>JAUNZF010000001.1:0-5050565 GCA_030762955.1 Entelexis paramagnoliae
AGAGAGATACGATACGGCTTATTACTCCACGATACGGCTTATTACTCCACGATACGGCTTATTACTCCACGATACGGCTTATTACTCCACGATACGGCTTATTACTCCACGATACGGCTTATTACTCCACGATACGGCTTATTACTCCACGATACGGCTTATTATTATTTATTACTCCACGATACGGCTTTGGATACCCTTGAGGCGCATTACCATAGCGTCGTCAGAAACAAAGAACGAGTTGCCACTCGTCGACGGCAGTATAGTCCATGTGCGGCGCGAATAACACACAGGATGTGGGCAATTCCCAACCACTTGCCTGTCCTTCTCGGGAAGATCCAGGTCCACCTCTTGAACGAGCTCGACCTTGTTCTCATTAAAGGCGTAATATTGAATCACGGGCGAACTCAGAGTATCGTCGATCTGAAGAACCACAATTAAAGTCCCGTACGTAGCGTCGCGTACTGTACCGATACCAGGCGGCTCGAAATGGCTCTCCACTTCCGCACTGCCCATGTCCGTGATTTTGAAGCTGGAGTCCGCGCTGTTTTCCCGGCGCTCTACTCTGAAAAACTTGAGCACTTGGCACCCCTGCTCGATGCCAGCAGCAGCAACAACATCTTCAGTGAGCCAATACACCCGCTTAGCGCGCAGCAAGAATGACGGTCCAGCATCACGAGTGTTACAAACCGCTCGTCTCGGGTCAAAGGGGTCTACAAAGCAGAGTTTCGCATCGCCATTAACAAACACAACTGCGCCAGTGGTTGGTCCGGGGGCCAGGCTCACGGCAATTGTGCGCTTTGTGGTGGCGTCAGAAAAGTCCATGTCTTCATAGGCTAGACTCGACACATTTTGGAGCTGTTGCGTCTCGGCATCGTACCTCTTGAAATGGAGCTTGTTTGTCTGAACCGGCTCGTCCTCACTCTCGTCAGGATCCGCTTCGCCCTCCTGAATGCTGCTGACCTGCGTATGGATGAGAAGCAAGTCCGGAGCGCTGTTTGCGCTTGCCTGCGGTGTCGCAGTCTCCGCAGGTACAGGCACACGGTACAGACCGGCAATACGGCCATCAACAGCTAGAGGCAGGCGCACTGCGCTTTCACTCGTCTCAGGAGCGAGCTGCTGGAATACGAGACTGTGGTCATCCGCGGAAACGAGATGAAGCTGTTCTGCGGAGATAAAATGACCAACGCAGGCGCTTCCATGCGCTGGAGTGGTGAGCACGGGGCACACGAGGGCCATTTGTGGGAGCTATGTTGGCGAAAACGAAACTAGAAACAATCCCAGAACACCTAACCCATCCTAGAATATGAATGTCGCAGCAGTCGTTGATGTGACGACGGAGATTGGGTTGCCTACAACCGCGTGCCCGTCAAACGGGACACGTGGAAGATAGAGCCCTGAACGGCCGATAATAAGCCCGCGCGGAACCGGCTGATCATAGTCTACGGTTTTAGCCTTTTACGGCTCCGAACGATGTATCACGTGGTGACGTGGCGCTCACTGCCCTGGAGCTTGGACTTCACAAGCTCGGAGCTTGGAAGCTCGAACCCCGTGGGTTGGAGCCTACAACGCGGAGCTTGAGAGCTCCAGAGTTTGAAGAGCGATGAGTTATTTAAATCGGGAATCGGGTTGAGGAGCAATCATTGGATTTGAAGAAGATGTCGAGTCGGCTGCGTGAACGAGCTATCAAATAGAGCGGCTGGGCTCCGTTTGCCGCACCCGGGTCGAAGCAGTCGAGGAGCCACCCAAAAAGCCGCGCACCTAATTCTATGCTCACGGCCGGCGGACTACTCGACAACATGCTCTGTTCTTATTTTTGGGTGGCTTGTCGACTGCGTCGACTCGAAGTGTCCACGCGCGTCGAAAGCTGGCTCCCGCAAGGTCGAGCAAGAGTTCCCGGCCTATATGCCGGCGCGAGCACTGAAGTGATCTGCGGGTCCCATGCATGAAAAGGAATAGGAGAACGGAAAGTTGGCCGCACACGTGGTACGGCGTTGGCATGCATGTGCATGAGGCCAGGCAAGATAAAGGGCTATCTGGTCGCGCAGGTGATGCTTCAACGCATGCATTGGAGCGCAGGAAGCCAGGCAAGATAACTGACGCCCTAGCCGCGAAGTCTTCTTCTGCTCGGCTCGCTATCAGGAGAGCGACGTGACCGCTCCGGGTCACGAGCCACGCGTCATAGAACCAATCCAAGTCGACACAGTCGACGAGCCACCATAAAAAGGCCGCTCAGCGAGCTCTGTGCGCTTACGGCCGGCCGGCAACATGCTCTTTAATCTTTTGGCTCGTCCATTGCGTCGACCCGGGGTCAGCCCATAAATAGCTACGCGCGTGTGGTGTGGTAGGGCAGGTTGTCTGCAGACTCTCCATATGCGTAATGCTTTTGGGGATAAAGGCCCAGCTGCGCGCCCGATTTCCACCTTGAGCTATGATAGTTGTGCGTTTATCGCCTAGTCGCTTTGACTTAGGCCGTTGGTGCGTTTGCTCGCAGCTTTGAATATTTCAAGTATATAGGGTGGCTTCGTTCGATGTGATTCACAGTAGTTGAAGTTCGGAAAGGTAAGGTGTATACGTTCGAGCTGCCCCAGAATCGATTAACTACTTATGTGGAGACACGTTTTCAAGGTGTGCAAGAGAAAGGATTGGAAATCCGCCCGAGTGTAGCTAGGTTGGCGCAGTTGCTTGGCCCGCAGTATCAGGTTGTTTCTGAGGTTGCTGTGGACCATTTTTGCCGTTTTTGCCATTTTTTTCTGTTTTTGCCTTTACCTTGTTTGCCTACTTTTCCAGATGTCTCATGTGGGGTACCACTAGGGTTGTCTGCTGGCACAGGTTTTGGTGTCGAGGCTTGACCATTGTTGTTCCCTTGAGTTTTGGTTTTACCTTTCTGTTGTTTCGCTTGTTGTCTCCCTTGAACACTTTTTGTAGAAGGTTCGAGCTTCCTGACCGCTTCATCCTTAAACTTGAACCACTCATACACCTCATCGAAAGAGTCAAAATCCGTTTCAGCACTAAAGAACTTAGTAGCAAGTGATTCTACTGTGGTCACGTTGCTCGTATTCCCGTTTAATACACGGCAGGCTCGCCGCACATTATAGAGCGCTTGCAGTATGTTAGGATATAAATAGGGTCGCCAGTCTAGACACTCGTCACTAAACATGACGAGACCGATAAATTATATTTGTACGTTACAAGAGGGTTACATGAGGGTAAGCATGATTCCGGCCAGGGTAGCGAGTAATGAGCTCGCTTTCGTTATCGAGGCGCCACCCGTCGATGATTGCCCGCCACCACCGCCGCCGCTGGCCTGTACCGGAGAGCTGCTCGCCGCGGCGGCTGATCCCGTCGACGCGCCGCTTGACCCCGTTGGTTGCCGGTTTGCATCACCTTGGGTCTGGGATGCCGAGGTAGTTGGCGTGGAGCCGCCGGAGGCTCCAGCAGTGGTACTAGCGGTGCTGGAGCTGGCGCCAGCCACGCTTGACCTTTCAGCATTAGTACCACTAGCAGTACCAACAGCGCCGCCACTAACAACGCCGGACGTGGCGCTGGTTGTGTTTGAACTCTCCGAACTCGTGTCATTACCCTTACTGGAGGCACGCTTCGTGGAAATGGCGCCCGATTTGGCTCCGATTATGACACTTTGCGTCACAGACGCTCGTGCCGTCCACGACACGTGCGTGTACCCCCATGTCGAGAGAGGGAGTGAATCAAGACTGGACAACCTAGTAACCTCAGTGTCGAAAGTGAACGTAGGCGACACCTCTCCCCAATTCGAGAGAGGGGTTGACTCAAGGCTCGACACTCTAGTGGGCATCGTGATAGTGACCGGCCTCGTGGCAAAGTCGTAGTCGTCGCCTCCTGTCGAGTTCAACACGTTGGAAATGAGCGCTCCGGGGATTCCCGTGCTCAGCGCCTGGATCGACGTCGACGACGCGGCGCTGCCCGTCTGCGCTGGCGCGATCCCGACCTCCAAGTTCTCGAGATCGTAAACGACATACAGCTTACGCAACACATTTTCACCGATCACAGCAGGCCAGTCCGTTGTGAGCAAGAACCCCGGAACGCAGTACTCAACGCCGTCACTGTCTGCTACGCCAACCTTCGTAAACAGATCGCTGAACCCAACAGTCACGTCGAGCCCGCTGCCAAGGTGCAGGCCAAGGCCTCCGTCGGCTGAACTCAGGGCGTCGCAGGGTACAACGTAAGTTTCCACAGCATAAGCGTCCGTGTCGTAATCGATGACCCCAAGAGTCTCGTAAAATGGTCCAATAAGGTCGAGAGGCAGCGCACTGATGGGACTGCCTGTGTTGAGCACAACGGGCATATCACAGGTCGTGAACAGCTGCTCGTTCCCGTCGCCATCATAGATGCTGAGGCCCGTAAGCTGCACGGCAAACTGCGTAACCGTGCTGTTATCGTCTGTTGGCAAGAGCGGCAGCCGGTACAGGTCTGTGGTGAACTTAGCGTCGTCGATGCCACCAAATAGGATCTCACCCGCGCCCTCGCTGTTTAGCCACAGCGAAAATGCTTCTTGCTGAATGACACCCTGCTCCTTGAGCTGCTGGGGAAGGCTCGGGTACGGCTTGTTGATATTGCCGACCATGAACTCCCTCTCACCGGTCGCTGGCGCGAGACCGACGGCGCCTGTAGGTAAATTCGAGTTGTTGACTAGGGCAAAATTGAAGTTTGTGATGTTGTGATTGCCAAGGAGCAGCGTTTCCTGGGACCAGGTGCCACTATATCCACCCAAATCGTTCAAAAGGCTCTCCTTGAAACCGGTGCCGTTCGCCCGATAAGTAGACGAGTCGTCCTCGAGGAAGAGGGATCCAGGCGAACATCTGCGTACCCGCGAGCATTGCCACTGGTTGAAGACTACAGTGGCGCTAGAGCCCGTGTCGAGAACCAGAGATAGCTGCTGCGGCGGCGTGCCGAGCTCGAGGTCGATGGTATAGGCGCTGTGATTGTTTACAAGCGGCACGTCGAAGCTGCCGTCGCGACGGCTGAGCCCCTGTCCAGTGCGTGCGATGGCGTCGGGCTCAATTGCGAATCTACTCACGGGCAAGTGCACAAATGAATCATGCGTGGCATCGCGCGCTACGACGCCAGCAACCAGACCAACTAGCGTTGCGAAATACATTGATGGGCTGTGAAGTCGGAGCGTCAAGCGCATATATATGCACCCCAGCTGGTTTAGGGCGGGGCAACTAAGCCGCTGTGCGCAGCGCTTGCAGCTGTCCCCACATTAATAAAAAAAAACATTTTGCGTTCCTGAATAAGACAGGCAGTACACGTAGGCTGAGCTACGGCACGCAAGTGCGCACAGATGTTGCGACACGGCCCGCGAGGTAGGTTGCTTCGAGTTGTTGCGGCCAAGCTGCAGCCCGCCCGACGCATCGTCGCTGTCAACGCAGTGCATGCGACTTCGTCTTAGTCATATACTCGATGCATCCACCTGCATGAAGTAGGGTTGCGCCGTCACCTACCAGCGCAGCGAGCGACGAGAAAAGCTACGACGCCGGGTGGCACATTGCTGAAGTGCACGGTTTCGATGCGGCTTTGAGGCCCCTTGGCGCCCAGCCCTCATGTGAGCTTGCTGTGAACGCGAGGCCGTGTCATCAGCCTGCAGCTGATCTGCATGGGCGCCCCCGCTGGTGAAGTAATGCGCGAATTGCTCTACTGGCTGAGTCCACGCACATTCGCACTGTAATGTGCTTTCCTTAAAATACGTGCTCGATACGGCTGACCAAGAATTCATATATTGCTCCCGCGTTCAGTAAAGGCAGAAGAGACAGCGTCTCGTACATTTTTTTCAAGAGCTGACCAGCACCACAGGCACAGAAAATGTCGGCATGTCTCTGTTGCGCCACGCATTCGTGGAGCCTATGCTTTTGGCCATCCCATACCTCCTCGTGCAGAATCAGCGCTTAACAATGATAGCCGCCGTGTTACCGAGATCTGGGATCTTGCCGCTATGCACATAGTGGACAAGGGCTCTATAACCTGCCAAGAGTGACCATAGACCGTCGAGTGCACATGTAGAGCAGGAAATGTGGTCATTGCTGGGGAAGTAATCCAACAACTAGAAAGAGTAAAATCAATTTTAAATAGCTTCATTCAGGCGTACCGGGGCAGAAGCCACTGCACGCAGCTTCGTGTCGGGGAAAAGGCATGCACATCTAATGTTCACCTTGAAACAGTTGGCGATGGGGCTCGTGGTTTAAAGCTCTTATTCGCATAGTATCCCTGTCACAGGAAGGTAAGAGTAACACCAGCCAGCGCAGCAAGTAGCGAGCTTGCTTGCGTTACGGGAGCACCTCCTTTTGACGACTGTCCACTGCTGCCACTATTTGATGCCTCGGTTGACTCCATCATACGGCTCAACTAAAGACTTCGAGAAGCTGTTCTTCCTTGAAATTTCCAAATCGAGTAATATCTGCTGAAGTCGTAACGTGCTCATCACTCAAAATGGCGGAGTTAAAGCAGTCTTTGCAAAAGCTGTGAAATGTGCGGTGCGAAAGGCACAGCTATATGGCTGAGGGTCGCCGACGAGCAGCGCTACTACACCAGCGGAGACGCTATCACTGGTGAGGTCCTAGTCGACCTCGAGTGCCCGATATCTACTTTACACAACCTGAAGGTGGAGTTAGGATATGTTGAGATGCTACAGACGTCTCACGGCCGGTCAAGGTATGACGGGTTCGTAGACATATTTGTGGATCTAATCAGCAAGCCTGTCAGACTGGATCCTGGTATCCACCGGTTTCCTTTTACGGTGGCCACCCCTTGCGGTTGTGAAGACTATCCGCCAACATTCACCCAGGAATGGGGCATACTGTCTCGCTATGAGATTGTGTGGTCGTTAACTGCACGGCTCGACGCAACCGTAGTAGCACATTGCTCGACACACGCTGCACAGAACGTACATGTACTGCGAACCCATTTGGTGCCAGTCACAGTGTTCCCCGCGCGACGGGGACAGCCGAATGCCACATCGCAGATATGTTCGCTCGATGTCTTTACGAGCAAGCGTCTGAGGGTCGCCATGCGTTCTCCAACAATGATTCCACAGGCCCCTGAGCTATGCGACATAAAAGTCACCATCGAGCCCTGTGTACCGATATTTGTGAAGAGGGTAGAAGTCTACCTGCAGAGGGATTTGACACTTTGGTCGGGCGACTACGCCTCACCGCGGTGGCAAAAAATACCCATCGGCTCCGTCATACTAGACCAGTTAGTGACGAGCACGCTCGAACTGGATGGGCGTGCACTGGGCTGGGGCCTGCGCAGCACGCAGTTTAAAACGTTTGTCTCCTTTTATGCATGCCTGTGCTACAAGCTCTGCGTCGTCTTCCATATTCGAGGAAGGCGTTCACAAACCATGCAACGCGCTTTTGTACATGTGGCGCCTGTCACGCCTTCGAGGTATAACCGAGACTTACCCAGTTACAGCAGCGAAGATGATAAACACCAGTAAGTTGCGTCGGAGCTTATCTTCAGGGCCCTGATTCTCAAAATATGCTACGACACAGGGACTGTCAAGAAGAATGCCACAGCGTGATCTGGCTTCATATTTAGAGGCAAACGCACATAGCCTCATTCTTCAACTGAAATAACGATCACGTTCCTGTCGATAACCTTTGTGACGGGCCTTGAATGCATCCAATACGGATACTTAAGCCACGGAGACAGACGGGAAAGATACATCAAAACGTTCCTTTTGTGTTTTGGTCTTAGCGTTACAGCTCTTGTACTTGCAGCACTCAGCGCCATAAGCGTGCTTGCTGTGACCTGTTTAAGTCGCCAATTTCAATGGAAATTTTTTTTTCAAAAATTTCCTGCCTGAGCTAGAGAGCTCGCTGTCGTCACTCGAAGATTCTTCCCCTGTTCGCGCGGCCGCCAATGACGCTGCCGCTACCGCTGTCGCTACCGCTGTCGTTAATGCTGGCGCTGTCACTGAAAATACTCGCAATGTAAGGAAGTCGAATACTCCAGAGGAGATTGAGATGGATTCGCTCGCACCTAGATGCTGCCCTAATTGCAACTGCAATCTCATGTCTGCTTGATGAATGTGGTCTCATGAGCTTAAGGGCTGGCGATGCTTTTGAACGGTTTTCACCGGCGCCACTAATTTTTTGCAACTCGAAAGATGATCCGTTGTTCGCTGAGTTGTATTCAGATCTGAATTGCTCTGTGCACGAACCGTGGGGTCGCGCTTCACGCTCCACACTCCACGACACGGCTTATTATATATCTAGGTTATAAGTCCATCTCGAAATCGACAAAGTGCACTGGAGTACGTTACTGCGTACAGCTCCATCAGTCTTCAACTATGTTACTAGCGGCTTTTGCACACTCCCCGTGTTGTAAGGGATCTAACAGGTGCCACATTGAAGTGTGGCATTTGTACTCTTTTAGTCCATCCCCCCTCCATGTGTAACTCTATAGAGAGACGGTAGAACATACATATATGCGCGAAGATGAACCCCTCGGGTTGTGTTCTCTCTAGACCCCATCCCAATGCACGCCCATTGAGCTGAAGCTTTTCGACCAAGTGCCGTTGTACTGCTATACGACCTAGTGGCACTTTCAGGCTTCTCACGTCGGCACAGTGGTTGTCCCAAAGCACAATGACCTTCGACAGGTACACTTCTACGCTTTTCACAAACACGGACTTATTTGGCTCAATTATGACTTCAATGTCACAAGGTTCAGGCGCCTGCGGTATCTCCATGGCGCATCTCACACTTACTCTCATGCAAGGATGGTTTGTCCGGAACAGGTATGGCCTTAGCAGTCTCAAACTCCGCGCCCGGGGCGGCGCCGGAAATATAGCCACTGGGAGCTTGTGTGCCCGAGAGATGAATTGACTCTCGGCCTTTGTCGTGTCATTCTCATTTGAAACCGAAGCATGCATACGCCCAGTCAGAGCCCACGCAATACCACACTCAGGCAGGAACTTACAGTCGCGCCCAAGTGTTGGCGGGTAGTTGCCAGGATCCTCAGGCGTGCTCACTTGGAATGGAAATATGTGGCAACCAGCGTCCATGACTACGGGCTCGCAAACCAGCCGCACATCCGCAAATGATATTCTAAAAGGTTTCTGCATGTGATACTGCGCACAAAGGTGCACAGTACATCCCAAACTGAGCGTCAAGTTGTGCAGGGTCGCCCCCGCTATTCCTAGGTCAACTACTACTACCCCAGCAATGGCCTCACCGCCAGTATAATAGGTCTGTTTGTTTGTTATCTCTAGCCGCACAGCAGCGGCTGACGCTCCCAATGGTTTGCTATTGCTTCCGCCCATATGATAAGGTAAGTAACCTTGAAGTATTATAAGAAAGGGTATGAATCAGGTAACATCACGGGCCATGCCCCGAATGGCGGCAGAACCTTCTAATTGAGTCCAAGTACGCTGCGCAGCCAGCGAGTCCCCGGGCTTTCGGCAGACAGGCGTATAATAATACGTCGTATGAGAGCTACGCGTTCATAACGAGGCAATCAGAACGGCAACCTGAGGCGACTTAATTAGAGCCGAGCGGGCGTGCCCCAAATCAAGGGCTATGGTCACGTGGTGTGACTCTGGCGAGCGCAGCGGCGTGGCGCTAGTTAAGCGACGAGGTATTCGTTCGCAGCCCATTGCGTCCAGGTGCCAGTGCACACCGGCCACCACCAAAGGCCCTGTAGTTGACGCTCGACGAGCCACGAACGAATCGACTTGCACTAGAGGGCCCTCAAGTCACTGCAGTTGACGAGCCAGTGGAGGGCGCTCGCGCCGCGCACGGCGTTTCTGGTGGCTCGACGACTGCGACAACTCGATTAAAGGGTGCCGCAGCCGGCTTGATGCGTTCCTGACTCCTTTGTTGAGAGTGCGGTCTTTTTGGTAGCTCATCTTGGTCCCTGCCACGCGGGCACTCAGAAATATCTGGCGATGACAGGCGGGCGAGGCTGGCTCTACCTCGGGTGTCCGCTTCGAGCGCCCGCATCGAGGCTGTTTAGTCCACTATCGCATTCATGTTTGCTCTACTCGCTAGCACTCCCCGTAAACCATGTTCAGCTCGTTCTTCTTTTGATTGCCGCGCCGTCAAGTGCCCGTTTTCGATGCGGTCTTGAGGGCCGTTAGGCGCCCAGACCTCTGATTAAGGTTTTGCTGCGGACGCGGGCACGCGTCATCCGCCTGCAGACGATCTACATACCCCCCCCCGCCCCCCGCTGGTGGGGTAATGCGCGGATTAGCTCTCCTGGCTGAGCCGACACACGTTCGCACTATAATGCCCTTCCCATAGGATAAGTGCTTGATACGGCTGACCAAGATTTCGTGTTTAAGAAAAACAGAAAAGACAGCGTATCGTATCCTTTCTCATAAGCTGAGCAGCATTACAGGCACAGAAAATGTCGGACCATGTCTCGGTTGCGCCACACATCCGTGAATCCTGCGTTTTCTGCCCATCCCATACCACTTCATGCAGAATCAGCGCTTAAAAATGATCGATGCGCTAATCAGCGAACTTCTAGCCGCCGTGTTACTGAAATCTATAATCTTGCAGCTATGTACGTGTTGGGCAAGGGCGCTATGCAATGAGACAAGAGTGACAATAGATAAGCGAGCACACATGCAGGGCAGGAAATGTGGTCATTGCTGGGTATAACGAACCCAGTGACTACTAACAATGAATAAGTTTATTCCTAAATATCTTCTTCTAGAAGGCGTATTAGGGTAGCGGCAGAAGCCAATGCACGCTTCGGGTCGGAGTCAAGCATGTACGTCCAATCCTTACACCTTGAAACAGTTGGCGGTGGGGCTCGTGGTTTAAAGCTCTCATTCGAATAGTATACCTGTTACAAGAAGGTAAGAATAACACCAGCCAGCGCAGCAAGTAGCGAGCTTGCTTGAGTTACGGGAGCACCTCCTGTTGACGACTGTCCACTGCTGCCACTATTTGATGCCTCGGTTGATGCCAGTGCCGACGTCAAAGTCTTGCTCGAGCCCGATGGCTGGCGATCCGCACCGTTTTGGCGTTGGCTCTCAGCCGTTGCCGCTGGAGAGCCACTGGAGGTTCCAGTGGCCGCAGCACCGGTTTCACTGCTAGTGACGCTGGAAGAAATACCGGTCGCGCTTGACCTCTTTGATGTCAGTTCGCTGGTAATGATCGAGGCACCCTTCGTAGCCAGGGCACCGGACTTGGCCCCAATCACAACGCGCTGTGTCACAGACGCCGGCGCCGTCCACGAGACATGCTTGTAACCCAACGTTGAAAGACCGGCGCCTCCCGAGACAATTCCGGGGGCATCAGAGACCAATGCAGGGCGCGTGAACGTGGGAGTAATAAGCGTGACCGGCGTCGTGGCAAAGTCGAAGAACTCGTCTTCCGTCGAATCATTTACATTCGTGATAAGCGGGCCAGGGATCCCCGTGCTCAGCGCCTGGATTGACGATGACGAAGCGGCACTCCCTGTCTGCACGGGAGCGATACCAACTTCTGAGTTGTCGAGATCGTACACGACATACAAAGTTTGCAGGATGTTTTCTCCCAGCTGGGCGGGCCAGTCCTCCGTGTCTAGAAAACCCGGCACGCAGTACTTAACACCACCACTTCCCGGGGTCGTGAGGTCTACGAATAAGTCCCTGAAGTTGACGGTCACGTCGAGGCCGCTTCCCAACTGAAGACCAATGCCACCGTCTAACGAATCAAGCATGTCGCAGGGTACCACGTAAATGCCACTGTCATATTCCATGACCCCTAGAGCTTCATAAATGGGCTGCACGAGGTCGAGGGGCAACCTGCTAAAGGGGTAGCTGCTGTCAAGTACGACTGGAAAGTTACAAGTCGTGAATGGCTGTTCGTTACCGGCGCCATCGTAGACGCTCAGGCCCGTCAGCTGCACGGCAAATTGCGTTACCGTGGTATTGTCGAGCGTCCGCAAAAGCGGTAGCCGATACAGGTCCGTCGTATACTTCGCACTGTCAATGCCGCCAAACACAACCGATCCATCGCCCTCCTTGTTCAGCCACAGCGAGAAGGCGGCTAGCTCAACCGCGCCCTGCTGCTTCAGCTGCTGCGGCAGGTTAGCGTATGGCGTGCTGAGAATGTCCGCCTGGTATAGATACTCGCCCGCCGCAGGCGCGAGCCCCGCGATGCTCTGAATTGTGCTCGACCGATTGGCCATGGCGAAATTGAAGTGTGTGATGTTGTATCCGCCCAGCTGCATCGTGTCTTGCGCCCATTCACCGCTCGCGACTTCACTTCCCGCGACTGGGCTTCCCGTTAAATCCTCGTTGAATCTCGTGCCGTTCGACTGGTATGTAGACGACTTATCTGGGACAAACATCGCCCTGCGATCACAGTTGATGTGTTGCCTGCACGTAATCTCGTCCAACACTACTGTGTCGCTGAATGACGTGTCAAGCATCATCGACACTACCTGCGGCGGCGTGCCGAGCTTCATTTCAATGGAATAGAAGAGGTTACGGGTATCGTTGTACTGCGACGGCAGGTCAAAGCTGCTGGCGCGCCGCCGCAACCCCGGCATGGCGTCAGGCTCAAGTTCAAGCCGGCACATGGGCAGGTGCACAAATTTATCGGGTGTTGCAGCGTCGACCGCCGCGGCAGCGGCCACTACAGAAATCAAGCTCGACAGTGCTGCGAATCGCATTAATGGACACACCTGCCCAAAACCTTGTATTTTAGTGCGGTCCAGCTGGTCTAGGGCGTATTACCGACGCCGCCGGGCGCAGCACTAGCCGGCGCGGGCGCAGTACTGGCCGGAACGGGCGGTCGAGCTCACGTCGCTAGACACACGGCTAGACTCGTGGTCATCGCGAAGCCCAAGAGTAAACAAAGCGCGGCTCTTGTGTGGTCTTTGTATAGCCGTTGCGAGACTATCACACAGCGTTCTGTAGGATTTTGAGGGCTGAAAGGGCTCTCGGTAGAGGCTCTGCAACTCGCCCGACGCAGAACGGCTGTCAACGAAGTGCATACATCTTTGTATTAGTCATCGTATGCGTGCGGCGGCCAGAGCTGCGTCCGCTTGCATGCACTAGGGTATAGGGGCAGGCACACCGTGTTTTTGCACGCTACCGAAGTACTTTGCATTACACGAGCTTGACTTGGCTCGGGTCCGCTCGGGTCCATTCGGGGAAGTTCGGTCTCACAAGCTATGTGGCTCCGTGAAGCTTGGCGTTGTTTCGCCTGCGAATGCGGGGTGCGTGTCATAGGCTTGCAGATGATCAGCACACGCAGCCCACCTTGAAACCAACGTAACACGCAGGCTTGCGCTGCCCTATCGATGTGTGTAGTTGGGTGCGCAGAGAAGGGCAGGTCACTGCAGACAACAACTCTTCAGCTCGCATTATACCCTGGCATAACTGGTCCCTCATACTTAGTTAGTTGTACTTATCCCGCAGCAGACCGGGCCGAGAACGGCCATCTCGCATACATGCTAAAGCAGATCTATGACTGACAGGCCTCGCCACCTGGCGCTGTCTCCCGGCTTGAATCGCTGTGTACCCGTTAGAAGGACAGGAGTTGCCGAGATGATCTACCTGAATAAATCATCAGTTATGGATGCTGAATCTGATCGCGGCGCCCACGGCACAAGGCACGAGTTACTTCGAAATGTATACGGGTGCAGCATCAATGAGTGAGTCGCGCACTGTTGAGCTGCACAGATTACCTTCGGTTTTGCTGCATTAAAACCGTGATCCAAAATTGCGGGTGCCATGCGTCGGGCGCCCGGTCAAGGCTATTTGGTCAACTATCGCATTCATGTTTGCTCCACTCGCTAGCACTCCCCGCAATCCATGTTTAGCTCGTTCTTCTTTTGATTATCGCATCATAAACACTGGCCGGTGTAGTCTGAACCCGTCTGGTTGCTTGTTCGAGCCCTGGTCTGGCCGATACTCTATAAAAATATTTTGTTCGCCTGTCGAACTCTTGAATCTGGGTATGTGTCAGAATTAAGCCGCGCAGCGGAGGCTACTTCGGTAGCACACCTAATCCAAACAACCCAAAAAAGTAGAAAGATTGGTTAATTACAGAGTCGCCTGGCATATCATCTGGATGCTGCGCACTGCTAGCGGCACCGTGCTGAGAACACACCATGCGCGCCTCCGGCATCTGCATTTTAAAGCCGCACCAGAGCTGACACTAAGTGGTACGCGGCACGAACCGGGCGAAGATCTGTGGAGTAATAGTTCGTTCGACGCGGCAGTCTTATGAGCCCTTGCTGCTCGTGGTCGACCGTGTCGGCGCTAACCCTTCATATCTTCTCTCGCATATACCCTGCCCTACTCTTATTGACAGCCTAGATAACGAGGGCAGGTCCTAGGGTTAATGCTCAGGCAGGGCAGCTGCTCCGCTGATCCAGAACACTGCGCGCCGCCGCTGGTGGAACAGCCTCGGCGCCTCGCAAGTCTTTAGATTGGAGATATTCGCAGAAATAGCATGTAGGTAAAGTGAATCCACGGATTCATTTTCTAAAATTTAGGGGCTCTTCGAATTGACTGCGAGCTCTGCACATTGATCGCGGCAATCGAGGGACTTCGTGTCCCACTCCCACTTCACCCCTAAGGCTACCAATGCACCAGAATTCAATTACTGAAATTCAAGCAAGCTTACTACCGCTGGCTGCTCAACTTTGAAGCACTAATCCTGGTCTTAGTTCGCGGTGTGAGGCGTTGAGCGCGTAACATATGGCAACCAACCAATGCACCGTAGTATTACAAAAGCTATATACAGCCGGTCCTTATAGCCTTTGTGCCCTCCTGACTCAACTGTGTACGAGGGAGGCGCATTTTGAAGAGCCCCATGACGTTGAGTTCCTGGCGAGGCCAGTAGCGTGTTTAGTAGCCCTATCGTGGAGTAATATGTTATACCGCGCACGGTCGACACAATGAAGAACAATGCAGAGGCTGTGCCGCCGAGTTGAATGACGCAGGAAGTGGACCATTGACCTTCCATCCGCGGGATGCGCCCTTGAGCTCCAATCTCCTCATGGACTCTCATCCACTCGAATAGGTTCTATGGGAGTGTGCCTCAAACAAACTTTAGAGATTGTCCCACACAGCATGACTACGCAGCTCTCCAAGTGCACATCTACGGTGCGCCCAGCTGTGGGCTCAATTGCAATTGTCACGTCACTCACGTTTGGTGCCTGGGGTAACCACAGCGGAATGTCTATTGAATACTTCAAGCCTTGAAGGGTATGTTCATTGAAGCTTCGCTTAGCGAGCTCCATCTGTTCGGGATGCGTTGGTTGTGGAAATACACGAATAGCCACAGTGTCTTCTACTATACTCAATTTGCCGCTTTGCACCTCGACTTCCCCAATTGCTCGAATGTACCACTGAATCCCGCAGTTTCCGGTGGGTGAGACCTATATCTAGGTAGGTGACGGCCATGACTATCGGATACGCAGACCACATAGCCATGTACAGAAGCTGAGGCTACTTTCAATTTTAGAGAGCGTCTTTCGTGCTTCTCTCTATGGTGATATTGGCCCTGGAGTTTTTTTGAAATCGTTCTCGTTATCAGGCTGAGGCGTTACGCGACAAAGTAACCAGTGGTCACACTATTATTCGTGATTCAGACTCAGAAGCTGACGGCGCTTCGTACGTGGATTAGAACGTGCCTGCGAGTCACTCTAGTAGTATAACCACTGGGTCAGGGATTTATCCATGTCCCAGCAGCCAGACTCAGGTTACGGCAAGCCTGGGGTTCCTAATGTCGTTGTGTGTACCGTAGCCTGAGGATGTACTTTCCACACTCCACCGCAGAGCTCTCACACGGCATGAGTCGCGTCTCCTAGTCACGAGTGACGCCACCAGTGACCTAGTGGCTCAGACCGCCTTGCAGTTCCTGCTGCCCCTTCTGCGTATTACTCGCTGGTGCCACAGCCCGCACAGGCAGCCTCCTTGCAGCTGGTGTCGCTGCTTATCATACCCTACCCTAGCCGCGAGATGTGCGAACCGCCCGGAGTGCGAACCGCCGAGTACACTAAGTACAAAAGGGCGGCACCGCCCGTCATCATCATCCCCACGACCAACAACACCGTTCAATGGCAAGAAAGATCCATTCTACCCCCGTGCCGGCCACGAGGCGCAGCCGTCACGCAAATGCGGCTGGTGAAATGCCTGCGCGCCCGCCGCGCGTGCTTGATGCGCATTCAAACGGCGATTGGCATGACACTGTCAAGCTTGAGTACGGTACCATTGACATGCGTGAGGTAGCCATGAAACGCGAGCCCAGCATTATACGCGAGCCCACCATTAAACGCGAGCCTGCCATCAAAGGCGAGCCCACCATTAAACGCGAGCCTGCCATCAAAGGCGAGCCCACCATTAAACGCGAGCCCACCATCAAGCGCGAGCCCACCATCAAACGCGAGCCCACTATCAAGCGCGAGCCCACCACCAAGCGCGAACCCACCAACAAACAACACCGCAGGGCGCGTGCGCCGTGCGCGTGGCAGTTTTCACGGCCGCAGAATGACTCGTCCGCACCAGGGATGCAGTTCCGGACCAGTTCAAGCCCACCGGTATTGAGCCCGCCGTCATCGAGCTCACCCGTATCGAGCTCACCCGTATCGAGCCCACCCGTATCGAGCTCACCCGTATCGAGCCCGCTGGTATCGAGCCCGCTGGTATCGAGCCCGCTGGTATCGAGCCCGCTGGTATCGAGCCCGCTGGTATCGAGCCCGCTGGTATCGAGCCCGCTGGTATCGAGCCCGCTGGTATCGAGCCCGCTGGTATCGAGCCCGCTGGTATCGAGCCCGCCGGTGTCGAGCCCGCCGGTGTCGAGCCCGCCGGTGTCGAGCCCGCCGGTACGCCAGTACGTGTCCAGCGCAGGCAGTGTCGTCGCGCGGGCACGACCTGTGTCGGTATCGAGCTGGCAGGGACGCCAGTACGTGCCCAGCGCAGGCAGGATAGTCGCACGGGCACGACCTTTGCCGCACAACGAGGACCTCGGCCGCACAGCCGCATACAACTTCGCGGGTGCGCCGGACCTTGCCGACGACTCCTCGGACGGATACTCGAACAGCGATTCGAGCAGCGGCTCCGACGAGGACGTGCTCGGCACAGTGAGCGACGATGAGGTCAAAGACGTGCGGCGCATGGCGGCGCCCGACACCAGCCGCGATGCAGACGAGGCATTCGCGCGCACGATCGGTGCAGTGCACGACTGCAAATAGAGGGTAGAAATGGCCGCCTCTGAGGCGGCTCTGCCCCTATCGTAGCCTAGCTCAAACGCCGCATCTCGTAAGTACAGACGTAAGTTATCAATTTCATTCATTTCTCGCCACGGCGTTCCGCCTCGTGCTAGTTAGCTTGTCAATGTACATGTGTGGGTCGCTGTGGACCGCGTTCACAGCACCGGTGGCTTCATTAGAGAGCATGCGGACGTTGAGGTATACCGGTGGCTCACCCAATCGGGGGCCCAGTCCTGCGCGGGGATCCCCAATACTGGCGCCATGCCCGCCCAATGCTTCTGCGAAGCCTGCTTAGAACGCGGCGTCTGAATCGTTGCCGCCTTATGTGCGATTACTAACCACGGGTGCCGCTCATGGTGCCGCAGATCCTCGTCATTGGCGGAAGTGTGCGGCCGAAGCGTCTAAGCCCGGCCATCGCGCGCTGGGTCGCGAAGTTCGGCGCCGCATCGCTTCCTGCCGCCTACGAAGTCATCGATCTGAAGCACTGGCCGCTGCGCGCGGACGCCGAGGCGGCGATTCCGGCCACGGGCCGCTACGAGTTCGACGAAACCAAGGCGTGGAGCCGCAAGGTCGCCAGTGCCGACGCGTTCGTGTTCGTGACGCCTGAGTACAACGGCGGCTACCCCGCGGCGCTTAAGAATGCCGTGGACCACCTGTTCCAGGAGTGGAAGGGCAAGCCGGCGCTCGTGGTCTCGTACGGCGGCGGCGCGGCCGGCGCGCGCGCGGGGAACCAGCTGAACGACGTGCTCACGTCCGTCGGCCTGAAAACAGTGCCGCTGCGGCCGAAGTTCGCCGTTCCGCGCAGCATTCTCGGCGCGAACGACGGCGCCATCGACGCCGAGGCCGAGCTGCGCGCGCAGGCCGAGCCGCTCGAGCAGGCGCTCGCGAAGCTGAAAGAGCTCCTTGCGGAATAATTTCTTAGCTAGCAGCTTGGAGGCCTTCTCGCAATTGTCTGTGCTCGAAATACTTACATTAACGTAACGTTAGCATAATGCTCTAGTGTGGACGTCTGCGCGGCATATACACGCTGCCACGGTACACCCAGGCGTACGGCGGCTTGACGTCGAGTACTGGGCTAACCATCTACAAACTCAAAAGACTTTGTCTGACAAGCACAAACCAATTTGTCTGACAGATCTTATCTTTTGTGCGGCCACAGCCTCGTTCACGCCAACTCATTCCTGATCATGCTGCGGGTGTCCGAGTACGACGCTGCGCGTCTACTAATGTTTAGAAGCACGGACTCGTCGCCGCTCTCAGCCAAGCCAAGGCCAAAGTTTGCCGCCAGCTCAACGTCTGCGCCCTTGTCCTCGAGCCCATTGGCGCTCCTAGGCTGCGCACGCCGCTTATAATGCAAGCCTTCAACAGGCACATCACCATATGCCACTGCAGGATAGACCACGCAGAAAGGAATCATGCTAAACAGAATCATCAAGCCGTCCATGACAAGAAAGTAACGCTCAGTTCTAGAAATACGTCCATCCCATCCATCGGAAAGCTCCACAACTCGGTAAACAGAACGCACAAGCAAGAACACCACAGACACGCACAGGGCAGGTAGCCAGTACTTGAACTGGGGCCGTGCTCTGTTTGCCTTGAAACGAGGGTCCCACTGTTCTGCCGAGTCTCGGAAAATCCGGTAACTCACGAAGATAAAAAACACCATGAACAGTATCAAGGACGCTAGCTGGAAGGCAATCCCGGCGAGCATGATCCAGCTGCCCAAACTTACACCGGACGACTTGATGCCAGCAGCGGCCAACCCACCACCACCACCTTGGATGAGAAGCGACAAGACATCACACGTGGTGAAGATGGCCGTATACGTCATCGGCTTCAGCGGCGAGTACTTGTGGCCGTAGATCGTCACCTCCTTCGCCAGCTGGTAGTAAATTCCCGCAGCCATGAACGCCGGCGCAAACACAAGGCACGTCTGCTGCATCTCAAACAGATGCAGCGTCTGCGGATACTGATGCGATAGGGCTCGCGCGAGGTAGCCGGCCACTTCGAGAGCGCCCGTGATTCCCCAGGTCACAAACATCCACCAGTCGCGAGTCGCGATTCCAAGGATGAGCTGCACCACCAGCACAATGCTGAACAGCACACATGCCACTATGTTGGCAGGCAGGTTTGGCATGTAGCCATAGGCCTTGGCTACGCCCTGCTGTCCAAGGTCTAGATAGGCCATGTGCTATCTTCTGAAAGGGGAAAAAGTGCTACGGATGGCCGTTAGCCGGGGCAATGGACCTATTTGTAGAAATGAAAACTGCGCCCCATTCGCGTGGGCGCGATCGCCGCACGAGTTCGAGGGTTCTTATTAATCGCCCTATTTATAGTATTTGGCATAACAGCCTTGTGTAAACAATGCGGACTGCAGTCTGACACGCCGGACGACACTGACAGGCAATAGCAACTCAAATAGGGCTAAAGTCTAGGCGCGACCATGCCGTCGTGTATAAGACTGTATAAGACACATGTCCACACATCTGCACGGTTCAGGCATGTGCAATCCTCCTAGACGTGCCCTAATCACTAGCCTGCGTCCGCATGCAGGGGTATTTCTGGGTGCATATTCAACTGGCAGTTCACTGCGAGGATCCGTGTTTAAATTGGAAATTAGATTTTTGTACAAATTTATGGGTGAATTAGAGTGACGCCAGCTAAAGCAGCGAACAGCGAGCTGCTGGCGTCACGGCACCGGCTGCCGACGCCCGAGCACTGCTGGCCGGCATGCAGAGGGCCCCCGAAGCTGCTCGCGACGCTCCGCTGCCCGTCGATGCCGCGGCAACCTTAGTGGACAAAGAGCCGGCCTTGGCCCCCGACTACAGCGCTCTGAAATAGCCGTGCTCGCCCAGCCGTTCGCCTAAGAGCCGTGCTGGCACCAGCCTAGGAATGCCCGTTCTCGAGAACGACGGGTCCTCCAGGGCGAATGGCGAATTCGAAGTTCGTGATATTGTGCCCACCCGGCTGCAGCGCACTGGGCCCGGATCTTGTTGCTGAACACCTCCTTCGACTAGAAACTAGACCGGAGAGTGTACGGCTTGTCCTCAACCGCAGCGGAGCCGACGCACGAGTAACAGTCGTCCAACTTTCCAAGGATTTGTTATCTATGCAAACTACTAGTCCACGCTAGGAATTACTCTTGTTACTCCACGAACTCTCAACGCAACCCGGCTACCATGCGCCGTTCTCTCGCGACTGCTGGATAGTGATTGACGGTGCTGAAACAACGTCAATAGTACAACCTTAGGCTGCGGCCGGAAGTTCCTGGTCTGCTACCCGCGGGGCCAGCGCTAGTACACGTGAGCAGCCTGGACGCTGCATTCCTGGGTCATCGTGGAGTAATAGCGCATAACCTTCCGCCGCGCCCGGCGGTATTGGCCCCCAGTATTCAACGATACAACCGGCTGCCGTACTTGCGCTGTGCATACTCTCGCAACTGCTGGCCGCGTAGCGTGATATACACGGGGAATGGGATGAGCAGTACGGCAGCGAGGCCGATGATTGTGCAGCCCCACCCGACGGGGAACGTATGCGTCGACAGGTGGGTGTACATTACCGTGCCAAATAGGGGGAACGCACCGCCCATAAGCGACCGCACAAGATTGTTGCTGGCAAACGCCGACCCGGCCGCGCTGGGCGGGAACATCATGCCCATGAACGCAAAATACGACTGGAACAGGAAGAACGCGCCGATCGAGAAGAACAGAAGGCCGATCATGGAGAAGACCCAGTATACACCACGCGCCGACGCCCAGCCAAACGCGATCACGCCGAGCGGCAGAAACACGCTTCCTGCCGTGGCTGACGGGCCAAACACGAGCTCAGGGCGGCCCATGCGCTTCGACGAAATGCCGAGGTACGCCACGTAAAGCAGGGCACCCAGACTAGCGCCCACCAGCAGCGCCAAGAAAGCGAGGCCCTGCTGCACGAGATTGAACCCGTAGAGGTCGCCGTAGACAAGTGGGAACGCCTCAAAGAACAAGTACATGACCGAGTAGACGAGCCCAAGGTGAATGTCCATGAGCAAAACAACGGGCTCCATGATCGTGAGCTCGACTGGTTTCCAGAACATCGTCTTGAGCACGTTCTTCGACGACGTCGTGTGCAATAGGATGTCGCCCGGCGCGACATAGCTCGCGTCGCCCGTCTTCTTGCGCAAGCGCCGCGCCTTGCGCATGAGCAGCTCTTGCTCCGACGTCTCAAATAGCAGCAAAATCATGATGATGAGCAGCCCGCCGGACATGGCCAGGAGCAGCCAGAACGGGTACCGCCGGTCGTGGCCCTGCACGAGCGCGCCACCAATAAGCGGGCCCAGAAACGGCCCAGAGATGGCGCCAAACGCCCACACAATTAAGGCCAGGCCGAGCGCCGGGAACTGCCAGATGTCTCTCAGCGTGCCGCCGGCCGTCGACAGCGGCGGTGACGCAAAAATGCCGGCCAAGAACCGCAGCACGGCAAACGGCGCAATGTGGTTCACCAGCGCTGTTGGAATCTGCAAAACACAGAATATGAGCTGACAGAAGAAGTAGGTCGGGTTGCGGCCCCTAAACAGCGGGATCTCCGACATTGGCGTGAACCACAGCGAGCCGATGCCATAGCCCCACACAAACAGTGTCAGCCCAAGCGCCACTTTGACGCGCGTCGTGTGAAAGTCCTGCATCATAACGGGCTCGGCCGGCGTGTAGATGGCCGCGCCCATGTATAGCGACGTTGTTGTGAGCGAAATGAGCACCGTCGTGAGCAGCTTCTTCCAAAGCGGCCAGTTCTGCGGGTTCGCAGGGTCGTCGTCCCCGTCCCACCCAACAAGCTTCTTGCCCGCGGCATACTCGGCTACGGCGTCTGCGTTCGCCGTGCCGGCCGCAGCAATCGCGGCCACCTCCTGCTTCTCGCCGCCTTCCTCCGGCGATGACAAGCCGCTGTTGCTGTCGTCCATGTCGATGGTTGTGGTGATGCACGCGTGGTTCCGCCGAAGCGGCTTTTTTTTGTGGCCGGCGGTTCAGTGGCGTCCGTGCTCGACGCGTGCTTATGTAATTCGCTAATGCGCAACCCGGGCAATGTAAATCTCATGCGCAACCCCAATGCGGCGGCGATAGGTCCACCCAGGCGGCTCACCAGCATCAGCCAGTGCTCTCCTCGCCAGCTTTTCTTTGTGCAGACTGTCTGTATGTAGACATCCGAATCACCGAGTTGTGCCGATCTGCGCGTTCGCTTTGCGCCCTCCGAACTGGGGCCGCAACCTGTGACGCACCCAGATGCGGCTTACGCAGATCTCTTTCAGATGCGCGGCGGCGTCTTAAGTAACATTTAGATCGCCCAGCAATGGCTCAGCCCTGGGGGACCCCGAGATAGATACGCGACATGGACGCAACGTTCCATGGTGGTGGGCTCATTGGTTCGTAGGGCATAACTTACACAGTTCGATCAATGCTCAAACAAACGGGCGGCGGCGGCGCCAATGTCGACGCAGACCTATGCAGGGCTGGGGTTCTTTTGCATTGTGCTGGGTAGTTAGTTCCCGTGTGTTTGTTGTATGCGCGATGCTAGCCAGAGTGGCCTTGACCTTGAATATTCGGAACCTCGCAAAAACAGGTTTTGGCCTCTTAGAACACATATAAATGCTGCGTTTGTGGCACATTGATCAGAAAAGTCGGTATTACTCACTCTGGAGGGCCCTAAGCATGGGCGGACGCCCGTGCTGATCATCTGCAAGTCAAAGACACACGCCTTACATTTGAAGCACGCCAATGAGACTCAGGCCTGCCACAAACAGGCGGGTATCCTCAAAGTTGCAGCGGATGTAGCAGTGGCTTTTGAACTTGGATAGCAGTTTGTTGATACCTGCAAGGCCAAGCCCGCTAGCCCTTCGCGGTATAGAGTTCAGGCGTCACACCGCTCGAGCAAAGGGTCAAAATTATACATACGGGTGCTTTTACAGTGCTGTCAACCGCGCGGGCTGTATAACACCAGCGCCGTGGGTTGGGAACATGTGCAAAACCCATGCCCAATTTCCGCTTCATTCTGCAATATGCAGGCGCGTCTATCACTCTGGGTCATTAGAGCGATGAGCGATGCAAATGGATCTGCAGCGCTCAGGCCACGGAGCTGAATCGTGCATATTCTGGGGTCCACGCTCTCACAGCATCGGCTTGGGCCGTTCAAAATATCTCGGCACTGCTCGTCACCAATGTAGTGATGCTCAAGCACGCTCTGCGCCCAGACGAGCGAGCGAAGTCTGTTCACATGGGTACGAATCCTCCTTCTCAGGTCGAGTGATAGCGTTTCAGTGAGAAAAGCCGCACCTGGTGGCATGCGTGCCAGTCGACGACTTACGAGACACCCTGGATACTCCGCCCTAAACAATATGCATTGCATTTAACACGACTAAACGAGATTTTAGTTCTGAACTGAGCATAGAATCCGACTAGTAGCTATACTAGAGGTCGTCTTTGCCAAGAGGGAAGAAGACACACATAGCGTTCACGCCCATAATCGTCACGCCCAAATACCACAAAGCAGACATGTAATCGGTGTTCCCATCGCTCAGCGTGCTGAAGCGGAACGCGAGGCTAAACATGACCCCCCCAAGTTTCCGAATGCGCCAGTAGTCCCCGCCACAATGCCAGTGTGGTGGGGATTCGTGTGCGGTACCAGCGAGTAGTTAGCACCGTTACCCATTTCCATAAACAGAGACATGAATGCCATGGAAACGATTAGGCCTGGCATACTGATTGCTTTGTACAGGCCAATGTAAAGAAGGAAAATACCCATGATGAAACCACATGTGAGCATCCAGAACTTCTTTGCCAAAGGCGTCTTGAAGTACGCATACAGAACATCAGAAATGAAACCGCCAAGTGGCCTGAATACGACATTCAGCAGCCCCAGCATAGAACCCCAGTCCCCAGAGAGACTGCTTGACCAGGGATGTCCTCTTTTGGTGGCATGTGATGCATATAAGCTTGAAACGATGGACTCAACGGCAAGCTCGCCACCGAAAGTTGTCGCGTATGCAAGCGCATTCAGCAAAGTTGACAATGAAAAACTCACTTTCACAATGTCAAGAAAATTGGGGGTCTCAATTGTAGAGTGAGGGTCAACCACGGGCTCGAGTTCATGCGCTCCTATGCGCGACAAGCGAGACATGGCACTTTTCATGGGCAACATCATAGACCCGTGAGCTTGCGTCTCTGAAGGCTCGACTCCTTCTTGTGAAGCCATGGACCGAGCTGAGTTTGTCTGCGTGCTTGTAAGATATGAAGGGCGACCCTGGCCAGTTAATGAGTCCACACGGGATCCGCTCAATGAATTACATTGCTTCTCTTCGTGTATAGCCAGGGCACCAGCGCACTGTTCTGGGTCTTCGTGACCTGGCTTGGGTTTGCCAGATTTCATTTGCGCCTGTTCTTCAGCATCAATGAACTGCACAAATCTCGTTCGGTCTCTCCATCTCCCTTCTGGGCAGTCTTGCCCTAGAAGCAGCACACATACTGCTACGACAACAATGACTACGAGAGGACACACGTCAAAGGAATACTTCCATGATTGCGAAAAGGAGTACCCTCTATGCTGCAAGCCCCTCATGACTGCGGGCATCACGAAAAAGGCGATTCCACCCCCTGCATTGCCCCAACCACCAGCTAAAGAGCTGGCTACACCGACGATAGACTTGTCAAAGAACACAGCAGTCCAGAATTGACACGGGACAAACGTTCCGCCCAATAAACCAATGAAGAAGCGAATTGTATACACACCGCTGACACTGTTCACTAGCGGAACAAACGCGGTAGGTATAGCTCCGACAAGCAGCACACCAGCCATAACCACCCGGGGCCCAAATCGATCGCACATAGGCCCAAGTATGAATCTGGCAACTAATGTGGAGCAGAGACCAACAATGTTGCAATTGCTAACCTGCGCCGCCGTAAGATTAAGATCTTTCTTAATGTCCGCCATCAAAGGGGGGAACGCGAACCACGAAAGGAAGGCCACCATGAAAGATAACCAGCTCAGCGTAAAGACGCGACCATAGATGTCGTGTGGGTTTAGTACCGGAATGGTCGTTGCCTTTCCGTTCTCGGCATTCACTTGGGCAGGACGCCACATAGAAGAAATTCGCATTTCTGACACAGGGCAGCACAAAGAAGCAACCACGACTCTAGACGCACTCGTCCATTTTTGAGTGCTAAGCCTTATCGTTCCCTCGCGCTCCTGTGCCTTTCAGCGCCAAGCATCCTTATCAAGACGACCCTAACATCCACACACGCGGAAGCAGATAGCACCGCCTCGGAACTAATGGCAAGGGTTGCTTAGTTTCTCGGCAATAGATCCGCGTCTCCCCGTTACGCTGCAGCACATTCCTCATTGCAACGGCCCGCCCGAATTACGCAGCGATTATGCAGTGCAGTCGGCTATAGATATGGGTTTGTACGGCGGCTACGTTGGCTAAGCCTAACGAGAGTGAAAGATAAGCGGCTGCAGCGGAAAGGAGGTGAGTCAAAAAAAAAAGACACCGTGGTCCTCTAGTCGCACCCGAAACCTGAACCCAGACGGCACGTGTAGCGCGGCGGCGGCTCATGCGTCCGGCTATAGGTTAATATTAGCATTCACTGATAAGAGATGTTGCTCTGTCTAAGATTGCTCGCAGAACAACGCGAGCGACCGTGATGGGGCGGTACTGGTCTAATTTTAGCTCAAACATAAGCCTCGGATTGAGTTCGAGCTCGAACTCAAACATTCAAACGTAAAGATGAGCAAATTCTAGTTAATAATCTAGCTCCTAGAAAACGACGATACGGCTTTTCGGGATTCGCTTCTGCTCAGCCCAGGACTTCACTGATCCAACCATTCCGTCTGGCCCACATACCATGAGCATATAATCATCACTATCACTGTTCGTGAGCACCTCATCGAGAACATTGTGGTCGATACGACCGACTTTATGGTCAATGAAATCTCGAGAGGTTGAAGAGCTTGGACGAGACAGCCAATAGTCGATGGATATACGCCCATCGGCTGCTTCCTTGAAGCGCTGTAAGTCCTCGTAGCACATAACATCGGCGTGCTCGCGGTTTCCAAAAAGTAGGTAGCACTGGGTATTGTCCTCTCCATCTTTGGCCACTTCCTTCATAATTTGATAGCACGGTGTTATTCCAGACCCGCCGCTGACCATGTAGAATCTTTTAGCCGAAACAATCTCTCCTCTATGCAGGCACCTTCCATTGCCAAGGTAATTGAAGGAACCGACTGGACCCTTGACTTCGAGTGTGTCACCAATGCGCAACCTGTCGAGTAGCATGCTCATGCGGCCGCCTTGGATCTGCTTTCCCTGGTCAGGGTAGTATACCTTGACCAACAAGCTAAGGAGACCTTTAGTCCTGTGGCAGCTTGTGGGGGTATACGCTCGCATCACAAACTCGCCCGTGCCTTCCTTGAGACGAACGAATACATGCGCCCCCACCGGAAGCCCGCTAGTCTGTTCAGGGGAATCCAGAGCAAAGTCAAGCAAACGTGTGTCCTTTGATAACTCCACACGCTGGACAAGCTTAACAGCTTTCCATTTTTTCGGGCTCAAGAACGTTGCGCTGATACATTTTTCGTCTTCAATGTCAGTTTTCGCCTCCGTTTTGTCCTTTGCCAGGTCTTCCTCGAGCCGCCCAACATGGAACTTTGCCAGCAATGCCTTGGCATTCTCGGAGTGAATAGCCATGAAGTCCTCAGTCGCGTCCTCGCCACTTACCATGGCGATGCTTTCTGGTCCGCCCGGATGGTCTTGCATGTAGTTTGTACCATCATACACGTGTCCTTGTACAACGAACCAATTTGCATGAGCAGCCAATTCTGACTTGGAAATTAGCACGTTGACTTTATCATCCTGAACCATTTTGATTTGTTCGACCTGCTGTGTGTGAACCGCCAAGGCCTCGCTGTCATCGTCTACACGAGCAGACTTGAACCATTGTGAAGGGTCCTGTCCCTTGGATTTCATCATATCCATCCAGCCATCGCTCGCACCCAGGTTTGTGGGATGCACGAATTTGATATGGTCTCCTTCGTCGACGATAGCGACTCGAAACCACCAATTGTTCAGCATCCCCAACACACTCCAGTACAAATCGCGGGGTTGAGCGACCATGTTCAGGTCCATGCCCCGCACGACCACGTCTTTGGCGTTGATTAGGGCCTGTTTAGGGACATCAAGCTTCCAAAAGCACCAGCAAAAAGACAGATGTCGGTCAGCAAGATCTAGCTTACCACCAAACATGTGTGCTACTTCACCCCTAGCGTGCATACCTCTCAACTCTTGCTCTGGGTAGCGGATGTGTGACTGAATCCATGATCTGCCAGCATCCAAGCTAATTTCTACCCTCGACACCTGTATGCCACCACCGTTGTACGCAAATCCTTGTAACGTGAACATTTCTTCCTGTGATTCGAGGGTCTTCGACAACGTAGAGTTGTGCTCAGGGATGGCAATTATCGACTGCAGGTTCAGATTGTAGATCGCATACCGTTCATCTTGCCACCACTCGTCCGATTGTGTGCTTTGCTCTGGGGTGATGTTTGTGGGAATGACGCGGTTGTCGTATTTGTGATACCACCCTGCGGGGGCGTGCGCTGCACAACGATACGCTTCAACCACTTAACGCTACGGCCACCAATAACCCCAGGGATGACCACGCGCAAGGGTCTGCCATGATCGGGAAGAAGTGGCTCGCCATTCTGTTTCCACGAAAGCATGATGCCACGGTCGAAGTCTAGTGCCCAGCTCAGGAGCACTCCCGTAGAATATTTACCATTTGGAAGGTCCTCAGCTCCCTCAAAGACGACGTAGCGAGCACCTTTCTGTGGCTTAGATGCACGCAATACGTCGCACAGAAGCGCACCCGTCCAGAAAGACGTTGATGTGCCGGCTGAACCCCAGCTGAAGCCCTTCGTCTTGCGAACCAGGTTCTGCTCTTTACGCCGGTTGCCGGCACAAGTCAGTGTGACCGGCAAACTTATGGTCTCGTAGTTCTCCTGCAGGTCACGAAGAGATAGAACCTGGGGTTGTTCGACCATGCCCTCGATACTGACAGTCCAAGACCGTGCCTCCTCAGCGGTTATGGCCGCAGCTGCACCGTGATTGCGGACAAAATGAAGATGCGGCGGTGTAATGAACCCTTCATTAAACAGCAGCGAAAGGGGAGGCTCGCAGTTAAATGGATGGGCCCCCGTCAACCGTATCAAACGAGCATCTCTTGAAACCCAATTGTCGGGTGTCTTCAAGTCAGCCGGAAGAATCGGCGCCGAGGCAACAACTTCTTCCTCTACAGCGTCGCCACGCATTTGTTCACTAGCGGCAAGATGACTGCTGACCAGCATTTTTACTAGAGTTATGAACAAAAAATTAAGAGTGCGCCAAGACGGTCGATTTATCGGTTTGCGATGATTGACGCCAACGCCCACACTGCGTTAGGGTTATGCAAACCATAAGTTTTGGACGTTATCATGATCGAAGGCCGAGCCTTTTTTTGGAACGTTATCAACCCCATTGGATTGTCGGCATGCAATACCCGCATGTACCGAGCGTGGGTTAGGGATACGCGTGAATCGCACATTTGGCGGTTATCCTTATCGCAATCGAAGGCCGAACCCCTTCCCAGGAACGATACAAGCTGAGCCGCGATCGCATTCTTAGCCTGATAAATATCTCTTCCCACGAAATCGCCAAGCGGTAATAGGCCAGAATGTCGAGCGATTTCAAAGAGCCGAATGAGCATAGGAAAAAGATCGTGGTCGTCGGCCTCGGCATGGTAGGCATCGCCTTTGTTGAAAAAATGCTGGAGCGCGACCTTTTGCAAAAGGAGTACACCTTAACTGTACTTGGTGAAGAGTCTTACCTGGCGTACAACCGCGTTGGTCTCACCGAGTTTTTCAGCAACCGAAGCATCCCAAGTTTGTTTTTGAACGACGAAGACTGGTACTCTCGCGTCGACACGAATCATATGACGTATCGCATTAACGAGCCAGTGATCAAGATGAATCGAGAATTGCAAACTGTCGACACGATCAGTCAAAAGGGTATACCTTATGACATTCTTGTCTTGGCCACTGGATCGTCAGCAGTTCTGCCACATCATCTGCTACCCAAGCACTCGGACTCGGAACCGAATCGACCCCCAGAAGGAGTCTTCGTATACCGAACTCTAGATGACGTGCAGAAGATTATCGAGTTCAGCACACGCGAGTCCTCTGAACCTAAGCGTGCTCTCGTTGTTGGCGGTGGCTTACTGGGCTTGGAGGCTGGCAAAGCGCTCTACGACCTCGCATGCTTTGAGAAAATCGGTCTTGTCCACCGTAGTGGCTGGCTGCTGTCACAGCAACTGGATGAGACAGGAGGGCTCATGCTTGCAGACAAGGTAAGGGATCTGGGAGTCGATGTGAAGCTGAATACGGAGATTAGCAAGCTTCACTTCAACCTTCACAATGAACTCGAGTCCGTGACTTTCAAGGACGGCACGAACGAGCCTTGTCAGCTTTTGTGTTACGCTATCGGTATTAGATCGCGAGATGAGATTGCCGCAAAGGCCGGCCTTGATGTGTCTGAAGCACGGGGAGGGATCATCGTGAATGACAACCTACAAACCTCAGATCCAAATATCTACGCCATTGGCGAGTGTGCAAATTGGCACAATAAGGTATTTGGCCTTATTGCACCTGGAGTTGAGATGGCAGACGTGCTCAGCTTTAATTTGACTCAAGCCAAGCTTCACCAACCTCGGCAGTTTGAAGAACCCGAAGTGGGAACACGCCTAAAGTTAATGGGCGTGGATGTTGCCAGCTTCGGAGACTACTTTGCCGACCGGTTTGGGCCTAAGAAGTACCCGACGAGCCGGTGTCCAAAGGGTGCTACTGCGTTGACATACCATGATCCCTTTGCGGGTGTGTACAAAAAACTAATTTTCACCAAAGATGGCCAGTATCTATTGGGAGGGATATTAGTTGGTGCAATTGGTGAGTTCACAAAGTTCAGCTCTATGGTTATCTCCAAAAAGAAGCTCGACAAGTCGCCGACTGAGTATGTGGTTGGAACCGCGGCAAATGCCGATGAGGATGCAGCAGAGCTTGACGACTCAGCCCAGGTTTGTTCGTGCAATAACGTGTCGAAGGGCGATCTAGTCAAACGAATCCGGGATGGAAGCTGTAAGAGTGTGGGCGAACTAAAGTCAGCGACAAAGGCGGGCACTGCTTGCGGTGGTTGCGAGGGCACAGTGAAGGCCATCTTCAACTCAGAGATGAAGGCACTGGGTAATGAAGTCAGCAATTCATTGTGTATTCACTTCAAAGAGTCCCGTGCAGATCTGTTCAATATCATAATGGTGCGCCGCCTGGACACATTCGAGAAGGTTATGCAGGAGTTCGGTGTCACTGGTGGTTGCGAAGTCTGCAAGCCAACAATTGCCTCTATCTTGTCAAGCTTGTTTAACCATCATGTCATGGACAAAAAACTTCGGGGTTTGCAGGAGACTAACGACCGATTTATGGGCAACATTCAGCGCAACGGCACGTATTCGGTCGTTCCACGCGTGTCAGCTGGCGAAATAACCCCGGAGAAACTGATTGCCCTTGGGAACGTTGCTCGCAAGTACAACCTGTACAGCAAAATCACCGGCGGCCAGCGCATTGACCTGTTTGGCGCCCAGAAGCAGGACCTTCCATCCATCTGGGAGGAACTTGAGGCAGCTGGGTTTGAGTCGGGTCACGCATACGGTAAAAGTCTCCGAACCGTGAAGTCCTGCGTTGGCAGCACGTGGTGCCGTTTTGGAATTGGTGACAGTGTGGGTATGGCAGTAAGACTCGAGGAACGGTATAAGTCACTGCGTGCTCCCCATAAATTCAAAGGTGGAGTGAGTGGCTGCATTCGGGACTGCGCGGAATTCCACAACAAGGATTTTGGGCTGTGTGCCGTGGCCAAGGGGTTCAATGTGTTTGTGGGCGGCAATGGTGGTATGAAGCCGGCCCATGCCGTACTGTTGCAAGCCGACGTTCTGCCCGACCGCGTAATTCCGCTACTTGACCGATACATTATGTTCTACATTCGAACCGCTGACAGGCTCCAACGTACAGCACGGTGGCTCGAGAACTTACCGGGCGGAATTGACTACCTCAGAGATGTTGTCGTTAACGATAAGCTCGGGATCTGCAAGGACCTGGAAAAGCAAATGAATGAAATTGTGAGTAGCTTCCATGACGAATGGAAGGCGGCGGTAAAAGACCCCCAGATTCGCGCTGATTTCCGTCAGTTTGTGAACACACCGCGTAATGTGGAGACGGTGGAAATTGTCTACGAGCGTGGACAGCCACGTCCAGCGGACTGGCCCAGCGAAGAAGAAGGAAGCGCAAATGTTGACTTCCGGGGCCATCAATGGGAGGGACCTCTCAAATGGGTCGACGTTTGTCAATCCGCGGATCTTCCGAACGCGGGCGCCGGTTCATCAACGACAGTTCTGATAGGTGATACGCAGATAGCGATATTCAGAACTGGCGATGGAAAACTATTGTCATCGCAGAACATGTGCCCACATCGGCGTGCTTTCGTTCTCAGTCAAGGTATTGTGGGGAACGACGGCGATGGAAACACATATGTGTCGTGCCCTCTCCACAAGCGGAACTACAAACTTGAAACCGAGTCTAAAGGGACCTGTCAAAATGATGCCACCAAGTCAGTGGCCATCTTCGAAGCTCGTGAGCAAGGGGACAAAGTGCAGTTGCGATTACCGCCCACGGATGAGTTGGATCGTTTATTGTCGACCTCGAAATGGAAAGTGCGAAAAACAGAGACCCAGCCAAGACTTAAGAGTGTGGACGATAGGTTTCCGATGAAGTTACCATCACGCGTGGCCGTGCCTGCGTGTGGGGACACGGTACTAGACTGGTAGAAATGATACCATTGGATAATCTTCAAGAAAAACTAGAAAACATAAATTCTTAGGTACTACACAGAACCTTCAATCATAGTATCTGGAATTCTAACTCCTTTACAAAAGTTGACGCACGAAGGAAGCTCGCTCCAAGTCCGGCACTTTCTGTGAGGACCGAGTAAACTGATAGTGCAGCGTTGCTGTTCCTCACTACCTTTTTTATACTAAAGCTGTAAAGCAGCGATTATATTCTCAAGACTTCGCGCTTCATTGCGACGTCGCTCTGGTATTACGCCACGATATGACGTTGCACTCTACGATTTGAGCTGCTGCATCTGGCACTCGTCTGATGTTTTATCTTTTTATCTTGTAGATAATTCTCACCAGATCCCTCGCTAACACCGCGTGACACTGCCTATCATTATTCGACACGCGATTGGTGCCCGCTCGGAATTTGTTGAGATCTCCTGGAAGGTGTGTTTATTTTCACTGCATGATGTGAATTCTACTCTCGTCCGAAAGGCAAGCTTAGTTGCACTTTAGCCAACTCAGGCAATGAGTCGCATGTGCAATAGCGGGTAAGGCTTGCCCTGACCATCCACTGGAGAGCGCCCAACAACAACAAAACCCATATGCTCGTAAAAGTTCAGAGCTTGGCGGTTTTGTTCATTCACATCCAACTTAAAAGCACCCTGTTCGCTTACAGCATACTTTAGAAGTGTGGCTCCTATTCCCTTGCCGACATGCATCCGGTGCAACGAACAGCATTTCGACATTTCCATGGCTTACGCCGCAGAGCCCGAGGATCACGTCGCTTTCCTTGGCTACCCTTAACTCGACAGCCTTGAGATACTGCATAACAAGTGGTTTCAATTCAAGTAGATCTCGATCACTCAGAAAGTCGTGTGTCGGATGCACCGAGGCCTCCCACAATTCTATGAGCCGGCCATGTTCCACTAATTCTGCTTTCACAATTCTCATCATTGCCTGTGTTGTTGTACTAAGAGAAACAGTGTATTAACATCGCCCAGATCAAAGACTTGTCGACATCGCTTCAAGACAAAGAGAAAAAATGGACTGCTGCTGCTCCTAACAGCGCTCAAGAAGCGCTCATATGCAATCAACGTGCGTTTACTCGGCTGAGTCATCACACGGTGACTGGTTCGGAGTGTCCAGTAGTGTGATCAGTTGTTTAAAGTTTACTGCGTGTTTAGCCCTTTATAGCTCCATCGAGTATCAAGTGGCGAAACACTTTCTAACAACAGTGTTTGAGGCAATCTATACCTGGATGTCTAATAAAGTGACAATAGTGATAGAGATTTAATTCATACAGTCCCTCATTCGATCACATTATCAGCCGAACAGGACCTTGTCGTCCTCGAGCGAGCGCCAGTGCCGTATACTACGGGTAGAGCGCTAGAGATAGAAAAGGCATAAAACAGTTTCCTTTATGCAGTGAACGATAGAACTAGCCTGAGACTAGTAAAATGAACCCCACAACTTAGGGCCAAAGTGGCGAGAGGGAGTATAGACATGGCACCAGTCTCATCCAGATCCACATAAGGAGGTAGCGCGACAAGGCTTTGTATAGATCATGTTCTTCATGATCTCTTCATGCTTGGGTGAGAATCAAGGATACGCATGAAATCTTTGATATAGCCATTTAAACGCTTGGACCCTCGTCGGCTTTGTCTTCAGGGCATCCGTACTCCGCAGCAATTTTGGGCGGGCAATTATGAAATTGCTCAGCAACCGCCACGGTAATGAGCAATTGAGCAACAAAAAGCGCGATTCCCATGTTTATGTACTGGAAATTGTGTCCAAGAAGATCACCCCTCGAAGCCCTATATATAGTTGGGACGAGGTGCTTATCTTATCGATACGGATCATTTGCACGGCGTGCATGCACGACAATGCGGGGCGATCTACGACAATGCGAAGCAATCTAAAGGCAGTCGTCAACAGCGCCGAGCACCTGTCTGAAACAAAGCCGTGATTGGAGCAAACCGGCGCTACTCAGAGAACACCGTGTAAACGCTGAATGCGTAGGCCAATTGATCAAGCCGATAGTCACTAAAGCCTTTCGCGTAGGACCAAACCCCTATCTAGGGTTTTTTCCCTGAACGGCTCTCGTGTTCCGACTATAACATAGGTCCGGGAAATATTAAGACGACGTTGGATCCTGCCAGGCATAAACCAGTTGTCCAAAAATGATACCATTCATAATACCCGGACTGTGTAAATGCATGAATTGGACTGCGCATGATACTTCTCGTGGTCACCCGAAGCTCTTTCCCCAGTTACATCGGTTAGGGTTACTACGCTTTTTAATGGGAGAGGAGATCGGGGGCCGCGGTGTTTAGTATAAAGCTTCGCAAGGGCGTTTAGAGCGAGAAGAGGAAAGAGAGATGCATCTTAAAAATAACGAATAAAGTCATGCCTCCGGTTCATGTGATTCACTAGGGAGCCCATTGACAACCTAGAAGTAAAGCCATCCGAGCTCTTGAGACGCGCATGCAATCTTTTGATTAATACATTGTGACAAGTGCGCTTCGCACAGCTTAATCTCACTCCTAGTTATGGCTCACCGTGAGCTTCGGCATGGCACTGGACAACAATCTATTCGCCAGGCCTGAGGTACTGTGAATGAAACTCAGGGTAAGCGCATGGCACCCTGGCCAATGAGCGTCAGCATCCATATATGTATAGAACGCTTCAGCATGTCGTGATGCAGCGACACCCTGCGCAATTGGCCGCATAGCGTGTGATTTCGATGGCTGAATCACTTGCATAGCCCTGCGCACAGTGGGCGGGACTGCCCCTGCCCTTTACGCACCGACGGATGAAGCGATACACATCGGTTTTCAAAACTACTGGGATAGGTACTTAGATATTTTTACGCAAGCTGAGCAACGAAGTAAATTTAGCACTGAAATCTCTGCTAGGATGGCTTGAGCGATGCTCAGAATCGTGCGCTGCAAGGAGCTTACCTAGCAAATATGGAGTGTTCAATCCATTGGCATGTATGTGGCCGCTGTCTCTGCTGAGCTGAGCGTACGCCTCAGTGTATGAGGGGAATAGTGATGCTTTCATTTCACGTCCTCGAGGCGCATAAGCCGTACATCACAAGCCTGCGCGGTCGCAACTGCGCTTCTCTCCCAACTCCGTAACTTTGAATTGCCTAAAGCACGCTTAACAGCGCATTACTTGCTCGCATTCGTAGGCGGCCGCCGGTGGGCGCAGGGCACGGATTGGGCTCGCCGCGCAGGCGGCGCTGGCGCTGATACCCCGGGCCCTGCACCGGATCCGTCGCAGCACCCTGAGTACAACAACCAAATTGTCGCGCATGGCACGGGGGCAAAGACCATTTACTTCAAGCGAGTCTAGTTCAAGGACGTGGACGAAGTATGCGGCTGAGGCGTTCGCGAAGCGGTAACGGTCTAGCGTGCACTGACCAAGCGATGACCAAATGTGCATTTCGAACTTCCTATCTATAGGACGGGCGAGTTACTTTACACTACGTAGTCGTTTTATACGCTTAGGGGACCCCCTAATGCTGTTTTCGCCGCACGCAGACCGCTCGCATGTAACAGGCCCAAAATGAGCTACAAGCGATTTGCACTGCCGCAGGTTTCTTCACTAGCATATACGTGCGGTCCAGAGCTGAATTAGACCTAATCATCGTGCGGACCCTCTGAACCCTTCGCCTTTGCACCCTTCTCCTTTGCACCCTTCTCCTTTGCACCCTTCGCCTTTGAACTCTCTGCCGTTGAACTCTCTGCCGTTGAACCCTTCCCCACAAGGCTTCCTCCCATCACCCGACCCGACCCCACCTCTCCCTATCTTATCTCTCTTATCGCGCGCGCCACGACCGTGGCATGACGAGGTCCTTCCTCGACGACTGGGCAGAGCACTGTGAATTCGGCGCCGTCGAGGGCACGACTGGCGTCGACCGGCAGGCCGCAAGCAGCGCCGACGGGCGCCAGCGTCAGTGGTTTGCCAAGCTTCTCGAAAAGCACGGGTTCAGCGTGCAGCGCGACGCCATTGGCAACCAGTTCGGCCTGTTCGAGCTCGTGCCCGGGGCGCCGTACGTGCTCACGGGGTCGCACCTGGACTCGCAGCCCACGGCCGGGCGGTTTGATGGCGCGTTCGGCGTGCTTGCGTCGGCGCACGCGTGCTTCCGCGTCGCGCGCGAGCTGCGCGCGCACGGCGCTGCCGCGCGCTGCAACCTCGCCGTCGTGAACTGGTTCAACGAGGAGGGCTCGCGCTTCAAGCCGTCGATGATGGGCAGCGCCGTGTTCACGCAGAAGCTGCCGCTCGCGCGCGCCCTGGCCACGCCGGACGCGCGCGGCGTGACTGTGGAGGAGGCGCTGGACGCCCTCGGCGAGCGCGGCGCCTTCAGCGGGCTGCGCGTGGCGTCCTACGCGGAGATCCACGTGCAGCAGGGCCGCAGCCTCGACCGCGACGGCACGACGATTGGGCTTGTTGACGCGACGTGGGCCGCGCACAAGTTCGAGTTCCGTGTGCGCGGCGAGCAGGCGCACAGCGGGTCGACGCTCATGGAGGACCGCCGCGACGCGCTGCTCGGCGCGGCACGGCTCATTGTGGCCGCGCGCGAGCTGGTGCGCGACTTCGAGCCGGGCGCGCTGCACACGGCCTGCGGCGAGATCAAGGTCTACCCAAACTCGCCCGTCGTCGTCGCCAGCGACGTGCAGCTGCACTTCGACCTGCGGTCGCCGAGCAATGCCGTGCTTGCCGCGGCCTACAAAAGCGTCCTGGCCACGGTCGAGCGCGTGCAGCGCGAGGACGGCGTCAAGATCGACGTCGTTGCTGAGCACAGCTGGAGCCGCAATGCGTACTCAGAGGCCGGCGTCGAGCTTGCGCGCGACGTGGCCGCGCAGCTCGGCCTCTCGCACGACCGCGTCATGACCGTGGCCGGCCACGACTCCACAAACATGAAGGACGTTGCGCCCACCGTCATGATCTTCGTCCCCAGCGTCGACGGCATCTCGCACAGCGTAAACGAGTACACGCGCGACGAGGATCTCGTGGCCGGCGTCGAGCACCTCACGGGCGTAGTGCGGCGGCTCGCCACCGGCCATTTGTGGGAGGCGGATCGCTAAGCGTGTGCCCAGGGATCTGCACAAGGATGCGGGCTCTTCGCGTAATGCGTCGGCGCGCGTGGAGTAATGCGTCGCGCGTGGCGTCGCTCGTCACAGCTGCATCGGCGCACTATAAAAGCCTGAAACCGAATTAAACGATACGGTTCATGGCAAGCTAGCCGCCCATTAATCCAAAATCGGCGGGCCTAAAACATGTATAATTATTTACCTTCAAACGGGAGACAGAGACGCGAAAAAAAGAAAAAAAAAAAATTTGTAGAACGTGGGCCGCGCCGACGGCAAAGGCCAAGGACCGCGGCGCATGTGACGGCGCATGTGCCGGCGCATGTGATGGCGAATCCTACCTCCTCTAATGCGCGCATGAGTCAGCAGGCTGCGCAGTCATTGTGAGTCACGAACCGACCCCGGTCCGCAGGACCAATGGCGACGTCCGCAATCCCTGGGCCATGACGCACCTGACCGCGCGTCAGGGCTCGTCTATGCCGCGCATCGATCGCCGGCAGATGCGAAGCGCATCCGGGCCTTCTAGATCTGGGGCCGGCCTAGCGCAGCCTCCCATTGGGTTGAAAGTTTTTGCATGAGTCGTATTTGGCGTATTCGGTGGCACGCGTAAAAGTATAAAAGCGCGTGCATTCGCCGGCATACCTTGCCTCATCACGACTCAAGCCTGTAAACCTATGAGCGCCGCCCTAGACAGCGAAACCATTGCTACCGTGAAGGGAACGATCCCTCTCCTCGTGCAGACGGGGCCGAAGTTCACCGAACACTTCTACCAACGCATGCTCAGCGCGAACCCCGAGCTGAAGGACGTCTTTAACCTGGCGAACCAGCGCAACGGCGAGCAGCCGCGCGCCCTGTTCAACGCCGTTGCTGCGTACGCGACAAACCTCGAGAATGTCGCCGTGCTGCTCCCCGCGGTTGAGAAGATCGCCCAAAAGCACGTTAGCTTCCAGGTCAAGCCCGAGCAGTACGACATTGTCGGCAAGCACCTCCTCGCCACGATCGACGAGCTCTACCACCCGGGCGAGGCCGTGCTGCAGGCATGGGCAAAGGCCTACGGCGTGCTAGTGAGCATCTTCGTGAACCGCGAGGCCGAGATCTACGAGCAGGTCGCCTCGCAGCCGGGTGGATGGGACGGTACCCGCGAGTTCCGCATCACGGCCAAGATCCCGCAGAGCAGGACGATTACGAGCTTCGAGTTCGCCCCCGTCGACGGCAAGCCCGTCGCCGCGTACGAGCCGGGCCAGTACCTCACGATTTGGCTGCGCCCAAGCTCGTTCGAGCACCGCCAGATCCGCCAGTACTCGTTGACGCGCCGGCCCGACGGCAAGAGCTACCGCATTGCCGTGAAGCGGGAGGACATGGGCCTCGTTTCGGGCTGGCTGCACGACGAGGCAAAGGTCGGCGACGTCGTGAATCTCGTCGCGCCACTCGGCGACTTCTGCATGCGCGTCGACACGAACACGCCAGTCACGCTTATTTCGGGCGGCGTCGGGCAAACGCCGCTCCTGGCAATGCTCGACACGCTGTCGGCGCAAAAGCATGCGGCACCGGTGTGCTGGCTGCACGCCGCCGACAACGGAAACGTGCACGCGTTTGCCGACGAGGTGCGCCGCCTCGGCCGCGACTTGCCGCACTTCAGGAGCCACATCTGGTACTCGAAGCCGCTGCAAGAGGACCGCGATCAAGCGCGCCTTGACTCCGAGGGCCGCATCCTCCTGAAGGAGCAGCTCCTCACCGCAGCGCCGCAGACGCAGTACTTCGTGTGCGGACCCGTCGCGTTCATGCAGAACGTGGCGGAGCAGCTCACGGCTTCGGGCGTGCAGGCCGACGCCATTCACTACGAAGTTTTTGGACCCCACAAGGTTTTGTAAATAGGCATCATACAGATAACATGTGCATAAAAAAAAAGGCGGCAGCGCCGCAGTCCTCCTACAACGAATCCTTAGTGCAAAAAGCGGTGAAAGCTCAAAGCTCAATGTGCCCGTAAACTAAGGCTTAGTTCAAAACATGTCGTTACGGCTAGACAGACAGTAAACTGAGCCCTAAAGGCCCACCATCGTCTAGCACCCTAGCTGGGGCGTCTAATTTTGAGCAGCAACGGGTTCAGCACTCATTTCACGAGCGGGAGCGGATAAAGTCGACCACATAGGCGGCCACCTTGCGCGCGTCCTCGCGCTGCATGAAATGGCCCACGCCCTCTACAATCCGCACCTGCTCAGCCAACCCATTGTCCCGGTCGCTCTTGAAAAGATCAATGCTCATGCACCCGTCGTTCACGCCTCCCAAAATCAGCGCGCGCGTCTTACTGAAGTCCACGCGGAATTCACCACGCCGCGGAACCCGCTGCAGCAGTGCGCGGTAGTAGGCCGTGGCGCTGTCCGTCACTCCGGGCTGCTGCAGCGTCTTGCATACGGCCGACAGCTCGTCCTTGCCGAACGCCCAGCCGGGCGACCAGTACTCCCACAACCCCTTCAGGTACGAGCTGTAGCCGGGAGCCTCATTCAGGCGCCGGCGATACAAAAAGGGAATCTGCATGGTCAGCTGGTAGCTAGACAGCCACAGCTGCTTCGGGTGCTTCCACAGCGTGCCTAGCGTGTTGTCCAAAATGCAGTACGGAATGGCCATGGTCACGATGCTCGTCAAAAGGTCCGGCCGCAGGTGCGCAAGCTTGTATGTTGCGACAGCGCCCCAGTCGTGAGCAATGACGTGCACGCGCGCGCCTTTGCTGAGCTGCTCGATGAACGCAATGAAATCGGACGCAACGGCGTCCTGCGTGTACGCGGCGTCGCTAAGCACAGTGCTAGGCTCGTACCCACGTAACGCAGGAGCCACAATCAGTGCCTTCGGAAACGCCGCCTCTAAGTGCGGCCAAATGGCGTTCCAAGTCGACTTATCGTCCGGGAACCCGTGCAGCAGCAGCAGAAACTCGCTCGGGACGGCCCTGCCGAGCCGGTCCTGCGGCCACGAGCTCGACGCAGAGAATTCCAGCCCATTGGCCTCCAGCTTCACCTCGTGAATGCCCATTCGTCACCGCCACCGCCTGAACGTGGGTTCTGCAGCTCGCGCACCTGGCCGCCCGAAGCTAACATATATCGAGCCCGATCGCTTTATCACGTGCGCGCTTGCCGAGTCGAAGGGGTACGGGCCAAATGCGGGGAACTAGCGAGAATGGCACGAAAGGTGTATATGAAGCGCACTATACAACTAACGGAAAAATAGAATCGCCACCTAAGGCCAGGCCTATATCCAGAGAGGCTCACGGCCAGGCCTATATCCAGAGATGCCAGCTGCGGAGGATAAGTCTCAATTCGTCAAGCATACCGTGCCAGTATCCAGAGAGGCTCTAGCTATCACGCCAGTAACAACCTATAATGTAAAAGAGTTGCGTTAGCAGTGCGTAACTTCCCCGATCTACGCCCACAATAGCCGCACCACTGTCAGTGCAGATAACAAAGGAAAAACTGCTTCCCTTCAGTTCCCCATAATTAAGACAATTCGAGATACACATATGGCAACAGTTTAAATTACGCGACAATGTCATTAGAACGGGTTCGTGAACTTTTTGACATCGTCCTTCAAGCCAGACTGAAACTGCTGCGGGCCGCTCTTCAGTTCGTTCACGTCGCCGCCAATGTTCGACTGCAGCTGCTGTGGCCCACTAGTAAACTGGTTCACGTCGTTACGTAGCCCCGATTGAGCCTGCTGCGGAGCATTCGTGAATTGGTTCACGTCGTTACGTAGCCCCGATTGAGCCTGCTGCGGCGCACTAGCGAACTGGTTCACGTCGTTACGTAGCCCCGATTGAGCCTGCTGCGGAGCATTCGCAAACTGGTTCGCGTCGTTGTGCAGCCCCGATTGAGCCTGCTGCGGGCCCAAGTTCAGCTGGTCGACGCCCCTGCTCAAGTCAGGCTGTGCCTGGCTGCCCTGAGCAAACCCGCCTGGCTGCTGCTGCGGAATCCCACCACCAATGCTGCCTTGGCCGGCGGCAGCGCCGCCTAGTCCAGACTGCAGCTGCTGCTGCGGCACAGCGTCTTGCTGCAAGCCGAGCTGCCCATCACTAGCGGGGCCCGCACCAGGGATGCCAGCAGCACCGGCTCCCGAAGCAGGGCCCGAGTAACCGGCGTTCGCGGCGCCGGGATTAGCGAACTCGCTGGACTCAGTTGTCGTCGGCGAGCCGTAGCCAGAGGTGTTCGCCCCAGGACTGGAAATGGTACCCGGGTCTTCCTCGGCATTGTCCAAAGTGTTCGCGCTGGCCGTCGCCCCTGCAACGCGGGCCAGAGCCGTGTGCCACGCCACAAGCTCCTCGTAGCTGCCCGCCGTGAACGTGTACTTGTGGTGAGGGGACACAGGCTTGTTCGCGTCGCGCGACACGATCCTGAACGACAGGTCGCCGCTGTTCCTCGCCGACAGCCCGCTGATCTCGGACTCCGGAATGTACAGGCTCAGCTCCGGGTGCGTATCCACAGTGAAGTCGGCGCTCTTGAACTGGTGCAGGAAGCCGCTCGGCGTCAGTACGTAGTACCCCGGCTTGTTGCCCTTGAGCACGGTGCCCTTGCGGTCCAGGGCGCCCTCAATAATCGGCACCGTCGGCTCGGCGCCCGCATTCGCGAACGTGACCTTGTTCGGGTCGCGCGCGTAGCCCTGGTCCGGCACAAGCAGCCGGCTGTTCGCGTTCTTGAACAACGCCCACTCCTGCGACGGCTGGATGGCCGCAAAGTACTTCTCCGTGTTCGCAGAGGCCTGTGCATTGACCTGGCTGAACCGCTGTGTGATCTGGTTCAGCGACGCAACCGAGCCCTGCAGCACCTCAATTACGTGCTGCTCGAGCGAGCCGAAGTTGTTCTGCACGTTCAAGTTGCTCTCGGACAGGTGGTTCTCCTTGTGGATCTGCTCGACGGCCGACCGCCGCACGAGGCGGTGCAGAACGTAGGGGTCGTTCTTCGGCTCGAGCTTCGAGCCCGCGGTCCGATGAGCACTCGGCACGGCGCGCCCCAGGTTCTCAAGGTGCTTCGTCGTGTTCTCGCGCTGCTTCTCGGCCTCCTTCGTCAGTTTGTGGCTCTCCGAGCGCAGCGTCTTGTAGTGCTTCTGCAGATCCTCATCAACCGTCTCGAGCTGCGGAATGATGCTGGACTTGATCGCCGCGGCCGCGTGCTCGCTCTCCTGCAGCTCCGCGCGCGTCTGCTTCACGAGCGCCTGGAACGCCGCCGACACGGCCGAGCTTCCCGCGTCCACGCCGGCGCCAGCTCCGCCAGCGCCAGTTGCACCAGCGCCAGTTGCACCAGTTGCGCCCGCTGCCGTCGGCGAGCTCGGCCCGCTGCTCGCGCCCGTCACGCTCGCACCATTGAACCTCGGCACGTCAGCGACGATCTTCTGTCGCTTGGCAAGGTCCGAGGACAGGCTGTTCTGCGAGTGCAGCACGGAGCTCGCATAGCCGTGGACGACGGCAACAGCATGCCGCCACGCGTCGAGGCGGCCAATTAGAACCGCGGACGAGTCAATTGGCTCGTCCAGAATGTCGCTTGTACCCTGGTTGTAGCTAGCCGTAGTCGCCATCTTCTAAGCAGTATATGCGGTGATTTAAGCTGCGGGGATCCTCTTTAAATATTGCCACGCCCGGCAGTTGGGCGGGCCGCGCAACATGCAAGCTCGCCGCAAGCGCGCCCGGGGCGAGCTGGATTATGCATATGCAGCGCGCTATTGCACGACACGGTTGTAGAATGTAGGGCTGAGGCAAGGGTTTGCGTCGGGCGTTCGCAATGGCATTCGCGCACCGCTGACCTCGTAGCGCGGGCAGGGCCCTGAGCAGTCATGCCTCGAGGCGGCTCGCTATGCCACGCTTACTGCTGCATTATTGATTTAACGGGTTTACGCCTTCCGCTGCCTGCTCAGCTTACCGCGTTCGCGACAGTCGCCGGCGTGGCGCATGCCTGGCGAACTAGGCGCGCCGAGCCGACGCCGCTAATCGCAATTCGCCTTTATGCCCTTTAACACTTGCAAAAAGCCCTGCTTAGCCGCGGCGACGAACGTCAGCACGGCATTTAAGGTTGCCACCAATCAGCGGTGCGGACCCTATTTAGCTCTCACAATGGCGGGCGGCTTTTTTGCCATGGCACCCCGTGCATGCGCAGACACCCATTAGGTGCACAGGCACCCATTCAATACGCAATTGTGGCCAGCTAGGCCAGAACAGCTAAGTCTTCATAAACTAGGGCGCATTAACCTTATACTATTCGTCCAATTCGACGTCTCGAGGTCCCCGCGGATTTAGCATGTCGCCGCGTCGTACGAACTACAGCCCCCTCCAGCAAAGTGGCAGCGGCACTGCACATAAATTGCACTCAGGCAAGCCTGAATAGATCCTGGTCCAGCTTTGCGCGGCGCTGTTATCACGCGCGGGATTAGGGCGGACCCCGCCCTGCAGAGCATAGCCGAATCGCATCCGCACTTATGTAAGAAACACATGCACCACTAGACCGATAACCCGACTTGAAGGCGGACTTATTTGACACGGGCATTGAGCTCCAAATCTGAGCGACTAGGCGCCAATTCTTCAGCATCAATGTTCCGAACATTATGGCTTTCAGTTGCGGTCGTCTTGCTCTGCGTGTCTCGGTGCCACGCGCTGCCATTCTCGGCAGAAGCCGGCGCCGCGGCCGGAGCTCCTAGCGTTGGTCTCGCAGCCGAAAGAGGACCGCAGATCTTCAATTCCGTTTTTGACTCGTTGAGAAACTACGGCACACGACTGCACCCCAACGGAATGTCGCTAGTCGTGGCAACTATACCCGAGGGCGTTCTGCTTCACCACGGCAGCGGCCGAAACGCAACGCCGCCAGCGTTCGACTGGTTGTCTTTCGAACTCAACCACGCTGAGATCTTTGCTAGGCCGAGTCGGCGACCACGCAGTGGCAGACGAAGCCCAGATCAGGTTCTACTGCGGCCTCAGGCTGGAACCGAGCTGTTGCAAAACGGGAACAGGGACGACGGGGACGACGAGTCGCATGGCTGGCTCCATACGTACCGAACAACTGAGCCATTGCGTTTCCTGTATCTAGATGGAATGAGTGGAAACAAAGACGACACGGGCGTCAGCGACACGCAGGACTATATCCTGCGCGCCTCTGCACCCAGAGATGAGGCTAGCGGCCCACAATCCAGCTCGCTACACTTCGGCTCGCCAGAGAAATTCTTGCTCTTCAGTGAGCACGAGCGTGTACAGGATATTTGCACTCTCTGTGCCGAGTGGAATCTTCACGGAGTTATTCGCACCGAGAACCCGGGAATGGAGGTCATTAAGTGCAACTTTTCAGAAGGAATGAAGCAAGTCCAGTCTTTGCAGCGCAAAGATAGCCATTTGAACGCCTTACAAGCCGAGATTGAGCAGGAGCGCCTTAGTGCGGCGTGGCGCGGTCCCGGAAGGCAGCGAGGAGTCGCACCGGGCGAGGGCATTCCTTACGACTTTGAGACCGGTTTCCGCGACATTGGCTCCGCGCGCGTGCTGCTCGATTACTCGCGCATGGTTTCCGTTCTGGCCTTTCCTGTGAACACGACGAACCCGGATCCGAATCCGGTTGAAGCACGCTTGCCGCGACTTGTGGAGACTAGCCCGCAGCAACGCCTGGCCATTAAGGAGTACCTGGCTCGCGTGGTCACGCAAGAGCTGCCGCAAACGTCGCAGCCGCAAACGTCGCAGGAGCAAACATTCACCTGGCGCGACGTTGCTGACCTCATTGTAAGACGGTATGCACAGCCGCTGGCCTTGATGGCGGACGCATCAAAGCTCGAGACGGTGCCAGACCTTCTTGCCAGCATCCAGTCTTTGGTCAACGTCTTTGTTGACTACTCTGTGAGCGACGCTAGAGCACGAGGCCAGTTGGCCAGAGCGCGCTGTCGTACTTTTTACTTGACGACAAAGTCTGTGACCACTGAATCGGATGCGCTTATTTACAGTGCCATGAAGGCGACGAACGAGCGCATCTGCACGGCACTTTTCGACGCCGAGGAATCGCTGCTGGAGGGCCCCGCGAGCACTGTGGACGCGAAGGCCGTTCTGCAGGGGCTCATAAGCACGCTTGACTGGAGCGTTTTCGAGAATAGATATATGTGAGCTTATTAGGCTGAATTATGAATGAAGTATGCAATGAATAACGACTAGAACCGGCCTCCACAGCTCACGCTTGGCTCCCTGGGTGCGCGACGCTCAAGAATCAGCCGGGTTGAGCACAGCCGCAATCACAGCAAACACTACTCGGGGGCTGCTTAATTTAGACCGTAGGCGTTGAGTCCTCATCGATGTGGAAGCCGCCCCCCGCAGCGGCAATTCCATAACTCTGGCGAACGGCCTCGCTCGCGTAGACCCTCATTTCCTGCTCGTAGGCGGCCGTAATGCCGTCTCGGTAGCCGCCGGCCTCGCGCAGAAGCCGGCCCAGTAGCTCCGCGTCGCGCACGGCAGTGTTTGCGCCGAGGCCGCCGGCCGGCGTCATGGCGTGCGCCGCGTCGCCGATCACCGTCACGCGCGGCTCGTTTGTCCACAGCGGGACGCCAGACGGCCGCGAGCAAGTGATTTTCCAGAACGCGGCCTCGTTCGTATTCATCTCGTCGAACAGCGGCCGGAAGCGCGCGTGCCAGTCGCGCGTGATCGACTTCGCCAGGTCCGCGGCAACGTTGCCCACGATTGTGTAGTCGTCGTTTGGCGCGCTAATGACGCCCGGCTGGCCGCTCATCGTCCATCCAAACTGCACGTTTGCGTCGTGCATCTCGTCTGGGCGCACGTTCGTTATGAGAAACGCGCCGGCCCCAGCGCGGCGCGCGTCAACGAGCCGGAAAACGCCCTCGCCAAGCCCGGCAAACGCCGTCGTCGGCGCCTGGCCGTGGATGCCGCGCGCGCCCGTGTCGTAGACCTTGATCTGGCCGCGCGAGACCTGCCTCGCGACCTGCGACGAGATGCCCTCGCCGCCCACGAGCAGACTGCCCTCTACAGACTTTGTGCCGTCGGCAAACACGGCGCGCACGCCGTCGCTCGTCAGCTCGTAGCCCGTCACGCGCCGCGACCACTCAATGTGGTCTTCGCAGCCGTCCGCAAACAGGCGGCGCATCTGGCCGCGCGCAATGCCCACGACCTTGCCGTCGCGCGAGCCAAGACTCTCCGGCGCAAGCACCTCCGTCTCGGCGCCCGTCACGGCGTCCAGCGTCGTCAGGCCCTTGCCGCCGGTCTTGCCGCACGCGTCCCAGAACCGCTGCCACAGCTCTGCGTCCAGAGCCGACTCAATGGCGTCGAGGCCCTCGGCGGACAGGCGCAGGCGGTAGCCCTGGGCGCGGAACGTGAACGACGCGTCGCGCTCGAAGATCGTGAACGGAATCTTCGCGCCGCGCAGCGACTGCGCCAGCAGCAGCGACGCAAGGCCGCCACCGGCAATGAGAACTGGCTTCTGCGTCGACATTCGCAAGCGTGGCGTTACCTTGTTCAGTGGCCAAAGCGGCGGCAAGCAAACAGGCCCGCAATATGGGCCCAGCCACACACGGCTATCCGACGCGGTGCTCCGGCGGGCTTATAAACCTCGCGTCCGCCTCGAGCCCACGTCCACGACCGAGCAGAACATAACCCATGCCCACTGGCTCGCGCCAAGAAGTCAGGCTGGCGCACCGCACGCACGCACCGCATGCACGCACCGCATGCACGCACCGCACGCACTGGCGCATGCAATTCATAGTCAAATTGTAGACACACACACATGCATACACATTTAAACGTGTACACGGCTCAGGAGTCACTAACTGGCCCGCGGTCATATGCTTCGAGCGTGCGGTACCATTTCGAGCGGCCCATCCCGCTGGCAAGAACCGTGAACATATGAATCATAATTAATGAGCACTACCTATCTTTGTAAAACTTCCAAACTAGTGTTTAAACAACCAAAAACCAAAGACAGTAATGCTGCGAATGAGGGATGCAAACAAGTTAGCAACGATTCGCGCTACTTCGCAAAGTTCGCCGCAATGCGCTGCTTAATGTACTCCTCAGCAGTCAGCGAAGGATACTTGCCCTGCGGACTCGCAATAACCACATCCTCGTTCGCTTGCGCAAAGTACGCCATGGAATACCGCGGGCCCGTGTCCTCGCCCGTGCGCGGCATGCGCACGCGATGGAAGTTTGACGGCAGGCGGTCGTCCGACCAGCGCATGAGCATGTCGCCAATGTTGCACGTAATGGCCTCATTAGACGGCTCGACGGGGGTCCACTCCTGGCCCTGCATCTCGGCACCGGGCAGCACTTGGAGACCACCTTGCCCGCGGCGCTGGAACAGCAGCGTCAGCACGTCGAAGTCCGTGTGCGCGCCGGCACGCCATATCGATGTGTCATTCAGCAGCTCGGCGGGCAGCGCATAGTAGTGCAGGAGCCGCATCGTGCTTTGATAGGACGTCGCTGCGGGATTGTGGGCGCGCGTGAAGAAGTCGCTGTCAAAACCTAGTTTCTCGGCAAAGCAGCTCAGCAGCGCCATGGCCAGCTTCCAGCACTCGTGCTCGAAACCCTCGAAAAAGGGGCGGAATCCGGCCACTTCTTCATCGCTAGGCCATAATCCGGCCATGCGCGGTGCCGTGATCTGGTAGGATTCCTTCTGGTCTGGCGTGCCCGTTGACGGGCGCACTTGCGTCATGCGCTCCCAACCAGCGTTGCGGCCCTTCTGCTGCGAGTACGTCTTCTTCACATCCTCGGGCAACGAAAAGAAGTTCTTCGACATCTCAAACGCATCGTCCACCTCGCGCAAATCGATGCCGTGGTCCACGACCTGGAAGAACCCGACTTCGACGGCGGCAGCCCAGAGCTCATTGCTGATTTCGTCCCGGCGATGATCAAAGTCACGCAGGCTGATCGTGCGGATCTCGCGCGTGTGCGATTCCGTGCCCATCGACCCCATGGCTTTCTCGCGCTGCAGCTCCGTGAGAGCCGCGGCCGCCGGTTCGTCGGCAGGCTTGGCGCTAGCGACTAAAGCAGCTGACATTTTGTTTTTTTTTTGTCTTGCTGAAGCGCTTGGATTCGGGCCGGTTATATACAGCTTCGCCCCACAACCTACGCGCGGAGCTCGGCGATAAGACCAGGCGAAGTTTTCCGAGGAGTAAGCCGCGGAGGGCTGATAAGCCCGTGCATGTCCGCCTGCGGCCCTGCAGTCCACGTGACAAAGATGCCGATTCTAGCCGTTGACGCTCGTAAAATATACCCCCCATTCGCCACACGTGATGCACGCGGCACCGTCGTACAAGCCTTCCGCGTACTGGTTCTCCGGCGGATTACCGTGGAGATTGCCGTGGCGATTACTGTGGCGATTACTGTGGAGATTACTGTGGAGATTACTGTCGAGATTGCCGTGGAGATTGCCGTGGGGGTCAGCTCGCCCTGCATTAGATAGGCGGATATTTTTGGAAGTCGCCGCGGCCTTCGGTAATGAAGGAATTGCTGCGCCACAGTGCAGTATCTAGTGTGCTAGCATTGATATAGGGGAGCGAATACTTGCGGGTTCTAGCAAAAATATTGTGCAAATAGAAGGTTCGTAGTGTATATATGATGCTTTAGGGTGAGAAATTTGACAAGTCCTCTTTGACGCTCTTTTTTGCGATGTCTTGACTAGGATTATCCTCTTCTGCCGAATTCTGTGAATCCTGTGCTTCGTAAATGCTCACATTCGCATCAATTTGAAGGACATCGTCATCTTGAGCAGGAATAGCAAGGTTTGCCAGGCATCCGACGATGCCGCCAATTGCGTACGGAGTCTGCACAATAATGATGATCGCATCGATGAACCCACTCAAGCCAGAGTTGCTTCCTTTGTACGTGAAGACCCCTGGAACCAGTTAGGCACTAGTAGCGAACCAAGACCGAATACTAGCTCAATGGTGAACACGACGCGGTCGCGACGGTTAAAGTTCGACTTGGACGTGATTGCCAGCCCTGAGACTCCTACAGATGTAAACAGGAATGTCGTCATGCCTCCAATTGCGGCCTTTGGAATGGCCACAACGGCAGCGCTGAACTTGCCAATCACGCCCATGAGTACTAGCCACACACAACAAGCAATTCCAGCCCGCGTCGAGGCAACCTGCGTCATGGCAATCACGCCATTGTTCTGAGCAAAGGAACCAAGCGGAGTGAGCGTCGCAAGACAGCCGATGACGGAGGCAATCCCAGAGGCAAGAATGCCTCCCTGAACCCGGCTTTCGAAACCGTCTCCGACAGTGGGTAGCCGTGACACATCAGCGCTCGCCGTCACATCACCAATTGTTTCCATCACACACACAATATAAACGGCCAGCATTGGAAGAACGATCGGTCCGTATAGACGCATTGGGAATGTGACTACCCAGTTGAACTCACCGTTTGGTGCAGCGTCAATGGACTCATGCTGGAAGTAGCCACAACCGGCGCAAATAATGCAAGCGACGAGCAGCCCAATAACAACAGAGCAAGACTTCATAATCGGTGGACCAAACCGATCGCAGAAGATAATCGTGACCACAACGCTGAAACCGATGCCGACCCACTGACCTGAACCCCACGGGTGCGAATGAGACTCCTTCATAGTATTGCACATTTTATTTGGAAAACAGTCGGAACCGCCAGCCCAGTCTTTCATGCCACTTTGAACGAGAGAAGCGCCAACCAACAACACCACGGGCCCCGTGACAATAGGTGGAAACAACTTCTTCAGAACGCGCGGCGGCACAAATGACATCAACAGCTGTAGCAAGGCACAAAGGGCACCAGTGCCTAAAAATGCACCATACGCTTCGCGGCACGGTAGCTTTGTGCCATCAGCCGCAGTTGGGCAGAATCCATTCTCATACATCAAGGGCGCTGCAGACTGGAAGATCGTGACCGTCGTGAAGGTTTCGCCAAGAACAGAGATCATGCCGGTTCCGACGAAGAAATTCGTCCACGGAATCCTGAAGCGACATACTTGAAGAAGGGTCAGTATGCCACACCCGATGAGGGAAGCAGAGACCAAGTATTCTGTGTCACGAGTGCTGAGGTTTGCGGCCGAGGCAGAGATCAAGGGAGGCGAGATCAATCCGGCCATCATTGCAAGCGAGTGCTGCAGGCCGAGCAATATCGTTAGCAGTAGAGGCAGATCGGCATCAACGGGGAAGAACTGAGCAGTTCCTGCACTGAACCTGGTAAATGGCAGGGTTGGAGTAAAAAGAGACTTGTAATCAGCGTCGCCTATCAGTCCATCATAAGTGAAGCAATGCCGGTACGTGAATCTCACCAGACGGCCAAGCCCGCCATGCGCGCCATTTCTTGCTTTCTGAAATATGGTTGCATCATTACCAGCGCTCGCCATGTTAACGATATGTGGTGGGTGTCCTTCATCACTGGGGATAAAGTCCATCATAAACGTTTAGCAGTTGAGGAAGGATGAATATCATCCGCATCATATAGGAAGTTTCGTATCTTGAAACCTATCCCCAAAATAAATGACCTTACCCAGACAATGCTTAGGCGGCGGCCACGGATGGGCGCCGTGGCCGCCGCGGATCTTGTCACCTGGTGTATCCTGTCACCTGGTCGCGAGGATAAGAATCAGTTGAAAATGCGCCAACCCTAAAACTACCGAAGAGTGTCCAGTCCAGATAAGAAGAAGCTAAACAAATGTCTTACCGCTGAAGAAAGTAACTTAGGAAGTCGCACAGAACGAGCGCCCACGTACAAGGAGGTCTTGCATAGCGAGATCACAACAGTAGTAAGAACCGTTCTTCGCAAATCCAGTTTTGGGGATCGTCAGGCTCATCGGTCCGACGCGTGCACCCAGTATTTTGAAAAGTCACCGGGCTACCAATGCATTGGCAGAACTATCATAGCAGATAACGCATTTGTGTTTTGCAATGAGGCTGCAATAAATTGTTTATTCTGAATCTCAAGCTAATCTGGAAATGGGCCGTCCTCTCCCGCTTACTCGGTGATCTAATTATGAAAAGCGACACTACAGGGTCCACTTATACACAGAACGGCCTGCGCGCCGATGTTCGCCAGCTCTTCTGCCCTGTTTCGCTAATAACAAATTGCGATCGCTTTGCGACCCTCGTAACGAATTTGATGCACGCGACGTCTACGTTAAAGGCTGCCAACATATCACAAGCATAGATTGTTCTCACTATCCGCACTGGTCACACGCAGAGCATCGTGGTGGTCACCTGTTGGGCACCATCATGATCGGAAAAAAGTTCCGAGTTGTCACTTTTGTGGTGGTATAGACGCGCGTTTGGGTATAGGATTCTCTAATTCGGGTTCAGATTTTAGTTTTAAAAAGACAGGCTTCAGATAAAAATTATCTCCTGACTGGTAGGACTTATATGGTAGGACTTATAAGATCCCCGCGTAAGTGCCAAAACCTAGTTATGCTAGCATGAAACGAACTGTTCTAAGGGCTCTCAAGCGAAGAATAATCGATAACAATTGCACAATGTTAGAGAGTTTAATCATAGTGTACTCAAAGTCGTTGTTATCGTGGAGTAATAAATCGCATCAGCGGTAAAGCTGATCTCCGTATTTCGCCTGGGCATATTCGCGCAATCGCTGGCCGCGCAACGTAAGGTAGATGGGGAACGGGATAAATAGCACTGCGGCAAGACCAATAATGGTGCAGCCCCAGCCAACCGGAAATGTGTGGGTCGACAGGTGCGTGTACATCACTGTACCAAACAAAGGGAAGGCCCCACCCATCAGCGATCGAACAATATTATTGCTGGCAAAAGCGGAGCCCGCAGCATTGGGAGGGAACATTAACCCCAAGAACGCGAAGTACGACTGGAACATGAAAAAAGCCCCAATTGACACAAAAAGGAGCCCAATCATTGAGAACACCCAGAAAACGCCTCGAGCCGAGGCCCACCCGAACGCAATAACACCTAACGGCAAGCAAATACTTCCGACTAGGGAGGACGGACCGAAAATAGTCTCGGGGCGATCGATTCGTTTGGCAGAGACTGCCATGTAGGCCATGTATAAAACGGCCCCAATTGTCGCGCCAACAAGAAGAGCGAGGTACGCAAGACCCTGCTGAACGAGATTGAACCCGTAAAGCTCTCCATAAACGATAGGGAACGCCTCGAAAAACAGATACATCACGGAGTAAACCAAACCAAGATGAACGTCCATAAGGAGCACAACCGGTTCCATAAGGGTAAGCTTGATTGGCTTCCAGAACATCGTCTTGACAACTTCCTTTGAAGAGGTTGAGCGCATTAGAATATCACCAGGAGCCACATAGCTGTTATCCCCAGTCTCCTTGCGCAAGCGCCTAGCCTTTCGCATTAGCAGCTCCTGCTCAGAGGTTTCAGGAAGCAGGAGTATCATTAGCACTAGGAGCCCGCCCGACATTGCAAGCATGCACCAGAAGGGATACCGCCTGCCGTGGCCCTGCACCAAGGCGCCGCCAATGAGCGGCCCCAAGAAAGGACCAGAAATAGCGCCAAAGGCCCAGATGATGAGCGCAACTCCCAAACCCGGGAACTGCCAAATATCTCTGAGTGTCCCGCCTGCGGTGGACAGCGGAGGAGACGCAAAGATTCCTGCTAGAAATCGGAGCACAGCGAAGGGCGCGACATGGTTAACAAGTCCGGTAGGAATCTGCAGGACACAGAATACAAGCTGACAGACGAAGTAGGTTGGGTTTCGGCCCCTAAACAGAGCGATTTCCGACATTGGAGTGAACCACAAGGAGCCGATTCCATAGCCCCAAACAAACAAGGTGAGCCCAAGCGCTGCCTTGACTCGAGTTGTGTGAAAGTCCTCAATCATTTCAGGAATTGCTGGAGTGTAGATCGCGGCGCCCATGTACAGAGAGGTCGTGCACAATGAGATCAGAATAGTAGTCAAAATCTTTCTCCACAGCTTCCAGTTTTGCGGATTCTCGGGGTCATCAGGGCCATCCCAGCCAACAAGCTTCTTCCCATCTGCTTTCTCGAGCACTGTAGATGGGTCAGCTGTTCCAATGGCGCTATGAAGCGCTCCCTCAAGGTGCTTCTCCGCGTCGGGGTTCTCAAGATTCACCGTACTGGAACTTGTCTCGTCCATAATCAAAGTACAAACTCCTGAATTTGGGTGGCGTGAACCCGATATTTAAATTCGTTGATATGGCTCGAACCGCCAAAACATGCCAGGGTAGAGGGTAACGTATTCGAATGCACCTTGTCGCGTGCATAAGCCCTTTTTGAAAAATAGCCCCCTTAAACCTTGGCAGAATATAAACAGATCCGAGTACAGGACGTATCGCGAGTGAGCAAGGAAATGAGCGGACCCAACAACAAAAGATAGTGCTACACACCACCTCGGCCTAAATACTTGTTAAAGTGAGAAGGATGTCAATCTATTTTCTTGGCGCTCAGCATCTGCAGGAACACTACAAACCGGAGATTGGGAGGCGTCTGCACAGACCCTCCTCCTCATGTGCGCCGGCTGGAAACCCATTTTCCGCTTCCCCATGATGACACACGCCGCAGGGACGCTCCCCGGAAGGATTGCCACCCTCACGAACAGATTCTAACGGTGATCGCAGTTTCAATGGTAGCTAAGAAGCAGCATAATTCCGCTATACCTAAGTTGCTATAAATCTAACGTGAGAGCCGGGCGCGCGGGCGGATCGTATCATCCGCGAATAGCGTGAGCCGAGCCCTCGTTTGTACAGTGAGACGCGACTGTAAACTAACGAGACGGCTTAGTCAGTAGCTACTGCTTCGGCCTTACCGTCGGGAGAGTGTAGCAGCAAGGCCTACGCCGAGTCCAGGCGTTCGGGGCTTGGATCTCTTTTTCTCGCGCAGGAATTGAGAGTGCGTCGTCACTGGAGATATCAGCCCTAGATTGCAATTGACTCGTGCCTGCGGTGCTCGATGTCCCCGGGCTTGTGTTGAATGAAGCTCTTATAACTTCCGCTTCTAAGCTCTAATATTAGCATCTTTGTCTACAAAAGTGTAATACCGCTAGAACGCATAGCCCGGCCATACCATCGCGGAACGATCTCTTTGGCTGTTTCTCGACGTAAATCTATTTCGAGAACTTCGCGCCTTAATTTTTACCGTGCTACGAGAATAAAGCAACGTACAACTGCAAGAAGACACATTTGGAGCTACAGAGCTTAATTGCTGGAGAAGAAAATTAACGTTGCAAGTATGCTCGTAGTGTGGAGTACGGATCGTTAGCTGAGCCCCTTGACGCATACATTCGTTAAGGTCCCGACGGTGTCAAAGGAAAATAAAGACAGCACAGTCTCCCCACCCTACATAGCACCGGTCTAGCACAGCGGGAAATAATCCTAACGTTATTGACCGCTGTAGTTGAATAGACTATCGGTCAAGCGATGGCGTTCTCCACGGAGCGTAAATGGACTACCCGAACCCTACAAATGCACGCGGTTATGTATAGATCATCGCATTCAGTGGCCATGCACGTCTGGACCAATCAGCACCGAGAGCCACATAGATAAGCAGCAGGGGTTCACTGACGCCCCCCCGCCCCGGCGAGTCTTTGTATTTGACCGAGATTCCTTGATTGACTAACGCAGATACATTGGGGGAGAAATGGTCTGGCCGTTCACGCCGTCGCAACACGAGAAGAACGTGAAGTTCAAGCAGGCCCAGCGGCAGCAGAGAATCAACGCTCTGCCGCAGTACCGCCAGCCGTTAACAAGCGCCGATAAGTCCCTGCTGTCGCAGAATGTCGAAAGCATTGTGCACAAGGTCTCTGCCGGCGAATTGAAGCCTCGCGATGTTCTGGCGGCCTACGGGAAGGCAGCGCTACAGTCCCAGGACAAAACGAACTGTCTCACGGAGATTATGATCAAGGACGCGGAGAAATGGGCCGCCAGTGCTAACTTGAAGGGCCCTCTCGCGGGCTTCCCTGTATCGTTAAAGGACCCCTTCAGGATTACGGGCTATGATTACACGGCGGGATACTCGGCGATGGCTGGCAAGAATGCTACGGACAACAGCCCCGTTGTGCGGCTTCTGCTGGACGCCGGCGCCGTGCCCTACGTAAAGACAAATGTGCCGATCACAATGATGGCCATTGAGGGGCGCAATGATCTGTTTGGCCGCACGGTGAACCCGTGGAAACCTACGCATGCACCGGGCGGCTCTAGCCAGGGCGAGGCTGCTCTTATTGGGTCTGGCGGGTCGCGCATCGGCATTGGGACCGATGTTGGTGGCAGTGTACGTGTTCCGGCTGCCTGGTGCGGGATCTACTCGCTGAGGTTCACTTCGTACCGGTTCCCCGCCGATCGGGGCGAAAGCGGCGCCGAAGGTATTCCTTCTGTGGCATCTCCCATGGCCGCGAGCTGGAAGGATCTGAAGTACTTCTGCGATGCCGTGATGGGAATGAAGCCCTGGAAATACGACCATCAGCTTGTGGATAAGCCATGGGCGCCTAACACTAAGCTGCCGGACAAGGTCAAGATTGGTGTGCTCAGATTCAACGAATACATGCCTCCCACACCTGCCGTTGAACGTGCCTTGTCCACGACGGTTCGCGCGCTCAAGAAACAGGGGTATGAGGTGGTGGACTTTGTTCTACCGGAACCTGCCATAACTTACGACTGGGTCGCTTTCAAGTTGTATCAAGCTGACGACTATTTTGGTGCGGCCAGGCACTTCCTTCCTGGGGAGGAGGGTGATCCGCACATTGTGAATCACCGCAGCTACACATGGTGGCCGACTCCGCTACGACGCATTTTTGAATTTATTCTGAACCTGATCGGCTTCAAGGAGCAGGCATGGCGTTTGCGTAATATGTCGCCGCCCTCCGTGAGTGAATACTTTGAAGCCGTTAGTCGCCGTGAGCAGTTGCGTCGGGGTGTTTTCGACAAGTGGAATGAGGAGAAGCTTGACTTCTTGATCTCGCCTCCTCACCCATCGCCGGCATTTCCTAATGGTGCCGGCTCCGAGACTTTCTTCACGATCCTTTACACGTCTTTGTGGAACATGATTGACTATCCGGCTGGCATTGTGCCTGTCAGTCGCGTGGACAGGGCAACAGACGCGCTGCCCAAGGACTTCAGTACCAAGAAGCTGAACCATCCAACGAAGTTCGCATATGATACGTACAACGCAGACGAAATGCATGGTCTACCGCTGGCTGTTCAGGTCATCACTCCGCGCTATCACGATGAAGAGACTCTTGCGGCTATGAAGCTCGTTGAGGATGCTCTGCATAGCGCTGGAGTCTTCTACGAATGAGCACGCTACTCACACAATAATTAGCACTGCTCCAAATTACATCTGATGAGTAGTATATCCGAGATTCATATGTCTTGCTTAGGGGTTAGCCAAATTTAACGCTGCACGCTGCGACTTAGATTTGGGATCAAAGAATGGCTTTTCCCCTAGGGACGCAACACGCGTGCCATGACGAGCATGCAGGGCATCTTGTTTAATATCCGCACGCCAGATCTCACCTTCCTTAATGTCAGCGTAATCCCACACCGCGTAATGTTGGGAAATGCGGTTATCCCAGAGTGCAGAAGTCCCAAGGCCGCGCTTGCTTGATTTCCAATTGAACCGCACTTGCAAATCAAGATTGCTTTCGAAAACATTGAAAAGCAGCTCAAGAATCGCATCCGACTCTTTGGGCTCGAGCCCCACAATGTGACGTGTGTATCCTCTGTTCACGAAGAGCGACTTCCATCCCGTCACTGGGTGAGTACGGACAAGGAAATGCTCACGCTCAATGAACTTAGGGCCCGCGAGTGGGTCCTCCTGATCAATATAGCCATGCAAGGAGCGATAAACAGCCTTCTTACCATCAAGGAACTCCTGAAGGGGCCGAGAGAGCTTATCGTACGCGCCGTAACCGGAAATCCACAGAGTGTCTCCTCCAACATCGGGAATGGTGTCATTGTGGAGGTGCGTGATTGCGGCCGGCTGCAGCTCGTGAGTAAGGTCAGTGTGATAGTGCGATGCGCCGGCCGGAATCTTGAACGAGAAGTTGTTTTTGCCACCAAGAGCTCCCAGTTGGGGCCACATTGCAGTAACACCGCGCAAACCCGGAACGTAAGGTGCTTTAGGATGAACCTCAACCTTACCGAAATACTCCCCCAGCTCAAGCTGTTTCTGAGGCGAAAGGTCCTGGTCGCGGAAGAACACTACCACGCGTTCGGCAATGAGAAGTGCCAGCTCATCCCTTTGTTGGTCAGTCAAATCAGCAAGCTGCAGACCGACGATCTCGGTGCCAATGTATTTAGTGAGATCGCGGACTTCCTTGGCGGCTCCAAGAAGGGCTTTCTTCTCGGGATCCGCATTTAAACCCCGCTCGAGGTGCTCCCACTCCTCCCCACGGACTTTATAGCCATCTTGGAGGAACGGAGACGAATCAGAATCCGGAGGCCACTCTGGGTAACCTCTGGAGAGATCCACATTGTGGCGCTCGAACCGGGCGCGCGCCGGGTCCGGCAAGAGGTGAACACCATTGACCTTCTTGGAAGCAGGAATTTTCACAGTGATAGTTTGAAGCTCAGGCTCATGGCGTGATCCGGGACTGCTAGAGGCAGCAGAAGCTTTGACGGTATCGCCAAGTCTCGTTTCGCTGATAGTGACTGCAGCTGGTGGGGTCATCTTGGAAATTTGCAATACTGGGGGTGCTGTAATATGTCCGAGGGATACGTTTATGTACGGGTGCGAGGGGCCCCGCTAGTCTTATCAGTGCGTGCTGATAAATGGTGCGCCGCGTCCTTGTCGTCACCGCCACAGGTGATGAGGCAATCCTCGGGGCGCCGCGATTGCAACTCGTCTAGAGCACTATAGCGGGGAGGAATAATTAATTTGTAAAGCGGGTGATAGTATGGATTGATTCATATAAGCTCTTGATCCAAGTAGTAACGTATGAATCGCCCATCACAAGTGTGTCAAAGGCTAGGGTAGGGGATCGTGATGGCAAGTGGTGATGATGCAATCGAAGATAGCGATGCTGCATGATAAGAACCGCGGAGATTCCGTGTACCAGAACGACCATGAGATCATTCGAGCGGAATAGATCATCTAAGACCCACGACTGGAAAACAATAATACCTAAGCAGGCTGCAGTTTAATTACGAACCGAGCCGACGTGACACATACTCAGCATACGAAACAACGGGCCCTGACATACCTTAATGATTCAAACAGACACGAGGCCACTACATGCTACTCTATGGTTACGACGCTTGTTCGCGCATTCACTTTCAGCTCTCCCTTTTCACCACTATCCAGAGAATCAGCGAACTGAGCACTCCGTGGTGGGTACTCTGACTTGAATTGCAGAGCACCTCTGCTGCCGTCGTCGCGGCGCACACGTATAATACGCTCTTGTTCCCAACCGTCTCCATCAATGAACGGCTCGGTGTCAACCTCGTAGCCTCTCAACAGCGGCCACAACTTGAACCAAACCAACCAGTAAAGGGCGCCCAGGCCGAACAAGCCAAATCCTATAACACAGTGGATGTAGTAAGGTGCCTCGTCATTGTACTGGTTCTTAGTGCCCTTCGCTGGCGGCACGAACGGTGCAACAACGAGATACATGTTGCTCAAAAAGAAAAAGAATGCCACAGCGAGGCTTGCCTTGATGGGCGGTTTCCAATCTGGATAGTCCTTCTTGTGCAAATAAACCCAGCATAGCCCCAATGCCATAAAGGCATTCATCACACTTCCAGGGTAAGACACAATATTCAATGTCACCTCATAAGCTGCACCGGGGGAACTGCCAATAAAATGATGAGGCACATAGCATAGTACTCCAAAATCGCAAACGCCGGGGAGTGGAAAGGCCAACTAGTAGCCCAAACTCTGCTGAACGGTAATACGGAAGCCCTTGCGAGTTCTTGAATCAATCGCGCGTTCCCGTAAACGGATGACAATACGTTTCCCAAGGAGCTCAGAGCCACGAAAACAGACAGCGCAGTTCGGCCTGGAGGACCCCACACAATTTCAAAAAAATCAGCAGCTAAAATCACTCCCGAGTTCTTAAGCCGTTCGAGCGGTACAACTCCAAGATAGCTGATATTCGCGAGAAGATAGAGAATCGATAGGATAAGTAGCGCTGTGGGAGCTGCATACTTGAGGATTCTCTGAGGGTTCTTCGCCTCGCCCAGCACGTAGTTAGCGGTTGCGTAGCCCGAATACGAGAACATGATGTTGTAAAGTGCAGAAACAATACCGTTAGCTGTCGCCTCGCCCTCAAAACTATGATCGAAGTTATGGGTGGGTGGAATGCCACCGCCGCCGCCCCAGCCGACCCAACCGATTACAATGATCATGAGTAGCACTACGACCTTGAAGATTCCCAACAGGTTTTGGAGCCGCAGAGACCAATTTGGTGAAACGGCACTCACTAAACAGGCAAACGACAGACATCCGAATCCGATGAGGCGTTGATTCCATTGAGTGACTTCTTTTCCAGCCGCAGCAACAATGTATGACCCAAACGCAGTTGAGTTAGAAGCTGCGCTGCCCAAGAAAAACACGGTCGCGCTATAAGAGCACAGCGCGAGAAAGCGTGGCTTACGATAGACGTACTCAAGATAGTTTTTCTCAGCTCCGTTTTTAGGCAGCTGAGAGCCAAATTCGAGATAAACCATGAGTCCGCTGAAGGCAATGATCATTCCCACGACCCACATGATGAGTGCCAGTCCTGGGCTACCAGTCTCCTTGATGATTGTTGAAGGTGTGGCAAAGATTCCTGTTCCAATGATCCTGTTTACAATCAAAAAGGTTGCGGAAATGACCCCGACATTCTCGTGGGACCTCTTGGCCCCGTCAGCTTTCACTTCCTTGACTTTCCCCCATCGAGTAATCTCGAAAGATCCTGCGAGTAAACTTTTCCACGACACCATATCTCACAACGAAAGTTTCACTGCGCATTTTAACTGAATACTGGTAGCCTTGCGCACTAACACGTGGAGTGTCAGCAATGCCGCACTTTATCTATACCAGGTCGGGTATGCACGTTTATGCATGCCCAGCCCCATGTGCAGAGTCACGGGCAGCCAATCGGATATACTTGCAGAATTCGGAGGTTCTAGGATGCAAGGTATTCGATATCTATTCGTCGAGATCCTTATCACTACATTGCGATATTGCACGTGGTGGCATTTCGCAATCCCGAAGGCTGCATTGTCGTTCTTTGGCGCTCGCGGCACGTCACCTGGGACGGAAATACGTTACATACACGTGCCCTAGACAAATGAGGGAGAGAAAGTATGAGTGTAATCCGAGCTTTTTCGGAGTTTCCAAGTTCGTTGCATCGAGGCGTGTACATAATGACCATATCAATGAAAATAGTGAGGCATAGATGCCTCGAGGGACCCCGCCCCTTTGTTTTTTTGCTTCCAGGTCCATCCTATAATTTGCTCGACGATCCCTTTTCCTGATGCCTCTTTCCAGACAGAGTTGGACAGAGCACGCACGTCCAGCCTCGAGCACTTTGTAGTTTGAAATGAGGCAGCCTTATAAACCGAGAAGAAACTATGACCCCCATGCGATACGCCATCCGTTTGTTACTACTTAGTGTACTTTTCCACAAAGCTCAAAATCTTCTCGCCCACGATCTCGTACGCCTCTTCTGGTAGATAGTGACCGTGACCGTCTCCTACTGGCACGGGCTCGTAGGGAGTCCCTTCTTTAATCCAATCCACCCACTCACGCGCGACATCAATACGGGAGCCCAATTTTGCTTCTGAAAAGATTACCATGGTCGGTACGTCTATCTTTCTTCCCGCATCTTGGTCCTTGGCCTGATCTTCGCATTCGGGCGCGGCTCCCGCGGCATAATCCTCGCTACTGTAGCGCAGAGTTTCCTCTTGATCGAATAACTCGGCATATACGTCAACCCCGCCGCCGGCTAAAATACGGTCTTTGCCGGCCTCCGTGCCTGCTATGCGCATTGACATCGAGCGCACGTATTCACCACCACCGTACGCCTTTAAAAGTTCAACCGCAATAGGCACATTGGCTAGCAAGGGCCAATGGAAGTAGCTACATGCTATCCGAGGATCAGCGAACTTCTCCCACTGGACTTTAGTGGGGACAATATCAATCAAAATCGAGCCAAGGACGTCGAGCCCCGATGCCTGCACTCCTGTCACGGCCAGCCGATGACATATGCGAGCTCCTCGGTCATGCCCTCCAAGAATGAGAGCACGACGGTTTGATTCGGAGATGTCGAAAACGCGCGTTAAGCTCTCAATGAGGGCACCACCGATTGCAGCACGCGAGTTATCGGCTGCAGGCGTGCTGATTCCATATCCCGGAAGTTCCGGTACGAATAGAGAGACTTTGTCTACTAATTGTGGCACAATGTAGCGCCAAATATACGCAGACTGGGGATAACCGTGAATCAGGGTCAGCACGGGCGCGTCGGCGCCGAGATCCGACGAGTAGCTGACGACGGTTGAGCCAGACTCTGTTTGCGTAGACTGGCGTCGAAGCTGTGGGAAAAAATTGCGTGTTGAGACTGACATTGCAAACCGCAGCTCGAACCAAATAATGACTCGGTTGCTCAGGACTCTTTATAGGGCAAGGCGTGTTGTGAAGGCACGTCTAAGCTGCAGATGACGTCAACGTCCACGCATCAAATAGCAACATCTCGCAGAATTTGTTCATGTGAAAAGTGGCTTCTTTCATTTGATGCATTTAAATAATCAAAATATACTCTACTCAGCTGCGGCCAAACCCAGGTGAATACAAGACTTCCCGTCCGATCAGTCCTATTTAAACACCTGAGGGCCTTACCAAGTATTGTAGTGGGAGACCATACGAGAACAGAAGGTGCTGCAGTTCTTTTTTGTTTTGGCGAAAAGATACATGTTTTAGACTCACGATACTAAGCTATCGGAAGCTTTTTTCTTGCGTTGCGAAATGACGAGGCCGATAAAGGTTGTATTCGGAGTGAGCACCATGAAAGAGTTCATTTGTCGCGCTTCACTAGAGTAGGCGCATCAGGGTCGACTTCGATTCCAACAAGCGGCGAGGGTACTGGTGAGAAGGACTCGTGGAGCTCCTCGGGATGTCCGTCTTGCCACTTCCGCAGCTTTTGTGATTGGCCCGTAAGATCCCACCATACGCCACGGCAAGTGTGGAAGATCGCACTACGCCCCTGCCAAAGAGGCAATAGCTCGACGGCAAACATGGACAGAAAAAGCCATATGAGACCAACGATGACCCAACCCGTGAAAAAGGGCTTTGAGAACACATATCCTGACCCGTACATTGGCATTGGCCACAAAATCAAGAGTGAAAGCGTTACGACGACACAGGCGATGCGTGCATAGTTCGACGATCGCTTGAGAACGCGCTCCTCTTCTTCGTAACGCTCCTCCTCAGCAGTCAAAGCGTCACTACGAACCTGAGTTTCAAATCCGCCTGTCTCACCCTTGCTGTCTTCGTTGGGCTGAACCGCGTGCAAGGTTTGAAAGTTCTTCAGCTTCTCAAACTCATAATGAGCGTGGCCGCCTACCAATTGACATACGGCAATAATAATAATCGGGGAGCACAAAGACACAATATTGCCCGCCATCATCGGGTAGTCAGACCCGGTAGTGGCGAGCGTGAAGGTGTTGTTGTATAATCCAGCCGTCGTTGCGGCCCACGTTGCGATCCCAAAACCAAGCCCCAGGGGTGGTGATATCCACACGGACCATTTATTTAGGCCGCTCCAGAACATTGTGAGTGACACTGGTATAACGGCCGAACAGATAATGATACCCATGATCGTGAACAGATAGCCCATTCCAACGCCGCCGTAGTAGAGGCCTATTGAAAAGCCAATCATGACTAGCACAAACACAATGACACTGCTATGTGTGTGCAGCATGAGCTGCTTGCTTGTTGCGCGTGGATTGATATACGTGCGGTAGATGTCGTAAGTCCAGATTGACGACACGGCGACCATTTCTGCTGAGGCAGCGCTAGTGACGGCCATGAACACCACAAGAAGTGCAGCTGCCCCGCCACCTTTGCCTAGCAAAGCTACGGCAGTAAAGGGAAGCGTCAGTCCAGAGCTCACTTGCTCAGGCGTCATGGGGTTCGGATATGTGGGCCATAAAGGCGTGTGTTCGAGCACGGCGCCCGCTAACCCCATTGATGTGGCGCATACCCAAGGTAAAGCAAACCATGAGAGGCCACCGATAAAGTAACCGGGCAGAGCTGCGGCAGGGCTTGCCGCAATTGCCTTGCTCCAGTACCCGGTGTCCAAGAAGACGGTACCGAAAGCACTTGTCAGGTTTATTATCATGAATAAACCCGCCGGGCGACTCTTCATTGTCAAATAGGAACCATCTTTGTTCCCCTTGATGGGTTGCGACTTCGCAAGCTCCGTAAGCAAGTCATAAAGTCGGCCTGGCGAGCCCAAGTAGCTGTTCGTTGCATATACGCTGAAGGCAAAGACGAAAAGAATCACATACAGGATGAGTGTGTGCGCATAGTCAGTGAGGAAAGTGGCTTTGAGCCCCCCGGCTATAGTGTACAGAGTCACGCCTAAGGGCACCAAAAAGCAGGCTGCCACGGGATGCATTCCCGTAAGTGACTCGACAGTAGCAGACGAGCCCGCGATTAGCATTGCCATTACCAAGATGTTTGTTGCCAATGCGAAGAAAATGTAAATTGTGTGCGCTACGACGCCGAATCTTAGCTTCACAATCTCGAGATATGTATAGACGCCAGGGGCCTTCCTTTTGAGTTCGATTGCCAACGTCGCAAACAAAACGATCTGAACTGAGGCAGCAGAGGCATATGCCAGCGGCCCAAAGACGCCATTACTGTAAGCCTGCGTAGTTGATTCCATTAGCGTAGCAGACCATGTCCAGCTGCTCACCACCGCCGAGGCAATGAGTCCCGAGTTTACGGAGCGGCCAGCGGTCGCGAACTCGGCGGCATCGACGCGCTCCTTTTGGTACCGCCGCAGCGCGCTGGTCACTAAAATCATGCCCACCGCGAACGCAAGACCAACCCCGACCACAATGCCATAGCCTACGGCCTGGCTTACCGGAGGGAAGCTATGATCGACCATCGCGTGAACGTCGGTTCTTCAAGTTTCTCCGGGCCCAAACTTGCCGATGACACTTCCCTGTCCGATAAGCAACCCTAGACCCTAAAAGATAAAGCTTAGGCTAAACGTGATCATGGTACGCGCGAATGGGCCAGTTCCTGAAAGCGCCAGTTTAAGAATCATTGTGGCCGAATTACGGACCAAAGGAGAACGGGAACGAGACTAGAGATTACAATTACATAGGGGTTTGATACGAAGGAGGGAAACTGCACAAGTCGTCAAGTGAGCGTTCGACAAAGGTGTCAGAGTTACCTAACTCTGCACTGGTTTGGGCACGCAATGGCATCGTTAAACCTTCAACAGCGACATCAGGACTGTGTGATTCTACTCCTGCGCGAATTTCCCTGAGTTTAGGACAATTGCGAGTGTCGTGGCCAGGCTTGTGGCATTCTCCACCGGTTCGCGGCTTACCATTCGCGCGTGCTCTAGCTCGCTCAAGACACACGGCATCATCCTGAAGCAGGCGAGCCTGGCCTTCCTCGTACCTCATATTATACAAATCCGGGATAACTCCGTTCAGCACTTTACTTGAGCTTTGCCGCCGCACAGTGTCAATTTCGTGCTCACGCTCGGCGCGAAGGATGGCCTACTCAGCATTGAATTTCTCTAACGACAGCTCGACGTGTATCACATCGGCTTTTATCTTCTCGCAATCGATGCCCTGCTTCTCGAGGGAAGCTATAGCCTTGGACATGAATCTACACACGCGCTTGACTTCTTCATGACTTCGAGGTGTGTAATCCAAAACTGAAGACGAGGAAGGGATGTCTGAAGGCGGAGGCGAGGATGATGGCGGTGGTGGGGTCCCTTGTGGCAACGGTTGTGGCGGCGACAGTGTCCGAGCTGAGATCCCTTGTGGCAACGACGGTGATAGCGGTGACGCATCACGGGTTTGGGAAAGTGGCTGATTTGCTTGCCCAGACTGCTCAGGCTGTACTTTTCGCTTTGATGTTCTGAGATTTGGTAGTGCAGCTGAGCTGTCCAAAGGTATGAGTCCTGCACCCTTGAAACTACCTTTGATGTTTGACTCGGTCATCGCCGCAGTGTACGTCTCCTTCAAAGCCACCAGAAATTGATCCTTCGTGATGCGTGATGATTGTGTGCGGCTCAGGCTTTCCACTTGCTGCGAATAGTAAGCTTTCAACGGACGAAAACACCCTACGTGAAGAGGCTGTGAGCGATGAGACGAATGTGGGGGTAGATACGCCAATAAAATCTTATTTCGCTCACAAAAATTCACAAACTCTTCAGATAAATGGGTTGTGTGGCGGTCGAGAATCAACATGCGATACCACCCCTGTGCTTTCGGAGTAGTGTCGTTGAAGTGTTCAATCCATCTGAGGGCGATCTCATTATTCGACCAGCCCTTCTCAGAAACCAGAATTCGCCAATCTTCGGGAAGATCGCAGTTAGAGCATCTTTCTTGGGCGTTGACAGCACGAAAAATGACCACTAGCGGTACAAAGGTTAGGCCTTCGCCAATACACGCTATCAACGTCATCCACTCCTTGTTTCCGGGCTGAAGCTTCCTCCCTCTACCCAGTTGAAAGGCGTCCGTGACAACAAGGTGAGATTTCATGATACCCATCTGGAAACCTAGCTCATCCATATTGTAAATGTCCCGTTCCTGCACATCATATCTGTCTTTCAAATCAGCAAAATGCTGGAGCCAGGGTCTGAGTTCAGTAGGGTCCCCAGAAAGTGCTCTCTGGCAGTCAAAAGTCCTTGATAAATGGCACCTCAGCTCGGTGTACCGTTTGACAAAGCGCCGAGGCCAGCGGGTGCTAACCAAGGGACAGCCTCTTTCCATCAGAAATACGTTAGCCACTTTTGTTAGGCCAGCAATTGACAGAGGATAACCAAGAAAATCCCTGTCTGAGGCGTATTCAACGAGGGCCTTCTCTTCGTACACAAGTAAGCGATGTGTGTGAGAGCCAACAAGGTGTCTAGGCTTGGCCCCGCGGATCCTGTTAGCTAGAGTATTTCTTGGGATTACATACTTTTCAGAAGCTTGCCGAATACTTAGCTGTTCTTGTTTGATATCCTCAAGAGCTTCAGTGATGCGGCCCTCTCTCTCAGTACGGACTTTCATTTGCTCAATCGATTGATAGTATTCGCAGAATTAGCGCTTATATACTGATAACTGAGGCCTGATACATATTGTAAGACAGTTTTGAGCCTTGCAAATGTCTCTAATACTATGGAATGTTTGATAAAGTCACAGTGATGAAAGCGATCAGACTGATGAAAGTGATGAAAGTGATGTGCACATAATACGCCGTATCCTGGAGTAATGTACACATAATAAGTAATGCGTACATCCGATAATGTGACCACGGAGGTTGGGTCGCCTAAAGCGTATACCCGTCAAACAAGACAAGACAAGATCAAGGAACGTGATTCTAAGCAGACAACCCGAAGGGAAGTCCACCAAGAACCAAACTACCTATAGTCTACAGCTAGTTTAGCCATTTATAGCTCCGTCGAGTAGCACATAGTGACACTCTTTCTGACAACGATATGAATTCAGACGTTACATCAAGTCAGCGGCAGTCACAACCGCAGTGGTTGTTGGTATTGGCACAACGAGCGATCCAAGGGTTGGAGAAAAGGACAGGTCGGCCTTCCACTGTCTCCCGTCTCCCTCGATACTCAGCGATAACTTATTGCAAAAAGCGGTTCGCATAGGCTACTCGTTGCGAATACTTTGCTTACTTCTCATCTACATGGAGAAACACTCTCACCCCGCATTCAAATTTGTGTATGATCCTAAACTGTTAAGTTCCGGTACGGCCTAGAGGTAAGGCCTAATCTGCTCTCGGATCCACGCAAGAGCCTCCTGTCCCTTCTGCCCGTGGGCGGTGTGCCACACGTCCGGCCTGACAAGTCCAGCCTTTCCCCACGGTACGATATACTCATTGTTCTTAGCATCAGGACTCAGCGCAGCGTACATTGGGGAGTATGTACCGTATTCAACAGGATACAAAAGCACACTGGTCAGTTTCCTCTCTGTTGGTGTTGCATGTCGCTGCAGGTCGCTCTCGATGCCACCTGGATGCGCCGACAGTGATTTCGTCGAGGCTTCCGGGTGCTCCTTCGTCCACTGAACCGACTGAACGATGTTCAGAGCCTTTGACATTCCATAGGCGGGCCATTGCCCGAGTTGATGCAGGTTAGCGAAATCATACCCATCCTTCGGCGAAAACAGCATGTGGCCCACAGAACTGACCCATACGATGCGACTGTCTGGAGTGGCAAGTACTAAGGGATTCAAGCATTCCTGTAGTAGCTGAGGTGCCAAGTTGTTCACGCCCACTGTCTGTTCGTAGCCCTGGAGCGTCTTGCTCCCGGATGGGACCTGCATTACACCGGCATTGTGAATGACTCCGTCAAGATGGGTTGTTGCCTTCAGCAGCTTTTGGACTCCGGGCTTCACACTGGCGAGATCGTTGTAGTCCATCACCAGGTAGTCAACCTTAGCCAAGGGTTTCAAGTCCCTCAAAGTCTTGAGTGCAGAGTCCAGCTTTTCCTGATTGCGACCAACGATCCATACAGTCGCATTTTGCTCGACAAGGAGCTTCGCTAGGGCGAGGCCAATGCCGCCCGTAGCGCCCGTCACAAGCCATACCTTGCCCGACAGGTCAGGAAAGTCCTTCTGCGTGAAGGACGGTCCTGCTGAGGCTACAAAGGTCTGGTAGAAATACTTGAGGTAGAAACTCAAGCACGCCATGAGGTAGAACTGGGATCTCTCGATGAGTGCAATTCTGCCGGAGATGGGCTCTTTATGTACTTCGCGTCACCCTGAACACCGCATATGCAACATGAGCTAATCCCCTAAACCGCGAGAATATCACAGGATCGGACATGGCTTGGCTGCACGCCCTCCGAACTCCGTGATAGATACTGATGTTGTGACTTACGAACGCTGGCAAGTACAGGGAAATGCGCGCCTCTATTAGACTAGTTATTCACCTTAGTTTAAACGCTGTGCGGGAAGTGCGCCTTGATGCGCGTCAACGCGAACTTATCATACCCAGGGTCGAGGGTTTAAACCATCGAAATTCTGGTGGCGGTTTAAGCGCTGGCGAAAGATGCATGCGCCTAGGTAGCCAAGCAGACCCTAGGGGGGAGGGGCAAAACAAACAGACTCGGTAGAGCACTTGCTTTAACATGAAGAACGTTACAGAATGCGCACTCACTTAAATAATCCTTTGTAAACGCCAATCCAAGAGCGATGTTCCGTCCCAGATCGATATTCGACAGACATGTAGCTTGACCCTTGTGCAGAAAGATATCAATTTTTGCTTCGTCTAAGGCCGGATCTGCTCCCAAATCCACGCGAGAGCTTCCATTCCGTTTTCCCCGTGCGCTGTGCGCCACACATCTGGCCGGACCAGCCCTGGCCTTCCCCAAGGCACAACGTACTCGTTGTTCTTCGCGTCAGGAATCAACGCAGTATACATAGGCGAATAGGGACCGTATTCAATGGATACAATAGCCAGCTAATGATCTCTTTGCTGGCGGCTGAGGCGTGTCGGTTCCAGCCGTGATCTGCTCTGTTCACATGCCCATCGCCATCTAGTCGGCTAAAAGTAGCCTTACTGCAGTTCTAGCTTCCATGCCAATGATTTCCTCACTGTTTAAGGCTCTCGAGCTAGTAAAATAAAGAAAAGCACGCGGGAATATGCGGCGTAGATGGCAGTATGCGCGAACGCGCCTAGAATGCATAAAAAGAGTTCATTTCCAAGTCGCCAAACCTCAGAGTACTAACAATACATATCTTAAGAACAGCTCCTGCTGAAATGAGCTCAGACGGGGTTGCCTTGTGGCACTTAGCGTCAAATGCGCCTGTCGCGCCTCGAACGGCTCACCAATGCTCGGAACATCACGTGGCGCATCATTCCAGATCGAACGGCGGACGTTGGCCGCATAGGCCTCGTTTAGCAGGACTGGCTCTGAAGGAGCCGTGTCGTGCCACGCTACTAGCGAATGGGGTTTGAAGCTTGATCATCAGCCCATTCATTATCCCAAAACCTTGCCATCGTCCAATCCGAAATCTCTTCTGTTTTTGCCGACCACTACAATTCGTCGATTGAGCTTTTATGGCCTAATGGCTACAAATTGTCTACGTTGAACTCGAGCCTTAGTGCCGCTGGGTTCGAAAAGCAGATGAAGCTACCGCTTATGATGTGCTATGCGGGAGGGAGCTTCACTTACTGAGGAACACCAGTAACACATTTGAAGTCGGGCCTCACAGGGCCCTGCACTCGGCGTGATTCGCTAGAAGGCTTGATGTTCGCCCTTCTATGTAATGTGCCGAGTCTCCTGCTTCCATAGCTTCTCACTGTCCCGGCTAGGCGCGGTGTCTGACCTAGCCTAAGGTCATGCCAGCATGGTATTGACCTTCGGCGGCTAGCCCTCGCAACTTCAGTCTCAACGCGCACATGTCGTGCTTTTTTCCCCGACTATACAAACTGACGTTCGCCGCGGACGGCCGCTGCCACCGAAACCTTGAAAATTAGAAGACTGTTGTGAAGATTAGAAGACTGTTCTAGACAAACGACTGTGCCCGCTTCGTGAGCTGCACGCGACGGAAGTACCACCAGCTGAGGATGAAGATGATCGCCACCACGAAGAGGATGATCCCCACAATCCCGAAGAACCAGCCGAGACCGGTTGAGTTGCCGCCCGGCACGGGCACGTTCATGCCCCAAGCGCCGAACACGAGGTTGATCGGGATGAGCACGGTGCCGATGATCGTCACCTTACCGAGCAGAGTTGTCATACGCGTGTTTGAGTTCACGTACTCGACCTGCAGGATGCCCATGTAGCTGTTGTGACTGCGGCTAAGGATGCCCTCGTACGAGAGCAGGTTCTCCTTCATCGTGTCCAAGCGGTTGCGGATGTCTCCGAGGTAAAGCGCGATCTCGCCGCTCACGACGCCGTTGCTCGACTCCTCGGCTCCCTTAATGAAGCCGCGAATGACGTCCGTTTTGCCGTACAGCAAGCGCACGAGGCTCATCGTCTTTTGGCGGGCCTGGCCGAGGCGGCCGAGGAGCAGCGCGATCTCGGACGTGCCGTTGTCCACGAACACGGCGTGCTCGACGTAGGCGGCCTCGTTCTCGATGGACGCCATGACCGGCTCGAACGCGTCCGTGATGTCGTCGAGCAGAGCGTAGCAGATCCACACGGGCGAGACCTTGACCCAGTCGCGCAGCTGGCGCATGCGCGTACGCACGCGGCGGCAGTGGTCGACCTCGGGTCCTGCGTGGAACGTGAGCATGCCGCCGCGGAAGACGGCCGCGTAGAAGCGCACGGGCTGCAGCTCGCCCGTGTCCGGGTGCGTGTAGAAGGTCTTGTAGGCGACGAACGCGTAGTTTGCGAACATCTCGAACTTCTCGAGCGAGTCCTGCGTGAGGATGTCCTCCGTCGTGAGCGGGTGCATGTCGAACGTGCGCGCGAGCGCGCGGATCTCGTGGTCCGTCGCGTTGTGGCAGTCGAGCCACCAGATCCCGCTGCTGCCGCTGAGCAGCGACGACCACGAACGGTTGCCCTGCAAGAGCGCTGACAGGCTCGAGGCCTCGACCGTCTCGTCCATGATCCCCGTCACGAGCGTGAAGCGCTGCTGCGCGGCGTCGGGGTCGTCCGGCACGGCGTACGAGGCCGCGCGCAGCGCGTCGAGCTCCTGCACGCGCGGGTGCGAGCCCTCCTGCATGAGGTGGTGCTCCATAGGGAAGCGCACGTCCTCCTCAAGCTTGCCCGCGTTGTCCTCCTCCACGGCGTTGCTCGACAGGCTGCCGCGGTCGCCCGAGGCGTCGGCCGCGAAGCTGCGCTGGCTGCGCGTGCTGTAACGGCGCGCGCGCGATTCGGTAGTGATAATATTCTGCTTCACGTCAGTCATTTTGCGATGAACAGCTTAGTTCATTCCGTCCATGGGTTCCATGTATAAGAGCGGTGGAATTGAGGTCCAGGAGTGCCGTTCCACGCCGGCATTTATACCCTTCCTTTTTTTTTTTTTGGGAACGGCGAAGCTATCGCGACGCCAAGAATGGGCGCTTCCGAGAACGACCAAAACCCTTGGCCGCGCGGGGGGGGGAGAAGTCGCTCTGCATGTGCAGCGACTATTTCTACGCCCTTGCCGCAAGGCGCCATGCATCACTGCATGTGATCGTCCTTGTCGGGGCCGCGCGTGATAGCATAGAAGGCTGCGACGGCCTCCTACGCCGGCCGAGCACGGCACGACGGCCACAAGAATGCGAAGCAGCCAATTTGGGGATGCGCTCACGACAAGCGCCGAGCCCGGGCGCAAAGAAGGCGCTTCACATGCGCGCAACCTAGAACGGCTGCACGGCCAGCATATTTCACGCATGCAGCGCGACGGCAGCGTCGTGCGTCGAACCCGCGCCCCGCGGACGATCTCCCCGCGTAACCTAGCCCCCGCCCGGAAACCTCCGCCGCGGGCAGGCCACAGTGGAAATGGTTGCCGTATATATGGTTCGTTGCGGCGACGGCCGCACGCCGCATCGTAAATGGCGACAGGCATGGCTTAGATCATGACTGAGGCGACTTTCTACACGACTGGGCTGAAGCAGCTCGTGCGCAGCAGCAGCGTCGCGTCGCTCGCGCCGCCAAACGCGTCGTTCGCAGACCTGTTCCGGCCCGCGAACGGCGTGTGGTGGCTGCACTGCGCGAACGTGGCGCCGGCCGAGGTGCGCGCGCTGGCCCGCGCCTTGCGGCTGCACGAGCTGACCGTTGAGGACGTGCTCGGCGGCGGCGTGCCGGACAAGTTCGAGCAGTTCGAGCACTACTTCCTTGTTGTGTACGGGCTGACGGACTCGACGAGCCTGTACCTCATCACGACGGCGTACGGCGTGCTCACGATCCACATGGGCGACGTTGCGTTCGACGCCGGCGCGCTCCTGCACCGCCTGCAGGTGCTCAGCGAGAGCTTTGATGTGGACGTCATCACGCCGGACTGGGTCACGTACGCGTTTATTGACACGATCACGGACTCGTTTGAGCCGGCCATTGCCGCCGTCGAGCAGGAGGCGAGTGTGGTTGAGCGCGAGCTGTTTCTGCACAATGGGCAGACGGAGGTCCACGCGCTGCTCGGGCGCATGTGCCGCGCCCGCGACGCGAGCGTCGCGCTCATGCGCCTGTTCCAGGGCAAGCCCGGCGTCTTGCAGGGTTTGCTTAAGCGGCATACCGTCGACAGCCGCGGCGCGCACGCGAGCTCGCGCCTGCTTCTGTCTGCGCACGGCCACCTCACGGCCATGACGGAGAGCACGTTCGCGCTCGAGGCAATGCTCGGCCGCAGCTTCAACAACTACATCAGTATCATGCGCGTCAAAATGGTCCACTCGAACAGCACGATGGAGCAGATCGCTGGCGCCGTCGCGCTCATCGGCCTCGTGCTCATTCCGTCGCACCTCGTCACGAGCGCCTGGGCCATGAACGTGCCCGTGCCGGGCCAGGACAAGCACGGCGAGGGCTGGTTCTGGGGCGTCGTCAGCGTCATGACGGCCATCGTCGTCGCCTGCGGCGCCGTCGGCCTCTGGTACTACCGCCGCGCCGTGAACCACACACAGGTCACGCTCATGATCGGGAACCCGGACTACGAGGGCGCAGGCTGAGCTTCTTGGGGCTTGTCTACGTACGTTCACTAGCTTAATTGAGTAGTACTGCGAGTCATATGCTCAAATTTCCGCAAATTTCCGTAATTTCCGTAAATTTCACCTAAATTTCACTAAATTTCACGAAAATGCACGAAAATGCCTGCACTCGGCGCGAATGTAGGGTTCCGGCACGCCCCCGATCGAGGTACATCGATAGGCGCGCTGAGTAAGGAAATTGCCCTCTCTCTGATAGCCCTCGCGGCGCCATTCGGGCGCCGCTTAGGCGCCATTCGGGTACCGCCGTTCAGGCGCCGTGCAGGGCGTCATTCGGATGCCATTCGGGCGGCCTGAACGGCGCCATTCAGGGCGCCGCTAAATGATATTCCACGATACCTTAGCGCGTGCAACGGCAAGGCCATTGCGCAAGCCGCCGCCGTGGAGAAGGGGCTGGGGCGCGCACGGCGAATAAGCAAAGAGACAATCCGCGCTAGCGCCGGCCGGCGGCAAATGGAAAAATTACGCGCAGGGCGGTCGCAAGCGCCGGACGCGCGCGCACGCGGGTTCGCGCATGGCCACGAGTACCCGGTGGGGCTGTGCATGCGAGGGTTAGGCGTGCATATGCGCCCCGCGAGATCGTAATTTCGCAGGGTGAGTCACGGCCGCTGCCGAGCATAGAGCGCCGCGCGCATTCGCGCCTTTCGCCGGGCTCTGCCCCTCTTTAAGCGGCATTTCAGGGCCTGCCTTGCCTCAATTCGCAATCTCATGGGCTAAAAAAAAAATGAGTGCGACTGAGGTTTTTGCGACGACTGCCGGTGTGGACACGAGCGTGCTCGACGAGCTCAGCGACGCGGGCGAGCAGGCGAGCTCGCGCGACGTCTCCGTGAGCGCCAGCACAAGCTCGGCCCGCTTCAGCATCCTCACGGACTCGCACGCGGCGCTGAACACAGACAGCGTCGAGGCCGTGACGGGCTTCTGCAAGGAGAACGCGGGCGTGTTCTGGCTGGACTGCCAGGAGCCAACCGTCGACGAGATTGTCGACCTTTGCGCCGTTGTGTTTGGTGGGCTCCACCCGCTCACAATTGAGCTGCTTGCCGGCAGCCAGCCGCGCGACTCGTTCCAGGAGCTGCGCAGCTACCTGTTCGCGACGTTCGGGTCGTTAAACGCAATTATCATGTCGGACCGCGGCATTGTTTCCGTCACGCGCGGCCCGAGCACGTTCCGCGGGCCCGTCCAGCTGCGCCTGCACAAGTCGCTGCCCTTCCGCACGGACTGGATCTGCTACGCCCTCGTCGACAAGATGGCCAGCCAGATGCTGCCCGTGCTGCGGGCCATGGACAACGAGTCGACGTGGGTGAACGACCATGTGTACGTCGAGTTCGACGACACGGACCAGAAGGCCGTGCTCGACCGCCTGGCCGAGACGCGCCGTAACGTCATGGTATTTCTCTCGCAGCTGCGCGGCAAGTTCGAGGTTGTGCAGGCGCTCGGCCGCCGTTGGGCTGACCGCGACGTCGGCCACTACTTCGTCGACGTTGAGGACAGTCTCACAACAATGAAGAACCGCTTAGAGGCACACGAGACGCTGCTCGGCAACACGCACCGCAACTGGATGGCCGTCACGCAGATGAACCTCGAGAAGACAAAGTCGAAGGTGCTCGTCGTTGTGGGCATGTTCCTGTCGCTGGCTACCGTCTTCGTGCCTATGCTCACCGTGTACACGTCGGGGCACATGAATCTCGAGGGCCCGGGCATGGACAGCGACGAGACACACTCGCTCGCGTGGTGGGGGACGATCAACGGCGTCGTCGTCAGCCTCGCCGCCGCCGTCGTGTTCTCGTCGTACCGCTTCTTCCGGTACCTCATGCACCGCCCGCCGCCGTCCCTCACGGGCGAGTACCACCACAAGGAGTAGTAGAACGTTTATGCAGCTAGCTACCACCAGTATCTAAGTCTATCACTAAGTTGTTTGAACTAGAAGCAGCGCTTGATCCCGCTGCGCAATTAGCCTACCAGCTTCAAGTGCCTTGCCGCAGAGTGGCGCAGAGTGGCGCAGGGGCAGAGTAGCGCAAAAGATTAGATTAGCGCAGCTCATGCGTGTCCACAAGAAGAACCTCGGCCGGCCCGTCAACACTAGTAACGGTTATAACGTCCGTGTCCTTAATAGCGGCGCCGTCATGAGGTTTCAAAGCGACGCCGTTCACGTCAACAGAGCCCTTCGCGACCACAAGGTAGCCAAGACGGTCGGCGCCGAGGTCGTAGCTAACAGACTTGTTGGCTTCGACTGCGGCACCGCACACTCGCGAGTCAGCGTTAATGGGCAGCGCATCTGGCTGGTCTTCCGCAAACCCGGAGGCCAGAACCACGAACTTACCCGATCGGTTGCTCTTGGGGAAGTGCCGCGTGCCCCACGTCGACTCGCGTTTCTGCACAGACGGCAGCAGCCAGATCTGGAAAAAGTTCACTGTCTTGTTTCCGCCGGGGTGCATCTCGCTGTGAATAACTCCATCAGAGCCCGCAGCCATGACCTGTACGTCGCCAGGCTTAATGACCGCACTGGATCCGGTGTTGTCCTTGTGGCCAATACCGACGCCGCCCTCAAGCTTCTTCGTTGCCGGATGCATGTTTTCATCAAGCACATACGAAATAATCTCCATACTGCGGTGCGAGTGCGGCTGGAACCCGCCCCCGGGCTGAACAATGTCGTCGTTCAGAACGCGGAGTGCTCCCCAGTTTAGCCGCTTCGCGTCGTAAGCGTCTCCGCCAACAACAAAGTGGTGGTGCCCATTCAACCAACCGAAATCACCACCACCCAGCGTCTCGAATGGGCGACGATCAATGCTTCCTCGTTTCGGCGTTGGCATGTGGGTTTTGAGTAGAGTCCTAGATGTAAAAAACTTCGTGTTCGGTGATTGTGCGGTTAGAGGACAAGTCCACAAGGCTCGGTGGCAAATTAATCATGCGATCATGCATATGCGAGCTCTAAGCACACTTCCGTATCTAGCATCATCTAGATGCACGGGCTGCCGTGAGATACTGACACATTGAGTAATCAGGGTCAACGGCTTTTTTTGCTTGAGTTCACGACAGCGCTCGAACAAACCAAAAATGCTGCAGCCACGCTTCAAGTAGTCCTAGCGCAGATATGCGCTCGATTAGACTATATAAAAGTTGTAAAGCCTTAAAAGAAAATATATTGCGGTACTGGACAGAAATGAGTGTGACATCGCAGCCGCGTCAATGGTTCCGACAGAGTAGTGAACGAGGGACACGTCCTCCTAAACCACGTCCTTCTCTTCTCGAGAAGGACGATCAGGGGAAGTGACCCCTTCTCGGCCCAAAGTATCCATCCTCAGCGTCAGTTGCATTCAGGCGAGCCACTGGATACAGGGATATACCCGTATCGTTACCCCACCACGAAATCTGCGCAATGTGGTGGTAAGAAGTCGCGAAGAACATGATCAGTGCCGAGTACGAATACCCCACCGAGATGGCTGCATACAACAGGTAGTTGTACTTGCGCCACCACCGCGGATAGTACCTTGGAAGCAGGACCTGGAACACGAGGCCTACGTAGAGCCACGGCAGCTGATACATGAAGTTCTGCGGCGCCCACGAAAAGCAGCCCTGAATCAAAATCAGCTCATTAATGTTGTTGATCCATTCGAAGCCCATCATGTATCGCACCGTACTGCTGTTGCGCAAACGCGACGCACCTTCCTTTCGAGCTCCCCATCCTTTGCGGCGAGCAATGAACACTACAAACCGCCTGATGATCCAGAACGGAATCGGGAAAAACGCGCCAATCAAAAAGGTCCATTTCATACTCTCGTAAAGACCGCCTTTCTTGAAGATCCGAGCCGGCCCGATCGTGCCCCACTGCACAGCAGCATTGAAATACGTCCGCTGGCTCTGACAGGTAAATTTGTCCTTATTTGTGACGTCGCACACGCCAGGGATAGAGTTCGGTGCCGTCTGCCAAACCATGAGGCCCGCTTGAGCAAAAGAGTTCGCTATCACATTCACAATCTGGATGCGGAACATCGGACGCGGCGCAATGCCACTGTAATGCGCAATCTTGAGGTTGCCCATGAAAGAGTCCGTCTCGGCCATAAAGTTCGCCGCAAAGGCCTTAGCCACCATCAATGCCGCTCCATTGCCCTTCACCGTAAGGCCAACTACAAGCTCGAACAGGACATCAATCTGAATTTGGTTGTTTGCCGTCGCATACATCACGCCGCACGGCACCATGAATACAGCTGAAAGTCCAATTCCAAAGAAGATAGTCCAGACTGGGGTTTTGGTGAAGCTATAGTGTTCCACACATGCAATGCCCATACCGACACAGATGCAGAGAAGCAGGAGATACCACCACTCGGGGGCTTCTTTGTATCTCTGCTGCACGCGGGAAAACCTGTCATCGAAGGCGTGAAGGGCCTTTTTCGGGTTCGCAATAGTCCGGTAGAACACTTTGCCGGAGTAGGTCAAAATCTCGAAGTAGTTCAGGAACGCAAAGACAATCATTCCCGGATAGAACATGAAATACGAGCCATAGTTCGTGATGTTTCCGGCCGACCAAAACGGCGGCGAGTAGCTCTGATACTTCTGCTCATCCAAATTGTGATTCTCGTCCAAAATCTGGGACACGTCAAACACGTTTCCCTCGTTGTCGTAGAGCTCGTTCGTGTTGATGGGGATGTATGCTGTGTAACGCACATTTTTCCAGAACATCGCACAAATGCCACAGGCTGAGATGGCCATGCCGGCAAGATATCCCATAGTGGAGAAATAAGGAGTCACCATAGCGCCCGGTCCAAAAATAGACCAATCCAGAGAAGGAAACGGGTTCACGGCAAGACCGGCGTTTACACCACACACACTAAGGAGATTGTTGTTGTGGGGGCTGATCCACGACATCCAGTCAAACTCGCCCAAGAAAATGAACAGAAAGTCTGTGACCCAGTACCAGCAGAATTCGGCCAGTGAAAAGATCCAAAAGAATTCCCATCCTTTGAGCTTCCAGCCGTTAATGTTCTCACGCTCATTCTCACTCAGAACGAGGGCGCGCGACATACTCAAACTCGGTAGGACGCTGTACCAGAGCATACGCGTCGGGTAGATTAGAAAAACTCGGAACAAGCCGGCTAAGCCAAACCCCATCGCATTGGTGGCAAGCGTAAGCAGAATGATGAACCCGAAGTCATTAGCCTCTTTGAACCCGTAGAAATGTTCGTTGCTCATAGCCACAATGACGTTCAGAGAATACGGGGCCTGATTTCCGACACCCATTCCGGCTGTGGCTAGCATCTGCTCCTTGAATGACCAGGGGCCGCGGCCCCAGCGCACGCGGTTGCCAAAGCCGACGGGAATCGACCAGTCCGGCATGAACCGGATCAGCCTGCCGGTGTAGGCGATGATCAGCTGCAGCGCAACGCCATTCATGCTGATCGACGGGTAGCGGATTGCGAAAAACGTCGCCAACACTGAGCCGGCACAGGACCACAAAACAGACACGACATAGGCGCGGATCGTCTCGTACTCCTCGTCCGGATCGTCCTCAATTGGACGCGTCACGGCCCGCACCTCCGGGTAAATGGACCAGTCCTTGATGAGGAAAGCGTAGAACTTCACCAAGGCTTCCCACTCCTCCTCCGTCTGTCCGTCGGCGGGGCCCTTCGAGACCTGGCGCATGTGGTCGTAGTAGGCCTGGCTGAGGCAGGCATCGCCGTGGTGATACTTGACGGCCTCGTCAAGAATGGCCTTCGACTGCTCGAACGTGCGGTCGTTGAGATGCGCTGCAATAGTTTCGATGTCCCTGTCCGAGAAGTTACCGTTCGAGAAATGCTCGACCTCGTGAAGGGCCTCGACATCAGAGACGCCGCCGAACTTGAACTCCGTAGAGACGTCCAGCTCATTCTTATTCTTCTCAGCTTTGTCGCTGTCGCTTAAACCGCTGTTAGCGTCCTGTTGCTGCATTTCTCACGCAAGTATTGTCTTGATCGAGTTCAACGGTGTTCTCTCAGCCCTGTTCGGCACCCGTAGCAGCAATTTGGTCTGGCTAGATCTCAGAAGGTTCTCTGGGGGCTCTAGTTGCGATACTTATTACTTTTTCACCCGCCCGCCCCATATTACTACGCCGTATTCTCGCTGATAGATCGGGCCTGCATGATACACGGATCCTGTAGGGTACGTTCAATCTCTAAGCTTTTCCTTGGTCTGACAGGGGGGGTTCCGCGGTTTGGGCTTTTTCGAAACCCTTTGGTGCGTCACTACGATCGGCGTAGCGCTACCTATCAATGTTTACTTTGCATTAGCATCACCTAGAAACGTTTTATATCAACCATGTGCCTTCTTACGAGTAAAGGCTCACCTCAAAGACAAGATATCAGCCTTTTGACCCACTTGCTCACCGCAACGCTCTTATTCTTACGTCGCCCCCGCCCGCCGCGGTGCCCTTCAGAAACCACGGGTGACAAAGCGACCCTACCCACGTACCAATCATGCTCTCCCTCGACAAGCGTGCGAGAGTGCCCATCCGGGAAAATAGAAGACTTGATCAAAACGTGTTTCAAGAAGTTCCAAAATGTTCGGAGATTTGCAGTATTTGCACTTATCCGATATGGTCTGCATTCATGGAAAACAATGTGTCGTTCCTCGCATATGTAGCGAACAAGCCCGCTCGCGTTTCCAATACGAGATTAAGAACCCTACGTAGTGCTCTCGCGTGACGATGCCGTTCCACAAAACCTCTATGCTCACGAGATCTAGCAGCATGATTCGTTAAACAGGTGAGACGTGAAATAGCTACGTTTATTAAGGCTTCGACCAACAAATTGAAGCGACAGGGGGGAAGCGATCACAGCAGCGAAGCGCACGTTTATAAAAGTAGCACCTGGTAACAAACTTAGGCTAACAGCGCCATGAGAGCGAGGTGCTGCCCCGTATAAGTATCCACTCTTTGGTGACACCCGGTGTGAGTAAGATGAGCGCCGAGTCCACCTGCTCAGACTGAAAACAAACATCGTCTGCCTGAGCTCGCAGCACTGGAGTTAGTCACTGATTTCTCCCCCCCCCGTAGTCGCACTTCGTTGCACAAACCCGCACCATTTTGAGCGAGAAGATTGGCATCAGCGCGTGTGTAGCGCAGAACTGCAGCGGTTCCGATCGAATCCCCGCCATCGGAATGCAGCCCTAATCGACTCAACAAGTCACTAGAGTAAATGCATGTTAGTTGGGGTACACCCGTAAATAGGGCTATGGTAATACAAACGATGCAGAGTCTCGACAATCTGACTACGTTCATATGCATAATGTCCCACGATGATTGCTTTGTCAGCGTGCGTTAAAGGGGCATCTTTCTCCAACATGTCTCAAGATGGCTACGTGAGATGTAAGGGTCATGCAAGAGAGTCAGATTACAACTTAAAGGAGGATCGGTCAAAAATTTAACAGTTGGGTATGCACGAGAGCCATACAACTAATCCTTGTTGGGTAATTGCAACAAGTATTTAAGTGATTGTTCTCCCTCATGCTACCTTTCCAATTTATCTCCAGTCTTGAGACGATGAACGCTTCGAAAGGTGGCCCGGCGCTAGTGACCACGGCATCAGTGAACTCTGATACCCAGAGAGCTTTAGACCGAGTGTATCGGAAGCTCGACCTGCGCATTATCCCTGCGCTATGGGTACTGTACTTCTTGACCAGCTACGGTGGTGCCGCCTACGGAAACGCGCTAACTATGAATTCAAGTGTAGGCCATAGCCTGCCTCAGAAACTACATATGACAGACAACGATATCTCAGTTGCCTCATCTCTCTCGACTGTGGGGTTCATCATCTTCGATTTGCCTATGAACTTGATCATGAGCCGCGTCAAGCCTCACGCTTGGATGAGCCGCATGATGATCACCGTCGGAATTACCTCCGCTTGTACCGCTGCGCTGAAGAATGCGTCCGGAAACATGGCTCTGCAGTTCTTTAGCGGGGTCTCTTCAGCCGGAATCTGGCCAGGAATGAGCTATTACATTTCTCTTTGGTACCCTGATCAACGCGCCGTCACAAGGGTAGGTTACTATTTCACAGCCGCACAGTTGTCCGCCGCGGTCGCTGGTCTCCTCGCCGCGGCTTTCCAAAAGATGGATATGGTCAGGGGTTATACTGGATATCAGTGGAACTTCTTGATTACAGGGGTCATCACGAGTTTTGTTGGTATCTCGCTGCTCTGGTGGCTGCCGAGCCGCCCGAGCGACAAAAAAGGCAGTAAGGTGTTCCCGCTCAACAGCGAGGATGCTGCACTGCACTATGAAGATATGGCCGAGCGAATCGACGTTGACAGGCGCTGGAACTGGAGAGACCTTTTAAAAGTTATGCTTGATGTGCGAATTTGGCCACTTGTGTTGATGTACTTCGGTGTTGTCGGCACGGGAATCGCGATCGAGAATTACGCCACTGTCATTCTTCAACAGATGAATCCTGAGTGGTCTGATATTGATCTGTCATTGCTCACGGCCCCGATCTGGCTATTTGACCTCGGCGGCATCCTCTTGGTCACACCGTTCGCAGACCGATACCGGAAGCACCGTCATCTTATTTTCTCGATGTCGTGTGCAGTCATTATGTGTGGCCTGTTTGTGTGTACGTTTGCCGGAAATGGATGGGCGAGATGGGGCGGACTGCTGATCTGCGGGTTCGGACTGGGACCGACAGTTCCCATCACTATGTCGCTAGGGTCCAATATTTTCTACACACACCATGGTGATCTCGGGTCTGCCATGGCCACAGCAATCATCTCCGGTTTCGGTAACACTGGCTCCGTAATGACAACCAAAGCGCTGTATTCGGGCTGGCCGCAAGACTCTAAGCGAAACTTTAGGGATTCAAACATGGTTATGGTAGCCATATTGGGAATCTCCGTTTTAGCCGCGTTGTCCTGCACGCTGCTTCAATACTTCATGGGCGACTTCGGCAATGAGTCGTTGGTTGACGTAACGTTCTTGAGCTGGTTCACACGACGACGGCGGAATGTGACCGACCAAAAGAGCGTAGCTTCTAGTGGGTCGGTCTGAGCAGGCAATGCTTGCAGTGCTGTTCCTGCGGGGGGGAACTGAGCCCCTGTACAGGAGAAATGGGCTCTAATCGATCAGCCACTACTATATGTAAAAGGTAGCTTCCAAGCTTCACGAAACATTCATGGTGGTTTTGTCAAAGCAGGTGCTTTCGTCAACCGATTTGTACTCTTTTTGCAGGATCTTCATTGCTGCGAAGAAGACGCATACACTATGAGGTATAGGTCTGCCGGCCAAATTTGATTAGATGCACCATAGCGGAATCATTTGGCTATTTGACCTACCAACCCTGGTCGTCTTGTCCTTGTTGTTCTTGATCATTTGATCCTAGGAATAAAAACACTAGTCACAGTCATTATAACCCAGTGCGTTTTCTCTGCCTATCTCTGTGACTGCAGAGCCCGATACAGTTCGTGTTATGCCGTCGCTATTATACGAATCGCTTTCCATATGATCATCTAACGGCTCTGCATAGTGCGAGACGCAAGCCGGCGCAGCGGGCGGGCGGGCGTGCCCACGTTCTGCTGCGCTAGAGAGGTTCGGGTTCATCACCTGATAAGCGATTTGGCCCATCACAGGCCTCTAGTTACGAGGCCTTTTGCCAATAAAGCAATCAGATCATGGCCTTAATAGTGAAATAATGGCACTTCCAAAGAGCTGAAGGGTTCGGGCCTCTTATACTTTCCTATTGTTCACGATTTTTACGCATCTAACCGAAAGAGGGTTTTCATTTATGCCGGTTGTGGGGCTTACAGTGGGATACCTGATTGGGCATCTCTGTTCAGGTGGTTGCTACTGATCGCGCTGTTCCGCCATAGACTTAGTTTAGGAAGCACATGCAGTTCGCTTGGCAAAAAGCTCCATATGTAAAATGTCACTCTACTGTGGCACTAGGGACTAAACATTTGAACAATTAGCCTTACGTGGAGACTATCGCAGAGGAACATACCCTCAAAAGCATAAAGTCGATGGCCCGGCCACCGACGTCACGCAGCTTCGCGCATTGCTGGATTGTCGTCCGCGTTAGTTACGCAGCCGTATCGCAACTGCCTCGCCGTCACGTGCGGATCCCGCAAACTACAATGAGGGCTGGAGTGTGCCATCACTTGTCCAATCTGCTTCACCAGTCCTCGTTTTAGAACATGCGTAGGTTAAAAACAAGTGTTATGCAACCCCAGGTGGTTCGAATGTATGCTTGTGAAGAAACACGGTCGTTGTCTGGACGCTGGGATCTGGCACTGTACTCATGCAACACCCCTTGCCCATAGCATGGAGAACATCCATTGAGAGATTCGCTAAATAGAGCATACATGCATCATGATGCATGTATCTTACCTAGGGTAGCAATGCCGCATCTGGTATCTGCTCCGCTCGAACGCATATAAAGAGAGCTTGAGTAGCTCATTTATTCTGAATTAACAGTAACGCAAATGGTCGATCCGAAGCCCGACGGGAAGTCAGTGTACACGAACTCACAGGGATGCCCCATATTCTCGCCCTATGCGAGCGATATGATTGGGAAGCCCGGCCCGCTTTTGTTGCAGGATAACTACCTCATTGATTTGCTTGCACATTTCGATCGTGAGCGTATCCCTGAGCGGGTGGTGCACGCAAACGGCCATGGCGCCTGGGGCGAATTCGAGTGCACGCATGATATCTCGCACTTGACTTCGGCAGCCTTCGTTTCAGAAGTTGGCAAGAAGACCCCTGCTCTCACTCGCTTCAGTAACGTTGCCGGAGAGTCGGGAAGTGCCGACAGCATGCGTGATCCCCGTGGTTTCAGTACAAAGCTGTACACAGAGGAAGGAAATCTGGACTGGGTGTACAACAACACGCCGGTATTCTTTATGCGCGACCCCGCCAAGTTCCCCGTGTTTATTCACTCTCAGAAGCGACACCCTAAGACTCACAGACGTGACATGACTGTGTTCTGGGACTACCTCGTTCAGAATCCTGAGTCCCTTCACCAACTCATGACTCTCATGAGTGATCGTGGTACCCCTCAGTCGTCGCGTTTTATGCACTGCTACTCTGGTCATGCTTACAAGTGGGTTAAAGAAGACGGCTCATTCAACTACGTGCAGATCCATGTTAAATCCGACCAGGGCGTTAAGAACTGGAACAATGAAGAGTCCATGAAGGTTGCCGGTGAGAACCCTGACTACGCTACTCAGGACCTGTATGAGGCAATCGAGCGCGGCGAATACCCCACTTGGACTTGCTACTACCAAATCATGAGTCCCGAGCAGGCGGAGAAACTGGACTTCTCTATCTTCGACCTCACGAAGGTGTGGCCGCAGAAGGAATACCCGCTCCACCCCTTTGGCAAGCTCACATTGAACAAGAATCCGGAGAACTTCTTCCAGGATATTGAGCAGGTAGCGTACTCTCCGTCCAACCAAGTGCCCGGATGGCAGCCTAGTGCTGATCCGGTGCTGCAGTCGCGGCTTTTCTCTTACCCTGACACGGCTCGTCACAGACTTGGAGCCAACTACCAGCAGATCCCCGTGAACCGGTGCCCTTTTACCTTTAACCCGTTCCAGCGGGACGGTCCGATGTGCGTCGACGGAAACTATGGTGGTATCCCCAACTATCCGTCGTCATACGAGCCGATCAAGTACCCTCAGGGCCGGAACAACATTGGCGTTTCACTGTCTCAACACGAGAAATGGGTTGGTACGGCGTCAGCGTTCCACTGGGGTGACGACGACGACTATCGTCAACCGGCCGCACTGTGGGAGGTGTTCAAGAAGACGGGCCAGGACAAGGCCCTGGTGCACAACATTGTGGCTCTAGCGTCGGCTGCTCGGCCAGAAACCCGCAAGCGTGTCGTCGAATACTACGGACACGCTTCGCCGGAGCTTGCTCAAATGCTCGAGCAAGAGTTTAAGAAGCAGCTTGGCGAGTAATTCCTCTTCATAAATGGCGTTCTTTATAGTTCTTCTGCCTTAGAAGCTGCTTTTGCCCCACTAAGAAAGAAAGTATAGTTCTGTAAAAAAAGCGTCCATTATTATTATTATCTATATTTTCAGTCAACTAGCTAACTGCAGAGCATACTTTTTAGGTATTTTTTTCCTCTTCACATAAGGCCCCTAGCTTCTTCTAAGCAGCTAAGGCAGTACTCGCGAATCTCATGGAACACAGCGGTCTCAAGTTTCGGAAGCTCTGGACGCACAAGGGAGCACATCGTCGACTCGCTGACCAGCCACTTACGATACTCATGCATCAGCTGTTCGCGTTCATTGGCGTTCAGCATGCGAAGTCGAGACAGCATCTCCGTGCGCCTCAAAGCATAACTCTCCCGCACCTGAGCGATACGGCGTAGTGTGCGCAGCACACTTGGTTCATATTCATGAAGGTTATCAAACTCATCCGTCCAGGCTAGCTTCGCGATCTCGCCAAACCTCGTTGAACAGAGTGATGCACTTTCATTAACGGTCATGCCAACGCCGTTATGAATACCGCTGGGGCCCCATAAGACACCATCAGTAATAGCATCATTGAGGTCTTGCGTGTATATGGCTCGTCTGAATACCGTTCCTTTGTCTGGTATCAGACTAGCAGTCTCGACGACGCGTTTCAGGTCCTGATCCTCTATGTGCGCTGTCCAGTAAGCCACGGAGGACTTGCGGTAGAGTACGGTATTGAGGAACAATGATATGAATGACGTTGCCAGTAGGATGAGCAGTGGCGATGAAAGCGTGCAAATCCAGTCGATGGTGTTCCTCATCAACCACCTTGCTGTACGCAAGAGCATACTAAGCGGCAGCTGCGTCATGAGCGATAAGAATGATCGCGCAGATACGCGCGTGACGGTTTGCTCAAGTTCGCGGCTCTCTTTACCCTCGAGGATCCTTGTTGCCCTTGTTGAGCCGTACCTGTGCAGAGCTTCGCGAGTATTCGAGACCATAGACGCGGCTTTGCGGGTTCGCAGCATAGTTGTCCGCACGCCCAGTTTGGCAAACTCAGTAACTGTGTCGTCCGAGGCGTGCTCTGCGCCTGACTTCTTGGTCCACACGGTCTTGCTCCAAATTTGGATATGAGAACCCTGCGCCGTAGAATAGATGCAGTACTTGAACACGAGGTAGAACTGGTCCCCATGCGGCATCTCCCAAGCAGATTTCCGTTCAGTGATAACATAGAAGTCCTCCTTTGCTTGTTCAATTCTTTGATAATTGAACATTTGCTGCTTCGCCGAAGCGTCATCAGAGCCGAGTACATTAGCATGCTGCACAACCCTTCTCTCGACAAAGCGGCCTCTACGGTACCAGGACCCGGCCTTTGAGCTTCCATGCAGCACACCAGTGAAGTCACCGGAGAAGACGGGAGATTTCGACCCGAACATTGTGAGGTACAACGCCTCAGCTGGGAGTGGAAACGTATCTTCGCTAACCTTGACCTGCATCCCCTTGCCTATTTCAAGGGTGTCCTCTTCGCCGCGATTTGTGCCCGAGCCCACGGCTTTGTCGAGCAGGTACGCAGCCAGCCCGTGCGACGCCGCGTCTTTGCCAGGTCGAACAAACTGGGCCTGTTTCTGAGACTCTTCACGTCTCAAAGATTCGGCATATTCAAGATTGACAAGCGCGAGGTGCTCGAAAAGATCTCTGGCTTTCATAGGATGGCGGCTGCGCAGATTCTCGATGATGATCGAAAGCTTGCGCTTCATTAATGTGGTAGAGTCAACGTAAAGCCTGAAGTCGAGCATATGCGAGGCACCTCCACCATCAGCTTGCAGCGCTAAGCGTAGGTCGCTGAAGTCGACACCGTGTCGCGCTTCAGTGTCAACAACACGACTAAGGTCCACAGCCTGAACACTGTTGAGGCCGCGCCACGCCGCATATAGCACTATCTGTCGGTTAGTGACGTAGATGCGAACAGGCATCTCCCGCTTCAGCAACATTGTTGTACCGCGTATCATGAACTGAAGCAGGTCATCGGCCGGCGGTTGCTCATCCACTGGCAGTTGCGAAGCAATTGCACGCATGTCACCATCCTGCACCACAAGACGACGAGGGTAGTTTTCAGGATAAACTGGGAAATTCTGCGAATACTTGGCCTCCATTGTAGGATGCTGCCAGTTGATTACGCCCCAGAAATTCGCAGTCATTGCATTCGGTATGCCTTGAGGCCGGAAGAACCAGTTTGCAATCAAGGCATCGGCCATGTGTGCCGTGGGGAGTGGTTTAATGGCAGGTACAGTATGAACAGGCACTGTTGCCCCCTCTGAAGTGAGAGTTGAATCGGCGCGCAGCCAATCCGCGTGCCGCGTGTCCGCGCCGACCTCGCGCGCGCGTAGCGCGACTGCGTTCGTACCGAGTTCTTTGGAGGCCATATCAGCAGCCTCCGGCGTTGCAAATGCAGGGCTCCATGGCGCAATTAGAACGGGTGTTGGAGTCTGAGCAGCATGCGATTTCGTGAGCGCGCCTAGCCATCGCGCCAGCTCCGCGCGCGTCTCGACCTGCAGATAAATGACGAGCCAGTCCATTCGCAACTTCAAGGCGTACGCCCGCGACTCCAGCGGAGGGAGCTCTTCAATCTCGAGATTTGCCGTAGCGACCTTTGTCGATTCTATCACTTTTGTGCCGGCGCTGTCGAGACTCAAAGCACCGAACATGCCGTTCTGTACGAAGGCCCACCGCAGGTCCCATGTCGAAGCCGCTGCAGCTGCGGCCGCTGCGGCGGAGTGATGCGATTCGGTGGATGGTTGCTCATACTGCATGAGAACCCAGCCAAACTTGTGGGGCAACTCCAGGTCAGTCGGCGCGACTGCATCGGAGTGATATGCGGAGAGCTCGCGCGGCGGAGTCGTCGTGCGCGTCTTGCGCAGCAATTTTGAGCGCAGCGTACGCAGATCAGCCGATACGTTCGGGTACCCCGCGCGGAGGCGTGCGCTAAGGGAGCGGATTCTGTGCATTTCAATCACAATTTCCGCCCGTTCTCTAGACAGCCCGTGCCCGCCACTGCGGCCCAGAGCCTGCGCGCTGAGCGTGTCCATGAGCGTCAAAGAAGTCTCGCTTTCGACGTCACCAATGGCCAGCACGAGCGCGGTTGCCGCCTTCGCGAGAGCACGGTTCAGGTTGTGACTGCGATGGGCCGCGTCGCGCAACGCAGCCGGTTCCGCATCGGCAGGCATGCGCAGCACAGTTTTGCGCTGCGCCTCGTGATCGCGCAGGGCCGTCACGTAGGCCGCGCGAGCCTTGCTGTACCTGCTAAGCACACCCTGGTTGAGGCGCTTTACGGCGGCCTGCAAAGCATCGTTACTCTGTTGGACCTGCGCAATGAGCTCGGTCCAGAACGAGGACTCCGACGTGGCGAACTTCGAGAAGAGCAGAGTTGTGTAGTCCTGCAGCAGGATGCTGTTGTGTGTGAACGGCGGCATGAAGTGCTCGATGACGCCATTGATGCTGTTTTTGATAGCGTTCATGTGGGCTGCGTGGTTCGCGCTACGGGCCGTGAGGCCCGCGAGCCACACCTGCAAGTCCTTGAACTGCGTATCGATGTAGTTTGCGGAGGCCCTGAATGCCGGTGAGTCCACGGCCGCCTCACACAGCAAATAAGACACAACGCTCTCGGAGCCCATGCCGGACTCGGGCTCCGGCTCCGGCTCAGCCTCGTCGAACTCGGCGTCGGATGCGTCCAGGCCCGGTGTGGACTGGCGCGACTGCTTCGCCGACGACGCGGCTCGCGACAGGTCTGCGGCGCCCGTGCCCGGAGTCGACGAGGACGATGCATTTCGCTGCAGCCTTGGGCACGCGTGCGTTTGCACGGGCGGGAAGGGCGCGCCCGCGCCCGGTGCAGGCGCGTCGTCCGGGAACCCGACCGTGCCGGCAGTGTCGGCCACGGCGGGCTCGCCAGCAGTGTTTGTGCCGCCGACCACGCCATTGATGGACGTGTCGCCAGCGGCGGCGGCTTTATTGTAGGTGACGGAGCCCGGCGAGTGCGGAATCGCTGAGGCAAACGGTGAGTGCTCGATGGATTCCTCCGCGCGCAGCGAGCCGTTCGCCGTGACGGGCGAGCGCACGCTGTCCCGGCTCGGAGTGACGGGCTCTGCCGGGTGGGAAGCAGCTTTAGACGCGCCAGACTTCACGCTTGCCCCGTCGTGATGATGATGGCTGTGCAGGCGGCGGCCGAGGCCGAAAAGGCCCTTCTTCTTCGGCTTCTCAGTGCCACTCATGGGTCGGTGCTCGAGACGCTACAGTCGGCGCAGCGTGGAGAATCACTCAACAGTGTGAGGCGGGCGAAGAAGGTGCACTCGGCGACCACCTGGTTGTACGAGACCAACCCTGCATGCATGGCCCTGTGTTTAGTCACGCCGATCCAGATGGCTTGCTGCCGCGGGTGCCGCGCTGATACGGGGGCAACATGTGCTGCCATTGCGAAATTAAACATGAGCACTTTGACGGCCTCGAGACCTAGCGGGTCCTGGCAAAATGCGCAGTGCACAACACGCGCCAGGGCTGTACTATTGCCAGCGATGGCCCATGTCGCCCCGCGCACCTGACACGTCTGTCATGCAGCACAGGGCGGCTGGTGATACGCAACAGAGCTGTCTTTCTACTAGCGCAACATAGCTAAGACCTGGCTAGTGCGTAGTCGCACGGCGTACTTACGAACCAGTAGTGGTACGGTGCAGCTTTGCGTGGCCGCTCTGCTTCACGCGCCCCTTAAGCTACAGGCGGCCGCGCCGCAGTAGCGTTTGTACCCTCGCCCTTGAGGCAGGCTCGGGCGGCTAAGGCGGCACAGCGCCTTACCCGAGGGACTCCATCTCAGACTCGGTCACCTGCCCTAGCCAGATGCCCTACGCACGCTGCGACACCGTCCTTCAGGGGATTCGCCAGAAGCATGCGTCCCCAACCCTGCCGCAGTGGCGTGCGGCCGGGCCCACAATGCATGTTTCGAATGAATGACGCGCAAATGAAATTCATAAAAATAGCTACTAACGAGCGCGCCAGTACTAGAATGCAACAAACTGAAATTCAGGCGGTAGGGGCCCACGAACTCCTGCTTATTGGCCCCCAGCCTCGTCAAAGCCAGCTTGAGGTACAAGAACAAGTCCGCTCCGCCTAGAACATCCACCGTGAGCACAATGACACACTCCAAAGCGGGCAGCCAAATATGGCTACGACGTGACCGGCCAGAGTGAATACGGCCCTGGGGAGATGAGAATTCGACCGCCAAAGTCTGGACTGCACGGTGCCCTGCTTGCCGTCGAAATTCGAAAACTCCCTATGCGAGAAAGCTACTGCTCGACAGGCTGCACTCAAGCTACGGTTCCTCGCGTCGAGTATCTCGGTTCGGATGAGGGGCACTGTACTAGAAGCGGCGCGCTGTTCTGCGGCTTCAGGCCGCGGCAGAATACTGCTTCGCGCCCGCCAGCCTCCCGTGTCTCACAAGCTCGTTCAGCTTTTACCAGAACTAACTGCCACTGAGCTTACCTCTCTCGTACGCCGTAAAAATGTCGTCCATGTTCGCTATGCGCATAGCTAGCATCTGCTCAGCGCCCCATTCCCACTCGAACCAGCCGTCCGCCATACTGAGCGGTAGGGGCGGGGGCATAAAGCCGCCCAAATGCTCCATTAGCGCCTCAGACGTGCACTGGCGTATTCGTGAGATGTTGTCGCTGCCGCCGGGCACTTGGAGCCGCGATAGTGCAGCGGTCGCAGAGTCTGCCCCATTATTCGTAGCGCACCCAGTCATAAAACTTCCGCGATTCCACAACAGCTACCGCCATAATGCTGCCTTTTGGCTTGTATTGATGTTTATTGTGAGGCGTGTGGGAGGCGACGCCCTCGCGTCGCAAGTTCGCGCTGTGGCGTCGTAGAGTGTTCACGTGCTGCGCCACACGAAGTCGTAAAACCTCAACGCATGCGCGCGAGAAGAAAAAAAGCTTATTTTGCTGTCGTTGTCCACGCAGGCAACATGTGCGGTTCTTATGAGCCCTCATAATGATGCAGAAGATAACAGCGACGCCGCATACTTTCCATACATGCTGTTACAGTCAACTCAGTTTCGGTTGGCTTAGCCGCACGTCGATAATTACGCGAGGTACAATCTAACATTAATGAGCTGCCATGGCTCAGGTTGCTAATAAACCCGACGCCTTCGCTGTGCGCCCCAGAAGAGGCAAGTGCAAGTGCAACCTGAAACACAAGCCGCAAGCGCGCAGAAAGACTCTTCTGAATAAGTGTGATCAAGCAATGATTCCGTCATTTATAACCCGCTTGCTGTCTTATAGCCGCCAATTGTAACTCTCACTTTCTTCAGTGAAGATAAGTAACATGCCTGACGAAAGCCAGTCTATTTCACCTGCCGAATCGCACAAACAAAATGACGAAACACAAACCAACGTCGCTGGTAGGGAGTCTTGTGCTGAAGAATGCTGTGCCGCCGAGCAAGTCCCTGATTTGAACCCGCACCCCTGCTGCTCTCTTCCTATTGCTGAGCGTAATCTTCAGGACGCCCTTAATCGCTATGCTGACGCCATCAAAGACGCCGTGCACTTTGCCGCTCGCAGCGATTATTCCACCTCTGATGCTACTCAAACTGCAGAGGCCAACCTCGCTCGTGCTCATAAGACATGGGACTCTGCTACGCGGGCCAGAATTGCGGCTGCTGATTTCGTAAACGACGCGGTTAATCGGCATGATGAAGCCGCTAAGGTTCGTGAAAATGTCTACATTCAAACTGAGTTTCTTTGCGGAGGCGCCAGCGCGGGAAAATCATGGCCTCATCATTCTACTCGCACAGCTGTGAAGACGTTGCGTCGGTTCGCAACCAATTTGCGAACGCGGACCGAAGAGGAGGTCCGCACCGCTCGTGTCAAGCTTCTTGAAGCCAAGGATCATGAGAACCAATGCCTCGAGATTCTTGAAAGCGCTAAAAGAACTGCCGCTAGCGCGCGTAATTGTGCTAAAGTAGCCAGCAGGAGGGCTGACGCTGAACACGAGGCAATCCAAGCTGCCTTCAATAAGGCCAGCATGGACCTCTGGGCTGCTCATGCACAGCTCGCTGCTGCTCGTGTGCTCGGTCGGCTGCAGGAGGCAGAGCTCGTATCTACTGTCAGTGGGCCGCCTACACTGGCTGAAGCCCTTAGTCGAGCAAATGCGCATTATGACTATGCTAGGGCTCCCACATCGGATATTGTAGCGCGGCTGAACGACCTGATATTGAGTTAATAAAACAAATTGGCCCTCACAGTCTACTCTTCCGTTGCGCGGCGAAACTGGCATCCTCATATATTCGCAAATGCGACATGAAGTCAGCTAACCCATCTGGAGCGTACTATCAAACAGGCCCGCAGAGCAGGCCATGCAGCTACATAGCCTAGCTTTGATACCAGAAGTGAGCTTATACAGAAGTGGCGTGAGTGTGACACTTTGTGAATCATAGAGGGCGAGTAATGAAGGGCACGAGTACTAACACAACCAAGCAATTAGACAGTTGAATGCGCAAGGTAAGCTCATCATAAAGAAGACTTGCGTCGCGTCGCAGAAGCGAGAATAAGACTAATAGTAGGCTTCACCTCCTTAGTTCTTAGGACTTTAATCTATTGTCGTTATCTATGGCCATTCAAAGTCTGAAGATGCAGTAATAATAGTGGCCAATGGCGCGCGGCTCTGGCTTTAGCCCGCGGAGACGCGCTGTCGGGGTTCATAAGCTGTTACCCATTCAAAACAGTTTAGAAATGATACGACTCTGGCTTGCTACACCGCAGTTGCGCCTATCCAGGGCCCAAACAAAGCCGCAGCGATTCTGATGTCCTGTGTAGTGGCCGCTTGCAGGTTGAATAGCGCCGCGTAGTGTGTACTGTGGTATTAAGGAAGATGCCGCTAACGCAAACCCAAATTAGCCTTCACGGTTATCGTCTCCAAAATGAGCTCACCAAGATACATTTTAGCCCGTTCACTGTTTGCTACTGCATTCAGAAACAGCTCTACCTTTTGGCTTTGGCATGGGGCATGTGCGTCGCAGATTACGAACCCCTTAATTTCGAGATGTTCACAAATTTACAATATCTATGATTACGCTCATCCTTTTGTGAGTCTCATTGCGAAACAAGTCCAACCACCACAGAATCAGGCCGCTTGTTCTTAGCACGTAATGCTTCTGATGAAACATTGTGAGCGCTGATTAGCCATCGTAAGTATGACGAGGGTTCCCAACACTCTTACCCGAACCCAGATAAACAAACGAGAGTGCCGAACGATTACGGGCGCAAACACCATTGCACAGCCACGAGTGGCACTAGCAACTGGGCATTGTAACTACTAAATAAAAGACTATAATTCGGACTACAGATCCGCGCGGAAACGCGAAGCATGGGGCGGCAAGCCCCGTGCATGCGGAACGCGCGAGTGGGACTGGAACGTGCAGGTGACATAAGCGATGTAAACACAAACACGGCTCCTACGGACTTCAGGCATTCTGGTTGTGCGCAGAGCCAAACGGAAGACAGCCCCAGGCGCGCCACACGATCCTAGAATGGCGCGAGCAGACGCCCCGCTGCTGGGCCTGCGCTGTGATGTGTTTGACCACATTGCGACTCTGCCATTAGCCCGAACAAAGCCGCGCTTCCCGACAGACTCGTATGCGAGCCCCGCAGAAGACGCCGACGACTTGGAGGTGCCGTCGTACGCCAAACTGGACGTGCTTGTGGCATACTTAACGTCTCGAAACGTTGTGCGGAGCGAGGCAATGCGCGACTTTTTCTTGACGTTCCGTTTATTTACTTCGGCAGGCGAGGTCTGGGATCTCCTCTGCGCACGACTGCTTTGGGCCGCGCGCCAGGCGGCACGCACTGGCGGAGAGAGCGAAATTGGCAACGACGTGGGCACGCGCTGCTTCGTGCTTTTGAGATACTGGCTCCGCGAGTACTTCCGCGACGACTTTCTGCATAACGACGGGCTACGCGTGCATGCGTCAGGAATCCTGACTGCGTTATCCGGCGTCACTGAGTTTGTGCTCTCCGAGCACTTCCGCCGCATCCACGCGCAGCTGCGCCGCGCTTGGGTCGAGCAAATAGGCCGCTACTGGTCGCTACCAATAGAAGTCTCGGCCAATGACGACGCGTCAGTGCCCGCAGGAGGGCCGTCGGCCTCTGGCGAAGACAAGCGCGAGGAATCTGGCCTCGTTAAGGGCAGTGTTCTCATTGACGCCGATATAGCTGTTCCCATCATCAAGTCAAGCCCGCAGCGAGCGCGACCCAAGCCGAAACTGAGCCTCCTGTTCGGACGCAAGCGAAGCCAGGATGCGAAAAATGAGGTCGTCCTCCACAATAAGGTTGACCTTTTAGCGCTGCGCGTAATCGACGAGTACCACGGCCTGTGCGAACGGCAAGCTCAAGCACAGACCCAGGAGCAGCTGCAGGATCGCCTCTCCATACCGTCGATGCTTGTACCCGAGACAAGCGACGCGAGCGACACGACCGTCGACTCGCAGCCAGCTTCTTCCCACCGCAGAGCGAGTACTGTTCGCGACACTTCAGAGCTCCATGAGCGAGACTCACCAGCATTACCTCCATCACCATCACCGTCGGTGTTGGCGGCGTCCGTGCCCCCAATGCCACCACCTTCACCTCCTCATTCTCCGCTTGGCCGCGTAACGTCACGGCAAGCCTCCGAACACACTGATACCCCGGAGCAGGCGTCGCAGCGATCGTCATTTCAGTCCACTTCGACCACGTCGTCCTCGGAATTTAGGACGCCGACGCCGTCATTATTTGGCAATGAGACGTGGTCTACACCGCTGCACTCACCATCCACTAGCATAGACGGCTCCGGTTCGATTCCTCACGAAAAGTCCGTGGACACTCTGGACATGGACCACATGATTCTCGCCAATACCAGCGGCGAGAGCGAGATGGATGATGACGAAGAGATGGGCATTGCTGTGGCCCCCACCAATTGGGGACCCGTGGATATCAACGACTTCGAACGCGTGTCTTACTCTGGATCGTCACTGAGTACGCTGTCGATAGCACGAGAGTCAACCTATTCTTACCGAGGCGACCAAGCCAGTGTACCGGCTGTAAGTGACGAAGCCTCTTGGAGCCATACGCGGCCTTCGCTCATGTACACGGGCTCGCCACGCTCGTCGCTGCGCTCGACCCTTTCAGGCGACGCTGAGCCTGACGCAGATGCATATGCAAGCCCAAACATGGATGCAGAGACCGACGGGGATGACTCGCATAGCGTCTCACTTCTCTCTGAGCAAGACAACTCACTGCTGCAGCCCTGTGCAGGCTACACTCCGAAGGATGCTGCCCAACTAAAGGCCATTCCGGACGATGATCTTGAGGGCGACATTCTTGGCGCAACGCTGCAAATGCTGGAAGGAACGTACGTTCGGAGCGAGAGCCCCATGAAGGTCACGCAGCCAGCGACAGTGACTCAGTCTACGGAAGAAGCGCGCGATGTCGCGGATGACAGCCTAGATATGGGTTACACGCGGGGCATTCCGCGGAGCAATACTACAGAACTCTATGCCCAAGCGTTTGGCTCGAGCAGATCCGTGGGCAATCTTGCTAATGACGTTGACGAATTGGGCATTCCGGCTCCGCACGGCGTCGATGCCATCCTGGCGCATGTCCGCGAAGAGGGCAGTGCGAAGTCGCACTTAATTTCACCGTCATTACCGGTTGCCCACCACCAGTCGCTTAATGAGCAGAAAAAACCAAGCTTTTCGCAGCTTTCGTTGCACATTGGGGCGCCCGGAGCGACACACGCCCCATTCATCCTGTCTTATACAGCGCGGGCTGTAGCCGAACAGATGACGCTTATTGAAAGGGATGTTCTTAAGCAGCTTGACTGGCGCGAGCTCGTAGAGGGAAGGTGGCCCACAGCCGAGCCCTGTGCTGAGTCTTGGCTCCACGTGCTAGAGCGCAAACCGCCGTTGCGTGGAGTCGGGCTCGTTACTGCTAGGTTTGAGCTTGTATGCGCGTGGGTGAGGTCAGAGCTGCTACTCTGTGAGTCGCCAGCACTACAGGCGCAGGCTTTCTCGCGCTTCGTGCACGTAGCGTTTGAGGCTCTGCGTCTACAGAACTTTGCGACCATGATTCAGCTCGTCCTAGGACTGACGTCCGAGAGTGTTCGCGGTCGCATGCATGAAACGACACTAAGGCTGCTGTCCGAGAACGACCGCGATACGCTCGAGCGTCTTGAGGCCCTAGCCTCACCGTCCCGTAATTTCGCGGCCATTAGAGAAACGCACCGTCGTCTTTCTCGCGCGCGCGGCTGCATTCCCTTTACACCGATGTTCCTGGCAGATCTCGCCGCGAATGCGTCGATAAGCGCTTCGAACGCGGAGTGCGAGATCCATTTTGGTAAATACAGGAATACGGCACAACTCGTGCAAACGCTGCTCAGCTGCGTGACGCGATCCCAAAGCTACACGATCGAGCCGCAGCCGGCTCTGCTTTCAAAGTGCCTGTACCTGAGCAGACTCACGCAAGCAGAAGAGCTGCAGCTGAACAGCCTATAAGGCGAATCGTGTTTTGTAAAATAGATTTAATAACCTGCTTGCATATAATCTGAGTATAATTTGCAGTTAACCTGCCGCGCAAATACAAACAGACACATTATCGGTTTCACAGATGTGGGTTTATGCGAGATAAGCACCCTTGCCCCACCTACCTAATGCACTTCATGCTCTGAACCGCCGCTGAAAAGAACCGCTCACGTTCCAGTTAAAGCCAAGAAAAACAGGCAGTAACATGATATTCGGTTTCAAAAGACAGTCAAAGGCAAACTTGGCCTTACGCAAGGTCGAGTTGCTGCTAAAGTGCGCCCATCCAGTGCTTGTCGACACTTTGACAGCCGACATTTCGACACTGGACAGGCTGCTCGAGCTACCGCCGCAGCAAAACGACGAGGCAAACTTACAGGAGCAGAATGCACAGCTTGAGCGATACGGGAAAGCGGCCCTGGGCCAGGTCTTACTGGCGGCTGCGAACTATCACCTGAAGCTAAAGCTCGGGAAGGCGCGCGTAGCTCCTAAAGACTTGCCCCTTTTAAAGTATCTGAACCCGTCCGATCCCAACGTGTTGTCTTTCGCTTCTACTTGCAAAAGAATTTATAAGGATCTCGAGAGTTGCGACGAAACGATGGCTCGCGTGCACTGGACAGAGCTGCGGAACGTGTATGCATACCTTTTAAGCCGAATTGCGTAGATAAAATTACATCTTAGTATATCTCATGCGTATCAGCAACGCCTTCCATCATGGGCCCCATGCGACTAGTGCCGACCACGCGCTCAAGCTTCAAGGCGTCGTACTTGCTGAATAGCACATGCACCTTCAGCAGGTCCGGGTCGATCTGCTGCTCGAGTACAGTGCGGGCAAGCCCGCGCACGAGCTCTTGGTAGAACACAGGGTTATCGGGAAGACCGTAGAACACGATCGTGCGTACACCCTTTATGGCGTAGCGCCGGTAGTGGTGAAGACGAGCCGAGTAGAGCATGATATTGGCGCGGCCATCAGCAAAGAATGCTCGGCCTCGGCCGAGCTGCGACGGCGGTGTGTACTCGCCCAAACTCACGTAGCTATGGTCGTGTTTTTCCAAATAGTTGCGCAGCACGACAAAGTCGGTGTAAGTAGGGGCCACAATGAGCGTGCCACTCTGCTGGGCGCCGCGAAGAATGCTTGGCAAAAGCATTGTCGTGAAATGGTTGAGACGGCTCTGCGAGTCCTGGGAGATGCTTTGAGACTGCAGTCGTGTGAACAGCTGACGCACATGGATTTTTAGCGTCGAGACGACTCCGGCGCACTCGGAGCGGGCGCGCAGCTTGCCGCCGACGTTTTGGCAATTTTTGTTGAACAAAGCAACCATTTCTGGCGTCGTATACTCGCTGAGAATGACGGTTTGCCGCAGAAGCGGCGCCTTTTCATCAAGGTACCAGTCACGCACACGGCTGAAATCACAGTCGTGTGGGTCGTTCGGGATCTTGTTCATATTATCGAAGATGTGCTTCACGTTTGTCCATGCCTGCATGGCAATCGCATCAGCCTGGTCCACAATACACAGCTCAATACTGCTCAAGAAGTCTGTGTCTCCCTTGTCTACAATGAGCCGCAAACCAAGAGGACTGGCAACAATTATGTCGCTTGCGTAGAAGGACGAGTATAGCTTGAGTGCATGTTTCGTGAACTTTGCTCCAAGACAGAACACTTCGTTCGTGTTCCCGGCAAACAAGCGCTGAAAGTCCTCGGGCTTCGTGCTGAAGTCCTGCGACGGCGCGTGGAAGGCGCGCTTGAACCGCTTCTGGTTCTCGATCTGGTTCACGCCGCTGATTTCGCCAATGCTCTGCATGAACGTATACGCGGCGTGCCGCGTCGGCAGGAGCACAAGCACACGAGTCCGCGTGAACCCGGAATCGCGAAACTCGTCGAGGTCTTCGCCACCAGCAGCAGCCTTCTCAGCAGCATGCTTAATGACGCGGTCCCGCGTCTTATAGATGTGATTCAGCGCGTGCAGAACCACGAGATTCTGCAGCTGCGATGCATTGTTTGCACTGCGGTTCCCAAGCAGAACATCTTCGTATGCGAATAAAGGTGCTGCGAGCTGAAGCTGCAGCGGCGACAGTTCAGGGCCGTTAGCGCGGCCAAACGAGGCATGCAGACGGTGTTTCACGAACTTCATGGCCTGTTTAGTCCCGGAAGCTGGTACATTAGCCGCCTCTAAATCGCCCACCGCATCGGCGTCACCGTCGGGCCGCATGAGCAGCGAGCGCTCGCCCAAAAGCGGCAAGCTCGCTACCTTCTGCGACTTCCAGCCATTGGGCGCACTGAACGCTTTGGGATGAGCAAAGTGGTACTCGAACGGGTCCTTCATATCGCCCTCGTTGTCGTCCTCAACAACAACCTCGTCCTCGTCTTCTTCTTCGGCCTCCGATCCGTAGCCCTCGACGGCGTCCGTGTTCGTTTCCTTACTGGGCCGCGGCTCGGCAGCCGGCAGTGGAGCTTTCCGCTTCTTATGGGCGACGGAGCCGTCGTCCAGAAGCGTCAATAGCGCATTGTACGCGCGTTTATTGTCGTCCTCCGACATAGGCAGCTAATGTATATTTTTCAGGGTACGGCAATTATTTATGGCTGTCCGCAGCTGAAAAACCACCTCGGCCTTACCCTAGAGGTGAAACAGCTGTTTCACGCACATGAACAGGGGTTTAGCAAAATGCCTGCGAGCACGGGCACCGCAGCGCACTGAAAGGGACGTCGAGCGTTTAAAATAAATAATTAGGATGCTATCACGAAGTGGAACTGGTTGAAATCTGGGGGGTGGGGTTAGTATACTGTCAGAATTTGGAAAAAAAGTTCTCTTCAAGCTTGCATCAGTGTGAGCTGAGTTTGTAAAACGTTCATCACATACTTTTTCGTTCAGAGCGAGCGGTAGACGCCCTCCGCCCACTCCTGATTGCGCAGCACGTGTGGCCTGAATCGAAGTATGCCGGCAACTTCGTCTATTAAAGCCCCGCCCAATGCAGACTGCGGCTGCGCAATCAAGTCCACCAAAAGGTCCTCTAGCTCGTCCTGCGAGCCAAGAACACCTTCGAGCAGCTTATGTAGAGTCGACATGTGCACAGAATCTGCGTACTTGCTGACCACGACAATGTTGTGTGCAGCGCACAGCCTTCGAGAATCGAATCCGAAGGCCGTAGTGCACTGCGAACACTGTGCAGGCCCGAGAAACATGTGTTCTGACGCCAACATCAGACACGCCTCTCGAGCCTTACTATCTAAATCCCCCGATTCCGCAACTTTAGCGACCCTTGTGAGGTCCACCGAGTCCTGAAGTCCGGAGAGACCACCCGCTCGAACCTTCTCCATGGAGCTGGCCATGCAGAGCCTCTGAGGGGTTACGGAGCCGGAGTCCTAAAGAACCAAAGAAAGTCGGAATAGGAAGAAGAAGAGGAAGAAGAGGGTGTGAGGAAGAAAGGAAGAAAAAAAAGGCAGGCCCGCTTTGCTGAGCTGAGCTGAGGATGGGTGCGAGCGTGTTACGGGTTCAGCGACCCACGTGACTAGGCATCGTGAGGGCGAGCCGCGCACATGCTTCATGCATGCTCCACATGCGGGCCCGATATGGGTAAGCGCTTCACGCGGTCGTAGGTTTCGCGCAGCTTGTTGTCGATCTTGATGTTGTTTGCGTGGTCCTGCCGCTCGGCAATGCTCCATAGCTCGTCGCGGTAGCGGCGCAGCTTGTTGTTTTTGATCATGGCGCCGAGCATCGTCTGGAACGTGACGAGGTCCTTGTTCAGCGTACGGAAGAACGCCCAGATCTGCTCAGGGTCCTCGGCGGGCAGCGCAGACACGCCCTGCAGCAGCTGGTTCCCGAAAACCCGCTTTGTCTGGGGCGTCGAGAAGTCCGATGTTTTGTAAAGCTCGCGCGCCTCGGCCACGGACTCGGGCCGCGCGACGATCGCCTGTGTATAGTCCGTGTCTTTGAAGCCCCATTTGCGCGTCCAGCGGTAAACGGCGCGCATATCGTCGAGCTGCTTGTTCTCCCGCAGCCATTGCAAGAGCTGGTTCCGCGAAACGGCGCCCCGAACTGGCCCGGCCAGCCGGATGATCCAGAGCGCGGCCGACGGGTGCTTGTGGTCGCGCAGCCAGAAGGCCACGTCGTGGCTGCACAGCGTCGAGTCGCGCAGCCGCAATGCGTTCGTCCGCAGCAGCTTGTAAACAAGGCCGTGCCGGTAATCGAAGTCGGCTCTTGTGCGGCAGAATTGCGACACGTTCAGGCGCAGGCGGTCCTTGATCTGCTGCCGCAGCCGCTGCTGAGCAGCAAAGTCCGGTTTTGAGACCTCCTCCTCGGGAAGCACGGTCTTTCCCGTCCGCAGCAGCAGATTCAATCTTCTTTTTAGCCCCGACATTCTGGGCGCTAGAATAAGGTGCGTATCACTCGAGGGGGGGAACTAGTGGTTTATTTCATGTTGATTTTTATTTGTGGCAAGTCACGTGCGTCAGGCCAAAGATAGCTGGCCCCGGCCGCAGAATGCCTCGCCCTGCGCGAGGCGGGTCGTGAAAGCGCGCAGTAACGCAATTATTAGAAACGCTTTTGTGCTTTTAATATACTATGTAATGAGGCGAGGCGCAATTTTGAACGAGGGGGGAGGAGGGGGGCTGCGCACCTATTAAAACATGCCCTCAATTTCGCCCTCAGGGGACACTTCGATGTTGAAGAAGCCCGGCGCCGTCGGCAGCCCCGGGATCGTCATGATCTCGGCGGCAAGCGCATAGAGGTACCCAGCGCCGACGCTTGCCTTCACGTCGCGAATAGGCACCGTGAAGCCCTCGGGACGGCCCTTCAGAGCCGGGTCAGCCGACAGCGAGTACTGCGTCTTGGCCACGCAAATGGGCAGGTTGCCGAAGCCCTGGCGCGTGTACTCGTCGATCTTGCTACGGGCAAGGTCGCTGAGCTCGATGCCGCTGGCGCCGTACATCTTCTGCGCAATGGCCGTCAGCTTCTCCTCGGCGCTCTGCGTCTCGGGGTCGTAAAGGTAGCTGAAGTTCTTCGGCTCGTTGCAGGCACGGATAACGCCGTTCGCCAGGTCCACAGCGCCCTGGCCGCCCTCGGCCCAGTGGTTCGACACAATGGCGTCGAGCGCGCCAGCCTTGAGGGCCTCCTCGCGGATGACGGCGTGCTCAGCATCCGTGTCGGACGTCATCTTGTTGATGGCCACGACCACCGGAAGCCCGTAGCTGCGCGCATTCTCAATGTGCTTCGCCAGGTTCGAGCAGCCCTTGCGCAGAATGTCCACGTTCTCCTCGAGGTAGACGTCCGGCAGCGCCATGCCGGGCTTGACCTCCGGCGCGCCGCCGTGCGACTTCAGAGCCCGCACCGTAGCAACAATGACCACGGCGTCCGGCGAAAGGCCCGAGGCGCGGCACTTGATGTTAAGGAAACGCTCGCCGCCCATCGTGAAGTCGAACCCGGCCTCCGTGATGGCAAAGCCCTCGGGGCCGGCCAGCTTCAGAGCTACCTTGTCCGCCAACACGGAGTTCGCGCCAATAGAGATGTTCGCGAAGGGGCCAGCGTGCACAAGCACGGGCGTGCCCTCGAGCGTCTGCATGACGTTCGGCTTAATTGCGTCCTTCATGAGCGCCGTGAGCGCGCCGCCGCAGCCGAGGTCGTCAGCAGTGATGGGCTCGCCAGCCTTTGAGGACGCGACGACCATGTTGCCCAAGCGTTCGCGCATGTCTTCGAGCGACGTCGCCAGCGTGAGCACAGCCATGCACTCCGAGGCCACGGTGATGTCGAAGCCAGTCTCGCGCGTGTGGCCCTTCTCTGTGGGGGCCTTGCCGATCTCAACCCCACGCAAAAACCGGTCGTTGCAGTCCACAACGCGACGCCAGGTGATGGAGCTCGGCTCGATGTCGAGGCGCGCGAAGCGCGTGATCTCCTCGGGCGTGAGGTCGTCCGGGTTCGTTTTCGTGATGCCAAGCTTCTGCAAACGCTTCTGCATCACCCGCGAGAACTCGCGCTTGCCCTTCTTCGCCGGCACGAGGCGGCGGTAGAGCGGCGCATCCTTCTGCGTCGATTCGTGGAACATGCGCGTGTCGATGGCTGCGGCCAGCAGGTTCGTAGCAGCGCCAATGGCGTGGATGTCGCCCGTGACGTGCAGATTAAACTCGTCCATCGGAATGACCTGCGAGTACCCGCCGCCGGCCGCGCCGCCCTTAATGCCAAAGGTCGGGCCCATGGACGGCTGCCGCACACAGGCGAACGTTGGGCGGTGCAAATGCGCGCCGAGGGCCTGCGCGAGACCGACGGTCGTCGTGGACTTGCCTTCGCCAAGCGGCGTCGGCGTAATGCCGGCCACGAGCACGTATTTGCCGTTCGGGCGCGAGGCCAGACGCTCGAGCACGCCGAGCCGGATCTTGGCCTTCGTGTCGCCGTAGAGCTCGACCTCGTGCGGCAGCAGGCCGGACTCCTCGCAGAGCAGACCAATGTCCTTCGGCTGCTGCGCACGGCTCACGTCGATGTCGCTCGGCACGGGCGTCTTCAGCTCGAGCGGAAGCGGTGCCACAACCGCGGGGCGCGTGGACTGCTCGAGCTCGCGCTTGGACGCCTCAAACACGTTTGACAGCAGCATCGCCACAGTCATGGGACCGACTCCGCCAGGCACGGGCGTGATCTGGCTGGCCACCGTCTGGGCGGCCGCGAACTCGACGTCGCCCACCATGCGGTACCCCTTAGCCTTTGTGCTGTCGTCCACGAAGTTCGTGCCCACGTCCACAACAACAGCACCGGGCTTGATCCACTCGCCCTTCACAAACTCGGGCTTGCCAATGGCAGCCACGACAATGTCGCCGAGCTTCACAAAGTCGCCTACGTTCGGCGTCTGCGAGTGGCACTGGATGACAGTTGCGTGCTCGCGGCGCAAAAGACTGGCCACGGGGCTGCCCACAATGTCGCTGCGGCCGAGCACAACGGCAACCTTGCCCGCAATCTGCACGTTTGACGCCTTGAGCAGGTGGATGACGCCCTTCGGCGTGCAGGGCAGAAACAGGGGCTCGCCCATGCGCGACGCGAGCTCGCCAATGTTGTCGACACCAAACCCGTCAACATCCTTCTTCGGGTTGACCTTCGCCGTGATGGCCTTCTCGTTAATGGACGCCGGCAGCGGCAGCTGCACGAGAATCCCGTGCACGGACCAGTCGCTGTTGAGGGCCTCGACCTTGTTCAGCAAAGCAGCCTCGGACGTCGACTCGGGCAACTGCAGCACTTCGCACTCAACGTGCGCCTCAACCGCGGCCTTCTTTTTCATGTTTACATACGTCGTCGAGTCCTTCCGCTCGCCGACCTGCACGATCACGAGCTTCGGGCGGAACTCAGGGTGCTCCGCCTGGACGCGCTCGATCTCCGAGCGGATCCCGCTGCGCACAGTCTCTGCAATCGCCTTTCCGTCGATCAGAGTCATTGTTTGGCGACGTGGTTTTTGGCGAAAAACGCGCGAAACCCGATCTGCTGACCCGAGCCGGCGCGGAACCCTGTCGCGGTAAGGGCGGACCCCTGCCAAGGTGCCGAGTCAGATAAGACCCGCGTCATCGCCCTCGCGGAGCACCCCTTGCCCATGCAGCGCAGCCTCTGATCAGTTACACTAACTTCGCATTTCTATAAAATGACCGTCTGCGGTTATGGTCGCCATGAACCTTGAAATTATTGATCTACGGACAGCTTCGGGCTCGCAAATCAGATAGCATCAACGGGGATTCAGATAATGAAAGATATGCACGTAAGGGGAGACGTTAAAGCCCACCTCTGTAGGTCAGATATAGAGTACCCATGCAGCAGATGCCTCGCAAGTAGTACCGAGCTGTTATATTTCATACGTCCTGAATTTGTAAGTGGCACTAGCACACAGACGCCTTGTAGTCAATTCTTGGAAGCGTATTAGGTACCCCTCGTTACCAGTGACATTACTGGCCTCTGGTAGGGGGGACCGCAGCCGTGTACAAGGTCAAGCTAGTGTGGCCGGCTGCGTATGAGCAACTTGACTATCTAGGCGGTTATTGGAATCACGCATCCTTTTGCATTCGCTCCTATAAAGATATCCAGTTCTGGCGTTCTTAGCTTGCCCAGTACTCGACCGTGGTACTTCAAAATCTTTGAACACATTGATTTCTACTGCCGCGTAAAACTCGCATGAATCTGATGCGTACGTCGATAAACCAGTGTTTGAGCGAGCATATGACACGAGACTCTCTACGAACTTAATGAACACGACCACAGGCCGGCAAATTGACAAGATAATATCGTTCTTTTAAGAGTGGGAATGTCATGTATATCCATACATTACGGGAACATAGTGGACGCGTCTGTTTGGGCGCTAATGGACGCGACATGATGACGCGCTGAGTCGCGCCAACAGGCCCCAAGGGTTAGGATAGACGCAAGTGGAAGACATACTGCATACATGGAGGCCATTTGAAGCGACACGTCTGTATGCTTACTTTCATTTAGATGTTGAATCAAGTACTTCACCATGGCCATCAGTTATTTACTAGTCCCTCACGGTTACGTGCCTAACCTAGCGGCAAATTTACTTGGCTGCGTCTTTCGGCATTGCTCTAGCATCAAACTACTCCAGGCGACCGCCATTTCTTTGCTGTTCCTTTTCATCCGTTCTGTCTCCAGAGTGGGCTACCTATGAGTACACGAGCGGTATGTCTTTATTCTGGCTGCGCTTATGATGTTCCTCGGCATCGTACCGTTATGCATGATTCACCCGGCTGTAACCCATTCAGACGGTAGAGTGGAGAGTTTCCAATATCCAAGAGGAGCGGCTACCAAATGAAACCCCTGCTGTACCCACAGAAGAATTCAATCTTCGAGCCCTTTTTAAATGAGATTCAAGCATCTAGAGGAGGCGCATATTCCCTCTGCCTTATCCAGTAACGCGGATGAGGATCTATTGAGTTCATGTACTGATTCTTGTCTCGTTTGTAGTGAGCCGCAGCCTCAGCAGGTGCAAATTCATGTAGGATGAACCAAATGTTGATCCATTTGGCGTATTAAGGTGGTGAGAACGTGAGCTTTGACGCAGCGCTTCTTTCTTCATCCCGCGTTATCTAGGTCAGCGTAGTCATATTAGATTCGAATACCACACAATAAGCTGTTGGATTTGAATGGCTTTTTGTGATCTAACTGCTATGAAGTTGCTACCCAGGAATTCAGGCCATGTAAACGACGTACCGTTTCAGTGGTAAAGCCGCTCGGAAAAACACCAGGCGGTACTAAAATTTCAGGGATTCAACACTGCCAGACTTTGCAGACTGATCCTGCAGATTCTGCTTGTCGGTAATGTAGTCGCTGGGCTCGGACAACAGCGGCTCAAGCCGCTGCATAAGAGATGCAGTCGCGCCCCCGGCAACGAAGTTCGTAGGCACAAATTCCCTTAGCTGCTCATAGAAGCGCAGAATATTGCGATCAAACGCGCTTTCATACCGCTCGATTTGCGACTCAAACCAGTTCAGTACATCCTGCTTATGCAGTTCGTTGCCGTCAGCATCCAGCATCGCGTCATCGGCATCAGATACCATGAAAACGACAAGATGAGTATTCACCTGCAGAAACTGCCCATATTGTCGACAAAGACTTAGCAGCCGTGTCTGGAACCGCAGTAGCTGCGGGTGTGCGAGATAGCAGTTCACAAGACAACGGTCCAAGAAGCTGATGTGTTGATCCACGAACTCGCTCACCTCCTCTAGCCCATCAATGGACTCGTACAGTTCTACCCAGCCTCCATGAATGCCGTCCTGGGTGCAGTGGTGTAGTAGTTCATTCGTGAAAAGCAGCTGCCGCTGCCGAAGCATGTTTGCCCGATGTTTGCACACGGCCAGACTATTCGTATCTGCGGTTTTCCACTGCGGCGTCAACGATTGCAGCTTCCACGTCTTCGTTAGCGCCCGTTGTGTCATGACCATATCTAGGATGTGGCGGAATAGGAATTGGTACCGCACGATGGACCGCCGCGGCACGACCAGGGAGAGCGGAAACGGGACCTCGAACGTGAACTGCAATGCATCGATGGTTGTGAGTGAAGAGTTCTCACGCGACGGCGGGTCATACGAGCTAGAATTCGCCACAATGCGGAGCATGGCATCCTTGAGGGACTCCTGGGCCAAGGAGAAGCCAATGTGCTCGCCCACCTCGTCATCGGGTCCCCGCGCAAGCGCCAGAAGTGATTCAAGCTGGTCCACAGATACGGAGTTCGCAGGCTGGCGCAGCTCATCTCGAGCCATGTCGAGAAACGAGGAAAACGAGTCGCTCTCTGCCAAAAAGAACAGGTTGCGCATGGATCGCAAGAGCGCCTTCAAGTTGTGCTCGCGAGTCCTGAAAAGCTCGAGCAGTGCCGAGTTCGCGTACCGGTATGCCTGGGAAATGACCTCCGCCACGCGGGCATCCTCAATGCTCGAGCATTGTTCGAGGTTGAATAGTTCTGGTTTTGTTGTAAGGTCGCCCGTCGTATCGCGGACCACATTCAGGTACTTTCCGGCGACCAAGAGCCGGTCATAAAGCAGAGGCGTGCTCAGCTGCAAAGGCAAATCAATTGCTCTAATCGTGTAGCGCTTATCCCAGTAATCGTCCACCGACTGCTGTCCCGCCACAATTAGGTTGTAAGCACCGGTTTCCTGGACGAGGAATTCGTCGAATGGGTCGTCGATCTCACCGTTATACAGCCACTTTTGCAGCATGCTTAGATATGGCTTCGATGCGGCTGCTAACAGCTCGTTGAACAAGTTCGCCGCGGCTGCGTTCCCAAGCTCTTGCCGCAGCTGCAGAGCTATCGTCCGCAAAACAGCACCACCGCGCAGCTCTATAGTCGCTTCCTGCTCTCCATGCGCCACAAACTGCGCCGTCGTGGCCCGCGCAACTAAGTCATCGTGCAAGGCCTGCCGTTTGCGGTCGCGGACCAGCCGCGTCTCCTCTATAAACCGGTGCAGAAGCCGTTGCGCATTCTCAAGGTGCGGCCAGAACGGCTCGAGTCGAACCCACACTTGATTTAGCGTGAACCCGTGGCTGGAACGTGCGAACTCAGCTTCGAGCTTCGCCACTATCTCGAGGTAGAGGCCCAGCAGAACGCGCAGCGCCGCCGCAAGGGCCTGGTTTACCCGCCCGTACTCCAATCCGGTGAAATGGTCAGCGTAGGTGCGGACTGTGTAGGCGCAACTAGCGGCGTCGACAATGCGCGTCAGCAGGTCTCGCAGGCCGCGGTCGATGCCGCTTTGCAGGCGATACTGGGGCCCTAGAAGCCTGTCGTCGAGAACAGCAGGGTCGAATGTCTCAACAAACCGCACAAAGTCGCCCTCGCCGCCGACGAGCACGCGAAACACGTCCTGCACAAGCTGCCGCTCCTGCTCGCCCAAATCGTGCGTGTTCAGGACGGGAAGAGACGCAGGATACACGGTCGCGAGCTGTTCATACTTCGGGCACGGCGCGACGTTGCAATCGAGCCCGCGCGAGCCGCGAAGCAGCTCCACGACCGGCGGCCACTCGCGTAGCGACATAGGGTAAGGACGTCAACATGACGGCCAAACTATGCAAAATATGAGGATTCGTATGGAGTCGTGCTGCAGGACAACCGTCTCGCTTTTATTGAAGCAAATGCAGCACGTAACTTTGACGAAGGAATAATTGATAACGAGAAACAGGATTTACCAGTTCGTCGAGGTTCACGCGTGGCGGGACATTAGAAACTATGCTGTGAAGCTACTACTTACGACATGACTGTCCTTTGGGGTTCACTTCAAATAGCGGTATGGGCTACAAACGTTCGTCGGCTGATCTGAATAGTCGAAATAGCTCCTTTGAGTGCATATAATAAAAAAGGTAAGAAGTAGTCATGTAGTTTTGCAGCACGCATGCTCTAATGGAGAGTATACCAGCAGAAGCTACTGTTCTAGCGGCCATTTTTGCCCGCTGCTGGATTGGTTGTACTCGTGGGCTCCTTCATGCGGCCCGTTACGGCAATCTGTTGATGGCCAGGCTGCTGCGGGTCGTCCACAAACTCGACTTTGTCGACGCTGACGGGAAGGTTGCTCAGATCGTACATAGCCGTGGCAGCACCCTCATTTCCCAAGGCGACAGTAGCTGTGCCGGAGTCGCTGGCACCCGAGGCATGCGAAGCTCTGGTCAGTTTCACGTTGTCCGACAACTCCAAAACCTGTGCGTCGCTGAACCTTAGTACAGGAACATCGTCATCATCATCATCAAAGTCCTCATCGTCGCTTGGCTGCGTCTCCGAGCCCCGGTGGTTCAGCACCGAGAGCGGCAGCTCCTTGTTCTTGACTTTGTTCAGGATCTCATGCACGCGCAGAATTTCTTCCCTTGAGATAATTTCAATGCCGCCGGTACGGTCGCGACGTTTTCTGTCGGGCATTGAAAATGGATAGTCGCCAGCAGTAGATACTGATAAAAAGAAGAAAAACAAAAAGCAGTTACGGCGTCGAAGTTTATATATGCATATTTACAGCCACATTCTCCACTAGTTAGCACTCTGTACGCGCGACCTAACCTCATCGCAAATACTGCAATTTCGCCTGCATAATCTATGCACTTGCGTGGGCGGCTGACTCCGAAATCGCCGAGATGGCGTTCGATACGGTCCATAGCGAGGGGCCAAAACGTGCAGGCTCTTGTGGCATCAATTCTGGTGCGGCCGAGCAAAACTGAAGCCAAGTCTGTGGGAAGCCGCCTAGTCCCTCGTGCGGGGCGGGCGCGGCGCGCTGGGTAAAACAGCGGGCCTACATACATGATGAGCTCGGCTGCACGAAGCAAAATCAGGGTTCGCTGAAGGACGGGAAATCACAGCTGCGCAGATAATCATAGGTTTTGCAAATGACGTCAACTGAGACATGAATGCGGGTTCCCCGCGGCTGCGTCTAGTTCAAGGTGAATTCGTCGGTACTTTTGCACTCGTTCGCCGCGCGCTTTGGCGGCTCAATGCCTAGCGAACCCGCAGCAGAGGCTTATTGTTAGACGCCGCACACGAATTAGTTAGTCTCTCCAAATATTATTTACTGCAGTAACGGCTAAATCAGCAAGTTCGAGCTGCGCCAAGCGAAGCCGGCCAAGATTATGCACAGCTACCCTTCCAGTTGAGCACCCGCGTGGTTCCGCGTCAACGCATGACGAACGGCTCAATTTGCAGCAAGCCAGCGAGCACTATCTGTGTTATCTAAGCGCAGCGCTGCGGCACTGGGCCACGAACTGCTGCGCGCGCTCACACTGGCTTCTTCGTGCACAGCTTTAAGCAGAAGGCGGCCGAGCAGATCAGGAAATTTAGGGTATAAATAAAGGTGGGCGAAAAGTACGAATAGCAATTAGTCCGCTGGCGACCTTTTGCGGTTCAATTTCGTTTCTCCAGCTCAAGCACATAAAGGCAAGCCCTTCGATGCCGCGCCGCCCGCTTCCCCCGCCGTGCTCACTAGCGGCAGCAGCCTTAGCAGCGAAACTACTAGCCCCGTGACATGCATTATCTTATGCCCGTATGGTGTGTCTACTTGGCCGTCCCCGCCTCACGTGGGCGCGCCATCGCGCGATTACTGTCGTTGAGTCGCAGTCGGTTGCCACAACATCGCTAGCGAACCACGTCTATATGTTCCTCACGCGAAGCGAATACGATCGCGGCGTCTCGACGTTCTCGCCCGAGGGCCGCCTGTTCCAGGTCGAATACTCATTAGAGGCCATCAAGCTGGGCTCGACGGCTGTGGGCATTAAGACGAACGAAGGCGTTCTTCTGGGAGTAGAGAAGCGCGTCACGTCGAAGCTGCTTGAGAGCGGCAGCATTGAAAAGATCGACGAGATCGACCGCCACATAGGCTGCGCCATGAGCGGGCTCACGGCTGACGCCAGGACTATGATCGACCATGCACGCGTGGAGGCCACGAACCACGAGTTCAACTTCGACGAGCAGATCAGCGTCGAGACGGTGACGCAGAGCGTCTGCGACCTGGCTCTGCAGTTCGGCGAGGGTGGCGAGGGCCAGGAGCGCGTCATGTCGCGCCCGTTCGGTGTGGCGCTGCTCATTGCCGGCTGGGACGCCATTGATGGCCCGCAGCTCTTCCACACAGAGCCCACGGGCACGTTCTACCGCTACGAGGCGAAGGCCATCGGCTCCGGAAGCGAGGGCGCGCAGGCCGAGCTGCAGCAGCAGTACCATTCGAACATCACGTTGCCCGAAGCAGAAATGCTCCTGCTTAAGGTGCTGAAACAGGTCATGGAAGAGAAGCTCGAGGCCTCAAACATACAGCTGGCCAAGGTCACAAAGGAGGACGGCTTCCACGTCTACACGACGAGCGAGCTGAACGACGTCGTGAGCCGCATGCCTGTTGAGGAGGAGCAAACGTGAGTTTTGTATTTAATGCTTTTTGCGAGTAGACGTTCGTATTGCGGCCACATTACTCTACGCGGCAGTAGCTATTTCTTGGGCTCATGAAGCCACGACCCGTGTCAGCCTGTGTGCTTGGGCTGAGAATGAATGCGCAACTGATGCTGCGTGCTTCCTATATACATAGCTAGCAAAACTCGAGCGAGAATCAGGGGCGGCCTGCCTGCGTTCCTCCTTGTAGACAGCCTCAGAACTAGGTCGGCGAAAGCCGGCTTGTTAAAACTGATCAGATCGTGGAGTAACGTGGGGCTCTAAGGCGCTACATTGGATTGCGTTCGCTCGCGAGAAGATAGGACGCCCAGCAGTGTCGTCGCGTGATCCCAGCCGAATCCCGGCCTTATCTCCGTGCCTCGGGGTATCTCGAAACCCTATCGCGCCGGTGCGGACTCCGTTAGCGCGTGACGCCGCACGCCTGGCTCGCCGCGCCAGCACAGTTAATGGGCATTCGCTCACAAAATCCTTCGAAAGAGACTTGGCTCACATTCATAAGATACCAGCGTCTATCTCGTCCTGTACCCCGTGCGGTCGCCGATCTTGGCCTATCTACTGGCCAAATCAGGTTAGGTGATAGTGATTCTACCCTGCCTCCTGAAGTGGAAGCGGGATCAGCCACTGAAATCGAAAGCGACGGCCGTAGCCAGTGCGGCCGCTGAGGTCCCTAAATTCCTTTAGACTTTCTCAATTCCACTACTAGGCATAAATGAGCCTCCCAGCTCGGTTTCGGCTGCAGCACGAGCCCGTCAGACCGTCAGCCCCAGCGGCACTTATCGGTGGCTCTAGGGTAATGATTTGATGACGATAGCCACTGATGTGTTGCATATAGGGTAAATGCAGCCAGATAACGGTCCCGACACTATAATACGACACACGCAAAGGACTAGTAGCCACAACAGCTTCCAATGGTCGTCGAGGACTTAGAGAAAGGCCCAGCGTGGAGTGAGGACTCCCTGAAACAGCGTCATGAGGACGCGGAATCTACTGAGGGCACTACGGAGCTCGTAGAACCGCCGCGCGGAAGCAATTGCGTCTCCGACTGGTTTCTGAGCTTCAAGCCAATGAAGGTATTGTGGGTCGCAGACCCCAGCATGACGCCGGCACAGAGATCAATTGCTGGCACGGTGAACTTGCCGCTGCGACATTCTCTGACCAGCCGCCATTTGCAGCTCATTGCCCTCGGCGGGGCCATTGGATCGGGTCTGTTTATTGCGTCTGGGCAGGCCCTTTATAACGCTGGTCCGGCCGGTTTGTTGATTGCGTACGTGCTTATTGGCATTCTTGTGTTTGCAACCATGAACACGCTGGGCGAGCTCGCCGTGCGCTACCCGGTCGTCGGCGTGTTCAGTGCCTACAACACACGCTTCATAGATAGGTCATGGGGCTTTGCCCTTGGTTGGAACTACGCCATTGGCTGGCTCACAACTATTCCGACGGAGCTGTGCTCCGCAGCCATTGCGCTAAGCTTTTGGGACTACGAAAACAATGGGGCGACAAACGTGAATAAGGCCGCGTGGGGCGCGCTATTTTTCGGCGTCATTGTGTTCATCAATTTGTTCGGCGTGCGCGGGTATGGAGAGGCCGAGAGCGTGTTTTCCGTGTTAAAAGCCCTGGCCGTTATCGGATTCTGCATTACGGGCATTGTCATTGCCTGTGGCGGTGCACCAAACCACGAGTATTTGGGCGGCAAGTACTGGCACCATCCCGGTGCGTTCTCGCATGGCGTGAAGGGCGTGTGCCAAGTATTTGTGACCGCCGCATACGCGTTCAGCGGCACGGAGTTCGCTGGCCTCGCAGCCGCAGAAACAAAAAACCCCGAGAAGGCAATCCCCAAGGCCGTGCGGCAGGTCACTTGGCGCATTGTGCTGTTCTACCTTGTCAGCGTCATTGTTATTGGCTGCCTTGTACCGTGGACGGAGCCGCAGCTGCGCGAAGCCAACGGCGCATCCGCATCGCCGTTCGTAATTGCCATCCGCAATGCTCAGATCACGGCCCTCCCGAGCATACTGAACGTTGTTGTCATTATTGCTGTGTTGTCCGTCGGGAATGCGGCCGTCTTCGGCTGCTCGCGCACGCTCGTCAGTCTCGCAGCCCAGGGCCACGCGCCGCGCTTCCTCATGTCCTTGGATCGCGAGGGCCGGCCCGTCTACTGCGTTGCGATCACGCTTATATTCGGGCTCCTGTGCTTCCTCGCGGCCACGCCTAAATACGGCACCGTGTTCACATGGCTCTCGTCGCTGGGCGGGCTGTCCGGCGTCATCAGCTGGGGCTCCATCAACCTCTGTCATCTGCGCAACCGCCTGGCGATGCGCCGGCAGGGCCTGTCGTCGAAGGACCTGGACTTCGTCGCACCGTTTGGGCTCGGGCTTCCCGTCGTGGGCATTGCTCTGGCTATCGCCGTGCTGGCCGTCCAGTTCTGGACGGCGATCTTCCCGCTCGACGGCGATGACATGTCGGCGGGCGACCGCACAGAGTCGTTTTTCGAGACGTGGCTCGGGCTGCTCATCATTCTCATTCTGTTTATCGGCCATAAATTGTGGACGCGTGATTGGATGTGCGTGCGGACCTCGGAGATCGACATTGATACGGGCGTGCGCATAAGCAATCGCGAGGAGCTGCGCGAGGCCATTGAAGCCGATAAGGCACTGGCGCGAAGCCGGCCGTGGTATATCAGGACGTTTAACTACTGGTGCTAGTCCTACTTAATTGCTCTTCTACAGCCTCTTTAGACCCAAATCACTACAATAACTCGCCCAGAGAGGACACGCTTGCTCCGAAGTGTATATTAGGCATTACGAGCGGCAGCGCGTCAATAAGCGACGGCGCATCAATAAGCGGTGGCGCATCAAAAAGCCTGCGAGCTGACGAAGACCAACGCATCCTGGTGCGTTCCCGGCTGTTGTGCCAAGCCGTCGTTCGGTTGGCTCGTCGTATCCCCGCACTTCGAGTGTTTCACCTGCGGTTGCGTGATTGGGAATGAGCGGCTAACGAGACGGGTCAATCACAGGCGCCACTGTTAATGTGGGATGAGATTGAGGCAAGGGTTAGCATGCATAGTAGTCCGGGGTGCCTGCATGCAAACGGTCGACTTTGTAGACGTCCTCGTGTGCGCGCGAGGCGCGCAGTGGGCGACAGTTTCCCGGGCCCACGAGCTCTAATTGAGTGGATGTATGGACGGTTTCGTTTGACACTGCCTGCGTTCGCCCTTCGTGCGAGCCGTCGGTCCGCGGACCGTTCACCATTATGCAAGATATGAACACCATTGCACGTGCGGAATGCACATCCGGGATGGCGCAATGTCTTATATAGGAAGCTCATGGGCCGCCCCAAATCTGCATTCGAAACCTCCAATGGCTCCTCCCGTTGCTCTAACCGAATCCGCCCCGCGCGCAATCTCTACCGATCAGGTCATTGACCATGCCGCGAACCTAAAGCTGAACTCTGCCGCGAAGAAGCACCACGATACTACGTCTGACTCGGCGCGCATCAACCCGAAGCTGCAGGGAGCGCCGATCCACGGCGTTGACGTGACGCGCAGCTACCGCGACTCTAAGTTCGACGAGGAGACGTACGAATTCAGGGACCTCCTGCCGCACTTCCCGGACCTGAAGTGGGACGCGCTTGTTGAGGAGGAATACAACGATGTTGCTTTGCGGGCGGACCCGAGCTACGCGAATCTGTTCAAGTACGTTGACGAGATCGAGCACTTGACGCCGAAGTTCGGCACCGTGCTCTACGGCGTCAAGCTCGAGGAGCTCGACGACAAAGCGCGCGACGAGCTGGCGCGGCTCATTGCCTTCCGCGGCATTGTGTTTGCGCGTGACCAGAAGTCGTTCGGCGTGAAGGAGCAGCTCGCGCTCGGCCGCCATTGGGGCCGTCTGCACCGCCATGCAACAACGGGCTTGCCGCGCGGCTCGGACACGGACGAGGAGCTGCTCGACGTGCACGTAGTTCACGCCAAGCCGAAGCGCATTCCGTCGCTCGCCTACACGCAGATCGACCAGTGGCACTCGGACGTCGCGTACGAGAAGCAGCCGCCGTCGTACACGACGCTGAAGCTGCTCGAGGGCCCGCCCCTTGGCGGCGGCGACACGCTCTGGACGAGCGGCTACGGCCTGTATGACCAGCTGTCGCCGTATCTGCAGGAGTACCTGAGCAAGCTGAAGGCGACGCACTCGGCCGTTGAACAGGCCAACGGCGCGCGCGCCGGCGGCCAGCCCGTGCGGCGCGAGCCCGTCATCAGCACGCACCCCATCGTGCGCACGAACCCCGTCACGGGCTTTAACTCTGTGTACGTGAACAGCGGCTTCACGCGCAAGATTGTGGGCGTGCCGAAGAACGAGAGCGAGGCCATTCTGCGCCTCCTCCTCACGGACCTGAGCTCGAACGTCACGCACACCGTGCGCTGGAAGTGGCAGAAGAACGACGTGGCGCTGTGGGACAACCGCAGCACCTGCCACACGGCGTCGTACGGGTTCTACCCGCACGCGCGCCACGCCATCCGTGTGACCGTGCACGGCGAAACGCCGTACTTCAGCGAAGAGGGCAAGTCAGAGCAGGACACAATCGACAAGGAGCTCGGCATCAAGTCTCTGCACAAGGACAATGCGAACCCGCCGGTCTATAACGACTGAGACTGTCGCCGAGGCCAAGGGGCCTTATTTAAAAGTTATGTTACAGCAGAAGTACATGTATTTGCCTTGACGAGAACGCGATGCGCGCCACAAAGAAAAGAAAAGAAAAAAAAAACCGCCCGCATCTGCAGCAGTTGCCGCAGATTCACTGCCGCGGGTCGCGTGCCGCGACTAACCGGTCGCTGCTTGTCATGCAATTATTAAATAATTTTAGGCTAGTCGGCCATGTGCTCGTACTCAGGATGCTCCTTCAGCTTCGAGTTGAAGAACTTCTCGAGCTTGCTTGCGTTTTTGTAGTACGTTGTTGCCTCGCTGTTGTACTTGCGGCAGTTGTCGAAGATGAGATGCGTGTCGTAAAGGAACGACTCCATCGAGTCGTACTGGTCCTTGTCGAGCTTCTGCTCCATGGTCGACAGGTCCATGGGCTCGGCAATGAGGTCATAGTAGTCCGGAACGTCTTCCCTGCTCACGGGCGTCGTGAACGGCCACGCCGACGGGTGGCTGCGCATGTCCGTGAGCAGCTGCTGCATGACGCCGTACTCGCCGCGGCGCTTCGGTTTACGGGCAAGCGCGTCGAGCTCGGCCGTCCAACCCGTCTCCTTGACGCCGGGGATGTCGAGCGGGTCTACTTTGAAGCCGGCTTCACCCTCGTGCTCCTTGAACGCGGCGATGCCCTTGCGCACGGTCTGTCGCGACGACGCGTACTGCTGCTGCCGAGCATGTATTCGGCTATTAATGGCGGCCTTCTGCAGCAGCAGGATCTTTGGTCCGTCGAGGTAGCGAATGCGCGGGACCATTGTGCACTGCATGAGCGTGCCGCCCTCGTAGTCCTTGATGTAGCCCATCCACGCCTCGCGCGGCAGCGTGATGGACTTCGTGAAGCCCTGCTTCTTGAAGTAGCCGATGGCGTAGTTGTCTGCATACGTGAGGAAGTGCTCGATCTGCGTTGTGTTGCGCACATAGTCCTTCAAGTGGTTCATGAGGTGCGCGCCGTAGCCGCGCACCTGCTCCGTCGACGAAATGGCGCAGAACACAATCTCGGCAAACTTGTGCGACTCGAACGGCCGGTAGGCAATGCCGCCAACGACGGTCATCGGTTTGCGCACGACGGCAATGGACACATGGTTGCGGTCGTACACGAGGCGCGAGATGTACTCGCGCGGCATTTTGGGCAGCTGCTTCTGGAAGATGTTTTTTAAACCAGTCAAGATCAAAAAGCTCTCCTCGGCGCCGTTATTATGCACGACGCGGAACTCAATGCGGCCCTCGCGCTCCTCAACGGCGCCGGGCCGCTCTTTGTACGTGTACTTCTGGCCGTCGAACTCAAATGTTGTTTGGTACCGCTCGGGATCGTCGTCCTCTTCTTCGCGGCGCTGCTCGCCGTCGTCGTCGTCGTCGTCGTCGTCATTGTTTTCGTCGTCGTGCTCGTCCTTTATGCGCTGCTTGTCCTTGTCGACGTTCTGCTCCTCGATGCGCTCCACGGCATTCCCCACGGCCTTTTCAAGGTAGTCCGCTTCCTCGCTGCTGTCGGACTGGTTGTCGCTGCCGTCGTCAATCAACCGAGCCCGCTTCGGCTGCGACTCCATATGCGCGGGGCGTCCTCGAGAGTGTTGATTACGCGACGGCGCGCTAAGCGGGCCCGCGCGACCTCTACCCTGCTCAACTTCCACCCTGCTCAACAACCTCCACAGGAAGAAGCGCAAACAAATAGCAAACAAATAGCAGCGCGGCCAATTTCGTTTTATTTAGACAGTATTCTTTAATAAGAGAGTTTCGGTTTCTGGTTTGGCGCCGCACAAATGCGTGCAACTTGCGTGACCGCACTACTTTTAGCAGCTCGACGCGCCGGTCAATGCACCAACATCGGCCGCGGCCGGCGCAGACGACCTCAAAATAGAGCCCGCAAAACCTAGCTTAAGTACGCTAATCGGTCTATGGAATTTACTACAATGGAGTGTTAGCGCTCAGCCGGTCGCGGCTGTATGGCCTCGTCGCATGTTCGTCTACAGTCTTGTCTTGTCTGCCATGCTACGCGAGCTCTGCGTCCGAGCCCTCGGAGTCGAGCTCGAGCTCCGCCGTCTGCCGCTGCAGGGCGCCGAGCCCCGAGAGCTCCGTGATGAAGTCCGTGTCGCTCAAAGCGCGCTTCACAAACTCCCATCCGCCCGTGCGCCACGCATCCAAAATCGGCGGGCTGCAGCCCGAGCAGCTCGCAAAGGCCGGGCCCCAGATCCCCATTGTTTCGTGTGTTTTGAGGAACCCGCGCAGCTGGTGCGGTACGGCGCCGAGCACTGTCTCGGCGTCGGCCGGCGCGGCCGCGCCGTCTGCGTGCTGCAGGACCTGCGCCAGCATCTCCACAGCATAGCCCGACGCAAGCATGGCCACGCCGGGCCGCGTGACTGTGCACATCTGGTCGAGGGCCAGCCGCGACACGCTGTTCACGGGCGCCACGACATCGTTGCAGTAGTAGCAGCCGAGCTGTTCGTGTTTTGCGTTCGGCACGCCGTGCCGCATGACGAGGTACGAGTCGAACCCGAGCGCCACGTTGATAACGAGCTTGCCCAAGGCCTCGCAAATGACCGTCGGCAGCCACCGGCTCTCGCGGCTGTCCATGAGCAGAAACACGACGTCGTGCTCGGTAATGAGCTGCAAAAGCTGGTCGTACTCGGCGTGCTGGCGCGCCTCGTTCGTGACAGGATGCCCGGCCATCGGAATCTCGAGCATGTGCCCGGACGCCGCGCAGCCGGGGAAGACGGCCGTTAGGGCGCGCGCCGCCGTCTCGGCCTTCGGCGCATTAACGACGCAGTCCTCGTGCGTGTAGAGCGGCTGCCGCACTGGGTTCGAGTACGACACGCGGCCGCTGTCCACGAACGTGACGTGGCGGATCCCCCACGCAAGGAGCCCGCGCGACACGTAGCTGCCGAGCGTGCCTGCGCCGAGCAGCAGGCAGCGCTGGCGCGCGACAGCGGCGAGGTCGATCTGCGGCGCGGCGCGCCACTTCATGAGCTTCAGATTCAGGTCCACGGCCTCGTCCGCGAGGTCGAGCGGGTTCATGAGGCTCGACAGGTCCGTCAGCTTCGGCGACAGCTTGTTCTGCGAGTTGCGCTCCCAGCCGACGGCGCCGGCGCCGTCCCACTCGGCGTCGCCAAGTGCGCCCACGTCAAGATGCACCCAGCGGCTGTGAGCTGTCATGGGCTGGTGCAGATACACTTCGGCCTCAGTGATGCCTTGGCTCGCGAGCAGGGCCGCCGTGTTGCGCAGGTGCCAGGGCACCGTGTTCTCGAGCGTCGCAAAGTCCGTCACGCCGATGCGCACGCGGCCCTCCGCGCGCAGCGCGGCAAGGCGGTCTATGGACCAGGCACCATCAGCCTCGCTAATGACGAACACGGGCTCGCGCGGCTCCTGCGCAATGGCTGCGTCGAGCGCGGCGCTCGGCGCGAGCGCGCTGTCGCTGAGCGCAGACGTCCAGCTCAGCGCGGGGAACATGAACCAGTAGTAGAACTTGTACTTCTTGAGGTCTGCAAATGTGAGCAGCGTGAACTGGAGCAGCAGCTCGGGGTGCTGCAGGGCCTCGCCGCTGCGGATCTGCGCGGCCACGCGGCGCGCCTCGGCCTTCACGAGCGCGAGCTTGTCGACGTCGCGGAACGCCTCGATCGTGTTCTGGTTCAGCAGACGGCCGGGCACAGCGACCTCGTGTTTCGCGCCCGTGCCGACGGCGCCGCCGTGCATGCTGTCCGCCGACAGGCGCACGGCGGCCTGCCTGCCCGCGGCCGACGACGGCGCCATGGCGCCATTGAGGGGTACGCTGGCCTCGGAGAGCTTCGCGTGCTCGAGCTTGTGCTTCGAGAGCTCCGAAAAAAACGTCGCGTCCACAAACGAGCGGACGGCGGCGAACGGACTGGCCATGGGAGCGAAGCGCGCGACGGCGGCGGCGGCGGTTTGTGGGCGCGGGTTGCCCCGGGGGGCCAGCTGCTGCTGGCGGGGGTCGGCGGCGGGTTGGGAGTTTGGCAGCTTTGGCAGCGGGGCCCGCCGTCCCAACGCGGACGCGCTGCACCCCACAGGGCCGCGCACGCAGTCGCGCATAAAACGCTTGTAAAAAAAAGAACGCGGTTCCATTCCGAGGCAGTGTTTAGGCGGCAGCTAACAACCACACTCGGTTGTAAAAATGCCCTGCTCGCGCGCGCGAGAAGGGGGCCGGCCACGACGGCTCCTGCGGGCGGCTAACCGCGCCGTAAATAAGTGCATTCTGCAGCGACTCGCTTCGATTGGCACGGGCCAGGCCCACGCGCTGGCCGCGCGCAGCGCCACGGAGCAGTCTTGGCGCGCGGGCCCGCATCGGCACGCGCCGGCACGCGCCTATCAGCAGATATGCATTTGGCAGCTGTGCAGGCCCATGATCACATGCGGCCTACCCTACGGCCCTGTGCGCTTAGGCCCGTTCGGCCCCAGCCCAGCAGCGCCCGAACCGCCTCCAGCCAACATCCGCACTCCATCCGCGCGCACAAGGCCATTTGCGAGCGGCGCCGGCCCTACTAAAGCACCGCCTTCTTTGCAATGTTCCCCCGCAGCTCCACCTCGCGGCCCCGGCTGGGCCGCCGGCTGTCTGCGGAAAGCTTGCACTCGCTGTACAGCAGCAGCGCGAACAGCAGCTCGTCGGACGTCACGACGGAGGACGGCATTGCCCACTGCGAGGACTTCCTCGACGACCACCTCCCGCTCGACTACTTCCAGCAGGACGTCGTGCGCCTCATCCACCGCCTGCGCATTCCGGGCTGGTCGCTGGTGACACTCGACATGGCGCCGGACCTCGACGTCGCGCGCATCTCCGGCGCGCTCACGAACTCCGTTTACTCCGTGAAGCCGCCGACCTACGTGAAGGACGCCGTCAAGCGCGAGTACGCCGGCCGGCCCTACCACCACCGCCTGCCGCCAAGCCTGCTTCTGCGCGTGTACGGCCCGCAGGTCGGCCTGCTCATCGACCGCGCCAAGGAGCTGCAAACGGTTGAGTCGCTCACAAAGCTTAAGATCGGCCCGCGCCTCATGGGCACGTTCAAGAATGGCCGCTTCGAGCAGTTTCTGAACGCAAAGCCGCTCACGCGCCTCGACCTGCGCCAGGCCGAGACGAGCGTCATGATTGCGCGCCGCATGCGCGACCTCCACGACAACGTGCCCCTGTCGCCACCAGACATTGCCGCGGGGCCCTGTGTGTGGCAGAACGTGTCGAAGTGGTCCCCGTCCGCAGCAGAGCACCTCGCGCAGTTCGAGCTGCGCACGCCGGGCACAACCGAGCGCGTTGTGCACCGCAAGTCGTTCGACGAGTTTGTGGCCGCCATCCGGCGCTACGAAGAGTACCTCAACATGAAGTACCCGGGCCTGCGCCTCGTGTTCTGCCACAACGACACACAGTACGGCAACATCCTGCGCCTTGACCCGCCGAAGGGCTCGCCGCTGCTGCAGCCGCAGAACGAGCACCGCCAGCTCGTCGTTATCGACTTCGAGTACAGCGGCGCTAACCCGCGCGCCTTCGACATCGCAAACCACTTCTGCGAGTGGATGAGCGACTACCACCACGCGACGATGCCGCACCACGTCTGGACAGACAAGTACCCGACGCCCGAGGAGCAGCAGCGGTTCATCACGAGCTACGTCGAGACGGGCAGCCCCGACTTCAACGAGGAGGCCATGGCCGCCGAAACGGCCGCACTCCTCGAGCAGGTCCGCGACTGGCGGCCGGCCGTGTCCGCACACTGGGCCCTGTGGGGCATTGTGCAGACGCCGCTCGGCGAAGACTTCGAACTGCGCCAGGAGTACCTCGAGCACCACCCGGACTACGAGGTCCTGTCGAAGCAGCTCGACGACACAAAGGCCGAGGATACAAAGATCGTCGAGGAGACGGGCACGGGCGAGGAGGACCCGTTCGACTACATGTCGTACTCGAGCGAGAAGCTCGCGCTATTTTGGAACGACCTCGAGGCTCTGGGAGTCGTGAGCCCATAGCTCGCCGGCCAACGACGCCCTTCATTATAGACCGTAGAACTTCATGCTGTTAATTTAGCCACTACCTTAGACTATTCATATTGTGCGGTGCCTTCGCAAGCAGCACTCAGAAAATGAGCAGAGACATGGCCCCACCCGCGCAATCCGACGCGGCGCACCGTTCAACGAAGCCCGCAGCACCTTGCAGCGCCGGCTTGAGCACAAACGACACCTTCGACGAATAAGTGTCGCATATATGTCTATGTATGAGCTACTCTAACTAAGGGCAGCGCGCTTAAAGCAGCATCTTGCGCGGGTCCTCAATGAGCTCCTTCACAGTGCGCAGGAAGCTCACCGCCTCACGGCCGTCGACAATGCGGTGGTCGTACGTGAGAGCCAGGTACATCATCGGGCGGACCTCGACCTTGCCGTCAACAGCGACAGGCCGGTCCTTCACGCCGTGCAGGCCCAGGACGGCGCACTGCGGCATGTTGATGATGGGCGTGCCCATGAGGCTGCCAAAGACGCCGCCGTTCGAGATCGTGAACGTGCCGCCGGACATGTCCTCAAGCGTAAGCTGGCCATCGCGCGCCTTCACACCAAGCGCCGCAATCTCCTTCTCGATGCCAAGCACATCAAGCGACTCAGCATTGCGCACAACGGGCGTCACAAGACCCTTCGGCGTGGCCACGGCCACGGAAATGTCGACGTAGTCGCGGAAGATCATGTTCGGGCCCACAATGGACGCGTTCACGGCAGGCCACTCCTTCATGGCCACCGTACATGCCTTCGAGAACAGACCCATGAAGCCGAACTTGATGCCCTTCTTCTTCAGGATCTCGTCCTTGTACAGCTTGCGCATGCCCAGCACGGCGCTCATGTCGACCTCGTTGAACGTCGTCAGCGTGGCAGCCGTGTTCTGCGACTCCTTCAGGCGCTCGGCAATGCGCAGGCGCATGCGGTTCATCTTCACGCTCGTCTCCTCGCGGCTGAACGCCGTGGCCGGTGCGCTCGACTCGGCCTTCGGCGCCTCCTTCTTCGGCGCCTCCTGCTTCGGCTCGGCCGGCTTAGGCGCCTCCTGCTTAGGCGCCTCCTGCTTCGGCTCCGCCTTCGGTGCCTCCTGCTTCGGCTCCGCCTTCGGCGCCTCCTGCTTCGGCTCCTCCTTCGGCGGCTGCGCACCGCCAGCCGGCTCCTCGCCGGGCTCAATGCGGAACAGGTCCTGGCCAACCTCGACCGTGTCGTCCGGCTGCGCAAGCAGCTCCGTGATCGTGCCGGACACAGGCGAGTTCACGCCCACATCGACCTTGTCCGTCTCAATGCTGGCAACCTCCTCGTCCTGCTTCACAAAGTCGCCAACCTGCTTCGAGAACTCCTTCAGCGAGCCCTCCGTGATCGACTCGGCCATCTCGGGAACCTTCACGGTCTGCGCATACGTGCGCACGCCGAACGGGGCCAGGGGCGCCACGCGCAGACCGCTGCTGCGTCTTGCCGCCGGCCCGCGCAGGCTCGAAATAGACCGCTGCGACAGGAGCACGGCGCTGCGGCGCGAGGCGGGGCCAGCCGCCGCCGAGATATGCGTGGCGACCGCCCTCTGCGACGCCTTAACTGAACGCTGTAATGATGCACGAATCATTAAAGCTGTACCTTTTTTTTGCGGGGTTATTTAGCTCAGGGTGTGCTGTGGCCAATGGGCTGTGCGACAAGGTGGGTCGAATACTTCTGTCGCGTAAGCAACGTGAATCGCCAGCTCCGAGCTCGGCCGCCGGCCATTAGGCAGAGCCGGGAATCTGGGTTTGTTGGCCACGTGGTGTCAGCGGTCACATAGAAGGGAAAAAACCGCTGCTTTGTCATCTGCGAGCGGCACTGGATACGGCTTATTCCGGTGAAGCTGCTTACGGGCACACTCGCAAGGCGCCGCCGCTGCTGCTGCTGACTGCCGGCCAAGAACACACACACACGGCCACAAAACCTGTCTGCTCGAACTGGGATATTTATTTGCTTACTATTGCCGCTTATCCATCTTCGCCCCGAAGACGCCTGGCGAACCATGCAGCGCTCAACAGCGCCAAGCCAATCTTATTAGAGAAATTAGTCGATATAGCCATACAATAAATTTGCTGCCCGGCTGAGGGCTTCAGTCGGCTTCAGTAAGGCTTCAGTTCGTTGCTCGTATGTCCCTATTCGCGCGCCCTGTCGCGTGGTGCAGAGATCCGTGCATACGAGCGCATCCCCTTGCCCTGTTGTTTATGTTTTCCCCGAACTGTCGCTCATCGTGCGTTGCTTTATAAAGGCGCCGCCAGACGCAAGCGCCCCGCGCCTGGACGTTCCTCAAACATCTTCTTTTTTGTGATCCCGCAAGTTTCCGCTGCAATGCCAGGGGAGAGCAGCTACGCCTCCCGCCAGCGCGCTCCCATGTCGGAGCCGTATACGCAAAAGCCGTTCATGACCTACAGCGACGAGCCGGCCGCCGCTGCTGGGCCGGCCAGCCAGCCGCCAGCGATGCCTATGCCTAGCTCCGATTTCGAGCCGTACTACTCTGAATTCTCGAACTACGAGTCCGAGCTGGATCAGCCGTTCCTCGACATCCAGGACCTCGGCATTGCCCATCCTCCTAACTATGCTATCCCGGCCACGGACCCGGGCCCGTTCTACCCAGCTGCTCGCCTCTCGCAGTTTGCCATGGGCTTTCCGTCAGACCCTCCGGACGTCCCTCAAGTAGACCATGCGGATCTGTCTGAAAATGACGACGCCGATGCCGAAGATCACCAACCAGACTTCGGGGATTTCCCCTCCTCTCCTCCGGGGAGCCCTCATAAAGCGCCCGTGGCTCGGTCCTCGCTCGCACCTCCACCAGCAATGCCGGGAGCACGCCAGAATCTGGATATGCTCGGAATCTCGCATCCCTACGGGCACTATCCACGACCAAGCTTGTCCCGCATCATTCCTAATGACTCTGGCCCAGCAGCATACTTGGGCAGTGCCTTGGGCATGCAGAGCGTGGCGGGGCCGACCCTGCCCGGGATGCGCTCCCCGTACGCTGCACCACCAGTCCCTAACACGCCAGTGTCCCCATATTCGGCGAACAGAAACCGCGTAGACTTCTCTCGCCTTCCTGTATACGATCCCATGGCACTGCCGTCGGCACTGCCGTCCCACCCGCATGCGGCCCACCATTCTGCATCAACTGCGCCGCAGCAGCTGCGTTCCATGCCGTCCATGCCGAACTTGAGCCCCGCGCTGAGCGACGCGTCGTCAGTGTCCCCGGATATGGGCTCTCCGGATGGCCTTGACGACGGCTTTACGTGGCAACCCATCCTTACCGCGCCGCGCTCGGAGCAGTCCGAGGCCATCATCGAGCAGCAGCGCAAACCAAAGCAAAAGCGCAAGTCCTGCTTGCCGGATGGCGTTGTTGAGGAATACGTGGGCGCCACGGACTACGAGGGCGTGTACATGTGCCTGTATCCGAACTGCCAGCGTTTGTTCAAGCGCACATACAACCTGCGTTCCCACATACAGACGCATCTGTGCGACCGGCCATATATTTGCAAGGTATGCCACTCGAACTTTGTCCGGCCCCACGATTTGCGACGCCACGAGCGCTGCCATAGCAGCGACAAGCCATTCGAGTGCCCCTGTGGCAAGCGCTTCAACCGCCAAGATGCATTGCAGCGACATAGACTGCGGGAGATCTGCGAGGGCGCTATACACACTGGTGTTCCAAAGAGCCCCAAGCCAAGGGGCCGGCCAAAGGGCCGCCGCAATACGCCCACAACTTCGCCTGACTTGTCAGAGGAAGTAAAGAGCGACATTTCTTAGCTGTCTTCTCAATGGCGGCTCGGACACCTTTTTTATTCCTATATGCTTTACGTTAATTTATTCTTCCAATCCAAATAGTATACACTACTACGCTGCTTCATATGCGGGTATGATGCGTTCGTGCAGAGCAGATAAATATGGAGGTCCGCTCTTCTAACTCTAGATCTTAATTCTACATAATTGCAAATGATATAGCTTTCCTAGTACGGAATGCCGTTCGTAATGCGTTGGAACTCGTCGTACCCCTTAGTGAAGTTCGACTCGTAGCTCTTCGACACGAGGGACCGCATGAACGCCGCTGCCTCGGCCTCGGAGCGGTTCAACGCAAAGCGGTTCCTAAGGCGACGGATAGTATCACCCTTGAAGCACGGCAGTCCGCTTTCAAGCATCGGAATCACAATGCGGCAAATGTCATCCACAAATACACGGCTGGCCAGGAACGTGCGCACGCACTGCTCCTCGAACCAGCGGAAGGGCTGCGCGCTCTGAGAACCGCCCATAACCTGGACCATCTCTTTTGTCAACTTGAACGGCGCCGCTTCGAACCTTACTCCGCCCGGGACGATGTCAAAGCAGAACCCAAAGTCAATGTGAACGCAGTGTCCCTCGTCGTCATACATTATGTTTCCGTTATGGCGATCCTTGAACTGAATGAGCCATGAAATGACCGAGTATGCAGCCATCGACTTCACAAAGTTCATGCGCGCCCGCTGGAACTCAATGCTATCGGGGCCACCGTGCTTCGAATGGTACCATTGGTTCAGTCCGTTCACGGCCTCACGACCAAGCATGTCGCGTGATGTCGCATTGGGCAACACATCGATGATGCCGCGCCCTGCCTCCGTGGCCGTCACTTTGTAGGGGAACACATATACATCGAGACCCGAGTAGTTGAAGATGCTGCGGAACACGCTGATCACTTGCAAGGCCAGCACGTCTTGACGACAGTCATCGCCAACCTTGAAAATGGCGCCTTGCCACAGGTCTACCTCTTCGTGCTTCACGTCCATTACATCGTTCTCGTCGACTTCCTCTTTGTCAACGTGGATCTTGAACTTCGCCAGGAACGGCGCTTTGGCGTGCGACTGCAGAGGCTTACCGCTCTCACGGTCGATGTCAACCACGGTACCATCAGGATGGGAGGGCAAGTACACGCCCTCAGGCACCTTGATCTTGGCCATCTCCTCGTCAATCTTCACCTTCTTTTCAGCCTTGGATTTCTTGATGTACGGCTTCAGCTTTCCCGAGATTGATGTAACGCTCGAAAAGAAGCCGAACTCCGTTTCGTAATACTTCCGCTCCTCATCGTTGAACGACTTCTTCATATGCTCAAGTACGCGGTCAAGCTGAGGTTTCATCGTATTTGGAATCGTCGCATCATCGTCCACATACATGTTCGCCATAATGTTCCAAATAATCTGGTGCGCGAACTTCTGCGAGAATTTCGCTGCCTCGAGAATGTACTCTTCAACGTAGCCTGACTCGTCATGGCGCAGCTGTTGAACGATCTGCGGGACATAGAAAAAGCATATCTGGATGGGATGGCTCTGCAGAGACCGCAGCGCGAACTGTACAACGTTTTGGTCCCCACTGTAAACAGGTAGAAGCAGGTTGATCGACTCAATCGGGCTTACCTGTGCCCAGTAAAGCACAGCATGGTGCAGTGGTCGCCCGCCACGCTTGTCAAGATAGTAAAAGAGGGCCTCGGCGCAATCATACACAGCCAGCAAGTGGTTCTCGACAAGCTCACCAAGTAGCTGCTCTGGGCCAGGACCATCAAGATGCCACCGCATCATATGAACCGCCAGATGCGGGTTGAACTCCCAGGCAATTTGCACGTCTGCAACGCCAAAAGCACGGGGAGGGACGGCGTGTGGAGCATTCGCCACGGTCGAAGCAAGATGGTGCGGGCCAGCGAGAGGCTCGAGCCAAACCGCTAGACGGGCATGTTCGTTCGCGACGAATTGTTGCAAAAGTCGCGCCTCATTGTTCGGCTTGCTTATCGCTGCCAGATATGCGCCAACCTGGGAAAGCAACCTGATTGTCGTAGCTTGTCCCTGCAGGCTCGAGCCAAACGGTGTTTGCGGGACCGACTGGTTATACCACGCAAGACCGGCTTTGATTGCCACATCCTGGAGATGAGCCTCATGGGTGGGTGCTAGAATATAGGCCGGGCGCAGAGTGTGTAGGATGCGCAGCAGCTCAAACGCGAAGCATAGCATGTCGAGCCTGAGCTCTCGAGCCAAGGAGTGCAGCGATGCCTTTGACTGTAAACCGGACAACAGCTCATAGACCAGTCTTGTGAATACAGGCAGATAAAGCGCTTCTAGCGTGACCGAGTTGTACATGCAACTGCGCAAGAAGCCCTTAAGCAGCAAGCGGTGCGGCTCGAATTGGTGCTTTTGCATTATCTCCTCACGGTCCAGGTTCTTTTTGTTCGATGGTGCGTACTCCATTTCAGTCCAAAGGGGCAGTGGGTGATCGTTTACGCGCGTAAACAACCCCTTCCCCTGCTTCACAGAGCAGATCGTCTGCTCAACAACTTCGCAAACCACTGTCGACCTCAGATTCAGCTGCCTGCGTATAATACGATGCCAGAAGAGAATGCCGGCGGAAATAGCCGCCTCGGTGAAAATGCGGAAGGACGAGCGCACACTTTCCCGAGCGATTTTAAGTGCTTCGAAGTTATCTGTCTCGATAAACGGTGCCGCAAGGTCGAATGCGCTGTTGAGCTCGTCCGCCGTTTTCGCAGCACGCATTCGGGACAATGCATCGGCGCAGCTGACAGACTTCGTTTGGCCGTTGTAATGAGCCAGCCGCACGTACTGGGACATGAAGTCATCACTGACGCTGTCGGTTGCCAGGAAGTCGATAGTTAGCCGCCGGCCAAACCCTGTGCTATACGGCGAAGCCAAGTATGTGAAAAGCTTCGAGCGCAGATCAGACGGCATGGTTTTTCCCACCTTCGTGATCCAAACGCGCGCGCGTTCCTCGAGCTCTCTCAAAGTACGCTGACGTGCGACGTAGTCGTCTCCAAGCTCGAGGGTCACGCCGGAGAGCTTCGCCGTGAACACCGCTTTTGGCGAATAGCCGTCTTCCTCTGCATTTTTTGTAGACTCAGCGAGCAGGGTCAAGCAGTCAAGCAGTGCGAAAAGTGCGTCATGCTGGCACAGTGCAGCCGGAATGCTCGAGATGAGCTGATGAGCCATGTCGACGGAGACGCGACGGACCACCTCGACGCGATGGCAGCAGAACACGAGCAGCTCTTTTAACTCGTTCGCAACCGCCGGCAGCATGAACTTCGTACCATGACCAACTCTGTTGATATATTCTGAAACAAGGCTTCGCGACAGAAACTGCATGAGCCCGAACCCCTCGCCCGATGCAAACTCGGTATCCTCGAAGTAATAGGGCATCTTCGAGATGCCGCCGGCCTGGGCCCGGAGCCTTTCTAGAAGCAGCGTCGCAGCGACGAACAGCAGCTTTACACTCGACTTCTGACTCGACGCATGCGGACCTAGGACCTTGCCCACGGCTTGCTTCTGAAGCGCCAAAACGTTATTAGAGGCGCCTCGAGCAAGCATGGGGTTCAGCTGGAAGTCACTTTCGATGTGGTTCGCACTCTCCTCGCTGACCAGCGGTGGGGCCCACGCGGCGACAATCTTCAAGTTCCGCAGGTCTTCGCCCTTCAGGGATTCAACCGTGAATCCGAGCATTGCTAAGTTAAACCAGGCGTTGCGGAAGTTTTCTATGGCACTCCAATCCTCTACCGGAGGCGACGTCGTAGCTAACGCGGCTAGAGGTGCAAACAGGTGACGAGTAGTCGCAGAGTCGGCCATGCCACCCTTCAAGATTATCTGGTTCAGGAGGTGCTCAAGGTACAAATGACGCATCTCATCTGTGAGCTTTCCGCGGGCAATGATGACCCGTGTGTTCTCAATAGCCTTGAGCAGCTTTGGGTTCTGTTTTGACTTGAGCTCAACGTGCGCCAAGTTGTTGAGGCCCTCCACAAACTTCGCCAAAGTGAGGTGCGGAACGAGCAAGGCTGACGTCTCGAAGATCTGTATATCGACCCTTTCGTTGATTTCACCCAGCTTCTGCTCAAGCACGGTGACAAGAAGGGTTGCCAGCTGCGGGGACTCGAGCGCGGCGGCCACGGCCACTAGCGCCGACAAGAGCGATGCCACGAATTTGAGAGCAATGAGCTCGCCGTCGGCCTCGCGCACGTTATACTCTTCGGCAGACAGCGCGTTCGTCAGCGTGTACAGAACCTTTATGCGGCTAGCCTCGGACCGGTGGAAGCGGTTGAAATTCGTGACAAAAGACCTGGCTGCCCTAAATGCCGCGTGCGGCTCAAGGCTGCTCAAGAAATTGGGCAGCAGTTCTAGTACTTGCGCCATTCGAATATCGTCGTCGCGGGCCGTAATAGCGGCAAGGCAGCAAACAACCGTAGCGTAACCATACGGCCTTTCCGACTCACCATCACTGACAGTTTTCTGGTCGTTGCAGTCGTTGAATGGGTCGCTAAGGGCACGCAGAACGTGGCCGAAAACTGCGTCCGCTTCAACAACATAGCGGTCTACGGCGCTAACCAACACACGGAGATGAGCGGCTGAGGCGACCTTCAGCACCGGGTAGTTTTCGGGAGACACGTCGAGATGGAACTGTGCCGAGCTCTCGAGCTGTTTCAGCTGGACATTGCTAAACTCGACGAGGTCCAGAAGGTTGTTTTTGATGGTGGCGCGGTCGGCGTACTCCGCGCACACCTTCGCGACAGCAGCGACCATGAGGGATACAGAAATCCCTTGTTGCACGAGCGTCGGGTCCTCGATGCTGCCCATGCGTGACTGCGCCGAGCTCTGGAACTCAGGCGTGCAAAGCGGCTTCAGGTGAGGGAATACAGCCGCATAGACGCTCTCATTAAGATGAGGGCTCGGAATCCCCTCCAGAAACCCGATGAGAGCGCCGAGAAGCGCTAAGTACTGTTCGTCTGTGAGATCGTGGATGCGCTCCCACTTCTCGGTGAACAGCGTCATGAACCGCTCGAAGACCGGCGCCGACTCGGATGGCGGTGCTGTGCCCAAAAACTTCGTGAGGCTTTGGGCAACGACGCGAGCCGGGCACGACTCTAGCCGCGCCAAAAGGGCTTCTCTGGCAAGAGGGCCCATCCCCTCGCTCGTAGGGACGACGAGCTCGATCGAGGCACAAAGTAATGACACGAGCTTCGCTACGACGTCCTCGGGCTGTGATGCGGTCGAGCTTTCCTTCGAAACGCCGCGAGCCAGGGCCACCAAAACCTCGATTTCCGGCACGGCCAGCGCGCGCTCGGCTGGCACGATTGCGGCCAAGCGAGCGACATCCTCGGCGTGGGCTATCGCAGCGATCCGCTCAAGGGCCAGCAGCCGCAGCGAGCAGCGCGTACGGTCGAACCCCCAGGACTCCATGCTGATTCGAGTACGCGGTAACTGGCGAGAACCAGGGCAAGGCGCTTGAGGTCCAGCAGCGCGGGGACGCGGCTCCTAGCCCTGACGTGTATAGACCCGACCCGCGATTCAGAGCCGAATACCGGGGGTCGCGGCGCGCGTTTTGCGAACCGCACTGCAGGTAAATACATGCACATTCAGATGTCGCTAGATGTCATATCCGCTTGTAGATTGTAGGCTCGCCTCGTATTCTAAAGTCTAGTTCGAAGGCCTCTGCCAGAGCGGAGACGCATGGCTCAACCCGTAAATTTGCACTTATATTTAAGGGACTACTGAAACGGCTATGGCCTTTTATCGAGTCTGCGAGCCCCTGTGTATGCGAGCACATCATTGGCTCAATAGAGCGCTAATGCTTCGGCCAGAGCCTAGTCAGGCGCTTGGCGTCGTCTTTTCAAGCCTGTCTGTGCTATTTTGACGCGCCCGTGTTGCACGAGTGATTGAGATTCCAAAGTTTGTGCCAAACGTGTGCACAGGACTAGCGCTTTAGCGCCCACGAAGAGGTGAAACAAAAGCTTCCCTTACAGTTACCTATTTGCGTCAAGAAAAAAAATTAATGCTAAAATGCACTTAATAGTAGTTCTCAATGAGCACGTCCTGATCAGGAGCCTCGTTGTTGAGGCCGTAGATGCTCTCTATGACGTGCAGCTCCGGAGCCGTCGTGTCGTAGCCGACGACGGCAAGCCAGTCGTTCGCCACGAGCCCGCCGCCAATGACGGCCGAGCCGCGGTTCACCGTGCCAGCAACAAGCGGCACCTGCAGCAGCGAGGAGAGCTCCTCCTGGTCTTCTACTGACGTCTGCGGGTGCACAAGACCACCAACATTCGTGATGGACGCAAACGTGCCCACCAGCGTGTTGCCCGCAATCGTCTGGCGGAAAACTTCGACGCCCAGCACGTCGGCGATGATCTCCTCGGTCTCGCGCTCAATGTCCGGGTGCACAAGCGCAACGTGGTCGTTGCAGCAGATCACGTTGCCGAGGGCGCTGAGGCGCTCCTCCACGCGCTGGACCTTGATCTCGTCGGGCAGCGTGTTGCGGATGTGCTGCAGCTCCTGGTCGCTCGTCGTCACGGGCACAAGCAGGCCTCGTCGGTTGCCGGCCGTGAGCCTGCCCACGATGCGGTTTCCGTCGATGGTTGTTTGGCACAGCGGGATCTTATCGCCGAGCCGGCTCTGGAAGGCCGAGTAGAAGTTCTGCGAGCCACTGATGCCGATCAGGGCGTACGAGTTCGTCAGCTTCGAGAAGACACCGACCTCATTCGAGTTGTCAAATTGCGTGCGTACCGACATGCGTGTCACTCAGGAATTGATGTCTCGAGTTCGCCTCACTTATATACTGGGATCTATTTTTCAGGTTTCGGGGTTCGCGGCAAAAATTAAACCAACCTATGCGGTCACCTGACGCAAGCTCCCAGAGCCGCCGTGGCGCCGCCTCGCACAAGTTATACATCATGCAGTAATCACGCAGCCGACATGCAGGCCCTCGGCGCGAAGGCGATTGCATTAGCCGCTCCTGTATCGCATTAATTTGTAGGGTTGTTTATTGTTTTAGTTCCGAGTCCCAGATAAATGTCTTGCATTGGTACTCGCCGCCGGCATTGTATGTGCCGCCGTGAGGCCGCGCGCACTGCCAGAAGTATTCGCCCTTGCGAGGCGGCTTTTTGCTCATTTTGAGCACACACGGCTCGTTGTGCGTGCATAGCGGCGGCTTTTTCTCGCTTACGCGAGTCCACTCTGAGCTTTTGGACGCAAAGAACTTCGAAAGCGACGCTTGGCGAGCTGCGGCGCGCTTGGCCACGCCCGACGGCGGTGCGGTGTGCGGCGAGCGCGGCGAGTTCGGCAAAGGCGTCGGCGATTTTGACGGGCTTTTGAGCAACTCGGGCTTTAATGCGCCTTGCGTAACCGGCTCTTTCCCAGGCGACTTTGGTAAGAACGGGCTCTGCGAGCTTTGCGAGCTTCGCCCTGGCGGACCCGGCTGCGCAGCCGTGCCCGGCGAGTCTGCAGTTCCACTTCCACTAGTTTCGGTTTTGGCCTCCGCAGTCGGCGTGCCGGTTCCGGTTCCGGGGGACGGCATGCGGGACTTATTTGCCGTAAAGAATGCCGTCACGCCGCCCTGCCATTTCGATGTATACTTTCGCGAGAGCACAGGCAGGCGGTGCTGGCCCTGGGGCTCGACGCCGTCGAGCCGCAAGTCCGCATATACAGGGCAGTGGTCGGATCCCATAAGCTCGGGCAAGATATTCGCGTCGGCGCACTTCATCTCGGCGCTCGTCAGCACATAGTCGATGCGCGACCCGAAGTTCGCCGGGCGCGCGTTCTTCGACTGGTCCCAGCACGTAAACATTGTGTTATTGCGGCGATGGGCTTCGCGCGTCGTGTCGTGGAAGCCGCTTATCTCGATCCAGTCGTTCACGGCCTTGCGCGGCACCGAGCCGTACTTCCACGCGTCGTTGTCAATCGGCTCCTTCGCCCTACGCAGGGCCTCGCGCAGGGCCGCCGAGTCAATTGGCTCGCGCGCGACGTTCAAGTCGCCGAGCACAACGACCTCGCGCCCGGCCGCGCGCAGCCGCGTGATGCGCCAGTCCAAAAGCTGGTAGAACATGTCGCGGAACTCCGTCATGTTGCCGGACGTGTCGGCCGGGCAGTAGAGGCCAATTACGACGCACGCGCCGAGATCGAGCGTTATGGACCGGCCCTGCATGTCGTATTCTAAGCCCTCCTTTTGCGCGATATCCGGGTACACGTCGGCGCCGAGGTTCGACTCCTTCTCGCGGTACGGCGTGCCGCCGGGCGTGCTTGTGAGCCACCCTGTGAGACCGTCCTCGGCCTTCAGCACTCTGATCGTGTTTTTCACGTGGAACGAGACGCCAGAGTAGCCTCTTGGCTTCATTGAGCACGTAAAGAAGGAGCTGTACCCGGGCACGAGCGCCATCTCCTTGTCAATGCCATCGGGCTGGACCTTTGTCTCCTGAAAACAAATAACATCGGCCTTTAGCCGGTCGAACATGGCCGCGTATGAGCGCTCGGGGACCCACTGCGCGCAGCGGCTCAGAAAGTGCTTAATTCCGCACACATTGAACGTTACAAACCGCAGCGTTTCGGGGGGCTTTTCTGGCGCCTCCATTAATGCACCCCCTGGCTGGCCTAGTCGGTTTTACTGACAACGAATGCAGATCAATTTCGGCACCGCCACTCCCGGCGCATATAGTGGGTCGAGCCTTGGGCGGTTCGCTCCGTGGGGGGGCCGCCGGCAAAACGCCACAAAGAGTCACACAAGTTTCAGAGCCGGCCAACGGCATAGCCGCCATTCGCGAGCCGAATCGCGGTCCCTCGTGCGTACTCGCGCCGCAGCAAGACTTGTCTAATTCGGGTATGTGTATGTTTGTGCTAACTTTTAAACCTATAGGTTCTTCGCAGAATGATAGTAGTGAGCAATTGATAATCGGCTCTTGAACAGCGCCAAACGACGGGGGACAAAGACACTAATGCTAGACAGAGTGGCAACGAAGCTGCAACTTATCAGGCGCCCGATCCCACGACAATGCCACGAAAGCCCTTTGGTGCCGCTGGTGCCGCTGCTGGCGGCAGCCCTTCGTACTTCAGAGTCAGCGGCGAGCCAGCAGGTTAAGGGTCCATACTCTCTGCTTGGACGGTGAAATTTGCAGCTGGCCATGATCCGTCGCTTCAGCACGCGCAGCGCGGCGTTTGCCGCCAAACAGGCCGTGCCCGCAGCCCCGGCCAAACCTGTGAAGATGCATGAAAAGCACACGGTCGTCGACACGAAGGAGGAGGCGAATCTACAGCCGCGCGCCGTGGCGCCGCTCACGGACGTGCCGCAGGGGAACATGATCTCGCATATCCTGAACCAGTACAAGGGCGACACGGGCAAGTACAACCGCGTGTTGCCGTGGTGGCAGCAGTTCCTCGGCGAGAACATGGTGAAGGTGTTTAACCTCGACATGGACCGCATTCGCTCGGGCCCCGTGGCCGGCGTGCTCTACCGCGACCAGTGCAAGTTCCAGGCGTACTTCGAGAAGGGCCGGCCGCTCGGTCCGACGTCGCAGTTCTACTTTGAGCGCCTCGGCATGCCGCTGACGTTCTTCCAGTGGTTCCAGGTCGAGACGCTGCATTTGTGGATGCTCTACGTGCGCATGCGCGTCATGCCGCGCCGCTACTGCCGCGAGTACCAGCAGAAGCTGGTGAACGGCGTGTTCGACGACATTGACTACCAGCTGCGCGAGGTCCTGCGCGTGAACTCGGACCGCACGACGAACCGCTACAAGCAGCGCTTCTCGCAGCAGCTGAAGGGCTCCGTGTTCTCGTACGACGAGGCACTCATTGGTGGCGACACGGTGCTCGCGAGCGCGCTGTGGCGGAACCTGTTTGAGCAGAGCAAGGTCGTCGACATGACCGTCCTCGAGCATCTCGTGCGCTACGTCAGGGCGAACCTGTACATCCTTGGCCAGATGTCGGACAGCGACTTTGCGGCCGGTCTTTTCAGGTTTCTGGACGTGCGCTGCAAGTACGACCCGCTCACGCCCGAGCAAAACGAGCAGCTCACGGAGATGATCGAGAGTGCGCGCAAGGAGAACGATAGTGTTGGCGCGCGCACAAAGCTCAGCCGCGAGGGCTGGTAAGCCCTGTCTTGTTAATTTATTCCTTTTATTTGCACATACTATAGAGTTCTTCGAGATCCTTCAACATACTTTACGTCTGTACTTTACGTCTGTACGTTGCATGAATATCTTTTCACAATGTATTCGCGAAGGACACTTTGGCTTACGATGTCTCCATTGAACTGCAGTGTAGTATAGATTTGAACTGGAGTTTGTTTGCAGCAGCGAAACCTTAACGCGGCGCGCATTTATTGTTAGCTCGGCTACCACATCGATAGATCATGATCTACAAAATACTCTATCTCGTTTGTTTTTACCTTCGTTTGCTCATTAACATATTTATAGAACGCCATCCAAGTGTGATGAAACTGGCGAATGTGTTAATGGCGACAGACTCGCCCTCATCGTCATCATGCACGCCGAGGCTGGCGCTGCTGCCTTGACGCAGATAAGCATTTGTGCGGTTTTGTCAACTGTCACGTGCGTGTCTGGCGACCTGACCCATGTCTTCTGCACCTGCGCCTCCACACTTAAATAAGAAAGCGCCCCGAATAGAGCTTTTTAGCAGCAGTTGCCCGAACCTTAGCCATTAGTGCCGGGCCAGGTGCATGTGGTCGCAGCTAAGCACAAATGAGGAGCACGTCTCGTATGCATGCATTGGCTTCGGCCTCATTATAGTCCTGTCCATCGCGCTGTTTCTGAAGCACCGCTTCGACTTTAGCGAGGTCATTGTCGCCGTGCTGTTCGGCATCATTGTGGGCCCGCACAGCCTGAATTGGTTCTCTCCGAACAAGTGGACGAGCCACGAGCACACGCTCACGCTCGAGCTCTCGCGCATCGTCATGAACATCCAGATCCTGTCGGCCAGCGCCGAGCTCCCGCCGCGCTACGTCCTGAACGCGTGGCTCAGCCTGGCCGTGATGCTCATCCCCGTTATGGTGTGTGGGTACTTGCTGAACAGCGTGTTTATATGGGGCCTGCTGCCCGAGCTGCGCTGGGTCGAGGGCCTCGTCATTGCCGGCTGCGTCACGGCCACGGACCCCGTGCTCGCGTCGGCCGTGCTCAGTGGGCCGGGCTTCGCCAAGAAGTTGCCGCCGCGCATTGTGCACTTGCTCAGCGCCGAGTCCGCAAGCAACGATGGCATGGCCCTACCGTTCGTCATGCTGCCCGTCTACATTCTGCTGCACGAGCACCGCGCGGGGCTCATCGCCAAAGACTTCATTGTGCTGACCGTTCTATACCAGGTCCTGTTTGCGCTCGTGCTTGGCGGCGTCATCGGTTTCATTACGTGCCATGTGTTCAAGTTCGCCAGCAACAAGTACGACTTCCGCGAGGAGTATATGCTCATCTACAACGTGATCATTGGCGTGTTCTGCGCGGGCATTGGCTCGCTGCTCGGCACGGACGACTTCCTCGTCAGCTTTGCGGCCGGCGCCGCGTTCTCGTGGAACGGGTGGATGCACTCGAAGATCGAGTCGTTCGACATTACGGGGTTCATCGACCTGCTCGTGAACACGGCGTACTTTGTCTACTTTGGCGCCGTCGTGCCCTGGGAAATGTTCAACTCTAAGGACATCCCTGTGTGGCGGCTAATTGTGATCGCCATTCTCATTCTCGTGGGCCGGCGCATTCCCGTGCTGCTCGCTTTCAAGCCGATCATACCGGCCATACACACGTGGAAAGAGGCCATGCTGTGCGGGCACTTCGGACCCATTGGCGTGGCTGCCGTCTACATGTGCCTCGAGGCGCGCCGCGAGCTGCTCGACGCGCCAACAACGGCTTCCGCGTACCTCATCCGCAACCTGTGGCCCGTGACGGCGTTCGTCATTCTGGCGTCCATCATCGTGCATGGCACGTCCATCGTAATCATGACCATGTCCAAAACGGCCGTGCGACAGGCCGGCTTCTCGCGCAGCAACACGGCCGTCGACAGCGACATGTGGAGCGAGCGCGACGCGAGCCACCAAAAAGAGGTGTCCGAGAGCGCCGAGCGGGACAGCACTCTGCGCGAGCGCGAAGAGGTGACGGCCGTTGCCTGATCCGTAGCGCCATATTTAATCGTATTTATTCCCCGCAGAGGCGGCAGTTTCGGCTGCGACATGTCATGTTAATTAATTGGACATTTCTAATAAACCTGTGCAAACTGGCTCCACGATTTCACATTCGAATTAACGGGCTATTGCAGGTACGGCTCGCTGGTGAAACAGCAGCACCTTCAGGAACTGCTGCCACGAACCGCTGCCACGAACGCTGCCACGCACCGCTGCCATGAACCGCTGCGCACTCGAGCGCGGCCACGCCATCGCGCAGGTAGGCAGCAGGGCAAGGGCCGGACCCGGCCGCGCGCACATGGCGGTCTTTCCAGAACGAATAACTCGAGACGCGGTTTCGAAGGAGTTAACAGATGGATCCCACAATCGACTCGATTCTGGAGCACGACACGCTGCGCTGGGTGTTCGTCGGTGGCAAAGGCGGTGTCGGCAAGACGACGAACTCGTGCTCGATCGCGCTGCAGCTGGCGAAGCACCGCGAGAGCGTGCTCCTCATCAGCACGGACCCGGCGCATAACCTGAGCGACGCATTCGGCCAGAAGTTCAGCAAGGACCCGCGCGCCGTCGAGGGCGTGCCGAACCTCAGCGCCATGGAGATCGATCCGTCCGCGACGATCGAGGAGTACATGCAGCAGCAGGAGGGCAGCGACGGCATGGGCGGCTTCTTCCGCGACCTCGCGTTTGCGATTCCGGGCATCGACGAGGCGCTCTCGTTTTCCGAGGTCATGAAGCGCGTGAAGACGCAGGACTTCTCCGTCGTCGTGTTCGACACGGCGCCGACGGGCCACACGCTGCGGTTCCTGCAGTTCCCCACGATTCTGCAGAACGCGTTAGGCAAGATTCGAGAGCTCAGCGGCTCGATGGGCCCCATGCTGAACGGCCTGCTCGGTTCGCAAGGTCGGAACCTCGACGAGATGATGTCGAAGCTCGACGAGACGCGTGAGACAATTGTGGAGGTGAACCGCCAGTTCCAGGACCCGGAGCTCACGACGTTTGTGTGCGTGTGCATTGCCGAGTTCCTGTCGCTGTACGAGACGGAGCGCATGATCCAGGAGCTCACGGGCTTCGGCATCGACACGAACACGATCATCGTGAACCAGCTCGTCATCCCGGACCCGGGCGACCACTGCAAGCGCTGCGAGGCCCGCAACCGTCTGCAGAGCAAGTACACGGAGCAGATCCACGAGCTCTACGAGGACTTCCATATCATCGAGCTGCCCCAGCTAACAGACGAGGTGCGGGGCCTGGCCAAGATCGAGAAGTTCAGCGAGATGCTCGTGAACCCAAAGAGCCGCCTCATTGAGAACTGAGCCGGCCCAAGAATCGAATGAAGCATGTAGTTAGTCCGCGCAGTGCTAAGGCTGTCGCTGGGTTGGCTCCAGTCGTTAGCAGAGCTACGCTGAGCAATCGTAATTTAGACACAAAATGTTCATTAATAGGTGGCGGACGATATGCGCAGCGCCGGGTCCTAGTGAGTGAACTCTTTAAACTATTCATTTGGCGCCACGCATGTGCTGCTGCATAATGCTAGGATTTGTGGTGCTAGCATTTGTGGTGCTAGCATTCGTGGTGCTATTGTGATGCTAGATATTGTGATGCTAGCATTGTGCTAGCAATTGTGATGCTAGATATTATGACGCTGCATCTCTTTCATTCCAATCCTCTTGCGGCGCCTTTTCGCACTGGCGCATATCGTTTCTGAATGCCGTTCCTGAATGCCGTTCCTGGCCGCCCGCTACTCATGTGGGACCCCGTGCCCTAGATCGAGTGCGTCTTGACCGCTCGACTTTGACCCATGTCGGACGACGAGGACGCGCGTGCGCGGCCGGCCGCGCCGCAGGCGTCGGGCGAGGGCGACCAGCAGATGCAGGACGACATTCTCGCTCTCTTGGGCGGCGAGCTGCCGGACGTTGGCCTGAACGGCATGAGCGGCGTGGACGGCGCGGATTTGCCGCCTTTGGACCCGCTCGACCCGCTCGACCCGATGCAGCTCGGGACGGAGGGGCTCCTGGACCTCGAGCCCGAGCCAATGACCGAGGCCAGCAAGGAAGAGACGGAGCGCGAGCGCATGCAGCTGCTCGTGTCGCACTTCGACGAGCAGCAGATGGCGCGCTACGCCGCGTTCCGTCGCGCAAACATCCGGCGCGCAGCGATCCGCAAGTTCGCGAGCGGGCTGCTGAACCAGCCCATCTCGAACAGCGTCGCCGTCGTGCTCGCCGGCATGTCGAAGGTGCTCATTGGCGACGTCGTCGAGCTCGCGCGCGATCTGCAGGAAAAGGACAAGGCGTCGCGGCCGGACGAGCCGCGCTCGGACGCCGGCGGTGCCGCCGAGCCAGAGCCGCTGCTGCCTGCGTACGTGCGCGAAGCATGGCGAATATACAAACGCGACACGGGCACGGTTCCCGAGCCACGCACGCGGCCAGGGAGCGCAAACCGGTTCTTTTGAGACGCTTAAATTATTTATCTTTGTATAGTCATTTTTCAGTACATTTTGGTGTTGGACGTCACTTTGGTGCTGGACCTCAGATGTGGCACGTAATTGCGACGCACACCAAGAAAAGGCTCGAGCTTCGCTCCCAGCTATTCGCAGAGGCAAAGAGGCTACGTAGCAATGTAATGCAAGGTCTTAATCCAAGTTTCTTGACGTGCTTAAGTATATTTACGGTACTATTCAGGTGGTTCGACTTTGAGGCTCGTCCGCGGACAAAGAACGAGCGCTTACATCCGTACACTGTGCTTCCAAAAGTAGTCAAAAAGGAAGCAGCGCCTCTTGTGCAACAGTGTTAACGACGTAGCTTCAATTCACAAAAAGTAGAAGACAAATGCAAAAAAGAAATGCACTGACCCGGAATCGAACCGGGGTCGAGTCGAGATAACCTAATGGCAACGACTCAGTATACCACTAACCCACCAGTGCTCTTCTTGTATATGTTCCAAACGGAAAGGTACGAGAGGCTACCAACGATACCCGATGATGATGCCAGTACCATTAGCCAGACGCCAAATTTGCGTCGCCACAAAGCCTACTTCTAAACTACATGCAACGCGTCTCATTCAGTCCCTCATTTCCTGCGGGAATTAGTCGCGAATCGGTATGCCGCTATTTCCTCAAGTTACATACGGCCGCGCGGCTGCGCAGCCTGCCGCTTTAAATTCAACTACCATTCGATAAATAACACACAGTTAGCTTAAGTCACATCGTTTACAGCTTCTCCTTGTTGGCGAAGCCGTTCTGGAGCAGGCGGCCGAGCTCTGGCGACGCCTTGCTGAAGTACTCGACGACAAGCTGCTTGATCTCGGGCTTCGCGGCGCCCGCGTGGCCGACAATGTTGTGCACGAGCGCCTTGTCCTGGCCCGTGCGCTTCAGCACGTCCCACAAGCGCGACGCGTGCGCGTAGTCCTTCTCGACGTTTGCGTCCCAGTGGAACGCGGACGCCGTGCCGACCCACTTCTCGTGCTGCGCCGAGGCGACGCCGACGTTGTTGCGGCTCTGCGCGTACTGCAGCGGGTGGAACGACGACGGGTAGTTCGGCTCGGCGCCGTAGTTGCCGTCGACGCTCATGAGCCCGTCACGCATGTACGGGTTGTGCGCAACGGGGCACTTGTTCACGGGGATCTGGTGGAAGTTCGGGCCGAGGCGGTGGCGGTGCGTGTCCGGGTACGAGAAGAGGCGCGACTGCAGCACGGGGTCGGCGCTCGGCTCCCAGCCCGGCACGCGGTTCGATGGCGAGAACGCAGCCTGCTCAATATCCTGGAAATAGTTCTGCGGGTTGCGGTTCAGCGTCATCTTGCCGAACGGGCGCAGCGGGAAGTCCTTCTGCGGCCACGTCTTTGTGAGGTCGAACACAGAGAAGTCGAGCTTCTCGGCCTGCTCGGGGCTAATGACCTGCACGTAGCACGTCCACGACGGGAACTCGCGACGCTCGATCGCCTCTAACAAGTCCTGCATTGCGTAGTCCGGGTTCGAGCCGGCGACCTGGCCGGCCTCCTCGTTGTTCCAGTTCTGGATGCCCTGGTCCGATTTGAGATGGATCTGCACATAGTTAAACGAGCCGTCCTCCTTCACCCACTTGTAGGTGTGGCCCGAGTAGCCGTGCATGAAGCGCGACGACTTCGGCGTGCCGCGGTCGCTGAACAGGATCATGACCTGGTGCAGGGACTCCGAGTTGTTCACAAGGAAGTCCCAGAACATGTTCGGGTCCTTCAAGTGCGTCTGCGGATTCCGCTTCTGCGTGTGGATGAACGTCGGGAACTTGGCCGGGTTCCTAATGAAGAACACGGGCGTGTTGTTATAAACCCAGTCGAGGTTGCCCTCCTCCGTGTACAGCTTCGTGCTGAAGCCACGCGGATCACGCGCACTGTCTGGCGAGCCGCTCTCACCACCAACCGTGCTGAAACGCGTAATGAGCGGCGTCTTCTTGCCGACCTGCGACAAGAACGCGGCCGACGTGATGTCCGTCACGTCGTGCGTGCACACAAACTCGCCCCACGCGCCGTGGCCCTTCGCGTGCACGACGCGCTCGGGGATGCGCTCGCGGTCGAAGTGCGCGAGCAGATCGATGAGGTAGTTGTCCTGCAGCAGCAGCGGGCCGGGCGTGCCAATCATGTCGCTCGCATACGGCGAGAAAATGGGGCAGCCCTGCGAGTTCGTGAACACGGTCTTGCCGTCCGGCTTCGGGTGAACCATGGTAAATGCAGTAACGGAAAGGGTGGGTTTCGCGAAAAATGCTGGGTGCCGACTAAGGTTTATGTACGGAGGGCGTAGCGTGGGGAAGGTCCCAGCCGATCGCCATTGCTACCCTCGCCCTCGGCTGCACGTCACCGGAATTGGCAGGGCTCTCAATGGTCCGCGGCCGCGCCACCTGCAAACCGAGCCGCGCCGACGCGCGCGCGGCTTGCCATCGAACCCGGGCTCAGCGTATACACTATCTGAGTATACATATACTTATGGGTGCAAAACAGAAGCGTTTTGGGCCCCTGATTACGAGCCGCGACACGTCAGAGCTGCAGTGAGGGGGGTGGGTCTGGGCCTCGCGGTAACGGAGCTGCAGGCCCCAGATCGATCCCCTCAACACGTGAGGACTGCGTTCTTGGGGCAGCCGTGATAAGAACCCAGGGTTTGCAGCGATTGGCAGGACCGTGCAGGACAAGTCGCAGCGCCAAACCGCGGCGAAACCGCGACTCAAGCCGGATCGTGAAGCGCGAACGGCGGCTGCTTTCTCGCAAGGCGCCGAGGCACAGCTGCTAAATAAACGGGCTCGCGCCAAGATAGGCAACCCTCGCAGGTGGGACGGACCATGTTAAGCCGGCACGAGGCGCGTAAGCGGCTAGGCTAGGGCTTTCTCCGCACTCTCGAGGGTTCGCGCAGCGCAGTAAGTTTTGTGTAAACAGAAGGTCTTAGCGACGCAGTAACTAGCGAGCGTCGACCCTTGCTTAGGGCCGTGCTGGAACCCAGACATGCGGCACAATTCAGGCGGCAGCAGCGCCGTCCGTGCCTCGGCGCCATCTGCGTCTCGAGCACACCGGCACGACCGCCGTAATGCGCGAGCGCGTGACACCCTTGCGTGATGTGGCCTCGCGTGCCGCGCGCGTCTGAACCGCGGCCCGTTGGGGGATGATGGAGCAGCCCCGGCGCCGCAGTACCGGCAAAAAAGGTTCGTGCCGAGGCCCATCCTCAACGCCGCATTATGCATTCTAGTGAAGGGCAGGTACGCACGCCGCCCGATGCTACTACTTATGTCAAGAGTCGCTGCGCACAGCGGCGCCCGTAACCGACCGTACACGCTAATGGCATTACGTCGCCAAAAATCATAGTTTACTTGCGCGGCCGCCGGCCGCAGCGCCGCGGCATTAGGACATTATAGAGACAGCAGCGCTACGACAGCGGCCGGCATTATAGAGACGACAGCGCTGCGACGGCGGCCGGGCCGGCCGCGTTAGTCCTCGTTACTCCTCGTTGATGCGCTCGACGAGCCAGTCCATGCCCTGCTCGAGGCCGTCGCCGCGCACGGCCGAGCACGGCACAATCGTCCACGAGCGGTCCTTCAGCTCGCTGAGCTGCAGCACGCTCGTGATCTGCTGCGCATCGAGCGCGCCGGGCTGGTCCTGCTTGTTCGCAAACACAAGCAGCGCCGCCTCCTGCAGCTCGTCCTCCTCGAGCATCTGCTTCAGCTCGGCCGAGCACGTCTCCATGCGCTCCTTGTCCGTCGAGTCCACGACAAAAATAACAGCCTGCGCACCCTGGTAGTAACATCGCCAGTACGGCCGGATCGTCGTCTGCCCGCCGAGGTCCCACACGTTGAACTGCAGGTTCTGGTACTTCAGCGTCTCGACGTTGAAGCCGATCGTCGGCACCGTCGACACAACCTCGCCCAGGTGCAGACGGTACAGGATCGTCGTCTTGCCTGCGCCATCGAGGCCGAGAATCAGCACACGGTGCTCCTTATTCGTGTTCCATAGCTTTCCAAACAAGGAGCTGAACGTGTTTCCCATGCTATTGAATCGTGGGCAATGGGGCCGTGTCGAGGAGCCTGCGAAGGGGACACGCGGGCATTTGTCAGCACGCATCGCCACATCGGTGTGGCACATGCGAAACGTGCGCCAGCCCCGCGCATTGCCGCAGACAGTAAAAAACGTGCATCGCATTCGCCCGAATAAGGGTGTCTGGGTAAATACCTATGTACGAATAGCCTTACGCTACAATGCTCTGTTTATAAATGTAATAAGGGGGAATTGGGCTATGCGGTGGTGGCCGCACGCAGAGATAAAACAGAGACCGCTAGCATAGCCACTGCCGAAGCCTTTGCCCGTGCAGGAGACCTTCAGTTCGTCTCATTGAGCTATGACAATAGACCGTAGTACCTTGATCGCGTTCATTTTCACTTTGTTAGGAATTGATTTGTGTGATTTCATAAAGTAAAGGGCTACTTATTCACCATCTAAAATCTAGACTTCGGGCTGTTTACAGCTTGGCCGCGATCTCGAGGACGAGGTCAACAACACGGGCCGAGTAGCCGTACTCGTTGTCGTACCAGGAGATGACCTTGACGAAGTTGGGGTTCAGGACCACCGAGGCCTTGGCGTCGTAGATCGACGAGTTCACGTCGCCAACGAAGTCCGTCGACACGACGTCCTCGTCCGTGTAGCCAAGGATGCCCTTGAGCTCGCCCTCGGAGTACTTCTTCATGATCTTGTTCAGCTCCTCGTGCGACGTGGGCTTCTCGAGGCTGACGGTCACGTCAACAACGGACACGTCGGCCGTGGGCACACGCAGCGAGATACCCGTGAGCTTGCCGTTCAGCTCAGGAATGACCTTGCCGACAGCCTTAGCAGCACCCGTGGACGAGGGGATGATGTTCGTAGCCGCCGTGCGGCCACCACGCCAGTCCTTGTGCGAGGGGCCGTCCACAGTCTTCTGCGTGGCAGTGTACGAGTGGACGGTCGTCATGAGACCCTCCTTGATGCCGTACTCCTTGTGCAGAACCTTGGCAATGGGGGCCAGGCAGTTCGTCGTGCACGAGGCGTTCGACACAATGTCGTACTCGGGCTTGTACGTGTCGACGTTCACGCCGCACACGAACATGGGCGCGTCCGCAGAGGGAGCCGAGATGACGACCTTCTTCGCGCCACCAGCAATGTGAGCCTTGGCCTTCTCCGTCGTCGTGAAGACACCCGTCGACTCAACGACGAACTCAACGCCGGCCTTGCCCCAGGGGATGTTGGCAGGGTCCTTCTCGGTGAAGACCTTGATCTTCTTGCCGTTCACGATGATGCCGTCCTCAGCGTGCTCGATCGTGCCGGGGAAGCGGCCGTGCGTCGAGTCGTACTTGAACATGTACGCAGCGTAGTCAGCGGCAATGAACGGGTCGTTCACGGCAACAACGTTCACCTCGGGGTTGAGGAGCGCGTTGCGCAGAACAAGACGGCCAATACGGCCGAATCCGTTGATTCCGATAGTAACCTTGGGAGCCATTTCTGAGTGTGTTTGGGGATCAGTTGCGATCTTGGGTGCCGGATAAGATTCGGGCGGTGAGGGCCATTATATAGTTGGCCAGCGCCAGCGCGTATTGGGGGCTGCCTCAACCCACGCGCTGACTGAGCAGGGTTGCTACGGACCTAACCCCTATCACACGTCGTAAGTCGTGAACGCTCATCGTGTGAGGGCGACGCACCACGTAATTGGAAGCGAGTCGAAGCGCGTCGAACTCTGGCGCGCTGCAGACCGTTCTGCGAGCCTGCGGATACTAGGTATTAAAGTCCGGCGGTCCAGCTCTACGTTTTTCCTCTATATTTCTCTACCGCAATGCCGCGCCACGGCGCTGCCTCGCGCCGGGAGCCGCCTGCACGAGCCATCTGCAAGGATTGGCCTGCAGGCATGGCGCTGCAAGTCGTATGCGCGCAACTGGCTCTGCTAATGGTGGAGACGACTAACGGTAAACCGTGGGTACCGCGTGGTCAGCGGCCGTTACGGCGAAACGCCCGTCGTTGGGAGAAACGAGTTCGTAATGGCCGCTCGCGCCCGTTTGCTGCGCCGTTAGGGTTCCCATCGTACACAGCTGGGTTCGTGCTGTACGATGCTGACGACGCACTCGCGCCCTGCAGGGCCTGCAGGCTGCGACTGCAATCAAATCAGCAATGCAACGTGGCAAAAATACGCCGGCGGGCCAAATTGAGCATGCGCGTGGCCGCCAAAACGGCGTTGCCGCAGTAGCGACTTCACCCGCTCATCGAGTGCGCCCCAAAAACCGTTTGGGGGCCGTGCCGCGCGCGCAAGGCGTGGGCCGATCGCCGGCGGGCGCTCCACTCAGCCTGCGGGGACGCTATTTTCCGCTTGCAGCAACCACAAAACACGCGATCATAAGAAATAAATAAGGGTTACCGTTTCAGAGCTAGCTAGTCTAGGGTAATGATCTGCAGTCTTGAAAAGAGTTAGTATGCTCATGTTGAAGACTGAAGTATAATATTGGTTGTTTCGCTCAGCTTGGAGTCGGCCAATTCAGGGCTAATCATCGCTACTTACGAATTCTATAGCGGCTGGAAGGTGTTAGTCGTCAGGTCTCAAACTTTGATATTCTTATTTGCCTCTCCATGTGCTTGTCAGAGAGATTCCCATTTAGAAATCATCATACGTACGGCTTGTGTTCGGGGCCGCAGCCTTAGCGTCGAGCCCCGCACGCACACCCTACCATCTCTGTGCTGGTCGAAGCTACGCCTGCGCTGGACGCGGGCGCCAAACGCAGGGTCCTGCTTGCTTGGGGAAAAAGAGAGAGGGAAACTATTCAGTGTGAAAAATTCAGGCCCGTGCCTGCCAGCTTTGGTCACTAACCGTAAGACGTGATATATTACTAATGCTAAAGGCTTCGCGAATGGGAACTAACGCGAATCTATGGCGCGTGATTGGCCAGGGCCGGGGCCGGGGCCGGGGGCCGAGCCGGTTTTAGTGTAACATGAAGTCATTTTGGGGCAAGCGCGCCCAGCTTAGAACGGCGTCTCCTCGGGATGCGTGTTGTCCTGGTAGTACCAGCCAACGCCCGGCAGCTTCGTGAGCACGTCGTTGCGGTAGAGCGTGATCGAGTCCGCGAAGAACAGCACGGCGCCCAGGGCCGACGCGCCCCAAATGGCCAGCGACGGCGTCCACTTAAGGACCTTGGGGATCGTCACGAACCGGGCAAACACGAACGGCTCCTTGTAGTCGGCAGCGGTGCGGTAGACGCTCTTCACCATCGTTCAAATCTTGGCCTTTGCGGAAAAGTCGAGCTCAGCACTTTGGGAGGATGCGCTGCTTAGTAGTCCGCCACGGACGCTCTTCATCTTATTCCCAGAGAACGCGCACGTGACATGGGCTCACCATGCAGGCGCTTATCGTGCCATCGGCGCCGCTTAGCGGCCCCTAGCACCCAGATAGCGCGCGCTGCTTCGTATACGCGTCTAGCCCCGCTAAATGTCTGACTCGCCGAGCGCCTCGTCCGTGCCGCTCCTGCCGCACTCGTCGCACGGCTTGACGCGGCCGCGCCTCGTTCTCTTGTTCGCATCGCTGTATGCCGGCGTCATGCTCGCCGCGATCGACACGACCGTCGTCACAACGCTCATGGGCCACATTGCGTCGGACCTGAATGTGCTGTCGAGCATTTCGTGGGCCGCGTCCGGCTACACGATTGCATACTCGGCGTTCCAGCCCCTGTACGGCAAGTTCAGCGACATCTGGGGCCGCAAGCGCGTGTCCATCTCGTGCCTGCTCATTTTTGCGCTCGGCTGCCAGATGTGCGGCGTTGCGAAGGGCCTGAATCTGCTCGTGCTGGGCCGCTTTGTGAGCGGCGTCGGCGCGGGCGGCGTCCTTTCCATGAGCACGATCACCGTCAGCGACTATGTTCCATTGCGCGCGCGCGGCCTGTTCCAGGGCGTCGGCAATGTCGCCTTTGGCACGGGCGCGAGCCTGGGCGGTGTCTTTGGTGGCTGGCTGACGTCGCTCGGCGGCTGGCGGCTCGCGTTCACGGCGCAGGTGCCGCTGGCCCTTGTCTGCGCGGGTCTGCAATGGCTCTACCTCGAGAACAACAAGGTCGCGTCGGCCGCACAAGCGCTTGAGGGCCTCGAGCAGATCGATTGGGTCGGCAGCGGCAGCCTCGTTTCGTCGCTGCTCCTGTTCATGCTCGCCGTCACGTCCGGCGGCTCGCAGTTCGCGTGGCTGTCGTGGCAGATCGCCGTCATCTTTGCTGCCTCTGTGCTCCTGTTTGTGCTGTTCATCCACTGGGAAAAGAACGTCGCAAAGAACCCCGTAATGCCTCTCGACGTTCTGTTCCACCGCACCGTCATCAGCGCCTGCTTCACGAACTTTTTCGGCAGCGGCGTCGCGTACGCGTACCTCTACTACACGCCGCTGTTGCTGCAGGCCGCGTACCACTACACGTACGTCGAGATCAGCCACCGCGTTGTGGCGAACTTTGTGGCCGTGGCCATTGGCAGCCTCGGCAGCGGCTACATTATGCGCCACACGGGCAAGTACTACGCCCTCGGCGTGACGTGCTGCGTCCTTATGCTTGGCTCAAGCGCGACAATGTTGGCCGGCCCCCTGTTCGGCGCGGGCGTCGCCGAGTCGCCGAGCTACCAGTGCCTCTCGTACTTCCTGAACGGGTTCGGCTACGCCGGGATGCTGACCGTGACGCTGCTGGCCCTCATTGCTGCGTCGGAGCCGCGGTTCCAGGCCACAACGACGTCGGCTCAGTACACGTTCCGCGGCGCCGGAAGCTCGCTCGGCATTGCGCTGGCGGCGGCCATCTTCCAGAACACGCTGCAGTCGAACCTCGTCACGAACATCGGCACGGACTCGCACAAGAAGCGCAAGGTCATTCGCAAGGTCTCGCGGTCGCTCGAGGCAATTTGGGACGCGCCGAAGAAGTTCCAGCCGGGCATTGTGAAGGCGTACACGCGCGCGGGCATGTTTGTGCAAGCGTTCTGCATCGTCTGGTCGCTGCTGGCCATCATCTTTACGTCGCTCATGCAGGAGCACGACTTGGAGCGCAAGCCGGCCGCGGCGGCGCCGGCCGAAGCGGCCGACGCTGACGACTCGCGCGCAACTACGCCGCCGGGCCCTCTCGCGTCGGCGTAAACATATAGACAAATAGATGGATCTACACTTTAAAAAGAACTGCAGCGAGCCAAAAAGGGTGGCTAGTTATGTGTGGCTACTTTAAAAAGAACTGCAGCGAGCCAAAAAGGGCGGCTAGTTGTGTGTGGCTAGTTGTATGTGGCTAGTTGTATGTGGCTAGTTATGTGTGGCTAGTTATGTGTGGCTAGTTGTGTCTGGCAAGTTATGTGTGCGCCAGTGGCATGAGGGCACCGAATATGGTCCTGGAGTGTTTAGGTAGAGGCGCGATTATTGAGGCGGCGCTTCGGCCGCACGGATTTAAGCAAGTGAGTACAGAAACAGGCATACGGGCCCGCAAAAACTACGAAACAGCCCTATTTGACGACGGGCGTGGCGTCGATCTGCTGCAGAGAAGGCCCCAGAGCCAGCTGGACCTTCTTGCGGTACATGGGCCCGCTCGCCTTCTGCACGGGGTTGCCCTCGAGGTAGATGGTGTGGAAGTTCGGCAGGTGCTTCAGCTCGCGCTCGACGGAGTCGAAGCGCTCGATCTCGTTGCTGCTGGCCCACAGCTCCTCGAGGTTCGTGAGGTGCGCGAGGCCCGTCAGCTCCTTCACGCGGTTGTTCGACACATCGATCGTCGTGAGCTTTGGGCAGTGCTCGAGGCCCTCGATCTTCTCGATCTGGTTGTGGCTGATGTACAGCTCCTCGAGGTTCACAAGCTTGTCGAGGCCCTCGATCTTCGTGATGCGGTTCGACTGCACAGACAGAAGGCGCAGGTTCGTGAGGCTGTCCAGGTTCTCGAGCTTCGTGAGCTTATTCTTTGCGAGCCACAGCGTGCGCAAGTTCGTGAGGCGGTCCAAGTCCTTGATCTCGCGGATGCGGTTCGCACCGAGCTCGAGGTTCTCGAGCTGCGTCAATGTGTCGAGGTGCTCGATGCGCGGAATGTCGTTCTGGCACAGAAACAACTCCTTCAGGCCCGTGAGCTCGTGGATGTGCCGAATGTGCCGAATATTGTTGAAGCTCAGGTCCAGCACCTTCAGGTCGGGCCCGTTAAAGTGCTCAATGTGGTGGTCGATGCGCTCGAGCCGGTTGTCGTAGAAGTCGAGGTAGTCCAAGTCCCGCGGCAGGCCCTCAACGCCGCTGAGGCTGCCGAGCAGGTTCTGCCGAAAGCACGCGCTCTTCACCTTCGGGAATCGCGCCAGGCCAAGCCGCTTTAGGCTGTTGATCTTCAAGTGCGTGAGATCAAGGTCGTCCGTGTCGGACGGGAAGTCGTCCAGCAGGTCCTCGTCAGCATCAATAGTGTCGAGCGGCTCCACCAGCTCGCTGTGGTGCAGCACGGCGTGCGGCTTGCCGTCCCCGTGGTGCTCCTCGCCGTCCGGCGCGCCATTGACGGGCGCGCCATTGACGGGCGCCTCTGGCACGGGCGAGCCCGGCTTCGGCGGCGCGCCATTGGCCGCGTCCGGAGCGGAGGCCCGGTCCGCGTCAATGCTATTCTCGGCCATTGTTTGCAATTAGTACGCACGAGGTGGTGGCGGGAGGAACGTCAGTCCGTGCGCTTTCAAATCAAGAAGCGCTTCGACGCCGGAGGGGCAATCCGGGGGCAGATGTAAGGCGCGCGCTACGGGTATCGCGTTCCCGCCCGAGGCGGCGGGCGGCGGCGGCGGCAGCAGCAGCGCGCAACTTCTTCGCATAGCAACTCGTTGCAACTCGTTCGTATTGAATTCCATTCTACGTAATTTGCGAAATCCTACTTAGATTAGTTCGTGTTTGTATGTGCCAGTGTTCCGGGCGGCCGTTTCTGCCGCATAGCTTGGCAGCAGCTTTGGCGCTGCGCAAATAAGACGCGCAGCGACCGCGCGCAGGCGTCACCGGCGGCGCGGCCAACGCCAACACACATTAATTGCTAGTTTTGTTATTTACATGGCGTCAGTAGAAGATCCAACCAGGCTAAACCCCGCAGACTTTAGCGCATCAGGCCTGTCTCTATAAAAAAAAAGCGTACTCGGCCGGCTTAGCGGGCCGCGGACTGGGCAACGATATAGTCGATGGCGTCCTTCACAGACTTGATCTCGTCCGACTCCTTGTCCGGGATCTCGATGCCGAACTCCTCCTCAACGGCAACCATGAGCTCGACGGCGTCCAGGCTGTCGAGCCCGAGGTCCTGGAAGCTGGACGTCGGCGTGAGCTTGTTGTCTGTGGTGAGGAAGTTCTTGAACACGTTCAGCACGCGCGCCTCCACATCCGGGCGGGGCACGGTGCTCTGGAAGCGCACCATGGGCGCGAACTGGGCGAACTGGGGGCGCACGGCACGGGGCGCCGCGCGCACAAGCGGCGTAGACGCAGCACGGAACACAGAGCGGCTGAACATTGGCAACTAACTGGGGGATCAGAAAGTGAAGATGGATGCTAAATGGAAAGACATGCTGCTGGTTGGGCCACCCGATTATATAAGTAAGAGTATCCCGGTGCTAAAATGTCGCGCGAGTCGGGGTCGGCCCGCTCGCTGCTGGGCCACGGCCGCAGCTGCGCGGCAGAGCCGCCGTTTTTGCGGCCGATAAAACAGGCGCACCGCTGCGGGATGGCCGCGAGCCGAGACGCTGCCTGTAAAACCAGGCCAGTAGTTGTCGTTTACGGCCAATTGATCAACGCGTGCATCAAAAAATCTAGGTATGTCATTAAAAAAAAACGGGGTCGTTAAAGATGGGCAGACATCGCCGGGCGCTACGGCACCACTTTGCCCACGATGTTATATCGTAGACTAAAGAACCGGTACCAGTCGTCGAGCGTCTTGCGCTCCTTGTCGCCGAGGTCGGCGTAGTTCGGCAGCGCGTCCTCGGGCCGCAAACTGGACTTCGCGAGCGCACGCGACGCGTCCTTGCCCGCGAAAATGTGGTAGCCCTTCCCGGGGCCGTAGCTCGCCGCATTGCGTGTCACGTCGAAGACGGTGCCCTTGATGGCCACAAATATCTTGTCGGAGCGCAGCCCGTCGCACTGCGCAAGCTCGCTCGTGCTGATCGGATCGTCTCTGGGCGGCTCGAGCTTGAATGCCTCTTTCGGTGCGAACCGGTCCGTGTCGCTCATGGCCTCAGCACTGTTATTCTGCGCGTCCTCCTGCAGTGGGTTGGACCGCTGCCGCGACTGGTGGTTTTTGAGCACGATGGCGCCGCGGGTAAGGGCACTACTACATACTGCCGCGCGCCGTCGCGGCGGGCCCGGGCCTCTGAGTTCGAGAACCGCGGCCGCTTTGGCAGTGGTGCGCCCGCCTCCCTGTCCCCCCGCCATTGAACCCGGGTCCACAGCTGCATGCGTGTATTGGACTCGTACCTGAAACTCAGCCCCAAGATCCGACTGTACCTCGGAATCTCTACATTTGCTGCTGCTGCGTACGGGAATTATTTGCTGAATGACGCCGACCGAAAAGCCGCCGCAAACGCCGACCGAAAAGCCGCCGCAAACGCCGAGCGCGACGCAAAGGGCGCCACCGAGGGCGCCACCGAGGGCGCCAGCACCGGCGCCAACGTCGGCGCCAACGTCGGCGCCAACGCCGGTCCAGCAACTCAGGCACCTGCTTGATGGGATCGCCGAGCGCCGCTTCAAGCGCGTGATCGTCATGGCTGGCGCCGGCATCTCGACGGCGGCCGGCATTCCCGACTTCCGCAGCCCCAAAACGGGTCTCTACGACAACCTGCAGCGCCTGAACCTGCCTTACCCCGAGGCTGTGTTCGACATTGCGTACCTGCGGAAGCGGCCCGAGGCGTTCTTTTTGCTCGCCGAGGAAATGTACCCGACGCAGTTCCAGCCCACGACGTTCCACCGCCTCGTGAAGTGGATAAGCGACGTCGGCGCCCTGAAACGTGTGTACACGCAGAACATCGATACGCTCGAGCGCATTGCCGGCGTCCCGGGCGACAAGATTGTCGAGGCGCACGGCTCGTTCGCGGGCGTGCACTGCATTGACTGCCACAAGGAGGCTGACAAGGACGAGGTCGAGCGGCTTATCTTGACGAAGACGGGCAAGATCCCCCGCTGTGAATACTGTAACGGCATAGTGAAGCACGACATTGTGTTCTTCGGCGAGGCGCTGCCGCGCCGCTTCTTCGACCTGCAGGACACGGACTTCGACGACGTGGACCTCGCCATTGTGGCCGGCTCGTCGCTGCAGGTGTCTCCGTTCAACCAGCTGCCGGACCTCGTGCCGCCCGGCACGCCTCGCGTGCTTCTGAATCTGGACCGCGTCGGCACGTTCGGCCGGCGCAAACAGGACGACGTCCTCGTGCTGGGCAAGCTCGAGGACTTGGACTCGCTGTTCGAGGAGTACATTCGTGGCGAAAAGGTGGACTCGGCTACAACGCAGACGAGAGTAGCCGAGGGCAAACTGCCCAAAGAGTCGCAGGAACCGAAGCAGGAGTCGGTGGCGGGCGTGGCCCATGACTTTGTTCATGAGCTCGCGAAGGAGCCAAGCGATCTAAACAAGGAGGTTCCTCAGAGCGCTAAGGAACCCGTGGAGACGAGTTCTAGGGACGCGACTGACACTGATGACGCAAAGGACCGTCTGGCCGCAAAGGACCGTCTGGCCGCAGAGGACTCTACGGACGCGAAGGCCAAGGAGCCCGTGGAGCCCGTGGAGCCTGTGGAGCCCGCCGGCGAGAAGCCGTCCGAGGACCAAGTCTCGGCTGTCGCCGATATCCTGACGCGGCTCGGCCTCGGCAAGAAGTAGAATTCGACACTCGTTAAATACATATTTCATCTCAGCCTCTATTTGAAGTAGTAGAACGCGAACAGCACGGCGACGAGCAGCCCCACGCGCTTCACAATGAGCGCCCACAGCCACGACCACCGCGTCGGGCCGACGCGGCCCGTGCGGCCGAACGGCACGCGGAATGGCCGGCTCAGCAGGCGCAGGCGCGCCGTGTTCGCCGTCGTGTACGGCGCGTAGCGGCCGCGCATAAGCGCCTCGATCCACGTCGGCTGCACAATGACGGGGCGCTCGTACGTGAACTCGTCGAAGCCAAACTTGCCGTGGTAGCGGCCCGTACCGGACGGGCCAACGCCGCCGAACGGAATGATCGCGGAGCCGCCTTGCTGCACGCAGTCATTCACCATAACGGAGCCGCTGCGCGTCTGGCTGAGCACGCCTTCAATCTCGCTCTCCTTGCCGCTGAACACGTACAGCGCGAGAGGGTGGTCGTGGCCGTAGTCCGCGACGACGTGCGGCGCCTCGACGGCCGCGTTGTCGACCTCGACGATGGGCAGCAGCGGCGCGAACAGCTCCTCCTCCATCGTGCAGTCCTGCGGCGTGACGCCCTGCAGCACTGTTGGCGGGAAGAAGCGCGAGCTCGCGTTCGGCGTGCCGTACTGCCACACGTTGCGCGCCTGCGTCTTCGACACGAGACCCACGGCGCGCTCCCACAGCCGGTCCGTCACGATGTGCGCGTAGTCTACGCTCTCGCCCGTCTTCAGCCCGGGGTAGATCTTGCGCACGGCCGCCTCCAAGTGTTTCACGAACTCGTCGGACACGTCCTTGTCGATAACGACGTAGTCCGGCGCAATGCACGTCTGGCCGGCGTTCACGAACTTGCCCCACGCGATGCGCTTCGCCGCGAGTGCGAGGTTCGCCGTGCGCGTGACAATGGCGGGCGACTTCCCGCCGAGCTCGAGCGTCACGGGCGTGAGCTGCTCAGCAGCCGCGTGCGCCACGACCTTGCCGACGCGGTTCGAGCCCGTGAGCATGATCTTGTCCCACTTCAGCTTCAGCAAAAGCGTCGTCTCCTCAACGCTGCCCAGCACGACCTGGAACGTCGCCGAGTCCAGTGCTGCCTCCAGCACGTTTGTGAGGACGCGCGTCGACTCTACAGCGACTTCCGTTGGCTTGAATACAACGGCATTGCCCGCGGCAATGGCGGCAATGATCGGCGTGATCGTGCACAAATACGGGTAGTTCCAGGGGCCGATAATGAGGGTCACGCCGTACGGCGTCTTGCGCAGCACGGCCTTGCCCGCGGCGTAGCGCTGGTCCTGCGTGAGCATGGGCAGCGTCGAGTCTGCCGCCCACTCGTCGAGCTTCGAGATGGCCATCGCGGCCTCGGTCAGCACCTCGTTCAGCTCGAGAATCTCCGTCTCGTTCGGCGAGCGGTGCAGGTCGGCCACGAGCGCCTGCTTCAGCGCGTCCTCGTTGTCGAGAACTGCATAGTAGAGGTTCCGCAGCTGGCGGCGGCGGTATTCGAGGTCTAGCGTCACGCCCTTGTGGAACCCGTTCACCACGGCCGTGTGCTTGCGCTCAATGGCCTCTTTCGAAGTATACTGTAGCGCCATCTTTTGCGAAGTTCTAAGGTTCGTTGTTGCCTGGTTGGGGCGCCGCCACGCGTGAGTCTCTGTGATATAGGCGATGTGCGGGGTACCCCTACGCTGCCCGTATCACGGGACGCCCGATCCGTCCCGACGCGCATGTGCGCGAAAATGTCATGCGCTCGGCGCGCTCGGCTACGCGAATCCGACCCGCCGCTGCTGCACTGTCTTGGCCAGGCCAATGGCGCTTAAGCAGGCCACTGAGAAGCACTAACGCCCACACTGTATCACATACTTGTTAACCAGTAATGCGTCAAAAACACGCGCCGATCTTTAGGGTATTTGTCTGGACGTGCAGAGCACAATTGAGCAGCCTAAACGCACAGGTTAGTGCCAACATGGTCGTGGCGTCATGGACGTGGCGTCATGACAGGCTGTGGCCGATAGATTAATGGCTGGTGGCCGATAGATTAACGGCAAGCTGTTCCGATAGATTAAGACTGGCTGTAGCCGATAGATTAACGGCACTGTTCGCTTTACCCTTGTGCTATGACGGGTGCTCGCCACAATGCAAGATGGCTCTAGAAGTCTATTAGTTGCTATGTACAGGAGCGGAATATATACAATTGTTCTAAGAAGTGCAAGCGATTCAAAGCTGCCGAGCCGGGCAGACGCTGTTCAGCTCGCAGTTCGCGCATATTTTCGCTGACGCGCGCGATGGGCACCACGTCTGGCCAAATCCCACCAGAAGCGGGTTTATTTCCTGCCAGAGCTCGCGCGGCAGCCACTGCTCGAGGGCGACGCGCGTCTGCTCGGGCGTGCGCGTCGGCTGCGGCACCCAGCCCCACAGGTTCGCGAGGCGGTGCACATGCACGTCGACGCCAATGCCGCGCACCTCGTTCCACGCACCCTGCAGCAGCAGATGCCCCATTTTGGGCCCCACGCCGGGCAGCTGCGTGATCTCCTCGAGCGTCCGCGGTATGTCGCCGTCGTGGCGCTCAATGCAGATGCGCGCCGCCTCGCGCAGGTAGATGGCCTTGCGCCGGTAGAACCCGACGGGGTAAATGAGCTGCTCAATGACGGACTCCGGTGTCGCAAGAACAGCCTCGGGCGTTAGTGTCGGCTGCAGCGCCTCGCGCAGGCGGTCCACGGCCGCCGCCGTGACCTCGTCGCGCGTCTGCGCGCTGAGCATTAGCGCCACGAGGTGCTGGTACCGCACCGTGCGGGCGTCAAGCACACCCTCGTCCTTCGCACCTACGCGCTCGCAGCCCATTGTGTCGACAGGCGCCGCGCGCTTCTGCCGCATGTCGCGCACGCCGTCCAGAATGCGCTTCCAGCCCAGCGGCTGCCACGCGTCCTCCACATCGACGGGCTCGGGCTGCGAGCTGTCCTTGGCCTTCAATTCGTCTACAACCTCGTGTTTCACGTCGAAGTCGGCAACTTCGGTCTTTATAACGCGGCTCGTCTCCGCTTGTGCGCCTAGGAACTCGTCCTTCAGAATGTGCGGCGCCGCAAGCTCAGACTTCAGCTCAGGGCTCAATGACATCTTCTCGGCCAGCCGCCTTCTGCTGCGGGGCCGCACGGGCGCTGCCCGTACCACTTTGCGCGCTGCTCGCGGCATTCAAAAATGCAGAACCCAGTGAGCCACCCTAGACCCTCAGGTGGTTACGGGCCACCTATCGCTCGCCACTTAAATTGTCAGCACATGCGGCTCATGCACGGCCAACCAGGCGACGGCAATTAACTGCGGCGATTAGATGCGGCGCGGTGAAGTAAAACTTGGAAAACAATGTAAAAAAAGGTCTTATGGACACGCGGGCCGCACGTATACTTGGTCCGCGTCGTCGTTTTGTTTATTTCGTAGCTACTTATTTGTGCTTCTGCTTGTCCTCGGGCCACATGTCAATAACCGTGCGCAAGCACTTGCCGCTGTGCATGTCGTCCCAGCCCTTGTTGATGTCCTGCAGCGTGCGGTGGTGCGTAATGTACTCGTCAACCTTCAGCTTGCCGTCCATGTACATGTTCACGAAGTCCGGCAGCTGCGTACGGCCCTTCACGCCGCCAAAGGCTGAGCCCTTCCACACACGGCCCGTCACGAGCTGGAACGGCCGAGTCGAGATCTCCTGGCCGCTGGCAGCCACGCCAATGACGACAGACTGGCCCCAGCCCTTGTGCGCGCTCTCGAGCGCCTGGCGCATGACGGTTACATTGCCAGTGCAGTCAAACGTGAAGTCGAGGCCGCCGTCCGTCTCCTTCACGAGGTAGTCCACAATGGAGCCGTCAATCTTCTTCGGGTTCACAAAGTCCGTGGCCCCGAAGTCGCGCGCCCACTGCTCCTTCGTGTCGTCCAAGTCCACGAGAATGATGCGCGACGCGCCGCGCAGGTGCGCGCCTTGCGCCACACTGAGACCGACCGTGCCGGCGCCCCAAATGGCCACCGTGTCGCCCTTCTGCACGTTCGCCGTGATCTGCGCCGCGCCCACACCAGTCGTCACGCCGCAGCCAAGCAGGCACGTCGTGGCAAGCGGCACGTCGTCGGACACCTTCACGAGCGAGATGTCGGCGACCACCGTGTACTGCGAGAAGCCCGAGCAGCCCATGAAGTGCTTCAGGTCGCTGCCGTCCTTCGCGCTGTGGAACCGCACCGTGCCATCGGGCATGACGCCCTTGCCTTGCGTCTCGCGAATGGCCTGGCACAGGTTCGTCTTGCCAGACTTGCAGAACTTGCACTTGCCACACTCGGGCGTGTACAGCATGATCACGGAGTCGCCCGGCTTCACGTAGTCGACCTCGGGGCCCACGCTCTCCACAATGCCGGCACACTCGTGGCCCAAAATAGCCATCGTCTGGCCCTCCGGGTCCGAGCCGGACGCCGTGTAGGCGTCCGTGTGGCACAGCGCCGAGTACAGCACGCGCACGCGCACCTCGTGCGTCTTCGGCGGGTCCACAATAACCTCCTCGAGGCTCATGGGCTTGTCGAACTCACGCAGCACGGCTGCCTCGCAGTGGATTGGCTTTCCCTCCGTCTTCGACATGCGTATACTATGTCGCTTTCGTGTATGCACGATCCGCGGTTAGCGACCGCCCTGGGGTATTTATGCGAAGCCCACAGCGCCCATTAGCTAAGCACAGCCAGCAGTCGCTGCGTAGTGCCCAGGGTTCGCCGGAGTTCGAAAAAACACCACGACGGATAGCCGGCTGAACGGGGCGGGCGGCCCCTGTTCTGGCGACGCTGTTCGTGAGCGACGGCTTGCCTACGCTATTCCATAACTCGTCTGCATAGCTCGCGACTCTAAAGCAGCCAAACCTGCTTCAGTAGCTGCACAGAGCTGCGCATTACCCGTGCCCACTCGAGATTAGCGTTGCGGTGCGCAGGACGAAGATCTGGTGACCATTGCTCTGCCAGATGCGACAACCAGCCGGGTTTCCGGATCTACACTAAAAATTGCTCGGCGTATACGATTTAGAGGATTCTTCTATGTACATAATCACCAAGCCGCTGCTAAAGCGTGTGCATGCCTCTGTGGGCGAGCAAAATTATTCACTAACGGTAAAACCCACTAGCCGAGCTTTTTTTTTATTCTTTTTCTTGGCAGCAGATAATGTAAGGTAATGGCAAACCCATAAAGTGAACGCGCGAGTCTGCTGAGACTTGTACTGCAGCAGGCCTGAACGGCTATCTTATTATCCTCGGCCGGGTGTCGATTTAGGTTCATTGCATAAGCCTAACCCCAGGTGGTACTCGTTATCAGTAAACGCGCCAAACACAATACTGAAGTGCATCATCAGGGCGAACATCAGTACGAACGGATACCACGCGCCGCGAACATGGAATAGCCACGGCTCGAAGGTAGCCTGAATTGCGAGGTTCTGTTTATAGTCGAGCTGGAGGCACCGACTGCATATCTATAAGTGCCCGCAGACATTGCCCGCTCTTCATATCATCCCAGCCCCTGTTGATGTCGTGCAACGTCCGCTCGTGAGTGATATACTCGCCCACCTTCAGCTTACCGTCCATGTACTGCTTGATGAGCTCGGGCAGCTGGCTGCGGCTTCGTACGCCGCCAAACGCAGAGCCCTTCACCTCGAGCCCCATAAGCAGCTGGAACGGCGGCGTGCTGAGCTCTTGGCCCTTAGGAACCACGCTGATCACGATGACTTTGCCCCATCCTTTGTGAACACTCTCCTCAGCTTGGCGCATTGTCGTAAGACTACCGGCAGTCTCAAAAGCATAGTCCACGCCGCCATCGCTAAGCGCTCGCAAATGCTCCACAATTGAGCCGCGCAGCTTACTCGGGTTCACGAAATCCGTGGCCCCGAAGCTTCGCGCCCAGTGCTCTTTGCCGTCGTCGAGGTCTACAACAACAATGCGCGACGCCTTGCGGATCCGCGCGCCTTGCACTACACTTAGCCCCACGGCCCCGGCCCCCCAAACGGCAACGGTATCGCCTTCCTGGACGTTCGCATTGAACTGGGCGGCGCCGACGCCAGTCGTGACGCTGCACCCCAGCAAGCACGCTTTGCTTAGGGGCACGTCGCGGCCGATTTTCAAAACGGAGATGTCCGATACTACCGTATACTGCGAGAACCCCGAGCAGCCCATGAAGTGCTTCAATTCCTGGCCGTCCTTCGCGGCGTGGAACCGCACTGTTCCGTCAGGCATGACTCCCTTCTCCTGGGTTGCGGCAATAGCACTGCACAGATTTGTTTTGCCGGACCGGCACAACTTGCATTTCCCACACTCCGGCAGCCACAAAAGTATCACTGGATCGCCCGGCTGCACTGTTGTTACGCCAGAACCTACGCTTTCTACTTCGCCAGCGCATTCGTGACCAAGAATTGTGTTCTCCTGGCCGTATTCATCGAGACCAGCGGCCGTGTGCACATCAGTATGGCACAGAGCCGAGTAAATGACGCGGACCCGCACTTCGTGTGCCTTGGGCGGGTCAACAACGACTTGCTCAATTGAAAGCGGCTTCTTGAATTCGCGAAGCACTGCTGCTGTACAGCGGATTGGGCGGCCTGCAGTCCTGCCCATGTGGTTTTTAGCGAAGCTAGCCCAGCAGCCGGCCCAGCAGCTGGCCGCAGGCCCGTAATTTAAGCTCTCTTCGATTAATAAAGTCTTAAACCCCTTCCACCCTTGCGGTGCAAACAACGCGCACCCCGCACAGAAGTGTTCGCGCCTTTCTCAAATGTGTCTACATTAATGTAGAATTGCAACACACCGGAAGCACGTCTTTAGTTTGCGCCTGTTTAGTGCGCGCGCTTTCTCTTATGTCCCTCATGAACCGCATTCAGATATGCAATACCCGAACCCAAGCGCCTGCATTGCGCCCGTATCATATCGCAAGTACTGGGCGAATTCAAATCGATACTCAAAGCTGTTATTTCTCGTTTCATCAGCTGTTCATTTGCGTTCGTTCTCGGAATCCTCTTTGTGTTTATATATCTGTCTGCGACCTATTAGACCGCATCGCAAGCCTATAAATGTGGACCTTACCTTCGAATAAAACAAATAGAACCAAACCAACAAAAAAATAGAAAATTACAACAACTTATTTTAGTGTTTGTGAACCGCCCGGCTCGAAAGCCAGCGGCCATTCGTTACTGGGTTAGGTGCGAGCTCGATGCATGGTCTTATCCCCGGAAAGTGAACAAAGTTGTTATGCCCCATGTTGCCGTAATTGGCGCCGGAGTCGCGGGCCAAAGCGCAGCACGGCTGCTGAGCCATCAGTCCGGGACCACGGTAACTTTGCTAGAGGCAACGGCCCGTACCGGTGGGCGCATTCGGAGCGTTGACGTAGGTGAGAACACCGTGGACCTTGGCGCCTCGTGGATGCACAGCATCCGCGAGAACCCGCTTTTTGATGAGGGTCTGAAACAGGGATGGCCCATGGGGTTCACGGACAACGTCGTCGGGTTCTATACGGAGGCTGGCCGCGTAAACCGAACGGCGGGCGTCCAGCCCATTCTCGAAGAGCTACGCTCGATGATTGCCGAGGACTACCACCAGGAAAAGCCATTGAAGGCCGAAACGTCTTTGCAAACTTATGTGGAAACTGCGGTACAAAGTATGCCACTTATCACTTCGGAGCAGGCTCTTCTTGCTAGCCTCCTGGCCAAACAAACCGAGCATTTCGTGGGCCAGCCGTGGCACGACATTCCAGCCGCCGAGGGCGGGAATCCGAATGAGCTGGGCCGGAACGCATTTGTCTTTGGCAAGGGCTACAACTACGTTTTGGAGTGGCTTAAGGCGACCACGAACTGGGACGCCGTCGAACTGAAATTGAATGAGGAGGTTCAAAGCGTTAGAACGGCTACTGATGAGGGCTCCCGCTTCCGCCTCCATACGCGTAGTGCTTCTGAGTACGCGGCGGACTACGTCATTTGTACTATTCCACTGGGCGCGTTAAAAACGAGCTACGCGCGGTTGTTTAAGGGCTAAGGTTGCCGAGCAAATTGACGCAGGCCATCGCGTGTACTGATGTTGCTGCCCTGGGCAAAATCGTTTTGCGCTTTGCGGAACCGTTTTGGGACACGCTGGAGCAGGAGCTCACCGTCGCGCACACGCAGACCAAAGAGCTCTTTAGCATTGTAAACCCGTTCGGAAAAGAGTCCGCGACGTTGGTCGTACTCACGGGGCCTCCAGTTAGTCAAAAAGTGGAGTCTGATGGCGCAACTGCTTTTGACACAGTCAAATGGGCCCTGGAAGCGATTCGCACCGATCCCGCGGCGCCCGTGCCGGAACCTTTAGAGTGCATAGTCACGAACTGGACGCAGGACCCGCAATTCAGAGGCAGCTACTCGGCACGATCAATTGGTCAAACATACGATGACATGATCCAGCCATTTATCGATGGCTGCGACGCTCTACGATTCGCTGGCGAGCACACGACGTTCGACGGCAATGGATGCGTGCATGGTGCATATATGTCTGGCCTTCGCGAGGCGCAGTATATTTGCGACTTATAAAACAAATGACTCGTACATAGGGCGTCTAAATTAAGCTGCGGAAAGCAGGAACACGATACACAGCGAAGCGACGAACGTGTTCAGGGCAGATTTAGTACGGGACGCACCGTTCGACTGGACGGTCGGTTTGGAGTGGGCTGTGAAAGCTGCTGTAGCTCTTTGCGAGCTTGTGGCTGTGCCATTGTTCGAGCCGCCAGAGTTCCTGTTTGAGGGCCGGTTAACGGCATGGATATTCAGAATGGACTTCACCTTGTCGCCCCATTTGCCAGTAGCCTCTGCAGCGTCGGCGCCTGATGTTGGCGTAGCAACGTCTTGCATTGTGACTGTCACTGGGACGTCCTGATAAAGAACAATTGTCCTGTCTTCGCTGCCATGCTGCACTTGCTCGCTCCGTCCAGCTTCAAACGAGGGCGATGGCTTCCCCTTGTCAAACTGCCGTAGAAATTGTGCAATCTCTTCGTCACTTGGTAACTGGTCCTGAGAATCCGCATAGTGGCTCGCTGTATCTGCGAGTGAATTCTCGTTTTGGTCACGACTAGGTCGCGTGAACCGGTACGAATTTGGCAGCGGAAGGTACTCGCCAGTTTGTGGATCTTTCAAGCGGATCTGGATCGTGCTGCTAATACCGCGACCGGTGACGCGGTGAGAGGGCTGCGGCAACGTCTCTTGTTCTATGGGTTCGGACCCCGCGTGCTCCAGCAACGGCTGTTCTAGCGCGTCACGGATGTTCGACACGGCTGGCCTCAGCCGCTCTTCGACCATCTGTAAGGGTGCAATTGGGCGGTCTCGCGTCTCGATGAACTGTTTAAGCGCTAAGGCGTCGATCACTTCGGAGGCAGTGAATACCTTTTTGCCAACGACGAACGTTCCCTCCGCGTTATCCGGCGCAGCTCGCCGCGCCAGTATTGAGTCGCCCTCGGCTAGGAACTGAGCAACTGCGAAAGGTGTATAGTCACTGTCGCCACATACTCCCTCACAAAAGCTAAGAATGCTGGATACCGTAGCTCGCTGGCAATTCAGATCGTCGGGACTGCAGGTAGCTAGCTCGGCAGTGGCGAATTTGGAGCAGACGTCATACTCGGCGCGCGTGTGGCACTTGTTGGCTATGGCGTGAATGGCGTCAGCCAGTGGCTCGCTCGACTTGAGGGGGCCCGCAAGGCACTTTGGCGCCACGGCTAGCAGCGTTATAGACCAGCAGAGTCTCATTTCCGTGTATGCTGATGGTGCCGCTTGAACAAGTATATATGCGGTTTTAGCAAAATCCGCTGTGAGACCCAGATTAGGAAACTCTGCGCGCGGCTAAATCGAGTCGGGGCAGTAACGTTCCCCGAACCAGCGTGTTGCGTCATTGAGGGCACATGTACAAAAGGAGTCCTCGTCGCCTCGCTCGTTCCCGCGGGCGGATTGATGTCTCTTAGAGCCCTATGTGCATATAACAGCCTTTATAAACGATGCCGTCTTTGTGAACGATGTACCGCCTTTCCGCTGCTTATTGAAAACTTGAATACAAAATATACCTCTACATAATGTAGCGAGTCGAATAGATAGCCTCAATGATGTGCACTCATATCGTAACTCGTCTAAACGACCCACGACCACTAGACTGAGTTCGGTCCACGCATGTGGATAGAGGGTATGTCATCATCGCAAATCGAAGGCGCGCCCAACAGCCGTGAGCGACGGGCATGAAATATTATGCGGAGTATTTGAGCAATATAAACTCTGTAGGCTTGTACTTTGAAACCGAGTCCGGGACCGGTAGTCCCTTGGAAATTGCTACGGACAAAGACGGGACTACGGCCGCGCTCAGCCTCAGCGGGGGCACGAAGAACCGAATTAGCCTTCCGGCTGGAGTAAGGCAATCAGTGACAAAACTTACGCCTAGCGCCAAAAGTGTACGAATACCGGTGTCGAGGGCCCTGGATCTCCCCAATCCTGTTGTCAAGTTGCCGCCGCGATGCAGCTGTAAGCGCGCGCTTACAGGACCCGGCGTGAAGTACAAGCGCCTTCCTTCCGAGCACTGGGCAGAGCTCATGGATCTGTGGCACTGCCACAAGCCCTCAGAACCCACGAAGGGTGGCAACAGCCTCTACGATTTGGCCATGAATGGGTTTCATGCGCTGCCTGGCCAGGCGTTCTTTTCAGACACATACTTCCTTGTGCATGAGGCCGACATTGCTGCCGCTGAACATGCTTCAGCATGCGAACTGGCGCTGCGGGCACGCGAGTCGAACCACCAGGGAAGCGCGAAGCTGTGGAAATGGGACCTCGACGCGGGACCGGTTGGCCACACCATTTCCCAGATTTTGGCCGAGCTCATTGACGCGCATGCTGTGTACACCTACGAAATCAACAAGACGCTGCTGATCTGGGTCTTTAATCCGAGCATCACATACACGCTGACCGGCGCTGGACCGCCGGCCCGCGGCTGCAAGGTGTTCTATGGCCCTGCTGCGGGCCTGAGGCAGCAAAGACCAGACGCGGAAGCAGTAGACCTGCCTACTGCAGTTTATGACAAGTTTGTTCACGAGCTTGCCGCCAGTAACGCAAGACTGCCGACTGGTGTGCAGGCCATGGGCAAGTGGCGCTTGGCCGTCATATAGAGATGGAGTGTAATATTATAGCCAAAAGTCTATTTAGCAGTAAACTGGGTCCACGCATGGATGAGCTGCGGTGCAATCTGCTTGCGGGACGCAGCTGTGTTCAGCTGGTCATAGTACCTGACCTCGTCCTCGTCGCTGGCAAGAACGAGCTCGAGCTCGGGGCAAGCCTGTGCGATATCGAACTCGCGCGGCGCCGCAATCGCAAGCTGCCGCTTGTACATTCCCCTGCGCTTGCCGCTGCCCAGCGCGACCATCACATCGAGCTGCGCTTCGCGCTCGTATTTGAGCATGGCCATGCCCAGAACATAGCTGTCGAACCCGATCTTCTCGAACAGCTTCGGCAGCGAGCTGATGCCAATGCGGCCCCATACCTTGTAGTCCTTGCGCAAAAGATCGGTTGGACTAAGGCCCTCAATGTTATCCTTCTCGCTCTTCACCGCGGCCAGCGACTCGAAGGGAGACACGCGCGTGCTGAATTGCGAAAGGAACTTCACGGCCTCGCGGTCCGCATCCTCGACCTTCTTCGTCAGGTTTGTCGTGTCCAGCAGAATGGGATAAAGCGCGAGCGGGGCCAGCACGTCGTCGTGCGCAAAGAGCTCCGACGCATTGGCCAGCGAGGCCGCGTAGTGGTTCACGACAGCGCTCATACAACTGCCGCACTTCACGAGAATGCTCGGGTCCACGCCAGGGAGCTTGGCGGCCGAGTTCGGCTCGGGCTCGTGGTGGTCAATAACACCCGTCACCTTACCCCTCAGGGTTGAGGCATTGTGGTCCACTATAAACAAGGGGGTTAGGTCGTCCGTCTCGAGCGTGTCGGCGTAGAACAGCCACTGCGCATCAATGCCGAGCTGGGCGAAAACAAACTCTATATCTTTTCGCAATGCCAGGTCGTGCTGCGGCACCTGGATCAGCGGGATCGACTTGTTCCCTCGCGCGGTTTCGAGATACGCGGCAACGATTGCCGAGCAGCACGAGTCCATGTCGGCAGCCTGGTTTCCCGTCACAACTGTGTACTCAGCAGTGTTCGCATGCCGAAGCTGAGGCAGCGTCCGCAAGTACCGCAGCATTGTGTACGCCGGATTGCAGTCTGCAAGTCGGCCCGAAAACGTGCGCGGTGAGTAAACCTTTCGGCGGCCACTACTACTGTGACGCTTAATCGCAGTGCGCGCGCCCGTCGCAGCGTTGCCATAGCCATAGCACGTAGCAGCCCAGCCACAAACTCGACTGTAAGTAAACACACACAAGCTGTCAAATCGGACCTTCATAAAATGGCGGCAAAGGTGAACATCGGCGTTGTTGGCACGGGCCTCGTGGGCTCCTGCTTCCTGCAGCAGCTCTCGGCAGTAGCGTCCAAATACGGCATTGCAGTAGTGCTGCTCGCGCGCTCGTCAAAGGCGCAAGTGAGCCGCGACTACGCACCGCTGAAGCTGACGCCCGACTTCGAGAGCAATGCCGGCTCCCTGAGCCCCGTGGAGATCGCCGAGTTCCTGCAGGCGTCGCCCGTGCCGGCAGTGCTTGTGGACAACACGTCGAACGAGCAGCTGGCTGCCGCGTACCCGGAGTTCACATCGCGCGGCGTCTCCATCGTCACGCCGAACAAGAAGGCATTCTCGAGCGGCATCGAGCTGTGGAAGCAGCTCCAGGCTCCGAAGGCCCCGGCCCTCGTCTACCACGAGGCCACGGTGGGCGCGGGCCTGCCCATCATCAGCACCGTGCGCGACCTCGTCGAGACGGGCGACGAGATTAAGCAGATAGAGGGCATTCTGAGCGGCACGCTGTCCTACATTTTCAACGAGTTTGCCCAGCCGAATGCGCCGGCGTTCTCGGAGATCGTGAAGGTTGCTAAGTCGAAGGGCTACACTGAGCCAGACCCGCGCGAGGACCTGAACGGCCTTGATGTGGCCCGCAAGGTCACGATCCTCGGCCGTCTCGCCGGCATCGCTGTCGCGTCGCCCACGAGCTTCGAGGTCGAGAGCCTTATCCCGAAGCCACTCGAGTCGGCCAGCAGCGCTGACGAGTTCCTGGCCAAGCTCGGCGAGTACGACGGCGAGATGACGGCCCGCAAGAACCGCGCCGCCGAGCAGGGCAAGGTGCTCAGATTCGTTGGCAAGATCGACGTGCCGGCCCAGAAAATTAAGGTTGGCATCGAGGAGTACGACCAGAGCCACCCGTTTGCATCGCTGAAGGGCTCCGACAACGTCGTCAGCTTCCTCACGGAGCGCTACCCATCGCCGCTCATTATCCAGGGCGCCGGCGCGGGCGATGCCGTCACGGCCATGGGCGTGCTGGCCGACCTTATCAAGGTCGCGCAGCGCCTTGCTTGAAAACAGCCATGCTGAGAAAACTGAATGGTTAACTAGTAGTAGTATTAGGCTTTCAAAACTTTTTTAAGAAACAAAATAAGCTGGGTCGTGGAGCGGCTGTCGTGAAGCGACTGTCGGGGAGCGCCGGTCGTGAAGCGCCGCTTGGTGCAGCGCCGCCTCAGCTCTGCATACTGAAGTCCGTAGATAGTGGCCGCTGCGGCAGGACGCTCGACTGCCGGCTCGACTGCAGACTTGACTGCCGGCTCGATTGCCGGCTCGACTGCCGGCTTGATTGGCGAGTCACGTCGTTATACGAGGACATGGAACCGAACGACGAGACAGACTGTGCCGACCGTGACCGATTGCGCAAGGACTGTGCCTCGGCGAGCAGGCTGCGCAGCTGCGCTTCGTCCTTACAGAGGCTGTCAAGCTCCGTAACTAGCGACTCCGTCTCGCTCTCAACATTCGCGGCGGCCGAGTTCGAGTTTGTCGCCAGTGCAGCTCGCGAGAGCTGCAGCGTGTTCGGCACGATATAGAAACTGCCGTCCGTGCGAAGCTGGACAAGCACGAGGCCAGTGCGGTGGATGTACTGCGGCGTAGCTGCATTCAGGCGGCCCCACGAGAACGACACTTCAAAGTCCACGTTCTCAAGCAGCCGGCGGTCGTGGATATCCAGAATGTACCCCAGCTTCCGCAGCATGTATACGTGGAACCACAGCCCGTCGCCTTCGTTGGCAATATCTATGGCCAGGCGCGATATCACGGCCGACCGGAACGGCGAGTCCTCCAAGGATCCCGTAACGTCCGCCACAGGAACTTGGATCATGCGAAGCCCATAGGAGCTGATCATGCGGCCCAGCCCGCTGAACATCTCGTCTACAAGCCGTGGCGTGGCATTCAGCCACTCAACTAGGACGTGATATGCATTCTTTGGGTTGTGCATGCGGTCAATGCTAACGCGAACGCGCTCGGGGCGATTGCTTAGCTTCTTGGGGTCAACGTTCAACACGAAAGACTGCGACACATTCACTTTGGCCCGCTGATTTTGCCGCGGCTGATGCTGCGGCTGCGGCTGCTGTTGATGCTGCGACTGCTGCGACTGCTGCGACTGCTGCGACTGCTGTTGCTGCTGCTGCGACTGCTGCGACTGCGACTGCTGCGGCTGCTCCTCGCTCCGCGTCTTCCGTTCCTCTTCAGGCTTCGCATCGTTCGTCATGGTTTCGTCAGTCGCAGAGGGGTTCGCAGCAGCGTACTCGTGGCATAGCTCGTAGAAGTAGTGTCCGTCAATAAACGGATGGCGGTCTTCAGGATGCCTGAAGAGGCCCTCCGTCATGAGGTAACGCCCATATTCTTCAGCTTCCTCCGTCGTGGATATGTCGGCGAACGTCTTCACAAGCCATACGACAAAGTCGTGCCCGAGGAAAACTTGCCGGAAATACTTCCAGTGCCACCGTCGGTCCTTGAACGGGATGCCCATCTTTCCCCGCATTTCGGCGGCAAGGTCTTCCAGCGGCAATGACTTGCTCAGGCGATTCAGCTCCAGCAACTTGTTATCGCTATCATGGATAACGTCGCTCACTGCCTTTGATAGCTGCCCCGTGTAGAAATGGACAATGAAATCGCTGTGGCTGGGTCCGGATTCGCGGTTGCGCAGCAAGGAACGCACAAACCGAGTGATGCCTTCAACGTGGCCCTCTTCGGCGTTCAAGCTCTCATATCCGGGGACAACCGTCATGTCGGCAGGCACGAGCACATAGCGGATAGCAACGAGGTACTTCGTGTTCGCACTGGAAGGATACAACAACGGGTCGTCAAATCCACCCACCTGCTGGTCGAGAAGCGACCAGTTCAGATGCTCGAGCCCCATGTCGAGGAAGCGGTTGTTGATGGCATGGTAAACGGCGTCATGGCGCGTCTTCACAAAGTTCTCCTGGGTACGGCCCTGGTTCACAGGTGAGCGCATGCTGTTTGTGTGGGGGTCAACCCACGTGTATAGCTGAACATTCACGGACTCCTCCGTATCAACGGCCAAGCGATGAATGAGGCCCATGCGCGTCATGTAGAATCTGATGCCTACGCAGTCCTCACTTTTCATGGGTACAATTGGCGCTACACGGCTCGGATTGCCGCGTGGTAATGATCGCTCCACGGCATGGACATTCGGGCCTATAGCGATCTGGAAGCCCATCTGCATTCTAAGGCAGATCATTTCATCGAGCAGCTGAGAAACTGTGAGCTCGTCGCTGTCCACAGCCAGGTCGTAAAACTGGAACTTGTACTGGTCGCGGAATGTCCGCAAGTTCGGGAAACTCTCACTTGTTAAGGGAAGAGAGGCTGGCGACCGCAATGAATGCCAACTTACTGCAGACGTTTTCCTGTGAGGCGGGTATACGTTTGCCCACCGCCCATACGCCTGCAAAGGTGTAGGGTGGTCTATGACAGCCGGATTGGGTAGGACACGCCACATAGAAACAGGCTGAGTTTCTGGCTTCATGATTTCGCAGAACGCGCCAGCCGGACCCCCCGGTGAACTGGAAAGCATGCGGTGCTCCCTATCCGCTGAGCCCGAGCCCGTGGAATCTCGATGCGAAGAGCGCGGAGAACTACTACTCGGCCACCGCACTTTATGTGGCTGTTGCTGTTGCTGTTGCTGTGACAGCGATTGTTGCCGCCGCGTCTTTTGCGGAATATCAAGGCCATGCAGGATTTCTTTGGTCGCACTACCGGTGAGGTCGACTTTCGAGCCGGTATTCACGCTGGTATTACGTCGGTGCTGAAGTGCCGCCGAGGGTGGAATAGGCGTTGCCGTCTGTGCGCCATTGTTCAGTGTAGGGAGCCGACTCGCAGGGATTACGGCCGGTTGCTCGGCTTCAGAGTCTCGCGCTTGCTCACCTAGCTGTGAGTTTTGATGCTGTTCTCCCTTTGCAGCAGACGTATTTGTAGCCTGCTTCGAAGAAAGCATTGACCAGCGGCTTGGAGTTTTGCGCACGGTCGTTCCATTTGCCGCAGATTTCAGCAGCGCTCCAAGAGACATACGAGCAGGGGGATGATCGCCTGCAGAACTTGCTGATTGCGTGCTGCTCAGATCCACAGGTGGCTCTACCTCAGCGAACGATGTATGAGGCAGTACTACGGAGGGCATTACCGTAGCCGCCGACTTTTTCGAGAACGATTCGAATGCCGACGGTCGCAAAACTGAGGACTGAGAGTTCTTAGCCGCCGCCTCAATGCGCTTTTCCTGAGCCAGCTGGTTCACAGACTTAAATACCCCTGCGTCATGCGCGCGCATGAACGGAAGGGTCATGTCGCTTGGTTTGAACGCGAAGTTCCGCAGCGTTACAGAGCGGACCTCGTTCTCGATGAGCCCTACCATTTGCAGATCGTAGATCTTGCATCTTGGGATCCACTGCTTTATGTAGCGATCCTGCGTACTCCAGAAGGACATATTGATCCAAGTGGGCACGCAGAATACAAAGCGCGTATTTGGCGGCTGGCTTAAGGCACCGTCGAGCTCAGGCTCACTTGCTTGTACACTGTCTGGCGACGCCGGCAGCAAAGATCGGAATAGCGGCGTTACGTGCAGTGGAGGCCGCGCCAAGCACACGAGCTCTATACCGATCTCGACGCCAAGTAGTCGTTTCGTTAACGAGTAGAGGTCGCTCAGATCGACGTCAAAGCAGGCAGGGCCGGGCGTCACGATAAGCGCTTGCGAGCCAGTACGACCCAGGTCCTTGTCGAGAAACTTATGCGTGAGCAGCGTTGTTGCCAGCGAGACGGCCTCCAAGATGTTTGACTTCGAGCTCGGCAGGAAGTGGCCACGCAGCTCGTATGTGTCTGGGTTCACCAGGACTTCTTCGGGAAACCGCTCGAATTCACGGCGCAGCGTGCGCATGATGTCTGACCACCGCGATATGTGGACACTGTCGACGACGACGCGGTAAAAGTTCAGCGAGTCCTTCTCTAGCACACCAGCCGGCAAACGGGTGGCGCCGTTGCGGCGGAGCTTAGAGGCCACGGACGTGAACAGAATGATTGACACAAGATGCGAGTCGCCCTGCGTGTGCCAGCGGTGCAGCATTTCGGGAATAAAGCTGTTCACGAGCCGGTGGAACATGATATCGCCCGTCTCGTCAAAGTTCCACATCTCCGAGGACATCTGGATAAACACAAGCATGCGCGAGCTGTCGCTGCGGAACACGAGCCGCGTATCGTCGCCGACGTAGCCGCTGAACCGCTTGTGGCCATGCTGGTACAGCGTGTCAACATTGAGCCGCACCAGGTCGTTCAGGTACGTAATTCGCTGACTGGCGTAGACGCAGCAGCCAGTAATGCGCTTGGCGATGCGGTACTGGTCGTTGCGCGTGAGATACACGCCCTTGAAGTGGATCTCCACGACGTCGAGCTGCGCGCGGCTCTCCTGCTGCTCCGCCGACACTGTGCGCACGTGGATGTGCGAGCGGGGCCGGATGCCGAGCAGGTTCAGGACCGTCGAGCTCACGGAAATGGTGGCTGGCGGCGCCTTTGCCGTCGCCGGCGGCGCGCGGATGCAGAAGTACAGATTGCGCCGCTTTGTGGGCGCTGAGCCCCGCGCTAGACCCTCAGGGCCCTCGGGGCGCTCTGAGGACTGGCGCCGGTGTTTTTTGTGGGCCGTGCGCAGCACATCCGGGCCCAGCTCGTGAGTCTCGGGCGCTAGCCCCGAGGAGGACCGCCGCCCTACGGGCGGGCACCACAGCTCGGCGATGTCGCCCTCTTGAGACCCAGGCAGTAATTGCGGGTCTAAATAGACGTCTGCATCCTCCGCCTTATGCGCGAGAACCGTTAGCACCGCGCGCATAGGACGGGTGGACGAGTTACGGGATAAAGGCATGGTAAGCTGAAATGTGAATGGGTCTGTCCGGCGGCCTAGGCGGTGCCGACTTGTGTCGGCTGCGCTTCAATAAATAACAATAACAAATGGGACTTAGCTGTTAGTTCACAATTGTACGCAACAAATTGCGAGCCGAATTAGCAAGTGTGCACTGTTGGCAGAAGCAGCACCGCGACAAGAAACCGTACATACCAGCACAGAACGGGAACGTTACACACCGGCAAGCGCGGGTTGCATTATACAGGCATTGACCACTTTAAACTAAAGCCGTCGCTCCTTAATCTGAATTTGCGCCGGCTAACCGCCCGCACGCCAAATATGTGCTATGATAACGCATGCGTCAGCGCGCGTTCTTGCACTGTTAGGGCAGGGACGGGGCGGTTTCGCGTCCTTAATTAATGGCGGCCTGTCCGGTCTGTGGCGAGAACGCGAATGAGGCCACCGTCAATTTGCATTTAGACAAGGGCTGTCCGAAGCCGAAAGCCCAGCAGCAGCAGCAGCAGCAGCAGTGGTCGTTTCTGGGCGGCAAAAAGGCGTCGCCCGCGAGGGACGTGAAGGAGCCGCGCGAGAGCGCCAGCGCCAAACCAGGCGCGTCGCAGCCGTCTCCAGAACCGCTGAAGCGGCCTGCAGAGCCGCCGTCAGTAGATGCAGAGCCCGCGGCAAAGCGAAAAGCTCCTGCGCGCAACTCGCAGGCGCCGCTCGCCGAGCAAATGCGGCCCGCGTCGTTGGACGAATACATTGGCCAGGCGCACCTTATGGGCCCCGACGGGCTGCTTCGCCAGCTGCTCACGGCCACGAAGCTGCCGTCGATGGTGCTGTGGGGCCCCAGCGGCGTCGGGAAGACGTCGCTTGCGCGCGTGCTCGCCCTGCAGCTGAACGCGCGATTTGTGGAGCTCAGCGCGCCGAGCGCCGGCTCCAGCGACGTGAAGCGCATTGTTAGCGAGGCCCGCAACGACTGGCAGCTCATGCAGCGCCGCACGCTGCTTTTCCTTGACGAGATCCACCGGTTCTCGCGCCTGCAGCAGGACTCGCTGCTGCAGGCAGTTGAGCGCGGCGACGTGACGCTCATTGGCGCTACGACCGAGAACCCGTCGTTCAAGCTCAGCGGCGCCTTGCTGTCGCGGCTGCGCGTGTTCGTGCTGGAGCCGCTCTCCGTGGCCGAGCTGCGCGAGGTCGTCGAGCGCGCCGACGCACGCCTGCCCGCCGAGACGAAGGAAATGATTGTGTCGGCCGCGTCGGCCACGGGCGATGCGCGCCAAGCCCTGAACATGCTCGAGACAGTGCGGTCGCTTCCGCCCGGTGCGGACCCGCGCCTCGTTCTAAAACATTCGCTCGTTTACGACCAGCGCGGAGACTTCCACTACGACGCGATCAGCGCCCTTCACAAGAGCGTCCGCGGCGGTGATGCTGACGCCGCTCTGTACTACTTAGGCCGAATGCTGGCCGGCGGCGAGGACCCGCTCTACATCTCGAGACGGCTGGTGCGGATGGCCAGCGAAGACATTGGTCTCGCAGACGACTCGTGCCTGCCATTTGCCGTGGCTGTGCACACTGCCGTGCAGCAGATCGGGATGCCGGAGGCCGACGTCATGCTTGCGCATGCGACCGTCAAGTTTGCTCGCGCGCGCAAAAGCGTCGAGGTCTATAAAGCGTACAAGGCCGTGGCCAGCGATATTGCGAAGAACCCGACCGTCTCTGGCGCGTCCATTCCAGTACATCTGCGCAACGCTCCAACGAAGCTCATGGAGGATCTCGGTCACGGCGCCGAGTACAAGTACAACCCAGACTTCGTTGGCCCCGTCCACCAAGACTATCTTCCGAAGGAGATTGCGAACTCGCGGTGGCTGGGCCGGTTCCAGCCCACGTTGAGGGACAAGCCTGCGAGCGACATGCCTGCTAAGAAGGAGGATGATCCATAGCCTGGGCCAGAGGTTGTGCAGCCCCGGTTCTATTTAATCGTATTTTATCGTGCGTTTTCACTGGCTATTCAAAGAGTTCGGCGTACTCCGAACCACTTAAGGCGACTCACAACATGCTGCTGAGAGCAAAACGGCGCATCCAGTTGCGCACGATAACGACGAGCGTTTCCCTAGCTGCGCGAGCCTAAAACAAAGCATATAATATAAGGGTTTATAACGGCATGTCTACTATGTGATGTCTGTTTTTGAAGTTCACTTGTCCAGGCTGCTCACCTTCGCGACGGGGCGGTTCGTCATGATGTTCGCCAGCCGCAGGAAGTCGCCCCAGTGCACATGCGTGCCGCGGCGGAGGTGGACCTCCGTCTCGTGCTCCCAGAGGTCGCTCACGGGCACGAACTTCGCGTGCGAGCGCACAATGCAGAAGACCGACGCGGCCTCGTCCGACGCCGTGCGGTTCTTCCAGTCCGTGTCAAAGTGGTCCTCAATGAACTCCATGCACTTAATACCGTAGCGCACGGCACGCACGTGGTCCATCGGCGACGGGAGGCCGCCCTGCTGCAGGTGGCCCGGAATGGCCTCGCGCGCGTCGAAGCGGCCGTGGCTCTCCGTCTCGAAGATGGACGTCAGGTTCGCCGTCGTGAAGCCCGGCGATGCCTGCTCGTTGCGGATGACGAGGCGCCCGGCCCGCACGCGGCCCTTGTCCTGCGAGAAGCAGTTGCGCAGATGCTTAATGTCTGCGTGCATCTGCGTCAGCGAAATGCCGTCCTCGGGTGTGTACACAGCATATGCACCGCAGATGAGGCCGCACAGGCTCGCGATGTAGCCCGACTGCGCGCCCTGGACCTCGACGACGAACACGCGGCGACGCGTGGAGCTGGCGCTCTGCTTCACGATGTCGCAGTACTGCAGCAGCGCGTTCAGACACGTGTCCGTGCCGAGCGACGACTCCGTGCCGGGCACGTTGTTCGAGATCGTTGCTGGCAAACACGTCATCGGAATCCGGAAGGCTGGGTACGTGCCGCGCGCCTGGTCGAGCATGTGCAGCGAGCGGAACGCCTCGAAGCCACCAACAATGAGCAGACCGTCGATCTTGGCCTTGCCGAAGTAGAAGGCGATCATGCCGAAGTCGACATCGGGCATGCTGCGGTTCGTGCCGATCTCGCAGCCACCCTTCGCGTACCAGGAGCTAATGTCGTGCCAGGTGATCTCGCGGAACGACTCGTGCCGCGCCAGGCCGGACCAGCTGTTGTACACAGCAATGGGCGTGTGGCCCTTCGTGAGGCAGTAGGACGCGGCAGCAACGACGGCCTGGTTCATGCCGCCGGCAGGCGCGCCGCAAGCAACGATGGCGATGCGGCGGCCTGAGGGCTCGACGTCGATGTCAGAGCGCGAGATTGTGAGGTAGTTGCGCAGGTGCTCGTTGAACTCGGGGTCACGCAGCGAGCGCGCGCGCTCGAAATCCTTCTTCTCGATGGCCTCCGCAACAAGACCGGTCTCCTTCACAGCGTCCATGAGGTTCACGCGCACGAGCTTGTTCTCCTTGATGCCGATCATGGGCGACGGCGTGTCCGGCGTCGAGTCCAGAATCGCCTCAATGGCCTCGGCGCCCTGCAGCGTCGCGAGCGTACGGTCGCTGGCCACGGCCGTGCCACCACGCTGGATGTGGCCGAACGTCGTCACGCGCGTGTCGAAGCCGATCTCGACGAGCGCGTCCTTCACTGCATCGGGCGTGATCTGGTTCAGCTCGTCGTCGATGGCGCCCTCGGCCACAATGACGATGATGCGCCGCGAGCCCTTCTCGCGGTGCCGGTGCACGACCTTGTTCATCTCCTGCTTCCACTCGCCAGCGGCCGGCGGCTTCTCGGGAATGAACACGTAGTCGGCGCGCGTGGCAATGGCGGCCATGAGCGCGAGCCAGCCGCAGTGGCGGCCCATGACCTCGATGACGAACGCGCGCGAGTGCGAGTCGGCCGTGGCCTGGATCCAGTCCACGTTCGTGCAGATGCGGTCCAGCGACGAGAACGAGCCAATCGTCGTGTCCGTCATGGCCATGTCGTTGTCAATGCTGCCGACAATGCCGGCAATGTTCAGGTGGCCATGGCGCTCCTGCTGCTCCTTTGAGATGTCGCCGCGCTTGTACAGCTCCTCAATGAGGCCCGGCCAGTCATTGCGCAAAAAGTTCGCGCCAGTGAGCGAGCCGTCGCCGCCAATCACGACGAGCGCGTCGATGCTGTTCTTGATCATGTTGTAGCAGGCCGTGAGGCGGCCCTCGCGCTCGCGGAACTCGGGGCAGCGCGCCGTGCCAATGAGCGTGCCGCCAAACGACAGCCAGCCGCGCACGTCGTCCCACGACATCTTCTTAATGTCGTCCTTGATGAGGCCGGCGTAGCCCTCGTGCACGGCGAACACGTCGCACTTCTTGTAAATGCCGTAGCGCACAACAGCGCGCACGGCCGCATTCATGCCCGGCGAGTCGCCGCCCGACGTGAGCACGGCAATGCGCTTACGCGGCTCGCCCTCGATCTTCGGGATGGCCGGGAACGCGTTCTCCGTCTGGTCGAGCATGTCCTTCACGAGGTTCTCGTCGTCGCCGTGCGAGACCTGCAGAGGCTTGGCCGTGGGCTTAACGCTGCGCGTCGAGGCGCCAGCGCCTGCGCTGGAGAAGCCGATGAGGTTGCCGAGCGGGTCCACCAGAAACACAGTTTCGGGCTCGCCAAACTTTGGGTGCGCCTGGCGCGGACCACCACACGTCTCGTGGTGCGGGTTGCAGACAATGTCAGGGATCTGCGCCACGGGGAACACAACGGCCGTAGCAAGGCCGCGCCAGTCGTGCGAGTCGGCCACGTCAATGAGCTCCATGCGGCGGGCCAGGCTCGCCTCCTTCGACGGCGCGTCCGGCGCAAGGCGCAAAAACACAACCGACATTTCGTCGCCCTGGCGGCCCTGCAGAATGAGCGTGTCCTCCTCGATACTTTCCTGTGCGCGGTGCGGCCCACCGCCGTGCTCGACGTCCTTTGCCGACCACTCTGCGTTCAGCAGGAAGCCAAGGGCTTGGTAGAACGAGCGCGTGCGCTCGAACAGCTCAGCGTCCGAGGTCACGATACTTGCCGATGTCGATCCAACCGAAAACATCTTAACCGGTTAGCGCACCTTCCGATCCTAGGCTAGGACCGTTTATTATACTAACGCAGTTGGGGATCGCCAGGGCAGGGGCAGCCGATGCGATGCGTATTGCTGCGAGTCACACCGTTAGGAGCGCGCTCACGTGTCTCTTGGGGTGGTGCAGTGAGCGCAGCGCATGCGCGCGCGCCGAACAAGCCCGTTACGGCGACAAACGAAGTGCGCTGCTTCTGCACCCGTTCGCACCGACGAGCAAGATACCGGCTCAAGTCCGCGACGCACGAGCCTTGACGCGAGGCCCAGTTTGCTCCTCAGCGCTCTGTCACGTGGCCGCCGCTTAAGAGATCAGCGCAACTCGTAATGTGCGGTTCTCAAAACGATGGGGCTGCCGTCTAAACGACGGGACGCGAAGCGCGCCCAGATCGCCTTCGTTGCCTTATCGGCTTTAATTGCGGAGTCGCGCAACCGTCTCGCGGCTCGCATGCGGCTAGTTACCGCTGTGATTTAATCCTGCATGTAGATTCTTAGGTGGGTGCATAGATGGGCACAGATTTGCTGCAGATCGAGTTAGTAAACGCGCGCGCCGCCGGATCGTGGGGAAGCCCCCGTGGTTTTGCTTGCGCTTACGGCACCTCGGCCGCGACGGCCGAAAAGCGCCGTCCTCAGCGATTCGCGGTTCAGAGCACATGAGAAAGGGCGGGTCTTACGTCAAGCAAGCGTCGGCTCGCTAATAGGCCTACTTGTAAACGCTGCTTGTAAACGCTGCATGAATTAGGGCAAAACACATATGATTGAACTTAATTGCAGAGCTTCACCTGTAGTCTGAAAAAAGGAAACGTCTGTCTATAGTTTTTCGCCGCTAATATCCCTACACGGTCTACACTAGTGAGCTCGCCTAACTTCCACTCCCCTTCAAAAAGCCCTACAGGTTATTTCTCGAAGCGACCGCATTCGGCAACCTCCACAATTGAGCGAGCCAAACCCCCGCAATTGAGCTTGTTGAGCCGGCGTTAACTCGTCACACGGTGAAGTAAGATGGTTGAGCCCCCTGGCTTAAGTCTGGAAATTAGTAGCCGCGTGACGCGCTGAGGTCAGGCGCCTGCACATTACCTGTATCGGGGAATCTCTGTGTCCCACCGAACCGCCGCGTTTTACACGCGCGAAAAGTGCCGACGGTCAGCTCTAATGAAATGCTGATACTGAACATCCAGATTCACTAAGGAAAAAAAAAAATAAAACGCGCCTTAACAAATGGCGCCTTAAATTTCGGCTCAGCGCCGGCCGCCTATTTCGCGCGCCGATTCGTGTCACGTGTGCATTCCGTGCCCGACCCTGAGGCCTCATCATCCAATTTTTCACGAAAAGCTCTCCACAATGGCCCCCTCCGCGCGCCCCGAAAATGTGCTCCAACGCGCGAAGGAGCTAGAGGCAATGGACAAGGGCAGTGCTGCGCTTGACGCGCTGTACGAGACGGTGCTTTCGAAGCGTGCGCGCAGCATGACGCTGCAGCAGCTCGAGCCCGTGTTTCTGAAGTTTGTGGACCTCGCCGTCGAGCTGCGCAAGGGCAAGGTCGTGAAGGACGGCCTGCACCAGTACAAGAAGCTGCTGCTGGCTCTGACGACATCCCAGGGTGACCAGGGCGTCGTTGCACTCGAGAAGGCCGTGGACCGGCTGCTGTCGCTGTCCGAGGAGCGCGTTACGCGCGCTCAGCAGCAGGCCGAGGAGGTCACTGTCGACGACGACCTCGAGGAGGAGAAGTCGCCGCAGGACATTCTGCTGGCCATGGTCAGCTCCGAGGAGGCGAAGGACCGCACGGACCGCGAGGTCGTGACGCCGTGGCTAAAGTTCTTGTGGGAGAACTACCGCAGCGTGCTCGACGTGCTGCGCAACAACTCGAAGCTCGAGGCCAGCTACGCGAGCGTCGTGCAGAAGGCGTTCGGCTTCTGCATGCAGTACAGCCGCAAGACGGAGTTCCGCCGCCTGTCCGAGCTGCTGCGCACGCACCTGCAGTACGCGGCCACGCAGTCGAAGGCGTACCACGCGGACCTCGTGGCTGCGCGTGCGGCCGCGCTGAAGCAGGCCGGCTCAAAGGACGTGTCAGCGGCGCAGATCGCCGCCCAGATGCCGCCCACGGCGCCGGCGCACCCAATCGACCTCAGCGATGGCGACACGCTGCAGCGCTTTTTGGACACGCGCTTCGAGCAGCTGAACGTGGCCGTCAAGATGGAGCTCTGGCAGGAGGCCTTCCGCTCCGTCGAGGACATCCACACGCTGCTTAGTGCGACGCGGCGGCCCATCCCCGTCGGTTCCATGGCCACGTACTACGAGACGCTGGCCCGCATCTTTGCCGTGTCGAACAACCACCTCTTCCACGCAGCGACTTGGTTCCGCTACTACGCCATGGTGTACACGCGCCGCGGCCCCAGCGCCGAGCTGCGCCGTATTGCATCGTTCTTCCTGCTCAGCGTGCTGTGCATTCCGCGCAACGAGCAGCCCGCGCTGACGGGCCGCGCCCGCCGCTGGATGGCGCTCATCAACCTGCAGCGCTTCCCGTCGCGCCAGGGCCTGCTCGATGCGGCTCTGCAGCGCAACGTGCTTGAGTACGCGAGCCCCGAACTCGTCGAGCTGTACACGCTGCTCGAGACGCCGCAGTTCGAGCCGCTGACGCTGCGCGAGGACCTTGACGCGCTTGCGCCGAAGCTCGCCGCCGAGGCCGCCTACAAGCCGTACCTGTCGCCGCTGTTTAACGTCATTGCCACGTCCGTGTTTGACGAGCTGGCCAAGAGCTACAACGAGGCGAAGCTCTCGTTCGTGCTCGGCCTCGTAACGCTGCCCGAGCCGTTTGCCGCGTCGAAGGCCGAGATCGAGCGCGTGCTGGTGCAGGGCTCGACGCAGCAGGGCTACCGCGTGCGCATTGACCACGCGAACGGCACGGTGCGCTTTGTGGACTCGCTGGCGTCGCCGCTGCCGGGCACGGCCGGCGCGCTGCTGCGCGAGGAAGTATACGCCCTGGCGCAGGCGCTGGCCCGCGCTTTGGGCTCGGCGCCGAAGCCCGTGCAGGGCGACCTTGCGGCCGAGTCGCGCGAGTTCACGGCGCGCAAGGAGCGCGAACGCGCGCGGTTTGAGGCGCGCGAGAAGGAGCGCACGCAAAAGGAAGAAGAGGAGGCGCGCGAGCGCTCGCGTCAGTACGAGGAGATGCGCGCCGCGAACGAGGCGCGCGTGGCCCGCGAGGAGGCCGAGCGCGCGGCCGCTTTGCTCAAGAAGGAGACGGCCGAGATTGCGCTGGCCGAGAAGCGGAAGCTGGCCGAGTCCATCAACGCGAAGGGCCACCTGCACGTGGACCTCGACGACCTCGAGAACATCACGACCGAGCAGCTGCAGAGCATGCAGGTGCAGCAGCTCGACCAGGAGGCGCGCGGCCTCGAGCAGCGCATGGCCGGCGTGGCCCGCCGCTACGACCACATCGAGCGCGCGCTGCGCCGCGAGGAGGCGAAGCTCTGGCGCGAGGATGCCGATGCGCAGGCCGAACGCGACCGCGAGGCCTACCAGAAGCGCAGCGAGGCGATCGTCACGGGCGCGCGCCGCACATACGAGGCCGGCCTGGCCTACGCCGAGCGGTTTGCGCGCGTGCGCAGCGCCTACGCGGACTACATGAGCAGCGTGAAGAGTGCGCACGAGCAGCGTGTAAGCGAGCTGCGTGCGAAGAACGCCGAGGCTCTGGAGAAGGCGAAGAACAAGCGCATTGCCGAGGTCAAGGCCGAGGAGGAGCGCATGAAGCGCGAGGAGGCCGAGCGGCAAGAGCGTGCCGAGAAGGAGCGCGCCGAGAGCGAGTGGAAGCGCCCGACCGTCACTGCGCCGGCCGCCAGTGCGGCGCCCCCAACACCGGGTGCGTTCGTGCCGTCGTTCCGGCGAGCGGCGGCGGCGGGCGGTGCACCCGTCGGCACGCCAAGCGGTGCGCCAGCGCCGACGCCAGTCGCTGCTCGCGGGGCAAGTCCGTTTGGATCTGCCACGCCGGGCGCGCCAGCGGGCGCCTCGACGGCCCCGCGTAGCGGTGGGCCGTTTGGAGCCGCTAAAGCGGGTGCTCCGGCCACGGGCGGAGCCGGACCCTTCGGTGCTGCTAAAGCGGGCGCTCCGGCCACGGGCGGAGCCGGACCCTTCGGTGCTGCTAAAGCGGGCGCTCCGGCCACGGGCGGAGCCGGACCCTTCGGTGCTGCTAAAGCGGGCGCTCCGGCCACGGGCGGAGCCGGACCCTTCGGTGCTGCTAAAGCGGGCGCTCCGGCCACGGGCGGAGCCGGACCCTTCGGTGGTGCTAAACCGGGCGCTCCGGCCACGGGGCCGTCGTCGGCGACGCGTGGAGCCAGCCCGTTCGGCGCGGCGAAGCCTGGTGTACCGGCGACGGGTACTGGGACGCCCGCGGCGGCGGTTCCTGCTGGCGCGACAACGCGCCCCGGCCCGTTTGGAGGCGCGAAGCCCGGCGCGCCGGCCACAGGGGCGCCGGCGAACACGGGTGCCGCCGCAGCAGCTCCTCGCAGCAGCCCGTTTGGCGCGGCGACGCCCGGCGCTCCGGCGCAGGGCCCTGGTGCGAAGAAGGACGCTCCGGCCGGCGGCAAGTACGTGCCCTTGTTCCTGCGCAAGCAGCAGGAGCAGCAGTAATTGTTTAAGTTTACCTACGTTGAATCTGTCTTGCAGTTAATGAGACATATCCCTGAATTTGCGCCTGCGCGCGGCTACTACTCGGCTACTGGTCAGCAGCTACTTGTGGGCCGCCTTAAACTGGGCTCACCTTTTTTTATTTTTATTTTTTTTCGGGTTCTAGCAAGCAAATAATAAAAATAACATAGGAAATAACTTCTGCCTAGCTGCGCTGGATCTTGTTATCGAACGACACAGCATTGCCTGGCGTGTATGGCGGGGGCTGCGAGGCCGTTTCGCCAGTGCGCACGTCCTTCGTCGCCTCTGGCGCCACGGAAATGAGGGGGCCGTCGCTCGGGCCGTCGCTCGGGCCGGCAGCATGCTGGGGCGCCGCGGCCGTTTCGGCGGCCTTCGTCGGCTTTGGCTTTGCGGCGGGTGCTGCGCGCGCAGGCGGCAGCGCGGGCGCCGCCGCCGTGGCAGCGCGCTCGGCGTCGGTCGAGTCCGGCACGGGCTCGTAGCCGCTGCGCGACGGCGCGCGCGAGTAGCGCGCATGCACAAGCACGTAGACGGCGTGGATGAAGCCGCAGAACGGGATGAGCAGCGTGAGAATGAGGTTCAGCCAGAACTCCTGCGAGCAGAAGCCGAACTCAATTCCCGTAGAAACGAACGGCAGAAACAGCGCCAGCACAATGAGCCAGAACAGGCGGTTCGGGGACTCTGCAACGGACGACATTTCTAACGGTCGAAGCGCAAAACTGGCTGTAGTTGGATTGGGGGAAAAGGGCTGCTAGTGGCAAACGCGCGCGTGGGCGTGGAGGGACGGCGTGGGTCGGGAGGCGCTGCGGCAAGGGTGGCTTCGCCGCAGCGCTGGCCGTACCGCGGCGCCGCGCAGCAGTGGCCGTACCGCGGGCGCCGTCGCTATGTGGGCCCACCCAAGACCGCGGGTTTGGGCTCGGCCACACAGTCTACCAGTTTGGTAGAGCCAGAAGTTCGAGGGGACCACCACGCATGGCGGCCGCCGCACACCTCTATGCCGGGTTTCTGGGCGGGCTCGCCTCGTCCGTGGCCCTGCAGCCGCTCGATCTGCTGAAGACGCGCGTGCAGCAGGGCTCGCAGGGCCTCATAGCCGTGCTCGGCGACGTGCGCTCGATAAAGGATGCGTGGCGCGGCACGCTGCCGTCGGCGCTGCGCACGTCCGTCGGCGCATCGCTGTACCTGACCCTCCTGAACCGCGTGCGCCAGGCGCGCGCCGACACGGACGCGTCCGCGCGCGCAAGCTCGGTGCTGCCGCGGCTATCGGCCATGAACAACGTCGCGACGGGCGCGTTCGCGAGGGCCACAATCGGCTTCGTCATGATGCCTGTGACCGTCGTGAAGGTGCGGTTTGAGTCGTCGCTGTTCAAGTACACGTCCATGCTCGACGCCGTGCGCGACATTGTGCGCGGGCCGAGCGGCTGGCGCGGCCTGTTTGCCGGGTTCGTCGCCACAGCCAGCCGCGATGTGCCGTACGCGGGACTCTACATGCTGTTCTACGAGTCGGCGAAGGACGCGCTGCAGCTGTCGTGGCTGCCCGGGCCGGCCACAAACACGGCGGCCGCCGTCGGCGCGGCCGTCGCGGCGACGTCCATCACAGCGCCGTTCGACACCATCAAGACGCGCGTGCAGGTCAGCCGCACGCCGATCTCGTTCGCGACCGCGCTCGCGCAGATCATGGCCGAGAACCGCGGCGTGCGCGCGCTCTTCGACGGCCTTGGCCTGCGCCTCGCGCGCAAAACATTCAGCGCCGGCATCAGCTGGTGCATCTACGAGGAGGTCGTGCGCCGCATGAGCACCCCGCCGGCCTAGGCTTGTCCATCACTTAGGCCTGCCTGCCACTTAGGCCTGTGCACCACCACTACACGCACCGGTCTCTTCGCGCGTGCCTCGTGGGTAACATTCGCGGTCCCGCGCTGCATCTGCATGCCTTAATCATTGCATCGAGGACCGCATCTGTATATAGCAAAACCTAATGACATTAGTGTACACATTTACTCGCGCGCGACCTCGGCCAGCGTCGGCACGGACGACGCGGCGCCGGGCCGCGTCACGGCAATGCCGGCCGCGCGCACGGCGAACTCCACGCGCTCACGCATCGTGCGCTTCGCGTCGAGCAGCTGCGACACAAACGCAGCCAGAAACGTGTCGCCCGCGCCCGTCGTGTCCACAACCTTCTCGACGCGCGACGCGGCAACGTGGCCCGAGCCGCTGGCGTCGAGCCACACGGCGCCGCGCGCACCAAGCGTGACCACGCACAGCGCGGCCGTCTTGTGCAGCACAGGCAGCGCCGCAAGCGCGTCGTCCTCGTTCGCGCACGGCAGCCCCGTAAGCGCGCTCGTCTCGCTCTCGTTCACAACCAGCACGTCCACGGGCGGCCAGTCCGCCAGCGGCATATCCGGCAGCGGGCTCGGATTAAACACGGTGCGCGGGCCGCCCTCGCGCTGCGCAGCCGTGCGCAGCACGTGCAGCGTCGTCTCGAGCGGAATCTCGTTCTGCAGCACGACATAGTCCGCGCCGGACCACACGCCGTCGGGGAACCGGCTCTCCAGAACCTGCTCGTTCGCACCGCCGTACACAAGAATGCGGTTCTCGCCCGTTTGCTCCACGAGAATCGTTGCTGTGCCCGTGCGCGCGTCGTCAAGCACGGCCACGTTCGCCACGTCCACGCCCTCGCTCTTCAGCCCGTCAAGCAGCTCGGGCCCGAACGCATCGTGGCCAACGCAGCCAACCATAGCCACCTCGGCCGTGCCGCGCGGCACAAGGCGGCGCAGCGCGAGCGCCTGGTTCGCGCCCTTCCCGCCGCGGTGCGTCGCAAAGCCGGCCGCCTTCACGGTCTCGCCGCCGCGCGGCACGGTGTTCACCGTCGTCACAAGGTCGTAGTTCAGCGAGCCAACAACCACTACGCGCGCAGCCATGAGCAAGTTTCGAGAAGAAATATGATCTTCGCGTGTTGATCCTTGGTCCTCTGCGGTGCCTGGCGAGTGGCTAGGGCGGCAGCTAGGGCGAGGGCATGGGCCGGGGTTGTAGGGCAATTGCGGAGGTAGGCACCGAACCGCTCGCGTCCGTTGCAAAGCGTTTCCGCGCAAGGAACCAAACGAAAGCAGAGATTAGCCTGGAGTAATTAAAATACAAACTACTTATATTTGTTGAAAATTGGATTGAGTTGGCTCTTCTGTGCGCATCTCGCTGGCCCAAAACTGGCATCGTTCGCCACGGAAGTGTACAGGCAGGAGAGAACGTTGCAGATAGGTAACTATGGCATGTTAGCCGAATTACATGGACACCAACTTATGGAACATTATGAGCTGACCGGCTGCGCCAGGTACGTTGAGTATGAATGAGTTCGAGTTCGCTGCGATTCATGAGATCATCATCCCATTACTGACAATATCGTAGAGCTGATCGGCGATTCCAAACGGCAAGCGTGAACTCGACCTTCATATGATAACCAAGAGTATGTCCGCGGAGTTCATCTCTCCGATGGTCACATAACCTGTATTAACATAGTAACACGCTAGACTGTCCACATTTGAACTGACGACGGGCTAAGCTGAACTTGCCCAACGCGGTAATAAGCTGCTCGCACTGCAGCTGCCCACATCTCGGGCGACTGATAATGCGGCGGTTAGGGCCGTGCTATGGCCACCGCGTATACGCAAGAACTGCCGCACTCACCACAAGTAAGCTTTACACAGGCACGAAGTGATGTCTTCCAACCGGAAGCCCTGACGTGTACACCAGCTCTCTGGATCCCACTGCTGCCGCTCAGTGGCATGAGTGACGGCCGAACTTTGAATGCTAACGAATTCCTGCGGGACGGTACACAACGGCCCGGCGAGTATCTTCCAGTTTCTGAGCAACGAGACTGCCCACCATATGGTGCCGTTCGCCGGCGTTTGCAATGCATACCAATCAAATGAAATGGCAGGATCTGCGGTACAGGTGGCACCTGGAGCGTGCCAAATGAGATGAATTGGCCGCATGGTTGTGTGTACCTGGCTTCGACCTATCAACATGTGGCCCCGAACCCATCATGTCTGTAAGCGCATCTTCGGACAAGAATTATAGATCTATCTCGTTTAGGGCAAAGTCTTTGTATGGCTTCCATGAATACCGCTTTCATCCAATGTTCCTACTTCAAGTTCTGCAGAACCAGGCGTGGCCTTTCCGTTCGTACAGTGGAGTAATTATGGGAATGTTTCTGACACGGTCCGCAATTGCCCGAAAGAATTGTCTCTGCACCTCTGGGCAGCCCTTACTGATGTCTACGACCGGCGGACTCGTGCTGAATAACGTACGCACCGCTAATTGTCGTCACACAATGTAACCCATAATTAGGTGGTGCAGTGCTGGCGCACGTATGAACCACAGTAGTCGACTCGAACAAGCTGTAGCCAAATGCGTCTCCACCCACAATCCGCGTGCAACGGAGTTAAAACTAGGAGCTAAGGAAGCAGTGCTGTAACCTATTCGTAAGTTGCTAAATTTTACGACACTTCAACGTGGTGCTCCTATTCAAGTCTGTAGCGTGAACCAAGCCGGCGGCTTAGGAGCGTACAGCACTCAAAACTATGTACAACGTGGGCCTGTGGTGCGAGGGCCTCACGACGACTGCTGCAGGCGTGTCACGTAGACCTGCGACGTCAGGTTCCACGCCATCATGAACTTCTGCACACAGTGCTGCGTGCACTGCTGCTGCGCCGCGCTCACGGACGCGCCCGGCGCCGCGAAGCACAGCTCGAAACAGTCCTTCGTCATGTTGTTCACGAGCTCGGTCACGTCGGCCGTCGCGATTTCCTGGGCCGTCTGCTCCTTGATTTTCTGCTGCAGCTGCGTGCCGGGCGACGCCGGTGCAGGCTCGCTCTTGCGGCCGAAAAATGCCATGATTGCTCGGTTCTTTTACTGAGGTTCAAAGCGGGTTCCGCTCCCAAGCCCGTTACAAAGCACGGCCTGTCCCTAAACCGCCGCGGCCTAAATTATTCACGCCGCTGTAGAAGCACTGTTCTCGGCCATGCAGACCCGCGTTTTCCCCGCCGAGGTGTTCGCGCGGCTTGCGCCGGACGTGTATTTCGAGCGGCATCTCCAGCAGGGCAAGCGCCCCACGGGGCGCGATCTTGGTGAGGCGCGCCCGCTCGACGTTCGCCGCGACGGCGCGCTGAGCCTTCCTGGCGCATTGGGCTCGGCCGTCGTGCGCGCCGGCAACGCGACCGTCGTGTGCGGCATCACGGGTGGTCTCACGAGCTTTGAGGGCAATGGCGGCGTCTACGCGAACGTCGAGATCCACCGCGGCGGCCACGCGGGCAACCCAACCGCCGAGGAGCAGGTGCTCACGATGGCCACGCACCGCCTCGTGAAGGCGGCCGGCATCGACCCGCAGAACTTTGTTGTTGGCGAGGGCCGTGAGCTGTGCCTCATGGCGCAGATTGTCGTGCTTTCCCGTACGGGGCCGTCCATGGACCTCGTGTGGGCGAGCCTGCGCGCGGCGCTGCAGGACTGCCGTGTGCCTGTGTTTGCGCAGGACGAGCGCACGCTCAATATGGTTCCGACGGCGGAGTCGCGGCCGCTTGTTCTGCCGCGCCAGTTCGCGACGGAGCACCGCACGTACGGCGTGACGCGCGGCGTCGTGCTCGCCGACATCGACGGCGCCGTTGAGGAGGAGTGTGTGCCGGACCGCATCTGCATAGCCCGGAACGGCTCGGGAAACCTTGCGTCGTTCAGTCTCGTCTCGCCGAGCGGCTGCTGCTCTGCGGACGCCATAGAACACGCTCTTGCATTAAGCCGAACAAAGTCTGCATAGAGTGCTTCATGATGCACATTCAAAAACTGTTCTCGTATCTGGAAAGACAAAGCGGCCAGGAGACAAACGGCCAAGAGACAAAGGGTCAGGAGACAAAGGGTCAAGAAACAAAGGGTCAAGAGGCGGACGGCCAAGAGGTCGTACACAAGCGCGAGGCAATGAGTTATTCATGCCGCCGCCGCTTTCGCGGGCATGCGAATGCTTAGTCCAGATCCTGATTCATAAATGGAGCCACACTCGGCTCTAGCTTAATTCATTCATAGTTCTGATTATGGTTCTCTAATAGTCATCGTGCCTGTCGCGTAAGGCGCGGGTCAGGAGTGCCGGCACGCAAATCAGAAGTCCTCTTTCTTGTCCACAACGTCGATGATGCGCTCGATGTCGAGCGTCTCCGTGAACATGCGCTGCATCTTCGCGTTCTGCGTGCGCGCCTCGGGCGTGAGCAGCCCCTGGAACTCAATTGCGCGCTCGGGCGGGATCGTCTTGCGCTTCTGCTTCAGCACGTACTTCGCGACGCCGTACGCATGGACCTGGCGCTGCGCGCCGCGGAAAATCGTCAGCACAAACAGCCACTTCTCCGTCCAGCCAATCACGCGCGACTCGACGTCGTAGGGCACGAACGGCTTGATCTCCTTGCGGAAAACAAGGCCAACCGAGCCGAGCGGCGAGTACACAAACTCGTGCCGCTTCAGCACGGGCCCGTCCGCGTCGCGGTACGAACGCCAGAAGTCCTTGAGCACGTCCGTTAGCAGGTTCGCGCGCGAAATGTCCATGTCCGAGAAGTACGTCGAGTTCGACTTGTGCAGATTGAAGTCCATCTCCGTGAGCGGCGTGAACGTGCGAATTGATAGTGGCGCGAACACGCTGCGCGGCTTGCGCGCGCGCTGCAGGTACATGTTCTTCACGACATAGTAGTAGAACCGCAGGTGGAACACAAACGGGATCGACTTGTAGCTCGAGAGCACGAGCGCACCGAGCGACAGCAGCGTGAGCGACGGCATTTGCGCTGACGAGACCTCCCTGCACTCGCAGCCCGCTTTGTGTTGGCTATGTATGGCCCGGGCACGCCCTGCCGAGGCCGCAGGGTTCGGGTAGACAGCGGGTAAACTGTGGACGCTGCAGCCGCGTTACTGGCTGCTTCGCAGTCACGAGAACGCGCGCGCGGTGCTCGGCGCGCACTGGCCAGTGCGCATTGGCCAGTGCGCATTTAGCCATCGGCAGCACTAGTGAGTTCCGGCGTTGCTCGTGCGCTCACTCGGGCCGCCGCTCATTCACGCCACCGTCAGTCGCTCGGCGCTCGTCGCTCGGCGCTCGTCGCTTGGCGCTCGTCGTATGTACAAAGTTCTAAATATACATAAGATGCTACTTGGCAACGCCGTTCGACTTGCCTTGGAAATGCTTGGTTTTCTTTTGCGAGCGCTGGTCCGCCGCGCGCTTGTACTTGCGCGGGTCCTTGCGGCTCATTTGCGCGGGGTCGCGCGCGCCCTTTCCGCCCTCCCAGAACCGCGTGTGCCGCACGGAGAAGTCGTGGTCGCACGCCTTGCACTTCTGGCTGAACCGCTGCTCGCGCGAGCAGAAGCCGCACAGCATGCGGTTCGCCTGCTCGGCGGCGTGGTGCATCTCGGCGTCGTGGCAGCGGTCGCACGCAAACACGCGCTGGCAGCAGCTGAAGCGGAACCACCGCTGCGACCGCCGGTAGTGCGCACACCGGCCCTCGTTCGGGAGCGGCTCGCCGCCTGTCAGGTTCAGGCGCTGCTTCGGCGCCGTCTCGGGCAGCTTCCCGCGCTGCGCGCGCTTCGCCGCTGCGTCGATCGTCTCCGTCGACAGCAGCGAGAACGTGAACAGCTCGATGCGCAGACTCATTTTGGCGTGGCAGTTGCGGCAGCTTTGCAAACGCAGCGCGCCAAAGTCCACGTTCTTGAACACGGGCGTCGGCGCCTGGCACTGGCCGCACATGGCGCCGTACGAAGACGGCAAAAGATCAATGGGCCTGCCGCCGTCAACATCTAAGTACCCGGCGGTGTGGCTCATTGAGTGCAAAAACTCCTTGCGGAAGGCGACCATGAGCGGCAGGTCGCACTTCTCGCACAAATCGACCTTTGGCTTCGACGCGCGCCCGTACTCGCCGCTCTGCACGTTCTGGAACGTGTGCGGGGCCTTGCAGCGGCCGCACTGGAACAAAAGGTTCAGGCTCACAATCTCGCAGACAGCTATGTTCACGAGCGACACGTCCGGAAACAGAATCTCCGTGCCCTCGCGCTTCGGCTTCGCCATGTCGCGCGGACCGCCGCCCATGTCGACGTCCTCGTTGTCCGAATCATGCTTGTACTCTGCTTCGGACTCGTCGGACTCAGAATCGGACTCGGACGACGACTCTTCGTGCGAGCCAGGAGCCGGTCCCAGCGCCGAGTCGGACTCGGAGTCGGACTCGGAGTCGGAATCGTGGCGCTGCGGCTCTGTGATCTCCAAAGAGTCGAGTAAAAATGCAGGGTCCTCGAGCGTCGATGGCGCCGCAGCCGTCGATGGCGCCGCAGCTGCCCCGGGGCGTTCTTTGCTTAGCGGCTGCTTAGTTGCTTGCGCCGGTCCCGTCGCAGGTGCAGGCTTCGCAGCCGCGTTCGGCGCCGGCGCCGAACCGGACTGCTTTGCCTGCGGCGCTGGCCCATTAGCCGGCTTGCCGTTCGGTGTGTCGCTCGGCGCACTGCGACCGCGCACAATCGTGACCGTGCGCACGGGCGGCAGCGCAAGCAAGCGCTCGAGCTCGGCCACGAGCCGGCGCACGCGATCTAAGAGCGGGCCGTCGTATGCCAGAAACGCGCGCTCAACGTTTGCCGCGTGCCCGCGCGCAATCTCCTTGTTGTTTATCAAAATGCTCGGCGCGTCGCCCTGGTGCGGGTAGTGGCGCGACACGCGCAGGTCGAAGTCGAGCACAGCAATGTCGTAGAGGAAGTCCGGGTCCAGCGGCACGAGCACTTGGTACAGCTCTGGTTCGATCTGGAATGCCTTGTACGCCTCGCTCAGTGCGTCGAGCTCGAGCTTGCGCTGCGACTTCTTCTTCTCGAAGTACGGGCGACGGCCGCCGCGGCGACCGCCGCGCGCGCCTCGGCGCGTGGGCGCCGACGGTTGTTTTGGCGTTTCGGAGGCAGTGGCGTCCATGCAAACGAACGCAAGCGCTGCTTCAGGCCGCTTTGTGGCAAGCCGCGCGCCCTGCTCATATAAAGTGGGACAGTGTGACTTTTATGCACCATGCCTGCGGGCTGGCGGCGGGTGACTGCATGCGCCGGCTGACGCGGGTTTGCGCAGCTTTAGAGCTCAAGCGTGATCCAGCCGGGCCACACGAGCTCGTCGCGAATGACCTTGCGCAATTGCTCAAGCACGAACTTCTCGACCTTGCCGACGTTGCGCAGCACGGCGCCGTGGTCCGAGTTATCGCCAATCTCGCTCTCAATATGCATGTTCTGGATCACATGCGCGCGCTCGCTGGGGACGACCTCGGACCCGTTCAGGTCGCTAAGGATGCTGATGTGGATGCGGTTCCGAATGTGCGCGGCCACGACGAGCGAGTGGATGTCGATGCCCGTGACGCGAATGGCCAGCGGCAGCGAGATGAACGATGGCGCAGGGTAGTTCACAAGCAGGCGCACGGAGATGGCGAGCTGCATGTCGCCGGCGTACTTCAGCTCCACAAACGTCTGGATATCGAACGGGTCCGAGTCGTCCTTGGCGCGGCCCGCCTCGGGCGTCGGCGTGCCATCGTCGCCGTACATGGCGTAGTTGAACGTGCGTGCGGACGGCGCCGCCGCAAACAGGCCCGGCGCCGCGCCCTCGTGCACGAGCGTTGTGCTGTCGACGGCCTCCTCGCTGCTGGCGCGGCTGTCGAGCTCGCTCTCAAGGTCGTCCAGCTCGCGGTCGTTCTCGTAGAACTCCGCAAACGGGTCCGAGAAGTGCTTTAGCGTGACCTCCGGCGGCGACGACCCGAGCTTGAAGCTCGACACGGCAAGCGACTCGATGAACGGCGGCAGCGCAATGCTCTGGAACTGCGAGTGCAGAAAGTCGCAGATGCCGGCCTCAATCCGCTCGCTGTCCTCCGTGAGCTGCTCCCAATTGAAGTGGATCGACATTGAACATGCCAAAACTATGGGTCCGGCCGAGGTGCTGATGACAAACGACGCGCGCCGGCGCACTTCGCTCCAGCGCGGCGCCTGTCTCGGCCGCGTAAAGCCGGCACGCCCCGTGCGCGAGGGCTCGAAATGCGTACTAAAACACTCAATTAGTTCTCAGTACTCGTTGGCCCTAACAAAAAATAAGAGTGCTTTGAAGGTCCTTTGGGTTGACGACCGTAGGGGCCAAAAGCAAGCCCGCTACAGCGAGGGGTGAATGCGAGTGCGGTACAAATTGCACGCGTTGAATCTAAATATGCCGGCGCCAGCGTGGGCCGGCATTGTCGAGGCGCGCGCCCGCGCGACTCCTTGCATCGGCGCCACCTGCAGGCGGCAGCGCCGGGGGTCACGAGGGACGCGGGCGCGGAGCGCCCCTGCCGAATCGTATGAGCGTTTACGCGTAACGTGGCGTATGCATGATTGCCGTTAAGTAAGCACAGGCCCGCTGCAGGCCTAGACGACAACAAAAACAAACCAAATTAACACCCTGAGGGATCACTGCGCGCACGCCATGGCCACCGACTCGAGCGCCATGCAGTCGCCGTCGCTCGCAGCGGAGCCGTCCCGTCTTGGCGAACCCGCTGCGGCAAACGGTTTCACGCAGGGCCGCGCCGCCACGCCCGAGCGGCCCGTGACGCCGCCACAGCCGGCGCCAAGCCAGCTCCCGGCCATGCCCAAGACACCAGACACGTCCATGCACGTCCCCGCGTTCCGCACGCCCGTGAATTCGGCTCCAGACGCGGACGCGGACGCGGCATCCGTGTATCTGAGCAGCCCCATCCGGCGCGCGCGGCATACCAGCCTCCTCGCCGGCGTGACAATGACGCCGGGCCGCCCGTACATGCGCCAGGGCCCGCCGCCTAGCCCATTCAAGGCAGCGCGGCCCACGTCAGGCGGCCGCGTCACGCTGTCGAGCCCGCAGAGCGTGCCGAGCGTACCGATGCAGTCGTTCTTCATGACGGCGGAGCAGGCAGCCGACATTGATAACCTCGACACGGCGAAGGAGGCGCTCGTGAAGGCTATTGAGCAGGGCGACGCGTTCCGCAAGAACTCGCAGCAGCTCAGAGCCATTGCGAACCAGGCCGTGTTCCAGCATAAACTGTTGGCCATTGAACGCGACGAAACAGAGCAGCGCTTCGAGGTGGAGTCCAGTATCCACCGCAAGGAAATAGAGAAGCTCGTTGTGGACATCATGGGTTACTCCGACAAAAGCATGAACATCGACCAGATCCGCCGGCGGCTGAAGCGCACGAAGCAGCGGCTCAAGGAAATGGAGGAGCTTGTCGCTATGCGCGACCGCCATATCGCCGAGCTCCAAGGCCAGGTCGCGCATTTACAGATGCAGCAGCAGGCCCAGTACCAGCATTTCCAAGCGCAGCAGCAGGCGCAGCATCAAGCGCAGCAGCAGCAGCAACAGCAACAGCAACAGCAGCAACAGCAGCAGCAGCAGGTACAGCATGCGCAGCACCATGCACAGCAAGCACAGCAGCCGCCGCAACCATACGGCCAGCCCGCGCCAGGCCAGCCCGCGCCAGGCCAGACTGCTCCCGTGGCGCCCGGGGCGCCGCCGCCGCCGGCCCCAGCGTCTCAGCAGCCTTCGACGGACGACGCGCAGACTCAAAAGCCGCGTCCACCACCAATAAACACGGAGCTGTCGCCGGCGCCCACGGGCGAGCCATTGAGCGCGCTCGAGATGCTGGCGAGCCAGGTCCTCAGCAGCGAGATCCAGCGCCCGCGACAGGCCGCCCCAGCGAACGCACCTGCGCCCGCGCCGCCGCCGCCGGCAAACGGCGGCGCGCAGGTCTACGGGTCGTCGCCCTTTTCTTCGCCCTACTATTCACCGTTCTCGCCGTATGGCGCCGTGCCGCCGCAGTACTACAGGCCTGCGCCCGTGTCGCAGCCGCAGTTCGGCTCCCCTGAAAAGCGGCGCCGCCCGTCGAGCAGCTCGACCATATCGGCGCCCAGCGACGACGACACTCTTGAAGATGCCCAGCTCAGCTAGAGCGACGGCGGCATCGGCCCTGACATTTAGAACAATTCGTGGACTCCTTACCCGGCACTTGCAACTGTAGTGCTGGGGTCTGCTGGCCGCAGCTACTGCAACGCAACACAACGCAATGCACCGCATTGTATAGATACCTATACCTGACTAGCTTTTAACGAGATACTTTATGCCGCCATGCACGCAGGAAGGCCGACTGAGGCGCACCCGCGCGCGCGCCCGCGCCCCCACAGCTAGGGTTAGGCCCGCGGCGGTCCCGCGCGATGTATGTAAACATGCGTGCATATGCAACTTGCCGCCACAACGCGCGCTGCCTCGTCTTCTACGGGCACAATTGACGAAATGATACGACTCTGGCCGGGGGTTCTGCTCTTTATGGCCGTTCTGGCTATGGCCGGCGCGACGTGCAATGCAGAGCCCAACCAGACCTCGCCGTTGGCCAGCGCCATCCTCGCTTGGATTCTGAGGCTGCGCGAGCAGGCGCTGAATCTCCTTCTCAACCGCACGGGCGGCCGTTTGCTGCCGTCTGTATCAGAGGTGCTTAGCAACTTTGTCGTCTCGCGGCCGGCCGCTCCAAACTCCGCAGCTGGCCTCGCGCGCATTGTCGACGTGCCGCGCCTCCACTTTGTGGTATTCGGGCCGGGCGGAGTGCTTCCGGACTTCGATGGACCTTTCAGCGTAGACGCCGTGTACAGGAACAAGCGGTGGGGGCCCAATGTGTACTTCGCAGTGTGGTCCGGCTACTACGAGGACTCGAAAGTGGCCGTTGGCGCCGACGCGCACACGACCTACAGCGACATTTGTCGCTTCCTGGCCGCACACAGACGAGAGCAAGCCACAAGCGGGCTTTTTGCGCAATCGCGCCGGTGCCATGGGGCTATGGGCGCCTACGAGCATGGACTGCACACCGTAGTGAAGCAGCTTGTCATTCATTGCGAACGCGGCAATGTGGCGGAATCAGAGGCCCTGGCCCGCATTCTCGGCCGCGTGCGCTACGGCCTTGGGGCCGCGCTTTTCTACTGGCTGCACTGGACGCTGCGGTGGAACACGGTGCGCGGCTTTTTCATGCTGTGCATGCGATTCACGCGGCCAGTGCCGGCAGCGCCGAGCTCCACAAAGCTGCAACTACTCGTGCCAAACACACCCTGCCGGTCAGCGCTTCGTTTCGTGGATGTCGTGGCGGCGCTTGTACTTGCGTCACCAGCAACGCTGGCGCGCGGCCTACTTTCTCTAGCGGCGCTGGCCAGTGCGTTTGCGCACACGAGCCTCTGGCGCCCAGTGTACTTGAGCCACCGCCTTGCGCTGCTCCGGCGGTGCACGACAATGGGTCAGGACAGGTGCTAAATGCTGCATTTGGGTTTATCATTACACGCTTAATTGTGGTTGGCGGCCGCGCGCTCCTAAAGGAGCGACGCCGGCAGGCTTGTGCCCGACTTGCGCAGGCCAGCAAGCTTATCGTAGTCGCCCGAAATGATGCGTTCAACAATGAGGTCGTCGCGCTTCTTCTTTTCCACGGGGTCCGAGACATCCTTCAGCTCGTCGCCGTGGCGCTCCTGCGCACGCAGGCGCAGCTCCTCAAGAGCCCACTCGCTGAGGTTGCTCTTGTCGAGGAAGAAGTACATGCCCAATGCGGCCAGCAGACCAGGCACGTACAGGTAGTACATGATGTTTTCCCAGCTCTCCTTCGAGTTCTCGCGAATGACCTGCCACGTCACCTCGCCCGTTGCGGGGTCCTCAACGGGGATCTTATCGAGAATGCGGCGGCCTTCCAGGAAGTAGGGCTCTAGCAGCGCCGAGTTCTCCTGCAGCTGTGTGGACTGGGCCGGGTTCAGCTTGAACTCGTCGAGCAGCGTTGCGCGCTTCATTGAGTTCAGTGCGCCCAACGCCGCGGCCGTCTTCAGCTCAGCGTCCTCGGGGCTTCTTGGGCTGCCGTCGGCGTTCTGAAACAGCTTCGCCGAGCTCGGCAGCTTCGCAACCTCCGCGGCCACGGCCTTCTCCAGCTCCTCGCTGTACACCGAGAAGCCCGGCGATGGCGGGAAGTCCTTGGCCAGGAACTTGAGCCCCCGGTCGAAAGAGACACGGCCTCCGACTGCTCGGGTCCGGGTCGCGCTGCGCAGCACCGAAAACATAGCTACAATGTGAACGCACCTGAAGCGGTCTTTGCAACCGGTTTGGGCGATCCGTGATTGGAGCACCTACCATAAGCACTAGACGTATGGCGGGCCAATCTCCAGGCGCGCGGGGCAAGGGCTGTATGCAGCGCGACAGACCTTCGGTGATGGTGGGTGGGTCTAATACCTAGCAAGTTTCAAGTCGTAAAGATAGATAGATAGAAGGCCAGGGAAGGGCATAGCGTGCACACAGAGTTAGGAACGATGATTCCTACGAGCAAGCACTCATGCGTCTGAATGCTCTACGACATGAATGCGAGAACACGCTCAAACGCGTCAACGGGAAATACTTCGAATAGGCTTTAAAAATGTGTAGAACTATGGTACGCTGTAAGCATATCTGCTCGCTCTACAAGGCGTCCTTGCGTGATAGCATTGCCTTCCTTAGGCATGTGCAGGCAAAGAACGAAGTCGGAACTGATCTGCTTCTCACCACACCTAATTACTAACAGGGCTTAGGGCGTCACACTTAGTAAAACCCGCGGCGGACTCGCGAACAAAACTTTCAGCTAAGCGTCTCTCTTTCACTGCCTAGTGGGAAGCGCGCCCTTACCCACTGGGAGGAATTGCAGGCCTCTTTGAAAAAACAGCGAATCTTGTCACTTCCTCAGTTGCCAGCATGCGTTTCATCCAGAGTGAGCAGATCCTTAACGTTCCCGAGGGCGTGCACCTCAACATCAAGGCCCGCCAGGTCACCGTTACGGGACCCCGCGGCACCCTGAAGAACGATCTGCGTCACATTGACATCACGTTCCACAAGATCTCGAACGAGCAGATCAAGCTGTCCATTGTGAACGGCAACCGCAAGCAGGTCGCTGCTCTGCGCACGGTCAAGTCGATCGTCCACAACATGATTGTCGGTGTCACGAAGGGCTACAAGTACAAGATGCGCTGTGTGCATGCCTTCTTCCCCCCGAACCTGGACCTCAGGGACGACGGCTCGCTGCAGATCAAGAACTACCTTGGCTGCAAGGAGGCTGTTGTCATCAAGGCTCTTGAGGGCGTGACCATCGAGCTGTCCAAGCAGCAGCAGGGTGAGCTCATCATCTCGGGCAACGACCTGCAGAACGTGTCGCAGACGGCCGCCAGCATCCAGCAGAGCTGCCGCCCCAAGCACAAGGATATCCGTAAGTTCCTTGACGGTATCTACGTCTCGGAGAAGGGCACGATTGTCGAGGACCAGTAAAAATGTCGGGTCTCCGCCATATCTGTTTATTCTAATTTAACTTAAATAGTGCGAAGGCTTTTTTCGTGCGGTCAGTGAGGACACTGGCCAGTTTTATTGGTTCTTTCCGCCGCGCAGCGGAGAGACAACTGAGTGACTGGTTTTGGAGTTTGTGAGTGATGCAGGGGTATTGGGGGATTGTAGCTAGGGCCGTGAGTGCGGGCGCAAGCACGGGCGTAGCATCGATCCACCGTCATAAATCTACAAGAAGCTAGCTACAAAATCGAGCGCAACAATTCGAGGCGGTTCTGAAGGCTCGTCTCTGGAGGCAACTGCCGCGAGGGCATCTAATGCCCGGTGAGGAGCGTTCGTGCATGGAAGCTCTTTTGTAGGCAGTTCGGCAGTAGGCAGTTCGACAGTAGGCAGTTGGGCAGTAGGCAGTTGGGCAGTGGGTAGTTGGGCAGTGGGTAGTTCGGCTGTAGGCAGTTCTGTGGCAGGAAGTTATGTGGCAGGCAGTTATATGGCAGGCAGTTTTCTTACGGGTAGCTCTGTAGAGGGCTCAACCGGCGGTCCAACTTTGTTTTGTCCAGCAGTGTCTTTTCCAGCCGTGTTCGGTTCATTTGTGTCCCCTTCACGCGGCCGAGCAATTGGCTCATCTGAATTTAGCGAGGCCGAGCTCGAGCTCCAGCGCGGCCGCACGACGTGCTCGGACTCGAGCCACTGCTCGGGCGTGTAGAACCTGAGGCCAACACCTTTGGCAAAGTCCTTGTCGTCCCTGCTGTGGTCTCCGGGGCGGCCCGCGGCGTCTCCGACGTAGAACGACGCCTTTATTTCGACCTTGCCGGGCTCGAGGTCCTCTTTCAAAAGCTCAAACATGCCGCGGCCGGGCTTGCGGTACTGCGCGCGCTGGCGCGGCGTGGGCGCCTTCGCGGCTGCGTACACAAGGGAAACCATGGGCAGCGCCTTCAGAATGCCGCCAATCTTCGTCTCAATGCTCACATACGTCCTCGAGTGCGGCTGTGGGATGACGCCGCCCTGGTTTGTGAACACAACGACGATCGTGCGCCGTGTTTCGTCGCGCGTCAGGGCCTCTAAGTGGTTCGTCATGTGCTCGAGCAGCCGCCAGTCGTGGCCGTGCTTTGCGAAGGGCGTGCCATTCTTTGTAGCCGTGAGCGTGCCGTCGAGGTCGAATGCGGCCACGCGCACGCGCTCGCCTTCGCGCGGCGGTTCGAAGCCAGCGCGCTTCCAGCGAATGACCGTCTCGTCGTGCAGCTCGATCGTGGCCACGTCGCTCTGCAGCTTCAGGCGCTTCGACGTGCCGCCGGCCGTGAAGTACATCTGCGCCATTACTCGCTACTGGAAGGCTCGCTAGTGCTACGGATGCGGCGAACACGGCAACAAATATACGCGCACTGGCTCAGTATTATAGGTTAGGGTCGTACCACTCACGCGCTTGCGAATTCTGAAACATGCGGCACGGCCGCCGTGTGCGGCGACGCCACGGGAAGTAGACGCGGCGCATTCGCTAATGTTTTCTGGCACTACTACAGTAATTCACAGATTTGCGTCGCTACAAGAGCGCCGCTGGCGCGCGCAAATGGCCGCGCGCCAGCGCCGGCAGCCGCGGGATACGCCTAGCGCCAACGGCCACGGGCTGCCCACACAACGGCCACACCAGCCGCGCCTACACCAACCACATCAACTGTAGATATGCCGGGTCCGCCCCCTCCTCCACCGCCGCCCATGGGCGGCCTGTTTGGTGGCTCCAACGGCGGTGCTGCGAAAGCCGACAGCGGCGGCGGAGGCGCACCAATGCCTACGGATCTGCTGTCGTCGATCCAGCAGGGCAACCGCGTGAAGCTGAAGCCGCGCCAGACAAACGACCGCAGCGCAGCCAATACGGGCGGCCGCATTGTCGAAGGCGGCGCCAGCGCGGGCCCACCAACAGCGTCCTCAAGCGGATCGCCCCCCTCCGCGCCGTCGCCGCCTCCATCGGCGCCAGTAGACATGCCTGCGAACCCGCTGTTTGCAGAGCTACTTGGTGGGGCCAAGCTGAAGCCGCGAGGCACATCTGGCCACGCTGAGGGCGGCGGCTCCGGAGCGCGCGGAGCTCCGCCGCCGCCCGGACGGTCGGGAGGAGCTCCACCGCCGCCAGGACGATCGGGAGGAGCCCCGCCGCCGCCGGGACGTGCCGCGCCAGCGCCGGGCGGAGCCCCCCCTGTACCGGGTGGAGCCCCGCCCGTGCCAGGGTCGCGCCCAGCAGCGCCTCCTGCCGCGCCGCCCTTAGCGCCGCCGTCGGCCTCGCCCTCAGCGCCGCCCTCAGCACCGCCGCGCGCGCCGCCTCCGCCGCAGCGCACGGGCGGTGCTCCACCCGTGCCTGGCTTCCCACCGCGAGCCCCCAGCACAGGTGCACCCCCGCCCCCAGCATCTGCTGCGCCGCCGGCCGCACCGCCAGCAGCCCCGCCTCTGCCCTCCGGAAGGGCCCCCTCCGGCGCGCCGCCAGCCACACCACCGGCTGCGCCGCCACTGCCCTCAGGCCGCGGTGCTCCGCCCGTGCCGGGCAGCGCGGCGTTGCCATCTCCTCGAGGCGCTCCACCGGCGCCAGGAGGCAGTGCACCGCCCGCTCCATCGGCGCCGCCCGCAGCGCCGGCACCACCGTCGCCAAGCGGCGCGGGACCGCGCGTGCCGCCGAAGCCCGCGCTGAAACCGAAGACGCCGAAGCCGAACCTAGCGGACATTGCCCACAAGAAGCCCGCGCTGAAGCCGAACCTGCACTCGCGCACGGCGAGCGCGGCCAGCACGACCAGCAACTCGAGCGAGTCCTCGCGCTTCTCGAGCGCGGCGCCGCCATCTGCTCCACCGGCGCCGCCCATCCCGGGCGGGCTCAGCGCGCCGAGCCCGGCCAGCCGCAGCCGCAGCTCGTCCTCTGCATCTGGCGCGCCGCCCATTCCGGGCAGCGCGCCGCCGCCGCCGCGAGGCGGGCCGCCCAGCGCGCCCTCGCGCACGCCGTCCGGCCCACCACCACCGCCTTCAATGGGCGCGCCAGCGGCGCCGCCTGCACCAGCGCCGCCAGCACCAGCACCGCCGCCGCCGCAGCAGCCGTCGTTTTCACCACGTACACCGAGCGGCACCGGCTCTGGCCCCGCTGCGCCGCCACCTCCGCCGCCGCCTCCAGCGGGGCGCGCGGAGCCACTACGGTCGCCTTTCGAGGAGCACTCGTCGCCCTCGTCTTCTGCATCGCCCGCGCCGCCGCCACCACCGGCACCGCCATCTGCGCAGCATACAGGCCCGGCCGCTGGGCCACCACCGCCGCCGCCGCCGCCCGACGCGTCGGGTCGCCGCGCACCGCCACCGGCGCCAGCCGGCGCGGCGCCCGCGCAGAGCCGCACGCCGAGCTACACAATCAAGCAGGAGCAGACGACGAAGATCGTTATCGACGACAAGCGGTTCAAGTTCCGCGAGCGCAATGACCTGCCCGAGCCGCGGCCGTTCAAAAATGCCGTGCGCAAGTACCCGAGCGGGCGCGGCAGCACCGTGCCCCTGAACCTCAGTTTGTACCGCTAAAATAGACGGCCAGGCCGCGCTTTCACAACTGTTTTGTCTCGAGACCACTGCCTCTAAAAGGTGTATATTCCGCGGCGGGCTGCGGCGCGGACGTGCGGCACCCCGCGCAGACGCACGCAGGGCCGAGCCGCTACGCGCAGTACGGACCGAATCCTAGGAGTTCCTCGGAGGGTTAAGGCGTATGTACAAAGTAGTTAACGAAACAGGACTAATTGCCCCTCTGCGACGCGAGGAAGTCGTCCCAGCCCTCGCGCCAGCGCGCCATCCAGTAGCGGCAGTCGAACGTCTGCTTGCCGAGCTTCGTGTTCACGGCGTTGTGCGCGTCGCACAGCCACAGGCTGAGCTGCTCGCGGCCCTCGACGTTCGGCCGGTGCTCGCGCATGTACTGCTCGAAGTCCTGCGCGCAGGGCTTGCACGGGTAGAAGTGCGAGACGGCGTTCAGCATCTGCTGCATCTCCGTCTTTTGCGTGTCGGATGCGCGCACGGGGTAGTACGCGGCGGCCGAGTGCAGAAACGTCCATGTGCTGCGGCCGAGCTGCAGCGAGTCGGGCGGCTCCTCGTCAGAGCCAAAGATGGGGGGCATTTGCATTTTTGGTTTGGGCGCGCCCATTGCCGACTGGAAGTCAAGGAGCGAGTTGCACGTGCGGCACGGCTTGCCGTTCTCGTCTAGTACGACCATGAGCGACGGTCAGGGTTTTCGGCAGGCGAGGGCGTCGCGGAACCGACAGCGGGTACGGCCGCCATTTTGTGGCAACTTATTTAGATCCCGTAAGGCCAGGGCAGGGGTCCGGCCCGCAGATCCACCACCCACAAGGACCAGCCGCGCTCGCTGCTTCCTTACTAGCGCCTGCTGACGCCGCGGACTCGAGGCGCGAGCAGGATGGCCGAAACGGATGAGATGTGCCCGATCTGTCGGTCGCGCACGTACCTGAACCCGAACATGCGGTTCCTCATCAACAGCGAGTGCTACCACAAGATCTGCGAGTCGTGCGTGGACCGCATCTTCAGCCGCGGGCCCGCGCCGTGCCCGTACCGGAACTGCGGCAAGATTCTGCGCCGGCAGCGGTTCAAGACGCAGGTGTTCGAGGACCTGAACGTGGAGCGCGAGGTCGACGTGCGCCAGCGCATCACAAAGGTGTACAACCGCCCCGAGAGCAGCTTTGCCACGGCGCGCGAGTACAACGACTACCTCGAGCACATGGAGTCGCTCATCTTCGACATCTCTGGCGGTGATGGCCCGGACAAGGAGGCGGCCGAGACGGAGGTCCGCGAGTACGAAAAGACGCACAAGCAGGAGATTCTGGAGAACGCGCTGAAGCAGCGCCAGCAGCAGCAGTTCGAGGCCGAGCTCGCCGCAAAGGAGGCCGAGCGCGAGCGCCGCCTGCGCCTGCTGGCCATCGAGCTCAGCAACCAGGAAAGCGAGTACCGCCGCATCATGCAGCAGGAAACGCTCACGTCGCTGGCCGAGGGCCGCGATGCTGAGGTCGCGCTTCAGGAGGCGGCCGACCGCGCGAAGCAGCGCACGGACCTCCTGCGCCGCCAGTACGACATGGAGCTCGAGCGCAGCCGCGTCGCGTCGGCGGCCGCGCGCAGCCTGCCCTCGCAGTCGCTGGCCGCGGCCGCTGCCACGCCGTTCACGCCGTTCGCGGGCGACCGCACGCCGGCGCACCTGTTCAAGCAGCTCCCTGAGTATGCGGACCCGCTCATGGCGTCGACGGACCCGACGCTGCGCGCGGGCGGCTTCACGGCGCAGTTCGCCGAACACGGCGCGCTCATGCTCGCGTTCATGGGCCTCGACGTGGACATCGAGACCGAGAAGGCCGCGGCCGAGCCGGGCCCGCCGGACGGCTCGCAGCGCGACCTCATGACCGTTGTTGACGCCTAAAGCGGCCCATTTATTTATTTATTGGTTTTTAAATGAAGACGAAAACAAAAATTAAAGTAGACGAATTTCATGATCTCATTAGCTTCTAAGGCATGCACTTATGGGTGCCACACTTCATACACGAGCGTGCTTAGGGCCGGCCTAATCTGCTGCCGCGTAGCACAGCTCTTTGTGGCCTCGTAGACCATGTTTTTGGCCGCCTCCTCGCTCGGCTGCTCGTGGTAGGCGCGGATGAGGTGCGCCGGCGTTGGGTAGACGCGCTGGATGGACATTGCCTTCTCGGCCGAAATGCCCTTGATGGCGCGCAGCATGGCGCGGAACGTCTCGCCGATCGTCATGAGCTTCGACTTGCGCAGCGACTCGTCGAACGAGCTGAAGTCGATGGCCACGCGCTCGCTGGCGTGCGCGCGCGCGGCCCGCATCGACGCCTCGTAGGTCGTCACGTTCGGCACAACCACGGCCAGCGGCCGCGCCTCGTAGTCCTGCCCCAGCATCGTCGTGAGCGTGCTTAGATAGAGCACCGTGTCGTTTTGGGACCGCGACTGCTTGAGGTGGAACTCGTGCATGGCGACCGTTTGCGACAGCGCCGTGTCGAACTTCTGCTTGTTCTCGCGGTACAGCTCGCTGTTCTGCGCGTTCGTCGGCTGCTCAATGAGGTACACGACGTGCGGCAGCGTCGACTTCACGAGCCGCTTCTTCTGCTCGTGGTACCGCCCGTCGTGGATGCTCGCGCGCAGGTCCGCCAGCGTCTTGCGCTCCACAATGTAGTCGAGCACGGCGCGCCGCCGGCTCTGCGCGTGCTCGGCCACCCACAGCGCGTCGCCCAAGCACAACGCCTGCACGTCCATGGCAATGCCCGTCGCCTTCAGGTCATCAATGAGGCCCGAGCGGTCGTGCTTTGAGGCAACCTCACGGTTGTCGAGCACGAGCTTCACGCAGTAGGACCCGGCCGGCCACACCTCCGTCACGAACTCGTTCGGTGCTAGGCTGCTCGCCGCGACGGCGCCCACGGACGCACTGCGGCTCGCTGCCGGCGCCGCCGGAAGCGCCTGCGAAAGACCCTCGGCGTGCAGAAACCCATTAGCCAGCTCGCGCCCTTTCTCGTCCAGAAAGTAGCGGCTGTTGCGCATGTAAACGCACTCGTGGTCGCGCAGCGTCTTTAATGCCGTGCCAATCCCGGGCGTCGAGCGGCTCACGGCACCTTCGAGAGCACCAGCCGTGCGGCTCTTGATCTGCCGCGTGAGCTCGGACTGGCCAATGCCCTGATTGCTGTCGTCGCTCAGCTCGTAGAGCCGCATGCCCACGAGAACGTGGTACGGCGCACTGCCGTACTTCGGCACATACACGCGGCCGGACGCGCGCTTCGGCGGCGGCGCAAACGGGAAGCTCTGGCGCAGACCGTTTGGGTCCGTCGGCGGCTCGAACGACGGCGGCGGCGCGCTCGTTGTCTGCAGGCTCGGCGGCAGCTCCGCATCGCTGTTCTTCTTGCAGTACTGCTTGATCTTGGACCCGAGCATGGCCACCGTCTTCTCGCCAATGCCGGGCAGCTGCTGCAGCTCGCGCGGGTCGGCTACGGGCGCGTCGACGCCGTGCACGGCGTCCAGCGCGCGCTCGTAGATGCGCACTTTGTATCGGCTGCCATTAGGCCTGCGCGACGCGACCTCGGCCGCCGCCCGTGCTTCTTCGAGCCATCGCTGAATGTGGGGCCGCCAATCCATCTACAGGCCCGGGACCAGCCCACAAACCGAGATGTAAACAGAGCTCTGGCGCGCGGGCAAAAAATCCCGCTTACGCGCCGCGTAATTAAAGTGTGACGTTTAGTCACGACCCGACGGCTTGGGCCGGGGGGGGGGGCCGCCTAACCGAGCGCGCGCTGCCGCTAAAGCACCACGAACGCGAATTGGCAACCGTTGGGGCCGGTTCATGCAGGAGCCGCGGACAAAGCGCATGTTCGCAGACACAAGCATGGATCCTGACTCGTCGCTGTTTGGGTCCTTCTTCAAGCGGCGGCGGTCGTCGTGGGCGCCGGCCGCCCTGCGCGCCGAGTTCGCGCCGGCCGCGACCAGGCCGCCGCAGCAAACCATTGGCCTTGGCGAGCGGCTCATGCTCGCCGCATCGAACCACCTGCCCCGCAACACGCTAGACCCGGCGCCGCAGCGGCCGTCCGCGCGCCGCGAGACGCGCGAGTCCGGGTTCTCCATTCTGGGCATGCGCTCGCTCGGCGTGCACGCGCCAAAGAAACGTGACGACGAGGCTGATCTGAAGCGCATCAAGAACGTGCTGCTCGCGAAGTACCGCGCGGACCTGGCCGAGCGCGAGCGGCTCCTCAACAGCCAGCTCGACGAGGACGACCGCGAGTTCCGCGAGGCGGAGCGGCGCAAGCGTGCCGAGCAAATGGCGGCAGAGACGCAGGAGTTCGAGCTCTCGCCGGACCAGCAGCAGCTCGTGCGCCAACAGTTCGCGGCCGCGCGTAGAAGCCCGCACAACGTCGTTGTCGACGCGTTCAAGATCGAGCTCACGCAGCAGGACCTCGCGACGCTGGCGCCGGGGCGCTGGCTGAACGACAACGTCATCGACATGTTCCTTAGCGACGTAACCGAGCGCCACAAGAACGCGTTCGTGTTCACGACGCACTTCTTCAGCCGGCTGGAGGAGGGCGGGTACAAGGCCGTGCAGCGCTGGGCCAAGCGCAAGCAGCTGAACGTGTTCGAGAAGGACTTCGTGTTCTTTCCCGTGAACCGCGGGAACATGCACTGGACAATGGCCGTTGCCGACAACAAGCACAAGCGGCTCGCCTTCTACGACTCGCTGCCCTCGGGCGCGGGCGCGAACGCGCTGCAGCTCCTGCACTCGTACCTCGTGAATGAGGCGCAGCGACTAGGCCTGCCTGCGTCTGTTGCGCAGGGCTACACGTTCGAGCCTGAGGCCGAGGCGCCGGCCCAGGCGAACGGCTACGACTGCGGAGTGTTCATGTGCCAGGCCGTTGCGCACCTCGCGGCAGAGCGCGGGCTCGCCTACGACCAGGAGCAGATGCCGGCCATCCGCGAGCAGATGGCCTACTCGCTTCTCGAGCTCGGCGGAGTCGTGCCGCGGCGCAAGAAGGCGCGGCTCTAATTCCGCTTCTTCTTGGTGCTTTTTTGGTGTTTTTTCTTGTACGATTAGCCGGAGCCGCGGGCTCCATTATTCTCATAATTTATAAAGCTCGGCCTATATGCCGAGAGCAGTGATAAACCTCTTAATTCGTAACGGCGCGAAGCGGCCTCTATTTACAGTTTACTTCGACGCAAACACGGAGAAGCTTGTTTCGTCCGCGCCGATGTTCATGAGCGTCTGCCGCTGCGTCTTCACGAGCCGCTCGAGATCCTCAATGCTGTGCTGGCTCGTACCGAGCTTCGCGCACAAGTAGTTCTGGCGGTCGCTGATCTCGCGCGACTTCGCCTGCACCTGGGCGAGCAGGCTGAGCTCGTTCTCGACCTTCGCAATCTGCGCCGACTCGCGCTTCATCTGCTGCTCGTACACCTTCGTGTTCATGTCCGCTGCCGTGAGACTGTCCGAGGCGAGCGTGCGGAACGCAGCCAGGTACAGCGGCCGGCTCGCCTTCACGCCAACAATGCGTCCGCCAAGCGAGCGCACGCTGATCATTTCCTGCGCCTCAAGCGCCTCGAGCACGGACTGCGTATCGGCGTCTTTGAACGCCGACGCCAAAGACACGCAGCCAGGCACGGAGACCCAGCCTTCCTGGTTCTGCGAGCCCGCGCTGAGCATGTTCACGAGCGTCCACGCCTGCTCGGGCGTCCATGCCGCGTCGCGCGCGCGCAGGTACTGCAGCGAGACGGCCTGCGCCGCCTGCTCGATCTGGTCCTGTAGCGCTCTCTCGGGCATCTCGCCGTTGGCAAGCCGCCGCGCGTACATCTGCAGGTCCGTGAACCGGCCGCCCAAGGGCTCGATGAACGCCGGGTCGAGCCTCGCGAACGCGGCAAACGCCGCCTTCGCCTCCTGGTTCGTGTCGTTCGAGTCGAGCTTGCTCAGGACGAACTCGCGCGCCTCCGTCGCCGACGCGTCCTGCACATTCACGACCTTGGGCGGGTGGTTCGGCAGCGCCGCCGAGAGCACGCGCTCGAACGACGCGTCCCGCGTCACGAGCACGACGCGAGCAATGTTGTTCGCAATGAGGTCGCTCGCCCACTCCACAAGCAGCTGCGGCAGGCGCTCGCCCGACGCGTAGCCGCGCAAAACAACAATCGGCCGGCCCGCCGCATTCACCTCCAAATACGCCTCCTCGGACTGCTTCGGGTCCGTTTTGGCGCGCAGGGCCAGGCCGCGCAGCGCGTTACGGGCCTTCTCAAGTATGCGCAAGCACTGCTGGTCAGTGGTCTCCGAGATCCCGGCGGGCTGGCCCGTGAGCCCCTTCAGCTCGAGGTCGACGAGCCGCGCCATGCGGTTCGCCCAGGGAAACGCCGGCCAGTAGCCGAGCATCTTTGAGAAAAGTGCAAGCTTGCGCTCATCGCCTTGCGCGTTCTTGAGCTTGCCGCAGTCGATATTCAAAACGAGGTCCGACGCATGCGGCACCTCGAGGTCGACTATGCTGTTCTTGCCGCTGCCGTGCGGTCCGTACACGACCAGGAACGTGGGCTCGGACTCTTCGAGATTCGACTTCAGCTGCTCGGCGCTCTTTGCGAGACGGCTCAGCACGCGCGCCTGGCTGGCGCGCCCGTCGTCGTCCGCAGCACGGCCGCCAAGCAGCGACGTGCTCAAGGCCGTGCCCAAGTACTTCTTCGAGTACTTCGACAGCCACGAGAACATGGTCGTGCCCTGGACCTTGCTCGCAATGCTGTACTCGCGAATCGGGTCGAACACGGAGCTGACGAGGCCAATGAGCACAAACAGGAGCAGCGGCACTGAGAAGCGCGGGTGGTTTGTGAACCACGAGCTGAAGCGCGCCAGCAGCGACGGCGTGCGCTCGAGCACAACCGCCAGTTCCTGGTCGCGCACGACGAAACGGTTAATGCAGTTCCGCGCCGTGAGGGCCGCCTGTCTCGACGCGAACTTCACGCTGCCGCTCTTCACATCCGTGATCTGGCCGTACGCGTGCATGAGCTCGTCGAGTGTCGTTGCGTCGAGCGCAGGACTCACCTGCACGACGCGCGAGAACGGCGGCGGCGTCTGCGTGATGGAAGGCACGCCCAGCACCTCGAAGCCGACGACACGGTGCGAGAACAGCAGCCAGCGGCGTGAGAAGCCCTGGGCAGCAACGTCGGCCGCCTTTTCGGGGTCCGCGCACGAAATCTTGACGTACGCGGCGCCTTCCGTCGGCCGCGCAATTGTCTTTAGCACGGAGACGTTCAGGTCGGCCGGGAACGACGCCTTCACCACCTCGGCGACGTCCGCGTACTTCTTGCGTTCCATGAACTCGCAGAACTTGCCGTTGTAGACGCGAATGGGCAGAAACAGGTTCGTGTAGTAGAGCAGCAGCTCGTTCGGTGCGTGGGCGAGAATCTGCTTGCCGACGTTCGCCGTCGAGTCGATGTGCGCCAATCGTACATGCCTATGGAGCGGCCGCCAGGCCCTCAGTAGAGCTGATTGCATAGTGGCAGTCGGGGCAACCTGGTTGGGCTACTTTGGGTACGCAATGTTATTGAGATCTGGGATTCGCAACCGCCTTTATGCAGGTGCTCCGGCTCGTGGGTACGGGTGGAGCAAATGGGTTGGACCCGAATGCGGGGGCAACGCGGCACTTATATCATGCCCACAGTGAGTACCAGGCCGTTGTTATACGACTGCAGTACAGCTTACTATTGTCTACTGTTGTAGAAACATATCGTAAGATTCAGAAGTGCCAATGGGACCTTCGCGATGCACGCAGGGCCAGCCGAACTTCGCGTAATGATACGCGTGTAAAGACGCACGCGCAAAGACGCGCAAAGATGCAACATGCCTCATTTAGAAAATTACATTTGAATGTCGAACGAAGCTAATCACGCATGACGTTTGTCCTGTGGACAGATTGTAAGCGCGGCACGGAATGTTTCGCCAGATGTGACATCTAATCAGCTAGCGCAGTATATACGAAGTACATGAGTACAATGAGCGTATTTTGGGCAAATTGAGTGACCTATTCCAATGACCAAGGGAGTCTTATGGGATTAGCATAGATTTACGATGTACTGGGGCTGCAAGAAGTACACGTTCGCCATTAAGCATTGAGCTGGTGTGAGCGTATTAAACTTGATCTGCACGGCGCCGAGCCGCCAGCCTACCGAGAAACGTTCCGTTTGAAGCCCAAAGTTGAGTATTAGCAAGTGTATGCGAGCATAGTTTATGCGCATTCGCAGGTTTAGGCGGCGGCCTCCGGCTGGACTGTCTATACCCTTACCTCCCAATAAGGGCCTAAACTACACACCTTCAGTGAAAGAAAACTGCGGCGGCTGCAAATGAGCTCCGACGCCTCATATAGCAGCGATGCGAGCGACGTCGAGATGACGGACGCGCATATGCAAACGGCGGCCGACAAGGCTCTGCTGACGCCGGGCGAGCTCATCACGGACGACCCAATGTGGATGCGCGGCCACGGCACCTACAGCGGCCGCGGGAACCGCACGTTCTCGTCCGTGGCCGGCTCGATTGAGCGCGTGAACAAGCTGCTGACGGTGCGTGCGCTGCACGGCCGCTACATTCCCGTGATTGGCGACCATGTCATTGGGCGCATTACGGAGGTCGGCAACCGCCGCTGGAAGGTGGACATTGGCAGCACGCAGGACGCCGTGCTGCAGCTCGGCTCCGTGAACTTGCCCGGCGGCATCCTGCGCCGCAAGTCGGACGACGACGAGCTGCAGATGCGCGAGTTTTTGAAGGAGGGCGACCTGCTGAACGCAGAGGTGCAGAGCGTTTACGCAGACGGCGGCGCGGCGCTGCACACGCGCTCGCTGCGGTACGGCAAGCTGCGGAACGGCTTCTTTATGAGTGTGCCGAGCTCGCTCGTGCTGCGGCAGCCGATCCAGAGCCACCAGCTCGACGGCGGCGTGGAGGCCATTCTCGGCGTGAACGGGTACATTTGGATCCGCAAGGACAGCGGGAGCAAGGCGCACGCGAAATCGATCACCAGCCTGGAGCAGGACTCCGACTCGAAGGAGATCTACCGCGACACGAACGACGAGGTGAACCTGGCCACGCGGCAGACGATCAGTCGCTACGCGAACTGCATACAGGCGTTCGTCTACAAGGAGACGGGCCTTACGGGCGAGCGGCTGCGCGCAGCATACGAGGCAAGCCTCGCCTACAGCGACGCCGGATCGCTGCTGGAGAACGCTGTGAAGGAGCAAATAATTTCGGAGATAGCGACGTAGCCGCTCACGCATAGCAGCATAAGTGGCCGGCGCCATAAGACAAGAGCAAACGCATTTCAAGACTGTAAAACTAATGCAATGCCGGCAATGGCAGCTCTAACGAGGCCAATGCTTACACGGCGCCGTAAAGAATCAGTAATATTTACAATAGTCACTTACGCAGTACATAGAAGTAGATCGTGCCGAAATGGTAGCGGTCCTCCTCGACTATAGACAGGTTTGAGCGCTCGACAATGGCCTTGATGTCGAGGTTCCAGCGGCAGCCCCACTCCTTTGCGCGCTGCTCGGCCCGCGAGTCCATCCGTTTGTTCATGGACTCGTAGGTGCCGCGGCCGTGCTCGAGCAGCACGAGGCGGCCACCGGGCTTCACGAGCGACGCCATCTCGGCCAAAGCCTTGTCCGGATCCTCGTGCGAGCACAGGCCAAAGCTCTCGTAAACGGTGTCGAAGCGCTGCTGCGACGAGCTCGTCAGACCAACAAGGTCCTCGGCGCGGCCCTTCACAAATTGCGTCGGCGTAGCCTTAAACCGCTTCGCGTATTTGGTGTCGAACTTCGTTTTGGCAACCTCGAGCATGCCCAGAGACGAGTCCAGCAGCGTGAGGCTGGCCAGCTTCGACGGCGACAGCCAGCCAAGGTTCCGGCCCGTGCCGCAGGCGACCTCGAGCGCGTCGCCCGTAACGTGCTTCCCAAGACGGCGCCGCATCCACCACACGTACGACGCGAGTTCCTCGAGGTTGATCTTTTGGTCGTACTCGTGCGCGAGCTCCTCGTACACGGGCGTCGTGTCGTGCGGAGCCACGAGCCCGCTCCGAGCACTGCTCTCAGAATCTTGGCCGGGCCGCTTGTAGGGGCTCGGCTCGCCAAGCGCCTTGTAGCGCGTGTCCTGCAGGTACCGCCAGCCGGCCCAGCCCGTGGCCGCGTACAGCGCGCAGAAGCCGCCAATGGCCGTGCGCCGCTTCCACGGCGTCGTGTTTATGTCCGTGGAGAAGCTGCGCAGCTTGCGCTGGCATGCCGCCCACTGTATTTGGGACCACCGGGACCACTTTTTCATTACTCCAGGGCTAGGCGCGCGCCCACGCACCGCACAATTTCCACAAAAAAAGCCCCGGGTTGGGCCTGCTGCTGGCCGGGTTAGTCAACCGCGCGGGCCCCACCGACCCTGGGCACCCGGCCCCGAAAATCCTGCCTGCCTTTTCCTGACACCTCGCTATCGCAATTTTTTTATTTTTCAAAAATGTCAGACGAGATTGTGCAGAACAGCCCCCCAGCTTCGGACGCCGGCGTCGAGCCTGCGGCCGACACGAACTCGAAGCGCCTGTTTGTGCGGCCCATTGAGAACGACACGGAGCTCGACGACGTCGAGGCCCTCTTCGCGAAGGTCGGCCCCGTCGCAGACATCTCGCTGAAGCCCGGCTACGGATTCATTGAGTACTCGAACGCGGAGGACGCCGACAAGGCCGTTACGTCGCTGAATGGCGACGAGACGTTCGGCTACGCCATCCACGTCGAGCGCGCAATGGTGCGCGGCGCGCGCCGCGAGCCGCGTGTGGCCACGTACCGCATTGAGGTCCACAACGTGCCGTCGAGCACGTCGTGGCAGGACCTGAAGGACCTTGCGCGTACGCGCGAGGTCGAGGCCGTGTTCACGAACTTCGTGGACGCCGGCTTCGGCGTCATCGACGTCGCCACAACCGAGGAGCGGGACTCCATCCTTAGTCTGAACAGCACGGAGTGGCAGGGCTCGACCCTGGACCTGCGCGAGGACCCGAACGGCGCGCCGCCGCCGCCGGCGAGGCGCAGCCGCGACGGTGGCCGTGGCGGCCGTGGCGGCCGCGGCGGCGACCGCGGTGGGCGCGGGCGCGGTGGGCGTGGCCGCGGCTTCGACCGCGGTGGGCGCGGCCGCTTTGGTGACCGTGGCGACCGTAGTGACCGTGGTGACCGCGGTGACCGTGGCGACCGCTTTGGCGGTGACCGTCGCGGCGGCGACCGCTCGCGCGAGCGCTACGGCGACCGCCAGGACCGCAGGAACCGCGACCGGTCGCGGTCGCCTCCGCGCCGCGATGACGGGCCGAGCTGGTAAGCCGCAGGCTCCGCGCGCGGCAGGGCTGCCCATTTCCGCACGGCGCGCCTCGGCGGCGCGCGTGCTTAAGACTATATTTTTTACGCTAGAGTGTGACCACTAGACGGTCCCGGCCCAGAGAGACACTAATAGCGATTACGGTTGGAACGATACGCCCATCCGGGCCCAGCGAAGGGGTACCAGAACTAATAGGGAGGGAAACCGAGGAAATTCCTGCAACAAGCTAACGCAACGGAGGCAAGCTAATGTAGCGTGCCGTATTGGCCATGAGGCTAATTGACGGCCAGCGTGCCGTTTACGGGAACGCGAATTTGGAGCTGCGTTGCTACGTTGAGGGGGTCGCGCCATCGCCGGCCAGCGTAAGCTTGATGAGAAGGAGCGCATTATGGGTGACACGTCTGACGCCTCGACGAAACAATTGAGGCAACGAGCAACTCAAAAGGCACGCAATTATACGAGTAAATGCAGAGCAAAAAAGAAATTCCGGTCCCGGTGAGGATCGAACTCACAACCTTCCGATTAACAGTCGGACGCGCCGCCATTACGCCACGGGACCCTTCTGAGAGGGTTGCCCTACTCGGTGACCTGCCTGCGACTAGGCCACCAGACCAGATTGTTATGAGGAGAGCAGCCAAAGCGATCAAACGTAGTACTGCAAAACCCTAAATGACAGAACAAGCCGTGACTCGCGCGAACCGTTTGCGAGTTTAAGCTTGTTGCTGCGAATCTAATGTAATGTACCATAGTCGTGATCCACGACTTCGTTTTCTTTAGGAATTAGGCCTCTCGGATTGCTATGTGCGCATCGCGCGTTTCGCACGGCGGCAGCATCTTATCGCGAGTTCACGGCAGTGCTGGGATCCTCGAGGCGACCCTACCGATCGCATGCGGCTTACGTGTTGACGCATACGTGCGAGCCGGGGGGTATAGGCCGCCGATGGGTTCGGGAGTGCTTGTGGACTAACAAACGTCTCCGGCTCGGTATTCTCGGCAGGAATGTCGTACTGCGAGTATGCGGCCGCTGTTCGTGCGGCCCAAGCGGGCTGGGGCGGCCCGCGCCAAATCGAGCCGTACGCATGAACCCCGTACCCACGTTGCAGTTTAGGGATAGACGTTACTGCGCTTGCCCCATTTCGTCATCCCAGCCACTGAGCGCGCCACTGCAACCCCTCCACATACCTCCACATACCCACCATCTTACATGTGTCCCTTCAGTGAGAACTTCCGCATGCGGCCCACTACAGACGAGTTCGAGGTCGTGGCGAATCCGCAGCCGCAGCGCCAAGCGACGACGCGCTTCGACACCGAATTGTCCTGGGAGGACTATGCGACGAAGTACATGGAGTTCACGGACACAGCGCCGACAATCTTCCACGCCGTCGACTACATTGCGCGCGAGTTCGAGGCGGCTGGGTTCGTGTACCTCAGCGAGCGCGAGGCGTGGTCGGACAAGCTGCAGGCAAACGCTGGCGGGCGGTTCTACACCGTGCGCAACGGCACGTCCATCATCGCGTTCGTGAGGGGCAAGCACTGGCGGCCGAGCCACGGCGCGGGCATCACGGGCACGCACATTGACTCGCTCACCGTTGCTGTGAAGCCGACGAGCATCAAGTCGCCCATCGACGGCTTCGAGCTGCTCGGCGTCGCGCCGTACGCGGGCGGCCTCGGCGACACGTGGTGGGACCGCGACCTTGGCATTGGCGGCCGCCTCGTCGTGCGCAACGGCCGCGGCATCACGACAAAGCTCGTGCGCATCCCGCACCCCGTCGCGCGCATCGCGACGCTCGCGCCGCACTTTGGCGCGCCGAGCGCCGGCCCGTTCAACGCCGAGACGCAGAAGGTCCCGTTCGTGGGCCTCGTGAACAGCGGCAAGGCGCCCGAGCCAACGGACGACGAGAAGAAGAGCCCCGTCTTCGGCAAGCACAGCCTGCGCCTGCTGCGCGCGCTCTCGCGCGAGAGCGGCGTCGCCGTGCGCGACATTGTCGAGGTCGAGCTGCACCTCTTTGACACGCACCCGGCCACGCTCGCGGGCCTCGACAAGGAGTTCCTGTTTGCGCCGCGCATCGACGACAAGGCATGCACGTACGTCGGCGCGCTCGGCCTCATCGAGGCGGCCGACGAGATCGAGCAGGGCGACTCGCTGAACTTCTTGGCTGCGTACGACTTCGAGGAGGTCGGCTCCCTTGCGCGCACGGGCGCGCGCGGTAACTTCCTCGAGTCCGTCGTCGAGCGCGTGCTCGGCGACGAGAGCGGCGACGCCGAGCGCGCGCTATTCTACGCAAACTCGTTCTTCCTGTCGGCCGACGTCACGCACGCCGTGAACCCGAACTTCGACAACGTCTACCTCGAGCACCACAAGCCGCAGCTGAACGTCGGCATCACCGTCTCGCGCGACCCGAACGGCAACATGATCTCCGACGCTGTGTCGGCTGCATTCGTGCAGGAGCTGGCAAGCCGCACCAAAAACACGGTACAGCAGTTCCAGATCCGTAACGACTCGCGCTCGGGCGGCACGATTGGCCCGGCCCTCGCGTCGAAGATCGGCGTGCGCGGCATCGACATCGGCATCGCGCAGCTGTCCATGCACTCGATCCGCGCCGCCATCGGCTCAAAGGACATCTACTTGGGCGTGCGCTGGTTCAAGTCGTTCTACAAGGCGTGGCGCGAGGTTGACCAGGAGTTCAAGGTCGGCGACCTCTAGACGAGCCACGCCTGCGCGTGCATAACAAATCAACATGTACCGTATAAAAGTAGGTATCTATTATGCCACAGGAAAGTAGTCGAAAGTGGGTAACACTTAGCTCTGGCGTCGCCTTTATGGGATGGGAGTGGGATGGAATCTGCTAGTTCGCTGCGTCCCATACTCGTTCCACTAATGAAGAGAACGTTGTCATTGAATGCCAATCGTGAGAAGTCTAGCGTCAAGGGTGCTTAAGTGGAAGCGCGCACCTTCAAAGCCGGAGCGCGCCTCTAGAGCGATGTGCATGCATACTTCACGTGCCGTAAGCAAGATAAGATAAGCGATGTTTGGCGTATTGACGCCGAATTATGCAGTTAAAGCAGCGCTTTAGTAGGGATAGATAATATTTCGGCATGCAAACAAACCATTTATCCTCCTCGGCAAGAATTGTTTTTCGGGCTAAGAACAGCTGTGATTCCGATGCCAAGCGTATTCAAGCAGTTGCCGTTCATCTACTCGCCGAAGCTTTAGACTACATACGTCGTGTCAGTAAGGCCATGCTCAGTGGTTCGGATGAGAGACTAGCTTGTTGTTGCTTGGTTCAGGATGCACTGCAAATACTCAGCTAAAAACCAGGCAACCTGCTACCTCGGCAGCCTCGTAGGTCAAGGGTAGTTTCGGTACGTTCTGTGAGCGGAGTAAAGGAGCCAGCGACTACACGACACCGATCAATCAGGCATCATGGCGGCTAAACTAGAGCTAGGCGCTTTCCTGTTCAATACCCTCATTTCCGACAACCTGCGATCTGCAGGCCCGTTCTGGACTGAGGAGGACTACCCGGACCTCAGTGGCCAGACCTGGGTTGTAACGGGCGCGACGGCGGGCATTGGTCTCGAGCTGGCCAAGATCCTTATTAGGCAGAATGCGTTCGTGTGGATTGTGGGTCGCAGCCAGACCAAGGTCGACGGCGTGCTCGCGCAGTTGCGGGAGCTGAAGCCGCTCGCAAAGGCGGACTTTGCGCTCGTTGACTACAGTGACTTAAGCACAGTGAAGCCCGGAATAACGAAGATCCTGAAGCACGCTAAGAAGCTGGACGGCATCATTCACAATGCCGGAATGATGAGCACGGTGGCCGCAAAGACAAAGCAAGGCTTCGAGCAGCATTTGGGAGTCAATGCCATTGCCGTACAGCTCGTGCAGGACTTGCTGGATCCGCTCATTGAGCATACGCCGCACGGTCGCATTGTTTGGATGTCCTCGCTGGCGCACTCGCTGGCCCCGCGGCATGGCTTTGACTTCGCCGGCACGGACTCGTACTTTGCCATGAGGCGGTACGGCCAGTCTAAGGCGCTGAACTACATTCAGGCCATTCAATGGACGCGAAAGCACCCCAATTCCACAGTTAAAGCTTTGGCAGTCCACCCAGGCATCATTAAGACCGATATCAACGTGCAGAGCACCGATATTTTGCAGAACGCATGGGTGTACCTGCTTCGGTACCCAGTTGAATACGGCACCTACGCCGCCGTGTATGCTGCGTTCAGCCCAAACGCTGTAAACAATGACTACATTGTTCCGTGGGGGCGACCAGGCCGCGTGCGGCCAGATATTTACCGCGCTGCTCGCAATGAGCTCGGTGCACAAGCCGACAAGTGGATTGAGGAGCAGATCGCGCTATACAAGTAACTTAATGCTCTTAGAATGAACTAGCTGATACGTGCGGGTCGCATTTCCGGCGGTGTAGAGGCGCCGCGTGATGTAGTCGCGTGCGAGCATGTAAGGAAGTCGTGCCCGTATGCACTCTGTGTTCACAGCAGCCTTACAACGTTAGAACGCGAGTATCATGCGTTGCCAAGGGAGACTGTAAATATAAAGTAGACAAACCGGCGTTTACACGCGAAACATTCTATATGATAACACAGCTTTGTAGAGACGAGCAGGACAGACCATTGCTTTACTTGCCCTCCTCCTTCATCCGCGCGAGAGTCTGCTTAATCCCGTCTTTCAGCGGCGTCTTGTGCCAGCCAGGAATGAGAGCACGAGCCTTCGAGTCGTCTAGCAACACCGGAGTTGTCCACAGGTAGTGCATCTCCACAATCTCTCCCACAACAGAGTCCGACCAGCTCCGGGCCCGGAGCATCAGCTTACCAGCCTTCAAGAGCTTCGTTGGCTTCCCAACTTGCTCGAAGATTTGATCCGCAAAGGCCTGCGTCGTCACGGGCTCGACGCCAGTCACATTGAGCTCTTGCCCGTACGCAGAGGGCTGTACACTGAGTTGCGCAATCGCCTGGGCCAAATCCGGAACAAAGATGAAGTCATGCGGCGTGTCCGCTGGAGCAACTACAGTGGCCTTGCGGTCCTCGAGAGCGGCCACGAAAACATCCTTGATGAAACTGTTCGTCGTAGTTGGCCCATAAAGATCGGGAGACCGGAGAATCATGACCTCGAACTTACCGGGCTCGTGCGTGGCAAGCACTAAACCCTCCTGTTCCTTACGCATCTTCCCCTTAAAAGAGTTCGGTTCCCGAGGGTGCGTCTCGTCCACTACCTTTGTCTTCGGCGGCCCGTATGTATAAAGCGAGCTCAGCAGAACAAATTTGGGCACACCAGCGGCCCGAGCCGCCTTCAGCGCGACGTCAATGTGTCTAGGAAGCACCTTGAAGTCAGTATAAGGCACGCCAACAAGATACACGACAATGTCAACACCCTTTAGCGGGTCCGGCGTTTCAGCCTCGTTGTTCACGTCAAAGACCTTGCTCTCGACTTCCGAGCCGAACAGTTTCTCGGACTTCGCGGGGTTGCGACCAAGAATACGGACTTCGTGGCCGCTTTGTCTCAGGATAGGAACAAGTTCTTGGCCTACAGACCCAGTGCCTCCAATCAAACCGTACCGCATAATAGTGTATATGTGTATGAGCCGGATCCTCTCAAACCGGCGGGGCCTTATTTAGTCCTGCATTTCTGGCGTCGCTTATGTGTCATCTGTGCTGCATGCACCCCGCATGGCCACCCGCTGCTCGCGATCGCGCATTACCGTGATCCTCGTAGCCCGGACGAGGACGCCGCTTGGTGGCCTTAGGTTTAGCCCGAGGTACCTTTAACGTAAATGACTGTTTTTAATCCGGATCGGCGGGGTCAGTGCGTAGAATGGTAGCTCTTGACGCTACTTGGCAGCGCCTCTCGCGCATGTAAGCATGCCGCCACCGCGATATCTGAGCATGTGCACCGTCCGCTCAACCCCGTGTCAGGCGTGCAGCTTGCATGACGTATGCATGTGGCAGTAGCAGCTACAACACGATTCCCGAACGAGATGCGCAGCACCGGATCGCACGGAGAAATCAGCCACCTGCAGTTCCAGTCGGCTGCCTGCTGCGGCCTACATTTTCGTGACTTTACATAGCGCCCTAGTTCGAGGCTGACGGTGAATGAGGCCGCCGCAGGTTGGGTTGGGGAGAACTACAGGGCGTGACGCACTTCTATGCACGACTGTCTAACCGTATAAACGACTCATAGCTAAAAATGACAAGCTCTAGTGAGCGACGTTGAAAGCTTATTGCTGTAAATATTCACGAGCTCGTTGATAGACGTGCTGCGACGCGCTGTAAACGCCTAAAAGCCTTCCGCACGAATACGAGGTCTAGGTAATGAACATGGGACGGACTCAGTTGGGTGCACTTAGAGGTAGGCCACGCAGCCGCTAGTGTTGTTTGCCGTAGTCTAATAATGGTGTTCAGCGGTCCGCTTGCTTGTTCTCGCGCAGACTTGCGAGCGTGAGCCGAATCGCCTCGTCGTGAGGCGTCTTCTTGAATCCAGGAAGGACGGCCCGAGCTTTCGAGTCATCAAGAATGACTGGCGTCGTCCACAAATAGTGTATCTCGACTATCTGGCCCACGATTGGGTCCCACCAGCCGAATAGCCAGAGCATGAGCTTCCCTGCCTTCGTTAGCTTTGTGGGGATACCAACCTGGCCATAAACCTTATCAGCAAACTCTTGCGTCGTGAGCGGCGCGGGGCCCGTAATGTTATAGGCCTGGCCAAATGTAGAGGGCTGACTAGCGAGCCGCACAATGGCTTCGGCTAGATCAGGAATGAAGATGTATTCGTGGGGAGTGTCGACGGGAGCGACGACAGTAGCCCGTCGGTTCTCCAGGGCCCCAGCGAACACATCCGCAACATAGCTGTTTTTGGCAGTCGGGCCATAGAAGTCCGACGGCCGCAGAATCAAGCACTGCATGCCACTTACGTTGTGCTCGGCAAGCACAAGCTCCTCCTGCTCTTTGCGCATGCGCCCCTTGAAGCTCACCGGATTCAGGGGATGATCTTCCGTTACAGGGCTTTCCTGCGGCACGCCATAGGGATATACAGTGCTAACGTGGACGAAGTACCGCACGTTGGCAGCCTTCGCAGCGTCCAGAGCCAGACGCGTCAGCTTCGGATGCACCTCGAACTTATTGTAGGGAACGCCGATCAGGTACACGACGACCTCTGTGTTGCTCAACGCATACAAGGACTGCGTCTTATCATGCAAGTCCAGCGTCTCGCAATGGACCTCGTCGCCGAAAGTTTCCTTCAGTTTGGCTGCATCGCGTCCGAGCACACGCACCTTGTGGCCTTGCCGCTTGAGCACAGGTACAAGCTCCTGTCCGACAGCGCCGCCACCACCAATGAGCGTGAATAGCATCGTTCTACTTCGTTAGTTCGGCCGCGATTGAGGAATCGTTGTGGTCGATCTTGGTTCCAATAGACGCATTTATAATCTAGGCCATACAATGCCAGTGCCGCCGTAGCCGCCGTAGCCGCCACCAGCCATCCACCCGAAGTTCCGACCAGATTGCCAAGGCTTTCTGGCCAGCGCCTAAAGTATGCATGATAAGTTTTACGACGTCGTCCTGTAGTAAGATTTTATTATTAGCGTTTGTGACTAGCAGAGAGGTATGCTGGGCCGAGAAAGTTCATTTTACCCATACAGAAGGCCTCAAGCCATGCTCATGCAGTAGGCGCGCCCAAACCCAATACATCGACGAATGCAAAGCCCCTGCATAAAGCCACGCACACCGCCCAAACAGCCAACGGGCGATGCACCCCGAAGCCTGCGGGCACATGACGCTGAGGAGGCGCCGTTCTACTAATCGGAGCCCAAAACGGTCCGCACCGCATACCGAGCTATCCTACATAGGAGTGCTCAGCGCCGATGCATCTTTGGTTCAACTAACGCAATAGGCACATGCTATTCGGGTTTATAGTATCACGGAAACACGGACATTTTTCACGCGGGTGGCGTGCGCCTGCCTGCCAATCAGAAAGGCGCCATTTACTAACATCGAAGGCCGCTTCGCGGTGCCCAACCCTGAGTCCAAAGATTGACACATACATTACTGATCCGAAAAATTCCGGGCCTCAAAAGTCTCAGGGGACCGCGCGTGTGGCGTTTGCAGCTGATTGCTCAGGGAATATGAGTACGATTCTGTCTGCAGACGACCTGAATGACTTCATAGCGCCCGGCGTGGCGTGTGTGAAGCCCGTGGAGATAGAGAAGTCGCAGGACACGGCCGCAATTGAGATTGGCGTCGACGGGCGGCCCGTTGAGCAGGGAAAGGCGCTGGAGCCGGCATCAATTAGCCTCCAGGACTGCCTTGCCTGCAGCGGGTGCATCACAAGCTCAGAAGCCATGCTTGTTGAGCTACAGAGCCCTAAGGAACTCCTAAAGCAGCTGAAGGAGCGGCCGGATGCGGTTTACGTTGTTTCGGTGAGCCACCAGAGCCGTGCGTCGCTCGCAAAGGCGTACGGCATGTCCGTTCCCGAGATTGACAGCCGGCTGCGCACATTATTTATCGAGAAGCTCGGCTTCAGCTATGTTTTGGGTACAGAGATCGGGCGGGCCCTATCTCTGGAAGAGAGCTGGGCCGAGGCCGTCGAGCGCAAGGCCGAGAGCGGGCCCATTTTGAGCAGCATCTGCCCCGGCTGGACCTGCTATGCCGAGAAGACGCACCCCGAGATTTTGGGGTACCTGTCTGGCGTGCGGTCGCCGCAGCAGCTCACGGGCCAGCTCGCGAAGCGCGTCATCAGCGCACAGCTGGGCACGACGCCGGCCAACATCTATCATGTGAGCATTATGCCCTGCTTCGACAAGAAGCTCGAGGCGTCGCGGCCCGAGTTTGCATTGGACGACGCGCGCGAAGTCGACCTGGTTGTGACGGCCCGCGAGGTTGTTGATTTGCTGCACACGGAGTTCGGCACAGACTTGAGCCGCCTGCCGGCGTGCAGCTCGCCCATCGAGGTGCCGAAGCATTGGCCTGCGCGCGACGAGTGGAAATCGAATGCAGGCTCCTCTTCAGGAGGGTACCTCGCGTACGTGCTGCAGCGGGCGCTCGCAACGCAGCCGCTCGGCACGCACATCGAGACAATCCAGGGCAAGAACAGTGACTATATAGAGTACCAGGTTGTGTCGCCAAGCGGCGACATTATCTACCGCGGAGCCCAGGTCTACGGGTTCCGCAACATTCAGAATCTTGTGCGCAAGCTGAAGATGAAGCAGCGCACAGGCAAAACGGGAGCCGTGAAGTCGCGCAAGCTCGCCGTGGCCAAATCGGTCTCCGACCCGGGCCTGCTGGACTACGTAGAGCTCATGGCGTGCCCCGGCGGCTGTGTGAGCGGTGGCGGGCAGATGCCGGGGCCCGAAAACGTGCCTACAAAGGTTTGGACTCTCGAGATGGACGCGGAGTACCGCACCATCGAAGAGACGGACGTGACGCCTGACAGCGTTGCGGCGTACATGCAGGAGCTGGGCATTGCGCCGACGCGCGAGCTGTTGCGCGCGCACTACAAGCCAATTGAGCGCGACGAGACACTTCCTGCTGCGCTGACTGTAGGCACGCAGTGGTAATTAAACGAAAAGAAAGCCTACGTTGCAGCAAGCATTGGGTACCCTCTCCCCTCTGGTAGAGCAAGCAGGGGCGGCTGTGCTGTGCTTGGACCGTTGAGGCCGCCGTTGTAGCGACCGTTGTGGTTTCCGCGGTTAGGGCATATCGTATCATCGGACTACCCACCTCGCACATGTCGCAAACACAAAAGATACACATATACCAACCTGTGCCCGTAACGCATGCACTAAAGCCCAGAACAGCCTGAGGAGGTAATCTACAGATCTGCGTCTACACAGGAGCTTGGTTGGCCCCCTCTATTTATTAGCGTTAGTCGAATGCCTTACTATCTGATCTTGCTGCGCCACGGCGAGAGCGAGTGGAACAGCGAGAACCGGTTCGGCGGCTGGGCGGACCTGCGGCTGAGCCAGAAGGGCCGCGACGAGGCTGCGGCGGCCGGCTACCACCTGAAGCAGTTTGCGCACCAGCCGCGCGCCGTGTACACGTCGAAGCTGTCGCGCACGATCGAGACGGCCGCGATCACGCTCGAGCGCGCGGACCGCTTATGGATCGACGCGACGCATTCGTGGCGGCTGAATGAGCGGCACTATGGCTCGCTGCAGGGCCGCAACAAGGAAGATGTGCTCAAGGAGTACGGGCACGAGAAGTACATGCTGTTCCGGCGCTCGTTCGACGTGCCGCCGCCGCCAATTGCCGCCGACGACGAGTGGAGCCAGGTCGGCGACCCGCGCTACGCGGACCTGCTGCAGGTGCCCCTCACGGAGTCCCTGCGCACGATGGGCGAGCGCATCACGCCGTTCTGGGAGGACAGGATTGTGCCTGACCTGAAGCAGTGCGGGTCCGTGCTTGTGATCGGCCACGGGAACTCGCTGCGCGGGCTCATCCGCATTGTGCGCGAGGTCAGCAACGAGGTCATCTCGAAGGAAGACATTCCGACGGGCCGCCCGTTCGTGATGGAGCTCAATGAGCACATGAGGCCCGTGGACCCCGAGAACTGGATGTACACTCTCGGCGAGGAGCGCGCCGAGTCAAAGATCTAGTGGAAATCGCTATGAACTCGAAAATTAGAAATAGGCGGTTACAGCTTTCATTGCATTAACGTATTATTGGGCCCATGAGGAGGGTAGAAGGCGTCGTAAAGGCGCCATATAGGCGCTATACAGGCGCAGTTAGGCGCAGTTCAGCGCCATAGGCGTAGTTCAGGCGTAGTTCAGCGCAGAGTGTAGTGCAGCATAGTAATAGGAAACGTGGTTCGACATTAACAGACATCCCCATGCGCCCCCGGAAATCAGGAACTGAGCACCCACACCGCTCACACCAGAGGCGCTAAAGCGCTGTCGCGCCACAAAGCCGTGCAAACCTTGTATGATTGTCCAAAACTCATGGCGCTGCCGCGCGGCCGCCGGCAGCAATAAGTTAGTGTACAAAAGGATAAATAAGGGGCGCCGTCAAGGCATGCGTGCGTGCTCTACGCATTGATTTTGTCCCGCGACTCGAATGGGTTGTACAGCAGGAACTTCTGGATGAGGTCGACGTGCGTGAGCACCATTCGGCGGCAGCAGTACCGGCGCAGCCCGAGGCGGTCGAGCGCGTCGCCCTCGGAAAGGCCCTCGTCCTGCAGCAGCGACAGGTAGGTCTCCCACTTGTCGCCAACGACCTTGCCGCACGAGAAGCACCGCACGGGAATGATCATCTTTGTGTCGGATGGTGAAAAATTGGATTCGTGATCAGGGTTTTTTTAAGTCCCAACCAACGGTCTCACAGGGAGGCCCCGCCCATTTGGGTGGAGCAGAGCAGGCGACGCGGTTTAAAACCCAAGAAACAGAGCCGTTTTGCCGCTGCACTTGTTTAGTTAGGCCAGGCGTTGCCAAAGGTCGCGTTGCGAGGGAGCAGCGCTATGTAGTTTTAGTGCACCGCCCGTATGCACGGCGCAGCTGCAGCGCCATGCAGTGCAGCGGAATAATATTTTGGCTCGGCGCGGGTTCTAAGCGGCCGCTGCATATTCGTATATAACCGGCGGGCGTAGTGCAGCGCCGCGCCGCTTTGAGTAAGTGCCTGCGCTAGGGAAGTAGGCCGTCGTCCCACTCCTGACTCATTAGCCCACTGTTATCGTTGTTGTTGTTGGCGGTTCCATGGCACGAAAAACGCTGGTGATCAAGCTCGGCACGTCGAGCCTGTTCAATGAAGCGACCATGGAGACGCGGCTCGCAAACATGGCTCAGCTCGTGGAGATGGCCGTGCACCTGCGCCGCGACCGCGGCTATGACGTGTGCTTCGTGTCGTCCGGCGGCATCGCGGCCGGTCTGCAGCGCATGCGCCTCAGCGAGCGGCCCAAAACAGTCGCTGCCGTGCAGGCCATGGCGGCGATCGGCCAGTGCCGCATCATGACGAAGTGGGACCAGCTGTTCGGGCAGCTCGACCAGCCCGTCGCGCAGATCCTCCTCACGCGCACGGACATTGCCGACCGCGTGCAGTACCGCAACGCGCGCTCGGCCATCCGCGAGCTTCTCGACGAGGGCGTCATTCCCATTGTGAACGAGAACGACACGCTCACGTCGCGCGAGGCGCGCTTCGGCGACAACGACACGCTCTCGGCCGTCGTCGGCGCCATGATCGGCGCCTCGTACCTGTTTCTGCTCACAGACGTGTCGTGCCTCTACACGGCGAATCCGCGCACGGACGTAAACGCCGAGGCCATCCGCCTCGTCGACGACATCGCGACGGTGAATCGCGACGTGTCGACGCACGGCGCGGGCTCGAGCGTCGGCACGGGCGGCATGACCACGAAGGTCATTGCCGCAAACCTCTCCGTGTCGGCCGGCATCTCCATGTTCATTTGCAACAGCTTCTCGCCGAACACAGTGGCCAGCATTCTCGATGACGAGGAGCAGGGCGTGCTGGCGACGGAGAGCAAGCACCTGTACACGAAGTTTGTGGCAAAGGAGAACCAGCTGCGCGACCGGGCATTTTGGCTGCTGCATCTGCTCACGACGTCGGGCCGCATCGTCATTGACGCGGGCGCGCACAAGGCGCTCACGCGCAAAGATCGCGCCGGCCTGCTTCCGGCTGGCGTCACGGCCATTCATGGCCACTTCCACGCCGAAGAGTGCGTCGACATCATGTTGAAGGACACCGACGAGCGCGTCGGTCGCTGCCTCGTGAACTACTCGTCGGTCGAGCTCGAGCGCATCAAGGGCAAGCACAGTAACGAGATAATCGAGACCCTTGGCTACGCGGACAGCGAATACGTCGCCTTCAGAGACAACCTGGCGTTCTTCAAGTGAACTGCCAGCCCAAAAAAGCGCCGCTCAGGCATTAATCGCATAGGTTTTTCCTAATCTAAGTTAATTAGCTCACTTCTTTTTTTTTTTCTTCATGCGCGGCGCCGCAAGCGCCTTAGGAATGCGGCATCACCGAATCAGGGCCTGTCGTTGCGGAGAATCGCGTCGAGTGCGTCGCATCTCGCCTCAATGAAGTGGTTCTGCAGCTCGCTAATGAGCTCGCGCGCGGCCTCAGCGACGCGTTCTACCTCGAGGCTCTGCACAGCGAGCTGCCGCATAGAAGCACGAATAGCGTCGTGGGCTGCTTGCAGCTGGGACTCTCCAAGAAGTGCAGTAGCGGACTCGGTGGCGGCGGTATTGGTGGTGGTGGTAGGCACGGACGGAGACACAACCCACTTTTCAGCCTCGTCCAGTAGCTGAAAACTATCGCGCCGGCTCGACTCGAGCTGCGCTTGGATTCTGGCTAACACTTCATACCCCTGAGCACGGCGCTCGTTCACGGGGTTCGGTTGAGTTGGCTTCAACAAGTAGGCGGCTTTCGTAGTTTGCCGGCCAAAGAGATTTAGAGAGCCCCGGCTTATCTTACCGCGTAGGGTCAAAAGCGTCTGCTTCAGCCGCACCTGCGACGCTCCAGCATCGCCTAGACCATTCATGCGTCGTGACAGACACCAAATGAACATCTGCGTATAGCTCTGCTCTGCCGTAGTGAAGCTGTTCATTGCGATATGGGCAAACTCCCTGGGCTTTAGCGCCGGGATTGCCTGGTCTGTGTAACCCAGGAACGCATCATGAGTTGAACGCCAATAGGGGGCTGCTTTGCCCATTGCCAGGCTCGTTTCGCCAGCGGGAATGGGTAGCCTAACTGGCAGGCCGCGCACGGCCTTCACGGGCTTTACATCCTCGAGACGCGCAGACGGAAGGCTCGCGTCCGGGACATTAGGGAAGCTTTCCGCTAGCTCGAGCCGCTTGAGTGCTTTGGAGTAACTCGCTCCCGTCGCAGATCCAAATGCGTCGCGTGCTTGCGTGTTCTCGTCCGAAAGCCGTTCATTACGACTACGCCCGGAGGGGGGCCACGCGCTCTGGGCGGGATGATGCGCAATTGCGGAGGGCGTCCGCGGCGCCGGAAACTTTGCTCTTTTAGAATGGCGCGCTTCAATTTGCTTAATGCTGCTGTTGAAGTAGTCAACAAGCGAGGCTGTATTGAAGCTGCGCTCCGCGTCCTCGCCCGCATTATCAAAACTCTGCGCCGACGGTTCGGGACTAGCGGAGTCGGCATAATCATTGCTATGGTCGTGCGAGGTGTGCGACACGTTTGGGCTACGTCCCTCGGCGCTTGATTCGCGTGTTGCACGCATGAACCTGTGCTCATGGCGCATTTCCCCGTCCGTACCCTCAATTGAGCTAGGACTCTCGACTTCAGTTCTCATAGGCCTTGCTTAAAACACCTTCCTGCTTTTGGCCACTGTTGACGGCGTGAATGCCGCACAATTGGGTTGTCGTTGTCGTTGTTGTTGTGAAACTTGTGGCTTTGTTTGTGGTTTCGTGGGGCGGCGGCCACTAACGCAAGCTACCCGTACCCACGCACACACAGTCGTCATGCGTTCGCTTATCATGCAGGTGGCGGGCGTAGACGAGGCGCACGTAAAATTAGTTTAAGAGTTTAATGAATGCTACCAAAATTGCGGCTCGCGTCTATTGCGATAGCAGAGTTTAGCCGTCATTATTATGCCTGGAGTCCACGTTCGGGACCGGCAGGCGGTGGGCCCCCCGCGTTCTTTGGCGTTGGTCCATGCGCCTTCTGCGCCTAAGCTGGCTTTGCATGCGAGCGTACACGCCGCGGTGTACAATTATTTCTAGCAGCTCCTTGTCGTACCCCCAGTCCCGCGTCTCTTCGATAACGACTCCCATAATGCGTTTGCGCTCGGGCTCGTCGAGGTCCCGAATAAACGTCTTGTGGCCGAGCTCAAACCCCTCACCAACCAATATAGACATGACCTTTTCCTCGCGCCGCTTTCCCTCGGGATGGTTATGGGAGAGGCCCATCATTGCGAAGAGGTCGACGAGAGGAAGCTTACTCTTGGACCTGCTGCGCGCGTGGATACCATGGTATCCCTGATGCGTGTCTTCACCGCCTGCAAACATGGGCATCGTCTCCAGTCGGCTATTGTCGCCAGAAAAAGCATTGTGGTAATACTCGGTGGTGCCGGCGGCGCTCAGCTGGTGCATGCGTTTGCCTGTGGCGGAACGGAAATGGTCGGATGCGCGGTGATGCCCACTAACGATGCTTCCCTGTCTTGAGTGGCCAGGTACCATGCGATCACTACGGGGAAACATGCCATCGCTTTGGCCGGCATACCCCTTCACATGCCCGAGCGAAGGGTTCAGCTGTGCGTGCAAAGGGGTTGAAAAGGGGAGGAGTGGCTGCTGGGCGATGAATTGGTCCGGGGATATCTGTTGGTCTTGACAAGCGGTGACGGGGACGTTTATGGCTAAGCCTCGACGGTTCGGATCCGCGAAGCCTTCCTGGTGCTGTTGGCCCTGAAGTCGCTGCTGCTGTTGCATTTGCTGCCGTTGTTGCAATTGTTGTTGCTGATGCAATTGTTGTTGTTGATGCAATTGTTGTTGCTGATGTATTTGCTGTTGCTGTTGCTGCAGCTGTTGGTGGGGCTGCAATGATTGAGGCGGTTGGTGAAGATGCGGTTGGTGGTGACGCAGCTGCCGTGGCGGCAGCTGCTGCGGCTCGAGCTGAAGACGCCGTGCTTGCGGGCCTGATTGCGGGAATGCTGCGCCTCTTGCGGTGCTTCCAGATGCACTCGAGAGCGCCTCCGTTTCTACGCTCAGCGCGTTGGCCGCGTCAAGCCCTGTATAATTCTGGAGTCCTCTCGTGAGACTAGGATCGAATTGGAATTCTGTCATTAGCTTCTCGTTCGTGGAATCAGCATCGTGCGGATTGAACGCAAACGGCATTGAAGCGGACGGGCTCACTTGGTCCTCATGCTCGGGCAGTTGTATGTCCATGGAATCCATGCCATCTACGTCGCCGCTGAAGCTGGCGTCAGGGGGGCCCACGCCCTCATGGCTCGGCGCTTCGCGCGAGCTATCGTCTGGTGGCTTCACCATATGTGCCGAGTCAGTAGAGTCGCCGAAATCAAAACCTGGGCTCAGAATGTGTTGGCTGTGGTCACCGAAGCCCGTATTCATGAAGTCGAGCCCACTCGAGTCGGCCGTATAGTTTCCGAAATCAAAGCAGCTACTATTCGAGCCGAACATGTCCAGGTTTAGAGGCGTAGATGTTTGATGGGCATGTATTGTTGTAGACGAGGTCGGGTAGTTGGAGAGGTCGTGCGTGCTCAGCTTGTCCATGGGGCTCGGAGGCCCTCCGGAACCTACCGACTGCAGTGACTCGGACGACCTGCTCGCATCATCGCTGCGACAACTCGGCACGTCGCGCGTGTCGCTGGATATGGAGTCCTGTTTGCTATGGCGGAAGAGCGAGTACAGTTCGCCTTCCGTGGATGAGGCGTTCTCGTCAGTGCGCTTTTCCTTGGGGGCGCTTTGTGCGCGCCCACGCCCTCTTGCGGTCAACAAGCTGCCCCGCGGCTGAGCGACTGCTGCCGTTTCCTTGGCCGTAGGCGGTAGGGCAGTGCCGCCCTGGGGCAATTCTTCGCGTCTCAATTCTTGGGGCAAATCGAGGGCTGAAGAATGGGGCTGGACGAACGGAGAATAACTCATGTGCGTAGCAATTCTGGTAGCGCCAAACTAAGTTTCAAAGACACCGGGGGCCCCCCAATTGCTAGTGGTGAAGCGAGCTTAAACGAATGACTTACCACCTTGGGGTGCTCGTCTTTCTTAGTTGACGCAAGTTTCCGCAGCGGGGAGATATGAGGGAACGGCGCAAACTGAGCCAAAACAAGGGCCCCCGGATCGAAAACGACAGCTTTTACGTTGGCGATGCGCGGGGTTAACTATTAGGGTCTGCGACGTGATGTCCTGTTTGGGCAAGAGGCCGTGCGTTCGCGAGATAAAGCCGTGCAACCGTCTTGCATATGCGCATGCCGCCATGTTGCCGCACTCAGGGCATCTTGCCCCATATGCTCAGCGTCCCGCTCATCAAGCAAGGCAATTGGCACGAACAATGTAAACTAGGATAACGAGTTAAGTGTGATCTCATTTAAATTTTTCTTTGTTTCTAAACATTATCCGGTTCATTTGTGGTTTTCAAGGAGCCGGCCGAAGAGATCCGTAAGCGGCTCGGGCCCGTCAAGGTACCCAAACGTGCGGAAGTCCTTCACGAGCTGCGACACCTGCTCTGGCGTCTCCTGCAAGGGCACGAGCTTCGCGAGCGGCGCGGCCAGGGCCTTGAAGTAGGCGTTCGACACAACAAACCGGCCCTCAGCGTCGAGGAGGTCCGGGCCGACCTTGATCGTGTTCAAGAGGTTTGCGTCGCCGTGAGCCAGGGCGTTCCAGCCCTCTCCCTCGTGCAGCTTCACGCCAATAGGCTTCGTCAGGATCCCGGCCCGGTAAGCCTCGACGAGGCCGCCGGCGCGCTGGTTACGGTAGTTGCGGTACCGCTCGGGCCAGTCGTCGGCGGCGCAGCGCCGTGCGCCGGTCCAGCCCATTTCCGTGAGCCGCTCACGGCTCGGGCGCTGGATGCCGCGCGCCCGCTCGGACAGGCGCTTGAACGGGTTCAATGTGTTCGGGTTCCAGGCGCCGCTCCACAGAAGGAAGTAGATGAATGCCGTCTTGATGATGTGCAGCGCGAAGAAGCCGAGCTGCCAGCGCTTGCCCTTGAACACGCTCTGCTCCGCATCGGGCATGTTCGGCGTCGGCATAAACAGATCGGCCGCCTTATACAGCCACAGGTACGGCGCCGTGCCGGGTGTGGGCGAGATGTACTCGGGCAGGTCGAGGTAGAGCCAGGTGAGCAGGAACAGCACGACCAGCAGCTCGTGGCGCACATGCGGCTTCCAGTTCGGCACGATCAGCTGGCCCTCGGCAATAGCGTCGCCGATGAGGGCGTCGTCTGACACGCGCTTCAGCCACTTCGACTTCATGGACTCGGTCATGTACAAAATGGAGCCCTCGGCCGTCAAGTAGCCGGGGTGTACGCTCACGGAGAAGCCCTGCGGCCTAGGATGGAAAAAGTAGCCCGGATGCAGCTGGATCGGCAGGCCCTCGAAAATCTTGTACAGAAACGACACGGGCTCGTTCGCAGGCACATTGAAGCAGTAGTCCTTCTCCGTGTCCATGTTCATGCGGATGTACACGTCGATGCGCTCCGCACCGGCGCCGGTTTGCGGCGCGCGGGCCGGCGCGACGCCGGCCTCCTTCTCTGTGGACGCAGCCGCCTGTGCCGCGTTCTTTCTTTGTGGGGCCATTATTTATTTCTGCAGCTTTTTTTCTGCGGGGGGCGCTGCAAGTCACTCTGCACAGAGGTAAGGTCTGGTGCCTCTCTATACTGCTAGGGGACACGTCAACCCCGATAGTGACTTCGTCGCAGGGTTGGGAGCAGCAGCTAGGCTGTCGTTTATCATCACTATTAATCGCGCGCTCAGCAGGCAAGCTTGCCGCGGCCGAACCGGCATCTCGAGCACACGCACTAGTCCCAGCGTAGCGTCTGTAGTTACTCTATTGGTTTGGCGGCGGGTTCGCGTCGAAAAAATGAGCGATCTAAATGTGCGTAACATTTAATAGTGAGTCGTTTATCGAACAAAAGCGTCGAGTTTTAGGTTTTGCCGGGGTCCGGCTCGGTTTCTTCGTAACACATAATAAATAGTTTCTCAATTCGTCTTCGGTTCCACCAGCTTCTCCGGAAGGGTCTGGCCGGCGCTGATTTCCTTCGGGACATCTCGTGGCACGACCTCCACGTATGAGGCCGGCACGTACCCCGACCTTCCGTCGCGCGTGCGCACATGCCACCACTGCGACGGCTGGCCCGACGGGTCCGTGGCCGCGAGAACAGCGGCCAGGTCGCCGCGCTTCAGCTCGACCTCGATCGCCGGGTTCTCCGGCGTGAAGTCGTAGCGCGCGCGGCAGAACTGTAGCTGCGACGGATCGACAGCCTGCATGCGCGCCTGCTGCTCCTGCTGGTCGGCGAGGCTCTTAATGAGCTTGCCCAGCAGGTACGGCAGCCCGAACACGGCAGCGAGAAACATGAGCAGCGGCTTGAAGCTCGGCCGCGAGCGGCTCGCACCTCCCTGAGACTGGAACTTCGCAAACTGCGACGACGTGAGGCCGAGCGTCTTTGGGTTCTGCGGCACGGAGCGGCCCGTCAGCTTCGCAAGCAGCGCGCGGCCCCATCGCAGCACGGCGAAAATGCCAAGAATGGATCCCAGGCTTTCCTTCAGCCGCCCAAACTGCTCAGCTACGCTCATCATCGTGAAGAAGGACGAGTGTGTCGCCATATATGTGGACTCCAGCATCTGCGCGAACCCGCCAAAAGCGCCGACCATCGACTCAATAAGCTGGAATGTAGCCATTGTAGAATTCTGCAAAGGCCCTCCCGGGGCCTGGCCGTAGCCGCCAGCAGCACCGTAGCGGCCTAACCCGCCGCCGTAGCCGCCCATGCCCATGCCGCCGCCGAGGCCGCCAAGACCGCTGCCGTAGCCGCCATAGTTGCCATAGCCGCTGTAGCCACCAAGGCCACCAGTCATGCCGCTCATGCCGCTCATGCCGCCATAGCCCGAGCCATACATACCGCCGCCCGTCGCACCGTACGGCGAGTAGCTGCTGCCATAGCCAGCACCAAGCCCGCCGAGCCCGCCGTAGCTAGGACCCATACTCGGTGCTGCGGGGACGCCCGGCGGGTCATTCATCACGACGCTATTCGAAGATGCTTCCTGGCTATCCTGCGTCGCCGTTTGTGGCGCCGTGTTTACAGAGCTCGCGGGCCCCGTCGGCGGTGGCGCCGGGGCGGCGCTCTGAGTCGTGCCGGACTCCCACGGTTTCGGTCGAGTCGCGGACATGCAAACAGAACGGTCCAAGAATTTCGCAATGCCTAAAGAAAAAAGAGGTTCTGGGGTCTTCTGCCGAGATGAGGAGGCGGCGCGGGGTGACTAAACGGCAAATAAGGGTGGACATTACCGGGGGAGGAGCAGGCGAGGAGCCGGCCTGGGCAGGCTCATGCACGTGATCATATCGATAAGGGCAGAAACTGCGCGGAGACAGCAGGCGGGACGAAGCTGCCCGTCACATGCGCCCACATGGCGCAGCCGTATAAGATCAGCATGGGCCTCGCGCAGGCCACCGCGTAGAGTCCGCTGGATATATATATATATATATGCGTGTGTGTGACTATGAATAGCATATTAGCATAGTAGCATGCCCCTAATTGCCAAGCCCGTTTACACACCATCCCAAGCGCGACGGTACGGCGCTAGAGCCGGTTTTATCGCTCCACCATCACAGATATTTGGAGGGGTAGCCGCCCTTATTTCCACTTACGTATGGCACTAACATATGAACCCTGGACGGAAAGCGCCTTCAGGGCGCACCACAATGAATATTGGCGGCCACCATCCACGGCTCTCAGCTCTCGTAACTTTTATGCTAAAATAGTGACGGCTGGCGTTCGAAGACACTACACTTATGTAGAGAAACATTGCCCGCTGCAGAAGCCGCATCGCCGCTGCCGCGTGCTGGCCTGCGCAGGCACCATCAGGCTGCCAAACTGACGTTCGCTATCCATCTGGGGGAACCCTACTCATGCAACGTTTCGGGGCAGGGTCGACTAAAAGGTGCAAAGACCCATCATCACATGTCGTTTCATGCTGGGTGACTTTTGTACGGTTGCCCTTCTCTCACCACGTAAATAACCAACGGCGCAGAAACTTCCACATGAGTTTCAAATCCTTGGCCACCGGCATCATGCTGGCCACCGCCGGCTTCGTGCTTGGCACCGTCTACGCAAACTGGTCCTACGACTACTACCTGCTGTGGGTATCGCCGACGCCGGCAGACATGCTGGCCGATGCGCTCAGGCACTATCAGATCAAGGCAAGCCAGCCCGCGTTCTTGCACCACGTGTTGCACGGCGTCTTCCTCATTGGCTCACTTGCGGCCGTGGCGAAGCTGTACCGCCCGTCCGAAAGCAACACGCTCTTCGACGGCGCGTCACTGTTCCTGTTTTTCATTTGCGTTGTTTTCTACATCACGAACCTCGTGCCGGCGTCGCACTCGCTCATCACGGGCGACTGGAACGACATCGACGCTGAGACGGGCGTGAAGTTCGTGAGCGCGAGCCAGATCTTCATGGTCCTCGCCATCATCGGCGTGCTGGCGCTGCAGTTCGGCCAATGGTGGGCCGGTGACGACCAGCCCATGCCTGTCGGCGCGAACAAGCCGGCGCCGCCCGCCGAGGAGGAGGACGCGCCGCCGGCCGACGCGGCCGTTGCCGCGGCCGCATCCGCCGCGAGCGAGTCCTCGACGACGCAGAAGCGCGGGCGCAAAGAAGAAATAAATAGAGATGAGACTACGTAGGTACAGTTAACCAGCTTTTACACTGCCTCTGCGCTTCACTGCGTTTAGCTGCGCTTCACTTCGCTTGGCTGCGCTTGGCTGCGTTAGGCTGCTATATAGGCGACGCGGCGCATGCAAAACTGGCGCCGCTGCACGGACCAGCAGGTTTCGGGCTCGCTGACGAGCCCCGTGTTATGAAACGACCACACCCTGCGTTTGGGACCCGCGCGACGGCGGCGCGAAGTCCGCGCTTGGCGCTGACGCGCCGTCGCTTGTTTTCGAGATCGTGCTCGCCGCGCTTGCCGACATCGACGCCGGCGGTGACGGGTCGCTCACGGCCGTCGCCTCTGTTTCTGCGTCTGTGGGCGCCGCAGCCGCCGCCTTTTTGACGGGCCGCTGGCGCCATGCTTCGGGGTCGTTCATGTCGGCATCGACGCGCCCAAACACGCCGGCCCACCACCGTGGCCGCCAGGCCGTGGGCAGCACAAGTACCTGCTGCTCGGGGCTGTCCGCCTTCTCGAACCGCGGGTTCACAAACTGGCTGCGGCGGGCCAGGAAGTAGTCCCACACACAGCGCGTGCGTTGCGGCGCCTCCTGGGCCAGCATCTCGCGCTCCGAATTGAACAGGAACGTGCCGTACTGGCACGCGTACGTGTGGTACACGAGGCGTCGTAGAAACCGTTCGTTAATCTCAAAACTGTTTGGAAACAGACACAGCAGCTGGTACGCGCAGTCCAAAAACTGTTGGAAAATGGGTCCGTCCTGCCGGCCCTTCGCCGTCTCACTCAAAAAGTTCGTGACATTCGTGAACAGGTCTACGGGCGGCGCGTCCTCGGCATCGGCCGAGTCCGCGTTCGCGCCGGCCGCGCCGCCGCGGCCGTTCACGATATTGGCCCGCAGCGCAAACTGGTGCCCGAAGGAAACCCACTCCTTTTCGACCAGCACCATGAACCCCTCAAACGTGCGGTAGTACGGATCCAAGCACAGCATGGCCAGGCTCGTGATCTGCGGCGTGCGGTCCCAGCCGTCGCTACAGTGCACAACAACGTGCGAACACTTGAAATAGACCTGCTGCACGACAGTGCGGCTGCTCTCGAGAATGTTGGCGACGTGCCGCAACCACGCGCTGCGCTCGAGGCTAGTTGGGTTCGGCGCCTCGTCGCCGACGTCGGAGTGCCGCAGCGAGTCAACAACGCGCGCCAGCGAATCGCGCATCACATGCAAATTGTCAATGCCGAGGTACAGCTTACGCGCCGGCTTGTAGCGGTCAATGTTCTCCGTGCCGCCGCCGAGGGCGACCTGCGCCAGCGCGTTCGTGCTCGGCCGCAGGTCCACGACGAGATGGTCCGTCTGCGCGCCACGCTTGCCCTGCGGGTCCTGCGTCGTGCTCCAAATGGCGCTGATGAGCGCCTCGTCCTGCATACTGCGCGACTGCTTCAGGCCGACGAGCGGCTGGCTGCAACGCGTGATTGTGCAGCTGTTCAGCGCCAGATAGTAGCTCAGCACCGGCAGCCGGCCCTTCGACCGGAACTTCGCCGCATAGGCCAGAACGTTGTCGCTGATGTTCGCCGGAATGACGAGGTGCCGCGGGTACGTCGGACATAGTCGATGCTCGAAGTTCGCCTGCGACAGGCGCCATTTGCCGCTGGCCAGCGCGCCCATGCGGCGGTATTCCTGCTCAGGGTCCGCGTACAGCGACCAACCGTCGTAGTTCTTCTCGAGCGTCGCCGGCGAGTACACGAATGCGTACAGCTGCTCAATGGCGCGGACGTGGCGCAGTTCCTCAATCGTGTCGTGCACGAGCCGACACTCACGGTCCGAGCCGAGCTCGAGACTCAGGAACATGAAGTCCTTGCACACGATGCGAATTGTCTTGCCCACCCTCGTCGTTTCGGCTATGATCGGGTAGCTGATCCAAACTTCGCGCTGCTCGGCCTTGAAGACCATGTGGTGCTTCATGAGGTGCAGCGTGCCCTCAAGCCGGTGCCCGAGCCGCACAAGCGTAGCCACGGCCCGCGTCAGTTTGATGCTATCCATCCGCGGAGCTGCCGGCCCGTCAATGCGTGCGAAAGGGTCAGCCTCGTCGTTGGCTGAAAGTGTCACTCGACTGGTTGCCCCTACGGGTTTGGGCCGGATTACCCCGTGGCAAGGGTCGGCTCTAACGTCAGCACGATATGTGCGGCTGGCGCGCGCGCTGGCGCGGGCCCCGCGACTTGCACGGCTCTATAAACCGGCGCTGTTCGAGGAACCTCGGTTAGCTACAAAATGTTGCGGCCCGCTGTTGCCGCGGCCGCAGCCTTGCCGGCGCGAATCCGTTTATCGCAGTAGGGCTAGGGCGACACGTCGGGATCCGACTGGCGCACGCCCGATTCCTTCGGCCTGCGGCAATCCACGCGACAAGCCGGCCTTAGGCGGGCCTTAGGGCCCTTTGCACACTGCCAAAGACTCAATTGAGATTTGTGCGGTGCTGAAGCACGTTTAGTTAGTGAACGAGCTTGTCGGTACATGAGGGCTGCAACGCGTCGTCGCCTTGCCACGATCACAGGCTCTACCCGTGTTATCATAATCGGACAATGTTGCCAATATTGAGGCCTCAACCCGCAGCATGCTTAAATTAAGTGGGTGTTCACGCCGCGAGCCTGGTATGTAGTTGTCTCAGTCATGGTCATGCTACGCGTTGGTCCTAAAAACACCTACGACACGTTTGTAAACGTCCCAGTCCAGCAGTCGTCACTCTCACTCTATCCCGAGTAACCGCCAATATGAATTTTCTACGTAACCTTTTCTATATGTATGAAGTTCCGCTTGATGCGCGCTTATTGGGCGTCTGGTTCTTCTGTAGGTGGTGCGCGACCTAGCGCCGGGCGACCTTGCAGCTATCGGTGCCAGTGCAAGAATACTACACGTGATCGCCATACGCTACCTAGGATTATCGCCGCCGCGAAGTTTCAGCTCGAAAACCACAGGGCCGTGTGGATGAGCACGAGCAGTCTAGCGTATGCGTTTGCGAAGTCATATTACACACGGTTGAGCCAAAACCCCGAGCTCGTTTACCGGTTTTATGGGAGCGACTCAACGCTTCTCTATGGCGCTGAGGGCGATGCGAACAGCGAAACGAGCCGAGGCCAGTCGCAAATAAAGGCGAAGCTGGCCGAGACGCAGCAATCGGGCACGGCGTATCTAATTAGGGACGTTGCTTCCGTACCAACGGCTCAGAATTGCATTCTTGTGACCGTACTGGGCGAGCTGGCCGTCAAAGACTTGGACCCGCAGCAGTTCTGCCAGACATTCGTGCTTGCAAGAACGGCTGAAGACGCATTGTATATACTAACGGACGTGCGGCGCATTTTGAATCCCGAATTCGACGCCGAGATCGAGCCGGCAGCGGGCGCTGTAGACGAAGCGCGCGAGCTCGTGCAGAACGTCAAACTTAGGGACGCGGAGCCGGAGCAGACAGAGCCGGTGCAGGCCGAGCCGGCCGCCAGTCCTAATCCAAACTCATGGGCCTCCGTGCTCGCGAAGCCGCAGCCGCCGGCGGCGGCACCAAAGGTCGCGCCGCGTGTTGCGGGATCAACTGCAGCCGGCGGAGCAGCGCCTCGCGCACCGGGCGCGTTCTCGGCGTTCCTGAAGCTGAGCTCCGCTGCCATCACGAAGCCCGTAGTGGTCAAAGCACTGGCCCCGTTCGGCCCGCTCTCAAACTTGCAGCTCGACGCATCCAAAAAACGCGGATACGTAGACTTCCCGGATAAGCGCATGTTCGACAAGGCACTGAAGGCGGCGCGCATCAAGATTCCGGGTGGCCGCGAGAGCATTGAGATTCTAAAGCGGTTTACGGGCCCACCGCCGGGCGCGAAGCCGAATGGTGGCGGCGCTAATCCGACGAAGGGCCCGAGACAAGGTGTTGCGCGCAAGTAGAAACCGGTTCATGGCAGGACAGGGGAGTCTACACGTATGTACATTATACAAAACAACCAGACAAACAAACAAACACAAAGAAATAACCGTAAAATGGCCAACCGGCTCACTTCTGCAGATCCTTTTCCACCATGGCGCGGCAGATGGCGTGGTAGAACGTCTTGTTCTTGTCGAACGTGCTGTGGGCGAGCTGCGCGTCGACCTCCTTCAGCATGCGGTACCCGGGGCGCACGAACTTCATGCGGCCGACCGTGCCGAGCCAGTCCGCCAGCACCGTGTACTCAGACTCGACGCGGGCCGCGATCGCGAGCCGCAGCCAGCGGAACTTGACCTCCGCGTTCTGCGACGTCTTGATGTCGTAGACGTTGCCGAGGTCGTTCACCATCTCCGGGAGGGCCGGCCCGCGCACGGCATCGAGCTTGTCGGCCAGCGTGTTCAGAAACACGATCATCTGCAGCGGGTTCCAGCCCTCGATGTTCGACTTCGCCGCCCACTGCTTCCACAAGCGCTTCTCGACGTTTTCGGAAGAAGCCCACTTGTCGGCGAGCTGAAGACACGGCACGGCGAGCTCCATGTCAAAGTCGGGCTTCGCAGGCAGCCCCGGCGCGTAGAACCAGTGGTCCCAGTCGATCTTGTCGAGCGTCTCCTGCGGAAAGTGCTCGTACAGCGTCTCCTTGAACATGTCCGAGTCGAGCGAGCGGTACTTGAACTTCGTGAAGTAGGCCGGAATGAACTTGTCCCATGCATCGCGGCCGAGCAAGCCCTCCAGGTACCACAGGAACGTCGAGCCCTTCTCGTACGGGACGGTCGAGAACGTGTCGTCCGGGTCCACATCGGGGCCCACGGGCATGACGAGCGACGTGTACTCGGCCGGCATCGACTTCACGGCGTTCTCGAGGTCGTGCCAGCCCTCGATGGCCGAGAAGTGGCGGTACGCCTCGCCGTGCAGAGCGCCAAGGATGCGCCGCTCGATGTAGACGGTCCAGCCCTCGTTCAGCCAGAAGTGGGCCCAGCTATTGTTGCTCACGAGGTTCCCGGACCACGAGTGCGCGAGCTCGTGCGCAATGACGTTCACAAGCGTGCGGTCGCCACTAATGAGCGTCGGCGTCGCGAACGTGATGTTCGGGTTCTCCATGCCGCCGAACGGGAAGCTCGGCGGCAGCACAAGAATGTCGTACGTGCCCCACTCGTAAGCGAACACGAGCTTCTCGGCAGCCGCCAGCTGCTTCTCCGTGTCGTTCTCAAACTCCCACTGGCACGCATCAATGATCTCGGGCTCGGCCCACACGTGCGAGCGCGGGCCGACGGGCTTCGCCACGAGGTCGCCCGACGCGATCGCAAACAGGTAGGCCGGGATCGGCACTTTCTGCTCGAACACGTTGCCGTGTGTGCGCACGCCGCTCACGAGCACGGCGTACGTGCTCTCGATCTCCATGCGCATGGGCACCTTCACGGCCGGCGTGTCGAAGCACGGCAGGATCGAGCGCGCGTGCGTCGGCTCGCACTGGCTGAACAGGAACGGCGCCCGCTTGCCCTGCGTCTGCTCGGGCCCGAGCCACTGCAGGCCCGTGCACTTCTCCGTTGTCGCGAACTGCACGCGCAGCACGCCCTTCTCGTGCGCAGGCACGCCCGTAATGTGCAGCGGCGAGCCGCGCGGCTCCGTGCGGGGGCCGAGCTCCCACTTCAGCGGCTCGCCATTCCACTCGACGCCGGACACTGCAAGGAACGACGTGTCGAGCGTGACCTGCGGCTGCGCGGACGTCAGCGTGTAGGCGACGCTGCCCTTCAACACCTTCTCGTCCCACGCGATAGCTGCGCGCAGGTCCGCGTGCTCGACCGTGGCCGTCTGGTAGCTCGAGAGAGTCGACTCGTCAATAGCGGGCATCTTCCGGAACTTACGGGCGCGATCCAAATTATTATTCTTACATATGCGTGCGTGTGCGTTTTGCGTCGCTAAGGCCGCGTGCCCTTGCCCAATGTGGGCAGTTCAGAACTAGCGCTGGCCGCGGGCGGGCCCTTACACATAGGGTACGGCCACGGCCCGCGCCAGCGCGCCGGGCTCGTTCGCCAGCTCCGCGTACAATTGCGGCCGTGAGGCCTCGTAGAGAACGACGGCCGTGCTTGCGCCGGTTTTCTCGGACGCGGCGTCGGCACTGCTCGCGCCGCATTCGTAGGCATCGTCGTCGCCGTGGCCGGCGCTGTCGCGGCCGAGCTCGCGTAGATTCACAAACAGAGTGACGAACGCAACGGCGCAGTGCGACCATAGGAAAGCCACGGCCGCAAAGAGTGCACGCTCGCGGGCGGGCGTCAGCGCGTGGATGCGGCGGCCGACGCGCGCGGCATGGACTTCGCGCGCCATGACAATGGCTGCCGCCAGCGACAGCGCGAACACGTAAATGTCGGCGGCGGCCACGACGCGGCGCAGCTCCAGCGACGCCTGGGCCTGCGCTACGAGGGGCAGCGAGTTCAGCGTGAGCGCGAGGCAGATGGACGCCGCGACCATGGCGTACTTCACAAATGAGTCGTGCAATTGCACGCACACAAAGCTAACGAGGCCGACGGCGCACGCGGCAAACACAAACAACAAGCCACGCAGCACAAGACTGAATGCAATTGAGCTGGGCATTTTCGAAGCAGCGGGCGGCGACGGCGTTGGTGGGTGGAGGAAAGGTGGTCGTGCTGGGCAAGTGCTGGGGCAGCGGCTCAAAGTGGTCCGCCGCGTGGCGGGGCGAGGGTTCGCCCGTGGGACAGTAAACATATCGCATATAAACAATCGCAATTATGAACTCTTTAGCTCGCGGCTGGCGATAGAGAGAAGCACGAGCACCGTGGCTGCGAGTGCGACGTGCACAACGAGCCCCGCGCCAAGCACGAGCGTGGCCTTTGTCTTGTCCACAACAACAGACTGCGACGCGTGGGCAAAGATAACTTTGTAGAGGTTGCCGTAGATGAACCAGGCGCTGAGCAGGGCAGCAAGCCCAATGGAGAGGCCGCGCACGAGCTGCGCAATCACGGTGCCCACGATCGCGCGCGCACCAAACGGCGACCCGGCCACGAGCACGGCCGGAATCCACACCGTGCACGAGTATCCAAACAGGCAGACTGTTTGCGCGAGCGTCAGCGTCGGCACGAGATTGAAGTACTGGATGGATAGCCATATCAGGACGGGCACGACGTAAATAAATGCAAAGAGGGTGCCGGCCGTGCCGGTGAGCAGGCCCGCGTCGTAGTCGCCCTGCACGCTGTTCATGATGCCGCCCGTCGTAGCCGAGAAAAACACGGCAAACGCCATTGTGAGGTAGATCCACGTGGGGCCCCACAGGTCCGGCAGCTTGCCGTACACGATAGTATCCGGCTTGTTATCGGCGTTCTCGGCGTCGAGCAGGCCGTTCGTCAGGAACGGCGTGCGCAGCAGCGGGTTCAGCGCCACAAAACACCTTTGCAGCACGTCCTCCGTATCCACGCTGTAGAGCTGTTGTATCTTGCCCAAGTATGTGTCTGGCGGCGGCGCTGCCGCCGCTTGCGGCTCGGGCTGCATATTGCCCCGGACCTGAGGCTGCTCAGCCGGAGGCTCGTACGGTACAGAGCCCATTGCTGGGGTCGTGTCTGTTTCGATCGACATTCTGCACCCAACACAAACCGTGAGGGCTAGAAGGACCGTTCAGCTACGTGGTAGTGGCCGCTGCCTGGGGCGCTCATGCGCGCGCAGCACTAGCCGCATAGCGGCGCACAGTCGCGGGCGCCGGTATACGGCCACGAGCGCGGCCAGGGACGACGCGTCGCCCAGCCCCTGCCCAGATTTATATAGCTGCCATTATCGACAACAGTCGTGAATGGCATGAGTTTCGTGGCAAACTTGAAGCAGGCGCGCGCCACGCACTCGCTGACGAAGGCGCAGGAGGCGGCAAAGTGCACGCAGTTCCAGAGTGCACCGCGGCAGCTCAGCGCGGCGCCGCAGCCGGCCGCGTTCAATGCGCCGCCCGTCGACGAGGACGACCCCATGTTCCCGCGCATTCGGCTCGTGTCGCGGTACATGAGCCGCGACGAGACACAAAACTCGCTGCCGCCAAGATGCGAGACGCTCATGCTCACAGACCTGCTGAAGCAGGTGCACCCGCCGGACTTCCACCGGCCGAGTGACGCCTCGCCAAACTTCGTCGTGTTCGCCATCGTTGCCAGTCGCAGCGAGACGAAAACGAGCCACCGCGGCCAGAAATATAGCATGCTGCTACTCAGCGACCTGAAGTACGACATCTCGCTAGCACTGCACGGGAAGGCGTTCGAGCGGTACTGGAAAGTGCAGCCCGGCACGCTCGTGGCCGTGCTGAATCCGCGGTTCTGGATCCAGAAGTCCGTGGGCGACAGCCGCAGCCTGGCGCTGAGCATTGTGGACAACCGCGGGCTGCTGGAGATCGGGCAGGCGAAGGACCTTGGCCAGTGCGAGGAGATGACGAGCCAAAGCAAGCAAACAAAGCGCTGCAAGAACTGGGTAGACGTGCGCAAGTCGCACGTCTGCGAGTTCCACGTCGAGCAGCGCACGGCACGGTCGAAGCGGCCCGAGCTGAACTCGGCGTCCGCGAAGCTGTGGGACCCGAAGCAGGGCGCGTCGGGCAAGCGCATGTCCATCATTAAGGGCGGCGACGTCGGCTGGAAGCGCGGGCTGCAAGTGGACCGACAAGCCGGCCTTCCACGCTCGTTCTCAGACGCGCCAGTTGGGAAAGTGTTTCAGTCCGGCAGTATACCATCGAGCGCGTTCTACGACACGCCGTTCGATGCGCGAACACGCAAGCGGCAACGCGAGAAGCGGCAGCTCGAGAACGTCACGGACGACGCTACGCTGCGCAAGCGGTTTGTGACACAACCGCCTGCGACTCAAAATAGCCCAAATAGTGCGGACGCAGGGCCGACTCAGGCGCGGCCGCTGCCAAACAGTCCGCAGCGAGCAGCGCCTGCGCGGGGAGCGTTCCGTCTCAGCGGTGCCGGGAGCGCCGCGGGCAGCGCCGCGGGCTCGGCGCGCGATGCGGACAGCGACAGCGACCTGGAGATCGTGCCATAGTCATAAAAGTGAACATTAGCATTACGAAGCCCTGCCCACCTTCTAGTTTTAAGCGGCGAGCGGGTTATCATTCATAAGTCACAGAGTAACAGGAAACAAGCGGAAGAATGGAGTCTAGGCTGGTGCGGCAGGTGCAGGCGGTGCGGCCGGCGCGGGCGGTGCGGCCTCGGCCGCGAGGCGCTCCTCGTTGATCTGCTGCCACAGCGCAAACGTATGCGTTGTGTCGTCGAAGTCGGCCGGTGCGTCCCATGGCTTCGGCGTGAGGATGTAGTGCACGTTCTTCACATCCGCGTCGTCCCACACGGGCGCGTGGATCTGCTTCAGCGTCTTCAGCGCATTATACTTGTAGGAGAGGGGCACCCAGCGGTTCGCAAAGACGTCCGAGAGCAGGCTCTGGTCCGAGAACTCGTAATTGCTCGTCTCGTCCGAGTCGAGCGCGGCCGTGATCTTGTGGTAGTTCTCCATGTTTGGCTCCACGACCTGTAGCCCGCCGTTGCACATGCCGAGCCCGGCGCTGCAGGGCGGGCCCTGCCACGAGTACTTGTAGTCGTACTTTTGGTAGTGCGTGTAGGCGCAGTTCTGCGGGACCCAGTTCGCCGGGTACGACGGCTTCTTGAACGGGTTGCACACGCACGCGTGGCTCGCCGCGAACACGGCCGTGTCCTTGTGCAGCGGAATGTCCATGAGCTCGTCCATATTCTGCAGCACGATCATATCGCTGTCGAGCTGCACGACGCGCTCGAACTCCGTGAGCGAGAACGGCTGCAGCTTGCTCCAGCAGTCGTAGAAGCGCGGGTCCGCCGAGTAGTCCTTGTGCGTCGTGGGCAGCAGATACGAGATGTGCCGCTTGTAGATGTGGTGCTTGTCGAGCATGGCGTGGCCCTCGAGCTCGAACGTGTCCGTGAACAGCACGACCAATGGGTACCTGCTGCCGACGCGCTTCAGGGCGAAGTCCAGGGTCAGCACTCCGTCGAGGTACTTGCTATTCGTGACCAGCGTCGTCCACACCTTCTTGGCCTCGGGGAGGCGGTCCAGAACCGAGCTCGGCATGTATCAGGCACAAGCGGCAATCGGGGACAATGGTGGCGGTTACGCGCGCCGGCGCGGATTGCGACACCGCCTTGGGCGCCTTGGGTTCGGGTTCACGAAATCGACGTACATCGGGATAGTCGTGCCAACACCCTAGCCCACCAGTAAGTGCGGCTTTTGACAAATGACGCAGCGCGGGCCTCCGCACATGGGTGCCCATCATATTCGCGAGCGTGCAGGGTTCTGCTTCTGCGGCCGGCCAATGGCTTTGCCGCGGATCCCTTCGTAGTGACCACATCTAGTGGGCGACGATCTCATGCGCCTATAGCCGCATCCGTAATAAGTACGATGCTATAGTCACCCGCGCGCAGACCATTTGCATCTACGAGCGGCGCTGAATGAAGGATGCTGCTCGCCGCGGCCCACTAATGCGAAAACACGAGTGCGTGTGGGCACGCTAGTGTCACTCATAGAACTAAACAGGTGTGAGTGCTTCCTACTAAATTGGCCATATAATGGATGCTCCACTGTTGCGTGCACCGCAACTACGAGCCTCGTTTATCGTTGCAGGCTAGTTGGCTACCGCTAGATGTCGCAGGTAGGCGGCGTGTCTACTCTGCGGCAAAAGACCCTAACCGTGACCTCGACCCGACCCTTTTGTGGCCCACGGTTGCCCAAAGCGCTAAGGCGCGAAGGAAGGAGCATTGCTGCTTTCGAGCTTGGCGTCCGAATAGGTGAGTTTCCGAATGTGGTCAACGGAACAGTTAGCGTAGGAATTTAAGGAGTCCTGCCGATGCTCCATGGCTAGCTGCAATATGGGCCCGCACGGCATGCCCTGTGTGCTGAACCAGACGCGGCTGCTGCCGCTGAGCCCGTTCCCGAGACCGGACTCCCGTAAGACGCAGGCCAGATTGATAACGTATGTTGCGGTCCCAAGCTACCCAATAAGCTCCGCAACGCCTGCGTACGAGTCGGCAAGCACGCTGTACGACAGCAACGCGAGCACGCCGCAGTCGGAGCTCGGCAGCCCGCTCACGGCAGCGGAGCTCAGCGCCGGCAAGCAGAGCTCAGCGCCTACACGCGGAGCTCAGAGCCTGCCAAGCGGCGGCTTTCAGCCCCAGGACAGCCGTCTCGGTAGGTGCTGAACGCAGCCTATGCAGTGTATGAACATAAATAAATATCTAGCGAGCGGGGCTGGCAAACGCCTGAGAGCCGGGGCTCGGCATTGTGGCCACGGCGCGGACCATGTCGAATTCAGGCGACTCTGCGTCGGCGCGCGTTCGCTGCTGCGGCGTCCGCTGCTGCGCACTAGCGACGTCCGACGGCGACGGTGACGCCGACGGCGACGGTGTACGCAGGGACGGCGTGCGCATAGACGGCGCCGTGGCCAGGGACGCCGTGTCGCGGCCCGTAGCAGCGAGGCGCGCTCGGCGCAGGCGCTCGCGGCGCTGGCCCAGCGTTTCCTGGGGCGCTGCATCGGCGGCAGCGCGCTGCTTCTCGAGCTTCGCTGCCTTCACGCGCGCGCGGCGCTGCGCCAGCGTCTCGCTGCCGTGGTCCTGGATGTGGTCCTTGTTGATGGCGCGCTGGTGCCACTCGACACGCTGCTTGTAGTCGGCGTCGGCAAGCTGCTGCAGGCGCAGGAGCGTTGGCGGCGCGGCGCCGACCGCGTCGACGGGGTGCCGGTGGCCGCCGCCCTGGCGCAGCTCATGCAGGCGCTGCCGCTCGTTCTCGGCCGTCTCGCGGAGCAGCAGCTGCTGCTGCACCTTTTTGCCGGCCTTGCGGATCTCGATCTCCTCAATGAGCGACGTCGGCTTGCCCGACACGGGCACGGTGCTGCTGTGCACGCCGCCGGCGTGGAACATCTCGGCGTGGCGCTGCACGAGCTCGGGGTCGAGCCGCGTGAACGCAAAGTCGTCGTCAATGGCGCCCATCTGCGCCTGCAGCATCTCGCTCTCCTCCGTGTCGAACTTGCCGCCGTGCTTCTTGCCGTCCGCATCCTCCCAGCTGCCGTCCTTGCCCGTGAACGCCTCCCAGGTGCGCCCGAGCCAGGTCCGGCGCTTGCGCTGCTGGCGCGGCGTGCCGCCCGGCACGGGGCCCTCGAAGGGCGCGTCGAGCGGGTCGTCGAACTCGTCGCGGTCCTCGCTCATGATCGTCGCGCGGTCCGAGTCGCCGTAGTCGTCCTCGTCCTCGTCGACCATATCGCCCACAGGCACGCTGTCAAGGGACGCTGTGTCGTTGTCGATGCGCTGCCGGCTCATGTAGTGCAGCTCGCGCTCGAGCGGGCTCGGCTCCCAGTGCGGCGGCTCGGGAATGTTCAGCATAATGCCACTCTTGGGCCGGCGCAGGCCGGGCCGCTCGCGCACCTTCGCCTTGCTGCGCGCGCTAAGCAGCGGCGGCAGCATGAGCTGCATCGGCACGGGCGCCGGGTAAAAGACGCCCGAGCTCGAGCTGCGGGCGTGCTCGGGCGAGTACTCGACGTGCCGCGGCTCGACGACCTGCCCCAAGGCGGGGCCGAACACCTGCTCCGCTAGCGGACCGCCGCCGGCCTCGTCCATCTCCTCGAACTCGTCCGGCGGCAGCTCCGGCGACGAGATGGCCTGCACGGTCGCACGCGACGGCGACGCGCCCTGGCTCGGCGACGGCACGGGTGGCGGCAGGCGGTCATCCGCGTCGTCGAAAATAAGCTCCTCGCCGTCGGACGCAACGTCGCCAATCTGTGCCGGGTCCGGGTATGCGCGCACGACGCTGGCCAGGCTCGCGCGGCCGGGGCTCGCGTCGACAGCAGCGCCATTCTCGTCGTCGTCGCGCTCGCGCTCGCGTTCGGGGCTCGCACGCACCATGCGCTGCGGGCTAGTCTGGCGGCTCGACACGAGAGGCGCATGCTCGTGCACGGGCTCGAGCCGCGGCTGCGCGTCGCTGCGCACGGGCAGGCTCACGGGCGACCGCTGGCGGAGCTTGAGTGAGGCTGGACTGCGCGATGTTGGGCTATGCGACGCTGGGCTGTGCGATGTTGGGCTGTGCGACGTTGGGCTATGCTGTGGCGTGCTCGGGCTCACGGGCACGGGGTTTATGAATGCCGGTGCGAATCGTGCGCGCGCGCGCGGCGGTGTTTCGGGCAGGTCGAAGTCGAGGTCGTCGTCGCGCGGTTCCGCGTATTCTAGAGGTGCGTCGCCGAGAGAAACGTTTTGAAGAGGCCGCCCGTTGGCGGCGTCGGTCGCGGCGTCCTCCGCTTCGCCGTCGCCAGTCATTGCCCGGAACCTTGCAGAGGCGTCTATTTATATCTGGGCAGCGCTTGTTGACGATGCTGCCGCCGTGAGTGCTGCTGGCTTACGTGACGCAGGTCCCCCACAACATGCAGGGAAAGGGTATGCCACAAAATGTTACACTACGGTTTAGAAGCGGTTCAGCTTGGAGTTTTTCGGGCTCTGGGCTGTGGCGCCAGATACCCTTCCTTCTCAGTAAAGCCCATTAATCCTCGTTTCTCTCGCCGTTTAGTTGCCATTGGCTGAATAACCATCATCTGCTTGCCTCGTCAGGCGCGGGAGGCCGCGAGCGCGCGGCGCCGCGCCTGCTTGTTGAATATATAGAAGTCGAGCTGATCCTCGGGCACGTTCTCCTCGATAGAGACCGTGTCGGCGTCACGCGTGCTGCTAACCGTGTTATCCTCGTCGTCGGAGTCGCTGTCGTCGCCGTCGCTGCCGTCCTCGACGGGCCCGCGCACAATGTGCCGGAACGGGACAATGAGCGCCATGAGCAGAACAGATGCGACGGCCGACGTGAACACGAGGTGCCAGCCGCCAACGAGGTACCAGGGCCCGAACCCGCGCACGAGGCGGTTCAGGTCCGGGAACGCGGAGCGCCACAGCAGCATGCCGCCGATCTGCAGAAGTAGCGCCGCACCAAGGAGGTACTTTACCACGACTACGGTCTTCTTGCGGTGGTGGAAGACCCAGCTGAACACGAGCGACACGAGCACAAGCGTGTTCGGCACGAGCGACAGCGTGAGCAAAAACGTGGCCGTGCGCCAACTAGCGCAGAACCCGGCATACTGGCGGCACAGCTGCGTGTCTGGGAATTCAACTACGGCGCCCGAGGCGCTGTAGAAGTTCCATAGCCCAATGTACTCGCGCCGGTGGTTCGTGATCCACGGCACGCGCACCGTGCGCCAGCTCGCGACGAGCGACGTGAGCGACAGCGCGAACGCGAGAACGTACGCTACGATTGCGCGGCGGGCAAGCATTTTGAAGTGCTAGCGTCCGCCGTGACCAGTGTTTTGGGGGCCGGCCAATGCGTCGTCGCAGGACTTAGCCACGGACCAAAGGGCACACATAAGCTAAGCTGGGCCCGAGCTGGGGTGGAGCGAGGGCTTGTCTGCAAGGGGGGGTTCTGCCCGGCCCCCGCGGTTCACACCGCAATGGCGCCGCGACCGTAAATTTGAGTAAGGTTTAGACCGAATAAGATCGTGCGGGTACGCATGGCGGGCGCAATTGGCGACGAGCTGCCACGGCGCTCGTTTATAGTGTGACTGCCTAGGCCTATAGGCACGACGGCCGACCGCCTGCTGCACACGCGAACGGCACATGACGCACGCGCAAGCACCCGTCGCTGCCGAAGCGGCGCGCACCGCCTGTGCCGCTGCAGTGCCGTATAAATTAAGTGTGAGCTCGTGCCGCGGCGCGCGCGCAAACGAATCTATGTAGTTTCTAACTTAGCAAGGCCTACTCCTCGACGGCAGCAATTGCGCGCTCGATGAGTGTCTTCACGGACCCGTCTGGGAACAGCGAGTACGTGATGGCAATGAGGCTGTAGAGGGCGACGAGGAGCGAGCCCTCTAGCCAGTTCGTCTCGCCGTCCTGCAGAATAATGCCCGTGAGGTACACGGCCACAAAGAGGAGCAGCGCGTCGAAGCCCTCGAAGTGCAGCGACATCGGCACGTCAATGACCCAGCCCCAGATGACGAGGAACGGCAGCATGAACAGGGCGATCTGCATGGACGAGCCGACCGCCACGTTCACGGTCAGATCGAGCTTGTTCTTCATGGCCATGAGGATGGCCGTGACGTGCTCGGCCGCGTTGCCCACGATCGGCAGCAAAATGAGGCCGATGAACGACTTCGACATGCGCGTGTGCACAACGACGTCCTCAATGGACCCAACAAGGTAGTCGGCGCTGAACGCAATGATGAGCGTGATGGCGGCAAGGCCAACGAGGCTCTCTGTCTGCGACAGCTCGACATCCGGCGCGTCGTCCTCGTCCTCCTCCTCAGCGCCCTCGAAGAAAACGCGGTGTGTCTTAAGCTCAAAAACGAGGTACAGTCCGTAGATAACAAGCAGCACAATGCTGCTGTAGCGCGAGATGAGCACGACGAGCGGCTGCGAGTGCTTGTGCACGGTGATGCTGAACGCGGCGGGGATGAGCAGCGAGATGCACGACAGCGCCATCATGGACGACATCGTCTGCGCCGCGGTCTGGCTGAACTTCAGCTGCAGGCGGTTGTATCCGCCGGCAATGAACGCGCTGCCAAGCACGAGAATGAGATTCGACAGAATCGAGCCCAGCATAGACGTCTGCACAATGCGCACCTCGCCGCGCAGCAGCGCCGCAAGCCCGACCAGCAGCTCAACCACGTTCCCGAACGTCGCATTCAAAAGCCCGCCAATCGTAACGCTCGTCTTTGAGGCCAGCAGCTCCGTCAGGTCCGACAGCACGGCGGCCAGCGGCACAATGGCCAAAAAGTTGAACACAAACACGTAGAGGCCGCCGTTCGTGAGGTAGTCCGGGTGGTGGTCCTGGATGTAGCCGGCGACAAGGCCGAACGGCACAAACACGAGCAGCCAGTTCGCAGGGTGTGCCTTCAGCACCGTCCAGTAGTGCTGGGCCCGGCTACGGGCCGCCGGACCGATGAGGCCGGTCTGTGCGTTTGTGGATAGGTACACCATTCCGGGGGCTGCTATGCAACTCAGTGCGCCTCGGCGCTTTATGTGCAGCGCAAGCACGCTAGCGCCCAGGGCTAGGGGCGCGCTCGTGCATGCAGCAGGGTTCGTTGTCGGGACGGGTACAGCCACCCTGGGTTAGGCGCGTGCCGCGACAGCGATGCGCGCGCTCGTGCGTCGCTCGCGGCCCCCCTGCGGCAACAGGCGCGGCGCGGCCAACGACCGCACTCGTCCTGCTGAGGCAAGCACCCGTTCCTCATCGCTATGCGATTCCTGCTCAGCGAAGTCGCGCAGTTTAGGGCGGTTCCCTAGCCGCCGTTAGGTGGCTCGGACAAATGCACACCCGCGCAGTGGTCGCGGCGCCGCCGCCAGCAGCGCGCCGGCAGCCCGTTCGTCGCACAACCAGATCCGTTGCTGGAGAACGGGAATGTGCACTCGCGCCACAGCCAAACAGCGCGCCCTCATTCGCGCTCGCTCGCGGCCTGGGCTCGGCTGGGACGCGCGGCCGTCGCCGATTTATCTCGAACCCGCACCCTGCGGCGCTATCGCCGCAAATGTCTCACTCGCGAGTGTGCAGCTCCGGCGCCGCGCGCAGTCATAAATTCGCTCCAAGCAAGCCACTTTCTCCATTTATTTTTTAAAGTCCGCGCCCCGTAAGGGCAATAGCTTTCGTAGTGGCATGCAATGCTATACTATTAAGGTCTAGTCAGAATCCGAGAGCGCCGCGCGCGCCGAATCTTTGCGCTCTGCTTCTGCTGCGGCCGCTGGAGTCGGCCGCTGGAGGTGCTCCTCCTCGAGCAAGTACCGCCGCAGGAGGACCTTGCCCTCCGAAAGCGCGCGGGCCGAGCTCGCCTCGAGAACGTTCAGCACGGGGTCCGTTAGCCCGAGGCTGTAGACCGTGTAGGCGGCGCCGCCGAGCACGACGAGGAGCAGTACGAGCAGGGGGTTGTGCAGGACCATCATGAACTCGTTCCACCCAAGCACAACGAGAATGACGTACATGTACATAGGGATGTGCGTCGTCATCTGCATGACGGAGCGCTTCGCCTCGACGAACGCCGTGTCGGCCATACGCTTGAACCGCCGCTCAATGTCCTCGACCTGGCGCGGCGCCAGCAGCTCCGAAAAGTCGAGCTCGTTCTCGGCCTCGTCGTCGTCCGCTTCGAGCGGCCGCGCCGCGTCGCGCACGGCCTCGGGCGGCGCCAGCACGGCGCTGCCGCTGAGCCGCGCCGACGCGTAGACGGGCAGCAGGCGCAGCGCCGACTGGCGCGCCGCCACGGCCGCAGCCTCGATGTCGTCCGTGCGGTTCCACACTACTGGTAGGCCATCCTCCGTGTACTTGAACTTCTCCTCAAACAGGTCCCGTAGCCGCTGCAGCACGGACTCGGCGCGCGTCATGTCGCGCAGCTTCGCGGCCAGAATCTTCCATGCCGCCACGTTCACGGCAAGGCGCGCCTGCTCGATTTCTTCGTCACTGCCGCCGAGGCCAAAGTCCGGCGCGAGCGAGTTCAGCGCGTCCGTAATGGCCGAGTTCAGCGACTCGTACACGGCGTCCCACGGGTTCTCGGGCAGCGGCTCCTGCGTGAAGTGGAGGTCAATGACGTCGAGCCGCTTGCCGATCTTCTTCGACAGCTTCGTCAAGATTCGCCGCAGCTCGGTTGCGCGCGCCGCCTCGGCCGCCTTCGCGAGCTCCGTTTCGAGCTCGTCCTGCTGCACATGGAACGAGTAGAAGCTCGATTCGATAACGGCCTCGGACGCGTGCGCGACAAAGTCGGCCATGGCCGCCTGCGACGCAATAGTCGTGCGGTCTTTAAAGTCGAGCTTTCCAGCCTTGGCTGAGGCCTCGAGCTGCTCCTTGAACTTGTCGAGAGCCTGCTGCTTCACGGCCACGAGCTGCGCCGTGAAGTAGCTCGTCAGCAGCCCATCAATCTTGCCGAGCAGCTCAATCCGCTTCTCGCCGTACACAGAGCTGTGGTAGCGACTCGCCATTTGATCGTACTGCTCAAGTGCGGCGTTGCGTTCCTTGCGCAAAATCTGGCCAAACTGCGGCACAACAACGCTGCTATCGCCAAATGTGATGCCGAGCTTGTCAATAGCGCTCTGGAACTGTGCGAACGTCTCGGTCGCGATCTCCTCGCAGCGGAAGCGCGCAACAAGGATCTGCTGCGTCGGCAGGTCGAGGTCCTTGTTCATCTCGATCTGCTGCCAGATCTGCTCCGCGTAGACGGCCCAGCCGTCAATGGGCACGCGACGGTGGTATGCGGGGTCGAACGACGTCTCCACAATCTTGTGGCGCAGCGCCTTCACACCGTCGGCAAACAGCTCCTCCTGCAGCAGTTTGTGCGGCAACGCCGCGTACTCGAGGTCGAAGAAGTCCTTAATGCGCGACCCGGCGACCTCGGGCGGCTTCGCAATGGACTCCCAGTGCCGCTCAAGGTCCTCGTCGAGCGTCTGCGCAAGGTTCTCGAGCGGCGTGCGGCCCATGTAGTCGCGGATCACAAACAGAATGCGCGAGCGCTGCTGCTGGCCGCGGCCGGTCTGGAACAGCGACAGGTTCACCTCGAACACGGTCTTCAGGAGGCCCATGTTCGCGCCCTGGTACAGGCCGACTTGGTGCTCCCACATGTTCACAATGAGAACCTCGCTCGTGGCGAGCGCGAACAGGGCGGCCTTGCGTTCGAAGTCCTGGTCCTCGCCGCGCTCTCGCCCGTCTGTACCTTCGACGTCGAGAATGAGCACGGGCTCCTTCACCTCCTGCGCATCGTGGCCCATCCAGATCCCGCGCGTCGTCTGGCCGCGCTGGCGCTCGTCCATGACGCCAAAGCGCGTGCCGAACAGCGCGTTCAGCAGCGTCGACTTGCCCGTGCTCTGCGAGCCAAACACGGAAACGATGTGGTATTTGAGGCCATTGCTGGCCACGCCAGTCTGCCGGAAGTACTCGTCCACATGCGTACTGAATTGCTTGTCCTCGTCGATCAGTTGGAGCACAGACATTGCCGGTATGAGCAACCAGCTGTTTGTTTACGCAATGGGGCCAAGCGCCAGTCAAGCGGGGGGGTGGAGGAGGACCGTCCGCCCGCGAGCGTATGTCGCGGGCGTATGTCGTAGGCGCCGGGATGCGGCCATGTGCTGACGCAGCAGGCGCGGGCGCGCATGGCTGGCTGGCCTGAGTAGGCTGCGCGTCGTGTCAGTTCGTTGGGCCATGTCCAAGCCGTATAAAGAGTACAAGGTCAATGAGCTGAAGGAACTGCTCAAGGAGCGGGGGCTCTCGGCCAGCGGCACAAAGTCCGAGCTGATTAACCGTCTCGAGGAGGCCGACGCGGCGCAGGCCGACGACGCGGCGCAGCCCGAGGCCGCCGAGGCACCGGCTGCGGCGCCGGCTGAGGCAGCGCCGGCCGAGTCCACGCCCGAGGAGCAGCCGGCCGTGCCCGAGAAGCAGACGCCCGCGCCCGAGGCGGACGCCACTCCTGGCGATGCAGCAGCAGCTGGCGCGGACACTGCGGCGGGCGCGGCCGTCGAGGAGACGGAGGCTGTGAAGGCGACAGAGGAGGCCGCTCCGCAGCGGTCGGACGAAGAGGTGCTGGCCAAGTTCAAGGCGGACATGAGCGCAAAGATCGAGCGCACAAAGCGGTTCGGCGGCGACGCGAGCGACCTCGAGGCGCGTCTGCGCCGCATCGAGAAGTTCGGCATTTCCGCAGTGCGGGACGCCGCGGAGAAGGCGCAGGCGCACGGCGAGGCTTTGCACCGGAACGGGCGCCGCCGGAACAAGAACAAGAAGCGCAGCGGGCCAAAGCCGGCCACGGCGTAGGTAAGTCACAAAAGCGCTAACCCCACAGAACCCGTCTTTACGGGAGCGGAAAGTTGTCTTGTAGTATTAAAAAATTAATCTAATAAATAGCAGTAACCTCGTCTAATTAGCGCCTGACCACGGTCAAGAGACAGAAAACGAGCCTAGACAGATTTGAGACTAGACAGAACCGAGCCTAGACAGAAACGAGACTCATATCGCCGACGGCGACACTGAGGTTCGCCGCGTCGCCAAGCGCCTCTTCGCCCTCGGCTGCCGCGCTGTCTTCGTCCTCGTTGCGGCTTCGCTCGGCGCTGCCGCGCCCAGTTGGTGTGCTTGCGTCTGCGGACGGCGCCGGCGCTGGGCTGTCCTCCTCGTCGCTGGCATGGCCGCCCTCGTCCTCGTCGTCCTCAATGGGTCCGGGCCCGCCGGGCGCCGGCGCAAACCCGCGCGCGAGCAGCTCCCTCACCTCGTCGTCCATCTTGCGGGGAAGGCTCTTGATGACCTGCACAATGGCGTTCCACTGCCGCTGCGTCTCGCAGCGCGGCAGCCGTTGCAGCAGCTTGTCCGTGAGCTGCTTCATCTGGCGCTCCTTGTCGACGAGCTCGGACAAAAACTTCAGAATGCTGAGCATGTCCTTCTCCACAAGCGTTTCGTCGGCAATGAGTGAGCTCAGCATGTCGAGGAAGCTGTTGTAGATGGCGTTCTCCTTCGCGCTGAGCTCGCGGAAGAACATCGTCGCCAGCGTCGAGATCTTACGGTTCGGGTGCGCCACGGCCTTCGCCATCTCGCCGAGCTTGCCCTTCACCTTGATCTGCCCGGCCAGAATAAGGAACGTGAGAGACACAATGCACGTCCGTTGCACAACCTGGTCTGCGTCGTTTAACCGGTCGTACAAAAACTCCGTGTGGTCGTCGATGAGCCGGTTGAAGCAGATCGCTACGTCGCCAAGGGCAACCACAAAGTTTGACCGCACTACGTTGCTTTCGTGCTGGCTCATGAGCTCGACAAGCAGCGGCAGGTTATCGCTGCAGAAGTGCGAGCTCACGCACATGAGCTTCGACAGCGACTGCGTCGCGCCAATCACAAGCAGGCTCCCCGGCTCGGCCTCGCCCTCGCCCTCGCCGTTGCGCGTGCGCGACCGCGCAAGCTCAGACTCACAGATCTCTACAATCATGCCTGCAAACGGTTTCAGCAGCGACCGATCGCTGTACATGAGCTCAACCTCGCGGACCTCGTGCAGCGCGTCCAGAAACGTGTCCTCAACCGACCCGCCACCAGCCATCATCTCCTCTTCCTCGTCTGCCTCGGAGGCCGCCGCCGTGCGCTGGCGCTCCTCCAGCTCTTGACGCCGCCGCTTGAAGTCAAGCTCGCTGCGCTCAAGATACACGAGCAGGTTCAGCGCGACCTCGCCCACGATGTATATGAGCTGCGCAAACAGCGCCTGGCGCTGCTGCTCGCCAATCTCAGCGCTGCGCTCGCCGAAGACGGCCGTGGCATACGCTTGAATTAGCCTCGTGTACACTTTCGGCGCGCATTCACACATGGCGCTAATGGCGCTCAGCGCCTCTTTCGCGAAGCCACACCATGCAAGCGCATCGCCCTCGCGCACGGCATGCAGCATGAACTCAATCATGCGGTCGAACAGTTCATAGTCCGCAGGTAGCCTCTGCTCGTCACTGGCTTGCGTCGAGCGCTTCAGAATAATGCATGAGTACTTCGCAAGATCGAGGTCGCGCAGACCGACCTCCGCATTCAGCCCAATATTCATAAGCGCGCCAATCCCGCTGCGGGCAATGCTCTGATCAGCCAACGCAAGCATGCCTAGCACGATGGCGGCGCCGCGGCGCTTTGCGGGGTCGCTCAAGCTGGGCGATTGGTAGAGGCCCCAGAGCCGGCCAACCGTGCCGACATCTACCATGTCCTCCTCCATGGCCAGACACAGCAAGCGTTCGAGAGATGTGAGCTCGCCTGGTGTCGCGTCCCGTGTCAGCGAAATGAGGTTGTCAGCGACCAAGTGGTTCTTCTGCCGCGGCGTGAGCTCCGGTGGTGCCGTCAGGAACAAGTCTCCGTACGTCGCTACAGCCGTCTTGCACACCGTATTTCCCTCGTCATTGTCAGCCTTCGCCCACACAAGGTGCACAATGCTGCGAATGCCGCTGGCGCTGGACTCGACGCCATAGGCATCGGCATACACGAGCAACTCGACGGCGTCCAGAATATCCGACTTCGACTTCGACATGAGCAGCGTCTGCGCCGTCACGAGCGATGCGTCGATTTGTTCGATGAAGGCAATCGTCAGCTTGCACAGAGCCTGCGCAGCCTCGAGCTGCTGCGCCACGTCCTCGGGCTCGTCGCCGTCGAGACGCTCCTCAACCTCAGCAAGACTCTTGCGCCATAGCGAGAGCTTCAGCTGGTTCGCGGGTATCACATTCGGGTGCGTCGTGATGAGCTCCTTCATGAAGCGCATTGCTTGCCGCCGCACGATTTGCGTGCGGTCCTTCATCTTTTCGCAGGCGATGTGCGTGAACCGCTCACGGTGGCTGGCCAGCGCGCGCAGGCCGGCCACGCTCGTGAGCGTTTGCAGCGCGTGCAGGCGGCAGAAGTGGCTCACGTCATTCACACGCTGCTCCAGGATCTCGATCAGGTCCGACGCGGGCTTGTAACGGCTGCCATCGGCGTCGCCAGGGCCGGCGTGTAGACTTGCGGCGCTCTCGTCCGCCGCTGGCGCCGGCGCTGGCGCGTCCGCGTCGTCGCGCCCGGGCTCGAGCAGTGTGGGAATGAGGACGGCCGACACGTCCATGGCGGCCTGGCGCAACTGCGGTGCTGGGGACCAGAAAAGAGGCGTAATGATAGGAAGATCGCGCGCGACGAGCGCCGGCATTGTTTGCACGAGGCGCAGCAGAAATGCCGACACGCACTTCGCGCGCGTAACCACGGACGTCGATGCTCCGTCACGCCACGACATCGCCTCCTCTACAAGGTCGCGAAGCACGGCTTCGGTGAGCGACGTGTGGTCGAACTGGTTGCGTAGCGTCTCGAACAGCTTTACAACAACATCCCTCGTGTGCTCGTAGTAGGTGAGCAGCTGCAGCAGCTGCGTACGCATCATTGCCTGCTGGTGCTGCAGCTTTACACCAAGGCTGAGCACACGCACGATCTGCCGCTCGAGCTCGGCGTCCTTCACGACAATTTCTCGCTGCAGCAGCCGACAGCTCGGCTCCAGATAGAGAAGTGCCAGAGATGCGCGCTTTGCTGATGCCGTCGGCGGGAAAAGCACCTCTAGGCCGCCCACGAGCGTGCGCGAAATGGCATCCAGGACGTCAATAAGCTGCGCGCGCATGCGGCCCATGGCCTTGGCAACCGTCGCGCTCGACTTGCGCGCAATGGACGACGGCGCGATACTGTCGAGCTCCTTGTCGAGACGCGCCAGATGCATACGCGTCAAAAATAGGTATTTCTCGAGGGCCTCGCGGCGGTTGTCCTGAGCGTCGCTAGCCGCATCGGCAGGGGTCTGGCTCCACGTTTTCAGGCCGGAAATAATGATCCCAAGCCATTCGCGCGACTCCGTCGGTGACTCGCCCGCAGGCGGACATGCCGCGAGCAGTACCTGCGACCAGATTTCGTCATTCAGGATCGAGTCCGCTTCGACCGAAAGCTGCAATTGAAGTTGCGCCGGAGGAATCTCCGTCTCGCCCCAGAACGATTGCGGATCCTCCGTCCACTCAGTGTAGAGCTCGGCAAGATCGAACATGGGCGGTGCGCGAAGCGGTTGTGTTGTTTTGGTGCGGGCGTGTGTGTTTTGGTTACGACGCGCGCCTGCTTATGTAACAAATGGCCTCCGGCCTAGCACGAGCGTAACGCATGGTCGAATCAGCCAATTACCCACTACTGGCGTCATTGCGGCTGGACGTCATTGCCGCGAGCAGCCAAGTAAATTTAATGGCGATGTGTCCTACGCCCATTAGAAGATGCGCTGCTCTAAACATATTTCACAGCCGTACTAGGATTAACTCCCTCCGCGGCTCGCTCACTGTAGGTCCAGTGAACTGATCGTGATGCTACGACCACGCTATGTAACCAATGAAGTCGAGCCCACGCGACTGAAGTGCCAACTCATGTGTAACTGAGTATGTACCTACCCTGGTTGTCCGTTACCAAACGCGTATGAACCTATGCATATATACCCTTGCCCCCTTACTCTATATGGACCTCCACGGCAAGTGTTCGACAATGCTGCCCACGCTGAATTTCTGTCCATTCGTCCATGACTTGCAGGCACACAAGAGTCCCAAAACATAATGAGTGAAGGATGTGTTCCTGTTGATACGAGCGATGTGCGTCATTGGCAGCACGACAGCGAGCTCCTCACCAGCAATAGATCCGCCGAGACTCCAACGGAATATCTTAGCCTTGGTGGACCTACGCTTGGTGATGCAACCATTTTTCTGCATGGGGCCACTTCCTCTTTAGCGTGCGCGGAAAGCGACACTCAAATGGCCACAAGGCATGTAGATCTCGTGAGCCGCCGCGGAATGAGAGCCAAAAACAGCCAATGTGGAGTCCTCGCAACTAGCACAGATAACCAAACCGATTACTCTATCGGCTCGTCATCGAATGCTTATATTACGGTTTCAAATGAGCAGTCGAACCGCGAAGCAGTGTTGGCTGAACGTGTTGTGCCTCGCGTGGCTAAAGCTATTAGTGAGATCTTTCCGGACTACGATGGCGACCCGGGTCCCTACCGTGTGAAGAATGACTTTTGCTTCGCTTCTCCTATATTTCTTCACCAAGTGCGCCCCCGAATATACCAGAAAGCCTTGTGCATTGCCATCGCTGAGCGTGAGCGCATTCAAAATGAACTCAGGGACAACAGCCATGGGGCGCACAAAACCACAATTACTACTGCTCCTGCCCCTAGATTGCCCGACTGTACCTGTTCAATATTGAATGAAGACGGTCGCTTGGCAGATTATCTCCAAGGCCTCTTTGAGCGTACAATGTACCGGCTAATTGTTCAGGTCCTACAAGGTGAAATGGATCTTAGCTTCGCCTGCTATGCCGGTAGACTGGTGGACGACGTGTCTGCTGCTGTTCAGCGACCGCGAAGATGGGGTTTACAACTGGGCACTATTTGGTTGCCTCATGGATACGTCCCACTGTCGGAGAATGCTGCACAGCGTTTGATGGAAAAATGTTGTGAGATACATGCTTTAGCTCGTTTCCGAGAAATGCGACTTGAGCACTTGGAAACTAATGCTGACATTCTAAAGACCATACTGCAGCCATTCGAGATTGCGTTTTTGTCAGGCTCGCTTGAACTCTTGGACCCGCTGCACCTGAGACTGGTCTCACGAGTCAAGGTAACTTCCCTACCACCCAAGGAGTATGCAGCACTCAGGGTCGCACTGGCCAACGCAGTAGAGCTCATTGCGACTAGCCAGATGACGATCGATTGTACGATTGAATTCCTCAAAGTGGTGAATGGGTTGCTCCGCTCCGGCGGCGGGTCGCAGCCGCACATAGTTTCTCAAGAGCAATTCGTGAGTCTTAAAAAGGTAGAAAATGATCAATTCATGCCGACTTTGATCGAGGAAGCAGCCGAAGCGTTCGAGTCCGGCACCTTGACATTTTACGATCTTCAAGGCGTCGTTGCTCTTTGGAACTTTGTTGTGACACAATACTTATGAATCCAGTCAAAAATAACTCGCGCAAATTGCAATTACAGCTAGCGGCTTCGGCCAACTCAGGCATTATACCGCACAACAATATTTTGTTGATAATTTCATTGGCATCACTGTATAGTCTGAGCGCACAAAGTATACTAGCCATCCCTGTCTGTTCGTCCCTACGTCCTCTTGTTCTGCGGCACATTTGCGGAGTCCTTCCGTGGATACCAAAGGATTGTTATGTTATGTGCTTCATGTAGTCAAAGATTTGCTGCCACGTCAACACCACAATAGAAGTGCATTGCGTTTCATTGCACTCATCCAAAACCCTATGCAGGACCAGACTTCTTTAAGTGGCGCCAACTGTCGCAGAGCTTGCTCACACCAGGTGCAAACTACCCAATGCTACTCAAAATTATGGCCTTGAAGTGCAACCCCCGGCGAGTCCCCGGAGACCACTCCTTATGCACGTCAATTGTTTATCTGTTTCCAGGTCGCATTACCCTTGCCCTCGAGGTACTATCTCGCCCATTTGAAAAAAACCTTCTTTCTAGCTATTAACTGCTATTATTCTACGCCATAACCACGACTATACCTGCCCTCTTCGCATCTCCCAACATACATGTAACGATAACAAGGGCCGTTTCTGCCGCGAGGTGAGTGGCGTGCGCTTTGAGACAGGACAGCAAGCCCCCATTCCCGCTCCCTATCATGCCGCAACCTGGTACCTAGGTGGCCGTTGCGCTCACTAGTACTGCGAGCTCCGGTCTTGGCGGGCTCGAATACGCCAAGCACAAGCAAGTATATAGCTACAGCAGCGGGGTGCTAATGGCAGAGCGGAACCCCCGCTGGTTTCATTCTTGACGTCTTGTTGATATTCTCCACCCCCTGATTGAGCCCAGGCCCGAAGACATTTAAGGGACTCTTCAACAACCCTTTCAAAAAACTGAATAAACCGCAATTTGAGGTATTCAGGGAGCCGCGACCGAAATTCTAGAGTCGCTAAACCCAAGAATGTGTAGAATTATTAGCCCGTGTCAAAGAGATGGGCGGACAGCACGTCAAGAATCTCCACATGTGTAAAGTGTGACGGGGTTTACTTGGCCAGATACACGAATCAGCTTACAAGCATCATGATCGCATTATAGTTACCCTACTTGACGGCTTGCCCAATGCGACGACCTTACGCGATTTGTGCAGCTGCCCAGACCACGAGCGTTTTGGGTTATCGAGTAGTGCCACCTCATATGAAGGCTCTGGTCATACTCTCCGCTTTTTATACATGATTGACGTATACTACAAAGCCGCGCTCATGGCCGTAGCTGAGCGCGAGAGCAAGGCATACCGCATTCGGAGCCAGAGCCTTAACGCGTGCAATGGCGTAGCGGAGCTTAACGTGGGGGCTATCACGGCAGTGCCTAACCACGCGAAATGGAAAGCCGAACAATTCTTGCAGAGTTCTACTCAAACGTCCCTCAAAGATATTTTCGAATCCTTAGAAATGGAGGCTAATTCATACATGGTAAGCTTCGGCGGTGTTTGCTGTGCAGCCGACCTCTTGAACAAAATGATTAGGCCTGGCAGTGACCTCTGGGGTATGGAAATCCAGTTCATGGAGTGGCCCATCGGTTTGATTTTCGTAGCAGTCGATGCAGTCGAGGAGCTGCGCGAAATATCGAAACAAGCCGTAAGACAAGCCTGTAGTTGTACACTGACAGCGCAGGTCGTGGCGCATTATGTTGACAAGCTGAAGTCCATTATGCAGCCGTATTTCGATAACTTTTTGTCAGGCTCACTGCCGTTGCTCAAGGGGCAGGAAAAGATAGTAATGGAGAGTTACCAAGAGAAAATAAGGTCACTGAGATGTCACCAGTATGCAAGAGTTTCTGCTGCACTTTGTAATGCAGCGGTGCTCTTTTCGACAAATCAAATGACGAACGACGGTCTCTTCGAGTGCCTGGAAACGATCAATGACGTACTGCAGTCCACAGGCAGGTCTGAGTTGCGCATTGTGGCAAGAGATGAACCCCTGAGGCCGGAACATGCCGACACACAATATATTCGAGCTGCAATTGAGCAGTGTGTGGCTTCTCTTCATGAAGGCAGTCTCTCGGTTTTAGATATGCATCGAATACTCAATCATTGGAACTACATGAGCCTTGAGTTGCAGGAACGTTAGAAGGTCCTTCGTATCTCTTATTATGAATTGCATTCGTTAAATGTCGACTTTTCAAGTCCATGTATATGTGGAAGCTGCAGGCAACTAAGGCGAGAGCCTATATATGAGATCTAGCGCAATATCAGAACCGAGGCAATCAGCTTGTGTATAGCTCGTTTGCAGCCCTTAGTTAGCAATGCTTTATCTCTACTGACCAGTTCAGTTCACGTTGCCCGGCCAGAACCGCAGTATGGTGCGGTATCCGCACAACTAAACTTTAAATGTGGAATCAAAGATCCTGAAGGAACGGTGTGAGGCGTAAAAGTAATATTGTTCTCAAAGCATGCAGAAAGAAAGCTCGGACCACATGAGGGGTCTCTGAAATCCGTATTGAAGCAATTCGCGTCAGTGTTCTCCGTCATGCTCGCGTAAACCTTTCATTCGCCCGGTAAAGCCTCAGGCGTCCAAGCCAAAGTATTCCTGATATGGCGCAACGAGCATGCAGCGATGAGTGACACAATTGATCATGTATCAGCGCTCATTACACATTGAGAAGCGTCCAGTAATAGGAGCTTGGGATTAAATTAGGCGCACGCGTGTCGACGCGTAGAGCTGGCATATAGCCCATCTCTAGCACTCTGGCGCACTGTGATGCACTGTGTTATCACCTTTGTTGGCAATACTGTCCCCACTTGCCTAAGCCGGCGGCCTAGCCCGCTGCCTAGGGGGGCGCGTGTGGCCACATCAGGGCAGCAGACCCGTAATGAGGGTAGCGCGTAGAGGCGCATGAACCTCTGCCCTGCCCGCCACAAATAAGCTCCGCACCGCCGCAACTAGACGCACTGCAAAATCGCAGCCATGGCTACATGTGAGGACAAACGAAGTCGAAGTCAAGACAAGCGTTCGTGCGCTTTAGCTGTGACAAGTGTACTTAACAGTCGAATATTAAAAGCTGATGTTTTCTTGCAAGATTACACTCAGAAGTCATTGGAGGGCGTTTTCGAGCTGATAAAAAGTGAGACTGAGCAGGGCGTGCTGCGGTGTGTCCATGTTTGCCGTGCAGGCGACCTTCTAGCCGACATGATTAGGCCTAACGAGAGACGCGGTCTCTGGGGGTTGCGCGTCGATGACCACTGCTGGCCAAGTGCGAATATGAGCATAGGCTACTGCCTCGGTGCTGAGTTCAGGGAATTGGCCTGCAAGGCTATTAAGCAAGCCCGTAATCGAACATTGACTAAGTTAATGGTGAACCGCTACATTGTTGTTTTGAAGTGTAGGATGCAGGACATTGTTAGCGACTTCTTATCGGGCGCATTTGAGGTTGATGCCTGGAGCGATCCGAAGGTATCGGGTACAGAGAAACCGATGTCAATGTCGCATGAACAGTATGCTACATTGTCGGCGGCACTTTGCGGCGCAGCAGTGCTCATTTTTGATGACGCAATGACCATAGATGCGGCCATTGAGTGTTTCGAAGTGGTAAATGGCTTGCTTCAGCTCAATGGCCGCTCGCAACCGCACGTTGTCTCTCGACAGGAGATCCGGAACGTGAAGAGGGTAGAAGAGAACTATTATTACCAAACGTTGATTGTTGATTGTGTCGCTCGTCTCAGAGATGGACTTCTAACGGCTTCAGACCTGCTATACATGGTGCTTTATTGGAACTTTTCAGCTACGCAGAGCCCATGAATCCGCTCAGGCTAGACGCTGGGTCGCGGCTTCCAAGTGCTGAATAATCCAAGTGCTACCTCATCGAAGAGTGATGTGAAACCAGAGGCGAACTACTTTGTTTATGAGCAGGCGCATATGTTTATTGAGACGTTGATCAATGCCTCGTCCAATGAAGGATTTTGCGAAATGTATTACTCTACGATATGGAGGACTATATAAATTCGCTCTTTTTGTTCTAGCAACTCGAGTCGTTGCGTGTGAGCTGCGATCCATGATTTGGCGCTAAGTGCCTCCTCCGCTTATGTAACAACGCTTATGCAAAGCTAGCGATCTCGGAAGTGCGGAGTGCTGGGGCGCCGCAGTGGTTATCGAGAGCCTCAGGGGCTCAACCGGTTGCTGCTTAGTCATGTGATGGTGGTCCGACGGGCAAGTGCGCCTCCGCGGCACCTGGGCAAGAATACTCGCAGCCTATCATGCAGCGCGCTTTTGTGTGCCAAGAGCCGCGCATGCGCGCATAGCTTTATTGCCTGTTCTTGGCGCCGGCTGGGCGGTCTCAACGCGGTTCCTTGAACTGAGCTGGTCTCGTTATTCCCATGCGGCGGCATGACTCACGCATAGGCGACATAGATTGCTGATCACGGCATGGCAGTCTTCAGTACCTGGCATCATTTGTAATGCACTGCAGTGCATACTATTCGTCGGCAGACAGGTCAAGGGTATGCCCACGGATGCATATGCGTGACAAAGAACCGCCTTAGCGAGTCCTTCAAGCTCTCGGTACGCGTTCAGACAGTGATTGTATCAGGTTAGAGTTGCCGCAAATGTGAGTCTCACCACGTCGGAGGCGTGGGCCGGTAACACCCGCAACAGCACCACAATAATTAAGCAGTGCATGTACTAGCTTCCTCCAGGTTGCGCTGACTGCGTCGCAGCGCGCTCATATAGCAACGTAGAAGTCTTTAGAACGGAAACTGCCCTCGGCCCAAAGCGCTAGTGCCGATCCGTCCACGCTTGGTCGCCGAGAAGCCCATGCTGCGGCACATGCCGCTCAATACGGAAAAAAAAGAAAAAAACCTGGCGGGGATCTTCAAACGAGTAATGATCTTCTACGCAGGTGAATTGTGAGGCGTGCACGACATGCATGCCCGTGCCCTGCCGCTCTTACGGCCTGAGGCAAAACCGTAAATGCAAAACACAGAACTAGACCAGGCTAAAAGAGCGACTCTGCCTAATAATCGAAGAACTGTCTTGCAAAAAAGGAATGGCACTCAGTACGCAAGTCTTGGGGTGCCAACGTGGGCCTCTGTGCTAGACCCGGACACGATCGGAACCCCCGGCTCAGATGCATTCTTGTTCCGGCAGGAAGCCCCTACCCTGCCCTGAGCTTTCTGAGGCGGGTGCCACATTTTTGCCTGCATGAGCTGTGGACTGCCTTGGTGGAGAAACGGACCGATCAAGGGTTCCTCGAGCCCTCATATACTCTGCCTATTTCCAGTGGGGTGCTCCGAGTCGGGCCAAGTGTTCTACGAACTACTGCGAAACATCACGAGCGCGCCACGGGGTACATGTCCGGCTTGAAATTGCACACGATTATGCCACTTTCTGAGGAGGCCCCAGCCGGCAGAACCTCGGACCAGCAAAAGCAAGTTCTGTACGGAGCACCCATACTTGAGTGGATGTGCTGCCAGTGCGGCTATTTCGTGTTCCCGTATCCTCGCACGGACTGCGCTCGATGTAAGCACGACTTCTGCCCTTACTGTCCGCGACGACGCGCAGACGAGAAGGAGGAGGGCAGCGAAAAGTCGCCGCCCTATCTGAGCCCGGTCTCGGACACGGCCACTGACTTGGCGAGCCCAAGATAACGTGGCCCACCCGGCGAACCCAACAAAGCATGGCCGATACGGCGAGCCCAACGAAGCATGGCCGTTACGGCTCTACATGGCAAGCGTTGTTTTTGTTCAGACTTGCTTGCACATATCATCCCATCATCCATCATCCTATGACGCTGCTGTCGGCCCTGGCGGCTCTGCCTCCAGAATGATTGGCCGAGCTGCGGTCCGCACCCCGTGGTCCCGAAAAGGAAGACAGACTGCCTTGTCGCCAAGACTCCCGCTGTCTTCTGTGGAAGCGTCCTTACACTGGGGCGTCCTTAGACTGGGGCGGCATCATTTTTATCGTGTAATTTGCGCGTTTCGAATTTATACTCTCTGCTGGAGAGGCTATTTATTTCAATCTCCATCTCAAAATCATGATACCCTCGCACGTTCTATAATTACTTAGTTACGACACCATGTTCTGCCTCTGTGTCCTCGTTCTCGGCCTCCATGGCCTGCAGCAACGCGCCCATGCGCGGTACGGCGCTTTGCAGCTTCCGAATTTCCGACAGGCGCGTGTGCATCGTGTCAAAGCCGAAGCACGCAAACTGCTCCTCGCCGGCCATGGCGCCTGTGCCCGCGCCGAGCGCCGGCAGCTGCGGGTACCGCTGGCTGATGTGCGTGAGGACCGTGTTTTTGGCGCGCATCTGGCCAGCAATATGCAGCGCCTCGCTGATGGTCGAGTGGCGCTTCTTCACGGCCTCTTCGGCAAGCTCGTCCTCGTGCGTTGCCTCATGGATGAGCAGGTCGCTGTTCGTGCCGACCTTTTCGGCGAAGTACTGGTTTGGCCGCGTGTCGCCCGAGTAACTCACCTTGAATGAGCCGTCTCGCGTCGTGACGCTCACACTATAGCTGAACATGCAGTGCACGGCCTTGCACACGAGCACCTGGAAGCCAATCTCGCTCCACATGCGCTCGAGCTCGTCGTGCGTCACGCGCGAAGCCGTAGAGTAGCGCCGGCCGATGCAGATGGACTCGAGGTCGACCATGCGAACGTGGCGGCTTAACAACTCGCTGAACCCATCCAGCACGGCCCACTCACGCACGTACTCGAGCATCTTTGTCGGGGCCAAGAAGTTCAGCGGCTCACTGGCGTGCGGGGCGGCCTGCTCGAGCCAGCCCTTCAGCACTTGCAGAGCGCCGAGGTGGTGGTCCGCATGCATATGACTTATGTACAAGAGGCGGAGCTCCTGGAGACGGGCACTGCGGCCCTGTGGCCCGTATATACGGCCCAGCGTATTGTACGTGGCCTCGCCGCAGTCAAAAATGTACGCGCCGGCCCTGCTCCGCACGAGCGTCCCGGACACGTTGCGGTACTTGGAGGGCGCCGACGCGCCCGTGCCCAAAGTAACGACCTCGGGCTCGGTCAATTCGTCTAGCGCAAGCTCCGAGTGCCCCGACGAGGGCTCTTGCTGCGCCGCGGCTGCGGGCTTAGCCGGGTCGGCGGGCAGCTCCATATTTACATTCTTGCTGCGCAGCACGTCCCGTGGCGCCAGGCTCAGCGTGTACTGCTGCTGCAGCACGCGGCAGTTCTCATCAGCCAGGTGCGGCGGGAGGCTAGCGCGGGCTGGCTGCGAGTAAAGTGGAGAGAAGTGCGATGGGAACTCAGAGCGGAACGTTGACTGAAACTCGGCCATCGTGCTCAGCGTATTGAAGTCCGGCGAGGTGGCTGGATGCGATATGTACTGCATGGCTCCGGCCTTTGCGAAGACGCTCACAAGGCTATGCACATCCTTAGCTTGCAGGTCGATGTCCTTGCTGAAGATGTAGAAGACTGCCCGCAGCTCGTACTCGCCAGCATGGTCGCCGTCGCGGTCCGAATCCTTGCGCTTGCGGCCCAGAATGGCACTCTGCGAGGTTATGTCGCTGTGGAGGGCGCTGCGGACATGCCCCATCGTCGGCAGGTCCAGGACGAGCACGCGCGCCGGCGTCGGCGACGGCGCGACGACGTCCTGAGCAGAAACAATGCGGTCTGTGCCAGGGACCTGCACAGACTGGCCGCTGCTGAGCTGGCTAAACAGCTTCCCGGGGGCACCCCTAGCTCTTTTGCGCGAGCGACGTCGAACTTGCCTCGCACGGGCTTCATCTGTACGGCATAGCTCGTGCAGTCGCCGCCAATCGTCACGGGTATTACGCTCACATTCTCATCGTCGAACGACTGGTCCGCAGGCTTAACCTCGAGCGGGTGGTGGAAGGTGAATTTTTGCCACGAGTCGACCATTCTTTGCGCGCGCTCGCAGGGGCGGCCTGGGCCAGTGTGCAAACGGTTTAGGTTGACTTGGCGGTCGCTGAGAGACAACAGGAAGCCGGGCACGCCAGACACGGACGGCCAGTCAATGCGCCCAGTTAGGAAAATGGCGGAAAGCTTTGAGCTGCGCACGCTGTGCTCGTGCAGCGAGCGCTGGAACCCCTCGCCTATTCGACCTAACAAGTACTTTTTGCCATCCTTGCTGTGAATAAGAAGTGACGGCTGCGCTACGTCCGATGAAATATGCGTTACTACGGTTATTAGCGGCTGCATCTTGGCGAGCAGAGGGCGCATGGCCCCAGAACCGCTTTGGACCAAAAATATGTCACCCGTAGCTTATCTAAGGAGCCTCAAAAAAGCAGCCCACGTGAGAATCGGCGCTCGAGGTCGCGAGGTCGCGGCACGGCTCCACGGGGGTGGTCCTTACTAGGTTCGAGCATTCCGCACTGCCCGCGGCACAGCCCGCATTAAAATATATAGATGGACTCGATCTAAGCGATTTTCTTGTTCGCGTTCACGAACCCGGTCCCCTTCATGAGCAGCGTTACGTTTCCGTGCGCGTCGCGCTCGTCCTTGAACACGGCGTGCGTCCCGGGCCACACCGCGGCAATGTCCTTTAACAGCAGCACTAGCTCAGGATCGATCTGCTTCTCGCCCACCAGCAAACGTCCAATGTCTTCGGACCCAAGCGTCATGAGCACAAGGATGAGGGGCAGCGCGTATCGGCCCGTCGCACCGCGCAGCGAGATCTCGTAAAGCAGCCGCTTTGCGGCCAGCGTACCGACTTCTTCCGGCACGGAGCCGGCCTCGGCCACGGCTTGCGCAGCAATGGGCCAGCCATGCTTCGTCTCGGCCACGAGCGTCACGCCGAACCCGGGACTCGCGCCGCTCTCGTTGCCCCGCGTGGCGTCGGAATAAATATAGGTGTCTACACCCGTCTGTTTCAAAAGTTGACGGCTCGTCTCGATGACGCGGTTCACGGCCGTAGGGCTCACGCGCGTCGAGTACGCGACGCCGCGGATCTTGTTGATGCTAAAAGGCTCGGTCGCGTGTACGGTCTTTGGCTGCAGCAGCTGGTGCGGCATGGTCAGCACGACCTGGCCGCCGCCGTTCGGCGCGGAGCCGCGCTTCACGATGCGCAGCTCCGAGCGCTCGATGCCGAACTTCTGCAGCGTCGGGAACAGCACGGTACGGATGGCGTCGACACCAACGTCGAAGTCGCCGAATGCCGCTGTGATGCCGTTGAGGGTGAGCGCGAGCGGCTTCTTGCCAAACGGCCCGAGCAGGAGCAGCGGCTCAATGAAGTAGCCAACGCCACGCGTGAGCGGGCAGTTGAACGTATGTGCACCGCCAATTATGAGCCCGGGCTTATACACAACGACAGTACCAGTGTATGAGATTTCAATGACGGAGCCGTTCGTGATGCTCTCGAGGATGCGCAGGAACGTCACCTCGCGGTCACGCAGACCCGGGTTTTGGTCCTCAGACCGAATCGACACGATTTTTATCGGCTTGCCCGCCAACGTGGCGAGCACGAGGCGCAGCCGGAAATTGGCCACTCCGCTCAGCGTGATCATGGCGCTGGGGGTCGAAATCTCGTGCAAGCGGCGGTTCTTTGAAAAATAAGTTTGGCAGGTTAGGGCTCTGCCGTCGGCACGATGATTAAGTGGCACAGCGACAAACCGGTCTACAAACCGGTCGCTCCTTCGGTCTGCGCAGCCCCTTCGCGCCAGCAGGCAGAAGGAGCGAGTCATTTTTTTGCCGTGCATAAGACCCAATTTGTTAGTCTTAGTACGAATTGCGCACGCATTTCCCGGTTTAGACAACGTGGTTTCTGGAGGCCAAGTGACTATGGCGCCTTAGCCAACACAGGTCGTCGAGTTATAATGCCTGCAAGCCAATGGCTGCAATATCACTGCATAGTTCTGTACGGACTCTTGCGTGGCCCTTAATAGACGCTCAGCGTGCTCAAGGCCTGCCTACAGGCGCCCGTCGTGCCCCTGGGCCCGCCTGGGCCCTGTCGTGCTCCGAGGCTAGGGATGAAGAGTCACATGGGCCGGTCGACCCAGCGAACCCACAGCGCCAGGACTTCCCGCCCATTTGCGGACGAGAGTATGTCGAAACGGTCGACGCCGATGGGCCACGCGTCGTCGCCGGGGTCGCCCGGCTCGCCCGCGTCGATAATACCCCAGGGCTCTGCGTCGCCGAGGGACGCTCCGAGCTTCAGTGCGGCGCCGCCGCCGAAGCGGCAGCGTGAAGATGCGGACGGCTCGTTGGGCATGCCGGGCGCGCCCGGTGGCGCGCCGGCGCAGGAGACAGATCCGGACCAGCTTGGCGACGTCATTCACGCCGCGGGCGTCGATCTGCGCGAGGAGGAGAGCCTGCTGAGCAGCGGGCTCGTGAATGAGCCCGGCGGGCTTGCTGGCGCGCGCCTGCTGCACGCACCGCGCGGCAGTGACCAAGATCATATGCTGCTGAGCTACGGTAGCGTGCGGCGGCTCGTTGCGCAGCTGTCGGCTGAAGCGGGCCTGCGGCTTGTGGGCGAGGACGTTGCGTCGCAGCCGACGACAAATGGGTTGAACCAGGACCCGATCAGTCTGCTGTCGGCTGCCTGCGAGGAGTGGCTATCGGAGATTATCGAGATGGCCGCGGCGCTGTCGAGGCACCGGCGCCTGTCGCTGAACCCGCAGAGCATGGCCGAGCTGAGCCCCGTCGGGCGCGCGTTGCGGCAGCTCGTGCAGAAGGACAAAGAGGCGGAGCAGAAGCGCAAGTCGATGAAGATGCAGCTCGGGATCGGGCCTGAGTTCGGCGAAGGCGCCGGCGGCTCCGGCGGGTCTGGAGGCGGCGACGCCGCTAGCGGCGCCGACAAGGAGAAGGAGAACGAGGAGAACATGCAGCGCGCCGCGAACGACACGGCGCGCATGATGACGGCCGCCGTAGGCCGCAAGAAGAAGTTCGCGTGGATGAGTGATAGCTCGTCGGGCTCGGCGTCGCGCCTCACGAACTCGCGCCGCAGCACGGCTGACCCGAACAAGTTCAAGGAGGTAAAAGAGGAGAACGGGATTGTTTTGCGCGACCTGATGCCGGCGCTCGAGAGAAAACACATGGGTGTTCGGAAAACCCTCACAAAGGGCTATGCCAGGCTGAAGAACTGAATTGGTTATTTATTGGGCACACATCCCCGCAGTTGTGCATCTGTTTTATACTTGTGTTGTTGCCCGCATCAACATGTGAAATCGAGTTGTTTATTTTTGATGCAGAAAAAGCGCGCACGCGACGTGTATTATATTGCTGAATTCGATAACGTACAATAATTTGCTAGGCCGTGCTCACAGTGTGAGCCAGCTCGTTTGGCGCTGAAGCCAGTTTTTGCGTACACCTGTCTAAGATTAGGGTAGCCCCACGAGACCAGGTCAGGCAGGGCAAACCGGATATGATGAGCAAATCTGTACTAGTCTAAAAAGCTTTGCGAGGTAATTTCCTTTGCTGGGGCGTTCGCAATTCTGATTCAAGTCACAGCCGTGGTTGCTTGTCGAGGTTACTAGTAGCGTGATCTGGGTGTAGTAGGGTAGAGCGTAGCAGTACTAGACATCTAAGTTCCTGTTACTAAGAGCCTAAGAACACCAGATAGTCAAGCGACAGGGACTGAGCGGCAGGAACTGAGCGACAGAAAGAGCAACAGGGACTGGGCGACAGGAGAGGATTGGTAACATTTAATTAGAATTTAATACGAACATTGAAGACACATTTAGGCCTCTCTCCAGCGACCGTTGTTGTAGCACACTACGGTTAACACGTGCCGTCATCACGTGAGGGCGAGTCGCGTCAAGGGAGCTTTAGCCCCTAATTAGAGACAACTAGACGCGTCGGTGCTCACCACGACGCAATGAGTAAACGCGACGACGAGAACGTGCTTATCACGTTCAACAAATCGCTGGCCCCTCAGGACGATGCCACAATCCGCGTGTTCCAGCGCAGTGACTCGGAGTGGGCGTGCCTCGGTCGCGATGCCGAGACAGTAGCGCAGATCGTGTACCGCACCGCTTCGGCACTGCGCAAAATCGGCTCGGCCCAGGTACCCATGTGCTCAATGAACATCACCCTTTTCCGCAACTTCCTTCTGGACGCTCTGCAGAAACGCGGGCTCAGGATTGAGGTGTATGAACAAGAGAGCGGAAGCCGCTCGAGATGGAAGCCGGAGCCGCTGAAAGCGTCGCCCGGGAACCTGCAGGCCGTAGACGACTGGATTGGTCAGGGTGCGGACCAGAGCCCTGTCATTGTCGCCGTGAAGCCGGCCACCGCCTCGGCAAGCGGTGAGAAGATGGTGGGCGTGTGCTTTGTGGACGCTGAGGCGCGCCGGCTCGGTCTTTCGCAGTTCGCCGACAACGAGCTGTTCAGCAATTTGGAAAGCCTTGTCATCCAGCTCGGTGCGAAGGAGGTGCTCATCACGGACGACAAGAGCGCCGAGACAAAGCGCATCGAGTCGATGCTGAACCGCCTAGAAATTCTCGTGTCGCGACGCAAGCCGGCCGAATTCAGTGGCCGCGACGCCGAACAGGACCTCGAGAAGCTGACCGCGAAGCCGTCGCTGGAGCTGCAGCGCGAGTTCCAGCTAACCCTGGCGCTCGGCGCGGCCACGGCGGCCATCAAGTACCTCGGCCTCATGATCTCGACGGCGAATCTCGGCAACTTTGTTCTCGAGGAGCACGATCTGCAGCAGTACATGCGTCTGGACTCGTCGGCACTACGCGCGCTAAATGTGATGCCGTCGGCCCGCGACGGCGCCAAAACAATGAGTCTGTTCGGTCTACTAAACCAGTGCAAAACGACGTCCGGCAGCCGTTTGCTTGCGCAATGGCTGAAACAGCCGCTCATGGACGTGAACGAGATTAACAAGCGTCACGACCTCGTGGAGGAGTTTGTGAACGACCCCGTGCTGCGCTCTAAATTCCAGGACGACCTGCTCCTGGTTGTTCCTGATCTCGGCAAGGTCCAGCGTAAGTTCCACATGCAAAATGCGAAGCTCGAAGATGTTGTGAACATCTACCACTTGGTGTCGCGCTTGCCGGACTTTGTCACGGAGCTCAGCGGCTCGCCCATATTAAGAGATGTGTACGGAGGCCCGCTTGAAACGGCGCAGAACGAGCTGGGCAAGCTCGTGGAGCTCGTGGAGCAGACTGTGGATCTAGTGGCACTTGAGCGGCACGAGTATGTGGTAAGAGCCGACTTCAGCGAGGAGCTCGTCGATCTGAAGCAGCGGCGTGCCGCCGCGTACGAGGAGATGGAGGTCGAGCTCGACCGCGTGAACACGGAGCTGCAGACCGACAAGGTGAAGCTCGAGGATAACCCGAATATGGGGTGGGCGTTCCGGCTCACGCGGACGGACGCCGGCGTGCTGCGGGGCAAGAAGGGTTTCATCGACCTGAAAACACAAAAGGCCGGCCAGTTCTTCACGACGAAGCGACTCAGTGAGCTTGCGTCGCAGCACCAGGCGCTGGGCGATGAGTATCGCCGCGCACAGTCGACCGTAGCCAAGGAGGTCGTGAACGTCGCGTCCACATACCTGCCCGTCCTGGGCCCGCTCGGAGCGTCCCTAGCACACCTCGACGTGATGATCAGCTTTGCCCATGTTTCTGCATTTGCGAAGTTGCCGTATGTGAGGCCGACGTTCGGTGACCGTATTTCGCTAAAGCAGGCGCGGCACCCGTGCATGGAGGTGCAGACCGACATGATGTTTATTCCGAACGATGTAGAGCTTGTGCATGGCGAGTCTGACTTTGCCATCATCACGGGTCCGAATATGGGCGGTAAGAGCACGTATATTCGCCAGATCGGTGTCATTGCGCACCTGGCGCAGATCGGCTGCTTCGTGCCGTGCGACGAGGCGCAACTGAGCATTGTGGACTGTATACTCGCGCGGGTGGGTGCTGGCGACTCTCAACTGAAGGGCATCTCCACGTTCATGGCAGAGATGCTCGAGACGGCCGCGATTCTGAAGACAGCAACGCCGCGCAGCCTCATTGTGATTGACGAGCTTGGCCGCGGCACGTCGACCTACGACGGGTTCGGGCTGGCGTGGGCGATCTCGCAGCACATTGTGCAGCACATCGGCTGCTTCTGTCTGTTCGCGACACATTTCCACGAGCTCACGGCGCTCGCCGACAAGTATGCGGGCGTGACAAACCTGCACGTCGTAGCCAATGCCGACGCAAACGACGACGACATCACGCTGCTCTATAAAGTGGAGCCCGGTGTGGCCGAGCGCAGCTTCGGCATTCACGTCGCCGAGGTTGTGCACTTCCCCGAGAAGGTCGTGCGCATGGCCAAGCGCAAGGCCGAGGAGCTCGAGCAGCTGGACTCGGCCGACGCGCTAAGTGCGGACGACGTCGAAAGCGGCACGCAGCTGCTCAAGCAGACGTTGCAAAGCTGGGCGGCGGCCACGGCCGAGAACGAGGACAACGACGTTACAGTTAAGCGGCTGCGGACGGCCATTGAAACGCAGCGCCCCGAGTTCGAAGCGAACCCGTTCCTGAAGCAGCTTCTCCATAGTTTGTAACTAACGCACCTGAACGACATAACAATTTGACAACTAATACAAGCAAATAGGGCTCTAACGGCCTTGCGTAGCTATGTCGAGGCACATTATGCTCAGTGTATACAGGAATGAAGGAATGCGGAATAGACAAATGTGAAACGCGCCTAAACATGCTCCGCCTTCACTTTAGGTGGCCGGCCGCATGCGCGCGCACCCCTGCCCCGGTCCGCCACAGCACCCGGCCGCGCCTTGTTGGTCCCACTAACGGTATCGCCCCGCTGGCCACGCACGACCCCCCATCTACCGCATCTCCAGCCGCGAGGGGGACGCACATTGTAGCCGGAATTCGCAGAGCGTGATGTCGGACTATCTCGACGAGGAGTCGCCCTGGGCGCGGCCGTCGTACGAGTCGGGCGGGCTCGCGAGCAGCGGGTTCGACGATCCCGCTGCGCCGTGGGGCGCGCCGGCCGAGGCCTCGGACGACGACGACGACGCCGCCGCGCAGAGCTACAACCCATACACAGATCCGTACGGAGACGACAACGTCCCATTGGCCTCGGCGGCGCTGTCCAATGACGTGTCTGACACAAATAGCGACCACTCGAGCGGCGCGCAAGCCGCGGCCGCGGCCGCGGCCGAGGATGAGCCGCGTCTAAAGCCGCGCGGCGCGCAGAAGGGCCGCAACGGCCGCAAAAAACGCGGCGGCGCCGGCATCAAGGTCGAGAAAGTCAGCGGCACGGACCCGCTCCTTGCCAGCGCCCGCAAAACGGACGAGTTCACGGACGTGTCTCTAGCCAAGTCCACGGCGCAGCTCTCGCTTGGCGAGGCCGAGCGCGAGAACGAGACGCAGCCGCCGGTGCTGCCGCAGGACTCGCCGACGCTACAGCCGCCGGCGCCCTCGCCGGCAGTGTCAGACTTCGAGATCAATGTGAGCGACCCGTCGAAGGTCGGCGACATCACGAACGCACACACCGTGTACACGGTGCACATGAGCACGACGAACGAGGCGTACGATGTGAAGGAGGCCAGCGTGCAAAGGCGGTACCGCGACTTCCGGTGGCTGTACCGCACGCTCGAGCACAACCACCCTGGCGTGATTGTGCCCGCGCCGCCCGAGAAGCAGGCCGTTGGCAGGTTCAACGACGAGTTCATTCAGCAGCGGCGGGCCGGGCTCGAGCAGATGCTGAAGAAGATCGTGGCGCACCGGCTGCTCAAAACGGACAGCGACCTCGCGGCGTTTTTGACGTCGGCGGACTTTGGCGAGTACCTGAAGCAGCGGCTCATGGGTGATGCAGAGCTCGAGCGCGCGACGGGCTCCGTCGTGGCTACGGGCGACTACCCCAGCACGAGTAGCAGTGGCAGCGGCAGCGGCGGCGGCAGCGGCATCATTGGCACGCTCAGCGGCGCGCTGCACCTCAGCCGCGGTGCCGAGGTTGACCCGTGGACCGTCGACAAGCGGCAGTACCTCGACACGGTTGAGACGCAGCTGCGCACGGCCACGCGCACGCTGGCGGCGGTTGGCGCGCAGCGGCAGCAGCTCAGCGAGACGGTCGCCGAGTTCGCGAACGTGACGCGCGCGCTGGCCGACGTCGAGCCAACACGCCGCCTCAGCACGGTTTTGCGCGCGTTCGCAAAGGTCCACGAGCGGCTTGCGCAGCTCTATGCGCGTCAGAAGCAGCAGGATCTGCTGACGCTGGAGTCGACGCTCGACGAGCACCTGCGCATCATCGGCAGCGTGCGCAACGTGCTCGTCGCGCGGCAGCGCGTGTTCTCGACGGCCGAGAGCGCCGGCGCCGAGCTCGAGAAGCAGCAGGCCGCGCTCGAGCGCCTGCAGCGGCAGGGCCGCACGCAGGAGGACCGCCATCGCGCGCTCGAGGACGAGGTCAAGCACCTCACGGACCGCGCTGGCGCACTGCACCAGCAAGCGGCCGAGATCGCGCACCTCGTCGAGAGCGAAATGGCGCGCGTCGAGAACGAGAAGGTCACCGAGTTCCGCAACAGCGTCGAGCTGTACCTCGAAACGGCCGTCGAGTCACAGAAGGAGGCCATCGAGATCTGGGAAACATTCTACACACGGTACTTCGCAAACCCGGACCAAAAGGCCCTCGGCCAGGCCTAGGCGATGTACCCAGTTCGTAGAGTAACTGCATGCGCCGCTTCGGCACGACGCGCTCTAAACAACGCGCGCGCTGTACAACGTGCGCTCTGTATCTATAAAGGAGTACAGGATTAATTGGCTGCAAGCTTAATGTGTTTGGCGCAGTAATAATAAAAAAAAAAACGGCCACGGCGCGCCTGGCGCGCCTGGCTCGTCGCGCATGCATGCGCTACGGCCGGCGCCGCAGGGCGGCTCAACCTGCGCAGTGCTGCTGAGTCAGCAGGTCGAGGGGTCCGAAGACATCGCTTCACGACGGCCGCCATTAGACCCCCACCATTCGAACCAGTAGCCATGGCATCCACCCAGCCCGAGGACGGCCCCGACGCGGGGCCTCCCATGCAGGTCTACACGACGGCTGCTTTGCTCCTCGACATGGTTGACAGTAAGTACTTCGGACGCGCGCTTGTCTTCGACCCCCCAGCACAGTGCTAACCCATCCATCAGAAAAAGTATCAGTGACACTCCGCGACGGCGCGATCCTGGCCGGCATTCTGCGCAGCTTCGACCAGTTCGGCAACTTCGTGCTCCAAGACACGAAGGAGCTCGTCTTCCACAACAAGCAGTACGGCGAGGCGCCGCGCGGCATCTGGATTGTGCGCGGCGAGACCGTCGCATTAGTGGGCGAAATTGACCCGAGCAAAGACGCCGCCACGGAGAGTTTGCTCTCCGGTGAGTGGGAGCGCCTCGACTTCGACGCCGTGCGCGCAAAACGCGACGCTGAGCGCGACGCCTTGGAGGCGCAACGCGGCCAGGAGGTAGAAGCGGGCTTCCGCCAGGGGCTCGCGAGCTCTCGCAACACAGGGAACCCGTACCGGTTCTAAACGACTAAAAAAGAAAAACAGAACAATGACCCTTAAAACGCACCTAATTATTGTTTACGGAAATGCACGCCCGCGCGTTAGGCGGTCGCTGCCTACCTGCTGCTGCTGCTGCTAGCCCAGCCAGTTTCCGCGCCGCTGACCCGCCAAGTCACATGGTGAACTGACTAAGCGAGGCCAAGGGCTACAAAACGAATCGACGCACCGCTTTTTCAGCTTTTTCAGGTCGCTGGCTTCTGCATCTGTGAGCTCCGATGACCGTTGCACAGCGTGACCTCGCGGCGTTCCTCGGGAAGAGGAATTTCAAGGGGCTCTACACGCGCAACCCGCTCGCGCGGTCGCCGGATTATCACAAGTTCGACAAGAGCACGGCATACCTAACAAGCTACCCCGTGCGCGCGCAGCACCGCCTCGGCGAGCGCATGACGGAGTGGCAGAAGGTGTTCAGTAAGGAGAACGTCGCGCCGTCGCGGCAGCCGTTCCCCGAGAATGAGTACACAAAGACGAACCGGCGCGTGGGCGAGAAGCTGCGGCAGGCGCTCGTGGACGCGCACGCGCAGGGCGAGAGCGTACAGCAGCTGAGCTTCAGGTTCGGGCTCAGCGTGCCGCGCGTCGATGCCGTGATCCGCCTCGAGGCGGCTCGCCAGGCTGCAGCAAAGGAGCAGCAGTCTGGGTCGCAAATGGTAAGTACAACCGCTTGGTCGAAACGGAATGATGGTTCAACGATTAGTCTTTAAGACACACCCATGGTTTTGCAATTTTTTCATCTTTCCGCTGACCGTTTCATCCACATTTGTGCAACAATACTAACTCTTTTTCCCCAGTACCTCCGCAAGGACATAGCCAAGATGGCGAAGGCCATGAACGCGCTGTTCGACGAGATCCCCACTAACGATAAGGGTGTACCCTTCCGAGCCGTCGACAACCTGACGGAAATCCCCATGCCGAAGGAGACGCGTAAGCAGCTGTTCCAGAGCATCGCCGAGTCCGAGCCGTTTGGGCCCGTTGATGCGGCGAACGTGCTCGGCATCGAGCCGGCCAGCAACACGCTCGAGAAGCTCACGCAGGTCGACGACGCGCCGGCCGCGGCCGACGCGGCCGCGGCGAAGCGTGCGAGCAAGTCGTTCTTCGCGCCGCTGCGCGAGGGCGAGCGCTTCCAGGTGCGCTTCACAGACGCAACTGTCGGCAAGGTCGGCTACCACTACGGTGCGTCGCGCGACGACCGCAAGTCGGCGCGCCGCGTCACACACCGCCCGGACGGCACGCGCGCCTACCCCGAACCGGAACACTCTTAATGTACATACGCCCCGCTCCGCTCCGCCCGGAGCTAATCTATTTATCGTTTCCCTTACTCGAGCGCGCTGAACTCGCGCACAATAATGAGGATCGCAACGACGGCCGTAAACAGCACGCACACAATGTATGCGCGCGTCGTGTGCACGGCGGCCACGTCGAGCTTCCACGAGTCGAACGCGTGCGCGTAGTTCAGCAGCGAGAACACGGGAATGAGCGCGCCGACGGCCAGCAGCAGCCCGCACAGCGCCCAGTCCATCCAGGTCCGCGCGTACCCGTGCGAGCCGATGCCGATGACGGCCGTCGCCGACAGCAGCGCGTAGATCGCCGTGCGCAAGCTCGACAGGAAGTTCCGCTCGCCAGCAAGCACGTCGCGCGCCTGCGCCACGTTGTTCTCGAACTGCACGTCCGTCACGAGCGGCGGGCTCCAGAAAAACGGCCCACTCGTGCCGCGCTCGCCCGCTCCGTGCTCGTCCGCACCAGTTCCTGCCTCTACTGGAACCGCATGCTCGCCTTGTGTGGTCTCTGCTGGCTGCGGAGGATCAGGCATGGCGATGCCCACTCCTTCTTCCTCCGTAAATTGTGAGGCCTGATCACGTCACACAGTGCTGCCCCAGGGAGACTCACAACAAATTTCGGAGAGGGTAGATGCACTAGATAGCCTAGAGTAAATATGAGTTCATAATTGAAATCCTCGGTCATTGGTTGCTGTCTCGTTTAAGAGCCAAGACTAATGCCGTTCAAACCGCTTTCTATAGCTTGCGATATGGGCCGGTATAAAAAATGGCCGCAGCGCGACAGCCTGCGAACCCGACCGGCGCTACACAGCCTTCAATGTCAGCTAGTGACTCGCGTTTTACTGGGCCTCACGCTCGACTTTATACTCCGGTCGCCGCGCCTGCATCCCCCCGCATGCAGCCGCTGCAGCGGCGCCCGCAGCGGCTCCACGGCCGCGCGCCGGCCCTTACCCCCAGGTCTTCGCGTATCACGTGCACCAGCCTATCCGCAGCTGACAGCTGGCCACTCTCCTTGCTCGGCATCGCGCGCCCGTTGTCAGCCACATCTCCCTCCACCACCAGGCCATTGGAACCACGCGGATCGAGGATGGCCGAGCTCCCGATCAAGTTCCAAGAGCATGCGCAGCTTACGCAACTCGGCGTCCCTGCCGAGGCTGTCGGATTCACCTCCTGCACGCTCGAGAGCGCCGGGTACGTGTGCGTGCGCGAGACGAGCGACGCTGGCAACCAGGTCGCCATCGTCGACCTGCAGCAGAACAACGATGTCACGCGCAAGGCCATGTCCGCAGACTCCGCCATTATGTGCCCAGGTTCGTCGCCCCAGCAGGGTAAAGTGCTGGCACTGCGTGCACAGGGCCGCACCGTGCAGGTCGTGAACCTCGACTCAAAGCAGCGCCTTAAGCACACGGTCATGACGGAGGACATCGTCTTCTGGAAGTGGCTCAGCCCAACTGTGCTCGGCCTCGTCACTGATAACTCGCTCTACACGTGGGACGTGTTCGACACGAGCGCCGTCGCGCCGCAGAAGCTCACGCAGCGCCACCAAACTTTGAACGGTGCTCAGATCATCAACCTACAACAGAACGAGTCAGGGTCTTGGTTCCTGCTCAACGGCATTTCACAGGGCCCGGACGGACGCATCGTCGGCCGTATGCAACTGTTCTCAAAGGCGCGTGGCGTCTCTCAGGCCATTGAGGGCCACGCCGGCGCATTCGGCAAGCTCGCCGAGCACCAGGTCTTCGCGTTCGTGAACCGTGGGCCCGAGGGCGGCAAGCTGCATGTCGTCGAGATCGACCACCAGGAGGGCACGCCGCCTTTCGGCAAGAAGCAGGCTGACGTCTACTTCCCAGGCGAGGCTGCGGCCGACTTCCCTGTCTCCGTCACGGTCGCAAATGACTACGGCGTCATCTACATTGTCACGAAGTTCGGCTTCATCCACTTGTACGACGCCGAGTCGGCGGCCGTCATCTTTGTGAACCGCATCTCTTCGGACCCCATCTTCACGGCGTGCAACTTCGAGAACAGGGGAATCATGGTCGTCAACCGCACGGGACAGGTCCTCAGCGTCGAACTGAACGAGTCTACGGCCGTGCAGTATGCCATGACCCAGCTTAGCAACCCACAGCTGGCCCTGTCGCTGGCCTCGCGGGCGGGCCTTCCCGGCGCCGATAACCTCTACACACAGCAGTTCGAGCAGCTCATGTCGCAGGGCAAGTATACAGACGCCGCCAAGGTCGCTGCAGAGTCACCGCGCGGACTCCTGCGCACGCCGGCAACGATGCAGCGCCTCAAAACCATCCAGATTCAGCCGGGTGAAGCGGCACCTCCTATCATGTCCTACTTCAGCCACCTCCTCGACCGAGGGACGCTGAACGCCGTCGAAAGCGTCGACCTCGCCACGCCTGTTCTACAACAGGGCCGTAAGAATCTGCTCGAGAAGTGGATCCGCGAGGACAAGCTCACGCCCACTGAGCAGCTCGGTGACCTTATCAAGCCGCACGACACAACTTTGGCTCTGGCTGTGTACCTTAGAACCGGGTCCGTGCCGTTCAAGGTTGTGCAGGGCTTTGTCGAGCTCGGCCAGTACGACAAGATCGTGCCGTACAGCGAGAAGGCCAACTACCGTCCTGACTTCGTGGCGCTCATCCAGTCGCTGGCCCGTAGCAACCCGGACCGTGCCTCTGAATTTGCGCAACAGCTCGTAAACAACCCGGAGTCGGCCCAGAAGATTGACCTCGAGCGCATTGCGGACATCTTCCTCAGCCAGAACCTCGTGCAACAGGCCACGGCGATTCTGCTTGATGCCCTCAAGGATAACAACTCTGACCAGGGCCACTTGCAAACGCGACTGCTTGAGGCAAACCTGAACAGCGCCCCGCAGGTCGCTGATGCTATTTTGGCGAACCAGCTGTTCACGCAGTACGACCGCCGGCGCATTGCAGGCCTCGCCGAGAAGGCCGGTCTTGTACAGCGCGCCCTTGAGAACTACGATGACGTGAAGGACATTAAGCGTGTTGTGACGGGCCCTCACGCGTCGCAGCTGCCCGCAGATTGGCTGGTCACATACTTTGGCCAGCTCACTGTGGACCAGACGGTCGAGCTTCTGCGCGAGATGCTGAAGGCCGACGTCAAGAACAATCTTCAGATCGTCGTGCAGGTGGCATCAAGGTACGCGGACCTTGTTGGCGCCGTGCGGCTGATCAGTCTGTTCGAAGACGTGAAGTCTGCCCAGGGTATCTACCTGTTTTTGCAATCGATCGTGAACCTCACTGATGATCCAGTCGTCGTGTTCAAGTACATCCAGGCGGCGGCAAGCATCGGCGAGTTTTCGGAGCTGCAGCGCATCATTTCGACGAACAATGTCTTCAACCCCGAAAAGGTGAAGAACTTCTTGAAGGACGCAAAGCTTGCTGACCAGCTGCCGCTTATCACGCTCTGCGACCGTTTCGGATTCGTTCACGAGCTCGTGCTCTACCTGTACCAGAACAACCAGTTCCAGTTCATTCAGGTGTATGTGCAACAGGTTAACCCTTCTGCGACTCCTGAGGTAATTGCGGGCCTTCTTGATGTCGACTGCGACGAGGACAAGATCCGTGCGCTCCTTGACTACGCTGTTGGCCAAGTGCCCGTGGCGCCGCTGGCCGCTGAGGTCGAGAAGCGCAACCGCCTGAAGCTGCTGCTTCCGTTCTTGGAGAAGACCATCTCTCAGGGCTCGACAGACCAAGCGGTTTACGACACCCTCGCGAAGGTCTATATCGACAGCAACAACAACCCCGAGAAGTTCCTGAAGGAGAACGATCTGTACAACACATTGGTTGTTGGTAAGTACTGTGAGTCGCGCGACCCATATCTGGCGTTCATTTGTTACGAGAAGGGCCAAAACGATGATGAGCTTGTTGCCATCACGAATGACAACGCCATGTACAAGTATCAGGCACGCTACCTTGTGAAGCGTGCGGACCTCGACCTTTGGACGAAGGTGCTTGATTCCGAGTCCATTCACCGGCGCCAGCTCGTTGACCAGGTCGTTGGTGTTGCTGTGCCGGAAAGCCCGAACCCGGAGGACGTCTCTGTCGTTGTGAAGGCCTTCATGGCCGCGGACATGCCTGTGGAGCTTATCGAGCTTCTGGAGAAGATTGTCCTCGAGCCGTCGCAGTTCTCTGACAATGCGTCTTTGCAGAACCTGCTTGTTCTTACGACCATCAAGGCGCAGCGTTCGAAGGTTGCTGATCTTGTCGAGCGTCTCGACAAGTACAACGTCGACGAGATTGCCCGTATTTGCATTGATCACGAGCTGCTCGAGGAGGCGTTCCAAATCTACGTGAAGCACGAGCGACTTCTGGATGCGCTTGAGGTCCTTACGGACCATGTCATGTCTCTTGACCGCGCTGCCGAATTCGCTGAGAAGCACGACACGTCAGAGCTCTGGAGTGCACTGGCCAAGGCTCAACTTGGTGGCCTGCGCGTCTCGGATGCGCTGCAGTCTTACATTCGTGCCAACGATCCGTCGAACTTTGCTGAGGTCATTGAGATCGCCAAGCGCGCTGGGAAGGACGACGAGCTTGTGGAGTACCTGACCATGGCCCGCAAGAGCCTGCGTGAGCCTGCCGTAGACGGCCAGCTCATCGTCTCGTTTGCGCAAATGGGTAAGAACACGGAGCTGAACGAGCTTGTTGACGGTACGAATGTGGCGGATCTGGATACGGTTGGTGACGATCTCTACAGCCAGGGCTTGTTCAAGGCTGCCAAGAAGGTCTACACGACCGTGTCGAACTGGGCGAAGCTGGCGGCCACGTTGGTTCATTTGAACGACTACCAGTCCGCAGTGGATGCCGCACGCAAGGCTAGCTCGGTCAAGGTCTGGCGCCAGGTGTTCGATGTCTGCCTCGACAAGAAGGAATACCGACTTGCTCAGATTTGCGGGTTGAGCTTGATTGTTCACGCAGAGGAGCTGCGCGATATCGTCGACAAGTATATCTACCTCGGCTCCATTGACGAGCTCGTGTCGCTTCTTGAGCAGGGCCTTGCCCTCGAGCGCGCTCATATGGGCATGTTCACGGAGCTGGCGGTTGTTTACGCCAAGTTCTTCCCTGAGAAGCTGATGGAGCACCTGAACCTGTTCTGGTCTCGTGTCAACATTCCGAAGGTCATTCGGGCGACGGAGGCCCAGCACCTTTGGCCGGAGCTTGTGTTCCTTTACTGCCACTACGATGAGTTTGACAACGCGTCGCTGGCGATGATGGAGCACTCGGCTGATGCCTTCGATCACAAGTCGTTCAAGGAGGTTGTGGTCAAGGTGTCGAACCTCGAGATCTATTACAAGGCGATCAGCTTCTACATGTCTGAGCAGCCGCAGCTCATTACGGATCTGCTGGCAGTGCTGACGCCGCGTCTCGACGTGAGCCGCGTGGTGCGCATGTTCCAGAAGAGCGACAACCTTCCAATGATTAAGTCGTTCCTTGTCGCTGTGCAGCCGCAGAACGTGTCGGTCGTGAACAACGCGTACCACGATCTCCTAATTGAGGAAGAGGACTACCAGTCGCTGCGCTCTTCGGTCGACGGTTACGATCGCTACGACCCGATCGACCTTGCGCAAAGACTGGAGAAGCACGAGCTCATCTTCTTCCGCCAGATTGCGGCTCACTTGTTTGCGAAGAACAAGAAGTGGAACAAGAGCATCTCGTTGTCGAAGGAGGACAAGCTGTGGAAGGATGCTATCAGCACAGCGGCGCTCTCGGGCAAGCCGCAGGTCGCTGAGGACCTTCTGCGCTACTTTGTTGACATTGGAAACAAGGAGTGCTACGTTGCTACGCTATTCGCTTGCTACGAGCTGCTGCTACCGGACGTCGTGGAGGAAATCAGCTGGAGGTACAACCTCAAGGACTACACGATGCCGTACTTCATTAACCAGAAGCGTGAGCAGGCCGAGCTCATCAAGAAGCTGGAGCAGGAGGTCAACAAGGTCAAGGTTCAAGATAAGGAAGATGACACCACTCCGGCTCCTATGCTGATTGGCTATACGTACTGAGTGTCGAGCTATTCCTCCGTCTGCTGTGGAATGGTAGCGAAACAAAAGACTTAAAAAGTTAAACAAAAAAAAACCATGTTTTGTAGTTAGTAAATTCCGAAAGAAAGAAAGATCAGATGGCGATGGGCGCTGCCAGCAGCGCCCTCAACGTGGGTTATATACGTGTGTATGTATGTGTGTGTTTGAATAGCCTTAAACAACCGCAAGATGCGAACCATCGTCAATGACCTCTTCAACGGTCAAAACACGGCTCAGCCCAGATTCATGCACTTGGCGACATCCTTGTACACGCGCAAGCGTCAGCTCGCGTAACGGCACCTCCGTGGCACGAGCTATCTGACGTAGAAGGCGCGGGTAGGGGCATCCCTCACGATGCGAAATGGATTTGGGTTACCGCCAACGTAGAAAGAGATCAGTCTAGCTCGAATACTGCGATTCGGTAATGGCACAGGCTCACCGTGCCTGCGTATTAGCTCTTTCCATGTGCCATTAGGGAGCATTGGATGCTTCCTCTTCTCGACGGCGCTGATCGTGTACATTTCGGCTTCAGCACGTTCAGTTTCAGTGATAATTGTGCCATTCAACTTTTGGAGCCTTGGGCACCGCGCTATCACAAACGAGCGGTGCTCCGCCTCCTCGGCTTCGCGATCAGGATGCGTGATATGCAGGTCTGTAACATCACTGGAGCCCAGAGTGGAGATAGTCGCCCAGGACAAGAGACGGCCACGGATGTCCAGTGTATTTGGGAGACCGGATGCGCTCACGACTTCTGATAAGCTGTTCTCTGCAATGAAAAGAAACTCCAATGTGGTAGGCAAATTGCTCAGCTCCGTGATGAAGTTGTCAGAAAGGTCCAGAGTAACCAGATTGCGCGGCAGATCTGTAGGAATGGAGCGCAAGCGATTCTGGGCCAAGCTGAGGGTACGAAGCTCCGGGAAGCAGGCAGAGACAATAGAGATATCGTCTTGTGTGACAAGGAGGTTCGACAAGTGTAGCTCGCGTAGCTGCGGAAAGACACGCACAGTATTGAATAGGAGCCGGTTGCCATTGAGCCTCAAGCAGGTTAGAGCAGGTAGCGTTGAGACCAGCTGTAGCACGTCATCGAACTTCTCCAGTAGATTGTTGCTTAGATCAAGGCTCTGTAGCGCTCGCAAGCTGCCTATGTCAAGCGGCCCGCCCAGCACACGTTTGATACGAGAGCCCTCAAGAGACATGACGGAAAGACTCTCGACATGCTCGTACTTTCTGTGTACTTTGTCAACGCCAACGGTCTCCACCGACTTACCTCCGTTCAGTTCAACCTCATCGAATCGAGAGTTATCCACGTACTTGCTATAAATAGCAGTAGCCAAGGAGACCTCTGTTTCACAGGGACGCGAGGCCTTGATGAATGACCCAGCTCCGGGTACCTCGCAGGCGAAATACTGCACGCCATTCAGGTCGCCATTATTACGTCCCCGCGTCGGTTCATCCCATTCTACGCCAAGAGCAATTATGCCGGGCCAGGGCGGTATAGCTCCCGCATATTTCACGGTGCACCGCAGACTAACGCCCTCGGCGTAGGACCGCCGTTCCCACATGTCGCAGATGTCCAGCCACTCTAAATCTTGCGTAGACGTGAGACCTGCAGATCGTACGGATCTTGGCTGCAGCAGCTCTGCTTGTGCGTGCGTGCGTGCGGCTGCGGATCTTCGTCTCTAGAGCGGGCTGCGCCTTACGGGTTTCAGGACTAACGGCCTTATCTTGGTTACCTATTCAGGTAATCCCGGCACGTTTCAGTCGTGTAAGATGGAATTCCGAGACCAAGATCCACAAAATCGATTACATACACATGCCGGTTCGACGCACGTTGTTGGCCCATCCTCTACCCATGCGACTAAGAGCCTTTCATCAGCGCATGCCACGGCCATCACCCTCCCTCGTTACTGAAGCATAAGACGCTATATGGGTAAAATGACTAAATTTAGCATGCCTCTCGGAGCCCAATTATGCATAACGAGAGTCTTAATGGCTCGCGCCAGATGCCGCGTATGCAGCCGTATGCAGAAGAGTCTCACTACTATGCACGATTGCCCTAGTCGCACCACTGTTGGACCGCTGTGTAATAAGATGCCTGTTCGATGTTGATGAGCGCGAGCCGTAAAAAAGGCTTGATTCATCAATGGAGACACTGCTCTTTGTTCCTGCCTTCTATATTTGTTGTGGTATGCACTAAATTCCGCTTAGCCCCACTGCGATGACCGCCCATCTGGCGGTCGGAGGCACGCATAAATTCCTTGACTAAGAAGAAGATCCGGCGCAATCTCGATGCCGCATGCCGGGAGATGCAGGAATGGCTAGCTATAATAAGTGAAACATATAATCCATAGTTGTTCCGCCACTGAATAAAGGGGGCGATTCGGTCGATTAAAACAGTGTCGTGCAGGACCAAACACAGTTTGATACGGACGAACCAGCTAATAACTAGTACTGCGGGGAACTGAACGCATTCGTGACAGACAAAAATGAATCCGCAGCTCAGCCTACGAGCGCTTTTTGCCATTGCGGCATTCGTATCGCATGTCGCAGCTGTACTGCCCATCACGGTAGACGGCAACAGATTCTACCAACTGCAGGAAGATTGGACTCAACCTCCCGAATCATTCTCAATTCTCGGCGTGAGGTACCAGCCCGGCGGCACCGCGGACTTCGAGATTGACGGCAAAGAGGACACTCTCAGCAATGCTCAGATCTGTCAACGTGATGCGTTTCTCTTGAGGCAGCTTGGCGTGAACACCATCCACGTCGCGGCAGTGTCGCCCTGGATCAACCACGACCAGTGCATGACCATTCTAAACAATGCCGGGATCTACGTCGTCCTGGACGTGAACATTCCCGGCAGTAGCATTGACCCGGCGAACCCTGCGGGCACATACACACACGAGTTTCTCAACAATGCGTTTGGACTCGTCGACGCATTCAAAAGTTACCCGAACTTCCTGGGCTTCCTGGCTGGTGATAGCATTGTCAACAGCACGGCTACCGCTCAGCAGGACCCAATGTACGTTCGTGCCCTCGTGCGTGACCTGAAGCAGTACATTAACCGCTGGGCGAACCGCACGATCCCCGTTGGCTACGCTGCGGGAAGCGACGACATGTGGCGTTATGCCATGTACGAATACCTGCAGTGCGATGCTGCCTCGGGGAACTCCACGGCTGACGCCCTTGCTCGTGCAGATTTCATTGGCTTGCAAGACCTCACCTGGTGCGGCAACGGTAACTGGGACGCTAGCGACTATGGCACTGTTCTCAAGCAGTACAATGGGTCGTCCGTGCCGATCATTTTCACGAGCTACGGATGCAATGCAAAAAGCCCTCGCACCTTTGAGGAGGTTGATGAGGGCGTGTATGGCCCCTTAGCTGATGTGTTGAGCGGCGGCTTCGTGTACGAGTACTCCGACGAGACGAACTATGGTCTTGTGAAAATCGACAGCAATGAGAATGTGAGTCTGAAGCAGGACTTCGAGAACTTAAAGACTGCTCTGGCCTCGGTGACTGTCACGCCGTCGCAGCTGCCGACCTCGGCCGCGGCTGCCACAGGTACTGCCGCCATCACGGCAGCACCCACGTGCAACTCGAAGCTTCTGCCCACGGGTGCGGCTGCTTTCAATTGGCAGCTATCGTTGCCGCCGTGCCCGGCCTCTGATCTGATCCTGTCCAATGGTGGCAACTACAATGTTGGCGAGCTGACGAAGTTCCCGTCTACGCTGCTCACGTATACGTGGACGCTCATGGGCGTTAACAACAGCCGGCTGACCCCGTCGTACACGTATGACTCGTCGTACCAAGTGAACTATCAGACGAACATGCCTGCGTCGGCTAGCAAGATCGTACAGCCCTACGGCACAACGCTCCCTGTCTCAACGGCAGAGCCCAGCTCTACATCAGCGGCCTCCACAAGCGAGCCCGTTGAAACTTCTGGCAGTTCATCAGCTGCCCAGAGCACAGGCTTCGGCAGCCTCAAAACCTCTGCCCTCACGAACGAGGGTAACAGCAGAAAGACAAGCAACGGTGCGGTTACTCTTGGGAACCCCGTTGCCCTGCTCGTGAGCGCCTCAGCTCTTGCTTCCCTTCTTTTTGTCCTAGTTTGAGCTCACAACTTTAATGTAATGTATTTATTGGATCACACCTGCTTTTATGCACAGGCCTAGAACAAGCCACTTTAAGCCACGTCTGGCCCCTCTAAGTGCGGCCCCCGTTAGCAATGACCATGAGCGCCAGCAGGCTTGGTCTCGAATTCATCGGAACTCGTGGTGGGACGCTGCACCAATTGTCATTGCGGCAATATGACTATACGACTGCTAGCACAGGACTGAGCGGAAAAGGCCGCTCATAGCATCAATGAGCAAACACGACACATCTAATTGCCTTGAACTTATGTGTTCTACCTAACGTTTAAATTAAATGGCTTGTTGATGCTTCCCCAGACTGTTCGCTTTGTTTGTCAGCATCGCCATCCGCACATGTCGTCGCGCTGCCTGGTTGCCTAGCGGCGCTTGAGCTGGCAGTGGTGACGGACGAGGCGCGAACTCATGTCTTCGTACCGCGACCTGCGCGGGTCGCAACTAGACAGCCTCACCGAAATATACTCGATAATAGTCAGCGTCGACCACATTGAGACTGCGCATCTGCGCGACTCAATTCCTGCCGCCGAGTACACAGAGGTCATAACTCGGCTGCTCTCGCAATACGCGAAGCTTGTACAGGACCCCAATGTAGAAAGGGAATTGGATAATATCGATGCGTTTGCTCAAGCATATGGCTTGTCGCATTCGCGCGGAATTCAACGCATCAAGCTGGGCATTCCAGCCACGGCTGAGGCACTGGACGTCCATAGACCAAGCAATGCTGGCCCGGCGCCAGGCACAGGAACGCGAACCAAAGACGTGGCAGTTGTCACAGGTTTATTTATTACCTTCTGCGATGGGCTGCGCCTAAAGCTGCGCACAAAGTTCGAGCTGCATCCTATATTGAGCGAGCTCGTGACAAGTCTGAACAAAGTAACAAGAGAGAACTTCAGCGGGCGCGGTAAGATCGTCGAATGGCTCATCACTCTCAACCAGCTCAAGCAGGGCCAGCAGCTCTCTGAGGAGCAGGCTCAACAATGCCTGTTCGACATTGAATCGGCATACCGTAGCTTCATGGAGTATCTTGAATGATCTTCGAGTATCCTCCCTTAATCGTGATGTTGCGGGTTCGCACGTTGCAAATATTGTCATTATTATAATTACGTTAAGTCAATCAGGTACCTAAACTACTTACTTAGTCCACATCAATCTCATCGCCGTCGTCATAGCTGTCCTCGTCCATATCTTCGACGTTCTCCGCAATGCCCTCGTGGTTCGGCTGAACCTCGAGTCCAGTGTGGCTTGGGTTCTCAATAACGTGGACAGTCTCCTTATTCTGAATCGCACCACGCAGCAGCAGCACGGCCAGTTTGTTCAGAATCTCAGCCTGGATGAGCCGGTTCAGCGGGCGTGCACCAAGGTCCTTGTCGTATCCGTTCTCAGCGAGCCAGTGCTTCGCACCGTCGCTGAGATCAAGATGAAGCTTCCTGTTGTTCTTGTTGAACCGCTTCTCAATCTCCTTCAGCCGAATGTCCACAATACGACCAATGGCGTCATGCGACAGGCGGTTAAACACAATCATCGCCGAAATGCGGTTCAAGAACTCGGGTCGGAAGTGCGCACGCACGGCCTCAAAGACATGCTCACGAGTCATGGGCGAGACCTCCGTCGAGCTCGTGCCCTGAATAGCCTCGGCGCCCAGGTTCGATGTCATGATGATGATGCAGTTAGCCGCGTTGATTTCCTTGCCGTTACTGGCCCTGACACGGCCGTCGTCAAGAATCTGCAGCAGAACCGTGAGCACCTCGGGTGCAGCCTTCTCGACCTCATCGAAAAGCACCACCGAGTACGGGTGACGCGCCAGCTGGTTTGTGAGGATACCCCCTTGCTCGTAGCCAACGTAGCCCGGAGCAGCACCAATCAGCTTCGATGCAGACCACTTGTCGCCCAACTCAGAGCAGTCAATGCGGATCATGGACTTCTCGTCGTTGAACAGGAATCCGGCCAACTTCTTCGCGAGCTCCGTCTTGCCTGAGCCACTAAGTCCAAGGAACATGAAGCTAGCAGGTGCGTCCGGATTGGCGAGCCCGGAGCGGCTCAGACGAATGGCGTTAGAAACGGCCTTAATAGCCTCAGGCTGGCCAACAACTTCCTTGGAAAGCACGCGCTCCATGTTGATGAGCTTCACGTTGTCTGCTTGAGTCAACTTGCTTGTGGGGATGCCAGTCAGGCGAGCACATGTCTCAGCGACCTTTTCGGCGTCAACAACATCCTCGAGGAGGTTCGCCTCGCGGTTCTTGTTCGCCTCTTCGAGCTGGCTGATCTTATCCTCCAGCTCAGGGATGGCGAAGTACCGCAAGTCTGCGCTCATGCCAGTATCGTGACGACGCTCAGCGTCGGCGGCTTTGTTTTGCAGCTCATGCAGCTTCTTCTTCGCCTCATTGAGCTCGTCGAATCCGCGGCGCTCCTCCTTGTAGCGCTCGCGAATAGGGTGCAGCGACTCTTCGAGGTCGGCCTTGCGCTTGTGCGCCTGCTCGAGACGCTCTTTAACGCTCGAATCGGCGCCCTTGTCGCGCTCCAGCGCAGCGATCTCGACTTCAACTAGCTGCAGCTCGCGCTCGAGAGAATCGAGCTCCTCCGGCTTAGAGTCGCGTTGCACCGCCACCGTAGCCGCTGACTCGTCGATCAAATCAACCGCCGAATCGGGCATCTTGCGGTAGGTAAGGTAGCGGTGCGCCAACTCGGCAGCAGCGACCAGCGCGCTGTCAAGAATGCGCACACCGTGGTGCAGCTCGTACTTCTCCTGGAGCCCTCGCAGAATAGCGATGGTCTGGGGCACTGTTGGTTCAGGAACGTCGATCTTCTGGAACCGGCGCTCGAAAGCACCGTCCTTTTCAATGTGCATACGGTACTCCTCAGCCGTTGTAGCACCAATGCAGTGCAGCTCACCGCGGGCGAGCATGGGCTTCAGCAGGTTTGCGACATCGCTCTTGCCGTCACCCATGAGCATGTGTATCTCGTCGATAAACAAGATAATCATCTCCTCGGAGTTCTTCACGTCATCCAAAACGCCCTTAATGCGCTCCTCGAACTGGCCGTGTAGGGTGGTTCCAGCCTTGAGAGCGCCCAGGTCAAGTGCGAACAAGCGGCAGCCCTGTAGCACGGTTGGGATGTCATTATCAACGATGCGCTGGGCTACGCCTTCAACAATAGATGTCTTACCGACACCAGGGTCACCAATCAGGCACGGGTTCGACTTTGTTCGGCGAGCCAGCACACGAATGCAGCGTCGAATTTCCTCTTCACGGCCGATGACCGGATCCATTTCGCCCTGGCGGGCCTTCTTCGTGAGGTCCTGTGCATACTTGGCCAAGTACTCGAACTCCTGGGACGAATCGGCCTGCGCAGAGTCGATGCGGCGGCTGCCGCGAATCTTCTGCACCGCGTTCTTTAGTGTGGTTTTGTCGAAGCTCACTTCCTTCAGCACAAGATCAACGCTGCTGTCCTCAAGCAATGCGAGGAAGATATGATCCTGCGCCAAGAACGAATCCTTCTGGTCCTTCTCGATACTCTGTGCTTTCTGAAGGACTGATTGAGTGAGTCCACTCAGGTTCGGCTCAGGCGCCGGCGACTGGCTTGGTATCCGAACGAGGTTACGGTTAATGGCACGCTCGAATGGCTTGAACTCGTAGCGCGCCGTTTCGACAATCGTCTGCAGGAAGCTGGGGCTGCCGTCCTCGTTAGGAGACGCCATAGCCGCGAGCAGATGGATCGGAACCACGGCCGAGTTGCCGCGCGAGCGGGCTAGCTCAATCGAGTCCTTGATGATCTGAGCAGCACGGTCTGTCAATTCTGGTTGCGACATTTGTTGCATTCAGTTCTCGTGGGTTGGGCGGACCCAAGACGTTGTCCTATGCAATATATACATGAGGTACATCTTGGGTACGGGTTACATGCGTATAGGCCCAGCAGTCACGCGCTACGTTTAGGGCGTTCTAGAAACGCCTCGAACGGGACTGAACTTGCTGGGCCCCTGCGAACTGAGACCTCGACAATTGAGGACAACGCCTTTTCTGCATCTGTGACAATGGTTTTATAACGGTGAACCCGCGTGTTTACGAGCCATCAGACCCCCAAAATTCCGGAATATTATCACGCCTGCGGGTGCGTGGTCAGATGACCTGCGTGTATGCATTGCCTGCATATAGTATGTGCGCTGTGCGGGCTATGGCTTCTCGATTCATACGTGGTGCGTATTGAGTCGTTCAGTACGGTCATTGGAAACACTGGGGACTGTTAATTGACATTCGTCATCGGGTGGACTTAGAAAGGTGGTAACAGGATAGGACCTGTGAAGCTTTATAGTCACGTCAGGACAGACACTTCTTGTATTGCACAGATGGCCAATTTTTCGTTAACATTTTCGTGAATTGCCGTGTTCGCACCGGCTCTTCGCAGCCGTGGCTCCACAGACGTTTTGTAGGACTTGTTTGTTTAAGGTGCGCGTTCGTCGCTATTACCATGAGCTCCTCCTGTCAGCAGCGTTTTTAATCAGCTCGCACTGCCCCTCGTCGTGAAATTTTCCACTAGATCCTGCGGTGACACCAATGGACGTAATACCATGGATGCTCGACATGGACATCGAGTTCTCCAAAGCTATAGAGGTCAAAAAGTCTAACTTTGGCGGCACGGGGGTTTTCGCGACGCGTCCAATAGCCAATGGCGATATTCTTCTCAAAATCCCTAAATCGGCGGTTCTGTCGGCCAATACATGCGGAATCTCGAACGTAATTGCAGAGCACCCAGAGGTCGAGCTCCTGAACCTGGCGGTAGTAGCCTACCTTTTCGAGAAGAGCCAAGGCAAAGAGAGCCCGTGGTTTCCGTTCATCCAGTTCGTGGAGGAGGCGCCTGTGCCTGACGTGCCGCGGCTGTGGAGCGAGCAGGAGCAAGCTCTTCTGGCTGGCACGAATTTGAACATCTGGGATGGGCTGGACTCTGACCAGCTGCGGGAGAATTACGAGACGTGTTTACCTCTGCTTGAGGACTACTCGGCGCTTTTAAAGGTCGCACCGCCTAGCTTCGACGACTTTGTGCGGGCCACGCTCGTTGTTTCGAGTCGTGCGTTCGACGTTGATAACTACCACGAGCTCGCTATTGCCCCCGGTGCGTGCTTTTTCAACCACTCAGACCGCGAAACCGTGCATTTCGAGTCAGACGGCTCCGTGTGTCCCTCTTGTGGCAATCTGAGCTGCGGCTGTATTCTGGAAAGCGATGAGGAATGGGAAGAGCAGAGCGGTGACGAAGACATAGACGCTGATGAGCTAAATCAGAGTGGTGAGGATGATGCTGAAGGCTCGCATTCTGAGGATGGATCGGGCGACGAAAACGAGGAGGATATGGACTCCGAAGATGAGGACGAAGACGAAGACGATAATGCCTGTGTTATAAAGGCGCTCACGGACATAAATCCTGGCGAGGAAGTTTTCAACACTTACGGGGAAGACCCGAACGGGGTCCTTTTAGCCCGTTATGGGTTCACTATCTGGAACAACCAGCACGAGGTCGTGGATCTGAATCCCCAGGTAGACCAATTTGCGAAAAAGTTCAAGGTCTCAAAGACGGTTGACGCGTGGAGGGAGAAGCAAGAGCAGAGAATCGAAGAGGACGAGGATCTTGAGGAGGACCCGCTGTTTCTAGGCTTCATCAACTCTCCAGAAGGCCCCAGTTTGTCTCCTGGGCTGCATCACCTCTCCCGGAAGCTCAAGATCGACAAAAAACTTATGGCTCGTGAATTGGCGCTACTGCGGCTGAAGAGTTACGCTCTGAAAGAGAGCAGCAGCGACCTGCATGCATTGGCCGAAACGGAATCTGACGCGCGCAAGAAGAACACGTACACGCTCGTGGGCACAGAAAAGCTACTTTTGGAAACGGTATTGAGCGCGCTTTAAACAAAACAGTCTAATTAATTCATATTCAGCTCGAATCCAGGCGCTGCATGCATGCTTGGCACGACCGGCTCCTCAACGTTGACGGTGTATCACGTTACTTGACGAATCTCCGTAATCTCTCTCACAAGCGTGTGGATGCCTCTCAAGGGTGTGTCTCCACACTGTAACAGACCGTCGGGCCTGAAATTGGGACTGGTGCATTGACAAGAAGAATGGGTAAACCGAAGGTTCTGGCGATGAAATTCGCCCTGGGCAATTTCAGTGCGAAGTGGACCGAGATCGCCGAGGCGAACAACCACGAGCTCGTCGTCATTGCGCCCAAAACGCAGGACGAGTACCTCGAATACTTCGCAAACAACGATGTCACAGTCGTTGTGAACACATGGCCAGACGCGCACACGTTTGGTGGGTACACTGAGGACATGATTCGCCGCATTGCGGCGAGCGGCGTGAAGGCCGTCTGCCACCAAGGCGCTGGCTACGAGGTGGTGGGCGACATAGAAGTGTGGAAAAGCATTGGCACCGTAGAGATCTCGAACTGTCCGCACGCGCCTGCACCGGTCACGGCCGACACGGCTATCTTTCTCATGTTTGGCGCCATGCGGCAGTTCTACTTTCTGTCGCAGTCGCTTAGGGAGGGCAACTTCAAGGGCAGCCGCCGCCTCGGCCGCAGCCCGAAGGGCCTCACGCTGGGGATTCTGGGAATGGGCAACATTGGCCAATTGATCCGCGACCGCTGTCTCCCACTCGGCTTTGAGAGGATCCAGTACTACCAGCGCCATCGCATTGACGACCCTGACGAGGAGAAGGGTGCCCACTTTGTGGCCGATCTCGACGAGTTTTTGGGCTCAACGGACGTTATCATTGTCGTCGTGCCGCTGAATGCAGGGACGTGGCACCTCCTCGACCGCGAGCGGCTGCTGAACAAGGTCAAGGACCGCGTAACGATCGTAAACATTTCGCGCGGGCCCGTCATCGAGGAGGCGGCGCTCGTCGAGGCCCTCGACAAGGGCAAAGTGTTCGCGGCTGGGCTCGACGTGTTTGAGAATGAGCCAGAAGTGCACCCAGGTCTCATCAAAAACGACCGTGTTTTCCTCACGCCGCATGCCGGCACAAATGCCGAGCAGACGCGCGACGACTTCGAGCTCGAGCTACTGGAGAATGTGCAGTCCGTGCTCGAAACGGGCCACGTGAAGTCGCTCGTGCCGGAGCTGCGCTAGAGCGTCCTTGGCTACCATTATTACACTACATAGAAGGGACATGCCCAACGCGCCTAAACAATTAATTAAGATTGTCGCACGACCCAGCGCAGCTGCATCGCACGACCCAGCACAGCGACATTGATTATTATTACGGCCCCACTGACGGTTCAGGGTATGGGCGTTATTTGCCGGCCTGCCCATTTGCCCACTACCGCTGCTGCCCGCTCAGCAGAAGAACACTACTTTTTGTAGCCGTTTGCGTCCAGCCCGCAAAGCCAGGCACGTCATTCAGATGCCCCTGAAGGTCACGACCCAGCTGCGCAAGAAGGCCGCACACTGCAGCGTCGAGGGCGCAGCCTACGCGCGGTGTGTCGTATCTCAAGCCGAGACGATTGCGCCGAACGCGTGCGCTGCCGAGTTCCGCAAATTCAGCCAGTGCCTACTCAGCTCCAAATAGAGATGGCTCAGCCCCGCTGCTCGCACTGCTTTATAGATTGATATCTTTGTGTTAATGAACGCGCTATAAATATCGAATTCCATACTAAAATACTCATAAACATTCTTGGTTCCCGTCTCTAGTTGTCGACATTTACGTTCCCCGAGAACCACGGCACAAACCACGAGAGCGGCGCTTTGGCGTAAATACCGCCCGTGATCGTGACGTCCTTGGCGCCAATGGCCGCCTTCGGCTGTGATGTTGTCGGGCCGAAGTCGACAAATTTGATACCTTCCTTCAAAGCGATGGCAATCGTCTCCTGCATCATCACAAAATATGCGTTGTACTTACGAGCCATCTCATGGTCAAGGCCCTGCAAGTCGCTCGTAATGGTCTCGCCCAGCTTGAACAGCACGGCCGATGCAATGATGTGGCCGTCGACCTTCAGGAACAGCAGCTGCCGGTAACCCTTGTCATTATTACTGGAGTGGCCGAGCTTCTCAAGGAATTGTGCCGTCGGGTTCACCAGCACAGATGTGTTGCCGTCGGCCGTGCGCTTGCTGGCGATGTTCCACCACAGCTCAATCGCCTTCGCGCAGTTCTCTTCGCTGAAATCCGTCGTCTGAATGACTTCGCCGTCCGCCTTCTGGAAGTTCTTGGCCTGGTCGCGATACTTGATTTTCCTCAGGTAGTCCTGCAGAGTCGCGCCCTGGAACGGCCGCAGGTCCACAACATGCGACGGCGGGAGCGGCACTGCCGCCCATCCAGATGGCCGGATCGCTTGCTCCATGCCACGGTGTGCCACCGTAGGATTCAGGATCATCGTGCACTGCTTCGACCGAGGTAGCGCCTTATTATATCCTGCAATGGCGCGGCAAACTGCCGCCGCTCGCGCGTTAGGCTTAGTCGTCGGCGAAGTGAAGAGCATCGCCTGGCGGAAGGGCCAGTGCGTGGCCAGAAGGCCCATACGAATACAAGTCAACTTGAACGGCGACCGCGCGCCAATAAGGCGCACTCCCAACTGGCCGAACCAGGTGTTCGACATGGACGAAAGCAGGTCGTAGTCCTCAATGCACGTCAGCAAAACCAGCGCTTCCGTGGCAATCAGGTCGTTCCTGAATTGTATATCTTTCTTGATCTCTTCCGGCGACAGCTGCAGCTGCTGATGCACAGCACTTTCTGGCGAACTCTGGTTGCCCTTCTTCGCGGCCTTCTTCGCGGCCTTGCGCTCAGCCTTCTTTGCTGCGTTCTTCGACAACTTCGTGCCACCGTTTCTCATGTCATCTGCGTTCTTGTTGATAAACGAAGCCTTGCGGTCCGGCAGCAGTGATGCCTCGTCGTCCTCAAAAACAGAGTTGTTGTCCAGCTTATCCCAAGCCCGAATGCTTTCATATGCCCTGGCGCCGGCATCGTATACACGCAAAACACGGCATTTCATGTTATCCATCGGACTCTCCTGGTACGCCTTGAGGAGCGAAATAGCCTCATGGCCACCCGCCGTGTCCGGATTCAAGCCCTTCTTGTTGTACACGTCGATAAGGCGGGCCCAGACCTCAAGCTGTTGCGGAGTCAAGTTCGACAAGTTGTACTCCTCGACCTTCAGATCCGTCTGTGGCCGCTCGCGCACCTTAAGCATAGCTACAATGCCGATGACGCTAAGCGCCATGCCAGCAAATGCAATGAGCGGGTCGGCAATCATGATATCTCGCAGCAGAGCACCATAGTGAATATACCGCTTCAGATTGACGCACGACATGATGAAGTACACCATGCAAATGACGCCTGTCACTATAGTGGCCACAATGTGGATGAGCGAGATGGTGGATCCTAGATCGGACAACCGGTTGAATGCATCGAGGGACAGACCAGCTGTAAGACCAACGCCGCTAGACATCGCGATAATAATACCAAAATAGGGGAAGGCCTTGGCGTGATTCATGATCTGCTCTAGGTTCGCCGAAGCTGAATTGTAGCCCATACCGTCGTCCGGCGAGTTGAAGTCGGGGTCGCGCATGGCTTCGACTACGCGCCCGTACTGGTTCGCCCAAATGCAGAGGATGCTCACCAACAAGGTTAGCGCTGACGCCATAATACTGATGGCTTGAGCAACCATGGCAAAAGGCATGCTTTCATAGATCATGTCGAACATGAGGAAAATGACGGCAAAGGCGCAATCGGCCGCCTCGAAGCCAATGACAACGGCGGCCAGATCCGAGTAGGTCTGTAACGTCAGAATCTGGGATGATGTGCTCGCGAGGAACACGACAGACGTGACCATGATGAAGGTTGAGCTGATCATGTTAAAGCCGACAAAGACGCGACCCCAGAACCCAAGTCGCCTTTTCTCAATCATGAGGCGGTCGCTCGTAGCGCTCCATGGCTTCAGCTGGTTTTCCTTGTCCTCACCCTTACTGTTGATGAGAGTCTTTTCGTCGCCACCAATGCTTAGCCACATTTTCCTTGTGTAGAACCGCCGCATGACGATAATGATCAGGACCAGGCCTAATAGAAGGATGTTGATACTGTAGAAAACAATCCACGCCGGCTTTGGTGGGGCCTCGTCGTCGCTCAAGCAACTGAACACGATGAGGTCCGTGATCTTCAAGCCCATTTGGATTGCGCCACTGCACAGCGTGCACCAGAAGAGCAGTGTGTGTCGATTGACCGGCTCCTTGAGCCACAGCTTCAATTGCTGCAGCCGGGGCAGGGCATTTGAGTTCGTTCCACTGATGGAGGAATTTGACAGTGTGGAGCTGGCGAACGACGGGCGCCGGCCAGACTCCAGAAGCTTATCCGCAGACGCTCCTGTGATAGACATATGCCGCAGTGCTGAACCGTAGTCACTCACTCAGCTGCAGGCTGAACCCTTCGGCGAATGGCGGCTCGTGTCAGTGTCGTACAAGCGTCGGGCGGCCGTGATGGTGATGTACACAAAATTACGGGGATTTGATATTATAAAGGGTCGCTGGGCATTTTGCTGAGTCATCGCCCATCTGACGCGCTTACCGCCTAGGGCCACAAGTTAACGGCGCGAGCAAGACGTGCAGGCTTCATTGTTGCGCGCCAGCGATTGCGGGGCACTGTTGGGAGGCAAACTCCTGATGGTACGGGATTCCGATGTCGTCTGCGTCCGCACCTCCCCATAATATTAAGATATGTGGCAACTAATTATTTTTAACTGCGTCCGCACTCGCCCCCTCTTGTGCGTCATCCGCCAGACTAGGGCTCCTAGGCTTAGGGTTATGCAGCACCGTTTAAATTTAGGGTGGCCCTCGATACATGCCCTCGCAATACGAGAGACGTGCACGCCGAATCACGCCGAAACCAGCAGTATCAACCTCCAACTATGACTCCTACTTTCATTTTTACTAATATACGCGATCTTGAGGGCAGTAAGACGCCGCTAGAGCACACGGCGCACCTGTAGCCTCAGCCCCTGCCACGCAGGAAATCCGCGCGGCGCGACACGCCGTGTCTTACAGTCAGGACGCACACGTGCCGAACACCGGCTTTCCCGAGTGCATTCTCGTGCACGTGATACGGAAGGTGCCTGAGGGGCCGATACATGTAAACAGCCTAGCCCAGGCCGAGAAAAAAAAAAATGAAACGAGGCAGTTGGGTTAACTTGATGGTCGCCATCAAGGACTAACCCTAAGCCTTTAGTGGAGCCATACTATTCTTGATCACGAAAGTGATGGCTCCCGCGGGCGAGACGGCCGACGCGGCCGTGGAGGGCCGTAGGAGGATCTACACTTATCAGAATAATCTGAAAGAGGCCGCTCAGCTTCTTTCCGAATGTGTCGCCGCCACGGACGAGTTCTTCGAGGGCCAGCATGTGTCAAACGACGCGAGAGTCGCACGGCTGGATCTCGAGAACGCCGTCGACTCCGCTCTGCTCAGCCTGAATGCAGACTTTGCCACCTCAATTGAGGCGCTGTGGAATGCGTCGTCTTCAGACCGGGCTGTGGAACTCGCTCATCGCGAACTCGAGTCGCGCGAGCTCGCCGCCCGCGAAGCAGAAAACGACCTCGAAAGCATTATGGAAATATACAACCAGCCGCTTGAATCCGCATATAACACGGGCGAGACGGCCAGGAGCACGGGCTCGCTCAGGTCATCAGTCAAACTGGACCGGTACAAGGACTTCTGTCGCGTTGTTTTCGGCGTGCGCGAGGTCGGCGCCAAGGCCCCAACAAACGAACAGGCCGTCTCCATAATCGAAGCCGCATTACAGGAGCAGGGACTTGCTGTGCAGGATGAAGAGGACGGTCTCGAGGTGGGTGAGTCGGTTGTGAAGCCAATATGTCTCATCTCGTCGAAGCTGTTGGAGGAGCCGGTAAGGGCAACGTGCGGCCACTACTTTTCTCGAGCCTACATTGTGGACGCGATTCGTAGAAACAGAGTCTCGACGACCTGCCCGTCTCGCGGCTGTGACAACCTTATTACCCAGGAACAGCTCGTGCGAGACCGACTGATGGATCTCAAGGTCTTGCAGTACCTCCGCAGGGAAGACAGAGCCAAGCAGCTCGAATCAGAGACGGTCAGCCGCGTTGCATAGATGGAGTATGATCTTGCGTCAGAATGGGACGCGTTCTTTCACAATTAAACTACCATAAGAATGCTCTTAGAGCGCGCCGGTAAAAATCCGGCAAAAATTAATGAGAACTCAGTAATTGTCACATACACAAGAGTTGTAAAAGACAAAAAATTGCTGGCACCAAGAATTGAACTTGGGTCGTCACGGCCACAACGTGATATTCTACCACTAAACTATACCAGCTGGCTGTTTCTTACTCACCACAACTTAGCTTCAAGTAACCAAACAGTAGACTTAGAGCGGGCTGTGACTTCAGTGCGCGCTGCTCTACCTCGCAGTACGAGGCTCGAAACGATGCTTATTTCGCAGTCGAATCCCTGCACACGAATGGCAGAGAACAATTACGAGCATTGCATTAACATCAGTGCGCCGCGGCAGTCTTGAACACAATTCCTGAAAGCTAAAGACCTGAAACACATGCAAACCTGTTACAGGTTCTCGGCATACGAAGCGAAAACGACCTCCAGTAATATAGCAGCTATATGACAGGTGGATACGCCCGTGTTGGTTGAGTGCGGAGCTGTACCTACTACTGGCGGTGGCGCTATCCTCTTTCTGCCTGTTTAGTTTCAGAGGGAGCTGCTAGCGCGCTATGAATTGACGGATTTGCGGAGGGCCTCTTATTAGTACTGAGGAGAGGCGTTGTCCCCGTTTGGTTCGTGAGGTGGCAAATGCTCGTCTGCGATACGCAGGGCCGCCTATTCGGGCCAGTTGTATCCCTGGCTGAGCCGCTGGTTCCCGGCCTACCCGTCTGCGAGTGGTGAAACATAGTTTTGAGGCCTCGAACGTGTGCTAGTGTATGTCTATGCCAATGGTCCAGACCTGCAACCTATTTGACCCTCACGCACCGTCCCCGGTTTAGGCTCTTGGGAGGTCACATGGGGACGACGGTCACGGAAAATGTGGGGCCAGTTTCTAGACCACATACTCACAACGCAGGCGCGCCGCGCCTAGCGCACAGAGCTGCCGTTTGTATCAAGCTCAAACTTGTTTATCACGCTAAAAGAAACTCTAAATGCATAGCTTCACAAATCCAGGGCTTGTAGTTGTCCACACGTCGTATTCACAATAACGGTACGGCTCGACTGCCGTCTCTCCATTTGCGTCATTAGATGCCAGATTAGATTGTTGCCCTAGAATAGTGCGGCACCTCAAAGCAATCAGTGCGGTGAACGAATCCCATTGAAGAGGGCGGTTTGTTGCTTTTCGTACCGTGCACACTACGTTCGCTTTATTACCCGGCAATAACGCGGTGGGTTGGCGGCTCGCTCGCGCATAAAGAGCTTCGTGCTAGAGATATCCGATCTGGCCGCGCTCGATTGTCTAGACAACCTTAGAAAGGAGGCTAAGCTTAATTATAATGCAGAGTGCACAGGTCCATGAATGTGGCCGGCCTGCAGCGCTATATATTGACTCTGTTCGCTTTACGGGGGGATACAATGTTGTCCCCAGGACGGCCACGAAAGCAAATGCTAACGCAGCAGCAGCGAAACAATCGACGCAGACGTGCAAACCCCAGGCAGCTCGCGTTCCTGCGCAAGAAGTTCAGCGAAGACCCCAAACCGGATCAGGCTGCTCGCGAGAAGATCGGCCGTGCCATCGACATGACGCCACGCAGTGTCCAAATTTGGTTCCAAAACAACCGAGCTAAGACAAAGGACCAGGAGCGCAAATTCACCATGCACGGGAAGTTGTATACGATGACGACAAGAGCCTGTTCCGAGAACGTTTCTTGCGTTCAGGCGGGTGGTGGCGACGCTGGGTACGCCGCCTATGAAGCACGTACGTATAACGGAACCTCAACCAGCCCGTATCGGTTTTACACTCCGCCGCCGAGCCGCCCGCGCTACGCGGACGGGCGTTCTTCTAATTGGTGGGAGGCCGGCCTGTCGCACCCTGATTTGAGCTACGGGCTAGCCGAATCGCAGAAAGCTTTTCTTCCACACGAACCTCTAGAGGAAGTGTTTTCAAGGCCGCGCGCCCACTCGACCATGAACGTCAGCTCCTCGCGAGTGCCGTATCCGACGCCGCGCGATTATGCGTTTTCGTTTACGCCGGCAAAACGTGAAGCAAACGGCCACGAGATTTATCTGTCCGAGTTTGAGGACAATAGAGAATCCGTGGCGAGTCTGGATGTCGGATCACCAATTTCCATCATTGAGTCGCCCGGATCAGAGGGCTACGACTTGGGTAACGACTTGGGTAACGACTTGGCCGAGTCGATTCCGGATTTGCACAGCATCGACCCTGATCTGAACTACGATGTTGATTTCAGCTCTGATGCTACACCAGGGTCTGTGGATCCTAGTCAGTCTAGTGTGCTGGCTCTTACCGATTTCGCAATCGCACCAGATGTAACATCTACACGGACGCAGGAACCCCACGCGTTTGCAGTAGACTATGGATCCAGCCATAATGACGAAGACTTAGACACACTGGTTCATGCTCTAGACTTGAGGGCACCTGATGACCCACTTACAGCTACAGACGACTTCATTAGAGTACCGTGCTCGCTCGCGCGCATTGGACAGTACTTGTGCGAAGACGGTGATAACACCGGCCAGGCGCTGGTTGTGCAGTACAGCACCTCGCAACAAGTACTTCAAATAGTGGTGACGGATAATACGAACGGACGAGTGACCATCATGGAAAAGGACGTTCTGCATTTCCCGCCGTCGCGTAGCCTGCAGAAAACATCATTCGCATGCTCCCAAATAGACGTTGAGGTATTTGGAGCTCCGCGCATTCGCACAGAGGACTTTAGGGGCCAAAAGTTGCGGCCCACTGATCCCACGAATGGAGAAATCTCCACCGCTCACCAGTGCCGCCTCTTTGGCGACTTTGACGAGCAGCTCGCCATGATGCAAAAGCTCGAGACGGCGGACCTTGGCATCTCTGGCAGCTGGCTTGTTGCAAGCGATGATGTGTCGCCGACGAGTCAAGAGCCGACGGCCATGGATTCTGGCCTGCTCGCGGACGATGGCATCATCACAAGTCTCGTGCCGCAAGAACTGGAGGCCAGCTTCCACACGAGCCACGCCGTTGTCGCGGATCATTACTACAGGTAAATGCCTATTCGTTGCTATTGTTATATTTTCTTATCCATGTACAGATAGCGAGCGCGCGTGTGGCGCACGGGCTAGGGCCTATCTACGGGGGGGGGGGGGGGGGGGGGCAGGTCCAGCTGCGAGGGTCCCCGTGAGTCATGCGCGTGACCTCACGTCACTAGGGCGTATCTGAAGTGGGCCTGTCTTTGTCTGCCTCACTTAAATCGTGCGAACAAAAGCTGTTTCTGGCTAGCGTCAAGATGGCAGCCAACGTCGAGCTATTGATTCCCGAGCAGCTGGACACCCTGCAGCTGAGCGCGGCGGTCAAGACGTCCGTTGCGGCAGGTCTGCAGCTCGAAAAGAAGGCCAAGATCAGCGTTTCGAGCGTTGTTGACCGCGTAACTCTGCTCATAACTAGCCCTGGTGCCGCGGGCGACCAGCCAAATACGGTGAAGCTTGTGGAGCCGAACGCCATTGTCCGTTTCATCACGGGAGACACGCAGCTGCAGTCTAAACTCATTGATTTTGAGCAGACAGCGCTGTTCCCCGTCGTGGCGAAGGCCGAAAAGCTCGAGAGCAGCGTTAGCGTGCAGCTCGTGCCGCTGTTGCCCCAAGCAGAGACGAGCACGGAGGCCATCATTTTGTTTGGCGACCTGCATGCGCTGGTCATGGCGCGCGGCCGCCTCGCGCTCGCGGCTGAGGCCGAGGTCGTTATGTGGCACCAGAAGCTCGTGAGCCACCCGCGCGTGAAGGCAGCCATGGCCGAGGCTCTGAAGGCGCAGTACGTGAAGCCGGCAAAGGAGAATGCTAAGGGAGCGGCGAAGCCCGCTCAGAAGGAGGAGACGAAGCCGGCCGCTCCTAAGCAGGCGTCGCCCGCCGTTGAGATTCCGACGCCAACGGGTCCCACCGTCGATAGCAGCGTTGAGTTCAAGGCGCCACAGCACCCGATCCTGCCCCAGGACGGCAAGAAGAACGTTCTGATCACGTCGGCGTTGCCGTACGTGAACAACGTGCCTCATCTGGGTAACATTGCCGGCTCGGTGCTGAGTGCCGACTTCTATGCCCGCTACTGCAAGGCGCGCGGCTACAACACGCTATTCATCTGCGGCACGGACGAGTACGGTACAGCCACAGAGACGAAGGCGATTGAAGAAAACGTAACGCCGCAGCAGCTCTGTACGCACTACCATGCCATCCACAAGGAGGTGTACGATTGGTTCCAGATTGGGTTCGACTACTTCGGTCGCACGTCCACGGACCGGCAGACGGAGATTGCGCAGGACATCTTCATGAAGCTGTACGAAAACGACTACCTTGAGGAGCAGCCCATGGAGCAGCTCTACTGCGAGAAGCACCAGGGCTACCTGGCCGACCGGTTTGTGGAGGGAACGTGCCCGAAGTGCGGGTACGAGGACGCGCGCGGCGACCAATGCGACAAGTGCGGGCAGCTCTTAGACCCGTTCGAGCTCATCAACCCGCGCTGCAAGCTTGACAACACTACGCCCGTGAAGCGCGAGACGACGCACATTTTCCTGCGCCTCGACAAACTGCAGCCGCGTCTTGAGGGGTGGCTCGACACCGTCATCAGCACCTGGCCGAAGAATGCGCAAACGATCACGCAGAATTGGCTGCGCGAGGGCCTCAGGCCGCGCGCCATCACACGCGACCTGAAGTGGGGCACGCCGCTGCCGCTGAAGGGCTACGAGGACAAGGTGCTTTACGTGTGGTTCGACGCGCCAATTGGCTACCCGTCGATCACGGCGAACTACACGGACGAGTGGAAGCAGTGGTGGTTGCCGAAGGACAAGAAGGCGCAGAACATGTCGCTCTACCAATTCATGGGCAAGGACAATGCGCCTTTCCACGCCGTCATTTTCCCGTCGTGCGAGCTCGGCACGAACCAGCCGTGGAACCTCGTGGACCACTTGAGCACGACCGAGTACCTTCAGTACGAGGGCGGCAAGTTCTCGAAGTCGCGCAACATTGGTGTGTTCGGCAATAACGCGAAGGAGGCCGGCGTGTCGCCGTCCGTGTGGCGCTACTACTTGGCGTCTGTGCGGCCCGAGACGTCCGACACACAGTTCTCGTGGACGAGCTTTGTGAGCCGCAACAACACGGAGCTGCTTGCAAACCTCGGCAACTTTGTGAACCGCGTGGTCAAGTTCACGATTGCAAAGTACGGCGGCGGCGTGCCTCTGTTCACGGCGCTTTGCAGCAGCTCGCCCGAGATCGTGGACCTGAACGAACGCCTACAGCAGTACGTGTCGGCGATGGACGCGTGCAATCTGCGCGAGGGCATCAACCACGCCATGCGCTTCTCGGCGCGCGGCAACCAGTACCTGCAGGAGTCGAAGCTGGACAACACGCTGTTTGCGGAGGAGCCCGAGAAGTGTGCACAGGTCATTGGTACGGCCCTGAACGTGATCTACGTTCTGAGCGCGCTCATCTGGCCGTTCATGCCCGAGACGTCCGAAAAGATTCTGGAGCAGCTGCAGGTGCCGCTGCGCACGATTCCGGACTCTGTCGACTTCGCCATCAAGCCGGGCCACTGTCTCGGCAAGGCGCAGTACCTGTTTTCGCGCATTGACGACAAGAAGATTGACGAGTGGAGGGCTGCGTTCGGCGGCGGCAGCGGCGCGGCCGCCGTGCAGGGCGCGCTCGACGCCGAAAAGGAGGCTAAGAAGGCCCAGAAGCTGCAGATAAAGCAGCAGAAGAAGCAGCAGGCGCAACAGTAAACGTGTGGCGGCTGTGTGTACTTAATTAAAGTCCAAATTAGTTTTCATAGTATGTGTGCTGAATGTGCTAGTACGGCTCGTCGTCGCTCGAGTCCGGCTCGTAACCCACCGGGGCCAGCCCAGGCGTGAGTCCGCGCCAATTCGCAGGGACGTCTTCCTCACCGTCACTCTCGTCGTCGTCACGGCGCTGCTGTTGCTGCTGTTGCTGCTGCTTTGCAAACGTGACGCTCTGGACCAACTCATCGGCTATGTCGTTTTGGATGCGCTCGATCTCCGCCTGCTGCTCCGCAGTCAGCGCGCGGAGTTGGTTCAGCCGCTCCACGCTCTGGCTCCGGATCTCCTCGGTCTGCGAGTCGCGCACTGCATTCGCGCGCTGCTGCTTGATTTCCTCTCGCCGCCGCTGGCGCGTCCTCTGCTCGGCCTTGGATATCTTGTGGCGTCTCACTGATTTCTCGCTGGAGCCTTTTGGTTGGCATAGCGTACGGTCCAGGAGCCGTTTTAACGCTGCTGATTTCTGGCTCATCAAAAATTGAATTGGCACGAACGGACTCGGCCTCGTGCACTGCGCGGGCTCAACACATTTATATTTTTCGTCTCCATCGAAGCCTTGGGTCACGTGGTTCGCGCTTACAGTTTCTCTCGTAACGACGGCTGCGTAGAATGCAGCTAGTAGGTAGGCAGCTGGATGGGTTAGGCTGAGCCGCCTGCGGTAGGCTGAGCCGCCTGCGCCGCCATGTCGTAGTGGGCGTACTGGCTGCGCCCGGAACCACAAACCCCACGGTCTTGCCGCACCGCATTCCGGGGATTCTTTTTTTCAACTAATAACATATACAGAAGCCATAGCGAGAGAAAGAGAATTAGCTACCTAGACGGAAGGAAGCAGGAATGCCTGCTTTGAGGATTGATTGAAACATTAGAAGTACTTATGCTGCAGCGGCGTCTGCGAAGGACTCGTCCCGCGTCGACCGCAGCGCCTGCGTCGCGAAGAAGCGCACGTCGCTGTCGTTGTCCTCCGTCTGCTTTTCGAGCACAGGCAGGATCTCGTTCGCGACGAGATCCGGCTTCTCGGCGTCGATCTTGTTCGCGACAATGGCGAACGTCGTCGCGCAATTGAACCGCACATTTGGCACGGGATCCTCGCTGAGCTCTATGATGAATGGCAGAATGCTGTTGACCAGCGTCGCGGTCGTGAGTTGGGGGGCTATGGTCTTCACGGCAAGCAGGGCCGTTAGTCGGTACAGGTAGTTCGCGTTCTGGTTCAGGCCAACCAGCTTCGGCACGATCTCGCGTTCGAGCCACTCAATGCCAAACACGTCGGCCAGCTTCAGCAGGTTGTGCGCGGCCGCGTCGCGGATGGCCCACACGGGGTCCCACAGCCAGTTCAGCACGAGCGGCACGAGCTCCTTGTTGAAGAACTCGACGCCAAGCTGCTCGGCCAGCAGCGGGCTATATTCGATGACCGCGAGCAGCACGCGCCACTGCTTGTCCTTTGCGAGGTCGGCAATGGCCGGCAGCAGGGACTCGCTGAGGCGGTCGATGCCAATGATCTCGTTGATAATCTGCAGGTTTGAGATGATCTGCAGGCGCACCTCGGAGTGCTCGTCGCGCAGCATCTGCAAAAACAGTGGCAGCAAGTACTCGGTCGTGCGCTCCTTGCCGAGCTTCGGCGAAAGGTACGAGACCTTGCTGGCCAGCGCCACGCGCACATGCTCGTTCGGGTCATTCGTGAGGTTTTCGAGGCACGGCACGACATGCGTAAGGATTTCGTCGGCGCTGAGCATTTCCTCAGAAAAGCCAACGACCTGCTTCGAGATGGCCGCGCGCACCTCGCCCTCAGGATCGTTCGTGAACGCCACAAACAGCTCGAGCAGCTTCGCATGGCTGCGCTGCGCCTCCTCCGGGTTCAATGCAAAGCTGTGCGCAAGCTGCGAGAAGCGGTCGGCCGCCTGGTAGCGCACGCGCCACGACTTGTCCTCGAGCAGCTGGAAGATGTAGTGCGAGAGCATGGGCACGAGCTTCGTCGGCTGGACCTCGCCGAGCGCGATGGCCACGTCCACGCTCAGCAGTTTCACGGAGTCCTGCTCGTCGTGCACGAGCGCTATGAGCATGGCCATGAACGCGTCAACGTTGATGTCGCTTGGCGGGATCGCGGAGATGACCTGCGGCAGATTCGTGCCGGCGGCGCGGCGCACCATCGGCGCATCGTCGCGCACAAGGTTGTCATAGATGGATACAAGGTTCTCCACCGTCGCGCTGTCGGCGGCGCCGCTGCTGTACAGCGCCCGCAGCGTAGCCGGGAAGATGCCGGCTGTGGCAATGCGGCTGCTGAACCAGTCCGACGACGCGAGGTACTGCAGCAGCGGCACGTACTTCGACGCGAGGTCGTCCGCCGGCATCTGCGGCGCCACATTCGACAGCGATGTGACGGCCGCCTCGCGCACGGTCGGCTCCTCGCACGTCACAAGGTCCGACAGCGGCTTGAGCAGCAGGTATGCGTAGGGCGGGCCGCCCACGAGCGGCACGAAGTCGCCGAGCTGGTCGGCCAGCGACGTGAGAATCTCGTCCTCGTCTTCTTGCGCCACGTCCGTCAGAAACTCGAGCAGCTCGCCGCGCGTGCGCTCCTCGCCGAGCGCCGTCGCGATCGTTTTGAGGCGGCCCATCGCCGCCACGCGCGTTGCCGCGTTCTCATGCTTCAGGTCGTCGATTAGGACGGCAAGTGGAAAGATCTCCTGGTCGGACATCACTGCAGCTTGCTTACGGGTGCTACCGGCGTCAGTGGGGGGAGGCGGTGAAGATGAACGACCGCGTGTTTAGTTGTTGTGTGGGCAGCGGACCCTCGTCCCTCCTCCCACTGCTGCTCTCCACCGGTCGCGAGGGGGGGTCGTTGTCAGCTACGGGCATTCTGTGGTTGGCCGTATAGCGGCGGCGCGGCCCGCGCGGCGCCGGGCCCACAATTAAATGGGCACAAATTTCGAGTAAACAGAAAATAAACAGCTGCACGCGCATGGCCGCCGACCACTTCGACAAAACAAAGGCCGACATTCTCGCGGACCTAGGCGTCGTCGACTACTCCCCTAAAGGCTCCGTAGATAAAGAGATTGTGCCATTGATAAATCTAGTAAATGCGCACGCGGACCTCGTTACAACCTCGTCGTGCGCGGGCCGCGTGAGCGTCTTCATAGAGGGCGACAAGCGGCCCGTGAACGCAAAGATGAAGGTCGGCGGCAAGGGTGTCGGTGGCCACTGGCTGTTCTTCACGCACGACCCGCGCGAGCTAAAGCCGTCTTGGCAGAATGGCCTCGACGCGTACCGCCACGACGAGCCCGTAGACGATGATGCGCCGCGGCGTTACGTGCTCTACAAGTTCGAGCCGTTCATTCTGCACGTGAAGTGCCGCAACCACGCAGCGGCGCGCCGGCTGTTTTCGCTGGCTCTGTTCTGCGGGTTCCGCGAGTCCGGCATCGGCTCGAACGACAACGTTGCCATCCGCATCTCCATGCGCATCGACGCGCCTATCGGGTACCTCGAGGGCGACCGCATTCGCAAGCTCGCGCCGCCGGAGTATGTGCAGGAGCTCGACAAAATGGCCCTCGAGCTGTTCGGCAAGAACCAGCGCCGCATTGACCAGCTCACGGAGCACATTGCCAGCTTCGGCCGGGGTCCGCAAAAGGCCTGGGAGGACCCCGAGGCTCGCAAGCAGCGCCTGCGCATGCAGGGCCTGCAGCGGCAAAAAGAGCTGCGCGCAGCAGACACATCCCGCGAGCCGGCCATACGCGACGCGCCCGAGGCCATAGACGGACTCACACAGTTATTCTAGACCATATATTTTCCTAATGTTTCGGGCCCTGCCCTCATGCTTCAGACCTTGGGTCATGCTATATAAAAGGCTATGTATGTAATGTTCAAAGAGCTAGCGGTCCCAGCCGCTGGCCAGTTCGAAATGTTCAGCGTTGCGTGCTTCGTGCGTTGCGTGCTACGTGCGTTGCGTGCAATGATAAGCATCAATCCTGCCTGCTACCTATAAGCGTAGCGTCAGTCATGGACGCGGTGCCGACGAGGGTCGCATTGGCCATGGACGCGGCGGGGCCAAGGATGCTAGCTTCTGTTTGGTAGGTGTCGTCGTCTCTAATGGTGCCACCGTGCGGGGGCGCCGTGCTGCTTCTGACGCTAGCGCTGGCTGCGGACGTCGCAGGGCCGTCTGGCCTGCGTCCTCCCAAGCTCGCAAACATTTCCGGCTGCACAACAGTTCTGGGGTCCGAGAGGACCTCACTGGATGTTTGCCTCGACCACGTATCGCCAATGCTGCTCCCCTGGCTCTCGATCGAATGCAGATGTATGGGCGTCTCGATAACAAGGCTGTTAGGCTTGGCCTGGGCCGGCACAAGCGGGACGAACAGCACCTTCAAACGCAGCTGGTACGTGACGGTGACAAGTCTTGACGAGAAGGGGGGCACAAGGACCTCTGGGATCATGAATTGGCCGATGGCGTTTGAGACGTCGAGGGATTCCGAGCTCAACGAGCGCGACATCCTGGCCGTGCCTAGTGAGTACACCTTTTCGTACGTGTAGTCGAGCTGCTTTGCCTTGGCCCGGCACCGTTGCACGATGCTCGCCTCGATTCCGCTGAGTTGGACCGTCAAGTCGTCGCACCGCAGCACGAGACCAAAGTCCTGCTGCTGCGGGTGCTGCGCGAGCCCGGCCTTTGGATAGCTGAGCTCCGCCTCAAGGCGCTTGGCCGTAGTCCGCTCGCCCTTGAGCAGCTCAACAAAGGTCGGCTTCTCGTGCACTACGGCAGCGCCGCTGACCGTCGTGCGCTCGCCGCAGAGCGAGCCGCTGACAAGCGGCGGCAGCTGCTGCACGGGCACATCAACGCTGATGCTGTACGGCGGCTTCGACTTCGGCCGGTGGGCCGTGGCCACTATAGACCACCAGACGCCTGCGTTTAGCCGCTTTGTCTGAAATATCGGCGCGTGCGGCGGCAGCGAATTGACGTCCTCGGGAAGATGAAACGCGAACGGGTACGTGTACTCGCCCTTATCCAGGAAAAAGGTCGAGTAGCTGTCCTCCGACTGCAGCGGGTGCTGCACGGTCATGTAGTGGAGCAGACTTTCCTGGGTGCTGCGTATTTTTCGAGTGTCGGCATTCTTCACATCGCGCTTGTTTGCGGCGACGGCGGCCCGCTCCTCGCACTGCAGCCGCAGGTCCAGGTCTGTGAGCTGGATCTTCGACAGCACGATGGCGCGCACATAGCCGCTGACGAAGTCGCCGGCTGTGTAGAACGGCGCCCGCGTATCGTCCAGATTGATGCTCAGAATGCACTTCTCTTTCATGACAAAAACCGTTGGCGCTCAGCGCAGCCTGATAAGCGATCGCGGGGAGGGGTAGTCAGCGGCGGTTCGGCGCTATTTATAGAAGAGTCTCAGCCGCAGCCTGTGGCTGAGCGGTTTTTGGCTACACCGTGGCCCTTAGCGGTTTGGACCGGCGCCGGCAATGCCCTCAAAATTTGAACCATAAGTCCATACAGTCGATGCTTCGCCCCGCGCGCTTTAGGCCACGAAAGCTAATGCGGCCACGAAAGCAAACGAGCAATGCGCACCGAGACGTAAAGAAAACTCTTTAACTCGTATTTCCAGTAACGACTCTAATTTATGAAAGCACGCTTCTTTACGAACGCGAGTTCTTCTGGCCAAGCGTCGCCACATGCGCGCTGCTCAAAAACCGTTTATTTGTCAGAACACTTAAGCGGCCGGGTGCCGCTGCCGGTGCGTCACCTAAACAACCTGTTTACGAAGATACATGGCCACGAGCTGCGCACGCTAAGCACGCAGCCATGTCTTCGCTTTTCAGACGCACGGATCGCCGTGCGAACCTGAAGATGTTCATGCTGGCCGGCGTTGTGAGCTCGGAGCTCATGTGGATCATCCGCACCGACAACAAGCGCGCCGACCTCGACCGGCAGTCGGCCGCGCAGATCAAGGTCACGCGCAGCATCATCGAGCGCCTGAAGAACGGCGAGCAAGTCGACGTCGAGAAGGAGCTTCTGGGCGGGCGCGGTGCGCACGCCGCCGCGGACGACGCGCAGTCCGTGAACTCCATTCTGCAGAACTTGGAGGCCATGGACTCGCAGTGGTCGCAGCAGGCAGGGCCCGTACTGAAGTCGCCGCCGTCTACGTCCGCGTCCGCGTCCGCGTCCGCGTCCCCGCCGACGCCGGCGCCGGCGCCAGCGCCGCCAAAGGACGCCAGCGGGAAAGGCACAGGCTTCCTTTAGACGTTTCCGACTTTTTGGGTGGACGAACGCCAAATTATGTATATATGTGGATACTTAGCGTGTACTTCTATTTTAGCGGTCAGAACGCAAGCCCCGGCACGCCGGCAATGGACGACCGCAGCGTGCGCAGGGCCGCGCTGATGATGTCCGAATCGCTGTACATCTGGAGCTGCGAGACGAAGTCACGCAGCATATTACAATAGTACTCGGCCTCGGCCTGCGTCTCGCTCGTCGTGTACATTAGCGCGGCGAACAGGCCGATGACGGCGAACTGGTATGCGGACGCAAAGTACCAGAACTGCTGCAGGTGCTGCGGCCGCAACGCCGCGACGAGGCTCGCGGCCACGTCGAGCCGGTCCCGCGCCGACGACTTCACGATTTGTAGCAGCTCCGGGTTCTTCGCCGTCGGCGGCACGGACTGCGTCGTGATGGACCTAATGATGAACCGGTGCAGCGACACCTCGGCCGCAATGTACGCGAGGCGCAGCGAGTAGTTCCCCGTCGGCCTTTCCCCGTCAATGTTCGACAAAGCTGCGGGCAGCCCGTTGTACCACTGCCGCAGCCGTATCTGGATGGGCTTAATGAGCTCGAGGATCTCCTCAACAGACCGTCCCACTGGAGAGTCGCTCGGGCCCGAGCCGGGGCCAGCATTGGGCCCTGGCTTGGGGCTATTCGCTTGGCTGCTGCTGCTGCCCGCGTCGCCAATACCGCTTGCATCCAGCGCCGAGTCCGCGTCCAAGGACAGGGTCTTGCGCGAGCCGAACTGGCCCGGCGGGTCCGCGGCCCACCGGTTCGTATTTGCATTGTTCGAGGTTGCCTGCTCGACGGATGTCGGGCTCGAGTACATGAGCATGAGGCTCGACGAGAGCAGGTTGTGGATGTCATGCACGATGAGGCTCAGCTTGTTGATCTGGATGAACAGGGCGCCGCCCTGCGACGGCTCATACGTGCCCGAGTCGAAGTTATCGACGTTCAGTGGCGACAGGAACCACGACGAGTCCTGCGTGAGCGGCGGGATCGACTCGAACAGCGAGATCCAGGTGCTCTGCGAGTAGGCGGCCCAGCTTAGCCGCAGCCGCAGATTGATTTCCCACTTCGGCAGCTTCCAGTGCAGGCAGTTCCGGTTCAGCGCGAGGCGGTACGCCGTCGTGTTGATGACGGAGCAGATGCTGAGGTGCCGCGTCTCGGCGAACGAGCACTGCAGGAGGAGGAGGCCGGCCTGGATGAGCGAGAGCGACGCGCCGCCGCTGGACTTGAAGAAGTTCGCAATAACGAGGTCGTAGAGCGCGGGCATGACGTGGTGCGGCCGCGCGACCGTGGCGAGCTCGGGGCTGTGGTACCACCAGCGCATGCCCTGCAGGTACACGGCACCGAGCAGGGCCGGCATGAGCTCACGATACGTGCGCAAGTACTTCTCAATAAATATTTTCTCGTGCAGGACCGGGTATTCGGGGTGGAAGAACATGAAGAAGCTGTTCACGAGGGCGCGGCCGTACGGGTAGACCGTGCGCTCGATCTCGTCGCAGTCGCGGATCCAGTCGCTGTGGCCGCCCTCGTTGCGGACCATGAACCAGCTGTCGTTGCCGACCTTGCGCAGCGACAGGTTCGCCGAAATGCGTGCCTGGCCGGACTTGTCGAGCAAAACGCTCTCGAGCACGCGCTGATCCCAGAGGCCGTGCTGGCCGACCGAGAACGACGAGCGCGGGTGCTGCAGCGACAGCGACTTTTTGAGTAGCGAGCGGCCCGGCAGCTGCGAGTAGTCGTCAATAGGCCCCGCGCTTTGCGCGGCGGCTGGGTTCGCCGTCGCGTGCTTCGCGGCCGCGCGCTGCGAGATCGGCAGCAGGCGCCCGCCGTAGGTGCCGCCGCTCGCGCTAGGGCCGACGCTCATGCCGGCAGCGGCCGCCTGCGCGCCGCCCTGGCGCTTCGAGAACGTGCACTCGACGTCCTCCATCTGGCAGCGGAAGCACTTCGCGTCGTTGCCCTTCAGATAGTAGCACGCTGTTTTGCGGCGGCGGCACTCGTCGCAGGCGCGCGCCTTAATATCCGTTGTCTTTTGGATCTCAACAGGCCGCTGCTGCTGCGGGTACTGCCCGGCAGCCGCGTTCGCATTCGCGTTCGTGTTTGCATTCGCGTTTGCATTAGCGTTTGCATGCGCATTGGTTGTGACGCCTGTCGTTGAAGTCGGCGTTTGGCCCGCGCCAGGGCCGCCGCCGGGGCCGCCGCCCGAGCTCTGGCTCTGGTTCGAGAGTCGCCGGCGGCTAGGCGACGGCCAGTCCTGCGCGTCGTCCGCGAAATCGGCGTCCGCAGGCGTGCCCTGCGACGGGCTCAGCGCGTGCATCGTCTCGGCGTGCATCGTTTCGGCGTGCATCGTCTCGGCGTGCGCGAGCTCGGCGTGCGCGAGCTCGGACGGCGAGTTTTGGTATGCTGGCGTATTTGCGTAGTGCATCTGCGCCAGGCCTGGCCCAGGGCCGAGGCCCGTGTGCGCAGGCGGGCCTCCCCCCGAGCCGGAGATGGAGGCGCGGCGCTCGTCGTGCGGCGCAAAATGGCCGAGGCCGTGCGCGTCGGCAAGGCGGTGGCCCGCGTCGGCGGGCGCGTGGCTGCCTGCCGCGCCGTCGGGGCTATTGGCGGCACTCATTCCCGAGCTCGACAGGGTGGGATAGTAATATGGTGATCCATGTGACGCTGACGTCGGCTGCAGGTGAGGCACCCCCGCGCCGCGGTGCGACGCCGCGGAGCCGGCCGGGTTAAACGCCTGGCGCGCTGGCGGCGCGTGCGGCTGCGCCTGCGGCGCGTACATGGGGTTGTTTGTGGGAAAGCTGGCGCTGCCGAGCGGCAACGGGCGCGCACCGTTCAGGCCGCGTGCGGGCGCGAGCGCACCGGCGTCGAGCCGCAGCGCTGGCGCGCGGCCGTGCGCGTCGGCCGGCTCAGCGTCGAAGCGCTGCTGCGGCACGTCGAACAGGAAGTCGTCTAAGTAGCCATTCCGGTGCGGCGCCGCGTCGTCCTCACCGCGGTCAGGCCTATGAGGGCTCTTGTAAGGCGGGCTGCTCATATGCTGCTAGGGCGCATTTATTAACGGGCGACGCTGCGAGGCACCCGGTTCGCAATGGATGGGGAACGAGGGGCCATACACAGCAGCCGGCTGTCAATGACAAACCCCTGCCTGCCTGCCCAACCCGTGCCCTGATCATTGATAAAGATAATGTTCGCCGCTGCACGCTGCGCGCGGTGTGGGACATGTGGCCAAGATTGCCGGCGATAGCGGGCCGGAGAACTATATAGAGGCCGCGGCGCGGCGGCGCTGGCCGTCGCGCACTGCCAGAAAACAGAAAAGCGGGCGGCGCGGCGCTGAGTAGCGTTTATATGAGGATAAGTAACGTGCGTCGGGACGCTACGGCAGACGCTATGACGCTTTTATAATCAGTGGGTTCGAGCAGGCCCGGGGAACAAGGGCTGCCTCGAATCTCCGGCCCTAACCCTTCCAGGGCGGCGGGCAAGTCTGCGCGCAGTCAAGGCTGCGGCGTAAACAGGCGCTGTGCGTGCGCGGCCGGCCGCCTACGAGTCGAACGGAACAAGGAAGGACTCTGCGACGAGGCGCGCGCGTGCGTTCACGAACAGCTTGATCTCGGAAATCTCCTTATCGACCTCCTGCATGAACTCGATGATGAAGTCGACGAGCTTGTGCTTGAGCATGGACTCCGTGTGCACGTTCGTGATGAGGAACGAGATGTCGAAGCCCGGCAGCGGGTTGCGGCGCAGAATGAAGAAGGACTCGGCCCGGCGCGTGAGGAAGCGCGTGAACTGCGAGACGAGAATGCGCTCGATGTCGTCGGCCTGCTTGATGCTGATAGACACGCGCACGGAGTTGATGCTCGGCTCGATGAGCACGCTCTCGTTCTCATTGCGGGCAATATGCATCGGGTTCAGCAGCGCCAATGGGTTGTTCCCGGCCTCGACCTCGGGGTAGTTGTGCCGCTCCACGAGCTCGGACCCGAAGCTCTCGAGACAGAGCGCCGCGTTCAGCGAGCTGCGCACCACATTGAGATACGGTCTTAGGGTCTGCGACATCTCGGCAACCACAAAAGCAAGCAGAAACAGGGGCCTGCGGCGGGCTTAGGAGGGGCCGTTGGCCGCAGACTCGCAGCGTGGAGGCCACTTGGATTAGTAAGACATACGGGCTACGCCTATGAGACGGCCGGGGGCCTTCTTCTCATGGGGCCTTCTTCTCATGGCCTTGGGCTGCTGCGGCGGCACTGCGCGTGACTGTCGCGCGCGCCGCCGCCAATTTGACGCTTCAGTACGCAAGCGCCGCGCCCTCATTCGAGCATTGGCTTATGCGTTTATACATCTATAACTAGAAAGCTTAATACTATTTTGAACGCGAGCGGCCGTGCGCACTGCACACTGGTGCAAGCATGCGTGTGCAAATTAGGTGCCGCACACATCGTCATGCAATCCACGCATTCGTTCCTGGAGGTTAAATTTTCATTCTTAGAGCTCACATTAGGTTTCGGCGCATGATAATCTCGTACCTCAGGGACAACTGTAACCTGAATAGAATCACACAGTTAGAAGTACAGGGAAGCAGTTTAAGCGCACGCAAGCATGCAAACACACACCGCCCGCGCCTGCACAACCGCCGGGCGTTCCTCAGCAGACCAGCCACATACAGCGAGGGCATAAACATTGCATTACAGCGTTGCGGCTACAAACACGGCGACTGATTTTAAACCTATTTACTCGTTCTGGAGCAGGTGCAGAACCAGCGCGCCGCCGAGGAACAGCATCTTGATGCGCTGGTCCTCGGCCATCTTGATCGTTGCGTACCCGAGCTTCGGAATGTACCCCCACACGACGCCGCCATTGATGTCGCGGTCGCGGTCGAGATACATCTGTTTGTGCTCGTAGAGATCGAGGTCGTTCAGCGGGTTGTTGTCGCCCTTCGTGAGCACGAGCTGCTTGTTTGGCCCGCGGTGCTCGTGCACGACACGGTGCACAATGGGAATGCTGCGGCGCTTTGTGTCGTAGACGACGACATCGCCGACGTCGACGCGCGGGTTCGCGTTCCATAGAAACAGAATGTCGCCGCGCTGGAACGCCGGCTCCATCGAGCCCGACAGCACGACGACGGCCGGCGTGTCCGTGTTCGCAACGACGCCGAGCGTGCGGTATACCATGTACGCCGATGTGAACACCATGCATAGGCTCAGGAACTGAGCCAGCGTCTTGCGCAGCTGTCGCGGCCGAAGGTCGAGCATGGTCCGGCTCTACGCGGGCAGGCCTGGTTTGGGTTGACGTGCTGTCATCGCGCGCGGGGCTATGCGATACGGGCAGCAGCAGCGCGCGGGCGGGCCAGCGCGCGCCGCCGCGCCACCGCGACCGCCAAACGTAGGGCCGCACCGCCGCCAATTCGCCGTAGCGCCGCCAGTGCGGTTTCCTAAAATTTTTTGGTCTTTTTAAAATTGCGGCGTAGCCGGCGGCTCTGCGGCTGCCCGCTATGTGCGTGCCCCGTACTGGGGTGGGACGAACGTGCTGGGCCCCAGCCCACAAACGACATTCATCATCACACGTCCGCGCGACGAACCTAGCGACATACAAGCATGAGTACGGTGGCGTTGCACATTAAGCACGCAGGCAAAGTGTACGACGTCGATGCGGATCCGCAATCGGAGGGCCTCAGCCTGAAGCAGCAGATGGAGACGCTGACGGGCGTGCCCGCGCCGCGGCAGAAGTTCCTCGTGAAGGGCAAGCAGCTGCAGGACAGCACTGTGCTCGGCAGCCTCGGGCTGAAGAACGGGCAGACGCTCATGATGCTCGGATCGAAGCCTGCTGCGCCGGCCGCCGGCGCGGCGGCCGGCGCTGCGGGCGGGCCCGCCGCAGACGTCGAGATGGGCGGCGTCGAGCAGGACGCCTACGAAGACGACGATGAAGACCTGAGCGTGCCGACTGGTTTGCAGAACATTGGGAACACGTGCTACGCAAACTCGACGCTCGAGGCGCTGCACACGGTGCCCGAGCTCGACACGGCTCTGCGCAAGTACGAGGGCTCGGACGACCTCTTGCGCTCGTGGGGCCAGCTCTCGGCGCGGTTCGGCGAGATCAAGGCCGGCAGCACCATTGCGCCCGTGCCGCAGCTGTTCATTGCGCTCCTGCGGCGGCGGTTCCCGCAGTTCGCCGAAACGACGCCCGAGGGCTTCCCGAAGCAGCAGGACGCCGAGGAGCTGTGGACGCAGCTTATGTGGGAGCTGCGCGGGTCCGACAATGCGGATCTGAAGCGCGTGATTGCGTCGTTCGACGGCACGCTCGACGTGCGCACGGACAAGCCGAGCGGGCCCGAGCTGTCGACGGAGGAATTCACAAAGCTTATGTGCCACATCACGATCCGAACAAACCACATGAAGGAGGGCCTCAAGGCGAGCCTACACGACCAGCTCGAGACGGGCGAGAACTCTGGCGAGCACTACGACGTGACGAAGCGCATCTCGCGCCTGCCGAGGTACCTCACCGTGCAGTTTGTGCGGTTCTTCTGGCGCAAGGACACGAACAAGAACTCCAAAATCATGCGCAAGGTCGCGTTCCCGCTGCAGCTCGACGTTGGCGACCTGTGCACAGACGAGCTGCAGGCGAAGATCTCGCCCGCGCGGCGCGCCTACCGCGCGCTCGAGGGCGCCATTGAGGAGAGCAAGCGCGCGGCGCGGCGCGCGCGCTTCCAGCGGCTCGACTCCGTGCAAACAGAGTCTGCCGACGAGCCCGGCGCGCACGAGCGCGTGCGCCTCGCCCTCGAGGCCGAGCAGCGCGAGGCCGAGCGCGACCAGGAGCACCTCGAGGCGCTGCAGAAGGAATTTGTCGACTCCATCGACCCGGGCTTGGCCGCCGACGAGACGTGCTCGCCGCACGGGCTCTACGAGCTGCAAGCAATCGTGACGCACCAGGGCATGTCCGCCGACTCGGGCCACTACCAATGCTTCACGCGGAACCCGCAGCGCGCGAACTCGTGGTGGCGGTTCAACGACGACAAGGTGTCTGAGGTCGACGACAACCGCATTGGCCAGCTGGCCGGCGGCGGCGCGTCGGACTCGGCGCTTATTCTGCTCTACAAGTCGGCCGACTCGGACAACCTCGCGCTGAAGCCGAGCTCGCGCACACAGGAAAACAAATAGAGCTAGTATGACGCATTAAAAACGAATGAGATATCCCCCTCCATCCCTTCTCCCCCCCTGCCGCGACGCAATTCGCGCGACGCAATTGGCGCGGCGCAATTGGCGCATGCGCATAAGCACAATCCCCGCTTTTTACGCGGCGGCGCGGCGGCAAGGCTTCGCGTGGCCGCCACGTCCTTCGGCCACGCAATGGCCATTTTCGAGGTCACTAACCTAGAAAAGCTACACAAATTCGATTATCGTGGAGAAATGGGCGCTTGTTCTCGCATTTTTAACTCATTTTAATTTACTCTAAACAGGAGTTCTGAGCTCTAATGAGGTTTAAGCCGAGCCCGATTATATAGAACTGCACCGCTTCGGCGAGTCGCGCGGCTAGCTCAGGGACGCGATTTTCTGCTCGATGCGCGTGACCTCCTTTTGGAACTCGGCGAACGTCTCGCGGCAGTTCAGCGGCCGGTCCTTGTTCTGCGTGAAGCAGGCCACGAGCTTCTCGCGTGCAAGCTGGCCCTCGTTGTCGAGGCTGCCGCGCAGGGGCCGGTTCGTGAGCTCGTAGTGCAGGTCGTTCACCTGCTTGCGCAGTTGCTTCGTGTCGAGGCCACCCGCCTCGACAAGCCGCGCGTCGTCCATCTCGGGCACGGCTGTGCGGCGGTCCTTCAGCTGCGCCTCGGCCGCGACGCGCTCCTCGTGCAAGCGCTCAGCAACACGGTCCTCGATGTACTTCTCCGTGTGCAGCCGGCGCACAACGTCCGTCTCGGGCGTGGACTCGAGCTCGCTGCGCAGGCGCGGCGACAGGTCGACCTGCACCTGCGGCTCATACACCTTGCTTCCCGCAATCTGCGACGATGTTTGACCCATTTCCAGCTGCCTCTCTCCACACGGCGCTGCAGTTGCGGATTACTGGCCCGTTTGGCGCGGACGCGGGATACGGGCACCGCCGAGGAACGGTGCGGGAGACAGACGCGGCTCGACGCAGCTCGCCGCAGCTCGCCGTTGTCCTCCGCCAAGCCAAAATGCGAGCCGGTTCAAGAAAATAATGAGGATCGTTTCCTTACGACCTTGCATTAGTTGCACTGTGGTTTACTGCTTTGGAGTGTGCAATCCGTTCCGGCCTGGCTCAACTAGTGCATACATAAATGGTAGAACCGTTGTTCCGCGTGTAAACATATATATCTCCAAAGTGCCAAAAAGAACCAGTAGTTCAAAAAACCAGCCGTGCGAACTTAATTTAACGAACGATAGGTTCGGCAAAAACAAAATAAGTGACACCCGTGGGATTCGAACCCACGCCCCCGTAGAGACCAGCAGATTCAGGAACCTGAAGCTGGCGCCTTAGACCGCTCGGCCAGAGTGCCTTGTTTGATGTTGGCTTGCTGCGCGTAGAGTACTCCTCCCGGTGGCAGCACAACCACCTGACTGCGGGACCACCCTGAAAGGTTCGGCCCCTGCGCTCAGCCGTTTGCGGTTTGCCACATCTGCCAAAATGCTCAATCGCGCCGCTAAGCCGTCTGCGTTTGTGAAGATGCTCACGGCGGACCCGCTCGTGCCGACTATAGAGGCGTCCGAGTCGGCGAAGCCGGAGCTCATCCACAAGGCGCGCAAGTCGAGCGGTTCGTTCACTTGGGTTGCGCCCGAGGCGCGGCCGGACTACGAGCTGAAGTGGGTTTCGCCGCAGGCCCTGCATGACCTTGATTTGCCCTCCGAGATCCAGAATGATCCTGAGTTCGCCGCCGTGCTTGCCGGCGCCAAAGTCGTTGTGGACCGCGAGCAGCAAATATACCCATGGGCGCAGAACTATGGCGGGTTCCAGTTCGGCAGCTGGGCCGGCCAGCTCGGCGACGGCCGCGCTTTGACGCTGTTCTCGGTGAATGGCTATGAGCTGCAGCTGAAGGGCTCGGGCCTCACGCCGTACTCGCGCTTCGCCGACGGGAAGGCCGTGCTGCGCTCGAGCATCCGCGAGGCGCTCGTGTCCGAGTACCTGAACAAGCTGCGCATCCCGACGACGCGGTGCCTTTCGCTCGTGTCGCTGCCGACGACGCTCGCGCGGCGCGAGAAGGTTGAGAGCTGCGCCGTCATTGCGCGCGCCGCGCGCAGCTTTGTGCGCGTCGGCAGCTTCGACCTGCACCACTCGCGCGGCGACCGTGCTGAGCTGCGCCGGCTCGCCGACTTCTGTATTGGCGAGCTCGGTCTCGGCGAGGGCACGCACGCGAAGGGGAACCGCTACTTCCGCTTCTTCCGCGACACGGCGCTGCGCAACGCGCGCATGATGGCGCAGTGCCAGGCGTACGGGTTTCTGAATGGCGTGCTGAACACGGACAACACGAGCGTGCTCGGTCTGAGCATGGACTACGGCCCGTTCGCGTTCATGGACACGTTCGACTCGAGCTTCACTCCGAACCACGACGACTACACGCAGCGCTACGGGTTCAAGAACTCGCCGTGGATCATGTGGTGGAACTGCGTGAAGCTGGGTGAGGCGCTTGGCGAGCTCATTGGCACGGGCGACGGCGTTGACGATGCCGCGTTCATTGAGAAGGGCGTTGGCGACGCGGCGCAGGCCACGGCCGACACGGCCGTGCAGCTGATTATGGAGACGGGACGCGAGTTCCAGAGCGTGTACGAGCACGACTACGAGCAGCTCATGCTGCAGCGGCTCGGCATTGCGCACAGTCGCGAGGACGGCGACACGAAGCTCATTGGCGACCTGCTGCACATGATGCAGGAGTGTGAGATTGACTACAACACGTTCTTCCGGCAGCTCAGCGAGTCGCAGGACGCGGCGAAGTTTGTGCCGGCCGAGCGCAGCCGCGCGCAGCTCATGCCTGACCAGGAGGTCAGCGCCCTCGTCGGACAGTGGCTGCAGAAGTACAACGAGCGGCTTGCGCGCGACGCGGCGCCGCCCGACGAGCGGCGCGCGGCCATGCGCGCGCTGAACCCGAACCTCGTGCTGCGCAACTCCGTGCTGAGCGACGTCATCGACTACGCGCAGCGCGGCGACTGGTCGCGGTTCAACGCCGTGGCCGAGATGGTCATGGACCCATTCGCGGACTCGTGGGAGAACGTGAGCCCCGAGCTCGTCGAAACGTACCTGGGCGAGGCGCCGCTCGAGGACCGCGACACGACGTGCTCGTGCAGCTCTTGAGCGCCGGCCAAAAAAAAAATTTGGATATGCGAGCAAGCGCTTGCTTGCGACACACCACTGATGAACTCACATAGAAATCGCTTTGAGAGTGCCGGGATTTTGGGGCATTACGGCCCGCGCTCTGCGACGGCACGTTCAGCCGTAAAAGGGGACCTTTTTATGTTTATTCTTTTATGAAATTTATTAAATATTATGTTAATCGTTCGCTGAATTATTTACTTCGCTTGTGGGCGCCACATTGCCGCTGCGGTCTGCGGACGCCAGAATGCACGATGAATTCATGCATGCGTAATGCAATGTAACTTAACCGCCCCCTCGACGCGACCATTTTTTCTATCTCATTACGGGCCGCGTGCGAGCAACGGGCGTTCTTCCTAGCGCCGGCGCCGCTTCGGGAGCTTTGTACGCGAGGCAGCCGGTTCAGATGAATGATGGGTGCCTTTAGCGTCCTGCAGCGCGTCGCCCCAGGCCAGCAGCTCGTCGGCGGGCGCGGCGGGTTCGGCAGCGGCGGCGGCAGCGGCACTGGGTTGCGCCGACTCGGGCTCTGCGTCGAGCTCGGAGTCGATGTTATTCTCGAAGATGTCGTGCCCGAAAAACAGCCGCGGGTTCACAATGCGCCGCGGGTGCCGGCCGAGCTGCTCAAGTAGCTGCGTGGCCTCGGCGCCGAGATGCACGAGCGACATGTTCGAGCAAATGCGCGCCGGGTTCGTCGACTTCGGCAGCGGGACCGTGCCGCGCTGGATGGCCCAGCTCAGGGCGACCTGGCCACTGTCGACATTGTAGTGGCGCGCGACATGCTGGATGATTGGGTTTGAGACTTGGCCCTGTGCGAGCGGCGAGAAGCAGAAGACCTGGATGGACTTTTTGCGGCAGAACTGCATGAGGCGTTTCTGCGGGAGCTCGGGGTGGCCCTCGACCTGCAGGATGGCCGGCACGACCGTTGTTGTGGGCGACGCGAGCAGCAATTGCAGGCGGTTCACGGTGAAGTTGCAGAGGCCAATGGCGCGGGCCTGCGTGCGCGGGATCTCCTGCATTTTTGCCCACGTCTTGTTGAAGTCCCACGCAGCGTCCCACTCCTCGCCCATGGCGTAGGGGTCGCCCGGCACGGGCCGCAGCGGGATGGGCCAGTGCAGGAGCAAGCAGTCCACGTAGTCCATACCGAGGTTTTGTAGGGACATGCGCAGCGACGCCTCGGGCGTGCGCGAGAACGTCGGCCAGATCTTCGTCGCGACAAAGACCTCGCTGCGCGGCACGCCGGACTCGCGGATGGCGCGGCCGACAATGCGTTCAATGAGCCCGTCCTGGTAGAACGGCGCGACGTCGAAGCTGCGGTAGCCGCGGCCAAGCGCAACACGGATTGCGTCATAGACCTCGCTTGGCGTCGCCTTGCCCTCGCCGCCCGTGCCGTAGCCCATGCCCGGACAGCGTGCGCCCGTGTTCAGCACGCGGTACGGCACGCGCAGCCCGTTCTCGCGCTCAGGCTCGTCGCTGGCCGCACGCACGTCGAACGGCTGCGTCGGCTGCAGGTCCTCCGCGTCGGCGGCACAGCCGCCACTGCCGTCGCTGGCTGACGCTGCTGCCGCCGCCGCCGCCGCGCGAGGCGCGCGCGGCGCGCGCGCGACGGATTTGTACTCCGTGCCGTCGACGGAGTCGCAGCTCGACGAGCTCGGCGTCGGAAGACTATGGCTCAGGCCCTGCGACCACAGGCCCATCTCGCGTCTATCGGCACGAGCCCGCTAATCTACGCAATGGGGGGTGGGGGCAGAGGTGCAGGTGCAGCCCGCCCCTATCGGTGCTGCGCGCGGGCCACCTACGTAATCCGCCAAACGCGGCCACGCCAATTATGCGGCATATATTAGCGAGCGGCGGGGGCGATCTGCGCGCCAATTGGGGCGCTGTGGTCACGCCTAGGGCCGGCGCGCTAAACGTCGGGGCGCGAGGCCCATGGCCCGGCCCGTGTAGCTGCGGCCAAGCGCTCGCTCTGGCGGCGGCACGAGCGGCTGCGCTCAGACGCCGCAGGCTAGGGTTGCGCCGTTTTACGCAGCCGCACGGGCTTTGGCGGTTCGGCGCGGCGCGACGCACCGCACGCACACACGCGCGCACGCGCGCACGCACGCATGCCACGGACAGGCCAGGGCCATATAAAAGCGGAAATCTAACCGAGCCTCCGCATGCAGCAGAGACTGCTCTACAGGATTACGCTAAAGGATTACGCTAGACAGGGCGCTAAGCAGCCAGCCGCGCGGGCGGCGCTAGCGGCGCTGGCGACATAAATAATAAAAATACGAAGAGAAGACGCGCGGCGCGCGGCGGGTATGATTAGAACACGGCACAGGGCGCTACTCGTCCGAAACGTAGTCCTCGTCTTCTAAGTCCTCATCCTCCGATGCATTGCTCTCGTACCAGAACTCGTCGTCCACGACGTCCTCCTTCGCGTCGGCGTGGTACGACACGTAGGCCTGCGAGGTCGCCGTGGGCATTTGGAAGCCATGGGGGATATTTTTCTTCGACGCAGCGACCTCCTCAGCGACCTGCCGGTTGTACGACTCACGGTCCTTGCGCCAGGCCACGGCGGCGTCGATGTTTGCCGGCGAGTTGATGTTCGGGTCGCTTAGCAGCGACACAATCGATATGAGCACGCTCTCGACGCTCTGAACGGGGTTCCACGTCTCGCCGTCGGGCTCGCCACTCGTCACGTCGCCGGACCGATGCAGGATGGAAATGCAAGTGTTGCCGTCGCGGTACACGTTTGGGTGGAATATGGCCGGCGTGAACCGGAACTTCGGCGGCGAGTATGGATAGTCGTACGGAAAGTCCATCTGGGCCTTAAAGTACCCGCCATGGTAGGGGCTGTCCTCAGACAGAATCATGACGCCCACGCTCCAGTGGTAAATATCGTCGTCGATGAGCGAGATGTGGAAGCTCGGTATGGACTTTTTCGGGTTCGTGAGCTCGCGGTACTGCTTCATCAGTATCGCCGCGCTGCTCATGTTCGGCCCATCGGACATTGGCTTCAGCGGCATGCCACCGGTCAGTATGAAGGGCAAGTTGCCCAAGTCGATTATGAACTTGATCCCCCCGAGTGTGACTTTTATGCGCCACCCTGCTGAGAGAGGCCCGGGCCCTGGCAACAACGGCCACAGCAGGGCCACGACACCCGGTCCCGGAAGATGGATGACAAACCCCCGGCGCCGGCCGCGACGGCTCCTCCTCCGTGCGGCCCTCCGTGCTCGCGGCGGCTAGATGCAGCCACGGACGGTAATGCGCGACAACGCTCAATTGCGGGGCCCTGTGTCGGCAGCAGTGGCGCGGCGGGCGCTTATCGCTGGCGCCATGGCCCGCACCCATTTCGCACATGTCACGTGTGCGCGCCTGCGCGGGCCTACGCCCGCGCGCAGGCGCTGCGGGCCGTGGTGGCACTAACCTGGGCTGACGCGGGCCCCCGCTTACGTCTGCTCCGCAGCGGGGCAGCGTTGCGAGCAGTTCGGAATTTGCGGGGCCTGCTGGTAAGAAATGCCCGACATTGTCAAAACTGTGAAGAATCCGGCCATTGCCAGTGCCCTGAGCGGCGCTATTGGCAGTGTTTCGGCCACGGTTCTCACGTTCCCGCTGGACGTCGTGACCGTGCGCATGCAGGTGCAGCGCCGCCTCAGCGTCGACGACAGCGAGCAGTACGAGTCCGTGCTCGACGCCTTTTACAAGATTGTGAAGCACGAGGGCATTGCTGAGCTGTTCGACGGCGTGGGCAGCGACGCAGTGGCAACGCTGCTGCAGGCGTTCCTCTACTTCTACGCGTACGACTTCATGCGCAACAAGCGCCTGCGCTACAAGCTGCGCAAGACGGGCCGCGTGCCGCGCAGCCTTGGCGTGCGCGAGGAGCTGTTCTACGGCACCGTCGCGGGCGTCTTCTGCAAGCTGTTCACGGCGCCGCTGAACAACATCGTCGTTTTGAAGCAGACGACGCACCACCGCGCGGCCGACGGCAGTGCCATAAGCACACACAAGGGCACGCTCGACTGCGTAAAGGAGATCTACGCGCACAAGGGCGTCTCGGGCTTCTGGTCCGGCTTCAAGGCGTCCATCCTCCTGTCCGTGAACCCGTCGCTCGCGTACTACTTCTACCAGCGGCTGAACAAGAAGGGCCGTGAGGGCGCCGCTGGCGTCTTTCTGCGTGCGGCCATTGCAAAGAGCATGGCCACGCTCATGACGTACCCGTTCATTTTGGCAAAGACGCGCACACAGGCCACGCGCGAGCATGACCGCCAGACGCTGCTCGCAAAGATCGCCGACGCCGCGCGCACGGACGGCTTTATCGGGCTCTACGACGGCGCGCAGGGCCAGCTCGTGAAGGGCTTCTTCTCGCAGGGCATCACAATGACGACGAAGGAGTCCATTTCGAACACGGTCGGCTACTTCTATCTCTACTTTGTGCGCGCGTACCTGCCGTAGGCGGCACGACTTCTAATGACCTAGTAATGAACTCACGAACTACGCGGATAACGCCGCGGCTGGCTACGTAGACTGGGGCCCGGCATTCGTCCGCTTTGAACACACACTCTTTCTTTTTTTTTTTTTTTCTTGGGATTGGATTTTAATGGTTAGGCGGCCGCGCCAAACATCGCCTTGATCTGCGCGCTCACGGGCTCAAGCGAGCGCCCAATGAGCACGAGCTTGCTGCTGCCGGCGGGCTCGAACGGCACATCCACAATTTCGTAGATTTCGCGCACGCCCTGCACGATCTTCGTCGTCGCGCGCGGCGTGTCGCGGTGGAGATGGAACTTGCCCTTTGCACGGTGGACCTCGAGCGCGTGGCCGTCGACCTCGCGCGCCCACAGAATGTGTTGCAGCTGCGCCTCGAACCGCGCAAGGTCCGCGTCCGTGTTCAGGGCCTGCGCGTCGAGCGGCACGACGACCGTGGACAGGCCGTGGTTGTTCGGCGCGTGATCGTGCTCATGCTCGTCGTCATGCTCGTGATCATCGTCGTGCCTATGGCCGTCGCCGTGCGCGTGCTCAGCGGGCGCCTCAGCCATGCCCATGTCGACCCTCGACGAGTAGGCGTCGATGCCGAGAATGCCGTCGGCCGCCACGTTGCCGAACTGCGCGCGCAGCACGCGCGCAGCGCCGTTGATGCTGCGCACGCGGCGCTCGACGGCGGCGATCTGCGCCTGCGTGGCCGTGTCGCACTTGTTCACGACAACGACGTCCGAACACGCGATCTGCAAGCTCGCGACGGGGCCGTCGTCCAGCGAGCGGCCGATCGTGCGCACGTCGACGACGCCGACGACGCCGTCGAGCTTCACGCGCGCCTGCAGCGCCGCGTCGAGCCAGAACATGTTCGCAATGGGCGCAGGGTCCGCGAGCCCGCTCGTCTCGATGACGACGTGGTCGAAGCGGCCCTGCCGCGCCATGAGCTTCTCAATGGCGGCCACGCCCGCGTCCTTCGCCGTACAGCACATGCACCCATTGTCGAGCTCGACCCACTCCTCGACCTCCGTCCCGTCCTCGGCCTGCCGCTTCACGGTCAGCGAGCGCTCGATGTCGCTCGTCTGCCCAAACTCATTCAAGACCACGGCAATGCGCTTGTGCCGGTTCGTGGCTGTGAGGTGCTTGAGCAGCGTCGACTTGCCGCTGCCGAGGTAGCCCGTCACAATCGTTACGGGCGTCGCGTCCGCCGGCTCAAGCTCGGCCGCCGTGCTCTCCTGCGTGTCTATAAGGAGCGGAGGCAGATCGTCGCATGCGTCCATGGCCCCAAACCCGGCGAACGTGGGGGGCTGCTTTGACACAAAACAAATTATGCTCTCCACGATGTTCCTTGCCCTGCGAATGCGAGCGCGCGCTGGGCCGCCCGCAGCTGAGGCTCGCGCAGCACAATTGCAAGCAGCGCGCCCGTAATACTGCGCGAGTTGCAAATAGATAGGCCGGTCTAAACTCTGAGAAATTAAATCGTTAGCGTGGCTCGTTAAGTAAGTGTTTTGCGGTAATGGCGCCGGTTTACGTGGGCGCCAGAGACGACGCAGCGACACTGCGTGCAGAACCGCCTTGCGTAGAACCACCTTGCGTAGAGCCGCCTTGCGTAGAAGCGGCTTGAGTAGAAGCGGCTTGAATAGAACCACCCTGGATAGAGCCGCCTTGGGTAGAGCCGCCTTGGGCAGCATTTGCATCTGCAGCCGGTGCGCAGTCGCTTGGACCGCTCGCGCCGCTCGTATCGCTGCTGGCCGCACCGTCATTGCCCCGGTCGGGCCGGCGTGGCTGCGGCGGCTGGAGCTCCTGCTGGCGCAAATGGATGCGCCGGTGCCGCGCCAGCGACGACGAGTCGCTGAACAACCGCCCGCATACTTGGCACGTATACGGCTTCTCACCCGTGTGCACGCGGACGTGCACGGTGAGGGCGCTGCGCTGGATGAATGCCTTGCCGCAGAACGGGCACAGGTTCGGCTTGATCCCGAGGTGGATCTGGATGTGGCGAGCTAGGTCGCTGCGCCGGTAGAACGACCGCCCGCACTGGCCGCACGCGTACTGGCGTGTTCTCGTCGTCGCGGCGCTGGCCGTCGGCGTCAGCTTCTTCTCGAGAACAAGAATGCGCTCGCTCGCGGCCTGTGTGGGTGGCGTGGGCGGCGGCTTCACTTCCGTGATGGCAGCGCGACTCGCGCTTGGCGCGCCTGGCTGCAACAGCTCGTGAGGTCCCGCACACGGACACAGGGCCTGCGTCGGCAGCGCCGGGCCCGGCGCCAAGGGGACGGATCCCGGCGGCGATAGCGGGCTATGGGGATGGAAAAGTAGATGCTGGTTCACGAGCGAGCTGCCGACGACGTACCCGGAGTGCGCGACGAGTGGATATTGGTTCGCCATGGCACACCACTGCAAGCCGCCGTGGTAAACTCCCGGCGTAGGCAGGTGCTCGAGCGGCGTGTGCGGCGGCACCGTGATTGGTGGCGGGCGCAGGCGGTGGAGCCGCGGCTCAATAGGCCCGCGCGCATAGAGCTCGCCCGGCCCGGGCAGCTGCGCGGGCCCATGCTGTGGCTCGTGTGGCGGGACAGGCCGTGGCTGCAATGGTTGCTTCTCGCGCAGCGGTTCACTTTGTTGTCGGGGAGGCGGCTGAGGAATGGGCGGCTCCGTTTCGTGTTCATGAGGCCCCCGACGGTCATGGCGGTGTTCATATTGCGGTTGCGACTGCTGGGGCTCGTGCTGGGGCCCGTGCTGGGGCCCGTGCTGGGGCCCGTGCTGCGGTCGTTCGTGTGGCTGCCCATGCGGATGCGGTTCGAGCAACCTTTGATCTTCTTTGCGCTGAGCCGCGTCGCACACCGGAAAATGCAGGTCCTCGTGTGCTTTGCCCCGTGGTTGCTCGTCGTACTGCCGTTCGGCTAGGGGCGCCGCTGCTGGCATTGCGCGCTCGGCAGCACTGTTTGCGGCACCGCCGGCGCGCTGCGTAGCCACTGTCGAGGCAACAGTAGAACCCGGACCAGTTCTACTGTTCGACTCGGGCCGCGTCATTAAGGCTTCGTGCGCGGCGGCATCGGCGGGAAATTCGGCCGCGCCCTCGGCTTGCGCCCGCCCCGGCAGGGCGGGCGCGTCGCTTGCCGGCGAATGACGCGGCGTCAAAACGACGGCGCTTTCGGCGCTCTCGTTTCCGGCGCGCGCTTGTTCCGAGCTCGGCACCGCCGGGCCGACGTCTTTCTTTACGCGCTTTGCGGCGATGCCGTCGACAATGTAGCACAGATCCATGTTTGTTCTCGTCGTGTACGCGCCGTGTTCGCGGTCGCGACGTGAATCGGGCCCTCTGAGCAGCGCTCTTGAGGCGGGGGAACAGTAAGGCAGGTGCCACTCCAGTTCGAGAGAGCAGCTAAGTTGTGGGTGACCGTCGCACCCCGTATTTCGTTGTCGGAGCAAAAAAGTCCGTGCACTCAAGCTACAAAAGTGTCTGGATCGGAAAAAGGCCCTACAACCGTTATATGTTGAAGGCGTAGCCGAGGAAGTGAGACATGATGATTTATGTCTCACATTCCGCTGCGGCACCAGCATAGTGGTCCACAGAATATTATTTGCACTGGGCGCGGGTACACTACAGATGCATGATAACCTAAACCTCTTGCATGATACCACCGCCGCCGCTGAGACTTGGCCTCCGTAACGCCGGCTTTCTAGCCCTCGGGACGCGGGGCCGGCGCACGAGCTTGTGCTTGTACCGTCCCTCAAAAAGGCCGCTCCGCCGGCAAAAGCCTCTGACCTCTTTTCCGCAGCTCAGCCCGAAGCGCGCCACCCATCCTTTTGACGCCTATCAAAAGCTTGCGCAGGAGGCTTCCCTCCCCATTCCCGCCGCCAGGATGCGGGAGCGCGGCCGCACAGAACCCGGCTACAGAACCCGGACCCGCAATCCTAATCATGTATAACGCCTTGACACTTGCCCTGCCCTGCTCGCCAGATTCTAGGGTTACGCGGCCCGTCGTTGAGCTAAGACATGGTGAGGTCCGTGAGTCTCGAGATCGCTAATCGTGCCTCGATCCTGTTGACGCAGCCGTGTTTCAGTTATGAATAGACGCGACGGCGACGGCGAACGGCTGCCCACTGCCAGGCGTACGGAATGCCGTGGATAGGGGAGCCAACTTGTCAGCGCCAAAAAAATTATATTATTAGGTAATAGGAGGAGGCGGCGGCCCTTGCATGCAAGGACGTGCAGGACTGCGGAATCGATCGACGCCGCAGACGAGGAGCTTGCGTCATTGCCCGATCGTAAACGCGTGTGGCTTGGCCAGCAGCTATCGCGACGGCACCGCGAAGGAGCAAGAGGCCGAAGGCTCAAATACACAAAAAGACTGCAATGGCGTCGCACGAGAACTGAAAGACCGCCTCGACCTGCTTCGTCGGCTGTTGGCCCCGTGCCTCGCACATTAGTGCCATGGCATGCTCATGCTGCTCGTGCCGACCCTCGCCTAAATTGCCCTTCGTATGGTTGCACGCTGTCAAAACAATGAGAGGCTTAGGGTAGCATGGGTGCGTCGCGGTGCCTAGGTCTACTAGCTAGCTTTAACTTCTATGGGCAACCAATGAGTGCAGAACTTAATGGCCTGCGCCACAGTGTCAATGCGGCAACGACGCACCCCGCGTCTGCGGCCCGGACGCGCTAGGCTATTTTAGCAGCATCGGCGGTTATCGGTACTGGTTTAGTGACAGAGGCGGTGAGGCGCAGGAAGCGAAGACCTGCCGCAGCAGTGCCCGTGCGCAAATATGTACTAGCTAGGACATGATTAAAAATCGGCTCCGTCACGGAGCACAGCTTCGCATTGCTTGTGCTGGGTGCACGGCTCCGTAGCTCTGACGCCTAGTCTCCTCGCATCGCGGTTCTACCCCTGGGGACTGGCTCCACCCATACCACAGGCTTTGAGTAGCCTAGAACCGGCCAGTCTGTGTTGCTAGACTTCGCCTACCAGCAGTAGTGGCTAAGCATGTGTGCGTGGGTCCGTGCGGCGACCTATCGGAAAAAGGCTCGTGATCTTTACGACGTTTACCGCACCACCACCACCACAAAGACACAGGAATGGTATAGAGGGTATGAGATGTGGAGTGTTTAAGTCCCTGCTACGTATACGGCGGGTTTTCGCCACGTAGGCCTTGGAAGCGACGCCCCGGTGAGCACTCAAAGCGACAGCGGTGTTACCGCTTCGACACCTGCACGGCTACTAGTGGGCGCAAGTGCGGCGCGCGTATGATTTGCGCCGAAAAGCTAGCAAGCAAGCTGGCCCAGGTACCCAAAGAATTTATGGATTGCGTTTGCAGCCGAGCCGAGCAAGCCACCGTAGCCTACTGGTTAGTACTCAGCAATTTTAAATATAGCACCCACTGCCGGCCTCCGTGTTGGGCAGCTGCGAGAACTTACGAACGCTAGGACGGTGCGGCGAACGACGATTACTAGAGCTGCCGCGTCGGCGCGAGTAGGCACGACTAGGGCGAGCCGGAGTTCACGGGATCTAGCTGGACGATTAATTAATTTTACACAGCGCACAGATTATCGCCTGAATCGCCAGGCAAGGCGTTGGTTCGGGCGCGGTCTCCAAAAAGGCCCTGTAGATCAACTAATCTAACATCTGCGCGTTTCTCTCCATGTCGATAACGCAGAGGCAAACCCTAGACGGCGCTTCCGCTTAGTTATCAGCACGACCTGTACAGGTGAAGTCGCTTGACGACGCTGGGGCAGGCGTCATCTGGCAGCCGCCGATAAAGTTCACGTGCGAGAACCCTGCTTCAATGAAGGGTTAGGCACGGAACTGATTGTCCGGCTGCGTCAAGAGCTAAAGCACGTTGACAGACAGCCCTGCATTTGTCTGAGGTTGCAATGCACCGCATATACACTTAAGTACACACTACTGTAATTTGGGCGCAGTACGCATAAAGGGGGGATCTGCGTCACGGAGCGTCGCATGGCCGCCCAGCCGCGTCCACCCTTAATTAAATGCACGACCCATCAGTCAACCCTTGCCCGTACCCGCCACGGCTATATTTCACCTTTGACAGTCCCACCAGCCGAGCCGCGACCATATTGATCCTTCCCTCCCGATAGCCCCCTCTCAATGGGGAATGCGCCGTCTTCCGTAGCGACCAGACCAAAGGATCTGCAAATACGAATGCTCTCAACGCAACACACGACAAGGCCCGTACAGCGCCCGCCGGAGGCCGTGCAGCTCGACTTCGACAACATGCCGTTTCTGCAGCCGCCACAGGAGTCGCAGTCACGACCGGCCAGTGGCTTCTATACATACCCCGGCACGCCGTTACCCCCGGCGTCCTCCCCCCCACTAATAGGTCCGCACGACGCAGGGTTCGCGCCACAGACAGCCCAGCAGGCGACCTTTGTGCACGCGCACGCGCCGCGAATGCCGTCAGAAGGGCACTTGGACCATATCGTCAATGATTTCGACTTCTTCGGAACTTCTGCGGCGCCGGCGCGAGACGTTCCTAGTGCAGCGTCGCCGCACCGCGCAAACTCGTCAATCACGTCTCAATTGTCCGTGCTGTCGCGGCGACAATCACCCAGGGGCTCGCCGAGCGGCTCTCACCGCCACTCTTTCATGGAGAGGTTTCCCAGCGGGCAGTACGAGTCGGTGGACGCGGGCGTCCCACCGCCAGTGCCGCCGCACTTCACGTTCCCCGACCACGTCGGGCCCAAATACACCCCCGAGACAGAAACAGCGCTGGCCGTTGTGGACGCGTTGGAGGACGATGTGGAGCTATGCTCGGAACGCAAGCCACTGCGATCTCGATCGCGGTCGCGGTCGCGGTCGCTATCGCGGTCCTTGACGAGAAGAAAGTCGCTGGGCAGCGAGTCCGTGGCCAGCGGCAAATCCATGACGACGGATATATATACGCGCAAATGCTCGTCGCCTCCTTTGAAGGCACCCGAGTCGCCGAGTTCGTTGGCCACAAATAGGTCGTCCGAGACGGAGGACGCCGCGCAGGAGCCGGAGTCGCCCGGCTACGACGAAGACACGTCGTTCGTGCTCGAGGGCTACAGCGAGGGCATGACGAAGCTACGCGTCGTGAACCTCGACAAGAACGGCCTGAGCACGGAGGAGAACCAAGAGCTGAGGGCCCACTACGAGCGCGTGCACGAGAAGCAGTTTGTGAAGTCCAAGGCGCAGCTCGCCGACGAGGAGGAGCAGCGCGTCCGCGCCCTGCGCAAGCGCTACGAGCGCTACGGGCATGTGTACCATGCTAAAAAGGTATCGTAGTTCATAACAAAATGTAGGAAACGCTACGATTTAACGAAAAATGAATACTTACGAGGCTGGCGTCAAAATCCGTAGTCCTGGGCCTGGTTCTCGTCCGCTTCGTTCCACGACGTGAGCATGGGCGGATCGTCCCCAATGAGGGCCGACACAAAGTCGTCGTCCTCCTGCTTAGAACGCCCGTCATACTTCGGACTATCCTTCGCGCCGAGGTAGTACGAAGTGGGCAGGTCGCCGAGGCCACCAAGGCCATCTCCTTGCTGGTGCTGGTGCTGTTGCTGTTGATACATTTCTCGCTGCAAGTTGTCCTGGAAGTTGTCCTGCAGGTTCTCGTGCATCGAGCCGCGATAGCTAGGCTGCAAGGTCTCGTGCATACTCTCATGCATGTTGTGAAGTGAGGGCGTTGTGGAGCTGCTCGGGATCTGCGAGTCCATAGAGTTCGACGCGGCCGACGGCGAAACGTTGTCGCGGAACCGGTTCACACCGCCAGGGCTCAGGTTCTGATGTTGGTAGTTGACCGAACCTGCGTTCATGCCGCCGCCCTGCTGCTGCATGTGCATTCCTCGTGGCGCCGAAAAGTCGGCATCACGATGGAAAGAGTTCATGTTCAGGCTGCCCACGTAATTGCCCATCGCAGCATTGTCATCGTACATGCTCTGCTGCTGCGGCGCGGCGTAGTTCGGCATGGCAAACGCGCTGTTCATGTGTTGTTGTTGACTCCGCTCGCCATTGGCAATGGACTCGGGGCTCTTGAACCGCGACGCAGCGTTCCCATATGTAGAGCCGAGTATTGACACGTCGGGCGCGCTCGAGGCCAGCGCCGAAGACGACCCCATTGGGTTGATCGTCGTCGGCATTTGCCAGTTCGCCGCATCCGCGCGCGAGCGCAGGTCACCCATGTCAGCGGCGCTCGGCGCCGGCTGGTCTAGACCCAGCTGCTGCAACGAGAGAGCAGTAAGGTCTGGCGCGTCGAGATCCTGGTTGCCCATATGCGCCATGCTCATGTTTTGGCCTTGGCCACTTCCGGGAGGCCCGCCGAGCCCGCTCAGCAAGTCTTCTGGTGGCCCAAACCAGTCAGCGTCAAATGCAGCAGAACCGACTGCATCCGGCGCCATCTGCGATGGTGGAGGCGGAGGCGGCATGGGGGCCGGGTGGCCCTGGCTTCCACTCACGCCTGCGCTGGAAAGCACGTTCTGAGGTACGGCGCCAGAGACCGGCGTCGGAACCCCTCTACTGAATGACCGGCCTCGCGGGCCGGGGTCTGCGGCGGCAGCAGCCGCGTCGCCAATGGCAGACAGCGTCGTCAGCACCTGGCTCTGCGTCTGTGACCGTGTGCGCGACCGTGATCGCGACGGCCGCGAGCGCGAGCGCGCCTTTCGTACCCTGCCAGTGCCGGGAATGGCGCCGTTCTGCGCCATAGCTTGCGCATGCGTTGCCGACTGGGGCGTCCCAGACGTACCCATGATAGCTGAAGATAGCGGCGGCGACCGCGATGAGGAATTGGGCGAGTAGCCCTGCGATGCCATGATGGGCGACTGCGGCGACGACGACGAGGTCGGTGAGATTCCCTGCGACATGGCCAGCGCTGGTTTGCTGTTCAGATTACGGTCGATCGTGAGCTCCTCGTTGTCGAGATTGAAACCTGACTCGAGCATGAGGTACTCCCACAGAGCCTCGCCGTAGGTCTTCGGCGTCACGCCCGTAGTTACGCGGAACACGCGGTGGAAGTGCCACGGGCTCAGATTTGCCCGCGCTGCGAGCTCCTTGAATCCGAGGATGCCACCGCGCTTCTTGCGCACGGGCGGCTTCGGGCGCATAGCCGGCGTGCCTTGCTTTACGCCCTCCTCGAACGACTCCCTTGCCGCGTCGAGTACGGCGCGGCCCACGGCGGCAACAATGTGGCCGCAGGCGTCGCAGATAAGACGCATGTGCGAATATTCGCCCTTTGCAACGACGACTTGGTCCTTCTGGTCCATACCAAGGCCACTGCCCTTCGGCTCATCGCTGTGCATCTCCTTGCTCGGGTCGTCAAGCAGTGCCGACTCACTGACTTCTGTGTCGCTGAGATCGACGCCGAGAATGCGGTTCACACCATCCATGGTGCGCTTAACCATCTCGAGGTTTACAACAAACGGCGGATGGAAGGCCTGGCCGTCGTTGTCTGACGGGGTCGCGCTCATCCCGGAAGCGCCGTGCGAGCCAACGCTGCTGTTCGCGTAGCTGCCCGCCTGGGGGCCCGTAGGTTGAGCGTTCTGCGACGAGTCCGACTGCAGGTCGTAGACCTGAGCGGGGCCCATGTTCGCCGACCTCGCGGTCGGCACGTCCGACCCATAGAGCGGCGTAGGCAGGTCCGGCTCAGATTTCATGCCGAGACCGTGGTCGACGCCGGATGAGTCGGGAAGCGCCCCTTCGTCGAGCTTCTCGCTGAGGTCGACCGAACCATAGTCCGATAGCAGGTCCGGGGCCGGGACACTGGGTGGCGTCAGATTACCTAGCTTGTCCGAAGCCGACGGGACGCGCAGCTTCGCCGCGTCGTCAGCATCGTCCTTGTCGCCAACAGGATCGAAGTTCGGCTGCGTGAGCTGGCTCGACGGAGGGACCGGATCAAGTGTTTTGCTCACACTCATCCTCAAGTTCGTGCTAGACAGCTGGTGGCCGATGCTACGAACTAGTCTTTATGTGACTGAACGGATTTCGAAATGTACCGGGTACTCGGGCAAAAACTGTTTCCAGTAGAGCCGCCTTGTGATCGTAGCAACGCGCCGTTGTAGCCGAACTTTTCTGTGGGTTCCGAAGTGTCGAACCGAGCAGAATCGCGGAGGTAGATGGTCCAGAGGACAGATGGTGCCTAGGCCCAGGATCTATATGCATTTTATGTAAGCGCTCGTGCCCACCACGGACATGTTTCCGGCAGGTGGTCTGGAAAAGAACCGGATGTACCCCTAACCTTGCGTTGCATCGCGCAAACTGCAGGGCTGGAGGTCCTCATTTACTAACCATGGGCTGGCGTATCATGCGCGCGGATCATTACCACAGTGGCGCCTAACATTGTGAGACATAGGTCTCAGTGGGAACGGCAGGCCGCCCGAGCCCGGCATGTTACAGATCTGAAAATCCCGCGCGGTTTGGCACCCGCGCCGTTATAACATTATTCAAAGGCTAATACGAGCTAGGTTTTGTGGGAAGGGGGAATGTGACTCGCAGCCACTTGCACTTTGGGAATGCGTCTCAGGGTTGTAACCCTGAGCCCCACGACGACAATCCTAGTAGAGCGAGCCCGTTTGAGTGAGCTGATGCGCGCGGAAGGGCGGCACGGCTCTCGTTTTTCTTGCGGATCTCTCTGCATGAACAGCACCTAAAATCCGCATTACATGCGACCGTATTAGGAATTCCGAAGATCGACAGCAGACTCCCCACTCAGCGTGAGCCGGCCCTCCCGCTACGTCGTAAGGGTATAAATAGCAATCTGTGGTGGCGATCTTCAGCGAACGATCGTTAAAACATTTCTTGAACGGCGGACAGGCGGCCCGCTTATGCGCCGCTCTTTGCCATATACCATTGAAGCACACATATTATCGAAGCGTGCGACTCTGTGCATGCCGCGTCAAAGCAGAAACCTTACTTACGGCTAACTCATGCATTGGCGCTCCGTGCAGCTCGCCAATTATATAATCAACTTTTATAAGCGGCGTGCATGCTGACGTATGCTATCGGCGCCGTGCTAAGCCATTGTACACATCATCACACGCTGCACCGCACTAAGCCGCACGCATCGCGAACTCGGCAGATCTACAGCGATCGTGCGAGGCCCAACGGTTTTATGCACTAGCGACTTGAAGACCGAACCGCTACCCAGGAAGAATGTAAACTTCGCACCTACCCCTTGCTTTTGGCACTGAATCGGCCCTATCCGGGATGCATACTTTGGCATGCCGGGGCTTAGCATACGACGAAAAGAACTGGCCTCCTGCGTTTTGACACGGATCAACCCTTACCACACATGTATCCACGTTGCATGAATCGTTCGCAGCAGTGAAACAGCCATGCGTTACGGATCGTGCGACGCGCACGGTCCGCGTGGTGCCTGAATGTCTGTCACCCCCGCAAGGACACGGCCCTAGATGCACTATATGTGATGTGAATCGCCGTCAAGACTCCGGCCATGCCGAGATCTCGGGGTCTAAGCAAAGGTGGGTCAGCGCGATGGGGCAGTGGCGCACCTTATTCGCATCCTGCTGGTTCGCTAGATACCCCGCGATCCTCCTGCATGGGCAGGGCCAATATGGGGCGTGTATACTAGCGGGTTATGCGTATCAACAGCTATCGTACCTCGCCGTAGATCCGGACCCTAATTTTAGTGTTCATAACCAAAACGACATTCGATTGTTACCACCAAGCTTGGCACTCAACGACAACCTCTCTAGACCTCGCCAGCGCCTACGATTGCTGCAGTTGATCAGGAATGACTTATGATAACCAGATCCGGCCGTGGACGGGCGTGCTTTCATCAGAAACGCATAGTGTCAGGGATATGACTTCATTGTTTTGTAACTATTGCTAGTACCTATATCTATAACTCGAGTAGTTGTTAAAGTAAAGCATGTTCATTGTCTTCACATTGTAGTCTGTGCGCTGACTTAAGTAGCTGCGCAGTTCGCTCGGCTTCAGCTTGCTCAAATGCGAGTCGCGCAGAAGCGAGGGCAAAAGAGACTGGTCAACGGTGTACAGCTTAGCAATGGCCCTTAGCGTGGCAAGGCTGTCGGCCACGTCGCTACCGAGGTCCCATTCGTGGACCATGAGCCTTTCGTACTCGTCGATCTCAGCACTCAGTGCTGCGCCCGCCGCAGTGGAGATGTTGTAGCCTGAGACATGGGCCAGTAGGTCTTCGCAGAACGTTAGAGCGACCAGGCGCAGCAGTCTGATGCTGTTTTCACGCGACAGCGTGTCGTGAGCGGCAGCAGCCAGCTGCTCAAGCTCGCTGTAGATGGCCTTGCTGATGAGGCCGGACTCAGGCGGCTCCACGAAGTCGCGCTTCGCTTGCTTATTGAGAATCGCGGCCGTGCGCGTGTGCATGAGATCGCCCGTTTGTTCGATGACGGTGCGGCACGAGTTTTGCACCGTAGTGATGTATGTGTTTAGCGTGTCCGCCATTTTTTCCTGCGTCTTGCGGTTTGACTGCACCATGGCGAAGAGCACTGTCTTCACAAACGCAGACACTAGCCTGAGTGTGTGACCGCAGGTTTTGATTGATCTTAAGAACGACCAGTCGATTGCGTGTTTCGCGTCGAGCCGCGAAGTGTGCTCAATTACGCCGTCCAGAATAGCGCTGATGTATCGCCCACCGATCTCGCTCATTAAGAGGTTGAACAGCGCAATGGCGTCGTTCGGAAACCGTTCCGACGGACTCAAGATCTGCTCTCTGGCAATTCCCTCCGCGAACGCCGCTAAAATCGTTTGTATAGAAGTCGACGGCACGGCAAGCAACTGCTGCCAGTGCTGGCTTGGCGGCGGGTTCGACACGCTGGCCGAGCGGTCAAGCCCCGTCGCACCGTCACTGCTGCCCGCCGCCATGTCATTCGAGTCGCGGCTGCCTCGCCATGTATCTGGGTCCGCCGAGTCCTCCGAGCGTAGGCCGCGCACAGCTCGCATCAAGCGATCCATGCGACCGTCCTCGGACTGCTGCGAGCCCTGGCGCGGCGAAGACGGGTGCACGCCGGCGTCACTAGGCAGATGGGCCGCTGCTGCGAGTTCGGCGCTGATAATTTCCGCCAGTGACCGCGTTTCAAGCGCAAAGTAGTCCTCCATGTAGAAAACGAATGCATCGATGAACTGAGCCTCGACAATGCTGCTGAGCTCGGCCTTCTCGGACTCAGAGAGCCGGCTCGACGGCGCGACCCACGCCTTCTGCAGCGTGTTAACCATGCCGTTTACTTTCGTGTAGCAGAGGCACAACACGCGGACCTGCGCCAGCGTGGCCGGCTGCGCCTGCGCCTCGTTCATGTAGCGCTCGACAATGCCCTGCACGCGCTGCTCGAACGTGCGCTCCACGAGCACCGACAGCACAAGCGCGGGCTTCGGAAAGACCTTCGGAATGATGTCAGTCTCTCGCACGACTGTTTCCGTGATCTCGGCGACCAGCGCGTCGACGACCCGTTCGAAGCCGTCGAACGACGAGAGCGGCGTGCATAGTTCGTCCCACATGCCCTTAGTCTCCTTGCTCTCGAGTTCGGGCTGCAGCTGCTCGGGGTTCATGAAGAAGCGGTGCTGGTTGATATAGGCCTGCACGACGGAGCCGCCGCCGTTGAACTCGGCAAGAATGTCGGCCGTCTCGCGCATGCCCGCGAGGTCGAAGTTCTGGTAGCTTTCTTGAAACTTGCTAACGAGCTCGTTCTCGAGCTCCTCGGCAAACTTGTCGATCTTTGTCTGCACGTCCGGGTAGGCCGCGAGCGGGCCAATGGCCGTGGCCAGCGCCTGAAGCTGGCCCACGAACTGCGTATATTTTCGGCGGTCCGTAGTCCACAGTCGCAGCAGTTCCGACGGCGAGCGGCCCTGCAGAATGGCGATGTACGCGGAGACGAGCGCCTTGTAGGCGGAGATCTGCGCGTGCTGGTGCGACGCGAGGTCGAGCTTGTTCCCGACGGGCCCTGTGCGGCGCTGGATCTCGGCCACGAGCTCGTCGAGCGTCTTCATCTCGTTCACGCAGATCGCGACATTCCCGGACACGTCCTGGATCTCGAGGTTGCGCTGGTCGTTCTCGCGGGCCGCCGTCTCGGCCGCAGCCTCCTCCTGCGTGTAGGCGATGTCGTACAGGCGCTGTAGCTCTGACGCAGCCGCCTCGAACGTGCGGATGTACGGCTTCGGGTCGAGGCGCCGCTCATCGTCGAGGTGCCGTTGCGCGCCGCTGAGCTGCTCAATGAAGGATTTGAGCGAGAAGTCCGGCGCACCGAACCGCTCGAGCCGCAGCAGCTCGCGCGTCCGGCCGTCGAGCGTATACAGCGACATGGGCGCTAAGCTGCTTCTGCGAACAGCCGCCGCAGCTGGGACCGCTTACGTGGATGCGAGGCCGCGGCGCGCGTCTACTACCCCAGAGCCGCCTACCCCAGAGCCGTCTGGCGCGGGCACCGCAGGTAGATGCGGGCAGCTTTGATACAGTACAGAGCCCTAGCAAATTCACAATTCCGGTAGCCAAATGCGTTGACCGATACGGCAGAGCGCCGGAGCCAGTACTGCGGCCGCGGCTCTCGCGTTGCTACACTTCTGTAGTTTTCCACTGCTCCGCTCAGGAGGTCTACTGCTTAAAAAATCATATACGGCAAACTATATACTTATACGGCGGCCAACTGTGCGCAACATACACGGCGTCTGTTTACTTCTGGAGCTTCGCGTTGAGGTCCTTTGCGTCGACGTTGCGCACCTCGCTGAATTCCTTAATATTCTCTGGGTTTTTGGGAATGGAAATGTTCTGCCCGTTCTTCGACGCCGCCTTCTCCTCGTCCTGTGCCTGCAGCTTCGCGTTCAGGTCCTTTGCGTCGACGTCACGCACCTCGCTGAACTCTTTGATCTGCTCAGGGTTCTGCGGCATCTGGATGCCTGGCGCGCCCAAATTGTTGTCCTGGCGGTGCAGAGACTCGTCCTTCGGCATAACAGTAGGCTTGTACGACATTCTTGTGAGAAGTGGCTGGTGTGTGGCAACAAGGGCCAACCATAGACGCGGGCGATAACGTGGCGAGGGACATAGGGCTAGGGCCTGGACGGGGCACCCTTTGCCGCAGCGCCCGGGGCTGGGGTGTATGCCGCACATCCTCAGCGGTTTCGCATCCGCGCGCGAGCAAACGAGCCGTGCATGACGTTTTCCTCCCTCGTGGACCGTGTGGTGGGCCAGCCCGCTTCGCATGAACGCAAACACGCCTACAAGTTCGGGCGCACGCTGGGCGCCGGCGCATACGGCGTTGTGCGCGAGGCCGTGAACAAGGAGACGGGCGAGAAGGTTGCTGTTAAGGTGCTGTTGAAGGCGAAGATCCGCACGCCCGAGGACCAGCAGTCCGTGCAGCAGGAGTTCGCCATTCTGCGGCAGCTGCACCATCCAAACATTGTGCGCTTCTACGAGTGGTTCGAATCGAAGGAGAAGTTCTACATGGTCACGCAGCTGTGCACGGGCGGCGAATTGTTCGACCGCATCTGCGACTACGGCAGTTTCACCGAGCGCGATGCGGCGCGGCTCACGCGCGAGGTCGCCGGCGCCGTGCAGCACCTGCACGAGCGCAACATCGTGCACCGCGACGTGAAGCCCGAGAACCTGCTCTACGAGTACGAGGACGCAAAGGGCCAAGCACCGCTCGTTCTCTGTGACTTCGGCGTTGCGAAGAGCCTTGTTTCGAGCGAGGAGGTCATCAACGCGGCCGCCGGCTCGCTTGGCTACGCGGCGCCAGAGATCTTTTTGAATACGGGGCACTCAAAGCCGTGCGACGTGTGGAGCCTCGGCGTCGTGCTTTACACGACTCTCTGCGGCTACTCGCCGTTCCAGGCCGACACGCCGCAACAGTTTATGCAGGAGGTGCAACCGAACTACGAGCCGAGCTTCCCGCGCGCGTACTGGGGCAACGTGAGCACCGAGGCCAAGGACCTCATATGGCGCATGCTGCGGTACCAGCCCGAGGAGCGGCTCACGGTCGACGAGGTTCTGCAGCACCCGTGGGTCGCTGGCGTGGACGAGGCCGAGTACTCGAGCTTCGATCTGCTGCCGAGCGTGAAGCCGCACCTTGCTGCGCGGCGGCGCTGGCGTGCCGCCTACGAGCGCGTGCTCCTTCTGCGTGTGCTGCAGAAGCTCGACATGGAAAACGAGGGCGAGGACGAGGACGAGAAGCACGCCGAGAATCATGCCGAGAAGCATGCGGAGCCAGGCGACGACGCCGGCTCGCGGTTCATGCAGGTCGTGGCGGCAGCGTCAGCGCAGAAGAAGGCCGAAGACGCCTCGCGCGAGGAGGCCGCCTAAGCTTTCCTTTCTTACTTACTCCACGAACTCTTGCCAATGGACGAGGCTCTCTGCGCATATACTTTGTCGTATTATGTACTGCCCCATTCCTGAAGAACAAAACAAATAGGAAAAAAAAAGGACAATTGAAACCTTTGACCGGCGTGCACTAGCTTGCCTAGCAGCCTTCCTCACCTAATGTCTACACCATCTGTCACTACACCATCTGTCACTAAAAACTATACAGCCTTATGAAATGCCCGAAAACCCGCCGCCTATATGCCGCCGCCTATATGCCGCCGCTTGAGATCGCTTGTAGTAACTGTCGCGAGCACATGCTTATTGTGAACGTCAGTCACCTCTGCAATGGGCGCGGTCCTCAGCAATGCAATTAAGACCGGTAGAGGTGTTTCGAGCGTGACTTGGGCGGGCTCAGCCAACGCATGCACATGCGCCGCCGCAGTCTGTGTCGGGTCGTCTGCCAAATCCGACTCCAGCTGGCGGCCTTCTAAAAACCCAATTAAGCGCTGCGTGCGGCGATCGAGCACGCCGACCACGGGAGGCGCCATAGGCCAGCAGTCAAATACCAATTCGCGTGCATCCACGAGCAGCGTATCTGCGTAAACAGGCAGCGGCGGCGGGAGCTGCAGATCCTCAACTACGGCGCCGCGCAGCTCCATCGGCAGCGGTTCTTAAGCGCAGCAGCATGTTTACGAAATGGGCCGCCCGTACCCTGCACTCCCGCACCGTCTGTGATGGAGCAGCAGATCCGGCTGTCCAGCACGGCCGGGTTCGCCTGCCACGCTTGCGACGTCTCGTTCAAGGACAGCAACAGCTACATTGACCACACGCACTCGCCCGGGCACCTGCAGGCGACAAACCGGAGCGCGAAGGTGCGGACCGCGACGCTAGAGGACGTGCGCCAGCGCATTGAGCAGCTTGCCAAGGAGCGCGGGCTGAAGGACTGAAACCGGCAGCGCGCAGCACCCACTTGCAAGCCGATTGCGAGCAGCCTTTTGGCAGCGAGCCGCATTTATACCACTAGGCTGCGCAGCACATTCACAATGAGCGGCCTGAAAACCGGCTAGAGAGGTCTACCTACCGCAGCCCTGTAAACCTCCAGTCCTGTTGTTGCAAAACAAAAGTAGATGTAGAACGTTCAACTGAGTGCCAAATGGGCCGTATGTTACGGACCGTCGCGGCCGCGCAATTTGCTCGCGCTTAAACTAGAACTCCATGATTTTTTGAGCCGTTACTCTGTCCGCAGCCGTCCCTTGCCGCTCTATTACTCCATACCTGGTCTGCGGGGAAGAATGCGGCAGAGTGAGACAGGTACCGTTTACCCTGGCGAGGGCGTTCCTCGCGCCAATCGCGGCTGCACAGCTTGCCCGCAACAACGGGCTGGTCATGCGCCTCCGTGACGCCGTACATACGAGATTCCACCTCTGGAACAGCGTGCGAACATCGTCTAACCTGCTGGTTTCGAGAAATACACGTAGACAAGCGCGCGAGCCGACAGAACGTTCTCACGGACCCCAGCGAGCGGCAGTATTAAACCGCCGCTGCGAGCGCACAAACCCAACCAGGTGTAGAAGTGCGTTGTCGGACATGGACTTGCGGAACGTCTCGATTCTACAAACTCGTCGGCAGAGAGTGCTTCCGCGTGGTGGCGCGACGCGCCGCGCGAGCACTGCTCCCACTTAGGGACATCGAGCTAGTCGTAATTACAGAATTCAAGCCTGTGCGGCTCGCGACCGACGACTGATAATAACCTCAGTAGCGAGTGCAAATCGGAAGGGGAAATGGAGCATCGCCGCTGCTACCGCACAGTGACGTCATCGTATGCTGAGGGTTACGCAGCTATTTGTGCGCCAGCTTTAGGCGCACTGAATTCGTAGTCAGTCTCTGTTGTTCTGCAGGCATAGCGGCCATTATGTAGAATTAGGGGCCTCTGTCAGACCCGCCTAAGCTAATTGCCTTTCGGGAATACGTGGTGCTCAGCGAGCGTTTGCTGCACTTGGTGGTACACGGCGTCGACAGGCTCGTCGCAGCGCAGCGTCGCCACCTTGCCCGCCGTACGGAAGTAATCAACCACGGGCATAGACGTGTCCGTGAACGTCTTGAACCGCTTCTTCGCGGACTCGACGTTGTCGTCGGCGCGGCCGCTCGTGGCGCCGCGGCTCAGAATGCGGTCTAGCATGATCTTCTCGGGGCACTCGAAGAACAGCGTGAAGTGCGACGGCACAATCTGGTCCTCGAACGTGAGTGCCTGGTCCATCTGGCGCGGGAACCCGTCGATGAGGAAGTGGTGGATGCCCTGCTTCGTCTGGATCTCCTGCATCGCGTTCTTCAGCAACTCGATCGTGACCTCCTGCGGCACGATGAGCCCGTTCTTGATGTTGTTACGAATGAGGTCTCCGTACTTCGAGCCGGGGCGGTCCTGCTCCGCGCGCAGCAGGTCGCCGGCCGAGATGTGCGCGAAGTTGTAGTCGCGGATGATGAGGTCGCACTGTGTGCCCTTGCCGCTGCCGGGGCCACCAAGCACGAACACAACAAACGTGCTGCTCTTGTCGAATGCCGTGCGCTTCGGCTTCGCCTTCAGCGCCTCGTACTCAGCCTCGCTCATCTCGCCCTTCGAACGCTTGTCGCCCGTGAGCTTTAGTGCCCCAAGGAAACCGATGGTGCCAAGGCCCATGATCGCGAAGAAGTAGCGCCATTTAGGCATTTGGTTCGCGTTCGGCGGGCCCTGCGAGGCGAAGCGGCGCGCGAAAAGGGCAGAGGACGGAGCGCGTGTGCCGTTTAGACGCAGCCGAGCCGCGGCCGAGACAGCGGTGCGCGTGCTCGCCGAGGTTCCTGATTTGTACAACCGAAACATGCTTGCTACTCAAAGGGGCGCTTGCCGTGTCCGGGGCGGGCGTGCTGAGAAGTAACAAGGCAGAGAGTTTGCGAGGTTGGGGTTACGCCTCATGGCGACGCTGGTGCGTTCGCCCGTATTGTGTAGCCAGACACATGGCGTTGCCAGACGTATGACGTAACATGCCGTCCGAAAAAAACCCCCAGCGTTCATATCCACGAAACAGGTAGACGCGCGCACCGCAGCAGGCTAACATGTCGCTCGTGAACTTGGGACATGTGTGCTGCCACCTTCAGAACGTGAGCCGTGTGCTGAAGCCGGTCACGAGCATCCCAATGTCGAAGCTGCACCTGCAGATCGCGCTGGGCCTCTACAAGGAGGGCTTTCTCGGCTCCGTGCAGCGCGGCGACCTGCGCGGCCCAGACAACGAGTTCACGCCTACCACCTTCGACAATATCAGCACGCGCCGGCTCTGGGTCTCCATGAAGTACCGCAACTTCAAGCCCGTCCTCCATCGCATTCATCTCGTGAGCCACCCCAGCCGCCGCGTCGTTGCCTCCCACACGGACCTCGTCAAGCTGTGCACGGGCAAGCCATTGGGAAAGGTCCAGCCGCTGGCGCTGGGTGAGGTCATGTTCATCAGAGCTAATAACCCAGAGCGGTCGGTGCACGAGATCCATGACGCCGTAAGGCGCCAGCTCTCCGGCGAGATCCTTTGCCGCGCAAACTAGCAGCCCATGCCTAACATTGTTGTACATAGTATTTCCGTCACACTAGCCGCGCCGCGCGCCCGTCTCTGCGCCGCCGCACCGCCGAGGAGTACCCTTGCCGCGGCGGCGGTTCGCCACGAGTGGGTCGTGTAAACCGCCGCGTTGAACTCAATTCGCATCTGCATTTATTGGGTGTTAGGGCGCAAATTCGTGCTCATGAGCGGACGCTCGGATATAAAGGCTGAGAATGGGCCCAGAGTGAACGTTAGTGCAGAGCAGCTCGCGACCAGCGCGGGTGCTATTGATAATGATTTGCCATTGTGCCGCGCACTCGTGTTGTCGAAAATCTTTGCTGTATGTACATACGAGGCGCCGGCTAAGTACGAAGTCGAGAATCAGTTGTCGCAAATGCAATCGGAGGAGCTTGGGCGCTGGCTAGCTAACCGCCGCTTTATTACGCCGCGGCGAATGCTGCGTCGACAAACCGGTGTGGATGGCCGTGCAATTGCGAACCGCCTTTTTACGCACGGCCTTGGCGGCGTCGAAAGTGGGGCGCCCACACTGCGATACTGGCTTGAACTAGTCGCAATGAGACACCGCCAGTTCCGCACTGCGGCAACTATGCTTCTGTTCTGGACTGTTTACGAGCTTCTAAAACTCGTTCAAGCCGAGGACTCGGGGCCGCGCACGCAGCGGACTATACAAACGGTCCACGAAGTCTGGACTTCTGGGCTGCGCCGCGCTTGTAAGGATGTCGACATCTACTTACGATCGTTCGCCCTCAAAATGACAGGATGGTGCTGCCGCCTCGCACCTGCTGCTCTCTGGGACACCGCGACGGCCGCCCTTATGCTAGATGCAATCTGGGACCACACACGCACTGTCAAAGCCGAGGCGCTGAAGCAGATGGCCTACCTGTCCTGCGAGCCCAGCATCAGCTTTGAACAGATTAGCGTGTCCGAGGCCTGGGCCGACGCGCTTGCGTTTCACGCGGAATATTCCGCGGCCCGCTTCAGCGATTGTCGTATGGCGCTTTCTTCTCTGTGTGCTCTAGGCAAGCGCGGCGTTTTTTTGAAGCGTGATGTTGCCCAACGCATACTGACGCAGTATGTCCAGAGCCGGGCGCGCATGTCAGCGGTGAGAATGGCCATCGAGCTGTTTTGTCAGGGCCAGCGGAATGAGCCCCTTTATGAAACTGTTGTGGATATCATTTTAGCGCATGGGGGCAACCACCTGAGTGCGCTGGGTGAGGCCATGGGCAAAGCGTTAGGACCGGCGAACTCGGCGCGCTTTGTGGAGCGCTTGAAGAATTATGTCCTCCCTGACGAGGATATCACAGCCCAGACGCGGCGGCTGCGGGTTTTGCGGGGATTCGCAGAGGTTCTTAATGAAAGACTCGTTCTCGAATTAGCAGCCGCTTTACGATCGGCGTTCCCAGATACACCCGCGACGGCTTGGCATCTGTTGAAACTGATGGAGCTCGTAAAGGACAAGCATCGAGCCGACTAAAACCTTGCTCGCTGCTTGCTTGATCATGCAGTCGTATGCCGCATCGGTCGGTTCGCCGGGTCAGAGCGAAGCGGGCGGCGACCGTGGTGCGCGAGCAGCACAGAATGAAACAGGTGAACCGATCTGTGAGCACCGCATGAAACAGATGAACCGATCTCTGATCTGGGCAGGGCCAGTTTATTCCAGTATATAAAGAACGACTAGCTCAGAAATTGTCAATAGTATTGTTAAATGCTTAACCGGCGCAACGTAAGGGTTTCTGTCTTTAGTACTCCTCTTTTTTGGCGCCCCGATGTGAGCCGCAGAAACGTAACTAGAAGCGAGAAGAAGCCACGGCGTGGCGGAGCACTTGCTAGTTAACTATAGAAGATAATCGCTTGATCGGGCCCATATCGGATCCGCGCATTTTGGCCCACAGAGCGGGGGGGGGGGCGCTGGGCGCCCCACATCGCTAGATGCACTGCCGCGTAGGCGCCAGATTTAGCTAAATTGCTTTTCTACGGCCCATAGCAAACGCTGCTTCCTAGGTTCTCATAGCGCTAGTCCTATTTATGCACACGGTCTGGCATGCCCTGCAAACGGCGCCGATGCTTACGCCCGCATTATTAGTGGGAAATGCACGCCAATCAAGTTCTTGCTCAGTCGGCATCCGGCTTTGCGCCCTAGGTCTTCTTTGCACGATGTTTAATCCAGATAGCTAGCAGATGCATTGTTCAGGTCTAATGCGAGACGAACACAACCATTTTGAATACTGACTAGGCCGCCGCCGTTAGCCGCAGATGTTCCGCGCGTGTGGCTTTGTCGGGTGCAACGGATATGTAGGGTTAGGCAAGTCCCTCCTTCTCAGTGTCTGTGTCACGGGAAATGCCGCGGGAATCGCATTCGAACTCAGTGGTACGACGCGTGAGGTAAGGGACGCCAAGTCTAAGAAATCTCGAGGCGCCCCTGATCTTGCCCAGAATCGTGAAGCTAAATGTGACTTCGCGAAAATAACCGGTCAAAATGCGCTAAACAGTCTTTCAGCTACTTTTAGGATAGCCCCGCCCGTACCACGCAACCGGGCACAGACGGCGCCTCCCCCTGTATGCCCAGTCTACCCCAGCCCAAGACTGGCGCACAGAGCCCACCCAATCATAGGGTTAGGCTCGCCAGTTCGAAAAGACTTAACCGGGTCCGAGAGAAACCATAAAAGCGTGGAAATTCTCCGCAGGAACACAATCGAGCCCACCATGTCGCTGTCACAACCATGCGACACAGAGATTGCCTCAGGCAAGCGGCGCAATCGCTTCGACCGACCAGGCGAGAGGACCGATGACGCCCCCGTGCGCGGCGACATTGGAGAAATAAATGTCACAGCTTTGGCGGACTCTGCCGTCCCTGGGCCATCAGAACCTGGGCCATCAGTACCTGGGCCATCAGTACCCGAGACTGAGACTACTCAAGGTAATGAAGGGTCTTATTTTGACTAAACAATTGCATTGGCATTGCGGCTGCAGCGTCAGCGCATTAGGAAAAAAAACGACCAAAGCGCGTGGTCATTAGCCGGACCCTCCGAGCGGCTACTTTTGGACTCAATTTTTGGTTAATAAATTATTCGAGAGCTATACCTGCGAAACGGCTCGCACCATCCGTAACGATTAAGTGTTTACTGGCGCCTCTTCACACAGAACCAACATGCGCAACCTAGATTGTGAACGCCTCGCCAATGCCCAGAGGCCTGCTCCAGGGCCGAAGATCTAGCTGGTAGCCCCGCCATTTCTTCATTTGTTCTCTGCGGCTGTTGACCTTTTCAGATTCCGAGTACAGGTCCGCTTCGACGAACGACGACGCGCGCGTGCGGTGCGCGCCGAGCGCCAGACCGTCCTGAGGGAGGCTGGGAGGCGACAGCGAGACCTCTGTATGCTGGCTCCGTGCCATGGCCAGCTCGGCCTCGAGGCTCTTAACCCTGTTCTGAAGCTTCTTGACCTCGGCGCGCAGGTCGTCGTTCGCACCCCGCAGCTCCGCAACGAGCTCTGCGGACGAGGCGGGCGCATCAGTAGACGAGACCGCGGCCTGCGAAGTCTGCTCCGCAGGCGCTGCCGCCGCTTCTTCCGGAGCTGGCTGCTCAGCAGTCACAGGCGTAGTAGGGCTCTCCGCAACATTGGTCACTGGCTCCTCAGTCGGAGCTGGATTTGTGTCCGTGGCCGCTGGGCTCGACTCGGACTGCGCATTGTCAGATGCGGGATTTGAGCTGGCCTCTACGCCATTTGCGGCCTGCTGAGGAGTGCTCACAGAGCTGTCTGCAGCCGTATTACTCTCCCTTGTTGAGTCTGTCGCGGCCTGCGCTTCGAGTTCTTGAACGGCCTTATTAGACTCTTCCTTGGACTCGTCGTCCTTCGACTCTTCCTTGGACTCGTCGTCCTTGGACTCGTCCTTCGACTCGTCCTTCGACTCGTCCTGGGGCTTTTCAGACTCCTTCGCGGCGTCCTGCGCGGGCTCCGGTGTGGTTTCCGCCGCGGGCTTCTCGGCGGAAGCCTCTTCTGATGCAGACTCCGTCTTGTCTGTTTCCTTAGCGTCCTCCGCGGTCGTGGCTGGCGTCTCCGACTTGGCGTCAGCCTCTGTGGACGATGCCTTCGCGTCTGGCTCCGGAGTCTGGTCTGCCGCCGCGGGCTTATCCTCGGTGCCGGACTCAGTGTCAGCACCGGCTGGAGACTCCTGGCGGCTCTGCGCCTTTTGCGCCTTCTTCATTTTGGCATACAGCTTTTTGGCCGCCTTTACGTCCTTTTCGGCCATGCTGATCCTTGTTTATTAGCCTGTTCACGTCGGGACCAGCGCCTGTTGTTGACACACCCGGATGCCACGCCGCACCTCCACGATACTGTGGAGACCTCTGAGCCCAAGCCCGCCTTTAGTGGCCTCGAGTCTGAACCTAAATGAGGCAAATTAATACATCGCGGAGGCACTGCAACCGCGACGGCGGTCTGAGCTCCCGGCCGATGTAACAAAATATGCGTATGTATCTAACTACCTAATCCTGCGGCTTTGAAGAAGTCCGTAGCCGCCGTAGCCAAAGCAATTGTCCGATTCCGGCTACAGCAGCAAAGCGTAGCTTTTCTTCTCCGTGGCGCCGGAAAATAGACTCTCTACTGAATGAACGTCTGCTTGGTGGCTGCCAATCTCTAGCACAGCGCCGTTATGAGTCTGCCGAGCACACTAAGCGCGCAGCTGGGTTGATCACATTTATCCAGCCCAAATTTGGTGAACGCAGCACTGTGTGGCCGCACATCTGCGCTGGGGAATTGGGAAAGTAGTGCCCTGCAGCCGGCGTGCTGTCGGACGTGGCCGGCCCAGCCCACCGCGACGTGCTTACGCCAGCACGCTGCGGCGTTTTAAACCATCCCGTTTTTCTTTCCCCGAGTGGGCTGAGGCAGCGAACGCAATGGCTCGCGGTAACCAGAGAGAGCTGGCTCGCCAGAAGAACGCCAAGAAGGACGAGAAGGGCAAGAACAAGAAGGATGGCGACCCGCGCCTGCGTAACGAGAGCGACGCCGCCATTCTGCGCGAGAAGCAAGCGAAGGCGAACGAGCGCAAGGCCGCCGAGGCCGCTGCCGCTGCCGCTAAAAACAAGGTCTCCTACTTCTAAACACGGCTAACGGCCCAAACTTTAGTCGCAGAGATAGCTTAATCCGCTGTTTATTCACGCAGGGGCCGCGCCACGGACCGGGCGATTTCACACCCGCATACACACACCTTCCCGAGGGCAAGGGGAGCGCGCTTAGTATCAGTCGATAGTGAGAAAAAAAGATATTCCGTTAGCTAGCGGCTTGCCCGTTCTATATGATCGATGGCGTTACGGGCGTGCAAGATAATCTCCTAGACCTTACAATTGCCCTCTGCGGAGCGCCAATTCAAGACCCCGATGTGTTCCCGCCTCCCAATGCGCAGGTCATCATCCATGACCGTTTAGCGGTGCGAGTGGCAACGTCGCCGGCAACGCCGCCGACAACGCCGCAGACGGCCGTGGACGCCATTGCCGCACCCGTCGACCTCGATACCGACGTAGACGGGAACCTTGTCGTCCTCGTGCCGAAGAAGGTCGCCGAGGCGCAGGCAATTGCCGAGGGCAGGCCGCTGCGCCCGAAGCGGCGCAAAGTGCAGGGGCCGGCGCCGAGGGCGTCTATGGCAACGCTGGCCATAGACCCGTCCGATGCGTGCCTGTGCTCGAATTTGCATAAGAGTGCGAGCAGCATTCCGCTCGCCTCTGTCCTGGGGCCTTACTTAGAGCGCGCGCGCAACGGTGGCGTGTTCCTCGTCTTTGGTGCTGCTCTGCGCGCAGACAGCACGGCCCCAATCCGCTCTCGCCAGAACGTGGCGCTCCAGTTTCTTGCGCGGGCGCTCGATGACCCAACACTTGTGGATCCGCAAGCTTTCCAAGCAGGCTCTGTGGAAATGCTGCAAATGATCACGCAGAAGCCGAGCCAGCATCCGCCGCACATAGAGCCGAGTGGCATGAAGACGCCGCTTCTGCCATACCAGAAGGACTCCGTGCACTGGTGTTTGCGCCGAGAGGGCAAAACGATGCGCGGTACATCATTAGTTGAAGACCTCGATCCCCAGATCCGGGACTACGTAGTTGCTCCGCCACTTGGGTGGCGCCAGCTGCCGGGCTCTGAGATCTGGGTGAACCCATACGAGCTGCGAACTTTGTCGAGGGAACCGAATCCCGCGCACGCAGGCGAGTTCTGCGGCAAGGGGCTGCTGGCCGAGGAAATGGGTCTTGGCAAGACGCTTGAAATGACGTCGTTGATTGTCCTGAACCAGCGTATTGTGGGCGATAATGAATACGCGATGGACAGAAATAGTGGGCAGCAGGTACTGAAGATCAAGGCCACGCTTGTCATTGCTCCGAAGTCCATTTTGACACAATGGAAGCACGAAATGGCTCTACATGCACCACACCTGAACGTCATTTTCTACCAGGGTCACGAGCAGAGCACCGTGTGTATAGAGGACCTCGCGAAGGCCGACGTCGTGCTCACTTCGTATGCGCAGCTCTCGCTCGAAGTGCACAACGCAGTGTTCAACCCGAGCAAGCGCAGCACGCGGAATAACCTGTTCAAGCGGCCCGAGGCCATTGAGGCTAATCGGTCGAAGCTTGTGCAAGTCCAGTTCTGGCGCGTCATCATCGACGAGGCGCAGATGATCCACACTGGCGTGAGCAGCGCGGCCCTCGTGGCCAGACTGGTTCCTCGCGTGCACGCATGGGCAGTGACCGGAACACCAGTCAAGCGCTCTCTCGAGGATCTTCGCGGTTTGCTTTATTTCCTAGATATGCACCCGTTCGTGGCCAAGCAGTGTTGGCAGCGGCTAATCGCGTCCCCTATCGACCTCGAGCGCACCATGCCGCTTATCGGAATGCGCCACACAAAGCCCGTGGTTTCTCACCAGCTCTTTATCCCGCCGCAGCGCCGGAAACTTATCCTGCTCAAGTTTTCTGAGGTCGAGCGCCTCAGATACGACCGCCTCGTACAGCGTTTTGAGGAGGAGGAGCGCACGTCGAACCCGAATCTGAATAGCTGGCTAATGCGCCTGCGCCAAGCGTGCAGTCACGCCACTTCCGGATCTCAGTCCTCCTCGGATGTCCTGCTTACGATTGACCAAGTGTTAGGACAGCTGGTCGACGAGGCCGACGCAGCCGTGTATGCGAAGCACCGCGAAATGATCGTGCTCGAGCTCGAGAAGGGCCAATTGTTGGACAAGGCGGACAAACTTACAGAAGCCATCAAGGTGTGGTCAAGAGCCGCGGCGGCGATCATGGAACAGCTCGACAAGACAAACAAACGGCTGCAGTTCCTGGTCGAGGCGGCCGATGCGAAGCAGGCCGAGGCTGACGACCTCGAGCAGCAGCTCATGCCCGACCCAGTGCGTCAGCTGTCGGCCGAGCCCAATGTGGCGGAGCTGAAGAAGGAGAATCAAGTACTCGACGCAAAACATGCGGCCACAGCGGCGCAGAATCAAGTGAAGTCGGCCCGCAGTCGCCGCAAGGCGTTCCAGGAGCTGTTGCACCGAACTCTGTTCTTCATGGGCACTGGGTACTTCCGGCTATCGCAGCGACTTATCATACGGCTGGACAAGGAAAACGTGAAGGCCGAGGACTTCGGTAGCGAGACCCAAGATCAACTGAAGCGCAACAGCGCTGAGGAGACCCGCTATTACGACCGAGCCGAACGGCTCCGAACCGAGATTTTGGGTGAGGCCGCCGACCGTGTTGAACAGTTTAGAGAGAAGATCAAGCTGCCGTCGTTGTGCAAAGTAGCGAAGGTCTGTAACGTGCGCAAGGCTGAAATCGTCGATGAGCTAGGCGAATTTGCGCAGGAGATGACCTCGCAGCTGCTGGACATCTTGAACCAGCCGCTCATGGAGGAGAACGTGCATGAGGCGAAGCCTGGCGAGCAGGTCGAGAACGATGCATATGCAAAGACGCTGGATCTGCAGGAGTACGCGTTCGGCCTTCTCAGTACGCTACAAACGATTTTACGCGATCGAGCAGCTGCCATCAACGGCGGTAACGTGCAAAATTTGAACCCCGAATCAGATGAGTTTCTTGCCAAGTTCTTGGAGCGGCGAGAGGAGATCGTGCCCCTGTTGCGGCATGATCGTACGCCGCTGGCGTCCGTGATGAAAACCACTGGTGTCGATAGCCACCTAATTGAGCAACTGAAGGGCGAGGTGCCGCGCTACCAGCGATTGTACAGCACGCTGCGTGACCTCTACAACAGCCGAGTTGAATACTACAAGCAGCTACAGGACCTTAGCGACCAGGTACAGGATATTGAGTTGCCGCGGTCGGCCGACTTGGTGCAGATGATTGCGGAGAAGGAGAAGGCGGTGGGCCGGACTATTAGGAGTATGGACGCACTGGTTTCTCGGCAGCGGTACGTGCGCAACCTCGAAGGTGCGAACCACAAACAGAGCCAAACGCGCAGCGATACGACTTCGAGTGAGGTATGCCCCATTTGCCAGGACGAGTACATAGTCGGGTCTCTAGCGCCGTGTGGGCACACTTTCTGTTTTGACTGTTTGCACAAGTGGCTGGGCGTGAAGTCGACGTGTCCGCTGTGCAAGCGGCACACGCCAGTGTCGCAAGTCATCACCTTCAAGATCGGCGACGAGCCCGAGGAGGCGAAAGAGAGCGAGGAGCCCGCGAGCAATGCCGACGAGATTGCGAGCGAGATCTTCTCGCCCGTCTCGGACGCCGAGTATAACCGCGTGCTGCACGAGCCCATTGAGCGCATGTATGGCATCAAGATCGACATGATTGTACGGCACATGAAGCACCTGCGATCGGAAGACCCGACGGCCCAGGTCTTAGTGTTCTCGCAATGGCAGAGCATGCTGCGCGTGCTGCGCAGCGCCCTCAGCGAGAACGGCATCCGCGCAGCATCGATGGGGGATCCCGTTTCGCGGGTGGACGAGTTCCGCGAGGACTCGAGCGTGGCCTGTCTGCTGCTGCACGCGAAGGCCGACGTCGCCGGACTCACGCTCGTCAACGCGAGCCACGTTTATTTATGCGAGCCGTTTCTGAACACGGCGCTCGAGCTGCAGGCCGTGTCGCGTGTGAACCGCATTGGCCAGACGCGCGAGACCATTGTATGGCAGTTCTGCGTCGAGAACACGGTCGAGCAGACGATTCTTGGCATGACGACAAAGCAGCGGCTGCTGGACACCGCTGCCGTGGGCATGGACTCGGCGGACTCGTTGACGCTGGCCGAGGCGCAGAGCCAGGGAAGCCTTGTTGACAAGCGCTCGGGCGCCGAGATCGTGGGCGAGAACGTGATTCGCGAGATCCTGTTTAAGAAGAAGGCGAAGTAAAGCGCGCAGGTTTACTACTGCACGCGCAAAATAACTTAAGACGCAAAATAACTTAACACTATTAATTTTAACGCTAGAAACACTCAGTCGTTGCAGCGGTAGCTCTCGTTGATCTCGTAGATGTGGCCAGCCTTCACGAGCTCGGTCAAAACCGGCTTCAGGTCGCCTTCGCTCATGGCCAGCTCGCGGGCAATGTATTCCTGGGGCGCGCCGTCCTCATTGTCGTCGGCGCCCTTGATAATATCGAGGATGCGTTCCGTGAGGCTCTGGTCGACGAACAGGTTCCCTTCCTCAGCCTTCACGGCGTCCTTACGCGGCTCGGCGTTCTGCCCGATGGGGAGGCGTCCCGTGAAATGGAACCACTCGCGCGCGGCCAGGATTTCGTGGTAGAGGAACTGGTACGGCGGAATGTCGTAGTCGATGCGCGTTACCTCGAAGTTCTTCGTCTCCTTGAACACGCGGAAGTAGCCGAACACGTTCGCCATGCGGTTCATATGCAGGTCCGGCTCCTTGTCCTCGAAGCGGAACTTCGAGAGGCGCACCTCGGCCTCGCCCGTCGAGTCCCACACACGCACAACCGTGGCGCTGTTTTTCTCGCTCGCCTCCTGCATCACGACACACAGCATCGCGTTCTCGACAGGGTGCCCGTCGACGTGCACGGGGCTGTCCGCGTCGGCGACCTCAGCGTCGAGCAGCTGCGAGACGAGGAGGGTGCGCACGGGACGGTACGACTTTTTGTCGCCGCTGGCGTTCGCTTGCGAGCCGTTCTGGCCCTGCGAGCCCTGCGCAAAGAATCCGCCTTCGCTCATGGTGTGCAAAACGCGTACTGGGGCGCGACGAACAACAACATTATTCATTCCCGGACGCGACGTGAAATGGCTCTATTAAGGGTTAGGGCCTGATCGGGTGGCGAGCTAGATTCGACGACTGATGTGCCCTGCGCTGCCACGTCCGTGCGTGCAGTGACTACGCGAGTGCTTAACTACGGAGGGCTGCCGCCGCATTCAGCAACATATCAGTGAGCCGTGGCTAGGCGGCGGCTCTGAATTGCGCCGTCTTGGCCCGCGAATCGCGATGGCTTAGCAGCACGTTCCAAGCTGAACGTAATTCACATATATATAGATATATTTATACGCCGACAAAGGGCTGGGCATTAAATTAAGGTTGCTATCAGGACCCCTCCCAAGCCCGTCCCCCTTCCCCAGTGTTAAGCCACGTTTAGACTCGTAGAGGGCCGCTGCCTTGCGCCGTAAAGATGCCAGGCTTCTCTGGTGCCCCGCAGACGACCGGCTAGCGGCCAGATAGAAGCCCCCGCTGCGCCGTAACTTGTTGGGTTCCCTAGCTTAGGGTTGCTCGCGTCCGGCGGCAGGAACCGCGGGGTGCGCGTGCCCTTGGCCCCTAGTTACGTGCTCTTCCCCGGCCATATACCCCGGTGTCTGCAGGCGCATGCACTTTTGTTTGTGGAGCAGGGTACGGGTTCAAATTTGTTGGGACATTTTGCATGGCACGCTGCAAGACGGCTCTAGCATCTTCCGCAACTGCACAGAACGGTTTGCACGACACAGGGAGGCCGGGAGGCGTGTTTTTCTGCGGTATGGAGCGACGTTCGAGCGAGCAGGACGAGTCGTACTTCGTGTACGACTTGTTTGTGAAGTTCTTCGAAATCATCTTCAATGTATTCTTCCGCACCATCCGCGTGCGCGGCGCCTGGCGCATTCCGCGCACGGGTCCCGTCATTTTCGTCGGCGCACCACACTCGAACCAGTTTGTGGACCCCATTATGATCGGCATGCAGGTGTCGCGCATGTCCGGCCGGCGGCCGTCGTTCCTCATTGCTGAAAAGTCGTACAAACATCCAATCATCGGCCGGCTCTCACGCTTCATGAAGTCCATTCCGGTCGGGCGCGCCCAGGACAGCTTCAAGGTGGCTACGGGCGAAATATACAGCAAGGGCGGTGATTCGCTAGTTTTGCACGGCGTGGGCACGCGGTTCCTGAGCGAGTGCGCGCCGGGCAACAACCTCAGTTTGCAGGGCTCGAACGACCTCGCCTCGGTGAAGGAGGTTATCAGCGACACGGAGCTAGTGCTGCAACGCAACTTCCGCACGGACGAGGGTCAACTGCTGCTGAAGGAGGGCTTCGAGCCGCGCGGGTTCAAGATCGGCGCGAAGGTCGACAACACGAACATGTTCATGAAAGTGTTTGAGCACCTAGCGAAGGGCCACACGTTGGGCATTTTTCCCGAAGGTGGTTCGCACGACCGCCCCGAAATGCTGCCGTTGAAGCCCGGCGTCGCCATCATGGCCCTCGGCACAATGGCGCAGCATCCGGGGACGCGCGTGGCCATCGTGCCCGTTGGCCTGAACTACTTCCACCCGCACAAGTTCCGCAGCCGGGCCGTGTTTGAGTTCGGCGACCCGCTATTTGTGGATGCGGAGCTCGTGCAGAAGTACACGTCCGGTGACCCCGAGGGCAAGAAAGACTCTGTGGCCGAGCTCATGTCGCAGATCGTGGACAAGCTGCAGCTCGTCACCGTGAACTGCCCCGATTACGAGACGCTCATGGTTGTGCAGGCCGGGCAGCGCCTGTACAAGCCGCATCTGGCCATTCCGCTGCCGCTGACCATTGAGTTCACGCGGCGGTTCGTGCAGGGATTCCTGCAGTACCGCGAAACAGACCCGCGTATCAAGGACCTGTTCAACGACGTGAAGCGCTATAATGACCAGCTGCTCATAATGGGCCTTTCGGACCATCAGGTGCCGCAGGCCGTGAAGACGAAATGGCAGGTGTTCCAGCGACTGCTGAGGAGCGTGACCTCGCTAATTTTGCTGTCGATTGCGAGCCTGCCCGGGCTCATTCTGGGGTCGCCCGTGCTCGTAGCGACGAAACTCATATCCAAGCAGAAGGCCAAGAGTGCGCTGGCCGCGTCGTCCGTCAAGATCCAGGCGCACGACGTCATGGCTACGTGGAAGATCCTCGTGAGCCTGCTGCTTGTGCCGACTCTCTTCGGCTTCTACTCTCTGTTCGACTGCTGGCTTGTGTTCTTCCGCAAGCAGTGGCTACCGCTGACATTCTTCAATCTCGTGACTGTATACGCAGTGTGTTTCTGGGGCCTGCTTGCCTTCAGCTACACAACCATCATCATTGGCGAGGCAGGCCTCGACATTGCGCGCAGCATCAAGCCGCTTTACCTGGCGCTATCGCCGTACCACCAGGACACGCTCGAGCAGATCCGTAAGACGCGAGCGGGGCTCGTCGTCAAGATCACGGAGATCGTGAACGAGCTCGGCCCGAAGATGTTCCCGGACATTGCCGAGCGGCTCGAGAAGGGCTATGTGTACAGACCCGACGTGAAGCATGACCCGCGCATTGATATTCGCGGCTTGAACTCGTCGCTGAACCTGAAGGGCGACTACGACCTCGCAAAGGTGCCCATCTTCAGCTCGGACAAGGCGCCGGCCACGCTGCCGCGCCGCCGCCGGAAGTGACGGCAATGACTACTGTGTGAAAGCATTCCTGTCTATTTATAAATACTCGACGAAGCTTAAACTAGTTTACTGACTCTCTAAGCCCTCCCCGTACAAGTGACGACGTTCCTTACGCCTAGTCCTCGCCAGCCGGCACCTCGTCTTCCAGGAACCGCACGAGCTTCACCCGGATCTCTGTCGTCGCGGCGCCCTGCACGGTGTCGCTCACAAACTCGGACTCGACCTTTAGCTGCACCATTTCGAGCGCGCCGCGGATGACGCCGGCCAGCACGTTGCTGTACCAGAGCTCGCGACAAGCCCGCTCGTCGTAGAGCTCGACATATTCGGCCAGCGGGTTCCCGCCTTCCGACAGCACCAGCGAAAATTGCTTGTTATCGGCCGTCCAGTTCGTTATCGTTGGCGTGATGTTCAGAAACATTTTGAACCCGATGCGGGAGACGGCCTCGGCCGTGTCGCGGAACGAGTGACACCGCGGCAGCCGCGTCTTCGCAAGCACCTCTTCAATCAGCCGCAGGCCGATGTTGTAGCCCATCTTGTCGAGCTGCTTGTTCACCTTCGCGTAGTCGTTCTCGAAGTCGTCGCACAGCTGCGACACGATCGAGCCGTACATGAGCGTGAACAGCTCGAGGTTGATTTTTTCTGTCTTGTTCTTCCACACATCTTCCCCAACCGCCCGGGTGCGCGACATGTTCACAGCTGCTACGCGGTCGCGGTTTCGAGGCGGCGTGGGACGACGACGGTGCTTACTTCACCCACAGCGCGCCTCAGTGGTCGTGTCCGTGGTTAAAGGCTGGGGCAAAAAGGTTACACACAAAAGAATAAATATTTAGAAAGCGAGCAGCAATTATGGGTCTGTACATGGTAGAGCTTTTCTTTGTTGTTCGTGTTTTTAAGTGAGCTTGAAGGAGAATCGCGCGTGGAACAACAGCCCTCGGACGCAGCATGACCGAAATTTAAGCGGCTCATTCCTCGGGATTCTCCAGCGACTCGATCACCTCACGGAGATTCTCGGCCCCCAGCATCTGCGCCCTTTTGAGGTGTGCAAGCGCCTCCGCATAGACCTGCTCCTCCTCCGCTGCGTCGACGAAGTTCGCCCACTGCAGAAGCGTTTCGGCGAGCATCACAAATGTGCGCGGCACCGCCTCTGTGACTGCGAGCTTCAGGTTGTCGAGCGCAGCCTTAAGGTCGGCCTTGATGCTTGCGTTTGCAGCATTCTCATTCTCATCGTCACTGTTTTCGTCGTCGTCGTCCTCTTCCTCGTCCTCGAGAGCATCTATGGCCGGCGCTACGACATTCAGGTAGTACTGACCAAGGCCCTCGTGCGCAACGCGCTTTGTTTCGGCGTCAGTGCTGTCGAGCTGCTGCTGCAGAACCTTTCTAGCCGTCTCAGCGAGCTTTTCCTCGTCGGCGCAGTCGTCAGCCAACTGCACAAGGTATAGTCCCGCGCGAGCCAGCTCAAGGTTCGTCTCCTTCGTGTCAAGCAGCTCCTCGGCCTTCTTAATGTGCTTCTTGTTGGCCTTGCTGATGGATCCGTCCTGGATCTGCGTGTGCACATACTGAACGAGCTCCGACGCGGCGAGCGCGCGCACGTCAACGGCTGCATTGTCGGCGGCGTCAAGGCCGACCTGCAGCCGCTCAATGCCGGCCTTGCCGAATTCAGTATGCTCCTTTTCCTCGAGCGAAGGGTCGGCCAGCGTGAGCAGCGCAGCCGCATAAGCGACATGGAACTTCGCTGGCAGCGTTTCTCCCTTTGCATCACGGCTGCGCAGCAATTGGTCAGACTCGTGCACGAGTCCGCGTGCAATTCGCGGGTCGCGCTCCTCTCTCAGTTTTGTGTAAAGGCCATATACCTCAGCCAGCTCGTCGTCGGCCGTCTCGTCTTGCAGCTCGATATTGACCTCGGGCTCCTCGCTCGGGCCAGCCGCAGCATTATCCGGGACATTCTCCGATTTCTGCTTTTTCAGCTTCGAAGCCTTGCCGAATCCTGAGGGGCGCTTCGCCATTGCAGTCGATCTTGGTGTTTACTTGAAAAATTCCCGCTTTTCGACTCGAGCTCGAGCCCCAGGTTAGGTTAGGTCAGGCGAGTCGCGAATACGAGCTGTTCATTACAACACTCTAGAAGTATAAGAGCGACTGCATAACAAAAAGCCGGTGCATTATCCACGAATTACGGAGCACGTCATGACGTGCCCAAATGCAACGGTTGCGGTTAGCCGTGCGAGCTAGTCGTGAAACGCCGACTACTCGCTCAATGAAGAGACCGCATTGAGCGTTACCTCGAACCGCATTCGTCTATTCAAGAAAAAAAAAAGCTATAAAAGGCATATTCCTTGCCACATAGCACTTCAACGACGACTCGCGCTGAAGGCCGCGCTGAAGGGCGCCCGTCGTGGAGAGGCACTGCCCTGACCCTAGCCCGCTAGCTCGTCTTCGCCGTTGTTAACGTTTCGGGCAGTTGTTGTTACCTCTCGCCGAGTTCTGGACGGCTTGCCATCGCTCGAGTGAAGCGGTGCTACAGCAACAATTCGCAGCGTCGTGCAAGTAGCGAGCCTAGCGACCGTGCGTGCTCGACGAGCGAGACTAAGTATCTCAAGGCATCTGTCGTACTGGCAGCACATACTTCTAGGTAGCAGCTACACGCAGGAGATGGGCAAGTTCTATGCCGTGAAGAACGGGCGCACGCGTGGCGTGTTTAGCAATTGGAGCGACTGCAAGTCTCAAGTGAACGGCTTCTCGGGCGCAGAATACAAGTCGTTCCCGACGCGCGAGGCCGCAGAGGCATTCACGAAAGCAGGCGCCGCGCCAGTGAGCGCCAGTGGCAAGACACCGTATACACGTAGCTTGCCGAACCCCTGTACGGGCTCGCGCACGAGGGCCGCCCCGAGCGCGAGGCCGCGGCGAAGCGCCGGCGCGGACGCGAGCACCTTACCTGCCTTGTACGCGTCTGTGGCCGCGCCGGCACCAGTGCCGGTGGACTCCAGAGCCGCTCGTGGGCAAACCGTCATCTACACAGACGGCAGCTCGCTGGGGAACGGCAAGCGCGGCGCAAAAGCAGGCTGGGCGTCATACTGGGGCCCGAACGACGCTAGGAACGCGGCGGGGCCTGTTTTGACCGGCGAGCAGACGAACAACCGCGGCGAGCTCATTGCGATCCGCGAGACGCTGCAGACCATTGACAGTGCTGCACGCGAGGGCAAGGCGCCGCCGGCAGGATACTTGGTTCTGGCGGACTCGCAGTACGCGCGTGACTCGCTCGACAAGTGGACAAAGGGCTGGGTCGCTAAGGGCTGGAAAACGAGCACGGGCAACGACGTGAAGAACCGCGACATCATTGAGCCTACACACACGCTGCTCACGGACCTGCGCCGCCGCGGCGTGCCCGTAGAAATAGACTATGTGCCGGCGCATTCCGGGCACGACGGAAACGAGGCCGCCGACTTAATGGCGCGAACGGCAGCTGAGGGGTCTGTGCCCTACAAACGATAGCGCCAACCTCTACAAACAATCGCGCGAACTCTACGCGCGCAGGGCGCCGTTTCGATTTGAGCTTCGGGTGTGCGTCAACAAAGCTGGCTCAGCTACGGTGCTCGTCTGTGCAGCAGTGGTTTAGATCTACCTACATGTATGCTGCACCGAAATCCTGCAGTCAATTTTCCTATTGTTAATCTGTATGCAACTGCCCGTGCGTTATCGGCAAATGGGATATCAGTCATATCGGACCGGATGACGCAAGGTCATCTGACCGGGCCCTTTGTTAGTGCAGCGGCAATCGAAAAGTAACCGATCCTCAAACCGATGGGATTGTTGGTGAACCAGGACGTTTCCGGGCATGTTTTCCTGATAAATGGCAGCGGTACGCTGTGCGACAAGCGCAAGCAGCTGCTCGAACACCACAATGCGCACTACGTCCATATTTCCGACCGCCTCGTCACGGCAGAGGACCTCATAACGCACGGCCGCGCAGAAGTAGACCGTGTTGTTGATGGGCTGTTTCTAATTCCGGACGAAGGCGCTACGCAGCCCGAGCGCGACCTTGCCCGAGTCGCGCAGGAGTGCCGCCGCCTGCGCGTGCCCGTGAACGTGAGCGAGCACCCCGACCTCTGCACATTCAGCCTGCCCTCAACGCACACGGACGGGCCATTCGAGCTGGCCGTAAGCACGAACGGCATGGGCTGTCGGCTGGCGAACCGTGTGAGGCGCGTTGCCATGGCGGCCCTGCCGCCGAACATGGGCGAGATCTGCCGCAACGTGGGCCGCCTCCGCAAGGATCTGGCCGAGGCCGAAAGCACGGACGACGACGACGATGCGGACCAAACGCTCGCGCTGAACCAGCTTGTGACGACGCCGCACGCGAGCAAGCAGCAGAAGCTGCGCTGGCTCTCGCAGATGGTCGAGTACTACCCATTAACGCAGCTTGCGTCCATCACGGCTGAGGACCTCCTTATAGACCTGAAGGCCGCGGCGCCGACGGCTACCTCGTCAGCGACGGCTGCCTCGTCAGCGACGGCTACCTCGTCAGCGACGGCTACCTCGTCAGCGACGGCTACCTCTTCAGTAACGTCGCAAAAGCGTGGCTCGCTGTCGCTCGTGGGCGCCGGCCCCGGCAGCGTCGGCCTCCTCACGACGGAGGCGCTGCAGGAGATCAACGCCGCAGACTACGTTCTTGCCGACAAGCTCGTGCCCGAGGAGGTGCTGTCCGTGATCCCGCGGAACACACCCGTGTTCATTGCGCGCAAGTTCCCCGGGAACGCCGAGCGCGCGCAGGAGGAGCTCCTGCAGATCGGGCTCGAGCAGCTGCAGCAGGGCCGCCACGTCGTGCGCCTGAAGCAGGGCGATCCCTACATCTACGGGCGCGGCGCCGAGGAGTTCCTGTTCTTTAAGGAGCGCGGGTTTGTGCCGCACGTCGTGGCCGGGGTGACGAGTGCGTTTGCGGCGCCCCTGCTCGCACGTATCCCGCCAACGCACCGCGGCTTTGCGGATCAAGTGCTCGTGTGCACAGGCACGGGCCGCGCCGGCAAGCTGTTCGACGCGCCTGAGTACGTGCCCTCGCGCACAACGATCTTCCTCATGGCGCTGCACCGCATTGACGAGGTCGCTCAGCACCTTGTCGCGCACGGCTGGGACGCATCAGTGCCCGTTGCGGCCGTCGAGCGTGCGTCGTGCCCGGACCAGCGCGTCGTGCGCTCGACGCTCGCGCACATTGCCGAGGCGCTGCGCACGGTCGGCAGCCGCCCGCCGGGGCTGCTCATTGTCGGGCGCGTGTGCGAGGCCATAGAGACGCTTGACGAGGGAGAAAAATGGCGCGTCGAGACGCGCTGACATTTAGAAACTATAGAATAATTGCATGAACCTTTAGAGCGCAGCTGCGCCGCGCGCTGTGCGGGGCCGCACGCACGTACGAGCCCTTGCTATACGATAATTTTCTTTCTTTTGGGAGTCTTTAAGACGGCGCGGCTACGCCTAGCGGCCGCTTGAACGGTTGCGAACGGCGGCTGCCTTCCACGTGGGTGCGTGTGCAATGGGGTTCTTCGTTGCGCGGTCGTGCCTTATCACCTTGCCTCACAATGACTAAAGCGTTCGCATTCGATATCGACGGCGTGCTTGTGCGCGGCGGGCGCGCGATCCCCGAGGCGCGCAAGGCCATTGGGCTGCTGAACCAGCGGCGCATTCCGTGGATTCTGTTGACGAACGGCGGCGGCACGTCCGAGCGCGCGCGCGTGGCCGAGATGGCGAAGCGCCTGCAAGTGCCCATCTCGCAGGACCAGTTTCTGCAGAGCCACACGCCGTTCAAGGACTTTGTGGGCACGACGGACCGCGTGCTCGTCGTCGGCGGCAAGCAGGAGAGCTGCCGCGACATTGCGCGCGGCTACGGCTTCCGGGACGTCGTCGTGACGTCCGACATTCTGGCGGCCGTGCCACATATCCACCCGTTCCCGAGCTGGACGGCCGGCCTCGTCGGGCACCGGCGCATCGATTTTGATGCCGCGAAGCCGTTTGATGCCGTGTTTGTGTTCCAGGACTCGTACGACATGTCTGTGGACGCGCAGATCGTCATGGACCTGCTCCTGTCGCAGGGCGGCGTGCTTGGCACGCGCAAGCCGCCGTCGCAGTTCTCGTCGCAGCCGTCCGTGCCCGTGCACTTCAGCAACGCGGACCTCGAGTGGGCGACGGACTACGCATTGCCGCGGTTCGGGCAGGGCGCGTTCATCAACACGGTGCTTGCCCTGTACAAGGCCACGACGGGCTGCGAGCTCTCACACACGGTCATCGGCAAGCCCACGCCACTCACGTACAGCTACGCAAACAAGCTGCTGCAGAATTGGGCTGCGCAGCAGGGCGATAAGGTTGACCGCGTGTACATGATTGGCGACAACCAGCACTCGGACATTAAGGGTGCGAACGAGTTCGGCTGGGACAGCGTGCTCGTGCGGTCCGGCGTCTACAAGGACGGCGACAAGCTGTTCACGAACCCGACGTTCATCCGCGACAACGTGCTGGCCGCCGTCGAGACGGCCCTCGACGCCGCATGAGCGAACCCTGACAGCCCTAACCCCGGCGCGCGGTGAATCATCGCGAATTAGCCCCAGAGGAGGCACGGCCGTAAATATGGGATACGGACACGCGGGGAGGGCAGCGGGGCGCGGCATCAGCCCCGACGACAATGTAACGAAGCGGGCGGCCCACGAGCGGCTCCTGCGCTCTATGGACGCAATTAAAATGCTGGTTTATAACGGGTATAAAAATATAGAGCTTAAGAAAGGTCATACCTTGTTCGAAACGGTCTGTTGTTGTTGTAGGCGCAGCGCATTACGCTCGTGGAGCTGTTGCTTGCAGCCTTGCAGACCCGCGCACTTGTGCTGCTCCATGAGGCGGTGGCGTGAGCAGAAGTGGCCCTCGCAGTTTTGGCAGTCGCCAACACCGCGCAGCGGCGCGGACGTGCATGAGGCAAACGAGCAGCGCTTTCGTCGCTTCACGGGCGCCGTGCGCACCTCGAGCGTGCGCCGCTCGGCTGTGAAGATGAGCGCCTCCTCCGTCGTAGGAAACGATGATAGTGGTCGTGCGTCGTCAACCTTTGCTCCGTCAATCATGAGCTCCTCCACCGCAATTGAGCTATCGAGCTCACGCACCATTGCCTTCGTCTCGCCGACTGTCTGCGAGCGGCTCACCTCGAGCTCCAGAGCCGGCTCGTCGGCCGCGGTCGTGCTGCCCCTGTGCACGGTCACCCGGATCAATTGCTTAGAGTCCTCCATTTTTCGCCTGAATGTCCCGGAAGGCAGGTGTTGCGGTGTGTGGTATAAGTGGCAATGTTGGGCTTGCACGATAGTTTAACCCTGGTGCTTACCCTACGCTTACGCATTACGGTTACTCACCGAAGGCCAGGCTTCGGGCCCAAGGCCATTTGCCGATGGCTTCTGCGCCTTCCCACGATCGGCAGAAGCCGGCCGAAGCGGAACCGGCCGCGTGCACGTGATGCGATTACGCATAGGGCAAGGGCGCTCAGGCCTCGAGCCTGCAGGCGCGCAGGCGCGCAGGCCGCAGGCCGCAGCGCAGATGTCTAGATCCCGACAGTTACGACTTACGTCTCCGACTGCGCGGTGGGACGGTGCGGCCCGCAGCGGCCTCCCCAAACGCTAACTACTAAGAGCCACACTCGGCACTAAGAGCCACATCCAGCACGTCCAGCCGTCCGCGTTTTTTTTGCCTCCTCGCACCCCTACCACCGCGATATGCGCGGCCGCGTAGGGAACGCCCTTAAATAACGCAGGCCCAGCACGCGCGATCACAGCTCCTGCCTCCACCGTCGGCTGCTACGTGGGCTCGTTCGGGGTTAGTTTGCACATTCTAGCTAATTAAAGTCGCAAATGGACACCGGTCTCGAGGCCCCCCTGCGTCGCGGCCGCACGCCGCAGCCCATCATCCTCGGCGGCGCGGCCCCACTTGCCCAAGTCATGCCCCACCGCCACAAACGCACTGCGTCTGAATCATCGGTGCGCGGCCCAAAGCACAAGGTCAGCCGCATCAAATAGCAATGCCCGGGCCGTTCCTGCCTCCGAGGCGAGCTCTAATTCTAGTCCTGGCTTTGTTTTAATAGTTTGAACGCTCTAGCCCTGCTGCCTCCGCACGCGCCCTCCTGGTCCCCCAGCTGTTTATCTAAGACTGTGTGTCTGCCTACCTACCCTCACTAGCGGTAGGCCCCTTTCCATTCGGCGACCGCGCGCGCCGGCATGAGCGCTAATGACTTCGAGGATATGATGACGCGGTTCGAAAAGAGCCGCCAGTTCGTGCAGATGCGCGACGAGCTGCTGCGCGAGTTCATGCAGTCCGACGGGCCCGCCGCCGTGAACGCCAGCGTCGAGAAGCTCATTGCTACGGATCTCGAGGCGAACCCGCGACTCCTCGACGCGCTCGTGTCGTCTGGCGCTGACGAGCCGATCCGCGAGAGCCGACTCACGACCGTGTTCGAGCGCCGCGTCAAATCCGAAATCGAGGCGGGTATGACGGGCCGTCCGTTCGAGGAGTTCGTGCTCCCGCGCGAGGAGGAGCTCGCAAGCCGCATTGCGGCCGTCGTGAGGCAAGAACAGTCTAATCGGTGAATGTATAGATGCATATATAGAGGCCACGCAGCGTGCGATGCAGCCCGCCTGCACTAATACGATGGCGAAACGGCCATGGCAAAACGGCTAAGAATCTCAAAAGATCAATGTAGGTTACAGGTACCTAGTAAAATATTTAAACGCTGTCGCCTGCGCTGCTGGCCAACACTTTGTTTGTAGCTCTCAATCCTCAGCGGTTAGTGTCGGAATCACGCTCGCCTGCTGCATACATAAGCAACCGGCCGACGCTGCTACCTTAACGAGGCAATGACTCTAAAGCCGGCCCTCATCGTGCTGGCTGGCCTCTGGAGCCCAGCGCACGCTCTGCTCGTGCCGCAGCTCGAGCTTTTGAATGATATGCTCGACAGAAGCACTCAATTAAACGATCGCGTGGAGGCCGGCCTCCCGCTCATCGACACGCATGCGTTGGAGTCGCTCATCACCCAGGACGCGCTTGCGGCCGGTGCCGAACGGCTGTTCGAGGCCGCAAACACAAGCGTAGAGTCCTACGGCCACCCGACGCGCGCAATTGGCAGCCCCGGCCACAACGCCACCCTCGAGTATCTCTACGACACACTCGAGGACTTGTCGGACTACTATGACATCACTACACAGCCGTTTGTCGCCATAGGGAACCGCTTGCACGCCTGGAACCTTTCCTACTCGCATGGCCGCGACGTGCCGAGCCGGCCCCTACAGATGTCGCCCTCGGCCCGCGCCAGCCAGGCGCCCGTGCACTTTGTGCCTAATTTCGGCTGCCTTCCTTCCGACTACGAAGACGTTGAGGGGCGCGTGCTCGTGGCTAAGCGTGGCCAGTGTGCATTCGGTGATAAGGCCGAGTACGCAGGCCTGTCCGGCGCTGTGGGCCTGCTCATTTGGGACCCCGAGGCCAAAAACAGCAGCGAGGTCTTCCGCGGCGGCGACCTCGGCACGCCGCTGGGGTCGCAGGTCGCAACACTAGGTATCAGCGGCGACTCGGCCGCCACACTGCAGGAGGGCGACGAGCTCGACCTGTTTGTGGACTCCGAAGTGCTCACGATTGAGACCGTGAACGTGATTGCTGAGACGAAAGGCGGCGACCACGACAATGTCGTGTTCTTGGGCGCCCACAGCGACTCCGTGCCCGTGGGCCCCGGCATCAACGACAACGGCAGCGGCCTTCTCACGCTGCTCGAGGTGGCGAAGCAGCTGACGCACTTCAAGGTCAAGAACGCCGTGCGGTTTGCATGGTGGTCGGCCGAGGAGCTCGGGCTGAAGGGGTCGCTCTACTACACGGAAAACTTGCCGAAGCATGATGCGGCGAAGATTAGGCTGTTCATGGACTACGACATGCTCGCGTCGCCGAACTACATCTACGAGGTCTACGACAGCGACGACAGCGAGAACCCCGAGGGCTCGGGCGCCATCCGCGACATGTACACGTCGTGGCTGAGCGAGCACGGCTACAACTGGACGCTGCAGCCGTTTGACGGGCGCAGCGACTACGTGGGCTTCATCGAGATCGGCATCCCGGCCAGCGGCATTGACGCCGGCGCCGAGGAGCTAAAGACGCAGAAGCAGGCTGAGCAGTTTGGCGGTGTTGCGGGCGAGCAATTCGACGGCTGCTACCACCTCGCGTGCGACGACCTCGACAACGTGAACTACGACGCGTGGGTCGCGAACTCGCGGCTCGTTGCGCACTCCGCGGCCGTGTACGCAGAGTCGCTGGCGTCAATTCCGAAGCGCCAGTACTCGTTCTACGAGCAGCGTGAACCCGTGCGGAAATGGACGGGCAGAGCGTACATGTGAGACGTGCGCGACACGCGAGCCATATTAGCCCCCGGTCGAAACCCTGGCCCCATTGTTGTCAGTATGGAAAGGTTTAATTAATAATGGCTATAAACATCTAAAAGCTATCTCCCGCACTATTACCGGCCTGCTTGTCAAGACGCAGTGACGCCGCGACCGCCCTCGCTCATGGCTGACCCGTTCAATTTCGACTCCTTGCGCAGGCACACGCCAACATACCTGGGTCTGGGCGCGCTGAAGGACGCGCTACCCGTCGCAGGCGCGCCTGAAGCGGCGGACGTAGGGACCACCGTCGCAGACGTCTCTATGGAAGACCAGGTCTTTTCCGATAACGACTGCGAGCCTGGCATGGACGTAGAAGGATTTGAGCCCGGCGACGGCGCTGCACGCGCTAGTGAGATTGGCGATGGCGCTAAGAGCGTGCCCGCACCTCCGCAGTCAATGTCGCCGGCGCTTCCGGCCGAGGCGTCACAGCCCGCACCGGCCTTAAAGCCCGCACCGGCGGCGCAGGCCTCGGACTCGGTGGAGCCGACTCATAAAGTGCTCTCGCCGACGCAATTCGGCGCCCACTGGGCGCTGGACTCCTCGGCGGTGCCCGGCCCGCAGAATAGCTACGGCTACGAGGTCCGCATGCCCATCCCCGCGCCATGGCACGAGAACCTGCCGTACACCCTAAGCACGTACCTACAGCTGCTGTTCAACCTCGGCGTAGGGCTCGTTGGCGTGTGGCTCGTAGTGGTTGCGAAGCGCGACGTGAGCGCCATCATCCGCGAGCGGTCGGACGAGATCAGCCTGAAGGCCTCGTGGTGCCACCAGCAGTACGTGCAGAACCGGTGCAGCCCCGACCGCGTAGCGCCGCATCTTGTCGAGATGTGCCTAGACCTCGAGCGCTGCATGGACCGCGATCCGGCAAACCTGCGCTGGCTAAGTGTGCACGCGTCGCTGCTGTCCGAGGTTCTGAACGCCCTCATTGAGCCGCTCACAATCCGCACGATGGTCTCGCTGGCTCTTCTTGCATTCGCCGTTGGCCTGGCCGTGTTCATGGTCAACTATTTATTCGGCTTTCTGCGCGCGCGCACCTACTTCCCGGACAAGCCTGACGCGCGTCATAAGCAGCTGCACATTTCGGCCGTGCCGCACCACGCGCCCGAGAGCAAATTATGATTTTATGACTGAGCTATTTATTAAGAAAGAGTAAGTTCTTGCCAAAACTGAGCTAGCGCGCGCGCGAGCACGAGCACTAGCGTGAGCACAAGCGCGAGCACGAGCACGAGCGCAAACTGCGTCACAGCTCCTTCGAGTCCCGCTTAGCCAAGTTCTTCCTCTGCTTGCGCAGCTCGAACGGGCTCGAGAAGCAGTAGTACCACCACCGCAGCTTCTCGCGCCACGTGCCGTGCCGGTTCTCGTAGCGCTTGAGGAAGTGCCGCTCGTTGTCGGCCCTCATTGTGTGCGGACCCTCGCCAATTGGCCAGACGCGGCCCGTCGTGACGTCGAGATGCGCGGCGCGCCGGAACTTGTCCGTGCGCCAGTGCCAGATCTTCCAGAACACGTACGACACAATGAAGACGCCGATACCCAGGAACGTGCCGAACGGGTCGCGCCACGTCCAGTCGACGCCGTACTGGCCCTGGCAGGACGAGTAGCCCATACCGGCGAGCAGGAACGCGCCAATGGCTACGCAGCACACGGGCAGCACGGGGAACAGCCACTGCGTGAACGGGAGGTCCGACTTCGGCACGCCCTGCGCCTTCAGGGCCATGTGGAACCGGAACGAGATGACGCCGATCATCATCCATGTGAGCACGGCCGACGCCGACGTGATGTTTTGGAACCACGCAAAAACGACGCCGTTGCCCCAAATCGTCGTCAAAAACGTGAGGCCCGAGATGGCGAGCGTGACGAGCTCGGCGAACAGCGGCACGCCGCCCTTTGTCGTCCAGCCGAACACGGGCGGCAGCATGTGGTCCTTGGCCAGGGCCATGAGCATGCGCGACGACGCATAGTAGCAGCTGTTGATGGACGACAGAATGGCGACGAGCAGGATCGCGTTGATGAGGTGCTTCGCTTGGTGGAAGCCGGCCATCTCGAAGATGATTGTGATGGGGCTCACGGCCACGTCATTCGTGTTCATCGCGTTCACGAGGCGCGGGTCGTTGTAGGGAATGTTTAGGCCGATCACGAGCACGACCATGAGCATGAAGATGACGATGCGGGCGACGGTGCCGCGCGTGGCCTTTGGAATGGCCTTCCACGGCTTCTGCGTCTCGCCGCTGGTTAGAGCCACGAGCTCCGTGCCGCCGAATGAGTAGAAAGCGTAGCCCTCCGAAAACAGCCCGCCAAACCCGCCAATAAACGCCCAACCGTGGCGGAAATTATTCAGGCCGGGGCTCGGCGCCGACGCCGTGGGCACGCCGCCCCAGTTGAAAAGGAGGCCGACAATGATGAACACGACAATGAGAATGACCTTCACGAGCGCGGCCCAGTACTCGACCTCGCCATACGCGCGCACGTTCATAAGCTGCAGCGCAAACACGGGGAAGATGATCACGAAGCACCACACCCATTGCGGGATGTGGCGGTGCGCGTTGTCGGCCCAGAACGAGATGACGAAGTTCGCCGCTGCGACCTCGGACGGGATGGAGAACGCCCACTGCAGATAGTAGTTGATGCCGAGCGCAAAGCCGCTGCTCTCGTCGAGAAACCGCGCGCCATAGTGCTGGAACGCGCCCGTGGCCGGGATGTAGCTGACCATCTCGCTGAGACACATTACGACGGCAAGCACAAAGATGGCCGTGATGCCGTAGATGACGAGGGCGCCGCCGGGCCCTGCAATGGCGACGGTGCCGCCCGTCGAAAAGAACACGCCCGTGCCAATCGTGCCCCCCAGCGCCAAAAACGTGATATGTCGCGGCTGCAGGTTTTTGGACACTTCCGTGTTCCCGTCGCCCAGGAACCGGCGCAGCCAGTTCGACCGCGGCCGTGAGGGCTCGGCGCTGCTCGCCGCGCTCGACGACTCCGTCTGCGACTCGTCCCCGGCCTCCGCCTCCGCCTCGGAGACGACCACATTCTTGTCCTTAACTCTGTACTCGAGCTGCTGCAGCTCGACGGACTCTAGCATGCGCCGAAAATTATGCGGAGTGCGTCGAGGTACTGCCGAGAGCGCGGCCGCTAATTTCGCATTTTTTAGGGCGACGATTTGTGCGTATGTGTTATCAGGTGCGATAAGCTAATATCAGCCAAGCTGCAGCAAGCGGCTGCAGGTTCGCCGTGCAGGGCCCGTCACTGCAGGCACAATGCGGGTTTTTTTTTTCTTCTTCTCTTGGCGCGCCGCTCGCTGCTCATGCGTTCGTCGTGATATATATTTGAATAGCTTTGAATTAATTATGTACATTAAGCCCTGCTCAGGCGCATATCCACTACATCCCAGTCGATGCAGTCGAAGACGTTCTCGAGGAAGCGGCGCTTGCCCGCGACGCCGTAGTCATGCAAATAGACGTGCTCCCATACGTTCACGCAGAGCGCCGGAGACGTCTCGAGAGCGCGGCTCGTGGACGCGAGGCTCGCATTCTCGGAAAGCTCCTCGGCCGCGTGCGAGAACGGCGTGCCCCAGCCGTACGTGTTGAGGAGTCCAGTCTTGTCGCGGCTGGCCGCCTGCACAAGCCACACAGCGCCGTTGCCGAGCATGGCCTCGCCACGGTTGATGAGCAGCTCGCGGAACGCGGCCATGGACCCGAACGCAAGCCGGTCCGTGATGGCTCGGTATGACGGGTAGCTCGGTCCCTGTACGCTCGAGAACTCGGCTGCATCGCCACTAGCCGTGTCCGGGTGCTTCGGCATGTTCAGGACCTTATTTGAGATATCGACGTGCCGCGCGTCGGCAGGCGAAACTTCGAACGACGCGCGCGCGTTCACAGAGCCATCTTTTCGCAGGCTGCGGAAAAAAAACTCGTTCGTGTACGCCTGGCTCGCGAGGGCCGCCAGCGGCCTCAGCTGTGGGTCGGCCGAGCGCAGCGCGACCTTCATGAGGTCGAATACGGTCTCGTACTTGCCGAGGTGGTCGTGCGTTTCTACAAACCGGTTGATCTCGGCCAGCAAATGCTTCTGGTACTGGAACCACGCAATGTCGAGGCCCTGCGCCGAAAACAGGCCCGGCAGAGCCGCGCCCTCCTCGAGCCCGATCTTCGGGACGTAGTGCAGGGCCCGGGCCGCCAGGACCCGCGCACACACGCCGCCAAGCCGCGGCGTTCTCCGCGCTGATGCCACGCTGCGCAACATCGGCCGTCCTGCAGAAGCGAGTTTTGGCCGGTCTACTACTACCAGTTGAGGCGGGTCCTAGAGTTTTTCAGACGCGGTCACGAGACCCGCCAACCGGCCGGCGCGCTGCCGGTTTCGTGGGGCACCACACACCCCTACACACCCTGCCTTCTCGGACGCGCAGGGCGCAGGGTACGCAGTGGGGAGAGGCGGCGGCGCATTAGTTCTGAGTCGCAGGTTCCGCGTCGCAGATAGCGAGTCGTCCTGTTTCTTTAGTTCCGTTAGTATCTGCCCCTTTTGTGCTTCTCGTTTGCAGGGCCGTGACGCGTGACGATGGCCGACCGCTACGACGACCTCGTCGTGTACATCCACAACTGTCTGGACGCGGCGCTCGAGGCGACGCGCGACGACGACTACAACGAGCTCATGCCTGCGCTCGATCTGTCCGGCGACCGGCTTAAGAAGTACATTGGCCGGAACCTCATGCAGAATCTCGACGCCGCCGTGGCCTCGGAGCTCCGCGCGTACAGCATCCGCGCGAAGCTCGACGAGCTCGCGACGGCCGAGGAGCGCGCGCGCGTGCGCGAGCGGCGCTGGCGCGAGAGCCCCGGCCTCGTGCCGCCCAACGAGCAGCCCGTCGTGCTGCCGCGGCTGTCCACGCGCGAGCTCGTGGACTGCCAGCTGCGCGACGCGCGGCGCGCGTGGCTGGCGGAGCTGCAGACACGCCTGCGCGACGCGCGGCGCGCGGCGGCCGCGTCACGCAGCCGCGTCACGCAGCAGACTGCTACGGCAGAGACGCGCCTGGCCCGCATTCAGGAGCAGCTGGCCGAGCTCGAGCGGGCGCGCGACGCGCTGCGCGCTGCCGACGGCGCGCAGTGAGGCTCGCCGACAGCGTGCAGTGAGGCTCAACATACTATTTATTCGTAGTTTTATAAAATAATGTGCAAACGGCCCACAGGCCCAAACGATCAGAAGGAGCACGCGCCATTGGTAGTAAACTGGAGCGGCAGCCCACGCCTGTTTGTTGTGCGCACAGACACGGTGTTGCCCATAGTCAAACGCAAGCGCCGTGGCTCAGCACTATAATTCATGGCAGTAAGAATTGTGTATTCACTTTGTTATCGTGCGTGACCGAGACAGTGGCCGCGGCGCCAGACAAACAGCGCGCAGACTCTTCTTCTTCGCGTCAAAAAGAGAAATTCGTTACATTAGGACTCAGTGGTCAATAGATATGTGTATATAGGTATACTGGAGGCAGGGGCCCATAGGGCCGGACGCAAATGGGGTAGACGCAAAGGGGGCGGGCCCAGAAGGCCGGACGCAAAAGGGCGAACCGCAGTGTTAGTGGCGACCCGACGAGCGCAGGCTGCGCACGCGGCTCAGCAAGCTCGTCTTGGGCTGGCTGTCTTCTCGGTCGTCGAGCGTGGATGCATAGTCGGGGTCCGACGCGTGGCGCTGGAACTGCGGCGACGGACGGCGCGCGCCCGAGCCGGCGCGGCGCAGCAACGACTTTGAGCGGCCGAACGACACAGAGCGCTCGCGGCCGGCCTGCTCAATGGCGTCGCGCGACGCCGGCGCGCCGTCGAGGAACGTCGTCGAGCCAAGGCCGAAAGTGCGCTGTCCGTGCACGGGCTGTCCGCGGTCGTGCGGATCAAACGAGCTCTGCGCGATCTCGGGTGGCTGGTCGTGCTGGCGGCCGTAGACCTCCTCCTCTTTGCGGAACGCAGATACGTTCGGACTCTCAACCGCCAGCGAGTTGTTCGGGCCGTCGGCCGGGAACGCGGCAATGGGAATGGCGCCCTTCGCAGATGTCTTGTTCCGCGCGGGCGTGCACGCATCGAACGGGCCGTCGTGGTGGAAGGAGCCGGGGCCGTAGAATCCGGTCACGTCCATCTTGTCGATGACGTCGAGCGACTCGTTTGGCTTCGCCGAGTGCTTGCGCGACGACGACCGGTGCCCGCCGTGCGAGCTACGGTACGAGCTGCGGCCGGCCGACTCCGACTTCGAGCGCTGGCGCGACTGCTGCGGCTCGCTGCTGCTTGCCCGCTCACGATCGCGTTCGGAGCGGTGGCGCTCGTGGCCGCTGCGCTCGTGGCTGCTGCGCTCGTGGCTGCTACGCTCGTGGCTGCTGCGCTCGTGGCCGCTGCGCTCGTGGCTGCTGCGCTCGCCCCGTGCCTCGCGCTCGCGGCGCCGCTGTCGCTGCCGCTCGCGCTCCCGCTCGCGCGCCATGCGTATGCCCCGCTCGTAGCCCTCGCGGAAGCTCTCGTCCGCGGCCAGCCGCGACTTCTCGTCGGTGATGTTCGGATCCGAGTGCCGCCGCACCTCGGACTCGTAGTACGGCGGCGGCTCGAGCAGCGTCGGTGCCGGCCGCTCGCTCAGGTCGACACGGAACGGGTTCGACCCCGTTGCTGGGGGCTGGCGCGGCGTGACGCGCGCTGGTGGCGGCTGCGGTCCCGTGGACGCGGCCAAAACCGGCTCGGGCTGCGGCGACGCCGTCTCGAAGGGCGACTCGGACCGCTGCAGCATCGAGAGCCGGAATGGATTCGTTTCGTAGCTCATGGTCTGGTCAACGCGTGGCGGGGACGTGCTTTAGGACGCGACGACAATGCAGTGACTATAAATAGGTAGTCGCAGAGGGATTCAACAGAGGCAGAAGCGCGGATTTGCAGAGCCACGAAATGCCGACCACTTATGCAAGATGCAGCCTTAGATACAGATTTCCCTGAATGCGGTGGGTAGGTAGGTCGCGAGGTTCTCCCAGTAACGGATCGGGTGGCTGTTGCCCGGGGTTAGCGTTTTGCTGGCTGGCTGTGTCACCAGCCAACGGCCCGTTGAGGCGGACGCGCTGACAAACAGCGCGCGCCTGCCCCTTTTGGGTGCCCCTTGATTACGACGAGGCTTGTCACGCTAGTCACGCGCGTTCTGGAGCCGTCATACGGCCAGACACGGGCGCCAGCCCTGCGCGGGCCCAGGCGGGAGGGGCGGTCCTAGATCACACGCGCGCATGTGCGCCCACTGCCCGCCCCGACCCACCACTGCCGTGAGCCTTATTAAATCACGCCGCAGCAGGGCACACCCACCGCCAGCCGCATTTCTACACATCCGGATTTTGCTCCTTGCCCTACTCGCGCAGAAACTTGCTGAGCGCGGCTAAATAAAGTCTTAGCCGAGTGTCACGCGAGTAAGCCTTAATTTGCGACAACAAGCATCGCCGCACTGAACACTATTTTGGCACGTCTCGCGTGGCTGCTTTTGCCCCACTTGCATCCCGCCGCCTGCCGCTATCTCGACTACCCGGCATGTCCGTAGGCACGTACGTGCCCTTCGCCACCATATGGGCCGCCACGGCCGCCGCCGTGTTCCGGCTCTCGCTTCGTTTCTATCGCGACGCCCTCGTCGTGCGCATTGTCGGCTCGCTTTTAATTGCGTCCTCGTGTACCATTTTTCAGCTCATACTCTGCGAGGTTCTGCAGACAGGGAATCCAGACGTGCGTGCGCGCCTGTGGCAGCTCGCCACAGCAGCGCTGCTCGTCCTGCTCGGCCTGGTTGCGCCAGCCGTCCAGATTTGGCGCTCGATTGCCGTAAAGCATCCGCGGCTGCGCGGCGTCTCCGTGCTCATATTTATTGTTTACCTCGTACTGTTCCAGATCGCAGGCAAGCAGCTCCCGCTCGAGCGCTACCACTCGCAGGCCGAGACAGCAAAGCAGGGCGACTACTGGTACATGCTGCGCCAGGACTCGCTCGCGTGCATCAGCTTTGTCGGCATCACGACAATGGCCCTCCTCTGCGGCATCTCGTCCGTCAGCGCGCCTTACACTGCATTCTTCACGGACCGCTCGTACGTGTCCGAGGTCGACGCGGCGCGCCTGCAGGAGAGCATCCGCAGCATCGACGACATGATCGAGGCAAAGGCGCTGCAGATCAGCCGCCTGCGGCTCGAGGTCGTGCGCAAGAGCGGCATGTCGGCGAGCAGCTCAAGCCTCGGCCTCATGAGCCGCATTGTTGGCATGGTAAAGCCCGGCGATGACACGCAGTCGCAGCTGCGCAGCCTCGTGGTTGAGCACGGCGCCCTCGAGAAGCTAAGGGCCGAAGTCAGCAGCGACCTCGCGTCCGTTGAGCAGCGCCTTGCCCAGCAGGAGCACGCGAAGACGCCGCTCGGCAAGGTACAACGCATCATCTACACCGTTTTCGCCGTGTACTGCGTGTACCGCGTGCTGAACACGTACGTGCGCATGGGCTGGTGGCTCTGGTCCGCGCAGCCAGAGGAAAGCCCCAGCGGCGGGCCGCGCGACGCCCTCGTCCTGCTCATCTCGACCTGGATCAACCACATTTTGCCGGACATCGACGTGCTGAGCTGGTCGCGCATCATTGGCGTCTTCATGAGCGGCGCAGTTCTGGCGGCGGCCCTGAACGGCGTGCTGCGCACGCTGCAGAAGCTCATGCGCGCTTTGCGCCGCTCGACCGTCTCCATCCCGCTGGACTTGCTCGTCGTCGCCCAGGTCGTCGGCGTCTACGTCCTGAGCATCGCCACAACGCTGCGCCTGAACCTGCCAAAGTCCATGTCGGGGCCCATCGTGGCCGCCATGGCCTCGCCGCTAAAAGTCTCGTCCGTGCAGCTATGGAACGACACAGTGCTCAGCATCACAAGCACCGTCGTTCTGGCCGCAATTGTGCTTGTGAACCGGCTGAACCAGGATACTATGTACGACGAGGAGATGGCCGTGGGCGGGCTTGAGAAGTACGAATAGACTTCTTGTTTTGTTTGTCGTCTCGTCCTGCGCACCATTTAGAGTCGGTTAAATCTAGGTCTAATCTTGCATTTTTGGTAACTGTACTTTCCGTTTCAATAGGACACCGTACATGGCTCCTCAAAAGAAAAAATGCGCGGCGCGTCTGTATTTACACAGCCTAGAGCCGGTTCGCACTACCGCGTCGAACCCTTCGCCCTCTATGTGGGCCCACGGGTGCGCGATACTGTCACGAACACTAATCGCGGCCAGCGTGGGTCAGCTGCGCACACCAGCGCTGAACGCACCGACAGCTCACTGCTAAGTACGTGTCATGCCGACTCCAGCTGCGCGTTTGGGCCTTTTGAAGCTGCTCATCCTCACGATGATCGCGGCGGCCGCCGTGGCCATGCGGCTGTATTCCGTCATCCGGTTTGAGAGCATCATCCACGAGTTCGACCCCTGGTTCAACTACAGGGCCACGCGGTACCTCAGCGAGAACGGGTTCTACCGCTTTCTGAACTGGTTCGACGACCGCACGTGGTACCCGCTGGGCCGCGTCACGGGCGGCACGCTCTACCCGGGGCTCATGGTCTCGTCGAATGTAATCCACACGGTCCTGAAGTTCATCGGCGTGCCCGTGGACATCCGCAACGTGTGCGTCATGTTCGCGCCGGCGTTCTCGGGCCTCACCGCCTACGCCGCGTACCTGCTCACGGCAGAAATGAAAGACCAGACGGCGGGCCTGCTGGCAGCATTGTTCATGGGCATGGCCCCGGGCTACATCTCGCGGTCCGTGGCCGGCTCGTACGATAACGAAGCCATCGCCATCACGCTGCTTATGGCCACGTTCTACCTGTGGGTCAAGGCTCTGAAGCTCGGCTCCGTGTGGTACTCGGCTTTGTGCGCCGTGTCCTACTTCTACATGGTCAGCGCCTGGGGCGGATACGTGTTCATCACGAACATCATTCCGCTGCACATCTTCGTGCTCCTTCTCATGGGCCGCTATCACGCCCGCATGTACACGGCCTACTGCTCGTGGTACGCGTTGGGCACGCTCGGCAGCATGCAGATCCCGTTCGTGGGCACGCTGCCTATCAAGGGCAGTGAGCATATGGCGGCGCTCGGCGTGTTCGGCCTGCTCCAGCTCGTCGCATTCGCGAACTACTTGAAGTCAAAGGTTTCTGACAAGCAGTTCAAGATTGCTGTGCTCGGTGCTGTTGGCTCGATCGTGGCCGTAGCCGCGGCCGCGCTCGTTGCCCTCACGTTTGCCGGCGTTGTGTCGCCCTGGACAGGCCGCTTCTACTCGCTGTGGGACACTGAGTACGCAAAGATCCACATTCCCATCATTGCGTCTGTGTCGGAGCACCAGCCGACGCCGTGGCCACACTTCTTCTTCGACACGGGCTTCCTCATCTGGCTCTTCCCCGTCGGCGTATTCCTTGCCATTCAGGAACTGCGCGACGAGCATGTGTTCCTCATCGTGTACTCCGTGCTTGCGTCGTACTTCTCGGGCGTTATGATCCGCTTGATCCTCACGCTCACGCCCATCATCTGCGTGTGCTCGGCAATTGCGTTTTCGGCGATTCTGGACGTGTACAACACGGTTGGCCCGGCCAATGCAGCGCCGGCTGCGGCAAGCGGGCTCAGCTTCTTCAGCGCCCTTAAGGCGAAGCGCGTTGCGGGCTACCTGGGCCGTCTTGCCGTCGTGACGTCATTCGCGGGCTACCTCATCATGTTCGTCAAGCACAGCGACCACGTTACGGAGTCCTCGTACTCGTCGCCGTCCGTCGTCATGGCGTCCACTCTGCCGGATGGGTCGCAATACATTATTGACGACTTCCGCGAAGCGTACTATTGGCTGCGCATGAACACACCCGAGGACGCGAGGATCATGTCGTGGTGGGACTACGGCTACCAAATCGGCGGCATGGCCGACCGCACGACGCTTGTCGACAACAACACCTGGAATAACACGCATATTGCCACAGTGGGCAAGGCCATGTCTCTGGGCGAGGATGCCGCGTACCCCATTTTGCGCCAGCACGACGTGGACTACATCCTTGTCGTCTTCGGCGGTGGCCTTGGCTTCTCGGGCGACGACATCAACAAGTTCTTGTGGATGGTCCGCATCGCCGAAGGCGTATGGCCCGAGGAGGTACGAGAAGTGAACTACTTCAACCAGGGCTACTACGGTGTTGGCCGCGGCGCCACGGAGACGATGCGCGACTCTATGATGTACAAGATGTCGTACTACAACTTCGAGGGCGTGGACCGCGTGCGCGGCGTGCCGTTCACGAAGGCAGACCAGCCGACGCTGGACATTGTGGACGAGGCGTTCACGTCGCAGAACTGGCTCGTGCGCATCTACAAGGTGAAGGACCTTGACGAGTTTGGCCGCGACGCGCACGCCGTTGCCGCGTTCGACAAAAAATAAGCGACGGCTTAAAGTAAATAAAAGATAAACACACACATACGTACGTATCTAAGTGATGCTGGACTAGCTTGGCTTCTATGAGGACTGACTACCGTAGAAGTGGAGTAATAACGATTCCAGATTAAGGTGTCCATGAGAGGTTGAGTGGAGCCGCGAAGCCCTGAACAAGGAACTAACTGTAGTTGTGGCCTTCCTAGGTAACTATTGGCCGAACGCGCGGCGGGCGCTGATGATCGTAGGGCTACGCGACACGCCGTACCCCTGCCCTCTGATGACGGAGGGATGAAGTTACCCATTTAACGGGCGCGGCGCCATCACTCTCATCAACACTTATCAGTTCCATCGCCATGTCCAGCAAAGCTTACCAGTCGCGCGACCAGGCCGTTATCGAGGCGCGGCAGTTTGTGTACGGGAACGCTTACGGCACACTGTCGACCGTGAACCACGGCGCGCACGAGTTCTCCGGCTTCCCTGCTGGCCAGATTGAGTATTATGCGGATACGGCAGCAAGCGACGCGTCGCTCCTCATGATCAAAGTCGACATGTCCAGCGCTTTCCGCAACATCACGCTCGGCAGCCCAGCGTCCCTCTCAATCCGCACCGGCGACGCTCCGAATGCCGTGTCGCCCCTGCACATGGCAGCGAACCACCGCATCATTATTTATGGTGAGTTCGAGGAAGCCACGCCCACGCAAGGTGAGAAGGACCGGTTCTTCAACCTGCACCCGGACGCCCGCGATTGGGCTCCTGGAAAGCCCGGCTTCCACCACACGGAGTGGGTCAAGTTCAACATCGTTGGCCTGTACTACATTGGCGGATTCGGTGGAGAGCACTACATCGGCAAACTGCCCGTTGACAAGTACCAGGCGGTTGAGCTTCCCGTCGGTGTTGCCGAGACTTACGACGAGAAGACGCCGCTGCTTGGGCCCACTGAGCGCCGCCCGTTCTGGTTTGTGCGTCTCTGGCGCTGGATTCTTGCGTAGAGAGAGGCAATTACGGCTTCATTTATGATTTAGTTTATGATTTTATGGTGTGTAGTATGACAATAAGGCGTCCAAAATTAGGAAAGCATGATAACTTGGGTACTGCGCCACGTCTGAGCTGCGCATGCCGCTGTGCAGGGCTCCACAAACCCAGCTAAGCGCATTTTTCCTCGAACGCGCGCTCCGCAGCAGCCCGCGCTCCGCAGCGGCCCGCAATGTTAACTCGCATGCATGCATGACCGCCGTTAAGCTCGGAAACTATGGAAGGTTGTTGTTTCATCCTCCCCAACCGGTGGAATCATAATCTAAATTTTATTCTGCAAAAGTAGGATAAGTGGTATAAAAAGAAAGTGGGTCTACACTTAGTTGTAGATGACGTACTGCGCCTCGCCCGACATGACGGTGACGGTGCACCCGTCATCGCCACCGTTGAACTTGCCGTTCTCGTAGACACACTGGCCCTGAACATCAGAGCCGGGCGTGCCCACAATCTTCACGTTGAAGTTCGCCGGCGAGCGGTTGTTCGGGTTCGGGATGAGCGCGAGCCACGACTTGCCGCCGGTCATGCCAGCACCGAACTCCACAGGAGTCCAGTTGCCAACACCGGAGCCAGGCGTGCCCCACACACAGCCATCCTCAACAGAGACACCAGCGTTGTTCACGTAGTACTGAGCCGAGGTGAGGCCGCCGCGCCAGCGGTAGTAGTTGTCCTCGTGAACGACGGTCAGAGGAACCTCCTGGCCAGCCTCAGCCAGCGTAGGAATGTTCATGTTCTCCGTACCGGGGTAGTCAGTGCGGCAGACAGCAACGTCCTGGCCGATCGTGTTCTTGACGGTAGCAGACTGCACGCCCCACTCGCAAAGAGTGTCGACGTCCTGGTTCGTGCGGTACAGCTTGCCGCCAGAGCACTTCAGGCCACCAACACTGACGCCGTTCGAGGGCTGCTGGCTGGGCCACTGCGTCTTCGACATGCCAGGCTGGCAAGCGTAAGAGCAGAAGGCGCCCTCCTCGCACGAGTTGCCGCTCGAAGAGTCGTCACCGCTGATGAACTGGATGCCGCTCCAGCCACCGAATCCAAGGTAGTTAAGCGCAACCACACCGTTGCCGTCAGGGAACGACGAGCAGTCGATGGTGCCGTCCTGGAACGACTGCGGCGACTCGCCGAAGCTCAGGGAGCCCGACGAAGAGCCCGACGACGACGAAGACGACGACGTCGACGACGGGGCCGAAGACGACGAAGACGACGACGAAGACGACGTCGGCGAGGCCGACGAAGAGCTCGAAGCCGGAGCATCAGAGCTCGTCGTCACGTCAGCGCTGGTCGACGTCGCCGGCGCAGCACTCGAGCTCGAGGGAGCCGGGGCCGTCGTCGTCACGCTCTCAGTCGCCTGCGGAGCCGCGGCGTTAGCGTCCGCGTTAGCGTTCGCGTCAGCCGTGGACGAAGCGACAATCGAGCTCGTCTCGACGGGGTTGCCGTTCTGGTCGACAAGAACCGTCTGGTAGACGAACTGCGTGACCATAGCACGGTCGTGGAGGTGGTGGCGGTGCTCCTCAGCGAAGACCTGGGGAACAGCAAGTAGGGCCATAGCGGCGAGCGTTTTCGTGAAGGACTGCATGTTCAAGTTGGTAAAACGGCTCACGAAAGCAAAAAAAATCAAAGGAGTGACAAAAGTTCTGGAAGGTGTTAGTATCTCTGAACAGAAATGTTTGTTTTCAGAAAAGGACTGCCCGCCAAGCGAGGCCAACGACTGGAGAATTCGCCCGAAAGACGACTATGACTGATACGCGAGAGAAAATGCCATCCCACGCACCCGTGCTTGATCTGCCACGAACATACCTTGCGCGCTTCGCTACGTCGCGTTGAAGGAAAGACGATGTGGAAGATCAATACGTGAGCGGTGATGGCATTTCCAAACCCTGGCACGCGGCGCGCGTCGCAGCCCCTCCGGCCGGCGCGGTGGGCAAGGCGTGAATAAACAACGTTGACTAATCAAATGTTAGCAACCATCAGCGTTAATTCACGACATACCCTCAAGCCCGGGTCAGCCTGGAATGCAGACACCAAGATACGGCACTCGAGCGTCAGAGCAGCCGTGCCTTCGGAGGGCCGGCTCTACGCAGCTCAAGCGGCCGCTCGCGGCTCGGCTCGACTAAATGGGCCAAAATCGGCCCAAAATCGAGCCGTCGTTTCAGTGCGCCTGCTTTGACTGGACTGGCGCGCCGGCTAAAGGTCTATGTTCTCGCAATCGTCGGGTGTCTCCTCGAGTTCTCCTGTGTTTATCGCTGGTGGGGTCAGTAAACCGCCCAAGTTGGGGGCGGCATTGATACTTACTGGTAAGGAAAGTGAGCTTTGGGAATAAAGCGGCGCTTCGTGCTAGTTTGGTGACCAAGTGAGGTACAACAAGCCTATCGGAATAAGTTGGATGGTGAAGAGGGAAAAAGCGATGGAGATTGTGCTTTGATAAGTAAACAGACAGACGAGCGAGGCGCTGCGTGAAGACTTTTCGTCTTTGCTGACAACTCCACTACCCTTACCTTTTTGCGTTAACACCCAAGGACGCAAGGGTCGACGCAGCGGTCAGTGCATCGAGCGCCCTGACACAGCGCTCTGATGCTGTTTAGGGTTCGTGAGCGAGACGGTTCACAAGCGGGAGCCGCCGCTGGCGCCCACTGCCATTGAGCAGCCAACTGCGATGAGAAATACGTCACTAATCAGTATAAATTAAGTGGCCAGAGTGGCTTAGCGGCGATGGCCGCCCGGTTCGATCCTGCTAGCCGCAACTTCCCAAGAATTGATCTTGTGCGTTGCGGCACGCTCCCTGTCCGACCCCGCCGTGCTTTATCGCCGTGTGGCACGAGGCTCTAATCGGGCATAGAAACTCTGCCACCTCAATTTTGGACTAATGTGGTGATCGGCGGAACAGGGCACGAGGGTTCTGAGCTCTCGAGGGTATATGCACCGAACGGCCGCCCCCGGACGCAGAACAGTTTTATTGTTGTGTCAGCGCTTCGCCAGCGAGTGATACGTAACTTCTTGGGTAAGCATGTCGAAATCTAAATCACGGTCTTATCGATAGGGCAGCGCGGAGAACCGTATCAACGCCGCGAAAAATAGGGCCGGGTGGAACTATTTTACGTCTTTAGGGGCTACTCCACAGGATCGACTAATTACTTCGCTGAACGAAATCTCGACATATGTTCTAGAACTTCCTTTGCTGCTACAAACAATTAATGTTGCCACCCGCAGTAACAGACTTTTTTTTCTTCTGACGTGCAAAACGCACTATGCAAGGGCCGCGTCGCCGATCTGCACAGGGATCTGGACTTCAGCAGACAATTTCTTAACTTACTACTCGTCTCTAATTGTTTTTTGCTGGCGAAGGCGAATTGCCACCAACGAGCCCCCCTCCCCTCCCCCTAACGGCTTTGATCCCGACAGGCCCCCGCCCTAGGCCCTATTTGACTCATCCCGCGTGATGCGACTCGGCAGCTGAGAACCATCACCTTGTTTGCTGCTCCACGACCACCCCGTGAACAAATCCAAAAATGGCTGAGACGCAGGTTGAGAAGACGATCGAGCCTGGTGCCGAGGTGACTATTGCCTCGAAGAACCAGAAGAAGGCCTTGAAGGCCCTGAAGGCCACGGGCATCAAGAAGGTCGATGGCATTTTCCGCGTGGTTCTGCGTAAGCGCCAGGGCCCCACGTTTGTGATCGAGAAGCCTGACGTCTACCGTACGCCGAACGGCTCGTACATCGTGTTCGGTGAGGCCCAGGTCCAGCAGCAGGACATGGCCCAGCAGCTCGCGTCGCTGACCGGCCAGGAGGGCGCCGGCGCCGGTGCTGGCGACGCCGACAAGTCGCCTGAGTCCATCCAGGCCGACCTGGCGGCGAACGCCGAGAAGCTGAAGATCGACGATGCCGAGGAGATCCCCGACGACCAGGTCGATGTGGGTGACCTTGACGAGGACAAGATCCAGATGGTTGTTGACCAGGCCAACGTGTCGAAGGCGAAGGCTGTGAGTGCGCTGAAGCAGAACAACGGCGATCTTGTAAACGCTCTCATGCAGCTCACTTCCTAAGGTAGTTTAAATTCGTAGCCGAGTTCTAAAAACTATCCAGCACGTTCATCCTCCTCGTATTGTATCGGCTTTAGTGCGGAAGCTCTGCCTAGTGGCTGCGTCGGCCAGCCCGTCTGCCGCCGTATCGTGCCGGATCGCTACACACAGTCTGCATTTGAAGTCTACCCGTACATAATGCTGTCTCTGCATACAATAATTATGGTCAACGTGCTCAGGCTGGGCGTCATGCGATAGTCATGAGTTTGTTGAGACGAATCAGTACTAACGAGCCCGCTAAACATGGGACGCATGCTGAATGCCAAGGCCACCGCGTGCGGTTACGCGCTGCAGCGGCACATCATACTTGGATAGATCTAAAACAGGTACTTCAATCGAGCTCGTAGACAAAACAAAAACATGACACTCATGCCAACCGATTCTGTCGATGCATTTATACTGGAATAGAACATGAATGGGCGGCGCGGCGGTGGCGTCGCCGCGCTACTGCTTCGCAAACTTGTCTGTCCACTCCTGAGCGGTTACCAGCGCCTGCGCCTCGTTCTCTTTCCATACAGCAGCTACATCGTTCGCCAATGGGTCGTCCGGGTTCGGAGCTGCCAGCAGTGCCTGCACGCTAAGCAAAATCGTGCGAATCTGGAACGCCGGCGACCAGTGGTCCTTCAGCACGTCCAGGCAGATGCGGCCGAGCCGGTCAATGTTTGGGTGGTAGATTTTCGTCAAAAACCTGAGGCGTGGCGCTACCATTGGGTAGTCCTGCGGCAGAAACAGCTCGAGCCGGAACGTGCCGCCCTCGTACGGCGTGCCCAGCGGACCGTCGACCGTCACGTCGAAATAGCGCAGATTGTCCTCGTGCGGCATTGCGCTAATCCCCGCCACGGGGTCGCTCGCGAGACGCTCCGTCTCCTTGATGATCCGCTTCGGAAGGGCCATGCGCTCGTAGCTCGTCTCAGCTGTGGTTGCCGTGTGTGTGTGGGGGCTGCTGGGAATGCGCTACTCGCTCACATCAGCAGCCACCGGCCACGCACCACGCCGGCCAGCAAGATAGCCCGCTTTTTGGTATGATGGATCGAGGTTCAGAATTCTCTAGTTTGCAATAATGGCCACTATAGTTTGCAAAAATGGCCGCCATAGATTGGAAATCAAATGCACGTCCATTGTGCAGCCCCAGAAGCACCGGCTTGTTTACGGCACTTAGGTGCTGCCATCATGTGCGAGGCTAAATTACCCTTCGCACGCGGAGGCCCGATCAAGCACCGGTCACCCGTAAACGTAACTCAAACAAAAAGCTTGTCTAGCGATTCTTTGAACCAGTGCAAAGGTTTTTTGGTAAACGATGGATATCTTGTGAGGTCTGTTTCATATTGCCGCTGAAGCTGGCGGCCCAGGCCGGCTAAATGCGCCGGGGTTAGGTGAAACCTTGTTTTCATGTCCGGGCCAAGTGCAACGGGTCGGTTCATAGCGATCTCGCTCGGCATCGTGGCCGGTGGCTTTGCCACGCTGTACATGATGCAGGACTTCGAGCTCGTTAAGCGGCTCGACGACCCACACGAGCAGAGCCCCGAGCATAGGCCTTTCCGCGTGCGGTTTCAGCGCAGCGAGCCGTTGAAACTGAAGCCCGAGGCGCAGGCTCGGCTCGACGAGGCGAAGCGCGCGTTGGAGGAGCAGCAGAAACAGGAGCAGCCAAAGAAGGAGTAGTAATGCTCGACGAGTCCGAAGTAGGCGCTGTATCGTTCGCTATGGATGAGCTAGAGCACTGGCTTACGGAAACTGCACTGTACATGGTGCTGCCAATTGATTCTACTTCTCTTACTGTACGAAACGACACGGCCAAAGCAGGACTACCGTTAACGATTAGACAGCTGGCCACTACGGCCCACTATGGCCTCACTATTGCGCGAAGTGCTATGAACACGCTGTCGTGAGCTCGCGGATAAGCAAGCAAACCCATGATGAATTCCCTGTTTGTTGCTACATGCATAACGACGGTCCTTATTTAACCAATTCAACTAGTGCGTCTCTAGAATCATTTCGCCTTACTGTACTTCTGGACATCGCCCTCCATATCCGTGTTCACGTAGGTGACGAAATCCTGCCACTCCGTGGCATGGTCCAGGATCTTGTTGCGGAGCTGCTGGAAGTGCGCGCCCGTGGCCAGCGCCGCCGCCGTCTCTACGAGCAGGAGGTCGCTGAACGAGCTCTCAGACTCCGAGAGGCGGATGGCCTTGTGCTGCGTACTCTGGCCGGCCAAGTAAGAAATGACGTCAACCCAGGTGCGGACGTTGTCAATCCACTCGTCGCTGCCCTTCATTTGCCGCTGGTCCGTGTCCAGCCGGGCGAGCCGGAGATGATCCAGGTATGGGGCAATAGATCTCTGCCTCGTGGAGGCGCGCGCAATGTCAATAGTACTCATTATTGAACCGCCAAGGAGTCTAGCGATCCAGTGAAGTGTGACGCAGGGGTATTTATACTAGATCCGATATAGATGCATTGCTTTCCAGTTGCGGTGGTCGGCGGCAACCTAGCCCTACTCTTAGCGATACTGCATGACTCGGGGGACACGAAGAAGCACGTCGCTGGCACAGAGATTGGGCCTAGGATCAGGCGAAGGCAGGCCACCGTCGCACGATGAGCCCTTGTAACTACTTAGTCTAACTGCAAATCAAAACGAACATTCTAGCTCAGCGTGCTTCCTCGTGCTTGGGGAGCCCTGCGTCGGCGTTTGACCTGTGGACTCCGCCGAGATACCCCTTACCCGTATGCATGGCCTGCAGCAAAGACGATGGAGCTCGCACGCCAATGCTGAAGCGCTGAGGTGTACGGCCCTGTGGACGGCGGTGCACAGGCCGAAGATGGCCTAGTACTTTCCAGGCTCGTGATTCGCTGTGCTGTGCTCTTTGCAGGCGGGATGCGCCCGCGCATAAGCGGCGGCGTGTGCGTGTCGCACCGTCATCCGTGAGAGACAAACTTGGCCGAAGTGGAAAAGAACGCGATTAAATATTGAAGTGGTCTTAGCATAAGTAAGGGCTGTACAATAGTTTAAGAACAAACAAGCTTCCCCCTGCTAATCGTCGGTACGCGAGCAATCAGCTTACTGGCCAGCCAAAAACGCCTCGTATGCCGCGCGAGCCTCCTGCACACTCTCCTTCAGCGCAGAGTCATCCTCAGCAAGCACAAACAGGTCCTTGTTGTCCATGTCGAGCAGCATGCCCGTGATCTTGCTGGCGAGCTCCTGGTCGATGCCCTCCTGCGCAAGAATCTTCGGGTACAGCGCCTCGCCGATGACCTGCTTCTTCTGCTCCTCGGGAACAGCAGACACCGTCTTCTCGAGCGTCTCGCGCGGAGCAGAGGCCGGGCCCGTCGGGTAGCGCGGCTGCGGGCCGTCAGGACGCTGCTGCCACTGGCCGAGCGGCGGCATGCCACGAGGAATCATCATCTGCGGGTTCATGTTCGGCGGGTAGGGCACGCGCACGCCAGGTGCGGGCGCGCCATTGATGAACTGCGGCTGGCCGGGGTACACAAGCGGCGCCTGCACGAACTGCGGCGGGATGCCGCCGGCAACGGCTGCCTGCTGCTGCAGGCGCAGCTGGTTGCGTGCGCTCAGCTGCTGGCGCATCTGGTTGTGTCGCACGTCCTTGCGCTGGGCCAGCGCCACGTAGAGAGGCTTCGTGCCAAGAATGTGCTGGTTCATCTCGGAAATAGCCTTGTTCGCCTCCTCGGGAGTCGAGTAGCAAACGAAGCCGAAACCGCGGGACTTGCCCTGGTCGTCAGTCATGACGCGCGCGGACGTGATCGTGCCGAACGGAGCGAACGCCTCCTTCAGCTTGTCGCTGTCGACAGTGTCCTCAAGGTTCTTCACGTACAGGTTCACGCCCTGGTACTTTGTGAGCTGCTCCATGCGCTGCGCGTCGTACTTCTTCTTCAGCTCGTTCTGGCGCTCGTGCTTGGTCTGCGCACGGCCGACATACAGCTTCTTGCCGTCAAGCTCAGAGTCATTCAGCTCGTCCACCGACTTCTGAGCGGCCTCGTGCGACTCGTAGTTCACAAAGCCGAATCCCTTCGACTTGTTCTCCTGGTCGACGGCGAGCACAGCCGACGTGATCTGACCGTACTTGCCAAACAGCTCGTCCAGCTTGGCCTTGCTGTCAATGCTGTCCGGCAGGTTCTTGACGTACACGTTCGTGAACTTCGAGCGCTGAGCCTCAGCCTGCGACTCGCGCTCGTTCTTGGGCACGTGGTACGCGACATAGAGCTCGCGGCCGTTCGCCTTCATGCCGTTCATCGTCGTGATGGCCTCCTCGGCAGCCTCGGCTGTCGCGAAGTGGATGAAGCCGAACCCAAGAGACTGGCCCGAGTGGCTCGTCACGACCTTGCACGACAGAATCTCCCCGAACGCGTTGAACGTGTCGTGCAGACCCTTGTTGTCAATGGACGGATCAAGGTTCTTCACAAACACGTTGCCCTTGCCGCTCCTGCGCACGCTGGGGTCGCGCTGCGACCACATAATGCGGCAGGGCCGACCCTTGATCTGCGCGTAGTTCAGCTCCTCCATGGCCTTCTTCGCATCGTCTTGTGCGCTGTAGTTCACGTATGCGTAACCGAGCGACTCGTGGCTCACGGCGTCGCGGCACACGCGGATCGACGTGACGGGACCAATCGAGCTGAAAATCTCGAAAAGGATCGCCTCGCTGATCGACGGGTTCAGCTCACCGACGTAGAGCGACGCCGTCGACAGCGCGCTCGCCGGAGCGTCTTCCTTGCTGTCTTCGTCGTCGCCACCCGTCGACGCGGCAGGAGCGCCAGAGGCAGCCGGCGCAGCCGCCGGCTTCTGGTTTCCGGCGGCGGCAGCAGCCGCTGCAGGGGCAGCGGCCGCGGGGGTCGTGCTGGCGTTCGAGGCAGTGTCGCTCATTTTAATTTGGTTGGAGATTTTTTTGAAATCGGAATGTGTTTTTTGGAACTTGATTGGGTTGCAGGAAACCAAAACTAATTTTTTTTTCCTGGGAAAAAGGGGAGGAAAGGGGTCCACGTCTAACCCTTTCAACCACCCACGGGGTCACCTGGTCCGCTTAGCGCTGAAAATTTTTTAGGGGAAATGCTGGGCTAGGACACAGGAGCAGAGGGCCCAGTGTAGATCTCCCAAGTTCAAGCGGCGCCGCAGCGCAAGCCCGTGACGACTGGGGCAGCAGTGCCCGCTAAACGCGCGTCCGCAGTGCGCGTCTCAGTGGGTGTGTGTGTGGTAGGGGTCTAAGTCGCGCACAACCTTACTCTATATCACACTTCTGCTACGCAACGATGTATCCTTCTATTTAGCCCTGACTATATATATATATATATGCTGCTAATTCGCTCGCTCGCAGGTCCGTGGACTGTGTGGCGTTAATGACCTCGCTTAGCTGGTGGGCATTGTTTTCGGCAGAACCACCAGGGTACGGGTAATTCTGCGGCGTGATTGTGGTGCCCCGGCTGCCAAAGCGTGAGAACTAATTGTCTTAAGATTGAGCTTTATTGAGCTTTACTTAGCCAGTGCAATCGAGACGAGCTATGTGAGCCTTTTTGTTTTCTTCATTGCGTGCTCAGTGCTTGCTGACGCAGGTTTGAGCACTCTGCTGAGTCTTGTCTTGTCGGCGGCTCATGGGAACTAAATTACGATACTAGAAATAACATACGAAACAGAATAGGAAAAAGTGCAATCAGCTGTAAATTGCGGAAACGCTGGATTAGAAGTCCTTTTTTACAGGACGTACGACAGCAGTCCCGACATCAGAATTGCCGCCAGCGACCGGGACACGCGCGGCATGTAGCCACGGTTAGCCAGGGAAGGAGCTGCCTCAGGCCCGCCGGGGCTGGATGGCGAGCCAACACCAGGTGTTGCGCTCGACGGCCCGGCGACTGCAGGCGTCTCACTGCTGCCTCCGCTGCCACCAGCGGGTGAAGGCGGAGCAGCCGCCGGCGTATTAGTTATTGTGCAGGGGCAGTTCGTGATTGTGAGCGTGGTCGGCGCCGTCACCGTGTATGTCTCGCCATTAGTGGCAATGGTCGTTGGGCTGGGGCAGTACGTAGTCAGAGCAGTGACCACAGTCGTCTGCGGAGACGCGGGGCCATTCTCGGTCTCTGGCGCCGGCGCGGCGCTCGTGACCTCAACGACCGTCGGCGTGGTCGCCACAATAGTTGAGCCGCCAATCACTGTTGTACCAGGACTCACGGTAGCAGTGCTTACGACGGGGGCTGTGGGCGTCGCCGCGGTACCTGTCCCCGCGACAGCACCAGTCTCACCCGGTGCCGGAGCACCAGGGCTGCCGCCAGCGGTGTTGCCAGCGCTGGGGCTCCCACCGGCTGGGCTGCCACCGGGTGCACCGTTAGTCTCCTGCGCCGCCGAGGTGTCTCCCTTCTTCGAGGGGCCCACTGCGGGGGCAACCGTGTAGGTACCTGTCAAAGTGCAAGGACAGTTTGTGATGGTCAGAGTTGTGGGCACTGTGGCCGTGTAGGTTTTACCGTTCGTGACGAGAGTGGTAGGCGCAGAGATAAAGGTGGTCAGAGCGGTGACCACGGCTGTAGAGGTGTAGGTCTCCGAGGGGTGGCCCGTCGGGCTGGCAGGGTTTGTCGCGCCAGACTCAGCAGGCGCAGTTCCCGCTGGTGCAGGAACGCTTTCCGTTACTGTACAAGGGCAATTCGTGATAGTCAGGGTCGTCGCGCTGGTCACAGTATAGGTCTGCCCGTTTGTGGTGAGAGTAGTCGGCGTGGGGCAGTAAGTCGTCAGCGTCGAGACCACCCGTGTCGTCACAGTAGCGGCTGGAGGCAAGGTCGACGTGAAATCGACCGTTGTGGGGCTTGAGGCCACGACTGTAGAACCGCCAACAGTAGCCGTCTCACCACTGGCAAGAACAGTGTGGCTAGTAACGACCGACGGAGCAGCACTACCTTGAGATGCCTCCGACGACGGAAGGACAACAGTTGTTGGCCCGGTCACTACAAGGGTCGAGGAGCCAAGAACTGTTGTGCCGGGGCTCGTCAGCACCGTAGTCGCAGGTCCACTAGGAGTTGGCGGCGCTGTGCCAACAGAGGTTATGGTACAGGGGCAATCCGTGATCGTGAGCGTAGTGGCGCTGCTCACAGTGTACGTGTGGCCATTGGTCGTTAGCGTCGTGGGCGTAGGGCAGTACGTGGTGAGCGTCGACACTACTTGCGTCGTCGTAAATGTGGGCTGCGGAGCCGTCGTATAAGTCACGGTAGTAGGACCCGTCACTACTACCGTAGATCCACCCACAACGGTAGTGCCTGGAGAGGTCAGCACCGTAGACTGCGCCGCATTAGTTGGCGCTTGAGTAGAAGCTGCGCCTCCGGATGTGTATGTCACAGTCACTGGGGTAGATCCCTCGATCGTCGACCCGCCAACCACAGTAGTGCCCGAAGGAGTAACTTCAGTCGTGACCGTAGTTGGGCTCGAGCCTGTGGCCGGGGCGCCAGAGCCTGTAGCCGGAGCACCAGAGCTTGTGAGCGTGCAGGGGCAGTCTGTGATCGTGAGCGTTGTCGGAGTGGAGACCGTGAACGTGTTGCCGTTGGTTGTCAAGGTAGTTGGCGTCGAAATAAACGTTGTGAAGGAAGAAACGACAGAAGTGGCACCGACTTGGCCGGTGCCGCTGCTAGAGAGAGAGCTGGTCGTGCTCGCTTCGACTGAAGACGGCAGAGTCGAGCTTGTGTTAGCGAACGCCCTACGAGCAAACGTAGGAACGAGTCTGTCGTTTGGCGTCGCTAGGGCCGATGTGAGGAAAAGCGCTGTTGGTATGAACGAGAGCTTCATCAGCGTCTGAAAAGGATCTTGTGGTAAAGAACGCGTCGCCTAAAAGAAATGGATTTGCCGCCTTAATATACTTACGCTTACTGCGGCTCGGGGGCGCGCAGCGCGTGCGCTCTCCTGCTTTCAGTAGTAGATCTTAGGGCTAGGCATCACTTTGCTCTGCAAATGCGGCTTTCCCCATGCATGGCCTTGCCACGCTATCCGCTCACACGTACACACGCTAACCTGTAGTGTGTGTTCGATCCTGCAGAGCCCGCGTTGGGCTGCATGCACCAACGCGTCTATGAATTGTTGCTTTTTTTCCGGTCTGAAACATTTAAGTCGCGACGCGTCGCGCTGCAGCCGTCCCCGATGGTTTCATATTTCTTCCTTGTTGTGACGTTTCGTGCGACAGTGTAACAGGATCCACGCCACACGTTTCGGCATGCTGGCCCGTTTGCTACCCACCAAAAGAAGCGCGCCTTCGCATTTCCGCGGCCCTCGGGTTAAGGGTCCGGTCATGATATGCATGATTAGGGTTCTTAGATGTCTCACAGATGTCTAATTCTTCGATATTAGCGAGGATGGTGCATATCACGTGTAATAGGTAAATGCTCCTCATTTCGTCTTATTTCTGAACGCAGAGCATTACGATCCATTAGCTTAGAAGACCTACGGGACTTAAATGCATCGGAATTTGCACGAACATCCTCCATGCGGATTCCACGTTGTGACAAAAAGTCACATTTCATCCGCGGGCGTGGGCGGTACTCATTCGTGGCTACTTGATTATGGGAATCAACCCGTACCACCCGCATAAATTATAACCCCACATGCATTGGTCGTCATATGAGCGCAGTTTTCGGCATGCAGATCAGCGAGCTGACTTTTTTCGGAGATAATCAGAGATAATGATCCTTGCAGTATACGCGGGGATCGCATTGCACATACTGGCGAGTTATCATTAAAGACCTAGGCCTAATCCCCTGTGTATTTTTAGACAGTCCAGGGCGCCAAAATTAGGCCCAAGCCCGAAAAATTTCTGGTCGTCAGCAGGTGCACAAAAAATATCATCTGGTCCACTATTTATAGCATACATTAGCCGTTGTCACGCGAGGCGAGACGACGCTATCCGAGACTACGCGAGACGAGACGACGCGACTAAGGAGTGTGAAACCAAAGAGGGGTCACGCCTAAGAGCTATTCCAGGGGCGTGTGAGACACAACCTAGCGTACTGCCTGTGCCTGAAAGCCAGTTATACAAAGCTAGCTGGTCAGGTATGAGCATCCCTTCCGGCTTCCGGCCACCCTAGGCCATTCATTGTGGTGGACACTGCCACACTTAGACTAAGGCGCACCCTTTGCCATAATTCAGGACTCGTGCACACGCTTTTCTAAAATTCTTTACAAAGATTCTTACTCTATAGCTTTTGCAGCCCAGATGAAAGGCACTCGAGCTCCACGAGGGTCATATCGCCAAACAAAAAGACTTGATTGATGCCTTCCCTACACTGCCTAGTCGTGGTCTCAAGTTTTGCTGGATCACTAGTTCCATACTTGAGCGGGCCGTAAAAAGCGTTTGTGCCTGTTCAGAAGGGTGTTATACCGTAGCTAGCTTCTTAGATGATCGAGTTTTGCTTATAATGGCTGTACCCATATACAGGTGGTGAGTTCTGAGTCACTGAGGTGTCCGTCGATGCTCTACAGAGTACGTGGAAGTTAACAGAGTTACGCAAACTTCAGCTCTGGGTTCTGTAGCCGCGCTCCACCGGGTCGGATGCTTCTGGGTCAAGCGCGAAACCTTTCTTACCTTAGGTCTTCATAAATCTAGATTGAACTTGTTACAAGTGACAATTTAGAAGCCAGTCTTGCTATAAGGTAAATAGCTCGCGTTTGTGATGCAGAGTTGAACCACGAGTGATCTTAGCTAAATTTGGATTTGGCGAGGTCTCTCCGGTATGCGCACTGAATAGCAAGCACATTAGTACTCTCACGTTAGAGAAGTGACGTTCCCTACACTTCCATACAGAGGCATTAGGATTCCGAAGCCAGGTTATCTGCCCTTCTTTAATTTGATAAGATTTAGAAAGATGAATTTAAAGCCTTCCGCTGTTTCCTTCTGAAACCTGTGTCCGGCATCGCAGCGCTATCATACAACTGGGCAAAGACAGTTGTCACCGCACAAACTGAATCCCAATTTCTCAAATATCTCGACTGTCTCAGCGCTGGAATACATGCGAACTATTGACTTGATTGATCCAGGCTTGTTCTGATTAATGCTGTAAACGTATGGAAACTGTAGGATCCACGCACATGCAAATAACTATGCCGGGAGTATTGACCAATCCCAATGGCGGTAGTAAATAGTGTCCTACACGCGAAGCTGAAGCTCAATTTCAAAAAAAGCTTGAACTCAACCTATGATACCTCTACCTCCATGCCTCAATGTGACGACGACTTCGGATTATATCAGCACAACCTATTCGTGCTCTCCTGCCACCACCATGTCCGTTAAGTTCGTGGCTGTGGTAGACGCGCATAACGCGCCCGTGTACTTTCGTTCTGCATCCAATACGCCAGAAGAAGTGGCTGTTAACCACCAATTTATTTCAGAAATGTCTCTCGACTTTGTGGAACAGCAGTCGGCGCGTATTCAGGCAAACATAAGCGTTCCGCTGCTAGCGCTGGTGCATGATGGAGTGGCAGTATATGCGATGCTCTCAAACACGCGGACAAAATATTTAGTAGGCATTGACGCGCTGCGCGAGCCTCAAAATCTTGAGGCTCTCATGTCGTCTTTCCAAGATGCATACGTGGGCTTCCTGTGCAACCCGTTTCGAGGAAGCACCACAAAAATGATCGAAAGCCCTCAGTTTGACAAAAAGATTGACGACCTTATGAGCAGCACTAAACCGCCGGTCGCGGCAAGCGGGGCAGGAACCCAGCCAAGCGGGGAAGACGCTTTGGAGCCCGATGTGCGAACCGCAGCCAGCACGTGAGCGCCGTTAGGGGACCTGGTCGCCGTAACCCGTGATTTGAAATACCAGCTATTGTTGTTGACTGTTTCAGCGCTGCGCCAAGGAACACAAACAACGCACGGACCGTGAGCAGACGAAGTGGGCTAGGCAACCGTGACCAGTATGTGCCTCCGGTCATCGCGTCACCGCAATCTCACGGTTGTAGTGGTACTATTTTGTATCATCATGCTCTTAGTGCCGTCCTATTTTTATAGAGACCGTTACATGAGCCATCCGCTAAAGGAGGAGGACACCCCATTGGAGGTTCAGGAAACTCCGTCTTCGACTTCATTCAGCGAAAGCTCAGAGACTAAGGCGGTTCCCTCCACAACTTCGGTGCAAACCGTTGTCAGTACGCCTGCTACTGAGCCTCCACAAGCAACGGAGTCCGTTGCGTTGCACAACCGCTTTCCGTCTCCCGAGGCGAGGCTACACACGGGTGTATCTCAGGTATTCCAGCCCAATGGCATCACTCCTCAATTTGGCGATGAAGTGCTCGACTCGGTTGCGAACAGGACGTTCTTGTTGCTCAAGACGGGTTCTGAGACCATGTGGTCACGAATGCCTGTCCACTTAGAGACTACAATGAAGAGATTTCCCAACCATGCCATTTACTCGGATATTGCCGCGCCCATGATGGGGGTGAATATCATAGATGCCCTCATGCACTTACCATCCTCAGCACTGAACAGCCCAGGCCTATTTGGCTACCGTGTGCGCCGGCAAAATATATACGAGCAGTGGGCCTGGGGCCCGCGCCGGCTGAACATCGAAGGTGCAGGTGGCGGCTGGGACCTGGACAAATACAAGAACGTGCCGGCGTTCGCCGACGCGTGGGAAAAGGCCAGCCACAATGAGTGGTTCATGATGCTCGACGACGATGCATATATGCTGACACTTACTCTGGCAGACCTTTTATACGGCAAGGACCCAGACCAGCCATGGTATCTCGGGAAGGGTGTCGGGTCTAATCCTATGTTCGCGCATGGCGGTTCTGGGATTATTTTGAGCCGAGGCGCGATGCGGGCAATCTTCGGCGAGCCAACAGACTATGAACGGCATGCTGAGGTGATAGCAACTTCTGCTGAGCGGGCCAAGACCGACTGTTGCGGCGACAGTGTCGTGTCGAAAATTTACACGCAGTACACGGGAGTCCCTGCTGAGCGTGATCTTGAACTGACGGAGGCAAACCAAACATTCGAGCACGGTATCTTCCAGGGAAACACCCTTACTACTACGCGCGTAAACTATGATACCTGGTGTAGCCCCATTGGCGTGTTCCACCACGTTTCACCGTGGGAAATCGAAGAGCTCTATGCTTGGGAACGTGTAGTCGCTAAGCGCAAGCTCACGCATGATGGTGCTTACTCTGCGGTCTCTTATGCTGAATTCTATCGTGATTTTGTGCTGCCGTATGTCGCTCCTCAACGCGACAACTGGTACTTCTCGCTGCCTACCGCTGATTATGAAGGTGTTGTGTTCGAAGCCGGGAAGGAGTACACGGTGATGGATGGCGAACGCGCGCTCGACCCAGTGTTGTTCCTTTCTGACTGCCACCGTGCTTGCGAGCTCGATGATGGGTGCTTGTCGTGGCACTGGCAGGAGAATGCCCTTTGTAGACTTTTCCGATACGATGTTGGCCGTGGCGAAGGTTTAAACCCATGGAGCACGGACTGGAAGCCAGAAATGTCGAAGGCTTCTGCCGGATTCATGAGTGACCGCATAAGAGAAGTAAGGGCTGCCTCGTCATGCGACCCTCTTGTCAAAGCCGATGACGGCGTGTACAATGATAATATCACGACGTCGGAAGGATGGTACCTTAGAGGCCTCGAGGCCGAAAGAGGCTTCTCAGATGAATGGGGTATTCACCCCCTGGCGCAGGAGCCAATCATATCGAATCAGGAGCATGTTAGCGCTTGACTGGGGCAGATGGGCTGCTGCATAAACAAAAAAAGCAAAGGATAGAATGTTGAGGCATTTTGCTGATTTATATCTTTTAGGCGTCTAACAATGATGTGAGATGGTTGTAGTGCTCTATCTTGATCCACGCTCACATCTAAACAATTGACCGTAGGGAACTGCCAAGGGTTCTCGAACTCTGTCTCATTCGTGAAGCCAATCAAACCCCGGTCCAACCCTTTCGCTTATTAATACACCGCCCTAACAACGACATTGGCGACATAAATTTAGGATAAGAGGGTACATGTCATGACATGAGATTGCGCCCGTTAAGGTTCTTAATTCTTCGAAATTTTATTTTATGCCTATATACTCGTAATATGCTATGTGGTATGCTAAAAGCCGTCGACAGGACTTTGCATGTGACGACTAACCCTCTTTTTGTCGGTACTCGTGCGGAGGTGTCATCGCGCGCGTTAAACGCTGCCTGCTGCATTTACCCCTGAGCCTCCTTCACAAAAACCCTGAAAATCACCGCCGAGAATTTCGAGGGATGCATCGCCAGTGGTTAGGGCAAATAAGGCAGGCTCAGACAGCCGGGCGGTGAGTCTGTGCGCCTGCATTTCGCTTCAAGAGTTACGCTAATTCCCCAAGCTGTAAGGCCTAGAAGAGGACTGCCGTCTCATTCATTCGTTTCGCAGCGCACACGGAGCACTACTCCTTTGACCAGTCGGATCCTCGTCATTTTGCACAAACCAGACCAGCACGCAACCTTTCAATGTTAACACGCAGAGCACACCATGTAGCGAGCGCGATATTGCTATCGCTTGCCGTCATATGTATATACAGCACGCTATCGAGCCAAATGTCGAGGACTTCACGAGCCAGGGGACTGTCGGGTTCTCACACAGGGTTCGTAGAAGTCACGGAAGCTCAAGACGCTGTCAAAACATCAAAAGGCGCTTTGCAACTGCGAGCTAACGCGACTTTATTTACAATATGTCGAAACGAAGACTTGCAAAGTCTTGTTGAGACGATACTCAGTTGGGAGGATAGGTTCAATCACCGCTATCATTACGACTGGGTATTCCTGAACAACGAGGAATTTAATGAGGAGTTCGTGACGATCACGTCGCGGCTGGTGTCAGGGGAAGCAAAATATGGCATTATCCCCGAACCGGAGTGGTCGGTCCCCAAGTGGATCAACCGAACTCATATGGAAGAAGGGATGCATAGATTGGAAGAACAAGGGGTCCAGTATTCATCCAGTGAGAGCTACAGGTTCATGTGTCGTTACAATTCCGGCTTTTTCTATCGGCACCCACTAATGGAGCCTTACAGATATTACTGGCGTGTTGATGCGGATACAAAAATGATGTGCGACGTCGATTTTGATGTCTTCAAATACATGATTGCCAATGATTTGAAGTACGCCTTCACGCTCACTATGCATGAGAATATGGTTACCATTCCCACTTTATGGGAGTCTACGCTCAAGTTCCTGAGCGCGTACCCCGAGTTCGTGCATAAAGAGAACCTGGCGCGTTTTGTGAGCGACGACGATGGCCATAGCTACAATGGGTGCCACTTTTGGACGAATTTCGAAATTGCAGACGCGGACTTCTGGAGATCGGAACCCTTCGCTACGTACTTTGAGTTTTTGGATCTCACCGGCGGATACTTCTATGAGAGGTGGGGTGATGCTCCCGTGCATTCGCTTGCCGCCGCTTTGATGCTGCATCGAGACCAAGTGGCCCACTTCGACTTCATTGGATACTATCATCCACCGCTCACGCATGTCCCAAGTGACTTCCAAAGCCGGCCTTTACTACGATGCGGCCAGAATCCTGCCCGGAATTTTATGTGGGATGATGGCTACAACTGTATCCGGCAATTTTATCAAGCACAAGACCTAGCCGATGCCATTCCAAGTCGCATGCAATTTTTGTAAGTAAATAAAAATGTACTAAATATGCTTTGAAAAATGATGGGACGAGAATTTTGTATCGTAATTTCTCTATTGTGAACCTTAGAAGCCTAAATTGGCACAAAAGCGACTGTTATGCCATCTTTTTACTTTAGTATGCCATTCCAGTGTACACTAACAACAAATCTCACCGCCGTCGCCGCGTTTACTCAAATTTTCCCGCCTTACGCGCGCACTCTGGCATGGGCTCTGAAAAAAAATTACATAACCAGCCACAAGCGATCTCTTCGAGATTTTCAAAGTAAGTGACTTACCGTTCAGACATGTCGAGCCCTGGCAAGACATTTGCAGAAATCTGTGGACAACGGCAATTATCTGCCGATGTCCTCACTAATGTGGATGTTGGCGCTATGGCGCGCCTAGTGCTTGACAATGCCGACTATGCCGTACCGGTATTGGCGGCATTCAAGCATTTAACGCTGCCAATTGCCGCTGAATGGATCCTTAACGGTTCGAATTCAGCTAGCAAAAGTACAGTGTTTTGCCGCTTTGCTCTACTTTGCCCGCTGTGGCCTCCTTTGCAGCCGCTGACGGAACACTTTCTAGCAATGAACGCGGAAAACGGTTATGTCGCAACGTTCTTCAATGCAGACGATGTCGATGATGTGCTGTTCGGTCTTATCAGACTGCTATTGCATGACCACGGCCGCTTTTCAGGCTATTTCTCTGCTGAGTTGCTTCGAGAGCTCGCAGCAGCACAGACATCGAAACAAACGCGAACGCTTGCGTTGCACGCATTGGGCTTGCTCACCCAAGTGTCGGAGGCGGTTATCGACAATTGGGTTGCTAGATATTCTGGTAGTGATCCTACAGAGGTCGAGTTCAATGTTTTTCTTCTCGACGCCCAACGGAAAGCTAGAGATGTCCGCCTAGTGCAGTCAACAGCCCTGCTTCCTGCTTCACTGGACTATGAGAATACCATTGTGGCCAACGTCGAAAATGTATTCGTTCCCCGCTTTGGTCACAGCACACCAAATCCGACACCATTCGTACGCACAGAAACGGCTGTTCAAAATTTGCGGCGTATGGCCGTTACCATTCTCGAGGACAAACCGTTGCTGCTAACTGGTGAAGCTGGGTCCGGAAAGACCTTTTTCGTGGAAGTTCTACACTCGAAAGTGCGATCTAATAGCGAAATTGTGAGAATCCACTTGGGCGACCAAACTGATGCTAAGGCTTTAGTTGGCACCTACACGACGGGAGCGACCCCGGGAACTTTCGAGTGGAGTCCAGGAGCTCTTACTACAGCTGTGAAAGCAGGCAAATGGGTTCTCGTGGAGGACATTGATCGAGCCCCGACCGATATAGTTGCAGTTCTTCTGCCGCTGATTGATCGCCGGGAACTTGTAGTCCCGTCGCGCAATCAGGTCATTAAAGCGTCTCCGGGATTCCAGCTTATTGCTACCACTACGAACGATCAAATAGATGTCATCGGTAGCAGGGGATGGGCTCGATCAGATGTTACTGCGCCCACTGATAATGACCTTCTGGAGATCATAAGCGCAAAACGGCCTTTCTTGGCTCGAAACGTTGTCAACATGCTGCTCGATACATTCCGACGTATCCAAGAGTTTCAAGAAAACCACAGCTTGGTAAGGCGAGCAACTACGAGGGACCTGTTCAAATTGGTAGCTCGCGTTACTCCTCGTTATGATGGCGACGATCTTTTCCGTGAGACGATGGCGTGCTTTGCATCCTTCTTGGCTGATTCTACACAACTTGCTATCGTTGTTGCCGACGCGATGGGGTTCCCTGCCTCCAAGGTTGACCCTGTTCTCTCGAGACACAAGCCCTCGATATCTCTCACTCAAAGTGAACTCGTAATTGGGCGTGCCGTCGTTGAGCGCCGCCCAGTCAGCTCTTCCGCTGCACGCAACGCGGAGCTGCAGATACAGGCTTCCAAGTTCGCCCTCACAAGTCCCACTCTTCGCCTCTTGGAAGAGGTCGCGGTCAGTGTTGCACACGAAGAACCCGTTCTGCTTGTAGGAGAAACTGGCACTGGTAAAACCTCTGTCGTGCAATACCTTGCACAACTGGCACGCCGAAAGCTGGTTGTTATTAACGTTTCGCAGCAGGTAGAAGCTGGCGACCTCATTGGTGGGTTTAAACCCGTGGACGCGAGGCAGTTGGCGAGCTCTATCTTGGATGATTTCAACGAGCTCTTTGATTCAACATTCTCGCGGGCAAAGAATCATCAGTTCCTTGATGTTCTTGAGCGCAGCGTGGCGCGGCAGCAGTGGAGCCACGTTGTGAAGCTGTTGAAAGAAGCCGTAAAAATGGCTACACCGCAGAGGCAAGGGGGCGAGGCAAAACGACCCAGGGTCTCTGGTGACTGGGCTCAGTTTTCCCTTGAAATAGATGCGTTTGACAAGCGAATTAAGGAAGTTCAGCAGCAGGCTCAGTTCCAATTCATCGAGGGCCTACTGGTACGGGCCATGAGACAAGGTCACTGGGTGTTACTCGATGAATTCAACCTCGCCCCTGCCGACACGCTCGAAGGTATTGGCGAATTGGTGAGCAGTCGTAGCCTCACTCTGCTTGAACGAGGTGGCGAGGTTGTGACTGCCAATAGCGCTTTCCGGTTATTCGCGAACATGAACCCAGCGACCGACGTGGGAAAGCGTGATTTGCCGCCAGGCGTGCGAGCGCAGTTCACCGAAATGTGGGCACCAAGTCCTGACTCTGACAGTGAGGCGCAGCGAGCCATTGTAGCGAGCTATCTTCCTCAGGGTACTCAACCGAGTGTGGTGAACGATGTGTGCGAGTTATACATGGATGCGAAGGAACTCGCTGAATCTCATCAGCTTGTAGACGGTGCCGGGCAACGTCCTCATTTCAGTGTACGTACACTCACGCGCGCTCTCATGTGTGCTGTTGTGATTTCATCGCGCTTTGGATTGAGGAGGGCGTTGTTTGAGGCATTTAGCATGTGCTTTCTCACTCTGCTTGACGATCAAAGCGCCGCGAAATTAAGCAAAGCTATTGATGCGAGGCTTCTGGCCAAGCTACCAAACCGCAACTCCGTGCTCTCCCAGACCCCACCGGAGCCGCAGGACGGTCATCGCTATACGCAGTTTAAGCATTGGTGGATGCCAGCAGGGAATGGCGTTCCACAAGATGATGCAGGGTATATTGTCACCCCTTTTGTGGAGCGTAACTTACTGAATCTCGTTCGGGCCACCGCCACAAAGTTGTTTCCAGTGCTCCTTCAGGGTCCAACGTCGAGTGGAAAAACTTCAATGATCACACATCTCGCCAAGCGAACTGGTCACACTGTTGTGCGGATCAACAATCACGAACATACAGATCTTGCCGAGTATCTAGGGGGCTATGAAAGTGACGCTGATGGTAAGCTTGTATTCAAAGAAGGTGCTCTTGTTACGGCTTTGCGTCAGGGACACTGGTTGGTGCTTGACGAACTGAATCTGGCGCCAACAGACGTACTGGAAGCTCTGAATCGCTTGCTTGATGATAATCGTGAACTTCTGATCCCTGAGACGCAAGAAATCATTAGGCCACACCCAGACTTTATTTTGTTCGCAACTCAGAACCCGCCTGGTCTTTATGCTGGTCGTAAGGTACTCTCTCGGGCGTTCAGGAATCGATTCCTGGAGTTGCACTTTGGTGATATACCGGAGTCCGAGCTTGAGATCATTTTGCGGGATCGCAGCCGCATTGCACCAAGCTATGCTGCTAAGATTGTAGAAGTCTATCGTGAGCTCGGGCGTCAAAGGAGTGGCTCGCGGGTATTTGAACACCCAGCCACCTTACGTGACTTGTTCAGGTGGGCTAACAGACCTGCTGTTGGCTACGAGCAGTTGGCTCAAAACGGCTTTGCGTTATTGGCGGAGCGAACGCGTTCGTCTGGCGAGAGAGAGCTTGTGCGTAGTGTAATCAGCAGCGTGATGCGCGTTCCAGTTGACGTGAACTACGCGGACATGGCTCCTCAGAAAATAATGGATGCCGCACCTTCCAACATTGTCTGGACCGCAGCCATGAGACGGGTGCTTACGCTTGTTCATCTGGCACTGCAGCAGAATGAACCGGTTCTGCTTGTTGGCGAGACAGGCTGCGGAAAGACGACAATTGTACAGGCAATCGCAGCAGCTCGACAACAGCACCTCACTATCTTGAACGCCCACCAAAACACTGAAACTGGTGATCTAGTTGGCAGCCAGCGACCTGCTAGGCATGGAACTAGCACCCGATTGTTTGAGTGGGTTGATGGCCCTCTTGTAACCGCCTTGAAACGCGGTGACTTATTTCTGCTGGACGAAATATCATTGGCTGACGACTCGGTTCTGGAACGTCTGAACTCTGTTCTAGAAGCCGACCGCACTCTATTTGTCCCAGAGATTGGGTCTTTCAGGGCCGCTGACGGATTTCAGTTCCTTGCGACAATGAATCCCGGTGGGGATTACGGTAAGAAGGAGCTCAGCCCGGCGTTGCGCAACCGTTTCACAGAAATCTGGGTTCCTTCGGTGGACAATGAGGATGACTTGAAAATGATTGTGCGTAGTAGGCTACAGTCGGTTGCCACTCAGCAACGTGAAAAAGCGGTGGATACCATTGTTGCGTTCTCACAGTATTTTTCGGATCATTTTGGACTGGTCTCCTTGCGAGACGTTCTTAGCTGGACGCAATTCGTCGAGAAGTTAGGCGTCTCTAACAACTCTCTGGCACAAGGCGCGTCAATGGTGTTTGTCGATGGCCTCGGGTCTAACGCTTATGCCCACCTTGCATCTCAACCGGAAACTCTCGCGCGTGCAAAGGCTCAATGTCTTGCTGAGCTAGAAAAGTACGTTGGTGCTGCTGTTGATGTGACGAATGCGGAGCTAGCCCTCACGGATACGGAGCTGGTGATCGGTGGCTTTAGCATATCGCGCAGAACGGGCGGCCAGACACCTGATTTTAGCTTCAGTGCACCGACGGCTGCCCTCAATGCGATGAGAGTACTGAGAGCCATGCAGTCAAACAAGCCCGTGTTACTAGAGGGCTCGCCTGGTGCTGGTAAGACGTCGCTTGTTGCTGCTCTTGCCAAGGCGTCGGGACGCAAACTCACAAGAATCAACCTCAGTGATCAGACCGACTTGGCAGATTTGTTTGGCAGCGATATTCCTCTTGACAAGCCTGGTCAGTTTGGCTGGCGTGATGCGCCCTTCCTGCGTGCCATGCAGAAGGGAGAGTGGGTTTTACTGGACGAAATGAATCTTGCGCCGCAGCAAGTGCTGGAAGGACTCAACGCTTGTCTGGATCATCGTGGTGAGGCATACATACCCGAGCTTGATCAGAGATTTACAAAGCACCCTGACTTTGTTGTTTTTGCGGCGCAAAATCCCCACGCCCAAGGCGGAGGTCGAAAGGGACTGCCTAAAAGCTTTGTCAATCGATTTGCTGTAGTTTACGTGCAGCAATTAGGACTTGATGATCTTCACACTATTGCTGCATCATGCTACCCAGCGGTGGATGTCTCAATTCGCGAGCCGCTTGCAGCTTTTGTAGAAGAGCTGGCAAGCTGGGCTACTAGGCGACATATCGCTGGTGGCCCCTTCGAGTTCAATCTACGTGATACTATGCGATGGCTCGACTTAGTGGCTCGCACGGGTGAGCACCCTTCAAAATTCCTGGCTCTCGTTGTTACTCAAAGATTCAGAACAACAGAGGACCGCGAAGCTGTCGAAACAATTTTCAAGCGATACTTCAATGAAGAAGTCTCGGGAGAGTTGAACCCAGTGGACATCGTGCCGACCTCCATTACTTTCGGCGCAGCGAAAGTATGTCGCTCTAACAGGACATTTGCTCGGAGTCAGCTCGCGATATTGAACAGCCAAGTCGAGGCTTTAGAGACGGCTACGTACTGTATCAGACAGCGATGGCCCCTGATCTTGGTGGGAAGCTCCGGATCCGGGAAAACCTCGGTGATCAGGCTGCTCGCTCAACTTTGTGGTGCTCGACTCCATGAATTTGCAATGACCGCGGATGTTGACTCCACAGATCTTTTGGGTGAATTCGACCAGGTCGAGGAGCAGAGCCAGCTAGAGCGTCTTTGGTCTGAATTCGACGAATTGGTAGAAATACCGGACATAAGCAGCGCAACGCTGGTGGATGCTATTCGGCGTCGAGATCTAGATACCGCTGTTTCTCTTTTGCCTGAGGGACATGTTCTGATAGGTCTCGTGCAGGACTTTAGGGCGCGAGACTACACAAAGCCGACTTTCCAGTGGTTTGACGGTATGCTTGTCAGAGCTGTTGAACACGGGCATTGGCTCGTGCTCGATAATGCAAACCTTTGTTCCCCTGCAGTTTTGGATAGACTGAATTCACTGCTGGAACGGGATGGCACACTTTTGGTCAATGAGTGCGCAGAGGCTGACGGAAGCCCACGAGAAGTTATCCCACATCCAAACTTCCGCCTGTTCATGACAGTGGATCCACGTTATGGCGAACTGAGTCGGGCTATGCGGAACAGAGGCACCGAAGTTTGGCTAAGCCCAGACTCTATGAAGCCTTACGACCATGCTGTTGCTGAGAAACGCACAAGTGCCGGTGCGCTTCCTGTCTCCCAATTTTCAAAGCCCCTGAATGCAGCGAAGTTTGCTGATCTACACCGCCAGAGTTGGCTGCGTGCATTGATTCTGGATTCGGCAACGGCCCGTCATATCGGTGCAGTCGATTCTGAACTCAGCGAGTTTTTCCAGCAGTTTGGGTTGGAACAGTACTCGCAAGGTGACCTTGGTGTTAGATTGGAAGCATTGCGGCGTCTGTGGTCTGTTTTCATCACTCGGAAGGCGCTCTCCAAGGCTGAAGCGACTGATACGCCGTCCAACCTACTCGAACTTTCCGCACTTCGTCGCCGAAAGGACTCGGTAGAGTGTGATTTTGATTTATACGGAATGGTGTCGAATATATGCCAGATTCTCACCAAGGAACCTTTTGATGAACTTGCTAGTATTCTCACTGACATTCTAAGTGTGGAGGACCCAAGCCGCGTGCCCGTGTTCCGGGATTGGTTGCTTGAATTTGGCAAGAAACATGAACTGAATCTGTTTGTTGATGGGGTTTCGAGTATGCTAGGCACGGCCTACGATTTCAGTGCGGGCGGCGCCGGTATGGATAGATTATGGCAAGAATACTCGCGTCAACTGGGCTTTGCGACATCTACTGCTCATGATGCCTTTGTTCACGGACTCCGAATCTCAGCTGAATTTGATCGACTAGTCGAACCGCTAGGATTGGAGCACGCTGATGCAGTTTCTGAGATCCGCTCTGCTTTAGTTCAAGCTATTGGCACCGGGTCTAGCGCCTTGAATGAGTTGCAGGTTGCGCTAAGCGCATTTAAAGAATCTCTTCCTGTGCTAGACGGAACGCCCGTACCTCGAAAGGTTCTCGTGGAGCAATTTAAAGGTGTGCTGGCTGCCTTCGCGCTCGCCTACGCGGATAAGCCTTGCTCAAGGTTGCGCGATGCCTTAGCGCGACTTGCTAGCTACGCGGGCGTGTCTACAACTGAGATATTCGAACTGACAACAGAGAGACCGTTGAAAGCTCCAGCTATTGGTGAGCTACCGCAACTGGAAAGCATCGTCATCGATTCTTTACACTTAGACGTTCAAGGTGCTGCGCGGGGTGAGCTGGCTGAGCTTTCACGTATGCTGCTCGAACACAGTGATATCCTTATGAAGGCATTTGAACCCACTGAGCTGATTGCCAATATCGTTGTGCACAATGCTCGTCTTATAAGTGCAGCTGTTCCAGAGGCAGCAGATACCATGATGGAGATATGTGAGTCAGCCACAGTGGATGCGGCGGGTGCGTGCGCGCGGGTCGCTTGTAAACTTCTCGAATTGTACGTCTGTCCTTTGCCGCTGGACCCAGCAATTGCCCAGCACGTGTGGTATGAAAGATATATGCGCCTGAAGTCAGACCACGCTGACGATAAAGCTGCATGGAACGAAGTCCGGGAGGTATTTGGATCCCGCGACTCAGATGTTGACCGCTGGCTCGAAACACGCGAACTTGCTCACGTTCCTGTACCAACTATCTACCGTCCGGAAAAGAGCTCAGCTGCTCAGGTCTATCGAGATATGGTTTCTGCCGCCCAGTTGGCTCAGTCATCGTTGCGCACAGCTCTAACCGACGAGGAAAGCGATGTCATCAAACGTAATGCCGCTCATCTCCAAGAACGGCTTGGCCGGGCCTCTGGTTATCGAGACCTCGTGGAACCGGTCCGTACGGCTCTCGCTTTGGTGACACTAAGTGTCAGCGTCCCATCGCAGACTAGTGATGTGGGCACCCTGTGGCTTCTAGATCCTACAACACTTGGACATAGTGTCTCCGGAGCAGCACTAGATTATCCACTTCTAGTGTTACGTTCACTTTCTTGTTCCGAGACTCTGCTTTTGGAGCCGCTGCGCGAAGTCTTGGACGATATTTACCGCCGCTGGACGTTAGAGCGATTGCGGGTTGAAGAGGAGCGCCGCGAGGAGGCGGCCGGCTTCAGATACGAGGATGACGATGGACTTGCTGCTGAACGGGAGTTTGTGGCCATGTTCCCGAATTATGAACAAGAAACCGAACTACCCAGGAAAAATGACGACTTTGCCCCAAGACTCGTATCAATTTACAAGTCACTATTCAACGGATCAAAGTCAGATGCGGTAGACGTGTCCATTGAGGCCGCGACTGAATTACAAAAAGCTGAGGGTGTCTCATCAAAGACGCATGTTCCAGCCCTTTACCTGGCCCTTAGGAACCGATTGAACGGAAATGTCGATCAAAGCACCGACATCAACTTTTACATTGATGCTAGTCAACCAGAGTCGATCGTCAGTGTGCAATTCGCGACCAGGGTCGGTGATCGAGCGAGAAAGATGTTACAAATGTGGCCAGAGCACGACGCGCTTCAGACGTTACTCCGTGTTAGTGATGAAATCCGCAGTCTGCCCCCTGCAGTACCTGTTGCTTTACATTTGACTAAGACGGAGCAGCTACATCACTGGCTTTATGAGTGGGACCGATTTGCTTCGAAGGAGGCGCGTGTGAACGACCTCATTTCCGATGGGTCCTCTATCATCGTTCGTTGGCGTAGATTGGAGCTTGCTACCTGGCCTGCTCTCTTTGCCATTGAGCGCAAGAGGTGTGTTGAAGAAAATGCGAGGTTTTGGTACAATTTGTACGAAACGCTTATCGTGACACCAGCTGAAGATTTCACTGATACGACAAAGATTCTCACCGTATTTATGTCCGAGGCTACGATCGGTCAGTTCGAGGATCGTTTAGAACTCCTGAAATGCTTCCAAAAGCACAACGTCTTAATTGGACGCGATGAAATGGCACGGTGCATTATGAATGTGGAAGAATTCTACCGGCAATTTTTGCCTGCTGTGAATCAGCGTTTACTCACTACTGAGAAACAGCTGAAAAAGCAAGTTGACGATGTTATAAGACTCGCGAGTTGGCGAGACGTCAACGTGCACGCGCTGAAACAGTCTGCGCAACGGTCGCATCGTCAGCTTTTCAAAACGGTCAAAAAGTATCGCGCGTTACTTGCCGAGAAAGCACCCAATGAAGCCCTCACAAGTCTGCCGGTGCCATCCGTGAAAGATGAGCCCAGTGACTGGCCCTTAGGTTGGGATGCTCAGTGGGTGTCTCCTCTGCAAGGGTCTGTAGAGGGCGTCCTTAGTTGGGAACAACGTCCTAAGCCATTGCAGGAGTTTGGAGCTACAGCCAACATTCTTCAATCCTACGTGAAGCGGTTGGCACACACCGAAAGTGCAAGCCTTATGGAGCTTGCTGTCAACGTGGAGAAGCGTGCTCAGGAGTTACAAGCTGAGACCCCCAAGTCCGCATCGAAGGAAACGAAGAAGCTTGTAGCCAACCTTCGCGTGCAGAAGCAGCAAGTTTTAACCGCAACGCTGCGCGAATTGCGACGTGCTGGCCTCCGGACTTCTGTGAGAAAAGACATTGTGGCGTCGCAGATGGAACTAACAAGAGTTTTAGCGAAGATGCCAAACTTGAGTTACAGCGGTTGCCCGCTTGCAATTTCAGAGCCCAATTTCTTCGCATTCATTGAACTTCTTCCTCGGCTGAGAGCCGCCGTTAGTGACGCCGCTAATAATCCGCAGATTGATGTCCCGTTTGGAGATCTTCAGCGTGGTCTTGCGTTCACGGAGAATATTTTCGCTCACATGCTAAGGCTTCGCCGTATTGCGGCCAAACATGTGGCAGCAATTGGTACCCGCGACCTCGGAGATACGCTGTCAGAACTCGCCGAGACAAAGATGGCTGCTATTTATGACTACGGATCGTCGTCACGAGCTATCTCAAAGGCTGGTGAAATTGCAAGCACAACTAGCATGCTAGCGGAACGCCTCTACAAGGAAGTTGGCGTCAACGAGCCGGGCGAGTTTGCAAAATTGAGGACGATAAATGTTCATCAGCCAGCCACGGCTGTAACTCAAAGGTCTCAGGGGGCTATGAAATGGCTTGAAGAGCTGTCATCGGTGGCTAAGTCCTTGGAAGCACGCTGCAGTGTGCCCGGTGGTGATCGAGGTGCAGCGGCATTAGTGTTTCCTGTTGTGAAAAAACTCACCGATGCTTTGGCAGAGTGCGTTTCGTCTTTAAAGATTCTCGACACATCAACCCAGATTACTGATGTTGATGAGGCTGTTACTGCCACGTCTAATACGGTCCTGGTCGTTGTTCAGCACGTTGTTAAGGAGCTCAAGTCCGCAGAGGCACCCAAGGACACCACTGACGCCAAGGCTAGCGAGGATGAGGAAGCGGAAGACGATGATGAATGGTTGACTACATCACTTCTCCAAGTCGAGAGGATATTGATGAGTCTCAGGCCAGCACAAGTGATCCCGAAGCTTCAAGGAGCAACTGACCTGATCATTCGACTTTCAGCGTCCAAACCCAGCGTTGCTAGCGCATTTGCATCTTTGTTGGTCGTCTTCGTTCGAGGCTACTACGATATGGTTCGCGCTGCCGAGGTTGTTTACGCTCGCACGTTGGCTCATACTGTTGGTGGCGCTTCTAAACTAGCGGCCCTTCTCTTATCGCTTGCCAGTCAAGGCTTCTGTTCCCCAGAAGGCACAAGCGATGAAGATGAGACTGAAGAAGGTGCTGAAGGAACTGGTTTGGGTGACGGAACGGGCGCTCAGTCGTCGTCAAAAGACGTGGATGAAGAGGATGACGACGTGTCTGAAGCCATGCAGACCGCCAATCCAGAACAACAAGAGCGCGATGAGGCCGATGACGGTGAAGACAATGCGCGAGAGGTTGAAGGTGACATGGCTGGTAAGACCGAGGACCTGCCACCTCAAAGCGACGACGAGGATGATGAGCATCAGGATGACGAAGAGGAACCTGATGATGAAGTTGGAGACCTTGAAGACCTTGATCCTAACGCGGTGGACGAGAAGATGTGGGACGACAACAAGGAAGAGACCAACGAGAAGGAAAAGCAGACGGATGAGAACGTACAAGGCTCAAAGGACGAAGAGATCGAGGCCCGCGAGAAGGATGACGATGAGAAAGATGACTCGTCGAACAACAAGCCCGAGGATGGTAGCCCGGAGGGCGACGAGGAGGGTTCTGAGGACGACGAGGCCGAGCAACAGGACGAGGAGGTCAAACAAGGCGACCAGGATGAGCTTCAGGAATCTACAGAGCAGAAGGATGCTCTGGACTTACCTGAAGACATGGACCTTGATGACCATGACAATGGTAGTGAAGAAGGTGAGGACGCCGAGGATGCCGATGAGGACAATGAAAATGACTTCAACGACCCCTTAGATGATTCTGAGAGTGGTGCTGAAGGGGAGCGTGCGGAAGACAACATGGACGTTGACAATGATGACGGCGATTCCCCCGAAGCCGAAGGCGACGTAGATGAGCAAGAAGAACAGCCAGTCGATGCCGAAGGTGCTACTGAAGAGGAGGAGTCTATGCAACATGAGGAAGCAGAGCAACCCGAAGACGCACCCGACGAAGACGCTGCAGATACTCGTGCGGGACCTGATGAAATGGACGTTGACGAAGAGGAGCCTCAAGCTTTACCTGAAGGCGATGGTGAAGGCGCAGATGTCGAAGGCTTGGATGGGCCAAATGATGACCGTTCCGAGCAGCAGCAAGAGCAGGCTGCGACGACTGACGATCGCACCACCAATAGAGGCCAAGGGGCAAGTGAAGATGCTTCAAATGAAGAGGCAAATCTTGGAACTGGCGGCTCATCAGGTGCCAACGCTGAAGACGTCTCGGATCAGCCTGAAGACACCTCGAAAAGGGATGCCACTAGCGAGTCGTTAAAGACTCTAGGTGATGCAATGAAGGAGTTCCACCGCCGGCATCGGCCGATCCGTGAGCGCGGAGAGGACTTACAAGAAGACGCTGACGGTGCGAACGACCCGGAAAAGCCCCTACAAGGCCAGGATGAGCTCGAACACGTTGGCGCAGATGATACTCATGACACGCAGGCTTTGGGAAGGAGCAACGAGCAGGAACGCCAGTCGATAGACGACAAGCTCGCTATTGATGACGAAGAAGAACCCGAGGTCTCCAAGGATGTTGCCGGCGACAGCGAAGAAGGTGCGGATAAGGGCGCCCAGGCTGGCGGTGAAGCGGAAACGTTTGTGAGCGAAGATGAAGATCACGCAGCAGACGAAGAGAAGCCTAGCATGGTCAGCGCGGGTGCCAGTCACCTACATGATGAGAGTGAGGAAGAGTTGCCTGATCACCGTGGCGAGCATGTCGAGGAACCGTCACTTAGTGACACTACCCCCACAGACTTATGGCAGGTGTTTGAAGCTAAGACTCACGACCTTGCTCTTGTTCTCGGAGAACAGTTGCGGCTTATTCTGGAGCCCACAGTAGCTTCAAAACTTCGTGGCGACTTCCGCACCGGAAAAAGGCTAAATATGAAGCGGATTATTCCGTACATTGCCAGTGAATTCCGCAAAGACAAGATCTGGCTACGACGCACGAAGCCTGCCAAGCGGCAATATCAAGTGCTACTTGCTCTGGATGACTCGCGGTCAATGGGTGAACCTGCAGTAGTTGATCTTGCTTTTCAGGCGATTGCTCTTGTAGGCACGGCCTTATCCAATATTGAGGCGGGTCAAATGGGTGTAGCCAAGTTTGGCGGCACTACTGAGTTCGTTCACGACCTGAACCAGCCGTTCACGCCTCAAGCCGGCAATGCCGTCCTCCGGCAGTTTGGCTTTGCTCAACAGCGCACGAACGTTCGTGAACTTTTAGAGCGGTCGCTCGAGATGTTTGCCGATCACCAAAGCGGCGGTGAGCAGTGGCGACTTGAGATTATCGTTAGCGACGGAATCACAGATGATCATTCTCATCTGCGCCGACTGGTGCGCAAGGCGCGCGATGAACGTGTAATGCTTGTTTTCGTGATCCTCGATGCCCTGAACCGAGATACGTCGATTCTAAACATGAATGAGGTGCGTTATATCACGGACGAGAACGGGAACCAGAAATTGGAAGTGACGAAATACATGGAAGATTTCCCCTTCGAGTACTATGTCATTGTTCGCGACATTGGTGACCTTCCCATGGTTCTTGCGTCGGTATTGCGGCAATATTTCCAGGCTGTAGACGAATAAAGGGATGTCGCAATCTTGATCAATTTGACATAACTATACCGTAAACTTACCGTCTCATATTATTTTCTTACGCTTTGATTTCAAGATAAACTTTATTTTTCTAGCCTTCAACTCAATATAGTTATTCGAAGCAATTAACACGCGCTTTGAGACTGCGCTACAGGACGGAGAGAGCATAAACGCTTATTTCTGGCGCTTATAGATTTTGTTGAAGAACACCTTGTAGACATCCTGCGGAATACCATTGGTCTCGTCGATGCTAGCGATATCACGAATAATCTCGTCGCCGACCTCAACCTCCCACTTTTTGTAGTAGTTTTTGAGATCCATTTCGGCATACAACGCCTTGACGCGCGACTCACATTCCGGGTCCTTACGGCCATAGTTAGAGTCTAGCAAAGCCCGCTGCTCGGGGGTAGCACGCTCAAGGGCAACGTTGATGAGCCAGCCGCATTTGTTGTCCTGGATATCGGTACCAATCTTGCCCGTCACGTTGGGGTCGCCATAGCAGTCCAGGTAGTCGTCCTGAACCTGGAAGTATGCACCAATCGGAAGCAGGACGCGTTTCGCATCAGCCAGCGTCTTCTCATCAGCCTTATCCGCCATGTACATGGCCAAGGCCACGGGAAGATAGAAGCTGTAGAAGGCCGTCTTATAGGTGACAATGTAGTGGTGCTTGTCCAGGGAGAACCGCGATAGATCAACGACATCCTCAGGAGCGGTGATAAGGTCCACCAGCTGGCCCAACTCAGTGTACAACGTGATCTCGTGGTAAAGCTCGATCAGAGCAAGATAGTATTTCTTGCCCTTGAAGTACTTGCGCAGCAGAAGATAGATCGCGGACTCCAAAATGAACGCGTCGTTGATGGCGATCATGCCAACATCTTCGCGGCGATACCAGCACTGCTGGCCACGACGGGTGAGGCTCGCGTCCATGATGTCGTCAGCCACCAGGAAAAACGCCTGCAAGAGCTCCACCGTCCATCCCAGTACGGCGGCCAGTTTATACTCCTCCGGGTCAAGCTCCGTCTTCTTCGTAAGGATCTTGTAGGTGTCAATAACCGACAGACCGCGGTTCAGTTTACCGCCAAAAGTGTTATGCATCATCGCATCGCGAATCCACTTCTTTCCGGCCTCCGGCAGTTTAGTCGACTCGATTTCAGCGAGAACCTCATCAACGAGCTCGGGAAAAACCGCCTCAAACTTACTGCGATCGCTCATTCTTGCCCGCACTATGTTTGTTGAGAAAACACAGACGACCAAAAGCACGAACTATATATGCACGATCGCTGGCTCGACGTGAGCGTATTCAGCTCCAGGGTTCGGCATCACGTGGTAAAACGACGCGTACGTTGAGTGAGTGGAACCCCAGGGGGTTATCGCCGCGCACATAAACAGTGTGCGCGTTTGTTATCAGTCGTGACGTGCTGAACGTAATCTAACAAAACGAGCAAATGCAAATGACTTTAGCCTAAAATAAAATTCAAGATCAGCGTATTGTTGCGTAGCTAGAGGCTCTAACTGAGCTTGAACATGATGATGCCAGCTCGGATGTCAAAGGTTTCAGTGCGAACTCCGCATCCATGGCTCCCCGGTGGTATAGGTACGCTTGTGGACGGTAGATAAAGTACAGTATGCGTTTCGTTCGGGTCAGTTAGTACGCGTCAACACAACCCAAAAGCTTAACCGAGTCTAAAACACTTAGTCATGCGATACCAACTAAATCGGATCATCGCGCTGCAGCCTCTGCGAAGCTACCTGCATGCCGCGTTCCATGGCTGAGCGGCGCGCGTCAGAAGAGGCCGACTCAGCTCTACCTATATCCCCCTAAGCGAATCCAATGCTGAGCAGAAACGCGTAAGAAGACGCGCAGACCGCTGGGACGATAGCTCGAGTGATGGCGGCGGCATTGACCGCAAGAGGAGACGCGTCAAACCCCGTCGCGTAGTTCCGGCGCACGAGCCGGAGTTGCCAGTTGTGACAGTCCCTCCCGAGCTTTTAGAATCGAACAACCCACAAAACCGCAGGTTTAGCCCGGGGGCCATTATCGCCATGCGACTTGTTGATTTTCAGGTTGCTCGCGACGCGACCTATCGCTTCGAACCGCACCTGAACATGATTCTCGGCTCAAACGGCTCGGGTAAGTCAACCGTAGTGACTGCCATATTTTTGCTGTTTCAAGGCCGAGTTCGCGATCTTGAGCGATCTGGCTACGGCGGGTTCGTTACAGTCGGTAAAGAAAGGGCCGTAATAAGCGCAATAATACGTGCCGAGCGACAACCAGTTCACGTTGTCGCCATGGTCATTACGTCGGTGAGTGGTCCTAGAAGGCAACCGCCGCAGTGGTATGTTGATGGAAAGGCTGTCACTGATGCTCAGTTCACGAATTTTGTGGCGGGGTACCATATTCAAGTGAACAATCTGAGCCAATTCCTGCCTCAGAGTCGTATTGCTAGCTTTGCGGGGCTTTCGCCGGAGGAGAGACTAAAGTCGATCGAAGAGGCCGTCGGTTATGACACCATGCTCGATGACCACAACTTACTTTCTGATCGTGGACAAGAGCTCGTCGAAATTCACCGCGACATTGAGCTCTACCAGGAGCGTCTGGTAAGTTTGCGTGAACGCAAGACGGAACTCGACGAAAGAATCAATCAACTCGGAAGCGTACGCAGAGAGAAAGGCCATCTCGAGTTTTTGAACCAAGTTCTCAGGCTTGCTGAGTATCGTGAGATAGAGAGCAACCTGAGTGAACTGCGTGAGAGGGTGGATGCAGCTCGTGAGGAGTTGCGAAGCTTCGATGTCAGGCACACTCAAGTTCGTGACGAGATTAGGAGAGCTGATAATCAGATCTCCGAGCTAGCCTCATTGGCACAGAATACTGCTCATAGTTTCATCGAGGTTGAACGGGCGTTTGAAGATCAACAAAGATACACTCGGAATGCCCGAGAAGACTTGCGTCACCGCGTTGCCAAGCTTACGGATCTGAAACGGGAGCGCGCTGAATGTGCGCGTAAAATTGACCAAATTAGCAAAGAGCACCGCGAATCACAAGTGGAGATAGCTCGTTGCCGCAAGCAGTTGAATGACATGGGCGATGCAGAGTTGTTTGCCCAGCAGGAGAATAAGCTAGCCGACCTACAAGACCGTCGTCAGAGGATTGTTAACGAGCGCCGCGAGCTCTCCCAGAAGGAGCAGCAGTTACAGAGTAGTTTGGCTAGCGTGAATGCCAGGTTGCAACGCGCAGAAACGCAGCGCCTCCACCTCGAGACTGCACAAACTACAGCAAGGCCGTTAAATCAAATCCAGCAAGTTCTGAGATGGGATCGCGGCTCGCTCGAAAGAGCCATTCTTTTCGTGCGACGTAATCGCGATAAATTCCGTCTGCCGGTGATTGATCCAGCTATTGTGTCTGTCAGTATTACGGATCGCAGATTCCTACCCATGGTTTCTCGTGTTATCCAAATGACACACTTGCTAAAGTTTGTTTGCCAGTGTCGTGAGGACCTAGAAACTCTTACCCACCTGGGGGCAAAGGAAGGTATTGGTATTAAAGCTACACTTGTGGAACAATCTGCGAAGCTCCCTCAACAAGCTTTGCATGCATTGAAAAGCGCTGGTTTCGAAGGTGTGCTTTCTGACGGGTTTTCAGGCCCGGCTCCCATGCTCAACTACCTCAGCTCTTTGCCGATAGGTCGCACGCCGTATTCTTTTTCATGGTCGTCAGAAGCCTCCCGCAAACAACTAAGAGCTAGATACCCAGTATTCAGTGGATTCGTGGACGCACAGATGCATTACCAGTTCTCGCAGTCTCGATATGGGAGTCGCCTAGAAACAGAAGCGAGCCAACAAGTGGGACAAATAGCCGAATGGGCCGAGTTTATGCTTCGCCGTGATACAAGCTCAGACGTAAAGCGGTTGAATAACAAGATTCAACAAGATAGTCTTGCGAAATCCCGAGATGAATCTGAGCTTGAAAAGGTTCATGCTGATTTGGCTCGTACAACAGAGGAGGAAAACGAGTTCCGTGCTGAAATGGTGAATTTGAGATCCAGGGTACAGATCTTTCAAAAAGCGCGGCTGCGGCTTGAACGGAGCACTCAGAATGAGAAGAACTTGAGTGATGAAATGAAGAGATTGAAGGAGAAACGCCGTGAAGACACAGAACTAAGCTCTCGCCTGATTAATGACCTGACTGTAGCTATCTCCGAGTTGACCAGGAGGAAATTGAGCTCTGAGGAATTCAGCCATTTGCTTCAAGATTCGAACCAGCGGTCACTATTAGATGCTCGCAGACGCGATTGCGAAAACAAAAGAGCCATCATCTCGGCAGTACTTGAAGTGAGAAGGAACTCTTGCTCATCCGCACTGCAGAGGCTCCGATCTGAGCTGTCTGAGCGAGAGAAATCTACGCAAGAGCAACATAATGCAGCAGAGGAGGCGACGTCATGGCTGAGGGCTAAAAGGAAGCTCCAGGAAGGGTCCAAGCTAGCTGCAGAGAAACCCGTGGCTGAGCTCCAGACAGAGATTGGCCGGAGACAGTCATTGCTCGACATGCGAGACGCTCAGGGCGAGTCTCTTGTCGCAGTTCAACAGAAGCTGAAGACTGTCCTCGAAGAAGTCCATGACTTGGAGCAGAGACTTTCCGCGGCTGAAAAGCGCCGCGACTACGTCACTGTGGAGATAGACACGACGCGTAAGAAGTGGGAGCACGCGCTGGAAGAAATGGTCGCAGCGAGCTCCTCCAAGTTTGCTCAAATGTTTCACCAACTCGGCTGCAAAGGAGCCGTAAGCATTGCGAAACCGGACCCATTTGCGGTTGGGACATGGGGACTTGATGTGTACGTATCTTTTCGACCAAACGAGGAGATGCAGAAGCTAAGCAGAAACCGGCAAAGCGGAGGAGAGCGTAGCGTCACCACCGCGGTGTACCTTATGTCGTTACAAAGCATGGCTCGCGCGCCCTTCCGAGTGCTTGACGAGATCAATCAAGGCATGGATAAACAGAATGAGACGAAAACCATGGCTTTCATCGTGGACTACTCTTGTAACCGAGTTGAGGAAAACAAGGCCCAACAGTACTTCCTGATAACTCCGAAACTGCTTTTCAACATGCCGTATCACCGTCGCATGAGTGTGAACTTCATTATCAGCAGTGACCAAATCCAATGCCCGGAGGCGTTGCCCTTACCGTCTACAATGTTACAGGACGAGCTTGTAAAGTTATTGGAAGAAGAGGCGCGCCTAGATTGATGCCTTTCCGTTTTATACGTATTTATTTTATAATGATTTTGAATGCCTACAGATCTATTAGGCGTGCGTGCGTTACAGCTGTTACGGCGGGGCCTCCACACAGGTATCATCATGTACTGCTCATTGCACCCCTACCCAGAAGCACACATGACCAGATACATTACCTCATTTTTTCATGGTGAAATAAGGCCTGAAAAAAATAAAGTCACTAGTTTTGACAATGGGTCTCGGTGATTCAATTAAACGGCTTTCGAGCTCGTTAGGGCTTTCGCGTGAGCCATCTGAGCAACCCAGAGCGTCCGAGTCTCCGGAAGTTTCAGATGATGAGCAGCAATTTGATCTTGCTAAGCTACAGGAGAGCGAGAGCGAGAGCGAGCTCAGCGAATCCGAGCCGGAAGAGGACGACGTTGCGCTGTCTGAGGCGGAACTGGACGACGACGCAGATGTTGTCCCCTTTCAGAAAACAACCACCAATAATGTCGCAGCTCTGAAGCGCAGCCTAAAGCAGATCGAGCTGCCGGAGTCGGCGAAAAACACATTCATCGAGCACCTCACTATTACGTCCAAGGAGCCAATTGAGCTCAAAGATATCTATGATGACACGGAACGGGAACTGGCATTCTACAAGCAGTCCCTTCAAGCGGTCAACGAAGCGCGAAAGCGTGCAAAACAGGCGGGAATCCCTTTCAGCCGGCCCACCGACTATTTTGCCGAGATGGTGAAGAGCGACGAGCACATGGAGAAAGTTAAGCGAAAGCTTGTGGATGAGGAGCGCACGAAGCGCGCTGCCCAAGAGGCGCGCAAGCAGCGCGAGCTCAAGAAGTACGGAAAGAAGGTGCAGCACGAGCGGTTGCAGCAGAGGCAGAAGGACAAGCGCAGTACTCTCGATCAGATTCAGAACCTGAAGCGCAAGCGGCAGAATGATGACATTGGCGCCGACGACTTCAACGTGGGTATTGACGATGCTCTCGCTGATAAGAAGGAGCAACGCGACGCGAAGTACAAGCTCGGGAACCAGCGTGCTGGCACCAAGGACAGCCGCGGAAAGAATGGCAAGCCGAACCCGAAACGTGCTGCGAAGAACGCAAAGTACGGCGGCGGCCACAAGCGAGGAGAAAGGAAGAACTCTGCGCAAAGCTCAATGGACGTGACTGACTTCGGTAAGCGTCGGAAGTGAGCTGATATTTTTCCATGTATAGCTAAGATCAAAATGCATATATATATGTATAGATGTCGCCCATGACCTATTAGGCGGCTACGTGGCGCCTTCGATGCGGTTCCTACGTTTGCGTAATTGCATCAAGGACTTCTTCGTCCAGGTACCTCCCGAGGCTCACTTCAGCTAGCAGCCCCTTGCGTCGTCGCGTTTTCAACATGTAGTCTCGCGCCAGGGCATTTCCAGTAGCCGGCTTCAGTCTCGGAGCCGCAATTGAAGTATCCAGCGGGTCTCCTTCTACAATGCGCCAGTCAAGGAACTCCAGGTTAACTTGAGCGTCATTTCGCTGTGACACATTACACAGTACATCAATCTCAAGACCGAAGGCGTCCATTAGTGGGACAATACCCTGTGTGACATACAGGTTCGTGCCAATTATGGCTCTGTCCGCCTCGACCTTCCCGCGTCGTTTCGCAAGCTCAGAATAGACTGCCTTGCCGGCGCCAAGACGTCCTACTACAGTTGCTCGCATCCAGGGTTCCATGACGCGGGGACTGGCTAGGAGCATAGCAGCATGGCAGGCACGTCTCATAGTCGGCAGCAAGTGGACGGTACCATCACAAGTTCCCTCAATTATCTTGAAATGGACTCCCCTCAATGGCTCTTCCATGAGCGGGCCTTCGTTGCAAGCCCACTCAAACCCTTGAATAAGCGCATTTCTGGTTTCTTGATCGACACTCTTCAGCAGCGGCGGTTCGCTGTCGTCGCTCAAGAGGTTTCCCTTGTACGCAGTCCATACTGAGGTCGCACCTTGAGAGGTCCAACCATACTTAAGCAGCAACCCTTCAGTGTCGCTATTCGTTTCAAGCTCCGTCACCAGCTTCGCAGGCAAAGGCGAAGCAATAACCGTGACTGACGATTCGGCACCGGCCGTATTCGCTGGACAAGCGGCATAAGATTGCTCGCTAACCGTTTCGATGAGCTGGGACGATGGCGGGCCTACGTGCATTTCGCACTTGGTTAGCGCCTTCAACTGCTGCACAACACAATCTGTATAGAGCTCACCCGTGCCCCAAATGCAATACTCACCCGTCTCCGTCACTCTGACCTGTAGCGCCGGGTGCAGTTCACTGATTGTTTCCAAGCCGCCTGTCATTATTTCTGACATAGAAAGAGAGTTGTGAATGGGTTCAATGCCGACTTTCACCAACGTAGCTGTATCCACGGCTATTGGCTTTTGAGTTGTAGCGACGAGTGCCCAGTTTCCAGCGTGTACCTTTGCTGCTGCGACGACGCTAGATCCAAATGGGATGAATAAAGGCTGGGACACCTGCGCGCCCACAAAACCAGACTCGACGCGTGCGAGAGCCAAAAGGTCGTTACCAACACGGACCTTCTTCGCAACTGTCATTCGCAAACTGTCGTCTCTAGGCCCATCTGGAGGCCGCGCGAATTCGACTATCGCATCTACAACGGCGGCAAACCCGGAGTCCTCGAAGAATCGGCTCATGATCAAACGAATCCGGTCCTCATATCCAAGACGCCACTCCAAATCGCTAAGCGTTATATCAAGAGACGCCAGCGCCTCCTGCGATTGCGCACCTAAGAGCCCATAGCTGAACAGTTTATAGAGGGGTTCAAGAATGAAATTGGTGAAGCTCGACGCATTCCATAGCTGCAAATCGCCGTCGGCATCCTGATAAGATGCGTATATGTCGACAAACGAGCGCAGCGTGAAGGCAAAACGGAACTTTGTCGACATAAAGACAACTCTTTCGGGGGCAACACGAATTTCCTCTTCAACAAGAAAGCGTATACGGTCAAACGCTTGAGTCGGCGGAAGCCGCAAGTCAAGGATAAGCTTATCGATTTTGTTCACGACAATTAAGCTTGGCGACCGGAATCGCGGAAGAACTGGGCCCTCAACAGCGTCCACGACGAGGACAGAATCATCCGCCAGCACTTGGGCGGCTAGTACTTCATCGTTAAAGTCAACATGGCCGGGCGTGTCGGCAATGTTGAGTACGTAGGATTTGCCACCCGAGTCTTGTACCAACGACGTATGAGTACTCAGGCTTAACGTCAGCTTTCGTTGCTTCTCCAGAGGACTGGAGTCTGTCGTGTTTGCTCCTGTAAATAGTTCAACAAACGAAGATTTGCCGTGATTCACATGGCCCACGACGGCTATGTTCCTGATCAAGCCAGGTGCAGAGTCCATTAGGCCCTTGTGGAATTCCCAGTTATCTGGTACGGCATTTGGCACCAAAACATGTCTTTCTGGGGCTATGAGGGGCTGTGTAGCGTCCTGAGTGTCGTGCTTATAGTGTGCTACGTCTACATTAGGCCCATACAGAGACTTAACTAAAGCGTTGCCATTGTCCTCGGCCGTGTCATCCAAGTCCTCCCAGTCGTCGGGGTCACTTGCGCCGCTATCTGAATACTCCTGTGGCCCCACATAGTTTCCCAGCTCGTCGAAATTTTCGTCCATGCCCCTCTATCTGAAGATTGGACGAAGTTTACGTGATTTTGCATAAGCGCCCAGCTTTAGGGTAGAGCACATTACCAAGTGGGCGAGGGGATGAGCACGCCATGCCGTTGCGCCCGCTGTCTATAAGTAGATGGTGGTCTAGCAAGTCAACGAACAACTTTCTAACGACAAAACGTCCACTACAATCTTCAACAATGGGTCTTCTGGTTAATGGTAAGTGGGTCTCGGATGACCAGTCTCCGCCGAACCTCACGGCGCCTTACAAAAACAAATTAGGAACTCCGGAGTTCCCATTCGACGCTACAAAGGAGCCGGGCCGCTATCACTTGTACATCAGTCCTTCGTGCCCGTTCGCTCAGCGCTCGGTGTTTGCTCGCTCGTTTTACGGCCTTGAATCTGCCATTGGACTGTCTCTTGTGGACCCGCGTAACACTGACGAGAGCTGGTCATTTACTTCCGAGCAGTACCCAGATGTTGGCGACAAGATCTTAGGGAAGAAGTTCCTTAAGGATGTTTACCTGGAGGCCGACCCGGAGTACACGGGCCGTGTATCGGTTCCGCTTCTTATCGATACGAAGCCGGGAGATCACAAGCTCGGTGGTACGGGGAAGATCCGCATTATCTCCGGGGAGAGCGCTGACCTGGTTGATGAGTTTGAGAAGGTTAGCAAGCTACCCAAGGCTGCGCCTCAGGATCCGCCCGCTGGGCCGAACCTTGTTGGTGCCACCATCCAAGCCGCGAAGGCTCAGAATGAGGCCACTAGAAGCGAGCACTTGACTCAATTGCGCAGCATCTACGAGAAATTAGACGCCGATGTCGCCAAGAAGCCTTACCTAGGCGGCAACGAAATCTCGAACGTCGATTTCAAGGTGTTCCCATTTCTCGTGCAGTCAGAAACGTTTTCATCCGTCGTGTTTGAAAAGGCTCCGCGTATCGCCGACTTCAAGAACCTCAGCGCTTACGCCCATCGCGTTTACGAGAACCCGAATGTGAAGAAGAACGTGCATTTGGATCAAACTCGCGCGGGTGTGCTTAAGATGACATCGAAGCTGGGTCTTCCTGTTGCGCGGAAGGAAGACCAGCTCCAGGACCCAGAATGGTTCAGCGCCTGAATCTACTTAACCGACTTCAACAAGCGCCGTATGTGTGCTCCCTAGCTAGTTTTTCGTATAGTTCACTCAATTTCTTGCTTTACTCGACGCATTTGGGTGCGGTGTATTGGGGCTTAAATCCCGTCCACGTCGCGAACTGTTCTACGCCTTGCAATATTAGCATTTCGCGGCCGGGAATTGTCGTCCAACCATGCTTCTTTGCCAACTCCATAACAGGTGTCAATGCAGGCTTGTATGCAGCCTCCAGCAGAACACCCTTTGGTGAAGACTTGAGAACAGTTTGCAGCTGAGCAACCAATTCCGCAGGTAGCTCGCGGTCACCGGGCACACAGCTGAGAATGACACTGGACTCGATCTCACCGACGTTAGATGCATCAACAGGAATGACATCTAGTATGCCAGCAAACCATTGAGCAACTGCCTGCGCTTTCGCCAATGTACGGTTCAGGATGAACACGCGCGAAATGCCCATCTTCCAGAACGCATAAACGGCTGCAGGAGACGTGCCTCCGGCGCCCAAGACTACGGCAGTGGCAGCAGAGGTTACACCGTACTTCTCGAAGCTACCGCGAATACCGATCCAGTCCGTGTTGGAACCGTGAATGGCCCCGTTTCCTAGCGGCGTTAAAGTATTGACGGCGCCAATGACCTTAGCATCGTGAGCAAGCTCGGCACACAGAGGGATCACCGTCTCCTTCAAAGGAATGGTGATAGACGCACCACCCCATTTATCACCGAGCTTCGCAATCTCGGCCTTAACTGCCTCCGCATCCGACGTCTCCAACTTGCTATAGGTGTGAGGTAACCCCAAAGCCTTATATCCACCATTGTGCAGATTCGGAGACTGCGAGTGACCGATCGGTTCTCCCGCGACAAACAGCTGCTTGGAAGCAAGGCCGCCCAGAGAGCTCAGAATCTCGTTACACTGACGGATGCTAAGCTGCCCTGGAGCAGCTGCAGAGGGCAGTAACTCGTGAGTCACTGGCGTGAGCGTCTGGTTCAAAACGCGAGACAGCTGGCCATGGTAACCCATGTTGATGCCGATGAATGGAGTCAGGCTAGCACGAACTTCCTCACGGAAGGCCTCAAGCTCAAAGTTATCTTTGAAGGACTTCGCGGCCCCCACGAACTTGACGACGTCACCCAGCCGGTTCGCATCAAAGAACGCTGAGCGCCACTCAAGCCCGTTCCACGCCCATTTGCCTTGCGGATCGTGGTGAGATAGGATAACCGAGGTACGACCACCACGTTTCGACTGAACAAACGAATGCACCGATGGCTGCGTGAGCTCGACATCTACATATTCGACGCCGGTCTTGAAGGCAACAGCGATGAGGCCCTTGTAGAGCTGGTGCGACTCATCAGGGAACTTTCCACCCTGGCTCGTAGTACGGACCGTAAATATGATTGGAAGATCCGAGTGCATGCGTAGAAGTCCAATCTGTTCCCCAACAAACTCAGGATCCCAGCTCTCGAGCAGATCAACACGAAGTTCAACGGCATCACAGCCCTCCGAAACAAGAGCAATATCCACACCCGCAGTAGCCAAATTCGGGAAGGTCAAAGACAAGAAGAAGCTACGCTTCGTCAGATCCAGGGCAACAGGGCGACAGAAAACCCGACGCAAAGAGTTGTATAGAAGAGAGTGATCGGTAACGGGAGGTTGGACGTAGAGAAGTTGTGAGACGTCTGCGTACCACGGCTCTCGACGCCGGTAAACGGCTTCAATATCTTCGGTATACGCAGGACGCGAGGTGTCTTTGCGCAACAAGTTAACAATGTCGTCAAGATTGCGATGCACATGAACAACACTTCCCTTAGCAGAGTATTTTTTGAGCGCTGTGCGTGCCTCAGGTGTTTCCACTATGCCACCGCCGCTAGCAACAACATAATTGGACGGATGGAAGGTCATAAACCGCTCAAAGGTTTCCAGCTCTAGTTCGCGGAATTTGTCCCAGCCTTGTTCGGCGATCAGCTGAGGGATTGTTTGACCAAGGTCCTTCTCGAGCTCGTCATCCAAATCCGCAAACTCAAATCCAAGAGCCGCCGCTGCCGCCTTTCCGAGTGACGTCTTGCCAGACCCTCGCATACCGACGAGGACGATACTTGGGGTAGGCATCTTTTTACTGACAGCAGCCTGGTTGAACGTTGAAGCTTTATGCTCGAGCCCTTCCAGTTTAACACCAAGAACAGTATGCAACGTATCCCACCAGCCAGGCCAGGTCTTCTCCACACAACGGCGGTCATCAATCGCAACTCTTTCGGGCACCTGAGTGGCCAGCAGGGAGAGACTCATCGCCACGCGGTGATCATCGTAGGAATGAAGCACCTTAGTCGGGACCTGAAGAGAAGAAGTGCCAATGACGTCGATTCCATCTTCATGCTCCACACATTTGACACCGAAGCACGCAAGCTGGTCATGCATCGCATTGATTCGATCACATTCCTTGACATGCTGGTTCGCGATGCCTGTGATACGAGTGGTTCCTTCAGCTACCGATGCCACTACACAGGCGGTCAAGAACGCATCCGTCATTGGCTCCATATCAACGTCGATTCCCTTGAGTTTCTTGTCCTTCGGACCCTGAACAGTGGTGGACGTCGCTGTCTGAGTTACAGAGCAACCCATGCGGCCAAGCACATCTGTGGCGAATTTAGCGTCACCCTGTAGCGATGCAGAGCCAATAGTCGGTACAGTGCATTTCGTACCAGTCAGAGCGGCATAAGCAAGTGGGTACGTGGCACTGCTAGCATCACTTTCGACTGTGTACTTGGCAGGAGGAGAGTACACGCCCGTGGGAACGTGGTACGTATGTGCCTCCATCGGGTCCTTAGTGACATGCACACCAAATTCGGCCATCATCTGGATGGTCATGTCAATGTAGAACTGCGAAATCGGTTTACCACCAACCAGGGCCAATGTTACCTTCGAGGAGGCGTACGGGGCGACCATCAGAACAGCGCTGACGTATTGCGAGGAAACAGTGGCCGCTAGCTCAATACGCCCGCCTTTGAAGCTGCCGCCCTCTACTGCGAGCGGCAAGCTCCCCTGACGCGTTTGGTAAGTGACTGCAGTCCCATTAGCCCTCATTGCGTCAACCAAGGCACCAATTGGTCGTTCCTGCATTCGCTTGTTGCCGGTCAGTCTGACAGTTCCCGGAACGAGAGCGGCCACCGCAGTAAGGAAACGCGCAGCTGTACCAGCATTGCCGAGGTATAGCTCGTCCGGTGGCGCCGCAAGTCCCACACCGCCGGTTCCGGTTACAACAAGCGTAGCCCCGTTGTCATCAACGTCGACCTTCGCGGCACCCAGCGCTTGAAGCGCATCGAGCATGTAGCCCGTATCGTCGGAGTGGAGCAAGTTCGAAATACGGCTCGTGCCCTTTCCAAGAGCGCAAAGGACAAGGACACGGTTCGAGATGGACTTTGATCCGGGCGGAATGACCGTCGTCTCGGGTCGCACCGGAGCCGCGTTAAAAACGCCAATGTCACGCGCCATAACAACACGGATCGCGTCGTCATTCACAACTGTTGCATGAGGCTCGTAGGTCTGGCCAATGGCCTTCAGCAAAGTTACCCGCTTCTTTGCTCCATCATTCTTCTTGTCCACAGCCATAATTTCGATGAGCTTATCAAGAGGGAGTGGGACCTGCCGAGAGCGCCGCTGCACTTCTGGATCGAGCACGGAAACTGGCAGCTGATACATCTTGAGGCAGGACACAAGGCGCGCAACCGCCGCCGGCTCAAGGTGGCCCAAGAAGCGAGATAATTCCGCTTCCAGCACACAGCCAATAGCTACGCACTCTCCGTGCAACACGTGGGGAGTAAGAAGAGCCTCGTAGGCGTGTCCAATGGAGTGGCCGAAATTCAGGATGTTTCTAAGTCCACCCTCACGCTCGTCAAGCGTGACCACCTCTGCTTTAACCCGCACAGACCCCTTCACGGTATCCAAGAGGATATCTTTGATGGGCTCGAGGTTCACGCGTCCGCGCTCGTCGCGTGGAGACGCAAGTGCGGCCATAAATTCAGGGTTCACGCGCTCAAGCCGAGCGAATTCGGGGGCATCCCAGATTGCAGCGGTCTTCACGACCTCAGCCATGCCATTAATGAACTCACGATAAGGCAGGGACTCAAGGAAACGAAGCTCAATGAAATTGAGCACGGGCTGCCAAAACGATCCTACGAGGTTCTTACCTGCCGGCGTGTCAATAGCTGTCTTTCCGCCAATGGAAGAGTCGACCATAGCCAGCAGAGTCGTAGGAATCTGTACGAAGCGCACGCCACGCATGAAAGTGGCCGCGACGTAACCGATCATGTCTCCAATCACGCCGCCACCAACAGCAAGCACAACCGTGTCCCGCGTGCAGCGCTGCGAGAACAGAAAGTCCTCCACTCTGGCCTTCGTGGCGCGACTCTTGGACATCTCGCCAGGAGGGATCGTATACTGCAAGAGCCGCTGTTCGGGACTCAAAGCTGCCTTGAAAGCCTCCGTCAGCTTGCCGACATGATCGTGCTTCGCGATGTTTGTATCCGTGATGAGCACATAAGTCGACGAAGCGGCACTGCGAATCGTCTCACTCACAATGCGGTCCGTGATATCATACCCGATATAAATCTGGTCTTTACCAAGAATCGGAACAACAACTGCCATTTTCCGCAGCTGTCCGTCACGCGGTGTTCTCCTGACTGGCAAGTGAGACTAATTCGGGCTGTGTGGTGTGCCTGAAAAATTACGGTAAGGGTTAGCGTTAGCGGTTTGGATGCAACATTCTGAGACACTTGTGTGACTCACACGACCGACACGAGTAATCAACCAACTCGAGACTACTTCATACCAAAGTGTCGGACTGCTGAAGCATTGAACTTGAAGTGTCGCAGTCTGTGCGCGTTACTAGAGGTACCAGAAAAAAAATGCATTGAACAATTCATTTAAAGTAAGACTAAATTAGTTCATTAAGAAGGTCATCATTGCGCGACTGATCTGGCACAGCGGGCTTTCGTGGCAAACAAAACATAAACAAACGTGCCGCCACATCTAACATCATACTCATACTCATAAAACGTCCATCTACTCGTGATGGCGCTGGTTTTCGCGTTCGTCCTCTAACTCCCGGAAATACCAGCCCTCACCTTTGAAGGTCGATTCGTCTGACTGCTCCAAGTCGTCACGATATGGATCACAAGACGCGGCAGCCCGCACTTTCAAGATACGGTCAAACAGGTAGCCTGACCACATTTTCTTGCCGTCGTACTTCTTGAGCAGATCATTCACGGCACGGCCCCTGGCGACACCCTCCACGTCAAGCTTACACTCGCCATGAATCCACTGCCATCCGAGGCAGCCTTCGTTTGCTACGCAGGCCTCCTTGCAGTGCTCGCGGTCATCAGCGGGCTTCAGCACGCGGCCACTTTCCGTGGTGATCGGCTCAGAGTCCTCATGGAACACGGGGCATTCTTTGCTAGGGAATATCTCCCATCCCTCGCGCTCCTCACTGACGAATGGCAGAATAAAATCTCGATAGAAGTCACTGTATGTAACGGCAGCCGTCAGGTGGTGATATTCGCGGTCATGGTGTTCTTCATCAGGATGCTTCAGCGGCGCTGGGTCGTCGAGTCCAAGGCTGTGGTGATCTTGTTTGAGGTGGTTCCTCCGCTCCGCAAGCGTAGACTCCCACTTGTGCAGCACGTCTATCTCCCATGATCTCAAGTGGTGGAACGATCGTAGCGGCAAACACCACTCGTCCTTGTGGACGCGCGTATTCATCAAATTTCCACCCCCATATGGCCAAGAATACAGCTCGGGTAAGGCTGAGTTGAGGTACAATTCGATCTCCTCACGTAGCATATACGCAACCATGGCATCACCACAGCACTCGTCTTTGTTCATGATAGCATAGTGATCAAGCAAGTGCTTCAACTCCTCGGGTGACTTTCCGCCGAACAAGGCATCCAGAGCGCCGCGACTGATGATAACTCCCGTGCCACCGTGAGCGAACGCCATGTCAACTTTGCCGCTCGGGCTCTGTGCCTTCAGTTTCTCACCCACGCGCCCTGACGCCGGAAAGTCACCCCCAGAGATAGCCGGGGTTCCAAAGTACAAGGGGTCCCTCGGATTATACGGCTTTACAAGCTGGGCAATGCTATCGGTCACCATGAAGGTGTCATCGTCAATAAACATGAACCAATCCAGGTCCGCAGGCGCCGTCTGCCATGCGTGTAGCAACATAGGAATGTTTTTGTATTTGTCGTTTTCCCAGCCGCCAGCAGCATTAATCTCGTCGGCGCTCCAGCCCCAGTTGTTTTCCGTGGCCTTCTCCCGCGCCCGGTACGCGCTGAGCTGGTCGAGCTTCATAATCTCCTCTGGTAGGTCGGCAAGGGTGTCAACCACTTGTAGACCTCCGACGCGGCCAGCACCATCCGAGTAGAGCGCGTGATTAGGATACCGCTTCAATGTGGTGAAGAAGTGCACGGGAAGGCGCTCCCACATAACCTCCGCGCCGGTTTTGAGCATCAAAAACGTCTTTTTTGGGAAGTCGTACTCCGGTTCCGTATGGTTGCACTGCCATACTTCGCTGGAAGCAAGCCGGTGACGTGTCTCTGCATTAGGAAACCGATTATTTAGGCACGCCTCATCCACTGTAGGCTTCTCTTCCTCGTGGTGGCTGGTCCGGTACCTTCCAGGGATTCGCGGAAGCCCAGGCTGCTTCTGACTCACGAAAAGCGAGCTGGCGACCACAACAACGAGGAGCATACCGGTGATGATAACCTGCCGCTTTTTCATCGTCGTGAAAACCCGCATTGGCATGGGCCACAACGCTTTTCACGGTCGTCGCTTAAGATATCTAGATCTCGGCGCTCAACAATGACGGAACATACACATCACGTGCATGTGTTACAAGGAGTTAGGGTGATACGTACGGCACCAGACTTCTGGGAACCGGGGCTATCCCTCTCTTTATAATTGGAGCGTGCCGCGTGTTCATGTGTCAATTCCAGGCCCCCCCCCCATATGAGTGACCAAGAACAACGAGACCGGGTTCGAGGAGCCTGTACTAGGCCATCGTGGGCCATCCCGCGGTGAATGTTTCTACGCGACAAATCTCAGTACTTGTAAAGGAAGCACCGGGATTTATCACCTTGAATGTTGTGGTATAAATTCGTGCTCTTCTGAGGTTCCTAAAGGCGGCTGTGGGCCTGCGTTGCGTTGCACATAAGACACTTTTCGTCACTATTTATTTACATAATTTTTTTCAGGGTTACTATACTTCAGGATCCTCACAATGCCGGCGACGACATTGCGGATAGTGACGGGCTCGTATGAGCATAATCTGCTCTGTGTCGCACTAACATTGAGCGAGAAGGGTGAGGTGTTCACACCGTTATTTCACACTTCGCCTCACACGCAGTCCATCCGCTCGCTGGCGTGGTCCCGTAAAGTCCTGGTAAGTGGGGCCAATGACGAGCTCATCAGGCTCTATGATTTGCAACATCGCCGCGAGCTAGGAACACTCATGCACCATTCGGGTCAAATTCTTTGTTTGCGCTTCTTCGGTTCAAAATGGCTCTTGAGCAGTGCTGGCGATGGCAGAATATGCCTCTGGCGCGCTAAAGACTGGGAATTGCTGGCGGAGATGAAGGGCCATAAGGCGGCCGTAGTTGACATTAGCATCCACGCATCTGGAAAGGTTGCCCTCAGTGTTGGTAATGACTGGAAGGTGATCTTATGGAATATGATGACGGCTCGGAAGGCGAGTATTAGGAAACTTAAGAGCCAGCCTCGTCAGGTCGCGTTCGTGCCGCGCGGGTCCACGGACTACGTGATCGCCTACGCCCGAAGCGTTGTCCTTTACAATGCGGAAGGTGACGTCAAGCGCGAGTGGAAGCTGCAGTCTGATATTCACCGCGCTCAGTTCTATCAGCAGGACCTTTTGGCCGTGAGCACCGAGAATGGTGCCATTACTTTCTTTGACTACGAAAAGGAGAGTGAAGAGCCCGAGTTCGTACTTCAGGGCCACGCCGTGCGTGTCAAGGACTTCGACTTCTTTGAGCACTGGATGGTCAGTGTGTCTAGCGATGGCATGATAGTTGTTTGGGACATGGACAAGCGCGACCAAGTGGCTGCATATAATGCCGGTGACCGCCTCAACTGCGTTGCGCTCATCCCCGACAGTGTAGAAAAAGAGCTCAAGCGCAAGGCGGCTGAGATCGACGTGCAATCAGATGTTAGTGACTTCAGTGAGGTTGAGGAAGCAGCCGCAAAGGCGCAAAAAGACAAGAAGAAGAAGAAGAAGTCGCGGGTTGTCGTTACAGAGGGTTGAACTAGGTTTATTTTGTAATTCTGTAACTAATTCAGTATTTGCATTTACACCCGCACGCTGTTGGGCATTCGCTCTCCTTTTCCCACCATTTATCCGCACACCTACGGTGCATCGCATGGAAACACAAGTCGCATTGTGAAAACAGCCGGTGAATGGGAGTCTCGCAGAATGCACAAGTGAGGCTACCTTGCGTTTCGATGTCAAACCACAGTTTCTCGTCAAACTCATTAGCAATCGCGATGCTGTAAGTATCAACCAATGGATCATCGAAGTTTAGCTTCGACACCTCGGCATGCTTGATGTCAAGACCCCACTCATGCAAGAGCGCAGCATAGTAGACACGGTAGCGCACCAACCGCGGCATCCAGTTCACAAATGGCGTGTCCGAAAAGTCCGCTGCGTGCCCAAACTGGTTAGGTGCGTTAGGGGGGTTGTAGAACTCAAAAACAGAGCTGTCAGTAATCTCTAGACTGATCAATGGCCCCGCGTTTTCGTTCGATGCTTTACTGGCACTGCTCAAAGCGCTATTTCCGGTTCCTTCGTTTAGCGCAGCTACAGATCCAGCGCGTCCGGAAGGACCGCCCAACAGTGTGTTGCTGCTTCCAGTTCGTCCCTGTGCCCGCCCCGAGACTGACGTATGCGGTTCTGCAAAAGAGCCGCTGCGGTTGTCATGCGTTGGCTCCCTGTACTGACCCGGTCCGCTTGACATCGTGAGGTCGGGATCTGGCCACCAGCCATCCGAAGCAACGGTCGCAACTGAATTCTCCCAAAACGGGCTTTGCTCACGCGACGATGCGATAGCTTCGTCATTTTGCTCATCAATGTAAACACGCTGCGCCACTGGGACTACATTCCCGTTATTTTGAACTTGGAAAACGATTTCGGAACCTGCCTCAATGGCAATGATACGGCCGTCCTCTTCGTAGACGTTGGAATGGACCCCTGAGTTGAGATAACGACGTGAACGTGTCCGATGGCTTCTTAATGAGGATAGGACACAAGACATGCATGCCAGCATTTGAATTTTACCCTGACTTTCCAGCAACTTCGCCATGTGGGCGAGGCTTGACCGCAGCCCCCATGGGCCGCCACCCCAGTCAAATTTGGACTCTTCCCTGGTGAGCACGGTGAATGGGCTCATCATATCTTGGTAGTCTGTCGCGATCCAAGCACATATTAACCTCCAGAAATATTCCTCATCTCGCAGCCCATACTTCGCAGCAACCCCAGCATTGTATGAGGCCATTTCTAACGGAGAACCAACAATGTCACATCGATATTCGTGTGCCACGTCAGGCCGGCACGGCCAAAGGTGCTTGAAATCAACGAATACGATTTCATGAGCGTTTTGGCTTGTGTTATTCTGCTTCGAGGCATTTTCCCCGGACGCGCCAGAGTTTATGGTGTGTGAGCGCCCCTTTCGGCCCTGAGTACCGAGATTTGCCGTTAGTTGAGCGGCGGCTACTGACCAATTTGCCGCATCTGCCAACGGGGCTGCGCCCATGGAAAAATCATCACTGTCGGAGACAAATGGATCATCGTTTTTTTCGTTATTCTCCTCCTCAGCGAAGACCTTCCCGAGCGGTAATGGCATAGGACCTTTTTCTTTGCCTGCGGGTTTACTGTTGAAAAAGCACACAAGCGTCCCTGACTTCGACCATATGGCGCCTGAGCTTTTCGGTAATGGTACATTGTAGAGGCCAGCTTGTGACGCTTCAGTACCTGCACCAGTCTCACCCGTGGCCAAGCCTAATTGGTCAAATTGCTCCAAGGTATCTCTGGGTTGGAGGGGCGTGTCCGGGTCCAGGTCATCGAGGTCATCTATTTGGTCAAGGTGCTCCAGTTGGCCGATCCCATTCAGTTCAGCAGGCTCTTCGGACAAGCTTTCACTCTCAGAACTAGGAACGAAAGGTTCTTCGAATGACTTTTCGTAATGGCCTGGATGCAAGAAATCAGGAACTGGCTCCTGTATGGTCAAGGCGTCCTCCAAGGAAACATTATCACCGACCAGGTACCGCACGCAATATTCCAAAGCCGGGACGTTGTGTCTCGCTAGTTCTGTCATCGCGTTGCTCAGTGTTGTGCGAATGCCAGCTAAGACAACGTCATCTATCTGAGCCTCGTCCTCTACGCAGCAACGCAGGGGTTTCGTCGGGTATTCAAGCGGGAAGTCGACAGTTGCTCTGATTCTAGTCAAGTCTTTGTTGGCACCCCATGGCCCAGAAAGGGTGAGCACACAGCTCCCGTTCGGAAGATTCAGGTCCTCAAAGTCAACTTTCGGGAACTTCGTAGAAACGTTTATGATTTCATGAGACAAAGCACTGGCATCACGGCGTTTGTCTTCAACCGTGTTTCTGCCGTCGACAGTCGAGCCGGGTACACTCGGCTTGTCCTGACCGGCGTCCGATGGTGTGGCTCCGCTGATTTGTACGCCCGCGATCCAGTCAAGCTGGCCAGCCTGTCGTTGCACTTCGTCGTTGCGGCGGAATATCGGCAATTCCAAAAACTCGGCCGGTGCGAGCTGGTTGAGGTCGTACTCGGATGTGTTGTAGGTATGCGAACGATCAGGAATTGGTGGAGGTTCGTCGTCTTTACATCCTGATGCGGAGGAGGCATGCGGCAGCGCCATCATCTTGTGGTTGTCCCAGTCGCGTAGCTGATTGTCGTGGCACCACGTAACTACATCGTAGTTCGCGCGCGACAACTCAGAGCGTCGGTAGAGGATGTCTTTGACTGGTGCAGGGTGAGGCAGCTCATCAAGCGTGACATCTTCGAGATTCACTTCGGTTGTGTTTTTCAAGGCGAGGTTAATGAGGTACACCTTATTGTGGCCACCGCGTAAGGGCACAACATGGCAGCCCATCTCGTAAGGTGTAATGAGGGCCCTCCATACGGGAAATCCGGCGTTCACAGTTAGCTTCAAGTGGTTTTCTGAGTCGTCCAGGTCCCAGATTTTCAGCGTTCGGTCGGTTGAGCAACTCAAAAGTCTTCCGCTGGGTAGAAACTGGATAGAATTACATTCCGCTCTGTGCGCCGGTTTGATGTGCGTAACAGGAAGGTTCGCTTTGCGGTCATCCCACACGACGACACGGTTTTCATGTGCGCTTGCGATCTGGTGGCTACTCGTGAGTGACCACTTCGCCTGCAGTGCACCGGCATCAAATTCGGCAAACGTCATGGTAGGCCCCTCCGGACTCCGCAAATCCCACACCTTCACGGTTGCGTCTATGGATGCTGTGGCCAGCAGTTCTGGGCGGTGCGGAGAGAAGTCGATGTCAGTGACCGCCCGCTTATGGCCGTGCAGAACGTGTTCAATGGCTCTGTTACTAGGCAACGCCAGGTTCCAGACGAGGGCCTTCTGGTTGCTTGATGAAACAACCCATGCAGGACGACCCGGGTCCGGGCACCACTGCACTTTGGCGACCTCCCATGCGTTCCGTAGCGGCAGCCATCGCGGCGGCAGATACGGATCTTCTAAGTCAACAACACACAGACCAGCATGGCCGGCAAGAACGGCATCTCTGCCCGAGGGCGAGACACAGATCGAGCCTACGCCAGCGTCTGCCCGTAGGGACAGTCTAGGCATAGGGACGACATACGCCCGAGCCCCGCCATTTATGTCAAGCAGGGGGGTGACGCGGTGTGACGACGATAGGTCTTTCAGCTTAAGTCGCTTTAAAGTCTAGGGATCTGGTCTATGCGTACTCTCAGCAATGATGCAATGCGTTGCTTTTTCTTTGTTTTCTAGCACACAGCCGCGGCAGCTGCGATACCACTAAAACGCGGATGTAGACAAGTTTTTAGTACAATCCTAGATACTAATGACCAGTTCGCCGAGCCTAACATTCATTAAAACTAGTCGCTATTACACGGCGTTTAGGAAAATGCCTCAAAGATCGATACTCATGCGCCGAGCTGATACTACGCCTTAGCCCGCCGTACGGGCACGGGTGAAATTTATTGAGATGAGACAGCGACACCAAAGCTCCGTCTGGTCATAAACACATTGTCTCCGGACCTCCGCTGGGCCCACTACGTAGAAGCCGTTGTTCCGAGGCCCACTTTAGAGTGCGGCGTCGCTAGCTGAGACATTTCGTGCAGACCATTAGTGAGCACGCCCGGATATGTAAGAATTTAACGGGACCAGGAGTGTTTAATTCGAGTCGAGTCTGCCTCGCTCATTGCGATCGCCGTAGTTAGGCAACTCATTCCTGGATGCGCTCCTAATCTGCGAATCTGGCGATTAAGTTCAGCCGCATATGTATGATATAGGTTATCGAGTGTGGTCACGTGCGAGCTCGTGGGGCGCGTTCTTTCGTCGCGTGTAGTCGCGCGCTATGGACTGTGCCAAGTGTGCCACCTTTATTCAGAGCGTAGTAATCGATTTGTCCTATTTTTCCGGGAATGTTCGTTTTATGCACTGGTGGCGCTCCTATGCATTAAGTTGGAAAATACCGACACCCCTTTGTTTTCCAGACCACGAGCAATTTTCGCTCTTTGCATGGGTATGTGCCTAAACACCCGGGTTTGTGGGCTGACGCCCTTATTTGGGCAAGGGTGGTGCTTAGGGTCAATTAATCGCCAGATCAAAAACTAGAGTCGCGAAGGGGACCTGTACAGCTCTTCTTCTGTTGATCGGTGATCTCAAATGGCTTCCAAGCGAGCGCTATTGATTGGCGGTTTTGCGCTTGTTAACCTCATATTTGTTCTGAAGCTCTTTTTCTCGATGGGGCCCGTCTCGGCGGCGCCCCTCGACCTAAAGCCTTTGGGCAAGCGGCAGCTCGAAAACGCGACTTTTGTGGCGTTGTGCCGAAATGAGGATCTCGGCTCCATGGTCGCGACAATCACGAGTTACGAGGACCGTTTCAACAAGGACTACGGCTATGACTGGGTGTTCCTGAACAACGAGGAGTTCTCGGAGCAGTTTGTGAACGTCACGTCGCGCATGGTCGCGGGCCGCGCGCGCTATGGTGTCATCCCTGAAGAGCACTGGTCGTACCCAGAGTGGATCGATCAGCAGAAGGCCGCAGATGGCCGCCAGCGGCTCGAAGACCTTGGCATCATCTATGCAGGCTCGGAGAGCTATCGCCACATGTGCCGGTTTGAGTCAGGCTTCTTCTACCAGCACCCAATAATGAGGGAGTACAAATACTACTGGCGCGTTGAGCCCGACACAAAGATCTTCTGCGACCTCAAGTTTGACGTTTTCAAGTACATGCGCGAGAACAAGTTGAAGTACGGCTTCACCTTGGCGCTGTACGAGTTCCACGAGACGATCCCCACGCTGTGGGAATCGACGCTGAAGTGGATGCAGATGTACCCGGAGTACGTGCATCCTGACAACCTGGGCCGTTTTATCACGGAGGACCAGGGCCGCAGCTACAATGGCTGTCACTTTTGGACTAACTTGGAGATCGCTGACGCCGACTTCTGGCGCGACGAGGCATATTCCAACTACTTCGAATATTTGGATCATTTGGGCGGCTTCTTCTACGAGCGCTGGGGCGACGCGCCCGTGCATTCCATCGCCGCCTCCCTTATGATGGCCCGCGACGAGATTGTGCACCTTGACTTTATCGGGTACAACCACCCGCCTTTCCAGCACATCCCTAATGATTTCTTGGAGCGCGAGATCTGGTGTGCTGCGAACCCGGACGATAACTTCGACTGGAGCGAATACAGCTGCTTGCGTCACTTCTACACGGCCAAAGACGAAGTAGGAAACATTCCTGCTGGCGTGCCGCGTGTTCTGTTCTGATTTGGAGGTTTTTGACACGCTCAATAATTAGTGCTCTCCTAAGCCCCCATCTATTTTGGGCCTTGTCGGTACTCTCAAATGCAAAGTTTGGCATGCGACACTTGTAATATCTGCTCTTTGATTTTTGAGACATTTCTGCAAGCCAAGAAGAAAGAGCACCTGTGTATGTAAAATGAACAAAAAAAAAAGACTTCTTATTGGTATTCGTGCATTGGCACTCGTACACCGATTGTATGACTCTATTTAAATTTGAATAGCAGTGTTGCTCGGTTTAGCCAGTGTTTTGAAGCTAGCAAATGCAAATTGGTCTTGGCGCACCGCCTCGTCAAGCACGGCGCGCACAAATCCTCGCGGCCCATCCTGGCCTGACCACACACCGCGGTCACTACTAGCGTCCTTGATGGCATCAAATATCCGCTGGCAGGCCTCGCGAGTCTCGCTTAACGGGCTCATCGCCCACCTCAAGAATTCGAGATCGGCAACGTTCTGCAAGGTCCCTATGCGAGAAAGCGAATCAAGGCTTCGAAGCGCACCAAGAATACAAGCGAGTAGGTGGCTGTACAGCTCGAGGAGAGCGCGCCGAGCCAGACGGGGGCAAGACTCCAAAAATAAGGCATGAATCTCCACAAGAATCATGAGAGACTCGTACACGTAGTTCGAGATACCTGTGACCTCACCACCTGGCTCGCGCCAGTGTGGCTGCAAACGCTGCACTTCCTGCTGCACAACTTGGGACAGCCTTGAGCGCTTCTTGCGAATGTAAACGTCAAACAGCTGGCTCGATATCGTCTCCACGTCCGGAATAACCTGCCGTCTCACGTCCTGTGTGTGCGCCGCCTGCCTGAATACAGATTCGTACTGGTTATACACTTGTTCAAGCGAATGCTCCTTCAATGTCTCCAGGTGATCGAGGATAAGAAGCAGCCTTGCATCTTGACTCAACGATTGCGGCTGCAGTTGCGTCTCTAGCTGTATTGCTGCAGCGTTGTTTGCCGTCGATTTGGACACATCCACGAGCGACGATTCGAGACTGCGCACGGATAGTGACAATGCGGCCGGAAATATGCGACCTACGAGCGCAAGCATGCTCTGCGGTGGTGGTCCGCCGCGACCCGAATCTAAGATGAAGCGCAGGCGCTCGATAATAATGCCGTGATAGAGGACAAAATACCGTGGCAGCTTGGTAGAGCCGCTACCTGACGTCCAATCTTCAATGTCGCCGAAGTGCAGTGAGTCTCGAGACCAACAGTAGCATAGACCCTTCACGAATAGTTCTTTTGCCGTGGAGACACCCTCCGAAAGCGCGTTTTGAGGGCCCATAAGTTCACTCACATCATCCAGCATGTTAGTGAGGCAGTCAAGGATACGCCCCAGGTATTTAGCGACAGCTAGTGAATTTGAATTCAGAGGGGCGATACCCAAGCTGTCGGACGCATTATCAGCTGAGGCGGCGTGGGCGGAAGCGATGGGCAGACCCATACCTTGAGCGACAGGTGCACTGAGGCACTCAACAAGCCGATGGCTGGCCAGATTCACTAAGTCGAGGCTCTGCCTAGTTATAGCGTCAGTTTGCTGCGGCGTCATGGCCCACTTTGACGCAGACGGGTTTTGGCTTAGCGACACGAACTCGCGGTAAAACACACAAGCACGGCCCAGCGAGCGGCGCAATGTGTCAAACAGGGCGACCATTCCAGACCACTGAGCAATGATTTCCTCGCTGTCGATAGCATCAGTTGCCTCAAGCTTCTCGCAGGCGTCTTGGATGCTTTCGTCAACGTCGAACTGTCGCAGATAGTAAGCCAACTCTAGGCGGCTCCCCAGCTCCACGGCTTCGCTTGCGTTGCGCTCGGACGTGGTTGTGATGCGATTGAACACGTCCGATATTTCATCGTGGAATCGCTTGATATTGTGATCAAGCCACTCCAGTGCGGGATTTGCCTCGACGCCAAGGTCTACCAGCTTCGCCAGCAGAAGCGAGTAGGCTTCATCGGCGTTCGTTTCGAGAAGCTGCTCACGCAGCTTGCGACGATAGTCTTCGAGGATAGACTCCACACGTTCCTGTAAAATGTGAGCCAGGCGCGACGCATCCGAGTGGCGCTCGTGCCCAGTATTGCGCCTGCTTCGCGTCCCACTACTCAATTCATTTATTGCGCGCAACCCCGATTTGTACTCGCGCAGGAACTTTTCGTGATCGTTTGCTGCGGCGTGCTTTTCCAGGATCTGCGGCAGCTCAAACAAGTGCCGGTTGGCCTCGACGTACTTCAAGGCATTCTGAAACCGTCGACTCTCGTCAGCCTGCATGTCGAGGGGCTGCGCATACCCCACCATTGAATTCGAGGCGGCGTCTAAGCGCTCACGCAGGTTCTTCAGCCCATATTCAGAGGCTCCGTTCATCTCAAGGCCCCTGAGCTGGGCCATGACGTTATCGAGCCGCCGCTTCGAAGCGACATAGCTCTCGTAGTCCGTATCCACGACCTGGCGCAGCCCCTGGGCCGTGCCCGCAAGCGACTCCTTGAGGTAGTGCAGGCCGTTCTCCAGATCGTTCATGGACGCGTCGGCGTGAACATCCCGCAGGAATAAGGACGGGTCAAATTGAACGCTGCTAGGCATATACTTCGCGCGCTCCACTGAGGATGCGGGCAACACGCGCCGGCTTTGCAGGACGGCCATGATAGACGTCGTCGATCCCAAGGGATCCTTGTCATCGGCGGCAACAGTTGTATCTGCCGAAAGCTGACCCAGCATCTGGTTGAGCAGCGCGCTGCCCTGCTGGTCCGCAGCCGTCGCCTGCGAGTCAGTCTGGGCCAGCGTGTTCATCGCGGCGCCAGCCGCTCCCGAGTCGGACCACCGCTCCGGGAAGTCGGAGTCCATACCGTAGCTTTGGAGCATTTCATCCCGCGAGAAATTCATTATTCACGCGCCACGGCTCGCTCCCCCTGCCGCTGCTTCAAGCCCAAGCGCTCACACTCGTGCTGCTCCACGATGAGCTGATCTAACGGAAGAGGAGTCGACCCTTGCCTCACCATGATGACCCCCCACATAAGAGCCTTCGTCTGAGGCTGGCCGACACTAACGACGGGGTTTTGTGTGTGGATCTTATAACATGTAGTAGATGCATGCTCTGAAATACTGCTTTACCGTTGGGCGTTCATACAGTGTCTCAACAAGAGCGCCACAAATAGCTACCCGTTTACGCTCGTCACGTGAACAGTTCCATGGTGCGCCGCCATTACGAACGAGGTTGTTTATTTATCGCTCGGCCCATGGCGACGCCGCCAAAACCGCCGCTCGTGAGCGGTCGTGAGGCCTACGATGCATTGTTCGATAACCTCAGCTATGAGGGAGTGAGGGACATATCTCAGTTAGGCCATTGGAGGCTAAGCAGCTCGCGCCCGGGCGGGGGTCTGCAGCAGCTCCTGGACAGCTCGCCAAGCACGTTTTGGCAGAGCGACGGCGACCTGCCACACTACGTGGAAATACAATTCTCCAAGTTCGTAGAGGTCTCTATGGTTATGCTGTTCGTGGACTTCAGCGAGGACGAGAGTTACACGCCGTACGAGCTGCGGGCTCTGGCCGGCTTTGGCCGCAACGACCTAGTTGAGGTCGACAAGTTCGAGATCGAGATGACGGAGGGCTGGTCGTGTCTCATGCTGGGCTGCTCAGACGCGGCGGAGAAGACAAAGCCCATTAAGTGCATGTTCCTGCGAATCGAAATCCTCCAGAACCACCAGAATGGCAAGGACACACGCATCCGCGGCTTGCGCATTGTGGGGCCGCGCACTTCGGCGTGCGAGCAAGACCCCTCTAAGATGTGGCCAGCAGGAGTGCGACTGTGATCTGAGTGCAATGCTGCCCCAATAAAACATACATCGCAAGGTCTTTGCAGGTCCTCTGGGCGTCTTTTTCTGTGATCCTTGAATTCTATTAACCCGCTATATATGTGCTAGATATTGGCAGCCTAAAATGCACCTCCGGCGAGGGGCAGTTTCGTGAGGTTGTTCCCGTGGTGATTATGGCGGTGGGTCCGGCCGGGCCCCGTGACAACAGCACAACTGTTTTTGTTTACATCAGGAAACCGCACAAACTGGCTTTTTCACTGTTCTCCTAACCATGGCTTCTAGCGAGCGTGTCGTCAATTTACTTGCGCAGAGTCTCGATTTCCGTGCGGCGAAGACTGCGGAGTCTGAGCTGCGACAGCTCGAGACGGAACCAGGCTTCCCGCAGGTGTTGCTGCAGGCAGTGGCCAGCGACGCTGTGCCACTAGATACACGCCTGGCGGGCAGCCTCTACTTCAAGAACCTAGTGAAGCGCAAATGGACTGACTCTGACGGGAACTATCTTTTGGCGGACCAGGACGTTGCTGCCATCAAATCCGGCATTCTAGACCTTATGATATCGATCCCGACGCAGCCTCGCAAACAGCTCGGCGAAGCTACAGCCGTTATTGCCGACAGCGATTTCCCCGACCGCTGGCCGGACCTTGTGCCGGCGCTCGTGGCGCGCCTTGACGTTGCGAAGCCAGATGTGAACAATACGGTGCTGCAGGTCGCGCACTCCATCTTTGAGCGCTGGCGGGCGCTGGCTCGCAGCGACGCCCTGTTTATGGAGATCAAAATGGTGCTCGAACAGTTCACGGCTCCTTATCTCGCCTTCATGGCTGAGACGGACTCTAAAATCAAGCAGACCCATAGCCGCGAGTGGCTGGAGAGCATGGATCTCGTCGTCAAGCTTTTCTATGACCTGAACTGTCAGGACCTGCCCGAGTTTTTCGAGGACCACCTGGCCGAATTCATGGCTATGCTGCTCGAGTACCTCGCCTACACGCCCCAGGGTGATGCCGATGAGGGCGACGATGAGACGGCTGGTGTCGTTGAGAACTTGAAGACTGGCGTCTGCGAGGCGCTGACTCTCTACACAGAGCGTTACGAGGCGGAGTTTGCTCCGTACATGCCAAAATTTGTCGAGGCTGGCTGGACCCTGCTCACGACTATCGGGCCGGCCCCGAAGTACGACATGCTTGTGAACCGCTGCTTGGCATTTTTGACGGCTGTGGCTAAGTTCGAGCGCAATATTCACATGTTCTCTAATGAGGCCACGCTTGTGCAGATCGTCGAGCGGATCGTCATCCCCAACGTCCGCATGCGCGAGTCGGACCTCGAAGTGTTTGAGGATGAGCCCCTGGAGTTTGTGCGAAGGGACTTGGAAGGGAGCGATAATGATACGCGCAAAAAGGCGGCGATTGTGTTTTTGCGCGAGCTTGCCGCCAAGATGGAGGGTGAGGTGACACGTGTGGTTATGCGTTACATTGAGGAATTCCTCTCACTTTGCAAGTCCAACAGTGCTGCTCACTGGATCGAAAAGAGCACTGCAGCGTCGCTATTTAGTGCCATTGCCGCGAAGGGCCAGATTACCTCGGCCGGTGTCGGCGCCACAAACCTTCTCGTCGACGTTGTTGGCTTTTTCAACACCAACATGGCCCCTGAGCTTGTGGCTACGGGCGGGTCGCATCAAGCTTTGAAGGTCGATGCTATCAGATTCATTCTCAGCTTCCGTAACCAACTCACAAAGGATCAGCTCGCGCAGGCCATCCCGTTGCTTGTGTCACTCTTGAACCGCAACCAACATGCGGCCGTTTATACGTACGCCGCCATCACCCTCGAACGCATCCTCGCCATTCGCGATCCTAACACGAAGCAACCTGTGTTTGGAGAAAGCGATATCAGCGGGCATGTGCGCGACATCTCTACACACACCTTGCAGCTGGTGACTGCTGGCTGCGAGCGGCCCGAAGAGCTGGCGGCCAACGAGTTCCTAATGCGCTTCCTCATGCGAGTTCTGGTTGTCGCTGGCGGCGCAACGCGCCATGTTGCCGCGCTTCTGGTTCCACAGCTCGTTCAGATTGTGCAGGCTGTGAGCACGAACCCGTCGAACCCGCGCTTCAATCATTACCTCTTCGAATCGCTGGGTGCTTGTCTCAAGTACTACACAAATATCAACGAGGCGGTGAACAATGTCGTGCAACCGCTGTTCAGTATTCTCGGCAACGACGTTACGGAGTTCATTCCGTATGTGCTCCAGCTGTTGACGGAGATTCTCGTACTGCAGCCCGTGGAGACAGGCCTTCCGCCTGCATTCCAGCAGCTCCTGAAGCCTGTACTCTCGCCCTCCTTGTGGGAGCCTCGAGGCAACGTGCCTGCGTTGGTGGGGCTGCTCATTGCCATGGTACAGCGCGGTCCCACTCTAGTGCTCGAGCTTGAGCTTTTGGTACCGCTGCTGGGTGTCTTCCAAAACTTGCTGGCTTCACGCGCTCGTGATCATCACGCCTTTGATTTGCTCGAGCAGATCCTTGTGAGCATACCCCTTCCAAATCTCAGTCCTTACCTCGGGCAGATCTCGAAACTGCTGCTTATGCGCCTCGAGAAGAGCCGCACCGAGAAGTATGCTCTGCAGCTGGCCCGGTTTGTATACTTCATCGCTGCGGCGCAGCCTCCTCTAGGCCCAGAGTTTGTTATTGAGTTGTTCGACGGCGTGCAGCCGAACACGTTCGGTCCCTTGTTCACCACGTTCGTTGCGCCGAAAACACCTGAGATCAACGGTGTCATCAACCGTCGCGTGGCGGCGATCGGGCTCACGCGGATTTTGTGCAGCACGAATCAGTTCGCTTCGGGGACCTACTCGGGTGACTGGAAGGTGGGCACCCATGCGCTTGTGAGTCTTCTCACTCGCGAGATTGGTGAAAGCACTGGGGACGCCGCCCAGGCCGAGCTCGATCTCTCTGAGCTCAGCTTCGGTTCATCGTTCTCGCCGCTGGCGACTACGCGCATGAAGCAGGTGGATCCAGTGGCATACATTGGAATGACACCACAGCAGTACTTCACACAAGAGTTCAAAAAGGTTGCCGGCAATGCAACGATTCAGCAGCAACTGGCAGGCCTGAGCCCGGAGGATCAGGAGTATCTGCGCAGTGTCCTCAACTGAGACTTGCCTTTTTTTAGTCTGTCTCGCAATAACTAATGCGTACATAGCTATGGTGTTATAACCAATATCAAAACAAGTAAATTTTTGCGCCGTGGTTTTTGGCCAAATCGGCTACGAGCGGAATTGTTTCAGCAAACTCCCAAAGCGATCGTTGTTTCGCATCCACAATAGAGGTATCCACAACGACGCGCTTGACTCGCTTAGGACTTAGTGCCCCCATATTGATGAGCTTTTGGATGCGGCCAGGGGTGGATACGGCGATGTGGCTGGGAGACTTATCCAGGGCTTCTACGCTCATTCGCGCGCTCTGCTCTTTCGAAAGAGTCAAGATTCCATGCTTCTCACACTTCACAAGCATGCGAGAAACTGTGTGGATGCGGTCTACTGACAAGCAAAGAACAATCACTAGCTCGTTCTCTGCGAAGGCATCATCAAGCCCAAACGTGCCGAAGAATTTCGGATAGTTCTCGGGGTACCGGTCCATAACCTCACCGGCAGTATTAACAATGGCATTTTCTGGCACGCTACGGTCCTGTAATTCGAGAGCGGATAAGTTTTCGTCCTCACGGCGCAGCAAACTTATAATGAAGTCCGCTATTACTGGCGGTTCTTGTTTAGCAATCTCCAGCTTTTGAGTTCTGTCCTGTTCATTTCTAATTCGCTTTTTCTCCTTCATACGCGCGCGCGAACGGGCTTTTTGTTTCTCTGCTTTACGTTTCTTCGAGTCAACGTCCGGTCCAGGGGCCGATGGAGCTGCCCGTTTGCGACTGCTTAAATCTATCGGCTCTTGCACATCAGACTCGGGCGATTGAGGTGCTTCGATAACCTCGGGCTCGCTGTCAAAGCGATAATCGAGCTGGTCGTCGAGCTCGTCAGCCATTGCTGGGGTTGTTGAACCGTTGTGAAAATAAAATGCTAAACGAACCACAAGTGAGGGCAAGGGATCAGTGGCTACGCTCATGATAACGCTGAAGACCAAAGATCTAGGCAGCTATCACGCTTCTTCTATTCTTGAATCGCACGAAAACAAACAGTCCCATAGAGGAATAACAATGTAGCGTCTTTCATGGGTGTAACGCGAACCGCATGAGAATGCCCATATGCGGGCACTAATTAACATCCGTGACTAACTTCACCTCATGCTACGAGCCTCTAACTTGACGACTTATGGGATCTTTGTAGAAGTTTCTATGTACAGGTGTCTATAGGGAATAACAATACATGCTAAATCATTGGTGTGTCGGTCTTACGCAACTGCTGCTTCGATGACCGGCCTTTGCGACGAACGTGTTCAAGCAGGTAGATACACGCAGCCTTCGTCACGCCACGGATGCGGCCCGCTTGGCCAAGCGTTGCGGGCCGTACTTTATGGAGCGCAAACTTGGCTTCGTTCGACAGTGACTCCATAGCCATGTAATCAATATCGACCGGGATCTCAAGTTCCTCATCAGCCAAGAAAGAGCGAATCATAGCAGCCTCGCGCTTAATATACGGTGCGTACTTCGCATCGAGATCGACCTGCATAAGGACACGGGGCGAGTAGTTAGCCAACTGCGGTATCGCCTGCACAAAATGCTGCACATTCGCGTCGTGGTTCTGCAACATTTGCAGGGCCGACCGCTTCTCACTGACACTGTTCCACCGCCCAGTGGAGTCAGTGCGCCGCGACCATTCCTTTGGCGTAAGGAGGATTGTACTGAGCAGTTTGCGGACTTCCTCGCATTCTGCAACCGCTGTTGTCGTGTTCTCGAACCGGGACTCCCCGACAACGCCAAGCTCGTGGCCAATTCGCGTCAGCCGGAAGTCCGCATTGTCGGCGCGTACTGTGAACCGGAACTCAGAACGCGACGTAAACATGCGGTAAGGTTCTTCAACACCAAGAGTGATCAGGTCGTCTATGAGCACACCGATATACCCCATATTTCGCGTGAAGTGGAACTCTGGTCGATTGCTAGCAGCCAAAGCCGCATTTATTCCCGCTATGGTTCCTTGAGCCGCAGCTTCTTCATATCCAGTGGTACCATTGATCTGGCCAGCCAAGAACAGGCCATGCACCTTCTTCGTCTGCAACGACGGCAGCAGCTGCTGCGGGTTGACAAAGTCATACTCAACGCCATAGCCAGGCTGTAACATGACAGCGTTCTCCAGCCCTGGAATGGTCTGAATAGCCGCTGCTTGTACGTCGCTGGGCATCGAACAAGATATTCCGTTCGGGTAAACTACTGGCGTGTCAAGTCCCTCTGGTTCGAGCCATACCTGGTGCATTTCCTTCTCTGAAAATTTGATGATCTTGCTCTCTATGCTAGGGCAGTACCGTGGCCCGTTCACAGTTTCCTTGATGTGGACATTCAGATGCAGGTATTGCCGGAGCAGATCATGCGTCGCCTTTGTAGTGTTTGTCAAAAAGTTAGGCTGCTGAACATCGCGAAGGGCAACTTCTGAGTTCATATAGGAAAAAGGCGTGGGTGGCAGCTCCGGGTCCTGCTTCCTCAACCCTGTGTAGTCGATAGTACGGCCATCAACACGCGGCGGCGTTCCAGTCTTCAGTCTTCCCAGTTGGAAATCGAGATCGCGGAATGTTTTCGGAAGTCCGTAAGTCGCGCGCTCACCAATGCGACCGCCAGGTCGCACCTCAAGCCCAAAGTGCAGCTCAGCACTCAAAAACGTCCCCGTTGTAACAACCACGTTCCCCGTTCGAAGTAGGGCCCCCGAGTCCAATATAACACCAGCAACGCCGCGGTTATGGTCAATGATGATATCTTCAACTGCATCCTCGACAATGGAAAGAAGGGGGCTGTAATGCTCAATTTCATGCTGCATTTCGCGCTGATAGATCTTGCGATCAATCTGTGCGCGTGGCCCCCATACTGCGGGACCCTTCGAACGGTTTAACGTCTGGTAGCAGATCCCAGCTTTGTCCACAATGCGGCCACTGACGCCATCCAACGCGTCCACCTCTTTGAGGAGTGTCCCCTTACCAATGCCGCCGAAACTAGGATTACACGAGCAAACACCCAGATTCGATCTCGAGGGAGTCACAAGGGTGGTCTTAGCACCCATTCGAGCTGCCGCTGTGGCTGCTTCCGTGCCGGCATGGCCACCTCCTATCACGACGACATCCGCATGCTGAGCGTTCTCTAAGCTGATCTCAAGGTCTCTAGAGATGAAAATGCTACGCCGGTGGACTAATTGAGTGGCCCTGCGTCTGGCATTCTGCTTTGCTGACAAGCGGAGCGCAGAACCTATCATGCTAGCGTCCAGACTTTAGAGAAACAATACCGCTCCGAGATTTTCAGCACAGCGTGGCTAAACGTATCGAGTGGCATTTTGGTGGTTCTGGCCAGTTACCGATTTCTAGTCTGATTTTGTTGTTCGAACCTCCTAACTCTTGTGATTTTCAATCGCGTTCTGTTTTTCTTCTTTATTTTTCTATTCCTAATCGTTTTCTTGAAAGCTCCTTTTGTTAAGTTGGAAGGCGGTCACCCTCTGCCCATTATGCACGGCTAATCAATAGATAAGAGAATAAATGATTAATGGGGGCTACCAACGACGTGTATTGATGGTAGTACTCATGAATGCATTTTTCACACATGGCTCAAGCACGCATGTCGTTCAAGCCAAGCTCCTCGTTCTCGTCGAACGTGCGTTCGTAGTCCTCGATGAGCATGTTCGGATCAGCATCCGGTGCGTAAACATTCTGGATGTAAGAAGCAGCAAGCGGGTCCTCCATGTCCACAGTGAAGGGGAGAACATGGCCCTCAATGGCGGACTGAAGCCTGGCCAAGAACGCAGTCCAGCGACGCTCCTCGTCCTGGCTAAGCTGACCCGGCTCGGACTCGAGGATCTTCTTCTCGAGCTGGTCAAACACCTGCTGCAGAAGCCCCTCAATCGTGGTGAACCGGCCTCCTAGAGTACCAGGCGTAAGGTCCAACTGCAGCTCGGGGAACTTCAGAGTGCATGTCTCGGACTTGAGGATATCGCGCGTCAAGTCCTCGGGCTCCGCAACGGTAAGGCGCACGCGACGACCCTTATCGGGAATCGATCCACCCGTCTTGACCTCGTTACTCTTGTAGCCGCAGCTGTGGCACACTGTGCTCATGATGATCACATCCTTAAAGTGGGGAATGTTGACAATCTTCATGTGTGTAGCCACAGGCTCAAAGCACGACGGGCACGACCCCTCGAACGTTTGAACCTCCTCACGAAGCTCTTGCGGCACGTTGTCGTCAAACTCACCGCCGTGATTCAGCGTCTCGTCCTCAAGCTTAGTAGCAACGCTCTCGTTACGGCGGTCCTCTTCTGCTGGCACGGCCAGACCGATCTGCCGCGACTGTGTGGGAGTGCGCTTATATTTCCTTTCAGTGTACTTCTGCGAAGCCGCCTCTTCTTCCGTGTGCGTGACAAACGAGTTGCCTGAGGGGTCGTTTAGTACAAACTGCAAGGGCAACAACTTCCCGTCTACGGCATCCTGGAGCTTCTGGTTCACAGCCTCGACTTGCTCGTAGAGTCCCGAGTCGACATGCTTCCTCACAGGCTGGTCGCGCTCGAGATCCTCCTTCATGCCTGAGAGGAGGCCCTCAATTGTCGTGATGCGGCCGGGCCCCGCAGGAATTTCAATGTCAAGCTGAGGGAAAATGCACGCTGCGTGTTCTGATTTCACAATCTCTCGCTCAATATCCTCCTGCAAGTCTAATTGGAGCTTGATCTCCTGGCCCTGCTCGCCGATCTCAGCCGCGCTCTGGATCTCGCTGTTCTTGAACCCGCAGTGCGGACACTCGAAGCTCATAAGCACCACCTCACGGAAGTTAGGAATGTACGTCATGAGCAGCTTCGTGACACCCTGCTTGTGGCAGTTCATGCAAAGCGAGTCGATCTCCTGCACGGGCCGGCCCTGTGAGTCCTCGGCGCCCGTAGTGCGCAGGTCCGAGGCATTGATGTATTCGACGTCCTGGGCCTGCTGGCCAACAGTCGGGAACATCTCCTCGTTATCCGTCCGAGGACGCTTGCTTTCGGATTCTCTTCGGTTCTCCATTGGTGTTTTTCACGTATTTGGTTACTCTAAAGTGCCTACGGGCAAATTTCATTTATGTAATTTTTTTGTGCTGACGAAGCTCTCTGCTAACAAGATGGCGCGAGCGCCTTCCAGGACTTAACGGCTTTCCAGCTCCCACTGTATCAGTCAGCAGCTCCGGCAGTCCTTAAATCTCACTAACAGTTTATGCAGGCCGGTTTATGATGAGGCTCCCGCGCCCGCTAGGGTAATCGTTAGAACGGCGTCGCCCAGCGATAAGTGATCGCGCGTTACTGCGCATGGAGTGGGTTCCTTTACTATGAACACCATCATGTAACATGTCTTGAGTTATTTTTTGAAGTGGCTATCCCTAAGCGCCTACTAGTTGGAGCAAACCTGTGTGGCGCATCAGCCGACACACTAGCCGACCGCAGGACCCCGGTCAGGTGACGCATGACATCGGGCAGCGACCTACTAAAAACCCCGACCCCGCGCTTTTGCTGGCGGCAGCGTCGAAAGGTCCTGAGGTTCTAGCTCATTTGGTTCTGTCCACAAGCCGCAGGATGAATTCGGGCGACGGTTCCACCGAGGAGCAGCCGTTCTACGTGAACGCGAAACAGTACCACCGCATTCTTAAGCGACGCATTGCGCGCGCAAAGCTCGAGGAGTCGCTGCGAAGCGCGCCTGGGCGCCGGCCATACCTGCACGAATCGCGACATAAGCATGCGATGCGTCGGCCGCGAGGCCAGGGCGGACGGTTCCTGACGGCGGCAGAGATCGCCGAGAAGCAGCGCCAGGAAGAGAGCGGCGAGCGTTCGGCCAGCGATATACTCCAGCCAACAGACAGCCCAATCGGCGATACGAGCCATCGCGCCAGCGAGTCTCGAGCGAATTCGACGGACATGACCGAAATGACGCCCGAGTCAGCGAACTCTGGGCCGCGGGAAGAGTCGAACCGCCCGGCGCTGGACGAGAATGGCCAGACGCAGAGCAGCGCCGAGAGCGACGCGTTCCAGTACACGGTGGGGATAAACCCTCCGCTGCAGGACCTCGGCGCCCCCGTGAAGAGCAACTGAATCGCCTCCTCACACCAGCCCCTCACAAATTTGTAACGAGACACGATTGTACATATAGATATGTAACACTACTACTTTGAGTATCTACTAGAGCACGAGCGGCCGCAGGAGCAGCCGGCTCCGTGCATATGTGCTTGTACTTTCGCTGGGCTTGTCGGTGTGTGGCGTGTGATCCGAAAATGCGTGCTCGGCCGACTCGACCAGCTCCGGCGCCGACGCGCGGATCTCCTCGAGGACGAGGGGCCGCAGGGCTCCTAGAATCGCTGGCGTCCACGTCGCATCCATGAGCGTCGCGTCCATAATGAGAAGGAAGTCAAACAACGTTCCGGGCACGCTTGCCTCGTGGTAGGTTGCGTGCGGCTGTGATTTCCAGCGCTCCACAATAAACTTCGCCAGCTGCTCGTATTGTGGGCTCGGCGGCTCCGCCACGGTCCCACCCAGGACGCTGTACGCAGCGTCCAGCAAAGCGGTGGCCTCGACAACGGACCGCGTCTGTTCCAGCGTTTCCAACGGCTGATCGAGTATGCGCGCGCGCTCTTCTGAATATGCTGCTTTGCAGTTTGTCTCGAGCTGCTCGCTCGTCTTCTTCTCCAGGGCCGCGAGCCGCTCACTAAACGCAGGCGCAATCTTCAAAGCTGTCCGTGACATGCGGCTTATCTGCGCCTGCTCTACGCGCAGTTCTGTAACGTGTCCTTTCCATTCCTCAATGGTTTCAGGCGATGCTGGCGCCTTCAGGCGCGACCGCTCTGTCAAGATGTCTGCAAACCTCGCGCTAAAGGGGGGCTCGCACGCGTCTAAAAGCTGACCCATGCCGCTTTCAACGGATAGAGAGTTTTGAACCTGCATAACAAATTTCGAGAGCCTGCTCGTGAGGGAACTCACGCTATCAGCAGTGCCGAAAATCCGCGCAGCTGTGGTCTGTACCTGCCGGGCCACGTCCTCCAGAAATTTGGAGTTACCCACGGGCTCATCGGCAGTCTCATAACACTCTGGGGGGAACGCACGAATGGTTCCGGCCTGGGGATGCGCCTTCAGGTGCTCCACCAGCAACGCCTGGCCTGCAAACTCCGGCATTTCCGTAATACGGCGCTGTGAGAGCCGCGAGTTACAAAGATCCGACACGAGCTGGTGGTGAATGAATAATGTAGAGTCAATCAGCTTGAAAGCAGCGATCATGTCACCCTGCTCTGAGAGAAGGGCGCGGATTTGAGACTCGCGTGCCGCCAGAAACTCGGACACAAATGTTGCTGCAGACCATCGTCGCACGATCATACATGCGTGCAGCATATTCTGGGAGACTTGCGTGCCTTGCACGAGCCATGCGTCGAGCCTCTTTTCTAGCTTTGCGGCCACTGCAACCGTCTTTTGCGGCAAGATATCAGACGCATGAGCGAGATACAGCGCCCGTGCGGCGACCACGTACTTGCGCTGCACAATGCTGCGGTCAATTATGGACAGAAGCCGCGCCGTCATCATATCTGCGATGTGGTCCTTCCCTAGCCCTGTACACCTCCATCTCGCGGCCTCGCGAGGCACATGTTTGCCTGGAGCCGACGCAAACGCCGCCAAATCGGACTCCTGGCGGCTCACGAGCAGCTTAAGCGACTCGATGCGCTGCGTCAGGGCGAGCACGTCCGCGTGCTTGTCGCCAATCTCTTTTCGCAGGGCATCGCTCTCGGCCGCTGCCTCGCGATCTAGCGATTTGGCGAGCGTCCGCGTCTCAGAGAGCGAGTTCTGCCGAAAATAGTCCTCCCACGACATCATATCCCTACGCCGTGTGCTTGTTTGGCCAGGCCCCAAGCAGATCCGTGTTTCGTCGCGAGGCGCTAGCTCCGGCTAAGCGGTACGTAATCGACGAGCCTCCACGAATGTGAAGATGAAAATGTGGATTTTAGTCGCCGTATCGCAGAAACACGCTGTGTTTTTAAGGTTCAGGATGGCTCGACGCGTAGCAGGCATGCGCACGTGACTGATTAGTTTGTCGCGATATCAGCAGGAGATATCATTTCAACGCGCGCTCGTCAGTTCGTTTTTTCATACCAACCGGTCGCGCCAAAAAACCAAAATGGTGGATACGTCCCTAGCGAACAGCCCCGTCGCGGCCATCTCCGCCTACTGCATGTCGTCCATCGTGATGACGCTGGGCAACAAGTTCGTGCTCTCGGGCACGCACTTCAACCTGAACTGCATTGTTCTGGCCGTGCAGTCGTTCTCGTGCCTGGCCGTGATCGGCGTTCTGAAGGCTTTCGGATTTCTGAACTTCCGTCCCATCAGCAGCAACGACGCGAAGCGCTGGTTCCCCGTGGCCGTTCTGCTCGTGTCCATGATCTACACAGCGTCGAAGGCCATTCAGTACCTCAGCGTCCCCGTGTTCACCATTTTCAAGAACCTGACCATCATTGTCATTGCGTACGGCGAGGTGCTCTGGTTCAAGGGCAAGGTGACGCCCCTCATTATGTTCTCGTTCGCGCTCATCGTGCTCAGCTCCGTCGTGGCCGCCTGGAGCGACATTTCGTCGGCCACGAGCCTATCTGGTCCCGCTGCGAAGGCCGCCGTCGAGGCGCTGCAGGCGGCAGGCAAGCAGCCTGATCCGCAGCTCATTGCGGCCGCTTCGCAGCCCGTCCAGGAGTTCAACATTCTTGGCTACCTGTGGATGTTCTCAAACTGCTTCGCGCAGGCCGCGTTCGTGCTGTTCATGCGTAAGCGCATTGCCGTTCTCCAGTTCAAGGATATTGAGACGACGCTTTACAACAATTTGCTGTCCATCCCGGTTCTGGCCGTGCTGTCTCTGCTCACCGAGGACTGGTCGGCTGAAAATGTGAGGCGCAACTTCCCGCCCGAGAGCCGCAACTATCTCATCCTTATGATGATCATCACTGGTCTCCTATCCATCGGAATTTCGTACTGCTCGGGCTGGTGCATCCGTGTCACGTCCAGCACGACCTACTCCATGGTTGGCGCGCTGAACAAGCTGCCCATCGCCATTCTCGGCCTCATGTTTTTCGACACTACCGTTACCTTCAAAAAGGTGTTTGCCATCTTCCTCGGCTTTGCTGCCGGTCTTGTTTACTCGTACGCCAAGGTCGAGCAGAAGAAGTCTGAGACCAAGGACACTTTGCCGACATCGCAGCCTAAGGCTTAATTCTAATGGTTCTTCTGCTGCTGCTAGCAGCAAGTCTCATTTGTCCATTCATCATCATAAAGCAACATATACATATATACATTATCTTGTGCTTCGTGAGAAACTGAGCTTCTAAATATGCCGCGCGCCTCTCTTTCTGCTCACCACTGTTCCCCCTATTCCGGTCATCTATAAAATACAAACATCTTGGCGGCCGCATACACCCTGCAGCTAAATGCCAAGATAGTTCTGAAGCTCCGTGCGCAGGAACGCTGCTGAGCCACGGTTGCTTGGTAGCACAGAGTAGAGCGATGCATACAGCTTAGACTGCTGCACACTCACGACCTGGCCGGTTAAAAGGCCCATGAGGAGCTCGAGGTTCAGGTTCTCCTTCACAAACTGCCGCGTGATTTCCGTGTACTGCCGGAAGATTTCGCCAAGTCGCATCGGTTGCGACCACAGCTCGAGTTGGTTAAAATGCCTTTTGAACCGCACACCGCTAGGCACGCGGCGAGGTGAAGTGAGGCGGAGCAGAAGAGGAAACAGCGGGAAGTAGTTCAGAAATGCAAGCACCATGCCTAGAAGTGTCACGACTGCTAGCATGGCTGTGCGTGTGATGGCGAACACTAGGTAAAATGCAATAACAGTCGGCAGCAGGAACAAGAATATCGTGAATAAGATCGTTCCCAAAAGCAGCTCGGCGAAGTCATAGTCTCCACTGTCCACCCGTTGTCGCAGAAGGTTGTATTTCTTACCGCGAAATACACGGAACAGGGACGCCAATACACGCAGTTGGCGATCGTAAACGCGAGCGAGCACCTGGTAAAACAAGTATGCGTGCGCGCCAGTGATAGAAATGAAGTCTATTACGAGGCTGATCTGTAGCGTGGCACCACTTACCACGCCGCTCCAAGCAATGAAGTTCACGATCGCCTTAATCGCTGCTGGCCGAAATATCTTTTCAACCACCCACTGCCACATAATGATTATGAGCATGAAAACTTCGCCCATGAAAACGGCCAGCTGCGTGTTTAGCTTGAAACCTGCCGGCCATGCCATGAGCCACTCCATGAGGGCTATGTACTGGCTGCCAAAAACTGTGTAAATGAGACGCTCAACCGCATTTTCCAGAAATGGCGCATTGCGACGGATGATATAGCAGAAGTAAACACCCAGAATCCAGTCGTTAATCCAAAGCCACAAGTTGTTGCTGAACCGAATATATGTCTCGTTTCTATCCGGCGTTAGCCAATGCCAGTCCCGCTGCGTGCGGTGTGTGATGGACATGTACTGCAAAGGTAAAAAGCACAGCTGGTTCAGCCGTAAGTCTATCTGCTGCGCACTGCACGAAATACTTTGCAAGCTCAATCCACGAAGCCAGTGCGTCTCGATGAGTTGCAAGCCAAATTCGATGGCATACCTTACCGTCATGACAAAACCGAGCAGACGCTGCTTAGAGACGATGGAGGCAGCAACAGGGGCTCCAAGCGATAGGGCACGAGACCTGCTCCGTGTCTTTCTATATGAAGTCTCTAGGAGCTGTGGCTCACGGGCCAACTCCGGGAAGACCTCCATGGCGTTTTTCTTGAGCAACGGCTCGAGCTCAAACACGCAGTTCATCTGCGCTATGCAGCGGCCCCACTTTTCTTCGTCTTTGAGTTGCGAGCTCGGCTTCTGGTGGCCCAAATGGTACTCCATGGCGGGCCAGAGCGGGCTCTGTGTGCTGTTCAGCGGGATATACAACCGCGCTGGCCGTAATGTGAGATAATGCATCTTCGATGGGTTCGGTGGAGAAAAAACAATCAAAACGCTCTCGCGGCCAGCTGAATCTTTTGCCGATAGCCCCTGCTGCTCAATGTCGACGCGAAACAGCGCTCCGTCTTGGAAATGACCTACCGTGCCCAGCACAAGCAGACGCTGGTCGTTCACTCTCGAGTATAGTTGCGACGCGCTTCGCGTTCGATTTGGTTGAGCAAACAGCGTGTCCTCCTCGAGTACACGGGCCGCCAGCGGTAACGCAAGATGTGGCAAAGCAGCCACGACGACCACGTCGTCGCCATTTTGCCAACCTACGACAATACAGTGTGCGCCAGTACCGTATCCAGCCAGGCACTCACGGGGCCAGAAGATGCGCATTCAGCGTCCACCAAATCTCAGGCAGATTATAAGTGACAAAACGGACCTCCACAGTTCCGGATCACCCCACAACAACCGCTGCTACGCACGGATCGAGGACAGCGGGAACTACGACCCCACTGACACGTGACTTATAGGCATACATCTTCATTTTGATACAGCTAGCACCGCCGCGTAGCGCGAAGTCCATCTATCTGTGAATACTAGCAAACCTCAACTGGCCTATCTGGTTTCGGGAGTCACTCTTTTTTTACACCAGTAAATGACTCTCAGTCTTACGGCCGCGCAACACGAGTGGTCGGATTCTGAGACATTCTTGTAACGCTAAGATGTGTGAAGGATGCGTTTGCACATGACCTCCATGTTCGTATGAGCCTGTTTCGGTCTACGAGCTTGTTCGCCTCTATAGAGTGCCCGCAGGGCGCCAAATGCGAGCTGGGCAATTGTATATTCAAACATGACGATAAAGTCAGTTCGAAGCGAGCTGTGGAGCCGCTAAACGATGTCCCTGTCAAGAAGCTGAAACATGAGCATGTCCCCGTCAAGAAGCCACCGCCACCGCCCTCGAAGCCGCTGGTTCCGGAAATGCTGAACTCGCCCCCAGCGGCCTATCAGCAGCGGCTGCAATTCGTGAAAGTCCTGTTCGATAAGCTTGAGGAGCACGGGGCCAACGATTCGAGAGAAACGGCTATAAAGCTGGAGGCTGATGTCGCCAAAAGGTCAACGAAATTTACATACTCAATGGGGATCCGCTCGGCTGTGCGTTCGATTGTCTCTGGTGATCACTTCCGTGATACGCAGGAAGAGGAGGCGGCTTCGTTGTCTCAGATCCTACGCAGAGAGCTCGTAAACCTGCTCGTTCCCATACCGGAGCTCGAGAAGAGGCGGTACATTACCGAACCTCCTACTCCAGAGTCGTTTTCCTCGGACGCCGTTGTCCCTTGCGATCGATGTCACTCAAAGTTTCCAGTATACGACCCGACGACAAAAACGTCAGCGTGCCGATTCCATTTGCTAAAGAGACAATGGGACCCGAACACAAAGAAGCTATCTACGGTCTTTCCCTGCTGTAATGAGCCTCTCACTGAGAGCAGTGGCTGCGAGTCGCGGGATTTCCATGTGTATAGACTGAAGGAACCGTCTCTCATGGCTGGCATGATTCCGTTCCGTGAAACACCAGCCCCGAGCTCTGCAAGCGAGATGGGCCTGTTTGCAGTCGGCCTCGATTGCGAGATGGCATGGACTACGAAAGGGCTGGAGCTGATCCGCGTCACCCTTGTTGACTACGACACGTCCAAGATTGTTATGGATCGCCTCGTATGGCCACTGGGTCGCATTTTGGACTTGAATACACGCTTTTCTGGCGTTGCTAATATGGATGATGGCACTGAAGTTGATGGCAAGCGACTGCCGCCCATGCCTCTCGACGAAATGTATACGGAACTGTTCAGGCTGGTCACAAGCAGTACTATCATTGTTGGTCACGGTCTCGAGAATGACCTGAACGCATTGCGTATTGTTCACCATCGCATAGTGGATACGGCGATCCTGTTTCCCCGCGTACGGACGCGGACGCATGCGCTCAAAGAGCTGGCTTGGATGTTCTTGAGCCGCACAATCCAGAGTGGAGAACACGACAGTATGGAAGACTCCCTGGCAGCGATGGATATTGTAAAGGCTGATATCCGGCAACGCTGCGTTCAGCAAAAGGTCAAATCATTTGCATAGTTAATAGAGCCCCACAAGGCATGCGCCGGCTGCGTTTGTATGACAGTTAACCTTCAAGTTACAATATCAACTGCACTATATTCTAATAGATTGAAGGTGCACAGACTATAAGAGTATATACTAATCGAGCTAAGCTGCACACAGAGGCAAACTCACGGAGAGGCCTCGGTGCGCACCACCTACCCTGGCCCCACGTCGGGGAAGTGGTCCTGTCCACACACCCCAGATACAATCGATGTGGCAAGAGCTGGAGTCTGATCCGGGGCTGTTCACAGAGCTCGTAGAGAGCTGGGGCGTCAAGAACGTTGAATTCAATGAGCTTTTTGGTGTTGACCGCAGTAGCTTCCAGTTACAGGGCGGGGACACTGTGCACGGCGCCGTGTTTCTGTTTAACCACACCACAAGCCCGCAAATAGACTCGCCCGCGTATGCATCCGAGGCGCCCGTGTTCTTCGCTCAACAGGTCGTCCAAAATTCGTGTGCTACGCAGGCTCTGCTCTCGCTAGTTCTGAACAGCGCAGTTGACGTCGGCGCGCAACTAGCCGAGTTCAAGAGCTTTACGGCCGGCTTGGACCCAGCCATGCGGGGAGAAGTCATTGCGTCGTCGCAATTTTTGAGCGAATGCCATAACAAAATGGCCGGTCCCGTTTCGTTTGTGAACGAGGACCCCGCGCCCCAAAAGCGCTCTGACGCGTACCATTATGTGGCATATGTTCGCGGGCCGGACAACCACGTCTACGAGCTGGATGGGCTTCAGCTGGCCCCCATTGACCATGGCGAGATCGGCGCCGAGGAGTCATTCACGGACAAGCTTAGCGACGTGCTTGTGAGCCGTGTACAGCAATTTAGCGAAAGTGAGCTCGGATTCTCTGTCCTGATTGCCACGAACGACCTCCGCAGCAGCAATGGCGCCACACCGGAGTGGGCAGCGGAGCAGGTCGAGAAGCGTGCTAAATGGTCGCGCGAAAACCAGTTGCGCCGCCAACAGTACCTTGGGCTGGCCGTTGAGCTCTTGAAGCAGATGGTCGCGCAGAACTAATGAGCTATTTATACAAAAGGGTTTACGGCGCGGTTGTCAGAGAAGGGCGTCCGCGGGCGCAAGCTGCTTTTCAGTTGCTTTGCAGTTGCCTATGCGATAGGACGCCGCTAAGACAATCTTGACTACTTTGTTCATGACGAGTGCCATGAGAAGTAGTCCAAGTCAGTGGACAGCGTCGCCGCTAGCAGAACGGTGCGCTCTGCCAGGCTCAGTACACGCGTTGAGGCTTTTTCCTCTCCGTTAAGGGCAGGCGTGTGGCGCACGACGTAGACGCCTGTATCTGTCCACAGCTCGCGGGCGATTTCCGTAAAGTTACGTGAAATTGGCTGCAATATTTCCATCCTGGTCCTTCACAGCGAAATCAAACCCCAAAAATTAAGTATCAATCCGTCCAAACGGGTCCAGCAGTGCGCCATCAGGTTTGCTAGCCGCGCGTAAATTATACTGACGCCGTAGAAAGTGCCATTTCTGCTCCTTTCGTGATATTTATACTGCTGCAGTATCATGTCAGTCGCGGTCGTTATGACTGCATGTGTGCATGACATGTGCATGAAGCGCGCTTAGGTTTTAGCGGCAACCCCATGGGCACACGGGCGACCTTGCAATTCAACGACCAGCGGTATATTGAGTACTTGGTTTATCATTTCCATACTCCGAGCAAGCCGACATTCTTAAAAGGCAGCTTAGACTCGTACTAGTAGTAAACGCCGATGTGCACGAAAATTCGCTGGCGCGACTACTGATCCATTCGCCTGCTTCTAGGTGTTTCTGTGCGTACGACGGCCAGTCGCATTTGGCTACTTGATCAAAGTCAACATGCGCTGTATCTTACAGGACCGGTCGACTCGCTGGACGATGATTATGCTCAGTTTAGCCCTATCAATGGGAACGAATATGGCCCGGTGTTGTGCGTTAAATGTCGTCCGGGAAAGGCATGAACATCGGTCCCCGGTTCGAGTGCCGCGAAAAGTAATCAAAGTCAATTGACACGCTCGTGGCCAGCAGGACGACACGCTGACGCAAGTCAAGCTGGTGCGGTGACACTTGGGCGGCAAGCTCTGGTGCGTGCAAAGTATCCGCTACTTGCTCGAGCGTGTCGGATGTGTTGCGTAACACATAGACGCCGGTATCCGTAAATATTTCACGAGCAATGCCCGTCCAATTCCGGCTGACGCTGCCCATGACTTTGTCGTTCTCATCCCTAACAGGAAAGTCGAAGCTTAGGAACGGAGCATCAACGCGGCCAAACTGATTCATCTCGTGTTCGGTCTTGCCGGCCTCGTACATATTGTACCGCCGCCGCCACAGATGCCACTCCTGCTGGCTTTCGCCTATGAGCTGATCGCCGACAAGGCAGCGGATATGAGAATTGATGAAGGAGAATGGTCGCTGAATAGTAAGTGCATGGTTGCCGTTCACGTCGTATACTTGCACCTTGAACGGGCGATGCAGCCGCGTGATCTGCCGCATAATGGCACGCCCGAAGCCGAAGTCCTCCTCTTGCATATAGCCAATCGGCGTTCCGTCGGGTCTGTACATACGGAACATGCGGCCTTGCTCGAATCCGGCAATAATGCTACCAATCTCGATCTGACGCTCGATGACAATCGTCGGTTCGGACACTAAAGAAGCCAGCACCGGATTTAGGCCGCTCTCAGATGAAAGTCCAGTCAAATTGGGCCGTTGAACGACTCGACGCGGCTTGAACCGCGGTGAGTAATTGCGTAAAAACTCCCGGGGCACCGCTCTTGCCACTGGCCACACTTGACGTCCTAGGGCGAGCATCTGTATGTGATGATACGATTACGGAAGGCTTGGGATAACATATGGGTGTGCGCGTCCTGCAGATTCAGGGCGACGTCCAAACGGGAAGAAGAAGCTGAGAAGAGAACGTAACGTACGCTCAAGCAAATTGGTGTCGCGAACAGCGGTCTTTTTTTTTGGCAGCCCAGTTTGGTGGGTAATTGGATATAACTGGCTATACTTATCTAGCCGTTCACGCTGCCGCCGAGAGCTCTCTATACACTACGCTAAGTAGGAACGAAAGTGGGATTGGGGATATGGCAACCCAACGGGGCCGACTAGAATTCGAGCCCATTTAATTATTTAAAGGCTGAAGCCTCTGCCTCTACTACGCCTGTCCCCGCGCGTGAACGCTAGTGTTCGAAGCCAGCCCCGTACCCGTACCACGTAAACACGTTCAGCGGTTGAAAAATTAGGACGCGGCTACCACAACGACAAGACCACTGTGCTTTCCAGAATGCAGCGAGTTGTGCGCCGAGGGATTCACACAGTCCCGCGTCTTCCCGTAGATCCTACCAAGGGAATCCCTGGCCTATTCAGCCCAAAGGCGTTCCAGACGGCATGGACAGACTACCAAGGTCACATCTTGAACAAGTTGAACGCCAGCATTGTGGAGACCGAGAACGAGACGCGCGTACCCTTCCATATCTTGCTGAACACGAAGGACCGTGCAGAGCAGGCCCATGTCTTCAACTACGCGTCCCAAGCGCATAACAATCATCTCTACTTCTCGACTCTCAAAAGCAGCTCGAGCGAGCCGAGTGAGCCCACGGGAGCATTGCGGAGCCGTATAGAGACGCACTTTGGCGACATGGCCGGCTTGAAGCGCGCGTTTGACCGTGCCGCCTCCCAAGTGCTCTCGAACGGCTGGGTATTTCTCGTGGAGTCGCCCTCGAAGGAGCTCGCCGTCGTGGCTACAAACGTGTCGGGCTCGCCGTACACGTTTTCGCGGGCCCAGCAGATTGACTTGAGCGGGCCTGTGAGCGAAGATGGCAACCGTGAGCTCGCGGCCGTGCAGGACGCCGTGTCCTCAGGCCGCAAAAACTGGAACATTGCGCTGCTTGCCCTCAACTTGTGGCAGCATGCCTACGTACCCGATTTCGGGGTTTCTGGCCGCCAGGAGTACATTGACGCGTGGTGGGCGACGGTTGACTGGCGAAAAGTCGGAGACAAGCTGTTCCGCAGTCGCACATAGACACCATTGTTACCCTGTATATATTCGAACGCCTATGCATAAAGCTAGTAGTTCTATCTGAAATTAAACGTTTGCCTGCCTGCCTGCCTGTCCGATTACCTGCCTGTCTGCCTACCTACCCGCACGGTCGTTTGCGCGCAGCTCAGTAGAATCACGCCATGTGGTCCTGGGGTTAGGTCCCTCCGTCGACAGTGCGCGCGGACTCCTACTAAGTGCACCCGGCGCGCGCGAGTACTGCTGCTGCATGGAGTCGTTCCGCGCGGGCCCCATCTACGAGTTCCCGCCTTTTTTCACCCGCCAAGTCAACAAGGATACGTGGCAGTCGCAGCTGCGGCAATGGGAGACCGTGATTATCGAGTGGTGCCGCGCGACGAAGAAGTGGCAACTGAACAAGACGTCGCCCGTGTTCTCGAATCCGCGTATCCAGCGCAGCCTACGCCCCGAAGTGATTGCCGATGTCATGGACCATCTTGTAAAAGAGGGCCTCGCCGAACGGCTAGAAAATGGCGACGTGTATGTCTATGCCTACAAACCAAGCGACCTTGCATTCGAGCTAAAGCAGTGGTCCGCCGACACGGGCCACTCGGGCACGATTATTACATTCTACGAGCTGCAAGAGGGCGACCTACCGGGCCTAGATAAGTTTAGTGGTCTGGACCCGCACCTCATCCGCAGAGTCGTGGACCTTATGGCCAAAAAGGGCGACGCGGCTGTCATGAAGGAGAACGGCGAGTACGTAGGGATCAAGCTGGCTTGATGGCTGGCGGCTGCATAAACAAGCTGCTCAGGTACTCCCCCCGTTGCAAGGCTACCGGGAATTTAAAGAATAGGGTCTGAGCAGCTTTAGACTTTTTTTTTCCCTGAAGTACCCCGCATTTGAGCCATATAAACACGCCAAGCCGCATACCGCATGTCGCTTAGTATATAGATTATGAGGTCCTGCGCGTCCGCAGAGCCGTATGCGCAGAGGCCTGATGTGTATTTAATTCCGCTTTGTATACTACTGAATCTGCCGTTGTTTTGTTTTGTTTTGTTTTTTTAAACGGGCTCCTAGTACTCTGCTCGATTTGGGACACAATTTACTGGCTCACCTCTTGTGTAACCAATGTAGCCTGGTTGACCGTCTCATGAGCCGCATCTGTGGGGGTCGTCGTTCTCTGCCCTTGAGGGACGGCGTGCTTGGGCGATGGGCTGCGAGTGACTAACCCGGCGGGAAACGTGTTCCGCTTATTACCAAGATTGCCCGTACCCTGCGGAGCTCACCCACTAGTGCCGTTTTCCCTACACTTCTCGCCGAGCAGTTGTGAACAGGGCGCTTGTTAACGGTTTTGAACGCCCCAGTCTCTGTGAATTGACGCTCATCGCAAGCTCTACAATGGGCTCAGACAGCGGTAACCCGTCACAGGCTTCTGCGGGCCACGGGCTCGCACGATCGGCCTCGAAATTGAATCTCGGCGGGGGCTCAGCATTCGGCCGCTCTTCCTCGAAAGTATCGTTGTCTGGAATGGCCAAAGGTGAGTTCAAGCCGGGACTCCGCCGCTCACCGTCAAGGGCCCAATTGAATCCCGACAGCGAGACCGCCAAGCCAGAGGACGCGCAACCCGAGTCCGCCGGCCCGTCCGCCGCCCCGCCCGCGAAGCCAGACTCATCATCACCAGTGGGAACGTCGACCTCCAGCAGCCCCGGCCCGGTGCCTGCAGCCGGGGCTCCGTCGATCGCCCCGCCGTTGCTAAAACGCTCGCACAGTATGGACCATATCGACACCGTAAAGGCGCCGGCCGTGTCTGAGGGTCAGAAGGCCGTCGAAAGCATAACGGGCAAGGTCGCCTTGCCGATCGCGCCAGTGCGGTCAATTCCGGGCTCCCAGGTGCCTCCCGGTGTTCCTGACGCAGACGTTTCCGAGCGCGGCCGCGTGATTCAGGAGCGCCAAACCGCCAAAGCTGAGCAGGACTCGGCAATAAAGGCCGCAGACTCGCCGTCCATATCCCCGTCGTCATCTGCCGCTGCCCCTCCTTCTATGCCGCGCATTGAAACCCCGGCAAGTGCGGTGAAGCAGGCAAGCCTTTCACCAGCGGCGTCACCAAAAAGCAGCGCGACAACTCTGGCGCCATTCGCATTGCCGCCGAATCTGAACCTTCCGTCGCCACGAGATGATGCTTCAGCATTGCCCGAAGCCGAGCAGCGTGTAGATTACTTCTCGCACAACTGGAACGAGTCGGACATCGCCGGCAGCTGGCGCTACATTATCTCAAGACGTCAGGACATGGCGAATAGCGCGCGCCTCGAGAACGCTTCGTGGCGTATGTGGGCGAAGGCGAAGAATGGCCTGGCTACCGTCCCGCCGAGCACGGTGAATTGGCTGAAGGACTACGATGTGACATGGCTTTACGGGCCCTTGTATCATGAGCCTGACAGCGTGTACCAGGGTGCACAGGCAGCGCACGACTCTCGCGCTGGCTCAATCAGCCCTGGTGATGAATGCGCGGCTGCTAACATGGAAGCAACACCGCCTATTTCAAAGCACGGCTGCTATCCGAAGTCGATCCTGAAGAAGAAGACACTGGCGCAGCTCATGCTCGAAGATGCGCATGAGCTCGAGCAGAACACGGGTGTGCCTCCTCATGCCCGCACCACCACAAATTACATACGGCATCACCACTACCGCCCGGTCCCTCTTGGGGTGAACCGACAGATGGTGGCTGACATTTTGAACCAACAATACGCTTCTGTGCCTAGTCATGATGGCCCTGTTGCGACACCGGGCACATCTGAGCCGAACTCGGCTAGCGACTCGGCTGCTGGGTCCGAGACGGGCTCGCGTTCCTCAACGCCAGGCGCGACACCTTCTCGCCGGCCCGTCTCGCTTCGCAGCTTGAGGAGCACGCGCAGTGGCTCTCTTGCATCTTTGAGCACGCTGGAGCGGCATGTGCACTTCAACGATCGCGTCGAGCAGTGCGTCGCACTGGACCCTGAAGACGCAGACGAGGCTGAACCGCAACGGCCAAAGTCTCTGAGTCCAGACGACAGCAAAAACTCCGAGCAGGCCTTACGTGGTGAAGACGAGGACGAGGAGGACGAAGATGAGGACGAGGATGAGGACGAGGAGGATAACGCGGGCCTCTTTTTGGGTCTCAGGCGGCCATCGGTCATTGATATCAAGGCACATGAACATGGCTGTAACATAATTGCATCCCTTCCCGCCACAACGCTCAAGTATGATGACGAGGAAGATGAAGATGTTGCGAACCAGCGCAAAGAGGAGGCCGTCACAAGTATGCTCTCATCGAGTCGTCGGCCCGGTTTCAATGCGCACTACCAGCCGCATCCCGTGCAGACCGAGAAGGGCCCTTCGTATCAAATCGTCGATCCCACGATTCGCCCTGTGGACTTCAAGGCTGATACAGCCAAGGCTGAACTCGACGAAGCCCCGCCCCGCTCGAAAGTTCGCCCTGCGGCCTCTTTTGGCTGAGCAAATAATGAAGTATAATAAACGCGTTGTTGTAGCCTTGGTTGTTAGTTTAACGCTATGTATAAACGCGCTCACGCACGTCTTCCCAACGCACCACCGTGGTGGCCCTTGATGCTGAATGATAAATGCGGCTAGCCCACACATTGCCCACACATTGCCAACACATTTCGAGGGTGCGAATGCAAATTCATGGCAGGCTCACAAGCGTGTGACCTGCAGAAAATAAAACTGAAGCACTATTATAGTCATTGGACTTTCTAGGCGGAGAGTGTAATTGCACGACGGCACGCGTCAGGAGCGATGTATATGACCCGCTTAAACCCGCATCATATGAGCTCGTCCACAGGATCGTTACTAGTGAGCCTTTCCTTGATTCTCAAGCAGAGTTCGAGATGCCATTTGTCGAGTCGCTTCTTTTTATCGTGATTCCACAGCGTGCGTTCAAACAATGGAAGGTCCATCTCCGCTAGAGCCTGAGTCAGTTTCGTCAAAGTCGCGTACTCCAAGGATGCAGTGAACGCACGGTCCCATTTCACGTAGCGCGACTCCAGTGCAGTACGCATGCCCAAGACGTCCCCCTGGGCTAGGCGGCAAAGCCCGGCCTTGAACAAGTACTGCTTAAGCATGTAGCGCGTGAGTGCCTCTGTAGAGGCCTGCTCTGCCGCTGTCTCGTAGCTCTCAATGGCTATGTCGTACTGCCTTACGCGCACCGCGCAGTCCGCGAGTCCCAGTCGAGCCTTAGCGGCCATGTTTTCCTCGTGCTGCTCCTCAAACCAATCTACGGCGCGCTGCCACGACTTCAGCGCCGGCTCAAACCGCTCGGTCTCTTCGTATGTTTTCGCCAGGTCCATAGCAACGAGCGCCGCGCGTCGCAAGGGGCCCTTGTGCGCAAACTTGGCTATGGCGTCTGCATACGCTCTGATGGCCCGTTCGGGCTCATTGGCTGACCTCCATGCTTTGGCCGCCTCTATTATGAGCGATGCAGACGTGTAAACGGATTCTGCTGCACCACTAGCCTGCTCAAAACATTCCGCTGCATCGGCGAACTGCCGCAAGGCCAGAAACCTATTCGCTGCTTGGGTAAAGAGCTCCTCAGCCTCGGCGCGGTCGCGCGCACGCTTCGAGGACGACGCAAAGATCCCAAACTTGTGCGCCCGCTTGCGGGCTGCTGCGCGCAGCTCCAGAGCTTCTTCCATGGCGAAGAACGAGCGCGCACCGCTCACTCGTACCGGGCAACTAGGCGTATCGCGGGGCGCTGCATATGTGTAAATAGTAACTGTAAACATGAAATGCGTATTCGGAGGAGGGGGCTGCTGCTCTGCACAATGGTATACAGAGCTCACAATTTTGTGCCGGTACGTCGATTGTCGCTTTTGTAGTACAGGGTCTCGCCAGCAAAGCTGCTCGCTGACAGTCCTCTATAAAGAGCTTCCTGTAAATGGACGGGGGAGTCGGCGAAGCCGTTCGCGACATTACTGGTATCAATCATCGCATTAGACGGTGCTCCAGTGCGTGCAATTGCTGGTAATTGCTTCAATGCAAGCAGCATGCGGCGCATCCAGCGCTCGACGGTCGGGTCGTCGTTCCCTACCCACCCAGCGCGCCAATAATGGTTTTTGGGCACGGACCCCACACGTGATGGTCCTGATCTTGGAGCTCGAGCCATAGTCTCCGCTTGAGCCATGGCGCACCGGGCGAGCCTAAGCACGAGTCGCGCGAGCCTGGACGCGTCGTTCGCAGATGCGTCCATAGGATCCATAGCTGCGCCATCCGAAGCCGGCTCCGAGAGCTTTTCGGAGGCGTCGGGCTCGATGCTGGGACCCAACAAAAACGCCGTGGCATATCTCGTGTACCACAACCGCGGCGACCCGCGTGTGGCCGGCTACAAGCAGCCGACTACGCGCGACATTCCCCAGGTGAAGCTTCCCCGCGTCGAGGCTGTGGACGCGCTCGAGGTGGACCCGTATCTTAGCGAGCTGAAGACGTTCGAGCGGCACGCGTCCCCCGCCGCCGATTTGAGCCCGGCACCGCCGCCGCTCGACTCAGTACCGGCTGTGTTTTTTAATGCTGACTTCCATCTCGACAATCCGCGTGTCTTCGACGCCGTGGTTGGCGAAGACTCATCCGTTCTGCAGGAGAAGCTCAGCTGGTACGTGGACGTAGTCGAGGCGCATCTCGAAAAGGAGATTGCTGCCGCGTCATCGCAGTTTTTTTCGGCCACTGCCTCGTTTCACTCAATTGAGGGGCAGGCAGCCGGCCTGTCCCGCCAAATTGCAGCGTTCAAATCAGTCGTCGGCGGCATTCAAAGCGGAGTTGTTGCCCATTTTGAGGAGACGGCAAGACTTCAGACGAAACTACGTGATCTGGACGCGCTGCTGGCTGCGCTTTCGCAGCTATCGGAGTTCACAACGGCGGTGGACTCGCTAGCCTCGCAAGACCCAGCAGTGATTCTGGACCGCGCCGCCGCTGCTCGTAAGATCGCTACACAGGGTATCGACCTCCGCAGAGTCACAGTCACACACCAGTACTTTGATAAGCTGTCTGCTGCTGAGGGTCAGGCCCGGAGGGACGCTGCATTGCACCTCGTAAACGCTTTTCTTGCCGACATAAGAGCCGATACGTCGCACGCCGTCGACATCGATTCTGCATACACACTTGCAGAGCGAGCTGGTGTCACTCAGCAGGCTCTTAACGACTATGCTCACGTCGTGGATCTAGAGGTACGGGCGCTGGTCAGAAAGCAACTACCTGGAGCCACCGATGACGAGTCGCAGGGGCTGGCGCGCAGTCTGCATACACTCAGTGCTGAAGATGCAGAGAAAATGTGTCGACGGCTTTTTACATCGCTGTCCACAACCTTCGAGAAGCTGCAAAAACAGCCTGTCCCGCTATCAACAATTCAGAGTGCCGTAAAGGGGGCGGATAGTAGGCTTGCGCGAGTCCTGCGTGTGCGTAAAGACCCAGCAACGATCCTCAGTGTTACGCAGTTCGAGCGCTTTTTCGTCGATGTGTCGCAGTTCTGCGATAAATGCGAGTCCATTACGAAAACGCGACCGGTGGAGCTGAGTGAATTCCTTGTGGCTCAAACAAAGCTTTACATTCATACTCTGCACAGCTCAAGTGACGAGAAATTAGCAGCAGCCATGGACGCCGATGACTGGCGCGCGGCCGAAATCCTGCCCCAGATCCAGGCGGCTGTTGACACCATCAGCTCCGCCGGCTCAATGGACCCATCCCAGTGGGACCTTGTCTCGCCTGATACCAAGCCTACTGGCACGCTGCGGATGTTGGTTGATGGTCAGCCATATATTGCCTCCAAGTCAACGCAGACGCTCGTGGGGGCAATTGTGAAATACTTGCAATTGATATGTGTGCTGCCTGCAGTGCACGTCTCTGACACAGCCGCTGCCTTGCTTGAGCTCTTGCGGCTATTCAATCACAAGGCACATCATCTCATACTCGGCTTTGGCGCCAAGGCCACTGCTGGGCTAAAGCACATCTCGGTCAAGAACCTCATGCTCACGTCAGAAAGCCTGAGACTCATTTACAATCTCATGGGCTCGCTGAAGCGATGTACTGAAAGACACATTCCGACTTCTAACACAGTGGTCCTTGATTCCTTCGACTCAGTGCAACAGAACTATTTTGACCATCGCTCTGAAATCGAGAGCAAACTTGTCAAACTTATGAGTGACAAAGTTAGCGCCTATGCCCGCCAAATTGCATCAACCGACTGGTCTCTGCGACAACCGGAGGCCAACCGGTACATACAGGGACTCATGAATGATACTACAAAGGTAGCCCGGGTTGCGCAAGAGATGCTTCCCCAGCCACTTGCTCAGGCCATTGTCGCAGCTATATTTTCTGCGTACAAACCTGCACTGCTTGAAGCATATGGGGAAGTTAACGTGCGTAATGCCGACGAAAAGGAGAATGTGCTAAGGGATCTGCGATTCTTCAAAGCCAAAGAAATCGCTCTGAACGGGCAGTCTCGCTCTGGGGATGTCATATATGAGAGCGTCAAAATGTTCGTTGGGCCAGATATACCAGATCGTGAACCCGATTTGGCAACGGAGCCTCGTCCTGCGATTTCAGCACGCGCTTCACCGCGTGCAAGCATTGAATCTGGCTTGACAGTAGATGCCAGGCAAGCGTTTGCGACGGCCGTTGCTCAAGGCAATGCCCAAGCAGGAATTGTTGATTCGGCTCTGAGCTCAGCAAAGAACTCGGTAACTAACGGGAAGTCAACCTCTGAAACCCTCACGGCTCAAAGTGCCACAGCAGCAGATGATCCACGAAGCGTTTCTAATAGTGGGCCCGCCTCATCAGAGTCCAATGGAAGTGGGCTAGCAACCGCTAACGGTGAAATCCAAAAGTTGCAAGACATTGAACCTCAGCAACTTGCTAAATCTGAAGCTCGAAAACCGCTCGAAAAGGCCGAAGATGCTGCGACTAAGCAATCCGAGGAGGGCAATGCAGAAGCTAAGCACCAGGATGGGCAAAGCGTCAAGAAACAAGATGAGACCAAGAATCAGGCAGAAGACGATGGAGCTAAGCAGCAGGTTACGGATCTTGGAGCGATGGAACAAGCTGAGGAAACTGAGGCAAAGTTGAAGGCTGAGGCGAAAGCTAAGCAGCAAGCTGAAGATGCCGAAGCTAGACGACACGCCGAAGCTGAGGAAGCTGAGACGCAGGCTGTAGCAGAGGCCAAAAAGCAAGCTGAAGAACCAGAAGGCAGAAGGCAGGCTGAACAGGCCGAAGCGAAGCGACAGGCTGAAGCCAAGGAAGCTAAAGCTAAGAAGCTAGCTGATGAGGCCGCGGCTAAGAAGCAAGCTGAAGAGGCTGAAGCTAAGAAGCAGGCCGTAGAGGCCGAGGCTAAGAAGAAGCAAGCTGAAGAGGCCGAGGCTAAGAAGAAGCAGGCGGAAGAGGCTGAAGCTAAGAAGCAAGCTGAAGAGGCCGAGGCTAAGAAGAAGCAAGCTGAAGAGGCTGAAGCTAAGAAGAAGCAAGCTGAAGAGGCCGAAGCTAAGAAGCAAGCTGAAGAGGCCGAGGCTAAGGCGAACGCTGAAGCGGAAGCTAAGAAGCTAGCTGACGAGGCCGAGGCCAGAAAGCAAGCTGAAGAGGCTGAAGCTAAGAAGAAGCAAGCTGAAGAGGCTGAAGCTAAGAAGCAAGCTGAAGAGGCCGAGGCTAAGAAGAAGCAAGCTGAAGAGGCCGAGGCCAGAAAGCAAGCTGAAGAGGCCGAGGCTAAGAAGCAAGCTGAAGAGGCCGAGGCTAAGGCGAACGCTGAAGCGGAAGCTAAGAAGCTAGCTGCTGAGGCCGAGGCCAGAAAGCAAGCTGAAGAGGCTGAAGCTAAGAAGAAGCAAGCTGAAGAGGCCGAAATCAAGAAGCAGACTGAGATTGACCAGCAAGTTGAAGCTAAGAATGAAGTCGCGAAAACCGAGACTGCGCGGGCTAATGGCGGTGATCATCTTCCAGTCGCTCAAAAGGACGGAACCGAGGCCGTGCATCACCCGGGGCAGTCTGAAGGTAACGAAACCGAAGCAGAAAACTCGGGGCGCGGCGTGTCAGAGTCTGAACAAGACAATAATCAAACGTCCACTATGGCAGGTGACGATGGTACAACAAACTCACCGGCTGCTGATGAGAACTCCCATTCGCCTGCAGAACCCGCCGCCGACGTGTCAAAGGAAGCAAGCACTACCGAAAAGAAGCCAGCATCCTCTGCAAACAAAAACAAAAGAAAGAAAAACAATAAAAAGAAGAAACACAAGTGATGCTCACAAGTGATGTTTTCTTTTCCCTGAAATTATAAACACCTTAATTATTTACGCCATTTTCTTTGCTTTGCGAGCACCTGCTTTCATGATCGCACGGTTTCCGCCACGCTTTGAAGACAAGCTGCGGTCGCCCTTTGTCTTTTTGTAGGCCCACTGCTGTTTTGCATCGCCAACGTCGTGCTTCTTCTTCTGGTGGTTGCTTTGAGGAGCATGCTTCTGTTTTTTGGCGGCATTGCCACCCGATTGCTCGAACCAAGTTCGCTTTGGCCGAGACTGAATCTCGCTCCTATGTTCGATAAGATTTTGAGCACGAGTCAGCTCTTTCTCAACAACAGAAAGCTCCTTAGCGGTTTTCTCCTCAGTAAGAATGTCTTCGATGACACTAGACTTCGCTTCAAGCTCAGCAGAGAGTGCTTTGACCTCGTTCCAATCAACGTTACGTCCCAGCATCTTCTGCTTCGAGCTTTCGCTGGCCTTAATGGCAGTCTTAACGATCTGCCTCTCAGTATTGCCCTCACCTACGAGTGAAATGGAGGTACCAGTACGACCAGCACGAGCCGAACGTCCAATACGGTGAAGATAGACGTCGTACGTCTGCGGCAGCTCGTAGTTCACAACTACCTCAATCTTGGGGATATCTAGACCGCGAGACGCAAGGTCTGTGCAAATTAGAACAGGAACCTCGAGATTCTTGAACTGAGTGATGCTCGTCAGTCGTTGATCCTGAGATAGCGAGCCGTGCAGCTCCCCCACTTTAATGCCCATGAGACCAGTGATGACGCGCAGTCGATGCGCGGTTGTCTTCTGCTTGACGAACACAATGACGCGGCGCTGCGAGCCAAGCTTCTTAAGCAGCGACACCAGAACTGCCGGTTTGGAGGGCTCGTACTGTTTTCTTATTCTTACGAACTCCTGGACAAGGCCCTGTGCAGCTTGCTTGGGAGGGTTGATCATAAGACGCACAGGTTTCTTCAGCGACAGCCGCACCAGATCCTGAATAGAGTTGTTCATGGTGGCTGAGAAAAGGAGCGTCTGGCGCTTGGCTGGAATGAGCTTCAGGATTTCGGAGACTTCAGCCTCAAATCCCTCTTCGAGCATACGGTCAGCCTCGTCAACGACTAGAACCTCGACCTGGTCAACGCTGAAGCTCGGTGAGTTGCGCACATGGTCGATGAAACGGCCCGGCGTGGCAACAACAATGTCGGGTTTCGTGCGCAACTGCTGCTCCTGTGCACGGAGGCCCAAACCACCGATGGCCATACCGAAGCGTAAGCCATTGACGAATTGACCCAGCTGCTGTCCGACATCATAAACCTGCATGGCTAACTCACGCGTCGGCGTGAGCACGACAACGCGCGTAGCCGGGTTTTTCAAGGGTCTATAAACCAGACGCTCGAGCGTGGGGATCATATATGCAGCAGTCTTACCGGAGCCCGTGACGGCACCGGCTACGACGTCCTTTCCAAGCAGACCGACCGGAATCACGGCACTTTGAATTGGCGTCGGCGTGGTGTATCCAGCCTTGGCAATGCCCTTCATGACGGGGCGCGAGAGGCTCATTGCCGAAAACGAGGCCGTCGGGCTCGAAGCGGGGCCCTCCTCAAAATATCCCGATTTATCAGACTGAACCGTGTCGGGTTCCTTGGCCTCCTTCGACTCCTCGTTGTCGCCATCGGCAGCATCTTCGTCACCAGATTGCTCAGAACCGTCCTTGTTGCTGGCTTGGTCCTTACTTTCGCTCTCGCTGTCCTCGCCTTCGCTTTCGCTGTGAGCCTCGCTTGCATCGCTTGTATCGCTTGCAGATCCATCGGCGGCTTCGGGCTCCTCCGCGTCTGCCTTGGAAGAGTCCTCCTGCAAGCCACCATGGCGCTTTAGAATCTGGTCCAATTCGTCGTCCTCGCCAGTGCTGGGCTTTGCGCCAAAGTCCCATCCCTCAATTTCGGTCTCTGCCTCAAAGCCGTCGCCGTCGAAGGAGAATGCTGGATTCATCTCGGCCCCGCCAGCGTCCAGGTCATCCACATGGTCGGTATCCTTAATGGTTAGCACGAAGTCGTTCGACTTTGCGGTCGGTTTCGCAGTCTGCGACGCGGACTTCGACTTCTTGGCCATGGCTGTCCTTAGCTATAGCTCAGAATTACTTTTCCACACTGGATTTCCTCGCTCGCTTATTTAATTTTTTTGGAACTGAAAAATCTCACACGTGATGCTTGTGTGGGACGGTATCTGCAAAAGACGATGAAGCTCCTGGAGAATGCGAAAAGGAAAGAGTGATAGCCGAGTAGCGATTTTTACTTCTACATACATGCTTGCGGTTTCACAGTTCGTGTAAATGCACACTGTCTGCTTTCGCCGGACGCGTCCTGAAACGGTCAATTGGATGGCATCGCGGTGAGTTGACGAATCCAAGTGCACCATCGTACAGGGACTGTTCTGCCATATTCTCATGCATGTTGAGGCTACTTAGTTGCAACTGGATAGAAGCGACAGCGGCGTATATACGCTACATTCAGCATGGCGGCTCATGTCGCCATCCCGCTCTGTATTAGCAGTATCGTGCGGCCTCGTTTGAATTTCGCGAGCTCAGTGACCGCGAAAGCTGCCTAACCCGGTTCAGGACACGAATACGAGATGGCCAAGCAATCGCCCGTGCTCGCGCCGCGGCGGCTGTTTGTGCAGATCGTGGAATTGCAGGCAGTGTTTTACGTGTTGGGGCTGGTCCTCATCTCATTTACGCTGGTCGTGATGGGCCTGCCTTGGGCGGCGCACTACATATTTTCGTGGGAAGACGTGCGCGCAGACGTGACGCTTGGCTGGATGCTGGCACTGCTATGGCTCCTGGACACTGTCTTTTCCACGCTGGCGCTAGTATTCATTGTGGGCCGCAGCAAGCTAGCGCTCGACTTCGCACTGACGCTGCACGGCATCCACCTGGCCGTCGTCACCGTTTACAGCCGCCGCATCCCGCGTAGCTGGCTATGGTGGGTTCTGCAAGGCTGCAGTGCATTACTGATGTATCATGTCGGGATGTGGGCTAGCCAATGGCGCGAATTGCGCAAAACGTTTTTTGAGGACTACGAGATGGTTGATCTTGAACACGACCGCAGCGAGCAGGCTCCTGCTGGCTCCGAAGCATAGCTCTGTGCTCGCCTTAATGCACGGCTACGGCCACGGCCACTTGTGTACTATAGATATATAGATATTTACGACCAGACCTCCCCCCCTTCCCCGCGTAGGGCGCCAGCATAATTCGGTGCTGCAGATCAATTCGAAGCCGTAGGGCCCCACAACCTGCAGCCCGGGACTACTCAAAACTTAAAATTAGAAGCCATTCGCCCGGCGGCACGGGCGCGCGGTTTCACGAGTCATATTGAGGCGGGTTCTTAAACTCTTACTCGCTTCGTCACCAACAGCAGCCTTTTTGTGTCAGCAGCACACAACCCGAATTGTCAACAACACACCAAAAGTGGGCGGTGCCACGCGTCGGAAACGGGCATGGAGAAAAGAACGTCGCCGGAAAACAAGCTGGCTCTGAAGCGGATACTGGCGCAGGAGGGCAATGGACGCTGCGCCGACTGCAAGACGGCGACGCACCCGCGTTGGGCGTCGTGGAACATCGGCATTCTCATCTGCATTCGCTGCTCCGGCATCCACCGCTCGCTGGGCACGCACATCTCGAAGGTGCGGTCGATTGATCTCGACACCTGGAACGACCAGCAACTAGAAAATCTCCTTACATATGGAAACACCCGTGCAAACGCGTACTGGGAGGCGAAGCTGAAGCCCGGCTACGTGCCCGACGAGGCGAAGATCGCGAACTTCATAAAAACGAAGTACGAGTTGAAGCGGTGGATCCCCGAAGACGACGATACGCCGCTGGCGAACGTGCGGCCCGGCCTGCCGCCGCGCGTACGCCCCGCGCAGGACCGCGGCACAAGCGCGGCGTCCGCGTCGTCCGCAGCACTGCACAGCGGCACGCGCGCGGCGCCGCAGTCGCAGCAGCAGTCGCAGCAGCAGCAGTCGCAGCAGCAATCGCAGCATTCGGGCTCCGTGGACCTGCTGGACCTGGACGGCGCCTTCAATGTGCGATCGAAGCCGACGACGGCGTCTGCCTCGGGGCCGGCCCTGCATAATGGCGGCCACCAACACCATCACCACCACCATCACCACCACTGGCGGCCGCACGCGCACAACCACCACAGCAATGGTGTGCGCGGCACGCACTCGCACGAGAGCAGTCCACAGCCGTCCATGGTGCAGCCACCGCCGCGGCCGGCTTCGCAGCCACCGCGCTCGGACATTAAGAAGTCAATTTTGGCGCTTTACGCCGACAAGCAGCCCGCGCAGAGCCGCTCGGCTGCGGGCACGCCCGTGAGCAACCCGAGCAGCAGCCCGAGCTCGCTGTCGTCGTCGCTCGCAGACCTATCGTTCGCTACGGTGCGGCCCTCGACGCAGCAGCAGAGCCGCCAGCAACCACTGCAGTACCAGCCGCCGCCGCAAGCTGCGCCCGCGCCGGCGCCGGTGCCGAGCGGCGCGTCCGCGGCAGGCTCACGGTTCGACGCCGACTACGAGGACGAGAGCTTTGCAAACGTGTGGCAATGAGGTTATGAGTCGCCATTATGTACTTTTAATAATTAACAGCCAGTGTTAGTGCTGCTCAATATTTAATGCCAAGCTCCTTCAACTTGCGCGCCTTCGCTTCTCGCTCCGCGTTGGCCTCCTCCTGCTTTTGCTCCCAGTACTCGCGCGGGTGCTTGCGCTCGAGCCGCTGCTTGTTTACAAGGCCCCACGGGATCGAGTGGAACTTCGAGTTCGCACCGAGCCAGATGTCGGGGTGCACCTGCCCGGGGTCCATCATCTTCACCTTCAGGATGTGGCCGAACAACAGGTAGTTGTCCATGGCCTCGCAAACTATTTGTGCGACCTCGCGGCTAGCAAACTCCATGAATCCGTAGTGTTTCGACGCGCCCGTGCGCTTGTTGCGCGACACGCGCAGCCGCGTGATCTTGCCGAACTGGCCAAAGTAGCTGCGCAGCTGGTCCTCGTAGAGACCGTGCGGAATGCGGCCAATGTACAGCACGCCGCGCTGGCCCGCGCCGGACTGCTCCGCCTTGGCCGCACCACTACGCTCGGCAACCTTGGCAATCTTCGTCTTCTCGGCGTCCTGCTCACCCGTGCTCGGCGCCTCCGCGTCGCTCACTTCTTCCTCGTCCGTGGACTCGAAGCCCTGGAACTCGGAGTCCGTGCTGGCGAAGCCTTCCGGGTCAATTGTCTCGAAGTCCGACTCCGGTGCGTTGGCTGCGGGCTCCGCCGCGGCCGCGGCTGGCACTTTCTGGTCTCGCAATCGTGACTTGGCCATGGCTTGCAGATCGATTGAAATTTCGCTCACATAATTTTTTTACACAATGGAGGGGGCTAGGGTCCGTCCCTCTCCATGGTGACCGCGCGCGGGCTCCATGCCAGCCGGGCGGCGACCGCGCTAAAAAGCATGAGCAGACTCTGTTAGTTTGTTACACTAACGAACTAATTAATGGCATGGAGATGCATTCGACTGTGTGCATCATCCTTGCTTGCCAATTTTGACGATTCGCTGCGGCAGCGAGCGATCAAAAATGTAGTTACTCAGTTTTTTTGGGCGCTTATGTCTCAATAATATTTAGTTTAGTTGCGGGGGGGTATAATATCAGTGGCATTAACTTTACAGCAGCATGGCGGCGGCAACGGCAGCCGCGGCTCCAGCAACACCAGCGCCGGCGTGGGCAGCAGCGTTCACGGGAGGGCCGGCAATGGCCGAGGACGTGGGCGCAACGACAACACTCGACGAGGCCGCCGCAGAGGTGGAGGCAGGAGCGCTAGTCGCAGGCGAGCTAGTCGCAGGCGCGCTGCTCGTCGTGACCGGCGCGGCGGACGTCGCCGAGGTCGCCGGCGCAGCAGCCGAAGACGAGCTCGCGGAGGCAGGCGACGAGCTGGCCGCCGTCGAGCTCGCCGGCGCCGAGGATGACGCGGCGGCGCTGGACGACGACGACGTCGCCGACGACGAGGCCGAGCCGCTCGACACGGAGGCGCTGAACTCCTGCGCAACCGAGCTCACGGCGCTGTGGGCAGCCTGCTTGTCGTTGCAGCGCTGGTTCAGGCAGTTGTTGAGGTCGTTGCCCTGCTTCTCAAGGATGCACGACACATCCTCAAGACCCGAGCAGACATTACCGCTCTGCTGGACCTGGGCAACGCAGGCCAGCAGGCACGCAGGGGGCATCGATGCAAGGGCGTTGGAAACGAGGGCAGCGGCAGAAACAACGGTAGTAGCCTTCATTGTAACGAATGTGGGGGAACTGAAGCAAAAGCGACACTAATGGTTTGTGTTTGTTTTGCGAATCGTGCTCTGTCAGCACGAAGCGAGCTCCCCGATGGTATTTTGGGCAGGGGTTCGACTGCAGATGCTTATATGATATCCTAATTATAGACGTGATGCCTGAGCTTGGCAGGCTATGCAAAATATATGGGGCGGGCATTTAAGGCGCTGGCCTAGCATCAATTTTGGCACGGCTTCTGCTCTGTCCCATTCGACTATTTGCATCGCTGACATCCTTATTTTTGGATCAGGCCGCATGCAGACGCGAGTTCCTTAGTACACGGAATGGATAACGATAGGAAATGCATAGCATTAGAAGAGGCGTAGCATTAACGAGTGCATTACAGCAAAGAACGATGCATTCATATTAGTCGAGCTCCTTAAGCCATCGAGGATGCTCAGTTCTATCAGATGTCACACAGAATCATTCATTTTGAGGACTCTGTGTTGATGGCGCGGTGATGTTGGAATGCAAGTAATGAGGGCTCCGGTATAGAGCTACAACTACGTGTCGTGAGCTTCGGACTCAGCCTCCGGAGCAGACTCGGCCGCTGCAACCGCTGAGTTCTCCTCGGTTACCTGCCCAATAAGCTTCTGGCAAAGCTCTGTACTGCGCATGGTCAGCTCGTCGAACTCGCGCCCCAGCTGCGAGGCCGTCTCCACGAGCCCGCGAGACCGCGCCTCAATGCTCGTGTCTGCCGGCGCTTCTGGAACCGTTAGCGGCGTGTACATATCCAGCTCATCCGCCAGGCGCGAGAGGTCCTCGTAGCGCGCATTTAGGGCTTCCTCTTTAACCTCGGCAATCGGCTCGTCTGGAACCGCTACCTCTTTTTGCTTCGACACCTCGGCCGCCATGCGCTTCACCTCGTTCTGCCGCACGCCAAGCATCGTGTCCAGCGTTGCGCCGATTTCATCGATCTGGTTGAGCAGCGCCTGGTCGGACTCTGCGTCGTGACTTACGTGTTCTAGATACTCGAGGCGTAATTTCAGCTCATCCATAATGCCCCCGCAAGCCGCTGCTTATCCGACCGTGCAAATGCGCCGCCGCCGGCGTTAATTATCTGACAGCCACATGATTACTGCCATGTGTGTGTCATCACTGCTGGTCCCTCTATCTAAATTTGGTGCTCGCACTGGGCAAGGAACGGTGGTGCGTGGTGGCTCGTTAAGACTAACTGGGTAAGAATGGGCCGCGTTCGAGTTTGGGCGGTGGCAGACACGATGCTCGAGATGCCAGTTTCCTGCCTTGTTGAAGAAGGTACATAGTCTGCTGCCATAAAGCAGCCAGATCGCGATAAATGTGGTATATATAAATGTATTGCCGGCGGCCAGTGCACGAAACACATCTCCGCATTGAACAATTGACCGGCCGCGCTTTCCCAGCAATGATTCCCTTACTCTCGCGTGTTCTCATCGCGGCTGCTTTTGTAACTGTGGCATTCGCGGCCACTACTCAATGCATCGTCAATGATTTGCAGGCGGTGCAGAAGAAAACAGAGCAGTTGGGCTGCCTCGTATCGAGCTTCGAGCACAGCGGCGACTGCTGTCTGAACTCAATCCATGATCTGAAACCGTTGACTCATATCTATGCTATTAGCTGCGAGCTAGATGCGCTTCTCGACGACGCCATTGATGATGTACAAACGAGCTGCGACTTCTCGGACCAGGCTTCTCAGGAGGTTCTTCTGGCGCTGGCTCAAATCCAGCAGCCCCTCGTAACCACTTTGGATGCATTCTCGGCCAAGGTCTGCGACTTTGTGGACGCCATCGGACCGCTTCTCACGCATGAGGTCGTGGGCGGCTCGCTGCGGCACACGCGCCACCTCACGCTGAACCTCCTGCGCTCTATCACCTTCCGAGTTGAACCGCAGTATCAGCCCGTGATCAAGACGACTGCTGAGGGGATCCACCGGCAATTCACAGACGTCATCCGCAAGTACTACTCCACCGTTTAGTTAGCATCTTAGCGCACTCTACCTAGTTTATATCAGACGTCGCATATGCTGTTCACGCTAGCTCCACGGAAACTGCTATGTCGTGAATTGTGGCAACAGGCGACTTGCACTACTTGATTTCCGTTCGCGCCGCAGAACGCCGCTCTATACTAGTATTGTAAACCCTTGAGCGTGTCGACCGTTTACACGCAACCCGTGCCCTGCCAGTTTTTGTCCCACTGGAATCAGTAACCATCTATTAGTATCTGTGGCCGTCTACGCTACATCTCTGCGCACGCAATGGTAGCCAGCTGCAAAGACCTGCGTGACGCGGTGGCATTGTGCCTGCAACGCTCTGAGTGTGTCCTTGTGCAGCGCAACACGCCCAAGCAATGTCTCGAGGACCCCGTTTTGAACCGGACGCTGCCTCAGCAGTGCTACGTGCATTTCTTGAGATACACGGACTGCAAGCGCGGGCAGGCCGACCGCTCGAAGCGGTTTGTCGGCAACGGGCCGAAGTCAACGGGCAAGTTCGAGATGGATCTCGAGATGATGAAGCGCGGCGACTTCGATCCCGAGGTCGAGCTGAACAAACTCGCAGCGGGCAGCGACCATGTTACCTCTCTGCAAGAGCTCGAGGATCAGAAGCGCGACCAGCTTCGCACTGCAAAGCGGGCCCAGCAGCAGCAGCCGTCATTCTGGTCTAAACTCAAGTGGTGGTGAGCGCAGCTAGTTCTGGCTTTCCTTCTTTCTCTACATATATTTATTCATTTGTACATAGCGTCCCCCTAAGGTTCAGAAGCTTTTTTTCTTCTTTTTTTTTGGCCTAGTTGAGCTGGTCGCCGATCTCGACGATGTTGTCGACGAGCTTGTCGAGGAGCGCCGTGTCGACTGCGGGCGAATTCAGCACGACGCGGAAGAACTCGCCGTGCTCCGGATCAGGCGAGTAGTCGACAAGAAACTTCGAGTCCTTCAGCAGCTGCACGGCGATTGTGCGCGTGGCCCGCGTATTCTCGTCTTTCGTGCCGAGCTTGCCATTGCGCGCGAACCAGAAGCAGGTCTGCAAGCACGGCGGTGGCAGCTCAGATAGGAGTACAAACTTCGGGTGTGCAGCTATCTTGCGGGCGAGGTACTCTGTCATCTCGAACGCGTGGTCCACGCGCTCAGCATAGCCCTGGGTGCCGTACCACTGCCACCCCAAATAAAGCTTCACAGCGTCGCTGCGCCGACCGCAGCCCATGGTCCCGTCGGCTAGGTCGAAGTTGTCCTCACCCTCTAGGCCAGAGGAGTGGAACAAGTACGACGCCTCGAGCGAGTTTGCCCGTTGGAAGATGGAGACGTCCGGCACGAGCAGGAATGAGCAGGTGCATGGCACGCCGAGCATCTTGTGCGGATTCACGGTGAGCGACTTCGCTCGGTGGCTGCCGCTCAGCTTATGCTTCTGCCGCTCCGAAAACACGACATTGCCGCCCCATGAGCCGTCGACATGCAGCCAGACGTTGTGCTTGTCGGCAACGTCGGCAATGGCGTCTAGATCGTCAAAGGATCCATACACTGTCGAGCCGGACGTCGCATTCACGTAGAAAGGCGTGTAGTTTTGGCTACGCGCCTTGTTGATTACGGCGGCCAGATCTGCGGCTTGCATCGTGCCATCAGTCTGCACAGGAACCTTGAATACGGACGATTGGCCAAGTCCAAGCATGATGGCGGACTTCACAACACTGTAATGAGAGTGCTGGCTCGTGAACACGGCGAGCTTGCGGCCAGCAAGACCCTCTGTCTTTGTCTCGGGGAACATAATAGAACGAGCAATCTGCATTGACGTCATATTCGAATAACTGCCTCCTGGGAAGGTCAGCCCGCCAGCACTTGAGCCTGTGAATCCGAACATGTTCGCATACTTCTGGCTGACAAGCTTCTCAATAACAGTGAGAGCCGGGGAAGCCGTGAATACGTGAGAGTTCGTGTTGAGGACGCTGAGCAACAGATCGCTCGCCACGCCTACGGGGTTTGTGCCCGCATACAATTTCTCCAAAAATGCGGGGTTCCAAGTCACAACAGAATTGTCCAAAATCCATTGAGTACTTCTTTGCAAGCCCTCAAGGCCTTGCCCCTCGGGGGCCAACGCATTTCGCTGCGAAGCCAACTCTGTGGCGAGCTCTTTAGGGTCGTGATAAGCGCCTACTGTGCCTGCGGGCGACTCCGCATGCTTCACGTAGTCAATGATTGTTCCCGTCAAATACGCCAGGACCTGCTCTAACTCCTTTGCGGTCGACATTACTCCTCGAGAGCTTGGATCTTAGTGATTATGGCTATTTTTTTTAAATAAAAAAGGTGGGGACATCGGCTCAGCCAGGGTATAGGGGGCACGCGACCAGTTCGGAAAATTTCACTAAGCATCGGCATCACGCAAGCCCACTCTGGTAAGGCGCGCGGGCTGGACTGTCTCGTTCGTAGCCGATTGTGCTACATGGTACTGCTACCTCAAAAGGCGTGGCGGTACGTAGTCAACGGCTATCCGTATTGTGGAGGAAAGTGCTCACGCGCGTTAGGTTCACTCACCCAGGCCACAGTTTGAACTTATGGCAGACGAGGAAGATCCGTGGGACGCACGCATTGCGAAGACAGGGTGCTACCAAGAGAATGAGAACCTACAGATTTGCCGCTACGATACCGGCGATTGGCGCAAATGCCTAGCGGAAATGAAGGCCCTGCGCGACTGCTGGGAGCGGCACAAAAATGATTCGCGCGTACAAACAGTGAACTTGGATCCAAGCTCTGGAGATGACTATAACCTGAAGTCCAAAGAGCGGTAAACGCTCGAGGTCATCTCTGCTGTTCCATTGGCCATGTACGTGCAATTGACTTAGCTCAACACTACCTACGACCCCAAGCACACACGCAGACACACACACCCACCATTCACAAAAGCACGCGGCCTCACCACGAGCTGTATTGCGATATCATGTATCCGTAATATGTAGTTCTTTGTAAATAATTAGTCATTTTAGTCATTTGTGTGTCATAATGCGACACCTTACTGCCAATGTGATTACCAGGCCGGTAGAGGACCCACCTCGTTAGGCGGTTAAGCGCGCGCGATTAGGGACCCAGGCGCAGAGATGACGGTTCAAACGACGGTGGAAATCGCGCCCGAATTCCAGGACAAAGTCCAACTGTTTAGTGAGAGCCTCGCGCCTCCATTCGCCAAGTTTGTGCTGCGCTCGCGGACATGGTCGGCGGCAGTGCTTGTTGATTCCATCTCCGTGGGCCCTGGGAAAGGAGCGATTATTCGCATCCGCGGCCTGCACAAGAGGTTCGAGAACTTGTTCGTTTATTGCATAGATGAGGATTTCTACTATGAGTTTCAGGATGTGTTCCTGCAGAATAATGCGCAAAATGTGAGTCCCCAACGCAACGAATCAAAAAGGCTGCGGTCCGGCTACACGCTTCGGTTTGGGTCATTGGCAATTAAGTTTGAGCGGGGGCTTGCGCCTGTTATTCCTCCGCCGAGTCCAGTAAGGACCAGGACGGCCCTTTCCGAGGAAGAGACCGACAGCCCTGCTGCTAAACGGCAGCGCCATTCGGCAGGCTCTGCTGCTGAGGACGCTCCGGTCGGCATTCAGCCGCCTGTTCAGCCAATTCGGATTCAGCAGTCTCTCCAAGCAATTCAATCGCCTGGTCAGACAATTCCCTCGCCTATCCAGACAAGCCAGTCGAGTGTCCAGAGTAGTCAATCACCTCTCCAGATAACCCCGCCGCCTCGCCACACACTCCAACCACAAGCTGTCGAGCTCCCACCATCTCTGCGGCGCAGGATTGAGGCTAGCGAACTAGCGTGGAGGAACATGAAACTAGTGCAGAACAAGGCGCTTAATGGCGAGCAGCCTAAGGGCACCGCGACGCCCCCAGCTGGCAAAAGCGCTCGTCGTTCCACTTCTGCGGGTCCTACACCCACTCGTATGCCTCCTGCTACTGGTGTTGGGCGCCCTACCAGCGCGGCTGCTCCGGCCACTGCCCCGGTTAGTTCCACTGCTCCCTCAGCCACGCCCATCAATAAGAACGCGACCCGTGCTGCTACTCGTGCCACTACTGCCGCTTCGGCTGCTGCCTCAGCTACTGTCCCGACCACTTCTTCCACCGCTCCTCAAACGACTCCCTCCGCAGCTGCTTCCGTCACTTCTTCGGCAGCTCCATCCCCCGTCGGTATGACCTCTGCTCCCGCCGTTACCGCTGCCACAGAACATGGCGCTGTTCGTGCTCCAGCCACTACTCCCGCTGCTAATTTAGCCGTTCCTCCTGCTCCAGTCACTCCTCCGACTGCTGCTTCAGCAGCTCGTTCCACTTCTTCTCCGGCCGCTCGTCCCAGTTCTTCTCGAGCCGCACGTCCCGTCTCTTCGCCAGCCTCTCGCCCCGTTCCTGTTCAGATCAACAAGCCCCATGAGGTTCCACTTGACCATGGCCGCACGGAGCACCACCAGGAGTCTAGCGCTTCAACAGCAGGAGAATCTTCATGGAGCAACGCGCAGCAGAACTCGACTCAGGAGTCGTCTACGACACCGCTCAGGCCGGAAACACAAACGGCAGCAGCCCGCGTCGCAGAGAATGCGGCAGTGCCCGTGCGTTCAACCACCGTGCCAGCATCAGCAGGGCAACAAGAAAGCGCTGTATCTACTGGGGTTAGAATTGCCCCGAGCGAAGTAACCAACCAGTCTAACGACCTGGCCAACCAGGCCAACGGCGCTGAGAATGCAGGGAATCCCACTAAGACACCTCGCGTGCGCATGACTCGCGCGCGCGCTGCGCAAGCCGCTAGAGAACAACTGGTTGAGGTGCCCAGCCCAGTTGAAGGCGGAGGCAGTGTCCGTGCGCTCATTAGGCAAGAAAAGGTCCAGCGTGAGCTTCAGAAGGCGGAGGACCAGAGTCGGTCCCAGGGGCGTGTATCCGTCAACAAAAGACGACGGTCCGACTCCGCACAACCGGCTCTTGATGAACAGCCAGCAGAGGCGGGGCGTGATAATGAGATGCCAACGGCACCCGATTTTCACGAACTTGTCCGACAGGAGGTGCAAGAGCAGCAGCGGCGGAAAGCCGAGCAATGGAGCAATATTTTGGAGCAACGCAGGCGAGACCTGGTTGAGACCGACTTCGAAGCACGCAGGCAGAGGCATCGCGCGTGGATGGAAGCGCAAGCGGAAGAACGTACTCGCAGTGACACCCAGCCTAGTGAACAGAGTCAGCCCAGTGGAGACTTACAGCTGAGCAATGGCGCACAGTCCAGCGAAGGTTCACAGCATAGCGAAGGCGCGCAGCCTACCGAGGACGCACAGCCCATCGAAGACGCACGACCTATCGAGAGCGCACGGTCTACGAAAGATGCCCAGCCGATGAAGAATGCCCAGCCGACGAAGGATGTACGGCCGACGAGGGATGCACAGCCGACGAAGGATGCCCAGCCAACGAAGGATGCCCAGCCGACGAAGGATGCACAGCCGACGAAGGATGCCCAGCCGACCGAGAGCTCGGCTTTCGGCGCGAACGTGCAAGCCGAACTTTTGTCAATCGACGCGGCGTCGCAGGAAAGTCAGGCCCAAATGCAACAAGACGAAGACGCAGAAACTCAAGAGTCAAGCGCGGAGATGGCCGCGGACCAGGATGCGGCCGCAAATCCTCTGGGCTCTCGCTCCGAAGACGTAAGGCCTCCCGCTATAAGCGAGCTCCGTGATTCAATTGCTCAAAATGTAAGGGACTCTGTCTCCGAGATGCGCAATGCGTTGGCGGTTGAGTTGCGCCAGTCGATTGTGGCTGACCTTGGCAAGGCGTATTTAGACTCTCACAAGGCGATGGTCGCCGATGTGCGCTCATTGCGTGACGACGCCAGTAGTACCGCTACAACCAGCGTAACCCAGTCTGTGTCAGAAATGCGGGACGCGCTAGGAGCCGAATTCCGCGAGTCGATTGCGGCGGTCACAGACTCTCACAAAGCGATGGTCGCCGATGTGAAAACAGATGTGAAATCGTTGCGCGAGGACGTGACGCGCGTTGTTGCCGCCAGTGCAAATGAGACAACATCGGAGGTGCGCACGCTGCGCGCAGAGTTATGCGACTCTCAGAACGCGATGGTCGCCGATGTTAAAACTGATGTGAAATCGTTGCGCGAGGACGTGACGGGCGCCGTTGCCGCCAGTGCAAGCGAGATTACATCGGAGCTGCGCAACACGCTGCTCGCAGAGCTACGCGACTCTCACAAAGCAATGGTTGCCGATGTGAAGACTGACGTGCACTCGTTGCGTGAGGAAGTAAACCGCATCGTTGCTGCCTATGCGAAAGACATAACATCAGAGCTGCGCACGACTCTGGCGGCAGAGATACGCGAATCGATTGTACCTGACCTGCGCAATGCGCTCTTGGACTCTCACAAAGAGATGGTGGCCCGCGTGGAGTCCAACGAACTTTCGTTGCGTGACAAGATCACCAAAGCGCAAAGCGACGTTCGCGAGCTACGGGAGTTTGTCGATACGTCCAACAGTGCTATGGGATCCCGTATTTCGCGCGCAGTGCGTGCGTTTACGGCGGTGAGCGAAAGCACTGCCGTACAGCTGAACGCAACTGTCGAGTCTGCAATGAGAGAGATATCCGGGCACATGACGGAGCGGCTCGTGACGAGCATGCGACTTATTTCGACGAATATTGGGTCGAACATGCGTCAAATACAAACCATTTTGGGTGGCGGGTCTGAAGTGAACGCGGCAGAGGACGCGCTTTCACCACCGGACCAGCAACAAGAATGAAGCAGTGACTACGCAGTAATTTTGAGCATGCTTAAATCTAATCACAGTGGTATCTGTGCCGCTTCGTAGAGTTGTACTATTATTCTTATTATTATCCTAACTTGTGAACGTGCGGTCAAGCTTGTCCCCGAACTCGGCGCCATAATCAGTTCCGTCGCCTGCATGTTTGTTAGTCAGTTGCATTACCCTCCGCCGCACCCTTGCCTTTGACGCTTGCTGTCCCATTCAACTGCGCACCGGCCTAGCGGTTACTAATGATTCCCGTACCGGGCCCGATGGCCACTTACATCGCTCTCTATTTTTCGATAGATTGGCAGTCCGGTTGAAGATGGAGCACCCTGCATTCACACTTGCCGCGATCTGCTCGATTGGAGGAATTGGCGGCTACGTTCGGCGCGGAAGTGTTCCCAGCCTTGCTGCCGGCATTACTATTGGCGGCCTCTACGCTTACTCGGGCAAGCTCCTGCGCGAAAACGCGGACTATGGTATTGAGCTCGCATCCGCCGCCAGCGCCCTGCTCACCCTGGGCTCGCTGCCACGGGCCATCCGCGTGCGCAAGCCGGTCCCCGTCGCGCTCTCTCTGGCCGGTATATCGGCGCTAGCGTACTATGGCAAGAAGTACAAGGACTTTGTGCTGGACTAGCGGTTGTTGCATGTTGTTTCTGCAACGCTAGAGCCATATTTATATATGCATAGAAGTTTCAGCGTAGTTACGAGTATTCAATTCAATGGATTTCAGTGACGTGTTGCGCTCCGTTGCGCTATTGCGCCATTGCGCCATTGTGATGGCTCTGTGCTGTCACCACCGCATTTACATGGCAACCCTGAATCACTAGGTCAGAGTCATTTCTGCTGTATACCCCTGTATTTCCGATTGCGCGAGGGTCCCAGCGTACGTAGCTCGCTGCTTGAACTTGTCGCCTCATGGAGCTACAGCTTAAGGCATGCCCCCTTGCCGCGAGTATTACAGCTCGTTGCTCTCCTACTCAAACAGTACCCGTGACGTGTTCTGGAGCCACTTGTGGCAGTTGAGCAAGCCTATTCGCACTAGAGTATGCGTGATTTAGCAGCTGATGCGGAGGCATCGAGTCAGGCTCACGACGGGACGAGCCATGTTTACGTCCCGCAAGGGGCAGGGGTTATGCACATAGATGCGACAGAACCTGCTTCAAAGTGCTGAATTCTTTGTATCGTTCTACATAACGGTATTAATCCTCAGGACATGTTCCTTTCCCGCTCGCGTCGCAATGAAGCGCGACTTACCAGCCCTGGTCTTGCTGAGGACGCGTGGGATGAGGCCACCGTTTCCCGGCCTTTTAGCTGACGTGTTACGTCACCCACTCCTCTCCCGTTTACCGACATGAAGCTCAAGGAGATCCCTCGTACGGCGACGTTTGCGTGGCTCCCTGATGCCTCCCCGCAGCTCGTAACGGGTACCGCGGCCGGGACGATTGATCCGGACTTCAGCGCGGCCACGGCTCTCGAGCTGTGGAAGCTGGACCTGCTCGACCACTCGGTTGCGGGCTTCACCGCGGAGAGCGCGGGACGCGTGGAAACGGACGCGCGTTTCCACGACCTTGCCGTCAGCGACGACGGCCGCTACGCTGCGGCCGCGTTGGAGAACGGCGTCGTCGACGTTTGGGAGCTGCCGTCGCTTGCGAAGGCCGGCCACAACGACTCGACGCACTCTGGGCCCGTAAAGAGCGTCGGCTGGAGCCGCAAGGAGCGCCAGAAGTTCGCTACGGGTGGATCGTCGGGCCAGGTCTTTGTTTGGGATGTTACGGACCTCTCGAAGCCGTTTGCACCGGGCAATGCTACGACGACGCGTCACGATGACGTGTCCAGTGTTGCGTGGAACAACCATGCGGCTCAGATTTTGGCCACAGGCGGGAACTCAGGCTTCACGTCTATTTGGGACACGCGCCGCCACCGCGAGGTGCTGCACCTCCACTACACGAGCACCTCAGGCACACGCGTGGCCGTGAGCAACGTGCAGTGGCATCCCACAAACTCCACGCAGCTGCTCACTTGTTCTGCTGACGACGCAGAGCCCGTGATATGCCTGTGGGACCTGCGCAATGTGAACTCGCCTGAGAAGGTGTTGCGCGGCCACACGAAGGGGGTGCTCTCGGCCGACTGGTGTCGCCAGGACGCGTCGCTTCTGCTCAGCGGTGGCCGCGACAACCAGACGTTGTTGTGGAACCCGGAGAAGGAGACGCCACTTGGAGCCTATCCCATATCTGTCGAGTGGGCGTTCAAGACGCAGTTCCACCCGCGCATGCCGGACCTGTTTGCCAGCGCAAGTTTCGATGGCAAGGTCACAGTGCAGACGTTGCAGGACACGCACTCGGGAACGACGCAGCCCGCCACGACGAAGCAAGGCGACGACTTCTGGGAGTCGGACACGGTTATGGACGCCGTGCATCCGTCTTTCCAGCTGCAGCAGCCGCCTAAGTGGCTGCAACGCCCCGTGTCGGCCAAATTCGGATTCGGAGGCAAGCTTGCCATCGTGAAGGACAACGCGGTTGAGATCTGCTCGGGCAAAGAGTCGGCGTCCGAGATCGGCCTAGCTAAGGACCTTGGTGAGTCGCTTAAGACAAAGAACTTTGAGGCTGTGGTCTCGGAGTCGCAAGCCGATGGCGGTTGGGAGATTCTTGCCGCAGTGGCTAAGGGCGAGCACGTTCCGCTTCCCGAGGAACCACTGGCGGGCAAGCCTGAAGACGAAGATGATGATGACTTTAGCATTGTTCCCCAGTATACGCCGGAGGGTGACTTTTCGCTGCTAGACAAGTCACATGCCGCCGTTGTGAAGGCTGTTCTGCAAGGTGACTATGACGCAGCTGTTTCGAAGCTGGTCGCGAACGGCCAGGCCGGTGATGCCCTGCTTGTGGCCAGCTTCGGCGGCCCCGACCTCGTGAAGCGCGCCCAGAATGCGTATTTGAGTGCGCAGGCAGTCGAGCGCCCATACCTGAGGGTTGCGTGGAGCGTTGCTGGTCAGCATCTTGATGATCTGGCTGAGCACAGCGAGCTCGCGGCATGGCCCAGCGTAGTACGTGCCGTGAAGTCCTCGCAGCAGGCCGTCACGAAGCTTGGCGACAGGCTCGCGGCGGCTGGGGAGCGCGATAATGCCTTGCGCGTGTTCCTCGCCGGTAATAATGTTGCGGCTGCTGCGAACCTGTGGCTCGACGAGCTACCGAAACTGGAAGCGCGCATCGCCAAGGATGAGGGGGCCACGGTTTACGTTGCGCATGTGCTGGCCCTGCAGCAGGTTGTCAAAAAGCTTGCCGTAGCCACAAGCAAACTTGGCCTGCCGGCGGCGGACGCTCCGGGTGCTGACCGGCTCTATTCGGCCTTCCGCGACTACGCTAACATAGCCGCTCAGCAGGGAGATCTAACCCTTGCAAAACAATTCCTAGACATGCTCCCCGAGGAGTACTCTGCCGAGAAGCAGCGCGTGGATGTCGCTACGCAGCAGAGCTCTACTACGGCAGTGAGAGCTCAGGGCAGTCGCCCCGGGGCGGTACCCAGCAGCCATTTCGCGCCATCCCCAGCGGCCTCACAGAGTCCTAAACGCCCGCAGCCACCGTCGGCCACTGGTAGGTCTGAGTCGCCTGCGCCGGCGCCTGCCGCTGCCGCTACAGGACTGCGTGCGCAGCCTGCGGCCACGACGAGGCCGACGGGTCGCCGCTACGTCGCGAACCCATATGCACCGCCGCCGGGCACTGCGTCACCAGGCGCGGCCTCACCCTTCGCCGTGCCGAAGCCTGCGGCTCCGGCCGCGGCCGCAGTGCCGCCGCCTCCGCCTGTGGCTGGAAGCACTCCGAACGGCGCTACGCCGCCGCCGCGCGCTACCTCCAAGACGGGCTGGAATGACATCCCTGAGCTTCCTGCGTCTGAGCCCGTGCGCAGGCCCACGGCGCCCCAAGTCGTTGCGCCTCCTCGCACAGCTGCGGCACCACCGGCCGCGTCGCAGCCGCGGTTCACGCCGTCGCCGCGGGGCTCTCAAGCGGCTGTTGCGCCGCCGCCCCCGCCGGCCAGTGCCCCGAAGCCGGCGGCACCTCCCGTTGCCCGAGCTGGCGTGCCACCTGTAGCAGCAGCAGTGCCTCCAGTGGCCGTACCCCCTCCGGCTGCGGCGGCAGCGCGGCCTGCTCCGCCGCCGAATCCATACGCGACGAAAACGGCTACACGAGCCGCGACATCGGCGAAGCCGAATCCATACGCGCCGTCGCCGAGCGATACGCCGCAAGGATCGATTTCGCCGAGCCCCGTGCCCTCGCGGCCGGGCTCGCGCGCGGCGGCCGCGCCGCCGCGGGCGAAGCCTGTTGCTCCGCCGCCGCCGGCCGCGAGCGCGAAGGTTCCTCCGCCGCCCCCTGCGGCGGCGGCCGCTGCTGTGCCTGTGCCGTTGCCTGTACCTGTGCCGGCGCCCGCGGCCGCGCCGGCCGTGGTGCCTCCGCCGGCCACAGCCTCCCCTGTGGCGGCTCCGCCGCGCGCGTCGGCCTCGCCCGCTGCTGGTAAGAAGGCAGTTGACCCATCCCGCATTCCCGCCGCCGCGCAGCCCATCTACGCTGGATTCACGGCTGAGCTGCAGCGGATCCGGCCCGTCATTGAGGCGCAGTACTCGAAGCAGTATAAGGACACGGCGCGGCGTCTCGATATTCTGTACGAGAACCTTGGCAAGCAGGACGCGCTGACCGAGGTCACGGTCACAAAGCTGCGGTCGTTGGCGGATTCGCTGAGCGCCGGGAACTATGAGGGAGCTAACGGCGTTGCTGCTGATATCATTGCGAACCACTCCAGCGAGACGGGCGAGTGGATGACAGGTGTGAAGCGCCTCGTCCAGATGGCGAAGGCCGTGCCCGTTTAAAAGGAAAAAAAGAACAGGAAGGACGGATTTAGCTAGTACTTATATTATACACCAACAAACGTATCCCCGGCGCGGTGCCCTCCGTCGGCATAAAAATAAGCGGCCCCTGTAGTTTATGACCTTGAAATATGAAGCATGCCGGTCGCCTAACCGAATGGGAGTCCAGTGCCACGAGCAATGACGAAACGAAAATGGAAATGCAAATGAAAAATGGAAAATGAAAAATGGAAAATGTGCATTACTACTATGAAATGATGATTTTAGTTCGTTAAGGGTATATTAGGGAAGCCTCTAAAGGAAGAGAGCAGCGGCGCCAACGGCGACAACGGCAGCGCTGCCGATCTGCAGGCGCATGCCACCGTTCACCACAGGAGCAGAGGGGCCGGCCGAGCCCTGCGGGCCAGGAGCCTTGGGGCCGGTCGAGTTGCCAGCGGCAGGAGCAGCCGGGGCCGAGCTGGCCGGGGCAGCAGGAGCAGAGCTGGCAGGAGCAGCCGGGGCCGAGCTAGCAGGCGCAGCAGGCGTGCTAGGGGCGGCCGCAGGCGAGGTCTCCGTGCACGAGCAGTCCGTGATGGTCAGAAGAGTGGACTCCGTCACGGTGTACTCCTTGGGGCCGACAGTGTAGGTGCCCGGCGTGGGGCAAGTGACCGTCGTAGCAACGGGGCTAGCCGTGCCGGGGGCAGCGGGCGTAGCCGGCGTCGCCGGGGTCGCAGCCGTGGCGGGCGACGAGGCCTCGGCGGGCGTCGCAGGCGTGGCAGGCGTCGCCGGGGTGGCGGCCGTAGCGGGCGACGAAGCCTCAGCGGGCGTCGCGGGCGTGGCGGGCGACGCGGGCGTGGCCGGCGTCGCAGGCGTCGCAGGAGACGAAGCCTCGGCCGGGGTGGCCGGCGCAGCAGGCGTGGCCGGCGTGGCAGCGGACGAAGCCTCAGCCGGCGACGCAGGAGAGGCCGGGGCGGCGGGGCTGGCCGGCGACGAGGCCTCAGCCGAAGAAGGAGCCGCGGGCGCCTCCGACGAAGAGGCCGGCGCCTGCGTGGGAGCAGCCGGGGCCGTAGTGTCCGTGCACGAGCAGTCCTCGACCGTGAGAAGCGTCGACTCCGTGACGGTGTACGGCTTGTTGTTCACCGTGTAAGTACCCGGGGTGGAGCAGTCGACGGTCGTGCGGAAGGTCTCCTGCACAGTAGCAACAGCCGTCGAGCCGGGCTCCTGCACCGTGGTGGGGGCAGCGTTGGCGTTAGCAACGGCAACGGCGGAAAAGAGAGTGACGGTGGAGTACTTCATTGGTGTGTAGCGGAAAAAGAGAGGATTCGTTTCTGGCTGATCTACCCCTTAGGCGCGTTTCTTATATATCCCTGGGGACCCTATTTTTAGAGGGTTTCTTCTTTGTTTATCCAGGTGCTGAGCCCCACCTCGCCCCTGGAAAGTCTCAGTCTCGGTCGTGTCCCCCTGCATAGGCATGTACCTAACCGAAACATCCTTGCCCCGATACGCGTATCGAGTGAACGCGTCAGCTTGCGCCGCCAGGCTGCGAATTACTTGTTTCAAGGCCCAGCGTCCAGCACTGGCCTATTGAGCCTGCTATCCACGAGCTCACGGCCCGCTGTTTACCCTGCGCTAGAACCCACAACACCCGGTGCGGAATGCTAGCCGGTTGCTCCGACGCGGGCACCCACGCGTTGCGCGCGTCTCAGCCGCGGCATGGAAGTCATGCATACCCTGACCCGCGTTGGTGACTCCCCGTGGTTTACCCCATGAAGATCAAAAGTGAAAGGCGATCTCGGAGCACCCATCCGTAGCAACTAACTAAAAGCCGCCGCGCCCATCTAAGCACATTCCGCACCCCAGTCCATCACCGCATGAAAACTGGGCGCGGGGAACCCGGCCAGCGCCGCCCACAAAAGCCTGATTTGTCATCTGGACCGCCTCGCACATGCCGAAAGTTTTCTATGGCTCGCGCAGCCGCTCGGTGACGCCGCCGAGCACGTACGCGAGCGACGACTCCGGCAGCGAGGCCTCGACCGACATCGAGGTCTCGCGCCGCCGCCCGGCACACCGCCGCGGCGAGAGCATCGACGCGGCGCAGCCCGATCCGAAGCGCGCGCGCACGCGCACGGCGCGCGACGCTCAGGGCCGCCGCGCGCTGCAGAAGGCGTGCCAGCGCAACGACCCGGAGCGCGTGCGTGCCGCGCTCGCCCAGCACGCCGACATCGAGGACCGCGACTACGCCGGCACGACGGCACTGCACGACGCGGCGCTGAACGGGAACGCTGAGATCGTGGGCCTTCTGCTGCAGAGCGGCGCCGTCGTCGACGTGCGCAGCGGCCTCGAGGAGCTCGACACGCCGCTCATGGATGCCGCCGCCGCGGGGTCTGTCGAGGTCACGCGGCTGCTTGTCGACGCCGGCGCGGACCCGCGCATCTCAAACGCCGTCGGCAAGACGGCCGTAGACTTCGTGGATGAGGGCGACGAAAGCGCCGCGCAAATCATAAGGCTGCTCGACGACGCCACGCGCGCGCTGCGCGCCGCCGGCGCACCCATCATCGATGCGCCCACGCACGCGAACGCGCCGCCGAACCTGTTTCCGCCGGGCTACGAGGCCCGCAAACGCACTGCGTCCACGAACTTCATCGACGTGACTCGGCGCACAGGGCGCGGGATCCGCGCCGACGCGGTCGCGCACGCCGCAGAGGGGAACCTCGCGTTCGTTGGCCTCGCCCTCGAGCGCGGTTGGACGCCTACGGCGGAGGCCCTCGTCAAGGCCGCCAAGTTCGGGCACCAGGATGTAGTGGGTCTGCTGCTTGCGTTCGGGCTCGACGCAGATGCCGCATTTGAGGGCCAGACGGCGCTGAAGGCCGCTGTGCAGCGCGGGCATGTGGCCACGGCGCAGCTTCTGCTCCAGAGTGGCTCTCGATTGGACCGCAAGGACTCGCGGGGGCGCACGTATCGTGACCTGGTTGCCGACTTGCCGCCTACTGACCCAATGCGCGTGCTCATAGAGGGCTCGAAGCCGGGCGCCACGGGCGAGAAGGTTGACGGTGGCTCTGGTGAGGCGGCTGCGCCTAAGCAAACGCCAAAGGCTGATGCTACGGTGTCGGCCGAGCCCGAAGCCCGCGCAGCGACTAGTGCGAAGGTAGCCCGTGAACGGCGTGATTCCACGGGTGCCGCTCGCAAGCCCCGCGTAGGCGCTCATGTAGAGGGGCACGCCTCCGCCGATCAGAAAGTGCCCCTGCCTAACACGCAGGCCTCGATCAAGCATGAGCGTACAAGCAGTGACAGGGCCGTACGGTCTAGTTCGGATGGGTCACGCCATAAGCCTGAGCGGCTAAGCGCGGCCCATCCGTCGCCGCCTGCGCCTCCATCTTCGACTGCAGACTCGTCTTCAGGTACTCCGTCTAGTCAGGCGCCTACGCCGGCAGGACCGAGTGATGCGAGGAACGTTCAGCAACGGGTAAGCTCGAGGTCGGAGTCCCGCCCCGGGGCGTTCCGGCTTGCAGACCTGCGCGCTATCAAGCCCAAGAAACGATCAAAGTCTGCTGTCGAGCCGGAGCTGGTCAAATCCAGGGATGATACGCCGCCGCCGCCGGTCACGACGGGCTCTCACGGGACAGCGTTCGCGCCCGGTGTTCCCTCTGATCCCGCGCGGGAAGAGATCCAGGAGGCGGCGCCGGCGCCGGCGCCGGCGCCTGCTCATGATGATGCCCCTCCGCATGCCGCTCCCGAGGCTGCTGCAGGCTCTTCTTCGCCCGTGGCGTCGGCTTCTCCTGCTGCGCCGCGCGAGTCGCCGGTCCTCTCGCCGCTGACGGACGCGCCGGCGGAGAAGCCGGTGGAGAAGCCGAAACGTCTGACGGAAGACTCGCCGAAATGGATCGAGCGCTCGAATGAGCTCGCCGAGTTGGCAAGACGCAGGGAGAAGCAGAGGTTGGCGCGAGAGGCGCGAATGCTAGAGAGTTTGGCTAATGAGGAGCGCCGGCGCTCCCAAGAGCCGCATAGTCCTGCAGCACAGAGTCCTGCGTCAGAGCCGTCTAGCGACAACCAGCCGCCGGATACAGTGCCCGTGAGCACGCAGTCGGCCCCAGCGGTTCTGACAGAGTCTGCTGCTCCAAAGCCGGTGGTTCCTGTCGCGGCGTCGACTGACGCGCCAGTACCCGCACCGGCGCAGGCACGCGCACCCGTATCCGCGTCAGCGCCCGCGCCCGCGCCCGAGCCCGTGCCCGAGCCTGTGCCCGTTTATGCATCCGTGAAACACCTTCCCTTCTTTTTGCGCCAGCTGTCGTACAAGGCAGAGCCGCAGAATGTGGGACCCCTGTTTGTGCATCTTATTGGCACTACGCCGTATTATCTTGACGTGCAGCTCGCCGCGCATGCAGGGATTCCTCAGCTGCATGTACAGTACTCGCAGTGGCCGAAGGTGCTTGTCACGGACGCGCATAAGCCGGCATTGTGGTCTTTCTGTCGCCCGTGGGCCGTAGGACGCAGTGTGTCGGATGCCGTGCTGGCAGCCGAGGCGGCTGCATTCACGTCGCTGCCGCTTGCGTGGGTCCCAACGTCTATCGTTGACGAAACCCTGTTCCGGGGCACGCCGCCGTCGACAGTCAAGATCAGGCTTGATCCGCCGAGGTCCGCCCCGAAGTGGTCTGATCTCATTTCGGATACGGAGCTGCCGTTGAGGTTGCAATTCCGCGCTACGCTCCTTCGACGGTTGCCAGAATGGTGAACGTTTTCTGGAGCACGCATCTGTTTGTGTACATATAATCTATTTATTAGCCGCATGGCTGGCCTATTTAATTTTCTTTCTTTTCTTCTTGATTGACTTGGTCCTATTCCTTACAAGTGGCGTCCCAGATATCCGTTCGTTGAAAAGTGCCTCGGCGTTTAACGCTCAGTCGATCCTGGCGTTGCGAAACCGAGCCGAGTACGAGACTGCATCTACTAAACTAGTATTGAGATAAATAACGATTCCCTTCAAGCTAGACATCATTGCGGCACTCAACATGAAAACTGGACTAGCGCAGCCACGCAAGTGGAAGCTGTAAATATGCAATCTATTTAGGGTACGTAAGAAAGCTCCGTGGCGGAGAAGGCAGACGCTAGCAACTTGAGATCAATAAATAAAACTAAACTGGAAGTAGATTAGGAACACAGCACGCAAACCAAATATATAGCTCGCACGCACACGTACGCTCGCATGCGCACGTACGCACAGCACGTCGCGGCAACAGAGCTCACTTGGCCAACTCTTTCTTGACTTCCGCATCGAACCCACGGGGCGCGAGCTGGATTGGCGTCTCTCCGTCCGCAGTCTCGGCCACAGGGTCCGCCCCGTTCTTCAGCAAGACCGCCGCCACCGGCGCCCTCTCCTCGGCATAGGCATGGTGCAGAGCCGTCCAGCCCTCCCTGTCTGTCGCATTTACTGGCGCGCCGTACTTCAGCAGCAGCTCGACGAGCTCGACCGAGCCCATGGCCGCGGCGCGCTGCAGGCTCGTAACCTGGCGCGCGTCCTTCGCACGGGGCGACGCCTTGTGCTCAAGCAAGAGCCGTGCAGCTGCGATCTGGTTTTTGGAGACGGCGAGGAACAGCGGCGTTTGGCGGTTGTTCGTAGGCGCGTCAATCAGAGGATCGAACGGAAGCAGCTGCTTGACGAACTCGAGGCCCAGCGACGCGGCAATATGCAGTGCCGTGAACCCGGCCGAGTCGGCTGCGTCTATGTCGAAGCGTGAGCCCAGCTTCTTCGCGGCAAGAAGCACCTCGCTCACGGTCTCGGGGTCGCGCGCCTCGCTCAGCGCCCACATGAGTGGCGTGCGGCCGTCGCCGTCGGCCTTGCGCAGCACAGCCAAGTCCTTCTCCAGTGCAGCATGCAGAAGATGCACCTTGCGCTCACGAATATACTCCTGCACTTCGTCCATTCTCTCGCTGCGCTCAATAAAACTGCAACTGTGCTTGAGCTGCAACCGCTCGCTGCCCGAGACTAGGCTGGGTTAGGACAGCGGGGAACAGGCCTCCGCGCAGTCGACTTTGAGGGGCAAAATCGGCAGCGCCACCACTTAATTGCAGCCAAAAAAAGCCGTCCTTAATACACTGCTAAACGCCTAAATGCACACATAGCTCTGAGCGCTTGGGATGTACGCTGGAGCGCCGTTAGGCCTGAGGCTTACTGGCCATCAGCGTTTAAGTGCGAATGGGAAACTTGCAGGTAATTCCTGCCACTAAACACAAACTCAGCAAACCAAAGCTAACTGCCGGCTAGCCAGCCCTTCGTCCTGCGTATGGTCCCCATTTGCCAGGTTCAACGGTCGCTCACACTACGGGCCGGCCGCAGCCAAGGGCTAGGGCCGAACCGCACTGACGCTACCACTAACACACTAGCATTCCAAGCCGACACGAACCAGACCAGCCTATCCACATGGGATTCGCAGGCGCGCCAGTCTCATCCGGCCTTCTGGCCGGTGCGACTGTCGGACCAATGCTTGTGTCGTTTCTCGACGTCCCATTCCGGTTCCTGCTGCGCATGGACCCACACATATACAAGTGGCACCAGTACTACCGCTTCGTGTCCAATTCGCTCATATGGACGGACCAAGCGAACGTGATCCTCGCGACGATCACACTGTACAACTTGAGAATCGTTGAGCGGTTCCTCGGGTCGCGGCGGTTTGCGAAACTCGCGCTCGGCGCGTGGGCCGTCAGCACCACGCTCACGGGTCTGGCTGCGTGGGGGCTTTCCGCCATTTTTGACGTGAATCTCGTATTCCAGCCCGGCGCAATTGGACTTACCACAGCACTGGCAGCGTGGTACGCGCAGCTCGTGCCGCCCACGTACTACGTGAAGATTGGCCACGCTACGGTCTCGGACAAGTTCCTGACGTATGTGATGTTCACGCTCATGCTCAGAGATTGGGGCGATATCGTGAAAGTTGCCTGCGGCCTCGCGGCAAAGACACTCGTGAGCTTTGCACTCGCGCGCGCCTAGCCCGCGACAGCCAGAACCTGCCTGCTCCCCTCCCCGCGCTGCTCTGACTTCTAGTCGCGCTGCCTTGAAGCAGAGGGTCTAGCATGGCTCGTCACGCCAGTGCTCCGAGGCAATATGCAAGGGCAAGCGAGGCGGCTACGTCTCAGACCTAGTTCAGTTAACTACGGAGGCGCCTGCCACCCCCCGCATGAAGCGCGGGAATACGAACCAATAAACGGCGTCCCCACTAAGCTACCTAAACGGTCAAACAGCATTAATAAATTCGAAATACTGATATATATAATGGCACTGTGATGCGCGGACGTCCTGCCGTACGTGCGTACATCTATCGGCACCCCCCACATTTCGGCTGACACACATGGACCCCACGAGCATCGCTGCGGAGCTAGCGACGCTAGTTGGCGTGCTGCGGGCCGCGTCAAGCAACACCGAGCATGCAAAGCAGAAACTGCGGAGGTTTGCGTATGTGCTTCCGCTCATAAAGAACCCGCAGAACCTTGGCTTGCTCGTGCACGAGCTTGCCGAGAGCCCAGACCTCCTGACGAGCGTCGAGACGGTCCTTTTTGCCGTGGACGCCGTGTCGTCAGCCCATGCATATAAAGAGCGCGTCTCAAACCCCACAATCTCCGTCACGAGCTGGTCTCAGGAACTGCTGGGGGCCGCGTTCTCGGTGCCGCCGCTCGTGGGCCTCATCATTGCCGCGGGCCTGCGCGCGGAGCGCGAGACGATCATATTTGCGAACGCCGTCTGCACACCGCAGACACCGCTGGATCTCATGGCCGCAGCCGCGGCGTGTCTCGCACGAGCGCAATGGTCGTTCAAGCGCGAGTCCTACGCCGAGCTGCCGTGCGCACTTATTCTGCCCAGCGCATTGGCCGTTCTCTACACACCGCTGAACCTGAACCTCTTAGAGCCGCCTGTGTCGAAGGACATGGGAAGCTGGAGCAGGTTAGTTGGAGGCCTGCTCGGACAGGTGGATCCACCAGAAGTGGCGCGCTACCTCGAGACGGCGAACTCCTTTGTGCGCTTGGCCGTCGCCCAAGACTACGACGTCGACAAGTACAAGCCTCTGTTCTTCGGCATCGTCATTCAGCTCGAGGGCCTTGCCGCGCAGATCCTGACCTCTGCAGCCCATCGCGCCACGCGATTCTCCGTTGCCACGGCAATCCTGAGCATTATCCAGCCGCTCGGATTTGTCGTGGAGGCAGTGGGTGCGCAGTTCGACAGCTTCCAGTTCGTCCTGAACGTGTCGCTCGACACTCTGAGCACAAACGCGCGCGCCGCTGCGGACGCGCTGCGCGCGCTCGGAGCGCACTGGTCGTTTGGACAGCTGCTCGGACCGTCGCCAGCCCAGGCCGGCGACCTTGTCTTCTTCTTCGACACGGCCGAGCAACTCATGCCGGTCCTGACTGCACCTGATGCCGAACAGCTCGTTCTGCCTATCGCCGCGCGGTTTCTGCCACTGGGCATCCACACATCCGTGTTCGAGGCAGCGCATTCGCTCATGCTCGCATTCCTGGCAACCCACCAGCGCCGAGGACACTCGAAGAGCGCGTCCGCCCTCGCATATTTTGACCAGCTAAAGGTCCTCTTCCCCGCACCGCTGAGCTACACACAGTTCCGCACCGCCGTGGGCGCTGTGCTTGCCGCCGTGGAGCCCCATCAGACCAAAGTTGTGCTCGAGTACGTGTTCATGATGGCGAAGGCGACGCAGCCCGGCACGCCCCTCAACGGCGAGAACCAGCCGCCCACGGTGCGAGCGGCGCTCGTCTCGACGCTGGCCCACTGTGCGGCGCAGGTGTGCGACGCGCCAAACCTGCGCCGCTGGCTGCATCTTATAGGCCAAATGGTGCCAGCGCCATACAACGACTTAGTGGCTGCCGAGGCGCGCTGGTTGCAGAAGGATTTGAGCGACGTCGTCACTGGCCTTGGCCTGGACGTCAGCGACGTCGGAATTCGCTGGTGGTTCGGAGAGGCCAGGTTCTAGATGCTAAGCGTCAGATACTAAGCGTCAGTGGTCCGTAAATAAACACAGTTGCTACGTAATTGCTACGCAGTTGCTACAAAAGCAGATAATTTTACAGGGTCTGCGCCGTAGCCAGCTTCTCAGCGCCCTCGGCCGTTGTCTCGGCCGTATCGACGGCGGCATTCGCCACGAGTTCGCTCTCCTTCCACAGGGCCGGGAGCTTGAGTTTGACAAAGTTCGGCGCGACGCACTGCTCAGCAAACCGGCTGCGGATAGCGCTCTCGACGACCTGGCCAAGCTTCGGCACGTCCTCGAGCTGCGAGCGCGCGCCCACGAGCGAGTGCACCTGGAACTCCATGGAGAAGTCTGGTGCAAACGAGAACGTGATGGCGAACTCGGGCTGCTCCTGATCCGTGGCGGGCCGCTTCGTGACCATGGACAGCGACACGCGGCCGCTGAAGTTCACGAGCGAGACCGACGCGCGCAGCGGCAGGTACGCCATCATGATCTTCGGGTAGTTCAGGAGCAGTCGCGTCTCGATGCCGAGCGTGATCTTGTCCTTCAGATCAATGTCGAAGCGCGCCTCAAGCCCGTCGCTGAACTCGGGGTTCGTGGACCGGTACACTTTACAGTTGTGGAACAAAGGGTAGTCTTGCCCGAGATTGAGCTCCGTGACCTTAATGGTGTCGATGAAGTTCGGGATCTTCTCGCTGTGGAAAATGGAGTTCAGCATTTTGAGCAGGTGGTCGTTGAACACGGCCTGCTGCCGCAGCGCGTTCACATTGAGCGCGACAAGCAGTGTGAACCAGTCCATTGACTCGCTCTGGTGCTGTTCAACATCGTAATAAATATGTTCAAGAATGCTCTCCAGCGACGAGGCCACCTTTGGCTTCACGTCCGTTTTCTGCGTGTCTGGGAGCGAGATACCCTTCACACCGGGTGACTCGGCGAACAGGAAGAATCGCAGAAGAAGGGCAATCACAATGAGCACGCTGAGCTGGCCCACGAGCAGGCCCGCGGCGAATGAAGACATCCGCGTCGCACTAACGATCACCACGAACCACACAGTTGCCCCGTAGGCAAGGGTAAGGTCAGGAGCCAGCGCGAGGCGATGCAGGCAGGCCAGACGGTGCTGACGCCGCAATTACGTTATACATACATATATTTTTTTTCAGGCTCTCTCTACTCCCTGGGGAGGAGGGCAGAAAAATCCACCACCTTAAGGGCAGCGCTTCGAAGCAGCTTCGCAGCCATTCTCAACTTATTTAGGTTTTTTACAATATGGCTAAATTGAAGGAGCACAAGCACAAGCACAAGGAGCATAAGCACAAGAAATCCAAGGATCATGAAAAGACCGCGGACGCCGAGACTGACGAGCGTACTGCGCCAGCGACAATGACGAAACCGGTCCCGCCCCGCCCCGAAACGGACCCGGCGCAGCTCAATGCGGCCACGGCGTCGCAATCAGAGTCTGACTCGGAGTCCGACCAGTTCGAGGACGAGAACGGCGATTTGGTTACGGCCGAAATCGACCAAGGTATCAACCAAGTGTTGACGGCGCTGCGCTCGAACGATGCGCAGATCTTAAAGGACGCAAAGCACAACTTCTTCCCTGAGATCGGCGCAGACGGGACGGCCGAGGCGCGCGAGCCCGAGGCGCAGGAGAAGCCCGTGTTTTTGAAGGACTACCAGCGCGAGAACCTGCTGAGCGGAGCGGCTCTGCGTGACGACGACGACGACGACGGCGAGCAGCCGCCGCCGGCCACGTACGCAGGACAGCAGGAGAAGGACCGTGCAGCGCTGTTGCAGGAGATCCATGCCCAGGACAACGAGGACGACGAAGGGGACGATGACCTTCTGCAAAAGCGCACGACCGAGCGCGAGATCCCCGCTGTGGAGCTGCCGGACCCGGATAAGGATGCTGACGGGTTCCTGAATGCATATCTCTCAAACAAGGCGTGGGTGCGGCCGGCGAAAGAGGCGAAGAACCCTTCGTACACTGATGTTGTGGGCGAGAAAGAAGAGAGCGACGACGATGACGAGTTTGACGAACTCAGCGAGAAGTTCGAGAACGCATACAACTTCCGCTTCGAAGACCCCGCGTCGGCGGAGATCGTGAGCTATGCGCGCGACCAGAGCACGCTGCGACGAGGCAAGAAGGGCAGCCGCCAGAAGAAGCGCGAGCGCGAGCGCGCGGCGCGCGAGCAGGAGAAGGAGCAGCAGAAGCTCGAGCTGGCGAAGCTGCGCAAATCGAAGGTCAACGAGATTTCCGACAAGCTGGCGCAACTACAGGAAGCCGTGGGCGAGGACGACGCTGCATTGGCTCAGAAGCTGAGCGCCGAGGATCTTGACGGTGACTGGGATAACGACGAGTGGGACCGCCGCATGCAGAAGCTGTTTGACGAGGAGTTTTATGGCCGCCAGAGTAATGGAGTCGATGCTGAAGGTGCCTCATTTGGCAACGACGAGGAGGACTTGGGCGTCGAATATGCGCAGCCCGAGGCGGCTGAGTTCGCCGCAGCCGAGCCCGACGCGCCTGAGACGGCCCAAGCCGAGCCGCGCAAGCTGTCGCGCAAGGAGCTGAAGCGCAAGGCCGAGCAGTTCATTGACGAGAACCAGGACCTGCTTGTGGACGAGACGATCAAGCCGAAGCAGAGCTTCCGCTACCGCGAGGTCGAGCCCGAGTCGTTTGGATTGAGCTCGCGCGACATTCTGCTGGCCAGCGACAAGGACCTGAACCAGTATGTGGGTCTGAAGAAGCTCGCGTCGTACCGCGAAAAGGAGCGCATCGAGAAGGACCGCAAGCGGTATGCGAAGCGGAAGCGCTTGCGGGAGTGGCGCAAGAGCGTGTTTGGCGTCGAAGACGAGCCGAACGACGAGCTGTGGGAGCAGCGCAAGCGCGCGGCGGCCGAGGAGACGGGCGCTGGCGAGGCGCCGAAGCACAAATCGAAGAAGCGCAAGCACTAGCCAGGATTGTAAATAAGCGTGTATTATTATTATTATTATTATTATTGTTATTATTGTTGTTGTTATTAGTGTCATTCAGAAGCACTTTTGTATGTACAACCCAGTGCGGCGCGACAAGCAGCACGCCGTTACGAAGCGTGCGGACCGCTTTTGTGCGGCTCTTCCTTTTTATTCTTTTCCTCTAGAGCATGCGGTGGATCTGTGCGTCGCTAACCAGCTCAGACTCGTCTTTGCCCCACCAGCCAAACAGGAAGTGCTCGCAAATGAGCTTAAACCACGGCGTGAAGTGGTAGGCCGGGTCCGTGAACATGTGCTGCAGCTCGTCCTTGGACACCCAGCGCGTGTCGCGCACCTCATTTGGCGACGGGCGCAGCTCGGGGTCCGCCTTCACGAACAAAATGTAGTCGACCTCGTGCTCGCCCCAGTGGCCCGAGCTCGGCGCCATGTAGTGGATGCGGGTCAGAAACTTGAAGTTCTCGACGGGCACATCCTTCGCGGCAATGCCAAGCTCGTGGTCGAGCTTGCGCACGGCGGCGTGCTTCACGCCCTCGACGTACGCGTCCAGCGAGCGCGTCGTGCCGCATTCGGACGCAATGGCCAGCGGGTGCGAGCAGCACGTATTCGTCCACAGGTCCGGAAAGGTGATTTTCTCCGTCGCGCGCTGCTGCAGCAGCAGCTTGCCCTCTGAATTGAACAGGAACACGGAGAACGCGCGGTGCAGGAGGCCCTCGTTGATGGACGACATGAGGTGCAGCGTCTTTTTGGAGCCAGCTGCGTACGGCACGTCGTCGTAGTCGACGGCTACGCAGGCCTCGTTCATGAGCCGGATCTGCTCCTTATTATGGCCCGCGAAGTACTGCTGGTCCTCGGCCGACGCGTGGTGCTGGCTCTCCGTCGAGCTCGGCCGCGAGTCCAGGGGCTCGAGATCGGGGAACTCCTCGAGCATCCGCGCCGGCGTCGCGGCGGTCACGACCTCTGTGTATGCCATCCGCGGCTGCAAAAATAACGGGCCGAACGAACGAACAACAACATTCTGCGGCCATCTTTCTGCGGCCATCTAAGCGGCGCGTAGCTGGGCGTATCAAGTAGCATAAATTTTGAGGCACGCGGCCGCGCCGGCTCCGAATTGCTATAAGCAGGAAAAAAATGCGGGTAAACAGCATATATACACGTACATACGAGCACCCAGCAAAACGAGGGCACTTCGGAATAACAGCCGCCCGTATGCGCGGCATATTCGCAGCGCGCTTACCGCGAGCGGCACTCGTTTAAAGTTTATACGCGAGAATAATTATGCCCCCCCCCTGCTGACCTGATGTGTGACTGCACGAAACGCTGGGAGCGCTCGCGTCCTAACCCACCATACAAACAAACGACATTCATTCTGACCCACCGAACGCACGCGTTTACGAGGAGGGAGGCAGGTAGCTGTCGGGGGTGGGGGGTTTGTGCGGCCCCCCTGGAAATTTTCAGCTTTGTCAGCTTCTCGGGATCTGGCGTGACTATAGGTTACGCAGGTGCTTATTGACATCTCAGCACTGAGCTTTGATAAATAAATATGAGCGCAACCGACGCGAAAGACAGCAAGCCGCGCGGCGCGGCGGACAACGGGGACCGCAAAAGCCGGAAGCCTGTGTCTGCGGAGCGTGACGACTATATCCCGAAGCCTGACCGTACGGAGTTCACGGAGGGCATGAAGTCGCTGCGCGCGGAGCTTGAGGCGGCACGCGCGAAGCTGCAGAGCGCGAAGACCGACATCGAGAAGTCCAGCGCTGCGAACAAGGGCCCTAGCTCGCCCGAGGAGATGAAGCTGCGCGAGGAGCACACGAGCGTGCTGCAGGAGCGCAACCGCCTGCGCGAGACCGAGAGCAAGACGCGCGCTGAAGCGGATAAGATTGAGGAGGGCATGAAGCGCAAGCTGAACGAGTTGCGGGCGCTGCGGCCCAAGAACGGCCCGCGCAACGTGAAGGAGCTGGATGCGCAGGTGCAGCAGCTGGAGGCCAGCGTCGAGGGCGGCCAGCTGTCGATTGTTGAGGAGAACAAGCTGCTGAAGGAGGTTACGTCGCTGAAGAAGCAGCGCGTTGCCTTCGCGCAGGCCGACAAGCTGCAGGCCGAGATCGACGAGCTGCGCAAGCAGGTTGCAGACACGCGCAAGCGCATCGACACGGCTGCGGCGAAGAGCGTGCAGCAGCGCAAGGCCGAGCTCGAGAAGCAGCTCGACGCGTTTAAGCAGGACAAGGCCAGCCACCGCAAGAAGCTGGACGGCCTGTTTGACCAGCGCCGCGCCGCGCAGGCGGAGGTCCAGCGCCTGAACACGGCCATGGACAAGCTGCGCGCGGACTTTGACAAGAAGATGGACGACTTCCGCAAGAAGCTGCAGGAGCAGAAGACGAAGCGCGAGGCCGAGGAGAAGGCGGCGAAGGCCGCTACGCAGAAGCAGAAGCAGATCAGCGAGGCGCAGGCAAAGGTCGACGCGGCGAAGGCGCCTGCGTTCGGCGCACACATCTCGAAGGCCGAGCAGCTGCTCGCGTATTTCCACCCGCAGGGCAGCGCCGCCGCGCCGGCCGCGGCCGGCGCTGACGCCGACGCGAGCAGCGTGAACGCGCCGCGCGCGAGTGTGTCGAAGGCCGTGAAGGCGCAGACGGCGCCGCAGGGCGCGAAGCCGCTCGAGAAGCCGCTCGCCGCGAGCGGCGCCGACGCCGTGCCTGTCTCGCGCAAGGAGGCGAAGCAGCGCGCGAAGGATGCAAAGCAGTCGCAGTCCGGCAAGGTCTCGCTCGATGTCGGCATCGTCGAGGCGCTCTCGTCGCTGAACATCGCCATCCCGACGCACACGGACAACCTCGACGAGGTCAAGGACAAGCTGCGCGAGAAGATCGCGTACTACAAGGAGCACACGGAGCGCGTCACGCAGGAGCGCGTCGAGCGCGCCGAGAAGCACCTGCAGGAGGTCCGCCGCAAGGTCGAGGCCGAGGAGGCGAAGGCCGAGGAGGCGAAGGAGGCGAAGGCCGCGAAGGCCTCGAAGACCGCCGCCGAGAAGGCCGAGAAGGCTACGGCCGAGAAGGCTGCGGCCGAGAAGGCGCCTGCGCCGGCCGAGGAGGCCGCCCCCGAGCCGGCTGCGGCCTAAGCGCACCAAAAAAAAAAGAAGAAATGGGGAAAAAGTCAAAACTAATGTAAGTAGTAGCTCATTCCGTGCATCCTAATATGTGCACTAGCGAACGTAGTTAGGGCTCTGCCCGCGCGCGCTCACCAGCGGTGCCGATTCCACCACAGGGCCACGCGCATGAGCTGCGTCGTGAGGCGCGTCACGCGACGCGAGCGTAGGAGCCGCGTCCAGGCGCCGCGTATTCGGGCCGCGGCGCGCTGCAGCGGCGCCTTCACACGCGTATGCAGAAACACGGTGAGCGTGTTGTAGTTCGCGAACCGCCGCAGCAGCGCGCGCCGGTCTCGCGCGTAGTAGGTCGCGATCATGAGGTTCAGCTCGAGCGCCTCCTCCTCGAGCCGCCGCTCGCGCTGCCAGAGCCTGCGCTGGTTCAATGACGGCATTTCGCGGCGGCGCTATGCAGCGAGCGGCCGCTGCTGATTCGCACCACGGCCCTGCGCGCAGGCCGATGCCGGGTGCTCCCGAAAGCGGAAGGTCTGCGACGGCCGCTTCCCAGCGCGCTCAAACCCCCCACCCCAGCACCAATGCGTTCTTAATTTCAAGAAAAACGAAATAAATAAACGAATTCGCTGCAGCGGCTGCCGCGAACTGGCCCCATCCCCGCCTAGGGCGCCACGGCGGTGCCCTGCCGCCCTAGCCTTGTCACTTTTCATCGCAGATAAGAAGCGCCGGGACGCCTTACCTCCTCCCGCGACCCTAGCGGGTGCGACGTAATCAACTTACTTATATCAGTGCAATCCCAGACCGAAGTACGCGCTGCGCTGTACCTACGCCGATACAACCATGGTCGACCCCACACGTGTGCGCAAAATCGCGGTTGTCGGCTCGCGGGCCGTGGGAAAGTCCACGATGATTGTGCGCTTTGTTGAGGAGCACTTCGTCGAGAGCTACTACCCAACAATTGAGAACCAGTTTAGCAAGACCATCAAGATCCGCGGCCAGGAGTACAACGTCGAGATTTTGGACACAGCCGGCCAGGACGAGTACAGCATCATCAACCAGAAACACCTCATCGGTGTCGACGGTTTCCTCCTATGTTACAGCGTCACGAATCGCAGCACGCTCGACATGGTGCAGATCATCTACGACAAGATCCTGAACCTCAGCGGCGCAGACCGCGTCCCGGCCGTCATAGTAGGCAACAAGAGTGATCTCGAGCTACAGCGCCAGGTCTCCGAGGACGAGGGCAAGGCTCTGGCCGAGGAGCTCGGCTGCGGCTTCACGGAGACGTCGGCCCGCCTCAACGAGCACATCGAGCGCGCCTTCGAGCTGCTCGTCATGGCCATCGAGAAGCAGAACAATCCCACGGCACCCAAGGAAGAGAAGGGCTGCACCGTCATGTAACGTAATTCGCCAGTCACTTATTTTTTATTTTATTTTATTGCTCCGCTAACTACCACAGCCCAGCCTGGCCCAACGCGAGTGTCTTCCGCCTTTCTAACTACTAGTTTTCCTCAGCATCTGCCGGTGCGTCGGCCTTTCCTGCTGTGCAGGCCACACAGTACTGGGGCCGCGCAGCCCGCCCGCCCTGAGCTGCGACGATGATCCCAACTCGAACCCTATTGCCGCTCAGCAAGAACCGTTATGCGCCATCGCAGTTTATTCAGCACACATGCGACTAACCCAGGTTAGCGCGCCCGGCGCACGCCCAGCGCGCACCGCCGATCTTTACGGGCCGCGTTCCGTTCCCCCCCAAAAAAAAGGCCGCAAGAACTGCAACCGCACCTTGGGCCAAAAATAAAACACGAAATCAAAAACAATTCACTGGTTTTCTAATAAATAAATAAATCTGCTTTTTTTAGGGATGCAACTCCACGTATTTGTTTGTTTGAGCGCCTAAATCCTGTTTAGTAGAACGAGGGGTCCGTGATCGTGAGCACGAGCTCCTTCTTCTCCTCGTCCCAGGACTTGAACTTGATGTGGCTCAGGTTCGGGATAACAATGTCGGCACCCGCGTCCTTCACCTTCTGCGCCTCGTAGGTCGTGGCCATGCCAATGACCGTGGCGCCGGCCTCCTTACCCGCCTTGATACCGGCAGGCGCGTCCTCAAACACAAGGAAGTGGTGCAGCAGGTCAAGTGCCTTGTGGCCCTTCAGGTATCCCTCCGGGTTCGGCTTGCCCTCCTTGATGTCCTCGGCCGTGATGAACACCTCCGGCTTCTTGATGCCGAGGAAGTCCTCGAACCAGGACGAGGCCATCACGAACGTGCCAGACGTCACAACACCCCACTGCGACGACGGCAGCGACTCAAGGAACGAGTGAACACCGGGAACAGGCTCAGCAATGTGCTTCCAGCGCTTAGGGATCGTCGCCTCGTACTTGGCGCTGTGCTCCTCCGTCGCGTACTCGGGCTTCCACATCTTGAACACGTCAATCGTGCGGCGGCCATGCGACGTCTTCAGCAGCTCCTCAGAGTCGATGTCGTGTTCCTTGCCGAAGTCGTGCCAGAAGGCCTCAACCGACTTCGTCGACAGCATCAGCGTACCATCAAGGTCGAACAGGCAACCAGACGTCTTCACGTCAATGATCGTGTGTCCAGACTCGTCATGGGGCTTGTAGATGGTGGCAGACATTGTTGATTTGTGTTGGGTGATGCTCAATGAAGGATTGATGTTTTCCTAAATCTTTAGGCGCAAGCGCCGTCTTATATACTTTTTGCTCTAACTGTACACAGCAAATGCTGTACTAGCCCTAGCCTCGCTTTTGCACGTTACTCATGTGCGTGTGACGTCACCGCTGACGTATACCGTTATGCTGTTATCATCACGTGTATATGCTGATACTGTGACTCGTTTTATTGGCGCACGCAGCCGAGAAATGCGAAACGCGAGCGCGTCCGGAACCGTTCCTGCAACCTCGCGTAAGAGCGATGCGCGATGCATGTCCGCAGGCCGCGCCCTCGCAGGACCTTTCGACTTCGTTCGTTTTGCTCTATATTTGGTGATTCGCAAGGACCCACGGCTTTCCCTTACCGCACTCGCCCGCTAAACAGGTTTATTCGCTGCGCGGCGCCGGCACCTTGGCCCGCTTGCCGTATGGGACTTCACTATGTGGCAACCCGGTGTGGCAAGCCGAGCAGGGCGAGGGGCTCCGTTTAGGAGAAGAGCCGATGGCACGTGACGGATTTCTCAGCGCCGCGCGGCCTTTGGGCCGACGCCATTGGGTCACTGTTGGCCGATAGGCGGACAAGCGTCGTTGGGCGCCGGCGCCGACCCGAGGAGCCCTGGAATGCCGTAAGTTACTGATAATAGATGGTCTAATTTCTACGCCGATTTGTGATTTTAGCGCCTCCAGTGTGCTCGTTGCCTCGCCCCCTTGCCCACCAAAAAAATCCGCTTTTTCACTTTTTCACTTTTCTCTGCTTTTTCGCCGAAATCCTACTTTCCGTGAATGTCTGCGCAGCTGCATGCGTCGGCCCGTTGCGAGCTTAAGTGGATCTTAATCAGTGAAAAAAACTTGGCACATGACGTAGCACATGACGTAGGAAGGGTTACGATGCGAGGTCGTTTGTAAGAGAGTGCATTCGTTTACAAGGGGCGGCGTAACTCGCATCCAAAAATAAACATGCAGGAGCCGTTGACCCTGTGCAGCGCCGATCTCGGAATAGCCGCGGAACGTGCAGCAGCAGCTCGTGCTTCACTAAACACACACTACTAAGCCTAGAGTCGTTGCGTGGCCCTCTACAACTAAACTAGACGCTAGCTCGAATTAACTCACACTGTCGGTTAACGCGCCTAACGGAGTCCCTAAGGTGAACGATCGCGGCCCTATCACAGCCGCTTAACGTTGCCATGTGCGCTTATGCATGCCTGGTTAAAGTAAATATTCGGTTAGTGCGGCCAAGGGGTATGCACGATCACTTCTAAATGTGCGCCTGGATCCGTGGCGCGAGTCCAGCCTCACTGCTTGGGCTACGTGTCTTTTGTAGATTCGGCGCCGTACTGGATTTGGTTTGGCGCCTAGCTAGATCAGCAAAATCCCGGTCGGCGCATAATGATAGATAAACACGGCATGCGTCGTCGCCATATGTGAGATAAAGCCCCGGTTTCGGAGTAAACCTTCTCTTCATGCGGTGCAGGCGTTTAGAGCGTCTGCATGAAAGGGCTCTGCGAGCACGCGGAGAATCCTTAACAACTATCCCAGGAATATGGTGGCGGTGGAGTATGACCCGGAGCCGTTAGCTCGGGGGCGCATTCCACACTAACCGGAACTTGCGTGGTGGACCCGCAGATATTGGCTTCCCGCTTTCCGTTGTGGAAATCCGACCATACGCGAAGGGCAATAAAGAGTATCACACCGAACGCGACACACCCGCCCAATACGTAGATGCATATCAGGCCGGGCTCCAACGCCATGTCCCTGTCCGCAGTAGCTTCAGTACTAGTCGACATAGTATGTGAACAGGATTAGAGTGCCCTCTTAGAGTAAAACTGTCGTTCACACGAGCATCCTATATAAGTTACCCGATTGGGACGCCATGCTTCACGCCTGAAGAGACTGTGATGGTTAATGCGTGGGTTGCCTAACGCAACCATAATTATCCTGTTCTTTAACAAGACGGATATGATACGACAAGGGCGTGGCCCTGGTCTCCGAGCCATAAAAAAAAGAAAAAACGCTCGTGTCGAACCCTCTAACACATTGGCCTGCATTACGCGATGAGATAACGATATCCCACGCAGCAGTAGGCATGATAGGAGTGTTTCATGTACGGCCGGCGATAGGACTCAGGTTCAGCGCTAGCTCTTTTTTCACACGTTAAAGTCAGTCTAGTGGGTTCTAATGTACGGAATAAGTAGTGTTTTGCAAATCGTAGCTGTAGTAGAGCATTCAAAGAGTGAACATCAGATTCAGGTCTAGCGGGTGGCTGCTGGACAGCTGCGGCTTCTGGCTGAAGCGGCCGGACATGACTGCACGCACGTTGTTCAGCAACGAGATATAGGACTGGTTCGGGTTCTGGCTCATGACCTCGAGGAACGACCATGACATGGCGCCCGCGTTGAAGCCGCCCTCCGTCGCGTCCGCACTTGTCTGCTCATCCTTGCAGCCGCTGAAGGAAATGACATCGGCGGGGCTAGCCTTCGTCTGGCGCGTCATTTGCGTTGCCTTGTTGCCCCGCATCATGCGTGTGGCCGCGCCCTTCAGGCCGTTAAAAGCTCCAAACAGATCGCCACCCTCATACGACATGAGGGCGTTTAAGGCGCCGGCGCCGACGTCCTTGGCCATATTAGGCTCCTTCAAAGCACCGCGTGTCGAGTACATGAAGGGCAGGTCGAGCACGGAGCCCGAGTGGCACGAGTCGAAGAACGCCGTGAGCCGGCACCCGGGAGGCAGGGTCTTCACGAGGAAGTCGTGCAGCTCGTCGTCGACGATCATGCCGGCCGTTTGGAAGTCCAGCGGACAGATCGTCTCGTCGAGCCCGTCGTCCTCGTCTCCGTCCAGATCGGGCGTTGTCGCGCCGTGGCCCGAGTAGTGGAAGATGAGGCTATCGTTCGGGCGTGCGTCGGCCACGAGCCAGCGCATGGCATCCTCGATGTTCTGGCGCGTGGGCATACAACGCGGGCTGCCGTGGCGCTGGATGTCGTCGGTCAGGATGACGACGTCGTCCGGATGGTACCCGTAGTTCTGAATGGCGAAGCGGCTCATTGCCTGCGCGTCGTTAATACACCCTGCCAGCTGGTTGTTTGTGCCTATGTAATTGATGCCGATGAAAAGCGCCTTTCGCTTTCCCGAATTGTCCGAGTATGCGTACTGCATACCGTGGTCGTTTTGTACCCCCGTGGGGGGCGGCGCAGCCGGCCGGTTGTACGACATTTCTGAGGCGGTCGAGTCACGTATCTGCGGGGTCCCCGTACTCTGGTGAGAAGAAAGGTGTTCGTAAGAAGGCGCAGGCGCCCCGGCTAACTGCAGGTCCGATCTCCGGGACTAGGCGTATTATGTGTCCAGCGCCAACGGGAGTAACCAAATATAATCAGTATTTGGAGCCCGGCACAGCGGAAAAGAGGAGTCATTAGTATACATTTAAAACAGGTACGTACTTGGTTGTGGAGCGTCGGTGCAAAAAATAGTACGACGACCGACTGCGTTTGCCGCAGAGTATTCGCAACAAAAAAAAGTAAAGTGGACGAGGCCGGGATCGAACCGGCGACCCTGTGAAGATTTGCAGTTTTGAAGGTGCAAATCACATACGCTACCACTGCGCTACACGCCCAAATTAGTTAATGGCCAGGCGCACAAGGACTACTCAAGCGAACACCTGCGACTGTGCGGGTAGGTCCCTGCTGCGCGCTCACTAATGAGCTCGCTCGCTCGCGGGCTGAGCAGCAGCGACGTCTTTGCTCAACGTGAAGGGGCAAAGTACATGCGCCAAAAGTGATGTCAGTAGCGCGGGCAATTGTATACAGTCCGCGCCAAGTAGGCAACCCCGTGCTCAAAGCGGTGCGTGACGTGCCGCTCGAGCTTGGCGACAAGAACCTGAAGGTAGACTTTCTCGTGTCCGAGACGTGCGGCGTCCTGTTTCTGAGCATGAAGTACAATAGCTTGCATCCCGAGTATGTGTACAAGCGCATCGAGACCATGGGAAGCAATTACCAGCTGCGCATTCTGTTGGTCGTGGCCGACATCGACAACCCAACCGACACGATCACGGGCCTCACGAAGATGTGTATTCTGCGGGATCTGGCGCTGATCACGACATGGAGCTTCGAGGAGGCGGCTGTATATTTGGGCGAGCTGAAGGCGCGGTCGCGGGCGACGAACGCGACGGCCGCGCCGCTCAGCATTCAGAAAAAGGTCAGCGAGACGTACGAGGACCAGCTCGTTGACGTCCTCACTCGCGTGCCCCGCGTGAACAAGCCCGACGTTCTCGGCCTGGCCAGCCACTACAAGACATTCCGGAACATTGTGCGGAACGCAGACAACGTCGAGCATCTTGAGGGATGGGGCCCCACCAAGAGCGCCAAGTTCAAACGGGCTTTGCACGAGCCCTTCAGCGTTGCGAACCCCATTTCCGAGCACGAGAACACTTAACTAATTGATGAACGGGCCTTCGCGCTGCTCGAGCGCGTGTGCCCATGAAGAGCCATTCCGCAGTCAATGAGCCAGAATCCGAGCATATAGCATTACTATTTAGAATAAATAAGGGCCGCATTTCGCCGCACTGGCTCCGCGCCGGCCCCGCGCCGGCCCCGCACAACGGCGGCCGTACCGAACATGCTGGCGGCGCGCGGCTACTTGCGCAGAGCACACGTACACGTGACCAAGGCCTCGGAGTATGGGGCAAAGCGGTCCCGCCGCGTTTGGTCACACCTTCGCCATAAACAGCGCGACCGTTTTGGAACGGCGTTCAGTACGGCTCCATGCCCAGCAACGATGAGCCACAAAGAAGCAACCCGTCCATAGGGCTAGGCGTCTGGGGCCCGCTTGTGCCCGCAAGCGACTGCAAGCCCTGCTTTGCCACGCTCATTGGCCTCCAGTTCGGCGCAGGCGCCCTGCTGTGGGTCTTGCCGGGCAGGCGGCCGCCCATCACGCGCGGGAAGTGGACAAACCGGGTCATCAAGACCGGCGGCGTGCTGGCGGGTACGTACCTCATGTTCATGGGCAGCATGGAGACGACGCGCTTCTTCCTGCCTTACGAGCCGTGGATCGAGGACGCAAAGAAGGCGCGCCAGCGCGAGGATATGCTGCGCGTACCTTTCTCGCGCTGGGACCCGCGCGAGTGGCGCTACAAGTGGTTCGGCCCGCCAAGCTACCGCGCGTGCTCGTGGAACGAGTGGAAGGAGCGCACGATGGCGTACCTCGAGCGCGCGGATCAGGCGCGGCCAAACTTCGACAAGCTTATTAGCCACCACCAGGGCATTGTGAGCGCGAACATGACCGTGGCCGACGAGATTCTCGAGCGTATCCGCAACGGCAGCCTCGAGGCACCGGACATGACCGTGGCCGAAATGGAGGAGCAGCTGCAGATTCTACCGGACTTCGGCGACGAAATGGAGCAGGAGGTGTACGACGAGGTCGACCTCAGCGACACGGACCTGTGGGAGTACTTCGACGAGGAGCCCGTCGTATTCCAGTCTGTTGTTATGCCGCGCTCGTCGAGCGCGTTTCTAGAGGGCGTGCAGCTGCCTCACGTCGACGACCTGCGCTCGCAGAACGTGAACTACACGCCAATACCGCAGCGCGTGAAGAAGTTCTAGACGCGCTATACGGAGTCTTCCCGCGGTCTACGCAGGCGCTAGACTGTAGATACACTGTAAATGTACATGCCGGATTTCAACCTAGATAGAAGAAGAAAAAAGAAAAAGAAAAGGTGTTTAAGACTCTTGCTATTCAACGTAAATGCGTGCCTGCAAAGCGCGTGCAGCCGCGCCGTACACTGATAAGGCTAGGTAGGTAAGGCCTGGGCGGTGGTACTAGGCGGCGGTTACGTTAGCACTCGGACCCGGGATCCTCCACCGCCATGCTGCTCGTTCGCGTGGTAGCGCTGGCCATCTTAGGCCACGTCTCGGCCGTGTTTCGGGACGACGCGTTCCGCATCGACTGGAAGCTGTCCACCATCGGCGTGCCCACAGCCGTGGGCGAGTTCGGCAACAACAGTCTCGCAATCCTCACGGAGAAGAGCGTCCTGGCCGCGCTGTCGAACGGCGGGTACACGACGTGGCGCAAGGTCCTCGACCCAAGCCAGGCCTCGGCAGGCCTGGCTGTAGTCGGCGACACCATCGTGGTCGGTGGCGACTGCGTCTCGGCGTTCAACGCAACAACGGGCGACCTCCTGTGGACGGCAGACCATGCGGCCGCGTCCATTTGGACTGACGAGTCCTCACAGCAGGCCGTGATCGACGGCAAATACACTGTGACGGAGCAGGGCTCTATTGCGGAGCTGCGCGAGCCTGTACGGGGCAGCGCCCCGAAGCTCGGCCAGCGCGTCTCCGTGAGCGGCGGCACGCTTGAGTGGGACGAGTTCGGCGTGCTCAGGCTCATGCCCTCCGGCTCGGAGGCCGAGATTGACGCCGAGCCCGTGTGGATGCGCAACGAGGGCCTCACCTCCGTTGTGGACGCGTTGTTTGTGCCTGCTGCCGCAGATACGGGCGAGGAACACGAGCAGCTTCTTGAGGATTACGCTGAGCTCGTGGACCCGTCCGTGACGGGGATCCGCTCCTGGACATCGCGCGTTTTGCGGCACGTCGGCCAACTCAAGACGTTCATTTTGAGCGCGTTCAAGCACGGCGCCGCGCTCATTCTGCTGCCGTCGTCGAACGACGTGCTCTTCGGCTTCGACCAGCTGCTTGTCGTCGTCACGCAGAGCGGCTCGCTGTATGCACTCGACACGGAAGATGGCGGCTCAGTGGCCTGGGTCTACCACGATCTAGAGGCCCTCAGCGTCGAGCGCGACACGGAGCATATGGACCAGTTCAAGGTCGTGGCTAAGGACGGCGTCTACGCCATGTCGTACGACGGCGTTGTCCTTGGCCTGGCCGAGCCGAACCCGCCGACGCCCTTGTCGAGCGTCGCGACAATGGACACGCTCGAGGGAGTGCGTGTGTCCTCCGACATGTACGGCTGGACGCTGCTGCTTCCCGGAACGCAACTCGTCGGTGCCGCGAGCAGGGACCCGCTCGATGTGACGGCCAGCGTTGGCGTCGTTGTGGAGGAGTCGCACGTACGGTACAAGTACCTGAACCCGCATGCGGCCGCCTACGCCACGTACGACCCGTCGTCGCGAGCGCTCGCCGTGACCATTGTCGACACAGTCTCGGGCCGCGTCCTGGCTACGTCGTCGCACGCGGACCCCGTTGTCATCAACGAGGAGTGGCCCTTCAATATTGTGTTTGGCGAGCACTGGATCGCGTACACGTACCTCTCGCAGGACCAGTCGGCAGCGCCCAAAATCACCGTTTGGGAGCTCTACGAGTCGTCCGAGATCGACACGCGCGTCTCCGAGGCCGAGGAGGATGCGCTTGCCGATACGCTGCAGCCGTTCGTGGCGAGGCACACATGGATCGCGCCCTCGCGCGGCGAGCCCGTCTACTCGCTGGGCCTGTCGCGCAGCGCGCACGGCGCCGTCATGCGCGAGATCATTCTCGGCCTGCAGCACCAGGTCGTTGCGCTGCCCAAGATCGTTGTGAGCGCGCTGTTTCCGAGCACCGACCTTGCCGTGCCCCAGCAGTCGCACCTGTCGCATGTGTACGGCGTCGACCGGCCGACAAAGATCGTGACGAGCCCGGCGAAGATCGAGTCGACGTACTTCGTGGCTGCGCTCGGCGGCGCCGACGTGTTTTTCACGCGCTCGATGCCGTCAGGCGAGATCGACCGCCTCGGGCCGAGCTTCCCGCGGTTGAAGCTGATTATCTTCGTTGCTGCGCTCGGCTTCGGAACAACGACGCTGGCTCCGCTGGCCAGGCGTAAGGTCCTCAACGCACAGTGGAGGTGAAGCTTCAAAACAAAGAAAGATTGCCGCACAGTTTAGATTTAGAAGTAACGTAATGCTGTTGCGCAAGCGGCCCTATGCTTGGACGCCGCCCAGCGCCATGCCGCAACACTTTCGAACTAACAAAAAGAACATGTTATCTATGTAGAACCCTCTAATGCGAGTCTTCGAGCAGGTCCTTGTAGGCATCGAGCGACAACAGCTCGTCCACGGACGCGGGGTCGGCCACCTCGATCTTCGCGAGCCAGGCCTTGCCCATGGGATCCTCGTTGAGCAGGGCCGGGTTCTCAATGAGCTCCTCGTTGCGCTCAACAAGCTTGCCACTCACGGGAGCATACACATCGGACGCAGACTTCACGCTCTCCACGCTGCCAATTGACTCGCTCGCCTCCACGTCGGCCGGGTCATTCACCTCCACAAACGTCGTGTCGCCAAGCGCGTCGGCCGCGTACTTCGTGATGCCAACAAAAGCAAGGTTGTCTTTGTGCAGCGCAATCCACTCGTGGTTCTCCGTGTACCTCACGACGGGGCCCGCGCCGTAGGCCAGCACGGGCGAGTCCGGCGTGATGATGTTGCCGGCGTTGCTGTAGCAGCGGCGCGCCTGGAACGCCGCGGGGAAGCAAGCACGGCTCGCACGCACAGAGCCGCGCACGACTGGAGAGAACGCCTTCGTGGAAATAAGACCAAACATCGTAGAACACTGACCGTGGGCTGCTAAAATGGCTGCAGTATGGTTTGTGCCGATTGTAACCCTTGCACGGGGCCTTTGACCCGGGGGGACTGCTGACCCGGGAAATGGGCTCGGGACCGGGCTTCCCGAGTAAGCTCGCCGGCGCCTGAAGACGGGGTACGCCTAAGCGCGGCGGCTAGTCACCTGCCGCCGTCGAGATCTTGGGATGTGGAAAATTCAGCGATTCTAAGCCAGACAGGTGCGTGTGCGTGTGTGACAGCCTGCTCCCTGCCCGGATGCTATATGAACTCGTAGGAATCGCCCGCGTCCCGGCCACTCGCCACAACAGCGAGGCGGCCAATGTCATCCGCCATGTGGGCAACCTCATCCTGAACAACCGCGGCGTTATCCGCAATGTCGACAACTGGGGCGTGCGCTACCTGCCGCGCATCATGAACAAGAACCGTGAGACCCACATTTTGGGCTCGCATTTCTACGTGAAGTTCGACGCGTCGCCGTCTGTGCAGCGCGAGGTCCTGCGCGCGCTGCGAACGGACGCCCGCATGCTGCGCAGCACCATTGTGAAGTTGGGCGGAGACAACCTCCCGTCGCTTTTGGAGAGCCGCGAGCGCTTCTAAAATAATTTATTCTGTACATATCAAGCCATGCCACCATGCGCGGCCACGTACTATGCGAGGCAACATTACCGGTTGGCTATTTGCGGCTCGGCTACTTCTTTCGTCAGCCTTCCTTAAACTTTGCTGTGTTTCTGGTTATTACTCTGGGCCCGAGAGCGGGCTTGTCGCTTATGCTAACGTCAAATAAACATTAATAAATGCAAAAGACGCCGCTGCCAGAAACGATTGCGCTCCCTTTACGTCAGACCACTCTCGCAACTGCCTGTATGTGGACTGACGGCCATTGCCACCCAACGGATACTCCCGAGTCGCTCCCCGAAATCGGCAGTACTGACTGCCGCATGGCATGCATGTCCACGCGGTTCGACGATGTGGCTCTCGTGGCCGACACGGCGCGCAAGTATCCAAACAAGGTCGTACCGGCGTTTGGGCTGCACCCGTGGTATAGCCACCTCGTCGCCCTAGCCCCGACCACAAACAAGTGGGACCACTACAAAGCGGTTCTGGATCCGGCTCCGGACAGCACCGATCCTATTTTGGATGTACTGCCTGAGCCGGTACTACTGTCGGACCATTTAGAGCGGATCGAGGCGTACCTTGGCGAATTCCCGTCGGCCCTAGTGGGCGAAGTCGGCCTTGACCGCGCATTCCGCATTAAGCATGGCTCAGCCTTGTCTCGGTTTCGAGTCAAACTAGACCACCAACGCGCTGTACTGCAATCACAGCTTGCCCTAGCCGACAAGCTCGGCCGCTCCGTATCACTGCATGGCGTACAAGTAAGCCAGCACTTGCTCGACTGCGTAGTCCCGTACAAGGCAGGCATAGCCAGCCTGTGTCTGCATTCGTACGGTGGAAGCTCCGAATTCTACGTCCACCACTGGCTTAAGACTGGGATTCCTGTGTACGTATCAGTTGCGCTGCTCATCAATGGCAAGATGAATGCGGATAAACTCAAAGCGCTGCTCCGCGGGCTGGGGCCTGAGTACGTCCTCAGCGAAAGCGACTACCATAGCGCCGGTCAGAAGCAGCTCGAGCTAGTCAAAGCTTCAGTATCGATTTTTGGCGAGCATTTTGGCTGGAGCACCGAGCAGGCTGAGCGCCAGCTCGAACATAATTTCGATCGATTTATTGCCACGAAAAATGGGTGAGCAGTAGCTAATCGTGGTTATATGCCCAAGATAGAAGTTACCTTCCCGTTTAAACCTTCGGCTGGCTGTGCTGCGCAAATGATAGCCGGCGGTTGCAATTTGTCTCTTAACGATATATATTGAGCAAGTCAACCTGACGCCCCGCGCCACATACGCAAATACAACAAAAGGCGCTGAATATGAACTTTTTGCTGCTTAACTGTTTGATTCGGATGTATTGTAGCGCTCGCCGCGGGATGAGAGTTCACTGGCTTCCCGCACGCGAGGCGAGCAGTGAACTGGTAGTGGTGGTTGACTAACCACGAACCTTAACGAGACGACCCAAACTCCGTAGCGACTGGTGAAATGACACGGTACACGGCGCTGCAGCAGCTGCTTGGAGAGCCTGCGGTGGCGAAAATCCGCACTTCAAAGGTCCTACTTGTGGGTGCCGGTGGAATTGGCTGTGAGCTCGTGAAGGAGCTCGTACTGGCAGGGTTCGGCGAAATCCACCTCGTGGACCTGGACACAATTGACCTGAGCAACCTGAACCGACAGTTCTTATTTGGTCGGCAGCACGTAAAGCAGGCCAAGGCCAACGTTGCTGCGGAGGTCGCAGGCACCTTTAACGCGGATGTGCACATTGTGCCATATGTAGCAAACATCATCACCTCGCCGGAGTTCTCTCCGAAGTGGTTCCGCTCCTTTGACGTCGTATTCAATGCTCTGGACAATGCCGAAGCACGCCGGCACGTCAATCGAATGTGTGTGTCCACGGACGTCCCTCTTATTGACTGCGGTACTGCTGGGTTCTACGGCCAGGTCCAAACAATTCTGCCTCACGAGTCAGAGTGCTACGACTGTCGCAGCCACCCAACGCCAAAGACATTTCCGGTGTGCACAATCAGAAGCACTCCGAGCCAGCCAATACACTGCGTCGTGTGGTCCAAGAGCTTCCTGTTCGCGCTTCTCTTTGGACCAAGCGACGAGGGCCAGGACGAAGCGGATCCTAATGCCGAGGGCGAGGACCCCGAAGAGCTGGCTAAGCTCCACGAGGAAAGCAATGAGCTCGCTGACCTGAAGCAGAGTCTGCACGACGCACAATTCATTGACAAGCTTGTGGACAAAGTCTATGTTGCCGATGTTGAGCGGCTTCTGTCGGCTCCTGCTCTGTGGGAGAACAGCGGGTCGAAGCCACCCAAACCGTTGGATCTCAAACTTGCCGACGTTGCTCCTGTTGACAGGTTTGCGCTCGACGAGCACCGCATCTGGACCCCGAGCAGGCGTTGGGCGTGTTGAAGTCTGCGACGGATGCGCTCGTCAAGCGCATTGACTCAGGCGAGCCGGCCATTGAGTTCGACAAGGATGATGAGGACGCTTTGGACTTCGTCACGGCGGCGACCGTCCTGCGCTCGTCTATATTCGGAATCCAGCAGAAAACGAAGTTCGAAATCAAACAGATGGCAGGAAATATCATTCCGGCCATTGCCACGACGAACGCCCTTGTGTCGGGGCTGGGCGTTATCGAGGCCATGAAGATCGTGGCCGGCCTCAAGTCGTACCTACGCGAGGTCAACATATTCCGCGACAAAGCCACTAGTCTTATCTCGGACAAACTGCAACCGCCGGACCCGAAGTGCCCTGTAAGTAGCATGGCTCGTACAGTTGTGCATGCGCAGCCGACGGCAACGCTAGACGATCTCGTAGAGAAGGTTATCAAGCTGCAGCTCGGCTACGACGAAGTCAGTCTCGTCACGGACCGGCTCATATACGACCCTGACTTTGACGATCAGGCGTCGAAGTCGCTGGCAGACCTGTCGCTTGTGAATCGTTTCGTTACCGTTGTCGATGAGGACGACCGCCGCGTGAACCTCGAGTTGTACATTGACGACGAGAATGCCACGAACGAGCTGCGGGCCGAGGATGTGCATATTCCGCTACGGCCAACCGTGAAACGCACGCGTGACGACGACGAGAGTGATAACAATGCTGAAAGTGCGCAGCCGCCGCCTCCGAAGCGCAACGAACACGAAGCGCCTATAGGTACGACGGGCAGTGACGGTGTAATTGAGATCCTTGACGACACGAATGAGATTGTGTTGGACTAGGAGCCCTGTCAGGAGTAGTACCAAAATTCGGTTGTAATTCTAATTCTAGATTTCTTTTTTCTTTTCTTTTCTTTTTTCTTTTTGTTTTGGTCTCTCAATCGTGGTTTCAGTATGCTTGGAGAACTTTTGCGTCTATATACACACCCCAATGACCCATGCAGGCATCCACACTCCGGAAACAAGCATCAGCGTCCAGACGCTGAGCTCTGCGTGGCCATGGACCAGCAGCCTTGGTAGATCCTTAGGGTTCACGCCAAGATAGAAATAGCTAAGTGCACTGAGAGAAACGGCCGGGCACGTCAGGACGAGGTACGCCATGTTAGCGACACGGCGCAGGCTGCCCTTGGGCGCGACACGCACCCAAGCGAGCGGCAGACACAGGACGCCCAGAGCCATGGCAAGACTGAAGTTTAGCATGGCAAGGGTTGTGAGCTCGAGGCCGAGCAGCACGAGGCTGAAGGCCTGTAGTAGCCGTTTTGACTTCTCGCCCATGCGCAGGAACACGCCAGCGCTACAGAGAAGGATCGCGGGCAGCGCTGAAAGCTGCCCCGTCGTGCCGTAGACGTAGCCTGTTGTTGCGCAAGCAGCCACAATGGCGGCCAGGCCAGCCAGGGCCGTTCCCACTGCGAGCGGGCTAACGGCGTGGGGCAAGGACGCGAACAGGTACAGCGCCATGACCGAGAAACTGTTGGCGACGAGCATGACTGCAGGCAGGTACGAGGCAATCGACACGAACGAGCGCGGCCCCAGCATGAGGTAGAAGAAGAACGACTGGTGGAAGTGCTCGAGCAGGTTGTTGATCGAGCGCACGGTGCTTTCGCATACGCGGCCGAACGTCGTAATGTCGTCGTGCCCGCCCGGGATGGCCTTCAGGGTGACGGCATTGATGCGCCAGCCGCTGAACATCTCCGAGCCGCAGCCGGCTGCAATACCGGCCAGCGCCTGCTCAGAGATGTGGCGCAGGAGCGTGATGAAGCGCTGCAGGTACGACGCGTCGTCGCTGCTCGTGCCGAGGACCTCGCCGCGCGCGAACTCAGCCGCCGTGCAGTAGAGTGCCACGTTCACGAGGTCTAAGTTCGGCAGCTGGCCGTTTAGGCCCTCAAAGCCGACCTCGATATGGTCGAAGTGTTCGGCCTCGAACTCGTAGTCGAGCACAACCGCGCCTTCTATACTGCCGGCCGTGTGCTGCAGGGTTGTGTGGTAGGCCTCGACCCATTTGCGCAGGGCGACGCCGCTGTCCGTGGACAGCGCAAAAATGAGGTTTTTATGCCAGAAGTTCCAGCGCCGGAAGAAGCGCGCCAGTGCCAGCAGCAGCGCTACGCCGCCCTCATTGTGGAGGCCGTCTATGCCGATCCACGGCGCCGCGATCACAATCGCCTCATTGTGGGGGCCGCGGCTCGCGTGCATCATGGCGTACACGTTCTCGCCGCCGCGCGAGCCGTTCGCGTAGTGCCACTCGTGGTCGTAAACAGCGAGGCCGTAGTCCTCGAACATCTGCTTGAACCCGGCGTTGCGCTCGTGCTCAGGCACGTCTTTGTACGCATGCACCTGTCCCTTCACGCCGCGCACGATATCCCACTCCGTCTCGCGGAAGAACGTGATTGCTTGGTGCGGCAGAAGCGCGTTCTCGCTGAGATACGTGTGCCGGAACTGGCCCTCGAGCGGCAGCACGGCGATCCATGCCACGCCGACGAGCACGCACAGCAGTGACACCAGCGGCAGAGCGGCAATGAGGCGCGGCAGAAGCCCGATTCGCCGCGCGCGGGCAGCCACAATCGCGAGCAGGCCCATAGGTTGCAAGTGCGTGGATGCACACGTGATGGGCGGCTGCGAGCCGCGAGACGAGGCAGAGAGAGCCACGCGTGCAAGTCGAGCCCTGACATTTTCGGACCCTCGCGCCAGACCCTGACCCGGCCCACATTCGCGAGTCGTCAGCGCGGGCCGGGCTCGTCCAATGCGCGGGCCGCATTTACGCACGGGGACCTTAAATGCACGTACCTGCGAGCCGATGCACAAACAAGCGACACTAGGGCCGCAAGGGTGCTTACTGAGGCCATTTATCAATGTTGAAGACACCCCCCCACTCGACCTACGCGGCTTTGCTTTTATAACGGGAGGGCAAAGCTGCGCCCCACGATTCGGGCTGCCGCTCCCGCGCCTTCAAGGCCTTCCCCGCCCCGTCAATATGCGCGAGTGAAACAGTGGCTCGCACGGGCCCGCCTCAATGCTGGCGCCATAATCGGCGCGCAGGATCCGCACGTGACCGTACACGCAGCGCGATAACCCTGGAGGAAATGCGAAAGAATAATGAGTGTTCAGAAGTGGCGGCCAGGACTTGAAAACGGGCTTTTGGTTGGATGAAGCTGCGCCCACTTCCTCGGGACGGCGAGAATGTGCTGGCACAATCGCTGCAGGCGCAGGAGACGCGGCCCGACTTCGCGCTCATGACGACGCTGCGCTACGACGCAGACCTGCGACACCTCACGCGCCGCATTCCCATTGCCATGGAGAACAGCGACGAGGATGTGTTCTTCCTCAGCAAGCTCCACCACCAGCGGCTGCGCTACGGCGCGAAGGTCCTAGGCTGGGACATCGCAATCTCGCACTCAAAGATGGTGGCGGCCATGGCGGCAGCCGTGCAGGGCGCGACGACGCCGCTGCGCGTGCGCGTCACCGTGGACCGCGCCGGCACCCTTGAGGTCAAGACGTTCCCCGTGGCGCGCCGCGACAACCTGTTCAGCGGGCTCAGCGTTGCGCCAGCGGCGGCCGCCTGCGACAGCCCGGATCCGCACTTCGAGGTCGTGCTCGACGACCGCCGTGTGGCGGCGGACGTGTTCAACATGATCAAAACAACACACCGCGACTCCTACGACGAGATCCGCGAGCGTAAGGGCGTGAACGGCGCGGCCGCTCCGCGCGAGGTCCTGCTCGTTGGCGACGACGGGCGCGTGCTCGAGGGCACGATCACGAGCGTCGCCGTACATCGCGACGGAGAGTGGATCACGCCGCGCTTGACTGCCGGCGGCATGGTCGGCGTGCTGCGCAGCTTCCTCATTGAGCTCGGCTTTGTTAAGGAAGGCGACATTTACGCGCACGAGCTGAAGGACGGCGACGAGGTCCTCCTATTTAATGGCGTCCAGGGCGTCTGCGGAGGGACCGTCAGGCTCTAAGAGCCGGGTGGCCCCGCTCATATCCTCCCGGCAGGTGTTCAGGGGTGCGCGCAGCATGAGACACGGCTTGCCGCTACAGCCCCACCGGTCAGGCGCCCACTCGATTCCGCCGCTGCGACGTCCTGCATGCATTCGTGTGACAATTGCTTCTCATTTACAGAATACCAGGCGCACAACTGACCACAACGCCATCCACTGACTCCAATCAGGTCAGCCAAGCCGAGGACACATGTATATACGTATTCACTGAACAATTATTTTCATCATCACCATACAAAGAAGAAAAAAGGAAAAAGGACCACAATGCTTTGTACTGAGACGCATGTGAGATAAACACGGCCATTCTCACTGTCATAGAGATTTAATGTGCAGCGTGCCTACGTCGGCGCGAGCGCTAGCTACAGAACGACCACTGATGAGGACTTCGCGCATTAGGCCACTCTTATTTTTGGCTGCCGCTAAAAAATCGACTCTGCAAGGAGGTTCGCAGCGCTCTTCTTGTCGAGGACCTCGGACTCGGAGCCGCTCACAGGTACAACTGGTGCAAGGTCCTTCGCGCGCGAAGACCGGTCGCTCCAATCATCGCTGAGCCAGCCCTGAGAGTGCCGATTTCGGCGCGGCGACGACACGACCGAGCGGCCAAGGTGACTGAGCCCGCCATTCTTGTCGGCAGCGCGCACGTCCGGCCGCGCGCTCTCCCAGGCGGCCAGCGTGCGCCGCTCCTGGTCGATGAACTTCAGGGCGCAGCTGCCAATCGCCTCCAGTATGTCCGCCTCTATGCGGCCGAGCGCAAGCTGCTTCTCGGCGACCAGGTTATCGCTAACGCGGCGCACACCGCTCGTGATCCGCTTCTCGAGCTGCGACACATTCTCGTACTGCATGATCGCTTCGTTCACCTTTGCTGGCGTGATGCTGCCCATGCCCTTCAGCCGCGTCGCGCGCTGGTGCTTCTCGCTCGACGTCGCTTGCGCCCTGATCAGATCGCGCATCATTATGTGCCGGCTCGTCAGCGTCTCCTTAATGATATATGCATCGCGCGCCACGACCGCAATCGTGTCGCCGTAGGTGGCCTCCTGCAGAGTGCCTCGTGCGCTCTCGGCCTCGCTCGTCACGAACAGCGCCTTGCTCACGCGGCTCCACATATGGCTCATGCTGTCATCACCGCTGGCAAACTGCTGCACGCCCGTGCCGAAATCGTACAGGTCGGCTGCCAGGGCCTTGCGAGCCTTCGTACATTTGGCCAAACGAGTATGGCTCTCCGTAGCGTACGTATAGAGCAGCTTCGCCATGGGCCGCAGCTCGCGCAGCTCGTCCACGTCGTCGGGCGGCGGCGCAAACTGCTTCATCATCTTGCGCGTGAGCCCGCGGGCCGTGGGCTTGACCTTGGCCATTGGCGCGTACCCGAACGACGCCTCTATGAAATAAAGAAACTCCTCGTCACGCGCCAGCAGCGGGCTCGAGCAAACGCGGTCGAACCACTTCTGCAGCACTTGCCGCAGCCTCTCGTCGTGCTCGGCACTCGAGGACGGGTATGAGTTCGAAGGCCCCGGCAGCGCCGGCACAAAGCACTCCGGGTTCGCGATGATGAGGTGCTCGGCAAACCGCCGCATCTCGCTGTGCGTGCGACGCACGTCCCGGTACGACGTATTGCGGAACCGCGGTAGGCTTGTTTGCACGTCGAACCACACAATAACCTCGCTCTTTGTGGGCTCGATCGCCGTCACGCTCACAACAAGACGCTTCTTCCGCTTCCGCGTAGCGGACGGACCGTCGCGGCCGGGTGTCGCCGACACGACCGGGCGCCGCTCAGACTCCGGAGCATCGCCCGCGTCAGATTGAGGGCCTTGCGGGTCCTCGCGCTCGGCCACTTCAGCTGCCCACGGCGTGGGGCTGTCCGTGTCGTCTAAGTCGCCGTTATTGAGATATAGGCTCCCGTCTGGGGCATTGTCTTCGAGTCCACCGAACACGCTCATCTCCTAGAACCAGAACCGACGCTAGAACCAACCGCTGGGCTAGAAAGTCTCCACGCAGAGTCCGCGAAACGGTTCTGAAGCTAGGCTGCAGCTACGTTGATATGTGGCAATGCGGCAGGGAGGGCGGCTCAGCGCCGCGTTACGCGCAGTGCGTTTCCAACGGGTTTAACCGCGTGATGCGGCTATGGCGCTGGTTGCCGCTGGGCGGCGGTTGGGATGGCGGGGGTCCTGCGGTCAGTACCGTTATGTCGGTGCTGATTATGCCCGGGCTGGCGTCGCTTCGTTGTTGTTCTTCTCCCAGCGCTGACAGCCCCGGGGTAGTCAACCACTGCCCTTACAACCCACAAGGCAGCCGCAACCTGTCTTTCCTCGCTCTTAGCTACCACCCAACCAGTTCGCGAAACACAAGTGAGATGTCAGATATAGAGGACGAGACGCTGCAGCTTGTAATCAAGTCGAGTGGCAACAAGCAATACGAGCTGAGCGTGGCTGTCAGCCAGTCCGTGCGCGCACTGAAGGAGCAACTCGAGAAAGAGAGTGGCATTCCCGCAGACCAGCAGCGCCTCATCTACTCGGGCCGCGTGCTCAAGGATCCCGAGCAGCTCGCCACGTACAAAATCAAAAGCGGGCACGCGCTGCATCTCGTAAAGGGCGCCGCCCCAAAGCGCCCAGAGGCACAACCGGCCGCGAACCCATCCACGGGCGCGCCCGCACCGTCCACCTTGGCCGCGGGCCAGGAGACGGGCAACCCACTGAGCGATTTAACCGGCGCACGATACTCAGGCCTGGCAAACTTGCCTAGCGCGTCGCTGTTTGGGCCGGACGGCGGCCAGGGCCCGCCTCCGTCGTTCGACGACGTCGCTGGACTGCTCAACGACCCAGAAACCATGAACCAGGTCTTCCGCGAGATCACCAGCTCAGACTTCCTCAACGAAAGCAACCCATACTTCCGCAACCTCGACCCTCAGATGGCGCAGAACCTGCGCGCCACCATGCAGAACCCCGAGATTCAGGCCCTCTTCTCAGATCCGCAGCGCCTGCGCCAGTTCATGCAGGCGTCGCTCCAGCTGCAACAGCTCATGGGTGGCTCTAATGGCGAGAGTGGCGGCCTCGACCGCCTCGGTGGTCTGGGTGGCCTCGGTGGGCTGGGCGGTCTCGGCGGCCTAGGAGGTCCTGGCGCTGGCGGTTTGGGTGCCAATGCTGAGGGCGGCGAGCCCAATGCGAGTAGCGCCGAGGGCCAGGCCCAGCAGCAGAACCCGCTTGCCGCGCTCAATAGCTTGGGCCTTGGCGGCCTCGGCGGCCTTGGCGCGGGCGGTATGAACCCGTACGCGAGCATGCTCGGCGGTGGCCAGACCCCGCCCGACACAGACACGCGCCCGCCCGAGGAACGCTATGAAACGCAGTTGCGCCAGCTCAACGAGCTTGGCTTTTTCGATTTTGATAGGAACGTGCGCGCGCTACGGCGCTCTGGCGGTAACGTTGAGGGCGCCGTTGAGGCTCTCATCGAGGGCCATGTTTAGTCCGTTTTAGGGGTTCGTGACTTCTTGCGGTGCGGGCCACCGTCCATACGTGCCCCCTCCTCTCTACCCGTCATCGTTTGCTAGCGTTCATACTACACCTTCTTGTTGCCGTTCCTTAAGCGCGGAATATGTGTGAGCATGTAGAAGCACGATAAAGAAGTATGTTTGATCATTTCTAGCTGAACTGTGCTCATTTGCCGTTCGGAAGCGCCTTTCGCGCTCGCGAAAGGTAACCCCCTCTTTTTCCGACCCGTTCAAGGACGGTAAGCTAAATTGTTAACCGGGTAATTCTTGTATAGCTTAGGGGTCTGAGCCTGCGCAGCAACTTCCGATTTCAAATGTACGTTCTCATGGAAGTCGACTGCATGAATCTCGCATCATGATGATCTATGGATGTAGGGTAAATGACACTCTGATAATAACGCGTATTAGCTGAAGCTCGTCGGTAGGCAACATAGGAAGTTCCCGGATATATAACAAACATATTGCTCTTCCCCACGTGCAAAATAGCTATTACGTACTCTAAAGGCTCGCATATAGAGCTCTGCTAACCATGATTTTAGGCCGTCGATATCCTTTGTGCGAATTTACCTAGCCCCACCACGCATTGTCATGCAGTGCTTACATATGCTAATATAAACTAATTACCGAATCGGGAAATGGAAGTGCACGATTTATGGGCGAAGCCACAAGAGCGGGTGCAATCATGACCATGTGGGAGGACTATGCAAACATTTGGGTCTTTGCCGTAACACCAGCGTAGATCATGTACTAATGGTGCCCTGTATGCACTAGAAAATGACTTTGGCGCCGTTTCCGACATAGGCGTCCTGCTGAGTCTCACTGTAGGGTACGGGCCCCGGTAAACCACTGGGCGCTTATATAGTCCGTCCTGCCTTCTTCATTATTTCCCCAGATCTCTAAAGCCTGTTGTAGCAGCATGTTTGGTCTGAAAGCAAAGCCGAAGCCGTCATTGAGGGTCGACACCACGGATCCCCCCGCTAGGCCGAGGGCCAACGCAGCTAAAACGTATCTCATTGATATGGCCACGGCGTCCCAGAAGCTTGTGAGGAAGCAGTCCCAGCCTGAGCAGCCAGCCCCTACTACACCAGAGGATAAGATCATCAGCTTGCCTACTGCTGCTCCACAGTCGATTCCAGGACTCACGCCAGACAAGGGTATCAACACACCACCATCCTCAGTAAAGAAACGCATGAACGATGCCGTGACCTATGCATTGCATCATAGTGAGGATTCACCAATGTTTCTAAGTAACAACTTGAGCCCCCGATGCTGCCTTCAGCCCCCAGTAACGAATCAGACGCTGAATGTGTCTTTTGCAGCGTAGGATTTGCCCTCGCTCTCGAAACGGAACCGGTTCATCGGCTCAAATGCGGCCATTACTCCCATGATCGATGCCTCCATCGCCTTAGAGGCTCTGTGAAGGAGGCCGGCGAGTTAGAGGTGCTCTGCTCGATGTGCGAGCGTCCAGCAGCACCCGCCTCAGCTATCAACGAAGACGCCTTCGACACAACATTCGCTTCCGCCGCAGACTTTGCTCCAGGCTTTAAGCCAGGCGTTAGCACTCCTGCTTCAAATGGGTTAGTTGGCCGAACCATGTCTCGTAGCCCCTCGTTTGGTATCCTGACAAGCTCAGACACGTCTCGACGCCCCAGCATTCGTCAAAGTCAGTCAAACCTTGCTCAGAGTCTGAATAGTACGACGGCTAGTCTCCGTCGTTTGAGTCGTGATGGGTCGCTACCAAAGCTTCTACGGTCACCCATAGTTGCACCGGAAGACCCGAGTTCGCCCATATCTCCCTTCGGCTTTACTGGGCTAAATGATTCGGATTCTACCAGCGTATCTACAGGGAGAGCAACTATATTTTCTGGCCGTGGGACGCGGAACTCGAGTGAATCAAGATCATCGGCTCCAGAATCTAACCATAGTGCTGCTGCTGCTACTTCACCATCATCGTCTCCCGCGTTGCCAGACTTAGAAACTGCATGCTTAGGACTATCGGCTCGCGAGGAGATCAACTCTTTGCTTGCTAGTGAGCATGCTTTCTCCGTTGAGTGTAGTCCTCGTATGCGTCCTTTTCGTGTCTTGGCTGCCGCTGAACAACCAAGCAAAGGCGCCACGCGTGTGCTCATCACGGTTCAGGCCGAACCAGTTACCTCCACACAGGATCTACTTTCTGAGTACCGCTTTACTGCAAAGGACATTCAACACTCCATTAAGGCTTGTCAGTATTTGACACAGCTGAGGTTTGAGTTCAAGGCTATAGCACTCGCGAATATGACCGCATTGAGGCTTCACACGGCGGCAAGAGTTACAAGTCCCGACTCGCGCACACTCGACTGGAAAGACTGCGAGGTATACCTGTTCGATGACCTGATCATTATAACCCGCGATTCGAAAGTATCTGCAGCAATGGCTCTCAAACACTCTGAGACGCAAGTACATGTCGAGCCGTCGCGGCCATTGGTAGTGGAGATGCGCTTCACTAATTCCGACATGATTGACCTCAACCTCAACGTGACGTCCCCTGCAATCGCCCACATGTGGAAACACGCATTTGAGGATCCAAATGCTCATTTCCCACTCGCACCTGGTGAGAATTTCGACAAATATGTGGCAAGGCTACAGACATATCTTGATAGTGCAAGCTCACCAGCTCTCGGTTTGTTCGTACCAGCCGAGATTATTCTGTGTTTGCCAGTGAATTCCTCGTCTCAGGTGCTTGAGATGCAACAGGCCGTGAGGGCATCGGTTAACTCACTTAGCTACCGCGACAGATTGGGAGTCGTGCTTTTCAACAAGAAGGGGATCCAGCGCAAGATCGAGCTTGCGGCTCCCCATTCTAAGACGTGGGAAACTGCACTGGATGGTCTAGATGTGCAACGGAATCACTCAACTATGTCATCTTGCACCCTTGACTTAGTACTAACCGCAGCGCACCAACTATTGGCCAAGCACCGAGTTCTTGATGCGACGGCAAGTATTATCCTTGTGAGTGATAGTGACGCGCAATTACGAACATTTCCGTCACATATATTCCGGGCTCCAGTACCTATTCACTCCATAGGGCTCTCCGAGCGACATAATGCTCTTGCCTTGAGCACGCTAGCTCAACTCTCGACTGGCTCGTATCATTACGTGAAGACAAATCATGAACTCGACGACCTAGTGGGTGCGATCATCAAGCTAGAGTCACGATACACGCACAAGAATGTTACATTGCGGTTTAAGCCACGCATTAGTACCGACATTGTAGGGGTCTTGGGTGGCACTTGCGTACCACTTCTCGAGCCAACACTTCTCGAGCCAGGCCGCGCCGTTACAGAACCCAAAATTCACATGGTTGAAGGAGCGGTTTCTGTGTTAGAATGGCGCCTAGGGGCCATGCGTCTGGGTGATGTTCGCTCGCTTATCGTAGAGGTGCGTGGCGATATTCCCGCTGGTAGCAACATATTGCAGGTCAGTTTGGAGGCCACTCATGTGCTTAGCCCAGATGATACGGCGTGCACATCCATCTTCCGAGTGCCCGTACCAGCGCTGGGCGAGTACGTTGATGAACGTCTGAGATCGCTTTTGCATGTGTCTAGTGTCACGCAAGCAGTCCTTGTCGAGCTTGAGCTAGCTATGGTTATGATGCTCCAAGACGAAACCAGGCCCGCGTATGATCGGCTCCTCTCAGGACTTCAGCGTCTCCAGAGCACGCAGAGATCTGGTTTAGTCGTGTCAAAACCGATGCTGTCACTACTTGAGGCATATCAATGGCTATTCGACACATGCTGCGATGACATTGTTAAGAATTCACATCGGACACAGAGCTTTATGCTCGATCTCTTGCAGAGGATGTGGGTCTTCTACTCGCAGCTAAGCTTGCTGAAACGTGACGCAATAGAGAGCGTGTTCCACGAGGAGATCATGGGTTGAATACAACACCATATAAGTCTAAAACTACTTTCAATTTCTTTCGACTCGACTATCCCGCAGCCACGTCACGCTGAAAAACCGCCCATGCATCACCGCTTCATCTAGTTGGTGCGGTGTCAGAGAGAGTGTCACCACGTGATACTGGACAAGACTATAAATGGCTAAATAAGGTGTAGACTCTAACTAACTGGTTCTCTGGGGACTTCCCTTCGGGCTGTCTCCTAGAATCACGTTCCCTGACCTTCCACGTTTCTTGTTCTGACGGGTAGCCTGCTTTTGCTGACCCAACCTCCGTGGTCACATAACAGGATACTCCGACATGCGGGCCCCCCAGATTACATAACAAGAGGACGGAGGACACAAAAAGCGCTGACTTCTTGAACTTAGGGAGAGCTAGGTTGTATATCGTGCAGACGTGTACTTCTGTTCCAAAGGGACTTATTTACTGGCCGCTCTGATTGCTCTCATGTCGTCAAGATTGCTACTTAGTGAGAGACTCGACGCTCGCATGAAGCGCCCGAAGGAGCTCGCAGCATGGTCGTTCACAGATAACAAGGCAAACATGTACTTTGATGATCGAACGCTGCGATATTATTACTCGCCGCAGCCGGATCTGGAGCGCCATACGGTGGACCTGAGTGTGGGATTCGAGACGTCGGGCTTCGACCCGCTGGCGCCGTCAGAGCCGTATATAGACCCAGTTTTGAAGGCAATGATGCAAGTTGAACAGGAGGAGGGCAAGCCTATAGATACTACGATTGTTACTTGGCGTGGCATCATGACCCAGATTCTTGTATTGAGTCAAGGAAGGCACAACCGACAGCTACTGGAAGAAGGCCTGGAATTGGACGTTGTCGGGTTTGACGGGCAAATATTCATATGCCAGGGACCCAAAGCGGTGCAGAAAAGTCTTTCCGGACGCAATCAATCCTTACAATCCATGGCTAAGTTCATGTACTCGGGTTACAACTTTGAACATATGGCTACGCTTCCGAAACCGTGGGGGGAGAGCACGCGCGACGACATTGAGGAGCGATACACTAAGGTGCCGAAAATGACCGAGCGGGATGAGTACGGCATTCTTGTGAGAAGTGGAGTTGGTAAAGTCAGCATCGTCTACGGTGCTGAAGTGGACTGTGTTGAGGGCGGGAAAGATCCGAACGACAAGCTGAAGCACTATGTCGAACTGAAAACCTCAAGTGAGATTCGCCACCCGGGGCAGGCGCGCACATTCGAGTCAAAGCTACTCAAAACTTGGCTGCAAAGTTTCCTGAGCGGCGTACCTAAAATCAGCTACGGTTTCCGAGATCGTAACTTCAAGCTGGTAACTGTCGAGGAGTATCCCACCGAGAAACTTCCGGCATTTATCAAGAATTCGCGGGTTACAGAACCTGACCAGCGCTGGAATGGCAACGACGTGATTGGGTTTTACGCCATTCTCCTGCAGTGGCTCAAAGACAAGGTCCAGGACGGTGAAACATATAAGCTTGTTTACGAGCCTAACCGGACAGACTTGATATTGAAGAAGGCTCCTTTGGACGATAGCGGTCGCAAGGTTGCCTTTCTCACGGATGAGTTTGTGGAGTGGCGACAGTCGTTGCGGCAGAAGAGCCAGGATGTAGATAAGCAGGTATGAATGCGTAACGACCAGTACCTATAATATAAAGCATGACGATTGTTGCGATACTGCGTTCGCAATTTACTTCGTTCACCAGTATTCGCTGACGGCAATGAACAATCACGTCGGTTGTTCACGCCAGCGGTAACTACACAGCTTCGCGCGTACGGCTCTAAGAGAGAGAAACGATGCGCATAACCGCACCCCCTCCCTCCCCCTAGCCTTAAACGTTTTAGAGCGGGTAAACCCCGGTTAAGTTCTCTGAAACCACGTTGCTCTTACCCAAAATATTGCTATTCACATTACGCCACATAGCGCGATGAACTCCACGCTGACGTCGCGCAGAGAATAAGTAAGCCTTCTGGAACGCAATGCCATTGGCTGCGCATGATACGACGTAGGCGCTCAACTTGTTGTAAGCCTGAATAAATTGGCAATTCGCGAGGCAGTCGGACTAACATGATAAGCATGAATACAGCTAGTCTGGCTTTTTTACTTGCGATGCCCGTGAAACGTGCTTCTACTTCTCGTAAGGCGGCTTGCAGACTACCACCCTTATCCAAATGTCTCATTACGGTAATGTCTCATCTTCAAACTATTTTGAATCGCGGAGTCCTTAAAGTTTGAGCAACGCAAGCCTGGGTTACGCTGCCAACTATACACCCGAGTATTCCTCAAACTGTATTGAGGGAGTGAAGGATCCGACTGGCAAGCTCGCGCACTATGTTGAATTGAAGACCTCGGCTACAAATTAAGCATCAAATTAAGCATCCTGGTGCGCATGTTTGAGAAAAAGCTGTTTAAAACATGGTTGCAGTGTTTCTTGAGCGGCGTGCCCAAAATCAGCTTCGGTCTCCGAAACCATGACGACTTGAAGCTCATGTCGGTTCGACTGTACCACACGAAGCAGCTGCGTGGGTTAATTAAGAAGTCGCGCAACGTTCAAAAGCTTCGAGCGATGGCACAGATCTGAGGCCGTTGGATTCGATGCACGACTGCTGCAGTGGCTGGCGGACGAGGTCAAGGACGGTGAAACATACGAACTCATTCACAAAATGAAAGAACTCGAGCTGGAAAAGGCACTAATGGACGGAGGTGGGCGTAAAGTTGCGTTTCTTACGTTTGTGGAATGGCGAGAGTCATTACGGAAGAAGCGTCAAGCTGCCCAAGAGCAGTCATATCCAAGCAGGCATGTCATGGAAAAGGAATGCTGCGACACTGACTGAGGTCATTAACTGGCACACTAATAATAATAATACATCGGGAATAATTTAGTACTGATAGTTTAAATATTGCGGCACATGGTGCCCTTGTAAGGGCGACGACTGCAACGCCGCATGCATTGGAGTCTGCCGTGCCATGGGTGATCCGTGAACGCGCGATGGCGTGAACGGCATGTAAGGGCTTGGGTGGTACTGAACCTGTTGAGGCGGCATATGCTGTTGTTGCTGGTATGACTGCGCTGAGTCCGGTCGTGGCGCGCTCTGCGGCGGCGGCGGTGCGTCGTAGGCGTACGGATTATGGTATTGAGCCGAGAAGCGAGGGCCAATGCGCGACGCGAAAACGGCGTTGATGAGCAAGAATGAGCCCGCAAACACGCAAACAAGAAACACCATAGACTTGATGCCGATGGGGCGCAGAAATGCCTCAACGATGGATCCGAATGTCTCAGCACTTACTTTCGCGCGGCCTACCTGGCGCGGATCACGGTCCATGCACCTATCCCACTCGCGGCACGGAATCTCCAATGCTGGGACTCGGCGTGAGGGTTCGCAGTTGTTGCGTAAATACTCCTGTGAGCAATGCGCCATCTCCGCAATAATATCCACCGAGTACTCCTCTACTTTCATGCTCACATCATTGCGGATGGTGGTGTAGAATATGGAGATGGCGTAAAGCAACGCCGACACCATGACCACGTTGAACCCGACCTGGAGGTACATTGCCAGCAATGCGGGTGTGCTTGGGTCGAGCCAAAACGAGCGGGACCCTGGGCCGCTCGGCGGAGCCTGCGGGGCTGACTGGTTTGAGGAGGCACGCCAGGACCGTTTTTCGCGTGGCGTGTGCTGACTATCGGTCGACGCGTCGCTCCAGCGGGCTCGCAAATTCCGTTTCAGTCGACTGCTGCGGCGGCCAAGCTTGTTCAGGAGGCTCGCACCCGTGGCCGAAGGCGAGAACCCCAGAAAGCTCGTCGAGCTTGCGCCCTCATCCTCTGACGGTGCTGGTGTTGCCTGCTCCTGTGAGGGCTCTTGTGCGGGCCCCTTTGCAGGTCCCTGTACGGGTTTCTGTTTCTGTGCGGGCTGGGCCGCCTGGTCCGGACGCGACTCCAGCTCCAGCCGCGGCTGAGGAAGCACGAACGGCCTCAGTCCATGAGACGCGTCCTTGAGCGGCTCTATTCTTGATGCATCCGTCGTGCGCTCCGTGGGGCTGAGGTCCGGCGCCCGCTCAACGAGCGGCTGCTGGTCTATATCCTGCCACTCATCGTCCTCGGCAGGCTTCAGCGTTGGCTGCGATGGGGATAGTTTCGGCGCGGTCTCATCCAGCGGCTTCGACCCGGGCCGACCAATGGGGTTGCTTGGCTTGCGCGCCTGCTGCTGCGCAGCGCGGTACTTCTGCGGCGTCATCAGGCCGCGGCGGCGCGCAAAGGTCGTTCGTGGACTCAGCGCCACATCAGCAACGACGCGGCTGTTTCCACGCCGGAATTCTAGATGCTTGGTCGGGCTGCCCGTTGCGGGCAGCGCGGGCGACGCTGGCGCACCCTCAAGGTGTTTCATGGAAATGTGGTGTCGTGTTGTCATCTAAAACAAGTGCCTGCAGGATATGTAAACAAACACCAACATCCCACAGCGGAGACGGGACACGTGACCAATACTTTGGGGTCTCGCAATTAAGACCAGGCCTTGGCCGCGCAACCGCAAGGGCTCCTTAACGCGATGGCTCCTTAACACTTCGCCATTGCGCAAATATGCGAGTTTGACCATGGTGTCCCGGGTTTCAAGCAGGATAAGTACACAAAGGGTTACTGCTTGGTAACACGCGTTGGTACTGTGCAAACGACGTCAGACCCCATCCTAGCAATGCCTACAGCGCGTTTACGCGTTGAGCCATCTACGGAATAAGCTACCTAACTAAAAGAAACGTTACGTTCGTCCGCCAGCCAGTGGTTCCGAGCACGAATGTTAACGCTTGTTATTAATAACACTTCGCCCCCGGACTCTGTCCCGCGGCCTCGCGTATTCCTTATCTACGAAACAGAGTAGACTCGCTAGGGTTTCTGAAGTAGCGGCGGTTCGACCGCGCCAACTATAACGGTCAAAAAACAGACCGTAGCCTTGCCTTGTGATGTGCGAAGGCTACGGATATGGCGGCCGACTAGAGGAGATCAGAAGCGCGTACGGGAATATGCCGGCAGCATACTTGGATAATGCCGGGGCGCCTCTTTTCCCCCACACTCTTCCTAAGCTCGCTGCAGAGGCGTTATGCTCGCAGCCGCTCATAAATCCGCACTCGCAGACGGCGCATGCATCGCGCACGAGCCAAGTCATTACGGAGACCCGGACGCAGGTTCTGAAAATGCTGCGCTGTGAGCCGTTCGAGTTTGATGTGGTATTTTGCGCAAACGCAACCGCTGCCGCAAAGCTCGTCGGGGAAGCACTGTACAACTACGACTACGCATACTTGCGTGACTCTCATACGTCGCTTGTCGGTCTGCGGGAAGTGGCTCGGTCCTCGTGTGTGTGCAACACGGTGGCGGAGCTTTGCTACCAAGGCGAACGGAGCGTCGTTTCGTGGCCGCTGCAGTCGAACTTCGATGGACGCCGCTACGCAGAGTCGGAGCGGGTCATTAACGAAATTCACGAAAAAAACGGGCTCGTCCTGTTGGATGTTGCCTCGTACGCGGCCACGGAGGCACCCGATCTCGGGCTCCTCAAGCCAGACTTTGCCGTCCTGTCATTTTACAAAATTTACGGGCTCCCCGATCTCGGTGCTCTAATCGTCAGGAAGACGAACAGCGTTCGTGAGTTTTTCGCTCAGAAACGATACTTCGGCGGCGGGACGGTTGCTGCAGTGGCTCCTGGAGAGCGCTTTGTTGCTCGCAAGCAGTCTCTTGTTGACCTGCTTGAGGATGGCACCACTCCTTTCCATTCGATACTCATGCTGCAAGTGGCCGCCCAGGAGTTTGACAGGCTTTATGGGTCCGCAGCAGCCATAGCCCTCCACACAAAGCTAGTGGCGCGCTACTGCAAAAGCAAGCTTCGGCAAGTCCCTGGGTGCACCGTGTATGCTCCCAGCGACTCGCCTATCGTGTCGTTTGTGCTCGAAAGCATTGGGCACAATGAGTTCTGTACGGCTGCGGCGTTGCAAGACGTCTACGTTCGTGCAGGAACTCTGTGCAATATTGGCGCCTTCACAGGCGTTTCCAGTATGAGTGATAGCACGATCATCCGAAACTATGAAACGATGGGCAAGACCTGCAACGACGAAATTAGTTTCATTAATGGTGAGGCCACTGGCGTTGTGCGCGCGAGCTTTGGGCCTTATTCAAGCTACGAAGATGTTGATGCCCTTTTGAACGTGATAGACGGAATCATGAGCGCGACAGCTCCGGCTGGCCTGCCTGCGCCTGCGCCTGTGCCGCAGGAGTCTACTGTTCGCATATCTGCGTTGTACACATACCCCATCAAGTCCTGCAGTGGCATCTCTGTACATACATCGCTACTCGGCCCACAGGGACTGCAGTACGATCGCGAGTTCTGTTTACTGGACCTTGGTTCCAACAAAGTACTGTCGCTTAAGAACCACCGATCAATGGCATCGCTCAAGCCCACTGTCGACGACGGGCTGAATCTCAGCGTACGCTGCGACAGGGTTCATCCACCTAATGCTATCACCATTCCTTATGCCTACGAAAGCTGGACTTCGTCGGCCGTGCGAGGAACGCTTGTGGTCAACACGGACGCGACGGTGACTGACTTCTTCACGCGCGCCGTTGGTGTGCCGTGCACTATAGCTAAGCAGCACCAGCCGGTTCATCGCAGCGTCGATAGTACGGCACTTTCCGACCGAACGGAGAGCTCACTCGCAAACTCGAGCCCATTGCTTCTCGTGACCGTCCGCAGTGCTCTTGCTCTGGAGCTGTTGGACGTCTCTGTGTTCCGACCCAACATTGTCGTGGAAGCTAAGGACCCCTGGGTGGAGGATACATGGTCAACGCTGTCTTTCCCAAAGGCGGATGTGCAAATGCTAGGCAAGTGCCGTCGCTGCAATATGGTCACCGTCACTGCAAACGGAGAAAGCGACTCGCGGCCATATATGCAGCTATGTAAGTACCGGAAACAAGATGGAAAGATCTACTTCGGTCAGCATGCGAAGCTAGCGTCTACAGGCGGCGCTCCAGCCGTTCTTTCGGTTGGAGACTCCGCAATTGGGATTTAGGCTAGCTGTTCTAAAATATGGGCTCAACCTTCAGGAAAGCCAATTTCGTGGGCGTTCGCCACAGGTGGTAATTTTGATTAACATAGATAAACGCATAAGTGCATTGCGCCTTCACACAGCTTCAACATCGTTGCAGAGCCGCCGTAGCGCGCACCTGAAACTACTGCTGCCGCAGCTCGTCCTCAAGCCTCGAAGATTCCGCACACGTGACCGGAAGCCATAGAGGGCAATTCCCACGGGTCTAAATACGGCGGCTGTTCGGGCTAGGGCACCGCTTCCCAACAGAGCCGCGCTGACCCCTTAGAACGATGCCCCGCCACAGAAGTGGGGGCCCGCGAACAGTCGCCGCTCGCGCGGAGATGGCGGCTGCGACAGGCGCCTAAGAGCCGTGAGGTGGGGATTAAAAAACTATGAGGCTGTTTCATAGCTTTAGTGTGGGGTGGGCAGCGTTTTGGCGGCGCGCCCTCCGAATATGCAGGTTGCTTTGGGTGGCAAGATAAGGTCGGCTGCGTTCGCCACGCTACAATCAACTCTATGTAGGATGAGGGTTAGGGCGTTGCGACCATGTGTATTTAAGACGAGGGGCCGTCACGCCCCTCAATTCACCTCGTCATCCTGAACAGGTTCCTCGCCGCCCACACAACTTATGCAGATTTTCATCAAGACGCTCACTGGCAAGACCATCACCCTTGAGGTCGAGTCGAGTGACACCATTGAGGCCGTCAAGAGCAAGATTTCGGACAAGGAGGGCATCCCCCCTGACCAGCAGCGCCTCATCTTTGCCGGCAAGCAGCTCGACGACGGCCGCACGCTGTCGGACTACAACATCCAGAAGGAGTCGACGCTGCATCTCGTGCTCCGTCTCCGCGGTGGTGACGCTCGTATCTAAGCCGCCCTTAAAAGCCGACTGGCGGTGCCGTGTTCGCACGGCTCAGATCTTGCTTTTCTAGAGGTTGACACATGGCTCCTCTCGCTGTCAGATAAATTATTTAGTATGGTTGTATTTTTGTAGTCAATTGGCGACATTGAGGTCCGTATTCATGGCGCCTCCTATAGTGCTGTGGGTCAATGCCTTAATGGCGATCAATTGCAGCTTATGGCGACGGAAGATTTCGAGCGTCATGTGTTATGCGTGGCAATTGGGCCTAGTGAACGATCGTCCCCTGGCAATGGCTGAAACTCGAATAGAGAGAAAGCGGTGTATGTTCTGTTGCTTTCAGGGTGAATCAATTACGTGATTGGCTGCGACGCGAACACCGTCTGAATGATCGCAGGCCCGTAGTAGCCAAGTAAAACTAGGCACAATGGTAGACGAGGGTCGCGTCGCACACCATGATGCGTCGCAGTACTGTGTAACAACCTGCGGCACGTAGGATCGTACTCGGCGGGCTGCGTTTTTTTTTTTTTTACATGGCTAACAAGCGCAACTTCTGCTATTGATATTTTCTGCTATTGAATGTGATCTACGGACAATTACGCAGAGTTACGGTTCATGTACGTATAAGTAACATGACGCGTTATCCATCATAGAGCTGAAGCTGGCGCCAACCGCTAGTGGTGAGCAGACCGGGGCTCTCAATTTACCGAAATCACATGCGATTCTGTGGCCACTAAGCCGGCAAATGACGTTCGGCCACGGTCCCCAAATACCCGCTGAATAACTGCGTTCGCGATGACTGATCCCCGCGCTCACGACGATCCCCCGACGGGCGGCATTCCCCCACTTTAGACTGCGTCGGAACGGGCTTTTGTCCGCTAAGATACGCATAAAATATGACCGGTTTAATTTTTTGTCAAAGTTCGTACGCCATTTGATGTTTTCGCCATTGCTTCTGTTTGTGGCCCTCCCCTAGTACTGTAGCGCTGCCAAGACCTCGGCGGGTGCCCTTACCGTCATACGTGGCCAGGCGCGCAGTCGATGCATAATTGGGCGTAATCAACAACAACCCTAAAGTGCTCGGCGTGTGAGGTAAAAGGTTAGACAGGAAAGGGTTAGGCCGAGCCTATAGCAAGGGCTTTATGGGCCATTCTTCATCGCGTCGCAGTGCATCCTTTTGAGGGTCACACGCCAGCTAATCTGAACTTCCACTTCTGGTTTGAAGTGGGTTCTAATACCGAAAATAGACCGCCATCACTTTGAACCCGTGCCCTAACATCTTCCATTATGTCATGTAGACGCTCTTCCCCGGCTGGGGCACGTCGCCATCCACTGGAATGCGGAGGAATCGGCTACGCTGTTAGAAACGCTGCAGGTAGGGCGTGACCACCCCAGCCCCGAGAATTGAGCCGGAATAAATCAGTATATAATGGCCCCTGATCGCACCAGTGGGCGTTTCTCTCCACCCCTAAATTTTCTGAGACTGGACGACTTTGCCTTAAGCAAACCGTGCCAGCCACTACTGCAGAAAACGTTCGCCAACTTCCTTCCGAGTAAGCACAACCCCCACAGGACTTCCCCATCAGCTGCTGCTGGCTGTAGCGGATCAAGACCTCGTGTTAAACTTTGTTAAACAAGTAACAAAGAGCACGAAAGCACCAAACAAACAACAAAACACAGAAAACCTCCAAAAAAAAATCAAAACTACCAAAAACCACCAAAAAAATTCACTGAGTTTGCAATTCTCTCAACAAACTACTACAACAACAACAACTGCAACCAACAAGATCCGAAGCAATGGTCCCTCCTACTGCGACTTTCTCCAACCACGCCAATGCCTCTCCTGGCCCCGCCTCTGAGTCCCGCTCGGGTTACACCAGCGTCCATGTGAACACGGACCGTGTTCGCGTTGAGGACGACGCGATTGTCTCGAAGTACGTCTACGAGAACGCTCGTGTCACGAAGCAGCCGAACAACCAGTACGCCGTCACGCCGACGAAAGTCGAGTACGAGTTCAAGCTCGACAAGAAGGTGCCCAAGACGGGCATCATGCTTGTGGGCTGGGGCGGTAACAATGGTAGTACGTTCACTGCTGCTGTACACGCGAACCGCGACAACATCTCGTTCCGTACGAAGACTGGTGTTGTGGAGCCGAACTACTTTGGCTCCGTGACTCAGGCGTCCACTTTGTTCCTGGGCATCGACGAGAAGGGCGAGGATGTGTTCGCACCCTTCAACGAGGTTGCTCCTATGCTGCACCCGAATGACCTGGTCATCGGCGGCTGGGACATCTCGAAGGCGAGTGTTGGCGAGGCCATGGAGCGCGCGCAGGTTCTTGACTACGACCTGCAGCGCCAGCTTGTGAAGACGCTGAACAAGTACACGCCGTTGCCGTCCATTTACTACCCGGACTTCATCGCCGCCAACCAGGGCGCGCGAGCTGACAACGTCATTTCCGGCACGGATAAGTGGGAGCACGTCGAGCACCTGCGCAAGGACATTCGCGAGTTCAAGGCCGCTAACGACCTCGACAAGGTGATTGTTCTGTGGACGGCGAACACGGAGCGGTACAGCGACATCATTCCTGGTGTGAACGACACGGCCGAGAACCTTTTGGCGAGCATCCGCTCGTCGCACGCCGAGGTTGCGCCGTCGACAGTCTTCGCGGTGGCTTCGATTCTCGAGGGCGTCCCGTACATCAACGGCTCGCCGCAGAACACGTTTGTTCCGGGCTGCATTGAGCTTGCTGACCAGCACAACGCCTTCATTGGCGGTGACGACTTCAAGTCGGGTCAGACGAAGATCAAGTCCGTGCTCGCTCAGTACCTCGTGGACGCGGGAATCAAGCCCGTTTCCATTGCCTCGTACAACCACCTCGGTAACAACGACGGCTACAACCTGAGCGCGCCGAAGCAGTTCCGCTCGAAGGAGATCTCGAAGTCGTCTGTCGTGGACGACATGATCAAGAGCAACCACATTCTCTACAACGAGAAGCTGGGCGACAAGGTTGATCACTGCATTGTGATCAAGTATGTGCCGGCCGTGGGTGACTCGAAGGTCGCGATGGACGAGTACCACTCCGAGCTCATGCTCGGCGGCCACAACACGGTGTCTATCCACAACGTGTGTGAGGACTCTTTGCTGGCGACGCCGCTCATCATCGACCTTGTGGTCATGACAGAGTTTTTGTCGCGCGTGCAGTACCGTGAGGCGGCGGCCCCGTCTGCCGAGTACCAGAGCCTGCACTCCGTGCTTTCGTTCCTGTCGTACTGGCTGAAGGCCCCGCTCACGCGTCCGGGTGTTGAGCCCGTGAACGGTCTCAATAAGCAGCGGTCCGCGCTGGAGAACTTCATTAGGGGTCTTGTTGGACTGGGCCCTGTCAACGATCTGAAACTTGAGGAGCGTCTGAACTGAATGTCGGACCTCCGATAGTTCAGCAGCTCAGATCAATTGACCTGGGCCCGCAAGTTCATTATACATATTAAACGTACGTAGTTTTTTGCCATACTAAGTGGATTTTTTGTCGACCTTCGGTTTTTTTTTTCTCTGTCTTTCTTTTGTCTTTCCCTTTCCTTCGTTCGTCGGTGAGATCAATAAATAGGTTATATATTAAGTTAGGTTACGTTAACGGCGGGGCGCTAAGCTCAGCTCAGCTCAGCTATATCCTGAGGTCCTGGATAGCTTCTGTTGTAGAGCTCGCGTCGGTCGAGGCCGGGCTGAGCTTGGATGGATCGGATAGTCTCATGGAGCTCACGGAGCTGCTGGAGCCCGACGCCAGTTTGTTGCGCTCGTTATTGATGCCTCTGAGGCACTCAATGACGAGATCCTTGTCCTTGATTGTCTCGCGCAGCTCGGCGATCTCGTCGTGGAAATCCGACTGCGGCGCCTCAGTGCCGCCGGCCTGTCTCGTCTGTGACGTCTTCTCCAGCAGCGCCACGTCAGCATTGAGCTGCGTAACGCTGTTCACGAGCTGGGCAATGCGGTCCTGCAGTTTCGCGTTCTCCTTCTTGTAGTGCGCGTTCTCGCTGCGTAGGCCCGCAACGAGCTCGGACTGCTGGTGGTCGGCGGCGCCTGTTCTTGGGCCCATTGGCGAGTCGTCGCCGATGCCGGCCATGGCCTCGAGTGATACTTCGGCGGACATGTTCTCGGCAGACTCGTATACGACCAGGCGGTCTCGCAGATCGTCGTGCTTCGCGCGCATTTTGGCAAGCTCGTTTCTGAGCATGTCGTTCTCGGCCTGCAACTGCTCGGCGAAGCGGCCCCCGGTCGCGCCTGGGCCGCCCTCGTCAAATACGGAGTTGCGTCTCGCAACAACCGTCAGGTTCTTGGCCTTTGCGGCGAAGCGCACAGAGTTCAGTGTTTCTGCACCGCCCGCGGGCAGAGGGCCAGTTTGGATCGTGCAGAGCATAGAGACAAGGGCAGTGCCGGACAAGGAAGGCTGCAGCAGGCGCGTGAGCTTTGAGTCGCGGTAGGGGACGTGCCCCTGGCCGCCCTGGGACAGAATCGAGATGACGGAGCTCAGGGTGAGCAGCGACTTGTTGATGAAGGCGCCCTCCTTGCGGCGCTCGCTGTGCACGACGGCGCGCTCGCTGCCGGCCAGATCGCAAAGATACAGCACGCTCTGGCGGCCCTCGCGGTGCACATGCACGCGCACAACAGCGTGGCTGCGCGACGAGTGCTCGTTGTACTGCGTCGACGACGTGCGGCGCAGCAGGTCGCCTGCCGCGACGTGCGAGAGCAGCTCATCAGCGGAATTTGCGGCGACCTCTCGCTGGCCGACAATGCTCTGCTCGCCCTGCGCGTCGTCGCGCAGCGTCACCTCGACGGGCCGGTCCTCCGTAAGCAGGTCGTACACACGCTCGTTGTAGATCTCGAAGTACGATAACTGCACGCGCGCAGTGCCACCTGCCGCAGCGAGGAGCTCGAACAGCAACTGCACGGAGCGCGGAATGACGCCCGGGTCCGTAGGTGAGCCCTGCATCGTGTACGTCTTACCCGAGCCCGTTGTGCCGTACGCAAACACGGTTGCATTGTAGCCCTCGACGACGCGCGTTATGAGGTGCTCGGCCGACTCATGGAACACCTCGTCATTCGACGCGGCGCCCTCGTAGACCTTGTCGAACTGGAACGTGCCGGCCGCGTCGTGGCCGACGCTGTTCGTGAGTGCGTCAACTAGCCACGCACCGTTCGCCGTCTCGCGCGGCTCGGGCTTTGCACGTACGCCGACGTGGATCGTGCCACGGTACACGGGCTCAGCGCCGGCGCCGGCGCCGGCGTGGCTCGGCCGCGGCGTCGTGGCCGTGCGCGACTGCGAGCGCACGCTCGGCAGCGTCTGCATCGACATGGGCCGCCGCAGGAGGCGCTGCTGCGGAGTCTGCGGTGGGGGCAGGTTGGGCGTGCTGGGCGATGCGTACGCGGCCAGTGCAGCCGCGCCGAGGCCGTAGGAACCGCTCGAGGTTGCCGAGCCATTCGAGCCGGACGCGCTCGAGGTTGCCGAGCCCACGGACCCGACAGACGGGACGTGCATGTTCGGCGGCCGGCGCACGCTCTGTCGCGAGCTGGTCCTGGAGGGCGTATACATGGGTGGTCAAGCTCTGATCGCGCCGGTTCGGGTTTGGCGTTCTGGTTTGGCGGTTTGGATAAACAGCGTGACAAAGCGAGGCGCGTGCGCCATGGCTCGCCGCGAGCCGCCGCCGCGCGCGCCGCCCGCAATGCAACGCAACGCAGCCAGCGCATGGACACGAGTAGTGCTGTGGAGCTGCATAGTTAAAGGGCAGGCTTGCGACAGGCTGGCGGGGTCCAATGGACCGCGATCTTTACGTTGCGCGGCCGCTGGTGAGGTCCTATTTATTTACCCACATGGGAACGTGCCCTGGCCCTGGGAATCTGGCGGGGCAGGGGCCCGTGTCTCCTCGCCCCATCGCTAAGCGACGCCAACACAGCGTAAACCACACAACACCCCATTGCAAACTAACCCCGCTACCCACCACTTCCGGAGCACAAGAGTCAATATGGATAAGGTACGTGAAAAGCTGAGCTCATTGAAGCTCGAGGTCGAGGAGGCGCAGGAGAAGGCCGACGAGGCCAACGCGCGCGCGAAGCAGCTTGAGGAGGACAACAACGCGAAGGAGCAGGAGATTAACTCGCTCGTGCACAAGAACAGCACGTTGGAGGCCGAGAACGAGCAGCTCGAGACGAAGCTGAAGGAGGCGAAGGGCTTGGCTGAGGAGGGCGTTGCGCACTCGTCCGCGAAGGATGCGCTCACGACGCGTAACTCGGAGCTCGAGTCGAAGCTCGACGAGGTAGAGAGCTCGTACCAAGCGACGGCCGCGAAGCTGAAGGAGCTCGAGGTCAAGTACGAGGAGCTCGAGCGCCACAACAAGGCCCTCGAGCAGGAGCGCGACAGCGCCGACACGCGCCTCGAGGAGATGACGGAGAAGTTCAACAAGGCGCAGGCCGAGATCGACGAGATCAACCAACAGCTCGGGTCTTTTTAACGATGAGCAGGCTCTAACCCCTCGTCCCTTAATACCCGTCACCGTCCGCACGGGCCAGGCCCCCTCAGGCTGGGCTCTGGGAAGCACGCTTCTCGTGCTTCTTAGCTTCGCATTATACCAGGTTCTAAAACTATAGATTAGTCTTATAACGGTTGGTTCGTCCTCGCCTCAGCCTCGCGGCACTACGGCGCCTGTTTCACGAAAGGGTCATTCGGTATGCTAGAGCCCTCAACCTACCTTTTCCTGCTTCGGCAATCGTTCGTCGCTGTATAGCATAATGTGTCTCGCAACCTTGCTTTACGCAGAAAGAGGCTCGATGTCTGAGCTAGGTCTTAACAGTTTGCGGCACGCACACAAGTCATTGATATCCATGCTTATGCTTCATACATAACCTATATTCTTTAATAGCACGCGACCACAGACTGTGATCACAGCTGTAGCTCCCTCCCCTCACCTCCTGGCCTCGTCTTCATTTTAGCGAGCGCGGGGCGCTAGTTCGTCTGTATATGGCGAGCCGCGTCCGAACGCAAACCGCTAAGTCCATGCACCCGATTCTGAAACCTGGCAGTGAGACACACCAAAAAATAACACAACTTAAACACGTTTTTTGCTAGATTAAACTTTATTCTCGACTCCTCAAATAACAGGCAATTTAGTGCTTGGCCGGCGCAAGGCCGACCGCGTCGTTGCCGAGGTCGTACACGGAGTAGTACTTGCGCAGGAACGCGTCGCCAATAATGGCCAGCGGGCCGACCGGCTCAGGGACGTCGAGCGCCGTGATCGTCGAGATGCACGAGCCGCCGAGGTCGAGGATGTAGTCGTAGGCCGTGATGGGGAACTCGTAGCCGTCGAACGTGAACGTCAGGTCCGGCAGCACGTCGCGCTTGGCGCAGTCGACCGTGTACTGGCCCGTCCACGACTTCTCGGCGCCGATCTGTGCGTTGAAGATCTCGGCCAGGTCCGAGGGCAGCGTGATGAGCGATGTGCCCGTGTCGATGACGCCGCCGATGTCCAGCTTCGCCGTGTCCTCGCCCAGCGAGAGCGAGTCGAACTTCACCTCCCAGTAGGCCTTGCGGCGCACGGGCAGGTACGTGATCTTGCCCTCGAACAGCGACTCGTCGACGCCGCCGAACGTGGCCGTGCCGCCCGAGCTCTCGCCGTCGTTGCCAAGATGGAACGCGAACTTCGGCTCGTCAAGCAGGCCCTGGTTAATGGCATTGTAGACGGGAGGCACCGTGTGCTGCACGGAAATAGAGTCGTAGCCGAGGCCGAGGATGCCGTCGAACTTACCGAACGCAAACGCCAGGCCCGGCTCGCTCGTCGTCTCGCCAAAGACCTGCGACTGGATCTGCAGCCCAGCCAGCTCAAGTAGGTCCTCGGAAAGGAAGCCCTCGACGCTGCCCGACCCGTACTGAATGCTGAAGTCCGTACCGTTCGGCTTGTACGTGATGGAGTTCGCGCTGTCGTACTTCTCGTGCAGGTAGCAGGCAATCGACGAGCACTGATAAGAGGGCACCCATAGGTTCGAACTGCCCGTATCAAGGACAACCTTGAACGTCTGCGGCGGCGTGCCGAGGCCAATCTCGGCAAAGTACTGCGCGTTCGCATAGTTCGTGAGCGGGACAGACGCGCCGTCCTGCGTCGTGAACTGCGGCTCCTCGTTGGCGATGAGCGCCGTGTTCGCCAGCATTGTCTCAAGCGAGCCCGCGTACTTGCTGGCCAGCTGCGACAGATGCAGCGCGTACGAGCGGTGGTCGCCGTAGATTTCGGCGTTCGGCGCGTGCTTCAGGGGCATTGTGTGCACAGCAGCCGACGCCGAGGTCATCAGCGTCGTCGCGAGCGCAATTGCAGTGAACTTCATAGTCGGTCGGGGTGCTGTTAGCAAGAGGAGGAGGCGTTGCTTCGCATGTCGATGTGGCGGCCCTTAGAGGTGACTGGGCCGGGGCAAGGGTCGGGCCGGGGAGTGCGCCCAATGCGGAACTCTAAGCATGAGCCACTTGATGGGGTAGCGGCCGCGGGTGGCCGCCGTGCGTGGCCGCGCCGTAGCTGCTAAACGAATATAGGCGTGTACAGGTCATTGAGAAGAACTTGGGAAGCATACAGACACAGATAAGATAAATATGCAACTACATGCGGGCTCAGGAAGACTATATTTAGTGTTTACGGCTTCGCCCGCGCATGAGCCGTGCCGCCACGCGGGCGGACGGCTCGCCCAGCTGGGGGTGGCAAAAATTGAGGCAATTAATGTGCGCGGCAGATCTGCACAGCGATAAGAAGCTGCTAAAATTAGATGTTCGGCGGCAGCAGTAACGCCGCCACGGCCTGGCCGCGCTCGTTCGCCAGGAGGTCGTAGTTGCTCGCCGCCGTGCGTGTCGTCGCGACGTCCATCTGCATGCCCAGCTGCCGCAGAAACTTCTGCGTCGCGGGCCCCAGAATACGGCTCTTCGCGCCGAGCCCCACAACCAATAGCTCGGGCTTGGGGTGCACGATCTCAAGCACACCGAGCAGCTGCGTGGCGTCGAGCTCGACGCGGCCTGTCTTTAGCCCTTGCACGCCAGACGAGAGATCGAGCGCGTACGCGTCGTGGCCGAGCACGAGCAGGCCGCGCGGCGCCGCCGCGTCCGAGACAATGCGCGCGCCGTTGTCGAGCTTGAACCCGTTCTTCAGCACAGAGCTGATGTTGTTTGGCGACACGTTGCGTTCGTACAGCTGGAAGTCCTCAATGGTCCCTGTCTTCGGCTGCGAGTTCTTCATGCGCTCCTCGGCCGTGCGCTCGCGCGGCACGCGCGTAGGGTCCGGCTTCAGCCGGAAGTCCGCCTTGCCCCTGACGAGCATGCGAGACGTGCCACGGCCTATTCGGCCCGCTGGCCGCCCTATGAGATGCTTTGTGAACATAGGCACCGCCAAACAAGCTACTGGGTCGTCGCGCGTTAGTTAGACTCGGTGTGTCAGCCGCCCGCTGCTGCTGCGAAAGGTGCGGCATTCCGCGGTTGAACACTTATTATTTATTCTGCTTCAGCAACTATTTCACTTTGCTATCTAATTTAAGACGGCTACGAGGCGCCTAGGCGCATTGTCGTGCGCCGCGCGCGTGCGCACACAGCTCGCGCGCCCCTTTTGCCCCGGGATGAGCGGAGGGCGCCACGTTACTGCCATTAGTCACGTCGTCGCGGCCGCTGAATTCAAGAACTTTTCATAGTTTCATCTGGGCCGTTTCGCAGCTAGACATCATGCCCGTCGTTCCCGTGAAGCACATTGCCTCGGTTCTGGAGAACGGCGTGGGAGCCTTTGTGCAGCCGTGCAAGCGCATCACGCTGCGGTACTGCAACTGGGGCGGCTCCTCGCAGGGCATGCGCGAGCTGCTGCGCACGCAGCTGCGCAGCATTGCTGCCGCGCACCCGAAAGTCGAGTTTGTTGTGCAGAAAAAATCGGGCCACCCAATAGTGCTGGGTGAGTACGCTGGCGGCAAGACAAAAGCCGTCTGCGTGCGTAACTACGACCCGAAAAAGATCCTCGACAAGATCGAGCTCGTGCAGAACGCGTCCGGCGAGCGTCTCAAGAAGTACCAGCGCGCCGTAGAGTCCACAAACGCGTCCGTAAGAGGCATCTGGTCGCCCTTCCACGTCGACAACGAGTTCCGTTACAAGATATAGGATCTACATGTACATAGTTAACACCCCCAAAGCATTGACGGCCGCGGCTTCGAAGCAGTCAGCGGAGCGACTGTTAAAAAGCAATACCGGAATTTTGCCGCCGCGAGCTAGCCCAGCAGATTTTGGCCGTACCCGGATCCGGCAAGAAACCCGCTCGACATGCGGCGGTGCGCGCGCCCCTCTTTTCTGTGATAAGCATCAAGGCGCGCCTCGGAACGTTCACCACGTATGCACGACCCGCCGCGTTCCTTACCCTAGAAGCGACTCACCCCACACGAGTCGGATTAGCTTTATAGACCCAGGGATTTCCTGCCGAGCGGCACCACCTTCCATCATACTTCATCATGTTTCGCTCGGGAATTTCGAGAGCTGCGATGCTCGCAGGCAATGCCGCACGTCGGCCGCTAGGATGGCGGTCTGTAGCGCCGCGAATGAATGCTTTGGCGCGCCAGAGCCGGTCCATCTCGTCGCTGAACACGTTTACGGACGAGGAGACCATGTTCCGCGAGTCCGTGGCGCAATTTGCCCAAGACGTCGTGAAACCGAAGGCCCGCGAGATGGACGAGACCGAGATCATGGACCCGGCTGTCATCCAGGCCATGTTTGACGCTGGCTTCATGGGCGTTGAGACGCCGGAGGAGCTCGGCGGCGTTGGCGCGTCGTTCACGTCGGCAATTATCGTTGTGGAAGAGTTGTCGAAGGTCGACCCGTCTGTGGCCGCCATGAACGATGTGCACAACACGCTTGTGAACACGGCCGTGCGCACGTACGGCTCGGACCATATCAAGGTGAAGTACCTGCCCGGTCTGGCCACGGAAAAGGTCGGCTCTTTCGGCCTGAGTGAGTCTGGCTCTGGCAGTGACGCCTTCGCGCTGAAGACGAAGGCCGAAAAGAAAGGTGATGGCTGGGTCCTGAATGGCTCCAAAATGTGGATCACAAACTCGGGAGAGGCAGAAACGTTCGTCATATTCGCGAACGCGGACCCTTCAAAGGGCTACAAGGGAATCACGGCCTTTGTTGTTGAGAAAGATATGGGCGTGCAAATCGGAAAGAAGGAGAAGAAGCTCGGCATCCGTGCCTCCGCCACCTGCACCCTGAACCTTGACGACGTATACGTGCCGAACGAGAACGTTCTGGGCAATATTGGCGAGGGCTACAAGATCGCCATCGAGGTGCTGAACGAGGGCCGTATTGGTATTGGCGCGCAAATGGTCGGCCTTGCCCAGGGTGCGTACGAGCAGGCCATGAAGTACACGCTGACAGAGCGCAAGCAGTTCAACAAGTTCGTTGGCGAGTTCCAGGGCATGCAGTTCCAGGCGGCGCAGATTGCCACTGAGATCGAGGCGGCGCGCCTCCTGCTGTACAACGCTGCTCGGCTGAAGGAGGAGGGCCGCCCGTTCGTAAAAGAGGCCGCCATGGCAAAGCTATACTCCTCGCAGATTGCGCAGAAGACGGCGTCGTGGGCTGTGGACGCCTTGGGCGGCGTCGGCTTCACGCGCGAATTCGACCTCGAGAAGTTCTACCGCGACTCCAAGATTGGCACGATCTACGAGGGCACCACGAACATGCATCTCCAGACCATTGCCAAGCTTATTGCCAAGGATTTTACCTAAATTTAAGAGAGAAGTTACCGTAGTTGTTACAAAAGTCTCACACGCGTCTTAAGCAACGACCATCTACACACATGTGGGCACTAGGTGTACATATCCGCCCTAGGTGAAAATACAGGCGCCAAAAGCATAGTATGCGGCAATACATTTACTTGGTCTGATTTTTTAAGATGTATCCAAAGCGCGTGTGACGAGCATGCCATTTACGATGCACTTTATCAGTGCATGCACTATCATGAAAGCTACACCTTCCGCTTATAAATTGCAGCACTGGCCCTGAAAAAAATTAGCAGACAGAGAGTTGTGAATAGCCAATTCTACTGGTCCATTGACAGATGGCGAAACGCGAAATTGAAGAGCTCGAGGTCGACCTCACGGCGCCGAAGCCTCTGAACAAAAAACAGAAGCGTTTGCTCAAGAAGGGCAAGATCGATGAGCCCGAGCCAGAAGACCCGACAAAGACGCAGCCAAAGCCACGGTCTCCGTACTGCGTGTGGGTTGGAAACCTGTCGTTCGAGACGACGGGCGAGTCGCTGCGGAATTTCCTGATCCAGCAGACGTCTGGGTCGAAGGCGCCCATAACCCAAGAAGACATTACGCGCGTCAAAATGCCGCCTAAGAAGGGCTTTGCCTACGTCGACCTGAAAACCGAGGAGCAGATGCGCTCGGCCATAGCACTGTCGGAGTCGCGTCTAGACCAAAGAAATCTGCTCATTAAGGACGGCCGTTCGTTCGAAGGCCGGCCTGAGAAGGACAGCCAGAACCACCCGGCTAGCCGCATTCTGTTTGTGGGCAACTTGTCGTTCGACACGACCGACTCTGAGCTCGAGATGCATTTCCAGCACTGCGGCGAGATCTCCAGAATACGAACGGCTACGTTTATGGACTCTGGTAAGTGTAAAGGGTTCACGTTCATTGACTTCACAAACGAAGAGGCGGCGACGAAGGCCTTGAAGGACCCACGCTGCAAGAAGCTCGCAGGAAGGACTCTCAGAATGGAGTACGGCGAGGACCGCAGCCAGCGCCGGCCAAAGCGCGATGCCGCCGGCGACGAGGACAAGGCAGCGACCACGCCCGAATCCGCACCGCGCCCAGTTCATGCCGAGCGCTCCGAGCGCCCCGAGCGCCCCGAGCGCACGGAGCGCCCCGAGCGCACGCACGCAGAGAGGCCGAGCCGTCCCGAACGCACGGAGCGCCCTTATTCGGAGCACGCTTACACGGAGCGCCCGCAGCGGTCCGAGCGCCCTCAACGCTCTGCCGACGCGGCACCGCGATCTGCTGCTCCATATAAAAAGAGCACTGGAAAGAGCAGACCAACTCCCGGCATGGCGCTCTCGAATGCGCAGCGCGCTAAGCAGAGCGTGATGCCCTCCGCGGGCAAAAAGCTTACATTCGACTAGACTATGTAGACTAAAATGCTAGACTAGACTAGTCACCGTTAGTGACAGTGCCGTTAGCGCCAGATTCGGCGGTTTCAGCAGCGTCTTTGCGGGAGAAGATGCTCAGTCTTCGCACAAAATTCCCGTGCTTGCTGCCACTGCCTGTTTTGTGAAAGAATCGTGAACCGCCCCTCTTGCGCGGCGTTTTCGTAGGCGATGACGCAAGGTGCATGTCGTCCTCCTGTTCCGTTTCATGATCATGGTCATGGTCATGGTCATGGTCATGACCGTGCTCGTGCTCGTGCTCGTGCCCGTGCCCGTCCACATGCGCATGGTCGTGCTCGTGGTCGCGTGCGTGCCGGCTGCTGTCGTTCCAGGAGCTCGAGCCCTCATCCGGTTCAAACGTGTCAACATAGCTCGTGAAAACGCTGCGGTTCGGCGAGTCGCTATTGTCGTTCGGCGAACCAAAGAAGAGACTGCTGTTCCGGTTGTGCGAGCGGGTATGAGGGGAAAGCCAGGGAAGCCAAGGGCTGCTGTCTTTATTTGGAGCTCTCGCGGGGGCGCGCGGTGTCTCTTGGATGTCCAGGTTCGTGTCGCCCTCCGCAGAGTCGAACTCGCCGTAGTCGCTATCTTGGAATAGATTCGAGGGAATGAGATCACGCGCTGCGGATGGGCTCAACATAACCTCGTCCGCGTCCATGTACGTCGGCATATCGTGACCCGAGTATGGGAACGTCTGCCCGCCAAACGGGTAAGGTGCGCCAAACGGCTGCGCGGCTCCAACAGGAGTGAAAGGGTTATTCAGAGCACTTAGTTGGCTCGACGATGTGGAATTCGACTGCGCCAAGTTCGACAGCGGAGATGCTGATGGTATGGGTGGTGGGCCGCGCAGGGACTGCACTGATGGCACGGACTCAAACGACGGGATCGAGGCGCTCGGCCGCAGCGACACCGAGGGTGCAGACTGTAAAGACGCGAACGACGGCATAGCGGTGGGCCCGGGACTATGGGGCTGCGGCATCATTGAGCCGTTCACACCCAGCATAGTGTTATGAATGCTGAGGTCCTTCACGGAACCGGGGGTCGGGGGCGTGTGTTGCTCCGAAACGATGGGTCCAGTGCCCTGTGAAGGCCGCGAAGCATCAAAAGATTCGCGCGGAGAGCTATGAGCCGAGGCTGAGGCGGCCGCCATCATATGCGACTGTGCCTGCGCCTGTGTTTGCATCTGCGCCTGCGGTTGCAGCTGCTGTGCCGGCGGGGGTGGCTGCGGTGGCTGCGGCTGTGGCTGCGATAGCGCTTGTGCTTGTGCTTGTGCTTGTGCTTGAGACTGCGACCGCATGACTACTCGCTGGGCCTCCTTCTCTGAGCTTTGAAGATACGCCTCGACGTAGCGTTGTTCGAGTGACTTCTGTGCACGCTGCCACTCACGCTCGATGCGCTCATCGAGCTGCAGTTCGTGCTCAATGAGATCCTTTCCCTGAGCGCCAAGCGCACTTTCACCCGAGGCCGCCAGGAGCTCGAGCTGCTGGCCTGCTATGTGGTGGCCCGTGTCCTTGAGCTTGTTCAGGAACTCGCGCGCATTCGCGGTTTGTGCCTCCGCGTGCTTCAGTCGCTGGCTCAGTTCTTTGGCGCTGCGCGACAGGCGCTCTTCGCGCGCCGCCAGCGCGTGATACTCAGACTCGAGGGCCTCGATCTTTTGTTGGTGCTCCTTTTTACGCTCAGCGTGCTGCTGCTCGAGCTCACCGAGCTGGTGCGTCGACGACTCAATGTCAGCGCGGTACTTAGTGACCTTTGTTGCGCGCTGCTTCAGCTTCGAGAGCTGCACGTCCAGCGCGTGCTTCCGATCCTCGCAGGCCTTACTTTCGGCCCGCAATTGCGCCCGCTGCGACTCTTCGAGTTTGCGCTGCTCGTTCACGGCATTGTACTCCTGAATGAGCGCGCGGTACTTCACGCCGTACTCGGCCTCCGACGCGTCAAACTGTTCCAAAACGCTGCGCGTCTCAGCCTGCAGCGCCGTAATGTCCTGCGTGGACTCCATGCTGATCGGCTCAAGGGGCTGGTCCCGCAGTAGCGTCGAAAGAGGAGGTACACTCTCTGTGACAGGCCCGCTGCTCAGAGTGTGCAAATAAATAGAGGAGGACACGACGGCCGAGCCCGAGCCCGAGTCCGAGGAGCCGAGGATCGACGAGATTCCCTCCTCGATGCCCGAACTTGCGCCACTGGCGTTGCTCGTGCTGCTGCTGCTGCTGCTGCTGTGGTGCAGATGCGAATGCGAGTGGGCCGGCGCGGCCTGGATGGCCTTTACCAACACCTTGTATGACGTATCGGGCTCGAGGCCCTCAACGACGACGCGGCGCTGCTCACGGGCGGCCTCGATGACCTGGTTTCCAATGCTCACGACGTACTTGCGCGCTTTTGGCCGGCGCTTCCCAGCACTGCGGCCCTCGCTCGACGGGTAGTACCAATAAATGGCGGCCCAGGTGCTGCCCAATCCCTCGACAAGAATCACCGGTTTTGCCGGCTCCGCCAGGCCGATGAACTCGGCAAGCTCGGTCTTCGGCTGGCGCACAATGGAGACGATGCGCGCGAACAGCCAGCCCAAGGCGACAAAGACCAGCGCCTGCTGCAGAAGCGAGGACGGCGGCGCAAGCACCCCGCCAGCAGGGGACGCGTCGGGGGGAGCAACCGGCATCGGAGAAAAGCGTCCGCCGATCTTTTCCCTGCCGATGTCACTCACTGTAATTAGGTGAATTTTTGGTGCTATATTGTGGCCTAAACACTGATGCTCTAAGGGCTAGGGTCTATACCGGCCGGGAATTAGGAGCGGAGCGGTTCTACTGCCGACAGTGGCCATGCCAAAATCTCGCGAAACAGCAGTGCGACTTAGAATTACGAGAAAGAGCAAATGCGGATGCTTTCGCGAAATTTCCGGCTCAGAAGGTCGCTTGAGCGGCGCTTGCGGCGGTCGCCGCACGCACTAACAACTCCAAACCGCGTTCTGAACTTAACAAAATCTACAATTTCGAGTCTTTAGCAGCATCATAAACCAGCAATCGCACTGCTAGTCAAGCTGAACAGAATAGCGATGCACGCTAGGAGAGGGCCCGCCGCTTGGACCGGGCGCGGCCGGGTCGCGCGTATTAGCGCTTAGTCAATACGGCGGTTATTCCGCCTCACTTCGAAACTTTTGGGGTCGGTGCAAAACTACGACGAGCTCAGGCATGGGATTCAACCCATTCAGCAAGCTCAGCAAGAGCTACGGCTCGCCTGAGGCCCTTGCACGCAAGGCCACAAATGAGGACCTGTTTGGTCCGGCCACAAAGGACCTACTCGAGCTTACGGCGCTGTCGTATAAGCCGAAGGCGTGCCTCAAAATTCTCGGCGTTTTGGCGTACCGCTTCCAGCAGAGCGACCGCCACTGGCGCCAAAAGTCGAAGTCGCTCACTGTTCTGCAGTATTTCCTGCTGAATGGGAGCCCACAGTGCTGGGACTGGCTGGTTGCGCACAAGACGATGCTGTCGGCGCTGCTTCAGTTCAAGTACCTGGATTCGAGCAACAACGACCAGGGCCGCTCCGTGCGTGACAAGGCGCACGCATTGCTGTCGATTGTGAACGATCCGTCGCGGCTCGACGAGACGCGCGAAAACTATCTGAAGCAGCGCGAGAACGTACGCAACTCCATTGGCAACGGACGGCCCTCGTCGCACTGCCGCAACACGCTCGAAACAATGCGCGAGTCTATTTTCGACGACCCGGACATGACGGATCTGAACGGCGCCTTCCGCCCGCGCTCGCCGGAGCCCATCATCGCCCTGGACCCCACGATTTCGCCGCTGGCCGAGCTGGACCTTGGGCGCAGCAGAGCCTTAGAGGTCATTGCCGAGGAGTCTTAGTTGCGGCCGGCTTAGCCTACGGCCGGCCCAGAGGCCCCGCCAAAGCTTTGCATCCCCTTATTTATTAGGCTCGTGATTGCCCTGCCATGGGCACCGAGGACAATCCAGGCACCTTGCATTCCATTTCCATCCATCCTCTTAGCTTGCTAATTTATCGCATTTTTTTTCTTCTCTATAATTATCTAGCTTGCATACACGCAGTCTCGATTGTTATCGTTGTTGTTGTTGTTGTTGTTGCTGCAGGCGCCGTCGTCGCACTGTTACTGCTGACGCGTAAGCAGGGGGGGCGACGCGTCAAAAATACATAAGTAGACGGACCGCCCTCTGGCACGGTCCGAACCCTTTGCACGCTCAATAAGCCGGGAGAAGCCACACACCTGTCCATAATAGGCGAGCGTGCTTGCGAAATGGACGAGCCCACGCAGCCTATGGCGGAGCCTCCGCGCGCGGCGGGCGAGGAGGTCTCGTTCTCGGGCACGAAGAATGACGCGCTTGTCGTGCTCATTGGCAGCGTCGGCATCTCGTGTACGTGGGAGCTGCTGCCAGACAAGCAGGGCCTGGCCTGGACGTTCGGCCGCGGCACGAAGGCCGACTTCAAGTTCCCCAGCAACCGCACGCGTTTGAGCTCCATCCACTTCAAGATCTGGGCCACGCAGGACGACCCGCCCACAATCATGCTGCAGGACGTGTCCACGAACGGCACGTATCTGAATAGTGTGCGTGCACCAAAGGGTCGCAATTGCATGCTCATGAACGGCGACGTCATTACGGTCGGCCAGGGTGTCGCCGCCGACGAGCTGAAGCTTGTCGTGTCAATCCCGACGGGCTCGAAGGCGCGCCCACAGGGTGGCATCTACGAGTCCTACGAGTTCGGCGAGCTCGTCGGCCAGGGCGCCTTCGCGCTCGTGCGCCAGGCCGTGAAGCGCGACACGGGCGAGAAGGTCGCCGTGAAGATCATTGACCGCGCGAAGATCACAGGCAACCTGCACACGGCCGTCGAGCGCGAGATCGAGATTCTGAAGGCGCTGCGCCACCCGAACATCGTCGCTCTGCACAACATCTTCATGGACGAGAAACACTACTACCTCGTGATGGACTGGGTCCCGCACGGTGACCTCATGGACCACCTCCTGAACGTCGGGCACCCAGGCATCCCTGAGGACACGAGCCGCGCCATTGTGCGCCAGGTGCTCGAGGCAATCCGCTACGTACACTCCATGGGAATCAGCCACCGCGACCTGAAGCCAGACAACATCCTCATCAACACGCTTGACCCCGTCTCCGTGAAGGTCGCCGACTTCGGCCTCGCCAAACTCTCGAACCAGGGCACGTTCCTCAAAACGTTCTGCGGTACGCTCTCGTACCTCGCGCCCGAGGTCTTGGCCAGCCGCGGCGGCATGGGCTCCAACCAGCGCGTGGCCGTCTACACGCAGCTCGTCGACATCTGGAGCGTTGGCTGCCTTGCCTACGTCATTCTGACGGGCTGCATGCCCTTTGGCGGCGGTACGCAGGAGGAGCTCTACAACAGCGTCATGCTTGGTGAGTATTACAAGCAGCCGCTCGACGCGGCAAACGTGTCGCAGGAAGCAAGACGATTCCTCGACTCCCTGCTCATGGTCGACACGTCCCGCCGCCCGCAGGCGGCCGACGCCCTCGAGCTGCCCTGGCTCACGGGCCGCCCGTCTGAGGCGCCGCATAATGCCACGAACGGGAGCACTGCGCACGGTGGTGCCGTACGAGATGAAGTGCGAGACGAGATAGCCGCGAACTCGGTGCCGAGCAGACTGTCGAGCGAGGCGCCCGCATTGGGCGGCTGCAGCCGGATCGACTACGACCACAGTCTGCCGGGGCATCTACCCAGCAAGCTACCCAGTAAATTGCCGAGCAGGCTGGCCAGCCAGATGCCCAGCCAGATGCCGAGCATGATAAGCCAGGACTCTGGGCCAGACTCGGATTCCACGCCCGACCCGGCGCTGCATTCGAGCCTCCCGCAGGCCGTGCCCCACACTAGCATCCAAGGGCTAGACGATCTGCGGCTGCAGTCCTCGCGGCGGCCAGTATCTCGAGCGCCGCTTCGCGACGACGAGGACAGCGACGAGGACAGCGAAGACACGAAAAAGCGCATCGACCACGAGCTGAGCCAGCAGGCGCCGATCTCGCAGAGCGTCGAGATCCGCGACTTTGGCGACGCCCATGCTTTGGAAGAGGACGGCGGCGCGCTCCCAACCGGTGTGTGGGCCGTGCTGCAGACCCTTCCGACGAGTGAACCTTGCAAGGATCTTTGTGCCACGTCCGACACGTTCTCTATCGGCCGGTTCGAGCGCCACCGGAACACGCCGTCGCCGGCGGTCGACTACATGCACGACGACAAGCGGCTGTCACGGCTGCATTGCAAGCTCGAGCGTGTGATGGACGCGCCCACTCACAAGTACGTAGTGTGGCTGCTGTCGAACAACGACTCCGTGTATGTGAACGGCTTAAATGTGGCTAAGGGCAAGCGCGCAAAGGTGTACGACGGCGACAGGATCACGCTTTTCGCCGAGCAAGTGAAGCGGGGCGACCAATACCGCTTCGATGTGCTTGCGTTCTCGCTGCGCCTTATCGGCGAGTCAAACTTCGTGACGTTGCGGCGGCCTCCGACGGAGCGCAAGCTCGTGCTCGAGACGGCGAACCCGCGCAGCGGCAACCCTGGCGATGCTGCGGAGAATAACGCCGAGCAAGCGGCTCGCAAGCGCGACCGGTCTGTGGAGCTAATGCCGCAGCCCAAACGCCATCACACAGTTTTGAAGTAATGGCGAATGGAGAGAGAGAAAAAAAAAAATTGGAAAAACAGAAAAAAGCCTGACATTTAATGAGCGATCTACGCCCCGCCGTTAGGTGGGCTCTCTTTAGACCGGCATAACTAGCTAGCAATAACCAACTAGCTAAGCTCTTCATTTCCTTTTTGGTATTTACATAGACATCATAATCTTGGCTCGGGCAGCTCTGGTCGGTCCAAGTCCTCGACGCTCGGGTTTAGTTTCCAGAACATGACGTCCACGGTTGGCAGCTCCGTCACCTTGATGTTCCGCAGCTCCTCCGGCGACAGCGTCCTCAGGTTCTCGACCTTCGCGATCTCCTCCTCGGCGCTCTCGACGAGCGTCTCGATCTCGCTGCCCTTTGCGCGCAGCCGCGCCTCGCTTAGGCGGTCTGCCGCCAGCGGCCAGTCGCCCTTGCCAGCCGCAATCACGCCTTGGCCGTACAGTGCCATCACGTAGGCCTCCGGGATGAAGTCTGTGCGGCGCTGGTCCAGCTGCCCGACCGTCTCGATGATCTCGCCGAACACGGTGTTGGCCAGGTCGCAGAACGCTTGCGACGTCGGCTGCTGTGTCGGGCGCGGTGGCATGGGCCGGTGGATAAGGCTATTCATGGCCTTCCCCTGGGGCATTGCGTCGAGCTTCTGGCGGTCAAAGCTCCCGGGTTCCGCGGCCGCAGCGGCGTTCGGTGTGGCATCGGCAGCGCCCGCAGCGCCCGCAGCGTCAGCAGCGCCCGCAGCGCCCGCAGCGTCAGCAGCGCCCGCAGCGTCAGCAGCGCCCGCAGCATCAGCAGCGCCGGCAGTATCGGCGGCATCGGCAGCGTCGGCAGCGTCGGCAGCGTCTTCCGGCTTCATGAACCGCATGTTCACGGACTGCAGGTACATGAGCGAGCCGATGTTCGCCGCAGACAGGAGGCACTCGCCGGCCGAGAAGCCCGAGGTGAGCATCATCTGCGTCGTCTTCAGCTTCAGCATAAGCGCCTCCATGTACTGGCCCTTTGCCGTGGCCATTCCTGTCATCATTTCGCGCATGGCGAACAGCTCGCTCTTGTAAGAGCCCCAGCAGGGCTCGAGCAGCGCCGTGGGCAGCTGGCCCGTGCGCATGTCGCGCAGGTAGCTCATGTCGAAGACAGGCTGCTGGTGCAGCAAGAACTGCAGCTCCTCGCTCTTCTTTGCGGCCTCGCGCGTGGCCAGAATCATGTGCGGCGTCATCATAGCCGCGACGTTGCGGAAGTTGACGGGGTCCGTCGAGCCGAGCAGGCCCGCAATGAGAGTCACGCGCAGGTCGCGCGTGATGATCTTGTCGCGCAGCTCTTGCGGAATCGAGCCGTCGCTCAGCGCAATGAGGTACGTGTTCGCGATCTCCGAGTACATGAGCGCAGCCTCCTCGAATAGGTGCAGGCGCTCGTAGATGTCGCCAATGATCATCTGGATCCCCGTGTACTCGTCGCTCCACGGCACCATCTGCAGGCGGTCCGCCTCCTGCAACGCCTCAATGTACTTGCGCAGCGCCTGCTTGTAGTCGGGCTTGCGGTAGCCGGCGCCGTTGATCGTCGCCCACAGACCCTCCTTCAGCAGCTTTGCCACCGTCGGCGGGAAGTTGTGGTGCGTGAGCCACTTCCAGTACCCGTAGGCACCGACAATGGTCAGCCCAAACAGCACGAGCGGCCACCGCCGCTTCTTGCGCACGGGCTGTACAGACGTAATGCCGCGCGCAAACACCGGCGCGGCGCCGCGCATACCCGAATTCCACAGGCACGGACGCAGCGGGTTCAGCGCGGGCGCCGGTGCACGCGAGCGGCTCGCGGCAACGCGCAGCACGGAGCGGAACATGGTGGGAAAGACGCCGTGTTTCAGGGCAGGTGAAATTTCAGGCGGGAGGAGGATCCAGCAGTGCACAGGCACTCCGCGCCTCGCCAACGGCGCCGCGCATGTGACCAGGCCAGGGCGGCGGGCACGAGCGCGGCCAGCGGCGCGCGCAGAATTGGCCAAGCGCGGCGCGCGTCTCTACGGCCTGAACCAGCGCTGCGGGGATTCGGCGTAGGCAGCCTCTTTTTAAACTGCGGTCTACGCGCTCGTTTACATCGAATTGGCTCGTTTACGCCTCTCCACGGCTAACCGAGCACCAGCGATTAAGTAAGTATACATATATACATCCCCCGCGGGCCGCTCAGAACCGCATAGGCATCATGTGGCGCTCAGTGCTTGGACTTGGTGCAAAAAGTCGGCTCAGAACAGGGCTACGGGCCGGACCCGGCCTTGGAGCCTCGACGGTGGGCGGCCGTGCCGCCTCGCGTAGCGTGTTTGCCTTCTCGAACCGCAGACTCGCGTCCACGCTGCCGAAGCAGGGCCCCCAGGAGAAGATGACGCTCAAGAAGCTCGTCAAGGAGTACGGCTGGACGGCTACGGGCGTCTACTGTGTGTTCATGTGCATCGATCTGCCGCTGTGCTATCTTCTTGTGCACAGTGTTGGGCAGGAGAACATGGAGCAAATGGAGTCGCGCGTGCGCAAATTCATTGGCGTGAACAGTGACCGCGACAGCACGTACATCCACAAGGCGGCTGCTGGAGGCAAGAGCTTGTTCGTGGCCGAGTTCGCCATCGCCTACATTCTGCACAAGGCGCTAATTGTGGTGCGCGTGCCCCTCACGATCGCCGTCACGCCGGCCGTCGCCACGAAGCTGCAGCAGTGGGGCTTCAACGTGAACCGCGTCATGCCCTCGGTTGATAAGTCGAAGCTGGCCGCCAAGGCTGCCGACGTGAACTCGCCCACGGTGCGTAAGGCTGCCGAGGCGATCGCGAGCCGTGAACACAAGCCCGTGGATGCAGTGGCCAAAGACCTGGCCAGTAAGGCCGGCAGGGCGGCTGAAAGTGGGAAGAACGCGATCGCCGAAACCGCGGAGAAGCGCGAGCCTCGCAACTTCGGAAAGCCGGCTGATAAAAAGAAGCGCTGGTGGTGGTTCTTCTGAATTTTACATAGATACATAGACGTAGCGGATTTCGCTACCTTTGCTTAAGCTCTTACATTGTTTTACCTGAGTATACAAGCATACAGGCATACAATGTGTGCCCTTGACTTCGTAGATTTGCACCTTCTGCGCCCTTGGTGACCTACGATTGGTACTTCCTAACAGGCTACGCACACAGCCGGCGATGGCGTACTCCGGTTCGGCTCGCTTCCAGAGCTCGCATGCGCTGCCGTTCTCTTCACATGTTGGAAGGTTGGATATTTATGTATTCCATGAAAGTGTGATCAAAGCAAGGTCGCGTGGCCCAGTTGGTTAAGGCGTAGGACTAATAACCCTAAGATCGGCGGTTCGATCCCGCCCGTGACCATTGTTTTATTTTTTGCTTGTACTACAGTGGTATAATCTAAAGCAGTTTTCTTCTTTTTTTGGCACGGAGTCCAAATACGGCTGTAAAGAGAGCCTTATTACACACAGGCTTCGAGCAGCCTTTTTTTGAGGCGCATCCACGATGCACGCAGGTCCCCTCTATACAGGCCCCTCTACTTTTCCCCTTACCTCGCGAGTGACCCACCTCCGCCGCTTCCCATGCCTAGTGCCATTCGGGGCACGTTGATCGAGTGTGACCCGTCGATCCGGGCGCTCATTATCATGATGGACTCGCGGGCTCACGATATAATTCTGGAGGAGCTCGACGAGACCCATCTCTTTGTCGACTCCGAAAAGGTGGACTACATCAAAGGTGAGCTGAACCGGCGGTTGAATGAAAATACGTACAATCCGGAGGAAGAAGATGAGTGAGGCTGGCTAAATCATCATCGGCTTCATGGTATTTGGCGTGCCGACTACGTTCTCTGGTGTCGCGGGCTCGCTCGCTGCCCGTTTTACGAGTCCAGCCTCAAGCATCGCGCTGCTAGCGACGGAATGGCCATACGCGAGGATGCATGGCTGACGGTGCTATTGAGGCGCGGGGGAGCGGTCGCCCTTCTACTCTAAGATATCCTTGTTACTCACGCGACACGCTCGGCGGGGCTCGGCGGGGCTCGCCGCTTCTCCTCCTATTATAGAACGCTGTGGGCTGCTAATGAGGTGTTCGCGCAGAAAATCCGTGTGCTAGGCCACGAAGAACAACTGTTAGACTTAGCGTAATAACAGGATCGAATGTGGCAGTCTGTCGCCTGCGGTGAATCAACGTCTCATGTTTGTACTACATACTTGAACCTTGCGTCGACTTCGATACAATACTTATAATCGCTGAGCCATAGCTAATTCCTACGCCATCGCAAGTGCGAGCTGCTCTGCGCGCAATGCCGTCGAAAGCTGCTTGGCGTTGTGAGCTTTCCAATAACTGTGAGACTGGATATAGTGTCACACGTCTGACCGAGATCAACCAATTGGTCGCGTGGCCCAGTTGGTTAAGGCGTAGGACTAATAACCCTAAGATCGGCGGTTCGATCCCGCCCGTGACCATTTCTTTTTCGCTGGCGCGCCGTCTACGGTTATGCTCAATGCTTCCGCTTGGGATTGCAGCTCTGCCTTTTACTTGTTATTTTTTGTGCTTTAAAGAGTATTTGAACCGAGGTTTACTAGGTTAATCTTGTATATCTTCGACTTCCTCTCCGGTGACTGGGAGGATGGGAAACTGCCCAATCTGTGTCTCGTAATTAGCACTCGTACTTTTCGTGATTGTCCGAGCAAACTGTGCCAAGCAAACTGTACTCAATCAAACTATACTTTATGAACTTATCTAGCGAGCGATCGCATTAGAAAAAGTGAAACCGTAGGTGATAATGGAAACGAAGGCGACAAGGTTCGCGAGCATGCTGATGCCGTGCAGCTTCGAGAACCGTTTGTTCAGCGCCTTCATCTCATCACTAGCAGTGGGGTCCTTGTAGCTTTTGCCCTCCTTTTCCATGAGGATGTCGCGGGCCGCAATGATTCTGTGAGTTTTCGGCATGACGAGGGCCAGGTTGAACAGCGAGCCTGATAGCGCGCCAATGAGACTTCCCAGCGCGACCTGCGTCAGCGCGAACGGCGTAGTCGCGAACACGAGAGCCGACAAGACGGTCTGGATCGTGAAGTAGACGGGGAACACACGGTGCTGCAGCCGGCTGAACATCTCAATGGGGAGCGCCTTGTAGGCGATGATGCCAGCGAAGAACGACTGGTAGAACGTCGTGCCGAAGAGGCCACTGTAGAGGAAAAGGTGCGCAGGGAGCTTGAATGAGGACATCGGGCTGAAGGAGTCTGTTGTGTGGAGACTAGTCGAGGAATACGATGACGTGAGTCGGCGGTGCATATATAGCCCAGCAGCTTGCATGTGACGCGCCACACGAGCCTGCGGGACAAATAAGACGAGTATATGCGTAACTGTTAAGTGATAGCGAGGGGATTGGGGGATTGTGTGACGTTAGCATTCGCCATTGAAAAGTAGCGCTTTAGTGGCACTAATTAAAAAGCAAAAAATAGTTTAACAATGTCTAGAAAGAGCAATTGACGACGCTAGTCGAACAACGAGATCTGAAACACAGGATCAACGAGCCCAGACAGACGGGCATTATAAGCGTACATTCTATTTGCTGTTCCGCTCGATTTCCTCGAACTTCGGCCGCGCAGCACGGATGTTTGCGAGGACCATGTTTGTGTCGGCGCTGCCGGCCGGAAGCACGGCCATGACGACCGTGTTCGTAGTGTGTGGCTCGATGACGGCGACGCAGTTGTTGCTGACGAGGCTGATCGACTCGAGCTGCGTGCGCAGCTTCGAGACGGACTGCCGGTATGACTTGATGATGTTCGAGATCTTCTCGAAGCGCTTTGGGTCCGCGTCCGGCGTCGACACGGCGTTCTCAGTTGCAGATGCGTGCGCCACGAGCAGGAATGTCGTCTTCTCGAACAGCGCCACCTCCTGCACGTCAGAACTCTTCGAGAACTGCTCGAGCTCGATCTGCAGAGCGCCCATGTTCGACATGAGCGAGCCCACGATCGTCGACCACGCCTTATACAGACTCTCGTCCCATATGGACGTGGAGAAGCCCGTGAGCTTAAACTGGTAGTTGCTAGCGTGTCCGTACAGCGTCTTCATCGTGGCGTCGAACACTTGCTCGCGGCGGTCGACGCGCACAAGGTCCATTTTGTGCAGCAGCACAAACACCTTTGCGTTCGGCGAGAACTCCTGCAAATTATCGAGGCATCGCGTGAAGGTGTCCACGTCCTTAGGCACTTCCTTTGAGCCGATGTCAAACACGTAGATGAGCACCTCGACCATGCGGAAGATGTGGTCGCGCTGCGTCGTGAGGTAGTTCTCAATGAACGAGTTCTGGCCGCCGCAGTCCCACAGGTTCAGCGTCACGTTGCCGAGAAACCGCAACTGTGAGTGCTCGACGTCGATCGTCGCGCCGAGCCTGTGCGTGTCGAAGGCAGTGTAGTTCGAAAAGATGATGCTGCGCATTGACGACTTTCCTGAGCCGCTGCGGCCGATGAGCAGCAGCTTCTTTCTGTTTGGCGCCATTGCCGTCTGCTGCTGGCTCGGTGCGCCGTGTGTGAGTGCGTATGTGTGTGGAGCCCGTGGCAAGCGGCTGGATCCAGGCGGCGATGGCTTCGCGATCAGGGATTAGAATAGAGGCAAGGGCAGCTGCGCAGGCACCACCCCTAAAGCCACGATGTGCGGGGATCGACCTTGGCGGCGTCGCGCACAAACGAACGGGATGCGGGCGGTACTAACGAGTTCGAATGGGCAAAACCGACGAAATCGGCAATCGGTTTCGCGGCGAGGAATCGCCAATTTCAGTGGCGCTTCGCGCGCGCGCGCGCAGCCGTAGCAGCCGTAGCTCGTAAAAGTGAATTATTTGTGTGACTCTTGCCCCACAGCGCATGGTCGTAAGCCGCGCGCTCCGGTCACTTACGCGTAGCAGGACCCCGGCCAAAGCGACGAACACAAGCAGGCCCCCGCGCCGTCACATAGAGACCGAAATAATGAACAAGATCGAGGACCTGTGGGCCATTTTCCAGCTCAAGTTTCTCGAGCCGCAGCTGCACAAGCGCGGCAAGGAGGGCCCCGATCTGGTGCGCTGCTGGCAGCTCCTCAAGCTCACGTCGCGCTCGTTCGCCGCCGTCATCGAGCAGCTGCACCCAGAGATGCGCAACGCCATGATGATCTTCTACCTTGTGCTGCGCGGCCTCGACACGATCGAGGATGACACGGGCCTCGACCTTGACGTGAAGCTGCCGCTGCTGCGCACGTTCCGCCAGCAGGTGCTCACGCGCAAGGACTGGACGTTCACGCAGAGCTCGCCCACGGAGAAGGACCGCATCGTTCTTGTTGAGTTCGACGTCGTGCTGCGCGAGTTCCACAACTTGCGCCCCGAGTACCAGGACATCATTGCCGACATCACGGAGACGATGAGCTACGGCATGGTGCGCTACGCGGACATCGGCGCGCAGCAGAACCTGGACGGCCTGCGCAGCGTGCACGACTACGACGAGTACTGCCACTACGTGGCGGGCATTGTTGGCGAGGGCATCACGCGCATGGCGCTGACGGCGGGCTTCGCGACGCCGAAGCTGGCCGAGAAGCCCGAGCTCTACGACCACATGGGCCTGTTTTTGCAGAAGACGAACATTATCCGCGACTACCGCGAGGACATCGACGACGGCCGCTCGTTCTGGCCGCAGGAGATCTGGCGCAAGTACGCGAAGAACCTGGCCGACTTCAAGACGGACCACACGGCGGGCATGCACTGCGTGTCTGAGCTCGTCATGCTCTCGCTGAACCACGTCACGGACTGCCTCGAATACCTGTCGAACGTGAAGGACCCGTCCCTGTTCCGGTTCTGCGCGATCCCGCAGGTTATGAGCATCGCGACGCTCGAGCTCGTGTTCAACAACCCCGCCATTTTTGAAAAGCACGTCAAGATCTCGAAGGGCCTGGCCGCAAAACTCATTCTTGCCGCCACGGAAATGCGCCCCGTCTACGGCATCTTCAAGGACTTCACGCGCCGCATCCACCACCGCAACCTGCCCTCGGACCCGAACTTCTTGGAGATCGAGCTTCTTTGCTCCAAGATCGAACAGTACATAAACACGAACGACTCTCAGGGCGAGGCCGCGCACGCGCGCCTCGAGGTCATGCACCCCGTCTACACACGCGGCGTGTCCTTCTTCCGCTTCTCGGACGATGAAATCGAGGGCTTCAAGCTCTTCGCCGCTGCTGGGTGTATGCTCTTCTCCGTCATGGCCCTCATGATGGGCGTGGCATACTACTTCGGCGCGCGCTTCCCCACGCCCATGCAGATTCTGCGCGGCGATTTCCCGATGCCGAGCGCTGCCCACCCGTAAACGGGGCAAACTGGCAAAACTTCTAACTTGGCAAAACGGCTAATCTGTGACCCATCGAAACCATGCTAATAACCTCTTTACTAACCTCGATAACGATCTCGTATATAAACTCTACTTACTGCTGCTGCTCGCCACGTCTGCGACGCTTTTCAGGTACTCCCCGACGAGGTACAGGGACCCGCACACGACCGTCACTCCGTCAAACTCGGGCTCAAGCTCGCGCACGCTGCCAATGGTGGCCACGCTTGCCGACGTGTATTTTTGCACCAGCGGCACAACCGTGGCCGCGGCCTGCGCGCTGATCCACGGCATGCCCTCTACGCTGCCAAACGTCGTTACGACGACCGAATCGCCGCGGCGCAGCAGCACCCTCAGAATCTCGTCTGCCGGCTTTGAAAAGGCGACCACGAATCGCACGGGCCGATTAAGCCCATCGACGTAGCGCCGGAGCTCGGCCGCAGCCGCAGGATTGTGAGCACCATCAACCAGCGTGGACGGCCCGACCCACTGCAGCCGGCCGGGCCACACGGCCGAGTCCACACCAGCAGCTATTACGCTCGAGCTCAGCTGCGGGTACACGGTTTTGAGGGCAGCGAGCGCGACGGCCAGGTTCTGCTCGCGGTAACTCGAGGAATGCGGCTCGGTTAGGGACAAGGACGCGCCAACCTCGCGCGCGCGCGCACGGAATACGCCCAGAACTTCGGGCGCGTTCGTTCCGTCAGCCACGCACGGCTTGCCGCGACGCATTATGCCTGCCTTGTGTGCGGCCACGGCCTCTAAAGTGGACCCGAGGAAGCCCTCATGGTCAACGGCGATCTTCGTAATGGCCGAACACAGAATTGACTCCGTCGGCAGCACGTTTGTGGCATCCTCAAGGCCGCCGAGTCCCACTTCTACGACACCGACGTCTACGTTGTACCTTTTGAACGCCTGGAACGCGACGGCCGTCTGGATCTCAAACTCCGTAGCTTCGAGGCCGTGGCGCAGGGATACATTTTTCGTGTCGCGCACAAGCTCGTCGTACTCGGCTCTCGGCAGCTCCGCTCGGTTGATGCGAATCGCGTCGTTCGGCGTTATTAAATGCGGGCTCGTAAACTTCCCCGTGCTGGTTCCATTCGCGCCTAGCACAGACTCTATATATGTACATACCGACCCCTTCCCGTTCGTGCCGGCTACATGAAACGCCGGGAAAGCATGCTGCGGATTCCCCAGCCGCTTTAATAGCTCGCGCACGCGGCCAAGGCCGAGATTGATCATGTCTGTACGCGCGCGCTCGTGCGAAACGACAAACGCGCGCGCCCTCGCCCCGGTAATCAGTCACTTGACGACAGTGGCCTAGCACAGCTGTTGCCGCTCAGCCTTTGGTCCTAGGCTTTACTCCACAAATTACTCCACAAATTGGCTGTTAGTTCGCCTATATATACAAATTCTTTCAGCGCTGCTACTGCATTTATTCGAAGAAACAAAGTCCACTCATACAACGCATGGCAAGACTGCCGCCCACACAGCAGTGCGCTTCACAGCAGTGCCAATATATTTATTGAACAAAACCCGAAAAAAAAAGAGATCTAACAAACTCCTCGTACTGGCGCTGTAGTACGCCGGCGAGGGGTCCCGTCGCGCCTGCCCGCTTCCACACGCGCGCCGCTGATTTATGTCATCAGGACTCTCACCTGGCAAACAACAGCACTAACCGCGGTCAGGCTGCACGTCATTTTGCCGCCGTGTCGACGCCAGGAAAAGCAGAATGCAGGCAAATATAGAGCGGCGCATCCGCAATCTGTTCAAGAGCAGCAGCTCGCGCGGCGAGACGAGCGAGCTGCGCTCGGGCCTTGTGTCGCAGTACGCGTTCGAGCGGAAGGACGCGATTGAGCGCACGATCCACGCCATGACGCTCGGCAAAGACGTGAGCGGACTCTTCCCCGACATCCTGAAGAACCTTGCTACGCACGACCTGGACCAAAAGAAGCTCGTGTACCTCTATCTCATGAACTATGCGAAGACGCACCCGGAGCTCGTGATTCTGGCCGTGAACACGTTCGTGCAGGACAGTGAGGACCCGAATCCGCTTGTGCGTGCTTTGGCTATCCGCACGATGGGCTGCATCCGCGTCGACAAGATGATCGACTTCATGGCCGTGCCGCTGCACAACACACTGAAGGACGAGAACCCGTACGTGCGCAAGACCGCCGCCATCTGCGTGGCGAAGCTGTTCGACCTGAATCCGGCAATGGCAATTGAGCAGGGCTTCATCGAGAAGCTGAAGGGGCTGCTCGATGACTCTAACCCCATGGTCATTGCGAACGCCGTGAGCGCGCTCGAGGACATTCAGCGCCAAGCGCCAGAGACGCGCTGCTTCGAAATCACGACGGAAACGCTCGAAAAGCTGCTGGCCGCGTTGAACGAGTGCACAGAATGGGGCCGCATCACGATCCTGACCGCCTTTTCCGAGTACCGCACGAACTCGGTGAATGAGGCCGAGCATATCTGCGAGCGCGTGGTGCCGCAGTTCCAGCACGCGAACCCTAGTGTCGTGCTTATGGCCATCCGCGTCGTCATAGTGCATCTGCATGTGCTCCCCGAGGAGCGGCAGGAGGTTCTGAAGCGCAAGATGAGCTCGCCCCTTGTGACGCTCTTGGCGACGCCGCCAGAGCTACAGTACGTTGCCCTGCGTAACATCCGCATTATCCTCCAGCAGTTCCCCGGGATTCTGAAGCGCGAGATGAAGGTCTTCTACTGCCGCTACAACGACCCGCTTTATCTGAAGCTCGAGAAGGTCGAGATCATGGTGAACCTTGTTTCGGAAGACAACTACAAGCAGGTTGTTGCCGAGCTGAATGAATACTGTGTTGAGGTAGACGTCGTGTTTGTGCGCCGAGCCGTGAAGGCGCTGGGCCAGGTCGCCGTGCAAGTAAAAAAGAGCAGTGATGCCGTCGTCGACACACTGCTCGACCTGCTCGACCACCGAGTGCCGTACATCACGCAGGAGGTCGCTATAGTCATGCGCGACATCCTGCGCAAGTACCCTGAGTTTGAGGATGCCATCCCGCGCCTTTGCGACTCCATCGAGGAGCTGGACGAGCCCGAGGCCCGCGCGGCCATTGTGTGCATCTTGGGCGACTTTGCCGACAAAATCCCACCCGTAAAGTCGCTGATTGCTCCGTTTGTGAAGTCATTTCTGGAGGAGGCCACACAGGTACAGCTGCAGCTGCTCACTGCTTGTGTGAAGCTATACATCAAGCGACCTGAGGAGGGCAACGATATCATTCACGACCTGCTGCAGACCGCGACTCAAAAGAGCGACAATGCGGATATCCGTGATCGTGCGTACATATACTGGCGCGTGCTGTCCAGCGACACCGAACTCGCCAAGAAGATCGTGCTGGCGGAGCGGCCGACTATCGAAAGCACGATTGAGCAGCTTCCGAAGCAGCTTCTGGACGAATTGCTTGGAGAGCTGTCGACGCTGTCGTCCGTGTATTACAAAAGCCCGACGGCGCTTGCGTCTGGCTCGCAGGGCCGCTACGGCAGCGACGAAGTGCAACGCAAGGCGCTGGAGGAGCAACGCCGGCTCGCACAGGAGGACGAGATCCTCAAGGCCGACAACTTGCTCGACCTCGACGGCGAAGGCGCCGATGGCAGCTCGGCCTCAGGCCAAGGAACCGACAACATTCTCTCAGATATTTTCATGTCCGCACCGTTGTCAGGCGCCGCTCCTGCTAGTGGCGGTGGCAGCCATGCAAGCTCGGCGGCGCCAGCATCGAACACCATTTCGTCCTCGGCGACGCAGGACATTCTGTCGCTATTCGCACCTCAGGTAGCCCCGGCTACGACGTCCAGCAACAATGTTGATGTTGCGGCAGCCGAGCCCGCGTCGGCGGCTTCATTCGACTTCCTGGCCTCGAACGGCTCAGAAGCCGACTCGGGGAAGAGCAACCGTGACAACAATGACAAGCAAGATACGGATTTGCTAGGCTTGTTCTAAGCTTCCCCAGTCACAGAAAGTAAAAAATAAACCAATACAACAACCTCAAAACGAAACAAAAGGATCTAGCACTCTAAAAAAAAAACAAACGATAAATAATTCGAGCCATTCATTAGCATTAGCCCAGGCCCATTCCTGGACACGGCGCCCACCGCCACAGCGAAAAACATGGCCATCTATTTACACTTCCTGTTTCACGGCGTCTGTGGCTTTCTCCCGGTCCGCCGCCGAATCAGCCGGCTCGGCCAGCTCAGAGTCCTCTTCCTTCACGTTCTCGTTATTGAGGCCTATGGAGTCCTCGTGCGGCGCCCAGAGGTACACCTTCCCCGACGCCACGCCGCCAGCGATCCAGTTTTCGCTGCGGTGGAGCTGCGCGACGGCCGGCACGGCCGTGAGGTGCTCGGCATCGAGGTGCGCGAGCTGGTCGCCTGTGCCGGCAAACACGTCCGCATACCTGTTCATATTTCCGATTACGAACTTCTGGACGCCGTCGCGCGGCCGTTCCTGCCAGCGCGCCTTCAAAATAGAGACCCAGCGGCCGGTTTGGCAGTTGTGCTGCAAGCGGACCGTGGGCACGAGTTTCGCGTTTCCGGCCTCGCCGTACTCGAAGTTTGCCATGTCGAATACGTTGATGGTGTTGTCATAGCCGTTGCAGACGATCTGTCCGCTTGTGTTCCATGATGATGCGCTTATACTCAAGCGGCTGTCGTAGACGCCGCTCAAAAACGCACCCTTTTCGGTTTCGCCCTCTTCGACATCGAGCTGATAAGGCTTGCGCAGATCCCACACCTTTAAGGAGCGGTCCAAAGACGCCGTCGCGACTTCGTGCCGATTCAGCGGGTTCACGGAGAAGCCGCCGATCTTCTTGTCGCACAGCAGCATCGGCTTGCCGCTCTTTGTGCGGCTGTCGTGGACGCCGAAGTGCCCGTCCAGCGTTGAGTAGTACAGCGTGTGTGCGTCAACGAGTGCGAAGTCGGAGATGCCGGCGTCCAGGTTCCAGTCGTACACAAACGCCTCCGTGTTGTTCTGCTTCACGAGGTCGAGCATGCGAATGGAGCCGTCGTAGGACCCCGTGTACACGCGCGACGTGTTTTCGGGGTCCACAACGATCGTAGCGACGCCACGCGTGTGGTAGTTGAAGCTCACGAGGCCCTCGTCGGCCGGCCGCGACGCGTCCCACAGCCCAAGGCCGCCCACTTTGTCGCCGGCGAGCACGACCTTCTTGTCCACGGCCGGGTGCATGGCAATGCTTGTAATCCGCTCGGGTACGACCTTGATGTCGCGCGCGTCGGCCGCGAGCCCTGCACTGAGCTCGTCGCGCAGGCGCGCGAGCAGCTTGTCGCTCATGTCCGCGTTCGCCTCGAAAAGGTCACCTTGCGATACGCGGCCACCGAGCCCCTGCATGACGTGCAGCGCCTGGTCCCAGTTGCCCTGGCCGACGAGGTCGCGCACCTCGAGCTCGCCTTCTTTGCGCGCCTGGTCCCGTGAGATGGCCGGCGCTGGCTCCGGCGCCGGCGCAAAGTACTTTGCGCGGTCCTCGTCCTTAATGCCGTGCTTGCGTAGGTTCCGCACGCGGCGCGGCGGCGGCGGCGTTTCGCTGCGCTGGCGACGGCGTTTCGCGTCGGACACGCCGAGCTTCGCGCCGCCGCTGCGCTTCTCCTTCGCCTCTTTGTCGCCGAAGGCCAGGTTCGCCGCCTCCTTGAGCTGGAACTCGCGGAGCGCCTTCTGGTTGCGCTGGATGTTCTCAAGCCGCTGCCGCTCAAGGTCGCTCACCATTTTCCGCGTAAATACATCCGCAACGCGTGGGGCCGGACGTGACGCTGCGTCGTAGCGGATCGATTAAGGGCTAGGGCCGCGCGCCGACGGAGGAGAAGAGGGTTCTTATATATTTCAGTTGCCTTAGCTGCGCGCGCCGACGACTACGCGCCGCTCATGTCGTCGAGCATTCTGAAGCTGTTCACAAAGGAGCACTACGAGCCGAAGGACCCGAATGCGCCGCCCATGAAGGACGAGGATTGCCTGCTGTGTCTGGGGTTCTCGTCCGCGTTCATGACGGGCGGTGGCGCGTACCTCGCATCGGGGCTCGTTTTCCGCACGAAGGACGGCCGCCGTCTGCCGAACGTGACTCCCATGTACAGCGCCAGTGTGCGTCTTGGCGGCGCCGCCGTCATGCTGTTTGGCGTGTACCGCGCGGTGCAGGCGTGGGACGTATACAAGAACGCGAGCCAGCAGCACTGAATGCCAACGGCCGCCACGACGGCCGCCGGCGGCGCCAGACCAAACAGATGGGGGTAGCCGCTAGTTTAGTTTGTACATAACCACGTTTGAACCACGTTTTCTTTGATGAGCGTTTTAACTCGATCGAACGTCTATAATTGCTAGAACTGCGGCAGGCCTGCCGCCCAGCGGCGCACGGCGTTCGGCCGTGGCCCGCCGGCCTGGATTGTCCGCGTCCGCGCCAGCGCGTAGAACTGCGTTTCGTTCAGCTGCCGCACGGCCAGCCGCTGCTCCTTGTCCTTCTGCAGACACTCGTTCACGTAGGCCTTGAACACGGGCGACGCGTGCGCGGGCAGCTCCGGCGCTGGGTCCGACACAATGCGCTGCAGGAGCTCGAAGATGGGCGTCTTCTTGCCGCCGCCCTCGTCCGACTCGATCGGGAACCGCCCGTGAGCAAGCTCGACGAGCGTCAGGCCCAGCGACCACACGTCGCCAGCGTCCGTGTAGTTGTCGCCCATAATGCGCTCGGGGCTCATGTACATGGACGTGCCGACAAATGTCTGCGCAATTGAGTTGATGAGCACGCCGCTCACGCCAAAGTCGCACAGCTTGATGTCGCCGGACCGATTCACGAGGATGTTCGATGGCTTAATGTCGCGGTGCGTAATGTTCAGCCGCTTCAAGTACTGCAGCCCGTCCACAACGGCCGCGTTCACGTAGAGCAGAACCTCCTCGCTGAGCGCACCCTGCGACTGGTATATCTTGTCGAGCGACCCACAGTCCATGAATTCCATGCACACAATGACCTGGTTCTGCTCGTCGTACTGGCCGTAGTATTTCACAATGAAGTCCGAGTCGCACAGCGTGAGCGTCTTCATCTCGTTCAGAATCTGCTTGCGGATCTCGCCGCTGTTTTCCATGTAGATGAGCTTGCGCGCCATAGGTAGCCCCGACGGCTTGTGCACAACCTTGCTCACGACGCCGCCGTTGCCGTAGCCGAGCTCGCACACGAGCTCGAGGTCCTCCTGCTCAATGCGCCGCAGATTCACAGACGTCGCCGGCGGTCGCAGCGGCATCTCTACGGACTGCTGAGACTGTGTACTGCTGGCGCTGCCGTCGCTTGCGGCCTCGCGCGCGTTGCGCGGCGTCAATGTGAAGTCGTCCAGGCGCGGCGGCGCCACTGCCGCCGCGTTCAGCTGCAGCTGCTTGAAGTTGCGCCGCCTCAGCGATTTCTGAGAAAGATCATTCATCGCCACGCGTGGTCGGAAGGGCCCTAATTCCGAGCCTCGAACCGGTCAGCCTCGCTCGCACTCACGGCTCACCGAATGTCGTCGCGGCGGCGCGGTTAGGGTGCGAGGGCCACGGGCCGAACCCTGCGGCCCAGGCCTGGCACTATTTACGCGGTCGTGTGGCCGGCCTGCCTAGGGTTTCGCGGAACCACCGCGCAAATCTAGGGTGTGCTGGTGCGCGGCCCTACGCGGCCTGGGTGGGAAGGCGGATCCGCGGCGTGGCTTGCGCCGCTTCCGTAAGCACTGATCGTGTCTTAAGGGAGGTCCTTAAGGTCCTCAATGCTTCTTATCCCGCCTCGCCTTGCCAAGCTCGCGATATTTCACGTGGGAAGATGTCATGTTGATAGGCTCCACATCAGGGCAGGCGTTGATAGGAGACCATCGACGGGGGTGCGCCCCGCTATAAACGTCTAGTTTAATTCTGCAGCGCCATTCCGTTATTTGAATCGTTGCGCTACGCCATGGGCCGGCCGTGTGCTCCGCAACCTCGAGCCCTGGGGGGTCCGCACGCTAGAGTACGCTGCTATCTAAAGATCCGCAATCGCCTTACATTAACTTGCATATGAGGAGGAATCGCAGCCCGCTCGCGGGGGCAGATCGAGGTCACGCGCGAAGTTGCGATATTTCAGACCCGGAGTTCGACGGTGACGTGCTTCGCTTAAGCCCACCCTCTAAAGAATTATCATTTTTCACTTATAAAACCGGCGCTCCAATCGAATTGAGTGCTCACAAAGTAAAAAACACCGCCGCCGCTAATCGCCTGCCGCAAAAATCCACTTGCGGAAATGTGGTTCCTAAGTCGCTCTAAAAAAAACGCCGCCGAGGCGGGAGAAGCGCACGCGCGCTCGACTTCGGACGCCTCCGTAGAGAACTACGAGAAGGTCACGGCGGTCAATGCTGTCACTGAAGCGCCGTACCCGCTTTCGGAGGAGACCGCGGACTCGTTCGCGAGTAAACATGCCTATACCGCGAGCGCCACTGGCGACGAGGAAAACCACAGCGGAGGCATCGCCTACAACCATGTGTTCCAGAACAAGGAGTTGCGAGACTACTGGATGAAGCAATACGAGGAATCGGCGTACGAAAACCGACACCTCATTGACCCCGATCTCACTTGGACAAAGGCCGAGGAGCGCCGCGTCGTACTTAAGTCCGATATCCATGCACTGTTCTGGGCGTTCATCATGTTTCTGGCTCTCGACGTGGACCGCTACAACCTGGCTAATGCAATCTCGGGAAGTCTGCTCGAGGACTTGCACCTTAGCACAAATGACTACAACCTGGGCGGCACGCTGAATCTCGTCTGCTTCCTCGCTGCAGAGCTCCCGTCGCAGCTCATCTCTAAAAAGGTAGGTGCTGATCGGTTTTTGCCCACTCAGGTAGTTCTGTGGAGCTTGTGTGCCGTGTGTCAGTGCCGCATGCAGAACAAGGCGGGATTTCTCGTTTTGCGTTGTTTTGTAGGCGCGCTCGAGGGCGGCTTCCTGCCGGAACAGATCACTTGGCTCTCGTATTTCTACACAAACGACGAGTTCACGGTAAGATCGGCGCTTTTCTACATTGCAAACCCGCTCACTCAGGCGTTTTCAAGTCTCCTAGCTGCAGCCATCCAGACCCTGGACGGCACTGGCGGTTGGGCCGGATGGCGCTACATTTTCTTGATTGAGGGTATCATCACTCTGGCGATCGGCCTCATCTCCTACAAAATGCCGGCGACCGTGTCGAAAACGAAGAAGTGGTACAGGCCTCGTGGCTGGTACACGGACCGCGAAACGAAGATCATGGTAAACCGCGTCATCCGCGACGACCCGAGCAAGGGCACGATGAACAACCGACAAGGTGTGACTCTCAAAATGCTTTGGCGTGCCATCTCAGACTACGATATGTGGTCGCTGTATCTGTCACGGTTCCTGATTGATATTATTGCAACGCCTTTGAGCCGCTACATGCCGCTCATTCTGAAGGCTATGCATTTCAAGCCCGTCATCATCAACTTGCTCATGGTGCCTTACAACATCGCCGAGATCTTCATCATGGTCGGACAGTCGTGGCTAGCGCGCAAGTACAAGCAGAACGGATGGCTGCTGTTCTTTTCTCCATTCTGGCTGCTCATCCCCATTATCTGTATGCGCTGGTGGCCAGGATTCCTGAACGACTATTGGGGCAGTTACGGGCTCATGTTCGTCGCGCTCGCATATCCCCCGTCATGGCCGATTACCATTTCGTGGAGCTCCGCGAACTCGTACTCTGTCTCGCGGCGCACAGTAAGTGCAGCTTTGATGAATATGTTCTCTCAAGCAGGAAGCATTGTCGGCAGCAACGTCTTTGTCGCCTCGGACGCCCCGCGCTACGACAAAGGCCTCGAGGCCCTGGTTGGCATATCGGCCGCAGCTTGCGCCATGGTGGTCATTACACGGTACTATTTCGTGGGCCAGAACTACAGGAAAGAGAAAAAGTGGAGTGCTATGACTGTGGAGGAGCAGGTCGAGTATATTCGCCATTCGAAGGACGAAGGCAACAAACGCCTCGACTTCAGGTTTACCTACTAAGCCCGCGCGCATTATACACCTTAAGCCTTAAGCTTTAAGCTACTAAGTAATGAAATTCGCTATGTCTTTGAACTAATGTTTCGTTGCCATCACTTGAGATGTTCAATCTGCTTGAAGGGTATATCCTGCTCACAGCCTCTCTAGATCAAGAAGGAGCAGCACTTTCAGGCCTCTTATATTAGCTAAATGAATAACGAGCTATGGTCTAAAAGCAGGCATTTAAGTGTCAGCTAGTGAGGCGCACAACAATTTTAGCGGACTTACCCTAGATCGGGCCACGCAAACGCATGGTGAAACCGGCCTTGCATGTCATGTTCATCGTTCATCATTATTCATTTATCGGTTCTTCCGCGGCGGGCTCCCGCGCCTCGGGCAGTGTGAAACGAAGCGACACATCACATGATTGGTCATGGTACTCAACCACCGGGCGTTAGCAAACAGCCACGAATCTGGGGTATTTGGCGTGCACCCGAGGAACAAGCCGCGGCGTACATATTGGCGAGTCGCAGGAGCTACAGGCACGAGGGACTCGAGTCCCCAGGAATGGCGCCGCCATGCGCGGGGTCGGGCCGGGCCGCAGAAATGAAGAATATCACATGATACGGTGATGTGAGCGGGCTGGTGAAGACAATGGCGGTAGGGTTCATCCAAAGAGACCGATCAGGCTAGCAGGGTTCCCTTTCGTGACCCACACATACCACTCAAAACTAGAGGTTTTTTTGCAAGCGAGCAAGGCTACGATACGATGGCCAGTGTTGACAAGGTCACGGAACAATTGAAATCGACTAGTGTCGATGATTTCAAGGCGACACTGAACCTCCCCAAGAGGGACACCCGGCCACAAACGGAGGACGTCCTGGGCACAAAGGGAAGCCTGTTCGAAAACATGTCCCTGAAGCGAGAACTGTTGATGGGCATTTTCGAAGCTGGCTTTGAAAAGCCCAGCCCAATTCAGGAGGAGGCTATTCCGGTCGCGCTGAAGGGCCGCGACATTTTGGCCCGCGCGAAGAACGGCACGGGCAAAACGGCCGCATTCACGATTCCGGTGCTTGAGAAAGTGAACCCCCATGTTAATGCTATTCAGGCGCTGATCTTAGTGCCCACGCGCGAGCTTGCCCTCCAGACTTCGCAGGTCGCGCGCACGCTCGGAAAGCACCTTGGTCTCAACATTATGGTCACGACGGGCGGCACGCTGCTCAAGGACGACATTATCCGCTTGAACGAGACGGTGCACGTTGTCGTAGCCACTCCGGGCCGCATTCTCGACCTAGCCAGCCGCAATGTTGCCGACCTTTCGAAGTGCCACATTCTAGCCATGGACGAGGCCGATAAGCTTCTGAGCGCCGAGTTCACGCGCGTGATCGAACAGGTCCTGTACTTTTTGCCTAAGGAAAAGCGCCAAATCATGCTGTTCTCAGCAACCTTCCCCATTGCTGTGAAACACTTCATGACGAAGCACCTGAAGAACCCGTACGAGATCAATCTCATGGACGAGCTCACGCTGCGAGGTGTGACGCAATACTATGCTTTTGTTGAGGAGAACCAGAAACTGCGTTGCTTGAACACACTGTTTTCGAAGCTCCAGATCAACCAGTCGATCATCTTCTGTAACTCGACGCCTCGCGTCGAGCTCCTCGCGCGTAAAATCACGGAGCTCGGATACTCTTGCTACTATTCGCATGCGCGCATGCCGCAGTCCGAGCGTAACAACGTCTTCCACGAGTTCCGCAACGGCGGAACCCGTAACCTCGTGTGCTCTGATCTGCTCACTCGTGGAATTGACATTCAGGCCGTGAATGTCGTTATTAACTTCGACTTCCCGAAGAATGCGGAAACCTACCTGCACCGCATTGGCCGCAGTGGCCGCTACGGACACTTGGGCCTTGCCATCAATCTTATGAGCTGGCAGGACCGCTTCAACATGTACCGCATCGAGCAAGAGCTTGGAACAGAAATTAAGCCGATTCCGACTCAGATTGATACGAGTCTCTACGCCTCTGGTGAGATCGGCTCGGTTCCGGCGCCTATGTCGACGGCACCAAAACAGAAGGCTCGTGCGGTTACGAACGGCACGAAGACCGACTCAAACGCGCAGCCTTCGAAGACAGCTACTCCGGCCTCCAACGCGTCAAATGACAGGGAGGACTCGTCAAAGCACGACAGTAAAGCTGCGGACAAGACTACCCCAGCGGCTACGAAAGACTCGAACGGCTCAGCTCTTATGACGAATCAGCAGCAAGATGCGACTCTGTCCAAGGCCCAGAGCCCTAAAGTACCAGACCTCTCTCAGACGCCCACTTCTGCTCAACAGCAACAGCAGCAGCAGCCGCAGCCGCAGCCGCAGCCGCAGCTGCAGCCGCAGCAGCAACAGGCACAGGCCGCCTTGTATGCTCAGTACGCTCAGCAGTACGCGCAGAATGGCCAAATGCCGCAGGGACAAGGCTACTCCATGCCGTACAACAACTACATGTACAACTATGCTGGATACACGCCGCAGCAGATCCAGCAGATTCAACAGTACCAGGCCCAGTACATGGCCCAGGCGCAGGCTCAGGCCCAAACCGCTCAATCGAGCGGTACTCCTCAAGCTCCAGGCACTCCTCAGGCGGCCCAGCAGCAGGCGCACCAGCAACCACAGCAACCGCAGCAGCCAGGACAGACGCAAGCAGCCCAACAGCAGGGCTACTACTACGGCACGCCTCAGTACTACGGATACAATGCGGGATACAGCGTGCCCCAGGGATACCAGAGCCCTTACCAGGGCTATTACGGGACGCCAAGTACGACGGCTCCCGGATCGAAGCGCGGCAGCCAGAGCGGCACCGACTCGCAGGCCAATGCGCCTCAGTAGTTAGACACCCACAACAGTACTCAGCAGAATTCGGATTCAGCAGCACTTAGCCCAGAAAAGATATCTAGTCTTTATGTATTTGATAACGAAGAAAGGCGTTGAGTGTGTGCATAACTGATCGGACCATAATTCGCGGGATTTATCGCCGCGCATGCATGCCTCGCATAATCCTCCCTAATCTTAATCGGGCACTTAGGGGGCGGAACATTTCGCCTTCTCCTCTCGCATGCACATGCATGAGATCCAGCCAATGCAAAGAGACAATCATGAAATTCTTTCGCAGCGTACGAGTCCGGCGCTAGGGTTCTGAAAGTGGCGTCGCCGTAATCGACGGCGGCCCCATCCATTCCTGCGCGCAAACGCGCTAACACGCAGGCAAATACGCTCTACACGTGATCATTTTCGTGAACCCTAGTGGCACATGGCTGCAAATGAAAAACCCCTAAAAAAATTACCTAAAACTAAAAATTTTTCACCCTAATCTATTGGGATTAATAAATAGCGGGCCTCGTCCACGTCTTTCCTTTCTCTCATCCCGCCGAAGATGTCTGCTAATCGCGAGAAGCAGAACTCGGAAAAGGTTCTTAACGAACTTTTCCAGAATTTGGTGGTTTCCACCGATGAGAATCGCGTGGAGATTGCCAACTCTATCGCTACGTTCGTCAACGGCCCCACCGAGGAGAAGGACATCCCCGTTGCCTTCTTCCAGGAGCTGCGTGGCGCTCTGAACGACAAGAAGAGCCCTGAGAAGCGCATCAACGCTCTTGAGGCTATCATCTCCATCGCCAAGGGCAACCCGTCCGTCGACACCGAGCCTCTGCTCGTTGGCCTGACCTCGGATGTGCTTGCGCAGGCTGGTGATAAGAAGAAGGAGGTTGCCGACCGTGCCCGTGACGCTGCTGTGGCCATTACTGGCTCCATCACGCCCACGGCCATCAAGGTTCTGCTTCCCCACCTTACCACCCGTCTCGCGGAGACGAGCAAGTGGACGGAGAAGGTTGCTGCCCTGCAGGCCATCTCGAAGCTTGTGCACATTGCCCGTGAGCAGGTTGCTCTGCGTATGCCTGAGCTGATCCCTGTTCTGTCCGACGCCATGTGGGACACGAAGAAGGAGGTCAAGGAGCAGGCGCACCTTACGATCAACACCTCCACGGAGACTGTTGACAACAAGGATATCAACAAGTTCATTCCTGCTCTGATCAAGTGTATCGCTGACCCCAAGGAGGTGCCTGAGACCGTGCACATCCTCGGTGCGACGACCTTCGTCAGCGAGGTCACGATGGCCACTCTGTCCATCATGGTTCCTCTGCTGTCGCGTGGTCTGGCTGAGCGTGAGACGCCTATCAAGCGTAAGGCTGCTGTTATCATTGACAACATGTGCAAGCTTGTCGACGACCCGCAGGTCGTGGCTCCCTTCCTGGACAAGCTGTACCCGTCTCTGAAGCACAACTACACGAACATTGCCGACCCTGAGGCCCGTAACGTCACGCTGCGTGCTATCAACACGCTGAAGCGCGTCGCCAACATCGGCGCCGACGACAAGCTGCCTGAGATCTCCACTGCCGGTGACGTTAGCGTTAACCTGGATATTGTCCGCAGCCTCATCAAGGACAAGAAGGTTGACAAGCACTTCGACCCTGTTGTGGAGTACATTGCCGCCATCTCCGGTGACCTCATTGACGAGCGCCGCACTGAGGAGAACGTCTGGCGTGAGGCCCTCCGCCCGTACTTCCTCGCCTTCCTGCCCAGCAACGACGTCGACGCTATTGTTGAGCAGCTTCGCGAGAAGTCTGTCGCCAACATTCCTGGCGGCGCTGAGTTCGACGAGGAGGACGACGATGGTGAGGATCTGTGCAACTGTGAGTTCTCGCTTGCTTACGGTGCCAAGATTCTGCTGAACCGCACGCAGTTCCGCCTCAAGCGCAACCGCCGGTACGGTCTGTGTGGCCCCAACGGTGCTGGTAAGTCTACGCTTATGCGCGCTATTGCTGAGGGCCAGGTCGAGGGTTTCCCCAATGACGAGCTCAAGACGGTTTACGTCGAGCACGACATTGATGGCACTCACTCCGAGACGAACGTTCTTGAGTACGTGATTGCCACGACTGGCGACACGGTTGGCCCCCGCGAGGAGGTCCGCAAGCAGCTTAACGACTTCGGCTTCACCGACGAGATGGTTGACATGCCCATCACGTCCCTGTCCGGTGGCTGGAAGATGAAGCTTGCCCTGGCTACGGCTGTGCTGCGCAAGGCTGACATTCTGCTTCTTGATGAGCCTACGAACCATTTGGACACTGTCAACGTTGCGTGGCTGGTTAACTACCTGAACACGTGTGGTATCACGTCCATCATTGTGTCGCACGACACTGGTTTCCTCGACAAGGTCACGCAGTACATCATCAACTACCAGAACTTCAAGCTGCACAAGTACAAGGGTAACGTCACTGAGTTCGTCAAGAAGTACCCGCCTGCGAAGTCTTTCTTCGAGCTTGGTGCTTCTGAGGTGAACTTCGACTTCCCTGAGCCTGGTTTCCTTGAGGGTGTCAAGACCAAGCAGAAGGCCATTGTCAAGGTCTCGGACGTTACGTTCCAGTACCCTGGCACTCAAAAGCCGCAGATCAGCGACATCTCGTTCCAGTGCTCGCTGTCGAGCCGTATCGCCGTCATTGGCCCCAACGGTGCTGGTAAGTCTACGCTGATCAACGTTCTGACCGGTGAGCTTCTGCCTACGCAGGGTGAGGTGTACACGCACCCTAACTGCCGTATCGCGTACGTGAAGCAGCACGCTTTCGCCCACATTGATAACCACCTGGACAAGACGCCCAGTGAGTACATTCAGTGGCGTTTCCAGACCGGTGAGGACCGTGAGACCATGGACCGTGCTAGCCGCCAGATCGACGAGAACGACGAGCAGGCCAAGAACAAGGTCTACAAGGTCGAGGGCACCTACCGCCGTGTGAACGAGGTTCTGTCCCGCCGTAAGTTCAAGAACTCTTACGAGTACGAGGTCTCGTACCTGCTCGGAGACAACATTGGTCTCAAGAGCGAGCGCTGGGTCCCCATGTCGTCTGTCGACAACGGCTGGATCCCGCGTAACGAGCTTATGGAGTCGCACGCCAAGGACATTGCTGAGGTTGACATGAAGGAGGCTCTTGCTTCGGGCCAGTTCCGTCCCCTTACGCGTAAGGAGATTGAGGAGCACTGCGAGCTTCTCGGTCTTGAGGCCGAGCTTGTCTCGCACTCGCGTATCCGCGGTCTGTCCGGTGGCCAGAAGGTCAAGCTTGTGCTTGCCGCCTGCACCTGGCAGCGTCCCCATCTCATCGTGCTTGATGAGCCCACCAACTACCTTGACCGTGACTCGCTGGGAGCTCTGTCGCGTGCCATCAAGAAGTTCGAGGGTGGTGTCGTCATCATCACGCACTCGGCTGAGTTCACGAAGGACATCACCGAGGAGGTGTGGGCTGTTATGGACGGCCGCATGACTCCTTCCGGTCACAACTGGGTCTCCGGTCAGGGCTCTGGTCCTCGTCTTGCGTCCAAGGACGACGACGAGGAGGAGAAGTTCGATGCTTTGGGCAACAAGATCGAGATCAAGAAGAAGGCCAAGAAGCTGTCTGCTGCTGAACTTCGCAAGAAGAAGAAGGAGCGGATGAAGAAGAAGAAGGAGCTCGGTGACGCCTACGTGTCCTCAGAGGACGACCTGTAAACTTAGGCATTAGCTCGTAGTCACTCGTAATAATATTTTTATACAGGCTTTTTCCTACAAAAAGACTAGCACTGTGGGGGACACTGATGTGCGTGCTAAACGTTGCGCCGTGTTTGTTGCCGATGGTGGTGCTTGTACCGGCGGTGCGCCCGCGTGAGGATGACGAGCACGTGAAAGTCATAGTAATGGATCGTTCAGCAGCCGCTAAAGCGGGTGGTTTGAGTACGTCGAGGTTGCGCTTCGAGAGCAATTGGAAGGAAATTAAGCATGCCGACCGAACTCATTACGAGGCTCACCGATAGAGCGGCACAGAAGCTCCGCGAGAGCGGGAAAGAGCGCATCCTCATCACGCTGGCCGGCATGCCGGGGTCGGGCAAAAGCACAGCGGCCGTCGGCGTGGCGGCCGCGCTGCAGGCGCGCGGCGTTAAAGCCGTCGTCGTTGGAATGGACGGATACCATTACACGCGGGCCGATCTTGAGCGGCGCATTGGAGCGGAGAAGGCAGTGAAGTTCCGCGGTGCGCCGTACACGTTCGACGCGCCGGGCGTCGTCGAGCTGGCGAAGGCCTTAGCCCAGCCGGACACGCGCGTAACGTTCCCGACCTTCGACCATGCGGTGAAGGACCCCGTTCTTGATGGCGGCGAGGTGCCGAGCGACACGCAAGTCGTGATTATGGAGGGCCTGTATCTGCATCTAAAGGACGAGGTGTGGAACAAAGTTGTGGAGTCGGCGGCCGATACGTGGTTTGCCGAGGTAGATCCAAGTGTCGCGCGCGTGCGGTTGGCGAAGCGGCATCTCGCGAGCGGAATTGTGACGACGTTAGAGGACGGTGAACTGCGCGCCGACAGTAATGACCTGCCCAACGGGGAATACATCATTGCCAATTCGTTACCAGCGGCGCTAACGTTTAACACTAGCTAAGTTACTTTATTTCGTAGCATGAGCGCAACCTGTCTTGTGAAGTTCCATTCTGCCCAGCGCTTCTCGTCGTCGAAGGGCGTGTGCCAGTAATTTAGGGACACATTCAGCTCGTCGGTCAGAATCTCTACTTGGTGATACCACAGGGCCGGCAGAAACAAGAGGTCGCCGGGCCCAAGGTCGACGACCCACATCGCTGTTGGCGCCGGGCTTGCGCAGGGTACGTTCAGGGCCGCAGCTGGATCGAGCGTAGGGAATACAATTGGCTCAGCAGAGTCGTCGACCACGAGCTCCATACTGCTATTGTACGTGGCTGGAGTCAGAGGCTTTTCGTTCACGTCGAGGGCAAATCCCGGCGGGATGAGGTAGATGCGCTTCGTACCCGCGATCTGGATATAAATATTGTCGTAGTTGTCGTTGTGTAAACGCGACGTCGTGCCCTTCGTGCCGATCCACAGATTAGCTGCCTCCTGCTTGCCCAGGTACTTTGTGTCCCTCGTCATGACTGCTGGCAGCTGGCGAGGCACAGGGCACCCCCACTCAGTCAAGAGACCTAAGTTATCGTTCTGGCTCTGGAAGTAGTACTGCTCTGTACGTGCCGTGTCCCGCATCTTGTCTAAAAGCACCTTCGTAGATTGCGTAGTTAGATATGGCTGGGCAAAATACTTATCGTCCACAGGCGCATCAGCATTCCCCAACGGCGTCACAGCCACCTCCAAGGGGCGATCAAGTAATGCCGTTAGTATGGACTCGGCTGATAATTCGCCGAACTCGTCAGCGTGCTTCGCCGCAAAGCCGCGAAAGTGCCCTGGCACGTTACGAACCACTAAGTCGTCAAGTATGGAGCCGAGCATGGTCGCGTCTACGTGGTTGTATGTGAGGTCCAAGTGCTCGTATTTGAGCGCCTCCATAGACATCTTGTTGATGAGCTCATCCTCAAGGCGGTTCATTTGCGGACGGGCTTTTCTGCTTCTTCCTTCATGAGTAAACAATCAGCACAAAACAGAAATACCCATTAACCTAATCAACCAGTAGCCAGGAGGACGCACATAGAGCAGAATACAATTTCGCTAGCAAGGTATATGCAGCTTTCTAGATCCGCTCCCCAGTAGTTCTGAATTGAACAGCGTTTGCGTGCTTCACATTTTCTTAGAATTGAGCTGAGTTGACGAACTGCCCCCCATCATGTGAAGAGTAAATTCATTGTAAAAGTATGCGCACTGTACAGCGCTTCGTAGTAAGGCCAGCTTTACTAATGTCCGTAATCGGGCCGCGCCTTTGAAGCCATCGCCGGAACGAGGTGGAGTAATGGCGGCGCGCGCCGTCGTTCACCCGACGCCATGACGCAGCCGTGTGGGGGAGGACGTATGTTAGGGTTTCGGCGCGCATCACGTGTGCGATGATGCCCCGGCAGCGGCCGAATCCTTAACTCACCACCACCTTCCTCGGCAGTTGTCTACGCGCATAACCGAAAATGTTCACCACCCCCAGGACTTTTACGGGCATAAAGAGCCTACTGAGCCGCCGGTTCGCGTCCACGCTCACGTTCGTGGAGCACCGCGCTCACAACATCACCTCAGACTCGCTTTCGGCCTTGACCGCTGCTCGGCAATTGGGCCACCCCATCACGGCGCTCGTCTCCGGTGGTGAGGCGGCCAGCGTCGCGCCGGAGGTTGCCAAGATTGAGGGTGTCGAGAAGGTCATCAGCGTGAACAGCAGCGCTTACGACCACTATTTGAGCGAGCCCACGGCCGCGCTTATTGCCGAAACGGTGAAGGCCGGCGGCTTCACCCACCTTGTGGCCACGTCCTCATCCATTGGCAAAGACCTCATTCCTCGTGCCGCGGCTCTCCTCGACACGCAGCCGATCACGGACGTCGTGAAGATTGTGAGCGACAATGAGTTTGTGCGTCCCATCTACGCCGGCAATGCGCTGCAGACGGTGAGCACGGACCAGGGCATCAAGATCCTGACGGTGCGTGCGTCAACGTTCGACGCGGCTACGGTGGGCTCGCAGGAGGCCCAGGTCGAAGAGGCGCCCGAGGCTGCGTTCAGCGGGCCGAAGACGGAGTTCGTGTCGGAGGAGCTCATCAAGAGCGAGCGCCCGGATCTCGGCTCGGCGAGCACGGTTGTGAGCGGTGGCCGCGGCCTCAAGAATAAGGAGAACTTCGAGAAGTACATCTTCCCGCTCGCCGACAAGCTGGGCGCGGCCGTCGGCGCGTCGCGCGCGGCCGTTGACGAGAAGTTTTGCGAAAATTCGATGCAGGTGGGCCAGACGGGCAAGGTCGTCGCGCCCGAGTTCTACATTTCTGTGGGCATCTCTGGCGCCATCCAGCACCTTGCCGGCATGAAGGACGCTAAGGTCATTGCGTCCATCGACAAGAACGAGGATGCGCCAATCTTCCAGGTGGCCGACATCGGGCTAGTGGACGATCTGTTCAAGGCTGTGCCCGAAATCACGGAGAAATTCTAAACTTGCTTAGAATTTGACACGCTGCCCCACCTTATGTGGGACGGCTTCTGTTATGCTTTTATGAGATATACGAATCCAACTCGTTGTGTTCCTAAAAACCTGGTCCCGTTCGGCTGCTCGGCTTTGAATATGTCGCCATCACGCACTCTCTCCATCGCTGAATCTCCGACAAAGAACCCTTGCCCGTCGCTTATACACTGTGAGCCGCGCGTGTGCCTATCAGTGCTGCGCCGATTATAATCTAGTGCTCCGGCCATGAACTCAACCTTAAAGGATAGCGGCAAACCTCAGTCGCCGCAAGGTAGGCCTCCGTCGACTTACGGCCGGTCCCGGGAACTCAGGCGCACGAATTCCGTGAATGAGAGCACACCTTTGACTTACGGGTCTGCCGCGCAAAGGTCGCCAAGCAATCCAACGGGGGCGCCCTCGTACAGCGAACTCAACAGCGAACTCAACAGTAGCGCTAGCAGTATCAATCACGAGCCCCTCCCGCGCAAGCTGCTGCGGCGGCCTAGCGGATGGTACGTTGCCTACTACATACCTGCCCTGGACTGGGTGCGCAAATACAGCTGGGAACGGTTTCCGGGCGATTTCTGCTCGGGACTCACACTGGCGAGCTTCCAGATCCCGGTATCGCTCAGCTACGCCACCTCCTTGGCTGGCGTAGACGCCGTCAGCGGTCTCTACGGACTCATAATTGCGCCGCTCGTCTACGCACTGCTGGGATCTGTGCCGCCGATGGTCGTCGCACCAGAAGGACCGATATCCCTCCTCATGGGCAAGCTTTCAGCCCCTTATGCTGGCGACCCACCAGCGCATCGCCATGGCCGGTCAAATCTTGACCCGAAGCAGGTCAGCGGCCTTATGGCGGGCAGCGCCGGCGCAATTATCCTGTTTCTGGGCCTCGCGCGTACGGGGTTCCTGACGAACGTGCTATCGCAGAGCCTTCTGCGCGGCTTCATAACCGGTGTTGGCGTCGTCATGATTGCGGACCAGCTTCCGGCCATGCTCGGATTCAGCGAGAAAATGCACCGTGAGCTAGGGCTTGACGCATCGAGCTTTGCGAAGGCGAAGTACACATGGCAAAACTGGCGCGACGCGTCCCCAGTAGATACGTCCTTCTCTCTTTATGGGCTCCTGGCAATCCTGTTGTTCAAGGCTCTGAAGCGCTACCTTATGAACAAGAAGGGAATGAAGCGTGCAGTACTTATTCCGGACATCTTGATTGTCGTCATCGTGTCCACGGTCGTCAGCAAGTGGGGTCAGTTTGCCAAAGATGGGCTGAGCGTTGTTGGCGAGGTGAACACGCGTGACCTCGAACTCGTGTGGATGCTGCGGCCCAAATACTGGTCCGATTTCAAGATCAACTTCCAGTCGTCCTTCTTCATTGCGCTCTTGGGCTTGCTCGAGAGCACAGTCGCCGCGCGCATTCTTGTCACTGGCGACTCCATTCGCAGCACGAATCGCGAGCTTGTGGCCCTTGGCTCCGCAAACGTCGTTGGCGCGATGTTCGGCTCGCTGCCTAGCTTCGGTGGTTACGGTCGCTCCAAAATCAACCTGCTGGGCGGAGGCACAACGCAGATGTCGGCCATTGTCTCGGCTCTTGTCACGCTCTTATGCACCTACAAGCTGATGGGCACCATCTACTACCTTCCACGATGTACGCTCTCGGCCGTCATTGCCTCCGTCGGCATCACGCTCCTCGAAGAGGCGCCGCACGACGTGAGATTCTTCTGGGGAGTTGGAGCCTACAGCGACCTGTTTACGATGTTCCTATCGCTATTTGTCACGTTCTTTTGGTCCGTAGAAGCTGGCGTGGCCGTCGGCACCGGTGCTGCGCTGGTCCGCGTCATTCACCACGCAACCCGGCCACGCATCCAAATCCTCACGCGCAACCCTGGCACCTTGTCATTCGAGAATGCGGATGATCTACCTGGAATGCCACCAGGAAGCTACGACCTGGACGCAGGCATTCTTGTGGTTAAGATCCCCGAGCCCCTAACGTTTGCCAACTCGGCCGTGCTCGAGGAACGTCTGCGACGCATCGAGCTGCACGGAACAACTAGAGTGCACCCAGGCCAACCGCCTACCCCGCGGAACCAGCAGCTAAAGGTTGTCGTATTCCACTTGAAGGGAATGACCGAGTGCGACGCTAGCGCTGCGGCGCAGCTGCACGACATTGTCTGTAGTTACCTTTCGCGTGGTGTGCGCGTCATATTCACGGAGGTCGTACCCCGTTCCGACATCCAGGATCTGCTCGAGTCGTCGGGCATCAATAACAAGCTGCGACAGCAACCCTGGGATGCCTTTTACACAACTGTGAAGGAGGCCATTTCTGACATAGACCAAAACGACGGGCCCGAGCTGCGTTAGCGGTTCGCCTCACGACTTGCATACTTTTGAGCCGGACTCAATGAAAGTAGAGAGGGTAGCAAACACAGACACAGACACACATATATATATACACGTATATAGATCAGCAAACGAACCTACACTATATTATGGAACCCTTCAGGGCCCTTTTTGATGCCCTTCTGGACGATAGCCGCAATCTCATCGGCGTCCGACGTCAGGTGCGTCAGATTCTCAAACCCGGTCTTTGTGACAAGCACGTCGTCCTCAATGCGCACGCCGCCGACCGGCATGTAACGCTTCAGCACGTCGTAATCGATAAAATGTCCGCCGTTCTTGCCCAGGCCCTCGAGCAGAAAATCGTTGAAGTAGCAGCCGGGCTCGACAGTAACGACCATGCCCTCCTCAAGGCTGCGGCGGATGCGCAGGTAGCGCAGTTTCGGGTCGGGGTCTTCGTAGTTGGCGTGGCCGGCTGTGTCATGCGTGTCGAGCCCCATCATGTGGCCGAGACCGTGAGGGTAGAATGCGGCCGAGACGCCCGACTCGTAGATCTGAATGGGCGAGCATCCCTCTTTGAAGATTCCGAGCTTCAAAAGGCCGTCGATGAGAATGCGGTGTGCGAGCAGATGCAGGTCTGCCCACTGCACACCGGGCTTGACGCGCATCATTGTCTCGTGCTGCATTTTCCACACTAGATCGTAGATGGCGCGGCACTCCTTCGTCCACTCGCCGCTAATGGGGAAGCAGCGCGTTACGTCCGACGCATAGCACTCAAACTCAGAACCGGCATCAATGAGCACCAGCAGCCGACCGGCCATGTCCTCATCATTTTTCACGTAGTGCAGTGTTCCTGCATTTGTGCCGGCGCAGCAAATGGGATCATAAGCCTCTACCTTGCCACCCTGACGGATGGCGTGGTACGCAAACTCGGCATGAATATGCCGCTCGTTGGTCTCGATCGGCAGCGCCGACATCACGGCCAGGTGACAGTTTGCTGTGATTTCATTAGCCTTGCGGATGAGGTCTACCTCGTACGCATCCTTGATGACGCGGGCTTCATCAAACGCGTCCTTCAGCTTTGGATCGGCAACGACGTCCGGGAACTCGGCCGAGTCCTGAATGGCGTGCGTTTCGCGTGAGAGCTGCAGCTCAGAAACGTAGCGGACCTCGTCCACGTCGTATTTGGCCTTCGCTTCCTCCGGCGACAGAGGAAGACCGCTCCACATGACGTCGTCCTCATCGACTGCAGGAAGATACAGCACGAGCCTCCTCGTGTCCGTGTGGTAAACAACATGGCAGTCATGCTGATCTGTCGCGCCAGTTACGTATGCGAAATAGCGGTTCTGCCGGAACCGAGCAGCCTGGTCACTATACGGGTAAAGACGCTGTTTCTCCGCGGCCACGTAAATATCAAAGTCGACCTCCTTCTTGAACAGCTTCTTATACGTGTCCGCCACGCGCTGCGCATGCGCCTTGGCCGGATACATGATGGTCTACTTGCACGTTAGTACAAAATAGTTAGCGTGGAGAACCCGGACTACAAGAGAATGGACTAAAAGGGCACCCCCGACTCGAGGCAGAAGCGGCGTCCACGTGCACAGCCTCATGTGCATACCCCGGCTTAAGCGACTACGCGACGAGCATGTGCGGCGCATAGGCCAGATATGAGCACCACTAAAGGAGATCCGTCATCAAGTAAAATACTAATAAATTATGGGGGGCCATACATATTTAGCAGGCCGTCCAGCTGACCGCAGCGGTGGCTCTAGTCAACCTTTTTGCCCTTCGCGCGCACGTATTCTTCATACTCATCAGCAACGCTGTAGCTCGTATCCTTCACTAGCATGAGTCTGCAGGGCCAGAGTGACAGACTCCAGTCAAGGAGCCCCGTGCGACGCACATGGTGCAGCGCTTTCAGCCAGGCAATGCCAAGCGCCGTTCCCAGAAGGTAGCCGACAACGACCTGCGAACCCGAATGGTAGTACAGATAAAACCGCGAGTATGCGGTAAGCCACGCCAGAGCGGTGGTGCCCGCTACGCGGATTACCTTGTGTTGCCATGAAATGTGGCGCGCACCGAGCGACTGGTACACGCTAATAGCACAAAAATATCCCATGTACTGCGCATGTGCCGAGGGCATGCCGTAGGAGTCAGCCGGCATGTTCGTAACCGGCGAGGATGGCCGAGGCTGGCGAATGAGGACCTTCACGACGCCGTTCACAATCTCGCACACTATCTGTCCAACGCCTATCCACAGGTCCTCCGCAGTGCGCCTGCATAGGAACACAGCGAGATGAGCCGCGCAAAGAAACATGGGCACGAGTGACGCCATCGCGCTAAGCAGCCCAAACTTATCGTCGGGCGCATACAGCACCGCGGTGATTTCCGGAGCAATGCCTATGTAAGTGCCCGCCTCTACTACGAAGCTTGAACGGGGCCCCTCGAGCTTCTCCAGCGTCTCGCTGACTTTCTGGCCGAGCTCTACGCCGCCAAAGATCGACATAACACCAGTGTACTTATCGCTTCACCCGTGCGTTGTTGGGATAAGCTTAAGGAATCACCACCACCCAATGATAAAATTATTAGCAAATGACCCTCCTCCCTCCACTCCCCTCCACGCTCGGTACGCGGGCGTCGGGGCGGGCATCCCGCCTTGCATAGCGGCGACGCATGGCATGACATGGCGTCGCCGCGGGGCGAACGCAAGCGCCCATCTTTTTTTGTTCAGAATAGAAACGAGAAGAAAAAGTAAGACAAGGGAGAGACCAGCGGCGAGCACGGCGTGCTAGTTCTCAGCCGTAGATAGTGACCGCGTTGATTTTTAAGTTCTTTCGTACGTGCTGCTGTGCTGCTGTGCTGGGATGCAGGTCGCGAAACGATAACTTTAATGCTCAGGTTAAACAAGTTCAGCTAAACCGGACTCAAAATACATAGACACAAGAGGATTTCCGATAAGAACCCACGATGAATCGCGGCTTGTACAGAATTGACCGAGCCTTTGTAGCGGCGCGGCCAGCACTAAGAAAACAACTGGGCTTTGCGGGCGCCGATGACGTCGAGCAATGCTACCATTGTCTACGGCATGAGTACAGGGCGGTAGATCAATTGGCGGCGAAGCTCGAGCTGGAATTCATGGTGACCGCAATCGCCCTCATCCAGGCGGAACAGGCCCATCTACAGCGGCGCGACCAAGCACACATCGCACTCTTGTTGAGAGACTCCTGTAGTGCAGTAGCAGAATGCCCGACTGAGAAAGAGGCACGACCGCACCATGAGAAAAGTCCTGTGATGCCTATGAATGCACTGGGTAAAGAGCTAGATGCGCTAGATTTAGCGCCTTTCTCGTCCCATCTGTCGCGCGTAAAGCAACATGGGGACGTAGTGCAGGCATACTTACGAACAATACACTCCCTCGTGGCGCCCTTCGTTCACGGGTCGCCAAACACGAGGAACTTCCTCAGGGAGCTAGAGAACGGCGCATCGATGGCTATGAAGAAGCTGGACGAACTCCGCAATGAACTGCTTGGGGCAGTGGTCCGAGTTAAGGCACAGAGGTACCAGAAAACAGCACCTGCACCAGCACGCGCCGCAAGCAGGCTGAATTTTAGGAGTCATACTGAGACTCTTCAAAGCAAGAATAACCCAGACGCAAGCACAGGGAGCATGCCAGCAACGATGCGAGCAACTCAATGCGGACAGACTTTCGTAGTGACTCACACAATCCAGCACCCGCATGATGCTCACCAATTGCCCGGCGCCACGAGTCGACCAGTCACGACGGACAGCGCCATGCAACAATTGGACAATGGCCCCGAGGCAGCCGACTCAGACCCCGAATTTGTTTTCATTTAAACAACCTCAACAATCCCATCGTCATCGTCATCACCAGACTGCTTCTGCTTCTTCGGCTGCGAAGGCCCTGCCTTCTCGTCGGGGTCTCCTCTCATCACCATATTAACGAACTTCTCGCTTATCTCGACGACGTCAGGATCTTGTGATGCTTTGTGGAGCTCTCGGACCACGTAGTATGTGTTCTTAAGCCGCAAAGCATCACGGCCCTCCTGCGAACTGCTCAGCAAAAGCAGAATTTCTAGAAGAGTGTACTGTTGGCCCACATCTGACTCGCGCTGCTTCTCGTCACTCGTATTGTTCCGGACCATGGGCGGCAGGGAGGCTGCCTCTTCGTCACTAAGAGGTTCGGGACCCTTGAGGCAAATCATGATTGTCTCAATGAGTGGCGTGTCATTCGCTAGAGGGCCATGCGTGCTGGCGTCAAACAAACAGTTTTTCACGGAGGCAGCAATCGCCTTGCGCCGGTTATTGTTGCCCAGAGCAAGCTGCGGGAACAAGTGGGGGATGAGCTTCACGATCGACATTGCGTCCAGTCTGGCAAACTCGTTGAATGCAAACCCCAGGAAATCGTAGTCCTCATCAAGGAAATTCGCAGGCTTTGCGAACGTCAAAACGAGTGCCGCTAGCAGCGGGCCACGAAGCGCTGCCACAGTTTCGGGCTCGCGCGAGATATTCGACAACAGCATGCAGATGAACTTGGTGTAACCTGGTTTTGGCGTCGTCGCGGCTTGCTTTGCATACGCCATGACCGCATTAGCGTCAGACGCCAGATCAGAGCGGATTTTCTCGCTATCCGTCAAGTTAATCAGCGCAATGAGAGCGTTCTTGATTCCGCTATCTGAACTATTCTTCAGGCTCAGCTTCTTTATGGAGCGGGCTCCTAGAAAATCATTCTCCTCAAATAGATGCAATTGCCCAGCACTCGGCTGTGTGAAAGGAAGACTACTTTCAAGCGCGATATTCGCTACCTGTTCTTGCGGCGAATTTAGAAAATTGATCAATTCCTTGATATCGTTCATGGTTGATTTATAAAAAGCAGTTCACTAACCCGCACTGAATCGTTCTAACAACCACAATTTTTTTTTTATTTTTCTTTTGTTCAACTACCAACGGTGGTGGCCGCCATCCCAATATAGTGTGCCTAACAGTATGTAGTACCCTGGGTTTGGGTCCATAGCGACGATGTTTGACGCATGTAAGTTGGGACATAAACGTGTCCGACTACGTAATCCAGCAGCAGCAGCAGCGGTCTGAAACGCGGATCCCGAACGAGCTGGTACATAATTAATAAGCTAGGCTGCATACTGGGCGCTGGCGGCAAAGGTGCATGCTTGACGCAGTCTCGCCACTTAGTGAGGCGAGCCCAGGACGAAACGCACTTTTGGGGCCCCGCACGGCGTCGCCAGCAACCCTTGAGGCGGGACTCTCTAACTGAGCACGGTAGAAGCTCAATCTTTGAGGATGTGATCGCATACGCGTCGTTTATGGGACGCGCGTATCCCCTTGATGCACAGGGTCCTTGCGCAGCACTATCAGCGAGTTCCGCGTATAATTCCGTGATGAGCAGGAGCATGCGCCAACGTGCGCCCAGAGTGGTTAGGGTGGTGTTCTCGACGTTTTCCCGGGTCGTATAATTGTTTTTTTGCTCATCTTTCCCAATCATTGCGCAGCTTGACTAACGCAAACTAGCTCCACGGGACGGGAACCCTGGCCCTCGTTTCCAATTCGGGACGTAGCCATCCCCCACTATCGTGGGCTGAGTTAAAAATTATGCGCGGATGCAGCGGCGACGCGGACGTCTGCCCGGCAGGTCCCGGCCGGAGTGGCCGAAAAGATACGCAATCGCGATGCGCGCATTTTTCTAAATCACCGCAAAAAGTAAATAAATGAGGAATTTGGTTCCAACCGGGTGTACCGGTGGGGATTTGCCCCCGCGACAAGTGTGATAGGATGGCGACACCCGCTGCACCCGGGGAGGGGGAGGGATGACGCACATGCGATCCAAGAAGGAGGAGAAAGGCGGCCGTGGGTGTAGGGTAAAAAATTGCACACTGCGTCACTGATAGGGTCAGCCACATGGAACAAAACACACACAGTTTGAGAGTAGCATAGACGCAGAGTAATAAATGCACACACATCCATAAGGACTTGCTGGAAGGAGACAAAACACCTGTTGCACTTTTTGCCGCATTGGATCACCGGGAACAAAGCGTGTGTAGGGTCACAAGTGCGATTGTGGACATAGTTAATGGCTGCTGCCACAGCCGTCCTCGCATTCCCCACGGCGGAAGCTCTGGCCATTCCCGATCCCAGCCAAGATGCCAAGATCCTTCCCTCCACGGCTGATGAGCCCGGGAAGTTAGGCTCGCCCATAAGGGTTGGCCACGATCTACAAGATATGAGCGTGGCCAAGATCTCCTCGCCGGATTGGAAGGAGCCCTCTCAAAGCGCCTTTGAAATTAGCAGCACTGAGTCGGAAGTCGAGTCCAGCAGCTTGGACTCCTTCCAGTCTCCGGATGCCACAACAATCTCTACGTCCTCGCATCGCTCAAGCCTCTCATCCATTAGCGGCGTTGTCCGCAAGAATAGAGGCATGAGTCTCCAATGGGCAAGCCCCAAGCAGCTGCACGGCCCTGCATCTTCTCCGGTTTCAAGGCCTCTCGTGTCGAGTCGGAAGTCCGAGTATCATGAACTGAAAGATCAACTTGCCAAATTCAATACGCGCCAAGGCCCAGCCAAGGCAAACTACTTACGTCTCTCCCTCCTCTCTTTCCTGAGGAAGCACAAGGCATACCTTATGCCTAGCGCCTTTGAGCAAGACTTCCCTCTGAAAGTTCTGGGTGCCTGGTACGACCAATTGCTGAATGACTTGAACGTGAACCAGAGAAATGTGAACGGTTCGGACAGAAATGCGTACTACGAGGCAATGTCTGGGTTAATGGCTCGTCCGGAATGGCTGGATCATCAGCACGAGCCATTATATCAATCACTCTTACGTCGGACGATGACGCATACGTTGTCAAAGGCTTCAATCATGCCCCACTTACCAGTCGCGCAGGCCGCGCACTTGGGCAAAGTGTTGGCTTATGCGTATTTATATATCCCGGGAGTTGCAGCGTACTTGTTGAGCACGCTCAAGTTGCGACGCGAGACTGTGCTACGCTTCATATCGCTGGGTGCCAAGACTACTGACGAGCCAGGGCACTTGGTTGGAGTCCCAGCGCACTTGCAGGGACTTGTGAACGCAACATCTCTTCCGGCTGGAATAGTAATGCCGGAGTGGCTGAGCTCGATCCCGGAAAAGAGCTGGACTCGGCACTGGCATGCCGAGTCACTAGTCTTTGCCAGCTTCTTGAAACACCTCTGCACTTTGCAGACCCAGTTTTTTCCAATCATGAACCCACTGGGCGTTGGCTCTGCCGAAGGTGAAGATGTTTATGCAGCCGAGGCTCTCGTTCTGTCAGCGCCTGGTATGATACTTGTGTTAAGCGCGCTTGTAGACAACCTTGACGCTATTGTCTTGCAGTCTAACCGCGCCCTGGGTACGAGAAGTGGCAACCCCTATGCTCGGCGTCCATTGCCTGTGGCAACAAACCCCATGGGCCGGGTCCGCATCAATCAGATCAAATGCTTCGCTGCATTTCGCGAGATTCTGCACTCGGACGATACAACTCTCCTTTACTTCACCTCATTTTCGCGGGCCTTCGACCGCGTGGTGCGAGCAACTGCCGTTCGATGTGAAGTATACGATATGGACGGCTGTGTGACCGTATGTGATCTCGCTGAGGAATGGATGTCGTCAGTGTTCATGGTTCCAACGGCCAAATCGGAGCAACACATCCTCGCAAATCATTACCGTATTCTGGACTGGGGATTCTGGCTCACTGTTGCTCAGCGCATGTTGAAGAGCGATAACTGCCACACCGAAATACGCGCGCTTAGTTTCCTCTTCAACATCTGGCCAAACATTCCTGGTTACTGTCGGGGCCAAACAAATGACGTTAGTTTTTTGCAGTACGCAACGAACTGGCTTCTCCTTCCGGAGACATTCTTACAATTATTTTGCCACTGGAGTCCACTGGTGAGATCTTACTACCATCGCATTCTTTGTTATCGCATCGCCTCTGTCGGCGTGGATGCAGAGTCATGGTTTCTGGATGTTGAATCCGCGGGTTACTACGCCGAGTCGCGTGCTCTGCTCTCACAGCGACTAAAGTCTATGGTCTTATGGTGTGCTGACCTTGCTAGTTCTACGGACACGGCGCCTTGCACTTCGCCGTCGCTTCCAGTTCCGCGCATGCGCATAGCTATCAGGCCGAACGCTGCGCAACAAGCAGCGGCCCACCGCGTGGAAAGCGGCCTAAGCCGGCTGTACCCGTATGACATTTTCGACAATGCGGCTTACTGGCTTCCTGAGCCAAACTACCCGGACTTTCGTGACCTGAAGCGGCAGTCATCTGTGTCCAGTAAATCCAGCGTCCGAAGCTCAGCTACGGGCTTCTCGATGGCCAGTGCGCGGTCGTTGCGCACAACTTCGACCGAGCTGAGCGAGTCTAGCTTCACCAGCAATGATAGCGAAAGGAGCGAAATCAGCATCGCTAGTCAGTCTAGCCGGTCCAGCCGCCTGAGTTTGACCGGCTTAGTCTCTGCTCTCCCGTTTGCTGGTCCCAAGAAATCGACATTGGATGCTGCTGCCGATAGCAAGACCAATCGGGCCTTGGAACAACAGGAGTCAGAGTCAGCCCAATCTACTAATGGACCTTCAAATTCTGGGGAAACCATCACGTCTACCTTAAAAAAGCGCTGGTCGTTTTTTAAAGGTCTGCTACCCGGAAAAAGCTCGAGCAAGGATGTTAGCTGTGAGGCTGGCGTCCCTGTTCCCGATTCCGCGACAACCGCTAGCTCTGAAGCTGTTTCTTCCGATTCTGCTACCGCTACCGCTGCTGCACCTTCTCCGTCGGCCTCATCTGATGGCGACACCTCGAGCCAATCAGATAAGGTATCGCAGCCGATGCTAAAAACACGAAGCCGGGCCAACTTCAAGACCATCAAGCTATCGAAGCAAGAAAAGCAGTTGAAGAACCTGGAGCGGAAGCGAACAATTCGCATGAACCGGAAACGGGAGCAGCATGAAGCTGCCCAAGCTGTAGTGCCTCTTCCACCTCAACTCGCCGAGCAACGCCCCGAGATCTCGCGGGCGCCGTTTCGGTTTGTCTTAGTCCCCGGCACTGGACCCCCTCTCTCGAGCGAGAATGGACCTGTCGCTGTACCGCGACTCCCATTCTCTGTGCCGATCGCTATCAAAAGTGACGACGATGTTGGGACTTTCCGCAAGGCGAGTTCTGACCTCGCAGTCTGGAACTATGGTTTTCGATCGCTGGCTGAATGGGATGTCGCGGTGAAAGTATTCGAGGGATTCGCGACCCAGGAACGCGAGCGGGCCAATGGAAACATCGAGATGCTCCAGATGCCGTTTCTCGTGGCCGAAATTCCTTGGCGAGCAGTGGGCTAAAGACACTCATCTCCTTGTCATCGTAGTCATGACGTCCTCATCCCCCTAGACATCAGGGGCGCACCTCCTCCTTACAAACGCTGTTGTATAAAAGACATTCAACTATCAATTATTTGAGACATTTGGAATATATAATACATGTATAACACATGTCTATGGAGACGGTGCAGGTGAAGGTGCAGGTGAGAGTGGAAGGCTTGCATCATCTGGCGCCGTGAGGCTCGTTGTCCGATAGCTCTCGCTATTCAGATCTGCCGACATGTTTCGCCGCGCATTTGTAGTTGGCTCCGCATCCGAACCGGATCTTGTGAAGCTGCGCCGCCGTCGCGGACTTCCTCCATTACCGACCGTTTCCTTCTCATCCTCTGTCTTCATTAACCACTCAGGTAGCAACAAGTCATCTTCATCAAGCTGCGAGTGCTGGACAGGTATAAGACCGCTGGCCATAGCACGGGAAGAGGGCTCAGCATGGAGCTCTTTTGCACCAGGCGGGCTACCCTGCGAGCTCATCACTGTATGACGCTTCGTGTCTCGAGTCCTCGCAGTGTTCTGTTTGCCTTTGAGTCCATACCAAATGAGGGCCAACGCTGCAGATAGAAGCTCTATTTCGCAAATGAAGGCGGTTCCCAAAACAAAGGTGGATATGGGATACTCGTAGAGAACATATGCAATGCCCCGCAAGCGTACCGTGAAACGCAGTGTCGCAGCAGATATCCACACGTGCTTGTCTAGCGTGACCAACAAGAATGGGTGATCATTGAGCGGCTTCTTGGCGGACTCCCAGAGCCGCACGGAGATGGTCGAGGACTCGTCCTTCAACCCAAATAAATACAGCGGTGCGAATACCAGTGACTCAATCAGCCGCACTACATTGCTTTGAAACGGAAGGAGGCACATTTTCTCTGTTTTTTCCTGAGAAGGGCTGTGAGTATTATCTGGTGCGAAGTCACCGCTCCATGGCACGTTCGAGAGGACACCACGGATGGCAAAATTGCCCAATTGTCTGTTCACAGTAGACTTAGGCATTTTGAGCTCAAGATCTATGCTGTAGTCCATCGGGACCAACGATGTAACATCCCTCAGGTTCACAATGGCCATAAGCTCTCGTCGGGCCGGAACCGTTCCCGGTGACTTCACGGCCTTGGAAACGAAATCCACTGGTAGGTGCACCATGTTCGTAGGCAGCCACCAGTACCTGACGCCCAAAAAGATGCATGCGGCGGTCATGACCATAAATAAACACGAAAAGACGATGAGCCACAAAAAGAGCAGCACATTGAGGCGGCTTTTCGTGAAGATCGTCTTCAGCCACCCGCGACCTAGTATTCGCATTTGCTAGAGTCGCTTTTGGTTATTCAGGCGGGCATGAATCACCGCGCTCAGAGCAATCAATGACCGCAGCTGCGCGAACTAGGTCGTGTTTGTTTGTTTTGGGAACTGGTGCGGGCGCCGCGAGATCACGTGTAAATTTGCGGGTCGGCACCCAAGTCACTGCCGTGTAGCTCCCGTCCTAGTAGCTACTTTGTTTTCCAACAAGGTGCGCGCAATCTGGTGACGACCTGTTGCGTGTGTGCCAATGAATCTGCACTCGGATTCTGTACCCGGGGAGACTAAGGTGCTGGACCTGCATGAGGTCCCGCCCATGGAAACGGTCTGCAGCAGCGACGGCCTCGACAACCTTGACTCCGACGACGAGTCCGTTACAACTGGCGTCTCGGACGAGTCTTCTGCGGTGCCACCAGCCGGCGCGGCTTTTGCCCGGCTAGATGAGAAAACGTACCGTCACGGGCCAATGTCTCAGCCAGCGGCTTTCGAAGCCCCGAGGGCCACGCGGCGGACGCGAGGTATGTCATTCTTGCCCGTGAGACAGTCTACAGCAGTCCCGCAAGCGATAACTTCACCAGCGACGAGCTCGTCGCCGCCGGCAACGCCCAGCCCCCTGCGGCCGCTGACCTATCCGCACAGCAGTAGCTCCCGTCGCAGCAGCGACAGTAACGGACAGACGTCTGTGCGGTCACAGCCCGGAACGCCCACTGTGAACGCTGATACTAACGGAAGTCTTCTGGCTGCCTATATGAATCAGCTTGCCGCTAAGGAAGCGCGTGTTGTCGACCTGCGGAATACGATAAGCCGGCTGCAGCAGGAGATGAAGGACGCCGAGGGCGATCTTGCCGAGTACAAGGACAATGGCAAGAAGCTTGCCGAGCTTGTTAATTTACCGGAAGGAGGTAAACTTGCGGCATTAAAGCCGCCAGGTGCTCCTGGAGACACGCAGAAAGACGTACTCGGCATGGGCCGCCGCGTCGTGGACGAGATTGGTACACAGTTTTGGTCGTTTTTGGAAGACGTGAAGAGTGCGACCATGGGTAACAACGAATTTCCCGCACAGGGAGGCCCGCCCGCGCAGCTGCCCGAGCCGATCCCGCGCTCGCCGAGCCCACACCGTCAGCTTAGCCCGAAGCGGTCCATCCAGGACTTCCTGAAGAACAGGCCGCGGTCTCCTATAAGACGCGTACGCTCGCCGGCAAACTCTCCGGAGCGCCAGCGCGTGGCTGAGCAGCACGCTTCCCAGCGCTTGCGAGAATCGCAAAGACTCACCAAAAAACTATCTCATCTGGACCTCCGTGCCCCAAGCCCCAGTCGCCAGCAAGACAACCGTGAGGAGGCAGTAGAACCATAATTATAGACTGTCGTATTTATTAACGCATGTGGGATCATAACACACTCGCTTTCTAGGGTCGCGATGTGGTGGTGCTGTTGAGCAGAACCCTTATCCCACGTGCCATGGGATTTTATTTCTTTTCGCTACTTTACTGAAACGGACATCATGCCGCCCGGGAAAATTGTCAAGAAAACTAAGAACTCGAGCCGGGCGAAGCACTCGAGGCCTTCAAGGCGCCAAACAGACGAAGACTTGGGCAAATTACAAACACTGGACCGTACAATTCAAGAGCACCAGAAGGCGCAGTTCTATGGTATCGCTGACGCTCAATTAGACTTCAATGCGTCGAAACGAAGGCAAAAGGGGCCAAGTCAGGAAAGATCTCTGAAGGCTCTTGAGAATCTTACCAAAGTCGAGCGAAAGCCTGAACGACAGCCCACCACAAGGGGCACAAGGGATCTGCGAGCTCTAGACAATGTTCTTGAAACGCTGAGCAAAATGGACTTCGCGCCGTCGAAAAAGGAGCTACGCGAGTCGCAGGTTAACTCCTCGGTGGATGAACCTGAAATTGATGTTTAGCGAAGCAGCAAACCGAACAAGACAAACGCAAGTCGGCCCCTCATTTGGCACCAGCTTCAATTTGCGCCTTATTTATTATTCGACCCTTCAAAAACTTGAAGACATCATCATATGCATAGAAATAAAGAAAAATAAAGATCTATAAATGCTCGTCACGTTGGGATTGCGACTGCGTCCAAGCCAAGCCAAGCCAAGCCAAGCCTGGCAGCCTAAGTAGCTCGTTTCCCTGCAGTGGGCCGTCGCTCTTTCACCTGGCGTGACCGAGAGACCCAGCTTTGGCGTGTGATGGTTAGTACCTCTTCGATGCGTTTCTGAGGATCATCATTCGTGCGAAGTAGTGCAAGGGCCGCTAGGCATTGCAGGGCTAAAGACAGGGTCTCTTGCGTGTGCACACCCGTTGTTGGGTGGGATCCGTGGTCATCCATGATAAGCTTGACATGCGGGAGCGCCGGAAGCACAACGGCATCTCGGTAAGCCAGAAGGACCTTACGTCGGATGCTTACTTTTTGTGCCTTGCGAGACGATGCAATGCTGTTGCCCAAAGCCGTGGGCCGCGTGCCCACGACCGGGTACCAGTATTCTTGAGAAGCCTTTCTAGTCGTGAACACCTGGCCAACACCGTCGAATTCGAGCTGTAGTGGCAGAAACATGGCCTCAAGAGAAATGAGAGTATGCGAGTAAAACAATTGCCATGACTCGGTGAATCCCTTCAACGAGGCTGGCTGTGACGAAAGATGAGAAGACCTGAACCCCGACATGAGGAGCTCGTCTACTCGGGTAAGCATTTCCAGTCCAGTGCCACCAAGAAGGTGGTGTGTGTTGAAATGCATAACAATGAGAATGTTGAAATCCTCAACCGGCACGCGCAACGGCTCTTCTTCTTTGCTGAAGATAGGCTGGATACGGGACCGAAGTAGGTTCCAAGTGCTATCCAAAAACGACCTCGCTTCTTCCATTGTTTTGAACGGGTTGGTTGTAACTCGAGCAAAGGTCGTTCCCGTGTTGGAGGGGTTGAAGCTGTAGACAGTACCTTCACTGGCCAGAGTCGAGTTCGACGCAGAGCTGCTCAGCACTGCAGCTGGTGAGTCGCGCTTGCGGAAGCTTATATGCGGGTGGTGGAGATGGTGATGGTTGTGATAGCCAAAAGACGACTCAGGGCCCTGTACTGGGCTGTTTGGTTGGCCTATGGCGGCAATGCGGTCTAGCTCTTTGGTCGTTCCGCCGCGACCCATAGCATTGCGGTCATTCATGTTTGTGCGCGAGATGCCCAGGTCTGTTTTCAGCTTCAAAGACTTCAGATCAGACTTGGACTGCCGGAATTTCATGCTCTTGAGAAGGGCGTTGCCGCCACTGGGACTGCTGTTCAGCGGCGGCTCAGGAGTCCGCGGCTCTGAGACATCTATAAACACCGACTCGCGGCCAGTATCCTTTTGCTGCTGCTCTCTCGAGTCCCTTTGTTTGTACTTCGACGCGTGCACGCCTACGGACGCTGCCGTGGAGGTAAGCTTGGCGCCAAAGGCTGCGAGGTTGTGTTTACTTTTCGACTTGAACGGTCGCTCCCGTTCTTGCGTCGTGAGAACCGGGCTCCCGGGGGAGTGGTCACCCCCAGTCAATGGAAGTGGCAGGGGACTGCCTTTGCTCTGATCGCTGCTAGAGGTGCTCATGCGACGTTGGTATGCAAGTGGGCTGTCATCACCAAAGTGGAATTGAGGACTCTGCAGCGTATCAGTACTGGGAGACTCGTGGAACTTGCTCATGCCAAGATCGGTGGTCAGTTCCCGAGCTTAAATGCCACCAGTGTCTGTCCAAATTGCTGGCCGGGGGTCTCTCAACAAACGTCTTTCAAAGGAGCGGGTTCTCAGGTACTATGGACGGGGGGCTACAGTCAGCACACCTGACCGAGCCGGCCCCGAGACCAGGCATGATAACGCTTGACGCAGCATTCAGGAGCTATCTTAAATTTTTATTCAGAGTCTATTTAAATGAAATGAACGAATTCAGAAGAGTACAATCGCTTCTTCTTTGAATCAAAGCGCGCCTTTGAAGTTGTGCTTGGCGTGAAATAACGGGTCGCGGGGATGAAATCAATTTAACCCAGGTTTAGGTTTAAAGCAGTCAGTCCCGTCTTCCCACCGCGCGCGACTACGTGGTGGTGGGTCTGGGGTTCTATTTACTACCCGCATCCATTCACGAAAGCGTGTGTGTCCCTACAGATCCAACAGCCAAGCACTAGGCCTTGAGGACTGTCAAAATGTCTTTATGTCCTGCTGGCCTAAAGGCTTTGGTCCTCGAAATCGGGATTTTCATCGGCCTTCTTGTTTTCATAAAGGGCTTCCTTCCGCCGACGAGGACGCGCCTGGGGTTTTCAACAGAGCCGACCGGGGTAACACCCCAATTCGATCGTGTCATATTCATGGTGGTGGACGCCATGCGGAGCGATTTTTTGTTTTCCTCGGAATTTCATATGAGCGGCGTCCATGAACTATTGCGAAACGGAAAGGGGTATGCGTTCACTGCCTTTTCGGACCCGCCCACGGTCACTTTACCGAGACTGAAAGGACTCACGACAGGAGCGTCACCTAACTTCTTGGATGCCGTCATTAATATTGCGGAATCTGATTCTGCCTCGACTTTACAGAACCAGGACTCGTGGATACACCAGCTCGTCTCTCAAAATAGAACACTACACATGTTTGGTGACGACACTTGGCTAAAGCTTTTTCCCGAAACGTTCGCCAAGTCGGAAGGAACGTCTTCATTCTACGTTGCAGACTTCACTGAGGTGGATAATAACGTTACGCGTCACCTGAAGTCCGAACTATACGGGGAGGACCGCGACTGGGACGCCCTCATTTTGCACTACCTGGGACTGGACCACATAGGCCACAAAGGAGGGCCGCAAAGCCCTCACATGGCACACAAACAAGCCGAAATGAGCGACGTGGTTACTGCATTATATGATAGTCTGGACGATTCAACGCTGCTCGTTCTTGCAGGAGACCACGGCATGACAGAGGGCGGAAACCATGGTGGGGCCGCACAAAGCGAAACCTCGGCTGCCTTGGCGCTGTTTTCAAAGCGCTTTGACAACAGGCTCCCAGCGCCTCTGCCGTGGAACGTGGAATACAAGTACTACTCAGAAGTGTATCAAGTCGATCTTGTGCCGACGTTGGCCTTTCTTCTTGGGTTCCCGATACCGCGAAACTCATTAGGAGTGTTCATCGAGGATCTTCTACCCTTGTGGGGCTCACAAGATGAGCGCGACCAGATATGGCAAGCTAATTGCAATCATTTGGAATTGCCGCGCACGCAGTGCGATATCCGAGAGCTCAAGCAAGTCCAGCGGCACCTCATGCGCACGTCATCAGAATATGTTCTTTCCTACATGTACGCCGGCTTAGGGATACTGATCTTCCTGGCCACAGTTGTGTTTTGGATGTCATTAAAGAGCATAAGCTGGCAAACAATGAACCGAAAGCAGCATTGCATGCTCCTTGGCTGGCTTGTTGTTCCGGGGCTCTATTTCGTTGGTATGCTCGGTAGTTCAACCGTTGAGGAGGAGCACTACATATGGTACTGGTCTTTGAGTGGCCTGCTGTCCGTGGCAGTCGTCGGTGCTTCGGACTTGTCCGTTAAGCTCGCTGCTGTTGGACTAATGGTCCTTTTCCGCATTATGAGGGGCTGGAACACAGCAGGGCAGAAATGGGTGGCAATGTACGATGCGGTAGAATTTCTAGGAGCTCACCCGCGTATACTTTGGAGCCTTGTTGTCCTCACATTCATCATCCTTTATCGAAACCCTCGTCGTACGCAAACCAAGTCGGGAAAGGTTGTCAGCGTCTTCGCCAATCTCACTGTACTTGCGTTCAAGATAGCGTCTTTGCATTACCCTCTCAATGCTCCATGGGTTGTCATTTTGGCCCGCGTTGCCGTGGTCCTGAGCTTCGCGGATGCACTCTTCTACGGAGGCTGCGGTGTTCTGTTGTTTGTGATGCAATCAAAATTAGCCAATATTCCTTTATGGGCCGTTTTCACCCATGGCCAACGGACACTCTCGACCCTGAAAAGAGACCTGCCTTTACCTTTTGTTGTTCTCATAGGTCTGGCGCTTGAGTTCTCGTCATTCTATGCTATGGGAGGGTCCAACTCTTTGGCAACAATCGACCTATCCAATGCCTACAATGGCGTGAGCGGCTATAACATCCCGCTGGTCGCCTTCCTGACATACTTGGGTAACTGGTCCGCCCCTCTGTTTTGGTCTTCAGTTCTAACGCTGCCACAGCACCGGATTTTGAAGACTTGGTTCTACTCCGTTGCGGCTACAGGGGTTGTGCTTGCATGCATAGTCCTGCGGCAGCACCTTTTCATCTGGACTGTCTTTTCTCCAAAATTGCTTTATATGGGTGCATGGCTAATGTTTCATGAGATATTGGCTACAACTGTTGTCTCACTACCTATCTCCTTTTGTAAATTATAAAGTTGTCCAGATTGTGCAGTGCATCATCTGCCTGCTCCTTAAGAGTAATGTGAGCTTTTCCAACAGATTTCAAAATCCGCTTTGTTTTTGGGTGCAGCTGTTCTAGTTTCGCATTCAGGTGTTTGTCCTGATATTCGCTTTGTTCGAACGGGGCCTCGTTGTCCCCGAAAAGATCAAACAAAGAGTTCAGAGCATCAATTTGTGACTGGACAGTCTCGCCGTGCTCAAGCAAAGAGAAAATGAGATCAGATGTTTGCGAAACAAGGCCAATCTGAGCCGCCGTGCTTCCCAGTAGATTAACCAGGGCGCAAGCAAGCGCAACCCATTCCTCGTCTTCCTGCCTGAAGAGAGAGTCGACTCGTTCAAAAAGGTTGGGCAATGCTTGACGCAGTCTGTCGTCGCGGATGAGGATACTGTTCTGAACCACTGTAGCATTCACAAGGCCAAGCGTTGAGGTTATCAGCTCACCGTCACTCTCAGCAGCTAGGCAAGCCGACACGGCACGATCGAAAACCACCTCGGCCTGGCTGATCCAGTCCTGTTTCAACCCATTCAGCGCCCATCCAACATTATTCAAAAGACTCACGGCACGTAGAGAGTATTGTCGGTCGGCGAGCAACTCGAGTACCTTGGGGATCGCCGTGGTCATAAGTTCGTGAAGGATACGCGTATTGTCGGTTTGCGCAACAAGTGCCAGTAGCTCTAGGCATACCTGCAGACTATTCAGCTCTGTTGTCGGAACCTGCGTCAGGTACGTGATGAGCTGCTCTGCAAGTTTCATCACATCTGCAGGAGACATATCTTCGCTCAAAATAGAATAGTTGCACTCAATGCCGAGTTCGTAGATTTTGGACTGCCAGGTGTTCAGTTCTGCGGCAGTCGACCTTAAAGCCTGAATAGAGTCCTTAGCAAAAAGATGCTCCAGCAGTTCGTCATTGTCCTCCGATAGATAATAAAGAACCTCGAAAGCAGCATCAAATGTCTGCTTCAGAATCTTTGGCGACTTCGTTGTCACCACATCCAACGCCAGCAACACGACGTCAGTAACATCAATTAGCTCGCCAAGTGTGATAACAATGGCTGTCACTAGGCCGAAGATATTTTCTATCATCTGGTTCAGCATCTCGAGCCGTTGCTTGTCTAGGGAGTCGATCTCAGCCAAAGTTAGTTTCGACTTCGTAGAAACCGCATTCAGAGGAAGACGAATATGCTCGCGTACCAAAAACAATGCTGTATCTCTACCCTCCGCCAGCACAATGTTTCGGAGCACGCCGAATCCTTCGGCCACTAGCTCCAGTGAGGAGTCCGACAGCGTATGTGACAGAATGACATGTATAAGTCGTTCTCGGAGAAGCATGTGGCGCATCTTAGGATCCTCAATTATGTTTGCCAGAGCGCCAAGGGTAACTGTGCGCTCAGCGAGGTTTGTCGACTTCAGAGAAGCAATGATCGGGAGAATACGCTCCTGCCTCAGATTTTCATCTATCTCAGGCTTTTCAAGACGACTGTTCTGTGTGGTCTTCTTTTTCTGCTTTCGGTGCTTCGCCATATTGAAATTCCCTTTTATCCCTGGCGAAGTGGATCAGGTATGACGGTCCGCTATTTAGGCGCACGATATTTTTTTGATTTATGTAAGGCCTCACACATACAGTCTACACACACCTCTTGATCTAATTGGGATTTCCACTGTCGAGAAGGGACAGCAGTGTTTCCAAGCGGTCAATCCCCTTTCACGATGCTCCGCATATTTCGAAGGCTGTACTCTGACGCCGCGAAGTCGACGCCGCGAGTAAAATCTAGTGTCGCCGCGGGTGTGAAGCTGAAGGGGTGTAACGTCCGCAAAAATGGTGACGACCCAGTTGCGCTGCCCGACGAGGAGTATCCGAGCTGGCTGTGGGATCTGCTCGACCCAGCAGCACAGCAGGCGAAGCTCGCTGCAAACCCTCTACTCGCGGTCCGCAAAGCGCGACGCGAGGCAAACCGCCAAAAGATCAAGGAAAAGAACTTCTTGGCTAAAATGGGCAAGGCCTGAAAACTTATAGTTAGCTTGTACATACTCGAATCTGTTTTTGACGCTGGTGGTTCCGAACTTCCTGGAGCTGATCCTGTGCCATGAAGATACAACTCCTACGCTCATTTTGATGGTTTAGGTGGACTCCCGATCATGCCGCCTAGGCGCTCCTCAACGAGCTTCTCATCCTCATCGTACTTTGGATTCAAATTCCCATCCTTTTTCAACTGTTCTCTGAACAAGGTTAGCATACTAGTCCTGGCATGATTCTCCTAGCCGAGTGTCCTAACGGAGCCTTGCGGGAAGATCAAAGCATACTTACAGAATGAGGGGTTGGAATGTATACACGCCGGTTGCAACACCCACAAGAAGGGCGACAATGGGCGTAACTTTGTCTCTCATTGTAAAATTGGCTTGTTTATCCGCGACCCTACTCAGGTTTTGTGCGGAGCTAGGAAGCGACTATAAAAGGATTACAAACGTGCCATTTTTTTTCTTCTTTAGCCGATGATGAAAATTGATAGGGACAACTGATTCTTTTTTGAAGATATTAACTCAATGGAATCTAGATAGTAATGTTCTGAGGCTCTCCGTTAATAGCAAACATACCATATAGTTTATACAGCTCATCTATTGTATCGAGCAAAGTATCTCTCGCGGAAGTCGTCATTAATGGAGACGGGCTGCTCAGGACCCTGCTCACCAAGAGGACGTCGCTCGTATGTGAGCAGCCATCGCTCCCATTTAGAGAATTTCTGAGTGCTGTAAGACTTGAACTCCAAGTCCTTGTGTAAGGGCAGTTTTGTGTTATCAACTTCCGTCTCGTCCAGTGGTAGCCAGAACGCGAGCCTCCGTCGCGGCTCCAGGCGGTCGGCGGCAAAATCAAGCAGATCCTTCAGCATTAGGCTGAGGTCGTACGGCTTTTTTGTAGCAATATAATCACGGCGGCGATGTGAGAGCTCGTTGTCTACAACAACGTTTTCTTTGCCAACAAAGCGGTCCGGCTTCGCGGCACCGCACACGACGATACGTTCTCTGACCCCGTAAGGAGGGTCGCATATGATGGCGTCGAACTTCAGCCTGTGGTGCAGCGCGTTGTGTGTAAAGTCCATCTCCAATGCATCTACAAAACTACTCGTAGTCCCATATTGAGCGAAGTTGTGCCTGTAGTTGCGTAGAGGTCTCATGTCGATATCAGAGGCGATCACTGATGCACCATGGTAGGCCGCTGCGAGTGGGAAGCTACCAGTCCCAGAAAAGGGATCATAGACAAGATCACCCCTTTTGATCTGTGCCATGTTCGTTGTCACAAACGCCAGCTCGGCCTCGAAGCTCGTGGTGCCAACATGGCGTCGCTTCTTCAAGTCGTAAACATCAATCGCCGAGCGGCAGGAGTCGGCAATATGTTGCGTGAACCAAATATACCTCGGGTTGGAGGGGTCGTTTTCATCATACGACTCGACGAATGTGAGTCGAACCTCGGGATTCTTCATCCGTATAGGCCCGTCCAAAGCCATGTAAGAGAGGCGGTTGATCTCGGCTAGCTGGCTTTTGCTGCCTCGGGTTCCCTGGAAAGTGGAGAACTCCACTTTGAAGCTTTTGCCCATAAGGTGGCCAAATTGGACGTTTTTATTTTGCTCGTGGACTAAATCCATGGACTCGCCTTGTGCGAAAACGCGAAAAATGGCACGACTAAGAAAACTCCGCTGAATGAGTCTTCGCGCCTCTGATTCAGACTGTAATTCGACCTCAACGAATGGGACGTCCGTCTTGTAGCCTGAAAGGTCTATCTTGATATTCTCCATGTCCGCAATGGACTGTAGCTCCATAGCTCTGAAGTCCTCATGGTGCTGGGCTAATAATATGAGGAATTTCATGGACAACCGTGTTCACAGATATTTCAAACAAAAATTATAGACTCCGAATGGGACGAACCCCTTACCCATTACCCTCAGATTAGTGCACGCGCAGTACACCAGGTAACCAGATAACCAGGTAACCAGTTGTCGCTGTGACGTAGCCGCCTATACTACGAAATTCCGTAGCCGAAATTCGAAGCAAGGTTGATACGAAGCATTTGTGGACCATATTCGAAAGCCAGTGCGTCATGTGCCTTTAGGAAGCACGCACCTCTCACTGAACGCCAACCGCAAATGATGCTAGGAATGAGACGTTGGCACTTAGTTAGACATTAACACTTATATGGAAAAGTTCCACGGATTCAGATGAGAGTCGGCGACTGCGTGTTGATGCGTAGAAGCTCTTTATACCTACGTGTACGAGCGCGCCTCTCATCGAAGAACTGCGTCAACGTGTCTACCGCTTCCTCCTTCGAGCTCAAGCCGCTGAAATCAGCCTCGTCAATCGTAGCTGCCACACTCGGCAAGCTGTACAGTTTGACTCCCAGCACAATCATTGCGCACGTTTGCCGAGACTTCGTGACCACGCTGTCGAAATAAGGGCTAGCCCCAGCAAACCATTCCTTAGCGTCACGCCCGTCAAAGAGGGGAACCTTAGCCTCGAACAGCATGGGCACTAAGTTTGCGCCGAGCCACTTTTCTAGGGCGGCAGCATTGGAACCGCACTCGAGCGCGGCCTCCTGTTTGCTAGGAGCGGTAGCTTCAGGTGAGCCAGAGCGGCTTTCCTTAGAAACAGATGCCCGGTCATCAAAGTCAAGAGATGATTGCGCCAGATACTCTGAGACTTCCGTAGCAGAAAGTGTGGCTAGCATGCGCTGGGCCTCAAGCCTGGCGCGCTCCAGCGCCCACCGAGACCGTGTAGTCGCTGCTTCCTTGAAGTCATGGAACTTGCCTTGGAGTTGATCGGAGTAAAGGTCGTAGAGGCCTAGCCCAGCGCGCTGGAAGTCGTTCATGTTCCGTAGCACATCGGCAAACCCAAACGCGGGCTGCTCTGAGCTTCCACGGTTGCCAATGCTCGGCGCTTTTGGTTCCGGGGCAATTAATTGAGGCGCAACGTCGGCCACGCGTGTAGGCGGCTCCTCTGCAGCTTCTTCCTTAGTCTTTGCTGGCGCGGCGTTGCTCTCAAGCGCGCGAGTCGCGCGCGCCACAGGCTCGTCCACAACAATCCAGTCCTCCATTTCCCAGGTCAATTGAGTGTGCCGTACGAGTCTAGCCTTGAAATCTACTTGCAGAAGCAGACTAGTGACTCCAAACTTGAGAACTTGCCGAATATCGGTTTTCTAATGGTGGCTGTGGGGAAACGTGCGTTGGGATTAGGGTGCAGGTGGATACTCGCTTAAGGAATGAGTTTTACTAAACGATCGTCTGGAACCAGCGGCACTTTCTGAGGGCTGCTTGCTTTTGGCGGTGTAGCGGGCCGTTTTCACAGGTGGGCGCTGCTATGTTGTCATTTGGCGAGCGCGGTTTTTTGTATGTAATAAAGCTATGTTCAATAAGAACGGTACCGGTTCAGTACCCGTTTACCCTGACTGTGTGACTGCTTGCCGTGTCGTTTGCCGTGCTGTTTACCCTGCTGTTTACCCTGCTGTTTACCCTGCTGTTTACCATGCCGTTTACCCTGCTAAAGCCCCATGCAAATTTAGAGTTCACGATTTTAAAGGTGCGCGCGCGGCGCCTACCCGCAATGTGTGCTGCAGGCAACACCGGAGCGGTCAGCCAGTCAGTGACGCGCCAGGAAAAGAGGGCTTGGGCAGCGCAACGGGAGCGTTAGGTCACATGGCCAGCTGTGATCGGCCCACCCCTACAAGAGGAGATCGGCTAGGTTATTTTCTACGCTCAGCAACTCTCTAGTCAAGGGAAATAGATTCGTAGTCCCGTAGAGAAGAATGTCAGTCCAAGACGAAGACGACGATTTCTTCGCCGACGTTTAGTATTTATTACACCCCCTCCCTTTGGATGCCTTATCCACGGCCTGGAGCGTTTATATTTGTTCGGAAGATGGATGTACTAACACTTTTTTAGTGGTGAGAATAACGGCAACAAAAGCACCAACAGCGCCAGCAACCCGAGTGACAGCAGCAATGCTACGAGCGTAGGCAGCGCGTCGGGCGCCGCCGCGAAAACGGATCCCCAACCGGGCTCCGCAGCGGCGCCGCGCTCCGACGCGCCCTCGCAGCAGCCGGCTCCCAGTACGGCGCCGGCGCCGGCGAGCGACCCGCGCCTGGCTCTGTTTGGCGACTCGGCCAGCCGCTCGTCGACAAGCAGCACCGCGCCGGCCCCTGCGCAGCAGAGCGCCGCGGGTGCTGCCGGCGGCGGTAGTAGCTCGTTCGATGCGGCTGCATTCTCGCGGCAGCTCCAGCAGTTGCAGCAGCTGCAGCAAATGAGCTCGAGCTCGAACTCGGGTGCGGCGCCGTCGGGCACACCCTCGCAGTCGCAGCCGCAGCAACAGCAACAGCCGCAGCAGGACGCGTCGTTCGGGATGAACCAGGCCGCGCAGTTCCAGGCCGCGGCGCAGGCCGCGGCCGGTATGCGCCAGACAGGCCACACGGACGAGGGCTACCACGCGGGCAATATTTTCATCCCTGCAAAGGATGAGGGCAAGATGTTCATTGGCGGCCTGAACTGGGAGACAACGGACGAGAGCATGAAGAACTACTTCAGTCAGTTTGGCGAAGTGCTCGAGTGCAACGTCATGCGCGACCCGAACACGGGCCGCTCGCGCGGCTTTGGGTTCCTTACGTTCAAGGACTCGCAGTCCGTTACGGAGGTGCTCAAGCGCGAGCACTTTTTGGACGGCAAGATCATCGACCCAAAGCGCGCCATCCCGCGTGAAGAGCAGGATAAGACGGCCAAGATTTTTGTGGGTGGCGTAGGCATGGACGTAACGGAGCAAGACTTCAAGAACTTCTTCGAGCAGTATGGCACCGTCATTGACGCGCAGCTCATGATCGACAAGGACACGGGCCGGCCGCGCGGATTCGGCTTCGTGACCTTCGACGACCACAAGGCCGTCGACACGATCGTGGCCGAGAAGTTTTTGGACCTGAAGGGCAAGAGCATTGAGGTGAAGCGCGCGGAGCCGCGCATGGGCCGCGACTGGCACAACCGCAACGGTGCCGGTGGCTTCCAGAACCGCGGCAACATGGGCGGCATGAACCCGCAGGGCATGTACGCGAACGCCATGGACCCGGCCATGATGGCCCAGTACTACCAGCAGTGGCAGGCTTACATGGCGCAGATGCAGGACGCCATGAAGGGCGGTCAGGCAGGCATGCCCGGCATGCAAGGAATGTCGGGCATGCCGATGATGCCCGGCATGGCTGGTGGCTTCCAGGGCATGCAGCAGCCGCCTGCGCAGATGCCGCAGCAGCCGGCCGACCCGCGCCGCGCCGCTGCGGACTCGGGCGACGACGACCGCGACTACCGCCGAGACCGTCGGCGCGGAGACGAACGCCGCAGATCTCGCTCGCCTCCCGGAAACCGGAGACGGCGTGGCGGCGGGTCTTACCGCGACCCGCGCGACCGCAACTTTAACCGCTAAAATGCGCTGGCGTTCTCAAAACCATTGCGCACTGTAAACAAGAAAATACTAAGTATGTACGAAGAATATCATTACCGCATGGCCTTGTAACACATGAGCTTCTAACCTATGAGCTTCTAACCTATGAGCTTCTAACCTATGAGCTTCTAACCTAGCGATTCCGGATCACACGGGATGTACCACACTTAATCGGGATTTGAGTACACTAGCGGTGAGTCCCGGCGTCGCAGGCGTCTGCGTGTCGTATCACAACGCCCCTATTCAAAAATGAGTACCCGCAAGGTTAGGGGTAGGGCCCGGCCGGGAGATGGGTGGTGCGACGGCGACGGCGTCCCTCGCAACCGCCAATCAACACCGAATTTTAATTGTAAATTCATGGAATTACACCCGTCGATAGTTCCGGGCGGAAGTGCCGAGTCTTGGCTACTAATTGCCATTACCTCTTGCGCCAGTATACTTGGAAGCCTCCTCATATACGTCGATGTTCTTTGGAACAAAGTCAGTAGCCACAAGTTCTCGATTCTCCACTCAGACCTGTTTCTTGGCGGTGCTCTCTCGCTGAGCAGCGGTACGCTGTTTACGGTCGCGCTATTCTCACTGCTCCCGAGCTCCGTCGTCCACATAGTGAGCGGCCGACCGGCGTATGACACAAAGATTGTGTACTCGCTCGTTGTGCCCCTTTTTGTGTTCGGGTCCATTCTATGCTTTGTTATGAGCTGGCTCGTCCATCATTTTGCGTCGCGCTCCCTCGTAGTTTGCCAGCATGACTTGGGCACGAGCGAGTGTGGCCACAAGGCGATTCGCCATGGCGACCATGAGCATACGCCTTTGCTACGCACTGGCGCCCACGATCACGGCGCCCTGCATTGTGAGGTAGATCATCGTGCCGGGCCCAACGCAGAGCCCGCCAGTTCCCCTAGCGACCAGCGACCTCACTCGCACAGTAGCCAAGACAGCGCTGCTGCGGATGCAGAGGCCGGTGAGGCGCGCCGCAGCAGCAGAAATCAGGCGGTTAATTTGCTGAGCATTGGGCTGCAGACCGTCATTGGTCTTGCCATCCACCGCTTGCCAGAGGGTTTGCTCTTGTTTACGACATCAAGGGCCGATAAAGACCTCGGGCTGAGCTTGGTGGTCGCTCTGGGTATCCACAGCTTCTCTGAGGGCTTCACCATGGCTGCTCCGCTCTACGGAGCTCTCAAAAACCGCTTTCTCGCTTCCTCCATAGCCATTGTGCTTGGGTGCGGGCCTCAGATTCTGGGTGCCTTCATAGGCTACAAGTTTCTGTTCAAAAATGATTCGCCAATGACCCCAAATGCCGAGTTTGCCTTTGGGCTTTCTATGGCTGGTACAGCCGGTTTCATGTTCGTTATCAGCACGCAGATGCTCGGCGCTGCATTTACGTATATGGCCCAGCGCACAGTGACCTACTTCGTGGTAGTTGGCGCCCTTATTGTCCTGGGCTCCAAAGCCATGTAGTCGCAGCAGTTCTTTACGCTAGTCGCCCCCATCCGTATTTATATTATTATCCTCCTGTTACCAAAACGAATGAAAGAAGAAGAAGAGTTCACAGATATATAGTAAGAATTTTTTAAAAGCATCAAATCATAAGAGCATAGAGTGCACGCACTTTCTTTTTTGTCGTCTCGCATCGCCCATTTATCATATGGAGCCCGTGATGCCAACCTCAGTCAAGAGGTAGACATTCACTATAAAAATGAATACGCAGACGAGAGTTCCGAACACAACACTGACCCAGCCATTGGAGCAATCGCGCCCGTCCTTCTCGTACACAACATCGTCCTGATTCGGCTGATAGTGCTCGGTCTTGACACGCATGATGTGCGATCTCGAAGTCATATAGACGAGAGGCGACGCTAGGAACGGCAGTGTGATCGTGAGCACAATTTGCGACCAGTTGAGGGCCTGATTCAATCCCTTCCTGCCTAGGCAGGCCACAACGACGATGCAGGGGATGAGCGTGATAACGCGCGTCACGAGGCGCCGCACCCATGGCTTCGTCCGCCAGTTGATGTGGCCCTCACTCACGACCTGGCCCGCAATCGTGCAGATGATACCAGCGCTTAGGCCGCTTGCCAGCAGCGCGACGTAGAAAACCGTGGCAACATCCTTGCCCAAGTATTTCGTCAACGTGTCGTTCAGGCTGAAAAGGTCTGCATCAATGCCCTCAGGAGTATTGAAAAGCGTGTCACCAGCAGCAATCAGGATAGCAGAGTTCACAAACAAAGCAATCGAAAGAAGGGCAGCAAATAGCTCGATCACGGAGTACTTAATCGTGGATCGCAACGCACTAAAGCTCGGCGAGTACTCGGCCACAGTCTCGTTACGGCTTTGCGGCGAATAACCCGACTTCAGGTCGTAGTAGCGGACGCGGGAAATCACTTGCGAGCTGCCGAGATACAGCGAGTGTGGCATGACCGTAGCTCCAAGAATACCAGCCGACGCCTGAATGCCGCTCGACGAGATAACACTGCTATTTGGTAGGTAGCCCTCGAAGACATGGCCGACACTTGCATGCGGAATGCGTCCCAAAATGATACAGAAGCACACGAACACGGTCATAACCAGCGTGATTACTCCGTACTCCAGGGCACGAACGGTCTTCATACCGCTCTCGGGTCCGTAGGCAAGCATCACGAGCAACACATCGGCGATAGTGATGAACACACCAGCTATGAGCGGTATGTTACCAAGAATGTTCAGGGCAATAGCCGATCCGGCGACTTCGGCTACGTCCGTGGCGAGAATGGCGCCTTCCGCAAAAACCCACAAGACCCAGCTCATCCATTTGGGCAAGTGGTCGTGGCAGTTACGGGCCAGATCGCGGCCAGTCACACTTCCAAGCTTGATTGCCAGCGTCTGCAGATACAAGGCAATGACAGTAGACAGAAGCACAACAAACAGTAGCTTGTACTGGAACTGAGCGCCTCCGCTAACATCCGTAGCATAGTTACCGGGATCCATATAGGCTACTGCAACCATGAACCCGGGTCCGATAAAGCTGAACGACTTCCACATCTTATGAACAAGCTTCTTCCATTTGGAATTACGCGGTCCGTCGGGAACTTCACTAGGCCCCAAAATATGCGTGACATCAACCTCATGTAGCTTGATCTCGGGCTTCTCACCCACTTCCTGGGGACACGACACGGGGTGAGCCCCGTCTGACGTTACAGTAGTGTGGGGCTCATTCGAATTTTGTGACGCGTCATCGGCGTCTGTCGCAGAGGCGCTTTTATTCGCAGCCTCCTCCGACTTCAGATGCGTCGGGAGGTCCTCATTCAGCCTGAACCCTGAGAACAGTTCGCGAGCCCACTTCCTCATCATTGGGTGTTAAGCTATCCTTTGACTAAAATCGAGTGACCTGGCGCCTTACCTCCTTTTTTATGTGGGGATGAGGGAGATCGTGGTTAGGTGCTTCCTGCAGACGTGGATCTCGTTTGCCCTGAAAAATATGTACTACCATCAAATTAGCACGACTGCAGCTATAATTAGAAGATCGGCGCTGGTTTTGCATGACTTCGTTGGGGCATGAGGGGCATTTCATGCGCCACTGAAATTCTCGCTCTCGTCGCTTTCGTCGTCGCTGTCTGGTGCCGCCAACGGCAACGACTCATCACCAAGCGTACCTTCCTCGGCTTGGGTAACCGGGATATATAGCTTAGTCTTCTCCAAATCAGTTAAACACTTTTCGAGTTCATTCGCAAGACTGGCCACGACCTTCTCCGAAGCATGCTGCACCCAGATTGTATAGTCCTCAACGAGAATTTGTCGGTAGCAGTAGTGCAGTTCATTCTCAAAAATCGCCAATAGGTTTCCGAAAACCGCCAGAATGTATTTTCTGCCACGGCGCAAAATGTGCAGCACGTCTCGCCAAACCTGCTGTGTGAGCTCCCAGCTTCTGTACAGCGGCTTCGTGAGCGCTCGCGCCGTGCAATCCTGCACCATTGGCGCAACAGAGTGATAGCTGTTGTACAGGAAACACATAGATGGGGTGAGCTTGCCAATATTCCACGAGCTCTCCACGGTCGCTTCACCCAGATTTGTGCGAAAATCGTAGGCCCAAGCAAATAGAAGAGGAATTATCCCGATGTACGTTGCCTTGGGGTCAGAAAGCAGAAATTCTCGGTAACCCAGCTTCAGGATACGATCCTTATTAGGTTCCTGGAGCTCTAAGTTGTCCGGAAACTTGAACATAAGCAGCTCCTTGATCATGCTGTCGTCATACAGGTCCGCGAGGTAGTGCTCCGCATCGAACTGATCAACAGTTGTTGAACGCATAAGTTCTAGTCGTTGATCAATTGCTTCGGTTTCTGGCTCAGCAAGTTCATTGATCTCATTGCCTGTATGCAACGAGAGCCCAACTCTCTCAGAGTACTGATTGTTAAAACCATAAGATGCCGAAGCTGCGTTTGCGGGTGGAAGTCCTTGCTCAATTTCCCAATCGAAGTCATCCTCATCAAAATCATGCGCATACTGGCTTTTAGGGGCACCGGAGGAATCTACCTCTTGTATCACTGGCTTTGCCGGGAGCGTTGAGCTCTGTTGTTGTTTTGTGGCCAGCAGCTTCGACAGCATATCAAGGTCTGCAAAATGCTCGCCTGCGTGCAATTTAGCCACCTTGCAATGTATTTTTGACGACCCGATGTCATAGCGTGAGCTCATGCGGTCGTCCTCAATCACCGACCCAGGAAGACGCAACCGCAGGTAGTACGGCGGTAGTGAGAAGACGAACAGGTCGTTGGCCACTTCAAACTGAATCATCGAGGCCTTGACATATGGAGCCCGGATATCAACGAAGATGAAGTCATTGTCTTGGCTCACCTCGAATTGCGGCGTTATCATGTGCTGTACGCTGGCGCGATGCTGCTGATTCTTCACGGTGGCTGTCGCCGGTCTTCCACAACTACATTTGATAATGTTACATAATCTTTTTTTTGGGAAGCTTTGAAATTCTCACGCGTGTGACTGGTTCTTCTTGTAAATATGGCAACCCCAGCAGAACCGAAGCGGCGCTTTGTTGGGCGCAAAACTGAGAATGGCGCAGCTGTTTCTACGGCCGTATCTAAGCGCCCGGTACGGCGAGCCCTGAACCAAATTCCTGTGGAAATTTTACAGGATGAAGCGCTGAATGATGCCATTAAGCTTCTGCCTGCGAATTACGACTTTGAGATCCACAAAACCGTTTGGAACATTCGCACCAAGAATGCGAAGCGTGTGGCTCTGCAGATGCCGGAGGGATTGCTTGTTTACGCGTGCATTGTTTCCGACATCTTGGAGCAGTTCTGCGGAGTCGACGTCGTCGTCATGGGTGACGTTACATACGGCGCGTGCTGTATCGATGATTTCACAGCAATGAGTCTTGGCTGCGACATGCTCATACACTATGCCCACTCTTGTCTTGTACCCGTCGACGTGACGAAGATCAAGGTTCTGTACGTGTTCGTGACGATCGACATAGACAAGGAGCATCTTGTCAAGACTATCACTCGTCACTTAAGCAACAAGAAGGTGGCTTTAGTGAGTACAATTCAATTCAATTACACTCTGCATCAAATTTTGGAGCCGCTGCGTCAAGCAGGAATTGAGGCGAGTTCCCCGCAGCAGAGACCCCTATCCAAAGGCGAAGTCCTCGGTTGCACAGCCCCCCAGCTAGACCAAGAAAACATTGACGCGATTGTATACATTGGAGACGGCCGATTTCATCTCGAGAGTGCTATGATTTACAATCCCGATATCAAGGCGTACAAGTACGACCCTTATAATAAGGAGTTCACTGTGGAGGAATTTGGACACGCCGAGATGCAGAGCATTCGCTACGACGCAATAAATGTGTCGAGGCATGCGCATAAAGTCGGACTTATTCTGGGTGCGTTGGGGCGCCAAGGCAACCCAAAGACACTGAAAATGCTCGCTGAGCAATTCAACCGCAAAGGCATTGAAACAGTAGTGGTGGTACTCTCGGAAGTGTTTCCTCAGAAATTGGCGCAGTTCACGGACGTGGATTGCTGGGTTCAGGTAGCTTGTCCACGCCTCTCGATCGACTGGGGGTACGCATTCTCAAAGCCCCTGTTGACCCCCTACGAGGCAATGGTCGCTCTAGGCGAAGATACATGGCTACCTAATCAGCGGTATCCGATGGACTACTATGCATCTAACGGCTATGGGCGAGGAACGGCGCCGAGACCGTCGCCGGTCGAAGGGACCGAAAACCCAGCCCGAGGATGCTGCAAGGCGTCTTCCACTGGTGCGAAGTCAAGCGCGGGCTGTTGCAAGGATACCGCGGCCGGTACTGGAGACTGTGCATGCAGTGATAGCGGCTCAAAGCACGAGCATCAGCCGACACAATCGCAGCCAGTCTATTGACGTGCGGATCTCTTCCAAGGCATCAAGAAGCATTGCCTCCATTACGCGTCGCGAAATGAGGCCTTTTTTATTTATATTATAACGACGTTATACTGATGTGTTCATACATATACTTGTATCTATCAGCACCATGTTTTTAAAGGCACCGCGAATTCATATTTCCCACTCGGCTGGAGCTGGAGCACGACCGGATCGGCGTTCGGGAGATTCTCCAGAGACTCGAAGCGCTCGTAAGTCCAGTGGAAGTAGCGCATCAGAAATACACGGCCCCAGATGCCGTGGCTCACAAGGATAACGACACTCGGGCTATGGCGATCGAATGTCCTGTGCAGCGTTTCGCAAAACAGACTGCAACGATCATAAACATCCGCTGGAGACTCTCCATCCGGGATGCGATAGAAGAACATCCCGTAATTATCGCGCTCACGGAGAATGGCCTGCATCGCATTGTGTTCCTGGAAATTGCCAAAATCCTGCTCGCGCAGCCGCGGGTCCTCGCGGCGGACTAGCGTTTCGTAGCACCGCTCTTTAGTCTCAGGATCGTACAATTGGTCAACAATGCCGTCTGCTGTCTGCCGAGCCCGCGTGTACGGGCTTTGGTAAAGCACAATATTGTCATCAGAGCGCAGCCACTTACGGATCGATTGGCCACAGTGCTCTGCCTGCTTGTGCCCGGTTTCCGTCAGAGGCACGCGGTGATTCGGCATGCTAACGTTGACTGCCCAGTTTCGGTTCGCCTCGGATTCGCCATGACGGACCACGATCAGCAGCTAGTTAGGTTAGTATTGTTCCCATGATTCCAAATAACGCGGAATAGGCGATACTTACTCTTGGTTTCATGGCCGCCTGACAGTCTAACAGTCGGGCCTGCTGCCGTCAATACAACAACCCTGTGTTAGGAAGATGGCCTCCTTTGCCTGGGAGTCAGGTGCCCATCCCCAATCACGAGTCCGAGATTTGGGCCGATCCGCAGCAGCCGGCCCAGCACCGCAACGAGGTAAGCATGTGGACACGTATTTGCTCTTTAGCAACCGTTTAACACCGAAAGGAAGCAATCCATGAATCCTCTTGCAATCCCATGCTAGGTGCGGGTTATTTTCATGGTTGTAGCTGTGCTCGAAACTATGAGGTTGGTTGGCATTACTTGGGGTTAATTAGTAGTACAAATAGATTGTGATGCTGCGAGTCTATAGCGGTATAGTATTAGTGCAATTTTGTCACATCGCGAATTGCCTGCATGAACGCATCATCCGACGAGACGCGAGCATCTTCAAGGTGTTCCAGTGCCTCCTCCTTCGACACATACAGCCAAGCCTCGTTTGTGCGGAGCAGTCCGAGACCCGTGCGCAGCAGGAAGCTGTCGCCCTCAAATACATAGACATCGAGGATGCGGGCAGCTAGCTCTGGTGTCGGGAGCACCGTGCTAAAAAGGCCCGCGACCAGTGGGTTCATGAATTCACTGACGCTCAGACCTACTTTTGCGAAATGTTGCGACAGAAGCTGGAACTTCGTCTCATACACCTTCACAAACGACACGTAGTTCGCGGAGGCGAGCTGCTCGTTGTTCGTGAGCACAGAATGCACGAGCGAGCCGCTGTCCACGAGCTTGATCATGACGGCCGCGCTTTCGGGCTCATCAAGGTGCAGCAGAAGAAGCCCCGCAATTGATGCCAGGGAGAACTGATACTCGATCTCCGGGTATTTGGCCAGAAATCTCTGAACCACGCGTACGAGGGAGCCATGCAGAGGGCGATCCGGGCCGAAGATGCCGCACTCCGGCCAGACATACTCGGTGTCTTTGACGATCTCGTCGGTCATGATTTCCTTTGGCGCTGGCAGCCTGCTCACGTCTGCGCCAGTCTGCGCCACCCAAACATCACCCCTCACGCGGCTGGGGATCCCGCGCCACTTTAGGTCCGAGCTTAGGCGCGGTTTACGCGACTTCGCTAGCCACGTATTCCACACGCCCTCGTCGAGTTTCTCTTGATGCGCGCGCTGCTTGGCTTCCTCCTCGCGCTTCTGCTGCTTGCGCTTCTCAGCTGCGATGGACTCCTTCATGAGCTTCTCGTACTCTTTCAGATGTTTACGCTCCTCTTCAGGATCCTTAGGCGGGAGGTTTTCCGGTCTAGTCAGGGAGGACCGCCGCGAATCACCGCTGCTGACGCTGTCATTATCAGATCCGCGCTTGCGGTTTGGAAGCGGCAGCATGTCCTCACCGTCGTCTAGCGTCACCATGGACGCCAACGACTCATTCGCCGCGCCACTGGGCTCACTAAGGTGCTTCCTATCTTGAGCTTCTTCAAGGCGGTACAGCTCCAGAGTAAGATCACTGGCATCAGGATCAAGGCCCTCAATCGAGCTATTAATGGACAGTCGCCGCAGCAAGTCTATGGACGCCACAGATGTCGAACGGGGCGTGCTGAACCCGGTAGCGCTAGGGGGCATTCCTGGTGGCATGCTATGCAAATCTTGGATCGACGGCCGCCTCCCATCTTTCTCGAGCCGCTGCTCATGAATCGCCGGCAGGGACTTATTCCTGGAAGTAGACGCAAAATGGCCCTTACGCTGCTGGCTTGTAGGAGGGGCAGTACGAATCGACTTGTGATGGAGATCGTCCTGCTGTAAGGACTGGTGGTGAGCGTGATGCGGCTGAAGCTGCTGTATTTGTTGTTGCTGCTGCTGCTTCTGCTGCTGCGCGTAAAGTGCAGGCGACATAGGAACATTGAACATGAGGCCACCACCAGGCCAGATGTCTTCGCCCTCATCCCTGTCAAAGTCCAGTTCGCGCTGCTTCCGAGTTCGCGTGGCATAAGATCGGTGCTGTGCGCGGAAGGACGGCAGGTGAGATAGGCTGGCCATAGAAGTATTATCGACAAGCGCGGGCACGCTCTTTCGGCGGCCGTTGTTTGCCGTTGTATGAGGGTCCGGCAGCAGCGTCGGTGCCTTTTCAGGAATTGGGGGAATGTGCTGCTGGTGGAAATGAGATGCAGTCAGAGTTGGTGATGAAAATGACGATAGCGACGAGCGCAAGGACGACGTGTCGCTAGCAAGCGTGGGCGTAGACACGTCGGAGTTGATTGACTGGAAGGACGAATGGGGATCCATGGACGGCGCAGCTACACCAGGAAGGCTCATTTCCTGGGAGGAGCTTCGCGAGCTGGCCGAGCTAGATGAGCCCTGTGAGTGCCGCAGCGCGTGTTCGCTGATTTCCGAGCCTTTCCTTGAGGATCGAGCGCTCTTGGGGTCATATAGGGCGATGTCCTCAAAGTCGCACGCCGTAGGGTAGCGTTCTCGCAGCGCTGGCATGTTTGAAACGAGATCCAACTTTAATGTCGCAGGAAAGGGCAAAGCTTGTTTCAGAGAACGGGTGTTCCTAACGAAGGTCTGTGCAGTTGCGAGAGGTAAGCCGCAGTGAGTGTTCTTGATGCCTCTGCTGTTTCTCACGAGATTCTGGCCGGCTATGAGCTATAGAGCAGCGTTGTCGCAAAGCTGGGAGACGACTTGAAGGCCAAATGTGGCTGAGTGCGTGCTGCAGTGGTTGTACGGAAAGCACGGGCTTCTGTCGAAACAGACGCGTCAAAAATATCTTTTTAGTGCCGCGCTGTACTGATTTGATTGCAGTCCTCGGAGCCACGGATGGAAAAGCTAGTTGCGGAACGGGACCGGAGGCCGGCGCGTTGCAAATCGGGAAGGGGAAGGGCGAGGGTACACGCGGGAACCAGCGACGCTCTTAATCGCGAGGTGGAATTCATGGCGCGTCTCTCATGCCTGGGAGTAAAAGCACCATGCATGACTTGGTGACGCCCCTGCACGAGATGATCCTATTAGGAAGGCCGCTTTCGTCCGCATTGGCCGGAGATACCGACACACTAATTGCGCCATTATGAAAATTCAAGCAGATTTATCGTAGTATTAAACCATCATGCAATAGTTTCAGGTACTCAAATCGAAGTGTGGCCCTCTTTTTCTCGTACTTGAAAGTGTTGCTGCCCACCTATATTTAGTCCTTGTGCGCCGCACCCTACATATGAACCCTTCCAAACGTGCCGCTCCGTTTCGACACGGCCATAGAGGAATTTGATAGAAACTAAATACATAGTTTAGAATTTCAAGTTATGATTCGCATGGCTTGAATCCGGGAAGCCGCCCGACAACAAACTAATGCGCACTCCTGAAAGATCACGCTAACTGTTTCAGTGGCACCTTACCGCGTGAGTCAGCAGAAGGGCCTCGGGTAGCAACCCTACATTCGATAAGATCATTTTGCTTAGTTGGACCCAGCCTTCTGCATTAGTGCGAGTGATCATAAAGACTTTAATTTGTCCCGATTGCTATCCACGGACGCGTCCCGGAACAATTAGCATCCCAGGAGCGCCGAAGAAGGGGACGCGTTAAAATCGGTCGGCTTGGTCGATGTGCAACAGTTGTGTCTTGGAATGTGCTATGTAAATATATGCACCTATGCATACCGCCCGCGCGTTCCACATCGCGTCGGCTGCTGCCTAATGCATTAGGTACGGTTGGCACAGCTAGCTCACCACCCGTCAGCCGAATGGGTAATTTGGGGGCCCGCTGCCAAGCAATGCCAAGTCGCGGCCAAGTTTCATAGCAGTATATTTATAATTGGGGAGCCAGTTCTGAGGGTTTCGTAGACGGACCATAGTCACGCATGTAATGAACTGCGCACCTATTAACTAGTTGTAGGACAAAGCATTCCCATCTGACGAGTTCGCTTCTTAAGGCAACATAATGAACGCGAAGATGAGGAGTGAGGCCCTAAAATCACCGAACTTCCTTTTTTTAAAGCTCACTGAGGCTTTCTGGCTCAGCTTTAGTTCGCGAAGCTGCTGTCCCAATGCTCTTGATTTCTGGAAGGTCAAATGCTATGGTCACATGATCACATAATTTTTTCCCAGCTGAAATTTCCACCACGACTAAGAAGCTATGGTTGATATTCTGCAAAGCTCTGCCAATTTTTCCTTGATCAATTGCAGAAGTCTTGTAGTAAATGCCTTCTAACCACAACAAGGATAAGCCTTGGGACACTCCGGATGTCGACAAGTGGAAGGTCGAGCCGTTCAACCCCGAGGACCTAGCGAGCCAGACGGCGTTTTTGGAGGAGAGCAGCTTTGCCACTCTGTTTCCCAAGTACCGCGAAACGTATCTGCGGCAAATTTGGGGAGAGCTCACAACTGCCTTGGATGCGAAGGGAATCTCTTGCACGCTGGATTTGGTTGAGGGATCCATGACGGTACGAACCACTCGTAAAACATATGATCCGGCCGCGATTTTGAAGGCACGCGATGTGATCAAGCTCCTGGCGCGTAGTGTGCCATTGCCACAGGCAATCAAGGTGCTGCAGGACGACGTCGCGTGCGATGTGATCAAGATTGGCGGGTTTGTATCCAGCAAGGAGCGGTTTGTGAAACGCAGGCAACGCCTTGTTGGGCCCAACGGAAACACTTTGAAGGCCCTGGAGTTGCTCACTAAGTGCTACATTCTCGTTCAAGGTAGCACTGTCGCTGCAATGGGCTCGTACAAGGGTTTGAAGGAGGTTCGTCGCATCGTTGAGGACTGTATGATGAACGTGCACCCCATCTATCACATTAAGGAGCTCATGATCAAGCGCGAGCTGGCCCAAAAACCAGAGCTGGCTCACGAGGACTGGAGCCGGTTCTTGCCTCAGTTTAAGAAACGCAACGTCGCGCGCAAGAAGCCGCTCAAGGTCCGCGAGAAGAAGGCCTACACGCCATTCCCGCCAGCGCCGCAGCCGCGTAAGGTTGATCTCGAGATCGAGAGCGGTGAATACTTCCTTTCCAAAGACCAGAAGGAGCAGAGAAAGCGCGAGAAGCGCGAGGAGGACCGCAAGCTCAAGAAGGAGGCCAGAGAAAAGGAGCGCGCCAAGGACTTTGTTCCTCCCTCGGAAGCCTAAATGCCACTCTAGGTTCGTCCAAGCTTTGCTCAAGCCATTGTCATGTACATTATATTTATTTTCTAGTTGACCTGAACCAGAGTTAAAACCTAGAGTTGGCACCATGGTCGGCCAGTATGTACTTGATAGCCGCACAGCGACTTCTCTAGCCACATAGAAATCAACGCTGCAATGACGACGCCTGACGAGTCGCTCATCGTGACTGCTCCGAGGGCGAATTCGCGCTCGCTTTGCTGCACCGTCTCCGAAACACGCAGAAATGTGTTCACATATGCAAAACCGCCCAAGAGGCCCTCGTAAACCATGAAGATAAAGTTCAGGTAGATGGTTCGATTGATAACAAACAGGCTCTGCAAAATTGCCAGAATGAGATTTAGAACCTGCAAAATTGCCATAAGCCACAGCGCACGTACGCGAATGAACGGAGCAGACGAGCGCGAGATGAAGACGCCGATCTGGTAGAGACTGCCATACATGACGTATGCATCCCGGTACCTTTGGAACATGGGCATGTCTTGTAAGTCGAACAGTAGCGTTGGCGAGATTCCCTGGTTTATCACGTATTCCGCGATGTACACGGTCATGAGTGGCAGGATGAACGGAACTAGCAAGCGTCGAATGCGTTCCGTCTTCGGAGGAGGCGGGGCAATGAACAGATCATCACTGTAGTCGCCGCTACGCTCGCTCTGTCCTGGGTGCAGAAGAGTTGGCAGTTCCTCCTCACTTGAAGCTGGTGGCAATGCGTTCACAGACGCGGCTCCTGGCTTGAGGGCCGGGGACGCTGGCAGCACAAACACGTAGATCACCCCTATAAAAAAGGGCATGAGACTGAAAAGCAGAAGTGTGGTTCTCGTGGAAATTCGCATATACGACGTCATTAGCATGAAGACGAAACTGCCGGCCAGTCCAGCTCCGCCCGTCCCGGAGCTCCAAGCGTGCACGGCGCTTTCTCCGTAGTAGTGCGTGAGCTGAAGGAACGTCACCTCGCCCAAACCGCTCGAAAGGGAAGCGAGCACAATCCCAAACAGTTTAAATCCAAGCACGGACGAGAGAGCCACAAACAGCATTCCAACAAAGCTGAGCCCTATGAGCAGTGCTATGCGCAAATTGTATGGGACAGCGTCGAAGTAGAACGGGGCAGAGACCTTAAATAGAAAGGATGGAAGCACATCGGCCAACAAAACAATGCCCTTCGGAGTGCGTGGACCCACGAGGTCAATTGCGGCTGAGAGAATAACCACGTACAGCAAGTTGTTCAGCAGGCCGAAACCGAAGAAGCTGTACAGAATTCCCTTGCGGCCAGCCATGGTTCTGGGCGCCGTCACTCTTTCCCTCCAAAGGCCACGCGTCTAGCGAGGACTAAAAGAATCAAGGGCCACATGGCCGCATGTGCCGCCGCGTAGTCGAATCCCAGTGGTGTGTGCAGTGCAGGCAATGATAATATGCCAGCCAGCTGAGTACTCGCATGGGCACGGCATAACTTATACATAGTTATTTAGAGGCTAGCTAACGTTGCCAATGTTTTTGGTCGCCAACCTCCTCGGAGTAGGATATAGGTCTACACTCAAGCAGGCTCATCCGATGGTGACGGGCCCCAACTACGACCACCTGAGACATTTCTAGATCCTTAATTCCCCGCGTTCATCTGTAATAGCACGCTCACTAGAGCGTCATGACGTACGGCGGGGCCTCCGAGTGGTGAGGTGTCATATATTCATAGGACGCGTCGCAGTCTACTCGCGCGTGAAGTCGACACCCCTCTCCAGGCGCTCTCTTGCCAGCAGGGCCACTCGGTTATCGATGAATTCTTTCTGTGATTGGCGCACACCTTGCAGCAGGTATCCCACGCCAACGAACACGGCACCGGAGATCGCGTATCCGACAGGCTTGTAATTGAGCGGCTTCTGGCGCACGCCCTGCGCAAGTCCCTGGACAGCAACTCCCATCACGCCCCAAGCGGCAAGGTCAAGAAACGGCATCTCGTTTGTATCGATATACGGCGGCTCTACAAGGTTGACGGGTTCTCGTACAAAGACATTCAGCGCACCATGATTGGTGTTACGTAAGTATAAGAGTATCCCGTGCGCGGAGTCACATTTGGAAATTATACTGACTAGCAGAGCAGCCGAACTTCGAGTGACCAAAAGCGCTTGGAGGGGACCTAGACTTGGCGGTTGGACTTGAAACGTTTGCAGCACCATGTCACAGCTCAGCGCTAAGGAGCTGAAGGAGCTGAAGAAAAAGCAGAAGCAGGCGCAGCGGGCGGCAAGGAAGGACCCAGGGACTGCTGCTGGCAGTGGTCACGCGCCGCAGGGCCCGCATTCTGCGCAAGGCGGAGGCGATGCCGCCAACGCGGGCTCAGCAAGTGCATCTGGCGGGCCTAGCAATTCGGGCAAGCCGCAGCCCGCACACCAAGCCGGCTCGGGCGCGCCTGCTTCACAGCCTGGCACCGGCTTCGGCCAGTATGCACCGCTGAACCTGTTTTCAGGCATTGACGCACCAAAGGCGATTGTGTCGACGAAGTCTGTGCACCCGGCCATTCTTCACCTTGCGCTGCAGATGCAGAGCTGCCGCATCATTGGGTCGACGCTGAGATGCAAGGCCATGATGCAGGCGTTTGAGCAGGTCATTTGCGACTACGAGACGCCGCCGCACTCGACACTCAGCCGCAGCCTTGCTGTGCACCTGTCACACCAGATCGAGGTCCTTAAGAGCGGGCGCGGCTTGAGCGTGTCCATGGGCAATGCGATCCGGTGGCTGAAGCAGGAGACGTCGGAGCTGCCCATTGATACGCCCGACCACGAGGCGAAGGCGCATCTCATTGAGCTTATTCGCGTGTTTGTGCGGGACCGGCTTGACGTGGCCGACACGATCATCGTCGAGAACGCGTCCTCACACGTGCGCGAAGAGGGCGATGTGATCCTCACGTATGGAATGAGCCACGTCGTGCTCGAGACGCTCGTCTACGCGCATGTGAACCAGAAGAAGCGGTTCCGCGTTATTATGGCTGACTCGCCGCCGCTGTTTGAGGGGAAGAAGGCCGCGGCGTCGCTTGTAGCCGTCGGCATCCCCACCACATACATCCTCATTTCGGCGCTGCCCTACGTAATAAAGGGGGTCACGACCCTCATGGTTGGTGCGCACGCCATGGTCAGCAATGGACACCTTTACTCGCGCGTGGGCACGGCGCTCGTGGCGGTTATGGCTGCTGCGCGGGGCATCCCCGTGCTCGTGCTCTGCGAGACAATCAAATTCAGCGATCGCGTGCAGCTGGACGCATTCGCTGTGAACGAGTTTGTGCCGTCACTCGGCGCGCCCGCTGCGGGGAACACGAATGCCGTGTACTTCGACCTCACGGACCAAAAGTTCATTTCGAAGGTCATCACTGAGGTCGGCGCGTTGCCTGCTTCGTCTGTGCCGGTCATTCTGCGCGAGTACAAGCAGGTGCTTTGAAAAACGACGGCTTAATACTTGTATATTTATATTCGGCTGGCGCCGCGCTTGGGCGCGCCGTGATGCAATCATAAGTAAGTTGTACCTGAACTCGGTAAGCATAGGAGGAGGCTACACAGCCGAAGCTGCTTGTAAAGGCAAAAATCGGTCTTTCACTGTATAACCTTCAATACGGAACGGTTTTCAAGTGATTCTTCTCTTCGTGATTCATGGCTGCATAGCGAAGGGCCCCACAATTGAGAACAGGGCGGCACGACTGTGCAGGCTAATTAGGTTTCAGGCCTACATGCATATATACTGCGCTAACCGCTGTCTAATAACCGAGCAGAACCACGCGCGCAGAACACGTACGAGTAATCAAACAGATCCGCAGCTATACAAAACCATTGCCGCGTTTACACTGAGCGCCCTGGCCCAGTTACAGGGGTTACTCTTATACGCTCTATTTCTGACGCGCGACCCCACAAACCCGTGCCCCGAGGCGAGGTGTCTGGTACCCGAAGCCCTAACCGAGAAAGAGTCACTAAATAGGCGTACATTAGGCTTAGACGCTCGAGGCTACAGACATTGATGACCCTTACGAAGGCGACGATCAATCCGCAGGTCGTTGCCGCGAAGTATGCAGTGCGAGGCGCACTGGCGCAGCGCGCCGAGCAGATCCGCGACGATCTTTTGCGCGACCCGAAGTCGCACGCGTTTCCGGAGGTAACGAACCTAAACATTGGCAACCCGCAGCAGCTTGACCAGAAGCCCATAACGTTCGCGCGTCAGGTCCTGTCGCTTGTACAGTACCCAGCGCTGCTGGACGCGCCGCCAAAGCTTTTCCAGCCCGACGCGCTCGAGCGTGCGCGCCTGCTTTTGCAGCACATCGGCAGTATTGGCGCCTACTCGCACTCGAAGGGCGTGCCATTCATCCGCGAGAGCGTAGCGCGGTTTATTCGGGACCGCGATGGGTACTCAGCGCAGGCCGAGGACATTTTCCTCAGTGCTGGCGCCAGCAGCGCGGCCGAGAAGATCATGAACATTGTGGCCAACGGCGACGACGTCGGCATCCTTGTGCCTGTGCCACAGTACCCGCTCTACTCGGCCACGTCCAGTCTCGTCGGCACGAACTTCGTCGGGTACGCGTTGGACGAGAGGCAGTGCTGGAGCACAAGCGTGCAAAGCATCAAGGACAGCCTTAGCGAGGCGCGAGCGGATGGCGTGAATCCACGGCTGCTCGTCGTCATCAACCCGGGCAACCCGACGGGCTCCGTTTTGGAAGAGCAGCAGATTGCCGAGATTATCAAGCTGGCTCGTGACGAAAAGCTCATTCTGCTCGCGGACGAGGTGTATCAGGAGAACATTTTCCACGACTCGTCGCCACCGTTTGTGTCATTCAAGAAGATCCGTAGCCAGCTGGCGGAGCAGGACCCGTCGTATAGCGCCGTGGGACTCGTGTCGCTGCACTCGACGTCCAAGGGCTTCCTCGGCGAGTGCGGCCAGCGTGGCGGGTACATGGAGTGCGTCGGATTCCCGCCTGACGTGCTGGACGAGCTCTACAAGCTGGCCAGTATCGAGCTGTGCCCTGTGGTGAGCGGGCAGGTTCTAACGGAGATTATGGTGAACCCGCCCAAGGCCGGCGACGCCAGCTACGAGCAATACACGGCCGAAAAGACGGCAATTTTGGAGTGCCTGCACACACGCGCACGCTCGCTCTACGACGCGTTCAACAGCATGGATGGCGTCGAGTGCCAGAAGCCCATGGGCGCCATGTACCTGTTCCCGCGCATCACTGTGCCGGAGAGGGCCGCGCTCGCGGCGAAGGCAGAGGGCTCGGAGCCGGACGCGTTCTACGCGATGGCCCTGCTCAACGAGACGGGGATCTGCGTTGTGCCTGGCAGCGGGTTTGGACAGGAGCCAAACACGTTCCACTTCCGCACGACGTTCTTGGCGCCGGGCGGCGACGAGCTGAACCAGCGGTTCATCGACTTCCATAATGGATTCATGAAGAAGTGGTCATAAAAAAGGGATGTAGCTGTTTTATTTACAATGCCTTTGTTTTTATTCGATCAACGAAGCCCACGTTATTATGTCGGGTCCGTGCTTCGTTATTTTTCATCGTTTGCAAAAGCGTCTAATCTGTCATCATAATACCTGGTCTATATATACTCGCAGAGGGGTTTTTAAAGCCTCGTAATGACCTGCTGGGTGAAGTGCTTCGTCGTAGCGGAGCCCTTCAAGTCCTTCGTGATGTTTTCTTTGCCCGAGGCCAGCGTGTCGAGCACAGCCTTCTCGATCTGCTCGGCCTTGTCGGCGAGACCCATGTGACGGAGCATCATGACCGACGACAGGAGCAGGGCGGTCGGGTTCGCCAGTCCCTTGCCGGCAATGTCCGGCGCCGAACCGTGCACGGCCTCGAAGATCGAGGTCTCAACGCCCATGTTGCCCGAGGGCGTCAGGCCGAGGCCACCAATGAGGCCGCTGCTCAGATCCGACATGATGTCACCGTACAGGTTCGGCATGACCATGACGTACTCCTCGTACGGGGCCGGGTCCGTGACCATCTTGAGGCATGTGTTGTCGATGAGCTCGCTGTGCAGCTCGATCTCCGGGTAGTCCTTCGACACCTTCTCAGCGCTCTCCATGAACAAACCGTCGCCCAGCTTCATGACGGTGGCCTTGTGCACAACCATGACCTTCTTCTTGCCCGTGAGCTTCGCGTACTCGAACGCGTAGCGGCAGACACGCTCGCTGGCCGGGGCCGTGATGAGCTTGATCGACTGCACGAGGCCCGGCACAATCGTGTGCTCGATACCCGAGTACTCGCCCTCCGTGTTCTCACGAATGAGCACCGTGTTCACGTTGTCGTAAGGCGTCTTGTAACCCGCGACGCTCTTGCAGGGACGCACATTCGCGAAGAGGCTGAACGTGCGGCGCAGCGTCAGGTTCAGGCTGACGTGGCCCTTGCCGACGGGCGTGGCCAGCGGGCCCTTCAGCGCGATTTTGTGCTTGTTGATGATGTCGACGGTCTCCTCGGGAAGCATCGTCTTGCCGTTCACAAGCTTCGGCGTCACATCGACAGGGACCCAGTCGATCGGAATCTTCGCAGCAGAAAAGATCTGCTTCACTGCCTCGCTGATCTCGGGGCCGATGCCGTCGCCCTCAATGATGGGTACCGTGTAGTTACCCTTCGCGTTCTTTTGGCCAGTGAAGGCGGCGACACTCGTGGTGTACGACCGAGCGCTAGCAGCGCGCAAAAAACCCTGGCGCAACGAAAGCATCCTCAGTTGATTAAGAAGGAGGTTGAAAATACAAAGTCGTGATCGATCCAACGGAGTAAGAACACCGGGTGCTAGGGTTCTAGCGCTCATTGGCCGGCCAGCAGATTTTCAGACTCGCGAGGGTTTGGGCAGCGATCCAACGCCAGGGCGCGGGCAGACGCCAAACCGTAAGGCCCATTCATTCAGGACAAGGACAACACAGCGCACAGTTCAGTGCCGGCTTTGACACGATGCAGCGAAACTCGTCTGGCCCAGCAGGAACATACTGGGATTGGTGGATTTGACCATGGTCGCGCCAGAGTGCGCGCTGGTAATGGAATTGGCGATCAATTGGCAACGGCGAGGCAGCAGAAATAGACGTCAGGATAAGGGGAGGTTATAGAAACGTAGAGGCATACACAGAGAAAAAGGCAGCGCGTATAAACTACTTACTAGCTGAAGGCACGAGTGAGCAGATGTGGAAACAAGTCACAAACACTGCGTGATCCCCATTTCCGCACACAAGTCCGCGCTAGTGCCCAAAGTGCATCGCAATGTCTAGCAGTCATTACTTAGTTATTGACGAACTATTTGGAATTAGACACTGGTGAACAATTGCCACACACCGCCAAGATACTGCACGATCTCGTCTCCTCCAAGCTTACTCTCACCATACACACGGTCCACAAACGAAATCGGCACCTCGGCAATCGAATAGCCGAGCTCGCGCGCGCGCACAATCATCTCCATCTGGAACACGTATCCCTTGGACTTCGTCTCATCAATGACCTTCTGAAGCACTTCCTTCTTGTACAGGCGGTAACTGCCCGTCACGTCGGACACATGCGGACGCAACAGCGTTGACGCGAGGAAGTTCGCGCCGCGGCTCACGAGCTTGCGCTTCAGGTCCCAGCCGTAGACGCCGCCATTGCCCCGGTATCTCGTGCCGGTGACAATGTCGTAGTTGCCCTCCTGCTGCTTCTCAATGAACTCCGGAATCGCCTCGGGGTGGTGGCTGAAGTCGGCGTCCATAATGATCACAAAGTCGCCCGTCACGCTCTTCAGTCCGTGCACATACGCCGTACCCAGGCCCAGCTTACCCGGCCGCGGCCGCAGCTTGATATTATCACCGTAAATTGCGGCAAGCTGCTTCGCAACATCCTGAGTACCGTCGGGACTGTTGTCGTCAACAATGATCACCTCCCAGTGTATTCCGCTCTCCGTGAAAGTCTTGGCAATGAGCCACACTAGAATCGGCAGATTCTGCCTCTCGTTGTATGTGGGTAGGATAATCGAATACTTCGCCATTTCGCTGCTACGACCAGTTGACGTGTCTGCTGCTGATGCCCAAGTCCGGGGGTAGGCCATGCTTAGTTACTCGTCATCACTTGAGATACTAGTCAGCAGGCAGCCCCTCTCCGCGGCCCGCGCGCGGACAGCACATATAAACGCTAAGCTAAGCTGCTCGCTGCATATAATTAGGACGCTACCACTCCAGTAATAGTCCTATATTAGAATTCGGAATCAAATAAGGGAATGATAGAAAACATTTTCGTGGACCAAAGGAAAAAAAAGAAAACTCCGATGCAGGGAATCGAACCCTGATCTTGTCGGTGAGAGCGACACGTCCTAGCCATTAGACTACATCGGATGCTCTTATCTCGCTAACCGCTAGGCCATGAGACGCGATCTTGTTATTTCCTAGCGGCCTGAGCTCATAATAGGCTACGCTAGTGCTTTAGCGTGCTGACGGTCAAGACTTTAAAGCAGCGTCAAAGTAGACCACGCCATTAATTAAGCGTTGACGTTCTTGTGCCAAACGTTTCGCGCATTGTGCCGGATCAGCGGTCCAGGCTACTGCTACTAATTCTGGCTGCTACGTAGCGAATCAGCGCACTACATATGCATTACTTTTTATAAACTGACATGTATTGACGTCGCCGGACCACGGAGTTTCGCGCGCGGCTGCGCTGGCTCTAGATTTGAGACCGCGCCTCGTGATGTTTACAAGGTAGGGTCAGTGCAGCCACCTGCATATTGCTAAGGGTCATGGGAAGGCGCTTTGTGGTAAAAATAGCATAGTGCATAGGTACGATGAGGCACACACTGGCACCGCAGTGCTAGTTCATTAGCCCCTTCGAGCTGGCTTTCTTCTTTTATTCATTTTGCTCGTTTTTGGGTTTGTTTGTGTCTGTGCGTTCGGTACCTCGTTCTGCGCCGGATAAAGCAAGGGAAAGGGTACATGCACATTGGGCACACACCATCCAGGAGAGCGAGGCTCAGATGATTTCTTACCCCACGCCAAATTCCACATCCGGAATCACGTCGCGTTTATCGAGGCAGTGCATGCATATAACGTCCGTGAGTCGCGACTATGTGATGGGGTACGTGAGAGGGAAACCTAAAACAGGATCAGTTAGGCGCGTAATACTTAAACGGTTTCAGCCGGGTAATATCCACAGAACCTAAGTGCATGGGCTAATCCTTAGTCCGAATGAGTAGGCGTCGATATTAAACTTAGGAAGGGATCTATCTCGCATTATCGGATCACCCTCTTCTGGAAGTGGTGATGCGAGGGTTCTCCGTTTCAGCGTGGCGCATGCAAATCCCGTAATTAAATAAATAACACGCATTCATCAGCACCGATAGGCTCCGAACACGGGCAACTGGTACTAAGAGTTCTTAACCCGGTGGAAATCTTTTGAAAATTGTCTCCATGTCTAGAGAACGGCTGTCGAACTTCGAGTTGCTTCGCATTGTGGCGATGGGGCTCATCGTGGTCCACCACTTTGCCAGTGTGACCCCGTGGGACTGGAACCGCGAGTCAGAAACGTACCGTCCGGCAAATGAGCTTCTTGTGAACATCATGTCCACGAGTGGAAAGATCGGCGTCAACCTATTTCTCATGCTCACAGGCTACTTCCTGAAGGGTAGGGCCATCAAGGCGAGCTCCGTGGCACGGACGTGGATCCAGGCCACTATGTGGTCTTATATGATCTTCCTTCCCGCCACGGTCCTCACCACTGTGCAACAACACGAGTATAAACTGGCCCTGTTGCCCATCATAGGACATGGCTATTGGTTCATTTCGGCCTACATCGTGGCGTCATTCTGCACTGGCTGGATAGCTGTCCTGGCCAAGCAAACGACACCAACCCAGTATATTGCTGGGCTTGGCAGCTTATTTACCGTCATGAGCATCCTCGGTTGGGGCACCGAGATCGCGTTTTGCAACATCCAGTGGTTTCTATTCGCGATCGCACTCGGCGCATTTTTGCGCCGCTATTCGTCATTCTTCGATCAGGTCAGGACGCGAACGCTGCTCGTTTTGCTCGCGTTACTTTCAGCGTTCAACTGGGTCACGGTGTACGCGTTCACATTTTATGAAGTCAAGTGGGCCCAAGATCGGAAGGGTCCCAACGCGCTGGCGCGAGAAAACTGGTCCGTGCTGTCCCTTGCGTTTGCAATTGTCCTCTTCTTGCTGGCACTCCGGAGCTCTGTGAAGTCGAGCACTATCAATGCTATTGCCGAGCGGTCGCTTGGGGTTTACCTCGTCCACGAGAACGTGTTCATCGCGCCACGAATGTGGCGTGACTGGGTATGTGCATTTGTGCACAAGGATTCGCCAATGTTTCCTCTCATAGCTGTTCTTCAAATCATCCTCGTGTACATGATTTGCACGATGCTCGAGTACGTACGCCAGCTTGTATTTGGCGTCTTCGAGGAGAAGATTTCGGCAGCTGTTGGTAACGGCATGGAAACCGTGGCCGAGAGAATCAACTCGTCGCTGAGCGATGACGATACTCACGATATGGTATGAGCTCGCATGTCCTCCTGGTTTTGGCGACCAGCAAATAAGAGCTACGACGTAAACGAGACAACTTGCATCTATATAAAACTTAAATACATAGATATACACGTACATTTTTGACTCCATAGCTCGACATAGCTAACCAACCTCTTCGTACGGATGAGGAGGCTTCAAGTGTTTTTAATTTGTGCAAACCGCTGCGTGTCATGAATACCGCACTCTGTCTTCTGCTTGCCCTTCCAGCGACCAGCACGCTCATCCTCGCCTTCTTTTACGGGCTCAGTCGAGTGATAGTCACCTACGGAGCGGTAGCCGCGGTCCAACAGCTTATTGTATGGCACGCCGTGAGACTTGATGTACTCTTGCACATCGGCGAACGACCAATTAAAGAGAGGGTTGATTTTGATGAGCCCCGTCTCGGTAATCTCCACAACAGGCAGCTCAGACCGAGCGGCGCCCTGGCTTCGGCGGCGGCCTGTAAAAACGGCCTTCACGCCGAGCTCCTTGTAAGCGCGGTCTGCGGGCTCCACCTTCACGAGGTAATCGTACAAAAGCTCATTCGATTCCCACATCTTTTCACCGTTGGCCGCAGCGAACTCGGTCTCGGTTTCGGCGCCCTCGGGCTTGTAGACATGCAAAACCGTGCGCGGGTACCTCTCGCGCACATTTTGAACTAGCTCAAGCGTCTCAGGGAAATGATGCAGCGTATCAATGAATATGAGGTCGACGGGGCTTCTATCGTTGATATAAAGCCGAGAAATGATGTCTAAAGTGACGAGGCCAGTCAAGCCGAACGCCGTTGTCTGGTAAAGGCCCGGGATGGTTATAATGGCCCACTCGATAATCTTTTCGGCGCTGAGGCCAGCGAGCTGCTTGTTTATGTGCTCCAGTTCCTCCTTTGTGAACATAGTGTCGGGGGTCAAGCAGGCAGGACAGGTAGAAACGGGTTCTGCTTGTCAATCACGCCACGCCCCACCACTCATCAGTCCTCGCCCTGAATTATTATTCACCATGAGTAAAGCAGCTGTTTATAGGAGGAGGCCAATTTCGAAATGCGGCTTGCCATGATGTAGCAGTTCAAATGAGAAGAGTTGAAAAACAAGAGAGAAAGACAATATAAATAGCTAACAGAGGGGTTAAGGTAGATGCAAGTTCAGTGCGAGCGGTTTAGTGCTTGGCATGAGACCGGGCCTTCGGTTTGCCCATGTATTTGCTGCCCCACCAAGCAGCAATGGCCCCACCCAGGATAGCCAAGAACGTCTTATCTCCAGACGAGACCGTGTCGTTTTTGGAGCCCGTGCGCTCTTCCTCGTGCTTCGGAGCGCCATCGCCAAGGTCGACGTTCATCGTGCTGACCTTGGGAGCGCCGTCCACTACATGGACATCGCCCAGTGCGTGGCCGGGGTCCGTAGTGATGCTGCGCTTTGTGTAGTCGGCGTCGATCTCAACTGCGCCCTTCGAGTTCTCTGGCTGAACCGGCATTCTGAACTTCGGCGTATCCATCTCGGCCTTTGTGGGCGGCACACGCGGAATGGAGATCTGCGCAGCGTCAGGGTGCTCTGCTGCCGCTGTCGTCGAGAACGCAGACACGTCCGGCTTGAACTTCATGGCCACCTTCGAGCGCGGCGTGCTCTTCGCTGCGGCAGAGGAAAACGCCTTTGTCTGCTCGAAGCCCACGAGCCGGTCCACGAGGTCATTCTTGCGGCCATTGAGCTTGAGGCCCCGCGTGCGGCACTCCTGCTTCAGGACGTTCACAGTGAGCGAAGCGTAGTGCGAATGCATGTTGTCCCGAGAACTTGACAGCAGGTGCGACGGTTTCGGTGCAGTCGACGACGAGTGTAGGGCCTGCTTCAGGGACGGGAGGGAGCGCGCCGAGCGCACTGTTCGCAAAGACATCGTTATCTATCGCGACGTGGTGTGGGGTGAGCGGCCAGCCGCTGCTGTGGTCGGGCTTATTTAGTTCTCCACGCAGGGTGAGTCATCTTGTTTTCTTGTTACCACATGAGGACGCCGCGCGCACGGGGCAAACACTCGAGCAATTTGGCCGCGAGTTGGGGTAGTCGCCGTATGTAGTATCCGAACGATGAGTAGAAAGCGGCACCAGAGCGCTACATTCGCGGACGCGTGAGCCCGTACCCTAAAGTCAGCTGGACCGTTTGACGGCGCGGCAGGCATGGCTTTCGTTGCTGGGGCAGACTCTCTAGGCGGCTCGTGTATTTCGACATAAAGTGCCTTACAATTAAATTGCGATTTGTCCGGCTCATTTTGGCGCATATTAGTCTTCGAAAGCCTGCCAAACACACGCTTCCTGCTTGGGTGGAGAAGTGTGGGGATCAACGGCGGTCCGGACGGTCGCGACTTGACGTGACATTAGCTACATGTTACATAATCGCGATCGGGCGGATCTGGTGCTGCCTGGTCATTACGAGTCTCGTCCTTGGCCAGCAGTTTCAGTACCCTTGGTTTGCATCTCCCTGGCTCTGGCTACTCGCTGAGGGTACTTTCGGTGTCGCAAATGGCTGAATCTGTGACGCAGGCGCTGCATTTGCGCGCGCAGCCGTGGCCCGCCGCTGACCACGGGGGCGCCGGGTTAACGCAAGTCATGTGCAATTTGATGCATGGCCGTTGTGCACAGAATATATAAGGGCTTGCACGTAACCACAAACATCCCACCGATCTGGATTAAGGACAAGATGGTGTCTGCTGTAGCTGTTCTGCGTGGTGACTCTGACGTCAAGGGTGTTGTTCGTTTCGAGCAGGCCAAGGACTCCGAGCCTGTGACCATTAACTATGAGATTACGGGTAACTCGCCCAGCGCCGAGCGTGGCTTCCACATCCACAGCTTTGGCGACGTCACGAACGGCTGCGTTTCGGCGGGCCCCCATCTGAACCCCTACAGCGTGGCTCACGGAGAGCGCGAGGGCACGAAGGAGACGCGCCACATTGGCGACCTCGGCAACGTCAAGACAGACGACAAGGGCGTTGCCAAGGGTAGCTTCACGGACAAGCTCATCTCGCTCTCGGGCCCCCACTCGATTGTGGGTCGCTCCCTGGTCATCCACGCTGGCACGGACGACCTTGGCAAGGGTACGGGCCCCTCTGCCGAGGAGTCCAAGAAGACGGGCAACGCCGGCGGCCGCAACGCTTGCGGCGTGATTGGTCTCACCCAGTAAGGACCCCGTGCAAACGATTAGGGGTCCTGCAACCTAACTAGCTCTCTCGTACACGCAATGAGTTATTATATCCTACTTTCTCGGAATTATGTAGCCAGGTTCGCCTCCGCAGCTGCGCCTGTTGCTATGATCCGCCACCGCTAGCGGGCGCTTAGTATGGCCAGTGCTTGCGCTGACGAAAGGGGATCGGAATCAACAAGCCGTCGGGACCCGCTGACTAATTACGTTATGCCCAACCCGGGATATGTTTGTCGTTTGTTGCGGGGAATATACCCCCTTCTTTCCACCTTCACCAAAGCTTCGCACATAAGTGATGCTGGGTAAACAGTAACACCACAGATGCTGTTCAGTAATGGTTTCCATCGAGGATCCCATTATCGGCCCCGCGCTCTCGCGTGAGGGGTCCTGGCGTCGCGGCGGCGGGTGCCTCTGCTGCGGAGTCGTCTGGCAGCCCCACGCGGCGGCTGGATGCCGATAAACGCAATGCAACAACAATTGTCACCGTAAGGGATACTAACAATCCGCGGCGCACGAAAACAATCATTACGCTGAAGCGCAGACAGCCCTCTGGTGTAAATGCGGTCTCCGCGGCAACCGTCCCACCGACGAGCCCAACGAAGAGCCCGACGAGGAAAGTCGCTATTCCGAAGTCCAAGGCCAATGCTGAGGAGCAGGCTAGCGGTTCCTTGCATGATGATGAGCCTGTGATGCCTGATTCGCCAGCGTCTACGCTGCTTTCCGGGTGGAAAAATGGGGTTATTTTGAGGTCAGTGAGCTGTCATTCGTTCGAGAGTGCGCGCATGGCCGGCTCGGATGACAGCTGTGACACAGCCCTGACGCAGATCGACGATGGTCTCTCTGACTGGGGACTTCCGAAAGTGATCGACTACCACGGTACTCCTGGTCAGGCTGACGCCGAGGACGACGCCGAGGACGAGTACGAGGACAACTTCGACGGCTACCACGATGCAGAGGAACCCCTTATTCGTAGTTCCCTTGGGGAGTCCGCGTTACCTTTTGACGAGCCCGCAGTAGCGTCACTCGACTATCCGATGCCTTCAGCCGCGCAGCTGCGTCTGCAGCGCTTCATTGTGCTCATGTATGTCGCGCTTCTTCTAAAGAAGCGGGGCATTGTGCCTGCGCGCTTCAAGCAGCCGGTTTCGGAGCTGGACCCTGCGAAGCAGAGCTCGGCTCAGTCGCGCGCTGCGACGGCCACTCTGGCGCAGACGTCTCTTCCTGCCAGGAAGTCTCCTCTGTATCACATCCTACCGTTTGCTTCCTGGATCTAGCCGCTGCATCGCGTTCGGGCGACTTACCTCTAAGTATTTATTATCTACTTTATTCTCCTGGTACCTTTGATTTTTCTTCTGTTCTTTTCAGTCGTGGCTCTGGTAAGGCGGCGGCGGCACCTGCTCGGGCTGAGATTGGCCGTGACTGTTCACGGTGGCCTCAGACAGCACGAGCACAGGTGCGCTAACCTCGAGGATGGTCGTGCGCCCGGGCTTATGGGCAGGCGTCACAGTGAACTGCACGCGCAGCGTATGCTTGATTTCGTGAATGTCGGTCATGCACGTCTCCGGCACGCCGTACACTCTTGCGTCACGAATGACGTGCGACAAGTCTAGCCACTCGTTGCTGCGCTCAACTACCTGCTCGCACTGCCGAGACAGCACGATTGCCGTGTCCTGTGCGACGGTTTGGTGCGTGTTGACGCGCGTGAGCACGGATGTATCCAGAAACAGCACGATTTCCCGCACAACGATGAGCCCCTCGCGGTCACACCTCACCGCAACGCGAGTCTCTGGCAGCTCGGTACTGTCTGGCGGTGCCGGTTCTCGCGTCTGCGAAATGCCGTCCGACGGAAACGACAATCGTCCTTCCACCTCGACCTCAGTTTTTTGCAAGTCTGTGCGCGCCATAAATGACGGCCGCCGGCTCATGCGGATGTGCATCTTGTGCGTAGCATTCGCGAATGAGTCGGAATGCCCGGAGAACGATTGTACGCGCTTCGGGTGAACCTGGACATAGCCAGCAGTGTGGTAATTGGGTCGCGTCCTTGACTCGCGGTCTATCGTCGCGTGCACACCCCAAAAGATGCCATTGAAGGAGTGATTCGCCTCGACACTGTAGCTACAGGGCATACCGTCGGACTTTTCGGGTACGCGGAATTCAAAGGGGAAGTCGTGCGTGCCCTTCGGCAAGACACCGGCTTCAGGCACGGAAAACTTAACGTTCTCGCTTGACCACAGAGTTTTGCTGTTATCAAAGTGTGCAGCTGAAAGATCTGCCACACCGGGGAAGTTCGTCTCGCCTCTCTCAGACACAAAGACTCTCCCCCGGTCTTCGCATGTCATCTGCGCCTCAATGGACGCCACATGCAGATCTCGCCGCACGTCAATGTGGATCTGTCCTTTCACCACGTCGCCGCTTGTGAAAAACCCTCGCTCTGTCGGCGGGTCGATGTTAACTACACATTCTGCGGATCGAAGCATACGTGAGGAAGCGCGGTAATAAAAGACTTTTGTACGCTTGCACGCATCTTCGCTCTGTCCTTGCTTTCGGGTTTCCCTTTCCCATTATCGCGTTCCGATATGGGTAAGGGCATGACGCCATTGTCAAAGCTGGGGAAGAAGGCCAAGCTCGTGCGTGGGTGGGTGGGTAACAGTAGTCAGGCAATGCAAGTTAGGCGACGCGAACGGCGTCCGATAGAGTACAGCTTAGGTGTACGTTTTAGCATAAACATATACAAGAACTATAGTATTTCGTACGAAGAGAGCTAATGACGCCGCGGTTTCTTCGTGCGCCGCACATCACGTTTGCTCGCATTTCGCTTCATACGCTTGCGCGCCGCCACGTCCGGTGCAGTAACAACTTCCACCGCACGTTTCGCCTTGCGTTCAACACGGCGCGACTCGACAAATTCCTTCGTCTCGGTATAGCGACGCAAATACTCGGTGGTGCCCAGAGCGCGATCGTAGAATCCAAGTGCCTCCATGGCCGTGTCCCGCAGCTCTGGAAGAGTATTCTCAAACGTGAGCTGGTCTTCGATAATGTAGAGACCGAGAATCGCCTCTTGGGCCACGCGCATAACTGTCTCCTTCGACACGAGCGTAGGCAAGGCGGCCAGCAGCTGCACGGCTCCAGTCTTCCCGCTAACGTGCTCGGCAGAGGTCGCGTCAGTACGCACTTGGCTACTGAGCTTACGCACAAGCCAATCCACACACGGTGTTCCGTCGTCGAAAGAGGCCTGCTCCTTATCCCATAAGGGAATGATGAAAACCAGGTTCTTTACAATCTGCAGGCTATCTTGCGCCATCAACCGCGGCGCCGCGAGCTGACGCACTAGTTTGCGACCCACAGACTTCAGCAACGAAACGTCAAGGCTTGAGGCAGGGGTGTTTTTGAAATATGTTCCAAAAACACGCGACGCCCTTGCTCGCACCCAAGGATGAGGGAACAGCAGAACACCCTCCACAAGCTCAATGAAATCCTTGACATCTGTATCCAGTGCCAAGTAGAGAAGCTGCCATTCGACTGCGGATGCATGCGCCTCTTGTTTAACTCCTGCCTGCAGTACTTCTCCAACTGTGAGTCGCAGTTGCTTCTGCAACTCGTCCGAACCCTTCATCCCGAGTGCATTCAAAATTGCCGCAACCTCAAGGCCACCACGAACCAGCAAACTGTTCTTGCCTAACGAGCGAAGCCAGCCAACGCAGAACTCAAACATTTGTTGGAGAGTACCTGATGACGCCTTTGAGATCATGGATCTCAAAATCTTGGCCGCTGAGGATCGGCAGTCCGCGTCTGAATCGTTGACAAGCAAAAGAACCAGGTTGGCGTACCACTGAAGGAATGCCGGCTCGGTTTGATCAGTACGGGTTTTTTCCAGAAGCGCCTGGATCACCTCCATAACAGAAAGACGACCGGAGGGCGCAGCGTAACGCAGATTCGCACCCAGGCTAGTAAGACGGCGATGGAACTGAGCTTCACTCATAGGATAAGAGGTCAGAAACTGCAGATAAGTTGAGCGACAAGAATCTCGGATCGACGCCGTGTGGTTTGTAACCATCACTTCGGACAGGAGCTCAGCCATTTCGTAAACCTGAGGTAGCATGAGCTTTCTCGAAAGAATCGCCCGAGTGAAAGCCATTGCCACACCTTGTCGCTCTGGTTCCTCAACATCAGGGCGTAGACGGTCGAAGATATATCCAATAACAGAGCTGCTCGGCTCGAACTCTGGTTTCGTACGAATCAGCATAGTTACCAGCTTCAGCGCCGCTTGACAAATGTCGCTATCAGTTCTGGGACTCGACTTTATCAACTCGATCGATAGTCGACCACAGTGGGACAGCGTATCGTCACTGTCACCGAAGGAGACAGGAAGGCGCAGGGCATGGGCTGCAAACTTGAGCGCCGCAATTTGCATATCCTCATACTTGGATTCGAGACCTTTCGCAATTAGAGGCAAGAGACCCTTTACGTTTGCCACGTTCAACAAGCCGTTTGAAGTAGTGACAATACTACGCAGAACATCTAACGCAAAGGACTGCAGCAAGTGGAGATTCGATTCTGCGTGCCGTGTATAACCTGCACGGCCACTTTGGTGCCAATCACGCGAGGATAATCGCACAGTGAAAAATTCTTCACTCTCCTTAGCGGCCTGTTGTCGGGCAGCGAGCCCAGAGTTCACAGGCTGATCGGAAACATCTGCAGATGGCGCCCGCTTGTTACCTGACAAAAGGAGCTTATCAGCAGAAGAGAATATCTCATATGCCATCACGACAGCATCCTGGGTCTGCGCTTGGGGATTTCGGAATAGCCCGATTGCAAGGTGCTTGAGCAATTCCTCTACTTTGTGCTCCTTTTTGCTGGTGAGCCTTGAATTGGTCAAGAATTCTTGAAGGGGAGCTAGGATCTGACCGAAGTGGGGCAGCGACGTCCACTTAGCAAGCATTTCCGCAGTGTCGTAGCCTTTATTGCCTTTGACCTCCTTCGCACTTGTAACGTAACCTTCAGCATCCTTCTCTTCACCGACCGAACCAAAGGTGTCGTCAATCACGATGCCAAAAATCATCCCTGCGCTTTCATCCAGGTCTCCGAGCTGCAACACGGAGACACCGCTATTATCCTTCGGCCGGGTCAGTTCTACTAGCAAGGAGTGCACCGTGTAACCCAAGACGTGACCCTGTAAACCACCACGGCGCAAAGCGTCTCGAAGCTCAGTCACAATGAATTTTAAATAGCGAGGACCAAGGATCCTCATGACACGACCAAGCGTCCGCCTAACGGTGTCTCTCATCTCTGGGACCTTGGACCGCAGCAGTTGGCATAGACTGGTTAGCTTCCCAGGCAAGTGCGTCTGAAGCGCCTCCTCCGAGAGCCTCTCCAGAAAAGTAGCGATTGCAACAGCGATGGGAATACGATCGGGGAGGTTCTCGTGCTCGTTGGCTTTGGAAGAAAGCATCTGGTGCAATGGACCAATCAAGGTGCGAACAACAAACTCTTCCGTCCCGGGAGGCGTAGCTTGCGCAATGCTAATGACCAAACGTACATTTCTTCGCAGCTCCTTAGGCGCTGGGTGGCTGACGGTAAGCTGAACATGGCGGCGCGATAACGACTTGAATTGATTCTCAGAAACATGTCGCGCAAGTTCCGTATAAGCCTGCATAGCGTCATCAGCCAAACTGTTGAGCTCATTGTTTTTATTTCCCGAAAAATCCACAAAATGGGTGATGAGTGGCAACAAGTAATCGACAATAGAGTCTTCCGCAAGCTGGTGGGCCACGGTACCGATAGTCTGCAAAGCTACGCGTCGCGAGTAAACCTGCACATGGACCACATTGATGAAAAAGTCACGATCTTCGTCACCATCAAAAAGAAGCACCCGCATGTCCGGTAGCACATCCTTTCTCACGCACTCTGCCAAGAGATCAATGTAGAGCTTGCGGAACTTTTCCTCTGTATCGCGCAAGCCACGGCGAATGGCGGGAAGTACCACCTCCTCAACTAGCTGCGAGTTGGGATAACTTTCAAGAAGTCGGAACAGCGAGTAACGGCTGTTAACGCGCAAAGCCATCTCATCCGGGTCGCGCAGGAAGAAGAGCATGTTGTGCACGAGGGGGGTCCACTCAAGTTCCGACAACTCACCGTAAAGCTTCTCGTTTATGAGTTCGAAGGCAGCTCCGCGGCGGTCAAAGTCGGGCAAGCCCAGGCGCTTAGCACTATACGCATTCAGCTCCGTAACCAAGTCGCCAACACGAGCAAGCTCGGCTAAATGCTTGCCAAAGACCCGATAGCAAGCGCATAAGAACGACCGAGCGTCACTCATGTAAAATTGCGCAAACAGAGGCGATAGCACCCTGAAAGCCGACAAAATGAGGTCATTAGAACACTTCGGGCTTTCAAGTAGGCGCGATAGAGCTTCGAGCAGCGGCGCCTTCAGTGGCAGCGGAACGACTCGCGTTGGTTGTTGAAGCACCTTGAGGGATGCTGTTACAAGCAAATCAACAGTCTCGGCGCTAAGCGAGTCCACGCCAAATTCACAAAGCTTGTTCAGCGTAGAAATGGCTAGGCCGAAAGTATCTGGTGTGAGCTGCCGGTCCATCTGCGCTGGAAGGCTGGTTAGCATCCCAGAAGCGTAAAGTTTCGTGGAATCACTCTCAGGTGAGAAGGTCAACAAGTTCAAACCTACCTGAAGAACCAGTGTAACCACTGATTCGTTGGCTTCAATAAACTCCAAGCACGAGACCAGGGAACTAGCGATGGCGTCGTCAATAAATGGGACCAGCTCCGGTTCAGTACTCAAAGTCAGGAACAGGCGCATTAGGGCTGTTGGTTGACTCAAGTTTCTCGCACCGAAGCCAGGTTTTAGTTGCGACGCAATCAACCGGTCGAATATGTGAGGGAACACGGGTAACCAAACCTCGTGGCGCGGGACGTTTGCCAAGAGCTCATCCAAAGCCTTGACCACGAGTTGCCTCAACAACTTGTCCTCGCTGAGCTCCAGTCGATCCAAGATTGGGAAAATTCCACCATCAAGAATAAGCTCAATACAACTATCAGCGCTCGTTTTCAGGCGTCGCACGAAGTCGTGAATCAATGTCAGATAACCTTGAACTTTACGCGGGCTTAGCTCCGTGTTCTGCGATTCTGTACTGCTGAACTGCTGTTGAGCAAGCTGCACAAACTGCTGACGATACTGAGGCTCTAAGAAAAGCAAGGAAGACAGCACTGCTTGACGAAGCTGCCGTTTTGAATTGAGAAGGGCCCGTCCGTAAAGGATCCGCACTATGAGTGGGAGCATAACGTCGCGGTCATCCGGGTGCAGCGATCCTTCTTCTCGCTCGCCCTCGCCCACGTTGATGAAACTTGTCAGCTCGTCGCGGAAGCGACTGTCGTCCAGTAGGGCTTCAAGATTGTCGCGGTACTTCCTGATCACTTGTGCATCAGAGCTTGAATGGATCGTAAGCAGGCATTTCAGGGCCAAACGCTGCAGTGGCTGATGCCTACTAGCGAGTAAGCTCAGATACTGTTCTCGCACCTGCGGAAAATGAGGCAACTTTTCAGGTCGCGTAAACAACGCAAACAGTTCTAAAAGGGCCACACGCTCTTTGTAAGAGAAAGTGCCCGCATCATCTTTGTCGTTATCCTCATCCTCATTCACCGTGAGTAGATAGCTTTCCAGAACTGGTCCAAGCTTCTTTTCGCTAATCTTCGGAATTTGACACAATACCTTGATACCGAGAATCCTCAAATCATCATGATATTCGACCTTAACCGCATCGGCAGCCCTCAACTCAAGAGCTTTCCTTGGGTGAGCAAACTTTTTCCACTCAGTATACCCTGTGTCTTCTAAGGACGACAAAGTGATACAATCAAGGTTGTAGTATTCCGGCAATTGCTGAGAATCCGCTTCCGCGTCATTTCCATCGTCAAGTATCAATGGCTCCATGACGCTCTGGGAGCTCGAAATAAATCTCATTGCCAGATTACAGACAAGATCTGAATCTTTGTCCGCAAGCTTCGGTATAGTGTTTAGAACAGAGGTCCAAACAGGTTGGAAGCGCGATGTGAGCATACCAAAAAGAAAGCTCAAAAGCGCTCTTCCGATTGCTTTTGCTGTGTTAGTGGCTGTGCCCAGCGACGCGTACTGAGAGGCAAGAGTGCGGACACGCTGGCCGATATTCCGGGCATTTTCCAGGTCGAACGGCAAATCATTGACGACAATGCATTGATCTATCAGGAAACCGGCACTACCATCCACTTCATTCAAGATATTGAATAGCTGCAAAGCCGCACCGCGCATGCTATGGTCACACGACATGAGGCAATCATAAAGACGATCTCCAAGGGCTTCGAAAACGGCTAGCTTGTCGAGTTTCAAGCGCAGAACTGCACCACGTAGGGCAACCATTAGACCAGGAAACAACGGAAGAGCGATAGCTCTGAACACATCCTCCTCCGATCCGTATTCACCCAGCAGTCCGCCAACCGCTTCCGCCTGAAGTGCTTGGACAGCAGGCAGAGCGGGGCTGAAATTTGCCGCCAGAAGTTCCCTCAGAACCGCATGGCCAGACTTCTTGTCAACTTCAGCAATGCGCTCGCGCCACCAACATTCAAACAGAGAAGAGCCACCGTCATCGGCGCGGACTTGGATGCCTTTAAGGGTGTTGCTATTCAACGTGTGACGACTGCCAGTTTCAAGAAGTACCAAGGCTATCCGTTCCAGACTGGTTTCATCTGATCTTTTGAGCTTCGAGAAGATGGCTGGCCAAATCACGGAGTCGAATGAAAACAGAACATTGGGCTTGACCTTGTGCACAACGCTGACTACTTCGGCTGCAACGGTGACTGAGGACATTTTTTCAAAGGTCTTCTTCAAATGCTTCGTCGAAGCGCCCATATCAGCGTAGCTTATGATTGCACTTGCAGCGTTAACCCAACTCACAGAATCGCTTCGATCCGCCAGAGAGATAAGCGCATCATACAAAGCATGCCAATTATTGACGCGGTCACCCTTGCGTAGCCCAGCTACAACAAAGAGCACACGGCATGAGAGTTCGCTACTATGCGACATCAAAAACTCCACCGTAGTTTCATACAAGACACCCGCAGTTTCTTGCCTAGCATGGTGTAAGGTTGCAACTAAGGTCTGGCTAATCAAGTCAACCGCACCATATTTGTAACACAAATCCAAATACAGCGACAGTAGTGCCCTGGCCTTGGAATGTAGAGTCTCACCAGGCCCTTGAAGCGTCGCAGCAAAAAGCTGTGTACAAGAACTCAGATACTGGTCGTTATCCGGAGCATTGACCACTTTTTTCACGATGTGCTCGATGATTCCAGTCAAGCTCTCACCCTGAGCTCTACGCACCAAGAAGGCTATGCTCTCAGCGGCAAACCGGAGCACGTAGTCTCGTTGCTGCTGCTGATGGTCACCTCCAAAAAGTGGCAACACAGCATCGTAAGTGGGAATGAGGTTAGCTGTGAGCAAGCGTGCCAAATATTTGAACATGTGAGCCAGACAGTTGAATGCCAACTCGACCAGTGGGAGCATGTTAAGGTCCCTTTGTGTCTTCTCAATGAGATCAACACATACCTTCAATGCTCGCGGGTAGAATTGTTCAAAGTCCTCACCGAGATCGCGAGCCAGGCACACGAGCAGATCAAAGAAGGGTTCAGCGCTGTGCTCGTCCGTGTCCGATATGTTCTCTATGAGCAGGTCAAAAACTTTGTTCTGGTTGTAAAGCAACATTGGCAATGTCTGGGCGAGAGGCGAACATTTATAGCTGAAGTTGGTGAACTGCGCGGCCAAATTGAGGTCGTTCCATTTTTCTAGAGCACCAATGAAGAACGAGTCTGAGGACTCAGAATCAGGCGTGTTTCGCTTCTTTTCGCTCCTACGGATAGGATCAATTCTAATCGCAGCTACGCGGTCCGTAAAGGACACGTATGCATGCTTTCGAACCATTTTTGCCAATACCGTCTTTTGATAAACAGGCTATGAAATATTCGCGCGAATCGTGCAGTATGATGAAGAAAAAAAATTATGTAATGAAGCACTTGTGGCGTAGAGAGAGCTGTCTGTGTAGCGACTCCTAGCTAATACGGCGGCATATCGTCGTGTTCACGAGAAAAATACTATAAGAACACGCTAGGGCTCACATCAAAGGCAGGTCTGCCTTTAGCGAGGGATAGAGGCACCTATTTTTGGAAAAGGTATATAAGTCAAGCCGCTAGCATTACGTTTAGCTGTTGTTGTGACTCGAAACATCTTCCCTTGAATACGAAGAGTGCCAGACTAGTGAATCGCACGCCTGTCACATACTATGGGGCGGCCGCCGCCTTTGCTCGATTTGCAGCGACGCATCTCCCATTTCTGGCTGCTAATGCTAACCATGCAACAACGCCTAGGGTTATGCACTACTGTCTGGCACTGCTAGGGTCCGTTCTCATTGGGTACAGCACGCTAGAACGGCGGACGATGAAGCCAAGTCGGCGGCGCGCCCAACAGAATCTCCGGGCAAGCCGGAAGCTGATTTGGGAGGAAACACGGAAGTATTGCTACAGAACCTCTAAAGCTTCTTAAAAAAAAAACAAATCTGCTTGAAGCGATGATGTGAACATATGTAGAAAGGTTACTTAGCAGCCAGCCCCGGAGTATGCACGCACGAGCCTCATTCCGCAAGCTTGGCGGCACTTGTAGCCCGAATAGACACGACAGTGCGGGTACGTGGCTAGGGGACTCGACGTCACCCAGCAGCCCAACCGCAACCCTGGTGCTCCACACACAGACCCCGCTTATGGCCCCGCGCCGGCCGGCGTCGAGAGGCTTTTCTGACCAACAACCAACCCAACCAGCTGCGAACCCGGACCTGAGACAGAATCAGCATTTGTACTGCTGCAGCCCGTATGAGAGACGTGAAAAAACCGATTCTCCTTGAGGTCTCGACCGAGGTCGCGCACCGCGTAGGCGGTATCTACTCCGTCATGCGCCTGAAGGTGCCGGTCACGGTCGCTGAATTCGGCAAGCGGTACACCATGGTTGGTGTGCTGGACCACCAAAGCGCCGACGTCGAGGTCGAGGAGCTGGAACCGACTGAGAAGTACATGATTGACACGCTGAACTCGATGCGGGAGCGTGGCATTCGGGTGCTCTATGGTCGGTGGCTCATTGAGGGCGCGCCCCGCGTCGTGCTGTTCGATATTGGCAGCGCCTATGGGCATCTTGGCGAGTGGAAGGCCGACCTTTGGAGCATCGCCGGCATCCCTAGCCCGCCCGGAGATGTCGAAACGAATGACGCCATCGTGTTCGGATACTTGACTGCGTGGCTCACAGGAGAGATCGTAAACCGCGCACGGGACAATGCCATTATCGTACACTGCCACGAGTGGCTGTCCGGCGTTTCCCTCCCGCTGATCCGCAATCGCAAGCTTGACGCGACGACGATCTTTACGACGCACGCAACACTGCTGGGTCGCTATCTCTGCGCCGGAAACGTCGATTTCTACAACAACTTGCAGAACTTCGACGTGGACGCAGAGGCTGGGAAGCGAGGCATTTACCACCGGTACTGCATTGAACGCGCGGCAGCTCATTCGTGTGATGTGTTCACTACCGTGAGCGATATCACAGCCTATGAGGCTGAGCATCTGCTTAAGCGGAGGCCGGACGGAGTCCTCCCCAATGGGCTCAATGTTGTGAAGTTCCATGCTATGCACGAGTTCCAGAATTTGCACGCCGTCTACAAGGAGAAAATCGGAGACTTCGTGCGCGGCCACTTTTATGGGCACTATGATTTCGATTTAGACAACACGCTCTACTTCTTTATCAGTGGCCGCTACGAGTTCCGCAACAAAGGTGCGGACATGTTTATCGAGGCGCTTGCTCGGCTGAACTATCGTCTCAAGAGCAAGGGGTCCAAAATGACGGTCGTCGCGTTCATCATCATGCCAACCACGACGAATTCGTACACGGTCGAGACTTTGAAGGGCCAGGCGGTGATGCAAGCCCTTGAGGATAGCGTGGAAGATATTCAGAAAAAGATTGGACGCCGCATGTTCGAGTACTACGCGCGCTCGTCCGAGGGGAACCCGCATGCACAGCCGCCAACGCTGGAGAAGTTGCTCCCGCCCGCCGACCAAATGTTGCTCAAGCGTCGCGTATTCGCTCTCAAACGAAACTCTTTACCACCGATCGTTACCCATAACGTGACGAACGATGCCACAGACCCCATTCTCACCCAGATTCGTCGCGTGCAGCTGTTCAACCATCCGAGTGACAGGGTAAAGATCATTTTCCACCCTGAGTTTTTGAATAGCAACAACCCAATTTTGCCGCTCGACTACGAAGACTTCGTTCGAGGTTGCCATCTGGGCGTCTTCCCGTCTTACTACGAGCCATGGGGATACACCCCAGCGGAAAGTACCGTTATGGGAGTCCCCTCAGTGACGACAAACTTGTCAGGTTTCGGCTGCTACATGGACGACCTCATTGAAAACTGCAGTGACTACGGCGTGTACATTGTTGATCGCCGCAACAAGGGGGTCGACGACAGTATTGAGGAGCTTGTGGATATCATGGAGAAATTCACTGGGCTGTCCCGTCGCCAGCGCATCAACCAACGCAATCGTACAGAGCGACTCAGTGACTTGTTGGACTGGCAAAGGATGGGTGTAGCGTATGTAAAGGCTCGCGAGCTGGCTCTGCGCCGCGCCTACCCATCTCTGTTCACTGACGAGGCGGAGAACCCGTTTGATGTGAGCGAGAATATCAAGCTGTCGCGTCCGCCGTCTGCTCCGAACTCGCCGCTCGACGCGGCAATGCTCATGACTCCGGGCGACCTCGGAACCCTGCAGGAAGCCTCGATGCCTTTGAACACCGAGGATTATTTGGGTTTCAAACTCGGGGAAGATGAGGAAAGCTAAGTCTCAGTGATCACACTGACCGCGAAGTTAAAATTGAAAACAAAAGCCGAGACTAAATTCGTATACTTAGCAAGCTAGCGTCTCCTACTGATCGCCAACTAGGTTATCCAGAAAGGCTGCCCATCAAAGTCTGGTCGTAATGGTATTGCCGTCGCTCTAGAACGTATTGTCTTGCGAGCACAATGGGGTCGTCGTCTGCGACCAATCCGTCGCGGAATTTACTCTCGATTGATCCGCAGCTTTTTTCAAGATTCGCTAGCTCTTTTTCGATGCTTTGCTTAATCCCCGCTGGCGAGTACTGCTCTGATGCTGCATGCATCTTAGTCTCAGCGCTCTGCCAACGCTCCTGCGCCGTTCGCTCTTTGCCAGTGAGCGTACTAACCTCTTCTCGCAGCCGGGTTATTTCTGAGCTCAGGTCCTTCAGACGCTTTGCGTGAACTTCATTATCCGCCGCAAGGCGAAGCTGATGTTCATGAATATCGGTGGCAGCTTTCGACTTTTCCCACAGCCCACACAAAGCTGCCGAGTTTGCGCACAACTGGTTCAGATCATCCAAGCTGACTCCTTTCAAATAGTCAGGTAGTTCGACTCCGGGCACTCCAGCCAGAGTGAGGGGAGCTTCCCTCATTCACGCAGCCGTTCCACACTGAAGTGGCGTCGGCGACGTTTGAACATCTTAAGCTTATGTCGTCCCTTACACCGCAGGCGAAGATAGCCGGCAAGCTGCGAATCTGTAACCACATACAAAGGATTTCGCGGTTGAGTGCCCGAGTAATGGTGATTTGATTACGGCGTAAATACGCTGCCGTGTATTTCTTTCTCTTGTTCTCTATCTAGGGGTGAAACCAGGTTTGGTAGCTGCACGCAAAGGAGATTACATCGGCCGCTCGAGGATCCTTTCTTCGCAAACAACACTAGCAGCTCATTACTTCTGTCGTCAGTTTAAAGCACACTTTTCCAGTCTATACGTGGTCTCTACTGGCTTCGCACACGCCCAACGCGCATAGGGCTAGGTGAAAGGGCTAGGTGTAAACATAAACAGTGACCCAGCCGGATCGAGATTTGGGACAATAAGTAGCACAACACTTGTCCACTCAACAAGACTAGGTGCAATGTCGCCGAAATCTTTCTTACTTTCGCTGGCGCGTGAATGCGTTGGAAAGCCTTCGTCTACTAGCTTTCTTTATGAGAGCACGGATTCCTTGCCATGGCAGCATCCGGACCCGCAGGTGACGCCGCTGAGCCTCTTAACATCACCTGCAGTTCTGGACCCGCTGGCGGCTGTGAGACAGTTATTCCCGAGCACAATGTGGACTAATGACACTTTGATAGTCCCCACTGCTCGCGCTGCCGAGGTCTTTGAAGTTTACAAAGTGTATCAGCAGTGCGAAATTTCCCTAGATATTCCTTGTGTCTCCCAGTACGCCGGGGGCTTGAAGCCCACACTCAAGCCGGCATTGCGTAAGGCTTTGGATGAGCTCGCGGCTTATGCGGATGTATCCATCACTGTTACCAGCAACTTTGTGTTGCACGTTTACGGAACTAGCGAGGCTGTCGAGTACGCGAAGTACAAACTGTTTGTGCTGCTGAACCACTTCTATGGTTACTCGATTTTAAGACTTGAGCTGCCTCTTTCGCAGCAGCCTCTGGTTGCCGGCGCCGATCGCCAGCATCTGTTGACTATATTCCAGCAAACCGGCGTGAACGTCTACATGCCTCCCTTGACGAAATTGATGCCTTCAGTTAGCATTAACGAGGTGTATCTAGCAGGTGACAAAACTCAGGTTGTGATCGCGAGAAAACTGCTCACTGATGTGGTCATCGACAAGACTGACAATCTAGTGGCCGAGTGCGTCATCTCGGCGTTTGTGCGTGATTCCTTGCTGCAGTGGCACTCGGATGACATTGAGGTGATAATGCGCAGCAATGCTACTTTCATTCAGATGCCGCCTGTAGCAGACGAATCTGCGAACGTGGTCCGCTTCATGGGAACTACGAAGCGCAACATCGAGAACTCAATTGACAGCTTCATGAAGCTGTGTGGGAACATTTACGTTGCAGAGTTGCGCTTTTCACTCCCGCAAAACGAACTAACGCGGCTTGCTGCCAACGAGTGTAATGTGATGATTGTTGATGCTGGCGCCGTAGTGTACGGGCCATCAAGCAACGTTAAGGCCGCTTTGAAGGGCCTCAGGATGACTCTAGATCGGGAGAGAATGCCAGGTTGCATTATGATGGAGCAGCCGGTGGAGCTTATGGACTTCATCCTTGGCAAGAAACAGGGTAAAGTATCGAAAGTGATGAGCGCAACACGAGCGCGCATCACTGTAGACAAGCTCCATGAACTCAACTTTCGTCTGCGTATCTCCGCTGGAGACTTGACTAGTGTGCTTCGCGCCGTGGAGCTCATGGAGGATGAGCTCCCTGCCGAAAAATCTCTATACATTCCAGAGGTCTATCACAAGCAAGTCATTGGGCAGGGAGGCCAAGCTATTCAGATGCTGATGCGCAAGTATAACGTGTATATGCGGTTCGCAAACACCACCAAGGACAAGACTCCGAACGCCTTCGGTGACTCGCGCTCAGATAACGTTGTGATTCGGTGCCCGGCCAAAAATCGCGCGCAAATTGACCGAGCAGCTAGTGAGCTTCAGCAGTTAGTGCTGGATCTCGCGAGCAAGCACCACTATGCCTATGTCCGTCTCACACGCAACCATCGCCGCCTTTTGCTCTCGTCACAAAGCAATGCGTTGCGTGACGCCGAAGTTGCTGCTGGGGCTGCAATCACCCTTCCCGACTGTGAAACCCGTGAGACCCAGTTCGTTGAAATCAGCGGCCAGACTGAAGCAAACACTCAGCAGGCAGCTAGAATGCTCGCGCAGTTACTCCCGCCGACTGACTACGAGTTTCGTATTCCCTGGTCGCCGCGCTTTGTTAATGCTGTGGGGCCGCAAAGCCAATTTTGCGAACAGGTTACAGCGCCTCTATTTTTGGCAATGAGCGCGCAGGTTCAGGCTTTCGAGCGTGTTCAGATGCACGAAGATACAGCGATATATTCGCAGATTGTCGTGAGCGTTCAGGAGGACTTTGAGGGCGAGTGCTTCGAGGATATTTCGCAGATCATCACGTCTTACCTTCGGCTGCATAACCTGGATATTGTTGATAAGGGTGAACTGCGCAGCGACATTATCGTCGAATCCCATGCGCGTAACCCCGTGCCTTCGATGGGTTCGCAAAATTCGTCGACGCCTTTGAATTATGCCGCGCGTAGAGCCCCAGGATTCCCTAAGTACCCTAGGTCGCCGAAGGCCGGATTGAACCAGGCGCCACAGGTCTCGCAGCTCGCGCAGCTAACCGAGCGATCTCGCTTCACCCTCTCTTCAGCAGCACCGCCACAGAGAGCGGCGGATATTTCAGTCGACAACATCGACGTTAGCGTGCCTAAATCCACTCCGAGAGACTTACCAGCGCGTCCGCCGATGGCGTCCTTGCAGTGGAATCGAAACTATGATGAGACCCCTGTGAAGAAGCGCAATTTGGACAGCGATCTGGCACGGAACAGAGATTCGTCTAACTCCCTGCAGCGGAAAGCTGGGACAGGGTCCAACACCCCAGTGTCGTACAATGGCCGTGTCCTGTACCGGTACTGACCAGACTCTACTGAACAACTTTTATACCCCCCATTATAAATGTAGCATTTTTAATTACTCTATTCGAACCATGTTAACTATTGTTATGTTTCTTTGCAACGGTTCAATAAAGACAATCACTCGATCGATTCCGCTTATATAATGGTTTACCCGCGTCGAGATCAAGCATCGCTCAACCTGAACTTGTCCGATAACTACTGGCGGCCATGCTTGAGTCGGCGCCCTTGGACGTGACTGAAGCGACCGTTGGTTACGAGCTTGATGCAATTACGCTCCGAAACATTGCTAGTGTGCGGTACGTTCGGCACTATGAATGGCTAGACCACGTTCTAGGTTCCCCACTTCCCACATCTGCTATTGTGCCGCCAAAGATATCAAGTTCTTTGAGCCTCAACGACATAAATTCCCAGATTCAACGGGCTGAAGCGGAGATCGCTTCCCTGGAGGCCGAGAAGCAGGCTGGGTGGAGTTTCCATTTGGACGAGCAGAAGGCCAAGATTCTCAACAGTGCTATCCATAAGCTTCGCTCTGACTTTGGGTCAGAGGCTAGTACTGCCGCTAAGCAGGAGGTTGAGAGCGCCTTGGGCCTCAAGACGATTAGTGCGAGTCCTATGCGTCCTGTCACCATTTCCTACGATAGACAGGCAGTGGACATGGAACAAGCGCGCGTTGCGCTTGAAAAACAGCAGAAGCGCCAAGAGGAAGAGATACAACTGGACCAAAGTTCGGCGACGAATGATACGAACAGCGACTCGCAAGGTAGTGACCTAGCACACGATGTTGGTGACTCTGAAAACGGCGTGAAAGAGGATACAGATGGTGCCATGCTAGTTGATGAATAGTCTAGATCTTTGTTTCTTTTTTTCGAATTAATGTACGAATACTTAACCAAACATCTCAGTGACTTTTTTGATGGTGTGCCCACTTGCAATGAGACCCAAGAGGCACGCAAGGTCGGTTGCGATGAGAGCAACCACCGCAGCGATGAAGCGCGGTGCAAAAATTTTCCACGTCATGAGATGCCGACGCAGTAGACAAGCAGCAAACACAGACGCAGACGTACGGAGTGCGGCTACAAGCGTCATGCCTAGAACAGCCCGAAGAGCTAATGCCACAAGTTGGGTAGGATCCTTGAACGGCGGGCGTCTCCACATTGCGCTGTAGACACTGACTACTCCGCACAGAATAAAGGGACCGACAAGATTGAGCACAACTGTGATCTCTGACCAAGGAAACGAGTTGCCTCTCGAAGCCACAAATGCGAAATTCCAGTCGATGCTAGAAATGGTAGCCTGATGACCAGTAAAGTAGAAGAAGCTGTGGGCAAGCAAGTCATAAATGACGGGGACCAAAATAGTGTACTTTGTGGAGCTCACATCCACCAGATCTAGCGTTGCCAAACAAGAATAGAGGAGGCCGGCTAGCGTCAAGATTCCAGGAGGCTTGTTTACGATAGCCAAGCTCCAGAATGCACACACCACGGTCAAAAGTGCGTAGCTACCATGGATGTTATTGTAACCCTCAATCTTCTTTGGAACGCCTCTAGACGATAAGACAATCTCGATGGGTACATTGCTTCTCCACCAAATCATGAGTCCACCTAGAAATCCTGACGCCAGCGCCAAGCGGCCCAGCAACACTTTGCCAGATTGCAATCCAAACATCGAGTGTTCTATCCAGCCGCGCATCTCGGCGTTATCAAGAGACCAATATGCGATGCTTAGAACAAGGGCCAAGGAAGTCATGCTGATTATCAGTGACGCCGTACCAACATCGTTGCCACCAATCTTCCAAAACCGGCGCAGGAACCAAGGAAGAAGAAGCCCAAGCAGACCAATAGCAAGCAGAGTCCACAGCGGGGCCAGTTTTGATCCTGGCTCATAAAACGTATCCAGGCACATGGGCCCGTTCTCTTCGCGGCAAGCCACAAACGTGGAGCAGAGCCTAATAAGCACCAACAAAACGCCGCCGTACCAAGCGCCCAAGTATACAACGATAGGGCTCGCACTAGCTGCACACGTTGAGATGAGCAAAGTTACAATGGTGGCAAGAATGAACTGCAAGATCCGAGGCTCCCAAACAACAAACGAATTGGAGAACGAGGTCAAGCATTCAAGTGCCAGAAAGGCCAACGCACCGATAGTCCACATAGTCGGTCGGGTAGGCTGCACGCTAATTAGAGCTGGAAGTGTGCCAAATAAGGCGCCTACAGCGGTCCAGTACAGCAGGTTGTTCGCAAATTGCCACCTTGTGGTTCCGTTTATGCCGGCATCAGCTCCCCCAGTAAGTACACCAAGCATAGCGCCCAGTGTGCCACCAACAGAAATGTAAGAGCTTAGCCGCGCCACATTCTTAGACCCGACTGAGTTGTACAGAATTGATATTGCTACCACAGAACCAAGAAATACCTGGAGTCCCCTCGTCATGGCGGCCACATCGAAGTCAATCCAGATGTTGCGGAAATGCTGCAGCATCGCTCTTTGATAGTCTAGAGGCTCTGCAGAGGAAAGCTTCTCGTCTATGCGAGATTCACCAATCTCGTGCGCATACTTTCGGATTTGTTCCGCAGTTTCGTGGCTGATGGTGTTCCATTGTTTCGCGTTAAATGCTTGCCGAATTGGGAATCCAAGCGAGTTGAAAGGTATCGATAGGCCCAGCAAGCCGCTGATAGTCGGAACAAGATCAATTTGCTGGACAGTGTCGGTCCCTAACGATGTAAATCTGGGTTTCCGCGAATACATCCATAGAGCTGCATCGAGTTCTAGCTCAGAGTCTCCACCGTGGTCCCCAGTGCTGCTCATTCCATGGTCCCCCATTACCATCAGAACGGTGCGGTCATCAATCACATTCATGATCTCCTTGACAAAAGCAAAAGTCTCATCGAGCTTGGCCGACATGGCCGGGTGATTCGGACCGTATCGGTGACCGACATGATCAACACCGAGCATATGTCCAATGATAACCTTGTTCGTGGTGTTTCGTATGAGGTTGGGTAGATGTTCTCTTACACCATTGTCAACCGTGTCTAGATCGTGCACATTGAGAGAGGGGAAAGGTAGGCTGATCGAGAACTCGTGAGCGAACAGCGCTTCCCATGTATCATCACCAACGAATGCAACCGGCCCAAGTTGAGCAGCGGCTTGGCTGACCCAGTTGTCCTCTTCTATCTTAAACCCTGCAAAGTTTGATCCAGCTTCAATCATTGCCGGCAGCGACCCAGTAGTAAGACCCTTCAGTCTCTGCAGTGTCGTCGTCGGGGGGTCGGCTAGAAAGTGCACCGCAAACGCGTGCTCTCCCCTCGGTTCAAGCTCCTGAACAGGGAAATGATTCCTGTACGGCAAGCTTTCGGCGGCCGCTCCCGAGGTGTTCACAAAATCATAACGCAAAGCGTCAACAATAAGAACGACCGCCCGGTCAAATGAAGCCTCTGTGCGAGGTATAGCGCCGCTGACATTCGAGAATACAGGACGTGTCAAGAGGAACCCAGACGTGAACTGCGACACAGCTGCGACGTGGATCAACAGGATCCAGAACGCGATGACGATTGCAGCCCTGCGTGATGCTATGACCTTTCTCAGGGACTTTTGAACCCGCGCCGCCATATCCAGCAGGTGCCTCTTGACGAAAGTGATTTTTGGTCCCGCGTTTTTAACGACGTCGGTGTAAGGAGGTAAAATGACCTGTGATGGTGGTGGACGTATGACGCAGCAGTGCGACGCGAACTCCATCATCAGGCATGCCTTATTGGAGGCCGGTGGTTTTGACTCCATCATAATTATTATTAGAAGCACAATATCCGAGATATTCATAGCAATTTACAAACACTAGTTATTTAGCCGAAAGTGACGACATGACTACGGCCGAGCTACTTGACGCAATCCTTAGCGGGGTCGACTTCGAATGTCCATGTGCCAGTCTGCGCTGACCAGCTCACGAAAGCGCCTTTTGTCCGCAGACGCCTAACAAACTTCTTGGAGATAGGATGCTCTGGGTCCTTGACCGGTTCCTGCGTATCTCTTGTGCGGGCAAAAACATTGTACAACGTGACACGGTGTTTAACGTTGAATCCCTGGCCAACTGGGGGCCGCTCACTTTCGATGGGATACAAACAGAAAGAGCGATCACTGATGACAACAACACGGCCACATACTTGGGCTTGCACATTGCTGTAAGCAGATAGATCTACGGGCTCGAGAAACTCGACAAAGCCATGGGTGCGGTGCCCGACGCGGAAGTCTTTGATCTTGCGGATCTCTCGCAGAGTCATGTTCGTAAGGCGGTGCTGTGCTGGCGAGATCCAGTAGCCCTCCTCGTTCACAATCTCGTTATCTGGCGTGTCTAGCTCCGGCTGGAGTGACACTTCAGCGGCATCGCTTTCCTCGTCCTGATCATCAGCCCGGCTAGGGTCAGTAGCATCTGCTCTTGCTTGTGGAGTTTCGGTGATCTGGCTCTCCGAAACATCTGGTATGGGCTCAGAAAACGGGCCGTTACCCGTCGTATCCAGTGCAATTGAGGACTCATCGTGAGCTTTTGCCGAGCCCTTGGTAGGCGTGCTCACCGAGACGGCGCGAGGTGCCTCATCTACCTCAATGACATTCCTTGAAGCAGGTGGGGCACGGTGTCGGGCCAGATCGAATGCCTCGGAATTCAGGATAATGTCATCCGTAGTATTGCTAAAAAGAACGTTGCGGAATCGTACAGACGCAAAGCCTGTAGCACCGCGTAGCCTGCTATGCTTTTCTTTGTCCTGCGGTAAGCTTTCTGTTGCATTGGCGGCATTAGCAGGCCACGGGGGCACTTTACTGTATTCATCAAGCGTTTTCGACTCTTCTCCATCCTTTTGGTTGCGCCCATTACCCCACTTTTGTCTCTTCACGAGTAGCTGATGCGGCTGCATTATGTGGGCCAGAAGAACACCAGTCGGCGGTTTGAAAGTCGCGTCATCCTTCTTAGGCACGGCTTGCGGCTGCTCGTTTTGAGTGCTCGTCGTCGCAGGCTGCTGAACATTGGAAAACAACGGATTCGAGCCATATGCGTTACTTCCGATCGAGGCAACTGGACCACTAGGTTGTTGCTGAGCGAAAAGTGACCCACTAGTGCCTTGGCTTCCAAACGAAGGGGCCGGTGCAGCAGACGTGTTACCGAAAGACAATCCAGAGCCAGTATTGTTCATGGTACCAGTATTACCGAACAAACCACCCGCTGCCTTGTTGTTGTTCGTCGACCCAAAGAGACCTCCAGTTCCCTGATTGGGTTGAGACTGGTTGCCGCCTAATCCACCAGAGCCGCCAAACAAGGAAGACCCCCATTGGTATTCGCAGAACCAAACGTGGGCTTCGGAGCTCCTGCATTGTTATTCGCACTGTTGCCACCAAATAACCCACCACTGGTGGCAGGCTTGCTTCCAAATAGGCCACCGCCGGTGTTAGTGCTTGAGCCTCCAAAGAGACCGCCGCCACTAGAGCTGGCAGTATTATTGTTGGCGCCGAAACCAGTAGAGGTATTGGCCCCGTTGTTATTGGTGCCAGAATTTCCAAAGAGACCGCCCCCGGTGGTGGATGGGGTCCCCGTATTAGTATTCCCAAATAGGCCGCCTCCGCTTGTGGGAGCCGAGGATGAGGTGCCACCGAACAGTCCTCCGGTAGCAGGCTTGTTAGCAGTTGAACCAAACAAGCCGGTGGAGGGACTGCTGCCAGTGCCAGCGTTCGCGGCCGGTTGTCCGAAGCCGAACCCAGTCTTGGGCTGTTGCGTTTGCCCGAAAAGACCTCCGCTCGTGTTTTGAGTGGTGTTCGCACTGTTATTCTGGCCAAAGCCAAAGCCGGTAGAGGCACCCGGCTGTGTAGTGCCGCTATTCTGTCCGAATAATCCACCCCCAGTAGATGTTCCGGGGTTAGCTCCGAACGAGCTGTTAGATTGGCCAAAGGCACCTCCGCCGGCCGTTGACCCGAAGCCTAAGGCAGGCTTGTTCTGATTACTGCCAAACCCAGATCCAGGCTGCTGGCCCAGCGCGTTGCCGCTATTGCTAGAACCGAACAGGCCACCGGAAGGTTGAGAGTTGTTTTGTCCAAATAGGCCACCTCCAGTGGCACTGTTGTTGTTGTTAGAACCACCAAACAGACCGCCACCGCTGTTGTTGGGCTGCGTGCCGAAACCAAATCCCGTGTTACCGGTACTTGCATTGTTACTACCAAACAAGCCACCTCCCTGCGACTGGTTTTGGCTCTGATTCTGGTTCTGGTTCTGCCCAAAGAGCCCTCCACCGGCAGCATTGTTTGTGGTGTTACCGAACGGGGAAGCGTTATTCTGCCCGAACGCACTCGAGCCTGTGTTAGCAGCAGTGTTTTGGCCAAAGAGACTGCCCCCTCCACTAGAACCAAACGCTCCGGATGGCTGCGCGGAAGCTTGCGGTTGAGTGCCAAAGCCGAAGCCTGGATTACTGGCGCCGCCAGCATTGTTCTGACCAAAAGAGCTACCCGCCGTGCCTTGGTTCGAGCCAAACAAACCCGTGGTTCCAGTCGTGTTTGACTGGCCAAACAGCCCGGTCCCCGTCCCCGTTGACGTGTTTCCTTGGTTAGCACCAAACCCGAAGCCTGTACCAGTGCTAGGTGCTGCGGGTTGTCCGAAAGCTGGTGTGCTCGAGCTATTTTGGCCAAACAAACCACCACCGGTATTGTTTGCTCCACCAAAGGCGCTGCCGCCCTGCGTATTGTTGCTTCCAAAGAGGCCTGTGCTGGGTGTGGTGGTGCTGTTGCTGCGACCGAACAATCCGCCGCCCGTGCTAGTACCCCCGCCAAATGCAGTGTTTGTCGTAGAGGCCCCACCGAAGGGAGAGCTAGAAGCCTGCTGTTGGCCGAAGAGGCCGCCACTAGCAGGCTGAGACTGCGATGGCTGAGCCCCAAAGCCAAACGCCGACACGGAGCCCGCTGACGGATTGGGCCCTTTCCGATTCGCTTGATAATCCTGCCAGCGCAGTTCCTTCACCGACATGTTCTCATACGCAGGCATCATGGTGATCGTTTGAAACCGGTCTGTTTTGCTAAGGCCCTTCGCAGGGTCCGGCATTTCAGTGGCTACAAACGGTGCCTTCGCAGTCCCTTGCTGCTGTTGGGCACCGCCTAAACCCATGTTACTTCCAGATGGCGCTCCAAAAGGTGCCTGTGCTTGCGTGCTCGGCTGCGACCCAAACAGCCCGCCCGAGGGAGCGCCTGCAGGAGCTCCGAAGGCAGAGCCTGCCTGGGGCGCAGATGCGGCTGGCTGCCCAAACAACGACGGCTGCGTGGTTTGGGGCTGGGCCTGCCCAAATGCGAAACCAGGTTGTGATCCTGAGGGGCGTTGTCCCCCGAACCCCGAGCCAAACATCACGTTCTGCTGTGGAGTAAGGCAAACCAAACAAAGCTAGCTCAAGCCCTGGTTGTGCGACGATGTTTCAGGGTGTATTGCATAAGCAGTGTCACATGATAAATACGCGATGCCACCAGATCCCTATGCTTGTGGCGCTGTAAGTGGGAACGCAGCTGATTTGGCCGCAGTTGTCGTAAAGAGCAGTGATGTAGCACCAATTCTGCATCATGCAACAACTTGGAATTATTTCCTGTGTTCTGGTTTCTCTTTTATTTTAGCTAGCGGCGGCAGGGCGCTCAGGATCAGTTTGACGCGTGATGCTTACGATACACTAATTAGCGCGTCTTTACAAGAAGCTTCAACGCGTCGCGCAGGGTTGTTAAATACGTTGAAAAAGAGCCAGTTGATACATCATTGAAAAATGGGAATCAAAGGGCTCCACAAGGTCATTAGCGACAACGCGCCGCAGGCCATCAAGTTCACCGATTGGAAGGCGCTGGCAGGCCGGAAGGTGGCCATTGATGCGTCGATGTCGCTCTACCAGTTTTTGATTGCTGTGCGGCAAGTGGACGGCAACCAGCTCACAAGCGAGGATGGTAAGGAAACAAGTCATTTGATTGGCATGTTCTATCGTACGATCCGTATAGTCGAGAATGGAATGAAACCGGTTTATGTGTTTGACGGCAAACCGCCAGTTCTGAAAGGCGATGAGCTGGACAAGCGACTGGATGCCCGAGAAAAGGCCCTCAAGCAGCAAGAGGAAAGCACTTCTGCAGCGGATGCCGCTCGGTTTGAGCGAAGAACTGTGCATGCGACAAAGGAGCACAACGAAGAGGCGAAAAGGCTTTTGAAGCTGATGGGAATCCCAGTTGTGGAGGCTCCGAGCGAGGCCGAGGCGACGTGTGCTCACCTCGTGAAAACAGGAAAGGTCTGGGCGTCGGGTTCCGAGGATATGGACACCCTGACCTTCGGGTCGAACATTCTCCTACGCCACTTGACGGCGGGAGACCAAAAGAAAAACCCCATCACGCAGATCGACCTGCAGAAGGCGCTTGAAGGTCTGGAGCTTAGTATGCCCGAGTTCATTGACCTCTGTATTCTGTTGGGTTGCGATTATTGTACTCCAATTAGAGGTATGGGCCCGCAGACGGCTTTGAAACTCATCAAGGAGCATCGCTCAATTGAGAAGATCCAAGAAGCGCTTGCAAAGCACGATAATAAATTGCAAATTCCGGCAGACTATCCCTATGAGGTCGTGCGTGGTCTCTTCAGCTCTCCCGAGGTATATGATGCGGATGCGGTCCCTTTAAAGTGGAACCCACCTGATGTTGAAGGACTTGTCGACTTTTTGGTCAAGGAAAGGGGCTTTAGTGAAGACCGAGTACGCCAAAATGCTGAAAAACTGACGAAGGCGGCTGGACAGAAGCCTCAAGGTCGTCTCACCGATTTCTTCAAGGTCGCAGGTGGTTCTACTCCAAAAACAAAGCCAGAGCCCGTTGGAAAGAAGAAGGGAATGGTCACCAAGGGCAAAAGAAAGTGAGATCTAGGTAGCGTGTAATGTTCAGCACCCCGACTCTGGGCTCGAAATCTGGATTGTATCTTGTAGTCCATGTTGAATTCGCTAGCTAATCTTTTTATTTAGATACAACTGATTTTCAGATACTCAGGCCCCCACACTGCACAGTACTAACAACACCGTTGAACTACACTGACTAATACACTCGAAGCACTTTATTAGTTCGTCGCACGCGCAGCAGATCTTTGATTGATGAAGTTGGGGTCGCACGTATCGATAGAGGGCGGTGTGAGCCGAGCAGTACTTAATGCCAATGCACTCGGCAATACCTGTTTTGCAATGTGGCTGAAAAACTCTCGGGGCTGGGCTTCAAAACCCTATGAACAGGATGAAGTCGAAAAGTTTCGGTCGAGTTGTAAGGAGTACAATTACAACCCAGTCTCGGATATTTTGCCACACTCATCCTATCTGATCAATCTCGGGAACCCGGACATGGCAAAGCTCCCTCAGCACCGCGCGGCCTTCCTAGATGAGCTGCAGCGATGCGAACAGCTAGGAATTGGTTTGTATAACATCCACCCTGGGTCCTCCTTAGGCCTACCAAAAAAGACGGCGATAGAAACCATTGCCGAGGCAATCAATTGGGCTCATGAAAAGACCGCTTTCGTCAAAGTCGTCCTCGAAAACATGACGGGTGACACGAGTCGCATTGTGGGCAGCGAGCTTTCTGATCTTTCTAGCATCATAGAGCTTGTGCGTGACAAGGACCGGGTCGGTGTTTGCGTGGATACCTGTCACACATTTGCGGCCGGCTGGGACCTTAGGGAAGAGGCGGGGTTTTCTCATTTCTGGACCCAGTTTGACAAGATTGTGGGCATGAAATATTTGAGCGCAATCCATGTGAATGATTCGTGCTGGCCAATGTCCAGTAAAAGAGACCAGCATGCATCTGTGGGCGCTGGATTTTGCGGGCCAGAAACATTCCGGTTACTTATGAATCGGCCCGACTTCGCGAGTATACCGAAAGTGCTTGAAACCCCTACGCACGAAATCGATCTGGCCATTCTGAAATCTTTCATTGGTGCGTCTAAGCCCGAAGTAGCCAAACAAATGCTGCCAATTGTCGAGGCTGGAACGCCAATGCGGAATTCCTTTCAAGCAAAAGTAGACGCGAAGGCTGAAAAGGAAGCCAAGAAAGCGACAAGAAAAGGAACCCGCAAACGCGAAGTGGTGGCACTGGAGGATCTCAAAGTTGTCATCGATAAACGCGCCAAAAAATGAAGCAAACCCTGAGGCCTTTGTATCTCTATTACCTTCAAAATACTAACAATTAAGCGACGTGTCAATTACAGACACACATTGCTGTAGCTTTGGTTGGTGGTCACGACGTTAAACTGTTCATATGCACACTGCATCAGTAAGCTGCGGTCGTGAGTCGATGTTTATGTTATGAATAATGATTAGCTTCCGCACTGCTACGCACGAACGCGCTAAGTGTGCAACGATGGACTTCTTTTCCATGGGAATGTTCTGTATTGACGAGATCCATACTGAGCAGAGATCGATAACCAATGTAATCGGCGGTGCGGGCACATATGCTGTGCTTGGATCAGGCGTCTTATTACCGCGCGAGCGGAGGTCTAAAACTGGATTTATCTGTGATGAGGGCTATGATTTCCCCGAGACAATACGCCGTACCATTGATAGCTGGGGATTAGGTACGATATTTCGCCGGGATAATAGTCGTGAAACAACAAAGGCCTGGAACAAGTTTGTCGGCAACGAGGAGCGCCTATTCAAATACTTGAGCCCAAAAAGGCAGATTTTCGCTAGCGACATGCCCACACAAGCCAGGAATGCTCGCGTTTTACACTTGATTTGCTCTCCTCACAGGGCGGTCGAGTTCCTGATCGCATTGAAGCGGGGCGATACGCAGCAGAAATATATCTGGGAACCCGTTCCAACTGAGTGCACTCCGGATCAATACAAGAACCTGCGGCAAGTTGTTGAAGAGCTTGGTGTGGACGTGCTCTCACCCAATAGCTTGGAGGCTGCTAGCTTAGTGGGCTTACCAGAACCAAGCAGCAAAGGAGATATTGAGCAGTTGGTACGAGAGCATTACAACTTTGTGCCAACTATAGTAGTGCGGTGCGGGGCCATGGGCAGTTTTGTTCGTACTCGAACATTCAAAAAGTGGTACCCTGCGTTTTACGAGAACCGCCCTGAGAAGATAGTCGATCCTAGCGGCGCGGGAAACGCATTCATGGGCGGAATGGGTCTTGCCCTCGCACAGAGGTTAGACTGGGATGAGACAATCGCATTTGCTAGCGTGGGGTCGAGTTTCATGATCGAACAAATCGGACCGCCTGTCTATGATCCAACTGAGGATAGATGGAACGGTGAACTGGGACGCGACCGCATTGAGCAATACCTAAAGAAACTTAGTATGTCTAACAGCTAGCGGCTGAGCGAAATGCAAGTAAAACTCAAACATGTACCATGGTAGTAGATATGTTTTTTGTCAGATGCTGTATCTTAGTATCTCACGCTGTCATCATACGAGGTCAGCGATACAGGGTACCTTGTTGCGAATTCAATTACTTTTACCTGAGACCTACAGATTTGGTTATATGGTTATATGAATGCCAGAGCTAACACAACGGTGAGTTTAGGCTTGACAATAGTTGACAATATGCTGAACCAACGAAAGGAAAGTTCCAAACCCTGAATTTGACTTGGCGGCAGTGACGCTCACAATGGCCAGCACGTACGTAGCAGGCGTTTTTCTTGCAATAAGCACGTACAATGGGCCTCAATTCATATATCACTGCTATGACGAGAGTGTCTTGGAGGGCCTGACAGCGGACGAGGACAGCGAGGACGGCAGCGACGGCGAGATTGTCTGGAGCGATGATTCCATCAGCTCCGCTGAAGAGGAGGAGCCGTCTGTGCCACCGGCGACCGGTAATGGTGTTCCGCGTACCAGCGTCGCGGGTTCTCATAAGAGTGACTCGCAGTTCGCTAGCGGTACTGAAAGCGTCAACTCGGGCAAGACGCGAAACGAACTTTCCAGCGTTCCGCGAATGCCTCCTAACGTGGGATCTGGCTACCAGACGTCGGCATCCCCCAGAATGGCGTCATCAGCCAATGTTAGACGCTCTGAGGATCACGCGGAACCCGTACCAGAACCCAAAACGAATGGCAGCGGCTCAAGTAGCTCCGCCAGAACCCAGGCCAATGGATCACAGAGCTCGCACTCTGCTAGCGAGCTCACGCATACAATTTTTGGTTTCGAACGCCAGTTTCTGGCCGACATGCTATGTCCTCCGCAGTCCATGTGCAACGATCGTTTTTCGTTAGCCATAGACGATTGCGTTCTCGTCGGCATTCCGATTCATATATTGGAGTCCGGGACTTGGAGAGCCCTCAAAACCCAGAAGCGCACCGCATCGACCTCATCGGGTATAAGGAGTGTTCACGATGATGAAGACTCTGGCAGTTCGGGCAAGACCGGATCGGAAGGAGGTGGGGAATCGGCACACTCGTCGCATCCGTCATCGCGTGCTTCTTCTCGGTCACGGTCACGGTCTCGGTCGCAGTCCCAATCTCGGTCGCAGTCACGCTCGCAGTCGAGGTCTCATTCACCAGCACGGTCGTCACCCCGCTTGTCGTCGCAATCTCCACCGCGCATGCCGTCACGTTCATCATCTCATTCTAGGCGACTGTCGCCGGATTCTGGATCACGTTCGCCTCTGAGGTCACCATCGCCTTCGCCATCATCAGTACCGATGCCGTCTCCTACTAAGTCTTCAGACGGACTGCTGGATACAGGGTTTGCCAAGCTATCGAATGATGATGACCTTGGTATTCATATAGACGGGGTCGTGACGGAGAAAGACTCGCCAATGCGCATGTTTCATGTTGCGTTTGCACTTATTCCTCCCATTACGGAGGCGTCACTGTGTGAGGAGCGAGTATATCAATACATTCTTGTTCCCTTTGTGCGCATGCTCCGCAATGAACAGGCCAGTAGAAACTATGTGTGGGAACAGGTAACGAAGATGCAAAAGGCCCGCGAAGAGACGCGGGGCCTAAGTCTCAGCAAGCAACAGCAGGCAGTCGAGGAGGCTAGTGAACTAGCTCGAGCCCTCAAAAACCTGTTTCGGGCCATGACGCACATGAATATTGCCCGAATCATGGTGGGTAACAAAGCGCGTGCGTTCCAAGTGCCGTTACAGCTAGAGTTGGCGCAGCTACCGAACCGCTTCGAGAAAATATCTCCACATACGTACCTTGCTACGAGCAACCTGACCGAAAAGGAGATCAAGCACGACTCCCTCGGGTCTTATGGTCTTCTACTCTTGGATGATCCTGTGATTATCGTCCAGGAAATTGAAGTAGATCCTCAGGGCCCGTTAGCAGCTATGATCAGGAGCATTGACCCTACGTCGAGCATTGAGCAGCTTGCCCAACAGAACAAGATTGACATCAAACAAATAGTGAGCCTTGTTTGGTCACTAGTTTATTGGCGTAGAGCTCGGATCATCATACCGCTCAGCCACCGTCACACATATGGTGTTAGCCCCCTGAGTCCGATTGGCGCCCAATTCAAAGACTTAGCAATTAAATTCAGGGGCCTGTTTCCTATGATGCCCCCTTTGCAGCGGCTGCTCTCAAACCTGTCCACGGGAAAGCCCAAGCCGTATATGTTCCAAGTACCCTCAACTGATCACCGAGGAATATACATGAGGGCTTTGGCGTGGCTGTTACAAAACGACTTTGTGATCCATTTGCCGACATTTGCTCTCATTGCTGTCACCAGGAAGATAAAACTAGCCACGGTCAACAGCGATGAGAAGGGTGACGATGCATCCGAGTTTGCGGTTGAAAATGATGAGAGTCGCGCGTCCGAAGCGCACGACTTCAAGCCTCGAAGACACTCCTCGTACCGACTGGAAATCGATGAAATCCAGGACAGCATAATTGGGGATCCGCGGAAGGCCAGTGCAAAGGAAAAGCGATGGCTTGCACAAGTTGCCGTGTCAGGAACGACGCGAAATGGAGAGCTGGCCGCCCTTTTTCAGCGGTTGATGAAGTACTTCAATGGCTTTGATTGCTTAGAACAAATCATGATCCACGAGAACGTGAGCCGCGTGGAAATGCGAAAACTTTTGCAAGAGTTCAACCAGTACATAGTCACGTATAGACATTGGTAGCTAAATAATAAATTATGCGCGTGCTATGAACCAGCAACCTTTTAGATATCATCCTCGTCACTGGGCTCATCAAGTGAGCTCATGTCTGACAGTTCCTCCTCATCAGGCGCAGGTGCGGCCGTAGTGCTATCGCTGGGCTTCGTCTTCGCCGGAGAGGAGTTGGCCTCAAGACCCGCCGTTTTATGACGCTCCATGGCATATTTCTGCACATACCGTTTCACAGCCTCATTATACTCATTGCCATGATCGCGCTCAGCCTGTTTCCATAGCGTAGCAGCCGTATGGTTTAGCGGGTCAGCCGCGTTTGGGTACGCCAGAAGCTGAGGCAAGAACGATTCAAAGACATTCAGCAATCCATATATAGGCGTCCACGTCTCATTGATGACATCGAGACACACTGTCCCCTGGGACTCCTCGACGTTCGGGTGGAATATACGATTCGAGAATCCAATAGATGGGCTCTTGTAGGGATAATCCGACGGCAAAGAGACACGAACAAGCCAAAGGCCACCTTCGTAAGGCGTGCCCTTGGGCCCCGGGAATTCCACGGTAAATTCCTGCATATTATCGTCAATCAATTCTACTTTGAAGTTGCTGGTGAGGCTGGTGAATGTGTTAGCGCTGTCCGTTGATGCGATAGCGAAAGCGGTTGCAATTGCAATTTTGACTTACAGTTTCATGACGTCGACATCAATGCGCCGGTTTCGGCTTTGAAGGCTCGACGAACCCATCTTAATGGTGTCTTTAGCTTGCCAGGTACTGCCGAGTTGTGGCGGCTGAGGCGCCCCCTACTGGTCGTGGCTGTCAACCCCGATGGGCAGCGTCATACTGTTAGTAGCCAAATGTAAGTTACTGGGGGAGTTAACGTTAATTATCACTTACATATCGACATGCCCACATGCTCAACACTGTCCCCTGAGTCCCACAACCTACTCAACACGACGGAGGCGCTGACTAACAAGATCGTCGGAGCGGTAATCATTTTGTGCGCGTGCTGCTGCTTTCGATTCGGTGGAACACATATGCCCCGCCAAGAGGCTTGATTCGGTGTGGTAGCAGCACATGGCAATGCTGACCGGTTTGGACGGACCAAGCAGACAGTTAGGCGGGCAGCTAGGGCCCCAAGCCGCCACTGCTAACCCAGTGGGGCGCGAAAAGTCGCACCAGCCACGTGGGGCACTGTCTCATGCTGGCGAAGGGAGCGATCCGTTTCATCCAGACAGTATCTACACAAACCTACTTCTCACGGAGCATGCATTGCGTTCTCAATTCATAGAGCTGCAACGCAGCCGAAGGAGAGGTCTGCTTTTCTTTTGGGCAGTGGTGGCCGGGGCCGTCCTTCTTACCTACCGGGTGCGCACTCAGACCAGCACAATGCACAAGGCAATTGCACTCGTGGAGCAATTATTGATGGTCGCTCTGTATATTTCGATTGGGCTCTTTTTCTTGACCGGAATGTACACTAAAGTGTTTGTTATTGCGCCCCAGTTTTTGATCGACACAAATAAAGGTCTCAAGTCCTTAAACGTGAAGCTTGTGAGGACAAAGTCTACATTGAAAGAAAAGGTTCTACGACTGCTCGTTAACCCAATATATTCCGAGAACCCCGGCGGGCTGGTAAAAATAGTACCACTGCCTCGTGCGTTTTCGTATCATTTTATCGAGGATTGGGAGCTGTTCAGGGAAGGGTACTGGGAAAAACAAAGACGGAACCGCCGGAGAGCTAGGAAGAACCGCAGGGAGGACAAGAAGAAATCCTGATGGGCGCGCCTGTAATTATTTTATTGACTAAATCTGTATTGACTAACGCGGGATCGACGCCGCCACTCAGGGACGTGTGACAGAACCTGCGCTACGGGGCGCCTCTATTGTTGGGCAGAGAGGGAGGGCCCTGACGTCAGGGCTGTAGGGTCGGGGGGTCGGCTAAAGGGTCCTCTTTATTTTTAAATAGATAAGGTAAGTCCCTGAGGCGTGGGTAGGAGGAGGAGTAGGCCGGCAGCAGCCCATGTGCTGCTGAAGGCTTGCGGCTTTGTGGGGTTTGCAGCGATGACGTCTTTACATGTTTCACCTCCCCGGAACTCCATTACGATCATACCACAAACTGCACCCATTATCGAAGATAAAGGTAACGGTAATCCTCATGTCGAAATTGGGAATCTCTTTAAATCTCCGTTCTTCCTAGGGTGTCCCGTCTTGGCGCCGGTTTTTCGGTAGCAGATGCGTGAAGCGTGTCAGAGCACTTGCCGGCATATTTGTCATGCCAGAATAGGGTAGATACGGGAAGCGTGTAGCGACCCAGCCAAGCGGCTTAGAAGTGCCGGAGCCTGCTCCGCCGATATGACGTCAAGGCCCAAGCCCAAGCCCTGCACCCACAAACATTCCGCTTACTGGGATGAGTTAAGCTTGTGAGCGGAACGGTCTTTCCTCCCCTCCACCTTGAACCGGACTGTTAGCGCAAATCATAGCGGAGCTAGCTCACCCTATTGAACCGAGCTTCAAACAAGGATGGCAGTGTTCGACAACCTCAAGCACTTTATTCGCCAAGGTAAATCGTCGAATTCAAAGAGCCAGTCAAAATCCAAGGAGGCGGGAAACAACAGCGCTACCAACGAAAGCTTACAGTCCCAAGCAGGGTCCCGCATCGAGGCCTCGGCTACGCCTTCTTCAAGGGCTTCACTTGATACCAGGTCCCAGTCTCCCGATATTGCAGACATGTATCGCGATGGTTCGCAGGACCAGCAACATCAGCAACAGGGCGCTGCCGACGGCGGGCGAACGACAGACGGAACACACGGCAAGAAGCGCCGTTATGACTCTGCGGTGAAACAGATCATCGCTGAGAAGAATGCTTCGAGGTCCAAAATGCCATCGTATGCGGGATTGGAAAAATTCCAGCTTGTTGAGAAAATGGGCGATGGCGCCTTTTCAATCGTGTACCGCGCTATCGATACCGAGAAAGGCGAGCCGCGCGCCATAAAGGTTGTGAAGAAGCACAATTTGACCTCGAGCCAGCGCGCATCTGTCTTAAAGGAGGCGGCTATTATGCGTCAACTTAATCACCCTAGCATTGTGCGCATGTTTGCATTTGTGGAAACTGCTGAACACTACTTCATTGTTTTGGAGCTGGTCGAAGGCGGCGAGCTGTTCCACCAAATTGTGAGGCTCACCTACTTCAGTGAAGACTTGAGCCGACACGTCATTCTCCAGGTTGCTCACGCTGTGCGTTACCTTCACGAAGTTGCAGGCGTAGTACACCGTGATATCAAACCTGAGAACTTGTTGTATACCCCTGTGCCGTTCAAGCCGTCCAAGGAAAGGATCCTGCGTCCTGGCGATGAAGACTCTAAGGAGGACGAGGGCGAGTTCACTCCCTCTGTTGGTGGCGGTGGTGTCGGTACCATCAAACTTGCGGACTTTGGCCTGTCCAAGGTGATCTGGGACTCGAAAACCATGACTCCCTGTGGAACGGTAGGCTATACTGCGCCAGAAATCGTGAAGGACGAGAACTACTCCAAATCGGTGGACATGTGGGCATTGGGATGCGTTCTGTACACCGTTCTATGCGGGTTTCCTCCCTTTTATGACGAATCTATCGAGGTTCTCACTCACAAGGTTGCCATGGGCCAATATGCTTTCCTATCACCTTGGTGGGATGGAATTAGCGACTCAGCGAAGGACCTTGTTAGCCGACTCCTCACGGTGGATCCTGAAAAACGGTATACCATCGATGAGTTTTTGCAGCACCCTTGGATCACCCAGACTCAAGCCACGGTCCCGCGTGCCAGCGAGCTTCTGCCACAAAAGGTACCGTACTCAATGCCATCAACACCGATGCATGAGCGCGGTGTTCGTGACGTGGCTTTGAGTGGGGCCCTTAAGGATGCATTTGATGTCTCGAACGCTGTGTATCGCCAGGAGCAGGAGCTTTTGCACCGCCAACAAAAGACGGTTAGCGCCGCGATCCCCGAGGAGGAAGAGGACGAACTTAATTCGACAGAAGTGATGCATGTGGAGCATGCTCTCGAACAGCTGGACCTCAGTCCGAGGTTGAAGTCACCACAGCCCAAGGGACGAGGCAAACATGTGCCGGCATCTCCTGTCACTGGAGGCTCGTCTCGCGCTGCGGCAAAGCGTGCCGCCGCAGCCGCCGGCCCTGCTTTCTTTGATCTTCATCTTGAGGGTGCGACATTGCTTGAGAAACGCAAGGCACGAGGTGCATCTGTCGCACTGTAATCCGGGACGAGCAACAATTTTATTTTTATTATCTTTATTTATTACTTGTAATGCTACGAATCCATGATTGCAGATATACCGTTTGCATCGCTACACGGCGGTCCTCACGCGATATCTGCGTGGGCATGGTAGTCAAAGCGTTCATTCTTAAGTTTCGCTGCGTGAACCTATATGTGTGGAGATGGCGTTACTACTATCCTAATGCTAAGCTCAAGCAAGGTAGGTGTGACCTGGTGGTACAAAGCGGCTGTGGTGGATGCAACATTGGGTAGGTGTTTGTCCACATTATTCAAAACACACCCAACCGTGGGCCTCCTCCACAACATTATAACTTAAAAGCTTTTGTAGCTCATGTTTTACAGTGACAAGGTCCACACCCTGGCCATTAAGTGACTGTGTGGGTTTCGTAGATGTGACAACACGCACGGGACTCTAAAAGACAGCCATTAAGTGTTTGATATTTCTTTCTCGTAGAGTTTCTTGCTAGATAATGTGAACCCGCAAGGAGCGTGTCGCGGCAAAGTGATCGCAGACAAATAATGGGGCTCAAGGTGGAGTGCAAGAGGTGCTTAATTGTTGCTAGATTTGGGACGAACTCCATCTTAAGGCAAGCAGTCCTTGTCACTAAACTGTTAGAGGAGATGGGTGAGCCAACTAGTGAGCTTAATCGAAACGAGTGACAAAGTTGTATCTGATGAAAATGAACGTTTCACTTAAAAGCATTCTTAACCACTAAATTGTATTTGTAATTCACATGAATCTAGCTGGAAAGCTGCTAAAGCTCGCGTGTCGCACTAGCTTTTTTACACATCCAGTGTCAAAGAAACGTTAGGAGACTATATGGAGCCGCAGCTGGCAGTGTCAAAGAAACGTTAGGAGACTATATGAGCCGCAGCTGGCACTGTCAGTAAATAGTGCGTCAGCAGTAGCCCAGTGGAATCCTCGCTAGCTCAATTGGCAGAGCGTGGGACTTTTATAGGTTCAAGCCCTAAATCAATCCCAAGGTTACGGGTTCGACCCCCGTGTGAGGAGAGATTCTCCTTTTCTTTTTTTCTCTTCATTTTCGAAGATAATGAATGGCTCCATAGTATCATGTTGGCCTGAACTCGATCAACAATAAACAAGCACCATCAATCAGCGAGGGATGAAATGTTTCCAAGTATTCCAAATGTCTTGTGATCAAGGTGGGCGAAATCTGGTGAGTTATTACTATAATTAGTTAGTGCGCGAAAGTGCCTCGAATAAGGGAATGCAGTCTACGCCTGGGTTTCAGCAATTATCGGCTACGAGCTGTTTGTGAACTCAGTTAACCAGTTAACCAGACAATGTCCTGGAATGTCTCTGGTGACAACACTGGCGTCGTTACTGCCATAGTAGCAAACATTTTACTCGGTGCTGCTATAAACCTCCAGAAGTATGCGAGAAAGCAGATAATTTTGATGGCTCTTCACGGACTTCCTGCGGTTAATTTACGGAGGTTGTGGTACTTGGGCTTGTCGATGCTATTTGCGAGCGAGTGTGCCAACTTCGTTGCGTTCGGACTAGTATCAGCGGCAACCATGACCCCAGTTGGCGTATTTACGATTATTTCCAATTGTGTGCTACCGCCGCTTGTCTTTGAGAGTCATATGCACACCTCACTGGGCTCATTGATCTCGATGCCGGGCATTCTACTTCTAATAGTCGTAGGCCCAAAGTCTGAGCCGCCCAATACTGGATTGACGTTGAGTCCAGAGGGGAAATTGCTTCTGGAGGGGGAACTAATCGTGGGGATCTTCTTTGTTCTCCTCCGGTCATACAAGCCAGCCAACTGCTCTCTGAAACTAGGCGCCAACTGCGGACTAGGAGCGCTGATGGGATCCCATACAGTTACCGCTGTCAAGGCGCTAATTAGTACTGAATTTGGTGAGAACAGCCAAGCTGCATGTGTGGTGCTGATCTCGATAACTTGCGTGCTTCAACTGGTTTTACTCACTGAGTCACTACAGGTGTTTCCCGTATGGCAAGTTGTGCCACATTACTTTTCGGCATTTATTGCTTTGGTTTACTTGAACTCAGGAATCTTGTTTTGTCAATTCGAGAATGCTCCTCGCCAAGAGATAGCTTGGTCGTTGTTATCTTATACGCTGATAATTGCGGGGGTATGGATCGCGGCTATACCCCATTTGGATTTGCCAATTGACAGCACGACAGACACTAATCTGTTGCGTCAGCTGGCGAAAGATGCGACGGAGCGATGCGTGTTGGAGTCTTCGTCTGCAGCTTTGAGTTTGGGGGGCAACTGCTCGCTTCCGGCGACGCATGATTCGCAAAACCAGGCAGGACATAGAGGCACGCAATCGTATTATGACAGCACTGAGGCAATCCTTGATAATGACATGCTGAGAGAGGAGTATGCCAGGCATCGGCATGAGGAGTTGAAGCTGGAGCAAGGATTCGGAAGCTGTCGAAAGCCACGCTCAGCTCACTTGGACACACCGTGAAGTTCAGTCTCTAACAGCCCCTAATTACAATTATATGGATCACTAACATTAAAGAGTCTTGTTGGCACCTAAAAAGAGTACCTTCACCCCGCTACCCTTCGGGAGTATTTTCAAAGTGTCTGTAGCAGGCGGCAGTCTCACCAGCGAGTTTGCCCGAGCCATGCTTGTAATACAACTGGACCTTTGGAACCCCGTGCTTCTCCACGCCCACGTCCCTTCTTCATCGTCCTGCGATACTGTTCCTCTTTGGAATTCTGGACGCGGATCGAGCTTCACACCTTCGCCAAGCTTCGCCTCTATCCACTCATTGCTATTATGGGTTTTACCAAGCATCTTCATCAACAAAGGGTATCCGAAAAGGTGTAGACAGACCACACAACTAGCCGGATTGCCAGGGAATGCAAGAATGACCTTATTGTTAGGCAAGGTCGCAAATGTCACCGGCTTTCCAGGTTTCATGGCCACGCGCCCGAAACGGATCTTGCCTCCCATACTCTGGATCACTGGTTTTAACAAGTCCAGCTCACCCATGGAGACGCCACCACTCGTCAAAAGAACATCCACCTTTTTGAAAGCCGACGTAAGAACGGATTCCAGAGTGTTGATGCTGTCCTTAGCGATACCGATGTCGATGACCTGGGAGGGGCCAACGCCACTATTCAGCCAACTTCGAAGGTTGGCAAGAAGCATCGGTCGGTTCGAGTCCCAGATTTGACTTCCCGTAAGGCTCGAACCAGCATCAACAACCTCGTCACCTGTACTAAGAACTCCAACGATAGGTTTTCGGAACACAGGGACCTTGGTTATACCAAGCGTAGCGAGAACCCCGACCTCGCCACCTAGCGAGCTTATTGTAGTGTTTCGAGGTAGTACGAGCGAGCCAATAGCAACGTCACTACCAATCTCGCGAACGTTATCTCCGGGCTTTACGCCCTTAGCCATGATCCGAACTTGCAGCTCCTCGCCATCGGCTTCTTCAGCAACCTCCGTGTTCTCAACGGGCACCACTGCTGTGGCACCATGGGGGACCGGGGCTCCCGTCGTAATGCGCGCACAAGTATGGGGAGACAAAACCGCCAACTCAGATGAAGCGACGGATATGTTGCTCACGGGCAACACAATAGAGTCTTCGCGGTCGAAGCTAGAGTGGAAGATGGCGTAGCCATCTACAATGCTCGCTCTAAACGCAGGAATGTTGACCGGAGCTCTTATGTCTTTGCTAAGAACGCACCCTAATGACTCTTCAAGAGAAACATCGACCGGTTCCGGAGCAGGAGCATGATCCAAGACTATCTTAACCGCCTCATCAAAATCAATCATGGGATACGGGCTCTGTCTATGGCGGAAAGCAGGGCCGAAGAATCGTGGACCAGTGTGCCCATGGTCATGGGCATGGTGGCCGTGACTGTGGTGGACAGAATGATGGTGCTCACGATTACCGTGGCCGCGGTCGTGGTCATGGTGATGATGAGAATGTTCATGAATCGTGTGTACGTGCGTATGACCGTTTTTTTGAACAACAGGCGCCCGTTTGCCGCTTTCGGTTTCTGGAGACGCACTAGTGGCACTACTATTGCCTTGCGCGCCTGTAAATTCTGAAGCATGGAGCTCTCGTGAGTCTGCACCGCTTGTCAACTTCAATGCGTGGGGCAGTACATTGGCAATCGCCTCGAAGTTCTCAACAGCACCCTTAGGAGATCCTGGCAGAGTGACGACTAGAGTCGAGTCCACAGAACCAGCCACCGGACGAGCCAATGCGGCCAATGAAGTGATTGTGAGGCTGAAGTTTAGCATCGCAGCGACCAAGCCTGGGGCCTTTTTTGTCAACAGTGGCTCAATGGCCTCTGGGGTATTATCGCGCGACGCGAAGCCTGTCCCACCTGCAGTAAACACAGCAGCATATTTCTCCGAAATGAGAGCCTCAATGGAACTGCGGATTGCCTCCTTATCGTCAGACACGTATTTTAACTCCACCTTTTGGGATAAACAAGCAGAGTACACAGCAGATACGAGCGCAGGTCCCGTCTTGTCTAAACGATGGTCTCTCGCACAGGTATCTGACACAACCAGCACTGCAATTCGGGCTTGTGCCGGAGCCATGAAGAATTGGCTCTTTCAACAAACTGCGGCTGGGGATGCCTTGAAGATGATGATGACAAGAATGATAATAATAACAATAACACGATAAGCGGTTGGGATTCCTTTGCTAATGTCGGGTCACGACCAGTAGGGTAGCGGATTCTAGCGGTGGTCCCAGGATGGCCGCCAGGGGGCACAATAAAGTAGCAAATGCGCCTTGTATTCGTTATTGGCAGCTCGCGGAATCGGTTTACTTCAGCGCCCTCAAAACGTGCCACATATAACTATTGCTAATTCTCAAAGATGTCCACGTCGCGACACGCACTTTGGCGCCCTTTCCGTGCATGCAGGAGACTCAACCCATGCCCTCAGTTCGCATATAAACCTTGGTGGGCTAAGGACGGCTCCGTTTCCCTCCAGCTTGACAGTAACCAGGCTTGCAGATATACGGTCAACCAAAACAGTGGGCAGGCGACGCACATGGAGAGGCGCGGATCCCGGCACAACATGGGCGCGCTCGACACGACACGCGTTGCGAATGCCTCCGTACTAGGCAATGGCTCTACAACGGCAAGTGAATTTGAACCACAGTCGTGGTTGCTTAATGCCCGCAACAATAGCTCATCGTCGAAGAGTGATCTCCTCTTGTCTTGGCTGAGCGAACACCGTCTAGAAGCATATTATGAGGGACTTGCGGCAGCAGATATCACGTTTGACATTCTTGGCGACCTACGTAAAGAGGATCTGAAGGATCTCATACCCAAGGTGGGTGACAGAATACGCTTCTGGCGCGCATTGTGTCAAAAGGCCCATCGCGAGTCTGTCAGTGAAACGCCTGCGTCAAGGTCTGGCAGCCTGAGCGCGACACCTTCCACCGCTGCTGCACAGACCCCGGTGAGCCCTAATGGGTCAACAAAGCGCGTGAACTTCTTTAAACCGGATATGTCGGCTTTAGCGCTGAATATCGATGCGGCAAGCACATCCGAACAGATTAAGCGCCAGGTCATTGCTGCGGCGCAACTGTCACCAAACAAGACATACAGATTTCATGATGGGTTCGACTTCTATGACAATGGTGAGCTATTGCACCACGCGATTTTTAGTAAGGGCACTTCGGAGCTGAACATACTAGCCAAGGAGAAGGACACCTCGGGCAGGGATCAGGTTTCGGTGACCCGCTCTAGCTCGCCCCCTGCAATGTCGACGCGACCGACTTCGGACGAGATCACGAACAACCTAGCCAATTTCTTTCCTGAGGCTCGAAAGAACCAGCTGAACGCAAGCGTCCGACATTCTGTATACGTGCAAAATCGGTTGTTCATGGTGGAGGATAATCGGCAGTCACTAAGATTCTCGAAGCGACTGAGCTTTGTTGCGCCGCACGAGCTGTCTGCGATCTCAAATCTGCTGTCGGAATCCGATCGTAGGTCGTCGTTGCTCTCGGTTCATCAGCTCGCTGAAAGAGCCGTAGCCGAGCCTAGGCGAGTGGCAGACAAAGCCATCACTGTCTCTGGGTCACCACCAGCACCAGAGAACGCCAAAGCTAAAGACAACAATGCTGGTGCGGAAGAGAAACCAGATGAGGACGCTGAGGCATGGGACAAGTACTTCGAGGAAGATGATGGCCTGTTCCTGAAAGAACTGGAGAAAGAGGAGATGAACCCATCAGAATGGGTTCGAGGTAAACTGATCGGTCACGGCTCTTTTGGAGATGTATACCTGGCGATAATCTTGTTCAGTGGTGGATTCCAAGCTGTAAAGCAGGTGCCACTACTGGAAGGTGACGTGCGCATGCGCAAAATGGCCGATGCTCTGCGGCATGAGATCATGATGCTGCGCAATCTCGAGCACAAAAACATCGTTCAATATCGCGGCTTCAAAAGTGAGGGCGAGTATATTAACATTTTTCTGGAGTACGTCCCAGGAGGCTCCCTTGCATCCATGTTAGCTGATGTGCAGACAATATCGGAACCACTCATCAAGCTCTACATCAAGCAGTGTCTTATCGGACTCGCTTATTTGCATAGCAAGGGGATCATTCACCGGGATATCAAAGGTGCCAACGTTCTTGTCGGACTTAACGGCGTGGTCAAAATCAGTGATTTCGGTCTTAGTTTGCAGGAAGATGCGGCCCGAGCTCGTCAGTCTATGCAAGGCACCGCCTTCTTCATGGCACCAGAGGTCGCTCGCGGCCGAGGAGGAGTGACGACGAAGGCGGATATTTGGAGCTTAGGATGCCTCATCGTCGAGCTCTTCACGGGGCAGCATCCATACCCGACGTTGTTACAAGTACAGGCGTTGTGGGCCGTTGGAAGAGGCAATTCTCCAGAGATTCCCGAAAAGGCGTCTCCCGAACTCAAAGACGTATTGAGCAGATGCTTTAAAATGAACCCAGATGAGCGAGCAACCGCAGAAGAGCTCCTGATGCTCCCGTTCTTTGAAAGCGTCACGGTTCCCGACGACGCGCCGGCATCGGAACTCACTAACTAAAGGACTGAATGGTTATCATTTATTTATTTAAAGGATCACAAAATCAAGAAAAGAGCTACTACTCAAAGCGGTACTTCTAGGCTACGAATGGACACGAATAAGGTGCCTGTGATTTTACTCTGTTATCCATGGGTTCCCACTAGCATTTCCGGCATCCATCGGTTCGTACGAACTTTCCCTAGGCTCCTCCTCAGGCTGGATAGGAACTATGTTCATAGCAGCATTGTCAGCCTTGCAAAACTGCTCGATTGACGGTGCCATGGGCGCAGACTTTAAGCCGTCCTCGTCATCGGCGTCCCTTGTTTGCTTCTCGTACACAGCGAGGAAGTTATCAGCTTCTCGTGCAGCCCCCAAAACCTGATCCAAGCGCACAGAAAAACTGCGGTTTTGAGATTGCCAAATCCAGGAGCCTGGAGATGAGCGGGATTGTGTGACAGTGGTAGCCGTGTCCTCCTCATTTTCGAATAACACGACACCCTTCAGACTGTAAGGGGTCATTTGTGACCGATCTAGCTCCAAAGAAACCTTACTTTCTTCGAGCAGTTCTTGGTCAAGCTGCTGCGTTTGCGCGTTGCGGCTGGATATCTCAGCGCGTAACATGTCGAGGGCAGCGCCAAGCTCCTCGGCCGCCTCCTCATTACCGGCACTCCTCATAGCTCTAGAGGAGATCTCGAGCGACGTTGGCACGTTTGCGCCATTCACAGTCGCGATCTTGGCGAGTCGAGATTGTAACTCGCGCAGCTCTTGCTTTAGCTCTTGTCTGCGTTTTCTCTTGGCCTGAATCTCCGGCAGCGAGTCCTTCGTGTATCGCTCAGGCCACAGCTGCTCATCAATTTGCGTGTTCCAACTCTGACATGACACTACAACCACGTCGCTGAGTCTGTCAAGGACAGGAACGTCTTCTGGATTATCGCTTTCTGAGTCGTCAAGCACTTGTGACCAAAACATGTCATCGAGGGCTTGCTGCAGCGTCGAACCATCCAGCTCGGGATTCACACCTACTGGTAACAGTTGAATTGACTCGCCTTCAACAATGGCAGAGTTCAAAAGAACGTCTTGCACCGTGGGAATAAGGCCGAGACAAGCGAAGATATCATTGATATGCAGATAGCGTTCCCGTAACCGCGGGACCTTCATGCGAAGCAATTCTTCCATGCCGGCGGTTGCGGCAAGCTTGCGCTCCATTTTGCCATCAAGAAATGCATTGAGTCGTTGCAGCTCCACAGCCACAAGCTTCATCCAGCCTTCCTCGGAGTTAGTGGACGGCAAAACCGGTGAGGATGGGCGCCGCCACCAATCGGGGTCATAGCCAATGCTATCCAGGATGTCTACACCATTATTGGCGAAGACGGAAGCACATCGTTCTGTGGCGTTAAGGGCTATTATGATCGGCGCGAGTAGCGGAGACTCAAGAGAGACAAGTACCGGAGTGCTTGGCGGCGCGAGGTCTGAATCGTCGCTACTGTCGGATGACGCGCTGCTATCCTCGGTGTCTACGTTAGCATCCTCGCTGCTGCTTGATTCTACGGCTTCTTGGCGTGACATGCCCCGTTGGGATGCCGTGGCGGACATATCGGACGTCGACGATGAGGCATCGAGCTCAGCTAAGATCCGGTTCGAGCTCATTGCTTCCTGCCGTTGGTCTCTGGGCCTCTCTGTATAGCTACGCACACACACTGAGCGGGACGCTTATGTGAGATTCCACTTCGGCGGCGTGCTTACCCTAAGCGCGCGTTTGCATGTGCTCTGGGTGGGGGGTGCCTCCTCCTTTTCAAGGCGTGCTGCTTAAGTGGTCCTAAGGTGCGTGAGTGAACAAGACTTCTGAAGAACAGCGAGCTAATTATTTCTAGATGCTAAATACTGAATCTAAGACAAAAATGAATGGAAGGCATAACCTCTTTTATCGACTAGTCTATTAAGACTGCTCCCTGCGCGCCGCAAAGACTCCGATAGAATGCTGGATGTACGCCTCCGCGTAGTATGAGTGTGCAGCGCCATGGGATGACACAAGATTGTGAGCTAACTCGTGAGCCATCACAGGGTAATAGTAGTCGAGAATAAACGGCACTTCTGGGTCAACGCAGCTGTTAAAGAACAGACTCCCGTTTTGGTTGAACGCAATGGTTGACGTATCATTATCGCGGTAAATGTGAACAGCTGCAGGCGAGTAGCCAAACACAGAGCATAGGAAGATCAGAGATTCAGACAGCAGAAGCTCATCTTGCCTCGGTTGTGGGTTTTCAAGCGTGGCAAAGACCTTTACACCGTTGGCCAGGGGTCCCAGCGCCTTCAGGTCAAAAATCTTTCGGTTATTCGTACAGCTTCGCTCCGGTAGTGGAGACGGCGTGTCATTGTGAAGCGGCGATGTCAAATTTGAGCTGTCATATGCCAATCCCCTATTGAGTGCAGACTGCAGGCGTTGTTGCAAGTCTCGCGAGTTACCGGGTTGGCCTGGTACCTCCTCCTGGTGCGACCCTCCCAAACTTTGAGGTATAAGGCTCTTCACATGCGAGAAAAAGTTCTTTCCATGTCTTTCTGCACCTTGCTGAACAATGCCAGGAGATTTAGCCGGATAGTTATGGGGGTTCAGTTGTTGAGCGCTTTGCTGCAGGGGGGATGCCGCTGTTCTATCGCCAGATTTTGGCTTCAGTGGTGCACTGCCAAGCATTGGCCATGTCCATGGCGCGACCGTCGGTGACTTGCTCGCAGTCGGCGTGAGATCCGATTCAGGCTTCTCACCACTAAACTCGAGCTTAGGTGCTTTTCGCTCAAATTTCTGAAGCCCTTGACCCCGCAGTTTCCCCACATTGTATCCTTTTTTCTCGAGAGACCGCAGATCAGAGCTTAGCTGAGTCTCGAGCACAACAAAGGAGTCTTGGTCCGGCTTAACTAGGTATGCCTTGGACAATGCAACAGCAACGTCAATCCACTCAAATTGTTCTCCTGGAACGACAAGTAACATGTTGGGCGCAGTTGGGCTCATGAACGCTGATTTCTGAACCACGATAGAAGTGTGCGGAGGAAGGTCCCGCCTTAACTCCAGACTGCGTACGAGTGATACGTTGACGGACTTTGACCACTCTGGCTTCAGCTGTTTGGACGTGTTGTCTAGAAAGAGTCGCAATCGCTCGTTTATTCGGAACTCAAGCTCATTCTTCCTGGCCTCATTGTCTATGGTCAAGCCAATAGTGATTTTTTCCTTCAATGTCTGCGAAAGAAATCGCACACCAAGTCGCCTGTACAATTTTTCTATGGTGTCATCCTGCGGGGCGGTGTAAATATGCTCACGGAATTGATTGAAACTGATCACATCATCAACTATTGCTAGATCCGCAGCACTGCGAAGTGCGATCTCCCCCTTCAAATCGTCGTTATCCTTTTGGTCCCCAGAGTACTTCACGCCTAGAAGAAACGGAGCAATTCTCATACCTTCAATAAGCTTCGGATTATGGGCAATCGATGCCCATTGGCGCTCAATACTTATGAGCACTTCCTTGTAGGTTTCTGCGCTCTTCAAAACATCAAAGACACGACCAGGGTTCTGGAGCATCATGGCAACTGTTTGTGATAAGGTTGGCTTGTTTGACACCCCCAGTAAATGCAGGAATGGAATTGCACTTTGGCTTGGATGAATAGTCTGCAAAAGTGGCCTCAGGACGTCTTCACCATTGTCGCGCTCAGAGAGAGGTAGGAAAACATTACCAGGTTTTTCCCATGATTTCAGAGATCCTTGCGTATCGTAAACAGGTATGAATGATGAAGTTCGGCAAAGATGTAAGTCGGCCGGCGGAATCTCACCAGTGTATCGAGAAAAGTATGCAAACACATTGTCACATTGACTGGAGCTCATCAAGAACTTCTCTGGGTTTCGCAGCACTCTATGCACGAGAACCTGCGTCGGAGGTCGTTGAGCCACGCCTAGTCGGCTAGAAAAGGCCTCCCATTTGTGTGATATAACATGCTCACCGAAATAAAGCAACTCCGCATCACGGAAGCATTGTGAAGGCTTCACATAACGGTTTTTCTGCAGCGTGGGCACTATTTCCAAATCTGCAACGTCACTTGAGGAATATCGAGCCTCATTGTAGTGCGTAACGAAGTAATGGAGTGCACCTTCCTTATCTTGCGACTGAAACAGCACCTTAGCGCTTGGAAATCGCTTCAAACCTATTTTGAACAGAAGTTCTGACTGGGCTGAGTGATCGCTCCAGCCGGCGAAATCCAAAGTGGGCAGCCCCAAGCGGACCAGTTCGACCTGAGGCGCGTAAAGCTCGCTTACGCGACAGTAATTTTCATTGCCGCTACGTTTCTTGAAGAAGGCTCCTTTCCGGAGGATTTCCCAGTCAGCGGCTTTCAGCATATTCTCATTTTCACACAAGTATTGAACAAGATCCTCATTATTCCATTTCAGCTCCCGAGATTCAAGCGCGTGAAGCACGAACTCCATATCCATAGACTGCCGCACGCCGATATCGAGGAGCCAAACGCGAGAGACATCAACGTGAGGTGATACTACTGGCAGGTTCGGAAACAGTTTGATCTCTTGGGCATAGGTCTCGGCCGGGAGCTTGAGCCCTTGCTGAGTTGGCATACATTTCACGGAGTTGAGTGACCGGCTTATTTCTAGTCTCTGAGACTTGGATAAGCGAGGCCACGTTCGACTTGAGACATGCAACATTGCCTGCGCGATCTTAGCAGCTTGATCACTGGACATAGAACCGCTCGCGAGCTTCTTAACTCGGCATTCGACCCACACGGGGAGCCGTAAAGCATGAATCCCGAGTACTTCGAGCTTCTGCGTTCCTGTTGTAGTGGCTAAATCGAATGGCAGACAATTGGCTGGCAAAGTTGCTGCTAATTCTTCTTCTGAGTGAAGCGTCCGGTCATGGTACCAAGCGATCAAGCCTAAATTGTATACCTGCTCCTCATCACCTCCCCTAACATTAGTGGCAGAGAGGAACTGCGTGCGAGTAGCGGTGTCGAGACGAGGCCACTTTTTTGCGAGCCAGTCAACAAAGTTGACGAACTGATCTTTGGTGAGAACCGAAGAAGCAATATCGGCGCAGATCTCAGACAATGAAACAACCTGGACGTAGCCCAACTTCTCCAAGTCTTTGGCAAGATCTTGATCACTAACAACTGGCGTCCTTCGTAGAACATCAGCAGCGTCTCCCGGGAGCCTGACCTTGACTGATGGTAATATTCCTTGCGTTGAAGGCACCAGTGTCTCCCGTGAGCAATTCCAAAACCCTTCGCGCACATAAAGTCCAATAACGGCTTCTGGTGCCGACTTACCGAAACGGAAACGAGAGCAAACAAAGAGAGCGTCCTCCATCCCCTTTTCGCCGAGGCTTTGGAAGTTCGAAAGCTCGTATTCGTAAACACAGCGTGCCATTACACCGCCCATATAAAGCATCTCGCTGTTCCAATCCTTCACAAACTGGTTCGACATATCAACAGCCGTGCGCTCCATAGTTGGGATGACCTGATTCAATGCGAGATGGGATTTGAAACCTGTGCTCTGCTTCGTAGCAAATCCAATGAAAATCTTAGCATCATTGTAGTCATTTGGAAAAATGTACGATGTGAGCTGCGACTTTTGCGGTAGAGACTTTATTCCCGGGAAGGATATCAAAGACATCACGGCTTGTTTTGGTGGCGGCTTCAGCAGTGTCTCAAGCATCTTCTTGCGGAATCCCGAAGATACACTTACGTCTAGGAATGCATCTGCCTTCAGGAGGTCACATTCAACGACAGTATACTCGTCAGGGTCCGTGGACGTAGTCAACAGCGAGCTCACTAATTGCCGCCCAAACGAAAAGACACCTTTTGAGAGCGACAGTGGCGGCATTTGCGTAGCATTCAGATACTCGATAGACACATTGACTTTAGTCCTTTCTATGCGCGTCATATTAAGAGTCCGGTTCGGCGACTTCGTCTGGAATGAAGGTGGTTGCGGTAGAAGCTGTGGTTTTTGAGCTGTTTTCGTCAAGTGGAGAAGCTTTGTGACCCGGCCGCCATGCTTTAACTCAAGTCGTATTTCATTGAGGTTCACTAGCATGAAGCTTTGGACTAGGAAGCCAACGAACTTCACCAAATCCGGCAGCGCTTGCTCCTCACGGTACGGAAGGTCGATAAGCGTGCCCTTCTGGTAGGTGGGGGCCTTTTCTGTGAAGTAGTAATGTAGTTGCACCCCATGGTATTTGAATGACATTACTTGGTTGCCGGAGTGGACTAACGGCTCATCGGTAAGCTCAAACACAGAATAAAATCCAACACCGAAGGCGCCGATCTTTGTTTCATTAGGATTACCGGACGCAATTTCGCGGAGGCGGGCCCAGTCATCGGGGCGAAGTCGAGGCCATCATTCGTAAACCGCAGATGCGTGATGGGCGCGTCGTGAAGCTGAGAGCCAGCTATGTCTCCTCGAGGTGTTTCCAATTGGATGACGGCGCTTGTGGATCGAGCATCAGCACTATTCTGCAGCAGCTCACGGAACAAAGCATAGTCGACGGGGTATTTTGTCAAGGCTCGAGTGATCAGTGCCCGATGATTTACGCCCACGGCTGCGCCTTGACCGGAACTCGCACGAAACTGCGAATAGTCCATAGCTTATCCCAACTTTTATGGAACCAGTGCCTGAAGCTGTGGCGAAGCACCGTAAAGCCTAAATGCTTGGGATATGAGCGCTTGTTATATATTATTATATCACGAGCGTAATAAACAAGCGCCATCCAGTTCGTCGTCACGTGCCGTTTGTGGCGGCGCGTACTGCCTTTTTCTGACGGTCGAGTTATGAGCGCCTAAATTGGGCAGGATGCCGGAGGGCATTCTCAAGCGCCTCAGTATAGGACTTTACCTCTGGACCGATCTGTCCCATTAGCAGCTTGATTGTCTGGTCTTCCTGAAGGCTGGTCAATGTTCTCCAGAGTGGAACATCCATATTTAGCACGGCCCTAATATACTGCTCATCCGGCAGCTCTTGACAGTGCGCTAATGCCTGTTCAAACTGCTTGGTGTTTGCCAGGGCAATAACGTACAGCCGGTGCCAATATGCAGAGACGTTCGCAATTGTGCATAAATGGCCCAAGACGTGCACGATGGCCTCAAACTCCCGCATAGCGATGTGCTCCGTAGCAGACTGCTCATAGATGAGTCTCTCTAGGTCCGCGTCGGCCTCGTCGCCACTGCGAATGGCCTCGCGCAGAATCCGCAGATTGTACAGCCTTTGTTCTGGGGACTGGCTCTTCAATTCGTCTAGTAAAGCCTTCTGCTCTTCAAGACTGAGCTTGCGATGACCACGGCTTCTTAAACCTGGCCCATTCTTGGTGGCAAACTTGGCGGCCCGCTGCTCCTTCGTGAGCGGTTTCATTGCCCCGGGGAAGGTGCGCGTAGGTCACATGTTTGCCCGAGAATTAGCTCTGTCGACGCAAGCCAAAACGCACTACCCAAAGCCTGAACCACATAGCTCAGTCCTCAGTGGCGCCCTGGGTCCTTCAAACTGAATACAATGTCTGCTCCCGTGAAGGCGCTGATGGCGAAGCCACTGTCGCTAATTGTGACGACGACATGTCCATTTTGCCAACAGGCTCGTCGCATGGCCGTTGCTAAGGGCGTAGATGCCGACGTGCTTGAGCTCGATCGTGCGCCGAACGGACCCGAAATCAGGCGCGAGCTCACCCAGGCCACCAAGCAGACCACTGTGCCTTATGTCTTTAGCAATGGTCGTTTTATCGGCGGATTTTCGGAGCTCTCGAAGGAGCCGCAATCGTTCTGGAGCAGTCTTCAGAAGAAATAGAGGGCTACTCTGTGCCTGAAAATATATGTACACAGATTCTATAGACGCTTCCCGTAAAATCCCTGGATCGCCTGGCTTCGGCGACTTACGCCCTGGGCCGCGCTTGCGTACCGCCAATCTCTCTCTAACGGGTCGAACCTAGCCCCACTAGCGCCGTACAAAGCTGTCGCGGTTCGGCTGGCTTTATACACGTACAGCCGCGCAGCAATCCTCAGAACCATGGAGCAGCCAGGGGAGTCGACGTCTCTTTTGGGCCATGAGACTAGCACTCGAACCTTTAATCGCCGTGCTGCCTATATCCTTAGCGCGTTGAGCTGTTTACTTTCCGCATCGTTCACGGTGTTTTCGTTGTACACAGAGTCCTTCGAGTCACGCTTGGGATACACTCCATTGCAGCTGAACTACGTGTCAATTGCGGCTGAGGCAGGCCTGTACTTGTTTGTTCCTGTTCTTGGATACATAGCTGATGCGTCGCGCCTCTCATCCCTGGGGATTATTGGCTCAGTTACTTACGCTGTTGGGTATGCGGGCTGTGCATGGGCGCTCATGACGGGCCAGTCGTATATCTGGATGGCAGTTTTCTTCGCAACGGTCGGCATTGGCTGCTCTGCGGTGTTTATCTCGTCGCTCGTGAACTGCGCCCGCCTGTATCCTAAAAGCGCACTGCTGGCCATTTCACTGCCTACAACCCTATACGGCTGCTCTTCACTATTGTACGCACAGGTCGTGTCGCAGTATTTGCGCCAGGGCGCCGACTTAGCCAAGCTGTTCACAGGCTTTGGTGTGCTTCTCTGCTTCATTGGCCTTGTTGCATTCGCAGCTCCGAGGCTCGGCAATGTCGACACTGTTACAGGAAAACGCCCAGAGGAGCTCGAGGCGCCCTACCTCCTGGAATCGGAAAGCTACCTGCGGCGGTTCTTCAGTGACAACAAGACCCTCATATTCCTAATGTCCTTCATCTTGGTGAGCGGGCCTCTGGAGATGTATCAAAACAATATCGGGCTCATGGTAAAAGCTGGACATCCGGACAGCAACGTGGCTCTGCAGGTCGGGCTTTTTACGGGCTTCAGCACAGTTTCCCGGCTTATCGTAGGCGCCAGCACGGACATGTTCAAGTTGCGTCCGCCGGTAGTGCTCCTAAGTGTGCTCGTGGTTCTTGCCCTCGTAGATGCGCTATTCGCGGGGGCTAAGATTCCTATATGGCTGACGAGCACAGTAAGTGGTGCCGGCTACGGGTCAGCCTTCACCTTGTATCCGCTTATTGTGTCCCACGTTTGGGGTATTGAGGTCTTCGCCACGTACTGGGGTATGTTCATACTGGGCCCCGCTATTGGGTCGTTCATGTTTGGTGTTTTGTTTGCCACGGATATGCAGAGCTCGTCTCAGTACACTACCACGTTCGCCGTCTGCTCGGTGGCGGTGGTCGTGAGTTGCATCACCATATATAAATTGCAGTTCCAGAGCAAATTTTGAATAAATAGGGTGCTTCATGAAGATACACGGTTAATTAATATTACTGAGGACGTCCGTCGCCTATTGTCAAGCTCGCTTGGAAGTGCGCATTCGCTACCTTTTCGTCAAGGATCTCTATCACTGAGTGATACTTCTCACGCCCGGCCGGTGTGTGCAAGATACTCTTATCTTCTGGGAAGTGTAGTCGCAATATGAGCGTACGCAGGGTTCTGGAATCCAGAATGGACAGCGCGTAGGGCCCGATGCGGTACTTCTTCACCTTTTCTTGAGTAACGGGGTCATTTATGGTCTCGGTCTTGAATGCGCGCCTGGCCTCGAGTCGTGTCAGCGACGCTCTTAGGGATTCCTTGATCTGGGATTCCTCACCGCTGCCTATCTCAGGCCCAGAGTCATCATTACCAGTAGAGCTCTGACCTGCGTGCAGATGGCTCCGCGTGAACCCAGCGTATATCTCTTCAAAGTCTACGAGGTCATCCTTGAGCACGATCATAATTATGACGAAAAGCATGATTCCGTAGTCCTTACGGTAATGCTCTGGATATGTTCTCGCTAGGACCGCACGATTTTGAAACGCCTTGGACACCAGAACATACTCGTCTCGCGCAGGCGATGATTTATCAAACGCAGGAACCGCATTTTTCAACGGACAAAGATGCAGACAGAACTGTTCTTTCAGAAACTGGTCCGCCTCCGTAATGTAGCTCGCCACCTCGGCAGTCCCAAGTCCCAGAGTCTCCGATAACTCTTTGCGCTTCACAGGTCGGCCTGTGCCCTGTATCAGTAGGGCATATCGGGCAATGTCGCGAGCCTCTTTCGAGTACCGGCTTTTGAGCCCCGTAGGCTCGGCTTCGGACGGACTGTTTCCTTCGTAGTAGCTCCTGCTGCGCTTTAGATCCGACATGGCAATTCTATCGGGTACACAATGTGGGTTAGGTGCTGACGGAATGTCGCGCTTATTATTATCATCGTCTCAACCTTCGAGGGCCGCGACAAAGCCGCGGGGTTTGCGCGCTGCAGACACGCGAATATATGGAGCTCAACAATACTTATACAACAGCTAACAGCACTAGCGTTACCCTTCTTAATCGTCCTCGTCGTCACCGCGCTTCCGCTTGAACCCCTTGCCGCCGCGCGCTGGCCGCTTACCCATTTTCTCGTGGATACGCGCCATGTTAATTTTGGCTTGCCGCTGAGCCTCGTCAATGCTCCCCAGTAGGAGCATGACGCCTTCTTTGTCTATGGGGAACTCTGGCAGCTTTTTGTCGCCATGCACTTCCTTCTCGATGTTCGTGTACCGAATCACGTCGTACTGCGCGCACATTGTGATGGCCTTGCCGCTGCGTCCAGCACGCGCCGTGCGCCCGACGCGATGCACGTACTCAGCAGCGTTGTCCGGGACCTGGTAGTTGATCACTGCGTCGACCTGCGGGATGTCGAGGCCTCGAGCAGCAACGTTTGTAGCAACGAGAATATTCTTCTCACCGGCACGGAACCGATTCAGTGCGTGTAGACGCGATTGCTGTGACATGTTACCATTGATGGGAACGGTGGAGAATCCTAAAGTCTCCAGCATCATTGGAATACGCGTGCCCTCGTCCTTCGTGTTCACAAAGATCATCAAAGACTTTCCTGCCAACTCGTTCAATATGTAAACCAGAGTCGCATCCTTATGTTTGAGCGGCGTGAACACGTAGTATTCCATCAACGTATCCACTGTTGTGATGCGATTCGAGATCGATATTCTTACCGGGCTCTTCAAACTTGCGCGCTGTAGCTGCTCAATGTCCTTCGACGGCGTAGCAGAGAACAGATAAGTGTGGCGCTGCTGTGGTATGATTTCTAGAATCTTCGTGATGGGCTCCTTGAAATCCATATCCAGCAGTCGGTCCGCCTCGTCAAGCACAAGGTACTGCAGGTGACGCATGTGAAAGCCCTTCGTCTTCTCTAGGTGATCAAGAAGACGTCCGGGGGTTGCAACAACAATGTGTGGCTTGCGACTTAGTGCCACAGCTTGTTGCATATGGTCTTCACCACCAATGATCACAGCCGTTTTAACCCCCATCGAAGCGCCTAGCGCCTGGAATTGCTGCGCAGTCTGATGCGCCAGCTCGCGGGTGGGGGACAAAACACAGCAAAATAAAGGCGATGGCTTCTCGTACAACGCTTGTAGCACGGGAAGCGCGAATGCCGCGGTCTTACCGCTACCAGTTGCAGCATAGCCCATGATATCCCGGCCCTCTAGAGCGGGCGGAATAGACTGCTCCTGAATTGGCGTCGGCTTTTTGAATTTGAGGGCCTCACAAGCCTCCACCAAGATACTAATGAGTCCCAGGTCTTTGAAAGTAGACATCTTGCAAATGCACTTTTTTTTTCTCGCCGGTTAGTTATTTATTCTGCTAACGCGAATCGAACTGGAAAAAAATTATATAATGAAAAATAATCCAACCCTTGGTGGGGTCATCATCATCGTGTTTTTTTGTTAGCGGCCAGCAGCACACTTGTTTTTATTTGATAGACAATGGCTCGAAGACACAAAGTGAGGACTCATAATGCTACGCCTGGGGAGTCTCAGGAAGGCGTGCCGAAGTCAATGATCATTAAAATGGGCGACCCGAAGAGAAAGCCGACTCGAACATTGGCGGCCCTTGTGCGCGATTTCCGCCAGGTTATGCAGCCTAATACGGCCGCTAAACTCAAGGAGCGGAAGTCTAATAAGCTGAAGGACTACTTGGTGATGTCCGGCCCGCTGGGCGTCACTCATTTCTTTATCTTTTCGCAAACCAGCTCCGGGAACACGACGTTGCGTATTGCTCGCACGCCAAGGGGACCGACCCTGTACTTCCGCGTGAACCAGTACTCGCTAAGCAGTGACATTCACCGCAGCCAGGTCCGGCCTCACGCTCTTACTCCGCAGAGTCCCGAGCTGCGCAACCCGCCAGTGCTGGTTATGAACAACTTTTCCAGTGCTAAGACGAGCGACATGGACGGCTTGATCACGTCGATGTTTCAGAACATGCTGCCTACGATTCACGTCGATGCTTCCACGTCCCTGGGCGGAGTACGTCGTGTGCTGCTGCTAAATCGCATTCCTGACACGGATGAGATAGAGCTGCGCCATTATGCTGTAGTGACGCGCGTTGTTGGGTCATCAAAGGCTGTCAAGAAGATCAATGCTATCGCGCGCGGCCAAAAGGCGATTCCGGATTTGCACAATCTGCAGAGCGTTGCTCAATACATGGTGGACCCATCGTTGAGCGATTCGGAAGGCGAGGACGAAGTCATTCCTGGTGGTGCCTCTTCCTCTCTGCCCGCGGCGGCAAAGGTAAAGAAGGCTGTTAAGCTTGTTGAGGTCGGACCGCGCATGAACTTAACGCTGCTCAAAATCGAGGACGGCTTGTGTGGCGGCAAGACCCTCTTTCATACTATCGAGAAGCGCACTCCGGAGCAGGCTAAGGCACTCGAGAAGCAGCACCAGCGAAGAGACGCCCAGCGCGCACAACGGCGTAAGGAGCAGGAAGCGAATGTTGAGCGGAAGCGCGAGGCTGCGGCGGCGAAGACTTCCCGTTCTAAGCGTGGTGCTGAGCGGGCGAAGTTGCGGTCTCAGGAAGAAGAGAAGGCTAGTGACATGGATAACAGCGATGGTGACATCGACAATGAAAATGTCGAGGACATGAACGACTATGAGCTCGAGGCCGAGCTTGCCGATGGACAGGATGAAAGCGAGAGCCAATCGGAGGCGGAAAAGTAGCGGACTAGACGCTTAAGGTGCCCTGAACGCTTAAGTATGTACTAATTCAATGTCTATAGTGCGACGAGCGCCATTTCCTTAGGAGGATAGGGCGTACCGTCGTCTATCTAAGAAAGCAAAGATGCAAACTGATTTGGCGCATTTGGCGTGGAGGACACTGCCGCTGCTCGATGTGCACTGAAGTATTCATGGATCCATGACCGGCCGCGCGCAATAGAGCTGTACCCCACAACACATGGCAAGCTTCATAATCAAAAAGGCTAACCTGCTACTGCAAAGCAGAGTTTTGAATCTTGGGGGGGGGCACCAACAACTTCTTTTGCCTAAATTATACGTGTCCTATGAAGGCATTGACCACACGATCGTTTCCCGGAGTAGCCCCTCTGCGCCCCAAACGCGCCCCATATTATATGGGCAAGGGTTGTCTCACGAGCGCCGCTATCATCTGCGTATGGATCTGTGCGCGCTTGGCTTGCCTCAAAAACTAGATCCTGCAACTTAAAAATCAGGGCTAGTTACTGTCGGTGCTGATGCGTTTCAGGATCCTGAGAGTGCGGAACATATTTTGCTTAATATGCATCGCTCTTCTCACCGCCGCTATATGGAAGACTAGCTACAGACCCGGCTTTTCACCACCGACCCTCGCATTCCCCGAAGGCAAGTCGCCCGATGCTTTCAGGCACGTCACTGTTGAAGGAAACTGGTTTCCTACGCGGGCGGATCGCGACAAGTTTGGCGGCGCCGACACATGGCGCGAGCCGCACGCTAACGGGTCGGCGAGCGCCGTAACAGGCCTGACAGGCGACTTCCAAGATGCAGTTGATCCCATAGCGCTGCGTACTTTCTACATGCTAAAAACCGGTGCAGACGTGATGTGGGAACGGCTGCCCGTGCATTTTGTGTCGACCTTCAAAAGGTTCCCATTCCACCAAACGTATTCGGACGAAGCAGCGACTATCGGGAAAGAATCGGTCATTGACATTCTGGCAACCTTGCCGCAATCTTTACTTGATGATCCTCAGCTAGTCGGATACCGTGTTCGAGAGACCAATGTGCAGCAAAACTGGGGGTGGGACAGTAAAAAGGTTCGTCTTGATGGCGACCATGAGGGATGGGAGGCCGATAAGTTTAAGAACATCCCGATGCTATTGCACGCCTACAGGCATGCCCCAAAGCACTGCGACTGGTTTGTGCTCGCAGATGACGACACGTTCATCATGTCTCACAGCCTTGGCTCGATGGTGCGGAACTTGGACCCGCGGAAGCCATACTACTTGGGAAGCCCAGCTCTTGTTAAGGGCAGGTTTGCGAACAAGGGCAAAATCGGCGGCGCCTTGAAGGCTGCGATGCCGGAAGGAAAAGACGTACAGCTATGGTTTGCGCATGGAGGTTCGGGAATCGTGATCAGTCGCGGCGCACTTGAGGCCCTCTTCTGGGACCCGCAGCGGGAAGATGACACTGTGTCAGAATACTCTCGACAGGCTATCCACGAGTGTTGTGGCGATGCCATGGTGGCGTTTGTGCTACGAGAAGAGCTGGAACTCTTTCTCAATCAAGGCATTGACGAGACTGAGCTCTACAACGACCCATTCCAGGGAAACACTCTGGCTGATACAATTGTTGCCGGGCCCACCGGCGGGTGGTGCCAGCGTATTGTGTCGTGGCATCATCTTAAAGCATGGGAAATTAACCGACTGTTTGATTGGGAGACCACACTCCTTTCGCGCAAACCGAATCTTGAGCGTGGTGTCCTTTATAGCGACGTTTATCATGACTTCATCCTGCCGTACCTGATGGAGGAGCGCGAAGACTGGACAATAAGCCCTGACGCTGTGCCGTATGGACCTGAGAGCTCATTCGAAGTCCCGAGCACGGAAGAGGTGCTCTGGCCCGGCAGAAGCAAGGAGCATTGTCGACAGGTGTGCGAAGTCGTAACGCACTGTCTTGGATGGAGCTATGAATACGGCAGCTGCAGCTTGCAAGGTCTTGGTGTCACGCGTGGCATGGCTCTTAACGATCGCAGTAAGGACTGGAACAATGACAGTTTTCCCGTAACGTCTGGCTGGATTGTGGATAAAATTCGGAAGATCCGGTCCGGAGAGGAATGCGACGCGCTTGAGTACAACCACGATACGGAAGAGTACAATGACTCGCCTGAGACTTCGGAGGGCTGGTACTTCCGCAAGCTTGAGCAAGAAAAGAATGCGATGTCGGATGAAGTCAATAACGGCTTCCCCAAAACATTATCGCGCCAAAACTGAAGCTAATGCAGCTAGCGATACTCCATGACCTTCGTGGCTTATTATAGAGAGCCCTTACTAGTTACGAAACCTATACTTCGTATCAGCACCTACACCACTAATAATGTGCTAATGTTCCGTTGCATCGGCAACTGTTAACAGGAGAAATGTTATGCGCATTCAAGAGAAGAGGGACCCTGTGCTACATAATCAACTCGCACAGGTCAGATGAAAAGCCATGGATCGACCAGCTCGGGTACAAGTTGCGAAGAGCGAATTAGATGAAGCCGCCGCCGAAAGAGCGCTACAACAACAACAGCGTCAGCTGCCGTCTGCTGTGTTCAATACCTGGTATGGGAAGTGGGCCGGTGGCGACAAGCAAGACACGCGTTTTCGAAGCCCTTATAGATGTAACGCCGAGCGTGATTCCGGCTTCACGAAGTCGCAAGGGCCCTATTTTTGCATCTGGTTTGCCAGAGGAGCTTGCTACAAAGGCTCGAATTGTGAGGCATTGCACAGAATCCCACAGCAAGAGGATGCTCGTCGCTTCAACAACAAAACGGATTGTTTCGGACGTTTAAAGCACGCGGATTACCGTGAAGACATGGCGGGAGTTGGTTCTTTGCTCAAGGAAAATAAGACGCTGTTTGTCGGGTACTTCGAAAAGGGAGTGCCTAGTACTAGGCTCGCGGAACAAGTACGGACACAGTTCGTGGAGTGGGGAGATGTGGACCGCGTGAAGCTTGGCAAGAACAGTAGCATTGCTTTTGTCACTTACAGCTGCGAGCTCAATGCTCAATTTGCTAAAGAGGCAATGTCAAACCAGTCTATAACTGGGGAAGAGACACTGACCGTGCGCTGGTCGCGTGACAGTGGTCTTAACGCGCGAACAAAGGCGTCCCAGACTTCGGCAGAGGAGGACTGGGTTCGGCAGATCGTAAAGACAGTGATTCAGAGCCGTGAGGACGCGGCGCGAACTGCTGTCGACCATGAAGCAGCAGAGCGTTCTGAAACAGAGAACCACAAAGGTCTCATTTCAGCCGAAGCTGTGGGTAGGCTGCGAGAGCTAAAACGACAAAGAGATGTCGAAGTTGAACGCGAAAACTTGTACCAAGTGCCGCCGGAGCTAAACCCATCCAGCAATGTTCCTGAAGGTGACGCTGCTACCGCTGGGTCTGCACCAAGAAAACGAAGGGGCCTTGTAGATTACGACTAATGTTTATGCACGCAAAACTAAAACTCAGCTTAGACGTCGTCATCGCTGTCTTCCTCCCATTGCCAGATGTAGTCGTCGGTTAAGTCGTAGACAAGCTCCTTGAGCTCATGGTTGCCGTACTGAACGAGCTTCCGAAGCTTCCGCGGATTGTCATTGAGCTCAAACTGCGTTTCCAAAGACGGGACGTTTTTATAAGGCTGTGGACACCAATGTTCGGTTCTTACAGCGACGCCGTCGTCACTGGCTTCGCGTAATGGTGACGAGGGTTTGACCGCCGTTCGCTGCAACGTAAGAAGGTTACGAACATGCTTAGCCTTGCCATCCAGCTCTCCAATAGTACGCCCAGCTTGGACGATGTTGGCCTTGGGAACGGCAAACGTGAGCTCCTCGCTTAGCTGGTACATCGAGACGGGATTCTGGCGAAGGCTGCTCATGAGACACATTGTCTCGAACGTCTCCATGTGCTGCAAAGCATTGGCCTCGAAGTCGGTGGCGTGAAGATCCTGCATTGGAATGACCAGCGAAGAGAACTCAGAGAACGTGGCTAGTGCCTGCACGCGCGACTGGCGTACGGCAAGCGGCAGTCGCGGCGTTGAGAATTGCCGTGACATTGCCCAGGTAAATACGGGGTTCTTCGGAATGAAGTCATCGCGCAGCGACTCAAGATAGGCACCAGTGAAGCCTGCCCATCCGCCGAGATCAGTGACAATGTTCACACCCCCCAAATGGTCGCACTTCTCTAGAGTTGGTCTGAAGGTCGAGTCGAGATAGTCGTCGGCATTAGAGCCGTCATGTTTGCTTGCTTCACCGAATTGCTCCTCACCCTCGGCAACCACTGCGAAGTCGTTGTCTTGGCCCTCAGGCGCCCCGCGCTGCCGGCCAAAGGGGAACTTGTGCGGATCCACCTCCCACCCAGGGATCTCGTGCAGTGTAGATGGATGTAAAGGCACGCGTAGGCGGTCTGTCCATGATTGTATCGCATCTGCGGACGAGAGTTTCGTCGTACTCACGGGGCGGCCCTGGCTCTGGGCGATAGCTTCGGGGCTCTGCGGCTCCTCATACTTTTCCAAGAACCGACGCCAATTCCCGAGCCCGTTTCGAAAGTCCCAAAAGATGCCCCTTGGAGTGAATTGCTTGCCGTAAGTAAAGCGCACTTTTGGGTTCACTCGAGATTCAGCAGCCTCATCGGCGGTGTAAACGAAATAAGATTCTTGGAGGTTGTAAAAGCTGGCATTCAAATTATTAGCCTGTGGGCCAAAAGACAAGTGCACAACTTCTCCCATAGTGTCTACTGGCGAGCTGAACTAGCAAGCTGAACAGTCTCGCGATAGTTGAGCCACTGGCCTCGCTCTCTTTAACCTTCGTTCAAGATGCGCGTGCTCTCCCACAGGGTCAGGCCCAAGCCCTTTCCCAGCCAGCCTTTTCTTCCTCCGGCCGTTGGTGTCCTCCCTAAAATTGATGCGGGTAAACCACCTATCGCACGTGATGCAATTAACGTGCGGGCCAGAAATGGCCCGACACGAACACGTAGTCGCCTCTCTACACGTAACCAGCGCACTCTTCACCGAAGAAGTAAACAGTGCCGCGGTCATAAAATATATGAACCATGTGGTTGCCAATTCTACTCTCTGCACTGGTTGTGGCATTAGCTGCTGATTATTACGAAGTTTTAGGCGTGGAGCGTGACGCTACGGAGCGCGAGTTGAAGAAGGCATATCGCTCGTTGAGCCGTCAGTACCACCCTGATAAAAACCGCGGAGATGAGAGCGCCAAGCACAAGTTTATAGAAGTGTCCGAGGCGTATGAGATTCTTTCAGACCCGCAGCAGCGCCAAGTATACGACAGGTATGGCGAAGATGGTCTGAAGGGCGGTGGTTCTGGTGGTTTCGGCATGCACCAGGATCCCATGGACCTCTTCCAGCAGTTCTTTGGTGGCTCTATGTTCCAAAATCAAGGTATGGCTCAAAAGCGAGGCCCAGACACCGTCACTACTATGGCAGTCACTTTACCAAACGCATACGTTGGTGATACCATGGAGTTCTCGATTGCCATGGACACGTTGTGCGATGAGTGCTCCGGGTCTGGAAGTGCTGATGGGAAGCGCGATACGTGCTCGCAATGCCAGGGCTCGGGTCAAAGGATCATTCGGCACCAGCTGGCCCCCGGAATGATCCAGCAGATCCAGACTACTTGCGATCAGTGCGGTGGCAAGGGCTCCACGATCGCAAAGCCCTGTGCAGTATGCCACGGCCGTCGTGTGGTAAAAGAGGATCGCAAGTACAACGTGTTTCTGGACGCGGGCTGTCCTCGCGAGTGGGATTACGTCCTCGATGGCGAAGGTGACCAGAACCCCGACTGGGTGCCTGGGAACTTAATTGTGCATATTGTCCAATCGACGTCTAGCAACATGGGCTACAGAAGACGAGGCCCTGATTTGTTCAGAGAAGAGGTGCTGAGTGCGAAACAGGCAGCACTGGGTGGATGGACTAGAGCGCTTAGGCGACTCGACAACAAAACAAGCCTAACGATTGGGCGTAAAAATGGTGAGAAGGTACATCACGATGCTGTTGAGTTGATCAAGGGCGAGGGAATGCCCATCCATGACCATGAAGACAGCACGTTGCATGGTGACTTGTATATTCGCTACAAGGTGGTCGGCACCTCGGATGGCGTCGACGTGGGCCAAGGGCATTCAGAATTGTAGACATTGAGCGACCTGATCGCTGAACTACTACTCAGTTAGTGATTTCCGGCCGTATTGTAACTTGTAATGCAGAATGGCAATGTATAACTGTTGTTGGCACACAACTCCTGGCCTCGCGATGCCAAAATGCGCCCTTGCCCCAGACACTGCACCCCATGTAAGATTTCAGTTACCAGTTACATAATTTTTTTCTGTGCGAAATCTTTCCACTATTTGTATATGGCGTTGAGCGTGAAAAGGAAGAGCGGCAAGGACTTTGCACCGGCAAAGAAGGCCAAGAAGGCCACAGTGGTCCAAGGACTCGTAAAGAAACCGGCTGCCAAAAAGGAGCCCGAATTGGTGTCTGAATCGGAGTCTGAGGTTTCGGACCAGCTGGAAAACGCGTCTCAGGACGAGTCGAATGACAGCTTTGCGTTCAACAGTGAGGAGGAGGATGAAGACGAGCTCGATCAGATTGACGATGCTCAAGCTGAGAGTGACGACAATGCTGACCTTCATGAGGACGAGCTGGACGATGCAGATTCGAATGAGGAAGAGGCTGCTGTCCCGGAGAAGAAGAAGACAGACAAGGAAATCGGCGATGCAAAGCTGAAGCGGAAGGAGCAGAAGGAGCTCCAGAAGGAGCGCAAACTGCAGAAGGCGCATGGCGCGGAGATTGAGCAGACGAAGAAGCTTTGGGAGGGCCTGCGCGCGAAGCAGGGCGTGTCGAAGCAGGAGCGCACGCGTCTACTCAAAGAGATCACAGAACTTGTGGACGGTAACTGGAAGGACATGGTGTTCCGACACGATGCGTCGCGAGTTGTGCAGACCGTCTTCAAGTACGCCGACAAGGCACTGCGCATTGAAATCACGGCCTCACTTAAGGGCCGGTACGTGGATCTGGCCAAAAGCGCTTACGGAAAATACCTGCTTGTGAAGATGTTGCATTATGGTTCCCCCAAAGTGCGTGAGGAGATTATCAATGAGATGCACGGCTCTTTCCGTAAACTCATGGGCCACAAGGAAGGTGCGTATGTTATCGAAGACACGTTCCGCGACTTTGCCACGGCGAAGCAGCGGAGACAGATCATGCGCGAGTTCTACGGTAGCGAGTTTGCTCTGTTCAAGAACGCGGGCGAGGCGAAAGCAAACCTCACCGAGATCATTGCTGGGAACCCAGAGAAGAAGAAGTACCTTCTTGACAACCTGAACAAGGTTATCACCCAAGCAATCAACAAGGGGTCTATTGGCTTTGAAATTGTGCATGCCATGATGCTGGAGTATATCCGTAACATCGAGCGCGACCCCAAGAGCCTTATTCGTGAGACATTCATCGACTTGATCGCCGATGACTTTGTTGAAATCGTACATACTAACGCCGGCTCGCAAGTGGCGAGTCTTGCCCTTGCGATCTCCACCGCTAAGGAGCGCAAGCGTCTGCTGAAGAGCCTAAGGCAGTTCCCGGCAAAACTTGCCAGAGATAATTTCGGCACTATTGTCATGATGGCTGCATTCATGACCGTTGATGATACGAAGTTGACACACAAGGCTTTCGCCGAGCTCGAGGCCGAGATGGCGGAGCTCATGTGTCACCGCTACGGGCGGCGCCCTCTGCTCATGCTTCTCGTTGGCAGCAGCAACACGAAGTATTTCGGTGTGCTGCAGCAGCGTTTCAAGGAGATTAATGAGTTCAAGAAGGACTTTTCCAAGAAGGACGACGACGCTCGTCGTCTTGAGCTCTTGAACGCGTTCTTGCCGGCCATGTACGCGACTGTTAAAGAGCAGACGGGCGAACTCGTAAAGGAGAATCTGGGTATGCAGTTCGTGAGCGAGCTGTTCTTGAACGCGCCTGAGCTGGACGACGAAGCTGTTTCTGCGGTGCTCGCTGCGTACGAATCGGATCCGCAGCTTAACAAAAACCACGCCTTGAATGTGAACCCTATGAGCGGCCGTGTTGCGAAGCTGCTCGTGCGCAACAATGCGAAGTTTGCCGACGAAATGAACGCGCTTGTCATGAAGTATCCCGTGTCGTGGACTAAAGGTGAGGGGTGCTTCACCGTTGTTGCGTTGCTGGAAACCTTGAAGGGCAAGTCGCTTGAGCAATTGAAGAGCGTGCTCAAGAAGAACCAACGTGAGATTCGCAAGAGCGAGGCTAAGGGCATCCAGTTGCTCCTGGGTCTCATTGACGGCAAGTAGATCGCGATTAGAGTGGTGGAAATATTGCGCATAAAAATAATCATATACATCGTCATCTATCTGTGTCGAATCAGGTTAGCGTAGCTTTTCAGCAACAAAAGAAGAGCCAAGCATCAGTTAGTCGATCTGGAAGTCCTCGTAGATGGGTTCCTCGGTATAATCAACAATGTTACCCGGTGTATCACCATCAGAGTTCCCTGCGTTCTCGATTTCGTCTTGAGAACCCTGCCGCGCCATGTTGGCGGACGCAGGGCCGCTATCGCGGGACTTAGACACATTTGAAGAGTTGGCTTGCAACAGGTCCACCTCTCCAGAGCTCATATGTGAGGTGTTGGGCGGCTGGCCGGCTAGACTGCTAAGCGTACTCATATCGCTCAGGTTGCTGAGATTCGCAGCATTGCCCTCGTCTTTTACATCTTCATCCTCCAACAATCCTACGGTGGAGCCTGTTGCAGCCCGCTTTGCTTTGTCGCGTGAGTTTTGATACTCGCGATACTTCGTAAGATAAATTTTGAGCACCTCAGCGTAGTTCTCGAATCCAAGCGACGCCATGGCAAAAAGAACATCCTCGCCATTCACCGTCTTTCGTTTTTCTGCGCTGCACTTCTCGCTGGCCTCTGATGTGATAAAACTCACGAACTCGGACACGCACTCCTGAACGCATTCCTTCGCTTCCTTCGAGACCTTTGCGTTCCGTGGCAAAGCATTCTTCATAATGCGATACACGTTCGCAATGGGCAGCCACTTGTCTTGCTCTCGCAGCTCTACGTCCTCGGTCATCTTGCGGCGGTGACAGCTCCCTATATCGTAACCAGTGTATGAAGCGGCGCGCCTATAGTGGTTCCCTCGCCAACCTTACCCTTCGCCGAGCTGATGATACGATTACATGATCTTACTGGCAGGTCACTGGGCCTTCAAGGGCAAAGGGTACGATGCGGCCGTCGAACCCGCCGGGAAGGCACCGCCAAAAGTGTAAACACCTCAAGGATGAAGGTCGTGATTAAACAATGGGTTCCGGTGAGTGTATGGAAATGGCAGCACATAAGCGAAACAGATGACGTGTGCGGTATTTGCCGCGTACAATTTGAGGGCACGTGCCCCTCGTGTGTGAAGCCCGGAATCCAATGCCCGCCAGTGAGTGGCGAGTGCACGCACGCCTTTCACAAACACTGTGTAGAAAAATGGCTCAAACTAGAGTCCTCAGAGGGGCGTTGCCCAATGTGCCGACAGCCGTTCACCTGTCCAGAGCTGCCGCTGCAGATGCCTCCTCCTACCATGGGTAGCTCTGCGGGCTTTGAGGAGGAGAATGAGGGCTCGCAGGAGCAAGAAGACAGTCTCGTGCTTCCGTTTGCCTGAACACAGCTACTCCAGGCGCTATTTATTGCATTGTTATTGTAACGCTAATTTATTGTTAATGTAGGAATGGTACAAGGTAATCCTGCGTTGCGAAACACATGGAATTCGCGTGGCCAAAGATTGGACCGCAAACGTTAACAATTCTAAGTCAATTCGCGCTTTTTCCTCGCAGTTAGCGCCGTCGAAAGCGGCCGTGCGTGTGCGCTGCTGCTGCGCTTCGACAGCGTGCTGTTCAAATATGTACAGGATACGTTCATGGGTTCGTACTCAGACCCCGCGTTGATGCGCTTGGATCGGTCGTCTGTCCAAGCCGATGCACGTATAGTTGCCGTAGATAGCTGCGGCAATGACGTTGTGCTCGTCGGCACGGACCAAGGCGAGGTAGCCATTTCTGGGACTGATGGAGCTCTTGTACACACGAAGAACGGGGCTAAAGTATTATCCGTCCTCGCCATTAGCCCGAACTCGGCACTTGTGTTTTCAGAGCGCACGAATGGAAGCATTGGCAGTGCCACCGCATACACCGTCCCGGAACTTGAACCAATGACCGGTCTGACGCTCCACGACGTTTGTGGCGGCGTTCTACTTGGAAAACGCGTGGCCGTGTTCTCGTCCGGCGCTATCCGGATTCTGCGCTTCACGTCAGACGCTGCTCAAAAGGCGTCACTTGAGCGCAGCATCGAGCTGAAGGGTGTCCTCAAAGGCTGTCGCAGTGAGACTGACTCGTCCATCATGCTTGTGGCGACTTCGACCGAATACCAGCTCATAAACATTTCGACATCGGCAAAGATCCCACTGTTTCCTATCCACTCAAACCTGCAGCCCCTCATGGCAGGATTCGGCGCAGACTTTCTCGTAGTACAAGGCACAGGCGAATCCGAACCAGCAATGGGCCTTGTTGTGGACTCGCACGGCGAGGTAGCCCGCAGCGGCGTCGTTATCCAATGGGACTCATATCCAACAAGCCTTGCCGCGGCGGGCGACTATATTTTTGCTGTGACGAGGGATCCAGCTTCACTGGTCGTGCACCATGTGGACCCGATTAGCAACGCGGTGCGTGAGGTTGACCCAAGCGTCCAGAACGCTTCTACCGTTTTCAGACTCTCGTACCCACGCCAAATATTGGATAAAAGGTTGCTTGAAAAGTTGGGAAGCGAGGCTATCTCACACCAAAGGGCCGAGGTAGCTATCGTTTGCGATGACGGAACGATCGAGCTTTGGGGAGCGCCTTCGCGACTCTTTGATATCGAAACCAAGGTTACTGACGGAACATTGACTGAGATTGTGCCCGATCCGAATACAGCCGACTCCGAACAGGGCTTCGCCGAGCTTGAGTACTTGAGCCTTTTGCTGGTCTTTCACAATCTAAACGAGGAAAACTACGACCGGGCTACCAAGGCATGGCTTGAAGGCACTCAGATCCCTTTCGAGACTGTACTATACATATACGGTGACGATGGTATTGCCGAGCCGGACATATATCCTGGGCTGCGGGCCCTTTTGACCTCGTTACGTCAAAAGGGCAAAGAACAGCGTTTGAGCAGCTCCTTTTTGCGGAGCTTCTTGAGGACCGAGATCAAACGACATCGCCGCAACCCCTCGACCGCTTACACGAGTGCCAAGGTGCTCGAGATGAGGTATGCCAAGACGTTGGATGAAGTGGAACTCACACGATTCCTTCTTGAACGGGACTTAAAGGCACGCAAGGAGATTCTTGAATGGCTCGAGACAAACCAGTCCTACAGTGCCCTAGAGCGCTATTATGGTTTCAGCGATAGGCAGGTGCCATTGGCAAAGCTGCGACTCAGGATCGCTCGCGACCCGAAATCTAGTGAGGTCGATGTGCAGCGGGCTGCACAGGGACTCGTTGATTGTGCTCTTCGAATGCCGGAGAGAGCATCAGACGGATTGAACATCTGGGACCTGACCATGGAGCTAGTATCAAATTCTCGGATTGATTCTACGCTCAGCCTAGACCTCCTAACGCATCCCAAATTCGAATCTCTGTTCGAACCGAAGGAGATTCTTGAAGCACTGAAGGAACGAACGAACTCTGGTGAGGCATGGCGAATATACTTGAAGCATCTCGTTTATTCTCGCGGGATTTTCACGGATGACCTTGCTTCCATCCTGATTGCCGACATCATTGGGGTTGTGAACGCGTCGCCGTCGTCACTAGATTCCATTAGTGAATCTTATGAGAAGTTCCGCGCATTATCATGGCCAAAACCATTATATCGGACCTTTTTGCGGCGTTGGGCTGCATCTGCTGCTAATGAATACCCCGCAGAACTGATGGCGCTGCAGGAAGAATTGTGGCAGCTTCTTGATCAGCAAACGAAAAGCGCAGACTCTCGAAGCCAGCTGGAGCTTCCTTCCATCATGTCGACTTTTGAAGCGCGACTTCCCTCCTTGGACATTGAGCGAGCTTCAGTGTTTCGCAATCTTGGATTGCACGGTCAAGCCCTTGAACTTCTTTGCAACAAAATCACAGACTACCGCGCCGTGATCGACTATGAGGATGCTGTTGTTGACAATGATAATGATGATACAAAAAGGGACATTACGCGCCTAGCCGCGAAACAGATCCTGAGCGCAGAGTTGTCGCACAGAAATGCAGTACTGCATGATTTCATCATTGAACGCGGCGAGTGGTTAGACATTGGAACGTTTTTTGCCCAGCTCAGCGATGACACCCCATTCAGCGTGGTAGCTGAGTATGCGATCCGCAACGTGAGGAGCCGGCAAGCTTTGGAGCAGAGGGCCCGAATCGTGCATGCGCTAGCGAAAGCTGAAGCATCGCGGTATAGGTCCCTGAGTAATTGAAAAGTAAAACCGCGAACGACAAGGTGGCTAGTTTTATTCTATGTACAACAACCATGGCGTCGTTACGCACTTCGCGCAATTTGCTTAATGGATACCTTGCCGCTACCAATGCCGGCCAGAAATTGTTTGGTCTCACCGGTGTAGCTCGGGTTTGCATTTAGCACCTTTACAAGGCCTTCGCTGCTCACACTTCCATTTGTGGCCTCCAGCACGACACTTCCATCGTATGATCCCTGAACATGCTTGCGTACGAGCGCGTTAAGGCGCTCGCGGTCTGATAGCACGTTCTCAGGGAGATCGCGCAGCAGAGAGCGTACGCGCGAGTTATAGGACACGGCCGATGAGACCATATTCGACTGCAGCGCCTGCAATGAGACGTCGTCTACACCGATGAAGCCATGAACAGTGGAGTCCTGGTTGCGCATGATGATCTCAAGACCCTCACGCGGATGCAAAAAGCTAGTGTCCTGCTCGGTTCCCTGCAGGGCGCGACGCGCCATGAGGGCCGCCTCATTTGTGCGTTGAGACGCCCGCGGCTTCTTGGCCCCCTTCGCACGTGTGCGCGGCGCACGCGAAGCCCCAGCAGCACGGCGGCCGCCCTTCGGAAGCGGCTCCTGCGATATGGAACTCAAAGGTGTGAATCCCTCTACACCCACATTCGCGGCCTGCCCAGCAGCGAACTGACTAGCACCTGTCGGAGGCGAAGCCCCTCGGGCCTTATCACGAGCTCCCGGCGCCTGGGTCCTGGGCCTACGGTTGGCTTCAACATTAGGTTTGCCGTCTTTACGAGGACCCCTTTGCGTACTCACAGTCTTCGACTCGCCACCAGCATGGGCAGTTTGGCCAGCCTTTACCGGAGGACGCTGACCCCGAGGACGCTGTTGTTGGTTGTGCGGCTTGTTCTGGGCTTGCCCGCTTGGCTTCCGACCTTGGGTTGGAGGTCCCCGGTTCTGGGGCTTCCGACTCTTCGTGATGGCCTCAATACGGCTCAGATAATCCGAGATCTCAAAACCACCTTCAGAGTAGTACCGGGCCTGCGCCAGACGCAAAGGCGCTCGTACACCGGCCGCGATACGAAGCATCTATCACACACACGTCTATGTTCGACGCGACAAGTCGTGATTTTTCACTTGACGCTCCGGGATACGTCTGAGTAATCAGACTGAGGCGGACCCAATTCCACTCTCAACGTCGCCCATCCAGCCAGTAGCACACACGGTATTAACAAGCACAAGAACGGTTGCGCGGCACAGCTTTAAAAACTGGCGGGTACACATTTTCGTCCATTGTGGTGAAGCAGACAACGTACGTTCAAAAGTTGCCGGTGATTTTGCATTGTACGGCATGTGGCGCCAGAGATTGGACCATTGTGCAGGGACCCTAACCGCTGTCGCAAGCATGGCATATGCGTTTCAGCTCCCTTTCCATCAATGTTAAGCCACACAAGGCCGAGTAAATAAAGACCCCAGCAATCGAGTAAGTGCCTCTGCACCATCAAATTACCAAAAGTGTAGTACAAGATACTAAATGCCGTGATATTCTGGATTGATTGCCTATTGGCTCCGCATGATGTATGACATCACCCGCCTTAGCCCAGCTGACATACCAGGCCGACAGCAACCACATGCCGCGTGGGCTCACAACAACGGCGCATTTGCTTCTCCGCATACCACGCCAAACAAGAGCCTTCAAGTGAAACATACGTAGAGTCAAGCGAGAGGAGTTCCACGAGTAGACACGGGAGCATGTCTAACAGCGTGGAGAATTCCGTGATCTACATGAAGGTCACTGAGGCGCTCCGGGCGCCAGGCCCCGAGCGTCTCGCCGAGTTGGCAAAGACGTACAACATCGCTGACTTCCCGAATCTGTTGCTGCAAGCCGTCGAACTTAGCACTTTCGAGACTATTCAGTGGGTCGTGGATCTGTATCAGGCAAAAGGTCGTGATGTTAACGAGGTGGATCCCAAGGCCGGTAATACCGCTCTCCACGAGGCCGTTATCGCCGGCCGGGTCCGACCGGCGATGTTGCTGATGAGCATCCCGAGCCTAGATAACACGATCCAGAACAAGAACGGGGTCACTGCGGTCGAACTCGCGTCCACGCCAGAGATGGAACAGGCCTTGGCGTCTGCAGAGAATAAGTTTGCTCAAGCCACGGCAATGCGTTTGAAGGTTGCATTCAAAAACCACGATCTCAACGAGCTAGTCAAAATCTACTCCAACCCGCGCGTCTCGGTCTTGCTTGACATAAACGGCATTGACCCCGACACGGGCCGCACTACGCTTCACGACATGGCCCAGTCCGGAGACGTCAAAATAGTCCAGTTCATCCTTGCTCATGGTGGAGACCCCATGGTGCGAGACCGCAAGTTCAACAAGCTTCCCCAGGACTTTACTGATAACGAGGATATCAAGCGTGTCCTGAACAACTCCGCCAAGTCGAAAGCCATCTTGGACCAGACGCACGGCGTGGGCGGCAACACCGGTGCCACTGCAGGGGCGAAGGGTGGTCCTACGGGACAGGCCTCTGCCCCGTCCATGTCCGGCTATTTGAAGAAATGGACAAACATCACGAGCGGGTATAAACTGCGTTGGTTCGTTCTGCAAAACGGCACGTTGAGCTATTTCAAGAAACCTGAAGAGGCCAAACGCGGAGACAAAATGATCAAGGGTTCGATGGGCCTGCGATACGCAAAAGTGAGGCTGTATAGCGGCGAGAAGAACACCTTCGAGGTCCGAACGCCAAGTACCAAGTTCCATTTGAGGGCTACGCATCCAGCGGAGGCGAACAAATGGGTGTGGGCTCTGCAAAGCGCCATAACGTTCGTGCGCGATGAAGAAAAGCGTTCTTCCAAGAGCGGCTCCTCGCATGCAACCCCTGACGCTGAAAACGGCGCTCAACCGGCAGCAGCGGGCACACTAGCCGGCACGGCAGCAGGGGCTGCGGCAGGCGCCACGGGCAGTGCGCCCGCTGGTCAAACCGCAACGGGTAGCAACGCTAAAGCGCCGGGCAGCAATCTGAACCCGAACGCTATGCCCAGCGGTTCCGCTAACACGGGGGTTAATAGGCCGCGATCAGTGTCTAACAACTCGTTGTCTAACAACTCACTGGCTCGCACGGCTAGCAGCACAAGCATGTCTGGTCGCCATGCTCGAAAAACAAGCGTGGCGGGCTCCGTTGCGGGATCGGCTGACGAGCACGATGACAGCATGTTTGTCAACGACTTGGGCCAGAAAGACGACGAGGACGATAGCGATAACGAGGATGAGGAGCTTACGGACGAGCTTGTTCTAAGGGGCCCACATATTACTGGCGAGTCTCTAATTGCCCGTCTATCTGCCATCAAGGACCTTCTCACAATTCTAGTGTTCCAAGTCAATGACGAGACAATGCGTGATGCCATCACTACTGCGCAGGGTTCCATTGATGTCGTCTCCTCAGACATTGTAATGATCCAAAAGCAGTTCCGGGCCGAGCAACGCCAGGCAAAGGCGAAGCTTGACCAAAGTGACAAGGGACAGCGCATGTGGGCTTCGAACTACCGGGACTTAGAGCTTCAATGTGAGAAGCTTGAGGGCCAGGTGATCAGTCTAAAGAAGCAACTCGGCAAGACTGACGAAGACAGTGACGAGGAATTCTTTGACACTGTCGACAGTGCTGATCGGGAGAAGACTAAGCCTGAACCAGCAGCTCCACCTGCAGGAGTACCTGAGACCGTCCAGGAGTCGCCCGATGAACGCGAGACTGGCGTCCCTCGTGGTTTTAGCAATGCTCCTTCTGGAGCTTCTCACCCCGGTGCTAAGGAAGGTGGCAGGACGGGTGGATCTGGAGCAACAGGCGCAGCAGGTGCGGCAGGTGCAGCCGGCGTGGCTGGTGCCGCCGTTGGTGCAGATGGAGCTGGTTCTCACCAGGGACCCCAAGGACCTCAGGGTCAGCAACAGGGGACAAACGAGACCTCTGGCCCTGAAGGGGGCGACAACCAGCAGCAACCAGCGCAGCACCCTTCGAATGATGCGGCTCGGAGTCAGGACGGTCCTGATCTAGGTGCTGCTAACGCTGAAGAGATGACACCTCAGCAGCGCGAAGTATATGAGAGGATTCAGGGCCAGAAGTCGTTTGCTGGGTATGAGGATCCGCCTCGGCAGAAACTCAAGATTGACGCCGATAACAGGCCGAAGTTGTCTCTTTGGGGTATTCTGAAGAATCTCATTGGTAAGGATATGACCAAAATGACGCTTCCAGTGACATTCAATGAATGCACTTCGTTGCTTCAGCGTTCCGCAGAAGATATGGAGTACGTTGACTTGCTGGACAAGGCTGCGGCGTCAGTGGATGACGCAGGGTTGCGTATGGCATATGTGGCCGCGTTCGCTGGCTCCTCGTATTCGTCGACCATTGACCGCGTTGCTAAGCCGTTCAATCCGCTGCTCGGCGAGACTTATGAATATGCGCGTCCAGACCAAGGATACCGACTCTTCGCCGAGCAGGTGTCGCACCACCCTCCGATTGGCGCTCTAATGGCGGAGTCTCGAAACTGGGACTTTTACGGTGAGAGCAACGTCGAGTCCAAATTCTATGGCCGGTCGTTCGACATTAACCCTCTCGGTGTGTGGTATTTGAACCTACGCCCGAACAAGGGCGCCGAGACGGAGACAGAGCTTTATTCGTTCCGCAAGCTGACTTCGTCGGTTGTCGGCATCATGATGGGTAGCCCCGTCGTCGACAACTACGGTGACATGTTGATCACGAACCACACTCTCGGTATCAAGGCCGTAGTCTCGTATAAGCCTCGCGGTTGGCGCGGGTCTTCCGCTTATAAGCTGCACGGAAAAATCACCGCCAAGGACGGCACCGAGCTATGGACAATTGCTGGCCAATGGAACGACAAGATGTGGGCAAAAAAGAGTGAGGGCGATGAGAAGACTCTCCTGTGGCAGGTACACCCGCGCCACCGCACGCCGTTCAACCTCACGGACTTTGCCATCACGCTTAATGCTCTGCCAGACCGATTGAAGCCCTGGCTGGCCCCTACCGACACGCGGCTGCGTCCTGATCAGCGCGCCATGGAGGAGGGTCGCTATGACGACGCAAGCGTAGAGAAGGGACGCGTTGAGGATAAGCAGCGCCAGGTCCGTCGCGAGCGCGAGATGAGTGGCAATGAGTACAAGCCTCAATGGTTCGAGGCCGCGCAACACCCAGTAACGGGAGACAGGTACTTTAAGCCTATCAACAACTACTGGCAGCAGCGTGCTGAGCACAAATTAGCCGACAAAGGAGACATTTTCTAAAGACTTTAAACCTGCTTATATTCACACTTTTTCCAGAATCTCTGATTTTTTGAGCTCTTTCATTCTTTTTTTGGAGCCCGAAAAGGGTTAATGGTCGCGACGCTGCGGCGTTAAAAGCCCAGGATTGCTGGGCAGAGAGAGCCTTGGCTCTTGATTTCAGATAGGGGCGTGGGTTCTGCAAAAAGAAGAGTCATCAAATGGGTTCCGGGTTCCCATCAGCCCAGTGGTCGTATAAGCTCCGTGAAATTTGCGGGTAAGGTCGCAAAAAAATACGCACATGACTCAGGGTTGCCGCCGCCGGAATCGAGGCTTGCACATAATCGGGACTATCTAATCTTGTTGTCGGCTCGGACAGCAAATTCGCCGACGAGTCCGATGGCCAAGCTGCACGAGAACAAATATGACACGGGGGATGTATCATATATGATTCTGAGTACCTTATGCGTATTCATAATGGTCCCTGGCCTCGGGTTCCTGTATAGCGGCCTTGCGCGCCGGAAGTCGGCGTTGTCAATGATTTGGCTCTGCGTCATGTCAGGAAGCATGGCCATGTTTCAATGGTGGTTCTGGGGGTACTCGCTGGCGTTCTCCAAGACCGCCTCGAATGGATACATTGGTAACTTGCACAACTTTGCGCTGCGCAACGCTCTCGACGACCCATTGGATGCGAAGTACCCCGAGCTCATATTCGCAGGATTTCAGGGAATGTTCTGCTCAGTGACATGTGCTATTCTGATGGGCGGACTTGCTGAACGCGGCCGTCTCTTCCCAGCGATGGTTTTCACTTTTGTGTGGGCTACCATTGTGTATGCGCCACTGGCGTGCTGGGCGTGGGGCGCCGACGGCTGGGCTGGTGCTCGCTGGGGCGTGCTCGACTATGCCGGTGGTGGTCCTGTTGAGATTGGCAGCGGTGTGGGCGGCATGGCGCTTGCTCTGGTCGTCGGCCGACGACGAGAAAAGTTGCTCATCAACTTTCGACCGCACAACGTTTCGATGGTCGCACTAGGAACCGTGCTCCTATGGTTCGGATGGCTCGGCTTCAACGGCGGTTCAGCATTTGGCGCGAATCTGCGCGCAGTGTATGCTGTATGGAACTCGAACCTAACTGCTGCGTTCGGAGCGCTTTCGTGGAGTTTAGTTGATTGGAGACTAGAAAAGAAATGGTCCATGGTGGCCGTATGCTCTGGTATTGTGTCTGGGCTCGTGGCCGCAACCCCGTGCTCTGGTGTAATCCCTTTGTGGGCATCAGTGATCCTCGGCGTTGTGTCAGGCGTCGTGTGCAACTTGTCTACGCAGATCAAGTTTTTGTTGAATGTTGATGATTCGCTCGATATGTTTGCCGAGCACGGCATGGCCGGAATAATAGGCCTTCTTTTCAATGCTTTGTTCGGAGCAGATTGGGTTATTGGACTCGATGGCGTGACCGAGCATGAAGGTGGCTGGGTCACTCACAATTGGAAACAGATCTACAAGCAGATTGCATACATTGCCGCCTGTATTGGTTATACTGCCGTGCTGACCTTGCTCATCGGGTTTGGTATTGGTTTCATTCCCGGTTGCCACTGGAGAGTGGACGAACAAGGCGAGAAGAACGGGGTGGACGAAGACCAGATAGGTGAGTTTGCGTACGACTATGTCGAGCTTCGTCGCGACTTCTACAGCTGGTCACCGCCATCAGCCGCACTTGAGGCACAGGAGTTGGATGCCCCGACCGAAAACCCGAAATCAAAATTGGTTTCTCCGGCGCCGCGAAGCCCGGACAGAGGAGCCACCCCAGAACGCGCAACGCCCGGATCTTCTGCGAAGACCGAGTAGCTACAATGCCGTGAACTCTTAACTCTAAATTATTTAACATCCTCTCTATTTATTCAAATAATCCGCTGCATCTTACTGCTGCATTATAACTTATGACTGAAGCATCGCATTGAAATGACTACGGTTAGCATTTACAAGCATGAGATGAACTGCACTGCTAGGTGCATTCTCTGCTTCGAAGGGGTCGGCGGTAGATGCAGCATCCCGCCGCGGTGATGATGTGCCGCGTTTCCACTTGGAGAGAATCATATCTTCGCGGGCCTTTTGAACCTCTTTTGCGGCGTGCTCCGTGTAGCGCCTCGGAAGTGGAGTTGAGCTTGGAAAACGACTAGAAGCTAATCTCCAGTCAGATGAATTTGCCGGCAACCGGTCAATGGTGTGGTCCACGCTGTTCAGTTTGAACGTTCCTAGTAGCTCGTCGTTATCAAGAACAAGCGAGGTAAAGTCGCTCTCCTTGATATTTAGTTCCGATCCAAATCGCGTTTGGATTGTTTCCCACTTTATTCGTGAGTACGGTTGAAGAGTGATTCTGAACTGCATTGCCGAGAAACTGGCTTTTAGGGCAAACAGCACATCACATTGACCCAGCCTCCATTCTGCAGCAGAAAAGACGCGCCGAAGAAGGCTTAGACAACGCACAAAAGATGCTGAATCTCTATTCCTGAATGCAGCTGCGATATCTAACGGGAGACGCAGGCTATCATCTTCGGCCGAGACCCCTGCGATCAAGGGTATTTCAAGCGAAGGGTCAAAGTTACCCCTGCCGAGCACAGTTGAAACCAAAATCAGCATGAATAGAGCACTAGTACAGTCAGGATGGCCCTGCTCGACGAGATCCGCTTCAGACTGACCCTTGAAGCTTTCAGTGAGTAAGATTCGAGCCTCATCTAGCATGCCTGATTCTATCTGTAGCAGCCCCTGGGTCTGTTGAAGAGCAATTACGCCGCTAACCGAACGCGCACCTTGATGTACTTGGAGTGCCAACTCCACCAGACGCCGCAGTTCCTGTCTCTCTATCGGCGTCTTTGCCATGCATAGCCGAATCCGCAGGATAATGGCTTCGAATCGGAAATGTGGGGCTGAGAGTTCGCTCATTAAGGCTAGCGCGGGCTCCACATCTTCATCCAAAACGCGAGAGGCCTTCTTGAGATCCCTAAGCGATAAGTACACGTCTGCAAGCTTAAGCGCTGCTCGCAGGTAAACGCGGCTTGGCTTGACCTTGTTTAATATCGTGACTGCGGAGACGTACGTGTCAACGAGGTATGCTTCACGGAGGTTCGGATCCTGTTCTAGAAGCCTTGCTGCATCGTCGAATGCGCCACACCGGGCGTAGTCCTCTACTGAGTCAGGCGCGTTAGCAATGGTTTTCGCCAACGCTATGAACCGCTCTGAGCTCCCGTCCAAACGAAGCAATTGCAGTGCGGCGTCGACGCACACGGCTGAAGTGTAGCACGAAGCTAGGGCTTCTAGTTGGCTCCTCGCCTTCGAGGAGTCGTGCTGTAGCCTGCTTTTGATGTCGTCTAGCTCGATCTCTTGCCTAACGTTTTCATCGTCATCGTCATTGTCGCTTCCAGAGCCCACATCGTAATCGAAGTCGTCATCATACTCGAAGTCATCATCATCATTATCCATTTTTCTATACAGCACAGGCTCGTGCCAACAATGAGCGCCGACCGTTTACATACTTGAACCAGCGCTTCGATGAGCGGTGAGTTCCATGTGTCCACGTGACGCGGATCTGAACAACAGAGAGCAGAAGCGCGATTTGTGTGCCAGCATGGACCAAAGCAGTTAGTACAACCTTTTCTATGAGAGGTTTCGACTAATTGAGTACTTAGCCGGCGGAAGCTCGCTTAGGTCGATCTTCTGTTCCATGATGCGCGGGATTGTTTCGTGCAAGGCATGTGTCGACAAGTCGTCCAACTGAATCTTGCCAATACCGCCCTGCGCAAACCGTAGTATCCAGTCAGTGGCTGTTTGATTCTCATTCCAAGTGTCCCGTTTTGGAGTCCTGTGGCGTGTCTTGGCTAGGTTCCACAAGACTTCGTGAATGTCATTCGACATCGGTCCAGGGTAGCGACCTCCTGCAGGGTAAAATTGATTCATGCGATACAGCAAATAGTCCGCCACTAGCACTGGGTCAATTCTCCCCAGCGGAATCGCACCAATAAGTGCGAGTTTCACAGCATGCTCCCAGTTCATCGCTTGCGGAACCGCCACCCCAGGCGTGTCATAGAGATATATTTTCGGCTCATTGCTGATAAGAATGCTCTCGCTAATGTTGCGAGTGACGCCTGCTTGATTACCGGTTCGCGCAACCTTCTTACGATGCTTTCCAAATACGACTTCTCGCATCTTATTGATCAATGAGCTTTTTCCCGAATTCGGGAACCCAGTAATGAGCACTCGAAATCCAAGGGGAGGCCGCGGGTGCTGAGCCCCTGCAAGCTTCTTGAGGTACGCCACTATGCGATTTGCGTATTTGCGGTCATCTGTATCAATGAGTCTGTAGTTTCCATCAGGATGAATGTCAGCTAACTGGTTTGTCCTCAACAAGCTCACGTCCCGCTTCGTATAAAGTACAAATTTTGGAGTACCTGGCAGGACCTGATCAAACAGCGGATTGATTGACGAGATAGGCGCCCGCGCGTCTCGCAACTCAAGAACAATGTCCACCTCGCGAGCCATCCCCTTAAGATCGGCCAACGCACTACGATGATGCCCTACGAAATTGGCCGTTTCCACATTGTGTTCCAAGAATGTCCGCCGGTGCACGAATGCAGGGCCTTTTTTGGCTAACGCTATCAAGCTGGCCTTCATAGTCCCTCAAAGAAATCTGCCTTTAGGTCCAGTTTCGTCAACAAGACTTTCTTTCTTTACACGAAAAAGTTAATGCAAGCACATCATAGCCAGGATACCGCTAACGTCCCCGAAAACCTGTCGATGGCGCTTGTGGTTATCTGTGGCCTGCCGGCCGCTGGCAAGACGCGACGCGCCCAGGAGCTAAAAGACTTCTTTGAAAGCAAGAATGAAGATGGTCGCTTCTCCTCCATACACGTGGTAGGCGACGAGCCTCTTGATATTTCGAAATCTGCCTACTATGAGCGCCAGAGTGAGAACGCAGCCCGAGGCAAACAGATTAGCGCTGTGAAAAGGCTATTGGGGCCAAAGAACCTCGTAATACTTGACGGAATGACCTATATTAAAGGCTTTCGCTATCAATTATTCTGCGAGGCAAAGGCTGCACAAGTCACTTCGTGTGTTCTTTATGTAGGAACACCCGCTGATCAAGCGAAGCAATTCAATGAGAACAAAAGTGGAGAAGCATGGCCGGCTGACCTCTTCGGCGAGTTGGTGTTTAGATTCGAGGAGCCCAATGGCATGGCACGATGGGACTCGCCTTTGTTCGTAGTTACTCCGGAAGACTCCTTACCCTGCGATGAAATGTGGGACTGCCTTGTAAACAGGAAGCCAAAGAAGCCAAATGCTAGTACTTTGAAGAGTGCTGCAATTGCACCGGACTATTTGAGTATGCTGAACGAAATTACGTCACAAATCGTGAAGGAAGTTTTGGAGCTTCACAGAAACAACCCTGGAGGAGTCGTGACTCTGCGCGACATGGAGGTGCAACTCCCATACGCCGTGTCTCTACCACAGCTTACCAGGATACGAAGGAACTACATTGCTCTGAATAAACAAGCTGATTTACCGGCTGAATCTGTCGAAGAGTACTTCATTCAGTTTTTGGAGAAGAACTGGGAAGTCACAAGCTAGGATTAGCATTAAAGTATTATTAGTCGAAGGTTAGAAATACAAGAGAGAGAAGAACAGAACAACGTAAGTCCCACACATTAGCCCAAACATTGTCGGAACAGTGAGAAGAGCTTACGCAGGAGATTGAAGCCTTGGCGGATATCCTGCTGGCTGATTCCATGGCCGCCCTGGCCTTGCGAGTAGCCCTGTTGATAACCCTGCTGGTATCCATGCTGTGGATGCGGGGTATACGCGGCGCCGCCCTGTTGAGGAGCGGCAGGTGGCATGGGTGCACCCCCAACATGAATGATCACAACTCCTGGGTTACGCGTTTCTACCTCAGCCGGAATGCCGCGCTCCTGGCAGTGTTTCATAACCGCAGGCCTCAGTTTAGCAATATGGTCCTCTGAGTGAAGACCCTTTCCAACAATCGCCTGCACCAGGGGCTGGCGGCGCTGCTGGCTGACAGTAATACGGACGTCTAGCGCTGTGATTGCCTCACTGACGAAGAGCCCGTGAAGATCAATTTCGTCTGGCTTAGAATCCGTATTATTGGCATTGAGAACATAGACGGCAGCCTCTTCATTGAGCTGATTAGCTAGGCCTTCATAGTGCTTAGATTGCTGGCTTAGTTGACTAGCTTGTTCTTTGTCGCCACGCTTATAAGCCTTCGAAGCTTCTGAAGCGAAGTGCGCATGTTGCGATTGTGCCTTTCTAGCCTCGTCGCGCAAACTATGGTAACGCTTGTCATTCGCGTGATTACTGCCATCGTGACTGGGAGGTCTCCCGTCTATAAGGGCATTAGCAAGCTGAGCCGAAGCTTCGGCTAACATTTGAGCTCGGGCTGATAACCTGATGAAACTGCCGGCTTCCGCGAGGAACGACCTGCTACGTTATTTAATGACGAAATCGAGAAAGCTATCTTAAAATAAGAATGGCTTGATACCCTAAACCTATTGTAAATAAGTCCGTTTCCATGATACAGACAAGCACGGCTCTACAAGGTGCCAATTGCACAGGCGGAAAGACAAGACAAGACAAGTTAATATAAAGATTACGGCTTTTAGTACCGAGCGCCTTGCTATTCCATTTGTGGACTGCCCTCTCTCTGATATTTTTCGAGCAGCAGACGAATAGACGAAAATCCATCTTGGGGACCCGTACTTACAATAGAGAGGGCGGATTCTATCGTCGCAACAAGAGTCGGCGACAGTTCGATTCCTTTCTTTAGAACAACATTTGGTAGGAATGTCTGAATGCCATGCGTGATCTGCTCACGCTCACCACTTCTAACAATGAGCGCCAGGGCAAGCTCAGTGACAACTCCCGCAAGTCTCTTATCGGACCCTGTGGTGAGATTAACCAGGTTCACCACTTTCCAAAACGCATCAAACGATTCACCGTTTGCCAACGAGGCCAACACCATACCAACGGTCTGTATATCCAAGGCACCTGGCTTCTCCTCAAGCAGCAGCCTTATAGGAACAAGCCTTCGTTGATCAAAGAACATGTCTAATTTCTGCGAAGAGGCGCTCCTCGGGGATGCTAGGGCTTGCGCAGGGGACACGCTTTCCTTCGCGGGACCCACAAACGTGCGATACAGCAAGACAAGTAGTCTGGAATTGTGCACAAGCGACCGAGAGGTAGGTTGAAGCGCGAACTCAAAAAACCTTACTAGCAAAGCAGCCTTGTAGTCGCACAGTTGTTCCCAAGATGCTAGTGTTTCATCACTTCTAGTCAGTTGCGAGAAATGTGTTTGTCCGTGATAACAGATGCTGCTGATGACGGTTTCTACATCCTCGTCGTCGAGCACAAATCCACTGGACTGTTGGGTTTCAGCCTCGTCAACCAAGCGCCTCAACGAGAAATTTGCGCTCTGTGTTGCAGCTACCGCAAAAAAGCGAAGCCTAAATTTCCAGTCCCGTCGCGTAGGTAGAGCTGGAAAATGGCTAACAAGATCGTGAACCTCAGCACTATCTTCAGTTGTGTCCTGGTTTGCTTCCGCAACGAGATTTTGTAAAGCAAGCTCCTCCCTCGTGTCTGGAATTTGGCGCGCTTCAGTGTGAAGTTCACGACGCCCAGAAAAGCCGTTGCCGCTGCTCCGTACCCCCTTTTGAGGGATAACAAAGCCGTCATCAGCTTTCGAGGTATCGGTATCGTCAAAATTGGCTTCTTCGTCGTCATCCAAATGCTCCAGATCAACCTCGTCCCTGCGTTCCTGGGTCATGAGGTGCACGTAGATGTTATCGACCTTCGTGTCAATTACAATCCACGACCCGACGCGCTGTAGCACTTCCGCATTCGCTCCATTGCTGAACCGTTGCCTTTGCTGCCTGCGCCGCTGTCGTTTGTTTTGGAGTCTCACGTAGTTTGTGGTGAGAATGCCCTCCTTGTCTGCGTAAATATGAAACTCTTTTTTGAGCCAAGTTAAGAGCTGTAGCCCAGCACTTTGTAGATGCCGCGTGCTGGTGCCAGTTCCAATAACCATAAATGATGGGTTTAGCGCACCACTCGTTAGTTCTCTCCTGTCTCTACGATCAATGATTTGCACGTTCTTCAGTCCCATGTCTGTTACAGCATACGCGGTAACCCTCTCGAGCAACACTGGTGAATTTGGCGGAGACGGCGGGATTTCCGCCTTCATATCCGTCAAAAAGTCTGCAGACTGCTTCTCCGCTTCAACAACATACCATGGCTTGACAACTGTTGAACTGTCGCTGTCCTTTTCCTCGTAGTGTGTTCGACAGTGAGAAAACGGCCTTATGGAAGATCGCTGCCCACGCCATGAGCAAAACGAGAGCGGCGAGATGACCCTTGAGATAATTCTTGGCTTCATCAAGCACTATGTTGACTGTCGGTGATTTGACAAGCCTCCGATAGATCTTAATTTCACCACAAATAAGTGCTTCGATACTGCTGCTCGTTCTTGCAACTAATCAGATCCTAGGTCACATGATTGGTCTTCAGGTCGCTGTAGTCGTCAGTCTGTTTCGTCTGTTTCGTCAGTGAATCTAACTCAGGGACGAATGATACGGGAATAAATGAAATCTGCGTGAAGCTAAAATGTACCTGAACTTCTTTATGCTTGCAGCATTTACTAACTTAGACTGGTTAACGCACTCCAGCTTCGAAATGAAGAGCAAACAACGCCTCTAATTAAATAACCTTCTCCGCCGAAGTGGTTTTAAGCCATGAGAAATTCCAGCATGCCCTCGAGCTCTTGCGAATCACGGGCTCTCTCGATCTGCTCGTTCAATTTGTTCGTAAAGGCGTCAAATAGGGCCGCAAGGACCGGAGAGGACTCCAGGAGCGGCGCGTACATGTCCGCTAGGACACCGACCCAATCAGCTGTGATATCAACCATACGAGGATCAGCGATATGACTCACACACCAGTCAAGGATCGGCTCTAGGCTAGATTCATCACGGTCAGATAAACTCACTTGGACCTTACCGCGCATTCTAAGCTCCTCAAGAACCATGACAGTTTGCTCAAGCGCCACATTAGGCGCGAAGGCAGCGTCCAGCGCATCGCCCCACCGGAAAGACTTAATGTGTTTCTCGTATTGCCGTAAACGCGAAGCAGACTTGGGCTTGTGAGCCATACGCAAAGACTGGGTCTCAAATTCGCCTCGGTAGTTTCTGTATCGGGCGACAGGATCATCCTGCTGCGAAGTAAGTTCTTTTGGCTTATTTTCGGAAGGTGTCTTCCGCGTCCTGACACTTAATAGACCAGTAGTTAAACCAGTGGCCATTTGTTTCAGATCTGGAGAAATACCAGTGCTCAGAACAGGTCCGCCATATTTCCATCCGAACTTCACCGGGAACGACGGGTCGTTCGAATCGAAAACCTTGACGTGGCCATCTAGTGATCCGGCCAAAAAGCCCTTCCCTTCTGCAGCGGCCAAGCATGTCACGGTTTTCTGGAAGTTGCCCAGCTGCTTCACCTTTTTACCAGCAGTGAGGTCCCAAACCTTCACTGTTGCTCCACCAGAAGACGCTAGCGTAGAATCATTCAGCGGGAGCACGGATTCGACGGGGTCCTTTTGAAGATACTCTGCAACCACCGATGGAGACCGCGGGTCAAACAAGCGGAGATATCCATCATAGCACCCGGTCGCAATCAAGTTCAAGTTGCCAACGAACGCGGCTGAGCGAATGTAATCTTTGTGCTGGTCCTTGATCTCAACAAGCGGTACGCTGGAGGTAAGGTCCCACAGTCGCACAACGCGGTCATCGCTGGCGCTAAGAAGGGTCGACATCGACGTGGGATGGAACTTCGTTACATGAACAGCATGCGCAGATGGTTTCAATGTTACAAGGACCGCCTTCGTGGATGTGTCAAAGCATTGGATAAGACCAGTCGCGTCACCAGCAACTAAAAGACGCCCGTCAGGGCGAAACTCACCAGAGTATACAGTGTCCTTGAACTTCGCAATAGTCTTGTAAACCTGCTGAGTCTTTGAAGACAAGATCTGGATCTTTGTAGAGCTTGTAAAAGCCATGTCGTGAGGATTCGCTGGGCTAAAATGGATGTGATTCACCGCATTGTTCTCCTTGATCAATAGCGGGGCCGCAAGCTTTCTCCAAAACAATGTTTCTGGAGTGGCCGAGTCCGGAAGAACTGGTTTGCGCACCGGTTGCAGGTGCGTAGCCGGCGCACTCATCGTTCTGAAATCTCAAAATTTCAAACTATGCGAAAATGAGACAAGAAAAAAATTAAGTAATCCGTACGCTGGTTATGGATCGTCCTACCCATGAAGCCACTGATTGCAATAGTAGGTAACACAGGCGCTGGTAAATCTCAGTTTGCTGTGGAGTTAGCCAAAGTCTTAAATGGCGAGATTATCAATGGTGATGCCATGCAGATGTATCATGGGCTCGAAGTCATGACGAACAAGCACCCCATGTCGGAACGTGAAGGCATCCCCCATCATTTCATCGGCACCGAGCCGTGGCCGAAGCAATTGACCGTGCAGGACTTTGAGTCTAAGGCGGTTGGGCTTATAGATGAATTGCACTCCAAGAGTAAGGTGCCAATCCTTGTTGGTGGCACGCATTACTACATACAATCCCTAATTGCTGAAAACGCAACAATGCAGCAGAAAGGATCGGGTACGACCGATCTCAAAGACAAAGAATTCACTGAAAGTCAACTCAGTGTGTTGAATGACCCCAGTAAAGTTGAAGCGATGCTGAAGGAGGTGGATCCCGTGGTCGCATCGAAATTCCACCCAAACGATACGCGCAGACTGAGGCGCGCATTGGAAATCTGGTTTGAGACAGGTAAAAGAGCAAGCGAGATCTACGAATCACAAACCACTGGAGAAGATGGGGAGAAAACGCAACTTCGGTATCGGTTGCTTACTTTTTGGGTCTGGTGCAACAAAAACGTCCTTGACTCTCGTTTAGACAATCGGGTCGACGACATGCTAAAGCATAATCTGATGGGTGAGGTGAGGCAACTTCACGAGAAGTACAACCCAGATGTACCTCAAACTGGCATATGGCAAGTTCTCGGGTTCAGGCAGTTCTTGCCGTATCTCGAGAACCCCACGGACGAAACACTGATCTCCAGCGTGGAGACGATGAAATCCGATACGCGGGGATACGCCAAGAAGCAAACAAAGTGGATCAGAAATAAACTGTTGCCCATGCTGCAGTCGCTGGGTGGCACATATGCGGTGCTCGACTCAACAGACGTGGACCACTTCAGGGAAGATGTAACTCAGCGTGGGACGAAGATAGCAAACGAATGGCTTCATGAGGATCCGAACTTCTCAACATTGCCTCTCGTTCCTGATTATTTGCGTGTGGAGACTGAACGGCGGCGCCAAGCGTTCTCAAAGGGACAATGGGTCCGCCATAGGTGCGATGCGTGTAGCGAGCGCCGCAACTCCGAGGTTGTATTGATTGGTGACGAGGACTGGCACATTCACCTAAAAAGCAAACAGCACCGTCATGGAACAAGGAAAAACTTGAAGGATCTAGGGAAGAATAAACAGACTTAAGAACACCGAGAGAATTTATAGTATTAAATGAAGTTAATGGTTCTCCCAGGTTGCCAAGTATACTCACCTGGGCCAGTCTTCATGTCGTGAATACTGCCGCCAGTGTGTTTGATGCTAATGGTTGCGCGAGTGCATCTATCTTTGAAGTTTGCAACCGCGGTATTCAAGGTGCTATAGTAGCGACTGCTTTCGCTCAAGTTGTAGCTGATGTCATAGAATTCAAGCGCAGCAAACATGAGCGATTGCGCGGCATTCAGTTTCTTTTGATCAATCTTTGCCAAGTCATGACGGTATCTGCGCAGTTCGTTTTCGAGACGCAGAAGGCCCTGTATGCTCTCCTCTGCTTTGAGCTTCTCATCTTGTATAGCCATCTTGTCTGCCTCAAATTCAGCCAAAGCAGCGTCGAAGCAGTCCTTCAAATCCTTTAGGCTCCATTCCTTGGGCTCAGGACAGGAGTCTATAAGGGACATCACAGGATTGAAAAAGTTGAACTCCTTGGCTCTTGCCTCCAGCTCAACGCATTTCTGAGAGCGGGAACCGATCTGCTCACCAAGCTCCCTAAAGAAAGCATCTGCTTTATCGAAGAAAGCCGAGGATCTATGCAATCTATGCTTGCTCGTGTCTATCTGTGATCGAGCCGGATCGAGGGCACCAAGTTTTCCCAAAAATCTTCCGATGTACGGCTCGCCTCGGTCAAGTATTTCGATGAGATGCGCAGATCTCTCCAGTTTCGACTGTATAACATTGAGGGCGTTCAATCCAGCAGTTACACAGTCCTGGAGAGCTTCTAGCTCATCCTTGTCAGCATGGGGAGACTTTACGCTGCAAATCACAGCATTACAGTGCTCGGCTTCTTGGCTTCCAAGCTCAAGCATTTCTTGTAAACGCTTTAGCCCGCCTTTCTTTCTGATGCGGGCGCCAATGTGCACCAGGCTCATCGGCACCGCGGATGAACTGCGAAGCAGCTCAATGCTACATGGCGAGTTACACTTCACCATTACTGAGCGCACACAACGGTTGATGTTGTAGAGCTGACTGCAAATCTCCTTCTCCACATAATTCTTAAGCTTCTCGCTCAGAATTAGCGGCGCCGATGCAATAGTTAGCGGCAGGAGTTCTGCGAGCATCGCATGTAAAGACTTGGGTAGCGTGAATGGAATAGCCGTCTGCATTTCAACGGGCGAGAAATAGTTGCTGGCGTGAAACTCTGCAGGTTCAGTTAGGGCCGAAAGTGACGTCTTTAGCCGACGGCCCCTTGGTTGCTCAATGAGATATAGCGCTTCTGAACGAACCGCGTCCTCGACCGCGAATTCGATCGCTTTCAAAAGTGCCGAGTACTCTAATGCCTGTTCCGCCTTCTTTCGTGAACCTTGGTAAACATAGCTCGCCTTCAGGCAGGCAATGCTGCCCATGTGTTTGGCCTTTTTCCGCAGAGCTGGCTGCCAATCCTTCATGACGCTATTGGCGCTAGGCCCTTCGGCGAGCCTCTCGTAGTGCAGGTGTAATTCCCAGGCCTCGGACGCATCCTGCGAAATCATGAACTGGCATTCCGAGGCCTGCGTCTTGTTAGAGCACCACAAAAATGCAAGGATTGAGCTCTGTAGTTCGCCAGGTGGGCTATGAGTTAGCTGATGCAGCTCACTCTCACGGGCGCGAATAAGCACGCCACTTGCCAGCCGGAATGATTCCGAAGCGCGTTCCCACTCTTCGTTTTCGGCCAGGCGCGAGCCCTCTCTTCCATAATGAGAGGCAATGTTGAAGAGCAAATTCAGGCACTCAAACTTGAGTCCTAAACCCTGCACGGGTGCGCGCGAGCAACTAATGCTATTCGTCCAGACAAAGCCGAAGTTTTCGAGGTCAAGCTTCAGAAGAACAGACTGTAGACAGCTCAAGTATTCCAAGAGCACGTCGAGCTTGGTCTTATCACCCTGCGTCTCTATCTCAGAGCGCAATGCCTGTAAGTAGTCGCAATCGGCCTTAATACGCTCGCGCTTTGATTGCGTCCAAGTTACCTCCGAACTTCCCATTATCTTATCGTATACGGCATCACCAATACGACAAGGCAAAGGGCGGCGGGGTGCAAAGCTCAGCATGGATCCAACAGTTGCTGGCGTTTCGAACCAGCGCCCAAAACTACCACCGGTGCTGGCCAAGCTTTTTCAGAGCCGTAGTGGATTTAAAGCCAAGACGGGCTAGGGTTCCAGGAAACATAAATAAACCGCCGCCAAGGCTAGCGGAGATGGCCTAGCCCTGACCTGACATTCGGCTATTCAAGTCGTTTAGAGTGCGGCCGCCGCTTAGCAAACTCAAACCGATTTGGGGCGGGTTTTGACCAATCAATCTAATCTGAAGATGGTCCATACATACCATTGATTGATCATTCCTCGTCCTGTTACATGTCGTAAACGGACTACCGAATACTATTGGGCCCCTGAACGTAAGTCGAAACAGGCTCGTAAAAACAGTCTGGAATGAGTGTCTTTCTCTAACTACAATCTTCCTACGTATTATCAGAAACGGCATCCGGGTTGAGCATTCTGGAGAAACTTAAAGCAGCTCAATGCTGACCACGATAGTTCCGCATCTGGCGGACGGGCGCGTCTGGCCTGGCGGCAGCAACGTTCTCCGCACCAGGCGTCTGTCATACGCGCACGACGGAAGGAGGAGTAGACTATACCGTATCACGTGTCCCTCGGCACCTTCCCGTCACTGAGACTGTCATAACCCCGGGAAGGACCCATAAGAGCCGCCGAGCTTCGAAAATCGGCGCGGGGAAGCACAGATGGCAATCATCGCGGGTGAGCTGACCCGGTCAATCAAAAGATGTTACCCGCCGGGGCGACAGCAGGACAAAAGTCCTCTTCCCAGTGAGTTATCGATGCTCATATTCTACCTCCAGACGCGCCCCACAAAGATTCAGAAAGCGGGGATTTTACTGGAGATGCGCGCGCGGCATTACGCGGCGAAGGAAAACGTGGGTAACCTGGTGGTAACTGTGGAGATTGTTCACGAGATGGTGCGCAAGCTCAACAATCATCTTAACCTGTTTGCTGTGCAGGCGTTGGGCGTCATCAACATCGTAACCGAGAAATCGTTCGGCCCGGATACAACGTTCATAGAAGAGGCGTCGAGATTGTTTCAAGACTTCAATAAGTATCATGATGGTGTTCTGTTTGCCGGGCACAGTTCCTACTCTCAGGAATTCTTGGCGACGACGGCCAAATTTACGAAGGTCGCAAAGGCGCAAACGCCGCACTCCACCGTGTCTGCACTTGAGGCTTTGGATTCCTTGGGCGGCTCGCCGGCTCTTGCTACGCGCACGGGTCAGCAAGCGCTCCAGATCGCTATGCAGGGCCTCGAGGCGAATCTTCCTACGTTCGATCCAGGTATCTTCAATGAGAATGTGGAGAAGGAGCTTACGCATGTGAGTACGCAACGTGAGACTGCTCGTAAGGCTGTTTACGGCGTGCGTGCATTCGTGGACACGAACTCGCTGGAACAGATCACAAGAATTATTTCCTCCGTGCTCGAGTGGCTTGGGAAGAGCGAGGGCGAGTGGCAGCAGAAGCTCATGGTCAGTATTGCGAAGTGGGTCCCTCCGCAGAATCGGTTCATTGTGACGAAGACGCTGGTTAGTGAGATGGTCAAGCTCCCGATTCAAGACGTGAAACAAGAGCGAATCTATACCACGTACCTGAACGCGCTACTACGCTCGGACGACTCCAAGATTGGCCTCTCTGCTGTTGACGTTCAGCGACAGCTCGTCTCGCTGCAGCATCGCCTGATCACGCGTACACCGGAGTCTGTGGACAACCAGTCCATCCAGGATCTAATTGTACGTTTGCGGAGCAACATTGGCAGCCTTTCCGCCATTAACATTTACCCAGGCCAGGTGGCTGATATGATTGGTGACATTTTGACGAAGTACGCGGCGCCTGTTCCGAACTCTGCCTCCGTCAGGCTGCCATCGAATCCGGAGATGTCGCCTCGAAATGGCTCAACATCCTCGGGGTCCGGAAACGAGCGCCCGATTGGCGTCATTCTGAATGATCTTTATGATATCCGCGAGATCTTGAGTAGCGCGCCGAAGCAACAAAGGCTTTCAATGGACCACTGGGTTAACAGTCAATGGCTACTTGCGTCGCAGGCTCCGCAAGTACTCACGTTCTACACGTTAACCTTCATGGATTACATCAAGTTTGCTTCAAAGGTCGAGAACCCAATGTCAAGAAAAGGGTCTGTGATCATTAGACAGCTCTGCCAAGTTCTCTTGGATCCGGATACGCCCAAGCAGCCGGCAAATTATATTGCCATTTATTACTGCATCGCCGCGTTCATTGATCGACTCGGCGAAGAGGCGCGTGCGGCTCTTCCTTGGATAGTCAAGCTTCTCCCCAACGAGGGTAGTTTCGAGGACTCTGAGAAGAATTTCGCCAATGTGGCTCTTGCCTCCGTGGGGCTTGCCTCCCTATTGGCTATTGCCCGCTCAACGTCTGATGAAAAGGCGGCTACGCGACTCCTGGAAACGATCTCGGACCGCGTACACGGTAAAGCCTGGCTCCCAGGGATCATATATCCTACGACCGTGCCTGTCGAGAGGTCAGTTGGCATTGCTGCCAAGTCAGCGCTGCCTCAATTCCCGACCTCCCGGTACACCACAATCGATCTAGCCAGCATTGGTTTGTCGCCCGAGGGAGAGGCTGACTCGGTGCTGCATCCCGACTTTGACCTGGACGAGCCCCTGAATCAAGACGACTACCGTGTAGCAAAACACAAAGCGATGTCGATCTCAGGGATATCCAACGGCTCAGGCTCGAGGAACTTCTCAGGAAAGTCGTTCTCATCCGTTGACCAAGGGCAAGCGCCGCGGGTGGCGGACTTGCGCCGCAGACAGACTGACACTCAAAGCCTGCGCACCGTGGGTCTCAAGAATGGCGCTTCCACACCGCCTCGGGCGAACCATAAGTCGCTGCCCGTGCGCAAGCCACGCACTTCGAACGAGGCTGCGGCGACGGCGTCCCACATGAACGGCTCCGCGAAGCCGACGTCGAGTGCGAAACCTCCTTCTAGCTCCGATCTTGTGAGCATGTTGGAAAGTATTGGAATAGACGAAGCTTCTGCTAAGGGCCGCCTAACTGTTTAGAAAACGAGGCGCCTACGCACAACAAAAGAACCCGGTTATAAAAGTGTATGGTCTGACCCTAGCGGAACGCGGGCGTGTGTGTGGCCTGCGTAAAATGTCGCACAGAGCGAGCGAAAAGAAATGTGCCTAACAGGGTCACTATGTACAACAACTATGTAATAAATACCGATACTTTTCAGTTTCGGCTCTTTTGTAAGTCGGCGTTTTCTGCATCGACATTTGGAATGAGGAAATGTCTGATCTCTATTGCCACCTCGATCATGATGAGGATGATAATCATCCACTCGAGACGGATAGAGGTGCGCTCACTCAGATGCTGGCGTAGAATAGACACCATATCTGCTGCATAGTCCAATTTTTTGTTCAAGATGCTGATGCGCGGCTCTACGTCAAGGCTCTTGGAAATCAGCTCATAAAGAGCTTCCTGTTCTGGCTGGGACCAGTACACGTCTGGTGTTTCAGTGATGGTGCTGTAAAGGTTTAGGTTGCCCCGCAGTTGCAGGAGCCGGCCAGTGAACATGTCAACTTCTTTTGTTTTAAGTCCTGGCGCATGGCCCTCTGCCATTCCGCTGCTGATGCCCTTCACCTGCTGCAAAAGCTCCTCGGTGGCAACCTCAAGGGCGCTCAGTTTGGTATGCCGCGCCATCCCGCTACTGAAGGCAAGTTTGTCCAAAAGCCGGCTTTGCTCTGTAGGGCCGTGGACGTACATGACGTCGCCAATCATACCGCTATGCGTGTCGGTTGTCTCCTGCTCCACAAAGTCCATATCTTCAGTCTCAACCTTGACATAAGGAACCAATTCTGCACTTTGCAGTAAAGGGACTAGCTTTCCGACGATCTCGGCCTCGCTGAAGTCCCAGCCCACTACGGATCCATTCGATAAAACCAACACGTCCCGGTTTTTGGGATACTGGGCCCAAGCGGCCTCGCCCGCTTCTATAACTTGGGCCTGAAGACCTTGCGTCCTGAAGGCCTCGACGGCCTTCGTCAGATCGTACTTTTGGCACTTCGACGCGGACACGCAGAGTTTCAGCGGCTCGTCTTCGCGGGGCGGTTGCGGAACGCGACGGCGAAGCATTCGTCGCGTTTTGTTAGACTGCGGGCTTCCCGAGGCAAGCCTTGCACATATGCGGGCCGGAATTCGCAGTATCGGCGACCGTCGTAAGTATAGCATCCGCTCAAGAATCGAGAAAGAACACTGAGTCAAGTGTGGTATCGTAATTACAAGAGTGCTGCTGCTACATGACTGGCACCCGCCTGACCTAACCCGCTCTGAGCCGCGGTGCTTGAAAGCCGAGTGCTTCAAAGCTAACTGAACCACGAAAGGTCTGAATCTTGTCTGTACATATAAAAGACGCCGTAGACTCGTGCGTAGCATTAGCTAGTTATGTCCGGTTAAGGGGAGCGTCTGTCCATTACGATGGTCTACTTTCGAAGAAAACCCCAATTTATGAATTTTGGTTCCATTCAGTTGTGCCACTTCGAGAACGAGCCACCCTTTCGAGTACGCCGCTGGCGGCTCTGCTGCACGCTGACCCACCCGTCGTCCTCCTCGGGCGCGTCTTCCTCAGCAACGGCCGAAGCGCCCTCGGAGGCAGAGTCCGACATCTTCATCGACGCCGCCAGCGCGGCGGCGTACTTCAGGTTCACCACAGGAGCACCGTCCTCATCCGTTTCCTCCACCGTCTTCTTCGTCTTGGGCTTGCTGCGCAGCAGGTACCGCGCAGCAAAGGCGTCCTCGTCCTCGTCGCTCTCTTCAACCTCCTCGTTTTCCTTGGCTTCCTCGGCCTTTTCCTTATCCGAGTCACGCAGTGCACGCTGAGAGAACGGGATGGCCGCCTTCGGCATGACGGCCGGGCGCTTCGTGTGGTGGCTCGAGCGCCGCCGGCCCGTGGTCTCGAAGCCGAAGCCGTTCGCGCTGGGGTCCACCTTCTCAATCTCGTTCCATTTGAACTCAGGAACAGTAACGAGGTCTGAGTCCTTCAGCTCAAGCAGGGTCTCCAAAGTGTATGCTGGCATGAGATTCTGCTACGTCCGAAGGGTCCAGGAAACGTTCTGATGCAGCTACTGCCACTAATGGTGCTGGGCTCTGTAAAACTCGATGACACGCGTGGTCATGTGAGACACACCCCGTGTGCAGGACAGCAGCCGCCAGATGGCAGGCAAGGCGGTGGGTTACTTGGGCAAAGGCGTGTTGGGAGCCCACGCTGTTAGGGCCAGGGTATCCGATCGGTGAACAGTTATTTTGAAAATCCAGCAGCGGGATTCAGCGGTTGTAGGCATAACATTGGACACAGAATTCGAGGACGACAATGCCAATTGCCAAGAGCTTGGCTAAAGTCCAGAAGACAAAAGCTGATAATAAACTGCATCCGCGCGGGCGTAAGCTGAAGCAGCTAACGCGCGCCGAGCTGCGGCAAAATAAGCTGGACGAGCACAAGTCAAAGCGGAATGACGCGCAGCAGCGTCGTTTGGAACGATTTAGGTTTGTTCAGGAGCTTTGCCGCCGAACGCAGAAGCCTGTTTACTCAATTGAAGATATGCGGACCATGTGCGAGGCATTTATAGACAGGACGAAGCCTGAATTGGACGAGCTGGCTAAGCAGCGCCGTCCGGGTCGGCCGCCAACGAACCGACACAACCAGCTGCAGATGCAGCATGATCTAGAGATGCAGGAGTTCCGCGAAGGCTTCAATATTGCCGATCTGCAGGACGAAACAACGGTCAAAAACCTGCTGGAGTGGAACGGCAGCTGGGGCGGTCTGAACATGCTCAAGTTCACGCGCGTCACGCAGTCCGACTCTAGCTCGTAAATGCTCATTAATCATGTCTACTCATATATATATTCGCCTGCAAATATCGCTGCCGTCAACGCTGTCACACTGGCTAGAAGCGTGGACGCTAGTGCCCAAGCCCAGCGCCGATCCCGCTGCTTCTGGTTGTACTGCCTTTCGAAGACGAGAATCTCTTTGTTTGTGCCAATGAATCTGTAGTCTTCTTTCTCAAGATTGTATACTTTACCCTTCAACGCCAGCGGTAGGTTGGTGGGAAAATGCACGGCGCGCTCGCGTACGGGATTGTGCAGCGACCGTGCGGTCACAATGTTGTCTTTTCTGGGTATCACCACCATATACTCATTGACGAGACCACTTTCTGCTGCTGCTGGGCGTTTAGGCTGCAAGTGCGGGGTGAAGAACGTGCGCGTTTCAAGCGTGCGCGGGAAGCTCTGCGACGACATAGCAGACTGTCTGCGGTGCCTAAGCTCAGCAAAATGTGCGTTTTCGGCCTTCTCGAACCGTGTCTTTTCTTGTTTGAGGGCCTCCCGCAGCGCATTAGCCGTCGCCTTTGCTCGGCTCATCGTCGACAGTCGACACTAAGTAAGCATGCGGAGTTTACGGCCTTTTGAAGCCGCTACGTTAACGCGGCCAACCTGAAATTCTACTTTGGTAAAGCAAGCTTGCAGAAGAACACGCACAAGCTCAATTCTAATTTCCTTGTTTTTATTTTTATGTAGCTTGTGAACGATTTAGCTTCATTTGGTTCAGAGATGGTGGCCCATAACGCGCAGATCTGTATAACCATCAGCCCCCTGCGAATACCACCAGCGCATCGGGTTTTCCTTCGGCTCAGGAATCGGCTTGTTATCGCGCAGTTTCTCGTAAAGATCGGGGTTCACAATGTAAAGGCGACCGAACGAGATGGCGTCGGCGGTGCTTGAGGATAAGGCCTCGTCTACCTTGGCCCGCGTGTACTCCTGGTTTAGCACGAGCTTGCCGTTGAACACGGAGCGGATCGTATCGTGCTGCTGTGGCTGGTCTGTGCTCAGGCCGAACGTGGACTCCTCGTTCGGCTCGCGCAGCTCTAACCAGGGGATGCCGTGCTTGTTCAGCACCTCGGCGGCCGCCCTGAACAACGGCTCGGGGTCACTGTCGATTACGCCCTGGCAGTCTCCATTTGGCGACAAGCGCACGCCTGTGCGCGCGGCACCGACGGCGCCGACCACGGCGGCCACAACCTCATCCAGAAACCGCACGCGGTTCTGAATGCTGCCGCCGTACTCGTCGGTGCGGAAGTTGGCTGAGTCCCGCAGGAATTGGTCGATGAGGTACCCATTTGCAGCGTGGATCTGCACGCCATCAAAGCCGGCCGCAATCGCGTTCGACGCGGCGCGGCTGTAGTCGTTCCGGATGCGCTGCATGTCCGCTTTCGTGAGCGCGCGCGCGATTTCGGGCTGCTTCTTGCCCTCGTACGTGTGCAGCGCAGTCGGAAACGCCGTCTCTGATGACGACACTGGCTGTAGGCCTGTGACATTGCTGTGCACGGCGCGGCCCATGTGCCACAGCTGGCACACGATCTTGCCGCCGTGTCTGTGGACAGATTCCACAACGGGCTTCCACGCCTCCACCTGCTCTTCTGACCATATGCCTGGCGCAAACGGAACGCCCAGACCTTCCTGACTGATGCCGGTCGCCTCCGTGATGATGAGACCGGCGCTTGCGCGCTGCGTGTAGTACTCGACCATAATGGGCGTAGGCGCATGAGAGCGCGAGCCACGCAGGCGCGTGAGCGGCGCCATGAACACGCGGTTCTTGGTCTCGAAGCTGCCGAGTGTCACCGGGTCCGTGAGGGTCGGCATTGTGAGGAAAGAAGGCTGCGCACCCTTCTCGGCTCGGTAAATTGGCCCCGAGGGCTTAGCCTTACGCTGACTGTAAGATGCTGTTTTGTTCCCACAGTGGCCCACAACACAACATGTAGGGTTCGCACGAGGCGGAAAGTAATGATATCCAATAAGTAAATTCAAGAGCAAGTTTAGTCTAGATAGGGCTGCGTGATCTCCTCGAGCCACCGCCAGAATTTGTCGCCGCGCGGGCCGTTCGCGGCTTCCTGGACGTCCGTGCGCGCGCGCGTGCGCAGGCCGAACGGCACAAAGTACTGTCCATTGTCCGCCGTAGTCACGTCGGGGCTCAACAGCAGCTGCACTTCGGCGTAGCTACCCCAAATGGTGGGCTTGCTGAGCGTCTCCATGACGAGCTTGCGCCACTTGTTGCTGCGACGGATGTCGGAGTACACAGCTCCGGGGTGGCAGATCACAGAGACTAGCTTTGGATGGTGTTTCGCCCACTGAATTCCCTGGTAGATATTCATGGCCTTCGTCTGGCCGTACATGCCGTTGCCCTGGCCGAGGTACCCGCCCGCGTCGTAGTCGTTCATTGCGTGCCAATCAATGCCGCCGTACGGCGGCGAGTGGTAGTGGATGGCGCTCGAGACCCAAACAATGCGTGACCCTTCAGTGGCTTCCATAATTGGTGTCAGTAGCCGCTGGATAAGGTGCCCAGATACGACGTTAATCACGATAATGTCCAGCAGACCGAGCGGCTCAATGATGTTCTGCCCTCGGTAGTTAATGCCGGCATTGTGGATGATGCCGTCGAGGCGCTCCTCCTGGTCGAGGAACTGGCGCACGGCTGGCGCGACGGTCGTTAGATCCTCGTGGTGAATGGGGAGGACGTCGGCGGCGCCACTGCCGATTTCCTTAAGTGCTTTCAGCGCTGACTCGACCTTCTGCGGCGTGCGGCCCGTTATGTATACGTGCGCACCCTTCGACACTAAAAGCTTTGCCGATTCGAGGCCAATTCCGCTCGACGCGCCCGTCACAATGTATACCTTTCCTTCCAGCGAGGGGTAGGCATCCTCCGTATATTCTGGGCTCGGAGGCAGAATCACATCCCTCGTGAGCTCTCGCAGGTTTGAAAGACGCTCCATGATCGTGGCACAATGGTCGTGGCACAATGGTCTGGGGTATGCTTTGACGATGCAAGCCGCTCAATCAGAAATATAAGGGGCAGCGACACCACCCTAACCTAGGTGCGTCTGGGGGGCCCTCGCTGCCCCGCGCCGGTCTCGAGCCAGGACTCATCTCAATTGCCGAGGCTGCGGAGGCGACTGCTCCAACACCTCGCAGCCCGGCACAGAACGAGGAAGTTGTACACCCCAGAATACGTACATGGCATTTGGATGTGCCGCAAGTTAACTAAGGCGAAGCATGTCTATACATGCATGTCTATACATGATCCGTGGCTATTTGCCACTTCGTAAGGGCGCGCATGTGCATACACTATATAAGACGTTACGCGATAAACCACACTACGGACTCACGCTACTTTGCGTCCTGCTCCTTTTTTTCAGCAGCGTCCTCCGCCGGCGGCTGTGACACCTCCTCGTCCTCCTGCGGAGTCTCTAGAAGCCCGAGCTCCTTCTTGTTCTGGATCTTGTTGTCAATCATGTCGTGGAAGGCGATGATGGCGCGGACCATGCTGCTCAGGTATACAATCATCAGCTGATCGTTTGTCTTGATCGTAAACGACTTCTCGAGGTCCGGGCTGTGCTTCGAGCTCAGGTTCGGCAGCAGGTTGAAGACGTTCTGTAGTTCGCCAAGCACAACGTGGTTCATAGGCAGCTTGCCCTCGATGACCTGGTTCAGGTAGCGCACAATATTGCGCAGGCGGTCGCCTAGGCCCTGCAGCGATGCCAGCTGCTGCGAGATGCGGGTCGCCAGCGTACCGGCCGCGGCGTTCCGCACGTCGCGCAGCAGATGCTCGACGCCAATCTCCTCGGCTTCCTCCGCCTTAATCTCGGAGGGCACATGGTGGAACGTGCGCCCCGCCGATGTGCCGTCGGCCTTAATCTCGTCAATGGCGTAGTACGCGTCCGTGGGCACGCCGACGTCCTTTGGCTGTACATCGACAATCAGCAGCAATGGATTAGGAGTGTAGCGCTTGAACAAGTCGTTGATCGCAAGATCCGCCGCCCGCAGCCGTGGCCCGGAGTGGTACCAGCCAACAAGACGTTCTCGCGCGTTCACCTTCTTGAACATTTCTTGCATGCCTTCAATAAAGTTATGATCCAGGTACCACACATCGGGGTTCTTCGCGTCCTCCTCGAAGGGCACGGCAAAGCTGTTGCTCACGCGCACAATGCCGCCTGTTCCATTGCTGTCCTGACCCACGGGCTCGCCCAGGACGACGCCCACAACGCGCTTCTTGCCATCCTGCGCAGCTCTATTAAAATGGTCAACAGCTGACAGCAGCACTAGCGGTGCTACGGTCACCTTCTCTGGTACACTGAACGGCATCTGGATGTTTCGCTCGGTGCTGCGTTTCGCGGTGTGCAGTTAACGAGATGGTCCGCTACGTTATGCTGCGGCGGCGGCGACTATCGGTCAGCACACCAGTCATTAACAGTATCACGGGTTTAATTTCTGTCGCGCAGGCGGATGGCAAAAAAGCACATCACCCCGCGTGGCCGGCGGCGGTTCGGAGTGCAAAAACAGGTTTAGTCGTCAAGATCTCCAGTGTAAGGTATGCCCTTTGGTCAGCTCGTCATTGGGCCACCGGGCTCCGGCAAGTCGACGTACTGCAATGGCATGTACCAATTCTTGAGCGCTATCGGCCGCAAGCCGAGCTGTGTCAATCTGGACCCGGCAAATGACCGGCTGCCGTACCTCGCGGCCGTGGACATTCGCGATTTCGTTACGCTCGACGAAATCATGGAGACACAGCAGCTCGGGCCGAATGGCAGCATCATGTATGCCATGGAGGCCGTGATGGACCAAGTCGACGAGTTTGTGAACCAGATCAAGCGCCTTGGCACGCACGAGTATTTTCTATTCGACTGTCCCGGGCAGATCGAGCTGTTCACGCACCACCCGGCGCTCACGAAGATCTTCCAAAAGCTGGAGAAGGATTTGGGCATGCGCCTTGTCGTTGTGAACCTCGTCGACTCCGTGTACATTACGACGCCAAACCAGTACATCAGTATTGTGCTCCTAACGCTGCGCACGATGCTGCAGTTCAACCTACCGCAAGTCAATGTCCTCTCCAAAATCGACCTCCTTGCGAACTACGGAAAGCTGCCGTTCCGGCTCGAATACTATACGGAAGTGCAGGACCTCGATTACATCGCGCAGCTCGAAAAGGCCTCCGGGAAGTTTGCGAAGCTGACGGACGCCATTGCCGAGCTCGTATCGGACTTCGGGCTCGTGGAATTCCAGGTGCTAGCGGTCGAGAACAAGCGCTCGATGATCGCGCTGCTTAATGTCATTGACAAGGCCAACGGCTACTTGTTTGGATCTACTGAGATCGGCGGCGACTCGGTCTGGATTGAGGCGTCGCGCCAGGGCGGGCTCTATGACGTCGACGTGCACGACCGCTGGATTGAGAATAAGTCTTACTGGGACGCCAAGGAGGCGGAGGAGGAGCTCGAACGCGCCGCGGCAGGTAACGCGAGTGAATGGCCCATCGATGAGTTCGAGGGCTTGAAGGCCGGAACGTTCGACAAGCAGTGATTCGGGGCGCTGGTCGTTCGCTGTACATAGACACATTTGCGTTGCTTGTTAGATACTTTTATTTATTTTACGTACTTCGCGGCATCATCCAACGCCTTGTGGGCCTGCGCCTGCTCCTGGGGCTTTAGCCCCGTGAAACCGCGCAACTCGTGGATCTGTGCCTTCAAGGATTCTCTGACTTTGACCATGACGCGCTCCGTCTCGTCCAGCACCTGTTTGGAACGCTTCACATCGTACTCGTCCACGGGCGTGGCCTGCTCCAGAGCCCTGACCTTCGCTTCAAGAGTCTCCCTTTCGTCAAGGTACAATTGATACTCTTTAGTTAAACGCTGCAGCGCGCCAATCTTGATCTGGGGCTTGGAAGGCGCAGGCATGCGTAATATGTCGCAGCGGTGGTTTCCTAAACGCGTGTGGAAACAACAAACACGCACAAGTATGCGATCTGACTAAGAAAGCGAGTCACAGTCGAGCCTTACCCAAGCTCGCGACCGTTAAGCCACAGACAGAGACGTCCGTGACATCGTCCGCCGTAGGGCAGAAATCGCGCTCACCTCGGGTGGCGAATGTGCGAGTGGGCATGTGTGACTGCTCTAAGGCGATGTTTCTCTGTAAGATTTGTTCTTTATACGTCCCGCCAAGCGATCTGCGTTGTTGCAATACCGTATTCAGTGCCCATACGCCGTATAGTTAGTACGACCCTCGGGATGATAAAAAAAACATTTTAATTAAGTATTTTCCCGTGCTACGTTGTCCTGCATATCTACGATCGAAAATTAAAGCAATTGGCAATTTCCCGGTCGACGAGCCCACTGTTGTCGAACGTCTATGCATGCATGCACAGCCATGCAAAGCCACAGGCGCGCGCATACACACACACTTAACATTCAAGAAAATCGCTCGCCGATGTCACGTGGGAGAAAGGATACCAAGAAGTAAATCATCCGCCGTCTAAACGACATTTTGCCGAGCGCCATGGACAGGTTAAACGAGCGCGCCGAGGCATTGCGTGCACGGTTGGTCGAGTACCAGAGCGTCCTAAATGGCAAGCTCGAAGACCCAACCATGGTGTACATCGGTGACAACTACTTTGCGTCGATGTCTGTGCAAGAGTCGAAAGCCTACTTGACGCGCAGGATAGAGTCGCTTCGTAGCGAAATCTCGGCACTTAACCAGCTCTCGGGCCAGACCGAGGATGGCCTGCCCATCTTTGATATTGTTGAAGAGCTCGACGAAGATGGTGAAATCGTAAAGTCGAATCTGAAGCGTTCGGGCTTGGGCACAAGTCTCGAACAGGACGAGGCCGGTGCCGACAGAAAGTCAGATATACATGCGAAAGACGATAAGGAGCCGACCCAGGGTGAGCACAAGTCATTGGGGCATCTTCCGGATGCCGATTCTCAGGCGGCGCGCGAAAACGGCAATACGCCAATCCCGCCTCCAGCCGTTTCGGAAAACGACGAGAGTGAGTATGAGCACGTAGAAACTTCCGAAGCCTTGCATGATCACGATATCCAATACATTGAGGATGTCACGGCACCGGAGAGCCAGGAGCTGGTGCGTGCGGCCGAGGCCGAGGATACTTCTCAGGGCGAGTACCGAGACATTGACCCGGCCGATGTGCTGGAGCTCGAGCTCATGGAGGAGAGCGACGAAGAGAATGTTAACTTCGACTTTGACCACATTGAGGAGGAAGACGAAGACGAACGCGAGGGTAGCGTTAATCATATCAACATTAGTGGTGATGACGATGACGACACTAGCGATTTCGACGATGAGGAGGACGACGACGATGACGACAGCTTTGCATTCGGCTGGCAAGGTGGCTCTTTGTTTCCACAGGACGAAGCCACGCTGAAACTGATCCAAGCGCATCTTGCGCAACATAATGCAGTTCCGGTAGCTTCGGAATCTGGCGCGCCGGATGCATCAGATGAAGCAGCTGAAGCCAAGGAGTCGCCCGCTCCTAAAAAGCCTGCTTCTAACTCGCACGTCCACTTCGCTGAGACGGTAGATGTAAGGGAGTTTGAAACTAGCGCAGCAGAGAGGAAAGGCGTGATCTACGATCGCAAGCCCTCGCGGTTCAGTCTTGCCAGGAACAAGGCACGAGCGCCTGGCTTGGCTGGTGATGCAGCAATCGCATCTGCTTCCCCTTCGCCACCCAGAGCTAAGTCTGCAGCAGCTGCGGCAGCTGCTGCTGCAGGCGCTCTAGCGGGTGGCGCCCATAACCCTTCGCCAGCACGATCTGGACCTGGCCATTCCGCGAGTGCGGTACATGGTGCCGTTCGTGAACGTGGTGCCACTGCATCGCATCCTGTCACATCGCCAGTGGGCAACCGTCGCCGCGGTGTGCCACCACCAGCGGCCGCTGAGGTGGGGAACAAATCACCAGCTGCGGTCACCAAGACTGTAAGTCATAAACTACCGGCGTCGCACACACCAAAGGAGCAGCCCTCAGAGAAGCCACCGGTCAATAGCACAAAGAAGTCTGACCCGCGAGGCTCGAGCCACAAACCTATGGCTCCGCCTAAATCTGCACACCTTGGCGAGTCCTCCCACGTTCAGTCTCCAAGCAAAAAGGAGAAAATCGCAGAGGGTGCACAAAAATACTATGAAGAGTCCTTCATTCCGGATGTTGAGTTCTTGAAATTACATGACACAGAAGACGCGGCTTCTAACGGGGAAACTGCGGAGCATACCAGCGCCCCGGTGACGCCGACCCAAGGGACAAAACCAAAGCAACCCGAGGGGACGCCACAAAATCAGGACCGGCCAATTGTGTCTTCTGTAGTAACAGAACGCGAACCAGAACCCTCGGTTGAGGACCACACAGAGGATAGTGATGACGACAACACGCCGGACATGCGCGAAATCAAGCATGAATATCAGCGCTTACGACAGAAGTTGATCTACGAATCTGGCGGTTTCAAAAAGAAGGACTCCGAAAAGGCTATTGAGCCGATTGAAGACGACGGTGTGCCGAAAAAGGTGAGCCGCTTCAAGGCTGCGCGAGTCGCTTCGTGAAACTTTAAATCTGGAATGCCTTTGGTGCTATACAGTTCTTCTGACTACTTTAATATAGATATCTCACTAGCCCCTACTTAATCGAGAACTTCTACAAGCATTACACGTTACCCCCTGGCAGCAGACGGCCTGGGCTATGCTGCTGAGTTTGGCTTGGGTCCTTGACTCATCGGTCCGTCAGATAAAAATAACCCACGCCTTTCGCCGTCGTCGCGTGTCTAATAACGACAACTCCGTGACGCGAGTCGCATGTGGGTAAGGGCTCTTCACCGGTGATTGGCACTGACATATTAAACTGTTTCTTCAGTTACGAGCTCGGGCATGGTTCAGTGGTTATAGGGACGACAGCGATGATGTCGCGTCCCGGATTACCACCCAAGCCAAAGATAAATATCAATGATTTCCGCAATGAGGATGGCTCCATTCGACCAAAAAAGATGTCTGAGGCGGCGGCCCCTCCTCCCCTTCCCGAGCGCCCCCAATCCGTTGAGTCTAAAATATCGGTACGGGATGCCATTGCATCGCATGCCGTCCGTGAAATCGATCCTCAACAAAGATTGCCGCCGCGTCCCAAGCCTGAAGATTCTGTCGCAGCTCTGTCCAATGGCAGCGGATACACGCCTGATGCCGGCCGTGTCTCGCCTTCAAAACAGCGCACTGCATGGCACGACTCGAGCCCGTCGCCCCCGCGGACTCCACTAGCCACCGTAAGGCGAAGCAGTAGCCCGCCACGCTACACACCCCACAGTAAAGGAGTCTTGCGCGACGGACCCTACGACACGCCATCAGCATATTCTCCAAACCGCAGCCAGACGTCACTCAACTCCTCAGCGAATAATGAACCAAAGTCGCTATCGCGGGAAAACTCAGGGCCTTCGTCTCGAAGTGGCAGCGCGGCGACCATTTCAAGCCAAAACTCGCTTTTAGCTCAAACGCGGCATGCACAGCACGAAATTGTGCTGAAGGTCCATGAGGCCGACCATCGTCCGCCTTCGTCTGTTCCGACCACGTTTTTGACCCCCAAAGTGCGCAAGTTGCTCAGTGCGGACGCTCGCTGCGTTTGCGTGACCACTGGCTACAAAATCCTGCTCTACTCGTGGCGATCTGGGTCTCTGCTGTGGGAGCAAAAAATACAGACGAGCGCGGCTCTTGTCGTGTCGCATACAAACACAGTGTGGTTAGGCACGAGTTCTGGTCACCTTAAAGTCATTGGTGTGAACAACGGAGTTACCGAGCATGTCTTAGAAAAGGGGCATGTGAAGCCCGTTACTTTTCTGGGTTTGACTACGCAGCGAAATGTCATATCGCTGAGTGCGGAGGATGGTAAGGTGAATATTTGGCCTAGTGTGCTGGCCTCGAATGGGCGTGACAGCGACATATACCCCGAGTACACATATCGCATTATGGGCAAGTGCTACATGGTCGAGTGCAGTGATGATTTGATGTGGACAGCACGCGACGTTCAGGTTGATGCTTACAGTTTGAGGGGTGGTGCTGTTCACCAAGTGTCGACTGCGCTTAAGAAAAGGGGTGTCTCCCTTGGCACAGTCACCTCGATGGCGACTCGCGGCGGCCTCGCATTTTTTGGTCAGAACGATGGGTTCATCACTGTGTTCGATGGCTCTACATTCCTTGGTTCTATAAATGGCGGAATCCACACGATCACGTCGCTGACCGCACCAACAAGCACTGAGCTATGGGCCGGAACTCGCTCGGGCGAGATTCTTATATTTGCTTTGCAAACCTCGCATGACTCGGCAGAGAATATGCAGCTCAGTGCATCGCTCAGAAGACAGTGGAAAGCGCACAAAACTGCTGTCATAAGACTACAAGAAGCGGAGGCAAAGTCAGCTGTACTCAGTTTGGATCGTAGCAATGAGGTGAAAGGGTGGAATTTGACCCCAACCAGCATCGTTCCGCTTACGCCCAATTCTTCTCAATTCTTGAACGTGCAAGTTTTAACGTGGAATGTCGACGCCAGCGTTCCAGACTTGATCAATCCGGAGTGGATAGTGCGCCCTATCCGTGATGCTCAGAAGCCGGCTGACGTTGTGGTAATCGGCCTTCAAGAGGTGATTGAATTGGAAAACAAATCCCAGGCCGCGCTGAAAATGGTTATGGCGGGCGATGCAGAACTGTCTGGTGAGTACGAAAGGTGGGGCTCATACATGGAACGTTGGATGAGCCCTCTTGGTCTCCACCTCATATCCATGAAACCATTGGTTGGATTGATATCATGCGTATTCGTGAGACGCCCGCTTGTAACCCATGTGAGCAACGTCGTGGCTCGCGTTGTGAAAACCGGAATGGGAGGCACTTATGGTAACAAAGGCGGAGTTATTATCACACTCACTATCAGCTCGATGTCGTTCTGCTTCATTAACTGTCACCTTGCTGCTGGCCATACGTCGATCATTCAGCGCAACAAGGACGCGGATCAGATTGTCCTTTCATCCTCGCACCTCGACTTCGATGCTTGCTTCTTCTTCGGCGACACGAACTATCGTATCAATGCTGCACGCGAGCAAGCCGACGGACTTATCAAAACCCAGAACTGGGAGCGATTGCGCCAGCAGGACCAGCTGATCTCGCAGATTGCCAAAAATCCCTCGTTCTCCTTAGGCAAATTCCAGGAGGGCAGAATCGAGTTTGCTCCGACATACAAGTTTGACCGGGGAACTAACCGTTACGATACGAGTGACAAAAAGCGCATCCCTTCATGGTGCGATCGTATCCTTTTTAGGGGGAAGTCCATCGCTGTTGATGAGTACATGTCGCTAGACACACAGTCCTCAGACCATAAAGCCGTCTTCGGCGCATACACTGTTCCAGTCCTCCAGAGATGACTTCGCTTTGCATGCATGCATATTATCATGACTCTAAAATTTCTTATTGTTCCATATATAGTTCCATCAGAAACCTCTTTACTGTTTTACCCGCCGAGCAGCCCAACCAACAATTTCGTACTCGGTTCGTAGCATACTTGTGTCAGATCCATTATATCGATTTGTGCCAGTCCATGTTTTGTCAACGACCCAACCAGAGCACTTCAAGTATGACAACAGCTCGTCACAGCTGAACTCAATAAACGCCGCCGTGCCCCATTTCAGAGGTCCGTAGTTCAGCCATACGCCGCCAGGCGCAAGCATTTTCGCAATCCTGTCCACGTAACTGAAGACGTTCTGGGCGGTGTCAACGAAAAACAAGGTCGTAATTGCATCGTATTTGTATCCTTGGTCGAAAGTCAAGAAGTCGTCGTAGTAAAATTTCAGATTACTGCTGCCGTCCGTTGCTTGAGGGAACTCAACAGTAGTAGGCCTGGTCTGATCCTTGCGCTCTTTGAGGTAGGAGAATTCCAACAAATAGGGATATAATGCAATTGACCCCGGAGACGGTCGTGATGTCGCATACAGAGATCCGATGTACATAGACGGGCTCAGCTCTGGTGCGTCAACAAGCACATCGGTACCAAGCCTCTGAGCAACATCAAACGCAAATCTTCCAACACCACCCCCGGGAACCAACACGCGCTTTTTGTTTTCCAGATACGGCCAAAACGGGCGGAAGAGCAAGTCTCGAGCCTTTCCGTGATGGTCTGAGTTCGACCAGTCTCTCACCATATGTTCCACGATCTCCACAGCGCTGTATGCATTCGCTTTCTGTCCCCAGAGGTCGCGTTGAGAGATTTCGAATCTGTCCATTGCATAGGCTTTTAGTTGGGCCAATGCTTTGAAGTTCTTATCAGAGCAAACATCAACTTCCTGTAGTGCTTTATACGTATCCACTGCTCGCCGTTGCTGAGCTTGGTCGAGCATGAAGAACAGCCTCCTCTTACGATTGACGAGTGACTTCATGTATGCAGGATACCGATCGATTGCTGCACACACTGAAATAGCCTTGCTGCGAACATCTGCACCATTCCTGCGTTGGGATAGCACCCTGAACACACATCTATTCATCGCGCCTAGCATTGTAAAGGCGAAGTCTCGCATGCTGGGATTCACGAAGATGGAGGCGAATAGAAGCCCTAAAACAACAACAACGGCCTGTTCAATCAAAGGTAAGGAGGCTATGACGTACGTTGCTATTGCAGAGAGAATCAAGATGTCATAGTGAGCCCTCATTAAACCACCACGAGATCTTGTACAGTGCGTCTCGCCTCACACAGGCCTAACCACTGATGCGAGCTTAGTAACGCGACTTTGGAACTACAAGTCCTTCATCCCACTGTTCGGCTGATTAAGTACGAATTAGGAAATGTCGCACACGGAGACCACCGCGGGAATACCTGGTGAATCAGGAAAGATAGGCAAGATAAATACTACTTCCGAGACTGCCGGACGATCAGGTGCACTTTTATACAGTATATATACGGTAACTTGTGGGTTCAGAGTAAATGGCAATGTTTTTGCGGAGAAAAAGGAACCCGCCGCCAATCATCCGCAGCACCCCGTGGCGCCGTTTGAGGCGGATAATGCGTCGCATCCGTGGCCTATTCTTTAAACGGAGAACTGTCATATCTCGGCAGCCGGTACCCCGAAGCGATCAACGCTTGCACGTCCAATACCTACTTAGGACCGAAGCCGTGGCAGTACCCCGAAACTCAAAACGCTGGAGGCTCAAACAACAACAACAACCGACGGTTAGAGATCTGAGGTCGCCACGCCCTAGCCCCAGGCGTCGAATTCGGAGATTGCGAGCGTCGCGTTCGGTGATCACACCTCGGATTTGGCAGCAGCCTACCTCGGGACGCTTCCAAAAAAGAAATGCCCTGAGGTGCGCGCTGCCGAGGCATTTTCAAAAGTCGCAGAGCGTGCGGCCGCATCGTCAGTGGGGTAAGCGCGTCGGTAAAATATGGATTTTCGGCGTGCCGGTGCTGAGATATTTCGCACCCGCGCGACGCCAACGCAGAATGAGGGTTGATCTGACTATCTGAAAAGTTGGCGATGGGCTAGCGACGGCCTGCGGCCTAATTTTGCAATTGCTCTAGGAGTATCATTTATTTAAACATCCAGCGCTCTCTAACTCTCTGGTTTGCGGCGCATGCCTTCGCGCGGCCTCCCCCCCCACAGGTAATGCGGGGAACGGTGTGTACCCGCATGTCTGACGGCGGGATCAAACGCAACAACCAATTGTGGCGTGCCGGCGAGGGTTGTTGTCAAGGGTCAGTTCCCCGAGCGGCCTCATATTATTCCCCTATTGGCGCAGCGCTCGTATGTGTCCCGGTCAGCTGATCATGTAGTCGGCCCATCAGGTGATGCGGGGTACTTCCCCAATCATACAAATACTGGCTCAGGACCCAACACTCTGGTCCTATCGTCGTCGCTGAGTTTGACACTTGCTGCTAAATGAGCTCTGCCCTAGCTTCGCGTATTCGTCACAAGGGTCTCCTGGACAAGGTCCGTCACTATGAGGAGCTGCTTCCTCACTTCAAAAATGACATGTTTCTTGGTTGGTCCGGGTTCACTGGTGTCGGTGGTCCGAAGCTGATGCCCACGAAACTCGCGGATCTCGTGGAAAAGGAGCACATCGCTTCGAATGGCAAGTCTGACTTGCGCTTCAACTTGATCACTGGCGCGTCCACTGACCTGCCTATCGAATCACGCTGGGCTGACTTGGGAATGATCGCTCGCCGCACACCGCACCAGGTCGGCAAGCAGATTGCAGCGGGGATCAACCGCGGTGACATTCTCTTCTTCGACAAGCATCTTTCTATGACCCCGCAGGATATGATGTACGGATACTACACGAAGAACCGCAAGACAGGTAACAAGAATGCCATTGACATTGCCCTTATTGAGGCAACTGGAATCGATGAGGAGGGTCGTGTGATTTTGGGTCCGTCCGTGGGTGCTACGCCGGAGATCGCCGCGTATGCCGACAAGGTCATCATTGAGCTGAACACTGCCCTGCCCAGTTTTGAAGGTGTGCACGATATCAACATGCCTGTGCAGCCGCCGCACAGGACTCCGTATCCGGTCACAACGGTCAGTGACCGCTTCGGTGAACTTGGTGTCACTATTGATCCGTCTAAGATTATTGGCATCGTGGAGTCCAAGGAGCTGGATACGGTTCCGGACAACGCTCCGCCTGATGCGGTGAGCGAGGGCATTGCTGGTCACCTTATCGACTTCTTTGGACGGGAGGTAGACGCTGGTCGTATGCCTGAGAACTTGCATCCATTGCAGAGCGGCATTGGAAACGTGGCTAACGCTATCGTTGGTGGCTTGGCGAAGTCGCGCTTCAACAACCTGGACGTGTGGACTGAGGTGTTCCAGGACTCTTTCCTCGACTTCTTGGAGAATGGCAAGCTGAATTTCGCCACGTCCACGTCGGTGCGTCTGACGCCGAGCGGTTTCAAGCGTTTCTTTGCCGACTTCGACACTTTCAAGCACAAGATTCTGCTTCGAAGCCAGCAAGTCTCTAACCACCCAGAAATCATCCGCCGTCTCGGATGCATTGCCATGAACACGCCCGTGGAGGTCGATATTTACGGTCACGCGAACTCCACTTGTGTCAATGGCAGCCGCATGTTGAACGGTCTTGGAGGCTCGGGCGACTTCCTGCGTAACGCGAAGCTCTCCGTTATGCACACCCCATCGGCCCGTAAGACGAAGACAGACCCTACCGGCATTTCGTGCATTGTTCCGTTCGCCACGCACATTGATCACACTGAGCATGATCTGGACGTCGTTGTTACTGAACAGGGACTTGCGGACCTACGTGGATTGGCTCCTCGCGAGCGCAGCAGGGAGATCATCACTAAGTGTGCTCATCCTGACTACAAGGACCAGCTGCTCGACTACGTGAACCACGCTGAAAACTACTGTGCTAAGATTGGTGCCCTTCACGAGCCTCACATCCTAGCCAATGCATTCAAGATGCAGGCGAACCTGCTTGAGAAGGGAACGATGAAGCTTAACTCTTGGTGAGCTCACCATCTAAACCACACTAAGTACGTAACCCCTTAGAACCTCCGATACTTCAATGTTTGCATCGCTCTTGCGCTGTGAATATACGCCGGGAGTCCATGTTATTTAGGTTATGACCGGCATGCGTCACGCGAATGGGTCTCACATGTACCTTTTAGATCCATGACATCACTGCAATTGCACGAGTATGAATCCAAAATTAGAATCGCCAGATTGAGCGAACCTTCGTTAGGAACAAAACTTGATCTGGACTCATGCTAATACTGAAGGAGATGCTTATCAGTTCAAGATTAAGCTACGTATCCAATGAGCAGCGACTACTAAGCTAAGAGTGTGTGACTTGGTCCCGGTCAATCGCCCTAACAAAAAATTAGATAATCACCACCGTAGTAGAGGACGACGCTAAGGGTTCAAAACAATCCTAAACGAGCGTGCAGTGAACAAATGAAGTATGTACCACCATGGAAGGAGCCATACTTTATTGCGATTGCAGGATGCTCCGGTAGCGGGAAAACATCAATTACCGCTGCACTCATTCAGAAGCTAAATGTGCCTTGGACGGTGCTGCTTTCCATGGACAATTTTTATCGGCCTTTAGATCTGGCGCAGCGCGAGCGCGCCTTTCGTTCAGAGCTGGATTTCGACCACCCGGATATTCTTGATTTTGACCTGTTGCTAGAGGTGCTTAAGAAGCTGAAGCGTGGCGCGAAAACCGAGGTGCCTGTTTACTCTTTCAAAGAGCACAATCGCACGAACCAGACCGTCACCCTGTATGGCGCGAATGTAGTGATTCTTGAGGGTATCTACGCTCTGTATGATCCGCGCGTCCTTGAGCTTATGGATTTGAAAATCTTCGTCTCCGAAGACTATGATGTGTGTATGGCACGGCGTATTCACCGCGACATCTTGTACCGCGGACGAGAGCTTCAGCTATCAATCAAGCAGTGGCACCTTTTTGTGAAGCCGAACTATCTGGCACATGTGCTTCCTACTGCCAAAAGTGCCAACATGCTTATCCCTCGCGGCATAGAGAACCAGGTTGCCTTGAACATGCTCTTTCTGTTTGTTAAGCGCCAGTTGGCGGAAAAGTCTGCAGTGCACCTGGAAAATATGAGGAGCCTGGGCACGCAAAGCGGCTCTGACGAGAGGATGCGCTCGAAGATGATGATCCTTGATGCGTCGAACCAAGTCAAGGCGCTGCAGACCATGGTTGCAAACCAGTCATGTAACCGCGAAGATTTCATATATGCAGTGGATCGCCTAGCCGGACGGCTTGTTTATCGCTCGTTGGACAAGCTGTGGTGTGTGGACCAAGGCCCGTCCCAAGAAGATGAGATGTGCGCGGTGACAATGGTTCGCGGTGGTGAATGCTTCGAGACAGCGCTGCGGCGTATGGTCCCCACTATTTTTCTTGGTCGTCTGCTTATACTCAGCGACTCAACAACGGGTGAGCCGAAGTTACACTTGTCCAGAGTGCCTTCCCGCCTGAATGAGCGAACGCGAGTCATTCTGACGGATGCCCAGATCGTCTCTGGAGCTGCGGCCGTGATGGCCATAGCTGTTTTGGTAGACCATGGCGCTTCGCCGCATAACATTGCATTCGCGGCCCTAGCCGCGTCTGAAATCGGCGCCAGACGTATTCATGCAGCGTTTCCAGAGGTGAATATGTTCTTTGGAAAAGTCGATGCCCAGCCCGAGATGCTGGCTATCGATGACCGCTATTTCGGGACCTATGTGGGATAATATTGCCTAACGTGCCGAGCCTGCGGAAGCCCGTATCGAGCCAGGAGGCGGCCGCATTTGTGTATTCTTTTTATGGCATCATAAGGCAGCACTCATTCAATGTACTGACTGCACTGCCGAGGCTATTCGGAGATATACTATTCAATAATGTGCATATTTAAACACGTTTGCCGTACACAGCATGTCCAACTCATGGATTGGCGTAATCTGGACTTCGCTTGGAGATCAGTGCTCTGAACTGCTTCAAAGAGGCAGCAAACCAAGAACACAATGATGGAAAAGCAACAAGATCCTCAGTATGAGTGGGCAAAAGTGTGCAATTGGAGGTCGTCGTTTTTTCCGACTAAATCTCGTAGAATCTGCAAGCCACTGCAAGCCACGCACTGCGAGCGGTTGGGGATCTGGCGGTGCGGCTACTCCAGGGTAAGGTGTATGCGGCTCGGTTACACAATATGACGAGGGCAATAGCGTAAGATACACAATACGGTATCACCGCGACCATTTTGTTCTACCCACCGCGGCGTGTTCCACACGTGCCCACTAGTGCTACCTTATTTTGAACTGCTAGTCGCTCATCCCCCTGTTCTGTCCGTCTATTCCTCCTATGCTGAACCCAAGCGCTGCTGCGGATGCTGCAGTTTATGAGGGGTCATGGACACATGACGGGCCACCGCCTGGAGGCATGAACGCAGCTGCAAAGGGGCGCCCACCACCCAACGCATCCCCGGCCGCGTTCGACGCGTCAAGTGAGCCCAGCATGGACAGCGAGGCGGATTCGGAAGAGACCATGATCCTGGAGGATTGCTCCTTGAGCGAGATGCCCGAACCGCTGCTGAAATCCATTCTTCAGCGACCGGGCTTGCTCAAATTGAGCCTGAAGGGGAACCAGCTAAGGACGCTCCCGCCGCCCCTCAGCAGCCTCGCCAATCTGTACTATCTGAACCTGAGCCATAATGCCTTTACTGAAGTGCCGCCTGCTGTGTGCTCTTTGCCAGGCTTAGAAATATTGGACTTGAGCTTCAATGGACTGCAGTTCTTACCCGACGAAATAACGCGACTCGAGAACTTGATGGTACTTTCTCTGGTGGCAAACAATGTTGAGGTGCTCCCCCCGCAGATCGCGGATTTGCGCAAGCTTGTCATTTTGGAGATCGACGATAATCCGATCCGTGTGCCTAATGTGCTACCGACAGCTGAGGAAGGCGACGAGGAGGCTTGGCTTTCTTCATTGCGCGAATACATAGGAGGCCATCAATTAGAGCTTCAAAGAGCGTTATTGGCCCAGAAGCAGGCCCTACTGTCTCTCCCTGAGAATGCTGAGGTTTCGAGTTCTAGTAGAGCCGCGTTTATACCAGCGCATTCGTCGCAGTCCTCTCTACATGAGGGTGATACCTTACGGGCTGCGAAGCGTATGGGTTTTGTGATGCAACGTAATGCCCCTGGGTCGTCTTATGTCGCCAGTTTGCACGCACGGGGGATGAGCCACGATGCGCATATGCTGGATGGTTCCTCTAACGACGGCTCATTGGGCAACGACGAATTTGAAAGGGCCACAGCGGGTGCGGGTCACCACAGTCATAGTATGAGCAGCTACACTGGTCTCGACCCGAGTCCTTTGGAGACTGTTGCCCCTCGAAGTCCTTTGCCCCGGAGCCCGAGGGAAAGCCCTTGGAGCAGTCCCCGCCCCAGTGTGTCTGAAAATTTAGAGCCTCAGAGTGCTACAGGAAGTCGCTTAGGCACGCTGGCGGAAGAAGGAGAAAGAGCTGAGAGTGATGATGATGCGGAGCTTGTTGTTACTCCAACCACTGAAGTTAATGGAGATGGGCCAAAGGATGCTAGAGCCGCCTCTACCTCAGGGTTATCAAGTGATGGCCTGGAGGCGAATAGCTCTTTATTCAAAGAGTCTTACTTGACGGAGGCAGACACTGAATCCCCGGTGGGCGCGGCACTCGAAAGGATTACCTACGCTATGTCTCAGGTTGCTAACGCTGTGACCCCGCTGGCACCCTTGCTGCCTCCAGATGTAGTTGCGCAACTTTCAGATGCTCTATCCCGGGCTGAAGAGGGTAGTCATGCAACAGCGCTCAAAATTTGCACAGCAGCAATGGAGCGCCTGACCGCACCACTCGTGTTTCGCTCGTTTGTTTCACGAGTAGAGCGACGAGGTATGCGTAGTCTCGTATCAGCGCTTCTTTGTGCGTTTCCGGAGCTTGAAGCGGCCTGGAGAGCCGTTCAAGAGGCGCGCTCACCGCCGCCAAATTTGGAGTCATCGAGCTCCATAAGCGGCGCAGCGGGTGTGGATGCTCAGTTGCACATTCAGCTCGAGTATGCCACGAAGCAGACGCAGACAGTGTTGTCGCTCCTCAACGAGGCGATTTCCCGCTCGGCTCAGGATGCTGCAAACGCCTCTGAGCCAGCAACTGCCTTGGCTAGTCGTATCCGCGTGCTGAGTGAGAGCTCCCTTTCCTGTGCAGCTACGGCGCGGAGTGTCAATGATCTGCTGGACAGATCCTCATCTGCACGGACGCGCGCACTATCATTGACCGAGCGCGGGAGATTTTGGGACGAGGTGAACGTGTTTTTGAAGTCAATTATCTCGATGTTGGGAGCAGTTAAGGAAGCTCTCGATGTAATACCACTCCTTGCCACGAGTAGAATCGGACCGGAAGTGTCTAGCTTGGCACGCTGTGCAAAGGAGATACCACCGCTGCTCGAACAAAGTAGCTACAAAGTTCTTCTAGATGGAGAACAACAGCCAGGAGACGCTTCCATTGGCAAAAGCGCCGTTATGCTAGCGCCTCCGACGCCGCTAACTGCTGCTATTGGTGCTGCGGCTCAGGCCTTGATTTCTCCCAGCACCCAGCCACACAACCCGTTCTTCGACGACGCATCATATGCAGGGCACTCAGCGCGGAGATAAGTGCACGTTTGCTTTGTCTTCCCTTTAACACCTTCATATATTTTCACGCCGTATTATTTATGTACATAGCTACTTATTTATTAACATTTGTTTTGCCTAGATCAGATGTTACAAGAGCGCTGTGTGCTTCAGAAGACACTTTGCTTGAGTGTGAGAGAAGACTTTTGCTAATCTATGGAAACAAATGCACCAATACTGAATTGTGGCAGCACAGGCTACTCGTTGAGACGTCTTCAAAATCCGACCATTATACACAGAAGATACCCAATGCTAATGACAACCATGTAGGTGAGCAATGAAGCTGGGATTCCGCGCGAGATAAAGTCCGCAGCACTCAAGTAAGGCACACCTAGCTCGTCGACCATACAGACCGCAGTGACGTTGGGGAAGCCTGAAGTTGGTAAGGCCATGGCTGCAGAACAGAGCAAAGCCGAAATCATCACTACGACACGCGGGTGTGGATCATCAAGCTGTTCACCCACGGATTTAACGAGTGGCAAGACGATGAGCGCAGCGACGGTATGTGAAATAAAGGACGCAACAACAAGCACCATGAGGCCGAAAATAACACAGACTGTAAACAACGAAAGCCCCTGAACTTTGCTTTGTATGAACGTTGCTGCTGTGCTTAAAAGCCCACACGATTCGACGCTCTGACCCAGAACGATGCCACCCATTGCAAGGGCAACGATGGTCCACAAAAAGTTGTTGAAGTCGGCCGCGGAAAGAACCCCTGTGCCGAACAGGAGCACAATTGGAACAAGCGCGAGAATTCCCATATCACCCATCATGGGTTCTAGCTGATGGGAAAAACACCAGAGCGCTATGGTGACGAACGTCACTACCAGGACGTAGACCTGCACCCAGTTAAACTCCAAACCAGCACCAGGGTGCGGGTGACGTATGTGAGCCATCGACGCTCGCACTTCTTTAGATATGGGCAAAGTGAGATTCAGGAAGAGCCATATCAAAAGAACTGCGATGACCGAAACGGGAAGGCTGATAGCAAACCACACGCCCCAGCTTGGCACTGGGTCCATGTTCTGAAGGGCAAGAATGTTCTGTGGCGATGCTATGGGACTGGCCATGCCGCCTATGTTCGAGGCGAGAGCAATGCCCAGAATCAGCGATTTGCTGTAGGGGTCACCAGCAGGCAATAGTCGCAGAATGGGTTGTACCACGCTGAACAGCAGCACGGGCGCTGCCACGTTCGATATCCACATGCAAAGGAAGGTCGCAACGAACATCAGGACGAGTTCGACCTTCCGCGGGCTGTCTGTACCAACACGGCTCAAAATAGACTGGGCCAGCGCTTTCGCTAGGTTATGTTTTGATAACGCTGCAGCCAGAGTAAAACCGCCAAGCAGCACGGTTATAACCGGTGACCACATTTTGGCGAAGATAAACGCGCTCGCATCTTTCGCTGTCATTGGCTCACCGTCTGATGCAATAGGGATGCGCAAAAGCACGACCAGAAGTGGAACCAGCAAGCTGGTGACAAACAAAGGTATAGTTTCGGTAGCCCACAACAATGAGGTTGCAACAACCAATGCCAAGCAGCGCGACTGCACCGGAGACTGGAGAGTTGGCACCAAAAGCAAAATGAGAAACACTGAGCTTATACCAATAAGCCGCATCGCTTTTCTTCCGCCTTTTCCGAACTTTTTGCTAGGTTCTGTTTGCTGAACGCCTTCAGCTTGGCGTTCGATGCCTATTAGTTCGCGCCATACGGTGTTCCGCTCATAAACGACATGTTCGCGAAGGAGGCCCTTCAGCGTCTCTTCCGCATGTGAGATGGGCTCACCTACAAGCCTCGCGAAGCTTGCCGTCAAGGAGTCGACGTGAGCTCCGACGAGTTGCGTTGTAGAGTCCGCAAAAGTGTAAACGGCGCCCAACTGTCCCATGTATTCAGGGAGAAGGTGGGTACCAAGAACCTTGTCGAACTTCTTCAGGGCTTTACGGATGCCCTCATGATTCAGATCAATGAAGCTCAACAGTTCGTTGAGAAGAACATACATGCGCGTAACATCACGCCTCAGACTCACATTCTCGAATGGGATAGACTTCTTCTGTACGAGCTCTTCATGGATCGAGCTCTTGCGTCGCCGTGGCGCGTGTCCCTCATCGTCACTGCTGTCCGAGGCTGCGTCATTGTGGTCGTCGTCCACAACAGCGGAGGCAGCTGAAGCAGGATTTTCCGCACCCTCATCAGCCACAGCTTCCTCATCGTCTCGGAAAGTTGTGCTCCGGCCGCTCAGATAATTTTCAAGCCTGGCCTCGAGGTCGGTTACCTCAGAGATCACTTCCGCCTCTCTGCTCTTGTAGAACGTGTCAATCTTCAAAACTTCACCATCGACCGCTTTGCGGAATACCGGCACGGGATCTCTTCCAACGAGGCTGGTACTTTCGGGGCGGAAAGCAGGAACATCGGCGCGCTCTAGTCGGAAAATCAGCTTCTTCAGCTGGTCGTAGTCGACATAATGCTCGCGCCACTCCGGGACAGCGTTAAACTGCAGAGTGCTAGTGAACTTCATTGGCCCGAAACTCTGAAGCTCGACCTCTTCTGGCTCGCCGCTAATGGTGAAATGTAAGACGCCGGTGACCAGGTTGGTGCGGCAGGGAACCGCGTGAGATGACAAACTACGATAAGAAGTAGCGTGCTGCTAACGCGATACCCACGGCGCGAGCGCGAGGCGAGCGACGCGCGCGCGAAAAGATAGAATAATTCGCAAAGATCCAAAGAATACATTGATTCAGACTACACACGAACTTCCGAACGGGCTGCCATGTCAAAGACTTATGATATTCTGGAATCGCATGTCGCACATTGGCTTGTAACGGAGGAGAGCATAGCGAATACCCTCCCAGGTAGCATATTAAAGCACTGCTTCATTGGGGTGTAGGTGCGATCCCTCAGCTCTCAATGCTAGACTACGCGGAAATAATCTATGTAACAAGGGACTTGCAGGATCGCATATAGAGCTAGAAAAAATTACTGAGGAGCGGGATTCCCGCGACAAAACAGTGTTCATGGTTTGAACAGGCCTGGTTCTGTTGTGTTTACTTTGTTGTGCTTCAATTACCGCGGCCTTCGCTAACTGCACTCCTGTATAGCCGTTTGCGTCGCGTTTGCTACAGTGGTGGGCTGCTCGTCATCACCTGACGATCGCCCAATAGAGAGCAGCGAGACTCGGGCGGCTTTGGACGTTTACACACACTCTTGACAGCAGGATGCTCATTATTGCCTCGCTGAAACTGCCATACACGACTGTGTTCGATCAACCTGGTGGCCAGGAGCAATCGCAGGATGCGCAGGTGCCCACCGACCAATACAAGCAATCGCTTGTTCGGCCGGAGTCTGATGCACCAGCCGTCGCTAAGCCAGAGGTGCCGTTCGATTTCGAGGCCGAGCCAGCTGAGACGCCGCAAGCGCCACATGCTGCGAAGCCGAAGAGTGATAGGCCCCAAAAGTCGATTGTGGACGAGCGGGTCCCGATCGAAAGGTTCACAAACGAGCATCAAGCCCGATCTGCCGAAATCGAGCCAGTGACTCCGCATTTCGGCTTGAGGCCTCCTAAGTCCAAAGCGGGCCAAACTCAGCAGCGAAACATGGAGGTGCTGGAGGGACAACGGCACAGCAGGTCTCTGCTATCGATGCTGCGTGGCACGTCGCCTCAGGATGATGATGTGATCTATGAGCGTGAGCGGCTCTCGAAAATAGATGGTCTTAGGCGCTCCCCTTCTGCCGCAAGTGTTTCATCCACGGGCTCCTGGGCCTCACATGGCCGTCGCCGCAAGAGCTCCGTTGCGTCTCTGGCCTCTTCGCGTGAGGAGAACGTTCTACTCCCGGGTAGAGAGTTCCACACCGATATCCAGCGCTCGTCCAACAGAGGCCTATACAATGCCTTAAATGGCGCTCGGGCCATGGGTTTGATCCCGGCGATGAAGACGGTCGGTATGATCGGCACGCCTACGGACATCTTGTCGGACGAATTGATGTGGGAGATTTCTGATCGAATGATGCAAGAAAGACACTGTTATCCGGTCTTTGTTCCCGACTCAGAGCGTGAGGGTCACTATGACCAGTATTGTAAGGAGTTTCTGTGGCCCACGTTCCATTGCCAGATCCCTGACACGCCAACATCGAAGGCGTACGAAGAACATTCGTGGGGAGACTACGTGAAGGTAAACCAGGCAATCGCCGATAAGATTGTGGAGATTTATGAAGAGGGTGATACGGTCTGGGTCCATGACTACCATCTCATGCTAGTTCCACAGATGGTGCGGAAGCGGCTGCCTCACGCACCGATTGGCTTCTTTATGCATGTTGCATTTCCGTCGTCGGAAGTGTTTCGGTGCCTTGCCTACCGTGCCGATCTTCTATCCGGGCTTCTCGCCGCGAATCTGGTGGGCTTTCACATCCAGGAGTTTGCGCAACACTTCAAAATGAGCCTCGCTCGTATCTTGGCCGTCGACATAACCGGCCCGAACATCATAGAGACTGAGGATCATGATGTTTTCATTACTAGCAGTCCGATCGGAATAGACCCAGCGCGGCTTGACCGCATTCTCGATCGTGACAACCTAGATAGTGCTGTTCAGCAGCACCGTCGCGTGATCCGCAGCCGTTGGCCTCATCAGCGCATCATTGCTGCTCGAGACAAGACAGACCCCATTCGTGGTCTACACCACAAGCTGCGGGCGTTCGACCAGTTCCTGTCCCAAAACCCTCACTGGGCTACTAAGGTCGTTCTCGTCCAGATCTGCACCAGCACAGCGAGCTCTGAATCCTTGAGCGACAGTGGCCTTGAAACATTGGCGGAGCAGATTAACTCGAAGTACGGCGATATTGCTAGTGGTGTGCAGCCTGTGGTGTTGCTCAAGCAAGATGTCAAGTTCGAGCAATACTTAGCTTTGCTTGTTGAAGCAAATGGGTTTTGCGTGTCATGTTTTAGAGATGGCATGAATCTTACTTGTCACGAGTACGCATACTGCAATGATGCTTCGCGCCAGGGCCCGCTCATCCTATCTGAGTTCACAGGAAGCGCTTCCGTTTTTGGCGAGGAGGCTCTCATCGTCAACCCTTGGGATATTGATCAACTGGCTCAGTCATTTAAAACCTGCGTTGAGATGCCAAGTTGGGAGAGAGAGCATCGATGGTCTAGCCTTAAGGCTAAAGTCCTCAGCCATCAGTCGTGGCAATGGGCCGACACCCTCTCGAAGCGTATTCAACAGGCACACGAAGATGAGGTTTCTCGTGAGTCCGACAAGCCGAACTTGAATGAACTGCAACGCATTTATCAGGCTGCTGGCCCTGAAGATCAACGCCTGTTTCTTCTCGAGGTCGAGCGCCCTCTTACAGAGGAAGCTCGAAAGATCATTGAAAAGAAAGGTGGCACGGTGCCGCGCAGTAAGTACGAGTCCTCACGAGTTACCCTGTCGAATCCTTTGCAACCACGCGATATTTCGAAGGTACAGACTTATTACTCGTCTCGATTAGACTTCGTCATCCGCGATCTTTGCAGCGATCCCAGGAACATCGTTTACATCATGAGCGCTGAGTCCCCGGATCACATGGAGCGTATTTACCGATCTCTCCCTGGCTTGGGTTTGATCGCTGAGTTTGGCAAATTTGTGAGGTTGCGCGACGAAGACGAGTGGACGGAGGTTGGTGTACCAGAGGATACCGACTGGCAGGTAAAGATGCAGCCGCTTCTCAATGGCTTGCAAGAGCGCAGTCTCGTCTCAAACATCAGTATCCATGAGTCTTCGATCTCTCTCGAGTTTACCACGTCTGCAGATACTGGCGAGCAGCGTGACCTGTCTACAATCGGAGAGTACCTCTCCCTCATTAATGACCAGTACGCGAGAGAGCATGGCATTCGGACAAAGTTAGAGAACGACAAGGTCACTGTTTATACGAACCAACTTGGTGAGATTCGCAAGCATGCCTACGACTTTATTATGAAGAACGTGAAGGCTGACCAGCTTTCCCTGCTTATGATTGCAAATCAACCGTACGCGATGGACACCGACGATTCCATGTACTCCTGGGCCGAAAAGGCACAGGAGAAAGGTCGCACGCGCGAGCTCATCACTACAATTATTGGAAAGCACCCTACCCACGCGAGGTACATGGTTGAGGGCACAAACGCACTGCTGAGCTTCCTGCTGCGCCTGAAAAACTCCGAATAGAACGAGCATTGCCTCCTATTCAGTTGTCTGATCAAGAACAGAAAAATAGATTTGGGAGTCTCAGCCTGCGTGTCTGGCTCTCCGAATTATAGTTCATTCATTCACATATTTTTTATTTACTCGAGCATCGAAATCTACCAAAAGCATGACAAGACACGTAGCATCAGATACGGGTCGATTTGGATGCCGCAAGGGCGGCGCTGCAGAGGAGGACGAGGCTTGTATTCCGAGCAAGAGGATCGAAACCTCAGCCCCCCACCCCTAGCCACGCCTATTAAGGGGCTAGCTACCTACACCTAAGGGTGATTCAGTTTTTTACAAAGCTCTCGTCTGAGGTGGCAATTACGGTTCCGCGACGAAGCATTGGCCTCATCATGGGCGGCGCAAGACCCATGTGCCACCAGAATTGCTAACCACGTAATTACGATTACGATTGCCAAGCGTAGGGCAAGGGCTGGGTACTACCGCAGGGATCGTAAGTGATAAGTGTCGGATTACTGGGTAGCGTGATCTGGACTTAGGGTGCAGCCTAGCAGTATCCGGCAACGAGGCTCCGGTTACGGTAGAGCCAAGGATCATAATCACTGACTCATAAGTAAAGGGGCCCAGAGATCGAGAGAAGAGATGATCAGTTACACGATTAGAAAACAGTAGTTAAGGAGCAGTGGAGATCACGTGTAAAACTCTCTCCAACACTCCCTTGTTGAGCAGCATGTTAAGAGAATGAAGGATATCCCTGGCAATTCTTCTTAATGGAGCCTCGCTCAAAGGTTTGGTGAGAATGTCAGCGCAATTCTTTGCGGCGACACAATGATCGACCTTTAGGCTTCCAAATAGTTCGAGATCACGAACTTTCTCCGTGTGAAGTAGCAAGCGACGAGTCACTTTGCTAACGGTCTCGCTATTCATGACGTTGTAAGATGAATATGAGTCTGTATACAGATAGCTCACTTCATCCTTATCCATGACGCCTAATTCGCACAACAACATGCGTATGCCTTCGCCGTACTCCAGTGCGTTTATAAGACATCGCAGTTCGGCTTCATGAATGCTCACACAAACTCGTCGTTCCCGACGTGAGGACCAATAAATAGGTGTCCCACCATAGTACCAAATGTATCCTCCGTGTGAGTGTTTGACATGTTCACCGCCAAACGTAGCATCAGAATAACCAACAAGTTTTGGATTATCCTGCTTGCTAAAGACAAGTTTCGCCTCTTTGTATCTGTCAAGGTATGCCAATGCTCTCATGAGCATTCTCCAGTTCAGTCTATTGGGACTCTGAAGATAAGTGCTTAGCTGCGACGCAGCAAAGGCCATGTCTGGTCTGCACTTAGACACAAGATAATTGAGGCTGCCAACTGCCGATCTGTACATTGCTGTCTCCCAATCTGACAACAACTCAGAGTCCTCCTTCAGTTCCTCTTTCCAAGTTAACTTACCATCTTTCATAAGCGAGATGCTTACAGCTCTTCGAGCTTCAGACGGTAGTAACGGCGGTACTTTCTGAAAGGAGTATGCCCCAAACGTATCCCGATAATCATCGAGCAGTTTGGTGACATTCTTGCGAGCGTCCAGGGTCAGTCCATTCGGTGTTCTTTCGAGGTGGAGAGATAAATAGGATTCTGGATCTCCCGAAGATGTAATGTCAATGACACTTCCTATTTGAGTTTTGATTCTCAAAGTTTCCTCTCTATCCGCGGAGAAGATGAGTAAATCATCCACGTACACCACGATATAGGATGTCTTGTTTTTGACAACACTCTTGAACAACCCTGGGGTGTTGGGTACTTTCTTAAAGTCGTACCCCGACAGTATTGACCTAAGTTTCTTCAGCCACTGTCGTGGTGCCTGCTTAAGTCCATACAGTGACTTCTTCAAACGAAATACTCGTTTGGTTCCGTCTTTGTATCCTTCGGGTTGGTGCATAAAGACTTCATGTTCCAAGTTCCCGTATAGGAATGCCGACTTAACATCGAGTTGCTCGATATACCAGTCTTTCTGAACTGATACGCCTAACATTGTCAGAAGTGTGTCAATTGCGACAACTTCTGCAAATGTCTCCTGATAATCTATGCCAAATCGTTGAGTAAAGCCACGAACAACTAGTCGCGCTTTGTACTTCAACAATGTTCCAGAGTCTGTTTGTTTCCGTTTAAGGACCCACCTATTGGTGAGGATGCGCGCTCCCTTGGGCGCGTTCACCAATTCAAACACGTCACGCTCTTTCAGCATTTCCATTTCCACATCGCAAGCTTGCTTCCATAGAACTGCGTCAGGCAGAGCCATCGCTTCCTTATAGGAATCCGGGTCATCGTGTACTCGTAGTCTTTGACCACTGTTGACACGACCCTTATGCGTAATGGCATTGACAATAAACTCTTCCGCAATGTCGGCAAGAGATTCTTCCTCTTGAGCACTACACTTTTGTTCATCTTGATTCTCCTCCTCCCTTGATCTACCGGTATAACCAAACTCGGTAGATTGTGATCGATGTTGTACAACAGGGGGGTGCGAATTAACGGGTTGCAAATCCGTTGTCACACTAACAGTGTTTACCTCTTCACTGTTACTGGTGTCCGCGGCAGCTGCGGCAACAGAGCTTTGTGTTGACTCTGTTTCGGGCAGGATGGATGAATCTGAAGGACGTTGTGCAGCGTCATCTCGTAATCGACGTTCGTATTGCCGAAAAGATGATGCCCACCTTTGTTGAACAAAGGCCAACCGGGTCATTCTAGAGTAGGGGTCGAAAGTTTCCAGCAGTCCTGTGAGTATTCGGTTCAAGCGGTACTTGTCCGCACGGAAAGGTTGGAAATTCGATTGTGCCTCAAAAGATATGTTCCCTTCGGAGGGGATATAACAGACAAAGCTTGAGCCTACGGTTTCCACTCCACACCATATAGCTGCAAGTCCTCGTGAATGACTGTTATTTGGCCAGTTACGACGGACATTGTACACGTAACCGCCAGACCCAAAGATGTGTAATGTGTTGCAAGCAGTACGCACCTTATGCTTCGCCTGCTCTTCAGTGAATCTAAGTTTCAACAATTCAAAGTAGGGGCAAAGCGTCTTGTGCCGATCCTGATGTTTGCGAGGCAACAGGTTCTGCACATGGACGGCATGATCATAAGCATGACGCCACATTTCAAGTGGTAACTCACTTTCTGTGAGTATGGCATTACCACTTTCCTTCACTGTGCGCATTTCTCTCTCAATTCGACCATTCAGCTCTGGAGTAGCTGCAGGTGAGAGATGAACTAGGATGTTCTTTTCCTCTAGGAACTCATAGAAAGTGCGTTCTAAGAATTCACTACCTCGGTCGGTCCAAAATTGCTCAACTGGTTGATTGGGATAAAGGGTACTCAACAAGTTGAACAGGTTCTTGAGAGAATCGCGTGCTTCATACTTGTATTGTAGTGGATAAAACCACAGATATCCTGTATAGTCATCTTTGACTAGCAGGAAGTACCGAAAACCAGCTAAGCTGAGAACAGTGTCTTGGGCCTGAGTATCAGGTTTCCAATGTATAGACCCGGAGAGATCCGCATGTAAGACTTGCAACGGTCGCGTGCTTAAAGGTGATGATCTTGACATCTTCCTTTGCGAGACAGTTCTATGCGGTGCGCATGACATACAGTCATGTATAGTGAAGTTTCCCCGATGGGGAATACCAAGAAACTCAAGAAAATCTTTCAGACGAGCATCACTAGCATGTCCTAATAGAGAATGCCAATGTCGCATGTCTCCAGCAGCGGCGGTCAGAGCATTAACTGCAAGCATCCGTTCCTGTGAGGGAATAGGGACCATCGGTAAGACCGTGTGCTGATTGACAAGTTTGTTATCAATCTGAAAGAAAGGTAGATCAGGAGTTTGGTCAAGGGGCCTCGAAGAAACAGTATAGTAATCTTCGGGTGCTGACTTTGGACAGACAAGATAAGTGTCATTGTCAAACTTAACAACCAAATCATTCTTCGTAAAAGATGACGCAGAGAATATCCGTTGATGGATCTTAGGTACGCAGAAAAGATTCACAGAGACATCTAAGTTCTTCCCGTTAGGGTTGAGCGAAGGAAATGTGAACGTTGTATAACCCGTATGAGTTATCGCAACTTCTTCACCAGATGCAGTAATGCATGAAGTACCTTGAATAGGTCGTTGACCTTGTAGATCAGACAGATATGGCGTGCAAGATATGGTTGCGCCAGAGTCAATTAACCAATTATCGGAGTTGTTTCTTCCAATAGCTGGCAGGGAGTGAACTGAGAACTCACCAGGAATTGTTTTTCCCGGGTGTAGTCATTTGAAAGCACCAGCAGAAGTGTCGCCGGCGTCGACGATAGCAGTCTTCTGTTGATTCTGTCCGTTTCCAGCTCCCTGATTCGCAGAACGCGGTTGATTCGCGTCATTGTGGTTAGGATTCTTCCACCCTTTGCGACCACGACGTTTGTTACCCTGTTGACTGCCAGGCTGTCCACCTGAAATCCTCCCTTGATCTTGAGGATTTCTCTCGGCAGATGGATGCTGGACTTGAGCTGATAGTGGAACTGGTTGTTCAAGGAGATACTGTCCTCTGAACCACGTATACGCATCTTCCATAACTTTGAATGTTGTCATCTTGTCAATGAAGATGGTTTCCAGGTGCGGGAAATCGTACATACGGGTATGAGATGCCCACATGAACTTTGCAAAGAACAAAACCGACTCCGGAAACCTGTCAACATCAGGATAATAGAAGGCAATCCATTGATCAAACCGATCAACGTAGTCATGAACCGTTTCAGTCCGATTGCGTAGAGGAATTCCAGTCACTTGTCGAGGTTTCTCAAAGAATGGGCTCGGTACAGACTTCTTGAGTACTTCAAGAAGTTCATAAGTCCTCTTGGGTAACGTCTTGGAAGGGACGCATTTCTTTGGAATGCATTCCTTGATATAGGAAGCACAAGAAATCGAGAAAGGGATGGCATTGGGAACACTTTCATCAAGTGGAGTCAATAACCACTCTGTGTCTACAGTTTCTTCAATGAGTTTGCAGACAGCATACACAAACGGGAAGAGATCATCCCGAGAGGTAGGACGTTTCAGTCGAAGCAACTCAATCCTGAACTGTCCCAAGTTTGCCTTAGTCGTTGGGTCAAGACTATCAGGAACAAATGGTGTGGGAACAGGAATTGAGTTGGGAGGTGGAGTTGGAGTAGGAGTGGGTTCCACTGGGGTAGTGGATACTTGAGCTTGTTGAGAAGCTCGAGCGTTAGCAGCTGCTTGTCTGCGTGTCTCAGTCATGTCAGGAGAGGGATATCACTATTGGTTCACTGTTTTCAGTTGGTGATATCGACTTGAGTGTCGCTTGATTGATGAAATAAACCAACACAAGTGCGCTAGCAGTGGCCCACTTTTATAGTCAATTCAGTGAAGAAGACCTTTGTTATTGTTTTGAACTTAAAATAGCACTCAACGCTTTGTATCCAATGTCAACAATGTCTTTCATTGGTGCTGCGGGTGACTATCGGAAACGGAATGCAAGTTCACTGCCTAATTGGGCGACGTTATGCACGTCAGGAATGCACTGTGTGCTAGACACCAATAAGAACAACATACCAGACCATGTGCCCTTCCACATGCTACTCAATCTGGATGTTTCTCAGGCAGTTTGTTTACCTTGTTTCTGAAAATAGCGATTTTCGCCCTAAACCTCATGCAAGGGGATCAGTCTTGTAACACGAGATGGGAAAACGCACGTTGATTCGTCGGCAGACGGAATGTAACCTTGCATAAGGGTAACGTATGCAAACAACAAGAAACAAGGCGGTTACTAAGGAGGATTGCTCAGCAGATGCTGAACTCCTACGAGGGCAATCCAATTGAAGGTTCGGGCCAACGTTTAGACAGCCCCCCGTCGGGCTCCATGTCGGATTACTGGGTAGCGTGATCTGGACTTAGGGTGCAGCCTAGCAGTATCCGGCAACGAGGCTCCGGTTACGGTAGAGCCAAGGATCATAATCACTGACTCATAAGTAAAGGGGCCCAGAGATCGAGAGAAGAGATGATCAGTTACACGATTAGAAAACAGTAGTTAAGGAGCAGTGGAGATCACGTGTAAAACTCTCTCCAACAATAAGGCATGAACACGTGTTTCGGGAAAATGGTCAGCGTACAGGGGTGGGGCGGCTGCCCCACACTGTGGCGGCACGCAAACGACTACTATATAAGTTAGGTGACGGAGGCCCAGATCCTCTCTACTTTTGCATACTCCTTTACAGATACATGAGCGGCACAGCTAACATTCCTGCTACCAACGCCGAGCGCAAGCGCAGTAGTTCTATATCTACGTGGTTATTTGGAACCAACTCTGTGCACCACGCGTTGGATAAACCGCAGCTATCGCGCCCGCATGCCGACAGTGCCATCGACGCCGATGAGGATGCTCCGGCGCAGCCGGCAATCCATCACAAACGTACGAGTTCACTAAGCGAGGTGCTTGGTTTGGCAAAGGTGCCTTCCAAAGACGAGGAGTCCATTCTGCGTGGTGATTTCCACTGAGTATTGCACACCCATTCATCAGGCATTTCCGTCACATTAGCATCAATAACCCGTTATACATATTTATTTCGTTTATTTTTTTTGGCATTCATGATATGGGCAGGTCCGCGAGCTCGTTGAAAAGACTGGCTTCCGACAGATCAAGGTCCGAAAGCGGCCCCAGTGCCGCCCAAAGAAAGTCAAACTCCGTGGGAAGCGCTATGTCGACAGCAAGCTGCCGCTCCTTGAGCTTTTTACTTCGCTCGCGGTCGTCCTCTATGCGGCGGAGAACTTCGTCCTTGGTCACCCTATGACTTGTTCGCCCTGAGAGCTGCTGTAGCTGTTTAAGATTAGCCTCTTTGGACTGGAGCTGAACGTCGGCTCTTTCGCAGGTGACAGTATCCACGACTCCCGAATCTTTCAGGTTTCTGATGAAGCTGCGCGTTATGCGTACATTTGCCAGCGAGGCAGGCGTCAGGTGTGACGGAATCGCGGCGTCTATTATACGCACAAGGTCGCGCGCAATATACAAGGGCCATGACGGAGCGGCAGAAACATTGCCCAGCATTCCAGCTGCGTATTCCAGAAAATTCACATACTTTGCGCGCGCATTTAAGCTGACGCGTGTCATCTCCTTTAGCATGCACCGGAAAAGTAGCTCCGTGTGTGGAGCATGATCGTGCACAAAGCGTACACACAGCTCGTTCGAGCCTGCTGAAGGCGTCAGCCTGCTGAGCAGCCTCAGGAACTCATCCACGGGGGCATCGGCCATGCGACTAAGAGAGATAGGAGCGCGTACCCGCTGAGGTACAGACCCTATGCTGGCCCCGCGCTGATGAGACAAGCCTGTCTTATGACAGTTGAAATGGGCTTTTGACGGTTGTGGGAAGTTCTGCGAACGCAATTAACCTAATTATTGTGCCTAACACGAGCAGCACGGCTGGCAGACGTCGCGCACCTGAACTATCACAATCGCTGCGTCCACATGACCACCTCTAGCAGCCGGGGCCTTTTTACTCAGCACCTGCCGAAGATAGTTGTCTTTTTTCACAACTATGCCCAAAGCCAAGGGAAAGGGCGGCAAGAACCGCAGGCGCGGAAAGAACAACACGGGCTTCAAGCGCGAGCTTGTGCTCCGTGACGAGGGCCAGGAGTACGCCCAGGTAGCCCGCATGCTGGGCAGCGGTCGCGTCGAGTGCAGCTGCTTTGACGGCCAGGAGCGCCTCGCGCATATCCGCGGTAAGATGCGGAAGAAGGTGTGGATCATGCAGGGCGATATTGTGCTCGTAAGTATCCGCGAGTTCCAGCCTGAGAAGTGCGACGTTATTCTGAAGTATCATCCGGACGAGGCGCGTGCGCTGAAGGCGCAGGGCGAGCTTCCTGAGAACACGAACATCATGGAGAACACGAAGTTTGGCGAGTCCGACGAGGAGTGCAACTTCGAGTTCGACAACGATGACAGTGACGAAGACGGTAACGACGACGAGGAGCTCAACATTGATGACATTTAGGCGCCTTCCTCCGCATTCGGTGGCACGCGCTCTAGAGCTGCTGGGCCAATGCAAAAGACTTGTTTCCTTCTCATCATCATCATCAATTAGGAGAAAGGGATAGTGTTTTTCATAAAATTACTTAAAATTATAACCAGCCCTCGACAAGTTGACAAAACTGCCAGACGGATGTGGATAATCAGGGCCGCGCAGCAGTTGCTCGTTGCAGCCGATGTTCACGGTCAACCGTTATACCTCATTTGCGAAACTGTTGCTTTCGTCTCAGTCGTAATTGGTGGCGCCTCCGGGCGAGAGTAGCGTCTCGTGCATGCGGTCGCTGCCACTGCTGCGTTGAAACTCGTCCAGCGAATACGCCGAGTTCTCAGATCGCTGCGAGATGGATCTGCGGTGCGAGCTGAAGCTGCGACGCGCCTGGAATCCAGCGGCTGTGTTGTCCATGGGCATGCCGTCAGTCGCATGGGCGGGCAGTAACGTGCGCACATCTTCGGAGCGCGAGATGTTCAGCAGATACACGCCAATGAATGTGGTCACGAATCCGAGGATGAGCGAGATAATATTGATGACGCTCGATGTATTGAAGCCCTGGAACAAGAGGAAGGACGCTGTTAGCGTGCAGGTTGTAAAGGACACATAGTACAGCGGGTTCACGATAGACGTGTCAAACTGGTCCAGCGCCTTGTTGAAGTAGTTCATTTGGGTCAAGATACACACAACCACAACGATAATGAACACATATGTACTCGCGTGCGTGAACTGGTTGTTGCCTCCAAGCGTGAGCTTCAGCGCGATGCCGAATGCTTTGATGGCCATCACGCTCACAGATCCCACGGACGAGCAAATAGACACGTAGACCATCGGGTGTCGCCGCCCATACTTTGGAGCCACGAAATAAATCATGTAAAGAGAGAATCCGAGCACAACAGCGACGTAAAGAAGGAATGACGGGTGCATGGCGTACGCTAGAATTTCGTCCACAGTTTGCACGTCCTTATCTGGAGGTGCATGCAGGATGATGATCACTGAGCCTACAAGGCAAACGGTGCACCCGAGCTTGCCTAGAACGCCGAGCTCTTCCTTCAAAAATATGGCTGCCAGCACGGCACCAATAATGACACTGAGCGCACCCAGCGGCGTGACGAGAATTGCAGGAGCGAATGTGTAGGCTGCAAAGTTAGCTATCTCACCGATGGCCATCGTCAGCATGCCAGCCCACCATAATGGCTTTTTGAGATAGTCGTAGCTGTCTGGTTGGGAGCCCGTTTTTTGCGCCGCTTGCAGCCCCTTTTTGGTGATGATGAAAGACGTGCCGATAGCAAAGGAGCTAGACACAGCCAACGCTAGGCCAATGTACTTGTCCTCCAGAACCGTCATACCACGTCTTGATGCTGGTCGCCAGCGCTACTGATCTTCAGTGATACGCGCGTGGTGTTTCATAAACACGACCCCGACCTTTGAGCTTCATGTCCACGTGACTGATGCACAGGAAACGGCGCTGCCAAGCGCACGCGAATATGCGAGGTGCTTTAGAGGGGAGATGGTTCAAGCTGACTCCTCCAAACTACTCACCCGATGATGATTTAACCACAATTGGGTCGTGCTTTCGAGAGCTGTGCAGAACATAGTCCAATAGATTTGTTCTGCAGTAATTACAGTTTAGTTCCCGAGCTTGTATAAAATAAACTATTTCTAATTCAAAGACAGCGACCAATTAGCGCCGACAAGAACGCGCGGGTTTCGCACAACGAACCCGTAGTTTGTAGGCTCTACGTCTAATTCCTCACCGCCGTCGACCTTCGCACTAGAGGCCTTCGCACCGTATACAATAATACGCTCGATAGGAGTGTCCTTGAACTTGCCCGTAGCCGCGTGTCTAACCGTTCCGCGGATGCTGCCCGACGTGTAGGAGATGTCAGTAACAAGATAATCATCCTTTTCGCTGTAATCGAAAGTAATGCCGTCATCCACATACAGGTGACCCTTCGCAGTACCGTCTCTTCCTACAGCAATCAGAAGCGTGTATGGGTCACCTTTCATCTGCTCCGCCGAACGGCGCGGCCTATCCTTGCGGAAAACAACAGAGGCACCCTTAACGTACAGCGGGATAGTCTCGATGTTAACGTCCTGAACGTCAATTGACGAGCCGCTGTGGCGCTCACCGGAGAAGTAGTCATAGTAAAACTCAGAGTCGGGCAGAACCACGCTAGTCGATTTCGCACCTTCGTCAACGATAGGCTTGGCAAGAAGCGACGACCCCAAGAAAAACTCATCATCAATGGCGTATAGCGCCTCGTTCTCCGGCGCTTCCCAAAACAGTGGTTTCATGATCGGCTGCAAGGTTTGCGACGCGTCCCAGAATGCTGTGTAGATAGTAGGCAACAGCGCGTAACGGAGCTCAAGCGCATCCCGAACAGTTTCACGGAATCCGCCTTCCAGCAAGTAAGGCTCACGGTACTTAGAGTCGATGTGGGCATGGTTCCTGAAGAAGGGGTAGAATACACCAGCCTGCATCCATCGCGTGTATAGCTCATCCGATGGGTTACGGAAAAATCCGCCAACATCCGCACCGGCGAACGGGAACCCGGAGACACCCATTGTAAGAATCATCGGTGTTGCGGCTCTTAGATACGACCACTCCGCTTGGTTGTCACCCGTCCATGTTGCCGAAATACGCTGCGACCCAGGGAAGAACGACCTCGTAAGGATGAAAGGGCGCTGCTTCCCCTCATAGCGGTCAAGCATGGCTTTATAAGTCAGGTTCGTCACGGTGTGTCCGTACACATTGTGAACATCCCGGTGCTGCCAGCCACCATAATGCAATGTATTCTTGTACGCTGTTGTTTCAGAGCCAGAGAACACGCTCGGTTCGCTCATATCGTTCCAGATATGTAGATTAGTAGCGCCACCATCCTCTTCAATCGCATGCAGCTTCGTCCACTCGGGCTCAGCATCAGGATGCAAACCATCGACCCAAACAGACTGGCCAGACCAGCAGTGCGCCTGGAAGGGGCTTTGTCCCTGCTTCTCGAGAATGAGTGCAGACTGCTCCTTCAAAAGCTCGTAAGGTCTATACGAGTTTTGAACCTTGATGTGAGGATCAATGAGCTTCACGAGCTTTCTCTTTGTCTCATCAAGCTTGCTCAGCATCCCCACGGCATCAGAAAAGCTTTTGTGGTTCCACTCGAAATATTTGCGGTCCTCAGTCCACTCGAGATCCAGCCAAAGAACGTCGAATGGCATATCGTACTTGTCCATCTCGGATGCCACTTTCAGGACCTCATCCTGAGACCAGTAGTTCCAGCGACACTGGTGGTATCCTAACGAGAACTCTTGCGGAAGCATAGAAGTTCCGGTGAGTAGGCCATACTCAGCCAGAACATCGCTGGGCGTCGATCCGACGATAACGTACACATCGAATTTGCCTGTCTCGGAAATCCAGTGGGCCCGCTGCTCATCATCAAGCTTAGCAATATCAACGTAGGTATCGGCAGCATTGAGCCAGAACACACCAGCACTGTGCCCTGGGCGGTTACCCAGGAGGAACGGAATGGAGCCGTACATTGCCATAGGGCTTTCCGTCTCATACTCGAAGATATCAACATTGAAAAGTCGGTAGGGTTCTTTGCCACGCGTGTCGCGCAAGCTAAGCGCGTCGGCGTGCTCTGGAATTCCGTAGATGTGCGAGTAATTCTCGAAAGACGTGTCTACAGCAACGCTTTCGGGTCCTCTAACCCGTTCGTCCGTAAACCCATCGAACCGATCCTCCCAGTTAGCGTTTCTTTCGCCTTCGCGCTTGCGGCGCAGGTGCTCGTAGTTAAGGAAGTTGTGTTTGTTCAGCGTAATCTGCAGCACCCCATTGTGATATACGGACAGCTTCACTGGGGCGAAATCTAGCACAAACGCGTTGTTGTACCCGTCGCCAAACTGGACCTGCAACCGCGACTCCGTTACATGGACCTTGGGCTTCACTTGCGGCCGCCGCGCCGCTTCCTGAGTCTCATCAAGCACCTCCTCAGCAGGGTCGTACCGCTCAGGGTTAAGCTTTTCTTCTAAGGACTTATCCTGCAGTTCCAGCTTGCGGCCTTGCTCGTCAATGAGAAGATGGACCATATTATCCGTCGTGACCTCTAGCGTGAAGGGTAGGTGAACCTGGTTTTGCGGAGCGGCTGAGGCTATTTCAGCTTCCGCATCCGTGAGCTGCTTCAAAATCACGCCCTTTATATGCGCTGGGTCGGCAAGGTCGAGGCTAGCTGCGTCGACGTGGTAGACAACGTCCGAGGGCGGGGTAGCGGCATACTCGCGGTTTCGGTCACAAAACGGGTTCTGATCACAGCGCTTGAACATCCAATGCTTTACAGCACCAACATAGTGGACCGACTGCAGTAGCGCCAAAAACAGGAGCAGTATCTGCATGCTGCGACTATACTCCAGCAATTAAGCGGTCCCGTAGTGTGATAATGCAAGCGTGTGCGGTTGTGCTGGGTCAAGGGTACTTGGTGCTTGTTGGACAGCTAAGCGGGCTGAGCACAGGGCTGAAACAAGCCAGTCGCTAGCCAGATTATATATATCCGGTCGCTCGCGCAGAGAGGACAGCATAGGACAACAACATATGCACTGTATGTTCGTATATTTCCTTTTTTCAGAGCCATGCAGGTAAAATAGTTACACGGAGCTGTGTAATTATTGATACATAGTACAGGTTAACGCCAAGTATTTCGATCATAGCCCAAGTGATGTCTGTAGTCCATCCGTGGTTGAGATTTATGCCGCTTTAGGATAGCGTACAGTGTACACAACCAGGCTGCAGAGAGCGCTCTGCACAACGCGCCCGATTAATACTCACAATTTCAGGGGTAATGCCATCTCCGCATAACACCCCTAGCATGTGATAAGGATTATTTTCATAACACTAAGTTCCTATCATAATAGCGCTCGCGGGTGCGCCACCGTGTCACTCAGACCTAAGGCGAAGTTAAGGGGCTTCAACAATGCTGGCAGTAATATCTGGTGGGTCGCAAGGCCTCGGTTACGCGCTCGCTGAGGAGTATGTCCGGAAAGGTTGGGATGTCGTTATAGTCGCGCGAACGGAATCGAAGCTTGCGTTGGCAGTGAACGCGCTCGGCGAAGCCGACGCGACGGGCCGCTCCAAAGTGTCGTACGTTGTTGCCGACGTGAGTTCGCCTCGAGAATGCGAGGCATGCTTTAAAGAAATCGGCGAAGTGCCTGATCTAGTGCTCTGCTGCGCGGGCGCGGCGCAGCCGGGGATCTTCTTGCAGCTCTCGACGGACGATCTTGCCAAGAACCTGAGAACAGTGTACGACACAGCTCTCTATTTCTCTCACGCAGCCCTCACGATCATGGCCAATGCTCCGGACAAGCACGCGAGACGTCGGCACCTCGTTTACTGCTCCTCGACCGTTGCCATCTTCCCTTTCATAGGCTATTCTGCTTATGCGCCAGCTAAGGCGGCTATCCGAAGCTTGAGCGACATTGTACGCCAGGAGTGCATTGAGCACAACATCCGGATCAGCCACGTTTTGCCGGGGACGATGGACACTGAGGGCTATGCGGTCGAGGAGCTGTCAAAGCCGGCTATCACCAAGCAGATCGAGGGCGCTAGCCCGCCACTACTTGCCCGTGATGTCGCGCGGCATATCATCGGCGCCTTGGACAAGGGCAGCGACACCGTATACACAGACACGATCAGCTGGGTCCTGGGATCCATGATGATGGGCCACTCTCCGCGACACGGATATGGAATTCTTCAGACTCTAGTAGGAGTGTTTCTTGTTATTTTTGGTCCGCTTGTGGCCTGGTCGCTGAACAGCGATATCGCGAAAGCTGCAAAGCTGGCCAAGGATAAGATGCACCTTTAGCGTCGTTGTCAGAGGCTTCCGTTTGTGTTCTAAGAACTCTAGGAATTAAATAAACCTTCCTGTACCGTAATGTAGTATTAGTACTAGTAGCTGCTGCTGCTGCTGCAATGATAGGGGATCAAGCGCGCTTCTTGTGCTTTGGGCTAAGATGCGTTCGCTTCATTTGCTTTTGAGAGAGTACAGATAGTTCATGCCCTTGATGATCTCGCCATTCCAGAGATCCGCGAAGGTGTCTTTGAAACTCTGTGTTTTTAGGTCGATCGGGTCCGTGTAGGGCCGCACCCGCCTTGGCCGATCCCTTGCGAGGTCGTCGGCCTGTCGCAGCACCCGGTGAATGGCAGCCGTGTTGGTCCGCATCAGCAAACCAGACGCATACACGGTCGAGAGGCCAACAACAACCCCGCCAAGGAAGCCATAAACTCGTGCCATTTCCAGATGCGGTCGCTGCCGAGCTTGATCTAACCAAACTAACTCACTGGTTGGAGTAGAGCACTGTGACGTAATCCGGATTTAGCCCAAAGAGACACTACATACTACCATGATCGGGGAAGCCAGAAGGCGCACTCTCCCCTGGTTTCATTGAGCCTTATTATGCGAAGTGACCTTATCAAAGTGATTGCAATTACTTGTCATGTTTTCTCTCTCTACTAGTCGGTAAACTCTCTTGTAGCGTCGCGTTTTCGATGTCGAGGATAGGCTCCTTTGATAACAGCATTGCAAGCTTTATTTTGTAGTGATGAGTCTTTCGTTTAGCCAATGGCTCAGCGGGATTTTCAGGAGCTAATACGGGCTCGTACTCGAGCTTATTTGCTTGGTAAACCTTTGTGCCTGCGCTGCGCAAGCGGTCCTTTACCTTTTCCACCACAGTTGTAGCAGCAACGGCATAATCGCTGTCGTTCTGTACCAGGATACGTCGCCCGTCCTTCAAGGCCGCAACTATATCATCTTCTGTCTGACGGAGCTTGCTAGCAGGGTCTTTGTTCTGTATCTCATACTCTAAAACGGCATCCACCATCACAAACAATAAATATGATAAGTCGCTGACAAGTGTAGTAAGCGCGCCTGCGGAGCTCCAAGGGGGTCGTCGCGCATGTTGCACAGTTAGCGCATGGCTTATGATCGGCAGCTGAATGGATTTCCCGTATTTACAAAGTATACTTCCCTTTCATTACAGTGCTCTACTGAGATTGCAGTCATTCAGGTCTTGCTGGTCCGCCTCTTCTTGATTTCGTGAAAACCACCTTAGTCACGGGTGCCTTGTAAACCCCTACTTTTCAAGCAGTATTTTTTTATCGCTTTGATCCATGGCCGGCCCACGCTACGACTTGACTGCGAACGTCGCGCTCTTCTTGGACCCACAGCTATTTCGTGCTGTAGAAGACTTCAACAACGGCACGAAGTCCGAGGCCAAACCCGTCCAGGAAACGTCGGAACCCAGTCTCGAGGCTGCGAAGGCGCTTTATGACGCGGGCCACTACGCCGAGGCCAGTGCAATGCTTGGCACCCTAAGGAGCAAGTACGACACTACTGCTCCCGAATATGAGGGCATCACATGGGGAAAGCTTGCTGCTGATCTCTTGGTAGCACCGCAGCCGCCGAGCAACGCGGAGCCCCCAGTAGTTAAGCCCACCGAGGAGTCTGCCGGCGACGAAGAGAAGGTTGACGAGGAGGCTGAGGCTGCGGAGAGCTCGCACGAGACTAGCGACCCTGTGCTGCTCGAGCTTGCGAAGACGCAGGCGCTTGTGGACGACCAGCGATCAAGCGACAGTCTTGCTCAGCTCAACCGCCGTGCCTGGCTCATCCACTGGTCGCTGTTTGCGTACTTCCCCGGCCGCTTGGAGAAACTTAGCGACACGTTCTTCACCTCGCAGTACATGAGTGTCATTCAGGCATCCTGCCCTTGGATTCTGCGCTACGTGGCTATTGCCGTCATCTGCACGCACCCGCGCAGCGCCCGCTACAACCGTCGTGTCAAGGATCTTGTGCGCGTGGTGCAGCAAGAAGTTTATGAGTACTCCGATGCCGTGATTGACTTCATCAACGCTCTCTATGTTGAGTACGACTTCGCCCATGTGGCTGAGAAGCTGGACACCGCTGCACAGCTGCTTGAGAATGACTTCTTTGCGAACGCCCTTGTTCCGAAGTTCAAGGACTCGGCGCGCGTGCTCATTGCGGACGTCTACGTCAAGGTTCATGAAGCGGTGGCTGCGGACGGCCTTGCGAAGGTTCTGGGTCTTGGCTCAGACTCTACGGCGTGGATCGAGAGCTTCGTTGCCAGCAAACAGGAGGCCAAACTCGACGCATCTTACAACAAGGACAGCGGGCTTGTGCGCGTGAACTACACGAAGCCCACGACCCACAGCCAAGTGCTCGAGAAGGTGAAGACGATGGATCAGCGCGCCGTGCAGTTGTTGCACCAGGCGCAGTCTCGTACGCTGAATGTCTAAAACAGTGCTGTTGAGATAAGGAATTGTCCCCTTCGCAGCCGCAAGTCTGTTAATCGTGCAGCCACGAACTGATTTCGCCTGTCGTATTGTTGGCATTGGCATTGCCGTTTCAGTTCCGCGGCAGTAAAAAAGAGCTATATCGTATGAATATAAATATTGTGACTGACTTCTTTCTCTAGGGAAAGAGCGCGTACAGGCTGGAAAAAATACGTATGAAATGAAACTACAGTGGCATTCGTGATAATGGATTTATCGCGTGATAATGGATTTATCGCTATGAGCATGCAAGGCCCATGTGTCTTCTCAGCGCTGAGCATGTCGTTCAAATGTTACGTATGCGCCATGCCGAGAAGTGTACACACCCGTACCCTGAATCGCATCGCGCTTCTATCTCTATTCCAGAGTGCCGGTAACAACACTGTTGCAGGATTGCCACACATGGCGGACCGTGTGCGAAAAGGCAGGCCCTCGAAGCGCTATCAAGGAGTGCCACATAGAATCAACACCGCTGACTTGAGAAGCGCTGTTAAGGTAGCGCCAAGAAAGGACGGCGGTACACAGGCCCAGCGTGAAATCGAGTACTATCAAAGAACAACAAACCTTTTGATTAAGAAGATCCCATTTGCTCGCGTTATAAGGCAAATTGTTATAGATCTTTGGCGTGGGGAGAAGGAGCTGTACTGGAAATCAACCGCGTTGTTGGCACTCCAAGAGGCTGCCGAGTGGTTTGTCGTCTGTCTTTTCCAAGACGCCAACCTGTGTGCTCAGCATGCGAAGCGAGTCACTGTTATGAACGAGGACATTGCGCTTGTGCGCAGACTTCGAGAGAGGCACTAAGAGTGCCGTGCTAATTGGGTCCATATTTATTCTGTTTATTTATTGCTTCTCCATGTTTTCCTGATGCGGGTTCAGTTCCCGTGAAGAGCATTCAACCGCGCTCGAACTTCGAGGAGCTGGCTATTAGCGCTCGCTTGGAACGGCGCGTTCCAGTCAAGGCCTTCGAGCTTCCGTTCAGCAGGGATGTCAACCATGTGCTGGCAATGTAGGCCTTGCAGATGTATGTTGCGCAACTCGTCACGAAACAGGCTCTCCTTCTCGACCACGAATAGGACGTCAGACGGGTCCTCGAAAGCAGCGCGGGCATTTTCTGCGTCAGAGCCAATGTTTTTGATGAGCTGCAACGTGATGTACTTGGGGCTTACCTTTTCCAACACAAGCGGCTCACAAGCAGGAGCCGCTGTGGGGGCAATTTGGAGATGTTCAGATGTCACTAACGCCGCTTGGTGTCTGACAATTTCCTCATCATCGCTCAAAGCTTTGAACAAGCGGTAGAACAGCGTACTTTGCTGATTGCTATCCAGGCTTGTTGCGCCAAGCGGGCCATTGAGGAACACCCCAATACTTGTTACGGCACTCTTGCGACACTCGATGGCAGCCTCGTCGAGACTGAACTCTTCGATTGTCTTCAGCCATCGATTTACATCCAGGTCAGATGCCTTACTTGATAGCACAAGAGCTTGCTGCCTCACGCTCTGCGCATTTGTTGTAGATAACAAGCGCGCGGCTAAACTGCCCATCTCTGTCGTGTAATTCATGCTCTGAAGTGCTTGAAGACAACGGCACTGGATATCTGGAAGTTCCAAGTTTGCCAACACAGCCCTGCTCAATTCCAAGTTCCAACTACTGTCCGGCAAGCATCTGAGCACTGGCGCCCACCCTTCCTTTCCGTACCTCAGAACGTCATCAGAACCCTGCTTGGCCTGCTCCGCTTCGAAGGTGGCAATCGAGGGATTTAGGTGTTCTGTGTGTAGGAGATCCTCACAATTGACCAAGCGTCCACGACCGCCGAGTCGAGTCCATGCCTTGTAAAGCTCACGGTTCACCTCCATGCAGGTATTGGACTGAATAAGCTTCGCGAGACGGCGCTTGCATCGCTCATTGTTGTATTCCAAAAACACCAGGTCTCCCCAGAGCTGATTGATTGCCAAGCCGATTCCATGCATTTGGTTCTGGTCGCGTAGAGATAATCGCTCGATCAGCGTACTAGTCGCCTCGGTCACCATATCCGCAGCTGTGGCAGATTTCAAGGCGCGGGCCGCCATCTCGCGGACCTTCCAGCCCCTCGAGGCTAAAAGGCTAGCCACAGGTTCCCAAAACTCATCGAGAGAATCATCATCTGCACTGGTCTGCAGATTTGCCACGATGGCCAACGCCGGGTAAACAGAATGCAAGTCTGAATCTTTGGTCTTCGAGGCCAGCTCTGCACTGAGAATAGCGCGCACGCTCTTGTAGCGTAAAAAGAACACTCTAGCAGCCATGATTGGTGCCTTGACTCCGAAAAGGCGCGTGTGAAGCTTGGCGAAAAGCATGGCTGCACAGTTGCGCAGAGACCAAGAAGGAGACGTGTACCTGTCCAACGCCAGTTGCAGTGTCCTTTCTATGTAGGGTGCCGAGCGTTTAGCAAGTTGAGCATCCGTGATGAAAGCATTGAGGCAATTCATGCCATGCACTTGAGGAAGAGCCAAATCTTCTGTCTCAGCGCTATCTTCAAAGGGCATTTCAGCAATTGTGAACAGCGCTTCGACTATTTCCTCCTCAAACTGCACAATTAACGCGGACGTCAATAGGAGAGGCAGTCCCGCTGAGCGACGAGTCACGGTCCTCGTGCGTTGCTTGGACTGTAGAGACCGAAGTTCGTCCCAGATAATCTCAGATGAGTAGTTCGCATTCAACTTTGCCACTGCGCGGAATGCTGGAGGCACGGCCGAAAAAGCACCCCAGTGCGTTATGTCTGTGAGCATACTGGCTAATCGCCGCACTAAAGACTGCGAATCAGTGATAATCCTGGGCTCATGAATTGCTATGGACTCCACGAGAGCACACGATTCCTTTACCGCTTTCCAACAGTAATTCATCACCTCATCATTAGTCCCTTCCGGTGCATTGACAAGTAGCGGCCCCGTGCACGCATCCCAAGCTTTGCATATCAGAGGGACAATAACAGGGCTGTAGTAAGGAAGGATTCGAAGAGCAATAAAAAACCCATGCAGGCTATGATCCTTTGCAGCTGCAGGGAGATTCGTCATTGCAAAGTCAGTTGCAGCGGTGATAGCTGCGACGACGACGGCGCCAAGGTTGGCTTCAGGGTGGCAGCCGTTCAGAAATTCAAGAAGCCTTGCACCCGCGTCGCCGCTACGGCTGTGCGACAAAAGGTTAAGAGCTGTTGCCACGAGCTCGTCAAAGCGAGATTCAACAAGTGGTAGGCTCGGCGCAGTCTGTAGCAACGAAACAGAGGCTTCTCTTATGTCCCCGTAATCGCTGGCCACGCAGTTCAATAGGCTGAACATCACGGAAGGAGTACACACTTCCACAGAGTGATCCGAAAGTAACTTGAGAAGGTTCGTGGCCATAGCGAGACAGCGGTAGGGCATACCTGGCTGCAAGCTTGTAGCCGACCAGTCAAGTAGGAAACTCACGAATTCATCTGCATCCTTGGAAGGATTTTTCTTAGTAGAGGTGTTGATCCTTAACATCAAGTGACGCAAACACGAGATCACATCGGCCCGGGACTGCGGGTCACCCTCAGCAAATAGGCTAGTAGCATTGTTGCGAATAAGATCGAATGTCTCGCGTGGTACTGGAACCGTTAGCTTGCGAGTTGCTCTGCAAACTAGCGTGAACGCGTCATAACGCAATGGCTTAGACAACGCCCGAAGACCGTTAGCAACAACCTCAGAGCCGTTGATGTGTTCGCTAATGTCTAAAGACGCATTTTTTGCGGCTTTGAGGCAAGCAATCTCAACACTAGGATCATTGAGAGTTCGACAGAGTTTCAAATAGGAAGAGAATCGCGGCAATGCATTTCCTGATTGCTTGAGACTCGGCTCCAGGAAATAAATGATCACATTCTGTTGCTGAGATGCTTCCTTGAGATGCGGTGCCGTGAAGTCGTACCACACTTGAGGGTCCGCGTTAGAAAGCAGAGCCGCTAGACAGCGGCCAACCAACCCTCCTCGTTGAGGCTGATGTGCTAGAATTTCAAAGCCCTCAACGAAAAATTTCGAGTCAAGAGAGCGAACAGTATGGAGAGCAGCGTCCGGGCTACTCCTGGCGAACACCTCTAGGACGCCAAATGTGGTTCTTGGACTGGTATGGAGGAACGAAACAGTAAAGCTCACAAGGTCAGAAAAGTACTCAAAGCCGTACACTTTATACCGGAATACCAGGATATCTTTCAGCGTCCGCATGAGCGCGCCTTTGTACGCAGGATCGCCCTCAGTCCAACGCTCAACTGAGATGCGAACAAGGCCATCGATGTCGGAAATTGTAGGTGCATCACTGCGTGGTCCAGATTTAAGTTTCATAGCGCGCTGAAACCAAAGACCAAGCGCGCTGACGGACTCAGTATTCGAAGGAATGAAGCCATAATAGTTCGAACGTACCTCTCGAAACATGGAATATAGCCAATCCGCATTCCTAGAATTCTCAGGATTGAGCAGGTCCGCTAGTTTCAAGCTTCCTGCACCAGTTTTCGCAGGCTCATGACTGAGCCCTCCGGAAGACATAATGAATAGCGGGCTAAATCGCGGTCGTGAAAAATTATTAGCTAACGGACAAGGTATAGGCGCCATGAGCATGCGTTGGGCTAGTGAGCGGGCAGAACTACAATTACTTCTCTAAACTTCTCTGCAGTAGTCTTCAAATTAATATGTTGTAATGATCTACTTGATCTATGCTGCGCACGTTAAGCATAGCGGCCCCTCACAGAAAACGGTAAACTAACCAAATAACGGCCTAATATGTACAATGCTGGAATGCTGTTTATGAGTGTCCAGCTTCGGACGGCATTTTACTGGTCTTCGAGAGTGGGTTTGGCATAACTTTGATGGGTGCACGGCGCTTGTGCTGGCTCAAGGCGTTTGCAATGAAGTCCTGCTTTCCTTGCTCGATATTGGTGAAAAACCTCTCCTTCATAGCCTGCACCTCTTCTCTAAACCTGTGCTCCATCTCCGGGCCTCGCCGACAGATCTTCGCCACGTTCTTCTCTGTGATTGGGTTCAGCGGCTCACCCAGTGCTTCACAGCGCGCAACCGTCTTCGCCATCAACGCAAAACGCATGTCCCTCGCGCCATCGACCAGCTCCAGAATGGACTGCGGCGCGTTGTCTCCGACTCTTGGCTCGAGCTTCAGAATGCGAGTATAGCCGCCCGTGAAATTCGCGTATCGCTCGCGCAGCTCACCCATAAGTTTCGGATACAGAATCTCCGGCTTGTAGAAGCGGTTTTGAAGCAGCTGCGTTGCACGCAGCGAGTCGTCGCGAGACGCGTTGAAATTCTTGGCGGCCGTGATCACCCGCTCCGCGGCAGTTTGAGCTTCCTTGGCCTTCGCATGAGTGGTTGTGATGCTCTCATGCTCTAGCAGGTTCGTCACAAGGTTTCGCAGCAGCGAAGAGTGATGTTTTGCCGTCCTCGTTAGCTTGCGATGGACCATTTTGCAATGAGCTGCTAGAACTGCCAGCCCACAAGCGCCGCGCTCGCGGGTTCCAACTTGTGGTTGGGAAATTTTCGCAATATACGTCACGTGCAATAGACATCGGTGGTTTCCAGGGCAATGACATGTGGCAGAGACCCACCACCACCGTTTGACAAAGGGCTGATGATTAGAAGTCACAGGACACGGAATGCAAACAATGGCGCTAACAACGAGACAGTCACTTTGGCCATTATGCAAGGAAAAAAAGAGTAATAAACTGAACAGTGCATTTGCATGCTACATACATGGAAGGCAGTTAAACTGTTAACGTATATTAATAGTCATTAAGGCTAATTTGGTGGTGAGAGCTGTCAGTGTGGCTCTTGATTATCTTACTAATTACGCGCGTGCCTTGGCTCCCCCCTCATGACATCGGAAGGAATAAAAACAATGGCGATTGTGCGCCGCAAAAGCACTCACAGTACGTCGATTGATCATGTATTTGCGAAAATTATCCGGGATCTAGAACTATCTTGTTTGATGTATCATTGGTGACTCGCTCTAAAGCTCCAGCGCGATCCGGCACTCTCCGACGCGGGTGCGGGCTGCCACCTCTAGGGTTGTTCACCCCTAGCCCAAGACCACTAGCCCACTTCTTATTAATAAAATAACACGCGCCGGCGGCCCTCGTCTCCGTCAAGGTTATTCCCGCGGGCGTATCACGAATTGCCCCTAATGGCGTCGGTTTCACTGCAGGAGAACGGCACTTCCTGTGGTCTGCAAGATTGCGAGCACTTGGAGCTACACAGTGCTCGGCGCGCGGCCAGCCCACCCCGGCCGCGTCATCTCCAGGCAACGCGACTACACTTCTCGAAACGCCTGAGAAGCCAGGGCATGATGGCTTAAATGCTACGATGGCATCCAAGGTACCGGAGTCGTTGTCGGTTGGTCCTCAGCCTGATCACGCCAGCACGGTAAGCCCCGAACCGCACAATCACGACGAGCCCAGATCTCGTGGCGAGGCCGCTGGCCACAATTGGGATTCTGTGAGCGCACAGGACGAACGCGACTTTAAGCAATCGCACGATCTACCGCGGAAAGGGTCGTTCACCTCGCCGGTGTACACGTACGCTGAGGCGCGTGCTGCGGATAACGAAATGGACCGTTCGCATGATGGTCCAGCTCCTAAGCGGCGTGCTTCTGCCCGCAGTTCGTTTTCTGAAGCGCCCTCTTCTGCATCTCCTGCGGTGCATCCCCAAATGGCGCAGATGGCTCAAATGGCGCAGATGATGCAAATGGCTCAAATGGCGCAGCTGGCGCAGCTGGCTCAGATGGGCATGCAATTGCCAATGGGCATGCAATTGCCTACGGGTATGCAAATGCCTACGGGTGTGCAAATGCCTACGGGTATGCAAATGCCTACGGGCATGCAGTTTCCTATGGGTGCGCAGATGCCCATGAATATGCAGATGCCCGGCGGGATGCAGACGCCCAATGGCACGCAAATGCTAAATGGCATGCCATTCCCTGCCGGCATGCAGTTCCCTGCGGGCATGCAAATGCCCATGGGTACTTGGGTCCAAGTCCCGGGTCCAAATGGACAGCCTGCTTATACCTTCCAGCCAATAACGCAATCACAGCAGCAAGGGTTACAGCCGCCGGGATCACAACAGCCCGGGGATCAGCCAGAAAGGCTTCAGCAGTCCCGCTCTACTCGAGATCACCGCTCACGCCGCAGCGATGCGAGGGACGATAGCACAGACGATGAAACTGAGGAGCCAGCAGGTTTGGATAACCCAGTGACTACATCGCGCTCCCCAAGTCACGGCGGGAGGAGTTCTGCTGTTTTAGAGTCACTTGCTCATGATAGGGATGCCACGCAAAGTCCGGGGTCAGATATCATCACTTCGCCTGTCCCACGTTCTCGTTCTGTAGACACAAGCAGACCCACCACAGGTCATTCATACTCTGCTTCAGAAACTACAAGGCCACCTATTAGCTCACATTTGGCATCTGCAGATGCCAAAAAGCTTGCGCCGAATGCTGAGAAGGCTCGAGAATGCGTGGTTCCCCCTTTTGGTGAGCCATCTAGCGTAAGTTCAGAAGCCTCGGAGGCTACCGTGCGTAGAAGGGCATCGGAAATCGAAGAGCTTCGAAAATACTTGGCCAACAAGCGTAAACTCGAGAAAGCCAGGCCACCAGCGGAGTCTCCGGAGCCTTCAGAATCATCAGCGAAGACAGTGAAGTCCGAACACAACGCGACTCCACACTCGCAGGTGCCGCAACCAGAGCCGAACGAGCCTGTACAAATGCCTCCGCGACAGCAATCACAGTCCTTACCTATTATGATGCCAGGTGCATATCCTTGGACCCACAATCAGATTGATAGTAGGTCCGGTGCAAGTTTTGCACCTATGATGACCCCCTCGCAAGGCTCCGGTATATCTGGAACCACGATAAACGGTAACGAGGACGAAGATGCGATGCGGGAGCGGCTAGCTTTCGAAAGAAAGATGGAAAAGCGCAAGGCGAGGGAGGAAATGACCTCCTTTTTGTCGGACCTCCAATCGGCAGATCACAATGCTACCTCGGGTACCTTCTCAGCACCTCACATGGGGCAGATGTCTGCTCAAGCGGCAGCTCAAATTGCAGCCGGCAACATGTCACAGATGATGGGTGTCCCGCCCTTTGGGACTGGCTCAATGTTTTCATTCGCCGGCGACTCAGCCTCAGAATCACAAGCAACGCATTCGATCGATAAGCAATCGGCGTATAGTGCTCTGAACGAATCTTACATGGTATTCCAGCGGCGGCGCGCTGCAGAGGATGCAATGGCAGGTGATGTCACCCCTCGTCTCACTTCCATGGCTGCAGAAATCGCATCTGTAAACCGTAGCGGACAGTATGCGCGGCACATGGCGCATCGTCAGATTGAGGAAGAGTATGCAAAACAGCGTCGCGATTTCCATGATGCGGTAGATCAGCTCAAGGTCCCAGCTATCCAAGATACTCAGGGTCGCTGGGTTTGCGCTCTATGTCCTGACCGGTCTCCTACGTATCAGTACTACAAGCACTTACTGCGCCATGCCGCAAATCACTTGGACATCAAACCGTTCAAGTGTCCCTTTTGCGAACGCAGGTTCAGGCGTAGTGATACCGCACGGCGACACCAGGCGACGTGCCAGCGGCTGATGACCGTTCTGAGTGCCCGAGGGGAGCTTGATGACGGGGGGCGGCCCAAAGGAGATCGTTTTGAAGTCACTGGACGGCCCGTTAGGAACACCTGGCCCAAAAACCCACCATCCATAACTCAGCGCACACCATCAGAGATGCGAGTTGTAGGTATCCATGGTGGGAAGGCTGACAAGGCCGTCAAAGCAGACACTACTGATAACGCAACGATAGAACGGGCACAACCTGGGCAGCAGCAATCTGACCAGCATCCTGGAGGAGCAGAAACTAAAGCTGGAATTCCTCCGGTGGTCATGCCGCTCGCTCCGACCTGAATATTTATTATGCCTGGGAGTAAAGTTTAGAATCCTTTATTTTAATTTTCAGCAAGATCATCACCGACCAGAGGGAGGCTAGGCAAACGCCGGTCACTTCTTCCCGAAAAAGGACATCAGCGTCTTCTGTTTCTTCTTTCCTGATGGTAATTTCGGTGGCGCCTTCGCAACTCTCTTAGCGTCACTTTCGCTAGCAGTGTCGGAGTGGCTCTCGGTTGCACGATCGCTTGTGTTAACAGGCTCTTTCGATGCGGACTTCTCAGGCGTTTCGCTGACTGCCGATTCTGCTGACGTGCCTGGCTTGCCAGTAGGTTCTACAGGAATATCCACCCATATCTCCTCGTGCACATCGAATCCCTCCTCATCCTTACGAATCACATTACGCTTCACTCGCCGAGTCTGCGGCCCTTGAAGTCCCGGGCCTGCCCGTTCGAATGGCCCCACTGGTACTGAATTAGACTTAGACTTGGCATCGTCGTCGAGTGGCTCGCTCTGATGTGAGTCAGGTCCCTCATCTTCCTTTTCGATTGGCGCGTCAGTCATTTCGGGTTCATTCTCTAGGTCCAATGCACCCTCGTCTGTGGAGGCATCAACGTGGTCGCCTATATTATCATCATTCTCTTCGTAGTCGGGCATCTCCTCATCACTACCTTCCTCATCGAGCATACCTTCGCGAAGTGCTCGCATTTGCTCCTCCTTTGAGGCCTTACTAGTTGAATTTTCTTCACTGTCTTCGACGCCTTGGTCTTCAACTTCGTCGCTAATCACGACAGCCTCATGCACCGGCTTCGATTCGCGCACCTTTGTGCGCATGGCTCTGAGAGCCTCGTCTTTGTTGGCCTTCGTGAAAAAGCTTGAACTGGGATTTGGCTTCTTCGCGGTTTCCGTTAATGCAGCTTTTCGGCCTGCTTTCGGCTTTTGGGGCACTGGTGCTTTCCTTCCCGTTGACTCTTCCCTTCTTCCGGTCGGTGGGTTCTTCTCCGCGGGGCTTGCAGCCGTTGGCTTCTCAGTTGCAGGGTGGTTTGACGCAGTTTTTTCTGGCTCATTTGCTGGCCTTGCAGAGGCCACTGGGGCAATGGTGACAGGAGCTTTATCATGGGCCAAGCGCAGATTAGCGCCTTCCGAGATGGTAAAGGCACCATCGAGTGTCGGGTTTGTGACAAAACCTAAGTGCTTCAGCCTGCCGATCGAAAGATCCGCCTGCAATTTCTGAGCCTTGGCCGAAACTGCAGCAATAACTGCTTTGTCTGCAGCGCCCTGTGAACTAACGATCCAGATACGTGAAGCTTCCGACTGACTCGGATCCAGGTCCTTCGCACTAACCACCTTAATAGATGTTCTCGATTCTCCATGCGTCTTCACTTTATATGACGCGTCTAGCGTGTCGCGATGAGACTCATAGAACGATTGAAGAGTGTTGCTGGCTTCCGTCAACGTTTGGCCTAGCTGGAAACTTAGCAACGTCGTGGAGACGGCCTCTTTCGACCCAAAGAGCCTCTCTTGAAGAAAGTCTTCCACAGCATCACTCTCCATGACTAACTCCGTGGTGCTCTACCAGCCTCAGTCCCGACAATCTCGTCGCACAGCGTGAAGTGCGTCTGCGATGAGCCCTCCTACGCGTATGTTTATGTCACGTGTTTCGTTAATTTCCGCGCAGCGTATAATGAATGCGTGAACGCGACGACACAAGCAGATTGAAGCCACACACTGCTAACGTTGAGAGGCTAAGGTTGAGGTCAAATTGTAAATCTCATTTAAAGTATTGATAAAGTGACGCGAGGTGTGTAGTAAAGTCACTATACCATTCAAGTCTGACATTATAGATCGACGTGCAAGTGTACTGAGGAAGGTTTCGGCGCATAATCACCACAATAGCATCAACATGTTTACACTCACTGTGGTAACAGCTCTCTTGGGACCCATTCATCGTCTTGAGGCAATCCGGAGATCCAGTCATTACTTCCGAAATCGATCGATGTCTGTCCTTCGATGAGGTATGTCTCAAGGAACCGCGTCATACGCTGCTTGATTTCAAGATCTCCTGTTTTTGCGCCGTAGACAGCCGGGATCAGAGCTGCACGAAATGGGCCCCAGCTTGGAATCTGCTTGGCAAACCATCGAGCCGCCATGAGGTCCGGGTAGACAAGGTTGCAGCTCGGAAATGCTTTGGAAAAGGCCGCGTGTATCCAGCAAAGCTTGGAGTCACGTACATCGGAATCTGGGTTCAATATCGTACGAAGTTCGGACGCAACTCCGTTGACAGATTCCACGCTTACGGGGCGACCAGTAGCAAGCACGTCAGGCATCTCGACGACTTCTTGCTGCATACCAGTGAGTATAAGCCGGAACCTTGAGGCGGACTGAGTTCCCTGGAGACGACGTGCTAAAGCGCGCAACCAATCCTCCTCGGCCAATTCAATGTTCTGAATGATGAGCCATTCACCAAGCTCTATCGCTTGGCCAAGAAGTCTGTCCGCGCGGGTAGCTGCTTGGCTGCTGCCCATTGCAACGAGTGAGCATGGCGTTACTGCTTCTGCAGCTATTTGAGATCCGGGGTCAACAGTCTTCGGTGTAGCCATCCCTATAATCACGGGCACCGAGTTCGGTGTTTCCTCGATAAACTGGAGAAGACTCAGCCCGTTTGAACCAGTCAACTGATAATTGGCGGCCTCAGATAGGGATCTCAACAATCGCTTTCGATCGCTGATACGTACGACCTGCGAGACGCGCGTATACACTTCTTCTGCGAAATCTTGTTCGAATTTATCACTGGAAGCACATTTTGTGGCTATTTTGCACATCCAGTCCACACTCACCACATAAAACGGATCCCAGGTCGAAATACTGTTGACAACGGCATATATTGCGGCTGCCGTTCGTGCCGCTGGCGTGTATCTTGCATACGCTTCCTCCAACTCTGCCAGGGTGGATTTCGTGCTCGCGCGAACCCGCTCTAGTTGAGCTGCCTCTGTTTTAAGAGTTTCCAACGAATGCAGCAGGCCAGCATTCTCCAATAAACCGCTAGTGCCAGACTCTGCCAACCCGTTCAAAAGCTGTGACTCAAGCGAGCGCAGCCGGCTTTGAGTCGTATTGTCTAAGGCCAGTAACTCGGCACGCCGTTTCGCAAGTTCCGGCATTTTAGCCGCAAGTAGCGTGTTACGCACCAGCTCACTGTATGTACTTTCCGATACACTGAAGTCAACAAGGGTAACACGAGAGAGCAAATGAGATTGGTTGTGAGTCATAGCTCGCCGATCGCGGGCGTGAAGGGTGAGGCGGAAACCCGTTGCCACATCAATGTCTTCGCCTGCAAGATTGACAAGCAGTCTTACCCCGCGACGCGTATACTCGCGATTAATCAATGGGGCTAGGAGGGGATCGTAACGTTCCGCGTGCTCTATAACGATGTGTTGCCCGAACCTTAGTGCAGTGTCAAGTTCCTTCAAAAGTGTGTCGGGGTCAAGCAAGAAGCTAGTGGTCTTGGTCTGCTTATCTTTAGCCCAACGGCTAGCGGGGTCAACCACTAGAGCAACGGCGGAGCTCCGACAGGTTATGTCCTCGCTGGTCATCTCGCTGATCATGTTGAACGGAATGCCATGCATGTCTAAGATGGCCTTCACGTCAGCGAAGAGTCCCTGTCGGGCCGCTGGATCACGCCCTCCACCCAGGGCAATATAGGCAGCCTCTATGAAGCTATTTCCTGCCAATACCGTCTTTCGGTCTTTGAACTGTGCTGCGCATTGAGCCCACCTTGTCTGCTCGCCTTGCAAACTTTGCAAAAGAGCCTCTGACCGATCAAGTTGGTTCCCGACAGTAGATATTTCGGACTTGATCGACTCGCACTGCGCAATTGCTTTACTGTAATCAGCCTTCGAGCTGTCTATTGCGGTTTCGAGGTCACTGAGCATACTCTGTATAGCCTCCAATTGAGCTGTGCTTTCTGCTGCCTGCACATTCAGCCGTTCAACTTCAGCCAACAACGGCTTCACGCTTGCGAGGGCCTTTGAGTACGCTATCTGAGCAACTACCCAGCGCAGAAGAGGGCCACACGCCTTTGAAGCTCGATCTACTCTCTCGAACGTAAAAGAGGTTAGAGCCATATAGTCGTGCTCGACACGGAGAACAACATCAGCACTGAGCCAAGAGCTGTCAAAGCGGAGGATCCTGGGAATGAATTCGTCGCTACGCACTGCCGTTAGGACCTGTCGCCAGCTTCCATCAGTGAAGAGTCCAAGAACCAAGCAGACTGCCTCCAGCGTTATTTTCACGGGCTCAGGAGGGTTAGTGAAGCCCCGCAGCTCGTTGAGCTGTACTTTCCTGATGTTTTGAACGCCCTTGGCAGCTTGCTCGAGCATCGGCTGCGTAGCAGCAAGGTCATCATGCGCCTCAGCTCGCCTCTTTTCAATCTGAGAAGTTTGAGCCTGCACCGCTGCTTGAATCTCAACAGCAGATACTCGCTTTCGCTCGGCTTCACTTTGCTTCTCAAGCATCTGTGATAAGACTTTTGCGCTTCGCGCGTTTTCCGCGTCTAGCTCGCTACGCTTTGTGTCCAGTGTTCGTTTAAGCTGTGCTATCTCAAGCACTGCTTCTTTTAACCGGTCACCGCCGCCCACAAAGTGACGCTGTGTGTCTTCAAGTTCCCGCAGTTGGCGTTTGTACGTGTTCGCGAGTTGAAAGCAAAACTCTAGGAACTCGTGTCCTGTGGCTGGGAGCGTCGCCATAGCGTCCACTACGGGCTGACGCAGTTCTGTCGTGGATACCCAGTGCTGTGCTATCTGTTGCTTGGCAGTAATGTCCCATTCATTAACCTTGTTCACATAGCAGCGATTGAGCAATGCTGGGGACATGCCATATAAAGTTGTAGCCGTGAATACGACGTGTAAGTTTGACACCACACGTTGCCTAAACCAGGACAGTAAATCACCTCCAGAAAACCCAGCGCGGCGACAGGCCTCTTCAAGCTCGGCAGCCAGCTCGTGCGTGTCAAAAAGACCAGGAATTTCACCGTTAGCCAGCAAAGAGTTCATCCGCTCAACAAATGCCGCCTCCAAGAGTGCACCCTCTGAAACAATGAAGCATAGAGGTCGTCGCACGGAAGCAAGAAGCATACGCCTCAAATCTCGAGTAAACTCTGCGTCGCCATATCGAGCGTGGGAACGTAAGCGCATAACCTCTAGGCCCGAGAGCCAACAGACGAATCTTACGACAGTGACTTTTCCTGTGCAATGCGGACCCACAAGCAAGGCATGGCCTTGCGGCTGTCTCAGAATCCGATCAGTTCTGAGAGCATGTTCAACGAATCCATCATGAATTACAAGAGAGAGATCCCCTTCACTGGCGGCCTCCTCGACAAAAGCGGAGAGACGCGAAGCCAAGAATTCGCGCAGGCTTTTGAGAGGCACAAACTGAGGTCGTTGTGTCATGAGGTAAGTCCATTCCCCTGGAAGCGTAATCGGCTCAGGGAAACAGGTACTCAGGGCATCAGAGACAAGAGCTTGTCCGTCTGGATCAAGGCGGTCGGCTAATACACGGTTACCTTCCAGGTACCACAGTTGCTGTAATAAAGATGAGGTGTGCTGAGATTCACTACTCGCGGTCCACGCGGTATATATCCCACGCGTCCACCTTGACAACTCTCTTGGTGTCCATATCTCCTGGGGAAGCATCTCTTTGACGCTTTCGTACACTTTGAGCATTGGCTCAGTCAATGCCCGTGCTCCAAATGATCCCAGGAATGACGCGTAGATAGTACGCAAAGATGACCCGGTAGGGTAACCTACCTGAATAACTGCGAGGTGGCGGAGGAGTCTCTGAGACAATGCTCTACGCACAGGAGGGGGATTACAAGCACCGACGAGCTGTATGCGCTCCAACCGTATGAAATTCCCATGCAAGTCGTGAAATCCACCATACTCTATGATGTACCGTAGGAATTGCGTCGTGGCAACAATTCCATTACCGTTCGGGGCAGGGAGATTGATCTCATCGATGAATAGAGCTGCCCAACGCGTCCCTGCTGGCGCCATAACTCTTGTCCCATCTGCAGCCGTTGAGTATTCGCAATGAAGCTCCATGGCCTTCATGATCAATTCTGGAGTAGACGTGGCGCTGAAGTTTATAGGGATAACAACGAGCTGCGGTAGTTGCCGCAAAGCGTTGAATAGCGTCATTGTCTTACCGCTCCCGGGAGGACCAACAAGCAGAAGAGGCTTATGAGACCGGAGTGCTGCTTGTAGCAAAGCCTCATGAGTCGCTGTGTCTGCGGTGGGCACGACTACCTCCGGTCGCGTGATGGCGTCTGCGCTAAGTTCGGTCGGTGCAACACTTTCGGACCACAGGTGCCACTGTCCCGTCAAAGCAGAAACGTAGTACTGTGTAAGGTCTCCGGGCGGGAGTTTATCGCTCGTAGATTCACGAAGCACCTGTGAAATCAGTTCACGGCCCTCCTGACCTGAGTCGCCAGCAAGAGCCCACGCTAGGGACAGATATCTGCTCTCAAGATCCAGGGCATTATAAGTTGCAACAGCGCGTGGAATGCTGAACTCCATAGCATGGTCAATCTTCTCAGCCGCCTGAGCTACCTGAGAGGCAACGCCCAACGCTGTACCAGCATCAGTCTCTTGTGGCGGCAAGTATATCACGGCACAGCGGCTTACAGTCGCTGGAGTTGCGGCATCTAAGTTCGTAGTTTCAAAGATCAGATGCACATTCACAGGTAAAGATAGAATCTCACCTGTAGGCAATGTTAGTCGTCGGTTGTCATCAAGGACGGAATTCAACGTCTCCGCCCATTCCGGTTCTACTTCGCCATCGAAAATGAGAAACCAAGGGTGGCTTTGTTCACCTCGTAGATTATTAGACACTTTGCGCAGAACTTCAGTGAACAGCCCATCGGTCCAGTCGCGCGTTGTCGGGTCTAACCATCCAAACACCGAACGCTTTGACATTGCAGACGGGTCAAGTACAACGACCCTGGCATCAATTTGGTTTGCCAATTCACGCCAGACCCTGGTCTTCCCGCATGCCGATTGTCCAAGCAGAATCACTCCGGCGGATAACTTCGAGAACCGATCAAGATAGCGCACGTAAGGCTTAAGCTCGGAGGCAAGTCGGGAATGCGAAAGGTCCAAATCCCCTGGCATTGACAGCTCGGTAGTTCCTGTGCCGAACAGCTGTTCCATCAGGTTATCAAAAACAACTCGATCCTGCGTAATAAGGCGTGGTCTGACAGCAATTTCGCATGCGAGCCTGACGGATCCATGAAGCAGCCGACAGAGTCTAAGTACACCTTTCAACGTTCTAAGGCCCCAGTCGTAGTGTTTCTGTTCTGTGGCTTGCAAGCTCATATGCGAAAGCAGTGACACAGCCGCATCACCAATACTTTTGTCTACCAAGCCTTGCGCATAGAGCAGGACATGAGCAATTTCCCGAGAGTCGGGAGCAGCCATAACAAATTCACGAAATTGTGGTCGCATATTCGGCGGAAGCATAGTGCGGCCGGCATAACCAGGGTTCATAGTCACAAACACAGGCGTATGCGTGGAGACCGACTCGCTCACAAGCTGAGCAACACTGCTCAAAACTTTGCGGTTCAGGCGGTTAAATTCATCAAAACACGCCCATCCGCTGGTGCTTGCACACCCTTGTATAACGCGCGCCATCGTATTGAAGTCAAATGTCTCATCGCAATTAAAGACAACTACCCGTCGTCCAAACAGGGTACCAAGTGCCTTGACACTTTCAGTCTTGCCGGTACCAGCAGGGCCAACAACAGAGCCTCCTAAACCCTGAGCAATGGCTGCGGTCGCAGCAAAGAAGAAATCGTTGGTCAAAGGAGTTCGAACTAGTACCTCCGGAACTCCCAAGTACTCATACCCATATTCCCAGAAGCTCGACGCACGCCGTAATACTACTTCATCATCGCGCAATTCTACGCAAATTTCCAACTCCGGGTATTGAGGATGTAGACAAGATGCTTGATGTGTGAGCTCCGCGATTATAGCTTCTCGACGACGCGAGGCCAACAGGTTATCCGATTGATCCTGCTCAGCCAGATACTTCAGGATATTGTCATACTCATCCTCATGGGAGCCCTTGCTTTGAATGAAGCCGCTCCACTGGGCGCGTAACGACACAAGGGCCGCTTGGCATGGAACTTCCTCGAGCCACTCACCAAAATGCTCCGGAGTTTTCCAGACGCTCTTCAATAGCTCAGCTGCTCGCCTCACTTCCCTGCGCAATGCATCTTTTGTTGCCTTTTCGAGATGAATCAGAAACTCCACGTTATCATCTGGTATTTTGATGGTATCGATTTCGAGCTTTTCACCTTCCGGAGAGATGATGGCGAGAACGTGAGAACCTTGCGTTTCCAGTTTGGCTACACCAGGAAAGACTGAAGGTAGATGTTTCCACCCCCAATCGTCTACTTTTGCGCCGACTATTTCCAGCAGGTCATCATCGCCTACAAAATAGAACCTCGCGAACCGCTTGCGTTGCGACTCCAAAAAGCTAGCCAGAGACCGGTGAAGGGTAACTAACTGCCCGAGAAGCCTGCCCAAGTTGGACGCTAGGCGCGTCTCCGATGAGAAATCTAGTGCCGGTCGATCCGCCGCGGCGTGATACATTTGAGTAAACTCATCGCTAACGATCCTGAATCGGCGTGTCTCATTTGGCAGAATAGCCTGTACACTAGGTGTTGCTAGTACACCTCTTAGGTAGATGAACTGGCGCTGAACATCAACGAATTGGTCAAAAACTTTTCGTGCTCCACTAAGTCGCTGCTCCCACGCCTGGGCGACTCCGCTAATGGCGCTGAAATAGGGACTTGATCGCATGGCCGAGAGAGCAGCAAGATGATCAGCAGCAAGCTGTATGACGGCATCAAGATTTCGAAGAGCCATGGCACGGCCTATGAGTCTAGTTTCAGACCATTTTGACTCAACATCTTCCATGTATCTTGTCAATTGAGCCTCACCCTCGGCGCTTTCCACTATAGCAGAGATCGCTGCTCGCTCCGGAAGCTTCAGCCATATTTCGTCAAGAGTAGGGTCATCTGCAAGCTTGTGGCCTACAAGTTTTGACAAATGATGAACTCTTATCGCCGGAGACTCTCGGAGAAGCGTGATTCGCTCGCATGCGTCTTTTCTGCTCTCTAGGTCGTGTACAAGGCGCTCGTATGCACGAAGCTGCTGAGTTCGTTGTGGCAGCTCGCTAACCTGAGTTCCCAGGGACTGAAGATCACGTTTCAAATCCATCACTTGCGTGCTAAACCATCGTCGACTGCCAATGTTCTTCAGCGCGGTCCAAGAGTCTTGCAGTGATAGCCATGCCAACTCGAGACGCTCTATTTCGCTTTCAACACCATCCAATTGATCCATTCCGGGGTCCTCATTAACGCTGATAGGCTCACTTCCTTCACCAAGAGTCGAGAGAGCCTCTCGCACATTTCTGGCTTCGTTGTTTAGTTTCGTGAAGTCGACCCTGAATCGGGCCAAAATTTCCAGTGCTACCTCAGCCTTTATTGTAGCTTGTAGTGGCTTGTTCGCAAGCCAAGAAGTGAGCAGGTGCTGTGCACTAGTGCTTATATTCTTCAAGCTTGCGCTCAAGGCCTCGAGTAGACGCGGCTTAGCAGCATCACGATCTGCAAGGCGCCCACTCAAGAGCGCTTTGAGTGAAGCCAGTTCACTCACTACCTGATCCGCGTACACCCAACTGTGAGGGAAGGGGAAGCGAGAACGAGCGAGGAGCTGATCAGCTTGCTGTAGATGTATGATGGTACCGCTTGCATTGTTTACAAGCATTTCTGCTTGCGAAAGTGCCATAAGTGACGGGAGGAGAGCCTTTAGATCAAAACGAACTGATTCGAGACCGTCACGCGCCCTGCGCGACTGAGTTAGTAGATGCACAGATTGCACGCCAACAAGCTCAGCAAACTTCGATACGAGCTCATCCTGCCACACATCGCATCTTGCATCAACCAAAGTACGCGCCTCGCTTGTGTCAAACTGTATGCGTTCGTGTGATGCGCGGCTTGTGTGAAGTCCAGCACGCATGGTTCTGAGTTCTGTTAGAACTTTGATCCACTTAGAGAAGTCCGAGCCCAGCTCATGTGCTACAGAATCGACCCTCAAGTCCCATAATGGCTGAAACGCGAGCCAAACCGCTATGGTAGAGCGAGCGACTCGAATCTCTGTTGCGATTCTCGAAGTGGAGTGGCTAAAAGACGCGAGAAGCTGCTTGCCTACAACCGGCACCGGCGCTATAATTGAATTAAGCATACGCAGCCAGTTGTCAAGGGTAGCACTGAGCTCAGGAACAACAACAATCACTTGGTTTCGCATTTCAATACGATGCAATGCGCGTGGTGGCCTCCATGCATTTAAGAGCTCCGCGCACCGTGTGTTTATGACATGATTCATATCGCGCGAGACAGCACTTAAGTACTCCGGAACGGCAACGCTATCCGCAAGGTCCTTTACCCTTGTTCGCAGGTGCTCTGGGGAAGCCAAGGTATCCTGTAGTGCCCCGGCTATCTCGCTGTCGACGCTGGCAAGTTGAGCCACACGTGAGCTTAGAGCCATTAAGGTCTGCTCCAGTGTATTGATAAAAGGTAGCAAATGCTCACTTTCCCAGCCGACCTCTGTGAGACCCGCACGAACAAGCACGATGACTTGTTGGAGTAGACTATGGATAGTGGGAACTGATCTGATCCGCGGGTACGTGGAAAGCTGAGTTCTCACGGAAAGAAGGTCGTTGAGACAATCAATGATTCTACCACGAAGTAGCTCCTGCTCGCTTTGCGAATCGGCGAATTGAACAACAACGGGGTCAAATCTGTAGCCTAACGCTCGTAGAGCACGAAGGTCAGAGTGCATGTGGCTTGATGGGGCACTCACTTCGAGCGCACCTCTCTTGGACACAAGAATTGGGCCCTTCAGCTCTGACTTGAGCTGTAGGCTTGAGGTCCACTCTTCTACCTCTTGCGTTGTGTTGAGTTCTGATTGCAGAGCTCCGCAATCCGCAGCCAGAGCTGACCCATCTGCGTGGGCTCGCCAGTCTGAGCCTAGTACAGCGGCCGTTCGCATCAATAGTTCTTCGACTCGCAACACTAGCGCCTTCATTGCGACAACTCTCTTTACAATTTCATCTCGTGGAGGCAGAGTTCGGGCACGCCCTTGAAGTTCAAGTAAGTCAGCACGGATTCGTGTTGCAAGGGCAGCTTGAAATTGGTGAACAACTGCTCGGACCTCTGATCTGCTCAAAACTGCGCGGTGTTGAGCGAACACTTCGAAGCGCTCTGCGTCCGTTCCAGCCTGCTCAAGCTTTACACGAAGAGTTTCTGCAATGGCCTGCTCAGTTTTGTGAGCCGCGCGGGCATACGTGGCCTCTAGTCTTCTCCACTCAGCGTCGTCAAGCTGAAGAAGCGCCTTTGTATGCATGACCTCATCGAACGCCACGTCAAGCTCCGCACCAACGAGCGGGCGCAACTCGTTGTGCTTTGCCCAAAGGTTCTCTAATGCCCGGACTCGCGTCGCCAACGCTGTATGCGAAGAAGCAACACGAACAATCACGAATCTTTCTGCCCTTTTGCGCATCAGGTCTCGAGCCAGAGAGGCGAAGTCTCTTACATGGCCATCCCACGCATCCGAGAGTTCGGCTACAGCTCGAGAAAAGACGGAGAAGTCCCCATCAGTCTCTACTAGCTCATCAAGGGCCTGGTCGGCGAGACGAGCGAGTACGTTCGCAAAATCTCGACCCACAGCTTCTACAAACAAGACACTGCGCTGAATGGGATATCCTGACATCCTCAGCCTGCGGGCGAGCTGAGCGAAAATGGCGTCAAGAGCTGCAGCCAGTTGAGAAAATGACTGCGATGCGAGAAGTTCGCCAAGCGCCAGATCCTTGAACAATAGCTGATAACCAGCGACTCGCGTGATGGCCTCAGGGAGGCCAGTGTCGCCCACAAAATTATGAGTTGCGTGGAATCGCTTAGCACGCTCGAGGGCGTCCACTACGCTTGCGACATCTGGACTATGTAACTGGGCATCGGCACTCCGCAGTGCGTCTTCAAGAGCAGCCCAAAAACCAGCTTCATCAGAGGCAGAGCCTTGGCGAACATCGCGGTCACTTGAGGCGAGTTGGGATAAAGCTCGTTTCCACGCATTTGCAATTCCTTGTAGCTCATTCAGATCGTTGGCAGCCAGTGCACGTTGGGCTCTAACCCCCCAGCCGCCCACTAGATCCACGAACGCAACATGCTGGTGCTGCAAAAGGCTTGTGAGAGCTCTCTCAGCCTCAACAAGCTTATGCCTTGCACTAGTGGTTGATTCAGAGGTTCCAGGGGCATCAAGTAAAGGCAGAATCACCTGTCCCGTCAAGCTGTGAAGGTATCTGAACAGCGCCGCGTTAAGCGGCATTGCGACCGCAACAACCTCACGGTCCCAGTTCGATGGAGAAAGCAGTCCGGCCGGCTTGGCTATTGCCAGCACGCGAACATCACCGGTGAGTTTCGGCGGCGGGCCTATAATCAGGCCGTCGGCTTGCTCCACGACAAATATCGCCCGTGCGTCGGGGTCAGCCACAAATTCGGCAATGTCCTCGTCAACATGCTCTGGCCATTCGTGATCTCCAGTGGTGGCCAGGCCAGCCGCCTGCGCCAATCGGAGCAGCGGCTTGTCCATTTAGCCTCCGATCCGCGATGGTAGACTCGTTATTGTTGGTTCGTCGTCACCCAGGGTAAGGTCCACAACAACACGAAAGTAGTAACGCGTCACAAGGCGCACGAGCGAGACCTATGATAATTGCTGCTGTAAACCCGAGACATGAATTGTCTGAGAAAAGAGATAGTATCATAGTAAAACGTCATATAGGTTCCCCAGCATTACAAAAGTCGTTAGCGTCATTTACATATATAATCCTCTTATCAGAGCGGCGTGCCCACACGGCCAGCTTTCTCACTTCTTCCTTATCGCATTTAATTCAGAGTTGGGGCCCAGCAATTGTGGCGATTCCTCCAACGCCAAAGCAAACAACGGAAAAGAGAGTCGCCTGCACTAGCGCTTGCGTCACCCACTCCTGAGTGCTGCAGAAATTGAAGACCACGTCGCCGGCGCCAGCAAGAATCAAAGCAATTGTAAGGAATAGCGATAGGGCAAGCTTCAACCCGAAAGGCAGCAACCCCACATCCTCTGTTAACAAAATCGTGTACACGAGAGCCACTATGCCGATGGATAAGCAGAGACACAAGAAAGTGATAAGGGCAAGGCCCTGATCACTGCGCTGCTGCTGGAAATTATTCTCAGCATCCCCCGATAAATGTGGTATGGATCCATAAGACGACATGAGGCGCGGTCGTATCCTCGGCGAAAACTGGCCTGTTTCGTTCGTAGAAGGTGTGGATTCAGCCAACGAGGCCGTGTCAATACTAGGTGTATCCAGAGCCGAGCCAAGAGTTGACTCGGAGCTGCGGCGTTCAAACAGAGATTTCCACTGTTTGCGCATGCTTTCACCAAGCGCGTATACTGGGGTGGCGATCTTTGCAGCGACGCGTGCACGCCGCATAGCCTCGTCTTCTTCGTCTATAAATTGCGTGGCATCTTCGGTTTCGTTCTCGTCTCCATCATCAAACTCATTCCAGTAACGCGCCCGAGGGGCCTCCGGGACGTCAGTATGTAGGTGTAAGCTCGTAGCACTTCGCTGAGGCAGAACACGTTTCGTAGCTGGCTGTTCGACCTCACGACGAATGTCCTTTCCACTGTCAAGCTCGTCCAACCACCTCGGCATGACACTGACCTTACTAGGCTGTGTCCGCAGTAACGTCCAAGCATATAGCGAGAACGACGAGCTCACCGGGTATACAAGGTGAGACTTCTTTATGGACTCGAGCCAATCTGCACCCCGTTTCGAGCGAATTTCTAGCACAGCATAGGGGAATTTATGCTTGCCATCAGGGAACTGAACGTCAGCATCGATTGCAGCCCATGTGCTGTCCGTTGAGTTCACAAACCGCGTGCGATGTGATATGATTTCCGAGACAGGCTTTGCAGCGTGAGTAAAAATCCAGCCCAGGGCCAACTGCGCGTTCACGTTCAGAGATTCAGTAGATACGACGTCTTTGTTCTTGATTTTTTCGACCTCCTCTTCAGTGAGTCGTGTGGCTGCTGTATGCCTTAACCCGCTAGGAGGGACGGCTAGTATATTTTGAACGCTTTCAACGCCATCATATACCTGTTGAAGCTTGGCTGGGCCATTGCGTCCGCGCGCAAAATCGAGATCTTCAGTGTCCAAAAAGGTCGTGCGCGTCTGTTCGCGTTCATCCGACGTAACAACCAAATCCATATGCTGCAGAAGCAGTACCTTCGCCTGCACAAGATTCTCGGGGTGTATCCAGAACTGGAGCACGGTGTCCACCGGCGTGGTCTGCATTACCAAGTCGAACTGCACGTATCGATCAATATCACATTCAGCGGCCGCAGGCGCTGGTACATCATAATTGTCGAATTTCTCAGCCCGCAATGCCTTATATAAAACGGAGAGCTCGAGGAATTGCGGGGTGAGATCGGCAGTGGCAAACGAGCCCTGCTTGGCAAGCGCCTGCTCGACCTCTTGAAGATTGTGGCGCGCGAGCTCGTCACGCGGCGCGTGCCGGCGATATTTCTTGATGAGCTTCCGCGCGCCTGTATATTGAGCAGTAATGAACCTTGAGAGGTTCTGAATCTCCTGAGCCAGTTTTCGAACCTGCCAATGGAGCTGCCAGTATTTGGTGTCCTCCCGCTCCGCAGTTAGGTCGCGTACCAGCGTATCGCACTGTTGAAAGCGATACTCGACCTCTCCTAGTTTGCAGTCCACAAACAGCTTTGCGCTTTGCATCTCGTCGAGGAACGAGTGAACCAGGTGCGCATAACCTTCTTCGGTGAACGATGAGGCATCCGTGGTAAGCTTCTTTATCTCGAGTTTGATATCCTCATAAAGAATATTATGAGCTCGCCACTCAGGAACGCTTCGCTTTCCTAATAGTTGCCCATACTTCATCGACAGCTCACAATGACTGCGCTGCCCAGAAGAGCAGCTAACTGTTACTAATCCCTCTTCTTATCCGATAACGATCTACCGCGTGGTGATTATTGTGTGCCTCATATGTCATATGAGCTATGCGCTGATAGGGTTGTCGACTTGCGATGAAGAGCTCTTGGCGGGAGCGGCATATTGTAGGCGGCGAGTAACATGACATTTCAGTGAACTCATGGCACAGTATGTTGCACCTGTGCGGTAGAAGCACAAATAGCTACATAAGTTTTGTGATAAACGGTCAAGGTTTTAGAGTCCGTCGTCGTGAGCGATTTTTGTGGGTTGGTGCTCAAGACCCATAGCAACTATCAACCGCATCATTTTCACAGAACGGCTAGGTCACTAGAATGATTTCTCTTGGCCTGTTTCTTTATAGCATGCGAGCAAGGGTAACCTACCTGATCTACATCAGCGCTGTGTAGAACGCCCCTCTCTGTGAATGCTCGTAATACGCAGTAAGTGCGCAGTTATACAGAGGTGAAGCCGAGGTAGTCTGACTCGACCTGCACCGAGAGTATAACGGAATTGGTGAAACAATTCTTACGCGCGACACGCAGCACCTTAGCTCTGCTTCGTGTTTTCTCTGTACGTCTTGAGGACGTCTGCGTGCGCCATCAGAATATTGCATGGAATGAGCGCAATATTTTTGCTCAGAAAACAATTTGCAACTCCTTGACTGTGTAAACACGCACGTCATTATCAAGACCTGTTCAACTGGTTCGAACGCTTCAAAGGCTATGAATGCTATTTTAGTCACATAAGACTTGGCACGAGCAAGCAATAAGAGAGCAGGTTTTCAGATAAATACAGAGGTTTCTTTTTACGTTATAGCGAAGCCGTTTACTCGGCCTTCTTGCCGGCAAGGGCGAGTCCGCCGTAGTACACCGGGGTGATCACGCAGGTGTATGCGAACAGCGCGTAGAACGGGTAGACGATGAGCTTCGACCGCGGGCTGCGCATCCAAAGTGGCACGTTCGGCTTGGACTGGTAGATCTTCTGGTACTTCAGGATCTTCTCCGTGCTGGGCATTTTCGATGAATGTTTGATAGATGTTGAGAGGAATCGGTCGACGAGTTTGGGACGTCTAAAGGGGTGCTCTGGTTGGTCAGCAACCAACCATATCCGCCCGTTCGCGCAGGCGTCCACCTCTGACTGGGTCCCAAATACGACGCGTATCAGGCGGCACTACCATGTGACACAGCCCGGCGTTTGACTCCCGCGAGAACCCCGCTCGGCCTCGGCCAAATTGATAAGAGCGAACTAACGTGAAACTGCGGGAAAAATGAGTTTGCAGAAGAGAGCTTGGAGTCGACTCATTCGGTTCGTGTCTGACGGTGGAAATGTGTACTATGGTGATGCCATTGGCACGGCGGGGTCCGTGCCAAAGCAGGCGATCACCATCGTGGGGAACCCGTTCCAGGAAGGCTATGCGTTCGGGCCCTCTCAGCCTGTTAAAAAGCTCCTGGCTCCCATTGCACCACAGGATGTCTCGACAATCAGGCTGCTGGGATTGAACTACCACAAACACGCGGCTGAGGCCGGAATGAAGGCGCCTGCATACCCTGTGATTTTCCACAAGCCAGTAACGTGCGTTGCCGGCCCCAGTGATCCGATTCCGGTGCCCACGATGGCCCAGGCTGGCGGTGCCGTGGACTATGAGGTTGAACTAGTTGCTGTAATCGGGAGACCGTGCTCTCAAGTTTCTGCCGCCAAGGCGCTGGACTACGTTGCGGGCTACACGGTTGGTAACGACGTAAGCCAAAGAGTCTGGCAGTTGGAACGCGGCGGTGGTCAATGGAATGTCTCAAAGAGTTTTGATGGTTGGGCGCCCATTGGACCCGAGATCGTCAGCGCCGCAACGGTGCCTGATCCGGGCCAGCTGCGCCTCACTTGTAAGGTGAATGGGGAGCTGCGCCAGTCAGAGCTAGCGAGCGATATGATCTATGGCGTTGCCGAGGCCATTGAGTTCCTTAGTGCAGGCCAAACGCTGCTCCCCGGGGACCTGATTTTCATGGGCACGCCCTCAGGGGTCGGAATGGGATTCAAACCCGTACCGAAGTGGCTGAAGAACAACGATGTCGTTGAGTGTGGGATTTCCGGAATCGGCTCAATCAAGAACCAGGTTATCTATGCCAAGCTAGAGCATAAACTATGAAGCTTTCCAAATGTTCACTCCACGTTTGCCATACGTAAGTAAGATAGACACAATTCAGATATATGGCACGCAGAGGATATACACGAGTATTATTTGGATAAAAAAGAACATTAGAACAAAAGAGAAAAAAGAATCGAGAGACACTCAGTTTCGGAGTGCCCACAGCCAGAGTCGAACTGACGACCTTAGCATTACGAGTGCTACGCTCTACCACTGAGCTATATGGGCCTGCTGTTGAAGACGGGTTCTTCCTATGGGAGCCACTTGTACGTCAAGCCGGAAGCGCCAGACACGAACAGGCATATTCCGCCCACTTTTTGGAACACCGAACATTCCGGGGCGAAAGAGTCTAGGGATCCATGCAAGCGGAAAGAAAAAAAAAGGTGTTCGTGAAACACTTGGGTTTCCAAGTGCCCACAGCCAGAGTCGAACTGACGACCTTAGCATTACGAGTGCTACGCTCTACCACTGAGCTATATGGGCCAGGCGTTGAGAACGGGAGAGATGAGACCATCTCATACGGAGAACCGTAAAGATGTATCAAAAACAAAAAAAAAGCAGACACTGTGGACTACAAGGTTACGGCGCAAACGCAATGTTGTGGTGTACAAAACTATCGTGGAACGATAAATAGACGGGAGCTACACGATACATGCTAATAGTTATGAATTAAGGGGACCTATCACATCTACCTGCCTACCACATAACAACCCCTTGGCTACACTTCTTTTGTTGTGTTAGCATTGGTGAGCACATCATGCCGTATCCACTTTCGTAACTACGTTGTTGGCCTACGTACATACGTGCAGGTGAAACGTTGCCTGCACATGGTTCTCGTACGCCAATTCAACTTCCAAAAGATCGCTGCCTACGATGAAAACAGGCGCGGGCATAAAAGCATTCTCTCAAGCGTGTTCTCCGTCCTTTCATACATATCATACGGAGCGGAACTCAGTCCGAGTCTTCATCATCAATCACAACTGCTCGCGTAGACGTCCACGGGCGGCTCGGTCGCACTTCCGTGACTTCTATGTCGCCAGCATCACTATCATCATTGTTCGTATCGGAGTTTGAATATTGGAAGGGTCTATCGCCGCCAGAAACCTCCGGATCGTCGTCATCGACAACGAAATCTATGTCCGCACTATCCATTTCATCGCTGCTGGAGCGCGTGTAGCGCCCGTCATACCGAGCTCCATCAAAGCTGCGAAAGCTCTCGTCAGAGGTATTTAGACCCAACTCGGGGAAGTGAAGCCCACATCCTGAGCATGTCCCACCATCCTCAATTTCATGATCGCAGTTGGGACAGCGATATACCCCGTCTTCATTGTCGTATAGCGGCTCTTGTACTCTCACTCCTGGAAACAGCTTTTCGCCCCTAGCGAGGCCCATCTCCGCGGCCGGTATCTCAAGCTGCTCATGCTCGGGGTCAGCATTCCATGACTCGAGCACGGCCAAGGAAAGCTGCCGCAGCGCGAGGTTCGGCACCGGCTCGGACGTGACGCGATCTCTACAAGTTGGGCAGGATGCATCATGAGAGCGCTCTTTGAACCATGATGCCAGGCAGTTGCTACAAAAGGTATGCCCGCATTTTAGCGTGTATGGTGACACTAACAACGAATTGCAGATGACACACTCGAGCACGTCGTGCAATGCGTTTGGAGCTGAACTCAGTGCATCCGCATATCCCTTGGTGAACTTGAGAACCTGCTCAAACTTCTCTGCGTTCATGAAATATGACCAAAATTGCTCCGGCAATCCACAAAGCCAAGATCAAGAGTCAGCAAGAAAATGGCAGATTTCGAAGTGTCCCCGCGAAACCTAAACCGGTAGCCCGATGCTATCTGCTGGCACTGGCATTGGCGCTTTCGGAACATGCATGCCTGCACTTATCGGTGTAACATTTAATAAAAATATAACGCCAGCTTATGTAGCCTGTAGCGAGCTAGCCATACTCAGTGTAGATGGTTACCACGTCGAAATTACGACCGTCATACTATTGTTCGACGGCGGTCTCGAGACTCTGAACCACCACTGAAGCGGCGAAGCTTCACGTAGTAGAAGTGGTGTTTGTACGCCTCAGTTTTATTCCGAGTATTGAAGCGCTACTGTTCGCTCTTTTGGGGTTACCCGTTGCATAAGACTCTTGCGCCTTCCTGCTCGCAAGCAGACATGCATGCCGCTCGCAAGCCGCATTCACGTCGTCAAGATACCTGCGGCACTTCTCCGCAGACGTTAGTGATCTGGCCACTGCGAGATCCCTGAGCACGAGACGGTTCTCTTCGCGACAGCGGTACAGCATTTCGTGCATCCGCTGGATTTGGCCATTGAGCACTTTTGTGGCGCTTGCCGCTTCGCTCACCTCGTCTGCTTGGCACTTTCCAAGCGTGGTTTCAAACTCGACGCTCTCATTATCTATTGCTGCGATTTCCTCCTTAAGTTCCCGAGCCTGGCGTTTCAGGGCCTCTAGTTCCTTAATGCTCGCAGAGTCGTCAAACTCCTGCTGCTTCAGAAGTGCCGCGTACGGATCAGGAACGTTTGGTGCAGTATATGCCTCCAGCGTACCTAGCTCCGGGATGTCAGCCCATTCCTCGCGGGGCACATTACCGTAAAGCTCCCAGTGCTGCACCTCGCGCTTCAGCTGCTGCTGCCAGGAATGAACTCTGGCCAAAGTCTCGAGCTCCTTGACACTCTGCACCTTATTCTCTACCAGTTTTGCACGCGTGCCAAACCTGAGCGAGCTCAGGGATTCGCGCTCGTGCAGCACCGATGGCGAACAGTTTACAATGAGCACCGTTTTCGAGTTTCCGCCAATTGAGTCGCGCAGAAGCTGTGTCAACTTCGAATCTCGGTAAGGGATGTGTGACAAGCGTGAGCTTAGGGCCTGAATAACTGTGAACAGCACTGTCAAGCTCGTATTAATCTTAGCTGCCTCCCCTAGCTTCGTTCCGCTTGTGCCTGCCTTTGCAGCGCTTTCCGAACCAGCAAGATCCACAAACACCAGCCTGGCGTGGTTGTGCTGCGACCCAAGTTTTAACTGCAAGACAGCATGACTGCGGCTCGACTGCATGTTCATATTCGTGGTGGCAACAGCGCGGAGCCTATTTGCGCGGTGAATGGCACTCAGTAGATGCTCCCTGCTTGACGCGCTCACTATCTGCGCGTTCTTGAGGGTCCCGTCTCCTTGCATAACTACAGCGTCTCGGTTGCTAAACAAGTCTTGCAGCCTGTCGTTGTACAGCTCGATAAACGTGGCCTGCACGGGTTGGTCAGTGTTAGCGTAAATACGCGCAATGGCGCGGGGTATAATTCCCCGAGCTTCTGGTGTGTCGCCGCCCGCCATCGTATAAGATTTTCCCGCCGCGGTTTGGCCGTAGGCAATTATACTGCTGTTAAAACCGTCCAGCGCGTGGTCTACATTTTCTTTGAGGCGCTCGTCAAAGATGGTTTCTTGGTCTTCATGCGGGGCGAACACGCGGTCAAATGAGAAATGCTGCGCTGCGAGTTCACACGTATCGGCGCTAGGGAAATTGAACGCGCTGGTTCTTCCCGCTGTGCACTCGGCGCTGTTGAAAGGTCTGACTCGAACCACAACCTGGATGTGGGCTGAAGTACTTGACATTGGCAGCAGATGCGAATTAGAGTTGTTTACATTTAACCGCATCCCTAGTATATTTACCCGCGCGCCACCGCGCCGACGACCCTTAGCCTAAACACACGTCTATAATTGGGAGCGCTGGTGTCGTTAGATAAGCGAGCTCCTGCCTCGCGGGCCCGTCAAGATCGCTGCATACGGCATTACGCGCGGGCCTCTCGCATAGAAACGTGGAAACCTCTTAGTAAAAAGCCGACAAGGGGTCACTGTCTACACGAGCGTGTAGGCTCCCGTCGCTAATGCCGAAGACATCAATTCTTTCACCTGAAGACGTGGCGCAGAGAATCGAAAAAGGCGACATCCTTGTTATATACCACGGGGATGTTTTAAAGCTGAACGACTGGCTTCCTAGACACCCGGGCGGCGACAAGGCCGTACTTCACATGGTGGGCCGTGACGCGTCGGACGAGATGGATGTATATCATAGCAAAGAGTCGTTGAAGAAGGCGAAGGGCTTCAGGATTGGTCGCGTAGACACTCCGTGGAGAAACCTTGTGCCGCCCATCCAGCGCGGTGACTTTGTGAAGGGCGAGCTTACAGTTGACTCGCAGAAGGCTGTTGATGCCAATCTGAGCCGCGAGAAGGAGAAGGACGTAGAGAAGTATCCGCCTGTGGATGACGCGACACAACTGCGGATTCGCGATGAATTCCACGAGCTACACAACAAGATGGAGGCAGAGGGACTTTTCCAATGCAATTACTGGAGCTATGCGCGCGAGGCTGCCCGTGTGACTTTGCTGTTCTCGCTTTCTATCTTGTGTTTTGCATACAGAGGTCATTCGCTTCTTATGCTGACGCTGTCAGCCATGTTTCTTGGCTTTGGATGGCACCAATGTGTGTTTACTGTTCACGACGCTGGGCACCTCGGGATCACGCATAACTACTGGATCGACAACCTTGCGGGCTGCTTTATTGCGTCTTACATTGGCGGTCTCAGTATGATGTGGTGGAAACGCAATCACAATGTCCATCATTTAGTCACGAACGACCCAGTACATGACCCGGATATCCAGCATCTTCCTTTTTTTGCCGTGACGTCGAAGCTGTTCAGTAGCGTTTGGTCCACGTTTTACGAAAGGATCATCCTTTTCGATGCCTTTGCTCGCGTCATGGTGCCCATCCAGCATTACATGTACTACCCCATTCTTTGCTTTGGTCGCTTCAACCTCTACCGCCTGTCGTGGCTGCACGTACTCTGTGGCTTGGGGCCGCGCGAAGGCCAGGCCAAATATTTGCGACACTTCGAGCTTTTAGGCTTGACGTTCTTCAATTGGTGGTTCTTCTACCTGCTGTGCGCCAAGACTTTACACACTTGGACTGAGCGAGTTGTGTTTGTACTTGTGTCCCATATAGCCACGATGCCGGTGCACGTCCAAATAACGCTGTCCCACTTTGCTCAGTCGACGAGCGACTTGGGCCCAGGTGAGAGCTTTGCGCAGCGACAAGTGCGAACAACAATGGATGTGGCGTGCCCCGAGTGGTTGGACTACATCCATGGCGGACTCCAGTTCCAAGTCATACATCACCTTTTCCCGCGAATGCCGCGCCACAATCTTCGAGCGGCACAGAAAATCGTGATAGAATTCTGCAACAAACTAGGTCTGCACTACGAGATCTATGGATTCAGCAGAGGTAACAAACATGTTATCGACCGTCTTTACGACGTTGCGCAGCAAGCTGCTGTTTTCCGTGAGTGCAACGAGTTCTGCAAAAAAGAGATCATTGGCAGTTAAACCCGCTTTTCTTTTTCGCCAGTTATGGGTCTCGACAACCTTATCTATTGTATATCTCTGCTTTCTTATAATACGCTACACGATTCACCATAGGCTGCTGCAATGTGCTGTTCATTCTTCGTTCCGTTGTGATCTGAATAGGCTGTCATTTCTTTTTTCTTTTTTTCTTTTTTCTTTTTTACTTCCGCCTATATAGTACAAGTGCGCCGTGCATAACAAAATGGGGCAAGTAATCTGCGAATATATGAATCGATGCCAAAGGTACGCAGCTCGTCGCGCTCGCCGTGAGCCCGCCGGCGCGCGAAATGTAAGCAGCATGTGATAGCCCTTAGTGCGCGCCGTGGAAAGAGGCAGCTTATATGAAGTGATGGCATCACCTAGCCCTGGAGGACCTATCTCTGAATTCGCGTTCGAGCTGGCAGGGGGCCACAGTGGAGTCATTCACGGCGCATAGCAGAATGCAAGACGATAACGGGATTGGCTACTTTGAATTGCTCACCTCGTATGCCGTGAATGCACGTCAGGAGCTGAACAACCGTGTGCGCGACCAGGTGCGGCTCCGCAAGGCGGATTTGACGCGCGTCAAGAACCGCATTGAGAAGATTGACCTTGACCCCCGCGTCGAAGACATGAGAAAGAAGATGCAACGCAAGATCAAGCAGCTTGACAGCCGCGTCGGTGAGATCGCTGTTGGCAACCAGACGGAGAAGTTGTGGTATACCTTTAGCCTACTCAACATATTCTGGCTGGGCATCATCGTTGCGCATTTGCCGCATATGCTACACATTGTTTACACAGTCGAACTGTGCTTTCTGCTGCCGATTCGGTTCTGGACCTATCGGCAGAAGCACTACCAGTACTTCCTGGCCGACCTGTGCTACTTTGTGAACTTCCTTGTTTTGCTTTACATCTGGGTGTGGCCCGGATGGACACCGCTATGGGTTTCGTGCTTTGCCTTCTCTTTTGGCACGCTGGCTATTAGCGTTGCGCTATGGCGCAATTCGCTCGTCATGCAGTCTGTGGACAAGACGACGTCGTCCTTTATCCACCTGCTACCGCCGCTCATTTGCCACACCATCAACTTCCGTCTGGACCCGGCTTATAAGAAGGAGCGATTTTCCGGCGCTGAGAAGGCCGAGACCTGGCAGATTCTGAATAGCATCGTATGGTCGACAGTGCTGTACTTTGTATGGCAGTCCTGCTACCACTTCTTCATCACTGTACGCAAGGCCGAGAAGATCAAGCAGGGCTGGGTCACCAGTTTCGAATACATGAGACGGCGCTACGCGAAAACACGCGTCGGAAAGGTCGTGAATGGTCTACCCGGGCCGCTGCCGATTCTCGCGTTCACCATGATCCAGTTTTCCTATCACCTTGTGACAATGATTCCCTGTCCGATCTGGTACAAGTATGAGAAGCTCTCGGCTCTGTTTCTGACGTTTATATTCTCCGTTGCTGCCTACAATGGGGCCACGTATTATATTGACGTTTACGGACAGCGATTCCACAAGGAGGTTCTGGAGCTTCAAGCAAAGCTCGACAATCTGGATAATGCCGTTGTAGAGGACGAAGACAGTGACAGCGACGAGTTCGTAGATACGCAGTCGTTGAGCCCGAGCGCGCTTTCCGTAAACAAGACGGAATAAATAATATAACATGTGCAAACCCGGCGTCCCGCGCTAGGGTCTTTAGACGATACAGCCCGCATAGAGCGGATCTTTTTATTTAGCCCTCTGCGTCGCATCGTGTTTAGCGGCGCGTGGCTCGTCTGAGTTACTCCGCGGGGGCTTCGGGAACAATGGCCGGAACTGCTTTTTCCCACATATGCACTGCACGACCAGCACGGGTCTCGTCTTGCTCCTGCTTTCGTCTTCGATGCGCCAGACAGTAGACTGTGGCGACCGCGGCACGAAGCATTTTTTACAGAACCGCGCTTTCGTGTCTGGATGCAATCGCACGACACTCTTGCGGGCGACCGAGGCCATGGCCGAGCCATACAGACGGCCGAGTTCCGGGCTGGGCGCAGCCTGAGCGAGCTGCGCCAGGAAGCCAATGCGCTCGGGCGCCGCCTTCTTCTTCATACACACAACAGAACCCGCAGACCACCACACCGACCCTAGCCGCAGCGATAGAGAAAAGTGGTCAGCAGCGTGCATCCGAAATAAATAACGCGCGGGTTAGTGACTTAGCGACAGCGACTCAATTTGCGCTCGTGCTCTTCGCTTGCACGTCCTCGCTTCAGAGTGGGACACGTATTTAGGTGAGTGTAGTGCGCTTCACTTGCTCCAACTTTTATTGCTCCGTTTCTGTAAACGACTTATAATGACATTTTCTCGTATATATGCTCCGTTCATGAATATCACCATACATAGCCACGCTTTGCTTTAACCAAAAATATTTGGAGGCAATGGCGCTCCATCGCTCCTCCGTTTGCAACTGCCCCAGCAGCTGCCGCCGCGGCCGTCCCACCTGCCGTCCCATCTGCCGCTTACGAACCACACACGCTCCTCGAACCCACCCTTTCCTCCACACTGTCCACGCCACAATGAGCGGATACGATCGAGCGCTGAGCGTGTTTTCGCCGGACGGCCACGTCTTCCAGGTCGAGTACGCATCAGAAGCGGTGAAGCGGGGCACATGTGCCGTTGGCGTGAAGGGCAAGGACGTCGTAGTGCTTGGCTGCGAGCGCCGCAGCGCATTGAAGCTGCATGACCCGCGCACGACGCCGAGCAAGCTGTGCCGCGTCGACGACCACGTCACGCTGTGTTTTGCTGGCCTGAATGCAGACGCGCGTGTGCTCGTCGACACGGCGCGCCTTGAGGCGCAATCACACAAGCTGCAGCTCGCCGACCCGGTCAGCGTCGAGTACATGACGAAGCATGTAGCCGGGCTGCAGCAACGATACACGCAGAGCGGCGGCGTGCGGCCGTTCGGAATTTCGACGTTGATCGTCGGATTCGACCCGCAGAGCTCCGAGCCGAAGCTCTACCACACAGAGCCGTCGGGCATCTACTCGGCTTGGAAGGCGAACGCGATCGGGCGCTCATCCAAGACGGTCCGCGAGTTGCTAGACAAGCTATGGACCGAGGGCATGGACGAAGAGGCCACTGTTGAGTTGGCGGTAAAGAGCCTGCTTGAGGTTGTGCAGACGGGGAACCGGAACATCGAGATCGCCGTCATGCGCCCGGGCCAAACAATGGCCGTGCTTCCGTCCGAGCAGCTGGATGCCATTGTGAAGAAGATCGAGGAAGAGAAGGCGCGAGAGGCTGAGGAGAAGCAGCAGCGCGGCCGCCACAGCGACACGCCGAGGCAGTAGAGCCTACTGCTGAGCGTGCCATACACCCTGCGCTGGCCCAGGCGACCTTGTTTTTTACTATTGCGTGCTGCTATTTACCGGCTCTTTTCAGATCTGCCCGAGCTGGGCCGTTTCATAGTCCGTGTTTAGATGGATCTTGTACGTATTCAATAGTGGGTTGCATATAGCGTGGTTAGACTAGAAGCAGGACTGTTCATTACTATCCAATGTAGCGGCAGTATTTGGTACTCAGCCAATTTCAATGCCGGGGCGCGCTATAAAGCACGCTTTTAAATGCGCCCAGCGTGGGGAGCCGCCGTCGCCTCACGTCTAGAGATCGACTTAGCTAATCGGCTCGACTTCATACACTGCGTCCGTGATGAGCGCGGCTGGAAGTGCAAATGGACCGCATGGTGCCGCCCCAAATGGGTCGGCTGCGCAGCGGCCAGCAGGATCGCTTCTTTCGCTCGACGAGCTGAACCGCATTGTCCTCGAGTTCCTCCACAAGAAGGGGTACTCGCGCACAGAAGCGATGCTGCGGCTTGAGAGCAGCCGCCAGGCCACGCCGGCTTCTGTGGCACGCGGACTCACGGCCCCCGTCCCGACCTTGACCCCAGACACCTACGCGAGTGCCTACGTGCTTCTTCAAGAGTGGGTCGAGTCGAGTCTCGACATGTACCAACCGGACCTCAGCCGCTTCCTATATCCGCTGTTTGTACACGTTTATCTGGAGCTTGTGAACCTTGGCGAGCCCGAGAAGGCGCAGCAGTTTTTTAAACGCTTTTCAGAGGGCCAGGAGCTGCACCACCCCCAGGATTTGCAGGCGCTGCAAGGTATCCGCCTGCCGCAGCATGTCGAGGAGAACGAAGTGGCCCAGAAGTTCATGACCGAGCGGTACAGGATACGCATCTCCCCAACTGCGTTTGACCTGCTTCTGTACTTTTTGCACTCGATTGAGGCTGTTGGCGGGTCGACCATCATCCGGCTTATCAACCAGCACTTCAACTTGGAAATTGTGCCTAAGGCCTCCAAAGACCAGGGCAACGATGCCGAGGATGAGGACCAGGAAGTTGTTCAGCAGCCGAAGCGCTCGCTCAAGCTCGGCCGCATGCCTCTGGACCCGGAGTTTCGCCAGGAAATCTTGTCAATGCTTGAATACAAAGACAAGAATGATAACCCACCCAGGAGCCTTGTAGAGGCGTTTGAGAAGGAGACTAAGCCTGAGTCCGACTCCCCTGTGGTCGACTCGTTGCCCCTACCAAAATTCAAGACCACTGACGTCGACATGGCCCTGCAGCGGGTCGAGGACGTGGTTCACCGGGCCGAACTGGGCTTCAGCCACCGTGCACAGGCGGCTCTGCCATCAGTGGCCATGTACACTTTCCACAACACATATGACGACTTGAACACGCTCGCATTCAACGAGGACGCGTCGCTCGCCGCGGGCGGCTTTGCCGACAGCTACATCATGCTCTGGAACTTGAAGGGCAAGAAACTTATGAGCACCGTACCCAGTGAGAACGCTGAAGACCAAGGACCCGCGCGCCGACTCATTGGTCACTCAGGCTCCGTGTTCGGCCTCTCTTTCGCTCCTGATGGCAGATCCCTTCTTTCTTCTTCGGAGGATCATACGGTGCGCTTATGGAGCACAGACACTTACACCTCGCTGGTGGCTTACCGCGGCCATACAGACCCCGTATGGGATGTTGCGTATGGCCCATTTGGCCACTATTTTGCCACCGCCTCGGCGGATCAGACTGCGCGGCTGTGGTCTTGTGATCACATTTACCCGCTGCGCATCTTTGCGGGCCACATGTCCGACGTCGACTGTGTCACTTTCCATCCGAATGGCACCTACGTGTTTACTGGATCTAGCGATCGAACAGTGCGTATGTGGGATATCGCCAAGGGCAGCTGCGTGCGCGTCTTTGTCGGTCACGTCGGACCCATTACTGCGCTGGCCGTGTCACCAAATGGTCGTTGGGCCGCTTCCGGCAGCGAGGATGCCACAATCTATGTTTGGGACATCGGTTCGGGCCGGCGGCTGAAAAAGATGCGCGGGCACGGCCTGTCCGCCATCTATTCGCTCTCTTTCAGTATGGGCGGAGAAGTCCTTGTCAGTGGCGGAGCAGACTGCACAGTGCGTGTATGGGATATGAACCGCAATACTGCTGACGTTGGCCCTGCGCCAGAGCCCTATGACACGCTGTACCAGTCGCAAGATCAGACACAAGACGCAGGCGACAAGCGGAAGGAAGTCACTGCAACCACAGACCACATGGCAGTGTTCAACACTAAGCGCACGCCTGTATACAAGGTGCAATTTACTAGTCGCAATCTTGTGTTGTCTGGAGGAGCATTCATGCCCTGATGCTGAACTTGCAGAGGTGAACGAAAGAAACAAAAGGACAAACACAATGCCTAGGCTACTGAACCAAAAAGACGCTGCTGCTGCTCAACGTAATCATTGCCATAGCGGGGTAGCCCCCCGTTATTATTATGTGTATCCAGTATATTATACTACTACTTACTCTATGCTCTTCATCTTCATATTCCCTGGTCGATTGGCGCCATGCGTGCCCCTATGCCATGTGCCCAGTCAATAAGCCGGCCCCGAATTTGCACAGGAGCCGCATCGATAACGGGTCTTAATGCTGAGCCCCGCACCACTACATTATCATGTGCCAGAGCATCGTTGACAAGCTTCACAGCGCGCTCAAACTGGTTCGCTTTAACGAGCTTGTAGCAGAGCGTGTCAAGCGAGCGGCTGTTATTGGCCCCGTCAGTCGGCCGCTTAATGTAGAGCCGCTTCAGCGCGTCACGATAGAGCCACTCTGCAGCGTCCAGCCCATTTCGCATCGACGCCAAGAGCTCCACGAACTGGTCCACTACACGTAGAGACGTCGGGCTCTTTGAGTAGAGCACATACTTGGCATAACGTTTGTAGAGATGCAGCGCATGTTGTTCGTCATCAACGGTGGCCAGCACTGCTTGATACGTCACATTGAGCCACGACTCGTGTATGTTATCGACCTTGAAACTGCGGTTTTCTGGGCCCAGCCTGACCCGCAGTGCCTGCAGATACGTGGACTCTGTAGTTTGCGACAGTCGCTTCTCGTGCTTCGTGATATCAAGCATGGCCAAAACCGGCGATATTGCAGGAACCACCTTGCGCAGGGAGTCCAGATAGATATGCAGGTTGTAGAACTGGGCCACATACGCAAGATATTCACCAACAAATGGGGCGCTGAGCCGTGTGTAAGTAGCCAGAGTACGCGTGAGAACTTCTGTACACTTGTCTGGACGCCCGAGTCTTCTAAAGGCTTGAAACAAAAGAAGCCAGGTGGGCTCGCTAACGCCTTTCGGGTCCAGGGCTATCCAGCGGTCGAGGACTGGCGCAGTGGCCTGGACACCATCAGTGGCTATGATCCGCATTACAAGGAGATGAAGAACAATATTCGGTCGCACCTCAGCCAGCCGCGGAAGCACGTCGTTAAAGCATTGGTCCAAGAGAAACCGTGCATGGTCGCTGCCAGCAGCAACCCGGCTGCACAGGTGCCGTATGACGAATGGGTAGATCGTGATGGGATACGCGGCTCTAGGGACGGCGTTCAGAACCATGTCTGCCCCACGGTCACTATAGCTAAACACTCTCCGGAGTACTTTGTCCATGATCGGACTCGAGATGTCGAGCTCAGTCGCAACCATTGCCTCCAGTGCGTCAATACAAGCCATATCCGATGTGTGGTTGCAAAGCCTTCGCTCAAGATCAGGCTGCAGCTGGAATCGCGCTGGCAGCGGTACCACACGCAGGGCCTTAATGATCACAGAAGGCTCCATTTCCACAGCATATAGGAGTGCGTGTAATCCGAATCGACGACTTTCCGGGTCCCAATCCGCGCGGCTTAGGATGTCTATAGCAAGATCAGAATCGTGCTTCGCAATTGATTCCAAAACAGCTGGGACAACATAGATGTCAGTAGACCGAGACTTCGGCGTCAAGATTCGCCGCAGAGCACTGACGTTCGTGCTTTGAAGGTCTTTTATAGACTCCAAGACGTTTTTGAACACGGGAGGGCCATACGTTCCACTCGGTGACAGCCGCGAGAGCTCTTTCCACGAGTTAATCTTGCTTTCGCTATGCATATCTGCGCGAGAAAGAAGCTCGTGCCACTGACTCTCGGCCTGCTCAACTTGATTGGCCATGAGTGCCCTTCGTACCTCCTTGAGCTCGGCTGTGTGTTCATAGAGACCGGCTAAAGCGTGCAGCGTAGGCCGATAAGCGTCTTTTATCTTGCCATTGAGATGCGTAGTTGGCCACAGCCAGTTCTTATTTACTGGTCGCCACGACTTGACAGGGAGAGTTTGCTGTCCTCCAAGCTGCGTGGGACGCGAAAGGCGCTTGGATATAAGCTTTAATGGCTTTGCACCCACCATCGCATCATGCAGCCCTCTCTTTTTCCAGTGTAGCTTGTTGGAACCGCCTGTGAACTTCTTGTGGCTGAGCTGAGTAAGTAGTCTAGTAGTGCAGACGCGACGATGGTTGTCGTCCACATCGTCCGTACGCATAGGCGGGACCCAGCGTAGCATTGAAATAAATATCAATAAATAAGTTAAGGTGGCCAACATGTTCCTGGAGGACGCTATTCGGCTTATTCGAAAACGCTCTGAACATCGACATTGCGTCTTTTGTTTTTGGCAACGAAATACGCCTCGCGCGATTCGGACCGCGAAGCATCAGGCTTCATGCGTCTCACGTCGCGGAACACCTTTTTCAGGCGCTTTTCCAAATCCTTGTCCTCAGCACCAGTGTAGAATTTGCAAACATAGATTCCGCCTTTTCGCAGATGCTTTATGCAGAAGACGAGTCCCGCGTCGCATAGGTCCTAAGAGAGTTAGTGATTCCGTCAATTCAAGAAACCGCCGGTTCGAGAGTCGCAGTTGCGATGTACTTACCATGCTCGATGTATGGTCGCGGGCAATGATGCCGCTCGTGTTTGCAAGCCTGTAGGGATAGTTAATACTGTTCGTCCAGAAACCAGTTTCTTGGGGCCAGATACCGCACATGTCACTCAAGACCAGGTCCACAAAGGACTCAGGGTCCTCCAGTTCTTCTTCGGCTTCCGCTTCAACCGCCTCTTCATTCGCACCTTTATCATTTACCTTTGTGCCATCGTCACTCAGTTCCAGGTTACGCATCGCCGCGGCCGCCTCCTGCTCCGTCACGTACACGCTGTCTGCGGCAGCGGGTGTCCATCGGCCGCGTTTTGGGTTTTTGATGATCTTACGCAACTGTTCCTGGACGCCGGCGTTAAGGAAGTTTCCTTGTACAGCTGTCACACCGGCAGGCGGCTCTACTGGCAGAAGGTCGACGCCAATAACGCGGCCGCCGGGCTGAGTGTGCTTGACCGCGACCTGACTCCAACTACCAGGGGCAAATCCTAGATCCACTACTGTTTGACCAGGCCTGAAGATGCGGTACTTGGTGTTTATTTGTTTCAGTTTGTACGCAGCACGCGACTTGTAATTATCCTCCTTTGCCTGCTTCGAGAAAGAGTCCTCCTGTTGCCGGTTCAGCCATATGGACGACGATTTCGACTTTGGGCGAGCGAAAACGAGGCTCTGCAGACGTCTACAAATCGGCTGCTGTGCAATTGATCTGAGCATTTGCGGAAGCCAGGTAGTGCAGTGTTCGCACGCGACGCGTTCTAGTCTGCCTGGTGGTGCTAAACCTAATTACGCGCGAGCTCTCCACGATACGGCGTGCCCGGATTTATAGATTTGGCGGATCTCATTTAGTTAGGGCTTAGGTTCAGACAATAAAAGACAATGGAATCTCCAACTTGCACGTATCATGTATCTGACCATACCGCGGTACTTTATGCTGTGACTTTGAGGATTACGTACGCATACTGCGTCCTAGTTTTCACGCGGACCGGCGCTCCTTTTTTCCTCTTCACAGTCTTCAGACACCCACCAATTCACTTGGTAGATTTTTATTGAAATCGCAAATGTCTTCGAAGATTTCGTCTGCCGGCGTCCGTGAGGAGGTCCGCAAGGTCCTCAACCACTCCCAGGAGAAGAAGCGCAACTTCCTTGAGACGATCGAGCTTCAGGTCGGCCTCAAGAACTACGACCCCCAGCGCGACAAGCGTTTCAGCGGCACCCTCAAGCTGCCGGCTGTCCCGCGCCCTAACATGACGATGTGCGTCTTCGGTGATGCCGTCGACTGCGACCGTGCTAAGGGTGCTGGCGTCGACTCCATGTCTGTTGAGGACTTGAAGAAGCTGAACAAGAACAAGAAGCTCATCAAGAAGCTCGCGAAGAAGTACAACGCCTTCGTCGCTTCTGAGGCTCTTATCAAGCAGATTCCTCGTCTCCTTGGCCCCGGTCTGTCCAAGGCTGGCAAGTTCCCCACCCCGGTCTCCCACGGTGAGGACCTTGTGTCCAAGATCAACGACGTGAAGTCCACGATCAAGTTCCAGCTGAAGAAGGTGCTCTGTCTCGCCGTTGCCATCGGTCACGTTGAGATGGAGGAGGACCAGATCACGCAGCACATCATGCTTGCGTCGAACTTCCTCGTCTCGCTCCTGAAGAAGCACTGGCAGAACGTTGGCTCCCTTGTCATCAAGTCGACGATGGGTCCTGCGTTCCGCATCTACTAAACATAAAAAACCCCTTTTTGTCTGTATTTAGTCAAGCTATTTGCTGATGCTTTTGGACGACGCTGTGTTGAACGCGTTTGTTACCAAAAAAGGGTATTACTAATGTATTTTGTGGCTACTTTTGGTCGTAAGCGAATGGTCGACAGGAAAACTGTGGATCGTTAACGCCCGTTAGAATCGCCAATTAGCCGCGGCGCCTAGCCGATGACTCCCAGTGACAGCGACAGAAGTAATGGCGGAAATGCCTCATTCCCGCCGCTAACGTGTGAGAGCCTTCCTGAGCTCATGGAAATCACCGACGTGCAAGCACTGACGTATGTTTCGCAGCTACTCCAGCAGCTGATTTCGCTCCACGAGCGGTGGAACCACATACCAGAACGGCGAGAAAGAGCACCAAGCTTTGAGGGCGCAATAGCCGACTCAGAGGAGGCCGTACAGAGACTCGTACCGGCGAGGAATTTCACGGTCAGTGCTGGCCCTGAGTCTTATGACGAGCCCGTCTTCGAGCAGGAAGTGGAATTCGAGAGTGCCATAGAGTTGTACAAGCGCTTTTGGCTGAAGGAAGTGCCCCCCATCACCATTGCAGAATATCTGCAGCGGTTCCATCGCTACTGCAAGTCGTCTGCCGCAACGTACCTGACTGCGGGCAGGCTCATTTACTTGCTCTCCATGGACCGTCATATAATACCTGTCACGCAGCGTAACGTCTACCGACTGTTCTGCGCTGCCTTCATGGTGGCCGTGAAGTTCATTGAGGATGCAATGTATCCGATGAGCAGGTACGCGACGACGGCCGGTCTGAAGAAGTCTGACCTGTCAAGGCTGGAGGTTACGTTCTTACTGCTTGCAAATTATGACGTCAGAGTGGACCGTGAAATGCTGAAGTCGGCCCTTAGGGCCTGGGCTGAGCTCAACGCGAGTTCTGAGCAGAACGCGCAGGGCTCGGCGCCAGGGCCTCAAAGCTCTTCTTCGCCCATCCCGGCCGTATGACGAGGCCTTTCGTTCCTTGCAGACCATTAGCCCTTGACTCACTGCTATGGGCTAGTATGAGTTAGTGCTTCCCGTAATGGACATTGTAGCGCGCGACTTATACCCTTGTTTATGTGGTTTCGGTGGTCTGGGCAGAGGTCAGGCTTAGGGTGTGACCGCATTCATTCTGTAACATTTATAACGATAGAACCCATTGAACCTATTTATTGAACGTGTCAACTACGAATGCTTAAAGCGCTCATTTTAGTTGTTGGGCTCGCTAACGCGTTGAGCATATCAGACCTGCTCTCCTGGGCGAAAGAGGAGAACCAGCTCTGCAGAAGTCCTGATGGGCTGCCGTTTCCCTACTCGGGGTTTCGTGCGTACCAAGTGCTGATGTTGGACTGGCCCGTGAGACACTTCTGGTACGTTGCCAGATGCTCTCAGGGCGTTATTTCAGAGCAGCAGTTCTTCCCTACAAACAGAACCACGAATTTCAAGTTCGGCCAGCCACTTTGTTTGAGCAAAGACGAATGTTATATCATCGCCCGGCGCCGCAAATACGCGCAGCGCTTAAGTCCCGTGTACCGCCCTTTTGCGACAGTAGGCGCCATCTACAAATACGACGCGAGTTCAAACACAACCAGCGCCTTGAGCCTCATGAAGTCTGATAATGCAGCAGCTGTGATCTCCCTCGCGTCAGGATTTCACGCACGAATGCGGTTCACGCCCGTGCTTTATTCTCCTAGCGCATTTTTGGGTATCTCTGGTATTCCCAAATTGGACGTCTTGCCATTTGAGAACTACACCTATACTGCCGCTGATACTTACCAGCCGTGGTGGAAAGTAAACGAGTTTGTAAATAAACTTGTGACAACGGCACATATCAGCGACAATTTGGCCTTCTGGGAGTTCGACGCGTTACAGAGTCACCTGTGTAACGAGATGGGCTGGCGCGACCGAATAAACAACGTCGTAACTGTTCCTGGCACAACTAATATGAGAGATAGGTGTTTATAAAATTCGATCAAGGTATAAATATAACGTATCATGATGATAGATAGTTTTGGTAGGTTTACATGTCATTGAGACATGCATCTTGAGTTCACTAGTAGCCCAGGGCTTTAGCTTCGCTTGAACCATTTCGACATGCGTTGTGTCGCCGACTTTCCTCCCTTTTCAGAGCTTATAAGGTCGTCGCTGGAAGTGTCTTCGTTGCCCAATGCGAACGCTGTTTGTGATTCGGTCGCCTTGTGCCCAAGCGGCGGAGTCAGCTCATTTAGCCCCGAGGGATTGGGTGTAAAGCTCGTCTCAGAGGCCATCGTGTAGGTTCGGTCATCGTACTGTCCTGAGAGTCGCTCGCGTTCGGCTAGGCTTGGCGGCATCACAGGAGGCTCAAACGGATTCTGCGCAGCGTCATTTCCACTACGGTCGAACCAATCAAGCTGCGCTTGAGAGTTTGACGCGTCGCCGTCGTGGTCAGCCTGCACAGCCTTACCAAGAGCCGCAAGTTCCTCTGCATTATTCTTTCCATAACGCGCTCCCGTGCTTGGGTCCACGATGAAGCTCTGGCGATCGTCGTTGACATTGTGGTCAGCATTGGTTCCGCTGTGGGGCCGCCAGATGAAGCAGATCAGCGAGTAGATGATGATGTACAACAGCAGTACGAGAGAGAACGCAGCGTTCAAAACGAAGAAAATAACACCCATGACGCCGTTCACGATGAGTGGCTGTGTCATGAGGTTCGAGAAGAACAAGAAGAAGCATGCATTAAGCGTAATAATGACATGCGTTGTGATCTGAATGGCGTTAACTGCCTTCGACAAAAACGGCTTGAGCACAGCAACGGTGATGAACATTGCCAGCTCAATAATGAAGATGGCCAGAGCCTGAGTCTTACCGCTCGATTGTGCAAACGCCAAGAAGCATGCCTTGACAAAGTTGTAGGCAAGGTAGACGACGCCAAACCAGTAATACTTCGCATTGAACATAGAGTACAGGTACCCATACTTTTGAAGCGTCAGAGGATCACCGTAGAGTAGGAAGGCAGCCGTGCCAGTTTCGCGCTGCGACTTGCGGCCAATAATGAACACGCGAAGTGTATTCAGCAGCATGAGCACGAGGCAAATCACGAACATGAACACCGAGGTCACAATGACGGCGGCGCTGTCTCGCTCTATCCACTCCCACATGGAGAAGACCATCACCGCCGGGAACGCGACGCACCACAACTTCAGCAAAGTGCCCTTAAGCATAGCCGGTAAGAGACTGTGGAAATACTGTCCGCGTGTCATTGTCTCGACACTGTGTGCACTGAAGGTTTCAGTGTGCTTCTCCTCCTCCAGTCCATACTGCGCGTTCCTGCGTCGGAAGCTCGGGCCCTTGCCGCCAATGGCAAAATGCACGATTGTGCGCAGCACCATGAAAATAAACACGACGCATACGCAGATGAACACAAAGATGGTGAAGGACGTAAGCACAGTCGACGTGACCTCGATGCCTGACTTGAAGGAAAGGCGCTCAATGCCACGATAAACCACGAGGTTCGCGCTTGACTTTACGTAGGCTTCAGAAGCAGCTGTGCTGTCACGCTTTGTGAGCGTGTTAGCCACGGGGCTTAGCGCAGCGTTCTTGCCATCGGCGGTCAACAGACCGCGCTCCATTCCACGAAGCCATTCAAGAGAGCGCGGCGAGACCTCATTAACAAGATCCGACGCGCGTCGCCGCAGCTTCTGCACAAGTACCGGCACTGTTGGGTACTCGATGTATGTTGCCGGATTACCGCCAGTGGCCTGCACATACCACCTGAAAATCTTCTGCATGAACTTTGTGTACACGAGGCCAACACTCCAAGCGATATTCTGGTTCCAGGCCGACGCCATGGGCGGTACACGCTCCACAGCCTCCATATCAAGGAAAGCCATACTTTGGAAATAGTTCAGCATAAGCACGGTAACGGCGGAAATACTCTGGCCGTTAATAGCTGTGTCGAAGAACACGAGCATCGTGCTCACAAGGAGACCCACTCCACTGAGAACAGCAGTAACCCACTTTACGGCGGTCTGCTCGACAGTCTTCGTGTTCTTGATTTCGACGCGCAGACACGAAAGCAACTCTCTGGTCTCGATCGAACGAATCTTGGCGAGCAGGTAGGCGTCAACGTCGGGGACCTGGAATGCGATTCCCGGGATCTTCTTCACAATACTGTCGCTTAGCTGCGAAGAGCCGCTGATGTCGATCTTTCCCGCGTTCAGTGGACACAGCTCCTTCAGAGAGTTGCCCTTGCTACAGGGATTAATCGTTTCCGAAATCGCGTGCAGGCCATACACGTACAGCTCAATGTCTGCGTAGACATAGCCGCTGATGGCAACGTTCACTGACGCGTCGTAAATGATGGTTCCGTTTTGGCGGTCGAACTCGAAGTTCAGCTTCTTCGACGTGACGCCGGTCGTGCCCATGCACGGCACGAGCGCTTTTGCGAACAGCTTCTGATCCGCAAGGGCGTATGGCAGCAGCCATGCCAGAGTTGTTGCAAGAAAGAAGAGCATGCTACTTGGGGAAGTACCTTCACGGCAATGAACACGCTCTCTCTATAATAGGATTAGTCTGCTGCGTGTAAATTGCGCAAACCAGCCCGCGACGGTTTCTGCTCAATGTCCACGGCAGGGAGTGACTGTGCTTGGTGGAACAAACGAGCCTGGGAGACGCGAAAGGTGATCGAGGTTTCTCACCTTTGCCCGTTATGTCACCTTTCCGCGCCCGCGGCTTGGGCTTTTTTTTTCTAAGCTCAGCAAGCGGTCATGTGCATATGCAGTGTCCCGATGATCACTGACCTTGTGGCCTCAGGGTGCTGGGCGAGCCAATAGTAGTGAAAAATCACTCTTTATACGACGGTGGAGTACTTCCGGCGCTCGGCGCTGCTGGCTTACCTTTTTGCATGTACGTATACCGCTTGCGATAGTGTTACGGACATTAGTTGCGGGCCAGCCACGTCATGAGCCCTTGCCCGTCTGATGGTGGCACTCAGCCGAGCAAGCACACCCTGGCCCTACTATGCACCCACCCCATGTCCGCTGTGATATTTATAGGTGTGACGCCTCGTGAGAATAGTGGGGCGCAACACCCAGGCCCGACGGCCTCGGACCACCGTTGCGCGGTAGATGTACAGCATCTTTTGGCTTTGCTAACGCGTCGAACTATTATATACCGTCTTATATTTGGCTTTCACGCACGCAATCAGGTCGACGCGACCTGTGGGAATGCACCTCTATACTGCTAATGCCTCCTTTCGCGAGCAAACCCCTATCCATACCTCTCGCGGTGGTTCCCCGCTATTCGGGCCCCGCTAAACTAAATAAAACTCACGGCTTCATCATGCATCGATGTCGGGAAATCGACGACCGTCATTATTTTTAGGAAGGCAGCCGTTGTCCAGATCATTGGACGAGACGCGCGACAGCGTGTGATAGATTGATGCGTCCTACGCCGCTCAGATCCGGACCCTGAACGTCTTGGCAGAAACCTGAATGCAGCCCATGGTCGCGCACTGTGCTGCTCTTTATGCACAAGCGCTCACAACCTTGCAGCCTTCGTTATCGCCCTACCGCACGTAAAGCACCCTCAGGCATGTAAGCACGGATGACGCGGCCCAGCAGTGACACTCCGTGATACTGTTGTGGCGGTGTGGTGCTGGCGAGCCGCCGACGAGCACAACGAGCCCAGGTATTGGGGCGTCCACAAGCCGCCGTTTGTTCACGGGGCAGCAGGCCAATGGACACGAGCCAAAGGCTTCGGCAGGCAATCATAGAGAACCATGTCGAGACCGTCTCGCTGATCCTCGATCTGCACCCGAAGCTGCTTGTGAACACGGACATCAAGAATGGGTGGACGAGTCTGCATTACGCCGCCTACTATGGCCACTACGAAATGTGTAAATACCTCATCAATCGTGGTCATGACGCAGACGAGGTGAGCCTCAGCCACAACCGCTGTACGGCGCTGCACTTGGCCGCTATGCAGAACCACGAGCGCGCCCTGCACTACTTGGCACAGCACCTCGAACGCAGCATCGACTGGGCGAACTCCGAGGGGCAAACGCCACTCATTGTTGCCGTAGCTCACGGTAACGATCCGATTGTGAACCTGCTTCTCGACTTCGGGGCGAACATCGACCTTGGCGACTCTACAAACACGCGCCCGTTGCATGCGGCGGCCGCTCACGGCCACGTCAAGGTTCTGCGTACGCTCGTGGACCGTGGGGCAAACACTGCCCAGCCAAACGACTTAGGATGGACTCCGGCAGACTACAGCGCGACGCGGCAGGTAGAGACGTATCTGCAGACGTTAGTAAATGATCTGAAGCGCAACAATATGCCATCCACGCCGACGCGCCAGACGTTTGAGTGGTGAAAACCATGAATAGTACGTGTACATAGCTCAGTTCGCATTTAACGAAGATAACGACCATATAGCCTGTGCTTTCTATTTTTCTTTTTCTTTTTTTGCTACGGGGCCGTATTGAATGATTCTTAACAAAGAAAATATATGGCTAGATGCTAAGTTTACAAAGAGCGCTTTCGTTGGTTAATGCAGGTGCCGCGAGTCGGGATATGGTGCTCTAATTGTATGGTCTTTGAATCAGATTCTCAGTTGGTTCAAAATCTCCTGTGCCAGGTTCTTGTACTGCCAGACATTGCCCGTCATTTTCTTGAACTGCACTCCATGCAGCGACACAATCGGTACGCGAACTATGTCGATTTCGAAACGCACGGGAATCTGCGCGTGACTCACACCCGAGTCCAGGCCCAGCATGTCCGAGCCGCCAATTTCCATATCCACGGAGTCCGAAGACGCGTTCGACGACATGGCCGGCGACATGACGCCGTTGTCCGAGACTCCACGCCGGTGGCGCGGGGTATAAGGCTCGCCCGACGCCGTCGACCGCGGCGTCTTCGGCGTTTTCGGTGTGCTTGGAACCTGTTCCACGTCGCGATGCGGCCGAGCAACGCAGGCAAATCCACCAAGAACCTCGACATACTCGATGTTCATCTGGGTTAGCACGCGAATGATCTCGCCACGAATTTCCCGCAGAGGCTTGGTTGACGTGGACTGCACAGAGAATATGCCCCGAAAGAACACATGTCGCGGTGCTTCGATCGAGGGCATACCAGAGCCACCGCCGCTCTTCTGTGAATTGTTCGAGCCGTGAGAAGCACGGCTCTCGTTGTTCGCAAGTCCATTCTTCATTGTGTAACTAGTGGACTTCGCCCGGGTGTGACCTGACGAATGCTCGCGGCCGTGCGCCGTGCTCGAACTGCGGTCAATACCACCAGGTGTCGGGGGTATGCCTGTTTTCCGTCGCAAGGACAGCTTCCTAAATAATGAGGAGAACTGTTGATTTGGGCTAGCCGGCGGGTGAGCCATCGGTACCTCTGACTGCAGGGGCAACGGCGGCACTGGTGCAGACGTCGTGCGCTGCTGCGGAGTCGGCACAGAGGGCATGGGTGGAACTCTGTCGCTACGAATCTCAATCGGCACTGCAGCACTTACGGGAGTGACCCTACCAATTTGCATCGTATTTGTTGGCGCAATTCGTGACACGAATGCAGCAGGAGGCTCGGCCTGGATTTCAGCCAAATCCTCGCCTGGTTCAGATGACCCGGACGATTCGGGGGTTGGCAGCAAGGTCTTCTGCGGTTCGGCAACAAGCGGTATATCAGTCTGCGGTGATTTGGCCGGTGGCGCGTAGTCGGCCCCAATTGTTTTAGCCCGCGTCCGCTTTGCAACAATAAGCTTGTCGTCTGCAGGAGGCGGAGGCACGGGATTGACTGGCGGCAACAGCCCCACGCTCGTTGCGCTGCTGTTCATCGAGATGGTTCGCTTCGTCAGTCGCTCACGAGCAAGGTAATAGAAAGAAAGCTCCGGAGAGAAGCTATTCATGGGGTCAGGCATACGAGCTGCAAGCGTGGCTTGCGACCGTGTCGTCATGTCGGCCTCATTCGCCTCTGTCCAGGCCGACAGTGCTACTTCGTACTCAGCGCTTCCAAGAATTCCCTGTAAATGGGTGGCCAACGCAACGGCGTCACCGACTCCCAGTTGGGCAAGCTCATCTATAACCGCAGGATCCAGGTCCTCCACGCGCAAGGGCAGCCGTGGCGGCATGTAGTTGTCGGGTGGCCCTTCGAAGCCCTTTACCATCCACGGATGGTGCATGACGTCGGACAGGGTTGCGCGCTCACTCGGGTTTACGGTGAGCATACGATCCAGTAGATCAGTGCATAGCGAGCTCAGCCACGACGGATACTCGACCGTGCCGCGCTTGATTTTGGCGTGCAGTACGGTCATGGATTTATCTTCGAACGGCACCTTGCCGCACACAAGAACGTAAAGAACAACGCCGAAGCTCCAGACGTCGATTTCAGGGCCGACGTATGGCAAAGCGTTCAGTAGTTCCGGTGCGGCAAAATACAGTGAACCGCAGAATGTCTTGAGCAAATTGTCCCTGCGGAACAAGTTCGAGAGGCCAAAGTCAATAAGCTTGATATCGCCGTCATCAGCAATCAGTATGTTCTCGATCTTTAGATCGCGATGCACCACCGAGTTGTGGTGACAGTAGTCGAGGGCGCTAGCAATGCTGCGGGCAAAGCGGCGAGCTTGAACCTCTTTAACACAGCCATGGGTGATGATGTAGTCCAGCATCTGACCGCCCGCGATGTACTCAAACACGAGGTAGAAGTGGCCCGTCATTGAGTACACGTCATAGAGCTTCGAGATGTTCGGGTGGTCAAGCAGACGGCCGATTGCCGCCTCACGCACGACACGAGCGTCCTTGGCTTCGTTCGTCTCCCGCCCACCGTCGCGCGCGCGCTGCGTGAATGCCTTGGGTACAATCTTAACTGCTGCCGGTTGGCGCGTATAGCGATGCACAGCCAGCTTTACTTGGCCCATCGAACCAGCACCTATCGACTTCACGAAATCCCACGGACCAATGGAGGTGCGCTTTTGCGGCTTGCGGGAATGGACTCTGACCGCGAATGCGAGTGCGAATGCGAATGTGAATGCGAGTGCGAGTGCGAGTGCGTGCGCGAATGCGTGCGCCGAGGTTGCTGTGCGGGTATTGCCGATGCCGGCGGAGTCGCCGTGGATGCGGGCGCCGGCTGCCCATTTGGCGTGTACTGCAACTTGGCCGGCTGTGTGCGCGCGTAGTGTTTTGCACTGGAGCTGCTCGCAGTGCTGGGCGTGCGGCTGTGAGCGCCTACAGCGGGATTCGATGGGCCGCGCGGCGTCTTCGGGGACGCGGGCAGCCCCGCCGACAAATGTGTTTGGGCGAGCGGTCCCGGTCCGCCCGCGGCAAACGGATCTACAACGTAGTCCGGTTTGACCTCCTGAGTGAGGCCGTCAAGTGACACGTTGCCGGAACTCACCGGAGTATCGCTATTACTGCCGGACAACGGTGTGCGCGCCGGGGCCGGGGAGTGGGACGGCGCGCGGCCGCGTGCACCATACGCCAGCGTGGATGCACGCACTTTCGGGCTGTCGCTCGTGTCACCTCCCGCGACCCTGATCTGGGGCGCTGCAGCTGACGTAGTGCCAGGGCTCCCATTGCTATGCGGAGGCGGCGTTGCAATGCGCGACGGGCTTTGCGGAGGCAGCGATGGGGGCGAAAAGTCGTGCGGACTGACGACGCCCGCACGCGTGGATGGGGAGTCAGGAGAACCCATGCTTCCTGCCTCTACTTCTGATTGGTCACCCCAGGAATATGCGAGGATCAGAAGTCAGAAGTCTGTGGGTTTTACCTTTGCCTCCGAGGGCGCACACGCTTTCAACTGGCTAACGGCGGCTTGGATACTCCTGTTGCTGAGTGCTGAGTGCTGAGTGAGCCGGTTCATCCCAGTAACCATGGCGTTAGGGTTCAACGACGCATTCTGCTGTGCAGTCATCAAGGCTTCCGCTGCCCCTGGCTATGATGGCTGGGAAGAAGCGTTGACTAAGAGGCACGCAGATCAAGTCACACAGATCGGGCGGTGTCCAGGGGCGTCTGCATTCCTAGTGTCGAATGTCTAAGACTGTTTTGACCCTGTTTAAAAGGGGAGAGCCCTGCGAAGGAGATATCTATAAGCAGATTTTGGCACGTGGGCTCTCGCCGGCTCCTGCCATACGGAATAAGGTTGGTCTTGCCAGGCGCTGCACGCACGCTTGAACGTTCTCATGGCTATGCATGACGCACTGCATTCATGCCTCGCTTAGCATCACGTGCATGAGGTTTGGGACTGACACCAGGCTCTAACTCTGTCTGCTGGCGCCGCTTTGTGCAGCCGGAAAAAAGCTAGGACTAAATTCTCATGAGCTGGGGATGGTTATTCACGGACCCGCGCGTAGTGGCATTGCCTTCCCAGTGAAAGCCGAGTTGTGTATACCGACTTGCTAGCAAAATGAGGCATGCTTGTGTAGGAGTATACATCTAAGCTTGATTTCAACAGCTATCGAAGCTAAACTGACGCTCGACCCGTAATATACCACCTCTTGGCCGGGCGGCGTATCCGAAAACCCCACTTCAAACTCAGGGCGTCGGCGAGAACAAAACATTGGTGGGACTTTTGTGCTGACAAAACGGGTGGATTCTGAAGCGCTGAGTTTACAAACGACACCGAGTAACCCGGTTTTCCTCGACGTTGGCGGGAAAGGATGCGACGAGACGTGGCTCAGGACCCGACGGTGATTACCTCGAACGGCGGGGTACGCGTGCTCTGTGTGGCCGAGGCGCGTGGCTCGCTGCGTCGCCTGAACGAGCTGGCTGCGAGCTACGCAGCCGACGTTATTGTGCACACGGGATCGTTTGGCTTCTTTGACGGCGACTCATCTGCAAACATGAACTACCACATTCTTGCTTCTGCCGCTACATTCAGCTCCGTTGTGAGGCCGCAGAACTTCCGGGCGCTCGGCGACGCGGAACTCAGGGAGGCGGTAGGCTCGCAGCTGAGCGAGCTCCCGCTGTTCCTCGCCGGCGCAGAATCATTCAGTGTGCCCGTGTACACGGTTTGGGGCTCTTCCGAGGACGTTCGCGTAATTGAGAAGTTCCGGGACGGTTCGTACGCCGTGCCCAACCTCCACATCGTCGACGAGAAGAACGCGCCGCTCATTCCGGACACGTCCATCCGTCTTGTCGGCCTTCCGGGTGCATACCTGACATCCCACCTCTATGACTCCGGTGATGGCTCGAAGAGCGTTGCTGGCACGACAGGGCACACCTGGGCGACGATCTGGCAGATCGGTGAGCTGTTCCACACTGTTCGCGACACATTTAACAGCAAGGAGGTCCGCCTGTTCGTGAGCCACTCGGCTCCGTCCCAGCACCCGATGCTGCATTACCTGTCGCTGCTGTTGCGTGCCGACTTCACTCTCTCGGGATCGCTTCACTACCGCTACACGTGCAGCTTCAGTGACAGCGCCACGGACTCGGATCTGCATCAGCTCGAGCGTCGTTTCGAAGTTGCGCGGTCTAGCTTCCAGAAGCTTTGGAATCAGGTCGAGGCTCAGGTCTTGGAGAGCACGCAGGATTCCTCGCAGCTGCGCGAGCTCATTCTCTCCACGGTCGAGATGCTTGTGAGTGCGCCGAAGGGTGCTGCTCTGCACTACATAAAACAGGCGTATCGCAATCTGTGGCACTTCAATCTCTGTGACATGGACAATGGTGCGCTCGTGCTGAAGGCTTCTTCTAATGGCCTTATTGGCGTAACGTCTGAAAGCACCGGCTTCGATTTTGCTTTGCGGAGCACTAGGAAGCCGCCCAAGGAGCCAAGCGCTGATCGTGAGAGCCCCGCAGCAGAAGGAACGACCGACGACGAAGACGGGACCAAGCGCGACCTACGTGATCAGCGCGATCAACGCGACCAGCGCGACCAGCGTGACCAGCGTGACCAGCGTGACCAGCGTGACCCGGATCTCAAAAAGAAGAAGCTGAAGGAGAAGGTGCGCAAAGAAAAGGATGAAAAAAGGGAAACCCGCAAGCCTACTGAGCAGGAGATGGAGCCCGCACGTCCTGGGCTTTGGTTCAAAGATGGGAACCGCCCAGCCGAGGAGATCCTTGGGTTTCTCGATAGCGCAGATCGCCCCTTGGCGCGTGTGGACTTCCGTTCGAACACCCGCGCAGATGGAATCAAGACCCGCTTTGCGCTCGTCTACTTCGACTCTCCGGAGCAGGCTTCGCAAGCCTACGACCGCGTAGACAAAGATGCAGCGGGTACTGTCTCAATTCTTCAGCCCCAACAGCATCAGCGCCACTCAAACCGTAAATTTAAGGGCAGGTCGAAGTGGTAAGGGGTTGTTGTTGTTGAATGGAAGACATAGACCCGCCGAGCCGCAATCAGTCTCCAGAGGCGGCACAAACCCCAAAGGCGTGTGTGCCACCTCCAGCCGGTTTCTGGGCTAAAAAGGTTCGCTTCCGCTACTGGCGTGACTCACCGTCACACTCAAAATTGTTTGGGGCCTCACCCGCACATTCCTTAAAATGAGAAGAAACTAAAGACGTAAAAAGTTGTAGTTATCCACGTCGGCACAAAAGGCGGACTCCCCTTCTCAGAAGCTGTAGTACAATTCGACAATTCTGAGTGAATGACTGAACAAGCAGCGGCGGCCCAAGCTTGTAATACGCGTTTGGCGGTTACGACCAGCGGGGCGCACGCCGCTACACTTCTCGTGCCGCTACACTTCTCGTGTTATTACTAACGCAATACTTTGCATTCAGCGGCTCATCTAACGCACATGCGTGCGTGTATAGTAGGCAAGGGTTTTCAACACACGCGGGCTTTAGCTATTACGTGACTTCCGCAGAATCGTACTGAAGTCGTTCTTACAGACCAAATGGAAACGATAAATTACTGCTACTCCAACGTGACGACAGCTCAATTCATTCTCATTTTATGATGTCTGTTGCGTAGTTCTCGCTAGTCACCCACATTCTCAGTACGCTTGTTGCCCAAGTAATAATGAGTGTCCAACACGCATGGTGTCGCTGCTTTGGTCACAGAAACAAGCGGTCTGTTGTTTCAGACTGCAAATTACTAGCTTCTGCTTTCAATGAACAGGGTTCATGACCCTAGAGTCACAGGGCCCTGCATCACTTTGATGGTATAAATCCCTGGTCTGTTAGAATAACCTCTGTCTCAAGACCCTACCCCGAGTATCCCTGCCCGCTTCTAAGCTTGATAGCCAAAGAGCTTTGAGGCTCTTCCGCCCGGCCTTCTTTATACCTGGTTAACTACTTCTCGAGGAATAAACTCCTGCGATCGCTATCGGTCACTATGTTGACATCACGTGAGTATGTCGCGCGATAGGGTGCTTCAGAGTCTGTGCCCCGCCATCTCCGTTTATTGCGAACCCAAACTTCTCATCAGCTTGATATTCAATCATTCCAGTAGCTGCCTGACTGCGTATTGTTTACTATTGTTTGATCTGAAATCTTTTTTTTCTTTTTTTGGTGAAGACTTGAGGCCAAGGTCCCGGATCTACTAGATTAAGGCTTTCCCTACCCTTTCTAAAACACAACCGCTCTTCACGGCTATTGGTTCAGACGCCCGCGAAGTAGCATGGAAAAAGGGACGCGCCGGGCATTTCAGTACCATGCGAGTCTTCCATACGCTACAGAAACAAATGACGAGGCGCTGTCGGAATTGGATCGCATTGTCGCTAAGATAGAGGCGCTGTATGATTCGGGGGCGTTCAACGGATCGTATGTGTTTGGCACCGCGTACAGCCACGAAACCGGGCAGGCCACACGAGACCTTATGATGTGGATGAAGCGCAAGCTAGACCTTCCCCTGGAGACCCGTGTGAAGCTCACCAGGATCTACGTTGGAGCTTGTTTCGGGGCTAGCGAGGCTGCGTTAATCACTCGCTACGGACTCGCGGCCTGTACACTATGGAAAAGTAGTAGTGCATCGCGGGTTTTACACGAGCAGAAGGGTTTGGTGGACTGGACCAGCATGGCTCGTGCCGTGAAGAAGCTTCTTCTGAAACGTGATTCGAGTAGCGTCGGTGAGCGCGACTCGCCCTCTGGAGTCATTATGAGCATGGCTGTTTTGTTTAGGTCTACTGTCGAACTTGAAAAGTATGGAGACGAGCTTTTTGCGGATATTTTGAGCTACTTGAGCCCAACTAATGACAGCCTTAACGCTGTAGTTTTGAGCGCTTTCGGCGCTCTTATTCCGTTTGAAGACCCTGCGGCCGCAAAGTACCAACGTTTGTTGTTTAGTCTCTGGAGTCTCGTTCCTAGTGAGGTCGCTACACGAAGCATTCTTCCGTCTGTGGCGCAATTTGCGAAGGTCTCAGCTATACGGGGATGGACAGCCCCGCGACTGACGGATGACCAGCTTAATGTCTGCTTCCAAGGTACGTTGCATGGCCTGAATATTCCGCTCATCTCTCTTTCGCAGTCGAAAGCGAAGGAGCGGCACGACCAGAACCGACGCAGTCGGATCAAGAGCGACGTCATTGGTCTCAATAGTTCCGCATTTGCACAGCTCGTGGTATGGTCCATCCGTGATGACGACCAGCGCGCTTTGGACCTGCTGTCGACCATGGTCAACACGCTTCAATCGTTCTGCCACCCGTCGAACTTGGGGCCGTGGACTGCCCTGATACTTACTATGCTCGCCGACTTGGCTAATACGTTCATTTTGCGATTGAACACAGAGGAGGAGCTTGAAGTGCCTTTGTCTAACCGGCTGTCTCCGGAAATAGTCACAAGGTTCGCAAGCATCGTTGTCGAGCCAATGTTCCTGGGCGTCCATAGTCACGCACCTATCGTGTTTGGAACGTCTGTTAATCTTTGCCGTGTGTTGGCGACAATGGCTCCCGACACTGTCTTGCCGCGCCTACTTGGCGAGGCATATCCCACACTACGTCACGGCCTCCATCAGCCTCATCGTATCGTCGCCGTGCTTACTTGTATCTCGCGGGCCGCAGTACCTTTGACGTCCACGGCAAAGTATCGTATGCACCTCACGACGCTTCTCGAGCTAGCTCTGCCGAGCATCGATGCCAATGAAGTACGGCGGTGCATGCTAGCGTTGGCTCTGTTCCAAATCGTGGCGGCTGTGGTTTCGTTTGAAGACAGGAGTGACGGTGACAGTGTGTCAGTAGCAGCTCAGGTCCTTCCTGAGGTTGTCCATGAGCTCGAAGACGGTAATAACCCTCAGCTAGAGCCAGAGCTGTATGACGCTGTTGATCGCGGAACCTCTGCTGCTTTTCCGGAAATTCTCACCCAATATATGCGGCGAGTTTTTGACGTGCTGGAAACGACCGGTGAGGCTAGCCTTGGGTCTGCTGCGCCAGCCAGCGTGATGAGGGTACTTCTCGCATGCTCGCCAGATATCTTTGATAGACTCCTGCAAATGACACTAGGTGAGGTACTGAACCCACAGCAGCAGTCTAACGACTCGTTTGCCCAGGTGTGCGGAGCTTTCATTCGTGCTAATTGCGAACTTGCGTTCCCACAGTTTTGGTCTCTTTTGGTCAGGTATATCCACGAAGAGATAAACGAGAACCAAGCAGGGTCGGGTCGGAGCGTTATGGCACGAGACAGAGCTCTTTTGAGGTACTTAAGTGTTCTTAACATGTGCCTTCTGGCCGCTAACAGCGAGTCACTTGTCAAGGTTGCAGATGAGCTGAGTGACCTAATTACCTTACTTCGTGAAGTCACTCACGCGAGTGTGGTGTATACGGTGGCTAATACAATACACCATGCCATTGCAGCTCTTGTGGGTTATAGTATTGTCCTTCCCTCGCCAGATGGGTTCGAGAATCGCTATTCAAGCAACAGTGGTGCTATGTCGGGAGCAAATGACACTCATGGATTCACGGCTTCGGCCGCATTAAGACGTACCGGTTATCAAAAAATGACTTGGAACGTTCCCACGGAGGCTTCAGAAGATCTTGCTATGCAAATTTACGAAAGGCAAGTCGCGTATTCAATTAAGCGCGTTGACGACGCGCTCAGAAAAGGGAATTCGACTGTGCAGACGCGAGACGCCATCAGTAGCGCTCTAATATTTGTGCGGACTTCAACTGGAGCGATCGCGCCGTTAGCCGCACACAACCGTGTCACAATTTGTAGGGAAAAGGTCGCAGGCTTTTTACTGGAGGTGTATCCGCAACTTGGGCACGACGACATCGCAAGTTTGAAAGAGGTTCTGTTCGTGGCCAAGGTTTGGCTCTGCGACGTTGGTTATGAACGCACCGCTCGCATAGACAGTCATCAAGACTCTCTGTACAGGTACGAGAAGAGCGCTTTCAAGATTCCTGGTTATAGAAAACGGTACCCGCATACAGTTCTGGCTCGCCGAGCTCAACTTTACCATCATCAGCGCCAGGCAATGGCCACTCAGAGGCGTGACGCTTCCTCGTTGGACAAAGAGCTTGTACACAGGGTCCTTATTGACGCATGCTTTTCGGCGTACCCAGCTGTGCGCCGTAATGCCTTTTCCGCGCTTTATTCCCCACTGAAGATTTTTGCAGACTATGATCTCTATGCGGATGTCTACCGCGCGGTTTTGGAGACGCTTGAGTCACTAATTGCGAACAAGGACTATGAGCGGGCTGAAGGTGGTTTCGCGCTCCTCTCCTATCGTTCTATGGGTATGCACACTGTTTGTCGTGACTATTCACAACTGCAAAAGTACTTCACCTTAGTATCAGGGGCTGTGGCGACAGATGACTTCAAGCTAAGTGGCCACGCTGCAACCGTATTTTGGGTTCTCAGCAGTAACAGCTTCAGGCTCGCTGTTTGCCGCGACCCAACTACGAGTGATGCGTGGGAGTACATCAGTACATTCATCTCATATCTTACCCAGAACTCACTGGAGTCATTGCATTGGAATCAGGCACTTTTACGCGCCTCTAGCCTCATGTTCTTCAGTCAAAATCCTCGGATGCCGCTAAACCCTGCCGTATTCGACGCATTTGCTGAGGGGACCGTGGGACGCAATGTGCATCCCGATGTTCGTCTTGTTTCGCTTCAAGGACTAATGCTTTTGTCGCAGCGCGCTTTCCGCGCCCTGCTCAGCGGCTACAATTTTGATGCATTTCAAGTGAACGGTCCAGAGGACTTACCAGCGGACGCGTATCGGTCGACGGATGATAATGATTTTGAGGATGACTGGTCCTTTTTCATGGGAGGCGTTCACACTACGCAATCCAAGTCACCCCAGATCCCGCCTAAGCTGCGCGTCGGAGCCGCTGCCGTCGGCACTCAAGGCTGGCTGCTCCAACCTCAAGGTGGGTTGTGGCGGGTCCCCAGGAATGGACTTCTCCACAACAGGCTCAACGACACGGATTCAACAAATCTGAAGGAGTCGTTGAAGTTTAACACTCTCGACTTCTGGTCAAATTTCGCTGCGCTGCGTCTTATAGAGCCTCGCCAGGAAGATGATCGCCTCGATAAGCTTGTTGCCTTGCTATACCGCAATTTCTTAGTATTTTCTTCTAAGGGATTTGGGGACCCACCGGAAGCTTTGATACAGAACTTCCTAGTACTCGATGCCACCGAAGAAAAGCTGGCGGATAAAAACTGGCACCGTGTGGCTTCTGAAGTGGTGTGTGGTATGCTCCTTGCTGTTCCACTCATGGCTGAGAGTGAGGTCCAAATGATCCTAGATCGTGTGTCTGCTTTGATCTTAGCCGTGCTTGATACTATCGCTCCTGAGACTCTTGAGTACTGGGTCTCATGTATGACGATTGCGGTCACGAGCGTGGATCTACGTCGCTTTGATCGAGTGCTTGACTTGCTTGCAAAGCTGGCTCGGCCTGACACTAGTGGTAATGGTGGGGGCATCCGGCTCGCGCTAAGGACAACTTTGTACACAGAGGTCCTTGCTGCAGTAAGTTGGCGCATGCCCCGTTTAGCCGACGTGGCAACACTTTGGCCACACTGGAACCACGAGCTACAGGCAACGAGGGAGAGTGCTAGTAATGGGCTGGCAGTAGCTGCCTTGGGTGCGCTTCAGCGGCCCTGGAACAATGTAGGCGAAGCCGCAGAGCTGGCTTCTGCTGAAGCTTCCGGCTTGGGAGAGCCGCCAATTAGGCTCGATGACACCTCAGTGCATCATTTGTCTAAGTGTTTCGAATTAGACGCCGCGAAGGTGGACCTCAGTTTGTTGAGTCTACTGCGACGTAGTTTACAGCTAATGGGACCTGATGCTAGCGTCGCTCTTGCTCCGCTTAGCCTTGACGTGTTGTTGAGGACGACTGGTGTTCGCGACGATCCAGAAACGCTTATATTGGTTACCGCGCTCTTCTCTACAATGGACACAGCGGTATACCATCCTACTGCGGTCGATAAAGTGGCAACCATGCTGGTTGAGAGCGCTCGCTCTGAACAGTGGCATCAGCGCATGAGGATGCTGCTTCTATGTCAGTCGTTCTTTTTCAATCACTTGCTTGTGTTTTCAACACAGCGTCGCGAGATGCTTGCTTATCTTGCGGTAGACTCTCTCTCTGACTCGCAGGTCGAAGTACGCGAACTGGCTGCAGACACCCTCTCTGGCATTGTGCGATGCTCGCCGCTTGTCGAGCAGGAGCATTATGTTCACAAACTGGGTCATAAATTCGAACGTAATCTCGTTCGCCCGTCATCACTTACTGACAGGCATGCGGCTGTTCTGGGGCTGGGGGCTCTGGTAGGTGCGTTTCCGTACGTCTCACCTCCACCACTTTGGTTACCGCGGATCCTCGCTACGCTTGCGGTCCGGGCCGCGGGAGATAGTGGCCTCGTTGGCAAGTCGGCCAAGCAGATTCTTGGTGATTTCAAGAAGACGCGGCAGGATACCTGGCATATCGACCAGAAGTCCTTTACGCAGGAGCAACTGGACGACCTAGACGGTGTCTTGTGGAAAAACTATTTTGCCTGATTTATTAGACTGTCCAATGCTCGCTAACGATCTCGTTCGCGAGCTCTCGCATTGTAGCTATCGACGCTGGAAATAGAAGATGTATTGCGATTAGACAACCACGTTAGTATAAACCTTGCGAACACATTTCTTCTTGTACTGATTCCCAGTCTATCCAAACGATACGTTCTGTCTGCGCAACCTTGAATTGACTTTCCAGGCTGCACGTTTCCTTTGATAAATATTCAGCAATAACCAAACTGGCGCCTATGAGTAGCTCTTATTGAATGTTCCTGATGAATAGTTTGGGCAAACATGCTTAATCCAGGACGGAGTATAGAGCAGACACATTCTCCATTAGCTGAGTGATTCATTTTAACTTCACAGTCAATCTCAACGGATGAAAAGAAGGTAGGGAGTGTTTTTTTTTGGTGGTCGTTGTGTACGTATTTTGTTAACACATTATTAGACTCGAAACTTACGTTCTGGTCCTGACTGGGCGCTTTCCCGCGCTCTGCTCAGGCACATGGCCGTCGGCGGCGAGTCGCTCGTTGCGCTCAGAGAGCTGAGCAGCCTTTTCAGCCAAAGCAAGCGCAACCATCTGCAAGCGCGAGGCGTCGGCCTCAGGCTTGAACACCAAGTACTGGGACGAAACATCGAGCAGAGCAGCGATCTCGTCACCAGCAATCATTTTGATGAGAAGCTGGCGCGTGTCGGCCTCCGAGAGCTTGAACTCCTCCTCCAGGAACTGCAAACCAATCGAGTGGTACGCCTGGCCGCCAAATGTCAGCAGGTAAGTCCTGAGGCCCTCAATCTTGAGCTTATGCTCGAGCATCTGCAAAATGCGCTGCTTCGCATCAGCGGCAGGGCTCAACAGGTTCCAGACCTTGATGTTGCTCAAGAGCTCCAGTGCTCCAGCCCAGTCACCCGCTTGGAGGCGCTTTGCGGCTTGAATAACATAGTCCCTCGTCGTCTCTGATGGGCCAGAGAAGATCTGACGGTCATGGACGTCGAGAAGGCGGCGGAAGGGGCGGTTCTGCGAGCGGCGCTTGAGGTCAGCCTGCGAGCCACGCTGGCCGGCGAGGTTCGCCAGGTAAGGCACCTCAACAAGCATGGACGATGTGAGATAAACGCACTCAACGAGCTCTAGGTTGATGTGCATGTGGTACGGCAAAAGCTCTGGCGCCTGGACCTGGGCAGACGCCTGCGGGGCGTCGCTCTGTCGAGCCTGACCCTGTCCGAGAAGCTCCTTCAGCCTAGACGACGAGCAGATTTCCTGCAGAGACTGCAGAGCTTCGTTAATAAGACCTGCGCGGAAAGCACAAAGGCCGACCTGCACGAGCGCGCGGTTGAACAGAACCTGCGTCGAGGCCTCCATTGCATGGATGGAGGACTGAAGATGCGACATGAGCATGAGATCGCGAGCCTTGTAGTAGTCGTCGCCGAGAGCGTACTGGCAAATAAGACTAAGCATGGCGCGGGCACGCAGCAGCGTGCTCGGCTGCTTGTATAGAACGCTGCAGAGGGACGTGATCAGCTCAATAGCATTGATCGAGGCGACGTCAGTGGCGCGCGGAGTAACCTGCGAGTCAAGCTTCTCGGGTACGCGAACCCATGCGGCAACCTCAGTCGCGGCGATCGCACCGGCGGGCTTGTAGTACAAGTGGTCGACGCGGCGGCTCAGCAGTCGGCAGTATGACTCCGACTCATGCAGGGGCACACCAAGCAGCTGCATCGTGCGCTCCTGGTGGCATTGAGCACGCAAGATAAGGCCGGCCACTCGCGTCTCTTCACGCAGGTGCTCAATGTATTCTGTCGTGTGCGGATCATAGGTGGCCAAAATGCGAGCATGCTCATCATCCAGACGCTCTACGAGCGTTGGGATGCTGCCAGCAATCTGGCGCACGCCATTGACACCTGGCTCAGGACCGCGCTCCAGATCAGCGGCTTCCGGCGCAGACTCCACGATGATGTAGTCGCTCTGGCTCTCAAGGACCTCGAAGAGCGTCGTAATGTCGGCCTCGATTGCCTCCCATTGACTGAAGTCGGCGCCAGAGTACAGCGACGACGACGAAACGGAAGTGGACGACGCTAAGTCGAAACGAATGGGGATGAGCATAACCAGCACGGAAATCTTCTTGTACGCACTATCAGCCACCTTCAACAGCTGCTCCAACACACTCACCTGCTCAGCACGGTCCGTGTTCTTCTTACCACGGGACTCCATAATGCCAACCAGGATCGGAAACACGGTGGCAGCACTGAGCTCCTCAGAGGCAGCAACGTCCGGCTTCGCGGCCTCGAGATCCGCGCTAGCCGGAGTCTTTTCCGCAGCCTGTTGCGTCAGCGATGGCACACCAGGCACATAGCTCTCAGGGTCCTGCTTATATTGGTCGAGACGCGAGGCGTAGTCGCGCTCGACACGCTTCAGGCGCTGCTTCAGAGTGTTCAGCGCGCGGTTCTGGCTAGCACTCAGCTTCTTAGCAGGCTTTCCGGCCACGGCGGTCTGCACCTCCGTGATGGCACGCATAAACGAGGCCGGCACCGTTGCGTACTGGCGGTTAGCGCGGTCAAGCACTTTAACGAGACGATCGAACACAGACACTGCCTTGACCCAGTCCTCGGACTTGCGAGCGATGTCGAGCTCACCAGATTCCTCGTCGATCTCGTCCAGCACCTTTTCCTTGGAGCTCTTAACGACCTTGCGCTCGTCCTCGCTCTCGCTCTCGCTGCTAGAGCCGCCCTGGCCCTTCAGGAATTGGTTGCGCAAGTACGGAGTACGGGCCTGCTCGGCGCCAGCGGCATCCTTGGTCTCGGAGCCGCTTTCGCTCTCGTCCTCGTCTTCCTCCTCGCTGCCCGAGCTCAAGTCTTCACTCATGTCGCTCGAGTCGGCGTCAGAGCTCAAGTCCTCAGACGCGGCGCTTCCATACAAGCTCTCCTCATCGGAGGAAGACAAATCGCTGTCCTGTGCAGTGCCGGGACCCTTGAAAAACCTCGACATGGCGGCGGTCTAGTTTGGTCCGTCTGGAGAATTTTTCAAAGGAAGGTAGGAAAGGATGCGCGTGACTAAGGTACACACCCCTTTCGCGTTAATGGAGCCGTGGCGAGGGGGGCCGCATATGTGGGGAGAAAGTTACTACGTGTGTGAACTTGCTAGCTTATTGAACGCAGAAGCAAGCTATTTAGCCGGTAAGTTAATGGAAAACGTAACTTCTGTTTATTAGCATCAGGGAGCGTTGCTCCGTGCTTCGTTGTTATGTTGCTTATGGTGACCCAAACAAACCTTTGCGTACACTTGCGAGCTTTTTTTTTATAACTTTCAAAACGAAAAAGAAAAGAAGAAAAGCAGGAGTGTACTGGACTTGTGCCCCAGGGGCAGCTGGCGCCGCTGTCGCGTGTTTTCGGTCCGCAGGTTACCGACCTAGCCCTATTAATTGTTCGCCGTCGTGAATAAATTTCACTATGATGTCATTACGCCGGGCCGTGCTCATTTGCGAGAGCTGTGGCTCGAAGCCACCAGCATTAAAGCGGCCGCGCAACGGAAAGAAGGTATGCCAGGAGTGCTTTTTCGCCGAGTTCGAGCTGGAGGTGCACGAGACGATTGTGGCGAACAATCTGTTTTACCGCGGCGAGCAGGTCGGCATTGGTGCCTCGGGAGGCAAGGATTCGACTGTTTTGGCCTGCGTGCTCAAGACGCTGAACGAGCGCTATGACTACGGGGTTGAGTTCGTGCTTTTGAGTGTCGATGAAGGCATTAAGGGGTACCGAGATGATTCCTTAGAAACGGTGAAGCGGAACAAGGATCAGTACGCCATGCCGCTTGAAATCGTGAGCTATTCGAGCCTATACGGGTGGACGATGGACGACATTGTGGCACAGATCGGAAAGAAGAACAACTGTACCTACTGCGGTGTGTTTCGGCGGCAGGCGCTAGACCGCGGGTGCGTTGGGCTAGGCATCAAACATGTAGTAACGGGCCACAATGCCGACGACGTGGCTGAAACGGTTCTTATGAACCTTATGCGGGGGGACATGCAGCGCCTGGACCGATGTTGTGACATAATGACTGGTGGCGACACGGAGTCGCCCGTGAAGCGGTCGAAGCCGCTGAAATACTGCTATGAGAAGGAGATTGTGCTATATGCACACTACAAGAAGCTCGACTATTTTTCTACCGAGTGCACATACTCGCCAGAGGCGTTTCGGGGCACGGCCCGCGCCTTAATCAAGAACCTGGAGGCGGTGCGGCCGAGTGCTATTATTGACGTTATCCACTCCGGGGAAGCGTTCCGCCTGCAGCGGAAAACTAAACAGAGACAACCGGGGGCAAGGGTCTGTATGCAGTGTGGTTATATCTCGTCGAACGAGATATGCAAGGCCTGCACGCTCCTAAATGGGCTAAATGCAAGCAGACCTCAGGTGCAAATTGCCGGGGATAATCTATCTGGAGGCGCGGCGCTACATGCGCGAACGCTAGAGAAGCTTCACTTCTAGTTGTGCGTAACACATTTAATTATAGACTCGCGGATCATGTGTGCTCCGCCATGTGACCGATTCCGCATGCACATTTCCAGCCACCGAACCCTTTCAGGTAAGGCAGGTTACGGGATAGTTGTTGGCGGCGGAGACGTCACACTTGCGCCTGGATCACAATAAACTAAATAGGGGACAGTGGAGACGATTGCGGCCGAGTGAAAAGAGCACCAAAGAGTGTCATTGCCCGCGTGAATGCAGACCCCGGAATCCTCCCCGGACCGCCGGAAGAGCCCCCTGTCCTCGCTGACCCAGAAATCATGGCGAAACCTGCGCAGCAAAATGCAGGGCCTGTCGCCGAGCCCGCGCGACGAGAGCCGTGGCCAGTTTGTCGTGCTGTCCTCGAGCCTCAATGCGTCGCGCGAGAGGCAGCCACCGGCCTCTCCCCCGCTCATTATTGTTGCGCCGTCAGACACAGCCGCTAATTCTGATGAAGCGGGCTTTGACGGAGGCTCGCCGGCACCGCCGCTACCGGCCCCGCCGCTGCCAGCTCTGTCGCTGCCGGCCCTGCCGCCGGTGGCCAGGCTGTCGGACTCGCCGATCCCCAAGAATGAGCCTCTCAACGGATCCGGTGCGCCGCAAACACTGGGCGAGCCCTTTGACGAAGACGCCGGTGCTTCCGCCTCGGACTCGGACCGTGGCTCGGCGTTCTCGTTCAACCGCCAAGTGTCCTGTAAGTACTACAAGGACGCAGCAGACATGGACTCCGGCCTCAAGCCCGGGCGCTCGCCCTGCGGGTCACTCGGCTCCTTTGCATCCTACGATTCGTACGGCTCTTACGGCTCTTACGTATCGGACGGGTCATACGTATCTTCGTCAGACCTTTTTTATGCCGGCGGCATGGAGTCTGAAGACCCCTGGACCGAGGACCTGAGTCATTTAGAAGAGCCCGACTGCTTGGCGGCGCTAATTGCGGAGGCAAATGAGGTGCCATTCGACGAAGAATTGGATTCGCTGGAGCAGTTCAGCGGTGCCGACGGCGTTGTGCGGCGCGCCAAGTCGGCGCCAAGCTCGTGGGGCGCGTCTATGCACCGCCAACTCTCATTCAACAGCAATGCATCAACATCTTCAATAGTCAGCGACCAAAGGCTTAAACGTGCCCGGAGCACTATAAGCACCGCGTCGTCCGTGTGGCCCATCATGGAGTAGCCCGGCGCCAGTCATGCAGGCCCCCAGCGATAAGCCGGCTTTTCTCGGGTGCCGCTGCATGCTGATCTCAGCCGCTAATCCAAGCACCCGCATAATCTAATCACTTAATCATCGGTAGCCCTCCCGGAGCGCCTTTCAGCGGCCAGGCTTTCCCTTTGCGTGTTAGTCGTAAGTCGCAATGAAACGTGCTGAATAATTTTTTTTTTTTCTCGCTCGAATCCGGAACAATACATATAACTTAAGTGGGCCGACGATAGTCATTGTCGACCTTTTTTTTTAGACCTTAGAATTCTAGTCCAAAAAGACAAGAATGGTGAGTGCATCTAAAGCCAAGCGCGACCAGAAGCGCGCCGAGAAGGAGAAGGCTAAGAAGATCGAAGCGGGCGAGCCTGTGGAGGACGAAGCGCCGGTCGATAAGAACACCCAGCTCATGCAGCAACTAAAGATGCAGGAGGACCAGCACGGAATCTCCGACCGTGTTACGACCGGTGTTCTTGCCAGCCTGCCTACGTCTCGCGATGTGAAGATCGAGCAGGTGTCGCTCGTGTTCCACGGTAAGGTGCTGCTCACCGACTCGACGCTCGAGCTGAACTACGGCCAGCGCTACGGTCTGTTGGGTGAGAACGGCTGCGGTAAATCCACGTTCCTGCGTGCTCTCGCCGCCTACGAGTACCCCGTGCCGAGCACGATTGACGTCTATCTGCTGAACGAGCCGGCCGAGCCCAGCGAGTTTTCCGCGCTTGAGTGGGTCGTGAACGAGGCGAACAAGAAGCTCGAGAAGCTCGAGAGGCGCATCGAGGAGATCCTTGAGAACAAGGGCCCTGAGGACCCGCTGCTCGAAGACCTTAACGAGCAGATCGACGAGATGGATGCTTCGACGTTCGAGGTCCGCGCCTCGATCATTCTGACTGGTCTCGGCTTCGATGCCAAGACGATCCACAAGAAGACCAAGGACATGAGTGGTGGCTGGAAGATGCGCGTTGCGCTCGCGAAGGCCCTGTTCGTGAAGCCGACGCTGCTGTTGCTGGACGACCCGACGGCCCATTTGGACCTGGGTGCGACCATTTGGCTGGAGGAGTACCTCAGGCGCTGGGACCGCTCGCTGATCCTTGTGTCGCACTCTCAGGACTTCCTTAACAGTGTCTGCTCGCAGATGATTGACATGCGCATGAAGAGGATCATGATGTACGGTGGTAATTACGACACTTACGTGAAGACGCGTGACGAGTTGGAGGTCAACCAGATGAAGCAGTACAAAAAGCAGCAGGAGGAGATTGCCCACCACAAGAAGTTCATTGCCAGCGCTGGTACCTATGCTAACCTTGTGCGCCAGGCGAAGTCGCGCCAGAAGATTCTTGACAAGATGGAGGCTGATGGACTCATTGAGCCGGTTGTGCCGGACAAGGTGTTCTCGTTCCGATTCAAGGACGTCGAAAAGTTGCCGCCCCCGGTGCTCTCGTTCGACGAGGTGGCCTTCTCGTACTCGGGCAACCCCGAGGACAACCTCTACAACAGTCTCAACTTCGGTGTAGATATGGATTCCCGTATCGCCCTCGTGGGCCCGAACGGTATTGGTAAGTCCACGCTGCTGAAGCTGATGACGGGCGCGCTGTCCCCGACAGGCGGCACGATCTCGCGCCACACGCACCTGAAGATCGGCGTCTACTCGCAACACTCCGCGGACCAGCTGGACCTCACGAAAAGTGCGCTCGAATTCGTGCGTGACAAGTATCCTCAGATCTCCCAGGACTGGCAGTACTGGCGTCAGCAGCTCGGCCGCTATGGTCTCACGGGCGAGGGCCAGACGGCGCTCATGGGCACCCTTTCCGAGGGCCAGCGCTCTCGTGTCGTGTTCGCTCTGCTTGCAATCGACGGTCCCAATATGATCCTGCTCGATGAGCCTACAAACGGACTCGACATCCCCACTATCGACTCGCTGGGTGAGGCGATCAAGTCGTTCTCCGGTGGTGTTGTTGTTGTGTCGCACGACTTCCGTTTGCTGGACAACATCGCCAAGGACATCTTTGTTATCGAGAACAAGACGGCTACCCGATGGGAGGGCTCAATCCTGGACTACAAGAAGATGCTTGCTTCACATATCCAGATGTAAAGTTAGTTTATACACTTATGCTATTGTAGATCTGTTGCGGGCTTATCTTTCTACCTAAATAACTTATCTAGAAACTCTTGTTTGTCTTGGTTCACCGCGATCTTCCCGCCCGCCTCGCGCTCCTGTTTCTGTAGCTGCGTCTCGGAACTGGGCTCCTCATTGTCAAGCTCGTCCATAAACTCGTCGAAGTCCGAATCTGAGTCGAGCTCAAGCGGGGTTTGGCGCAGTTTCGCAGCTACACGACTGCCAAACTTTTCACGCACGGCCTTGTTCATCTTGCTCCGTTCTACTCCAGCTGTTGCCCTCTGGATTTCGGAGGCGTCGGCCACGCCAATCGTATGCGCCTTTTCTACAGGCTTCTGTGCATTTAGAGCTCGCTGCCGAAAAAGCCTTTGCAACTCAGGGTCGAGCTCGTCTAGCTCCGGCAGGTCCGGCGTGATCATGACGCCTTCTTCTGGGCTGTCTGCTGCTTCGAGCTCGCTAGATTCCGGCTCATTCTCTGCCTCTGACCTCGCACCCGCCTCGTCGTCTTGTTCTGCTGCATGCGGTATTTGCGCCGGTTTGTCGGCACGATTCAAGTCGCTCGCACTGAGCCCATGCTTTTTTAAATACTTGTGCTTGGCCCGCCGGTCCCACTTGTTATTGTGCAAAACCATGGTCGCCGTTGTTCTTCCCGTTTCAGGTTGGTAGTGGGAGTGGTGCTGATACAAATGCTAAAACACTCATTGCTTAAGCGGCCCAGTGTCACCCATCGTCACAAACAGTAGCCTTCTTCACTGGCCAATGCTCGCGTATACACTAATCCCGTAAATAATATACACGTGTTCCTCTTCCCGCATTGTCTGCGCGCTAACGGTCCGCCGCGATTACTACCGCCTCGATTAAAATAGTGCTGCCAACTCGAACCGTCCAGATTATGGTTGCCCGTCGGTGGTGGGCAAGGGTATTCTCTTCCAGATAACACTTTGCAGTGGCGCGGTATGTAGCTGACCGCGCACTACGAAGCCCGGACTTTTAAAACCCCGAGACCCAGCCTCTACAGTACGTTGAATGGGGCTCGCAGGCTCAATTGACTAGCCTATCAGTAGCGTCGCATCGCTGATAAGGTATGCCGAAGCGAGCGTTCCTTCCCGATCTCGCCATTGCCATCACGTGTGTAACGCATTTAGAATGAGTAATCGGTCGCCCACGGTATAACTTACGTGCACAGTTTCCCGCACTTCTTATCACCACCTTTCAAGTGTTGAACTAATTTGACACCCCACAGACAGATGATAACAGAAGTGACAAGAATATCGACACCAGCATATCTTGATGACTACCACGATGCCAGTAAGTACCCCGCCTGTGAACAATGCGAAGAATGCCTCGATCAAAGGTGAACCGCGCCGCGGTAAGCCGAAGGGCAAATCGGCAAAGGCCTTAGACAGCTCTGGGGCCGCCGACAGTAACCGCACGAAGAACGGCAGGGACTCGCGGGCCAGTGGTAAGCCGAGCGCCGCCAAGGATGGCTCTCGTCAGCGCGACAGCCATGCTAGGCGGCCTTCTCCAGCTGTGGCTGTCCCTGCTTCGGGAGACGCCGAGGATGGCTCCAAGTACTCTGGAAGCACCTTCCACTTGTCGCCGAACGCGTCGTCGCTGCCGCGTCCCCCGTTCAAGGGTAAGAGCGGAAACTCTCCGCCTCTTAATGGGACGCCTATGCCCACCATGTCCAACAACATGCATGCCCCGGCTCCGACCGCTGGCATGCCTCCCCCGCCGCCGATGATGTACCGTCCTGCTCCGCAGTACGGCGTGCCCTACGGCGCCTTTCCTGGATACCCGAGTGGTGCCTATCCTCCCGTGATGCACACACCTATGGGAATGGTGCCTCCTAACGGAGTGCCGGCGTACGGGGGCCACATAGGCGCGAGCCCAATGGGTCCGATTGCCGGATACCCGCCGATGGTGATGAACGCACCTCCCCAGAGTAACGTCCGTCACTAGACTTCGCGTCACTTTATTTATACTTTCCTGGGTTTAAAAAGGTCAATGTTCTTTTTTTCAAGACCTGATTTTTCCCTTTTTTTTTAGTTACTACGTATTAAGACTTTTCTTTCGTGGTGATACATATGCGAAGAAAGCAGAGCATGCGGCGAAAATGCTGCTTCTTCTTGCTCGAATTCGTCGGAATGAAGTTTGGTTGTTGTGATGGATATTTAACAAGCGTATGCGAGGTCCGACGGAGAGAACGCGCTGGTTGTGTTCGATGTGCCGCGCCAACTTCAATAATGCAAGACATATGGCGTCCATGAGATCATATAATACATAGCATCTAACACATTTATCACTCATCCAAGTGCGTTGTTCCGCAAAACTTATGAGTTTACGCACCCTCGAGGCTGTCTGTCTGATCGCCCAGGCCTCGGTGCTTCTTCGATTACTCATCGCCCGTGTTTAGTGCCCAATCACGGATACACGAAAGTAGACAGTGTCATACAAAATGAGCGGAGCACACGACCACCACGGCCCTCATTACTCTGCCAAGGCCGGCCCGGTGCCTTTTCCTAAGCTGAACTTCGCTCAGCGATTCGTCCCCAAAGCTCTCGGCGCCACTATGTGGTTCTGGGTGATGTACCGGGTTCGTGAAGACGCGCCTGTGCTTCTGGGCTGGAGGAAGCCCTGGGAGCACTAGATACGTGTTTTCAGCGTCTTCCGATCATCTTGAGGTGCCTATCTGGTAAACGGGCGCATCCTTCGCTTGCGCGAACATCCGCCACAGGGATTCAGCAGTTGAGAGCACTTCGAAGCACTCGCGCGCACACGGTTCAATTGAAACCGATCTATAAACAAGCCAAAAAAAGAGTAGAATATATTCTATAATGTCATTTATGCATCCAGCCGGTCTTCTTCCAAGATCTCCTTGTATCGCGGCCTCGTCTTGCGATAACCCAGCTTGCGACTCATTAACTTCACGAAATCGCAAATAGGCCTATACAAGTAGGCTCGGGCGAGGAACAATACGGCCACATTTACTGCCACCAGTAACAGAAGTGCAAGCTTGAACCCGAGCGACGTAGGCGTGAGATCCATCAAACGACCAATCGGCGTGTCGGGATCCATGAACATGAACACAGTGGTGATGAACGCTGTCGAGACAATGGTCATCAAAAAAGGAATGTTTTGCCAAACGGGAAGACGGAACGGAAGTCCCTCGCACACCAGCCAGCCAGCGGCAATGTATTGGTACGACGTCACGTAGAATAGCACCGTATTGTCCGTATTCTTGAGATTGTCGTTATCGCCAGGCACGGGTGGTATGAACCACGGCTGACGGCGCCCATATTTCCAAGCCGCTACTTGGAACAACCCTAGTATAAACATGCTGAACAGGAGCGGTACGAGGACCTTGCGACTCACCAGCTCAGCCCCCGGCCGCTTTCTGGAAAGGCCAGGTGCAGGCCCACTCCAAGCCATGAAACCGGCTATCGGCACAATAAGGAACAAGTCGATCCACAAGAATTGGAAATCCCCAATGTTTGTGCCGTAATCGTAGAGAATCGTCACCGTGACAAACTGGATTGCACTGTAGAGACTCATGTACTTGAAGCAGCTGAAACTTGTCGACAACGCGCACCGGCCCTCGGCCAGAACGTCGATAACGCACGAAATGTCGAACCGCCTAGACGTGAAAGGTGCGGCCACACTAGCCTCAGCCTCGCTAAGCGAGATACCCACGTCCGCCTCCTTCAAGGCGCCACAGTCGTTGGCACCATCACCACAGAAGCATGCAGTGTAATCAATCTGTTGCAACTTCGACACCAGCTCATGCTTCTCATCAGGAGACATACGAGCGAAGACAGAACCGCGCAGTAACATTTGGTCCAGTGCTTCGTAGTTCCCCTCCTCAACAATGTGCGAGAAAACGTCACCTGTAATAGCTAATGTGTAGTTAGCATTGTCAGGTAGACCCCCCTCGGGTCTCAGTGTGTATGGGTTCAGCTTCAGGGACGCGTTGTCGACGCCCTCCCATCGCAACTCGTTTGCATCATCAAAGTGCGCAGCGAACACGGTTGTCTTAGGCGGAATTATCGCGCATTCACGACCAACACTCACCGCTGTCAATACGTTGTCTCCTGTGCACATGAGCGTGCGAACGCCAGCAGACTTGAGCTTCTCTATTGTCGGCCGACTCGCTGACTTCAGCTTGTTCTCAAATATGATCAGGCCAGCAAATGTGAGGTCAGACTCAAGTTCGTCGCGGTTATAATCGGTAATCTCACCAACCTCACGCCAGGCACAGGCAATGACGCGGTAACCGCGATGTGTATATTGGTGCAGGACCTCGTCAAAGTTTGTCGGAAGGGTTTCGGGCCGGCATATCTGCCGCATGATCTCGGGCGCTCCCTTCGCCAAAACACGCATTTGTGACGAGTTGCTGCCGCTACTGGCAATAACACTCATTCTCCGCAGTTGGGAGCCGAATTCGAACTGCTTGTAAACATGCAGCACCTTACCATTAGGCGAGACCACCCTGCGACGTTCTTCGTCAAGAGTCCATCCAGTGAATTCGAACATTCTTACGTCCAGCGGATCACCGACGATCTCATCATCAACGCAACGTAGTTCATGACAAGTTACGAGCGTGTCCAGGAGTGAAGTGTCAGCTTCTTTGGACAGTTCCTTAGCACTTCGCCGCAGCGGTCCAAACTTCTTTTGATTGCGGTCGGTATCATTCACCAAATGTACACCCAAAACGTCTAGGCCCTCCTCCGTCAGTGTGCCCGTCTTGTCGAAGGCTACTACGTTGACCCTACCACTCACGTTCACGCGGCTAGGTGTAATGCAGAAAATCTCCTTGGCCCTAAGTCGAGACAAGCTGAAGTTCGTGCCAATTGTGAGTGTTGCCGGAAGGGCTGGCGGGACGACGACGGTTATGATATCCAACGCACGCAGTACGATCAGTGATGTGTCAAGGCCAAGCATAACGAATTTCACGGCAGAGTAACTGAAGCCAATCATGGCCACAAGGGCCATAACGCCGATGTATCGGAAAGAGTCGCGATAAAATCTGAAACCATTGGGCCTGGGGAACATCATGGAGCGTACAAGAGCACCCTTGGTTGTTGAAAACCCAGTATGCACAGTGAGACCCAGCGCGGGCAGGAAGTCGTCATTCTCTGCTGGTGGCTTGCGGACCCGCACGATTTTTGTTCCGCCGTACAAGAAACTGCGAGAGACACCAGGGGACCGGGCGCCACGTTCCACAAGGTCCCTCAGTGCCTTATCGGATGCAGGAATCTTTGATACCGGCACACTTTCACCAGTCAAAATGCTCTCATTGACTATGCAGTCACCACTGAGGAGCACTGAATCGACTGGCAACATTGTCAACGTTGGATCACTGAGCTCGTACACATCACCAGGGACCAGTTCCGAAGAAGGTATTGTAAGCCAGTAGCCAGAGCGCAGCACGGTGATTTCGCTGTCGCCATTCGCATGTGCTACGGCCTCAAGCCTCGACATTGACTTTTTAGTCTCAGCAAGCGCCTCAGCAACTGAGAATGTAGAAATAATGAGAATGGCCAAAGCGTAGTAAACGTACTCATCACAGAGCCACAGAACAATGCTGAACACTTGGAAGATGTAAAAAGGATGCAGAACCTCATCCATCAAAAGTTTGACAACACCAGGTTGCTTGATTTCCAAAGAGTTCTTTCCAAACACTTGCTCCCGGCGCGCTTGCACCTCGCCGTCAAGTCCCTTGGCTGCTGTCTCCTCCGTTTCCCAGGACGCCCCCACCCAATCCGAATTAGTGAGAAACATGTCCCGCACAGGATTATACAGAAACCGAATGTATCGGTAAGAAACAGTGCGCAGATACGGAACATTTGGGTCCGCATCAACGTACGAAGACCATGACGAGCGGCGGGATCGCGCCGCGTGCATCGAGGTATGAGCAGTTGCTGAGCTCGCGCTAGGTGTCACCACGGCTTCTTCGTTCTGGTGGTCTGCGCTATCGGCATGCGCAAGGTTAAAAATTGTCGAGAGCGCGTGGTTATAACGCTGCACGTCAACGTCAACCATCTCGAGCTCGCCCCATTGGTTCTCAACAACCACAAATTCGCAGCGCCCGAGAGGCGTCTCGCGAGCCACAAGGCGCAGTCGTTGTCTGGGAAACCACCTAAACAACAGATAGAGAAGTCCTGCCGAGCCGACACACAAGATATAGTACAGCCAAAGACGGATGCGCACTATACTGTATCCAGCACATACTATGCGCATATCCTCCTCGGCAATGTAGTAGCGCTGCTGGATACGTCGAGAGCGATACTCAAACTTGTGATCCGCAACGTGCTCTACGGACGGTCCGCTAATATCTGAGTCGCTGTTGTCCAAGAGCATGCGCCGCTCATGGTCAGAGTCCTCAGTCTCGGAGGCGTCGAGGTCGGCCAGTAAAGACTCGTTCTGAGTGCTCTCGGTTTGAAATGACGCAGCTGAGTCGTTGTCTCCTAAAACGGTGGAAGCGCCCTCGGCGTGGCTAATCTCGTCGCGGCTAAAGAAGTGGAAGTTCGCGAGCTCCTCTTCATCTTCGTCGTCACCAGTCATGCTGCTGCGCATACTTGGCCGTCGGCTGCTCCAGAACGAGTTGCGCCGGTCGTCTGCTCCGCCAGCTTCCCCATGGTCCTCGTCGTCCGTGGCGCCTGTACCATGCTGCGGCCAATGGTGATGGTGAAAAGATGAGTACGACGATGGTACGAGCTCGTGAGTCGGTCCGCTGAAAATTTCATCAGCCGAGGGCTCCGCGTAGTACTCGTCTACACCCATTCGTAGCCTCGGTAGCTGCCTTGCCGCAACCAAGTCGTACCTTCGCTTTTGAGGCGCGCAGGTAGATAAGCGGTGACTTTTAGTTCAGCACGAGCTGATCACCCACATTAGATGCTGATTGCGACGGCGCGCTGATCGCTTCTGTGACAGGCTAGAAGGCTTTGATTAATTCAAGTACCAATCCTAGGTCTGTAGCAATAGCTAAGAGGTTCTCGAGCTACCGAATCTGGGGTGGCCAGTGTCGGCACCTTTGACGAGCTCCTACCCTCGCGACGACATTCGCGGCAGACTCGCGCTAAAGCGCTTGGCAGCCTGGACAAGCCGAATTACCCCTTTCACTTTGCAAGACCGTAGTGTAATAAGTTGCAGCGCTTGTGAGTCTCATGCTAAGGCTATTTTTCTCCATTGATCTAGACGCGTTTTACTGTGGGGTAGAGGAGCATGAGGACCCCAGTTTGCGAGAGCAGCCGTTCTGCGTTGTCCAGAAGCATGTCATTGCCACGCTTAGCTACCCGGCGCGTGCTCTAGGAATCAAGAAACTGGCCAATATTCATACGGTGAAGAAAGACTTTCCGGGTATGATAACGGTCAACGGCGAGGATCTCACGAAATATCGCACGGCAGGCAAAATGCTTTATCGGTGGATTCGCGAGTTGATTGGAGGGGACCCTGTTGAGCGCCTCGGGCTTGAGGAGATGCGGTTCGATTTGACGCCGTCAATAATAGCGAGCATGCAGCGATTTCCCGACATTAGTGCCCTAAAGGAATGGCTTCAGGACCCAGACTTCTGCGATGAGGTCGCCGGCGGTGGGGCCGACCTCATATGCGGTGAGAACCGCGTTAGGTGCCCGAACTTCTACTTCAGTTTCGAGGGCCAGACGTGGCCCCCTAATCAAGAACACCTAGAAAATGCGGAATCGCTTGAGGCATACATTGCAGGCAACCTCGCGCAGTATATACGAGACCGCATGTGGCTAGAACTCGGCTACAGCTGCTCAATTGGCGTTGCGTCTTCCAAAACATATGCTAAAATCGCGTGTGCGAAGAACAAGCCGCGCGGAGTAACCGTTCTTGTCCCAGGACATGAGGCGGAATTCATGCGAACTGTGTCGCTCAACAGCATAACCGGCCTCGGCAGAGCTACTCAAAAAGTGCTCAGCTCAGTGCCCTCCGTTGCTGAGCTGCTAGAAAAGTTTGACAAAGACTCGTTTGTAAAGGCAGTGTCTGTGGCTGTGGGTCCTAAAGCGGCCACCAGCTTATGGCTCACCATTATCGGCCAGGAGCCGGCTGAAGTGGGCCAAGTTATTCATGATTACGGCCTGCCCAAACAGGTCAGTGTTGAGGAGTCTTATCATGAGCCCTGCGGCCCGCCGCAGTGGAAAAAAGAGATTAGCAGGCTCGTCGAAGCGGTTCTAATCCAAACGAGAGCAGACATTTTCGATGAAGAGCTTGGCGAGTGGCTCGCGATCCCCACTACGCTAAGAATCGCTGTCATATTCCCGAACACTGGAGAAAGTCGGAAGTCGCGATCCGCGCGCATTGCCTGGTCACGCATACCCTCCGGCAGTGTCGATGCACAGCTGTCCGATCTTCTTGATGCATTACAGAGCAAGGCGCTTCGCCTCCTGAAAGAGCTCGCCGAGAGAAGATCGCCGCGCGTCATCAACATAGCATTGGTGATGGAACAACAAGCATCAAGCGAGACACAGACCTTTAGCGACTAGTACGGCAGTGCAAAATTCCTGTCCAATGCTTGTTAAAGCACCTGAATTGCTGCGTGGTTTGCGCGTTGATCCAAATGCGTTGTGTAACTGGTGGCTAGAGGCTGCACCGTGAGAGGAATCACAGTGGAACAACGCGCCGGCCTACTAAGAACTAGGCACTAACCTACAAGACTAAAAGGAAATACTGCTCTCTATACTATATTGGGGAGCCCTTTGGTACATCGGCGGACGCGCCGCTGTCGAAGCCTTCGGTCAGAATGTCGCCAGCGTCGTCGTCATCATCTTCATCGTCTTCAAAATCGTTGAGCCGTCGATCCTGCTCGTCACGATCATCGTCGTCGTCGTCATCATCGTCATCGTCATCTTCGTCGGGATACCCGCCCAACTTGTGCACAATGCGATCCACAATCTCATTCCACGGCATCATGCCGCCCATGCCTATTCCGCCGGTTGATCCGGCCACCTTCTCGGTGGGCCTCAGGATCTCGATCCACTTCATTTCCTCCTTAATGACCTTGAGGTGATGCTTTGTGGCCGGGTGGTTGTAGGCGTAGGACACCATAGCTGGCGCGATGAGGATTGGATACTGTGAGTTCCAGGCGCGCACAACGTTCGTAAGCAGGTTATCGCACAAGCCCATTGCAATCTTGCCCAGCGTGTTCGCGCTGAGCGGAGCAATCACAAGTATATCAGCCCAGCGACGCAGCTCGATGTGGATGACCGGGTCGTTGCGGCCGCGCCAAGTGTCCCACTCGTCATTATCGTGCCAGATCTGAACATTCGAGTGGTGCTCCCTTTCGCGCAGCGGGTGGGACGTCGGCGCGGGGCCCGTCGCCTCGCCACCAGCGCGCGCCGATGCCACGAGCTTTTCGGCCGCCGTAGTCAGAATGACCTGGATGGCGACCCTGTCGCCATAGATGGACTGCAGCTTCGCTATCATGGACTTCACGCTCGAAATGTGCAGCGATCCGGTCAAGCCGATCAAAATGTGGATCCGGCCGTCATTCATAGGAATGCGCGGGTCACTGGGTTGTTTCGATGTAGACCGGCCACCCACAGACCCGGCAGCGCTTGCCTCACCGTCCGAGGACACGACACCGGGGCTATTAACGCGCGGAATTCCCGGCTGCACCGATGCTGTCGAAGGCACCGACGCGCTGGACGACGTCGGGACAAATGACTGCGGGACCTGTTGTTGCGGCGCGGCCTGTACGTGCGAGCTCCGCGGCGACGTTTGAACGCTCTGCGGTACTGACTCCTGCTGCCGCTGCTGCTGGAACGGCGCCGGTTGATGCTGTTGCTGCGCCGGCGGCTGTTGCTGCTGCTGTGATTGTTGTTGCTGCTGCTGAAGATGCTGTTGGAATTGTTGGAACTGCTGCTGGTGGTACAGTGGCTGTTGCTGCTGTTGCTGCTGCTGTTGCTGCTGCTGCTGTTGCGGCGCCGGGAACTGTGGCGTCTGCTGCTTCTGCTGGGCCTGGGCCTGGGCCATGGCCTGCTCCTGGGCCTCTGCCTGCGCCTGCGCATGCGCGACCGCCTGAGCCTGAGCCTGATAAGCGGAGGACGGGGGCTGACTGCCGCGACTTGTCTGCGGCATCAGCGGCGGCGACCCCGGCGTGCGTTTGGCAGCCGCGTCAGCCGCGCCGCCAAAGTGCAACCGTGAGAGCTGCTCAGGCACGTTCTGCCCGCCCGCAGGAGACGGGTTGGCTCCCGACGAGGGCGCCGGCGAGCGGTGCGGCATTGTGTGCTCCACAAAGTGCGGATGAGCCGCCTGCAAGTTCACCCGCGAGGCGTCCTTTTCATCCTTCACAAGGATTGAACTTTTCCGGCTGTTTGCGGCAGCGATCGCAGCCGCTTCGTCGGCTTGCACGGGAGGAATTCCGTCAGGCATCAAAGCGCCACTGTGCGGATTGTACTTTGGGGGCTGAAGTTGGCGGATGTGCGGTATTCTCAGCACTCGACAATGTCTTCTTGGTTGGTGTAAGAGCCGGCTGGGTTTGGGAGGCTTGACTCAGCTGGGGGGATCGAACACTTACGCAGTTCCGCCTTAAGCCCTTTTCTGGGTGGGAAGTAACGAGGCCTTCCCGCAGGCACAGCAAAGCCGCCTTTTTTGTCGTATGTGGTGGGCACACTGCACTAAAACCTGCGGCCCACTTTAATCGCGTGTGCCGGCCTGCGTCTGTGCCGATCTCCGGTTCTAGTGCTATATTAGCAAATACGTAAACTTCTGTGGCTCTGGAATGTCGATCGCGAGGGGCGCGAGTCCGCCCAAGGACCTAGCCGCTAGCACCGAGCAATCGCGACCGGAAATATGCACGCTTTTGATAAGTCCCAATTAATGTAGCCATTGATTACTGCTGTAGTGGTTGACATCAGCCCGATCGACGTCATACCTCAGATTATTTGCTGTGCATGTGCCATAGCCGAGAAACATCTGACTTTTGCTGCTGCCGCACATAACTTCAAAGAGTAGTTTAACAACACACGATCAGATAAAAATAGAGATTAGAAACGCTGCGTGAGTTGTTAAAGGGACATCGGCCAAGCACGCCAAACCGCGTACTCGGGAAAATTCGTTGGCGTGATTGAGTTTCCCGAGATTCCCGCAATGCAGGCCGTAGCACTTGGAACTAAGGATTCATGAATTAGAGCGAATAGTATGAATAACCAGCAGAAGTAGCTAGCCGAGAAAATGTGTTAGCAAGGGCCAAACCGTAGGTACAGCCCAGAACGTACAAGACATTTTGGAGGTGGATGCATAAACGTGTTTAAGCCCCCTGCTTTCGCTTCGCTCGCTCCTGAGTCTGCATCTCGAGCTCATTGTCAGCCTTCACACCCTTTTTGCGCTGCCGCTCTTCGTACTGCGACCTATTCGTGAGCACGCGATCCACAATGGTCGACGTACGGAGGGATGCGTACTTACCCGGCTCCACCGTGCCGAGAATGCCTTGCTGCTCTGCCCACTGCCCAACACCCTCATTTGCAGGATCAGTAGCCTTGGGCCCATGTAACACGCGAACGATGTTCAGCTCGGCACGATGCTTCAGGAGGTCGGCCCATTGCGCACCGTCCACATTCAACGGGACGTTCAGAATCACGCCATCCACGTACTTGCACTGCAACACGCATAGCGCCCGCTCAAAGATGTTCATTATGGGATTGTTCGAGCCGCGCACTTCGTTCACGGCCGCGTCAGACCGCAGGCCCACGATGAGAGCGTGCTCCCTACCCGCCGCCTCCTTGGCCTTCTTCAGAAACTCGATGTGTCCGCAGTGGAATAAGTCGAACGCTCCTTCGACGTAGTATGCGTTATGTGGCACTTCTGGCGCCGGCGAAACGAATTGCTCCAGATCGCCAGCTCCGGTGTAGTTCCACACGCCAGCGTAGGGTTCGCGGGCCGATCGGTTTGTTGCATACATTCTGAACCTTCTAAGAGCCTCGGGACTTTTCAGGAACTCGGACGCGACCTCGCGGTGGTGACTCTTCGAAGTCGACAGCATGCGCGTGATGAGGTCGGTTGTCGAGATGTTGGGCGTCCGTGCAAACTCCAAGAAGCGACCTGCATCCTTTACCTCTTGGTAGCAATCGTTGCCATCGGCATCGGTAGTGATATCGTCTCCGTGCGCGACGTACACGCACCCATTGGCATCCATCACCTTCGGGTCTGTCACGTACGGAGCACCGCTCACAATCGACGACGTCCACCGACACGCCTCGACAGCAAATTCACGCTCGTCCAGGTGCATCACCACTGGGCCCTTGTTGGCCAGAATCTCCTCGTCAGTGTGGATTCCGACGGCCAACGCGTCGCCCAAGGCGCGAGCTTGATTCAGCGCACCAGCGTGTCCGTGGTGGAAAAAGTCAAAACAACCATCCACCCAAATGCGGCCACGATGCTCGGATGTCATTCTATGGATAGTCTGCCGATGACTTGAGCGCTTTAAAGTCCACGAACCTGGCCTGGCCTATCTATTATACTGGTCGAACCCCGGCTGCAAGTCCCGCATCACGTGCACGCATGTGAAGCCACAAGCCGCAGTCACATGGCATGCTCGGACAAGAACGGATAGCTTTGCCAGTTGTGGTGGTGCCGCTGTGCGCGAGTAGGAGTATCATGGCGCAAAACCTCCCAGCACGATCGCGAAAGGACGGCTCCAAGCTGACAACGGATCACCAGCGGTTCGGTTAGTCTTAGGAGCCCGAGAATGGCGGCCGACACTCCCACAGAAGACCGTGATATGCCAGACTTCGTCGACCAAGAGGCCTCCAATGACGATGAGTACCGCGAGGAAGATTCAGACGACTCAGAAGACGGCGACGACGGCGATGATGATCGCGTCGAGGACGATGATGTGGATGCCACATCGAATGTTGACGATGATGACGACACAAAGTCTCGCACTGACGGCCAGAGCGCCACTGGAACCGACGCAGACGTGACCGCAGAGCCAGTGAAGCGGAAGCGTGGCCGGCCTCCTGGCAGCGGTCGCAAGAAGAAGGGACAGAATGCTGGCGGGAAGTCCGGTCGGTTTCAGGCATTGCAGGTCCCGCTTGACGAGAATGGAAACCCGTATAAGGTAGACAACGATGAGCTCGTGCTGCCCGAAGATCCCGCGGGAGAGCAGAAAGTCGACAAGTCTGGCTTTTTGCAGGGCGGTCGTGAGTTTCGCGTGCGCACGTTCACGGTTCTGGGCCGTGGCGAGCGCCAGTATATGCTTGCGACGGAGCCGGCGCGCTGCGTCGGGTTTCGCGACTCATATCTTCTGTTCCAGCGTCATCGCATGCTACTCAAAATCAAGCTCACGGATGATGAGAAGTTTGACCTCATTGAGCGTGAAATCATGCCTCACTCATACAAGGGCCGTACCATAGGCATTGTGACTGCGCGCAGTATATTCCGCGAATTTGGCGCGCGTCTGGTTGTTGGTGGAAAGCACGTTGTCGACGACTATTACGAAGCCAAGGCCAAGGAGGAAGGTCTGAATCCGGAAGAGCTCGCGGATCCCAGCGACGTGTTGCCTCCTCCCGGCGAGGAGTACAATCGCAACCAGTATGTGGCGTGGCACAACTCCCAGGCGCAATTTGAGGGCAACGCGGCCGCGCTATACCAGTCTAATCTGAAATCTGTGCTCCAAGCTGCTGCAGACGCGCCTTCAACTGCGACACAAGAAGTGGCTGCATCGCCCGTCGATCCGGCTTACTTCTCTGAGAGCACGAAGGCTGCGAGCATGTACAACGCAGAGCTTACGACCCTGCGGCGACAGCTGCTGAAGCGGTCCATGACTGATGCAGGCATCATTGAGCCTCATACGGCTGTGCGGTTTGTTCCGCAAAATACGCAGCCGAGTAATGCGCGCATGTCCCGCCTGTCCAACAAGGCTTCTAAAGGAGCCATCGAGATTACGACTGTGATGAAGTGGCCGCAAAGCTCTCAACAGCCGAAGCTGTCGAAAGTGGATCCACACGTGTGGGAATCGGTGGATCCGGAAACCAAAAAGGCTATAATCGAGCAAATACAGCTTGAAAAAGGCGCTGCCTAAGGCGTTCATAGATGCAAGGCTTCAAATGTTCACTCTGATTTACGGTAATTGCAGCATCTGTACTTTACATGAGCATTAAAACATAACATCGACGCCGCCGCAGATCAGGCAAAGCTAATCGGACGTGCGTGCATACAATATAAGTACATATCTGCGTACTTGGCGTGCGACTGTGTGGGGGACTTACTATTTTCGGCATGACTGCACCTCATGACTCCACTCAACTATTTTGCGTGTGGCTGATGTGCACTTTGCGATGTTACTCTAAGTGCGAACCAAGGGTGCAATGCTAGGAAAGTATGTTCTTGGGCTTTTGCTCACAGCGTCATGCACAGACGCCTTGTTCGGTATTCCGAGTGGCCTCGCATCTGCGGATGATGACTTCCACAACTGGAGGGAAAAGCTACGAGCAGCTAACCATCGTCGTACGTTGAGACGGCTGAACAACGACGGCAGCCTATTTGATAAGGCATGGATACCGACGAACGATCTTGCTGCCATTTTTAGAGCATCATTCCGCGGACTTGCTGGCTTAATATGGGGCTTCGACGAGGAGGAAGGCGATTCGTCTACGTGTACTCTGACATCTATAAGCATTCCTTCTTGGTGCATGAATCCTTTGACGATACTTCTGTTCGTTTTGTTTATACAGGGAGCAGTCTCGCTCGGTATTTCGAGGATACGGAGGGCTCTCAATGACGAGAACGAGGATGTGAGCGACAGCGACGACTCCGAAGACGGTGAGGAGCCGGAAGACGAAGTCCCGTTGGCCTTAACCCGAGACTATAGCTACACGCAGCTGTATCCAAAGTTCAAGCGAGCAGCCACCGCCGGCGTTACGACTGAAAGACAGCGAGTTGTAACATTTGACGTACGTGAGTCTGAACGTAGCGACGGCTCTCAAGCGCGTGAATGTGGTCATGCAGATGAAGCTAAAGCGGAAAAACATATTTAGGGGTATCAATAAACCGAGTCATTTTACAGGAGGAGCCTTATAGCTTTTCAGTGGTCCACCTCAGCGCGCGTGATGTCAATAGTTGTTTCCCATGCTACGTCGTCGCCTATCTCAGAGCCCATTGCTTCGCGGACAGCCTTCGCGGCCGCGTCTCGTACACGGCGCTCATCGGCGACTTTTCCGGACATGACGATGCACATACTCGCGAGCCAGAGGTCATGATGCACCTGCCAGAGACTGATATCGGTGACCTCTGCGACGTTCGGGTCACTGCCCACCATGTCGGCAATGGCTTGGCTGCGATCGGTGCCGCCATACGACATCACAAGCATACCGCCGAACAACTTCGCCTTCGCCCATCCCACCCACACCATGATGAGCCCCATTATCGGCGTGAGTAGTGTGTCAATCCAACGACCCAGCGGGCCCGGAAACAGTGGTACGACGAGTACAAGGCTAGCAATCATCATTGTGCTTCCCGCCAGCGGATTCGATGGAGCACGCGTCACTGACGGCAGCATTGACAGCATTGCCATGAGCACAATAACAACGTGTTGCTTAATGTGACTGGCCGTAATTTCTATAGTGTCGTCATGGGAGTGATGGTCATGATGGCTGCCCGTGGCGAGCTCCTGGGTTATGTGGGAGAACACGTCTCCGCCAATAAATATCAGCACGGCGGATAGCCCAAATGCAACAAGGACCTCGACGCGCTTCAGAGCAAACGGCAACCGCAGCGAGCTCTGTTTCCACACGTCGAAGTTGGCCAGGATCTCGACGAGCACGAGAGTTGTCGACACAACCGTCTCGTACGCGAGCAGATGGGCCAAGGTGGACACGGAGTGCGCTACAGGGCTGCTCACCGAGTACACGATGGCGGCCACGACCGTGCGCACATAGCACCACGTCAGCCGGATGACCTGGCGGCGGTTAACGCTTTGCCAGTATTCGTGCACCGTGGGGACAGCCAAAGACAGAGGGATGGCCAGCGGCGCGCGCTCCTCCGGCTCCTGGAAAAAGTTCAGGCTGACACTGCTATGTTTGTAGCGGTGCCCGCGGCGCTGGCTTGCCCTCCCGCCCGAACTTGGCCGTGAGCTCGGCGTGACGTACGTCGACTGGAAGTTGAACGGGTTGTACTCCTGATTAGGGTCGTCGGCAGAGCCCGAAACGGAGCGGATGGGGCTCAGGCTGCGCGAGGGGGGTTCTGATGGTAGGTTGCGTGACGGAACCGATAGGAATGATGAGCGGCTGCGCGTCTGGCGCTTCTTTTCCACGAAAGCGCCGACCGCGTCGTCCTCGGCAAACGTCTCCGTATTCAAGGATCGTTCGTTGGCATTCCCGAGCTGATGTACGGGCGAGTGTATAGACGGCCTCCCGGCCGAGTGCACGCTGGAGCGGCTGCCGCTCCGACCTTGCCAAGCAGCAGGGCTACCTGGCGGGGGCAGCGTCGGGTCCGTAGCCATACCGGCATACCATGAGCTGCGCTTGATCTCGGCGCCTATAGGGACATTTTTGGGACTTGGCGGGTTCTCCTGCTTCGGCGAATCCGGGTCCAGCCGCGGCCAATCCTGCATGTCCTGGCCGCGAACAAGGTACTGTCGGTCGGTGGTGACTGCCGATTACGTGTGGAGGAGGAACACCAGAGCTACGCGTCTCGTGCTGAATGGAGACCAGTACTAAGAGGAGGACTGAGAGCGCGTAGAAATATCGACTACGTGTAATCTAGGCTTGAAATGCAGATAAATATTCGACTTGGAGTGAGTAATGAGTGTGCGCGAGCTTGTTTTGCGGCTAAGTATGATGATGATCATAGGTGGCTATGTAACGTACCTTCGGTACACAGTGCTCCTTTATTTGCTTAGCAGTACCCGCGCAATAGTCCGAACGATCCGTATACTTTCAACGATTGGTAGTGAGACTAGACAAATAAATATACAGTAGTAATATACAAGCACAGCAGTCATGCCAGCCAAACCCCACCGCCGCGTTCGTTCATGAGCTCGACAAGACCCATCAGTGTAGAGCTCTCAGGGCTCCAGCCCAGCTGGAAGCTTGTCGAGATGCGTTTCAGATTTTTTAAGTAGTCCGTGGCCAATAGCACGTCGCCGGGCCGAATTTTGTCGGCATGTCCCATCAATCCGCTTGACGCCAGCGTCAGGTTTTCCAGAGGATGATTTTCCGGGATAAAGACGGGGTCCAATATAGCGCTCGTCACATAGTCAACGCTCACGCGCAGTGTCTTAAGGTTCGGACAGAGCAAAAATACCGTATCCAGAGTATCGGCACTCAGTTTCGGCATCAAATAATACACAGCGAGCCGCTTGAGTTGCGGCCCAATCCTGCTGAACAACGAGCGCAGTGCTTGCGTGTTCATGTACGGACAGTTAGAGATCTGAAGATCGGTCAATCCTACCGGGAACGACGTGTTTTCGATGAACTCCGACGGAAAGCCACCAGACAGCCCCAGCTGCCGCAGATTTGGCGGCCACTGAATATCCGCGTTCTGCCCACACTCAATGGAGGACCGAGGGAAATGCAGAACCTCTAGATCGTGAAAATTCTGAATGATCTTAAAGAGTTGCGGCAGGTCGACCGTTTCAGACACAAGACTCAGGTCCAGTGCCCGCAGGCGGTGACACGCAGCCAGGGAGACCATGGGCGCATAACCGAAGTGCGACTGCGGGGCCGTGAATCGCTCGAGTTTCGGAGAGCACCGTCGTAAAAGCCGCGACACCATGGAATTCTTGCCGACCTGGGCAATTTTGACGAGGTCGAGCTCGCGGACCATAGCGCCGAGCGCCCGGTCGTTCGAAATCGCGGCCACAAACGTATAAAAGTTTGTCGGCGTCAAATTGGGCTCGCTGTAAATATGCGGTAGCGTCATCGCATGCCAGCGGCGATTCACGAAGAGCAAATTGTACCGCTTCGGTGTCAATGAGCAGATCAGGTCGATCAATTCCAGAGGAAAATCGTGCAGAAGCCCGCCTCCGTTCACGGGGTCATCGGCGTCCGTCGAATCGGAGACGTATTCGACGTCAATTGCGCCGCCAAGCGTCAAGTCCTCGATAGGTGGTGGGTCTATGTCCACTAGGCCCGTACCGGTAACTTTCCGGTACGCCACCCGTGTTTTATGAGGGCGACGCTTGCCAACCATACTGTACAATGAAGGTGTGAGATGCTTACCCTTCCTCGGTGCTAATATAAGGTGGGCACGTGTGCGGCCGGGGCCGGGATTGAAGAGTTTGGACGAAACAAAGAACAGACTTTTGAGTGGCAAAAAGTGATCCGTTGATTAATGGTACAGGCGACGTTCACATAATCATAGACAGATATGCGTTCGCGAGAATAGTACTACAACCAGCTTCGTACTGCGTGACATACGTCAGGCAGCCGGAGATGCACAATGAACGTCGCGGGAACATACGTGCGTGGTTTCTACGGAGCCCTTTTGCAGCGAGTTAATTACTTCCAGTCATATGTATCGTACTACGTGCCTACGATTGAAGCAGGATTGATTATGCACGCAATCCATACATGTTCAAGGTTGTTAGGTCCTGGCACATATAGCAGCTTCAAACGCGAATCATTCTCCACGCGTACTTAGCTCTAACGCGTTTTGTATTTGGCGCTTTTTGTAAGAAAATCATTGCTCAACGAACAATGCTCTGTAACGTACTACATAAGTTAACATCCCTAGGACTGCGACGCGCGCGATTAGTCGCCCACACCGGAACAGGGCCGGGGACGCTAAAATGCAGCGACGTTAGCAGCATGTGTACATTCACAATGATGGAATGCCTGTCTGTGCATATGCGCGATCATGCGCGCCTAGTGGAAAAACCACCTAGCGCGCCAACGCAAATCATATCATTTCAGCAGCACTCAGAAGGTGGGCGACACTCTTATTTGCTCCGGGCCCGGACCTTCCGCCGCTTACGCTTCAAACGCCGAACACGCTTCTTGTGCCACTTGGCTCTCATTTTGGTTAACGAAAGAGTCTAGCGACGATTAGGATGTGCTCCTATAACTTTGGGATGGTCCACGTGATGAGTGAGGCCCCCCTCTTGGGGCTTCAGCAGCAGAATCGGATGAGTAAGAAATCGAGCCCTGAGCCCTTACACATTTCTGGAGCACTGTGATGTGATGCTAGTCAAATGCAGCGCATCGTTTGAATGCGCTACTTAGTTGCTTTAGTAGTCCTAGCCTCACTATTTGAAGTTAGCACCCAGATCAAGGTACACACGGCTATTTAATGATACGCGGGTTGCAAGTCCCTTCAACTGAAGAAGTTCCTGATAAATAGGCTTTCCGCTAGACCCCAACAAAGTAGCTATTAAGATGATGATGACACTTTCCGCTCAATAAGTACTAAACGTTACTGCACCTAGCAACATTACTGATTTACGGCTCGAAGTCGTCCGTGGTGGCGCCGGCGGCAGTGCGCCCCCGCTTTGTAAGAACGAGTTGCCATAATCTGCGAGTGCCAATAGTTTGCCTACGACCGCGAATTACTGCGCATGATGGCACTACTGAGACCCGGTCTCCAGCAATTAAAGACACTGAGCTCTAGAGCAGTGTCGACAAAGTCGAGCATTCCCGCAGGGATCCCAGCTCAGGCTTTGGTGCAGCTTCCCCGCTCAGTCATTGCCATATACGGGCGCGACACCCCAAAATATCTAAATGGGCTTATCACAATACGACCACCCGAACCTAGGCCAGACCTCGACCAACCGCAGGCCGGAGCCTATGCTGCTTTGCTCAATGCCAAGGGTCGCATCATCTCCGACATGTTTGTGTACACAGCCCACGACAATGCGCAGGTTCAGAGCGCCACGGGCGCGAATGGCACCTTTTGCTACCTACTAGAAATCGACAGCAGCCTTGTGGATAAAGTGGTGGATATACTTGACTTTCACGTCCTCATGTCTGACGTGGAGATCAAGGTTCTTGACAATTACAAGGTGTGGTCCGCGTGGAACGATTTGGAGGATATGGAACCCGCTGTGTTTGGGGACGGCAGCTTATGGATCAATGATATGCGGGCTCCAGGACTCGGACTCCGCGGGGTTGGACAGAATCTAGGCGACTTTGGCGGAGACATGGCCACATCGGCGGAGTACAACCTGCGGCGGTACCTATGCGGCGTGCCAGAGGGCCCCGAGGAGCTCATCCCCGGGAAGACCTTACCTTTGGACGCCTGTGTGGACTACATGGGAGGCATTGATTTTAATAAGGGCTGCTATCTCGGGCAAGAGCTCACTATTCGCACTCATCATCATGGCACCGTGCGCAAACGGATGACGCCCATTGTACTCACGCGTGACGCAAACGAGGAGATCTCGGAGGACATTTACAAACCCGAAGAGTTCGATGTTAGTGCCGGAGCAAACATTACGGACGCCAGCCCCGTTCCAAACCAAAAAATGGTTTCTCCGATATTTGGAGAAAGCCCCTTCAAAAGCTCCGGGCCGGGCGCAGCATCGCGGCTGAGGCCCGCAGGATCCATTGTCACCACGCTAGGAAATGTGGGCCTGGCCACGATCCGTCTCGACAAACTCGGCCACGATTTCCGGGTAAATGACTACTACGTGAAGGCATTAACTCCGTACTGGTGGCCCGAGCCGTCGAGCACCGAAGCGGAGGGAGAATCCAACGACCAGCAGACCCAGTCTTATTAGACTTGCATTAAATCCGATATTATATTGCGCCTCGCCCTCGGCGAAGTGCGTATGCGTCTCACTATTAAGGCGCCATCGCTGACGCACATGCAAATCATGCATGGTATGCAAACCCGCGTATGCAGCCCCAACCCCGTGGCCCAAGGCGGGCCCCTAAATTTTGCGTGATTTCTTAACCCTGACTCAGTGAGCAGCGGTCTCACGCCTGCAGGAAGCCGGCCACGAGGCCTACCCTCGCACCAGCGTGGCGCAAACCATATCGCCCGTATTTGTCAAAAAAGAATGACTGAAAAATATTGTAGCAAGAGTCACAGGGCTAGGGGCCATAAGTAGAGAGACTAAACCTCATCAGGCAACTTTGTTTGTTAACGTGAAATATGACCCCGCCTACCGCTGATTCCCCGGCAAAGAAGCAGAAGACAGCCAAGGACCAATCGCCCATGTTCGGCCCCGATGGCATCTCCCGTCTCGGAACCCCCGAGGTCGAGGGCGAAGATGTGCGTATTTTGGGCTACGACCCGCTCGTGCCGCCAGCCTACCTACAGGCTGAAATCCCGGCCCTCGCAAAGTCCCTTGAAACAGTCGCCAGTGGCCGAAGGAGAGCGATTGAAGTCATCAATGGCGCAAGCGACAAGATGCTTGTTGTCGTGGGCCCCTGCTCCATCCATGACCCTGCCGCTGCTACGGAGTACGCGCAGCGCCTGAAGAGTCTGAGCGACGAGCTCGACAACGACCTCGTGGTCATCATGCGTGCTTACCTCGAGAAGCCGCGTACGACTGTTGGCTGGAAGGGTCTCATCAACGACCCGGACGTGAATGGCACCTTCAACATCAACAAGGGTCTCCGCGTTGCGCGCCAGCTGTACAGCGACCTCACGCAGTCCGGCGTGCCTATTGCGGCCGAGATGCTCGACACCGTGTCGCCGCAGTACCTTGCAGACCTGCTCTCGCTTGGTGCCATTGGCGCGCGCACCACCGAGTCGCAGCTCCACCGTGAGCTTTCTAGCGGGCTCAGCTTCCCCATGGGCTTCAAGAACGGCACGGACGGCAATGTCGGTGTTGCCATTGACGCCGTAAAGTCTGCCTCCAGTAAGCACCACTTCATGGGCGTGACGAAGCAGGGCGTTCTTGCCATTACCACCACGAAGGGCAACGAGAACGGCTTCATCATCCTGCGTGGCTCCACGAAGGGTACTAATTATGACGCCGAGTCCGTCCGCGAGGTCAAGGAGAAGCTCGGCGAGTCCAAGATCAACATCATGGTTGACTGCTCGCATGGAAACTCTCAGAAGGACTACAAGAATCAGCCTAAGGTGCTCAAGTCTGTAGCCGAGCAGATTGCTGCTGGCGAAAACAAGCTGGTTGGTGTCATGATTGAGTCTAACATCCATGAGGGCGCTCAGAAGAGCAACGAGGACGGCAAGGACCACCTGAAGTACGGTGTCTCCATCACTGACTCGTGCGTTAACTTCGAGACCACGGAGGTAATGCTGCGTGATCTGGCTAAGGCTGTGCGCGAGCGTCGCGAAAAGACCAACTGAACAGGAGGTAGCCCTCCTTTCCAAAACCGTAGTTATTGCGTACAGTTCATTTTCATATGAGTAGCTTGAAAGCTTTCTTTTGTAACGACAACAAACCAGTTTGAATTTTATTTGTGAAGACGAATCAATCACGTCGACTATTTGGCTTCACAAAATTAAGTTTAATTCGCTGGACTGGCCGGCTGCATGAGTCTCATGAGTTTCGCATAGGGTAAGGTTGACGCAGCCGCCGATCAGCCGACCGATATATACTAGCAACCCCACAGTGTGAGGCCTGCGAGTATGTGCATATAATTGAGGTACTGATCACACAATCGGATACCAACTTATCCGTCTCTGCAATATGGGCGCTTCTTCCGACTCACGCCCGTTCTTCTTAATTCGCCTTTTATCACTCTTCCACTTTGGGCACTGCTTTGTGCAGCTCGACTTTGGTCGACATCTTCATTATGATCTGTCAAAGCGAGATGCGGATAATTCGCTCTCCTTGGAGAATGTTGTCTCATACTACCGCGCGGAGATCTTGATTGGTACCCCTCCCCAGCCAGTGAGTGTGCAGATAGATACAGGAAGTAGCGATCTATGGGTCATTTCGACAGAAAACCCGTTATGCCGCTCGAGGATCAAGTGCCCAGAGCAGGCGATGTTCAACACGCGTCGAAGCTCAACATTCCTCCGCAATGACTCTGTGCCGTTCAGTATAGCGTATGGTGATTCGACCTACGCCAACGGGACGTTCGCGCAAGACACCATACAGATTGGAGGCGCGTCCAAAAGAGCGCACCAGCTGATAGAGGAGCGAGCAGCGTCTCCCGGTTTCACGGTGCAGAACGCGAATTTCGCGGTCGCAGAGACGGCAAATTCTACTGAGGCCGTATGGGGCATTGGCATGGAGAGCACGGAGAGCATGGCACGAAACGTTGATCCCGATGGCAACGTTTCTCCAACATACCCCAACTTACCAGTGCAAATGAAGCAACAGGGCATCATCTCGCGTGTCGCATACTCACTCTGGCTAAACGACCTAAACTCGTCTGCGGGGTCGCTATTATTTGGCGGTGTAGATCATGCTAAGTACATTGATCAGCTCCAAACTGTACCCATGGTCAGCTCGTACCATGGCATTGGCTTTCCTATGGACTTCTCTGTCATGCTTCATGGGATCTCGGCTTACAACTCTCAAAACGTCTCTGCAAGCCTTGTGAACTGCAGTTTACCCTTCCTGCTCGACTCCGGTACAACGTATAGTCAAATGCCAGTGGAGTTCCTTGACCCGATCATGCAAACCATCGGCGCTGTGCTGGACGACACAGGCGGATTCTATGTGCTTGGTCAGGAGCAGAGAGCTGCTATTTCTGGTGGCGGACTCATATTCAATTTGAGCGGTATAGAAATCTACGTGAGTTTCGACGAGCTTCTAATCCCCATTGGCTCGATCCGCCCTCAAGGACTGCTTCACGTTACAGAAGCCCCGTTTGAGCGCGACGCTAATGATGCGGGGTCGCCTGAACACGCAGAATACGTGCATGAACTCACCTCCGAGCTCGAATTAGACGAGAGTACAACAATTAGTGCATCAACCAAAGCTCGTAGACGGAAAGCCCGAAACTTCTACCTTGTTGGAATCTACCCGGTCAACGTGCACGCAGGAGGCGTGTACATTCTGGGTGACACTTTTCTGCGCAGCGCGTATGTTGTCTACGATCTTGAAAACAAAGAGATTTCGCTCGCGAATACCGTCTACAACGCAACCGACTCTCGAATCGAGGAAATAGACGCCAATGGGGTTCCCAGTGCAATCCCTGCTCCAGGCTATTCTGAAACAAGCGTCGTTAACGACGTGGCGACGTTCGTGGCTACGGACCTATATACATCTACAACAAGGCCGCACGCGAGATCGACGACTGCTCAAGAAAGCGGTACGACCACGATCAGCCAATTACCATCGCAAGTTAGTCCTGGTGCGGCCTCGGCTACCTTAGCCACAAGGTCGGCGCTAGCTTATCATGCGAAGCATAATGACGGGCACCGCTCCGTACCATGGCTATGCAAGACAACGCTGCTTATGACTGCAGGAATTCTTTTAATTGCCGCACTATCGTAGTGTGGCGTTCTATGTGGTCGAGTGTGAGAACCACTTTAACCCTATTGTCTAGCCCGTCTACCCACCCTAAACACCATGACTCAGTTCTTCCGTATTTTTCTGGTAAAGCGGTGCGCTGCTGTACTTGACGAAGTTGACCTCGTTCTTTTGTAGGCTGGAACATGAGCGGCGAAAGTGGACAGATCATCCCAATCATCGATGTCGATAGTGGAAACATCCGCAGTCTTCAAAACGCGATTAAGTTTCTTGGGTACGAAACGCAGCTCGTAAGAAACGCCGATGAGGCGAAAAAGGTCCTTCCAAACGCATCTCGCGTGATTCTGCCCGGTGTGGGCAATTTTGGTCACTTTATGGATCATGTCAGGGACCGCAACCTGGTGGAGCCCATAGAGGAGTACATTAAGAGTGGCCGACCTCTCATGGGTATCTGTGTGGGTCAGCAAGCGCTTTTCTCCACGAGCTCAGAGAGCCCGCAGAGTCGCGGGCTGGGAATCTTGCCCGGTGCGGTGTCTCGGTTCAATGATAGCACGAAAAGCGTGCCGCATATTGGCTGGAACAGCTGCACATTGCCAACGCGCCAGAAGGAGCTGTACTCCATTTCCCCAGACAAAAAGTACTACTTTGTGCACTCCTATGCGAGAATAGGCACGGAAGATCTTGAGGGATGGGACTACGCCGTGTGCACGTATCAAGACGAGCAGTTTGTGGCCGCGCTCGCTAAGGACAATCTGTTTTTCACTCAATTCCACCCTGAGAAGAGCGGGCAAGCAGGTCTTGACGTGATTAAGGCGTTCATTTCTGGTGAAAGGGAAGGTGCTCCTGTCTCAAACCCTTCGGCCGCGGTCAAGGATGGATTGACGAAGCGCGTTATCGCATGCTTGGACGTTCGCACCAACGATAAAGGTGACATTGTGGTCACTAAGGGAGACCAGTACGATGTGCGTGAAAAGGCCGAGGGACAGGAAGTGCGCAACCTGGGCAAGCCCGTGGAAGTTGCAAAGAAGTACTTTGAACAGGGTGCTGATGAGGTAACCTTCCTGAACATTACTAGCTTCCGAGACTCTCCGCTGCGGGATCAGCCTATGGTTCAGGTTCTGAAGACTGCGAGCCAGTCAGTATTTGTACCGCTCACGATTGGTGGTGGTATTAAGGACACAAAAGATCCGGAGACACATAAGGTCGTGCCTGCTCTCGATGTGGCTTCACTGTATTTCCGGTCCGGTGCAGACAAAGTGAGCATTGGAAGCGATGCTGTCGATGCGGCCGAAGAGTGGTACCGGAGCAATAAGCAAAAGACCGGGACCACGCCGATCGAGACTATCTCGAAGGCCTATGGCGTGCAGGCCGTCATTGTGTCGATTGACCCGAAGCGACGCTATGTGAAGGACCCCAGCGAAGTAAAGCATCACACGTTCAAGACCCAGTTTCCTGGTCCTAACGGTGAGGAGTACGTCTGGTATCAGTGTACCTCAAAGGGAGGCCGCGAAATGCGTGATCTCGGTGCCTACGAGCTTGCCCAAGCCGTCGAAGCATTAGGTGCTGGCGAACTGCTGCTGAACTGCATTGACAAGGATGGAAGCAACTCTGGGTTTGACCACGAACTAGTGCAGGACATTAAGAACTGTGTGCGGATCCCGGTGATTGCGTCCAGTGGCGCCGGGAAGCCGCAGCATTTCGTCGACGTGTTTGAGCAAACGACGACCGACGCGGCCCTTGGCGCAGGTATGTTCCACCGCAACGAGTACACCGTGGGCGAGGTCAAGGATGCAATGCGTAAGGCTGGGCTTGAGACACGATAGGTCACAGAACTTACGGATATCAGAATGTTCCCGGAATTGTGTGTGTAATTTTAGATTGTACTTGAGTTTTCGAATGTTGAGGTGCATATGAACGATAATAGTGACAAGTGAACAGTTCGTAATGGCTTACTTGCTGTCCTCGGCTGCCTCCTGGTGGTCGCTCGCAATGATGCTGAACTGGCCTCCCGCACCAGCCCAGACCATGTTGCGGCCAGTGGTGGCAGTGTTTTTGATTCTGCGAGGCAGGTCTTCCTCCTCGGGGCCATCTTCGCCCGCTGGCTTGCCGTGGCCGAGCTGGTAGACGGCGCCAAAGCCCCACGTCCACGTCGAGCCGTCGGTTTTCGAAATGGCGAGGCAGTGGTCCGTGCCGGCTGCGACATACTTCATCGGCGGAAGAGGCACGGGCTCCTCCTCAAAGGTCGCCTTCGTCAACCGGACCGCCGTGGGCACAAAGCTCGGCGTGCCGTCCTGCTCACGTACAGTGTTCTCCGGCAGGTCAGTATAGGGCACGCCCAGTTGGTGGAAGTTTGTCTCACCAACTGTCCATATTTCGCCGTCATGACCAAGCCATATTGAGTGGTGTCCGCCGGCAGCGATCTGCACAATGTGCTTGTCATCCCACTCATCGGCATGCGTTGGCTGTTCTATGAACGTGTTCGGGCCAACGGGATCAGAGATTCCGCACTGACCAAAGTTGTTCAAGCCCCAGCTATATACGCGCCCGTTCGCGTCCAAGGCGTAGCTTGAGAAATCGCCGGCGGCAATGGACACAATGCTGGAGATTTTGGGCACACGCACGGGACCAACCGTACGCGTGCGCAGCGACGAGCGCGTGCGAACGCCGAGCTGGAACGAATTTCCGACGCCCCATGCATACACGTTGCCCTCGGCCGTCAGGATTAGGAAGTGGTCCTTTCCGCCAGCAAGCGCAACAGCGTGCTTGATCATGGGGATGCGTACAGGGGTGTTCTGGTACTTCACACGCGGCGCAAACGCTTTGTTACCGTCGTCAATGAACGTGCCCCAGCCATACAGATGGCCTGCCTCGCTAATAGCCGCGCTTGCTGAGTCCGTTGCGCCCACGGCAACGAACCGCAGATCATCCTTAACGCCTTCCACGCGGCCGGGCGTGCTCTCCTTGGCATTGAGGTCATTATCCTCGTCCATGTCGTCCGGGTTCTCCTTTGTGAACCGGCCAAGCGCGCCCGTGTCGTTCTGACCCCACGACCACAAGTGACCTTCGTGGTCGACAGCAATACTGTGTGCACCGCCAGCAGCCACGGCAACAATGCCAACATCGTTTGCCGGCAGCAGGGGATTCAGTCGCGGCCGCTTCACCTCCGTCACGCGCGGGCCGAGGCCGAGTTCGCAGATTGTGCCGCTGCCGAACATGAAAACATCGAGGCGCGTTTCCGGAAGAGTGGGAAGCGGGTTCAGTAGTGCCCGCGTGCGCTTGGCGGGGCGGGCTTCGTCGACTCTGCTACGTTTTTCAGCCATGTTTACGGGAACAGCAGTTTCAACGAGATCACCTACAAAACGGTCGTTGTTTTGGTTTTGCCTCACGTGCGGGCCTCGAGGGCTTGGGTAAGACGTCCGATGAGATCTGCTTAGTACTAAACGGGAAGGGGGCTCCTGGCCCCCACAGCGGCAACGCAGCGAATATATGTGATCAAGTTAGGAAGCATATGATGGCCAAGCCAAGAACCTTTTGTAAGGCGAGTGCGAAGCACCCACCTTCAATATAATTGGTCTCAATGAATGAGGAAACTTAATCGTTGGATTCTCCTTTCGGACTATTTAATTAAAAGTTGCGCGCGTTTGGCAGGCCTGAGAGTATTCCCGATGGCGCGCGCATAGAGTGTTTCCCCCTTAAATCTTTCCACAAGCTTCCCCTGCTCAATCTGCAATCCAACACCCATAATGTATCCATACCTGCAAAATTTGCACGCCGAAACTCATTGTAAACTTACTCTGCTCATAACACTTACTTTTAATTTATTGGTGAGACAGGTGCTACAAAAGAACCGCTTACTTAATTTTTTTAAAAGAACTTGAACCCGGTTTTTCAAACACACTTCAGTGGTGCACAGAATGCCGAAATCCAAGACTGCGAAGCTACAACGGCATGATCCGCTGCAGCAATCAATAGAAGAGGGCTCTGGACACCTTAGAAGCTCGAACCGTGCCCGTCACAAGCGCCAATCCGCCATCGAAGGCAGCGACGATGAGGGAACTGGCTACATGGAGCCCGCTGCGACGCGCAAAATTCTGGACATTGCCCGCGCTCAGCAGCAGGAGATTGACGAGGAGGACAAGCAGGATTCCCTCAAGTACGGCCTGCGCAGCTCAAAATATGAGAACGACGACGAAGACGAAGACGAAGACGAGGACGAGTGGGTAGATGACGGAGAAGCTGAAGACGAGGAGGAGTATGCGCAGCTCGATTTCGAGAACATGCCTGAGGATGCGAATCCTGAGGACCTGGAGATTTTCAGTCGCTATGTCGAGGAACAGGAGGGCGCGCAGACAATAAACTGGGCGGACAAGATCGTAGAGAAGGTCAAGGAATTCCAGAACCAGGGCGGCCGCGGGTCTGGCGAGGATGCGGAGATGCAGGCAGCGCCGGTCTCGTTCAATGGTGCTCCAAACGACGAGGATGAGGAAGAGGAAAAGGGAGTTATGTTGCCACCGAAGGTGATCGAGGTGTACTCGCAGGTTGGTGAGCTTTTGAGCCGCTACCGAAGTGGTAAACTGCCGCGCGCGTTCAAGATCATTCCCACCCTTAAGAACTGGCAGGACGTGCTTTACGTGACGGACCCAGAAGGCTGGTCGAATCAAGCGCTGTACGAAGCTACGCGGATCTTCGTTGCTGGAATGCCCACAAATAAGCTGCACCGCTTCATCCAGGGTCTGCTGCTGCCGCGATTCCGACATCAAGTGAAGCAGGACGGATCTGTGAATTACCACATTTATCGTGCCTTGAAGAAGGCACTTTTCAAGCCGGCGGCATTTTTCAAGGGGTTCTTGTTCCCACTGCTCACACAGGGCCAGTGCTCGACTCGCGAGGCCGTGATTGCGAGTTCCGTGCTTGCTCGCGTGAGCATTCCCGTCTTGCACTCGGCGGCAGCGCTTCTGCACATTGCCGAGCTCGACTACCAGACCGTGAACTCCGTATTTATTCGTGTGCTACTGGATAAGAAGTACGCTCTGCCGTACAAAGTCGTGGACGCCGTGGTGTTCCACTTCGTGCGATTCCGGGCAATCGAGGATCCGCAACCGGTCATTTGGCACCAGAGCCTATTGTCGTTTTGCCAGCGGTACAAAAATGATATCACCGACGACCAGCGAGACGCGCTCATGACGGTTGCTCGCGCGCAGCAGCACCCGCTCATCACGCCCGAGGTCCGTCGCGAGCTTCAAGCCGGCGAGCCTCGCATGGCATAAAATAGCACTAGCAGAATGTTAATAGCTTCGGAGCATTACCTATATAATATTTACGGCTCGACTCACGAACGCCGCCGATTATGGGTGCACCGGGGCACTCATGTTTGGCTCCTGTATTATTGATCGCTTATGGTAAGTGGTAAGCGGTAGTCTATATGCATACATAAACGTTGCGGAACAACACAGCTCTCTTGACAAGCGGCATGTGTGCTTTACGCATCGCGCGCAGTTAGGCAGAGCTCGGGCCAGGTAGAGCTCGGCCGAACAACAATCACTTGATCCTCGATTGCAAATTATGTAACTATAGCTCAAACCTTTGTGTACTGGGCATTCCAGTATGTGGCCACTGGTGATCACGGAGGCCGGTGCGTCGAGACTAAGTGCTGCGGCGTGGCTCTGCGGCAACACGGTGAGGTACGAGGTACTTTCACGGACTGGGCGGGGGGGATCATCGGCGACTTAATCCGGTTTATTGGAAGGCAAGCGAGCCCGTCGAGGTTAGGTTATGCAGGTGACGCGGCGAAGAGGCAGCCCGAGACTACGAGGCAGACGCATGTGTGCATGACGCTTGCCCTGAGAGTTGACGATTCTGAGCCATACACAGTCTAATGCCCGACGATGTCGACGGGGAGTTAATGCTCTGTGCTAGCTGTACTTCATTCGCACTCACATCCATGTGAAGACCGAGCCTCGTTTGTGCCGTAGACGCACTAGACATATGCAACCCCGCACGCGCGCATTATTACAAATGAGGGTTGGCCCCAATGATGACGTCTACCCTAGTGGCCACAGCGTCGTTGCTCCGGCCCCTTTCAACCCCACCTCGAGGCATACATAAGCTCCGCTCAGGCGATCAACTGTAGATTTTCCCCATAACCTTTGCGATGTTTGTGCCTCAAGCAGTTCAATCATTGCGTATGGCGCAGGTCGCGGGCGCACTGCGACTTGCGACTCGCTCAGGATACTCGCTTCGAGCGAATGCAATGCGTTCGTACGCAACGTCTTCGGACTTGTATGAGGATCTGACCATCCCTAACGGCTTGAAGTACAAACAGCCGAAGGGCCTGTTCATTGGCGGTGAGTTTGTGCCAGCCAAGGCGAATGAGTGGTTTGAAGTGTCGAGCCCCGCTACTGGAAAGAAAATCTTGGATATTGCTGAGGGCAAGGAGGCCGACGTGGATGCCGCGGTTGAGGCGGCTCAGGCTGCTTTTTTGGAGTGGTCGCGCTTGCCACCTTATCAACGCAGCCGTGTGATCAGTGAGATTGCTGACCGCATTGAGGCTCGCGCGGACCTGTTTGCCGCCGTGGAGACTTGGGACAACGGTAAGACACTGAAGATGTCGCAGGGTGATGTTGCGCACACCGTTCAGACGTTCCGCTACTACGCGGGATGGGCGGACAAGATCACGGGCAAGGTTGTTGAGACGGACGAGGACCACTTCAACTATGTGCGTAAGGAGCCTCTTGGAGTTTGCGGCATGATCATTCCCTGGAACTTCCCTCTTCAGATGGTTGCTTGGAAGATTGCGCCTGCTCTTGCTACTGGTAACACTTGTATTCTGAAGAGTGCGGAGTCCACTCCATTGACGGCACTTCTGTTTGCTGATACGATCAAGGACATTCCTGGCCTCCCGAAGGGTGCCGTGAACATCTTGAGTGGCTTTGGCCCTGTTGGCGGCGCCATCTCGTCGCACGAGGGGATTGCGAAGGTTGCGTTCACGGGATCCACGCTGACAGGTCGCCGTGTCTTGGAGAGCTCTGCTAAGTCGAACTTGAAGAAGGTAACGCTCGAGCTCGGCGGCAAGTCGCCCAACATTGTGTTCAACGACGCTAGGCTCGAGGAGGCGCTTGACGCGGCTCTTTTCGGCATCTTCTACAACCAGGGTGAGGTCTGCTGCGCCGGCACGCGTCTTTTCGTGCAGGAGGGCATTTACGACCAGTTTGTGAGCGCGCTGAAGTCGCGCGCGGAGTCGCTGAAGGTCGGAGACCCGTTCGACCCCGAGGTCACTTACGGTGCGCAGACTAACTCTCTGCAGTACGAGAAGGTTCTGAAGTACATCGAGAGCGGCAAGAAGGAGGGCCGTCTGCTTACAGGCGGCGCCAAGATCGATGGAGATGGGCTTTTCATCCAGCCTACTATCTTTGTGGATCTTGACAAGGACTCTACGGTCGCTCGCGAAGAGATCTTCGGACCGGTGCTCGCCGTCGTGAAGTTCAAGGATGCACCGGAGGCTGTCAAGTTCGCGAACGACAGCGAGTACGGTCTTGCTAGCGGAGTTCACACCACTAGCCTGGAGAAGGCCATCTTCGTGGCTAACAACCTGAAGGCTGGCACGGTCTGGGTGAACACTTACAACGCCCTGACCCCGGAGCTGCCATTTGGTGGCTACAAGGCTTCGGGCATTGGCCGTGAGCTTGGTGAGGAGGTTCTTAACAACTATCTGGAGACGAAGACTGTGCGCATCGCTGGAATCTCGTCTGGGCTGGGATCTCCGAAGCTGTAGACTTCTAATAACTCTCTATAACGAAGCTTAAGTTTTTTAGTCCGCATATAGAAGAACTCGTTTAGACCCTATAGTGTGTTGTGTGCCGCTGCGAATTTGGGGCGCCATTGAAGGCACTGTGGCTCTTTTGGTTTCTGGTGATAGATTCGAGCGGGCCCTCATCAGGGCAAGGCATGTATTATCAATATGATGATGATGATCAGCAGCGTCGTCCACTCCATGCCGTGGCTACTTAAGGCAGAGCCTAACAGCCGCATTAAGAAAGGCAAAGACGTGAAATATACGATTGACGATCTTCAGAACGAGAAAGTGTGTTCATGGGATGGTGTAAGAAATAATGAGGCCAGGAAATTCATGAGCTCTATGAAAGTAGGTGACATGGCCTTCTTCTACCAATCTAATTGTGCAGAACCTGGCATCGTCGGGACAATGCGCGTTGTGAAGGAAGCACACCCAGACCCGACGGCTGCGGACCCGACCGAGCCTTATTACGACCCCAAAAATCCCGAAGGAAAATGGGTGGTTGTTGATTTCGAGTATGCATCGCATCTGGTGCCTCCAATTCCTCTTTTCATGATCAAGTCAGAAGCAAGGCTCCAGAATATGTTGCTGGTGAAGCGTTCTCGACTCTCAGTATGCCCCGTTACGGATAATGAGTGGGAAGTTATTTTGCAGATGCATAATGAGAGAAAGCTCCAAGCGGAGCCCGATCTCGACGAGAGCGCCGCAGGTCTTGCCACCAAAGACCGAAAGCGCAAGCTCTCGGCTGGCCCATCTAGTGAGAAAAGGAGCACCGCATCCGTACAGGCCGGGAAAGAAAGCGCACCATCGGGCAAACCTCAAAGGAAATCAAGACGTCACGACCATGGCTCATGATGAATTTAAGCGAAGCATGGTAACGTAAAAAACTGTAGCATGCGTAGTTAATATTACAGATGGGGGACGAAATGGCCGCACGATCAGAGCAACGGATCTGGTGGCTTGTCGAAGCAACACTTCAGTATCGACGCATTTGGGCAAGCCGGATATCGTCAATGCGAAAGCTCGGTTTTTATGAAGAGTGAAGAGAAGATAAAGTCTTCTCCTAGAGAGTCCCTTAACGGGACGTGCCGATACCCTCGAAGCATTGTTAAAACGCGGCACGTGTAAAACGCAAACGGGCGGTCTTCCGAAAGTATGGAAAATCTCAGGAAAGCGAAAGGCAAGTCCTTCGCTTCAATCTGGAGTTCGCATTCGTAGTTCCAGATCGGATTGAACCCATTGTCGAACACGGCCGGGGTCCTCCACTGTGGAGTCAAGCTTGTTGGGGTTGGGCCAATGCCCAGGACTTCAAGGACCACGTAGGGGCTAAAAGGCTCCGCATCTTTCAGATTCTTAGGCCGTGGTAATTGCTGCGCTGATATTATTTTCACCGTGAGTCGGTGGTTTGTCAAGGAAAGCTCGTCAAGTCCTGAAGAGACGGTTGCGTCGCTGCGCATAAAACGCGGTTTCAAGACGTAGCCCACACGAGTTGGGAAAAGTGCACAGTTCAACTGCATGGCGAGATCCCATTTTTGCCAATTCAAGGCAACCATCTGAACACCGGCTTTCCAGAAAAATATGGGGTCGAAGTTAGACGAGTTGATGCGATACGGGGCTGGGTATACGCGTGTGAGGTAGTGTTTGTTGTGAATCTCTAATGCGCGCATCTTTTGCTCATGAGTCGCCATTGATTTAATGGCGCGTTCATTAAAAGAGTACACCGTATTGCGAGCATCATGTTCGGGGAACCCGCCACCGAAATGATGACCGCTGAGATATACACCAAGCTCTGCGAGTGCAGGGACTACTCGGGGTCTACGCTTGCGCGTCGGTGATGCAAGGCCAGATGAAGACAAAGAAGAACCCTCCTCACTACTCGTGGCCGAGTCAGAGGCGTTAGATGCTTTGACTTTGATGAGAATGCGATGTTTTAATGCGTCAGGACTCGGAAGTACAGATCCGTCATCGCCAGGTAGTCGCTCTGTAACTAGCAAGCCAGCAAGTACCGTGCGTAAGATTGACACAATACGCAGCTGGCTCGCTTCTCCGCAGCGAATCTCCAGAGATATGATGAGCGGGTAGGGTGACGAGATGAAGGCGTATTTGAGGATCGCGTCTATGACGTCGCTGAACATGATGCTTCCAGTGAGTCTAGTCATTCCATGACCATGGTAAACCACTGGCGATTGCGCAGTGGATGGCCCATCCCAGCAGTCAAGCTCCAAGCAACGGCACCCGTCCTGCAGAGCACGGATGCAAGACTCAATGGACGAACCGTCTACAACCTGGCGCCCTGTCAGATAAGTGTTGTGGCTAGAAGAAATGAAGTAGTCGCTGAGCGGCAGGGAAAGCTCGGAGTCAGCATAAAGAGAACAATCACTCTTCTCCTCGGCAGACATCAACATTTGTGAGAATTCGTCCAGCGTCGGAACGCGTTCCAGAGGCAGGTCGACGAAGCTAGGTAGCGACTGCTTTTGAACATCTTCGAAAAATGCAACTAAATTGGCCGTGCTTTTACCAATTTCGTATTGTTCGTAAATGTCACGTAAATCGCTGCGACGCTTAAGTAGTCTCACGAACTCCTGGAACTCCTGAAAGTCCAGGAACCCGCTGTTGTCAGCGTCCGCTTCGTCGAAAACCTGTCGAATATAGTGCCAGGAGCAGTTGACGTGCAGCTGCCTCGCCAAGCGCATGACCTGAGCGAAGCTTAGTCGCTTCGGCTCTTCCTTTCCTTGCCCATTCGTGATAGCACTAGTACTGCTTCGCATCCAGTGTACATCCACGAAATGCTTTCCTGCTTGTGAAAGGCCGTTCATGAGTTCCCGCCGGTAACGCACAAGGCGGAATAGGCAGGCGATAAATGAATCAAACTCGCTTTGATTAGCCATAATCAAATGAAGAGCTCGCAATTTCGTATCGTTCGAGCGCTGGTGAATGATAGTGGCCCATCGCGACGAGTGTTCAGCGCTCACTCGAAACTCTTCGCGGTAGTTGCGCGCCTGCTCGCCAACGTAGATTTCACAGATCCTGTCCACACTGAGCCGTGAGGACTGCTTCGTATTCCAAGATAGTACCCCAGCGTCGTGGTCTAGCTTCAGAGTACGCTGAACCTTCTTATTATGCGTAATACGCAGAAATGGGAGTCCCTCTATGAGGCCCCGTGGAATGCTAATATCGTACAGGTCCCGGTCGCCACTCGCATCGGTAGCTCGTGACAGGCCTGAGTTACGGCGCACCGTGACCGGGCCCCGGCGCGCGATATCCGATGCTCGCGACGCCCTGGACTCGGCTAGACTTGTGTTCGAGCTGCTCGGTCCCACAGGAACCCCAACCTCAGGGCTGTAGCCCAGCCCTAGGCCGTTGCCACCTGAGGTGCCGCCGCTGCCGCTACTATTACCAGAGGCTACACTCGAGGCAGAATTGTTGAAGAAAAGACCCGTAGTGGTGTTGGCCACTTTTGAGCTGACGCGTTGCAATAGATTCGGAGACGGCGGTGCGGTTGTAGTGTGGGAGCCTGCGGATGGACTTGGCTGCAAGGATAGCCGCTGGCCGCCTGACTGCCGAGCCGCCATTGAGGGGCTTAGCTGATGCACAGCGGGACTGCTTGACGGGTAGGCGGCAGGGGGTAACTCAAAGTCTTGCTCGCCCCGTTGAGTTCGCGAAATCTCATCCACGGCGCTTTTTAGCGGCGCGAGTTCCTCATCTTTGAATTTTTGCAGCTCCTCTCGTACCGTTTCCTGTACGATTGAGCGGATTGTTCGGGCCAGATCGCTGTCTCGGTCCATCGGTTAGCATGCGTCTTGGCTGTTGCCAAAAGGCCAAGTACAGGGCGATTTGTTTTGGACTGCGATTGCACACACACGCGTAGCGAAGGGCACACTGCTTTCTTTATTGGGAAGAAAGAATTACGGAAGCGTCGTTTCGTGGAACAGACCATTACATAACCACATAGATATTTCGATGTAAGAACTAAACCGGGAGACTTAGAAGCTATGGGAAGCCCGACATTCGTTAGCAGTACGAATTGCAAAGACTTCTTTCTCTTTAAATCTGGAAGTGTAGAGAGTAGTTGAGAATGAACACCGCCGCCGTGTACATTAGGCCATTTCGCGGATTATAAGCGGACACTGTCGTGTGTGGTGCGACGCTAGAGTACATATTCAACACATTTACAACCATGCAACAGCAAAGACCCCCAAATAAGACATGGTTTCAATTTCGGTACTAATTTACACAACTCAAATCATGAGAAAATATCCCACACACAGGAAGGACCAACCTCGTTGTAGTCCTGTCTGCTCACAAACACGCCTTCCATACCCGTTGTGAACACCTGCTTCGCGCCAATCTGGGCACCCAGGAACGGCGCGTCCTCCCAATGCTGGTTTTTCCACTCAGGGAAATGATCTGGAAGCCGCACTACAGTCAACGCGGTCGGTCCCTGCGCGTGCGAGTCGGCATCCTCGGCATGCGCGATGACACCAGTCGCCCCGCGAGGCCTAATTACGTACCTCGACTCGATCATCTCGGCCAGTCTTTCCCGAAACCCAGTTATGAGCGATCCATTGCCAGTGAAGATCACATTTTCGAACACATGTCCCTTTTCTCTTGGGGACAAGCTGCTGAGGACGTCGGCAATAGCGGCCGTGATTGCCTCCATGAGCTCCTCCGATCCTTCGAAACGCTCACGACCAACAGTAATCGTCTCACCGTTGCGGTCTACAAACGTGTTCTCATCGAGCTCAGCGTTCGTGACCTCGAGCAGCTCACCCTGTTTCTGCTTTTCGCGGCGTTCCAGGATCTCACGTGTGCGTCCACTAGAGACAATGGCGGCAATGTCGACAACACCCTCGTCCTCGTCCATCAGCTGGTTCGCTCGGTCCTGCAGTCTTTCGTCCGCATTAAACACGGCGTAGATGGAGGAGCGTTTCAGATCCTCAATCTGCTCGGCGCTCAGATGCGGTAACCGGGCCTGCAATGACTTGTTGACATCTTCGCCTCCACTTTGAACAACACACGATGCGTTCCGATTCACCTCGTAGCCAATTACAGCCGTCAGTTCTGTTTTCTGGTAACCCACATCGATTACGAGGCAGTCATTCGTAGCAAACGCATAAGCCGTGCTGAGCCCCTGCGAGCTAAACTCAAGTGCGGGAACGCCGACCTCTTCGAAAAGGTAGCGAGCAAGGCGCTCCGTTTGCCGGCGGTTCCACGATAGGCTAGCCACAAGGTACAGAGCTGGCGGCAGTCCGTCAAGTGATTTGACGGAGCGGCAGACCATCTTAAGAAAATAGTGGAAGGCTGCCTCGTCAACTATTGCTCCGCGCACTATTGGGTAGATCGGGGTGTCCTCACCAGATTCCGAAGGTGTCGTTTTGAACTTGCCCGTCGCGGGATCCTTGTATACCACGGTCGGCACCTCATAAGAGGCCGGCGTGAGGGATTCGCCAAGTCCCATCTGGAAGTGCGTCGCTCGCGAACGCGGCGCGACAACGAGCACCTGGTGATCCCTGAATTCCAATGTCATCGCCGCGAGGAATCCAGTGTGGTCCGCGGACTGATCACCTTTCCTGGATTAGTCACGCACCACCTCCTCTCGCCAGGTGCGCGCACTCACGCCTTACCACTAGTAGCCAGAAAAGAGGGCGGCCAGAGTCTTACATAGTGTTCGTGCCTAACTGGGTGATGCCCTTACCCACCAATGACGACCGTCAGACGCGACATGAGATATCGCAACCTAAAACCGAGTACTAGGTGGCAAAAAAAGACCAGTATTTGCGCTGAAAACATATTCCACACAGCTAGTATCGGGAGGGCGGAAGGCGGACGTTAGTCTAGATCATAAATTCAGTTACGTGCTTCAAACGATCTTAACCTAGTTCAAAGTCCCATCCCAGGTTCTGAGGTAAGGGAAAACAATAAATCGCGTTCGACGTCGTGTCTGCTCGAGAAACCTAAGCGTCACTCCGTCTAAGTACTAACGCGCGCGGGCATTGATTGCCTTGCTGATCGAGAGTGTCACTTTTTCTGCGAAGAGCCAGTTTAGGTCGTGCCGCTCCGCTCTTTTCTCCCATGTCTGCGTCGCGCTCATACATTAGGCGTGCAACACAGTTCCCATCAATAGACGCTGTGCCGGACCATGGATTGGCAGATGAGAAGACGGAAGCGGCACCACCGCCCAAGTCACTGTGGCGAATCCTGTGCAGGCCCTCGGCGCCCCAAACTGTGCTGACGACCGCCGCGCCGCAGACGCCACAAGCCACCGTCGCAAAAGGTGGTGCAAAGGTTAAAGAGGCATTGCCGGAGGACCAATTAATCGAGGACTCTGCCACTCAAAGCCAGCGGCACGTTGAGCCCGATGAGATCGACGAGGGCAACACTATTGTGTCGCAAATCATGTCAAACCCCGGTCTCATGCTCAGCGGAGAGCAAAAGGCCGTGCTGTATACAGTTTTAACCGGCGACAAAAACATCTTCTTCACGGGTGCAGCTGGTACGGGTAAGTCTGTGCTCCTGCGATGTATTATCTCTCAGCTGCGCTCCCGGTACCGCCGCGACGAGATTGCGGTGACCGCGCTCACGGGTATTGCTGCCTGCAATATTGGCGGTATGACTCTGCATCGCTTTGCCGGCATTGGGCTTGGCCAAGATACGGTCGAAAACCACATCCGCCAGATCCAGCGCAATCAACGGTCGATGGCCCGCTGGCGCAGTGTCAAAGTCCTGCTCGTGGATGAGGTCTCGATGCTGCGCTCAGACCTGTTAGAGAAGCTGGAGGCGATCGCCCGTGGCGTACGGGGGAACAATATCAAGTTCGGTGGCATTCAGCTTGTGTTCACTGGCGACCTATTTCAGCTTCCCCCAGTACCCGATAGATACGGCCAGGCCGCGCATTTGCAGCAACAGTATTGCTTTGAGTCAGATATCTGGAATCACCTCATTGACCGCACCGTGAATCTGACTCGCGTGTTTCGTCAGGCGGACCCGAAATTCGCAAATGTTTTGAACGACCTTCGGGTAGGTGTTGTTAAACCCGAAACGGCGGAGCTTTTCCGCAGCCTCGTGCGGCCGCCAAGAATGCCCAAGGGAATCGTGCCGACAAAATTGTTTCCGCGACGCAAGGACGTGAATACAGCAAACCAACAGGCCTTGTTGCGCTTGGATGGGACCACTTACGAATATGACTGCTACGACGAAATGACTCCCGAAGGCCAGCGCGAAAACGTGAACTTGAATATCACCTCTTTGGCCGAAGACCGCGTGCGTCTGAAGTTGGGGGCACAGGTCATGATGATCAAGAACATCGACGACACGATTGTGAACGGCAGCATCGGTAAGATCGTCGCGTTCATGTCTGCCGAAGATATGGGGCTCAAGGAACGCAAAAACGCTCGCGACCGCCCTCGTGGCGGCGAGGATGACCTCGACTTCTCAGAAGATTACGGAAGAGCGTATCCATCTGAACTGCTTGGTGCATACGGTGATTCGGCTGTGGCAAATCGTAAGCGGCGTCTTGCTGAGCAACTTTCAATGCAGCAGGCTAGTTCGACGGTAGTATGGCCTGTTGTGCGCTTCAGCACACGCGAGGGCACGATTCGGTACATGATGGTGCGACCTGAGACATGGAGCGTTACGGATAGTCAAGAGCGTGTTATTGCCAGTCGTACGCAAATACCGCTTCTGCTTGCGTGGGCCCTCAGCATCCACAAGGCTCAGGGCCAAACGCTTCCTTATGTTAGCGTGAATCTGCAGCATATCTTCGAGAAGGGCCAGGCTTATGTTGCAATCAGTCGTGCAACTTGCTTGGAAGGGTTGCAAATCCATCGCTTCAACGAGCGAGCAGTTATGGTCGACACCAAGGTTCTTGATTTTTACAAGGGGCTGGAAAGGGTCACTGACGAGGAAATCACTCACGCCGAGTCCTACTTCAATAGTGTGGACTCACCAGCAGCCACATCCAAGGCAAAGAGCAGGACTTCACCGCTTGAGCCAGCAGCAGCTCCGCGTTCAAAGCGCCCGCGCGGATCTGATTTGCCAGTATTTATTGCATCCGATGACTTCGCTGAGGATATCTCTTCAGACCCTTCGTGGAAAAGCGACGCAAGCGAGCCCATGTTCAGCTCAGACGGGGACGAACATGACACACACGCGCATATTGTGCACCCGACTTCAGTGAAACGCGGGCGCACTCGTCACGACCATATGCAAGGATAAACGCAGGCGTAAGTCAATAGAGGAAGCTCTGAAGAGCCGTTTAATAGTACAGACTACTGCAAGCATTATTGTAGCTCTTTATATTAAGAGAATTGAAGCTCCTCAACTTCAAGAGTGTCTAGGTCCAGCAGTACAGCCGTGCCTGTGGTACTGAAAGGGGGATACATACGAGCCTCACTGAATCTCTTGTGTCGGTAGCGAATTTGCTGCAGTTTCCGGCAAAGTACACCTGCGGCAGCTCTCTCAACACCATTGGATCGTCATCGACGTATGGGTATGACCACAGAGTGTCCGGCGCGGTAGGTGCAACGTGGCCCCACAGCAGGGTCTTGTGAAGCAGGTCGAGTTCTGTCAGCCCATCTCCTTCAAAGGTGTATTTCAGGAGGTCTTGAATGGGCTGCCCAGACGTGCCAAGAATGGTCCTGCCATCAATGGCGAAGTTTTGGGGGTTTGTAGCGAGGTCCAGCGTTAGATTCGTGACTAGCGGTTTGGAGAACTTGAAGAGCGACGGATGCAGTGGCATTTGAGGAAACGCTATGGTGGTAGGGTCCGAAGCGCCGGGCATTACGTGCACTGGCATTAACGATGCCAGCATGGCCAACGACGTGTCAAGACGAGTGAGAGCATCAGCAGACGTCGTAGGGCGAAGGATGCGGGATCCAACTAGTTCTTCCTTGGGTGCCGATAAAGAGTTTCCAGAAATTATAATCCTTGATACTTCTGGCGACTCAGCAAGATGCTCAATGAGCATTTGTAGTGCAGGTCCCTCGTGCTCAACGTCGTCCAGATACAAGCCGGAAATGAGGGCGACTTTGCGACCATTTTCCGTCCTGTTGCTCGGTGACTCGAGCTTGACGGGCGTTGGCCCAGGTAAAGATGGATACGTGACTTCGAGGGCCTCAAACTCGCCAATCGCATTTTGGGCACCAAAAAGAGCCACGACAATCCCCGTAACGAGAAACTCGTGCTTCTTGACTGCTCCAACGATCTCTATGCGGCCGTGGTCATCTTCCAGGTAGATCTTGTCGTGCGGAGAGCAGTAACGTTGCTGCGCGTTCGGGGGGAGCCCGTGGGTGATCTTTTTGAGGTCTTCAAGAATATTTGGCTTATGAGCGGTTTCGCGCGTAATGGTGCCAACAATCCACGCGGGCTCTCCTGGGGCCAGGTCAAGCACGCGCTTTACATGCTTGCCTGACTGGGACCACGACTCCGGCGGATGCAACGCGGGACGCAGCAGGTCTAAGCGCACGGAATATAAACTCGTGTACTGCTGTCCATAACCCGGAAGCTGTCTATAAGTGTCGGACGATTCCGAGCGCGTCGGGACGCGTTCCATAATATCCGTGAAATAAATGGCTGCTGACAGACTGGATAAAGCGATCGGTTCCAACCCACCGTCACCCATAGACCCCAACCCAAACACCACCACCATGAGCTCGACAGAGGACGGCGACACAAGTTTGAATATCGGGAACGAGGATATTAAATGCAACAAAATGCGATTCATAGTAGCAAAAAAATAGCTTTACACGTACGTAATTATCTTTGAATGCATTTTTTTGGCAGGTTTCAGGATGCCACCTACTGGTTGGCCCCAATCGCCCATCCAATGCCACTTACCAACAAGCTTGACAACTGGTTACCACCCCGGTGCTGGTTTTCCGGAGCGGCATCTACTGGAGGAGTAGCGACAGACGCAGGGTTTTGTTGAGAAGGCACGTCCGCGCTTAATTGAGCCTGTTCAGCCTCTTCGTGCTCCTGTTCAAGCACTGACCACGCGCGTAGTACGCCAACTAAATCACCCTCGGGACACAAAGAAATACTTCGCGACAAATACTGCTGCTGTTTTTGCAGTATGTTGACGGGTCGCGGCAAGTCCCACTGCGGCGAGACGTACTTCCCAACCTCATATAACGCCAGCCACGCACCAGGGGAGGACTCCTTCACAAAATCACGGTCAATTAATTCGCAAGCAACCGAGAAGTCATCATCAGCCAACGCTGCCTCAATGCAAAGTTCCGCAACTTTGGGCCCATTGGATTTGCCAGCAACAATATTCTGGAGTTGTGAGAAGCGCAGGTATACCTGCGAGCCATGCTCTAAGGCGTATCGCACGAGCTCCATGGGTGGGTTATTCAGTGCGAATACGGGGTCGATTCCGAATGTCGACTGTAATTGGTGCAGCCGCTCGAACTTCGCTGTGACTTCCGGAGCAACATCGACAAGCTCGAGCGTGGTAAGGACATGCTGGAGCGACAAATCGCTTCCGTCCGGTGTGCCGAACCGGGTGACCAGTTGGTTGACCTCAGATTTCAGAATGTCAGTGTGCTCTTTGGTGTAGGACTTCAAAAACATAAATCGCGAAGCCAGTAACGCGCTGCGGATAACCTCAGTTGTGAAGGCATCTTCTGGAATCCTGGAAAAGACGGTACCCCGCAGTGTCTCTAGATCTTGACGGCTGACATTTTTGTGCAGGTCAAGAAAGCGTATGAGGAGGTCCATCTGCGTTGTGGAGTTACCCAGTGTCCATTCGGCTAGCTGCTGGAACCTACACTCCGGAAAGCGCGCCGTCTTAGCAGTTTCCACGAGCTTAGCAAAGAATTCGAGCGACGTGGTACTAGGCTCGAACAAAGTCTCCCAGTTAATTACAGTATGGGAAGCCAAGTCGCTGCTGTCCGGGTTGAGCTTTGGTCGCATATTCTCAACTACATGCTGCACGCGTGGCCATTCCTTACTTGGAGCAGCGAGACAAAGCTGTAGCAGTGACGACGCGAGCTCCGGCACAAACACTGCATCTATAACGTCCTCCAATTGACGAGCGCCCGTGACCCAGGTCTGGATCAGATCCATACGGTTCGCGTACCGAAGGTAGGGCAGAACAAGAAAGTCAAGCTTCTGTCGTGAAGACCATCCTGGCGGGCTCAAGCTTATTAGTCCGTCAAAAATAACCTCGGCACTTTCCTCCTCGAATTGGCGCAGAGAAAGCTCGTTCGTAGAGTCGAATTTCCGCCACAATTGAAGGACGCGAACAACACCATCAAGCCATGCGCTGTCCACATCGCCAAGGCGCGTAATGGAGTCTAGCCTTCGGAATTTGTCGTCTGTTTTGCGCAGCCACGTTTTTGCAAACACGGAGCTAACAGACTCGTCATGGGAAAGAGCTTCGGCAGTCCAATGGCACAACTCACACTGCTTCCTCACATATATAGCCGTGGCTTCGGGCAGAACTGCTTCTTGACTTGTTTGGAACTCGAAGGATGATAGCGACTCCACCTCGGGAAAGAACGCTAGGCAAAGACTGTACGGAGATGCTGCATCTGTGGGGTTATCAAACTTGAACGGGAAGCTCTGCGGTATCTGGCCCGACGCTAACCCCTCAAGCACTTCCAAATACCTGCTTTCAGGCGCGACCTCTGACATACCTTGCCGATCTGTGACGAGGTCCTCTAAGTTACACACTGCTGTACCTGGCACCTGGGGGTCCAGTCACGAAATGATGTTGCGTGTATCATGGAGTTCACTTTCAGTTTCGAGCCCTTGCCGCGACATACACGCCGGAGGTGCGTCCGAACCACCCTTCGTTTCATATAATCGTAGCGGGGCTAAGCGGGCCATCACAGTGCCGCCCACGAGAGCGAATCATTGAACCAGCAGTATGAGTGATGCGGCGAGTGTGAGCCCACTCACAGGCTTGAATGAGTCCACCTCGAGCGTGCGCTGCAATAAGGTGTTTGAAGAGCTGTTTGCCTCGGGCGCAAGCCCAACAAACCTATCTGCTGGGCTACAAGAGTTCCGCAGTTTGCTTGTAGGCCTCAAGCTCAGGCACGAGACCATTGCTGAGGACCGAGCGAGCACCGAGGAGTCGACAAAGACATACGAGGCACGCATATCCGATCTGCGACTGCAGCTAGAATCAAAGTCTCGCGAGCTCGAGGCTCTAAAAAGCAAGTACAAGGCAGAAGAAAAGATCGTGAGGTTGGCACAAGAGAGCTTTGACCATCCACAATGGATCGATGTGGGTGGTGAAGAAGTGCGCATGGTTTTGAACCGAACGCAGGAGGACCTCAAGCAGGAGAGGACTTTGCTCGAGAAGGAAGTCGCCGAGCTCGAGGAGGACATACAACGGGAAAAACACGAGCTCACACGGCGACTTGAGCTCTCAAATACTACGCTGAATACCGTTTTGGAGCTGCGAAGCAAGATTGAATTGCCAAAAGAACAGCGTGAGCAAATCTTTGGACCAGAAGGAGACGACGACGTGGCGCAGACTTCTGCGGAAGAAGACGCTGAGACTGGGGCTGACGCTGGTACTGAGTTCAGATCAGAAACAAGGTCCGACAGGGAGGCCGATAGAGAAGCAGACCGAGACGCCGACGTGATGGAAGAGGACGACAAACCCCAATCAATAGAGGTATAGGCGGCGGAGTGATATCTGTGGAACGAACTCTATCATGTATGTAGAATGGCATTGGCTGGATACTGGCCCAAAATCATAATCGTTTAGCAAAATTACTCGAAAGTCGTTCAGCGCGTAAGTAATTTAAGCTGTTCATAAATGTCAAAAGCCGAAGACGTCAGCATCGCTCTTTTTGGAGTTTGGAAAATCGAGGTCAGCAACACTGGCAGAACGTAGTGCCGACGCCGGCTGCGGAAATTTGAAATCAAGCAGATTAGGCGTGGAGCCACCAGCACCACCAGTGGTTGGCATCTTGCGCGCACGCATCCCGCTGCGGAACTTCAGCATTTCTCGTTCACAAGTCTCGCGGTGTTCCATATGGTCCATTCCCACGTAATTCTGCGGCTCGCAACGGTGTGATGATGCCGCATAAAAACCCGAGTACCCGCCGTCGAGCACGACCACGTCCGGATAAAAAAGCTTCGGGTAATGGCGTGCGTTGAGATGGCGATCCCACTGCCGTAAATGGCTAGCAAGAAGGGGGCTTCGATATGCGCTATGCTCACAATGAAACACAAGGAGCACAGATTTGTCGAATCTACAGTCGCGCTCTTCAAATAGCACCTGCTCCAGTTGCTGCTTGCTGTTCACATTTACCGCACCAGATATGTGTCCACCGTCGAACTCGTATTCAAAACGGCAATCAATAACAATGACTTCCGAGAACAAATTACTGAATTCTCCGTCCAGAAGTCTACACAGAGTGCTGTGGTCAATGCGTTTGAACGGGTCTTGTTTCACGGCAAATGTCGACAAAGGGCAGCCTGGGCTACCGACAATCCCAGTAAAGTTATCTTCGGGTTGTCCTAAGCGATTCATAGGCCGTTCAATATGGCCGACTTGCTCATGGAGCAACTGCTCCGGCGTTGCGAACATACTCTGTGTCCGCCGCACCTTCGACGGAGGCATCCACAATCGCGCGGCTCTGTTGAAAGATGCCCTGAGCGCATGTCGCACTGGCGCAGGACTGGTGCTGCCTTTGAAAACATCTGCTTCCCCATTAGTGTCATCGTCGTTCTCTGAAAATGAGATCCCTATGGCCGACCGGTTGGATGCGTGGTACATATACCGAGAGCGGATCATAGGAGTGGACGTCTCGCGAGCTCGCTGCGAGGCACTTGCCGAGGTTACGGAATGGGAAGCAAGGTTGACCTGGGCATTAGAGTGCTCATAGAACTGCTGTCTACCTTGCGGCCGCTGCGACTGCTGTGCACCTGGCATTTGATTCTGTAGTACCTGCGCCTTTCGCCGCGTCCTCTCAAATACTTCCTGCTCCGCCTCTGTGTCGGGTTCTGTCTCGGAATCCATGTCTGTATCGACCTCACTACCAAGCTCCGATTCCAGCTCGGTGCATACTGATGGTGACAGTAGAGACGTGGACGACACCTGCTGCCTGCGGTCGTTCATGTCGAACGGGTCATCCAGAGGGGCTGTCGTCGGCGAAACAGCCGCTGATGATGCAGGTGATGATGCTAATGGACTTTGCAGTGGACTCGAAGAGGCACCCATGGCACGAGGAGCCGTATGCAGCGGATGAATGTTGCAGAAAAGCTGAGGTGGATAAGGCAGCGAGCTGGCACGACCCGCGTGCACTGCAGCTGTACTGCTGTTTTTAGCTTTCTGTTGTGGTTTCCCTGTCGATATATGACAAGTTTCGGTCAAGTCTGCCATCACGTCACCCAGAATAAGGTCGTTGTGGTTATAATTGGCCTGGACATTAGCACGAGAACCCCCGTCCTGCAGCGCCGTGCTAGCACTGTTGAATGCACTCTGCATACGCGGTCTGCATGGGGACATTTCATCTTCGCAGTCTGATCCGCCTGGACTCAACTGCGGTATCCGAAATCCTCGAGGTCGACCAGGTGTGTCAAGGGCAAAGTTGCTGGGTGCATTGTTGGCCATGACGAAAGCCTAGCGTTCTAAATGCAAGAAAGCTTGGCCGATGCGGGTATATGGGAAACAACAACAACAAACAAAAAAAAAGAAATGAGGGTATATGGGACAAAAGGATATATTTTGTGCCTTTGATTTGCCCCTCAGTTCTCGTCGGGGCTCTTTATTGTCTCAGTGGTTTCCTCACAAGTTCAAGAGCCTCTCCGAGAAACCTTGGGGTAAAGGATATCAAAGGTGTCCAGAGGTGGTGTGTTTAAGGCGAGCTTTCGTCAACGGCTAGGCAACCCAAATGCTTTTGATCTGAGTTTGCGGGACCGGCGACGACAACTTAGTCGTAAGCTAGAGAACGCAGTTTACATATATATATCCTTGCGCAGTTTTTATTACCTACTGTGCATTGCCCGGGCCCCGGCAGGCGCAAGGGTTGGGGCGCCGTGTACCGCTTAATTATTTGCTATCGCGCCCGTGTTTTTGTTTTCCGAATTGAGGCACGCTTAGGTGACCCAAAATAGATGATGACGATGCACTCCGGCGATGGGTTTGGCACTGTTACGGCCACTAAAAATTGGACCTAACCATGAGTGCTAGAAACGCAATGACAGTAGAGTTCTGCGTACTATGACTAGCGTTTGCAAAGCACATCTTTCTTGCAAGACCCTGGTCTTGGCGGCGCCGAAACTCTTGGGCGCCATGCGCCGCGGTAGCCCGTGCCCTGATCTAGCCACCATTCGGAGACCCTCTAAGCGGCCTTCGTCGCGCGGATGACGCAAGAGGATGCGGCGTTTATGCAGCCGAGTTGCAGATAAACTTGGACCTCAAAGCGCGTGAAGCCCCTCATGAACTGAGGGCCCCACTTCGATAACTTAGGAAAGAAGGGTAGAATGTAGCACTAGAGCGTCTGTGACGTATTCGTGGCGACCGATTCGTGACTGGTACCTGGTTCGGTTTTACGGTCTCGGGCCGGGTCTTGCAGCCGTGTGTTAGTGGGTTCGTAGGAGCTCTAGGCGCCAAAACGCGACCGTGTTGTTATGCGTTAAGGGTTGCACGCCCGGGCAGGAGGTTGGAACGCGTTACGCGTCGTCAGCTTTGGAATGCAGGACAGATAAGATTAATATGTGCAGAGCGCTATATTATAGTGTGACATCGGCGCAACACACGCTACAGCCATTGAAAGGGATACTTATGACCTGAAGCCCACGGGAATCTACGCACGGGATCGACGAAGGAGTTCGTCAGGGCTAGGCCACGCCAAGAGGTGCATGCACCGCGCGGGCTTCACCGTTTACTGAGCAACGCGCGCTTTAGCCGCCTGCTATAAGTAAGCAGGAATATCCCGGATATTCAGGCGCCACCATTCATTGGCTGTGCGAGATTATGATAACACCATCTATTCCAGTATTTTTCCGGCATACTTAGCTTCACCGATTCAATCCTACTACTACGGAGGTTTGTGGGTACACTTTCTCGGGTTCCGGTAAAAATAACACTTGTTTATTTAGTCAACATAAAACTTGTCGAGGCCATTAACCGATTTTGTCGAAAGCTACTAGGATGTTGCAGTTGTCCTGAGTGCCACTCATATGGTCATCTCCTTAATCGTATAATCAAGCGCGTAACTTCTCTCGAGCATGTCTTCGGTGCGGGTGAGATGCCGCTGAGTATAAGGAACGATTCCGTGGATGATCTTCAGCACGCGGCCATCGCTCATCTTCTGCTGCGAGTCGGGCCCCTTGAGGATAACATGCAGTACCTTTTGAGCCGTAAGGCTTGTGCGCCCATTAGTGTTCCAATCTCTCACACGTTCTAGCAGCTTTAGCAATTGCGCGCCTTCCAGCGACTGAAGAACGCTGTCCACGACATAGAGTCCGGATATAGAACCCTCTTCGTTTTGATCAGCAACTTCTGAGAATAGCTTCAACAACCTAAGTGGCCTGTTTAGCTTGAGAGCAAGTTTTATGGCTTTCTCCCATTCGTGAGCGCGAACGCTGTTTTCGAGCTCCTGTTGCTGCTCGAGCTCCTCCTCTTCTTCTTTATCAACACGGATCTGTTCTTGTTCAGTGCAATCTTCCCAAACCTTCAGTACACCATCACCGCCACCAGAAACAAGCTGATCTTGCGCCTTCGTGAGCGACCACACCTTATCTTCGTGGCCGTCAAGGGTGGACACACATTCACTGGTCTTCGTGTCCCAGAGCTTGATGAGCCCGTCTCCTCCAGCGCTGGCAATGTGCTGCGCATCAAATGGTACAACTTTGAGGACAGAATTCATGTGGCCCTCGAATGTACGGATACATGTGTAGTCATTGAGACTCCACATGCGAACGGTCTTATCACCAGAGCCGCTGATCAAGGTATTTCGAGGCGCAAAACGTACACTCCACACACCTCTGCGGTGTCCGCGCATAAGACCCACGACCTCGCCAGTGCTGACATCCCAGATTTTGATGGTTCGGTCTTGCGAGCCCGTGGCAAAATGCCGGTTGCCAGGAGCCACGTCCAACGAGTTGATGTCCTTGTCATGAGCCTTTCTAGTGTACTCGGCCTCACCGTCTGCACCCCACTTCTTCACCGTCAGATCTTGGGAACCCGTTAAAACAAACTGGGGAAGGTCACCCCCACGACTTAGCGACACTGCGCCGATAGAGCCAGTGTGACCTGTGAACACGGCCTTGCATTCACCAGTGACCATATCCCAGAGACGCGCCTCTTTATCTTTGCCGCCGGACACTAGCCATCGGCCAAGAATATCAATGCTAATTACGATATCCGTGTGGCCCACAAGCGGCCGGAATCGCAAAAGGTTCCCGTCAAGGTCGACGAGCCGAACGTCCTTAGAATTGGTTGCCAATGCCGCCTGTCGGTTCGAAACTAGGAGATCAATGATCTCACCATGGTTCGTCGAGAGCTGGCCAACTTGCTCGATGATGCCGGCCTCGTCTACTTCAAGCGCAATGATCGTTTGATCTGAGAGCACAGCATATACATGTCTGTCTCCACAACGAATAAGATCCACCAGCTCGCTCTCCTCCGACTTCAAATCCCACTTGCTAACCACATCCGCTGTCAATGACCAGATACGCACTGACTGCGGTGAGCCCGTGACAATCCGACCCTGCAAAGTTCCTACAGCCTCGACATCCTCAAGGACGGGAATTGTGGCTGACAGCTTTAAGTCGGTCCAGATAGAAAGCACCTTGTCACGACCACCGCTAAGCAGTGAATCACCCTTGGAAGTCCACTGCAGCGACGTGACGGTGCTGGTGTGGTTTTCAAGGTTAGCCAACGCCTTGCCCTTCACTAAGTCCCATACTATTAGCTTGCCGTCATCAGCACCGCCAGCAAGACGCCAAGTCGTGCTGCTGAGCTGACCGTAGAAACTGAGAGACGTGACGATGCTACCGTGCCCTTTCAGATTATGCGTGAGGCGGTGATTGCGAAGGTCCCAAACCTTCACAGCACCCTCAGCGCCACCAGTGGCGGCGAGGGTCGAAGTTGCATCGACGGTGAGCGACATTATTGCGCTGTCGTGCGCCTTCACAAATGTCTTCAAAAGCTCACCAGACTCCAAAGAATAAACGTGTATTTGAAAAGACCGCGACGCAGCTACGAGCATAGTCCTATCCGGCGAGATTTCCAGAGCAGAAACGCTCTCGCCGTCGCCCTCGAACCGGTGCAGAACTTTTCCAGTCTCGAGATCCGACACTAGCACGGCCTCCTCGAGCGTGGTCGCTACGAGGCTGTCAACAATGCTTACAGGTCCACCTGATGAGAGTGGCGTGAGCGACTCTACCGGCTTGAACAACATTTTTCCTACCGTTCAAATCCAGTTCTAACGGCCTGCAAGATTGCAGTTTCGCTTCGTCTGCGCTATTGAAATTTACAGTTTACTAAGAACTTTTTCAGGGTAAGTTCTGCACGGTGGAATGAAGCATGTGACCTGGGCTGTTTGAAGCGTGCGAGTAGAATCCATACACGCCGTTCTACTAACGCTGCAACGGGGAATACCAAACCAGGACTACCAAAACCGCCACGAATGAATATTTTCAAGATCGCGTGTTTTATCCCGCTGTTCATCGGTGTGCTAAAGGGCCTCGAATATGTTATGCTGAACTACTTGCCGAAGCACTACGTGTTCGACGCGCCCTCGTTGCAGCGCATTGTTAAGGAATCGCTGAACTCGCTTGACATCGACGCGTCGGCCGAAAAGGTCATGGAAAGCGTGCACAAAGGGCTTAAAGCTGAGTACCCGGACTACATTGCGGATATGGTGCCTGAAAACTGGGTATTCAACAACGCCGGCAATGCGATGGGCTCGATGATTGTGTTGCACGCGTCGATCTCCGAGTACCTCATTTTCTTTGGCACGGCGGTTGGAACCGAGGGCCACACGGGCACTCATTTCGCCGATGACTATTTCACGATCCTGTACGGAGAGCAGCTCGCCGCACTACCGAACGCAACGAAGGCGGAGCGATACCTTCCTGGGGATCAGCACCACCTGCCGTATGGCGTGAACAAGCAGTACCGTATGCCCGCAGGGTCCTTTGCGCTTGAGCTGGCTCAGGGCTATATCCCAACCATGTTGCCATTTGGAACCATTGAGGTCTTGACGTCCACGTTTGACTTCTTCACGCTTTACAAGACGATGCGCATCAGTGCCTACAACATTATCGGCAATCTTCTTAAGGGGAAGATCTGAACTTTAGTTTGGAATGGCCCAGGAGAAAAAAGAAGAGAGCCTGAGGCTTTAGCCAATGCCTAGGCTACGTTTCACCCGCTTTTAACAATACATAGTTTTTATTTTCAGGTATTCATACCCCCCTTCCACAAAGAAATCAAATTGGCCTACTGTGAGCTTCTGCTCAGCAAAATTCGTAGTGCCCGCTTGCTTCTGCGTAGAACAACACGCTCGTCAAGCTGTACTTTATATGTGTATCAATACTAAAAGAAAGACCACTAGTCACTGTGCCGCTAACTTAGAACGGTGAGATACCAACGAGTCTCTTAGAGGGCCGACTTCAGGTCTAGCTTGAAACTGCTAAAATACGTGCTCTGAGGATGTTTGTTCGCGGGCCATCGCTACATGCAGCCTAAAGACGCCTAGCCCTTATCGTGGAGTAGTATTGATCATACGCTGCATGCGTGCATGCAACAACCCGGGAAGAGGAAAGAGAGTGTCAAAAGTACACTGAAAATGAAGCGAAAATGAAGATATAGTATGGCGTACCAACCGTATCAGTGAGTACTAGGTTGTACACGCTTCGCCCACTGTAAAGCGTCGTCACCATTTCATACCATAATGTCGCTTTTACCTAATCGAGCGTCACTTCCGCGACATAACCAGCCCAATGTGGTCTCTCGCAGACGCGTCTCCGGCGCGGTTGAGCGAGCTTGCGAAAGAGTTGGATGCAAGCGGTCGTTGGACAAGCTTCCTTACGCCGCACGAGCACCAATTTTTCGAGGCCGCACTCAACGCGAAGGAGCGAACATGGGCTCTGTTTCTCGAAGGCCGAATTCCTTGCCAGCTACGCATTGCCAGCGCCGATGACGCGACCCCGGCCACGATAGACGTTGATCCCGTAGCGCTGGCGTTTCGGGTTCGTTATATGCTGTGGGATATGCAATTAGAACGTCTAGGCGATGCGGATCTTAAAAAGAGCCCCCACAACTCTGCGGCAGAGCAGATCTCTGACAGCGAAAGGCCACCATTGAGCATGCAGAGGCCCCAGTCTACGAGAAATGATGATGAAGACTATGACGATGAGGAGGAGGACGACGAAGGCAATAGTGACTCCGGAGCATGCAACGGCACGCCTGACGTTCCTTCCGTGCTCATTGTTGATTCCAAGGAAGAGGATAGCGAGCCGGACCCGCGAGGGCGTGTACTCACCGTCCAGAACTTCTCCAAAATGTACCATACCTTCGATACTGACTACGAGACGATGGAGCGATATCGACAGCTGCAAGCAAGCGACGAGCAAATCGAGACCCCTGGCGAGGGGGCTAGCGACCAGAGTGGAACCGACAAAACGACTAGTGAGACTAGCAAGCTCGCGGCATTGGCCAAGACGGCCCAGTTCGGATCGGCCAGCTTAAGCTTGAAGCATCTGCTTGGCACCATTGAATCTAAATGGTCCGAGCTACATGTCACTGACATTGAGCTTCGCAATCTGATCAGCGATGTGCGCAAGAACAGATCAAAATGGGCCAGCGAAGAGCGCATCGGTCAAGAGGAACTGTACGAGGCCTGCGACAAGGTCGTGCAGGAGCTGCGCAACACGACAGAACACTCGACAGCGTTTCTGAACAAGGTAAATAAGCGCGACGCACCGAACTACTACCAGATCATCAAGAACCCGATGGACCTTAATACGGTCTCGCGGAAGCTGCGAGTTTTCCAGTATAATAGCAAACAAGAGTTTGTGGATGATCTGAATCTCATTTGGCAGAATTGTCTGACCTACAACTCTGATCCACGCCACTTCCTGCGCGCGCATGCCATTGCAATGCGTAAGAAGACGGCGACTTTGTCGCCCTTAATACCCGACATCAAGGTCCGGGACCGAGCAGAGGTCGAAGCTGAGGCAGAGGAACAAGAGCGCCTGAGGGGCTTGGGGCCTAATCAGAACAAGCGCAAAGCTTCCGACGGAGCTGATGGAGGCAAAGGCCAGAAACGCAAGCTTGGGAAGGCTCCGGCGGCTACAACCGCAGCCAATGGTGACGGGGAGTCTGCGGACGTGGATGCTGTGGCCGACGATGATGCCGTTCTGGATGATGAAGCGAGCCGTAATGGTAGTGCGGCCCCGCTCTCCGCTACACCCTCCACCCCTGCCTCTGCCGCTCCGTCGCAAAGTACAGTTGCACACGCTTCCAGGCCCCCATCTCGGGCTGCTTCAGCCCCTGAGCCCGACGCTGAGACCGAAGGCAATGCCTCGAACGAAGCAGAAAATGGCGCAAGAGAAGGCGAGTTGGGTGATAAAACCTCTGCATCAGTCAAGGAGGAAAGTGCTGCTGGCCAGCCTGCCATCGTAGATGTATTGGACCGCTCTGACCCTGAAGCCTCAATGGATCTTGATGAACAGCAGAACGATCAGCAACGGGCACCCGAGCAGAACTCACACGACGGGGAACGTCACGACGACGCGGAATCCGCCAGTGTCAGCGACAAGAATCCCGAGGAGGAGAGAGTCGCGCCTCCAATGGAGGAGGACTACTATGCGCCTGACGTTGAAACAGCGGTCTGGAATGCGGCAACCAAGAGACGAAGGCTCGAATGTATCTCCAGCCGAAAAGCGTTGTTTGTCGACGACAAGTTGCAAATGAATGCGCCCATTGAGTTGAGGCGCCCCGGACTAATGGCGCGTTTCGACAATGCAATCCGAAGCGAGGACCCCGTAGGCCAGAATGCAGGCATCAGCCTTCTCTCCGTTGATCCAGGAGAAGAGCCGTTTCTGGTAGAGTACGAGGTCAATGCAGGACTCCCCGCGCAGCCTCTGGAGGACCAAAGCGCATGGCTAACTGCGCCGCTGCCCCACCCCAATGAATTACCGCCAACGCGATACATCGCGAATGGGAAGGTGAGTGAGCTCGTGAATAAAAACCTCAACGAGATGCAAATGATAAGGAGGTTATGCTCCAAAATTCTTTTCATTCGTGACCTTCAGAATGGCCAGATCTCGCAAGGAGGCGACCCAACGGCTCAAATAAACTCTGGTGCCCAGAGCGCGCAAGAATATCCTGATGTTCATGATCCTGAAGCTGATATTAGTTCACGGCTACCCGGAGCTATGCCACTTGACGGCAAGGCTTCCTATGCAGCGATGCACCGAGCGACTGCCAAAATTGCTATGCATGCTGGCTTCGAAGCAGCCCAGCCTGCCGCTGTAGACGTATTGGCTGAGATTGCCGGTGACTACTTATTCAAACTGGGGCACACGCTCGTGGCCCATCTCGAGGCGCCAGGATCTTCAGCCAGCTTTGGCTCCATTTTGAGAGGCACGCTAAATGAGATGGGACTTCCCAACCTCGACCATCTGTCTAGGTACATCTCAGATGATATTGTGAAGCAAGGGAAGCGACTATCTACGTTCCGCTCGCGGCTGAACACAACGCTTGTGGACATCTTGAGGCCCGAGGTGGACCGCTACAACGACGAGCAGTTCAATGACAACAGCGACCAGTTTGTAATGGGTCAATTCAGCAATGAGCTGGGTGACGATTACTTCGGCTTCAAGGAACTTGGACTTGAGCGAGAGCTGGGTGTAGCTAATATTGCCATTCCATTCCATCTTCTGCGTCAGAGACTTGTGGCGGATCAATCGGCTGGAATCGCGGGACCAGGACGGAACATCGACCTTCTAGGGCTCGAAGTGCCCGAATACCCGGCACTCACCCCGGAGTCAATAACGACTCTGCCACGGTTCTTGCGGGAGGGTCTGTTGAGGCTCCTGCCTAAAGCCGCGCAGGCAGGCGTGTCAGCAGCTGTCGCTGAAGCTGAGAATAGCGAGGACGCATTGGAGTTAAGCGACGAAAAGAAGGAAGAACGCGCGAAGTCTCATGAAGTCCAAAGCCAGGCCATCGCTAAAGTCGCATCGCAGGCTGCAGCTGCTCGGTCAAAGACGCCGGCTTCTGGCAAGTTGGTAGCGCGCAAAAAGAACATCGACAAGGCGTTCAAGAGGAAAAAGCCTGTCAGTGTGAAGGTTGAGCAAGAAGCAGAGGAGCCGGCAGAACCTTCAGATCCGGTACAGGCCCCATCAGACCAAGTACCTGATACGGCAACACTGGACCAATCTGGGCCGACCCCTAGCGAGGAAAAGCTGCCTGGGACTGAAACTGAGAATCTCCCTTTCTCGATGGACGAAACTCCAGCTAATCATAGTTTCAATTTGGAAGACAACTTGAATGCTGGGAGTCTTATGCTGGACGCCGGAGACGCAGAAAACGAGGGCGATGCTGACGGAGCTGATGTCGACGGTGCGGCCAATGACGGCGGAGATATGGACGATCTTGATATGGGGATGCCTGGTTTAGACTTCTAGTAGTTAGTTATGTATGTGTTCAAGGTATATTCATAGCTCTTTGTGCTCTGTGTCATCATCAGAATCCGCAATGGGCGCGTATGTTTCTAGGTGATCATCGTCGCCTGTCGAAGACTCCGGAATCTCGGCAGGGCCAGCACTCGTGCGCGATTGATCGAGTTCTGGTTCGGCATCATCAGCAGAGCTCTCAGAAACACCGGCATGAGCATCGGCATGAGCATCGGCATGAGTATCGGCATGAGCATCGGCATGATCACCAGCGTCCTCACCAGCATGCACACCAGAATGAGCACCAGCACGAGTACCGGCATGTTGGTCAGTAGCATCACTTTCGTGAGTGTAGTGATACAAAGGGGCGACTTCTTCACTAGATCCCTGCTCATAAATGTCACTTTCAACAACACCTTCTCCGGAACTGCTGTCCTCAGAGCCACGGCTGTCGACGTCACGCTCAGCGGTCGGCTCAGTCTCCACAGATTCTTGTGCTTCGAGCTCGGCATCGGAGATTTGTTCTGTACCGAGGTCAACATATTGATATTCAAGGCCCGGTTCCTCCATGTCTGGCTCCTCGAGCACCTGCTCCGGATCGATTCCACAGAGGATGGTATTAACTGGCACGTCTGGTTTTCTGAATGCCTCAACATCGCACAGCTCGTGCAGGCCTATGACGAACTCATAGGTGCAAGAATAGGGCTCATCGATTGAAAGGAGCGTCGGGTGCTCGGGTGACGCTTGGGGGAGCAAGCAAAAAAAACGTTCGCTACGCGAGGCTCGAGTGTGAGGTCGCATTGCGATCCGTTAACGAAGCGTGTATAAAGCATGTACTGATCGTCGACAACGACCGGTTCAGCGTCGTCCAGCGACACGTGTCCCGGGGCGTCATCATTCCTTCCGATGTAGACTTGAAAGCTTGAACTAGAGAGCTGGAACACTCCTGGCTCGGGACCCTCCTGGGGAAAGAACTGGACGATGTTGTCGTCGAACTGGAAGTTCCAACCCCACACATCATCAAGGTGTAAGAGTGACGTCTCCTTGTACGTGCGCAAAATGGCGCGTGCCTGCGAGATGGCGTCTGCATCAGTCAATGGCCCGAGCGTGGCATTCGTCGTCGTACTTGGTAGCACACACTTCAGCGGCCGGCCGCCGTGATTGATGGAAACAACACGGTCTTCGCTCGCGCCATCCAGCTCGGCCAAGGGCCCATAGTTCACCTCAACGTTGTAGAACGGCTGCCGCAGAAAGTCTGGCAATTTGAACTGCTTCTCAACATGGGCCCCGCACAGGGACGTTAATGCGGCGAATAAGGCCGTTGATGATACGCGCATAAGTAGGAAACGATTCGAGTCCAAGCGCTGCTTAATTCACCAAGGACCAATTTGCCGTCCAGAGGTATCTGGTTAAACTGGTTTCCGAGCTGCTATAAGCAGGAGTAATTTGTTCGCTGACGCTGGCTGGTCGACGCTGGCCGCCGCTTGTGGTGTGTGTGGTGGTGGTGGTGGGGTGATCGTGTCCACACTGGCGATGTTAGGGTATACGTCTTACGCTTAGCCTAGAGACGGTTCTCTGAAATTTCAGTCTGCACGCGCGGTTTAAGTCGGTTAGTATGAGCCTGAAAATAGCCAGCGCGCGAATCCGCGAGGCGGTGCTCAAGGGCGTGCCGGCCTCGGGACCGCCATCGTTGAAGAGCCGCTGGGCGCGCTCGCGGTACCAGTCGCCAATCGGCCTGAACGAGGCGTTTGATGAGGCGATCAAGATTGTCAACAAAGACGCCGAGTCGTGCCGCGCCAAGGCTGCTAGCGCTGAGTCTGCGGCGGAGAAAGAGATGCTTCTCGCCAAGAGCGAGCGTCATAATCCCGAGGTCAAGTACAACCATCTCGTGCAGCATATGGACCTGAGCGAGCCCGTGTATAAGCATTTGGCGCAGCGGGACTGGCAGAAGCGCGAGATGCTTGTTCTGATGCAGCGCATTGAGCAGCTCCATATGATTCCGGACACACTGCCTACCCTTGAACCCGAGGCTGATGTGGGCGTGCGGTTTGTGACGCCGACTATGCGGTTTATTGAGCCGGGCAGCTGGATTCCGAACGACGTGTGCAGCCGCACGCCACAGCTGCGGATCCGCGACTTTGGCCTACCGGCTGGCGCGAGCGGGAAGTACACAGTGCTCATTGTGAACCCCGATGTTCCCGACCTCGAGCGCGACTCGTTCAAGAACTGGCTGCACTTCGCCGCGACAAACGTGCCGGCGTCGCTCACAAGCCCAATGGCGGACTGGTCGCAGGGCCAGGTCGGCGTGCCGTATGTGCCGCCGCACCCCGAAAAGAACGCGCCCGGCCAGCGGCTGTGCGTGTGGGTGCTGCGCCAGACCGGCGATGTGCCCGCGCCGCGCGAAACCGAGCGCGACTCATTTGACATCCGCGCCTTCGTCAACAGCCACGAGCTGCAGCCCGTCGGTGCATCGCTGTGGCGCACAAAGTGGGACCTGTCAACGCCGGCCGTGCGCGAGAAGTACGGCCTCGGCCCCGGAAACGTGTACTTCCGCGCGCGTACGGGCCATCCCGAGGCATCGCTGCTGCACGTCCGCGAGCGCGAAAAGTGGATGAAGGTTGACAAGCTCGATTAGAAAGGGTCCGTATGGCCCGGGGATGTACATATAATATAAGGCACAACAACAATATCATAGTCATTCTATTTTAGTACAAAGGAGCCATTTTTAAGCATCGAGCTGCTTGATCTGCCAGTCGATGACCGCAGCCGGGTCGAACTGCGGGTCGTTAAGGTCCGTGGTCGGGCCGCCGGCCGTGTTCTGCGCCTTTGGGTGCAGCTTCGCCCACTGCGCCTTAGCGTCGGCGATAAGCTTCTCCTGCTTCTTGAACTCGGCCTGCGCGTGCGCCTTTTGTGCGTCCCTGTAAAGTGTGCGGTTGTGCAAAAAGCCGTAAGCAATGCCGCCCGTGAACACGCTCCACCTCGCAACGTTGTAGAAGGTCATCCTGCCAAATGCAAGGTTCTTGGTGCAAGGGTAGAAAAAATCAGGGGTGGGGAGCCGGGACCAGCCTATTACGATGTACGGTTCTGTGATCCCGACAGGCGATCCGGTTATGCCCGTATCGTGGCGCAATTGTCAGACACGTAATTCCCCGAACCCTGCATCCCAACACCGCTCGCAATCGCATCACGCATCAGCGTCCGCAGGTGAGAACCACAACCGTCTGCCGTTGTTCGTTTACATCTTAGGCTGCGTGTCGTCTTGCGAGCGCACGACAATAATACACAAATGCACGGTCTGCATGTCCTTTTGTGGCTTTTTGCTGTGGCCCTCGCCTCTAATACTCTGGAATTCGAGATCGCCGTAAGGAACACTGCGGGGGATGTAGTGAAGTGGGCCACTTTGCAAATCGACCCAGCTTCCCCCAGCTCTTACGTGTATACGCCGGAGCGGAACAATGCAGACGAAATCACTGAGGGCTGCCTTGGCGTGTTAGAGCCCGTCGGCTTTACGTGCCAGAGCCTCTTTCGCAGCAACGGCTCGCGGCAGTCTCTAGAGGCCGTGCTGAACAACGACGGAAGCCTCCTACAGGCGCGGTTTGTTGAGGGTCCGCGCTCGGAGTCCTTCCTCCAGTTCCCGGACCAGGTTCCGCGACCGATTTTGAAACCACCCACGCGCGCTACGGGTGCGCGCACGCAGCAAAAGAAGGCAGCGCCCGCGGCGCCCGCTGAGGGCGACGCTGAGGAGCCGGAAAAGTCATTTTTCGAGAAGTACTGGATCTACGCGCTGCCCGTTGGTCTCGTGCTCATCAGCAACATGGTATCGCCGCGCCCTGCTGCCGAGTCGTAAAATTGCCTAAAGCAGCACGGCTTTGAGTTGCACGCATACGGGCCCACTACGTCTTGCGGTAGATATCTGCTGCGGATTCAAGATTCATTTACGTTTTTCTGGTTTTTGTCTGGAGCTCTATGATCTACCCTGGCATGGCTAGGCTCGTGCCTGCCGCACGGCCTCCGGGCACGGTGCGGCAATCCGGGACGGCACCGCGTGCGGGGCCCAGTGTTCCTCTATCCGGCCAGCGACGTGCGCCTTCGGGGCCGCCAACGTCAAGCGCGCTGAGGCCCGCTGCGTCGCCAAACCCAATGCAGACGGTGTTCGCTGCACCAGTGGCTCGCAGTCCAAGTCGTAGACCGGTTCCTGGTTCATTGTTTGTGTCAAACACGCCTGGGCGCTCCCAGCAGCAGCCAATGCAGCGGCCAATGCAACTGCCCGCGAGCGACCCTGAGGCAAGTTTAATTGCCCGCACGGAGCCGTCCGCTTCGCCCACGCAGGCTCTGCAAAGGGACTTTTCTCAGCAGCCACAAGTTAAGGAGCTCGGTGCTGCTGCCGATAACTTTCGCGTCGCTGATCTGAATGTGGTCAAACTGTTTGCCGAGGCGCTTGTGTTCGTAGGCCTCGTGCTTCTTAAGTGGGCCGCTTCCATCTCGAAGCCGCAGCAGATAAGCGCCGTGATCAAGGCCGGACTCGTCGCTCTCTTCTTTGCGCTGCACCCTGTGTATGCGATTATTGCGACAGTGATTGTTGTGGCGACCTACCTCTATGAGAAAATGCACGTCCGGTGCGCGAAATAAATGAGCCATAAGTAGCGAACTCGTGCTTAGAACGCACATAGCTAGCTGAGAATTAGCGCCGTTACCCAATGCAAAACCCGGGCAGTTGCGGCGCAGCGACTACTGGCCCGTCGGGGCTGCTAAGGCTGCTGCTGTGCATGAAGTACATAGATTAATGCGCGGTACGGTTTACATGGCTACGCAAGGAGCTAGTATGAAGGCCCGAGGGGGCAACTCGCCAAAGCCATTCGATTGCCTTCTGTATTTTGCGGACCAGTCTCGATCATCCAGTTACATGTCCCCATTTAGGTCTGCCCGTCTTCTCTGGGTGGTGGTGGTGGTGGTGATGGTGATATGTGTGGCGCAGGGTTTACTTACTTGGGCACCACCTCCACGCACTTCTCCCCACCATTAACATAATCACCAAAGTCGCGGCGGACAGCCTTGGTGATGAAGGGCAAGGAGAGAATAGAGCAGCAATTCCTTCAGCTGCGGGACATGGTCGATGACCACAACCGCATGGCCGTTGTGGACCTGCAGCCGACCGAGCAGGAGCGCAACGACGTCCTATCTCTGTTGGCGGCTATCAAGACGGGTATCGAGGCATTACCACACCATACGGCGATTGCCTTGAGGCGGCAGTACGAGTCGCTCGCAAAGAGTGTGTCTGACCTGAAGTATAGCACGCACGATGAGTTCGTCCTCCATATTCCCGAGCCCGCACCTGCGCCGGCGCTAAAGCCTGCGCCGCAGGCAGCAGCACTGGACTCTGTGTCGCCTGAACCCGAGCCTAGACAGCAGCAGCCGCAGCAGCACGCGGGAAGGAAAACAGTGCGGTTTAACGATCTGCTGGAGCAGCGGTACACAGACGATCCGAGCCGAGATGACGACCCGCAGAGTCAGGTTCAGCTCTATAACGAAAACGAGCGGTTGTTCGAGGACCAGGACCGGCGACTCGACGAGATGTCTCTCAGTGTAGGCCGACAGCGAGACCTTGGTCTGTCCATTAATCAGGAGCTGGATACACACAACGAACTGCTCGACAGCCTCGAAGTTCAAACAGATGGCTCACAATCGCGGCTGGATCGCGCGACAAATGGCATTGCCAAGTTCAATCGCAAGGCTCGCGAGTGCGGAACATGCTCCATCATCATGGCTCTTGTGCTTATCCTCTTAATTGTGATCATTATATAGAGCGCGGGGCGCATACGTAGTCAAAACTCGATTGCTTGGTTGAACTTCTGCTTATCCCACTTGATGTACTTGTCCAGATTCTTCGTGAAGTCGCCGCCGCAATGCTTATCGTAGAACCGGTAGTACAGTGGGCCAATTAGCGCCTTCACCTCCTTTGCCATGCGCGCCCGCAAGGTCGGGTCCGCAACTTGGTACTTCTTTTGTCGCTCCACGAGCGTCTCAAACTCACCGTTGAACTGCCGGAACTTCTCCTTCACGGCCTCACGGTCCTTGCCCGATAGCTTTCCTCCGCTGCTACCGGCGCCGGATGTGACCATCGGCTCCATGAGATAAGGCCCCAGATTCCTCCAGTCCGTGAGGTACTCCTTAAACGAGCTCTCCATGAGCTTTTGGAATCGTTGGATGGCCACTGGGCCAAGGGCAAGCATGAGTGGAGACTTGCGTGGCACGGACGCCAGCGTTTCTGTGTTGGAGTCCGTGATGTAGTGCTCTATGGCTGCCAGATTGCACAACATGAAGATACCCGTCTTTGTGGAGTTCTTGAAGTTCTCGGCGGCGAGCTGGTGTAGCGTCGCGTACAAACACTCAATACAATCCGAGTAATATTGCGACAACGGATTCGCCCTCCCGTCCGGCGTCGGCTCAGACCGGATCGCCCACTGTGGAAACGGCTGTGCTAGATATGCACGTGTGGGCACTTCGCTGAGTACGATCTCGACTCCGCGGCCAACGCTCGAGATGCTTTTGAGTGTTTGCATGAACTGAATACTCGCAGGACTCACTGCAAACTCACTCGTGACGGGGCTTCTCCGGCACCGCTGCTCAATGTCCAGAAATACCTGCCTCAGCGTGGTCAAGCCATCGCGCTTATACTTTGCCAAGTCCTCCTCGGCAATGGGGGTGACGCGCGCACTCTCGATAATATCAAATAGTGTAAAGCCGCCAGTGTGTCCAGCACTACTTGGCGAGCTGACGCCTCCGGGACTGTTCGGTCCGAGTGCTTGGCTTCCGGCACTAGCAGGAGGGCCGGCGCTGGGCATACCGCCCGCCTCGGGACGGCCTCCACGCGGCGATTCAGTGACGATTTTCGGCAGGCTGCGCGGCCCCGTTCGAGCTTCCTCGCTGGGGCCAGACCCGCGCTGGGGGCTACGTTGGGCATCGTCGCGAGCCGCACCAGCCTGCGTCGGCGACATGGGATCGGGGCCAGCGCCCCAGGTCGCATCCTGTGCATTGGGGCCGCCGGAGCCGGCGTCACCGCGGGGCGCGTCTTTAGCGGCAATACGCCCTGTGAACTTGGACATCTCACGCTGGCTGATCTGGCTCGTAACCGCCATGAGCTTGGCGGCGCGCGGCGGATCCTGACTGCCGAAAAGCATCTTGATCGAATCATTCAGCACGCCCTTAACATCCTCGCAAAGCATACCGAACGCCTTAATGTTCGTGCCGCTGGCGCTCGTTGTGGCTATTTGGTCGCGCACGCCGGCCAAGGTCTGCTCGAAGTACTTATCCATGATCTCGCTGAGCTGCGCGTCTGTGCGCTCCTGCGTTTCCGGATACCTACCCAGCACGGCTAACAGCTGAGCTAGTGTGTCTAGATCCTCGGGCGGAACTGGTGGCAACGGCTCGCTGCTTCCAAAATACAAACTGCCATCGAGGGGCACGTATACGGTGGCTGAGACGCGTCCTGCAAGGCGCTGGAGACGCTCGATACCACGCTGCCGTACCTTGCGTGCCCTCTCAATCAAAGCCGGATAGCTTCTATACGTACGCGAGCTGCCTAACTCGAGAACCAGCTCGTCGGCCGCCCGCAATGACGCGAGATAGGGCTGCAGGCCCGTCTTGGCCGGCCCGGCCTCGATCGGCTGCTGAACCTCGGCGAGCCGGCGCACGTCCCGCTCAATCTCGCCGTAAACGTCGAGAACAGCACTCACATTCTTTGTGTACTGGCCCAGATTGTGGTTCGGGCCTCCTTTGTGCCCCAAGGCGCGCTGTGACTTGCGACTACTCTCGGCAATGCCATCGGCTTGGCCTGAAATCGTTTTCGTGAGCGTTAGCACCCGCGAGACGGTTTCTTCCAGTACATGGATGTCCACGAGCCCCGGTGTATTGCTCATGGTCGCTGGTGAACAGCCGGGGAAGGATCACCTGATGAAAACGCCGCGTGGATGGTGATATCATCCAGCGCGTGAACAATGAATTTGCGGTCTACGGCAGATATAACGCTACGGACACTGGTATCTCATCGTTCAACTCTCCTTTAAGAACAATACATTAGTATCGAATTAGCCTAATTATTCTCACGATGCCTGTGGCTGAATGTAGTCACACACGTCGCGCGCACTCCGGGCCACTGAACAAATGTCACATCAAGGTCGGTGACGAGAGTTGGCGGTCAACGTCTATAAACAACCGTAGAACTACGAACCAACCGGGCGGCGGCGATGGTAAAATGGAGGAGCGCTCGGCTGCGCAGGCTCTATGGCAAGCCTACTGATCCGATTGAAAATTCAGACGATGCCTCGGCGGGGCCGGAACCAGCGGGGCAACCTCGTCCCGCAAGCGACGCCGCGCCGCCTCCGCCCCCAAAGCGCGTACGCCGCGAGAAAACAAGGCCCGAGTCCGAATACGAGCTTGTTCATAACCTGCCCGTTACACCCACCCCTCCAGACTACTCCCTGTTAGTGAATCCTCTAAACGAGAAGCAGGCAAATACAGTGGCGTACGCAATACATGCATCGCGCAACAATTGGCTCAGCGGTTCGATGTTTGAGACATTTTGGACACGCAAGCCTCGCGGCAAAAAGGCTGCGGACAACCAGCCGAACTTGCGCGACAAAATGACAAAATTGCACGAATGTGCTGTGACATTAGGCCCTCACACTTTCCCTGTGAAGCTATTCACTGTTAAGGACGACAATGTGCATGTCGATGAGGAACAGGACCGCAAAGTCGAGGAAGTGCTAGCTGCTGCTGAGAAAGAGAGACAGGCTGAGGAAGAAGCAAAACGCCCTAACAAAGAAGCAGAATCAAAAGATGTTCCCAATGAGGTCAAGCAGGAGGAACCAGATTCGGCTTCAAATGAGATGGAAGCAAATTCCCCTGAAGCATCTGTGCCGGAGGCGAAAGAGAGCGCTGTTGCGGTCTCAGAAGACGGGGAATCCTCTCAGCAAGCGATCCCGCGTGCTGAGCTGCCAAAGGCGCACGGCACGCCGGACGGAGAGGACGACGCTCCAAATGGATCTGAATCTAGGCGCAACAATGATACTGAGGCTGCTGAAGTACCCGCTGCAGCAGCCTCAACCATTTCGCCAAGTGAACACGAAGATGCGGAATCTGCCTTAGAGCATCCTTCCCAGACAGGATCAGTCTCAGAGCCGGTTGCAGAAACACCAGTATCAGAGTCTGACTCTAGAAACAGTGAGCTAAACGTTGCCGCAACTGAATCTGCGGAAATCGAAGAGGCGGCCAAAGATCCCAAAGCAACGAAAGCAAGGCGTCGAGGCCGACCTAAGGCAATGCCGGCGCAGTCCGTAGAATCGCCCGGTCCAGCAAATACCGATGCTGTCGAGCCACTGGAGCGCAAGAAGAGTTTCGAGATGGAAAAGCAACACTTGGAGGCTGAGAAACGGCGTGTGGAGGAGCTCGAAAAGCAATTGAATGGGGGAAATGCTCCTTCTCAGTCACCTGAAACACCAAATGACAACAACGAACCCGAAATCCCTGCAACCTCCGCTGGCGGAGTTGGCACGAACACGCCTATTGAACCGGAAGCGCCCGTTGCACCTAATGCGCCAGTTGCACCTGGTGCGCCCCCAGCGTCTAACCAAATCCCAGCACAACCTGCACCGCCTACAGTTGCGTTTGCTCCACCTCGCGCTGTGCCGAATGAGCTAGTCGTGTCTAAGCTGCAACAGATGGCCGCTCGTGATCCGAATCTGGGTGAGTTAATGCGCGTAGTGGCCTCCCAAACTGCCTCCCACGAAGATATCATGAAATTCCAGGAGATCATCAATCGTGTGAAGGCCTCGATCTTCAGTTTACCCACACCACAGCCGAAGCCAAGAGCAAAGCCCAAGCCTAAGGCCGTGGCGCCCGTGCAGCGTACGCAAACCACTTACCAGCCTCGGGCACACAGCAAGGCTATTATGCTGGCGATTGAGTTTGATGAAAATCCCACGGAACGTCACTTATTGCCAAAGCGGTCTATAATCGAGTACCTTCCAGCGGAGAGTCAGCTATTATGGTCCTTTTTGCATGTCGTTGATGACGACAATAAGCAGACATCTGGCGCCGAGAAGCGCGACCAGAAGATTTTCACGCCGGTTACGGCGACTTTCCACGACATCCCCCTGAAGGTGGCGCAGACCTTGGAGCGTTGCGTGCGCAAGCCTGAGATTGTCGCGTACTACATGAAGGAGACGATGGCCAGTGCAGTGCGATCCGAGCCCTGGTACTTATGGTACCGCATCGAGAAGAACGATGAAGTGCTTCTCGAATCCATCAAAAAGATGCAGGCGCCGACGATGGCCCCTCCGCCCCCTCCGCGAAAACCTACAAAGCCGCGCAAAATCAAGGCTGGCAATAACCCTGGCGACAGCCTGCCATACGTGCATCGCCGGCGCCGAGGTGAGCCGTTGGTACAAACACATCCGATGATAATTGGCCGGCGCGGTCAACCGATGGTACAGCCTCCCAGCTATTATCAACACATCCGACAACGGGCTTATGGCACTTCCGTCCGCAGACCTGACACCATAGCCTCGACTCCCGGGTCTGTGACTGCTACTCCGCTCGATCCCATAAACCATGGCGCCCCTATGTGGACTGCCAACGCTTCTGGACCACAGTTCTCGCAGGCGCCGCAGATCTCAGGGTCGGCAGCGCTTCCGGCAATGACGTCGCCTCAAGAATCGGTTCAACCGCCCTTAAATCTGTCTGATCCCGCCCACGTTCAGAGTGGGCTGCCACCGTTGCCTCGGAGCGTGCAGACGGATAGTGCTGAAGAGTCGCCCGCTAGGCCCAGCCACGATTCGGTCGAATCTAAAATGGAAATCGATACGTCATGATTTTAAAATAATGTAGAGTAATTTCTAATTTGCGTTAGCCAACGTTTGTATGTGATGGCTTACGGATGCGCAGGCAACAGCGCAGCAGTCGATTCCGGTGCAGACGAACGCGCGGACTCTGTGGGAATAGGCGAGCGTACAGGGATCTCCAAAGAGGTAATTGCGTGGAATGGAGCCCATGGCGCCCCTAGAGACGGTTCAGAGATTGTCGTCTCGTAAGAGTATGCCCATGACACACGGGTTGAGTACTCAGTAGCGTTTGGTGCCGGGTGCACGCTTGTAGGGGCGGGATGCGGGCTTGAAACCGGCGGGTGCGGGGGCGGCGGGTACGGATATTCGTATCCATACGGATATCCGTAAGGGTAATAGCCATATGGGTATCCGTAGCCATAAGGATACGCTGCTGGCTGCTCCGACGGGACGGGTGCAGGTTGTACAGGCTGTGCAGGCGGTTGCGGTGCAGGCGGCTGCGGTGCGGGCGGCTGCGGTGCGGGCGGCTGAGGCGCCCCGTATCCGCCAGGAACGGGATATCCAGGGACGCCGTATGGCTGCTGATAGGGGTATTCGGCTGCCCCGTAGCCTTCGTAGACGCGATGGTACTGAGCAGTAGCGGGTGCCGAGAGCGCAATCGCTACCAGAATAGTAGATGCAGATGTTTTCATAGTCTTGGGCGAATAGTCGTTGAATAGAACTGCGAGACTTCATTTAAATACTTGCAATTACACGGCTGACGGCCCACGGTCCAGCCACAATAGGGAACCCAACTCTAACTTTCACTATGACCGCAGCGTAGCGGCAACTCTGATCATGAGGGCCACGACCAGCTGCATGACGAGCGAGCGTGCGGCTGGTTGCATGGGTAGTGTAGTTTTACCGATTCCGGTGCACGAATTAACAAGGTTTAAGGCGTGACTAGTAATTTGGTGACCTGGCGAGGTTCGGCCACGGGATCGAGTCAAGACGCAGCCGGCTCCCGCAACTTAATGCACCAAAAGACAGCTACACCGCGTTTTTACTGGCTGGAATAAACAAACTCGACGCCCATTCTTATGGGTACGGCGCGGTTTCCATAGCAGAATTTGATACCGGCCGAGACGAGGAAGTCACGCAACGAGCCTTCCCACAAGATCTGGGCCGTCTGCGAAGCCAGCGAAGTGCTGGCCTTGATCACTGACACGGGACCTTCACGATCGGAGGTTCCACCCTGCGACTTCAGTGAGACCGGCGAGTTACGCCACAGCTCGCAGCCAACCGTAAGATCGCTCAAATAGGAATAGAGGTTAAAGTCAAAGCGTGTCGAAAACGCGGCTAGAGCCGTGGGCTTGAGAGCGTATGCGACACTAACACTGCCGAAGAGCGGATTGGTGACAAGCGTCAGCGTAAGTGGAACCCCAGAGTAGCGCGAATACGTGGAATATCGCAGCGCGGCTGAAATACCGGGACTCTTTTTGTTGGCTGCGTAAAAAAGCTCCATACCGGACACAAGCCGGCTTTGGCCCTCACGCTCATACCACCGGGCCAGGTCCACTAGTGTGCGGAATCCGAACAAGTTTTCATGCGTTGAGTACAGGACCTCACGCGTCCACATTGGTGATGCAAACTGCATTGTGGCCGTCATGATCATGGGCGAGGCCAATCGCGGGTCCACGACCCATTTAGCCACGAGTTGAGCGGCGGGCTTGAGGCTCTGGATGAGCATGCCTTCAACTTGCTGTCCGGGCAAATACATACGGCCAAACATAAGTGAGCCCCTCTTCAGCGAGTTATCTACCGTAGGGTAGCCGCGATAGCATTGGACAAGGCGTGATAATGGTACGTGCCGGCTACTTTCCATGGATGTAGGCCGCGACGAGTAGAGATACGAAATTGATCCTCGCAGCAGCTCAATGTTGTTCAACATGTAATTAGTGAATGAATGCGGTGTCGGCTGCGCAGACAAGTAAAGCGCAGCGCCCTGAGGTACCTTGAAGTCCAGGATGTTATCCGAGTTCAGTGTGACATTCGCATACGAGTCATCTATGCTCCACCCAAGCTGCCCCAAGAATTGCTCCTCGAGATAGTCCATGTACCCACGCATACGGCGGCTGCGGTCCTGCCGTATGTTTATTAGCGACACGAACTGAGTCCAAGCTTGTTATGGCTGGCCCCCAGCCGGCCCCGTCCTCGTCACGTGTTGTGTGTGTTTGGAAAAAGCACCTCGAGGTAGGTCCCTCCTCGCCCACATTGGCCCTCAGTGCACACTCGCGAATTAGCTGGGTTTTGAGAGGTGTCTTTAAACATTTGGACTGTACACATTTGGACAGTACTGTGTCCACGTTGACCAATTGCCGTCCCCGCGATGAACTCAAGCGAATGGGTTAGTCGTTTAGAATCATCAGCCATAGATCACACCCCAACGAGTTGGCAAGAGATTGCAACGCAAGCAATACGCCAATGTCCCAGTTTGGAGGTGTGGAGACAATATGCTGAAAGGCTTGTACGCGATGAGGCCATGCAAATTTCCGATGTTCAGGATACGCAAACGCCCACCAGCGCGCGGCTCAATGCATTGAACACAGGCTTAGAGCAGGTCGGTTTGTGGCTGGACTCAAGCGACCAGTTTTGGAGCCTGTATATTGCTGTATTCAAGCTAGAGAAATCGGTTGACGAGGTGGTCAATGCGTATTTTGCCAGGCTCGCCGTACCGCATCTTGCGATTGACAAGACTTACGTCGAGCTATCTACATATGTGTCTGCAAAGGATAACTATGAAGACATAATGATGCGTGCATCACAGGTCGTGGCAAAAACTCGGCGGCTTCTTGTTGAGCGTGAGCGCTGGGAGCTCACAAGACCTGTACCATACGAGAACTACTTGCAGTGGGAACTAGACCGCTTTTCCGCGAATGCACGCTTCGACTTCTGTGTACCGCTTTTCAACCGCATTCTTACGGCCCGGCCTCATTGCAGTAGCACCTTGTGGATCCGCTTCATTCGCCATATGTGGTTTTATCATCCGCAACAGGCATGGGACACGGCTGAGCGCGCACTCGTATACTTTCCGACTGAGCATCGCTTATGGACGCTGAAGCTTCGCATTGCGTGCGATGGCGACGATGAAGCGCGTGTGCTGAGTACCACGGAAGCGGCCAAGCAGGCCGGAATAGATATCGCAAAAGTACCGGGAATGCTCAGCACTTACAGCGCCTGGCTCGTGAACTCAGCAAAGAACGCAGCGCTGGCGGTGCGTGAGCTTCGCATGCTTGTAGAGCCTGTCATTTTCAGTCCGTTTGTCCCAATCGGGCAGCTTTCCGTTCTCACAGAGATACTCGCGAATGCAAACGAGATGGAGATTGCGCGCAAAGCGTGGAGAAAGCGCGCAGCTGCAACCCCGCGTGACGCAGAGCTATGGGAGGGCTGGGTCACGTTCGAGCTCAGTTTAAATCGTGCCGAACGCGTTGAAGGGCTCATGAAGCTCTGGAAAGTGTACAGTCACCACTGCCGCGCGGCGGAACATCCATTTGTGCGTCGCAATCTTTTGCGCGTACTGACAGTAAACTCTGCTATTACGGATGTGGAAAAGGTTGCGCTCGCTGGCGAGTCAACCGTATGGGTAGCACGAGTCCCCAGCGACTGGGACGAGACGTCTATTCGCGAGGCGCTGCAGACGTTCGGCCCCATTGCGGACGTGCGTTACCCGCCAAACCGAGGGTTCTGTTACGTTGAATTCGAAACACCAGATGCTGCGTATACTGCAGAGGCTGTGGGTGTCAATGGGTTACACATTCAGCTTTCAGACAAGGCACATAAAGTCCGGCCGCCCCACCTTCAGAACGAAATCCGAGCGCCAAGCACTGCAAGGCCTCACAAGCTCGCGAAGCGCAGCCACAATGTCGAGAACACTCTGTTGTTCACTGGTATGCGCGACGCGGGTGACGTAGACGCAGTAAAGAAGCTCGTCTCAGAATACAGTGACGCGCAGGTCCATGAAAACACCTCACGTCAATCCACGTTGGCGCTCGAGGTAATCTTTGCATCAGACGCAGACGCGGGCCGCGCTCAACTCTCCTTGAGTGGTATATCTCTTCCGAGTGGGATAAGCCTTAAAGTGGCCTACGTGTAGCTAGCAAGTAAACCGTGTTCCATTTCACAGTGACGAGATCGTCGAGCCCGAGGCCCGTTGCCTCCTTGATGCGGGCCATGGTTACGTCCACTGGGTCCGGCTTGTCCGGGTGCGCCTGCTTGAAGTTGAAATACGATGACCAAGTGCGCAGCATATTGTCCACGGCCGCCACAGGCATGTCGTGACGCACGAGCTCAAACGGCTGGCTCAATTCAGTGTCGTCGAACATGTTCACTCGGTACTCAATGTTTGCAAAGGACTCGCGCGGCATCGTCTCTTCTAACATCTTGTATCCGTCATCAAGAATCTTACGGCCCTCGTCCCAGAAAGGGCCGCACTGGTCCGCTGAATAGGCAAAGTCGTTGATGATGGGGGCAACCTCCGGGTAGTCTGGGAACCCAAACGTCCAATACCCCCATATCGCCAACGTCCCGCCTGGCTTCAAGACAGCGGCTGCGTCGGCCCAAAAGTCTGGATACGTGAACCAATGCGCACCCTGAGCAGCGGTAAGCAAATCAACAGAATGAGGGTTCACTAGGCCCAGGATTCCTCGGTCGCTGCTCACCTTGAACTCGAATTGGCGACCGAGGTTCTTTTTGTTTGCCTGCTCGATCATCCCTGCAGAGTGGTCAATTCCAAGCACCTTGCCACAGAACCCTCCAAGCTCTTTAGTAGCTTGTCCCGGACCACAGGCCACATCTACGGCAAAGTCAATGCCAGGGCTTTGGCCACTATGCTGGTTGTGGAAGTCCAAGATATGTTTGAACAAGGTCGGCGGGTACGTTGGGCGAAACTTCGCATAGTTAGCAGCGCCATAGGCACGGTTGAGGTAAGTGGACATGATCCTTAAACAGAAATCTATCTATCTCTGATGGACCCGCACGCTAATATATCTTTCGTTCTCGGGCCGTGGTCCGGCGCTGGGGCGTCACGGCCCTAATGAGCTCCGTCGCGGGAGGGCAAGGGCGCACGCAGCTGGGTGACCACAGTGGGGGGAGGAGGAGGAAGAGAGACGGGTAGGCCCCAATTCACCCTCGCCCAGCTCGCTGGGTTGTTTTGTTGGTGTTTGTGTGTGACTCTTGTGCTCCCAGCACGAGGCACTCGTCTACCGTCAAGAGCCGGCACTAACCCGAGGCAGACAACAGAAACAATAAGGCACGCAACTGATGGAGGGCGATTTCTATGCTATCCTAGGGGTAGACAAGGATGCTGACACGGCCACAATAAGGCAGGCGTTCAAGCGAATGGCCCTGACACACCACCCGGACAAGGTGCCAGAATCAGAACGCCCGGCCGCAGAAATCCGCTTCAAGACCATTAGTGAAGCATATGAAACGCTGGGGAACGAGGAGCTCCGAATGCTGTACGATGCACAGACCCAGTTCAGTACATCGGGATGGCAGGACTTCTATACGGACCAGTCGGCCGCCGACGACTTTTTTAACGGTTCGTGGTTCGATATGGGCGCAGACTTTGTCCCTCCGAACGCGGGATTCAGAGGAGGTCCAAACCCGGGCAGGACGATGGGCCGCACCGATGACGCCATTGTCGAGATCGAGCTCGAACTGGAGGATGTATACCGCGGCAAGATGCTTAAGCTGAGCTCACAGCGTAAAGTACTTTGCCGGCGGTGTAATGGCACGGGAGGCCGGCCGAAGTCGAGCAAGCGGACGTGCGGGAACTGCCGTGGCTCGGGTGCTACTAAGAAGACGCGCATGGTGGCGCCAGGGCTCGTGGCCACGGAAACCGTGCCATGTCCCGTGTGCAGAGGCGAGGGCCTCGTGTTCAGGAACAAAGACCTGTGCAAACGTTGCCAGGGCTCGAAGGTGCAGGATATCAAGACCCTGATTGAAGTTTACGTGCCGAAGGGCGTGAAGAATCACCACCGAATAGTGATCGAGAACCAGGCAGACGAGGTTCCTGGTAAGGCGACGGGCGACCTCATTATTGAGATTACTGTGAACGCAACGCATTCGCGCTTCCGCCGCCTAGGAGCAGACCTTTACACAACGGCGCAGGTCTCGCTGAAGGAGGCGCTCACTGGCTTCTCGCGAGCACTAGTCACGCATCTCGATGGCCGCAGCCTGAAACCAACAGTGGCAAGAGGGGAAGTGTTAAAGCCCGGGGACATTCTGCGCATTCCGGGTGAGGGCCTCATTATTGAGGACCGCAATGGCGAACAACGCGCCGGAAATTTGTACATAGAGCTGGATATTGTGTTCCCCGAGGCCATTGACGAGCACATTCTGGACCGACTAGCCTCGCTGCTCAGCCCCGAGGACGATGAGGGAGAGCGTAGCGATGACACATTGGCCGAGTCGGCCAATTCGAAGCGCAGCCGCGCCGGCGCGGATCCAGACATCGGCATCGATGTGGAGCATGATGTCATTGCCGAGGCCGAGTTGCCGGCGTACGACGAGACAGCGAACGATGAGCACTCGTCTAATGGCCATTCGTCCTCCAAGAGCAGTGAAGGCGCCGCATTCGATGATCGGTGGTACGCACATAAGGGTACTGCTGGTTCAGTACCTGGCTGTGCTGCCATGTAGAAGTAAAGTAACGGTAGCTTGAACTTTAAGTGTGGTACAAAAATAGATAGGCAGCCAAGCGAATATGCGCAGGCTGTATGTGACTGCTGGTGGTCCCTGCTGGCGAGGCAGCCAGTGCTGGCGGCCCGCAATGGCGGGCGTGTGTTTAGCGAACAAATGGGATGCCGGACCACACATGAGCACGGTAGTCGATATAGTCCTGACCGAAAAACTTCACCAAGGACTTCTCCTCGTCACGAATGCGCATCGTGAAGAAGTGCAGTAGCACGGCGGCGAACAGTATCGTCGACACGGGATTGTTGAGCATGATTTGCGAGCCTACGGCCCAGGCATAAAATCCGGTATAAGATGGGTGGCGCACGACGGCATAAAGGCCGTGGCGCACGAGAACATGGCCATCCTTGCGCTGGTTCTGAACAAAGTGGTTGAAGCTCGCTGCTGCCTGAATCATTGCGCCCGTACGCACGAATTGGCCGCAAGCGAGAATGACGAACCCAACCGAAAATGAATAACTCGGGAACGCCGGCGTGCGGCCGAGGATGTGCCAGCGGACCAAGTATTCTGCAGCAGCCACGACCTGAGCAACCGCGTACTCGATGCCGTTCGTCAACAGAAAGGATACCATGCCGAGTTCGCCGGGGTTGAAGCGAGCCGTGACCCAAAACTCCAACAAGTGAAACACGCCAGTCGCGGCCATGTACGCGCCCAACGAGGGCACGCGCGTGCAAAGACACAGTCCTGCCCCTACAAGGCCGCCGAGCACCGCAGCCACGAGCGCGACTTTATCGAATGTGGCGGGTGCAGTTGTGGTAAACAAGCGCCTTCTAAGCGACCGGTAGCTATCGGACTTGGGCGGCAGGAGGGTTACCTCAACCGTCTCGAAAGATTCGCGCTGTACAGGGACTTCTTGAGAGGCAGACATCAGGTCGCGGTAGCTTGAGAATTCGCCCGCATCGTGCATTTATAACTGTTCTATGGCCACTCTGACCAGATCGGTCGATTCTACCTCCTAGGGTTTTCAGGGTTTTCCCTTATTAGGAAGCCCGCCATGGCGAGGACAAAAACGGTGATCGTCAACGCACACAGCCCGGGGGGAGGACCAGTGCGTGCGCTACATGACTAAATGGCACACTCACTCCTGCGCTTATTATATAACCTCATTGTCAGAGAGTGTGTCACCACGTGATACTGGACAAGACTATAAATGGCTTAACAAGGTGTAGACTTTAAATAACGGCTTCTCTGGGGACTTCCCTTCGGGCTGTCTGTTTAGAATCACGTTCCCTGACCTTTCACGTGTCTTGATTGGCGGGTAACCTGGCTTTGCTGACCCAGCCTCCGTGGTCTCATTAGGATACTCCGACAAGTTGCTGGATACTGCTAGTATGGACCCTAAGTCCTGGTCAAGCTACCAGTCTATCCAACATCACTGGTGCTACACGATGTTGGCACAGTCGCTACGCGCGCATAGTACCACCACCCCTGCTCGGACTCGAACCCCGTAACGACAGCTTCCGGCCTTACAGTAGGGCGATGTCAGTGTCGTCGTCATCCCTGGAGTACCTATGGATTGAGACCGTGCCGCTGTGTCGCGAGGTGACTGAGCAGCTGGGGCTAGGCGAGAACGTGGATGCCGAAACTCAGCACCGCATTGAGAAGCATGGCTTTCGCGTTGGAGCTGGTCTCGCCCACGTCGTCATGCGAGACCAGACGCATTTCCTGGAAACGCAGCTCGACATCATGAAGTTTGTCTGCAAAGACTTGTGGATCCTTCTGTTCCACAAACAAGTCGACAATCTCAAAACAAACCACCGCAATACCTACGTGCTGATCGACCACAAATTCTCCATGTGTCTGCGCATGAGCACAAATTTAAGCCCCGAACAGACATCGAAAATGGCGGCTCCCTACCTGTGGTTCCCAGCTGGTCTGATTCGGGGGTTCTTGCATGGCATGGGGATCTCGTGCCGCGTTGTTTTCGAGGCACTCGAGCTCCCATCTGTTTCCTTCGAGGTCACGATTTAGGCATTAGTTTATAGATGCAATAATAGTAAACATTGTGTGTGCCGATGAACACCTCTGCGTTCAGCCGCAGCTGCAATTAGCACTAACTGCGTCTCACAACGAAGCGCAATCAAGTGCTAAGCCCTCTAAAGGACGAGAAGGGAGTCAATGCTATCGCGGCGATGCTATATTCTCGAGGTGCCAATTGAACCACGGTGGAATCGGGCTCCGCGCCTCGCGTTTTGCTTTTACTACATCTACAATCGGGCCAAGATCGAAGTTTTCGATCGCAAGCTCTACGCTGGATCGCTCTCCACGCAGCCCAGCAAACCTCTGGTACTCGTCAACAAGACTCGCAAACGACCATCCCTGGAGTTTACGTAGACAGCCAACTACTGTGCCCGTGCGGTGTCGGCCCATGCCGCAACATACAAGTAGCGGGTACTTCTCCAAACTCAGTATTCTTTCAAGGGCCTGGTTTATGGCGGCGGCGCTTAGCGGGTCCCAAGGCTTCGACCCTTTCGTCAGGAGACCCAAGTGCTCGAACTGGATGTCGTGTTCATCTACAAAGTCCAGCAGCGCGTCGCTCGGATCCTCAACAGCTAACCAAATGATCGTCTCGATGCCTAGGAGTTTCAGGAATGGGAAGCTAATTGGAAGCGGCTCAGCACTTCTGTATAATCGTCTTTCAACTGGGGAGAAATTAGAGGGTGGGACATATTTCATTCTTCCGGAGACACCACGAAATGGATATGCGCTGTCCCGGGTTTCCTTGAGGATTTGCCCAACCTGAGCAGTGCCCCCGGATTCTTTACTGTATGTTTGGGGAGGGTCCTCTCCGTGATACAGCCATTCCGAAACCCGGGTCATGTGAATGGCCTACAATGCTACCGGTAAGGCGTGGCGGCTGATGGGCTATAATAGTGGCCCTGTGCGTCTTTAACTTTTCTTCTCATACTTACCTTGAAGTTCCACTGGAGATCATGAAGTCCATGTGGTCAGCCGATGACCTAGGCATTGCACCACGCCGGGCTCGGTTGCTCGCTGCCTAGTGCAGCGGCGGCTTCATAATTTTTGATTTCTCGCCCTTTTGGGCGGTCCTCTAAACGTAATAGGCCGGGCGGCATATTACTTTTAGAGCGCTGTAAATCGAAGAATGGCTGGAGTATCTGTACATGAACCGTTTAATGCAGACCCTGCGTATAGCTTTATTTAAGTAGTGGCGTTGCAGTTTTGCCTGAGTCAAGTGTTCGTGAGCGTGTGGCTTGCGCCAATGGTATATTTCAGAATTATATTGCGAACCTGAGCTAGGCGAACTAAGATATGTATCTAAATACGTCCTTGTTCGACTCGCTGCGCTCTATGTAGCCCTTGTCAAGCAAGTCTTGCAACGCTTTCTTAATGACAACGGGAGACGCCTTGAAGTATCGCTGAAGTATGTTTGCAACTTGTTGTACAAGCGCCGCATACGCAAGCTCGCCACGCGCCTTCATCACACGTACAATAGCCGCTCCGGCCTTTTGGCGACGTTCCTGGCTTAATAGTTCGTCTTCCTTCTCAGTCATGCCTCCGTCTGCGGGCTTGGCCGAGACCGTGCGGACTTTAATTTTCGCCTTTGGAGACGTAAACTCGTTGTTGAACGTGAATGAGTCGGTGGGTAGTACTTCTTTTGTTGGAGGTGTTTTCTTGAGCAGCCTCGAACCGGGAGCCAACGACAGCGACAACAGGTAGCGCTCGAGCTCGCCGCCTAGAGGAATTCCGGTCTTTTCAGTAAGCTCAGCGGCGGTATAAGTCTCATCCTCAGAGAATAGCTGCAGGATGCACATGCACAGGATAGGCACCGAAGCCACGTAAGTCTTTTCGCCGACACGAATCTTGACATCCGCGGTGCTCATACTCAAGTTCCATTTCAGCTTCCTGCGTGTCTTCTTTTGGTGGATGTCCGCATAGAAGTCTTCAAACTTCTCTTGGGCATCCGCAATGGCGGGCGGTAACATCACCGGATAATCGGCCTGAGCTTGCATGCTACGAGGCCACACATTCGAACTTAGTACACTGACGTTCGTCTGAAGGATCCCGGGACTAATGTGGTTTTGCCCATGCAACAATTCGCGAGACTCATCCATGTCACGCATCATCTTCTCGAACTTGAACAAATCGGGATAACCCTCCTGACGCAACTTAAGCAGCCAGGTGAGCTCATACTCACGGCTGCGCGAATTGTTGTTCAGAAGTCGTCGAGCGAGCAACCTTTGGTAAACGACGCCAAACTCGTCGCGGTCGTTGATCGCCTTGAACAAAACGATCGCTTTGTCTAATGCGGGGCCGACTTGCTCGGCAGGAAGTGAACCCGTTTTCTTCAAATATTCGTCAAGGTATTTGGCTAAGAACTCGCACGCTTTGGAGCACTGGCTCAGTGTACGGGTATACGTTCCTTCAAATCCTTGCCAGGAATCGCGATCCAAAGCTCCGGACAGACTGAGATACTTTTCCCGTAAAGCTATGGTCGACTCCACCCACTCAACTGCCGCATCCTTTGTCTGATTGATGGTTTGCTGTTCTCTTTGAAGTTCCTCTGCTACAAGAGAAAGCAAGGAGTTCGCGTTACTGCGCACTTCAAGATTAGACGCCAATTTGAAAGCTTCCAAGTCAGTGTGGGCAATCCACAATGCAACACCAGAATCAGCATCCTCGAAGATCTGTGGTAGCGCCTTAGCAAGCACTTCGGTCTCTAGTGCGCTCAGAAGCTCTGCCGTGGTATCGGCCGGTAGATACAAAGCACCTCGCCTGCTCTCACTGGCCAGCCACTCGTCAATTCTGTGAAGCCGTTCAAGGGCTGGAAGCTTGGAAATGCTCATTATGCCAGCTTCGTATTCCTCAACTGTGCTCGAAATAAGTCGTGGCCTGAACTTCGTATCGAAGAGGGACGCACTATTTTCGCCATTCCCATCCGTGAGATTCTTGAGCATGTCGATAATGCTCTTTAGAGTCTGGGAATTCACAAGCTCGCCATTACGTTCCGCACTAATTTGTTTCAGCAACTGCGTAAACAGCTTGTCCATAATACTCGCCACAACGTCGTCTCGGAAAAGCTGCTTGCCAACTTGATCCGTGTGAGGAGTACCCGACTCGTTGCAGTACGAGCGATTCAAGTACATGAAAATATCGCCGACGAGTCGCAGACTAATTTGGAAGTCTTGCCACATGCGACTCACGGTGGCCAACATAGCCTCGTCACTTGTAGTCGCGGCCAAGCGTGGCAAAGTCTGGAGATATCGGTGCGTGTAGTCCACGAATGTGGCATAGAGGTCTTTTCCGTGTCCTTGTAACACCAGACGGTAGCTTGCGTCGTATAATGTTGAGAACGAGAGCATTGGCTTGCTTCCGCTTGTGCTGCTCTGCTGCGTATAGATTTGCTGCACTGCAGGCTCCAGAACGTTTGTCCACGAGTCATTGAGGTCCACAGGCCTCTCCCGTTTTGGCGCCCGGATTCTAATGCGTGGCGGCATTTCTTTCCCTTCGCTAGAACCCGCGTGTTTGACCGAGATCTCGCGTTCAACCGCCAAATCTTAATGAAATCTCTACACGATACTGTTACTTTTCCCACCCGTTGAAACCCCGAGTACATGTAATGACCATGTTTACGTCCGCCACAGATTCGATGAAAAGCTGATAATGATGAGACCTATGAGTAAAAGTTGTAGATAAGAATACTTGCCCGCTGTTACGAGGGGTTCGGATGATGCAATGGCTCAGGGAAGTCTGAGTTGCTTCTTGAGCCACGGATCATAAACACGTGTGGCGCCCATTTCGTTACCAATGGTGAGCCATCCGGGGCGCACGTTCGACCGGCGGCCAAACAGCTCAATCTTCTTGGCTCTGGGCCCAACAAGACGGTCAATGATGCCATAGAGCTCCTCGGGCTTCTGCGACCGTCCCAGTGCAGAGGAAACGAGCACATCCGTGTGCATCAACCCCAGCGCCTTCAGGTCTAAGTCGCCCTTGACCCCCACAAGGACGTGCTCCTTCGTGTGGTTTAGCCAGTGACCAGTCCGGCCCGTGCAGATCGTGCGGCCAAGCTGATTCGTCTTCAGCCAAATCATCTCCTCGACGCTCTTGTAGCCCCAGTGAGCGAGACACTGCCGGCCAAAGTCAAGGACGCGGCCGGTGACCCAAAGAAATACAATTCCGCTTGTTTGCAACGCGCCAACGTTCAGCTCCAGAACCTTTTCGTCCGTGCAAGCGTTGCTCTGGCCGGGGTTCGTATGGATTTCCCACGGCGGATCAATGATCATGGCTGCATAGTGGTTACCCAGTGAAGCCAGGTCAAGTTGCAGCAGATCAGCGTTGATATACTGCGGTGGTGAGGCCCCCAGCGACTTGGGCTTAGTGCGCTCGAAGTTGTCCGGATACAGCACTTTGTAGTGCACAAACTTACACTGACGCCACTTAAAGCAAGTGTCCAGGTAAGAGCAGTCACCCAGCGACGCGTCCGTATGCGAGTGCAGCACGCGCTCAAAGTGAATCTTGTTGAGGCAGGACACCTTGCCCTGTTTCAAACATTCGGCGCGCGTCTCGGACGCGCAAATGGGGGTCAACGGGGCCTCTGGAAATTGCTTGCGAATGCGCTCCAGTTGCAAGGTCTCAATGGCCGTAGGAAGATTCGTCAACAACCTGATTTCGGTGAACAGCGACTCCATCGAAGTGCGGAAGGTGAAAGCTGTATCATCACCACCACTGCGATTCATCCTCTCAGGCTGCGATTCATGGAGCTCGGGCGACAGCGGCAGCCCGCACAGCGTAGCCAGCGGCTCTACGTGGTAAAAAATGAGAAAGTGGCCCATGCTGCCCTCTCGTTCGAGGATAATCGAGTTCACGAATTGGTACCTTAGCGACATAATACCTTCCACGACATCATTCGGGGTGGTGCAGACGCCACTTCTGACGGCTTCGACTGCAACTGACCACAACGAGCACGGCGTGCGCGGCAAAATGCGCGGCGCCTCTGTAACCAGGAAGCTGGCGATGTCGACGAGTTGAAGGTCTGACATCCCACGAGCAAATGGAGCGGTTCAAGGGTGAGAAAGAAGGAATTAGTTTGTCGTGGGAGATTCATTAATGGCGTAATCGGCGGTTCGTTTATCTGATAGCGGCGGTTCCGCGGTTTGGGTAACTGCCTCGCCAGGGGCTAGGGCGAAGCCCACACCACCTATGCTGTGTGCGGGTTCTAAAGATGTCAAGCGTTATAGGGCCGAGCTCAAAAGCGGCGAATTGTAACGCAAAAAAAGTTCGTCTCTGAAGTGAACATGCCTAATTCCAGGCGGTCGGGATTCGGCGTATGCTGCTAGCGCATCGGCGACGCTATACTTCATCTCCTCTATCAAGTAGCTGCATATGAAGAACCCCGTACGGTTAAATCCGTAGTGGCAGTGCACGGCCACGAGCTCATCATCGCGAAGCAATGATTTTGTAGAGTTCAGTAGCTTAATGAAGCTGGCGACTTCCTCCTTCAGTGGCGGAATCTTCGACACCGTAGGGAATTTGAAGTACTTTATGCGCTCAAACGTTCTTGGGTCATAAGGAGGCGTTTCGCGCGAGATGTCAACTACAGCACGGATCTCAGGGTGACTTTCCTCTAAAGTCCGTGGCCCGTGCACTGGGTCGTTCTGGCGCAGGACCTTCATGCCGCAAAGGAAGCTCGAACCGACGCGCTTCCCCACAGGCTCGGTTTGTAGCCACTTCTTCTCATTCTTGAGCGACCATTTGTCCTCACGCGACGAAAGATACTGGAGCTGCCAGCTCAGGCTGAGGCGTTCGTCCACGCAGGAGCGTAAAAAGTGGCTGATGAGCCCGCTCACGATCTCGGGCTGCTCGAACATGACTGAGTGGCCGGCAGCAGGCACTTCCGCGAACTGTGAATGGCTTCCTAGCGCTGTAGATAATGCACGCGCTTGCGGTACGGGGCAGATCTGGTCCTCACTGGCTCCGATCACGAGTACGGGGCATTCTGGCTTCCCTTCTTTAAGCGGATCAAAGAACTTGACACGACCCACTGTTTGCAGCACCGTGAGCGTGCGCGACTGCAAATTGATCTGCAACTGCTGGCGCCGCACTTCATCGCCTGCAGAAGCGGCCACGGCTCGGTTCACTGATGGGCTGCGAAGCTCCCCGCGGCGGTCCAAACTACGAAACCCGAGGTCAAACGCAAGGACGGGCATCCAGCGCGTAATTAGCCGCTGGTACGCCCACAAGTCGGGTCTGAACGGGGGCGCGACCGTGATGGCAGCCTTGCATTGCTGCTTCAGCTGCGTGGCAACGCGCAGCGCGTGGCAGCTTCCGTACGAGTGGCCCACAATCACAAACGGCGAGTCGCCACACACCTCACGGATGATGTACTCAATAATTTGCACGGATACGTCCGGAGAAACCGCGTCCCAGTTTCGCGGGTCCGGGCTCTTGCCGTGCCCTGGGAGATCAATGGCGATAACACAGCAGAACCTGTTCAGATCCTGGGCAAGCTCCCTGAAGTTCGAAATTTGGCCACCCAGGCCATGCACCAAAACGACCGGTGGCAGCGGCACTATACGTTTCGCGTCGGGCTGCGGCGCCTGCACGGTGTGCACTTGCAGGCTCCCCACTCGCGTGGGAACTGTCATTTCCACGCCATATCGGTGAAACAGGGTCGACTCGGGGTCCGATTCTTGCAACTCCTGCTCTAGAGGAGTAGTTAGAAGATACTGGGGCACCAAAGACCTCGCAGCATTCCGCAATGTGTCTGTAGCCATCGTGAGTCTCTATGAACTGCGTGCTGCTGCACTCTGCTCTCGTCATCGCGGCGTAGGGCACGGGCAGCGACGATAGCGTCGCATCCACTGACCTCGGCTCAAGGGCGAAATAGAAAATTACGGGAAGTCGAGAACTATCTACAGAACTACTGGTGAAAACATGAGTCCCTTTTGCGGGCAGATAGTGTTTATTATATAGTGAGGGGCCGCAGCCGTAGCAGCAGAGCCTTGCTAAAGGCATCCACTTGGCTGCGGGGCTGTAGTACGGCGATGCGGCGACTGCACTACCGCAACTAGAGGCTAGCATAAAGGTGCCATCAAACGCTTTGGTAACCGCCTTTTGTAGTACAGCATCCGCACTACCAGTACGAGTGATTGTGGCGTGGGTCCCCTAGTGCCGTGTTGTGTGAGCGCCCTACCCTAGGGTCGCGTGTTTAAATCAAAACACCAGGTTCGAAACACTTGGGTCGCAGAGCAGTGCCTGTTAGGATGAGTCGGCGCGTCTCTAATCCCCCGCAGACACCGCTCAACAACGAAGATGCGCTGGAGCGATCGATGCGCCGCCAGCGTGGCTCCACGCGGCAGCGGGAGTCCCTTGCGGACGTGGCCCGTCGCGTGAACGAGTCACCCGTTCCGACACCGGATTCTTCATCCGCTCGCCGCCGCTTTTCGGGTAGGTTCGTGTTGGGTGACGCTGGCCGCGTGCCTGCCGATATGCCGGTCTCGCCCGGCGATTTCCAGGAGTGGATGAAGATGGTTCGCTTGAAGCGAGTTAAGGCCAACAACGCGTTCACAATTCAGCTCATCGACTGTTTTCATAACATGGTGAAAGGCGCCTCATTCCAGGAGGCCACGCACACCCTCGGAGGCTGTCTTACGGTCTACAAGAACCGCATCGCTAGTGTCAAGGACGACACTTCGAAATTGCTTGTCGGTGTTTCCGAGAAGAAGAGTTCGGAGCCTACTGACAACGGCGGCAGTGATAATGAGAGCGATAACGAGGACGGAGATGTGGATAACGGTGGCCGCAAGCGCTCAAGGCAGCGCCGCCGAGTGCCCACGGGTGCTGACGCGTTCTTGGTACCGGGCGAGAAACTCGAGATTGATACGAACGAACTGGCTACCACAATTGATCCGCTACTCCGCAAGATGTCTGCTGATTTCGATAAACGGGGTGCTGGTGCACTACTGCAGTATTCCCTTAAGCCCGACAAGAGTGGGCGGCTACTCCTGGATGCAGAGGCCGCTGACGGCGCTGGTCGTCAATCGGGCCCACGTCAAAGCACTCGGCATGGCGCCCTGCTCGGTAAAAAGCTCGCCGCGATCACTGAGGAAGATGAGGATTTGGAGGACGACGCTAGCGCGCATACGGCTGCCGATCAAGAGCATGCAGACGCTCAGGACGAGGTCGAAGAGGTAGAACGCGGCGAGTCAACTTCTGAGACTCGGGCCGTGAAGTTCGCGGACCTGGCCCACTACAATGTCTCGTTCTTCGCGAACGTGGATCTCGCAGCTTGCGAGGCCGTGCCAAATGTTAATGGTATTGTCGCTGCGGTGAATAACCCCGAAGAGGGGACTGACGCTCTTGTGCGGAGTATTCGAGCGTGGGCCATGAATGACCCGAGCGACACGTCGATCTACGGTGGTCAGGACGACGACGCAGACAACAATGAAGACCAAGCAGGCTCGAGCCCAGGCGACGGTCTGCCGAATACCTTTGAACAGGCACCTGTATTGGGCCTTGGTTTCGATATGGATGATGGCATGGAAATTGATGACGATCAAGGTGGCTTCGACGAGTTCGAGGGCGTCGGTAATTCAGACGCAGAGACCAGCATTGCCAGCGTACGGCCACCACCAGATGGCAACTGGCTAGATGTCAACTATCTGCACCGTGTGGACGCGCAGCAAAGTAACTGGGCAGGCCCGTCTTTCTGGAAAATCAGGAGACTCAAAGCTAGGGATGCTGTAGATGCTACAGATGCCGCCGCGGCTTCTCGGTCGGATAGCACCAAGGCAACGCCCGCATCGAGAAGGGTTGCGAAGGCACCAGCTGTGATCGATTTCTTGCAGGATGGTGACGTTGATGCAGATGAGCTGTTCACGCCCGGAAAGAGTTCCATCTATTTACCGGCGCGGCAGTTCGATGAGTCCAATAAGCACTTGTTGCCCGTAGATATGCGCGTCACCACGAGCCAGCTCGTCAATCTGTCCCTACGTCCTAATACGGGGGTAGCACCGGCGTTCATGCGCGAGGCGTGGAGCGCGGGTGACCTCACTGGGCCAGACGTGACTAGGGGCAATGAAGGGCTCGGCAATGATGACCCTGCTGGCAACGTGAGTGCCCTGGACGATGGGCAACACGACGACTTCTTCTACGGAGGGTGGGATGATGTGGACACCGAGCCACCAATGGGCGACCAACGCCCGCAGTCTGCATCAGCGATGTTCTCGCAATCGCAGCATACGCAGCAGTTCTATGGCTCGCAACGGCATCAGCTCAACTATGCGCGCGTAGCCAAGCATGTAGATGTGCGCAAGCTCAAGGATAATGTGTGGCAGGCCATCAGCAATGAATCACAAGTTGCTGAGAACCAGGCTACAAGCCTACTCGACATTATCCAAGACACACAGCCGCACTACACGGAGCAACAGCGCGCCGACTTGAGTCCGGCCATGTACTTCATCAGCTTGTTGCATCTGTCGAATGAGAAAGGAATGAAGCTGGAGAACACAGACGGGCTCACTGATATCCGTATTCTGGCTAATGGAGCAGCATAGTGTCTTTCAGCGGCTAGTTTATTTTAATTATTATGAAACTTATTGAGTTTGTTAGGTATTCGACAACGGCTCCACAGTGACGGTTCCACCCCAGCATGTGCGGCCCATTCAAGCCTCACATGGTCAGCCATAACGGCAGTCACTCAGCTCAAGCGCGAGACCACCGAACGTTTGCGCCAGTTCGAAGCCAAACAATTGCAGAGCTTAGAATTCAATGCGGTTCTCACGTCAAGCCAGAAAGCGTGGCGCGGTCTCGGTAAGAGGTGTCTTGGTCTATACCACATTTATGCACCACAAACCGCAGACGGTACGTTTAAGCAGACCCAATTCACAGGGTGGACGAGGTTCGATAGAATGTGATCTGAGCGCACGACTTTCAGCCGGTTCGATGATCCTTATCTGTGCTTTCTCCGCGTTCCGTACTACTCCTAAAGGCAAACGAACGCACACCCTTCCAGACCACGGGGCATGTATAAGAGTGAAAATGCTACGATAGAAGAATACAGCGGCGCTAGTGCTCATTTGGCGCGCAGCGAAGCTTCGACTAGTGTTGCCACATGCCGTATTGAAGGTTTGTGACGCTGGCACTGCGATGTGGAAAAAAGAAGGTATGAACATTACATGAGCTGCATGAAACTTGCTTTACTGTTGGGGAAGGAAAACTATTAGCGCCAAGCTGTTTAGTTTAACTGTCCAATTTAACCCCGGATTCGCTGTTGCTCAAGGAGGACGGCACGCCACCCCTTACCCAGGGGTCTTAGTGGCCAGCGTGGCACATGACTTCGGCTGCTGAAATAGAAACATGTGCTCCCCTCCCCATCCGTTGCCAATGTCAGCAAGTTCGGGGGCCACAGGTGCATATAAAATTACCCAGTGCATCATTCTGGAACGAGCTGCAAGAAACCAAGCAAACTGAGCGCCACCATCCGATCACCAAAAGAAAAAAAGAGAAGCCATTTGCCGTGTCTTAAAATTACTTCCCATAGCTCTACTTTTAATTCCGCATTTCTTCTTTTTTTGGTGAATCGACGGAAAAAGGAAACACAGGGTGAAAATGAGCCATAAGCCGCCGCCAACCCTGCAAGAGTTGGCCTTGAACCAGTGCATCAAGCACGCAAACCAAATCGTTGACGTCGGCGACACGCCGTACCGAATTGTGAAGCCATTGCTGGCCAGATTCTCTGTCGACCAACTGCTGGCCATCGAAACGCAGTGCCCGAATATTGCTCAGCAGGACGACGAGTTGTGGAGCGAACACATAGCCCGGGTGTTCAGAGACCGCAAGCTGCCGAAGCGCAATTTCAGAGACACGTACTTCGCGTTCTGTCGCGACAAAGAGGCCCAACTCGGCGCCGCTCGAGAGCGCTTGAAACTTAAACAGGAGCAGTACAACGAGCACAAAAAGGCGACTTCCATTGTTGCCTTGGCGGAAACTCCTGTGCATCCACGGCAGATGGGCCAAGGATCCGTGCCGTTCCGCTCACGAGGCATGCAAAGCGTGGCTCGGCGAATGCAGACGAATTCGCAGCTGAGGCGGCCCCAAAGACCTCAGTCGCTGCCTAACCAGGATACAACGAGCGTGAGGTATGCCGGACAGGGCGTGTCGGCGCCTACATCACCACTGGGCTCGCCACCATCGGCCGAGTCTCCGCCATCAACTGCAGTAACGGGCTGGCCTTCGCGAATAGGCTCGCCGCCGCCAATGGCGCCACTACGTAGCGCCTCACCAACAAAACGCACAGCGCCAATACCATCGGGGCCACCCGCGAAAAGAAAACGGGTGTCGTCGGTGTTCATGCCTCGAAAGTAGCGTCAGTCTTTAGAGTGCCGTTGAATTTTTGCATAGATGCCTCTGCATCAGTTCCTCCTCGTAATATAGCCCCGTGTGCGGGACACGCATCTCGCGCTGGGTGCGCGGCGCAGCAAAGCAGCGTATCACGGTCACACCCGAGAAGGCCAAGTCGGCTCTTCACCGTATTTATTGTAACACTAACTAGCAGCGTGTTATTATCACACACCTTAATTTAGCGGCTTTCCCGCGTTTCCACTTCTATCAGATACAGGAGCCCTCTTGTCTAATTCATGTAAGGGTCTTATCTTGATAACCTGTGTTTGGCTTTGGAGATTGTGCCATTATAGTTATACAAAATCATGAACATGTACAAAACTTTTAGTTCGGGCCGTTTTTATTGATCTCTTTCAAGGCGTCTTCACACTCCTTCAGTTGCAGTTCGGCGCGGCTGAGGCCACGGCGAAGCTGGTATACTTTGTCGTTCAGCTGCCGCTGTGCCGCCAGAAGGTATTCACTTATCGTGTCTTGAGAGGCCCCTTCAGGTACTGCAGAACAGCAAGTGGAGAGTCGCTCGCGTCGAGTTCTCCTACAGAACTCGTGCGCTGCAGTTCGGCAAGCCTATCCTTGGGCTTACCTTGCTTTTCCTGCGCTGTCTCACTTGGACGCGAAGACGTTGCCGGGGGTGCCGCTGGGGACCGTCCTTGTTGACCTGGGGAGGTGTTTTGAGGCGCAGGCGTTCCAGTGACGTTTTGAGCAGTTGCCGCTAGTGGCGACCTCTGCGCGACCTGGTCTTGCTGACCACCCTGATGCGGGATCTCAGCCGGCAACTTCTGGGGCATCTGAGAAGTGCTATGCATCGCTTGTACCGCTACCTGCGGTGACGGGGACTGGCGCGGCGTCGCCTGGTGCGAACCTGAAGGTGCTCCGTAAGTGGCTGCAGGAAGCGGAGTACCCTGGTTCGACGGTATCTGATGGGTCGGTGCCTGATGCGGCTCTCCCTGCTGATACCGAATGAGCGACGGTGGCGTGGCCTGCGGTGGTACCTCCATCGGCGGCGGATAGGGATATTGCGACCCCATAGGAGGTTGCACGGGCCATGGCTGGCCCACGTATCCTGGGCCAGGAGGCGGGAGCATCATCGGAAAGCCCATAGGCCCCCCTGGCCCATTGCGTAGTACCCATATGGAACAGAGCCTGGTTTCTGATGCGGTTGTTGGGATTGCGGAGGTCCTGGTTGACCGTAAGGTGCCGGTGAGCCGTGGCTACCAGGAGGTCCATACGTCGAAAATGGGTACTGTTGCTGCTGCGGCTGTTGCTGCGGCTGCTGCAGCGCCGGGCTGATGTGTTCACAACATAGGTCATCAGAGGTACCGGGCGGGTGTGAGTGCGCATTGTGCGTCCGCGTTTCCGGAGACGGCGGCTGCGAAGATTTCGTCACAATACTGGGCGACTGCGACTGGGCATTCTTGTCCGACCGCGAAGAGTCTTCCGTTGACAAGTCGGAGGAGGCGTGCGTGTTGCGCCGGCGCCGCTTTATGACGCTTGTCCGGAGATCGGACGGCCGGGAATCTTTATGGATTCTGTTATACAGACCACAAGCGTTGCAGATGATATGACCTTGAGAATCCCGGCGCCATAGCGGCGTAGTAACCGTGCCGCAGTTCTGGCACGATACCATGTTGATTGATGATACCTGTTCGTTTCCCTGGTTCTGTAACAAACGGTTATTGTTGAATGACGGACACTGTGGACAAGATTCTGAGCCGCCCGTACCATTGCAACGACCGTCACCAGGACAAGAGCCGATCATCGACTGCAGTGGGACCATTCTCGTCACCGGAGACCGCTTCAGTGTCACAGGCCGGTTGATATTGCGCGCTTTCACATACAAACCACACGCATTGCACAAGTTTTGGCCATTCGGCCCTCTGCGCCATAAAGGCGTCCTTGTTGTCTTACAGTTGGCACACTCGGGATGCTCGAATCCCGCACGTCGTTGCGAATCCACGGGTTGCGCCGGTGGGCGGTCCACTAGACTCGTAGGCAGACTGATTTTGCTTGGTGCGGCCGGTGCAATAGGCATGACGCGACGCGCTGGCTGAGACGTGGCAGCGGTTGACTCTACAGTGGCACTGGATGATGGTGAATGTTGAGACTCGGGCGAGGCCACCTCCAATGCAGAGCCACTTTTCCCATCGTCTTGCGCCGTATTTGCCACCTGTGCTTCTGGGGATTGCGTTGCGTCCCGTCCTTGCTCGGGACTCTTTGTGCGAGGCTGTGTTGGCACCTGGCCTGGTGCTTGAGTAGGATCACCTGCTGCTCTTTCTTCTATATTTTGCGCAGGTTCACGCCGCTGGATAGATGCTTGGTCTGCGAGATCCGATAGGCCTGGGTCTGACGAGCCTGGGTCTGACGTGGCTGGCCTTTTTTGCTGCGGCTCAGGCGCTTGAGGCATAGCAACGCCGCCGGTTAGCGACGCTGGCAATGGTGTTGAAATAGCCAGTGGGGAAGATACAACTCGATCAGAGTCAGAACGCTTCTGCTCTCCGCCCCCTTCAGACTGCTGAGCCCGAGTCTCGTTATGCTGGTCCCCCCACGACTTGGAGGGCGAATTTGACGCGTTTGGAATTGCTCTGGTGAGCTATCCCGCGAATGCGCATTACTACTACTGGGGCGGGACTCTAGTGCCCCCTTTTTCGCTGATGGCGTCGCACCGTCTCTTGGAATCCGCGCTGCCAAGTCTGCGCCGCCTTGGCTCAACGCAGGGGGTTGTACCGGCGGTGGCAAAGCCGGGCCGCCTGCGGACATCGGGATAGAGATACTGCTCGGTAAGTGGAGAACATCGTTGGTCATTAGCGACTCTCGAGTTCAAAAAGGCCGGCCTCTTCTTACTCTGTCGGCAGACGCCGCTAGTGTTTATCAATTGGCCAGTCAGAGCTCCTGCAAATCTTTTTGAATGGGCGCTTCGATGATGCATATTATCACGTGTCGCTCGTACTCGGAGAAATATATGTATTGTAATTGGCCAGACAAGGCAAGCCAAGCTTTTAGTGGCGATGACCATGCATATGTATGCGCAGCATGCTTCATCGTGATCTAGAACGGTCACATTCGAAAGAGCAACGAACAGTAGTATCTTATAGTAAATTTACCATTTTCCTTGTGGTGACATTAGTACTCAAACTGTTACATCTCGTGAGAGCTTTATGATGCCGAACGGTTACTGTGGGACTCGAGGCGCGCTCTCTAAAGTGCTCATCAATTTTTCATGCACGTATTGAAGTCTATGCACTGCAGTCGCACATGAAATGCTGACTAGTTACGCGGCTGATCAGGTACCCCAACCACCGCGTCCAGCGATCATCGTTAGGGAATTGGAAGACTTTCTATTCGCCAAACGGTTCTTCATGATCTCGACCTCGCCGGTCGAAAAAATTAGGGTTGGCGTGTGAGAGAGGCGGGCACGAACAGACGCATAGTGTGATTGAAGATTAAGCAGATATAAACCTGTTCAGTGCCAGAATTTTAGTGCCACGGCACCTGCAGTGGGAATCACCTCCTGCGCGAACATCGGTTAGATCGGGAATCATCCGAGACCAGTCCGGACTAAAAGCTTGTATGCCCAGCCTGCGTGCGAGCGGTACGCGCATGTTGGACATTGCTCGCGTTAGCGTTTCCGCGTCTCCCACGTGCATGCAACATGACTAACGTGCTTTCTCAGCTGACTCACGCGCATGAGGCTCATGCGGCGAAACCCTCGCAAACCGTTGCGCCCGCCGGTTTGTTTGGAGACGGGATACTGCAGGGTCCACAACACGGCCAAGCTGTCGGATAATGAGGTAATGTGACCACGGACAGGTGACTACCAGATTACCCAGACAGCTAGACTAGGGGTTACAGCCAGGTCTAGGAACATTCCACGCAGTCACAGGAAGCCATGGCATACCTGATAAAAGGAGGGAAGAGGTTAACTATACTATTAGGTAACAATACAGCATAAATAGGTAATGTGGAGATCACGTGTATCACTTCTCTCCAACACAAGCGGAGGAGAGACACGATCGACCTAGCGCTTATCTTTTCCGTTATCTAACCGGCGGAGTCCAAAGCCACCGATTACCCCCGCTGCCCCCATCTGGCTGACACACCTATCGCGCATTATATCAACCTCCGGGGGGCCCCACATCTCCGTGATTGCTTTACATTCCCCCCTCCCTCTCCTCTCCTCACTTACGCACGGCCTTTCAGAACGCATTGAGCTCCGATGATTGAACATATACGCGTCGCTGAAATCACTCATGATTTGCCCAAAATTATTGAAGCGATCCACATGAGCAGCGAAGAATGGCGCGAGACCCTCACGGCAGAACAGCACGTCGCTCGTGAAACGGCTTTGGAAAAAAAGCTGCTTCAGCACGGCATGACCACACGCTATTGGGCTCTCGAATTGTACAATCCTCAATGCAATGTGTGGGAGGTCGTGTCGAGTATGGAAGCGGTGGAACGCCCTGCCATTTTGAAGCTCAAGGGAGAGCGTCCGCTGCCCACAGTCAACTATGTCATTGATGCGGTTTACACCCCGAAGCATCATCGTGGCAAGGGTTATGCGAAGCTCATGTTAGCTGCCGTTGTTCAGCAGCTCGTGGAGACCATTCCGTCGACCCTTTCGAGTGCCGTTGACTCGAAAGTTTTGTCAAAGGCACTTTCTCATTCTCTTATTACCCTCTGGTCCGATGTTGGTGACTTTTATTGTCAGTTTGGTTTCAAGAAGGCCCCCGTCGCCAACATCATTGAGTCTTCAGCAGAGGCGAATGCCCCTGCCAAGTGGCCAAGCGATGAGCAATGCGCTCCATTGGACATGGAGCAGTCCCAGGCTGCGATCGACTACCATCGCGCGATGATGGTCGGGGCTATGGACGTGATGACTGAGAAGGACAATCAGCCGCGCGCTAGTGTTACGCCCACTGTTGGCATCCTGGACCAGATGCAGTGGAGAGCCAAGTTTGTTGGTAAATGCCTCGGAGTTGAGGCTCCGAAGGTGCACGGCGCCCGCACGCCCAATGGCTGGGCTGCGTGGAGCTATATGATGTGCGAGAAGATGCTATACATCTTGGCCATCAGTGGTCCCATCCATGAAATGGTGACCCTTTACAAAGCAGCCCTTGCGGCTGCTGCCGACGCCGGAGGCTATGGCGTTGTGCTCTACGAAGCGGACTTGATCTTCGCTGATCAGTCCCTTACTCAGTACTTGTTGGATTCGATCAAACAAGCTGGTATCAAATACACATACGGAAAGCCGAATCACTCGATTCCGTACTATTTGGCCTCTCACTCTCGTGCAGACCTGCGCTGGGAGTTTGCGGGCCGCTATTCGTGGTTTTGAGCCAATGCTCGTTTCCTCAATCAACGGGCTTTCTTGATTTAAAATTACAGAAAGCCACACAGCGATACACTGAGGATGTGATTTTCCTTGTGTCTCCGTTCGGTCCGTTGTATGTGTGTAGCATGCCCTTAGTGGACATGCTCTCCTTACAACGGGACCTTCGGAGACACTTGGTTGGGGTTCCACCCATTACCTTCGGATCTTGTCCGGATCACTCTTACAAGTTATTGTGAGCAAACTGCTCTGGCCAGCGATGCCTAGATTCTCCTAGTGTCCTCCTGGCTGTGCAGTGCTCGCCCCTGGAGGTTGTGCGAACGATGGTTACTTTTTCCCCTCTTTGTAGGGTAAACAGTGGTTCTCGTTTACATACCCCCAGACGGTGCTGTGCATTTACAGCGATCAGAATCCATGCTGAGACCGTTTGAGCTCGTGAAAAGGAGTGCGGCAGAAATTTCCGTTTTCTGCTGCTGAGCCTTAGGCAAGTTCGAGGTCGGCATGGCTTCTGAATGGGTTTTTTTTCCAAATTGACCAAATACTATTTCACTTTACTATCTTATTATCTGTCTACTATTCACGAGCTACAATTTAGCTCTTGCTGTTTCAAAAATTAGAAAAATACGTAAATGTTGCGCTTTGCACCGCGATTTGTGCGCATTGTACATGTTAGGGCTGCTCCTGCTTTAAAAGACTTGACTCAAGGCTTCATTCATCACCGGTGGTTTCGAGGTTTGAAATATGGACATCGGAAATCCTTGGCACTAATTAATTAGACCGCGGCATAAGTTATGTATACTACTCTAGGCCTGGGCAAGCTTCTCAAGCGCATCAAGTTGTTTCAGCACAGCACTCCTTGCAGTACCTCCAATAGCGTCGCGGCGCTCGACGCTCTTCTCGAAATCGAAAACCTCCTTTACGTCTTCACCAAACCTCTTGTCGATCTGCTGGTACTGCTCGACAGTGATCTTGTCAATGCCGTCAAGACCGTTGTTTTCGGCGAAAGCCACCGCCTCACCGGAAATGTGGTGAGTCTCCCGGAAAGGAACACCCTTGCGAACGAGGTAATCCGCGAGGTCAGTAGCAAGCATGTCCATCGTGAGAGCGCCGCGCATTTTGGTCGCGTTAATCTTCAGCGTCGAAATCACGCCCGTGGCAATGAGCAGAGAGTGCTCAATGGTGGTCATATTGTCGAACAGAGGCTCCTTATCCTCCTGCAGGTCCTTGTTGTAGCTGGAAGGAGTTGCCTTGGAGGACACCATGAAGCCAACAAGCTGACCGAGCGTCCTACCAGACTTACCACGCAGCAGTTCGAGACTATCGGGGTTCTTTTTCTGCGGCATGAGCGAGGAGCCCGTGGAATAAGCATCAGCAGGTTGAGTGAAGCCAAACTCGGCCGAGGAATAGATAATGAGGTCCTCGCTCAGTTTGGCCAGGTGGTTGGCAACAAGGGAGCCCCAGAACATGGTCTCGATAACGAAGTCACGGTCACTCACGGCAGCTAGTGAGTTGCCGATAATACCCTCAAAGTTGAGACCTTCAGCAATCAACTCGCGGTCGATTCCGTACGGGTGTCCTGCGAGCGCGCCGCAGCCAAGAGGGCTCTGATTCACGCGAACAAGAAGCTGGTCCAAACGCTGCAGATCATTCGCCAGGAACGTAGCATGCATACTCAGCCAGTGTGCCCATCTGATCGGCTGGGCACGCTGCAAGTGTGTGTAGCCAGGCATGAGCACATCGATTTCGGTCCGCGCACGCTTCGACATCGTCGTGATAAGGCCCACAAGCGCAGGGCGCAGCACCGTCTCGATCTTCTCTCGCACGTACAAACGCATATCAGTGGCTACCTGGTCGTTTCGCGAGCGGCCGGTGTGAACTTTACCCGAAATTTCGCGGCCAATAACTTCACCGAGGCGGCGCTCGTTCGCAGTATGGATGTCCTCATCGCCAGGCTTCTCCACAAACTTCCCAGCAAGCCATTCATCGCCGATTACTTTCAGGCCCTTGTGGATCTCGGTTAGCTCGTGAGCCGAAATGAGGTTCGCCTTGTGCAGCGCCTCAGTGTACACACGAGTGCCCTCGAGGTCCACCTTCCACATCTTCTGGTCGTATGGCAAAGAAGCATTATACAGCTCCATAAGCGGATCCGTGGCACCGGTGAACCGACCACCCCATAGCTTCGCTTCCGACATCTTTGTCTATACGCGAGTTATGCTGCTGGGCTGACTCTCGCAATCTATTAATATTAGTGGGTGGTGACGTGACTCATCCGATCTCTTTTGATGAGCGGCCTTAGCTGCGTCACTGCGAGTCGCGCCGCGTGACTCACTTGCATAAACCAACGCGCATCCGATGACAGCCGTGATCAAGCAGATGAAGCTCACATGGAAACGCGAAAGCGAATACATTCTAACACGCTCTACGGCTCCTCCTTAGGAGTCTGAAAAGATCACTCGACTAAAACTAACAACTTGTTATTCGCGGTGTTTTATTTTCCTTCAGCACTATGCAGGTGTAAGGTCCTTTTCTGCAAGGACCCATTTTTTGCCGTCCCAGGAGGCTATTTTACGCATAATTTGCCTCAAATTGGCCACGTCCTGTGGACCGTCCAATGCAATGTTGCACGCGCTGACAATATCCGATGAGGCGGCTTGTTGGTTCGGCTGCAATCTTAGAAAGTCCAAGATCCGCGTCATCAGAGCAGCATGTCTGTCTAAATCGCCAGCACGTAAAGCCGACGAGTTGTTTGTCTTCGTCTCGAGCTCACGTTTTTGACGTAGTCCCTGTAAGATAGACGTCGAAGCTTGCGCGCTTGTGGAGCCATCGCCCTGTTGCTTCCTTTTGGTGCGCCCAGCTAATCCTGACTTGCCAGTCCAAGTCGGGGTTCCGATTTTTGCTCTGCGCGTCTCCTTTCGAGACTCCTTCAGAGCCTCAGCAGCCTGACTAGCAATGCGCTGCGCCTCGCGCTCCATAAGCACCGTATCTGGACGCGACGAATTTACGATTGAATCATGTTCAAGCGAACTCTGCACGCCAGCTTTGGCAAATATGCCTTCCAGAAGTCCGCTTTCCTCCGCACTTTGCTTTGACTCCGCATCACCACTGGCCTCCTCGGAGGGGTTTTGGAATTCGGACTCTTTCGATATACCGGTGAACGCTGACAGGTCATCTTGTTCGGCTTTATCTACTTTGCGCCGCTTAGGCTGGCCTCTTCGAGATGCAGCCGACGCGTTGGCCTCGGCATCCCCACCAAAAAGTCCAGCAGTCTCTGACTCCTCGCCCAACGAGAAGAGATCATGTAGGTCCGTAGTTTTGAAGAAGCGTTTTTGCTTGGGGTCTTTCAAAATCTTGTTGGTTAGAAACTGCTTGAAAATCTGACGGTGGTAGATCTTCTCTTCAATGGATCCTGCTATCATCAACCGATAGATCAGGACCTCCTTTTTTTGACCCAAACGCCAGGCTCGCTCGCGTGCTTGCACATCTGTACTTGGGTTCCAGTCTGGGTCATAAATAATCACACGGTTCGCACCTGTCAGGTTAACACCCAGGCCTCCGACCTTCGTCGTCAGGAGAAACACTTGATAACTAGTGTCCTGGTTGAAATCATTGACCAGCCGCTGCCTCTGTGATATCGGTGTCGTACCATCCATACGGGTGTACACGAGACCTAGTTCCTTCACAAAGTTCTCGAGGATATCTAACATCTGTCGCGTTTGTGAAAAAAGCAAAGCACGATGTCCCTGGGTTTGCCACAGCTGAAGCAAGGCTTTTGTGACCTGCATCTTCCCTGACTTGCTCGCGTCTCCATAGTCACGGCTACGTGTGTTGTGCAAGACGAGATCCGGATGATTACAGATCTTGCGCAAGATGTCTACACCGTACAGGACCTGCCTCTTACCCTTCATGATTGACACCAATTCCTCACTTTTAAGGAACTGGACGTATGCTTCCTTCTGAGGCCGTGTGAGTTTGCAGAAAAGGACCTTTTCTGTTTTTGGGGGGAGATCTGACGCTACGTCACTTTTCATGCGACGCAGCATATACGGTGCGATCATATCTCGCAGAACAACTGCACATTTATAGGCCGTTTGAACCTGAATGTTGGTAGCGTTGGCGTACCCTCCGACGTTGATGGGAACGGAGAACTGTGATTGAAAAACAGGAAGGGTGCCGAGCCGTCCAGGAAATACAAAATCAAAGAGGCTCCACAGCTCAATCAGATTGTTTTGAATCGGGGTGCCGCTAAGAATGAGGCGGTATGGAGTCCTTATCTGCTTGCAGGCAAGGCTAACCTCCGAGTCCGGATTGCGGATTTTGTGGCCCTCATCAAGAACAGCGTAGGCCCATTCACGCTTCACCAGCAATCGCTCATAAATCTTAACGCCGGCGTATGTAGTGATCAGAACATGCCCTGTCTGATGAATGCTCTCAACGAGGCTGCGAGCAGCGCCCATGCTCGAACTTTCAGCGAGAGCATCGACATCTTCGTCATCACTGCTCAAACCATCCAAGTCTCGCGGCCTGGTCGCAGCTCCCATAGCTGTGCCGATGGAATGCATCACTGCGACACGAAGAGGGGGCCACCACTGGTGAAGCTCGGCCAGCCATTGATCCATCACGGTTGCTGGACAGACTACGAGGACCGGCTTCTTTAGCAAATTTGAGTAGTGCAGCGCAGCAACAAACACCGCTACTTGTACCGTTTTTCCAAGACCCATTTCATCACCGATAATTCCTCCGACTTTTTGCGAGTAGAGTTCCCACAACCATCTTACACCGGTACGCTGATAGCCAAAAAGCCGTCTCCAGAGATCTCCAGGGACCTTGAATCCAGCATTCGCATCCAAAACGATGTCCTTGACCACAGTTTTCTGGTCCTGCGTTTGGGCCTCCCACCTGGCTATGCGTGCTTCGTAGTCCCCTAGAATCCCGTCATCCCGGTCTTTGATAACGTCGGGAACATCGAGTTCTGGCTCGGGTTTTTGAAGGTCTCGATGATCGTCTCTAGCGGCGGCATCATCATCATCAGCAGCCGGCAAGCCAGCTCCGCTTAGAGCTGGGTCATTCGTTGCCGCAGAGCCGGACTTCTGAAAGGGAGTTATTTTGCCTGTCCGAACCAGATAATCGTGCTCAGACTCTTCCGGCTCGCGTCCTGCCGTCGTCGACCTGCGTGACTTCATTCGAGAACGAATTTCACGCTCATCTTTAAGTAATTCGGCGAGCTCACCGGCCTTGAGTTTTGTAAGTTCAGACTCTGCTTTCACCCTTTGAGAGATCAGAGTTGCGCGGTTAGCAATGCGCTCCTCCAGGACTGCAGCATGAGCCTGCGCCCGCTCCAAGGCCTTCAGGGTCTTTTGCAATCGTTTTTCGTCCAATTCATTTTCTCGCTGCGCAAGCTCTTCGCTGGCACGAGATATAAGATTCTGCTCTAAATCTGTCTGGTCTAATGAGCCCAATGCCCAGGCGCCAGCTTGGTCTTCGCTCATCGCATACTCGAGCAACAATTTATCAAGAAGCTCCTGCCACAAAGAAAGGTACGCGATACTTGCGCTCCGGGTGGGTACACGATACTGCTACACTGATAAACTTCGTCAGATACACTTTCGCTGGCGCCGCCCCAAGATCCGCCGCCGGCCACCCCACTAACCCAAACGCAGATCCCCCAAACCCCACTGGGTGATTCATTGAGACATCGCTGCCGAGACACATATATAACGCCGCGTACGCTTCAAACAGCAGCAATACTGCAAAAATCTCGGCAGCCCGCCAATAACCTTCAGTCGTTACTATGAACGTACTCATTTATGCCGACGAGGGAACATCTCTGGAATGTGTCAAGCAAACAATATTTTGTCTGCGATCCGTGCTGTCGCCTTTCTACGCAGTGACAACGGTCACTGCTCGCCAGATCATCGATGAGCCCTGGATTCCGCACACGGCTCTGCTCGTTATTCCCGGCGGCGCTGACCTGCCCTACTGCAGGGTCCTTGACGGCAAGGGGAACCAAAAGATCAAGCAGTATGTCCGCCAGGGCGGTAAGTTCTTGGGTATATGTGCCGGGGCCTACTACGGCTGTGCTCAACTCGAATTTGAGGTCGGCACGGACATGGAGGTAAGCGGCCCACGGGAACTGGCCTTCTACAGCGGTGCTGCCCGTGGCGCCGCTTTCAAAGGCTTTGAATACGGCTCACATGCCGGTGCTAAGGCGGTAACGCTGCACACGAAGCTTGGGCAAGGTGACTTCCTGGTGTATTTCAATGGTGGCTGCCTCTTCGAGGGAGACCCGGAAGCTGAAGTGCTCGCCAGGTTCGCGGGACCGGTAGACATGGAGACTGCGGATGCGGACCCGGCCGCCATCGTGCACAAGAAGTATGGGAAAGGTTCGGTGGTTCTCACAAGCGCGCATATTGAATACTGTATGGACGAGTCCATGCGAACAATGCGTGATATTGAACCCGATATGGTGAAGCAACTAAACGATAGCTCTTCCTCACGAATGGCGCTTGTACGGAACCTTCTCTCTGACTATTTGAAGCTGAATGTGCACGAGGATGCCGACCCGGTTGTGCCCCATGTGTCTCCGATCTTCGCGACATCGCTGCGCAACGTGACGCCATCTACAGCTACGTTCGCACAGGAGGTTTACCCCTTGATTGAGGACTCTGTGTACATCAGGGACAACTCGAACGTTTTCAAAATCCTAGAGCACGCTGGTTTGCAGACCATTCGTATGGACGAGGACGACGCGCTGAAGGTGATAACTTACAGCAGTGGCGAGCTTCCGCCTGCCCGGGAAACGCCATTCTTCAACCACCAGGTGTACTATGATTCCTTGGCTGAATCCATCGAACGGGAACGCACGGTCAGCTCTCTGAAATTGGGCTCTCTGCTCTTTTACGGCGAGGTGGTTTCGTCGACGCACACGATCCTTGAGGCGAACCCGAAATTGTTGAAGCGCTGCCCGCATGGACTGGTGTTCCACGCGACGCGGCAAACCGCTGGCCGTGGCCGCGGCTCTAACGTGTGGGTGAACCCGCCGGGTGTCATGGCCGTCACCGGCGTGTACCGCGTGCCGCAAGGACAGTCTGTGCAGTCTCTTGTCTTTGTGCAATACATTGTGGCGCTCGCCATTATCGAGTCTGTCAAAGAACTTGCCTCTGTCGATATCGGGCTGCGTCTTAAATGGCCAAACGACGTGTACGTTTCCGACGGTAAAGGCAACTACGTCAAGATCGGAGGTGTCATGGTTACGTGCAACGTGTTCAGTGGTGAGTACGTGGTCATGTACAGCTGCGGCGTCAATGTTGACAACGCGAATCCAACGTCTTCAATCAACTCGCGACTTGTGGAGCTCGGTGGTTCACCCATCCAGCTCGAAAAGCTCCTTGCCACTGTTGTCACTAAGCTGGACAAGATGATGCACCAGTTCCTTGTTGCTGGTTTCAGACAGTTCCAGAAGGCCTACTACGCAGCTTGGCTGCACTCTGGCGTACGCGTCACGCTCGAGCGCTATGGCGTGGAGGCCACAATTGTCGGCATCTCACCAGATTCTGGTATGCTGATTGCTGAAGACGTGTATGGCACCTCACACGAGCTGCAGCCAGATGGGAACTCCTTCGATATGCTGCGTGGCCTCATCAAGGCAAAAAAATAATGGCAAAGCAACCTGTAAACTAGATTAGACATGAATGTAATGTGCTTTCGCACTGAAGTCTTCAAACTGGCTCAACACACTAACTAACTTTACCGGGCGGTGTGTATCATTATATGGAACCGAGCTAACGAAAGCAGCCTGCCACCGTCTGCTGACGTGTTTAGCCTCAGTAGGATAATAGACTCGAGTAATTAGACCAGCGCACCGTCTCTTGCGTCTGCAGCAGTTCGAGGGCCCGCCGCGGCTTGCAGAAGGCCCACCCGCCTATCGTCGCGCCTTCATGAAACGCGGCACTCTGGCCGAGCGGTCTAAGGCGCCAGCTTCAGGTTCCTGAATCTGCTGGTCTCTACGGGGGCGTGGGTTCGAATCCCACGGGTGTCATTTGTTTTTTTGCTGCGAAGCTGTTACCTTCCGGTAAGACATGAGATTAACTCTGGGAAGCTCTTTTTCCCGGTAAGACGTTAAATTAACCCCGCGTGCGTCAACATATATTGTCAGTTAGATCATGACGTGCCCTCTGTGATAAGCGTTGTCCGATCGCTACCTGTCCTCCTCTCCCCTGACCCTACGATACGAGCGCGCAGCCATGGCAATATGTTCCGTGTGTACGGAATCTCGCCCCTAAACTGGCTTGTGCTGGTCGTATATGTCGTTAACTTATTCAGGTTGAGCCTCCAGTTTCGCTCGTTGTATGCTCGATTTGCTATGGGTGCCACGGCACTCACGAACGTGCTGCTCTTGGGCCTCTCCGATGCGCTGGCGCAATCGCTGCGTAGTGCGGCTAAATACAAACAGCAGCATGAGGTAGAGACGCTCAGACAAGAGGGGGCGCAATCAGTGCTGTTCAAATACGTGTTGGACAGGGGTCGACAACGACAGGTTTGGCTTGATGAAGAAGGGGACAGCCTAGCGGAGCTAGGACTTGTGCCGTCTCATCAAAGCGCAGATGCAGCCCCAGTAGCTGAATCCGAGCCCTGGTTCGACTTTGATTTCCGCCGGCTGGCTTTGTTTTCTTTGTGGGGGTTTCTCGTCTCCTTTGTGCAGAGCCCCTGGTACGGCTTCTTGCGCACAGCCTACGCTCATGATGCGCAATTCGTTGTTGTCGTGCAGCGCGTTCTTGCGGACCAGTTGCTTTACTCACCGATCATGCTTGCTGTGTTTCTACTCTACCTGAGCGTTGTCGTTGAGCGCAATTCCTGGACAGTAGTGCGTGATAGCGCTTTCTGGATCAAATACGTGCAGACGCTGGGCGTCAACATGTGTGTATGGCCGGTGGCGCAATTTGTGAACTTTCTGCTTATTCCCACAGCCGCTCAGATCCCGTTCAGCTCGAGTCTTTCAGTGCTGTGGAACACGTTTTTGTCTTTAAACACCGACTAACGAAATTCATAGAACTTAGTGGTACATAAACAATAAATAATTATGAGCAAATGCATAAAAAAAAGCGCTACCTTTCATTATCGCTCTCCGAGTCTGACCAGGACGCGCCAATTGTAGATGCTTGAGATTGTGTGTGGAGTTGCTGGTTTTGAGTAGGAACTTCTGCCTTGACTTCCATCTCATGCGCGTCCCCCGCCTCCTCTTCTTCGCTCTCTGAGTCGTCCCATGCAGCTCCAAGCGCGGGGGGTTGCACCTGTGACAATGTCTCGGCTTTGAAATTGTGCGGCACCTCGCGCTTAACCAACGCAGGGTGGTCCGGTCGGTCTTCATCCAGTTCACGCTTGATCTGCATAGGAGACTCGTCTTCATCCTCGGAGCTCGCACCAGAGTCAGCCTGCGGGTCCATCTCTGGTTCTGACTGGGCAGGACTTTCCCGCCCCGAGTCGACCTCTACCTCAATAGAAGCTTCACTTCCAGACTCATGATCAGATGGGGGCGCAGGATCCTCATCTACGAGCTCCTGTTTCGTCACTGGTCCACTTTGAACCTCTTTGTTCAGGCCTCGCGGCAGCACGCCGCCGAGCTCCATACATCGCTTGAAGTACCTCCGAGCATCTTTTGTGCGATCCTCGCCAATAGCATCTGCTGCTTTGAGAGCTGCGAGGCCCGCGAGCGCCCAGCACAGCGGATCCGCACTGGACGGAATGGTAAGGATTGCCTCATCGGCCTTCTCCACAGCGCCGCGATAATCTCCATTTGCCAGGCGGGTCATGATAGAAACTGGGCGGAAGTTTTCAGCCCGCGGAATCTTCCGCCATAGCGCAGCGCTGTGGGGAAGCGAAGGAAAGTTTACAATGAGCCAATCCAGAAACGCGGTGGGCGTACGCGACGATCGTGAGGAGCCCGTTCGAGACTGTTCCCACGCAAGTAGCTCAATTGCGGGCATCCATAGGTTGCGCATGATGATTCCCTCGGACCGCAGAAGGACCCCGAGTGCCTTGTGAGCCTGCTCATAATCGCCGCGGTCCAGCGACGTCCACATGATAGTCACTGCCATTTGCATGCCGCGACGCCGCAGCATACGCCTTCCCATCGCCCAGACATCGCCTCGCAGGTTGTACGCAAGGCTGCGGTCCTTCCGGTAGTTTGTGCGCTTAAGTATGCTGCGGGCCTTATCGCTCAGCTGATACGAATCACGGCCGAGCAGCTGCTCAGTCTGCTCGCATTCACGTCGCACAGTTGGTGCACATGTGCTGCGCGGTAAGAGCTCCAGGCCAGATTGCAGCACTACGGTATGCTGTTGACTGGCACTGAACCCCTTCGTGTGTTTGGCCCCCCACGGGTTCTTACGCCAGTCGGTTTTCTTTGACAAGTACTGACGCGGCCGATGATTACGCCCAAGCGCCGTCATGGCAGCCGTCACGGTGTCTCCCACGAGATTACCAGCATCATTGTAGATACCTTGCGATACGAGGCCAATAAAGCCTCGGTCTTCAGGATCTAGCGGAAGCTCTTCTCTCAATTCAGAGTACTTTAGAAGCTCGTCTCCCTCCTGCTTCAGCTGCTGCAGTTCTTGCTCCTCTACTTGCCGGAAGTGTGCCCGCGTCTTGACTGACACTGCATAGTACTTCTCATCTTGAGAGAATCGGGCTGGTAGATCGAACATGCGAGCTCAATTCTCCGACGTTTCAAGTCGAACAAGACAGGGCCTCGTTCACTAGCCAGGAACAGCGCCAGCAGAGCTCCTACGTACAATTAGCGCTGACGGATTATTTAATTAATTTTTTGACGTCATGCTGCTGACGCGACGTGAAGGCGTCCTACCCAGAGATGACCTCGGACATGAACTTGCAATTTATAGCACACTTCCGTTCCACTGCTATTGATTGAAATGGATTCTGATTTTTTTGGTGGTGGCTCGAGGAGGTCTGAACCGGCTATGTAGCTCTTCATAGTATATACAGTCTATTAACGGGGCTCGCTGGGCTCCTTCGGCTCCCTTTTACGACGTCGCACAGGTTGTCGAGGTGCTTCCTCGTCTAGCAACTGGTTTGGTCCTTCGCTCCTGGGCTTATCCGGCAGCGACAGCTTGGCCAGTCGCGGAAGCACTGACTTATCAAGATTGTAGGTCCGAGCTACGCTCTCGGGTGAGTCGCCCTCTTTGAGACTCCTCAAAATGGCGCTGATAGTCACACTGGGAAGAAGCCGTTTGGGGCCCTCTCTCTCAAGCTCGGAGCTTCCCTGTTCTTCTCTTCTTTTGCGAGCCTCTAGCGTCATTGTGAACGCCTCCTTGGAGGCCGGAACGTACTTCTCATTCATCGGCTTAAACTTAACTGGCCCCAATTCCTGAAGACGCTTGGCAACATCGGCATCTGTATTACCGCTCAACGTTTCCTCGGCATGACGCTTCGGGGCTGCCGGTCTCGTAGAATTTACTGACGATTCAGCAGTTGCTTTCGGCGGTATGGCTTTACCCAACACCCGGGCGTTTTTGCTGGCTTTTGAAGATGTGTTGCCCATTTCTATGGTGTCACCTTCAATGAGATCAACCGGTGGGTGCAATGAGCGTCCGGGTTGTCTTTGCTGACTGTTAAATGTGGTTCTCCAAACAGCTGTAGCCTAGGTGTGAGGGATGATCTCCCCCACGCCCACAGTGGTCTCATAGTCAGCACCACTGTATAACCCGAAATGGATTTATTGGTTCGCTGCAGCGCCAACCACTGTGCCACCATCATGAGACCGCAATATGCAGAACTTGTTGGTGGAACTTCCAGATTTGGTGCATAGTACCTGGCCAGATAGAAGTTCTGCTGCATCTTATATATTAGTCCTAGCGACGGATCATATCCGGTCTTGTTAATCACCACCAGCCAGCTTAATATGAAGGATAATAACACTTCCTCGGTCGTACAGTTTCTCCGCGAGCACAGAGTCAATCGATGCGCAAGCATCATTGAGCTGAACAAGGACATTTGGACCCTCGTGAACTTTATCCGCAAGCTTCATTTCGACCGAGACCTCTTGCTTCATCAGGTGAATGAGTTTTCTCGCCTCGTCTTTGACAAACTCGCTCTAGAATGCTCTCTAGGAATGACTCCCGCGTCAGGCAACGTGGATATGCAAGTGCTCAAGGTATTACTGGGCAGGACCATGGCCGTTTCGCGCCACTTGGACCCTCAAACGTTCGACTTCGCAAAGAGCTCGCCGGCCTTAATCTCGTTGAAACCTGTGAAACCGAGCAACGAATCAAAGTGCCGCAAGTTCCACGTACAGCATATTTATATGTCACAAAGCCGGGCACGAAAATACTTGGTTGAGCTACAAGCAGAGCATCTGAGGCTAAACAAAAACAACTACGGAATCAAGCAGCTGTTGATGCGATTCGATGAGGATAACGCTTTGTTGAGAAATGATGTCGCCTTGTTGCAGCAGAATCCGCCAGCCTTAGACTCAGCGCAAGCTCTCGAGACATGGAATAAACTGGCACGGGTGGAGCTGTGCTTCATGTCTGAAGCTGAGAAGCGGCGCTCTATCGCAAGCCAGCGACGCATGTCTGCTCTTAGTGCGCGTCGATTGAGCATGACGGGGAACAGAGCGTCGCTTCGAGATCCGATGTCGTCTACAGGGTCTGGACTTCGGGAAGGCCCGCAAAGCAGCAGTGCGTCCGCCTCAGTGAAAGACTTGTCGGGACGCCAATCTGACGCTTGTGAACCCTCTCGTTACCGCTTTTCAAACCGCCATTCTGCCTTAGCCATCGACGGCAGTCGCTTGAAAGATCACGACCGGGCTCCAGATCCTCAGGCTATGAAACGAATGTCCATTGTAAGTTTGGGTAAGCGTTCGGGTGCCATTCTTAGTGACTGGAGATGGGATGGCGATGATTCAGATGATGACGAGCCCAAGAAGGATGATTGTCGCTTGCATCCCTCGTCAAACGAGCTCAAGCTTGACAAAAGCCTGCCGGGCACTTCGTGTTCGGTAACGGTTTCCACCGAATCAAACAGTTCTGTGAACACATCCCTTGAAAGTCAATCAGGTAGCACTAAGGGAAGCTCCGACGATGCAATGAGCGTAGCAAAGCCTGCACGACCACGCAGCTTTGTTGTACCCCGGAATCGGTACAGTATGTACGATCAGAATGGGAGGAAGAAGGGCCAGCTGAGGTTTGAAGATGCGTACGCTGGTGTGCAAGGGTGCGAAAATGGTACTACTTGTTAGTTATGACAGGATTGATCTGCCGTGAAAGTTGACTGCGAGGCGCAATAGCCTGCGCCCACGAAAATCTAGCTGAATTACATGACTCCAACTGGTTAGCTGCTTTAAGTTCACTTCAATCCTCACTAGCTAGAAGACCTCTCCTCTAGTTACAGCAAGAAGCGCAATTCTACATAGTCATAGCTGATCACAATTACAAGTTAATGCGCTCTCCGCCCCGCATAGTTGGCTTTGGTGTCTCGGTCTTGGATCAAACCACCGGAGTACGATTGGGATCGTCGTCCTCGTACTCGGGACCGCGGCGAAAGACGGCCGGATGACCCACCCCAAACCCAGTCCCACTCCTCCCAGTTGAGAACGAGTGGCACATACATGGCTTAGGCTTGGGCCACACGAGTTCGCGGATTTGTGCATGGCTACCCCTGAGAAAGAGCAAGAGAATTTGTTGAAGGAGCGGCTAGGCAAGCCGCCCACTCGCGCGGATATCCTGCGGCATCAGCTTAAGCAGCGGCGCTTCTTTGACTCCGGCGACTACGCCATGTCGAAGGCAGGCAAGAAGCCCGAGGCGGGGCAAGACATAGGCTCAGAGCACCCGATTCCAGAACAGATCCCGCACCGCAGTGCGCTCCTTGCCGCTCATGGCGACGTGAGTCCTGTGCGCCGCCCGTCGACCTTGGCCCAGGGCTCGGAAAACGTGCGCGTGGCGGCCACGCGCGAGGGCTCGCCGCACCGTAGCGACGAAGAGGCGATCAGCGATTAGTAGCCCTAGTCGCTAAGTGGAAATACTAACAGGGTCGATGGCGTAGCTGTATGTCCATAGTGTTTTTCCCGGTCCTTGGCACGAGGCACCTTGGATGGCTCGGTCGGTAGACTTGAATTGGCATCGGGAATCACACTGCTGCATGAGCAGCTGAGCAACGTCGAACAACGGTTGCTGCGTACGGCTAGACTTGCTTGTCTCTGGCCCGCACAGTGGGCGCGAGCAAGGCGCTGCGCTGAGCACGGGGGTCCTGATAAGCTATGCTAGCTACGAGGACATGAGGGCTGATCCGCCTTCTGTTATACGGCATAAGCTCACGAGTCCTGCCACGCGCTGGACTCTTGCTATCTATTGAAGATGGGGTGCTTGTGTGTACAGCTTTGGTTCTGAAGTAAGACGGAAATCGTATATATGGAAATCGTTATTCTACACTTTTGCTGTTATTAAATAATGGATCTAGAAACTAAGCAGGTCAACTTCGCCGTTCGCATTGCTTCCCTGGGGAGCGGGCGGGTTCTGGCTCTGCGAGCTGGCTGAAGCGCCATTTCCGGAGGGAGCTGGCGTGGCCTTCGCCGAAGCAGGTGTCGGCTTCGTCGGCTTCATCTGACCGGACTTAGACGACTCCCATAGCGAGCCGAAAATGTCGTCGACCGGGGCCTTTTTGGGTGCAGCGGAGGTCGCGGCGGCCCCCGTGCTTGAGGGCCCGGGCGAGAACAGCGGTGCAGACGCAGCTGGCTGAGAGAACGCAGGCTGCGACACGGATGCAAGGCCAGCACCGGATGGCTGTGACGCTGGCGGAGCAGCGGGGGTGTCAAACAGATCCAAGATGTTCGAGCTCGTCAGCGGCTTCGAGGACGCGGCGGTCGAGGTTTCAACAGTTGGCGCTGTCTGGAAGTCAGCAAAGTCGTCGTCCTCGTCAGCTGCACCTGTGGCACTCTGCTCAGTGCGCGCAGCTGTCGCGTCATGACCGGCCGCGTCGCCCGCGTCGTACTCCTCGAAATCGTCATCTCGGGCTGCCCCAGTGACGATGTGGTTCGACCCATCGAAGCCGCCGCCGTCACCAAATACTTGCTGACCCGCAGAGCCGCCAAACTTCATCTCGCGGTACGAGTCGCTGCTGAGGCCGCCGTACTTCCGGCCAGAGCCGCCGAAGCCGCCTTTCATGCCGGCAAGCCCCGTTTTTTGATTGAGCTGGCGCGCCCGCTTGCGCTCGGCGCGCAACTTGTCTGTAGACCCGAGCAGCGACACCAGCTCGTCCGCACGCTTGCGGATCGAGGCACCCTGGTCCGTGCCGTGACGGTCCACGTAGCTGAAATGGCGCAGCATCTCAATCACAGAGATATGGGACCGCGCGTAATCGACCACACGCTCGCTACCGTTGCGCACAAGGTAGTCAAGCAGCTGCAGCGCCTTGTATATCTGGCGCCACTCAGCGGCACTTTTTTCGGTAAATCGGCGGTAAATGAAGGGCATGATTTCGTGAAACTGCTGATAGTTGTTCGTCCCCTCGGCGATCTGCTGCATTGTGCTCGTGGGCGTGCCCCAGGGCTCATTGTTCGTCGCCTCGCGGACCTTTGCTTCCATCTCGCTGAAGTTCAACACCGCGTTCTGTGCTTTGCGCACATACGCTTTCATGTCGTAGAGCGACACATTCGAGAGCTGACTCGTAAACTGATCCATTGCGGCGGGCTATAACAATGTGGCAGCAGTCGACCTGGCGGGCCAGAGACAAGTCAGGTACTTGGCGATCCTAACGATTCGGTTGGTCTGCAAAGGAACCCTTAAGCCACTGAGGCAAAGTCAAACTCCCACCATCCTTTCCGGGCTTCAGGGTTCGTGGCTGAGGGCACGGGTCGTACCACTGCGTGCTGGCCCGTTCTCATGGTGGAGCGTGCAATCGCGACGTTCTTCTGGCCAATGTGTGTGCTATTCGCACATTGTCCGCACAAAGGTACTTAGCTGGGTCAATTTTTCAGGGTGGCTTGCTTCATGCTGCAAGTTGCAGGGCAGGCATCACGCCTCACTCACGTATAACTAGAAGGGTAAGCTTTGCCGAGTGTGCCCTTACTTTACGCGCGACCTACGGTTCAGAGTATCTAGCGCTCGGGAACGTGGAGTGTATGTCTTCCCAGCTGTGTTTGTGGAGGCTAACTATAACGTACTAGACCTGTGGAGATGTGAGGACAGCCAGTCCGAGAACATTTTAACTTCTAAGCTTGTCAATAACACATATGTACACCGTATTATTAACCTGTTTTTGTTATGTTCTATGCATTTAAACAAAGGTTTGAAGAGGAATGCGGACCTGCGGCCCCTTTCTGCGTTGCAGATATTTCGATAGCTCATCAATCCACAAGATCGAGCTACTCAAGGAGACAAGGTAAAAGAGATCTTTGAATGAGAGCGCTTCAGTCTGAAACACGCTTTGGAAGGGGCCCAGGTAGACAACCGCAAGCTGCCCAATGAGCGATAGACCCACTGCAATGTTGAACATTCGGTTCGAAAACAAGCCAATCTGAAATACACTGCGGTTGTGCGATCGGGACGACAACGCATTAAACAGATCAAACAGTACGAACGTGGTGAACGACATTGTCGTATCCCGGGCCGTCACCACGCCGTCTTGCATCTCCCGAATGTAGACATACATTGTTCCGATCAGAATGACCATACCACGCCACAGGACAGACCTAACAATGCGAGGCTCGAGAACGTGGTCCTCGCGAGACCTCGGCGGCTTCCTCATCTCCTCGGGGTCCGCGGCCTCCACTCCAAGCGATTGCGCCGGCGGCCCATCCATGAGAATGTTGATCCACAGCACCTGCATTGCGTTCAGAGGGTTCGGCAGCTTGAATATCGTCGAGCAAACAATGAGGGAGAGAGCAGCAACACTTGTCGATAACTGGAATGTCAAAAAGCTCTTGATGTTCGTGAAAATCGCTTTTCCTTCGCGAATTGCTTGCAAGATCGTGCTGAAGTCGTCGTTCACGAGAATCATGTCGCCGACCTCCTTCGCGACATCAGTGCCACCGCCCATTGCCACGCCGATGTCAGCCAGCTTGAGCGCTGGTGCGTCGTTGACACCATCACCGGTCATGGCCACAATGTTACCGCGCATTTGCAGCGAGCGCACGATTGTTACCTTCATTTCCGGAGACGTGCGCGCAAACACGAGCACATTGTCAATAGTCTCCGAAAGCTGCTCGGGGCTCAATTGCTCGAGGGTCGACCCTAGCATCACGTACTGGTCACTATTTGCCGGTACAGGAATACCCACTTCGCGAGCAGCAGCCACGGCAGTGACTTCATTGTCACCCGTGATCATGACGACCTTAACCCCAGACTCGCGCAAGCGCTGCACTGAGTGCGCGACACCAGGCCGCGGCGGATCGTACATAGCTACCAACCCGCAGAAAGTCAAGTCTACCACCTCATTTTCTGACTCCGCAATACCCTCGCGAGATGCCAGAGCAAGAATACGCATGCCATGCTCGGCCATCCTGTTCGCCGCCTCGGTCAGGCTGTTTCGCACAGACTGCTTAAGCTCAAGCGTACCATCAGGACTAGCAAAGTGGGAACACAGCGGGAAAAGTTTCTCGAGCGCACCTTTCACGTATGTATTGCCGCTCTTGAGAGATGTAGACATCCACTTGCGCTCCGAACTGAACGGGATTTCGTGCACGCGCTCGTGCACTTTTTCCTCCCGAGCGTCACCCTGGCCAAACTTCTCCGCAAGGGCTAGTAGAGCAGCATCAACCGGATTTCCAGAGATCTCACCGTTTGCCATCTTCTGAGCATCGTTGCAGAAAACCGCCGCATCCAGTAGCTTGTCGCTTACGGCCGGTAAGCCCTGCTTCGACTGAACCTTTCTAAGGTCCGTCCAGTCGGCATTAGTAGGAGCGTAGACGCCGGCGACATGAAGCTTGTTCAACGTGAGTGTCCCAGTTTTATCCGAGCAAATAACATTGACGCTACCAAGGGTTTCAACCGAGGGCAAGCGGCGCACGATTGCACTAGACTTGGCCATGCGCAGCACACCCAACGCCAGCGTCACCGTCACAATGATGGGCAGGCCCTCAGGAATGGCAGCAACAGCAAGACTCACGCCAATCTGAAACATCTCCAGCCATTTGCGTCCCTGAATGACACCAATAATGCAGATGATGCCAATGACGGCGAAACTGACCATCGAGAGCTCGTGGCCGAGCTTGTCCATAGACTGCTGCAGCGGCGTCTTCGGCTTATCGATCTCGTTCATCATGGTGAAAATCTGCCCGATCTCAGTGTCGCGCGCAGTGCCAACAACAATGCCGTGCCCGCGGCCAGCAGTGACCAGCGTGCCCATAAACGCAGTGTTGCAGCGGTCTAGAATACCAGTGCCGGTCACCGCGTCTACGTGTTTCTCAACCGGCGTGGTTTCTCCCGTGAGTGAGCTCTCATCAATCATGAGGTGCACGGCATTAACGAGGCGCACGTCCGCAGGAACGCGGTCGCCAACCGCAAGGCTCACGACATCGCCCGGAACAAGCTGGTCAGCGAGGACGGTGCGCTTGGCCTCCCCACGCGTCAGATGCGCGCTGGGAGGCATAAGAGTACTAAGTGCCTTGAGACTCTGCTCGCTGCGGTACTCCTGGATAAAGCCCACGCCGACGACAAAAGTGATAGCCACGGTGATGGAAATGGCGTCGTCCACATTGCCTAGACACACAGAGACCACGGCCGACGCAATGAGCATCAGGATGAGCGGGTTCTCAGTGAACTGGGCAATAAATTGGCGTAGCACGCTTTCCTCCTCGTCATCCTGCAGCACGTTGGGCCCATACTGGCGCCGGCGAGCAGAGGCCTCCGGGTCTTCGAGTCCCGTAGTCTTCGACGTGTGAAGCCGCTGAGCGGTCTCCTCCACGCTAAGACTGCTAAACCTAGCCGACGAAGACATCCAAGGCGGTTGCCGCGTCGTGTCAAGCTGGTGCGTGCGCTTACGTTACTGAAAAATTACGCGTATCGGCGTTGGGCGCCCTGTTCGACCGCACCGCGCCAGCTGCAAGTAAGCCGACTAAAAGAGATACTGATCAGGCTTATCGGCATTCAAGAGGCCTCGCTGGTGCTACGCGCCTCGTTGGGGCAGTGGGGGAAACCCGTGCTCGCCGACGATACGATGCCTACTGGCGATCCCAAGGCTCAAGCAGCCTTTTGGTTATGTAGAACGCTTAATCCTAGGAGGCACTCATGGCCCCCTAATTAGCTACCGCGTGTATGCCCTGGGCAACACGCTATTGAACAGTCACTGGCGGTATTCGTCAGGCATAAGGCTGCTCTAAAGGACCTGGCCTGGCCTTACTGGCTTGTGTCTTTAAACGCCAAGCCTTCGATCACTTGCTCGCGACGTTAGGAGCGTGTCAAATACCTCCAGCTTAGACGTTGGCGCATATATCTGTTCTCAAGCATCTTCATTCTCACTTGTTCTTACGAACTCTACGTATCCTAGTGCATACACGGATGCCCATATTTTTGAAATATACTGTTCTTTTTTAGCGAGGCGACACGTCGAAACGCATCTTCACACCCATGGCCGCCAGCTCGCTGTCCAAGTAGCGCAACACAAACGGGATGGCGATCGTTGAGATCTTGTCGCCGCCGATGAATCGGGTGCCCTGTCCGTCTTCCCACACTTCGTCGCGGTCGGCACCGCCAGTGACGCGAGTCGCGCAACGCCGGCATCGCACCGCCGCTGCAGTACCGACACGTGGCACCGTTACTTGAGTCGACATCAGCGACCCACACTGGCGGCATACATGTGCCTGGGTGTAGTCTGAACAGTTCAGTAGGCGGTCTTGCAGCAAGTACGCGGTACCATGGCCCAGGAACGCGTCGCGCTCCATTTCTCCTACACGGATACCACCACCACGCTTGCGACCCTTCACGGGCTGCATCGTTGTCTTGTTTACTTGCCCTGTCGAGCGGACTTGGAACTTGTCATTCACCATATGACGCAGACGCTGATAGAAAACGACACCCAAGTAGATATCCGCGCGCAGCTCCTCGCCAGTAACGCCAGAGTACATCGGCTCGTTTCCATGGTAATTATAGCCGGACGCACGCAACTGGTCGCCAAAGTAATCAGCAGCCGTTTGGTCTTCCGAAAATTGGAAAGGAGTCGCGTCCTGCGCAAATCCATGCAGCGCGCCGGCCTTGCCAGCTAAACTCTCGACAAACATACCAATCGTCATTCGCGATGGGAACGCGTGCGGGTTGATAATAATATCTGGTTGCATCCCGCTCTCGCTGAATGGCATGTCGACGGTCGGCCATTTCTGAGAGCAGACACCCTTTTGTCCGTGTCGGGAACTGAACTTGTCGCCAATGTTCGGTCGACGGTCGATGCGCAGCTTCACCGTGAAGGACTGCAGCTCGTGGTCGCCATTCTCGTCGCTTAGAAGCTTCACCTGGTCAACGCGAGCTTCCTCGGAGGAATGGTATGTCTTAACCTTCGTGCGGCCAAGCAGCTCATCGTAATACGCAACCAGCGGGTCTCCCTCACGCATAAGAGTGCCGATCCGAGGCAATCCATCGTCGTCCAGCTTTTCATGCCACTCCGCAGGGACCTCGTCGTCACCAAAGCCAATACGCTGGGTGATTGGATCGCCAGGGCGTCGCTTCTCGCTGAGATCAATACACTCAGTCTTGTAAACGGACCCGTGGGCAAACCCGCGCTCAAGCGCGCTCTTGTTCAGAATCATGGCGTCGTCCATATCGTATCCAGTATACGAAATGACAGCCACGACTGCGTTCGTGCCGTTCGGGTACTCGTCCAACCCATACTCATCGTACAACTTTGCACGGACAATTGGGGACTGGCCGGTCTGCAATTGGTACACCTTGTTGTCCGACCGGTAGGTGAGAGCTGTGTTCGGTGTGCCCATGGTCTGCTTACCCATTTGACATTGGTACATGTTTCGCGGACTCTGGTTAAAGTCACTGAAAGGTGTCATATTAGCCAAGATCGAGAAAATGTTGGTGGGGGAGAACTCGACGTGCGTGTGGACCTTCGGCTCAATCTCCTCGGGGGTAACGGCGATGTTCATATAGGGCTGCTCGAAGGGACCGACCCAGTCTTCTTTCTCGAGGGCGAGATACTTGACAGGCCGCGTCATGCGCGAGAGTCCGCTGAACAGATAAAGACCCGGGTATTGACCACCGTTGCTTGGCGGAACGAGTCCAATTTCCAAAGTCTTCGGAACCTTACGGCCCTCTGTTTTGACCTTCCAGAAGCGCAGAGTGTTCGCCACAATACGCGCATGCTTGTGCGTGGTGTACCCTAGTACGTAGCCATTGTACTGAACACAAGCAATGTCGGGGCCTCCTGCAGCGGTGATTTCAGGAGGGGAGACGCCCAGCTCACGCACCAGAGCAGTGACGACATCCAAAGTAGCATTAGGTTCTTCAAAGCACAAAACTCGGCATTTGTGAGCCAAATGATTCAACAACCCACATGGCGACCCATCGGGAGTATGAACGGGGCACATGAACCCCCAGGACTCCGGAAGCAGCTTTCGCACGGACGTGGTTTTGAGCTCAGCGAAGAAACTACCACGATGCACCATTCGGAAGTGCGCCAGGAAGCGGTGGAAGTTGATTCGCTCGGCAACGACTGTGAAACCCGACGTTTGCTGCAGATCCAGACCGGTAGGCGAGACCAAGTTGCCCGTACTGATGAAGTATTGCATCTTTTTTCCAACATCCTCATTCACACGCGAAAATACGCGCATCATGAATCGCTTGTCATTGAAGTTAACGCCTTGACGCCGACTAACAGCAACACGAATGACATCACGGAAAGAGTACAGGTACTCTTCAAGCTTCTCCTTCAAAATGGTACCGTATAAAAGCCCCGGAAGCAAAATTTCCTGGTGCTGTGCCGCATCTGGGTTGTCTGCGCACGAAACACCAGCGACTGTAGCATAGAGCTTGCGGATCATGAACAGAAGCAACCGCTGCTTCGCAACATTATCATCGGCGAGATGCGGCAAAACAACCTTAGACATGAACAGGCGGCCCACTTGCACGTCGGGCATGTCTGCAGGCGCAAAGAGAACCACGCGGAACTTATCTCCAAGGTATGCAAGCGCTTCGAGTTGCGTGTTTGCGTCATACGCCTTGTAACTGCGCAACATGAGCTCGAGACGGTCCGTTAAGAATGAATCGTTGGTTTCAGAACCGACGATACCGTCGAAAATCTGGCGATCGTTTGTTTCAGCCAGGGCCTTGATAATCATGACTACGGGGACCAAGTATTCGTTCTTGCGCCAGGAAAAGCGGAAGGTTACTTGACCATCCTTCAAATAATGCAAAACGTTCGTCTGCGAAGACTGGTCGGGCCGCACCGAACGAATCTGGATACCGTACTTCGAGTAGCTAGGACCACGCTTCGTGAAGCTGCTACGTTCGATGGCAAGCGGGTGGTTCTGGCGTTGAACAATGAGCATTCGGATGAGCTTCTCAATGCCATTCACAATAAAATAGCCACCCATTTCTTCACTCTCTTCGTGGTTTGCCACAAGTTCTGCCGGAGACATCCGCTCAAGATGGCAACGGTTTGAGCGGAGCATGATTGGCAGCTGTCCGCAGTTACGCAGTTCGTGCTGTACCGGCCCGTCATTCACCTGGTACGCGAACTTGACACTCAGCTGGCCACGGTAGCTAACCAGCCGCTCGCGGCATTCCGAAGGCATGAGCTCGCGCTTGACCGACAATTTATCCCGGTCCGGGACCGACGGCTTCTTCACAACAACCTCATCGATCCAGTATGTAATTTTGTTTCCGAGCGGCAGCTCACCGTCCGGGGTGTCGAACACGACTTTCTTTCCGATTTCAGCTACCCCGAGATCGAGAAGACCACCTTTCGAACCGTCGAAAATCGCATTGAAGCTGCTCACATGAGGCTCAATCGACGCATGCAGCAGGTCGTACGCGGACTTCTTATCCGAGGGATGGCTGAAGCGCTCGACGCTTTCGAGCGTGCGGAAGTCAACAGCACCCATTGCGGTCCCAGGATTCACGTATCCACACTAAGATCGGGTGCCGTTTGTGGAGAGTGTGAAAGATTTCAACTGATTATTATTATTAGATGTGTGGTGAGGGCTAGCGCATGTTCAGGAAAAAGAAAAATTACATAATTTTTTTCCATCTCAAATGACAGGTCCCCCTCCAGTAACGAAGGGCCATTGATATTAATCACCTCAATGCGCCATGGCGAACTCGAAGTATGAGTACGTAAAGGCCTACGAGTCTGAGGACAGATTGTTGCCTCAAACATATATCATTATCCGTGTAGATGGTCGCAAGTTCCATCAATTTTCAAAGCGATACAACTTTGGGAAGCCGAATGACGAGAGAGCCCTGCGGGCAATGAACGCAGCAGCTACGGGAGTTCTGCGTGATGTCCAGGATATATTCTTAGCATATGGGGACAGTGACGAATTCTCGTTTGCATTTCTCAAATCAACGAATTTGTTCGAGCGGCGCCGAGCGAAGCTTGTGTCTACCGTTGTGTCTACATTCACGGCGCACTATGTTTTTGCGTGGGCGCAGGTTTTCCCCACCACACCGCTCTCAGGCGCGCATCTGCCATCATTTGACGGCCGAGCTGTGGTCTACCCGAATTTCAAGGTGCTGCGGGACTACTTCGCTTGGCGTCAGGTTGATTGCCACATCAACAACCTGTACAACACTACATTCTGGGCGCTCGTAGAGCGGGGCGGCCTGAGTCCCGATGACGCCGAGACGCGGCTGCAGGGAACGGTTTCCGCAGACAAGAATGAAATCCTATTTAGCCAATTCGGCATCAACTACAACAACGAACTGGATATGTTTAAGAAGGGCACGATTTTGAGATGGGAAAGGATGCCCGAAGCGCTCCCAGAAAATCTGACGAAACGGCAGCTAGACCGCCGACGTAAGACGCTGGGTAAAACGGCAATTAATGTTTTGCACTGCGATCTTATTCGAGATGATGCTTTCTGGACGGACCTGGCACTGCTCAACGACGAGCCCGTTGGGCCCGTTGGGCCCGTTGAACCCGTTTCCCGGAGTGCCCTGAGCTGATGCAAGGTCGACTCGGGTACACCTTGCCCTAAGAAGACTGCGACGCCCAACCCGGACTTTTTGGGAGGAAGAGAGGAGGAGATCGGTTCTCAACCAGCGGTCGCATACATAATCAACGGTACCTACGCGACTACGCTAGCCAGCCTCCCCATCCGGTCCGTTTGCATTGGAACAGTGAGCCCCACAGCGTCGCACTGAGCCCTCATTGTCTCCATTTTTTTATTTATTAGAGCCACCTCTGTCCAGTAGCCCATGAGCAACGACGAGCGGCCACTCTTCGGCGGCGATCTCCGCAACATCCAAGAACGGCGTCGCGGAGCTTCCCCGACAGCTCCGGCTCCAGGCTCGTCGTCACAGAGCCCACACTTTGGCCCGCAACTCGGCTCGCAGAGCGGCTCCGAATACCAAGGCTGGGCCCAGCCCGTGGCATTGGCAAACTTGTCACTCGACTTCAAACAGCAACCAGCGTTTAGAGACTCATACATGCAGTCGGACTCCGAGCCCCACACTCCGATGGAGCAGCTCCCATCCGCTATTCCCGAGTTCTCGACGATGCATCGCTTCGGCAGCGTGAGCAGCATAGCCACCACCGATGACGAGGACCCCGTAAACGAGATCCAGTATCCCTGGACCGAGCAACAAGACTTGCTTGTGAAAAACATGTACGACGATCTCGTCAACGATCCTCAAACGGCGCCATTCTCGGGGCCATATCCGCCCTCGGGTGTCGTGCATCGCGTGGCCAAGGACGCCGTTCGTATGGCAAAGCACCGCAAGGTCTACTTTCCGCATTCCATGAATGCGGTGCGGCACCGCGTCATTGTTTTGTTCCATACCGAGCCGGAGAACGCCCATTTGCCGGAGCAGTACAGCGTGCCTGCGGACTACTTCTCGATGACGGTTGATCATCAGCAGACTCAGGACCCGCAAGATGAGTTTGAGTTCACGGACGTTATGGGACCGCGACGACAGTCCATCGAAGAGAAGTGGGCGCCGTCACCAGCAGGGACGCGAGCTGGCGTCGCAAGCCTTGGCCAGGGTCTGGCGCCGCCATTCAAAGAGCCGATCAGGGATGCCGACGTCGCGGCCGCCTCGAATCAGCTCGGCCTTTCCGAAGAGGACGTGGTCAATATTGTTGCCAAGCGAAAACGAGATAGTCTCCGCATGAAACGAGGAGTCCGCTAAATATAGATTGGATGTAATCTAATGACCAGTGACGATTTTGTGCATGACGCTAAGCGGCTTCGCATGATGCCGCACATGGTGAGGGTTAGCGAATCTTGCGCTCACACTCTGTGCGGCTGCAATTGGCTTTCTTGCTTGCTGCTAGTGCGTGTCCCGGCAACGCGTGCTGCCCGCTAATGCGACCCTGGTGTAAGTTTCTTGATTGCTATGCTATGCGAACGTCAAAATTGCCATTTAATTTCTCCTCGCTTCGTATTTTTATGGGGAAGATTAGCGTAGATGCCACATACCCTGCGCCCTCGGCATACATTGCGAGTTGCGTCTAATTAAACTTAATGCCGTGTAAGCCAATGAGGGCCAATGGCTCTTGTAAGGCAAGGCAGAAGTCATTATCTAGCTGCAACATGTTCGGGCGCGTGCTGCTGCTTGCTTCTCTTGCCTGATGCAATGTGTAAGACAAGCTGTGTTTCAAATCATCAAGTAGGTCTCGAGTGAAAATAAACAAGCCTAGAAAAAGGAGAAAAAGAAGAAATGACCCCACCGTGACTCGAACACGGGACCTCAGGTTCTTCAGACCTGCGCTCTCCCACTGAGCTATAAGGTCAGCTGTGCTGACAACTAGGCCACCTCGCATTTCAGTTAAGGGATCTGCAAGAATGTGCACCCCATGGAGCTGTATTCAGTGTTCTATGATTGGAACGGGCGTTGCTCTCTCACCTATCCGTAGCTGACCGCTTGCCACAACAAGGATGCATAGGTTAATACTGCATAAACTTACGGATACACTAAAAGCCTTCGGCTACTGGCTCTAGACGTACGCAACACAATCATTTTCCAATGTCTTCGTACCAATCCTGCGGGCGCTCGGCAATAAACGTGCTCATGAGATCTGTGCACTCTTTATCCTCAAGATTAACAACCTCTATGCCTTTCTGATGCAGAAAATCTTCTCCGCCAACAAAGTTCTTGTTTTCTCCCATTACTACGCGCTTCACGCCGTACATAATGCACGCTCCCGTGCACATGTAACACGGCGATAGCGTCGTGTACATAGTAGCGTTCTTATACAGATCACCGGGAAGCCTGCCCGCATTTTCCAAAGTCGAGATCTCGCCATGCAGCGTGGCCGACCCCTTCTGAATGCGCATGTTGTGGCCGCGACCAAGAACTGTACCATCTTCGTGGATCAAGGCCCCACCAATGGGGATTCCACCCTCTTCATACCCTTTGCGCGCTTCTTCAAGCGCGATCTTCATCCCTTGCTTATCGTCAAACGGCATTTTGATATCCGTTGGCCTTGGAAGATTCGTAAGTACTGCTGCTAGTATGCGTGCTAATCATCTCCCATAGAAGATATCAGCGTTGTGACCATACCCTACCCAACTTAGTGAACCGTGCACACTAAGTCTTGGCCCAGGAGATGATCAGTTGATGCATGCTACTGCCACCGCACTCGGATTTTTCTCTCAGTTTCCCTGTGATTGCATCCCTCATCAACTGACCTTATGTATCCGGTTTCGCTGAGTGGTACGGCTGCAGATGGATGTAAACACGACTTTCCAGCAAGGAGACGATGTATCTAATCCACGGGAATCTTCCGCGCTCACACATTTATCAAGATCGTTATCGTATCTAAGAGCTCCTTTTGGCTAGGTGTGTGTTAGACACTGCCACTTGAGTCAATGCAGTTGCGTCGGTGGTGGACAGAGCATCATGACATTAACATGGCTTCTGTATTTCGTTTCGCTGCACTATCTGGTCTTCAACTGATCTACAAGAGCAGACGCATAGTAACCCTTCTGTTGGAGGCAGGGTGGTGGGTTTGTGGCAACAACCCCCAGAGCAATCCCGCAAGCCCGGGACCATCATCTCGTGATTAAGTATTTAATCGGGAGGCCGGCTTGCACTTCGAGCTCTGTCAGAAGAATGCCGCAGTACACGCCTGAATTCCAGAAGAGCCTCGATGAGGTACTGCGCATTGACCCGTCTCTAAAGGAGACCGTGGAAGCGAATGAGTTCAAGGCATTTCTGTACCCAAAGCCAAGCTTCCCGTCGTCGTTCGAGTATCTCGCTCGCGGTGTGATCTCACAGCAGGTTTCCGGCGCAGCCGCCCGAGCGATCTGCAAATCGTTCATGGGGCTATGTGGGTCGGAAACCGAATTCCCGACTCCTAAAAAGGTACTCGAGTTCGACGTCGACCAGATGCGTGACGCGGGCTTGTCGCGCCGAAAGGGTGCCTACGTGCGCGGGCTGGCCGAGGCTTACGAGAATGGGGATATGTCTGACGAAATTCTGCAATCGCTTGATGACGATGAAGTCGTCGATAAAATCGTTTCGTTGAACGGGTTTGGGCCCTGGTCTGCCCAGATGTTTCTCGTGTTCTACATGCACCGCATGAATGTGTTCAGTCCGGCCGACGTTGGCATTCAGCGAGGCATGCGCCGGTATTTGAAAGAGCGCCCTGAGCTCTTGAAAGAGGCATCTGGTCTAGAGGACCCACCGCCTTCACCTGGAAAGTCGAAAAAGGCGCAGTCGAGGTCTCCAGTACCTCCGGATCTTTTGCACATGGACCGAATTGCTCAGAAATTCTCACCCCACCGCACGGCATTTCAAATGATCCTGTGGAAGCTGAGCGATATCCAGATGGATACGGTGGAGGCACGGAATGAGGACGAGGACGAGAAGAGAGAGCGTTTGCAGGCAATGGCAAAGCGGCGCAAAATTAATGCGCCTGTAGAGGTAGTTGCTCAGAAGAAGAGCGAAGCAAAGGTGCAGGCTAGCGATAGCGAGGAGGGCAATGAACCTGAAAGCGCGAGCCAGGGCGACGACGACGACGACGACGACGACGACGACGAAAACGAGAATGAGAACGAGAAGGAAGACGTGAAGGAGGAGGAAAATGATGAGGAGACTGAGTCTAGCGGTACGGACACTGGCCGTAGTCAGAAGGGGTCAAGTAAGTCTTCTTCCCGCAGCAGACCGACTAAACGAGCAAAGGCCGGAAGCGAGGCATCAACCCAAGAGCGGACAGCTAGCTCCAAATCAAATGGTAAATCCAAAGGTGGGCGGCCTAGGAAACAGCAGAAGCGTTAGCGGTCTCTTTGATCAACGCCAGATGCATCACTGACAGAAAGCAGATATATATATATGTACACTATTATGCTGCCGGGGCCGGCTTCTTGACACCGTATTTGGACCGTGACGTCTTGCGGTTCACAACCCCAGCCAAGTCGTACGCACCACGCACACACTTGTATTTCACACCCGGCAGATCCGGCGTCCTTCCACCTCGTACAAGCACGACGCTATGCTCCTGGGCATTGTGGCCTTCGCCAGGAATGAATGCTGTGATTGTTCGTCCGGATGTGAGCTTGACACGGCAGACCTTGCGGTTCGACGAGTTCGGCTTCTTTGGCTTCATGGTCATTACACGCATGACGACACCCCGCCGCTGAGGGCTCTCGGCGAGAGCCGGGGTCTTAGACTTCGACGCCTTTTCCCGCTTTTTCAGCGTCTTAAAGTTACCCCGCTCGAGAATCTGGTTTACGGTCGCGTAACTGCGCTGGCTCAAAGGACTGAATGCCGGCGCGCCGGTCCAGGCCCTGGCGGCGTAGGGCAACGCCGAAGGCACCCGCACGCATGAAGCAACCTGTTTAAATGCAAATGGCCGCGCGTGCTGGACCAACCGACTGAACATACGCAGCATTTGTTCACGGTGCTTTCGGAGTGAGGGAGCGGCGCGGGTTGTGAAATTTCAAATGACGATGTCACATGACTACACACCACGACTTCGGAGCTGTGGGCTCGTTCGCGCGTCCTCGTAGCCTCATGTGGGTATGTTTACGCGCCGTCGTTTGCATCCAAAGTACGCAATGCTAATCTGCTTGGTCGAGTATGCAATGTTGGATTTCCCTTATGCGTTCCGTGCATTGAACATCGGTTCGTAACAGTCTTGCATGACGACAGCCAGCCGGATCTCGAGGCTCACTACCATCGACTATTCACCAAATGTATCAAGTATAGTGTGAGTTTTGAGTCCCTGTATTATACGTACGCGCCCGCAATGCTCACAAACTCGCAGATCAATACGGCTACTACCCTAACCTGACTATAATGGGTAAAACAATTCCAAGACACTTTGGCGCAGACAAGCTTCAAACTGCTAGTTGCACGTATTCGATCATCGTGCGGCCAACATCCGCAATGGACCTTGGCTCTTTATTTTAACCATTTTAGCTAGCTAGCTCAGGCATTTTTAAGTTCTATTGAGTAACGGAGTTGGTAAAAGAGCCACTCGTGATTGACCGGGTGCGCTTTACCAGCTTCAATGCCAGCGTCGCACTAGTTTCCAGGAACGTAGCGACGCCATGGCCAATCGTTTCTTCCCACGGCGTGAATGGAACCGGCCCAGCCTGATGGAATCTGATCAGGTCCTTCCGGCTAATAAGACCCCTGAAGTAGCCCATCTCGACCACAAACACGGTATGTGGCCCAAGCTGAGTGAATAGCGAATGGACCTTCTCTAAGCTGTCCTCAGTACGCACGACAAGCGGGCTTTTATTCACAGAACCCGCATAGTCAACCGACGCGATAAGGTAGCCCTCTGCGTCTACCACTGGGTAGCTGTAGTGTGCGGGGAGGCCACGGGCGGACGGCGCTCTTCCCGTATCTGTGTCCTCTATGATAATACAATTGGTGCGAGGGACCATGATGTCACTAGCCTCTTTCCCGTGATACTCAACATCCCGAGCGTCCTCTAAAAAGGGCAGTCGATTTGCAACTATGGCCATGTCTGCGATTCCGCCCTTCCCTACGAGCGACGATATGAGCTTCGTGATCCCAACAACAACCATGGTGGGCACGATGTAGTGCAAGGCACCAGTCAGCTCAAACATCACTACGACTACGGTGAGCGTGATATGCATAACGCCGGCTAGCAATGCGCCAGCCCCGAGCAAAGCATAAGTACCGGGATTGATGCACTGGCTTGCGTCTTCAGCAGAACAGGCTGAGAAATAAGACGAAGATCGGAAGGTGTCATAGAGCAGCCACGCAAATGTGCCGACGAATCTGCCAAACAAAGCGCCAATAGCAAGAGAAGGAACGAAGATACCAGCAGGAACCTTTGCTGCGCCGTAAGATACAAGTAGTAATCCAAGCCTCACGACGCAAGCCAGAAGCAGAGACATCATGATTCCAGCCTTGTTGCTGGGATCACAGCTCTCGTGATTCTGGCCGCCGTGCTCGCACTCGTGGAACAATATTTGCATGCTCTTCGTCATATCAACCCGTAAGTAAGAATTGAAGTAGCACACGGCGGCCGTGGCCAGGGACAAGAAAAACGCCTCACGCAGAAAATATTGTCCCCAAAACCTTTTTCGCAGGGCCGTAATACGCAAGTGATACCTGATGATGAATTGTCCGACGAGACCGCCAAAAACGCCGAGCACGACGAGGAACGGCAGCTCGAAAAGGTGCCACGAGCCATCATACTGCACACTAAAGAGCGCAAGTTGACCCGTGCGGTACGGGTTCAATAGGGTAACGACGCTAGTAGCCACGAGCGAGCAGAAATACGACCTCCACACCGTGGTAAGCGTCACCTCTGAGGCGATCTCCTCTAGGGCAAACAACACACCGCCGATTGGCGACCCGAACGCCACAGCCACGCCAGCACCGCAGCAAGCAGTTATGAGATCACTATGCTTGCGAAACTCGCGCCCACGCGCTATGTACGAGGATACCACGTTGCCGACACAGGCCGCATAGTGGACACTAGGGCCTTCCTTACCAACCGAAAGGCCCGAGGCAATGGCCAGAGGTAGGCCAATGCATTTCACGATCAAAGTGCGTAGAGTGAGGAATTGATCGGCTCGGAACCCGCTAACGATGCACTTGATTTCGCTGATTCCAGACCCTGCAGCAAAGGGGGCCACCGTAGCCACTGTGAAACTAGCCGACACCGCCAACAAAACCGACAAGGCGATGTAAATAATGTAGGCGAAATAGGCAGGGTGCTCTTTCCAGTCCGCGCACTTACCCTCGGGCTCTCCGAGGCAGCATGTGGCCGCGTTGAGGTACCACGAGGAGTGGCAATGGCCCTCTCGGAGATCTGCAAGCCATGTGGTCGCAATTGTGAGCACGACGGCAATGACGCCGACCAAAGCGCCCGAGGCGGCGAGCACAATCCAGCTCTGGCAGGCTGCGACGAACTGCGCCCACGCGCCCACGAGATGATGCTTCCGCGCCAGCCGCGATTTGTTCAAGCGCTCATCGTCCGCAACCCAGTCAATAGTTTGGAAGCTGTCGCAGTCCATCCATTTAACTAGCTACGGGCCAAATATATGCTTATGCTTGTAGCCAGGCGTTGCAGCAGCAGCAGCAGCAGCAGCTGCCGCGCCCCTGCCGCGCTTGGAGCTATATGACTAACCCAGTATCGCGACGTCCCAGCAGCCTTCTCTGGCCCCCAAGAGCCGCTGTCCCAGCACAGAGGCAGAGAGATAGGCAAGTGCGCTGCTTGGCGGGGCGAGGGTCCCTTTTCCCGAGAGAGGCAGTTAGACTATTCCGCGACGACGCGAGCGTGGCGACGGTACTAAATCGCGGAAGCCGCTACCGCGGCCGTTCGTTCCTCCGAATGTGGCCGTGGCTCAGCTGCGCGCGGCCGGCGCGCGCATGGGACTAGACGCACCGCTGACCGCGCAGGAGTTGAGTGATCACATGGAGCAGCAGCGTCGCCGCGGGCCGGCGACCCTGGTTATGTGCGCAGCCGCTGTTCCTGCGGAGCTAGAGCTAGCCGACTTCCAGTGGCTTCACGAGCGCGAGGACGCGTCATACGTGCCGCCCTGGCGGCAGCCAGAGGCGGCGCCGCAGCCCCAGGGTCGTATAATTGAGCCAACAGTGCATACGCGATTTCCCGAATCGATACCCGACTCTTGTCCCGTGTCACCAATATACGCCGAGGAGGTTCCCGATAGCGATTCGGACGTGATTCTATAGCTGCGTAATTATATTTAGTAGCCCTAAGTAGGCACTCTACTTGCTCCCGCTTGCCCCTGCTTGCTTTCCCTGCGCGTGCCGCATCAGCGCGCGACGCACACAGCGTGTGGACGATCCTCGCCGTACAAAGTGTGTGGCCAAAAATAGCCGAATCAGTGTTGGGACACTGATCGCCTGCGTCGGAGACTGTCAGGGCTTGGCTAGGGCAGCTCGAGATTTGCCCCCCTCGCCGTCGCGGCGCCAGTGCTTTGGGAGTATTAACCGCGTACAGTCATCGATGTGCGTCATTTAATCGGTACGGATCGGCGATGCCAAGGAGCGTACGGCTGCGCTGCACTAGCGGGGCGGCAGCGGCTTAGATATGCAGAAGGATGCACGAGGTCATTTTAGCCCGGGGCACGTGAAGAGTTTTGGCGCCGGTAACAATGATTCTCTTGTATCTAGTGTCTTGATTCAGGGGCCTAGACGGCACATCTTGCCGCCCCCCGGGTTAGCCACGCGCGGCCTCTAGCACGGGCGCGCACGTTGTGTCCACGTGCGGAATCAAGTGGGTCTCCAGAGCCGACCATTTTAGGTGATGATGCCAGGTTAAGGGGCGAGGCGCCATTTCTATGCACGCCGGCACACAACCCGTGCCCTAGAACGTTAGACTCTTCCTCTTCATCGTTGCCGTACGGAACTGTTTATTAACTTCAATCTAGTTGTTCCCGTTCCCCGAGAGCTTCACTAGCAACAACGCGAAGGTGTAAAGGCGTGCTTTGTGCAGCGTCTCTTCATAGAAATGAACCTCAATGATGAGCAAAAACGGTCGGACGAGTTGCCGCTCTTTAGGGGTGCGGAGCGCCGTGCTCCGACTCGCAGCGCAAAGCGCACCTTCTTCAAGGTATTCGCCTGCATCTCCTGCGCAGCGGTGCTCTTCCATGTTTTCCTGCTCTCGCGGGGCCAGGACGTGCAGCATTGGATCGCGCCGTGCTGGGGCGATCACCGTAGACAACCTGGCTTGACTGCCTCAGAAATCGCGTCGCAGTCTTGGAGGTTAGACGACGACTCCTCGGACGGAACAGATGACTACTTGACGTGGTACCACAACCCAAATAGACCGCAGAACCACGGCAAACACCACAGGAAGCATGGCGGCCACAAGGGCAAGCACAACCATACGAACATTGTCCGCGAGTTGAGCCAAAAGGTGCTAGCGTCAGTCTCGCCACGGCATCTACGGGCCTACGCCGAGCACTACTTTTTGGCTGGGCCGCATCTCAGTGCGCAGAACGAAGCATTGGCCAATTGGACGCGCGAGGAATTCGCGTCGCATGGTCTGGATGCCCGTACGGAGACTTATAACATATGGGTGAACTACCCCATTAGCCACCGGGTAGCGTTGCTCGACTCCGACGGAAAGCCTTCTTTCGAGCTGTCTCTTGAGGAGCCCGTTTTGAAAGAGGATCCCACCACTGGTGATCCAAGGCGCATTCCCACATTCCACGGCTATTCGGCGAGCGGGAATGCCACTGGGCAACTTGTGTACGCAAACCTAGGACGCAAGCAGGACTACGATAGACTTGTGGACGAAGGCATCGACTTGAAAGACAAGATTGTGATTGTGCGTTATGGCGGGCTATTCCGCGGCCTCAAAGTGAAGTTTGCAGAGCAGCTCGGGGCTTCAGCAGTGCTCATTTACTCTGACCCTGCCGAGGATGGCGAGATTACTGAGGCGAATGGCTATGAGCCATACCCGAAGGGCCCGGCCCGGCACCCGGAGTCCGTGCAGCGCGGAAGCGTCCAGGATCTCTCATACGCTCCAGGCGACCCCACGACGCCAGGATTTCCCTCAACTCCTGATAACGAGGCGAACCGTACCGATCCAGGGGGAATCCCAGGTATTCCGTCGGTGCCCATTTCCTACGCGGATGCGCTCCCGCTTTTGAAATCTCTGAACGGACAGGGCCCGACTTTCGACGATTGGAAGGGCGCACTCAGTGGCGTCAAGTATTCCGTGGGCCCGTCACACACCGAGGTACTGGTAGAGAACTCGCAGGACTATGACTTCCGCCCGAACCGTGATGTCATTGCCACTTTTGAGGGTGAAGAGAAGGAGACTGTGATTGTAGGAAATCACCGTGATGCCTGGATCATTGGCGGCGCCGATCCCAATAGTGGCAGTGCGGTCCTTCTCGAGTTGGCCCGAGTTCTGGGTAAGCTCGTTGCCGACGGTTGGAAGCCGAAGCGCACGATTGTCCTCGCCTCTTGGGACGGCGAAGAGTACGGCTTGCTCGGATCCACAGAATGGGGTGAGGATCACGCTGACGAGCTGCGTAAAAATGCTGTTGCGTACCTCAACGTCGACGTGGCTGTAAGCGGGGACACTTTTGGCGTAGCGGCAAACCCGTTGCTGCGCGAGGCAATCGAATTCGCGGCCCACAAAACCCCGTTCGGTAACGGAACCCTCTCGGAGCACTGGGGCGGCGAGTCAGATACGCGCATTCGTCCGCTAGGCTCTGGCTCTGATTACACGGTGTTTCAGGATTTCCTGGGAATCCCGTCTGTTGACGCGGGGTTCTCCGGAGATGCGAAGTCGCCAGTCTATCATTACCATTCGAACTACGATTCGTGGAATTGGATGACTGAGTTCGGTGACCCTGAATTCAAGAGGCATGCCGCGGCCACGAAGTTCATGGCGCTTGCCCTTCTTGATCTTGTCGAGTCAAAGCAGCTGCCGTTTTCGGTGGTAAACTATGCGAAAGCCATCAAGCGGGAGCTGAAGGGCTTGCTCAAGAACTATGAGGGTCCGGCGGTAGAAGAAGTGGGCGCGCTTTTTGGAGAGGTATACAGGCTGTTGCACGCCTCTAAGCGATTTACTGCCGAGGCTAAGAAGCTCGACAGGCAAATAAGGCATTTTGAGACCCACTGGTGGAATCTTCCGAAGCTCGGGCTGCTTCTGTGGAAGCAACACGTTTTCAACGACAAACTAAAGACGCTCGACCGCGTATTTGTCTATGAGCCGGGCCTGGAGGATCGTCCCTGGTTTAAGCACCTCATCTATGCGCCGGGGAGGTACACGGGCTACGCAGGCCAAGTCTTCCCCGGCATCGCTGAGAGCCTTGAGGACGGCGACGAGACGCGACTTCTGAAATGGGTCGATATCACAACTGACGCGCTTCACAGGGCCGCAGGAATCCTGAGCTAATTGCTGTCGAGCAGCAAGCAGTTCAGTGGTGTCCCGTATCTGAATTATCCCGCCTCGTTTCAGTTGAAACGACCGGGCCTCGTCGTCGAACTATAATCGCGCCACCAGTTTTTAACTAGATTTTATTTTATGAAAATTGAAATGAATACCTTGGCATTGTCGAACAGCCTGAACCGAGTAAGCAGAATTAGAAATAAGCATTGGCTTACCGGCGCGCAAGCGGCTGGGCAGACGTGATTTAAGGCTTTGACTAGGGTAGCCGTCTTGTTAGCGCCACAGCCCCATGCATGCCTTTGCGTGATCGCGCCCGTCATGCAGCTGACTAATGAGTACCCATGAACGCCCCATTAACGGTACTCAACCGGCAAGTACTTAAAACTGCGTACCTCGGGCTCCAGTAACCACGCCACAAGCCCTTTAACAGCCTACTCCTATGTCTCAATACGAATTCGGTGTTGCAATGTCGTGCACAGGGTGCTCCAACTCCGTGAACCGCGCTCTGAGCCGGCTCGATGGTGTAAAGAACATCAACATCTCTCTCGACGAGCAGCGCGTGCTTGTCGACACGGACGACTCTGTGAACTATGACAAGGTCCACGAGACCATTGCGAAAACCGGAAAGAAGGTCAACTATGGCAAGACGCTCTGAATTCGCTTGCATACGTGCTCCTGAGTGCTTCTATGTGTTTCTTTTCGACCCCGTACTTCTAGTTCCGGCTTTCTACTGTCTGTAACTCCGTAGCCATGTCATTATGAGTATATGTAATTATGATCAACTCTTCGGTGTTTCATTCACCCAGATCCAGATTCCAAACCCAATCGTTGATGTCGCTCTCGTACTTATCTTCGATTTCTTTGCCGCGACCCGCTGCGACGCGGAGAAGAAGCTCATTCAGCTCGCTCCGACCCAAGATATCCACATGCTCGGCCGTTTGAGCACCCCCACGCAGGTCGAACACGTCTGGCTTGTGCAGCATCTCCACGACCTTGACTTTTACGCCGCCGGGGTTGAACTTGGAGTTCGCGTCTTTCCACCGGTGGCACATCGTGTGGCTAGGCAGCGAGATAGTCCCGTCACCGGGGCCAACCACGACCGACGCGCGCTCGAGATTGTCGTAGTCGATCACAAAGTCCAGCGGTGTGGCAGTATCATTCGTCGCATCTCTATAGTGGTATGCCCGCTCTGTATCTTTACCCACACCATAGAAAGCGTAGTATTCCAAGTCGGGAGCATTCGGCAGTGCGACCTCTAGTGGATTCGACCACTTTGATGGGTCCTTCTCGTTCGCAGCGACTTCGGCTCGCGTCCGGGCCAGGCCAAGAGAGTACATGCTCTTTGCCCGCTTCGTGAACCACTCGGGGCTCTCTTCATAAAGCAGATCAAGTGCATCTTCTAGCGTAAGATTCTTGGCGCTGTGGGGCGACACCGTGTCGGTGAACCTCAGGAAGTTACCGAACGTCTGGTTCGTGTGGGCCGGATCGTCTGGCGCGCCGGACATGTCGCCCCAAATCGTGCGGCCGCCCTTAGGCAGCATTGACACGATCCCAGGCCACGAACGAATCATGTCTGCGCGCACATCCCGGCTGAAGAACTTTTCTAATGCTTGCACCGCCAACTGGTTGAGTGTGACTGTATCCTTCATTTCACCACTGAGCAACGCTACGAGCGCCTTCGGCGTACCCAGCATGCTGCCGCTAATATCCACAAAGTGAGCAACGTGTTTATTTACCCAGTCGGGCCCACCATTTCCAAACTCGGGCCCGCTAGCCTCAACCCACTTCAGAAAGTAGAAAATGACCTGTGACCCCATGGAGTGGCCAATAATTGATGTTTTTTCGCCAGTCTGCTTCAAGTTGAGCTCGCATTGAGCCTTCAGCTCCGAGAAGTACCCGTCGCGCCGCTCCAAATCTGGATACCCCAGCCGCCAATCGTACGAGGCTAGCCGCATTGTATTGGGATCGTAGCCGAGTGCTGCGAGGTTCTGCACGATCTTGTTCCAGATCCAGTAGCCAGTAATAAAGTAGTCGGCGCTCTCAATTCCCTGAGCTGCGCGCACCTTGAAGTGCGGAGGATCAAGCCCCGTATCTTTGTCGAGCAGCAGGTGTTGCAACCAGCACTTTTTAGACAGCAGCATGGTGCGGATCATGTAGAACCCACCCCAAAGCTGCTTGCGGTAGTGTGGCTTGCTGGGGCATTCCTCTGTGCCGTGCAAACCCCAGTCCTCCAGGCCGCTGCTAATCACGCCAGGCACCATTATGACCGGGTGCTTCGGCCGGAAGCCCTCGTCATACATGTGTATCCCTACAGCGAAGTCATCGCTCAGATCTTCATTCTGTGACGCATCGCGGGCTTGCTTCAAAAGATCTATCAGGGCCGGAGGAAGCATGTCCTTGTGTTCGAGCAGCCATTGCTGGGATACTCCAGCGATATCGACCGTGGCCCCGTGGTTCGCGAAGTAATGGGCAAATACTAGTCCGAGCAGCGTACCTAGGATGAACATCAGCCGTTTTCCCGAGAAAAACGCCTTTGTCCCTTGGCCCTTACGCTTCGGGTGCTTCTTTGGTGTGGGGTCCTCGCCCGCAGACGTACTCTTGTGAGAGACCGATTTTGCTTCTCTTTTTTCTTGAGCCGAGGCTCCAGTGGAGCGCCGTCGGCGGGCTCCTTTCGCAGTACCAGCAGGCACCATGTTAAATATTTGCCGTGCCTCCAGCGCGAACAGTAGCTGTCTTGGACGCCCTTGCTTATCTCACCCGAAAACTAGTAGTAGTACATGCATGCAGTTAACTCGGCGCCCGCCCCGGCATGTTTGCCGAAACAAGCCGCTAGAATACCCAGGTGGGTAAGCCTGAGTAACATTCCCGGGACCCCCCTTACAGCCATAAGGGTATCTGGGCCTCTGTGCTCCGAACATTATATCATCTTAGCGTTTCTGGACTCTAGCTTATTGTTATCTGCCTGCGTGGCATGCAGGCGCACCCGAACCCTGTGGTCATCGTGACACAAAGCACGTTACATGAGCAATCACAATGTAATTTCTATCAAATTATTAGAGCGTACCGTACCATAGGGCCTTAAATATGCTTCGCAAGCTGCAAACTATCCCATGGCACACATCTTCCTGTAGTTTTATCGTTGGTCGTAGATAGACAAGTTTCAGGCCGAGTGTCAACAAGTGCCTTGCTAGCTCAATCGGAAGAGCGTGTGACTCTTAAAAGCTACCTGTAGCATTAGAATCATCACAAGGTTGGGGGTTCGAGCCCCCCGTGGGGCTTTCTTTTTTGATGATTCTTATTTCTGGCATTTTCACATTATCTCTTTTTTTTTTTTGCCGCGACGATAAAGGTAGCGATGACGCGCCGTTGTAGTGTGGCACATGCGGTAGACCGAGTGGCGGCACTGCATAAATATAGTAAAACAATACAGGGATGCAAAATAGTTAAGTTATGCGGAGACGCTACAGCCGTGGTTTCACTTGGTTCTACGGATGGTCGGCTGAGGCAAGCTTCGCTGTCTAACCCGTTGAGCAGCCTCTAAAGCTCGTTCTGAAGCGGTGCGTTGCCGCGTCTCGTCGCCAGGCGAAGTCGGTGAGGTTGGGGTCACCGGTGATTCACCAGGAGACGCCGGCGACACATTTTGTCCCCGCAACGACGAGCCAGAGGGACGCGTCCTTATTCTCGGAAGTGGAACAGGAGTTTGAAGCGAATTCTGCGGCGACTGAGGCGCGTCGCGAGGAATCGAAGAGCCTCGTGGGCCGTGCGGCCGCGACGCAGGGCTTCGCGAACGGCTTTGTTGCCGATGTTGCGGTGGCAAAGGCGGTAGTGCATCTGCTTGCTGTGGCGCCTGGTGCCGCTGCTGTTGTTGTAATTGTTGCTGCTGTTGTTCAGGGTGCATTCTATGATTGAGCAATGGAGACCGCGCAGCCTGGGGGCGGGAGGAGCGGCGGTGAGGTTTTGCGGGCTACCGTTTGCTTGTGCTTGTGCCTGTGCCAAAGACTGGGCATGGGCCTGTGCACGAGCATGGGCCTGCATCTGAGCCTGATTGGCGCTGTCACGAAGGCGCTGCTCTTCAGCCGCCATTTGCGCTTGCTCTTTTTCACGCACTTGCTGCTCACGAATGCCCTGCTCGCGCTGAGCCTGGATTAACCTTCGCCTTTCCTGCTCATGCGCTTCAGCCGCTAGCCTATTCTGTTCGCGCGCTTCTGCTCCCCTCTGCTGCTGTTGCTGTTGCTGTTGTTGCTGCTGCTGTTGTTTCTCTCTGTCTCTGATCTCAGCGATTTTCCGTTCATGCTCACGCCTCTGCTTAAGCTCACGCTCTTGCTCGGCAGCTTCTGCAGCTCGAGATTCAGCGGCTCGCTGCTCGGAGACACGCTGCTCTGCCGCTCGCGACTCGGCCACGCGCTGCTCGGAAGCACGCTGCTCTGCCGCTCGTTGCTCAGCCAGGCGACGTTCAGCGTCTCGCTTCTCGAGCTCGAGCCGTTCAGCTTCTCGCAACTTGGCATCTTCGTGCGCGCGCTGCAGGCGGTCCTCGTCCCGGCGTTTTATATCCGCCTCCATCTGCGCTTTGCGGTCGCGACGCTGCTTTTGCAAAACCTTCGCTTCAGCTTCACGACGCGCAGCCTCCTGTTTTTGTAACTCTTCGGCGCGCCGGGTCTCAGCAGTAGATTTTTCCAGTTTCGCTCTTTTCTGAGCTTCGTCAACAGAACTGCGCTCAGCCCGCTGTTGTGGCTCGGTCTGTTGCTGGTTTTTAGCGGCAATGGGACCGTCGGATGAGCTCGTTGAGGTCAGCTTACGCGTGCGCAGGGGCATCACTGGAGGTGTCCCCTGCTTAAGAGATGCTTGCGGAGTTTCTTGTGAGTTGAAAATTTCATCAACAGCGGCGTAATGCTCGGCTAATGTTCCGGCAGCAGCGGAGCTGCCCTTGCGATGGCGGATCGCAAGCAACAGCTTAAGGTCGTCAATATTCATATCGGTTTCACCAATGCGTACACGCTCCAGGATGATAGACGGCCCCAACCGGAACAGCTCGTAGAACGACGTCGCGCGGGAGAAGTCCACATCACGAGGGTCCGACACGATAGACGTCAACATCTGCTGTAACGCAAAAATGTTAGTTAGCATTTGACTCTGACCGGACTCGCTCATTTCACGGATGTTCTCCGCTTCCAAGATAAACATCTCGTTCATAAATTGAGCGACACCGCCAAGCAAGTAGTCGCGGTCCGCTCCGATGAGACCCGCGTCAGCTTCTTGAGCAATAAGTGAAACCTCGCGTTGTAATCTGTCGACCACGGGGTCACGTTCTTCACGACGGCGACTGCTTTGGAAGTCCCTGCCGATGACCATTTGATCGAAATAGTACACAATGCGACAAAAGACATCTGTGCGAAGCGTGCCCAATGCTTTCTGCACAATATTATCAAGAGTGGCAACAATTTCGTCATACTGCGATAGCGGCTTTCCGTGCAGAACTGCGAAAGTACGTTGCAGAGGCACAGCGCCGTCTTTCATGGCCGGGGCATCCAAGAGCATCCAGCGACGGCGGATAGCGACTGATGAATTCTCGTGATGAGGAGCGTCTGCGGAACTAGCGGCCAAGGATGGGGCCACACGGCGCATTTTACGCAGCACTAGCGCAAACCAGCGTATGCTGGTAATGAGAAGGGTTGCTTGCGTATAGGTGGCAATGTCTAGAAGATCACCAAGGGCAATTGTGGGTTTCGAGGCGCCTGCTGGAAGCCGCTGCGCATAGTATTCGGCGAATTCAGTCCGTTGATCAGCTTTGCCAGCGTACCGACTTGAGAGCACTCTTGAAAGCTGGGGAGACGACGCTAGAGACCAGATTTTCCCAGCGCGGCGGTCTCCTCCCAGCTGGACTCTTACACGGAACTCAAAGAATCGGGAAATTTTCTGCAAGAGCCCCACCAAAATCACGGCATAATCCTCCCGGAAGCTAGTTCCCATGTCGAGGAGTTGACAAAGGATCCCGACGGTGTCGGCAAACTGTTCAACGCATTCCATGAGAGGCAGCTGTGAGCGTAATGTCCAATTAGCGGATTCATTCAGCGCCATTTCATCGTTGCAGATGGTCTCAATCGCGTTGTCAAAAGCCTGGTTTAGCCGTGGCACAAATGACTGCTGCAAGAATGTATCAAGAAACAAGTTAAAATCGCGCTCTGTCGCATCACCTTTCACGATGTCGCCGGCACGGGCAAAGAACGCCACAGACGGCTCCAGCAACGGGCGAATATTGAGGATATGCGCTGGTGCTACGACCTCCATATGCTGCTGTTGGTGCGTGTCGGCAAACAAATGATGCGGATCATCAGTTAACAATCCTGGCACGCTGCGCTTCAGTGCCTCTCGCAGTGCGTCGAAGTCACGCAAGCCGCGCGAATCCTCATCGCCATCACCAAACTCGAATACGGCACCACCTAGTCGTGAGCGCGAAATACGCGAGATTGAATTCGCTTCGCTCGTCGCCCGCGGCCGCATCGGCATCATTGGTGCATCTTCGCCGCCTATGTAGCTGAGGAGCAATGCGCGTGCCTCTGAGATGACGGCCGAGTAAACAGAGGGTAAGCTTCGCCGCACGCCAAGCTGAGCAGCAATCTCAATGATGGCACGGTATCCCTCTAGCACGGCCGCAAGATGGGCGTATAGGGAGGTAGCAAGCGCCGACAAGGCGGTCTGATCCACAAACTTGAATCTATCGATCAAAGTTCCCCCGTTGTTTACGGCCTTTTTCAAAGACTCAGGAGATAGTTTCAGCTCGACCACGACATTTGACGTGATTCGTTGTGCCAGTTGATTTAGATCCTCCGGCGCGCGTTTTACAAGTTCGTCAAGCCCGTCACTGAGCCTGTGTAGCGCGGCAAGTGTCTCACCCAAAAGCACTAAGTAGCTGAACGAATTTGATTCGGGGGACTCCTGAGAGTCAAACTGCGCGCTCGGCAGTTCGGGGAGTCGCCGGATGAACGCATTATAGTCGTCAGAGTCGGAATTGATACGGCGTTGCGCATATGGCGACGACATGTAAATGTGTGCGCGCATTTCGTCGAGGATGCGGCTATACAGCTGTGATTGCTGCGTTGTGAAGTATGAATACAAGGGCCGGATCGCAGGCTGTCGCAACAGGTCTCGCGAGTTGATCTTCTCAAGAGCGTAGCTGAGCAGCGACTGAGCTTCGCGAAACTGCTTCCGAGCGACACAGTCCTCGTACCGAGAAGGCACAGACTGGATTTCCTCGAGATCGGCCAGAATTTCCAGCTTGCGCTTGAACACGGCACTCTTGTGTTGCAGGTCCTTGAGCATTGGCTTGCGCTTCACGAGCTGGTTATGCACGTCGGCGAGCTGTTGCCGCGAGTCATGAATGTCCGCGTGCCCTGATTTGAGTGCGGCCACGGCGCTGTGGTAAACGCCGACACTTGTGTTGAATCCCTGGTAGTTCGCATCGACGCGCACTTTCAAAGCCTGACGCAGGTCCTCATGCAGTTGCGCGAACTCTCCGGCGTAGTGTTGAAGCCCAACGCTCGAATTGTCTTGCAGTGCAAGGGCCACTACGAGGGGGTTCGCGTCCTCGTCGACCAGGTCGTAGAAATGGCGTGATACTCGAGAGACGATATCGCGCACCTCCATCTCCGTAAATCACAGGTCTCTATGGCTCTAGCGACCGAGCCTACTGCTTCGTAGACCCCAAAGCTGCGCACAGACAACGGGTGTGGACGGCTTCTGGTCACGCTTACACTTAGCCTTCTTGTGCTCAGCTAAGCATCAACAACACAGGCTCAGCGCTCGCCTCCTCCTACTACTACTACTAGTGTATGTGGGGCCAAAGACTCGAAATTATTCACATTCTTGTGTTCACAGCTCGCAGAAGTTATTTTGATAGTTAGTGGGATTTAAACGTCAGTGGATGTTCAGGTTATTAGAAGTGCATTCAAAATGACAAAATGTTAGAGGTTTCTAGAGCGTAGTGTGCATGCCCTGAATGGCTCGCACCTCCCGCGCCAGCAGCGGCAGTAACTGCGAGTCGTCGGCTAGCTCAAAGTCAACATTGACGTGACGCTCACAAGTTGGCACTTCCCTTGAGTCGCCTAGGGCTGGCCGCACAAGGTCGAAGTATGGCGACCTGAGGGCCACTTCCGCGCTGATCCTCTCACTCGGCACGTACTTCAGAATGGATTCCAGCAGAATTGAGAAGTCTTCAGGGTAGTTCAAGGGAATCAAATGGCGCAGTGGCCGTTTGGGCCCCCGTGCGCATGTCAGGCTTGCTAGCTGGCTGTTTCGCGCGCTCACGTCGGCGATCGACTTCTCGCACATGTCATTCAGGTGCTTCATATACCTGCTCGGAAGCGGCCCGAGAGTATCCGTAATTTTGTGGAGTTGGTCCGAGGCATCCGAGCCGCGAAACAAGGGCTTTCGGAGCACCATTTCTGCCATGATGCAGCCAGCGGCCCACATGTCGAGGCCGTAATGGTATTTATCCACCATCATGATAATTTCCGGGGCACGGTACCATCTCGTTGTGACGTAGTCCGTGTACCGCTCGCGGTCGAAACAGTCGAACTGCTGCTCGGTTTTGAACAGTCCTCGCGACAGCCCGAAGTCGCAGATCTTGACGCTTCCGGCTCGTGTGATTAGAATGTTGCTGGGCTTCAGGTCTCGGTGGACAATTCCGGCGGAGTGTATGTAGTGGACAGCTCTCAACAACTGGAACGAAATGTAGGGCGTGTGCCATTCGGTGAGAACCTCCTGGTTGTTGCGGAGAATGCGGTCCAGATCCGTGTCCATCGTCTCGATATATATGTACAAGCCCGGGTATGTTTCTTTGTAAATGAGATCGACGTCGACAAGGGATGCAATGTTTGCGTGGCCGCGGAGATGGTGCATTATGCGCAGCTCGCGGATGGCGCGGCGGATGTGGACCGGTAAGTCGAACACGAATTTGATGCGCTTCACGGCCACGGTCGGAACCTCCGAGTCTTCAGCTGTTTGGTGCCTTTCGAACATAACGACGTCGCCAAATGTACCAGAGCCCAGCGGCTTAAGTGGCTTCCATCCGGGGCGTGTTTGGAACTCGAAGCTGGCGTGGTTGATGCGGCGGTTCGAGGTTCTTTTTGCAGCCGCGTCGTCTGCGAGCACGGCCTTTTTCTGGTTCCCCATGCTGAATTGGTTCTCTGGCTCGGCCTCGCGGCGCTGTTGCATGGCGTAGGGGATGGGCTCTTCCCCACGAGCAGACGCCAGCGGCTGCTGGCTCCAAGTATAACGCGAACCGAGGCTTCTCATCAATGGTCGTGAAAATGGAGAGTTTCTATGTGTATCTGAGATCATTTTATAACTTCCTGATTAAGTAGTATGTTTGCGGTAACTCTCACGCGGAGAAGTCTGCTGCTGAGGCCGGCAGATTTTCCAACTTGGGCAAGCATACAATGAACCCGGCCACTCCCAGTGCCCAGCAAGCAATTGCAACAGAGTTCAAATTGGAAATGGCGTAGCATAAACTAGGCCACTTCGCGGAGCTGTACGCGAAACAATACGGTACTATAATGACGGGATGAAGTAGAAGAATTGAGGAAGTTCTACAGTAAGATGAAGTTAAAGAACACGGCAATGCAGTGCATACATTCCCTCATTCGGTTTCTTTGTCTGCGTCCTCAAGGATACGCAGCGACTTCGGCTCGTTCGTCACAGCCACCTGTCCGGCGAACCATGACACGAGCGTTGGGCGCGGCAATTCGTGAGGCTGCTTCAAAGGTGCGAGGCTGGGCGCCAGTTTCTTCAGCTCCTCGAACTGATCGCCCGTTGGGTTCGCCTCAGTGACCTCGAGTTCGAACTTGTGCTTTGCTGGGTCGCCGTACTTCTTCGTGGCAATTTGCACGAGCTGCTGCGAGGCCGCGACTTTCGGGCTGTGGAAAATCGTAACGACTCCTCGTAAATGCTGGGCCGTGCGTAGCATTTGTATTGGGCAGCAAACGACGTGCGGAGTTCTACCGGACGAAAGGGATCAACGTACGCCGTTATGTGCGGAGTGAGCGCAGGCCCTCGCCCTGGCCGTTGCTGGCGACCCTAGCCACAGGATACACTCATCCACACAACCCGTGTCTGTATTTACTGCTGCTGGTAGGCGCGAAACGAGCCGCGGCGTATGAGCTGAGTTTGGATGGATGAGCTCGCGCAATTAATGGACGAGCTTACGCTGGCTCTGAAGAAGCGGGCCGAGGTTGGAGCCAAGACCGAGAAGCTTGCGCGCGAGGTGCGTGAGCTCCCGAACTTGTCGTTGGTCGCTTCGGCCGAGCCGGGCGGCGATGCAGACGAGGTCGTCAGCCGCTTATACCACCAGCTGCAGGTCCAGAACCTCGCGCATGTAAAGCAGACGGCCCTGGACGCCATGCAGGAGGCCGTGGCCGCCGTCTCACACATCCGCCAAACCGTGAACGATATAGTCGGCCAGAGCGACGAGCGCGAGGCTGAGCTCGTCGAGGAGTACACGGATCGGATCCGCCATGAGCAGGACGTGTTTGCTGAAATCCAGGAGCGGAAGCGCGACCTGCTCCTAGATCTCAGCCGCAAGCTGCAGCGACTGCAGTGCCTGGAGCGCACTGCTGCGGCCATCGAGCACACGGCGCCCACAACAAACGGTTTCTCGCACATGAACGGTCATCGCCGCTGATATGGCTCGGCGCCCACTATGCCGAACTTTGACCGGCGCGGCAATAGTCATGCAGGGATCAGAAATATCTAAAGTAGTTTCTTCGGTTACGTTACTCTAACACAGTGTACTTCTCGTCGCTCCTCAGCGTGCTGTCCGTGCCCTTGCGCTGATCCCATAGCGGCATGTTCGTGCGCACGGTCGACAGAAGGTCCGCGTCGAGCTCGGCAATGAGCAGATCCTCTCCGTCGACTTGCGACTCGGCAACGACCTCGCCCCAGGGATCAATGATGACGCTGTGGCCCCAGCTCTGGCGCTTGCCGTCGGCGTCGTGCGCGCCAACCTGCGCGGCGCTGATCACGTAGCTCTGTGTGTCGATAGCCCGTGCGCGGTTCAGCGCGAGCCAGTGCGCCTTGCCCGTCTTCACGGTAAACGCCGACGGGAACAGAATGACATCGGCGCCTCGCGCGCGCAGATCAAGCGCCGTCTCGGGGAAGCGGATGTCGTAGCAGATCTGCGGGCCAATGCGGAAGTTCTCAAAGTCGATGATCTCGGCGCGCGCAACGCCGGGCTCCACGGACCGCGACTCGCGCAGAATTGGGCCGTTCGGAACGTCCACATCGAACAAATGCACCTTCTGGTAACGCGAAACGACGTCGCCCCGCGGGTCAACCCACAGCAGCGTGTTGCGCACGCGCTCGCTGGGCGGCGCCGTCGGCTCGTGGACACCAACACTGACGTATATGGGAGACGTCTTTAGCGCCGAGCGGATCTCTGTGAAGAACGGCGAGCTCTCAATGGGCTGTGCTAGGGACACTGTTTCCGCCGGCGAGCCCGCAATGTAGTCGCTGGCCTCAGGCAAGAACAGCGCATGACAGCCGGCATCAGCTGCCCTCTTAATGAGCCGAGCAGCAGTCTGACCGTTCTTAAGAAGGTTCGACGTCGCCGTGAGCTGTCCAACGGCCGCCTTCATGTAGCTGACTGCTATCGCTGATAGTCGACCGACTAAGCAGCACAACCGTGTGTGGGCGCCATGTGGGGGGAGACGGCGGCGAGGTACGTTCGCTCGTGCGCTGTAACGCATGATGGACGCGGATATGAAATTTGTACTGAACTTAATAGCTTTAACTGAATCAAATACATAAACACTACAGCACGCTTGCGACCGCACTTATTAGTTGTGGTGAATAGCTCAACGAGTCTCCTGGCCTCTCATACTGGGGTGACCTGCACCTTCCTACAAGCCGGCCTTCTTTTCGATTGAGTAAATACAGACCCGTTCTAGTAGTCGTCGTCCTCGTCGTCGTCAGCAGAATGCTGGCCATCATCCTCCTGGACATCGACCTCGTGGCCATCATCGTCGTGAGCATCATCATCCTGGCCATCGTCTCCGTCGTCGATATACTCATCGTCCTCGTCCTCGTCCTCGTTGTAGTTGACCTCCACGTCGTCGTCGTGAAACAGATCAGACACGGGCTGCTCCGCGGAGATGGCGGCATCGAAGTCGGGGTCCGTCTCGGGAACATACTCATCGTCGTCCTGCTCGGGCGGCAGATAAACAACGCTTTCCCAGCGGAATTGTCCGTGTGCATACGGGTCTTTGGGAGGCTGCAATCCGTTTGCGTCGCGCGGAACTGGACCGAGTGTTGCAGAGTTTAGCGACAAGCCCTCCTTGTCGAGCTGGGCGCCAATCTTGTCCGCTTCCGACAGCGAGCCCGAAGACCCGTCCTGCCCGCCTGTGTAGGCCGCATTAGTTAGACTGAGGGCCCCCGGCGCGCTAGAGGCGGAACGCGTGGTCAACAAGCTTGCAGACCTGCATTCGGGGCACTGGTGGATAGCGCGCGTGACCGTCTCGCGAATGCCTGGCCAATGGTACCGCGCAGCGATGCGGCTTTGCGTGGCATTTATTCCGTTGTGGTTTTCGCGGTGCTCCTGCGTAGCAATGCGGAGCTGCTCGCGCGGGTCTGCGACAACCAAGGCCTTATTCCGCTTGTATCTAAGCTCATGGTTCTCAACGTAGTACGAGCGCGCGCGCGATCTCAGCCGCGTGCGCTCGAGCCGCTTTACGTTCTCGGGATAAGCGCCCGTTTCAAGGTATGTCTTGATCTGAGCATAGACGGGATCCGCGGCGGGGGCGGCCTCCTGTGGAGCCGTTTCGGGCAACGAACCCTCGAGCGCGCTCGGGCGCCCTGCGGGTTGTGCAGCTGCCGCAGTCGCAGGTTCTAATGGTGCAAATGGGTCTTGCGGTCCTAAATCATCCTCGGGGTCTACAAGTAGGGGCCTGCCGTACTGGAGAGCGTCTACGGGGAAGTCGTAGCCATTCAGGATTCCTGCGCCCTTGAGCCGCGTCAACAGCTTGAACTTCAGACGGTGCAGAATCTTGCAGAATGCAGTGTTCGTGGCGTACACGAGGTTGAATAGGGCGTAGTCGTAGCCAAGGCGCGGTGCCCAATCCATAAAGCACAGCGCTAGCCTCAGGCCAACGCCCTGCGCGCGCACGCGCGAGTTCACAAGAAACTTTGCCGTACATATGTGCGAACTGCGACCCGGATAGCACGGCTCGATGTAGAACGAGCCCAAACACTCCGTACCGCCTAAGAAGTCCAGCTCCTCGAGGGATGCTGCGGGCCCGCCCCTGACCATGACACCGGCCACGCCCGCAAACCAGCTCTTCTCAAACGAGTCGAGCATCAGCTTGTGCGTCTCCGGAAACGAACGCCCGCGGTCGATTTCGGCATTGTACTCAACGCACAAAGACGCTACAAGCTCGAGCGGCAGCTGGCTGCCGTCCCACACAGGGTATATAGTGGCCTGGGTCACGCCGTCGTTCAAAACAACGGTCTGCGTCGAAAGGAGGGCCCCAACATTCATGGTTTGTTTGGGCGCCAGCGTCTCGGCGCCTGAGCGGCAAGCGGTACGCGACAAGCTCGCGCCGCTTCTATTTCGCTCTAGTCAGGTGATGCACCTAACGGCCATTAGCTAACGGCCACTTAACGAACCGCCAGCACGAACAGTTCGACCGCAGGCGCACTTGCAGGCGCAGCGGCGGCAGCAGCGTCGGCAGCAGTACTAGCAGTACTCGTAGCACCAGCATACTAAGTGAATGAGATAAAGCTCAGCGTTCTTTTTTAGGGATGCACGAGAGCCTTACATAGCTTTTGTACATGAAGATTTATCTGATAGACCGGGCACAACCCACCGTCTAGCCACCGTCTAATCACGAAGGAGGTTCACATCCTCAGATGCACGTGTAGCCACCGTCGATAAGAATATCAGTACCGGTGACGAAGCTCGACGCCGGCGACGCCAGGTAGATGGCGCCGTTCGTGAGCTCGTCCATGTCGCCGAGGCGTCCCATGGGCGTGCGGCGCTGCCACTCCGCGAACAGGGACTTGAACGCGCGGTTCAGCGCAGTGTCCATGTAACCCGGCGAGATAGTGTTCACGCGAATGCCAAAGGGCGCCCACTCGACTGCGAGCGACTTGCTCAGGTGGAGCACAGCAGCCTTCGACGCGTTGTAGGCGTTCTGCGCCTGCGGGAAGTTCACAATGTGCGCGCTCATGGACGCAATGTTCACAATCGCACCGCCTTGGCCGCGGGCAATCATGTGTCGTGCCGCCGCCTGGCTAACCAGGAACGTACCAGTCACGTTAATGTCCATGACACGTCGGAACTTGTCGGCCGGGTAGTCCTCTGCATGCACAAGGTCAGCAATACCAGCGCTGTTCACAATAACGTCGATGTGGCCGAGCTCCTCAACCACGGAGTCAAGGATCTCCTGTACGCTGGCCTCATCACGCACATCGGCCTTGAAGAAGCGCGACTTCACGCCGTATGCCTCGTGCAGACGCTTCGCCGCGTCAAGGCCAAGCTCCATCTGCACATCCAAAATCACGATGGCCTCAAGCCCAACCGAGCAGAGACCCTCGGCCATGGAGTAGCCGAGACCGCGGGCACCACCCGTCACCAGCGCAACCTTGCCGTCCAGGCGGTAGCGCTGCAGGAAATCCTTAGGCTCGCTCGAGGGGGCGGGCTCCGAAGCCTTGGCCGAAGCAACGTCCTCAGCCGAGGGGGGCTCGGGAACAATGGCGCGCTGCGCTTCCGGGTTGTACTGCGTGTTCGACATCTTGAATTTGCGTTTCCAAGGGCTAACTGATTAGTGGTTGCGCTTTATATATGTACCGTCCGGGGATTGAGCTGTGGAGGTCCCGTGGCTCCCGTGCGCCTCGTGAAGACCATGTGACGTCTGATTCTGTGTAATCGCTCTGCTGTCCAACTGCTTTTTAGGTGCAAGAAAGGTAAGGGCTTCAGGCGATTGCTTGCGTTCGGGCCACACGTGAGCGGTTTGTTTTTGGTGCCCCTAGACCGCGCACGCGCCCTGCGCATGAAGACGCGTGTCCAGCCCGCCCGAATAGACCGCTGGAAAAAAAATTGCATTTACGCACTATGCGTTCCGTAGTATTGGCGCTCACCTTCTATAATCCACAAAACCCCTAATAATTGTGGCCAAGTCATCGCCGCACCTGACGCTTACCTAGAAAACAACAACAGCCGGCCATGGGAGACGTTGTAGCAAGCACTGGGCTTAGTTTGCCGCACTGCCCCGGCGCTTGCTTTTCGTGAATGAGCGAAGACGACAAGGCAAAACGCTCCGCTTTGTACTGATCCAGACCCTAAATGGTTTATCGCTGCTAGCGCCAGCGACCCTGCGCCGCTCGCTCCGTGTGCGCTGGCCGCGTAACAAAACGGGGTTGCGTGACGAACCCCAACTTGCTATTCCGCCGCATGTTACGGCGGGGCAAGCGTCCGTCCCTACAGGCTTGTATATTGCGATCACTCTCCTGATTGTAATGCTCAAATGATTACGACGCTTATTTCTCGGCGCTGGCGCGAGGATCTTCTCCATGATGTGCCGCGCAACTGTATCTTAGCTCCGGGGGAGGGCTTCCTAAGCATATCTATGTAGCTAATGCGTTGAACGCGTTCGAGATCCAAAACCTTAAGCTCGGATCTATCTCCGACCCCCTTCTTCCGTACCGCGCATGGTTCTGCCGTTAGGATGCCGCATGACGTCAGACGTGCGCTACCCTCGCCCCGCTTAACGAGCGAAAGGCGTCTGCAGATCGGCACCGGCGTCGCGATAGATGAAGACAAGAGTGAAAATAAGTGGGCGAATGAGCAACGCAAGACAATAAACTAGTTTTTTCTAAGCAGTATACTATCATCAGTGTTCCTGACAGTGTTTCAGCGTAATAAACGGTGCGCAGGATGGGTAGGTCGTCGAAAGAGGTCTGCGGCACCAAAAGGCGAGCGACCTTGGCTGCGCGGCACGCACATCCAGCCTCAAGCACAAGCACAAGTAGGAGATGGTGAAACCGTTTCCAGCTTCCTTCTTCACCTTGCCTTCCATCAGCCTTCAGGCACCGGCAGGGCTCAGCTGACCGAAAATGAGACAACAATTCTATTAGTGAGTGGACTATCCCTAACACGACTCAGAGAAGAAGCCATTGGTCTGTCATACGCTTTATGTTTTCTATTTTTGGGCAATGAGACAGGACGATGCAAGGGGCAGCATGTTTTATAGTATCGACGCTTGACTGAATACACGCAGAGCGCAACGAACACGTCAAAAGAGTTGCAAGACAGATTTATGATAAATTCCTCGTTGTTACCAATAACTAAGTAGAGGCCATTCAAGGCGGTTGGTCGCGCGCATGGAACTGCTCGAGTTCTCTAAGCAGACGGCCATCGAATTCGGCTTTAAGGTGCACGAGCTTGACCCTGCTATTGTACATAACGGCATGCCCGCTGTGCGTGGTTTTAGTTCGGAAACGTCAGCGGCCTCTGCGCCATCACAATGAATACCTCTTCATACGAGCTCCACGTAGTTCGCGGGGAAGATGCCCTTCTTTCCGCCGAACTCGCCGGTCCACCAGTCATCCGTCGAGTCCGACTTCGCAGTGATATTGATCACGTCGCCCTTGCGGAACGGCAGATCGCCGTCCTCCTCGCCGGCGAACGAGTACAGGGCCACGCCCTGCATGCCGCGCGCGCCAGCAGCCGGTTTCGGTCTCACTGGTGGCTTGCTGTCCCTAACGTCACGGCGGTCATCCCGCGGGCTTGCGCGGTCGTAATCGCGGTCATAGTCCCGGTCGCGGGCGCTGCGGTAGCCACCGCCAGCACCGCCAGCACCGCTAGCACCACCGCCGCGGTAGTCGTCGTAATCGTCCGTGTAGTCGCGCGCACGCCCCGTTGCAGGCGTGCGGCGTGGCGAGCGGTCATAGTCCTCGTCGTCGTAGTCGTAGTCATCTGCATAGCGTCCGGACCGGCGAGTTGACGACGCGCGCGCCATGCTCGGCGGGGGATCGCTGCGCCGCCGTGAAGGCGGCGCATACGCGTCTTCCTCGTCCTCGTAGTCATCGTAGTCGTCCGCGTAGCGGCCCGAGCGCCGGCCCGAGCCCGTCGCTGCTCCGCGCCCGTATGTGCCCCGTGTGGAGCCACTGCGCACGGAGCTCATGTCGTCGTAAGCATCCGGATCAGGCATGTCGTCGTAGAAGTTGTCCTCCATCTCCTCAAAGTCGACGTCCTTGCGGAAGGCACGCGAGTCGAGCACGCGGAACAGGGGCTCCACGGCGCGCGGTGCGGGGACGCGCCCCGACAGAATGACCTTCGCCGGCAGCGGGCGGCCGTAGAACTTCTGGTTTGCGTCCTTACGCTCGACGAGCACGGAGCCCTCGAGCGAGATACCCGCATACAGACCCTTAGTTTTGGCGTAGCTGAAGACGGTGGCCACGCCAGACGTGCCCGCGGCGCCAGAAGCCTCGCCAGCGCGGCCGAGGGGACCGGCCGCCAGCGACACATTGCCGCCAAGCGTCAGAGTGCCGGCCGACGCAAATGTCTTCACGGCGTCCGCGTTGTTCAGCACGAAGATGAAATCCGTCAGATCGGCGCCAATCATGCCACCGGCGCCGGCGCCCGCCGTCATGACTGCCGAGGGCGGGGACCACGTCCCGTCCGGGAGGCGGGCCACAATGACACCGGAGCCTGCGCGGCCCGAGAACAGGAAGCCCGCCCGTAGGACCGTGATGATGCAGAGGCCCTTTGCGTTGTGCAGGACGTGCGGCGGGATGACCTCCTCGTAACTGATGATCTGGTTCGGCTTCACGAAGCTCGTTAGAATCTTGGCCGCCTTGCGGGACTCGCTGCCCAGCGAGCGCGGTATGGGATTGTTCACTCCAAAGCCCATTTCAATACAACGCCGTTGATTGTTGTTGAGTGGCAGACTAGTGGCTGGTGTGCTGTGGGGGCGCGGGTTCATGATGCTGCTTTGTCAGCGCGGCCGCCAGCACGACGACGACTACCACTGCCGCCAGCCGGCCGACCTACGAGCGCAGGCCATCTTAAAGGCTAAGTACGACTGCAGAGTCTAGCTGTGCCTATCTATCTGCTTTTTTTTCTTTGTTGAATTACCTACGTTTCTTTTGAGTAATTGGTAGTCGACCTTCGACGCTTATCTACGGTGTTACGCACTGGCGCATGTGAGCCGAGCGCTCTCTCGAACGGGCAACGCTGCGGCAGCTGCTCTCAGCCTGGCTGCAAAGCATGTGACCGCGGACTATTGTTCCGCTGCGCTCACGTGTGCGGCACGGTTAGAGAGACTGGCGCGGCCTCCGGCGCCGGCAGTAACTTAGCCCGCTAGAACGTTACGGGTAGTCAACTCGAGTAAATATTGGGGGCACATTACGCTATTGCTCTTGCACCACCGCTAACACTCGCCATTCTGCATGGTCTGTTGGCGTCTGTACGCGCTTGACAAGGGAGTTTCTATTGCATGCTTTTTTTTTTCCTTCTCTTTACCATGTAGAACGTTAATGTTAAAACAACGCAAGATACCTATTCTTGGACGCGCTCACAGCGATCTTAGGGTGAGGCACACAACTCGGGCACACAACTCGGGCTCAGTCCACGCAGCTCAGCTCTGAATCACGCATAGAAAAAACGGTACGACTCCGATCCCGCACTTGATTTGGACCGCGTCGATACGTCACAGAATATGTCTTGGCCGGCGATCTCCGTACCTCCGCGTGCTGCGGGCACCATCTCGCTGACCGCTTCAACACCGTTACCCGACCCTTGCCGCGCCCGCCGCCGCGCCGCCGTTGCCAATGCCCAATGCATCGCGCACCACCAATCGCTGGCAGCAGCGCCGGCTATCGCCGCGTTGTCAGTATCCAGTAGTCACAACGGTCACGAGCGAGTGCCGTGGCCTGCGGAGCCGCCCGCCCTTAGCCGGCATTGACTGCCCTTGCGAAAGGCGCCAAGAACCTCTTCGTTCGTTGCGATGCGCGCATTTCGACAGCTCTCGCGGGTCAGACCGGCCGCTTCGCCGGTGATGCGGCTCCCGGGCTCGCCGCTGGGCTCTTCGGCCCTCGCGGCGCGGCTGCGCACGCCGCGGTTCGGCGGCTTGCGCTCCTATGCGACGCAGCCCGGCTACAAGCGCTTCTTCTACAAAAGCGGCGTTTATCTGAAGCGCATTATTGGTGCCACGGCCGTCATTGTGGCCGTCCCTGTCGGGTACACGCTCGCGTTCTTCCTCTACGACGCGACGACGTACGAGGGTGGTCCATTGTTGAAGGATGTGCACATCCCCGTGAACTCACTGCACCTGAAGCGTGGCGGGCCCAAGAACTTGCTCGTGGCCGATTCGTTTGTTGACGACGTCGAGCTCGGCCAGACGCCTGACAAGCCGCGGCTGCTCATCCTCGGCAGCGGATGGGGCGCCGTGGCGCTTATCCGGACCATTGACACGTCGAAGTACAACGTCACCGTGATCTCGCCCACGAACCACTTCCTTTTCACGCCGCTGCTTCCCTCGGCAGCCGTTGGCACGCTCTCGCTGGACACGCTCGTCGAGCCCATGCGGCACATCTGCCAGAACCGCAACGTGCGCTTCCTGCAGGGCGCGGCGCACGACATCGAGTTCAAGGACCGGCTGCTCGAGGTCCGCTCCGATACGTTCAGCAAGGATAACTTCTACATTCCCTACGACAAGGTCGTCATCGCGACAGGCGCCGGCACAAACACGCACGGCGTGCCCGGCATCGAGAACTGCTACTTTTTTAAGACCGCCATGGATAGCGAGAGTCTGCGCACGGCCATCTGCAGCCGTCTTGAAACAGCCTCGCTGCCCTCCACCTCGGAGGCAGAGCGCCGCCGCTTGCTCAGCTTCGTCATTTGCGGCGGTGGCCCGACCGGCGTCGAGCTCGCTTCGGAAATCTACGACCTGCTGAAGGAGGACATGCCCAAAATGTACCCGAACCTGCTCGTGAATATGGCTAGCGTGCATATCATCCAGAGCCGCTCCGCCATCCTCAACACTTACGATGAGACGATCTCGAAATACGCCATGGACCGCTTCTTGCGCGACGGCATGGATCTGCAGACAAACGCCCGCGTGAAGGAAGTCAAGCCCGATGCCGTCGTCTTCTCGAAGAAGGCACCGGACGGATCGCAGCAGCTCTACGAGCTCCCGAGCGGTGTAACTATGTGGACGACCGGTGTGGGCCTGACCCGATTTGTTAGTCGCGTCATGTCGAAGCTCGGCGAGCACCAGACAAACCGCCGCGCTATTGAGACGGACTCGCATCTGCGCGTCTTCGGCGCGCCGCGTGGTGAGGTCTACGCGATTGGCGACTGCTCGACCGTGCGCACGGCTCTGTCCGATGAGCTCGAGCTGCTCATTCGCCAACAGCTCAAGACGAACGTCAGCGCGGAGGATGAGTACGAGCTGAGCACCATCGATGACTGCTTGGCTAAGGTTTCCCACAACGAGCCGCAGGCTCGTCAGCACATCATCAAGCTGCGTGACAAGCTCCACAAGTGGCACAACCCTCAAGACCGCATCCATCTCGATCGCGTGATCCAGGATTTGAAGCGCGTCGACACAAAGGTAACATCGCTACCGGCAACCGCGCAACGTGCTAACCAGCAGGGCCTTTACCTCGGCCAAAAAATGAACCGTATCGCGGCTGCTACTCCAAAAATCTTGGAAGGCGCTGAGGACATTGACAACGCGGTGCACAGACCCTTTATCTACCATCACCTTGGTTCCCTCGCGTATGTGGGCAACGCTGCCGTCTTCGACACGAGCGACCAAGTTGGCTTCAACTTCTTCGGCGGAATCTTCGCCATGTACCTGTGGCGTGGTGTTTACATGTCGCAAACCGTCACGGCGCGCGCTCGCGTTCACATGTTCTTCGACTACCTGTACCGCGGGCTTTTTGGACGCCAGATCTACTCCTATGATCGCGTGGCCAAGGAGGCCGATGATGAAGAAAAGCAGGTCAAGAATTGAATGTACTCCAAATCTCCAGCGGAAAGCTTGATTCGCAGCCAGTGCATTAGAGCACTTTGCGTGGAGTTTGCGCGCACCGTATGAATGCCTTTACTGCGTCAAGCTATGTAGAACTACAGTAAAAGAAAAAGTATTAGCGACAAAAGAAGACCCATCTGGGTTGCTAATAATCATACATTGTCAATTAGTGTCAATTAGTGTCCACTGTTTGTACTTAGATACCGGTGTACAAGCCGCCGTGAAGCGGAGAAAGCTCTTTCTTTCCTGTTTGCTCTCGCGCTACTCAGAGCAGTTCATCGTTGGAATTGAAGCTATAGTCCTGAGCACGCGCAATGCTTGCTTGCGACTGATTTGCGTGCTGGGGATGTGGAAGCACCGACGCCTGCGACTGTGCTGCCGAGTTTGTTTCTGGGTAGATTGACGACGTTTGTGAGTACTCAGAGAAGTCGGCCGAATACTGCGAGCCTAGTCGCTCGAGTCTTGGAGCGTCAAGCTCCTCTTCCTCAGGAAGCGTGTCCGCAAGAGACATGTCAGAGTCCACGGGCGCTGGTAAGGGCCTATGACCGTCATCATTAACTGCGTCGTTGGTATGCCTTTGTTGCGAATAGGCCTCTGGCTCTTGTGGTGAGCCCGTTTGTGTCGCCAACCTAGGAATCGACTCCCCCAGTCCCTGTGAGTTAGCCGTTGAACGGTCAGTTATATTGAGCCCTGAAGTCGGAACTGGCTTTCGCACAGCGCTGTGCACAGAAAGCGGCTCCGGCGACTGCGAAAACTCGGAATTAATCATCGACTCCCTCTCGCTGTCAGTCGTGCCTCTTGCATTATAAGCCCTGCTCTGGTTAGAGAACCTCGTTCCTCCTCCGGCTGATTCCTGCTGCGAGGACGCGTCCTTCGAGATCGAAGACTGGCTGGCCGCTTTCGGTGCTAAACGGGTCGTGGCGGTATGAGCTTGTGGCGCAGACTCATCACGGGCATATGCTTGCTCTGGCTGTGTGGGTTTGCTGCTGTCGTGTTGCTGCAGGTTCTGCAAGTTCGCCTTTGTGGCCGCGTTCGCAGTCGATAGCCGCGGGTGTAGTTGGCGGAGTTCCTTCTGGTGTTGCTCCACAAGGTCGCCAACAATCCGCTGGAACTCTTTGCACAGAACACTGGAATTCTGAGTGGCGCCGAGACGCTGCTGGAGGAGCACCGTCTTGTCCTCCTCGAGCGCGCCAGTCCTAGCCTCCAACGTCGACAGAAGTTGCTCAAGCTCGGCACGCTCACCCTCATACTGAACCGCCAATCGCGTGACGTCCTCGAGCGAGCGCACGGTCCGGTCAAGCTCGGCTCGCTGCTGGCTTGCCTGGGTCCGCAGCTGATGCATCGTGCTCCTCTCAGCGTCGAGTTCGTGACGAAGCTGTGCGACCTCAGCATCGTGGCCAGCAGACGCACCCGCTGCCACTTCGGGTCCAGCGCTACCGCTAACTGAACGCGATTGTGCCTGCTTACCTGCCTGTTCAAGCTCGCGATTCAAAAATTCAATTCTCTCCTCACTATGCTGTGCCTGAATATGGTACGCTTCAGCCGAGTTGCGCGTATCGGAGAGCTCTCGCAGTAGACGCTCGAAAGCATTAGAAATGAAGGTCATGGCACCTTGCGGCGCCGGTGAAATTCCGGGAATCGCCTGGGCTATGCGGCCTGCCAGCGAATTTATCTCCTCCTCAAGCCGCGAATTGTAGGTAGCCGAAGAGCCTGCCGAGGCCGGCAAATGCTCCCGCACAGTAGCCAACGAGGAATCGGCCCCAAAGCTATGCGCCGACACACCGCTTGTGCTACGCATGTGCTTGCCCTGCGTATCAGCCACGACCCAGCTTTGGCGCTGCCCAGGAGTACTGGCGGCGCTGAAGTTACTCATGCCGCTGGCGCCGCTTTGCAAGCGACGGTGATTTGGCAGCGGCACGCCGCCAAGAGCTCTGGCCATGACCGCGGCGTGGTGCTGCACAATGCGTCGATCCACAAGCGCCTTACGCTGGCTCAAGTCAAAGCGGAGCTGCTCAAGATGGCGGATTTTCTCTGACGAAATCTCGGCTTCCTCCTCGGCCTGTATGCTGTGGCGCTGCTGCTGCGGCCCAATTGAGCTACGCTTGTCCTTGGCGTCGCCGGCGCCACTTCCGCCGCTCGATCCGCTGAAAATCTTACTGATCCGCTTGCGAGCACTATGACCCGACGAGCCCGCAGCCACGGAGGGCGACATGGACGCGTCGCTGGGTTTGCGATGCAGGCGGCTCAGTGAGCGTGCAGCCTCGCGCATTTTGACCTCAACATCAAGCCGCGAGATCACGTCGTTGATCCGCTGCTGCAGCACATTCTGCTCTGCATAGTGCGCTTGGATTTCGTCGGCGGATAGCAGCTCGAAGCCCTTCGCCGAGTCGATGGCAGCGCGCAAGATCGGCGGAGGTGAAAAGTTGCTGTTGCTGGTCTCGCCGTCGGGCGGAATGATCATTGCCGGCGCGTTCATGTAGTCCTGCGGGTTTTGGACCGTTGCGAACCCGTCATACTCGTTCATCCTGCCAGCACAACGGCCTGTCCGTACGTTTGCCCGTAGTGTCACTAAAATAAACTAAGTGTCCGTGACTCAGCCCGTACCCTGTTTTGGACGCGTCCCACAAATCAGGCAGTCGCCCTGCAGCCATCCGCCAGGCCTGCAGGGGCCTCGATGAAACTTAAGCTTTGAAGCGCTGTCCGCCTGTTGCATTGCGGTCGTTGCATACCGCTCTGAACTAAGGCGGCGCCCTGGAAGGAGTCTATTGTCCGGACCGGCAAGGCGATGCTGCTACACCTGATCGCTAAACTAAATATAGTGCCTAAAGTCGAAGCAAAGCGAGATAACGACGCAGCGCCTACGGTGTCCCGTGCGCCCTAGGAATCCATGATATGTTAGCGGATCTCATTTGTTTTGCAAGATCGAGATGAGCGCGCGACAGTAGCGCCACGTTAGCTGCATACAAAGTAGAATTCAAGATTTTTTTCGGTTCTTTTCGTCTGTTTGTTTGTTTGTTTGTTTGTTTAGTGCAGTCCACAGCTTGCTTGCTTTGGCAAGCCAGGCGTTCCTCTGCCATGTATGCAAATAAATTAATCACGTCCAAAACTATTTAGGACTTTCGGAAGTCCGAAAGCACCGGGTATATAGCTTCGAACGCCTGGTAGATCTCCTCCCGCTGCTTAGCACCCGTAAGGACAATCTTCCCCGAAACAAATATTAACAGCACGATTTTCGGCTTAACCATACGATAGATGAGCCCAGGGAACAGCTCGGGCTCGTACGAAGAGAAGATGCCGTGGCTGAACGCCAGTCCCTCGAGCCGGATCGGGAATTTTACGTCACATGAGCTCACGATGTTCTGAATCTTGAAGTCAGTGAACTTTGCGTTGAAGCCAAGCTTCTGAATAATACGCGCGTACTTCCGCGACGCAAGCTTCGAGTCGTCCTCACTCTTTGCACCGGTAACGACCATCTTGCCCGACGCAAAAATAAGCGCCGTCGTCTTCGGTTCACGGATACGCATAATCACGGCCGCGAAACGCTTCGGGTTGTACTCGGCGTTACGTGCATGCAGAGCGATGGTTTTCAAATCAAGGCGGCACGCAAGGTTTACCGTTGCCACGATGTTCTGAACAGTAGGCAGGATTCCACTCGATCCTTCCTCCTCCTTCGTTGCTGCCACCTCTCCCGAAAGCGACTGGGGGTCCATCTCATTTAGACCACCATTTGACGCCTCGTTCTTAGCCACTGGGTTGAATTCGCCGGCCGGGAATGATAGGCTTGTAGGAGACACGAACTTGCTCGCTTGCGCAGGTGTTGTTGGTGCTGCTAATGTGTCCATGTGCGCGTCTCTGCTAAGCGGTATAATATAATAGGCGGCGGAGGTAGTTCAACCTAATGACACCTCTTCTCTTTTGCTTTGTTTTCTACAAATAAATAACGGATCAATCAATCGAGGACTATCAGCTGCAAGGCCCGTGCCGCTGGTCCGGAATGATCCTCAAAAAAGGGTTGGGGTAGAAACGAGTCAAGGGTTGGCGTGACTCAGCAAATGATATCGAGGGCGTCCAACTGCCGGCCGGCCCTTTATATATTCGTCGCAAAAACTTATTAATCAGGGTATAGGGTACGTGACCTCCTGCAGGAGGTGACAACAAAAAGCGCCGCGGCTCTTTCCAGCTTTAAAGAAAAGCAACTTTCATCGCACTCCAACACATTTATAGCTATTCTTAATCTTTGTGTGAGTCTCCGGCTGCTCTGTATAGCTGTTTCATGCCTCTATCGTCTTTGCATAAAGATTAAAGTCACGTCAACTTTAGACCGGACAGCGTGGCCTGTCGAAAAAGGTTGTTTGCACCCTCCTGTAAGCCACCGGATATCGACTCTGCGATAATCGTAGTGCACCCATCCTAATGATGAACATACATTATGTAGAATCGCTGCACCGACAGCTTAGCCACGGGTACTGATGCCTTGCTTTTGCCATCCGCAACAGCCCCTTTGACTAACTAGGAACTAGGTGAATGTGAGAGGTCAGCACGCCGATGCAGCGTATCATGGGTACGGGTATACCCTATTCCGAACGACTTTTTGGGACAAAGGCGAAAAAACTTGCGCGGCGACCATATGGTGGCGCTGGAACCAGTATTTTTGTTTGGGCTAGGGTAATTGTAACCGTGTCCGAGCCTGGGAACCGATCCCAGCGTACAACCATCGCCGTCGCTATTCGGGAGTGGGTTCTCCGTGGTCGTGCATGCCAGAGGTCGTCGAGAACGCCGTTGCCTCTTCGGCACACAAACAGGATGTATCACTGGAGTCACTTAAAAACAGAATATCACTAAACGACATGGGCACGCGGCTGGTCCGTGACGCCTTTCAATTGCCATCTCGGAAGCCTGTCTCGCAGACATCAGGACAGGATGCTGCATTCGATGAGCTTCTTTCGTTTGTATTCAAATATTTTAGTGATCTACCAGATGAAACATTAGCTGCAGCGGCAGACAGTCTCGTCGCCATCGTGCAAGATAGTACGTTGAGGGACGACACGAAGAAAAGCGAAATTGAGGCTCTGTTAGGTGACAAGATATCTAGCTCGGCCTTTAGTGAAATACACTCGATTGCTTTGCGTGTGCAGGATCGTTCTGGCACGATAGCCGGCCAGACCGACAACATCGATGAGCTGCTGGAGAACCTCAGTGAAGACGAGTCGCAAGAGTCAGATTCCGAAAAGGCGGTCGAGGTTCCTAATACTTTTGTGGCCATCAATGACCCGATTCGACTTCAGAACAGTTTGGTCCTGCGGCCTCAGGATATCGATGCTCACTGGCTCGAGACGCAGCTGAGGCGCATCGATTCGTCCATTTCCGTGAACCATGTGCTCGACATTCTATCAAAGAGCTCAGACGTTGAGGACGCCCTGCTATCGGAATTGGGTGTGGAAAACGCAGCGCTTGCGCACCTCATTGCTAACAATGCCGATGTTGTTTTGTGGTACACACGTTTACACCGGGCCGAGACAGGTCCCGAGCGTGAGTTGCTGGTCAACGAGATCCACGAACGAGGCTTGAGCTTAGAGGCACTCGCCGAGAAGGAACAAAGTGAGCAGATGGATGTCGATCTACCCAAAACGGTCGATCTGAATATTGTAGGCCGTTCAATGGCTGTTTCAGCAGTCCCTAATTTGAAGTTGCCAGAGGGGTCGACTCGGTTCACAACCGAGAGTTACGAGCAGTACAATGTTCCCGCGTCGACCCTCGTCAAACCCAGTTGGCCGCTGAAGGCCGTGTCGGACCTTCCCGCTTGGGCTTCGGCGGCTTTTGCTGGTATAGAAAAACTGAATCTTGTACAGAGCCGTGCTTGTGACGTTTCCGTGAGAACTGATGATAATTTGCTGTTGTGTGCTCCCACTGGCGCCGGCAAAACGAATGTTGCCTTACTGGCCTTGACACGGACCCTCCACCAGGGTTATAAAGCTGTCTATGTTGCGCCACTCAAGGCCCTTGTCCAGGAACAAGTCCGCACTCTGCAAGAGCGCCTTCCGGACTACATTGTAGCCGAGCTGTCTGGTGACCAAAGCCTGAGCAGAGTCCAATTGCGTAGTACTGATGTACTCGTGGCCACGCCCGAGAAGTGGGACATCGTGAGTCGCAAGCCCGCAAATACGGAGCTACTGCGTAAAGTGGGGCTGGTAATTATCGATGAGATCCATCTTTTGCATGACGAGCGAAGAGGAAGCGTGATCGAGAACATAGTAGCGCGACACACGCGAGGCCTCTTCACTCCACGACTTGTTGGGCTTTCGGCTACTTTGCCAAACTATACCGATATTGCAGATTTTCTAAGGGTCCCACCAAGTGGTCTGCTGTATTTCGACTCAAGCTTCCGGCCCGTGGCGTTGGAGCAGAAATACATTGGCGTGACGGCAAAGAGTCCTTTGAAGCAGAGGAAAGCTATCAATGAGGCGTGCGTGGAGAAGGTGGTTGAGAGTCTCAGTAGTGGGAAACAAGTGCTTGTGTTTGTGCACTCGCGAAAAGATACCGCGGCAACAGCGCAGCTACTCGTAGAGCACGAGTCAACCAGTAAGCTTCTGAGTGAAGAGCAGGTAGGAGTACATCATGCGGGACTCAATCGCGAGCAGCGAGCAGCCTCAGAATCTGGATTTCTTGGTCGAAAGCTCAAAGTTCTTGTGTGCACAGCCACACTGGCTTGGGGCGTTAACCTGCCCGCGGCTGTTGTCATCATTAAAGGTACACAGTACTATGATCCTGGCCAAGAGGGATGGCGCCAACTACAGCCGCAGGACGTTCTGCAGATGCTTGGTCGCGCAGGTCGTCCAGGATTTGACGTCAGCGGCCTTGGTATCATATTGACTGAGCACAAGCATCTGAGCTACTTCGCCTCGGTCGCTACTATGAAGCTAGCAATACAATCTCACCTCATCGAGCGGTTATGTGATTCCCTGAATGCTGAAGTTAGCTTTGGCACCGTTCGCTCGCTTGACGAGGCCGTCGAATGGCTTAAGCGCACATTTTGGTACGTCAGATCAACGAAGGATCCACTTCTGTATGGTGTTGGTGACGCGTCCTTAAAGGACATAGCACACTCTGCTCTCTGCGAGCTAGTGAATTTCAACGCCGTGGTTTACGAACATCCAAAAGTGCGCGCCACATTTCAAGGTCAAGTCGCGTCCAATTTTTACGTGTCGCCAAAATCAGTTGATCTTTATTGTCGTCAATTGAAACCATGGTTAACTGAAATTGATCTACTGCGTGTGTTCAGCTTGTCGACAGAGTTTGCGTCACTTCCTGTTCGACGCGGAGAAGAAGCCGAGATCAAAAGGTTGTCTGCTTTGGTGCCGCTCCCGATCCGGGACGAAAGTTCCTCAAAATTGGCAAAGGTCTGTGTTTTGGCGCAGGCTTATATATGCAGGCTTCAACTTGAAGGCCTGGCACTGGCTGCGGATATGGTCTACATCGCACAATCTGCATCTCGCCTGTTTCGTGCCATACATCAGCTTGCCATTGCTCAGAGGTGGAGTCGCTTGGCTCAGATATCACTGCGCCTATACATTGCGGTGGATAAACGGCAGTGGTACGCAGGTCAGACTCCGTTCCGGCAATTCCCAGCCTGCCCGGCGGAGCTCGTTAGTCGCGCCGAGTCATCGCAGCTGCCCTGGAAAAGGTACTTTGACCTTGACGCCTCTCACATAGGAGAGGCCCTGCGCCTGCAAAATCCACAAGTGGCAGACCTCGCTGCAAAGTTCTTGTCGTGGTTTCCTAGATTCAAGCTGAGCGCAGGGGCTTTTCCATTGACGCGTACAATTCTTCAGGTCAATATCAGCATCAATCCGCTATTTGACTTTAACAAGGAGTTACACTCTTTGTCAGAGCTATACTACCTGATGATCGAAAACCAGCATGGCACACTACTTGAGTGGAAGACTCTCAGGCTAGGCGAATTGCTGCGTTCGGCCAATAAGGCTTTGATAGCTTTCATGCCATCGGATGATTACCCTCCGTATCTCTTTGTGCGGCTTTTAAGCGACAAATGGCTCCACGGCGAGTCTTCCGTTGCTGTAAACTTGAGATCTGTGCTACCTCCAGCGAAATTCTCGACGCCGCTCAGCCTGAGCAACTCTGAGAAACTTCAGACCCTACCTTTCTCTAATACTGGGCCTGTGACACCGATGCAACGCGCATTAGTTCCCTTGCTCTACGGTTCAGACGTTTCAACTTACGTGGGTCAGCCACCGGGGTCCCATAAACAGAATCTTCAGGAGATGGTGATGATGAGAGCTCGTGAGCATGGTGACAGAGTCCTTTTCATTACTCCTAAGGGTCGAGCTTGGGCAACACGTCTAATCAAATCGTTCTCTGCTCGATTCTCCGTGTCGGCTGACCTTCAAAGCGACGCAGATGTATGCGTCGCAACCGCTGTTGATGTGGAAAGGCTGTCGCGCACTGGTTCACTTTTTCAAAGATATCTCGGTGGTTTCAAGGTCATTATTTGCGACGATCTGCACCGTTTAGGAGACGACTCTGAAGACAACCCCGCTAGTGGTTGGCTATATGAGGTTGGACTAACGCGAATCATCGGTGCGACACTGGGCGCAAGAATTGTCGGGTTTGGCCTAACACTCGCAACTGCTCGATCTGTCGGACAGTGGATAGGGGCTCAAAAGGGTGACATTGCTAATATCGCGTTCTCTAGTGTGCTTGATGGCCCGTCTATCGAGGCCAGACATTGGGATGGTTCGCTTGTTCTTGGCTTGCGTGACCTTAATCATGATTTTGCTTCGGACACATCAATGCTTTTGATTGTCAACAGTGTGGAAGGCTGTGCTGAACTCGCAGATGAACTCGCATATATGGGATACCCTGATGTTCCTATATATACAGATTCCGCGTCTCGAAGCTCCGTTGGCGCACCGGTTTTGATTGCAACCCTAGATGCTGTCCTTGGAGAGCGAGAGTTAGGTGCCGACAAGGTCGTGCTTTTCGGAACTGAGTTGTCTGGGCCGGTAAACAGTTCTGATATTCCTGTGGTCGACATTTTAGAACTCGTGAGCAAAGCCTCAGAGGAGGTCATCGTCTACACTGACAAACAACAGTATTACGCCGCTTTTGTGAATGAGCCGTTGCCTCTAGAAAGCTGCCTTAGGGGGCATCTTACCGATGTTTTGGTAGCGGAAATAGCGAATGGACGCGTCTCTGATCCTCAAGGTGCGGTTGACTGGCTTGTCTCAACGTATCTGTACCGCCGCTTGCGCCACAACCCGTCGTATTACGGCTCTCTAGAGCTTGAAGAATGGATAAGCGATACGGTAGAAGACACCTTCGACAGTCTGGCACAGATTGGGGCAGTGGAGCTCCACGAGGATACCTTAGCCGTGTCTGCACTGGCGCCCGCTCACATTGCGAGCGATCATGGTGTCTCTATAGAGGCTCTAGTCGACACAAAGCGCCGTGTAACCATGAGGGACTGGAAGACGCATGCAGAGCATAATCTTTATGCTGTGAGACTTTTGGATGCGCGCGCGGACTTATCGGTCGCACAAAGAGACTTAACGATGTTCTTCACGGCGGTTGATGCGCGGCAGTCACTGATTCAATCGGTGCCTATCGGCGCTTCCCCATTGCTGCAGATCCCTTATATTGATGATCGAGCTGCGCTAAAGTGCCAAGATGTGGGTATCACTTCTGTTCAGGAATTTGTTGCCATTGAAGACGATGAGCTGCGGAGCTCAATTCTTGGGTTCGGTAATGATGATCCCCGAATGCTGGAGGTTGCAAACTTCGTTAATCACTACCCCATTGTTGACATTGTCAAAGCTACTGTGTCGCGCGAAGTGGGAACGGTGTTTATTGAGCGCGACCTTGAAGAGGAAGACGAGGTCAGCGTAGTTGCCCGTGATCTACCCTCTGAACTGGTGAACCGGGAAATGTGGTACGTTGCAGTTGGAGACGGACAATCGAAAGCGCTTTTTGGCCTCAGAAAAGTTCAGCTCACGGACGCAGAGCTGCGCGTGGAAGTGCCGCTGAGCGGTACATCAGAAAACATGACAGCGTGGCTTATCTGTGACAGCTATATTGATGCTGATAAGGAAGCTGAGGTCGAGTAACAAGTATTCGCTAGCTATGTATAGTGCAATAGAGTGCCGCTGCTTTGGCGGACGCAATTCCACTTCTTGCAGGACGCCAAAGCTTAGCTGTCATGCAGGGTCAGACCACCTGATCACAAAGAGCAGACCCTGAAATTCACGGCACCGCCAGCATGCGCGTGACGCATGAACTTCGAGGATCTCGTATACTGCTACAAGAACTTCATTGAAATACTCTAGAATGGCTACTATAGACTCAGAGCTGCGCCAGCGCCAGACGAAGCACGGAGCGCTGAAAGATGGCCCACCACTGGCCACAGCCGTGACCAACAAAGATGCGACTCAGACGGACTCGGATCTTACGTTCTACGCGTTCTTCGCAGCGGTATTGAACGCAGCAACGGCGCTTCTTGTGGCGTTCGCTTATGGTATTCATTACCCTTTCTTGCAGGACGAGGTTGAGATCTTGATTGCCACCAGTGTGCTGAGCGTTGTGGCCGCCGCTGTGGCCGGGGCGCTTTCGTGGCGCTTTCCGGTTATTGGCACTGCATTTCTTGGTGGGATCTTGCTGGGGATTTGTTATTTGTTTGCCTTCCTAGCATTCTTTGGCGATGATGACAACCCGGTGGGGATTTTCTTTCATGGCTGGCTGCGCTCCAGTGTGCTGCTGTACATCGTCATGAAAAGTAAACTGTGGAGGCCATTTTGAACACTTTCCTTTGCTTATTATGTACCTCACGAAAATTTAATGTCACTTTTTCACCGCCGCCGCCTCACCGCCGCCGCGCCGCCCACTTCTCCTCGAGCACGGCGGGCAGCGCGGTAATTACCTATGCGGGGAGAGTGAAATTAATAACCGTTATGTTATCTGGCATGTACAACGTGGGTGGAGTGGGTGGACCGAGGCAGGGGTCGCGATGGGTTCCTCGATCGCGTCGAGGAAATGAGTTGGCGCTTAATACATATCCATAGTAGTAATATGATTGTATTCAGCCAACGGACTCTTGTCGTTATTATATAAACCATTCAGTGTAGTGCAGAGGTGCGCGGGGTCTGAGCACTCGCTTAGCTAGGGAACGCACGTGTCATCATATCATATCAGTATGCACACAGCTCTACCCCAATAGGCAGCGGGTGAGGATCACATGCAGTAACTCCTTCGCCTTGCCGCACACCCCAATGCCATCACATGCTACGGGGTAGACCATATTGCATGTGAATGTTGCATGTGAACACGCCCTGTGGACGCTGTTAATTAAACTATATAAGTAGGCGGCCGGCCACAATCGGAGTGCCGGGTCCGATATCCTCCGGCAACAAAAACACATCAATACTTCGAACAATGGCTCGCGACTTGGATCTAAAGACGGCGACCGCGCCTCTGGTCAACTTTGTCCTTAGTGAAACACCATTCAAGCTCACACCCGCAGTGTTCGCTTCCGCTAAAAGCATTGCGTTCAACCCGATCTTCTGGAACGTCGTTGCCCAGCTCGAGTTCCGATTCCGGCTCATGTCCAAGATCATCGGCGACAAAACGCGCGCAGTCTATCTGTTCTCACTGACCGTGTTCAGCCTGGGGCTGTTCCGCGACTACCTCTACTACCGCGCCCTCGAGTCGCAGCCCGTGGCCCCGCTGCTCGACAACTTGTGGACTCGTTTGGCCGGCTACGCGCTGACCGGATTCGGATCGGTTCTTGTCGTCTCGTCAATGTGGGTGCTCGGCGTTTCTGGCACCTACCTCGGGGACCATTTCGGATTCCTGAAGGACAGCCGCATCACGAGCTTCCCCTTCAGTGTTGTCGACAACCCGATGTATGTGGGTTCGTTCCTCACTTTCACTGGCACGGCGCTGTACAAGGCCAAGGCCTTGGGTCTGGCGCTGAGCGCGTTTGTGTGGATTATGTACCGCATTGCCCTTTTCTTTGAGGAGCCGTTTACGGCGCGCATCTATGCTGAGCGCGACCTCAAGAAGAGCAAGAAAACAGTCTAGGCAAGAGAATTGGGCCCTGAAGGCACCGTAAAACTGAACTAGCCAAGAAGAAAAACGAGTAGTATCATAGAAATGTAAAAACGTGACGCATATATGGAATTCGAGAGGTAGTTTGTATCGCAGTCGCGCCCGAAGCAGACATTGAGCAGCCTGACTTACTTACACGAAGGCGTCGATGTATTTGATACTTGTGATGGCGCGTCTGTTGTGGTGGTTAGGTTTATTTGGGCGCGAGCGGTTACCCACCACACGAACCATCCACGCTAGGTCTTGACATTGTCGCCTTAGACCGTCCGCTGCTCGCTAGTGTTGCAGGCATGCCGCGCGAAATAATAACTATCGGGGCTGGCCAGTGTGGCAATCAGCTCAGCTCCAGCTTTTGGGAGCGGCTTTGCGCCGAGCACGGCATCCAACCCGACGGCACTCTGAAGTCCTCTGAGCCATTGTACGACCGCAAGGACGTGTTTTTCTACCAAAGCGACGACTCAAGGTATATACCTCGCGCTGTGCTTTTGGACCTGGAGCCAAGCGTAATTCACAGCATCACAAAGAGCGAGTTTGGAGGCCTCTACAATCCGGAAAACATGTTCACACCGAAGAATGGTAGCGGCGCCGGAAACAACTGGGGTGCAGGCTACAGTATGGGTGAAGCCGCCATGGAGCCTGTCTTGGACATGCTTGATCGCGAGGCCGAAAACAGCGACTCTTTGGAGGCATTCATGCTCATGCACTCCATCGCAGGCGGAACAGGTTCCGGAATGGGCTCCGTTCTGCTGGAGCACATGCGCGATCACTTTCCGCGCACCTTGATGCAAACAGTGTCGGTCTTTCCCAGCACGGACGCCCAAGGTGGAGACGTCGTTGTGCAGCCGTATAACAGCCTTCTTGCCCTAAAAAGGTTAGTGCAATTGGCAGACTCGGTAGTTGTGTTTGACAACCACGCACTGATGCGCATTCTATCGGACTTGACTCAACAGTCAGGTGGTGGGCGTCTCGACGCGAGTCGCAGTGTCGAGCAGACGAACGCCCTAGTCTCTACAGTGCTGCTTGCTGCAACGTCCACGATTCGTTTCCCAGGATACCTATACAACAATCTGACGTCGATTCTCGCATCGCTGATTCCCGTCCCTGCATATCACTTCCTCACAGCCAGTTACACGCCGTTTATCATGGGAGATCCTAGCGAACGCACGCGGTTTGTTCGCAAAACCACGGTCAGTGAGATCATGCGCAGACTAGTGCAGAGCAAGTACTCGATGCTTTCGGTGACACCGAGCGCCCTCAAGTCTTCGCGATACTTGGCCATGCTACGAGTGCTCCAGGGTGAGTTCGACCCCGCCGAATACCGCAAGCGACTCCTTGGCCTCCGAGACGAGGAAAATATCCGTTTCGCCCCAATGTTTGTAGAGAGCGTGCAGTTGGCAATAGCTAAACGGTCGCCTTTTGTGGAGTCTCCTACGCGGCTAAGCGGACTGGGCTTGGCTAACAGTACCAGCGTTGCCGACGTCTTATCCCGCATGCTGAAGCAGTTTAACCAACTCTATGTGCGGCAGGCGTTCATTTCCGAGTACCGCAAGCAGCCGATGTTCGAGAACGGTCTTGAAGAGTTTGAAGATGCGCGGAGCGTTGTGACCGATATTGTGCAAGAGTACCGCAATATGGAGGCAGCATGACGACCCTGTGTTAAATGTTTTTAGTTTACGAATATACAGTAGAATTCCTGCAACGAGCTGCGTTTTCAAAGCCAACAGAAGACACATAGGACAACCCAACTAAATCCGTTGCGGCTTGTTTAGCGCTCGTACTCAGTTTCGCTATAGTCTGAGTCGGATCCGCTGTATATGAGTTAGTCCTTCCTTGCCAGCTTCGTTTCTAGAACGACGCCGAGAGGCGCAACTGCAGCATGACCAAGGTAGTCGTCCGTTTCAACGAGCACTGCGAGATGCTCATGTTTCGCCGTCGTTTTGCCCACTGCCTGTCCCCTTGGAAGTGGACAACGACGCGAATTGAATTGGGGCCGCTGATTTTGCTACACGAGCGTCTCGTTTTTAGACTTGCGTCTTGCGACGGCCTCAATACGATTTATGCGAGCATTTGCGCATGCGTGTCCAAGTACTGAGAACTGTTTTACTTCGTATTCTTAGGAATAAACGATTTGTAGGACCATGTCTCATGATTAATGGCCCGCTCGCACTGCGCAGCACATGCTCGCTACAGCAACATTGCCGGGAATTTGCCTTCCCGGTCAATTTACTTCTAGTTATTACTCGCTTCTAATTTCGTATCTCGAGTATTTTATGCAGTTCAAGCAATCTCTTGGCGGTTTGCAGCGTGCGTGTGAGGCTGAGTGTGGCTTACCTCACGTGGAATTTGGCGACCAGGATGGTCAGTCTCAACCACCTATCGAATATGTCTGCAGCGTTTAAAGAGCCCGTGAAAGTGGCCGTTATTGGCGGTACAGGCCTGTACCAGCTGAAGGGCAAGACAGAATACGAGGCGACTGTCGAGATCGACACGCCGTGGGGCAAGCCGAGCTCGCCCATCACCATTTCGCGCACTGATAAGGGCCACCCCGTCGCGTTTCTGTCGCGTCATGGCGTAAATCACGAGTACACGCCTTCGACGGTCCCGTCGCGTGCCAACATTGCTGCTCTCCGTAGCCTCGGAGTGCAGACAATTGTCGCGTTCAGCGCCGTGGGCTCGCTGCAGGCCGAGATCGCGCCGCGCCACTTCGTGATCCCGAACCAGGTCATTGACCGCACGAAGGGAATCCGGGAGTCGTCTTTCTTCGGTACGGGGCTTGTCGGACATGTATCGTTCGGCGAGCCGTTCGACCCGCCGCTCACGAAACTTCTCACGAAGGCCTCGAAGAGCGTATGCGAGGCCAAGGACATCAAGCTCCACACGCCGGAGTCGCTAGGCCGTGACGTCACTCTCATTTGCATGGAGGGCCCTGCATTCTCGACGCGTGCTGAGTCTAACATGTACCGCTCGTTTGGCGGCGACGTGATCAACATGTCGTGTCTGCCCGAAGCGAAGCTGGCGAAGGAGGCCGAGATCAGCTACCAGATGATCTGCATGTCGACCGACTACGATGCGTGGCGTGAGGGCGTTGAGGCTGTGACGGTGGAAACCGTGGTGAGCAACCTAGCTGCAAACGCCGCTACTGCAAAGGAACTGCTTGGGGCGGTTGTGGACGAGCTTGTCGAAAAGACCGACAGCGGGGACATCGGGGCTAACCTGAAGGGGACCATGAAGTTCTCTGTCAGTACGAAGCCCGACGCGTTCTCCCAGGAAATGGTCGAGAAGCTGAGCTTCCTGCACCCCGAGTACTACGGCGCTCCCGAGAAGGGACGCAAATGGGAATAGACCAGTTCGTAAAAAGAATCCAAATAGACCTACTTTTAAACCTATGAGTCTCCCAGTCTTTATTACTTTGTTGCAACTCCGAGGCTCAGATACCGCTAAAAACTAGAACGAACAAAAAAAAAACAAATTTGGAAACTCCGATGCAGGGAATCGAACCCTGATCTTGTCGGTGAGAGCGACACGTCCTAGCCATTAGACTACATCGGATCTGTTATGCATTCTTTTGTTCTGCACCGTATACGCGCATCCTGGAGCGATTTACACTTAGACGCGTGTACACGTATAGCCATGTGGCTTAGTATTTGCTTATGTCAGGGTCGCGACTACTGATCATCACCGCGCGCGTTCCAAGTCGCCAACAATGGACGGGTTGTCAATTGAGGAGCGTGTACGAGCCGCGATTGAGTATCGCAAACAGGCAAAAGTCTCGATTAGAGAAGCAGCTAATGCATTTGACATTCCTCGTAGCACTTTGCATGACAGAATTCGTGGAGTCAACCCTCTTGCCAAGCGTCGCAACGCCCAGCGGTTAACTGAAGCGGAAGAGGAGGTCATCATTTCACGCGCAAAAACTCTGGAGAGACACGGATTCCCACTTCGGCTGGCAGACGTGGCTCACTCCGCCAATTGCATATTGAAGAGTCGAGGCCAGCCACCCGTGAGCCACAATTGGGCTCAGCGTTTCGTTAGCAGATGCCCCGAGCTCCGTACTCGTTTATCAAGGTCCGACGACTATCAAAGAGCGATGGCGGAGAATCCTGAGAAGATCGAGTCTTGGTTTCGCCATTACGCAGAGTTGCGGACACGTTACAACATTAGCGATGGGAACGTTTACAACATGGATGAGATAGGATTCCCCATGGGACTGTTGCCTGCGCACGTGGTTGTGGCAGAAGCCAGTCACGGCGGGAGAGCGCTCTTTTTACAGTCAGGCAATAATGGGTTCACCACAGTAATTGCCTGTGTTGCAGCCGACGGCTATGTGCTGCCACCGCTGGTTATTTTCAAAGGAGGTGTTCGAGTCAAAGCACGTTACAATGAAAGCATGCCGCCGGGGTGGGTTTTATGTGTTTCGCAGAAAGGTTGGACAAGCAACGAGATCGCTTTGGAGTGGGTTAAGCACTTTCACGAGCAAACAAAAGAGCGCGCTCGCGACCAGTACCGATTACTGATAGTTGATGGGCACGGAAGTCATAACTTCAACGAGTTTATTGAGTTCTGCGAGAATCACAAGATCGTACTAGCTTGCCTGCCCCCACACTTTTCGCATGTTACGCAGCCATTGGACGTGTCATGTTTCTCTGCGTTGAAAAAAGCATACGCGCAAGGGCTTGAACGGTACTTGCGGAATGGTACCGTGCATGTGGACGGAGATACTTTTCTCTGCGCCTTCGAGCCGGCTTTTCGGGATGCCATGACTCCTGAACTCACGGCAGACTCCTTCAGAAAAGCCGGACTAGTACCCGTCAATGCGGAATCCGTGATACAAAGGATTGGTCTGCCAGAGATCCATGAAGCTTCGCGTCCTCGAACACCGCCTCCTCGAACACTTCTCCCGTCTTCAGACCCCTATAGCCCGTCATGGGAGCCAAGGACTCCCAAAAATGCGAAAGAAGCAGCAAGGCTAGACAAGCAAATTGAAAAACTGCGAGCGACAGGAGAGTGGGAGATGTTCATGGCAGCATGCGGGAAAACTGTGAAGTACCGTCAAAAATTGGAGGCCGATACTGAGATACTACGGGAGCAGCTTAAGGAATCTCAAGCAATTATTGAAGAGTTCAGTCAGCAGCCGGCGCCGTCACTCGAATGGGAATGAGGACTCTGGAAACGCAATAACAGATCCACCTCACCCTCCGCAGGAGAAGTGCTGACGGCATCTTCAGTGTTCAAACCCGTGAAAACCCCAGCAGACCAAGCAAGACCGATGGTTTGATCCAGATATCAGTCACTCGACGACATTCATAGGTGGTTTGTGCAGCTCTCCGCCAGCCAATTAAGCATCGGATTTCTTTACTGCAACTACTTAGTTAAGTTTCATACCTCCGTCACTGAGTTAGTACGATGAAGATTAGGTACTCGAAGTAAGCTGTCCGCCTATAGTTTGAGTCCGAAAAGTGTGGTTGCACGTTTGTATTTGGTTCTCTCAGCAAGCTCGAATTTGGTACCATCGACGAACGGCCATGTCTTCGGAAATTAGAGCTCCAGGTTCTAAGGTAGAAACGAAGCACTTCTTACTTAATCGTCGTATGTGTTGACGGAGCGTCATCCTATTAGTGCGTGATGGATCACTCAGGGCACTACTTCGCAAAGCTTAAACGTGGAAATGACTCTCTTTCGCACAATCTTAAAAGCAGCAAACTCTGTACGACCGCGTTTAACAAAAAATCACTGCGTGAGTGACAAAAATGGAATTTGAAACTCCGATGCAGGGAATCGAACCCTGATCTTGTCGGTGAGAGCGACACGTCCTAGCCATTAGACTACATCGGATTTCTATGAAAGCCGCCTTCTGTCACAGTATATCACTACTAATATTTACACGTGCTTTCTGGAAAGTACAAATCACAAACTTGTTTGCCAACATAACACAGTTAACGCCATTTTATCCAGTCCTGTGGAAATGAAAGCATCGTGCCCTTATTACGTGCCAACCGGTTACTTTTAAAATCGCTATGTTCACACATAGAATCATTGCGCCTCCGTCACGCGGCCTGCTACCGCATATCACTCGAGCGCTGAATGCGAGTGTTTCTTCAATTTTTCGCATGCATTAACCGGAGGAGTCTACTAGTAAAATATACAGAGCAAGTGGCATTTTCAAGGCGGAAAGTATTCACTAGCTTGTTTTTGGTCCCAAGCGCCGCGTCCGTCGCTTAAATAGGACACGCAAGGGTAGTGGCAGGTTAGCATAAGAGGAGGAGGAGGAGGAGGAGTTGAGAGTAGAGACGTATCATCTAGGGAACACGGAAAATGTAGACATTGCGGTATTTATATTCGAGACGCGTAAACGATAGGCCTGCTTCGATTGCCGAGATGGCACTTTAATGTCGACGTCGCATTCACGTGATCGGTCGTAATTTGGCTCGGGATTCAAAAATAGGGGGGCTGTTAGAGGCAACGAATCCGCGATATATCGCCATAGCGAAATCTAGGGAATTGGCCAAGCGTTTAACCGAGATCTAGATCTCATCTTCGCGTAAAAATGCTATCTGTGGAGCCGCCGCCCAGCGGGGCTTCCGCGTGACGTAATCTCGACGATAAGATAAAGCTTTGGGAAGCACGGTTCGAGGTGAGGTCCTTGGGTTAGGCCGTTATATATTTTATCTTTCAAAAATATCCTAGGCACAATTCCGCGGGATCTTAGAGCTCTTTTGACGTCCTGACACCCCCCCCCCGAAAACGCAAGCAGTGTACTAGGCATTGAAGGTGTCATGGGAACTCGTAACGTGGATCCGGATTACATCCCTGGCACCGACGCAGTGTTCGGCAATGAGCTGGAGCAGGAGGAATCGTTGCTACGCGACGGGGAAATAATTCTCATCCCGCAGCCCACGATCAGCCCCAATGATCCTCTCACCTGGTCGAAGACGCGCAAGACGATCCAGCTTCTTTTGGTGCTACTTTTTACCGGTCTTACGGCGGCCACGTCGAATTCGTGCGGTTCCGCCGAGGACGGCATCCAAGCCGACTACCCGAACATATCTGATGATGTTTTCAACACTGGTGACGGTGTCTTGTTCCTGGGAATCGCATGGTGGACGTGGCTTGGCGCGCCGAGCGTCTACCTCTACGGGTCGCGGGTTGGTTATCTGTTTGGCGTGCTGCTTAGCATCATAGGAAATGCCTGGTACGCTAATTGCAAAACGGTCGGCGATGTAGTCTGGTCGCAGCTTTTCATCGGAGCGTCTGAGAGTGTGACCGAGGCCGTTGCTCAGCTGTCCATCACGCAGGTGTTCTACCAGCACCAAGCAACGCACTTCATTGGGCTGTATGTCTTAGCCATTTCGGTGGGCACATTTGTGGGGCCGCTCATTGGTGGGTTCGTCGCGGACAATATTAACTGGCACTGGGTAGGCTATGTTGGCGTGTGCTGTTCGGGGTTTGTTGGCGTCTTGCTTTTGTTCTTCCTGGAGGAGACGTACTTTGACCGCTCTCATTTCCGCACAAAGCAGCTCAGCGAGATCGACGCGACGAATATGAGCCACCGGGGTGGGCAGGAAAATAGTCTCGAATCGACGCACTCGAAGTCGAAGGAGGGCTCCCCAGCCTTTGTGGCAGACATGCACCCTGAAAACACGCTGATGTCGATGCGCCCTGACATTGTCGACGAGACGAAGCAAGACATTGCCGACAAGCCGAAGACGTACTGGCAGCGGATCCAGATCATCACTCCTGCCGTAAACATCCGGGGTTTCGGCTTCAAGCAGTACGTCCACCGCCTTATCTTGATCCTGAGAGTTTTGCTATTCCCGCCTGTGTTGTTCTCGGGGCTTCAGTGGGGTGCTCAGGATGCTTGGCTGTCGTTCTACATCGACCTAGAGGACGACTACTACTACGACCCACCCTGGAACTACTCAGACGCGGCCGTGGGAATCATGAACATCCCCTGTGTAATCGGGGCGACAATCGGATGCGTGTACGGTGCGTGGTTCTCTGACTGGTTTGTGATGTGGATGGCGAAGCGCAACAACGGTATCCGCGAGGCTGAGTCCCGTCTGTGGTGCTTGTTGCCGGCTGGCCTCATCTCGCCAGCCGGCATGTTCCTGCTCGGTATCGGTACGGAACAGCACTGGAAATGGTACGCGCCATATGTTGGACTCGGCATGATTGGGTTTGGATGGGGTTGCTGCGGTGATTTATCGATGAGCTACTTAGTTGACTGCTATCCGGAGATGGTTCTGGAGGGCATGGTCGGAGTGTCGCTGATCAATAACAACATTGCATGCGTGTTCTCGTTCGTCGTGGATCGCTGGATGAACTCCATTGGTCCTCAGAACACATTCATTTCCATTGGGGTCCTCAACTTCTTCTTTGTATTCCTTAGCTTGCCCATGATCGTTTGGGGCAAGTCGTGCCGTAAGTGGACCCGTGGAATGTACTACAGGTTTGTAGAAGAACGCGACAGCCTCGACGCGGCGTCTTGACAGTTCGCTACGTATAAATATATTTATAGAGCCTGTAAACATCTAATGCGCAGTAATACGACAAGCGCTCCGAGATGGCCATGGTTGCACACCCGTTCTACGTGTGAGTAGTTCTGGCGAAAAAGGCGACAATAATAAAACAGTGGAATTCGAAGCTGCCCGCCAAAAAAATATTGCGACAGTGAAAGGTGAATCACTACATGAGATTATGAAGCCCCAAGGGCTCCGTCGAGCTCGCGATCCGTTTTTTTGTGCACTCGCAAATGCCCTGATTCCGCATCCTGCGTACTCGCAGGTTAGGGCGCGACCCAACGCGCGCACTGCAGCACTCAGCTCTGGCAAATTCTTCCGTACTTACAAAATCACTTACGTAAGATTCACCGCGCAGAACGTCTATATAAGTCGGGACGTTTTGCCTACCTTAAGGATTCTTCCTATCAAAGAATTCCCTCGTGGGGGGCCCCGGGAGGGCGATCTTTGAACCGCTACGTGCGTCAGTTTCTATTTGCTTGAATGATGATAACACCATTCCTTCTTTTCGTTCATCTTATCCGACTATGATGATAGTAAAGGCTGCCCGCTCCTTATCTGGGGGGCAACTATGGGCTTACTAGCCAGTGCTTTGTGTCTGACTCGCAATAGAAACGCGCTTTAACAAAAAGTAAGTATTGCGATGATGAAATTACCTTAAACATTCGCAGTTTCCACGGTAGCACACGCTTGAACCCAATGAGTGTGCCAGTGACCGTCGTAATCCTTCCTTGGATGTCTGATGCAGTACTAACCAATCCAGGAAACTAAGAAAAACATTCTCAAACTAAACGGATTTTCTAGATAGTGAATCATTTTATGTGCTTCTTTTTTATCGCTGGCAACGCCTGCGCTAAAGCAGGAAATGACCCGCCTGGTTTTTCATCTCCACATTGGTTTTTTTTTGTCAACCGACAGCTGCAAGAGATGCTGAGTCACCACACACCTAATAAATGTTCTACGTTGTTCCTCCGCCACATCTGATCAAATATGACCATGACGCTACTAAAAGCAGCAAGATTCCGAGCACTGCGAGTGCCATTGGCCCGAGGCTACGCTGACTTGAACCGTCCAGGGCCTATGCCGCTCCCCAAGGAGGACCAGGAGGAGTTTGAGCGCTTGCAGAGGGAGGCGCAGAAGTCCCCGGTAAACCCGCTGCACGCAGCCTACGAACGCTACGAGGAATTCGAGGGCGTGAAAAACCCAGTCACCGGTGAAATCGGGGGCCGAAGCAGGACCCGCTTCGCCACGGTGATTACTCGTTTGACGGGCGTGTTACCGATTTCTAAATAGGGAGCTCAGAAGGCCCTAAAGTATGTATGGCGTATATGTGTAACGAAGAGAAACTACATAGACATTTATGATTGATCGAGACTCGTTTTGAGGGACCCAATCAGACTCTCTTGGCGCTGCAACAAGCTCTTGATTGTATGGATCTGAGCGTGTGTCAACTTCTGAGCCGGGGCGGCGCTAGCCTTACGCGAGTTGTTCAGAGCCTTTAAAGAAGAAACAGAACCTTGTAATCCTGCAAATTGGCTCTGAGCTGCTGCCGTTTTATGCGATAGTTGCGTCTCCAACTCGTCAAACCATATTTCTTCCGTTTCACACAACGGCCTGTCCGCAACCTTCTTTTCTTCCAGTTCAGCCACAGTGCTGGTGAGCTTCCGAATGCGCTTATTGAGTTTCTCCTGCCTCTCGGCTGCAGCGGTCACTGCTTTCGGGAGCTCAGCGGTTTTACTGTTCACACTGTCGAGCTTTTGAGAAATGGCAGTTACGCGTTCGAGCTGGGCGAGCAGCTCCTTCTTCTGCGTCTGCCGCTCAAACTGCACTTCAACCAATGATTTCAGTAGAGCAGATATCTTGGATTCATACGTGCTTGAAAGGTCGTCCAGCTCGTACAAGGCCGCCAAATTCGCTTCCAGCGGCGCGGCCGGCGGCGTGGCAGGCGCCACACGCATTTCCATAACAGGCTTCCATCGCGAGCTCACAGGCCTCACAAAGCTAGAAGCATCTAAACTCAAGCTCTGTAAATTGTCTGTCAGACTATCTGAATCAGCGGACCGCAGCGGCCATGACTTCGGCGGCGCATTAGAGGAGATAGGCACGGCCTTGACAGCCCGAGACGTGCAGTATGCGTACGAGTGCACTATACTTTCGACCTGCGTTGCGGGCAAACCTGCTGGTGCTGGCAACGCCGAAGCAGGTTCCAGTGCATGCTGCTGTCGCAATTGTGCGAGCTCCTTGACCCAGCCCTCGATATTCAGCACATGAGACTCACTTTGTGTGTCAATAATGATTATTCTGGGAGTCACAATGCGCACTTTGCGCACTTTCTGTGGCCGGGCAAACTTTACACACGACACGAGCACGAGGTCTCTGTTCGCCGGAAATCCAGAAATGAAGCAATTTACGAAGTGCGTCGTGGTTTGCACAACGAGGTCCGAGGCCCAGGCTTCGCCGAGCCCTCCTACGGCCACGTCAAGCACCTCTTCGTCATACAGCTCTTCGGGGTACGGAACCAGTTTGAGGGGCTCTGAGCTGATGCGCAGAGACAAGTCCTCGCGTGATGGCCTTTTCAGGATCGTCACTTTGCCGTACTTGTCGGACCAGCCCTCGAGTTCAACTGGCCATGCGTCAACGGACGCGAGTGTGCGCATGGCACTGAGGCGCCCCTCGGGAAGCTCAATCTCCGGAGGCACAAATGGACACAGACCGTAAATATCACCATCTGTAGTAGCCACATATAATGTAAGAGGTCCCACAGGCGCGTCTGTCGAGCCAAAGCTGAATCCCGCCGCATCCAACTCGATCTTCTCGGCATCCAAAAGCCGCGTGGTCTCAACCACTGGCTTCTCACCAGGTGGACAGTACACAGAAATGAGCGAGTGCTGCGTGAGCACGACGAGACACGCGTCCTCGCGCGCACACGGGTGCCAGGCCATATCTCTTACGTAGTCGTCGAAGTGCACTTCGTCGACCCGCAGGCGTTGTGCCGGGAAACCCGGTTCAGTAATCCAAATATTTAATGCCTTTCGAGCGGCCACGGCGAGCAAAGAGCCGGACTTGTTGAGCGCTACGTCTGTGGCACTGAAGCCATCGTCAAGCCGCACTAGCTCGTGGGCTGGCCCCTCGCCCTTTCGTCGTAGCACCCGGGGGCCGTCAACATAGACTACTTCGTCGTCGCTGCTTTGATACGGCGGCATCCGAAAGCGTGCTGGAGGCCTTTTGAGGATGCAAGCACGGGCCGCTTTGTTTATGAAGAGAGGGCTGTACTAGGGCAAGGAAGCAGGTGCTGGCACCAGACCACAACGGTGCATAGAGTGCTGCTTGAACAACATGCGGCCTACCCCAGATATATGTTCATTTACAATTTAGGTTCCATAAATCAATTAGTGTTGGTTTGATCATAGAGGTTTGCACTTCCAGTTGCACTTTGACGATGCAAACGGCCTGTGCATGGCAGAGGGGCTAACACGCCAGCAGGCTAAAATATGCCAAGCGGCCGTGGAGTCCAGTCTGGTACTTTTGTCCACCCGGGCGTAGTCGACACCACCTCGGTCTGTGGAAAGTCCACAATCGTGGCACCAGTCAGCTGGGCCATCTTGGCGGCAGTTGCGTAAACGTCTTGCGAGCCGTGCTTGACCGCATAAATGGCGGCAATGCGGGAGTTCCAGGGGCGAGGAGTTGCGCACAGGTTTTGTACCATGTCCAGACTTAAATAGGGCGCCAGCGTCTCCGCCCACGTTTGCAGCAGTGGGTATTTGCGCACTTCACGGGAATCAGAAGGGTCCATAGGCCATTCTCGAAGAGCGAGGGCCGAGGCAACACGGCCCGCCAAGTTCTGACAGAACTGGGGTCCCAACTGCTGGAACAAAGGAAGCCATAATGCGACTACGCTCGCGCCCTGTTTTGGTACGGGGCCTGAGCCGGCCGGTATTAGGATATTCCGCGTGAGCACAACCGTTAAAAACTCGGGCTCGTTCGCCACAATCTCAGCTCTGAGACTGTGCACCAAAGACGCTGGCGGAACTGCTGAACTGTCCGAGCGTTTCAGTCGGCGCCAATGTTTCAGCAATTCCTTTATGCGGTCGCTGGGCTCTTCGCCAGCATCGACCGGCAGCATTGGCTGCGCTTCAGGCTTTGGAACTTCTGCTTGCAGCCGCCAAAACGCGTCCCATAGCCAGGATAGCGCCCGATTAGCCATATCGCGCAGCAAATAAACAGACGGCAGGTATTCGTGAGTTGCCGCATGTCGTAGCTCCACAAAGGCATTCGGAAGATTGATATTAGTAGCGAGCGCATGCAGGGGCACGGCGACCTTGCCGACCTGGGCCGCGTCCAGAATTTCGTTAACAAAGCGCACAAGCGCCATGGCATATGTGAGTCGAATTGCATATAAATCCGTGGTTGGTACGTCACTGTGCATCGCCGAAATAACCAGACACGTGACGTGAACGCTTGGTGGCAGCTGTCCGCGCGACTCGTAGGCCTTACAGAGAGCGAGCCCACGGCGCTGGGCACCGTGTTCCCCATAGAGGAGGTCGCGGAGGTGTTCAAGCTCTCCCGCGGACTTAAACACCACGAGTCGGGCCATAAAGGTCAACAAACTTCTGCAAGTCGAGGTTCAATTTCTCCACTGCTGCTCGCGTAATCAGGCAAGGGCTATCACAAAGGCAAGGGCAGCACACATATACACGGAGGAGGGTGGTATAAAGGGTTCGTAGACCTGGGGCGGCCACAAGTCATAGACGTGTCAACCTCACGAAGCTGGCTTCATCCTTGCGATACTCCCACACCCCGACTCGCTGCCGCAGTGATTGACCTGCTTCCGAGCTGAGCGCGGGCTGGCACGAACACACAGCATTCATTCCGATGCCCGTCCACCACAATAACCCGCGCGCGAACCCGCCGAAGGTTATCATCCACAACTCGCTGGCGCAAAACCTGCAGCTCCGCAACTCCTCGTTGGGGACCTCGGTCACGTCGAGCTACCATGTATTAGACCAGTTCTCGACGACGCCGCCAGGCTCCGGCTCGACCGGCATGAACACGCCGGTGCCAAACTCAGTTTCGAGCACGTCCGAGCGCCGCGCCACGACCGGCACACAGACGCCGCGTGAAATGGTCTGGGTCGACAGCAAAGAGCGACTCAGTGAAATGGCCACAAACATCCGTGGCATCTCAAATGCGCTGTCGAATGTCGCCCTCGCAGTGCAGGTGAAGAGCGTCATGATCATCACAAAGCTCAGCGACGAGACGCTCGTTTCGAAGACACGCGAGATAGCCCAGTGGCTGCTTGACTGGCGCCCGGGCTGTTCGCGACGCGGCTCTGCTCAGGAAGGCATTGAGCTCGACGTGAAGCCGCGCACTTGGTCAACCGGCGAGATCAAGGTGTATGTGCAAGACCTGTTAGCGGAGAAGCCCGAGTTCGGCCTCGAGGAGATCCGCAAGCAGCTGCCTCAGAAGGCGGAAAAAAGCCTGCGCCTCTGGAACTCGAAGGAAGTGCAGCGGCACGCCGAAAACGTAGACCTTGTTGTGACGCTTGGCGGTGACGGTACGGTTTTATATACTTCGTGGCTTTTCCAGAAAATGGTGCCTCCCGTGCTTTCGTTTGGACTTGGGTCGCTTGGCTTCATGACGGAGAACAGCTTCGAGGACTTTGAGCGAATTGTGGACGAGCATCTTACAAACGGGATCTGCTGCGCCCTCCGTATGCGCTTCGAGTGCTCGATCATGCGTACACGCAATCCAGAGAAGAAGGGCAGCGACGATCTCGAGAAGGAAATGCTACAGGCCGGCGAGAACTGCCATTTCACCACGCATACGCGCGACGCCGAGTACACCATCCTAAACGAAGTTGTTGTTGACCGTGGCCCGAACCCTTTTGTGACCACGACGGAGCTGTACGGGAACTACGAACTGCTCACGTCTATCAAGGCTGACGGCGTTGTCATCTCCACACCCACTGGTTCAACCGCATACTCCATGTCCACCGGTGGCTCGCTGGTGCACCCCGACATTCCAGCGCAGCTCATTTCACCCATCTGCCCCCACACTCTCAGCTTCCGTCCCCTTGTGGTTCCGGATTCGATGATTCTTCATATCGGCGTCCCCTACGACGCGCGCTCCTCCGCATTTGTGTCGTTCGACGGCAAAGCTCGCGTGCGCCTGGACCGTGGCGACGTCCTGGCTATCAACGTGTCGGCATACCCGTTCCCGAAAGTGCTCCAGGAGCAGTATCAGAACATCTCGTGGGTCCAGCAGCTCAGCCGTACCCTGCATTGGAACGAGCAGAAGAGACCGAAGCGCTACACTGATGGCTCTAGCGACAACTGGTATTCTTCGTGAGCGACAAAGCTACTGCAATATGAGCGATGAATTATAGAATCGCATGCCCGTCGAGCACAGAAAGACCATCGCCATGCATTCACATGTCCCGCGGTCGGGTCGACGAAAGGCTCTTTCACACGCACGCGCTTGTACCAAATATTTCGCAACTCAAGCAGCGTCTTACTGCAGCGTACTTCTAGGCATTTATTCGCTAAATAAGAGAGCTTTTCGTAATTGAACACACATCAGCGGCTTTTCTGCCAAAATGGAATATACCCAGCAGTAGCACAACTGTGCATTTAAGCCATACAATATGGAGCCGCTATGGGACTGAGCCATGCTCCGAAGCACGCTTTATGTGAAACCCGCCACACATCTCGGGCGGCGGCAGATGCGGCGGCGGCCCGCTCTTTAATTAGGGTAGCGATGGGTCTACAACCCTCAGGTAGGCAGGCATGCTGCACCCCAAAGCAACCATGCTTACTTACGCGCTGAAAAATTCTCCAACACGGGTCCCTACTCACAATATACCGGAGCATGACGTTATCCGTACCCAGGCTCCCCGTGGTGATTATATTGAAATTTTTTCTGCCCCTCACACTTCTTTCTTTTTTCACATCAACCTTCGGACCGGACCTTTACAACCATGGTGTCTGCACTTACGGTTGACCACATTCGGACCCTTATGGGCCGCAAGAATTCCATTCGGAACATCTCGGTCGTGGCACATGTCGACCACGGCAAGAGTACCCTGACGGACTCGCTTGTCCAGAAGGCGGGTATCATCTCCGCCGCCAAGGCTGGCGACGCCCGTTTCATGGACACTCGTAAGGATGAGCAAGAGCGTGGTATCACCATCAAGTCCACTGCCATCTCGCTGTACGCTGAGTTGACGGAGGATGACACGAAGGACATCAAGCAGCCTGTCGACGGCAACGAGTTCCTTGTGAACCTTATCGACTCTCCGGGTCACGTTGACTTCTCCTCGGAGGTCACGGCCGCCCTCCGTGTTACGGACGGTGCCCTCGTCGTGGTTGACACCATTGACGGTGTGTGTGTGCAGACGGAGACTGTGCTGCGCCAGGCGCTTACCGAGCGCATCAAGCCTGTTGTTGTCATCAACAAGGTTGACCGTGCCATTCTCGAGCTTCAGATTGGTAAGGAGGACGTCTACCAGACGTTCGCCCGCCACGTTGAGTCCGTGAACGTCGTTATCGCCACCTACGGTGACGAGACGCTTGGCGACCTGCAGGTGTTCCCCAACAAGGGCACTGTCGCCTTTGCCTCGGCCATTCAGGGCTGGGCCTTCACCATCCGCCAGTTCGCTGTCCGCTACTCTAAGAAGTTCGGTGTCGACAAGGAGAAGATGATGGAGCGTCTGTGGGGCGACAACTTCTTCAACCCCAAGACGAAGAAGTGGACGAAGAGCGACAAGGACGCCGATGGAAAGCACCTCGAGCGTGCCTTCAACATGTTCATCCTCGACCCCATCTTCCGCATCTACTCTGCTGTCACGAACGGCCGCAAGGAGGAGCTTCTGGCTTTGCTGCCCAAGCTCGAGGTTGAGCTCAAGCCTGAGGAGAAGGACCTTGTCGACAAGGCCCTCCTCAAGACTGTCATGCGCAAGTTCCTGCCTGCTGCTGACGCTCTTCTTGAGATGGTTGTTCTTCACCTTCCTTCCCCGGCCACGGCCCAGGCTTACCGTGCCGAGACCCTGTACGAGGGCCCCAACGACGACGAGGCGTTCAACGCCATCAAGAACTGCGACGCTAACTCCGGTCTGATGCTGTACGTCTCGAAGATGGTTCCTACCTCCGACAAGGGTCGCTTCTACGCCTTCGGCCGTGTCTTCGCTGGTACCGTCAAGTCTGGCCAGAAGGTGCGTATCCAGGGCCCCAACTACACCCCTGGTAAGAAGGATGATCTTTTCCAGAAGAACATCCAGCGCACTGTGCTCATGATGGGCCGCTCCGTCGAGGCTGTCGATGACTGCCCGGCTGGCAACATCATTGGTCTGGTCGGTGTTGACCAGTTCCTGCTCAAGAGCGGTACGCTCACGACCATCGAGACTGCCCACAACATGAAGGTCATGAAGTTCAGTGTGTCTCCTGTCGTCCAGGTCGCCGTTGAGGTCAAGAACGCCTCTGACCTGCCCAAGCTGGTCGAGGGTCTTAAGCGTCTGTCTAAGTCCGACCCTCTTGTCCAGACCTCCATGTCCCCTAACGGTGAGCACATTATTGCCTGCACCGGTGAGCTTCACTTGGAGATCTGCTTCAACGACCTGCAGAACGAGCACGCTGGCATCCCTCTGCGCCAGTCCGACCCCGTTGTGGCTTACCGTGAGACGGTCACGGGCACCTCTTCGCAGGTGGCTCTTGCCAAGTCTCCCAACAAGCACAACCGTATCTACCTGACGGCTGAGCCCATTGATGAGGAGCTTGCTGAGGCCATCGAGGGTGGCAAGATCACCTCGGAGGACGACATCAAGGCTCGCGCCCGTATAATGGCTGACGAGTACGGCTGGGACCTCACCGACGCCCGTAAGATTTGGGCGTTCGGCCCTGACGGAAGTGGCCCGAACCTGATCGTTGACCAGACGAAGGCTGTGCAGTACCTGCACGAGATCAAGGACCACATTGTCGCCTCTTTCCAGGAGTCGACGAACAACGGTCCCATTCTCGGTGAGCAGATGCGCGCCATCCGCTTCAACCTGCAGGATGTTACGCTGCACCCTGATGCCATTCACCGTGGTGCCGGCCAGCTTGGCCCTGCCATGCGTCGTGCGTCGTTCGCGGCCCTTCTCCTTGCCGAGCCCGCTCTGCAGGAGCCCGTGTTCAGCGTCGAGATTGCCTGCCACGAGAGCGGTATTGGCGGTATCTACTCCGTGCTGAACAAGAAGCGTGGCCAGGTCATCTCCGAGATCCAGCGCCCGGGTACTCCCCAGTTCTTCATCAAGGCGTACCTGCCCGTCAGCGAGTCGTTCGGCTTCACAACGATGCTGCGCCAGGCCACCGGTGGCCAGGCCTTCCCCAGATGGTGTTCGACCACTGGCAGACGATGCCTGGCGACCCGCTCGACCCCAGTTCGAAGCCGGGTACCGTCGTCATCGAGGGCCGCAAGCGCCGCGGTATGAAGGAGAACGCTCCGGGCTGGGAGGAGTACTACGACCGTCTGTAAGCGTATTCGCGCCTTTAATTTTAGTTTAAACTACCCATTAACTATTATACCGATGAGGAGAGAGCTCCAGCTCTGTAGTGAGAGTGCATACGGCGTCTGAGCGCCGCAGAGCGCAGAGTGCAGGGCTACGAGTTTGAGGGCTGTCTGCGGCGCGGCTGGGCCCAGGCTGCACCTCAGAGGAACACGTGCAGGAAGTACGTGGGCATTGTTATGCACTGCTGTGGTTGAGCGATTTTTGTGGAGAATAAGGGCACGCGCACGTGACCGAGTGATCTGCCCCACCATGTGGCAGCTCGTAGCAGCTCGACCATCAAGTCACCAGCAAGACGCGTCCCAAAATGTTCATGTTTCCTCGGTTCTCCCGCGCTGCCACTCGTTCGTTTCCGTTAGTTCTCGGTGGTGCCATTGGCGGTGGCGCGTTCTACACGCTTTCGCCGCGATTGAACTCGCTGCGCATTCGCAATGACGCTGTGGCGCCGTCGCGGCCTCAGCCGGGCGAGTCTATCGCCCAGTACGCGGCGCCCGTGCATGGCAAGGGACTTTCGAGGTTTGGAGGCAAACTCGACTATCACCAGCTCACGTTCGGCTCGTTTGCAGGTATGATCTCGGGCTACTTCTTTGGGCGCATCTCGAAGATGCTTGTTGGCGTGATTGTCACGTCGCTGATGGCCACAGAGTACTTGGCGGCATCGGGTCACATTGACTTGCGGCCGTTCTATCGCAGCGTCTATCAATGGTGCTTGCGACACTGGGACCAAGAGGTTCTAGTTGAGGACCCGAGCTTTAAGTACAGTTTCGGGCTGGCATTTCTTATTGCCGCCTATAACGCCTAGTTAAACGGGACAACCCGTTCCAAAGAAAAAAAAAAGAGAAGATAACTCCGGCGCTCTAGTACCTACTATTAACTCGTCATGTCAGCTTCTTGTCTACATATTCCTTGTATGTACATTATATACAGCCTTGTCAGTTTGGAAAACGGGCTCAATGCGGCCATCCTCACCAATCGCGTCAAAAACCGATGTAAACTGGTATGGACCCGGGTTGAGGAACACGGCATCTATGCACACCTTAAGCTCCTCACCGGCGCCTAGCTCCAGCAGACGCTGGGTGGTGCCCATGAACAGCACATACCGTTGCGCCGTTTTGCTGGGTATGAGCCGCAAAATCCCGCGGGCAGGCCGTGTCGTGGACTTGTTTTTTATGTGCACCTCGAGCGGCACCGGCGTATCGACCTCGCACGACGAGCTCGCCGCAGAGACGGGCATCGACACTTCCACAGCGCTGGTGATAAGAACCCCAATCATTTGCCGCGACAGCTGAATCGAGCGCAGCTCAACATAGCCGGAGCGACCCGCCGACGTGCGCCACTCACCGAAAATCCGCTCTAGCAGGGTCTCACGAAGCCAAAACGCGCGGAGCTGGTCTGGCGTCGTGCGCGTATCCACCGTAAATTGCTTGTTAGACAAACTTGGGATTGGCCGTTGCAGCTCCTCAGCACTCAGAGGTTCCCACGGAACCTCGAGTAGGAACCGCCTCGTTTGCTGGCTTTCTATGCTTTGCTCAACGGCACCGGATTTATCAGATTCGGCGCCCGCCCACAAAGATACTGACAAGCTCTCACGCCACGAGTTCCTCAGGTCGAGTACAAGTAGCACGACCGATGCTGATTGAGTTGGCACAATGTTGGCTCGCTCGACGCTGATGCTGGCGCAAACGGTCACTTGTAGGGGTATGCGAAGCCGTCGTAGAGTCTCTTCGGTCAAACCATAATCGACCAGAATCGCAGCTGAATTTATGCCACGCTTCCCGGTCAGGTAAAATTCAAACTTGCGCGACTCACGAGCGCCAATCGGGTCAATGCTCGAAACCATGTCTATGGCGCGCCGCTTGTGCAAAAAGAATTCGTATTCGTAGAAATCTGCTCTTTGGACGTCTTGCTTGGCTGCGGCTGTGCGCAGCGGGTCTACAGTTGAGTCGTGAAAGCCGAAGTGCATTACGCTGCTAGGCGTGTGGCTTGAGCAATTCCACAGAGTGATGCCAAATCGTTTCCGCTCACCTTCTAACAGCATGGTCCAACCTTTTTGCAGACTCAGCTCCTGTAGAACTAAGACTGGCCGGGCTGGTGTGACGGGAATGCGCGTTTCTGGTCTCCAGAATATCTGACCCTCGCATCCACTCACTTGCACATAGCAACCAGCTACGACAATCTCAGCCTGGTCTGACGGAGGAGTGACTGTCGTCTCTACACGGAAGCGCATCGTGTTGGCAGGGACCGTTACTTCCTTAGCGACCGCTGACAGGGCCTTGCCGTTGGAGTCGACTAAAAATAGCTCGAAGACTTGCAGATCCACGGCGAAAGGGTTCTGCAGATAGATCTTCGCAGTCGTGGCCACGCCAGACTCGACCGAGCCCTCGTTCTTAGACTCGGTGCCCTCGAAGGGGTTGTACAGAATGGCAGAGTCTGACTTCGGCGCTCGGACAGTCGCGAGCCGGTGGGTTTTGACCGTGAATTCGACGACTAGGTTGCTGTCCCAATAAGTGCTTTGAACCACATCCCCAAAACTACGAATAAGCTGGTACAGAGCCATCTGTTCCTGCGGCGTCATCCAGTTATGCTGTGCCATGGCGAGAAGACGACTTGCTGCCTTCGTCTGCACTTCGGGGTTACACATTCGCTGCCCGAGAGCAACCAGTTTGCGTAGCGTTGTAGCCTCGAGCCTTGGCCACGAGCTGTAGACCTCCAGCACGCTGTCCACAGCACCCAAGTCAGTAATTGGGGCATCCGGGCTGGCGGCCAGTGTCGACACGATTTGGGCGCAAGTGAATGCCCATTTACGCCGGAGTCCTGCTCGAGCATAAATAGATGCGACGGCGGCCAGGATCCTCGTCTGGGGCTCGGCCGGAAGTTTTGCGAGCCCTGGGTTGTGGATATGCGAAAGCCAATCCTCGATAGTCGCGATCGACGGAGTCGTGCCAACGGGGCCAGGCGCGATGGAAGTACCCCTAATAGCTGCGGAAAGGGCAGCCTCGGTCCATCCGTGACCCAGGCGCAAGTTGATCAGCAGATTCGTGAACCGGATGATCGTTTCGTAGAAAACTGTGTACGGAACGACTTCCTCGTTCATGCCTTGGGAATAATCCTCGAGCACAGCTTTGATGATGAATTCGAGCATTTCCTCAATTGGCGTTTGGTTAGTAAATGGCTGTGTCTTCTTGAAGGAGCGCACGCGGGCCAACGAAAACGATGAAGTGGTGGACGTTGAATTACGCGGGGAATGCTGTGGAGACCGACTTTGCGTACCGGCTTCCGGATGGTGGTTCACTTGATGGTTCAGCTGGTGATTCATCTGCTCTTTTTGCTCCTTACTCTGACGTACCGACGAGGACTTGAGCTGTTTTAGAGCCGCAGACCAAGCGGAATTGACCGCTGCTGGAGGTGCCAGACTCATCGCGCTCGAGCGCGCGAATCTCTGCATGACCATTGCGAGGCCAATTGTATCTAAAGCGGACGCGTGCCAAAGAGGGTCATTCGCATCTTTCAACACTGTGGCTGCGGCTCCCAGCTCGGTGATCGCATCATGTTCGCGACCGCTTAGAAGGTATAGCGAGCCCAAATACTTACGCGTGCGGCCCTCCTGTTTGCTCTTTGCGCGTTCAGCGCTCCCCATCGAGATGGATCCGTGCCGCCCCACAACAGGTTCAACCGTAGATGCAGCATATTGGTGTCCAGCAGTTCGGGCGGAGCGATGCGACGGCTTCTCACCAACGCTCGCCGCGCCAGGACCCATTTTTGCGGCAGGACTTTGGAATGTGTTGAGTCTCCGCGTGATCCAAAACGACGACAGGTTCGCCAAGAATATTCCCGTAATAGTGCTTAGCACGGTTTCAAGGCTCGTCCAGTTAGAGCTCAAGACTGGGAACACTCTGGACGGCCAATCCGCGCCGGTCGAGGATGAGGGGACCCCGAAAACAAGTATTACATGACACAGCGCAGACGGGTACGTTTTCCTGAGGGTCTCAAGTTGAGTCTTCATATCAAGGCCCTCCTCGTGCACTGCTGAGTTGTGTACGATGCCCACCACCAGCATCTGCTGCCGCCACGGCTCGAGATCAAACAGGGCCGCCACAGGCTCGGACGTGGGCTGCGTCTGGAAGTTGTACATGACGTGGCCGGTTGGGTTGCTCCGGGGGTCGAAATGCTTGTGCTGCTCCTCAACAGACCCACCTTCCGCGCTTGTTGGCAGATGGACATCTATGAGACTGACCTCTGCCGCTTGCCCCAGGCGCTCATAATACTGCTGGAACTGCGATGCCTTGAGCGTGCCTACGGGCAGTACCAGCGCCCCGACGCGTGAGGGCACCGCGTAGTTGTACGCGTCCATAAACTGCTGCTGGCAGGCGCGGTGAGCGGAGAAACGCGAGATGCGTGAGGAAACACTGGTGAGCGGTATCATCACGTGCACGACGCGGCCGCGAATGATATGGGCAGTTTAGTGACTGGCAGCGCATAAGATGCAGCTAGAATCCGGTTAAGAGTAGCACTACAACTGGAACAAGAGGGGTCTTTAAAGTAACGCGCGCAAATGTACGTAGAGCCAGCTATGTCTCGCGCGAGCTCATACTAAGGGTTCTCTTCTACCTATGAGACTCTCAATGACTATCTATAAACTCCATGAGATGCTGCCATTGTGACTTGCATTATAACTATGGTAAAAGACTCGCAGAATAAACCATTTGTCGCCCAAAAATATACGCTTGAACTTGGATCCATGGGTGTCGACAGATTTAGACACGTGACCTCAATTCAGCTTATGTCTAGACCGGCGCACTAGCGTTACCTGCTCGTCGTCTCCACACCGTTCGATGGCGCGAAGGGGCAGAGTAATAACGCGGGACCGCAAGTTCGCATTCGACGATGTGCTTCGCCGTGAGTACCGCTGGGACATAGACCCGAACGCCCCGGTATGCCCATACTATGGGGTGTCGGCGTGCTCGCTAGGACGGTTCCACCGAGATCGCCACCTTGTATCGCCAATAATCCCTAAGATTGTATGTCGCCACTGGCTGAAGGGTCTGTGCAAACTTGGAGACCACTGCGAATATCTGCACGAGCTCAATATGGCCAAGCTTCCCGAGTGTGCGACGTTTTTGAAGAACGGCTCCTGCCCGACATATCCCGAATGTCCCTTCAAGCATACGGCGGCCGAGTCGAAGACGCCGCTGTGCCCTGCGTATGAGAAGGGCTTCTGTAAACTTGGCCCCAAATGTCCAAAGCGCCATGTGCGGCGCGAAATGTGCACACGCTATTTGGCGGGCTTCTGTCCGCTAGGCCCGTACTGCGACAAGGCCCATCCAAAATTCATCCAGATCGACGACTCCATGCGTATTGCCCCGGACCCTGTGCAGCGCCCGCAGTGGGCAACAGCCACGTAATTCTATTTATTATTTATTTGGAAACACTTCCTGAACTCACCACTTTAATTTTTTGCAAGTCTAAGCATGTAAATACATGAATGTTTTTCTACTGTACAGTTCAGCGCACTACGTACGACTTCAATTTGCTCACCTCCGAGCTTGTGAGCTCGGACAGCTCGTTGTCGCTCTCAGTGAACGCTTCCACCAGCGCAGTGACCATCTGTGCGACTCGCACAAAGCGTTGCCGCAACGCGTACTCGGTTTCCGAGATCGTAGCAATAACTTGGCTGACATCTCTGTCCAGCGCAATACAGCCCAGCTCGTTCACGCGCCCGTTCAACGACCATATAAAGGTTTCAAGGGCGGCAGCAACGCTGCGGGCTACAACATTGAGCACTATGTTGTATACCGACGGATGCATCACCTTGCGTAGAGGCCGCGCTAGCTGGTGCCATGCGTACTCAAACTGAGCTCCTGCTCGCCGCGACGGGTCTGCAGTCACCATGTATGCCTTCGCCTGGAAGGCGCTGTTCAGCGCCGTGCGTACTTGCGGCGCGACTAGGAGGGCCGCGAGTGTTTGACACCCGTCGGCGAGCAGCTCACTTGTGCGCGCGCGGAAGGACACGCGGAATTTATCAAGAGTGTCTCTGCCGCCGTAGTGCGTGTCAGACAGCACTCTAGTCACTGCTTGGTTCACGTATTCAGACGTCACGTCGAGATCGTTCAGATAGATCATGAACGCAACTCGCGTCGAATCAGGAGACTTCTCACTCGGTGCAGAGTTGCGCAGCTTCCGCTGGATGGTGCCGATGTAGTCGCTCTCCAGAACGCGCCGCAGACCCGCAAATGACGAGCGCATGGTATCCAAGTCGCCCGTGTCGACTGTCTGCGACAGAAGCGTGCTGAACACATACATGACGTCGTCAACCAGCGAGCTCACTAATGGCGACTCAACGACGTAAACAGGGTGCGCATCAATCGCTTGCTGCGTAGGCAGCTCGTCGAGCTCGACTGCCTTCTCAACGCTGCGGCGGAACACAAAAAGAGACAGCGTAACAAATGTCGGACCAAGAATGTCACGCACCTTTTGCACAATCAAACTCGAGTCCAGTGCCGCAGAAACGGCACTCTCCTGCGGCCATCGCTGGCCGAGGAACCCGCGATAGAGGCTCCATCGGTTCAGCATGATCGAGAGCTCGTTCAAGCGCGACGAAGCGTCTCGCAGGTCCACGGCCGGCTCAGAGTCTGATTGCATGGGCTGGCTGCTCACAAACGAGTGCACCAAATACGGAAAGCTATAAGCTCGGCACTGGGTAATGAGCACTTCGAGACGCCGCTCGTCCCAGAACGTGTCGACAATGAGCCCTGCTTGCTTGTCAACCTCTTCCTGGATCTTGGGAACTACAGTTTCTGGCATGGCGTTCGCGCCATAGTGCTTTGTGACAATACCGGCATGCTGGCCAATGATGACGGCAACGTTTTCAAACAGCTTGGCAAAGGCGCTACTGTAAAACGCCGGGTTTTCCTGCGCCGTTGCCGAATGCAGCAGGTTGCGGCTAAGCCCAGCAATGATTTGGCAGATGAACGTCGCATACTTCGTAAGTCCGAGTTGTGAATAGCCAATGAGCGGGAACAGCTTGAAGTATCTAGTGACTTGATCCATTTGCCGCGCACTAGTAGCCTTATCGAACTCGCGCGTGAAAAGAGCAACAAGGTCGTCACAAAACATCTGTAGTGTCTGCCTAGGTGGCTCTGGGAGCTCCTTTGAGGGGACCATGCGCGCAGCGAAGCTCGAGTCCATGAGCTCGGCTGGCACTGCCAGTGCCCGACCCGCGAGATCCGCCGCACGCTCCCAGTCCTTCATGTCTATGGCACCCTGGATCCCCTGGAGCGACTCGCGCAACGAAATAATCTCGTCAGCGTACTGTCTCGCGTCGCGCGCGCGCTCGTAGAGCTCGAGAACACTCGAGATCTTGATTCGCACATCCTCACCGGACTTAGTCGCCGAGTCAAACAACACACCAACCGCCTGCGCTGATGTCTGTGAGCCCTCGAGCCTGTGGCGTGCTGCTGCGAGCTCGTCTAGGCGTTTCGTGGCCAGCGTTTCGCTGCTGATCCGCCGCAGTCGCTCCAGGCTTGCGGCCTGGGCAAACTGTGTCTCGTCCAAAAACCGCTCCAGCTCGGCCCGCGAGCTGACTTGGCCGAGTGCGAGGCCTCGAGGCGACATATCTAGAACTGCTGCTCACACGACGCGTTTCCACGCTGTTTATGTGGAGATGAGGCCTGCGCAGAGGGTATCGTGGCGCCAAACCGCCATGATATTTTGACGCGTGCCATTTTAACTGATAAAACTGCGCTATTATATGAAATAAAAAGCTGTAAACGTACGGATGCTACGGTCGAATTCGTTTTAGAAACTTAAGTAGTGGCCATGGCGCTCCACTTATGCGGGTAGCGTGTTGGACTCGTGATGCGCACAACGGTCTGCAGAGATCTGACACTGTTTTTACTCTTAATTTGCCTGTAATCGTCTATAATGGCGCGTTTAGTCTACATGCGCTTCTGTATTGTGAACAAACCATGATGAGCCTAAGTTCTGATGCTCCTGTAGTTATCATATCAGATGAGTCGCCTGCCAGGGCAGTGGAAATATACAGCACCTGATTGTGATTTTTCCAAGCATGTCAATTGTGGTCCTTATTTCGGGAAGCGGCACGAATTTGCAGGCTCTCATCGACGCGAAGCTGCCCATTTCGCATGTCATATCCAGCTCTCCGGACGCATTTGGACTTGAGCGCGCGAAGCGAGCCGGGATCCCGACGATCGTGCACACGCTGCATTCTGCGAAATACTACGCAGACCTGCCAGTAGAGGCCAAGCAGGAGCGTAAGGCTGCACGCGCACGGTTCAATGAGGACCTCGCACAAATAGTCATTGGGCTTGGGCCGCAGCTCGTGGTCTGCGCGGGATGGATGCTGATTCTGTCGCCCAAGTTCCTGCAACCGCTGGCGGCCAAAAACATTGACATCATCAACCTGCATCCGGCGCTCCCCGGAGCCTTCCCCGGCATTCACGCGATCGAGCGTGCCTGGGAGGCTGGCCAGAAGGGCGAGATCACGAAGGGCGGGCTCATGATCCACTACGTCATCGCTGCCGTGGACGAGGGACAGCCGCTGTTGGTAAAGGAAATCGATCTGCGTAAGGACGAGACGGTCGAGCAGTACGAAGAGCGTGTGCATGCCGTCGAGCACGCTGCCATTGTCGAGGGCACGAGGCTGGCTCTGGCTCGCCGCCGGTCGTCGTAGTTGCGGTTGTAAGTATTATGAACATTATAATAAACGCTAGTGCCATGTGCCATCTATCTACGCAGCGCATCCTCGGCCAGGTTCGAAATGCTGCCGAAGTTGCCCGTCTTGAGCACATTTTCGGCCTCGCCCTTCACCGCCTGCTTCGCAACCTTCTCCTCGATTTCGCGGCCGACCTTCGTGTTGCTGAACTCCTTCAGCGTATTGTTCAGAGCATTATCGCCTGAGTAACCGCCGTGCGTTTTCTCATAGTCGTTCACAAGGCCCTCAGCTGCGTGGCCGACGCGCGCGTAGTCGTCGTTGTTCAGGCCCTTGCCAGACTCGTAGTCCGATAGGGCCTGCTTGCCGGCGGCCTCGGCCTCCTTCATTTCCTGCTGGTAGCTCATTTGGGTGCGTGATCTATGGTTTGAATGTCGATCGGAGGCCACGGTTAAGATGAGTATAAGGAGGACACTTGGCTGAGCCTCATTGCGCCAGCGCGCTCGCGTCTCGGCGTTCCACGACCCTAACTTCGGAGGAAACCCTGCCATGCACGCGCCACGCAAAGCGACAATCTTAGCCGCATTCTCAGAAGCAGCGCTAATTTAGCATGCTGTTAATTAGCTATTGCCAAACACATAACACTGCTGCTGTACTATAATTAGTTAACAGGGTCGACCTCCATGGCCGCCTCCTCGGACGGCCGCTTGCCGTTCAGGTAGAACGTCGTAGTTGCGTCCACAAAGTACGGCGTAGTGCCCGCGGCGAACGTGTAGTTGGACTGCTTCTGCAGACGTGGGTTCGGCTTCTTGTAGCCGCGCGTCAGGCGCGCGGGCTGGCCTGTTTCCATGACGCAGATGTCCACGTTCGAGCCCGAGCCCAAGTCGTTGAAAATACCGGCCTCAATAGCCTGGCTGCAGAGCTCCATTGCCTCCTCCTTCGTTAGGTCCTCTTTCCACTGCGACTCAAGAACGCTCAGGGCGGCCAGCGACCCGGATCCCAGTGCCATGTAGGGCCCCACGTCAGTGCTACCGTGAGCATGGATCGAGAACAGGTATGCACCAGTCGGATCGATGCCTGCAAGAATGAGGTGTGCTCCCACATGGCCCTGGTAGCGGAACAAATGCTGTTTGAGATGCGTCAGGGCCGTGACGACGCGCGGCGCGCGGCCCGTCCACTGCGAATGCAGCTCCAGGTTCGACGACTCGAGCTCAGTGACCTTGTCATTGTCTGCCGCAGTTCCAGCTCCGGCACACCAGATCGTTGGCGCAAGGCGGTGCAGCTTCGCGCAGTTCTTGTCCGCCACAATGCTTCCCATAGTGGCGCGCGTGTCCGCGGCAATAAGAACACCCCCGTTGAATTTGCAGCCAACAATCGTGGTACCTGTGCTCGTCGTCTTCGGGGCGGGCACACCCGCCGCCTCCAAAGCGCGGTTGCGCCGGTAGTTCTCGAATCCCAGGCCGGCCATGTGTGTGGTGGTGGTGGTGGTGGTGGTGGTAGTTGTGGGAGGCGCGCGGGCAAATGCGGTCAGCGGAAACTAGATACGCCTAGTGGACGAGCGAACGGGGACTGAGGCGCCGGCCTTCAGGCGGCACATGCAGTGCCATACGCGAGGTATAAAATGAAATCAAGATATGTGACTGCGCATGTCGATATAGAATTCGATATAGAATTCGTCGAATCGCGGAAGTTTACTCTCTGCCACTTGTGCTAAATACACCGCGTCATCTTGTTTATACGCGGATGTAGCGTTTGAAGCGCTCGCTATGGCACCAGAAATAGCCAAAAATGGCCAGAAGCCAAAAAAAAGTAGAATAAATACAAAAAAAAGGCCGTGCAAATTAACGGGTCCACTTCCAGGACCCAATAATAACAACCGCCAATGAGTATGAAACAAACAGACTCACGACGGCGTAAATATACGCATGTGCCACATTGAGCGTCTCGAGCTCCTTGATGAAAGTGCTGATGGTAGACAAGCAGCCGCAGAGTCCTCGTTGTAGTCCCAGAAGTATTTGTCGCTGGAGCGGGGATGGCGACGGCATGAGTTGACACATTTGGAAAATGCAGGCGAGGAGCGTTGCGACAACATTTGCAATGAACGTCCCGTATTTCACGCCGTGGGCGCCCGGCTTGTTCAGCCTCGACAAGTAGTATCGAATCCACACACCAAAAGGGGCAAACACGCCATTCAGCGCCCACCAACGGACGTGGTTGTGGCTCGTAATACTAGTAACGAGGCATGCGGCCCATGCCAAAATCCCCAGCACTCCACTGGCCCGGCGTATACCAACCTCTATGCTTTCGGGAAGCTTTTTTATGCCCATGTGCCGCCACAGGCGCGCAGCATGTTCACCGCAGGAGTATGCCGCAAAGCAGCACGACAACTCCAAAGTCAGTCGGGCCATAAACAGCGGTACTGCATACCCGTGGTTGGGCCAACTGGGCTGGGGCGAGGTCGACTCTATGAAAATGTCAGTTACGAGCTCTGAGAACGAGGACATCGCTCCGCAGAAGCCTACGCCTATTGGCACTGCAAGCACCTCGCCAACTGCTGCCGTGTGGAACGAAATGACGAAACATGCTGCGAAGTTAGGCCAGACGCTGCCGAGATTTTCGAATGCAGTGAGCTGCACAAGGCCGTTTCGGCCCATGGCTCCAGCTAGGCCAAAGAAGTTCAGCGCCAGCAGTATGTCGACCTCATCAAACACACGCTTATGTAGAGGCGCGCTAGGGGGAAGGGATTCCTTTTCCGCTGGTACCGATTCCTGGTCCATGCTCCTCCTCCCTTCCAGCCGTCCTTTGTTTTTGTTGATTCACTGCAGCAGCCTTTCTTCTCTGCTTACAACGCCTAAGCGCGCATTATCTACTACTAACACGCGCGCCAAGACCTTACCCTCAAAGCATTCGTCGCCCCGTTAGAAAATAAGGTAGATCGCGGGACGCAGAGCATTGAACCTCACGGAGCATTGAGTCTCAGTGCGTCATCGTAACACTAGTTTTGCATGCGTATAATCAGCAGTTGATTTCTATGAATCTAGATTTTGGGTTTGCAGAACGCCGTTAGCCGACAATCCACGAGCTAGCCGTCATGAAGGACGTGTAAAGCATGATCACAGCGCCAAACGCCATGAGCACAACGTCAAAGTAGTACGAGAGCGTTCCACGCTCTACAATGCGCATATGCAATAGTGGGGGGTAGATGTAAACGAGAGGCACGCACGCAACACTGCCAATAAGAGCGACGAACTTGTCAAGGTCGTCCGCGCCGCAATAGGCCACGACGCCAGTCACGAACACAAGGCCGAACCTGAACACGTTTTTCTCCCATTTCACCTTGCGCGAGAACTTTCCGCTGCGCACGAAGAATGCGTTCTCCAAAATGCGGATGGCGGGGAACAGCTGCAGCGGCGTGCTGAGCAAAATGGCCAGCGAGTAAAGCAGCTGAATCGTGTTGCGCAAGCCGCCAGCCGGAAGGTTCAGCAGAATGACCGTCTCCACCTCCGAGCCAGTAGTGGCGTACAACAACGCCCCAACACTCACGAAAACGAAGGTGATGCCAATCATAACCCCGCCCAGGACAGGACCGAACTTCGACTGGTCGCGCATCGATTCCTGGATTGGAATGATGAGCCCAATGCCCTCGTAAGTGAAGACAGCAGTGCCGATGAACAGCGTCCAGTTCGACGAGTTGAACAATGCTACATCCGCGACGCCAGACGTCATAAGCTCAAAGCCTGACCACGAGTAGAGATAGATGAGGCCCGCAAGGATGAACGCATCCGCGACCAGGGCGGTGAACCCGAGTTTCGCGATGTCGCGAATCATACTCAGGGGCAAAAACACAAGCAGTTGCAGGATAATCAGCGTCGAGATGTCGAACAGGGTGTCTCCGTGCGTGACGTTCAGCACGAAGCTGCGCAGGTTCTCGCCAACGAACACAATGTAGGCAGATGCAAACCCGATCTGCGAGAACACGATAGAACCCAAGATGAGCTTCCTGGTGCCTTCGCCAAACAGCGCACCACCGATGTCACCGAACGAGCTCATTTTCGTGTAGTTCTTCGCGTCAATTAGCAGCAAGAAACACCAGTAAGACACGAGTGACACAAACATGAGCACGGTCGACGAGAACAGAATGCCTCCGTTATAGAACGCGCGCGGCAGGAACAGCACGCCCGTACCAACGAATGACTTCAGCAAAAGCATGATTGTTTCTATAGTTGATGCTTGCCCCTTCGCCTGTTGATAAGACATGCGGCGCTGCTGCATGCGCGGCCGCGACGGCAACAAGCGGCTGCGCTCATTGTCCACGGACCCGCTCAGACTCTCGGAGTCGTCATCCTCGTCCTCCTCTTCAAGCTCCTCACCGGCGAAATGTCCATAAAGGCTGAGGAACTCAATGAAGTTGCGCGTGAAAACGGTCTGTTCCGGATGCATGCCGGCCACGCTAGGCGCCGTCGGGTGCGCGGACGTAGCACTGTACGTACGCGATGCACCGCTGCTGAAGGTGCTCTCGGCGTCGTTTGGGCGTGTTGCCACATAGTCGCGGCGGAAGCCGCCCGGCACGAGCATGTCCCGCGCCTGGCCAACTTCTTCGTCGTGCGGCTCTGCCAGTCCCGAGAAACTACGCGATCGGCCGCGTTTTATCTCGCCCTCGTCCGTGTTATGCTCGCGCTGCCAGTTGTAGATCTCGCGCGTGACGTCCCCGCCCTGCAGCTTCAGGCTATCGAACCCCGAGTCCGGAATAAGGTGGCGGCCCACCTTCTTTACGATAGACGGGTCAGGATTGTCCATGTCCACGGAGCGGCCCGAGTGCACCGATGATGCAAGCGGCGACCCCGCATTGCTCCCGCTGAAACCATTGCCGCCAGTGAGTTGCGGAATATCTACGTGCGCCGGTTTTGTTCCGCTGAGGCGCCGCGACGGTCTTCGCGAGTTTGGTCCAGAACCCGCAATAGGACCTCTTTGCCGTGCAATATTGCTTGGCTGTTTCGTGTTATCGCCGGCCATTGGCTTGTTTTGCAAAAAAAGAGAGACGCCGGTGAGAGTGACAGCTCCCGTGCCGTTCTCCCATTTACGGCACTGCGTTACGGAACATAGACGCGTGTCAGGTGATGCCTCCCGTGATTGCCGATCTCCTAAGAGGCGGGTGGAGGTGGTGGAGATGACCGGAAGCCGGCAAATACAGATGGCGCAATGAGCATGCGGTATGGCTGTAAAGCAGACCAAGCCCGGCGCAAACGAATGCGGTGATGATGCGAATACTGCTTAAGTCTTAGGTTTACTTAGCGACGCGCCTTGGCTCGTCTTGTCGAACTCACGCAAACAACGTTGCTCTACAAAAGCTAATGCCATTAAACTCATCTACCAAGTTCCGTACTACTGAGGCGTCAATGGCATGATTGCGAGTACGTACTTGGGGAGAATACTGTTTCGCTGGCGTCACTAATTTCAATAGCCGCCAGACTTTACAATGCATCACGTGCATGTCAAGGTGCAGGAAGGTCACACAACGAGCCCGTGAAAAAATTAAGGTCCCACAACAGTGTCTGTGAGCTCTAATCATGGCGCCTAAAGCTAAATTCGACCGCAAGAACGCAACCACGTATACACTTGTGAATCGAGGGTTCGATGATCCGGACGCCCACAATGAGGACGCGATTCCGGGTGTGTTCGTGCAGGTCCCGGATGCCAAGTCCAAACAGGTGCAGGCCGAGCGCCCTCGCAAGGCAATTGACCTCACGCAGCTTGAGGATATGCTCGACGAGTTCGAGGCACAAGGCCGCCGTGAGAATGAGGGTGAAGCGGCCCTCTACGGAATCACCTATGACGATAGCAGCTACGATTACATGCAGCATTTGCGGCCCATAGGAGAGCACCCAGATGCATACTTCATTGGCCGCGACGGGAAAACCATGGACAGCTACCGGCCGCCCGAGGTAGGCAGTCGTATGACTATGGCGGATCTCCTAAACGGCAAGAAGATCGAAGAGCAGCCGCGCACGTTTAAGGAACACTACCAGTCGCAGCTTCCTGTGCAAGACTCCATTGCCGGGCTACAGCCGGACATGGATCCTCGGTTACGCGAGGTTCTTGAGGCGCTGGAGGACGACGAGTACGTCGAGAACGAGGACGAGGACATTTTCAACGAGCTCATTACGGGCGGGGAAGTAAAGAATGAGGCCGAATGGAAGGCGACGCTCCCTACAAAGCGCGCAGACGACTTGGTTCAGGATAAGGACGAGGCCGATTGGGAGTTTGCCTTCCGCAAGTTCAAGCTCGAGGAAAAGGAGTCGAAGGAGGACTTTGCCGGCAGCGACGCCGGCAGCGACGTGGGTAGCGACTTTGGCAGTGATTTCGGCAGCGATGGCGTCGAGTTCGGCAGCGAGGCTGAAGGCGACGAAGCGCGGGATACTGTTGCGGCACTGGGCCAGCCGCGCTCGGGCGCCGCAGCGCAGCAGCAGAAGCGCAAGAAGCGTATTGGCGCTAAGACGGATCTTTCGGGGTACTCGATGTCATCGTCGGCAAACCACCGCAATGCCGGCCTCTCTCTGCTGGACGACAAGTTTGAACTGATAGAGGAGGCTTACGCACACGACAGCGCTGAGGAAGACGAGGACGAGAATGCCGAGTTTGACATGGGCAAAGAGCGGGAGGACCTCGAAAGCATTATGGATGACTTCCTGGAAGGATACGCCATTGAGGGCAAGAAGCTCTACCGCCGCAAGCAGTGAGAGCGTAGATGCTCGTAGTGAGGGTTCCGTTTTATTTATTTTGCTTCTTTTTGTTTAATAACACTTTGTTTATAGCTGGCATAGCGCGCGTGTAGTGTGTATCTGTCCGGGTGTGAGCATGGCCTTCCCGCGTGTCCCCCTGCCCTGCAGCGCATCGAGGAAAAAAATTACATAACTGAAAAGCTGAGACTTGGTTGAGAAGCGAAGAACAGGGCTATCTTTTTATCGCATAATGGCAGCACAGCGAAAGACATTGGCCGAGCAGCTGGCCGAGGCGGCAAACCCGGAGCCAAAGGACTACGATCCTGAAGACTTCGAACAAGGCGCGGCCGACTCTGATCATGAATTGGATGCATCTTCGGACGAGGACCGCACGTCCCATTACGTTGACGTAGGCCGCTCGAACCTGCGCGACGACGGAATCGCTCTCAATGAGGGCAAGTATAAGGGTGCGCAAGTATCCCGCAATGCTCTGGAGAGCTGGAGTCAGGGCGAGGACGAGAGCGACGACACAGAAACTGAGTACTACTCGGCGGAAAACGCCTCGAGCGGCTCACGCGAAGCGGATTCCGCCGAAGCGGATTCCGCATCCGCGTCTGATGATGCGGAGGCACAAAGCGAGTCTAATGAGGAGGCCAGCGGCGCGGAGTCTGCGAGCGAGGAGTCTGGTAGCGATGCCGAAGGCTCTGCCTCTGAACCGAGCCATGGGCGCCAAAACGCCTCTACAGCCGGCTCTGGCATCTCGCGGATTCTCTCTGACGAGCAGAAGCATCTACTCACACGCCTGAACTCTGACCAGGAGTCAGACGTGGCAAAGGGCAAGGCGGTGTCGGCGCAGATCCAGCAATACGAGAACCTGCTGGATCTGCGAATCCAGACCCAGAAGATTTTGAATGCCACAACGAAGATGTCTACAGATGCCCCTCAGTCATCCGATGAATTGCTGCCACTTATCAACGAAGTGCTAGCTCTCCGGCAAAAGCTCACGAGGGAGCCCGAAGACATCGGCGCTCAGAAAACGTTGAGCGCCGCAGCTGAGGCTACAGAGAAGCTCGACAAGCAGCTGCAGGAGACACGGGAATCTGTGCTGTCTCGGTGGAGCCGAAAGGTCGAGCTTTCGAGTGGAAAGAGCGCGCTCCAGTCGAGCCGGCTCCGCTCGCTGGGCCAGTCCGCAGCCCTGCAAGTGAGCACTGTCCTCAGCAACATGGACCGCCTTGAAAAACGCACAAAGGTCGATCGGTCAAACTATGGTCTGCCCGAGGAGCACCCGTTTCTGTTCGACGACACAGACTTCTATCGGCTGTTGCTCAAAGACCTTGTCGATCGGCGCATGGCCGATTCTGCCGGAGGAGCTAATGGTCTGAAGTGGAAGGCAGCAGCCTCAGTGTCCAAGCAAAAGAAGAACGTGGACACAAAGGCGTCTAAGGGCCGCAAGCTGAGGTATCATGTCATTGAGAAAATCCAGGGCTTTGATGCTCCGCGCAATGTGCTCACTTGGTCCGACAAGCAGGCCGAGGATCTTTATTCGGGTCTGCTCGGTGTGAGTATTTCTATGGACGACAACGAGCCGAAAGAAGACGAGGGCACCGCCGAGATGGATGCAGATAATGTGCGTGTCGACGAGAACTTCAACTTGTTCGGCTGAATACTCGCGGTTTCTGTCTCTGTGGTTTTGTAATTTAGAGCGTTACGATTTATTTATATTTCCTTTGTGGAGAGGAGGTTCTTTTGCGCGGTCGGCGCTCAGAGGTGCGATGCATCATTCCAAGCGTGCTCCGCCGCCTCCGCCAGGTGAGGGTTAAGCGAGGGTTCGGCAGCGCCGGATGCGTGACCGGCTTTTCGCGCCGAATTCGGAACCCCTATGCATTGCGCCGGCCAAATACCAGCTAAAGATGAGGGCTGAGGGCGTTGAAGAGCTTGGCGCCAGATCCGGCGCACCTCCGGACCGGGGAGTGCGCTAGCGAGCGCGTAAACGACATGCGATTTATTATCGCCCATCCCGACATTTCCCGCGCATATGTGCATGCGCCATTTGAACCAATCGCGTGCGTTTGAATTAAATAGAACTCTATTGAGGTTAAATTAGCTATCACGCAGCAGCAGCGGCGAAGAGCGAGCTACGTCCTTAGCGGAGAGTGAAGCCCGTTAATTTCTGGCGGGGTAAGCTTTTGGGAGCGTCAGCGCGAAGCGCGCTGTTTGCGCCCTTGGCAGCCCGTTCCCCGAGGCTCGAGGGTTTGATCTGTCAAGCTCGACTATGTATGAAGCCGTGAATTCTACCCCACCGAGAAGGAAGGGGCTACGGAGGACGCACTCCACGATGGGCGAATTTGCGGCGGAAAACCGCGGGCGGGTTACCGGCGGTTAAGCTCGCTGTGTATTTCCCGAGTAGGGCACGGCGCGTGCGGCGATCGGGCGCCGTGCGGTGCACTCATGTGGCGTCTCTCATCTGTGTTCAGGGTTGGGAAGCAGCGCACCGAGGCTTTCCCCACACAAATGGAGCAGTGCCTAGTTCAGCCTGCTTCCGATGCCATCAGAAGACGCAAATGCAAACCGACGGCGCACACAAGTAGCATGCGTATTTTGCCGGTACTCGCATATGACCTGCGACAACGAAAGGCCCTGCCAGCGATGTGTGCGGCGGGGCATTGGCCATCTCTGCCACAACCCGCCCTCGCACGCTGCCATGCAGAATCAGCAACAGGCATCGGTCGAGGCCCTAGGCAACGAGTTTGAGCCACTTGACAAGCTCATGTCGTCGCTCATCTACGCCGAGGAGCACGAGCTCGACATGAGCCCCGAGATCGAGGCCGACATGGAGCAGGCGAAGCAAGACGTTGCGAAGGCTCTCGAATTAAAAGAAAAAGGTCAACCTGGCGGCTCTGAGGTAGCGAGTTCGAAATCGGGCTCGGATCAGGGCGTCGACACGCCGCCGAAGCTTACCGCAGACGAGTTCATGTTGACGGCCGCGGACCCGCAGGGCCGCAGCGGTGAAAATAGGCTTCACCATGTGTACAGTGCAAAGCAAAAGGCCGGTCTGCTGCGGCCGTACGACTACGTTGCTGGATATGACCGGCTCGGGCGATATATGGACAACTTCATGAGCGAGACGTCGAAGCGGCGAATATTACGACCGCTCAGCGAGTTCAGACCCGAGTTTCGGGCCGTTGCGCAGAGCCTCAGCGACAGGGATCTAGCTGCCGTCGAGGAGGGCTTCGAGATGCTTCTCCTAGACTATGACCGCGTGTTCTCGAGCACGGCCATGCCGGCATGCTTGTGGCGGCGCACAGGCGAGATCTTCAAAGCGAACCACGAGTTCGCGGACCTGGTCGATTGCTCTATAGAAGACCTCCAAGACGGAAAGCTGGCTATCTACGAGCTCATGTCTGAGGAAAGCGCTGTGTTATACTGGGAAAAGTATGGGGATGTTGCGTTTAAAACAGAACAGAAGGCAGTCATGTCTAGCTGCAACCTCCGCACGCGCGGTGGACGCAAGCGGCGTCAGTGCTGCTTCTGTTTCACGATCCAGCGCGATCGCTACAACATCCCCTACTGTATTGTAGGGAACTTCATACCAATTCGTCGATGATTGGGTGGGGGTCTCAATTTGCGCAGCCAAGATAATACTGCTGCTAATTAGGGGGATGCGTCTAGGTAACGTCATTTATGTAAACGGTCTAGTTTCGGCCTTGGACTCTTCCACGATACCACCTATATTGCGATACTACCTAGATTGTATTTTTTAAGCTATTCACATGCCAGTAAGTGCTTTTGCTTCTGACATTTCGCTGTTTTCTAGTCAAGACACGAAGCCGCCCATAGAGCCATCGCTTAGTCGGTACTGAGTTCACTCTAAACGCTTGTTTCTGACTCACGGTTTACCCGTTGTCAATGGTAAACCATCAGCGTTCGGCCTATGTACAGCTTGATTAAAATGAACACCCTCAGCGTATGTGCTACTCATAGCTTCAAGGCTGATCTTCGGTACACCTGAGAAATGTCTCTAATTCTAGAGCCGCTACTACTCGCCAGGACGGCTTCCCCCCATAGTACATCTAAGTTACATGCTACTCATCCTTCTGCTCCTCGCTCGTCGCTTCACTGAGCTTCGGCTGCTTCCGCCTCTTTTTGGCCTCGCGGTTGTACTCGCGAATGTCCTCCTCGTCGGCAACCTCCTTCAGCAGCTCGTCGAGGTGCGCCTCCTCGCGGGCGCGCTTCTGGCCCTCGGTCTCGAACTCGGGGTCGTTCTCGTCGCCAATGTCCGAATCGTCATAGACCTTTTCGGAATACCAGACAGGAAGCGTGGGGCTGTTGTTCGTGCGCAGGCTGACCTCAATAAGGTCCTTGAATCCGAGTGCTGCCAGAACCGCCTCGGCGTTCGCCGCCAGCTCAGAGTCCTTATGCTTCGTCGTGCCTATTCGCACCCGCATGACCTGGCTCGCGTTGTAAACAATGGTCGTCGAGTTCAGCACCGACTTCACCTTCTCGTCAACGTCCTTCGCGTCGATCTCGCCGGACTCCTGCTGCAGCCGGATCGGGATCGGAATCGACGCCTGCTTCCCGAAGAATACAGTACCGAGCAATTTAGGAAGCATACGGACGACGTAGTCCTCGCCCAGAAAGACATCGAAGTCGGAGCGTAGCGCGCGGCGCGCCTCGAACGGCTTGAACTTGCCCTTCAGTTTCGAAACACCGATTACACGGTTGACCGGCGTCTTGCCATCAAGCAGCAGATCCTTGAACTGACGCTGCGGGTCACGCGTGAAAATGCAGACTCGCGGCTCTTCGCTGCGGTGCGCCCACAATCCAGTAGGCAGCTCGACGAGCTTTGGCTTCATGATCTTGTGATCCGCGAAGTAGCGCTTCGACTTGATGGACAAGTAAACAACGTCACCGTCATCCTCAAACAATTGAGACTTCCCGCTGCCATCACGGTGCTCATTCACATACTTTTTGAGCGCACCAGCCGCGCGTGCGACCTTGTTGGCGTCCATTACAGCTGAAAAAATATTAGTTAATTTTTTTGATGGGTGAGCTCCAGGGTAGCAGCGCAGGGCAGGGAAGAACCGACAAGGTGAGAATAGCGGCCGCCGAAGACCGTAGATTCAACCACGCAGAACCGCAATACGCTTCCAACGAGGCTACTGTGCTTCGAATTGCCGGTCAGTTAAGTACGAAACTGTAGCTATATGTGCCATAGAACGCAGATATATATGCGTATGGTTTGCTGGTGTAACCAAAAAGACAAAGTAGTAGAAAGAGGTGTTAGGCATAGCGATACTTCATGCTAGCACAGCAGCCAAGATTCATTTAAAACGAGCTCCTTATTTCTCTTTCTGTGTACATCGTATTGCTTGTCTATAAGTTACGCTCCATCCAGTTATCTGAAGAGAGCTCTGAAGAGAGCTACACGCTACGCACAGTCTGATCTACACAACGCCCTCGTAATCACGCTATTCCATCTCGGTTTCTAACTGCGAGCCAGCCTCGGAATCCAAATGGTAAGTGAAGCAATTCCACTCTTGTCGACGAGACAGCACTAACAATACAGGGAAAACGGAAGAAGAGTTCGCGCGGGCCGCAAAAAAGGCTGAAGCAGGTTCTCCCGACCACCTTCACTTGTCTCTTCTGCAACCACGACGACAGCGTCATGTGTGTCATGGATAAGAAGGTCGGCGTCGGGAACCTGAATTGCAAGGTGTGTGGACAATCGTTCCAGGCCCCCATAAACGCTCTCAGCGCCCCAGTAGACGTATACAGCGACTGGGTAGATGCGTGTGAGGCCGTGGCGTCAAAGCCGGGTGCCTCCTCGGCCTCGGCCCGTCCCGAGGTATCAGACGGCGAAGACTATTAAGAAAACGATGCGGGTTACTGCAGTTTGAATGCTCCCACTTCTATAAAAATATCCGTATTTTAGAATCCAGTATGAAAACTGCTACCAAATACCGTTACTAAACTAGTCTCTACTTTTTTCGGTCCATGGATGAGGCCGCTTGTTTCGCAATGTGCCGCCCACACAGTACGTTTGTGGGGGTTCGTCACACTGCGGCGGGCATTTGCAGCTCGTAGTGGGTGCATAAGGCATTTTCAAACGTCACGGCTGGCCCCAATATCGGTGGCAGATCGGATCAAACAGCTCCTTCCTCGGGAGGCCATCGAGGACGAGGCAGAATCAAGCGTACAACCATTCGAAACATCTGCTGATACTACGGGATCAGCTCTCAGCGCATTCTCCGCCGAAATGAAAGAGATCGACATTCTTGTCACGCAGGGCGAACTCGCGCTTGCCTGCCAAAAGCTGCTGGAACAGCTCCCTCTACACGTGGTGCTGAGCGCCCTAGTTGATCGAATAGTACCATTGGTGTCCAGAAGCGCAATCTCGGAGCTAGGCATTTATGAGATTGCTTACCATTTGCATGTTTTAGATCAATCGGCCCTAGCTAGCCAGCTCTTGCAAAGCGCGATTTCCACAGAAATCAATACAACGATGCACTTGTGTGAGTTTGATGTTGTTCACAGTCTCAGTGGATGGAGTTCCTGCTCAAGTCAACAGATTGATTTCGTTGTGCAGGAGCACACGAACACTCACTTCCCGCAGATACTGCAAAGCCACCACTCACGATGGCTCAAGACACGGCTGCTGGCAGCCCTGGATGATCGAGAATTTGAGATTACCTTCAACAGGTATAGTGACGTTGTGGCGCCCGCAGTTGGACCACCCGGAATCGCATTGTTAGTAACAACAAACCGCAGTGTTGCGGTTTACAACATTTTGAAGGCATATGTGTTCCAGAAATGGGACGCCAACTATGTCAATGCCCTCGTGAGAGCCACAACCACGAGCGAGGGATTTTCACGATCATGGTGGCAGGTCCGAAAAAGACTCAATGACCATGCGCATGTTACTACGGACCCAGTGCTCATGCTTGTCGTACCATCGCTTCTCAAGGTGTCGCTTAAACTGAAGGCGACCTATGAGTCGGCGAGTATTTGTCGCTATGGTGCAGCTCAGCTTGAGCGGCATCCATCTCTCATTGCAAGGGCGCTGCTGGCGGCAGCCTTTGCTCAGAAACGACCAGAGACATCAGAACCAGTCGTATCGGCTCCAAAGCAAGAATTGCATTCATTTCTGGTTTCTCGTACACTTACGCCCGTGGCTGCCGACCCTGTCAAGTGTGACCATGTAATCGCTCTCGCGGCTTCCAGGGCTAGAGATCAGAAGGGTCTGCCGAGTCGCGTTCTATGGCAGCTTATGCTTTCGTTACCTCCTGAAATCACCCTTGGCCCGCGCAGCTCGCGCGCTTTAGCACCCGTAATATCGGCTCGGCCGCATCTCGAGCAGTTGAGGTTTATGGCTCTCCCGAACGTCACCAGTCGAGGTGTATGTGAGCTGCTGCGACTAAACATCGGTCGTATTGTGGCTCACCGCCGCGTCAATCGCATTCCTGACACGGTGCAGCAAGGTGAGGACGACGTAAACCTGCTAATGGCTGGTATGGTTATGGCCTCGGAGAAGATTAGTGAAACCGTACCCGCATCGAGGGAGCGAGAACTCGCCAAGATAGTCGATGCGGTGTTTGAATCGTGGGAGGGTGAGGAGGTGGCAAATGCTGTTACATCCACCGCGCACTCGAACAGGGCTGTGGCCTCTGTCATCGTGCAACAAGTTGTGCATGCACTTGTATGTCAGAAAAGCTATACCGTAGCCCTCCAAGTACTGAGGCTTGCGAAAGGCCCTCAACGGTCAGCAACGCTTGAGACGCTGCTTCTCGGAATCGCAAGGGACACGCCTTCGAGGACTCATCTCTCTGTTTCGTGGCTTCTGCGAACCGCCAAAATCCGGATTCCGCCTCACATCTTGAACAAAGTAATCGTGGAAATCTGCAACTCTGCGACCTTGACGGAAACGCAGCTGAAGAATCAGTGTCAAGACATCCGTCGACTCATGCGTGTCGAACTCAATGCTGTCGTTAGCTCTGCAGCGGCGAAGGCTCTAGTAGACGCGTTGTTAAATAGCGCTCTTGCCCAGGGTAAAGGCTCCCGAGTCCGGCTGCGCTGGGCTCTCGCTGTGGCGAAGATGGCGCGTGTTTCGAAGCGAGACTTTGCGAGATGGACGCACAAACTCGAGGAGATGCAAGTAAATCAGCAAGGCTACTGGGCCAGATGAACCAGCGGTCCCTGAATACGTATTAATAGGACTGTTTAGCATATAATATAGAGATTGATGAATAGAGGGCCGTCGTTTACTTGCCGTAACTCACAAACAGCAGGTATCCGAACAAAAAAAGACTCAAAGAATTGGTTCCTGCAAACACCAAGCAGACAGCGGATAAGCTCGGCTTCAAACTGTGGTACTAATGTTTTTTATGTCCTTTTTATATGATGATTTACTCTGGGCCACACGCGCCATACATTCCACTTAAAGATTGAGTTAGGTTAGGGTAGACGAGAGAGTCGGCTCGTGATTACTGTCGCGTCGCGTTTTGGAGCACCACGAACAACAAAACCGAAGTCGCGACTCGCGCTTCACGCCCTGCCCGTGTTATGTTCGGCAAAAACAAGAAGGATTCGCAGACGCGAATCTCGGCGTTCTTTGCGAAACCGCATCCGGAAAAGGAGAACATAGCTAATACCGCAGGCAAAGCGAATAGCGGTCGTGGCGATACGGGGTCGAATTCAGATGGCCTGCTCACAGCAGAACGAATTCACAGCCAAGCCAAGCCGGTTGCGAAGCAGAGTTCTAAGCCAGCGTGGTGGACCACACCACCGAAAAACACAACGAACATGCCCGGGGCTCGCAAGCGGGCCTCTGACCTGGAGGGGGCATTCCAGCGAAACGCTCTACGAGTGGCTCGTTTGAGGGCCGCATAAAACCTCTCGTACGTCCAGCAGGCATAGCATCAACCAAGGCCTCTTCGCAGCCCAGCATTGTTCGCGCCATGCTCAGTGACGAACAGAAAAGCGTGTTGACGCGCATTGTGGAACAGCATGAAAGCGTGTTCTTCACCGGTGCAGCCGGCACGGGTAAGTCCCATCTTCTGAAGCAGATTGTAGCCACTCTGAAGCGCAATCGTAGCCCCAGCCACGTAGCGGTGACGGCCACCACAGGGCTAGCGGCCTTCAACGTGGGTGGCAAGACACTGCATCGCTGGGCAGGCATAGGATTAGGAGATTCCTCTGCGCCGATGCTCGCGCAAAAGATCGCCAAAAATGGGGAGGCGAGGCGCAATTGGCAGGTCTGTCGTGTTCTTATTATCGATGAGGTATCCATGCTGAGCGCTGACTTGTTGGATAAGCTCGAAGAAGTTGCACGCCTCGTACGCAACAACCCTCAGCCTTTCGGCGGAATTCAAGTTGTGCTCACTGGTGACTTCTTCCAGCTGCCACCGGTTTCACGAGGCGCCGTGGCGCGTCTTTGCTTCGAGGCCCACTGCTGGCCGAGCGTCGTGAAGCACAGCGTTATCCTGACGAAGATTTTCCGTCAAAAGGACACGCGCCTTGCAGACATGCTGAACGCGATGCGCCGTGGCCAATTGACGCCCTCAATCGTAGCCGAGTTTGAAAAGCTCTCTCGCAGTGTGAAATACGACGACGGGCTTGAAGCTACAGAGCTATATCCGCTAAGGCACCAAGTGGACCAGGCAAACACGAGTCGCATGCGCGCGCTTCCTGGTGCAACATTTGTCTTCGAGGCGCGCGATTCTTCCTTGTATGACTCGGCTCAGAACTTGTTTGAACAGTTACTTGCGCCGAAGAGGCTAGAGCTCAAAGTAGGTGCCCAAGTGCTGCTCATTCGGAACCTAACTGACCAGCTTGTTAATGGACGTCGCGGGCAAGTGATGACATTCGTGAGTGAAAACGAATGGACACTGCTCGGACCCTTTTTGAGGAGCAATGACGTGGCTCTGCGGGTCTATAATGAAGTGCTGAACCGCCTCGCAACGGAGGGAGGAAGCATTGACGCCGCGCTGCAGGCTCAGATTGATGAGCTCGCATTCCCAGATGAAGGCACGCAGCGGTACTTCCTCAAAATGCTGGGCTCGCCTACAAAGTTGAAGCTACCCGTTGTCGACTTCCGACATGGCCACATTACCCTGATAGACCGAGAGCAATTTCAAGCTGACTCGGGAGGGCGCAATGAGATTCGACGTGAGCAGCTTCCTCTTGTTCACTCATGGGCGCTTTCAATCCACAAGGCCCAGGGACAGACCTTGGATCGAGTTATTGTTGATCTGAGCCGGGTTTTTGAGACAGGACAGGCATACGTCGCCGTCTCGCGAGCCACCTCCTATGACAGGCTGCAAATCCGGGGCTTCAAGAAGGAAAACGTGAAGGTGCATCCCAAGGTTGTCGAGTTCTACGAGGGCGTCGAAAAGAGCCAACTCGCGGAAATCGAAGGCTTAGGCCTCGGTGCTGAGGATGGCCTTTTCGTCGATGACGGCGCGTCCTTTTAATTTTGCATCTGTACAATATATTTACGGCCACTACACCACCTTCTAGTGTCTGGTCAGCCACGTCTAAAGCTTACTCGAACACGTTATATGTAGAGTCGTCACTTAGGTTGCAATGCTAAGAGCGTAGGTTTTTCAGCTCGAGAACCAGGCCATTCAATCTAGGGCGCTAATTGGCCTACAGGTATTTGGTATTGAATTTTAGACGACACTGTCTCAAAATTACGCTTAAGATTACGTTTTCCGAAACGGATGGTCGCGAAGCACGTAATAGGAATGCGCTTCCGCCCCTCCATGTTCGCGTTTTCGGGCCTTCCCCGCGGCGAAAAGTTGCCAGGCATATGACGCGGGCGCTTATCTCTGGAGACACCAAAACCCTAGACACAGCCCTAGCCCGCATCGGTCACCGCACCTCGGTCGCTGACTCTACCGGGACACCCCCGTCTTTATACGCGTCCAAGGTCTCTAACTTTGTACTCAGTCACACGTGAAAAGTAGCTCGGATGTCGCAGGAACCTTTGCCTTTCATTTACCAGTTTCTCTCTGGCGCGGTTGCGGGGATCTCTGAGATCCTCGTGATGTACCCGCTGGACGTCGTGAAGACGCGTATCCAGCTCCAGACAGCTGCGCCCGGATCGCCCGAGGCGTACACGTCGATGGTCGACTGCTTCCGTAAAATCGTGAAGACCGAGGGCTTTTCGCGTCTGTACAAAGGCATCAGCGCACCGATTCTCATGGAGGCTCCGAAGCGCGCGGTGAAGTTCAGCGCTAATGACTCATGGGGCAAGTTTTACCGCAAGCAGTTTGGTGTCGAGAAGGCGACGCAGCCGCTGGCTATTCTGACCGGTGCTACGGCTGGTGCCACCGAGTCCTTTGTTGTGGTTCCCTTCGAGCTTGTCAAGATTCGTGTGCAGGACGTGAACTCCACGTACAGCGGGCCCGCGGATGTTGTCGTTAAAATGGTCCGCAACGAGGGCATTTTCTCGCTGTACAATGGACTGGAAGCCACGTTGTGGCGCCACATTGTTTGGAACGCTGGCTACTTTGGCTCTATTTTCCAGGTGCGCTCGCTCATGCCCAAGGCCAACTCCGATTCCCAGCAGATGCGTAACGATCTGATTGCAGGTTCCATCGGTGGCACGGCGGGCACTATCCTGAATACTCCGTTTGATGTGGTTAAGTCGCGTATCCAATCGGCCGTGCGGGTTCCTGGCGTCACCCCTAAGTACAACTGGGCTTGGCCTGCGTTGAGCACCGTTGCTCGTGAAGAGGGCTTCGCTGCGCTGTACAAGGGCTTCCTGCCGAAGGTCCTGCGTCTTGGACCTGGCGGTGGTATCCTGCTCGTCGTGTACACGAAGTGCATGGACTTCTTCCGCGTCTACGCTGGATATTAAATGTTAACTTGTCGGTGTCGTAAACATCGTTTCCTTTCCCACTTTGCTCCAGTGGTTCAGTGATCAATTTGTGTGATAGCGAGGTGTCTGCTTCATTCGATGTACTGGTTACTATTTTTCCCCGCGAATGCCATCTCGGAAAATTGTGTTACATTTCCCGGCAGATTCAGGATTTTTTTACTAACCGTTGAGTTACAAAGTCCATTCAATAAAATTATATGCATCCATTGCGTGTGCGAGACGGTGTGTCTCTTCTTTTTTCTCTTCCATCTATCTACATCAATCAAGCGCAGAATTTGAGCAACGCTTTATGCGCTTCTTCCACCTTGTCTTTCGGGCCGACTATAACGATCGGCGCGCTCTGAGAGTCGTCGGGAATCTCCACAATACACTTCGTACCGGCGCGAACGCTATTCACATTCTGACCTCCGACGCCAACCACCTTGCGAACTTGCTGTCCATCCAGCCACAGGTATCCCACCGACTGATTTGCCAGGTCAAAGAAGAACGCGCTGGCCTTCGCAAGGTCCTCTTGCGTCTTTCCCGTCAGCTTGACCTGCGACTTTGGAGCGTCATTCAGCGTGGACAGAACAAAGTCCGCGTCAGTTTTCGTCACGCTCGCTGTTGAGAACTTCCCCTCTGCTTTCACCCCGAACTTATCCGAGATCCTCCGCTTCAGGTGCGAAGTCCAGATCGGAGATGGGACGGCCACCGTAGTCTGCTCGACGCTGGCAAGGCCCTGGAGGTGCTTCACCGCAGCATCAACATCTTCCTGTCGCTCGCCACGCACTGAAATAACGTCTGAGTCCTGACCCCGAGGAATCGTGATCTGGACGTTGTATTTCTGCTCAGCCGTGCGCTTCTGGCGTCCCTGAGGACCGATAAGAAGGCGATGCTGTGACTGTGGGATGTTAACGGTTGCCGATGCACGGGACCTCCGCTGCTCCTCTTCCACCATCTTCATGATAATTGCTTCCATTGCATCCACAACCTTCGCAGAGCCGCACATCTTGATAGTTGACGTCTTCGCGTGCGACGGAGGAATCATGAGCGTACGCGGGTTCAGTGGCTCCACCTCGCCGCCTGCTTCAGCGACGATCTGGCGACGCGTCGCGTTGCCAGGCCCTGTCAGCAAGCGGTGGTACTGCTGGTCAATGTCAATGGACCGCTCCGTATAATCCTGCAGTTCCTCAGCCGCCTTAGAAATGAGCTTCACCGCTTGCGCCACGCGCTTCTGCTCACCAGTCACCACGACAGCAACATCACCGTTCTCGTCGGCCTCTTTCGCAATGTCAATCTGCGCACCACTCTCGTGTTTGATCGTATTAATGGCAATGCCTTGGCGGCCGACGATGCGAGGCATGAGCTTGGCAGCGATTTTGAGCGTCTCTGAGTACGACTGTGATTTCTCGTAAGCGACCAGGTCTGTGAACTCGCGCTTCACTGCAGCCACGCCCTTAGAGGGTCCACGAATCACAATGATATCGGCATCAGACTCTGGCGTTTCGGCCCGCGTGGATTCAGAGCCATCGTCCGACGAGGCAGATGCACCACGCTTCGGGAACTTGATCGAGACATCGTATTTCTCGCTGAGGCGCTTCACATGTTTGCCCTTAGTGCCAATGAGCTTCACATGATACTGAGCAGGAATAGCGAGCCTTTCAGTATGTTCGTCCCGCAGTCGTCGCTGCAATTCGGCAATGGCTTTAGCTGCCGCCTTGGCCTGCTCCTCTATGCCTTGAACAATGACACGACCATTGTCATCAGCCTCCACGCTCACATCGAACTGGTCGCGGTATGACTGGATTTGAGCGCCACCACGCCCAATAAGATTGCGAAGCAATGTAGGATCGAACTGTACTTCTTGCGTGAAGCTCGCTCGCACAGCATGCTGCTTCGACAAAACCACAACCTCGGGCAGAGCCTCGACCGCATTTCTTACGGGATCGCGCAGTCCGCTCAGCACAGCCGAAGAGCCCACAAACTCACAGTGTACGTCATGCCGAGAACCAATCACCTTCTCGTAAAGGGCCTTCGCGTCGTCACCCAGAGGGTTCGCAACGTACTTCACGTCCTCCTCAAGATTGACTGTCTTCGATACCGCCTTGCGCGACAGTTCCGTAACCTCACGGAAGCTCTCGACTGCTTCATTCACGGCAGCTTTGATCTCGTCGGTTGTTGGCGCGAAGTCATCACCCGGATCTTCGAAAACAAGGTACAGCTCATCAGACGGGCCGACGACGGCCTTGACGTTGCCCGTGAGCCCATCAGCCACCTGCAGAGCCTTCGCGCGGACGACCGGCGTCTTAATGCCGCGGACAACAGCCATACTCGTGGGCCCGTGAGAGTTGACAACGGAAACAAGGTGCTTGCGAGCTTGGGCGGCTGCTTTTTGCTCGCCCAGGATATCGTATACGCTATCTCCCTGTGCGGGCTCTGTGATTTTGACGCCGTACTGCTCGGCGATTTGGGACACTGTTTTCGTAGCGGCAAGGTAGCGCGTGAGGATACGGGCATGTGCCTCGTTCCGGTTATGAGCCTGTGCGATATCGAGCTTCGCGTGCGAAAGAGAAGCAAGGTAGTTCTCTACGGCTCTGGATGCAGCGTCCAGCTTCTCTGGAGGGCCGTAGAGCTCACCCTCGGGCGTCACAATCACACCATGCTGCTCCAGAACCATATCCTCGGGCACGGTTTCCCTGACTGGCTGGTCCAGAGAGGCTGCGGCCAGAGATTGCGTGACAAATTCGGCAGCCCAGGCGTCGATGAGCTCATCGACGCTAGCCATGGACGTCACGATCTCGTCGTACGTACCCTGCAGCGTGACCTTCGCACGCTTGGGCGCCACGTAGGGCCCAAACTCGGAGTGCGCGGCCAGAAAGCGCACGAGGAGCGGAGGCACCGTGCGCGACGCAGTTAGAGTACGGTTTTTGTCGATGACACTCAGTACCTCAGCTCGCGCCGTCTCGACGCTGTCGGACGTGCCTTCGATATGCACTTCCGTGAAATCCAGGGACCAAGGCGACAAAGCCGACGTAAGATCAATTTTGCAGCGCGATTCCTCGGACAGCCGTCGCAAGTTCGAGCCGCGAGCGCCAATGAGCGCCGAGCGGGCGGCCGAGGGAATACGCACAGAAACCTTAATTCGCGGCGCTAGCCGGGACTTGAGGAGCGGCTTGGCCTTCTCAACCGCCTGCGGCCTGCCCTTCAGCATAAATGTTGTGTACCCGACCGCGCCTTTAGTGACCTCGATTTGCACGTTTGTGGCCTTCGCTGTGGCTTGGACGGCCTCCATAAGAACGGCTCGTGGCACCTGCGTCTCCACCGAAGTGGTTGTCGTTATGACGCTACTCGGCGGCGCGGCGCGCGCAGAAGACCGCACCGCCGGCGCCGCCTGCGCAGCCGGCCACGATGCAGGCGCATTAGACGTCTTGCCCAGCGCTGGGGAGCTCTTCAGCTGTGGGAGGTTCTGAAGTACGACTTTCGGGGCCTTTGCATGCCCGTTGGCCGAGCCGTTAGAGTGCTCCGTGGCCGGCGCGGCAGGCGCCGAATCCTCCAAAGGGGTTGGCTCAGCAGACACAGTCTCGGGGTCCAGCGGCTCGCCGCCGCCGGACTCACGGTGCCTGGATTCCAGCTTGTCGGCCAAGCTCATTTGTGAACGCTGGTTGTGTACGTGACAGGTCCAGGTTTAGTCGTTTCCGACTACTCGCGATGGCCGGCCACGCAGGTGGGTGAAGGGTATGGTTACACGTGACTGCTTAAGGCACCGGAAAACCAAGCGCTGTGGAGTATGCGACCGGCGATGTTAGGGTGGAGTGCGTTTTTCAGGTGGTTAGGAACCGCTGCGAAGCGATGGCTGCTGAGTTAAACAGCGGTAATGCGCTCACGGGCGCAAATGCACGGCGCCGCTCCGGCAAAGGGCGCTACGGAGACGCTTGCGGCTCCATTTGTCCGGGCATTTGCGGGCCATGATTTGCAGATTGTTTCAAGTAACGTGCGTCGAGGCGCTGGCCGATCTTTTCGAGACCTGCGTGCAGCAGATCTTGTCTTACTCGGTGCAGACCCAGCATGTCGCAGCTGAAACCGCTTAGCGTCATGCATGGGAGCGCGGTCAGGCACTTATGTCACAAACGTCCCAGCCAGAGAGAGAGGCTCCGCTGAGCGAGCGTACGACGTGGAAGTGGGCCGCGGGATACGGCTGGCGTGCTGGCGTACTGGCGAGCGGACGCGCACTAGTTTGAGGCTTGTGCCTCTTTCTCGACGTGTAGCGAGCGACGCGTTACCACGGACCACAAAGCAGCCGATTATAGCCGCAATGTTTTTGCCGTTACTCGCGTACATAGGCATCGTCATAGGTGCGCTCCTGCTCGTGTTCGTGATTGCGGCCGCGCTTTACTACGTGAGTGAGCAGCTTGAGGAGCACACAGTCCTGGCCAAGCGGTACATCATTCGATATATCTACTTCGTTATGGCGACACATGTTCTACTATTGCTAGGCGATGGGATGCCCCTGTGGCGCACAGCATTATCGCTGGCCACAAACTACGTATATCTCGTGGTCATGCACAGCTTCCCAATCGTGCAGTTCTCGAGCCCGCAGTTTATTGCTGCGTGTGTCGGGGCTGTGGCCAGCCACTTCGCTTGGTTCGCGTATTTCACACGCGAGGACCTGCCGCCCCACAGCATCTACGATCGAGTACCCACGTACAAGGGCCGCACGCTGCCGCCGTTTGGCCAAGTTGCGTCATTCTTCGGCCTGCTCATTTGGACAGTGCCGTTCCTGCTTTTCCTGAGCCTCAGTGCGAACGACAACGTGCTTCCCATGACGGCGGACATCTCTGACCGCCCGAAGCCGCAACGCAAGGGGCTGGCAAAGTCCGTCCTCGAGTCTCTATGGGCGTGGGCTGCCGAGACGGCCCGTGCATTTGGCTTTGATATCCAGGGACCTGATGCTGCGCTGCCGTCGTAATACGGATCATATACACTTGGATACATCGCCGCAAAACCGTCTAGATACATGGCAGCTGCACAGCGTGCATTGCAGGGGGGCGCATACATACGGTAGGGGCTATGTAGGTACATACATACAGAATCGCGCATGCAAAATATGCATGGATGAGCGCTTTGTGCGACGACGCGTAGTGTGAAGTGCACGCTGAGACATCAGGCTTCAAGCAAATGAAAGCCAAACGTAACGAAGCTCAACATAAGCCACCACGGAAGACACCCTTTACGCAATTAGTATCACAGTATCGCAAAGTAGCTACTCTGCAGGAACCCGCTCTGTCACGAATTTGATTGATGCGAACCGGCGTTATCTATGAGCGGAGCCCGACTAAGAAGAAAGGTCGGAATCGCTTAAGCTCACGTGAGCGGCTCGAGAGAACTTGGTAAGGCCCGTTCCTGAACTCAGCACGACTCCCTCGCCCCGATCCACGCCGTCTCCAGCGAGTCTTCTCCGCCCTAGGGGTAAATGCGAAGCCGGATCTCGCGCCTAAGCCACGATCTGCTATACCTGAACTTGCGGACGAAACTCGTGCCACGGCCGCGACGCTCGACCCGATCACTGCATACTGCGCGCGCGACGTCCCAACCGGCGCGAGCAGCGTGCCATAATTTATTACACATGCAGCGGCTTGACGCACTAAAAGGACAGCTGACCTCTATGCCCAGCACCTCTTCTTCTTCCACCACCTTTGCGAATCGAAACATGTCGTACAGCGTTCACCAAGTCGGCGCCAAGAACACTCTTGAGTACAAGGCCTACATCAAGAATGAGGCTGGCAAGGTCGTGTCCCCGTTCCACGACATCCCGCTTTACGCGAACGCCGAGAAGACCATTCTGAACATGGTCGTTGAGATCCCGCGCTGGTCGAACGCGAAGCTCGAGATCAACAAGGAGGACGAGTTCAACCCGATCGTCCAGGACACGAAGAAGGGCAAGCTGCGGTTTGTGCGCAACTGCTTTCCCCACAAGGGCTACATCTGGAACTATGGCGCCTTCCCGCAGACGTGGGAGGACCCGGCCCACCAGCACCCGGACACGAAGGCCAACGGCGACAACGATCCGCTCGACGTCTGCGAGATCGGCGAGGCGGTCGGCTACACTGGCCAGGTGAAGCAGGTCAAGGTGCTTGGCGTCATGGCTCTGCTCGACGATGGCGAGACGGACTGGAAGATCATCGCCATTGACGTGAAGGATCCGCACGCGTCGAAGGTCAACGACGTCGAGGACGTTGAGCGCCACTTCCCCGGTCTGCTGCGCGCCACAAACGAGTGGTTCCGCATCTACAAAATCCCGGACGGCAAGCCGGAGAACCAGTTCGCGTTCAGCGGCGAGTGCAAGAACAAGGCGTACGCCCTCGACATCATCCGCGGCTGCGCCGACGCCTGGGACGGTCTGCAGAGCGGCAAGTCCCAGAACCCGGGCATCGCGCTCGCTAACACGACGCTCGACAACGCGGCCACGGTCGCTTCGACGTCTGGCGTGCCGCCCGCGTCTGCGCAGGCCGACGCTCCTATCGACAGCTCCATCGACAAGTGGTTCTACATTGCTGGCGCCAACGTTTAAACCGTTATGAGCTAAATAGCTTCAGTGATGTAACACAAATTTAGTAGTGCCTCTAGTCTCTACTTCAAGCACGCCAGCGTGCGGTTGAAGTTTCCGCTGACTTCCTCGATTGACTTCCCCGATTAGTATATCCCCTTTACATGCTTAGAATAAGACCGCGCCGCGGTCCATAAAGGGTTTCGGCGGGCCACAACCTCGATCCGGACGCGCGGTGGTGCGTTGGAGATTAGGGTTAAGCGCTGCTGAACCGTTTCGCGAGCGCTAGTTGCCGCATCCAAGGACGTCTTGAGCCGCCTTGAGACCGTACCCCCTTTCCCCCCGGCTCGAATATAGCAATGGTGCTGTTGGTTTGTCCTCAAGCAATTGTCACCGGAACAAACATGTTTCAAATTTGGCTAACTTGCGCACAGTAGCACACAATTACATAGCTATTTGCAGCACTAAAAGGTTGTTATATACTTTACTGCTGAAGGCTACGGATGCTCTATTGTGCTGACGCTACCCCTTAGGTTGTACCCCTTGAAATATGCAAGGAGCTTTCTTGATTTTCAGCTGCGTTGCGGAGCTAACCTTCTCGGAATGTGACGCTCTCTTGCTAGCTCGTGGTAGCCCTGGCCCAACACGGGCTCTAAGAGTGCTCGGCCACCGTTTGAGACGCGCGTCGCGTGCATGCCAGCCCTACACAGGGGCGGCATCAGCCCTAACCCTATACAGGACCCCTCGATAAAGCATCTCTCTTACCGCAGCCACAGTGACGTCACGCGAGAGACGCGCCCTGGCGGTCGCACTCAAAACCCTCGGCGCCGCAAGTCTACCCTCTGTGATGGTAAGTATATCGCCGTCGCATTTCGATTGAGTAGTGCTCTAGCTAGCGCATGCTTGCCGCAGGTACTGGGCCGTCGGGCGCGCTGGAGTCGATGTCACACAGCTGTAGTCCGCCCCGTCCATGCACAGGCGCGCGGGCACATGCCAGGCATGCTCACTATATGGGTTAGGTTATGCATGTGCCCCAAAAACACGTCGACGCGAGGTTGACAACGCGCATAACCCGCCAGGAACGAAGCTTAAATACCGCATCTCCCCGGATCTGCTACCAACGACCGAAATGGAGGTACGAACGCCCCCTCGTGTGCCGTCGCCCAAGCGCCTGCGTACGCTGGCTGCCGCTCCTTCATTCACTCCGTCTCCCACAAAAGTCCTGCAGCAGCGGCTCGAGCTTAATCGCAAGTCGCGCGCGCACGCCGAAAAGCTGCAGAAGCGCCTGCATGCGGCATACGTCAAGGTCCTCACCGAGAAGGTGGTTACCGAGAAGACGCCGCTTGGCGACATCACAAACACCGCCAACAAAGATGGCCCGACTGGTCTGTGATTCGGTGGCGAAGCACAGCTGTACGCGTCAAACAACACCGATTTTGATCTGAGACGACCTTTTCATGCTTGTATATTAGTTGCATATTTTCTAGATGTATTTATAGAACCGCCGGGCGGGAATATACGCGCGAACACCAACCTTGGTTTCGGTCCTCGTGCCACGTTCATTGCAGTTTCGAAACACACGCCGAATGCAAGCACTTTGGCTTGCCATCTTCGTGCGCGTGTATTGCCTGCATCCCAGAGTGTTAACTCTAGCATCTTAGAGTCGTATCTCTAACAATTCTCATCATTCATACATAAATGACACCTGTTTCTTAACCCCAGCTACTGCAAGTCAATACTTGCTACTGCTTCGTGCATCATTGCCACTGTTATCGTCGCCTCAGCGTGCTTCCCCCTAATGTACATCCATGACCTTCTCTTTTAATACAGCCTATATATTTTGAGTCTCATAGATATCCCGAATTAGGGCTTTTCTAGCGCCGGAGTCTACAAACAACGCTTTTAGAAGCCCTTCAAGCTCGGCTGCAGTGAAGTCGGCAAGCATATGCTGCGAATGCAGCTCCTGAATGGTTGTGAGATTACCGGTAAGAATGCGTCCGAGCATTTCCAGTTTATACCATGACGGAACCGCGAGCCTCACATCCTTGAAAAACAAGCCTAAGTTCTCGAGCTTTGCAATCATGCTGGCTAACTTCGAGCTCTCCTCGTCACCGATGTCGCCCAACGCCTCGACACTGTTCACAACATACACGGCTATCTGCTCAACCAGTTGTCCAAGCACAGTTTCGCGCAGCTCAGGCCCGCCCTCAGCATTAGATTCCTCGGCAACGTCGCCGATGTAAGTCTTCAATTGATTGAGTGCCTTGTTCTGCTTGTTTCCGAAAATTTGCGGGAGTAGATCTGTTTCCAGAGCTACGGCATGGTTCCGCACGTAGTTGTGCAAGTATAGATACGCAAACGGAGAGAGGGCGTCCTGCGCCTCATCTCCAGCATGCTGCACAAGTGCGAGCGTGTCTGCGTATAGCCACAAAGAACGACTTCCATAAACAGTGGGTACTATAGCCCGGTATAGGGTGAAAAATTGCTCTGAGTGCTCGGAGCCGAGTTCGTCCACATACTCTTTCCAAAGTTCTACAACTGCTCCGTCACCTGCGTCATCATCTTCACCGGCATCTTCTTCGTTCCACTCCCACTCATCTGCGGGCGCATCACTGGGTGGCTTCACCAATTTGCGACGTGATTCCACCGTCTTCAGTGGGGCCGCTTCCTTATACAACTGCCTCAATCGAGCGAGGAACTGACCGCGGCGAATTGTCGGCCAGTGGTCGTCAAATGAAGCAACATACTGAGAAAGCTCCTGCCCTTGCAGCCAGTTGTGTTTCAAAAGCTCGGACTCGAGCTCAATGAGTCCCTGGAGCTGCTGTTTGAACGTAGGCAGTGTACTCAGGTCCGTAGGATACAGCTTAGGAAGGCTGCGGTGAAGTATTCCACTAGTCAGGTGCGTTTTGTACCGACGAACAATGGTCTGGGCCAGGTCTGGCGGCGGCGCCGTGGCGAGAGTAGTCGTTAGCGTCTTCATCGACATCACAAAGCCATCCATGCTTGGCTGCTGTTCTTCAACAAAGACTATTCCATCGTCATGCTTTACCGCGCTAGCACTAACGTCCAGAAGCTTGTCGATTAGGCCACCTATGGCAGAAATCGCAGCATCTTTGCGCGTGTATAATGCAACGATGGCATTCCCCCTCTCGTCATCCCGAAAAGTGATCTTATTTTCTGTGATCTCAACCATTCTCTCCCATCTCTGCGAAACGAATTCACGAAGCTTCTCCCGAATCGCAGCAGCTTGACGAGTAATATCAATGCCAAGTAATGTGTGAGGGAATGCCATATTGAACTCCTCGATCTTCGACTCAAGTCGTGACAGCGACTGAGACGCACCCTCAACGTCTTCCAGATCTACGAGACTGTTTGTTTCCTGGAAGCCAGCCTTGAGAATCCATAACGTATTCACTAGTTCAAGGTCTTCTGACGGGTCAGTAGTTTCCCACGTCTGCTGCTCCGGCGGCGGGGTAGGCGTAGCCTCTTCGATCGCCTCGTTTGTTTCATGGTCAATCCTGAGCTTTAGCTCGTTCAAGGACTGCTGGAGAGCATCTACGTTGCTCAAATCCATACTCGTGGCTGAACTCCACGCTTCGGCTCTGAGGCAAGTGAATAAGCGTATAGTGGTGCTGCCCGGGATGCTGTGTGCGCTGGCGACATTGATCTTGAGCCAATTTAAGGCTGCTGGTAGGGGCGTTTAGTTCGAATGAAATAGACACTTCTTGAACGAAATATGATAATAGATAAATAATGAATGAATGAATTACATTTCACTTCGAGGCTGCACCCCAAAAGCTCATGAGAGTCTTTTCGGGGCGCTTGGTCACCTTCTTCCTGATGTTCGCAAGCTCTTGGTTCGACGAGTCCGGTCTATAAGGGATCTTGCGAGGTTGAAAACGCTTAGGAGGCACAATGGGCCCCTGAGGTAAATCTGAAGCGAGTTGAAAACCGGGCGGTAATTCTACTGGTGCTTTAGCATCGAACCTTGTGGACCTGCTTAGCACCGATTTCCGCGTGGTCATTGTCTGCTTTGACAACTCACGACCGACACAGGCGCTTAAGGATGCCATGTCAGGGGTGGTGATTTTGGATTTAATGAGACCCGTAGGCACATCTAACAGTGTGTCAAATCCAGAAACGGTGTCAGTGCTGCATATGACCAGTAAACACTTTGCTCGCGTCATCGCTACGTATAGAAGACGTCTATCTTCGTCTTCGCGATATTCCTCACCACCAGGGCCACGGTCATCTGAAAAGTCCGCCATGAAAATGACGGGCCATTCAAGCCCTTTCGCAGAATGAATAGTCGACAGAGTTACTTTCCCCAAGTCATCCTCTTCATCGGCGCCATTCTTATCTACGCCCAGCATCCACTGATCAAGAAAAGCTTCGAGAAGCGTTCGGTCGTCGTCCTCGTCGATGTCCTCATATAGCGGTGCGAACTGGTTCAGTAGACCTACTAGGACATCAACAGCCTTCGAAATTTGACTTTGCTTTGCCGAGCTCTTGGCCCATATGCTTGTGGTTATCCTCCGGACTACCTCAATCGCTTGCATGGTCGCCGCCGCGACGTCTGCCTTTGGTATAGAGACAATCAGCTTTCGACAGGCCTTGATTATACTTGTGTAGTCTCGTGCCGGCTTACCAGGCAGATTGCGAATGCGATCTAGGGTCAAAAATCCGTTATGACTTCTTGCCCGAGATAAGGTCTTCTCACCGAGTCCACGCCGAGGATTATTGACGGTTCTTTCCACAGCCAAAGCGTCATCTCCGTCGAGTACGACGCGCAGATAGTCGACAATAAGTCGCATCTCTTCGCTCTCGGTCAGTCGCTTGCCGCCAACAAGTGTGAATGGAATACCACCAATGAGAAGGGCAGACTCAAGGCCTTCAAACTTCCTGCTGAACCGCGAGAGTACGCATATGTCACTGCGTTTGAGTCCACTGTCGACAAGGAACCTTATACTAGCTGTTATGGCTTGGGCCTCCTCTTCAGGGCCTGCGTATTGGACATATTGGACCGCGGCATCGCCTGAAGACCTCATTGCAATCAGTTGACGGTCACCCGCATACCTCTGTCTACTTTTCACAATCACGCGGTTTGCTGCCGTCAAGATAGCCTGCTCAGAACGGTAGTTCTTTTCCAAGTACATCATCCGCGTGTCAGCCCGTTCCGCCATCTTGCCGAAGTTTCTCGGATCCGCATTGCGAAAGCCGTAGATGCTCTGATCAGGGTCGCCTACAACAGTTAGGTTACCGCAGCGCTGCGCTAGCAACATGCAAATGTCGAGCTGCACTAGCGATGTGTCCTGAAACTCGTCGACGAGCACGGCGTCCACAGCAGACTGGACGCGATCATTGCTCTGTAAGAGCTGCCTGAATAAAAGCAGAAGGCCATCGAAGTCTGTTTTGTTAATTGAAACCAACTGTGTCTCATACCGCTGATATATCTGCTCCAGCTCCGGATCCGCCAGGGCTAAGTCAGAGCACTGTGCTTTTTTCCTGGATATAGCTTTCACTGTTGTGCGACTGTCCATAGTACAATCCAAGCTGCGGAGAATGTCGATCTTCTCATGCTCCCCAATGAGACTGACCTGGCGGTAAGTTCCGCTGTCTTCACGGTACTTTTCGTAGCCAAAGCGGCGCAGAAACTGCTGAGCAACGGAATGAAACGTACCAATAACAATTCCGCTTTCCGACTTTACTGCCTCATTCACACGATGCCGCACCTCGTTGGCTGCTGCGCGGGTAAAGGTAACCACCACAATCCTGCTAGGCACCATGCCGCGACGCAGCAACTCGAGAATGCGCTGAACAAGTGTGAACGTTTTTCCAGTTCCAGGGCCAGCGAGAACCTGTACATAACCATTGGGAGCCGACGCGGCTGCGCACTGCTGGTCGTTCATGCCTAGTGCACGCGTACGCTACCAAGTTTAATGTTATGTCTTCAGTCGTGCTAAGGGCAAGGGGTATTTGTGTGCGCGACGCGTTTCAGATGCTGTCACGCTTGTTTTCGACACAGCACTTAAAAGAAAGGCCCTGGTCATGCTTTCGCCACAGTAATTTTTAATTATGATACGCAGAACAATTATTTTGAAGAATAACTACTTTGGCATGCTTTTGTTTTATCGCTTCTAGGTTAATTGAGAGAAAAGGGATGGCGGGCCCTGAGACCGCCTCACTCACCGCCTCACTCACTTACTTCGCAGCGCAGGTTATATACAATTAGAACTTCTCGCGAACTGCCACGTACTCAGGCTCCGAGCGGAAGATATCGCCGCGCACGCTCATGCCTTTCATTACGTCGGTGCGCGAATTCGGCGTCAGAGCTGGGTCCGGCATGGGCGCCGTAACCGGCGTCTCGAACAGCGAGCCAATCAGGCGTCCATCGATAGGGTTCTTCTCGACGTCGATGATGAATGCGACGTTATCGACAACATCTCTCACATCCGTCTGGACTTCCGACGAGCCGATTTTTACCTTGGTCATAGATTGGCGAGACTCAATCCGGTAAACGACCTGGACAAATTTTGTCGGCTCCTCCGACATCGAGAGCGGGACCAAGCTGAGAACCTTGGGGCGATTTAGCAGTTTAAGCAGCTGCCATTCAAAACGGTAGTCCTTAGGCAGCTCCTTCGACCGCATGGACAGGGGCCCATACACCCAGCGCGACGTAAGTCTTTGCAACCCTGCCAGGTCCCGTCGCGCAAAGCACTCGTTCGTGCGCGTGTAAAGGAGGAGGGCCAGCTCCTTCCACTCTAGAGGCTGGAACCGGTCGCGGCCAATTTCACGGCGGAGCTTGATGGCCATGTAGGTGTTCACACCAAACACCTGCAGCTTGCGCTTGAACGCGATCCACCGCTGCTTAGGGCTCGTGAACCATGAGGGGGGTTTCCGCGGCGGGATGTACAGCTCTGTCGCAAGACCGGCTTGGTCCATAGTGAACCTGATGGGTGGCTGCTTTGTAGCCATCCATCTGCGCCCAAGCGGAGCTGCAAGCCCTGTCACAGGTCCACGAAACGCGGCGAAGTTCAGCATTGTCGAGCCTGATTTTTTACCGAGCTGGTGATGTATATTTCAGGGCAGGGGTCAGAGCCTCAATAGAGAAACACAGATCCACCACACGTTAGACCCGGGCAGCATAGTGCGGAGAAACGGGCTGGCAGTGGTGGACACATAATCAATAAACCAGAGGCCTCCTTTCTATAGAATCCAATTGGGCGCTAATTCAGACACTGGAGGACTAGGACTAGCCAGATTAAGGCAGAAGAGTCACGGCGAGCTGTGTAGACGCTTATAGACACATCACGATAGGACTTCTTAGCTCCGTTCTATGATTTTATTCCTGCGATCGCATTGGCTATGTATGTCCAGTTTCCAAGCTTCGAGCCTTACGTGTAACTAAGCATCCAACTTCGGTCTCCCTTGCCATGCTTTCTCTACATGAGTCGTCTAATTAACTTGCACATGTGAAGGTGTTATAATGAGCGAGTCACCCGGACAGTGTACTCGAACCACTATCACAATGATAGCAGACTTCTGTGATGGAATATAACCTCTTAAAAGTTCTACACTGTTGGATACAAAAGATAGATTCAGCCTACAGCGCCGAGCCGGTGTGCGTCGAGCTAGACGTGGCGGCGTGCGGCTTCAGCTCCTCAAGGCTAGGCTTACGCGTAGACTTGATGCCCAAGAATTTCACACTCAAAGGATGCAGAAGCGACGCGTAAACGTAGCGTGCTCCGCTAAACATGGGAAGACCGAGCCACAAGAAGAAGACGGTCTTGAACAGCCAGTAGGCAGGCACCCAGTACAGAATGAAACCGGACCAGAACTCGAGGATCGTGAAGGCCGCGTACACAACCCAGTAAGTAAGGAACTGCGTGTCATCAGACTTGCCCTCGGTCTCCAAGGCCACAAGCGAGTAGTAGCCTGGAATGGCTACAGCAGCCAGGTTCGCGAAGAAGCCACCAATGCCACCAATGTTCAGCCACACAAGCAGCAGATACACGATGCCTACACCGAGAACAAGGTACGACTTCGGGAGCTGCGTGCGCTGCTCAACATCGTTTAGGACGGGGAACTTGCTCAGCTCCGTGTTGAAGCGCGAGTGGTACTTGTTGAAAGTCTCCTTATAATCCATCGGAATTAGACAAATTTGCGGGTCCGCGTGTAACTTGGGGCGTTGGTCACTTAACCTACTGGTCCTGGAACTTTATAGAGCAAAGCAGTTCGGCTGGGTGGTAGGGCTAGCGATAGCACCCTAGCCTTAAGATAGCGCGCTTGCTGCCTGGCGCAGTAATGGTTTTATTTCGGGTGCATACAGGTAATATAGTTTTGATACGAGCACACTCTGCTCAAAAAATAAATACGGTGTGGCGCAAGCGCCAATATATAAATAATATGTTCATTCCCATCAAGCGTGCGTTCCGTTATGTCGGTGTACACGCTTCTGGCCGATTAGTGCTGAGGTTCAAAATTGGCTGGTGGACGTTCCACAAGCTCCTGCGTAAAAGCGTCAGCCGTCCATTGCGTTTCGTTTTCGTGGGATTCGTCTCTCCTGTAATGCTCGTAGCACTTCACAAGCTTATCGAATGCGGCCCAAGCTCTCTTCAACCGAGTTTCCCAATCTTGCGCAATGGCACGCAGTTTAGTTCGATTGAGGCCTTGTAAAGCACTTATAACAGCACCCGCATCAAATTCGACATTAGTAGCATCAATTTCAGGCACCGCTACGTCCCACCGTGAGAACGATTGATCATTGAATTGTCGTCCAAATATCCATAAGCCGACAATGGCTGAGTCGTAGATAGGTTCAGACTTGCTGCTGGCTACCTGCTGCAACCATATGTAGCCCAAATAATAGAGCTCACAAACAAGGACGCCAGCATCCTCAGGATGATACGCCGCCCGCCTAGGAAGCACTGCGTAGAGAAAGCGCATGCAGTCAAAGAGCATTGGCGTCGGATTGTATCGCAGTCTATTGCCCTCACACATCGCCAGGCGAGCAACACGCAGAAGTACTGGTAGAGCGGGCTGCATGGTCGCAAAGTTCTCTACGCCTACGCGAAAGTAGAACGCAAAAAGACCATTCACGACGAACTCGAACGACTTTTGCGCCTTATCTGAGTCGGCCAGCCTCAGGGCGGCAACAAGCTCGTCAGTCAAACTCAAGCCTCCATCCGTCTCAAGCGAGCGGCGCAGCTTGTAAGCAAAAAAGAACTCTCCTTCCGAGTTCTTTTCCCCTGCCACGAACTTACTGATGTTCAACTGAGCAAGCTCGACACCGCGGGCTTCCGCATCATCAAACCATGCACTTGATTCAGAGAGCTCGGGCCACTGTTCAAAAACAAGTTGTCTCGTTTGCGCCACCACTACCTTATAGGCAGCACGAGCCACTTCATTTGCGCTAATTGCTTCCCACTCCCTTTTCACGGTGTCGAGAGCTAGATTTGCTATCTCTAGTGTGATAGGGCGACCAAGCAACCGCCGAATTGCAACCTGACGGTCCCCTATTTCAGATCGGGCATCCAACTTCGCTGCGACGAGCAAGTATTTGTCCTCCGCACTCCATGTCGCCCTAAGCAGGCTAGTCAAAAGGTAGCGTTGGGCCACGGGATGATTGGCTGCTAATGCGTGACACTCAAGCAGCTTAGCAGCCACAACAGCTCGATTCTCTGCGTTGGGCCAGACATCCACGAGCTTCACGTTGGCACTGGCGAGCTTCGTGAACGCCTCCATATCTGTTTCTCCGAGATTACTGAAATGCTTCCCGAAGGACTTGAGATGCATGAGTAACACGTCACGATCCGATGGCCGCATGCGCATCAAAAGGGTCCAAGCTGCTGCCCTTATGTTCTCGTCTACGCTACGTAACCCCATATCGAAAAGATACGTGAATGGAACGACGTCAGGGGCCACGGGTGACACCTCTGCAGCACTACGCAGTGACACCAGGAGCAACTGCGGTGGTGGCAGTTCAGCTCGTAATATGTCGTCTTTGAGCCAGCTTTGACACTCAGCGAAGCTGGAACTATCGGTAACCAGCCTCGAGACGATGCTCCATGTACTTAGAGCCTTGAAGCGAATCGCTAAGTGTGCATTCTTGAGCACTACAAGGTCACGAAACTGAGCTACAGAGGGTCGTGACGCTGGCGGAGACATTCGTAGCAGCACAATGAGTATCCCATATTGATGTGAGGCACTGCTCAAATCCGCTAAACTGACCTCTCTTGTCTCCGGAAAGCTCATAGCACTGAGCGGCGTCACTCGGCCAGCGATGCGACGACACACAGGCAGGTTGTCTGTGAACAATCTCAGGGTACATCCCAGAAGTTCCAGAAACATGGAGAAGTCCTGGTCGGGACGTAGTGAGCCATCAAATCGGCTCTTTAATAAAAAGTCGGGAAGCCATATTGATTCGCCCCGAGGATCAGCGTAATGTTGCTGTTTTGCATAATAATTGAACAGGTCAATTATGATTTCGGCCGACGGGGGCCAGTGCCACTTCATGAGGAGCTGCATTAGGTAGTCCGTAGCCACGCGCACGTCTTCAGCCCGCAAAGAATTTTCTCCGTCTCCAGTACTATCAAATGACACAAGGGATCGCGCAAGGCCCCAGTCGGACCATCCTTCAGACTCACAGGACGAAAGCAGGAGCAGCATATGCCATTTTGCGCTTGCCTGACGGTGTTTAGTGAATACTTGTGGAAGCTGGTCAAAGCATCGGAAGCGGATGCCGGCACAAATGAGCTCAGCTCCAATGCTGGAACGTGGCGGCTGCGTAAACTGGTTATCAATTTGTGCAGAGATCACCCCTTGGTGATAAAACACCGTCCAAGCCACAAGTAGTGATGCCTTCACAAAACTTACCTCGGCGAGAGTGCTTAGTCTACGCGCCACCAGGACTGTTGCAAGGGAAACGAGCTCCGCAACAAGAGAAGTCCCCGTAGCCAAGTGGCGCCGTTTCAAGCTCAACTTCAGCACACTCCTCGAAAGTCTTAGCCATTGGCGATACACATGCTGGCGGAATTTCGCCTCGACGATCTGACTTTCGTCACAGAGGAATGCCGCGCCATGAAGAAAGTAGTCATACATCTTATCGAACAGCGACGCATCGATTTGTCCTTCGGTTCCCTCACAAGTCGCCAAAACGTATTCAGCATCTCTGGTAACAGCGATTTGGTCGCCATTCATTATGGGCGTGCCAAATGATTGATCAGCTACAAATACGCCGTTCCAAATAGCTGGACCCTCCAGCAGATCCAAAACGTTGCTTCCAATAAAGGTAGAATTACCAAAGTGTTTGGCGTCAAAGCGTAAAGAAGGAGAGTTTCCCAAAACCTTGATCCTCTCTGTGCTTGCGAAATCAAACGAAGAGCCACTCTTGTGGCCGCCCGTGTGCACCGGCTGATTGCTGAAAGCGCTCCTGTAGTCATTCGTAGAAGACTTGGATGGACCAGCGCTGCGGCTTGATATCTGTCTTTCGAGTATTGTTGTGTGAAACATGTGAGGAGATATCTCAGGGACACGACGTCGCGTCGCTGGCTTCTGCTTCTTCCTCGGCGGCTTCTTCGAAGCAGAACCAGAAGCAAAGACGGATGCAGGTATCACTGCACTTTGCTTCGAAGGAGCAGTGACGACCCGTTGAGATTCCGCTGGTAGCGCGCTTGTTGTCCCTTGTGACCGTGCCGTTGAAGAAGCGCGCGGCTCCTGCCTTCGCTTCATATGCAATGTTCCCTGGCGCCAGTGCCTAAGAGTTCTCGTCGCGTCCCTAGAATCTGTGCCAGCAAAAACCTTCTTGAGTGGGTTGTCAGTGCGCGCTTTTCCGCCTGAAGCCCTCGAGGTGCGTTTTGCTGTGCGCGCCGCGACACGAAGCGCCTTCGTCGCTTTAGGGCCAGCCTCATGCGCGAGATCTGTGACCGCTAAAGGCTTATAGTTACCTCCTAGGCGCCTCGGGTGTACTCCATTTTTCTTAGCCGTTGATGCCGTTGATCGACGGCTAAGCATATAATCTATGGGAGTGACATGCTGCACAGCCTGATCACCCTGGGGGCCCTTCACAGAAGGCAGGGCCAAGCCGTCTAGCGCAAAATGCTGCTGGACAAGCTGATGCTGAACATCAGGGAGCGAATCGGACTCTGGAAGCGAATCCGGTAGGGAGTCGGGTTGGGAGTCAGGTTCCGCGGATAAAACATTGCGCGAAGCAGGAATAGGCTTGGTGAGGCGTCTTTCAAACATAGGCAGAGCCGAATTCATGGTGGACGTAGTCGACTCGGTGTCAGAAGCATCAGAGACCGGCGCGCCAGACTCAGAATCGGACTCAGAATCTATTATATGTAGCCGTGGACGCCGTGGCACGTCAGTGGTAAATTGAGCGACATTCGGCACAGCGCCTGCTTCGAGCAGATGAGGCTGCTTTTGAGATTCAACTTCAAGGACTTCCTCGTCGCCTGGATCGAGATTTACACGGCCCGACTGCAAGGCGTCGAGCTCAGCTGATTCACCGTCCATTTCTCCGTAGTCGTCATCCTCGCTATCACTGTTCGCTCCATGAAAGACAGCATAGCGACGATGGTACACCCTTTCGTGAGCACGCTTCTCATGACGCACCCAAGTCTCAAAATTAAACCGTTTTCTTCGAGGAAGAAGCGCAGAGTCATAATTGGCGTCTGATACGGCAACATCGTCTTCTTGTGCCACGTCGTATGCCGGGTTAGAAGGAGTTTCATGCGCGTCCTGCGCGACATGCGGCAGCGTCAGTGTTTCCTCCATGGGCACGTTCTCTTCCTCTAAAGTGGCTAGGAGTGGGCTCGAGTTGAGATTCGAGTCATCAGTTGCAATGATCGCGGGGCCATTCTTATTTACTGCCTGGTGACGCGTTCGAGGCTGGTCAATCGAAAACGGCTCCGCATTCTCGATGGGCTCCTCGTTGTAGCGCGGCCTATTGGATTGTGGTCCCAGTAATACCCAATCAGGATGGAGTGGGTCTAAGAGTGGCGGCACCGGATCCGAGTCCGGAACAATGCCTTCTCTCATGGCCCCGTAATATTATATTGGCTCGCCGCGTCACGAGTTAGGAGCTGCGCGAATATACCCGCACCCAGAAGCGAAGATTCGCTTATATAATTTTTATTAGAAATGACAGCTTGAAATTTATTTTGGCACCTCTGAAAAGTAAACCGGGAGCCGACATCCTTACCATTGATCTTCGATGGGCCGCGGAGGGGGTTCAGTGCTGAAAAACCTGAAGAGTGATCTTCAGAAGCATGATCTGCTTCAACAACAGAAGCGCCGGAAGGGAGATGCGGCGCAAGCCCGCGACCGTCGCGAGAGAGATCGGCGCGCCTTAGAGTCCATTCGCGATGCGTTCAATCCATTTGATTTGAAGTATAACCGCCAAAAATCTGAATTGAAACGTTCAGATCAGAGCAAGGAGCCCACGGGTCGGCCATCTGCCGCGCGCCAGACTGGCGAGGAGCAGCGTAAACGGACCTGGGAGGCCCAAAAGCGGCTCAAAAACAAGATTGGCGGACTTGTTGATAGACGCTTCGGTGAGAAGGATAGCACTATGACTGAGGAAGATAAGATGGTTGAGCGTTATGCTCGCGAAAGGCTGAACCGATCGAAGAAAAACTTCAACCTTGAAGATGATGACGAGGACGAAATTCGTCTCACTCATGGTGGTGAAGCTCTTTCTTTCCAGGATGATTTCGCTGAGGATGATCTGGGCGTCAGCGATGGTAGCGAATACGAAACGCCAAGCAAGCACCCCTCCTACGCCCAAGACGAGGGCCTTGGAGATAACGGACCTGATGAGGAGCGGCCCGGAGAGGTTCCAGAAGAGCGCAAGAAGTCTAAGCAGGAAGTCATGAAGGAAGTTATCGCAAAGTCGAAGATGCATAAGTTGGAACGGCAGCAAATCAAGGCGCAGGACGATGACATTGTTGACGAGCTTAACGCGGGCTTCGATGATCTTCTCGCCGACCTCCAGGCTGCCGAGGCAAAGGCTCCCAAGAGCAAGGAAGAGAAGGACAAGTATGATTCGAACGTGCTAGAAATGATGTACGACCGCCGTGCTCAACCTGGAGATCGGACGAAAACTGCTGAGGAGCTCGCAAAGGAAGAGGAAGACCGCCGAAAGGAAGCTGCTAGGGCGCTTCAAGCACGTATGGAAGGTGACGAACTGGATGTTGGTAATGAGGACGAGGAAGCTGGTAACGATGGTGAGCTCTTTGGCCTTCAAGCGTACAGTGACGAACAAAGTGAAGGCGAGCAGGAATTGGATGAAGAAGACGCGGATGCTTCTGAAGCCAAGAAGCAAGCTGAGGATGCCGCTATACCGCAGTCGTTGAGCGAGCTCAAAAGCGTTCTTGCCGATGCTGTAGAGCCCTCTACGATAATCCGAGGCCTTGTTTCCCGTGCTACTAAGCCAAAGCTTGAGCGGTTGGTGGTTGTGTTAGCGGAGTATGCGTGCACTACCCGTTCAGAGTTTGCGAACACTTGTACAATACTTCATGAGTCTTCCTCTAAATCGGGCATTGGCATGGCGTTAGCAAATGGTATGCGCGACATGGTTCACAACGCCAAGCGAAAGGCTAAATGGGGTACTCCTCAGCTTCTTCTGTTTGCTTTGATAGGATCGCTCTTTTCGACAAGTGATCAGTGGCATGTTGTTGTGACCTCAGCGTCACTAGTTATGACACAACGCTTATCCCAATCCGTCTCTTCTGATATGGGTGAGGTGACCAACAATCTGTTCCTTTGTGACCTTCTCCTTACCTACCAGCGCCTATCGAAACGCTACATTCCGGAGGTTCTGGGCTATCTGCTGAGATTATTGGCTATTTTGTGCCCTGAAACAACGGGTGACGTTGAGCGCTGTGTCAGAACAAGCCCAGAAGAGGCTCCAGTGAAGGCGATTAAGCCTGAAGTGGAGGGTAAGGCGAAGCTTGGGAAGCCTATGTCTGGGCCAGAAGCCTGTGTGCTTGTTGCCCACCTCGGAAGTAAAGCCGCATCCCTCTGGCGGAGTGCAGAATCTTTCCCTGAGGCTTTTGCGCCGCTTCTTACGGCACTTAAAATGCTACCCGTCTCAGGCAATCGCGTCGTCGACGAGGCCATGGACAAGATCACGCGTCTGAGCCGTTTTTCAACGTCTGAGCGCAAGTTCCTGGAGCTGCAGCAGTTCCGCCCTATTGGTATTGTCGCTAAAATGCCGCTCTTTGACGAGAATTATAATCCTGACGTGCGTGGCTCGGGTATGGACTCTGATCAGCGAGAACTCGCGAAGCTCAAGGCGCTGCATAAGAAGGAGCGCAAGGGCACTTTGCGTGAGATTCGCCGCGATGCGGAATTCGAGGCCCGCGAAAAATTGGCCGATAAGCGCAAGGAAATGTCTGCGTACCATGACAAGCTCAAGCGCCTCGAGGGACAGATCAACGGTGAAGAGGGCGCAGAGCGCAATGCTTACGAACGCGAGCGAAAGAAACGGCGGCGTCATTGAGCTATTTATTCTGATCGGTTTTCAAAGTATACGAGAGCCTGAGTTATCTGTTTTATCACTAATTTTGGAGCTTCCGTAATTCGTGTAATGGCGTTTCTGGGCCTTCCAGTATTCATGTTAGACGCTCAAAGTTAGATACTCAAAAAACTTCTATTGTAGTATAATAAATAAAAGAACACGATCATGTTTTATGGGCGTTACTTCCGGTATAAGTTGTTGAGTAGACCTAGCACGCCATCGTCGCCAATACTCTCGTCTTCCTCATGGTCAGATATGAGATTGAGTTCGGCGCTCTGAGGCGGAGACTCTTCATCGACCACTGAGAGAGTTCCCCTGAGCTTATCGTACTGACCCATGACGCTCGTTTCCATATTTTGAGGTACTGAAGTCTGCTGCAAATGGTACTGGCTTTGGTAAGGCATCGGTGGAGTATACTGCGAATTCGAAGAAGCCAGGCCATATGCACCACGCGACTGCGATGGGCCATACACGCCCATAAAGTTCAAATAGCTCTTCAGCATCTTTCCATCCTGAGTAGCATAAAACTTGTCAAGTGCGTCGCTTCGCGCTTTGACATTGTTGACTTGGTCAGTATTGAAGACAGCCAAAGAACAAACGTGGCCTCCAAGGTCGTCAACGTTGATAGAGAACTCTCGGAAAAAGTCGACAATACGCTCACTGCGATCAGCCAACTTTACCCCAAGTATCACTGGGTTCAGCACAACACTTAGCAGATCCCTCAAAATGATCTTCGGCTTTAAGTCATAAAGTTCGCAGAAAGCATTTTTGACTGGCTCAGTGTGAAGCTTGCCCTCCCACTCCTCAGGTAAGTAGTGTGTGAACTCAACAATCTGACGCATGGCAATTTCTGGGTGATATATGGCCTGCTCTTGTGGTGTTGATAGCATCGCCCGCGCAATTGCAATTATGAGCCCCAGCGTTGTCAGGTAAAACAGAACTGTTTGGTCATGCCGTATTTCCAGTTTCAGCAGCTCTGGGTCATATATTGACAACATACCGAGCACAGCAGCAAAGGAGCTGCACACGAAAATCACGAATCTCACAACCAGCTCTGTCTTGTCACGCGGAAACTGGGAAATATAACGCTGGGCTGGCTGATCGCTCATAGACAGCCGACGCTTGAATAAGTGATAAAGCTCGTTCAGCTCACGGAACTTCCACTCAGCCAGCGGCGTGTACTGACGCGTTCCAAGCTGCTTCGGGTTTGAGCGATAGTCGTTGAAGTACCTGAAGAAGTAGTAAATGCTCATGTAAACCACAGCGATGGGCGCGAAAACAATATTCATAATTGCCGCGAACTGGAATCGCCTTCGTAGACCCTGAGCAAGAATGTCACGCTTCTCCTCGCGCAAAAACAACGGCCGCAGCTGACCACGCTCATTGAAAACATAGTCCCCAATACAGAGAGATATGCTCCATTCCAGGGTTTTCGTAAGGAATTGGTACCTGCCGCCAAAGGGCAGGTCCACATCGAGATCCAACACATTCTTGTTGTATAAAGCAATGAGATAGTTGTCGCGCCGCATGATGCGGTTCACAATTCCATGCGCATCAAGTCGTTTGGTCGTAGCGAGGTTTGTGGACCGCATGGCTTCCAACTTCTCGACGACCTGCTGCCAGCTGATCGTCTGAATCTCGTTTTCCGAAATGTTGAGAAGGTGGTGATAAAAGTCGTGGATCTCCCAAAGCCTGCGTACGTCACTCACGTACTGGAAGCTCTTGAGGATCCAAAGCGCGCCGAAGACCCACAACAGGAGCTTGTGAAACAAGGATGTGCGAGCTAGACATCGCGAGACACGGACATCAGCCAATGTTCGCGCACCTGGTAGCCGCGAATAGTCGATACAACTGTACAAGTACGTGGAGAAGGTAACAACAAACAGCACAGTCGCCATGAGCAGTGCGCGCGCAAGCACAATACAGTAGAAACCCTTCTCGACATAATACTCGTACACGTCTTCCAAAAAGAGGTCCAAATTGTCTACGTTTGCCCACCTCCAGAGAGCCAGCTCCTTCGCAGTCAGTGTTATCGCAGTATTTGGGGGTCGCTCATAGATGGGAAGGGCAGTTGAGATTGGCGAACGCCGCGCGCCTGTCCCGGAATTCGAGGCTTCAGAGTCGGAGAATTCTTGATACACTGACCGCTCCATCGTCTAGTGATCGAGTGAGCACCTGGGCTTCGTGAATTGAGGCTCAGCACCAGACCGATGCGCCAGTCCAACGGTTCCAGTATCCGATGCCACCGCGGCGGAGAATGGGGTGTGTGGAGTAAGCACCACCACCGTTGGACTAGCGGTATCGGGTACACAGTCTTCAAAACTGTCGACGCTTAAGGGTAGGGGCAGAAAACAGAAACCGTACCCAGGAAGCTCGGAGGTTTACATTGGCGCCACCAATGATTCCGACGAGCGCACCCGCAAAGAATTCTCAGGAGACAGATTTCGCATATGTCACATACACTAAGGCTATGTTTTTAGGGCCCCGACTACGAAGTTGTTGAGAAGACGGAGCCCTAGCTCCTATAAGGACGTAAATGCTGGTGGCAATGGCGGTGGGGCGTGGCGGATCGACAACCCTTAGCCTGACAGGAAGCGTCAAAACTTTGTCATATCGCAGGCGAACAGATAAAACTCCTAGCAAAAGCAGTGAGACTCCTTTCAGTGCCCATGCATTTGGATCCGAACTATGCGCAAGTTAACTTCCCGCAATCCTTTGGCATGCTATGCTGTTATCGAAGCGCCGTTCAGGAAGGGGTTATTGTCGCCCATATTTATTTGGCAGAAGGGTAAGGAATCGAAGATATAATGTCAATTTCCTAATCGGGAACGTCTACTGCTAAAGGTATAAAACCGCCGGCCAGCTCGTCCTCTATACTAACTACTGATCGTCGATAGTGCTCAAACGAATGTCGCGGCCGTACGCAACGTCAGACAGACGACTGTATTCACAGCTGCAGCTCAACATCAGCCCTCCTGAGTCCACCGGCAAGAAGCCAAAAGGGAGTCTCTACAGTGCCATGGACTTCATGCATGATACTGGTGTGAGTCCGGTTTCACCCCATACACCACCAAGCTCTCCACCGGGCAATGAAATGGCCAGGTATAAGACTGAAGATGTCTTCAGCGACTTGGGGACAGCCGCCACCACCAGCTCTGTGAAACCGCCGACGCCGCCATACCTCGAGCCGAGGCTGCTACCCTCGGCTATGGTATCACCGCAAAGCCTCGAAGCTAGCTTCCGCTGGCGCTCTGATGACGGCCCTGAATCGCCGGCGTCGGAGTATTCAGACAGAAGTATTGAGTCGTTTCGCAACTCAAGTGTCTTCACTACGAGCCCTCCACGCGTCCCGAGTTTCCCAAAAACTACATGCGCCGTGTGCAAGGATCCAAACATGATACTTTTCAATGGAACTGAGTTAGTATGTGGCCATTTTGCTCACAAAGTATGTTTGAAGAGCTCTATTCGAGCGCTTGGTGGCGTACATCCTTCTTGCATAGTATGCGGCCAGGACTGTTTTACTAAAGAGCCCGTGTTCAATTGTGTGAACAGGGCATCGAGTCCCAAGGCTTCTGACGTCAGTGACATCGAGCATCTCGAAGAAAAGCTCATTGAGAGTGGGAGTGACACAAGAGGTCCCGATACTGCGCCGCTGCAACTGAAGATGTTCATACACTCGCAGTCAGACAATCACCATGAGGTTTTGGTCAAAGTCAGCACGCCAGCGAGCGCATTCGAGCATTGGAGGTATAGGCCCACGCAACAGGATATTGAAGCCACCCGTAGACTTACTTCCACAGCCCTTGGAATCACTTCTATGAGCCGCTCACGTATTAATGGTGAAAGCGCCGGGCGGCTTCGTATGGTTTCCGTGCTTAGAGACAGCCGCTCGCACGCCAAAGTGGCAGCATATTTGTTCGAGTGGGCGGTTGTGCTTACACAAATGACAGTGGATGGCTTCGAGGAGCTTTTGCATTCAATTGACCTTAATCGTGACGATGTTGACGTCAGGGGCACAGCAGAGACGCTAGAGCTAGCAGTGGGAAACACGTCCCTGGTTTACAAGGCATCACGCGAGACCATAGCCAATTGGGTTGCCGCCTCTCGCGACCTGAGGCTGAAGTTTCCCGTTGCGCAGCCGACTGCACTTAGTGGGCCGTACTACATAGAGCGGTGTCTGCTCCATTTGGTCGTATGCCTGCCATTCGAACACATCACTGCCATACCCTATGTGCTAAGCGAGCTCGGACCCCTGGATAGATTGGGGCTCGTAGTGACAACACCTGGTGGCTTGTGTGCATGGCTCGCTCCGCATAAGACAAGTTGGAGGGGATGGGAAGTGATTGCAAGAGAGCAATACCGTTGCTTCGACCTTTTTACACCAGCGACAGAGTCAATCCTTCACACGGCTGACCACCTTCTGGGGCCCCACGTCACAGGTGTGCAAAAATCCGTGGCACTCGTATCTGGATGCCCGCTAGCGACAACAGCTGTTGGCCGCGAAATTCACGTCGTCGGTATTGGTGATTACGACCTTGACTTTCTGAGCTCTATAGCAACAAGGAGTGGCGGTCAGTTTTATCACAGCAGTGACGCGCGCGACCTGAAGGTCATTTTAGGCGGTATCGCCGCCGCTGAGCGCGCATACACTCACCACGACGTACGGCTGTCTCTGGTTGCCAGCCCCGGAGTGCAGATTACCGACGTGGTTGGGCTGGATAAGCGCTCAATTAGGGCGACGGCTAACACTCTTGAGGTTGACATCGGGAGTCTCTTAGCCGGCCAATCACGGACCGTACTCGTTGTGGTGAACGGCCTGCCAACGGACGCTCGTTTCCCTGTACTATCGGACTGCCAGGTAAGGGCGCGGTCTGCCATAACCGATAGTCAACAATGGGAGACGCAATCCACATTCTCTGGTCAACAATCTGAATTCCAAGTGTTTTCCGAGCGCATGGCGCGCATAGCTGCAGCTATCTTGACTGAGGGTGTCAATCTTGTAGAGACCGGACAGAGCGAAGAGCTATCAAGTATGCTTTTACGGGCTATTGCGGCGATCAAACGCGCCGTCACCGGGTTCAGCAGCAACTACAAGCTTAACCAGCAGCCGCTTATCGAGCTAACGGATCCCGATTTGACGGGCACGCTTGCGGCTGCTCGCGCAAAGATCCTAGCCCAAGGACTTGAGGAACTCCAGGGGCAGCTCGCCAACAGTTCGTGTAGTAGAACCGAGATCAGAGCCATCTTTCTACAGGCCAGTCTCGTGTTACAAAACCAGCGAGCAGTGACCCGTCGCACCTTGCTTGAGCAGGTCTTCCAAGAGCGACTTGAAACGAACAGATTCTAAAGAGAACTAAATGTGGTACGATTATCATGAGAGCGCATACCGCGCCAAATAGTACAATACGTCAAATTACCTACATATTATGAGTGCTTTAGATGGGCAACTCCCAGAAACTACTAAGGTGTGAACAGTAGTTAGGGCGGGTCGTAGACGCCGCTGTATCCATCTTTATGCGACTCAGATGCAAAAATAAAAAGAAAAACTAGGAATATATGCTCGCAAACCGCGCCAGCGCCACCCAGCCAGTCCGTCGTCGGCGCACCCCAGATTGACACCACGTGCTACCTCTAGTGTCGGCGTCGGCGCTGGCCTTACGTTAGCCAACCAGCGTCATATCGACGACTCGTTGCAGCCAACCCCGCGGTCAAGAATGCCGGTGCAACACTCGACTTTCAACGACGATGCTGACGCGCGATTGATTGGAAACTTCGCGGTGCTCCCGCTGCGCACCAAGGTGCGAGGCCCGGCGTACCCAACGGATGAGTACGACATTGCGGATGAGGTGGTGGACCTGTTCCGCGTGAACAGCTTCTTCCGCAACTTCGAGATCAAGGGTGCTGCGGACCGCACGCTTGTTTACGGCATTCTATTTGTTAACGAATGTTTGGGGATAGTCAAGCGGTACCCCACATTGGCCGAGGCGCAGCGGCGCCTGAACGTCGTAGCCAGCGACGACTTCTCGCTTCCTGGCGAGCCGCAATTCCCCCTCAATGGACTCTATCAAGCGCCTGGATCGGCCCACGAAACAGAGACCCTTCGCGCGTACCTCTCGCAGTTCCGCCAGGAGATTGCCGAGCGATTGCTCGCGCACATCTTTGCTGAGAGCGCGCAGCAGCCATCGAAGCACTGGCTTGCATTCAGCCGGAAGCGATTCATGGGACTCAGCCTTGTTGGTGGTCTGCGTTCCTAAGCAATTGGTTGTTATAAAAACGAAACATAAGAACTTCATTTCCGAGTCCTATGAGTGCTCTTAACTCAGCGTTATCATAAATAGGCGCTGCACATATGGAGATACTTTGTACTGTACTGCAGCGCTGCGTGCACTGACAGCGTGGTTCGTTTTGGTGCAGCAAATTCGAGGGGAAGTCGTTACGCTAAGTCGTTAAGGTATGCAGATACTAGTTTGAGTCCAGGCCCTTCGGAGTTCAGCTTCGCAAGAAGCCAAACATTTTGCTTTCACGGCGCTTGCGTTTCACACTGTCATAGCGCGACAGAAGCCCGCCGCTGCCCCCTACCGAAGACGACGGAGACGAGCTCACTGACAATGGAGCCGCGAACGAGTCCACGCTCGTGCCGGAACCAACGGACGTCTCTCCTCCCACTGTCTCTTCTCCTCGGAATAGTTCAGCATCTTCATCCGTCGGGAATTCGTTAAGGTCCTCCGGGTCAACGTACGTGTTGTCGCGCTCGTGCTGCTCTTCCGTAACCTCCTGGTAGAGCAAAAGGTATGCCGTCATGAGCGCTGTGCGTGTGCCGAAGAACTTGTGCACATAAGTGGCGTCCACGCGATCGACGATCTCGTCGTCAAACAGAAGCCAGCCTGAGTCGGTTCGCACAACGGATACATAGTGGCCCTGGTACGGCCCGCCGCCCAGATGCACAATGACGGCCTTCAGCTCGTACAGCTTCTCCGGCGTCGGGCAGTCGTCCGTAGTCACCGGAAGACGTAGGTAGCGCGAGTACAGAACGCGGTGGAGGAGCTTCGTGTTTCGTTGCTCATCCTCGCTGAACTTAAACCGCTTCAGGTGCAGCACAAGTAGAGGCGGCGCTTTGCGGACCTTCATGCGTTTCGATGCTTCTTGATGTCCGCCGCAGACGTCGCAGTAGAATTTATTCGATCCTCCCAGAACTTCTGACTTACTGAAGCGGCGTAGGCACTCAACGATGCTTGTGTTCGGCTCCGTGTCGAGACTGAAGTCAAAAAAGTTCTCGTTACGACGGGTGACGTTCTCACACGAGAGACATCGCATCTCATTGGTGAGTTCACCCGAGAAAAGCTCACGGGCACCAACGCCAGCACCCGGATTCAGCTTGTCACCTTCCTCAGCCACGCGGTTCAAAAGGAAGTTCAAGAACTCCTGTGCATCTTGATGCATAGAGCTTCTGAACAGCTCGTTTTCAGTCTTGAGCACCTCGATGAGTCGCGCGGGGCTCGCCACACCGGTCGGGCTCTCGTTCTCCGTGATGCTGTCAAACAAGTCCTTTAGCGCCGTCACAAACGACTCGTTCAGGCCGTACTCCTTGGCGCAGCTATAATCAAGGTTGATTATTGGCCCGCGTAGGAGCGCATTGCGTTTTCGCAGGTCAGCCGGACTCAGATTCTCGGTTTGCTGGCCTGAGTCAGGAACCGAATCGTCGAGGAAGCCCACTACGGGCACCGATCCCATTGCCGAGTCTAGTGAAGGCTGAGAGTCTACTGAGGATGACTGGGCCGGATCCTCATTTATCGTCGACGAGTTGTTACTGAACGCGAGCTTTGACTTCAGGGCGGACAGGCCCGAGCGCTGACTCGTGGCACTGGCCGCCACAGCGCTGCTTGCGGCACCAGTGCTTGATTGGTCTACTGACGGCGTCGGGAACGGATTTTTGCCCGGCACCGTGAGACGCCGCGGTCGGTCCGAAGATCCTAAAGAGGCAATGTACTCGCGGAACGGCCGGGTGTGGTACAGCGCCTGCACGACAGAATTACAGTAACATGTGTTTCCGAAGTTTTCCAGGCCGAATATGTGGTCCTTTTGGTCTTGAGCATTGCCCGTGCGGGCGTCACCAGCCCGAGCATGCAATGTCGCAGACATGAAATTTGGAGACGTTGGGGAAACTGGGGCAGATGGGCGAAATCGGGGTAGCACGCGGCCACCAGGAGGGTGGGCTGGGGTCGGCGGTGGAAGACGTTCGACGGCCCATCGGACGCCACCACATACTGCGAGAAGGAACCAGTAGGCGCTCTATTTCGTAATAATCCTTCTTCGACCGCATGAAGCCGAGAGTAGGCTAGCGACGGGGCACTGTGCAAAATACCAGCAATAGAACAGACATGGGCTTGCTTTACGAATTTCTTCTTTTTAAATAAACCTCATTCAGTCGGACTCATTAAACGGAGTAAGACAGCTTCTCAGCTAAAGAGTACGTATCGTGCATGTGCATTAAACACTAACACGAGCGTGGTTAGGGGCGACGCCCCATTTACGGCCAGGGAGGCAAGATTCCTACCGTGGTAAGGTCAATTGCAGGGCGGGACGTGCCAGGCAGGCGTCCTTCGTGCCGGTTCCCAGAGAGCAACGCCCTGCTTGAGGATTGCGAAGACCATGTCAGTCAAGGCGCCAGAGTTTGCGGGCCCCGCTCTCACGTACCCCAAGCTTCTCATCTTCGGCGACTCGATCGTCCAGTACAGCACGCGGCCTGGCGGGTTTGCGTCCCTGTTCGCGGAGGAATACGAGCGGAGACTCGACGTCGTCGTGAGAGGGTACGAAGGGTACAACTCGGTACATTACTCAGTGATCGCGGAGAGCGTCCTCGCGGGCCTCGGGCCGGGCGAAATCGGGGCAATTGTGTTGTTTATTGGCACAAACGATGCGACCTTCAAGGAATCCTTCCAACATGTCGATCTCAAGACCACACTTGAGAACGCAAAGGAGCTCCTCGACATTTTCCGGCGTTTCACGAAGCGCATAATTGTCGTACCCCCTGCGTACTGCGAGGATTCTTTGCGGGACGACCGCTGCGACGCTGACTTCGAGGCTTACAGCACAGCTCTGTTGAATTTTGCTCGCGATTACGCCAGGAAGTATACTGAGAAGAAGGACGGCTCAACCCCCGTTCACGTCATTGATTCGCGCATGGTTCTGACCAACAAGGAGGGTAAGGCGCGGAACGGCAAGAAGACGAAGTACGATCCAGATGCTTTCACGGACGACGGACTGCATTTTACGCCGCTTGGATACCGCAAGATGTTCACCGCAATTGCGGAAGACCTGGCCAATCTCAAGCCAGGCTGGCTCGAGTTTCTGCCACCTCTCGAACCGTTCAAGCACTTGGTATTTTATGACCAGGCCGCACTCGTGAGAGGCTACCTTGTTGAGTCTGAGCCTTGGGTGGCGGATGCAGAGACCTAGTCACGTATACAACCACGAGCCATGTTTAGAAACGTAGCTGCGGGGCCGCCACTCACTTTCGCCCATATCTGCTCCCCGAACAGCTAAATACAACGTGTTATACGTAGCAGTGTGGCTACAGCTGGTACAGCTGGCACCATATCAAGCACTGCCATGCCTGATATGGCAAGCTGAGCCACACGACTATCGCCGACATGGCCACCACACCCATAGGATAAGTATAATCTCGTTGAGGCACTACAAATAAATAAAAGGACCGACCCTGAACACGACCACAAGTCTATGGCTCATCGGGGACCTCCTGGTACTCGCGTCGTTCGCGGTTGAAGCTCAGGTCTTGCAATTGGATCTGACCAAGGTTGAAATTCTCGAGGGCCCAGAGCCAGGCATAATAAAGCCCGGCAGAGCCGGCGCCAATGATGACGCAAGTGATCAAGAAGTTAATGATCCAGAGCATTGTTCAGCGGGCTCGTGTTAGTCGCCGCGGCGTAAATTCGCGCGAGCTTGTCGTTTCGAAACAGAGGCGTGGGCGGGGAGGTGCACAATCGCGAGCCCGCCGGCACTGGCAGTACCGCGTCGCAGTGCACCCTATTACATAATCGTGTCCTTAACAACCATGACCCTGCATGAAACCTTGCCTCGTATGTTTGTTCGCGCTAGCCGTTACACACCACCATCTTCACGATTCACGGCATATAGGTACCGATTAGCGGCGTACCTGAAGTAACATATACAAACGAGTCAACCTAGTCAGCCGAGACGAACGAACTATGTAGGAGCTGTGATGTGTGCGGGGCGTTCAGACGCATCACTGGCGGCGAAGGCTGGTATCCGAAGGCTGTATATGTGCTGTTTACGCGTCACTCAGTTCTCTACTGCACCAAAATGCGGATCGACATACCCTAAACATACTGAGAACCTAAGCGCACATTTATTTTAGTAGCGACTAGTTCCATAACTAAGTTTGCGGCTTAACACGCTCGGCTTCGGCCGGCGCCCAGCCGACACCGATGGGGGGGCCTTGCTCCAGGCATGTCGCCGCTCGTGCAGTATGTACGTGGGCTTTATCTAAAACAATTTAGTCGCACCGGAATCAACCCTAGCCCGCACATGTCCTGGCCCTCCCCTCACGCAAACGCGACGCGTGGTGGTCGGCCCCGGTCCCCTTGCTCGACGCCTCACATTTAATGTGAAACATCGACGACTCAGGGCAAGGGTGCGAGCTCGTGCGAGCAGGAGGCTGTTCTGCGAATCTGCAGACGCCAGATCAGCGCCCCCAAAACCGCGGCATGAGCGCCGGCATGGGAGGCTGGATCGGAGCCGCACTTTTGGGTGTTACGCCTGCGCAAGGTTGTCCTGTCTGTGGCCCGCGCCAGCCCTGCGCAGCGCGGGCCGGTGGCCGACTTCTAGCCGTGTTACGGGGAGCCTGCCTGTCGGGACCTGCCGCGTAAGCACGGCGGCAAGGGGGAGTTTTTGGTGGTGCAAGCCCGGGGTAAACTGGGCCACTAATTATAGGAGGTGGTGTCATCTCTGCGAAAAAAAGTCGGTGGCTTGCACGAACTGCAACGACGTGGGGACGAGCTATTTGCCCAACGCAACACGCGCAGAACTTAGCAGCCACAGCGTGCTCAGCCGTGATTTGAAAAATGGACGCGCAGCGTCACTACTGGCACGCGGAGTACGAGGCGCCGCCGTCGGCCCTTTTCTTCGATTCGCAGTCGCCGTCGCACTCCGACGCAGAAGGGTTCGCACCGGCGGAGCTCCACTCTCCGTCAGCCTCCCCGCCGCGGTCGCCGCAGAGCTACCGCGCGTCCCCGCCGCTGCGGATGCCTCACCCGCAGTCCCAGTTTCACACTGGACCGCCGCAGCAGCAACCGCAGATCCGCCCCGTTCGCAGTGACACGAGTGATCTCTACGACTGCCCGGACGAGAAGGACGGTGCGTACGAGACTGACGACTATATCCATAGTCTGTCGCTGCAGGAGATTCCCGAACTGCACGCACCAAATGACGGAGAGATTCGCCGCGAGGCGCAGCAGATCCAGCAAGTGAATGTGTTGAGCCCATCAGCACCGCTACACGCCCACGCGGACTCCATATATAAAAGCGGTAGCCGCAGCCCGCCGCTGCTGGACGCGCTTCCGACGCCGCGCATTCGCAGCCCGCTTCTGGGCGGCTCCTCGGGCGACCGCGCAAACTCACACTCTCACAATGCATCGCAGTCCTCCACGAGCGACGGGTCGTCGCGCTCGCTTGAGTCGTATGGGCTCGTCGAGTCGCCGCGCAGCTCGCCGCGGCTCATGCCGCAGGCGCGCCCGCAGCGCGCATCGATGGCCAGCCGCAATTCCATGCGCCAAAGCTACTACGACTTCAGCGCTATGTTGGGGCCGAACTTGGCAGACATTGCCGCCACGACGCCCGCGGCAAACTCTCTACTTCCTCGCATGAAAACGATCGACCTCTACCGTAAGAGCGCGCGCAAAACGAACGACCCCGAGCTCGAGTTACAGCTCGCTCAATACATGATGCAGACAGCTCTCATTAGTACTGCGGGATCCACCAATGCGTCGCCCGTGGCGTCGTCCGTAGCCGCGTCGTCCGGGTCTTCCAGCATTTCCGGTCGCGATGTGGCTACTAGCCATGAATCCACCGAGTCATCACGCAGCTCAGGCAAGGCCTCTAAGGACTCTAAGGACGGTGGCATCGAGACGGAGCAGAAACTGCGCGCTTCTTTGATGAAAGAAGCGCTCAGCTCGCTCAAGAGACTCGCTGAGCGCGGCCACGCGGATGCCCAGTACTTACTGGGCGATATTTATGCATCTTCGGCGATTGGCGGCAAGCCTGACATGGAGCGCAGTCTGAAGTACTTCCTCATGGCAGCCAAAAAGGGCCACGCTGAATCGGCTTACCGCGCGGCGTTGTGCCTGCAGGAGGGCTGGGGTACTACACGTGACGCAAATCGAGCCCTGCAGTTTTATCATTCCGCGGCCGTTCGCGGTCAGCCCGGCGCGCTGTACCAGCTAGGAATGGCCTACTTCTACAGCGGAATGGGTCTTCCCGACAATAGCGCGAACCGTCAGGCGGGAATTAAGTGGCTGACTCGAGCTGTGAACGTGGCAAACGCGACATTTTGCAAGGCTCCGCATGAGCTAGCCAAGATCTATGAGGTCGGATACAAGGATGTGGTGATTCCTGATGACACTTACGCTGTCAAGCTATACGCACGGTCCGCTGAGCTGAACTACATTCCATCCGCAGCGCGATTGGGTCGTGCCTACGAATACGGTGAGCTTGGTTGCCCACAGGATCCCAGTCTTTCCATCCATTACTACACCATTGCTGCTCTGGGTAACGACCCGAATGCCCAGCTGTCCATGTGTGCTTGGTACATGGTTGGCGCAGGGCCAACATTCCCGATCAATCAGGACGAAGCATACGAATGGGCTTTGCGAGCCGCGCTCAACGGTCTGCCAAAGGCTCAGTACACCATTGGCTTCTTCTTGCAGAACGGTATTGGTTGCGAGCGAAATGTACTGGAGTCCGGTAAATGGTACATGCGAGCGTCGCGCAATGGGTATGAAAAGGCCACACAGAAGCTCGCTGACCTGGGGATTAACGAGACAACGAAAAAGAAGGAGAAGTGCGTCGTGATGTGATGCTCGGGACCGTTCAAGATTGAGCATAAATTAGCATGGGAGCTGATGCCTGAGCTCGAAGAATTAGCCATACAACCCAGAAACAGCAGCGCCTTGACGAAGACGTTTGTCAATTCTATGAAGCAAGTATTAAGAAAGAGCCTAGACAGCAATCTTGTGGATAATGTACCTGTAGAGGTTAGCTCGCTGGCACCGACTAATAAGAGATAATAGGTGAATGCGTAACGCACAAGAGTTTGACCACTCCTACCATTAGCCGCTCAACCGACCTTTGTTTTCTTTTTTGGGTAAAAAACAACAAAATAAGCACCATACAAAAACTGATGATTAGGATTCGATAAAAGAAGAAAGTAAGGCTGATAATTTAAGCCGTGACGCGTCACGTCACAAATTCTTTGCTAAGTGCTTGGCGCGCGTAGCACATGTGTAACTAAGATTGCGCCTGTGACAGAAGGTTTCCGTTGCTCTGGCACTGACGGATCCCGCTAGTAGGCGTCTCGCACGTTTCTGTAAACTCGGGTTGAATGGTGATGGAAGGAACGCCGTATCCAGCAAAGCACTCTTGCACGGTTTTCGAAAGCTTCGAGAACTCCGAAGGAGGACTGTTGACCGTGATGTGCAGCGTCGCGACGACATGCGTTTCACTGAGTTGCCAGATATGGAGATCATGGATCTCCTCAACACCGGGAATGGACAGAATATCCTCGGCAACCTGGTCGCAGTTGACATACGGCGGCGTCGCCTGCAGCAACACGCGGGACGCGCGCACGCACAGCGGCACGGCCGTCGAAAAAATGATTGCCGTAATAAACAGCGACACCACAGGATCGAAATAGAATCGCCACGAGTAGTCGGTCTTCCAGATGAACAGAGCCGTGGCAATAACGCCAATGTTACCCAGCGCATCACCCATGACATGCAGGAACACACCCTCCATGTTCATGGACTTCGAAGAGGTCGTCTCACCCTTGGAGCGCGTGTGGTGGTGCTCTTGGTGCTCAGGGTCCATGTCAACGATCGGGTTTCCGTTGATGGTGGACCCGTACGTCGCGTTGCTGGCCAGCAGCCGCTGCTCCTCGCGAGCGACGGCCGACTCGGGCAAAAAGTCCATGCGCTCCGACGGGCGGTGCGAATGCGAGTGCTCGTGCGAATGACCGTGCTCCTGCCCCTGTTCCGCGTCCATGCTGTGCGAGTGGCCACCACCGCCATGGCTGTGGCCGTGCTCGTGGAACAACAGCAGCCCGAGAATGTTCGACAGCAGACCAAGAACGCCGATAACGAGGATGAGCTTTGGGTTCGAGATTTCTTGCGGCTCAATGAACCGCTGGATCGCCTCGAGGAAGATGGTCACGCACAAAGCGAGCAGGAACACGGCGTTCACAAGCGCACCAAGCACCTCGGCACGCTGCAGACCGTAGCTATAGGTTGCTGACGAGCCCGCCTTCGAGGCCTTGACAGCCCAGAGCGCGACGAGGAGCGAAAGCACATCGTTGAACATGTGGAAAGAGTCAGCGACGAGGGCCAGCGAATGCACGGCATAGCCAGTGGCTAGCTCGAGAATGGCAAAGCCCGAGTCGATCACGAGAAGCAGCGTGATGCGCAAGGTCTTGTCTAGCGCCATTGTAGTTGCAAGCGCAGCAGTCGTGCAAGATCGAAAGTTTTAGTTCGGGCGGCAGCGTAGCTGAACGGGGCGAATGCGGCCCCCGATTTCTTACCAAACATTATCACGTGAAAATATTTTGCATGGCTGCTGTGGAGAAGACAAGTTTAGCCGAAAAAAAAACACTAATCTGATGCATGCGCACATGACGATAATAGATACCTTCCTGCATGCGTGCTGAAACAGGTCTTAGAAAAAATGTCTAATAACTGAAAGACAAGCACATAGGGCGAGTCGGCATTAATCCTGGCGTTTGTAATTATTGCTTCAGAATCCTCAGTGCAAATAATCAGGGCGCGCACCGTTTGCGTGCTTAGGCACTGGCTTCGAGTATCGTAGGTCGCGCGCAGAACCGTTTTTACCTACTACGGCCTATAGAATAAATAAATAAAAATACAAACGTAGACGAATCAAGGATTTGTGCGCCAGCGTCCACGGCCACGGCCACGACCTCGCCCTCTTCCGCGACCACGGCCCCTCCCTCGTGGCGCCGTCTGGCCCGGCTCATGATGGTTTCTCGCCTTGACGACAAGACGGCGCTCCAGCTCCAGCTGCTGCCATTTGCGTTGCACGGCCCGCATGCCGTCCAGAACAGTGTTCACCGTGCTCTCCCACATCTCCTGGTTGTCCAAGTCTATGCTGATGCGCTCGAGCAGCTTGACTGCCTCCGCGGCGTCCTGCAAAGACTGCTCGGCCTCGGCGCTCAGGCCCGTTCCGGGACTGCTGGATTCGTCTCGCGACGGTCCTGTATTTGGCAGAAGTAAATCACCCTGCATATGTGAACCAGGAGCCATGGCTACGGCCGCGTTCGAATTTGTACCGACAATGCCAGGCATATTTGCCGGTGACGGGAGGACAGATGCAAACGGAGGCCCGTTACCAGGGTTTGGTGCGGCGGGCCCAGCAGCGCCAGCGCTAGCAGCGGCAAGCTGGTGCTGGGGCGTCTGCTGCTGCTCAGGCCCCGTGACCGGAGCCTGACTACTTTCGCTAGGCGTATCGTGGTGAGCTACCTGTTGTCGCTTGGAAGGAAGCGCGCCATCGTCGGGCTCGTCATCAGCAGATACTGGAAGCCGCCGCTTCCCTGCAGCGCGGGGCGGGGGACCAAACGAGGCAGCGAATGGCGTTGGCGTGAAGTCTAAATCCCAATTTTCAGACCTGGGACTGGTCTTTTCCCGCAGTGGGCTCATGCTTTCTGGCGAGGCTTTTTTTGCTCCCCGTTTTTTTTTGACAATGCGCAGCAGCGCTGGTGGAATTTGTCCTCCGCCGCCTCTCCGCTAAACTTTGTTGAGTTGCTAGGCTGCTCAGATCCGCTGCGTCCTCACACAAGACAGTGCCGAGCGTCCTCAGGACTGTTTATAATTACAGCGGCCTCCACGCTGCGTCAAGAACGGGGCCGAAGTGCAGCGTTCTGCTGTTGATCTTAGTTTTAAAGATGACGTTAGCTCCGAATGCACCTCTCCGGTCTCCTGCACCATCTCATGTATCGATTAGCACACGTGACACACACTCTTCGATGAGTCTCGAACCCGCGCCCCTGATATCGCAGCCCACACGCGCCGTTGCTCTGATCGAAGACTCGAGGATTGATGGCCCTGCCCGTGTTCAATCAAATGCTCCAGGGCCGGGTGCTCGAATGCCCTGGATCGGAAGCTGGAGATGGCGGGCGTGAGGCATGAAACCCTTCTGCCTGTTCTAGCCCTTGCCCTAACCTCCTTGTCGCCAGCAGGGGCCGGGTCCTCGAATCAGCGCTGCCGCAGCTCGCTTTGCTGGTTTCGGCACTGCTAAGTTCGCATGTGTCAGTAAAATAGGCGCGTAGATCTGAGTCAAGACAGTCTAGGAATCGGTAGCGCCATCGACTCAGACTCCCTCCTCCCCCACGCCTAAGAACCTTAGAAAGTTATCGTTCATATACATATATGTAAGTTGCGCTGCGGTGCAACTAACGGAAAAAAGGAGTGATCAGAAACGTAGTGGGTTTTCGTTACATCGTGGCCGTTCACCATTCGAGTAAAGGAAAACCAACCCTCATTGCGTACGGCCTTATCAGTCTATTTTTTTTATTTGCAATCGAGAAGGTTCGCCGTCGCCGAGGGGGATTCCTAACTCGACCCGATCAGCCGCGTCAACACGGGTTCCTTACTATATAATTATTCTTTGCTAGCTACCAGCTTGTAGTTGGGGAGGAGCGGTTACTCGCACGCGTTTCGTTTCAGGTGCAGAGTCTGACAAGGCAGGTCCGTTTGTAAAGGCGCCTGAAAGGACCCAGTTCGATGTTAAAACGCCCTATTTGGTCGATTGAGAAACACTCACCCATAATGGATCCATAATATGCGTGATGCATCATGCATGGTATACACTAACTAGTCCGTATGCTTGGCGCAGGTTCTTTTGGTGGGCCGTAACACCGCGACGCACTCACACAGGCAACACAAAGCTCTGGCCCTGGTACACCTTCGAATAGTACACGTAGAAAAAGTCGGAGTACAGCAGCGTTTGGATGAGCCCTCCCGAGATGGATACCCAGTCGCCGTGGTCTCTCGTGAACCCGCGGTAGATCCAGTTGAGGAGGTACAGGACGCGGTACGCGCCCAGCGCGAAGATGTAGTGCGTCGTCATCGTTTCTGCCTTGCCCGTGCGTTGAATCATGAACAGCTGCGGCAGAATGGCCACGCTCTCCAACCAGATGGAGAATGCCCAAAGCAGCTCCATGATGGTGAACTTCAAGTGGAACAGCAGCGCGAATACGGCACTGAACCCAATGAGGTACTGGACCTTGAATGTGTCGACCGACGACGGGCTCCGCGTCGGCTTCAGCTTGTGCGACATGAGCCACAGCACGTACCCCGTGGACCCCAAATACACGAACTTGAACAGCGTGTTGTACAACGAGTTCCATGGCTTGAACAGCAGGTCCAGGTAGCGCGTCACATAGACGAGCATGTATAATGCCTGCGTCTTGAACGAGAGCCCCGCCACGGAGCGGTCGCGCATGATCTTTGCGATTAGGAGATAAATAGACAGCAGATGCGTCGCATCGCCCGCGAGACGAAACAGGTTGTACATCAGGAATACGCGCGGCCAAGCAGAGCTTCTTCGTTGATTGGTACTCGCAAACGGTTCCGAACTACCCAGTGTTCACAACGGTTAGTAGACACACAACACGAGAGGCAGCTGGGCGGTTGTGTGTTTGTCACCTCGCAGCTTACGTGTCCCGTTACAACCGCGCCCGCGGCCTCCGTCACGTGCAAAACGCTGTCTCTCATACCGCCCGTGCAGCCTAAGCCTAAGCGCAGGACCGTAAGCTGCTGCGCAAGACTAGCGCAAGACTAGCCCTATGCTGGCCGCCAGTATGCTTGCGGCAGGCTACATTTAGGTTGCCCGAGCCTGTGCGTTCGTATAACACTATGTAGAAAATTAATTGGGCTTTGCGCGCTTGTTGGCAGCCGTTAGAGCGTGATCCCTCTGTCTCGCCTCGTCGTCGGCAGCCGCGTCACGCCGCTGGCGCGCAAGCTGTCGCTCTCTCCATGTGGCATACTCAGCGTCAGGATCAAGATCATCGGTGTCGTCGACCCCATGTTCCCTAATTGGCTGCAACGCGGCCCGCTCCTGCGCCAGCATGGACAGCGCTGCGTCCTGGCGGCTCGGTTTAGAACCATGGTTATTATCCAAAGATTTCCTTTTCCGCACGAATGTAGGGCGTACACTTGTCTCGGAGCTAGAGCTGCTTGAATCACTTGAATCATCAGACCCGCTGCTCAGGCTCCCTTCGGCGCTTTTTTCGGCGGCACTACTATAGCCGCTTGTTAGCGCATCGCCTGTATTCGCCGACACCTGCGTAATCCCGTTACCGTGCGCCGCCGCTAAGGCTGCTGGCGCCTCCTCGCTTTGCCTTAGTGTATTATCATACGGGTCGTCTTCTGTGGGAGCCTCAATATGTAGTGAACTGAGGCGGGCCGTCCCATCATTAGAAACAGCTTTTTGAGTGTCATGCCTCGGGTCTGAGCCGGCCACTGCGTCGCCAAGCTCGTCGTCGCTCGGCTCCTCAGCGCGCACAAAGTGCCGCCGCTTCATTACCAGCTTACCTCACCCAGATCCTACTTGTTCACGACGACGCTAACACCATGTCTGAGCAGCTGCAGCAGCAGTACAACGCGTACAAAACAATGCTGCAGGATCTGCAGCAGAAGATCTCCGAAATAGAAATGGACAGCGAGGAACATCGGCTCGTGTTGGAATCGCTGAAAGGGATGGACGGCGACCGAAAATGCATGCGCATGATCGGCACCGTGCTTGTAGACAAGACCGTGCGCGAGGTGATTCCCGTTCTCGAAGAGACCAAGGCGGGGCTTGACAAGGCCGCCAAGACGCTGCGTGACGATCTTGATAAGACGCAGAAAGACATGGACAAGTGGAAGAAGGACAACAACGTGAAAATCGTAGGCAACTAGAACTGCCGTCTTTTTCTTGTACATAGTATCCACATTTTTGGCGGCTGATTTGCCCGTGATCCGAACATGGTACGCCTGAAGGCAGGCGCAACTCGAAAAAGTCCCCCGCCGCCCCATAATGTACACGCGGTTATTGTGGAACGTCATCAGGGTCTGAGTTAAAGAGCATTGAAGCGCTTCTTTGCGCAGTCTCGCTGCTAAATGCTAGCTCAACTTTTAGCGCTGGGGGTTTTAGGACGTCTAATGGCACAGTAAGGTTGCCTCGGATCAAAGCTATGGCCCCTTAATGCTCAATTATGGAAGACGCTAGTTTTGTTGCTCTTTCCATGGCTACCTTGCGTACTACTACTCTATGGTCGTTGGTTTGAGTTTGCTTTTTCTTTGGCAATCCTTCTCGCGTTATTCTCATTGCAAAGGTGGTCAGCCAGGAGTACTTAGGTGGTGCAGTAGGACGCGCAATGCGGTTCGTAAATAGACGTACTAATGTTTGCTTTTTGGCATGAAATCCTTCACGCACTTCAAGTTACTGAGGCACCGTCCTATGTGCTCAGGCTGACTTAGGTATATAAAAGGCTTCTCAGTACCTCACATATAACACTTAGGTGCTTGACAAGCACCGGAAATGTGATCTCTAATATCAGGCTCTTAGCGGAAAGGAAATCCCTTTAGTGTGGGCCCGCATTCGCAGTTCACAAATATAACCCTAGTCCGGATAAGCATTGAGGGCTGGCGCCTGGCGCCAAATGTGGAGATTCTATCCGAATGAAGACTCCTGAGCTGTCGTTAGCACTGAAATCCATGGGCGCGATCATGGTTGAGCGTTGAACAATGCCAGCATTGTGTTGTAATATTATGAAACCACCGTGAACTAGCACTAATACCCCCACAGAGGGATATGAATACCGCTTTTTCTTGTAGGCATTGACTTCGCGACCAAGTATACGCGCAGGCCATTGAGCGGCATTAGAGGATACGGACAGAATTTTAGTATGGCGAAAAGATGCAAGACAATTGCTGGCTCGCGTTCAAGCTGGAATCGAGGAACTAGTTCGGCTCGGCTCGTGAAACATCAAAGCCCTTCTTGCCAGAATACACTAGCCCGACCCAGCGGAAGTCGCATTATAGCATTCGGTACCTGGCAAACACGAGCGTAACTACTCAAATCGAAAACGTGAATGCGTCGAGGACCACGAGTAACACCACGTCGCAACAAACTTCGCCCATCCTGGGCCTCCGCATTCATTCGAGGATAGCGATCGAAATCAAGGCGTTCCTCTGAGTCTTTGCATCCACTTAGTACCAACAGTCATTGCACTGAAGCCATCCTCTTACAATGACATATTTTACGTTAAGCGTATTTTAGATGGCTAGTTCTAGACGGCTAGTTCTAGACGGTCAGTTTTGTGTTTATGTTTTTGGACCGGCGTCACTCTACGCTTTTGTGCGCTTTGCGCGAACCTTCTTCGGCTTCTCCTTCACTAATTCGGATGCTGTTTTTTGTTTAACGACGATGGTCTCATCACCAGCGGTGCTAGTATCGACATCCGCAGTCACAGGCTTGGCGACGGGTGCTGCCTCGGCCGGCAGACCCAGGTAGTACACCACGAAAATAAGGAATCCAATGGCCGTGGTTGTGACACCGCCTAGGTAAACCCAGCTGTTCGTAATAGCCCATGAACGCGCCCATTCATCGTTCGCGCGGTGCCGAATCGTGACGACATCACGAGAGGAAAGATAGGTAAGGCCGGGACGTTTATAGTCGATGGCGAAAGTAAACATTCCGTACTGCTCCGGTGACACAAAAGAAACGCAGCCCTCGCTGTCCAGATTCACGCGGTAGTAAGGGTCCAGCATGCGGAACTCGAGCTGGATATCGGACATGTTGTTGTATTTGATCCAGCCACCCAAGTCCGGCTCCCACGCCTCGACCTCCGCACAGAAACGGAGCGGTTCGTCTACGCTATAATGGTTGTGCGAGCCGTGGATGCCCTCGTGCGCTGTTCTCGTGAGCCGCAGACGGCCCGACTCCTGGAACGCCCACTTGGTGAGTGCCTCCGAAGCGGTCGCGTCGCGCAAGAACGACGCGTGGCCCAGCCACACAAACCGCGAGCCGCTACGGCTCTGCAAAGCAGCTGCAGCGAAGCCGCTCTCGCCCAGCGCGAAAGCCTCCTTCAGCGGCTGCAGCGGCTCGTCCTCATCCTTCGCCGCGTTGTATGCGTACGCAGACGGCGGCGCCCGCGCAAGGCCGAAGACGAGTTCATTGTCGCCAAGAGTGGCTGCTGCCGAGCCGCGCCACTCACCGTTGAACTCGTTCAGAACGGTCGGTACCGGGAACGACAGCGGCATGTCGAAGTTGTCCACAAGCTCAACACCACGCGAGCTGACGTGAATGCCGAGCTGCGCCGCAGCATCGCGAATAGCGACGGGGCTATATTTCGGCGTGGAAAGGGCCACAACGTTGCCGCCCAGGCCCATGAACTCGAGGAAAGTTGCCGCCTTTAGACTGCTGCCCAGAGCCTTCGTTTTGCCGGGGACAACAACCACGGAGTCCACCACACGCTGGCCAAACTTGACGAGCTGCGGGTGCTCCTTGACGCCAACAATCTCGACGGCGTAGCCGCGCGCGGTGAGCGAGTCCGCGACCTGAGCGGCCGAGATATCGGTGTTTGTGTCGTCGTACACGACGAGGACGCGCTCGTAGCCAGGCGACGGCACCGCCGCCACCAGCGTGGCCCTCAGCAACGCGATAAACAAGCCCACAACTGCTTGCAACTGCATGGACGGCTTGGCTACTTAGTGCACTGGCTGCTTCCAGCTAGTGACCACCTGTGCCCTTACTGAGCACCCACGTGCTACGCGTTACGCCTAAGCTTGCGCTCGCGTTTACGCGCCGCCGATTGTATGCGCGACTCGCCGCGCCGGGACCTATTTGAGTGAGGCGCTGCGCGCAAACAGAGGACTTTGATAAAGTAGCCGAGCAGTATTGGTAGTAAACTAACTGAAGATAGAGATCACCATACGCGCGTGTGCGCGTGTGCATGGGCGTTGTGCGCGCGCCTGATTTGCCAGCACCTGCGCTTGATGTTCAGTCCTTAGTCGTGTTAATACCTCTAGATTTAAGGTGGTCTAAACTACAATTGACACAATCGTCGTAGGCGGAGCGCACTGACGTGCCTGAACACAGGGCGCAGAGAGGGTATGGTAAACGTGCGGTACCACGCCACGAATTACGTACTTCGCCATTTTGCCGCCGAAGCCACCTTTCGCAGTTTAGGAAACCACGCAATGACGGACTGCGGCGAGTATACAGACGCAGACTTCGCTGAGATTTGGTACGAGCTCAGCCGTACCGAGCGCTACGCGTATAAAATGGAGGCGGGCTTAGATGCACTGAATGGAAAACTGGACGCGCTGATTGATGCCGGGCGCAAGGAGGTGGCGGAAAGTCCAGAGCATAACGAATCCCCCGCCGACCTGTAAGGGCACTAAACAGGCTCAATTTACACTGCTTAGCTCGGACGCCTTGGGCCGGAGCCGTTGAGCACACTCGCCACCCAGCTCGCTCGCGCTCGACCCTTCCCTATCTAGCTGTCCTTCTTACCCGTAACCCGACTGGAAATATAGCGCTAGTCAATATGTCTGACCGGTTAGGCCTTGAGCCTGTGCACCGAGTGGTGCTGCTCGGCGGCCTTGCAGGCGTCTATGGCCTTTTACACGGAGTCGCCAAGGGCGCGAAGCTGGCTTCCTTCCGTTACTTGGCCGAGAACGCACACCGGCTTCCGCGTACAAAAGGCACCTGGTACTTCTTCCACAAACGAAAAAACTACGTGCTTCTAAAGCAGGGCATGAATACTGGCGCGTTATTGGCTGCCAAATACGGAGGCGTGACGGCGGCGTTTTTTGCGTGTGAGGCCGGCCTTGACCACGCCCTAAACAAGGTTTCCTGGTTCTCCACGGCCGGGTCTTCGGCTGTCATCGGCACGTCCATCGCCCTCTTCGAACGGCTTGGAGCGAGACAGGCGTTTAGGTCCGTGCGGAACTTTGTTATCTTTGGCGCCGTCGCAGGGATCGTCCAGGACAAAGTACGTGGCCTGTCGTCAGTATCGCGGCAGCAGCGAGCAGAGAAATTGCAACTACAGGAAGAAGCGCGCCTCCAAGAGCTCGATCAAACGGAGCACTCTTGAGGGGCCGGCGGTGCTGTACATACCACGCTTCTTTGCATTAATGTTTTACTTTTTTCTTGCACTGGTGAGCTCTTACCCGCATCGTATTCTAATTGTACATAAATAATAAACCGGCCTTCATGTTCATTCCTCCTCTTCCTCTTCATCCAAGTCCAAAGGATACATCAGAATACATGCCACGCCCGAGACGCTGTCAAGCTGCTCGCCCGAAGGGTGTAAACTGCTCAGAACAAGCACCTCGCATCCTCGCTCGCGCACGGCATCCGAGAGCGCCACGAACCGCTTGCGTTCCATTATATCGCTCGAGCGGAACAGTGAGTCCGTGAGCATGAGCGTCTCGATGGCCTCGAGACGCGCAGCCTTCTCGACCTCCGCGGGGCCGTACCACGCGCGCATATCGTCGTTGTTCAGCGACTTGAAGAAGGAGTCCATCACTTTCATTTCGCGGCCGTAGCGGGTGTCCATGAGCTGCGTCTGTACTTGCGGGTCGGCGAGCGCCTCAGTGAGAGCATGCAGGTGGCCAGAGGAGGCATGCACAGCCACAAACTTCGCTCTCGACTTGACCAGTAACTGGTTGTCCTCGCTCATGGCCTTCGAAAACACAAAATTGAGCAAGTCCGTCGGCGTTTGTCCAGGGCCAGCAAGCAGAACCACCTTGATTTTGCTTATGTTAATGTTCTGGGTGATTGCCGTGTAAACAGCGGCGTAGAATCTCTCCATGGCCTTGTCCTGGGCGGCGTTGTCGCCGCGCTTCTTGCGTGGAATTGTGACGTCCACTTTAGCGCGCATAACTGTCATGGCCTCGGTTACAAGACAAATGTGGGCGAGGCCCGGCTGCAAGACGACGGCGCCAATGTCGCTGCGGTTCTCGATGTTCGTGGCGTCCTCTACTTGCCCCAATGCGAAGCTGTCCCACTCATCCTTATAGAGATCGAACGGGGATTCGGGTTGCAGCTGAAGCGTGTGGAAGCTGCCCAGCGGAACATCCTTGTGGTCGGCCGAGGTCTTACCGTTCACACGCAGTAGACCCTCTTGCGCGTAGTATTCGATTTTGGCCACCTTCACGCGCAATCGCAGCATCACGCGCGGTGCGCCCTTCTCGGTCACAAGCTTGCGCGAGGTGAGCGTCTCGATCTCGTCGCCCTCCTGAATAATGTTATAGACATACCACATATCCTCCGCATCTTGCGGTAGCAGCGTCACGGTTCCACTCGTGTCCCGCTCTAGGTGCTTGCGAATAAGCTTCATTAGGAGAATTTCAAGTGTGGTTCAAGGTTGATTTCGTAACAAATTTATTGGGTTGCGTCGCGAAGTAGGGTGCGGATGTGGCGTCGGCGCTCAAAAGTATCACAGTTAAGACGGGCTCGCTGCGCACGCGCTGGATATGCAATCACAAACGTCTAGTAAAAAAAAAAAAATCCTTTTGATGTCGCTGCACCGACAAAGTGGTAAACAATATACCATTAACAGCCGTGAATGTAGAGATGCATGACCCCAGCCCAGCCGATACTAAAGCAAGCCATCTGCGCGTTCGCACAGAGCCAACGCTCAGGTCGAAATGGACCCGGACTGCTTGGCTCTCGAGCGGAGCTCCAGTCTAGAGCGTACAAACTACCAGACGCGCATGTATTTATAAATACGATATACTCAGCTCAATATACCCGCGCAGGGCCAAGCTTCGACGGCGCTAGAGACTACCTTAGCTCACGTTCGCGTTCTTCACGGTCGAGGCGCGCAGCACCTCACCCTTCTTGTTCACCAGCTTGTGCACGGCACCGTCCTTCTTGTAGATGACGTTCAGCTCGTCGTCCGTCGAGAAGTCTGGCTGCACCTGCTCCCAAACCTTCTTCTTCGGGTTCAGGACCGACTCCGGCTCCTCGTCAAAGCCCTCAAAGAAAAGCTTATCGCCCGGAGCAGCGCCCTCCGGCACGCGGATGAACTCAACAACACCATCATCCTTGTTGCTGGCACACAGAACCATGCCGTTCGACAGGATGCCGCGCATTTTCACAGGCTTCAGGTTCGCAACAACGACAACGTAGCGCTTCTGCATGTCTTCGATGGGAATGTACTTAACGAGGCCCGAGCAAATCGTGCGGGGCTCCTCCTCACCCACCTGGATCGTCGAAACGTAAAGCGAGTCCGCATCGGGGTGCTTCACAGCCTTCTCGATGAAGCCAACACGCAGATCAATCTGGCCTGGCGTGACGGGCCGCGCCGGTGCTGGTGGAGCCTTCTGCTTCTTCTCCTTCTTCTCCTTCGGTTTCGCATCCTTCGCGGCGGTGGCACCAGCAGCGGCACCCGCAGCGGCACCCGCAGCACCTTCACTAGCATCAGCAGCTGCCGGCTGCTCGGCCTTCTTGTCGGCCTTCTTGTCCTTCTTGTCAGCCTTCTTGTCAGCCTTCTTGTCGGCCTTCTTGTCGCCGGCCTTGTCACTCTTCTTCTCCTTCTTAGGAACCTCACGAGGCGCAGGCTGGCTCGGGTCTACCGTGAATACGTGCTTGCCAAGAACGTGCTGCACGAGATCCGCCCACCGCACAACATGGCGGTTCGCAGCGTAGTCTTCAGGCTTCAGCTCAGGCAGGTACTTGCTAGCCTTGCCCAGCACGAACGCGTCGACCTCAGTCGCATCCTGGCCGCCAAGAAGATACGTCGTGTCGCGGAGCACGTCGTTAAGCTCGGCAAACGCAGATGGGAAGCGCGCACTCAGCGTAAGCCACTGTTGGATCTGCGCCTGCTGGACCTCAGGGTACTTGGAGAGATCTATCTCAGGGGCACTCTCAGCGTTCAGCTTGAGACTGTGTTCAAACGCACTGCACAGAGCGTCACTCATGCTACTAAACTGGCGTCTTTGAAAGGGTCGAAGTCTGAAAAAATGGCTACGCAGCACCTGCATCCCACTCTGCTTAGTGAGGCGCGTCGTCTTTGGTTCGTCTCACTCACCTCTGGCCTTTGAGAGTATCGTGGCGCTCCGCTCGCGGGTCTGTTCTGCGCCGGGCAAGGGCCATGAGCGTGGCCGGTGGTTCCTAGGGCCGGAAATCTACGTGGCGCCCATGCGTATTGTAACCTGTGTAGACTTGGCGGCGGATTACGGGCCCGAGCAGAAGCTATCATCGCAATCACATGCAAGCCAGCGTGCGCATAGTGAGGGCCTAGGGGTCCACGATATGGCTCTGTGAACGTCCTAAGACTTGTCGCAAGATCCTCCTCCGCAAGTTAAACCAATGTTTACTATTCTTTTGGTCCGTGAGACACGTTTTGTCCATAAGTGATGGTCCCGTGTCGATCCGTGGCGGAACCCGGGTTACCGTGTGGCTGTGTTTACTGGCCGACGTTCGCCCGAAGTGTCATCACAATGTCTTAACCCCCCCCCCCCTCCGACTCCGATGCATCCGTGCGGCACCTCAACCGAGGCTTTTAGTGCCGCCGATCAAGGAAGGAAATTAAATTTGTGCATTACCCGCGGACAATTGTGCTGTCCCGACGTGTCTACGCAGCGGGCGGGACCAATTCATCGCCGATACTCGCAGAACCCGTTGGGTCACGAGGCTATAAGCGAAGGAGGGCAAGGTCTGGTTGTTGTGGGGCAGCGCACCCCCGCCCTCAAGCGTCTGCGGAGTGAGGGGCACTCACGGGATCGCTCGCTGCGGAAGGCCTGATCGCAGTCTTATGTACCGGCGAAAACCGCATTGACGTCTAGCTTTGCACAGTCTCGCCGTGTTTATTGTTTCACGCAAGACCGCATCGATTCTCGCGCACCAACCGGCAGCGCGGTTTTTAGCAGGCGAGCCGCATTAAAGTTTCCCCCACATTTTTGATAAGAAATTGCTGGTCTATGACTGGTTAACCGGTTATAACCGAAAAAAGCCCGGCTTCCGTATGGCAACTACTGAATGGTCAGGCACCATGAATGCGGCCGATCGTTTAGAATATACAAAAACAACATCGCAGAGCCCGTCCCCAAGCTCGCATACACCTAAGTCTAGAGGCGCAAAAGGAAGCCGCGCCAATGCCTCCGCAACCGACGGAAAAGGCGTCGAGATCAGCGCCCGCACGGGAAAGCCGAAGCGGCGAAAAGCCCTGCGGGCCTGCGGAAATTGCCAACGCACACACTTGACCTGCGACGATAATCGTCCCTGCGAACGATGTATCAAGCGCGGCTGCGCCGATAGCTGCGCCGACGGCGTGCGCAAGAAAATGAAGTACCTGGACAAGAACGCCGGGGAAAATCAGCCTGCGCTCAACGATCCCTTTGGCACAGCGGCCGCGCACTCCATTTATTCTCCGCGTGGCGGTAGTTCCTTTGGCATGGTTCACCGTGGATCCGTCCCTTCGCTCACAAACGACGAATCTGCATCAAGCCTTCTCGAGTTGTCGCATCGTGGCCGCGGACCGCTCATTGCTAGTCTTAGCCGAGCGGCGCCATCAAGCGTGGAGCATGCAGACCCTCTAATGATTCCTGTTACTGACGTTATTGACCAGGCGCCTTCTGAATTTGGGGTCGAGCCGATAGCCGCAGGGCCGCGGGTCCCCGAGATGGCGCATGCTGGCCACCGTCACTTATCTGACCCTACTCTTACATCGCACCATGATTTGGCTGCTGGCCCCGTTGCGACCTCTCCCTTGCATGTGCTCCCTCATGAAACTGCTGTCGCCCCTACTTATACTACTGCGGCAGCAGCAATTATAGAGCCAAGGCAAGAACCGGGCGCATTTCACTCCTACGCGGCCGACTCGGAGTATACCGTTGTTGCGCGCATGCTGGAAAGCAGCCGCGCAAAGTCCGATCAAGACTACAGTCCTGCCGACAGTCCTAAGTTCTCAAGCTCTAACGTGGATCTCCGCAATTTCGTGACCTTGCAACCTCCACCCGTGGAGCCTGGCCAAACGCCAGCAGATTCGGGCTATACGAGCTGGCTCGATCCGCCGCCGCCCCCTCCACCGGCTGTGGTTGTGCAGAGACGCAAGTCAGGTATGCCGAACTTCAAGCGCGTAGACAGCGACGGCAGCGAGCAGAGCGTTGGCACCGTACTGCCGCATCCCAGCGATATATATCGCAACGTGCGCGAGCCTTACCCGTATACTCCGGCGTTCCACGGTCTACTGACATTCCTGAAGCAGCGCTTCGCTCGCGAACAACTCATGCGCATCGTGCGCTCCATGGCTCGCATACGGCCGTCGTTCATTGCCGTAACTAAGGAGCTGACGCACGAGGACCTCGTATTTATGGAGCAGTGCTTTCAACGATCGCTTCTTGAATACGAAAAGTATTTCGCATACAGCGGGACACCAAGTATAGTTTGGCGCCGTACAGGTCAAATAGCGGCTGTGGCTCCCGAATTCTGTATGCTGACGCAGTGGCCGAGGCATGAGCTGCGGTCGCGCTTCATTGTGGAGGTAATGAGCGACGAAAGCGCTGTGGATTACTTCGAGCGCTTTAGCGACATGACCTTCACAGACACGAGGGGGCAAGTTATGTATGAATGCTCGCTTTTGACGCCCATGGGACAGCAGATCCGGACGAGCGCCGTCCTAACCGTGCGCAAGGACTTATTCGGGATTCCAATGACGATCATTGGAAACTTTTTGCCTCACGTCTGAGCACTAGCTTGGCGCAATTTTGATGATATACTCCGGTGGATTCTTCTCCTCCCCTCCGTTCCCCCCTCCTCTCTTCTCTTCTCTTCTCTTCTTCTCTTCTCTTCTTCTCTACACGCTTGATGTACAATATCATCAGCATAGTCCAGCACATATAGATTTATTCTCAAATATCGTTATAGACCTACTACTGCACTGCCAGCTCCACCTCCTGGACTAGGGCAACCGGTTTCCACTCCACGTAGGTATAGTCTGTATTTGAATAAGTTAGGTATAAAGTTACTGGGCAAGGATGCTCTTCACGAAATCGGTGTAGTTGACGTTTCCGTCACGGCCAACCTTGACGCCCTCAAGCAGCTCGTTCACCTCAGACTCCGACAGGGACTCGCCCATGCTTGTGAGAATGTACTTGAGCTCGCCGACGCCAATCTCGCCCGTGCCCTCCTTGTCGAACACTTGGAATCCACGGATGTAGTCCTCAGCCTCGCCGAGCGACTTGAACCCGCCGGGGCGGTTCACGACCTTAGTGAAGTCCTCGAACGTGAAGGAGCTGGCGCCGACGCCCTTCTCGAGCTCGGCCACCTCCGCTTGCGTCGGGTTTTGACCCACAGCGCGAAGCATGTCGCCAAGCTTATCGATGGGGATCTTCCCGTCACCCTTGCGGTCGAACAGTGCGAAGGCGTCCTTGAATGTCTTTGTATCCACGTTCGAGCTCATTGTTTACGTAGTGATGATAAAGAAGGACAACCAAAACATAACACTTATGTGCTTATGTGAGGCAGGAAGGCCACGCACGCGTCGGGCACACTATATGCTGAAGACGCGTACGCATGAAGTAAGTGCCGCGGTCGTCCTCACTGGTTAAGGCTAGGTTCGTGTATCCCACAGCAGGCGCCAGTCTTTCCAGCGTGGTCCACGCTCGCTCACAAATTCCTAAATATCAACCTAGAAATATCAACCTAGAAATATCAACCTAAAGACGCACCCGACGAACAGTGTCCCAGCACCGTTCTATATGATACATGCGAAGACTAGATTCACAATTAGCACTGTCAGTTCGATCGCGGGCTACCCTGAACTTGCGTGGCTACCTAGTTACTGCCACCCGAGCTAGTCGTGCTCTAGCCTACTTCTGCACCCGCATCACAGGATATTGCGTTCTCGCTTTTTGTGCATAGCTGAGGTTGGACGGTCTACGGAAATTTGAGGACAGTGTTGTTGGTTAAGCACCATACTTTGATCCTTAGCGCGCATTGAAATCGTGCTTCCCGCCTTCCTTCTCCACTACGCGTACTCGAACAATCTCCATGTGTCTATCCACGGCTTTGCACATGTCGTAGATTGTGTTCAGAGTAATTGTGGCCCCAACCAACGCCTCCATCTCAACCCCTGTGGGTCCAATCGTCTCTACCGTGCACTCAACGTCGACGCCGCTGCCACTCAAATGCAGCTTGTTTTTGATCTTCGTGGTCGCAATGGGATGGCAGAGCGGGATAAGACTCGGTGTCTGCTTCACGGCCATAATTCCCGCCACTCGTGCAACGCCGAGCACGTCACCCTTTTTAGAGGCATTAATCTGCTCGACAGCCAGCCCTGAGCTGAACTCGATACGCCCAGTAGCAGTGGCTCGGCGTTTAGTAGCTTTCTTCCCGCCTACGTCCACCATGTGCGCGTCTCCATCGGCATCAATGTGCGTGAGCTTGTTTGTCGAGTACATGCGTGCCACATTCCCAAAGGAAGTCGCTCGCATCAGCACTTGCGGTCGCGAGTGCACCTGTCGTCTTTTACATGTTAGTATTGTCCCGCAAGGAAAGCTTCGTGCACCCATGTATATAATGTGTACTTACCCTCCAATTAGAATCATGGGCCTATTTTTCATGTCCTTGAGTTCGTTCATGCCGGCATGCTCGCGCTTTTTGTTGTGCAATGCGGCCTCAACAACCGTCTTAATCTCCGACTCCGGTGCACCACTGCGCAGCATGTCGCGCAGGCTAACCTCCTCATTGCCGAAAAGGCACACTTTCAGATTGCCATCGGCGGTTATTCGCAAGCGATTGCAAGTACCGCAGAAATTGGATGTCATGGACGTGATAAACCCAACCGTGCCAGCGTGGGGCTTGCCATGCATGTCCGTGATTCCGAAGTTTTTCGAGGTCTCCCCAGGAATATGCGAAATGCGGTCTAGTGAGTACCCGGCATTCGTGATACGGTCCCGGATTTCTAGGTATGATATCATCTTGCGCTGCTGCCATTTGTTCCCATCAAACGGCATGTACTCAATGAACCGTACTTGGATGGGCAGGTACCGCGTCAGGGCCACAAAATCGGCGACCTCTTCGTCATTCTGCCCCCGCATCACGACGCAATTCACCTTTACATTTGGAATGCCGGCTGCCACGGCGTCATGCACGGCCTGCAGCACCCGCTGGAAGCCCAGGCGGCGCGTGAAAAAGTTGAATTTGGCCTCTATAAGCGTGTCTAAACTGATGTTCACACCGGTCAAACCGAACCTCCTCAAGTCCTTCAGCTTTCGTGACAGCGTAAGCCCATTTGTCGTAATTGCGAGCTGGTTAAGCCCTGGCAATGATCCAAGTGATTCGACAATAGGCATGAAGTCTTTTCGTACCGTAGGCTCACCACCAGTGAGCCGGATCTTGTCGACGCCGTGTGCTACAAATTGCTCGGCGAGCTGTGCGATCTCGGGATGCGTCAGTATGTGGCTCTCGGGGGAGAGCGGAACGCCCTCTGCAGGCATGCAATAAAGACATCGAAAGTTGCATCGCTCGGTGAGGGATATGCGCAGATAGTTGTGCACTCGCCCGAACGAGTCAACAAGCTTCATGGCTTTCGCTTTGGCGTCGGCGCGAACTGGTTGAGTGCTGAAAAGCGACGCGAATTGATAAGCTGCTTATCGCCTATAAGCGCCGCTGACGCATCCGTAGATCATCTAGTCATAGATTTATATGCACGCCGCGGCGACTGTGACCACCGCGTTGCCGCCGTGCGCCCTCGTTTTCGATGATCAGGCCCAGAATTTAGTGGTTGGCACCTACGAGTTGCATAAAGAGACGGGTGTTCGTACTGGCTCGCTTGATCTATATACGCCGGATCTGGAACTAGTGCGAACCGCCGCTACTGAGTCGGCCATATTGGACGTGCGTCTGGATGACCACGCGCTTTTCACGGCCCACAGCACTGGCGAAGTGCGGCTCTGGGACTCAGCGCTCAACCAAACGGATAAAATAGTCTTTGGCGACGACTCTTTGGTTACTCAGATTGCGATTGACGACACTAAATTAGGCGCAATCCTTACTTCCGGCGAGGCAGTGATCTACGACTTGAGGGCCGAACGTGAAGTATACCGTGAGAAAATTCATGATTTAGAGGGCTGGACCATTATTTTTCACGAAGGTCTCGTGTACACTGGTGGAGACGACCGCGCGCTTGCTTGTATAGACCCGCGGATTCCATACATGCTGTGGAAAGTGAAGCCTCATGATGCTGGCGTGACATCAATTTTGCCGCGCGGCAACCAGCTTTGGACAGGCGGCTACGACGACTGCTTGAACCAATTTGATCCACGCACGCGCCGATCCGCCGAGTCCGTAAACCTGGGCGGCGGGGTCTGGCGGCTGATCCCGAGTCCAGCCAATGCAGCTGTACTGGCATGCTGCATGTATGGCGGGCTGCGCATTCTTGACCCGCAGCAGTTCGGGCAAGTAAAGGGTTCTTTAACCAATCACGAGAGTATGGTCTACGGCGGAGCTTGGCAGACGGATAATGTGGGCTACACTTGCAGCTTCTACGACAAAATGCTACAAAAATGGTCTTGTTGATTCGGTAGAGGATCTTCTATCATAGGACGCGCTGTAAATATCACCCAGAAGGAACACAATCTCATGCTCGAGGATTCTGTTCAGTACCTATTCGTAAAGTTAGGCTCTATTGTGTGTCTAACAAGGGCTCTGTATTTTGCTGCAGGTGCTCTAGAGACAGGCATCTCGGCTAATCGTTGTGACCGCACTCCACTCCCACCCCCAGAGCAGGAATGAGGTACGAAGCTGGCCTCGACCAGTGAAAAGTGTGTGTCTCTATTTAACGACGTAATAGTTTATTAGTGGGCTGTGGTTTTTCCTTTCACGCTCTTTCTCGGCCCCTTTTTGTGTTTTGCATGGCCCGGGTCCTCTTGAGGCCAGGTGGTGTCTTACCCTTATATTGTTGGTCCCACCTTCCCCAGACCATAACTGCCGCGTAGCGCATGTGGCCAAGTATGGTGCGCAGCGGTGGATTCGGTGGACTCGTTGGACTCTTAAGCATCGCTATGGCGGTTTCCAACCCCGAGGGCTATTCTGAAGACCTTGTAGTACAGCCTTTGCCCCAGAGCATGCTTCTCTCCAAGTTTTCGTTTGAGATGGCCCAAAGTGTCGACGCGAACTCGGCGGATCTCAGCGAGTACACGGTATTTCCCCGCTCGCTCGGCCAAATTCTTGAGCATTCGCAGACGCGTGAGTTACATCTCCGCTTTGGCCAGGGCTGGTGGGATGCCGACGCGTGGGGCGCGCCCCCATTTGATGGCGCCTACGCGGGGGGATAGGCGTGGAACTGTGGGCCTGGGTCCAGGGCTCAGACCTGGATGATGCGCGTGCCAATTGGCACAAACTGGTGCACTCTCTAGGTGGCTATTTCTGTGCGTCTATCAACTTCATCGATGAGACGCAAACCACGTTCCCTTCGGAGGCCATTGTTTCACCACAGGGAACGGGTTCTGAAGATGCGTGGCTTATGCGTGGAGCCCTACCTGCGGAGCCTGTGTGCACCGAGAATCTGACTCCGTTTTTGAAGCTGCTGCCTTGTAAGGGGAAAGCGGGCGTTGCAAGCTTGCTTGACGGGCATACCTTGTTCAACTCCTTGTGGCAAACTATGAGTGTTGACGTGTTTTGGCCCTCCGAGTCACAAATAAAACTGGAACAAAAGGTCACGAACGTTATTGACACGACGCGCAGCGATCGTGCGCCTTTGCCCTATCATGAGAGCGCGGACCAGCTCGAGTGTGACAGGTCTAAGCCATGGGCGAATGACTGGACTTGCTTCCCTGTTGCTCGCACGAAGGCCTCGTACACGCTGAGTTCCATGTTCGGTAACGGGATCAACGGCCGTTGCCCGCTCGCGCAGGGGACTGTGGTGGACATCGTGGCTCCACCCAACTGGCGTGTCAATGGTAGCCCCGAGACGCGCAGATTCGAGCTGGGTGACGGGCTTCTAGATTTTGAGCTTGAAACACAATCTGCAGATGAAGTGGCGCCTACCGAGCCGCCGGCGCTATATGTAGATCGCTCGTTCAGCGGCTGGGGGCAGCAGAGCGGAGGCATACGCACGATATTCACAAACCCCAGTAACTCGCGGATTAACGTCGCGTACTTCGAGACCCTTCCCTGGTTTATGCGTGTATACCTGCATACACTCTCCGTTTCGGGCGACGGCGTACTCGTCGCAACCGACTATACACCTAGTAAGGATCGCGAGCGTGCTTCTCAGCTGGAGCTGACTCTGAACATTGAGGCGAATTCAAAGCTGGCCATCGAGTACGCATTCGACAAGTCGCTGCTTTTCTTAGAAGAGTATCCGCCCGACGCTAACCATGGATTCGAGGTCCCACCAGGCGTCTCCGTTATTACAACAGACACAGGAAGGTACTCAACCCGCACTTCATCCCTGCTGCTCTCACTCCCTGTGCCTGACTTCTCTATGCCCTATAATGTGGTCATTTTGACATCAACAGTGATGGCCCTGGCGTTCGGCACCATATACAACCTTATAACTCGCACGGTCGTAAGCGAGGAAGTTGCTGAGAAACTGGCGGGTAATACTAAGTCACCGCTCTCAAAGCTGTTGGCCAAATTCAGTGCCAAAAGACCCGCGGATCTAGATGCCAGTGGTTAAACCGTTGCGAGAAATACAAGCTAAAAATTAGACTAAATTATTTTGCGTGTCCAATTTCTCCGGTAGCGACTGCTAGATTCTAACCCAGCCATTCGGTAGGTGGTCCGGCCCCAAACTGTTCCGGAAGCCGCTCGGTATAGCCGTCATGTTGAGCATACAGCACCGTTGCCAAGTTTGAGTCTATGCTGCCAATGACACCCGTAGCATTAGCATAGTTAGTCTCAGTTTTCACGTCAAGATTCTGCGGCAACCTGCTGAAATCACGAACTGGAGTTGAAAATCGGCGTCTTTCTAGAAGCATCATCTTTATGCTACTAGACCCCTGGACGTGACACAAGTCTTTCGGCGCCTCGTCAACTTCACCAGTGCTTTCTTCATCTCGGAACACGAGCAGTGGTGCGGCTCTTCCTAGCATTGGTGTCGATGTGCTCGAATGAGGACGTATCTGCCCGTCAAGCGGTTCGACCGGAACCTTATTTTCGCGGTTCTCGAGACTAACGTACGGAAACTTGCGTGTTTCCAACCCCGGTTCTTCCTCACTTTCCTCAGTGTCCTCCTCCTCACTATCAACGAAAACTTTAAGCTTCTTCGGCCCTGCGGAAGAGCAGTTTATGGGCCTGCTCCGTTTCTTGGTGGCATGCGGGCTATCCGAGGTGTCTCGGGCCGTCGGATGCCGTTCAAGAAAGCTGGCTCTCGCATACTCCAAGCGCGGAAGAGGCTGCGCTTGGCGCTGAATACCGCGGTCCAGAACCCTCAGTACGATGTGAAGCATTCCCACTGTTTCGTAAAGATTCGCCCACTTCTCGTAGAACAGAGCGGAGAACCTGCCAATGTGTTGAGCCTCCATGTATTCAAATATTCTTTGCGGGGCTGAGGACAGAGTAGAGTACTCTAACCACAAATTAATATACCGCAGGTCGTTCTTATACAGGGCCCAAGACACGAACGTGCTCAAGCAGTTTTCCATTGCAGGTATCATTTTCGGGTCCAAGCCCACAAACGGGAATGATATCTTGTTCCGTTTGTGGGATTCCAGGTAACACGATAGTGGGTCGTAATCGTCTTCAGACTCAATTCGCGCTGACGCGCTGGACTTTGGGTGCGACCGACTTGTAGAACCTGTCGTCGGCGCATTGTCCACAAGCGCGTCTTCTAGATCCCGCAACCGATACCCATTTGGCTCAGGGACAATGTTTTCCTTATGACTTTCCACAATTCCTATGTCAACCATTGTTTATGGCTTTTGTTTACAGTAGAACGCGCGTGGTGGCGGGGTCGTGGTGTCGGTGGTGGTGGGTCTTCTGCCACACTGCGGGCCCTAGCCCTTGCTCATGATACGGACAGCCGACGGTTGGGCTGAAAAAAACCACCACCCTCAAGCTGATAAGTAGCGCTGATAACCATTGCACCAGGACCTTCAATGGATTCGAAAACTTTGGGCATAGTGGGCGGCGGTCAGCTCGGCCGCATGACGGTCGAGTCTGCAAACAGGCTGAACGTTAGGACTATCGTGCTTGATGCCGAGGGCTCGCCGGCCAAGCAGATCAACGCCGACGAGGGCCACATCACTGGCAAGTTCACCGACGCAGCTAAGGTACAGGAGCTTGCGGCGTCGGCCGATGTTCTCACCATTGAGATCGAGCATGTGGATGCTGACGCACTGGAAAAGTGTGGCAAGCCTGTTATGCCTGAGCCGCGCACGATCAAACTAATTCAAGATAAGTTCGCGCAGAAGGAGCATCTTGTGAAGCAGGGGCTTGCGACGGCACATTCGGAGGCCGTTGAACCGACTGTTGAGTCGTGCAAGCAGTTCGGTGACCGAAACGGCTACCCGTTCATGTTGAAGAGCAGGCGTGACGCCTATGATGGCAAAGGCAACAGCGTTGTGAAGAGCGTTGCCGACATCGCGGCGTCGCTAGCAGAGCTGCCGAAGCAAGGCCTGTATGCGGAGAAGTGGGCACCCTTTACGAAGGAACTTGCGGTTATGGTTGTGCGTCTCAACAACGGTGACGTTGTTACTTATCCGTGCGTGGAGACAGTGCATGTGAACAATGTCTGCCATACGGTCTTTGCACCGGCTCCTGTCGCGGAGCATGTTTCCGAGGCTGCGCAGGATCTCGCGAAGCGGGCCGTCGCGTCGCTCTGGGGCGCGGGTGTGTTTGGCGTGGAGATGTTCTTGCTCGAGAACGGTGAGTTGCTTATCAACGAGATCGCACCGCGACCGCATAATTCAGGACACTACACGCAGGATGCCTGCGTGACGAGCCAGTTCGAGGCCCATGTTCGTGCTTGTGTTGGGTTGCCGCTCCCTGCTGAGGCAACTGAGTTCAGCACGCCGGGCACAAGTGCCATTATGCTGAATGTTCTGGGAAACGTGGATGCAAGCGAACTCAAGATGTGTGAGCGTGCTCTTATTACGCCTGGCTGTGCTGTGCACCTCTACGGGAAGAGCTCGCGACCGGGAAGGAAGCTGGGCCACATCAACATCGTTGGGTCGAGTCTCGCAGAGTGCCGCTCGAAGCTCCGCTTCATTGAGAATAACGAGCCGACGAGTGTTGTGCCAAAGGTCGGTGTGATTATGGGCTCTGACTCGGATCTGCCCGTGATGAAGGCAGCGTGCCAGGTCCTCAAGGACTTCGATGTTCCCTTCGAATGCAGCATCGTATCCGCCCACCGCACGCCCACAAAGATGGTGGAGTACGCCGACTCTGCTGAGTCCCGTGGAATCAAGGTGATCATTGCTGGCGCTGGCGGTGCAGCACACCTCCCCGGCATGGTCGCGGCGTCTACTGTCGTACCCGTTATTGGTGTGCCTGTGAAGGGCTCTTCCCTTGACGGCGTGGACTCGCTCTACTCAATCGTACAGATGCCGAGGGGTGTCCCTGTGGCCACTGTAGCCATCAACAATGCCATGAATGCCGGCTTGCTGGCGGTACGCATGCTCGGCATTGCGGACGCGACACTTAGAGGCAAGCTTGACGAGTTCCGTCAAGAAAAGAGCGATGAAGTATTCGCGAAGGATGAGCATTTGCGGAAGGTCGGCGCTCACAATTACAAGTGGCCAGCATAAACTCTCGAGGTAAACGCCAGTGCGTTTCTGTAACAAGTAGATTTCTTTTTCTTTTTCTTTTGGTTTAGAAGAACCTATGTAAATGAGGATCAGACAAGGAAGTGCGTCAATTTCATACGGAAGGAGTGGTTGCCGCAGTATCATCAGCACGTACGAATTGGAACACGAAGTTAGTACCAATGGCGGCAGCAAGCGAGAAGCAGATTATGGCGGGCCCAAATGGATCATCATAGCGAACTGGCGCACGGTTACGAATCGCCCAGACGCGATAGATATACGTGCCGATCGAATAACAAATCGTAAGCACAGCTGTCAAAAAGAATCCCACCGAAGCTCGAACCGCAATCTCAGACCCAAAGTTTAAAAGCCCGCTGGCCATAGCGCCGAGAATAATTCCAATTTCAATCCAGGCCAAGAACGTGCGCTCGTTGGCGAAGTAGACCTTTGGCTCAATGCGTACAGGAACGCTGATGACCTTTCCTGGTGGTACCTGGAGGTTCTCGATATACTCGGTGCCCTCGGGGTCCTTCGCAACGCGCACATCGTAGCCAATGATATCTTTCACACACTGCACTGCCTCATGAACAGCACGTTTCCAGAGCGGGCTCTCATATGAACGTGAGGAGTCCACGCCCGAGACGAGGCCAGTATTTTCGTTGGGTTGGCTCGCGCCGCCGCGGTTTGTGAAGCGCACATGACCGATTGCCTCTTCCTCGTCGACCGATTGTCCACTTGGTTCCGGGCGTTCAATGCCATAGTTCTCTATTTGGTTCGGCGACTTGCGGATATCGACATGCATTTGCGGTAGCCAGAATGGAATGAGTTTTACCTTTTCTGGAATCAGCGTGGCAGTGCCGTGAATGAACTTCGAGTACTTGGGGACCGCCTCGACGAGGTGGCTCGCCACGAGCTCTCGGATCCACAGAGGTGGCTCTTGGCCCATTTGAGTTTGCAGCTTGACCTCGAGCACCGCATAAGGAAAACGCTCGATGTCAGCCGGTGGCAGTTGGCTGAAAGGCCAATCCACACCGATATCCATGCGTCGCCAGTTTTTGTGCGCGCGATCAAGGCCGTCAAAGTCGTCCTCACGGACCATTGAGAGCTCGGTGTCCAAGGAGATTCGAACGCGCGCATCACCTGGCAATTGGAAGGCCGTTCGGTTGTAGAACGAACGCACCACAGGGCGCAGCCGGTCGTGAATCACACGATATTGCACCTCCCGAGCCAGCGCCTCGAGCGAGTCAATCTCTTTCTTAGACTTCTTACCCTCGCGTCTAGCCTTGGCAAAAATCTGCTGAGCAGTCATCTTGCCGCTCATGAAGTCGTTGACGTACTTCTCTTTAAGCGCGAATCGCGCCTTCACACTCTTCTCGCCGGTCCAATCCTCACGGTGCGTCTTGCGCTCCACGAACACAGTGTCCGTTTTCATGCCACCGTACCAACGAACCCGAATAGCCTCAGCACCCTCCGACTTTTCAAGACGGCCGCGATAGAGGTCAAGGTGAGAATTGTCGTAATAGATGGACGTGATGGCGTTGTCTTCGCGCTCAAACTCTTTGTTCGCATTGAACACAAGTACTGGCAGGTGCTTGAGGATGATAAGCTTCAGCTCCGTGATGTTGTCCTTGTGGACCCAGTATTTTGTCGTTTGACGAACAAAGTTTTGCTGATTCCCGCCGGCGCTGGCGTCACCGTCAAGAGGGCGTCCGCGCGTACGCACGAGATCGTAAAGCTTCGAGAGCTTCACAATGAGGTTGTCATAGTTCTCCTTGAAAAACGGCTTGGAGTTCATATGTGCAGTGAAGATTGGCCGCAAGCTCCACCGCGTGAGCTTGTCGTGTTTCTTGACAATTTTCTGGAACCCCGTGTAATTGAGCTGAGAGAACTTTTCCAGGTCGTGTACATCGGCAATGATCGACGACAGATCTGCCTCGAGTTCCTCATATTGCCGCTCCTCCACATCCTGAGGGTTGGCCTCGGCCGCCGCAATCGCCTGCTTGACCTCGCGCTCCACACTCTTCATTCTGCGGTTCACCTCGTTCGACTTGAGTTTTTGAAAGTTGTACACCTTGTCTAGTTCACTCTCGAGCATGGTCACGAAGGTCTCCTCGTCTGTCGACGTCCACTCATCATCGTTTTGCCCCAGCCGCTTGCCGAGCTCGCGCTTGAGCGCGTCGTAGTTCACGTAATAGTATCCATAATCTTTGATGAGGCTCTGCTTGAGCTGCTCACCGAACTTCATGGACTGGGTTCGCCGTTGCGAGCAGAAGGGGAGTGCCGATAGAGGGGTCTGGTGCTGGTAGGCCCGTTCGATCCTGACCAAGAGCCTGAGTTGAGGCAGCGCCCCCTTGCCCACGCGGAGCACGCACGTGTTGATAGCGTATTGTTTTCACACGTGGTGGAAATACGGATGTGATAAGGCGCTCCCGCTCTGTATGAAAGGAATGCCAAGGTGAGCTACGTATCTAGGCTAACTTGGCGAGCAGCGTGATTTCGGTCCTTTTGGGTTAAACAACAGTTAGCATTGGAAGCGGGAGGTACGCGCAACTGTAATGCGCACTGAAGGCAATGGCATATGCGGCTTGACCATATCCCCCGTGTACATATGAAGGGTTCGTACTACCCCTTAGCTTCCGATTATGCGCTGCAACCACGTACTGCCGTAGCAGCTTCGGGCGCCTGAACCGCCGCGGTTTCACATATCTGCAACGGCGAAGCTTCACGTGATATGCCCTGGACGTTAGCCCGGCCGTTCACATGCAGCTCACTCTTGCGGCCTTTCACACGCGCCCGTGCCCAACTATTTAGCGTCAAACCACTACCTCTAGCTAGAGCAGTATGGGTGTGTACCTGCCGCAGAGGGCTCTGCCCGGCCTAAAGAAGTACAAGTATGCTGGCGAGGACCGGTCGTTAGTGTCGCGGTATGTCCTTAAGCCGTTTTATACGCGCCTTATTGAGTACTTTCCGATGTGGATGGCCCCGAACCTGATAACGCTGCTTGGCCTGTTTTTTTCCGTTGGAAGCTTCCTGCGTGCTTGGTATTTCAACTCGGACTTCACATCGCTCGACACGCCGCGCTGGGTCTTCTTCACGTACGCCGCGGATCTGTTTATTTATCAGACGCTGGACGCTCTTGATGGCCAGCAGGCTCGCCGCACGGGTTCGAGCTCCCCGCTCGGTGAACTTTTTGACCATTGCGTGGATGCTATCAATACCTCATTGCAGGCATACGTGTTCTCGAGTGTGATCAACCTGCCTAAGGAGCTGGTCGTGGCGACGCAGGCCCTTTGTACCTTGAACTTCTATCTATCGACATGGGAGGAATACTACACACACAAGCTCTTCCTATCGTTCTTTTCAGGCCCCGTCGAAGGAATCCTGCTGATTGTTGGCTTCGAAATCCTGACGGGTATCAAGGGCCCTCAGATCTGGGACTCGGAAGTGCTGGGAAAGCTTACCTTGCGCGATGCCGTTTCCGTGGCGTCCAGCTTTGGTCTTGCCGCCAATACTTGGGCGGCTGTGGACAACGTCCGCAAACTTGGTGGTCCCTTCCGTCAACGGCTTTTGGGATCAGGCCCGTTTGTGTCAATGTGGGTCGGCTTTGGACTCTGGGCAGCCCTGGCGTGGCCAGACATTAGCACGTCTGGCTTCCTGCCCTTTTACCTAACTGTGGCTCTCACGTTCGCCTTGCTCGTAGGACGCATCATCACTGCCCACGTCACGAACCAGAAGTTCCCAATGTGGAATCCGCTGATTGCCGTCCCATATGTTGGAATCATTTTCCAGCTGCTGGTGCCAAGTGTGCGCGCCACCGATGTAGCGCTCGTCACAGCTGGCATTGCATTTGGTGTCTACGGGTCGTTCGTTGGCGAGGTCATCACTGAGATCACTACCTATCTTGACATAGGCTGTCTCTACATCAAGCACAAGCCGAAGCAAGCTTAGCCGTGCTTTACGCGTCAAATACCTGCTCCGGGCGCACGTCCCGTTTCGGAAGCATCACGGTCGCGATCACGGACGCGATGGCCATATTTGGTTGTTCGTGATGGTGGCCAACCCTTACATCAGGCACCTCTACCAAAGTAAATAGATACATAAATTAACTGCACCTCCTCGCGTTCTAGTACAGCTCAGGTTCACGTCTGACCTCGAGACTCCAGCAGTTTACTGTCACGCGGCTTGAACCTCCACGCAATTGTGTAGCACACTAGCCGCGAAACGGACGCCATGTTAATACTGAATGCGCTCGTGAGCATTCTGCACCACAAATACCACTACGGAAGTGTCCGCATGGACCTCGCTTATATAGCGCCACGCGTCATTGCCTCAGCAGAGCCTACGGAAGAGACGCTCATCCCGTCGTACCGTACAAAAGTAGCCGACTTGGAACGCTTCCTTCGCGACCGCCATGGCGAGCATTGGCACGTCTGGAACCTGCAGGAAGACGAAGAGCTCAGCTATGACCCTACGAAATTCGGCAAGACGGTCATGACTACTCCAGCAGTGTCTCGCTATCCAATTCGTGATCATTGTCCAATGGCATTCTATAAGCTTATTGGACTCGTCGCAGAGATTCAGGCATATCTACTTCGGGATCCCAGGAACGTGGCCCTTGTGCACTGCAAGTGTGGCAAGGGCCGCACTGGCATGGTGGTTGCAACCTATCTTATGGCCACCCGCGGAGACAGCGACGAGGAGGCGAATCGCGAGTTCACGCGCAAGCGCATTCGGTACAGCGTCGTCAAGGGTGTTTCGCTAAACAGCCAATTGCGATACTTGAGGTACGCCCATGAATTCTTTAAATCAGGGCAGAATCCTGCATACCTCAAGCGCGGTCTTATTCGCATCGTCGCCATCAGTGTGCGCTATTCACAGTTCAAAAACCTAATGTTCAGCCTCTTGGCGCTCGACAGCCTGCAGTCTCCCGATGGCGGCGCGCAGAGCTGGCATGTTGTGACTCGCCGCGACTATCTTATGGTGATGTGCCCTGCAGAAACGCAGGCTGTGTTTCCAGCCGACCTGTTGTGCCAATTCACTGGCTTTGACCAGGGGGCAGCACCGCACCAGTGAGCTTCTCTTTTAACGCCGATTTTGAGGCCCGAAACCCCCAAAATATTAACCCACAACTCCCCTTGGCAGTGGATCCCAGCATTCCGCCGCCATACGGCCCACAAGCTCTCGGCTTGGTGAGTGCGGATCAGCATATTCACCGATTCCACTGTGACTGGGAAATGGTTGACGGCAAGTACGGCACGCCCTGGTTGGGTCCGAGGTTATTCGATTCCGTAGAGATCTTCTGGCGCGACGAAGCTGACCGTATTATATAGATTTGTTGTGCGATACAGCATGCCCCTACCAACCGCATCTGGCATTTTCGAAGCTTGAAAGTTGTGTGCATTAGTATCTATGTTTACAGCCATCTTAACTACTCCACGAATGGTTCTCGGTTCGCTTTACCCACGCGACGACGCGGTGGTCCTAGGTCAGGGTATCATAAGGTAATCAGACGCTCGCTCCTGCGCACCCAAAACAACAACATTATTCAGGTCAACAGTGTGCTTGTAGGGGTGAATAAGTTGGGATGCAGAGTGAATTGGGCCCGGCTGAACAGCCTCCTGATACATTTGAAGACATCTCCTCGGAGACTCCCACCGCTAGAGGGCTTGAAGCACCACAGGATGGTATGGTAAATACAAGTTTCTCAACATCAAGCAGTAGTCTGTTATCAATACCCAGTGAGTCACGACAGCACGGATCAGTCGCGCCACATGAAGTGTCTCAGAGTATGGAGCTCAAGGGTCCGAAGTCCCAGGATAACCCGGCGAAGCACGACGGAGTCGACGCGAGTGACCTGGGCTCTCACTCCGCAAACCATAGCCGACCTTCGAACCGCGAGCCAACTTTCGTCCCTGGTAATCTCGAACCGGGCCTTGAAAACGGGCTACTTGGAAACGCAGAAGTTGTGGCAGATGGATCTGCAGGCCTTGGTTTGGTAAATCACAAAGATGAAGCAAAGCCTGAGCAATCACCAAGCCTTGAACAGTTGCCAAGTAGCGTGGGTGTGGAACAACCAATTCTTAGTGCGTCACAGAATGTACTGCTGAGACACAGGCAGGTGAAGGAGGAGTCGTCCGAATCTGCCAGAGTTTCGTCTCGTTCAACACCGGGAAACGTGCAAGCCGATTTTTCCGAACCTTTGGTGAGCGATCTAGACGATTCAGATGATTCAGAGTCTGCAGACAGTGCAAACTCGTTCCGCCGCTCTTTAGGAAGCCGACGGCCTAACTCTATCGCACCTAGCTCGCCTCCGCCGGCTCTAAGGGATAACTCTTTGAGTCACCGAGGTTCTCGTTCCGGGTCAATCCACAGCTTGAAGGCGTTCCCGCCTTCTCCCAGCCCATCAGGATTGGCAAGCGGTTCGCCGGTCTCACTAGCTTCATCAAGAGATCACTCACCATTTGTGAATGGGTTTACCAATTCTGACGGAAAATCAAACTCTGACGCCTCTGTTTCGGGTGCGCGATCCCCTCACTCGAATATGAGGGTATCACCACTTGACAACCTTGACCGGCTGCTGGCCAATGAATCCCCAATATCGCATGCGCCTAAAAGCACCAACACTCGCCTGCCCTTGCGACTGGGTCTCTTGTCCTTCAACGATCGGGAATTTGATGGCACTGAACAAAGTAACGCCACAATGAATGGCGACACTAGCGATCGGCAAAGGCATCGATTGTCAGCTGCAGAGAGTGGCGTGCGCAGACACGAGGATCGGACTAGGAAACTTGAAACTGAAAATATGGAACTGAGGCTCAAGCTGCAACAGTATCGTGAAATGAATGCCAGCGAGCAAGAAATTACGAGAGTAAAGTGGCAGGTGGACCGCGCTGAGCGGCGCATCGATGAGCTAGAACAAGCGCTTGAACGCAAGAATCGCACGATTTTGGAACTAAGCGAGGAACGCGACCTGCTTGCCTCCAAAGTTCGTCCTGAGCACGAGATTGAGGACCTTCAGGTCACGATAACAGAGCTTCAAACCGCGATCACGGAGCTCGAGTCACAGAGTGCTGCCGCGGAAGAGGCTCAGAGTGCTACGTCTTCGGCTATAGCTGCACTGCGAGAGTCCATGCCAGATTTGATTGCCCCAGATGCAGCTGTGGAGAACCTAGTGGATGCTTTGAAGGGCCTTCATGCAGAAAATACTCGTCTTGCTGGAACTGATGCGGCGTATGAGAAGATTTCTCAGCTACTACGTGAGTCAGGACGCGTTGAAGGCGACACGGTGTCTACCGTGAACTCGTTGATCGACGAGATATCTGAGTTACGCCGCAGTATGAAAGATTACAAGCAAACCGTGGCTCGCGAACATGAGAAGCATAATCATGATTTGGACCTACTAAGGGAAGCACACGAGCAACAGACTGACAGGTTACTCTTATCAGAGGATAAGCTACGGCAGCAACTTGCGAAGTCACAGGCTCTTCAAACAGCACTAGAAGCCAAGGTCGCTGAACTAGAGGAGATCGTCGAGAATCAGCATAGAATCATCAGCGACACGAGAGCTGATAATTATACCATTGTGAGGCGGTTTTTTTCGGAACTCATCGAGGTGATGGGCGCCGATTTTCAAGCAAGCGTTGAAGAGGAGCTTCAACGTGTCATTGAAACTGCTCAGAATCAGGGAGTCAGTAAGCTCCCTCTGCTCACAGAGCTTATGTTGCGTTACACACGCGAGATCGCAGAAGAAGCTGTGCGTAGCTACACAGCCCCTGCAGTTGACATGAAGGTGCGCGCAATGGAGCAGGAAGTTCAAAGTTTGGAGCACATGCTGGCTATGAAATTAGATAAAAGCGGTGCTGACGCCATTCTTTTGGCACAAAACCGCGACCTGAGGCGCGCTTTGAAGTTGGAGCAAGAAAAGCGTAAGACTGACTGGAATGAGTACAACAAGACTATATCAGCAATTCGCTGAAGCCTTTCGTCGCTCTTTCCAGATCGTTGTCCAAATATACCCGCGCTTTTGCAATGAGTGAACGATGTACTCCATCATCATGCGCTCCAAAAAAGGATCGTCACGTGGCAACCAGGAAACCTACAACAACAATTGTTGCACACATCCTACTAACTCTTAACAAGTCGGTGTTGCTAACCTTTGTACGGTTTTGCTGAGGAAGGAGCATAGAAGCGCTTTATGAACCTATTTATTGGTAAGAACTAGATGTCTTCAATAGAGGACCCATTAGCCAAACCTGTCTGGCCTGATGTTGATGCTAGTATCCAAGAAGCTGCTTTGACTCAGCTCATAACGTTGAAGACGGGGAGGAGCCCCGCAGGCCTCCTCGTCGGGTTTAATTCAGTCATGGCCGGACTGGAGAGGCATTTTCGTGACCAGGACAAGATACAGACAATTTACGTGGCGCGACACGATGTTTCAGGGCTGGAATCGATGCCCTTGGCGCTATCTAGTGCTGCTGGTAAAATACGTCTGGTGACGCTTCCGAAGGGATCCAAAGCACGGCTTGATGGTGCGTCCGTCTTGTGCACGATGGAAGGCAGCGCTGAATTTGCATTGCTAGAGCAGTTTGTTCATGAGGTTGGACCCGCTGAAGCAAGCTGGGTGTATGTTTCTGCCAAGCCGGGAAAGCTACCCAAAAAGCCTGTTAATAAAACGCAAAAAGCGGGGAATAAAAAGCAATGATATATACTTTCTTCTTTGGGTATTATCCGCGACCATAATTGCCGCCATATTTAGTCTGGGCTGTCGACATGAAGCTTCTTTGTATGAGAAATATTGGCGGCGTATAAGCTACGTCTTTGAATTCTGCTTTGTTTTTGCGCCTTCTATAAGTTAGGCGTCGCTTGCGGGCCATCTAAGTGCACTTCAGTTTCTGTGGCAATACCCTACGCTGGTTGTGACTTTTGGCAAATCAACAACACGACGCTTCTAGCGACCTGTAATTAATCCCGGTCCCGCAGTGCTATGAGTGCAGCGATGGAGCCGCAGACTCCAAGGCACAGGGCAACCAGTGTGCGAGGGCAGCCAGAAACGCCACGTACCCATGCTATGGGAAACCGCGTGGTCTGTGCCACGCCGCACCAGGGTCGCGCATTGAACAACTATTCCCTGGGCGACAGGCTCGGGCGTGGCGCCTTTGCGACAGTCTACAAAGCGATACATCTTCGAACCGGCGAATTCGCTGCCATCAAGCAAATACCATTGGAGAAAATCAAGTCTGTGGACAGCATCATGGGTGAAATCGAGTTACTCCAGGATCTGCAGCATCCGAACATTGTGAAGTATCTGGGATTCATGAAGGACGATTACAACCTTAGTATCGTTTTGGAATACTGTGAGAATGGTTCGCTAGCAACGATCTTGCATAAGTTTGGGTCGTTTCCGGAAAACCTCGTGGCACGATACATGCGCCAAGTCTTGGATGGACTGGCGTACTTGCACCGTCAAGGCACTATACACCGCGACATTAAAGGTGGAAACATCCTTACAACTAAAGACGGCGTGGCCAAGCTGGCCGATTTTGGCGTTGCCACCCGCATCCAACCAGATCAAGAAGGCCCTGCGGCAAGACCTGGAGCCGTAGGAACTCCGCATTGGATGGCTCCGGAAATCATTCAAATGCAGGAGCCGAGCCCTGCGTGCGATATTTGGAGTTTGGGCGCAACAGTGGTCGAACTCCGCACAGGACAGCCGCCTTACGGTAACCGGACGGACATCGCAGCTATGTATGCAATTGTACAGCAAGACTCTCCAGCGATGATCCCAGCTGATGTTAGTGGCAGCCTGCGCGACTTTTTGACACTGTGTTTCGAGAAAGATCCCGGTCTCCGTGTGTCTGCGGAGGATCTCCTTCTGCATCATTGGATCCGAAAGTTCGGTGGAGGCGCAGTTTCTCATCCTGAAGAGGCAGTCAGAGAGTGGAATTCACCATCCCGGAAAAAGCGACTCGCTGTACCGTCTGTGCTGAACCTTCGTGGCGCTACCTCGCAGAAGACTCTCACTGATGATTACCAGGATGACTTCGAAGATGATTTTGCATCACTTGGTGTATTTGGCCACCAAAGGCATGTTAATGATGAGTTCCAAGATCGTGATGACGTTCCCCGGACTCAGCCTAAGCGGCAACCATTAAGGGCTTTCATTGAGGATTCTAATGAGCATTACGATGAAGATTATGACTTCAGCGTATCATCAAAAGACTCCAGAAGCATTCCTGCGGCTTCATTGCAGACAGTTGTTCATGGTGGTACCTCAAGTTCTGGCGACCCGTTCGCTGGTATGGAAGATCTTCTTGAGGATGCACCCGATGAAACCGTGGTGTGCGCCCAACAAGAGGCGAAGGAGCTTGCGCAAGTAGTGGGACCGTATTCACGGGACCTGACTATAACATTTCGGCGCCTGGCTGAACTTACGGCATCGGTGCCGTCCGTGCGTAAAACCATTTTGCAGTTGCGCACGCTATCTAAGGCTCTATCGTTGCTTACCACTGGTTCACCATCCCTGAAGACTGTGGTCGCGTTCATCGAACTGGTTGAGATATGTGTGGCAGATGATACAGGAAGTGATACAGTGACCAGTTTTTGTCTCGCTGGCGGGCTCTCCTTTCTGCTTGCACAATCGAATGTGTGCCCCTCTGCCGTGCTCCGCATATTGTATAAAGTCGCCTGTCGAGATCAAGGTGAGGACAGCGTTATGGCGATTGCTCGCCAGCTTGCGTTCAGAGAAGACGCCATTGCCTTTCTTTGTTCATTTTTCACCGTCAAAACTGAGCCGGCTGATGTGTCCCGTGCTTCCACCGTCATACTTGAGATGTTCAGACTTTGCGGGCCGCGGCACCGTAGCGACCTCTGGCATCATTTCAACAGCTACAATCTATTCTCTCGCCTCGTTGATCTACTGCATCTAAGCTACGTGATCGAAAGTGACGGTAAGGGCAAGGTCGCAACGAACCTTTACTTGCTGGTTAACAGCTTCTCTCGGACACCGCAAGAGTCCCTGGTCGAGAACATAGATCAGCGCGTACTAAGACGATTGATGAGGGCCTATATCAGCTTGCCTTTGGGTAGCGAGCATCGTGCCTCCATCCTTGAGTTCTTCAAAACAGTGAGCACGCTCGTTCCAGTCCTTGAGGCAATGCAGCGAGGAAACGTGGCTCCACATATCATTGCTGCCTTGCGCAGAGCTATGCATGATCCGCGGGTACCGCAGCAAGAAGCCTATATGGCCGCCAAGTTCCTTGTTCCGACGCTGTTTAACTATGCTCGCATTGAGAGATCACGACAGCGGGAAGTGGCAAAGTTTGGACTTCTACCGCTCCTGAAAGACTGCATCAAAGAATACTCCAAGCTCAGAGAATTCGCATTCCCAATTTTCACTGCAATGGCCCATTCGGCTCATCCGGAGTGCCTGCGTGCTCTTTGGGACGCAGACGGTCTCTCGACCTTTATTTATCTCATGACCGAGTCGGGCTGGCAGGCCATGGCCATTGCTGCACTTGCAGCATGGATGGTGGAAGAGCCAGACTTGGTTCGTCCTCAGTTTGCTCCACATGCTATGGTCATCAACCATTCACTCTCGAGCACGACCGGGACGACTTTCGAGTCCGTTCTTGCTGCTGTGGCATCCCTTCTTGACCGCAACCGTCAGCTTTGCCGCGATTTACCGCCGTTGGAGCTGTTTGTCACGCTAAGAAGCTACATTGCCTCGCAGGCGGCGGGAAGCAGTGCCTCACTCGTACAAGGGCTTCAGATTGTGACTTGGATTCTCACTGCAAATACGCGGGTCGCGAAGGCAGCGTTGGTGGAGTCTAGTCTTCTTAACGAGATAACTCTTCTCCGTGACGCTCCGGACATCCCAGTACCTTGTGTGAAACTCATTAGCCAGATTTACAGAATTTATGGGGGTCCCAAAGACGCTAGGAACCTATTTTGAGGACATATATAGCACACCTAATACCTAGATTCACGAGAAGTTCGTGTCCAAACGAGACAACCTATTACACAACTTGCCTGGCATGAGTTCGCTGCGTAGTAGTGGTGAGGTGCCGGAGAGTTGATCCAAGTACTTACAGATGCGCTCCACATCATCCTTCAAAGGCTAGAGATGCCCGAACTTGGGAGCTGATACGCCCTCGTTGGGCTATCTATGAACCGGAGTCGTCGTCAGTGCCGTCATTGCCCCAGAAGCCCCACCAGGCAATCCAGCAGCTCATATCTCTCCGAAGAGCTAGATAATATCAGAGGTGTCGCTAACAGGCAGGTTCTGTTCACCTTGAGACTATGGACTCATCCATGCAATGCGTGCATAAATCACTCCAGCTAAGGGGCGTCTTGGGTTTGCATGAACCGATGACCCCTAAACCTGCTCTAGATGCGCTTCGCCCTTTGCACCACCGATCGGCTTTATCATTCAGGCGCCCCGGGTGAAAAGCCACGCAAGGCTCATCATTCCAATTATACCTACTAGCCTGGTAGCCTCTTCCGAGGCCCATCTCGGGAAGGCAACCTCTTCTTATGGCGCTTAGGTTGCATCTCGCTTTATCTCGATGGTGGGGAGGCACGAGACCACCTGGGTTAGAGGCAAGGTAAGGTTTCTTAAATTGCCCGCCAGAAAACACATTTCCCGATTCGGAACAAGCCATTGAAGCGGTATAAAAGGGTGACATCTGCGCTGCTTATAGGCGGCCAAAGACCTTTTTTTCTGCGTACAAATGAGTTCTAGTTCAGCCCCAAGTGCTGGCCTTGATCCTTCTATGACCACGGAGACGTCAAGCATCGGTGTCTTCAAGTACAATGGACCTTGCCTGGCCTTCTTCTCGATTGCGGGCATTGTGTTACAGATTCCCGTTATTGTCAGTCACTGCGGCCTCAGCAGTCGCCCTAACATTCCTGTGGTTATCTTGTCGGTCATATACATATATCTGTGCTTGTCCTTCGCTATCACAGCTATTAGTTGGACGTCCGATGACATTTTGCACTGGTGGTCAGGACGTGGGTGGTGCGACATTGATGTCAGGGTATTCTTGGCCGCCTCGCTGGCGGTTCTGTCAACTCAATGCGTTATCAACTGGAATATGCTTGATATCCTTCGGGAGAATGTCAAGATTACGTCTCCTGTCCACACATGGCGCCGCGGTCTCTGTGAGGTCGTGGCTTGCCTCTTTTTACCTGTAGTCAATCTTGCGGTTAGCACTTTCACAATGCAAACCCGCTTCGGCGTCGTGCAGTATATGGGATGTCTGGCCAACGTTGATTTCAGTGTCGCATACATCGTGACGTTTCTCATCTGGCTCCCTATCTTGGGATTAGGGGCCCTACTCACGATCGTGCTGATTGCAATCCGGTTTGCAAAGCGAGGCAAGTCAGCGTCAATTGAGTCGATCTCCTTCATTCCTCATATGGGCTTTGCACAATTTGTGCGCATCATCGTTTTCTCTTTGGTAGTGTCTGTTGTGCTTGGGCCCCTCAGTATAAGTTTGAGCGTTGTCAACTTCATAAATGTTGGCAAGGTTGGTGTCCATAAGCTCGCTTGGCTCCACGGCAAACCGCAAGGATGGAATACTGTCACTTATCTACTTCTCGAAGAGGTTCCCATGCCCGCACATTCCTGGGGCGCCCGACAGATTTTTATCCTTGACACGATTACTCGCTATATCAATCTTGCTATAGCGTGGCTGCTTTTCTTTTGCTACGGTACTGGAACAGTAGCTCAGCAAAGCTACGCGATGCTTTACCACAAGATGTGGCGGCAGGGCAAGCCCGACAGGTTCATGAAGGAGGCCGCTGAACTGGACTCCTTCCACACCGGTGACGGATCGCCAACTGGAACCACCTTTGGTGGTAGTGTTGGCAGCGACAAGTTCAACGAATGGGACACCGAAGCTGTCAGTGGGAACAAGGTACTGCACGTCTGGGAGGAAGTGACTATGGCCGACTCCAACAATAAGTCTGGTGATAAAGACGTCTTTGATGACCTTGCCAGCCCGCATGCGCGGATGCCCCATATTATTCCCGTAAGGCGTACCACAGGCGCCATAGGTGAATTGCTTGGTGGCCTTAAGAAGCCCTTTTCAAGCACGAGTGCGGAACCTAAAGGTACGAGAACGGACGAGCTCAGAGACTGAATAACCTTCCTTTTTCTATGCACAACTGTGCTTAAATACTACTAGCTGCTCTTAGTTACCATTCTATCGGACAATCTTAGCGCAAAACAAGACACCACGCATCCCTATCAAACCAGTTTGAAGTCGGCAGTGGTGTTTATTCCTCAAGATTGAGGTCATCAAGAAGCTCCGAGATATCGATGGTTGGACCGTCATTCTCAGTAGTATTTTGCTGCGCCTGGATTCCTTCAGGATCCTTATAAAGGTTGACCTCATGCCTGAGTTCAGGATCCTCCTCTAGTTCCTCAAGGAACGCCTCATAGTCACCATTGTCATCGACCATAGCATCCTCTTGATCTTTAGCCATGCGCTTGAGCTTGAAAGCACGCTTCTTGGGTCGCTTCTGATAATGCTTCTTCACAAGCACAATATCAGGCTGCACGCCGCTTGGCAGCGACTCCCACGCGTCCGAGTTGAAATTCGCATTAACCAGGAAGTAGCCTAGAACTGAGTCACCAGGGTGTAAAAACGCGCCGAGATGCGAACGCACCGTCCAGCTTTGAGACATGTCATTAGCACGTGCCACTTCGACGTCGCAGAGAACGCAGCGGCCGCGCATAGGTCCCAGGACTTCACAGTCCAAGACGACAAACTCCTTCAATTCCTTGGCTGTAGATAAGCTCGGGAATGCTTCGCGCCAATAGATAGCGCCTGGCAGATCAGCGGTTTGCAACGTTCTCGGGTCCAAGAACTGGATCGAGCTTGTGATACGGGAGCACAGGACAACGCGGCTGATATTACCCATTTTAGCTGCCAGAGCCGAAGGCAGAATAACCAGGTCATCGCGGCAAATAGGAGCAATCTCGACGCTATGGCTGAACTTGTATGTGGCGCTTCCGGTCTGCGTATCGGTCGAAATGAGCTGTTCACTACGTTTAGAAGTGACAGGGGCAACATTTGAGAGGAAATCGATGAGCTTTAGGGCCTGGTTCGGCTGGGCGAAGAAAAAGTCAATGCCATCACGAGACTCGGCAATGGAGACGGTATCGGCGTGGGCATTGTGACGCAACATGAGCTGCTCAATAAACAAGAAAGTACGCTTGTGACTGACCTTCTGGCGAAGCTGCACGCATGCACGCCACTGGTGCACTGTGTAACTACGCGCGCAGTCCGAGCATTGCATGTTCACAACGACATACTCCACCTCGAAGGTTTCTTGCAGCACAACCCCAGAGCCAGACTGGGCCTCACCCTGAACGGTGACATTGATCTTGATCCGGCGGCTATGCGGCTCGGTCCACACAAATGACGCGTCTATGAGTCTGAAATTGTTCGACTTCGACGTCAGGCCAGGCAGACGTTTCAGCAGAATAGCCAGAAGTTCGCGAGACTCGGGCTGCACTACTACCCATGTTGACGGCGGAACCAAAAACCGCTCGCAATTGCGACAAAACTGCACCGTGGCCTCGCGCGGAATATCTACGGCCAGCTTGCAAGTCGCACGAATGCAGTCCATGCACATAGTCAGGCCGGTTGTGCCGTCAATCGGTCGGCTGCAGTTCCAGCATAATAGTGTCGCGGGATTGAACTGCCCCACAGTACCATTAGAATAATTCATGGTCTATTTCGAGGCCTGAGCAGCACTTCGTATCGTAGATGCGTATCTAATTTTTTTTTTCTTCTAGGTGCGAATGGGCTAGGGCAATTAACATAGCCGTATGTTGCGTTCTCTCACGGATTATATAAAACGTAAGAACCTACATGTGTTCAACCAGGTGACGCATCCTCAGTGGCTAAGGGATGGGGGCATCTTGACGCGCCTATCACTGCCGGAATGTCGGCATAGCTGCGCGGCGCTCGCCCTTTCTGCCAGTGCGCCAACAGTATATCATTTAGTTTAAAAGCAGATTTCCACGATTGATAGACACGTGTAGTGGTTTCTTAGTTTTCATGTGTGTTCTAAGGAGTATTCATGCAAGCATCAAGGTAGGTGTTCTTTCAGTGGCTTATTTCCAATCGAAAGGCAATCTACGCTGGAAGCTAAAGGTCGCCTCTTACACACAGTAGCGAAGTAAACCCTACTTTGGCGCTGTAACGTCGTACGTTGTGCTGTTCGACAGCTGCATCATCCTTGACAGGCAGGCTCGAAGAAGCCTTTGTCATCACGTGTGACGGGTTTGTCATTTGCCTGATCGCTGGCGGATCCACACAACCATTAACCGAAGAGTACTAGGAATGCCCGAGAGCGAAGTACAGCACTTCGTGGCCCGGGTGGACGCGCTTGCGCCGAAGCTTCGGGCACAGGAGCCTAACCTGGAAGCATGGGACCTTGTGGTCGATTATATCAACGCTATTGTGGAAAGCGCACCTCCCGAGTCTGCGCCGTTCGAGGAGGCTGCTGAGAAAGTGGCCGACGTCGCTGTGCAGATACAACCTAAGGTCGTATGTGTAGACTGGTCGTCGGCCTTCGACCCGCCGATCGAAGCCACGTACACAACGGTCGCCCTGCGGCTCGTGCTGTCCCTACTGTGGACAGTTGGCGGCCCGCGCGCTATTGCTGCGTTCCTGGCATCGCGGCCCTCGTTCGATACGTGCTTGTCTGTGATCAAGGCTTTGAACGCGATGGATCCGTCGGAGCTTGGGGGCGACTATCATGTTCCCGTCGTGCTAGAGCAACTCGACCCGCGGCATGCCCTGAACTACGAACCTGTCGCTTCTCTGTTGCTTTACACGCTGCCAGTACACCTTGAACTGGCCGATGATCCATCCGTTTCGGCTGTACTGCTTGTTTACGCGTCGAAGTTAGCCAAAATCAGTGAGCAAGAACTTTCTGCTCTTCAAAAGTGTCTCACGGTCGCGGCGCGCCATCGTGACAGCCAGCTGGAAACTGTGTTGAATACTATTGCTCGGTCGGAAGTTCTTGCTTGGCCGCTTGCGAAAAACTTTCCTGACTTAGACCTGCTCGCGCAGTGCATTACGAGTCCATTGTTGAATGCTTGGTTTGAAGCCGGAGCTTTTCGCTTCGTCGTAGAAATGATCATTCGAGCAGATAATACCTCCCCCGCCCCGGAATTTGTGTCCTTTCTCGTAGACCGGTTTGGCCAGTCTCCCGAGGGTTTTGCGGCCCTTGTCGACTACATGCAGGAGCCTCACGCGTCAGGGCCGCCCAAGTCGCTTCGCATCATTGCCGCGGTTGCCATGCTCACGCATACCGCAGAGCTGCCGACGGAGCGTCGTGATCGGGCGGAGCAGTTGCAGGCTTTACAGCTGCAGCTGTTGCATGACTACCCGAGGCTCATAAACTTTGGGCAGGGCCACGATGCAGCAATCCTGGCAAACTGTGAGCTTCCGGCGTTCACTCCGGATATAGAGGCGGAAATGAAGCTGTGCTTTCAGAAAATGTATGAGCAACAGCATGAGATTCAAGAGATTATCGCCATGCTTGAAAGTCTTAAGCAGAGCGACGTGCCTCGTGACCAGGACTTATTTGCTTGCATGATCCACTCGTTGTTTGATGAGTACCGGTTCTTTGCTCAATATCCGGTCAAGGCACTTGCTACTACGGCTGTCTTGTTTGGCAGCCTTGTGCACTTTCGACTCATCGAAGGCATCCCCCTCGGAATCGCCTTGAAGTTTGTGCTCGACGCATTGCGTCAGCCCGCGGATAGTAACATGTTCCGTTTCGGTCTTCAGGCTTTAGTCGAGTTGCGGCAGAGACTCACCGAATTTCCAAAGTATTGCAAGATATTGTTGGGAATCCCGGGGTTGGCTAGCCAGCATCAGTTCTACAATCAGATCAAGGCAATTGTGAGTCCTGAGAATGACGAGGTTGTGGCCCTTTTCCGCTCAGTGAATCCGCAGATTGATGACGACAGCACCAACGAAGGCGATGAGGCCTCACGCAGTCGAGTCGCCTTTATTGTGAACAATCTTACGGCTAAAACGCTGGACGCCAAGGCTGCTGAGCTGGGCTCTGAGCTGCACCATGTCGGTTTGACCAGCTTCGCGAAAACAGTGGTTGCCCGCGCAATCAACGAGCCTAATTATCACGAGTTGTACGCACAGTTGCTTGATCTGTTGCCGCGCGAAGTAAGTGACTTGTGTGTCAACGTCATTGTTGCTCGCGTGGCTCAGCTGCTGAACTCTCAAGACGTTCTCAACGTCGACAAGCGTGCGCACCTCAAAAATCTGGGATCCTTCCTTGGTATTTTGACGGTGTCAAGGAACAAGCCTGTCTTATTCCATCATGTTCATTTCCGGTTACTGCTTGCTGAGGGTATGCGGTACGAAAAGTTGCCGGCAGTGTTACCCTTCGTGGCGAAGTTTGTATCCCACACCGCCGAGTCGCGCATTTTTGGACTCACTTCGCCATGGATTGGAGGTATTTTGGCAGTACTTACTGAGTTGTATTACTTTGGCTCGCTCAAGTTGACTTTGAAATTTGAGATTGAAGTTTTGGGCAAGGCCTTGGACACCTCAATTCTCGACATAGAGCCTGCGCGGTATATTCGTGATGAACTGCTGCAGCAAGAGGATGCTGCTGCAATTGCTGCCACTCTTGATGGGCCTGCGGCTTTGAGTGGGCTCCCTGCCACAGCGCCGCCTCAGCAGCCACCTCAGCAGCCCCGCATGGTTCCGCCGAACGTACCTATGGGCGTGCCGATGGCTATGCCTGTTCCTCCTCCCGGAACCGTACCTGGCACTATGCAAGGTGGGGTACCTGGTGCTGTCGCAGCCATTCCGGGTATGCCCGGTACGGTTCCAGTGCCAAGTTCTGGGCCTGGGTCTGTGCCTGTACCACCAGTGCCTGGTGTGCCGCTTGTTGGCACGACAGAGTTTGTAACCCACCCGGGGCTCAGACAGCTTCTGGATTTGGCTCGATCCAAGACGCTACAAGATGTGCTGCTGCCTCTCATTGATCGCTCGGTCTCCATCGCAAGCTTCACCGCCAAGGAGCTGGTGGTCAAAGATTTTGCCCGAGAGGCTGATGAAACCAAGTTACAGGCGGCGGCGCATGCGCAAGCTTCTGTGCTTGCAGCCTCAATGGCACTTGTGACTGCGAAAGATCCATTTGTGGACGCTTTGGCCCATAATTTGCGGGCCCTTCTGGCTTCTCAAGGGTACGGCGATGCACAGATCTTGCATGAACAGGTTAATATTGCCGCTCGAGAGACTGTTGAGTCCCTCGTGCCTCTTGTTGAGTCGGTTGCGCGGGAAAAGGCTATGGTCGACGTTGATGATGCACTTATGCCTCAGTACGCGGCGCGCCAACAAGCTCGGTTGCGAGGACAGCCCTTTCTATCGGATGAGGATGTCGAGCTTTCGGTCAAGCTTCCTGAGCTGCTGTCCGTACGCAAGGGCGGTTTGCTGCCTGAGCAAATGGCAGTCTACGATCAGTTCGCGCTACAGCCTTACGCTGCTCAGGATGCCATGGCTGCGTACTCTGGTAATGGCACCAGTGCTCAAGCCGAATTGCAGCAGTTGACTGAGGAGATCAAGCACCTTGAATCTTTGACTCGCGGAAGCCAAAAGCGTCTGGGTGATCACAGTAAGGATGATGAAGTGTTGACGTTAATGACGCAGCTACTCACGACGGCCCGGAACGGAGCTAGGCTCAGTGAGGAAGTGCCATTGCGAGCTTCGCAACTCGTGGTTCAGGCTCTGTTTGGGCCCGTTGCCACAAAGGGAATGCTTTATCGTGAGTCTCTTTGTTACCTCCTGGGTCAGCTTTGCCGCATGTCGGGGATTACGGCTAAGGAAGTTGTGTTGTGGTTATTGTATGCCGATGATCCGAAAAAGTATAACGCACCGGTCATTGGTACACTACTGCGGAGTCGTCTCGTGACCCCCGCTGAGATTGATGCCAGCCTCACGAAGGACATTGGTGAAGCGGCGACTAAACCAGGAGTCGTGGATTTCGCCGCGAGGCTGCTTCTCGATGCTCTCATTGGTCCTGAGCCGTACTGCTTGCGGAGTGACTTTACAGGTACGATCATGGCGCTGACCCAGCTGGACATGAAAAAGTATCCAGCTGCCAGCATTCTGCTACAAGCTTTGGCTGATACCCGCGGTCGTGGGTCTGGCAATGAGGGCCATGTCTTTGCCGAGTGGACTAGGCTTATGCAGCATCATGCGACAGCAAACTCGCTCACACTTCTTCATGCATTTGTCCGTGACTTGCATCGCCTGGGCTGGTGCTCCAAGAAGGAGCAGCTCACGCAGCTCATTCGCACTGCTGTCACCGTCTCTGTCAAAAGCTACGCGCAGTCTAAGTCATTCGTTGGCATAGATGCCGTAGCAATGTTGATCTCTACCATTCTGTCCACTACCGCGTTCAATGAACCACTCGCGCGTACGCTTTTGACGGTTGTTGTTCTTTTGATTGCTGAAGACCATGAGTCGGAGAGCGGCGAAACGGTGCCATATTTCCGCTTGCTTTCGAGTATTGCTTGCTCACTACCCCGACCGTATGTTCCCACCTTTGCGGACTTGCTTCTGGTACTGCAACCAATTGCGATGCCCGGATTCGCTGCGAGTTGGATCACGATGGCATCGCACCGATTTGTAATGGGTCGCCTGCTCGAGAACCCGGAGCATTGGCCGCAACTTTTCAACTTGCTCAGTGCCCAGCTCGCATTTTTGAGACAGATCTGGCTTTCTCCAGTGGCGGACAGGACCGTTCCAGGATTCACTTACCGAGGCATCGAACGGATTTGTCTGGTGATCCTCCATGACGCGCCAGAGTTTTTCATCAGGTACGGCAACGAGGCTACGTCGCTTCTGCTTTCTGAATTTGTTCAGCTTCGCAATCTGATCTTGTGCGCGTTCCCAGCTTCAACTGTGCTGCCAGACCCGTTGGCCATTTCTGAGGTGACTTTCGAGGATGAGGATGCTGACCTTCTCGTGGCAGTTAAGTCTGCGCAGACGCTGCTTTCTACCCAGGGTGTTCTCAAGCTGGTCGAAGGTGCATGCACTTCACCTCCTGTGCTTAACCCACAAATTGTGCTTGCCATTCAGAATGCGCTCCTGTACGAGAAACCTCAAAGCGACCGCGGTATTGATTTCGAGTCCGTCCAGGCGTCTACCATGCACTATAATAGCTTGGCGACTTATGTTGCGCATCTTTACGCAGCAAACGTGACGCCAACCATGAAGTTTGAGGAATGTGGTTCCGCCCAGCTCTGTGCTCGCATGCTTCTCACATCTTCTAAAGAGAATCGCTATGCATTTGTGTCCGCAATGGCAAACCAGTTGAGGTACCCACAAAGGCACACGCAGTTCTACACCTTGTTCCTGTTGGTTTTATTCACATCCTTTGGTGATCGCATGTTCAAGGACGCAGTCATGGACATTCGGCAAGTTGTGACGCGAGTCTTGCTGGAGAGGTTCATGGCGCATCGGCCCCATCCCTGGGGGCTCGTTTCAACATTCACGCAGCTGTTACGCTCCGAGCAGTACAAGTTGCGAGAAATGCCTTTTATCAAGAGCTCTGCTGAAACAGAGGGGTTCTTTTCCACCCTCTATGCGCACATTGCTCGAGTTGAAATAGGACAGACGTCCTAATCACTGGTCTATTCCCAAAAGGAAAGGAAGAAGTATTTATTTTTGGATAAGGTGATTAGCTTATTTATTGTTTTTGTAGTCTTAGTCGCACCGACACTAACATGCGTACCAACCTCGATTCACCTAGCGTCTAGAAGACCAATCAATGGATCGGCCGTATTTTGAGAAGTCAAAAAGGTTCTCTGGAGCGCGAAAGTTATCTTGACACGTGCACTTTACCGCGGCGTATGTATCGCATTTAACCGTCTTATCTACCACTCGTGTGCGTTCATGGCGACAATTCGGGAAATGTCGTTACAGCCAAGTATCTAAAAAGCTTGTTCCTGGAGCTTTAATTAAAGCAGGGAACTCTGCCGCTAATTCATGCAAAGGCGAAGTCGGTTCTCACATGCGTTATCAGTCTGCTGCTAAACCCTTAACTGGACGATGACGATATGCTGACAACTGGCTCCGTGCTTCTATTGATAAGGGGGCAACTACTGAGAAAATACTGGCCCGTCTTTCTACCGAATTGATCAGGAGCCTCGTGTCCGAAAATATTTTTGTCCGTCTTCTATTGTCAAGACAAGCGTGCTCAGTTAGGTTTTCCAATGAGTCTGAATGGCGCTACTCTTATATGAACAAACCCTTGCCGGCAAATTACACTTCCTAGCGAATCGAGAGGTCAGTAAAACCTGCTGCGATCGTTGGCACCGTGAACATTGGGATCTTGCCATGAGCGAAGAAGGCAATGAAGCAGTGCTCATCGACAGCGACTTTTCGCATGACATGCCTGCGCGGCGCAGGCTCTTTGAAGGGGGCAGTGGAGTAGTCCCTTCAAGCCTAAATCACAAACCGTCGTTCGACTTCAGAATGGAGGCTTCGAGCGTCAGAGAACAGGCGGCCAGCCTGTCATCTAGAGCGATATTGGAGGGCATGCGGGATCGTCACGACGAGAGTATACCGGAAGAAATAGAGAACTCAGAAGATGACATGCAGCCATCACGCAATTCGCGACCAGCAGATGACGATATCGACTTCGACCGCCGATCTTCAGACCCAGCGATGAACTTAGCTGTCCCGTATTCTGACCGAGTCTCAGAAAATGTTCCGCTGCTGCCCGTGGCGTCGCCCAGGAGCATAGGAAACAAAGAAGGCGTCACATTGCCCAAAGTGTTGTCGTTTATACCATCTGTGCTACTTGGCACACTTCTCAATATTCTCGATGGTCTCTCATATGGTATGATTCTCTTCCCGCTAGGAACAGCGGTTTTTGGTGGCTTGGAATCCGTGGGCTTGGCAATGTTTTATACAAGCACAATTGTAGCTCAGCTTGTGTTCAGCCTTGGCGCAAGTAGCTTCAAGTCTTGCGTTGGCTCTGAAATGATTGAAGTTGTACCATTTTTCCATGCCATGGCGTTGCGTATCTCTACAAATTTGGCCGGTTGTCCCCGCGAAGAGATTCTGGCCACCACTGTGGCTTCCTTCTCGGTAAGTTGCATTTTCACTGGTCTTATTTTTTTCCTGCTTGGGTACCTGAAGTTAGGCACTCTGGTTGGTTTCTTTCCTCTGCACGTTTTACTAGGCTGCATCGGCGGTGTCGGGTGGTTCCTTGTGGCTACTGGCGTGGAAGTCGCACTACAAAAAAGCGGAGGCCTCAACTACGACTGGAAGACAGTTGTGGGCCTGTTTAGCGATCTCGGTCTCATAGCTCGCTGGGGATCATGCCTAGCGCTGGGATCCGCTCTGATGTTCGCAGAGCGCCGTTTGCACCATCCTTTGATTGTGCCCACAACCCTCATTGTTGTATTCTTTGCTTTCCATTTCGTGGTTGCAGTTGTACCAGGCCTTTCTCTTGACATTGCGCGCGACGCTGGTTGGGTCTTTCCCGCGCAGAGTTCTGGGGAGCCATGGTATTGGGTGTATACCCTCTATAAGCCCTCACTCATTCACATTGAGCCTATGATCGAGAACCTCCCGGTCATGCTTGCCGTCGCATTTTTTGGTATCATCCATGTACCAATCAACATTCCGGCGCTAGCTGCAGCAATCAAAGAGGATACTGTCAACGTAAACCAAGAGCTCGTAGCTCATGGGATTTCCAACACCCTCTCGGGTTGTTTAGGAAGTATTCAGAACTACTTGGTCTACACGAACTCGGTCATGTTCATCAAATCCGGCGCAGATTCACCCATAGCAGGAATCATGCTTGCAATTGCTACCACAATAATCATGGTTATTGGGCCTGGCATTATTGGTTATATTCCTGTGATTGTTGTGGCGTCTCTCATTTTCATGATGGGCTTTGACCTGCTTGCAGAAGCCCTTGTGGACACTTATGGCAGCGTTCGCAAGCAAGATTATGCCACGATCGTGGCTATAACGTTAATAATGGGCTGTTTTGACTTTGTGCTTGGAGTTCTTGCTGGGATCGTACTGGCATGCTTGTTTTTCGTCATTAACAGTGCGCGCATGAGCCCGGTGACGGAATCCACGACAGGTGAACATGCTCACTCCTCAGTGATTAGGCCCGTTGTTTTGCAGCAGTTCCTACACAAAGTAGGCCGGCAGACTCACATTATGCGCCTTACTGGTGCTCTATTTTTTGGTACCAACTGGCGTTTGGAGCGCGAAGTTCGGCTTTTGACCGACTTCAACAACCAGGGTGGACGACTCACAATCAAATACCTCATTCTGGATCTAGAGCACGTCACAGACATTGACTATTGTACAGTAGACACGTTTCTACGTCTCAAGCGACTTCTCGACAGCTGCAGGGTTCGGCTCATTCTTTCCGGCGCGGAGACCGCTGGTCACAAGATTCGCGGATTGAAGGCAGTAGATCTTGTGCCTGAGACGGTTGACTGGAAGGACCCTTATTCAGTAAGGGTATTCCCTACTTTGAACATTGCCTTGAGCTGGTGCGAGAATCAATTTATTAAGGGCTACTATCAGCACCGTGAGCACTGGGCTGGTAAAACTGTGGCCGCTGAGCGCATTTTTGCGCCACCTCTTAAAGTAATGTGGGGCGGGGCAAGTGAAGGCCAGGGGACAACTGGCTCACCTTTTTCCCCAGCACACATGGGAACAGTATCCGTACTAGGTACCACGCCTCGCACCTCGCATTTGAGGGAAGCGGCAGACACTGCGGCATATGAAGACCTCCAGACTACAACGCGCTGGCATCGCCACGAGCAGCCTATGGCACTGCTACTCCAAGTGTTTGGATTTGCATCCAAAAGGGGCGACGAGTTTTGGTCGCGTTTGGTTCCGTTCCTGGATAAGCAGGTGCTAAGAACGGGTGATACGGTCCATGGGGGACTACATCTCATTGAATCTGGTATCCTTCACATTCAGTACAACTCTGGTTACTTTGAAACGGCCCTCGCCGGAACCGCCGTTGGTGATTTCAACGCCGGCAGTCGGAACTATCGCGTTCATGCTGAGAGCGACTCGGTAATTTGGACGCTCACCCATTCAAAGCTGAAGCAACTGCGAAACGCCGACGGAGGTAGCGAGCTCGCCGCTGAGCTGCTTCTGGTTTACGTGGACATATCCGCCGAACGTTACAATCGCCTAACCGACTACTACCGCCTTGCCGACTAGAGGGGGAATGCAAGCAATTCATGTTATAGAAATAAATAGTCTAGGGTGTCGATCCTCTTGCTAATGGCGCCTGAAGATGAAATATGCGACAAGAGCAACGGCAACAGCTACCAGGAATATTGTGCTGTTTACGGCATACACCTGCGAGCGAACCTTCCGCTCTACTTCCTCGGCCTCGCTAAGCTCTTTGTCTATGCGCGTAAGACGTTCCTTACCGTCAGATAGTACACCGCGCAGCTTGGCAACTTTATCTTGCATGCTTTTTATTTTGGCCCGTGGTGTCTCCCACTTCTGCAGGACAACAATCTCCTCGTTAAGCTGCTGCCGCACCGTCCTGTCTTGCAGCTGAAACTGCTCGTGCAGTCGCGATGCCTGCTCATGCAGAGCCTGAAGTCTTTCAATCTGTGTTTGAAAGCTGTCTAGTGACGAATTCACCTTTTGCTCGAACTCGTTGTACTGAGGAACAAACGTTGAAGTTAGCCCCTCGTTAAACTCGGTAATCTCGCCGAGAACGCCATCCAGCCCAGCCTTGCCGTACGAGCCCTTGTCACCCCGCTCTGGTTTCTCCTTGTCTTTGCGGCCGTGTGGACGTGCAACTGTCGAACTGCTGGCTGTATGAGATATCGACGGACGTCCCCATGGCCCCCGCGGTTTCGGCGTGAGCTTCAAAGACGTTAGCGAGCCCAGTAGGGGATTGTCATGATTGTATAGTGACTGACGGCCATCTTGACGGCTCATCGACGGTTGTAGAGCTTCAGTCTCGTTTCTGCGTACAATTGCGGCCCTTCGAGATCGTAAAATACAAACAGGGGATCGATGCCGCCTCGACTCCGGCGCCGACCTTAAGCTAAGCTTATCAAGTATTGTTGCTAAATGATGACGTACGACAAGTATCATGGGTGCGTGTAGAGCCGATCCTTTCCTGAGTATCGGAGAGGGCAGGGTCAGTTTGCATTTCGCTAGCCTCGGGCGCCCTGCTCTTTTGTCGGAATCGCCAGATTCTGTTGGGTTTGCCAGAAGCATGGGCTCAAGGAATACTTTGAGTGTGCTATTCAAGGAAGGGCTACCTATTCTTAAAAACTGTTAAGATATAAGTTCTGTCAACCACACTGTGACAGCTGAAGAGTACTGAAGAGTAGTCCAGATGTTAAATATTTTACCAGCTGAACGACTCCTCAAAGTATTCGACGTAATTCGGCGCCGAGCAGATTTCACTTGCGATAGTCGCGCGGGCAGCATCGTTGATGGCATCCGGTGCGCAGCTTAAGACTGCTAGAGTCCCCCCAGCTTCAGCGATAGTTTTTCTCACCACCGCTGCGGTGTCCATGGGCTGTGTTACAACGCTGAAGCTTCCGGAGGATCTGACACTCCATTCTTTCTTCTCGATATCCTCACTTACCTCGTTGAAGGCTAGATTCGGCCAAATATAGTTGCTGTTGGACGTGGAGTTCTTCTTCTCCGGGTCCTCATCGCACTTGTCCTGCTCAAATCGCGGATCCACGCGTCGACTTCCGCCCTTAAAAATGAATATGTCAACTTTGCCCGATCTCATGAGGTAGTCAATCTGGTGCTTGAACCACGCAAGTGGGGTATCATCACCAATTGCCCAGTATAATTTGATCGACGTGGTTTTGCTCTTTGGGTCCGATAATATGCCTTGAATGTAAGAGAATGGAGCTGTGATACCAATTCCGCCGGTCAGGAACAGAGCCTCATCAAACTGCTTCACATTGTAGGAGGGCCCGTAAGGACCGTCAACCCACACGTTTGTAACGAAACTGCCACCGTGCTGAAGAGCTCTCTTCATCATGCGTTTTGTGATGCCATTTTTCACGCGCGTGAAAAGCTTCAGACTGTTCTCTTCACCGGGCAACACTCCCCTAGAGAGCGTAAAAGGATGTGACTGCCAGAAGCACGACCAATGCGCAATGTGCACAAATGCATAATCTCCGGGTCGCGGGGTCCAATTCTTTGAGTACTGGATCGTGTATTCGACGACCTCGCCGTCATGAAGGCGAAGCTCAGCCTTGGAGAACGGCCCGGAGAAGAACACTCTAGCCACTCGCATCGCCCGATCGAATCCCCATACGGCGAACATGGCATAAAAGTACTGTGGTTCGCTTTCTTGTAGTTTGACATGGTAGTACCCTGCCACTACAAAACCCACGGCAAGTAAGATATGCAGCACCAGGAATATTTCGTAGCTAAGACGCCTAAAGGCGTACATTGCTTGAAACACGAGGAAGCCACAGAAGACGCCGCCGGCAATACCGTAGTTCCAATACGCTACCGACCACAAGAAGTTGTAGCTCCCGCTTGAGAGTTTGTCCACGGTGTGACCAGCAGCGTGAACCAGCAGCGTGAAAGCGACGCAGCGCGCAATCCACTTGTGAAAGACCACATATGTGTCATGAGACCAGCCAGTCAACCATTGCATGAAGTTGTTACGTCCTGCAAAAAGTATGAGTAGTGGTACTTCGAATACCACCAACTTCCCAGCTCGGAATGACATCTCGCGACAGTACAACCATCGGTCATCGTATTTGTACAAATACGATGGTCGATGCAATGGGAGCATGCCAAACATAACGCCGAGATGCACTGCCATGTACCCCAAGATGATCAATGTTTGCTCTCTTGTCGGGATATGTAGTGGAAAGTGTCGCGTTACAAACTGCGACTGCGAATGTTTGTGCGAGAATGTCGCCGGGATGGTGACAAAACGTCTCAATATGCGCACGACTGCTGTGTCCGCCACATGCATAGTACACGGAATGATGACGGATGTCCAGTGGACAAGGAATCGTATGAGCATCACTCCACCCCAGTATGCGAGAACCCCTGCGCCGGCACGATGTGACCGAGGGAGCGTCTGATTATCCATCTTGTAGGCCTGCAAAGCATTTGAAGCCTCCCAGAGCGTGGGTCTGAAGGCTACCGTGGCATTGCACTTGCCAAACTCTTCAATTTCTTTAGAGCCCTCATAAGGCTTTAAATTCGAGGAGTTGGCGTGGAACTGTCTCAGTTCGTCGAGACTCACACTACGCGGCTGACACTGTGTAGTTATAGAATTGTATGCCGCAAAACTCACAGACTCATTCGTGCTTCCGCGGTCAGACTCGCTGAGTATATCCACGCAGCTTACTACTGTTTCCAGAAATTGTGGCAACCCGCATTGGCATACAGTGAGGTTCTCTTGTCTGAGACCATCGCACGCAGAACCACCCCAGTGGTAGCTAGAGCCAATCACGCCAAGGCATGCCCCGGCATATTCCTCCGGCTGGCTTGTTTGGTCGGCTAGACACAAATTGTCCAGCCAGAAGAGAAGTCCCAAGTAGAGAGAGTGGGAACGCATATGTAACGACGAATTCTTGAATAGAAAGCTCTTTTATATAGTCTACCATACCGTTCTCCACCTGTTGTAACCGCCTTGAGAAGCCCCTTTAGAGGCGTCGCGCTATGCAACGCAGTGGTTAGGTCTTTTTCAGACTCCGGCAAAAGGTAGCCTGGTTACCATGCACTGTAGTCATTGTGAGCGCATTAGTGGTGGCAATGCTTTTAATAGCAAAGCAGTGAGCTATGTAGCCTCTGTTTGAATTGACTACACTCCACTTGCCAATCTTGAATTCGCGGCCGCCAAGGTACGGCATCATGCCAAGCGATGAGGCTGGGTTCGTCAGCTCCGCTATCCTGAAGTAAAAATTATCAATGTTTTGTGAACAAGCGCTTAGACCTCCACCGTATACCTGCATTTCGTTGGCTTAGGTTTTATGGTATTATTACGCTCGGTTATAGCAACCACCAGCTAGTAATATGAACGCTAAAAGGTGCTTTGGCAATCCGAGCCTTCCCTCATGTAGCGAGTCAAGTTTATTTGCTGGGATTCCGATATTCCCGGAAATCTTGGCCGGTGCTAAGCCAACAGACGTGCGCGGTAATGCAGATCACGAGGTGTGGAGCGCCTGCATAGTGCATATGGCTCTTTGTCTTTACAGCGGCAATCTAAATTGATAACAACATGGCACCATGACATTCAGTAGCACAGGTCACATTCTCCATTAGCACATACCCGCTACAGGGACGCTTGACCCCGTCGAATGCTTCGAGTCCGCGCTGCTTGAACGACAATCATTACTGACGTCATGTGAGGCCCTTGTTCAGCAGACGCGCCTCATCGGAACCCCCATGTCCGAAGCAGTCCTACCGCTCCCATCCCGCTAGCTGACAAATTACATGCTCGAGGTTTGACTCGCGTAAGTTTCCCACATATAAAATAATATTCCGTTCTCTCCGAATCCACACATGAAGACACGGATGGCGCAGTAAGTGTATGCAGCGCAACCTATTGCATCCTATAATATGTGAAATAATGAGTAGGCGTTGTCATCATAGTCGACATGAGTCGTGTTTCAGGAGAGGCACAGCTGCACCCTGCGTGCAATGCATAACTGCATTTACGCTTCAGACACCCTCTTGTGTGGCTTCGGGTTTTGGATTCGTTTTGAACTAGAAACCGGTCCTTAAATGTTTCAGAGACTCAGACTTTCGAGAGCATAAGAGTGAGCCTGTATAATAGCCGTGGGCTAAGAACAGGTTGTCACACTGCCGGTGAGCTACATTTCATGCGCATGGTGAGCCTGTCGAAAAATATCGGGCGCGCCCATAGATCCGTTCTGGAAGGTTTTGTCATTATCACGTCATTGTCGTTTGTCTTTCTCACACAGCGTTGATTAGGACGAAGTAATTCCTTCTGCAACCTATCCGTCAATATACTGGCTATTTTAACCTTTGCGGAGTGATGTATCAAGTCCAGCTGGCCTGGTGCAGTGGGAATCTGCCTATCTTTTGTGGAGCTAGCGATATGGCGCTTTGATGTTTAAGATAAGGCTGCCCATGCGCCGCTATCTTGATTATTAAGCGCATCCGTAGCTGTGAAGCCGCGAAGCACGGAGCCGCATAATGGGGATTTCTCGTTCGTCCGGGATCTTTGTACCACAGCGTATTCGTATGCGCCGAGGCCGATGGCTATTTAATGGCCCAGTCATTGTTGCAATAAGAGCAGACGATGTCCAACTACTCACCACAAGTTGACTCACCTCCGAACTATCCCTTGCGACACTTATCTGCATGCCGTAGGGGGGGCCTGCTAAGTCACACCGCTGGGGCGTCTGGCGATCTAAGTGGGTACCTCAGTCACCTGCATTTATGCAACACGCGCTGTGCCCATCGTGGACGCAAGGGTTGAGTTGATCAGATTGATTCTGGCTCATGACGCGACGAGTGTGTAGGGAGACGAGTAAAAGGCGTCTAGATCACTCTGCACCGACGGTCCCATAGAGGGAAATCCAATTTGATGGCTTTAATTCCTGCCACTTAGTATAATTCGTAGTATCAAATCACTACTGATTGGCGTTTTTTTAACACCACCACAGGTACATATTTGGGTAAGGGCGTCGCGGGGCGCAATAAGCCGAATGCGATGCAAGCAAATAACCTGCAGACGATGATCCTACGAGTGAAGTGCATTCTTTTTGCCCTTATTCGAACTGGTGCCATGGCTTGCAGCTCCTGCCCATGAACTATCACAGGCTTGGACTGTAGAACCTAGCAAACCAACAACAGCTGCAGCTCTTCTGTTTAGACCCATGCGATGGTGAAACGAAGGGACAACCTCAGTTTGACACTAGTACACCGATGAATCAACGTCCTCCGGAGGTAAAAGGGCCTTCATCTTCTCCTGTACATATTTGCAGTCAATGCATTTGCCAGGATAATCCGAGGAAGCACGTTACTTTTCCGACTCTGTGACACAAGACTAATAATAATGGGAGAATTGTTCCGGCACGCAATTCAGAGGAGACCACAGTAGTAACGGCAACACTCGCAGCCACAATGGTGCGTTGATAAACTCATGACCTTATATTATGATTAATCAGTCTGCGACTTGATACGTGTAGGCGAGACTGACATTTTTCAAAATTAAATTGTGAAAGCTCTAAGTTTACTTCAATCTCAGGCTTTCAGATGATTTCTGAGCCTTTTGAGCTTCTACGCCTACCAAAGGCGTCGTCGCGCACAAAGTGCACTGACACAATCATTGTAGGCGATAAATTGTTGTTCGTTGGTGTTTCTAACAGCTTCATTAACACATTATCGCTGCGCCCACCGCAGGTGTTGAGCGCTCACTCAGTCCCTCCCGGAACTGTTATTACTGCTATCTTATCCTCTGAAACAGAACTTGTGGGGTATGCGACAAAGGAGCGTAACAAGTTTTACATCAAGCTTTTGCAACCAAATAATGCTTCGGGTACGAAGGGCGTTATTTCGAGAGAGGTCAAAGAAGAGGTTGGCGCTCTTTTCTTGTGCACTGGTTCACAGCATGTGGCTGCCGTAGGCAAGAAAACGTCTCAATTGAGTGGCTACTCTACCGCGGATCTTTCAGATGTTTGGAAGGGCTCTGAGCAAGCTAAACAAGCGCTTGTTTACAGCACGCTTTCTGAGTCTCCTACTGAGTCGGAGGCTATTTGCGTCTTGGTACAGTACTCTGAAAATCAGCTTACCGTGAGCACAGTAGAATTGGGTCACGATGGTGCGCATACACTCATGACTGCTAAGATAGATGGTCCCCGGACCACACCGGAGGCACTTGCATCGTCTTTTTTCAGCCTCGATCCGAGCTCCCATCTTCTCTATCAGCTCACCAATGCTTCTCTCAAGGTTTACACGTTGCCCACAGCTACGTTGCACTCCAAATTCGAGCTTAGCGACGGTCCAACGGTCTCTGGTATGCTGTCATTGCCTAACAACAATATTATCGTGGCTCGAGGGAATCTTATTGAGCTAATTGATTGCACTTTTGAGACGAGGGTTTCCGCGCTGCAGCTTTCGGGGAACGCACCTGCGAAGCTCTTGGCCTATTCGCCGACAGCCTCAGCTATTGCAGTTTCTCAGGGCAATGAAGTCTTGCTAGGGCTCAGCGTGAGTCCTACGAAAGGATCGCTCTTTGAAGCGATTGGCATGAAATCCGATGCGAAGCCGGGTGCTTTTGCTTTTGCCGATATTTTCAAGGGATTCTCGGAGCAGCCTCAGGACTTCAAGAGTACAGCGTCTTCGCAAATTAGCAGGGCTTTTGACGAACGGAGTGCGGTTCTTCAGAGTCTCCGCAGTGCTCTGGACTCTAAGAATGGGCCAGCATTTGCCGAGATAGTAACGTACTTGAAGGACCCGTCACTTAGCTGGATAGAGTGGCATGAGTCGGGACAAGCGTCAGCACCACCAACGCAGGATTTGGTTTACGTTGACTCTGATCGCAACGCAGATAGTGAACTAGTCCGAGGCGTTGCTGAGCTCGCGTTTCTGCCGAGGTACCACACATTTCTGCCTCAGGGCGTTGCTGTGTACTTATTGACGCATCCGTTGTTCCCATACGGTGAGCCTAAGTTTAGGTCGTTCCTCAAGACGCTGGAGAAGTCAGAGCCTTTGCTTTACCGCCAGGCCATAGTTTCGCTTCCCGGTGTCACTGTGACAGACTTGGTGCTTGCGCTGTTGAATCGCGATGAACACACTTTCTTGGAGGCAGTTGTTCGGCTTCAGGAGGAGTTTGGACCTCAGCAGATTCTCACTGCTATCCGCGAAGCCTTCGCGGGTGTGAGGTCCTTGAGCTCCCTAACGGTGCTTGTTGACAGATTGAGCAGGCATCCTGAGGCAGTGGCTTTGATTGCTCCGTTTGTGGATGCTATTGGATTGTTAGCTTGGAAGCCTGAGCATATCTCTCAGTTGCGCGAGCGCCTTGAGAGCCAGATCGCATCTGTGCAAGGAGCGTCGAAGGCTGATGCAGCCATCACGGATTTGTGCCAGACTGTTGGCATTGATCTTGCTGCTGGAGACCCCATACCTACCGATGCGGAGCTGCAGAAGCGACAGCAGCGCAGCAAGGCTGTGGAGCTCGCGCCAAGGAGGGAGCGCACCATCCCGCGGTACAGCATTGAGACGTTGGTACTTTAGTTTCACGCGTATGCCTAAATATATATACATATTACAAGACTGTGTAGTTATAGTTCTGCGTCGGAGTCTTCCGTTTCTACAAAGTCGTCCCTGCTGGCCCAGGCCATGATACCGAACGCAGCGAGAATCAGAAGGCCGCCACCAAGCTCCGCCATATTGATTCTTTGGCGCCAGATCAAAAAGTCGACAATGGGGACTACACACGTGGCCAAGAGGGACGAAACAGAGCCCATAACTGGCGACGTAAGAGACATGAGAATGAGGAAGGAACCCGAGAACAGGACGTTTGCTACAATGGAGATCGCTAGCGTCCCTGCCATGGACCACGACGGCAGCTCAAACGTCTCAAGGCCCGTGAAATGAAGTACGACGAGCAGCGGCCACATAAGAAGGAAAGTGGCTAGGCCGATGCTGGCTCCCGTGAGATTCGCAAATGCAGCCTGTTTGCGCGCCGACACGGTTTGCGGAGGACAGGCAATTTTTTTGTAGAGGACTTCATATAATCCATAAAGGATGGTTCCGAAGGCAATTATGATATTTCCCAGGGATCTGCGGCTCTGTGAGACCACTCCAACATTCTTGTCGGCGGCACCCCCCAGGTATGCAATGATAAAGACGCCAACGACACTCAGGGCTACGCTGCCACCCTTGGCAAGGCTGAATCTCTCGTGCAGAATGAGAACACTTAGACCGTACGCGAAAAATGATGAGCAGTTGAATATCGCCGTCAAATCGGCAGTAGTCGTCATGTTCACGGCAATGTACCATGATGCGCCAGCTAGGTTGACGGCGAAACCCAGGATGATAGCTACTCTGCGAAAGTAGCGTGCAGTATCAGGAGCAGCACGACCATTGCTTTTGGCAACTTGGACAGCTGTGTGCTGTAAGTGCGCGCGGTGCTTGTTATAAAACGTTTTGAAAGTCTCCGGGCGCGTGATCCTTTTCGCAGCCCACAAGCACACAAACTGCAGAGGAAGCAGCAGCGTCATACACGAGTGCGTTATGTACATCACGAACATCGGCTTTTGGTAGCCCTCGGCCGCCGTCGATGCCAGCACTTCCGTTTGCAGCACAAACGAGAGGATCGATACGAGCAGGGCTATGCCCGCCATGAATTCGCGCTTTCGTGACACATGCGGTGCGGTCTCTGTTAGTGGTGCATATGCCTCGGAGTTCATGCTGGACGGAAACGGGGTCGTGTCAAGTCTATCGTTGTAACGCGTTTCTGTTTATCGCACTAGATTAGCCCTAGCCCCACATCACCCAAAACTTGTTCGTGGCTTGTCCGAAGCGGGGCACACATTATTATTAAATTAGCACGAAAGTGAATGGGCTAATAAGTACTATCTAAGTGTCACCAATGATGACGCGGAATATCTTGTCTGCCAGGTTTTTCGGCGGTTCATACACGTACTCTCTTTCGTGCTGCTCGACCTCCTCGAGTCCGGACACGAGATCGACCTCGCTCAGCTTATCCATCTTAGGGCGACGCCACAGCTTCCAGAACAGGTAGAGCAATATGTCAAAGGGTATCATGACATAGCTCAGGACAAAGCTCGTAGTGCTCCAGTTGCCCTTTAAGAAGACGTTCCAGCCAGCAATAAACGTCATGCAGAATGTTGCGAAAAAGCTGAAGCAGGCTGTATACGGTTGGAACCATGATACGAACGGTAGCTTTTTGCGATCGAAATTCTGAGCTTTCATGGCGAAATAGAACCGCAGGTACGTGGCGCTCATGAGGGCGTAGTTCGCTAGCTCGGCAGGGGTTCCAATGGAGACAATCCATGTGAGCACCTGGTTTGCAGTATTTCCCAGCTGTAGGAATGAGAGCATGGCAAACGCGACCACAAGCACAGAGGCCACAATCGGCACGCCATTGGGAAGACACCACTTGAAGAACGATGGCGCATGGCCTCGCAGCGCCATAGCATGAAGACTACGGGATGCACAAAAGAAGTACGAGTTCCCGGCAGAGAAGGCGGAGATAATGAGGCCAACGTTTACAATGTGCGGAAGGACTGGGATCTTGAGGCGCTGCATGGCAATAACATAGGGCGACCCGGAGGCACCACTGTCGCCGGTAGTGAGCGCCCGTACGAGCTCAGGGTCATTGTAGGCGCAAACTATTCCCATGGCCAGGGTTCCCAGCATGAAGAACGTAGACAGCCTCCACAAAACGCCCTTGTAGGCCTTGGGCAGGACCTTGCGGGGATTTACCGCCTCGCCTGCTGTCATGGACACATAATCGGGGCCGGCAATCGTATACGCGGCCTGGCTGAAGCAGGACACAAAACCAAGAAACCGCCCCAGTGCACCATCGTAATAGTACTCAGCGAAGGCGCCCGGGTTCTTCCAATAGGTAAATCCGTACGCGTCGTGCAACGGGTTTCCGCCTACCATAGTGATAAATGTGAATAAAAGCAGGCCAACGATGAGGCAGACTTTGAAGATTGAGAGCCAGAACTCGACCTCGCCATACCATCGCACGGGGCAGAGGCTGTTGATGATCACGTATAAAGCCACCTGGGGAACGATAACGGCAGCTGGCGTGAAGTCGCTACGCCAATAATAGATGATGTAGGTGACAGATGTGATTTCAAAAGGCACGAGGGTAGCTTGCAGAATGAAAAAGTTCCATCCAGATACGACCTCCATTGCTTCGTCAAAAAACCTTCCGGCCAGCCTCGTAAACGGTGACGCCACGGGGTACATGGTGATCATTTCGGCTGTCGTGAAAGTCAGGGCAATAATGGGAAGGCACCACGAGCTGAAGGCGATAAACAGAGATGCCGGGCCGCCCTTGTGAAACACCGAAGCGATCTGCACAAACAGAGCTGTTCCAATGGTGCCACCGATTCCAATGAGCTGAATGTGCCGCGGCCGCAAGCCGCGATGGATCTCGACGTGATGGAGGTTGAACATGCCCTCGGAGTCAGAGGACTGGTCTGATCCATTGGATGTAGTCTCTTTCAACTTACCTCCATCGTGGTGCTCTTCTACAATCGCCATGCTTGGCAGGGCCTCTTCGTAAATCCATCCGTTATCGCCTGCGCCGGGCGCAGAGCCGTCGGCCCCAGAGCTGGTCCCCGAACCAGCCGGCTTGTGTCGCAGCCGCAAAAACGACTTCATTCCAGGGTCGTATGTCTGTCTAAATTTTTTTTTACGGCTGTGGGGTGCATACTTATCTTGCCTCGGTCGGCATATCAGTCGGATCTTCACGTCACGTGTAGGGTTTTTCACACACCCTGCAGTAGTCTCTCTCTAGCTGTGGCACTCTTTCGAAAGTGGCCAAACGGACCTCGCATGAGCAAATTATTTGAAAACGAGCATGCTTATAAGTAAACTAGTGATGCGACATGCGATACTTTAGTCTATTACCACTAATTTCTGCTTTTAACAATGAGGCGCAACCCGTAATAAAACCCCTCAATACTGCATGCACAAGCTTCCCAGTTTCGCGTCGCCCTGCATAGATGGTGGGTGTACCCACGAACGCGAGCCGGAGCCAATCATAGCGACTCAGTAGTGTCCATATATTCCGGTCATTAGGAGCTTAGTCCAACTTGTACCAGCTCTGTGACTCGCATAACTAAAGCCTAATTCTTACTGTCTCGCAATCTAGATAACTATTTTGCTTTCGCAGCAGAGAAACAAAAAAAAAAAGACAGTAACGTCGGATATTTGTTCAGGGTCCCAACCTTCTGCCGGTTTCCCGTCGTACTCTGAGCCGAGTAGACTCGGACCACCGAGTGAGTACTCGGGGAATTTTTCACTATCGAGGCTGTACCCTAACCATGGATCCACAAACTTATGGCAGGCTATCAGTGAGTGATATCTCTTCTTCCCCACAACCATGTTGAACAGATTTGCTAAAGGAGCGCGCCACTATTCGTCGCTGTACAAGATTCCGGAGGCGTTCAATGAGCCCACTCGCACGTTCGAGAAGGGCAGCGCCGACCGCGTGAAACTCCAGGATGCCATTGCCCGCATGCGCACCGCCGGCGCGCCCGAGATTCCGCTTGTCATTGGTGGCAACCGCGTGTTTACGGATAACAAGATTGCTCAGCTGGGCCCATACGACAAGCAGCCAGTTGCGCACGTGAGCCAGGCCTCGGCGAAGCATGTCGAGGACGCCATTGAGGCTAGCCGGGTTGCGAAGTCGAAGTGGGAGAAGCTGAGCTGGGATGCGCGCGCGGCCGTGTTTCTGAAGGCGGCCGACCTCATCACTGGGCCCTATCGCTACGACATGCTTGCGGCCACGATGATCTCTCAGGGCAAGAACGCGCACCAGGCCGAGATCGACGCCACTTGTGAGCTGGCGGATTTCCTGCGGTTCAATGCGACATATGCTGAGATGCTTTATGCCCAGCAGCCCCTTCGCAACGCCCCCGGTGTGTGGAACCGCGCTGAGTACCGTGCGCTTGAGGGTTTCGTTTATGCCGTGACGCCGTTCAACTTCACGGCCATTGCCGGCAACCTGACGGCGGCACCAGCCCTCATGGGCAATGCTGTCGTTTGGAAGCCCAGCCAGAACGCTGTGCTCTCGAACTACCTTGTGCAGCAGGTGTTTGAGGAGGCTGGTGTGCCTGACGGCATCATCAATTTTGTGCCTGGTGATGCTGAGGAGGTCACGAAGGCCGTCTTGAACAGCCGCGACTTCGCTGCCTTGCACTTCACGGGCTCTACTGCGGTCTTCCAGCACCTCTACCAGGAGATTGCTGCAAACCTCCCCAAGTACCGGTCGTACCCCCGCATCGTTGGCGAGACGGGCGGTAAGAACTTCCACCTCGTGCACAGCTCGGCCGACGTCGCGCACGCGGCCAAGTCTACGGTGCGTGGTGCTTTCGAGTACCAGGGCCAGAAGTGCTCGGCTACGTCGCGTGCGTACGTGCCGAAGAGCCTGTGGCCTCAGTTCAAGGAGACGCTGGTCAGCGAGACCCGCGCTCTGACGCAGGGCAACTCGCTGAAGCCTGAAGAGTTCACGAGCTTCATGGGCCCTGTGATCCACGACCGTTCGTTCGAGAAGGTTAGCAGTGCCATTGAAGCCCACAAGTCTGACCGCGAGCTTGAGCTTTTGACGGGCGGAAAGTTCAGCGACGCCGAGGGCTACTACATCGAGCCCACCATCTTCGCCACGACAAACCCGTCGCACGCGATCATGAGCACTGAGTACTTCGGGCCCCTGCTGGCCGTCCATGTGTACGATGACGCGGCCCTGGACGAGACGGTGAAGATCATTGACTCTACGACCGAATACGGTCTCACGGGCGCCATCTTCGCGCAGGACCGTAGCGCCATTGAGCACCTCACGGCGGGTCTGCAGAACGCGGCTGGTAACTTCTACATCAACGACAAGTCTACGGGCGCTGTTGTGGGCCAGCAGTGGTTCGGCGGTGCGCGCAAGAGCGGCACGGACGACAAGGCCGGCAGCCAGCATCTTCTGACGCGCTTTGTTGCCGCGCGTAACATTAAGGAGAACTTCCTGCCCATGGGCGACACGTTCTACCCTTCTAACTACTAAAGTTAGAGCACATAAAGACATATATTTATTGCCTACGTGATTCCGTAAAATCCGTGATTTCGATTAGTCGACGGTGCCTTTCAACTGTGGTTGTAAACCCGGCAGCGGCCGCATTTAGAAGCTATGGGGAAAACTGCCGGTGGCAGAAATTTACTAGTATGATACAGCTTTTTTACGTGCAGTGTATGCTGAGTTTCTCTTTTTTTTTATGATGTGTCGGTGACAAAACACCGAATGCGAACGCCATCAGATGGTCTCGGCCACGAGATCGCTCCGAATGCGGAACTGTCGACCGCGCCAGAAGATTCGGCGGCCGCTCATAGCCCAGACCCACAGCGGAAAGGCAAGCGCCTCGCGGGCGAGCCAGGTAAGAAGCCAAGGCCCCACCGGTCGCGGGTTCTTCGTCGTGTATAGAAAGAGCACGCGATAGTTCACGTAGTCTAGGGAGCACCAGAGGGCACCCAAAAGCGCAAAGGCTGCCAATCCCCAGCGCATCACGAGGCAGAGCACGGCGCATCCGAAGTAGCAATCAGTAAACGGCTCGACCAAGGTCGCGGCCGTGACCATATACTTCCGTAGGCGCACCCAGCGCGCTCGTCTAAACCAAAAGTCAGAAAGCGTTGTATGCTGGCCCAGCGGCTGCACAGCCGCGTCGGGGGCCATTGCTGTGCGGCCACCACGGGACCACAATGCCTCGGAGATCATCTGGTCCTCGGCTAAGTACTTCGCAAACCGCTGTAGGCCCTGGCCTGGCTCAGAGCCCTCATCCAGACTCGAGCGCCGGTATAGATTCGACTTCCCCGTGACACAAGGCGCGATGCCTACAGCGTTAATGCCGGTGTAGAAGGTGGAATGTGCCGTGAGCATATACGTCTCGTCAAGGAGGGCGCCCCAGCCGGCCTGCGGCTCACAAACAGCTACAGGAAGGTGGTGCACGAGCTCTACATTCTTTGAGTGGAACTTAGGAAGCGCGCGGCTCAAGGCCAGGGGGTCCATCGTGACATTAGAGTCCAGGGCCCACAAGAAATCGTACTTGGCGGCACGGTAGCCCTTAACCAAATTGTTTACCTTTGGGTTCACGCCGTACTCCACGTCCGGTCCTACTAAAACGCGCGCGTCCACATCAGGAAACTCGGCAATGAGCTGGTTAGCCACGTCCACGGCCGGGTCTTCTGGATCCGCTACACACATAAGGATCTCCAGCGGTCTATGGGTTTGTACAAATGTCGAGCGTAAACACTGCAACAGATCGTGATCACTGGCGCCCTTCATGGGCCTTAAAATAGAAACGCCGGCCTGATCAGACTTCGTGGCTTCCGGCGCAGCAGGCCTTCTACACTCTACAAAGACGCGTCGTGCATGCGCTACTACGCCTATGATTCTCACGATGTACACAGCCACGTACCAGACAAGCACAAGCGCCTGGATGGCGCCGCCAAACATCGAATTATTTGCAACCCTGAGGAGGGCCCCTGATCGAGGGTTTCTCTAATTATGCAGGTGGATCCGTGATCCGAGGTCACGTGTATGTGACGAGACGCTGACCAGCAGCACCGGAGCGCACGGTCAAGTCAAATTTAGTCGAGGAGCAGCTCTGCATTGGTGGCCTTGGTGGCGCTGGAATTACCGCCACTAAAAAGCACAACACTTCGTCCAGACGTATCTATGCCCGCTCTCGCGTCACGAAGAATTTAGAAATGGACTCCAAGGCGGGTATGTATGCATGCCTGCGGTGTAAGACGCGAAAGATCAAGTGCGACCGTGGCATGCCGAAATGCACATCCTGCGAGCGAGCGAAAAGCGCATGTCTCACAGTCGACCCTGCCACGGGACGGCAGATTCCACGGGGGTATATTAGCCACCTTGAGAACCGTGTGAAGGAATTGGAAGCGGAGCTCGCTCAGGCTCGCCGCCATGGCCATCAAACTGCTCAGGCGCAGACCTGGACAGCAGACAGGGGCGCGTCATGCTATGGCAGTGATGATGGCATATCCACTTCTCCGGGCAACGCGGGCACGTCAGGCCCCCCGCGCGGGCCATTGAAGAGCAGTTCTGTGCAAGGAAATGCACTGAACCTGCCCGTAAATTTACCCAACAAGGCAGATGCGGAGCAGATGCTGAAAGGGTATTTTGAGAGGTGTAACATACTGACTCCGGTGTTGCACCGCGAACAGTTTATCATGGAGGTTTTCGAGCCCGTCTATGGGCCCATAAGCCCCGGCCTGAACATATGCTCAGACTATACAGTGCTGCGGGTTCAGCGCAGCGCATCCGAGCCTGCGACTGGGACGTTTTATCGCAGATGGATTGATTGCGGGGGGTCCCTTACGGCGGTCCCGGAACCCAGAATGCAGGTCTGCCTGTTTTTCCTCTATATGGTGTTCGCTCTTGCAAGCGCAACGAGCGAGGTTTGCGATACACGAGACCTCGAAGTCAAAAATACTTCTGAAGACGCCCCCCGCTACTTTTCCGGAGCCATGTGCTACCATCAAGCCGTGTCATGCGACAGTGGCTCTGCGGAGGAGCTCATCCGCAGTCTGCAGGCGCTAGTCATGCGCGCATTGTATGGGTTCATTGTGCCGTCCCATCCATCAACCTGGTATGCTACTGGCACGGCAATGCGCATGTGCATTGGTTTGGGCTTGCATAACGAAGCTCGCGTCAAGCTGGACTCTGGCGGTAGTGAGTTTATCGTAGACATGCGGCGACGTGTTTTCTGGTCCACTTACTATTTGGACAGGCTTGTCAGTGTCTACCTTGGCCGCCCAGTCAACATCGGTGAGGAATATATTCAATGTGAGCTGCCTTCTGTCGCTGACGACAGCTGGCTAATGCCACCGCCGCCTAATGAACCACTGAATGAGGGTGGTGGCAAACCTGCGGCGCCACTTAGCGCAGGGTTTAGAGCTTCTGATACACGGGGCGTCTCTGCAGCGCCAGGTTCACAAAGTGCTACATTGAGACATAGCGGGCCACCCGATCGGCCCAGTTACAAGTGGATTTTCCGTTTTGTTGTGAAACTGCGCCGAATTCAACACGCAGCTAAGGCTCAGCTGTATGACCGCGTGGACTTCGATGAGCGCTCGAATGCGCGCGCAATACGGGACAAACTCGTTGTCGAATTGGAGGAGTGGCACGACTCGCTTCCTCAAACTCCCGAGATGTTTAACTTCGCGTTCAACATCAACTACCTCGAGGTCAACTACAATTACACGCTGCTGCTGCTGTTTCGGAGCTCTAGAGGAATTCCGAATCCCACTGTAGAGGAGACGCGTCGCATGCTCAGTGCTGGTACCCGAGTGCTGACAATGTACGTGCAGTTTCGCAACGCTGTTGGTTTCATATACTCCTGGGCGGCCGTGCATAATGTCTTGCATGCTTCTTCGTCGTGTCTTTTTGGTCTTTACCGCGCGAACGTGCTGGATAACGAATACGACCTTAATGCCTTTGAGCGCTCCATGGACGAAATCATGCATATCATCAGCAACCTGAAGAGTCGCTACAATGCCTCACCTAGCACCTACGGCCCTCTGCATACGATGATGCGGGTCGCGCTGGATTTCCTGCGTGCGCGTGGAGATGAGCCGTGGCGCAAGCGGGTGAAAGTACCGCTATCTTCATCGACCATGGCTCCGCCTGTTTCCCTACCTAGGGCCAATGCCGCGGCTGCCACTGATGCGCCGAATGGCCCGGTGAAGCCGACATACCGTAATTCCGACGGATTGGATCCGCAGCTTTCGGGTAGTGGTTTCCCTTATAAGGAAGTTTTTGAGGGGTCCACAGCGGACCAAGGGCTTGCGACGCCACAACCGGCCTCTAGTAGCGCAAGTGCGTCTATCGACACCCCACCCGTGTCCCAGTTTGGTGAGCCCCCATACCCGTCGCACGAGGTCAGGCCAGGAGGATCTCAGCCGAATGGACCACCTGTCCCTTTCGCACCCGAAAATTCAATACATGGACGGCAGTTACCTCTCTCTAGACCCATAGGGCACGAGAGTGCTGCTGACTATGGACACTTGCATGAAGACGCGCATGGAAGTGGGGCGCGTGGAAGTGGGGCGCATGGAAGTGGGGCGCATGGAAGTGGTGCGCATGACGAGAGCCTAACAGGGCGACGCGAGCACACTTTCCTGCCTACTCCATATCACACATCGCGAGCCGTGTCCAACGATCCTCTTGGATCAGGTAGACCTATTGGCGGTGCTCCTAACGGGCCGCCGCACGGTCCATCCGTTCCCGTTACGGACCAGGTCTTTGGCTCCCAAATGTCTGGGCTGCCGCGGGACCCCATGCAGCCTCTGATCGTTCCTCGAGCCGTTTCAGAGTCCCTGGCACCAATGATACCGGGGTACTCCGAAGGCGCCCAGTATAACGAGTTCCAAGTTTATGACCTCTTGGATGACATGTCACGGTTCTTTGACGAGGTGGTACCCCCACACCTGTCAGGAGAATCAGCGGCAGGTTCCACTTATTGACCATTAATGCGCTTATGACTACTACTGTATACACACCCGAGCATCTACAGAATCGACATATTGTTTTTGAAATGGTTTAGAAATGCACTTGTCAACGACTCTTCTTGCGCGTGCTAGCACGGCTGTGAAGTATATGAAGAAGGTCTTTTCAATCTCTACTTCGTACACGAGTCCTTAAGATCTTGTACGCGCTGCGTGACTGAGACTCGAGCAGCCGTAAGAGCCCTTGATTCCGCAAGCTACGGAGTGTTTCCAGATCTTCGACGGTTTCTATTTCGTACGCCTCTACTGTTCCGTCTCGGTACCAGGGGCCCGTGACGCGCACTATGGCTGCCGTGTCTGGCACCGGACAGCCATCAGTCAGGGTCACCTGAACGAAGCTCTCGGCGTACAGGAGGTCCGCGATACGCAAGGTATCACCAGTCTCGTCTGCTCCATCAACGGCTGCGTCCATTACGCGCCCAAAGAATCGCACGAGCTGCCCATCCTGTAAACACGGCTCCCTAGTTATCAGCGCCGGCGTCAGGTCCATTGCATAGTGGGGTTACTAATGATAAGAATGTGCGCGGTACAAACAAACAAAGCGAGAGCCGCGGGGCAACGTAGAGTAAAATTCTAAACTCCTCTCAGAAAGAAATTACATGTGTGCGGCCCGGAGGGAAGGGGGCCGATTGGTACAAGTAAAACCACTTTCTAGCAATTCGTTTGCAAGCGTCAGATATAAATAGGAGTAAGGGGCCGATTGGTGCTAGTAAAACCACTTTCTAAGAATTCGTTTGCAAAACTGGAGATTTAACCAAAGCTGCTGCGGCACTCTAGCCGTGAGAATGCGCGATTTCTTTTGAATTTGATCAAGATAGCCCGTTGAAAGTAGATAACCTACCACAATTAAATAGATAAATATCAGCCAGCAGCACTTTTACGTCAAGCAGCTCAGATCTGCACACGCCGCTTTGTCTTACGCTTCGCAAGCACAGGGATCTTCTCCTCATCGGACTGAGACTGCGACTCGGACTCGTCGACCTCCATATCGGAGTCTTGGGACATGTCGGACGCGGACTGTTCGTCTGCCTCGTCCTCGGCCTTCGCCCTCTCGACCTTCTCGGTAGCTCTTCGCAACTCGACCTCGCGGCGGCGCAGCAGTTCGGGATACGACTCCACGAGCTTGCGGTCGAGCTCGATCTGCCTTCCCTTGTTGCCCCGCATGCGACTCTTATAGAAGGCGCGCTCGCGACGGCGGCGAATCTCCTCAATGCGTTCCATAGCCTCCATGGTCTGGCCAACAAGCTCGCGATTGTAACGCACAGGGACGTGGCGGCGCTGGTTGAATGCCAGCGTCGAGTCCACAACCATCTCCTTGCCCGAAGCCTTGCGGAAAGCCTTCGTCCACTTGAGTTTCCGCGGGTTACGCTTCAGCTTGAAGTTGTTATGGCACTTCGAGCGGCAAAACCGGAACACCTTCGCATCATTCCGTACGAACTCGATACCATGTCCCGGGTAAACCGGTGACGAGCAGAAATGACACGTCTCCACCCTCATTGCTAGTACTAAAGTCGGGCCAAGAGCGGTGTTTAAAGAGACCTCTTAGTGGTGGCACTAGCAGAAAATTATATTTCAGGGTGGTGGAGGTGACATAATTTTTTTTTCCCCTGCCGCAGCGGCAAAGTCGGACCCGTCATACGGGGAGCACGCAGTGGGAAAAAGCGCCAGCGCTCAGTGTCCACCAGCTCAGGAAAGCGGCGAAATGACCATCCAAGAGTATGTCAAGGAGCACCCCGTCTTCAGCGGAACCTGCGCCGTTGCAGGGCTGTATGTTTTCTCTCTTGCCTTCAAGAAAACAGGCCCCAAGGGATTCTACAAGGGTGGCTTCGGCGACAAGATGACGAGAAAGGAAGCGCTGCAGATTCTGAACGTACGAGAAAGCACGCTCACAATGGCGAAGCTAAAGGATACCCATCGTCGCATTATGTTGCTAAATCACCCTGATCGTGGCGGGTCGCCCTATCTCGCCACCAAGATCAATGAGGCTAAACATGAGCTGGAGAAGATGAACCTGAAGCAAAAATAGCGTGCTCGAGCCGCCTTTGGGATCCTTCTTGAGTCGTTAACTGTTGTGTATATAGTTTGAAAGTCTAGACAGATTATGCTGAGCCGAGGCAGTCTAGTTCTAGTAATAAACATCAACTCGTTTATGAGCATCATGTTGCCCTTGGAATTATATGCACTTTGTGGTCGCGAAGGCGCCGAGATAGAGAGGTTTGAAAAGTTGTAGTATGAATCATCGGGTCGCTTCCCTACAGCTCTATATGATGACCTAGATTTCGTTCGTGGCACAAGAAAGTTCAAACAGGTGCTAGACCAACTTCTAACCCGCATCGGCGGTTTGCTACATGAGACGGAGGCCAGTACAAAGCGCGCCCGCCATGCAGTCTCCCTAATACACAAGGTCATGCACAGTTTATCTCGTGAACAAAGAAATGACGTCCTCGTCATTTATCTTGTGGCCAAGCCCGCATTTCTGGGGGGAGTGTTTCACACTGGTGCCCCACACCATGGCGTACTTGAACTTCGTCTTGAAGTCGCGATGGATTGCGTTGCAAAAGTCCTCGACGGTCGACTTACGCTGGCGAACAATCATGGGCTCCTCGAGATCAGGCTTGCCGCCCTTCGGCTTTGTATAAGCGCGGTTCAGGTGCAGCGTGCTCCAGATTTGCTCTTTCAAATCAGCAAGGCCAAGATCGTCTTGCACTGACACCACTGCTGAGTACGGGAGCCGCGCTAGCCGGTCTACTTCCTCGAGCGACACTGCGTCGATCTTATTGTAGCAGTACAAGCACGGAATGTATGAGCGGTGTTGAGCGTTTATGACGTCAATGAAATCGTCAACGGTAATGTTCGGGTCTCTAATCAGGACATCCGCGTTCATAATACGGTAGTCCCGCAACAGCGCGGATATAACCTTGTCGTCCAGATTTGTAGGCGGCTGCACATATGTGACCTTGACGCCTCCGGTTTGCTTGACCCTGAGATCCACGTCAGGCGGTTCTTTGTTCAGCCTAACACCAACCGCTTCTAGCTCTGCCTGCAAAACCTGGCGCTGCGACTCGGGTTTCGTGGCATCCAGGACCATAAGCACAAGGTCAGACGTACGGGCCGTGGCCACAACTTGACGGCCACGGCCTTTGCCCTCAGCAGCGCCTTGGATGATTCCAGGGAGATCCAGGACCTGGATCTCAGCGCCGTCGTACTCAAGCACGCCGGGGACGCTAGTGAGCGTTGTGAAGGCGTACGAGGCAACCTCACTGCGCGTCTTCGTGATTTTCGAGAGCAGCGACGATTTACCAACCGAAGGGAATCCCACAAGAGCAACTCTTGCGTGGCCAGCCTTTGCCACTTCAAATCCCTGGCCTCCAGAGTTCTGAGAACCCGGCGGCGGCTCGAGCAGCTGCTGGCGGTACCGGGCCAGTTTGCCCTTCAAAAGCCCGACGTGGTACTCGGTGGCCTTGTTCTTCTGGGTGCGAGCAAGTTCCTGCTGGATCTGCTCAATCTTATCGCTAACGTTCACCATTTTGAAGCGGAAGTAAGCCTCTTCAGGGCCCGCGAGTCCTTATGGAAACTGAAAAGTAGCAGCAGTACGCGTGAACTGGCCAAGGGTATCACGGAGCAAAATCAATGCCCGTATAGCGTTGAGGTTCGCCGGCTTGAAGCGCGCGAGCGCACCCCATAAGTAAGCTACAGCTATTGATCGATATTGCATTCTATGTGAGTACTAGAAATTATCTGGGCTCGCATGTATGTTGGCATTTGAAGCAAGCAATATCCAGGCAATCGCTGTGACCATATAAGAAAGGAACTATTGGCCGTCTATATAGCTTTCAACTCCATATTGAACTGCAGAAACATCCTTTCAGCGGCACAAATAGCTCGTCGAGCGATTCGTGACGACTAGGGCGGGCGCTTCGAGCCGAGTCAGTTTACGCGATTCTGTGGATGTAAGGGTATGCACGACGAGGTCTGGGGATCACGGATAGTCGGGCTAGTTGAAACGGTCCAGCCACCACCAATCTGGCTAGAGACAAGCAGAATCGGTGAAGATCTCGCGCACTGAATATTACTTACGCACTAGTGCGTTTGGCTAAGCCCAGGAAATAGATCTGTTCATCTTTTTGGGCCAACGGCCGTCGTCTAGTGCGTTCTCTGTTCGTTTGTAACAACGAAATTCAACAAAAAGCCGCCGATCGAAACGCTCAAGTGCTTTTAGTATTACCAGAGAGATAAAAAAAAAAAGTTTCTTTAATTAAATTTGACATAATTTAGTAGTAGTAGGTCTCAGCCTCGGAATCAGAGTCAGACTCAGACTCCGAGGACGAGGACGATGACGAGGACGAACTGCTGCCAGAGCTGCTCGAGCTCGAGGAGGAGTCGGAGTCAGAGCTGGAGCTCGATGATGAGGAGTCCGTCTCATAAACTATGATCTGGTCCTCCTCGCCGGGGCCAAGCTCAATGACGTCGTCAGACTCGGAGTCAGAATCAGACTCGGACTCAGAGCTCGAGGACGACTCAGAGTCGGACTCCGAAGAGCTCGAGCTCGAGGTGGATTCAGCGCCACAGTCGCACTCGTTGCACGACGAGCCGCAGGTCATATCGTCTTCCTCACCATCAGAGCCCTGGGCGTAAAGTACAATTGCGTCGTCATCGTTGCTATCAGAGTCAGACTCGGAGTCGGACTCCTGCTCGGCATTGGCCAGGAAATCGGCCACAGCATCGGAGTCGAGGCTCTCGGCGTCGACGTCAATCTCGCGCTCGGACTCAGAGTCAGACGAGGAGTCAGACTCGCTGCTGGAGCTCGAGCTCGAGTCAGACGAGGACTCGGAGTCAGACGAGGAAGAAGAAGCGAAGTCGCGAACGTCAATCTCGACGTCCTCGACCTCAGGCTCAGACTCGGACTCGGACTCAGAGTCCGAGGATGCAACATTATAGCTCGCCTCGAGCACATCAGTAACCTCTAGAACAAAATCGTTAGCCTGAGCAATGTACAGAGCCACGCGCTCGCGGAAGCGGCGGCTGGTCTTGCCCTTTGCGGCTCTGAGAAGCGCCTCCAGGCGGTCGATGAGGCCTTGGAGTGCCTCGATTGTGAACTGAAGGAAGTCGACATCGCCAACAAGTTGGTCGAGGTCGAGAGATGCGAGCTGGTCGTAAAGCGCAAAAAGCTCACCGGCCTCAGCCTCCACAGACTGGCTTACGCCCCGGCTTGCGCGGCTGGGGCGGCTCTGAGTGCGCTTCGACACACCGTTCTGCGAACGGCTGCTAGAGCGGCGATTCTGCTGCTGGCGCTGGAATCGCGGCTTATCGTTCTCACTGTCACTCGCTACGTATACGTACGGCATGAATGAATTCGGTAGAAAGGATTAATGGTGGCAAGTTAAGCTTGTTTATATATGCATCGCTTCTGAAATTTTTTTTGCTTTATAATATATTTATGTGGCGATGTAAGGGTTACACCTTACCCAACGTACTTGCCAAAAACTTCCAGCACTTGTACAATGGCTCGTGCTCAGCTGCAGCAGCAGCGCTATCGCGAGGTTTCCTGTAAACGTAAATTATTTTATGTGGTGCGATAACCGACCCATTTACAGTATTACTGTAAATTATACGCAACAATTGGTTTGCCATCGACTTGTTCACGGGTGAGCTCCTCGAACTATCGAACTGCTCAGAAGGTCGATGATATCAAACGTCAACGTTGTACCCTTACCCTACTCCATGATGCGTAGTCACGGTGATTAGGTTTGCCATCGCCATGCGGTGACGTAGGAAGAGGAGGAGGCAGCCCGCGGCTGCTGGCCTATGCGATCGAAGCTAAAGATTCTGATTTATTCATGCGCGTCTAGACAGCCATCTGCTGTGGTTGCTGGTTCCTAGAGTGATGATTTAGGGCATCCGGTATTTTTGCTGTGCTTCTTGTATCTAAACCTTTCCAATTGCTAGATCCATTGCTTAGATGTCGTATTTAACAGTGGCAAATATATATAGCTATAACTTATGAGTTCCAACGCCGCATCCGCGTGCAGAAATGGCCTTTTTGAAGATTGCACGAAAGTGGTGCGCAAAATTCCCGCCGTGCCGAGGATGAGCACTTTTTAAGGGCAGAATTACTATGTAGGCGGGCCCCTGGTTCGCTGCATTATTCAACTTGCGCTGTGCAGGTGAGGGTTCGCAACGCGGAATATGCATTTCTCCACTACTTCAGTTAAATGGGACCGTTCGCGGTTAGTAGTGGTGTTGTTTTGCCTGACTAACCCGAGGTAGCTGGTGCAGAAACTCGCCGCAAAATGCCGAAAGCACCGCTCAGTGGCCTTCAAAAGGACGTGCTGAGTCTATACCGCCGCTGCGTACGAGCATCATTCCGCAAGGGCGCCGCAAAGGACGAATTTCTGCAGTATACAAGAGAACAGTTCCATAGGTTCCGGCAACTGAGCCGCAAGGACTTCACTACCATCGAATATCTCCTGCGCTCAGGCAACCGCCGACTGGAAATGCTTTCTGAACCGAGCATAACCCATATAAGCTGAATGCGCTATTTAACCGTATATGCCGACCCGCCTCGGTCCGTCGGTTCTACCATTGTGGATAGGCTGTGGCCCCAGGGTTTCCCCGCTTAGGCGCGTCGTCTCTGGGGTGCTGTGCCCCTTAGTCGCCGTCGTCTCTGGACTGCATAAAGAGGGCCAAGTCTCCACTCTAACGCGCTTCAACAAACAAAATGTCGGACGAAGCAGACAGTGCTATTGAGGCTACGAGCAACGGCTTCGTTACCCAGGCTAAAGCATTTGCGGCTGGCGGCGTGGGTGGCATTTGTGCCGTGCTGTCGGGCCATCCTTTCGACCTGGTTAAAGTCAGGCAGCAAACTGCTGTCAAGGGCTCGTCTTCAGTCACTGCAATGGGTGCATGCAAGGCAATTCTGGTCAACGACGGGCCACGCGGCTTTTACCGAGGCGTAGGGGCCCCGCTTATTGGCGTGACGCCCATGTTCGCCGTGTCATTTTGGGGCTACGATGTTGGCCAGCAGATTGTGAGGGCTATTACTCGTACGGATGCGTCCGCCAAATTGTCTATCGGCCAAATCTCTGCTGCCGGCTTTTTCTCTGCTATCCCCATGACAGCCATCACGGCCCCCTTCGAACGCATTAAGGTCGTGCTGCAGATTCAGGGACAGCACCAGCTCGCTGAGGGAGAGAAGCAGCTGAAGGGCCCTGTCGACGCTGCCTTGCATATCCTCAAGGAGGGTGGTCTGAAGTCGCTTTTCCGAGGTTCTGTTGCGACTCTTGCGCGTGACGGTCCTGGCTCCGCGCTATACTTTGCTGCGTACGAGTCCTTGAAGAGGAAGTACAGTGACGCAAACGGAAATATCGGTATGGGTCATATCATGTTTGCTGGTGGATGTGCTGGCGTGGCTATGTGGGTTCCTGTTTTCCCCATTGATACGATCAAGTCTAACCTGCAGTCTAGTAAGGTTCCCATCTCAATTGCCCAGGTCACGCGCAACATCTATGCCCGTGGTGGGTTGAAGGCGTTCTTCCCGGGTGTTGGAGCTGCTCTGGCTCGTTCCTTCCCCGCAAACGCCGCCACGTTTGCTGGCGTTGAGCTCTGCCACCGCGCCTTCAACTCCTTCGGTATCTAAATGCTGCTTAGAGATTAGAATACTGCTAGGTCACCGCACTGCGCCTAAGATCAATGTAGAATAATCCGGGCAAATAGCTCACCTTTTTCTGAAACATTCTATCTCAACCACCCATTGGTGGCTGGAGCCTAAAGCTAGGTTAGTCCCTCACAACTTTTGAGCTTCAATTCCGCTCTTAGCAAAGCCGCGAAGCGCCAATGCGGTGTCAAATATGGAGCGTTTTCAGTTCAGGAGCCGCTTCGGTTTGGTCAAGCGTGCATACTGCCCAGCCCACTCCTAACCCTGTAACGAGGCCATAACCGCAGCTCGCCAAAAGAGCGGTTCTATCTTAAGTGAGCTTGAAATGCGCGCGGTGATACAGCGGGTCAAACGTGCATCGGTCACTGTCGAGTCCCAGGTTCTCAGCAGGATCGACCGAGGGCTCGTTGTTCTGGTTGGCATATGCCCCGAGGACACTATCGAAGACTGCGAGCGATTGTCAGCGAAAGTCGCCGGTCTGCGGCTGTGGCCTGCTGAAGACGGCAGTGCCCAGTGGAAGCAAAGCGTACGCGATGTAGGAGGAAAGGTTCTTTGTGTTTCGCAGTTCACTTTGTACGCTAAGGTAACTAAAGGCACGAAGCCAGATTTCCACGGCGCAGCTGGCGGCCAGCACGCCGTCGCATTGTATGATAAGGTACGCGAGCTTCTGGCGAAGCAGATGCCGAATGGAGCTGCCGACGTTTGCGATGGAAAGTTCGGTGCTATGATGGATGTTGAGCTTGTGAACGACGGCCCCGTCACCATCCAGTACGATACGAGAACTAAATAGGCTACGTACGCTTGCACGACCGTGGCGACTACGGAAACTCTAATAAGGTGCCGAACGGGGCTCATAGTAATTAGCGAGCATATACATCTAGTACTAAAAGAGCAGGCATACTTAATGGCTCACACTTTAATAACGAAGCAGAAGGACTTGTATATGCAGGCTTCTCTCTTCAAGGGACCGAGCCTAACAGAAGGGAATGGCCGACTACCGCATCGCATTTGAAAACAAGCTGATATCAAAGGGCTATCGCACGACTTTGGCACACACTGCATCCAATGGGGCCATGAATCATACTTAGAAACACGATCAAATGCCACGCATAGCGGGTACCAATTTCACTGCTGGGCCTTGGCTTCCTTCTGTGCCTCCTGGTACTTCACCTTGAACGCTACGTCCACCCCACGCAACGTTGACACCTTCTCATTCAACAGCTTGTTAACATCCACCAGGTTCTTGCTCAGTGTTTCGACCTTCGTGTTGAAAAAAGCGATCGCTTCGTCGGCTGACTTCTCCACGAAGTAGTTAGTGCCCACATCGACTATGTAGTTTGACTGTTCCGTCATTCGGCCAGGCACATACAAAGACGCGGTGAGCGGCACCATCACGTCCGCCCCACCGACCGATCTCGCACTTGCGGTCGTGATGCTCTGCGCACAGTCCATGAATTTGGCCTGGGCCTGGCGCAGCTTGTCAAAGCTATCACTCAAGTGATCGATCTCGGCTTCAAGCTGCTTGCGCAGCTCGCCCAGCTGCTGCAGGGGCAGCATACTCACATCTACTGCCTCAGACATATTAAGGCCACTTTAGTGGTGCTGGTTTCAAGTAAATCAGCCCAGCACTCGGGTAGTTCTTCGTGCCTCTTGGGATAGGCGTGCTGGGGTTGGTGCTGCGTGGGTCCCGGCGCTATATGTCAGACTGAAAAATAAGCTCCCACCAGCACCAGCACCACCACTGCCATAATACGGGTGGTCAAGTCCACGAAAAAAATACGCCGCTAAATGGTTTCGATTGCCATACCTTCAACGGTTATAGACTCGAGGTCTTGTACGTCTCTGCAGCAGGCGACGTTTGCACTATACCAAATTAGCCGAGCGTGTGCTTTGTTTGCAGTGGACGAGATCGTCATTTACGACGTGCCCAACGACGACAAGTCCCCAGCAAGCGAAAGCGGCCCTCTTGCCCCTGTCGCACCCAAGAAGATCAAGCTCGACGGCAGCGAGCCCGAGGAGAAGCCGTCGCCAGTTGCATCGCAGCCCAAGCCTCAAGAGCTCATTTTGACAGCGAATATGCTGCAGTATTTGGTAACTCCGGCGCATCTCCGCAAGCTTATCTTCAAACCAATTGGGGACCTCAGCGAATTCCGTTACGCGAAGAAACTGCCTAAAGTCCCTGGTCTGCCGGACTCGAAGCGTATATTACAAGGTATCGCGATACCACGAGAGAAGAAGAAGCGGCTTCCTCGGCAAAAGAAGCTATCTAAAAAGGACAAACGCGATGCCAGGGAAACACCATACGTCAATGTTGGATTTGACCGTGTCCTCAAGCTCAGAGATCAGACAGTGCCCGTTAACAGCCAGGTGTTTGTAGACGTGTCGAAGGCGGCCACCGTGGAGCCACCCTCGGCCAACCGTGGTTACCGAGTGCGTGCTGTGACGAACTTTAGCCAAATTTTCACGGAATCCTCCCTTGCAGACGGATATTCCCAGACACTTTACATTCCGTGCCAGCATTACAAGTCACAAAGCAGCCTGCCTTTGATCCAGGAAGTGAAGGCCGACTCTACACCACAACAGGGTCTGCTATTGTTGTTTGGCCACTGGAATTACGTCCAGAATGCGGTCAAGAGCGACTCCGAGCTCGGTGTTGATGATGCCTCCGCTTTATTCGACGGCATGCTGCCTGGTCTTGAAAAATCAAGACTCGAGGATAGCGTTACGGCAACGCTTTCTCGCTTGTAGAGGTTTTAAACACACTGGCAAACAATGTATGGATCTTTTGCTTTCGTTACGTGGTGATATAATATATACGATTGTTAGCTGTGATGATTGTTGTGGGCAGGCCGCCTTAGAGTGTGCCGCGCAAGGCTTGATCCTGCTCAATTGACTCAAACAAAGACTTGAAATTTCCGGCACCAAACCCATCAAAGTTCTCGCGCTGGATAATTTCAACGAACACAGTCGGCCGATTCACTAGAGGCTTCGTGAAAAGCTGAAGCAAATAGCCCTTGTCGTCAAAGTCTACGAGGATGGAAAGATCCTGTAAAACGCGTAGGTCTTCCTTGACGCTCACTTTAGAGGAAGCGAGGCGCTGCGACAAATTCTTGTAATAAGTGACTGGCGCATCAATGAACTCCACGCCACGCTGTCGCAGGTTCGTGATAGTTTCAATGATGTTGTTGGTTCGTAACGCAATATGCTGGATACCCGAGCCATTATAGAATTCCACAAACTCTTCTATCTGGCTTTTCTTTTTGCCGTGAGCTGGCTCGTTGATGGGCATTTTGATGATATTATTCGGCGAGGCCATCACAGTTGATTTCAAGGCAGAAAACTCTGTGCACACTTGCGTATCATCAACGGACCAGAACCGATGGAACCCAAGCGCATCTTCGTAAAAGCGGCAAACCTCGTCCATCTGGTTCCATCCCTGATTGCCGACACAGTGATCGATGTCAACGATCCCTGAATCCCCGAGCAAAGTATCTAAGTGAGGTTGCATCCTAGTTGCAGGCTCGAAGCCAGGCATGAACCTCGAGTCTGCGTACTGACTACGGTCAACAAGTGTATGAGTAGTATCCCCATGAGCGGCAATGGCCGCTAGTTTCACTTGTCCGAACTTGTCAGAAGTGACCTGCGGCTCGAGCACCGCGCGGGCTCCATTTGCCACAGCTGCGTCATACACTGCAGCCACGTTGTCGACTGAGAATGCCACATCTCTCACGGCATCTCCGTGGCTCGAAACGTGGCTGTGAATTTCCGCCACTAGCTCGCGATTTTCACCAAGGCTTGCTGAAGCTCTTAAAGCACAAGTGAAAACAAAAGTGATGTTATTCTTGCGAACAACATGTGAGCAGATGTCTCTTGAGCCAGTCTCGAGGCCCCGGTACGCGATCTCTGCAAACCCGAATCGCGTGCAAAAAAAGCTTGCCACTTGCTTCGCGTTGGAAACATACCAGGTTATGTGGTCATAGCCAGCGAAGAGGCCGTCATGGCCTTTGAAGGACTCAATGGTCGAGGAAGGCACCATCTTGCGATAACAATTAAACAACAGTATAATTATGAATCGCAAATTTCAACAGCGCCGCGTTTATAGGTGCTCTGTGGCCGTGTCGGTATGCGTTCCTGGGACGGCGGCACACGTTTGGGCTGCATCCCCCATTGCCGCATTAGCCCACATCGGTAATAAACTGCATATGAGTGACGGTACAAGCTCGCATTCCTCGCCATACGCATGAAGGATAGATCTAGTTACCTATTTAGGAGGTGGCCTGCTCGGGGACCGCACCAGTTGTGCGCGCGCCAGGGATCACGGAGGAAAACGTTGACCACTGCGAAAGCATGGAAATAAACGCTGTGGCCAGTGCAATCTCTTGATCTAACGACTTGTCTATAACAAGCTCCCAGTCAAACTTGTACTGGCGGAGAAGACGCACCCGTGCGAGGCGCTGGCGAGCTTCTTCATGGCCTCCACCCGGATTCACAATCCGCTCTAAGTACTTAGAGTTGTGCGTCCATTCGTAAGGAGCGCCATCGTTCAAGTAAAACTTGCGGTCAGGCAACCCCGAGTACAGCCACCGACTGCGGCCAACTTGGCGGTAGCGAACTTTAGGATTGCCGATAAAATACACATGACGTGTGAACAATCCAACAACAAGCTTCGCCACCTGACTGCGGTCTTTCTTGTATACAGTCCATACGGTTGAGAAGCGACTAGAGCGCTCAATGGTGTAAGCTTGCTCGCCTGTTGAGAGGAACACGTTTACAACCGTATTTCTATTGCCGTTGTCACGGCGCACATACAAAACGACAGGATCATCGGTGAACTCAGAGTAGCTAATTCCGGGCCTCGTGCCAGAAAGGATCCCGCGTAGGCCAGTCAGGGTCCAAAGCGCAGAGGCTATGGGGTAGTAGTCAAGTGTAAGGGCCTCAGTAGCTTCCATTGAAGAAATTTCGAAAGTACGATGTTTGATATGTCCACTGGACTAGGGAGCTGCGACTAATATATACAGGCATACGAAACGGCACCAGGCGCCACTAGCTCCCCCCAAATGTGGTAAGTGCGCGTTCGTATTACTCCACTCAAAACCCCAGACGGGTAGTTTAGCGCATTGCAAGGTCATTGGTCAAATACCAGGCGTATTGAAGCGCTCGCGTCGTTCTGGTATGCTCAATCCAAAGTAGAAGACACAGCGAGAGAACCGCACCTCACAAGAAAGAACCCAAAGGATTAGTGCCGGCCGGCTTTTTCGGCTATATATTTTCGCAAAAGACACTTATTTAGCAGTATTAGAGGAAATTAAGCGCCGAGACATACAACAGTCTTGGTGAGCTAGTTAAACGACATAACAGCAGCAATTACTCGTTTTTTTCCAGCGGCGCTAATTATAGCAGCAGCATGCAGGGCGTATGTCCTGGCCCTTGCCCCGCTACCCACGAGGAATGCCAAGGATTCCGGGGTAGCGCGGAACTAAACCCGGTAATAGCGTGTCTAATCAAACGCTTAGGGCCTAGTGGGTTCTAGTGTTGTTATTAGGTGTTGTTTTAGTTATTTATTGATCACAAATAGCACTCAGGGCCGTGATGCACTTGCTGAGGCCGCTGACCCGCCCAACCCGTCAAAGGCTGTGTGACTAAGCCGAGACTCCCCGAACCCAGAATTCCTCGGGCTCATCATTAGTTGCTAAGCGAAGAAAACAAACAAACAGATCCCAACATCAGACCTTCGCTTTCGTTCGCTCTTTTGAATAGGAAATGAAGCTTTTGACGATTGCTGCTGCTGCTGTTCTGTCGAACCTGCCCTTTGCCGCTGCCGTTGGTGAGCTTGGCCTCTCGCTGGGCGTGAAGCGCAATTCGGACGGCCAGTGCAAGGAAACTTCGGACTACGAGAATGACTTCGACACTCTGCGTCAGTACACAGACACCGTCCGCGTCTACGCCGCCAGTGACTGCAACACGCTGCAGAACATTGCGCCTGCGCTCGAGGCTAAGAACTTCAAGCTGTACCTCGGCGTGTGGCCGAACGACGATGCGCACTTCGCCGCCGAGCAGCAGGCCCTGAAGAGCTACCTGCCGACAATCTCGAAGGACTCGATTCGCGGCATCACCGTCGGTTCGGAGGCGCTTTACCGTAACGATATGAGCGCGCAGGATCTGGCCGGCAAGATCGGTACGATCAAGCAGCTCATTTCTAGCATCAACGACAAGGATGGCCAGTCCTACGGCTCGACGCAGGTTGGCACTGTCGACTCCTGGGAGATCTGGGTTGACGGCGGCAACGCGCCGGCCATCCAGGCTTCTGACTTCGTGTTTGCGAACGCCTTCTCGTACTGGCAGGGGCAGACGATGCAGAACGCGAGCTACTCCTTCGTGGACGACATCATGCAGGCAATGGAGCACATCGAGAGCATCAAGGGTGACGGCATTGACTTCTGGATCGGTGAGACCGGCTGGCCCACGCAGGGCGAGAACTTCGAGGCGGCCACACCCAGCGTGCAGAACGCTGCGCAGTTCTGGCAGGAGGGCATTTGCGCCATCCGCGCTTGGGGCGTCAACACGTTTGTGTTCGAGGCCTTTGACGAGGACTGGAAGCCCGAGTCGTCGGGCAACGCTGCGGTTGAGAAGCACTGGGGCATCCTTGATGGCTCTGGGTCTGCCAAGTACGACCTTTCGTGCAAGTTCTAAGCTGCGCTAAAACTCCTGATACCCCACTATATATAGCCAATACCCATAGCTACTTCATTAGCAACTGCACTGTTTACATACGTGAAATTCGCGGAATACTGCAGAATGTAGGTGACTTGGGCTTTGTCGCTGTGATTAATCGCCGAACAAACGATTTTGAGCGAACTTGACGTAGCTGCATCGATGTCCCAAGGTTAAAGAACAGCCACTTAACTGAATACTTTCGTTTTAATTCATGTTAGCATCTGCAGCATCCCTGGTAGCAGGTAATTTCAGCCGTAATTTCCTTATCCGGAAGCGAATGCCCATGTTTTTATCCCGTTACGTAGCCGTTCACGCACATTCTATCTCACTAAGGTTTGCATGACCTTTATTCCTCCGAAAGAATCCGTGCCGTCCAGAATTCGTGCAGCTGCTTATCCGAGCGCGGGGCCAGAATGGCATGTGCAGTAGGGTTCGACGCGATTGGGTCCTGTAGGATGATGAATCGGCTCGTCATTCACGCGGCGGCCAGCATATAGACGCGATCAGTCTTGCATTTTGCTGTCCTCATTGGTGATACATGGGTGATTAGTCTAGACTATACTTCAGCCGGCTCAAATTACCTCATTAGTTTAAGCGCTGGCCACTAATAGCCAATCTCGGCTGATCGCGGCTGTCCGGCAACTTTGAGTCTCATCTGCTGAATAATACTGCCACCGAAAAAGAACTCAACTGGTTTACGGGGCGCGGTCGGAACTTGCGAACACAGATTTAGTACTTGCTTATTTATTTTGACAGGACTAAATTTCTCACTAGATGTTTGATGCGTAGCAACCTTGTATCCCACCTTATCCGGTCGCGATGCTGCGTCTGACATGTGCGCGCTTAGCATTTGCCACCCAGGGATGCTGAGAAACCATCAAAACGGACGATGTGAGGGCTAGGTTATGCACATGACGTACAGCCTACATCTTAGTGTGATGGCGCGCGCCAAAAAAAAGGCTAGTTACAAGCCACTTAAGCCACTTGTTCCTTCACGTTCTGGCATACAGAAAGCTATGTTAATGTACATAATCTGCCGTATACATTTGTTGGCTTCCTATGCCGGGGGGCGTTTGCATCTCGCTAACCTATTTATGTTGATGCGGGAACCGTGGTCTGCAGGGTCACTGCAAGCCAATGATGACAACAGTCACCGAAAAAAGGGGAGGCCGAGCCGCATCTGCTCGCACCCATATATGAGCAGAGGCTGCTGCAAGGGGGATCTTCCTTAAGTCTCTTTGCAACGATGGAGAATGAAAAAAATGCTCTGGCCTTAAAAGAGCAGGCAGGAGACAATTCCGTTGATACGAGCACTCGCTCGACGTCGGATGCTGCCCCAGCCGAGGCTTCTCCCTACGAAAAGAAGGGCAAATGGGGAAGGAAAGGTAAAAAGGACAAGAATGCCAAGGGCAGTGAGGAGAAAAAGCTGTCGCCCCTTGAGCTGAAGCTGCGCGAGCTGGCGCCGGACGAGGCGTCCGTTTTGCGATCGCAGACTCAGACGAAGTTACAATCGGCCAACTTCTTCACTTTGTACAAGTTTGCCACGCCCTGGGACATCTTTATGGTTTTGTTGGGCGTCTTCTTCGCTGCCGTACATGGCGTTGCCCTGCCTATGTTCACGTTGGTCGTCGGCAGCATTACGAACACTTTCAACTCGTTCATTGCAGATGCGTCGCTCTCTGATGGCGGATTCCAGCACAATGTCAACCACAACGCCCTATACTTTGTGTACATTGGTGTCGGAATCCTCGTGTCGGGTATCCTTGAGTCGTATATCCTTGTGCAAACTGGTGAGGTCCAAGCGGGCCGCTACCGCAAAAACTACCTCAAGGCTGTGATTCGGCAGAACATTGCTTATTTCGATGCCGTTGGAAGCGGACAAGTCACCACGCGCATCACTAATGATACAGCCAACATTCAGGAGGCTATTAGCGAGAAGCTGGGCAACATCATTCAAGGTATTGCCACGTTCATCACGGCCATTGTCATCTCCTTCACACAGCAGTGGAAACTAGCGTGTATCCTGCTGAGCGTTGTCGCGTTCAACTTTTTCAGCATGGCCACTGGCTCGCGATTCATGCTCAAGTACCAGGTTCTGTCGCAGAACATCTATACTGAGGGCAGCACCATTGCCGAGGAAGCGATCAGCTCGATTCGCAGCACCGTTGCTTTCGGTGCGCAGGAACGGATGGTTGAGAAATTCGATCGCATGTTGAAGACGGCTCTTGTGCCTGCCCAAAAGTCGGCTTATGCTCTTGGTATCATGCTGGCCTGTGTGTGGGCGGGTTTGTTCTGGACTTATGCTCTCGCATATTGGGAGGGGTCGCGTCTTATTGCCAACGGATCGGCTTCGATTGGACATGTCATTTGTGTGATCATCGCTATGATGATCGGCTCGTTCCAGTTGGGTAACGTTGCCCCTAATGTTAGGTCGGTGGCGCAAGGAATCGCTGCTTGCAAAACCATTAACGAGGCGATTGATCGCGTCCCGGTCATTGACTCTGACGAGAATGACGGAATCAAGCCCGAGACGGTAGCAGGGCACATCCAGCTGAGGAACGTGCGTTTCCGGTACCCAAGCCGTCCTGACGTGCTTGTGTTGCCTGACTTCACACTGGACATTCCCGCCGGCCAAACTGTTGCTCTGGTTGGTATGTCTGGTTCCGGAAAGTCTACGATTGTCGGTATCCTTGAGAGATTCTATTTGCCACTTAGCGGCTCTGTTACTCTTGATGGCGTGGAGATTACGGATTTGAACCTCCGCTGGCTGCGCCAGCAAATTGGTTACGTTCAGCAGGAGCCCACGCTCTTCTCCGATACTATCTACGAGAACATTTCGTATGGACTCGTGGGCACGGAACACGAACACGCTACTGAGGAGGAGAAGCGCCGCCTGGTCGAGCAGGCATGCCGCGAAGCGAACGCTTACGACTTCATTCAAACTCTTACTGAGGGATTCGATACTAATGTTGGTGACCGTGGATTCTTGTTGAGCGGTGGTCAGAAGCAGCGCATTGCAATCGCTCGCGCTATTGTCTCGAACCCCAAGATTTTATTGCTTGACGAGGCCACTTCGGCCCTTGATACGAAATCTGAGGGTATCGTGCAGGATGCTTTGGACCGTGCGAGTAAGAACCGTACGACAATTGTAATCGCGCACCGCCTGTCCACGATCAAGGACGCGCACAAAATCGTCGTAATGAGTAAGGGTGAAATTTTGGAACAAGGGAGTCATTCAGATCTGCTTCAAATGGGCGGATACTATAAGCGTCTTGTTGATGCTCAGCAGGTTGCCGCTTTGGATGCTTCTGCAGGTAGCTCCGAATCATCCAACAACGGAAATGGTCTGGTAATCCAGGAGGATAAGGTCGTAACGGAGGAAAAGGTGGGCCAGAACGGAGCTAACGCGTCTAATGAGTCTCCTATGGGAGACGACATCCCCGGCGTGCGTAGACCTGAGAATGGCAACATGTGGCGCTACGTGAAGGTGCTGTGGGGTTTGAACCGTAAGGAGCAGTGGATGATTGTGGTCGGAGCATGCTTTATGATCCTTTTGGGATACTGCTACCCATCCATGGGCATGATTACCGGGCACGTTATTGGCGCTATCGTAGTGCCCAAGAGCATGTACCCGCATATGCGTCATGTGGTAAACGTCCTAACTGGATGGTTCTTCTTCATCGGTGCGTCTGCTTTTATCTTCACATTCATGGGCATTGCGCTCATTACAATCACATCGGCCCGCCTCGTGCGAGCAGTCCGTCTCGAATTGTTCCGCCAGTTTCTGCGGCTCGATATTGCGTTCTTCGATCACTCTGACAACTCACCCGGTAGTTTGACCTCAATTTTGGCGAAAGAGGCTAAATCTATCGAGGGTCTCGGAGGCGCCACGATGGGTCAGATCATGCAGTCTTTGACAACGTTGATCGGTGGTGTTGCTACCGGAATCCCGTTCAGCTGGAGAGTTGGCCTGGTGGCCTTGGCCACAGTACCCATTCTTCTTGGTTGCGGATTCATGCGCGTGAAGGTTATGATGACGCTGGAGGAGCGTGGCCGTAAGGTTTATGAGGGCTCTGGTGCTATGGCTTCGCAATACACAGCTGCAGTCCGTACAGTGCAGTCATTGACGCGAGAAGAAGGTGTTGCTGAGCGTTATTCGGATGCTATTGACCGTCAGATCGCGAGCTCTCGACCGGCCGTCATGCGCTCTGCAATTCTTTACGGATTGTCACAGGGTCTTACGCCTTGGGTCATTGCGCTTATCTTCTGGTGGGGTTCAACCTGTATGCGTAAGGGTCAGGTCGGGCTCCTGCAGTACTACGTTGTGTTCATGTGCATTGTTCTTGGTGCGCAGGCTGCTGGACAGATCTTCAGTTATGCCCCTGATATGGGTAAGGCGCGAGAGGCCGCAGCTAATGTTTACCGAATTCTCACGGCGAAGCCAATCATTGATTCTCGCGCAGAAGGTGGAATCATTCCTGACCCCGACACGGTGGAGGGGTGCGTTGAGTTCCGCAATGTGCACTTCCGTTACCCAACGCGGCCTCAGGTTCCCGTCTTGCAAGGCTTAAACCTGACGGTCAAGAAGGGCCAGTACATCGCGCTTGTCGGACCTTCGGGTTGCGGCAAGTCGACGACAATTGGTCTGACTGAGAGGTTTTACAACGTGCAGAACGGCGAAGTTTTGTTTGATGGCCGCAATGTGTCTGAATATCAGCTTAATGCGATGCGGTCGCACATTTCACTCGTTCAGCAAGAGCCGATGTTGTACTCGGGTACCATTCGCGAGAACATTGTTTTGGGGTGGCCTGGAGATGAAAATGAGGTCACGGATGAGATGATCTACAGCGTGGCGAAGAAGGCGAACATTCACGACTTTGTTATGTCTCTTCCTGACGGGTACAATACGGTCTCCGGCTCCCGCGGGTCCCTGCTAAGTGGTGGACAAAAGCAGCGCATTGCGATTGCTCGTGCACTTATTCGGAACCCGAAGGTGTTGCTTCTTGACGAGGCGACATCTGCGCTCGATTCTGAGTCCGAGAAGGTTGTGCAGAATGCGTTGGACGAGGCTGCTAAGGGGCGCACCACGATTGCTGTGGCCCATCGCCTTTCCACAATTCAGAAGGCCGACATCATCTACGTATTTGAGGGCGGCAGGATTGTTGAGCAGGGTGACCACCAGACCTTGCTGAAACTGAACGGACGTTACGCAGAGCTCGTGAAGCTGCAGTCTCTGGAGGGCTAGAATAGACTGCCAGAGTGCCTTTCGAGTACAACGCTCTTGGCGATACCTTTTTCATCAATAGTTTAGACACTTATTTAGTAGCTCAACTATAGAGAGGGAAATATGTTTTAATATATGCTTGCACATTGTCGCCACTATCGCTGTTTACGGATTTGGCTTCTATAGATCGACATTGTGATGACCTTTTGAAGCCCAACTTTACAGGGACCTCTCTTTAGGGCTTAAGGTGAGACACAGTCACTAAACCGTATCGGGAGCGTCTAAGAAAGTCTCTGTTACATAATCGCGTTCACCAGATGGCAGAGCTAGACCGTAATACCTGAAATTTACCCCATAGAGAGCCAATAATGTCGATTTCGAACATCTCCTACGACCTGATCTGGCAGGTCACCCGTGCCAACTCGAACTACCTCGTCAAGCGCACTGATGCTGGTGGCGTGCGCTTCTCTTCGGACCCGCTGAACGCGACCGGTGTGTACGACCAGAAGCACGCCAGCTTCGCCAACAGCCACGCTTACGGCGTCCAGAAGACGGCTGACGGCATCAAGCTGCTGTCGAAGGACAACTCGAACTGGAACAAGCCCAACAAGGCTGTCAAGGTCACGGACTTCGACCCCAACACTGCTGCTCGCGAGGGCGACGTCGAGGTTGAGGCTGCCACGCGCAAGGCTGGTGTTCTCAACGCGATCTCGAAGGCCTAAGCTCTAAAAGGATAAACCATTTTAATTTATATGTCATGCCGCAGGCCAAAATACGTTTGTGAATTACCATGGCGGTGTGCAACCTTCCCCAGTCAGGTGCCCATCCATAGTGTATTAGAGGAGAAGCCAGAGCATGAATTGCTCCGTGGGCGAGCGCGTATGATGAAAGAAGCATGTGCTAGGAGAAGTTAGTGAGCCGACGCGTGGCAGTGTAACACCAAGAAGTCTGCGAACGAGGTTAAGTGTAGATTTGAAAACGCCTTCAATGTAGTCTTGTAAACGCGCTACTGAAGTGAGCTCATTAGTACCACGCGAAATACATGCAAAATAACGCAGACCTCCAAACCTCCAGTGCAGGGTGAGACTAACACTGTATCTACATGTGAGCGCGCCGGTTTGTGAGCGCCAGACTGCTGATCTGGGGGCGCAATAGAGTCTGACATTTTCTGTAGCGTAGCTGAAAGCAATTGCTCTATACAATACGTCGCTCTACTCATAGTAATTTCGCTGCGCGTGTTCATAGCTCTACCGATAAACTAGACTTGGCTAACTGAATCCGCCGCAGGTCTCGATACAAGAAGCTCAAACTGGCAAACGATTTAGCCAGTCAGTGTCCACAGGTCGATTAAATGCTAGTGAAGGACATCAACCTCATCACGCTTTCGTATGTGGGTTCCTATTATCTCTCTATGCTGCAAGCCCACTTCACGAGCTCGGCATGGTACGTGTAAGTCAGCAAGAAACCGCCGATCATGCTTGTCGTATTGACACGCGCAAGCCCTCTTTGTACCAGAACATTGACCTTGCCATTCCGAATCTGCGTTACATGCGTAAAGCTAGACAATTAACCCGGCTCAAAAGCGCCATGTATATATTTAGCACAATAAGGTGGATACGCCATTAATCGCACTGAGGTGACTTGCCCGACATCGGCTGAGCTCCCTATAAACTCCGGTCTTCGGGAGAACCCGGTATGAGCCCCTACCGTAAAGCCGAGTATTTACCGGTGCGCTTTACGGGCCTGCCAGGTGCCGCTCGCATTACCCCACCCAAAGGGCAAGGGCGTGGTCATGGTCCTGTCGGACCTTGTAGTTAAGGTCTCCAGCCATTACCAATCAGCGGTAGGTGATTCGGGGCCGCCACGAAGTCACCGGTGAGCAAGTGGGTCCGTGTGCCCAGCCCGGTTCATAATGTAGTGCCATGTATATTGGCTCCGACTCCGCAATCGGACTCCGCAGAACTTCCGGCCCCTGCATTTGACACGATCGGCCGCCCAATCCTCACCCAGCACTCACGCACCGTCTCGTGACGTCCTTACCCCACTTGATTAGCCGGCGAGCGCAGCACACGTCTGCGAATCCCCGTGCTGCCAAATACCTATATAAGTCCGGCATTCCCCCCACCCCGGGCGGCCCTATCAACTTTTGAAAAAACAAGGCCAGCAAGCATCAAACAACCGAGTCAAACATGGTAAAAGCAGTAGTAGCCGGTGCCGCGGGTGGAATTGGCCAGCCCCTTTCGCTTCTTCTTAAGCTCTCGCCCCTCATTGACGACCTCGCGCTGTACGATGTCGTAAACAGCCCCGGCGTCGCAGCAGACCTGTCCCACGTCTCAACGGCCGGCTCCGTTGAGGGATTTTTGCCTGACAACGAGGGACTGAAGAAGGCCCTCACGGGTGCCGACATTGTTGTGATCCCGGCCGGCGTTCCGCGCAAGCCAGGCATGACGCGCGACGACCTGTTCAAAATCAACGCCGGCATCGTGGCGGGCATTGCTGAGGGCATTGCCCAGAATGCGCCCAGTGCGTTTGTCCTCATCATCTCGAACCCCGTGAACTCGACTGTTCCCGTGGCCGTCGAGGTGCTGAAGAAGCACAATGTCTTTGACGCGCGCCGCGTATTCGGTGTGACGACGCTCGACAGCGTGCGCGCCGAGACTTTCATTGGCGGCCTCACGAACACAAAGCCGGCCGACGTGGCGATCCCCGTGATTGGTGGCCACAGCGGCACGACGATTGTGCCGCTGCTGTCGCAGGCCAAGCCTGCGGCCACGGCAAAGCTTGACGACGAGACGAAGAAGGCGCTCATCCATCGCATCCAGTTCGGCGGCGACGAAGTCGTGCAGGCCAAGGCCGGCACGGGCTCGGCGACTCTGTCGATGGCGTATGCGGGCTACCGGTTCGCTGAAACGGTCCTGCAGGGCGCGAAGGGTCAGAAGACCACGGCGGCTGCCTATGTGTATCTGCCGGGTATCTCTGGTGGTGACGCCATCCAAAAGGAGGTCGGTGTGGACTATTTCGCTGTGCCCGTGCACTTCGGTGCGCAAGGCGCTGAGTCGGTCGACAACGTACTATCCGGTCTCCCTGCCGCCGAGAAGGAGCTCGTGGCAACGGCTGTTGACGGCCTGAAGGGCAACATTCAGAAGGGTCTCGACTTCAAGGCCGCTCCCTCAGCAAGGTAAGTAGCCACTGCTGCCGTTAGCACGGACTGGTCCGTTTCTTTTTTACGACAGGATAGAGTACTAATGCCAAAGACTTTAACGATGCTGATCCTCCGCGCCTTTGATCCACAATGAATGGCGTCTTGACCCCCGTTGGCACCGCAAGCCGGTTTGCGGGATACAAGGGCAGTCGCGCGAAACCTCGTGCAACTGCGTGATTAAACTTTTATAAGAATGAATGCCATGTTATGCCGTCACGCGTGCAATTTGAAGCTTGTCCAGAGCTAGCTAAGAAGCTACTTGTTATTGGGCGTTCGCCTGCGCCCCCACCCTGAGCCGAAACGATACGCTTGTATGAGCTACGCGTCATACATTTGGTGTGAGCGCCCACTCCCGTTAGTGCAGTTGTTATATGTTGTGTACAATACGAATGATATTAGCCTGTTCCCTGGCCATAGAAAGGTCGTACGAGACGATTCGCTTTTCTTGGCGCAGGCCGGCGCACGGAAAGAGGCATTGGGTTCCTAACGGTAACCGCGTCCTAATTAGGCGCACTGTGCATAATCTCAAGACTATGGCGTGCGTAACCGCGTCTATGTGTAATGGTGCATAAATCGGCGCGTCTTAGCCGGTCTTGAAGGGCGATTCATGCGCCCTAACCGCACCAAATGACATGATCTCGGGGCGCCGAGAGCGCGTGCTCAGGAGCTCTGCAGCGCCGCTTCCGCCTTTGCATTGCGGTTGTAGCCGTATCGGGATATTGAGCAGCAAGAGTAGGCTGAAGGCTTGGTAGGAGTGCAGCGCTGCTGGGCCTCGAAAGCGCCGTAAGTAGAGCTGGCCGCGCACTTCTCCGGAAGTGAATGCGCGGCCGCCGTCATGTGATATGCAGTGTTTTCCCCTAATGTTTTACTAATATGCTGATTGCGGATCGTCGGCGCTCCGACGGCCTGCCGCACCGTTGGTTCATGTGATTTGGCGTTGTTTACGACGTTGAAACGTATATATAGGGCGACCTAGTCGGTCTTAAACACATAGAAAACAAGTTCTCATCAGCATCAAATGTCTTCCGCATCTTCGTTCATCAAGGAGCTGTCTCAGCGCCGCACTATCTACGCTCTCGCCAAGGAGAACTTCCCCATCAAGGATGAGGAGGTTGTGAAGCTGGTCGAGGACGTGCTGGCCGTTACCCCGTCTAGCTTCAACAACCAGACGAACCGTGCAATTGTCATCTTCGGCAAGCACCATGACAAGCTGTGGAACGACTACACGTACAACGCGCTGAAGTCGATTGTTCCTGCTGACCAGTGGCCCGCTTCGGAGCAGCGCCTGGCCGGCTTCGCCTCGGGCTACGGCACCGTCCTGTTCTTCCAGGACACGGACACGATCAAGGAGTTCGAGAAGAAGTTCGCGCCTTACGCCGCGAACTTCGTTCCCTGGGCCGAGCAGAGCTCGGGCTCTGCGCAGATCAACGTCTGGACGGGCCTGTCGCTGCTCGGCGCCGGCGCGAACCTGCAGCACTACAACCAGCTCATCGAGAAGCAGGTCGCTGACGAGTTCCAGATTCCTGCGAACTGGAAGCTGAGCGCCCAGCTTGTGTTCGGCACGAAGCAGAGCGGCCCTGGCGAGAAGACGACTCTTCCTGCCAAGGAGACCATCAAGGTGTTTCAGTAAACGTACCAGAAGCGCCATCAGTAGTGAAAGATCGTTGCTCTAAAGCCTCCCATTGTACTTCATAGAGAAGACCGTCATTGAGTAGCTTTATAGAAATTGTGAGCCCTACGATTCTGTAGTGCGCGGATATCCGTTCAGTGCCAAACAATGTCGAAGAGAGATCGCGGATTAAAGTTATAACCCGTGGCCACGAGCCCGGATTATTACCTAGACCTTTTACCGTCGTTAGCTTTTTTACACATAAGCGATAGCTTTCGCCACAGCCGCGTTCACCTCATAGCGCTTCTAGTGCTACAGCGGCGCAATTTCAGCTAATTAAGCTTGCTATTATTCGAAGACACGGAACTGCCTCATGTGTTTTTAAGGGTTGTGCTGAAAGAGTTGCCCGAGCTCTGCGAGCCAAATGGTCACAGGTTAGGAGACCCAAAAAGCCTCAGGTGCTTCTGATGATGCTATTTACGAACTGGATAACGAACTGAAGGGAATACCTAGCCACGGATGGTGATTCGGTGTTAAGCTTAGACTTGGCCAGTAGGCACTGCTCGCTGTGTGACACAGGTCTCAGTTCCTTGCCGGAATCTCAGCGGTTACACGGTAATGCATGAATGTATACCTCTCTGATGACCTATCGCTGTAGTGTTCGAGTCATGGACGCCTCGACAACCGACTTTCGTTTGCGATTGCTGCCTTGGCATTCGTTGCCATTACTACATCGGTGACTCCTGCGAGCGGGGTCGATCTAAACCAGCAATCGGTGCCACCCTAAGGCGTGCATTTTGCGCGGTGGCTGCTTAATTTGTTTGGGAGCGGCTCATGCTTGACATGCTTGACAGTGCGTTTGATTGCTTCGCACGCACAGTGCGGCTTCCCCACAGCCCTGCGGTTAGGTCTTGCGCACATGACGACAGGAGCTTAGCGTGGCTGATCAACGAGTATAAATTGCCTCGACCTCACTACGAGCAAGCAGCACACCTTCTGTCATCAACGTGAGTGCAGCCAGTTAACAATGTTTATTTGCATTCCCATCCCGCTCGACCCCATCTTCGCCCTCTTTGCGTGGCTCTTCACCTGCTGCGGTATCTGTCGCTAAGCGCACCTCGCACATGGACAGTGAGACTGACTCTGATGTCGATCTCGTACTCGGGCCGGGCCACCTGGGCTAGAGTGGCCAGAGTCATACGCCTGGCGCATGAGCTTTGTACCCCGCAGGTTAGTAGGGCCTGCTCTGTCGCAGTGCCAGTATCGTGCGTCCATTTGCGCGAGCGTCAGCAGACCGCGCACGCGAGGAGGCACAACAATCGCACCCTTCGACGCGAAGGTAGTATTGGCACGCACACACACGGCCGGCAGTGTGCGTTTGTTGCCAATGAAACGGTCCGCTCACGACGAATACGAGTCCGATTCGGGCGACACGACCTTTATTGCCGAGGGCAATGTGACCTGGGACGGCCGTACAACGGAGAAGCGGCAGCGCTCAGTGGAGCTGCCCACGCTTGTGGGGCCCTTTACGTTCGCGTCGGACGGCTCGCAACTGGAGCAGGCTGTGGTCCCGCTGAATGAGTCCAACATGCCTGGAGTTTATCGCGTGCAGGCGCGGGCTATGGAGCCCGTGCGCCTGTGGATCCCGCAGCGCGGGCCGGGCATGCCTCTAGAAACGGACTCGCGCACGCTGCTCGGAGCAATTCAGCACGAGTGTATATTCCTGTTCGACACAAGGCATCCTGACACGGACGCGTCGCTCCAGGACGAGCTGAAGCTCGAGTGGTTACTGACGGCGCCTGCTGTGCGACAGTACGGGGCCATAGTTAGCAAGTACGCACCTCGTTCCGCCATGGATGTGCCGCTACCATATATCCAAGACCCCTCCGGAGCGATCATGGCCGAGTGCCATGTCTACGACTACTTGGGGCCTAGTGCGGTATGCATCCGCAACGGAGAGCTGCTCGGGACCATGATGCTGCACCGGTCAACGGACGACGTGCTGCAAACACTGCGGTATTGGGAATAGTAGCGGGCCGGTACTGTTTCGGTTCTCACAAATTGTAGCCTTAATGTAGTCTTATCGAATATTTGAATGATCATCTCTTCACTATACGGCAACCCAGGCTTTCGTCTTCTTTGAGCCGTGGTTGCCGCCATCACTGCTGCCGCCGTCGCTGCTGCCGCCGTCGCTGCTGCCGTCGCGTGTCGCCGCCAGCGCGTCCCGGCGTGTCTCTCACCGTCAATAATTCAAAAGCTCTTAGTCCGCGCCAGGGTTTTAGTCAAGCCGGGGCCGCCTTGCAGTTTTTCTTCTTCAGTTGTGAGGCTGATCCGCTCATCTTGGCGCGAGCGCTTTCTGCGTTTTGCAGCAGGTGCTTGGGCCGGATCTGGGCATGCACATTTCCGATGGCGTCATTGCTTGCCCGGGCGGCGCTCGGTCCTAGATTGATTTGTCCAATCTTAATCCCCGGAGCCTTCATAGCCGTAAGGCTCTGGTTTCAATGCGGACGACACTTCTTCGAATCCCTGGCTCCGTACGCTACTTACTTATAATAACCTCTTGGTGTAATTTACTTCATACTGAGCTGCACGCAGCAGTCCGACGTGAACTGGCGTTTGCGGGTGACGTGTACCACAATGCTCTGACTTCTGGCTATATTCTATGGCCTGAGTGGCTGGCTTAAACCGCGCTCGTGCGCTTCTGGATGCTCTGGATTGTTTTGAACGTTACGAACGCCACGACGGCGGCGCCGCTCACGAGAACCGCCTTCTGCTGCGTATCCAAAACCCTGAGCAGCGGGTACGGGTAGAAGCCGTTAATGGTGTTCGCGTGCTCGGCCCACGCCCAGTACGCGCCGCCGATTGTGAGAAACAGCGCCAGCGGAGCGGCAATGCCCGAGCGCCACTTACGCTGCGCGAACACCGTAGCTGACAAGAACTCGAGGATGGCCGGGTAGAGGTGGCACTTGCGGTCTAGCTGGGGGTCAATCTTCAGCCCGAACCGGGGGTCTTTTACGAGGTCGTTATTGTAGAACTTGAGGGGCCAGTAAAGCACGGCAACGACGACCTCTAGCGGAGCCGTAACCATGAGGACCCAGCTCTGTAAAGCATTCAGCGTCCGCAGCCGCGTTAGATGAGAGAACACGGCCAGCAGCTGGTGCACGAGCGACAGAGCAAGCGAAAGAATGGTCAGGAACTGCAGGTGTCCGCCATACGACGTCGCGACAATGGACGAGCGGTCACGCACATAGACCTCGTGCAGCGCTGAGGCGTAGGTCCAAACGGCAGCACTCGAAATCAGCAACGAGCCCAGCATTGATGCACCAAAAGGAGTCCTTCGGGGAGCTGGTGGGGTACTCCCCTCGTGCGTCCGGGTGACGAATCATTAGTAACGGCTGGGCGGGCCGGGGCTGGCCACTGACCGTTGCGCCTCGAGCCTTATGTTGCCATTCACGCACTCTTAACCCATTTAGGCTCATTCCAGCTTATAGATCGCCGCCATAGTTAGCTCATTACTAGGTTTTGCGGCACGCAGCGTCTAGCTCGAGATATGTAAGATCTACGCATGGCCTCTTTCGTCACAAATGTGCTTTCTGTGTGGGGTGCCCGTTTCCATTGCTAGAAAACAACCTTAGTATTAGCTTGATATCTAACTAGTTCTTGTTTTTTTCTCGTCAGAAGTGCGCTAGTGAGTACGACCCGCTCAAGGCAACGCTCCATACAGCCGACCCTCGGTACACTAAAGCTCGGCACAGCCAGCGTCGGCACAACTTGTACCGGCACCATCAATCTCGAGACTTCTTCCCTCCTCGCTTCGGCGTGTACTCGGTGGGATGCAGCCGTCTGATGTGCTGCTGCTTGTGTGTAGCGGCCTTCGGGCCCTTGAAGTCGCGCCCGCAGATCTGGCAGACCTCAATGCGGTAATCGGAGCCTTGCGGCTGTGGGCTCTCGGTTGGAGAGCCTGGATTGCCAGGCGTGGACGCGCGCGACATCGACGACAACGATGGACCGTCGAGCGAGCTCATGGCCGGCATGGCCTGTGGGCCCGCCGGCGCTGCTGTTTGGGGCATTGTCTGCATAGGCCCGCCAGGTGCCATGCGCGACGGTATTCCCTGAGGCATTCCATGTGGCGAGAGGCCCTGCGGCGGCAGGCCCTGCGGCAGGCCGTGTGGCAGGCCGTGTGGAGCCATGTTGGGCTGCGCCATCCCGTGGGGTGGAAGGCCCTGCGGGCCCAGTGGCATGCCCTGCGGGAATCCCGGGGACGTGCTTTTGGAGGGCGGGACGGAGGCTCGTATGTTCGGCGACGCCGTGACGCGGTGTAGGCCCGGCGGGCCGCCGAACCCCGGCGATGGGCCCCGCGTCTGCGGCGACGGGGGTATTGAAGGCGTGCCGCGCGGCCCCGTGCTGGTTGCCCCGAGGTTATGCGCGACCGAGATCGTCGGTCGCGTACCGCCGATGGTGTGGTGCGGCATCTGTTGCGGTAGCTGGCCCGTGCTGGCAAGCTGGTTGATGGCCACGCGCTGCTGCTCCTCGTACGAAATGGACCCCGTGGGCGTCGTCATGCCCGTCACGGGGATGTGCGATAGAAAAATATGTTGAGCCGGCGGAGCCTTAGCGAGCGCTGGCGTGGGTATACTCGCCGGCACGGGCCCGGAGCTATTCATATGCGCGTACGTGGGCAGCGGCTGCGGCTTTGCTGTCGGCTTGAACGGAATCCCTTCGACGGCATCAATGGCGTCGCAGATCGCCAGCAGACCGATGCTGTCGTAGTACGACGGGGCCGCAGGCATTTCAGACCAGTACAAAGTGGTTGATTCCGACTTGAAATCTGCGGTTCTCAGCTCTTGATCTTCTCCGTATGCATCTCGTTGGGAGTTTTATGCAGCATATGCATGTTAAGGGTTTGTCGAACTGGGCGCGTGGGGAGGCCGAGCACGCGCACGCGGTTGCCATTGGATCCCGATCACGGCGCGTGTGGAGCAGCAGCACACCGACGCCGCCAGTGTAGGAGTCTGGCAGGCAACAGATTTCTGCTGAACCAAGAGTGGATAGTCTTAATCCCGCTTATTTCTTGTTTCAGCTATGCCGTAGTCAAGCATTGCTAAAACGCTCTTCGTTGATGTTTTGGCGTTGTTTTTCGTATGCATCCATTCCATTGAGATTGTAGATCGCCAGTGTTTCATTGCGCAACCAACATTGTTCGTGTTCTTCGCCCGTATCCTCCTTGCGAGACGTAATTAACACTCATAAAGGGGAACCCTAATAAGTAGGGAGAACTTAGACTACTGCGCAACGACTAATAAGGGATTCATCCTAGTAACACACGCAAACGAAATTTACATCACATTTAAGAACCTGTTCTGCTCAGTACGTTATGACGCGCAGTCGCACCACCATTCTTACATAACTACATTACCTATATAAAACATTCTTCTGGAAGGCAGACAGATATCGCCACAACTGGCTTAGTCGGTTGGAGTCTTAGCTCAGTGGCAGAGCGTGAGATTGCAAATCTCAAGGTCCCGGGTTCAATCCCCGGAGGCTCCTCATGAAAAATCATACCCGAGACCACTCGGGCCTCCCTTTTTGCTGTTTTTTTGGAGAGCAGAATTTAATTACGACCAAACAAAATTAGCTTTAGCGGCTGAACTTAATGAATGCGGGAATTAAGGCAGGATTTATTCGTGGAGAATACAGGAACAAGAAGAGAATGAAGGATAGAGGCAGTAGACGACCAACCTGATGTGTAGCACAGCGAGTATGAGATTCAGTATGAGATTCAAAATAGCACTTACTACTTGGCGGACCTGAGCGGCATGGCATGATAGAATCGAACACTTGGACCTCAATTTGCTGAGTGAGCCAGTTTAAATGTGCGAATGCGCATTGGACTGGCCGTCAGCGCTACATCGGCGGCTTTAATATTAACTAGATCTCACCAATGCGAGTAGCAGCTTTAATTTCGCTGACGATGTGAGCAAACAGTTTAGACTGGCACCATTTTAGAGGATGAATAGAGCTAAATACCCAGCTAAACGCAACCGGAAAAATAGTTCACAACATTTGTCCCACAACCTTTATCCAGTAATGCGTACGACCATTAAACCTGGGGCCGCGTCTGAAGGCCTGCCGCTGTTTGGGCCGTACGCACGCCGGCTCTTCTTGCCAAACTTGACACGCACGCGTTCGCGCTAGCTCCACGATACGCCCACCACGCGTCGCTTCAGGTGATTCGAGTGACACGTCTTCGCCCGCTGAACGTCCACAAACACCTTCACCCGACACGGAAAATGCCTGGCGTTCGGTTTCTGGACCTTGTCAGTCCCTTTGCGCCGTACCTGCCTGCGGTCGCTGCGCCGCAGCGCAAAATCGCCTTCAACCAGCGCATGCTCTGGACGGCCGTCGTGCTGCTTATTTTCCTGGTGATGGGTGAGATTCCGCTGTACGGTGTCGTGAGCTCGGACTCGGCGGACCCCATCATGTGGCTGCGTATGATGCTGGCGTCAAACCGAGGCACACTCATGGAGCTCGGAATCACGCCCATTGTCTCGAGCGGCATGGTTCTGCAGCTCCTGCTGGCCAGCGGACTCGTCGAGGTGAATTCCGACGATGCGCGGGACCGCGAACTGCTGCAGAGCGCCCAGAAGTTTCTCGCCGTTATCCTGTCATTCGGCCAGGCTACTGTGTACGTGCTCACAGGCATGTACGGTGTCCCAGCGAGCCTGGGCACCGGCGTGTGCCTGCTGCTCATTCTGCAGCTCGTGTTTGCGGCGCTCATTGTGATCATGCTTGATGAGCTCCTGCAGAAGGGCTACGGTCTTGGCTCGGGCACTTCTCTTTTCGTAGCCACGAACACTTGCGAGCAGGTTGTTTGGAAGTGCTTCTCGCCCAACACTGTGACGGGGGCGCGCGGCCCCGAGTTTGAGGGTGCAGTGCTTGCTCTTGTGCACCTGGTTGCGACGCGTCGCTCGAAGAAGCTGGCCCTCATCGAGGCGTTCACTCGCACGAACCTGCCCAACATGTCGCAGGTGTTTGTTACGCTGGGCCTGTTTGTTGTTGTTGTGTACATGCAGAGCCTCAAGGTTGACCTGCCTCTGCGCAGCGCGAAGGCACGCGGAACTGTTGGGTCCTTCCCGATCCGCTTGTTCTACACGTCGAACATGCCCATCATGCTGCAGAGCGCGCTTGTTCAGAACGTGGTAATGATCTCGCAGCTTCTGTTCTCCTGGTACCCGTCCTCGCTATTCACGAGGATGCTCGGTACGTGGGAGGCCAGCCGCACGGGCTCGGGCCAGCTCCACGCGAACGGCGGTGCTGCGTACTACATTCAGCCGCCGCAGTCGTGGCACGAGCTGCGCGGCGACCCCGTGAAGGCGCTTGTCTATGTCGCGTTTGTGCTCGTTGTCTGTGCCACATTCTCGAAGCTGTGGCTCGAGATCAGTGGCACCGGCCCGCGCGAGGTCGCGAAGCAGCTGCGCGACCAGGAGCTCACTGTTCTGGGCTCCGACTCACCCTCCGCGTACCGATTGCTGAAGCGCATCATCCCGACGGCCGCCTCGCTTGGCGGTGCGGCCATCGGACTGCTGTCCGTGACGTCGGATTTGCTGGGGGCTCTGGGCTCTGGTACGGGTATCCTTCTTGCCGTGACGACGATCTACGGCTATTTGGAGGCTGCTGCCAAGGAAATGGGAACGCCTTTGTTCTAGACACAGGGAGTTCCACTGTGAACAAGACCGCCTTTGTTCATTCTTCATGCTGTAAACACAGCAGCCAAAAACGAATTTAGTCGTAGAGTCCGTCAGGTTGTTCTAAACGGTTTATTTTTTGACGTAGCTCGTAGACTCCCACTCGAAGCAGTCGTAATATTTTGTTTGTATTGCTTTTCTAAATATTCACTGTGCACTGTCCGATGCCGCGTTCCTTGCGTCTGTGTGCAGGCGCCTTTCGTGTATCGTTTGTGCTTCCCGGACACAAATCGCTTGTCAAGAAGAAGAAGAAGGATACCTGGTTCACAGCTGAGACTACTACTAAGGACGAGTACACTGCCCTCACTTGATTTTTTCTATTAACCCGGTTTTACTGAAAGCATGATTCAAGGTCTGCTAGTGGCGGCCTGTGGTTGAAGAGAGTTTAAGAGCCAGCCTGTAAGAACTGTTTACCCTGCAGCCTGAACGACGCGCCCGAGGGCGCGATTACTCATCATAACAGAGGACTACAGTGGATTTCCGAGATCCGATCCAGCGGACAGCTAATAATCCAGAACCTTCATGGCGACGACGCGCAGACAAGCCCGGGAAGGTAACCAGCCTGCACCCGAGGCGGAGGGCAAGCAGGTGCAGTCACAGCAGCAGCAGCCGCAGCAGTTGAAGAGCAAGTCTGTCGATATCACCGTCTATGACGGCGAACGGGAGTTCGGGTACTGGCCGGGCAACCTCGCGATGATGATTGGCTTCCCGCTGCTCATGTTCTATATGTACGTGTGCTGCCGCTACAACAACAGCCAGCTCATGGGCCCGGCTCCTGGCGAGAGCCTGTGCGCGTTTGTGAAGCGTTTGGGTCACCTCGTGTACGAATCGTGCTACCCGACGCGTACAGCGTGGGCGATTGAGGGCGGCTATTTTGTGTTCCAGCTCATTCTTGCTCTATGGCTGCCTGGTGGCCTCTGGACGGAAGGCGTCTTTGTGCCGCATCTGAACAAGCACCTGAAGTACTATTGCAACGCCTACCAAGCTTTGTACGCGTCGCTTGCGCTGGCTCTGGGCCTGCACTTCAGCGGCGTGTTCTATCTGCCGACGATCCTCGAGCGCTTTGGCGAGATTATGAGTGTGTCCATCATCATTGGCTACGGCTTCTCGGTCTTCATTTACGTGCAGTCGCTGTACCAAGGTACGACGGTTCGTATGTCCGGCAACTTTATCCATGACTTCTTCATGGGCGGTCCTCTGTACCCGCGTCTCGGAAAGGTCGACTACAAGCTGTTCTTCGAGGTGCGTCTGCCGTGGTTCACTCTTATCTTCTTGTCGTTGGCACTCTGCCTCTTCCAGTACGACAAGTATGGCTACATTACGAGCCAGGCCCTGTTCGTTTTCTACGGAACGTGGCTCTACGGCAATGCTTGCGCGAAGGGTGAGCATCTGATCGTCCCGTCTTGGGACCTGTTCTACGAGAAGTTCGGGTTCATGCTCATTTTCTGGAACATCAGCGGTGTTCCCTTCACCTACTGCTACAACACGCTGTACCTGTACACGCACGAGCCGCAAGACTACGAGCTGTCCACGAAATACAAGGCATTCCTGTGGGTGCTTTTGACTACGGCGTACTACTTCTTTGACACCGGTAATGGCCAGAAGAACTCGTTCCGTTTACAGATGCAAGGAAAGCTCTACCCGCGCAAGGCGTTCCCCGTGCTCCCCTACACGGTTGTCGAGAACCCCAGCTACATCAAGACAAAGTACGGCTCGCTGCTGCTCACGGACGGCTGGTTCAAGTACGCGCGCAAGGCGCACTACACGGCCGACTTCGTTCAGAACCTGTGCTGGGCTCTGATCACCGGTTTCAACTCCCCGCTGCCCTACTTCTACCCCGTATTCTTCTTCGTCATGATCCTGCACCGCACGCGTCGCGATTTCGACAAGATGGAGAGGAAGTATGGCGAGGACTGGCTCGAGTACAAGCGCCGCTGCCCCTACGTGTACTTGCCGTACATCTTCTGAGCGTCGCGAGCATGGACACTCGAACACAGGCGTTCAACAAAACATTACTACGCAGATGCTTCTGAATCGATCGCAGATGTAGCTGGCTGTAATAATATATGTACAGAGTCATTTTTACAAACGCACAGCGGTCGACTATACAAGTATGAGCATTAGTTCTTCCGCCGCTTCTTCGAGCGCTTGCCACTGTCGCGGCTGTCGTTATCCAAAAAGTTCCAGTCTTCGCCAAAGAATGACTTTGTAGTTGCCTCCTGCTGGCGCTTGAATGCGTCTTTGCGCGCCTGTTTGCTCGACACATCCGAGATACGCGTGAAGTTCGATTCCTCGTACTCCTGGATCTCTTTGTCCTTCCGGCGGTCCTGGGCCGTGCGCTGGCCGCCGCGGCCACCGTCCATGATCTGACTGCCGATCGAGGCTTCGGCGATCGGCGCGTCTCCAGTCTCGCGAATGTACTCCTCCATGGCATAGTCGCGCCGTCGGGGTGCGGCGCGCTTCTTCTCCTTCTCGAAAGACGGCGCTGTGGCCGAGATCTTTGGCGCAACGTACTTTTTGCGGTCGTCGTCGCTCTCGTCGCTGTCCTGCGCCTTACGCGAGCGCGACCGCAGGTTCGCAACATTGGGCCTGAACGCGGTCGGGTCGACATCGGAGTCGGAGTCCTGCTCGGCATCGTCTGCGTCATTCTGAGCCTCGGCCTCCTTCTTCTCAGCCTGCTCCACGGATTTTCGGTACGCTCTTAGCGCCTTGTCTACCTGGTAAGAAATCTTGGCTTCGAGGCCCTTGATGCCCTTCTCGAGGGTCACACGCTGCTCAATGGAGCGTCGTCGGGCCACCTTGAACAGGTCCTCGTTCTGTTCAAGCTGTGCTGCGGCTAGCAGCAGCAGGTTATTGATATATGAGAGTAAGGCGTCGTTCTTCAGCGCCAGCAGCGAGATCCCGTTCTCAGAATTCTCAATTAGAGTGTCGTCGACGAGATTCCCAGAACGCATTGACTCGCATAGCGACTCCACTACGGGCTTGATCGAGTCCATGGTGGCTGAAGTTGAGGCCGCTGAACTCATAGCGGAAAATGTTCTTGGACAGTTAGCCGTATCGTATCGCGCCAATATTTTTTTCCTTTTTTTCCTTGCAAACCTCCTCCATCATCGCCCACGAGCTCAGGCCTCTGAACCCTGGCCCTGCACCTGTTCCCGCCTGGTCCCAGCCCCAAAAAAGCACATACACAAATATATTTTTACCAATTTTTCTCGGCTGCGTAGACATCTCCAATGCCTCAGAACGAATACATTGAGGACCATATCAAGAAGTATGGTCGCCGCCTGGACTACGAGGACCGACGGCGCAAGCGGGAAGCTCGTGAAGGCCACCGAATCGCCAAGGATGCGCAGAACCTGCGCGGTCACCGCGCGAAGATGTTCGCCAAGAAGCGCTATGCCGAGAAGGCAGAGATGAAGAAGAAGATCAGGCAGCACGAGCAGTCGAAGGTCAAGGGCGACGGCGAGCCCGCGCCGAGCAGCGAGGCTCTGCCGGCGTACCTGCTTGATCGTCAAACGCCGAACACTGCGAAGGCGCTTTCGTCGAGCATCAAACAGAAGCGACTGGAAAAGGCCGACAAGTTCAGCGTGCCGCTACCGAAGGTGCGCGGTATTGCCGAGGACGAGATGTTCAAGGCGCTGAAAACGGGCAAGCGCGAGAACAAGAGCTGGAAGCGCATGATCACAAAGCACACGTTTGTGGGCGATGGCTTCACGCGAAGACCGGTGAAGACGGAGCGTATTATCCGGCCCTCGGCGTTGCGGCAGAAGAAGGCGAACGTCACGCACCCAGAGCTCGGCGTTACTGTGTCGCTGCCCATTCTGTCGGTGAAGAAGAACCCTCAGAGCCCAATGTACACGCAGCTCGGCGTGCTCACGCGAGGCACCATCATTGAGGTGAACGTGAGTGAGCTTGGTCTCGTTACTGCCGGCGGCAAGGTTGTGTGGGGTAAGTATGCCCAGATCACAAATGAGCCTGACCGGGACGGAACGGTGAACGCCGTGCTGCTCGTATGAAGGTCTTTATTTATTCTGAATACACTCAATAACACCTCTTAATGCGCATTACGTGTTCTCATTCTCCGCATTTATATTATATGCGTGGCACTACGTGACAGTTGATACTGCCGATGATATTATCTTTAAAGTGATGGTTCTTATTTTAATTCTAAAGAGCCATGAAGATCAACTCGAAATACGAGCTTAGACGGGCTTCGCGCCGCGTCGCACCGCATTACGGATCTGCAGGTTTATGTTATGTCTGTGTATCCGCGAATCTCGATCTCAAATCAGAGAATATCGAGGAAACACGCGGACCAAGTCGGTTGTTAGCTGGACCTTAAAGTCGTGTCAGATTTAGACGCAATTGCTCTCTGCGAAACACCTAATATAAGTTGTTGGCGAGTGGACAAAGTTCCGGCTGGCAGCCTTCTAGTTCTCTGCGCGCTGGCATGCCGCCACGTAATAAAGGCGCGCTGAAGGCGTTATGGGCAACCGCGGAAGCTCAGGGCTGTGCCCAAACCCTAATAATAGGCGCCCGTCGCACACAAACACTGCGCTAAGCTAAGCAAGTGGACACTGAACCACAGGAGAACTGGAGCACAATGTCGTGGCAAGCGTACGTGGATAACCTTCAACAGTCCGGCAAGGTCGACAAGGCCGTGCTGACATCCCGGGCCGGCGACTCCATCTGGGCACAGAGCGCTGGGTTCGCGCCGTCGACGCAAGAGTTGCAGGCGATTGCGCAGGGCTTCGACGACCCGAGCTATTTGCAGGAGAACGGTCTGCGCGTGCAGGACCAGAAGTACTTCGTGGTGAAGGCCGAGGAGCGCAGCATCTACGGCAAGCTGGGCCAGGACGGCATTGTGGCGGTGCGCACAAACCAAACGATCCTCATCGCTCACTACTCCGAGCCCGTTACCGCCGGCGAGGCCGTGCAGGTGACTGAGGCGCTGGCCGACTACCTCGTAAGTGTCAGTTATTAGAGTTTTATACACGTAGCAAAATCTATACGAAGCCTACACGGGCAGGAGCTGGCCGCTAGCGGTGCGGTCCACAAACGGCGCAATGCGCGGGTGGTTCAGCACGTCGCCAATGAGCGGCAGCTGGCGCAGGAACGCGACAATGACGCCCGAGAAGTCCGCGAACAGGTTCAGTAGCCCAAACAGCTCGGCGGCGAAGCCCGTGAGCGTCCAGCGCCGCAGCACGAGAACAACGCCCACGACGAAGCAGATGGCGCCCTTGCGCTTGCGCGCGCCCGTGAGATACGCGACTGCACGCGGCACGCCAAGCAAAAGCACGATGCCGACAATAAATAAAAGATTCCCGAACGACAACATGCGCGAATCAAAAAACATGGCGATGCCCATAACAAAGCACAGGCCGCCTGCTGCCACAAGGGCGGCGCCAACTTCTGGAAAACGGTTAGCTTCCGACACTCTGAAGGACCGTTCGCTGTGAACGAGTCTCACTACTTACTCTGCACGTCCGACAACCACATGCTTCCTTTGTGGTCAAGAATATCCGACGCGTAGACCCAGGGTAAGGCTTAGCAGTCTTCCGCCCTTTTCTGCTTCCTGGCCCGCGACAAAGCCTATCTGGCCGGCCCTTATGTAATAGGGGCCCGCCTATAGGGGAAGCACGAGGAACGTAGAACGAAGAACGAAGGCGAAGCCAAAATGGCGGCGGTGGCTTGCCGTGCAAGTGAGAAAAGCAGATTGTTGCACGATTAGCTACAGCACAAGGCAGGCCAGAGCGGAGTGACTGGGCGGAGCCGTAGAATGAACCCAGAGCCAGCGGAGGCTGACTACCCTGGCTACTTTTGGCTTGGCTCTCGGCAGCATATATATACTGCGGCACCGGTCTTGGGAACGTGCACAAACTCCTCGCTCCTACGGGCTGCGGCACCCCAGACGGAAAAGAGTCCAGTGATTTAATTAGCTTAGTGGATGACGACCCTGGCGTCGCCAGGCCAGAGGGTCACGAATTACGACCTCCGCAAAAATGTATAGGGTAAGTGCCGGACTGGCCTCGAGGCGACAGGAGCCGCGCCGCATCCGCGTGAGGAGATCTGTCTGCTCCGAGCTGCAGGAACCCCCACATTAGAGTTGACTCAGCCACCATATGTGCTTTGGTGGCCTAAACGGTGCCCGTCGCCGGCGCCGGATATGGGCTGCACGGCTTCAAGCCAATGGGAACGCGCCCTACATAATTTACCTATCGTTCGGCGGAGCAGGGGTTCGGCGGCCTAAGCGCCGCAACGGGGTGAGAACCCTAGACCATCTCGCACCACCATTACCCATACCCCGCGAGTAATACTAGCCTGTAGCTGCTTCGGGCGGACGGCCAGTTCTTAGCATCACTCGCATATACTGAAGGTGGATGGTGCGCGTTGCCAATGGAAACGTAGTCGACGACCAGGGCCGCACCGTATTCCTGCGCGGCATCAACTTCACCGCGGACTCGAAGCTGCCCCCGAATACGAGGAGCGACGACGACCCGAAGAGCTATGTCGACTCGCCCTGCACCTTGGACGAGGCCGACGAGCATTTCAGCAGGCTGAAGGAACTCGGCTTCAATTGCATCCGTTTCTTGTACACTTGGGATGCGCTGCAGCCGTTCCACCCGGACGAGTACGATGAGGCATACATAGACTACGTTATAGCCATGCTGCGAAAGGCTGTTTCGTACGGGTTCTACGTGTTTATGGACCCGCATCAGGACATTTGGGCTCGCTTCAGCGGCGGCAGCGGCGCGCCCTTGTGGACTCTGCATGCGCTGGGCTTTGACCACCGCTACTTCAACGAGACGCACGCCGCCATGATATGGGATCCGGAAGAGACGCATGCCATCAAAATGCAGTGGGCCTCGAACTATCACCGCCTTGTGTGCCAGACCATGTTCACGGTCTTCTTTGCCGGACCCCAGTACGTGCCGAAATGCGAGATCAACGGCGTGAATGTCGGCACGTACCTGACGACGAAGTATTTCGATGCATTGGACCACCTCATGAAACGCGTGAATGAGGCAGACATTGGGCCCCTACTCATTGGATGGGAGTCCCTGAATGAGCCCGGCCACGGCCTTATCGGTTACGAGCATCTTGGCAAGTTCCCGAAAAGTCGCACGCATGTCAAGCTCGGCACATCGCCAACGCCCTTCCAGGCAATGGTGCTAGGCCAGGGAATCTCACAGCACGTAGATGTGTTCAAGTTTACGGGCTTCGGACTCAAACGTTGCGAGGAAAACCATAAAGTGAAGCCAAAGCGAGGCACCTGGCTTCTGAAGGACGATCTTGAAGCCGTTGACGCGAAGTACGGCTGGAAAAGATCTTGGCCAGGCGGGTGCGTGTGGGAGCTGCACGGTATTTACGACAGCAAAACGCAGGAGCTGTTGAAGCCGAACTATTTTGCAACTGCTCCGGACATCGACTCGTCTGACTCTAGCATTGCTAGTCGCCGCAACGATTTGGGGGAGCGGCTGGTCAAGAAGAAGCGCGAGCACGGTGGCGACATGCATCAGTTCATTGACGTGTACTTTGTTGCTCATTGGCTGCAGTTTGTGCGCGTGGTCACGGCCGTGAATCCTGACTGGCTCGTGTTCATGCAGGCGCCCGTGAATGCGCCGCCACCAAACATGTCGAAACATTACGCCGGAGAAATAGATGAGTCGCGCACCGTGTATACGCCTCATTTCTATGATGGTCTTACGCTTATGCTAAAGCGTTGGAGATGGCTGAATGTGGATGCAATTGGCGTCATGCGCGAGCTCTACGGGAACCCATTACCGGCGCTCCGCTTTGGTGATGGCGCCATTAGGCGCAGTTTCGCCGAGCAGTTTATTTTCATGAAAGAGGAAGGGCAGCATCGGCTAGGGAATATCCCCATGCTGATGTCTGAGATCGGTATCCCGTACGACATGGACAAAAAGGACGCATTCACCAGCGGGTACTGGGACAATCAGATTCGGGCCATGGACGCAAACATCTGCGGCCTTGAGGATGCCAGAGTGAGTTACTGCCTGTGGTGTTACGCCGTGCACAATACGCATCGCTATGGCGACAATTTTGCTGGCGAAGATCTGTCCATCTGGTCTGCTGACGACTGCAAAACGAGCACAGCAGAGGAGGAGAACGGCAGCGAGTTACAGGCCTATAATGGTGTGCGCGCTGCCGAGGCAGTCGTACGGCCATCACCCGTATGTGTGGCCGGCGACATTGACGCGATTGAGTTTGACATTCGGAAGGCAGTGTTTAGACTTACCGTCACACCGCGCATTCCAAACGCCAAGACGGAAATCTTCATCCCAAGGTACCAATTCCCGTACCACAGCACACAGACGAGCTTTGCCGTCACGGAAGGAGAGTTTGAGGTACTCCGCAACAGCATTCTGTGGGACCACGGCAAGGAGCACGGCAAGCCGCAGTCGCTCGAGGTGAAGGGCGTGCCGCACTTCCGCGACTCGATGTACTCATACGTGGAACCGTTCCACAAGAGCGCACAGGCCATAGCCAACCAAGTGGGCATTTGGGCACACAAGCTGCACACGGAGCACTCGCATAGACACCGTCGCAACAGCGACTCTTCGTCGTCCGTTCGACGCCACTTGACCAGCTAGCTAGCTTGGAATGCGAAAACATGCGTGTAACCAATGGGGACTTTGCTTGTACAATAATTATTTTTTAAATCTTTCTTAACGTCGTTTATCACCGAGTGGCACAAAACCGTCGAGTGGAACAACCTCCGTGGACCCACCGAGTGGAACAAAATCATTAGTAACCGGGTAAGTGCGCATGACCAATCATGACATTAAAGCGTCAGGGCGGGTCTGTCCTTCAACCCTTCAACACAGCTGGTCTGGCGGAGAGGCGAATAGAATAGGCCAGGTACAGTGAATGATGAAGTAGACTTCATAGTTTCATTATTGTTCAGGTTGTGGATATTATTTCAGTTCAGGTCGCGACTTAACCGGTTCTTCATCGGCACTGCGATATCTAATTAACGTACATATGAATCAGCAAACTGTTCCACTCGGTGGGTCCGCGGAGGTTGTTCCACTCGACGGTTTTGTGCCACTCGGTGATAAACGACGTTACTTGACTTTTTTTGGTCTTTTAAATAATAGCAGCATGCAGCATAGACATGCCGTTTACACCGAAATCTCGTTCTTGTCGGCGGCAGCGAAGTAGTCCGACATCTCTGCGTCGAGCTCGGCGGCCGTGCGGGGTTTGCGCGCAGTGGCGCCAGCGTTCTTCTTCGTCTTCGAGTGCGCGGCCTTCACGGGAGCGGCCTTCGTGGCCGGCTTCGGCGCGTCAGTGGCGCCTGCGTTGGCGCCGCGCTTCGCCTTCCGCTTCTTCTTCTTGTCGTTTGCGCCCGCCGCAGGCGCTGCCGTCGCGGGCTTCTGCGGCGCCTGCGGAAGCTTGCCAATGCGCTCGCTAAGCGGCTTCGGTCCCTGCGCGATGTTCGCATCGAGCAGAATCTGCACGGCCAGCTTCGACTTGCCGCCGTCAATGGGCTGTCCATTGAACTTGTTCATGAGCTCAAGAGCCTTTCCTGGCGCTTCGAACGTAAACGTGAACTCGCCGGAGGGCCTGCCGTCCTGGCGAAAGCCGCCCGTGACCTGGCGAATGCGGCCCACGCGGCTGGCAAAGAAGCTGCGCGCGTCCTCCGCGGAAACGTCCGTGGGAAGGTGCGAAACGACGGCGCGTCTGGCAGCCTCAAGCGGGTTCGAAACAAAGCCCTGCGGCTTCGCGTTCCTGTTCGCCGCGGCCGCGGCCATGACCTTGCCAAGCGTCTTAGGTGAAATGCCAGAGCCAGCCTTCTTGAACCCACGGGCGGGGCGCGCAGCCTTATCAGTCTTCTTCGGGTTCTGGGCGCGACGGCCTGCGCCGCTTTGCCTGCCGGAGATGATCTCGTCCAAGCCCTTGTCGAGGTTCGCAGACATTATGGTGGGTGTAGTCTAATCTCGCGGACGGCGGAAAATGGGGTGCTGGTGGGCCCAGCTTAGTCACGCGTATCTCCCGCGCGACTTCTGCGCCGCTCTCTGCAGCCCCACAGCGCGCTTCTGCGCCTACCCTCCGCCCAGCCGGATATGTAGTTGCCGCTTTAGACAAGTGGATGGACTACAGAAGTACCGCGTTTTTGGCATTTAGACTGTGCCGAGAATTCGTTTCCAGGAGACTTCCTCATTTACACGTGGCGACCAATCGGCCCTGTCGTTTTCGTTTTCGTTCTCGTGGCCAGTGCCCCCCTGTAGTGAGTGCGTCTGAGATGGTGACCTGCAAGTCTATTTTACGTTTCTGTACGAGCAACTGCGCAGTGTAGCTCGTCCAGATACTCTAGAAATTGGTTAACCCCTAGAGTTTCTCAGATAGAAACACAAATGGCCGCACCTGAACCATGTTGTGGATATGGCGTGCATGCTCTAATACTTATATAGTCGCAATCGTAAACAGCCGGAATCAATAAAAAGCGGGCATTCGTTAAAACTCGATATGTAAAAGCGTGCTGGGCTCATCAAATAGGTCTGGAAACTACGATACAGTGTTTGCAAGGCTTCGCGCTTACCATCGCATTAAAAATACTCACAGACATCCACAGCCGCTAAAGAGGTAAGTATAATCCCGCTCGCTCGAAATTAACGACCACGCTAAAGTCACTCGTCTAGCGACTAGCTTACGGGTTTCTGCAATGCCAAGTCGCAAGTATGAGCCACATCGAAAACAGGCGTATTTCGAGCGAATTCTGAATTTAGTGTTTGTTTAAGCAGCCGCCATAGATGACCTTGCGGTTGCTTTGAGATGAGCACGGTTGCGTTCGGCAGAAGCTCGGGCCGGCTAGGCGGCGCGCTAGAACGCGAAACCCCAACCCGCTAATCCGTCATTTGTGTCGATTCCTGAACACAATGAAACGGCTGGTGCTGGCGCTGGCCGTGCTCGAGCGCATTGTTTTCTTCTTCTGGGGTCTTTATCAGGATGCTACAATGGTGCCGCGCTATACCGATGTCGACTATATGGTCTTCACGGATGCGTCACGCTTTGTGGCCGACGGGCTCTCCCCCTACGCTCGCGACACATACCGGTACACGCCGTTGCTCTCGTGGTTTCTGCTCCCGACGGCTAGCGATTTACCGGGTATGTTTAATTTCGGTAAGCTCCTGTTCATGGCAGGCGACATTGCTGCCGGGGACCTTATCATTCGCATCTTCCAACTGCAGGGGTTTAGTGAGTATGATGCGTGCCTTTACTCCACATTGTGGCTGCTCAACCCAATGGTGAGTGCTATCAGCACGCGCGGGTCCTCTGAGGGGCTGCTCGGTGCCATCGTCATTCTCATGGTCTGGGCCGCAAACTCGAAACGCTACACGCTTGCGGGCCTCACAGCGGGCCTGGCCGTGCACTTCAAAATATACCCGTTCATTTATGTGCCTACGATTCTGTGGAGCGTCGGGCCGCCGCGCCTCACGCCGTTTGTGGGCGCTCGCATGAGATTCTTGGCCGGCGCTGCCGTTGCGTTCGCCGCACTCACGGGGCTAATGTACGCAATCTACGGCGCCGAATACCTCGAGCACTCGTGGCTTCATCATCTTACGAGGCTGGACCACCGCCACAATTTCAGCGTGTACTCCACCGTTCTGTACTATGCATCGGCCACGGGCGGAGACCATATCGCCTTCGAGCGCTGGGCGTTCGTGCCTCAGCTCCTGCTTTCGGCCATTGTACTACCGCTCGCTTTTGCACGGCGCAACGTCGAGCGCACAATGGTCCTCCAGACGCTTGCCTTTGTGGCCTTTAATAAGGTCTGCACTTCGCAGTACTTTTTATGGTACATGGTGTTGCTGCCCTTCTACATTCCGCAGCTGCGGACGGCGCCGCGCCAGAAGTACCTCGTGCTGGCTATGTGGATTCTGCTGCAGGGGTTGTGGCTTTACCACGGCTTTCAGCTCGAGTTCCTGGGACGGTCTACGTTTTTTCCTCAGCTCTTCTGGGACACTGTCCTCTTTTTCGGTGCGAACATCTGGGGGATCTGCTTCCTCATCAGCTGCATTTAAACTGATTTGGGGCAGCAGGCAGAGCGACAAATACCTAAAAACCGACTTAAAACGCTTGATTCAAGCGCCGAACTAGAGAAAAAAAGAACAAACGAGTAATCTCTAACCTGAAATACACTTGTATACCTCTATCCCTTTCCCAAATTTGCCGTAACGGCAAACTATCTGGCGGAGTTCTTCTATACGACACTAACATTCTATTAACCTCGAGCAGCGAGCTTCCTAGCCAGACCCACAATGGCGAGCGCCAACACAAATAACTGCTCCTTGAAGAAGAAGAGGAACGCGCTCTGCAGGGCGCTCTGCAGGACCTTCAGCGACCACCCGCGGTAGAGCTCGGTGATGCTGGGACGCTGCTGACCGGCCTTGGTCTTGTCCTGGCGGAGCTGCAGCCGTGCCTTCAGCGTGATGAGCGGGTACGTCAGGGTCGTGGCAATAATCTTGCTGATGGCGCCGAGCACAAACGCGTCGAGCGGCGCCGAGGCGCGCCGCCGGCCCACGGCCAGGGTCAGCTGCTCGTATATAGTGTAATTGAGCACTGGGTTCAGAACAAGCAGTAAAGCCGGGCCCACGCCGCTGAAAAAGCCCGTCACGCCGTCGTGCTTGATGATGTCCTGCACGGTTCCAAACGTTGTCTGGTCCTTGTTGACCATCATGCGCGTGTTCACAACCCAGATCGGGTTCGTTACGACGGATGTCGCGATTCCGGCGTACGTGCCGGCCGCCATAGACTGCAGCGTTGTCAAGCCTTTGCCGACCGCGGCCGCCTCCAAGTATGTGCCCTTAATTCCTTCGTAGAAGTAGTAGTACACAAAGTTTGTGAGCGTCATCCCGTAGAGGGCGGACTCAAGGCCCGCGTAGAGGCTCTTGAAGCCCTCCTTCTTTATCACCTGCTTGATGGCCTCGATGTTTCCTGCCTTTGTGTGTGCCGCCGTGGTTTGGGCGCGCGTGCTCAGCGTAATGAGCGGATAGGTCACCACGGCCGCGAGCGCCCCGCCCCCGGCGCCAGCAACCGCATGCGCTACAGCATCATTCGACATCTTCCTCTTCCTAACTCGGCAGAAAGTGCTCTTGGCTGAACCACATGTGCCGAGCTGCGTTTGTCGGCAGTTACCCCACACGCACGTGAGCTGGTTCGCGTCGCCTGTTCGTAACGGCATATAGTAACGTTTACGACGCTGTCCGAGCGCCGCATCGATGCCTCGCTATGAACGCAAGCCAAGGTTATGAACAGAAGCGGGAATCTGAAAAATCGGGTGACTCGGAGGACACGAGGACCTTGACTCAGGAGGAGGTGATTCAGCACATTGTTGAAAACAAGCCTATTCCGAACATAAAAGAAGTACCTGACGTGAGTCTCGGCATGGACCAGTCGTCCCAGTCGTCGGTCCAAGGCCGCAAAAAACCGTGGCAGACCTAGCCAGCCATTGTCTACAACTGCAATTCTTTGCCACATCACCTACATTCTTAGCACACTTGAGTCATGCATTCACAACCATATTTCCCACACTCGCTTCACTCATGACTACAATAGCCTTCGCAGCACTCCTATCGTTCAATTATGTTCAGAAAAGTCTTACATCTTCTGTGTTTGGGTCGTTCATCTTCCCATAATGGCCGACCTACGCCGTTCTCCGACCCGGTTCGCTCTCGGCTCTTTCTGTTTGAGATTTGGCGCCAAAGCACGTATCCGAGCTACATACTCTTTGTTTTGTTTGCTACCCGCTATGACTTCTATCTTTTTTTTCTGCTACCGAAGGCCGGAAAGAACCTCACGTCGTCCGTTTTCCATCTCCGCGACGGCTATAAGATCACAGCATCGAGAGGCTGCATAACCCAAACCTGGCCAACTACAGCACAACAACTAACGCCGTCTAAACCAGTCTTCGGTAATGGCATCATGTACATGTCAAAGCATAGAGAGATATCGTTTACTATTAAAAATTGGCTCGGCTAACTTGTATACGACTGCGAGTCCCGTAACTACAAGCCGCAGTTTGCGATTCCTGTCGATCACTCATAGGTGGTGATGGATGAGCAGACGCGCCGTCCAAGTGCCGCTCATCGACGCCAATAGTTCAACACGCATTACCAAGCTAGGAGCAGATGTAATCCAGTGTGTACTAACGTAGCAAGCACAAGTGTCACGAGCTCGTAGTCTCTTTACCTTCCTATTCTATGGTGATGCGTGATGCAGAGGAATGTCACACACGGCGGATTTATTCAACTAATTCCGGCGGCTACATTCGAGCACATTGGTTATGAGTCGTTTTCGAGTACCAAAAGCTCGTCTTTGGTGACGTCACTGTGCATCAAAGACATCGCCAGCTCGAATGCGCCTAGAGCCGATGCGTTAGTGGGGAAAGAGCGCACAAACGATACCATGAAGCCTCTAGTGAAGCCCTTGATGCCACCTCGGCTGTATACAAACCTGGCTGCATCCATCCACGTGCGAAAACGGGGGTTACTTACACTGTCTGTCATGATCTGTTGCTTCACAATATCCACCGGATAGGCGAAAACCCAGAACATCGTGGCCCCCAAGCCGCCGGACCAAAAGCTAATGGCAGCATTTGACATGTCCGTGTGGTCCTTGAACCACTTGCTGAAGATATCATAGCCTCCCCACCAAAATGCAAAGTTTGTGCGGAACACCATTGTCGCAAAGAGACCGTGATACAGTCCGCGAAATATACCAGCTTCGCGCACCAGCTTGACAGCGCAATCAATGGGTCCGGTATACAGCTTCTTTTTGTTCTGGTACTGTACCTGTAGTAACGCCTTGATATGCTCGACAGGCGTTGCCACGAGGCTTACCGTCCACCCCGCAGCAATAGCTGAAATCACCTTGCCTTGGAAAGGCAGCTCACCGGCCTTCGATTCAGGCCAAACATACTTTTTCAGCAAGTGACGATAATTCGTCAACGAGCCCATCGTGATCGCATCCATAAATATCCAGCCTACCAACGGCGGGGTAGCTCCTCTATACAAGCCCCGAACACCCTCGTGGCGTAGAGTCTGCAGCAAACAGTCCCATGAATTTCGGAACTGCGTATTCGTCTGCATGCGCACTTTGATTGTATCGAAAGGGTGGCCAACCGCGAGTTTCGTGACGCCGCTCACCATTCCAGCCACAAAACCTTGGTAACCGCCTCCATATCCGTCGCCCATGCTCATTTTTTGGGTTCTATTCAAAGCCTAAGGGCTCTCGGATCGTCGTCGTGCGTCCCTGCGACCTTGTTTTGTCTGCGGTTTGATCTGCTTAGAAATTTCACATCGTTCGACAGTGGTGGCCTGCGGTAGCTAAATGTGCACCATTAGGTTCCCCGATGACAGCCTCCTATCCACGATAAAGGCGAAGGGAAAGCTACCTGACGTGTTGCAATTGTTTGCGAACGTTCTTGTTGCTGATCCAGCAGGAAAATGGGTTCCAGACTTCTGTAAAGATTGGCTGCGCTGCGCCGATGCGAAGGTCGAGGCGCACAAGTCGCTGCGAGTAGCCGTGTTTCATACAATATTCACGCAGCGAGTATTGGTGAATGCTCCAGTGGAGACATACTGGGATGTTGTATGTCGATTTGGCCCCACGAATCAGACGGCAGTGCTGGACTATCTTACTGCAGCGCCGAAATCGGTACCCTTAAAGATAGGCCGGCTTCTCGTCGCGAAGGCCGAATTCGGGATGAAGCCACTGTCGTTGTCCAAGGCGCAGCAAGTGATTGCAGTGCTGTTTGCGTCGCCCGCTATCGCTCAGGGCGTTATAACTCGAGACTGGCTCCGCGAGCTTGCTAGCATACGCAGCGCGGAGGCCGATCTACTGACGAAAATGGGGAAAGCTTATGCACCGGACGGTCCTGTGTATTCATTGGTAGCGCTCTTTCCGCAAATCAGTGCCAACAAGGCGCATCTGCTTTTGGCTAAAACTGGCGAGAGTGTTGAGGAGCTCACACAAAAAATGCTGGACATCCCGGATTTCGTGTCGAGTACTTTGGAGGAATCGAAGTCTAATAGTTCAAAACCGAAGAAATATGTGGTGCTAGACGACGAGGAGAAGCAGCGCCGTGCAGATTCGCTCAGACAGAAGCGCCGCCTCGAGTTCTCTTATAAATATTCTGCATTCGAGGAAGAGGATCCCGACCCCGAAGCTGAGGATGCTGTGCAGCAACAGTTTTCTGAAGCCGATAAGAAGCTCGTTGCTCAAGAGCAGCTTCTGTGGTCTTATTGGCATAAGCATAGAGATGTGTTTGACCGCCAGAGTCGGAAGTCCGAGGTACGGAAGGAACTCAAGGGTAAGCTGAAGTGGACCGACGAGCAAATCGAAGGTTGGGGGCGTGTTTCTGCAAGGAATAGTGCGGATATTGACAAGGAGACTTTCAACTTGCCGAGGCACGTCAAAGAAGTAGAATCTTACGCTCCTACTTTGAGGTCAGACGGCTCGTTGGAAGGGAGCTCTGAACGCACGGAGCGCAGCGAGCCATCTTCTTCCGATCAGAAACAAACACCGTCTTCGAACTCACGACAAAAGGACGCCGTCAGGAACAAAAAGAACGGCGCATCGAAGCATCCAGGATCTTCAAGACAAGGAAGTGAAACCCCTGATAATAAAGTACAGAGGCCGACACAGCAGCAGAAGAAACGTACGGGAGGAAGGAAGTCTGGCAAGAGTAAAGGCTCAGCTCCTGACTAGAACGTGGCATGAGAACCATCCTGTTCTGCTGGCGAATGCGTTCGAATGGAAATTTAGCTACGCAATCTGTACTCTAAAAAGCATGGAATCTCGTCTTTCCCTAGAGTAATTTAATCATCAAAGCCTTCAAATGGACTCTCTTCGCCGCTGTCATCAGAAGCAACTTTGCGACGTTTTGTATCAAGTTCGTCCCACATGTTGTCTATCTCTGACATGGTCTCCTCGTCATCCGTTCTTAATAGTTCCAGCGCCCAAATCTCGTTACCAGTATAAACCTTGCCAGCAAGTTGGCGTTTGGTGATGTGGAACACGCGCAGATATCTGTCCAAGCCACCCATGGCGACGTAATCGCCACGGACACTGAGTGAGCGCGTGGAACCAATGACGCCTTTATAGGTACCGAGGAGCTTCAATGGCTCTACGGCCCACCTGCTAACCAGGGTATTTGCGTCCCCTGCCAACACCGTCCCTGGGTTCTTGGGATCAGCAGCGAGGCACTTGAGGGCGTATTTGGACACTTGTGCGGATGCAATGGGCTGAGAGTCCTGCTCTATGTCATACACACGCAAGGCGCCCTTAGAAGTTGCAGCAACCAGCCGTGTTTTGTCAACAAACACCAAAGCTGAGACCAGATTGGGAACCGGAAGGTTCAGGCGGTCATTAGGCAACTGCTCTGCAGCCCAGATTTTCTCGACTTGTACCAGTGATTCAGTGATATTTAGCCTGAAAACGTCTGGCAGCGCTTCAGCGCCAGCACTGGCAAACGTCAAAGTGCTGTTTGGGTTGTTCACGACAGTGCTGAGCCCGTCACGGAGCTGAAACTCAATTGAGGCTTTTATCGAATGGTCGCTCTCAAAAAGCATCGCCCGCGCCGCTCCCGATGCTGTGGTCGCAATTAGTGCGTGCTTTCGTTTCGGCTTGTTGGCGCTGCCCACCGAAACCACAGCCCGGTTAAGACCAACGAGCTCGGTTCCCATGTCATGCAGAAGCTCATCATCTATTAAAATCTGGCCGTTGCGCCGAGCAATGACGGTAAAATGCTCGAACGGACAGATATGGGTAATGGCATTCTCCTTTTTTAAACCGCTAGGCCCAGCAACAGCGATCTCAATACTCGGCTGCTTGGACTCTGGATTACTGGTGTCCACAGTACGGTCGAATTCTACTGCCTTAAGGGCCGCAGCGTCGGCTGCCGACAGAACAACTTTCATATCACTGGAAAAAAGTTTTGGGAAGGGTGAACTTTGTATGCATCGCCCTAACCTAGGACCACAAAACACTGGACCTCTAGTAAATAACTCGAAAGCCTGAATACGCTATTCAGCCCAGAAGGGCTTATAGACGTGCTGCTGCGTGGGGTACCGAAATAGTTAGTCTTTACTTTAAAATCTTGTCCGACCCATTCACCACTGCCATACACTGGAAAGGCCCCGAGAACAGGCTTTTCCAAAAGCGAATTTTGGCGTCGTCCCCAGCAGAGGCCAGGATCGTACCAGAAATGTTCCATGAGACACCCCATACTTCTCCCTGATGGTCTGCCGATTCATGCACCAAAGTAGTCTCTACATCTTCCGTGTGGGGCTGTGGTCCGTCACTGATTTTGAACCCCTGCACAGGCTCGATCGGCACGGACTTTTTGCTGCCACTAGCGGGGGTCTCAGGATCCTTCGCTGTGGTGCCCCGGGATGACGACGCACCACCAAGCTTAGTGCTAGCCTGATCCTGAGGGCTCGGCTGTGACGCTTTGTGCTTGATGCTGAATATTCGCACTTTTCCATCTTTGCAGGCTGTGGCTATCAGGCCTGTGCTCCGCCCGAATGACGGAGCCCAAGACACGTCTCTTATAAGACCTCTATGGCCCTCGATTTGCGTAACCTTGACGTACTTATTGGTAGACGCATCTTTGCGGAATATGAGCACATCTTCAAGGACACAAACGACAAGCCAGTCTTCAAAGCCTGGAGATGGAGACCAACTCAGGGCAAAGCTGGACTGCAGTTGCCGGGCCACCGGCCGATTCAGAAGTGGCTCCTGCGTCGTCACGGTCCAGTAACCCAGGTTGTTTGGATCAAGCGCCTCGTACATTCGCAGAACTCCATCAGCAGCAATAGCGGCCAACTTTAATCCGGGACCTCGTGGCGCGAACTCGACATCATATAATGGTCCCTTGAAATCACTGATTGTATATCTGCGGCGCCAGCGCCGCGTGGAGCCCTGAGGCTCGGCGTAGTTTTCGGCCCACAGCTTAACAGTGCAATCGTACGAAGCAGACGCCAGGAGCGCCGAATGCTTCGGCCCCGCCCAGCTCAGCCGCACAATGGGAGCCTCGTGAGCACGCCACGAGTCATTCAGCTTCCACTCGTCGTCGACACGGTCAAAAACCTTGATAGTGTGGTCCACTGAGCATGTGGCAATACGACGGCCATAGAAATCGTAAGCTATAGCGGTTATTTGATCCTGGTGATCCACTGTTAGCGCCTTCATGCTCAACTGCGCCTTGCCGTCCTGCTACTCCTGGCACGGTAGGTCGACTAAGAGCCATATGTAAGAAAGGTGTCTGTGGGGGTGACTCGATTAACCCCCCATCGCACAGGGCCCGTCGATTAAGTGAATAACTAAAAAGCGGGCCACAGGATTCCAGTGATGTGCTGATTGAAAACGAAATTCCAGGACTGCCGAATGTCTACCTCTATCTTGCGTGCCTTTAACCTTTAACGTTGCCGCAGCGGTGATACTTATCTGTGGACGCTGAGCCTTGCTTGGAAGGAGGCCGCTTCAAATGTTGTATGGAGACTCCGAAACTATTGTAATAATTGTAAGACTTGAGCTCGGATAGGCAAATAGGCGAGCATAGCTGTTTCGAAACCGCCATTATTCCCGGTGGTTAGGTGAGGGTAAAGTACACGCGTGTACGTGCGTCCTCACGTCCAGTGCTTATTTTATACTCCGTACTGTCTCGAGCTTAGCGCCTGGTGCTGAAAGTTAGTGCTCAGCGCATAGGATAGGAGCTGCTGGAGCTTTGGGGTTGCTATCTCATTGATAGACGTGTGAGCTGAATCGCGTTCGTGAACACCCTGGCACTTTCTTTGAAGGATACTATGCTTGGACTACTCACGCAACCAAAGCCGCAGCGAGCGGACGAGACGATCATCACACTGTGCGATCGTTTGTCGCACTCACTTTTGCTAGAAGACCGTAAAGCTGCTGTTCTCTCACTCAGAGGACTGGCTCATGATTCGCGCGAGCTTGTGGCCAGCGCAGGCCTAAGAGGCCTGCTTGACACGCTGATCAAGGATTCTCACGACGGGGATACTGCTAGGACCACTTTAGAAACTCTGTTGATACTGTTCAGTCCCGAGACGCGGCGCCGCAGAGTACGCCGCTATGTGTCGCCGTTGATCCGTGCCGACACAGAAGCCGAGGACTTCGCTGCGAACGACATCTCACTGTGGCTTGCCGACGAACTGCTTCACAACGAGGAGGCACTATCGTGTGTTTTGAAACTCGCGGCAACCAAAAACGACCCTTTCACAGCCGTATACGCTCTGCAGCTGGTCAGTGCAATGACTGCGAACCGGCCCACCGAGGCAAAGCAAGCGATGCTCGTGTCTGGCGGCATCTCTACCATTGTCTCTGCGCTGGGGTCGGCGCAGGACATGGTGCGCGATGAGGCCCTGCTTTTACTTGGGGCACTCACCACCGATCACCTCGATTTGCAAAAGCTGGTCGTGTTCGAAGGCGGACTTGATCGTGTATTCGGTGTGCTCGGTGACTCTGGGGGCGTTGTGTTTGGTGGTAGACTAGCCGAAGATTGCTTGTCGCTTCTAGCTAACCTTCTTCAGTATAACACATCGAATCAGGTGCTGTTCACTCAGTCTGGCTATGTGAAACAGTGGGTCGGACTCCTTGAACAAATTCGAGACGCTGGAGAAGAGGAGGTTACCCTTGGCGAGCAAGCTATTACGAACATTGTAGCGGCATTGCAAATAGGTCAGCTTCTCACCGTGCGGGATGCAGAGCGCACTATTGAGAACCAGAATATTCTGAGTGCTGACGGCGCACTAAAGACCACACTGGAGATCGCATTTGGCTCTGGCTCAGCACCATCCGTTCGAGTTGCTGCCTTGGTAACTATTGCGTCACTCGTGGACGCCAACACTAGCCAACAAAATCAGCTGCTGGCCATTGATGTGCCATATTATGATATGACCTTGCGCAAGGTGGTGGTGGTCGAACCTCCAGTGGTTCCAGTGGCTCAGGGACTGCTTAATTGGGCGGTAACCTTGAGCTCTACCCATTTATTCGACCTCCGTGCTGCTTCTCTGCTATGTCTCACTGCTAGCCTGAGAGGCAATACGCAAGCCAAGGCTACCTTTTTGCAGGAGCAAATTGACTCATATCGAAAGCTGAGCTCGGGTAGCGACAACGTGAACCTCATCGAAACACTTGCAGAATACAGCGATGAGAATCGACTGAACCCTTTTCGCATTTGGTTCGCTGCCGCTATCATCATGCACATATTTGTCGACTCTCCGGAGTCGAAAGACCAACTTCAAGGCGTTGTTATCGGTGACGAGTCCTTGGGGATGGACGTTCACAGCTTTATACAAGCTATCGCAGGCGAGCTGCAGGCCGCGCTCACCTCATCCGACTCAACGGCAGCCCTCGGTTATTTGCAGTTGCTCACTATTTGGTTCTATGACTGCCCCGAAGCAGTGAGCGAATTCACAGCAGAGACATCAACAATTCAAGCTTTGTTAACACATCAGGATGCGAGTCCTCTAGTGCAAAGTCTTGCCGCCATTGTCTTAGGTACGGCCTATGCTTTTTGCTCGAGTCAGTCCAAACTCCCGCGCAGAGACTTTCATCAGCTCCTCACAAAGTCTTTAGGCCGCGACCATTACCTGCTCCTGATGCGCAAATTCCGCACATCGAATGTTTTCCAGAACTTTGATGAGGCTGACATTTTTGGAGCCCCTAGAGGAACCAATGGGATTCCCACAGTCTACTTGGATGCCACGTTTGTTGACCTCATGCGGGACAGCCTGGGTCGTATAAGTCGTGCTATTGATGCTGATCCCAATATCGAGCCGAGTGCGCGTGTGACCTTCGAAATGGTCGAGGATCTCAATGTCAAGCTATACGAAAAAACCCAGGCGTTGTCGAAAACCACCAATGAGCTATCTGTTATGAATGAAGAACTGAATCAGTTGCGCCATGACTTTGCGGAACTCAAGCGCCAGTTCGAATCCGCAACAGTGAATGAGACAAATGTAACTGAGAAGCTTGTAGAGGCCGAGTCGCAGGTAAAATCTCTTGCAGGACTTCTGGCGGACACACAAGCTGAAAATGAAAGCTCAAAGAACAGCCTTGTGTCGTTACAGAACGAAATGGCAACGTTGAATACACAACAGGCGAAGCTTACAGCAGAGGCTCAGTCTCTTCGCGCCGATAAGGAAAAGTTCGAAACTGGGGTCAACAAGATGACGCGAGAGCTCTTTCAGCTGCAAAAATCGAAGGAATCAGGAGAAAAGGAGTTGAAAAGGCTGCAATCCGAGAATTCGAAGCTTGCCCCAAAACTTGAGTCCTCGCAAAAATCCGAAAAGGAGCTTAAGGAGAGACTTCAAGCCCTTGAAAAGCGACACGCTGAGGAATCGAGGTCGGCAAAGCAACTGCGAGAGGTCAACGAGAAGCTTGTCCAAAAACTCAAAGAGACGGCTGAGATGCTGAAAACTCACGAAGCACAGGAAGAGCAACTCACTTCCCAGCTTGCATCTACAAAGGCTACCGCAGAGGACACAGAAAATGAGCTACGAACCATTCAAAATCGAGAGAGTCAGGCTCGTAAAGAAGTTAAACTGGCTAATGAAAGGATAGCTGCTCTCAAAAAGTCTGAAGCACGCACCAAGGAATTGGAGGAGAAGCTCAAAACCACTGAGCATGAGATAGAGAACCTGCGGAAGCTTGAATCTGACTCGAAAGACTTAGGCTCTGAAGAACTTGAGACGGCGAAACAGAAAATCGTCAAGCTGGAAAAGGACAATAAGAAACTACGTGAGCACGAAAGTCAACGTAGTGAAGAAGCCAACGGAAAACTCAGTGAGGCACAGAGTACGATTTCGGAACTCCGCCGGGAAGCAGATAAGTTCACTGGTCTCAGTGACGAGATGAAAAAGCTGGCAGCAGAAAATGAGAAGCTCGCTAGGGAGCAGCAAACTAGCAGGGAAGGTCAGGAAAAAATCAAGGAAGAGCTTGCTGCGAAGCAAAAGGCGCTTGACGAACTTCTTGCATTGCTTGATGACCTCACGGAGAAGAAAAGCAGCTATAAAGAACGCTTGCGCGCTTTCAAAGAGGAAGTTTCAGAATCCGAGGACGAGGATGAAGACGACGACGATGACGACGACAGGGGCGGTGATGAGGACTGAAACGCTAGTTAACGTCTGCAAAGTGATACTATTATTCGCTTGTAATAATACTCTACTTAGTTTGAAACACTATGGCCTTGCCGCTGCAAGTTTATGTATCTTGATTTGCATTCCGTCGAGGGCACGAGCGTCAATATCCTGTGGTGTAATGAGCACGCACTGGATTTCCTTGTCCTTGACTACCTGTGCCAATAGGCGCAGCGTGAGCGAACGGTTCACCTTGTCCATATACACGTCATACTCATCCATGGCGACGAAACCGACATGCATGGTTTTCCACACAGCCATGAGAAGGGCAACCTGCGTGAAGCTCTTCTCTCCTCCTGAGAGAGTAGCAGTCGAACGCTCTGAAGCTTCACCTGGCGTGGCAGTGGCTGCGAGCTTTGCACTTCTGTCGTCAATCTCGACCTCGCCTACAAACGAGCGTTTACTTAGGGTCAGTTTGAACATAGTGCGGATTCGTTGTTTTATCGAATCCCAGGATCGGGCTTCGTTCTCGTCACGCTTCTGTTGCCGCCTTTTGATCGCCTCAGCCAAGTGACGTATTTCGGTCTCGTCGCGCTCTACGCTTTCAAGTTCGCGCCTAGCGCTTTCCTTCATCTGCTGAGCAGCTTCAATCTCATCTTCCGCGGCACTAATAGCCTCCTGCTGCCCCTTCAGCTTGTTCAACTTTTCTCTTAGTGCAGCATTAGACTCATCCAAGAGAGTTTTGATATCAACGCTCGAAGCCTCAGTACTCTGCTTTAGATCCTCGGAAGCATATGGATCCGGGCCACACTGCTCAGCCCTCGCGACCTCTTCGTCATGTTCCACTTGCAAGGAGCGCAACTCGCCAGCAGCATGCTTTCGCATACTCTTTTGGCGTTCAAAGCGTGCCCGATTTCGGCTTATTGAATCTTCCATGGTCTGCAGCTCCTTATTTATGCCTCTGATTTGCTTGTCGAGATCATGAATTTCTTGTTGCATATTTTGGACTTCTGATTTCTTTTCTCCGTATAGCTTCAGCTTGTCTTGTATATCATCGTTCTGCTCTTGACAAGCATCACGTCCATCTTGGATTTGAACATGCAAGGACTTAACCGCTCTGCGTGCCGACTCGAGTTCGTCACTTATGTCTGAAGACCTCGCTTGAGACTCGAGATCCACGAGCTGCGAGTTGAGTTTGTCCTGATCGTCTTCGGCACGACGCCAGAGTGCCTCAGCTTTTTGCCGAGCGCTGGAGTGCTCGAAGATCTGTTGATTGACGTTCCTCAACGCCTGTTGTGCTTTCGTGAGTACTACTTCAGCACTATGAAGCGCTTCTCTTTTCTCCTGCAACTCAGCTCTGAGCTGACGTGTACGAGCCTGAGCACCGACCTTCATGCGAGCCTCGGGCAGAGGGTCTACATCCGCACTCTCAGTGCGGCCAGAGCCCGAGGTCACACTCACGTAACTTCGACCGCCACCATGCCTTGTCGTTAATGATAGAGCCATCTTCACTTTGTTATTAGGAATATGGCTGCTTGTGACCTTGAATGCAGCATCGGTACCTCGCACAAAAACTAGATTCTCAATGTGGTTCAGATCAACGAGGATGCGCCGGACGGCTTCGGAATCAGTGTCGACGACGTCGACCGCTCGTGTATATGCCGAAGATGGTTTGGGTATCGCTGCGCTAAAATCGAAAGGTTCATCGCTGCGCTTAAAAATGCGTATATTCGATACCCTGCACTGCTGTGAGAGCTGTTGCAATCGCCGCCGATCCGACTCTGTCTGGACCCACCAGCCCTCGAGCGTCCGTGACCAGAGCCGTTCAAGAGCCGGCGCGAAATCTGCACCTTCATCTTTCATTCGAACATAAAGATACAAAGGACCAAGCGGTTTATGATCCCACTTTTCCGTGTCGACGCGATTTCGCAGCGTACGAATCATATTAGACTCAACTGGTGCGGCTGCGTTACCTTTTTCCACGTTGCGAAGCTCATTTTCCAGCTTAATCGCCTGGGACCTTGCCTCGTCAACGCGCTTTCGTTCTCTTTCGACATTGTCTTGGTATTCAGAAAGAGTCTCATTCAGGTCTGAAATCACGCCGTCCTTTGTACGCATGGTTGCTGAAGCCTCTGCGCGTCTCTGATCAGCGTCGCCGATAAGTTTCTGGATTTCAGCCCGCCGGCGGGCAACAGCCTCAGGAGTCAGTTCCGCAGCTGCATGCTCAGACTCCTGCATTTGCTTTTCATACTTCATGGCTTGTAGCCCCAGCTGTTTGACCTCTGCGTTAGTCCTGTCAAATTCTGCTTGAGCATGCGTTAATTCACGTTTGAGTTGCTCGCTCTCGCTTTGCAGATCGTTTAAACGATCTGCAAGCTGGTTGCGTCGCTCACGCAAGGCGTGCATCTGACTATCGAGCTCTTCAGAACGCGTGTCGACGTCTAACTGAGACTCGAGCTCCCTCAGTCTTGAGTCCTGCTCATCAAGACCCTTCTCGGCATTTTCGACCCGAAGGGCGACTTCTTTCACCTTGCGCCACGCCAATATGAGTTTAATGGCCTTGAGCTGTGCAGACGCGCTCGCGTGCACTCTGGCCCGGTCTAGAATTTCATCGGCCTTGCCCTCCTTCTCCAAAGCATTAGCTTTAACCAGCTCTTTGAGCTCCAGTAGTTTCAACTGTTCCTCGTTATGGCTGTTCACGAGCGCGCGATCATGCTCGATGACATTCTGCAGAAGAGCCTTGCGTAGCTTGTTGTACTTTGCCTGTGGCGTTGCACTGACCAAAAACTCTTTCGCATTCTCTTGACTTAACATCGCCAGCTCATTGTCCGGGTAGAAGCCAAATTTCTCGCAGATCGATCTCACATCCTCAGCGCGCGCTCCTTTGATGTCGCGACCGGCAGAATCCCTTATTCTGTAGTGAGAAGAGCCTTTACCGGCGTTCCCCTTGCTGTTGATCTCGCGCACGACCGTCACTTCGCTACCGTATTTCTGATACATTTGACGGTACTCGGGAGGAACGGCGATCTTGAGAGTGACTACAGCGCGCGTCTTACCAGTCTGTACCAAGCTACCGAGCGCGTCTCCGCGAGAGGTCACCTTGGTGCGGCCCCCGAGCGCGACGATGATCCCAGTGAGAATTGAGCTCTTCCCACTTCCATTTGTGCCGACAATCACATTCATTGATGGACCCAGATCGAGCTTGAAGTTACTGTGGCTCATGAAGTTCTGAAGAACGACCTGCTTTATGTGTGGTATCCTTAGTTCGCTGCTATGAGCATCAGAAGCGCTATGTAGCTGTTGCGGCATTGGGTACAGCGCCTCTGCGAGCCGAAGAGGAACGGAATGGTCCGCTGGTTGACGCGTATGGTTTGTCTGCAGGTGGTGGTGTATTATGATGACACAAGGAAAGAGGGTTCGGGTCAGGGCGAGTCTGCTGGACGCGCTTAACTGGAATCTGTGGCAATAACGCAGACTGAAACTAGACCTAGCGCTGGCAGTGCCCCAGTCGCAGATTCTCTGAATTGTGCAAATTGTTTGCACAATGGCTATGAGTCCCACATTTTTGGTTTTTGCACGCTCCAGAGATACATACGCATGTCTAGTATAGTCTGGTCTAATCTACAAGTAGTAGCGGCCCTCTAAATGCTCCAATAAATAAATCTAACGCGGATCGCGGTCCAGCAGAACAGGCTTGAAGACCTTCGAATCTAGCTCGCTGAACCACCTTGAACCTGGCGCAGCGGCGGTTTCTCCCGCGACAGCCGGTTCACCAGGCGATCGCGACGAGCCGGCAACGCCTGGGTAGTAGTAGTCGCTGTCGTCCTCAGCGGTTGGTACGCGTGGCACCGTTGGCATAGTGGCTCGCGTTGCCTCGAGATCAAACTCGTCGTCTGAGTCCTCCTTTTGTTCAATGCCAGTGCGGATGCCAAATACTTCAAGCATCTGTGCTGTCGTGCCACCAAATACGATGACGGTAAGAACCACAACCACCAGTACGGCAGCCCGCAGCTGGTTTGCATCGGGGCCAACTATTCCGGCAGCAAGTGCAACTCCTACTGCTCCGCGCAATCCGGCCCAGAACAGCATGTACTGGTACTGTTCAGGGATTTCTTCCTCCTCCGGTAGATGTGACGTTCCAACAATGCTGTAGTTAGTCTGGAATCGGTAGATGCGATTGATTAATCGCGACAGGGGGAAGACAGCAGCGTAGCGCGACAAGCAAATGCCAAGAGCAGTAACGATAATAAGCAGAGGTCGGAACTCAAGCTCGTCTTGCGTGAACAAGGTCAGCCCAAGATAGATGAAAATGAAGTTCTCCGAAAGTTGCGCCAGCAGTTGGAACGTGTACTTCACGGCGATCTGAGTGCGTCTTGTCATGTTGTAGTACGCGTAGTGCTTCAGTGTAATGCCACAGAACAGCAACGATACGATGCCACTCATGTGGCATCCGTTAGAGAAGAAGTATGTCGCGTAGGCAAATAGAAGCACGAGACAAGACTCAATCTGCGGGTATCTCCTTACTCGCGTATGCTTTAGCACAAGCGCCGTCAACACGCCGGCAAGTACGCCGATCAGCAATGAGATGGTGAAGGTCACAAAGAAAATGCCAATGCCGCGGAAGAATGCGGTGAACGTCATCATGTCGCCCCGCATTTTCTGCGCTGTTTCGAAGATGACAATGCAAACGGCATCATTCAGCAGGCTCTCACCGAAAATGATGGTGTAGAGCTTCGGGTCTACCTTGTGTGCATTGAAAATGGACAAGATTGTGACCGGGTCTGTGGCGCTTAAGGTAGCACCCATGGCAATGGCATCCACAAAGGGCAGATCGATGCCCTCGAGACCAATGGCTGCCCAGACCCAGAGCAGGACGCCCAAAATGACACAGGCGAAAAACGTACCCGCGAATGCGAACGTCAGGATCGAGAAGATGTTGCGGAAAAAGTTCACCTGGTTCAGCTCGTAGCCCGAATTTAGAATGATCGGTGGTAGCAGAATGTTGAAGAAGTAGCTGTGGCTGAATGTGAGGTGCGACTGAATGAAGTGTCCAGGCGAGATACGCACGACGAATCCTACAAACATGCCCGCGAATATGGAGAGCACCGATTCGTGCAGGCCTTGTATTCGTTTTGTTTGCAAGTAGTAGGATGTCCATAGCGAGGCAATAAGCAGCGCAATCAATATGAACAGCGCCCAGGACTGGTAGATTTCCTCTGTGCCCGGGTCAACGATACTGTCGCCTGGATTGTCTAGGTCTGCATCTGTCGAGTCTCTCCGCAGGAGCTGGGCAACAAGCGCGATCATACAAACTAAAACACCCGCTTGTTGAGGAGGTGTCTTGTCTCAGAAACGAAGGCGGGTGGCCGGCGGATGTGTGCGCTTTGCCCCTAACCTCTGTTCAAGACAACGATCACGGGGATAGTTATAAACAAGCCTGCGCGAAGGCGCTACTACCAAAATCAGAGCTGGTGGGGGCCAGCACATATTGGGGAAGAACGAAGTGGGTGTTTGCGCAGATGTATGTATGCGCTCCAAATTTTTGGGGAGCGTCTATTGCTCTATTAACCTTATAAGGCGCCAATGATCATCTAAAATAGACACTGCCATAGAGCCGTCGCCCCTTAAGAATGCTAATCAAACAATGTTAAGAATGTATAAAGAGTGCTATCTCACATGAATGGCTGTTTCGACCTTGATCAAGCTCATTAAGGATGCTGGCTGTTATCTAGCGCGCGTGTCAGGTAATCTGGTGGAGACGCTGTGTTATCATTTGCCCATGCTTTGGGACAAAACCCTGCAGAATCGCTGCGTCAAACCACCAGATTGTTGGACATGATCCGGCATGGCCTGTCGGCTGCCAAGCCCGCAAGATTTTCAGCGAGGCCACACACATGCGTGCGTGCGATACATGAGCTCGACGCGAAGTGGCTTGCGCGCTGGCCCGAAGCGCCGTACGCGCCGCCGGGCCGTGAAAAAGAAAAATACTATCAACTGCCAATGTTTCCGTACCCGTCGGGCCGCCTCCATGTCGGACACTTGCGCGTTTACACTATAAGCGACGTGCTGGCTCGATTCAGACGCATGCTGGGCTATAACGTCGTCCATCCCATCGGGTGGGACGCCTTCGGTCTCCCCGCCGAGAATGCTGCGATCGAAAGGAACCTGAGCGCCTCTGACTGGACATACTCGAACATAGAGGACATGCGCGGTCAGATTAAGCGAATTATGGCGACCTTTGATTGGGACCGCGAGGTCGTGACCTGCTCGCCCGAGTACTACAAGCACACCCAATGGCTGTTCCTGCAATTGGTCAAGGCAGGTATGGCGTACCGCGCCAAGCACTTCATTAACTGGGATCCCGTTGATAATACCGTTCTCGCAAATGAGCAGGTAGATGCCGAGGGGCGCTCGTGGCGCTCCGGTGCGTTGGTGGAGCAGCGAGAGCTGGAACAATGGTTCCTGCGCATCACGGCGTTCGGTGACGCCCTCGACTCTGATCTAGAGCTGTTGGAGCACTGGCCTGAGAAAGTGAAGAGCATGCAGTCGAAGTGGATTGGCCGCTCAGAGGGCGCGGACGTGTGCTTTGGAGACAATCTTTGGGCATTCACGACTCGCATTGAGACGATTCCCGGGGTGAAATTCCTTGCCATTGCTGAGGATCATCCACTGGCGCTTGAGCACGCTGCCGACACGAGAGCTTCGGGGCTTATTGAAGGTTTAGAGGCTCGAAACCCGCTAACCAAAGAGCCGGTGCCCGTCTATGTCGCACCTTATGTTGTGTCTGGGTACGGCAGCGGAGTTGTGATGGGCGTGCCCGCTCATGACTCTCGGGACCGTGCTTTTTGGCAACAAGTACAGCCTGATGAGCCCTTGGATCCCGTGCTCTCGGACGAAACGGGCACCATGAATGCGAACGCCGGCTTGCAATATCAGGACATTCCGGTATCGGTTGCTCGCTCCCTCATCTTGAAGAACCTCTCAGCTGCTAAGAAGGCGCAGCCCGCGACGCACTATCGCCTCAGGGACTGGTTAATTAGCCGCCAGCGCTTTTGGGGTGCACCTATACCTATGGTACACTGCGAGTCCTGCGGCGTTGTGCCTGTTCCTGAGTCGGACCTGCCCATCAAGCTTCCAAGCGACACGCGTAACGTGCCCCTGTCGCGGCACGAGGAGTGGCTAAAGACAGAGTGCCCGAGCTGTGGTGGCCCCGCTCACCGCGACCCCGATACTATGGACACATTCATGGACTCAAGCTGGTACTTCATGCGTTACACAGATCCGCATAATCTAGAGAAGCCGTTTGACTATGCGAAGGCCTCGGCACTTCTTCCCGTGGACTGCTACATTGGCGGCGTGGAGCATGCGATCCTACATTTACTCTACTCGCGATTCATCGCCAAGTTTCTGGCTGAGACAAAGCGCTGGGACGGTGGAGAAATGAGTGGAGAGCCGTTCAAAAAGCTTATCACACAAGGAATGGTCCATGGACGTACCTACAAGGATCCCGTAACTGGGCGGTTCTTGCATAAGGAGGAGGTCAGTGACGAAAGTAAAGTGACAGTTGTCATGGAGAAGATGTCGAAATCAAAGCACAACGGCGTAGATCCAATCACCGTCATCGATGCTCACGGAGCAGATGCGACTCGAGCCCATATCATATTCCAGGCGGCCGTTCCGGACACACTAGACTGGGACGACCAGAAGATTGTGGGCGTTGAGCGTTGGTTATCGAAGGTGGCGGCACTTGGTCAAAGACTTTATGAAACGACACCATCAGCCGATTGCGATGAGCTTTCAAACGAGGATATTGCAAAATGGAACGAGGTTGTGCAGTATTCCGACGCGATCACGCGCACCCTTAGTGAGGGCTCAAGCTTAAATACAGTCGTCTCTGACTATATGAAGCTCACACATGTGGTTTCGGGCCTCGCGATCAGCAATGTGCGCCTGGCGCGCAATGCCTATGATATGCTGCTTAAGCTTATAGCGCCGGTCTGCCCCGCACACGCGGACGAAAACTGGGAGCGCGTGCTTGCGAGCCGAGGGCAGCGTTGGACTTCTATCCATGCTGAACAGTGGCCCAGTATGAAGCCAATTTTGGCGAACCAGAAATCAGACGTAAGATTCACCGTTATGGTCAATTCCTCCACTGTGGGAACCGTTGAAGCACCCGAACATGCGTCCCAGGAAGAGGTTTTGAACAAGACGCTTGTGGACCTGAGTTCTGTAAAAAGGGTCATTTTCAAGCCGAATCGGAAGTTGATCAGTATCATTACTACAGACTTCCGCAAAAAGCGAGCCTAGGACCGTGGTAATGAACACGTTCCAAACGGTCGTGGCTCCATTATTTGTACATATTTCGACCCCAAGAAAAATAAAGCAGAAAAAGGGGCGATCTGTCTAACGCGGGACTTGAAAGGGAAATAAATACATTGGTTCCGCGACAGCCCCGTTAAAAAGAATCATTTGGACTTGTCATGTTACTTAGTTGCTCAGGGACGACGCAGCATCGCCATGAAATACCATCTATCTATTCAAAGTGTTGGTTGTGCTACATTGCCCGGCTGGAGTTCGGACTTGAACTCGCCTAGCGATCCGTTGCGGTCGAAGATAGTCCGCGAGCGGATGTAAGGGTCCAAGTGCCAGAACTGGGTGTAGAGCTCCTTCGCAATCTTGTTGCGCTCCTCGTTCGCAGCCTTGCTGGCGGTCTCACTGGGGGCCGCGATCCACTTCAGCGTCGCCGCGTCGAACTTGTCGAAGATGCTGTCGCGCTGGGCCAGGAGCTCCTTCTTCTTGGGCAGGTCGTGCACGGGCGCCGACTCACCCTCCTTCGGGGGGATCCACTTGTACTTGAACGGCGACGTACCGCCCATGCTCTCGGGAATCTGGTTGCTGTCAATGTACTTAAGCAGGTCCTTCTCATTTTTGGTGAACGAGATCTTCGACGCCACAACGGGGTCAATCCAGCCCTTGATGATCTGCCACACGCTCGAGAAGACCCACGGAGCGCGGTGAATGAAAAGGTAGCCCAGGCACTCCGGGTAGTAGCGCTCGAAACAGGTGATGATGAACTTGACGACAGAGTAGTCCATGTTCGCGAGGCCGAAGCCACCCAAGTCGAACACGACCGCCGCCGTCGTGACCTCATCAGTCAAGCAAAGGCGCGCGGACTCAATGACGTTCAGCGTATAGCGCTCCATGGCCTTCTCAGACTGCCCACGAGGGTCGTGCAGGGCGACGTGGATGAACACAAGCGGGCGGCCCTGCTTGTCGTGGCCGTGCAGCGTGCACTTTCCGTCCTTGTACTGCTTGATGAACCCCTCATCCGGCTCGACGTCGATAAAGTACTCCTCACCCTGCTCAAGCAGCTTCGGGATGTTCCAGTCCCTGTCGCGCCAGTTCAGGGTGTGGCCGAACTGGGAAATGGACTTCACGGTATCCCATTTGCGCGCACGCAAAAAGCGCAGCACCAGGTTGTCGGGGTGGTCGCTGCGGCAGCCGTCGCGGAAGGCTGCCCGCAGCTGGGCCGCCGGCAGGTTGTTCGTGGACGAGTTGAATTCAGCAACGCACTGCTCAACTGTGTACTCCTCGGCCGGTGCGGCGCTGCGCAGGCCAAACAGGCCGCCGGATTTTTTGGGCGTCGAGTCATCCGGCGGCGGCGCCTTCACGCCAACCTTCGCGTCCTTCGGCGCGCCGCCGGTGATTTGCAACAGAGCAAGGTACGTCTCTTTGAGGCGGTACTCCTGCGTCGGCGTCAAATTGCCCAAATTACCCGGGAGGGGTTTGAAGTCGGAGGTAGAGGCAGGCATACTGTGGGACTGCGACTCTTTGCTGTGACTACGATGCAAGTGCAGATGCGGCATGATGGTCTCGACTTATATACTACTAAATGCCGATGACAGCTCGGAGGACGCTGGGTTGGGCGAAGCTAAACATGTGGTCACGTGGTGGGGAAATGACGCGGGTGATACCTGGCGGGTTTGGGGTGCAGCCGCGCTCGCCGCTCAACCAAGGGGGTTCCCACGGCACGGCGGCGCGCCTAAGCGGGAGGCCTCCCCTACGGACCACGGAAAAAAAGCGAGAGTCAAGTTAGGCTATTTTCCTACTTAGCATGCCAGCACGAACGGAGCTATGCATCGCGGTTAGATTCGGAGTGCGCCCGCCGCCCCCGCTTCTTAGGAAAGGCTCATGGGGCCCCGCAGTACACGCCATGCCATGTATGTTACTCACCCTAGGCATTTAGCCGATCCGTCACCTATTTCCCATTTTCCCCCCTTACCCCACCCCCACACGCAGTGCTTATCAGGTAGAAGCTGAACGATAATGCAAGAGGGGTAGCTCGACTTGGAAACGCCAACGCGTCTCGGCGCGTACCTGGGCTCTAATGTAGCGACGCCAAGGCGGGTAGCCATCGTAGGTCGCGGCGCCGAGCGTGCTCGGGCCGCGGTCAAGTCTACATAACTTGGTAAGAGCCAAAATAGCTTTAGGCACTAGACACTCAGAATACAAGTAAGGGCATAAACCGGGGCAGCTTGTTTGAATAGAACAGGGGTTCCCGAGGCGGGCGCGCCAGAGCGGGCCGAAATTCGCACCTAGATGCGGCGGAGAACTTCTGCAATGCGCACCCGCCCAACCCTCAAAGTGGCGCACGGCGTGCGGATAGAGAATTCATACATAACGACATTAATTATCTGCATAGCCATGCAAAAAAAATAAGGTTTCGGACCGGGAATTCCCTATCGATGACTCCAAGATCTCCGATGCGCCTTATTCGCTAAACGGAGCCGAGCCTCCCGCCCACCTCACGCCTACACTTTTCGCGCAAGTCCAAAACTGCCTCACGAACCCCTGCCGACTCTGAGGGCCCCACCCGCTGCAAACCATGGTTTGTGGCCCCGATGAAACGAGCCTTCGTGGGACAGGGAGGCAGCAGATTCAGAAAGTAAACCAGAAAGTAAACGTAGTAAAGGAGGGCTCATCCATTTAACTTCTTTGTTTTGCGGCGCGCCTCGTTAAGCCGTGCGTTCACACGGTGCACGTCCATGTCGAGGCCCTCGAGCAGCTCTGTCTGTTTCACGATCTCGTTGTGAATCCCGAGACCGAGCTCTTTCTGGCGGCTAACGGCGGCGCGCAGGGCCTCGATCTCGGCGTCCTGGTCGGCCATGCTCAGTTGCTGCTGGTACATGAGTCCGCTGTTGTTGTGCTTGCGCGTCTCGTCCGTTTCGCCAAGCACGCGCTCGTGATGCTCGGCCGGCGGCGGCTCGAGAAGTGGCGGAGCGTCCTGGCGGTGCTCCAAGTGCTGTAATGTCAATAAATAGTTGTCGAGCTGCTGCTGGCGGCGTGCCGCCTCGCCACGACCCACGGACGCGCCTCCTAAATTCCGCTGCAGCTGGCCGACAAGGACCTTGGCCTGTACGACCTTCTGGCGGGACTGCGGCATTTGCGCGGCCAGCCGCGCCTCGCCAATGAGCTTCGAGATCTCCGTCGTTGTTTTGACCCAGTCCTGGGCCGCCGAGTTCGGTTTTGCAGCGCTGCGGTTCGTGTACAGCTCGAGGAAACTGTTCAGGGCTAGACTCTCGGCAAAGTCCGGCACGCGGACTAGCGCCCGCAGCATCGCCTCTAAATCGGTCCGGCGCTGCTCGTAGTCCACGGATTGCCACAGCGAGGGCTTGGGCGGCGGCGGCACGGCCACGGGCTCGCCCATTTCCTCCTCGACGCTCTTCGCGAGCACGAGGAAGTCATTATAGCGCTTCAGCACTACGTACGGTGCAATGCCCTCCCCCGGGTCCACGTTCACCTCGTACAGCACGGGCTTGCCCTTGCGATACTGCGGAATCGACACTGATACAGGCATGTGGCGTGGGAGGTGGTAACGTACGTAAACAAGCGCTGCCCAAACTGGGTCTACTAACTCGACGCGCTGGCCGCCGCCGCTTTAGCCGGCATCTGCGCGGCACGACTCGTGGGCAATAAGTGGCTGCTGCAAACAAAAACAGTAAGATGTTTGGGCGGTATTGGCCCCGCCAGTGTGTATGAGGCGCATTCTATGTCATACATGATTTTGAGACGCAAATAGCACTCAGCGTCTCACGCTCTTTACCTATTGGACTGGAGCTCCAAAACGGGCCAGTGTGGCCAAACATGGCGCGTTTGTACTCACACAAATGGCCCTCACCTCTATTCACGCGAACGCGCGCGCTGCCCTGCCAAGCCCGGCTCGCGCTGCCTCGTCAGGATACGGTCAGCGCGTGTGGACCCGCTGTCTTTTTTCTTGTTTACTTCCTTCGCGGTGTTTCGGTTCTTCAAGAGTATGGCGCGTCCGATCGTTCTGAGCGGCCCCAGCGGGACCGGAAAGTCGACACTTTTGACGAAGCTTATGGGCGAGTTCCCGGGCAAGTTTGGGTTCAGCATTTCGCACACGACGCGGCAGCCGCGGGCGGGCGAGACGAACGGCCAGCAGTACCACTTTGTCACTGTAGACGAGTTCAAGGGCCTTATTGACGCCAAGAAGTTCATTGAGTGGGCGCAGTTCGGCGGCAACTACTACGGCACGTCGATCCAGGCCGTGGACGACGTGACGAAGCAGGGCACCATTTGCATCCTTGACATCGATATGCAGGGCGTGAAGAGCGTGAAGAAGACGGAGCTGAATCCGCTGTTTTTGTTCATTGCGCCGCCGAGCTTCGAAATTCTGAAGCAGCGCCTCACGAGCCGCGGCACGGAGACGCCCGAGTCGCTTGAGAAGCGTTTGGCCGCGTCCAGCGCCGAGATCGAGTACTCGAAGCAGCCGAGTGCCTACGACCTGGTGATCGTGAATGACGATCTGGACAAGGCGTACGCGGAGCTGAAGGACTTCATCACGAAGCACGAGCAGCTCTGAAAACTGCGCACTCCCCGATTCTGCATGCAGCCACGCTTCTCATGCGACAAGCAGCTTAATACTAGACACTAAATAGAGCTCGTGCTCGCGCGACGGGCTTTTATGCATGTAAAAATCCACTGTTTAGCGAGGTAATTTACACAGGGCCTCAAACACAGGGCAAAATGTTGTTCAGCGATTGGAGGGTGGGTCAATTCCGGTCGAAGGAACATTCGCTTGAAATGGTACCTTAATCTGCACAAATTCCTTGATCTCGATCGACCGAGCTGAGACGCTGAAGGCCGCCGTGCCGCTTCAGCCCGCACACGGGCCCATGCTTCGCGGCGGCTGCCTACGACACCTGAGTCATCCGGCTTTCATTGGCTCCGCCTTAATACATTTGAAGCGCGGCACAGAGCTGTTTGTAGCCAGGGCAATTAGACATTACAACAATGCCCGGCGTTCCATTGCCAAGCAGCGTAGTTGGCGCCGATGAGCCGAAGGAGTCTCTCGGCCACAAGCTCCTTCGTAAAAGCAAGGAGCACCCGCTCGTACCGATTGGGGCCACGATGACCTGTGCGGCGCTTTACCTTTCGGCGCGGGCCCTGCGCCACGGCGACGCACGGCTCGCGAACCGCATGTTCTTCTGGCGCGTCGCCTTCCAGGGATTCACAATTGCCGCCCTCATTGGCGGCGCCATGTATTTCGGCGACCAGGACGTCGGCGGCTACAAGGGAACTCCACAGGAAAAGATGCGCATGAAGGCGAAGGAGCGCGAGGCCATGTGGATCCAGGAGCTTGAGCGCATCGAGGTCGAGGCGCAAAGAAAGCAGCAACAGGCCGAGGCGCTGAAACAGAAGCTGGCCGCCGAACTCGAGAGGGACGAGCGCTCGGGTCGTTAGCTGCCTACTAAATCCCCACTACGCTCGTCCCCGCCGGCTCAGCCAGCGTTTCTGAACTCATTAGCTGGCTCGGCGATTCGGCAAAAATTATGTACATATTTCACTAAATCTTCATCCACCCTGCTTAAGCGTTCATTCCATTTACATGCTCACTGTTCTGTACCAATTTCTGAAGGCCAGTGAAGTCGTTAGTGCGATGCTCCGCGCGGCCGCTCCGCTAAAAACGCGTGGCCGTGGTGGTGGTGAGCAGGCCGCGTGACCCAAGGTGCTAACTTCTAAGCTGAGCAGTTGCGAACCACCCGTAAATAAGCCATCTACGAGGCCATGGAAACGCCGTTTATTGCTACGTTCTCCGTGGAGGATAGCCACAAGAGCGACGTATATGCTCTGGCGTCGTGCCCAAAATACACGTTGGCCGCCAGCGGCGACGGCACGATCTCTTTGTGGGATAATGCGAACGTGAGCGACACGCTTACGGCCCTGAACCAGCAGCCCATCCGCGCGGGCGTGCACCACCTCGTCGTGGACCCGGCAGGCAACTATGCGGTCGCTGTCTCCTTTGACGGCAAGGTCAATGCGTACAACCTGAAAACGCAGCAGCCGCTAGCGCTTTCGTCGTGCGACAAGCTCAAGGGTATCTGGTCTTGCGCGATCTCGAGCTCGCTCGTGGCCCTTTCCAGTCTGCAGGGCACCGTTTATGTTGTCGATGTTGCTGAGGATAAGCTCGTGAACGAGTTCCGCGAGCCGAGCAGCGGCGGCGACATGGGCAAGCAGCCCTGTCTCTGCGTTGACATCTCGAGCGACGCAAGCTTTGTTGTTGCGGGCTACGAGTCGGGAAAGACCCGCGTGTACAGCGTCGAGACGGGCCGTCTCATATATACGCTCCCAAGCCACGTCTCGCGGCCGCGCTGCGTCAAATTTAACCCGCAGGGCAACCTCATCGCGGTAACGGGCGACGAAACAATCGCCCTTTTCTCGCTCAATGGTGGGTCCTACCTGGGCTCGTTGCTTGGCCACGAGTCTTTTGTTTATAGCATCGACTTCGACGAGTCGGGTGAGCGCCTGCTGAGCGTGTCTGGAGACGGCAAGACTCGCGTGTGGTCTCTCGACAGCCGCGCAACCGTCTTCACGGTATCGGACTCGAACTTCCCGCTGTTTGCATGCACCTGGGTCCCGGGTCGAACCAATATCATTGGCGGGTCGCCGGCGGGCTTTGCGATTGCCGGCGTCGATAAAGTGTTGCGCTGGTACCGCGAGGCGTCTGGGTCGTCCAACGATATTTAGTACGACTATTTATTCCTAAAAAAGATCTGATCGCAGCCGGCTTTAACCTAGCTTAGTTTTTTTTTCAGAAAAGATTCCCGTTCGTTTCGCTTCGTTACAAGGGCAAGAGAGCATTGGTAAAGCGCTGTTTGCGAGCCTTGCCTAGCGCGTGCTCCATCTCGGCTCACTTCACTGCCCTGTATCGTCAAATATGGCCATTTTGGTCAAACGGGTTTTCGAGGCTTGACGCCGTGTCGAAAAAGGCGCTATTTACTTGCTCTTCTCGGATAATGCTGCGGCGTCGCACTTCTGACCACGTAACTCCACCTTGCGCATTACCTTCCACTGCCGTATTCACGAGCTCTGCGGACGCCATGCCGTATTTGCTCATCCAGAGAATGACGTCGCCATCATTAGGGTCGCGATTGTGCGCCTTCATAAACCACTCCCTCGCCTTATCCAGCTGTCCCGCAGCAGAAAACATCAGACCACCGGCTATTAACACATATGTGTCGCCTTTCGAAGCTTTGACAGCCTCGACAAGCTTCGCCTTGCGCTGAGCATGCGGCGCGGCCAAGATGGCCTCCCACCACAGTAGTCCGTACGATGCACAGTTCCGCAGCGCTTCCTCAAGTACATGCGCTATAGAGATGCCCGCGTGTTTGTCCAGTAGAACTCTCTGTAGCCATAGCGCACCATCGCGTGGGTACTCGCGAATTGCGCGGGACAGTACGGCGCGTTGCGATACGCTCGAACTGGACTTGAGCGCCAGCTCACTCCAGAGTAGCCGACGCTTTTCATCCGAGGTTGGAACTCTTTTCAAGCCTTCCTGGAGATGGTTTGATGCATGCTCAGGGTCGAGGCGCGCTTTAGCCAGGTAGAAGTCGGCGCTTTCGGGCCACAGAGTTAATCCTCTATCCGCAGCTTCTAACGCTTCGCCGTTGCGGTTGCTTAGCTCGTAGATTTCGACCAGCAGGGTCAGCAGCGTTGGGCTCCTACTCGTGCGAGACTCTAAAACGCTAATAGCCGCATCCTTACGGCCGCGGAGCAGGAGGCTATTTATCGCTGTTTGCAATAACACATCGTCCTGTAAGTGTTCGGCTCTCTCCAGTGCTGCTTGTACATCGCCGCCGGCAGCGATATACTCACACCATAGTGCGCTGTTTTGGGGAAACTCCTCCACGGCCCTCTCGAGAACCTTAGGATCGGCCTTAGCCCACTCCAAGTAGAGGGCTTCGGACTTGGGAAGAGCAGAGTAGATTAAATCCAGCATTTCGGCCCCAACCAGCCTGTCGCTCAGGTCACTAGGACTCAACTCTAATGAGCGAGCCAGTGCAACGGCAAAAGACGCGTCTTGCGGCCCCAACGTGAGCAACGTGTCGATAAGCTCGCTGCGAGGTATTTTCTCCTCGGCGACAGCCTCCTGCACGATACGCTCGAGATCAGTGCCTTTGGATTTCTGAGCCGTTCGTAGCCAAACGCGACGACTGTGCGGGCATTTCTTCGACCCTTCAAGCAGCAAGTCGTATTCATCTGCGCCGCTTCTATCGATGAGTGCCATCCATAGGTCCTCGTCGTTAGGCAAGAATTCCACAGCTGTTCTGAGGATCTCTAGCTTGGCCGCTTCGTCCTCCTCGAACTGAGCAGCCAGCAGCCACAGCTGCGGGCTAAGCGAGTAATGCAGAAGCGCTTCATGCGTGACTTGGGCTTTCATGGCGTCAATGGGTTCGAGGGCCACGGCCCGCAGCCAGAGCTGCTCGCTGTGAGGACACGCGCGGCACGCCTTTGCCGCTATTGCTCGCGCCTCAGCGCTATTCGGGTGCATCTCGATGCTTGCAAGCCAGATATCGGGGCTGTTTGGGCACACGATTGAGCCCTTCTCGATGATGGCGCGCGCCTTCTTGTGGCGCGCAGCCTGCTGCTCGAGTCGCGCAAGCGCGAGAAAGCCCTCAGGGTTGTGCGGCTCGGCTCTGATCATGCTTTCCAGCATGAGCCGCTGGCGGCGCAGCTCTGCTAAACGCTGCTCCTCGTCCTGCTGGGCGAGAATAAGCGAATCCGGAACGGCGTAGCTCCGCTTTAGCGCGCGCTCGTCTTCGCGCAGCCGTTTGTTGCGGTGCGTAAGATCAGGTGCTTCTGGAAGGCTGGCCCACTCGTCAATTGAGACCTCCGCCAGACCCGATTTCAATGGCGCCCCAACGTTCGGATCTGCTGCTGGACGGTGCTTCTTTCTTGCGTGCTTCGCAGCTAGCCTCGACTCGACTGCAGCATATATGGCCTCGGCCTCCGTGTTTTCGCGCTTAGCTCGCGTAGCGTTTCTCCCGTTCGCGTCCTCGAAACGGTCGCGCGACGCATCTTGTGGGCCGGCCCTGCCCCTGGCCGCTGGGCGAGCAGGAAACGCCGCCTCGCCGCCGCCACGCTCCGCCGTGGTACTGAACCCCACTGCACCCCGGCCCACGCCGGCTTTATAGCCCGGCGGGGCCGGCATACTCAGGAAATCCTTCCCCACAAACTGCATGCCACAAAATAAACCGTCGACCACCAGGGTCAGGGGTGCGGGCTTGAAGGGCGCCCGCGACGGTTACACGGACTGATACTAGCGCCGCGACCGACGCGCAGTCGTCAGTGCCCGATGCCGCTTAAGATTAAGATTATGCTGCGGTTTAGTTAGCGAGATTAGCGGTCGCAACTCGACCGCCGAAGTACACAGTTTCTCCAAAGCTTTTTCCAGTGCAGTCGTGATGCGTGTACACGCAGCGAAAGTAGCAAAATCAGTGTCAAATACGAGGGCCACGCGCCCCGCTTAGTGAAAGGGAGCCAATGCTCGGCGTTCGTTTCGTTTCGTCACGGGCCTTCCCCATACTACTAGTCGCGATCTAGGGTAATTTAATATCAGATAGGGTAAGTGGATGGGTGGGTGTCATCACGCACGGTGAGCGACTGACTGGACGTGCCGCCACTACTCTCCTTCGCCGTGATGCATTTGGTCTTTCTGATCCATGGGCTCCTCGGGAACCCGTCCCACATGCTCAGCATGAAGGAGAGCCTCAAAAGCGCTATGGAATCGCAGTACAAGAAGGAGGTGCTCGTCTACCGTGCGCAGGCGATGAGCGCCATTGCGACGTTCGACGGCGTGGAAAAGAACGCACAGCGCCTGCTTGTCGAGCTGCTCGCCAAGATCGAGGAAATCAAGCCAACGCACATTTCTATTGTTGGGTACTCCATGGGCGGGCTCTGCGGCAGGTATCTAATCGGCCTGCTGCAGGACGCGCAGACGTTCGACAAAATCATTCCCGTGCTATTTGCTACATTTGCTACGCCGCACCTCGGCTCAATGTACACTAAGGAGGGTGCCTTCGGCAAGGCGTTCAACTTTCTCGGCGCCCACGTCGCGGGCGACACCGGCCCGGACCTGTTCGGCACGAGCAAGCTGCTTACGGACCTGGCGGACCCGACAAAATCGTTCTACGAGGGCCTTAAGCGCTTCCAGTATTTGTACCTATTCGCCAACGCGTTTGGCGACCGCACCGTGCACTTCTGGTCGGCGTACCTCGCGCCTAAGAACCCATTTGAGAAGCGCTCAAAACTAGACCTGCATCTCTATGAATCGGTGCCCATCATGATCGACATGAGCAAATCGCGCTGCGTCGAGACGGCGGTCGTCTTACCGGAGCGCCCGCTCAAGGATCGCGCGGCTCGTAATGCGGTCAAGGTCGTCTTGCCCGTGTTTCTGGTCGTCCTTCTTGGTGTAATGGGGACCCTAACGGTCGTCTCAAAGACGCGGCAGAGACTATGCGGTGAAGACGACAACATGGCGACGCTGAACCGCATCCTAGACCGCAATCGAGGCGGCGAAGCGGTTGCCGGCGGCGTGGGTTCCGCTCTCGAGGACACACTTGACTATGCAGGACCGGGTGACCGTGCCGCACAAGTCTCTGAAGTGGAGACGGAGGGCCTGCCACAGCCATCTTTAGACGATGGATTTGTGGGACTCATTGATTCGGCGCCGTCAAGTCTCTATATCTCTCCGCAGTCGGTTGCTCAAATGGAATCTTTGAATAAGCTACCCTGGAGGAAGTATGCTGTCGCGTTCAGCAGGATACATACGCACGGCGATATAGTGGACCGGAAACAGGACTCTGTGCAGGGCAAGCAGCTCATGAACTTCTTCGCCGACCGCTTTGTAGAATGTCACAAAGAACAATACAAGCGCCGCAATAAGTTATAGACATCGAATACTCTAATATATATACATAAATACATGGCACAAAAGATCCGGCCGCTTCTAGACTCTGACACGCCCACACAACAGGTCGAAAATCCAGTACAGCACCGAGACTAACTAACTTGTAATACCACCAGCGAGCTTCTTCATTGGCACTCAGCCCTGTACCTCGGTAGGCCGTCCAAATGTGGTGTTCGCTGGTCACATCCCAAAGATGCGCTCACTCATTTGAGCTTTCGCTGCTCACCATTGATAATGTGTGGTCTTATATTTGCTATGTTGACTACTTTCAAGGTCTTGGGCGCTTGGTCTAGTGGTATGATGCATCCTTCGCAAGGATGAGGTCTCGGGTTCGATTCCCGAAGTGTCCACTTTCTTTTTTTCCTTTGTCGTTAACAAGTTCTTTCGCGAAATTAGCCTGAAATGTGCGGATACTTTTGTGTGGAAGCTTCTTTTCTTTTTTCAGTTCTGCGTGCATGAAACATTTTCGCAGTACAGCCTGGACGTTAGGAAGCTAAGATTACCCTCACTATGTTGTTTATACTTGAACGCGATGTAGTGAATTTATTGCAGCGTCACATAACTAGCCGGGAAAAGACCAATCTTCCCCTTTGAGTTCTTGCCGCTCCACCAGTCCTCAGAGGGGAACTCGATCTCGGTGATCTTTTCATTTTCTTCGAACTCAAGCTCGTCGTCATCGCCAGCCTCATAATCGTACTGCGCAATTGCAACCTTTCCAGCCGAGCTGGGCGCATCAGAGTCTTCTGATGGCGCGGCCTTTGGCGCACTCTTGGACGACGCGCCCTTTCCCTCAATCTCGACGAATTCGGCTGGGAACAGCCCGACATCTCCGGCCGAGTTCCTGCCGAGGTACCAATTCTCATCGACCTCTTGGATCTCCGTGATTTTCTCACCAACCTTGAGGCTGATTTCGTCGTCATCCTCCTTTTCGTGCTCAAACTGAACGACTCCAGTCAGCCCGCTGCCTGAAGCCTCGGCCTCTCCAGTCTGGGTCTCAGGTTCATCGCGCTTTGGCTCGGCACTCTTTGTGGGAGCGCCATTCGACCGCCTAGGTGGCGGAGGAACGTCGTCCTCCTCCTCCGATTCCTCTTCAGCTGCAGCCTCGGCAGCAGGGACCGCGCGATGAGAAGCGCCCTTGAACTCTTCGCCATTGGAAGGCGACTTTGCCGCAAAGCGTGCCGCAAAGGTCGACACGTTGCCCTTGGCACCCTCATCCTTGTCCTCTGCCTTTGGAGCGCTACTCTTCTCGTCACGCTGCGAGCCGCGGCTAGGCAGCGAGGGCGAGTCCTCTTTCTGGTGTCCTAGACGAGCCTTGGCAAGCTGCGCAGCAACAGAAATGGGCTCGTCGTCCTCTTCGTCGTCCTCTTCGTCTTGCTTGCGGCTGCTCGACGTCGCGCTGCTGGAAAGCGTTCCTTGGGAAGGCGCGCTCGTGCTCTTGTTCGTGCTCGAACGCGTGCTGCTGCTCTTAGAGGGTCCGGGCCGAGACGAAGAGTCGAACTTCGGCTTTGCAGCTCCAATGCTGGCCTGGAATGCCTTCATGCGGTCCGACAGCGAGCCGAGTTTGGGCTCGTCATCGTCAGCACCGTCGGCATCAGCAGTGGGACGGCTGCGCGTCGAGCTTGGCGAGCTCAGCCTTGGAGCAGGCTTCTTCTCCTCAGCCTCCTCATCGCTTTCGCCGGACTCTTCACGCTTGGATGCGAACTTAGGCGCTGGAGACTTACGCGCCGGGGTCGGAACATCACCGTCCTCCTTCCGAGCCTTTAACTCCTTCTCCTTGCGAGCTTGCTCCCTGATAGCCTTCAGATCAACCTTACCCACGGGTTTGTAGGACGACTCGATCTTTTCGACACGCGCGTCCGCGAACTTCGAGTTCTTGCCCGCTTCGCGGATCGCCTTCAAGTCGATCTTGCCCACGGGCTTGTAGGACGTGCCAGAGTTGAGACCCGAGATGCCGCCGGATTTCTGCTTGTCCTCGTCCTCGTCCTCGTCCTCGTCCTCGTCCTCGTGCTTGTTAGACTCCTTCTGGGACGCCTTCTTGCGGTCCTTTTTGATGTCCTGCTTGAGGTCCTTCTTGAGGTCCACCTCTGCATCTTCGTCCTCTTCTTCCTCGTCTGGTTCCTCATCCTTCTCTACCGCCTTAGGAGGAGGCGCCCGCTTCTCGGCGGCGTGCGCGGGACCCTTCTGGCCCTTTCGAAGCCGCTCTAGCTCGTCGCGGACACTACTTTTGTAGCCACTGCCGTTTCCGGAGTGAAGCTCGCGCTCTTCTACATCCTGCGCATCGCCCCAGTCCTCCTCTCTGGCGCCGTCCTTCGCAGTGACGTAGGCGGGCTTCGTGGAGGGCGCTGGTTTCGTTGCTGCCGCGTACTTCGAGCCCGCAGCGGCTGCGACGCGGTCGAGAACGATCGAAGGGCTCAGCTCGTCGCTGCTGCGCGCAGTTATCTGCACGTGGTGGCCGGGGAACTGCTTGGCGACGGCCGACATGTGGGCGTTGAAGACCATGCGCTGGCGCGTCGGTACGTTCTCGCCGACCCAGCCGACAAGCACGATTTTGTTGATTGAGTTGAATTCAACTTGGGCCAGACCGTACTGCACTTTCGCATCGTCAAACGCGTCAACAAAGTCGTCGAGGTCGCCCGCGCCGCTGGCGCCCGGCTTCAGTACATTGTTGGCTGCGGTGTAGTTGAACACCGCCCAGGTCGTCTCCGGGTCCGAGGAGACAACGCTTTCGTAGGCCTGCTTCAAATCCGGACCGTGCTCCTTCAGGTCAATCGCGAACGACATATTCGGTTCTGGGGAGCGTGTTTGGTTGGTGTTGCGTGGTGGTGGGGGGTGGCTGTAAATAGCCTTATGTCACGCGCAAGTGACTGGGCCCAATCAATCTTGCGCGCAGCGTCGCGGCTCTCCTTGAGTTTGGAGAGCCCTGCGGGACACTACGCGCTCTGTTAGAAAAAGATAGAGGTATTATGGAACGAGAATAAGTTACGGTATGGATTGATTCTGCCTAGCGATGCCTCAGGCAAGAGCTGGTTCGCTTCTTCACACGAGCTCGGCGCACACGCGCTTAGAAGTCTTGCATTACTCCTTTACTGTAAATGGAAACTTACAACAGCAGTGTGTTTACAAACGCCTTGTGTCTAGCTGCAGTGACGAAAGCGTCGATCCGCGTTTGAGGGGCTGCGGCTCCACGGTTCTTTTGGGCCGCATGTGATTTTCTGGATTCGGCTTGGGACAATAATAGAATCGGCGGGTCTCAAGCTAATCGTCCCACAGGGTCGCATTAGCGTGCCACAATCGGACATGCAGTACGAAAAAGCGGGATTTGACCGAGGTCGCTAGTAGAAAAGACAGTGGAAACGGACGATATCGCCAGAGTGTATATACTTCGGTGAGCTGGTGCCCGCACTATAGGGTTCATGCACTTATCGCTCCTGCAAGGTTTATGCACCATGGAATTAAAACCCTACGACGCAGAGGTCGCTGCGTGGATGAAACTCTCCTTTCGCTGGGGTGATCCGCCAGCTGCGGTCTCGCATATTAGCGCTGAACGTTTTTGGCTTAATATGAAGCTGTTGTGCTGGCTGCCTACAATCACACACCATATACACAGTGCTACCTAAACGTAACTACTATAGTCACCGCAGCTTCTGTCACACTCTACGAATGAGGTCACTACACGGGTGCTACGATGCACATTGAGGGCTTTTATAAAACCTGGTACTAAACCTGCCGTCCGATGCGGCGGCTCCAATATGCGCTGCAGCTACAAGCAGGAGAGGTTCCTCATTGTACCCCAATTGCCACCAGTGGCCAATGAACAAGGTCCTATAACCGGCGTCGTTGCCCCATTAATGCCTAAATTCAGAGAAATCCGGCGACAGGGTTCCACCGGCAAACACTTCCTCTCGGTTTATATTGCCTGGGCCGGGGCGATCATACTGCGCTCCAGCGTTGAGACCTTGACGGAGCCCGTGCCCAACGGAAAAATTAAGGCCGCGCAGAGAGCCCATAAAACCCAGATGTGGCTCAAGAAATACGGGAGTTGGTACTGGCCTTGTATCAGGCCTTGGCTCAGTCGCGTTGTTCCTATTTCGTGGGTTGACGCGTAGCTTCAGCCGCAGAATCATAGCATGGCTACTTAATGACACTCGATTTGGGCGTGTGTCTTGTGCATACACCCTTACCTAGCCGGCTCCGAATTGAGGCGGCGTTACATCAGCAGCTGTGCAGGAGGTCGCCTGGCAGCACAAATTGGGAGTGGCTCCTTAATAACCTCACAAACCAACCGATAAAAGAGCAGACCCGTCGTCGCTCCTATAAGCTCCGACAGCTCGAAAAAGCCCGGGCTGGAGTGTCTCATTTGGATCGCCCCATCTAATTGACGACACTCGGTCTGTGTCCTTGCTCCAGCCGCTGCTGATCTTGCGTCCCGGCCCGAAGCCCCTTTGAAACCAACTTCCGTCGCTCCTTACCTTCATTTCCTGTCACTCCTTTTTCCCTTTTAATGAGCGAAATCAACATGGATTTCAGCTTTCCGGCGGCTCCGGCGTCTGCCCCGTCGTCCGCGCCGGTTTTGGCGCCGCCGTTCGGCCACCCGCAACGCCCCCTCTCGTTCTCGCCGCAGTCGCGCCCGCGCCGGCACGCGCACCGCCGCAGCGCTGCTATGTCGGAGGACCTGAAGGCCACTGACCTATCCGTGCTCACGGCGCCGCAATTAGCGGCGTCCTCCGTCGGGCCCTCGAGTTCACCTAGCTCGATGTCGCTGCGCAGCTCTGCGAGCGGCGCCAGCAGCGCGAGCGGCACGCCGGCAAGCACCAGTGCGAGTACGAATGCGAGCAGCGCCACTAGCACGAGCGCCGTCACGTTTGCACCCCTGCCGCAGGTGCCGCCAATGCCGACAAGCGCGCGCGACACGAGCCCAATGCGTCGCAGCTCGTTTGATCTGCGCGAGTCGCGGCCCCGTATGCCCTTTGCGAGCTCTCCCGCGCCGCCAACGCCGCTGAGGCGCCTCGGCAATGTTGGGGAGCCAGGGCAGCTCGTGCCGGCCTCGCCGACGTCGTCGCCGTCGCCGCTGCTGCCGTCGCCGCGCGAGGATGGCAACGCAAACCGGCGCAAACCCAGGGACCGGTCAAAACGGCGCTCATTTGTGCGCGTGTTCAAGCGCTCGCGCGACTTCGATGCTGGAGGCGATGAGACTTTGACTCCGCACGATTATCGGGAGCCCGTGCCGCGACTACCGTCGCCGACGCCCCCCTTAGCACCACTTGAGGCACCACGCACGCCCGAAATGTCAAGCCCGATCCTGACGCCGCGAAACAGCGGCGAGGTGCTGCGCGACCTTGAGCCGCAGCCGCCTAGCATCGACCTGGATGAAGCTTTAAGCTGCTCGTTCGAGCATCGCAAACCGGAGGGCATCCTCGAGTCTCCCTTCTCGAAGGCTTCGAGCATTATCGGGCCTGTACTCGAGGAGGAGGAGGAGAGCGATGGCGCGTCGCTGGCATCGCTGTCGCAGATGCGCCCCGGTGCCTTGCTCCACAAGGCGAACTCTGTGCATAGCGGATCGTCCTTCAGCCGCAGCAGCAGCTCGCTGAAGCCGAGCTCGCGGCCAGTCAATATAACGAACACACCGCCCATTCTACTGTCGCCGTCGCGAGGAGAACCGTCTCCGCATGAGATGCGGCCGTTCTCTGCAGCGGCAAGAGGCCAGGCCCAGGACCAACTGTCGCACCTCGCCATTGTCGACCCGAAGTCGTCGCCTCCTAAAGCAGGTGACGCGCGCCCAACGAAAGGCCACGCTCGTCGCCGCAGCCTAATTTCCCGTATAATGGGCAGGAACCATTAAGATAAGTTATTTGCTAGAAGAGGCGCTGCTTCCTAGCCTGTTCTTCTGTAGATTTTAGACCTAATTACGCCGCATATCTCATTACCACTACTGTTCGCACATAGTAAATTACTGGGCAGAAGAACCTCGCAACTACGCTAGTAAATTGGGCTACACATTCTACGCATACGAGAAGCCGATAGGAAGCACACACAAAAGTAAATTGACAAAAGTCTCGCTGAACAGTAAAGTGCTGCCCAGGAAAGTGCTGCCCCGTGGCGAAGCTGCGCGTACTTGGGTGGAGCCGTCTTTCATTTAGCGGCGACTAACTTCCCGACGCGCTACGTCATCGCTGCCCAAACGGGGGCCGTTCTCGCCCCAACCCTAGAACGCACTGCCCTGCCGCTGCCCTGACACGCGGCCACGCTCGGCACCAAGAGTCACAAGCAGGCCGGCCGCGCTCGTGTCTCCACACAGATTCGCTAGTTCGCACAGCCCTTCAGGCAGCGCTGTGGCTCTAGTTTCGGCGCAGGATGCATCTCGTCATTCTGATCCACGGGATGTGGGGCAATGTCCAGCACTTTGACCATATTGTTGCTCAATTGGAGGCCGCGGGCGGCGCGTCCGTGAACGCCAACAAGGTGGTGCCGGAGTCCTGCCAGCTGGCCGTGTACTGCACGCAGAGCAACGAGGGGTACTTCACGTACGACGGCGTCGATGTGTGCGGCATGCGCGTGGCCAACGAGATCACGAACGTCATTGCGTCGCTCGAGCAGAGCGGCTCGAGGGTGGCACAGCTCAGCGTGCTCGGGTACTCCATGGGAGGCCCCATCGCGCGGTACGCGATTGGACTGCTGTACTCACACGGACTCTTCCAAACGGTGGAGCCGCGCACGTTCGTGTCGATCTGCAGCCCGCACGTCGGTACGAACATCCTGAGCCCTGCCCTCAGCGCGCGCCTGTTTAACGCCATTGGCACCTGGTCAATGGCGCGCACGTCGCAGCAGGTCTTTCTGCGCGACCGTGCACGTGGGAACAACCCACTATTCCTTGTAATGACGGACCCGGGCACGCCATGGGCGAAGGCCATCCAGCTATTCCGCCGCCGCGTGCTGTACGCAAACGTCGTGAACGACCGCCGCTGCAGCTACTACACAGCAGCCGTTCAGGACGAGGACCCGTTTGTGGGCGTCGACATCAACACGCTGGCGGGGCCCTACGTCCCGGGCTATGAGCCGGTCGTGCTCGCCGGCACGACGCCGAAGTTCGCTCAAACGCCGCCGTCGCCCGAGCTGCGGAAGCCAGGCGTGCTCAGCTGGATCTTGCAGCGGGCAGCACGGCTCGGCCGCCTCTGCAAGCTCGTGCTACAGATTGGCGTCGTCGTGCCCACTTGGTTCGTGGCCTTCTGCCTGAATGCCTCGTACCAGTTCGCTGCATCGCGCCTGCGCACCTACTCTGTGCTGCAGAGTGGCGTGCATATTCCCGAGTACGACCTGTCGCAGCTCCTTGAGGACCAGGCTGACGACATGGTCGAGGATATGTACTCGACGGTCGGCCGCGCGGAGGAATCGAAACGCGTGGCGCTCACACCCGTCATGCGGAGGCTGGAGGAACAGTTCAACGCTCAGAACTGGGAAAAGTACCCGATCCGCATCAAAGATACGACGCAGGCGCATGCAGCAGCGATCATGCGGCACCCGAAGCGCGAGTCGTTCTGGGAGGGCCGCGTCGTGGTGCGGCACCTTGTCGAAGTCCTTCTGAACGCCGACTTCTGATGCGCTCATTGTGTTTATTTTTATTGTTTATTTTTTTTTATTCTGTAGTGTCTAAGGCTTTCTGCATCTACCTTTCGGCATCTACCAGGGGAGCTGGCCTCGCGGGCCCGGCCGTGGCGTATATTTCAAATTTAGGGGCCCTTGCTTCAGGACGCGTATCTTCCCACTAATCACTGGCGCTACGCAATTTACTGGTAATCACTAATATTCAGCAGCCAATTCGACACTTCGAATCATCATTGAAACGTCTTCAATCAACAAACAACCACTAGTGGTCGCATAAGTCCGCGTCGCCAGCGGGGGGCGTACACGCGAGTAAAAAGCCGGCAATTAATTTCGGCTTACTCCCAACGCCATACGGCCTAGACCTGCCCTGACAAATGCAGGCGGTTCGAAAATAATACAAATGGTAGTGGCCCGATGAGTAAGTTCACTTTTTCAATGCGTGCTGCTGCTCTGAATCGCGACACTAACGAGACAAAGATCCAGATTGCATTGTCGATCGATGGCGGTGCCGTCGAATTGCCCGGCCAGGCCGCGGCGCCGAGCTCTGGCGAGTCGCAGACGGGCGGCGGCCAGACCATCTCGGTGAGCACGGGAATCGGGTTTCTCGACCACATGCTGCACGCGCTGGCCAAGCACGGCGGTTGGAGCCTCAAGATTGCATGCAAGGGCGACCTGCACATCGACGACCACCACACGGCCGAGGACTGCGGCATTGCCCTCGGCGAGGCGTTCAAGCAGGCGCTGGGCGCCGTGCGCGGCGTGAAGCGCTTCGGGTTCGGGTTCGCGCCGCTTGACGAGGCGCTATCGCGCGCCGTCGTGGACCTGTCGAACCGCCCGTACGCCGTCATAGACCTCGGGCTGAAGCGCGAGAAGATTGGCGATCTCTCGTGCGAGATGATTCCGCATGTGCTGGAGAGCTTTGCGCAGGCAGCAGGCATCACCATGCACATCGACTGTCTGCGCGGATTCAACGACCATCACCGCGCCGAATCGGCCTTCAAGGCGCTGGCAATCGCCATTCGTGAGGCGTGCTCGTTCACGGGCCGGGACGATGTCCCGTCTACGAAGGGCGTGCTTCGCTAGAAACACTGATTTTGAAGACAGCGCGTGACGTGGGGCCGCTTAGGTTTTGCGAGGCGCGCTTGGGTTGTGTACATAGTATGCTAGTCGCTTCATTGCAAGGGCAGCTGCCGAGCTTGCAGACGTGCTCAGCCGCTTCTGCGGACTTGTATATGATTAAATATTAGATTCGCTAATTTGCGTACCCATTTGTAGCCCAGCAGTTCTCAGGTTGTCAATTGAGCAGCTGCTTTAGCGGGGTAGTTTGCTCGCCGCCTCAACCCCCCCCCCCTCCGTTGCCAGGCACGGCCCCCTTTTGGGCTAGGTGCGTGTCAGGCACGCTACGTCTCTTTCAAATCGAGGAGCACCTGATTACGTAAATAGCGTCTGGCCTAGGGGAAGACGCGGCTTGATCCAGGCGGAGATTTACCGCCCAGAAACTTTGTGTTCGAGAGCCACTGCCCCGAATGGTTTCCGCGGAGCCGCTGACGGTAGGCCAGTTCCGCCGCGGCGAAATCATTGGCCGCGGCAACTTCGGCGTAGTGTACAAGGGTGTCGACATGAAAACAAAGCGCGTCGTAGCGATCAAGACGCTCGACCTCGATGCCGGCGTCGACGAGGTCGAGTCAGTCCAGCACGAGGTGGCGCTTTTATCACGGCTCTCCTCGGCAGAGTCGTCGAATGTCACGAAGTACTTCGGCTCCATGATGGCCGGCTCGAAGCTGTGGATAATTATGGACCTCTGTTCCGGCGGTTCAGTGCGCACGTTGCTCAAGGGCGGCCCGCTCGACGACCGCAGCCTGAGCGTCATTTTCCGCGAGACGACCACTGCCGTGGGTGCGATTCACCGCGAGGGCATCATCCACCGTGACATCAAGGCTGCAAACGTGCTCATCACGATGACGGGCCAGGTAAAACTGTGCGACTTCGGCGTGGCTGCCGAGCTGTCGCTCTCGAACAAGGCTAAGCGCACGACGATCGTCGGCACGCCCTACTGGATGGCGCCAGAGGTTATTACTGAGGGCCGCAGCTACGACACGAAGGCGGACATTTGGTCGCTCGGCGTCACGCTTTACGAAATGGTGACTGGAAATCCACCGTACACGGAATACGAAGCCATGCGCGCGCTCATGCTGATCTCGAAGTCGCGACCGCCGCGTCTCGAAGGCCCAAAGTACGCCCCCGTACTGAAGGACGTGATTGCGCTGTGCCTGGACGAGGTGCCCGAGGCTCGGCCCACGGCAGACGAGTTGCTGAAGCACAAGTTTGTGAAGCAGCATGCTAAGGTCACAACGGCGGTGTTGCGCCAGGTTGTTCAGAAGTACTTAGATTGGAAGCAGAGGAATACGAACCACCGCGATTCCCTGCTCATGTTCAACCCGCACCAGTCGCAAGAGAAGGAGAGCGAGGAGTTTGACAGCGGCGATGATGCTGAGTCTGTGTGGGACTTCAACATTGACCCTTTGGACGCCAGTACGGGTGCGCCCATACCCGAGGACGACATGAACGAGGCACCGGACTCGCTTCGCGAGGTGTTTGGGCTTCCGCCGAAACCGCAGGAGGATTTCTCCATCCCGTCGGCGCCAGTTTTACGACGGGCCATGACGGAAATCCCTTCCGCGCAGAACTCGCTCGGCAGCGAGCCAAGCCCGGGGCCGCACTCAGCAGTAGAACCGCCAGGGCGCCAAGCACACCAGCGGGTTGGACAGCCTGCGGCGGGTCAGTCATTTGTTTTCCCTCAGCCGCAGCAGCAGCCGCAGCCGCAGCAGCAATCACAACCGTATCAGCATCAGCATCAGCATCAGCATCAGCCTGCGCATCAGCCTGCGCATCAGCCTCAGCCTCAGCATCATCAGCAGCACCCGCAACAACAACAACAACAACAACAACAACAACAACAACAACAATCACAACAATCACAACAGCCACAACAACAGCAACAGCATTCGCAGTCGCAATTGCAGCAGCTCCAACAGCAGCAGCTCCAGCTTCAACAGTTGCAGCTGTCCCAGCCCCCGCCGCAACAGGGTGCTACGCAACAACCAGGACAACCAGGGCCTGGGCCGCAAGCGCCTTATACACTCGCACAAGCCCAGGGCGAAGCGATGATGCCGTCGCACACGCAGTCGCAACCTTTCTTGCCGCTTGTGCAAACTGCGCAGCGCCATCCGTCGAACCTGTCGCGCATGCCAACCGCTGTCTCTGCGTCAGCCCGGCACCGCAGCACGACGATCAGCGCGAGCACGTCGCTGCGCGATACGGGGCGCAACCCATGGCGGAACAGGCACGGCTCTGAGGCGTCTACGCATCTTGATATGAACCAGTCGCAGTCCCTAGCGGCGCTTTCGCTAGCTCAAGCACAGGTGCAGGCATCCCTGCAAGAGCAGGCGCAGGTGCAACAACACGCGCAACAACACGCGCAGCAGCACGCACAACAGCACGCACAACAGCACGCACAGCAGCACGCGCAGCAGCACGCGCAGAATCACGCTCACGCGGAACAGACGCCACACGCAGGCCAATTGCAGCCCCAGCCAGCGGCAGTGCCGGAATACTCTCATTCGCAGGCCGCCAGTACGGGCAGCACACCGGGCCCCGTCTCCGTTGGCTCACAGGCGCCTCCTCAGCTGCCTCGCATACCCCGCATGCCGCCGCTAGATGCGGAGCTGGCCAAAGTATCGGAGCCACCGTCGCCGAAGGCGCCTACCACGGAGCACGCCGTGCCGCGCGCACAGGGGCCTGCCGCGGAAGCTGGAGCGCCAGCGCTCGTGTCGCAAGCGCCCGCTTCGCAAGCCCCAACACCACAGGGGCCGCCGTCCCAGCAGGGCCCGCAGGGCCCCACATCGTCGTCCACGCCATGGAACAAGTCTCCGTCGCCAAAGCGCCATGTAGTGCGGCCGAGTAAGGAGGCCGGCGCGAACGCGAAGGCGGCGCTGCCGCGGCTCGTCATGCCCTTGCGCACCGGCGTGCGGCCGCCGCCGCTCATGTCTGCACCGGCTGGAGCGAACAAGCAGCTTCCGCCCACGCTGCCGAATATCCGCAGGCAGACGTCGCCGTGGACCAGCGAGTTCCCGCCCATGCCGAAGGTCGACACGAACATCTTGCTGAACAGCACGCCCGACAACCTTGCCGCCGAGCAGCTGCTTGAGCTTCTGGTGGGATTCAAAACGGCCGTGTCGAGCCTCGCGGACCAGCTCGAGCATCTCGCGCCGAACGCTGCCGTGTAGGCCGTAACTGCGGGCGGCGGCGGAGCTGAGCGCTGCGAAGCTCTAACCTGCCCGACAGTACTTCTAAAGCCCGTGCTTTGAGCACGGAAATACGAAACGAGTAATATTAGCATGCATCCGTAATGAACACAGTATTTTTAGGTACATACGAAACATTCTAGAGGGTAAGGCCGGTCAGGTCCGCGTGCGGTTGGTGAGATTGTCTTTTTTCTTTTTTGGTGGTGGTGAGGTTTAAAACCCGAACAAGCATTTTTAGCGCCTTGACGGCTTCACCACGAGGTTATCAAGCTCTTCGCGCTCCCTGATCTGGGCCTCCGCCTCGAGCAGGTACGGCACGAGGTACATCGTGTCCTCCTCGGGCTTGATGCGGTCCTTCGGGGGCGCGAGCTGCTGCTCGAGCGAGGCCTGGAACGCGACGGCAATGCGGTAGACACGCTTGTACGAGTCCTCGGCCGGGATGCGGTGCAGCGCCATCTGCATGACCTCGTTCTCCTCGATGAACAAGTCCTCCGTCTTGAGGCCGAGGTTGCGGTAGCCCGAGATGCTCGTGAAGATGCGCGACGCGGGCAGGAACACGCTCTTCAGCGCGGGACTCGCGTAGATGGCCTTGCGGATCTTCTCCAGCTGCGTGAACGTGGACATGGGTTGCAACGGTGGGAAACAGTTAGCTTTTGGCGACTGGTGGAGTATCTCCCACCCGCTGATTGGGTCAGCAGCCGTCGTTAGGACGCAGCTTCCGCGCGAATAGCAGTATCACGGAGCCCACAAATTATCGCCATTTTAAGTCTAGCGCCGCAGCACAGGCGCGAGCGCTAAATTTCAGGGCCTTTGCCAAAAAAATTTCGCGAGCGCCGAAATGCAATTGAGCCGCATGCTGCTTGCACAGGCACCTAAGGCTCCATTCCCTAAATCGGGGAAACACTTCGACTCGCTGTTTGTCGCGCCCACGCGCCCAAAGAAGGCCTGGGACGGGCAGGACAAGGACGCGTTCTTCCGCGACAAGTACGCCCATGTGCATGCAAAGCAGCTGAAGCGCAAGCAATTGGAGCAGGAGGAGGCCGCGAAGCGCCGCGTCACCCGCGCGGACGACAGAAAGCTCGACGCGCCGCCGCCGCGGCCGGACTTCACGCGGCGGCACCGCGCGTTCCTCGAGCGCGAACGTAGCGTCGAGTTTGTGTACGGCACAAATGCGGTGCGGGCCGTGCTGGAGCGGCGCCGCGTCTACAAGGTTCTTAGCGGCCACGGCACGGCGGCCGATGTGGACCCCGAAATTGTGCGGTTATGCACCGAGAAGGAGGTGCCCATCGAGACGGGTGTGCCGCAGCAGCACCTGAACACGATGAGCGAGAACGGTGTGCACAACAAAATTGTTGCGCAGACACGCAAGCGCACGCTGCCGCGAGTGACGGAGCTCACGGCCGAGGACAAGGAAGTGGTTGTGAACGGCGAAGACCGGCTGCCTGGCGTGCGGCCTGGCCGCAAGCTGCAGCAGCCGCTCGGCATCTACATTGACCAGGTCACGGACACGCACAACATGGGGGCCCTGCTGCGCTCTGCCTGCTGGTTCGGAGTGGATTTTGTAGCATACAGCTCGCGGAACAGCGCGCCGCTGTCGCCGGCCGTGCTGAAGGCGAGCAGCGGTGCCGCCGAGTTCGTGGATATTCTCGAGGTCGCGCAGCCGCTGCGGCTGTTCGAGCAGCTGAAGGGCGGCGGCTGGTCCATTGTGGCCAGCGCGCCGAGCGCCGACGCGGTTGCGAAGCACGACCTGAAGCTCACGGCCCTGGCCCCCGAGAAGCTGCGCGAGGAGCTCGCTGCGCTGGGCCAGCCCGTGCTGCTCGTTGTGGGCAGTGAGGGCGAGGGCGTGCGCACGAGTCTGCTGCAGCGCAGCACGCACACGTCAAGTCTGAGCAGCCCGCAGCCGCATATTGACTCGCTGAACGTTAGCGTTGCTACAGCGCTGCTTCTGGGCTCCATTGCTTGAGCCCTCCGCCATGCCTCGAACCGGAGGATAGAAGGAAAAAAGTGAAGGCAAGGCTGAACCCGTATCATATACGTATGTATATAGAAACATGTATATATCAGCAAAATAGCTCAGCCTGAAGACGCATGCGGTTATGTTCTTGGTGCGGGCCCGCTGGCCGCCAAACACAGAACACAGAGCGCGACTTTGGCGCCTAATAGTGCGTGTAGCCCGTGTGGCAGGGCTCGAGCACGCGGACCTCCTCGTAGGGGAAGCCGAGGTCGAGCACGATGTCGAAGGCGCGCTCCTTCTCGTACTCGAGCTGCTCGTCGTTCTTGGCCAGCATGAGGCCGACGGTGCCGAGCGAGTTGATGCTGACGCCGTTCTCCGTCTTCTCGGCGCGGCGCGGCGTGAGCATCATCCACTCCTCAGTGAAGACGAGGTTATAGTTGATTTCGGGGCGCTTCTTGCCCGGGTTGCTGCGAGACACGATCGTGAGCACGCGGCCGAGCAGGTCCGAGTACTTGAGCACGAGGTCCTCGGCCGTCGCCTGCGGCGGAATGCCGTTGATGTAGTGGGCGAACGGGATGCGCTTGTCGCCGACAGCCTCGTTCGGCGTGACGCCCTCCGTCGTATCCGGGAAGGGCCGGAAGTGGTCGGGCAGCGTCATGAACTGGAAGTGCTTGTGGGCGATGGACGCGCCGCTCTGCGAGCCGCTATTGTAGAAGCCGATGTGGCGCTTGCCGCTCTCGCGGTTCGCCGTGCGCAGGACGTCCATGGCGTTCTCCCAGTCGCTCTCGCTGAGCGGCGCCATCTGTCTTTGGAATTCGTTCGTCACGAGCAGGAAGTGGTACTTCGTGACGGCGAACTTGTTCAGCACGACGGAGTAGTCGCCGCGCTTCTCGACAAGCAGGTCCTCGTCAATAGGGTTCCAGGGGCTCTGCTTTGCGTCGCTCTTCGCCCGCGCGTCCGCCTCCGGCGCCGGCGCCTGCGCCTGCGGCTTCTTGTCCAGGGCCGGGGCCAGTGTGTAAACGAGCTCAAGGCCCGAGCTCAGTTTGTTGCGCACCTCCGTGGCCGGCGTAAAGGTGACGCTGTTCTTGGCCACGGCCTCGGCGAATTTCGTCTGCAGGGTCGAATACATTGTGCCAATGTAGAATGGGTGTCTGCCTCTTCGCGTGTGCTCGTATGCGTGTTTAACTCATGCTGCGGTGGTTCTTGCTAATGTAATCGGCGGGCCCCTGCAGACCCGGCGCTGGCGCTGGCGCTGGCGGGGGCGGGTCCCAACAACGGTAGCAGGCGCGGTGGTTCATCTGCTTACGCATGACGCACCGCCGGCACCCTGCGATAAGCAAACCGCACTTACGGCGGTTGAGGGACTGCCTCAGACCCGGCGCGCAAAAGGTGCAGGACGCAAGCGCTACGTCGATAATGCCGTAACAGAGACCGAGCACGGACTCGCGTAATTGGCAGCGCGTATGCCTCCCAGCGCGTAGATTGGCTTCAAAGACCGCTCACGCCAAACGCGCGGCTCACTAACGGGTTGTTCAAGTCGCCGGCGATGCGCAGAATTCTGGCGTCCTTCGGCAGGAGCCAATGCAGCTCAAAGCACGCTTTAGCGCTTTTCAGTAGATGCGTACTGGCGATGGCGCTGCGGCGTTGCGCGATGCGATAGCGCTCGCGTGGCGCATGCTTGAGCACTGCAGGCGAACGAGCGTGATCCAAAGCACGGCTCAGAATTATGTATTCATACAGGCCCGTGCGGCTGCGTTAAATCTATTTACAGTGTACGCCAGTGTTCTTGCCGCGCCCGGCTGCTTGCGCCGCGCGCTAGCCGCTCACGTAGCAACCTGCGAAGTAAAATGGCGCTGAACGGCACGGCGCGGCACCAATGCGCAGCAGGGGCACCCGAAACGAGCAGGCCGGAGCAGAACCTAAGTCCGCTCATGCGCGCGGCTGGAGTGCCGCGTCGCGGCTGCGCCGCTCCACGTGTCTAATATTAGCAACGCATAGCGTTTAGAACCCTAGGGCCTCGACGCGGGCACAGATCTAGGGCACGGGCGGTCGAGGCTGCGGGTGCGAAAAATGCCTAGACTACGTCACATATAAACAGTCCCATCGGCGCCGTTCGCATTTAGCACCACCATACAAAGATGAACCAGCAACAGGGCTACGGAGGAGGCCCCGGATACGGCCAGGGCCCTCAGCAGGGCGGCGGCTACGGCGGCGGCTACCAGAACGACGGCTATGCCGGCGGCGGCGGCTACCAGCAGGGCGGCCCCGGCGGCCGCGAGGAAGGCCACGGCTGCTGTGAGGACATCTGCTGCGGCCTGTGCGCAGGCTGCACGGTGTGCTGCTGCATGGAGTGCTGCGACTAGTTTGACTTGCGCTAGTTGCAGCCGTCGCCCGCGCCGGACAGCGCGCATCATTGTCCACCACTAGAAAACAGGATACAATATAAGTAGCATTTAGAACGTATTTTTTTACCCCAGAAGCCTGGCTAGGCACCTTCTATACGCTGCGAGCTCGGCCCAGCCCGCGCGCTACGAGGGGTTTCGCGCTGGCGCTCACGGCCCCTTCATCCCCCTTACCTTGCGGCCTCTGCACGGCGGCTGCCGTGGCCTATACTGCCGTCGCGAGGCCACGCCGCCAATCGCTACGCGCGGCTGGCCGCAACTCGCTAGCACGACGACAAATAATGGTAACAAAGCCCCGTGGACTCGAGATTAGGCCTTGAACGTGCGCTTGCCAGCGGCAAGGTCCGCGGCGTACGCATTCTGGAAAATGGCGTCGCCCTCGGACCAGCCCATGCCGGCGCCAAAGCCAGTGCCGAACACGACGGGCCACGCGCGCCGGCGGAAAAGCAGCACGGACGTGACGACGCCGGCGCCAAAGCCGAGGCCGGCCTTCACAAAGCCGTTGGAGAGCACAACGTCCCACTTCTCGTTCAGCACCTTGTCGCTGCGCTGGTTCTGCGTCTCGGCCATGTTTGTGATCGCTTGATCTCAGCTGTGGTTGGACAATGCGTATATCACTGCCCGGGCTCCCAGGGCAACAGCCGCGGTCACATGAGCAGACTTGCTTCGGGGGCCCACTTACTACTACCTTCCGAGGTCGCTGCGGGCTGCGGGCTGCGGGCTAGCGAGCGCGCGCAGCAGGAGGGCATGGGCGGCGGCGGGCCACGACGACGGGCCCGGCCGCATTATAACACACTCGTGCGTCGCATAAATAATAAATAGCCTGGCTCCTTTCCCTTCGCAATAGGCCTTTCTCCTAAGTCTAGGGTTCGTACCACCCCGGATTAGGGGCGCGCGTTTCTGCCGTGACTCTTCCGCGACGACGCGACGGCATGCTTGCGAAAAATCTGCCGCTTGCCGGCGTGCGTGTGCTGGACCTGTCGCGCGTGCTTGCTGGGCCGCACGCGGCGCAGCTGCTCGCGGACATGGGCGCGGACGTGATCAAGGTCGAGCATCCTGTGCGCGGTGACGACACGCGCAGCTGGGGCCCGCCGTTCGCGCCTGGCGGCGAGAGTGCGTACTACCTGAGTGCGAACCGCAACAAGCGCTCGATCGGGATCGACTTTAAGCAGCCTGCGGGGCAGCGCATCGTGCGGCAGCTCGCCGCGCGCTCGAGCGTGCTAATTGAGAACCTGCTGCCCGGCGGCCTTGCGAAGTACGGGCTCGACTACGCGAGTCTTAGCGCCGAGAACGAGCGGCTCGTCTATGCGAGCATCACTGGCTACGGTCAAACAGGCCCCTACGCGCAGCGGCCCGGCTACGACGTCATGGTCGAGGCCGAGTTCGGGCTCATGCACATTACGGGCCACGCCGACGGCCCGCCGGCGAAGGTCGGCGTCGCCGTCACGGACCTCACAACGGGCCTCTACACGGTGACATCCGTGCTTGCGGCGCTGCGGCACGCCGAGCGCACGGGCGAGGGCCAGCACCTCGACATCTCGCTCAGCGACTGCCAGCTTGCGTCGCTGGCGAATATTGCCAGCAACGTGCTTGTTAGCGGCGAGCGCGACTCGGGCCGCCACGGCGACGCGCACCCGTCCATCTGCCCGTACCAATCGTTCCCAACGGCGGACGGCCGCATCATGATCGGCTGCGGCAACGACAACCTGTTCCAACTGTTTGCACAGGCCATGAACCGGCCCGCGTGGCTGCGGAACCCGAAGTTCAAAACCAACGCCGACCGCGTGGCGAACCGGCGCGCGCTCGTGTCGAGCATTTCGAATCTCACCGTGCTGAAGAAGACGAGCGAATGGGAGCAGCTCTGGGCCGGCAAGGGCTTCCCGTATGCGCCAATCAACGACGTGAAGGACTCGCTCGAGCACCCGCAGACGCAGGCGCGCAATATGGTCGTCGAGGTCCCGCACGCGCTCAGCGGCAGCGTCAAGCTCGTGAACCACCCCGTCAAGTGGAGCAAGACGCAGCCCGGCGTCCGCACGGCGCCGCCCACGCTCGGCGAGCACACGCGCGAGATCCTGCAGGACGAGTGCGGCCTCGACGCGGCGGCCATTGACGCGCTCGTGCGCGACGGCGTCGTCGGCGGTGGGTCGGGCTAGGGTGCGCCGCCGCCTAGTGCCGGGTCAGTGGGCAGGGGTTCGCGCGGCCGGCGCGGCCGAACCCCCTCGGCCCCCGACCCACCCAAAACAAAGCGTCCGCGCGCGCTGCGCACCGTAGAGAGCTCGCCGCGCACTCGGCCCGCGCTTGCACATATTGGCGCTTCCGGACCAGCACACAATAATGACGAGTGCTGCTGCTGCAGAGATGACGAGTGCTGCTGCAGAGACGGTGAGCGCTGCGCCGGCCGAGCTCGAGGCGCTCGAGGACTACTACAACGAGCTACTCGACTCGTACGCGAAGCTGACCGTCGCACACTTCACGCTGCGGAACCGCGCGCGCGACGGTGCTGCTGACGACCCGTTGCTTGAGACGGAGGACGCGTCGCTGCTCGAGGAGAAGGAGGTCGACGACCTGCACGCGGGCGAGATGGCCGGCCTCGGCGCGAAGTGGGAGGCCGATGCCGAGTACGAGGAGGCGCGGCTCGCGGCCGCGCGCGCGCGCGTTGCGGCTGCCGCGGCGAAGCTAACCGGCCTGCGCGGCCAGAGCGCGCGCCTGGCGGGCCTGCTCGCGGAGATGGATGGCGTAAACAGCCGCTCACGGCGGCGCAATGACGCCGTGGCACGCCGCGACGCTCTGCAGCGCCGTCGCCAGCTTGTGGCCGAGCGCCGCGCGCGCCTCGAGCAGCAGGCCACGCACGGTGCGGCCCTACAGACGAGCCAGGAGGCGCTGCAGCGCGACCTCGCCGCAGCAAAGGCCGCGCAGGCAGAGCTCGTCGCGGCGGCCGAGCGCGCGACGGCGAAGCGGAACGCAATTATACAGCTTTTGGCATAAGCGGCCTCTGCTTAGGATAGAACCGGCCCTGCCTGCACTGCTCCCTAAACGAGACCTACTATATATATACAGCCTTTTGGTTTAGCCTTTTGGTTTTGTCTAGTGGTGCCCCATTCCGTTTTTCTTTTTCTTTTTCTTTTTTGTTTTTGTCTAGTGTTCACGCGAAGTGTTCACGCGAAGTGGGCGGCGCGGCAAAGTGGCTCAGTTTGCCGCTCAGTTATCAGTACACGGGGCATTCAGCAGCGCACCGATTGCGCCCAAATACCCCTCGTGGCGGAAGAAGTACGCCGTCTTGTCGCCCTGGGACCAGTAGCGGATACCGTGCGAGATCGTTTCGATCGTTTGTGGGTGGCCGCGGATGTAGGAGCCGGCAAAGTAGATGTTTTCGAGGTTGTGGTAGCGCGCGTGCAAGTAGCCGAGCTGCGCAATGTTGTAGGAGATGGCAATGAGCAGGCTGCGCGAGATGTCTGCCGGGTCGAAGTCGTGCTCGCCCTTCTCCTTGAACGCCTTCGCAAAGAAGCTCGCCGTTGTCGACGCGCTAAGGCCCATTTTGGGGTAGTCCGCGCCGTAGATGTCGCCGACGGACATGTCGACGTTGCGGTTGTCGCCGCGCGCGGCCATCTGCAGCATCTCGTCGAAGCTCTGGGCCGGTGTGAGCATCGCCAGCAATCCCCACAGCGTCCCGCCGCCCACGGCGCTGCCGCCAACGCGCTCGTACTGGTTCGGGCCCTCGACCTTGATGAACCCAACGCCGCTGCCGATGTTCACGAGCATGTACGGGTACGGCGGCTCGGGCGGCCGCTCGGCAACCTGCATTGGGTCGCGGCCCGTGCTTTTTGCCGCCTCGACGTCCCACGAGTAGACCTCGTTCGGGACTTCGCTGATGAGAAACGTCGCGCCCTTGATGAGACACTCGATCTCGTCCGCGCGCGACGTGCGCACGCGCAGTGCGTCCTGCACGCGGTCGTAGTACTTGAATGCGCCGCCGCCCGTCGCGATGAGCGACACGGCATCGGGCTGGCTCGCAAGCAGCGGGCCCAGAAACCGCAGCAGCTGGTCCAGGTTCTCCGTCTCAAAGCTCGCGAAGTGCAGCGAGCCGTTCTCGAAGTAGACCGCCTTCGCCAGCGAGCCGCCAATGTCGAGCGCCACGGCGCGCACGGGCGCCGTCTGGTGGGGCAGCGAAATGCTCAGCGACCGGTTCCGCACGTCATCGTGGTTCCCCTTCGGCCTCTCTATTTTAGCCCCCTCCGTCTCGAGCCTCATACCTGGAGCGTGCTGCGAAGTGAACTGGTCTGCAACACTCGTCCCGGTTGGGGTCCTTCACCGAATGCACGCGCTATGTTGGGGCGCTGGTCTCTGGCCGTGGTCTCTCCCCACTATAGCTGACTACTGCGGGCTACACACTTTCGCGCGCGCGGGGGAGGCACGCATCGGCCAGCGAACAGCGGCGCTCGCAGTAACTAATGCAGTAACTACCAGTAAAAGCGCTCTAATTTTCGTAAATCCGCAGAATTGCCGCTATTTAGATTTTCTCAGCGCTAGCGCGTTTTTTATGCTTAGAGAAACGAAAGCGTTGTACGGAATCTTTGTTAAAATTCGTGACCCAACCCCGAACACGGGTAGAAGCCGTGCACACAGTGGCCGGGGAACGCTCAATTGCAAACGACTGTTAACGCGCGGATCGGGCAATGGCCTGCAGCTACTGCGTGTGCAGCCAGCACTAGCGCGCGCGCCGACACGGCGGCTTAGTCGCGCGCTGCGTCATCGGCGCGCCTGCCGTCGTCGGGCCGCGGCCAAATTTCACTCAGCCGCTCGTGTGTCCCGCACGCTGCGCATCAGGTGACTGCGAAAGCGCTTTAAGCGCGTGCCCTTACCGCGCCAATGCGCGTCCAATCGTCGTCGACGTGAATCCGCCGCGCATTTATAGGCTGCACAGGTACCTGGCGGCCTATCTATATAAGCAATTAGGACTTTTAGGGAGTTTGCAATAATCGGGGCGCCATATCGTGGCTGCGCGCGTGCAATTGCCCGGCGCACAGCCTGCTCGCGGCATCTCTATTTGCGCTACGTGGCCGCCGCGGGCTCTGCGCAGCACGCCGCGGCCAATGCGCATATCCCTAACCGGGACACGTCTCGGGGAAGTGACATAAGCAGAGGCCCTAAGCCCGCTAGCCCTTTTGGAGGCCATCGTCGTGTTCTAGCGAATCGTGTTAGGGGAAATCGCGCGCACGCGCAGCCCGCATAAACACGCAGAAAACACAGCTGGCGCGGGCAAACGTGTATTTGCCCGGCGCGGGCCTAAACGCAATTAATATACAGTACCTAGCTACTAGCAATTGACTTAAACGAACGCATTGCAATTGCCAAGAACCGACCATTCCGCCCCATTCGCAGCCCAACAACACCCGCAGTCACCTCGCGCTGCTGGCAGTGCACTGTAATCAGGAGTTCGAGTGAGTGGGGTGAGTCGCATACCCTAACCGCATTAATGTGAGATCACCAGATCAAACAACTGTCATAGGCCGGTCGCCGGCGCAGCATAAGCGCTGGGCGGGCCTGACCAAACAATTGAGCCAAAAAAAAGGCGTAGCTACAAGAGCAACGGCGTGAAAACAGTTGTCTCGCCTCCGCAGCGCTGCCATTGCGGCGGCAGCGGCATTGCGAGGCCCGCACTGCTAGCGACTACCCTGAGCTCAATCTATGGAGATAAGCATGCCATGATTAACTAAGCGACTCGAGATGCGTTATAGTGGGCAAGGGGAGGCATTGCAAGATCCAGGGCAGTGCGAACTGAAAAATTCGGTATATAATCACGAAGCACGTAGAACGCGTTGCTTTGTGTAATCGGACATTCGCCGAAACCCGGCCAGCGCCTGACTTCTCAATCCACTCAAACAGACGTTAATACCTGGACCACCCATTAGGTTGTGTGTGGCCTGAATTGACAAGCAATTGCTCGTCTAAACCGTTGAACTCCGGACTTTCCCCCGACCCCTCGCGCTTTGGTAATTAGCATCCCGCACTGGGATTGTCTTAGCCACCATTACTGCCTCAGGTCCTGTTTCCCAGCTCTCAATCCGCATGCTGTCACCCCCATACTCCCCGTTTCCTGAAAAGGATCACCAGGGCTCGGGGGTGCTTGCTGCGGAGGCGCCTAAATCGTATAGCCGCAGCGCGTCCCGCGTTCCGCATGCGACACCGACGCCAACCCAATCGGATAGTGCCACGGCCATCAGCAGTCTAAGTGCCAGCGGCGACGACCTCACGGATAATGACGATAGCTCCGAGGAGAGCAGCGGGTCTGTCCCTCCGGAAGCAGTTACGCGAGACTCAAGCGTCGTTGGCAGCGACAGCGGCCGCAAGCGCGCCGCCAGCGAGGCGTTTGCCGACGAGCACGCGCACGAGCGCTCGCACAGCCTGCGCCAGCGCCGCATGACAACCTGCTGGGACGCGCTCAAGTCGGACCCGGCCCGCTACCTGCGGCAGGAACGCAGTTTGCTTGGATTGTATCCATTGCGGCGCCATTCGTGGGCGGGATCGGCCTCGAGCATCGGCAACCTTACGGACGACGTCGTCGAGTCGAGCGGCCCGGCTAGCTCCGCACGTAACCGCGGCGGCCGACCGCGCCGCGCGACAAGCGGCACTGGCAGCGGCACGGGCTCGGGCCTGCCAAACCGCCGCGGCCGCCGCGCGGCGCTGCAGACCGAATCCGACGGCGGCGACGACGCGAGTGAGGAGCAGTCGCCGAAGAAGGGTTCGCAGGTGCGCGTGCACGACCTCAGCCTGCACCAGATTGAGGACTTCTCGCCGCCGCTCACGACGCTGCCGCCGGGCAAGAGCCTGCGCGCCGAGTGGAAGGGCGCGCCCATGGACCTGAGCAACGACCCGGACCTGCACCTGCTGCACCCGGCCGAGGCGCACCTCGCCAGCGTGCTGCGCCTGCCATGCGAGGTCTACCTCGACTCGAAGCGCCGCTTGTTTGCCGAAAAGGTGCACCGTCTGCGCCAGGGCTTGCCGTTCCGACGCACAGACTCGCAGAAGGCGTGCCGCATAGACGTGAACAAGGCGTCGCGGCTGTTCGGGGCTTTCGAAAGAATCGGCTGGCTCGATGATGCCCTGTTCCAGAGCTATGCCGAGTAGTGGGCGTGCGCGCCGACGAGGTTCAAGCTAGCCTCTTATTCTATCCAAGTAACGTGTAATGTATGTCAGTATCTATGAGTGCAGCGGCGCGTCGCGGCCGCCGGAGTCAATAATACCTTAATCGGGCTTTCTTCGGTCTTAGAACAACCATGGCCGCTGTGGCGGTAGCATCTGCAAGCGAGTCGGCAAGGGACACAAGCCTGAAGACAACGGGTTCGGAAACGCCAGGGTCTGAGACCAATGCTACCGGGATCGCACCTCTAACAGCCTCTGACCAACATCAATTTCGACTATGGCATTCAACTCGTGCCTGGATTAAGGACGAACTGAGTTCTGCGCTTCGCGTTTCATACCTTGTTGATGCGTTGACATGCGAGGAGGCCACTCATATAGCAGGAATAGCGCCATGGAAAGAGCACGTCGACTCTAACGTTAAGCAGCAGTGACGGCCCTTAGTCGCAGACTTTGCCTGCGGACGGCGCAGAAGGGTTATTCCATTCATCCCCTTACAATTGTGCATTTTACGTGTTAAGCTAATATAAACTTGACATGCAAAACACGGAAATGCGTGAAAAGTGTTTTTTTTAGTGTATCCGAGAGCGTTTCTTGGCTTTTCCTTATCACTCGAATTCGCTGCCGCCCCATTTAACAGGTGCCGCATTCCTTACGAATGGCTACGACGCAGCCCGACGAATGCAAAAATATTCAGAAGTTATACCGTCTAGTGGACTAAATTGCTGCTGCTCTGCCAATACGTTAGCCTAGTTGCGCCCTTGTGTCTACCAAATGCGGCGCCGGGAGAATTATGCGAACCCTTGAACCGGGCGGCCTGGCACCGGGGTACGTCCCAAAAGACGGGCGCGCCGCGATCACGCCAGGCAGCGCACTCCGCCTCTTCACCGGAATACCGAAATGGCTCCTCAGAGCCATCTTGTCGTGACGCTGCGACTGCCGAAGGAGCAGCTCGAGCCTTTCGACTTCTCGGACTGCAAACCGCCGGCAGCGAAGAAGCCGCGCAAGCGGCCATCCAAGCCGCGCGCTCGCGCGCCGGGGTCCGCCGGTCGGGCCAGCGAGCCGGCCGTCGATGAGGACGAAGACGTTGACGCGCCAGCGAAGAAGCTTATGTCGGTCGAGCCGCGCGGCGGCGGCGCGGGCTCAGGCATTATTTCGGGCGGCGGCGGCGACCCCATTCTCGGCAACTTGCCGCGCAGCGTGAAGGCGGCACCGGTGGCAAATACGTCCGGGCTGGACCTCGACAAAACGCCGTGCCGCAAGTGGACACGCCGGCCCATCCAGTGGAAGTCGTTCACGGGCTTCACGTACAGCGTGACGGCGTGGTGCAGCGACTACAAGGACAACGAGCTCGAGGCAAAGATAAAACGCGAGGCCGAGCTCGAGGAGGCCGCTGAAAAGGACAAGGCGAAGGTCTCGAGACGCGCGGCCACGCCAAAGACCGTAAAGCCGAAGGCGCGTAAGCCGAAGACCGAGCCGGGTCAGCTACCCGTGCGCGACAGCTCCGAGCAGCAGGAAGACGGGTTCGAGCCAGATGCGCCGTCGGAGCTGGCGAGCGAGCCGCCGAGCGAGCCACCAAGCGAGCCGCCAAGCGAGGCTGCGTCCATGCAGCCGGCGGCAGCCAGCGAGCTGAACTCGGAGCTCTGACCTAGCATAACTTTATTTAATATACTTTTCTTTTTTTTAGGCTATTTAACTGACACTGTGATGATTATGAGGGATGGGATGCAGACGTGGCAGTCTTTTGGCGGCGCGCGCAGCGTGCGCAGCGCTACGGAGGAGAGACGAGGATGGCTTGACCTATTCCGGCTGGCAGCGCAGCTTCAGCAGCCTTTTGTACTCCTCAGGCTCGTCCCACAACTGCGCGGCCTGCGCGTTCAGCGGGGACGAGTTGTTTGGCTCGCCGAGCAGCGACTGCAGGGACAGAAGCACGGTCTGGACATTCAGGACGGCGGACCAGCGCTCCTTCAGAATGTCCAGGCAGATGTTCCCGGCCATGTCGACGTTCGGGTGCCACATTGGGCTCACAAATTTCACTGTCGGCGCCGTGTACGGGTAGTTCTGCGGGAACTCGAGCGAGATCTTAAACTGCAGCCCCTCGTAGTATGTGTCCTCGGGGCCCTCAATCGTACCGGCCCACACAAGCAGGTTAGCGTCGGACTCCGGAAATGCGGAGATGCCTGGCGGCGCGCTCATCATGAGCTGCATGAGCTCGTTCTGGAGCCGTTTCGTGACGGAGTGGCCTGGCGGCGCCGCGGGCGCGCCGGCGCCGGCACTCTCGGCACCGCCGGAGGTAGGAACACTGGTCATTGCTGCGGCCATGTACTTACAGAAAGGAGGAGAGGTCGGGGTCCAAGCGGCGTGGCCAAAAAGGGTTCTTAATGTATGTTTAGTTTTCGGTTCTGCCCAACCCTGGTAATAACAAAACGATTAAGTGTCACACAGAGCCCGCCCGGTCGCATGCGGGATTGCCGAGAACGGCGTTCGTCAATGTGGCCGCGCGCTACGCCGTAAAGCGCCAATTAGCCCGGAGCCGAACGTGATGCGAAGAGCGCTACGACGCGTGGCGGTTTGTTTCGTAGTAAACTCGCCAGCTTAAGAGCACGAGCAGCCTTTTTTGTCAGCAGTGCGGCGCAAGTGTGGACGTTACTCCACAGCTTCACGAGGCTTGCTCGCGCGCACTGAGCGGGTTTAATGAGGGCAAGGCAGGTGTTCAGTAGCCAATTTCCGTCCTTATACGCGTAGCTTTGCTTTCTGCACACGCTGGAGTACAGCGCATAGTCACTTATTTATTCGTTCGTATTAACAAGGTAGCACAGCACAGCACAGTCCAAGTGCTGTATTCACACATCTCTATGTGCAGTGTGGCCACCTAATTAACTGCGAACACGCTTCATTCGACAGAGCCTCGACTAATCCATACGGCGCTATTACACCTGCACCGGCCGGCCGAAGAAGGTCAGTGGCGAAAGTGACATGAGCTCGAGGTGCACTCTGACTTTCTAAAGGTAATTTTATTCGAGTCGACTGTGCAGTCGTGATTCCACTGCGAGCCACAAATCGGCAAATCTGCGAACCTAAATTGCGAGTTCTGGAAGCAATCAGAATGCGTTTAAAACGTTTACCTGCACTGTCTAATGAAGTGCCTAGAGTGCGATGAAGTGTCTCTGAAGGCGCACGGCCGTTCGAATTTAGCAATTGCACGAGTACAGCCATGAGCGCCTCGACGACCGTGCGTAGCAGTTGCGTTTGCACACGCTGCGTGACGCGTGAGACGCATGGATGACCTTCCACACTAATACTTAGAAGGACTGAAATGAATGATTATGCACTTGTACACGGCGTCTACGAGCTTCTATCTTATTTGGACTGCAAGCGCAGCTTCTTCGCGTAGCGCAGCCCACACCTATTGCACAAAGTTTTCGGGCCCATAGGGCCCTTGCGCCACTCGGGACTCTGGTCCACGCCGCACTCCAGACACTTGATGCCGGACTTCTTGTACACAGGTCCCACGGGTGTCGAAGTCGACGTATGATATCCGGCAAACCCGGAGCCGCCGCCGAGGTATCGCGACTCCCCGCCATGCTGCGCCGCCACGGCGGCCTCAGCCTGGACCTCAGCGAGGTCGCGCGGGCGCCGCGGCAGCACGGTGGGCACGGATTGCAGGAGCCGTAATCGACGGTGTGGATCTAGATGGTCTGGGTCTGTGATTTGCTCTTCTTGCTCCATGATGGAGGCCGACTGTGCCGCCTCGTGTTCCTGATGTATGTAGGAACCGGAGCCGGATCCTGGCAGGAGCGAGTAGAAGTACTCGACCTCACGGCATGTCATGGAGGGAATGAAGTCATGCATGTGTTGAGTGTTTGTGGTCATCGAAAATGCATCGGCTGAGTCGCGGCGCTCCTTCCCAGCCGCGGCAGACCGGCTGCCGGCAGCGGCGTGGTCTGCGTCTTGCGACGGCCGCGCGTACTGCTGCTGCTGGCCGTTCAGACCATGCGGGTGCTCGCCTTCGGCACCGGAGTTTGAGATAATGCCTATGTGGTAGCGCACGGAGCTGAGCTGCGCTTGCTCGTAACGCAGCTCAGCCGACTCGGGCGCCTGGGCGCCAGGCGTGAGCAGCGCGATTGCGCAGTGCAGGTCCGGGTCCTTGAAGTAGCAGTCAATGTCTACCTTATAGTTCTGGCTCTTGAGGAAGCCGCCCGTCTGTAGTGTTGAGTTCAGGGCAATGCCGAGCTCGGAGCATCGCGCCGAGCGCAGAATGCGCTCGGCCAGTTCCGTACTGTCCTCGGTGCTGACCTTCTGCTCGAGCGCCAGCGTGAGACTCTCCAGATCGCTGGGCACGCCCAACGGGATGTGGCTATCCTCGGTCACCCAGAGCACGGCGAGCGGGAAGACGACGACGATCGCACACTGTCCATTGACAATGACCTTGCGGATGCAGTCAATCGCCATCTGCGCGTGCGCCTGTGCCTTCGCCGGCGAGTACGGCGAGCCCGAGCTGCCGTGCCCGCCGACGCTACCGTCGAATGCGGCCGAATTCAGGTCTGGCTGGGACCGGGCCCGCAGGAAAAGCCAGCTTCCTGACCCGTAGTCCATGTAGCCACTCGACTTGCGGTGCTCCATGCCATTGAGAGCAGGCGCGGTCGTTTGCTCGTGCAACATTGCGAAAATGGCAACTCTGTAGCGACGAACGCCTGTGTGCGAAAGCAGGCGGAGATTTTTCTTTAAAACAACAAGGGTTCAAGGTCGAGAACACACGGCAAGCTTTATCGTGTCGACTTGTTGCAATGGCTTGGATCTGGCGCTTTGGTTTCGGTCCCAAAAAAAAACACGCACCTCGCTCTAGGAGGGACTCTATGCAACCAAAATCTCCCGGTGCTAATAACAGGCGTGTCTAGGCCCCAACCGCGCCTCGTGAAATCCGTCCCAAACAGGGATGTATTATAAGATTGAGCTGCCGCCCTGATACTTAGCGACGAGGCCTTATGTCTTGAACTCAACCCAAAAACGGTAGTTAGTAAGACACTCGGGCTTTTTTCCGTTACCACCGTGACGTGATAAAGCTAGGGTTGAGGGTGTTGCGCCCACGTTGGACGGCGGTCGGGCCGTTGACGCCTGCGGCTCTTGGCATTCAGTACAGCCGAGTCGCGTGGTGGGCTAGGAACTTATGCAACTCGACAAGGGTTTGTGTGAATTTTTTTTTTAGAGCTCTAGGCTACAGCTATTTGGCTTTATGGGAACAAGGATCTAGTGCCGTTGTGACACTGGAATGTGATCTGGCTCGGCCCCATCGAAGCCACGTTTTGCAAGCTTGGCATGCTGCGGCTGGCGAGCCTTGCCAGCGCCTTTGTTGTTTTCAGCCAAGGCCTTGGCAGGTCTGCCCAGCTGCAGAAGCGGGTGGACCTTGTGCATAACTTTTCCTGCAGTGGACCCTTGCGACACCACTGCTCTGGTAAGTGCACATGTTACCCTATATTTTTGTACTGCACAGTTATGTCATTACCTTATCTCTGCTTATGATAGCCCCCGTCAGACCCGACGGATGCGTGCTGCGTGTTGCGCGGGCCGTGTGGCGCTGAGGGTTGTGCGGAGACACTGGCTGAGCGCTTGCTCCGAGGGATACAACTATCTCATCGACCACGCCAACACTAGCCTGCGTGTAAAACTCAGCATCATGATCAGCGCCAACAACGCTGAGCGATCCCGGCAGCGCGAGGGGCGAAACGCAGATATGTAACTGCCGATACGGCTATGAGCAGTGAACCCTTCATCTGCAGCACGCGTACGAATAATGAACGGCAATTCATGAGCAGATGTGTCAGCACGCTTGATCCGGCCCGACGTCTCGGCGCATGTGAGCGCGGGTGGGCCGGGTTACGCACTTCAGAGGCCGGACAGGGTTTTCACTGGGTTTCGTCGTACACCGCGCGCGACAGCAAGGCATACGGGATGATCTTCGGGGTCCAAAATTTTACTTGTAAATGACGCATTGAAATACCGGTTCTCGCACTAGCACATTAATCTTGCCATACTTGTGCGCGGCGGGGTCGCCGCTTTGCAGTTGCGAGATACGGCGTCGCGTGGCGTCAAGGGCGGTCTGATGGCACCGCGCATGCGTCATCGCCATCACAGGTAATCAGGTTCGGCGCAAGGCACGTGACGCGCATTGCATGAGTTATGCACGGAAATAAATGGGCTAGGTGTAGGCTGTGCTAACGTCCCCTTCGCTGAGCGCGCTGGCAGCAGGCAATCATGGCTCATGCTTATCTATGGCGATCTGACGCAACGCCCCGGGCCAGTGGAAGATCGCCAAAAATGTCGTTTGCATGTATTCAGGTGCTGAAAACACCGTAGCGGCTTATTTGGCGCGCGTTGTTTGCGGCAAGGCGAGCTGAGCTATTTATGGACACGCCGCCTTGCGCGGTGCTTGGCAGGCGCCTGACGCGGCGCCGTACGGGAGTCAGGGTGTAGGGCCCCGCTGAGGGGCTTGAGGGGCTCCGCGCGTAATCAGCATTGGGGCCAGGCCAGCGCTTTGTTGTGCAGCACGATGACGTTAGCAGGTGCTTTGATAAGCCATCAAATGACGCAGCACAAGCATAAGCGGGGCGTTGGCATGCAAGCTAGATGCTAGGCACGGAAGACGTAGTAGCACCGCGGAACGGCCCCTGACCACCGTTCCGGCATCGGCAGCGCAAGCGCTCCGATTATGTGGGCAAGTGCACGTACTGAGCCGGCAACGGAGTAAGCGCTACAATTGGCGCCGGGAGCGCGCGAGTTCTGTTCGTAGGGACGAACGCCCAATTAGAGCGCCCCAGCTTCGGCGTTCGAAGTCGGGCCGTGCCGGCCGGCCGGCCGAGCTCTAGGCAGCGACGTAAAGGAGCCGGAACCTTCCGTCCATTTATCAACATGCCGGAGCGTGAAGCTGGCGAACGTCATGCGCGCGAGCCTGATGCATGCTGATCGACAAGCCTGCCTCAAGTATTTTTTTTAGAATATCTATCGCACGGTAGTGCCTGAATTACGAAACAGTCCGTACTTAATAGCCCCGCGCCCTGCCACTCGTAGGGGTTCCCTGGACTTCCCTAAGGACTTCCCTAAGATCTCCGCGTGGACGACCCATGGAGCACCCTAAAGCCTAGTAAAAGCCCCGGTCGCTAATCGCTAATGCAATTGAGAAAGCGGCTGGCTATCTTGGGTAGCTAGCTACATTTGGTAGCTATCTTCGTAGGTCCTGCACGCGCGCTGCAAAGACCTGGCTAATTTCCTACTCCTTGAGCAACGCGTTTACCTTGCGACAAGCACCTGCTTGCCAGTGCGGCCAAGGGCGGCCTTGAACGTGTCGAAGAACTCCTCTTCGGTGCCCTCTGATAGGTCGAGCGCGTGTGTCGTGATGGCCGTCTCGCGCAGCTCCTTTTGGCGGAACATATCGGCGATCTCGGACAGCATACGCTCGCGCGCCTGCGGGTTGTCCTGGTTCCACTTCGTGAGCCAGAAACCTTTCGACGCGATCTGCTTGAAAATGTACAGCGAGGTGGGCAGCGACACGGGCTGCTTCGACATGCCGCCGTAGGTGACCATCTGGCCACCCGGGCTGAGCTGCCGCGCAATGTTCGACGCGGAGCGGCCGCCGACGCAGTTCAGCGCCAGCTTCAGCGGCTTATTGCTCGTCCAGTCGGCAATGATCGTCTTGATGCTCTTGTCGGCGATCTGCTCCTCCGTGACGACATGGTCCGCACCGAGATCATGCAGCTCTTGCTTAAGCTGGTCGATGTCGCGGCGGTCGCGCACGACGTTGATCGACTTGTACCCCCACAGGCGGCCGAGCTGGATGGCCATGCGGCCGACGCCCGAGTTCGCGCCATTCTGAATGAACCAGTCATTCGGTTCGAGTGACGCGAAGTCAGACAGCATGCGGTACGCCGTGGACGGGTTCACGCTGATCGTGGCTGCCTGCTGCGGCTCGAGCCCGTTCGGCCGACCGAGGTTAATGACGTCGTGCTGCTCAGCGAGCTTCAGCGTGGCCCATGTGCCAAACGACGCAATGCGCGGGACGACCCAGTCGCCCTCGCGCAGGCTCTGTACGTCCTTACCTGCCTGCACGACTTGGAAGACGCCCTCGTTGCCGCCCACGGCCACGGGGTCGGACGTGCCGTAGTCCTTCGTGAACGTGGGCTTCGACGGGTAGACGCCCTCGACCTGGTTGCGGTCGGCCGGGTTGATGGGCGCGGCTACGAGCTTGAGCAGGGCCTGGCCCGCGGCCGGATCCGCGAGCTGGTGCTTCTGCACATGCAGGACCTCATTGGGCGGGCCGTACGTGGAAAACACAATTGATCTAGCCGTGTGAGCAAACCGCTGGCCGAGAGCCGCGAGGGCCGCGTTCGCCTGTCGACCTCGGATCATTCCGGAGACGATGCAGCTTGCTTTTTGGACGTGGTTGGTTTGCTAGCTAATCACGGCCAGCGATTGTGGGGAGTTTCGAGCGCTGCGACGCGGTACGGCGGGCGCGCCCTGCCCTGACCGCATTGTGTAACTCACACGCCGGGCAAGCGCGCCGGCGCTGTTGCGAGCGGAAACTAGTGATAATTGGCGCTAGCACTAGTACTCGTATTGAGTACACAGTTTTTGTGCAAACAAACAAACAAAATTAACGAAAAAAAAGGTCGTGTACCGCTGTAGCAGCTGTTCTTGCTGTTCGTGCGGTTTGCGCGCCAGCGGCGCCGCGGTTAGGCGCAACCGCGGCGCGGCCGCCGCCCGAGGTGAAATTTCACGCGGCTGACCGTATCACGCGGCACTCCACGGTGCGGTCTTTCGGAGAACCTGCTGCTGAAATCGTTCGACTGCCGCGACCCATCCCGATGTCGCGAACGCATGTGCAGGCGCAGGCCCCGCGGCTGTACGGGTGCTCGCCCGTGGACCTCTACAGCGTGTCCGGGAAGCTCGGCGAGGGTACGTTCGGGCAGGTGCACCAGGGCATGTTCAAGCCGACGGGCACGGCCGTGGCCCTGAAGGAGATCATTGTGCACGAGCGCGACGAGGGCATTCCCATCACGGCGCTACGCGAAATCAAGATCATGAAGGCGCTGCGTCACCGCAACGTGCTGCATCTGCTGGACATGGCCGTGAGCAGCTCGCGCGCGCCGCGCGACGCGAAGATCAAGCCGCTGTCTACGTACTACATGGTCATGTCATACATGGACCACGACCTGTGCGGGCTGCTGCATAACAAGGAGATTCGCTTCCGCCTGCCGCAGATCAAGCTGTACATGCAGCAGCTGCTGGCCGGCGTTGGGTACATGCACGAGATGAACTACATGCATCGCGACATGAAGTCGGCGAACATTCTCGTGTCAAACGACGGCACCGTCAAAGTGGCGGACTTCGGGCTGGCCCGAAAGTACCACGAGGCGCCGCCAGACCTCACGAGTGCGACGCCGGCTGCGCACAGGTACACGCCGAAGGTCGTCACGCGCTGGTACCGGCCGCCGGAGCTGCTGCTCGGCGAGCAGTACTACACGACGGCCATTGATATGTGGGGCGTCGGCTGCATTTTCGGCGAGTTCTTCAAGCGGCAGGTTGTGCTGCCCGGCCAGTCTGACCACGACCAGGTCACGCTCATCTTCAAGCTCATGGGCTCGCCGACGCCGGAGTCGATGCCGAACTTCGCGCAGCTGCCCGTGTCGCGCGAGTTTATGCCCGTGCCCGAGATGCCGAACATGCTGAATACGGTGTTCTCGAACGTACCCGCCGACGCGCGCGACCTCTTGGCCGGCCTCCTGAACCTGTACCCGCTGCGGCGGCTCACGGCGAAGGGCGCGCTGCAGCACCCGTTCTTCACGAACAGCCCGCCTGCGGCAGACCCGAACGAGCTGCCGCTGCTGCCGTCCAGTCGCGAGCTCGATGTGCGGCGCAAGCGCGAGGCGCCGTCGCCGCCTCCGGCGCCGCTGCCGCAGCGCCAGCGCCCGGACCGCACGGAGCGGCGCAACGGCCCGCGCGCGTTCGCGCCGAAGGTCCCCGGCAAGAAGATTCTTACCGGCATCGACCTCGTGCCGCCGTACCGACGCATGGACGCACTGCGCAAGATGGACTCGGGCGCCGGCCCGGGTCCGGCCCCAGGTTCAGGCGCCGGTCACAAGTACCCTGCTAGCGGCGTGAACGAAAGCGATAGCCACATGCGGCAGCGCGAGTCGCGCGTGAACGGCGCGGGCCCGGCCGGGTCGCAGGCCATGAGCAGCGGCCTCGACTACTAAGCACGAGCGAGCAATTAATGTATAGAGCCTGCAGCCTGCGTGCGGCCGCGGGTTGAGTGCGGGCGCGCTGCTCTGAGCCGTGAACTCGCCGAGCGCCAGGGGTGCCGTGGACGCCACAAGCGCCACAAGCGCCACAGACGCTGGCGGCGCACGGTCGAGCAAACGAAGCAAATGCCTTACTTTGGAACGAGTACAAAAAGATCCCTTCCGGTATCAATACAGCCTAGAACTAGCAGACCTGCGTGCCTCTGTTAGAGCCCCACCAGACATGATTAAGCACACACGCACTGGCGATCGTTATTTTCGCACCTACTATGTCGGACGGCCTCACGTCTGCGCACGACCCGCACGCCGCGACGATCACCGTGCGCATCATCCGGTCGTTCGAGTACCGCACAATCAAGAACCATGTGTTCCGTGGCGTAGATCTCACGGCGTGGACGCCGCGGCAGCTCATAGCCGAAGTCAAGGCGCTGGTCGCCGTGACGGGGGGCCTGCGGCCGTACCGGACCGTGGACTTCAACGCAGCCAAGATCTACACGCACGCGCACCTCACAAAAACGCAGAACCTGTCAATCAACCTCGACCGTGAGGACTGGGTGCTGAGCACGCCGGACAAGATCGACGTGCCGCTGAGCGAGCTCGGCCTCATGAACGAGAGCGAGGTCTCTGTGTACAACTCGGCCGCGTACGCAGAGTTCAAGGCGAACCCCGTGCAGAAATGGGAGTAGGCAAGCCTGTATACTACAAGCTACGGCGCTGCGGCGCGCGAAGCGAACTAATTAATTAAGCAAGCCATCTAATTGAGCGGAACTTATTTAAGAAAACGAAAAAAAAGACTGCCAAAGACAGTGAATTAAATGTTCTTGCGGTAGCCATGTATGCAGGCCCTCTCTAGTTGCGCGACGAGCTGAGCCGGCCCGTACCAGGAGCTGGCGAGCTGTGGCGCCTTTGTTTTTCTTCGCGCGTAAAACCCTAGGCGCTTGGAAATAAATTAATGCGAGTAAGAGTCTCGGCGCCGCGACGGTTAGCACTGGCCCTAGCCCTCGCAAGCAGTGGTGGATGAACCCACATTTCTCAGCCCGAATCGTCGTTACTCACGCAAGCCGCGCACACAGATTCGAGTCTGCACCGGCAATGGCGAACCTGAAGCCAAGAAAACGGGGGCGCGGCGCCGTGCCCAGTGTGCCGGACCGCGCGGAGGAGCATGCGCCCGTGCCGGCGAGCCCCGGCAGCCTTGTTGAGCTGCCGCTCGCGGCCGTGCGCCGCTATCGTCGGCGCTACAGCCTGCCCATTGCGCCGCCAGCAACGTTTCCGGGCTTTCTGCTCGGCGGGTCCGTCGGTCGGCTGTCGAGCGCGCACACAAAGTACCGGCGCTCGTCGTACGGCGCCGCGCACAAGGCCGTGGCCGAGCACCTTGGCGAGAGCACCGTGAAGGAGGGCGACGCGATTGCCGAGTTTCTGTACACGGTACAGCACCGAGACGAGGTTTTGAAGCTGCGGTTCGGGCCCGACGACGGCGCGTCGGCGGCCATGTGGGGCGCCGCATACACGGCGCAGAGGCGCGCCGCCGCGCCGCCGCACGACGACGCCATGGACACGGCGCCGGCCGACGCCGTGGCCGAGCCGCCGTACGCAGCGTCAGCGGCGATCGCATCCGCAGTGCCAGCGCCAGCGGCACTGGCGACGGCCGAGTCGCACATTCCGCTGCCCGTCGAGCCGCTACCGGCGCGCGCGAACCGCTCTGCCGAGTTCACGGCCGTGACTGCGCGCGGGTAAGGGTTGCGCCCTTAGGCTGGGGGCTGGCCGTGCTCGCTAATCATGACACCCGCGGCCCGGCCCTGCTGCCAGCGCACCACCCGCTGCTAAATCCGATGCCTGACTCGTCAACGGTCGTGTTTTTCGCCGGGCTGTCCGTGGCGGTGTTTGCGGCGAAGTACTTCCTCAGCTCCGGCTCGCCGGCCGGCGCCGCGCCCGCAGCGGCGCCCGAGCGCCGCAGCGAGCCGCGGCACGTCACGGAAGACATGATCAGCGTCGTGTCCGTGCTTGTGCCGCACATCGACCGCGACACGATCCGCCGCGACCTCGAGGAGACGCGCAGCGTACAGGAAACGAGCACGAGGTTGCTGAACCGCAGCCAGGAGAGCGCGCCGCCGCGCGAGCCGCTAGCGCCGCGCGCAAGCGGCAGCAGCCTTCTCTCGCGCTATAATGTAGAGGAGTCGAGCGCAGCGGCGTCCGGCGCCAGCCAGCCCGGCAAGCCCGACACGCGCGAGTGGATCGACGACCGCAAGCGCCGCGAGGAGCACATGGCTAGACAGCGGCAGCAGATGATTCTGAAGGCGCGCCAGCGGACGCTGGAGCTGGAGCAGCAGAAGAAGAAGACGCAGGCGCAGCAGTAGAAGTCGGCGCGGCCGCCGGCCGCGGCTTGCGCCGGACGGCCAGCGTGTTCACGGCCGGCTCGGCCGCGCTGGCGCTGGCGCTGGCGCCGTGGAGCGCTGGCGCCGACGCCGGCGCAGGCGCAGGCACAGGCGCGCCGCCTGCGGGAGTGTAGACCTCGCCAAGCTCACCCCTCTCGAAGCGCACGACCGAGCAGAACCCGTCAATGGACGTGAGCAGCAGCATGCGGCCGTCCGGCGACCACGCGAGGTCCGTCAGCGACGAGTAGTGCAGGTTCGACGCCATGCCCAGCGGCGCGGCGCTCTCCGTATCGTAGATAAACACCCCGTTTAGCGTAGCAATTGCATACACCATTCTGTACTCGGGCAGGCCGCTCTGCGCAGCGGCACTGCGGCGCTGGAACCGTAGGGGGCAGAACCGCACGACCGTGCTCTGCTTCGGCAGCGGCACGACGCCGGCCGGCCGGCGCAGATCGCCGCGCGCGTAGATGAGCGCGCAGTTCTGCGTTGGCTCTGGCCGCGGCTTCGGCCGTAGCTCGTCTTCTGGCGCCGGCGCGGCATGTGCGGCGAGCGCTGCGGACGACGGTGCGGACGGTACGGGCGCTGTTGTGGCCGCCGCGTCGACGGCTGCGGGCTCAGGCGGCGGCGCGAGGGGCTCGGGCGGACCTGCACGGTCGGCAGCGGGCCCTACGGCCTGGTCTATCTGCGCGGCCGGCGCGAGGAGCAGTGCGCCGTCGGGCGAGAACGCGAGGCGCCGGAAGAACGACGAGAACGATTCCGGGTGGAACGAGCTCTGACGGCGGCCGGGCAGCTCGGCCTTCTCGAGGCGCGCGACGGGCGCCTCGACGGCAAGCTTGCCGGCGGCGTCCTCGCGCAGCGCGTACACAATGACGCGCTGGTCGCTCGACTGCGTGGCCAGGTACTGGCCCTGCGGGTCCCAGGACACGCCCTGCACGTAGTGCTTGTGGTCGCGCAGCGCGGCGACGCACGTCCCGTCGGCCGTGTCCAGAATGGACACGATTTTGTCCATGCTCGTCGCGGCCACAAACCGCCCCGACGGCGACCACGCAAGGTCGTAGATCTCGCCGAAGCTGGCGCTGCGGCACTTGCGCACGAGCCGCCAGCTCTCGAGCTCCTCGAACTCGGCGCCGAAGGCCGGCGCCGGCACGGCCGCGGCCTCGCTCAGCGCCCACAAACAAACGACGCCGTCGTCGCCGGCCGACGCGAGAACGCGGCCCGAGGCGTCAAACGCCACACAATTCACGGCGCGCTCGTGCTTGGCCAGCGTCGCCAGATACTCGACGCCAGGCGTCTCGTCAAGGCTCGCGCCGACGCGCAGCCGCCAGATGCGCACGTTGTTGTCGCCGCCGGCCGTGGCCAGCCGCGGCGTGCGGTTCGGCGGCAAAGGCCCGGACTCCTGCGGCTGGAAGCACGCGCTATATATCGGCGCACTGTCCTGGTGCCAGTGCACGGTCAGCGGCTTCACGGCTACCATGTTAGACGCGCGTGAGGTCGCGACGCGTGGGGGGCAATTTAGGCAAGGTTAGTCAACCATGGCCAGAAAGTAAATAGTCGCTCAGTGCCGCGCAGCTGGCCACATTAATTGGAAATTGAGAAGAAGTTAATGAACAATTTTTAGCGTCGCGTGATTCGCTACGTAGCTGAGGCGAGGTAATACATTTGGTATAGCAGAGCAGTACGGGGCAAAGTCTAAAGTGCACGGGCGGTCATTACAGAAAACTCAGGCAAGATCTGGGCCGTACGCAGCAGCCCTCCTAGCGTAAGAGTTCTATGTTCAGGTTATACATATATGTATAAATATGTATCTATATATCGCGCGCCTACGAGAAGAATTTCGAGTATGCGGCGCGCTCCTTCTGCTTCTGCGCAGTGATGAGCTGCTGGATTTCCTTCTGCTCCTTTGCGATGCCCGCATCGCTCATGAGCTTCGTGGCCTCGGCCAGGTCCTTCAGCGCATCCTCGTAGCTCTTGAGGCCGCGCTTCGCCACGGCGCGCCGGTAGTACGCCTTCGCCTTGTCGGCCTCCTTCGCAAGCGGCAGACCGAGCACGGCCGTAGCCGCCTTCTCGGCGCCGCGGTACTCGCGCAGCTGGTTGCTCACGAGGGCCACGTTCAGGTGCAGCGACACCTTCAGCGCCTCGTACTCGGCATACAACGAGTGGCCCTCGTCGACGTCGAACTCGTACGCGTAGCGCAGCGCCTTCTCGTACTTGGCCAGCGCGACGGCCGTATGCTTCTGCTTCAGCTCGGACGTGCCGATCTCCTTCAGCTTCTTCGTCACTTGAAGCGCCTTCTCGAGCGTCTCGCCCTGCTTCGTCTCGTGCTCGGCGCTGAGCGACGGCTCGTCGTCGGGGAAGTCCTCGTACACGTCGCCCGTGCCATCGTCGCGCCGCGTGAGGTCCGCGTCGCCCTCGAGAACGCCGCAGCGTGCAATGCGCACGTCCTCCTCGGGCGCGTCGTCCTTGCCCGTCGGCGTGTTCTCAATCTGCCGCACAACGCCCTTGCCGGCCAGAACCTCGCCAAACACGACGTGCTTGCCGTCAAGGTGCGGCGTCGGCGCCGTCGTGATGAAGAACTGCGAGCCGTTCGTGTTCGGCCCGCTGTTCGCCATGCTCAGCAAGTACTTCTTCGTGTGCTTGTGGGTAAAGCTCTCGTCGTCGAACTTCTCGCCGTAGATGGACTCGCCGCCCGTGCCCATGGGGCTGCCCTTCGCCTCGCTCGTGAAGTCGCCGCCCTGGATCATGAAGTTCTTGATCACGCGGTGGAACTTCGAGTCCTTGTAGCACAGAGGCAGGCCCTGCTCGCCAATGCCCTTCTCGCCCGTGCACAGCGCCCTAAAGTTCTCCGTCGTTTTCGGCACGTCGTCGTAAAGCTGCATGACAATGCGCCCGATGGGCCGCTCGCCGATCGTGATGTCGAAGTATGTGCGCACCATGCTACAGAGTTAGGTCGATTAAGGTGTGGTTGTGGTTCTACTCACTGGCGCTCTATTTATGTGCGTGGGTCCGTGGGTAGCCCCCGAGCACGAGGCTAAGGGTAAGGGCCGTTCTAGAATATTCACTGCCCTTACCCGGACCACCGCCGCCAGCGGCGGCTCGCGGCCGGTGCAGGCGCGGTTGGTCGCCGTGCGACGGCTTTATAGGCGTGTAGCCAGGCTCTGCCTACGCCAGCGGCGGCGGTGCTGCCGAGCGGCCATATTTCGCCACAAGCTCGCGCTCGTGCTTCAGCGTCTCGGCACGGTAGGCAAGGCGCGGCAGCGGCACGTTCGTCTTCTCAATGTTCACCTCGCCCGTGTGCATGTTGAACCCCCAGTGGTTCTTGATCTCGTGCTCGAAGCCGCTCTGCATGACTGAATACAGCGCGAGCTCGCGCGAGTCCACGGACGTGAGCTTGTAGATCTGGATGGCAATGCTATACTCCTCCATCAGCGGCTCGCGCGTGAACGAGAACTGCAGCGGGTCGTCGCTACTGAGGCTCACGTTCAATCCGCGCCGGAAGTACGACACAAACGGGTTCTTCTCGTACGACAAAAACAGCGCGTTGTTCGAGATCGGCGACATGGCCAGGCCGACCTGCTCCAAGTAGTAGAGGAACTGCATGTACGGCAGCTTGCGCAGCAGAATCCCGTGCGAGATGCTCTGCGACGTCAAGAATGCGGGAATAAGGTGCTCGGGGTCTCCGGCCTCGCCGCAGTGTGGCCGCAGTACAAATGTGTTGTAGTTCAGCCGCCGGCGCCACTGGTTCAGCGACGTCATGTTCGCGTACAAGTAGTACAGGTAGTACGAGTACGGCGGGTTCTGAGCGTTGTCCCAGTCCTTCGGCACGGGGTACTTCGCATACATGCGGCGGTCTGTCTTCGACTCGTCGTCAACCGAGTCGAAACCGACGACGCGCTGCAGGAAAACGTGCAGCTTCGGGTCGCGCGACGGGTCCTGCGTGACCTCGAACAGGGGCCGGAACAGGTTCTCGACAACCTCGCCGAAGTTCTTCACGAGCCCACTCTTCCGGTACACGTCGTAGAGGCGCGGCACCTGGATGAGCCAGCGCACGTTGTCGCTCACGAGCTTGTTGTTCACGACCCACTCGGCCAGTTTCGACCACTCACTAATGTGCCGCCCGTAGATAGAGATGCGGTACTCGGCCATTTGGTACTTGCTCTGCTCCAAGTCGCTAAACACTTCGCGCGTGATCTCGGCCAGATAACGGCCGTTGATGAAGTTGTCCGTCTTCAAAAAGATCTCGCGCAGGCGCGACTCGCCAATTGGGTTGTACTTGAGGTTGAATTTGTCGAACCGGTGGAATGCGTCCGAGTGCGCGTGCATGTCGAGCGTGTCGATGTTCAAGTCGTACGCCGTGAGGCCAAGCGACTCGAACACGCGGTTCAGCGTGAGCAGCTTGCCGTCCCTAAAGATAACGACTTCGTTCGGCGACTTCTTCATCTTCGACTTGATGAACCGCAACAGGTGCTTCTGCGTCATGCAGGCCGAGTGGTGCACATGCGTGTCGACCTTACGCACGTTGTAGAAGTCACGGTGCGGGATGCGCTTGCTCCTAGCCAGCTCCTCGTCCTGGTTCAGCAAGAAGTACAGGTTCCACCGCGCCTCGAGGTACTGCAGGCGGCGATACGCAAACGTCTTTAGCGGGCCGTCGCTGCTCATGAAGGTGAGCCGGTCTACGGCCTTGTAGTAGTCCTTCAGCGTGGGCACGGGCGCAATGGGCTCGGCCGCGCCGACCGTTGCGTACACCTGGTAGACGCCCTGGTCGTCCTGGCTGAAGCTGCCGCTGTTCGAAGCGGGGATGTCGCAGTCGGCCATGTCGAACTTGATGCCCACGTTTTCGGGGCTGTTTGCGACCTTCGGCTTGATGATGAAGTGCTTCGTGACGGGGTCGTACTCGGGCTCGGGCGGCGCCGGGTAGATCTGCCACGCGGGCTGATTCTTCGGGTTGCGACGCTCGTCCTGCACGCTGAGGCCAATGAACTTGCGGCGCAGGTCGACGGCCTCCGCAACCTTGCGGTACATCTCCTCAAGCTCCTTCATCTCGGACGGGTCCGGCGGCGCATCATACGAGTCGAGCGTCGCGCGGCGCGTGTGCCAGTCCGCGGAGCGCCGGAACTGCGGGCTGCCGGGCAGGTTCCCAGCCGCCACAGGCACGGGCGGCGCATCGCTGATGTCACGGAAGTGCGGCGACCGCGGCAGCAGGTGCGGGTCCGATGTGGGGCTATGCTTGTTTGGGAACTGAGCGCCCTGATGGTGCGAGCCTACAACGTCGAGCGCATGCATCTTTGCCGTGAGCGAGTCGTGCCGCCGCTGCTCGCTGTACGACATGTCGTACACGTTCGACGCCTCCTCTTCGCTGCTATCATCGTCGAACACAGGCCTCGACATCGCGGCGTTTTTGGGACCTTAGTCTGTGAGCCCGATAAGAAATTGTGAACCCCCCCCAAGGCTGTAAAAAGGGCCCGTTTGGGTTAGGTATACGAAATGCGCACGACGGTGTCGCCGATCTGTTCTTGCGTCGATAAGTATTCGAGGGGCGACTCGTTGTCGTGAGTGGAAATCGCGAAAGCCAAGATCTCGTTCAGCGTGCTTGGCCACAAATTGTGCCCGCGCAGCGCGTCGAGGTCCTGCGGCGTGCACCAGCGCGTGGCCTTGATGTTTAGCCGCTCCTTCTCGCTCCAGCGCGAGAAGTCGAGCTGCGGCGCGTCGCTGCTCAGCTGCACGGCAAAGTAGCGCTCGTTGGCGAGCACGATCTCGCCCGTCGGCAGCACGAGCGGCGCCTTGCGCACGGCGACGACGCGCGGGCTAATGGCCGTGTCAATGCCCGTTTCCTCGAGCAGCTCGCGCTTCGCGCACTCCGCGAACGACTCACCGGCCTTCACTCCGCCGCCCGGTGTCGTGTAGTAGCTGCCCTTGTCGGCGAGCGCGTCGCCGGCGCCGTGGCCCGCGTGCGAGTACTCGAAGATGAGCACGGCGCCGGCGCGGTTCACGACAAGCACGCGCGCGGCGCGGCGCTCGCGCAGCTTTGCCGCCTCGAGCTCAATGACCGGCATGTCGCTGCTTGGCTCGTCACTACTGTGTTCGCGGTCAGTGCGCGCGTTGTGCGCGCGGCCGCGACTCGCACCCCCACAGAATCCGCGCTTCGCCTGTGGCCCTAGACCTACCCTGGCCCGCGACAGGGCAAGCGCAAATGCGCGTGCTGGCATTAGCGGTTTGCTTCGAAGTAACCCAACCACGGGCGGATATATAATCCTTGAGGCGTGCGAGCTTCGGGCCTCCTTCCCCGTAGCAGACGACGACATGGCGCAGGCACGCATCATTGCACTAGAGAAGAAAGAGCTGGCGACGGACCTGGCGAAGCTGATTGTCGAGGCGCAGAAGAAGGCCGTCGGCAAGAAGGGCCGCTTCGACATCGCCATCTCCGGCGGCAGCCAGGCCGAGACGCTGGCGGCCGGCCTCCTCGAGAACAGCGAGGTTGAGTGGACGAAGTGGCACGTGTGGTTTGCGGACGAGCGCATTGTGCCGCTCGACCACGAGGACTCGAACTTCATGCTGTTCGAGAAGAATCTGCTTGCGCGGCTGCCGGAGCAGAACCGCCCTACGGTGCACCCCATCTCAACGGAGCTGCTCAAGAACCACGAGAAGGCAACAAGTAAGCAGTTCGCCACGGATTACCAACAGCTGCTGATCAAGGAGCTGGGCACGGCGCCCGCGCTCGACCTCGCCGTCCTGGGCATGGGTCCCGACGGCCACACGTGCTCGCTGTTCCCGGGCCACCCACTGCTGAAGGAGGCTACGCTGTTTGTGTCGCACCTCGACGACTCGCCGAAGCCGCCGAAGAGCCGCATCACGCTCACGAAGCCCGCGCTCGAGCTTGTGGACCAGATTGTGTTCCTGGCCACGGGCGCGGCCAAGAAGGATGCGATCCACGCCATCTTCAAGGACAACGACACGTCCCTGCCCTCGAAGCAGGTGAACGACCTGGCCAAGAACGAGGTCGTGTGGCTCACGGACAACGCGGCCCTCGGCAACTAGCTAGCCGGCCCCGCGCATCGGCTCTAGTGCGGCCGCGTTGCATGCCAAAAGCGTAAATAGCTTCGTTAGATAGTCATACGAATTGCATTCTGCCGAGTCTGTGCTACTGACGCTTCTGCAGTAGCTCGCAAATAGCTGCTCCGACCGGCACAGGGCCGAAGCCGTGAGGGGTTCCGAAGCGGCGGCTAGTTCGAGGCATACGCGCCTCGTAGACACGCATGAACTGGGACTCGTTAGTGCTTTAGAGTGCTGACCGCTACCGTGGCATATGCGGCACATCTGTGCGTCCCAAGCGTGCCTGTTGGTGGCTTGCAGGTAAAGCTCTGTATCGGTGTTAATCTTAATGTGTTCGTAGATCTATGTGCGACATGCCTTTCTAAAGTCATCAAAGTCATAAGTTCATCAACTATCATTGTCGTTGTCATTGTCGTATTATCATCGCAGGGGGGCGGAGGCCTCTGCAGTTCCGCCGGCGGTACGAAGGCTCAAAACTGCGGCGCAAATTCGTTGCGTTCCATGTCCTGAAGTACGCGGTTGATGCTCTGCACACCAACCATTTTTTTGCTGCACTCGAGGCGCCGCACAAGCTTGCCCAGGTCGCACCCGTCGAATTTGTGGTGCTTCTGCAGCGTCTTAAAAGCGAGGTTGCACGGAATCGCCACGGCGCCCGGCGCCAGCTGCTTCGCTGCGCTCAGGCTCACGCAGAACAACATCGACATTGGCCCGCGCTCGCACTCGCTGCATCCGTAGACGTCGTCGTCGAGCTGCACGGAGTCCGCGTCGACGCCGCGCGGCGCAGGAAGCTGCACCGCACGTTGTTGCTGGGTGTGCGGCTGTTGGGTGTGCGGCTGCTGGTTGTGGTGCTGCGGGTTGTGGTGCTGCGGGTTGTGGTGCTGCTGGTTGTGGTTGTGCTGGTTGTGCTGGTTGTGGTGCTGCACTAGCTGGTGTTGTTGAGGTGGCGCCGCGTTCAGTGGCGTGCCTACAGAGGGTGACGCCGCTGTGTGCTGCGGGTACGCAGACACTAAGGGTGCCGACTGCGTGCCCGACGCGTCGGCGCACACGCATACCGTGTTTTCGGAGCAGAACCCGCAGCCCGTCTCAGCGTTTATATTCATGCTTTCGAGCGGCGACGGGATGGACATGACCGGCGACGGGTGCATGGGCTCGAACGCGAACGCGCGCTTGAACTTCGCGGTGCCGGAGCTGGGCCGGCCGTTGCTCGCGTTCGCGTTCGCGTTTGCGCTCGCGCTGTTGCGCTTGATGGGCACGGCATCCATTTTTATCGCCGATTGGTTCAGAATCATGTCCAAGGACGGCAGCGAAATCGACGACTTGCGCCGCTGGTCGAACGGCGACGCCGCCGACGGCGAGTGCAGGGCTGGTGAGTGCAAGGCTGGTGAGTGCGCGGCTGGCGACGCCACAGCCGGCGACACCGCCGCCGACGACGAGCCGCGAATGCCGATCTCCTCGCACACGCAGCCATCGTCGCGTGTGCAGAGCCCGCACGCGTCGTCGGCGTCCTCCTTTACCTCGACCTTCTCGACGCGGCGCACGCCGCCGGCCCCGGCCCCGGCACCAGAGTCTCGTCTAGTGTGGACGGCCGGCACGGGCCTCGCGGACCGGCTGGCGCGGTCGGCGGCCTTCTCGGCGGCGGCCTTCGGCTTTCTGCCGGGCTTCGGCCGCGGCGGCAGCACCCACTGTTTCGACATGGACAGGCGCTCAACGCGCGGCCTCGGCTCCGGCATTTTGAGTGGCTTCAGATCTTCAAGCGGCTTCGCCCCGCGCGGACCCTCCCCGGCGGGCGCAATGGGCTGGATCGCCCGCCGCTCACTCATACCAGACGCTAAGATGAAACTGATTGTAGCGTGTAAATGACTAACTTTGCGACCAGTCACGCCACAGGATGGGGCAGCACCCGATGGAAAAGATACGCTCGGGTCGAGGGTAGTGTTTTTTACATAAAGCCTGCACGGCCCGCACTAGGTAATCAGGCGCGACGGGCGCGGCGCGGCTGCAAGCACAGCCATTACGCAGTACGCATGGGCCTCGCGCTATCCTACAAAGGCATACTTTACTAGAGCATTGTGGGCATATTGGAGTGGGCTCATTCGGGGCGGCGGGTCCGACCGAAGTACGCCAATTAGTATGAATGTGAATGTGTCCAATATGCCCAGGGCGCCCGCCCAAGAGGGCAACGCGCTCAGCAATGCAGCGTGCCTAGCGTGCGGTTCGCGAACCGCCGCCTAGAATACAATTGCCGAACAGGTAAGTCCCGCATGGGAAGAATGCCGAACCACGGTGCATGCTCAACAGCAGAGCCGCGTTAGCGGCGCGCTAGCGCCGCACTAGTGCCGCACTAGTGCCGGGTCTTCGAGACGGTGAGTGTCGGAATGTACATCTCGTACGGTACCATCTCGAGCTCCTTCGCCGTGCTCTCGACCTCGACCTCGAGCGTCATGCGCACGGACCCAGGCACGACCGTCACGCCCTTGTCGTGCTTCGGGACCTTTGTGCTCGCGTTCTTCGCGAACGCGGGCCCCGCGTATTGCTTGCCCTGCGGCTCAGCGCCGGGCACCACGGGGTCGAGTATGCAGTAGTTGCGGCGCGCCAGCATTGTTTTGTTGTGCTGCGAGTTGCCGTGCGGGTCGACGCTGAAGATGGGGATGTTCGTCTCCTTCGTGTGCACGCCAAGCAAGTGCGTCTTGTTGCGGCGGTTCATGAACGACGCGAGCTCGTTCGGCGGCGGCGTGTTCACGATCGCGCTCGAGATGGGGCACACCATAAACCTGAAGTCGTTCTCGGGCGCCGTTGGGTGTCGCGACTCGAAAATACCGAGCGAACACAGATGCACGTCGCCCGTCAGAATCGTGACGCGCACGCTCTTCTCCTCTTGCAGGTGCATGAGGCGGCGCAGGAACTTATTGCGCTCGCGCTTGTGGTGCTTCGCGCACCAGTGGTCGTTCAGGTCGTCAAGCAGCTCGACATCGCCGTCGAACGGATTCACAAGCCCCTTTAGGATGATCCCCTTCTGCGACAGCCACTTGATCGGCGCAATGAGCCGGCTCGTCATCAGGTTCTCGGCCCACACCATGCGCGGGTACGCGATCGGCACGCCAAGCATGAGGTAGATGTGCTTGATGTCCGGACTGGCGTCGATCTCCTTGTACAGCCGGTCGAACACGGCGTCATACGACTTCGGGTCGCAGACCTGGTCGAGCCGCCGCTCCGTGCGGCAGTCCAGGCCCAGAAAAGCCACCGTCTTGCCGAGGCGTGCGTAGATGGACCGCGCCGCCTCGTGGATGTACGGCCCCGGCTTGCCCGTCGTGATCCACGATGCGTCGTCGAGCTTCGGGTCGTTACGGTCGCTCGTGCACTGCTGGAACAGCATGTAGTACCGGAACGCGAACCCGCCAAGCATCTCGAAGATGGGCGACGACATCGTGTGGTCGCGGTACGTGCCGTAGCCGTCGATGATGTCGTGGTCATCGTAGATGTTCAGGCTCGGGATTGTGGCCAGCGCCTCGATCCAGCCCGCCTGCGTCGTCTCACCGGCCGCGCCCTTCCAGTACCCGCGGCCGAACCAGTCGATGTACTGACGTAGGTAGAACTTGTTCATGAGCGTGGCCATCTTGTCCTGCTGCTTCACGGGGCCGAGGTGGTTCAACGTGCCCTCGGGCAGCACGAGGTTTATGCTGTCGCAGTAGAGCTGGTCGCCGCCGCCAAGCATGACGTGGAACTCGCGGTTCGGCTTCTTGTGGTTCTGCAGCACGCTGTCCCACAGCGAGTGCGGGAACTGCGTCGTGTCGACCTTCAACGAGAACCCGTTGCACGAATAGAACATAGTGCGCATCGTCTCGGCGCGGCCCGGGATCCAGAACGCGTACTCCGGGTGCTCGTGGCCGAGCTGGTAGACGATCTGCACGCTCTGCGTCTCGTGCGTGACGCACTCGAGGTCAAAGCGCCAGAACGAGATGCCCTCAACCTCGTAGATGCGCAGCGGCCGCACGGGCAATGCCGCCCCGCCCACAATGAAGGGCGGAAACTGCTCGTAGTCCGATTTCGCATCGCGCGTCACGTACATGACGCTACCGCGCCAGACCGTGTTCTCGTCCTGCAGGCCCCAGAAACGCAGGATCGGCCCGGCCAAAATCTCGAGCTTGTTCCCCGTCACGCCGGGCCGGTTCGGCGGGATGGCGTCGAGGTCGACCTTTGCCAAGTTCTCGTCGGTCACGACTGGGCCACTCATGTTGCGCCTAAAAGAAACGAAGTCACACGAGCTGCAGCGCCTCGTAGCGCCCGCCGCCCAGCCGCGCAGGGCCGCCGTCACGTGGCCAGCGGCCTCAGAGCCGGCATTGCATGCGCAGCGCTCGATTTGGCCTGATTATGCAAACGAACGCGACGGCGGCTCGTTTCGCCGCTATCGCCGCTGACGGCCGCCGCAGCGCCGCTGCTTCTTTATCAGGCGGACGCACACTGGAGCTCACGCGGCTCATGGCCTCAGTTCAGTTGCCTTCGAGCACTACTTAAGCTCTGCGGTCAAGTGTGGACATTAAATTTAGGGGGCTGATTATTGGTCGCCGAGGCGCACAAACCGGCGTCGCGAGCTGCGTGTAGTCCTCGTGGTTAGTGGAGCGTGGTGGGAATTGGGGGGGTGGCCATGGCGCGCGCCGGCCGTTGGCCTGTCAGCCCGCGCTTGGCCGCTTGGCCGCGCGATACGGGCTTTGTCTTCCCTGCGAGACGCCAGGGTGCACCTGCAAAAAAAGCGATGACTGAGCGTCAACAATAACGGCTTTTGGCACCCGCCCCCCACCCGCATTTAGAGCTCCGAACATCGATGGCGTCGGACGCCGGCCAATTCCGGGCCGCACTGTGGCTGCAGCCACGGCCGGGATCGCAGCTGCACACGGCGCTGAAGCAGACGATTGCGGGCTTGGCGCCCGTGTTCGAGGACGCGCCACGCTTCGATCCGCACGTCACGCTCGTGACCGGCATCACCGTGCACACGGACGCCGAGGTCGACTTTGTACTCGACGGCGTGCTCGCGGCGGCCAAGTCCGTGCCGCACCTCGACGTTGTGCTGGCCGGTGCAACCTACGGGCGCACGTACTTCCGCAAGGTCGTGCTTGAGGCGCAGCCCACGGCCGAACTCGTGTCGCTGGCGGCCATTGCGCAGGAGGAGTACGTGCGGTACCCGCAGCTGCGGCGTGAGTACTTCCAGACCCACAAAACGGCCCCCGACGCACAGCAGACGCAGGCGATCCACGCGCAGGCGTCAGCCGACGCGTCACGCTGGGTGCGCGAGGACTTCCGCCCGCACCTCAGCCTCGTATACTCAGACATATACCCCGTCACAGAGGCAATACGGCATACCGTGCACCAGCGTCTGCGCGACGTGTTTGGTGTGCACTACGAGACGCGCGGCATCGGCTGGACCGGCGGGCGCCTCGCGCTCGTCCTCTGCGAGGGCCCCGTCGAGGACTGGCGTGTCCTTGGCTCACGCGACATTTAGACTCCTGTATTATTACCGCTCCTTACTTCCTTCTCTCGAATCCATAATTCGCACAGGCAGCGAATGGGGAGCTCGTCCCCATTATCGCCCCAGCGTCCACTACGTCGTCTACTAAGTCGTCTACTACGTTGTTTACTACGTTGTTTATTACATCGTCCACTACGTCGTCCACAGACGCGCCGTGCCATCGCCGCCGGCGCTGAACAGCCACGCCTCGCGCGGGTGCCACGCGACCTGCAGCACGCCAAGGCTGCTCACAACCTTGTGGCCCTTCAAAATCTTCAGCGGCACAAGCAGCGGGTTCTTCATGAGGTCGTCGTAGACAGTGCAGTGCAGCACGTTGATCGAGCCGTCGTCGCTAGCCGAGCAGAATAGCGGCAGTTTCGGGTGGTACTTCACGTCGCGCACGGCGCGGTCGTGGTAGCGCAGCGTCTTGTAGGGCTGCTCGTTCAGCTCGAGGTCGTGCCACGTAACGCGGCGGTCAAACGACGCCGTGATCACGTTCTCGCCCTGCGGGTGGATGTCGAACGTCGACAGCCAGCGCACCTGCGGTTGCAGGCGCTTCAGCAGCGTCTGCGTCGCCAGATTATATATACGCACGTACCGCTGCGACGCAACATAGAGGTGCGGCTTGTAGGGGTGGAACTTCGCGTCCTGAATGAGCCCCTTTGCGCGGCGGAATGGCGACTGCGTCGTGTGCTTCGACAGCTGGTGCACAAGCACGGACGTGTTCGACGCCTCGGGCAGCACCGTCACAAAGTAGTCGCCGCGCGCGTGCCAGTCGATGCGCTTCACGCGCTTCGTGCAGCGTACAACGATCGCGCAGCCGGCCGCCTGCAGCTTCGCGCCGGGCTTCGTCCATTGCGCGTACTTCTTCTGCTGGCGCCTACGCGCCTCCTCGCCATCCTCGTCAGACTCGGCGTCTTCGGCTACATTCGACGACGCCTTCACAACGTTGCCGTTTGCGCGGTACGCCCAGCCGCGCTCAAGCATCTCGAACGCCTCGTTCTCGAGGGCAATGTCCTGCAGCAGCTGCGGAACCACGAGGTATACGTTCTCGCCGGCCGCAATAGACAGGAGCAGCTGCTTCGGATGCCACACAACGGCGTCAATGCGGTCCTCAGGGTGCCCGCCCTGGGTCTCTTCATCGTCGTTGTAGGTATCAATGGCAAGCACGTTCATGCGCCACAGCTCGCGGCCCGTGAGCACGTCCCACACGCGCACGGAGCCGTCTTCACCGCCCGTGGCCAGATACTCGCCCGTAGGGTCCACGCTCAACGCGCGTACGCGGCCCTCATGGCCGCGGTAGACGGTGGAGCACTTAACGGGGAACGGCCGCAGCTCCTCGGGCGACGGCAAGTCCGGAATGAGCGAGTCCGGGTCCACGTTCAGACGCTGGCGCTGCGAGCGCGGCGCCAGATACAAATCGAGGCACCGCTCGTAACGCTCGGGCAGCGCGTTGCTGTACCCGGGCACACGGCGCAGCGACCCGAATTTCTGCGGTATGAAGTTCGTCTCCCGGTCCTCGGGGTCCATGCTCTCCCACTTCTGGCGCTCCTCCTCCGTGAACAGGTACTCCTCGGGCGGGTTATAGCTCTCCTCGTGCGTCGGCGGCGCCAGCTTCGGCGCCTGCAGGTGCATGCGGTTCACAACGGGCTCCTCCTTCTCCCACACGTCGTAGAGCTTCGTGTTCAGCATCATCTGCCGGTCGTCGTCGTCGAGCTCGTCGAGCGGCTTGCTGCTCTTCAGCACGAGCTTGCCCTCGCGGATGGCGCGCACAAGCTTCATGACCGTCTTCATCTCGTGCTTGCTGCGCACGAACCGGCGCTTCGGCTCGGGCGTCGCCGTAAGCGGCATGACCTCGGGGCCCTGATTGCTGAACCACTCGAGCTGGTCCTCGAACGGGTTAATCTCGTCATTAGGGAGAAGGCCGCCCTGAATGCGGTTCACAAGCTCCTGCTCCTCCTTGCTCAGGTTCAGGCTCTGGCCCGTGTTCTGGTCCGTGAGCCCCGTCCAGCCCTTCGGGAGATCAATCGTTTCTAAAAGCTGGTCAATGGCGCTCTGCGTGGCCGGGCGCATGATGCGCTTGCCGTCGATGCTGTAACCAATGTGCGGGAACTTCTCGTACGCGGAAATAGGAATGTTACCAATCGTGTTCCCGTCTTCACGGTCGCTGTCGTCGCTCGAATAGTGCGGGTCGATTTCGGACTGCAAGCGCCGCGGCTTTCCATCCGCACCAAGCACAACGGGCTCGTCGTCCTCGTCAGATACAGGCAAATCCCTCTCGTCGTCAGAGCTCAATTGGTCAAGATCGGAGCTGTCGAAGCCGTCCAGGGAGGGAGCCGACTCGTTCTCGGAGACTGCGGACTCTTCGTCGTCGGACGACAGCTGCTGGCTCGATTCGGCCTCCGAATCGCTGTCCTCGTCCCCGGACAGGTGGAGCTGAGGGAGATCCTCCGTTTCGGAGACCTCCTGTTCCTCGGCCTGGGCCAGGTTGCGCTTTTTCACTGGCGCCATTTGCAGTGTTGCCTAAACAATGCCTGTGTTTTCGCGGTCGTCGTGCTAGGATATTTTTCAGCTTACAAATTTTTTTGGCGGCCGCGCACGAACCCTGTGGACCCTGTGCACCCTGTGGACCCTGTGAGCCAGCTGCTGCCGCTACTGCTGCTGAAACCACACGCGCTCAGTTAGCCACGAGGTACGGTCACGTCTGTTGTGGGTTGGGGTTTGGAGATTTTCTCACTCGCAGTAAGTCGTAGTGTGCGACGAGGCCGCACGATACGCGTGGCGCCGGTAGCGGGCCCAAAAACTTGCATGGTATGCAACATACGTGTAAAGCAGCGCCGAACATCGGCTCGGCGAATTGGGGTCAGTATAAAAAGAGGTCCCGCCCTGCAGTGCGGCGCGGCAAGACTTTAGCAATGAAGAAGATCGGGGGCCACAGAATGGCCCTGTTTAGGAACCTAGCATATTTTAGTCTGTATGATCAATGTCACCGCACGAGCTCGGCTCCGTACGCGCAGAAGCATGAGGGCCGGGCTGCGAGTGCTCTGGCTCGCGCTCGCTCTCGCGCATAACCCTAAAAAACGCATTAGCCAACAGCGCGTCCGCTCGACCAAAGCATTTAGGTCTGTAACGCAGAATGTATGAACGGGACTTTTGCATGTACTAGTCGCCGAATTAAAGGTGACGAAGGGTATTAGCGCCAGCAAAGTGCGCCCGCCGCGGCCCTGTCCGAGTCTAGTGGGCTCAAGCCCCTGCCCTGATGGGTACAGCGCGCGCGGTTCTGGTCCAATGGAATTGTGCCTTAATAAGCAGACACAGCTGTCCCCGCATAAAATAAGCAGTAGCTGAACCGTAGTGCCGCTACCGCTTCTAACAACTTTTTTTAGCTTTTGGAACCCACGATGATGAGGACAGCGGCGCGCCAGCGCCTGGCCAGTAGATTACGGCCGGCCCATCTTAGAGCCCAATCCAACGCGTTGGGCACGATGCAACAAAAACGCTTCGCTACAACCGACCAGGACGTGTTCATGGAGACGACAAACGCCACGTACATGGACGAGATGTACAGCGCCTGGAAGAAGGACCCAAGCAGCGTACATCTGTCCTGGCAAACCTACTTCAAGAACCTGGACGGTGGCACGCCCTCGGCTGCTGCGTTCGCCGCGCCGCCGGGCCTGAACCCCATCCGCGGAGCGGCAGCCATGCCGACGAGCCCGGCTAACATGCGCGATCTGTCGGAGGTCGACTCGAACCTCAGCGGCGAGCTGCTGAACCACTTGAAGGTCCAGATGCTCGTGCGCGCGTACCAGGTGCGCGGTCACTTCCACGCGAAGGTCGACCCCTTGCAGCTGAGCAGCGGCTACGATCTGGCCTACCGCACGGGCTTCCCGAAGCTGCCGCGTGAGCTCACGCCCGAACACTACGGCTGGACGAAGGCTGAGGATCTCGAGCAGGAAATCTCGCTCGGCCCCGGCATTCTGCCGCGCTTCGGCGAGGGCAAGCGCCTTAAGATCCGCGAGATCATCCAGATTCTGGACGAGACGTACTGCTCCAGCTTCGGCGTCCAGTACATGCACATCCCGTCCCGTGCCATGTGCGACTGGATCCGCGAGCGCGTCGAGGTGCCCGTGCCGTTCAAGTACAACAAGGAGCAGAAGCACCGCATTCTTGACCGCCTTCTGTGGGCGACCGTGTTCGAGCAGTTCCTGGCCACTAAGTACCCCAACGACAAGCGTTTCGGTCTCGAGGGTGGTGAGTCGCTCGTGCCGGGCCTGAAGGAGCTCATTGACGAGCTCGTCGTGAACGGCGTCGAGGACATTTTCATTGGCATGCCGCACCGTGGCCGTCTGAACGTTCTGTCGAACGTCGTCCGAAAACCGAACGAGTCCATCTTCGCCGAGTTCAACGGCTCGGCCACGTTCGACGAGGGCAGCGGTGACGTGAAGTACCATCTCGGTATGAACTACCAGCGCCCCACGACATCGGGCAAGCCCATCAACCTGTCGCTTGTGGCGAACCCGTCGCATCTCGAGGCTGAGGACCCCGTCGTGCTGGGCCTCGCGCGTGCTGCCCAGAACAGCAAGGGCGACACTGAGGACCACAACAAGTCGCTTGGCATTCTGCTTCACGGTGACGCCGCCGTCGAGGGTCAGGGTGTCGTTTATGAGACGATGGGCACGCACACGCTGAAGAACTACAGCACTGGTGGCACTGTGCACATCATCGTGAACAACCAGATTGGTTTCACGACGGACCCGCGCTCGGGTCGCTCTACGCCTTACCCGAGCGACTTCGCCAAGACCATGGACGCGCCCGTGTTCCATGTGAATGGTGACGACATTGAGGCCTGCATATTCATCTTCAACCTTGCCGCGCAGTGGCGCTCGCAGTGGAAGCGCGATGTGATCATCGACCTGTTCTGCTACCGCAAGCACGGCCACAACGAGATCGACCAGCCGTCGTTCACGCAGCCGCTCATGTACCAGGTCATCAACAAGAAGAAGACGGCGCTCGACATCTACGTGAAGCAGCTCGTTGACGAGGGCAGTTTCACGGAGCAGGAAATCAAGGAGCAGCACGACCGCATTTGGGGCGTTCTGGAGGCCGCGTTCAAGAAGTCGAAGAACCCCGAGGAGGGTCAGGAGCGCGACGAGTGGGTGGCCAAGGCGTGGCGCGACTTTAAGACGGCTAAGGAGCTGGCTACGGAGATTCTTCCCCACAAGCCGACGCGCATCTCTGAGGACGTGTTTAATGAGGTTGGAACCACTGTTTCCAGCTGGCCTGAAAACTTCAACGTCCACCGCATTCTGCAGCGCATCCTGAAGACGCGCAAGAAGTCCATTGACGAGGGCGATGGCGTTGACATGGCTACGGCTGAGGCGCTGGCCTTTGGCAGTCTGCTGAAGGAAGGCTACGAGGTGCGTGTCTCGGGTCAGGACGTCGAGCGCGGCACGTTCTCGCAGCGCCACGCCGTCCTCCACGATCAGGAGAACGGCTCGGAGTACACGCCGCTCAAGACTTTGGCTGAGGATCCGAGCAAGCTGACGATCACGAACTCGCACCTCAGTGAGTACGGTGTGTTCGGCTTCGAGTACGGATACTCGCTGCACGACCCCCGCTCGCTCGTGATGTGGGAGGCTCAGTTCGGTGACTTTGCGAACACAGCGCAGGTCATCATCGACCAGTTCATGGCTGCGGGCGAGAGCAAGTGGAACCAGCGCACGGGTCTCGTCATGTCGCTGCCCCACGGTTACGACGGCCAGGGCCCTGAGCACTCTAGTGCGCGCCTCGAGCGCTACCTGCAGCTCGGTGATGAGGACCCGCGCATCTTCCCCAGCGCCGAGAAGCTGCAGCGCCAGCACCAGGACGCGAACATGGCCATTGCATACCCGACGACGCCGGCGAACCTGTTCCACCTGCTGCGTCGCCAGATGCACCGTGAGTTCCGCAAGCCGCTCGTCATTGTGTGGTCCAAGTCGCTGCTGCGTCACCCGCTCGCGCGCTCAAAGAAGGAGGAGTTCGTTGGTGAGAACGCTTCGTTCAAGCGTGTGATTGATGATCCGCTGGTTGGCGAGGAGATCAACAAGAAGGAGGACATCTCGCGCCTCGTGCTGTGCACTGGCCAGGTCTACGCGACGCTGCACAAGTACCGCAGTGAGAAGGAAGTGAAGGACACGTCCTTCGTCCGCCTCGAGCAACTGCACCCGTTCCCGTGGAAGCAGCTCAGGGACGTGATTGAGTCGTACCCGAACTTGAAGGACATCGTGTGGTGCCAGGAGGAGCCTTTGAATGCGGGCGCCTGGAGCTACACGGCGCCGCGTCTCGAGGTGGTGCTGAACGAGACGCAGTACTCCGGCATGCGCCCGCGCTACGCGGGCCGCGACCCAAGCGCGTCCGTGGCTGCCGGCGCAAAGAAGATGCACACGGAGCAGGAGAAGGCTTTCCTGAAGGAGGCGCTGCAGGTTTAACTGTGTAAATATGTCGCTACTTAAACGAAACCTAGTTATAGAGGTCAGTATTATGAAATGACTTAACCGGCATAAACAGCAGCAAAGGCGGCGGGGCAGCAAAGGCGGCTCTGAACAGCTGGCGGCTGTCGTCGTGCCTGTTTTGAATATGGCGCGCATCTCCCAGCTGGGCAAGGCGCCGCCGCGCACTCTGGCACTACATGAAATACTACGTGAATATGAAGTAGTTCGGCAATTCATCTCATGACTCTGTCCAGAGCCTCACAATTTGCAGGATTGTCCTTTGGCGAGTTAGGGTGGCTGCCGCCGCCGCTCCGCTCGTGCGCGGCCTGCGGCGGCCTGCGAGGATGTCTGCGGGCGCCATGGCTGAGGTCCGGCTGCGCGCCGGCTACCCGAACCCTCGCCGTGTTACGCCCAGCAGGATTTGTACACTGGCAATCCCGGCGCGAGGTCGAAATTTTCAGCCTGACCATTAAATTCCAGCCAGATGAAGCCGATTCTCGTCCAGGGTCATGAGCGTCCGCTCACGCAGCTGAAGTACAATGCCGAGGGCGACCTCGTTATCTCGACGTCGCGTGACAAGGTCGTGTCTGTGTGGTTCAGCAATAACGGCGAGCGGCTGGGCACATTGGGCCCCCACGGCGGTAGTGTAATGAGCGTTGATGTGGACCGCCGCAGCCGGTACGCCGTGACGGGCTGTGGTGATTATAAGGTGTACTTCTGGGACCTGAAGACGGGCGCATTATTGCAGAACATTGAGTTTCGCGCCACCCCGCGTTTCGTGCAGCTGCACCCGCACGGCGACCAGACGAAGCTGCTTGTCGTCCAGGACGAGCAGATGGGCCAGAAGAGCACGCTCTACATTCTCGATATCGATATGAGCGACTTGCGCGCGCCGAAGTACACGGAGCTCGCGAAGTACACGCGCGTGGAGTCGCCGTTTGTGAAGGCGGCGTGGTCCTACGACGGCAAGAGTATCATTACTATACACCGCGACGGCAGCGTGTCGCGAATCAACTCCGAGACTGGCGAGGTCGAGGTCAACAAAAAGGTCCATAAGGAAACCATCACAGATCTGCAAATGTCCGCCGACGGCACGTACTTCGTGACGGCAAGCAGAGACAGCACGGCCGTGCTCATGCGCAGCGACGGCGACTTCGAGGATGCGCGGAAAACGTTCCAGGGCGATGTGCCGCTAAACAGCGCCGCCATCGCGCCCGTGAAGGACATCGTCATTGCGGGTGGTGGTATGGACGCGCGCAGCGTCACGACGTCGAGCAGCGGCAAGTTCGAGGCACACTTCTTCCACAAGCTGTTTGCCGACGATCTCGGCCGCGTTGGCGGACACTTCGGTCCGATCAACACGATCGCCATCCATCCATACGGCACGTCCTACGCGTCCGGCTCCGAGGACGGTCTCATCCGTATCCACCACTTCGAAAAGAGCTACTTCGAGTTCGATTACGGCAAGAGTGCGGCGGTTTAGGCGCGTGGTGGACAGCAAGTGTTAATATATAAGCTAAGCTAGAGTCATGAAGGAAATCCGGGGATCCCGTCCTGTTTTGGGTCTTTACTTCCCCCTCGCCGTTACAGCCGCGCCTCGCCTGCGCAGAACAAAATTCTTGCCAATCACGCAAACGGGTCTTCCGAGTTCGGCCGCAGGTCCCGCGCTTTGCGCGGTGCAGGCGGCTGCGGCGTACCCAGCGACTGTAGAATGCGCGGCGAGCCTGCGTGCCCGTTGCCTACGAACGGCCCCGCCCGGCGCGCGCCTATTGCGTGCGGCCCGCCGGCGTATGCGGCGGCCGAGCTCGGCGCCTCGGCCCGCGTCAAGTACGACGTCTCGTGCTCGATCCCGTTTCCGACGTACGGGGTCTTCTGCGGGAGCGACGGCGCACTTCGGGGCTCCTGCGGCAGCGGTCTTGATTCGAAAAATGGCCCTATGGACCGCAGGCGGTCAGTAACGACAGACAGGTTCTTGGGGTTTTTGGGAGAGGCGCGCGGACGCGCGGCCGTGTTCGCGTTCGCGTGCTTTGCATACCTCGCGTTTTTCGCGCGCCGCGCAGCCGCGGCCGTGTCGGCCTGCTTTGCCTTCTCCAGGTCCTCGTATTCTGCATTATTGCGCGATTGTTGTCTTCGGCGTCGGCGGCGCACGGCCAGAACCACACAATGCGCACACAGAAGGAGCAGGACGAGCCCCACTGCGCCGCCGATGATCCCACCAATGATCTTCGGGCGCCGCGAGGACTTCGCGCCCCCGTTCGACATCGAACTCACCGAGGAAGAGGAGCCGTCCATTTTTGCAGCTTCGAACCTGGGGGCCGCTAAGTAAAACTGAAATATCCGCCAGGGATCTTAAATTGCCCGTAACAGAAAACCCGCAGCAAGCCTCGCTTATTATCCGTGCGAAGACCTGCTTCACGATATTTTTCCTATTTATGATGGGACGTTTCAGGCACGGTGGGGGTGGGGGGGCTTAAACTCAATGACCCATGCCTGCATGAGGGTTAGGCTCGTCGCATATGCCGGTTCCTCGGCCCGTCTAGCCTTCGCGCGAGCACAAATCACAGGACAGACGGAGGACAAACCCGTGCTCGGTCTCCACAAGGAAGCCCTAGTTTGTGCCAAAATGCGGCCAGCTTAGCGTTCATGCGTCTCGGCCGCTCAGGACGCAGCACATTTTTAACGTTGCAGAGATCTCCTTCACGCTGCGCTATGTGCCCCTGCGCGGGTTAGGGGTTATTGCGTCATTGACTACACACGATATGATAAGACGCGACAATGACGTCCCGAACCGTGCATATTAGACAGCAAAATTGTATGCCGCGTCACCCCCACAGGCGGTAAAGGGTCAATTGCAGCTGGCCCTTCCAGCCCTAATACACGCGTCAACAAATTCACCGAGTATCCTGCCGGGGTCTGGGGGGACTTGCGTGGGCCCCGCAGTTTGCCCACTAAAAACGCGCCTCGTGCCGTAAAAGTTACCTTTCGCATTATCGTGGGGTTCGGCGCTCGCGTAGCTTGTCCCTCGTGCGCCGGCCAATGCGCTTGTTCGTTCGCGCCCGTGCTCACCCAATCCTTGTTAGAGCCCTGCAGCTGTGAAGGTCGTGCGGCTGGCAAGTCGAGGCCGTCTTGACGCTTTATGCGAAAAAGTCTAGGCTGTCGAGGTTCGGGGTCACTAGCGCTTGCGAAATGCGCCGGGCTCCGATGTTCGGCTCGGCTTCGCCATAAAGCTCTGAAGCAAGTTCGGGGTACGAGCCCTGCCCATCGTCATAAACTTCCGGCGAGGACCCAATCACGGACTGTCGATGCGCCTCCGGCTTTGGCGGACCCGCGTCCTCGAGGCTCTCTAAGTTGCGGCAAGGCCGTACATCTTCTAATACGACGGTCTCGTCATTGAAGACGAGGAAAGAGTCTCGCAATGATGCGGATACGGGGGTCATCAAGTTCGTAAAAGACGAGTGCGATGTGCGGTTGATTGTCAACTGCAAGTCTGTGCGTGGAGTCGCGGGCGTCCGCTTGCCGAAGGTAGAGTAGCAGCTCGATGAAGTCGAGACCCTCGTGCCCGGAACCACAGCGGGCACTTGGAGGAACGGCGGTTTCGGACTTTCCATGAGCGCGATCGTACTCGCATCGCCATCGTGAGGCCCTGTTTGCGCGACGGCGGTCGCGTCGCCTTCGTGAGACTTTGTATGCTCCCCGAAGCTCGCATCTATGGTGGCTGTGTCCAATGCGACGGCGCTGATGGTCCCTACTCCGTCACGAGAGGTGCGCGGAGCTCCGAGATCAGCCTCCTGCTCGGGTTCACGATCACTATCCTGTTCGGTAGGCTGCGTGGTTTCCGTCTCGTGCCCTGTGGGTATCTCTGTCGGAGGTTCGCTCTGCGCACCTGTGCGAGTTTCGCGGCCGCCTCTCAGGCTTGCGTCGCGTTTTGGGAACGCCCCTGGCGGGAGTGGAGCGCGACGTGGCTCATTGATCTCAGGCCGCGGATGGAACTCGTAGAAAGTGACTTCTGGTGGCCCGGACGTAGCGGCTTCGCGCATCGGGTTTCTGCGAGGTATGGCCGGCGGCAGGCCCTTCAGGCGCAAAATGTTGTCACCGGCCAAGGGCGAGGATATATAGATCATTGATCCCCTGCGGACCTCGATCGAGTTGTCCAAGTGAGCTAAGGGGTCGTTGCTGTCCATCTTTTCCAGTGGCGACAAGCTCGGAGATAGAATCTGTTGGGCCCGCCGGTGCTTGTAGCTTTTGTACCAGCCGCGCAAATTGAATATACAGAACCCGATGATGGAGCACCCCACGAGCCCGAGGACTCCGCCTAGTACGCAAGCAAGGACCAGCTTCCTTGTGTCATGCACGGGCGCCGGCTCGCTTTGCGGAGTGCTTGTTGGCGTGGCGTTTGCGGGATGCGGCGTCAGCGTTCGTAACGCCGTGTCTGACGACAGAAGATAGGTAGACTCCTGGGCCGCAAACGTTCCGAAAGGTGACTCTGGGGAAGTGATTCTGCTGGCGAACACCTCCACAATAGTAGTGGGCGAAACGGGCACTGGAACAAACGCTGAGGAAGGCTGCGACGTTTCCCTCTGGATCGCCATTGCCGCCGGTGTGGGTTGTACATGCGACGAATACGTCGGCAGGGGTCTAATTGATTCGCGGTCGTCAACCACAAAGGCGGGCACTCCCCCAAAAGTGGGCCCCACTTCATCGCTATACAGAGCTGGTGCGGGCTCGCGTGGCGTCTGCGGGGCCGCGGAAGGAGCGTTCAGCATCGGCTCAGGATGGGCCCACTTGATGACCTGCGGCACGGCTCTGCTCTCACCTCCCTTGAATAAAACCTTCGTACGGAAGGAATTCATGTCAAATTTCGTCAGTGCCAATGGCGGAACTAACCCAGTAATTTAGCTCCGTGTAAGCGCGAGCTGCAATATGATCGATCCTTCCTCATTAGGACCGGTCTGCATGGAAACGGCTGCAGCACCTCTCACGGGCACAAGCCAGCAGCACACGCCAAGGTATGTGCCTTGCTGGCGCAGCCTGGCATTCGCAGTAGAAGGTGTGTGGCCCCCCTTTCGGGTCTTCAAAATCGGCGGTCAGGTTTAATTTAATTGAACCTAAAAACGCGCGTAAAGTTCAAAGAGCATTCGAAAGCTATGGAATTCGTTTAAAGTCGTATAGCGTCGTTTAGGGTCGTGAGTTAATGCTGGATAGGTCGGCGCGGCGCTCAAAAAGAGCCCGGTCCGCCGGAAAAGGCGGCAATCAGCCCCAGCTTGTCATAGCGCGGCTTGCTGCGCGGAATATCCTTAGGGCTGCTCGGCGCCGCTTCGGGGCCGGCCTCCGGCAGCGTGCGCGGGATGTCCAGGGGCCGCGCATTGGCGCGGCTAATGTTCAGGGCCTCGTCAGCCGTGAGTGACGACGAGTCGCGGCGGCTGCGCGGCTTCGGCGCCGAGTTACTCACAATTGCGGCGGCGTCCGGGTTCTGCCTTATCCACCCGAAAAACCCGCCGCTCGTGGGCGACTTCGGCACGGAGCTGGCGATGCCGGATTCGTTTGGGCTTGAATTGCTGGGAATTGACATGTCGTTGACGGGTTGCAGTGCTCCTCACAATGGTAAGGAGCCCGATCCAACCGCCTCGTAGCTAGGGAAAATTGCTGCCGATATAGAGCCCACTTACTGCACGCGGGTTGTTGTCCTGTTTAGTTAGGAAACGAAGGCTCAGAATGGAGCCGCGGTTGTAGAGTCGGCACGTGGAGACTGGGCTTGTCGTCATCCAGGGTACGGGTTGCGCCCGTTGACTCTAAACCGTTGAGCCGTATCGTGGAGTAATGCTCGTTGTGCATGGCCGCGCCTGCCCTGCTGCACGCTGCCGCAGGGGAGGCCACAAACGTGAACATTACGACGCTCGACGGTGGTAATCGGCGGCGGAGAAAAAAAGAAAACCACAACGCAAGTAAGGAAGTGTATGGAGAGGGTGAGATTTTTCTGTTTGTATATAGGGCCGTATTCCTGTTGGTAGCAAGCATGAATAAATATGTAGAATGATAGGCTCTGAAAGCGGCTATGGTATATAAAAAGCGGTCATTCTTTGAGACGCAGTTTGCGAAGCCCGCTCTGACCGTCTGTGCGCTTTGCGACATGAATTGACGAGGGCGGGCTATCGGATGAATGCATGCTGGACGCAGATACGCTCGAGTGCCGGGACGGCGCGTCCCGCACGCGGCCTAAAGGCCTCATGGCCTCGATGCTGCCGCTGCTGCTGAAAGCGCGCGAACTGTTGCGAGGCGGATGCGAAAGCGTCGGAGACGGCGGGGCCTTGTACTCGCTGTCGACGCCGAGCGAGAGCACGCGCCGATTCGGCGTGCCCGAGTACTGCGTGTTAAAGATCATGTTACTCCACGCCGATGCAGGCGCCTGTGATGCATTAGCGCCGGCGCCGCTACTGCTGTTCATGAAGCCGCCGCTCAGCTGCCGGTCGAGCTCCATCGTGGACGACGCGAGGCGCTGCTTGAACTTCTGCACGACGCTCGTGGAGACGGCCTCCTCAACAGCGCGGCTAAAAGTCTTGTTGTCCAGCAGTCTGTCGACAAGTCGCTCGAGCGACAGCTTCAGCGCGCGGTTGTGGTTACGCAGCGACTGCAGTTCGAACTGCTGCTTGTTGATTGTCTTCTGCAGGAACTTCGCGTTCTTCTCCTCGCCGGACTCAGAGACCTCGGATGTCGGCGTCATAGACGAGAACTGTCCGTCATTGCCCTCGTCGGCCAGCGACGGGGTGCCAATGTCGGCCTCTTTTGCGGGCTCGGCCGCGGTTTGCGGATCGAAGTCAAACACTTCCTCATCGGCGAGCGTTTGGGCAACCGTAGGACCTCCGGCACTGCCGGAGTCCGGAGCTGGTGCCGTGAGCTCGCCGGAGACAGTACGTTCCACGAGCAGGTACTGGAAGTTCTCGTTGTCCTCGCGCAGCCGCTCGTTCACGGCCTTGATTTCGGCAATCTCGGCTTGGATCTGGCTATGTCGCGAGCGCAGCTCCTTGATGAGTAGCTCATTTTGGTGCTTCTCTAGGGAGTCAGCCGCCACCTGGACATTGTAGTCCGGCTTCGCCGCCTTAGCCGCCTTCTTGCGCTCCTCGGCCTCGCGCCGCTTCTCCTTTGCCCGCAGATCAGCGGCTTCCTTCTCCAGCTCCGTCGACACGAGCTTCGACTCGTTCAGCTTCGCCCTGAGCAGCTGAATCTCGTCGTTGAGCTGGTCGACCTGCTCGAGCCACTTCGCTTGGCTATTCATGTAGTCCGCCGTGGATTGAGCCAGCTCCGAGTCCGTGCTGTGCTTCTTCTGCTTCAGAATCCGTAGCTCGTCGCTCAGAAGCTTGATTTTCGAATCTTTGGACACAACGTCTTCCTCGAGCTGGCTCTGATGCTGCATGGAGCGCTCAAACTTGATGGCCTGTTCCCGTAGCGCAGCCTGTAGCCGATGTTTTTCAGCCGCTTCTGCATTCAGTATATCTTCTAGCCTCTTCTCCCGCAGCGTCGGCGCTTCTTCGGCTCCTGTATGTGTTGCTGGGCGCGGACTGGCCGCCGCGCCGGGCTCCGACTGCCGCCGCGCGTCCTTCGCGCCCACGAGCGATTTCGGCGCAGACCGCCGCGCTGGTGGTGGGGCTAATCCACTCTCCATTATGCGGCCCCGAGTCCTCTGTTCGTGACAACGCTGCCGCCGCTCTCTGGGATGACAACCGCCAGCTAAAGGTGGCTTGATGGCTTTGTTTAGGTTCTTTGTGTACAGAGAGAGGGTATGTATGTGCTTAGTCATCGCGTAGCCCGCGACTGCGAGGTACATTGAGCTTACCGCATATGGGAACGCCACGACGACACAGGCAATTGAGCCAATTAGGCCGCGCTTTTAAGGCCTCTTTCGAAGCGGTGCCTCAAGCGCTTTATATACAAGTTGCTCGTTTACACGAATGGAGAGCCTGCGCCGCGGCAGCCCCGTACGACCTTGAACACAGCCAAGGTCCGCTTGCCGGAGTATCGTCTTAATTACAGCTTCCTGCCCTAGATAGTTAGGCCGAGTTGCGAGCTGCCACCCAATTGCAGAGCCGACGACGCAAGGTAGCTAGTTCGCGGCGCTGCTGCTTGTATGTATGAATAGCACCCACTGCGTACGCAAGTAGTGCGCTCGTTCTTTGTGCGTGTGCGCAGCTCCAGTAGAGCATCAACCCTTTCTTGCCTCCTGCCGTTGCATTCCGGTTTGCCGCTGATGGCATTGGTCAGCCTGTGAGCGGGAACCGAGGCCCTACGTGGGGCTGCAATGCGCCAGTTTAGAGGTTTTTAGGTGCCATCGCAGTGTGTAGTTTCGATAACAGGCTTTCATAAGCAATTGTGGCCGCCTACTTTGACTTGAGACTTTCCGCATAGTTGCGAGCACACTCGCACGGCCCTGAATGCACTGCTTGCCCGTCTTAGCCGCCCCTCCGTAGCCGCTTCTGCTTTTTGGAACCCCCACTTCACGACGCTAATGCACTCAGACTCCGACGCGGCATCATAAAAGTGCGCAGCTATTGACTCAAATGGGTACTCGTGCCGGCCGCTCAAGGCCAGCCACTCATATCGAGCCTGCGCAGCGGTTATCAACGCCATGAGGCTGGCCCCTTGCATATGAACACACCCTAACCTCGTCGCTGCAGCCTTTATGCGCGCATTTCGCCTGCCGAGGCCTGTTCTGTGTGAAAGCGCCAGCGATAATGAGGGCCGTGCCGCCGACACAATCACGCATTTTTTTGGCATTGTGTCTTTTCTGGGGTCCGTCTCTGCGGGTGTTGAGCAAGAACGCGCGTTCGGCGCCGGCGGGAGGAATTAGCTCAATCGGCCTCAGTAATGTGCGCATAACGTTTAGCACTGTCCAAGAGCTAATAAGAGTTGATAACTCGCCAACTATAACTTCGGTCGGAGATCCTCGGGGAACGCAGCCTATATTGTTGAAATAGCCAGTGCAGAAGCTCTGGCAGCAAAAAAAATGGCCACGACCGCATCAAGCATGGACTCGATGATGTCCGCCATGTCCACGATGTCCTCGCAAATGTCGTCCATGTCCAAGGCGATGGCGTCGGCGTCGATGACGATGGCTTCATCGGCCTCTAGTATGGGTGGCATGTCGATGCCGATGCCAACTAGCAGTAGCAGCAGCGGCGGCGGTGGAATGGGCGGCATGGGCGGCATGGGCGGCATGGGCGGCATGGACATGGGCGGCGGCGACGGCGAGTGTCTCATGGAAATGGCTTGGAACTGGAACACCATAAACAGCTGCTTTCTGTCGAAGAGCTGGCATGTGAAGACGAGCGGGCAGTTCGCCGGGACGTGCATCGGCGTGTTTTTGTGGGTCATTATCCTGTGCGCGCTGTCGCGCGCAAGACGCGCGCTCGACAGCCATATCATGCACAACGGCTCACGCAAGCTTGCGCGCGAGCTGATGCAGCAGGGCACGAGCTTCCCCGACCCCGAGGGCGCCGGTACGGCGCAGGCGAGGCAGGGCAGCGTGCTGCAGTGCACGACGGAGCCGCTCGCCTGTGACAACACAAAAGAGAGCACGACAAAGACGTACGCGGCAAGCTCGGCCCAGTCCTCGGACCGCCTGCTCATTGGCGTGGCCGAGCCGCGCGCGTACCGACCAAATGTCTTCGAGCAGCTGCTGCGCGCGCTCCTCTACGGTCTCGAGTACAGCATCACCTGGCTTCTCGGGCTCATTCTCATGTCCTACAATGGCTACGTCATCGTGACGGCGTTTTTGGGTGCAACGATTGGCTTCATGCTTCTGGACTGGGAGAAAATGAAGTGGCCCGAGGCCAGCGGCGAGCCGCACGCGACGCAGCCCGTGTGCTGCTAGCGAGCCTGCTCGACTGGATCCGTATCTATGTATATATATATATATACTTTTGTAGATCTCCCCGTATGTTTACGACCTATTTATATCTAAAACACAAATTCGCTGTTCTATTGCCGCTTCTTGCTTCCTGCATCCTCCGTAGGGCCCGTCAGCCGGTGGTGGTGGTGGCCCTTAGAACCGCTGAGCTCGTAAGGGTTTGGGACGGCGCTCTTTTGTGGACCACACGACATTTTTCAGAGCGTCGCGCAGCTGGCCAGCATGAGCCTTCGCAAAAACCTGCAAGGAATCATCGGCAAGCATGGCCCCATTCCAATTGCATCTTATATGCAACAGAGCCTCACGCATCCGACGGACGGCTACTACGTGACGCGGGACCCGCTCGGCGCGAAGGGCGACTTCATTACGTCGCCCGAGATCTCGCAGATGTTCGGCGAGCTCGTGGGCGTCAACTTCGTGACCCAGTGGCTGGCCCACGGGCGTCCGAGCCAGATCCGCCTCGTCGAGCTCGGCCCGGGGCGGGGCACGCTCATGAGCGACCTCATGCGGGCTTCGCGCGCGTTCAAGCCGTTTTACGACAGCATTGCTGAGCTCGAGCTCGTTGAGTCGAGCCCCGCTCTGCGCAAGAAGCAGCAGGAGGCCCTGGCCGGCCACGACGCCGTCAAAATCGGCTGGCGCGACATGACGAAGGAGCTCAAGCGCGACGGCATGCCCACGTTCATTGTGGCGCACGAGTTTTTTGACGCGCTGCCGATCCACCAGTTCGAGAAAGCTGGCGACGGGTCCTGGCTCGAGCGCCTCGTCGACTACAGCCCCGCCGAGGACAAGTTCCGCCTCGTTGTTGGGGCAAAGAGCCCGCTGTTGAGCGCGACGCTCGCGCACCAGCCGCGCTTTGCGAAGCTGCCGGCGCACTCGTCCATCGAGGTCTGCCCCGAGGCCTGGGAGGTGGCCGACGAGATGGCCGCCGTGCTGAAGGCAAATGGCGGCGGCGCGCTCGTCATGGACTACGGGCCCATGGCCACGATTCCCGTGAACACGCTGCGCGGATTCAAGGAGCACCACCAAGTGAACCCGTTCGACGTGAGCCCCGGCGAGGCAGACCTCACTGCCGACGTCGACTTCCGCGCCCTAAGCGACATCTTCACGCAGCGGCGCCTGCACGTCCACGGGCCAGTCACGCAGGCGGACTGGCTGCACCGCATGGGCATCGGCGCGCGCGCAACCGTGCTCGCGAACAACCAGAAGACGGACGAGGGCCGCGAGCGCATTGCATCCGCGTACAAGCGGCTCACGGACGCAGGCATGATGGGCAAGACCTACAAGGTTCTGGGCGTTAGCAGCCAGGCCGGTAAGGTCGAGGGCTTTGCGGCCGAGTGAGCGCAACCTCCGCCGGCGCTGTCTAGCGGCACGGCTTAATTAAATACATGAATGATGGGTTCGTTTTAATGCTACAGCTAGGGGAGGCGGCCGCGGGCCCATGCAATGCAATAGTGGCGCATGAGGAGTCGCATTTCCTCGACCTCGTCCAAAAACTCGAGGCGCGAGACGCGAGCGTGGTCCTGCGGGTCCAGCCAGTGGTCATACACAGTCTCGACGCTCACGGCGTCTACATACTCGGCGCCGAGCAGGTCGCGCAGCCGCCGCTTCTGGGCCTCGAGCGTGTTGTAGAGCCGGAACGTCGGCAGCGACAGCCCGCGCATGGCCAAATTCTCAGCCATGACTCTGCCAAACTCGTCCTCCAAAGCCATTGGTTCGTACATTGCCAGCGACAGCGCGTCGTGTCGTAGGTGGCGCGCAAAAAAGCTCAGTACGCCGTCAGAGTCCTGCGGCGACATGTAACACAGGCAGCACTCGCTGAGAATGAGCGTCGGTATTTGCTGCTCGAACAACCTCTGCAGTGGGACCGGAACATCAATACTGGGCTTGCTCAACGTTCGCAGATCCACGGGGTATAGATGGTAGGCGTCAGTATGCATTTCCGCCGTCTCGTTGTTATTGTTCTGTGCTTCGTCGAGGCCAAGAGCCTTCATGAGCACCTCGTTTGTGCGGATGGTGCGGACCTTTTTAGTAGTGCGCGCCTTGAAGTCGAGCTCGTGGTACTCGACGTGCGCATGCTTTTGCAGAACGTGGAACGGGCGCGTATCCGACCCCGCGCCAAGCGACACAATGGCGCGGCGCCCCGAGGCACTCGTGTCCTTCAGGAATTGGCTGACCAGCTGCTCAATTCCTTGTACGCGGCAGTACGTGCCGATGTTTATGAGTGGCAAGCGCGCCGCGACCGTCGGCACAAAGAACCTCAGATACTCGTCCTTAAAGTAATTTTTCGACACGGCAGAGCGCTTCGAGCTCGCAGCGTCGTCGTCTGTCTTCTGGACAGCACGGTCCATAATGCAGATGCTGAATTCGCCGTGCAATACTAAGGCCGCCGGCGGGTAAGAGCGGTTGGTATTTGGCGAGCGGTTTGTGGCATCGCCGTCCACGCGTATGACGTGACGAGGACCGTCCGTATCGTGGGGGCGCCTCGTGATTGCAGCCGCCGTCATACATTCGTCGCTCTGTTCTGAGTAATTCAGATCTGCAGCTCTTAGCTCTTATCAGCTGCAACCCGGAGTAAGCGAGGTTCTTACGTTCCTCGAGGATACAGGTTCGAAAAGGAACAACGTTTTTGCGTAGTCAATATAGTGCATTTGGTAAATGCGGGCTGCTGATGAGCTACATTTCAGCAGTACAACCGAATTCCAGTGCGTTTACACTTGTTCGGACAAAACAATTCTGTAGATGGCGGGTAAGGTTATGGAGTTGCTAGCGAATATCGGCTGATGATGACCTTTCTAATAGACAAGAACGCTCACAGGGCAGTAATGTACACCACAGCTAGTTTTGGTCAGCGAATTCGTCGGCGCTTCCCGTGCCTCACTACTTCTTCAGTGCGCTCACTGCACTCCTGATGGTGGTGCGCCCCGAACTCGTACGAAACAGACCTTCCAATTGCGTACTTTGCCCCAGTTTTTCAACTATTGTGGGACACACAAACCGACGAGGGAGCTCTCTGCAGAGTTGCATTGAAAGTCCAAAGCATCTCTCTCCGGTCGACGCCGAGGCTCTTCTGTCTATAGCATACGACTTCTGTCTCTTCTTCACACCTTGACTCTTCTGCATCCGCCCCCATGCCCAAAATCCCCACGGTGAAACCCTCAGTTTACTTGATGATTTCAAGGTGAACCTCACCTTTCATGATAGTATGAAACCAAGCGGATGGTGCACCCACCTCAAGGATATGGCCGGTCGTCCAAGTTTCTGTATGATTTTTGTCGAATGTTAGGCGATGGTGATGATGAGATGACTACTGAGTCCTGTTCCCGTTGGCGACAGCCAGGATACTAGTTCTCACTGAAAGTCGCCTATTTCACTAAGTGGTGTGTCTACGACAGTGCGTAAACGCTACATCCGGGAGAATGGGTATGAACTTGTTGCGCGCTTGCAAACACGCACTCGAACCCCTCGGAGAAAGAACTAAGACGATAATACATGGTTTCAGAACACTTCAGATTAGACGCCCTTTCACACTGGTCGACCGGTTTGGGTGAGAGTATCTAAAGCGATTCGATCTCTGGGTCCAGCATCATTTCGGCGGCTTGCAGTCCTCATATGATTCCTGTGGCCACCTGTCCGATTTAACAGCTCCCATATTTTCTTTGAAGGAGTTAGAAGGAAGCCCACTCAAAATGTGTGACGTTTATGAATGGCTCTATGAGCAGCGTGCTCTCGACGCGCCACTTGTGAAGACTACCATGACCAACAAACGTCTCAGCAGAAGAGCCGCCGCCACCCTTCGTGTAGTCCGCGCATCGAAAGAAGAACGAACATGCATCATCAGTTGTGAAACCTAGCTCCCGCAGTGCAGTACTCAATGAGGCTCGCACCAATCTCAAATCTTCCGAATATACTTGCGAATTCTGCAACCAAGAAGGAACGAAAGTGGTGGTGAGCTGTTTCACGTTCGCGAGATATCCCTCGACCGCCCGCATTTCATGCTATCACGGGTGCTACACGTAGGTTTAACATTCGTTGGTCGCATACCCCGGCTGAGCGGTGTTTTATTCGCAAAGGTTACCACTACGCACGTTTTGAGTGTACGTGTGTCTGAGCCTACTGCAAACTGCACATCTTGCGACACACCGATAGCTACATAAGTTGCATATTTAAAAACAAAAAGGAAGCCTGAGCGCCACAAAGTCGAGGAGTCACGCCAGATATGTGGAATTGCACGCGTTGAACGAGCTTAGGGCCACGGCGGTTGCTCAAAAGCTAATCATACATATGCCTCAGACCGGCATGCGTCACCGCGCTTTTACTTGATACATATTTATCAGCTTTATTTCCGAGTCTGAATCTCAAACGCGAAGCCAAACAGCCGTGCAGCTCGAGCCACGACGCGGGTTTGGGCAGCATACTGAGTTGCATGGCTCAGCGCGAGCCGCACCGGAGCCGTATCATGTATTACCAGTACTCTCACGTGCCGATTAGCGATAGGAAGTTGCAGGTGGTTCTTTCGAAGGTTCTTTCTCTTGAGTCATTGTTTGACCCAAACAATTTCGCACATGGTAGACGGGAAACTGAAAGCAGGCGTGCTTGGCGCCACGGGCAGTGTAGGCCAACGGTTTATTTTGCTTCTCCAAGAGCACCCCGACTTCGAATTGGTGGCGCTGGGCGCGAGCTCGCGCAGCGCCGGCAAGAAGTACGCAGAAGTTACGGCCTGGAAGCAGACGGCGCAGATCCCCGAGGCCGCGGCGTCGTTGCTCGTGCACGAGTGCGAGCCCGCGCACTTCCAGGGCTGTGACGTCGTGTTCAGTGGCCTGGATAGCAACGTCGCGGGCGATGTTGAGCGCGCATTCGTTGACAACGGTTTGAACATCATCTCGAACGCGAAGAACTACCGTCGCGACCCTAAGGTGCCGCTTGTCGTGCCCACGGCGAACCCGGAGCATCTCGATGCACTTGAGCACCGCGACAAGTCGAAGGGCATCCACGTGTGCATCTCGAACTGCTCGACGGCGGGCATTGTTGTTGCGCTGCGCGCCCTGCAGGACCGCTTCGGGCCAATCAGCGAGATGATCACGACGACACTGCAGGCGATCAGCGGCGCGGGATTCTCGCCGGGCGTCGGCGGCATGGACATCCTCGACAACATTGTGCCTTACATCTCGGGCGAGGAGGACAAGCTTGAGAATGAGCCGCGCAAGATTCTTGGCCGCGTCGATCCTGCCACGGGCGACTTCCTGGAGATCAGCCCGAAGGACATGCGCGTCTCGGCAACGACAACGCGCGTGCCCGTCATTGACGGCCACACGGCGTCCGTCGCGCTCAAGTTCGAGACGAAGGACAAGCCTACGCTCGCCGAAATCAAGGATGCCCTCGAGTCGTACCAGTCGCAGTGCGAGCTGTTCAAGTGCTTCTCGGCCCCGCCGCGGGCGCTTGTCTACCTCGAGCAGCCCGACCGCCCGCAGCCACGCCTCGACCGCGATACGGGCAACGGCTACACGGTCAGCGTGGGCCGCCTGCGCGAGGACGAGGTCATGGACGCAAAGTTTGTGTGCCTCTCCCACAACACGGTGCTTGGTGCCGCTGGCTCGGGCATCCTCATTGCCGAGCTGCTGAAGGCGAAGAAGCTCATTTAGTTCGGGCTAGCACCAGAATGAACCACCCCCCAAAAGACTGTATATGTAAGCCCACCACCACCATCGGGCACGAGAACGCACCGCACATAACTATTATAATAACGACACTACATCTGAATGCCAGAGCCTGCCGAGGCGCAGCTGCAACGCCTGGCGCAATTAGTTACCGCTGACGGGTGCCACTGCTCGCTGAAGCACGGCGGTGGCTGCCTACAGATCATGCAGGAGGACTCCACGGGCTACTGCATCTACGACGTCGTGCCGTGGCGCGCGGACCCGCGCGTGCCCGTACTCTACTTCACGAAGTACAAGGACGTCGACGACGTTGTGACCGTGGCAAATGCGGAGTTCCTCGAGAGCATTATGACGCGCTCGCCAAGGGGCAAGTGGGTCACGGCCACGGAGCACCCGCTGACGGCGCTGCCCACGCTGTTCATCCATCCTTGCCACACACAGGAATGGCTCGAGGCCACTGGCGGCGACTGGCACCTCTGGCTGCAACACTTCGGTCAGCCCGCGGGCCTACGCATTTAGGTCGCGCTGCAGCCAGCGCAGGCGGTCGGACTTCTGCTTTGCGTACGCAATCACGAGCTGCTTGCTCAGAAACTGGCGGCCCTGTAACGCCGCAAGTGCGCGGCCCGCGCCCTCGGCACTGCCGAACGCGACGTGGGCCTGCCCGCGCATGCGCGGCGACTTGTGCGCATTCACAGCAACCACATGGCCAAAGCTGCTAAACAGCATGTACAGAGCCACGCGCAGGTCCGCCACGGACACCTGATCGTTCAGGTTCTTTATGTACAGGCACTCGCAGGGCGCCGGCGCCGCCGGCGGTGCCTCGCGTTCGCCGCGCGTCTTCGGCTTCTTCGCCGCGAGCGCAAGCTCCTGCGTCTGCGGCCGCTTGCGACCGGCTATGGCCATCGTTGCTCGCCCAGTCACACCACCCCTATTGCGGCCAGCGTCGACCAGAGAGCTGCGTCGTACGTGGTTTAGTTACGCCAGGTCAAAAAAAGGCGGTGCGCGCGCGCTCTCACGCCGGCGCCCTAACCCGTGGGCCACCTCAGCTGCCCCACACCCGGGCCACTATTTAGTCGCCCATCTCTATCCAGCACCCATCCTCCACTCCCCGTGCCATCATGTCTGGATTCCAGCGGCTCCATGCAGAGTCGCGCACGCTCGAGGCGGAGTGCGACAAGCTGCTGACGAGCTACTCCGGGCTGATTGCAAACCCGGAGGACGATTCGCCGCTGGAGCTCGAGATTGAGGCGAATCTGAGCCGGCGCGGCGAGGCGCTGCGCGAGCTCTTCGACCTTGCGTACGAGCCTGGCGGGTCGCAAACTATGCTCCACCAGGCGCAGCGGCACGCCGAGATCCTCGAGGACCACAAGCAGACAAGCAAGCGCGTAAAGAGCTCCATATCGCAGGAGCGCAGCCGGCGCACGCTGCTCTCGAGCGTGCGCCAGGACATTCAGAGCCACCGTACGGGTCTCGGCTCGCGCTCGGGCACGGCAACGCCGGCCGAGCAGGACGCGGACGCGGAGCGGTACTTCGGCGGCGAGGCGACAAGAATAGACGAGTCGCATAGCATAGCAGACTCGCTGCTGGCGCGTGCGTACGAGACACGGGCCGAGCTCGTCCGTCAGCAGCAGACGCTGAAGGACATCCAGCGGCGCATGTGGCGCGTCGTGAGCCGTGTGCCGGGCGTGAACTCCGTCATCTCGAAAATCAACACACGCCAGAAGCGCAATAGCCTTGTGCTGGCGGGCGTCATTGTATTCTGCGTCCTGTTTGTGTTCTTCGTGAGATAGTTTATTTATTTTCATTTTTTTCCTCTGCCTCGTTACTACTACTACTACGCATAGAGCTCGGGCCGCGTCATCGCTAGCCAGTGGTTGAAGAAGAATTCAGGGTGCAGCAGCTTGCGCTGCTCCGTGAACCGAAGCGCGACCGTCAGCGCATCAACGACGCAGTCGCTCACGCCCACGCCGCGGCCAAGCGCCATGCCGACGAGCGCCACGCGTCCCGCGTAGGCGCGGCTCAGCTCGCTGTGGATGCGGTGCTGGCGCGCGCTGTGGCCGACCTCGTACAGCGGGATCGCGCTGCGCTGCAGTGCGACGTTCACGATGGCGCTGCTCTCGTCAAGCGGGCCAAGAATCTTCTGCAGTCCAGCCAGCGCCTTTGCTTTCGCCTCGGCGGCCGTCATTTCTGTCCACAGGTCTCCACCGAGCATGACCGTCATATTCGATCCCTTCTCGCGCTGCGCCGCGTCCGGCGTCATCGCGTTGCGCACGCTCGAGTCAAAGATGATCCCCAAAATGCCGTCCGAGTTCCAGCTGTCCTCGGTTTTGGGCACGAGAATGCCGAACCAGTCCTTCGCATACTGCGCGTCGGGCACCCACACATTCACCACTGCGAGGCTGCTGTACTTTATGTTGCGCATTTCGGCAGCAGCACTCGGGGCGGCCGTCTCGAAAAGAGCGGGCCGTGCAATTGTCGACACAACAAGGTTGCTGCTGGTCACCGTGCCGTCCTCGAGCTCGACCTTAACCTTGCTCGCCTTGTACGGCTCGATGCGCTTCACTCCCGTGCCCAGCCGCATACTCACGTTCTTGCGCGTTTGCAAGTCGTCGGCCAGCGCCTTCGCCATGCCTTGGATGCCCGTTTTGAACCCGTACAGGCTGAACTTCGGCGTTGGGTGGTCCTTATTTACAAGCTCTCGGTTCACGGTCGTGGGTCCTGGCGGCACGAGCGAGTTGAAAACGACAGGCAGTCCAAACTTCGTCGTTTGCTCAAGGTACCCTAGACTTCCCGACAGCGCGCCGCCGATGATCGACATCTGCTCCGTGCCTTCCAAGTAATACATCCGGCTGAGGCGAGCCACGGACCGAGCACTGAGCTGCGAACTATCAGCCGCATAGATTCCCCGCATCACAGCACTTATCATGCGGTCCGCCAGCGGCTTCCCGAGGCGCCGCGTGATAAACGAGTTCACAGACTCATCGTGGACGCTCGGCGACCTTGCTTTCGTCCACAGGTCCTTTAGCGCAAGCCACTTCGCGCCTTTCAGAATCGGCGCCGTCAGCGCAAACTTAAGCGTCTCCATGGAGGAGCTTGGCAGTTTCTGAATCTTCTGGTTGAACACAAGCGCCTTTTGGTTTGTAGGTGACGACCGCGGAAGCCCGCCCATAATAGAGTCGCGCACGCCAATTTCCTGGAGAATGCGAGCAAGAATCTCCGAGCCCGGGTGCGAAGGCAGCAGCGTTCGAGGACCCGACTCGAAATATGTCTCGCCATATCCTTCGGGGAGCTTTACCTTCTTCGACAACATCCAACCGCCGACATCCGCGTTCTTATCGTAGATGGTGATCTTCACGTCTGGCCTTGATCGGTTCACAATCCATGCCAGAGTCAAGCCAGTGATGCCGGCGCCAACTATCGTCAAAGACTCACCCTTCGCCAGCTGTTCAAAACCGAGCCGCTCCGCCTCGAAATCGGGTGAGATCTCATTCCAGTCGGCTATGTCAAGCGTGCGTTTCACATTCGCTACATTCGTCTCCGTCTTTGCCGGTCCATTGCGACGCAGGGGCTTGCTTTTGCCCTTTTGTGAGCCCGCCCGCTCGTATTCTACAGCAGCCTTGACCAGGCCATACAATGCGCGGACAGGCAGGCTCTTGTTACTAGACTTTGCGTCCTTTGAGGTGCCATTCAAAGCCTCAATCTCTTGTCTCGTGGTATATGGGCCGTCGTCGGGCGGCTTTGAGAGCTCAAGCACACGCAGCCAGTGAATATCATTAAGTTTCTCTTTCGGTATTATTCGTCCCGCGAATACGCCGCCTTTCGGGTTAGAGAGGCGTGCTAGGGGGAATTCAAGATCTTTGAAATGAGTCTGTCTTTCGCCATTTGCTGTGCCGCGAAGGACTCGGAACGGCGAGACAGAAGCGAATACGATTTCGACGTCGTATGCGCGTCTGGTTTAGGGTAATAACCGGGTCCCACACGCTGGGGGCTTTTGTTTGTGTGTGCGAGCACTGTGCTTCTGCTCGCGTCGCCGTATCACACAAACTAGCCTTCATGATAAGAGAATCTTCATAATAAGAAATAATTATTTGTGAGAGAAGAAGATGATGATCCTTTTAAGTTTTAGATTTCTTTTGTTTCTTTAGACTTTTGTTTCTAGATGTGATTTTTTTGGTGGTCCACTTCTGCTTGTACACTTTTGTGGTTGGCAATTAAAAGATGCCGTTGATCGTGCCGTCTTCATCGACCTCGATATTGATGTAGCCGGGCAACGTTGGCAGGCCAGGCACAGTCATGATCTCCGCCGCCAGTGCATACAGATATCCTGCGCCCGCGCTCACCTTGATGTCGCGAATTGGCATCGTGAAGCCCGAGGGCACGCCCTTCAGCTTCGGGTCGTGAGAGAGAGAGTACTGCGTCTTCGCAATGCAGATGGGAAGGTGACCAAAGCCCTGGGCCTCGTATTGGTCAAGCTTGGAGCGCGCCAGAGGGCTCAGCTCGACCTTCTCGGCGCCGTACATCTTTTGGGCAATGGCGTTCAGCTTTTCCTCAGCAGTCGTGTCGATGTCGTAAAGAAGCTCAAGCGGGTCGTCTACAGAGTGTCCGTCAGTGACCTTCATCACAGCCTGGGCAAGACCGAGAGCGCCCTTTCCACCAAGTTCCCAGTGCTTGCAAACCACCGCGTCCTTCGCGCCGGCCTCGATGGCGGCCTCACGAATGACCGCGTGCTCGGCATCAGAATCGTCCTTGAAGTGGTTGATTGCCACAAGCACGGGCCGCCCGAACAGCTTCGCGTTGGCAATCTGCTTCGCCAGGTTCAGCGTTCCCTTCTTCACAAGTTCCACGTTCTCCTCGACGTATTCCTTCGGCAACGGCGCGCCAGGCTTCACGTCGGGGCCACCACCGTGCAACTTCAATGCGCGCACAGTAGCCACAATGACAACCGCGTCAGGATTCAGGCCAGACGCGCGGCACTTGATGTCGAAGAACCGCTCACCGCCCATCGTGAAGTCGAACCCGGCCTCCGTAATGGCATACCCCGCATCGGTGCGGAACGCGTCCGTGCCAACGATCTTAAGCGCGATCTTGTCGGCAATGACCGATGACGCGCCAATGGAGATATTAGCAAACGGGCCAGCGTGGACCATTACCGGAGTTCCCTCAAGAGACTGCATCAGGTTCGGCTTGATCGCGTCCTTCATCATGGCGCACATGGCGCCAGCAACGCCAAGGTCCTCGGCGGTGATCGGCTCTCCGTCGTGGGACGAGGCGACAACAATCTTGCCGAGGCGGCGGCGCATGTCCTGCAAGTCGTCAGCAAGCGCGAGGATGGCCATGCATTCCGAAGCCACCGAGATGTCGAACCCAGTCTTCCTAGTCAGGCCCTTCTCCGTGGGGTTCTCACCAATCGTGATTCCACGCAGATGGCGATCGTTGCAGTCAACGACGCGCTTCCATGTGATCGTGTCCTCGTCAAAGTCGAAGCGGATGAGCTTGCGCAGCTCTTCAGGGCTTAGTTGGCTCGGGTCGTGGTGGCTAGGATAGTCGAGCTTCTTCCACCGGCGGTCGAGCAGCTTGCTCAGCTTGCCCTTCGTGAGCTGACGCTTCAGAAGAGCCGCGTCGCCCTGCGTTTTCTCGTGGAAAATGCGCGTGTCAATTGCTGCGGCTAGAAGGTTGTTCGCGGCCGACACGGCATGAATATCGCCCGTAATGTGCATGTTGAACTCGTCCATAGGCACGACCTGAGCATAGCCACCGCCGGCGGCGCCGCCCTTAATACCAAACGTAGGCCCCATTGAGGGCTGGCGCAGGTTCGCAATGGACAGCTTACCCAAATGGCCGAACGCCTGGGCCAGACCCATCGTCGTCGTCGACTTGCCCTCACCCAGCGGCGTAGGCGTGATGCCGGCCACAAGCACATACTTGCCGTCCTTGCGGTCCTTCAGTCGGTTCAGCACCGAAAGGTCAAGCTTAGCCTTGTAGCGTCCATACGGCTCAAAGTCCGAGTCCAGAAGATCGACTTCCTTGGCTACGTCCGTGATGCGCTTCGGATTCACGCTGCGCGAGATCTCGATGTCCGAGGGCACGGGCTTCTTCGGCTCGACGGGCGTTACTTCGATCTTCGACGCAGCGCGATTCTCGTAGTAGCGCTTAGCAGCCTTCACCACGTTGAACATGAGCATGGCCACGGTCATGGGCCCAACTCCGCCCGGCACGGGCGTGATAAACGAGGCCTTCTGCTTGACGTGTGCGAAGTCGACGTCTCCTACCAGGCGGTGACCAGATGCGCGCGTCGTATCCTGGACGTGGTTGATGCCAACATCGATGACAACCGCACCGTCCTTGACCCAGTCGGCCTGCACGAAGTTCGGGATGCCAACAGCAACAACGACAATATCGGCCTGCTTCACAATCGATGGCAAATCCTTCGTGTAGCGGTGAGCATGCAGTACGGTCGCGTCGCTCTTACGTAGCATATGCGCAACCGGGTTGCCGACAATGTCCGAGCGGCCAATGACACAAGCAAGCTTGCCGCGCGTCTCGATTTTCTTGTGCCGCAGAAGCTCCATGACACCATTGGGCGTGCACGGCGCGAATAGCGGCTCGCCCGTACGCTGAGCAAGCTCGCCAATGTTGTAGGAGTCGAATCCGTCGACGTCCTTCTGGCGGGCAATCGTCGCCGAGATGCGCTTCTCGTCGATCTGCGCGGGCAGCGGCATTTGGACGAGAATGCCGTGCACGGACGGGTCGTCATTCAGGCTGCTGATTGTGTGGATGATGTCGCGCTCGGGCGTGTCCTCAGGTAGCTTCAGCACTTTGCAATCAATAAGAGATTGGCGTGCGGCCTTGAGCTTAGACTTGACGTAGGACGTCGAGTCCGGGCGCTCGCCCACCTGGATGATCGTGAGGCTTGGCGTGAAGCTCTCGAACTTTGACAGCCGCGTCTGCTCGATCTCGGCCTTCATCTTGTCCCTAATCTCCTGCGCCAACCGCTTTCCGTCCAGCAGCTCATAGAGCCTCGCCGCGGACATCGAGAACGCCCTCGATTGGCAGATACGGCCCACGGACACAGCCGAAGACCGTAATGCAATTTTCGAGCTGTGCTTAAGCATGGTTGAGCCGGTACAAAGAGCTCGGCGCTTGCCTTTTTACGCAAATTTCACTCGAGTTTACCCGGCTTACCCTACATGCTCATATGCGACTTTGCAATCTCGAGCACGTGCCGGGGGCCCACGGAATGTGTCACAAGTGCTAAGCCGGCCATGCTGGAGGAACCCGTCGCGGTTCGGAGGCCAATTTTTTTTTTCTACTTTTAGAGCCGCCTCAAGAAAAAAAAATTAGTGTACTCTAACATTCTGAGAGGAGTTTATACCGTATGCTTAAGTTTTAGGTCTCCTCACGCTTGCTATTACTGGTAAACACCGAAAGTTTCGTTTAAAAGGAGGTTGGCAAACCCACCGTAGCATATTTCGACCAGTATAGAGCCGAGAATGCATTGTATGATCCAATGCGGCTTTTCATTTGCTGCTATGCTCACTTTACAATGCACTGTACTGTCCGCTTGCGGTGCCTAATTAAGACGCGTATAACTCTGGATTAGAAATCTGTGTTGTTTCGTACGCATGCCACCCACAACATTCCGCAGCAGCACAAGGGAGAATGCACTGAACGCAACGCCGAAGCGAAAAGTTGCTACATTTCGGGACGGACAGTCGCCATTGCCAAAGCGCAAGCGCCAGTTTGGTACAGACATCACGAACAAGGCGTGTCATGCGCGGCCAGTGTTCAAGCAGACGAACCACGACAGGGCCGAGCCCAAGGCGCGACCGCTTGAGCTGCTCAAAGACCCGAAGAACCAGGTGACGCCTGTAAAATTTGTCGAGCCACGGCATGAAGCGGAGCCGCAGGATGCCGATCTGGGGCCGTCGCCGCTGGCCAAACCCAGCGCTGCGTCTAACACGCCATTGGCGACGCTCATCGAGGCACGATGCCTAGAGCTGAAGATGCGCAAGCCGTCCACCGAGGCAGTTGAGGTGGATTTAGAGGCGTGCACGCCTTACAACGCTGTCTGTGCCATGAGCAATGACACGATCATAATGAACCCGTGGAGGATACCTTTAGAGCACGCAAAAGTACACAGATACAGCGAGCACGCCTGCGTAGCCGGAGTTCCGTAGGCCTAGCGTTGAGTGGGCTGCGCTCTATTACAGCGGCTGCTGTGCGAGTGGGACGCCGAAGTCGATCTTAGGACTTCAAGTACGGTGAATGGTGCATTTAAGGTGGAAATCTAGAACGCCATTTACGGGGGCCGTATGGCTATAACCCAAGTTCCTGTCAATGGCCCTCGGTGCTAGTGTTTTTTTATTTATTTATTTATTTATGCGGCGGTTCAGGCTAGCGCCGCGCAGAGACCGGATTACATCAGTGTCAAACCACCACCCATTTTCCAAACGAGGAGGAGCGCATGATGCTCCAGCGAGCCCGCGTCCTCGGGCGCCGGTGGGCCTCCACGAAAACATTTGTGCAGGAACACGACTACACGGTCACGCCAACTACATATTCATACACGGTTGAGGGCAACGAGGCGCTGTTTGACCGGTTCCCGCTCCTGAATGCGAAGAGCCTTGCGCGGCGGAACACGCGGCCGCGCAAGGCCCGCATGCTATCGCGCGATTTTATCGACGACAGCATGTATAACCCGCACTATGGCTACTTCTCCCAGAAGGCAGAGATCTTTTCGCTGAAGAATCGCTTGGAAGTGGAGAATATGGGGAACCTGGACTCGTTTCTAGACCAGTGGGCCGTCGAGTACCGACGGCAGCAGCAGCAGAAGCGCGAGGAGCAGCTCCAGCAGCACGAGCAGCACAAGCGGCATAGTGCCGTGGCAACGAAGCAAGAGGCGGCAGAGAAGATACCGGCGGACGAGCAGAAAAACATCCGCAGGACAAAAGTGTCGCGCCAGTTATGGCACACGCCGTCCGAGCTGTTCACGCCGTACTACGGCCAAGCTCTGGCCCGCCACATTGTCGCTCAGCACGTTGCTGAGGCGCCAAACGAGGATCTTGTCATCTACGAGACGGGCGCCGGTAACGGCACGCTCATGGTCGACATTCTGAACTATTTGCAGAAGGAGCACGCTCAGCTCTACGCGAGAACACGCTACAACATCATCGAGATCAGCGCAAGCCTTGCCGCGCGCCAGAAGGCCCATGCGCAGGGCCACGCCGGCCGCGTGAAAATCCACGACCGCAGCGTTTTTGACTGGAACACGGTTCAGCCCGAGCACTGCTTCTTCATATGCCTTGAGGTTTGGGACAATCTTGCCCACGACGTCGTCCGCTACGACAACACGAGCGGCCAGCCGTACCAGGGCTTTGTTGTTGTCGACCCGAACGGCGACTTCACGGAGGTGTTCAGTCCAAGACTCGACCAGCTCGCCACGGAGTTTCTGGAGCGGCGGGCCGCACTAGATTATACGCCCCGCAGAGAGCTTGGCTGGCACCCGCTGTCGCAGCCGCAGATGTGGCGGTACGCAAAGAACGCCGTTGTGCCGTTCCACGGGAACCTTTCGCCGCCGGAGTACATTCCCACGCGTTATCTGCAGCTGCTGCATAAGCTGCGCGACTGCTTCCCGAACCACCGGCTGCTTGCGGCCGACTTCACGCACTTCACCGAACGGATCAGCGGCTACAACTCGCCCGTCGTGCAGACGTTCATGGAGGATACGCCCGTCACGGTCTCCACATACATGGTTCTGCAGGGGTTCTTCGACATCATGTTCCCCACAGACTTCCGCCTAGCCCAGCAGCTCTATGAGCAGGTCATTGGTGACCGCAAGGCCGTGACGGCGAGCCACCACGACTTCCTGCAAGAGTGGTCCGCACCCGATAAGACGTCGACCAAAACTGGGGAGGATCCCATGCTCTCGTTCTACCGGAACGCGGCATTTCTGTACAGTACGCAGCAGTAGAGGCCCTTGTACATACTTAGACTGCCCCTGCCTGCACGACCACGAAAGATATACCTTATTTACATAAAAAACATAGCGCGTGGGCAATTGACGAAAGTTGCCAAACACAACACCGTGTTCAGCACAGCAGCGTGTTTTATGCCCAGACTTGTGGTAATTTAAAGTGCACTAGCGCTTTGCACAGAGCCATTCAGGGCCATGCAGAGGCAGGCCGTAGTACTGGATGGCACTGGCGTTGGCGAGGCGGACCGACTGGACTCCACGTGATGAGCGCTTGGTTCGACCCTCACGTTCACGAGCGCGTGCGATTTAGGCCTCGCGAACGGAACCAATGGCTACGGCCGCGCGAACGTTCTCCAGCTTTAAAGCACAGTACCCGAACGAGCCTACAAAGGAGTACCGCGAGAGCGAGGCATATGACATTGTCCCTACAATAGCGTTCATCCAGGGCTGCCCCGTGTTCAGCCTGGCCGCGTCGTGGGGAATGCGCTACGTGTTTACGGGCGGCGAGGACGGGTTTGTGCGGAAGTACGACTTCTTGGCGAGCATCAATGGGGCGCAGCTGCTCACGGTGAGCCAGCGGCACATGCTGCCGGACTCGATCACGAAGGCCGGGGTTCTGAGCGCGTACTGGGAGAACGAGCAGCCCCTGCTCGAGGAGGAGTACCAGGTTGCCCAGGACGGCTCGTACCTCCCCAAGCTATCGCCCGTTTACTCGCTCGCGGCGCAGGCCGAGGCGCTGTGGGTATGCGCCGGCCTCGAGTCGGGCGGCATCTCGTTCCAGTCCGCGACGTACGGCGACATGGGCCAGTGCGTTGCGTACTTCGACGGCCACACAAAGGCCGTAAGCGATCTGCGGATCAATGGCCCCGAGAACCAGCTTCTGAGCGGGAGCTGGGACAAGTCAGTAGCGCTGTGGGACTTGGACGCGGGCGTCCAGCTCCAGAACTACGGCGGGCTTGCTGGCCAGGTCAGCTGCGTGGAATGGCAGCCGCTAGGCGCGGCTCCTATCGGGCCGTCGCCGCCGTCTCCAAAGAGCGGGGAGACGAGCATCGAGAAGGGGGACGAGGAGAACGACGACGACGACAAAAGCATGGAATCCCTATTTGGGTCCGACGACGACGACGACGACGACGACAACAACAAAAAGGAAGAGGAGAAGGAGGAGGAAAAAGATAATGCCGAGAACCGCGAGGGAGAGGCGTCGAAGCCGGACGAGGAGCAGGCCGCCGACTCAGCCGGCGCTGTTGCCGATGCGGATGCCGATGCGAATGCCGACGCCGACGCGGCGCGGCATGAGCAGCCCGAGAGTGAGCGGCGCAACACGGGCCACGTCTTCCTTTCCGCCACGTTCAATGGGATGGTCGAGATCTGGGACGCGCGGCAGAAGACGCGTAGCGCGTGGCTGGCCGGCTCGCAGGCGCCGCCGTGGTGCATGAGCGCGTGCTGGTCACACGACGGGAATCGAGCATATGTTGGGCATAGAAACGCCACGATCGACGAGTACGATATGCGGAACATGGAGCAGCCGCGCCAGACGCTGCGGTTCCCGGCGATCTCGGGACCCGTGTCGTGCGTGGCGCCCATGCCGAACAATCGTAACCTACTATGCGCATCGTACGACAATATTCGCTTGTACGACCTTGAGTCGCAGCGCAAGACGCCGTTCTTCATCATTCCGGGCCACCACGGAACCATTGTGAGCCGCATGCTCGTCGACACGAGCGGCAAGTTCCTCGTGTCGACTGCCGGCGGGCGCGGCTGGACGGACTCGACAAGCGATATTGCCCTTGGCTACGAGATCGAAGCCAGGGTCCCCTAATGGGGAATGGGCTACTCTTGACAAGTCTGGAGCAAGTCTGTCCGACAAGTCTGTGGCGCGGGCCCATGGTCGCGAGCCGCGCGTGCTGCTGCGCGTGCTCATGCTGCGCGTGCTCCTGTGGCGCATGTTGCGACCCGGGCTATTTCTGTATTATTATGCTAGTCGCTAGCTTTTAGTTGTATTTACACTGCCTCAGGGCCCGGCCCGCGGACGTCTATTTGGGATGAAACCGCGTCCACAGCATGCCCGCGGCGACGGCGCCCATGGCGACGGCGAGGCTGAACGCGGCCTTTGGCGCCGAGTCGTTCAGGGAGCCGAGCACACCCGTGCCGCCGCGCGGCGACTTCTCGAGCTGGCCCAGCGTGTACAGGGCCGTGCTGCGCTTCGTGACCTTCCCCGTTTTGAGCACGGAGTAGCGCGAGATCTTCGGCCAGCTCGGAAGCGTGCGCAGCGGGTACCGCGAGCGCAGGCGTCGCGCCTTGCGGTCAATAGCCTCGTAGTTCTTGGCGTTGATCGACGCGGCCACGCCCTGGACGGCCATGTCGATCTCGTCGTCGTCGCTGGCCGGCGTCAAATTCTCGAGGAACGGCGCACCGTTCTCGAGGAACAGCGCCACGTACAAGTAGAGCACGTAGGCGAGACCCTCCTTCAGCACGGTGCGGATGATGTGCGTGATGACGACGGAGTCCGAGCAGTCGTGGCTGAACAGCGTGATGACTGGCGCAATGGCGAAGTAGCCGAGCGCCCGCCTGCTTGCCGGGTCCGACGACTTAAAAAAGCGGCCGAGCCCGTTCGCGTCGGCGGCAACCATGAGCTCTGGCACGAGCTGCAGCAGTTGTGTCGTTGGCACGAGGGACGACGACATGAAGTCGCGCAGCTGCTGCAGAGCCAGGCTCTCGAGCTGTTTTGTGGAATGCGAGTGTTGCGCAATGTCGTGGAAGCCCTGGTAATAGCTTAGCATCGGGTTCGCCGCCAGGACCGTTGCAATGCGGCGCTCGAGCTTCGCCCGCCCGGCCTTCGACACGGCTACACGAGACACGTCCAGCTGAACTTGCGGCTCATCCTTGTATTGCAGCACCGCTGGCGGCTCGCTGGCGGCTACACCTCCCTTTGCACGCATTTTTGAAAAATGTAGCTGGAAAGGTACCTAACCCGTAATCGACTTTCACGCATACATAAATGGTGGGCGCGAGGCGTATATACCACGCGCCAATGCTCGGCCGCGGGCGGTTCGCAACGGTGGTGGCACACGGAAGCGATAGGCAGCTGGCACTAAAAACGATCGACGTAGATGACCAAAGGCCGCCGCACAATTGGAGGGCCGAGATCGCCGCCCTGGAGCGGCTGCAGACGGCGGAGCACGTCGTTCATATGATCAACTGGTCAGCTAACCTGAAGAGTATGGACCCGCAGGTAAGCATTGAGATGCCGCGGTACGCGATGACGCTCGAGCATGTAATCTACCACTATGCAAAGGCCAAATATCCCCCCGGGTCGGGCTGGCGCAACGCCATGCCGGCGCAGCGCATATGTAGCATAATCGGCGGAATTGCCGCCGGCCTCGACTGCGTCCACAGCATGGGCATCATGCACCGGGACCTGAAGCCTGAAAACGTTTTGTTCAGCAGCCCTGAAAGCGAGCCTGTTCTCATAGACTTCGGCATCGCCTGGGTGCCGGGCGTGAGCGAGCAGTCCGAGCCCGCGGGCGACAGAATCACGGACGTCAGCAGCGCCGAGTACAAGGCCCCGAGCTCCTGTTCGGGATCCGTCACTACACTGACAAAATCGACCTCTGGGCGCTTGGCTGCATCCTGGGCCGGCTCCTTGGTCCGGACTGCCTGGCGCTGTTTGCTCCATATACGTCGGATATGGCACTTATAGCCGCCCAAGTGCGAGCAATTGGCCCGCCCAGTGCTCAAAGTTGTCCTAGTCTGGCTGGCTCGGTGGCTGAGCATATTCAAGGCTCCCTTGACGAACCCGCTCACGCCATGGGCGTGGACGTACACACGCCGCCGCCGCTGGCCGAGACGTTTCGGAAGCTAGACAGAAGTGAGGCGCTTGGCGCACTTGCTATAAAGTTATTGAGCTACGAATGGACGGCAAGGCCAACCGCACAGGAGGTTGCTCGCAAAATACAAGAACTTCAGAAGAACACCTCCCTGTAAACACCAACAGCAGTGGCGCCGCAATGCTTTGCACTGCACCTAGCTTTCCTGGCCGCGCTATCTCTGGCAGCACAGTCCTGGCAGTATACATGGCCGCACTGGCGCAGAAACCACACGGATCTGTGCAACTGGGTGTTGCACGATACACACACCACGCGCTCAACTACGGAGTGCGTGAAGCCAGCATGAGCCTCGCGTAGGCATAGCTTCGCCATAACCATTGCGGACAACGGCTTTTTTCCGCAAGCTCTGGAGTACTCATCGAGACTCTGGGACTGGGCCTCGAGAAAGTCGCGCTCCTCTTGCTGGATGGCTTCTAAATAGTCCTGTCTGCCCCTGTGAGCCGTGGGATCACCTGCGCGCTGCGAACGCTCAGCCTGTTGCCACTCGAGTCTGCTTTGCGGCGACATCGTCCCCGCGCTAAGTCCTGGGCTCGAGGGCACAAATCTATCAGGCTCTACATGAACAAATGTATGAGTCGCATGCGGTCCCTCTGATATGTGGACATGGCGATTCCTCATTCCAATGGCACTTGTACGGTTAGTTCGCCGCGGCACATTGCCAGGAGACTGCCCAGCCAGAACCGGCGGCACAGCGTTCGACCTGTCACGCCGCTGTGGCTGCTGTGGCGCGTGATGGTGAAGCAAAGGTTCACGGGGCTGTGGGTCGTGCTGCCGAGGAAGAGGTGGCTCACTCTGCTGCGAGTGCTGTTGCTGTTGTTGTTGTTGTTGTTGTTGTTGTTGTTGTAGGTGCTCAAGGCTCGATTCTACCAACATGGCTATACGGCGCTGTTGCAGTTCGTGCTCAAATGGCGCCAGCCCATTCTCGTACAACTGGCGCGCACGCGCCTCCGGATTGGTGGGAACTGCGTATGGCAAGCGCGGCGGTGCGCGTTCTGTATCGTGCTGATTTAGGGGTTGGTGCAATACGTGCTCGTACCACTGCTCGTGCGCAGTGCGCCGTGCCGAAGACGATCGGGACGCGGCGACTCCGTCGCGAACCGACGATGATTGCAAGTTTACATTGAACGCTGCCGCTGCAGCTTCGATGTGAGCGGCGTGCACGCGGGCCGCGCTCTCCGCCCGTATTTGCTCGCGTATGCGCTGCTGCTGCAGAACCTCCGGAAGTAAATGTGCGAGATCGCCTGTGTGTCTGGGTGGTATAAAAGGCCGGTACGCATACTCATGCAAGTTGTACAAGGGCAGAGTCGCCTGTGGTTCCTTAATCTGTATGGGCCGCCCCTGAGCATGCAGCTCTCGCACGCGCTGCATGCGCATTCTAGCGACGCGCGAGTCGCAGTGCTGCTCATCATCCTCACCCCGCGGCCGCTTTCTTTCGGGAACCACAGCCGCTTCACTCGCGTCCTGCATTCGCGGCGCGCTTGAGCCGCTCCGTCCGTCACGGACTGCACCCAGCATCCTTAGGTGCGGAAATTCAGCGTGTATCGTATTTGCTGGTTCCATTGTTGCGCGCGAGAATCCAAAGTCTTCAGGTTAGTGCTACGTATTCGATTGCGGAAGGCTGGCCAATTCCTTGTGCGGCTTCTAATTAGGATCGCACTGATTTCGGTAAGTGACTAGCCGAGATCGCGCGCGTATTTAAATAACATGCGATGCTACTTATTGTTTTGAGCCTATCGCTGCGCGCCTTTATTTCTTAGTGGGGTCGCATCTGCATGCTGCATGTGAGGGCAAGGCCCAGCGCTGCGGTAGCGTTTCTTTCTGCTTGCAGATAAGTTTATCACATATCTCTAAAGTAACTGCCAAAGCTTTAGTGCTTACACATCCTACCCATAGTAGTCGTCGCTATGGTTATTTTTACTATACACAGGAACAGTTATGCGGCTCGCTGCTTTTCACCTTTGCTGCGACCACCTTAATGTACATGTCATAATCACCTTTCGGCAGCCAGTGGAACCCTCCGCTGACAACCTTAGATAAGTTTAGGGATGGTTGCAACCGGGCCAGTCCACCCAAGCGCTACGCTTGTTGGTCGAGTCTATGCAGACCCACTGGCCACCTTGAATCCAATAGCCGTTCGTGTTAGGTTCATTAGACCCGCACCCCCTATTCCAGTACAACCAGAAATGTGAGGCTGTTCCTCCGTTGTTCTTCACACCAAGACTACCGTCACCGATGTCCTGCCGGCATTGTCCAGGTGGCAAGCCGAACTCTCTGTAAAGACCGTTTCCACGTCCGCCCTGGTTGTATTGCCCGATATAGATGTTCTCAGGAACGCCCGGGCAGTCCCGCTTACTCAGTGTGACAGGATTGGGGTCTTCCTTAACAGTTAGTTTATGGCTCCGACCATCAACACTATGCGATGACGCCATGATCCTGTCGTCACTTCATCGACCGAGCCTACTGCGACTGCAGCAATGTCGTAAATACTCAAATATTTTCCAGGATCCTCGAAGGTAACGTTTTTAAGGATAGAAGGAACGAATCCAACGGTGTTGGTATCATTGTTGTAACAGATACCGTCCTATAGTAGGGTCGTGCCCTCACTAAGGAAACAATTGCGCAAACTGAAAATACCTTCAGCAGCATATTCCCACTCTAGCTTGCGATAAAAGTGTGATCAAATGTGCGTGAGCCTGTAACTTTATATACTTTATCACACGTGTATGCTTTCCCCACAATTGACCCCACAAGTGGCCCTACAGCAATCACCCGCCTACACTGCGGGGTTCTTACTAAAATTTCCGTAGAGACTCAGTCGAGTACCAGTTTCAACAACGTAAGGACTCTGCATCGTCTGATCACCATCGCCACACACGCCTTCATCACGATCTCACGATAGGTCAGCCGTATGCAAGGGCATGTCCATCCTGGCATCTCTCTGCATGCACTGATTTCGACGCCCCAGTCTTCCTCATGGTAGTATCGTGCGGTCCATATAATCGCCTTAGTCACATAGCCCTAAGGGCTGTCTCGTGATGCGAGCGCCTGTCCCAACCACCCGACTCTGCATATGACAAAGCAGTTCTCGCTGCCCTGCCCGGCAGGGTGAATTTGTCAAAATTTCACTCCTCGTCTTCCCTTCAGACTTTCCATACCACACAAATGTCGCACCGTAAGTACGAAGAGCCCCGTCACGGTTCGCTTGCCTTCCTTCCCCGCAAGCGCGCTGCCTCGCAGCGTGGCCGCGTTAAGTCGTTCCCCAAGGACGACCCGAGCAAGCCCGTTGGCCTGACTGCCTTCCTTGGCTACAAGGCTGGCATGACGACGATCGTGCGTGAGCTCGACCGCCGCGGCTCCAAGATGGACAAGCGCGAGATTGTTGAGGCTGCCACCGTTGTTGACACGCCTCCTCTCGTTGTTGTCGGTGTTGTTGGCTACGTCGAGACCCCGAAGGGTCTGCGTACGCTCACGACCGTCTGGGCCGAGCACCTGAGCGACGAGGTGAAGCGCCGCTTCTACAAGAACTGGTACAAGAGCAAGAAGAAGGCCTTCACTTCTTACGCCAAGAAGTACTCCGAGGGTGGTGCTGACGTCGAGAAGGACCTCGAGCGCATCCGCAAGTACGCCTCGGTTGTGCGTGTGCTGTGCCACACCCAGATCCGCAAGACGCCGGTTGGCCAGAAGAAGGCCCACCTCGCCGAGATCCAGGTGAACGGTGGCTCTATTGCCGACAAGGTCGAGTGGGCCAAGAACCACTTCGAGAAGACCGTCGACGTGAGCTCCGTGTTCGAGCAGGACGAGAACATCGACGCCATTGCCGTCACGAAGGGTAAAGGTTACGAGGGTACGACCGCTCGTTGGGGCACGAAGAAGCTGCCGCGCAAGACGCACCGTGGTCTGCGTAAGGTTGCCTGCATTGGCTCGTGGCACCCGGCCAACGTCCAGTGGACCGTTGCCCGCTCCGGTCAGGACGGTTACCACCGTCGTACGTCCATCCACCACAAGATCTACCGCGTGGGCAAGGCTGACGACAAGTCGAACGCCAGCACGTCGTTCGACCGTACTGAGAAGACCATCACCCCCATGGGTGGCTTCGTTCGTTACGGTGACGTGAAGAACGACTTCCTGCTCATCAAGGGTGCCATCCCTGGTGTCAAGAAGCGTGTCATCACGCTCCGCAAGTCGCTCAAGGTTCACACCTCGCGCCAGGCTACGGAGAAGATCGAGCTCAAGTGGATCGACACGGCCTCGAAGTTCGGCAAGGGTCGCTTCCAGACCCCGGCCGAGAAGGCTGCCTTCCTCGGCACCCTCAAGAAGGACCTGTAAATCGTGTAGTATTCGTAGAATGACTACTCGTCTGCAGTGTGCGACTTAACTTAATTATTACTTTTTTTAGGTTCAACTGATTTTTTCTTTTCGCTCCTATCTATGAAGTGTGCTTGGCGCCGCCGCTCTTGGCCATGCGCTGCGTGAGAAATTCATTGACTTGGTGCTGCACGCTTGCGGCGTCTCTTCTCAGCTCGTAGAGCGGCGTGCCGGGCTCGGCGACTGTGGCTGCGTCGCGCGAAGCATCGGTGGGTGGCGGCGCCGTCTCTGTGGCTTTAGAAAACACCTTCTCCTCGTCTCCGTGTTTGTACGTGGCCTTCAGCTGCATAGGAGTGTTGGGCCCAGGCTAGGGCAGGTCCGCTAAAGTTCGTGAGAATATGAGTAAAAAGGACACACAGTTAACAAAGGACACACAATATGTTGATGACCTGCCGCACACAGCCTTAGGAAATCCATGCAGAAACGAGTCGCATTTAGTTGAAGCAGGTCCAATATTCTTTATCGTTAGGCTAAAATAATGCGCTTCTTTTTTTGTGCCGCCGAAAACTAACGAGTGCGTTTATTTCCGTAATTAGTTCACCTCCAGCTTCGTCAGGTTCTTCACGAGCTCGTGGTTATTACGCGATTTCTTCGACACCTCCGAGATTGTGGTCAAAGACTTCTTCCACGTAGCCAACCGCTCCTCAATGGTGTTCCAGTGCTCCTCCGTGACGGGGCCGACGATCGACGCCGTCTCGACCGTGAACACGCCCGTGAGCTGGTTCATGCGGCCCTTGAGAAGGCCGGCCTTGACAGCGTCGAAAATGACAATCTCCACGTTCTCCTCGGGAATGTCGACTGTTTCAGCGATCGTCTTGTACTCAAGCTCGCGCGAGCGCGATGCAAGGCGGGCGAGCGCCGTGACGCGCGCCTTCTTCGCCAGCACGCGGTCCGATGTGTACTTCGAGTCTAGCTTCGCAAACGCAGTGTGATCGCCCTGCGAGATGGACTGCAGCGCCTCGTAGAGTCCGTCTGACTTGCCAGCAAGGGCCTGCACGCTCTGCAAAACGAGCACGGGCTCGAAGTTGTACTCTGCGGGATCGGCGAGGAGGCGCTCGACCAGCAGCTTCGACACGCCGCTGAGCGTGGGCTGCACGGTGACAACCTTCGTCATGAACTCGACGGCCTCGCGCGAGGCCGTGACGGGCAGATTGTTCACGAGCTTCGTGACAAGCTCTTCTTGCGTCTCGGCATCCACGTCCCACATCTGCAACCACTCAGCCAGCTGGGGGAGCTGCGGAACGAGCTGGATCATGGACTTCGTCTCGGCGGAGAAGTCCAGAATCTTGCTGAACACAAACGCCTTCTGCGCGCTGTCCACTGGGAGAATGTTAAATAGGTTGCCCAGCACAGAGAGGAGGGCCAGCTGCTGGGTGTGCACAGCCGGGATCTTGTTCGCAATGTTGGCCAGAATGACCGGCACCAGCGCGCTGAAGTCCGGCGCCGTCGACAGCACGAAAAAGAGGAGGTTGAACGCCGCCTCGAACTCGGCCGGCGGCGACTTCAACAGCGCACCAGACGACTCGGCCAGTGTGAAAAAGGAATCCTGCGTCTCAGCGGGCATCGCGCTGCCTGCATCGAGCGCGCCCGGCGTCGATTCCAGCACAGACTGGAACTCCTGGGCCATGCTCGTCAGCGGGCCGCCGGGCTGGTTGTTGCGCTGGTCGATGAGACGCGTGATGTCGTTCATGCTGTCGACGATGGCACTGCCGGCCTCACTGTCGACAACAATATACTTCGTGTTGCTCATCGTGGTCACCTAAACGCGCTACTACGAGATTTTCGGGGTTAAAAGTTTTGACTGACTAACGGCCGCCGCGGCTCACGAGCGCGAGGCGGAGCGCAGCTTTCTGGTTTGACCCGCTGTTTAAGTGCGTAATCTGCGCGCACTGTTTTTGAATATGGCTGGTCTAGTAATTCATATATTTGTCCCTATTTTATGTCTCGTGGCGCTGCGTGTCAGAGCCTTCTCTAGGCTAGGTTATTCCTGCTAGGTTATACCTTACCGCTGCAGCATCTCGCCCCTTAGAACCTGCTGATCAACCAACCGCTAAGAGCGCTCGCGTTCTTCAGCAGTGTGATTCTCAAGTGATCTCCCAAACTGTCTTCATTATGGTGCGCTCTCAAAATGTGACTGCAGCACCGGCACTGCACTGCAAGGAACGGGATGCATGGCCATAATGGGACACGATCATAACTACGGGACACGAATACAACTCATGAATTCGGTCCTATGAACTCGAATCCCAGACGGATGGTGTCATTTGAAGGCGCATTTCCCCTGAACATAGGTGCCTGCATATGGCACAACCCTACATGAAGACGCGTCAAATGCTGTCTGTCAGCGGTGCGAGGAGCCGCGCAGCCAGGCCGGAGCGCACATACGTGCGCTCCGGTCGCAATGACTTCAGCTTCCATGTGCCGTCCACACATTGTCATATTTCGTGATAATACGCGCCCACCTTGAACTTCGAGAGGAATGACCCCGAGGAGAGCTGGGTACTTGATGTGGTCCTCCATGCTCCACACGGCTTCGGTGTCTACGTTAGCCAGCTCTTTGATGTCCCCGGCGCCGATTTGGTGCAGCGTCTGCGCGTTCTTGAAAAGGGTTCGCAGATCCTAGGCAAAGTCGTGCGGAGAGCTGTACTCGAACCGGAATGAGCCGCATTTCTAAATCGAGCCGGATTCACAACCTTCAACATCGCGTCAGGAAGTGCAAGCTCCTCCAAGGCAATCCATTGCTTTGTGTCGATGTAGCAGCAGCACTTGGCTGTGGTGCCTCGAATTTCCTCTACAGTGCCTGCGGCGTTCATCTGGCTAGAAAGCTCTGCCGCCACTGCCAAGGAAAATATCAGTGTGTGTGCGGTTTGATAATAGCAGAATCCTGTTGTTCAATGGATCCCGATTACGCTTCGCGCTGGTCCAAACATGTTTTAAATGCAGAAAGAGCGATTCCTATGTGCGATCGAAGTACAGTGCAGAGCCGTTATAAATTCCCAGTTGAGCCCGCGCTTGGCCTAGTCGCCAGCAGGCACGCTGTCTCCACCACTAACGGTGCGCCAAGAAGCTCGGCAGTAGCAGCGAGAGGAGGCGCACAAATGTACTGCCTAAATAGCTCTCATAATGAGAAAAACATAGAAGTTATGAGGACGTAATAAGCATATCATTGCTTGCAGAATATTTGCTTAAGCTTGCGATGCGACTTTCTGAACAGAGATACCACTGGGCGCTCTTCTTCGCAGGTCCTTCCACGAGTAGAAGTGAGGCCACTTAGTGACCAGACGCAGTTGTTTGGAGAGAATCATCCCACATAGTGTAACGGCTAGCACGGTCCGCTTTCATTCTGACAAAGAGGAAAGATCCGGGCAAACCCGAGTTCGACTCTCGGTGTGGGAGAAACAAAGTCACTCATTATTTTTTGGCTTGTTTTGGAGACTACTTTTTTTTTGTTACACCCCTCGTCATTGACCGGCCTACAATGCTGAGGCGTCTGCTAAGAACAGCAATAATACCATGCCGACAGTACGCAACTAGGCAGCGCAGGCGCGCGCCTGCTCCGGTTGTAGACATAGAGTCGCAGATTTCGGAGTTTCCGGAGGAGCAGCGCAAGCAGATCATGGACCAGGTGCACGGCGACCTGCCCCGAATGGACCAGAAGGAGGTTGGCGGTGACGATTTCACGGCGAATCTTATCCTCGAGTTCCTGGAAAACGCTGAGTCGCCGGCGGCCCTCGACGATGGGTTTTGGAAGTCGGTGCGCGGCCTGGCCAGGTCTGCCACGCGCCAGAAGAACCCGGAGTACCTTGAGATTTTTGCGGCCCTTTTCGACAGCGCTAAGGGCATAGAAACGCCTGAACTGCGCCACCAAATGCTGTATGAGATTGGCCGCTATATTTATCGACAGAAGCAGGTTCGCATGGACCCAGTTAATGAGGTTGAGTTTCTCGATACCCTGGTTACGAACGGGCGCGTCTTCAATGCCCTAAAACTCTGGCGCTCGCGGCAAGCAAAACCTGATGTCGCTGACTCCGTGTACTGGCCCGAGGTTGGCGTGCTGTACCACATAGAAGCTGGTCTTCTCCGCAGTGCAGATGCCTTAGCCACCGAGCTGACATCGAATCTAGATGGCTACACGCCGCCGCGTGTTCTGGTAGCCCTCATTGAGGCGTTGTCACGACAGATACGCCGCGATCGAGACGTAGCTTTCTCAAAGAAGCGTCTCGAGGCGTGGGGTGCTAAACTTATGTCGGACTCGTTGGTCTCCAGGCTATACGTTGATGAGGATGATGAGCCACGCAGCCTGGATGAGAAGCTGCAGGAACGGCGGGAAGTCACCGCCGACGACCGGAGCCGGTCACTAGCGGCCATAATCGCGGCAAGACAGTGGCTTCTAGCCACTGCATTTGCCGACTCGTTTCAGGAAATGTCTCGTGAGGACTTGATGCGGGCCTTAGAAGCATCTACTGAGAGTAAACACACTGTTGAGGACGAAGTGATCCCGTTCCTCGACACAATTTTGAGCCAGGACTTCGAGAGGGCCGACGATGGACGCCTCCTTGCTACACTGGCTTTATCCTTTGCACGCTCTGGCGAGATTGACGATATGAAGGAGCTCCTCAAGGAAATGTCTCTACGGCCGCGACGGCCGACTCCTATTCCTGAAGCTTGCCAGGCAGCTATCGCCCGAGCAATTCTGATTGAACGCACAATAGGCTTAGACGAAAAGATCTCGATCATTGGCGAGTGCCTGACTGGCCCTTCCCCAGCCCGCGAAGTGGTCCGGAAGCTTCGGAAAGTCGCACGCAGTGATTTAATAACCGACTACTGGGCCCGGTATGAAGGTGAAGTGAGCACGAACTTGGCTTTAGAGGTACTGCGCTCTCGAGTCGTTAGGGATGAAGCAGGTTTATTAAGGCTCGGTCTAGGTCCAGAGACGTGGAGGTACATCTGGTACCTAGTTGCTACTAAAAAGGCGCCGGTAGCACCCGATACTGCGTTCAAGGCTATGCTTCAGCAGTATGACAACTCGGAATATGAGTTGAATGATTCAGTCATGTCATTGGCCATTCCAGCGATGGTCGTGGCGAACGCGAGCGTGATCGATGGCGCGGCAAGTGCTCTTGCCGCTCTTCAAGTGAGAAAAGACAAGTACAACGTGCCCGTAACGCACGCAAACAGCATAGTGCTGCTGGAGACTCTCAAGAAGATGCTTAAGGGGCAACGAACTCCATTTAGCCCTCCAACGCGAAAGGATTTTGCGGCAGCGCTCTTACAGAGTGTCCAGCAAGAGCCGGTACCTTTGGAAGACTTAGTGAAGCGCGTTTCTGCCGTCTTGGGAGCTGACGACTTAGCTTCGCGTGTAGATCGTATCGCACATGGTCTCCAGAATTGATAAAAAACGCGCGCACGCTAGTGTGCTGTATAATTTTGAACAAAGCAAAGCGTATTATATAGAGATTCACGAGCCTAATGATGTACATATTATGAACAACTTCAGTCTAGTCGAACGACTTGGACTTGTTACTGCAAAGTTCAGGGAAGAAGCTCTTTCTTGTCTGAAAACATTTCTGCTGAAATTGAAAGTGCTATCTGTACATTAGAGAATCAATATGTATATTAGGCACAGTCAGTTCTTTCATTTCCACCTGAACGGGGCTTAAAACCTTTTTTTGTTTTAGTGCATTTTGGTGTCTCGCCGCTCTCTGCTTAGCGCGCCTGTTTCCCCAATCACCTACTACATGTGTGAGCCCCGCGCTTTTTGCTCGCCACGACTTGCCTGATTATATCAAGGGTTAGGCTACCTTATTCCTCGCTTCGAACTTCCTCATTTAAAGCGTTAGATATGATATGGCGTTGGCGCCTAAAATTCGTCGAAAATTGCCAAAAAGGGAATAGAGAGTTATTTTTGGGGCGGGAAACAGATCTAGCTCGATAGCCCTCCCTTGGAAACACAGCCCAGACCCGGATTTCGTTGCCAAATAAGCTCCTTCGTACGTATTTTGATGGTTCGAGTGACCTTACAAGTGGTCACTGTGACGACGGAAGGTCTAGGGTAATGCGAGATGCGTTTCCGTGCTCCTTAGCTATAAATTGACCGCCTGTCCACCGCATTTCCGCCACTTAGTTCTGTAAAAAAACCCAACAGAAACATGGCTCGCCCACACCCTCTCGAACAGCTCACCGAGGCCGAGGCCAAGAAAGCTGTCCAGCTTTTGAAAAAGGCCAACGCCGGCAAGGAGATCCACATCAAGAATGTCCAGGCTCAGGAGCCGCCGAAGGCCGAAATGAAGAAGTATCTCCAGGCAGAGCATGCGGGATCACCCATCCCTCCTCCTCCGCGGATTGTGTACTGCGTGTTCTTCGTGCTGAAGGACTACCGCGCTGAGGAGCTGTGGCTTGATCTGGACCAAGAGACAGTGCTGCGCCGCCAGAAGTTCCCCATCGGTGCGCACCCGCCGTGCGACCAGGATGAGTTCGATCAGCTTGAAAAGATCATGATGCAGCATCCTGAGACGCACAAGGCGTTTGAGAAGCTCGGTCTTGACGAGAAGGCAATCAAGGCCGTGTCTCCCGACGCGTGGATGTACGGCTCGGACTCAGCTGAGTTGAAGCCGCGCTATGTCACTTTCCTCATGTACATGCGTGACCCCGAGACGAACCACCCTGATTCGAATATCTACGCGCGCCCTCTGCCATTCTGCCCCGTGTTTGACATTGTCACGGGCGAGTACGTGCGCATTGACTGGTGCGCTACGGGCGGTGACGGCGACGATGACGAGGAGATCAACTACGCCACCCGCAACACGAACAAGCCCATCACTGAGAGCTTTGAGAACCGCGAGTACCTGCCCGAGCTGCGCTCGGACGGCGTTCGCACGGATCTGAAGCCCTACAACGTTGTGCAGCCGGAGGGGCCGTCGTTCAAGACTGACGGCACGCTTGTGAACTGGCAGAAGTGGAGCTTCCGCGTGGGATTCAACCCCCGCGAAGGAGCCGTTCTGCACGACGTGCGCTACGATGGGCGCCAGGTCTTCTACCGTCTGTCCGTTTCGGAGATGGCTGTGCCGTACGGCGACCCGCGCCCGCCGCTGCACCGCAAGCAGGCATTCGACCTGGGCGACATTGGCGCTGGCTTCTCGGCGAACTCGCTAGGCCTCGGCTGCGACTGTCTTGGCGTGATCCAGTATTTCAACGGCACGCTCGTGAACCCAGATGGCAGCGTTGAGGTCCGTCCCAATGTTGTGTGCATGCACGAGCAGGACGATGGAATCCTGATGAAGCACACGAACTTCCGCACGAATGTCGGCCGCGTGGCACGCCGCCGCATTCTCATCCTTCAGACTGTCATCACTGTCGCGAACTACGAGTACATTTTCATCTGGCACTTCGATCAGGCCGGTGGTATCGAGCTGGAGGTCAGGGCGACGGGCATTGTCTCGACACAGTACATTGACCCCAACAAGACGTCCAAATGGGGTACGGTCGTCTCTCCTGGCGTTTTTGCTGCGTCGCACCAGCATGTGTTCTCCGTCCGTATTGACCCCGCCATCGACGGCCACAACAACACCGTCCAGGTCTGCGATACGGTGCGACCGCCGTGGGACCACCTTAACCCGAAGGGCACTGCTTTCTACAACGACGTGAAGAATGTGGAGGTTAGCTCTGCTCTGGACATGGACATTTTCAGCAACCGCTACGTTAAGATCGTTAACGAGCATGTCATAAATCCGGTGACCATGAAGCCTGTCGGATACAAGCTCTCGGGCGTGCCCACAGCATTGCTCATGCCAGCGGAGGGCTCCATCGCTCGCGAGCGTGCCCGTTTCGCAACCCACCACTACTGGGTCACGAAGCACAGGGATCAGGAGTTCTACGGCGGCGGCGTGTGGACGAACCAGTCGTCAAAAGAGATTGGTGGTGTGACGCAGGCCGTTGCACGCAAGGAGAACGTACGCGATGAGGACGTTGTTCTGTGGCACTCGTTCGGCCTGACGCACCACGTTCGCCCCGAGGACTGGCCCATCATGCCCATGGAGAAGATCACGATGTCGCTTACGCCTTTCGGCTTCTTCACGGAGAACCCCGCTATTGATGTGCCCTCGTCGACCCAGGACTTCAACCGCTCCGTTGAAGTCAAGGACTGCCGCAGCTGCCAGAAACTTTAGGCCTCTGCCGAACAAGCAAAGTAAGCACGAATCTATCCGTACATAAAACTATTTTATTAGCACTTTCCAATTAACTGAACTCGCTTTTTTACACTGAGGCGCCTCTTGCTGCCCCGTAGAACGTGTGAGAGCCCAGACACTAGAGCCAGCCACAAACAGCAATGGCAGGCATTGCTCCTATTCAACATATTCTATATCAAAGGTCTCCATACAATGCTCAACCCATTTAGGGAGAATGCTCTCTTTATTGTTCCCCCTTCCGCCAAGCGTCACGCTGTTTCCAACAACACACAGATGGCGCTTAGGACGAGTTATAGCAACGTTGATTCGCCTCGAATCGGAAACGAAGCCTACATTTCCGGGGCTATCGTTGCTACGCACCATTGACAGAATTATGACCTCCTTCTCACGACCTTGGAACCCGTCAACGGTAGAAACCTCCACGTCTATGTCGGAGCCAGAAAGAAGGGAGCGAATGAGGGCAACTTGCGCATTATAGGGGGCAATGACGCCGATGTCGGATCCTTTGACTCCAGCTTTTCGTAAGGTGTGAATATACTCAACCACTTTCTCTGCCTCGCGCGGGTTTTTGGTACTCAAGGCGTCTTCTTCTTTGACTTCTGGGTAAACACCGGTCATTGTGTCAATCCATAAAGTCGGCCATTCCACAGCCGGGCCGGGCTCGACGCCGCTCAAGTCCGTAAGTTGCTGGTTGGCAACGCTCTCATGGGCAGTGAGCGCCCCGTCGTACATGAATTTCGACGGGAAGTCCATAATTTCTTGGCACATCCGGTACTGGATGGAAATCAGGTGCTTCACTTTGGTGCCATGAGCAGCGACGATAGCGTCAAACAGAGTCGTTTCCAGCGTCTCTAACGTTGCCGTAGTCGACGATTTGATGGTGGGCGGCAGTTGCTTGTTATCGCCGGCCACAATGAGCCGCTTTGCTCCCGGGTCTATCATAGCCGGAATCCAGCACTGAGGAAGTAGCGCCTGCGAGACTTCGTCTATAATAATTGTAGAGAACATGGGAGTTACTGATCCCAGATCCTTAGACCCGGCGCCATGCAGAGTTGCCGCCACGACCTTTGCAGACTTGAGCATGGACTCCATCAGTTTCCCTTCACGCGACCTGTAGTCCTTGCGGAGTTCTTTGAGCAGCTTAAATGCTTCGCCTCGGCTCATGCTTGACTTCGCTTCGGAGTCCTTGGACTTTCCCTTGGCACCTCCGTGCTTGCCCTTCGGACCACCGCGTCGCAGCGCTACGCCCAAAGTACTCTGAATCTCAGACTGGAGCTCACGTAAAATTTGGCCGTCATCGCCGTTTTTGGACAGTAAATCGTACGAGTGCCGCAGCACAGCGGGCGACAGGCGAGCAGGATGTCCGAGGCGCAAAAGGTCATGGCTGCGACTCATAGGCATCACATCGGCCAGCCGTTCGACAATGTTGTCCACTGATACGTTCGAGGGACCGCACACAAGTACACGCTCACCGCGTTTCACGAGCTGGCAAATAATCTCGACAAGGGTGCTGGTCTTCCCCGTTCCGGGCGGCCCATGGATAACGGACAGGTTGCTGCCCAAAGCATAAGCAATTGCATTCTTCTGTGGCTCGTTAAGATTGTGCGAGGAAATGGTCGTCTCGACAGCATCGGCATCGAGCCCAACTTGGGCCGGAGCAAACCCGCGCATAAGCTGCGCCACAAGCCCAAGATCTTTCCCGCTCCTCATCTTTTCGCCGGCCCATTTCATCCGCTTGAACACTGCTGTATCGGAAAGCTTCGTCAACCATAAGCGGCCCTGCGGTAGCGCATCGAGCCTGTCGTCCTCAGCTATAACCGAAAGCGACTCGCGACCAACTTTCAAAACGACAGCTCTGGCGAGGGAATCTTGGTCATGTTGCACCTCGGCATTGTCTGGAGCACTCGCGCCACTCGAATTGCTGTTTGACTTGGCCTCACTTTTCTTGGGCTGTTCGTCTACTCTCACAATGTCGCCCACCTTAAAACAAGGGTCCCAAATGTAGTCGGAAGACACGAGAGCCGGGTCCGGCCCCAGCTCGAGAATAGTTCGCCCGCCAAATCCTGTGGAAGTGCCTTGGGCAACGAGATTGAGCATTGCCAATTCCTGAGCCTCAAGCGCTTTTGGAGACAACGAGCTCAGAAGCTCAGAGTTCTCTGATGCCTCGTCTTTTTCCAATCGACTCAATGCATCAAGAACTCTACTAGGCGCTATGCGTTTCAGAATTGCGTCGGCAGACATAGAGAAATACGGCGCCTCCCAGGATAGTAGGCTAGGCTAGTAGTGGTCTCGAGGTAGATTCATCCCCCAGAGCTTCGAGGGTTTGTGCTTCTCTTGATCGTGTCAAACGAAGGACGAGCGAGGCACGTTCGTATCGCAGGCAAGCTATGTCCGAGGATGTGGAGAAACTAGAAGCCCTCCACTCCCAGCTCCGGCATGTGCGAGCTCTCTTACCGCAGATGATCCAGAAAATCGCGTTCGTGGGTGACGATGCTGCTAGCGTCGACCTGTTCCAGGGGGTCGCTCAAGACCTGAACGAGTGGAAATCGGCATCTGCAGTATTCGACTCGCAGTACAACGAATTGAAGTCATTGATGGACAAACTGACTGAGCCGCACGCCGATGCGTCGAGATAGGTCGACGTTTAGTCCGTCAAGCCAGTCTGGAAAATCGCGGCCTAAAACAGAGAAGGCCTTAGGATTAATGATTATGGGCTCGCAAAAGAAGCCTGGAAAAGAAGGTCTTGCGGGCTTGTAATAAAATAGAGGCGTCGAAGCCATGCTGACGCGCAGCATTGATCCAAAGCTAGGTCCTAAGCTTCTAGGCTAAGACACAATAAAACAAATCGTATATATTAGGATAATCGGACGTTGCATACCTAATAAACCGCATGGCATTGAGCCATTTATCTGATCTCTGCATTGCCGAGAATAAGTCTGGACGTGCCGCCCGCTTCAGGAATAGCGGCCGTGCTTTGCCCATCAGCGAGTGCAGTGCACGTGATTTCAAGCGAAAACAGTAAGTAGTAGTATGTGCCACAATGGGTCAGCGCGCTACTATGAGTCAGGGCGGGTCCGCTGTATATATTTCGTCGTTGAACAGAACATTCTAAAAAGCATGTCACAGCAATTAAGAGAGACGTTTAAAAAGTGTAAGGCGGAGGGCCGGTCTGCGCTCATCACCTTCCTCACGGTAGGCTACCCATCCATTGAAGAAACCGTTCCGCTGTTGCTCGCGCTGCAGAAGGGCGGCGTAGATGTGATTGAGCTCGGCATGCCGTTTAGCGACCCCATTGCTGACGGCCCCGTCATCCAGAATGCGAACCAGATTGCACTGGAGAACAATGTGTCGCTGAAGGTCGTGATTGAGACCGTCAAGAAGGCGCGCGCCGCCGGCGTGAAGGTGCCGCTGCTGCTCATGGGCTACTTCAACCCGCTGCTCCAGTACGGCGAGGAGAAGTTCGTGCGCGACGCTCGCAGCGCCGGCGCCAACGGATTTCTGCTGTGCGACCTACCGCCCGAGGAGGCGCAGCGCTTCCGCGCCGTGTGCTCGGAGCGCGGCATGAGCTACGTGCCGCTCGTGGCTCCTAGCACAACGAACGAGCGCCTTGAGAAGCTCGTTGGCGTTGCTGACTCGTTTATTTACGTTGTGAGCCGCATGAGCCCTACGGGGTCGACGGGCACGCTTGCCGAGAACATTGATGTGCTTCTTGAGCGCGTGCGCGCGAAGGCCGGCAGCACTCCCTTGGCCGTGGGCTTTGGCATTTCCACGCGCGAACACTTCCTGCAGGTCGCGGACTCGGCCGACGGCGTGGTTATTGGCAGCCACCTCGTATCACTTATTGGTAAGGTGCCGAAGGAGCAGCGTGAGAAAGAGGTGTTCAAGTACATCCAGGAAGTCGTGGGCAACCGTGCCGTTGACGAGGGCACGATTATTGAGGACGCACTTGCGCCCGGCGCATACGCCGACACGGCCGAAGCAGCCGAGGCGGCGGCCGAGGCGATCACGAGCGGCCAGGACCGCTTTGGCGAGTTTGGCGGGCAGTATGTTCCGGAGATCCTGCATGAGGCCCTGAAGGAACTTGAGCATTCGTTCGTGACTGCACGCGACGACCCCGCGTTCTGGGAGGAATTGCGCTCCTACTACCCCTACATGGGCCGGCCATCCTCGCTGCACATTGCTGACCGGCTGACCGAGAAGATGGGCGGTGCGCGCATCTGGCTGAAGCGCGAGGACCTGAACCACACAGGAAGCCACAAGATCAACAACGCTATTGCGCAGGTCGTTCTGGCCAGGCGCATGGGCAAGACGCGGGTCATGGCCGAGACGGGCGCGGGCCAGCACGGCGTGGCCACTGCGACCGTTGCTGCAAAGTTCGGCATGCAGTGCACGGTTGTGATGGGCGCCGAGGACGTGCGCCGCCAGGCCCTGAATGTGTTTCGCATGAAGCTACTCGGCGCTGAAGTGATCGAAGTGCATAACGGCACCAAGACGTTGCGCGACGCCTGCAGCGAGGCCATGCGCATCTGGGTCACTAGGCTGCACGACACGCACTACGTGCTCGGCAGTGCCACGGGCCCGCATCCGTTCCCGACAATGGTCCGCACGTTCCAGAGCATCATTGGCAAGGAGATCCACGACGACTTTGCCAAGCTGCATCCCACGGGCAAGGAGTTCCCTGACTACATATTTGCATGTGTTGGCGGCGGGTCGAATTGCTCGGGCTCGTTCAGCGAGTTCATTCCTCACGAGCAAGTGAAGCTCATTGGTGTCGAGGCCGGTGGCCAGGGCATCGAGACGAAGTTCCATGCCGCGACTTTGTCGGCCGGTGTTCCTGGTGTGCTGCACGGCGCCAAGACCTACGTGCTCCAGGACGCGGACGGCCAGATCACAGACACGCACTCAATTAGCGCTGGTCTTGACTACCCCGGCGTCGGCCCCGAGCTGGCCTCGTGGAGGAAGAGTGGCCGTGCCGAGTTCATTGCCTGCAATGATGCCGACGCGCTGCGCGGGTTCCGTCTGCTCAGCGAGACGGAGGGTATCATTCCGGCTGTCGAGTCCTCGCACGCGATCATCAAGGCTGCTGAACTGGCCGAGGTGCTTCCGAAGGATAAGGACATTGTGATCACCGTGAGCGGCCGTGGCGACAAGGACGTGGCGCACGTTGCCGAGCTGCTTCCCGAGCTGGGTCCTAAGATCGGCTGGGACCTTCGTTTCGAGCAACAGTAAAAAAAAAAGAAAAAACTGCTAGGTTTGTAAATAGGTAAAGCGATATCTGCAACCGTTCAAATATAGCGCACTTCGTTTTGCTATACTAATTAGCGTGTGGACAAAAATTTATGGCCCCTGGCGGGACACTACTGGCGGCGGATGAACGCCTTAACTGCGCACGGCGCCCTAACCGCGGCTGCGTCGGCGGGCTAAAGCAAAAGTAGCCAAGCGTTCGACACTTCTCGCTGCAAAAGTGGTGCGCCTATTTGCCCAGAACCGGACCCTGTTATGGCATGAGCCACCCAGAGAATGGGTTAAGCGTGCCAGTAGTCCAAGATTGGCCCGGAAAGGGCACCGCGTCTGTGGGTTACGGGTCTGCGGGCGGCCTTGTTTGGGACGACGCGGGCGAGCCTGTGCTTGCGCGGCAGAATACAGCTCCGCGGCTGGTCAATAACGGTACACGTAAAATAGCCGATCCAGTGCAGCCTATGAATAGTTTCAAAAGCCAAGCAAGTAGCGACATTGCGAACATCTCGAGGTTTCTGGGTGCGATTGGGGCCGCCGGTATTCCCGAGGATCTCCTTATTGCCGAGACTTACGACACGGCGAACACGACATCGCCAAGTACTATTGACCCGCAAGTCGGCCAGCGCATTTACGAGGTCGACGCGGGCTCGGGCCTGTTTGCGTTTGCCGACGACAACTTCGTGTTCCTCGTAGACGGCGACGACAGCATTGTGCGGACTGTCGATATGTGCAGTCCAGTTTTGCAAATTGACAAGTTCGGGCTCGTACGTACGAGGCGCGGCCTGGCCACGATCGATTCCGCCGGAGACGTCGAGTACCTTAGGGATGACGCTTTCATGCATGCAAGCAGCAAGGGCAAGCAAGGAGACGAAGTACTGGCGACGTCCGTCGGCGGCACGATCATGTTGTTCGATGTGGAGACGAAGGCGCGCAAGTGGAAGCAGACAATGAGCCGCGGATCCATGAACAGATGGAGCCGAGTCATTGGTCTCGAGAACCCGGCCACGATTCTGTGGTGCAACCGCTTTGAGATGGCGCTCGTGGACTTGCGCGAGAAGCCGAGAAGGCGGCAAAAGGCGCTGTCCATACTAGACTACACAGACCGCCTAACCGAGATCAGAGAGGTGGACGCCGGCGTCGAGCGCGGAAACGATGTATTTGCGTTGACGTCAAGGGAGGTCTTGTGGCTCTCTGCAACGCCCTCACGCCCAATGCATCCCGTGCTCTCGCAGAGACACATGTTCTCTAATGAGGACAAGTCTCTGAACTTCTACCGTGGGGCGTTTGCCGGCAACGATCTCCCGACCATCTGCTCGCAGCTCACCCCAATAACGGCTGTCGGGTGCTTTGGGCGCACTCAAAAAGACGATCTGCCGGCGTCTTTACGAGACCTGTATTTCGTGGACGCTTGGCCCTCAATCATTCCGCAGAGCCATATGACTCGCGAGACCTCACTGGGCGTGGATCTTTACAGTGTGGGCCGAGACGGTGGGCTGTTCAAGCAGTCGTGGGCGAAGCCGGACGTTGTTGGTCACGAAGGAATACTAGACTTGCCTCCGCCCGACCCCTTACCAGAGCCTAATCATGCAGCGGTTGTCGGAGCGAGTAGGCAGCCAGATCATCGGGATTATGACTTGCTAGATGCGCGCGACGGCCACGGACATTACCATTTCCAGTGGCTGTATCAATGGGCCTTCAAGCCTTTGGGCGAGCTGCAGGAAAAGCTGTACGGGCTCGACGATATAAGTTTGGACTCGAAACAGCAGGCATTGTCCGGCGTTGCGGACCCAGATGCTCAATTCTGGGCGAGCGACAACCTAAGAGACCATATTGAGCGCGCATGGCTGGATCCACTTGAGGAGAAAGCAGCCGCCACAGACGTTCATCCCGAAACCCTGAATGTGCGACGACACGTCATTGACCTGATGGTGCATGACGCGCTCACGGCCAGCGAGCGCGAACCCAATGCGGATGAGATCGAGGCTAGCTTGAAGGAGGCTGTCCCTGAAATACAAATGCTCTCAACGTTCACCGAAATGCTCGAAGAATGGCAACTCCCTGAGGATCAGCATACTTCAGACGCTGCGGACACATGGGAACTGGCATCGCAGCCCACTCAGATGGCCCATTCTTCACAGAGCTCGCAAACCCAGCCGATGCCTGCTGCAAGCTCCTTCTCGCAGCCCGTGCCGGGGCTTCCCTCGTTGAAAGTGTCCAAAAAGCGGCGCGGCGATAAAAAGCCGAACAAAGAAAAGAGGCCCCGTCGGTAGACGGCAACAACAATGTGCGTTTTTTCGTGTATTGCAGCGCTGGCGCAGAATAGACACGAAATAAGCATCAATGCTACTCCTGAAACAAGGCTTTTTTGGAATTATAGGGACGCTCTCTTAAGGAAAAAAAGTAAGGGCGCTGACGCACAGTGTATTTACATATCTGTAACACTTAATTGCTTCAATTTTATGCGATCAGGTATCGCTCATGTCAAATCATTGCTTCAAGGTGTGGAGTTCATTCCGTGCCGCGAGCCTGCCTCGCCCGCATGGGCCGCTATCTTATCAGGCCCTACACCTGCATCACAGGCGGCTAGAATGGCATGTACGTCATCACTGGTGAGTCCCGTGTCGAGCAGCGCCGCAAGTTCGCACAATGTCTGCAAGTCGTTCTGGGGTGGGCTCTGGGGTCCGCCGGTAGAGCGCGGGCTCGCCTGGCGCATGCGGGCCGGTCGTTTGCAGTGCGCGACGCGTCGTGTGGGACGCAGCTGCAGAAAAGGCAAGGGCGAGGTTTGGTGGCTTGAATAATCAACACGTTGCCTAATATCGCGGACCGGTCGTGAAAGGCAGCCACTAACGTGTACGCGGGACACTCATTTCGGGATGAAACTGCTCTCGCTATACTTGGCGCTCGGGTCAGCAGTGGCCGGGTCGGCCTCTGCGGAGGACAGCTCGCTTTTGTGGGGCCCGTACCGCCCAAATGTGTACTTTGGCATGCGCCCTCAGATCCCGGAGTCGCTCGTGACGGGGCTCATGTGGTACTCGAACAGTGACCTCGGCGGCTTGGGCCACATCCGCCACGACTGTACGAACGACGACAAGGTCGCGAAGTTTGGCTGGACGCAGTATGATCCGCGTCTCGGCGGGCGCCAGCTTGTGGACGACACGGAGCACCATGTGAACTTAACGACGGACCTCGTCAAGTCCGACGACGGGTTGGCGTGGGAGGTCCGCATTCGTGGCGACCAGAGCCCGGACTCCATTCTGACGCTCGTCTACTACGCCGGGCTTGAGACGCCGGCCGGCCACGGCGGTGCCAAAGACTTCATGACTCTGGACCCGCGGTCCAAGAACCTGCTTTCCAGCAAGGGTCTGCCTACGGATGTGCATCTGAAGGGCTACGCTGAATCGCTGGGGGGCCCGTTCCGACTCACAATCACGAAGGGCAGCGGCAGCAAACCAACGCATTGGCACGAGTGGACAGACGAGCGCCCGGCCGCAAACAGCCAGTATACGAGCCTGCAGGTTCCCACGGGCCACGTATGGCAGGCCCGCGACTTATACCTGACGCTCATACAGGACCAAGTGAACCAGTTCCTCGCTCGGTACGGAGACGCCGAGGCCGACCTTCCCATCTGGTCGATCTTTGCGTTGAACAACGACGATAGCCTCGGCGGGAACATGCACTTTGTACAAAAGACGTTCCAGGGCCCGTTTGAGTTCTCCATTCGCTTCGAGCCTCAGGCATCGGAGGGCTTCCCGAAGGATATCGACTTCGACAAGCGGCTCGGCCGCGTTCTGGATGCCCAGCGCGAGAAGTTTGAGAAGGCGTTCAGCCTGAACGCTCCTTTCGACACGCCGGAGCACCACAAGTTTGCTCGCGAGATGATCTCGAACCTTGCCGGCGGTATTGGCTACTTCTATGGCGACAGCCTTGTTGAGACTGAGAATGGAGTGGAGAAGGCCGCACCACACGAGCTGTTCACGGGCACGCCATCACGCACGTTTTTCCCGCGCGGCTTTTACTGGGACGAAGGGTTCAACCTGCTCGGCCTCTTGCCGTACGACGAGGATCTGGCACTGAAGATCTTCGACTCGTGGTTTAACATCATGGACGAGGACGGCTGGATCGCGCGCGAGCAGATTTTGGGTGACGAGGGCCGCAGCCGCGTGCCGCCGGAGTTCCAGAACCAGAACCCGGAGTTTGCGAACCCGCCCACCATTGTCATGGCCCTCGCTCACGTTAGTGCCTCGAGCTCGAACCCGGACTTGGAGCGCCTGTACCCGCTCCTCAAAAAGCATTTCGAGTGGTTCAGGAGCACGCAGCGCGGTGAAACGACTTCGGTTGACCGCGAGCTGCCCGCGCCGCGCGAGGCGTACCGCTGGCGCGGGCGCACGCGGACGCACATTTTGACGAGTGGGCTCGATGACTATCCGCGTGCCGCGGAGCCGTCGGATGGTGAGCTCCACGTGGACCTCTTGGCCTGGATTGGAGCCATGGCCACGAGTCTGGCCCAGATTGCCGAGATGGCGGGCAAGACTCGTGACGCCGAGAAGTTCCGCGAGATCATCACTGGCGTGCAGGAGAACTTGTTGGCGGCCCACTGGAACGACAAGGCGCAGGCGTTCTGCGACATATCCATTGACGAGTACGAGGAGGACACGCATGTGTGCCACATTGGCTACGTGACGCACCTGCCCTTCATGCTGCGCCTCGTGCCCGAAACTAGCGAGAAGCAGCTGCTGGCTATCCTGGACCAGCTGCGCGACCCGAAGCAGCTGTGGTCCGTGGGCGGCATTCGCAGTCTGAGCAAGCAGGACCCGTTCTTCGGCACCGACGAGAACTACTGGCGCGGCCCCGTGTGGAACAACATGAACTACCTTACGCTAGACGCACTGCAACACTACGCGAGCGCCGAGTCTGAGTCGAGCTTGAAGGTCAAGGCGCGCGCCGCGAAGATTTACAGGGAGCTGCGCCGAAACGTAGGCAAGAACATCTACAAGCAATGGCAGGCTTCCGGATACGTATGGGAGTCGTACGAGGCGACAACCGGTGCGCCAAAGGGAGCCAAGCAGTTCACGGGCTGGGCGGCGCTCGTGGCGAACATTATGGCTCTGCCCGAATCACTTCCCGCCGAGGCGAGCGGGCACGACGAGCTATGAACGAAAAGTAAAATAACAGCAAAACTTTATATATATATAGAACGAGCACAACGAACAGTGACGAATGTGTAATAGTCTACAATATGAAAGGATAGTTATGTTTTTTAAGGCTGAATAGATGCGCTTCATTTCGCCTTCTTGTACATGTAGAACTGACCGAGAATGATGAGGTCTTCGACAATCGTGCCGAGAGAGCCGAGGAGCCACGGGATGTATTCCATCATCCACGCCGCATCCGTGCGGTAGATGATCATCTGGCCCGCGTATGTCAAGTTGCCAATAATGCTGAGGGTGAAGAAGCCCATTGACAGGCCCTGCACGGAGTGACGGCGCTGGTTCTGAACGATCTGCGGGATGCGCGCCGTTAGATAGAACACGGCCGAAATATAGCCGAGGACCTCGGGCCCGACAGACCTCCTCACGGGCGTCTCCTCCGGGCCCGTTGAGTCCGAGATGAAATAACTTAGCGTGGCAACAACCACAACAAACACGGCCGGCAGGCCCTTCCCCAGTAGCCAGTTCTGGCGCGAATTGTAGTTATCGGCACTGCGCAACGACTCTGCGGAGCTGTGGTCCGACGGCTCCTGCAGCAGCGGCGTGCAGTCGCTAGCAGCGTTGCCATTGCCCGCGCCGGGGAGTCCCGCCTCGGCGTCCGCAGAGCTAGCGTGCGGAGAGGCCGGCCGCGACGGCCCGCGCTGCGCGGCAAGCCGTTTATAATAGAAGTACGACATGATAAGCAAGGTATCACTGAAGCAGAACCACAGTGCCAGCAGCACGACATTGGGCCTCAAGTGGCCCCACAATGCGCCTATGAAGTTAGCCAAGTCACCCAAGAGCCAGGCTATGATGAAGCCTATGGCGACACCCTCCGAAGACTTGAGCCGCCATTGCTCCAGTAATTGCGGCAGCAGCAGAATTACCCAGCACGCCAGCGACACGGAGCCGCTTATGTTCGAGAGAACCTCCCGCGTATGGGAGATCTCGGGCTCGTGCATCGATGCTTTCAATTGTGCTCGGTTAAGCGCCGGCGGCAAGTAGCAGCTCTTTTGCTTTATATGATCTGATGCAGAATGAAAAGTACACAGGGGTTAGGGTGCTGCAGCTCTCGGGGACCACCTTTGGCCGCGAACTGACAGGCGTCGGCGCCGGAACGAGGCATTCGTCGGGGGCCGCGGGGAAAAACTCCGCGATGGCAATGTCGCGATAAGGCTATACGACATAATTAACGGAAAATTTTTCGCTAAGCGCCGTCCCCCGTTCTCATTAGCAGCTATCTAAGACTGAGCGTTGTTGACTCAATTAATTTATCCGTGCTGGGGCGTGCCGCGCTTACGCAAATGCGTCACTAGCACCACTGTTCGCAATTATTCGCTGGGACCGCTATCTTAACAATCACCCGCCCGAGTAGATAGGCATAAGGCGACGAACCCGAGTCATGCAGAAATCGTGGCTACGAGCTCCGGGTAACGAACGGCAGGGCGGGCGGGCCAAAACGCGAGTACTCGGGGTTGGGCACGGGCCTTACTAACAGGGCTCTGCCCTAGCACTGTTTGTGCGCGGGTGAAAACTTTTCACGTTGCAGCGGCGGGAGCGCGTGCTGGCCCACCCCCACCATGAGCTGCTTACGTCACCTCATGGGAACAGAAGTGGGCAGTCTCCCCTCGCTTTTTTTTCAGCCCTTCAGGTTTTTATCACCACCGACATCAAAACTCAAATGGTAAGTGCATAACGGAAAAAGAAGCGAGACCCGTGGGAAGTAAGCTCTTTGCTACCTGTTATACTAATTTTCAACGAATAACCGCGGACAGTTTATCGGCTGAGCCTTGCTGGAAAAGAAAAAGCCGCCGTCGGTTTCTGCACGAAGCCGACGGAGGACTTTTTCCAACGCAAGGCTTTAGAGTGTGAGGTTCTGCCTCTCTCTTCCACGGAGTATAGCTTGTGGTTGAGAGCTAGTCCCAATTTAATGGGGCTCGATTCTCTTTACCTTTTCTTTGGATTCCCTATGAACACAGTACTGACACTCAATGACCCAGGCCGCCGCTAGAAGTTCGAAGACCCCCGCTCCTGCCCCCTTCTCCCAGCAGAAGAAGGCGGAGCCCACTAACCCCCTCTTCGAGGAGGGCCCGAAGCGCCCCGTTGGTATCGGCCAGAACGTCCGTCCCAAGACCAACATGTCGCGTTACGTGAAGTGGCCCAAGTACGTGCGCATCCAGCGCCAGCGCAAGGTTCTGAACATGCGTCTTAAGGTTCCCCCTGCCGTGTCGCAGTTCCGCACCGTGCTGGACAAGAACACTGCTAGCCAGTCGTTCAAGCTCCTGAACAAGTACCGCCCCGAGACTTCTGCTGAGAAGAAGGAGCGCCTTGAGAAGGAGGCTGCTGCTCTGGCCGAGGGCAAGAAGAAGGAGGACGTGAGTGGCAAGCCGTACGTTGTGAAGTACGGTCTGAACCACGTCACGGCCCTCATTGAGAACAAGAAGCCGAAGCTCGTGCTCATTGCCAACGACGTTGACCCCATTGAGCTCGTGATCTTCCTTCCTGCTCTCTGCCGCAAGATGGGTGTTCCCTTCGCCATTGTGAAGGGCAAGGCCCGTCTCGGAACTCTTGTGCACAAGAAGCAGGCTGCCGTGGTTGCCCTGACCGATGTGCGCTCTGAGGACGAGTCCGCTCTTTCGAGCCTTCTGTCGGCCATCGAGGCCAGCTGGGTCCCTACTTACGAGGAGAACCGCCGTAAGTGGGGTGGTGGCATCATGGGCCACAAGTCCCAGCAGAAGGATCGCAAGAAGAGGGAGGCCATCGAGACGGCTCTGCGCATCTAGATGCCTTAGGATCTCTCATGTATTTACCGATAATTTAAGCCCTACATTTCATACCTCGTGTGTCTGTGAGTACGCGATCATATGGCTCGCACTCATAGCTCATTCGTTGCCGGCACATTAGCGGTCGCGCACGCCGTGCGCAGCGTTTAACTGGATCCACCAATTACGAAGCTAGGGATTCCGGGCGCCGCGCTCCCAGCCGTAATTGGGACACTACATACGGCTGACGCGGTGGAGCCAATGGCGTGGATCAAAAGAGCGCATTATTAACCAGCAGCCCCTGCTTCTCAGTCGAATCTCGACCGATCACCGCGGAGAAGAGCTCGTAGACTTGCACTAGGAAATCATGTCCAGCCTCGCATCTGTGTGGTCCGATATTAAGGAAAGCATCTTCCCCTCGGAGGCTTTTGCCGAGGAGCCGAAGCAGCAAGGCGTGGAGACTCAGGAGAATGAGGAGGAGCGCCAGGCGAAGGACACCGAAGCCAGTGACGACGAGGGCGCAAAGCCCAGCGGCGGCGACCCCCAGTCGAAGGACGAGTCCGAGGCCGAGGCTGAGACCGGCAGCGACGGTGCCGAAGGCTCTGACGAAGGCGCTGATGAGGGCTCTGACGAGGGCTCCGGCGACGCCGAGGGCGACGAGGAGTCTGAGGACGGAGACGGCGACGAGGACGAGGATGAGGACGATGATGACGAGGACGAGGACGAGGACGAGGTTGCTGACCCGCTCGACACCCTCCGAGAGAAGTACACGAACACCGTGTGCCACGACTTCAAGCACCACTTCGACGAGTGCACGGAGCGCGTCACTGCTGCGCAGCAGGAGGAGGGCTATGAGGACCGTGAAGATAAAGAGGACTGCGTGGAGGAGTTCTTCCACCTGCAGCACTGCTTGAATGACCACATTGCGCCGGTGCTTTTCTCGAAGCTGAGGTAGACACGCACCTGTTTCGCATCTTAGGACTGGGACTCCAAGCAAAAAAAAAGTGGTTTAATGTTAAAGGGGCATTCTGCCGTCGAAGTATATACACTTTGTGTCCGTTGCTAAAAGAATAAACATTGTATATGAGCGTCGCGCTAGCGAATTTGCAGCTCCTTCTGGGAGGCTGCCGTGCTAACAACGCTTTCTGCGCCCTCAAAAGTTTATGTACGATTGTGCGATTGTGCTGCTCCTTTCGAGTAATATTACAAGGCAAAACGCACGGTGCATAGATGATGAACCAGCAATTCTTGAAATACAATGTGTGGGCACGTCGCGTCATATAGTTACGCAGGTGTCATTGACCATGTCAATTTCAGTTACAACTTTTCACTTGCAGCGTGGAAGCAAACGAAAAATGCCTCAATTGTTAACTGAGCACACACATCGCTGCTGTTTGTGTTCAGCCGCGCTACCGTCACCACAGCTCACGGCCAAGTCAAAACTGCTTATACTGCTTAGGGCACAGGGTGGCTATTCATCACATTACTCAGCGCTCCGGCCAGGCAAGAACCAACTCAAGATTTGCAGGCCCCCTTCACGGGCAGGGTCTGCACACGTGATGCCGCGGGGCCCCCGGGCTACTGCACATTCTGAACCTGGCGAAGTCCTCCTAACCAACTTGAGTTATTCACAATGTCCAAGTCGAAGAACCATACCAACCACAACCAAAACAAGAAGGCTCACAAGAACGGCATCAAGAAGCCTAAGAGCTTCCGGTACCCGTCGATGAAGGGTGTGGACCCCAAGTTCCGCCGCAACCACCGCTTCGCCCTGCGCGGCACGGTCGAGACGCTGAAGAAGCAGCGTGAGGAGAAGGCGTCGGCCTAAACAGAGGTACGTCCACCTTGCGTTGAACAGGTCTTGCGGAGCACCGCTCGTCTAATTATTTAGCCATCCACGCGCCGGCCTCGCCGCGCTCGTGGCTCGGTCGAGTGTCCTCGGAGTAGCAATGATTTACTTCGTGTACGAAAAGTTATGTATAAACCCAAAAATTAACTCCGATCGCTCAGAAAAGCCGGTCTTTTTTTTTCTCTACGTTATTGCTGCAGCTCGTCATGGTCTGGCACTGGGTGCCCCCGAAGGCGGCGTGAGCACCGCATTCTGAAACTTCCGTCAGCAAACACGCACACACTTTCACTCACCCCAGATGCGGGCCATGCATGCGTAGCCGCGATTTGGCTAGACACGATCTTAAACAAGTGGCGCATGTTTGCTAATCGGTAGATAATAACCCTATTACTGCGGCTGTAGAAGTATAATATTGCGCGATGGGTCTGGGTATTAGTGGGGAATTATGCGGGGGCCGCGATGTGAGTTTGGGCCGGTCAAAGGCGTTGACCGTTAAGCAGGCGCGCCGGCCGTGGCCAAGGGCAGATCCGAGGTTGCCGCAGCAGCCGCAGCCTCTTATGCGGTTGGCAACCGAGATCCGCTGGGTATCACGAAGTACGAGGGCAAGGGTCATTAATCATCCGCGCGGTTCGGTCCTGTATGGACGGAACACATTATAATAAGCGGGTCGCGAACCTGGCTCACTAGCAATCACCCCACCACTAGGTTTCCGAAAGTTAGAAGCGCACGCCAAAAAACAATCATGTCGACGACTGAACAACCGCCCTCGACTGCGGCCGCGGCCGTAAGCCCCGCCCCAGGGCCAGCCGACGACCTGCGCATATTTGTGGGGAACCTGCCCCTCTCTGCCGACGCGAAGCAGCTGAAGGCCGTGTTCCGCGATGCAGAGGCACGCGCCCAGGTAAATGTCGCCCGTGTCACGCGCGCGCCCCGCGGCAAGGGCCGCTACGCGATTGTCACGTTCAAGAGTGAGGAGGACAAGAGCAAGGGCGTAGACAGCCTGGCCAAGAAGTTCGAGAACGTAACCGAGTCTGACGCAGCCGCGGCAGCGCCCGAGGCGTCGCCTGCGGATGCGACTGAGAACGGCACGAGCGGCGACGTGGACGAGAACGGCGAGGCGCGGTCCACGAAGCTGACGTTCGGTGTGGCACCCGCGAAGCCGAAGGCGCCGAAGGCTGAGAAGAAGCCGGCGGCCGGTGCGGCCGGTGAGACGAGCAGTGACGGTGGCGAGGCCGCGCCGAAGAGCAAGACGGGCGGCAAGCCTAAGCGAGCGCCAGCCAAGTTCGTGCCGCGTCCGAGCGCTGTCTACGTGACGCTGCCGCCGCACACGGAAGCTGACGAGGTGCGCGAGCTGCTCTCCGGGTTCCCGAGCGTCGAGATCAAGCTGGGCCACAAGCGCGGGCGCACCGTGACCCGGCGCACGAAGCGCGTGGACATTCCCGAGCGTACTTATGCGGTTGTGACGGTCGGCGAGGACCACCAGCAGCGCGCGATCGAGCAGCTCGACGGCAAGGTTGTGCGCGAGTTCAGGATAAGCGCAAAGCCCTCGAGCCAGCGCCTCTTGGCGGAGGATGCGCGCGAGGAGGCGCGCGAAGCGAAGAAGGCCGACGAGGCTGCGCCGGAGGCACAGCCCGATGTCGAGCATGCTGAACACGCCGAACAGAAGGCGCCGACGGAGCCGCAGGCGCCCGAGGCCGGGCCGTCTGTATAAATGAAGACTTGTATTTCTAACGCTAGACTTGCTGATAAAACTTAGCAATGCATCTACTAGTTGCGTATTTTTACCTTATGAGTGGCTTGTTTCTCGGTTAGGCGTCGAATGATGTTTTCCTAGCTGGCTCGTGGAGGTCTCTCTCTAAGGACGTGGCTTCAGTGCGGCCTTAACAGATTAGAGGCCCCACATCACAATAAATACGTGCTCTCTCGCACGGTTGCACATTGCAAGGCTAATAAGTTGTCTTGCTTTGGTCGGCTATGGCTGTTCTGCCTGCTTCGGCCTGCCTGCTTCGGCCTGCTTCGGCCTGCTTCGGCCTGCTGCACCGCCCTGAATCAGACGTCTTGCTAGTGACGCGTTGGACCAATTGTGCACATACATCTTTGCGCTCTCGACAGCACTATAAACGCCCCTTATCTTATTGTAATCCATTCGATACGCTGTGTGTCTCGACAGTCGCTTGGGGCCAGCCACCACTGCCCGCTACGTGCGGGTGCGGCCCATTGCATGCTGTCAACATCGCCAGCGGCGGCACCACCTAACCGCCCACCTAACCACTACATCCGGGGCTGGTCACATGTATGTGCTTGTGCGCGGCGCGCTCGAGGCCACCTTCGGTTACGTCATGGTTTGTCAGTAGTAGGGCTTTGGTGTGTCGCTGAGCAAACCATGCAGTCACGCGACCCGGCGGGGACCGACTCGATCTACCCAAGGAAAGGATTCGGGGCAAGGGCGAAGATTTCGCAGCACCCGGGCTGACACACACACAGCCCTTAGCATACTGGAACTAAACCATCCTCTCAGGTTTTTTGTCAAAACATGGGTCGCGTTATCAGAGCGCAGAGAAAGCACGCTGCCATCTTCCAGGCCCACACCCGTCTGCGGAAGGGCGCTGCGAAGCTGCGCACGCTCGACTACGCTGAGCGACACGGCTACACGCGTGGTCTTGTGAAGCAGATCATCCACGACCCCGGCCGTGGTGCTCCGCTCGCCAAGGTCTACTTCCGCGACCCTTACAAGTACAAGTACCGGGTTGAGACCTTCATTGCCAACGAGGGCGTCTACACGGGCCAGTTCGTGTACGCCGGCAAGAAGGCGCAGCTTGCCGTCGGCAACGTCCTGCCCCTTGGCTCTGTTCCTGAGGGTACCATCATGTCCAACGTCGAGGACAAGGTTGGTGACCGCGGTGCTCTTGCCCGCACGTCCGGCAACTACGTGATTGTCATTGGCCACAACCCTGACGAGAACAAGACGCGTGTCAAGCTCCCGTCCGGCACCAAGAAGATCATCTCCAGCGACGCCCGTGGTGTTGTTGGCATTGTCGCCGGTGGTGGCCGTATTGACAAGCCCCTGCTTAAGGCTGGTGCCGCTTACCACAAGTACAAGGTCAAGCGCAACTCTTGGCCCCGCACTCGTGGTGTGGCTATGAACCCCGTTGATCACCCTCACGGTGGTGGTAACCACCAGCACATTGGTAAGGCCTCCACCATCTCCCGTGGTGCCGTGCCTGGCCAGAAGGTCGGTCTCATTGCCGCCCGCCGTACGGGTCTGCTCCGTGGTTCGCAGAAGATCCAGGATTAAGTATAAATATATCATTATTCAAGGTTAATGTCAACCCCTTACCTTTTCTAATACGTTAGTATGCTCTTCGTCATAGCACGCACTTGCTGCTGCTGCTCGCTGTAGTTCAGTGATGGAAGTTAAGTCTCACTGTGGCATACGGTCCCTGATTAGGCTGTGCACGGCCGTAGCATTTTCAAGTGATGCTCAGCTTCAGACAAACATTATGCACAACCTTCTAGAGAACGAAATTAGTCTTGTTATTATTGTGAGTACTACAGGATTAGCAGGCGCGGCTCTCATGATAGTGCTGCATTAGCTCTTATATTATGAGAAGTCTCGTGGGGTGGTGTGTTTACATCTCGTTCTAAACACAGAGCCCCTACCCATACCACATCTCCACGGACCACATTGTATTCCACATTAATTCTTACCCGCGCCGAGCCATTGGCGCAGTTAAACTTCGAGGAACATGGAGCGTCGACTCAGCGGATCGCGGAGTGTGCGCGCAATGCCGGGCGCAGGCCTCAGGCTCTCTAGCGAAGGGCTGCGCCGCTCGGAACTGGCGCATAGAGACAAGCCATGGCGCCTCTCGGGCAACCAGACCCTCCATGTCTATTCGAAACCCTCTTCGGGATTTGCGGGCCGTAGAACGAGCGCAAACGCAGAGAGAGTCGTGAAGAACGGCAGTGGTCTCAATCGCGCCCGCCCAGCGCCGCCGGCCATTGTCGCGCCGCTGCGGCGCGCGTCAATCCCGCCTGCACCTTCGCGGCGCAGCTCGCTTCCGTCTCCGCCCATAACTAGCCCAAGTCCTATTTCAAGCGGATCAGAAGTGCAGATAGATGGCCGCTCGTTGCTGGTTGGGCGCCAGATAGGCTCGGGCGGTTACTCGACCGTGTTCCACGCGACGCTACCCGCTCCCGAGCCAGACTGCCCAAAGCAGGACTGCGCTTTGAAAGTGGTTGCCTTGGAAGGGAGAAGCGACGAGGAAAAGAGAAATCTCATCACCGAGGTGAAGCTTCTGCAGTCCCTCACCGAGGTCGAGCACGTAATCCAGCTTATTGCCTGCGATGTGTCGGCCACTCAAGCGCTGATCGTGCTGGAGCTGGGGCAGTACGATCTGCGCCAGATCCTGACGCGGCGCAAAAAGGCCCTCGACCTCGACTTTGTCCGGTTCTGGGGAGGCGAAATGCTGAAGTGCATCGCTGCCGTGCATGCACACAACATTGTGCATGCAGACCTGAAGCCGTCAAACTTTCTGGTGGTGGATGCTGGACTCAAGATTATCGACTTCGGCATCGCAAACCCAGTGCCGGACCACACGACCAGCATCCACCGCGAAACGCGAGTGGGAACCATCCTGTACATGGCACCGGAGACTTTGATGAAGCCCGACGCCGATTGTGACTACAAGGTCACGAAAGCAAGTGACTTGTGGAGCGCCGGCGTCATTCTTTACGAAATGGTATACCAGTATCCGCCATTCTTCGGCAAAACAGAGTCGCACCTTCTGGGCCAAGTTGTGCACCAGCCCGTGAACTTCCCGAAACGTGCCCCTGGCAACGTCCCCGTGCCAATTGCACTGCACGAGGTCATGAGCAACTGCCTAGACCGCGATCCTCGCAATCGCCCCACCGCAGCCACGGCCCTGAACAGCCTGTTCTTCACACCAGTCTCAATCGATTTGCAAGCACTGAACTCATTGATGCAGAGCTCGTGTCGCTTCGGCCGCGGCCTTTCCAGCAGCATCAGCGACAAAGAGGCCGAGCGCAACGTCAGAGACGCCGTGCACGAGGCTTGGAAGAAGCTGATAGCGATCAATAGGGGTACAGCATAGGGCGCGTACGTGCAGCTGAACTACGTAAAAACTAGTGGCCGTGCCTGGTGGCAATAGCTTAAACTCCTGGATTAGTACCACGTTTCCGTGTTGAGCAGCTCGCATTTGCCGGTTCCTTGCACAAGTTCACCGATCTTGTAGACGCGCTGAGACTCGGCGAACACCTGCGCAACCTTCTCGGCCTCAGAGGCCTTCACGACAACCGCCATGCCAATACCCATATTCAGAGTCTTGCTGATATCTGCCGGCGGCACGCGCCCAGCCTGTCCCAGCCACTTGAAGATGGCAGGCAGCTCCCATGTCTTGACGTCAATCTTGGCGTCGAGATGGCTCGGCAACACACGAGGTACGTTCTCCACGAGCCCACCGCCCGTGATATGCGCGAGACCACGAATCGACCCGGGAGCCTCCTTCAATGCCGCTAGTACTGCCTTGACATAGATTTGCGTCGGTGTGAGCAGACTGACGCCAACGGTGGTGGACGCATCCCAGGGCGCAGAGTCCGTGAAGCTCACGTTACTCGTCTCGAGAATCTTGCGAACGAGAGAGAAGCCATTGGAGTGCACGCCGGCCGATGCCAAGCCAAGCACGACGTCGCCGGCCTGCATTTCGTCAATACGGGGCAAGATATCACTCCGCTCCACGGCACCAACGCAGGTTCCGTTCGTGTCGTAGTCCGTGCCGGCATACAGACCGGGCATCTCGGCCGTCTCGCCACCCACAAGGGCACAACCAGACTCGATACAGCCGTCTGCGACGCCGCTCACAAAAGCCGCGGCCGTCTCAGCCACAAGGTGGCCCGACGCATAGTAGTCAAGGAAGAACAACGGCTCAGCACCCTGCACGATTAGGTCGTTCACACTCATGGCCACGAGGTCAATACCCACCGTGTCGTGCTTGTTGATGCTTTGCGCGATCTTCAGCTTCGTGCCAACGCCGTCTGTGGCCGACACAAGGAGCGGGTCCTTGTAGCCGGTGGCCTTCAGGTCGAAGACGCCGCCGAAGCCACCGATGGATGCGTCGGCTCCAGGGCGACGCGTGCTCTTCACTTTCTGCTTGATCTGCTCAACAAACTGGTTGCCAGCATCAACCGAAACACCAGCGCTCTCATACGTGATCCCGGCGCTCTTGGAGTCGGCGTCCTTGAAAGCACGATGCGCAATGTCAGTGCGGAAGTAGCGTTCCTTGAACTGCACTTTGTCGACGCCCTTGTAGGCGAGATCAACCGCCTCGCGCAGCGTCGGCGCCCAAGCGGAGACCGCCAGAACGCGGCCACCAGCGGTGAGGATCTTGCCCTCCGGATTCTTCGTAGTGCCGGCGTGGAAGACTTCGACATTTGCGGGCAGGTCACCAACAGTGATCTCGTCGCCCTTTTTGTATGCCTCGGGGTAGCCACCGGCCGCCAATACAACGCTAGTTCCGTAACCAGGAAGGACCTCGATAGCGACGGCATCAAGACAGCGGTTCGCCGTGGCGATCATGAGCTCGGCAAGGTCCGTTTTGAGTAGGCCCAAGACAGTCTGCGTCTCTGGGTCACCGAAACGAACATTGTATTCAAGAACCTTAGGGCCCTTCTTCGTGAGCATGATGCCAACGAACAGCACGCCGCAGAAGGGAATCTGATCCTTGCGCATACCCGTGATCGTGGGCTCCAGGATCGTGGACCTAATTTCTTGGATCACTGCGGGAGTGGCGATCGGCGCTGGCGCGTACGCGCCCATACCGCCCGTGTTCAGTCCCGTGTCGCCGTTACCGGCCCGCTTGTGGTCCTGGGCAGGAGGAAGATCGACAATGGTGTAGCCGTCGCTGAAGGCCAGGATTGACAGCTCGTCACCTTCCAGGCACTCCTCAATAACGACCTCGTCGCCGGCAGCACCGAACGCGCGCTTCTCCATCATCTGCGCGAGCGCCTCCTCGGCCTCAGCCTTCGTTTCTGGCATGAGCACACCCTTTCCCGCCGCTAGACCAGAAGCCTTGATGACGACCTTGTGGTCAACGTTCTGCAAGTAGGCCTTCGCCTGCTCATAGTCCTTGAAGTTGCCGAACTCAGCCGTCGGGATGTCGTGGCGGGCCATGAAGTCCTTCGAGAACGTCTTCGAGCCCTCCATCTGGGCTGCCGCCTCGCTGGGGCCAAAAACGGGAATGCCAACCTTCGTGAAATGGCTAGTAATACCCTCAACGAGCGGCTGTTCAGGCCCGGGAACCACCAAATCGATACCCTCCTTTACAGCAAATTCGACCAGCTTTGGGAAATCGGCCTTGGATGAGCCAATGGGCACGTTCTGGCTCTTGGGCACGAGCTCGATACCGCCGTTTCCGGGCGCAACGAATATCTTCGTGACACGCGGGCTCTGGCTGAGTTTCCAAGCCAGCGCATGTTCGCGGCCGCCGTTGCCAACGAGCAAAACCTTCATATCTAAGTTCGAATTCGTGATGGAGCGGAAGCTGAGCACCCGTGCAGAATGGCTTTCGGTTCTGTGGTTCTTTTTCTGAATTTATCTCCGATTTCTCCAGGGTCAGCGGTATCATGGCGCATACATAGGAATTCTAGGGTTCTATAGATTCGTAAAATCAGTAAATGCATAACCCGAACCTCCAAGTTTCCGGTTTATCGTAGAGAGATATGGGAGCGTGAGGATCGTAAAGACGTGCGCGTGGCCAGGCGTTGCGATGCTACGAGAAGAAGCACAAAAAGAAGCGTCATGACAATGAAGGGTGCTTTGATATAGACATCGGATAACGGGCCGCCCAGTTGCGTGACGACAAGGATGCCCAGGCTTCCAAACAGCGAGTACACGCCAGCGACACTCCCGTTCGAGATGCGTCGTTTATCGGTAGACATAGACAAAGACATAGTCATGACTCCGATCTGCGCTGCACCAGTTAGGCACGAAACAAGGACTGGCAGTACGCCCAGCACGGAGTCGAGCATCCAATACCCGAGCATGGCAATTACGCCAAGCAGGGCACTTATGCTCAACAGCAAAACCGAGCCGTATTTATCGCCGGCCCAGCCGAATGCTGGCGCGGCAAATAGAGTGACCGTATTAGCCACGCCAGTAAGAATAGCGGCTTGGATAACTGCCTCGCGACAGCCTTTTGGGTCGGCAATCGTACAGCGGCCCGTAGAGTAGTACCACTGGTTCACCCACAGCGGGACGAAAAGGGCCAGAATAACGCTAGCCGAACGAGCCACGAGGCTCGCGAAGTACGCGAGCTGCAGTCGCCGGTCTGATTTTGCTACCAGAAATCCATCTTCGAGCAATTCATAATAAGAGACCACCGACCCTCCAGCATCCAGTGCGGCCTCGTCGAATATGGAGACGTCGCTCCCGTTCAGGAACAAAGTCGTAATGCCCAGTGCGGGGTTTTGGTACAGCGTGAGCAGGAGGACAAGCGACACAATGAGCGTCAAGCCGCCGACTACAGAGAAGGACTCAATCAGCCCATCAACACCTCCGGACTTTAGTTTTGTGGGCAGTGGCAGTAATAGCGAGACAGCCAGCACGGCGCCAATGCCGGCGGCGAACCCCGTCATTCCGGCAAGCTTCCCGTTAGGCCGTGGCGAGGCCAGCACAGACTCAAAGAGTGGCACAGTCTGGTCACCGTTAGAGGAGTCGCCATTCGCCCATGGCTGCGCCTCATCGTCGTCGCCCTGGCAGTCGTAGGGCGGGTCGCCGGGGGACCCGTCGCGTGAGAGATTCTCCGCTACAGACCTTCCCTGTACCAGCCCCAGCTCAGCAAGAGCACCGGCCATCATGCTCACGCAGGCCGACGCACCGAGCGAGAAAAGCGCTCTTACGATGAGCAGGCCAGGGTACACGGAGGAGGCGTGAGGATAGATGATGAGGCCTGCAGCCATGAGCCAGAGGCCAACCACAGCTACATAGCGAGTCCCTATCTTGTCGCTGAACGCTCCCCACAGAGGAGCCGTGATAAGCACCGTTAGCTCGTCCACGAGCGCCAACACACCGCTTGCAGAACCGTTCTGCTCGAGCCCAAACACCTGCGACAGCACGAACGGCTGCGTACTATTTAGAAACACGAGAAGAGCAATTGTCTGCGCACAAAACGCCAGATATGGAAGCGTGTATCTCAACATGTCCCCGCGTACTAGCTGAGCCCAGCACAAAACCCACTTTTGATTCTTGTGTGCGTGGTTGTCGTCTCTCGGGAAGCAGGGACCCTTACCTCAGCCGTCTCAAACGGCGTGAGCACCGGAGCAGGTTGCAGGCACTAGTGGCAGCAGAGACGAACGGCGATTCTAAGATGGGGGGAACAGGGACACTATGAAGCAGGTTTTTTGACGAACTATGCCAACCAGATCGTTGAAATCTTGGAAGGTGTTCGTTCTTTGCAAGGTGTGCGTCCAGTCATGGTGACGCTAATCCGTAATGCAAATCCGTATCGCGGAGAGATAACGAGGGTTTCTTGAAGCGTGCAGCATGTTGCCGTGCCTCGATCCATCACCAAACCCAGCCAATAAAATGCCCAGAGCGAGCCGAAAATCTTATCTTTGCAGTAGATACTCGCAGATGCATCCGCCACGCAATCGCAGGGACGCGCGGTAATTGCGGGACGGCGCTTGGCCCGCACGAATTTCTGCAGTCATCATCTTCGGTCGAGGTTTGCCTAACCCTACATACATTTTAGCTAATAAGAAGCGGCATTTTTATCTCTCTGCTCAAAGGTCAGTGGCAGTAGCGGCTTAGCACTTCGAAAGGCGCTGCAGCTACATGGACGGCTTTAACTATAGTAGTCCATATAGCGGCCCGTGCCCTGGCGGATTTGCGGGCTTCTGGAATTATGACGACTTCGAGCAATGCCATCGCCAGAGGTATCTCGAGTACTACCCTGCTGTAGCAACATTGGCTATCGCCATTGCGTACTCTGTTTTACATATAGTGTTTCGGACACAGCCTCGCGAGCCATTAGAGCAGGACGTGTTTCATCCGGCAGATGCGCCTGATAAAGAAGCGAAGATCGTTATTCGCGGCCGCTCCATTGGCGACCGCCTGCGCCTCGTAGCCGAGTTCGGTCTGAATATTGCGCAGACGGGTATTCTGGCGTTTGCGTGGCGCTCTGAGAACGTGACGGGACAGTACGCGGCATATGCTGCTAAGGCTCCTGGGACACTCTTACTGCTGGCTATTTATACGCTCGGGTGCTCTGCTTATCGGCTACTAAAGGCTGGTCAACGCGCGCCGCTCCTCGCCAGCCCGTTCACACAGCAGGCGTATCTGTACTCAATCTTCCTCACGATGTTCGGGCTCGAGTGGTTCTCTCAAGTGACGCACACGTACACTAAGACGGCTGCTCGCGTCTTCACCAGTCTCCTCATTGTCGCGGCAGGGAACTGGCTTGTTTTATTCACGTCACCCATTGGAGATGGTGCGGCGCGTCTATATACGACTGGTGGTTCCCCGCCGTCCACGGAGCCTACGAGCTCGTTGCTCACGTACTTGACGTGTAGCTGGAACTCGGACATGATTCTCGAAGCGCAAAAGAGGCCGCTCACTGAGGAGACGGTCTGGGATCTTTGCGAAGATGACCACGTATACCGCTTCATGGCTCGCATGAACATGCTTCCTTCTAAGTGGTCATTCTTCCACAAACTGATTATTGCTCTGCGCGGCCCAATTGTGCTAAATATTTTTTTCGGCTGCGTTGGGTCAATCTTGAAGCTGACCCCTACCATTCTTGTCCAGCGCATTTTGCGATACGTCGAGACGCGCTCGGTTCCGAAAAGTGTAGCGTGGTTGTATGTGTTCGGTTTGGGTCTCATGTACGTTTTGGAGGCCATGACTATCAACCAGGCTTATTATCAGGGCCGCAAATTGAGCTTGGGCGTGCGCTCCCTCATCATTGGCAGCGTTTACCGGAAGGCCCTTTATTCGAAAGTTGCCTCCACGAAGGCAAAGAAAGGGGCTCAAGATGATGATGAGAGTTCTAGCAGCGAGAGCGATGACGATGAAGAGAACGCTATGGCTGAGTTGGGCGAGTTTGACCCCACAAACACGGGTGCTGTCATTAACCTCATGAGCGTGGACTCTTTCAAGGTCGCAGACTTCGCGTCATATTTGCATGATAACTTCGCTACACCACTACTGGTCATTGCGTCGATCTGGTTTTTGTATGGTATTATTGGCTGGTCCGCCTTTGTTGCCGTGGCAGTTATGTTGGTCATTATGCCTATCAACATGGTCTTGGCGAAGCGACTGAGCGATATTCAGGACAAGCTAATGGCAGTCACAGACCGCAGAATTGAGAAGACAAACGAGCTGCTTGGTGCCATTCGCATCGTTAAATTTTACGCTTGGGAACGTCAGTTCACCAGCAGAATCTTGGATGTTCGTGAGGAGGAGCTGCGACTCTTGTTGTGGAGATTCATTTACTGGACCGGTAGTAGTCTGGTTCTATTCGTGATGCCAATCATGGTCATTGTTATTTCCTTTTGGTCCTACGTCCGATTCCAGGGCGGGAACCTGACCAGCTCCGTGGCTTTTACAGCCATGTCTGTTTTCTTTATTTTGCGTATGCCCCTCGACGATCTGACCAACGTTATCACGCGCCTGAGCAGTCTTTTCGTGTCTGTTCGCCGTATTGAGACGTATCTTGGCCAAGAAGAGACTCCGAAGTATAGACAGCTCGAGTCTCCTTTCAGCGCACAGGAGTCTCAAGTCCACGCCGGTGAAGGGATTATTGGGTTTGAAGATGCCGCATTCTCGTGGGGTTCAACCGATCCCCAAAATCCAGGTGCAAACGACGCATTCAAGCTCCGAGACGTTGACCTCAAGTTTGCTACCGGAGAGCTGAATGTAATCGTTGGTGCTACGGGTTCCGGAAAGACCTCACTACTTATGGCCTTGCTGGGTGAAATGCAACTCGAGAAGGGACATGTGTATTTGCCGCAAGGAAACCGCCGAGTCGTCCCAGTTGATAAGGATACAGGGCTTAGCGACACAATCGCGTACTGTCCTCAGGAAGCGTGGCTGGTGAATGATACGATCAAGAATAACATTCTTTTCGCTCAAGACTTTGACAAGCAGCGTTACGACAAGGTTCTTGATGCTTGCCAACTGAGACACGATCTCGAGATTTTGAACGAGGGTGACCAGACCTTTATAGGTGACAAAGGTATTGCTTTGAGTGGCGGACAAAAACAGCGCGTGTCAATTGCACGTGCGATGTACTCCAATTCAAAGCACTTAATTTTGGACGATTGCTTGAGTGCAGTTGACTCTCACACCGCTGAGGCGCTCTACAACGAGGCGCTCACTGGCGAGCTTGCACAAGGTCGCACCGTCATTCTTGTCTCGCACAATGTTGCACTGACGATTGGGAAGGCCGCCTTGGTTGCCGTGATGTCTAATGGCCGCATTGTCACGCAAGGCTCTCCGGTTGAGGTATCTGCTTCGGGGCACCTTGGTGATGACGACCTCGTAAAACGCAACGCCGAGTCCTCTGCTGCAAGCCGTGCTAATTCTGTCACGAACTTGCAGGAATTGAACGTTATAGCCAAGGAAGTTGATCGTCCGTCGAGCGCTCCTGGCCCTGGGCCAGGACCTGGCGAAGGCCATATGGCATCTGTTCTGGTCGAAGAGGATATCTCGGATGCGGCGCAGGAGAAAGAAGAACGCGCAGTAGGGAGCGTGCCTTTGACAACATACAAGCACTATGTCTCGCTGCTGGCGAATAAGTGGGGGCTCATTCTGAGCGCGTCTCTAATTATCATTGTGCCCTTCATGGAGTACGCAGAGACCTGGTGGGTGAAGGTCTGGGTAGGACACATGGGTGATGTGGACAAGCCCGCAGTGGCCTTTGCACCTTTGGCTAGCAGTCGCCGTCAACATTTTCCAATTGCGTACAGCAAGGGATCAGTTGATGAAGACACTCTGGCAAATTTGAGGTACTATGCAACGGTTTACGTCTTGATTGGACTTGTGTGCGCTGTGGCAGCCATGGCTCGCGAGTTTTTGATCGCACTCGGCGGCCTCCGTGCTTCTCGGAAACTTTTTGAGCAGCTCTTGCGCTCGGTGGTTGGAGCACGCATGCAGTTTTTTGATTCCACTCCGTCAGGACGTATCGTGAATCGCTTTTCGAAAGATATGGAGACAATCGATCAAGAAATCAGTGCGAATCTGCTTTGGTGCGTGATTAGCGTAGTAGACGCGTGTCAAATCACGGTTGTGATCGGTTACGTTACGCCTCTGTTTTTCCCGTTAGCGTGCGTAATTGCGTGGGTCTTCTCTCTAATTGGAAGGGCCTACCTCGCAGCCGCTCGTGAACTGAAGCGCCTGGAGTCGGTCAGTCGGTCCCCTATTTTCCAGCAATTTGGTGAAACCCTTGGTGGGTCAGTTGTGATTCGCGCCTACGGTGACGAGCAAAGATTCCAGTCTACGAATTGGAGAGCGATGGATACCACGCATAGGCCATACTTTTGGCTATGGGTTTCTAACCGATGGCTCACGTTCTGGTGCTTCATGATGTCCATGTTTGTGTGTGTTTCGGCAGCGTCGTTTATTGTGTACGGTGCGGATTTTATTGACCCTGGCTTTGCGGGCATCTCTCTCTCGTTCTCCACTTATTTTGGTGAGTGTATTTTGTGGATTGTTCGGAATTACGCGGAGTGTGAAGTGTCGATGAACTCTGTTGAGCGCGTCAACGAGTACTTGAACATCGAACAGGAAGCTCCCTCGGTTATTCCTGAGTCTCGACCTCCGGCATCGTGGCCTTCTAAGGGTGATGTCAAGTTCAAGGGCCTAAGCCTTCGTTATTCGGAGACTTTGCCGCGTGTGATTGACAATGTATCCTGCCATATTCCGGGAGGTAACAAGGTTGGTATTGTTGGTCGCACAGGCGCTGGAAAGTCGACGATCATCACGGCTCTGTTCCGCATGCTTGAACCCGACTCGGGATCGATCACTATCGATGATCTTGACATCTCGACAATTGGGTTGGAGGATCTGCGGAAAGGCTTGTCTATCATTCCTCAGGACCCTACTCTGTTCAAGGGCACTTTGCGTACGAATCTTGATTTGTTCAACGAGTACTCTGATGAGCGTATTTTCCGAGCTCTCGGATGTGTGAATCTTGTGCCATCGGACACGACTGTAGAGTCTGCTCGTATGGCCATCGAGAACGGTCTCGAAGGTGAGAATGCCAACCAGTTCCTAGACCTTGAAGCGGAGGTGTCGGAGGGTGGTCGGAACCTGAGTCAAGGCCAAAGGCAACTACTCTGTCTCGCGCGTGCGATCTTGAAAGAGCCACGCATTCTTCTGCTCGACGAGGCGACTGCATCGATCGATTATGACACGGATGCTACGATCCAAAAGACCATTCGCGATAACTTTCAGGAAGTCACGATCCTCACCATTGCCCACCGCCTGCGGACAATCGCGGATTATGATCTTATCCTTGTTCTTGACAAGGGCCACACTGCCCAGTTTGGACACCCTTACGATCTGCTCCAAGACAAGGAGGGTCTCTTCTTCAGTATGTGCGAGAAGAGCGGAGAACTCGGAGCTCTAATCAAGCTTGCCACGGAGGCGAAGAAACGCCACGACGACGAGGCGCAAAATGTGGCTTCGTAAAGTCTATAATTTTAAACGAGGCTCTAAAACACTGTAATCTGTGATTGAATTACTTGATTTCTTTGCCATTGTGTCAAACTAACACAATGTTGAGCGTGAATGAGGCCCGGTGAATCTCTGCAGGGATGAGTTATGGTTTCGTATCATTGATTCATAAAACACTGGTCTCGCACAAGCAAAAAAAGAACATTTTCGTGGTACATAATTCCGGAATAACTTAAATAACACCAGCCGCCACGGCTGCTGTCCACACTGCCTCCTTGGTTGGCGGTCGTTCGTTGATATCGAAAGGCAGGTCGCTCAGATTTACGCCTCGCATTCTAGCGCTCACGTAGATTTGCAAAATCTCATCTACAGCGGGTCCAGAAGGAATGACCATGAGCTTTTCAACACATTGCTCCGCGACTTCAGCGTTCCCCTTCATACCCAGCGCACGCACGAGCTGCCTCATGTGCACGTTACCTTGCATTAGCATCGACCAAAGCGGCAGCTTCGCGAGGTCACTGATATCGACGAACCTGGCCAGCACGAGTAATTGCATGATAACAGATTCCACGCTGGCAGCTGAATCTGCATCGACGTCGCCCCGGGGACCCAAGTATGTTGCCAGTTTGAGTCGTAAGTCATGATATGCGTCTCGCAAGAGAAGATGCCGATGTGAGTCTGGCAAAACCGCAAAGGCTGCGCTAGCGGCTTTCGCTATGACAGGTGTAGATCTTTCTGAAAGCAGCTCCAAGATCTGGCGGAAGAGATGCTGCATCTGCTCCTCAGAATCTGGCCGCTCCAAGAGCTTTTCGCTCGGTAGGCATGACGCAATAGACAAGGCACGAGCAAGTAGCTCGTCATCGTAGCGTACCTTTGCAATAATGCTGGACAGCGCGCTCAACAGAGACATACCAGAATCAGAGCTTCCGGCTCGAGCTAAAGCACCATAGAGAGTAAGCAGATGACCTTGCATATCCGGCTCGTCAAGTTTCGTAGCCAGAGATCGGAGCTGCTTTTTGGCGTCCGCCGACAGTCTTGTATTGCGAGCCTCCCTGGGCAGGTCGCGCGTTAGCAAGTTACCCAACTCCTCAAGCCAGTCAACCTTGAACTTCTGTTTGTGCCGGTCTAAGGCATACACAATGGCCGAAGTCGCCTTTTCGGACGAGCTGCTACTCAAAACTTCGGTGAGGCCATTCACTACGGCCACAAGCAGGGCTGAGGCAGACTCCACACTGAGCGCTAGACGGCCAACGACAAACAGTGCGGCGGAATTGCGGGACTGAGCGTCTGCATCAATGAGCATGTTCGACAGGTCTACATCGCGGCTCAGCCCATTAGAAGCCAAAAGCTTGAGGGCGCTACGGCGGACGCCGAGCTCGACGTCCTGCTGCGCCAGCTGGACCACGCGATCCAGCACGGCGCCCTCCAAGTCGACGTCGTTTGTGGCGGCGGTTACGGCACGCACCGCTGCGAGACGCACAGAGCCCACTGGGTCATTGAATGCACGAATGGCAGCGGTAGTGTCGCCTGTATGCGCAAGCTCTGTGACCGCGGTCTTGCGAATAAGCGGCGAGACGTCGGCTGTGCGTTCGTTCAGGGCGCGCAGCAATGGTGGCGCAGCCAAGCCGTCTGCACTGAGTGCCTCGGCCAGGCAGCCTGTAAAGACGGTACCTGTGAAGCGCAGTGACTGCAGGTGCGTCGATGAAAGCACGGCAGTATATCTGGCGAGCGCCGGTACGACGTCGCCGTTGTCGGCTTCGTAGAGCTTCTGTGCCACGGAGACGAGCAAACTACGCACACGCTTCGCATATGCACTGCGCTGCATGTCGTAGACGGAAGGGCAGCCCCCTGGCGACTCCAAGCACAGCTCTTCAACGGTTTCGGCCTCGGAAACGATGTCCTCAGCGCTTGCGCGCACGCCCGTGATGCTGAACGCGACACTGCAGCCAGCAGACCGCAGCGCCAGCGCAATGACCTCGCCAATACCCTCAGTCGACTCGTACGTGAGCAGGCGCAGTAGGTGCTCTTCAATGCGGTCGAGGGGGTAGCTCAGATCCACGAGCGCGTCGTACGTAGCACATTCGGACGCGTCTACGGCTGTTTTTCCCGCCTGGTTAGTTTTCTGCCGCTTCGGCGCAGCATGAGTCTGACGTGCGGTGGGCATTGTGGACAAGATAGGTCAGAAACAACGAGCGAACGCGCACGCGTGCTTTGACGCGAAACCCTGTAAATGAACAGATCGCGGGTTAGGGTAGGTTTGGCGGCACTGGCTTGCCGCAAGTTCCGCGCGCGTATGCTAGGCGCATTTTCGTACAGTGAGAGACCGCACGAATTAGGGCCGGTGCGGCCGCAAATGCGGCTGAGATGCGCTCGCGCTAGGCACCTTTTCGAATGCGCGTGTCTTGCCGTCATGATCGCGTTGCTCCGGGCGAATTGACGCCATGCGCGCGTCCTCATACTCCAGCACGTCGGCACTCGTGAGCTTGATGCGCGTGGGACCGAGCCGAGACATTCTGGTTGCGCTGATGAGTGAGGGGACTCAAAAAGCTGACGGTTAGGCGCCGTTGTGGTGGTCTGCGTCGTAGTGTCTCGCGGATACCAAGAGTCACAGCGGCCCCGTGGGAGATGGACCCCGGACTTCAAAACTTGGTTTGGGTAAGCGGTGCCGACTTTCAGGGTGGCTTGACATTGGCGGCGCATGATGGAAGAGGATGTTTGCCGCATTTGCCGTGGCGAGCAAACGGAGGAAGACCCGCTATATCATCCGTGCCGGTGCGCGGGGTCAATCAAGTATGTCCACCGCGAGTGCTTGCTTGAGTGGTTGCAGCACGCGCGCACAGCCTCAAAGTGCGAGTTGTGCGGCACGCGCTATACAATGGTCCAGCGCTATAGCCCCAATATGCCGCGGTATCTCCATTTAAGTGACTACCTCTTCCATGCGGCCGTCAAGGCAAAGGAGAACATTCCGTTCATGTTTGTGTGCGTGCGCGGTTTCGTGCTCGTGAGCTGCCTGGCCATCCTGACGAAGTATGCGCTCGAGTTCTCAACCATTGCCAGCAGCCGCGTTTTCTACCCGCGCATGATGAGCACGAGCTGGCGCATTCTGAGCGAACGTTGCCAGCAGCGCCCGCCGCGGCAAAGTGGCGCACCAGCGCTGGACTGGCTTCTTTCGTTCGTTTTGCCACCCTCTGAGCTGCGTTCGGCCTGGGTTGACGGCATCCTCATCCTCCTGTTTTTCCTCGTCGTCTTCATCATCTTCTGGGTCATCACCATGTGGGTTCTCAACGAGCCAGCCGTGGTCCACGACCTCGAGCACATCGCTTCCGGCGAGATCTCCCACATGGACAACGGTGACGACGATATGGTCGAGTTCGATGAATTGAACCCGGTGCAGGAAAACCTGATCGAGGGCGAGCGTAATCTTGCAGCAAGACGTGACCGCCCGCCGCCGATACGCCGCCGCGAACGGCCGCAGCATCTTATGGGGCCGCAAGATCGCGGCGCCCTTGCTCAGAACGAGCAGCAAGCATTCATGAATCACTTGCGCCAGAACGGTGCGATTGAGCAGCTGCCCGACGGCAGAGGGTCAAACGCTCCCAATGCCGCACCAGCTGAAGTAGAAATCCCGCATGACCTGGGTGGCCCCATCGTGCGCATCGGCGACGCAGCTGACCGAGAAGAGGATGCGGGGGAGGAGCGCGAGCCGCAGTTGGAATTGGATTCCGAGTACGAAGATGCTTTCGACGAAGATATTAACGACCAGAATGCGCAGCTGGCAAACGAGGGTCTCCTGCTTCGTGAAGAGGAGGAAGATGCTGAGGAGCTCGAGGCGCTAGGATTCGCGGTAAGAGGCCTCGTCTTCGAAATCTTTGGAGGCACGAACGCTGAAGCCATGGGCGAATTTGGCGTAGTCGCCTTCGCCACTATAGCATTCGTTGAATTCATCTACATGATCCCCTACATCATGATTCGCATTTTTTGGCGGATTGCCAGCGCCGTCGTCGCGCGCTGGGCTATGTTATTGAACGAACCTCGCGCCGCCTCCATATCAACAAAATTGGGCATGTTCGAGCTAGAGTCACTGCCAGCACACTTCGGAATGCTCATAGCGCATTTCGCCTTCGTAGCAATCGCGCTTAGATACCTAGAGCTCCACCTCATGCCGTATCTGCTGTTCAAGCGCGAGTGGGGAATCCCCTTGGTGATGGGGCTCTACCAGTTCTACGCGGTACTCAAGGCGCTTCTCATGATGTCGATCGAGTTTTTTGCATTTCCCCAATTTTGTGGCTCTATGATCCACCTCGTTTTTGTTCCATTGACCCCCAGCTTGTCGGACCATTGGCAGCTGTGCAAGCGCTTCCCTTACCTAGTATTGTTCTGCCACTGGATCATCGGCTTTTTTTACATGCATGGGGTCATGACTTTCGTGAATACGTGCCGCAAATTCTTCCGAAAGGGTGTCCTCTATTTTGTGCACGATGGGGAGGCCCCGGACTTCATTCGCGCAATCGTGTCTGTTTCTGTCCCGAAACAAATTTACCGCATTGGCATATCGATTTTGCTTTACGGCTTCTTTATTCTTGCTGGCGCAGGCACTGTTACCTTAGGCCTGTCCCTGGTTTTGCCTCTTTTGAACGTCACGTATTGGCCTGGGCTGAATGTATTGCGGCTGTGGCCGCTGTTCATCCTGTCACATGCCTGCTTTGTGCCCCTAGTTCCCACTAAGATCCACCTGTTCAAGATCGTGAACTACTGGTTCCGCGAAGAGGTGTGGCTTTATGTTTTGCGCTTCGCAGCAGGGTCGCTTGACCTCGATTCGTGGCTCTTTGGCAAGAGGCGCGTGCTGAGCAATAAGGAAAAGACCGCTTTAAATGGCAAAGATATGAGCCTGGGCTATTTTGTGCGGGCGCCGCAGTCTAGTCGCTTTCGTGACCGCAAGAATCTGAAGCTGTTCGTGCCGGTGAACGAGAAAGATGTGCGTCTCGACAAAGCTGCCGCGGACAAAAATGCCGAATTATCGCGATACACGGTTGTATGGCGACCTCCGTTCTTTTGGCTTAGAATCGGCATGTTGTGTTTTATTGTCTGGTCAGCAGCGACAGCGCTGACTCTACTCGTGTCGGTCGTTCCTTTGTGTGTTGGGCGCTTGTTGGATCGTCTCTTCCTTGGTTACACAATTGGAAACGACTTGTTGCTTTACGGCGCTGGGATGTCTGTTTGCTTGCCGGTTTACGCGCAAGCCATTAGGAACTACCCACCGACGGAGATGCTAAATAACCCCTCATTTTCTGGCCTGAGAGGTAGATTGCCTTATCCAGAAAGGCGTTCATGGTTCCTTGTTTTCATATGGTCACTTCTTTTCACTGGTATGCAGATTGCCTGCCCGGAGGGCTGGGCTCACTGGACGGTGATATGGCCGCTGAGTGGTTGGAATGCCGTGGCAAACTTCCTGGTGACTTATGTCGCAGGCCTTTGTGCGCATGCTTGGTTGAACTCTGTGGCAGCTTCAGATTTCATGTTGTTCCAGCAGGCGCTGGAAATGCTAGGTCCAGCACCTCATACGAAATGGGTCTATTGGGCTGCGATAGAGCCTGTGCAGCTATGGAAGTTATGGGACCGCTGGTCCCGGTCCAGGCAAGCCCAGAGATGGAGCTCCACAGTGAGGGACTTCATGTACCTAGATGGAACAGAGATCAAAAACTTCTCAGAGTGAGGCCATAAACATGTAGCAATCCATTTGTTTATAATGAACCTATTTAAGTGCGTGGTAGTTGATTTCCGGTCTGCAATTCTCGTCCAGTTACCGAGTGAGCGATGGGTTAAGTCGCCGACTGCTGATTGTGGTGAATAGTTAGTTGCCTAGGTAGCCGGTTCCAGATAGCTTGCGTTAGTCTTACCACACACATACGATTCAAACTAAAAAGCTTTTGTTCACTTTGTCCTCATTTGAATTCGGAAGACATCCCAATATTCTCAAAGCTAGCTTGCAATCTGTTGAACGCACTCATTGCAGTGTTTTGAATCTATGAGATAGACAAGCCTTATCTTGCATTGTACGTATGTGTACGGTTTAGGGTCATTCGAAAGACCCGTGAACCAGCCTGCAAGTTCCCGCATTGCATGCGTGCATAAAGTCAGTAGGTAAAGGAACTCCACCTCTTATCAAAGCCATAGGCAGTCTGATTTAATAGACATGCAGTAACAGACTGTAAGTGCCTAGGATTGGTTTTCGGTGTTAACGATCGCGGATCTCCTTGCCCTAACGGCAGTGGGGGCCACAAAAAGGTTACGCTATCGAAGCTAGGCAAGCACATACGAGCTGTAAAAGATTTCCATGAGCATATCGACTGCGTCTTCAATTACGGCTTCGCATACTTCTGCGAGCATGAAGATGACGAATGCTGTAATATCTCGCCACTTCTTGTTGAAGATAGAAGGAACAAGCTAGAACGTACGATCAAAAAGACATACCTTACAGGGAGGGATTTCATTACCATCGCTAATTCTATAAGTAAGTCTCTTTATTCCATTGCTTAGCGTCACTATATTTGAGCGGCTGGGAGACGAATCACTTCTTCGTCGTGCTATTGCTGGCACTCTTAGAAGTGAGCTATGTAACTCACTGAGCCGCGGATATATATAGCATGCCAAATTGAATCTGGGTTAAACATACTCTCGGTTCAGTAACCTGTGCGAGCTTAGCGAGCGGCTCTAACGTTATCCCTGCAAATGGGCGTAATTAAAACTTGGTAACTTACTGGTACTTATAGTAGATTAGAAGCTCTTGAAAGGGTCGTTTTCAGACAGGAAGCTGTTACGACTCGCACTTTGACTCTCGAGCTGCTCAGCCTCCTGGTTCCACGGATGACCAGAGCCACCTGGCTGCAGATTCGAGGCCGGCGCCGCATTATTAGAGGAGAAACCCTGGGGCTGCGCATTCGCCGGGATCGACGTAGTCTGGTGAGTGAGTACTTGTTGCGTAGGGACTTGCTGCCTAGGCGGTTGCTGGGCAGGCACATGCTGCGCATGCACTTGCTGTGTGGGGGCTTGCGGCGAAGAGATGTGGCTGCTCGGTTCAGACTGTTGGAAGCCGCCAGACGGGCCTGGTTGGTAAGTAGGAGGTGCCTGAGCTTCAAAGTGCGACGTAGGGGCGGCCTGTCTGTCGAATGCACTGGCCCCAGCTCCGGGTGCGCCTGACGTAGGACCGGACGTAGGACCGGACGTAGGACCGGACGTAGGACCGGACGTAGGACCGGACGAAGCGCCACCCGGTGCGCGAGGGGACGCCGGACCCGAGGGTGGACCCGAGGACGGGCCAGCAGCACGCTCATTGAGGCTAGAGTTGGCGAAGGCAGCAGTCGGGGGCTCAGTCGGAGATTGGGGCTGGGACGGAGCAGGCGACTGAGGCACAGAGCCCATGACGTCGCCGCCGTCACCGTCCACTGGGCTGTCAATATCATCGTCGCCACCAACGTTTCCAGTGATGCGCGCAATTGCGTTGTACCAGACATCGAGCTCACGAGGAGACGTCGTCTTAAAGACGTACTTGTGCCGCCCGCCAATCTTCTTCTGAGTATCCTTACCAACGACCTTGAACACGGACTCACCCGGCTTCGTGCTCCTGCTAAGCTGGCAATCCGGCAAGTAGAGACTGAGCTCTGGTGCCGCCTCTACATGAGGGTCACCGGACTTTAGTTGATGAAGGAAGCCGCTCGGAGCCACAACGTAGAAGGCCTGGTTCCAGTTCTTCAGCACAGTGCTTTTGCGGTTGAGCACACCCGAAATGAGTGGCTGCGTCGAAGGGTGGTTTTTGTTCACAAACGTGACGCGGCTGGGATCACGCTGGAAGTTCGTCGACGGCACGAGCTGCTGCGAGTTCGTCTTTGTGAACACTGCCCACTCGCGATCGAGGTCAACGTTCTTAAACAGACCCGTGATCGCCTCGTTGATCTCGCGCTCGCTGTTATCGAAACCCTCGTTCAGGCTGGCCAAGCTGGTTAGGGAGTGGCGGATTGTCTGCATAATGTGCACCTCGAGCGAAGCGAAAGACTTCTGGACGTTCAGGGCGGCCTCTGCCTGTGTATTCTCGCGACCGACCTGCTCGGCAATGGCGGCCTCAACGCGGCGGTGCAAAACGAGGGGTCGTCGTGGTGCGAGAGCGTGCGCGAGCCGAAGCTCGAAGTCACGCGGCCGAGGTGCTCGATCGAGCGCTGCGTCTGCTCGCGGCTCTTCTCAATCTCTTTGATGCCTTTGCCGCCCTGACTGCGCAGGGTCTTGTAGTGCTTGTCAATCTCGGCAGCGATCTGATCCAGCTGTGGCAGGATTGAGCTCTTAATACCGTTACCCGTGGCCACGCTGCGCTGCAGCAACACATTTGTGTTCGTCTGCAGGTTCTGGAACACGGTGGCGAGCGAGCTGTTCCGCGTGGCACCGTCCTTAGCATCGCTTGCCGACAGCTCAGGGAATGACGGGGTCTCACCGATGCTCTTCAGCGTCTTCTCGAGGTTGTGCGAAATGCCCTGGTGCACCTGCAGGTAGCCGTGCGCGTACTCCTGGACGACGTGCACGCCCTTGCTCCATTGCTCCAGCCGCTCAATAAGAATCGGCGTCGAGTCTACATGCTCCTGGAGTACGTCCGTCTCGTAGTTCTGGACGGACATGGTTTCTCTAATGAGGGTGGTAGAGAGGGTGGGAAAAAGGGTTGTGATCGTTTCCGTGATCAATGCGGAGCCCTGTGCGCAACCCTGCGGATCTGCTCTAGATGTTAGGGTTAGAGCGCGCATTGACGTACTTTTTAGCACATAAGATCCTGCGACATATAAGGCGCGTGCCGCATTTCTGCATGCCGCAGCGAGTGGCCAAACAAGTCTACATCAGCGGGTTAATAAAGTTTGTTTCAATAAGTGGAAGCCCACGTAGCAAGCCAGGGAGTCTGCCTGCATTTAGTTTGGACTTTGATTAGCAGCTACAATGTCTCAGAATGTGAATGCCATCTAATTCTATGTTTCCTGCCGTACAAGATGGAATAGCTGGTTAGTGTTTTAGTTAATGTTTCGCCACTAATAAGGTGGGCTTTGCAGGAGACTTTAAACGGAAAGCATGATGAGACGTATCGTTGGCGCTCACCTATAAGGAAGCAGTGTCCGTGATGAGCCAGCTTGCTCTCTACGTTGGCTCCAATAGAAGCATAAACAGCATACACTATGATCAAAGTAAAGAGAAGAAAAACAGAATTGGAGCAGTTACGTATTTTTACTGCTATTTTATCGGGCCAAGAAGCGTGCTTTTGCGACCCCCTGGCTCGTTCGCGAATACCATGAGGGCACATGCAGCGGCTTCCTTTACTCGCATCCCTCGTGTGTTGACTACTTGGTGGTGCTCTTGTAGTGCACGAGGCTCTGTTTACGCAGAGCGTCCGCTGCGTACTCGGGAGTAACATCGCGCTGGGGCATGCCCAGAAGCTCGAAGCCCACAAGGAATTTGCGCACAGTAGCTGAGCGCAACAAAGGCGGGTAGAAATGGAACAGGAGGTGCTCTACTCCCTGACGCTCGCTCGCGTCATACTGCGTAAACGCTTGATGGATGCCCATGGAGTACGGGAACGACGTCATGAAGAGGTTGTCGTAGCGCACCGTGAGCGACTTCAGGGCGGCTGCCAGATCCTTCTTTTCGGCGTCATTCAGGTCTCCGATGTTGTCAATGCGCCGCTTTGAGACAATCATGGTCTCGAAGGGCCACGTCGCCCAGTACGGAACGAGCACTACAAAGGTGTCATTTACGTCCACAATGCGGTCCTGCTTGACCAGCTCCTGGGCGACGTAATCCTCGAGCATATGCGTGCCGTGCTTCGCGTGGTACGCGGCAAGCGCGTCGTGCTCGATTTGCGGCTCGTCTGGCACGACACTAGTCAACCAGCACTGGCCATGAGGATGGGGATTTGAGCACCCCATTGCACTGCCCTTGTTCTCGAAGATCTGGCAGTACTTAATGACGGGGTCCTGCTTGGCCCTCGCGTAGATCTCCTGCCAGGCGGTGACGACGCCGTATATAGCCTCCACCGACATCTCGGCCACAGTCAGGTTATGCTGAGGGCTGAAGCACACAACAAGGCATTCGCCGTTCACGCGGTCAGCCACAAATAGTTCTTTTGCATCGGCCTCCCTCTGCTCGGCACTGTTAACGCCCTGTTTGTTCACGGCTGCAAAGTCATTTGCAAACACGAACGTGCTCTTGTACGGTTCATTCTGCTCACCATTGGCACGCGTGTTCCCAGGACACAAATAACATGCTGGGTCGAACGCGGGCTTTGCCTCCTCGTTCGCGGCCTCGCGCTGGCCCTGCCAGGGCCGCGCTGTGCGGTGCGGTGAGCACAAAACCCAGCTATTGCGCAGAGGGTTGTAGCGTCGATGGACTTCCGTCTCGAGCTGCGATCCGGCCATGTATGGAAAATCCTTTTTTTGGAGTGCAAAACTGTGGGGTAGCGCGCGCAGATACCCCAATGTGGTGGTGGATCTTGCAGGTTCGCGCGGCCGGGGGCCCTGCATAACGTGACCTCGTACCTATACTGCTAGGCAGCGTTTCGCGGTGGGAGACGCAGCCGCGCAGTTTGCAAACACAGGATGTCGTCGCGTGAGCAACGAGCGCAGGCGCTTGTGGACCAGGTGGATGACGCCACAGCACGGCTACTATCGAACCAGCTCAAGCTTGTGCGGTTCGCATCGAATAAGGACAAGAGCCTGATCACGGTCGGCGCCGAAACGACCGAGATTGAGGCCTGCACGGCAAGCATCGTGCGCGCGGCCGAGGAGCTGCTCGTCATTTCGCGAGGTCTCAAAGAGGCGTGGGTGCTCGGGCAGATCCGCGAGCCCGCGCCGGCGCTTAGCGAGGAAGAGCAGGAGAAGCGCGCGCAGGCCGTGCAGAAGCTCGTGCGCGTGCTGGGCGCAAGTAACGAGTGGGCGTGAAGGTGCGCAACAGTTCATAGCCTGTTTATTTATTCATTAAGTCATTAGTTGAGACGAGCCGCGACCGCGGCGACCGTGGCGGGCGAGCAGCATGCGGCGACGACTGCGACACGCCGCCTGTCGGCATTAACGGCGCCGTGCCCGTCGGCTGCATGGAAGCCGTGCGTGTTTTTGAGGGCTGCAGACGCGTGCGGCGGCCAGTGCGGCTCTCAGGCGTGGAGAACCGCCGCTGGTACGCGAGGTCAGGCGGCAGCAGGTGGTTCACGGAGTCGTCGAACACGTCTGCGTCGTGTTCTGTGTCCGTAGCACCGTCGTCGGAATCGAACACGGGCGGTGTTAGCGACTCCGTGGTCGCCTTGCTCAGCATGCCCTTGTTTGGCAGGCATTGTGTACCGTTTGGCTTGCCCGGAGAGCCGTTTAGCGGCGAGCCGTTCGCCGCCAAACTGCTGCGCGTTCCGCCGTACGCTCCGCTGTACGCTTCGCTAGGTGCTCCATGACCGTGTGAATTGCTGCTTTGCGAGCTCTTGCGGTGCCCTTCACCATCATTGTACGACTCGCTATAGCTATTCTGGTGGGACTTGTAGTGTTGTGAGTCGCTATCGCTTGTCGCAAGTCTGCTGCTTAATGATGATGGACTGCGGACAGAGTGCTTGCTCGGCGACTCGGCCGCAGGGCTAGCATGAGGCGAGACCTTTTGCGGGTCGAGCTTCTGCTTCATTTGGCGGAGACTGATCACGCGGCGCTTTGGCCGCTGTCGCCCGGACTGGCTCGAGGTAGCTATTGACGAGCGAATCGAGCTCACGTCGGATCCGGCCTCAAATAGGCTTGTGAGGCCCTGTGGGCTCAGATTATGGTTATGCGCCGAGTCCTCAAATCCCTTTTGCAGACGCGGAAGGCAGGCGCGCGACAGAATGGCCTTTGGCAGCCGCAGCTCTGGGGTTTCCACGTTCAGGGCGAGCGTCGCAAACTTCGGGCGGAACTGCCGCGACTTCGCACCCAGCGAGTTCACGATAAACGAAGCAAACCGCACAAACCTTTTGTCGTGCTGCGACCACCGCCGCGCGCCGTACCACGGGTCCGGCGCCCGCTTGTCCGGGCTCGACACGGTCCACACAGACTCGGGCACGTCTTCGTAGAACGAGGCCGTAATAGACTGGCGTAGAATCCCGCCGAGCAGCTGCTTAACTCCAGGGATCATATCGAGGGACGACTCTGCGCCGACGGCCTTCACGGGGTCGTCGTGGAAGTTCACGAGCACACCGTTTCTTGTGTATACGACATCCACGAGCGTGTCGAGAACAATATCCTTGAGCTTGAGCCGGAACGGCAGAATAAGGCTGTCCATGGCGGCGATAACCTTCGGCTGCACAAACGCCGGCAGCTCGGGGTCGAAGTAAGGCTCGCGGAACGGGTTTGCCTCGATACTCGTTTCGAGCGTCAGGCTCGCGTCGCCGCTGTACTTCAGGGCAAACACAACGTGTGCTCGCTTCAGGCTAACCGAGGGAATTGAATGGAACGCGAGCTCGGGCGGCACAGTGCCGAAGTCGATGGCCGTAACCTGCATAGGCTTCACTATGACGGGCGGGCGGCTCACGGCGGCGATGGATTCCGTGAGCGACGTCTGGCATTTCGCCTCGAGATCCTCGAGGTCGAAGAACCGCCAATTGAATTTGAACGACATCGACGGTGCCGCACTTTGCTGGCCTTCCAATTGTTGAGCACCAGTTCCTAGACAGTGCGGATCACGTGGTGCACACACGCCAAGTGAGACCTGTAAACATTCACGCGTCCTACATAGGCTGGCTCAGGCTCGGGCCCGGTTCGGTAGCCCTGTCAGGTAACCAGATTTGCGTAGCCCGTTTAGGTAGTGGTAAATAGCTAACTGCTGCTGCTAAGCGGCGGAGGATGCTTTTTCGACTGCACAGGAAACAACTAGCGGCCCCCGTGTCATTCTAAGTAAAAGAGCTAGTAGCTATTAGGTAGGCAGACGCGCATCCCAGTGCTCTAAAGTGCTCGTAGCAACGAGGCAAGGAGAATTAGAAGCACAGTACAAAGCTCTCAAATCAAACTAAATGCTTCTGGTCTTTTCGTCGCAAGACTCGCCACGAATCGCAAGTCGTTAGGTGTAAAGGAGGCGTAGAGGAGGCCCAAGCTTATTAGCGCCAAGTACGCGGAGTAGTACAATCTGCAAGCACTGAGCTTACGGTGCGCACGAGGCAGGCCAGTGCGCGAGTCTGCCAGTGCGCGTGTCTGCGATTACAATGGGAGTTCACTGACGCGGTTATAAATACTTGCGGGCAGTCTGCCGCACCTTTGAGTCGAAGCGCGGGTTCTCAATCGGACTGCCCTCTTTATAAAAGGGCGACATGAGCGTCTTCACGTACGCGTCCCAAATATCCTGGAACAACTGCCTTATTGACTCTTCGTTCTTCGTCTCGTGCAGCAGAAGTAGGCGGATGTTGCCCGGCGTCACGAACGCCGATATTGTGTATCCGTAGAACTTATCTACAGCCCGCAGGTAAAGATTCTGCGTCGTCCATTGTACCTCGTCGATGACGTCGAGCGACGCGTGAACTATATACGGGCTAAGCTCTTTGATTGACGGCGGGAAGTGCGACGCGCCATCCCCGACTTGCCGCGCTGAGCCAAACTCGAGCTCATAGAGCGGCTTGTCTTCGTGGCCCACAATAGCCAGGAAATACGACATCCTGACCGCTCACCCTGTCGCACCACCACACGCAGCCTAAGCTAGCGGCACGGTTACTCAGCGCTGTTACTCTGCGGCCGCGCGATGCGGGTAGAGCGCGATGGTTAAGGCTAGCTCGCATCGGCGGTTTGCACCACGTGATAAATAGATACGGCGGTTTCGGAGCAGCGGCGCCGTCGTGTTCGCGCACGGAGTGCGTGGATCCACGTGCTCTGCGGTGCGCGTGAGCATAATCGCGTGCGTGCTGATTAGCCACCGGGGCGGGCGCGCGTGATTCGGGCGCCTTAGAACGGCGGCCGCGTGCCACAAAAGCCAGGGGGCGACTCAAACTGAGAAAAAAGGGCGCAGGCGGGCGCAGGCAGGCGCAGGCCGCCTGCGTCAATTTAGTATTGTTAAGCTTCTATTTAGTTGAAAATCTGCTTCCCCGCAGCGCGACCCCTGCTGATTCCAGGATCTGCATCTGGACTCGGGACCCCCTCCTCGTTGGCGGCACCCCTTGCGACGAGGCAGCAAGTTTTTCCGCGGCGCCCCAAAATTTCGCATGTGGCAAGGCGGGGGCGGGAGGGGCGCGTGCCACCGCCTGACAGGTGCGTCGTTTTACGCTGTTCCTTATCACGTAAGTGCAGATTGCCCAGCGCAGCAGCACGGCTGTGCTATTTTAAAAGTGGATCGCCAGCGATTAGAAAGCAAAAACGAATGCTCTGGACCCGGGTCCAGAGCAAGCAAGACGCGCAGGGCATTAGTTGCACTAGTGACCGAGCAATTTTGCCTCGTGCGTGTAAAAGACCCGAGAATTTGGCGCCTGCGCCCACTTTTGGAGCCGCCGCTTAACTTGGAACATCTTGCAATCGGCGTCGTGTGAGGCGGAGCACGGAACCCTAGATATTATTAACCCGCTCGCCTTATTACCATAACCCCCCTCGTACTATCAGGACTTGGAACAATCTACCACCGCCAAGTGAAAAAAGGGATCGCACAGGATCATCACTGGCTCTCCGTAGGGATTAGTTCACGCCTCTAGATCAGCATCGGGAACGGTGTACAGGTCAAGCGCTCTCGCAATGGCGCCTACAGAGACTTTGAATCTGGTGGTTGCTCCCGATCTGGCGCAAGATGAGCTGCCCTTTCTCGAGCACGTTGGATTCAAGCAGGCATTTACGCCGCTGGCGGAGCTGCACCACATAAAGCATGCCAGGCCGCCATTAGATGACTCTCGGCGGCGCGCCAGCCGCGCAGCCAGTCGCATCGACGAGATCAGGGAGGACGACGACGGCGACGCCAGCTTGGCGAGCTCGCGGCGTGCCTCGAGCTCGACGGCGCGCAGCAACGGAAGCAGTGCCCGCAACAGCGAGCTCGCGCAAGCATCGGCCAAGAGCAGGCCGAGCAAAACGCAGGGCGTCGCTGCGCACCGCACGCTGTCGGCCACAGAACTCGAAATCCAGACGGGCCGCATTGCGAACTTCATCTCGCGCATGAAATATTTGACGGATGAGGGCAACAGCCACGAGTTCACGCCGGCGATGTTCCCGCCCGGCGCGTCCCTGGAGGGACGGCGCAGCATGATTAAATCTCATGCGGATCGGGTCAAGAACCAGCTTGAGCTCAAGTTTCAAGTGATCCCCTACTTCATGGACCTCGAGAAGTACCTCGAGAATGGCAGTGGCGCGCGCGGGCATACAACCCGTTGCAGATCATCAGGGACCGCAATATCCGGCCCAGCGAAAGGCAGGCGAAACACTTTCAGCGCCAGAACATATGGCAGATCCCGGTTTCCGAAATGGTGCAAGACATGCGCTGGCATTACCAGTCCACAAAGCTGAAGGCGCAGAAGATGAAACGCCGACAAAAGAAAGCGGGCAGCATCACCGAGTCCGTGGGACCAGACTTCCACGATGCCACAGAAGCAGCTCCGCAGCACGATGATACTCCGGAAAATGAAGGCTCACCCGCGCCGGTGAAGACAACAGCGCCTGAGTGGCACACACCGCAGAGCGGCGCCCAGCGACCGCAGGATAACACGCCGCAGTTTAGCAATCCGTTCCTGTCTTCGAACATGCGGAGACAGTCACAAGCCAGCGAGGGCCCGACTCTGAATCTGCCGGAGACGAGCTGCGGCGAACTCATCCAGCGCATGCGCTCCAGCCATGGCGCCCTCGAGGGCTCGAATTCGAGCAGCGGCGGCAGTCGGCACTCTTCTTTCAACGAGTCTTTAGAAGTTGACCCGTTGAGTCAACAGAGCCAGCAGAGCCAGCCACAACCGTCGAGTTTTAGCCGTCAGTTCTGTCGCAACGCGGCAAACGTCATGGACTACAAAAATCGCATGCGCGGTTCGAACGCCTCCACAGATCAGGCGGAATGCCAACGCGGAGGCAACATTGGCGACGACGATTTGCTTAAGCCATTGACCCGCGTACAGACGAACACCTCGCAGACATTGTCTATGCACTCATCGCGGTCGTCAGTGCCGGACATTTTCAACTTTGAAGCTGGGTCCAGCTCGTCTGTTTCGCTCGAACAGGCAGGGCAAACGACGCCCGCACCAAAAGGGCCCGTGCTCACTGTGACTTCGGACTCCGGCGAACAGAAACTGCTCGACCCTCTGAAGCGCACGCCGCGCACGACAAACTTGGGAATTTTGCGGCAGGCGTCGCCGCAAAAAGGTAGCGATACCGTGCAGAAGGGCATACAGTCGGCAGCAGTCTCCAGTGACGACAGCATGAATGATCCAACTAACATTTGTACGTTTGGCAGTATTCGTCCTGGGCATGCAGACGTGCGCAAGGCTCCCTGGGAGCGAGCAGCCCACACTGCCGAGGAGGAGCTGGAGTACCACATCCTGTTGTTTAAGACGGCACTGCGCAGGGAAAGCCTTGCCAGCGTTCGTGAGCGCGCTTGCCGCAAGAGCACGTCGGGCGACATATGCGATAGAGTGAGCGCCGAGCTAAAAAACGAAGGCGTGCCAAACTTCTTGGGCTATCTGAGCGGCGTCGAGCATAATGTGGTGAAGCAACAGCAAATTTTGGACGCGGACTTTGCCTCCTCCTTAGACGCGCTGCGCGTGACAACAGACCGTATGGTCAGCGAGGTCAACACGACGCTCAACAAACAGGTGCGCGAGTTGTCGTCGCGAATGGATAAAGTCACCTCCGCTAGGAACTGCGGAATCTGCACGAACGCCTCTTACACAATGCTGGAATACGTGGTCTTGTCGCTAATGTGGGTAATCTGGAGCGTTGTGAAGCTGTGGCGGTTCCTTTGTGGCAGCTTCCACATGCTTCGCGGCGGCTGCAGCATGTTTGTTATAGCATGATTGCAAAGTATTTATTTATTTCTCTACTGTATGCAAAGTATTTATTGATTCGCCTTACTTGCGCTTCGTAGTCCGTTGTTGCCTCTGCTTCGCATTTGGCAACGCAGTGATAGCGCATCATTTGGTTAGCTGGCTATATGATGGAAATGGTGCAGTAGAGGCGCAGAGCTGTTGTTGCCATCGTGGGGCGCCCATGCATGCTCTAAGCGTAAGGGGGGTGGCCGGCGGTTCGAGATGACTGATCCCGCTGCTACTTAATAAAATAATAGGACGGATCTAACGGGCCCTGGGTGCGGACAAGCAGCTTTCACTAATTGCAAACAAAACAAACAGTTGTTGCAAATGGGACAGTCTTCGAAAGCGGGCACAAGCACCGATCCTGGAAACTTTAAGTCGTTTGGCAAAAAGGGCAGTCTGTCGTCGGGACTTCGCCGTATCGGTGTTTCGCGGCAAAATTCGTTTCAAGCGCGGGATCAATCACAGGCCGGCATGGACGACGCGAAGGATCCATTCTCTAGCGTTCACAGCATCAATAATGACCACGTGGGTGCAAGCTCGTCGTCCAATATTGGTCCGACGCCGTTCGACTACATTTCGTCTCCAGATGCGGAAGAGCACGCAATAAACAACTCGATCGAGGCGCTACGGCCCTCCATCACGGTGTTCTTGCTCACAATCCTCACTTCGTTCTGCGGGTTCATGTTTGGCTACGACACCGGCTATATCTCGAACGCCATGGTCATCATGAAAAACGACTTGAACACGCCGCTCACGTCGGGCAAGAAGGAGCTCATCACGTCCGCGACATCGCTAGGCGCGTTCATCACGGCCATGATTGGAGGCGGTCTGGCCGATGCGTTTGGACGCAAGTGGGTCATAGCCTATGCGAACGTGGCCTTCATCGTGGGCGCCATCATGCAGACGGCAGCCCACTCGCTATGGGTCATGATTTCGGGGCGGTTCATCATGGGGTTCGGCGTAGGTCTCGCGTCGCTCTTGGCCCCGCTGTATTTGAGCGAGGTCGCGCCAACGAAGTTCCGGGGAAGGCTCGTAGTGATGAACGTGATGGCCATCACGTTCGGGCAGCTTGTGGCCTACGCCATCGGCTACGGTGTGACCGACGTGAAGGGCGGCTGGCGCATCTCTGTGGGCCTGTCTCTGGTGCCGTCGATTGCGCAGCTGATCATGTTCATGTTCATGCCCGAATCTCCACGGTATCTTGTCTCGCGTGGTCGCAACGACGAGGCACGCAACGTGCTTTCGAAGGTTTACAACGGTGCTACGCCCGAGCAGATCTCGGTTAAGGTCATCGAGATTACGTCGAACGTGCCCACACGAGCTTTCACGAGCAACGACAATGTGCCATACTCAAAGAAGATCCGTTCGGCGTTCATCACCTTCGAGCACAACCTGCATGAACTATTTTCAAGGCCGGCTAATCTGCGCGGCTTAGCAATTATCGTCACTCTGCAGGCCCTGCAGCAGTTTAGTGGCTGGAACGCCCTCCTGTACTATTCGGGCACCATGTTCGAGAGTGTCGGGTTCAGCAGTCCCACGGCAGTGTCGATCATCATTGCCGGCACGAACTTCGTGTTCACCATCTTTGCCTTCCTGATCATCGACCGCGTGGGGCGCAGAGTGCTTCTTGTTGGCACTATGTGGGGTATGGTTGTTGGTCTCGCCGTCGTTGCGGTTGCGTTCCACTTCTTGCATTACAGTGGGTCCACCGGCGCCGTGCATGACGAGTCCACGGGGAACAAATGGTCCGTCATCGTCATCGTGTTTATCTTCTTTTTCGCAGCATCCTATGCGGCCGGAATCGGCAACATTCCCTGGCAGCAGTCGGAGATGCTGCCCATGCAGGTACGGGGCATTGGCTCGTCGTTCGCGACGGGCATGAACTGGGCCGGCTCGCTCATCATCTCGGCAACGTTCCTCACAATGTTGGACAACATCACGCCAACCGGAACGTTCTCGTTCTATGGTGGCATCTGCTTTGTCGGCTGGATCCTCGTCATTTTCTTCTATCCTGAGACTGCTGGCTTGAGCCTCGAGGAGATTCAGGGCCTCCTGACGGACGGGTTCAGTGTGCGCAAATCCGTAGCTCTGAGCAAGCAAAAACGGCAGTTACTGAAGCCCTAGAACGAGAAACCGGCCTCGAAAAATATTCAAAAAGGTCGTCTCACGCACTCCGGCGCTTGGAGCAACCAACTATGTATATATATACTCTTTTCAATACGAATTGTTAGGCATGAACGCCATTTTACAACTTCTTCTCGATCTCTTCGTTGCTGGGCTCTGAAAGCCAACTGCCGTCGTCGAATAGCAGCACGGGGATCCTTTCTGTGCCGCTAATCTTCTTCGAGGTCTCCTTCTCTTCAGGGTGCGCCACAAGATCGATGTACTCATAGAGCACAGACTTCGATTCGAGGTATTTCTTGGCTCGAATCGTGTCGCCGCACCAGTCGGCACCGTACATTTTGATATCGGCTGTCATTTCCCGCTGGACACAAGTTATTACAGAGGAAGTGGCCACACTGGTAAGTTTGTGTGTTTGATTGTGTTTACTTATATATATTCGGGATCACGCGACTTCACGACAGCCACACAGAATCTGTCGCGAGAAGATGCTGCACTTCAAGGACGCGTAAGCCTCAAGGGTTGAGCTGCATGCTGGCGCGTTTACCTCCTCCATGCGTACCCAGCGAAATTAGCTACATATTGAAAGTTACAGGCTCGAAAAAAGAGGTAATAAATGGAAGCTTTAGCTGGTCACCATGTGCCAGTTCAGCGGTAGTTAACGACGAGCTAGTAGGACCGTTTGGGATGCTGCAGCTAGCGTATAGTTCAATGCGTGGAAAAAGAGCGCGCGTGCGTTATCGGTAGGCTCGAAAGCGCCGTGGATAAGGGTTTCAGCAGAGGCGATAGCACTTATCCAGGAGAGTCTGCAGTTCGCGCTCTAAAACGGAATTAAGTATCCTTGACCGATTTCGGAACGACTTGGTCTAGCTAAGCTCGCGGGCCGCCTATGCGAGGATGTGATTGCTTAGCCGCCTTTGTGTTGCGCCGAGGTGATAGCAATGTTGACATATTTTGCACGGGAAGCCCCGCGGCATTCAAGTTTTAGCAACAAACAGCTATATGTCCACTTTAGGTCGAGTGCTCAGCATCGCTATTGACGTTTGGTAGAGCGTTTCGCTCACAGCTCCGAATTGCTTCGAAGCCGCCAGAAGCTTCCGGGTAATGTCAGCGGTGACCGAGACAAGCCACGTGATGGAGCACGTTGAAATCCCAAAAGATATTTAATGAAAAAATCACACGCGGCAACAAGCTAACGCAATAAAATGAGTGTCAGTGTCCCGGTTGGTATTGACTTCGGCTCTGGTAAAACCGTGCTCGGTGTCGCCCGAAACAGGGGTATCGACATCGTCGTGAACGAGGTGTCGAACCGCTCGACGCCCACCCTGGTTGCTTTCGGCGAGAAGAGCCGCTTCCTCGGTGAGGCTGCGAAGTCGCAGGAGACTTCGAACATCAAGAACACAGTCAGCTCTTTGAAGCGTCTGGTTGGCCGCACGGCTGAGGACCCGGCCCTGAACGTCGAGCGCCAGTACAATGCTGCGGAGCTCCTTGGCGTGAACGGTGTCGCTGGTGTCAAGGCCCGCTACCTTGGCAAGCCTACCGAGTTTACGTACACGCAGCTTGTCGGCATGTACTTCAACAAGCTGAAGACTACTCTGCTTACGGACACGCGTGGCAACATCAACGACGTTGTCATCGCCGTGCCGTCATACTTTGTCGACGCGCAGCGCCGTGCCGTCTCTGATGCGGCCGTTATCGCTGGCCTTAACCCGGTGCGCATTGTTAACGACGTTAGCGCCGCTGCCGTCGGTCACGGTGTTTTCCGCACAGACCTTCCTGAGGACGAGTTCAAGAAGATCGCGATTGTGGACGTTGGTTACTCCGACTACACGGTGGCCATCGTTGCTCTGAAGAAGGGCGAGGGCCGTGTTCTCTCCATTGAGACGAACAAGGACTTTGGTGGCCGCGACATCGATCTGGCCATCGCGAAGCACTTCACGAAGATCTTCCTTGACAAGTACAAGATTGACGTGACGACGAACCCGAAGGCGTGGGGCCGTGTCCTGCAGCAGAGCGAGCGTCTGAAGAAGATCCTCAGCGCTAACTCGACAGCCATGTTCAATGTCGAGTCGCTTATGGAGGACATCGACGTTAGCGCGTCCATGTCGCGCGAGGAGCTCGAGGAGTACCTCGTTCCCGCCCTCGAGAGCATCCCCAGCCCCATTAAGAAGGCTCTGGCTTCGGCTGGTCTGAAGGCTGCCGACCTCGACGCCGTTGAGGTTATTGGAGGCTGCACGCGTGTGCCCTCCATCAAGGAGAAGATCAGCGAGGCGTTCGACGGCAGACAACTCAGCTACACCATGAACCAGGACGAGGCTGTGGCTCGCGGTGCCACGTTCCTTTGCGCCGTGCACTCGCCCACCGTCCGCGTCCGCCCGTTCAAGTTCGAGGACCTGAACTGCCACTCGGTCACGTTCAACTGGGAGAAGACTGACGACGAGAACACGGACCACCTCGAGGTGTTCCCCGCCGGCTCTCCGTTCCCTGCTACTAAGGTTGTGACTCTGTTCCGCAAGGGCGACTTTGCTATCGAGGCTAACTACACGAACCCTGCGGAGCTGGACGAGGGCATTAACAGCCACATCGGCAAGTGGATCATCAAGGGCGTTCAGCCTACCGAAAAGGGTGAGCCTGCTGCCGTGAAGCTGAAGCTTCGCCAGGACGCCTCCGGCTTTTACCTTGTTGAGGCGGCCTACATCGCTGAGGAGGTTACCGTGGAGGAGCCTGTTGAGGGTGAGGCCGGCGAGGGCGAGGAGCCCAAGACGAAGACGGTCACTAAGTGGGTGAAGAAGAGCGACCTCACCATCGAGCACTACCCCGTCCAGATCAGCGTTGAGGAGCGTAATGCGCTGCTGGAGAAGGAGATGCAGATGGCGTCCGAGGACAAGCTCGTGGCCGACACCGAGGACCGTAAGAACGCTCTTGAGGAGTACATCTATGACATCCGCGACAAGGTTGACGGTCCTCTTGCTGAATTCACGAAGCCTGAGGAGAAGGAGCGCCTTCTGGAGCTCGCCAACGCCTCCGAAGAGTGGCTCTACGGTGACGGTGAGGATGCCACGAAGGGCCAGTACGTTGCTAAGTACGAGGAGCTCGCCAGCATTGGAAACCTTATCAAGGGCCGCCAGGCTTCTAAATTCGAGGAGGAGCGCCAGGCTAAGCGCGCTAAGGATGAGGCCGAGCAGCAGCGTAAGATGGCTGAGAAGCTGCAGGCCGACAAGGCTGCTCGCGAGGCCGAGCAGGCCAAGGCTGAGCAGGAGGGCACCACTCCCGACTCGGAGATGCCTGACCAGGAGGAGTAAATAATGACTATAGGTTGATTTGACTATAAGTTGATTATGTAGTTGAGCATTGTAAAAGAAAGCTCGTGGGAACTTAGTTCATGTGTGCTAGCAGATGAAAAGTTGCAATTTTCGAAGCGCTGCTGCACATAAATTGGCGTAGCGTCTCAAAAACCGTGTGAAGCAGTAGTCGTCCTCTGTAGGTTGTTGTCCCCTCTGTGTGAACACCCACTCGCTTGTCTGAAACCTGGCACACACAAGGGAAAAGATATAAACAAGTCAAGAAAAGCATTAAAGCTTTTACGAATTCGTCTAGCGCGACATATATAATTATACAAATCGAATCATACACTCGCGATGCCGCTACTTTAACAGACGCGACGCTTGTTGCAGGGCCACGAGACGAGTTTGCGAGGGGTCAAATTTCATATTGAGCACAACGTCAAGGCCAAAGTCAGTCTTGGCGAATGTCGTTGAGGAGGCCCATTTGGCAATCCTAGAAATTGCGGCTTGGCTCTGCAAATTAGGCGTGTGAGCGTACCGGCAAGAGTTGCAGATTGCCTTCACGTCATAGCGCTCCACATTATCACCGGACTTGAGAGCACGCAAGAATTGCAAGTAAACCTCGCCCCCTAAGCTCCAGCGACGTAGCTGGTCTTTCTGCGACTCGAGCGAGAGCAGCAAGTCTTCTATTTCGCCAAGCCGCTTGTCCAGAACAGCTTGTGGGGCCACAAATGTGACAATTAACTGGTGCGCCTGCTCATACAAGCCGGCCCGCAATAGGTAGTCAGCGCCGGAACGATAGTCCTCAACGTTCCTAGCGTGAGCGGCGCGGGCCTCATCAAGAAGCTGCTCCGGAACACCCAAATCATGCGTGACTGTCAATGATATGAAGTCCGGCACTTTCACCAAGATATCGCGCACCGCCTCAAAACAGTGTTTCGTGTCCTTGATATGAAGCGCAACATACACAGCCGTATTGGCATCTCCAATCTCCTGTAAAATCTTCGCGAGCGAGGCACAGACTGTGTCGTAACACTTCAGGTCCTGCTTTGCCGTGATAGGAGAGACAGTATTCAACGCCTGGAGAAACAGGAACTCATCCACTAATGGCAGCTCCTCAATAACCGTCTTCAGCTGCCTTGAACCAATGGCTTGCCGAATTAGCGACAATTCAGGCCCCGAGCCGCTCATAAGAGATGCCGGAATTTTACCCACGGCATCCTCGACTGAGGACTCCGAATACCACAAGCGCATTCCAAGCCACTGTGCCCAGCTCAGCCCCGATGGGGCCGGGGCAACACCCGAGGCCAGTTCCCAAACATGCCGTACTACTGGGGGAATACTGGAGAGGGAGCGGGTCTCTTTCCAGTTTCGTAGCTGCATCTCGGCGTCGCTGACCGCTACATTGTGACCGTCGAATAGAGAAATGAGCACAGCGAGATGGGGATTATTTGACTTCAGCGACAATTCCACAGCCTCTTTCAGCCTATGTGTGGTGAGAAAACCCCAGATAGTGTCAAGTGCGTCACCCTGCCGGGGTACGGACACGCCAGTGACCTTCTTCTCAAGCCACTGCGACAGCTTCTCCTGGTCAAGACCTTCGCGTGCATACAGAGTAGCTAGGAGAGCCCAAAGGTCTTCTCGCTTCGGACAGAGGCTTTGAAGAAGAGTGGAGCTAAGCTTCGTCTGCAGCAGCGGCAGCGCGGAGTTATCTCTCGAGCTTTTAGCAGCATGACGTCGCAGCGTATCCAAACGTAGTGGACCAAGCAGCGCAGCCTTGACTTCCTGCAACGCCACGTTGTTTTCAGCAAATTGGCTACCAATGGAGTCGCTCTGTGGGTCCTCTTTCTCCGCACTGTCAGGTTGCGTGGGCAAAAGAACACTTACGAGATCGTAATTTTCAGGCAGAGCGGCAGCCGCAGCAAGCGCCTCATGAGAAGCAGTGTAAGAGCTAATTGCTGCATGGTTCAATTGGTCTTGCCAGTTTTCAATGATATCAGGAGTCTCAAGATCGGCATCAATCATGCTATCGTCGTCGGCGGCGTCACTGGGCTCCAGTCCCAGTGCACCATCTTCACCAGCTGGTTCAACACCCTCATCTACGGAAATCAGAATTGGCGAGCCATCGGCAGTCCTCGGGATGAGTTTATCATCGTCAGACTCCACAATCATGTCCTCCACAGGCAACCCCCACTTTGAGAAATGCGGCACCTTGAAAACCCAAATCCCTTGGGCAAAAGTAACAAACTCACCACCATCGCTCTCGCACTTCTCCCGCAGACGCGCGATGTGTTTCTGCATGCGTGGGTCTTCCATATCTGTGATTCTCCTGCGGGTAGCAGAATCGATGGGCCAGGCGTTCTCGATAGTCACTGTGCAGGGAAGGTTCAGTTCGTGTCCAGGTAGGGCCTTGGACTCCTCATCAGGATAGACGCATACTGTACCGGCTTCAAACACTACTAGAGACCCGAGAATGTCTCCGAGGTTTGCAATGCGGGAGAGATCAACTGTGCCGGGATACTCGATCTGGCCGAATTTTTCACGGCCCACAACGAGGTTAGGCACAGCAGACAATTGAGGCTTGGACATTGCCGAAAGTGACTCTAGACGGGGAAAGATGTAGTAGCCTTCTTCGAGAGCCTTTTTACGCACTTGGACCACAGTCATATTATTTGCCTGGCGGTGGAACAGGCTGACATCAGGCTCTACCGGGGCTGTAGACGTGTCAGCCATGAGAGTGCTATCGCGAGCTGGCCTTGAGCTCATGACGGAGCTGTCGGCCGCGGCTGAAGCAATGGCTGGCGGAGCAGTCGACACTGGTGGGCTTGGCAGCGCCACGTGTTGACGTCCTTCACGTTTGATGGAGAGGGTGGTAGGTCTCTCCTTGAGGTACCGGTCGTAGGAGTTGACCCACTTCCGCGGTTCACCACCGTGCGTAAGGCTTGTGGAGTTCACAACAGTACGGACACCAGCGTCGAGCGCAGATGGACCAGCGACAGTTACGGGCGAGGACTTTGGTGGGTCCAGATGGAGTCGAGATGGTCGCACGTAATCCCTCGGAGGAGCTTTAAACGAGTCTTTTGACCCATAACCGTTATAGCCGTGTGCCTCATGAGCCGTGCGCTTTTGAGCGGGCTGCGTGAGAGATGTGTAGAGCTTCTGCGAAGGCGCAACTCCTTGCAGAACGTAGGACGCCTGATCAATGCTTGCGTGCAGCGGTTGCTGCTGCGCTTGTTGCGGCTGCTGCGCTCCAGTGAGTGAACCAAACATTCCCGTGGAAGCGGGCTTCGGCGCAAATGAGCCGCTATTGGCGTTTGTGGACCCGAAAATCCCGCCACCTCCCGCTGAGGCGCCCGGTCCCGCGCTGTTCTGATTAGCATTCCCGAACAATCCCCCACCCGAGGTATTGCCGGGAAGTGAAAAGCCGGTCCCTGAGGTCGCGGGCTGGTTCGAGCTCGTGTTGGCTCCCAAGTTTCCAAAGAGCCCGCCTCCGTTTGGCTGAGACGATCCTGCTGCACCACCTCCGAACAATCCTCCACCTTGCAGCTGAGGCTGAGGCTGGTTTTGGCCTTGTCCGCCGAAGAGACCACCGGATGCTGGCTTAGGAGCCCCGAAAAGACCAGTCCCTTCGGTTTGAGGCTTGCCAAACAACGAACCGCCCGTAGACGACTGCTGATTGGATTGGCCAAACAGGCCACCAGACTGGCCTCCCTGGTTGTTGCTCCCAAACAGGCCGCCCGGTTGAGTAGTGTTGGTATTCTGCTGGTTGTTCTGACCAAACAGGCTTGAGCTTGGAGGATTGTTGCTGGCACCGAACGAGGCACTTCCGGCAGGCTTGTTCAGGCCTGAGTTCCCCGTATTTTGAGCCGTGTTGCCAAACAAGCCAGAGGAGCCTGTATTTGTGTTGCTTCCGGCCGCCGAGCCGAACAGGCCTGTTCCGCCAGTGTTTGAGCCAGTTGCGCCTGAGGACCCAAACAGCCCGCCCGTAGCAGGGGCCGGGGAGCCCGTGCTGGCCGAGTTAAATGCACCGCCTACAGACTGCGTACGTTTTGGGGCGCTCGATCCAAAGGTAGAGCCAGACCCACCGAGGGCCGACGGCTGCGAGGGCTGCTGGCCTTGGCCAAACGAGCCAGTCGCGGTACCTTGGCCAAAGAGCCCAGTCCCTGACTGCGAGGTGTTCTGCTGGCCAAAAAGGGAGCCACCGTTCTGGTTTCCAAACCCGTTCATATCGTATTTCGGGCGTACAACCGGCCAACCGGATGCCAACAGAAACTACTCTGCGTTCACAGAGATTTGGCGTGTGTACGTTCAGCAGCGGTCACGCGTGCCAGTTACTGATTCCGTGACTTTTCATGCTACCGGTATCCCGGCGCATGTTTAGCCTACTACATACGCATACCGCTGGACAACGCAGCGCGCCGTGCTAGTCACGCGGCAGTAGGTCCCGTGATCGGCGGCTAGTCCCAAGGATGAGAGAAAGAGGCGGGTAGATGCAGTAGCGAACTTCGTCGAGTTGCCCCGCAAACCGGGAAAAGAGGGGGCGCTGCCTCCACGATCACTGATAGGTAATTGCACGAGCCCCACAACAAGAGTGGGGCGCGATAATTTCCGACCAAGCTTCTAAAATTTGGGTCCCACTACAGTACACGTGTGCCCTTTAACGGGCGTAACCAGTCCGACTTGACTCCCAACAACAAGCGTCCTTCGGCCCCAACAATATCCCAACCCTGCAGCTCGCCGCCGAGATATTAGGGCAAGCCCCACCACAAGCACCACAACCACAAGGGAACACTATTACCGACTCCATCGCCACCTCAAACTTAACTTTTTACCGTTCCAGGGCGTGTATAGACATATGGCGAACTACTCAGTGACGGTTGCGCCTTCTCAGAAGAAGGGCGAGAGCGCCGAATTCCGCAACTATCAAGCCAAGAAAGCGCCGTGGCATGCGCCGTCGTCCATGGAGGATGTGACGACGTTGCACGAGCTCGTGAGCGCTGGCTGCAAGCGTTTCACGGACAAGCCCTTTGTCGGCCAGCGCAAGTTCATCAAGGTCCACACCGAGACTAGGGAAATCACGAAGAAAATCGACGGTGAGGACCGCAAGGTCAAGAAGGACTGGAACTACTTCGAAATGGGCCCTTACCAGTGGCAGAGCTTTAAAGATTTCGACGCCTTCCGGCTCAAGCTCGGCGCAGGCCTGGTTCACTACGGCATTACGCCGGGTGAGAAGCGCTTCCATCTGTACGCCAAGTCGTGCCGGGAGTGGATGCAGACGGCTATTGCCTGCACCTCGCAGAACATCACCATCGTGACGGCTTATGATACGCTTGGCATCGAGGGCCTGCAGTCCAGTATCAACCAGACGGGCACCTATGGCATCCTTCTCGACAAGGACAACATTGCGAGCCTCGGCAAGGCCCTGGAGAACGCCCCGAGCATCAAGCTTGTTGTATACCGCGACTCGGAGGGCGAACTTAATGCCGAGGAGAAGGAGGCGATTTCAAAGTTCGAGAAGTACAACGGTGGCATCACGGTCATCCCCTTCACGAAGCTTCTTGAGGCTGGTGAGGCGCACCCCGTGGAGCCACACCCGCCGAAAGCAGACGATATCTGCTGTATCATGTACACGTCGGGCTCTACGGGCCCTCCGAAGGGTGTTGTACTGAAGCAGAGCACCGTTGTTGCTGGTGTGGCTGGCGTCTCTGGAAACGTGAGCCGCTCTTTTGTGGGACCCGGTGACGTGTTTTTGAGCATTCTTCCTCTTGCTCATATTTTTGAGTTTACGGCCGAGCTTGCCGCTTTCTACTGGGGCGCTGCACTCGGCTACGGAAACCCGAAGACGATTAGTGACGCCAGTATGCGTAACAGCAAGGGTGACATGCGTGAGCTGCGGCCTACTATTATGATTGCCGTGCCGGCCGTGTTCGAGGCTGTGAAGAAGGGTATCGTTGGTAAGGTCAACAAGATGCCTTATGTTACGCAGAAGGTGTTCTGGGGAGCTTATAGACTCAAGACTACTATGAAATCGCTGCATCTGCCAGTGCCGCTTGTGGACTCGCTCATTTTCAAAAACATTAAGGATGCTACGGGCGGTCGTTTGCGCTATGTCATGAACGGCGGTGCGCCTTTGTCGGATGATACGCGTCATTTTGTCAACACCTTGATTGCTCCGCTTATCATGGGCTACGGTCTCACTGAGACGAACGCCATGTGTGCAATTAGCAACCCCGAGCGTGTTGACCTCACCTCAACCGGAGAGCTTGTGACGTCGGTTACGATCAAGCTTGTGGATGTCCCTGATGCGGGTTACTTCTCCAAAAACAACCAGGGTGAGATTTGGATTAAAGGCCCGGCCGTGAGCCCCGGTTACTATGAGAATGACCAGGAGACCAAGGATGCATACACTGAAGATGGTTGGTTCAAGACTGGTGACATTGGTGAGCTTACCTCGACCGGCACGATCCGCATTGTTGACCGTAAGAAGAACCTCATCAAGACCCTGAACGGCGAGTACGTCGCGCTGGAGCGTCTTGAGTCGCTCTATCGCTCGAACGGTTATGTTGCTAACATCTGCGTGTTTGCCGATAGCGACCATGCCAAGCCGGTTGCTGTTGTCGTGCCTATGGAAGCCGCGATCAAGGACCTAGCGTCCAAGCTTAATATGGAATATACCGAGAGCATCGTGCACGATAAGAAGATCGTCAATAGCGTGCTCAAGGATCTGCAGGAGACGGCGAAGAATTCCGGTCTTCGACCCGTTGAGTGGCTTGCCGGTATCACTCTGAGCGATGAGGAGTGGACGCCCCAGAACGGCTTCGTGACGAGTGCGCAGAAACTCCAGCGTAAGAAGATTGGCAAGGAGTATGCTGCTGGAATCAAGGAGGCTTTCAAGAATGCTTAGACTAAGATGAAACTAAATGTAAAAGAGATTTACACAGTTAGCCGAATATTCAATCCCAGGTAAGATAATATCCAGGTGCATCTCGTCGCGGTATTATTACTGGCAGCGACGATACAAAGCCGGTTTTTTTGAAGTCGTGTCTATCCAATGAATTTCATTCACCCGCGAATTTCACCCACCCGTTCACTGGGGGGGGGGGTTGATGATGCTATTCTGCGCGAGCAAGCTTTTGGCCTTTAACACCCACAACAGAAAACACGGCGCCTCCGGGAAAAAAGTATAAATAGAAGAATAAATGATTAAACAAAGGAAGTACAACATGCCTGTACGGTTCTGACACTTGTTTTAGATGAATGCAAAAAGATGACGGTGGAAAGCACTCGCGTTGTCAAGGTAAAGGTGGTGTCCACTTTCAGGCACAACAGTGAGGTCTGCTTTCAGACCTGACGCCCGAAGCCGACGTATTGCTTCGTAGCCCCCATTAAGATCCATCCAGTCTCTGTCGCCATACATCCACAGTGTGGGGCACTTAAGGCCATGGACTCGTTCAGCGAGCGGCCAGCGCGCTACTCCGCCGGGGGCCAAAAAATAGTTGAGCAGGTACTCACCCGACCCCTTAGCGTTGAACATGGTGTAAGAGTAGGTCTGCAACGCCTCCTGCTCCTTCTTAGGGAGTCTAGCGAACCGGCGAGACGTCCAACCTGAAGTCAGTTTTGGGCCGCAGAACCACGTCCATCGGACCAGCGAAAACGGACTGCAGTGACGCTCCCAGAGCCACTTGAACCACGACGGGGCCTTTGGGGAGGCTGCGGTTACGGGAGACACGAGTTTGAGGGCATTCTCGCCGTACAGCTCAAGCGCCGGGATGGAGACGTCCGTTCGGTTGACTCCGGCTGGAGAGACTAGTGCAATCTTGCTCACGCGTTCGGGGTACTTAGAAGCGTATATGCAGCCAAGATAGGCACCCATGGAGTGCGCCACAAGCGTAAACTTCGAAATCTTCCGCTGTTTTCGCCACGTCTCCAAAGCCTCAATGAACCACGCCTCTGCCTTCAACACGCCATCCATGCGATTTTGCGACTTAAACTTCCAAGGCGCCCTCGTAGAGCGTCCATAGCCAAGCCAATCCAACGCATGCAGTGTCGTATTGGGTTGTGAAGCAAGCGCCTTAATGTTACGGTAGAAGAATCCCTTCGATGCCCCGTACCCATGCAGTAGTACGACGTGCTGTGGATTTTCAGAAGGTGCGCCAGCGCTAACTTCTAACTCGTTCATGGCTAGCCGTGGTCCCATGAAATTTCCCACGGGAACGTCTATGGACCGGACCTGAAACGGGGCCTCCGGTTTCAAGGGGCACAGTCCTACACAATCTAGCAATGCCTCTTCAGCTTCGCGCAGTTGCTTGCGGCAGCGCCACTGCCGCACGGACTGCCGCAGGGGCAGGGGGAATACCGGCTCTAGTAAGCGCGAAAGAGGAACACCGCTAGGTGAGCGGGGCCTGGTAAACCCATCAGACATTCCGGACGTGCGCGAAGAGTAACATCGCGCGTACACACGACGCAACACCACCCTCATACTCCACAAACTGGGAATTGTTTTTGGGCCGGCCTCTTTACATATCCAAGTCACGTGTAAGCCACTTAAACTACTGGTGCAGAGGATTCGACAACCCTACCCGAACCCATGTTGGGTGCGGCACGGACGCATAAGGCGCGCTCGTGGCTTCTTCGGCCGTCTTTTTGGGGCGGCGACGGTTAACGCGTCTCGATAGTTTTGAGGTGAGATGAACAACACTGCCTTTAATATTATCTGCTTCGACTGATGATACTTCCTGCTTCGACTGATGATACTTCCTGCTTCCAGTGATGATGTCTTCTGCTTAGAATGATAGTATCTTCTGCTTATAATAAAGAATGTCGAATGCTTTTTTGGTAGCCCTGTAAGTGATATAAAGCTCCCTTCAAAAATAAGATTGGTGGCGAGCGAGTCGTTTTCACTAGAAAACAGTTGGAGAAGGCTAAGAATGAAGTCTAGAGGAGTCTAAAAGGTTGTGTACCGACAAGCCGACGAAATATATGAGCACCCCACATACATACAAGTATACTCTCAAAAGCAGCTCAGTAGCAGCTCACAACGGGACACGCGGATCAATTTATGAACTAACATTACGATATTCCCTAAAGTACAACAAGCGAATGACACCTCGAATCGTTCTACCACGCCTAGAAGTACCGACCAAATTCACGTATCGAAGTTAACCCGTAAACCAACTCTTAACATAGAGCGATTGAGCCCACACTAATATCATGAAATATGGCATGGGAATTTCTTCGGGCCAGTCGCGCTCCACCAAATCGGTCCCAGGCAGCTCAGGCCCGTACCCATGGAACAAAAAAATTGTTATGTCATCGTGAATATTTTCGATCCCACAAGCGTAAGCGATCCCAATTTTTTTCAAACTGTCTGCTGAAGCTGCTGTGTAGAAAATGGACATTGCGTCTCCAGTCGGCACGGCAGTTGAGTCAGTTGACTTCGGTTTTCTGAAGCTCACAGACCTGCGTAAGCTGTCTGTGAAGCAGATTACCAGCTCAGAGGTTTTTGATAGCCTGGGGCATCCACTGGCTGGCGGTCTATACGACCTTGCACTAGGCGCATTCTCGCGAAACCTGTGCGCTACTTGCGGACTGGATGAGCGGAGATGTATGGGCCATGTTGGACACATTGAGCTTCCAATTCCGGCGTACAACCCGATGTTCTTCGGCCACATGTACCTGCTGCTCAGGTCTTCGTGTCTCTTCTGCAGCCACTTCAGACTGGGCGGCATGGAGAAACATTTGGCTGAGTGCCAGCTGAGACTAGTCCAGCACGGGTTGCTGCTCGAGGCTCGCCAGATCATTGATATTGTCGGCCCTGAGACTGACGAGGATGGCGATGTGGAGATGCGCGACATTAAGGTTGCAAACGGTATCGCTACGGACCGCCAGGGCCTCGAAGCATATGCATATTCGCTTTTGAACACCCTCAATGAGGGCAGGAAACGAAAGCCTACGGATGGTGATTATGACAAGCTTGAGGTCGTCATCTCTGATACCCTTACATGGGTCGACACGACGCCCTCTGCTACGGCTGAGGAGTACACTGCTAAGTATGACGCCATCAAAGAGCTCGCTGAGCCTTTATTGGAGAAGTCTACTAACAAGGGGCTGAAAGGTGGCGCGCCAAACCTGGCAACCATTAAGGGCGCGCGCGATGCCTTTGTGAACAGGAAAATTCGCGAGGCTATCTCTTCGGGCTTCTCGACGCCGCGCGGCATCTTGACCCCTACTGTTTCTGAAGAGCGCCGAATGATTCTGAAGGAACTGTACCGGAAACTCTTGTCCCGTCCTAAGTGTGACAACTGCGGCATGTACAGCCCCAAGTACCGCAAAGACGGACTCTCCAAGATTTTTGAGACGGAGCTCAGTGACAAACAAAAGAAGCACAACCAAGCAAAGGGCATGGACCGTCAGGCCATGATGTTCTCTGACAAGAAGACGGAACCCCCTGCCGGAGTGGACGAGCCAGACGTGCCGCTCATGGAGGTGCCGCGCGCCAAAAATCAGCATGGTAGTCGTTATGTGGTCAGCACGGAGATCTGCAACACATTGCGTGCTGTTTTTCGCAATGAGCAGTCTCTGTGTAATGTAATGTTCAACAACAGACCGAGTCAGAACTTCGTTTCGGCGGATATGTTCTTCGCATACCAGGTCGTTGTCCCGCCGACGCGCTTCCGATTGCCCAGTGAGCTCGGGGAGGAGATTCACATGAATCCCATGACTGAGCTGCTGCAGAAGGTTTTGCAGACGTGCTTGCAGATCAAGGACGTTAACCAGGAGATTGTGCGCATGCATTTGGAGAAGGTCGGTGGCGAGGAAAGGAAGCTCCGGTTCACGCAACTCATGAACTACTTTGTGACGCTGCAAAATGATTATAATGGTTTGCTCGACGCAACGAAGAACCAGAACCCGAACCAGTCTCGTAACCCGCTTCCTGGTATCAAGCAGGCACTAGAGCGCAAAGAGGGCCTGTTCCGCAAGAACATGATGGGCAAGCGTGTTAATTACGCTGCGCGATCTGTCATCTCTCCGGACCCGAATCTGGAAACCAATGAGATCGGAATTCCTCCTGTGTTCGCTTTGAAGCTCACGTACCCGGAGCCGGTGACCCAGCACAATTTCGAGGAGCTGCGGCAAGCCGTCATAAATGGACCGAACAAGTGGCCAGGCGCAACAATCATCCAGAACGAAAATGGCCAGCAGGTGTCGCTGAGCAACATGACTCTTGAGCAGCGAACGGCTCTGGCGAACCAGTTGCTTACGCCCAGCACCACGCGGGCCAGTAACATCGTTGGCGTGAACAAGAAGGTGTTCCGTCACATTCGGAACAGAGACGTTGTTCTCATGAACCGACAGCCTACGCTCCACAAAGCGTCCATGATGGGTCACACGGTTCGTGTTCTCCCGAAGGAAAAGACGCTGCGGTTGCATTATGCCAACACTGGTGCATACAATGCCGACTTCGATGGTGATGAGATGAACATGCACTTTCCGCAAAATGAAGCCGCGCGCGCTGAAGCCCTGCTCATCGCGAACACGAACAGCCAGTATCTCACTCCCACGTCTGGTAAGCCTCTTCGAGGTCTCATCCAAGATCACATCAGCGCCGGTATTTGGCTGACGAGCAAGGATGCTTTCTACACGCGCGAGCAATACCAACAGCTTATTTATGGCTCCGTCACGCCGGAGAATGGCCAATTTGCTAGCGACCGTGTGCTTCTGCTGCCGCCAGCGGTTCTGAAGCCGAAGGCACTGTGGACAGGTAAGCAGGTCATTAGCACGGTGCTCTTGAACGTTTGCCCCGCCAATCGCGCTGGCATCAACCTCACGAGTTCCAACAAGGTCAAGAATGAGTACTGGGGCGAACACTCCGCAGAGAACCAGGTACTCTTCAAGGACGGTCAGCTGCTCATTGGAATTCTCGACAAATCGCAGTATGGTGCCGCTGACCACGGACTGGTTCACGCTATTTACGAAGTTTATGGAGCCGACACGGCCGGTCTACTTTTGTCCGTTCTCGGTCGCTTGTTCACGAAGTTCAATATGCATCATGCTCTGACTTGTGGTATGGACGACCTGCGTCTAACCGAAGAAGGAGACCAATGGCGCCGCGATATTCTCCAGCAGGCGCAGCAGACTGGTCTGCAGGCCGCTCTTGAAGTCACGAACATGCCTGCAGACGCTACTGAGACGAATCGCGAGTTCCGTCGCCGCTTGGAGGAGATTCTTCGCGATGATGATAAGCTTGGGATCCTGGATGCCGTTACACAGAACAAGGCCAGCTCCGTCACGACACAGGTCGTGTCTACATGTATTCCTGCCGGCACGGCAAAGAAGTTCCCGCGCAACAGCATGCAAACGATGGCTCTGTCCGGCGCTAAGGGATCCAATGTCAACGTGTCGCAAATCATGTGTGGCCTTGGCCAGCAAGCCCTGGAGGGACGTCGTGTGCCTGTCATGGTGAGTGGCAAGACGCTGCCTTCGTTCAAGCCGTACGAAACCCATGTGCGTGCTGGTGGCTATATTGCCGGACGGTTCTACTCCGGAATCAGGCCGCAAGAGTATTACTTCCATTGCATGGCCGGTCGTGAGGGTCTCATTGATACGGCCGTCAAGACGTCTCGTAGTGGGTACTTGCAACGCTGTCTCGTGAAGCAGCTTGAGGGCGTTCGCGTTGAGTATGACAACACAGTTCGGGACAGTGACGGCACTCTGGTTCAGTTTGTGTACGGTGGTGACGCCATTGACACGACCAAGGAGAGCTACCTGCGTGAGTTCGACTTTTGCTCGGAAAACATTGACGCGTTGCTTGAGAAGCACTCTCCAAGCGAGCTGGCTGAGCTTGATGATAGCAAGGCTCCCAAGTATCTGAAGAAGGCACGCAAGCATGCTGCTAAGGATCCCAACAGCACGACCTACGATCCAGTTGTGTCAGTCTATAACCCTGCGCGGTACGTGGGTTCCGTCTCAGATGTTTTCGAGTCTAAACTTGACGCTAGTGCCGAGGCATTGTACCCTGGCAAGGATCAGAAGGAGGCGCGTAGGAGATTCAAGCTGCTGATGCAGCTCAAATACCAGCAATCCACGGTGCCGCCTGGTGACTGTGTGGGAGTTGTTGCGGCGCAGAGTATTGGCGAGCCGTCGACGCAGATGACGTTGAACACTTTCCACTTTGCTGGTCATGGTGCGGCCAATGTCACGCTCGGAATCCCGCGTATGCGTGAGATCATTATGACTGCCAGCGCGAACATCAAGACGCCGCAAATGATCCTTCCCATTGCCGAGGGCGTGAGCGATGAGCAGGCTGACGTATTCTGCAAGGCTGTGACGCGCATCATGCTATCGCAGCTGGTAGACAAGGTCGAGGTTACTGAACGCATGGGATTCAACAGCTCGGACCAATATGTTCGCTCGTACAGCGTGCGGATCAATCTGTACTCGCGCAAGGAATACGAAGACGAGTACGACGTGAAGCAGCACGAAGTCGAGCATGTGCTTAGCAACCGATGCCTGTCGATGCTCGAAGACGCGGTTGTGAAGGAAGTGCGCCGACAGAAGCGGGTTGACCAAAGTGTGATTGTGCAATCCGGGGCGCCAGCTACGCCCGTGGCATCCACGGAGCAGAACTTGCGCCGCAAGCCTAGCGGTGCCGTTGAGGGAGACGAGGAGGCATCTGCGGGCGACGACGGAGCGGAAGGCGCTGACAGTGGTGCCAGTGATGTCGACAGCAGCGACGACGACGACGAGGATGTTGAGGCCAAGAAGGAGGCCCAGTCGAAGGGTGTATATGACGAGGAGGAACCGACTGCTTACGATAACGACGATGCGCCATCGGCGTCCGACTCCGAGGACGAGTCTGGTAGCGATAGCAACAGCGATAGCGCTGCTGACACTGACGACTCGGACTACAGCTCTGAGGCTGCTAGCGAGGACGAAAGCGCCAAGGTATCGAAGAAGCGTGCTCAGGCGTTCGGCGCTGAGCCTCTCAGTGAAGCTGGTGTCCAGCGGCAGAATGCTGTTGTTGGTATGCACCGTACGGTGCGGAAGTTCAACTTCGACGACGAGAACGGTGAGTGGTGCCAGTTCGAGCTTGAGTACCCCGCGAGCTCGAAGAAGCTACTCATGGTGAACCTTATCGAGGAGCTGTGTCGTAAGGTGGTTGTGCGTGAGGTCAAGAACATCGACCGTTGCATTCGCCCCGCCCAGCACAAGGACGGTCGCGTCATGCTCACGGAGGGTGTGAACTTCGGCGCTATGTGGAACGAGCACATGTTCGTTGATGTGGATCGCATCAAGTCGAACGACGTCGCAGCCGTGCTGCATACCTACGGTGTGGAGGCCGCACGTCAGACGATTGTGAACGAAATTTCAAACGTGTTCCAAACGTACGCCATTGCAGTGAACCAGCGGCACCTTGATTTGATTGCGGACATGATGACGCGCGAGGGCACGTTCCTGCCGTTCTCGCGCCAGGGTCTCGATTCCGGCACGTCGCCGTTCTTGAAGATGAGCTTCGAGTCGACATGCCAGTTCCTCACGAAGGCGGTACTTGACGGTGCATCGGAAAGCATCGAGTCGCCTTCGGCGCGCATCGTAGTGGGCAAGCCGATCATGGCCGGCACTGGCGCTTTCGACCTGCTCACGAAGGCTTAGCCGAGCAAAAGACCAGAAACGCTGTAGTAATTTATAGTGCTAAATAATGTACAATATTGGAATAAGCTCTCGAAGCTGCTCTCGAAGCTGTCCGCGGTCCTAAGCTAGGCGCTCGCGTCTCGCCTGCGGACGCTCGCCTGCAGACGCTGGCGTCTTTATGTGTCCGCTGGTGCCCTCTTCAGGTAAGGGTGCCCAGCCGGCGGCGGGATGATGAATGGGCTTACGCACCCAACCCCGTATAATAGGCAGACACACGGCGGTGTGAGCTTAGGTGGGAACGCATCGCGGAAGCCACATCTGATGCTCGATGGGGTCCTGTTTCTGGACGAGCCAGGGCGCCTCGTTCTGGGCCTGCCCTTTAACAGCGAGACGACGTTCTCCGTGAACAACTTGACTGCGATTGGGAGCAGCGACGCGTCGCGAATACCCGGGTGCGGGCACTTCGTCGAGCTTGGCCACAGCCAGCTCATGTATGAGCGGCGTGTCGGGAACCTGAGAATACACATCCCGTGCAGCGTGTCCGAGGCGCCGGTCACCGTAGAGGAGCTGGGTAGCGCCATAGTGCGAGTGATTGAGACGTACTTCGGACAGGCAATCACGCAGTCGCTGCTTGAGTCGAACAAGGCGAAGATCGTGCTGCTGCTGAGCGAGATGTTCGATGCAGGCATGGCGCGCATCACGGAGCCGGACATTCTGCGGCAGCTGGTGCCGCCAGATAACTTCTTCAAGTGGTTCCTGCCCAGCACGGGCTTGCCCGCGCCGTCGCGCTCGGCCATCGACGCGGCCGCCTCGGGCTCGGCTGCGACGGCTCCGCAGGCCCAGCTTGCGGCGCAGCAGCATATGGACGACCGGGTTGCCTGGGAGCTGCCGTGGCGGCGTGCGCGCGTGAAGCACACGAAGCAAGAGCTGTATGTGGACGTGATTGAGCACGTCAACATTCTCGTCATGTCGAAATCCGGGCAGCAGCGCAAAGCGTTCAGCAACCATATCATTCCGACGCTGCCCGCGCGCGTGCAGGTCGCGGGCACGATCGTCGTGCTCTCGAAGCTGAACGGCTCCGCGCCGTACGTGAGCATCGAGCTGCAGGGCTCGACCGGTGGCACCTCTGGTGCACGGCTGCACGCGTGTGTAGATCGGCCGAAGTGGATTGGGTCCCATGGCCACAACCTGGCGTTTGTGCCGCCGGACGGCGAATCTGTCGTCATGACGTACCGCACCGTTGTGAGCACTCAGGGCCCCGTCCTGGCCGAACTGCACCGTAGCGACGACGCAACAAGTGAGGTGCGGCTCGCCACAGTAATAGACACAAAGGTTAGCGGCATCAAAAACATGATAGCCAAGGTCGTGTACCCGTCCGAAACAAAGTTTGTGAAGGAGCTGAGTTCAACCGGCGGCGACTTCGATGTCTCGAACCCGCAGTGCTGCCGACTAAGGTTCGACAAAATTGTGCCCATGGGGTGGCAGGCCACCCTGCGCGCCACTGCCTTCAACACGAACGACGAGCCCGTGGAGCCCCTCTATGTGGAGATCGAGTACAGCCTGGTTGGGCGTGTGCCCAGCCAGACCTCGGTGAAGGGCATCCATATTGTGCAGCAGGGATCGCAGCCGGTGCTCGCGGCCGCAAACGAGGCCAAGCCGTTCAAGGGCGTGCGGTACCAAACAATTGCCGACAGCTATGTTGTTCGATAGACAGTTAAGAGCAATAAAATAATAATAACCATGAAAAATGAAATAAAAAATGAAATTAAAACGGGATTATGGCGCGGCCAGCTTCTGTAGAATAGGAATGAGCTCGGGAAGGGTGTTCACGACGTAGTCCGTCTCGGGCATGGCGGCCACGTCGTCGTTGAATGCACTCTTCAGAAGCACCGTGACCGCGCCGGCGCGGTGGCCAGCCATGATGTCGTCGACGGAGTCGCCGACCATGACCAGCTCTTGAGGGTCCAGCCCCCAACTGCTGGCTATGTACAAGAGCCCGTCCGGCGCGGGCTTCGGCGGCTTGAACTCGCGCGTGACGATGGGGTCCATGTGGTAGTTACGCAGGTACTGTGACCGCAGGTGCTCGACGGGGATGGGGAAGTTCCGCGTCAGAATGGACGCGCGCAGCTGCTGCGCGACGATGTAGTCCATGAGCTCGGCCAGCCCCGGCTGCGGCACCATGCTCAGCATGGCGCGGCGCTCAATTGCCTCGAGTTTCTCGTGCGCCTCGGTCTGCGCGGATCCGGACAGCGACTCTAAGTGGTCGAGGATGTCCACGGCCTTCGTGATGCCGAGCGCGTCGCGCATCTCCTTGAACATGTGGTTCTGCGGCAGGCACAGCGTACCGTCCATGTCGAACACAACGCCCTTCATCTGCCGCCGCATTCCTATTTTCTGCTCGGTTCGAGGCGCGACCATATTTTTTTGTGCCGGCAAAAAAAGTGACGCACCTACGACGAGGCAGTAGGGTTCGTGGCCAGCCATCGCGTGTATTCCGAGTCGTAGAGGCAGTTCCCCAGCGCCGGGCCAAACAGCCTCAGCGCTCGCTTAGTGGCGTCCGTGAACGCAATTGAGCTCGCCTTGCGCATTGTTTCGGCGCGGCCCGCGCCCGAAGCGACGCAGAAGCCGACGTCCTCGCGGTACGTGCCGTCGCGCAGCGTTACGCGCACTGCGCACGACACGGCAATCACGCGCGTCCCGTCGTCCTTCACCTGCTCGTCCGTTTCACGCCAGCGCTCGTCCGTTGACCACTGACCCGCGCCGAAAATGTCCGTCGCCAGCGCGCGCGCCTGCGCGATCTTCAGGTAGTAGCGCGTCGTGCCGTCGCCGAACCCGGGGCGCGCCTCCAGCGTCTCTGGTGCAATCAGCTCATTCAGCTTCCCGCGAATCCGCGTCCGCTCTTCGCGGCTCCACGGGGCCGAGCTCATTCGCGCGTGAACAACGTGAACAACAACAACAAGGGCTAAGACGTGGTTTTGGGCGCAGGCGGGGCCGCGTGCGCGCTCCATGCACGGCCGACGCTGATCTAATCAGCCGCGGCTGCTGCCTTTAGACCGAAGCTTCGCTCTAGCGGCTACCGGCGACATGCAAATACGGCGAAGTAAAATAAGCGTTGCTAGCAAATAGCTTCATAAATAAATACGTACCAAAAAGGCTCATTGTGTGGACTGGTGAATGTGCTGCATCGCGGGCTGCTGTAAAGCGGCGGGCTGGCGCGACGGCACGTAATGTGACTGCGGCGACTGCGCGTGGGGCTGCGCATGGGGCTGCGCATGGGGCTGGTAGCGCGGGTCCGTGGCCCGCGACGGCGGGGCCCGCTGCGGCGCTGGGGAAGGTACAATAGACGAGGCCATGGACTGAGGCCCGGACGGCGGCATGGCCGCCTGCAGCGGCGCATGGCCGGCAATGGCCCCCGGCATGGCGCCCGGCATGACGTGCGACGGCATGCCCGCGAAGTCGTGGCCGGGCGCCGCAACGCTGCCCGCGCCGGCTGCGTCACCGCTGCCGTGCACAATGTGCACAATGTGCTGCGGCAGGGACCGCATATCGTGGAACCGCACAATGAACTGCCGCAGCTCGTCGAGGTCGGCACGCATCTTCTCGCTTTTCTGAGCAAGCTCGTCGTTCGCGCGCGTATACATGTCGACCTTCTGCTGCAGGTTGTCGACCCACTGCTTTTTGCGGGCGCGGCACTTGATCGCAGCGATGCGGTTACGCTCCAAGAACTGTTTCCGTTTCTCCTCATTCTCGGGCTCAGACGAGTGCTGCGAATTCGTCCACCGCCGCTTCTCGCCGAGCTCATCTTCGCCGCCCGCGTCGCTCTTGTCAGCGCCCTCGTCGTCATCGCCGTCCATTGAGCCTCGCTTCTTGCTCGACGAGCTGTTTCTCGAGCGCGAGACATGCGACTTTGCCGCCGTAAGCGACTCGTCTACGCTGCTGGACGCGTTCGAATCAACGGACGACCGGTTCGGTGGCAGCTGGTCTAGAGCCGCCTGTTGCGGTGGATGCAGTGTCGGCAGCTGCGGAGGCTGCGGAGGCTGCGGCGGCTGCTGCTGTTGCTGCTGTTGTTGTTGTTGCTGCTGCTGCTGTTGCTGTTGCTGTTGTTGCTGCTGTTGTTGCTGCTGTTGTTGCTGCTGTTGTTGCTGCTGCGAGTCGCGCCGCTTCGGGTCCGAAGGCACAGTGAACTGTTCGCCTTCGCGCGGCGCCTCCTCAGTGGCCGCCTCACCCGCTTGCGCCTTCTCGTCCAAGCGGTTCTGGCTCAGCATGTACAAACCGTTCGCCGCTGCGTTTTCGCCCTGCGGCTTCGGTCCGGCACTTCCGTCTGGAAGCGCAGGCGCATTCGGTGCATTCGGCACATTCGGCGCATTCGGCACACCGTGTACTTGCGGAACCCCGGGGACGGGCGCGGGAATGCCTGCTGGGTTCATACCGACTAACGCGTTGATTCCGGGCGACTCTAAGGGCAGCGCGCCTTGCGAGTGTCTGCCAAACGCGTCGCCGCGGGGCAGGCCATTCACAGTCGCGTCGGCTGCATTGGCGCCGCTCGGAACGTGTGGCGCATGGACTCCGGCAGGTACGTGAGGGAACCCGTGCGGTGTCTGCACAGTCGCAGCCCCGTGCTGGGCTGTGAACGCGTCCAATGACGGCGTGGTCAGGGCGCCTGGCGTAATGGGCCCGAAGCGCGGCGGCAGCCACCCGGCCGGACTGTTCGTTCCAAAAAGGCCGAGCTGCGCATTGAGCGGCCCGGCGGCGCCAAACGGCGCAGCGCCAGGTGCCAGTGGCAGCGGCGTCAGCATCTTGTCAATTCCTGGAATTGGCGTCTTCTGGTCCAGGCCCGGCGGCCCCGCAGCGAACTGTTGCGTGGCCTGCTTCGCCTGGTCGTGCGGAACTGCACCGGGTGGCCCTGCCGCGCCGCCAGCGGCGCCGTTCGCCGCCGCCGCATGGCCTTGCTGGGTATTGGACGCGAACGACTGCTCAAACGGGTTTGGTTCCAGGTTCAGGCTAGACGCGTGTGAGACATCCGCCATTTTCTCATCCACAAACGGCCGTCAAGCTTCACAAAATCCCAGAGGTCGGTGCCGATTCCAGTGACGGGCTATGACGTCGTGGGTCTCTCTTCTCCATGGGGCTGACGTCGGCCATTAGTCACGCAGGCGCCGCCGCGATTGCAGAAAGTGAATTCGCACGTGACCCGTAGCGAGGCCCCGGCGGCCACTGTCAACGAGCGCGATGGCGATCCCGCGCGATCCCGCGCGCCACTGTCGGCGCGCGGGGCGTGACTGATCGGTGAGTCAGGTACCCCCCAGCCTCTGCGTCTCTAAGCAGACACAGCTCAGCTCAGTCTATGTGCATGGACGCGTTTATGTGAGTGTCGGCGCACTTTGGTGGTGGCGCCATGTTCGGCGCACGCATGAGTTCGAAAAGTCACTGTTTACCTACTAATTGAACCTACTAATTCCACTATATGCAGCATTTTCGGTTTCAACCGACGCGATTGTGGCTCTGCACTGTATTTAATTTAATCTGGCTGCTCGTGTTAGGTTATGTTGCAGGCGCAACCGCCGCGACGATTAAGGCGGCGAGTGGCGCCTTCGCATTGCGAGGCAATACACGCATCTAGTACACAGTATCTCTTTATCGGTTTACCGTCGTCGCCCAATTTACCTGCGACGATTCTCCGAGTCGCGCTGACAGTTATCACATGCGCCATCGTCGTCGTATGGGTCGGCCGATTATAATGCCGAGCAGCATGACTCTATGCACCCCAGGTTCCGACTCATGTTCGCTGGGTGTGGGGTACGGCTGAACAGCTTACCTAGGCCTTACCCTTGAACCGGGTTTCTTCAGTGTAGTGCCGCGGCAAAAGCATTAGGCCGCAGTGTGTGTACCTTCTGTAATATCGTGACGAATTTTGCGGCAGCTAGTGCCGTCTGCAGAATCGGGCATCCTTGCGCGCCCGACCTCAAACCGCCTCGGTTCAAGTAGAAGGCCCTGTGCTCCGGGTTCGGGCCGCGTTCGTGGTGTAGCGTCAAGGGCTAGGGCTGCTCGGCAGTGCCGGGTATGTGTATATAAAGACGGCGCGCGAGGGCCAGCAAAGTTTATTATCCGAATCTCGTTGACTATTAGGCTTAGAATGGGCATTGATCTCAAGAAAGAACAAGAAGAGTACGAGCGCGAGGTCGCTGCGGTGAAGCAATGGTGGTCGCAGCCACGCTGGGCCAAGACGAAGCGCGCGTACACGGCCGAGCAAATTGTCTCGAAGCGCGGTACCTTGCAGGTCGACTTCCCGTCGAATGTGCAGGCGAACAAGCTCTACGACATTCTGTCCGAGCGCGCGAAGACAAAGACCGCCAGCTTCACGTACGGTGCTCTGGACCCCGTGCAAGTGACACAGATGGCGAAGTACCTCGACACCGTGTACGTTTCGGGATGGCAGTCGTCGTCCACGGCTTCCACGTCGAACGAGCCGTCGCCGGACCTTGCCGACTACCCCATGGACACCGTGCCGAACAAGGTCGAGCACCTCTGGTTCGCGCAGTTGTTCCACGACCGCAAGCAGCGTAACGAGCGCCTGTCGATGCCCCTGTCCGAGCGCGCGAAGCTCGAGTACATCGACTACCTGCGGCCTATTGTTGCTGACGCCGACACGGGCCACGGCGGTTTGACTGCGACGTTCAAGCTCACAAAGATGTTCATTGAGCGCGGCGCTGCCGGCATTCATATTGAGGACCAGGCGCCGGGTACGAAAAAGTGCGGACACATGGCCGGCAAGGTGCTCGTGCCCGTGCAGGAGCACATCAACCGTTTAGTGACGATCCGCGCGGCTGCTGACGTTTTTGGCACGAACCTTGTGTGCGTGGCCCGCACGGACTCTGAGGCGGCCACGCTCATCACGTCCACGATTGACTACCGCGACCACTACTTCATTGTCGGCAGCACGAACCCCGAGATCCCGCCGCTTGTGGAAGTCATGAATGCGGCCGAGCTGCAGGGCGCCACGGGAGACAAGCTTGGTGCCATTGAGGCCGACTGGGTGAACAAGGCCGGGCTGAAGCTGTTCCACGAAGCCGTTATTGACGAAATCAAGGCCGGCTCCTACAGCAACAAGGACCAGCTCATTGCCGAGGTCCAGAAGACGCTCACACCTGTGGCGAACGTCTCGAACGCGAACGCGCGCGCGTTCGCGAAGAAGCTGCTTGGTGGTAAGGATATTTACTTCGACTGGGAGAAGCCGCGCGTGCGCGAGGGCTACTACCGCTACCAGGGCGGTACGCAGTGCGCCGTGAACCGCGGCCGCGCCTACGCGCCGTACGCGGACCTCATCTGGATGGAGTCGAAGCTGCCGGACTACGCGCAGGCGAAGGAATTCGCCGAGGGCGTCCTTGCTGCCTACCCGGATCAGTGGCTGGCCTACAACCTCTCGCCGTCATTCAACTGGACGACGGCCATGTCTCCGGACGACCAGCGCACGTACATTGAGCGCCTCGGAAAGCTCGGGTATGTGTGGCAGTTCATCACGCTGGCGGGCTTGCACACCAACGCATTGGCCAGCGCGTCATTCGCAAAGGGCTACGCCGAGCGCGGCATGCAGGCGTACGGCCAGAACGTCCAGAACGAGGAAATCAACCTTGGCGTGGACGTCGTAAAACACCAGAAGTGGTCTGGCGCCGAGTACATCGACGACATCCTCAAGACCCTGACGGGCGGTGTGAGCTCCACGGCGGCCATGGGCAAAGGCGTTACCGAAGACCAGTTCAAGAACAAGTTATAACGCTAGTTCACTCTCTCTAGGTTTATCTATATGCTACACGACTCCCACAACTATGATTGCAACTACGTAACTACGACTACGACTACGACTATGACTGCGACAACGATCACGTCTTTGACTGCAGCTGCAATCGCAATCGCAACTGGCACTGCAACTCGAACCTTAGCTACAGCCGCCAGCGGTTGTTAGCACGAACGGGCCGCCGGTAATGCCCTGAAACACATTACGCGTATATTGGCGATGGTGGCGGTTGGGCGGCCCGCCTCCTCCTTACACGAGACGGCCTGCCCGTACCCAGACTCTAAACAGCGAGTGAATGGAAAGTGCCGGTGCGAAGCAAAGCCAGCTCGATGCCCGCGGCTTCCGGTTCAATGTTTACTACAAACCCTCTATTGACGGCCACGGCACGCTTGTATGCCACCACGGCGTGGGAAGCTCAGCTATGACTTTCGCGCGGCTCTTCGAAGCCTTGGCCCTCCTCGACGCGAAACTCGGCTTCCTCGCCTACGATATGCGCCACCACGGGCATACAGAGCCGCTTGATGCCGAGCATGACCGCACTGATGATCGCGAAATCGTCGATCTCGATCTGGACACACTGGCTGCGGATCTCTGCCACGTTCTCGCCCGCACGGTGCCGGCAAAGGAACCGCTCATGCTCCTGGGCCATTCCATGGGCGGCACGCTCGTGTCTCGCCTCGCAAACGACCGGCCTGCCCTCGCCGACTACAACCTGCGCGGCCTCGTCGTAGTCGACGCCGTCGAGGGCTATGCGAAGCAGTCGCTCAGCTCGATGCACTCGCTGCTTTCGCTGTGGCCGTCTTCATTCGGCTCGCTGGACGAGGCGGTGAAGTGGCATCTCGGCATGGGCCACCAGTTAAGGAACCGTGCATCAGCAGAGCTCAGCGTGCCGCCGCTGCTCAAGCTCGACCCTGCTACGGGCCGGTATGTGTGGAGACTGGCCCTCAAACGCACGGAGCGCAACTGGGACGGCTGGTTTACTGACCTGGACGAGCAGTTTATTGCTGCGCCAGCAGCACGGCTGCTCATTCTGGCCGGCACCGGCCGGCTTGACACGCCGCTGACGCGCGCCCAGATGCAGGGCAAATTTCAGCTCATGATCGTGAACGAGTCCGCCCATTACATCCAGGAGGATTGCCCCGGGAGGGTCGCGCACTGCCTTAACGACTTCTGGACGCGCAATGGGCAGCCATTGAAAATCGTGCCCAAGTTCGGGCACATAAGGCAAGACTAGGAAAGGCGCCACTAAGTAAGTCCGTTTTAGAAATAAAAATAAGAAAAAAAGGAGAAACAAATTAAGTCCTGGGGAGGGGAGTACGACTCTAGCCTGAACTGCTTGCCTTCTGCTCATTCGGCCTGCTCATTCAGCCTTCTGCTCATTCGCATTCCTCATGGCATTGGCCCTTGCCACCTCCTTGTCAATGAGCTTGAACTGGTACTCAAATGGCTTTAGAACGATTGGACGCAGATCAAAGCGATTGTCATCAGGAGAATACGCCTCCGCGTGGTATCCCGGAGTTAGCGTTGTCATCTTGTGGCGGTTGATTGCATAGTAGTAGAAGAAGTGCTTGATTTTCTTCGCCAACTCTTCCAGCGTCATGTCCCGAATCCACTCGTTACGCAGGTGCAGGAATGCCGAGAACGGGCCCATCTTGTTGATTTTGCGCAGGCTTCCAAACACACTAAGTTCCTCGTATGTGAGACCCATGTCGGCCTCGTCGCTTTGAACGTAGCTCTTCGTGATCGGCTCGAGCTCGGCCGTGGGCACTGCGTTGACAAAGTCGTTCAAAATTGGTAGGTCGAGCGACTTCGCCGACCAACGCACGAACGCCTTAAGGTCCTTCTTCGAAATACTGCCAATCGGGTTGATGTCAGCCGAAGAACAATCATACTTCGTGAAGTACCCGCGCAAAGACTCGTCTACGTTGGCGCTCCCAAGCACCAAAAGGCCGCCGGCGACCCCGCGGAACCAGGGAAGCAAGACGGCAAACGTGTAGGCCAGAACCATGCGGATGCGAGCCTGAATGTTCTGCAATGCCAGGTTCTCGGTTTGGGACCCGCCATAAACCTTGTACTTTGGGGTCTTGCCCAGCACGGCGGAAACGAGGCCGACAATTGCAGTGACGCACGAGTCGATGTTGAAGTCAGTGTGGTAGGCGCCAATCGACTCGGCCAAGCCCTTTGCGCGGCGCCGTGTCTCCTTCGAAGAGTTTTCGGAACCCATGTAGCAGGTGTGGAATATTATGTTGCAGAACTCGCGGGGGTCCTCAGGAACCCACGGCGCCTCCTTCTGGGCCATGCGCCGGGCGTCAGCAATTACCTGCTCGTTTCCATCCTTGGCCTCTTTGCACACGAGCCGGCACATTGAGTACACAATGACTGACGTGGCGCAGCTGTCGATTCCTCCGCTCAAGGGAACAAAGAAACCCACCGACTTCGACCGCCGCAAATAGTCCCAAAGCCAACAAGCCGGCCCCAAGGCCACTTCTTCCTCGGGCCGGTAGATTTGAACATGATGCACAGGCTTCGTCGGATGCCAGTCAAGCGATAGCTCCGAGTGCTGCAGACGGTGCGGGACTTCGACCTCGTGGTAGGGCTTCGAGAGCAGCGTCTGCATGCCGAAGGATACGGCGCTTCGGTAGCTACGCACATCCACAAGGTTCACGGTCGCAGTAAGCACCTCCACATCCTTTAACGAGAACTGGCTGGCTTGAGCGACGACCTCGCCATTCACAACAATGAGCGCACTGCCGTCGTAGTAAAGACGGTCGCCGTCGCAGCCACGCTGGTTCGCATACAAATAGACGCCGCCGCATTTGCGAGTAGCCTCTATGATGAGGTTGAGCCGCGTGTTCAGCTTGCGCAATTCATGGTGGCTGCCGGACGAGTTCGTGAAGATCTCCACGCCGTCGAGGGCTTGCTGGATGTGCGGGCTTTGCGGCGTGAACATCTCTTCGCAGGTCTCAAATCCGAGCCGCGTGTCTCCGGCCGTCAGGATGCAGTCACCAAAGGTTACGTGGCCCTGGCCAGTAATGTCGTTGATGAACGACGGCAGGACGAGCTTCGTGACCTTCCGTTCGGGCCAGGGCAGGAAGTGGCGCATCTCGCGGTAGTTTCCATCGTTCGCGAGCCACACTTTCGGCCTGATCATAAGAATCTTGCCGTTGTAGCAGATGACGCGGCAGTTGAAGCGGAAGCCCTTGTCCAGCACGGGCATGCCGATATCCATGATGATGCCATAGAGTGACTCGTCTTTAAGAATGTCTCCCAGCATCTGCCACGAATGCAGATACGTGTCGGCCTCGAGAAAGTGGTCAAGGCAGCCGTACCCCGAAATCTCGAGCTCGGGGCCAGTGCGGAACTTCGCGCCGCGCTCCTTGGCCACGCGCACACTCTCCACAATGCGATCACGGTTGCCCTCGAAGTCAAGGGCCCATTGATTCAAATTGCACGTTGCCAATGTAACAAACGACGCCATTTACGAGTCAATTGAGTACGGGTGAGTGTTGTGAGGAGCACGGGTCGAGCAAGTACATCTCGTTTTTAGTCATGGTCAAGCGATCCCCCATACATGCATGCTAATCAGCATGCGTATTCTACAGCGTACAGGAGAATTGTGGACCATTAGGTTCCAAGAGGTTCGTCGCTTTTCGGCACAAGTCAAAAAAACAGAATAATTTATACAGAGTCTATGAAAGATCTATCAGCGTTTAGTGGGCGCCTTTTCGAGACGTAGTACGGTATATATGGTTAAGCAAGCGACAATGCCTACGAGCACACAATGCAGAGTGTAGGCGTCCTGGAAGCACTTAGCGCCAATGCACACACCACCTTCTTCGGAGTGTGCGTCGTAGATCTTGCCGATGCGCACGGTTAACCAGTACGAGAAGGGAATGGGCGCCAATGCCACGAATCCCCAGTTCGAGCTCAGTCTTGAGACACCAAACGCATCGCTCACAATGCCGGGATAAGCACCGAAGCAGGCACCATAAAAGAGGCCCGCCAGGCACGTAGGCAGCCACATGCTTTCGAGAGACGTGATGCTGCGCGTGATGAACATGACGGCGAAACACAGCCCCACAGCCACGAGCAGCGAGTAGAGGCGCGAGAGGCGCAGCTTGCTCTTGATGGTGTCGCTGATCGTCCCGTTGATGATGCGGCCCGAGCAGTTTGCGAGTGACAGAATGGCGACCTGGTGTGCCTGAACGTGCGTAACCATGTTCTGGTTGATATGCTGGACGGCCTCGAGCCCACCAGACTCGAAGGCAGCCTCCGCCGCCAGCGCCTTCACCATGTAGCCACACGTATATATATACGCTTGACCCATGCCGGCCAGAAGCCCCAGGATCACGAAGTAGGCCCAGAAGACCGGTGTGCGCAGGAGGGCAAGCCCGTGGATATCGCTCTCGGTCTGGGTCCGCTCATTTATCCGGTCCACGAGCCGCTCGGGCGGGTTCGACGAGAGCGCGTACTCCTCGGCCACGGCCTTCTTGCGGGGCTGGCTCGCCACAATGACGGGCCCGAACAGGCACATAAGAAGCGTGGGCACGATCCACAGAATCGTCAGAATGTGGTCCGCGCCGGAGTCCTTCTCCGGGTTCGACGTAATGCTCGCAAACATGGACATCGCGAATGCGGACAGCCCGTAGCCGGACATTGCGACGGCCGTGGCGGTGCCGCGGATCTGTGGGAAGTTCACGGCCGCGCACTTCACGGAGGCCGAAAACGCATGCGTTGCGCCCAATCCAATGAGCACGAGCGCGACGGACAGAATACTCACGCTCGAGATCGTGTGCATGTACGCCGTGCGCACGACCGTGTACCCGGTGAACGTTGTGAGGATGCTGATCAGAATCGGCAGCAGGAACCCCTTCGTATCTACAAGCCAACCGGCCAGCGGACCGGACAGCGACATTGCAAAGTTTCCGACCATGCCAATGCTGCTGATGGTGCTCGCCGACAGCGCCAGCTTGTCAGACAGCTGCGGGGCATACGCGCTGTACGCGTACATGGTCCCGCAGCCGACTGTCGTAGCGAAGCACGAGAAGATGCAGATCGCTTGCCACATTGCGCCCGACTCTCCTGCTCCGTCTGGGTACAATCGCTGCTGGTTCGGAATTTTCTTGGCTGGGTGTTTATGGGCTGGACGAGGCCGATCGCGATATCTGATCCGAGGTGAGATTAAAACCCTCGTCGTGGACGCGCGCGCTGTTGTCGTGTCGCTTGGCGCCGGCCCCTACCTCGCGCCCTATCCGCGAACCTGAATCGCGCTGTCCAATTCACTTTGCGCACAAATGGGCCGAACGCTCGCTTTCAGAATCCCCCCTTCGAGAGCGACCTCTTCGCGAAGCTAAGTTGCACGAATCTTATTTTTCCTGGTTACGTCTTAAAGTTGTAAATGTCCAAATACGCGTCTCCTTCCGGCTCTCGCGCGAAATGTTAATACCTAAATAACCTAGAGTCTATTCAAACGCTTCACAGCCGCACAAATCTAGCGCCCAGACGCGATGGTAAATCGGAACGGGTCACCGCGTCGAACAGGTAGGTACCCGCAGTAACGCCGGGCGCGACTTTCCCCACGATACGCTCGACGCGGATCTCGCTCCTGGCGTAAACTCCTAACCCCGCTGCATCATCCATCGATTTAATTAGTGTGCGCATGGGAACTGCGCATGGCAACTGAGTCTGGCGCCCCGTAGGTAGAGAGACCGTCATGTACCGCATCGCGTTCTTCGGAAGCGACCTGTTCTCGCTCACTTCGTTGAAGGCCGTCCACAGGCTCCAGTCTGCGAGGCCGGATCTAATTAAGAGCTTAACGGTTACAACGCGCGAGCTGAAACCGTCCGGCCGCGGCATGAAAAATATATACCAGCCTCCTATAGTGGACTTTGCGCTAGAACATAATTTGCCGTGGCACGAGGTAGAAACTCAGGACGACTTCTTGCAACTGGCCGGCATCTCGAACCTGGCCATCGCCGTTTCGTACGGCAAGCTCATTCCCGCGTCCTACCTGAGTGGATTGACTTATGGCGGGCTGAACGTCCACCCGAGTTTGCTGCCTCAGTATAAGGGCGCCGCACCGCTGCAGCGCGCTATTATGAACCAGGAAACGCATACGGGTGTTTCGGTTCAAAATCTGCATCCCACGAAATTCGACCACGGCTCCGTCCTTTGGCAGTCGTCGCCCATAGCTCTAGACAGTCGTGAGACCACTGCGTCGCTAAGCCACCGGCTGGCCATAGAGGGAGCAGCCGGGCTCGTAGAGGTCCTGGAACGCGGGGGCAACGCTCTGCGGCAAAAACATACGCCGCCCGTGTCTGCTCCGGGTTCGCGCGCCCCCATTATAGACCGCCAGGAGTACAAAATAGACTTCAACCACAGCGCGGCAAGTATCGACGCAAGAGGGCGCGCACTAGAGAAGCTGTGGTTTGAACAACGGGTTGAGCAGAAACTAACAAAGTCGGGGAAACGCAAGGGCCACCCAGTGCTCCGCGTGAATCTTTCTGAATTTGTGCCCGTTGCGTCAACAGAACTTGCCCTCGAGGAATGCTCTTTAGGCTCTGCCGTTCGTGGCCGCAGCATCAACAACGAGCCCATACTCGCCCTTCGAGTTAGTGACGGGTTCGTTGGCGCCCGCGAAGCAACTGTTGCTGGATTCAAGAAGGAGTCTGCTAGTGAGTACTTTGCGCAGGCAACAAAGAGAGGACTTAAGGAAATAATTACTACGTAGTTCTCAAACTTGTAACTTTCACTTACTTACTTACTTAGTATAGAACAATCTTTTTCTGTTCGTAGTGACTCACGCCCTGTCCAATACTCTTGTAGATATACTGGCGCGTGCTTTGGTCCTGAAGGGGGATGAACGGCCCGCGCACATTGCCGCGGAGCTGCAGAGTTATACCAGTCTTCTCCATTGTGACCGAACTGATTTGGTTGTACGTGACCGCCCAGTCTAGTGTCATATCGGCCATAGAGGCCACAAGCACATGCTCAAGGCTCACGACGACAACCACGTTGTGCGTGATGTTGCTATGGGCAAGGTACCGGTCTTTCGCAAATGCTCCGTCCCGCACGGTATGAAGAATCATTTGCCCAACGCTCTCACGGACATTGTACGGACGCACGACGCCGTCGTGGGCAATGACGCGCGGCAACCGCACGCGGCCAACAGTGTGGGCATCAAACACGGTCGTCGTATTTCGGACGCCCTCGCTGACGTTAGACGCTAGATCGAGAAGACCGATGGCTGTCTTGGTCGGGAGACCGAGCAGGCCAACACCAAGGCCACGGAAGAACCCAGCGCTACCGTTCGTATAAGAGCCTTGCATTGGGGCTTCCGCCAGTCCTGTAATGCCGCTCGAGAACGAGTCGTAGAATGATTCAAGTCCGTACTTCAAACCATAGACAGCGTGCCGCGGCCGATTCCGCGAACGCCGCGCCCGTTGCGTCTTCTGATAATGCGGATCGAGCGTGATCGCAGTTAGACCCTTCGATAAAGACCCAGTCATCTTCGAAATCGAGTCGCTCAAGCCAAATACAGACTTCTTCATGAAGCTGAGTCCACCCTTTGCGAGTCCAACCCCAAACTCCTGTGGCCTGTCGTTCAGAGTGTATCCAAGGTACGGCTCGTAGAACAGATCCATGACTCCAGAGCTGATGTTGTTGAAGAGACCCACAGGGTTGCCGATGATGTCCGCAGAACCAATGATTTTATGCAGTTGGTAGATGAATTCTTGCTGGTAATGCATCTGGGTCATGCTAAGCAGCGTCGTGGCTTGCGTCCGCACATTGTCTAATAGCAAAGCATTGAATCGCAGTGGCGCCTCGTTGATATTACCGATCGTCATCGTTAGCGCATCAATGATAAACGCAATTGAACTAGCGGCCGAGCTATCCTTGAACACCGCAGAACTGCTCAGCGAGCCGGTCCGCATAAAAGATAGGTTGAGCTGGATGGGCTGCAAATGCAGCTGCTCAAAGTAAAGGTCAGATACCACATCGATAGATGGCTCGGGCACATGTATGTCACCGCCACAAAGCTCGCTATTGTCGTCCACTATAGGGACATAGGAGGTGGAACTGTCACCAGTCGGGACAGAACGATTTCCCGCAATAACCAGATCAACAACGTTCAACAAGAAGTCCTCATCAGCTTCGATGGTCATCTCCTGAAGCAATAGCGTTGCGTGCTTGATATAGGTGAGACCATAACTGTCGTCGGCAACGCGCGTTAGTGAGGCACTGAAACATGGGTGTGCAGCCATTTCTTCTGCCGCTTTAGGCACAACTGTGGGATAAATGATGACCGGGAACTCTGAGGAGCCTGGAAGACAGTTGTCCACCTGGATCCATTGAACTTGAATGGAAACTGATTCAAGCGCGTCGCTGATGCTGTAACCGAGCTTGATATTGCGCAGAGTCACGTACAACAGCTCTTGGCCTTGTGGCGTTATGCATGAAACACCAATTCCCTTCAAATCCACCTTGTATTGACGACCTGTGCGCGCTTCAACAGCTTCCACCTCAGCAACTGCCTCTGCCTTAACTTCATTCGTGCGTGCATCATACGTGCTAGCCTCTGGTTGATAGGGTGCAACAACTAACACTTGCTGTGGACCATCGGCAATGACGCTCAGATCCACAATCACATCATGACCAAAGTTTGCCGGAGGAAGCTCACCAATTTCCTCAAGTTGGATTTTTCTCCTGCGCACTCTCTGCGCCCTGCGGTCCGGGGTCGTTCGAGTGCTCAATGACGAGGGCGCAATGGAAGGAGCGCGTGAGCTTCTCTGAGATTCGCTTCCAGGGGGTTTCTGTCCTGGACGAGTCGGTAGCGCTGGTGGACCTGTAGATGATTCAGTAGTTGATGGCGCTGCGACCGAGAAAGATGACGCACTCCCAGGAAGGGAAAGATCCGGCTCTAACACAAGTTGCTTAACGTCCGCAGCAGGGAAATCCCAAGAATAAGGCATTGCGCTTCGAGGAGGCAAACGATATTTGATCGGGATGAACCTGTCCGTACGCACATCTCGGTCAGCACCATCAGCATCCACAAAGGGATCTGACTGGTAGAAGTGTAATTCGAAGTCAGTGAAGTTCCGTACAGAGAAAGGCCATGTCTTTGATCGGGTCAGATGCAAAAACAAAGTCGCACCTTCCAAAATAACCTCTACTTTGACCAGTACGGTTGGCTTGCCCTTCTCTGTGAGCCGCACAAAAGTCGTGCCAATGTTGGCCATTGCAAAACTACTGCTCCAGTCGGCTTGCTCAGAGTCACTAAATCTGGCGCACATTTCGCGGTTCGCCATCGACGAAATAAAACCGACAGGCTCACGGCTATTGGGAGACACCGTAAGACTCTTGCTTCCACCAGGCTCGCGGAATTCGATAGGCCTATCAATCAAATTGCGCAAAATAAATCGCGGCGTGATCGTTACGATCTTCGTGTTGATATAGCGCCCAACACCTTGCGTAATGTTTACGCCGAGGTTCAAGTCATTGCGTCGATCCTTAGAAATAAGGACAACGTCGAATGAAGAGCCCGACGCATCAAGTGGGACAGGTGCGCTAGGTTGCGACTCTTTAGACACAAGTGAAACGCGCTGTTTACGGCGGTCGGCGGCTGAATCAAAAGACCAAAGAGTTGCCTGAGATGGCACACAAAGGACTTGATTCATGTGCTCCGTCATCATTAGCTCACGGCCTGTGCTGTTAATGACAATGTATGGCGAATAAACCACAATAACACGACCCTTACCATTAGGCAGGTCCACATACTCCAGATGCAAATAAAGCCGCTGACGTCCTTGAGTGACCTCAAGGGAATCCTCAGTTTCAAATTCGCGGCCAAACTTAGTACCTTTGTTCACGACAGCAAACCTGTTGGAGCCATAACCACGAAGATCGACTCGGAGCAGAAGTAGCTGTTCCCGATCGTAGTCATGTATCAGCGTTCTCTCGGCCTTATTCAAATATGCGCGAGACTCGTGCCGTGTGTCGCGACTGTAGAGTTGATACTCGAGTTCGTAGGGCAAGTTGTTGACAAGCTGGAATGGCGCTGTGAGGTTGATAGCCAGGTAAGGATACTTCTGAGCAAGTGGAACCTTCGGAAACACCGGGATGACGCTGAGGAAGAAATCTTTTGCACAGTGAATAGATGTTTCGCCACTTTGCACCAGATCTTGCCAATATATTGACTTCGCGGACCACTGTTGATCGCCCTTACGCCGCACCAGGATATGTGAGTCAATGTGTAAGATCGGTAGCGGTCGAGAGGACTTAGCCGGAAGTTGAAACACGGGGTGGTCCGTGCCGCCCACAAGCATGAACTCAAGGTCTGTCGTCGTTTCATTGAACACGATCTCCGTGGACCGTACAGTAATGATTTTCAGATGATTCTGAACGGTGATATCAACAAGCACGCGAATGTTCCGTTGACGGTCACTAAGCGCATAAAGACGCTCACCGATTTTGTTGACCGGAACTGATCGCAGTGGGTCGAAATCGTCTCCTTCGACATCAATACCAAGACTGGCGTCTTGATCCGTTGCGTTCAGGTTTTCACGAAGCGCTCTCCAATCGTGGAACGACCACTTTATCTCTTCACCATCCGAAACGCGACGCCTAGCAGGATTAGCGTTCTCGGAGTCAGCCCATACAGTCAAGGGGTAGCCGGTTTGGTTACGAATGCGATAGGGAGACCCATCGTCGTGACGGTCACGTTGGAATGATTCGCTTGAAGACGTGTTGAAATACGTCTGAATATCCTGCGATAATTCAAGCGTTTCTGGCGTCAATTCGATGTCGGCAACGGTGGACGAGAACACTTCTACGACGTCACCTGCTACATTGAGGCCGATCTCCATCGTGTCGATAAGCGGCTCCCAAGCTGACTTCGTAAAGCTGTGCACGTTAGCATAGAGCTCAGCCTTAGCATCAACCACGAGCGAGTCTGACCAATTCTTCGCAACCAAAGAGAAAGGCTTGACACAAAAGTCAGTCATGGGCAGCTGGTGGACTGGGTCAATGAGCACGAATCGAAAGCCCTCAAACTGCGCAGTCAACTGCTCTCCCAAGACGCGTAAAGCATGGACGCCATCTCCCTGGCCGTCTGAAGTCACACTACTGTTGTCATTAGTAGCGTCTCCGCGGCCCACCACGGCCACACGATGGTCATCTGAAAAGAACGTAGTGGACTTCTTAGTGGCAGCGTCTGGTTTCGCAACCGCATTCCCCGCAACTTTCGCCTCAGTAGCCCAGATAGCTGAGGCTTTCTTCGCTATATCTAGAATCAGCCCGATTTCACGTAAAGACAATCGCAACACCAGCGGATCTACAGCGAGCTGAATATTCGACAAGCGGAGGTGATCAGTAGACTCTGAGTTATCCAAAGTGCCTGTGATGTTGAAATCATCTAGCAAGCGCAACTTGCTCGCGTCAAACTGTTTCATGCGTGTGAGGAACATACCAATTTTCGAAACAGTGATTGAGGATGTGGCTCCTGTGTTCAGAATAAGTTGCTCAATCTTAAACACCACACACTCAGAGTTCTCATCGCCTTCATCTGCAAGAACGGTCAAATACATATCCACCACGTTGACGCTGACAACAGGTAGAAGTGCTTGCTGCTGAATCTCTCGCTGGACATTTTGTTCGCTTAAGTCGGGCACTTCTTCTTCACTCGGTGCACCGAAGTCGCTATTGGTTGTAGTAGACGCAAAGCTACGGCGACGCTGTCTCGGTCCGATGCTTTCAGCGTATTCGTCCTCGGTATATTGATCACTCTGCGCGTCATCGCTATCCTGATTCTCATGCTCACAGGTTGATAACTGACCATGATCCAAAAACCTTCGAAGTGAAAGCATGTAGCCCAAAGCAAGGATAATCTGGGGGCTGTCGACTGAACACTCCATGTTGAGAGGCTTTTCAGGGCGCCGGGTTAAGCGGCCAATGACCTGGTGTCCATCATGAGATATTGGGGGCACGATGTTCGGAAACTTGTTCGACCGCAGAGTATTGGTGTCTTCTGCAGAAAAAGACCGGATGTGGAAATTCGTTTCGAGCACAGAAGAGTGATCTATAGTCACTGCGACTGCAGTTTCCCTGAGCGCGAAAGACGAGAGCGGGCGACCCTCAAACTCCAAATTGATATCCAACAAAGGCGCGTCAAATTTGAGATCCAGCTGCGGCCGCTTCTGCTTGCCAGTGCTGCGCGTTTGAGAAAGCGCAGAGTTCTCGCCCCACCAGTACGACGTTTGCTTCTCTTCGATGCGCTTCTCTTTGGCAAGCTGTCGACGCAGATCACCGACCTCATCGAGATCAAGTCCAGCTGCAGCTGTACCAGCGGATATATTCTGCAGTGTCTGCAAGAACCGCATAGAAAGCTCGTACTGATGTTCGTTCAGGTTCACATGGATCGGCGACAAACTTGAATTCAGCTTCGTTACAGGCACTGTGTCACGCTCATCATCTGGTGAATAAGTCAAGTCTAAGCCCAAGTCGATTTTCTCAACAATTTCTCGTTCCTCGCCATGAACCTTCGAGACGACTTTCACGTTTCTTACGCCTGCTTCCATGTGGTTCACAGTATCTTCGAAGCGATTGTGCACATACACTTCTCCAAGATCGAGTTGAATCCAGTCATCAGCGTGAGGCCATTTCACATTTGGGGTTGACATAACGACATCGAACTTGAACTTTGACGGTTCTACTTGGATAGCCTCGTTGAAAGCCATCATACGAGCCTGGTCATAAACAGCTTTCATTGCAGTGAAGCGGGTCAAGAAGCTCACCAATTGGGTGAATGGTTTTTCCAGAATAACGAAATTGAGAGGGCGAGTATGCAGATAAACGAGAGCAGGCCCCAATGGCGTTACGCCATCATCGCCCGCAGGTTCCGTTTCGTAACGGAAGTCTGCAAGGTGACCACCACCATCGATGCTAAGAAGGGCATTGCTATCGCGGTCGTTGACTGTCACAGCACCGAGCATACACCGAAATTGCAGTGCCTCCCTCATGTCTACATTCAAGGTCGCCTTGTCCATCACAAGCGTAGCAAACACAGCGTCATCCTCTATGAGAGCTGCAGTCACGCTCTTAAGGTTCATTTTGACAGTGATCCGACCCCTAGACTGGGTCTGCGCCTCTTCTAAAGCCGGCTCTTCAGAGTTCACACGGTCGGACACCTGCCGGGGTGTAGAGCTGCCGCTTGAGGGGGACGATGACGGACTCGTGAAGGTACTCATGACATAGTCGTAAAGGCCCAAAACTGTAGTCGGGTTCAAAGCGAATCGCATCGCTGCAAGCTCAATGTCCACGTTCTGGTCACTGGTAATTGAACGGCGATATTGCACTGCAAAGAGCTTATTATCCGAAGCTTGGTTCTCAGCATGACTATCGGACTCGACAATTTTTTGCAGTTCTGCGGGACCCGAAGAGCTAACGTGGTCCGCCACGAGCAAGTCACGGACGGACATATTCACAGCCAAAGATTCAGCCGGAAGGCCATCTGTGCTCCAGCAATCAAGACGGAAGCCGTGTAAACACATATCTACGACCGGCTTCGCATCCCAACCGCGCACTACCATGAAGTCCACTTGTTCCACAGTAAACACCAATTCGAACACACGCTGTGGGTGCAGCTCGCGTTGGCCCTCTTCGGCTTTGGCACGCTCCTTGTCTGCTTCGTTAGGTGCTTTAGAATGCGATGCGTGACTAGTGTCACCGCGAACGTCAGATAGAGCACGAGTTTCAGTCTCGTCATTCCCACCGCTGTCGCTGGAACGGCTTTGCCGGCGCTTACTGGGTCCAGTGGCATTATCGTGCGGGGCGCGCGGAGTAGCTTCCACAAGAATTTTCATGAGAAGAAGGTACTGCACATCTGACAGAGTCGTTCGAAGGTTAGGCAGCGTAATGGAGAGACGTGACCTGGTCAAATTGCGTGTCTTAGGCACGATGCTTATTTCCAACAGGAACTCCAAAGTAGACTTATCGAGAAAGTGCAGCTTGGAAGATTTTTGAGTAAGAAACTTGCTGATTTCGGCCATGTTGTCACCAACCAGGATCTGCGTGTCGCGTAACTTGATCGTGAAGCGATCATACATGAGTGACTCGAGTCGCTTCCAATCGTCCTTTGAGTATTGCAGCGCTTGCTTAGACTTGACCTCATTAATGACATTCCCTGGTACGAGATCACTGGCCATTTGCAAGGAGCCCACGTCGAGGATAGCTGCCGCGCTGTTATCGTCCTCGGCATTGAGGGGTATAATGATGGTTGGCGCCTTTATATCGAGCTGCAAGTTCAAAGTCTTGTGGTTCTCCAGCGCGTACTCGAGTCCTATCCTGGTTTGCTCGCGTAGTTCTTCAACAGTACGGTTCGCCGCAAGTAGAATTGCATCCACAGTTTCGTCATGATCGGGAGGAGGAGCGAAAAACTGCATAATAGCCTCCATCAGACGCGCATTATGAACAATCGCAACACTTTCGGATTTCAAGAACAGATTCGAGTCAGCAACGCGAGATGTAGGGTGCTGCTCAAACAAAAACCAGAAGAACGGATCGGTAGAGCCGTTTTTAGGCCGTTGAACACTAATGACTTCAGAAAATCGGTTGCGTAACGTGAGGTCAGACACAGCGAATTTAACAACGCTCATTTCGAAGGCAAATGAGTTCGGACGGTTAAGGAATGTGGCCTTCACACCATCGAACCCTGCTGAGGTCAAGGAAGTGTCATCGGCTGTAAGCCGCAAGCCAGCAGATCCCAAAGAAAACTCAATGGCGTGCAGAAGTTGCGAGTCGGCATCCTCGTTAATATCTGGCACATCAAGGACCTCGAGTAGCTCCTGCCTCTGCTCTTCTGTGAGCTCGATCGGGGTTTCGTCTGGTGAGGACGCGGGAAGACCAACTGCAGTCTCCTGTTTCGAACCCCAAAGCCACGATGACCAGGACGCGTTTTGCTGAGTCTGCCGCGGCTGATTGGTAGACTTCTCACTTAGCAGCAGCTTCTTTGTCAATGAACGGAAGAACACAAGATCATCATAAGTGTACTTCTCTTGGATAGCGTCGAACTTCAGCTTCTCGGGAGCTGATAGGGCTTGAGGGGAGCTACCCCCGCGGTACCACTTTTTGTACAGCTCGATGTATTCGCGCTGGTCGTCGAGCCGCTCCTTAATATGTTCCCAAGACCACTGATTGCGTTGCTCCCGCACGCGATCTAGCACAGTTAACGCAGCGTAGCGGAACCAAGCCAGAGGTTCCTCTTTAACGGTCAATGTAGGGCGATGTCTGCGGAAATGCTGCGCGTGCAAATAGGTTTGGAAGCGGTCGATCAACACCACGATGTCGACGTACTGCTCACGGTCAAGGGCCAACGAAAGCTCCTCGAATTTTAGATCTGCCTTAAGGCGTGGGATCTTCTCTGACTGCGGCATCTTGTTGATTGTAATGAATCCTTGGCCATTTATGGGACGCAAAACGTCAGCAGCGCCAACACTGTCGAAAATGAAAGCCTTAAACTCCTCAAGCATCTGTTCGCGGTCGCGACTAATGGCGGTGTCGGTAAACTGATCCTCGCCGTGCATATGAGGGTCCATGTAGAAGGCCAAAGAGTCGAGTGTGGCCAGTTTGTGAGTTGTAGCACCGACATCAGCGATAAACGCGGGCTCCCAGTCCTTGTTTGTAGACACAGCTGAAAGCTCGCCAAGAGTAGCACCCAGCGCCAGCCCAATCTCGCTATCCTCAAACCGAATGTGGATGTTGCGAATTGTGACCTGTAAATTCTCGATGATTTTCGTCACGAGCGAGCTGGTGAAGTTCTGCTTTTCGCGGTCATCGGCGGCGGTGCCCGCGGCATTCCCCTGAGAAGTACGGACGACTGCACGTTCGCTACTGATTTCCCACAACTGCAGCTTGTCCAATTTAGCCGTCTGCTCGCGGCGCTGGATAGCTTCCTCATTGTGGCTGAAGTCGGGCTTCGCGATGAGAAAGACGTCTTCGATAACGACCTTGACAGGCTTGCTCTTGAGATTCGAGTACGGGATCTGCAGAATCAGGCTGCCAATGTGGCCGTCGACAACGTCGACGGGCAGCTGGAGCTGGTCCAGGGCGCTCCGCTTGAGGCGCAGGTTCCCCAGCTTTACATCTCCACTGAGCAGGCCAATGTTTAAGTTCTTGGGGTCAAAGTTCTCGACATAGGAGCCGAGAACTCGATTCAAGATCGATGCTACCAGCGACTCTAACATCAAGCCTCAATTACTGGAGGGGTTCGTGTCAGTGCTGCGGATCGTTGTTGCGGAGTAGTGTGTATTACGCAGCCGATGTCTACGGCCCTGCTGCCAGCCTGCACCGCAACTCCCCTAATCTCTCCCAAATAAGCGCGGCCAGGAGGTCCCTAGCCCCCCCGCCAGGACAATAACACGTGATCCACGTTTCCACGCGACTGAAAAATGTAGACACGAGTTAGCGAGTGACTCTTCGGGTAAGTGCATGAAACACAGGCTTTCTACTGCACTACCGAAAATAATGGAAGGAAAAGTGAAGCAGCCTGCGTGGCTCGTGCCGGAGCCCGCGTCCCCAGACTCGAAGCCTGTGCTCAAGGTCTATAACTCGCTCACACGATCGAAGGAGCCGTTCGTTCCCATTCGCGCGGATCGCGTGTCGTGGTACTCGTGCGGGCCGACCGTGTACGACTCGGCTCACATTGGCCACGCCCGGAACTATGTCACTACTGATATTAACCGCCGGCTGCTTCAGAACTACTTTGGCTACAACGTCGAATTCGTGCAGAACGTCACCGACATTGACGACAAGATCATTGTGCGCGCGCGCCAGAACCACTTGTTCGAGCAATTTCTGGCGAAACTGCAGGCTAGCGGTGCCGTGTCGGCCCAGGTCAAGTCGGAAGTGAAGTCTGCTATCGAGGCGTATGGACAGTCGAACCTGGCTAAATTCGGGCCCGTGCCTGTCGACTCATTGAGCTCCTTCGAGGGGTGGCTTCACAAGCAGGACCGTGCGGCCCTAACGGCACAGGACCCAAAGTTCGGTGTGCATGCGACTGCCGTTCAGTCTGCTCTGAAGGGATTGGACGCGGCTAGTGAGCCGGCTGCGTTCGCGCGCTCGGTCGAAGCAGTGATGATGGTTCATCTCGACAAGCAGAGTGGCTCTGGAGTCACTGATCCCAGCGTGTTCAGGAAGCTGAGCTCGGCGCTTGAGGCCGAGTTCACGGAGGACATGACGGCGCTGAACGTTTTGCCGCCTACCGTCACCACTCGCGTCTCTGAGTTCGTGCCCGAGATCGTCGAGTTCATTTCACGGATCGAACAGCAAGGTTATGCATATGCCTCTCGTGATGGGAGCGTCTATTTCGATGTCGCAGCTTTCGAAGCGGCACCAAACCACGACTATGCGAAGCTGCAGCCTTGGAACAAGGGCTCGCAGGACCTCATTGATGAAGGTGAGGGATCTTTGTCGCTGGGCGGAACGAAGAAGAGCCAGGCTGATTTCGCCTTGTGGAAGGCGTCGAAGGCCGGAGAGCCAGCATGGGACTCTCCCTGGGGACGCGGTCGGCCGGGATGGCACATTGAGTGCTCTGTCATGGCGAGCCATGTTCTGGGCCCTCATATTGATATTCACACGGGCGCAGTGGACCTGGCGTTCCCTCACCACGACAACGAGCTTGCCCAAAGCGAGGCCTGCTTCGATTGCCCGCAGTGGGTTAACTATTTCTTGCACACGGGACATCTTCACATTGAAGGCCAGAAAATGTCAAAGAGCCTGAAGAACTTCATCACGATCCGTGAGGCTCTGAGAATGTTCACGCCTCGGCAGTTGCGTCTGTCCTTTGCCTTCCAGCTGTGGAATGCTCAGCTGGACTTTAAGCTCTCACAACCTCACATCAAAAACTTTGAGACAACTCTTTCCAATTTCTTCCGGAACGTGAAGGCATTGGCGCGCGAGCAGGAGGCTTCAGACGCGAGCAAGTTCTTTGACGTGAAGCACGACGATGCGCTTCTCACGACTCTGCGCGACACGAAAACGAAGGTCCACGAGTCATTCTGTGATAACTTGAACACGCCGCAAGCGCTCCTTCACATTGGACAACTCGTGCAGACTGCAAACGAATACATTGCCGCAAGGCAAGACTCTGCTCGCTCCGAGCTGCTCATCGATGTCGCGCGCTGGATCACGCGCATCCTAAACATTCTGGGATTCGAGACCAGTGACACAATCGGATGGGCTTCCACCGAGGGTGCCGTGGCTGCGTCTACTGAAGACGTTGCGTTGCCTTACGTGCAAGCCCTTGCCAAGTTCCGCGATGAGATTCGCAAGCTCGCCATCAACGAATCGTCGCTTTCAAGCAAGGATGTCCTAGCACTTTGCGACCGTGTTCGCGATGTGGACTTGTTCGACCTTGGCGTTGCCCTGGACGACCGCAGCAACGACCGCAGCGCGCTCATCAAGTTCATGACTCCTGAAGAGCGTGATGAGGTGCTGAAGCAGCGCAAGGAGGCCGAAGCTGCTGCTTCTGAGAAGGCGAAGCGCAAGGCTGAGGCGCAGCGGGAGCGCGAGCGTGCCGAGGCCGAAAAGCGCGAGAAGGCAAAAACGCCTGCAACTGAACTGTTCCGGTCGAATAGCGCATATTCGCAATATGATGACAAGGGCTTGCCCACGCACGACGCTCAGGGAGAGCCTCTGTCGAAGAGTATGCTCAAGAAGCTGCAAAAGCAGTGGGACGCTCAGGATAAGCTCTACAAACAGTACAATAGCTAAGCTGCTGCTGGTGGTAGCTTCTCAGCTGGCGCTTGCTCCACCGTACCTTATTTTACGAGGCGAATTAAACCGCAATAACTGGTGTGGATGGAAAAACTTACCACTTTCTATAACTAATGCTTGAATATGCGTGGTGGGCCTCGTCGCTCCGGCTCAGCCTGCCTTATTCATTTACTCTCCAATTCTATTTATGCATCTGCAGAGGCGATCAGGGTAAGGGACAGCTATTCTCCGCAGATCATCTATTTTCTTGTTTACCGTTTAATCACTAAAGTAAACAAACCCGCGGGAGTCAAATACGGCGATTCTCGCGCGCCCTGGGTAGCAGAGCACCACAGTGAACTGAAACTGCAAAGCGTGCACTGCCACGTCAACCTTCTTTTAGCACGCTCAGTCGACGAGTGGCATTTGAAAGTCAGCAGACATTCTTTCGCAGGGTCGACGCTTGCGGAAGTAAACAACCGGTGTGTGTCAGCCAGTGAAACAGTTAGCACTCGCGGTCGGTTTCGCTAAGGTCTTCTGGATAGTTCCTGATTCAGGCTGTACAGCAACCCAGCTTTATTCTACATTATACGCCGCTGAAGATACTGCTCTTCTATGCGGAAACGACGAGACTCAATCTCTTTGCTCGCCCTAGCTGGCATCGCAAGCAGTTGCGCGGCCCTTAGCACGCCACAGTCTATTGCACTCCCACAGCTAGACTTTGATCGTCTGGGTGATGTCCTTTTAGCCGGCGACTTTCGTGGGATATCTCTGCTGGACTACGCGGGGCGGGAAACCGTGCTGCAGACGCCGAATGCGCAGGAAAACATCATTTTGCAGACCGGCAATGACACATATGTGAGCTCGGAGCTTGCAGATGGAACAATAAAGGCGAGCTGTCTTTTAGGCGATAACCACACGGCTGTGATTGCTGGCAACTTCACGAGGGTGCTCAATGAGACCGTGCCGGGTTTGGCAAGGCTCGACCTCTCGAACATGACTGCATCATCACTGGGGCCACAAGGCCCGCAAGGATCAGTCGGCACGCTCTGGTGCAACGACACTGAAGTCTACGTGGGTGGCTCTTTTGAGTTTGGAGGAAGCCATGGTGTTGCTGTCTGGAACAGTTTAAACAATACATGGTCGAGCCCCAGCTTTGGAGGCTTCGTAGAGGGCTCGAGTGTGAATACAATTATACCCTATGGTAGCCACGTCGTGTTTGGTGGCACGATGAAGGGCCTCCAGCCCTCAAAGAGCAGCAACTCTACAAGCAGAAGAAATTCGACGGACCTTTTGAAACCCGGAATGCAGCCAGTAAGCTTCAACTTCGCTAATGCCACTGGGTTTGGCTCTCAAGATAGCTCGGGCCAGTCCGTTCCAGGACTTCTGTGCCCTTATGCTGGCGATGCCAACTCCAATGGCTGGACTGCCGACCTGGATTCCACTACAGGATCCGTCAACGTGACTCTTGGCGCGGGAACTGCGCTTCCGACTAGAATCCGCTTGTTCAACTTGCCTGACGGCAGTGGCACTAAAACGTTCCGACTAGTAACGGAACCTGCGAATGGCATCATGAATCTGAGTTACACAAATGCATCTGGCCAAGTGCAGACTTGCAGTGCGTACTGCCCTCTGCCCGAGAGCAATAGCACCATCGATTATCATGATTTTGAATTGGTGAACGTGGTACCCACAAACAGCCTGCGCATCGAGCTGCTCGACTATTACGGATCCGTAGCTGGGCTTCGAGGGATTCAGCTATTCCAGGAAGGCCAATACGCATACGCTAATGAGGAGTTCAACTTGCCGCGCGATTGTGGGTCCTCCGGGGCCGAGAGTGACATGCAAGGCTCACAAACTGCGACAGCCACTTTGCAAGGAAGTTGGTCACAGGTGTCTGACTACATGGCGGCTAACATCACGGACAAGGCTGACTTTGGCTCGACCTTTGCAAAGCTGTCCCCGACATTCAATGACTACACAGTTGATCGTGGTCAATATGCCGTGCAGCTGTGGACACCTGGGTGTGAGCAAGACAACGTTTGCTCACAACGAGGTCAAGTGAACGTTTCTGTTTATCCTGGATTTGGGTCACCGCAGTCGACAGTGATTTACCAGACGAACAACGATGCCAAATATGACCTGGTCTATAATGGGACGCTGCAGGACGGCGCCTACCTCCAGATATCGCCAACGTCTCAGAACCAGCTTCCAATGCAGCTTGTTGCGTACAAGGCCAACCTCATTTACGTTGGATCGCCTACAGGCATGAATGCGAGCAAGCTATTCGAGTACTCGCCAGCGAACTTCTCGGGTAACTCTTCCATGCCAGTTGGACGCACGCCGATCAATACGCTGGGCGAGCAGCTCGGTCAGAATGCCAGTGTAAACGCGCTACTCCTGAACGGCACCTCGAACCTACTTGTCGGAGGCGCAGGCTTCGCCTCAAACCTATCCACAAGTCTTCTCAGTGTACCCCTAACTGGATCTGTCAACGATACCCGCAGCGTAAGTGGGATCGATGGTGCAGAGGGGGTTTCCAAGCTGTATGAGATGAATGGAACTGTCTTTGCTTTGTCCAGCGAAACATATAACGTGTCGAACAGCCTAAGGGCAAGCTCACTGGGTATTGGTCAAGCATCGAATGCCGCTCCATTCAATCTCAACGGCATCGAGTATGTGGCCTTCTCACACGGTGACAACAGCGGCTCAGGCCTATCACTCTGGGAGCCCAGCAAGGGCTTAGCTCCCCGTGACATTTCAGAGCGGGTGCAAGGTCACTTAGAATCAGCATTTGACCTCGGAAATGCCACTGCGTACCTCGGAAATCTAAGGATCGTAGATACCGTCTCGTTGGGCGGAGGCGCTCGCCTGAGTTCTCGTAACCCGAGCGAGCCTCAAGGCTTACCGTTTGGCTTTGCCACGCCATCATCAAGAGGCCAGTCGCAGCTGGCCAACCCGCATAAGCGTGCGGAGCTGTCAAGCAAGAATCTCGTTCGCGAAAACTTCACCGTGGACGCAGTCTACGCGGGCGCATACATGAACTCGACTTACAGCGTCCTAGCCGGCCACTTCAATGCCACGACCTCGAATAATGAAAGTGCAACCAATGTTCTTCTGGTCAGCAACAACGCATCTAGGCCATTGCCGCTAGCATCTGGGGATTCGATCGATGCAGCATCCTCATTCTACGCAGCTGTTTCTCAGAATGCAACCGTGGCCCTGGGCGGCAATGTGACCGGGAGCATTAACGGCAGCAGCATCCAGGGGGTGTTGTTCTACAACGCAACCGCGCCAGAGCCCTTCTCAAACCAGGCTCCTGTGCTGAACAGGGAAATGCTTGTATCTGCGCTTGCCTTCAAACCCAATTCAAGCACGCTCATTGTTGGCGGTCAATTTTCGAACTCAGGGAAGGCTGCCAATAGCTCTTGTGATGGCATATGCGCATACGACATGCACGACCAGAAATGGTTTGGCCCTGCAGCGCTTCATCTCGGAGCTGGAGCCACAGTAAGTGACATCGTCTTTGAGACTGGCGACAGGCTTGTGATTGGCGGTAACTTCACGACAGGTAGCAGTGGCCAGAACTCGCAGGTTGCAGTTTATGACTTCAGCAATAACACGCTTCAGCCACTGAGCCAGCTTCCTGGACCTGTGACGAGTTTGGTTGTGCTTTCAAACGCGACGCAACATCCTGTATATGCCGTGGCAGGCCTCCAGTCGACGACCGGCCGCACATTGCCATATCTGCGGTGGTACAACGGCACCAGCAAATCCTGGCAGGAGTTTGATGGCCTGAAGTTACAGGACAACAGTACCGTATCAGGGCTTTCTCTAGTCGCACTACAGAACAAGACCGGCAGCAGCTCAAATGGACCACTGAAGGCGAACCAGGGCTTGTATGTGTCGGGCCAGCTGTCTTTGGCGGACAATACTCAAGCATCTGTGGCCATTTATGATGGGTCTAAGTTGCAAGGGCTGTACGCGACGACGCCTAGCGCGACGATCAGTGGGAACTCTGAAAGCGGCGCGCTTGTCAATGCCGTTTATTCTCAGTACGGGGGGAACCTAAAAGGCGGCGTTGTGTTCGACGAAGGCACGACGGCGCCCCGTCCGAAGAGCTCGCCGAACCCCGGACCGAGCTCGAGTCCGAGTCCAAACTCCGGAACTACGAGAGAGGGCCACGTCATGCCAGCGGGCCACGTCGTGGGCATCGCGTGCGGCATCGGCATTGGGTGCGTCATGGTTCTGACGCTCCTGTATCTGCTCGTAGAGTTTTTGTTCAGCCTAGCGAGCTCGCGCATTCCCTACCAGAACCTTGCGCAGACAAAGCCTGTGTCGGATCCAATGGCAGGCACTAAGGTACTATAAGATGTCTAATAATTAAAGAGAACAAAATTAGAGAAGAATCTGGAACCTAGCGGACCACTTCTACCGTTGACTGCATCTATACAAGCGCTGCACGTGTGGCGTGGCGCTGAAGCGGCCGGCCCCCACCACCCCCCTTACCGTACATAATTCAGGAACGCGTGCAGGCCACAGTGTTCAGACGTGTCTGCGTGCCGGCGACGAGCCCTTGCCCCATCAGGGAATCTCGAACGGTAGCACGCACTCGTGGCACCCTGGCCCTCGAGCCTGGTGTCGTCGCCCCACGAAAAATCTGGCCGGCGTCGACGAGACTAGCCCGGCGCTCGGTAACGGGAGTGCTCCATGAGTTCGACAGACTCGAGTTCAATGGTGTCGCGGCAGGGCCGCGACTTGCAGCGCTACTCAGCGAGCGGTGCACGGGTTGTGGCGGGGACGGTGGTCATCAGCGACGATCGGTCGAAGGTGCTCGTAATATCCTCGGAGTCGCATCCGGAGAAGTGGGTGCTTCCCAAGGGCGGCGCTGAGCAAGACGAGAGCATTGAGCAGAGCGCTCTGCGGGAAACGTGGGAGGAGGCCGGCGCGATCGGCCAGCTCGGCGACTTCTTGGGCACGTTTCTGGACGACCGCAGCGGGCCGCAAAAAACCACGGAGTATCACTTTTACGAGCTGAAGCTGCAGTCGCTTGCCGACGAGTGGCCCGAGAGCTATAAGCGGCGACGCAAGTGGATGCCGTACGCCGAGGCGCGTAAGGCGCTGCTCGACAATAAGCGCGTCGAGCTGGCGAAGGCGCTCGAGGCGAGCTCCGTGACGCGATTAGACTAGCGGACCTTCTTTTTTTATTTGTTGTTATTCTTACTTCATAAAGCTACCCATGAGGTCCATGATGTTCATTTGCCGCTGCGGCACGATGCCAAAGAACTCGCGCTCAATTGTTTGTAACGCCGGCTCGCATGCTGGCACCGTGGACGAGGGCGTATAGTGGGAGACGAGCCGCTTGTACAACTGCGGGTTTTTGGTTTGGCAGGTGTCGACGAGCAGCACCAAGAACTCGCTGAACCCATTCGTGGCCGCACTGCCGCCAAACACCTCCAAATACGCCCGCGCGCAGCGGATGTTCTGCACGCTCAAGTAGCCGAGCACGCCGCGAGCGACGTAGAGGCCCTGGTTGCCGTCGTTACTGTCGGCGGCGCTCCATGCCTTGTGCAACTGTGCCAGCAGAATGGCGCTGTCGCGCGTGCCGCTGAGCAAGTGCTTCTCGGCCTCGTAGATCTGGCCAGCCCGAGCAAACTGGGAGCCGAAGACGTGGCACAGATCGGCGTCGCGCGGCGCCCACTGGCCGACGGCCTGCTGCGCGACCTGCTTCAAAATGGCATCGTGCGGGTCGAGCTGCCACACAACCTGCGCCACGCGGCCCTTCGCAGGCCCGTCGGCGGGAATGCCAGCCTCAATGTATATTTTCAAAATATAGAGCAGCAGGTCGCCGGCGGAGCCCGTCTCGTGCGCCTGCGCGAGCAGCAGCGCGCTGTTGTAGAGCAGGCCCACGGCGGGGCCGTACTCCTGCTTGCGCACGTAGCGCGCGACCACGGTGCGCACAGCCTGGTGCGCCTCGTAGTATTCCCGGTTCTCTATCCGCGCATGCACTCGCGCCAGCGTTTTATCTATGGCCGTCGACATGCAGACCGGTGTTGCAGAGCCCAGAGCTGCCGAGTAAGAGCCACGACGTGCGGACGCCAGGATTTTGTTATACGCGCGGGAGGGGCCTACCTAGGGGCCTAGGGGAGGAGGCCCGAAGCGCCATGAAACACGAGTTAAGCGAACGTTTAACCGCTTATATTTTGATTTGAATAATTCGCTTTATGAAGGCAAGCCACGAAGCTGCGCCATGAATTTTAGGTCGGCTACACTGGTTAGTCAAAATTCGAAACATGCATCAGTTCATTCGCTAGAGGCGATGTCTTTTCCAAGCGCCTGCAGCAGCGGGTTCACATGCTTGCTCAGCGGGCCCACGAGCAGCAGCCAGCTCGCTGCGAGACCAACGTAGATATAGAAGTAGACGGTGGACCACACGGCGAGCGCGGGCCGGATATTCAGCTCAATGAACGGCATGGCCACGTACCCGAGGGCCAGCTGCGTCACAACCCATGTGGTGATGTCGTACGGCAGCTTATAGGCAGTGCCCACGAACAGCGGCCGCAGCTTGCGGCGGTAGATGCGCCCGAACGTCTGGTACATAGCGGCCGTGACGAACGTCAGATAGTAGCCCGGCCGCGTGCCGTGCCACAGTGCCGAGACGACAAACGTAATGAACGTCGCCGCCGTGCCGGGCTTCTTGCCCTTCGGCGTCACGCGCAGGTACACGTAGTGCCGTAGCCACTTTGACGTCAAGATGTTCCAGTTCGAGAACACGAGGTGGAAGTTCTGCGAGAGCTCGAGCCCCAGCGCGTTCACGTTGCGCATGCGGTCCCACTTGATTTTGCCCGTCTCGGGATTGATTCCGTTGTAGCTGATGCCCGTGTGCATGCACACGGCCTCCGACACGGCCCACGCAGCGTAGTACTTCGTGCGGAATGCGAGGCCCACTGCATATAGAGCCACGACACGGCCCAAGAACGGCGAGTTTGTGTACCACGACTCCTTGTAGAACTCCAGGTTTTGGGCGAATGCCGTGCACTGCGTCATGATTGTGACCCACACAAGACCCTCCAGAAACTTGAGGACCTCCACAAACCCGCTGCGTGGCATACGCACTTTGCGCTTCACTACAACGCCGCTGGATTTGTTTGCCGAGTCCTTCTCCGTTTGCGTGAACATTGACAGATCCACCCAGGCGCTGTACTCGCGCATATTGCACGCCGGCCCCGTGAGAATGGTTGGGAAGAAGAACACCCACGACAGGTACCGCAGCGGGTTCGGATACTGCGTGAGGCGCGCTTCCTTCTGGAACGCGCTGAGCTGGTCCTCCGGCCGCGACCCGTCGTACACGTCCCACGCATACGCAGTCAACTTCTGAACAAGGATCATCTGCGAGCCTGAGATACCAATCACATTCACGTAGTCTGCGCTGCCCATCTGCTCGCGCGCGTGCGTGACAAGCATAAGGAACATGATTGCCAAGAAGTTCACCCACGGCATGAACCAGCGCGTTGACCAGATGTAGCCGAGCACGTAGGTTACGGTGGCCGACAGAAGCAGCGTCGCAATCCCACTATACATCTGAAACACGCCCGTCAGGAAGAAGATGCCACACCCCGCAATTACGGCGTCCTTCACGGCAGGATACTTCGGAGGAATCCGCTTCACGAGCGAGCCCAGTGGGAACGAGGCCACGAGGCATATGGCAATGCGAAGAAGGTCCACTGGAAGACCGACCTGGGCGGCCGCGCTCGCTATGAGGGACTCCATATGCGGCTAGGTAGCGGCTGTCGAGGCACTTACGTAGTTGGCTGCCTTACTATGTGGACTGTCCAGAGCAGGGTCGAGCACGTGAGCTTGTTACACGTGCAAGCTAGAGGCTGAAGTGGCTCGTCCACGGCTCGAACTCGCGCACCCCAACGGTCGTTTCCTGCTGCAAAGATTTTAAAAGTAACCATGTCGTCGTGAGACGAGCGTTACACTAACGCTCTTAGATGACGCTTCACAAGTTTTGGGGAGTGTGCGTGTCTTGTACCAGAATAGGTAAAACTGTGTTTTTATTAGTAGATGGCGAAAGCCCGCATTGTAGATTGGTCAAAAGCTGTGACATTCTCAAAGCATCCACCTCGGATCGCGGGATACCGCCGCCCAGAGAGGCCCGTATAGTGTGAGTACTTCGCTCTCACGGTCCGACAGCGCACGGCGACGGCATGGCGACATTACACCTTGTATTACGAGATAAATTGGAGCTTGCTTTCGTACGTTGAACGAAGCGAAGCAGCAAATGGCTGCTCAGTATTTCTCGGAGCCGCATCTGCAAGCGGGTTAGGGCGCAGGACCGCTAACGTCTACGCCGAGAATGTGGCGATCACATACTAGTCGGAATCTGTACTCCCAGCTGCTCGTTCAGTAAGCGTCGGACCAAACGAGGGCAAGTACGCAGACTGGCGCAAGCGCCGGGCTTGAGCAAGTGCGAGGATGCTCAGAAACATGCAGCTGCCGTAGTTTTCGACGTGCGGCGAGCCCGGGGCCCAGGCCCGAGGCTGGACAGCAAAATGTGATTCTTAGCCACACGTGGGCAAGGGTAATACAGGGGCTACATATATGCACAGTGTGAGAGTACAGTGTACGCGACGAAGCTGATTGGCACGTCGGAAACGGGCTGTGAAGAATTATGAGCCTACCGCTGCTGAGAGTAGCCGCACCGTGCCGGGTCGCAGGCGCCACAAGTCTGTGCCGCAGACAGTTTTCGGGATCGCCGGTCTCGCGGAAGACGGGTATCATGCTCATGAATATGGGCGGCCCGTCTAAGGTGGACGAGACATACGACTTCCTGCTGCGCCTTTTTGGTGACAAAGACCTCATTCCGCTAGGCCCGTTCCAGGAATGGACGGCCAAGTTCATCGCCCTGCGGCGGTACAAAACCATTGAGGAGCACTACGAGGAGATCGGCGGCGGGTCGCCTATTCTGCGCTACAGCGAGAAGCAAGCCCGTGGCCTCTGTGATATCCTCGATAAGGTACACCCGTCCACGGCCCCGCACATCCCGTACGTGTCGTTCCGCTATGCGCGGCCGCTGACAGACGAGACGTACGCGAAGATGCTTGCCGACGGCATCACACGCGCCGTTGCGTTCACGCAGTACCCGCAGTACAGCTTTTCGACGACTCGCAGCAACATGAATGAGCTCACGCGGGTCGCGGCAAAGCTCGACCCGCAGGGGCAGATCCAGTGGTCGCACATCCTGCGGTGGCCCACACATCCGGGTTTCATCAACACAGTGGCCCGGCACGTACGTACTGAGATCGACAAGTTTCCGGTTGAGGATAGGGACAAGGTCATGATTCTGTTCAGCGCGCACTCGCTCCCCATGACGGTCGTGAACAGTGGCGATCCGTACGTGGCCGAGGTGGCCAGCTCTGTGCACGCCGTGATGCAGCGCCTGCAGTTCTCGAATCCGCACCGCCTGACCTGGCAGTCTCAGGTCGGTCCGCAGCCGTGGCTGGGCGCCCAAACGCAGCGCGCGATCCAGACGCTCGAGAAACGTGACGACTATAAGGGCGTTGTTGTCGTGCCCATTGCATTCACGTCTGACCACATCGAGACTCTGCACGAGGTCGACATCGAGATGAAGGAAGAGGTCGAGAAGCCCGAGCTTCTGCGCCGGGCCGAGAGCCTGAACTGCGACCCTGAATTTATCAACGCTTTGGCGGATATGGTCGTGCAGCATCTCGACGACGACAAGGCCGCCCAGGTTGAAAGCGGCATGGCTGCGCAGCCCGTCTTCACGAAGCTGAAATAAGCACCGCGCCAGCCCATAAAAAATAGACTCTGTTCATGACATTGTACATACTGTAAAAAGCAACCAGCAGCGTATTGGCGCGTTACTTGCGCATTGCGCACTCGTATGAGACGCTACAGGTAAACTGCCAAACTATAGGGGTCATGCCGTTGACTTCGTTACGAAGAAGGTCTTACAGCGATGACTTCTTGGCTTGCGATAATGGCTCTTTCGTAAGGGGCGTCTTCATAAATTCATCTTGCGACTGTATAAGGTGAGTGCTACTCTAGTGACAGCCTTACAGTATTATTGCTATGCCAGTTTACTATTGAATTGCATTACTGCTCTTGACCTATCCGCACGGTCCTCTAACGTTTTAAATGCTGAGTTGAGTTTCATATGAGACTTCCTCGCTCGCTCTGGCCCCGCAGATCGATCTGCACTGTAATCGCTATCACGCACTAGGCCCGACGGACAGCTCTGGTATCCTTGGCACTCCACAGATTTCGTCTTAGCCGTGCCTCGAGCGATAAAGTTTCAGCGGGGTCGTTGGCTCATTGCATTGCCTTATCATGCCTGTCACTTAGGGCCACCATGGGCAAGGGTAAGAGATAGCGAGTTTATGAACGGCTCATCATAGGCCAGCATCTGTACTGTCCTAGAGCACGAGCCAGAAACTTTGGCTAGCCATTATTTGATAACATTAAACGTGACCAGTCGCTGGTGAAGACTGTCATTAGTCGTGGAGCTGAATTGCCTTGGTTGCGCCCTAAAGCAAAGGAAATTGGTCGAGGCACACGCCACGCTTAGATAACCATTGCCTGCGGCGCAGATAAGGCCAGGTGATACAGCTTCGGTCGCCGACGGGCAACTCCACGGAATGGGCGGTTACAGCGCGCCAAGCAATCGCTATACAGACACTGACGCAAACCAAGTTCAGTACTTTCCCGCGATTGGCGAAAGGGCTTTCGGTAGCGCTTGCAGCATTTCAGCGTCTTATGGATCGGCGCCTTCGGGAATGCATTTCGGGCCGCAACGGACGAGGCCGCTTCGAGGTACGACCTATCTTACCCGCTTAGCTAATTGCAAAGTCATACCGTCGCCTGGCCAGCCGAATGCAAGCCTGCCCGTACAATCATGGGACTAACCCTTGCCTGTAAGTGGCCCACAGATTATTTATCAAGATCAAAATTATTAAATTGGGCTTTCGTGCTCTGATCGAAAAATCCTTAACTCGCGTGTAGTGGCGATGGAAGGCGCATTAACGAAGGTGCCCGAGGGTGCCGAGAAGGCAACCTCAGCCTCGAACACCAGTAGTGATAACTCCTTGGTAGGCAGCGTTGAGGATGATTCGCGCCGCCATTCGCGAAACATTTTCCTTCGCTTCAACTATTACATGGACAAGCTGGGCGGTGAGACAAACGGAATCGCTCGGATCCCTGAGGACCAGCGTCATGACGATTCGTACTGGGATTCGGCAACAATGTGGTTGTCGGCTGATCTGGGAATTGCCGCAGTCGCCCTAGGTGCCCTCGGTATTCCCTCTTTCGGCCTTACCATTAGGGACTCCATGGCAGTGATCATTTGCTTCACGTTCTTGGGGTCGCTGCCGGTGGCCCTGCTGTCAACCTTTGGCCCTCCCACTGGTATGCGCCAGATGGTTTTGAGTCGGTACTTTTTTGGTAGCGTTGGGTCGCGTATTTGCGCGTTTTTGAACGCTTTGACCTGTATTGGCTGGAGCAGTGCGAACACGGTTTCTGCTGTGAACTCGCTTCATCTTGTCAATAATGGAGGCCTTCCTGAATGGGGTGGCATCATTCTGGTGAGTCTGGTGTCTTTGGTCATCGCGCTCTTCGGGTACCGGTTCATTCACTTCTATGCCCGCTGGGCGTGGATTCCGAACTTGGTGGTTCTTTTTGTCGTTGCCATTAACTTGGGCCAAGACGGCATGATGGACTGGGGTGAGCTTTCAAAGGGAAGCACAGAGGCCGGCAATGTTTTGTCATTTGGCGGTGCCATTTACGGCTTCGCCGCTGGATGGGGTCCTTACTCCAGCGACTACACGTGTTATAAGCCCAAAAACACGAGCAAGCTGAAGGTTTTCAGCATGATCATGTTCTGGTCCATGGTCGGATGCTGTATTCCCATGCTCCTTGGTGCGTTCGCCGCTCAGCGCACCCTTGTATCCACCCAGTACAAGGAGGCGTACAAAGAGAGCAGTATTGGTGGGCTGCTTTGGCTAATTTTGGTTGAGAACAGGCTACACGGATTCGGTCAGGTCTGTATGGTTGTGTTGGCCCTTTCCGTGATTGCAAACAACGTGCCCAACCTTTACTCGTTCTCCATGTCTGCGCAGGCGGTGTTGCCAAAATTCCACTACGTTCCTCAGTATGTCTGGGCTTGCGTCATCTCGGGTGCTGCTATTGGCATCTCGATTCCTGCTGTCGGCCACTTTGATCAGTTCCTTGGCGAGTTCATGGATATTATCGCGTACTGGATTTCATTCTACTACGGAATCATCCTTGCGGAGCATCTCATATTCCGTCGCAGCTACGACAACTACAACTTGGAGGCGTGGGACTCTTTCACTAGGCTGCCTTGGGGCATTTCGGCTATATTCGCTGGCTGCTGCGGCGTTGTTGGCTGCGTTGTTGGTATGGACCAGCCGTGGTGGGCGGGGCCCATCGCTACGAAGATTGGCAAGCTTGGCGGCGATGTCGGCTTCGAGCTTGCCTTCAGCTTCGCGTTCGTGGCATATCTACTCACTCGCTGGATTGAGCGCTGTATCTATCCTGACGAGTCGTACGTGTGGGGAACCGGCGACGCATGGTGGCGCTTCGGCGGCCTATTCCCGCAGTCGAAGTTCCACACACCGAAGACTCCCAGCTGGGCGCCCAAGATCGACGACCGGTTCAAGTGGGCTCGAAAGCATAACCGTTCGATGCCGGGCGAGCACGAGTATGTGACTGCGCCAGTATCAGGATGGACTGGCAAGTTCCGGCGAAATAGAGGCGCTGAGGAGTGGTGAAGCCCTATCCTCATTCATTAGCCTTCACGCTATGGTGGCGTTTTTGTAGATAGAATCATTTTGGGGCATTAAACTAATTTAAAGTCACAGAGCATATCGACAATTAACTTAATATAGCAGTTTAGTTGCGGAACGAGTTATCTAGGAACTCTTCGTATTCCAGTTCCGTTTGGAACTCTGCCCACAATCCGTCTGGGTAGGCCGTGGCCTTGTATGTGAATTCAGCAACCTCGTCCGAGATAAGCTTCTTGGGAAACTTGCTCGAGTCAGCAAGAAGCTGCGCCTCACAGGCCTGTTCCATAAGGATAAACAGAAACGCAGCCTCGCCGACCGTGGACCCAGCGGTCAGGAGGCCGTGGTTCTGCAGGATCATCGTTCTCTTGTTGCCCAGCGCCTTGGCCAGGTGCATGCCCTCCTCAATTGACAGCACAACTCCTCCAAAGTCATCATAAACAGCCTGGTCGTTGTAGAAAATGCAGTTGTCCTGGTTCAGCATCTCGATCGGCTTGCCGAACGCCGAGTACGCGCGCCCGTAGATGGAGTGCGTGTGGCACGCAGCGATAACGTCAGGACGCAGCTTGTGAATGGCACCATGGATCTGGAAGCCCGCTTTGTTCACGGGCTTTTTGCTGCCGCCAATCACGTTCCCCTCATGGTCCACAAGGACCATGTCACTAGCCTTCAGCGTGCCGAAGTGGCGACCCAACGGGTTCAGCCAGAACTGATCCGGGTTCCCGGGATCACGCACAGAGATGTGGCCCGCCGAGCCGATGCTGTAGCCCTTGCGCGCGAAGATGCGGAACGCGCCCGCCATCTCCTCGAGCATCCATTGGCGCTTTTCCTCAACCGTGGCAAACTGCGGGACGCTCTCGGCTGCAGGAAATATGGTCGTGTTCTCCGTGTCCACCTTCACCGGTGCGTCCTTCTTCTGCTCTCCTACAATTCCAATGGGCGTCATGATATCCGTGTTCCGGGGAAACGGCACACCTTCGAGTGGGGTTATTATATATCCAAGGTGCGGCAGCGATCCCGACTAAAAGCTCATTATCAGTGGCATCACGTGGCACTTATCATCTGCTAGAGAAAGAATGAGTTAACACGTTAAATCTCCGTAAGTAGAGAATAGACGCCGCATACTGCTAGCCTTTAATGTACGTTAATTAGAGAGTAGATGCCGCATACTGCTAGGCTGCACCTTAAGTCCAGATGACGCTACCCAGTAATCCGAATCAGCGTTAGTGACGACCGACTGCCGTCGACAAGCGCCGCGACCCACGCCTGGTTGAACAAGGTTCACAGGCCTGAATTGTCATGCAGTCACTCTTAACCCAGTCGAGGCGCCTTGTGGTGCACGTTGCCTACCTCGGCAATCTACATGACAGAAAACCATTATTTAGTCCTAAAATGCAAGCTGAGTTTCGCGTATGAGTTAAGCTTTGCATGCTTTTGGACTTAAAAGTGGCTATGCTTATGCACACCTTCGTCTCGGATTTCTCGTGAACGTGTAAATGGCGCTCACGCATAGCTCAGATGATGACCATATAACGCCAGGTTAGGGCGAGCACTCGCGACTCGCAAAAGTTTGGCAGATGGCGGTTGTTGTAACGGGTATTGGAATTGTTAGCCCCGTGGGCGTCGGCGTTCGTGCCGCGTGGCGGAACCTCGTTGCCGGCAAATCGGGCATCGTCCACCTCGGTAAGGACTACGAGCAATTCCCTGCCCAGATCGGTGGCCGCGTGCCAGTCGGCTCGAACGACGGCGAGTGGAATCCTGCGGCCTATATCGAAAAGGGGGCCCTACGGCGAATGCCCCAGTTCGCCCAGTTCGCTATGGGCGCGGCTAAAATGGCTCTCGAAGACAGTGGGTATGCGCCGTCTAGCGAGGCCGAGCTGCGCCGCGCGGGCGTTGCCATTGGCTCTGGCATCGGCGGCATGGACGCCGCCTACGAGAACTCCGTCGCGCTTCATACGGGCGGCTACCGCAAAGTCTCGCCACTGTTCGTGCCGAACCTACTCGCAAACATGGCTGCGGGCCACGTTAGCATGAGCACGGGCTTCCGCGGACCAAATCACAGCGTGTCGACGGCGTGCACGACGGGCGCGCATGCTATTGGCGACGCCGCGAACATGATCAAGCTGGGCATGGCCGACGTCATGCTTGCCGGAAGCACGGAGGCCGCAATCCACCCCGTCTCGATTGCCGGCTTTGCGCGGGCGCGCTCGCTGGCCACGAAGTTCAACGACGCGCCACAAAAAGCGAGCCGCCCGTTCGACTCGGAACGGGACGGCTTCGTGATCGGAGAGGGCGCCGCTGTGCTGCTACTTGAGTCTGAAGAGCACGCTGTGAACCGGGGCGCGCGCATCTACGCAAAGGTGAGCGGTTACGGCATGTCTGGCGACGCGCACCACATAACGGCGCCGCACGACGACGGCCGCGGTGCTTACGACTGCATGCGCATGGCTCTGGAGCTCGGCAATGTCGATCCTCAGCGCGTTGGCTATGTGAACGCGCACGCGACGTCGACCATTTTGGGCGACGCCATCGAGTCGCGAAGCATCGCTCGAGCGCTGGAACGCAATCCGGCGGAAGTAGCCGTTTCCTCGACGAAGGGCGCAACGGGGCACCTGTTGGGCGCGTCTGGGTCTCTCGAGGCGGCGTTTAGCGTGCTTGCCCTGCACCACCAGGAGCTGCCACCAGTTCTAAATTTGGAGCGTCCCGGCGAGGGCTGCGAGCTCGACTACGTTACAGAAGCTCGACCGGCCGTAATTGAGTACGTCATGTCGAACAGCTTTGGGTTCGGCGGCACGAACGCGTCGCTCATCTTTGGCTTGCCGTGAGGGCGTTACCCTGCCGTCTCCGAGTACGTACTGATGCATCTCAGGGTGCAGGGTTGCGCATTGCCCGTGATCACTTTTTCAGGACGGTCTCAAGCATATATAAGCAGGCCGCATCAGCAGGCCCGGAGCGCGGACGGTTTGGCAGGGGCAGAGCCATATCAACAAATTACTGTTTGTTTAGGGTTTCCGAACCATGTCTGATGGGGAAGAGGAACACCCGCAATTCGACCGGGACATCAAGACGCAATTCCCGGTGGCCCGCATCAAGCGGCTCATGCAGTCCGACGAGGATATAGGAAAGGTGGCGCAGGCCACGCCCGTTGTCGTGGCGAAGGCGCTCGAGATGTTTATGATCCAGCTCGTGGACGCGTCGTGCGAGCGTGCACGCGCGAAGCGCGTCAAGCGCGTGGGAATCCCGCACCTCTACAAGGCTGTGGAGGAGGAGGAGAAGTTCGACTTCTTGCGCGACGTGATGGAGAAGTACGAGGGCCAGGTCAACGAGCCCAAAAAGACGCGCTCGCGCAGCACTGGCGGCGACAGCGCCTGAACCCGGGTGCCCTTCCTCGCAGCACTAGCTCCTCCTGCGCAAACCTAACTTATTTGTATTAATACTGAGCGAGCGGTCCGGCTGGCACGCCGCATTCATTTTTTCTTTTGCATACGCTGCAAGCATTTATAGCCATTTAAATTCCACGACAGAACATGGCTTTGCGCGCCGCAGGGCCCCGTCGCGGCTTTGTTTCGTGGCCTTATTTCCTGGACTCACGACTCACGACCATCTGCTGGCCTCCTCACCTGCGGGCTGATCCCAACCCTTCATAGGCGGTATCGCGACAGATACCCTTAACGCCGGTCCGCGGCGGGTGTCGTCCGTAAGGAACTGCGGGTGTCAGTCATACGTCGCGTGCGGCCGCGCATTGGCAATGGTAAGTACATCAGTTTTGCTAGCTCGGCAGCTGTTCCTGCGGGGAAGCTCACCGCAGGCTCTAAATGCGCGCGGTCTATATATACCTTGAACACGGCGGCTGCATACTGTGCTAAGGGCACGCTCAAAAACATGAATCAGTCTAGCGGGGAGGACGCGATCATGAACTCGACGTGGATTACGCCCGGGTCGCTGCAGGGCGCCACCCTCGTTGGTGTGGCCGACGGCGTTGGCGGCTGGCGCCGCCACGGCGTAGACCCGTCCGTATTAAGTTCGGGCATTGTAAGAGAAATGGCGGGCGCGTTCCGGGCCCGCGAAAAGGAGGGCATTGCCAAGCTTCCGGACGGTAGAACCATGCTACGCGAGTCTTTCCGCAAGCTATGTTTGGTCGGCAGTAAGTACGCGGGCGGCACAACGATCTGTTTCGGTATCTTCGACCCGCGTTCCGGCATTCTGCGCGTGGTGAATCTGGGCGATTCGGGGGCCATTGTCGTGCGCAACGGCCGCGTAGTCTACGAAACAAAGCCGGATGTGCAGGGCATGGTGCCGAAGCAGCTCACGATATTGCCGCACTGGATGAACGAGCTGCAGCCGCTTGTGGGTGAGCGCGCGCAGCCCGGCGAGCAGACAAAGTGCGACCAGGCCGACTGGCAGCTCGAGGCCGGCGACGTCGTCATCTTTGCGAGCGACGGGTTCTTCGACAACGTGCATCTGCCGCAGGCCTGTCACATCGTCGAGCTCACGAAGCAGCGCGCCGATCCGGAGCTAGGTCTCAGCGTGCTGCCCCAGCAGCTCGGCGAAAACATCCTCATGCGCGCGTATTACAATTCGTTGAACCCGCACTTCCCGAGCCCGTTTGCCGTGCGCTGCCACCAAGAGGGGCTCCTGTCGGATTACTGGGGCGGCAAGCCCGACGACATCTCGCTCGTCGTGTCCGTTGTGGGTGAAACATTTCTCACGAACCCTACCCGTGCGGCTTCGCGTGCCAATTAACGACGTCTCGCGTATTTATCTCGTGCCAAGGGGCGCGTTCTATCTATAGTATGTATTTGCATGTGGGCTGCTAATCCACGTAAACTCATATAGGAAATATCTTTCCCCAGGCTGTAGTCTTAAGGGCCCATATGCGCAGGCCTTTTTTCCTAGTCGTCTGGCGCTCGCTTCCCCGCCCTGCGCAAACCGCCCGCCCGCGTCATGGCCCGTCGCGTTACGACTGCGTGCGCCGCGTTAATACTACTGATAGCTACCCTTGCCCCGGTACATCCCAGACTCCAAAGCCCCGTTCATAGCTAGTAGTGGCCTAAACGCACAAGCCTTCGACAACCGGTAAAACAGATCAGGGTCTTGTACGATGCCCGACAGTGGCACAGGCGGCGAAGACCAGCCTCGCGCCGATAACTGGATAGAGTTGAATACTCTGATTCCAGACGGCGATGATCCGGGCAAGTCGTCGCGCCGGCCGTCGCCGCCAAAGTTGAACCTCATCACGGCAGAAATGTCTTCGGATAATGAGGGAACGGAAGATGTCGAGCCGGCGCCTAAGTCGGCTATATTGGGACTCGTGAAGGGCGACAATTCGGTCATGGATAGCTGGTTGCCCAGTCAGGAGAACGTTGCATCGTCAAGCGTGAGCCCCTCGAAGCGGCTGACCCGCGGCCTTTCCCCAAGCGCGGTATCTCCCCAGACGAGTAATCGTTCGCTGCGCTCAAAAAGCCAGCGCAGTGACTCAAATGTGAGCCACTCGCACGCAAACGAGTTGCGTAGCCCATTCCGCGACCCGCCGCGGCGCAGAGCCTCAAGCTTCGGTTCGTTTGGTAGCGACGACTCAGACCATGACGATAGCGGTGCTGGTGCACCGTCGTTTGTCGTGGGACGCGACGGCGCGGGGGGATTCTCAAGCTCCGAGGAGCTGCCCTTGCAGACTAAAAACACACTGACCGTGCCGCAGTCGCCGCCCGGTGGCTTTCGTCTCGGCTCTGAGTCACATCCACGGCTTACGCTCGAGCGCTCGTTCCACAATGTCCCCGTAGATACACCACTGAATGAGGTGCTCGAGAATCCCTTTGCGCCAGAGGACGCCCACCACAAAAGATCGGCCCTCACGTCGGCCATTTCTCCAGAGAAATTGAAAATGAAGCGGCGGGCAAGTTTGAATGCGGCTCTATCTAGGGCCGAATTGGAGATGCTTGACCCGGAAACTATGCAAAACGGAAGGAACGACGATGACTCTGACGGACATTACGACGAGAGCTCTGAGTACAATGGCTCCGCCATTGCCGCGGCTGAGAAGCTCGAGATGGGACCTGAGGGGCGCACACTGTTTTATTTTGACGGTAACCATCGGCTAAGGCGCTGGTTGTTCAAGCTGATGCTGTCCCCAGTTGTATACTATGGCATGATCGTGCTCACATTTGCCCAGATTGTGGGTTTGATGGTGGAGATGCGGAACCCCTTCGAAATGAAGGATGGTCTATCTTTAGTCTACAACACGACTTTCGGATACGTCATGATGGCGTTTTACGCGATGTACACGCTCAAGGCGGTGGCTGATTGCATTGCGTTTGGTGTGGTCTCAACCGACATTTTCACATGGTCCTCGTTCTGGAAGGATTTCTGGTGGTGGCTGCGACAGGTGCTCGCTTGGGTCACGCTAGGAGCCATCCCAGGCCCTAAGGGAAACGCGCTCCCGCGCGCCGGCACACAGCGATGCTTTCTGCGAAAGAGCTGGAACCGTGTTGAGTTTGTATCAATCGTCATGTTTTGGTCCTTTATTGGCGTCATCTACGGTGGTGATGCAAACTCAATGTCACTCATTGTTGCCGGTGTGGCTCACGTCCGCATTTTGAGGCTTCTGGACTATATTGCTTATACCAGAGTCATTCTACAAGCTCTGAAAACAGCGATTCCTTTGCTTCAAAACGTGCTTTTCTTCATCGCGTTCTTCTTGTCGGTATGGGCCATAGTCGGAGTTCAGAGCTTTAACGGATCTCTTCGCCGTGTATGCGTTTACGATGGCATCATTACCAGTCAGAACTGTGGTAGCTGGCTAGAGCCGGGGACTTTGCAGAAAATGCCCTACCTTCTGCGCGACCATGGAGCGGGTAATTTGACTAGCCAGAGCACGGCCAAGGGCTATACCTGCCCCGTGGGTAGCCAGTGTGTGGAGTTGAGGTCATTTCCAAAGAATGGGTCATACAGGGAGCTTTCAGGTGTGAGCTTTGACAACTTCTTCAACTCTCTAGAAATTGTGTTCATCATGATGTCAAACAACTCCTTTACACCGATCATGTACAATGTGATCAACTCGGAGTACCTGGTCTCGTCGCTTTTCTTCATCAGTGGCGTGCTCATCCTTGGTATTTGGCTGGCAAATCTGACTGTCGCTGTAATGGTGAGCTGTTATGGAGCTGTGAAGGACTTACTCGAGGATTTGAACTTCTGGAATCCCCGGATCGGTAAGTGGTTCAAGCTGCGAGGTGATATCGAGAATCAAACTGATGAATCGAGCATTGACGCCAAACGCGATCGTGGCCACTGGATCCTGGACAACACCAAATGGGGAAGGCGGTATACACTCTTCTATCCGGTCTTTGCTTTGCTTGCGTTTGCAGACCTAGTAATGCAAGCATGTTGGACGCCCCAAAAGGAGAGCATTTTTGCCTGGGAGCTGGCTCTCGCCATCGCATTCGGTGTTGACATCATTTTGCGATTTTTCGTATACCTCCCGTATTGGCGCTACTTCTTCTACAGTTTCACGAACTGGATGGATCTGACGCTTTCGATTGTGAACGCTATAACGTTGGCATTTTATCATGACGAAATTGCTTATGCCTGGCTGACGTTCTTCCAGCTGCTTCGCATTTACAGAGTGGTTGGTGCCCTTGAATTCGCCCGAGTCTTCTGGCTGCAACTTCTGGGTAACTACAAGGTCTTGCTGAACCTTACAGCTTTCTTCTTTGTGACGACGCTCCTGTGCTCCATCATTGCCTGCAAAATGTTGAGAGGGCAATTCCCGATGTCTACTGATGGCGAGATTAACACAGCATCGTTCTACGATTTGTGTGTGTCGTTTTTCAGCATGTACCAGGTTGCATCGACCGAAAATTGGACGGATGTTTTATTCTGGACTACTGAACACGTATCTCGACCTGGCAATAACGTCATTGGCCTCGCTTGTATGGGCGTGCTTTTCTGCGGCTGGCTATTCTTTGCGAACTTTTTGATCTTCAACTTCTTTATTGGTGTTATGAGTGAAAACTTGCACGGCGCAATTTCGAATAAGCGTGAAGAACAAGTTCGGAGTTTTGCAAACGACTTCTTGACTTACGGTTCGCCTGGAAGTCCTCGGAAATACATAAGCGGGAGCAACAACTTCACCCTGCGAGAACGATTTCAACATTGGCTGTATCGTTTACGCGACGCGTCTGCTGGCCCGACGTTTGTCACGAGCGCCGTGCATAGCACTATCGAGCGCGAGTTTGTGGCGGAATTCCTCGACGTCCCGAAGGAGACTCAGCCCTTCCCGGAGAGGCATGGGTCAACATTTCTTAGTTTACAACCGAAGAACAAGCCACAGGCCACATATGGACGCCTCAATGACTATGCCCAACATCCAGTCTTTCGACAGCTGGGACGAGCGCTACTAAAGGTGGCAATGCTTTTCCACCGCTATCCCCAGGGATACCGTCAATTCGTTAGGGAAAACATCCAAAAGCGTAGAGAAGAAGCCCAGAACGCATCCAACCGCGCTTATGTTGAAGAGATTTTTGATTACCAGGAACACTCCTTAGCTCTTCTTGCGCGGTATTGCCAACAGCACCCGTATTTCGATCGACCCTTACTTCTATTTGGACCGCGAAATCGTTTGCGCAAGTTCTGTCAACGGTTGTTTTCGTCAAGTTACGGGCATCGTGTCTCAGGAATATATCCAGGGCGTTGGACAGGAGTCGCGGTTCGGCTTTTCTTTGTCTGTGCAACTGCTGCATTGGTTATCCAAACATGTGTGAATACGCCGTTACACACTTTGAACGAGCGCCAGGAAAATCCACACCAGACGTGGACGTGGCTCCGGATAATTGATTTGGTATTCGGCACTTTGTTCTTGATTGAATTTTTCGGCAAAGTGATAGCTGATGGGTTTCACTTCACACCGAACGCATACACACACAGTCCTTGGAACTTGCTGGATGCCATTGCTCTGATCTCAATTTGGATGACCTTTATCAACGACTTCTACAATGGGCCCCTTGCTCGATATTTGCGAGGCATTGTTGCACTTCGATCTTTAAGGCTCGTTACTGCAAATCGAAACAGTGAGAAACTGCTGAATTCAATATTTTTGAAAGGATTCAAAAACCTCCTGGCAGCAGCTATCATCGCAATGTCCTTGGTGGTTCCTTATTCTGTGTGGGGCAAGAACATCTTCCATGACCGGTTGACGCAATGCAATGATGGAAACGTGGACTACCTTTCCGAGTGCACTGGTGAGTTCCGACAGCAATTGTACGACAATTTTGATGTGTTATCTCCTCGCGTGATCCAAGAAAACTACTTCAGTTACAACACATTCTGGAGCGCATTGCTCATCCAGTTTGGAGTGCTTTCCCTTGAAGGTTGGGTAGATGTTCTTGAGGCGGTCACCGCGATTACTGGTAATGGCCAACAGCCCGAGACTTACTCGAGTAAGGGAAACGGCGTGTATCCAATTGCCTATCACTACATTGGTTCGGTCCTTATCATGACGATGTTCATTGCCGTGATTATTCGAAACTATGCCCTTTCGATGGGCACGGCTTATCTGACGAAGGAGCAGCTAGCATGGCTTGATGTGAAGAATACTCTGAAACTTGTGAAGCCCACGCCTCGGCCGCCTCGATACAAGCCCGAAACAGTTCGCCACTACCTGCTGCAGATCTTGCCGACGTGGATCAGTTCCCTGGAGGTCTGGGCGCTTCTGGCAGTAACTGTGAACATGGCAGCCTACTACTATCCGCATCCAGAGTATGCCGACATTGCGTACAACATCATTCTATTGATTAGCAGTACGCTGCTGGCTTGCTTGTCCATCCTTCGTCTCATTGTTCTCAAGCCCAGGCTTTACATGCACAACTGGTGGAATCCATTTGGACTCATTGTGTATGTGGCAGTTATAATCTTCACGATTTTGAACACCATGCTACCGGCGCATGATGTCTCCGGCTCGCGTAACGCAAGCCGTGCGGCATTCATCTGTCTGCTGCTGATGCGTGTTCCTCGCACAAAGCGCTTACACGAGTTTTTCACGATTGCCACGGCTGCTGTTGCAGAAATAGCGGTTCTGTTAGAGACTTGGTTTGTTCTTTTCGTGACATATGCTATTGCATTAAACCAGACGTTTGGTCTCACGAAATTGGGTACTCAAAGCTCTCCGGCGCGGAACTTCCGGACCGTGCCTAAGGCGCTTATTGCGCTTTTCACGATGAGCTGTGGAGAGGGCTGGAACCAGCTTCTGGTAGATTTCACAATGGAGCCGCCGAATTGCCTGAGCAAAGGATCGGAATCCGAGTGCGGTATCAGCGGATACGCATACGTCCTGTTCATCTCGTGGAATATCATTTCGATGTACGTGTTTGCGAACCTTTTCATTTCGCTTATTTGCGAGGCGTGCTGGTATGTATACCGGAGTGGGCCAGTCAACATCCGACAGCAAGACATCTTGAGCTTTTTGGAAAGCTGGCAGCAGTTCGACCCTAGAGCGAGCGGCCAGATCCTGACAGATGAGCTGTACCGGTTTCTTGGCCATACGCGAGGGTATTTCTCAATCGGCATTTACAGCCACGATCCGAAGTATCATGTTCATCGCATTTTGGAGAACTCCGGCGCTGTGAACTATGCAACGGCTGTGGATCCATACCGCATCGACATGGACGCTGTTAACAAGTACCTCTCGGACATGCCTGTCGAGCAGTATCGTGAGCGCAAGACGCTTTACGAACTCTTCACAACGCAAGCGAAGCTCCATGCCGAGGCGGTCACTGGTGGGAAGTTCATCCCATTCAGCCTCCTTATGCGCCAGTTCCCTCTGTATAAAGACATGGATCCCTCGCAGGTTTTAACCCTTGAGGAATTCCTTTCGCTGAAGATACATCTTCACGAAGTTCGCATGGCGCTGGCGGCCGGCGTCGTCGCCCGGAGATGGCGCATGCGACGAAAGCAAGAGAGCGGGTCTCTCTCGCCAGGCGTGGCGTACAACCACGAGTGTGACTCGTCGCGCCCTGGGTTAGTTTACTGGGTAACCTAAGCTTATTTATTCATCTTTTTTACTCGTATGAGTTTCTCGACGCGCACAGCGCGTGCGGCATCAAGCGTTTCGGATCCTCGAACTTCGCCCAGGACAAGACTCTGGTTCGCGATACCCGGGACGGCAAGCCGGCGCTGTCTGGTAGTATAAATACCTCGCTGATTATTCGATCAATATATACATATGCTTGCTTTTGGTGAAGAAAGCTCGGAGTAAACATTCTCCAGGGTTGACACTGAGTTTTTGGACCTCATGAACAAGCGCAGAACTCATACAAGCACAAACAACGCTTCTTTAGCTGAAATTCAAATGGAGCTAACGGAACACAGCAGCATGTCTACCTCCGCTTCTTTTCAACCACCTTCTTTTCCTTCAGTTTCGCAGGGGCGCCTTTGCCCTTGCGTTTCAGATACTCAACACGCTGCAGGCGATATTCCTCTTCAGGATCATAACAGTTCCAGTTCGGGAATATCTTGTTCAGCTTCTTCGGCGTTGGTAGCCCCTTCAAGGACGGGTAATAGTAGTCCTTCAACAGGTCACCCTTCAGTGGCTCCTGCAGCACCTTTGTGCCAATCCGCTTATTCTCCGGATTGAAGGGCTTGTTAAAGACCCAGCACTGCAGCTTGTAGACGTCCTTGAGCCGTGCTGCAGAGACCATGAAAAATGACAACCGCGATGAGGACCGATGATGGTTCGTCTGGGATCGATGATTAAGAGCCGAGAGCCTGGCTGCAGCAGGCAAGGCGTATAGGACGCGTTGTGTGAACCAAACGCGTGGATAAAAAAGTGCAGGCATTCTAATTTTATTTAACGAGCTTGCTTCCATTATTGGGTCATAACCATACCAGCGCACTGGTGTGACACGCAGCGCGAGTGTGGAATCCGCCGTAGTAAAGTGTGATTCACGGGCTAACTTTAGTAGGGGTAGAGGCTGTAGTATAGAGCTGTAGAGTTCTGCACAGTGACCGCTGCGCGCGTAAATGTCCGCGCCGGGTCAGCTAGCGAGGCGGCACCCGCGCCGGCGCCGCCTGAACGCTCCATCAACACAGGCTCTGACCCTTGACCCACAGGGCTGACGCGGGCGAGGAGGTTGTGTGCTGCTGACTTGGGATCAACAACTCCAACGACGACGGTGCAGCAATCGGGATGGACTTCAAGTATCTCGACGACCCGGGCTCGCGCGTGCGCACGAGCGGGCGCAATTTAGAAAAGGAGACAGAAAATCTTCGATCGCATGAGAACGATCAGGCAGAAGACTCGATTGTGCAGCGCTGGGACTGGGTGTTCGAGCGCGTGTGGTACATGGGCCACATCTACATCATGGTGACGTCGATTCTGAATATTATTTTATGCCTTACGCGACAAGTGTTAAAACCGAGACCGCGCTTACTCTACCGCTCCACCTTCGTCGTGACCGTGTTCACGTACTCCCTCAGTCTTCTTCAGAACCTGAACGGCGCTACACCAGGCTTCTACGCGCTGCTTCCTCTTGACACGTTCCAGTACATTATCATTGCCGCGCTGTGGACTGTGACGATTCCCCACACGATCAAGCTTGTGCCATTTGCGCTATTCTCCCTGCTGCACGTCGCGGACACTGCGAGCGAACACCACTCGGGCTCAGCGCGGCGAAAACACATTGCAGAAGGCCTGAGTGACAAGTTCGCACCCCGCGTAATCAATGTTATGGGCTATCTTGACATGTGGATGCTTGTAGAGCTTTTCAGGGACTGCCTTCTAATCCGTCCCGGCGCGGTAGTGTCGTTGATCGTGTTTGGCTTCTTCTTCCGCATCAAGCTGTTGTATTCGGTGGCAACCATGGACGCGTTCATGAACGTATACCACACGCTCGACCGGTACCTTGTGCGCAAGTCCACGCCGAAGTCGATCCGCGAGCTATGGATCCGCCTGCGCAACAAAGTACAGACCGAAGAGTTGCAGCACTCTGAGCTGCACAAGAAGGATACTGAAGAAGCAATTGAGAAGGCGAACCTGTTTAACTCTATAAAGTAGCTTAGCTCCTAACCTAACAAAGTCTACTGCTGCTGCAAAATGCGGGTGCTTTCCTCAATCAGCTTCTGCGCATCCATGAGCCTCGTTTTCCAGTCCGAGCATGCCTTGCTGCCCTCGATACGACCCTCCTTCTCGCCGTCCTTCTCCAGGGCCTCAGCATACTCAGTAGCGTAAAGCTTGACGCGCATCCACTCGCGCTGGCCGCCGCCCTCGGCTGCCTTCACGGTTGCTGTGAGGGCTGTCGCGTACGCAGCAAAGCCTGCCCAGTACCGGTGAGTCCAAAACTCGATCTTGCCCGTGAGCCGAGCCAGCATCGCGTCGTCCTCGGGAATGACGCTGCTGAGTTCCGTGCGGAACAGGCTAACGACGCGTGACTGCATGCCCGTGTTCGTGAACTGCTGGCCCACATAGTGGGTAACTAAGCGCGGCAATACACTAGCGACGCGGGCAACGTACTGCGCCGAGCCCTTGTCGGCGAGGCTGCACAACTGCGAGAGGCCGGACACGACCTCGTCGTAATTGGCCAACTGAGCACTAAGCGCGACAAAGTTGAAGAGCGTTTTCACGTCCGGCTCGCCGTTCTGGTCGGTTCTGAGTGCCTGCTTCAGCGCCACGAGAGCCTGCTCGGGCTGTTCCAGATACAGCAATGCCGTGGAAAGATTCGACCAGCTTCGCGGGTCGTCCTCGTTGATGGCCAGCGAACGTCGCAGCAGCTGCGCCGCACGCGACCAATCGTGCGTCCCGAGCGCGTTTATGCCCGACAGATAAAGCGCTTGGTGGTTCGAAGGGTAGACCTCGAGCAGCTCGTCGAGATGCTTCTTGACCAACGCGGAGTCCTCGGCACCGGCAGACTTCTGAGCAAGCCGCAGCTTTGCCTCGGGCAACTTGCCGAGGGACCAGGCCGTCTCCCAGTGCGCTGAATCCTGCTCGAGATCGCCCCTCAGCATTGTCGCCTTCGCGTCGCTCGCCAATTCGGGGGCGCCGAGTGCCTTCAATGCCTTCTCGGTATCGCCAATAGCAGTATAGCATACAACGAGCTCGAGAGGCTGCTGCAGCCTCTCGTAGAATGGCACGGCATTGGCGAAGTCGGACATGGCAACCAGCCGCCGCGCCGCCATTTCGTCGATTCGTCTCCATGGCAGCGCCGGGAGCATGTACGCATATCTAAGGCGCGACTCAACATCCGCGTTCTCGGCGTGCACGCTGGTGGAAATTTTGATGAGCTGCACGGTGCCGCGCTCAAGGTACTCGATGTTATCGACCTCGTGTATGCTACGCTCGTAAAGCGCACGCTCCTGTACGGCCCAGTGCAGCTTGTCGAAGTCGTTGCTTTCCGTGATGCGCCGTACGTAGGGCAGTACCAGGCTGCCTTGGTCCAGGGGCCGGTCGATCATACTGATTTGGGCCTGCATCAGAAGCGCGATATATGCGAGATCTGAAAGCCGCGTAGTGCACTTAACCTTGTCCTCCTCGCTGCAGAAGGAGGGCACGTCGAGCTGGGAATCCGAATGGACGGGAACGTACTCGATGCTCTCGCTGCGCGATCCATTATCGTGGGCGACACCGCCCTGTGTGACGCAAGAAAGGCGGAGCACGGCCTTCTCCTGGTACTTTGTCGGCTTCAGCTCAATAGCACGCAGCGTTGCCGAGAAGTCAAGGAGCTTGAACGCGGCATCCAAGAGGCTCGTGGCTGCATCCGCGTCCTCGAAAGCGACAAACGCGCGGCACGCTTCAAGGTGCAGCTCCGTATCAGTGGGGTTCGCTGCAACCAACTCTTTGTAAACGTCCAAAACCCCCTGCTGCCAATTGATCTCGGCGTACGGCAGAAGCCCCTGCCGCAGCACGACTGCACGAGCGAGCCACCGGCTGCGCGTGGGACGCAAAGCGTCAATCGCGCCATCGAGCTCAGCAATTATCGAATCATCGCTGTGCTCGAGATTAGGCCTGGCAATCAGATCTTGGAGCACCTTCTGTAACCTTGTTTCTGGTGCCGACATGGTTGCGAGACGTATCGTGGGTAGATGAAAAAAGCTCGATGCGAGCGGTTCGATATGTCCAGCCTGAGTCAGACGCGCGATGATTCTAGCGGCTACGAAACCGCCCGGCCGCTCGCCGGTTAGTAAAAGGTGCACATGCCCGCAGCCGTACGGACTGACTCCCTGCGTGTGGATCGTATGCCTTGAACGAAGCTGCGCAATTGATGTTCGCTTGCAGGTTGCTGTGATTGCCAAGAGCTGCTCCATCCGCTAAGGCCTGGGGCCCCAATTGGCGAGCGGCCAGCATGCCACTAGCATGCCACTTCGGTGATTCTATGAAATATCAAACTATTGTTACCATATGTAATGGCCTTCATGCGGGCAATTCTGGCCAAATCGAGCTTTGCGAGCGCATGAGCCCGCGCGTCGCACTGCGGTCGTCCCGGCTCGAGCTGCCGAGCTGGCCCAAACCCCAGCCCCGGACTGATTGTGCGCGACGCACGTGGGAAGGCTGGCCGTTAGTTCGAAAAATCTGGGAGATTTAGTTCTGCAAGTGTTCACACGCAACTGCTGTGAGAATAGAGTTCAATAAATGGGATAAGTGCATCAATTTGGAGCATGAAGGACGCGCACGACAACAAACTCCTCAAACCTGTCGCGGGCCCCTCTGTGGCCGGCCCGAAACGGCCTCCTCGCGGGTCGTTCTCGTCGAATAAGTCCGTTCGCACGAGTATCTCCACAAGGAGCCTCGATTCGCAGCGCGCAGGACGGCAGGCCCCGCGGCAGTCGCTGAGGATTTCGGGAGGGCGCCCGCGGCCGCGCGGCTTCTCGCTTTCGAGCGTGGCCTCGCAGGCCGTTTCCACAACGTCAGGCGACTCGGGCGCATTGTCGAAGAAGACATCGCACGCCGACGACAGCGATGCCACTGAGTCTAATGAGTCCCTGGGAGAAAGCGAGGAGGATGTCTGGTTCCCGTCGCGAGCTCGCGAGCCCGCTGGGTCCGACGACATCAAGATGAGCGAGCTTGACCAGCTGCTCAATCTGAGTGAAGACGACGATGAAGGCGCGACAAACAGGCAGTTACCGGCTGAGGAAGGGCGCGAGCCCTCTGCGCCGCACACGGAAGACGCTACGGACGCCGACGACGAGAGCCACGCCATGCCGAACGTTGCGGCTCCGCCCGACTCGCAGCCTCATGCACGATTCTTCGCCATTCGGAAGGATGCAAGCGAGGCTCCTGGGCCGCGGACGGAGCCTGGGGCCACTGCGCCCGACCTGATGGGCACGCCGCCCTCGCCAAAGTCGTTTCCCTTGACTTTCAAGCTCGACAACTACGACTCGTCTGGTTCAGGCTCGGATCCATCTGGTTCGGAGCCACACGAACCGGAGAAGCTTGTGGAGCCGGAGCCGTATGATCCGCCGCTGGGGGCGTACAACCGCCCGCTACAGGGCAACGATCAGAGCAGTGTGGGCGTGAACGAGACCACGGCAGTAGAGGACGAGCCCTCTCAGCGCTACAGCTTCTTCGCGTCGAACATGGAGTCGACGATCCACGCGCCGGACCTGGCCTCTTTAGTAGGCCAGTCGGACTCGTTCAGCAGTCTGTTCAACCCGCAGAACGGGGTATGGTTTCTCGACTGCTTCCGGCCCACAGAAGTGGAAATGAAGGCGCTTTCGCGCGCGTTCGGTATACATCCTCTGACTTCGGAGGATATCCAGGTCGAAGATGCGCGCGAAAAGTTCGAGATGTTCCGTCGCTACTACTTGGTCGTGTACCATACTTTTGAAAACGACGTTGATGACGAGAACTATTTGCAGCCCATCAACTTTTACATGCTTGTCTTTAGCGAGGGTGTCATCTCGTTCCACTTTGAGCCGGTTAGCCACTGCCGTAACGTGCGCCGCCGTATGCGCCGTCTGCGCGACTACCTCACGTTTTCGTCCGACTGGATAGCCTACGCTCTGATTGATGATATCACGGACTCTTTTGCTCCTGCTATCCAAACCATTGAGGGTGAAGCCGACTATGTGGAGGCCGCTATTTACCGCGAGCGTGAGAGCGTCGAAATTTCCACGCTGCTTGCACGGCTGGGCGAGGCGCGCAAGCGCACAATGCAACTACTACGCATGTTGACCGGCAAGGCCGATGTTGTGAGAGGTTTTGCCAAGCGCTGCACCGAATCCCACAACATGCCCGGCCACGAAATGGCCCTTTATCTTGGTGATATTCAGGACCACATTGTGACAATGAGCCAGAACTTGAGTGCTTATGAAAAGATCTTCTCCAGAGCTCACTTTAACTACATGGGTTTGCTGCAAATGGAATTCGTGAACTCGAGCAACCGCATGACATCCGTCCTCGGGAGAGTGACAGTTCTTGGTACGGTTCTGGTTCCGATGAACCTTATCACCGGTCTTTTTGGCATGAACGTGAAGGTCCCTGGCCAGGACGGGTCGAATCTCGGTTGGTTCTTCGGCATCCTGGGTCTGATTCTGTTGCTGCTTGTTGTGCTCATGGTCGGAGGACACCTATACATCAAGGTGACGGAGAGAAACCACGTCATGAGAGCTGGAATCTAAACAACTCTGCTCTCCTCATTTTGTACTAAACGCTGGTGCTAATATGGTATTTCATTTTTAGAAGCAGGGTATTAGTTTTTGTATGCACTCTTGCATTGCGGCCCTAGAAACTTACTGGTGGCGCGTTTTGATATTTACAGATCTGGCATGCACGCTCGCTAACATGTTAGCTTCTCAACTATTACTGGGTCAATTGCCCATTTCGTGTCCATGATGAACTTATGCAAAGATGCAGCTCTCTGCCGCACGAGCTGTGATGCCTCCTCGATGGCTTTGACCAGGTCACTCACGAGCTCCTCGAGCAACCGCTGGTTTGCAGAATGGGCTGCGGTGCACAGTAGCACGTACGCCCATGCCAGCATGGCGTGCGCTTCACGCGTCTGCGAGTCGTCGACGGCAGCAGCCAACGTGGCGTGGTTTTCGTACCTCAGAACGTAGAAATGGATGCGTTCTGCCTGCTTCTTGCTGAGACTCGTCTCGGTTCGGTTCGGCACGTACTTCACGCAGTTGTAGTAGCTCTTGCCGCTGTGCTCGGTCCAGCTTTGCGAGCACATCCAGCAGAACTCGTATTTACAGTTGCCACAAGACATGTGGTTGCAGCCGTCGAAGCGCTCTATTTTGGACTCGCAGCGCGGGCAGGCCTTCGTGTTCTCAAGCACCCATTTCGTGCTGCGATGTTCATGGTCCACGAGCGCCAGCCAGCGCGCAGCGACATCGCACGGCACAGCATAATGACTATAAGGCAGTCCGCACTGGAAGCAGAACGTCCTTTCACAGCGACAAGTGACAGCACGCAGCTTTTCACTGCCGATCTTTTCGACTATGCCATCGCACGCGGGGAACGGGCAGTGCCTGAACTGCGGGCTCGCGTCAATGTGGAGCTGAGCCACGAGTTGATCGTACTGGCTTCTGCACTTTGGAGCCACGTACGACACCGCATCGCTAGTTATAAGCAGCGGGCACTCGAGCGATCCTGGACACGTCGTTTTGTAGAGCTTGCGTTCAGCAATTGTTTGGATTTTGACGTGCGTTGCAAAGCACGAGCGGCACACCGCATGTTCACAGCCCAGCGACACACGGTCGGCCGGTTTTGCAGCGGCCAGGCATATGGGGCATTCCCAGCCCTTACCCTTCGCGACGCCACTACCACACTGCAAGGAAAATAGATCTTGCGCGGTTCTGAGACGGATTTTCTGTGCGCAAATATCGCTATTCTCAAGATATGCGCTTGAGAGCTCGGCAACGTCCCAGTTGTATGCCGCCAGCAGAATTGTGCAGACGCCCCGCGGTAGACTTATGACGTCTGCGGCCCGAGACGCGAGTGAGGCCTGGAGGCTTATTATGGCGGGCAGAGAGGTGACCCTGTAGGTGTCGAGTGAGAGGTTCTCGAGGTCATCTTCAAGGGCGAAATCACTATCGGAGTCAAATTCGAAAGAGCTAGCGTCATTAGCTGATTCCGACTCGCTCATTCACCGCCGAGTGCACTAAAAACCCTGTGGCCGGTCGGCAGATTGCAAAAGGCTACTGCCGCGGCGGCAGCTGCCGCTCGAGTCGGCGCGCACGTGAGACCGAGCGCCCGCGCGATACTGTTAGTAGGGGCTCCACATCGGCGGTTCTAACTGCTTTGGCGGTTCCGCAAGCGTCGGCGCGCTCATTAAATCATTGTGTTCATAGCTCTAAAGTTTTTGTCTGATCGCGGTAGACATGCAGTAATCTGCCAGTGTTCTTTTCTTTTAGAGTAGAAGCGTCAGACGTCGGCACGGCTGCGACGGTTGCGCAGACTAATGTAGCCCAGCAATGCTGCGCGCTACGGACTCGTGCAGTGAGCAATGTGTGGTCCCGCTTTATTCTCCTTTTTGCAGAGTTATTGAATCTTGATCCAGCGGGGTTCGTTTCTTCCTTGTGTTGTGCCCTCCCTCGGGGGTCGTCACGAGCGTTGGCCTTCTAGGCCGTGCCGTGCGTGATACACCACCTTACGAGCTCGAGAAACTGCTGTCTGTCGGATTCCTGGAATAGCCAGAGGCCGAACACCTCGTGGTCGTTCACTTGGATCATGAGCGTCGAGTCCTGCAGGTCGGCCTCCAGAATGGGCAGGCCCTTCTGCATGCTGCGCAGCATGGGCGTGATGCCGAGCTTGAAGTCCTCGAGGCCGTTACGGTTCAGCACGAGGATCGAGTATGGGCTGTCATCGGAGGCCACGCGCGAGTATAGGAAGACGGTGCCCTTGATGAACGTCTGCGCCCAGTCCTCCTTCTCGGTGTCGTAGGAATACACGTCACAGATGGACGAGGTGAAAATGATCTTGTCCAACGCCGGGTCGTGCTTTTTGAGCACCGTGTAGTTGTATACGGCGCGGCCTTCCTCCATAGGCGACGACAGCAGAAGTAGTCAGCACACATCGGCGAGCAGCAGTGATGAGTGTCTCAGTCTATTTAGTCTAGGTTTACGCTACGGGTAAAAGGGGCCCCGGCCCCGCATATTTTGTTAGTGCGCGATTGCTTAAAGCTTCTTCAGTACCTTCGCCGCCTCGGAGGCGTCAATGCCAGTATTGTCGCCCTCAACAAACGTCTGCGTGACCTTGCCGTCCTCGACCACGGCGGCGAACCTCTTTGAGCGCGCATTGCCGAAGAATTTCGCCGCGTCGAAAAGCGTGTCCCACTCCTTCGAGAATTCACCGCTCGGGTCGGCGAGCACGTCGACGAACTTCGCCGCGTCGCGCGCGCCGGCCGTCTCGATCACTGCATCCTTCCACGCGCCGGTCACAAACCCGTCGTTCACGGCCACGACATAGAGATGGTCAACACCCTTGTCCTGGAACTGCGCAGCCAGCTTCAAGTACTCCGGGATGTGCCGCTGCGAGCAGCCCGGCGAGAACGCGCCGGGCACGCCCACAACCACAAACTTGCCCTTCGCCGTCTCCTTGGCCAGGTCGACCGTCGTGGCCGGCGAGCCATTGTGCAGAGGCACCTTCGGAACGGCGTCGCCCACGGCAACACGGCGCAGAGCCGACGTGTGGAACTGTTTCGCAAATCGCAACATCGTGTTGGGTAAAGGCTGTGGTTGCTATTTGGGCTCCGGTTTTATGTACCCCATGCCAGTCATGTGCATGTGCATTGTCCCCCACAGCGGCAACGTAACCCGGCCAGCACGGCCCGGGAAGCGCGTGTCACAAGCACCATATTGAGTTCATTAGTTCGCACCGATAGTCATCAGTCCAGGGCCCTGTTTTTGCCCGCTGAGCAGGCGCCGCGCGCCACGCGCGTGGGCGCTATGCACATCTGCGCAGGACCGGCGCGGCCAGCCGCAACCCTATTTTGAGGACGCCTACTAGCGGCGGTCTTCGCGCATCTAACGGCTCCGAAGTCGGCTCCTCGCGCCGCACAATGGCCGCGTGGTCGAAACTACTGGCCAGGATCCCGAGGGACGAGTTCAGGCTCGCCTTTAGCCGCTCCAGCGGTCCCGGCGGGCAGAACGTGAACAAGGTGAACTCGAAGGCCACGATCCGGCTCAGTCGCGAGCGGCTCGCTGCGGCGGACTGGCTCGAGCCGCGCGTGCGGGCAAAGGTCGCCGATCCGGCGTTCCCGTACGCGACGAAGCGTGGCGACATCGTCGTTTCGTCCGAGCTCACGCGCTCGCAGCAGGAAAACCTGCACGACTGCTTCCGGAAGCTGGCTGCCGCCATCGACAAGGCCGCGTTCGTGCCGGCCGAGGCTTCTCCCGAGGCGAAGCAGCGCTGGGAAAAGCTCGCGCGACGCGAGCAGCAAAAGAAGAAGGAGCTGAAGCAGCGGCAGTCCTCAAAAAAACAGGATCGCAAAGTTTAGGCATCATAGCTGCCGGTCAACGTGTAGGCATCATAGCTGCCGGTCAACAGCTGCGTGAGCACTGCATTGGAACATACGCAAACGCTGCGTTGGAGCGCCTGCAGCGTTGGAGCGCCCGCAGCATCCGCAGCATTGGCGCATGCAGGCGCTGCCTTGTGTGTAGAGTGCGAGCGATTATGGCTCTTTGGACGAACCGTTGACTACTATGTACATAAGATTAAGCACCTTTGCTGGCAGCAGCCGTTTAAGGTTGTACACAAGACTAATTACATCAGTATGGTAATGGCCGCGCCGTGCTGGCCATAGCCCTTTGCCTGTCCGCAGACGCGCTGCGGTCGACTTCTTCGTACGACACGCGCGCGCGCTTCGGTGCCGACTCCGGCTGCTCGCTGAGCCGCTTCGCCGGCTCTCGCGGCGCCGCGGGCTGTTCTTTTGGCAGCTTCGCTTCCCACTCCGCCATGTCCGGCTCCTCTACGGGCGCGGCCGCAAAAGCGCTGGCCAGCTCCGTCCAGGGCCGGCTGCGCAGAGCCATGAACTTGTATGACGCGTCGTCGCTGGCCTTCGCCTCGAACTCAGTCGCGCAGGCCTTCCAGTCCACGGACTCCTCGAATCGCGCTAGACCCGTGCTTTTGGACCAAAGGCGCGTCAGGTTCTCGTTGCCGAGCGACTTCTCAAGCGGCGGTACGGCCAGCCCCGCGGCCGGTGCCGGTGCCGCAGGTTCCGGTGCGGGAAGCTCAACGGCAGCTTTCTCGGGCTTCGCGTACTGCTGCTGCCGCCAGTTGCTCCACTCCGATTCGCGCGCGGCCAGCCGCTCGACGGCCGCGCCGAGGTCGAGGCCGGCAACGATCTTGTCGACGCGGCCCTCAACCCGCTCCAACGACCGCAGCGCCCCTTGGTGCGGCGTCTTCTTCAGCGCGGGCAGGGCAAATATGAGAAGCAAGACGAATATAACGCCGTTCAATGTCTTCTCGGCCTCCTCCCACGTAAGGGTCGCCCAGCCCCTCACGTCCTCGAGCTTGGGCTGTAAAGTGAGCCGCATGAGCCGCTGCAGCACATCCCCCAAAAACTGCTCAAGGTCGGTCGATGCAGCCAGTGCTGCGGGGTTCTGCAGCGTATTGACTGCGTACTCAATGCTAAAGCCCGTGCTCGGAACAGACTTCACACCGGCCAGATTCGGCAGGCCCTTGCGATTCAGCCGCGATGCGTGGGCTATTCCTTTGCTTAGCGCCAAGTACGCGATGACGCGGCCCGTGTCGTAGGCGTGGAGCCGCGGCTCGAGGCGGTTCAGCAGCGCGCGGCCCGTGCGCAGGAGCACAATGACAGCCTCGCCATGCGCGTAGCCGGTCCAGGCCGGCCGCCGCAGCTCCAAAAACGCAATCATCTCGCGCATCTTCTGCAGCGGGAGCACTGCAAACGCCTCCTCTTGAAGGGCAAACAGCTCGACGGCACTGTCTTCGCCGCCCTGTCTATGTACGGCAATTGCGAGGTCCAGGAGCACAGATATTGCGCCAACCGCATTATCGTGGCGGGCCAGCCCATGCAGCGCTTGCGTCGCGCTCGGCCAGAACGTCTTCATGTCGGCCGCCAACTCGGAGACTTGTGCATCCTCGAACGAGGCCGCCGTGGCCGGCACGCCTGACCCCGGCGCTTGCTGCGTGACAATGCTAAGGAGCCTAGCCGCTGCTGCGGGCGCCTCGTCGCCGACTTTGGACATCTGGCGTCGCTACACAGCTCGAACGCAGCTTAGAACGGCTACTAAGCTTGAGCGTGAGCCCAGCTCGACACAGGGCGCCTCTGTACTGCTAATGTACGGACGCGTTAGGCCCTTACCCTATAGAGCCACAGATGCGTAAATAACAAAGCTGCTGGCTAAAGCTCGCTGCAGCCGCTGCAAATCAAAACGAAATTTAGTATATACGCACAGCAATGGGGGATCTTGCTCAAGAGTGGCTTGAATTCCAACAGCAGAGCGAATTGCTGCGGCAGAAAGTTGCGGATGCGCAGCTGCTTGTGCGTGCAATTGCGGAGTCCGCGCGCGTCGACGGCACGGAGGTCGAGCCCTTGGCCAGCGACCCGCCCAATGTCTCCTGGGAAGCATTCCCTCTGTCTGAATTTACATTTGTGCCGGATCTGAAGAGCCTGCGGTCTGTGTGGCAAGAGTGGAAACACGGCATTGGCGGCCAGCCCCCCGTGGAGTACATGCAGCAGCGGTACGGCCCGCTCAATTGGGTGCGCGCCGGCCAGCAGCGGCAGCTCGCGCTCACACGGTCGAAGATTGTACAGGAGATCGAGTTCCATCTGGACCACGGGCGCGAGCTCGACGAGATCTTCGTGGTTGGCGCGCTGCAGCTAGAGCAGCTGCAGAACAACATGGCCCTGCTGGCGGCAAAGATCCAGCGCAACATGGAGTTGCGACGTGCGACCTTGTTTGAAGACGCCGACGACGACTAACGCGCGGTTCGCAGGAAGCAGCGGCTGGTCCGAGTGCGAGCGTGAAAGGCGGGGTTTAAATGTACTTAATTCATATTTGGCGAGAACGAGCCGGGTGGAAATTGCTGCCCGCCGTGCGACGGCGGCCGCTGGCGATTCATCATTGCCGGCGGCATTTGCTGCGAGGACATGCGGCGCATCTGCTGCTGGACCTGCGACGGGATCTGCGTCGGCACCTGCTGGCCCTGGCTTGCGTTCGGCATCGTGCCAATCGGCATGCGCGCAACACGGTTCTGCATTTGCGGCGGCACGCGGCCGCCCTGCATGAGATGCGAGTTCTGGGCCATCATGGGGTTCATCTGCGACGCCGCGGGCGAGTTCAGCTGCGGGCGCATCTGAGCGTTCATCGGCGCATTCATCTGCGCGCCCATCTGCGGACTCATCTGCGGACTCATCTGGCTCATCTGCGCGTTCATCTGAGGCGGGCTCATGCGCGGGCTCATGCGCGAGCCCATCTGCGGGCTCATGTGTGAATTCATCTGAGGACTCATGTGCGAGCCCATCTGCGGGTTCATCTGTGGGTTCATCTGCGAGTTCATCTGCGGGTTCATCTGCGAATTCATCTGCGGGTTCATCTGCGGATTCATCTGTGGACTCATCTGCGAGCCCATTTGCGAGCCCATTTGCGAGCCCATTTGCCCGCCCATTTGCCCGCCCATTTGCGAGCCCATTTGCCCGCTCATTTGTGAGCCCATCTGACCTCCTCCCATTTGCGAATTCATTTGTGAGCCCATTTGCGACGCCATCTGCGGGTTCATTGGCATGTTCACCTGCGAGTTCATCTGCGGGCTCATGCCGTTCATCGGCATGCCCATCGAGCCCTGGCCGCCTAACTGAGCGCTGCTTTGCCGCGCCATACGCTGCATGGCCGCCGCGTTCTGGCCCATGGCGCTGCCGGGCCGTGCCTGGCCCGACGCGGGTCGCTGCATGCCATTCGGCATTACGCGCGGGCTCTGCTGTCGCATGAGCTGCTGCTGCGCCCGTGCTCGCATAACTGCTTGCTGCTGGGCCTGGGCCTGAATCTGATGCGCGGCTGTGGGCCCCGGCGGCACATGGTGCTGCGGCATGGCCGCCGCAGCCATTGCGCCCTGCTGCGAATACCGCTGCGACTGGGCCAGTACCTGGGCCTGCTGCACCTGCTGGGCCAGCTGCTCGGGCGTGGGCTGTGATGGCGCGCGCGGCCGCGACGCCGGGTTGGCGAGCGCCGCCGCCGCCGACGGCGGGCCCGCATTGGTCGCAGACCCGGGCCGGCGCGGGCCACCCGCTGCAGCCGCGGCTGCGGCTGCGGCCGACGCATTCGGCGGGTCCGCGTACTTCTTGCGGCGGATCTGCTCTATGAAGCTCATGCGCAGGAACTGCGACGGCGCGCGGTTGCGCTTGTCCGTGGCGTCTGCGAGCACAAGCATAAAGTCCTCGTACGCCGTGCCCTTGTGCGGGCTGTCCTCGTGGAGAATGCGCGGCTTGTACGGATGCGTGGCGCGGTGCCGGATGTACTTAAACGTCTTGTTGCGCGGCGGCGCGCGCGAGAGCCGGTTCGCTGCGTCGAGGCCGCGATCCCAGTTGGCGCGGCTTGGCGTGCGCAGGTCGAGTTTGCGCACAGACTGCGACAAAATCTCTGCTTCGATGGACACGACGTGGTTGTCGCTGAGTTTACGCCCGATCCCCGTGTCTGTAATGCACATGAGGTCCTGGTAGAGGCCCGACGGTGTGGGCCGCAGCAGGACGCGATAGCTCGGCACCGAGGGCTCTGCTGCGGCGGCGGCGCCGGCTTTTGCGTCGGCGCCTTTTGGCGTGGCGCTGGGCGTGCCGCTGGGCGTAGCGCTAGGCGTAGCACTAGGCGTAGAGCTAGGCGGCGGGCCGGCTGTCGATGCCCCAGTGCTTGCCCCATTTGCGGCCCCATTAGATGTCCTATTAACAGCACCGTTTGTGACGGCAGCGTTGGTGGCGGTGGCAGTGTCTGCCAGTGCTCCATTAGTCGCGCCCATCTCGCGCGGTCCCGCGGTTCCACGCGCATCATTCGTAGCACCAGCAGTATCCGTTCTCGTCGGCTCAGGACCGCCTCGGCCCGGATGCCCTGGCGTGCTCGCGTCTGCAGCAGCAGGTGTCTTCTCGAGCTTTTTCTTGTCCTCATTGCGCGGGTCCTGCGCGAGCTCGCTCTCCCAGATCTTGCGCTGCGACGATGGGCCCGGCGACAGATCGCCGTTTGCCGTGTCATTGGCCTTTGCAGCGGACTGGCCTCTGTAGTCGACGAGCTTGAGGATAGCGCAGCCGTCATAGAGGCGCACGGCCGAGTCCTTGAACACCTCGCCGGCCACGGGCGGAATGATGCCCTCACGCACGTACTCGAAGAACAGCGACATGACGGGGTTGTTACGCGGGATGATTCCCTCTTGACCGCCGAACCGGTAGTGCGTTGGGTGGATATGCAGCTCCATGCTTGGCGGCGACGACGCGTGCCTCGCCAGCAGCCCCGCCGTGTCCTCAATGAACTCGGGCGCCTGCTTCGGCGTCTGCAGAGACCCGGGCTCCGGCTTCGCCGCCGGGCCTGCAGCCGCGGTGGAGGGCGACGCGTTCATCAACTGTCCACGTCGATCGGCGGCGCGCGAAACACACAGCGGCCGGCCCTTCGGTGGTAGTCCTCGTCGTGCACCTTAAGGTTATGGGCAGCAGGGTCGGGTCGGGAACAGCGTACGGTTAGCGCGCCGCAGCGCAGTCTGGCGCTGTGGATGCAGGCGGCGCTAGTATAATAGTATCTAATTAAATTAAATTGAATAGTGTGGCCTGACTTTCTATCTTGAATACGGCGCCGGCCCGCACTGGGCGCGGCGAAACTCCGTCGTGGGTTAGCCGTTTGTGCGCGCGCCTAGTCGACGGAACGCGCGCGAGGCGGACTTGAGTCGCGCGTGCCGCCATTCGGCGCACCGTAGCACGTTTGCCGGTACGCTCGCTCGCCTGTGTTTGGGCCGCACACTTATCGTACGCCACGCTTGTACGCCATTAGCGTATTGGCCCGCACAAACGTATTTGGCGCACGAGCGTATTCAGCCCCGCTCCAGCACGAACGCTTACCAGACATCCTTAAGGCCGAGGTAGGCCGTGATGGTACCGGCCACGCCGACGAGCCCGTCGTTTGTCTTCAGGACACCAAGGCTGCTGAGGGGAATGATCGCGTCGAGCAGACCCCAGATGAGCAGCTTCAGGTGGCGTTTCTGCGCGTCGGTAGCCTGTTTCACCTCGCTGGGCGCAGCCTTCTCGTCGCTCTGCAGCGCCGCAAGGCGTTGTCGGTCCACATAGAGGCCGTGTCCGGCATCGACAATGCCGGCAATGATGCTGAGCAGCCAGAAACGGTTCGCGGAGTCCGTAATGAGCTTCGCCGTGGGCGACTTGAACTTCCAGGCGCCGATCGCGTTCAAAAACTGCAGCGTGTCGAGCGTGAGGTACGAGCCCGTGCCGATGTTCTTCGCGATCGTCGTGAAGTGCTGCACGGAGTGCGTCGTCTGCGTCGCGAGCTCCTGCACAAGCGCGCGCAGGTTCTGCAGGGGCTTACCGGCACGAAACGCCTTGCGTGCGAGCGAAAGGTTCTTCGTGAGCGCCTGGAATTGGGCGACGACGGCTCCCGAGTACCCCTTCCGCAGCGCGTAGTATGCGGCGAAGCGGCTGAAGTACTGCACGAGGCGCAGAAGCTTGTCGCGCACGGCCACACGGTCCAGGTTCTTCACTGTTTGCACATACAGTGGGTGATTGATAGCAATAGACGTCATTGGGATCCAAAAACTAGAGGTGGGATCGTGTGGGGTCGCCGGCGCGTATTTAGCGCACAGTCAGCAATATTCCTCGTCATTATATATGCCTGCACCTCGGGCAATGGTGCGAGGGTAGCGGTTCATGACCGAGGTCACGCGCTCCGTCGAAGCGGGGAACGAGCCCGTCACGAACGGTGCTTATCGTGAACGCAGGGCGATGCGATCTGCGGCAGGAAACAAAAAGGACAGCGGGACCAATCTCGCGATTTAAATATTATTCGGCAATTTCGAATAGCGTAAGCCTGACTGGCCGCCTATCCATTCCCACAAAATTTGGACGCTGCTCAGTTTACACAGAGGTAGCCGCGCTCGCGTCGCTAATGGAAGCACTAAACCAGTTAATTTAGTCGGCTATTATTATTACTATTACCTACGATAGCGGAGTCTCGTGTATTCTTTTCGGTTTTCTAGGAATTAAGCCTTTAAACAATCGGCTTGCCGCCGACAAACTCGGACCAGCGGCGGACCTCCGACGGGATGCCCGGCTGGCCGAGCGTGGGCAGCTTCGCCTCGAGCACCTTCGCAAACAGCAAAGCCGTTCGCGGCTCGTTGAACAGCGGCAGGCCGAAGTCGATCGCGTTGCGGCGCATGATGTAGTCCTCGTCGCCGAGATCCTCGGCGCGCGCCTTCGCGAGGTTGATGACGCCGCTGATCTGCAGCTCCTTGAACTGCTCGCCGAGGCGCCGCTTGTCCGTCTTCGAGAGCTCAATGAGCTCGCTCGGCACGCCGGCGTCATTCAGGTACGTCTTGACCTCGGGCTTCGCCACAAGGATGCGGAAGCCGAGCGGCGCCACGATGCGCGCGACCTCGGACAAAAGGCTCGCGTTCACGTCGCCGCCAAGCAGCAGCGCCGACGGCGGTTTCGGCACCTTGAAGTTCATGATGCTCTGCAGCGTCGCCCAGTACGCCTCGAGCAGATCCTTGCCAAAGCAGGCAATCTCGCCCGTCGACGCCATCTCGACGCCGAGGAACGGGTCGGCGCCGGCCAGTCGCGTGAAGCTGAACTGTGGGACCTTCGTGGCCACGTAGTCGCGCGGCACGGCCATGAGGTCGCGCGGCGCCGGCACGTTCTCGTTCAGCAACGCGTGCGTCGCCACGTCAATGAAGTTCACGCCAAGCACCTTCGAGCTGAACGGGAACGACCGCGACGCGCGCAGGTTGCACTCGATGACCTTTAGCGCGTCGCCGTCCTTGATCACTTGCATGTTGAACGGGCCCGTGATGCGGAACGCCTTCGCAACCTTCTGCGCAATCTCCTTCATGCGGTCGAGCACGCTCTGCTCGAGGTTCACGGGCGGCAGAATGAGCGTCGCGTCACCGGAGTGGATGCCCGCGTTCTCGGCGTGCTCGCTCACGGCGTGCACAAGCAGCTCGCCGTTCGCGGCCACGGCATCAATGTCGATCTCCTCGGCCCCCTCAATGAACTTCGTGATCACGACGGGGTGGTCCGGCGACACGGCCGCCGCGTTCGACAGCTTCAGCTCGAGGTCCTTCTGCGAGTAGATAACAGACATGGCGGCGCCGCTCAGCACGTACGACGGGCGCACGAGCACGGGGTAGCCGACCTCGTTCGCGAACTTGGCCGCGTCGTCCACGGTGCTGAGCTCCTTCCACGCGGGCTGGTCCACGCCAATCGAGTCGAGAATGCCGCTGAACTTGTGGCGGTCCTCGGCGTTGTCAATGTCGCGCGGGTCCGTGCCGAGCACGTTCGCCTTGCCCTCTTCCTGCAGGCGCAGAGCAATGTTCTGCGGCAGCTGGCCGCCAACACTCACGACAACGCCGCTCGCGTGCTCGAGCTCGTAGATGTCCATCACGCGCTCGTAGCTCAACTCCTCGAAGTAGAGGCGGTCGACCTCGTCGAAGTCCGTCGACACCGTCTCGGGGTTGTAGTTCACCATGACCGTCTTGTGGCCGGCGTTGCGCAGCGAGCGCGCCGTCGACACGGCGCACCAGTCGAACTCGACGGACGAGCCGATGCGGTACACGCCCGAACCAAGCACCATCGTGCCCTTGTCCTCAAACGTGACGTCGTGCTGGCTGCCGCTGTACGTCGTGTACAAGTAGTTCGTGTCGGCCGGGAACTCGGCCGCGAGCGTGTCGATCTTCTTCACCCACGGGTGAACATCCAGCGCCTTGCGGTACGCGCGCACGGCCACCTCCGTCGTGTTCACGTAGAGGGCAATCTGCTTGTCGCTGAAGCCAAGCTTCTTCGCGTCCAGCAGCGTGTCGCGGTCAATCTTGGCGAGGTCACCAATCGCCTCAATCTTGCGCTGCATGTTCACAAGGTTCATGAGCTTGTGCAAGAACCACTTATCGATCTTCGTCAGGTCGTGCACCTTCTCAACGCTGTACTTCTCGTTGAGCAGCGCCTGGCCCACGGCCAGCCAGCGGCGGTCCGTAGGGTTCTGCAGCACGTCGTCAAGCTGGTCACCGAACTCGGACGAGCCCTGGAAACCGAGCATGCTCGGATCGACCATGCGCACGGCCTTCTGGAACGACTCCTCGAACGTGCGGCCAATGGCCATAACCTCGCCCACGGACTTCATGGCCGAGCCAATGTCGCGCTTCACGTGGCGGAACTTGGCCAGGTCCCAGCGCGGGATCTTCGTCACCACGTAGTCCAAAGACGGCTCGAAGTTCGCCGACGTCGTCTTCGTGACGGCGTTCGGCAGCTCGGGCAGTGTGTAGCCAAGGGCAATCTTGGCCGCCGTGTAGGCGAGCGGGTAGCCCGTGGCCTTCGACGCGAGGGCCGACGACCGCGACAAACGCGCGTTCACCTCGATGACGCGGAAGTCAAGCCCGTCCGGCTGCAGCGCGTACTGCACATTGCACTCACCAACAACACCGAGGTGGCGGATGATCTTGATCGCCGCCGACCGCAGCATGTGGTACTCCTCGTCGCTGAGCGTCTGCGACGGCGCAACAACAATCGAATCACCAGTGTGAATGCCGAGCGGGTCGAAGTTCTCCATGTTGCACACAGTGATGCAGTTTCCCTCGCGGTCACGGACGACCTCGTACTCGACCTCCTTCCAGCCCTTCAGACTCTTCTCTACGAGAATCTGCGGGCTCAAGCTCAGCGACTGCGACGACAGGTTCCGCAGCTCCTCGCGGTTCGCGGCAAACCCAGAACCAAGACCGCCCAGCGCGAACGCGGACCGCACAATGATGGGGTATCCCACCTTCTCGGCCGCGCTCAGCGCGTCGTCGACGTTGTCCACAGCAATGGACTCGGCAATGGGGATGTCAATTTCCTTCAGCGCCTGAGCAAACAGGTCACGGTCCTCACTCGTCTCGAGCGTCGAGATTGGCGTACCCATGACCTTCACATTGAAGCGGTCAAGCACGCCCATCTTGTCGAGGGCAATACCCACGTTCAGGCCCGTCTGGCCGCCGAACGTGAGCAGAATGCCGTCCGGACGCTCGCGCTCAATGATGTAGCTCACGTACTCGGGAGTCACGGGCGCGAAGTAGACCTCGTCGGCCAGCGCGTGCGACGTCTGGTTCGTGGCGATGTTCGGGTTCACCAGAATCGTCTGCTTGTTCTCCTCGCGCAGGGCCTTGATGGCCTGCGAGCCCGAGTAGTCGAACTCGCCGGCCTGGCCAATCGACAGACCGCCGCTGCCAATCACAAGCACCTTTTTCACGTCCACGAGCGCCTGCTTCCGCGGGTCCAGAATACCGGCGCCGGCGTACTGCTTGCGGCTGTCGAGGGAGTATAATCGGGCTTTTCCAGGGCTATTTCGTGACGCCCTAATGACGCTCCCCCCGATCCGCTGTGGGGAGAACGCCTTCAAAGCGCCAAGTGAGCGGGCAAGCATGCTTCTATGGCTTGCAAAATAATGTGCTGCCTGACTTTTATATGTAGGGCTGGGCTAGGCTGCTGCCTGCTGACCAAATTTTTCAACCGCCAAAATTTAGTCACAGCTGCGAGACACTGTAGTTTTCACCGGCTGCGCGATCCCGATCCGCAGACACGAATTGGTATGAAGCCGCAGTTCTTGCCGCCTAGCGCGTGCCCAACGTTTGCGACGGGACTCGTCGCGCTCCCTCCCACGCTCTATCTAGCGGGTTAGGGCCGATCTGATATTCAGTCATGACCCCGGCCCTAACCCGTTTGGCATGATGAGCTGGGCAGCGACGACGATCTTCATGGCTCATGCTCATCATAGCCACCTGCAGTTCGGTATCTTTCAGTGGCATCTCGCTTGCCAATACTCCACGATACAGCCTCAGCTGCATCTAAGTTTTGCTATTTATCAGCTGCGATGGCGTTGAGCTTCGTGAATATAGAATACAAATGATAGTTTTACATTCGGTCTAGCAAGTAGTTCGTGGCCTCACTCAGGTTGTTTCCGTGCAGCTCGAGCGCACCACGCGCCTCCTCCTCGGTGAAGCCCATGCTCGTGAGCTCTCCAATCGGCCCGCTTGGCGCCTGTGATGCGGGCTGGCTCGGCGCGGCGGCCGTCTGGTGTTGTTGCGGTTGCGAAGACGCGAACAACTGCTGCCACTCATCGGGTCCTGCCGAAGATGTGTTCGCCTGACTCGACGAGAACGTGGCGCCAAAGTCATCTGTGTCGTCGTCGCGGGCTTCCTCCAGGTCGTCAAACCCATCGAAGTCGTCAGTAGGGCCCGACGCCGTGGGCTCCTGCATAAGGGAACGACCCGGCGCGGCTACGCTGGGGTGCGTCTGCGAATGCACTGACTCGGCTGTCACAACGGGCTGGCTCGCGAACGGAGCTCCGTGCGCCGACGCGTCAAATGGGGATCGCTGCCCTGCTGGAGCGGCCTCGGCGGCTTGGACGGGCTGCGCATGCTGAGCAGGCTGTGCAGCCTGTGCAGCCTGGGCCGCCGTGACGCCAGATGGGCCTTCTGTAGCCTTTGGTGCACTGGGAGCACTCGTGGCAGCAGCAGCCGCACCGCTACCTTGGGGCCGAAGCTCTACCGGCAGCTCGCGCTCTGCCTGCGGCTGGCGCGGGCTCGGCTGGCCGTATTTCTGGGGAATCGCGTCGGCGGGCCCGGCGTCGTCGTCACTGCTCTCATCAGCGACGCGATCTACGCCGCTGCCGCTGCCGCCCTCACGCGCATCAACAAACTCGAACGAGTCGTTATCCTCGATACGACCGCTCTGGCGAAGGTCCATGGACTCTGGCGGGTTGATTCCCGACACTGGAGTCGACAAGTCTGGGCTCTGCGGCTCGCTCGGCTCCGAGCCGAAGTCGCCACGCACGCTTTGAGGAGGGTTGTTCACAACGCTCGATGTCGCACTGTGGGGCTGCTGCATGGGCAGCGTAAACGTCGGCATCGTAACCTGGCCCAGCGAAGGGTAGTTCGCCTCCGACGTCGGCGGCGACGTGCGCGGCGTCTCGGCAGCTTGCGTGGGCCCCGTCACCGACTCAGAGGCCGAGTTCAGCGAATTCGCGCGTGGAGACGCTGCGCGCGGCTCCGTCACCGTCGATGATGTGGCGCTTGTTGGGTACGATGGCGCTACCTGCTGGCCGCCAAGCTCCCTTTGCGTGGGTGCGGCGGCGGGCGTCACTGCCACGGGGCTCGTCCTCGAGGCCGCCAACGCGCGCGAGTGCGCATCCGCGGCCTCCTTTTCAGCCTTGGCCCGCTCCGCCGCTTCTGCCGCAGCTGCGGCCTCTGCTTCAGCGCGCTGGGCCTGTGCGTGCGCTGCAGCCTGCGCCTGCACGGCGCGCTCCTTATGACGCAGGGCCTCGGCTTCCAGCTCTTGTCGTCGCCATGCGCTTTGGTCGGCCTCGCTCTTGAGCTGCTCGAGCTTCGATTCGTGCTCCGCGATTACGGACTTGTGCTGTGACTGCTCCTCAGTGAACCGCTGCGACTCGGCGTTGTGCGCGTCTATCTGCGCCTGAATTTGAGCAAGCTGTTCCTGCAGCTCCGTGTGGCGCGCCTGTGCTGCGCTGCGCGCCGTGTTCTGCTCCTCTTGTTGGGAGCGAATGGCCTCCAGGCCACTCGAGCGCAGCGCAATATCCTTCTCAAGCTGCTTAATGGCCTCGCGAGCCTCCGTAATAGCCTGCTTTGTCTGGTGGACCTCTTTCGCGCCGTTGTCGTAAGTCTGCCGCAGATCCCTGACCTTCGTCTCGAGCTCGGATTTCTCTTTGAGCACAGCCGCCAGCTCTTCGTGCGCGGCAGTGCGCTCACGGTGCTGCGCCGCAATCCGCGACTCCAAGTCGTGCAACTCGCGAGCCTGTTGCTGCAGATCCGGGACCTGAGGTGATGCGGCCGCTGCTGGCTGCGACGGCTGTGGCTGCTGCTGATACTGCGGTGGACTGGCCACGCCGCGGCTGGAGTCCTCTTGCGCCTTAGCGGCGGGCTGCGCGTACTGTGCATCAGCAGTAGCGCTACCCTGGGCCTGGGCAGAGCTCGCGGCGCTACCCTGGGCCTGGGCAGGGCTGGCGGCGCTACCTTGGGCCTGAGCAGAACCAGCACGCGCGCGGTTCTGCAGCAGCTGCTGGCCAAATGACGTGGTAGGCACAAACTTAACGTCATTCGCAGCCTCGTTCGCCTCCTCAGGGATCGGCTCGGCCCGGGACGTCTTGGCCGGTTCCAGAGGTCGGAAGATGGCGTTGTCGAGGCTCACGAGGTCGTCCAGAGACGACGACGTGCTCTGCTGCGTGAGGCTGCGCTGCGGTGGTTTCGGCACAAAAGAACCACTGTTCTGCTGAGCCAGTCCGCCCGTCGTCACGCGGCGCTGCGGTTGCGCCATGGCTTGAGCATCATAGGCGGCACCACCACTGGGGCTCGCAGCACGGTTTTGCGGCGGCGGGCTCGCGGCCCCTGCGGGTGGCAAGGTAGAAGGGAGCTCCTTGCCGTTCATCTTGGCCTTCAAAAGATGCATTGCCATTGCAAAGTCACTCTTATCAAGCTGGCCGCGCTTCTGGCGGTCGGCGAGATCCCAAACGCGAGCCAGCACCTCGTCGGGGAGCCCCGACTTTGTGAGCACGGGCACAGCCTCAGCCGGGCCGAGAATGCCCGTGCGCGACTGGTCGAGCGAGTCGAAAATGGCGTCATACTGCGAGCGCTCAAGAGGTGCAATCCCGAGGCTGGCCATTTTGGACGTAGGCGGCACCGGCGGCGGGGAGCCCGCGCCCGCGCCCGCGCCTGCGCCTGCGCCTGTGGAAGCGGCTCGAGGACCAGCCTCACGCGCAGGACCTGTGTGCCCCGGCACGGCTGGCGACGCAAGACCCTGGCCCGTCGGTGCTGGTGCCGCTACTGGTGCCGCTGCTGATGCCGCTGCTGGCGCCGCACCATGCGAGCCCAGCCAGGGCGCCCACGTCGCGGGCAACGCTGAAGGCAGCGAGGACATGGTCTTCTGAATGAGCGACTGGATCAGGTGCATGGCCACGACGAACTCGTTCTTCGTGAGCTTGCCGCGGCCGTCGACGTCGACGAGAGACCATACCTGGCCGAGCGTCTCTGGCGCGAGCCGCGCCTTCAAGAAGATCTCCTTCGCAACATTACCGTCCATGAACCCGTCCGGCGCTGTAACCGAGCGGTCGAACAGCGCGCCGAAGCGCTTCTTGTCCTGCGTCGTCATTGCAGGAATGCGCGTCTCGCCATTAGCGGAGTATGTTGAGCCGCCGGTGCTCAGAGCCGTCAGCGGCGCAGACGTGTGGGCGCCCGGCGACGAGACACGCGGCGACGAGACGCGCGGTGACGGCGCCGGCGGCGGGGACAGCGCGCCGCCGGCGGTGCTGCTCAGGTCGGGAAGGCCCGACGGGATGTTTGCAAGCCGCGCGTTCAGCTGCTGACCGTGCTGCACGTGGTACACGAGCCGCATACACCGCGCGAAGTCTGAAAAGTCGAGAAAGCCGCGGTTCTCCGTATCCACGGTCTGCCAGATCTGGCTGAGGATGATCGGCGGCAGGCCCGAGCGCTCGAGCAGTGGGCGCACACGCTCCCCAAGCACGATGTTCGTGCCGTCAACGTCGTGCTGCGTGAACAGCGGGCGGAATTGCCGCTGCTCTTCCGGAGTAAGTGCCACGCTCTCCGCCATTGATGGGAAGATGCAATTGGGCAGTCCCGGCATCATCACACGATGCTCGCCCCGGAAGCGTGCTGACTCATGCACACCGCCTGCGGGCGCCGCCATACTGTCTTAGCCGGGGGCGGCGACCGGGCTAGCACGGCCATCGTCTGCGTATGCACTCAGTGCGAATTTATGAGCACTGGCGTAAGATTGCAAAAGATTGCCGCGCACATGGCTTGTGCGAGGATCGCGAATGTTGCGACCCGCATTAAGCGGGACAATCTGCATACGCCAAGCGTCAGCGTCAGCGCTCACCGATGACGGCAGTCGTGCCCTATAACCGAAGAGACTTAGCTTAGGCATTACACTGATTATTAGATCTTTAATGCGTAAAGATTGGCGCCGCTGAGGCCGCGTCTTGGCGGCGCCCTGCGCGGTTATCGGCGAAGCAGCAGGGGCGGGGCATCTTTGTTATTGTGAGGGCATGGGTTGCCAGGACCACTGGAATTAGGGCGGTTGTGGAGCGCGCTTGTTGTCGTGCGCGCAGAACGTGAAGTATGTCTTTACTAGACTTTAGCAGCGCAGAAGAACAAAACATTAAAGTTACTGATTAAATCGAAGGGTCGGGCTATTCTTGCGGCTCCGGCTCGAGCTGCGTGAGCTCCACATCTACGTCGGCCGCGGGAGTCGGTTCCGGGCTCGACGTCGAGGGCGCGCTCTCCTCCAGATCTGCGCGGAGGCGCTCGTAGCGGGCTCTGCGGCGCCGCTCCGTAAGGCGGCCATGATACAGCGACGAAAGCACCGTCGCGAATAGGCTGCCGACGAGGTTCGCGGCTATGTCGTGCAGATCAAAGCGGCGCTGCGCGCGCGTGGCTACGTGCTGCAGGAATTCCGACCCCACGGCCCCCAGAGCGCAGCACACGACGAGCGTGATGTTCACGGCTCGCTTTCGCGGCGTGTCGATGGACCAGTAGAAGAGCACGGTCGTGACAAAGAACATGGCGACATGAGCGAGCTTGTCGCGGTTGTTAGGGACGGGGCTCTGCTCGGACAGGCCCAGCCAGGTGGCGACGCCGCAACTGACTAGAAACAGCCCAGCAATGGGCGCTCGAAACCGCATTCAAACAGCTGTCCAGGGGCTGGTAAGATGCCGGGTTGGGGTACGGGTCATGGCTTATGCTCCAACGCTCATTCCTCCTCGCGCGATCTCAATTGCTTTGAGCTTGGCGCCGCTGCAGCCGCGCCAGGCGCTCGCCGCTTGTCGGCAGAGCCGGTATCGCTTCGCGTAGTGTGGCCATGCACTACAGAGATTATTAGATACTTGGACTAAGCGGCGCATACCATTTTATAGGAGCGACAGTTGAGACCAGGGGTGACTCCCGCCCCTGAGTCATGCATAATCATGCGAGCCGCTTCTGAGGCCGCCCATTAAACCCTGCGTGGCTAGAGCTATGCTTCGGCTACTAGCACCATTTACTACGCATACCTAGCCTGTATGTTGTGAATCGGCTTCCGGCCATCCGACGGCCCAACAGCGCTCGCAATTTGCGGGCGTTTCGGGCCGTATACGCAACGTCTATTATTGGCTTACTATTGGCTGACAACGAGCAGCTAAGCTTCGCGAACGCAGGGACGGCTGACGCGGGCTATAAATAAACGTTAAATAATAGTGAGGCCGACCGCTTTCGCAAAAACACCGAAAAAATAAAAGAAATAAGCATTGTTTTGGGTCCGTTTCTGGATTACAGAGCTGCTTCGTCACTACTGCGACGAAGTCGGCACGGCTGACGCGATCAGGCAAAAAATATCTTAGGCATACGGTAGGTAAATAGTAGTCACAATGACCCGCTAAGTATGTTCCCGGCTCGGCACCTCAGTCCGGGGGCTCTGCAGAAGGCGAACCAGATATTCCGCTCTAATAACGTAAAGCTCGTGAACCAGTTCGGACAGGCGAAGCAGGTGCCCGCGAGCGCGAGCCGCGCCCCGGAGTTTCTGTTTCTGGGCACGACAAACGTCGGAAAGTCGTCGCTGCTCACGGCGCTACTTATGCCGCGCGCCAAGACGGCCCGCAAAACAGCGGCTGAGCTGCCGCGGGTGTCGAAGCGCATGGGATTCACGCGCACGATCAGCGTGTACGCGGTCGGCTCGCAGCTGCGCGTGCTGGACTCGCCTGGCTACGGCTTCAAGAGCACGGCCGACCAAGGCGCCGTCGTCACGGCGTACCTCGAGGCACAGAGCCGGCATGTGGCGCAGGCGTACGTGCTTTTGCACCCGAAGCGGCTGCTGTCGGACACGGACCGCCAAGTTTGCGCTCTTCTCGCCCAGTTCGGCGTGCCGTTCACGTTTGTCGTCACGAAGACCGACCGCGTGAAGGGCGAAGAGGCACTGCTGGAGCATGTGCTGGCCAAGCAGCACGCTCTGAGCACGGATCTCGGTGTTCCTGCTGCCGAGCATGTCTTTGGCACGAGCGCCACAACGCACGCGGGGATTGACGAGCTGCGAGCAGAGATATGCAGGCTCGCAGGAGGCTTGTAATTAACGATTAGGTGTACTATATATAGGCTCGTGCGGTGCTACGCAACGAGATTACGCCGCGAGCGAAGAACTGAGCCGCGCAGTCTGGTAACTAAAGTAAAAACTTTCAGTACGAGTCGATGGCTAAAGTCCATGTGGTTTTTTCTTGACTATGGTGTGAAAGAGAAGTACCCGTTCGGGCTGCGTGGGCGCAGCATAAATACATACAACAGTTAGCACGTTAGCTTTAGTAGCTTAGTAGCGGCTGCCACCACGGCCGCCGTAGCCGCCGCCGCCGCCGCCGAAGCCGCCGCCGCCGAAGCCACCGCCGCCGCCGCCACGGCTAAACCCACCACGGCTGCCGCCACGGCTGCCGCCACGAGCGCCAAAGCCGCCGCCGCGCGCACCAAAGCCGCCGCCACGCGCAGCGAAGCCGCCGCGAGCACCGCCGCGGCCACCGAAGCCGCCGCGTGCCGCACCGCCACGAGCGCCAAAGCCAGCCGACTTCGGCTTCTTCACCTTCGGCGCCGCGGGCTTTGGCAGGAAGCGCTCGAGCGGGAGCAGCTTGTCTGTGCCAATGAAAAACTTGTCGCCCTGCTTGAACGACGAGGCCACGATGCCCTCAGCGGGCTTTATTGTGAAGAAGACCTCGTTGATCGGGCCGAGGATCTCGTCGACCTTACCAACCACGCTCTTGTTTTCGAGGTAGATAGGCGCATTGAAGTATGGGATCTTCGTGTTGATGGACCGGCAAACGATCTCCTCCTCGCAAGGCTGCATGAACGCGCCCATCTCGACGACCTGGTCAGGCGGACCCTGGGGTGCCGCATTGAAGCCGCCGCGACCGCCACGGCCTCCTCGGAACCCTCCTCTGCCGCGATTCATTTACAGTGTCTGAAGCGTATTTCAAAACTGCTTCTGAAATTTTCAACGCCAGGGTTCGGTGCGGCACACGATACGCGTGCAACGAGGGCGCGTGGGAAAAGGTAAGCGGCCAAACGCAATGCGCCGCGCGACGACGACATACGCTCTCACAGCATGGCCAGCGGGCAGGACGCGCTCTTTGCGGACTGGCAAGCAGGCGAGTTCGAGCCGAGCGCATTACCGACTAGCGTACTCGAGAGTCATGAGGTGAGTGCGTGGCTGGCTCGCGCCATTCAGGCAGATCCTGTGCGTGGCGTGCGGGCGCTTATGTATAACCTCGACGAGACGGGCTGTCTCGCGCTTGCACAGGAGTACGTGACGGAGGAATGGATACTCGAGCTAATCAGCAGCAAAGGCCACGACGACTCGGGCCTGCTTGATCTGTTTGTGCTGCTCGGCGAGGGCTCGTTCGGCCGCGACCTGTTTATGGACCACCTGATTGGGCGTATCGCGGAGGGTCCGTATGCGCAGGCGTTCGCGCGCATCCTGCGCGACCGCGTGCCGCCAGACATCGTCTCGCGGACGGCGCAGGCGCTTGCCGAGCTCGGGTTCCCCGAGATTCTTGAAGATGAGCAGCTGCTCTGCGAATGGACTGTCGCTACTGGGTATCGAAAGCTACTGTCTGACGATGATTATAAACAGCTTGGCACGCAAATTGGCCTGCGCTGTGGGGGGGATCTGCTGGCGCGGTGGCTAAGTCGCGACCCCCCTATAAAATATGCGCCGCTGCCGCGCGTGCCAGCTCAATTCCACAGCGCCCTGAGTTTCTGGCAGTGGATGTACGAAAACATTGTTTATAACAGCCCCGACACTGACGCTGGTCGCAAGTGGAAGGAGCTGCTGCATAGGAAAGCGGACCTGCTCGACTGGTGGAGTTTGATCCAGCGCGCTAGTGCGCGCCAAGCCGCAGCAGATCGCAGCACTAGTGCTGCTGACAGAATCGTGCCGAGCATGCGTCGCCTGGACCTAGAGGAGGCGGCGTCGGAGGCCGCGGCAAACGCAGTGTCCCTGCGATTCCAGGTCTGGTTTCGCGGTGAATTGGCGGACCCGCATGACGCGCTCGCACAGCTCAAAGCCGAGGCCGGCGCTCTGAATCCCATATATGGCCGATCGGCCGGCTCGGCGCGGGTTGCGTTGCGCAGCGACGCCGCGGCGCTCCGCATGTTGGCCCGCCTCGAGGCCCTCGAGACGCTGAGCCCTAGCGAGACGGCCCGATACCTCTATTTATTTGGGGCCGACCGATCGACTCTGGACGTGCGCCGTGCCGCCAGCCTCGCATCGTCGACCAGGGCGGGCGCCAATTATGATCTGGTGACATTTCCCGCAAACGCCCGCTTCGAGCGCCTAGCCAGTCTGCTCGTACGCATTTTTGCACCGTCATGCAGGCTGCACGCAGCGCGTATGGAGAGCGGCAGACTAGGGTTGTACAGGCCGTGCAGCCCTTGACGTGATTTGTCCTAGATAACCAGGGCGCGGGGTTCGTACGCACAGATATGATGACTCACAGGGCCCGCTTGTGAGTAATTCCGCTATTCTCCGGGGGAGGCCCTGAGCGTAAGCGCTGGCACCCACGCTGCTGATAGCGGTGTCCCCTAACCGGGAAATCGCTGAGTTCTTATTTATTTAGGCTGACATACCATTTGAACCCGCTCTTATTGACGAACTCGGTTTTGGAGACGCAACCCCCGCAACAAGAACCCCGGCGGCAAAAGAATTCTTGCATCGTTGAGGTCTCCAAACGCTCGAAATGGACGTCAATTACAGCGAGCTGAGCACGCTCGACACGATGCGCGTGGACTCGGAAATCCTCGGCAGCAACAACAAGCTGCTTGTGGCAAACCGCAGCGAGATCGCCATCCGCATTTTCCGGTCCGCACACGAGCTTTCGATGGTAACTGTCGGCGTCTACGCGCACGAGGACATTCTGTCCATGCACCGCCTGAAGGCCGACGAGGCGTACGTGCTCGGCGAAGCCGGCCAGTTCTCGCCGGTCTCCGCGTACCTGCAGATCGACGAGATTCTGCGCATCGCAAAGGAGTCTGGCGTGCATATGATTCACCCGGGCTACGGCTTCCTGTCCGAGAACAGCGAAATGGCCCGCAAGACGGCCGAGGCGGGCCTCATCTGGATCGGCCCGCCGGCCGACGTCATTGACAGCGTTGGCGACAAGGTCAGCGCGCGGTACCTCGCCGACGCGGCGCAAGTGCCGACCGTGCCAGGCACGCCGGGCCCGATCGAGGACGTGGCCGAGGCAAAGGCGTTTGTTGAACAGCACGGCTACCCTGTCATCATCAAGGCCGCCTTCGGCGGCGGCGGCCGCGGCATGCGCGTCGTGCGCGAGGGCGAGGACATCGCCGAGGCGTTCACGCGGGCCACAAGTGAGGCTCTAACGTCGTTCGGCAACGGCACTGTCTTCATTGAGCGGTTCCTAGACCGCCCGAAGCACATCGAAGTGCAGCTGCTCGCCGACAACTACGGGAACGTGATCCACCTGTTCGAGCGCGACTGCTCCGTGCAGCGCCGGCACCAGAAGGTCGTGGAGATTGCACCGGCCTTGAACCTGCCGAATGACGTGCGCAAGGCCATTCTGAACGATGCCGTGAAGCTAGCCAAGCACGCCGGCTACCGCAACGCCGGCACGGCCGAGTTCCTCGTCGACAACCAGGGCCGCCACTACTTCATCGAGATCAACCCGCGTATCCAGGTCGAGCACACGATCACCGAGGAGATCACGGGCATCGACATTGTCGCCGCGCAGATCCAGATCGCTGCGGGTGCCTCGCTCATGGACCTCGGCCTCACGCAGGATGCCGTTACCATGCGCGGCTGCGCCATTCAGTGCCGCATCACCACGGAGGACCCCACAAAGGGGTTCCAGCCGGACACGGGCCGCATCGAAGTCTACCGCAGTGCCGGCGGCAATGGCGTGCGCCTCGACGGTGGCAACGGCTTTGCTGGCTCTGTCATTTCGCCGTACTACGACTCGCTGCTTGTGAAGTGCACATGCCTGGGCTCGACGTTCGAAACGGCGCGCCGCAAGATGCTGCGTGCTCTCATCGAGTTCCGCATCCGTGGCGTTAAGACGAACATCCCCTTCCTGTTCACGCTGCTCATGAACGAGACGTTCATGAAGGGCGACTGCTGGACGACGTTCATCGACGATACGCCGTCTCTCTTCCATCTCCTGCGCTTCCGGAACCGTGCTAGCCGCCTTCTTACGTACCTCGCTGACATCAAGATTAACGGGCCGCAGGTCGCCGGCCAGCGCGGCGAGCCGCAGATCTCCGAGATCACTGTGCCGGAGACGCCGAAGGTGGCCCAGCTTACGGGCTGGCGCGACGTACTGCTGCACGAGGGCCCCGATGCGTTCGCGCGCGCCGTGCGCAACTACAAGGGCACACTGATCATGGACACGACGTGGCGCGATGCTCACCAGTCGTTGCTGGCGACGCGCGTCCGCACTACGGACCTCGCGGCCATTGCGCCGCTCACGGCAGTGACGCTGTCGCAGGCATTTGCTCTCGAGTGCTGGGGCGGCGCAACGTTCGACGTGGCCATGCGTTTCTTGTACGAAGACCCCTGGGCCCGCTTGCGCAAGCTGCGGGCCTTAGTGCCGAACATCCCCTTCCAGATGTTGCTTAGAGGCGCTAATGGCCTGGGCTACTCTTCGCTGCCGGACAACGCCATCGAGCACTTCTGCGTCCAGGCGGCCAAGAATGGTGTGGACATTTTCCGTGTGTTCGACGCCCTGAACGACATCGAGCAGATCGCGGTTGGCGTGCGCGCAGTGAAGGCTGCCGGCGGTGTTGTTGAGGCCACGGTCTGCTACTCCGGCGACATGATGCAGCCCGGTAAGAAGTACAATCTCGACTACTACCTGAAGATGGTGCGTGAGATTGTCGCGCTCGGTACTCACATTTTGGGAATCAAGGACATGGCCGGAACGCTGCGTCCGCCGGCGGCGAAGCTGCTCGTGGGCGCCATTCGTGCCGAGTTCCCGGATCTCCCGATCCACGTCCACACGCACGACTCGGCCGGAACCGGCGTGGCGTCGATGGTGGCCGCGGCAGAGGCCGGCGCCGATGTCGTGGATGCCGCTTCGGATTCCATGAGCGGTATGACTAGCCAGCCGGCCATCTCGGCCATCCTGGCTTCGCTAGGTGATATCCAGACCGGCCTGGACCCGGTGATGGTCCGTCGTGTTGACCAATACTGGGCACAGATGAGATTGCTCTACGCGCCGTTTGATGCCGAGCTGAAGGGACCAGACCCGGAAGTTTACTCCCACGAGATCCCGGGTGGACAGCTTACGAACCTGTTGTTCCAGGCAAGGCAAGTCGGTCTGGGCGCACAGTGGCAGGAGACAAAGAAGGCGTACCGCGAGGCAAACGTCCTGCTCGGCGACATTGTAAAGGTCACACCGACGTCGAAGGTGGTCGGCGACTTGGCGCAGTTCATGGTCTCGAACAAACTCTCGGCCGAGGATGTGGAGAAGCGGGCTTCGAGCCTCGACTTCCCCGATTCTGTTCTCGACTTCTTCCAGGGCCTGATGGGCACGCCGTACGGCGGTTTCCCCGAGCCACTGCGCTCAAACATCTTGAAGGGCAAGCGTGAGCCGTTCAACCAGCGCCCTGGTGCACTGCTGCCACCGCTTGATCTCGACGAAATCCGCGCCGAGCTGCAGAGAAAGTATGGCCAGGGCGTGACGGAGTGCGACGTCGCCTCCTACGTCATGTTCCCGAAGGTGTACGAGAAGTTCATGGAAGTGAGCTCGAAGTACGGCGACATGAGTGTCGTGCCTACGACTTTGTTCCTGGCTAGTCCTGAGCTCGGCCGCCCCTACGAGGTGGAGATCTCGAAGGGTAAGGTGCTGCTTCTGAAGCTGCTGGCTGTGAGCGAGCTTAGCAACAAGACCGGCACGCGAGAGGTGTTCTTCGAGCTCAACGGCGAGATGCGCAAGATCACTGTTGAGGACCGCCACTCCGCCGTCGAGCAAGTGGTCCGCGCCAAGGCAGACTCGTCGAACCCGGGCCACATCGGTGCTCCGATGGCTGGTATGGTTATTGACGTGCGCGTTCAGGTCGGCTCGGATGTGAAGAAGGGCGACACGGTTGCCATTTTGACGGCCATGAAGATGGAGATGTCCGTAAGCGCGCCCCACTCAGGACGCGTGGCGCGCCTTGAGGTCAAGTCCGGTGACCCCGTTGATGGCGGGGACCTTATCTGCGAGATCGAAAGGTCGAACTAAACGCTTGAAGTTTGTTAATTAGAAGAAAAAAGACAAAAAAAGAAACTTTGAACAAACACCTCTCTTTGGACTCGGAGTTAATACCGTACGGCTCACGTGTAGAACTATAAAATGCCCCTATAAATGAGCTGTGACACGAATGCGGTCCCCTTGTTCTTCGGTGATTGAAGGGTTCGTTCGAAAGTTATTTTATTTTAGCAGAATATTTTATCAAGTATTTGGCTTACACTTCCAGCCGAGATTCAAGCTTGCGCATTAAGTCGTGGTATCAAGAGTCGACCTCGCGCCGCCGAGGGTCCTACACCGCGGCCTCTTCCATTGGGGGCTCCTCGTAGCCATCATACATGGCACCCTCCTCCGCATACATGGCGTCAGCACCGTCCTCGTCAGCGGCACTTGCCCGCTGGTACTGGTCGTATTCAACAATGAGATCGCTCAGGTTCTGGTAGGCCTCCGTGAACTCTTGCTCGTCCATGCCCTCGCTCGTGTACCAGTGCAAGAATGCCTTGCGGCGGAACATGTTATAGAACTGGTCGTTAGAGCGGAAGAACAGCTCTTGGATCGAGGTGGAGTTTGCGATGAACGTCGCGCTCTGGGCGATGCCGCGCGGCGGCGTGCTACATACGGAGGTCTGGAAGTTGTTTGGGATCCAGTCGACAAAGAGGTCGCGGCTGCGTGCGTACTGCGCGGCAATGCAGTCGTCGACTTCCTTCGTAGAGACGCTGCCGCGGAAGATCGTGGAGATCGTGAGGTACCTGCCCATGTTCGGGTTGACCTGGGCCATGATATTAGCGGGGTTGAACAGTTGTTGCGTGAGCTCGGGAACACTCAGGTCGTGGAAGGCGCGAGTGTTTGCGGCGAAGAGCGGGGCGAAAGCCGTGGTGAAGAAGTGCATACGCGTGAAAGGCACGAGGTTCACAGCGAGCTTGCGCAGATCGCCGTTCAGCTGCCCCGGGAAACGCAGACCAGTCGTAACGCCGGACATGACGAGCGCAATCAGTTTATTCAGATCCGCGTGCGTCGGGTGGCTGATTCGCAAAGAGTTCGTGCAGATGTTGTACAAGGCCTCGTTGTCAAGACAGTAGGTGGCATCGCTGTTCTCGATCAGCTGGTTGAACGCCAGCACTGCGTTGTACGGCTCCGTTACGGTGTCGCTGGCGCCGGGAGATGGCAGTACCGAGTACGTGGATACCATGCGGTCGCTGAACTCGTCCTTAATCGCACCCATGAGCAGCGTTCCCAGGCCCGAGCCCGTACCGCCGCCGAGCGAGTGCGTGAACTGGAACCCCTGCAGCGAGTCCGTTTTCTCGGCCTCACGCCGCACGGCATCGAGCGCTGGGTCCATGATCTCGGTGCCTTCTGTATAATAGCCCTTGGCCCAGTTGTTGCCGGCGCCTGTTTCGCCCGCGATCAGGTTATCTGGGCGGAAGATGGAGCCAAGCGGGCCGCCGCGGATGGCATCAAGAGTACCGGGCTCGAGGTCGACGGCCACGGCGCGGGGCACGTACTTCTGCGAGCTGGCCTCCTGGAAGAACACGTCAATGCGGTCGCTTGAGCCGTCCTTCGCCGCCGCCGACGACAGGTGGCCCTCCTGGTCCAGGCCATGCTCCTGAGTGATTGTTTCCCAGAATGAGGAGGCCACCTGGTTGCCCGCCTGTCCACACTGGATTGACACGATCTCCCTCATGTTTTCTGTACTGCCCGATTCTTGTGTTGATTGTTTTGGATCTCGACGGGTTCGGGACAGGATACGGCGAGCGCCGCGGGCGCAGGGTTCCCGTTGTCGTGTTAGCACTATCGCGGCGCAGGAGTCCAGGTTCGGGCAACACGCGACGCGAATCCACCGCGCAGCGGGTGTGGTTTGGGTTGCTGCGTAGAGACCAAACCCCGGTAATTAATGCAAGGGGTAGACAGGCTAGTCGTTAGGGGCTTCAGCGACAGACCAAACTATTCAGAGACCTCACTAACAGAACTGAGGTCTAAAACAAACTACGGAGATATTTATGGGATCCAGGTTCTGTGGCGAAGAAGTCGGGTTTGCGGCCGTCAAGGATCACTTATTCTACCTCGCGTCCGGTGGGCACGGATGAGGCCACGGGTAAGGGCTGATCCACCTCCTGGCGGTTCTTCATTACTTACGCGTTCTTCACGATTTCACCCACTCCCCACTGTAGACCGCGGCTAGTGGAACATTTGTAGCAAGGCTACTACCGCGTGTGTGATATGATGCGCTTCAATGCCAGCTGCATGGAAGTGCCGACCACGGGCGAGCCCACCGCACAGGCGTCCTTTGAGTGCGCGCCGAGGACGTCCGGCGTGTTTATTGCCCGCATCAAACGGGCCGGGAAGCGCTCGAAGCAGCTCGGGTGGATTGAGCTCTTCCTGCTTGACAACGACAAGCTGGCAATGTGCTCGGACTCGAGCACGGACAGCGACTCCGAGTCCTCGGAGCGGTTCCTGCTGTTCCCCCCGTTTGAGGGCTCCGCGTTCCGGCAGGTCAAGCGCCACGGACACGCGCTCACGCTCATGGCTCCCGCCTTCAGCATTGTGCTCGAGGCGGAGGCTGGAGACGACCGCGCGGCAACGCAAGCCAGCAAATGGGCCCGTATCCTGCAGCGACTCTCTACGCCCGAGCAGTCGCGGAGCAGCACCTACTTCAAGGGCCTCGGCATCAGCCTGAACACCCTGACGTCAAAGCCTCAGCGCACAAAGCAAGGTCGTAAGCAGCTTGTGCCCATGCAGCCCTACAGCGAGGAAACCGCGCCTAGCGAACCTCAGCAGCCTGGGTCTGTGGGCGACCCGTCAAATGACGCCGCAAATGCGCCAGTCTCCCTTATTCACAGCTCGGCGCCCTCTGCAGGGCCCCGGCAAGTGGCCCCACGCTCTGAAAGCGTCTACTCGTCGAGCGGCCTCTACACAGGGTTCCAGCCGACGGGCATCCCGCGCAGCACTTCTGACAAGTCGGCGAGCTCGGCGAAGTCGTCGAAGTCGTCGAAGCGCCTCAGTCTGGGGCTCGCGAAGCCTGGCGCAATGTCTTTGGACCTCGGGTTCGGCGAGGATCTGAAGGGAATCCTGGGTGCTCTGGAGCCGGGCGCTCTCGAAGTAGGAGCGCTTGGCTCAACCTCGCTTGGACTTAGTGCAATCGGCGAGGATGTTAAATCAACCGGCCCCGAGGAGCCCAGAATAAAGGAGGTATTTGCTGCGCCCGCCGCGACGCTACAGCCTGAGCCAGAGTCAAAGGAAACTGAAGTACCCCAGCCACAGAATGATGATGCTGCTGCTGCTGCTGCTGCTGCTGCTGCTGCTGCTACCCATTCTCCTCCTCCTGCTACTGCAGCTCCTACACATGAGGCTCATGGCGGAAAGGCGACGAAGGATGACCTCGCGGCTCCCTCTAAGCCATTCTCGGACGTGAACAGTACTCCGAGCCCGAACTCTCTGTACTTGCAGAATGGGTCTCCGAGCAACTCCTCGCTGTTGTCGTCGTCGTCCAACAAGGAGCTGAACCGCATGGAAAGCATCCTTGTGAAGGAACAACAGCAGCAGCTCGATCGCTACGGTAACCGCGCAGCAGCTATGAGTTCCTTCGATCTGAGCCTCCCTTCGAGGCCGCAGTCTGTGTCGGCATCCTCGTCCGCGTCCCCGCTTGGATCTCACTCGTCCCCTTCGTCCACAAACCCGCCTCCAGGAATCCCGCCCCCTGTGCCAGCGAGTCACCCGGTCCGTGTTGCCAAACGAGTCTCGATTGCCATGACGTCTCCGTCGGTGCAGTACATTCCCCGCGACGATGAATCCGGCGCTGACTCTGATGGCGACGCAGCAAGCGAAGACGCCATGGCTGGCGGCCTACCGTCTCCAGAGCCCGAGCGGCGCTCGTCGCAACCGGCGGCCATGCGCAAAAAGAACCCCGGTATTGTTAAAGCGGTGAAGAAGCTCTGGAGCAAGCGCCGCGTCCCTAAAGAGCAGCACCGGGAGTTTAAGGGCCCTATGGAGCTTCTACGTGAGCAAGAGGAGCTCGAGCGCCAGCGATACGAGATCCCGCGCACAGAGACACCGCCACTGGACGAAGATGAAGAGGAGATGGCGCAGAAGTCTCGGTCCGAGATCCCGGAGCCGCCGCGCAATACTGCCGTGAGCGAGTGGAGGGCCCTCGCAATGGTTCAAGAAGAGTCTGAGAATGAGAGCACGCCGAGGCTGCCGTCAACTCAGGACGAGGCGCCACAGGTCGTGGCTCAGGCAGTCGTGCCGCCCACGCCGAGCCATGCCACGTCGGCCGTGCCGAAGCTGAACTCGCAGAGCTCGATTTCGGCGCTGTCATTCCGCTCGATGCGCTCACAGGCCTCGACCTCGAGTGCTTTAACATCCGACGAGTCTTCAAAGCAGCTGCGGCAGGACCAGCAGAAGGTGGAGCAGCCGAAACTTGTACAGCTGAAGCCCGAGGAGCCGAAGCCAGAGGGGCCTCCAACCGTGGCGCGACTTGACCCCAAGCAGGATGCCTCGTGGCAGCAGCTCGTGGAGCAGCATGTCAAGAAAGCGCCGGCGGCGTCTGCCGCCAAGCCCGAGCCTAAGCTCGCACTGCACGCGGGACCGGCCGTGAGCGCAAGCGCAAGCGCAAGCGCCAGCGCCAAGCCCGCGGCCGCGGCCGCGGCCGCGGCTCCCATGAGCCTGGACCCAGGCCGATTCACCACACCTGATCGCACAACGAACCCCATAATACGCAAGGTGTTTGAGTCCGGCAACAACAAGTCGACACCAGCATTGTCGAAAGCGGAGGGCCAGCACTCGGCGTCGTCGTCCTACTCCTCGTTTGGCTCGTTCAAGCGCTCGGCGCCGAGCTACGGCTCGCAGGCGTCGTCGCTGAGCTCGATTGCGTACTCGAACTCGGCGTCCTCGATTAGTGCGCCAAACCTCGTGGCACCGCAGAAGCCGAGCAACGCGCTGGAGGTAACCTTGTTGACGACGAACCTGTGGGTCTCGAAATGGGGCGGCACGAAGTGGACGCCGCTTTCCCAGCTCGAGCTCCGCACAGACGTCGTGGCCACATCCGCAGGGGTCAGGCTGCTGGTGATGAACCCCGGTGGAGTCGGCTGTATACCCGTGCGCTTCTCGGCTCAGTGCGAGCTGCGCCGCGTGTCGGCCCACGACACTGAGCTGAAGACTGTTGACAATACCTACATGTTCCGCGGGCGCGACCCAGAGAACTCGCAGAGGTTCTACCGGACTCTGGCAGCGCTCCAGACGGAGGGCGTAGGATCAACAGGTGTAACACTACCCACTGTCTCTGCATTAGAGCAGAACCACGATGATACCCTAGACAGCAGGCGCCGCACGCTCATTCCTCCCGTTCTGTCGCGGACTAGCTATGCGCCGAAGTACATGGGGATGTCCACTTCGACGATTGTGGAGGAGTAAGGTGTGGCCGTGGGCTTCACACCCATCAAAACTAACACCAATGTATTTATTTGTCTTGATTCCATATCTACGGTATGCTAATTCATCAGTTTGTCTGAAACAGTTTGTCTGAAACAGCGCAGTCTCGCGCGTTCGCATCATGCAATGCCCGCAAAGCTACATGGGAGGCCGGCTCGCCACGCTTGCCGTAGTGCGGAGTTCAGTGGCCGGGCTGGTTAGGCAGCAGAAGATTCTTCAGACGTGTTCGCTGAAATGCTAGTCGAGGGATCGTCCGCAGAAGCGTGCGCCGCCTCTGCCGAGGAGTTTCCAGCCTCCTCGTCAGTGGTCGCGCCCTCCGCATCCACTCTTTTGACCTCCTCGCGGACCTCGTCTGCCTCATCCTCGGCCTCGGTGTCTGAAAAATCAGGCTCGGGCTCGCGGACTTCGGGCCTCCTCTTCTGCGCGTACACAAGATGCCCGTAAGTGCCGAGCGCGGTCTTCATCTGCTCCTCTATTTCGACAGCGATGGCCAACAGCGCGGTTGCGTCCATGGTCCCGTACGCCTGCGGGCCCAGGGCCGCTGCCCGTTTCGATACGTACCAATGTATAGCCATTACGAGCGAGCTGTCCGGTAAGTCCGGGTGCTCCTCGAACGGGTATAATTGCAGCTGTTTCCATCGCTTCAACATGTATTCGTCGGGGGCTACCGGGCGTTCTGTGAGGCGCGAGCGGCTGGTTCGCGTTGGATCAGTAGCTTCGTGGCGGTGCCGGCCGGCCACGACATTGTACAGGCTATAAAAGGAGTGGCCTCCATGTTTATTTCGGCGCGAGCGGGCCATTGCAGATGCAAAAAAAAAGGTGGGCCCCAAAAAGTTCCAAAAAAGAGGGGCGAGCAGGGGTTTGAACCCTGGACCTCCTCGAAACAAGTAGCTAGTAACAACCCAAACGAGGCATTCTACCACTGAACTACTCACCCCAAACATGCTTAGTCTGCTCGAAGAGTGTTATATAACCGCCATTGCAAACTCGACTTGACGGGGTTACACTGACGTTGTGGAGACCTTGAGTTAATTAAGTGGATGGTATTGAGCAGCCGTTGAAGTTCGGGTTTTTGTAGACCAATCGACAATCTTTTCCGTTAGGCCTTGCACGAAAGACATTTACCGATCGGCTCACGCTATTTTAGACTGCAGCGAATGCGTGTCTACGGGCTCAGCGAAACCGCAGTGCGGTTGGATAGCCAGTAAATGAATTCCAGCACAAGTCCGCGCCATTCAGGGCCCCCCAATTGCACGCGTCGGTACTAAGCCACGCCACCACAATTACGCACAAGTGAGACAGCCGAAACCTTAAAACGGCGACACCAGTCACGATCAAATTTAGCTACGTAGTTTCACGAAAGCTCGTGTTGTTAAGTGCAGGTCTAGTTCCGGTGGCGGTAGGCGGCGCCGGCCTGGTGGCTGGGAAAGATCAGCGTGTCTGCAATGACCGTGTTTTCGCGGCGCGTCACGGCAAACGTGATGAGCTCGGCCACGTCCACAGCCGTCAAGGGCTCGGCGCCCTCGTACACTTTGGCGGCCTGTGCGGCGTCGCCGTTGTAACGCACGAGCGAGAACTCGGTCTCGACGGCGCCGGGGTCGATCTCGATGACGCGGATGCGCGTGTCGATCGTCTCTGTGCGCAGCGAGTTCGTGAAGCTGCGCACGGCAGCCTTTGTGGAGCAGTAGATTGAGCCCGTGGGATACGACTCGCGGCCAGCGATCGACGAAATGTTCACGACGTCCCCTGAGTTCCGCTCGCGGAACTGCGGCAGCAGCGCGTTCGTCAGCGTGATGAGGCCGAGCACGTTCGTGAAATACATCGACTGGATGTCCGCCGCTTTGACGGAGCCAACCTTGTCACTGCCGAGGGCCAACCCGGCATTGTTGACAAGAATGTCGATGTTCGTCCACTCAGCGGGCAGCGACTTCAGGAACTCGGGGATCTTGTCGTACTTGCTGACGTCCAGCGTCACGGGCAGAATGTGAATGCCCGCAAACTTGGCCTCGAGCGTGCTTTTGAGCGCCGCCAGGCGCTCGGTCCGGCGCGCGGCCAAGATGAGCCGCAGCTTACCCTGGGCGGCCGCGGCCAGCTCGAGCGCCGTGGCCTCACCAATGCCGGACGACGCGCCCGTCAGCAGCACGGTCTTGCCGGCAATCCGTTCCGCAGCTTTCGTCCCGTACGACATCTGTATAGTTTCGGTGTTGAGCGATGGTGGTGGGGTGGCTAAGGCGGAAGAGGGTCCCGAGCTAGTCCCGCAATCGCACTGCCGTCACCTGCCCTCGGCACACCATTTCACGACCGCCAGCCCGATAAAGCTTGGGGTGGCCCACGTGATGGGGGGTTCGCGCCGACGAACCCTCCACGCTCCGGCAATCGGCCGCACCGTGTCTGCTCCCAGATTGGGCGCGGCTAGGGTTACAACCGCTTTCGGTTCCTCCCCAGGTGTGGAAACGAACCGCCGCTGCTATCGGAAAATGGAATTGCCTGCAGACTACGCCAAATTGCCGGCGTTTCAGCGCCATGCATACATTGACAGCATGCGCACTGAGGTCTCGGAGCTGCAAGCGGCGTTAGACGAGCTCAGCGCGACGACGCCGCGCTTGGCGCTGTCGAAGTTCAGCCGCTCGCTGCTGCCCGTGCCGCCAAATCTAGGTCTGCGCTTGCATAAAACACTTAAGGTTTCGAAGAGCAGAGTGCTGGGGCTCGAGAAGTTCGGCGGTTCTGGCAGCGGCTTCGCCGAGCCGGGCTTCGTCACCACGACGCAGGACGGCATTGCGCTGCTATGGGACGCCCAAACCGGCCTCAAGTTCGAAACATTGTCAGTTGGGCGCGGCAGCATGATGACCGTGACCGTGAACCCCAGTTGCCGCGTCGCTGCCGCGGGTGGGCTCAGTTGTGCCGTCGACCTGTACAGCGTCGGCCAGCAGCTGCGCGACTTGACGGGCGACCGCACAGAGCCGTTCGAGTTTCCTGTTAGCCCGTACCAGTCGCGTCCCAGCAACACGCGCCCGGAGCAGTTCCGCCTCACGCTGAGCGGCCACGACGCGGCGATCGCAGCCACGCAGTTTCTCACTGACTCGCTCCTCGTCAGTGGGTCGCAGGACGGCGGCGTGCACATATGGGATATTTTGGCGGGAACCTCACTCTCGTCGTCGGTGCAGTCCGGCGGCGTGGTCGCCATATCGCGCTCCTCAGACAACGTCTTTTGTACCGCCGCGACGGACGGCAAGCTGAAGGTGTGGGATGTGCGCACGCGCGCGTCGGAAGCGCGCTGGTTCGGACTCTCCAGATCGCTGAATGGATGCGTCTTCATGCCTGAGGGCAGCAGCGTGTTGGCCTCGGACGACGCCGGGATGGTCCTGTTCGATCTGCGCACCAGCACGCCTCTCGAACTCTACCGCTTGGGCGGCACGCTCATCACGGCCTTTGACGTGTCTGCGTCAGGCAGATTTGCTTTTGTCGGTACGGATGTGGGCATCACGGTGCCGCTAGACCTCCTACAGAACCGCGTGCTCCAGCCTCTAGACACGCGCCGCGACCGCGTAAGCAGCGTGAAGGTAGTCGACGCCTCCGTATTCGCATCAAATTGGGACGGTGCAGTCCGCGAGTACGCAGCGCCGTCTGATGGCAAGAAATGAGTCTAGCTCTTGCGCCCATGCTGTCACTGTCGCCCCTGTTTGCCCCGCTGCGATACGATCGGCAATCGTATATCGGTATGAATAAGAGCAAGGCGAACGACTGACCCATTCGTGGCCAACTACATTATGTTTTAACACGAATATATCTTTATCAACACTGTATTTGGGTTCGATTGATCCGCGTTGCGGCCTGTTTTCTTCTTCTTCATGCGCTTGAAGGCAGTGCCGCCGCATTCTCGATTCGGGGAAGCGAGCTCCGCGGGGTCAAGTATGCAGGGGAAGCTGACGTGCAGGACAGCCCGCCCGCTAGTCCCGCGTGGCACTGATATGACTGTGCAGTATGCACCCGCTTAACTGCATGCACGGCGGAAATTTGGCCCAGGATCACCCTTACCTGGCCGCGGCGACTCTTAGCAAGCATCGTTTTAAAAGCCGACTTGGCATGGTGGGGCGCGGGCGGGGACGTCTACTGCAATGGTTTCTCGCTCAATATCAGCATGTGCTTGTGTATAACTCTACTTCTTGAGAAGCTCACTCTTTACATTCGCCTACATTGGTTATACTTTACTGGCAAGTAATTCTCTTTGTTTTTTTTTATGTTCTAAGAAGTGCCCGGATATGATTCCAAGTCATGGTCTGAATGATCGCTTAGGGTTATCCGCCGGAATCGTAACTGATTATCGTGGGCTTCGGTATCTCACGGCCGCCACCGGAAGGGGTATTGCTTCCTAGGGTAGATCCGAAGATCTTATCTCGCGTGACAGATTCATCTCTCTAGGTGAACGGCACTGAATGCTTGCTTCCGTGGACAATATAAGCTAACGCCGAGGTTACCGCGAACTCAGTTACGCAGCTGACAACAATCCCGTGGCCGGCGTCTGTCGTGGACGTCGCGATGCCGATCCTAGCTGCCCCGCCGGCCTCCGACGTTCGCTCGCATACGATTTCCTAGCTAACGTTACGTGCAGATGGGTACCGCAGCCCATGCAGATAACTGCTGCTGACTACATTGGTCCGCGGCGACTTAACGCTCTGGGTACGGGTTCTTTATCACTGCTGGCTTATGCCTTATCCTGCATACAAACGCTTAAATATTTCACTTTCAACAAGGGCCACAGTGTAGCATCCGAGCAAAATATGGCTGACCACGACATTCCCCCCGTGTCTCAAGGAGTCGGCTATGGCATCGTTGTCGGCGTCGGACTTGCGTTCGCTCTGGGTATGGTCCTCGTCACTTTGGCTCTACGACGGTACCAAAAGGAACGCGTAGACGCAGCAGAGTTTGCCACGGCTGGACGCTCCGTTAACTCGGGTCTCATCGCCTCTGCCGTAGTAAGTAGCTGGACTTGGGCCGCTACGTTGCTCGTGTCCACGACGCAGGCGTATTCGAACGGTGTGTTTGGTCCCATTTCCTACGCGTCAGGTGCCGCCGTCCAGATTGTTCTGTTCGCGACAATTGCAATCGAGCTAAAGCGTAAGGCCCCGGGCGTTTACACATATCTCGAGGTCGTGAAGGCGCGGTTCGGGACGCTGGCACACGCCATTTTCATGTTCTTTGCCATGGCCACGAATATCCTTGTCACGGCTATGCTTATTGCTGGCGCGTCATCTGCGTTTGAGTCGCTGACGGGAATGCACCCTATCGCCGCTTGTTTCCTGGTTCCGCTGGGCGTCACGCTCTATACGCTTGCCGGTGGTCTGAAGGCGACGTTCCTCACTGACTACGTTCACACGCTCATCCTGTTTGTGATTATCTTCCTGTTTGCATTCACCGTTTACGCAAACAACAGCTTTCTCGGCTCGCCAGGGCGTCTCTACGACTTGCTCGTGGATCTGGCCAAGACGCAGCCCATCGAGGGCAACAAGGACGGCTCTTACTTGACGATGAAGAGCCGCCCCGCAGGTTTGTTCATGGTCATCAATTTGTGCGGTAACTTCGGCACTGTATTCCTTGATACCGGCTACTGGAACAAGGCCATTGCGGCGGGTCCTGCCGCGGCGTTGCCAGGCTACTTCATCGGCGGCCTCGCATGGTTCGCGCTGCCATGGGTGTGTGCCACGACGATGGGCCTGGCTGGTGCGGTGCTTGAGCACACCCCGTTGTGGCCAACCTATCCTCGAGCAATGACGCCCGATGAGGTGAGCGCAGGTCTGACGCTACCATACGCAGCCGTAGCTTTGCTCGGTAAGGGAGGCGGTGGTGCAGCTCTACTTATGGTGTTCATGGCCGTGACGAGTGCTGCATCGGCGGAAATGGTTGCTGTGTCCTCAATCTGGACTTACGACGTTTACCGCACCTACATTTCGCCGAATGCGTCTAGCAAGAAGCTCATTTGGCAGACCCATGCCAGTGTTACTGTGTTCATTCTCGTCATGATTGGCTTCTCGATTGGGTTGCACTACGGCGGTGTAGGCATGGGCTACCTGTACACTCTCATGGGAGTAATCATTTGTCCAGCCGTCATTCCTGTGTCGCTGACGATGTTCTGGAGCGGACTCAACAAGTGGTCCGTTTGGATTGCACCTCCACTTGGTCTCGGATTAGGCATTGCGACGTGGGCTGCCATCACTGCGGGTCTCTTCAACAACTCGTTTACTCTCGCCACTACGGGCTCTGATTATCCGATGATGGGGGGTAGCCTAGTATCGCTGCTGTCGCCGCTAATCATCATTGCCGTCTGTCAGCTTATTGGTGGGCACGCGCACTACGATTTTAACAATCTGCGGGACTTTCAGACCGTACGCGAGTTGCCTCCCAATGAGGACGAGAACGCGTCGGACTCTAAAGAGGACCAGCGCGTCATCGAAGCCCGCACTGCAGCTGTGCTTGCTGCGGATGAGCGTTATGAAGAGGATGAGCGCGTGCTCAAACGCTCTGCGGTCTTTGCCCGCATTGCATGTGTCGTAGTCTCCCTTGCTCTGCTTATTATATGGCCTATGCCCATGTACGGCTCTGGCTACATCTTCTCGAAGCCTTTTTTCACCGGATGGGTTGTTGTGGGCTTCATCTGGCTCTTCCTCTCGATGTTTGCTGTCGAACTGCTACCATTATGGCAGGGCCGCATGGCTATCGCCCACACGTGCCGCGGTGTTTGGTGGGATCTCACCGGGCAGTCAAGAAAGCTGCGTGAGTGGCAAGACGAACATCCTGGCGAGCTGCACGAGTCCTTCTCCCCGGTACCATCGCCGATCATGGGATTAGCAGTAGCCAACGACGCTCCCGCTCTCGTGAAACGGGACTAAGGGTAGTTTGTGCTACTGAATTATTTATACGTCTCTAATTTCGATTCTTATTTAACGCGTTCCGTCAGCGGCGATCTGCTTCCATATCGCCGCATCCTCGTAGCATCCTCGTTGCACATTTGCAGCCCCTAAGCGCGCGCGGGTTACATCATGAACCATAGGGGCCGGGGAAAAACCACCCGCGGCGAAAAAGGTGTATACCAGAAGAAAAAAAAAAAAAAACCATAAGCCAAATACATTGTGATCAGGGGCCCCTACTTGCTTAGCCTTATTTCTCTCACTCTAGAGAGCAACGTCGCGCGCGCTACTGAAGCGCTATCGTCTCAACAAAGGCGCGCCAGCTCCAGAACCAAATATTTGTTAAACACCAAAAATGAAGCACTATACCTTTGCAACAACCACGTTTTTAGTTTGGGTTATAGCTTCTTTCTTAATCTTAGAGTGCGCGTCTCGCTCCAGGTACTTCCCGCTAATACGCGCCATCGTCGCGGTTGGTCTTGTCATGTGACCAAAACTACAAGATTACTGACGCGACAAAATGATATTCGCTTAGCCACCCATTGGACATTCTCGTTCGCGGCCACATATGGGAGTGCCATTGGAAGAAGTTCGCGAACGGAATCGCGAACGCATTGCGGCCGCATTCGCAGGCTTTGACGAAGATCCTGTTGCGGTGCTCGCAAAGCTGCCGTATGACGACTTAGACTTCTGGCTCGATCTTGTTCCTGGTGGAGCCGCGCATGGCGTCCCCAAGGCCTTGAGTGCAGTTTACGAAGGTAGTTTAGTGTTTTTACGCCGCCAGATTGCTGAGCTTAACTTGGCCTACCCCGAAGAGCCTGTGGACGGTATTGCTCCCGAATGCAGCGATCAAGAGAACGACGTTCAGGGCCCTGACGATTCATGGGTCGCGTTTAACACATTCTACACGCAATTATCGGCGGAAGAAGCGAGTCGATGTACTACGGTGCTTCGTTTTGTCGCGTTTGCTACTATGAAGGCTCGCGACAGGGGCGCCTCGATGGGCAAGCGTGCGACGCGCGCTTGGGTTGCCGGTGCTTTTTTGCGCGTCACAGACCCTGCACTTGCCTGCTTGGCGATGCGCATAATGCTCGATCTCGTCGTCACGGACGCGTACGTACCGCCGTACTCCACGCTTGATGTCGTGCTTCGTGCGGCCCTGCTCGTGCCCTGCGGCAGCGGCAGCACACCACAAACGGCAAGCCAGAGTCTCGCTCAGTTTGTTGAAAGTGATGAGCTTACCGCTGAGGTCATCGCTCAAAACGTTAATCCGTCCGACTTGCAGGGCCTTGCACGACAGATAGGTGGGCGAGAAGCGTCAAATCAAGTGGCTCAGCTGCGTCTCTCGCGAGCCCTTGAGGGCCCCAGTACAAGGGTCGCGCTGATCGAGCTGCAGATATACAGCCTTTGCGCGCTCTTTGCCCTGACCTATCCATCTGGATTTGACGAGCTGATCAGTAGGCCTGCGCCAAGCGCCCTGGCTGCTGTGGCCGCCCTTACGCGTGCCCCAGACGATGAGCTGTTCACGCCCCTCAAAGTCGCGGTGGCCGATACTCTGTGGTGCGTGCTTGGCGTTCAAGGCGAAGACGACTGGCCGGAAGCGTACGCATTGCGTCTCGGCATTAACACTCAGCTAGCAGTCATCAAGGATGCTAGTGGCGACAAGGCCTATCTGCTGCGACTCTTGTCTGCTGTATCCTATGGCGTCACTTCCGTGGGCACTTTCCTCCCTGGCATGCTGCACATTGCTACGGATAGTACAACTCCGGCAGAGCTCAAGTTGATTGCAGGAAATGTCATGAGCCTCGTCGTACGAGATGAAGCTCTCACCCCAGGCGCCCTGCGCAGCCATAACGCCTACACGCTACTGGTTCGCGAACTCTCCCACAGCGCAGCGGCCGCGGCTGAGGCGACTACGGACAGGCAAGCACAAATAGCTGCCGGACTCGCCGAGGTGTATACCCACCTTTTCAAATATTGGATTGAGGATGCTCGCACTGCGGAGCTTGAACATGCTCTTATAAACAGTGACTTTTTCGACGCATGTGCGGACCTCGCCGCACCGGCACTAGGGGCGTTCGTTCGGAGGCGTACTGCAATGGTGGCGATCGTAATCGCTTCTTCGATGCTGGATCATTCGCGCATTGAGCCACTCATGGAGCGTGGCGTCGTCGACAGATTTATAGCTGCGCTACATGGCCTCGTAGACGCTCACTTGCCTAGCATCCATGTTGTGGATGCTATGGTCCGTCAGCTCTGGACTGGGGCCACTGATGCAGCTTATGAGGGTCTTGTCAAGCATGCTTTTGACCGCGTTCTCGCTTCACCTCAACATTGGTCGTTCATACGACTGGATGTCAAGTCTCTAATAGAGCGCAGTAGTAATGCGCATGAATATAGACTTGCTGCGCTCAACGAAGGCCTCAAATGGGCTCTTGCGCCAGGTCAAGATATGCCGCTAGAGGACAATAGTGAGGCTTCTTCATCGGCCAGGAAAGAGCTAGAGTTCCGACAGAACGCTGCAAAATTTGCGTTTGATCAGCTTGATGGTAGACCGGCGTTGGATCCGGAAACGATTGCAAAGCTTTTTGCTGCAGCTCAAGCGGCTAACGTGCGCTTTGGGGCTTTAAAATATTATGGCGCTCAAAATCTGGATGGTTGTGTCACTCGATTCCTAAGTGATAGTGCTCAGAAGAGGGACCAAGCCTCCTTCTTATTGGCAGTCGACAAAGTGTCTTTGGCGTTCGAGCCCTTTGCGGCAAACGAGGTGGCTCCGAATCCGATATGCTCCTACGAAGAATCGACGGCTATGATTTTGGAAGGCATGGTGATAGGATCAATAGCAGCCGCGTATGAGAAGGATTGCACGAAATACTCGGACGCCACTCGTCTTGCATTCCGGGCGGGTGGTTTATTTACCGACAAGTTCCGCATGCAATTCGTTCGCAAAATAATGAGCCACGCTGAGCTCAAATACAACACGGAGAGAAAGTCTGAAAGCGTACGCCACTTGCTCCTCTTTTTACGGAACATCGCGTTTGATTGGATACCTGTGGGCTCAGATGCTGCGGCTGATTACAACGATTTTGTGATTTCTGCATGCCACATCCTGCGTATGGCGTTCGAATACAGAGATGAGCCCACGCGGACTCTAACGTTCTCAGTTTTGGGACACATTGCCGAACAGCAACAGGGGTTTGCTATTTCAGATGTTGCCGAAGAGGAAATTGACTCCGTGGTAACCGCCGCACTCGAATCAGAGAAGCTGAAGGCGCGCTCTGCCATTCCCACTTGGTTTGGAAAGCGCGACGGTCCAAGAACGGTGGCGTCTCGTTGGAAAGGTATGCTTGGAGAGGTCGCTCGTTCCGACCCCGCTGCTGTCATGGATTTAATTAGTTCCATTTCGGACCGGGATTTCTCGCGCAACATCAATAGTTTCCTTGAAGCCGGAGATGTTGCTTTGGCTGAAGTGCGCCTAGGCAAGATGGGCCACTATCTTGAACTGGTGGCTGGAATTGCAGGTCGCTTGCGGTTTCCTTGGATTCCGTTCGAAAGTATGTTTTGGTCTGGCGCACAAGAGGCTCTCAAGTTGGTCATGGCTCAGTTCAGAGCAACTGGAGCACAGGAAGCTGATCTTACTACTCTTTTCGGTCCTCTCTCAGCACTGGTAGAGCATGCGTTGTGTCTCACGCTCATAGAATCTCATGAGCAAGGTCTCAGTGCTGAAGAGCAATTGAGTAGTATTCACCGATCACCCATAAGTTATGCTGAAAGTGACGCACTCAAAATGATGGACGTCATGAAGTTCGCTTTGGAGCAATTTTTGGTCACGAAGGTATCTAGTTCGTGCAAGACGGATGAAACCGCTGAGAGCACCATATCCGGCATGGCGTGGCTTCTGGTGCGATTTGTTGATCACTCGTCTTACGCGGCAAAGTATGTCGTTGAGTCGGGCCTTTTCAGCTTACTCGTTCAGTGCACTCATGGTGACTTCCGCAAAGGAGCTGATTCACCTGTGTTAGAATCTAAGGGCCGCAAAGAAGATGAAGTGACGGAGGAAAGTGCGCTGCAAGGACGAGGTTCGTTTCGGACGGCGGACCCAGCCGTTGCCGACGCGACAGAACGAAGCCTGCGCGCAGTTGCTCATGCAATCAGCACCGCAGGTGTTGCTGGCGAGAGAAAGGTCATTATGCTTCTTGACACTCCACGTGTGCTGGGTTTCAACCAAGTACAGCATATTGATGATGTGAAGTATTTGCTTTTGCGCCGGCCTGAGCTTCGGCACGCTGCCGTTCAGCACATTGCACGGACGTCGCGAGGTTTGACGCCTTCTTCAGATGTTCCAAACAATCAACTGGACATAGTATCGCTTGACTCCCTCTCTCTTAGAAACGTTGAAGGAATGCTTGTGGCTTTGGTGCCTGCATTCCTCGGTGATGATCTCCGAATGTCAGAAGTAGCAGGTGACACGCTCGTGGACCTTTTGTGTTCTGTGGGCGCTGCGCGCGACGCGGTCTTGAGCCAGTATCCTGACATCGTTGTGAAGGTCACGCGAAAGTTTGGCCCTCGTCATGTGCCAGACGATCCCCGGCTGGGTGGAAGCACTTCAGATGCTCACATTCTCGAGACCTCTATCAGATTCTTATCGGTGCTGTCCGTTCAGGGACTTGATGACCCCTTCACTATGAGTGTTCGCCATTCATTGATCCGGTCAACGGAAGCGCTGTTTACTGGTGCTCTTGAGGTGATGCGGTCCGATGTTATGGCGGACTTGGCTGCAGGTCAGTATGAAAATGCTGCCTTCTTGATGTACTTCATTGCAAGCGTACTTCTCCGTGCTGCCACAATGCAAAATCGGGTTGAGTTTCCAGCGTGGGCTCGAGTTGATGCCGATGATCACACCCCTCCAATTGTGAAAGCACTACGGTCGTCACACGTGTTGGCAGGATATCTCGAAATCTATGCGCATCTGGACCCTTCGGCGCTTGTAACACGGATGTTCCGGGATGAGGTTTTGGGCTTATTAGAAGAATACACTATGATCGAGAGCTACGATGTGTCTCACAAGGTGGATACTACTGCTGCTGGTCAAGATGACGAGTCGGATGACAACGAGCAGCCAAATGACCATCGCGAGCCCCATCGTCATAGGCACCGGGACGAGATTCCAGTTGACCGAGATGTATTCCGAAACTCTGTTCTTGGTGATATTGATGCTGAGAATGTCGAAGATGATGAATACATGGACTACGACGACGAAGACATGGGATCTATGGAAGAGGAAGGGTTCGACAGTGACGAGTGGAGCGACGAAGGGAGTCATGACTCTGGTGAAGAGATGAGCTACGACGAAAGTGACATGAGTAGTGGTGGTGCGGAGGATATCGCTGATACGATGAGCATAGTGAGATATGCCAGTGACGGCGATGATACGTCGTCTGGTGAGGAAGACGTGTATCTTTTAGGAGCTTCTGGTGATGAAGAAGAGAGCGATCCCGCGCTCACCCCCGAGGTCATAGAAACGGTTTTTAGCTCGGAAGATTTACACGACGTCTCGTCGGAGCAATCAACAGACAGTGAGCTTGAGGGCTTCGAGCCAGAGAGTTCAGATGTGGATACGCAAATGCCTTCTGATGTGGATATCGTGCTCGAGGGTGCCCAGCCGATCACTGGCTTCGATCTGATGAACGGTATTCTGCTGCGATTTGGCAATGAGCTTGATATGCTAGATGAGCCCGATATTGATGTCGATGATGACTCTGATGCGGAGGATATGGAGCCATATGCTACCAGCGCCTTATTTACTACTGGTATTCCAGAGGGTGGCAAGGGCCAGCCTGTCCTCAATGAAAATGAGGGTCCGTTAGCATGGTGGAATGAAAGTGCGCTGCAATCTAGCGAGGTTTCAGCTCAAATTGACACGTACATGGAGGCTAACGCACAGGAAGTCACAGGACCTGCCAACGACGCCACTATAGCTGTCGTGCGCAGTCGTCAAAAGAATATGGCGCCTCCAGCTCGCACATTTGGTTCCAAGCGCTTTTTAGAAACAGAGAAATTTGTTGCCTCTTTGACACGCATGCTATATTCGACGGTATTTGAGGAGGATCGCTTGAGCATTAGGGAGGTTGTATTGGCACTTCTTCAGTATCGAGAAGGACGTGACGTGATCGTTGATCTTATTATGGGAACCCTTTTCGAAGCATCCAATGGTAATATCACGGCCTCATACGCCAAGGTATGCGCTGTCTTAGAAGTCTCGGCTTCTGTGCCTTATGAGGCCACTCCTGCATTGGTTTGCGCGAACTGTTTGACACTAATGTGCGACGTTTATGAATGGCATGACGTCTCGCCCGAAACACGCCACGGTCGCGACCGTCTATGTCGAAGGTTGAGCCGAGCTGTCCTACGCAACTACGGACCCAAGCTTGTCGAGCTTCTAGCCATGCCACAAATCTGTCAGAACCGTAAGCTGCTCCACAGTGCCGCTATGCTCGTGCTTCATGTACTTTCCATTATGGGGACACGACGCTTCGACAGCAGTACGGAGACACTGGCGCAACTGGCAAAGGTCCTAGGGCTACGTGAGTGTACCTCAGAGTCTTTCAGCGCCTTGACAGAGATTATTCAAAAACATCTTCGAACGGATGCTCTGTTGCCTAACGTCATTCGCGAAACACGCCGTGCACGGTCTTCCCTGTTGGTCTTACTTCCTGCAGTAGCGAAACTCGATGTCACCAGCGACACAGTAGATGCCTTTGCTACGGAGCAGGTCAAGCTTTTGCGCCTCATGTCTCTCTTGAATCGCATATATGAGCCTCAGCAGGTCCTCGCTGCCCTGAAGAGTGTTAATCTACTTCCGCTATGGCACAGCGTGGGGACGAGGCTAAGCAATGGCACTTTAGATGGGCCCACAAATGGTCGTGGATTCGCGTCTGGCGTCTCGCTACTGGAGAGCTTTGCGCTTGCGCTATCGGCAGCGATAAGGTGGAAGAGCCCCGAGCCAGATACGCATCCAGCTCTGACAAAATATGCACAATGGATTCGAAGCTACCTTCGGTCTTTCATGGGACAGCGCAAGGCTTTGATAAACGAACTCTTACGCGCTCGACCGAACCTGTACCTCGGTCCAATGGGCGAAATGGCAAGGACTCTGAATCTGTTTGATTTCCAGTCTAAGCAAATCTGGCTAAGGTCTAAAGTGGCAGATGACGTGGCCCGAGTTCGTTCAGAAGTACATGAGCTCAGGTTCACTGTACGACGGCAAGGCGTGCTTGAGGACTCTTTCACGGCACTGCACGATTTACGGGGTCCCATCCTTCGGGCTCCTATGTTTGTGATGTTTGAGAATGAAGAGGCTGTAGATGCTGGTGGAGTATCTCGGGAGTGGCTCGAACTGATTGCTCGTGAAATTCTCAACCCTGCGTACGCCTTATTCACGCCAACGCAAGAGGGCTCATCTGTTTATCAAGTGAACAGAGACTCTGGGATAAATCCGAATCATCTCGAATACTTTCTTGTTGTCGGGCGTGTATTAGGGCGGGCCGTGTATGATGGTCGTATGGTTGGGCTCTACTTCAGTCGCATTCTCTACAAATATCTGTTGGGGCGCCCGAACGTCACCCTCGCCGACATGGAGGCCGTGGACGAACAGTACTACAAATCGCTGGTCTGGATGTTAGAGATGGATGTTACTGACGTCATTGAGGAAACCTTCAGTGTCGAGGGCGAGCAATTTGGTCGACCTTTCACAGTGGATCTGATCGAGAATGGTCGCAACATCCCAGTCACAGAGAAGAACAAGCAAGAGTACGTCAAACGGATTGTTGAGTACAAACTGGTGGAAAGTGTCAAAGACCAGTTGGCTGCGCTTCGACGTGGGTTCAATGATGTGGTCAAGCCAGAGCTAGTTGAACTTTTCGATGAGCAAGAGCTCGAGCTCTTACTTTGTGGACTGCCGACGATCCGCGTGGACGACTGGCGGGCGAACACCACTTATGTCGGGTACAATGCTGACTCGCCCCAGATTCGATGGTTCTGGACAGCTGTTGCATCTTTCAGTACCGAGGAACGCGCTAAATTGCTGCAGTTCTCGACAGGGACGTCTCGTGTTCCTGTGCTTGGGTTTGCTCATCTCGAATCAAGCAGTGCTGGTACACAGTTCCAGATACACAAAGAGCACGGCAGCACAAACCGCTGGCCTTCGTCGCACACTTGCATGAATCAAATTAACCTCCCTGCATATGAGAGCTACAAGAAGCTCCGAACCATGCTATTGCGAGCAATTGTGGAGGGCTCTGAAGGTTTCGGGTTCGTGTGACGCGCGCATCAAAAATAGTATATATATATATGTGTGTGTGTGTGTTTCTACCGCTTTTACGTTCTAGTCCGGGCTAGCCAGTTCTCCTTGAACACCTAGATTTACAGTTTTTGACAAACATTTTACGTGAATGCCGATGCTTCAGGACTGCACCTTCACTGATCTCATCAACAATTAGGGCGTCTGGTGTAGTTGGTTATCACATGCGCTTAGCACCATTGCTAGTTTGCGCGAGGTCCCCGGTTCGACTCCGGTGTCGTCCAAATTTTTTTCTTGATTGCTTTTTTTTCTTACCATTGAATTTCGTTCACTACTCAAATGATGCGTCTCCTAACGTAGTCTACTGTTGGTCTTTTTTTTTGGCTATAACTACGGCGGCGTCGTATAACGTCTCAAAAAACTGAACGAGAGGATAACCACTTTTGTCAGGCGGGCATGTTTTTAAGCTCGAAAAAGTAAGTTGAAACCACTAAAATGATAAAATAAAAATGACTATTTAAGCTAATTGATATAAGCTCAGCCTGCCTCAAGGCAAGGTGCTGTAGTTCGCAGTCAGAGTCCACGTCGAGGCCCAAGTCGTGTTTGCAGACTTTTTGCCAGTGTCGTTGTTCTTCAGACCCTTCGGCTGGAACAGGCCGTTGGTGAATGAACCCAGCGACTTCAGAAGGCCGTCTGTGTTCATCGAGGGGCCGGCAACAGCAGGAGCAATGACCATTGCGAGGTAGATGATGAACACCAGGAAATACAAGGACGCATACTTCTTCACCATGCGCTTGCGAAGAGCCTCCTGCTTCACAGAGAAAATAGGAGGACGGATCTGCTGCGACGGCGAGAGCCAGAACAGAAGCATCGAGTGCCACTTGTCAATCTTGGGGATGACAAGCATAGGAAGCTGCAAGAAGAGAATAAGGTGTCCAAGCAGGAAGTCACCGGCGAACATCTCGCACTCCACAACCTTGACGACGAACTCACGGGCAGGCTGCGTCCATGCCATCCAGCCCAGGTGAGTGCCGTACCATTTGCCGCTCCACCAGGCGCGGTTAGCGTTGTCGGCCTTGAACTCACGCGTCAGCGTGAAGGCGACCAAGATCTTGCAGATAAGACGCTGCAGCAAGAGTGATGCAATGGTTCCAAGCAGACCACGAGTGAAGTTCCATGACTCGAACAGCCACATGATCTCAAAGAACGCAATCTGCATAACAACAGCAACACCGTGAGCGATGGCAGCGTTCACGGTTGCCGTTCTCTTGCAGCACAACGCCGTGAGCGGACCGCAGAAACAAGCAATGAAGCCCAGAACCATTACCGCACCGGCGTTGATTACAAGAGGACCAAGCGCGCAGATAATGACACGCAGGATCGAGTTGACCGGTACGATCTCCTTACCTTGGTTGTTCTTTTGAATGACACCAGTCTGCGCATTGATGAACATGTACGGGACAAAAGCGCATCCGAAAACGATGAGCGGGATGAACACCTCTGTGAGGAACGCAGAAAGGAAACCAACACGGTTAGCATCGCCAGCCGTACGCTCACTGACATCACCAAGCAACTTACGCTTGTAACCGGTGACACGCGTACGCGTGAGTCGAACATAACCAATCCAAGAGTTGCGGTGGAACTTCGAGTTACCACGCGTGAGCCATCGGATAAAGTCACGGTAGTCAATCATGAAGTCCTGCCACGCAAACTGGTGCGGGTTGTAGATGAATGGCGATACGATCATGGCCATCAGTGTGAGCCAGAACCACAACAGCGATGCGCGCCACATAGAAATGGTGCCGAACAGCAGCATTAGTAGCGAACGACTGCCAAGGTAGATAGAGTCGCTGCTAAATCTCGAGAATAGCACGGAGAACGGAATGCGGGCTGTTGCAACACCACGACCCGTGGAAATGTAGCGTGCACCACCGAAGCTCAAGTTCGTTACCAACGAAGACGCATAGACCTGGCAGACGAAAACCTCAAACATGGGCGAGAGCGACGCAAAATGCTTTGCAAAACGCTGCACAGCTCGCCACAGACCGCGTTCGCACAGTTCCTGGACCACGAGAGGTACAAAAGCGATGAAGAAGACAATGAAAATAGACAACACACAGCGGTCAATCCAGTGCCTCACCGGCTGCAGCATGTAGCATCCCAGAGGAACATGCGGGTCACGCGAGGGCTTGTTCTTGTCATAGTAGCAGATGATTGCTTCGGATGTCAGCGAACCAATGTTCATGAGCGAGATCATGAACATTTGAATGGAGATAACGATGAACATGTTGTTGATGTGGAATCCCGGGTGAGCGTAGAAGAAGGAAAGGAAGCGGTCCAGTGGCAACTGCGTGCCGAGGTAATAATACTCGCGACTCAACATTTGCTCGCCCATACCAGTTCCGATCTTCGTAGTGAAATTGAGGATAGATGAGAAACCAAGATCACGGCCCTTACCACACTGGAAGTATTCGCAATGCTTGATTCGGCCACCGCGCATGATGGCGGCCATACCAGCGTAGATATCCTCGTTCAAATGCAGGCCCTTCTGCGCCTTGGAAACACCGCCACGAGTAGTCATGTAGATACCGTTGAGGAAATCCGGGTGACCATAGTGCAACTTGGCACCCACTTGAGCCAGTGTACGGGCGAACAGAGTACCGAACGTCTGTTCCTTACCAGCCGCAACATCACCAAGTACACCCACGTTCTCACTGAAAATGTACTCACGAGCACCGACGATAGCCACAGGGTTGTGGTCGGCAACAGCAGAGGGAATACCAGGCGTGTACGGGTTACCAATATCCATGTTCAGCTCCTCGAACTCAGCCAGGACAGAACGCACCTTTAGGCACTCCTCAAGGTAGTTGTCCTGGTTAGCATCGATAAGCTGCAGGTACTCACCGCGGTAGAAGATCAGCGCGTGGTTCTGGTTATCAGACTTACCGTCACCCAAGATCGGGTTACCAGAAAGTTGGACCCGGAACTTCGGCCGACGGCGGCCGTTCTCCATGATTTCGCAGTGACCATCAATCAGTGAGCTGAACACACGAGGTTCTTCCTCCTCACTCTCCGCCGGCTCCTCATCCAGATACGCAATCTGCAAGTCGGGGTAGGCACGGAGCAGGAACTCAGCATTCTCCATCTCGTCCGGACGGAATTTAGCCAGGCGTTGCATCGAAATAACAAACTTGAACTTACGACGCGCCATGCGCTCGAGCTCCATTTCGAGACGTTCCGTGTTACCACCAAACATTTGGACGATTTCAGGGTTCTCAACGCGGTAAAGGAGCTTGATAGCACGGGAGTAGTTCATGAAGCCAGAAACAGTACGGTACAGCGTCTGCGACCGCAGAGATGCCCAGATACGTGTGCGCAGAGTGTATTCAGGAGCGGCAGACTTGAAACCAATGCAGTAAAACGGCAGATCATCAATCTTGTTCTTAACGGCGGTCACATCATCCTCATCCTTGTCGACACCAGGAGTAGTCACATTTCCGTTTTCATCGAAGTTGGACTCCTCGGCAAGAATCTTTGTGTCCTTGACGAAGCACTCCCACTCGACAGGGTGCAGCTGCTTCAAGTATTCCAGCAAAGTCACACGCGTGTACTGATCCTCCTCACGAATAATCTCACGCAAGCTGAGCAAGATCTTTTCGCTGTAGTGGGGCACCAGGACAGTGAACGTCGGCATGTTGTCGACGGGGAGAGGCTCCGGCATAGGCGTGGACAACGACTGCGCGAAGAACGAGATACGGCGCTCGGCCTCAGAGTTAGGCGGGAAGAATTCGGAGGTCACTTGGTTGTCGTCCTGAGAGACGAAGAAGGTTGGCGCGCGCAATGTGCGCTTTCCCTCAACCTCCGACGGAACCTGGTGGTACAGCAACATTTGAACATGGTCAATAGCAAGCAAGTGCTCGCGGTACATGGAGATGACGATCGCATTCCAGATCTGCGAGATGAGCACCTTGGGTTTGTACTTGATTTCCATGTCGTTCGTAGCCAAGATCTTCGAGTAGATACGCTTCGGCAGGCGGCTGAAGATGTTACGCCACGGCGTCCAGATGGAGATACCGAGGTAGAACGAACGGCCGACCGAGAAGATCGTGTTGCACAGAATGAACCACAGATAAGTATCCAGGAAGAACAAGCACAGGTCCGTTGCGTACATGATACCAAGAACAATCTGCGGCTGAACCTTGCAGACGGCGTTCGCCTTACTGCCGAACCAAATCTCACCAATGCAACGCATCTTCATGTGGCCCAAGTCGTGAATAGGATCCTTGATAGACAGAATGAGGAAGAAGTAGGACTCAGAGAGCTTGGCACCAAACACAGTGCACCAAACAATGTAACTGAGCCACATGTCAACACCCTTCAGCTTTGCAAACGAAGCTGTGAAGGTCTGCGAAGCGTGGTACCTACGCGTGGACTTGTTGAGGTACGAGCCGAACAGGCCACCAAGGGGCATGATCGAGAAGAACAGGAACGTGAAGAGCGAGATGAAGAACCCGACGATGCCGACAGCCAGTCCCGAAGTGGACTTGCGGAAGCCGAGATATCCAAGGACGTAGACTGGTGTGATGAGGTTCACGATCAGGATAAGGATCAAGAACATGAAGCGGCGACCGAGATGCTGAGCGCCTGCCCATTTTCGTGGCACGAACGCCCACTCCGAGAGAGTAGCGATAAGCTGGATACCGGTAGCAAGACAGCCACCGATAGATGCGACAGCCCACGAAGTTTGACCCAGTGCCGAGTAATCGTTCAGGTAGTTCCAGTCCTTCGTGTAAAGAGGGGAGGAGTTATAACTGGCGTAGAACCAGTAAGAGACAATGTGGATGACCCAGATACGGTTGAAGTTCACGGCCATGTGGAACCAAGAACGGGTCTCACGGTAAGTCTTGAAGAAGACGTTGCGCCACACAACGTCACCAAGACGGAAGTAACGCTCGCCCTGTGGCACATCAATCATACGTGTACCATCCTCGAACGAGATGCGCTCGATACCTTCCGGGTACCAGAAGAGCTGGTTCACATCGTCGTAACCGATGACGCTCTTGTGGTCGCGCTCACGCTTCACGTAGTGGCCGTTATGAATCTCGTAAACCTGTCCACGGATGAACTGGTAGAGCGGCGTGATGACGCGGTTGAGGTAATCGCCCTCGGGCACGGGCTCGACGCGGTTCTGGCACTCGGGGCTGAGGAAGTAGTCGTCGGCACACTTGTAGATGAAGCAGAGCAACTCGGGTGTGAAACGCACCTGGTTTGCCTCGCCCCACAACAAGAGGTACAAAGCGATTTGGCGCACGCGCTCCTGCGGCGTCAGAACGTTCATACGCGACTTCCAGCGGTACTCACCGGCCTCAAGCGAGTAGTCGCCCTCGAGCTCCTCGAGCGTGCGCTGTGTATCGGCCGAGGGGCCGGCCACGTCCGGGATGTCCTCGCCGGCCTTCTTCTTCAGCTTCCGGGACTTCTTGCGGGCCTTGCGCACCTTCTTGCTGGCCTTGCCCGTGCCGAGCTTCATGTTGCGGAAACCGATCTCGTCGTCGAGGTCAACCTGGGCCGCGAAGTACCACTTGCGGTAGTTCGCGTGGTCGCCGCCAATGTAGTCGGCGTGCAGCGATAGGAGCGCCTGGTTCGGCGTCATGCGCGACGCACGCGAGTCGAGCAGCACAAGCAAGTGGTCGTACATATTACGCATGGAGTCACGCTGGAAACCGAACTTGTTTGTCAGGTCGATGAAAATATCCTCGATCTGCTCCTTCGTGATAGGAACCTGGTTCTGGACGCTCCAGGCCGGGTACGGCTCGTGGAAGCGCGGCACGTTCATGCCTGCGCCGTAAACGGGCGTCGACGTACCACTGCGCGCACCGCCCACGGCCTGGCTGTAGGACGAGGCGTCATAGTCGCCGGCATAGTCCTGCGTCGAGGGCATATATGAACCTTGGTCGTTGTAGTCGGCACCCGTACGCATCGTGAAGTCGCTGAACGTCTCGGAAGCGCCATCGTTTGGGTAGCCGCGGCCCATTGGCGGCTGCGGCAGCCCGGCGCCGCCGAGCGAGCCCTGGTACGGGTCGGCTGCGGCCGCGTAGTGATCGTAGGCGGCCTGGTGCTGCGCTTGCTGCTGCGCGGCGGCCACACCACTGTCGTAGTCGTAGTCGCCCGCGTAGTAGGGCTGTCCCTGGCCCTCGTAGTAGTACTGCGCGTCGTCCGGAGCCACGGCCCCCGTGCCGTCATCGTATGCTGGGCCGTAGCCCGCACCGTGAGGCGGCGGAGGGGGTGCGCCGGACCCAGCACCGTAGTCGTACTGGTTCGACATCGTTTCGTGGGTGGGAAAAGGAAGCGTAGATCGGGTGGGAGAACTGACTATTTTAATGGCTGCCAGGGGGCAGGGCGGGAGAATCGACGCGTTCGGCATTTCTATTCCGCCCTTGCCCTCCTCTCACTGCTCTGCACGCATGGTTTCATTATGAATGGGTTAAGGGTGGGGCTTGGGTGGGGCTCGGGTTCGTGTCAGCCACAAAGTGCGGACGGCCGGCCGGGAACGAAGTGCATGGAGAAACGCTGGGCACGCCGGAGTCCGGAACGACCCGAAGAACAACGGGCCGCAGATAATGAATGCCAAGCCGTTAGATATCGACAACAAGTCCAAATCCGCGGCGCGCTGCCCATTTTTTTTCTATCCGCGACGGCATTCGCGCCGCTGTCATCTTCTCAGAGTACGCGACGCGTTGAACCCTACAGCCCTGTTCTATTTTTTCCTCGCCTCATCGCCGGGCTTGTGGACAATCGTTCGATCTCAGTGGTGGGCGCGCTGCTCGCGAGACTAATCTTGCAGCACAGCCAGGTATCACGCTGCGCATGGCTAAATTAATCGCCTGCCCAGGGCTGGTCTTTTGAGGCTCTGATCGACGCGCCGTCATTCCTAGACCCCTGTCGATGTCAGCTCGCGCTTAAGACAGACTGCGTCGCCTATCGGCGCGGGCTATTTAAATATTCTCCATAGGGAAGCTTGTGAGACGGGCCATTTGTACACGTTTCGTCGCATCTACATTTAACATTATCGGCCGCTTACGCCACAAGACGGGTGTGCGCGGCCGCGATCCGGAGTGTCTACCGCCCGGGAGCGGATGCATGCAGCGGGCCGCCGCAGCGGGCCTCGCTGGTCTAGCTGGCTGCCCGCTCGCCGGTCGGAATACATGGATGCGTACGCGCGTTAAATCGACTGTTAGGCGACTTAAACTAACTAATTGGCCTTTGGCGACGCAATTGACCTGAATTTACCCATCGAGTGCCGTCCTCGCCATCATCTCGGCCAAGGCAGACGCGCCGCATCACCCATGACCACCACGGTTGCGGCGTGTCTGACTGTGTAAATTGCACGGCTGCGACGTGACCTGCGACGTGACCTGCCGCCCACCCACCGACCACGTACGCGTTCCGCTGCCCATTGCTGCCACAAGGGGGTCACCAGGGTAGCGGTAGGCGCACGGTCACGCCGGAAAGGACCTAAAGTGTCATCTGACAGATGTCACGGGTAGTTGGGAGGAGGACGAGAAGTGATCGGACGCTACATACGGCTAGTGCAGGTGATGAAGGCTGCGCGTCGCGGCGCCAACCTCCTCGCCTCCTCACCGGCGGCAGGCCTGCGGATTTTTCACTTTAAACGCAGGACGTCACGTGCCATCCGTGCACGAGGTAAACACAGGGCACGGTTTTGAAGCGAACGAGCGGTCTATTTCTGACTGCCGCCCGAGGGGCTAATAATAGCTCGGCCGGAACGGCTTCTTGCGACGCGCTCAAACACGCGTCGCGTCACGTCCAAAATGCGCCAAGTTCTGCCGTCGGAAGCTCTGTTGCCGGTGGCGGTCACTCGCAGAGAGTATGTACGCGCCGTAGATCGGTTTTTTGAGGCCAACAAAGCCGTCTGCGGCCAATGGTAGGGCCTAATATTAGCAAGGCGCGTGTCGCGAAACGCCACACGTGATACCTGCGGCACGCGTTAAGGGTACGGGGCGCAGCATGTTTACAAATCTCCTAACAGCGCGATCTAAGAACCCTTAGCGTTCACTGGGTAATCCATATAAATAGTAGGCCCACCTCCCCCCTTCAAATCTGGCTCCTAAAATTTACACTCGTTAACCGTGGCACAACGATGAAGTTTTCACTCGTTTCCTCTGTGGCCGCCGCGCTCGTCGCGACGGCTCAGGCCGCTGACTTGCCGGCCCTCGACATCGTCGGCAACAAGTTCTTCTACTCGAACAACGGCTCGCAGTTCTACATCCGCGGTATCGCGTACCAGTCGAACGCGGTCGTGAACGACACGTCCGGCCACTCGTTCAGCGACCCGCTGGCCAACGCCGACGCGTGCAAGCGTGACGTGCCGTACCTGCAGCAGCTGTCGACGAACCTCGTGCGTGTCTACGCCATCAACACGAGCGTCGACCACACGGAGTGCATGAACGCCCTGAACGACGCCGGCATCTACGTGCTGTCCGACCTGAGCGAGCCTGGCCTGTCTATTAACCGCGACTCGCCGACTTGGAACGTGGAGTTGCTGAACCGCTACACTGCAGTTGTAGACGCGCTCGCGAACTACACGAACGTGCTCGGCTTCTTCGCCGGCAATGAGGTCACGAACGCCAAGAACAACACGGACGCGTCTCCTTTCGTTAAGGCTGCCATCCGCGACGTGAAGGCGTACATGAAGCAGAAGAACTACCGTAGCATTCCGGTCGGCTACAGTGCCAGTGACGATGCGCAGGTGCGTGTGCCCGAGGCGAACTACTTCGCTTGCGGCAACGGCACTGAGCACGCCGACTTCTATGGTGTGAACATGTACGAGTGGTGCGGCAACTCGACCTTCCAGGAGTCCGGCTACGAGGCGCGCACGGAGGAGATGAAGAACATGTCGATCCCGCTGTTCTTCTCTGAGTATGGCTGCAACGCTGTTAAGCCGCGCAAGTTCCAGGAGGTTGGCACGCTCTACTCGAGCGACATGACCGACGTCTGGTCCGGCGGCATTGTTTACATGTACTTCCAGGAGGAGAACGACTACGGCCTCGTCAGCGTTAGCGGCAACTCCGTCTCGACGCTCTCTGACTTCGGCTACCTCTCCGATGCGCTGAAGACGATCTCTCCATCGTCGGCGCACTCCTCTGACATTTCGACGTCTGCTAGCGTTATTGCCTGCCCGACGTCGCAGGGCAACTGGGCTGCGGCCACGCAGCTGCCGCCCACGCCTGACGCCGGTGTGTGTGAGTGCCTTGAGCCCGCTGCTGAGTGTGTTGTCAGTGATGACGTTGATGAGAAGGACTACGGTGAGCTGTTCGGCGAGATCTGCGGCCACATCAGCTGCTCTGCCATCACGCAGAACGGCACGAGCGGCAAGTACGGCGCGTTCGCCGGCTGCAACCCGAAGCAGCAGCTGAACTACGTCATCAACCAGTACTACGAGCAGAACGGCAAGAACAGCCAGGCCTGCAGCTTCGACGGCTCGGCGTCGCTGAACTCGCAGACGTCGACGGCCGCGCAGTGCAAGTCTGTGTTCTCTGCCGTTGGCGCGTCCGGCACGGGCCAGCTCAGCCAGGGCTCGACGATTAACCGTGGCACTGGCACGGCTGGTGGCAGCGCGCGCGGCGCCGCCGCTACGGGCTCTGTGTCTGGCTCCGGCAGCTCCGGATCTGGCTCGAAGTCCGGCTCGAAGTCGAGCTCGAGTGGCTCGAGCAAGTCTGGCTCTAAGTCGAAGAACGCGGCCCCGGTTGCGACGGGTAACTTCAAGGTCGCCGCCGGTGTCCTTGGTGGTGCCATGGCGGTTCTAGCCGGCGCTCTGTAGGCGCGGTTCATATGCACGCTGCACATAATAACGAAAACATAAAACAACCACCCATCATCCCAGACATTATTTAAATTCTATCTCGCGAAATCATAAACAGATCAATGGATCTTGCTGAACGGCTCCGCCGGCCCAAACAGTCGTTTCGTAAATGCCGCCGCTCGCACCGATCTTTTATAGCATATATACCCGTGCACACTCGTATCGTATAATTGCACACTCTTAACTCTTGAACATTTGTGCACACACCCATGCAAGCCCCTGCACACCCGCGCACACCCGTGTGCGGCAGTACGCGGCCACAAGTATCGCGGGCGCTTGTGGCCGGCCCGGCCAGCCGGATCAGCGGAGCGCACGCGTGCAGAGTACGGGCCTCCGGAGCCAGCCGGAGTCTCCGGAGCCAGCGACGGCAGGTGCAGAGGCAGTTGCCATTGCAGCTGCGGTCTTAGCCGGGTGCATAATGATGATATCTAATGATACGCCGGATCAACGGATGCAGCAGTCTGCCCGTGGTTGCGCGCGCCATGCGTTTCCTGCATTGAGCCAAATGAGCGCAAGGGCTAAATTTAGATCGAGCCCGATGCGCCGGTTGAGCCCGCTCGTGCATCTTGTCATGTTCGCCAGCCCTACAACCCGGCGTATCTGGGGATCGTTGCGAGCCGAGCTCGATCCCACTTGGCTTGGCAAACGCACCCCCACGCACTAGTCCACGGCACCCCTGCCCCGATATGCTAGAGGGGTCCCATTATGCATGGCGCGACTCACAATATGCGCGCATATTGCCGGGACGCTATGCAAGCAGCGACTCTCGGGAGCAGGAACCTTTTTTTTTTTCAGGCATGATTCTAGTGGCGGACACATTGGCAAGCACTTGCGGCTGGCGGTTCTGTGTGCAGCGGTTGCGTCCGGCGATTACTAGGGAGATTGATTTGGACTTGCCGCCTTTGTAACGCGCATGGCCCGGCCCGCTTGCCGCTTGGCGTAAAGTGAAACAAATATCGACGCTGCGGGTGGCACGCGGTGGCACGCGGATCGTCTGATCCACCCGTGTCGTGACGAACACATTGCGCACGTTATCTATTTTTATCGGAACTTTGTGCGGATGCGGGCCAATAGGACCCTCCCCCATCCGGGCTACGGTAAAGAATGACGCACGTAACCCTCGTGCCCTGGATCGATTCATGCACGCGAATGGTGTCAAAAGGCGGGGTTTGTCTAATTCGGGCGATAAATATACTGGGGATTGCGGGGCACAGCGGGCTGCGTCACGAAGGCGTGCGTCGAGCCGGTGATCCGATCGCGGTGCAGAAGACCATAAATACAAGGCCGCGGGCGGCGATTCGATCCATCCCAACTTTATTCGCTGGTCTTGCTTTCGATGTCTAACCGTTCTTTCAACCTCGCTGTTTATCTTCTGGCGTTCGGCTACGCAAACGCACAGTTCGCGGCGTCGGCGTCGGCTGTTGGCAGCATTGCCGACGGCCTGTCGAGCCAGGTCAACGCCTGGTCCTCGCCGGACGGCCTCGGTGCTGCCCTTGGCATCCAGAACGCGTTCCCGACGCTGTCGTCGGCCGTCGTCTCGCTCTCGAGCGCCGCTGGCTCGCTCAGCGACTCGGATGTGGACCCGGCAAACGTGAACGCCTTGGCTTCCTCCATTGAGAACCTTCTTTCGGCGCTTTCGTCGAAGGCGGCTGACTTCTCGACGGTTGGCGCCTTGCAGATTGTGCAGAACGATGTTTCTAGTCTGCAGGGGCCCTCCGTGGCCATTGTGCAGGACATCGTGAGCGCTATCTCTGGCGACTGCGACAAGATCGGCTCACTTACGTCCGCCCTCAGCGGCTTCGCCGCTGCGTTCGCGAGCGCCGACTCCGCGTACTCGATTAGCACGTCGTCGTTCCCCGCGGCGCCCTCTTGTGATACGTCGTCGTCGGCGGCGGCGGTCTCCTCGGCTGCACCGTCCTCAGCTGTGCCATCCTCGTCGGAGACGGTCGTCATCAGCTCCGGTAACGCCGTGCCCTCGTCGGTTGTCAGCTCTGCTGCGGCTGCCATTAGCTCCGCGGAGGTCGTGGCCAGCTCCGCTATCGCTTCCGCGAGCGCTGCCGCCAGCGCCGCCGTCAGCTCGGCCATCGCCGCCTCCAGCTCGGCGCCGCTTGTATCGAGCGCCCTGAGCTCGGCCATTGCCGGCGTCAGCTCCGCCGCCGCCGCTGCCAGCAGTGCTAAGGCCTCGGCGAGCGCCGCCGTGTCGGCCATTGGCACTGGCATCAACAGCGCCACGAAGCCCGTGATCAAGTCCTCGGTCATCCCTGCCTCCCACAGCGGCTCTGCCGTGCCTAGCGGATCTGGTGGCCCTGGCGGCTCTGGCAGCCCGGGCGGCCCGGGCGAGACGATCACGACTGTCGTTACGGCGTACACGACGTACTGCCCGAGCCCGACGACAATTGTGACGAACGGCGGCACTTACACGGTCACCGCTCCGACGACCCTGACCATCACGAACTGCCCCTGCACCATCACGAGCGTCAAGGGCTCTGGTCCTGGTGGCCCTGGTGCTGTTGGCCCCGGCGCTGGTGGCCCCGGCCCTAGCGGCACTGCTAAGCCCGGCCCGAGCACGAACCCGGAGATTACGACCGCGGTTGTGCCTGTCAATGGTGCTGCTGCGGGTGCCGTCGGCCTCGGGGCGATCGCTGCCGGTGCTGTGGCGCTCCTTATGTAGTCTGTCTGCCTCACTAGTTCTGCCACTCTGCCCGCCTCCCATCTCCGCGTCTCTTTCCTTGTTCGATCGACGATCTTGTCTTTAGTAGTTAGTTAATTTTTGGAAATCGGAGTTATTCTATTTTTGATCCATATCTCAGTCCTGCACAGCCATCGCGCTTCAATTTCGTAATGCTCGGCCTCCGTTAGCCGGAAGTGATCTCCTTAGGTGTAAATACTCCGCGTAACGCTGGAAAGTTGTGATCCACAAGGATCCGTGGCAGCAGTTGCACGTAAACTTCTAGGACGGCTGCATCGTTAAGGAGCCAGCCCTGCCGTGCCCGTTCGCTTGATCCTATGCGGGCTGTCGGTGATCTCCTGTTCTAGAGCTTAACCAGTCGATTGAACAAAATGCTTTTGTTCTTGGCAAATAGACGCCTCATGCTATAGCGCCCTACTTTAAAAGCAGAGCTTATTGCCTGGCCTGGCAAAATGAATAAATTTGTATCACGATATCTATTAGATGCAGTTCAATCGCCTATAAATAATCTTTTTAGCGCATTCACCATGTCATGAGAAACGATGCCTGTGCTCACTGCATCAGAATCTCCTTCAGGCTCTGCGAGTCTGCCGTGGCCTTGCGCTTCATCTCAATGTATCTGCTTCGCGTTGCGCGAATCCCGCGCGCACTTGGTGCCGGCGCCCGCTCAGGAGTTGGCTCGCGAGATTCGGTGGGCTCGGAGGGCCCAGGGCTCTGTTCTACGTCCTTCTTTTCCTTTGCGCTCTTCAGCTTTTTCTTCGCGTCTCGCTGCATGCGCTCAGCCGCCTTCTCGGCCTTGCGCCGCTGCTTTTCGCTCTTCTTGCGGTCCTTCTTCATCTCTTTGGCGTCCTTTACTGTGCCCTCGAGGCGACCGCCAGGAACAAAATGCATGTACAGGCCCGTCAGGCGCTGCTTGTCCTCGATCTGCTTCTCGACCTCCTCTTCCTTGCCGTTCAGCTTGCCGAGGATCCGCTGAAACACATCAAGGCCCGTCGGCTGGTCCTGCTGGCCGGGACGGCCCAAACCAGTCGCATCGGCTTTTACCTTGACCTTGACGTGCTCCTTTGCGCCCTCCACAGAGCTGCCGAGGCCACGACCCGGCTTCCACCCCATGCGCACCAATTGCTGGTGTCCGAAGCGCTCGGTATCATTGGCCCATTGTGTATTGCGCGGATCGGCCCCAATGCGCGTTTTGCGCGTACCTCCCGCCAGGCTAAGACCCATTGCAATCTATGCCTGAATAAACCGAAAATGAAAATAAATAAAAATAATCTCCACGCCGAGCCGCTGAGGTAAGCGGTGCTTCAGCAGAGCGCCGGCCGGTTGTGGTGCACCCCCCCCGTTCCTAATAACGTTCATAAACAATGCGGGCTGAGGAAGAAGCATTGTTCAGTTATAGATCGACTTTGAAACACATCTCATCAAGCGTGGGACAAAACGTTAGCGCTTCGCAGCTATTCACACCGGTTTATTAGCGGCCACGCATGCCTTAGCGAAGCGATTGAACTAGCTGCCCGCATTGAGTAGCGTGAATGCAGACGGTGCACAATCACATCACATTTATTTCCTATCACTAGTAAGAGCTAGAGACGCGTGGGTCCCATGCGTTGGCCGGCCCTTGGCAGCTGGCGCCGCTGACTGAGATCACGCTGCTGCTTACGCGGGCGCCGCCAGGACCACCACCACCTCACTAGACACCCACCCTCAGTTACCTAGTGGCAATGGATATTCTGCTGGGAATTCAGACGAAGAGCGAGGTGCTGCTTGTGACGTCTCGATCGCTAGCCCGTGGCATCTCCGTCTTGAAGGCGGACGACACGAAGGTCGTCTCGTTGACGGAGCACACGGCGATGGCGTTCTCGGGCGAGCCGGGTGACACCGTGAACTTCGTCGAATTCATTAAGGCCAACGCCCAGCTCTACGGTTTCCGCAATGATTGCGAGCTCAGCACGCACGCTGCGGCCTCGTTCACGCGCCAGGAGCTCGCGAAATCGCTGCGCTCGCGCAAGCCGTTCCAAGTCAACATTCTGATCGCTGGCGCCGCAGACGGCAAGCCTGAGCTGCACTGGATAGACTACCTGGGAACTAACGTCAAGCTCCCGTATGCGGCTCATGGTTACGCCTCCTACTATGTGCTTTCCACCCTGGACCGATTCTGGCACAAGGATATCTCTTTGGAAGACGGCATCAAGCTTGCCGACAAGTGCATCAACGAACTGCAGACTCGTATGCCCATCGACTTCAAGGGCTGCGACGTTTTTGTCGTCGGGCCTGAGGGCACGCGCCTCCACGAGTCCGCAGATGCTAATGCCACCGCGCAGCCACAGCAGCCTGCTCCACAAGCGGTTCATGTCTAGAGTTCTAACCAATCCCAGTATGTACAAAAAAACAAGGCCGGTCCGCATGCTTTGCTGGTTCATTACTCGTTATTAGCCGTAGCAGCGGGAAGGAGATCGCCACGGCGCCACTGTCCGTCTGGCTGAGGACCAGCTCAATGCATTGCACTGGTATATCCTTCTCTCATATCGCCCTTGCATACCTCCGGCCCCAATGAGGTATTGCGTAAAGACAACTTCGGTACCTTCGGTATTCACACAGACTATCACCACTCTGTGGGCGCTCAATAAACAGACGGGGTACGCACCTCTTAATGTAACAAAAACAAGGCGTGACTCTAGTATTGAATCGCGTTCTTTTCCTTTGTGATCATGTTGTTTTAAAGTGTTTTGGACGTGCTGATACGTCTAGGGCGAAGCGCGCCGCGTGACGCCATTGCTTCAGATCGAAGCATTAGCAAGTTACGTCGCATGCACTCTAGCATTTAATTTCACGATAAATAGAATGCCTCAATCTTTGGTACTCGCTCGTACGCCTGTATCTCTGGCGACGCGCAAAAGGATTGCCCGCCGGCTGTTCGAAGAACTGGCTGACACAACAAGCGCTATTTCTCAGAGCTGCGATGCCGCCGGCAAATCGCGACGCTGTGCTCGCGCAGCTTGAGACGGAGCTCTTGCGGCAGACCGGTGTGTCTGATAAAACGCTTGCTGCTTATATTCTGAGTCTGGGCGCAAAGGGCAGCGCCTGCGTTCGCCAGGAGCTGGCCGAGTTCCCACAACAGTTCATAGACACCATTGCCACCATAATAGAATCGTTTTACGCGCCGCCGCCGGCTAACCTCGAGGTCAATGCCATTTACAGTGTAGTCGTGAAGAGAGTGGTTAAGTTCGGCGCGTTTGTGCGCGTGCTTGAGCCACCAGAACTGAGCGCAAGCGAGGGCCTTATTCACACTTCGGAGCTCGGGAGCAACCGCGCGCTGAAGCCCGGAGACAAGCTCAAGGCACGGCTCACAAAATCAGATGGTGGCCGGCTCAGTTTCTCTGTTAAGGCCCCGCAAAGTCACAATCCGGACGACGCGTTTGAGTTGCAGCAGCTGGCCGCCTCGGGCCTGGCCGTGGACGAGCAGCCTATTATCGAGGAGTCTGCACCAACGGTCCGCAAGCCTGAGGTAGACGTGGTCTTGCGGCATAGCGTCCCCGCATTTTTGCGCAACGAGACCCTGGAATCGCCAGCACCTGCTCCGGAGACGTACAGCGAGCTGAACAAGGCAGCGCGGTATACAGCAGGCAAGATCTCTGAGCTGCGCTTGCCTTCAGAAACGCAGCCTGCGCCAGAGCGCAAGCGACCAACTAATTCTGCGTCGCCACGTCCCAGTGCGAAGGTGACGGGATCCGAACATCTTCCCGTGTACGCCTTCCAATCGCAGATTGTGGAATCCATCAAAAGCAACCGCGTGGTTATTATCGTTGGTGATACCGGAAGTGGCAAAACAACCCAAATCACTCAGTATATGTACGCCGCGGGGTTCGCGGACAATGGGAAGGTCATTGCCTGTACGCAGCCGCGGCGCATTGCCGCCATCTCGATCTCCCAGCGCGTGGCTTCCGAGATGCATGCGAAACCGGTTGGTGGGTTAGTGGGCTATGCTGTACGGTTCGACGATACAACTTCGCAGAGCACGCGTATCAAGTACATGACCGACGGTCTGCTCCAGCGCGAGATTGCGGCAGACCCAGACCTCAGGGCCTATTCAGTCATCATGCTCGATGAGGCACATGAGCGGACGGTCGCTACGGATGTGCTTTTCGCCCTGCTTAAGGGCGCAATGGAACGTCGCCCGGATCTTCGTATTATCGTGACGTCGGCCACTCTCGACGCTGAGCGTTTCGCTGCGTACTTCGGCGGAGCTCCTGTACTGCGGATTCCGGGCCGCACCTTCCCCGTCACCATTAAGTGGCTCGACGAGCCCGTGCTCGACTATATGGAGTCTGCTCTTGGTGCTGTAAAGCGCATTCATGAAGAGGAGTCCAGCGGGGATATTCTTGTGTTTCTTACTGGTCAGGCCGAGATCGATCTTGCTGCCGCGTCGGTTTCCAGAATGGTTCCGGACGGAAGCCTTTTAGCCGTACCGGTGTATGCTGCTTTGCCCAGCGAGCAACAGCAGCACATCTTTGAGCCGGCGCCCGACGGCAAGCGCAAAGTCGTGTTCGCCACGAACATCGCCGAAACAAGTTTGACTATCGATGGGATACGCTACGTTGTGGACACTGGCTTTGCAAAGGTTCAGGCGTGGGACGCAAAGCAAGGCATGGACGTGCTCAAGATTACGCCTATAAGCCAAGCCCAAGCGAACCAGAGGTCCGGAAGAGCCGGACGTACGGCCCCTGGTGTGTGCTATAGGCTCTATACTGAGCACTCGTACGTTCATGAGATGCCAAAGTCAACCGTGCCTGAGATTCAGAGACAGAATTTGAGCAATCTGGCCCTGCAGCTAAAGGCAATGGGAATCAACGACGTGCTGAACGTAGACTTCCTTGATCCGCCGCCGCATTCAGCATTCGTGTCGTCTCTCTATGACCTTTTCCTGTTGGGCGCGTTAGACAACGACGGCAATCTGACGCCTCTTGGTGTTCAGATGGCCGCCTATCCCATCGAGCCGGCGATGGCCCGTGTGCTGTTGGCCTCACAGCAGTTTGGAGAGCAGTGTACGGAGGACCTGCTCACAATTATCGCTATGATGAGCATGCCGTCCGTATTCTACCGGCCGTCTAATCCGCCAGCTCGACAGGCAGAAGCTGATCGCATGCATCGGCGCCTGCACGACTACACAGGTGACCACTTGACGCTACTTAATACGTATGAGCGATGGCGGGAGGCAAAATTCAGCCGCAAGTGGTGTGAAAACAATTATCTGCATTTCCGCACTCTACTCAAGGTCCGCGATGCGCGTGCCCAACTTGCAGACTTGGTACGCAGAAGCCGTCATAAGCTGCCGCCCCAACAGGAACATACTCCGGGCCGAACACCCAGGGATACGATTTTGAAGGCGCTTTGCTCCGGGTACTTCCGCAATATTGCTAGGGCCGAAGGAAACGCGTATACGCTGCTCGCAGAGAACATGCAAGTAAGCATGCATCCCTCTTCTGTGCTCCACCGGCGGCGCGCTGAGTATGTGCTCTACAACACGCTTGTACTCACGACTCGCGAGTACATGAATACGGTTTCCCAGGTCCAGGCCGAGTGGCTCGTGGAGATGGCGCCTGATTTCTTCCGGGTCTCTGACAGCGACGATCTCCGGAAGCGCCGCCGCAACGAGAAGCTTACGCCTCTTTTCAACAAAAGGGCTACACACGAAAATGAATGGCGCATTAGTGCGCAACAGAAAACTCTGTACGCGAACCGGCGACGCTAATCTTTGTTGTTGTTGTTTTTCTTGTTGGGTACGGGTTTACAGTAATTACGCATAAGAATTACTCGCTTATCACAATTTCCTAGCCCATGTAGATTGATATGTATTCCTCTGCTAAGGCAGCTTTACTTCATTTTGCATTCCTGAAGATAAATGGAATAAATATTTCGATGCTTGTAAGGCTCATTTATTGGGTACGAGCCTATGGGTGTCGTATTTATTAAGTTGTGGTGGTGACCTCGCATACTTAGCGCCCGCTTGCCTGTAGGCATGTCAATTACCATCCACAAGTAGACATATGTATGATGCGACTCATTGCGTCCTCGCAAGTCGCAAAAAACGTGGATCTACGCGTAAAACACGTCTGAAACCTCACTGAGAATAGGAATACACGTTTTAGTTCAACGTCTACGCGTACCTTCACGAGAATGCCTTCACAGGCATGCTAAATGGGTCCTTGCCCTAAGCCAGCCGAATTTGCGGTCGCAGTTTCACCATCTCGCGGGCTCTTCTCGCCGCAGGAAAACCAAGGGTCTAATCAAAGGTTGTTAATGAGAGAAGGTAAACATTTGCAGCCGTCAAAGGCTCGCGGAAGGGAGCGTAATCTGAGTCGAACGCGTCTTCATAGGGTCAGGAAACCTCGACCGCGATGACGCTGCCCTGCATATTATGCATCACCGGGCACGAACGCGAACATCACTAAAGCACGAGCATTCCTTGCACACTCTACGTTCTCGAGCGCGACAGCAGACCCCGGAAACCCCGTAATACTCGGCTGCGTCGGCAAGAATAGGAAGAAGGTAAAGAAAATGTTCGGTCCCCCGTCCTCACCACCAGTGTTGCGCAGCAACAACCACTTAGACGCCGAGCTGGCAAGCCACCTCCCCGGGTTTGCGGCCGACTCCAGCATCCCGCGACCTGCGCGGGAGTTTCTGCGCCCGAAGTTCTCCATCTACGAAGACCCGGCTCCTGAACCCGCTTTCCTGCCTACTCCCGTTCCTACTTCCGAGGCTAATGCGCCGGCCTCGAGCTCTCCCCCAGTATCGCCCGCGCGCCAGTCGTACCGGCCCGCACCAGCGAAGCCGCTACAGTCTCTTATTGTGGCCCGCGTCCCGCTTTCGGGAACCGCCGTTACGCTTGGCCGCTCGTCGAAGTCGTCCACGTTCGCGCTAAGGCCCAGAAACATGCTTGCATCGCGCGTGCACGCGAGGCTTTCAGTGAGCTCCGACAATTTTGTGGTCATCGAGTGTCTTGGCTGGAACGGGCTCATCGTGTCCGTGCCGCAGGAGTCCGGCACGAGGCAGGAGTACGAGGTCGCGCGCGGCCAAGTGCTGAACGTGGAGCGCGTGGACGGCATAACGATTGACGTGCATGGCGACAAGACTCTGGTTGAGCTCAGCAACGACTCTGAGGAGACCGAGGAGGAGATGTGGAAAGCTGGCGACGAGCACGCTGCTGAACATGCGGCTGTGCTTGACGAGCCGAGCACTTTGAAGCGGGCTAATGTCACCTTCGACGTGCCGCTCCCTAAGAGACGAAGGTCTGATGCAGCCACGTCTCCCACGGCCGCCTCTACTGCTCCATCTGCCCCGGCGGCTGCCTCTCCGGCCGCCTCTCCGGCCGCTTCTCCCACTGCTTCTCCCACTGCTTCTCCCGTCCCTGCTGCGCCTGCTGCTGCGCTTGCTGCCGCTGGCTCCGCTACAGCGTCGACCGAGTTCAGGCTGCATACTACCCCTGCTGAGACACTAGCGAACGCGCTACTCGCGGCGTCCGCCAGCAAAAAGCTGCTCGGCGCTCCATTAGCCATACCCGCGGAAACGCGACTGGAGGTGCCGAAGGCATCGAGGCCCGCGAAGGAACAAACGCCGGAGCCGTCGCTGCCGACAGAGTCTCTAAAGAGCGCGCTGCAGACGCCGACGAGTATCACTAGCGAGAAGCGCAAGAAGTACCAGGAGCTGAGTTTGCAGACGCGCCAGGAGCTGGAGAACGTGGCAGTAAACTTTGTTGCGTTCTCGCGACTCAGCGCCGTGCCGCTGACGACCGTGCGCAAGGCAAGCACGCAACTCCAGGGCCTGCCGAAGCCGCAGGTGCGCGAGCTCATTCGCGACATCAAATGCATTGGCGTGACCGACGCACAGCGCGACGACGCCGGCCGCCTTCCTGAGGATGAGTACTACTACATACCCGAGCTCGACGACGACGAGTCGCGGCGTACGATTGTGCAGTCGACTCGCGGGCATCGCAGCCTCCGCAGCTGCCGCAAGACTCGCAAGCAGTACTTCTATCGACCGCTCCATCTTGCCGAGTAGACTTCTGTTCATTTAGACAGGCCGCTCGCTTCTGAGCTTCTCGCGCGCACGCGACTAGTGTAATGTAATCTTAATGTTCTAGACCATATTTTAAGCATCTCTATGGCCGGCCGATTCTCAGAAACGTTCTCTATTTCCGGTGAGTAGAGGCGATATGACACTAAGGGGAGGAGGAGAGGTACGTGACGACAGGCTTTACGCAGCGACTTGGACGTTGCGCCACACCTGCTCGGCCAGACGCTGCTGGTCCTCGTGCGAGAGGGACGCAATTGCGTCTATTACGCCGCGGAGGTCCGGGACGCCCGGGTTCGTGACAAATGTGTCGAAGTAGATGCACGAGAAAAGGCCCATCACGAACTGGCAGTCGAAGCGATCCGTGATGCCGCCGTGGCCCGGAATCGTGTCGCCGAAGTCCTTCGCCTTGAAGGCGCGCTTCGTGCCCGAGGCAAAGAAGCCGCCGAACGGCGCAATGAGCGACGCAAACGTGGCCAGCATGACGGCGTGGAAATAAATAGGCGCAAACCGAGCGTGGAAGCCGAAGAGGTTCCAGTCGCGGGGCAAGAACACGGGGTCGTGTTCGCAGGTGTAGTTCGAGAAAGCGTTCACGCCGATCTTGGCCATGGGGCAGATCATGTAGTCGCTGGACGCGGCAAAGTGCGTGATGACGATACTGGCCAGCATCGTGAAGAACCACGCGCCCAAAAAGCCCTCCACTGTCTTTTTGGGACTGATGGTTATGAGCGGCGTGCGGCCCATCGTGATTCCGCACACGTAGGCCATAATGTCGTTCACGATGACGAGCGACACGGGCACGAGGAACCAGTAAAGGCCATGCAGAATGTTTGTCTCGATGAAGTTGCCCTGGATGATGACAAGGAAGATTGCCATGTGCGTTGTTGTGAAGTGGGCGTACTGCTCGCGGTAGTGGCCCGGGCGCAGCGTGCTCACAAAGAAAATGAAGCCGCCAATATAGAGCGCGTACGAAATGAGGCGGTGATAGGCAATGAGGCGGTAGAGCACGCGGTCGAAGATGCCGACGTTGCGGAAAAACATGAACAGGGACTCGCCCTTCTGGTAGAACATGACCACAACCATGAAGTACCAGCTCAGGGTGCGGCCCCACGGCAGGTCGTCGAAGTAGCGCTTCTCGCCAGTGAGATTGATGACCTCGTTGTAGCTGAGGACTTGCAGCACGGCGATGAGGAAGGCAATGTAGACGTGGCCGGCCAAGATGACGCCGACAAAGGCGCCAATCATGACGAAGGTCCAGATGGCGCGCACGATGAACGTGTGCTTTTTTTTCTCGAATGCAGCCTGCTGCTCGGATTTGGCCGCCGCATTCGCGCCGGTCCCTGTGTCGGCGGCATTCTTCTCCTTGGATGTCCCAGGAGCAACGTGCTTCGACATCGTCTACTCAGGTGGACAAAAAAGGCAACTTCGTGGGAGATGATGTGTGGGGATGGGGAGGTTTAGATAATGGGCGCTGCTGGGTTTCGCGCCCGCTGCTGGGTTAGCGCTGCAGCGCCAGAGCCGGCTCCTCCACGATACGCCTACGCTGGGAGGCGCGCGCGCGCACGCGCACGCGCAACCCTCGACTTCGCTGGATGGGAGGAAGCGAGCCTGGCCCGACGTGGCGCCAGGGCCAGGGTAGAGCGCGGTCGGCCGTGCCTGGCGGCGCAGCAGGCAACGCATTTAGTGCTGAGGGCCGCGACTGACAAAACAGGAAACTCGCGGCGCGCTGGCGAATTTTAGAGGGCAGCCCTATATAGGCGACGGCGCAGAGTAGACACTGCGCGCAGCCCCTGGCTTCTGAGAATGCTCGACAGTAGCCGCCTAATTAGCCTCGAGGCCGCGGGCAGCGGGCTCTTGTTACTTGCGGCCGCTGTGGGTACGTACTTGCTTGCGCGCCCGGCCGTGCCCGACGAGCCGGACGAGCCGCTGTTCAAGTTCGTGCCGTTGTGGCGCGTGGAGGAGCAGCGCGAGCGCGCTGCGGCTCCCGTGGAACTGGCGCAGCCCGCGCCCAGAAGCACGGCCGCGCCGCGCGCAGCCACGCCCGCAGAACCGAGGCACGAGGTGCGGACGGCAAAAAAGGACGGCGCGGACGCCGGCCGCAGTGATAGCGCCGCGGCGCGCGACAGCGGCGGCACCGGCACCAAAGTCAATGCCAAGACCGAAGCCGCAACCGCAGCCGCAGTCGCAGCCGCAGTCGCAGCCGCAGTAGAAGTAGAAACCGGCGCAGCTAATTGCGAGACTGCGACAGGCGCGTATAAAATTGAGCCCAAGGCTGCAGCCGAAAGTGATACTGAGCGAAGCCTCTACAATGGCCTGAGCATTAGAGCCGGCGCTGGCTCCGGCGCGCGACTTGGCGCTGCCTGCGGTCTGAATATAAGCGCCGACTCGTACGCGCCAGATGCGCTCAGCAGCTCGTTCATCTTCCCGTCCTGCAGCTCCATCACAAGCATTGCACCGAGCGCGTACTCGCCAAGCATCCGCGCGTGCAGCAGCATCAGCGATATTGACGCACTGTCCTTGCACGACACGTCTGCGCTGTCGACGATCTCTGTGCACACGGGCTGCTCCGCGCACACGGGCCGCTCCGCGCGCTCACTGAGCGACAGCTCGCTGCAGCTGAGCAGCCCACGGTCGCATGCGGCAAGCGCGACGGCCACAACCGCAGCGGCTCAGGGTGAGCTCGTTGCGCAGCGCCGCCGCAAAATTAACGCGCGGCTCGCCGCGTATCTGCAAAAGAGGCCGACGCAAGACTAGCCGAGTCAAGACTAGCCGAAGCAAGACTAGCCGAAGCAAGACTAGCTAGCTAGCTAGGTCTGAAGCAAGATTAGAAAAGCCTGTGAATATATAAGAAAACGGATAGAACTAGACTACTCCCTTTAGTGGCGGCGCGAGCGGCCGCTGGCCTCGATGTAGTACTGGTCGAGGGGCGACGTGTACACAGGGTTCTTGTCCCACAGGTTCGGGGTCAGGAAGCCGTACGTGTTGCCGATGGCGGCGTAGGCAGCCTTCAGCGTGTTCTCCGTCGTGCGCGTCGTACCGGTGGACGACGTGTAAGCATCCTCAATACCGGCGAAGCTGAGCAGCTTCTTCACCACGGGCGAGGCAATGATGTCCTTACCGCGGGGAGCAGGGATGAGGCGCACGAGAACAGAGCCGCAGCGGCCAGTGACCTTCGTGGGCAGCGTGTGGGGCTCACCAATGAGCGAACCCCAGTAGCCGCGACGCACGGGGATCACGTTCAGCTTCGCGATCGTGATGGCGGCACGGATGGCCGTGGCAACCTCCTTCGAGGTCTTCACACCAAGACCGACGTGGCCGTTGCTGTCGCCAACAATGACGACGGCCCGGAAGCGCGTGCGCTGGCCAGCGCTCGTCTGCTTCTGCACGGGCTTGATCTTCATGACCTCGTCCTTCAGGTTGGGCAGGAACTGGTCAACGATCTGGAACTCCTTCACAGGCAGCGAGTGGGCGTAGATCTCCTCCATCGAGTGGATCTTGCCGGCCTTTACGAGACGGCCCAGCTTCGTGACCGGCTCCCAGCCCTTCTCCTCACGGCGTCCACGGCGGGGACCACCACGGCCACCACGGCCGCCACGGCCACCGCGGCCACGGCCACCGAAGCCGCGGTTCATCTGCTGCTCAGTCCTCTCACTCATTTCTTGGTTTTTGGTATGATGTGCTTCCGTTGCCAAATCGTCGCTCGCTGGGTAAGCTCCGCGTGATGTTGGGCGTGAAAAATCCGTCCCGAGTCGGTCCTCATCCCAGCTGACTCACTGGGTCAAAGTGTAGGGCCAAGCCCTTTGTGATTATATAATGAGGTGCCTGCGGGCCCTACTAGTGCGCCATCCGCCGTAACGCAAAAGAAACCGTAACTAGCGCACAAAGGTAACTGAAATTAATGCACTATCTTGTGTTGGACTCAATTAATGATATGTACATAGCTGATACTAATTGGAGCTTATCTATGACGGTGTACGCCTGCTATGTCTCATTAGCGGGTTCCTGCTCATTTAGCTTGTTGCGGTGCAGTTGCCTAGACTGGCAAGTATTTAAAAAGTGTGTATAATTGAGATGTCTATAGAGTCAGGGCAGTTACCGCTCCTCCTTTGTGTCGCGTACCATCGAGAGCACCATGACTATGGGGCCTGACTCTGGGATGGAGGCCCAAGCTACGCAGCCGACGCGATCAGGTACGCCAGAGGATTACAATTGGCAGCAGACTGTGGACGACGCTCTAAGTACTGAAATGCTGGAGTTTCTTGAACCTGTACTGGCGAGAGGGCGAGAGCGCTCTTGTTGGCCTGCGGCGTACACTGACGATCTGCAGCAATACAAGACGACGCAAGGGGCGCTTCGAAGACTAGCAGACCACCAGTACGATCTCTATCACGCAGCTGATGAGGAAGAAGGTCTTGGCATGGAGCCTTGCTTTCATGCCCTCTCTGGATATTCGGCATCGGCACCAGTAGATCTCAGCAGCCACGACTCTGGCCGCCGAGCTTCTTCATCAAGTCCTGTATCTCTTGCCTCAGAGCTCGATAACTCTGTGCCCCTTTCGCCAGCCACCCCAGTAACACTGCGGACTATGGAGAAGGCGAGGATCGATGTGGCCCCGTCCAGACCTGCATCGGAGCTGCGCAACTCGGCCATTCCCGCACTCACGACTATACCATTTACATCACTTACTTTGGAAGCTACAAATAAGGGTGTTTTGGACCCGTCGTGCTCGAGTACTACGGATCATTTGGGCCTTAACGTTCCTAGTCAAGAACACGGGGCTCTGCACTCACAAGAAGACGCAGCGACACGAACGCCGAGTCCAGTGAGACGAAGAAACTCGTCAGAAGCTGGTGGAGAGATGTACACGCCGAATTACACGAATGATAACTTGAAGCGTCAAATACGAGCCAAGTGTGCGGAGCGCGTCAGTTTCGCACTCTCCCCTGAGCACAGCCTTTCGCCATCCTTGCACAAAGAAGGAACTAATGCGACAACACGCATGGATCCTTTGAGCCCCTTAGCGTTTGCAAGTTCACGCCATTCTGCATCACATGCGGAAGAAAAGACCAGTGCTAATGCTGATCTCGGAATATGTGATACAGTCTCGAATTCAGATAGCCCGGTGCACTCGTTAAACATCACCCATGCAAGCGCATGCGACTCATCGATGCTCGGCTCTTATATTACTGGCCTCAACTTTGCGCCAAGAACTCCAAGTATCCAAGGGCGTGGTACTGAGATATGCAGGCCAACAAGGCCCATGCGACAGAAGCGACGTCGCAGCATTACGGAGTCTGAATCGCCATGCCAACGACGTGGTAATCAGATGGCACCGGTAGCCCCGCTCGCACTCACAGCTGCAACCCATGGCAGTACGACTAGGCCAGCAACTACTCTCGGCTCGCGCGCAAAGCGAAGGTCCCGCCAAATTCCGCAACTAGAATCCGATGCCGGGTCACTGCATCCAGCGACACTTAGCTCCGTTTGTGAGCGTCTACAGACCTTGCAGGTGAATGACAACACCAAACGCCGACCCCAGTGCGAGCCGCCTCGCAGACTTAGCCTACGCCGGGTTTCGAAGCTCTACATTGACCACCCCGGTTTTGCGGGGCTTTTTGATACTTCTGCGGCTGTTGATATGGACGCGGCAGCTACGAACCCCGAGCCTGAGCCCGAGCCCGAGCCGGCGAATGTCGCACACACATCGACTTCACCGTTCCACCACAGGCGCATTTACCCGACCCAAACAATCATTTTGAAGCGAAAACCTAAGCCGCAAGTATCATTTGCTTTCGACAGCGATATGAGTCTCATCTTATCGCAGACGCCAGGGTTCGGGCTGAACCACAAATAAGTGTGGTCTCTTGCCCGCCGCCACACCGTTGATTTGGTAATGTGCATATGCGACGCTGCCCCACAACCCAACCCCATAAACAACAACACGCATTGCCACGAATTGAAGCCACAAACATGCAATTGGGGTTCGAGCGAATTCTGGGCCAGCCCGAGTGGGACTTTGCCGTCGCGTGCTTGCAAGCCATTGGCGCCGCTGTTGGCGTGCTGGCCTATGTTTTTGTGGTCGCACCGCTCACGACGATTGTTTTTGAGGGCCGCGCGCTGCGCTACAAGGTCCAGGGCTATGCGGTCGCCGTCGTGCAGACGCTTCTGAGCCGTGTCTTTGAGCGCGCGTTCGTGATTGACATCGTTTCTCCCGAGACGGTGGACAGCGCCGAGAACGCGATTGTTTTGAGCAATCATCAGGGGCTGCTCGACTACTTGGTACTGCTGCAGTTGTCTGACCGCGTGTCTATTGACCAGTCGTGCTTCTTCTACGTGTGGAAACACTGCGTGCGGCTGCCGTCGCTGCGGTCGCTATGGAATGAATGGCAGAAGCGCGCGGACTGGCAGGTGCCGAACCAGAACCTACAGGACACACTTTTGCCCGTGCTGGAGACGCCTTACCGGGGCCGTGGTGGCAAATGGCTGGTCATTTTCCCCGAGGTCACGCCGTGGACCCTGCCCGACATGCTGCAGCACCGCGTAGAGTGCGCCCATCGCGGCGGACGGCCTCTAGACCACCTCCTCTACCCGCGGTTCCCGGCGTTCGTGCAGACGGCGCTTTTTCTCCGCGACTTGCCGCTCGGCGCTGTTTACGATGTGACGATCACTTACATGAACCGGCGCGATGCGAATAGGATTAGCGTGCCGACGTGGCTCGAGCTGCTCGTGAGCAACAAGGACTGGCGAATCCGCATCGAGATTAACCGCACGCCCATAGCCTCGGTTCCGAAACGCGAGACGCAGCTCGTGCGGTGGCTCGAGAAGCTGTGGTACGCGAAGGATAAGCGGCTGGGAGAGTACATGGCGGCCCTGGAGACGCACGCAGCGCGAGCCTCTGGGCCAAACTAACAGAGCCAAGCCAGATGCAAGGTAGGTATTATAGCTTTTTCTTTTTTTCTTTCCTTTAAACTTTTACTTCATGCCGTCGCCGAGGCCGATTCAGATGTCGGTCTTAGCGAGCTTCTCGGCGATCCTGTCGACATCGCTATCAGCATCCTCGGCAACAGGCTCGTCCTCAGAGTACTGTGCGTCGCGCGCGCCGGCCTCGAGCTCCTTCTCATCGTTCTCATCATCCTCGTCCTCGTCCTCGTCCTCAGTGTCCTCCTCCATGTCGTCGAGTTCGTCCAGCTCACCGAAGCCGCGGTCCGAAAACGTTTCCGAGATCGCAGATACGTGCGCGTGGTCCTCGCTGAACTTGTTTCCATTGAGCTCGAGCACCTTCAGCACGGGTAGACTTGACTTCACGGCGTTGGCGATGTGCTCGAGGCCGGACTCGTCGATTTCATTGTACTGCAGGCGCAGGACCTCGAGTTTATCGAGCGACTTGCTGCTGGCCAGCTTTTCTGCCAGTAGCTTGCCGCCCTTGGCTGTGAGCAGGCAGTCGCTGATGCCGAGCTCCTTCAGCTCGGGCCAGCTGTCAATGGACTCGACCATGGCAGCCGTGCCGCGCTCAGTGAACGTATTGTCTTGGAGGTCGAGCACAGCGATTTTGGGCGAGTGGGCAAGGCCCTCGCGCATGAGGACCTCGATGCCCTCCTGGCGAATGCCGTTTTGGTAGATGCGGAGGTCCGTGACGGAGCCGTGCGCCTTCAGGAAGCGGGCCCACGCGACCATTGAGCCGTTCTCGAGGCGGTTGCGGCCGCAGATGACGGTCTGCAGCTTCGCGCTGTGGCTCTCCTTCTGCTTTTTGGCGGCAAGCGCCTCAAGGGCCTGGCCGACGCGCGCACCGGCCTCGGGGCCGAAGCCGTTGTTCGCGAGGATGAGGTGCTCGAGAGGCGTATGCTGGCTGAGGAACTTCTCAAGGGGCGCGATCGTGGCGATGCCGAACGCGTTGTCGCTGAGGTTCACGGTGTGGAGCTTCGGCAGCTTGAGGAGGGCCGTGAGCAGCGAGTCCATAGACTGTGGAATCTCCTCGCGCAGGCGGCCCGTGAACATGTCGTCCAGATTCGCGACCTCAAGCGTATCAATGTGCTCAAGCTTCGCGGCAAGCGCCTCGCAGGCGCCAACGCCATACGAGTTGCCGCCGAAGTTGACTTCCGTCACGCCGGGCTTTAGGTCCGCGAGCTTCGGCTCGATATCGGCGGCCGTATCAAACTTCTGGTTCGTACCCACCGAGAATGACGACATCTGTAGACGGGCGGCAGACGGGGGAGGTGGTTTGTGGAGAGAAATGAGCGTAAATAATAATAAATAATCGTCACTGGCAAAAGATTATTACATAACGCGCGGTTCGGCTGGCGCCATCGCCCAGAGCATAATAATAATAAACACGACCATCGTTGCCGTTTAGTTTAGGCCATAGGGGCCAAAGAAATCTTGGCGTAAGGCACTTCTCTTCTTTTCTAATCAGATTGTTTCTGTACTGGCCGCCGAGTTCAAAAACTGTTCATGCTGCCACAACCAATCAATAGTAGCACCCGTCGAAGCTTCAACCTAGTCGAATCGACCACAGCGGGCCGAGGGGCCAGTAATTATAGCGAATCCTGGGCGAACGTGTAGCACCCAAAGCCTTAAAAACGAGCTCTACTATGTTGGCACACACGAGCTGCCTCCAAGCTGTAGGGCAGGACAGGATGCACGCCGTCAGGATGCATACCAGCGCATGGTGCATGCCGGCAGCGCGCGCGCCGCCGATGATAAAGCCCGCATTTAGCGGCGACGGCACTGAAGAATGAGGGTCTAAATACATGCGTTTATTAAATATGCAGCTTATTTCTTCTTGGACCCCTTGGCCGGCAGGGGAGAGCCAATGTCCTTGCCGCGCAGCTTCACGCCGATCTGGCGCTCGATCTTCCCCAGAACCTGCTGGTTAGGAACACCACGGCCGCCCTCGTAGTCGGCAATGATCTGCGGCTTCTCGTTGATTGCCGTCGCCAGCTCCTTCTGCGTCATGTTGCGGTCCTGGCGGCCCTGCTGGATGGCCTTGCCGACGCTGAGGCTGATCTTCGGCGGCGGCGCGACGTCGTCCTCACGGTCGATCTTCGCGAGCCGCTGGCCCTCGGGGTCGTTCGAGTGGTTGCCGAACGCATACTTCTTCTCCGTGGCCAGTACGTTGCCACTGCGCAGCGCCGTGTTCAGTGCCGTGTTGCCACGCGCGACCGCCGTGCGCGGGCCGCCGCCTCCGACGCGGACGCGCGAGCCAACAACCGTCTCGGAGTCCCAGTCTGTGTTCGAATGCGGAACCTTGCTCATGTTCGTGTTGTTGCGGTTGATGCGAAGTGGTGTGGTGGTTCGTATATATGGGGTGAGCGGGCCCGGTTATGCAAGCGTGATATAAGCGGCAACGTCGATGCTTCGAGAACCCGCCGCCGCCGGCAGCAAACGGCGGCTGCATAATTTTACGCTAATTCGCCGAGCCAGCATTAAATTAGAGACTGGTTTAGTTTGCTAGGCGCGGCACGCCGCTCGCTTCTTGGCGCGCGTGGCGCCGAAGCCTTAGCAGCCGCCGTTGGGCAAGGTCCTTTACTGGTTGCGGGAGGAGGGTGCAGCCTCCACTTCTGTGCACCCCCCCGCGGGTGCCTGTATCGTGCGGCTTCCCTGAATAAGCGGTGGTTGCGTCGCAGGCGGGCGAGTCGTAAACAACTGGCGACCGCTTGAGCAGGGATCGTTGGAGTGGCTTCTGGGGAGCTGTAGCCCGCACGAGCGCCTGCACCGCACGAATTCCGCCGCAGGAGCACATGCCTCGCAAGCGACAGGAAATGATTGAGGTCGACCGCAACGAGTACGTGTTTGGCGAGAACGGCGGGCGCGGCACACCGGCGTCCACGTTTTTCCGCCGCATTGCCAGCATGGCGCCGAGCGCGAGCCGCACGCCGTCGCCGTTTGCCGAAAGCGTGCCCGAGGGCCAGCAGCTCACCGTCGGCGCGGGCCGCTCGCATGCGGAACGCCTCACGACGCACCCCGGCGGCGGCAGCCACGCGCGCAAGGCGAAGACGAAGACGAAAAAGAAGGGCGCCGGCGACGAGCGGAAGCGGTCGGCGCCGCCGTCGTTTGGGGCCGGGCGCAACAACTCGGCGGCGTCGCTGCACTCGGGCGACACGACGTCGTACTTCGACCTCGACGACGACTGGGACGCGAGCCTCGACGCGGAGGCGCCGCGGCCGCCGCCGCGGAGCCTGTCGCGGTCGAACTTTGCGCCGCCGGATGCTGCGCGCGAGCCGAGCGAGGCCGCGGCCAAGGCCGAGCGCGACGAGCTGAACAGCCAGGTCAGCCGCATCATTCGCTTCCAAACGGTGCTCGACTCGCCAACCGTCGACGTCGAGCAGCTGCGGAACCTCGCATGGAGCGGCGTGCCCAGCGACCTGCGCCCGCGCACATGGACGCAGCTCCTTGCGTACCTACCGCCGACGGCCGAGCGCCGCGCACGTACGTTGCAGAAGAAGCGCGACGAGTACGCGGAGGCCGTGCGCCAGGTGTTCGAGACGTCGGCCGGACTTGACCAGGCGATGTGGCACCAGATATCGATTGATGTGCCGCGCACAAACCCGCACATCCGCCTCTACTCGTACGAGTCGACGCAGCGCGCTCTCGAGCGCATTTTGTATCTGTGGGCGATCCGGCACCCGGCCAGCGGGTACGTGCAAGGCATCAACGACCTGGTTACTCCATTTTTCCAAACATTCCTCACCGAGTACGTGGGCACGCGCCGCGTCGAGGATCTCGACCCCGCAACGCTGCCGCGCGAGCAGCTGGCCTGCGTCGAGGCCGACAGCTACTGGTGTCTAAGCAAGCTGCTGGACGGGATCCAGGATAGCTACATCCACGCACAGCCGGGCATCCACCGGCAGGTCGCGCTGCTCGAGCGCCTCGTCACGCTCGTCGACACAGACCTCGTGCGACACCTTGCGCGCGAGGGCGTCGAGTTCATGCAGTTCAGCTTCCGGTGGATGAACTGCTTGCTCATGCGCGAGGTGCCCATGACGTGCGCCATCCGCATCTGGGACACGTATCTGGCCGAGGGCCCGCAGGGCTTCTCGACGTTCCACGTTTACGTGTGCGCAGCGTTCCTGGTGAAGTGGACGAAGCAGCTCAAAAGCATGGACTTCCAGGACCTCATGATCTTCCTGCAGGCGCTGCCGACGCGGGACTGGACCGAGAAGGACATCGAGCTCATTCTGAGCGAGGCCTTCATGTACCAGGCCCTGTTCAAGGACGCGCTCAAGACCTAAGAAAAAAAGAAAAGGAGAGTGAGAGAGAAAGAACACTGTTTATTTATGCAATTAATACCTCGCAGGCGGGTTCCGGCCCGCCCCCATATTCTACGCTACATCTTTGTCCAGATCACCGTCACAAGCAGGCCCTGCTTCGCGAGGTGCGTTGCAAACGCGCCGTCCTGCGCGGCGTTCCAGAAGGCGCCCGTGTACGTTTTGAGCGGGCCGCGCGCGGCCGCGTCGACCTGCGTCGCGAGCACGACAAACTTGTAGCCCTGCGCCTCGGCACGGCTGCTTAGGCTCTTCAGGTACGCGTCAATGCCGTCCTGCACGCGGCCGCCTGCCGCGTCGAACGCGGCCGCGGCCTCCGACTCGAGCAGCGACTCAGGCAGGGGCTGTAAAGGGTTAGCATGCACGTCCGATGTTTAGACCAGTTCTGCTGTACTTACACTTGTGCTCGCAAACTCGTTCGAGACGGTTACCATGGGGAGTGGTGGTGGCCGTGGCTGCGGCCGGCGCCGATCTGGTTTGGGCGCGATAGGGTTCGCTGCCCAGTCCCACCGGTCGCCCACCTGTCGTTGAGGCGGGGCAAGTCCGCCACGGCCGAAGCCGCACGCCAGCGGTGCTTGCGAAGATATGAGTTAAATAAATACAGCAGATCTAGTCTATGTTACAGGCGCGCGAACTTGAGCAGTCAAATTCAAGAGCCGGCGCCGCGCTGCGCACAGGCGCTGCATGCGAGGGTGAATGGGGCAGAAATAGTAATGTACAGGTGGCCTGCTCAGCCCAACCGGGCCTCATTGAAAGGGGCTTGGCCCCGCGCGAGCAGTCACAAATGAGTTCACGTCGGGCCACCCGCGGCCGTCTCGCGCGCCAGTCTCACGCGCCAGAGCTTCACGCGCGGGGCAGCACAATGACCTCGAGGAGGCCGCCGACTTCGTACGAGTCGCGGTTCGAAAGGTCCTCAATGCGCGTCGACTCAACGGAGTGCGTGCCCGGCTTGTGCGCGTAGAGCTCGATGGACGTCTCGAAGCATGTGTGCGGGGCGAGACTGCCGACGCGTAGCTCCTGGCACAGCGGAATAATGCCGCGGCTGGCGCCGATACTCGAGTAGTGCGCCTGCGCGCGGCGGCGCAGCTGCTCGGGCCCGGGCATCGTAAGCAGCGACGGGCCCGTTGCAGGCATGCCGCCTGGCGTGTTGGCTGGCGGCACGGGCAGCTCCAGGCGCGAGTCGCGCATGCTCGCGTCGCGCGGCTGCGCCGTCGCGAATTTGAGCGTGAACGCGCGCGCACGCTGCGAGCGGTTCAGCACCTTGAACGACCACTCAAAGCGGTCGCCAACGGTGACGAACTGCGGCCCCGACACGAGGATCGAGACGCCGCCCATGAGGCCGAGGCTTGTTTTGGCGAGCTGGCTGCGGCTGCCGCTGCCGACGAGGTCCAGCGTCGACGACGACGCGCTCGGCGGCGCGTTGCCCGCGTGGCCCGGCATGAGCGGCGAGTTTGCGGGCAGCGTGAGCGCAGGCGTCTTCGGCAGCGGGCCCTGCGTGCCCTCGAAGTCGACGAGCGGCGTCCACATCGTCGTGATGCGCGGCGCCGTCGCGCCAACAAGCACGGTGCCCTCGAGCGCAATGTTCAGTGGCCGCCGCGACACGGGCACGTTCAGCGGCTGCGGCGCCGCGCGCACCTGCAAGTTGAAGCACATGGCGAATTTGCCGCGTGCGGCCAGCTGCAGCGGCAGGTCGAACGCGCCCATGAGGTCGACAAGCCCGTCCTCGAGTGTGACGTCGCACTTCGCCACGCTTACGGGCAGCGCGCCGGCCACGAGGTCGATCTCGGCAATGACGCGGTCGCGCTCGAGCGCGGGCCGGATCGAGCGGATCTCGAGCTCAAGCGCCTGGCTCAGCGGCTGCCGCCAGCGCACGACGCGGATGTCGGCGTCCTCGGGCTGCGGCGCGCGCGCGCGCGGCTCGCGACGCGTGCTCACGGTCTCGCCCGTGCGGCTGTTGCGCCGCTCCTCGTACGCCTCGGCAAAGTCGATGCCGCTGGCCGTGGACGCGCCGCGCGCGTGTCGCGCGGCCGGCCGTGCCGCGGCGGCGCCGCCGCCCCCGCCGCTGCTGGCCCCAGCCGCGGCCCCGGTAAACGGCACAATCGCGCTCGCCGCGCCCAGCGCGACGGGCTCAAACGCCTGTACGTACTTTGCCCGATCAGCGGCGGCCGCGGCGGCAGTGGCGGCGTGGCCGTTCGCGCCGGCAGCGGCGTCCGGCGCCGTGTACCGCGCCGTGGCCACAATCTCGAGGTGCGGGCTCTGCAGCGGGCTGCGCGGGTGTCGCACATGCACGTCCTGCGTCCATTCGCACGCCCAGTCCAGGTTCTCGTCGAAGATGACGACGCTGTGCTCGCGGCCGCGCTCCTCGAAGCTGCCCACGACGGTCACGCATAGGTGCACCTCGCAGGGGAGCTCCGAGTGCACGCGCACGCGCAGCTTCTCGTCGTAGAACACGGGCACGCCCGCGCCCGGCTCGAGGCGCGGGCCGTCCTGGCGCTGCACGCTGAGGCCCAGCATGTAGCGTCGCTTAGAATGCGTGGCCGGCCGCGCGTAGTCAGGCCGTGGTGGTGGTGGGTCGTTCGCGCGCGGGGAGTATGAGCCACACAAAACTTTCAGACACCAATTTTGAGGTCCTTCTCCTCCTTCTTCTGCGCCGGCCGAGGACACTCACTTGCTGTGGCCCGCCGCTGAAATGTCGAAACCCGCGTGCAAGACCGTGCTCGCGTCAACGATTGCGAAATCGTTCACGGACGAGCTGAAGCAGGGCGTGGCGAGCCTCGACAAGCCGCCGCTGCTCGTGGGCTTTCTCGCGAACACGGACCCCGCCGCGCGCACGTACGGCCAGTGGACGGGCGCGACGTGCGAGGAGCTCGGCTTCCGCTACGAGATGCGCGAGGTCGCGAAGGAGAACCTTGAGGAGGCGATCATGCAGGCGAACGACGACACGAGCGTGGACGGCATCCTCGTGTACTTCCCCGTGTTTGGGCCGAGCCGCGACAAGTACATCCAGCAGGTCGTGAGCACGGAGAAGGACGTCGAGGGCCTCAGCCATATCTTTATCCAGAACCTGTACCAGAACGTGCGCTTCCTCGACAAGGCCGAAACGCAGAAGTCGATTCTGCCCTGCACGCCGCTGGCCTGCGTGAAGATCCTCGAGTACCTCGGCGTTTACAACCGCGTCATTCCCTACGGCAACCGCCTCTACGGCAAGACGATCACCGTTGTGAACCGCAGCGAGATCGTTGGCCGTCCGCTCGCGGCGCTGCTTGCGAACGACGGCGCCGTCGTGTACTCCGTCGACGAGTTTGGCGTGCAGAAGTTCACGCGCGGCGAGGGCCTGCGCCACGTGAAGCACGTCGTCGCCGACACGGACGTTTCGCTCAAGGACGCGGCCCTCAGCTCGGACGTCGTCATCACGGGCGTGCCCTCGCCGAACTACAAGTTCCCCGTCGAGTACGTGAAGTACGGTGCCGTGTGCGTGAACTTCAGCAGCGAGAAGAACTTCACGCCCGAGGTCAAGGAGCGCGCGTCGTTGTATGTGCCCATGACGGGCAAGGTCACGATCATGATGCTTCTGCGCAACCTATTGCGTCTCTACAACAACCAGAACCAGCCGCAGAACCAGCCGCAGAACCAGTTGCAGAACCAGTTGCAGAACCAGCCGCAGAACCAGTCGCAAAACCAGCAGGCATAGGCGAGGTTCAATGAGTTATGCTCAAGTTCAGGGACCGCTACATAGAATAAAATACCCTTAATAAATTACATGCCTTTTGCGCGCCGCGCCGGCGCCGCCTACTCCGAGAAACCGCCGAACCCGTCGGAGTCCCCGTCCATCTCGCTGGCGGATGCGCCGCTTGCCGCGTCGGACTCGTCGCCCGCGTCGCCCGCATCGGACTCGTCGCCCGAGCTGTGCTGGTCGTACTTGCGCTTCAGACCCTTGATCTTGCGCGTCTGCAGCTGGTTCAGGTCCTGCTTGTCCACGTGGATGCGGCCGAGCTTGTCGCCCATGATGTCCATCTCGACGTTCTTCTTCGTCTTCTCCACGTTCTTCGAGCGCTTGAACGCCTGCTTCTCCATCTCAGGGTTCGCGCGCTGCTCGCGACCAACGGCGAAGTCCAGGCGCGGCCCAATCTCGTCAAGCTCGACGCGCGGCACTTTTGGCGTGCTCGACGCCTCTGTCTTCAGCAGGTACACGCGGAAGTGCACGCGCGGCATATTCGCGCCGCTCTCGGGCACCTCGACGCCTTCGGGCGCGCTCGCGCTCACCGTGATGACGTGCTGCAGTCCGGCCGGATCAAGCTGCGTCGTCTCCTGCCCGCGGAAAAAGTCCAGGAACAAAGACTTTATGTGCTGGTACGTCGGGTGCTCGTCAAACAGGGCGCCGTTGAACACAAACATCGGCTTCAGCCCGACCTGGAACGTCGGCTTGCGGAAGTCCTTGATGAGCCGCCCGTTCACCACAAGCAGCTCAATCATGTCGTACAGCTGGTAGTTGAACGTACGCGCAAACGTGAGGCAGTTCGGCCGCTTCTTGCTGTGCGTCGACACAACAACAAGCGAGCAGTCGTTCTTCTCCGAGAAAAACTCGAGCGACGCGGGGTCCTCAAACGCACGCAGCTCGTTCCGCCGCTGGAACCGCACCGAGTCCGGCTTCTTCAGCGCATCGAGATCGACCATCACGTCGTGCAGAAACCGGTTCCCCGTGGACCCCGGCACAAACAGCGCCTTCTTCGGGTTCTCTACCTGCTTCGGTGCACGCTTGCCCATGGCGCGCTTCGAGCGCGCCGTCTTCGGCTTTACAGTGCGCAACATCAGAGCCGTTTTTTCTTAAAAAAAATACAGTCCAATGTCTCAGGCCAAAGAGTAGTATGCGCTACTTTTCACGCTGCGGTTTTGTCAGGAAAAAAATTATATAAGAAAAATACACGAACCCCACGCATCACGTGCGGCGCCACGCCGGCGGGCGAGCGAGCGAGCGGGCCCAGTGCTGGGCGCGGCTGCCGCGCGCATTCCCATAGGTTTTTTTTTATTATCCACCGCTCTCATAGGGTTTTGTTGCCGCTAAGCCAAGCCGGCGTGACAATTGCGTGCCTGTCCAATGCTTGCACCACAAATGCTCTAACCCGTGTGCTAACTGCGCACTAGCTGGTGTGCGCTAACTGGTGCGCACTAGCTGGTGTGCACTAGCTGGTACGCGCTAACTGGCTGCACTAGGTACGCTGGGCTAGTTCGCCTTGATGCCCTTGTTGAACTCGTACAGAAACGAATGCTCGTAGTCCTCGGCCTCGGCCTCGGCCGCCTGCGGCTCTACTTGCACAGCGGCCTCGCGCACCTGCGTCATGATCTCGCGAATGTCCTTCGCGTCGACGTCGCGTCGCAGGCCAAGCATGGCCTCAAACAGGTCGAGCGGCGCGTCGCGTTCGCGCGTGCGCAGCACGTGGAACAGGTCCGGGATCTCCTCGAGCGGCGCGTCGAGCACGTCGCCAAACGTGTCGAAGATGTAGAACGCCTTGCGAATGACCTCTGCGTCGAGGCCGAGCTCCTCCTTCGTAAAAAAGTCGTAGAGCATCTTCGCGTCGGACATGATGCGGTCCTTGCCGCGCGGCATGTTCAGCTTCTTCGGCTTCACGCCGGGCGCTGGCAGCATCGACTGCAGGTACCACAAGATCGTCTCCGTGCAGAGCTTGCCCACAAAGATCTCAAACAGGTCGCGCAGCAGCAGCTTGCGCGCGTCCTCAACAAAGTCCACGTACGTGTCGACAATGGCCTTCACCGTCACGCCGGCGTACCACTTGTCGCTCTTGAACACCTCGTTAAACGCGGGCTGTGTGTCGGAGAAGATCATGCGCAGATTGCACAAAAAGCATTCTTTTGTCACATCCTGGTAGCCCTCCTGCGCCTCCTCGAACGCCTGCGTGACGCGCGTCTGGTAGCGCGGACCGAGCGTCGCTGCCCACTTCGCCGACAGCTGGTCCAAAAACGCGTACGCGCGGTCCTGGTCGTTTGCCACGACAAATATGTACTCGTAGAGGCCCTGCGGCGCGTCGGCGGCGCCCGAGATCTCCTTCTGCGTGGCCTCGTGGATGAGCTTCGTCCAGGCCTGCTGGCGGCCCATGAGTACCTCGCAGCACGCCTCGACGCAGCCCATGATCACGCGCCGGTTCTCGCTCTCGGCCGCCGTCTCGAGCTGCTGCGAGATGAGTTTCGAAACGGTCGTGTGTGTCTGCAGGCCGACGCCGTCGGCGTGGTACTCTGGGTTCAGCGTGCCGGCCCTGAAGTCGCGGACCTCACCGCGCCAGATGTTTTCGTACCACTCCTTCAGCTTCGAGATGAGCATCTGCAAGTAGTCGTCGTAGAGGTTACGCTCGCGGCCGTCCAGCAGCGGTGGGTCCAGCAGCTCGGGTGTCTTTTTGCGGCTCACGCCGAATACCTGCTCAATCGTCTTGTAGTAGTTGCGCACGTACTCGAGCAGCACAAGCAGGACCTGCGCGCTTGGCTCGAACCGCATGATGGCCTCGAGCGTGCCGTGCACGCCCTGGTGGTACCAGAGCATGAACTTGTTGAAGATCTGCCACCGCGCGGGGCAGCACGGCTCGAGGTCGTCCTTCGCGCCGCGCAACTCGCTGTGCACAAAGCTGAGGTTCTCGAGCAGGAGCTCGGGCTGCGTGTCTGGCGGGTACGCGGCCATGCAGTTCTCAAACTGCGCGTTAATGGAGCTCTGCACGCTGTCGAGAAAGCGCTGCAGGTAGCGCCGCGGCTCGCGCGCGCCAGCGACGGCAGCAGCCGTTGGCCCGCTGGACACAGTGCTACTATTCGCGGCGCCGGCCTGGCCGCCCTGTGAGAACTTGGCCACGAGGTCGCGCCGTTCCTCCGTCTCGATAATCTTTGCCACGCGCACGATGAGCGAGCGGTTCCCAATGCGCAGCGTCTCGAGCACGTCCTCGGCGATTGTGAAAAGCGTTGTATCGAATTGCTTCACGAGCGCGTCGAGCGGCTCGTACAGCTTGCGCACGGTCAGCCGCGTGTCGCTTGTGGCGTCGCGGCCGCGAAGATACGCCGTCGCCTCCTCGCGGACCTGGCGCAGCTTGCTGAGCAGGAAGTGCGCGGGCAGCAGGTTCTGCATGGGGTTGTCGATGTCGAACTCGCCGTCGGCGGCGAGCAGCGCGCGCACGGCGTCTGTGTCGCGGCCGAACGACTCGAAGTGGCCGACAAACTTCTGCGTGAGATCGAAGTTCGCGAGGATCTGCGAGATGCGCTGGATGTCGTCAAACCCCGTCACCTGCTTCGTCGACTCCGTGTACGTCTCCTCCATCTCCATGAGCGTGGCGCGTGCGTCGCCGACGCTCTCGCGGGCCAGGCGCAGCGACAGCATGCCCTGCGATAGGACCTGCATCTGGCCCTGGATTCCGGCGTGCAGCTGCGAGTCGATGAGGTTCTTCTCGCGCAGCAGCTTCTTGCGCGTGGCCGCCGCGTTCTCGAGCGCATTGTTCTCCTCGATGAGCTCACGGATCAGCTCCGCATCATCGTCGGCTTGCCTGCTGCGGGTCGCCATCTCGCACCGTCCTGCCACCGCGTGAAGCCGCCTTGTTTCCACGCGTGCTCGGGGCTCAGTCGCCGCGGTTTGGGCCCACCGCCCAAGCTGGGGGGGGGTGCGGGCAGTTCCCCCCGCCCCCCTCGAAGGCTAAACCCTTGCCCGCCCCGTTCGGTTGTGCCATCGTACACACAAGATGGGTCTGCGGGCTCGCGTGCTGTACCAGTTCAAGGAGCTGCTTTACATGGGCCGCGAGTACCCAATGCCGTACGAGAAGTTCTGTGCGCGGCTGAAGGATGCGTATCGTGCCAAGCGCGACCTGCAAAGCCGCGAGGAGGTCGAGAAGGCGCTCAGCTTTGGCGAGTACATGAAGAACGAGATCGTGGCTATGCACCAGCTGCGCATCTATCGCGCCGTGAAGAGGCAGTACTATAAGTAGGTAGCCCCAATTGGCTGCCTCAATGTGGCGGTCGCGTGGTGTATGTGGAGTGCAGACGCTACGCTTGCGGCCAGAGCACTGCGTGCCGCTAGCGGCAACGTATTAAGCTAGCCATTGTGTTTTGTTCAGCGGTCAATGGCCCACAAATAGCCGAACTGTAGCTGGACGATTTACAGGGCTGCACTTCTCGTGGTGGGCGAGACGCGGTCCCGCACGAGATAAGCCGCTGCAAAGCAGCCCGGCCCGTATTGCTAGGAACTAATTTAATTCGGGCACAAATACAAAGGACTGCGCAGTACTAATGGCGATAAGTGAGTATATAAACGTGTGCGCGGCGCAGTGATGCGCATAGTGGTAGGGCAATGCAATGCAATGGTTTCGAAAGAGCGGCCTACGAACGCAGGCTCTGCGCCGACGAGCGGAACGAGAAAATGCTGCCCGACGACGGCTTCACTGGGTCTAGGTCCGCCGCGCCAAGCACGAACAGGTCGTGCCGTGCGTTGACATGCAGCTTCGCCACGGGTTGCTCGTCCTCGATGTGGCCCTTGTAGTACTGCACGTGCACGTTCAGCGCGTACGAGCGGCGCATTGTGGGCTCGCTGAACGTGGCCGCAAGGTCCTTCGGGAACGCGTTGCGGATCTCCGACGACAGCTCGTGCACAGTGTTCGTCGTGAGGTCGATGGGGCCCTTCACATGCAGCAGCGTGTGGCGGCGGCGCTCGTTGTTGCTGACCGTCTTCGCCGAGATGAACGTCGACTCGATGAGCGTGACCTTGAGCATGTGCAGCACAAGCGGCGGCAGCGGGCCCGTCACGCACAGCCGCACGGGCAGCGCCAGCGGCCGGTCCGTGTACGCGCCCGTGTGCGGGAACACGACCTCGAGCACGAGCTGGTTCTCGTGCGTCGCGCCAATGCCCCACTGCTTCGCCGGCAGCATTTTGTTCACGAACTCGCGTCCAAACACGCCCACGCGCTGGTGCCGCACTACGCCGCCGCCGGGCGCGCTCACGACGGCGCGCGCCGTCGCATGGCTCTTCGGGAACTCGTACTCGGACTCGTCGTCCGAATACTCGACCGCATAGTACTCGACCTTCGCGTCCTCCTTCAGGCGACTCGCCGCGTCGTCGTCTAACTCCTCGGCCGGTGCATCAACGGCATTCACAGCACTGCCCTCGGGCGCGTCGCCTGCGGACGAGCCCTGCGGCGAGCCCGAGCCCGGCTTAATCACGGGGTACTGCCCGTCGCCGTACTCGACGATGGGCTCGTTCGCCACGTACGGCACGTCGCCAAACATGCGCACAAACACAGCCTGTCGCTTCTTCTCGGCCGGGCGCAGCTTCGCGATGCGCACCGTCGTCTTCGCCGTGACCACCGGCGTGAAGCGCCCGCTCTTCGGGATCTCCGCCACGAGCGCGTACCGGATGCGGTTAGCCTCGCTCACCGTGATCGTCGGCGGGCAGTGCTCGGGCACAACGAGGCTGAACGCGAACTCGCCGTCGCCCTTCGTCACCTGCACGCCCTGCTGCCCGTCGAGCAGGTCAATCTCCTCGTTCACGAGCGGCACAATCTCGCGCAGCTCGCCGTACGCACCGACCGTCTGGAACGTCGTGATCTCGCCAACAAGCCGCAGGCGCAGGCCCTTCAGTCCGAACGACGACTTCAGCAGGTCGCTCACGACGACCGCGCCCTCAATGGCCTGCCCGGGCAGGTACATACGCGCGCGGTTATTCAGTTGGATCTTCAGCGAGACGGGCATGCTAAGCAAGGAAGCAGATGCTGCGCAACTGGGAAGGATGCCGCCCGCGTAGATCTTGTACGGCGCCAGTGTGTCTCAGCGACCCTCGCGCCAAGGGTTGCCAGATAAGGGCTAGGGCACAACCGCCGGTCGCAGTCGGGTTGGAGGGTCCTGTCCTGCTAAGAGCGCCGTGCCCTGGGCAGAGGCAGAGAGGGCCTTACGGCTCGGTCTGCGCCGCGTGTACTACATGACACGCGCGACGTGCTATCCGTAATTTGGGATGCAGCTCGCCGCACTAATTCTTGCGGAAAACCCATAGCACCATGTAAATAACGCAGAACACAAACCGGAATGCCGCCATCACGCATACGGACCATAGAATAACCGCCATGTACACCTTCGAAACAACGGACCCGCCAGTTGTTATCTCATGACAGGCGCCAGGGTCCGACGCGGCCCGCTGGAAGACGTTCACGACGGCTTTGCCGACGCCGGCCGCTGCGGCGCCAGCCGCTGCGCCAGCCGCCGCTCCGCCGGAGCCCGCCCCGCTGCCGCTGTTGCCGCTGTTGCCACTGCCGCTGCCACTGCTGCTGCTGCCATCAGTGCTCGAGTTCGCGCCGTCTTTGCCGCCAATCAAGTTCTGGAAACCGCCGACATTCAGCACGACGCCGACAAGCGCTAGGTTCATAAGCACCCAGCCAAGCACGACGAGCGTGCGGAACAGCGCGTAGTAGTCCGCGCGCTTGTCGCTTTCGCTGGGCTCGTACTTCGGGCCGGGCCCGGGCGGCTCTGCGAGCAGATTGATCTCGTTCACATAGTACGAGTCGACGAGCTCCGTGCTCGTCGGCAGCTCGAGCTCGACCTTGCCGCTGTCGTCAGCGCGCACAATGCCGAGGTCCAGTCGCTGCGCCGTGTCTCCCTTCGTGCCCCACGAGATGTCGTGCGTGTTGCAGAATGCATACACGTTCAGCACGTTAATGTACACAGGGCTCAGAATCACGTACTGGAACATGCTCGTCAGTACGTGCCACGGGTCCATGAACAGCAGCGACACGAGCAGGTACAGCGCATACGTGGCCAGGAGCGACACTACAAGGTCGCGGAACGTGCTGTTTGTCCACAGCAGCTTTGCCGTGAACCCGCCATTCGCGCATATGGCGTACTCAATCGACTTCACGGAAATGTAGATCGTGCAAAACACCATGTACGCCATCATCACGGCAAAGAACACAACGATCGCCGTGTAGAAGGCGCGCGTGCCTTGCGGACGGTTGCCAAAGCTGAGCACAAACACAGTGAGCAGGCAGGCCGCGTACACCCACGTCAGCACAATGCCGAGGATCTTGCCCGGTACAAACTCGGCAGACTTGTCGCCGAGCGCCGCTGCCAGAATGTGGAACACGAGGAAGAAGTTCGCCAGCGAGAACCACGAGTAGAGCAGCGCAATTGTTTGGTACGCGAACTGCAGGTGGAACGCGAGCTTGCGGCCAATGGAGTGGCCACTGCGCCAGATCGAAAAGCCGTGCGCGAGCGAGTAGATCTGGGCAAAGAACGAGCCGTTCAGCCAGCGCCGCCGCTGCAGCACAAGCTCCGTGAGCCCGTCCGGCACGTCTGTGTGCGCCTTTGCCGACTTCACATACCGCAGGACCCAGTTCGCGTTGCGCTTTGCCACGAGCTCCCAGCACAGAATGCGGTCCTCGGCAAGGTACATGTTCGCCTGGAACACGCCGCCGCGACCCTCTTGCTTTTCGCCCTTAAAGTACTTCTCGAGCGGGCCCGTGCCGTTCGGGTGGTTTTGCAGCGCTTCGTACCGATAGGCCGAGAACGCGCCGGGCAGCACGGTGATGAAGCCGAAAATGCTCTCGCTCGGCTTGTCCAGAATGTTCGACATCTTGTACTCGAAATTCTGCGAAGCGACGATTGGGTTCAGCAGCTTGCGGCCACCGGGGCCGAGCATGGCCGCAATCTCGCCGCAGGCGCCGGCGACCTGTTTGTCGCGGCTAAACGACTTCCACAGGTGGTAGATGGAGTGGTTTCCGGGCCGCGTGCCGGCGTCGAGCAGCACGCAGATGTTCGGGTTCAGCACACGCGAAAATGCCTGGAAGAACCAGCGGTGCGAGTTGATCTTGCGCAGGTTCTTCTCCTTCATGCAGAACATAAGCTGCACGGGCGTGCCCTTCTCGGCCGTGAGCTTCACACCGTGCTTGTCGCTCACGTTCTTGATGCGCACCATGGTCGTGTACTCGTAGAGATGTGCCTGCACACTCTTGTCGTTGACCATGTTCTTGGCAAAGCCCTCCTGGTAGACGCCGAGCGCGGCCATGAGCGCCTTTGCGCGCGGATGCATTTTGTCGCGGCCGTCAGCAACGACGCACACAACAACCTTCTTCCACGCCTCGGGGCCCCATGTGCTCGAGCGGTCGCGGCCGCAGAGGTGCCGGATGTTGTTGAAAATGCCCTGCAGCGTGCGCGCGAGCAGAATGTCGTCCTCGTTATAGATGGTCACGCAGATGAACACCTCCGTCTGGCGCGGCATTGCGTAGCACATCTGCCGCAGCGTGTACTCCTCGTCGGCGAAATCGGCCGGGTCGCACGTCGCGGCCGTGTACCGCATATGCGTGAACTCGCGCACGGGCGTGTGCTCGGGGTACTGCTCGAGCAGCTTTGCTGACACGGGGCAGTCGAGCACAAGGTTCCCGCGGAACAGGTTCACCGTGCGCAGCCGCTTCTCGTCCTCCTCCTCGTCCTCATCTTCTTCTTCTTCGTTCTCGTTCTGCGCGTCCTGGGCACCTGCGGCATTCTGCTCTGTACCTTCGGCAGCAATCTCCTCCTCGGGCCACGCCTGAAGTCCGTCGCCCGCGTACGCGCCCTCGTAGCCCGCGTAGTCGGCGTAGCCGCTGCCGAAGTCGTGCTCGGCCGCGAAGTCGTCCACGTACGCCGCCGGCGCGTAATCGTGGCCGTGGCCATAGCCAGCCGAATACGGCGGGACTGCCGGCGGCTCGCGCGCGCCCGCGCCCGCGCGCGCATACTGCGGCTCGGTGACGGCTGTGTCCCACGTGTTCAGCTGGTACTCGTCGCCGTGCACGGGGATCTCGTAGTCGGCGCCCTCCTCGTCGGCGTACTCGTCGTCGTACTCACTGATCGTTGGCGCGTGCTGCAGGCCGAACAGGTAGCGCCGCGACGAGTTCCGCGACGGCCGCGCCGTCTGGCTCTCTGGGTCGAGATACCGCCGGATCGAGCTCGCAAACGACGACTTGCGGCGCGGCGATGCGCGGCTCGGCGGCCGGCCCTGACTGAGCAGTGCGTGCTCGTCCCACGCGCTTGTGTTCGCCGACGCGGCGGACTGGTCTGCGGACTCGAGCTGCGCGCCCACCGCCTGCGCGTCCCACGGCAAGCTGGGCCCGCGCGGCGCGGCCGGCGGCACGCGCAGCTGGGATTGCGAGGCCGTCGACGGGAAAACGCCGGCGTGCGCTGCCGCGTAGTGCGGGCCCTCAGCGAATTGGGCCGGTTCGGGCACGACCGGCGACGCGTGCGCCGCCGCGAAGTCCTCCAGCTCAGTCTCTATAGGCTCGGGGACCGGCTCGTAGCGGCGGCCCCCGCGACTGGTCTGGCGACCGTTTGTGTACGGATTCATGTGTTTCGTCGCAGGTGTGGACCGTTGGCCATAAATAGAACCGCGAGCGGTTGACGTGAATTTCGGCGAACCCTAGACGCCAACAACAACTGGGCAGGGGCACCTCGCACTGGCCCACGCTGGACACTTTCCCTTCGGGGCGAAGCGTCGCGAGGCTGGTGGGCAGGGGGCTTGTGGCGCTGGGACGCGCTGCGAATCGCCGTGTCCTAAATATAGCAGCCCGCAGTATGACGCCGCAAAACTGCCCATCGTCGCGGTGTGCGGCACTTTGCCCATGCGTAAAATTAAATAAAATAGCCTAATTAAGCCGCGCGACGTTGCAGGTGCGCAGCCTCGCGCAACCGTTAGTCCGGACGGCACTGTTAGCCCTGCGGCACTGTTATCCCTGCGGCACTGCCAGCAGCGGTTCGTTCTCGTGCATCGCTAGCAGCCCTACTGCATCGCCAGCGACAGTTCAAGGGCGCGCCGCAGATCCTCGTCCATTTCATCGTCTGTAGCAGGCGGTGCGGGAGCCGCGTTTTGTAGTTCTAAGGTAGAAAGCTCAATTGCTCGCCGCAGCTCCTCGTCGTCATCGTGGCCATCGTCATCCAGTGGCTCCGACTGCTCAGTCTGCTCGGCCTGCTCAGCCTGCTCCGACGCAGACTCCGAGACCTGCTCGGAGATGCGCTCGGAGCCTTGTTCTGACGCCGCATCGACCCGCTGAAGAGCGGCATCGTCGCCGAGCGCAGAGAGCTCAATGGCACGCCGCAGCTGCGCCTCCTCATCGTCCTCGTCGTCGAGTTCGCTCGCGCGGCGCGACGGCACGGCCGCGGCGGCCCGGTTCGCCGCTGCCTGCTCACTGAGCATCATTGCGTACTCGAGCTGCTCCTCCTCGCCCAGCGCGTCCATGCTGAATGTCTCACGCAGCGCTCGCTGCTCGTCCTCGCGCTCGGCGTCGAGCTCGGCGAACTCGCGGCGCAGCGAAATCTCCTCTATGAGATCCTGGCGCGATGCCGAGGACACGTGTGGCGTGCCGGCGCGCGGCCGTGAGCGGCCGCCGGCCTTGCGGCCGGCCTTTTTCGTCTCGAGCAGGCCCAGGTCCAGGTACTGCACGGCCGGCCGCGTGACGATGATCGCGCGGAAGCGCAGCGGGTTCGGGTCGATCTCGAGGTGTGTTACCGGTACGAACCCGTCGCGGCTGTACAGCATGAGATCCAGCACGTTCTTGGAGATGCGCGAGCTCACGCGCTTCAGCGTCTCGCCGCTCAGCACGTCCATGGCCGTGACGACGCCGTTGTAGCCTGCGACGAGCAGCACGGCCGCGTTCAGTGCAAGCTGCGTGATCTGCGGCTTCCCACTCGCATCGAGCCGGTGGTCGTAGCCGATCGGGTTTGGCTGTGTCCACAGCGGCGCTGTTTGTAGCTCGCGCTCCGGCGTGTCGGGCTGCGGCGTCACGCGCTCATGCTCACGCTCACGCTCGTCCTCGTCAACGCCAGTACCAGCACGAACGCCAGCATTAGCACCAGCGCCAGCACCAGCACCAGTACTGAGCTTATCATTTCGCACAAAGCTTGTCGGTAATGGCGGCGGCAGCGCCCACACACTAACCTCATTGTTCGAGAACCCGGCGGCCATGTACTTCGTGCCGGGCGCGTACGATTTGTCGATGCCGAACGTGCAGATGCGGTGCTCGGGCGGCGGGCATAGCGTGTGTAAAGTGCCCGTGTGGATGTCCACGACGTATATAGCCTCGGCCGTCTGCACGACGACGTAGTCGTTCGCCATGTGCAGCTCGATGCCGCGCTGCGCCGTTTCGAGCGAGAACGGGAGCTGTGCAAGGCGGCGCGGCTCGGACGGAAGGTCGACGAGCGTGAGCTGGCCCATGAGGTCGAGACAGGCGACGCAGCTACCGTCGTTGCGCACGTACGTGCCGTACATAGTACCCTCTAACAAAACGATGCAGTTGTCGGAGACGCGGTACTTGCGGTGCAAGCCCGGGCGCAGCAAAAACACGGTGCCGTCCGTCGAGCCCGACGCGACGACGGCGGCGTCGTCGGGCCGCTTCGGCGTCCGCGACAGCTGCCGTTGCTTCGCGATCCACAGCGCCGTGACGGCCGTTTCGTGGCGGTACGGCAGGTCCGCGTAGTCGGCGACGACGGTGCCGTCGCGCGTGAACGAAACGGTCGCGACCTCGCCGCTGTAGAAGCCGTAGGCGAGCCCGAAGCGCGAACCGTCGATGCTCGCAATGGGCAGCAGCTGGTGGCTGTACTTCGACGCGTAGACGCGGCGCCGCATTTTGCCGCGGTCGAGGTCCCACATATTGCCCATGCCAGTGTGCGTGTTGAAGCACGTCGCGCGCGGCGTGTCCGTCGAGAAGTTCGGAAACAGATTCGACACGTCGCTGAGCGTCGAGTTCAGCGTGACGTCGACGTCCTTCACGCAGCGGCGCCACTTCAGGAGCACGGCCTGCCGCGCCAAAAACTCGCGCCGCCATTGCGTCGACGCGGCGGCCACGCGCGTGACGGCCGTCGTGCCGAATTGCTGCGCGAACCGCTGCTTCCACACGCGGTCGCTCGCCACCTCGCGCCACTCGCGGCAGACGAACTTCACGTTGTCGAGGTCCTTGGGCGGCAGGTGCGCGAACACAATGGCGAGCACTTCGAACGGAAGCTGCATCGTGGTGGCGACGGGCACCGCTGCTGCGCTCGCCAGTTAAGTGAAATTTCATCACGTGCCGGGCGGCGCGGCGGTGCGAAACGAGGATGTGCAGTCTCGGCACACCCAGACCCCGACGCGCGGACGAGCGGATAAACGACTAAACAAAGCTAAGTAAATGTGTGAGGCCAGTCTAGGGTGCCGCAATTGCTGGCCAGCTTTTTGTACGTATGGGCATGTACGTATGGGCATGCTGCAAACTAGCGCCGCGAGCTAGCTAATTCCAGCACCAGGTGCGAGCCGCCGTGTCCGTGCAGTTCCGGCGTGCCTCAGAAAGTGCGTACAAATATACTTCGCATAGACAATTGACCTATGCGTACATTAAAGGTGCAGTTACAGTAGCAAATCCCAACGCTGCAATTAGCGCGCTTTTCTCGTCTTCAGGTGCAGGAACTGGCGGTACTGCACCTTTGTGCGGCGCTTTGCTACGCCGCCGGCGAATGCGTTCCCATACACCTTCGATTTCTTTGTCGATGCGAACTGGAACGGCGGCTGCACGGCCTGTGCTGCGTCCAGAATGCTCGGCTCGGTTCTGGCGCGCTTGGCGGCGCCTGGCTCGGCCGTGTGCGGTTCACGCGGCCCGTCTGGCTCGCTGCGGCCTCGCTTCTCTTCGGCCATGGTGCCCAGTATGCAGCCGTTTCTACGTGCAAGCAGCACTGCGGTTCGGCACGCAAGGGCGGGAGGCGCGGCGCGCGCAAGAGTTGTGGTCGGCGGTTCGCAGTGGTGCGGTGGGAGTCTGCCTGCCTGCTTGACTCAGCGCTGGGCCTCAGGCGCACGAGCCACCGAACACGAGCCGGCCAGCCAGCAGCAATGAACCGGGCGAAGCTGCAGCGCGTGGTTGCGGCGAACCCGCATTTCACGGCGACCCGCAAGATGTCGCTGTACTCGAACTTTGCGCGCCTTGAGGAGCTGAATCCGGACGGGTACGAGGCGAACATTGCGGCGTGGAAAGAAGTGCTTGAGGACGCGCTTGAGGCCGGCGTATTTGCCGATAAGACGTGCATTGAGGCCGGCCAGGAGCTCATTGCCGACCTGAACGACCGCGATAATGGCATGCCGCTGTCGCTGAATGCCGTCTTCGACCGCATGGTCGCGGACGGCACGCTCGTGCCGCTGTCGCGGTTCCGGCAGGAGTTTGCGCCGGAGCGCAGCCAGGGCGTCGCGGCGCGGGCGTTCCGGTTCCTTGGCTGGGCCGTCGGGCTCGTGGGCCGGCCTCAATGGCGGTCTGGCGCGGCCGAGGAGCTGCGGCACGAGAAGTACGTAGACATGGTGTCGGCCGACGCCGTGGCGGCGCGGCTCGTGAAGGCGCTCGATGCGGCTGTTGCCCGCGAGGGTAATAGCCGGCTCTCACACGTCTTCAGCTACGACCAGGTCGCGCAACTCGACGACGCGGGCCTTAGCGCTACGGATCTCGAGTGCGGCCTCTCGTACGCGGCGGCCACGGGCAAGCTGTACATCGACGCGGCAAACAATATCGTGAAGCTGCACCGGTCGGGCCCCGTCACGGACACGGACGTGACGATTGCGTCGCTGCGCGCGCAGGTCGACGAGCTGGCCGCGCGCGAGGCGACGCTGAGCCGCCAGATCGACGAGTACGCCGACAGCGCGCGCCGGCTCGTGAAGACGAACCGCGCCGCCGCAAAGCAGCTTTTGCAGAAGAAGGCCATTGCCGAGAAGTCGTACGCGCGCACGGCCGCGCTCGTCGACCAGCTGCAGACGGTGCTGCACAAGATCGACGACGCCAGCGACAACCAGCAGGCCGTGGCGGCGCTCGAGTCGAGCTCGCGCGTGCTCGCGGACCTGAACCAGGGCACAAGCATCGACGACGTCGACGCCGTCATGGAGACGCTGCAGGACGAGATCGAGCAAACCGACACGGTCTCGCAGAGCCTGGCCGAACTGCGCATCAGCCCCGACACAGCGAGCACAGAGCTCGACGAGCTCGAGATCGACAACGAGCTCGGCGAGATGGAGGCCGACGCGCGGGCGCAGCAGCTCGCAGACAGCTTCGACAAGCTGCCCAGCGTGCCGCAGCACCGGCCGAGCCAAGCCAAGCCCGCCGCCGCAGAGCCGCCGAAGCAGAGCCAGGCGCCGACGAAAGATAGCTCTACTCGTGTTGACGAGAGTCTGGGTCATGCCGACGCGAGCAGCGCTCCTGCCGACGAAAGCCAGGCTCGTGCCGACAAGAGCACGGGTCAGGCCGAAGAGAGTGCCGAGAAGGAGCGCGAGGAGCTCGAGAGCCCGCTAAATGCATAGCCATGCACGCACTATTTATTTACATCGCATAACCAGTAATTTGCTGCGCAATTCGAATGCTCAATTCGAGTGCGCAATTCGGATGCGCAATTCGGATGGTAGCAGTGAGCGCCTCAGCTACCGCCTCAGCTACCGCTTTGGGCTTCGCCTCGAAATGCGTCCGCTCGTGCCGAGCGAGCTGTTCTCTTCGTAGCTGTCGCCTTTAAATGGAACAAAAATAGAACTCGTTGAGATCGCATCGCCCCGAAAACGCGTAAAATAGCCCAGCTTCGCGTCTCACTACTTGTGAACACTAATCTGCATGCACAGTAGCGCTTACATTAGTGCGGCCTTTCAGAGCAGCGCAGACGCTCAACGAGTCTCGCAGCCGCAATTGTCATCATTGGAACCCCTTTTCGGCCTCGCTACTTAATACACTGAATTTTCATGATGCGAATGGCTTCGGCCGCGAGTGTACAGCCCGAGTGCGCTTCCTTTGTCCTCTCTCTCCCTCTCCGCCATTGCGTGGGTTAGGTCTGCGTCCAAACTCCTCAGATCCATCTGCAAGGCTCGACTAGCCAGTAAGGGCCCCTACAGCACTAGACGAGCTGCATGCGCCGGTTCCTCCACTACGTACCCGAAGCGCCCGAGCTGGCCGGCCACAACATCGTGCGTGCGGCGCCTGTTGTGGACCCACGCGTCCCGCAGAGCCCTGCGTTCAAGGTCCTTGGTCTCGGCTCGCTGCTGCAGGTGCAGTTGCCGCCGTCCATAAAGCTCGTGGCACGGCGCAATGCGCTAACGGGCGTGCTCGGCGGGATCGACGCGCTTACGGCGCGCCTGCGCGTGGCGCGCTCGCCGTTCCTGCGCCTCGCGGCCCGGCAGCCGGTGTTCGAGCAGTCCATTGTGGGCACACAGCCGCTTGTGTGCCTGCTCGGCTCGGCGTCGCCCGCCGCGCGGCACCTCTCGGCGCTCGAGCTCGACGGGTCCGTCGACTGGATCGTCACGCGCCCGGCCGAGGTCCACGCCTACTGCGGCGCGCAGCTGCGCCTCAGCCCGCGCTCGGGCTGGCGCCTCGGCGGCCTGCCGTACACGCACACCGTCGTCAGCGGCCGCGGCTGGCTCAGCCTTGCTTCGCCGCTCTCCGTCGTGCAGTTCGCCGTGCCGCAGGGCGAGTCCGTGCTCGTGCAGAAGAACCACCTCAACGCATACACCGTCGACACGAACGTGGCGCGCAACCCGGCCAAAGTAACGCATCTCGGCTTCGAATTTGACCGGCTGCGGCCGCGCGAGCCTCAGCTCGCCGCGCCGGCGCCGCGGCCGCCGACGCGCGTTGCCGCCGCTTGGGCCGGCCTGCGCGCACAGGCGGCACGTTCGTGGACTGCGGCTACGGCGTTCCTGCGCCGCAAACTGAATGCGGGCAACTCGTCGCCCTTCGTCGAGATCCACGGCCCGTCTACTGTACTTGTATCTGCGTCGGCGTCGGCGCGGCCCCGCGCGTCCCAAGCATCGCCCGTAGGAGCAGCCCAAACGGGCCTCAGCCCGCGCGCCGAGCCCGCGGTCAGCCCTGTAAGACAGGAATAGTAACCGCGCGAGCCAGTCGCGGTGCCGAGCCAGTCGCGGTGCCGAGCCAGTCGCGGCGGTGGCCCTGCTCGCTACTGCGTTTTTATTACTCCACGACGATTGTACGAAAGCCGTTAACGAAAAAAAAAGCCTTTAAAAAAAATAATATGATTCGCCTTTACAAAAGCTGTATCCATTTATGATATTATTTAAATTGCCAAGGAGGACGCCGCGCTTATGCGCGCGCGTGCTTCTCCTTCACGACCTCGGCCATGCGGTTCAGAGCGCTGCCGGCCTTGAACCAGCCAATCTGCTCGTCATTAAACGTGTGCGACAGGGGCGTCTCCCACACTTCGCTGCCGTCGGCGGGGTGCACGCGCAGCGTCATGTTCTTGCCGGGGGCAATCTCGGTGATGCCGAGAATGTCCACGCGGTCCTTCGGCTGGATGCGGTCGTACGCCTCCGGCTCGGCGAAGTTCAGCGGCAGCATGCCCTGCTTCTTCAGGTTCGTCTCGTGGATACGAGCGAACGACTTCGTGATGATAGCGAAGCCGCCAAGGAAGCGCGGCTCAAGCGCAGCGTGCTCGCGCGACGAGCCCTCACCGAAGTTCTCACCACCAATGACAACCCACTTCACGCCATTGTCGCGGTAGTTACCAGCGACCTCCGGAACGCCAGCCCACTCGCCGTTCAGCACGTTCTGGATCTTGTTCGCCTCGCCGTTCTCGGCGTTGATGGCACCAATCATGTAGTTGTTCGAGATGTTCTGCAGATGGCCACGGTACTTCAGCCAGGGGCCGGCCTGCGAAATGTGGTCCGTCGTCGTCTTGCCAAGCGACTTGATCAGAATCGGCATGTCATAGCCGTCCTTGCCGTCCCACTTCTGGAAGGGGTGCAGGCGCTGCAGACGGTCGCTCGAGGGAGAGATGAGCACCTCGATGTTCTCACGGTTCTTGGGCGGCGCCGTGTAGGTGTTCTCACCGCGGTCGAAGCCGTTGGCCGGAAGTCCGTCACCGAAGGGCTCCTTCAGCTTGAACTCCTTGCCATCAGCACCCTTGATCGTATCCGTGATCGGGTTGAAGCGCAGGTCACCAGTGATCGCGTAGGCAACGACCATATCCGGCGAAGCCACGAACGCGCGCGTCTCAGGGTTGCTGTCGTTGCGACCCGTGAAGTTACGGTTGTACGACGAAACAATCGTGTTCTTCTCGCCCTTGCTGATGTCGCGACGGTCCCACTGGCCAATGCAGGGGCCGCACGCGTTCGCAAGCACAACACCACCGAAGTCAGTGAACGTCTGCAGAATACCGTCGCGCTCAATCGTCGCGCGCACCTGCTCACTGCCCGGCGTCACCGTGAAAATCGCCTTGGACTTGAGGCCGTGGTCCATGGCGTCGCGCGCAATGTTCGCCGCGCGCGTCATGTCCTCGTATGACGAGTTCGTGCACGAGCCAATGAGACCAACCTTGACCTCCGTGGGCCAGTCGTTTTTAGCGGCCATCTCAGGCATCTGAGAGATGGGAGTCGCCAGATCCGGCGTGAAGGGGCCGTTTACATGCGGCTCCAGCTTGTTCAGGTCGATCTCAATAACTTGGTCGTACTCGCAGCCCTCGTCAGCCGACAGCAGATCCTCCTTGTATGCGTTCGCGAACTCAGCAATGTCCGTGCGACCCGTCGACTTCAGGTAGCTGCCCATGCTGTTGTTGTAAGGGAAGACGGACGTCGTCGCGCCAATCTCGGCACCCATGTTGCAGATGGTGCCCATGCCCGTGCACGACAGCGAGTCAACACCGTCGCCGTAGTACTCCATGATAGCACCAGTGCCACCCTTCACGGTCGTGATACCGGCAACCTCGAGAATGATATCCTTGGGCGCCGTCCAGCCGTTGAGACGGCCCGTCAGCTTCACACCAATGTACTTAGGCGCCTTCAGCTCCCAGGGCTGGCCCGTGAGCGCATCAACGGCGTCAGCACCACCAACACCAATAGCCAGCTGGCCAAGACCGCCAGCATTCGGCGTGTGCGAGTCCGTGCCAATCAGCAGCGCGCCGGGGAACGCGTAGTTCTCGAGCACGATCTGGTGAATGATACCGGAGCCAGGGCCCCAGAAGCCAATGTTGTACTTGGCGCACGTCGAGCGCAGGAAGTCGTAAACCTCGCGGTTGATGTCAATAGCGCGGTCCGTGTCCTCCTTCGCGCCCGTGCGCGCCTGGATAAGATGGTCGCAGTGCACAGTTGCCGGCGTCAGCGTCTGGAAGTCTGGCGCGTTGTTCACAGCGGCGAACTGGTCCAGCTGCAGCAGACACATCTGCGCCGTCGCATCCTGGCAAGCAACACGGTCCGGACGCAGCTTCAGGTAGCTCACGCCACGCTCAACATTGAAGGAGGGGTCGACAAGGTGGCTGTAAAGCACCTTCTCACCATACGTGAGCGGGCGCCTCAGCGTCTCGCGCACGGCCTTCAGGTTCTCAACGTTCTGCTTGTAATTGATGAACGTGTGGTCCTCCCAGATGTTCTGGTGGACCTTAGAGTCCCGCGTAATCGACGAGTACGCGCGGCGCATGCCCTGCGCGGCCTTCGCGGACTTGATCTTCAGCATCGTTCCTTGCAACAGAAAAAATTTGCCTCAAGACCCGAAGCTTTTGTAGGAAAGAGTTCGACAAGTACCGCATAGTGCTCCCAATATAAGGCCCTTGCCACGAGTCTCCGCACAATATGTAATCAACATATTCATCTTCGCTCTAATTGGGCCGTGCCAACCTGATCACAATCAGAGGCACCACAAAATGCCTGGGCAGGGGTCTCGGTTGCAGTGCATGCATATTGACAACATGGCTCAGGGCAGCCGAACAGCCGCATAGGCACCACAAGGCGGGCCACCAATTCGTACATAAGAACCTGGCTAGATGTTTAGACGAAGCACATACGCCACGGTTGCGTTTGATCGCCCTGAAGCCGTCGTTCGGCCGCGGTCACGACGCGTCGTCATTCTTTTTTCTAGGATAGGGGTAGGGTTCAAAACTCGGACCCGAGATCGGATTCCGGGCTGAGACGCCGCCAAAGCCGAGCCTCGGCCGCGTAACCAACGGCAAACAACAAAATCTTCTGTAAATTACCCGTCCACAACGGGCTCTATCCGGGGGCGTTGCAATCGGGGCCGGCGCGCCCGCTAGCCGGAGTGCCGTTCCTCGGCGCATGCGCTGCACGGGCGGTCCCGCGGGTCACGCGCTCTCCAGCGGGTCCGCAGTGTCCCGTGCTCGCTTTTCCGCTGAACGGTCCCGCCGGCTAGGTGTTGTGTGACTTTATGGCGGCATGTGCACCTGCCCGGAACGAACCATTTCAAATCAGAAATCGAGCAACTCTCACTGGTCACATGTGCCACATGTGTTGCTCGGGCCGTCAGTGTGATGGTCCTAGCGCTGCCGCGTTCGAGACCTAGATCTGCTTTCTTCTTGCCGTCTAAAAAGTGCTGCACCGCCAGCATGAGCCTAAAACATGGCTCTTAGATTCTAGGCGAGCCTTCTTCCTATTCTTGAGCTTGCCCTCAATCCGTATGTGGTAATAATAGACAAACCCGGTGGGACCCTGCATCTCATGTAATATACGCGGGTAATTAGCGAGAACGTGGCGCATCATTTTGATTTAGGGGCCACCGCACCGCTTTGCTTGATGGCCTGTAACGTGGGCCATTGTGAAAGCGATACGTATGGCTGCTTAAATCTACAGGAATACTGGTGGGGGAATGATGCAGTATAAAAATAAATAAGTGAGGCGCTAGAACATGAGATTTTGTTTGGATCGCTTAGGGTGTGCGTTGCCTACGGATGGTCTGCAGTCACGGATGTGGCGGCTGCAGCTGGTAGTTGACGGCCGAGTACTTCGACACAATTTTCTTGAGGGCGCTCTCCAGATTTCTCCATAGGAACACCTTAAGGTCCTTCTCAATGTTTCGTGGTCGTGGAATGTTGAAGCTCATGATCTGTCGGAAGAAGGGCTCCAGCTCAGGCTTGTTCTTCGATACTGTCACAGGCCGACATGCCTCCAGATTGCGCCGCGTCCGATTCTTCTCTTCAATACTGAATCGCTGACCCATAATAAGCTCTAAGATGGTGATACAGTCGACAGATGTTACAAAATATTCCTGCGTCTCCTTACGCCAGATGCACGAAATCACTGTCATGCCGTCTCGAAACGCGTCCTGCTCCAGCGGTTCGAACGTGAGACGGATCTTCACTCCTAGCTGCTCCCGGTGGAAGCGCACCAGTCGCCTTCCCGCTTTCATTTCTTCCGCGCTCCAATTTTGTGTAATGGCCACCAAGTCACCGTCAACCTCAAGCTCCGCCTGCACGGACTGCGTAGGAGGACTCTGGAATATTGGCATCATCTGCGGCGAGTAGAATCCTGCGTACGGTGGATGGGCGGGCATATATGCCATCTGGGGATGCCCTTGAGCACCATAATATGGGGCAAGCTCTCCGCCACCTTCGCGCCATAACGCAGACTCCTTTCCTTGCAGAGCGCTACTAGATGCTACCATGCTGCTGGGCAGGCCCGGCACCACCTCATGCCTCTTCTCGTCCGTTGGCGTCCTGCCAGAGCGGCTCTTGTGCGGCTTGCGCTTCCGCGTTGTCGCGCGCGCGTGATGGCCCTCGGGTCGCTGCGAAAACTGATCGGCGTCTGTTGCCGAAACCGTTTTGAGGGCCGGAATCACAGAACCGTAGGGCGCCGGTACATTTACAGCGCCCACAGGCGCCGCAGAGCTGGCCGCGCCGGGCGTTGCAAAGGCCGGATTATACTGCGAGTGCCCTCTTTGCTCCGCACCGAGCGGTTCTGCCGCCGTCTCTGCCGGAGGCGTCTCGCTCCCGAGGTGAGACGGCTTTTCGCCGCGCCGGGCCTTCTGGCCACCCGCAGCGACCTGGCTGGTGAAGCGCCTTTTGCGGTGAGAGCCGTGTTCTCCGCTTTCGGCCGGATCGGTTGTCTCTGGCGAGCCCCGAGAGGACGGCCCAGGCCTCGGATCCTCGTAGCGGCCGGCGTATCGAGTCTCCTCCAGACTTTCTGCATTCATGGGCGCTTGGCCACCCCACATGTAGGCCATACCGTAAGGTGGTGGGCCCTGTCGTGGAGCCGAACGGCCCAGACGTGGATCTGCCTGGTACGTGACGTCGCGCGGATTGTACACCATATTCTCATAATATGGTGGGGCTTGCATGTGAATGGCGCCTAACTGTGCTTGTGACAGGGGAAGCTGCGACCGCGACACATTTGGATCTCGCACCGGTCCTGCGACGGGGTTCGACATGACGAGGTTCTTAGTTCCTTGGCTCTGGCCAAAGAAATCACCGCTAATCATGCCTCCTGTATCGGCCTGAACGGGCGGGCTGTAACCGGGCGGGTGATTACGGGTGAAGTCCACGTACGAACTCGGCTCAATGGGCCCAGGCTCCGCGCCCTCAGCCGCAAAGTAGCCTCGAGCGGTTTCCGCAGTAGGTATGGGAAGCGCGGCGTTGAACATATGGCTGAACTGCGGAGAGCTTGCGGCAGGATCTTGTCTGTTCGGCGGTGAGACATAAGGAAAGGTGGCCGCCGGAGGTAATACCATCGGCCTAGCAGGGTCGGTGCGAGAAACAGCTCTTCGTTTTCGCGAAGAGCGCTCGACGACGGGACTCACACCGCCTAAAAAAGGTGCCGGTGGGTGCGATTCCTCCGTAAGCGACGATGCTGAGCTTTCGTCTTCATCGTCGTCCTCCGCGTTCTCGTCCTCATCGTCGTCTTCGTCCTCATCTTCGTCGTCCTCATACTCGCTCTCGTCTTCATCTTCGTCTTCGTCTTCGTCTTCTTCTTCTTCTTCTGGGTCTTCGTCTTCGTCGAGCTCGTCTCCTTCCTCCTCAGTATCCTCGCCTTCGCTCTCAGCATCACCCTCTCCTGCCGCTGCGCTTGCCGTTTCTTTCACACTCTTCTCATCACTCTGTCCTTTTGGTCGTCGTGCCCTGCGGCGTCCGCGTTGTTCTATATCTTGGACTTCCCTGTCACCCTGACCTTTGCGGCTGCTTCGCCCAGCATGCGCGGCCTCTGGATGAATAACTCGTGGATGCTCGACGAGGCTGTCTGTACTCAACGAGCTCAGCCTCGCCTGCTTGTCTACCACCATCCTAACGCTGCGGGGATGTTTCCGCTGCTGCCGTTGAGGCCGTCTTCGACTTTCACTGGGCTTATAAGGGGCCGTGCGCTCGAACCGCAGCTCCTCGGACCCCTCATTCCGGTGCCGCGTCGAGCGCTGTTGGGCGGGTCGCGCCGACGCGGCATGCGGCTCCGGAGGATTATCAGTTTTGCTGGCTTTACCTCGAGGCTCCGAGTCTGCGGCGGAGGTGCTTGTACTTCCCATGAAGGATTGCGGAAATAAATTTCACCGCAATAAGAGAGGTTTTACAGGACTTTGTTTGTTTTGGTGCTCTCTTTTCCATTTGGCTCCCTCAAGCCTCCACGCGACTCGACTACAGAGTGGTACGGTGGATTGGTAACGTGCGAGCGGTTTCTTGTTTACTGCTGACGCCCGTTAGAACAGTTTGTTGTTACAAGGCGTCTACGTGCAGAAGATAACTTGAGGGGTTGCGGCTGCTGAGGGTGGTGCTTGTCTATTAATGAGACTATCAGAAACCGCGGCGCTGCGATACTAAGCGACAAGGGCGCACGTCTGATACCGTCAGTTTGTGTTGGATTCTGTATATGTGAAACAGAGGGCCCTGCAGAAATGTTAACAATGCGTCAGGCCAAAGATGCTGGTCGTGCCCTTACGATTACGAGCCAGATCACCGAGCGGGGAGCTGCACGCAGGGGGCCGCCGTGAGTTGTTTTCGAAGGTTTCACTGCAGCGCAGCAGCGCAGCGTTCGTCTGTGAATTTTTTTTGGTTCCTGGCTTCGGGCGGGTTGACGCAGGGCCGATATTCTGTTTTGATGCGCTGCCGCTGCTCGCGCCGATACCCGCCTTCGGGCTAGCCACATGGTGCATCACACGCCAATGTGTGTCCTTTTGAAGACGTATTGTTGGACATGCGTCACGCCGGGTGTCGCTTTTGCTGAATGTCTCAGACTGTGATCGGCGCGCGCTGTGGGGGCGGCGCATGGCGAGGGTAGCCAACCCTGCATATGTAACTATTGCAGATCGTGTTTCAGTTGCCAACGAGACGGCCAGTTCAGCGAGAGGCCAAATAATAAAAAACCAAACTGAAGTGCAGCGAGTAGGGCCGACAGCATGACTGCCTCGCAGGCTCCGTTTCACTGAATATTTAGCGGGCCGCTACTCTGATTGTGGTGGCGCGCAGCATCGTCGTATGCGAGATGTACTCTTAACGTGACGGTGACATGCGTTGCGGACTTAGTAAGTAAGTGCGAGAGCTGCAAGAACACTTGGCCCTGTAGAACGACGCGCTGCCGCTGTGCGGGCATTTATGAGGGAGAAAAACCGGCCTTATATACGACTACGTTCTAAAAACTAGTTCGCCTTGAGGACCCGGCCCCTGCAGTTTGCATGGAGTAACATGCGCCTGTGTTGCAACTTGTAAGCACGTTAGCGTCCCCTAGAGTACGAGTTCTATTGGATACATGCACAAAGCACTAAGCTAGATAAGCTGGCGACAATCATGGCGGCCCGACCGCTTCGTGGGTAGGAGTGAAACATTTGGCGGTGAAGAACCCCGGATGCATATGCAGGCCGGCTGCGTATGCACGCGGCCGCGTCAGACGAAAGGCCAGAACGCAGCGTTCTCGTGTTCATACAGACCAATCATCCACGGCACGTCGCTCCAGGCATGTTTCTGTACGAGGCAGCTCGCATGCAGGGGGGCACAGTTGTTTTGTCGTGTGCACACGCCAGCTGCGCATGCGAGGAAGAGACGCTGCTGCGCACGACACAAAGCTAAACGTGCAGACCCTAAACATGAGGCGGGCTGCGAAGGCGTTTCTCTGCCGCCAACTTAGAGCAGATGCCTCTGGGGTGACTACATCGTGTTACGACGACGCATGCTCCATGAAGCGCAGCCCGAACCTTTCGGGTTTCCGAATGTAATTTTGTAGAGCAGAACTCCGAAGCAGGATCCCTAGGAGTATGTATACCGTAAGATCCAATAGAGGGCCGCCGACGAGTGAAATGGAGTGCGCACGTTCACTAGGCGCCCGGGCGCTATCGCGCGCCAGCGCCGTATTCCTAACAAGCCAGATGAGATCAGTACCGACAGGAATGCGAGGACTATTGAACAGCAGTTAAGAAAGTGTGGTTTTTGAAATGGGACAATGAAGAGGCCACGTAGAACTGAACGCTCGCAACACAGAAGCGCAACACAGAAGCTGTATATGAACCTCCATAGCTGCGCCTGCCTGGACCTGGCTGCGCCTGGCGAGCCGTTTCCTCTATTCAGAGGCGCTCAACCTGGTTCTGCAAAGCTCTGAGTTTTAAGGACACATTATATAGCGTTTAGCTTGAAGCCGAGGCCGACGACGAGCTGTTGCCGCGGAAGTAGGCCTTCACCGAGAAGTACTCGGCGAAGCTGAGCGCGGCGACGCCAACGACAACGCCGGCCGTCAGCAGGGCCGTGAGCTTGCCCTGCTTGTGCTGGTGCGTGAGATAGGTCGACGCGGCGGAGGCCGTGACGGCCGTGAACAGGACAGTTGTCGAGACGGCTGGGTCCTTCAATTCCTCGGCGATGTTGTCCGAGTAGTTCTTCGAGGCGTCGCGCGCGGCCTCGGCGGCCCGCGCAATCTCCTTTTCGGCCTCAGCCTGGAAGTCCTTCGCCTTTGCGCCGAGCGTGTGGGCGGCGTGCGCAGACGCCTCCTTCACGGTCTCGACGGCGTGCTCGGCCTGCTTCGCCGCGTTCTCGGCGAGCTCCTCGACCTCCTTAGCCAGCGTGCGCGCGCGGTCAGCGGCCTCCTTGTCCGTCTCGTCGGCCTTCTTCTCGACATTGGCGGCCACCTCTTTAGCGGTCTCCTCGGTTTTCTGGACGGCGTCCTTGGCGCTGTCCTTGGCGTTGTTCTTCGGAGCGGGTTTTGCGTCAGCGCGACTCATCTGTGGACGATGTGATGCGGTGTTTACAGGGTGCTCAGTCTTAGGCGGCACCTCACCGCTGATGATGGGCCGCGGGTTGGCGCCATTGGGCTAGGGTAACGCTAGACGGGGGATCAGTATCAGCAAGACCCTCATTCGCGGTTGCGATCGGATCGCAGCAGCTTGGAGTGCTTTGAGCACCCGCAAGCTCTGGAATAACTAGGTGACGCGGCGCAGGTTTTAGCACCGAATCGGATGTTTGTAGTGTCTGAGTGATGGCGCGAGCTTAGCGCCGCGGCCGCCGCCGCGGGTGACATCAGCAACTGGACGACGGAATACGACGCAAATGCACGGCGGTTCGCGCGGCCCTTGATTGGACTGCATCTTCGCATATGTAATGCGGCCTGGCCTGGGCTAAGAACCGGATTGCGGAGATGCGGTCATGCCGCTTAAAGTAAGAAGAGATTAGCTAGGAGAAGTGCCGCATGCACGCACATGTTGCAAATAAGGTAGCGCTACTAAGCCCTCCGCCACACAGGCAGAACGAAGGGGCATGTAACCCCCCACCGCAGCCAATGATTGCATTGTGGCTGGTTCGTAATTCATAATCCCTAATTAATATGTCCTGCAGATGTTCGCGGCGCCACAGAGGTAGTAGATACGCGACGCGCGGCCCGCCGCCATTGTGCGGCCCTGTCCTCGCCATGCCATGTGCTAGGGCTTCTGACACATATTGCATTTAGGGCTTCGAGGGCCCGCGCGTAGAGGACAAGAGTCACAATCTCCCAACCGACGCAGGTGGACCCTGGCCCGGGCCTGGGTGCCAGGGCCGCCGGCGTAACCAACTGAAAATCTCTAGATCGAGGTCGACCGACTCCTTTGCTTCGAATACAGGAAAATGTCGTCTGACGCCGTGACGCTGCGCATCCGCAAGTTCCAGCGCAACCCGCTGCTGGCCCGCTCCCAGTTTGTCATTGATGTGATCCACCCAACGAGGCCGAACGTGTCGAAGGACGAGCTGCGTGAGCGCCTCGCCAAGTTCTACAACTCCGACAAGGACGCCGTGTCTGTGTTCGGCTTCAAGACCCAGTTCGGTGGCGGCAAGAGCTCCGGCTTCGGTCTTGTGTACGACTCGGACGCGTCGATGAAGAAGTTCGAGCCCCGCTACCGCCTTGTGCGCTACGGCCTGGCCGAGAAGGTCGACAAGGTCTCGAAGCAGCAGCGTGCTCAGAAGAAGAACCGTGGCAAGAAGATCTTCGGCACTGGCCGTCGTCTTGCCAAGCGGAAGCGCGGAGACTAAGCGCTCTGCTCCAGATGCGCAAGGGCGGCTTGTACAACATCAGAAGAAGACTTGTGCACGGTTGCATATATTATTATATTTCTTAATGGATTTAAAAAAGGGCCAACGTGTGGCTTTGAATGCGTAAATGCCTAAACAGTCCCTCAATTCTGGTTTTGTCTGCGCGAAGGCCGCTTCTGGCGCTGTGGGGCGCGCGCCGCGACGTGCGCGAGTCGTAGTGCAGTCGTGGCTGCACCAGTCGTGGCTGCACCAGTCGTGGCTGCGTGTCTCATTCGAGACTGCGCAAGCTGTGCTAGTAACGGCTTCGAGCCTCGTCGGCGGTGTGCCGGTGCTAAGCGTATAGAGGTGGCTCCCCGTCATATACAAGTACCTCAGTGCCGCGCTGAGCACTGGGAAACACGGCGCGCGCGACGGCAAAGAATGAGCTACACACATCTGATGGGGGCGCTGCCTCCGCAGCAGTACGACTTTGCCAATTGGGACTTTTTCCAGAGCGAGGCGATACGATTCCATGCGTTGACGTGGCCCGCGCGCACGCTCGTGATCGACCGCATTGCGACGTTCCGGAGCCTCATGTCGCCGCGCGTGATCGCGCAGCTCGGCAGCCTTGTGAACCTGCACCCGCGGTTCCACACAGAGGAGGGCTGGGACGACTGGCTGTTGGCCGTGACTGACGCGCTGCGCAGCCACGACAAAACAATCAAGGACGCTGTCACGGCGCAGGGCTGGGTCGATCAGTTCAAGTCCGGCCGCGTGAATGCGCGGCAGTTCTGGACGGGTCTGGACCGCCTTGCCAGCAAGGGCGAGATCTCGAGCGACGAGCAGCGGCAGCTGTTCTGGGACGCACACTCGTGGGCGCGGCAGGGCCGCCTCGTCGAGCGGTGTCCGTACTTCGATCCGCAGGACAGTATGTGGCAGAACGAGGACGACGCATCGCGGCTCATGGCCGAGCAGCTGCTGTGCCGCATCATGGCGCTGTCGAAGGACGAGGACGACTTTAGGACGAAGCGCAGGATAGTCATTGGCCTCGGCGTCGGCTCGCTGTTCATGGCGCTGCTCGGCACGGTACTGCTCATCAAAATGAGTGTGGGTCATCCACGGGGAGACGAGCAGGCCGCGTACATCGTGCTCACCATGTATGCGCTCATGATCGCCGTGGGCCTGCTCGTGCCCGTCGGCATTCTCGCCCACCGGCTGCGCGAGCTGAAGCGGAGCCAACACGAGTCGCGGATGCACGAGAGAGTATAATGTAGGGTATACGCAGCCTCACGGCGGGCAAGCGCAAGCGCCATTAAGGCGCGCGGCTGGCACTGCTCAAGCTGGCCCTACCTGGCCCTACCTGGCCTACTGGCACTCCTGCCCCTCCCCCCCAATTTACCTGGCATTGCGGCCGCTTCAGCTAAAGGTGTCGACGCCCTGTATGGACGGAAGCGCCTACCTTGTACTTATAGATATATCTGCATCCAGTCTTAGTTGCTTCATATGCGTACGTGGTTCGGCATGCGCATTCGGGTGTGCGCATTCGAGCGCCCGCCGGCAGGGGTCTATAATTCGAGTATTAATGCTCAGAGCAGTAGCGGCAGCTCGCCGCGCCCTCCGTAGCACCTAATTGCCCGCGACGGCAGCCGTCGCGGCGGCGCGCGCCAACCGCGCGCTTCGGCTCCCAGACGGCTTATGTTGCCCTACCCTCAGCACGTCCCTAACGGTCGATAGTGCGAGCCGTGTGGTCTTTCGCGACGATGAGTGCCGAAGAGACGAGCGTGGCCGTCAGCGAGGCGCCCCGGCCTGACGAGCAGGAGCGCATCCGCAACGAGGAGTACAAGATCTGGAAGAAGCAGTCGCCGTTCCTCTACGACATATGCGTGTCGAAGGCGGTGCTGAGCCCGTCCACGAGCGTGCAGTGGTACCCGTGCAGCGCGCCATACACGGCTGCGAAGGCCGGCGGCGCCTTCGACACGTACACGCTGCTGCTGACGTCGTGCGAGATGCTGGGCGGCGCGAACACAGTGTACCAGGCGAAGTGCGACCTGCCGCGCGCGGACGCGCGGCCCGAGGTGCTCAGCGAGCAGACGCTGAGCATCATTAGCACGGACCTCGTGCTGCCGCTCGGCCCGCAGCAGTTCCCGTACTGTGCGCGCTACTCGCCGCTGGCGCCGCGCGACATTGCCTGCAGCGGCAAGAACGGCTTTGTGAAGGTGTTTGCCCACGAGAACAACGAGATTTCGCTCGAGCACCACCGCCGCGACGTCTACAAGCTTGCGTGGAGCCACCACGCCGCGCAGACGCTGGCCACGGTCGGGGCCGACGGCGAGGCCGTCGTGTGGGACACGACGCGCCCGACGCAGCCGGCCGTGCTGGGCGGCGCACCGACGCTGAACAACGACGGCATGAACACGCCGCCGGCTCTGTACGACGTGGACTTTGCCCCGCGGAACCCGCACGAGCTCGTGACGGCCGGCGACGACCGCGTCATCCGGTTCTGGGACACGCGGCAGCCCGCGGCGGCGCCGGCGCGCATCATTACGGACGCGCACGCAACAGGCATCACGGCGCTGAAGTACTCGCCCCTGAACGAGCTGCTGCTCGCGACAGGCAGCGCCGACGGCGCCATCTCCGTGTGGGACATCCGCATGAGCAGCGCGAGCCTGGCCGGCCTGCAGGCCGGCGCGGGGCCCATCAATGTCGTGAGCTGGTCGCCGCACGACGAGAGCGTGTTCGCAAGCGGCGGCGCCGACGCGCAGGCCAAGGTCTGGGACCTCAGCCTGCACGGCCAGCCGCAAACAGCCGCCGAGGAGGAGGAGGGCCCGCCCGAGCTTGTGTTCATCCACGGCGGGCACCTCGCGCCCGTGTCCGCTCTCGACTGGCACCCGACCATGCCGTGGACCCTCGCGTCCGTGTCCGAGGACTCGCTCGTTGAGGTGTGGAAGGTCGCGAGCGCCATTGTCGAGGCCGTCGACGACGACGACGACGACGAAGACTCGAATGGCGCCGAAGACGCGGCCAAGGACGAAAATTAACTTAACTTATTGTACACTTAGCGGGCCGTTCGCGGTTCGGGCGGTAGCTCTATTCTATCAATTCACGCAGAGCGGGTTCTTTTTGTGTTTTGTGCCTCTGCAACGAGATGCTGTTTTTAAAAGTTGGCGGTTTGGCCGCCGCTCGGATTCGATCTATTTGCCGCCGTGCCTGGCCGTGCTACGCGTGCGCGAGTACTGGCGCCCTGGCCCCCGCAGCTTGGCTGGGGCTTCCGCCGGCTGCTGGGCTTACGCTAGCTAAGGCGTGCAGTAGATCCGCTATAACCCGCCTCACCGCTGTTAACTCCAGTATACGAGCTCGCGTAACTAGCCTAACTTCGCATCCATTCAACTTAAACCCTTCAAAGCGAGACTCAAGCAATTCGGTGGCTCGGCCCGCGCTACTATTGCCAGTCCGCGCTCGGCAGCCTATCTGCTCAATAGCAGTAAGACGTGCGCCGCCCCTGCCCTGGCTGCTCCCTCCCCCGAGCGGACCTCACGCGCGAAGCCACTGCGCCGTTAGCTCCGCAGCCAGTTCAACCACATAATGCACGTTGGCGGTCTCTGCGGGATTGCGGCGGCGGCGCTCGCGAGCCTGCCCGGGCGGGCCGCGGCGTTCAGCAATACGTCGCCGTTCGTTCTTCTCTCGGAGTCGCAGTCGCTGCGCGTTGGGTACAATGCCGACCTGGGCCCGGCCGTGCTGTCCATGAACTCGGCGCTCGAGTCCATTGTGAACGACGCGGCCATGTCGTGCGACTACGACGCCTACATCTTTGTGAAGCAGCCGCATGTGAGCGAGCGCGATGTGAACCCGCGCACGATGCCGTGGCTCACGCACGCGGCCAAGAATGTCCGCGAGAGCGTGCTACTTGGCACCGTGCTCGACGGGTCCAGCACAGACGTCGATAGCACTGCGCACGAGCTCGAGCAGGCCATTGTCGCGAAGTGCGGCGCGAAGGCCGTGGCCGTCGACGCCGAGACGGGCACGTTCGACTACTACGCGGACACGACGGCGCGCATCCTGTCCCTCGACCTCTCCGACAGCGGCAAGGACCCGACCGAGGCCGACACGCTCATGCGCGATCTCGTCGGGCACCTCCCGTCGGCGAACTTCCTGCTCGCGTACCGCACGACGCCCGTCGCGCGCGCCGCGCCAAACGCGCAGCCAAACGCACAGCCAAACGCCGTCTCGCAGGCCCACTCGCTGGCTCACTCGCAGGCCGACGCGACGCGCCCGCACGTCTCTGCGACGCACAACCCCGACGCGCGGCCCGATGAGATCCCCTACGAGTCCGTGTTCCGCAACTACCAGTTCTTCTCGCCGGGCATCTTCATGGGCCTCATTGCCGGCGGGCTGTCCCTCGCAGTACTGCTCGTGGCCCTGAAGGCCGTCGGCTCACTGCAGATCTCGCTGGCCGCCTTCGAGCCGCGGCGCCAGCCGGCTGCGCGCAAGTCTTGAGCTGAGCTGAGCTGAGCTGAGCGCAGCCCGCGATTGCGCAGCCCGCGCTTGTGCAGCCCGCGGTACGCAGCCCCGCCGTGGCGCAGCCCCGCCGTGGCGCGTCGTCCAAAATCAGTAATATAAACAGGCATAGCCTACATTGGTCATTAGCGGTCGTATCATTAAACTAGTCGCGTTAGGTACCGTACAAAACAATCTCGAGCGCGCTGCGCGCCGTGACGAGGCTGTTGCGCACGGACAGCATCGGCGAGTCGATCTGCGTGAGCGCGTCGTACACGCCCGCGTCGAGCATGACGCCGCCGAGGGCGACGCGCGCCGCGGCGGGCGTGCCCGGCTCGCGGCGGCTCGCGCTCTTGGCGAGCGGCGCGAGCTCGAAGTCCGGCATGAGCAGCGCGTTCGAGATCATGTAGCCCACGTTCGCGAGCAGCGTCTGCGACGCACTGGGGTGCTTCAGGCAGCGCACAATGCCCTCGCACAGGTTCTGCGTGAGCAGGTCCGGGCCGGGCTCCTCGAACACGAGCGCGGCCGTCAGGTTCGCTAGCGCCTGCGACGCCGCCTCCTGCACGGACGGCCACTGCCAGTATTCGATGCGCTGCGCCAGGTACTGCACAATGACCTTGCGCCCGCCGAGCAGCCCGTATAGCTCATTGAGGTTCGGCGGTGACACGTTCCCGAGCAGCGCGCAGAACAGCCGCGTGACCTCGCGGTCGTCGTTCCTGAGCAGCGGCGTGAGCAGCCCAACGCGGTCGAGGCTGCGGAACGACAGCCGCTCGACCTCTATGGCGTCGCGCAGCGCGCACACGTTGCGCAGCGCCCACAGCGTACTCACAAGCATCCCCGTCGACTGGTTCCGCCGTAGCGCCTCGCACATGACCGGAATGATGCCGAGGCGGATCAGCGGCTCGCGCAAACGGCTGAAGTCGATGAGCAGGTTGCACAAAAGCCCGGCCACGGCCTCGTCGATGCCGTGCTCGGGCTCCTCGATGAGCAGCCGCTTCAGCGCCGCGCACAGCTCGTCTGTGCGCGCCTCGCTCACAATCTGCTCCGTCCGCAGCGCGTGCACGCTCCGCGCATACGACCGCAGCAGCAGGCACGCGCCTACACATGCGTGCGCACGGAACAGACTCGTTCCAGTGCACAGCACCGTCACGGCCGACTCGCAGCCGTACTCGGCGGCGCGGCGCGCCTCCTTGTTGTCGCGCAGCAGCGGCGGCACGCCCTGCAGGGCCAGCAGCCATATGGTCGTATCAACAACGACTTCCAGTCGGTGCTTTAGAACGAGCGCGGGACCGTCGACATGGCCAAGCTCGTTAGTGGCCGCTGCGAGCAGGACGTGCAGGCGCGCCGCGCTCGCGCCGAGATCAAGCTCCTGCGCGGTATCGGACCGCGCCAGCAGCACTAGCGCAGCTAGCGCGCACGTACCCACGCGGCTCGGGCTCACGCTGCTTGGCCGCAGCACGTCCTTCGCGGGACCGAGCGAGCTGTCTATTATGTCGAGCAGTGTCGGCACACGCACGCCATACGCGGCATTCGCACCCAGCCTCTCGTAGTCACAGTCGGCCCAATAGAGCCCGTCCACAGTTTTTGCGCCGCGCAAGGAGGACGGCCGTTCGCGCTGGCCCATGGCGACCAGTAGGCGCACGACAAGCGGCACGCGGCTGTCCGGTTTGAAGCTCGCCAGCTCAAGCTCGCCGAGCGGCGCCAGCAGCACGACCATGGCCAGGCAGTGCTGCGGATGCAGAATACTATGCCGGGACTTGCAGTACGACAGAAGCAATAGCCGGCCCGCGCGCAGCAGCGTGAACTCGGGCTCGTCAATGCACCAAAGGGCGACCTCAATGAGGTCAATTAGCGCCCACGCCTCAGTGGCGCTCGCGCCGCCTACATGCGGCAGCACCTCGTGCGCGGAATCGAGCACGAAGGCCGCTGCGCCGGTGCTCGCTGCCACGAGAGCGAGTGCCTCGCTGACGAGGCGGTTTGTTGCCGCAATTGGCCTGCTGTAGCGCGAGAAGCGCGCGCCTGCCGTGGAAAACGCCAACTCAGCCGCCTGCTCGAAGCTGCTGTACTCAGCACGCGCGCAGCTCGACGCCTGGCTCTGCAGCGAGCGCACAATTGCGCACCACAGCGCCTCGATGCTCGTGGCGCCGCCGCCGCCCGCGTCCGCCGCACGCTCAGCCACGCCAATCGAGTGCCACGGATGCTTCGCTTCGCCCATTATGCTCGGCCCCCCACTGCGAATTCGCTGCGAGCTGCTGTTGACGAGATTGCCGACCGCACAGCCCGCCGATCAGGGCGCGGCGAACGACTGGCCTTGCCTTGCCTCGTCACGTGGAGCGCGCGGGCGATGCCAAGCGGCGCCCAATGCTGAACGCGCGCGCGTAATACATAGGAAGAGAGGGGCCTGAGGCGGTCTAGGGGCTCGCTTTTCCGTTTTTGTTTTTGGCTTTTCTTCTCTTGGATGAGGTAGAAAGAATTACAGCGGCCATCTGTGCGAGTCGCGACTGCAGCCCACATAATACACGCGAGCCGCCTAAGTTTGCCATGCTTGTGTGCTACATTTTTCGAGTTCTAGTAGCTCAAGCACTCGAGTCGTCTCTTTGTTTCCAGCCCTAGGCGTTCAGCTACTTGTGTTCAATGGCTTCTGCCGATCACGCGACGCTGGGTGCATTCGGTAAATCATGCCCTCGCCCTTTTACCGATCCAGTAACTGGGCCACTGGCCGTCGCTAGGCTTGCTTGCTTATCGACGCTGCCAATCTAGAAGCCGCGACCGCCGAGAACTATAGCGGGAGGCGCGGCTCGTGTGGGACGTGACGCTTGTCATGCTGCTGGCGCTCCAGGGGCGCGGCCACCCGCTGTTGATATGCGTAGACTCCGTGGCCAGCACTGGCTCGGTCCGGTTTTCGACTGGAACTTCCCAGAACTCAAGCCATCGACAAGCGACCGCCAAGTGCAGCCCCTTCAAATGAAGCTGTACGTGTGCGCGCACGCTGTCCGGTATGGCGTCCCGCTGCCGCAGTCCTAAGATCCCTTCCGCGCAGTACGCTTTGAGGTATCCCGGGTGCGGCACAAACTCCGCTAGTGTGTGTGACGCACGGCTCAGCACGACAAGTGGTTGCTCCGCAGGGCCCGCGGCGGGCACAAGGCTCAAGCACAGGTCAGACGCGAGCCCCACATGGAGCCATTTGGCACCCTCCCTCGTGCCGCGATGCCCTCTCACTAAGTGCGCATACGCATATGACTCGAGCGCCAGATGCAGGGAGTGCCGCCGCCGCACAAGGCGCGGCACGTCGAGCTTGCGAGCGACCATTTCTTCGTGGGCCTGGCCAGGTGGCGCGCGCCAGTATGAACCAGCCCCGAACACGGAGTCGAGGCGCGACCGCGTAGACAAGCTAATCGACTCCGTCCTCGCGCACACGCCGCTTTGGGGCGGGTCTGCAGAAATGACCGAGACCGTGCTTGGTGCGCTTTCCCTCACAACTTGTGTCTGACTTGCGTCGCAAATTTGGGATAGCCTTGGCCTTTGCGAGAGCATAGTGCTGTTCTGCGTTGAGTACTGCTGGCTCGCATACGTACTCGTGCTCGTGCCCTGCGTCTCTTGTTGCGATAACTCGCCATTGATCGGCCGGAGCTTGTCCCGAGAGTGTAGATCGTTCGTCAGGGTTGCATCGGCATCTAGGCTCCTCTCTAAACGAATGCTAGCACTCCCCAAATCTTTTTGGCCACGCAGCAGATCGGGCCCAGTTCGGTCGATGTAGCAGCCGCTTTGTTGAAGTAGGCGTGCCAACTGCCTGGCCTCCGCAGTCGTTGCGAGTTTCACTTGAAACTGCGTGTTGCCCTTCCGTGTGGTCCACTTGAAGCCAATCCAAGCCTCGAGCCAGGAAACGCGCAGGTGGTTATTGTCGACGACGGCAGAGAGCGGATCTAGTTGCTCCAGCGTAAGGTGCCGGAAATACAGGCCCAGTGACTCGAGTCGCTGCCTGCCTTCCGCATTGTGCTTGACTTCGACAACAAGCCCTTGCGCGCCAATCAAGTGCTGCCATCGCAGGACCTTCGGGCGGCCACGCCGCACCAAAACGGTGTCGGGGTGACAATACATGTACTGGTCTACTGGAAACACTGAGCTCATTGGCGTGCACATTGCCTTAGCACGCGATCGGGTTCAATGCCTGATTTTTTATGTTTGTGGCTCAACGGTGTTGTTTGTGGCACGACGCGGGTACGGGTTGCGTGCTTTACAGCCGCGTCGTGCGCCGGAGCACTCAAAGGGCGGGGGAACCCTCCGTGTGTGGGCAGCAGCAGCAGCCTGGCTGGGCTCGCCTAGGCTGGGTTAGGCCAGTCGTCGGCCGCTTCACGCACGTGATTGCGCACGGGACTACTTGCTCATGCGAAGCTCGGTCAGCGCAAACGTAAGCGCGTCGACGTATTCGGAAACGCAAAAAAATCTGGAGTGGTGGGGTACCCGTACATACATGATCATGTGACTTTAGTCATGCGCGTCGCGGCAGCTCCCTTTGCATTTAAGAACGTCCTGGTCAGCTGCGGAGTATTATATATACATGAAATATTGATCTGCCTGGGCGCGCGCGGCCATTTCCTCCCCTCCACCTCCTTAGCCCGCGCTTTAACCAGATCATGCAGGAGTCGTCGCAATTGAGAATAAAAGAGCTTCTGCTCGACTGGCGAGAAGCCATGGCCCAGCAATTGGGACTCGGTCCTCAGCACGCACAGCACTGCGCGCGGAACTCTATGATCCTGCACGACATTTACGTGGATGCCATCTCCGAGCAGGCCCCCTATATTCACTCGCTTAGTGATCTACACCGGGTCGCTTACTACTGGAAGCACATCGACAGCTACGGCCCCGATCTCTTCCGCGTGATGCGTGACTACCTTGACCGCCCAAAGCGGTCCATGAGCCCGGACATTGACGACTACGAGGACTACGGAATGCCGCAAAAGCGCGTGCGAACGCACTTCTAGGGTCGCCCGACAGAAAAAGAAGAAGAAAAAATAGTGGATTTGGAGGTCCGAAAATTCTAGATTATATTGACGGCGTTCATGCGAGGCACTATGGCACTCTGCCGGTTAATTGTTTCGTAGCCGCGTGTATTTATTTAATAAGACGAAATTGTTGTTGTGTAGTTAGGACAAATTGACTGCGTAAAACGAGAGTACTAGCTGAGTATCGGAAAGAAAGGTGAGTAGCTGGGACGCGGCTGGAGTTCGGCTGGCCAAGAGGAGGGCGGCCCTGCGCACGCGGACAGCCAATAAGAGCAGTCGATCGCTTGCGTGTACGAGCTTTTAAGATCTCATGGCATTAGTTGGCTGGCCGCAGGCTGTTCAGGGTAGTCCGCCGCTTAGAAGCAGCAGGGCTCGTGGACGGGCTCGGGCGCGCACGGCGCCGGCTCGTCCCAGAAGTGCGGCTCGCAGCCGTAGTCGTAGTCCGGCTCGCCGCATGGCGGGCCCCAGCAGCCGTCATCGCCGCAGAGGCTGTCGTCGCAGCACAAGCCGTCGTCACAGCACCAGTTCGACGGGTAGTAAGTAGACGGGCAGAACCACTTCGTCGCACAGTTGCGGCGCAGCCCGTCAATGACAGGATGCTTGCTGTAGCATAGAGGCCCATAGTATGGGTCCTCCGGGCAGAGGCCGGAGCCGTCGCAGCGGTACGTGCTCGGGCAGAACCACTTCGTGTAGCAGCTGCCCTTCAGCTCGTTGCGGCACGGGTCGTCGCAGCACGAGTCGTCGTATGCCTCGCAAGGGTCGCAGGGGTCACGCTGCGGCACGCAGGGCTCACAAGGGGCGCGGTGCGGGGGAGGCGGCAAAGGCTCGTGGCATGGCTCGTAAACGGGTTCGCAGTGCTCGCGGGGGTAGTGCTCACGGTGGTGGTGGCCGCCGAAGCAGAAGTGCTGCGTGGTCTGCAGGCCGCGCTTCGCAACGAGATGGCGCTTCGCGATCTCCTCGACGTTCGTGCCGAGAAGCCGCTCCTTCGCATCAGTGCCAATCCACAGGCTGCCATCATCGGCCACAGACACGAGCGGCGTGAGGCCAGAGGAGGCTTGGCTCGGAGCAGCCGCCGGCGCCTCGGTCTGAGGCGCCAGGTCGACCGGAGCAGCGAAGGCAAGCGATAGCGTAGCTAGGAGGACTGACTTCATTGAAGTAATGGATCGATGGCGTTATTCACTCCCCACCACTTCCGAGGGGTTCTTATACACGAGCTGCGGCGCCTAACCACGCGCGTGCTGAGCATACCGAGCGCCGTCCTGACCTGCGGAGCGACCACAGCAGCACCGGATCGCGGTCAAAAATGCCTCTCTTTAGAAGGTCTTGCTCTTGCCGCATCTTTCCGACTGCTTCGTGACGTGCGGGCCGCGTTGCGTCCGTTACGAATGCGGAAGTTTCCCGCCGTGCGCCGCCCTGCATTGGGGCAAGGTTCGTGTTGCGCTGCGGGATCGGGGCACACGCACAGGAACGGGGGTCGCGCCAAGGGCGGCTAGAGCTCGAATGGGCAAACCTAAAGATGCTGAGGCGGCATGGCGCATGCATGGCGGTCTCAGCTGCATTTGCAAGGCGCCCACCACTCGCGCAGGCAGAGAGTGGCCGATCAAGGAGGAGGCTCCGCGTAGGGTAGTTTTATATTCAGCGCAAAATCGTCAACAAAAAAAAAGACTGAAATAGACTCCGCTGCATAGCGCAGCAGAGTTGGGGTATATAGATAACAGATGCAGATAAATATTAAGGGCCGGGCTTGTTCAGCGCATGACTTTCGCGAAAAAGCTCTTCGACTTGTTGCCTACCTTGCCGAGCTTCTCTTTAGTGTTCGACGCCGATGTGTGCACAACGCTCGTCATCTTGGCCGTGGCAGCAATGGTTGCATGTGTATCGTGATTCGGCGTCGTCTGAGTCTTCGATGGCACTCCATCAACAAACACTTTCGTGTTCGCGTCGATTTGCGTGTACGTCGTAGTTAGCCACGTCTCCAGGCCCGACGAATACTCAGCCTCGCGCGTTCGCAGCAGTCTCAGCTGCTCGCAGCGCGATTCGCTCGAGCCGCCTGTGTTGCTGAAGAGAGCCGAAAAGTCGACAGGAGGAGGCCTCTTCACCTTCGCAGCAACCGACTGCGGGCCGGGCTGCTCTTCTGGTATCATAGCTTTATCAGCCGGCTCGGCGATACTGCCCACGTCGCGGGAAGCTGGCTCAGCGCCTTCGGATGCAGATGTAACGCCGGTCGCATTGCTCGCCGAGTTCACGTCGCTATCGCGCACTCCTTCAGAAGTGGCTGAGTCCGTGGCTCCCGTTCCAGCGGAAACACCACTGGCCTGGGACTCGTCTCTGGCGTGGCCGGACTGAGCATCTGCAAACCCACTCTCGTGACTCATGCCACTGAGGGGGGACATATGGCTGTCGAGATACGTCTCGCTTCCTGATTCGGGCTCCGCTTGGGCAGAGGAGACCGAGCGCGTTGGCTGCAGCCGGCTACGCTCGCTGGGGAGAATGAACGGCTCCACCCCGGGCTTCTCACTGGCCTGAACCGTCTCCGGTTCACTTTCATGCACATCGCGCTCGGCCTCAGCGTGCTCATTAAAGTTTTCTCCGTCATGACGTGTATCCGCGTCCGCATCTACCATGTCGTCGTCACTGGCTTCGCCGTTCTCGTCCGAATCTCCTGAAGCGTCGACATAGTCATGATCATATTCGAAGCTAGCTCGAGGCGCGGAGGAGGACTCCGCGTCGTCCTCTACCTCATTTGTCTTTCTTGCCCGATCGGGGCTTGCCTCCGTGATAAACAGCGAGGGTACGCCGCCCATGTCATTAGTGCCTTGGTTCACTGGCTCGAACTCGTTCTGCGCCGTCTGCGGCGTCAACAGTTCGCGGATGCTGGCATCGCTGATATCACGCGTCGATATTGGCTGCGACATGTACGTTGATATGGGGCGGTCCAGAAATGCAGATGTGCCCTCGTACATCTCCGCAATGTCGTCGTCGACATGGCTAAGCGGTCTCTGCGGCGAATCGTCTTCGAGCGAAGTATTGCGCGAGTGGCCCGGAGACTTAGCAATGTGCAGTCGTTCAACGCTCTGCAGGACGTATGGCGACTCCGGCACGTCAGGAGCTTCGGACGCGCCCGATGCGGATGTCTTTGGAGTGCCCGGCGGCGCGCGCTCGTTCTCTCCCTGAACTTCAGGAACCTTGTCGAGCTCGGACTGGTAGTCTATAGAGCCGACACGCTCGCCGCGTGTACCGCTGTAGACGCTGTCCTGTGCGCCCGATTCGAGGCTGCGGCGCCCCGTGGAGAGCGATGCCGTGGAGTCCGAGAACTCGGATGTGTGGTGACCGCTGCCCACACCCAGCCCTGGCACCATGGCCGAGTACGGGTGTTGCGGGTAACGCGACTCATAGAATCCATAGATGTCTTGTAAACTGCCTCCAGTCTCTTCGCCCTGGGCTCCTTCGGCGCGTTCAGCGGCAGAGGTGGGCTCTTCCGCGTGCGAACCCTCAGAACTAGCGTGCTCACTGACATTTTCACCCTGCTCAGGTACTTGCTTCGGCTCTTCCTCCTGTGGTTGCATGGCACCGTTCGTGGGGAAACCCTCCGTGCTGGTCACCGAATTGGATTTCGAATGCGACAGCGGTGCGACGCTTTCGAAGTGTGAAGTGGGTGGCCGCTCTACGGCCTCCGGTAGCCGGCCGGGGACTTCCTTGCGCTTTTGCGACATGCGCCGTTGGGCTTGAGAGGGCTGCGCCGGGCCCGCCGCCGCAGGCCCTGCATCAGGCATTGCCTCCTCCTCACCAATCGCCTTCAGGTCCGGTGCGTTGCGGACATTCGCCGGCGCTTGCTGCGGCGGAGAGTTTAGCGCGCCGTTTTGCACGTAGTCGGCGTACTCGTTGTAGTCATCGTACTCATCGTACTCGGTACCCCAATCATCACCGTCGTATGACGTCTGTGGAGCGACCCAGCGTTTTGATTCCTTACGGAAGACCTCGCCGTCAGCCATGGCTGCTGATCTCGCAGTATTTACAGATGACGATGGAATGATCTGAGGCAAAGTCGCACCGCGACACGTAGGGGTTAGTAAGACACGCCTTCTGGTGCAGCGCGTCGCGACTCGATACTGCTAGCGCGGCCGGGTCGGGTCTCACCCCACACACTCACAAGCAACGGCGTTTCTTTTTGGCCGCACCTGCAAAAGGCGAGGCCGCCGCTAATTGAAAGTTCGGAACATGCAAGATATACTGAGCACAGTTATGCAATTGCACTGCGAGCCGTAACCCGCTCGCCTGTACTAATAGGCTCACTCTGGGCGCTAAAAAAAAGGTTAGATGAGTGTCAAACCGTAATATGCAATCTAGAGATAAAGTTTAAAACCTAAAGCTCGATCGCCGATTAATAGACCTCGAGGATGTACCGCTCCTGCTCCTTCAGGTCTTCGATGAGGCGTTCTGTGTCGACGTGCGTGCCGTTGATCGCCGCGCCGGCCTGGACAATCTCGGTCAGCGCAGCAGAGATGTCGGCGACGGGCCAGGTGGGGCCGCACAGATAGAAGTTACCCTGCTGCGTGACAAACGCCTCGACAAGATCGGCCTGCGCCTGCTGGATGCGGTGTTGGATGTAGATCTTCTCGGCCTGATCACGGCTGAAAGCGGCGCCGATGTGCGTCAGAATGCCGGCCGACTTGTAGCTCTCGAACAGCTCCCCATACAGGTACTCCTGACGCTGGTGCCGCGAGCCCAGGAACAGATAGACGCTGCCGATCTTGTGGCCCTGGTCGCGCTGCCACATCTTCTCCTCGAGGAACGCCTTAAAGGGCGCGAGGCCCGTGCCGAGGCCGGCCATGATGATGGGCGTAGCGGGGTCCTGCGGCAGCTTCATGACGGACGGCTTGACGCTGACCACGACTTCGGCGCCGTGCTCGAGGTCCGCGAGGAACTTCGAGCACTGGCCAAAACGACGCTCGCCCTTCTTGTTCACCCAGTCCACGACAACAATGAGCAGGTGCACCTCGTTCGGGTGCACCTTCTGCGACGATGCGATCGAATACTCGCGGCGCTTTAGCGGCGCAACAATGTCGACGAGGTGCGAGATTGGCGGCTTCGCAGACGAGAACGCTTTCAGAATGTCGACGTAATTCTCAAAGTCTTCTTCCGTGCGCGCCTTGAGCTCGGCCGCGCCCTCGGCGCTGGCCAGCCTCTGCAGATGCGCCTTCTCCTTCTCGTCCGTCGCGTAGCTAGCCAGCGCCTCGAAGAAGCGCTTGGGCACCTTGCCGAACAGGTCAAGGTTGTCCCGGAACAGCTGGAACGCCGTGCGGTACGCCTTCGTGCCGTCGTCACTATCAGAGGTCGGCAGTGGCGCGCCAATCACCTCGTCTGGGCTCACGCCGTACCACTCCAAAAATGCCAAAACATCGGCAGAGTTGTTCGGCGCGTGGATGCCCAGAGCCTCACCGATGCCATAGGTGAGCCCCGTGCCAGAAATGTCGAGCTCGAGCTGGAAGATGTGTCGGTCGTAGTCGGCCGGCGTGACGCGCTGGTTCAGCTTGACGCGGGCGACCGCCGTCTTGGCAGGCACGTCCGGGCGCAGCGCCGTGCGCTCGCTGTACGCCTCGCTGAACACGAGGCGCTTTTTGAGGCCGACGGGCGTGACGCTGTCAATTAGCGCCCCCGGCTCCGTGTTTTCGTCGTCACCAGCAGCAGCCAGAGCCGAGCCCTCCACGGGGACGAAGCTCGAGATGGCGGCTGAGGTCACGAACTTAAGGTTCTTCTCCTTGTCGGCAAGCTCGACCTTTGCCCATTCGTTAATCGTCTCCGGGGCGACGCGACACAGCGCCTGCTCCTTCAGCGTCGTGACGATCTTGTTCACGGTTGCGGCCACGAGCTCCGTGTCGCGCTGGTTTGCATGCACAACGCGTGCTGTCGCCGTGTCGACGTCGCTGTTCATGAGCAGCCAAATTGCGGCCTGCGCAGCCATGGACGCCGTGCGGCCCTGCGTGTTAGCCGTGTCGATCTGCGAGTAGTCGATTCGGTAAACCTGCAGGTGCTTTGCGTACGCATTCAGCTTGAGCTGGCCAGGCATGAGCCGCGCGAGCTCCTCGTCCGAACTGGCATTCACAAGCAACACGCCGCCCTGCCGTGCACTAGCAGTCACATCGTACGACTGAAGCAAACGTGCATCGTTCACAAACACGACCTCAGCCGCGTCGGCCTCCCAGAACTCGCCACCGAACTCGAGCCGCAGGTCAGACTGCACAGCGCCGCCGGCCACAAGGTTGTCGAACTTTGTGAACACGTTCGCCTCGGGCAAAGCCGTGGCAAGCGTGGCCGCTGACGCCGCCGTCGCGCTCTTGTCGGAGTCCCACACCTTGATAACGGGGCCCTTCTCGGCGTGCGGCACAAACGGCTTGTCCACGAAGCCGGTGACCACGCTCTGCAGCGTGATGGCACTCTTGAACCCGAAATGCAGGCGCACAGTCGCACTGACGTCCTTGTACAGGTCGTTTGTTTTGCCAACAACAATGATCCGCGTCGTCGTGGGCGGCAGCGTGCGCAGGAACTCCTCGCCCAAGAACGGCGAGTACAGGCGCACATTAACAATGCCCGTCGTTGCGGACTTCGCAGCCAGCACAGACGGGTCGCCGAGCGTCACGTAGACGGCCGACGGCTCGCGCGGGCCGTAGTACTCGAAAGGGGCCAGCGAAGTGCCGAGCGCCGCATTCGTGGCCGTGAACGCATCGAGCAGGCTCTGCGCCGTCGGAATCGAGTCGGCCGCGCCGACCTTCGGCGGCGTGATGGCCTGCCGCGTGCCGCGGATGCCGTCAAACACGTGGAACGCCGGGCCGACACTGTTCGCAACGACGGACGTGAGGAACGCTGTGACCGCAGCATCGTTCGGCAGGCCGAGGCTCGACACGAGCAGTGGCGCACCAAGGTTGCGGGCAACACGGGCCACGGAGACGTCGTCAGCCACAAGCGAGCCCTGCGCAAGGTCGTAGTCCACGGCAGCAATCTGGAACGCGACCTTGTGGGCCTGCAGCTCGGGCAGGTAGCGGGCAAGCACGGGCTCCATGACGCGGACCGTGCCCGTCGTGGCCACGACGCTCGTGAGGCCCTCCGCCGTCGACGAGTTCAAGTAGCCGAGCAGCGCCATGGACGCCCCGACGCGCGTCTGCAGCGGGAACAGCTGCGGGACCTCGCCAAAGACGTTACGTTCGGCGTGCGCCGACCACGCGTTCAGGCTGCTGTCGAGCTCGAACGTCGGCGGACTGAAGTTGAACACAGCCTTCGACAGCTGGTACGCCGTCTTCTGCACGCCGGCGCTCGCCGTCGCCTTCCCGGTGACGCGGGTCTCAGCCACCGGAGATACATCGGGGAGGCCGCTGATTTCGGCAGAGCGGAGCTGGATTGCGGCGGCCATGGCGGAACTAGGTCGGGTGATTCATTCCAGAAGGGGACCTCGGCCGCACATAATGCGCGCCGTCGATAGCGTTGACGCAATATCAGCTGATAGGAAGTGAAAAATTAAGAAATGCGGGAGGCCCTAACCGCCGTCGCCGCCACCGCAGTTCAGCGTGTAGCACGAAATGGCCTAGGCAAGCACGCAAGTTGCAGGGCAAGGGGGCGGAGTGGGCATACAGTTATCGGCCTTAATTCCGGTTTGTGGCTTGGTCGCTAGCGTAGTGCAATTCTGTGGTGCTTCGAGGTGCGCTCTTCTTGGCCTCCACATACCCATATTACGACCTCAGACATCATGCCGTAAGACTCAATGCACATCGCCATCTTATGGGCTGTCTCAAGATGCTAGGGGCTCAGTGCGGTTATTTGTACATTGGCGTTGTATTTTTATGAGTTTTTTACTTTTTTGTTTGTGAGCACATGCTATGCAAGGTATGGCAGACCAAGTCTTCCATGAACCGGGGCGGGAACACAAACACTACATAGTGCTTGGTATCTTCTTGGTCGCTGATTTACTTGTAAGTGGGCACACTTACTAGTACATAAATTATGCCTTGCAACTTTCGGGTTTGCAATGCTGTGGTTCTGCTGTGACGACACACTTCCTCGGCATATCTAAGCTGCAGGTCATGACGTTCGTGAGGCCTGAACGCTATAGCGACTTCGTGAGGCCTGAACGCTATAGCGACTGGGGAAGCTGGTTCGACAACTCTGCCACTATAGATGAACCGCTCTAATGGTGAACTGCTGTAACGGTAAAGTTACCGGAGCTCTCAAAACAAAGCGGTGGAAAGATGAAGTAAATGTCTTCAAGCACTCGCCAGGATATGAGACTCTTTACTTCCTCAAATGCTTCCAGCCACGTATAACAGGGCCTTGTGCCAGGTCATTTCCTCGCCGAGACCATACTTGAGATTGAAGCGAGTTTGCGATGACTGCGACCCTAAAACTACTTCGAGTGATCCTTAGTGGTCCAAGTTTTACGGCAGCTTGCGAGTCTAATCTGCCTGCAAGGTCACACACACATGGAGCAGGAAGGCAACGAACTGCGGTAGAAACTTTTACACTACGCACCGCCGGTTCTTTAGCGCTTGCAGTGTTTCGACTTACCTAGTAGAGCTAGCTACACCAAATTGGCACCCAGGGGCTCGTGATACGTGTTATTGCAAGCTTAGTTCCCCACTTTACGCAATCGCCGTCCGCACGGCAACGTACATTTGCCAGCCTGCATGCTTTCGCGCGGCACTGGCACCTGATGCCACTCTTTAATTATCGCCGTATCGCAGCCGATACATGGACTTTATCTCGTGGAGTAAGAACAAACAAAAACGAAACGTGAAAACATCGCCCAAAATTCAGGCGACAGGTTAAGATGCTCTTTGCAGTGGACGATTCAGCTCAGTACCGGGATCCATCATTGAACTCTGTTGCGCCCCCCATCTATCCACCTCGCTTATCTGATCACATAATACTTCACCTCTGCGGCCGTGCGTGCTGCGCGGGCCGCTCGAGCCGCACGAGCTGAGCGTACCGCGTGCGTCAGTCCATGATAAGCTGCAGCGCTCGTGGCCGAGGATTTGGACAATGAATGTCTTAACCAGGCTCTTTTTTCGTAAAACCTTTCGAGTCAAAAAGACGTATTTGACGATAGTATCACCACATCTATCTCTTTTTTATGTGAACACTGTCCGAGCCTAGAAGCTCGTCTTGCTCCTACTCTACCCTTAGATACCGGAACGCAGTGCCTTGCACAGTGTGCGTTATCTATGCGGTTAGGGTTGCGCGAACTGCCTGAATTGGTAAGGGAAGCTTAGCAGAAGTAACTACGATTGCGCCACGATTCGTTATACATTTTGAGCTGCAGCTCAAAGCCCCTCTTCTAGTTTTAATGTTCTTCATCGATCGTGATAAGCATTACTCAAGTATCTATTCTTTTGAATTAGATAGAGGGTAAGGGGGTGCGGCTACGGTGCGGCGATCATACGCCCCAAGTGCCGTTCAGGAGCCTCGAGGCAAACATAAAAAAGCCAGCAAACACGAGAATGTGCTGGGTAGGCAGGCAATGTCTTCTTCATCTAGTCAACGAAGCTCGAATTCGGAAGTGAAGACCCCGCATAAGGTTACCCTTGAGGACGATGGCGACAAAGGCATCGTTATCAACGAAGCCGTCCGAGCGGTGGACTCTTATACCGAATCCACTTTCTCTGCCGAGGACCTGGAGATGATATTCTCCCACCTAAGTGATCGCTCATTCGAGGAATGGCTGATGATCTTTCGCAAGGCAGTTGAATATCATAAGCACGATGTCGGCGTTGGTCTGGAGCACCTCCAATTCTTGCAAAACCTGGCGGAAGGGCCACTTGAAGGACAATCTGAACTCGAGTGGCAAGATGCGGTCTCCTTTGAAGCGTTTGTTATCCACGAGTGGTCGATCTATCCCGAGGTGCGTGCCGTCACGAGGCCTCCTGTGCTCGAGGACGACCAGGGCGAAGAGTATCAGAGCTTCCGTGCTATAGCAAGCGGAGTGGTGTGGGGAGCCGCTGGTTCCGTGATCGCGACCTTCTTCGAGCCGCGTTTCCCTAACATTTCTATCTCGAGTAGCAGCCTGCAGATTGTGATCGCCATGTCCGGCCATTTGATGGCTAAGCTTCCCCGTGTACAGGTACCAGTGGGTTTTGGCCGCAAGTTCGTGATTAACACGGGAAAGCCCTGGACGTATCGTGAGCAGATGCTGTCAACGTTGGCCATGGCTTTGACTGATGGCTCACCGTATGCGCAGGACACGGTCATCGCGCAAGCCAACAAATATTTCTACAACTTCCAGGGTGCTACCTCTTTCGGCTACATCATTCTGCTCCTCCTCTCGACTACCATGATGGGATTTGGTATTGGCGGCATCTACCGCGCCGCAGTGGTCTATCCCAGCAAGATGGTTTATTACACGCAGCTGCCTGCATTGGCACTGTCACGCACACTCGTCAAGTCCGATATCAGGGAGTCCGTGAATGGCTGGAAACTCAAACGATGGGAGTTCTTCGTTCTTTGTTCAACTGTCTTCTTTGGGTGGTATTGGATCACGAGTGTCTTGTTTGGCTTCATGACCTACTTCGCCTGGATGTGCTGGGCGGCACCCAATAACGTGAATGTGAATGCCATCACTGGGCCACAATCAGGCCTGGGATTGAATCCCTTTCCGTCTTTCGATCCCAACGTCTTTGGTCTATTTGGCGGCATCACGATCCCGGTGTGGGCGTACACAAACGTTATTATCGGACTGGTGATTTCTACTTTTGCGGTTGTGATCATGTGGTATACGAACGTGGTCAACACAGGCTACTTGCCAATTAACTCGAACTCTCTTTATGACAATGAGGGAAACGACTGGGATGTAACCCAAGTTCTGGACTCCGCCAACAAGCTTGACGAGCAGAAATTCCAGAACTACTCATTTCCGTACTGGAGTGCGGCGCTCGTCGCTTCTTACGGCGCCAATTTCTTTATCTACCCGGCGGGTTTCCTTTCGGGATACTTAAATCACTGGACTGATATGATGGACGGCCTTCGCGGTATTGCTAAAGGCCTCAACATTTTCCGAGGGCGCCAACGGCCGGTTGACGGCTTCCACGATAGCTTCAGTCGCCGTATGCAGCAGTACAAGGAGGTCCCCGAGTGGTGGTACATGATTGTATTCCTGGGCTCCATTGGTATGGCCATCGGAACCGTCGAGGGCTATAAGTTCACTGAAACTCCAGTGTGGACGATTTTCTTGGGAATCGCGCTGACCCTGGTGTTCCTTCCTATCGTGTGCGTGCTCCTGGCACGCAGCGGACAGGACTACGAGACGAACGTGCTCTTCGAGCTCATTGTTGGTTATGCGCTTCCGGGTAATGGAAATGCGCTTCTCGTTGGCAAGGCGTACGCAACAAACTTCTTCTCCCAGGCGGAAAACTGGATCACAAACCAGAAGATGGCTCACTACGTCGGCGTGGCTCCGCGCACGCTGTTCTGGACGCAGATAGCGTCGGCAATTATTACCTGCTTTGTTCAGGGTGGAATCATTAGCTGGCAGTTGGGTGGTGGCATCCATGACATGTGCAACATCGAGAACAAGCAGCTGATGAAGTGTCAAAGCACGCGCACATACTTCAACGCATCAGTCATGTGGGGAATTATTGGCCCGAAGCGAGTCTTCAAGGCAGTCTACCCCAAGATTAAGTGGTGCTTCCTTATTGGAGCTTGCTACCCGATCCCGTTCTGGGTCTGCCGGCGTTTCGGGCCCACCTTAGCCAAGAAGATGAACCTGAAAAGGGGTTCGTGGACCTATTTCTTTGTCGGGGCCGAGTTTCTTCATTATATTGATGAGACGCTAATTCTTATCGGGGCCAATGGCTGGGCACCAACCAACTGGACGTATATGATTGTCGATTATTACACGTCGCTCATTTCTGGACTCGTTATCAAGAAGAGGTGGCCTCTTTGGTGGTCCAAGTATGCGTACCTGCTATACGCCGGCTGCTCGAACGGCATTGGATGGGCGGCATTCTTCCAGTTTTGGGCCACGCAGTATCACCATATTGTGAATGTGAACTGGTGGGGCAATGATGTGGTCAACGCCAATTTAGACTCAACATACACAGCCACACGCCTCTCTGTAAACGATACGGCTGATGGCTACTTTGGACCACGGCGAGGTCACTTTCCCTGAATCTCGTCGTCGAGGGTGAGCACACTATAATTAGACCAGAGCCTGCTAGCACTCTTTTAGTACGCACTATGTTTCTATATAAACCCCCGCAAAAGGAGTCATCCTTCGAAAGTATGAGTCTCGATGAACATATTGTTCCGCTTCTTCAAGACCTAGCTTTTGCATCAAACGAGAATATTTACTGACTTCGCTTGAAAATGGCTTTTTGTATTAGCAGTTAACCTAATAGCTAGGCTGAGCAGACGCCAAAAGTCAACAACAAGCAAAATGACGTATGTTCGACCTGACTTGAATTCTATATTTATTTGTTGCAGCTAGCGTGCGCTCGACTACCATTTTTGTTTTCTCTCTCCAAAGATAGACCTCTAGTGCCTTATAGTGTGCCTCTGAAGTGATCAGATAATTATTTACAGCATATAAACGAACTAGCGAGTGCGAATAATGCCCGCGGCCGCCAAAAGATTGATCTTACGACGCACCTCGGGGTTCTTCATGTGGTCTTGTAGCGCCGCGGGGTCCTGCGCAGCCTGCTGCAGAATCGTGTTCATGATCGGGTCGCGACGGATCTCATCAATCTCAGGGTCCTGAGAAAGGCGCTCGGCACGCTCGTCCTCGGTCTCGCCCGGCAGCGTCGCAAAGCGAGATGTAGATGCCTTGTAGTAGAGCTCCTCAATCTCGCGCGTGTGCTTGTGCTCCGTGTCGACCTTGCGCGCCTGCTCTAGCACGTCCATGGCCTTGCGGTACTGCTTCATGATGTTCAAGGCTGTGGCCTTGCGCGTGTAGGCCTTGAAGAACGATGGGTCAAGCTCAATTGCCTTGTCGCAGTCGCGCACGACGTCGGGGTAGTTCATAAGCTTCAGTAAAGACGCAGCACGGTTCGCATAACCACGCGGCTCCGCTGGGTTGCGCTTGATAGCCTCGGTGTAAGCCTTAACGGACTCGGGGAATTTGCCCTCCTTGAACAGCACATTGCCCTCCTCACGGGCCTCCTCGCCCTTCTGCGGGTCGATATACGCCTGCTCCTCGCGCTTGCGCAGCTCACGCTGTGTCGAGCGTAGCTTGTTCAGAACGTCGGGCGAGCGCTGCTCGGTCAGACTCTTATCGAAGTACTCGACTGCCTCCTTCAGCTTGTCCTGCTTCAGGTAGCTGCTGCCAACACGAGCCAGCGCCTTGGCCACCGCCTTGTAGTCGGTTTGCAGCTCCCGCGACTCCTCCACCGCGGTCAGCCCCGTCTTGATTGCCGCGTCGTAATCGCCCTTCTCGTACTCGGCCGCGGACCGGTTGTTCAAGTATGTGATGTCCTTGTGCAGCTGCCACGCCTTTTCGTAGTGCTCAATAGCCGCATCGAATTCGCGCTTCTTGTAGAGCTCGTTGCCCTTCGCCTTCTCCTTGTCGGCCTCAGCCTTCTCGTTTGCAGCCGGCTCGGATTCAGGTTGCGCAGCCTTCGACTGACTGGCCTTGGGCTCGGTTGGGGCTGCCTTCGTCTCGGGCTTCGCAGGCTCGTTGCTCGGCTCCGCATCCGGCATCGGCACATCGCCGGAGTCGTCACCAGCGGTAGTAGCCTTCATGTCCACGCCCAGCATAACCCCTAGGGCCTCGATAATGCGCTGGTCGCTGGACTGGCCGGTAAGTGCCGCCATGGGATTCTTCGAGATGTCCTGCAGGTTCTTCATGAACGTCGGGTCCTTCATGTACTCGCGCGTGCGCGGGTTCTGCTGCAGCTTCAGTAGATTCTGCGGGTCTGTGAACATCTTGCTCAGGCCATCCAGCGGGTTCTGGCCGCCGTTCAGCGATTGCTGGATAGCGTCCTCGGCCTCCTTCTTGCCCTTCTGCGCCTGCACATTCGCAGGGTCGCGCTTCAGCGTCTCGTCGTAGCTGTCGACAGCCTTCGCAAGGTCGCCCAGCCCGTGGTACGCCGTTGCACGGCGGTTGTAGCCCTTAGCCCAGTCCGGCTTCAGCCTGATAGTCTCCTCGGCGTCGGCCAGCGCCTTCTCGTAGTCACGCAGCGACGCATACGCGCCCGAGCGGTTTGAGTAAAGAACGTGGTTCGGCTCCGGAGAGGCTTCAATTGCCTTGCCAAACAGCTCGGCCGCCTGCTCGAAGTTCTTCGCCGCAAACGCAGCGTTGCCTTGCGCCTTATACTCGTCTGCAGTGCTCATGTCTCACGCTCGCAATCACAGATTTGTGGAAGTCGCTACCGCCGTCGTCCCACACTGATTATATACCGCTTATGTGAGAAACTTCCAGAAGGTGGAGAACGGCTCCAAGCGCGCGCAAGCGCAGAGAGCGAATTGTGCGGGGTCTGCCCGCGCACCGCCTACTAGCCCGTTTCCTTACCGATTTTGCACTAATTCTCGCCGAAACCTGACTGCGGGGTGCATGCGGCAACTTTAGGCGCAAAAAACGTGGCTTGTACGGAAGCAACCTCGATGCGCTCAATTATTTTTTTTTTTTATTTTAGCGACGCAGACTAGTCTTTCATGGCGTTCGAGAGTACAGTTCGCAGTTCGTTAACAACAGTCGAGCTCAAGTTAGCAGAGAGGACGCTGCTGTGTGCTGCTGCTTGTGCTTCTATGCTCGGCTGTTTATGTGTGGCGCATCACGTGTATGCATTTAGGGTCAGTGAGTCTAAGAGGCTCGCAATTTGCGTGCTTTCCGCTAATCGCGTGTATTTCGTTGGAGTAATTTGATAACCCCAGGTGTGAATAGTAGAAGCTCCTCCCTTTTTTGTTTGAGATTCGCCTATCTCAATGGCATCCCTCGATACTGATATGTCTACGGGAGCACCGTTCGCTGCTCAAACCTTGTAAACGCATAAACCACGAGTGGAGCAGAGTAGTATGTAGGAAAAAGAGACTTCTGATGGGATTGGGTATTGACGGATTATAGTTGATAATTATAGAAATGGAGAACTGCTTGGTGCGAGGGCTAGCGCCCTACTCGTCGTGCCAGCGCAGATGCTTGCGTTTGTGGCGGCGCCCACTGGTTTCGGACAATGCGCCATCCGAGTGGGAGCGATGGTGGTGGTGCTTCTTTACGCCGTGAGAACTACGGTGCTTTCTATGGCCCTTGCGCTCCTTTCGAGAGCGCTTCTCTTCGTCGCGCTTCTTCGACCCCTTCAGCGCGTAGACATACACCTTCGCGCCACCCGAGATGACGCAGTCGTTGTCATCATCATGGTGGTTCGAAGACGCCCGCCGATTATGAGCCTGAGTCCCTTGCGAGGCCCAGAACGCCTCCCAGGTGGCAGGCGGCGGGACTTTGGTCGTGCATTCCTCGGGAGCGCTGTCAGATGAGCTTTCAACGTCGTTGAAAATCTTGTTCAGATATTCCACATCACTTGAGGCTGCCCAAAAAGGAATAGGCGAGGTTTCACTAGCAGCATCTTCGTCCACGGACAGGGCCTCAGGAACATCGCCGTTTGTGCAAGATGACTCGGTATGTTCATGCTCACGCTCATGCTCACGCTCGTGCTCAGGAAGCTGTTCGACCTCGAAGCTCTGATTAGAATCCGAGTCACCAAGTTCGTACACCTCTGCGAGTTCGATTGACTGCGAACTATCGTCACAGGAGACCTCACCCTCAGAGTCGCTATCACTGAGCTCGATCTCAATCGTGTCCGGCTCTTCCTCACTCGAGCTATCACTCACAACAATGAGCTCCTTCTCCCTCGAAACCGGTGTCTGTGAAGGCTTGTCAGCTGCGAGCGCATGATCGCTCAGGCGCAGCACTGCCGTTACGCGCGCATCATCTTCGAGGTCGTCCTCAGAGTCGCGCTCAGCATCGGTGTTCTTCCCATCATGCGAGTAGTTGTGGGGCGTCGCACTAACAGCGTTTGGTTCGGCGGCGGTGGTTGCCAATCCCTGGTTGGTCGGGGACGGAGCATTCGCGCCACATTCACTAGGAGAACTTAGGCTACTACGAGGACTGTCTCGCTTCGGGAAGATTCGCAGAACCGCTTTAGGGTGTCTCGCACGGATGCTGCCGTAGAATTCTGCGTCCGACTCCCATACTGGGAATTCCTCCGTGAAGACATCGGGGAGTAACTCTTCCTCTAGCTCAATGTCCTCGCGCTCGTCATTCTCCAGCTCAGAAGGGTCGAAAAGGAGCGGATCGTAGTCGGGGCTGGTGTCCTCACTCCGATCCTCTTCGTTGAGCTTCGCAGAGAATTGACGCTCAGAGTCCCATGATCCTGCATCGCACTCTCCGTCGCTTTCGCTCTCCGAGCTACTCTCCAAGCCGCTCTCAGAGTAGTTTGACAAGTCATCTTCAGAGTAGCTTGACAAGTCATTTTCAGAGTCGACGTCCATAGAAGCGCATTGGGGCAGCTGTGTCTCTGCCTTCGGTAGAGCCACGCTGGTTGCATCTGACTTTGCCATAGTTGAAGAGCTATGCTTAACGGGAGCCGCTGTTTGTTCAGGGGCACGGGCCTCACTGACATGCAGGTCCTGGCCACAGTTGTTCTCTCCCTGAATATTGTCAGGTAACCCGTGTCCATATCTAGAAACAAGAGCGCGCACACCATCGTAGAAGTCCGAGTCGGAATCCCACCATACGTACTCCTCCTCGCTCGATACGGCCTGCTTCAGCGCCTCCTTCTCCAACGCCCTGTCCTCGCGCTCGTCCTCGCTGTCTGACTTGCCGAACAGGTCTGAGTCTACGCTTGAGCTGGAGTCCTCGCTACTAGTCTCGCCATTCTCGAGCGTCTCTGACTGTCCGCCCAAGCAGGTGTCGTCAGTATTCGCGATGCCGCCGAGACTGTCTTTGCAGCCTTTCTCTGAGTCTTCTGAGCCCGAGTCTTCACTGCAATCGGCGCCGAGGCGACAGCCCGAGCTATCGACACAAAAGAGACCACCGGTGTCATTTGCATCAGTCTCGCTCTCACTCTCCGAACCAGTCTCTGAATCGGTTCCCGAGTCGTCCTCACTGACGGTGCTGAGCTCGCCTGCGCGACCAATATCATCAGCATCACTGATGTCACTGGCACCGCAGACGTCGCTGACCTCGCTCGTCTCGTAGACGTCTTCGAACCGCTTGTTATGACTCAAGGTGTCTGAAAGGCCGGGTGTATCGTGCTTCTCAGCGTTGATCCCGGTTTCAGGCTCGTCCTGACTGGAATGCAAGGGGGAGTTCGGCGCGTCGTCCTCTAACTCCTGCTCACCTGCGTTTTTAGTCCAGAGCTGCCACAGCGGTCGCGGACTGTCAAGTTCGTCTTCAAGCGACCTAACTGGGACGCGGCCGAGCGGCGCCGCATCGGCGTGCGGCGCGGCGTCCACGGACGCCAAGTCTGCAGCCAGCTGCTCGAGCGGCGTCTGCTCTGCGGCGGCCAAATCGGGCGCAGTACTGGCCGGGTCGGCATCCTCGCCTGAGCGCGAATCGTAAATATCCGCGCGCGCCAGCGGCAGCAGCTTGACACCGAGATCCGCGAGCGACGCTGCCGTGCCAAACTCGCCGGCCTCGATAATCGAGGCGTCCGCCGACCCAGAGTCGCTGTCCCAGGCGCTGTCCCAGCTGTCGCTGCTCGCGTCGGGCTTGAACGCAAACGTGTCGTCGTACTGCGAGCTCGCACTGTCGCTGTCGTGGCCATCGACCTCGTCCGCAGAGTCGCCATTCTGCTCATCACGAGTGTCGTGAATGCTACTGTCGTGAATGCTACTGTCGTGAATGCTATCGTCGGCGGCGACGTCGGCGGCGGCGGCAGCCGTGACAGCAGCCGTGGCAGTAGCAGCGGCGGCGGCGGCCGTGCGGCGTGACTCAATGACTCGCAGCGCGCGCCGCCATGCAGCGGTCTTCTCGACGCGCGTCTGCGCACGGTCGAGTTCACTGTAAAGCTCGTGCTTCACTCGTTTGGTTGGAGCAAGCGGCTCGGGATCCTCGTTAGCGACACGCTTCTTGGCCTGCGGCGGGGCCGCGCTTCCGCGCAGGACTCGTTTCAGCAGGTTCATCGCAATTCGGGGTCAGTTCAATTGAGCGCGCGCGGTCAATTGAGGCCAGGGGAGGTGCGGGGAATAACAGCAGGTGTCGGCTGTGTGGGCGCGGGCTGGGTCGGGTCTATAACTCGAAAGGGGGGAAAGGAGGTGGCGAGGAGCAGCATTTGCCCAAAGCGCTGATAACACCCACAATCTAAGGCTAGGGCACCCGTATGGGGTTTGGATGTGCTGCTCGCCCACTACCCTAGCACCAATAACGCCATCGGGGCTCCGCGCCCGCAATAGCGGCGCGGCCTATATCGTGTCGTCTGGACGGCACGAACGTTAATTCGAGGGTACCCGACGGCAGCCGGGCGTGCGACGGAGGGCCGGAGGGTATATGCGAGCCGGTTCCCTCACGCGCGCTTATTCCCACCCGTTCCCACCCACACCCCCGCCCCACACTTAAGCGCACTAACCTTAACCAGTCTCTAACGAACGTGACAGTAACTAGTAACTTGCCATAGTCATCTGGGGTCGCCTGCGGTTTGTGGAAAACAGCAGGGCGATGAAGGCCATCATGCATGCCGGTGCACGGGTTCGGCCCGTAGCGCTCATTTGCAGCAAAATGCGCCTGCAGTACAGCAAGCGTGCGTGGCCCGCGGCCCGGCCGCCGCTCGCGCCGAGCGTGCTGGGAGCGCGCGGCATTGTGATCCAGCGCCGCTTCTTGCTCGGTGGTTTCTTCCGCATTGCGCGCTCGGGCGCGGCCGTTGCGGCTGGTGCGGCTGCTGGCGGCGCTGCGTACGCAAACCATAAGTTTTCTGAGGCGACGGGCGCTGTTGGCGACCGCATTGACAAGGTCTCGGACTGGCTCAGCGGCGTGTGGAACCAAATTGAGCTTCCTGATGTCTCGAATGTGTACAGCGCGCAGTCCGGTGGCGCGCAGGACGCGTCGACCGCTGATGGTGCGGCCGGTGGCTCTGGGAACGGTGGCAGCGGTGGCAGCGGTGGCAGCGGTGGCAACCAGGGCCCCGATGCGTCGGGCGAAGCGCTGGCCGTGAGTGCGGCGCTTTCGGCCGGCGCCGCGGGCGACGACGTGTCCGTAGAGGACGCCGTGAACGACATGGACGACCAGATGATCACGATGACGCGCAAGATGATCGAGATCCGCAACATTCTACTGCAGATCGACGGCTCGGACCAGGTGCATCTACCGTCGATCGTCGTCATTGGCTCGCAGTCGAGCGGGAAATCGTCGGTGCTTGAGGCGATTGTCGGGCACGAGTTCCTGCCGAAGGGCTCAAATATGGTCACACGGCGGCCCATTGAGCTGACGCTCGTGCACACAGATGCCGACAGCGCCAGCGAGTACTGCGAGTTTCCGGCCATGCGTACGGGCCGTATCACGAACTTCCGCGACGTGCAGAAGACGCTAACAGACCTGAACCGTGCCGTGTCGGCGGAGCAGGTTGTGAGCGACGAGCCCATTCAGCTGCAGATCTACTCGCCGCATGTGCCGGACCTGACGCTCATCGATCTGCCGGGCTACATCCAGGTCGTGGCCGCAGACCAGCCGCTCGAGCTGAAGTCGCGCATTGCCGAGCTCTGTGACAAGTACATCCAGCCGCCGAACGTGATTCTGGCCGTCTCGGCCGCCGACGTCGATCTGGCGAACTCGACGGCCCTGCGCGCGTCTCGTCGCGCGGACCCGCGTGGCGAGCGCACGATTGGCGTCATTACGAAGATGGACCTCGTCGACGCCGAGCGTGGGCGCGACACGCTGCTCACGCGTGAGTACCCGCTGCGCATGGGCTACGTCGGCGTCGTCACGCGCGCGCCGCACCAGGGCGTCTCGCTGTTTGGTAGCGCGCCAAACATGACGAAGGCCGTCGCTGAGGGCGAGCAGGCGTTCTTCAATGCCGAGGCGTTCCGCGGCGTCGATGTCGGCGTGCTCACGCTGCGCAAGAAGCTCATGCGCGTGCTTGAGAAAAGCATGTCGGCGTCGCTCGAACCTACGACGCGCGCCATCCGCAAGGAGCTCGAGGAGACGGCGTACGCGTTCAAGGTGCAGTACAACGACCGCGTCCTCACGCCGCAGACGTACCTTGCGCAGTGCGCCGACGCGTTCAAGGTTGGGTTCCAGGACATGAGTGCAAAATTTGGGCGCGACGAAGTGCGCGAGCTCATTAAGCGGAACCTGGACCAGAAGGTACTGGAACTGCTCGCGCAGACGTACTGGAACAAGCCGCCTGGCGTCGACTCGCGCACACACGACTACTTCGGTGCCGACGCGGCAGCAGCGCCGAACGTGTCGGACCTTGCATCGGCGAAGCCAGACATGCTTGTGTGGCAGAGCAAGCTCGAGCAGATGTCGGCCGCGCTGACGAAGTCCGGTGTTGGCCGCGTGTCAACGTCGATGCTTGTTGACGCGATCAACGCGCACATGTCCCAGCTCGAGGAGGCGTCGCCGTTCCGCAACCACCCGCTAGCGCTGCAGGCCGTGAATGACGCCACAGACAAAATCCTGAGTGGCAAGTTCTACGCGACGGCGGACCAGATCGAGAACTCGATCAAGCCGTACAAGTACGAGGTCGACATGGACGCGCGCGAGTGGGCGCAGTCGCGCGAGCACGCCGTCACGCTCCTGAAGGAGGAGCTGCGGCAGTGCACAGCTGCATATGATGCGCTCGCACGCGAGATCGGCGCAAAAAAGCTAGGCAGCCTCATCAAGTCGCTCGGCTCCGTACAGCCGGCCGAGAACCTCGACCACTTCAGCGCGTCGCTGCTCACGAAGGCGCGCCTCGCGCTGTTTCTGCGCGAGCGCGGCGAGCTGCTGCGCGCGCGCGCGGCGTTCGTGCGCTCGTCGAAGTGCAAGTCGCGCAAAAGCAAGGCGCTGTGCCCCGAGGTGTTCATGGACGTCGTTGCCAACAAGCTGGCGGCCACGTCCGTGCTGTTCCTGAACTTCGAGCTCCTGTCGGACTTCTACTACTCGTTCCCGCGCGAGTTCGACGAGAAGCTGCAGGCAATGAGCGAGGACGAGGTCGAGACGCTGGCCACGCAGGACCCGCAAGTAAAGCGGCACGTCGAGCTGCAGCACCGCAAGGAGCTGCTGCAGCTCGCCCTCACAAAGCTGCAGACAATCACGGAGCTGCGCAACATGGAGTCGCGCCGCTGAAGCCGTCGCGCCGTATCGTGGAGTAGACACGCGTTGTGTCGCGCAGAGTGCCGCGTCGTAGTGTCGCATCGTAGTGTCGCGTCGTAGTGACGCGTCGTAGTGACGGTCGTAGTTGGCCGTTGTGTTACATATATTTATTCTTACGCACAGGCGAATCACAAAAAGCGCTGGCCGCCGCGGGCCGGCCGCCCGAATTATTTAAAGGCTTTCACGGCTACGTACGTTGAATGCAAGCCCGCGGCTAATTCGAGATACACGGTAGCTACCAGAGACGACCCTGTGTGCTTCGGAATGCCCCCACATAAACATTTATGGCGCGGCTGGGCCATCATTCCCAAAGCAGTCGCGCACCGGTTCGTATCGCGGCTGTGCGGTATGGGTTGGCTACTCGATAATCACTCGGCTGTCCAAGGGCAAGGACGAGGGTCTGGGAGCCGCTTCTTAATTACATAGGACAAGGGGTCTGGCGAAAATAACGCAAAACGCAAGCAACGCGCCCCGGCCGCAGTACCACCGGCGCGATCGATTCAGTAGGCGTCGGTCCGGCCGTTTGTGCTGTTGCGTCCGACCCAGATCCCCGCTCGAGTGTGCCCGCGCTCGATAGCCCTCGAACCTACATAACCCCGAAACCACCACAATCGGCTCGCCTACTCCTCGGGTCCGACTTGGTGAACAAGGGCCCGACGCTGGCGGCGCAGACCACGGCCCGGGCATCCAGGCCTCCACGCGACCCTTAGATCGTCCTGCTGTACCTGTCGAGCGCGGTGCGCCCAGCAGCCCGAAACGCGGGCGCGACGGCTCGCCCGCGCCCATGCCCGGCGCCAGTGCCAGCGCGGCCGCCAGTGGGCCCTCGCAGCCGGCCAGCCCGCACCGATCTGGTTCTTTGAGCGCGGTACTCGGTATCGGCGCGTGGCCGCACGGCGATGCCGCCCTTGAGGAGGCCCTGCGCCTGCGCGCCGAGCAGGAGCGCACGCGGCAGGAATACTACCGCCTCGAGAGCCGCCAGAAGGTGCTGGACATCCTGAACGTCGCCATGCATCTCGGCATCCCGGGCCCGGCCGTGCCTTTGCTGTTCGCCGGCAACGAGGATATGGCCGCCGCGCACGCGTCGCGGCTCGCCAGCGCGTCGCAGGCGCAGACGGCGGCCGCTGCTGCACACCACGCAGCTCTGCAGGCTGCAGCGCTGTCGCCGAGTAATGCGGGCACTGGCGGCACTGGCGGTACTGGCGGCGGCAGCGCCAGCGCCAGCGCCAGCGGAGGCGGTAGCGGTGGCGGCAGCGGCAGCGGCAGCAGTGCTACAGCGCTGTCGTCGCACGGTCCATTCCGATTCGGTCAGCCCGGTGTCCCCACGTACCATTTGCAGCCGCCGTTCCAGGCATCTGCGCAGCCATCGCTGCCGCCGCAGCCACCAATGCAGGGCCAGCCAGTACAGGGTCAGCCAATGCAAGGCCAATCAATGCAAGGCCAATCAATGCAGGGCCAGCCGCCAATGCAGGGCCAGCTGCCAATACAAGGCCAGCTGCCAATACAGGGCCAGCCGCCAATACAAGGCCAGCCGCCAATACAAGGCCAGCCGCCTATACAAGGTCAGCCGCCAATACAAGGTCAGCCGCCTATACAAGGTCAGCCATCAGTGCAGGGCCAGCCAATACAGGGCCAACAAATACAGGGTCCTCCGATGCAGGGTCCTCCCACGCAGGGCCAGCCGGGGCCCATGCGGAGCCCTGTCACGCCAGCGCGCTCTGGCAGCCTGGACCGCTCGGGGCACGCCGGCGCCGCGCGCGCGAACGGGCGGGGCAGCCCCATGCAGCAGCAGCTGCAGCCGGCGTTCACGCAGGGCCAGCCAAACAGCCACTCGCGATTCGACGTGCTGAGCTTTGATCGCCCGCAGGAGACGCCCGACCGCTTCCGGCTCGGGCACCGCGCGACGGCCTCGGCCGCACCTACGTTTGCCAATGAGAGCCCGCGCGCCATGCCGCCGCTTCCCGTGTCAAACCAGTCCAGCCCGGCCCAGGCTATGCCGGGCCAGGTGCCCCTCTCGTCCAGCCCTTACTACCCGTCGCATCTTGCCGTGCCACCGCAGCTCGTCCTGGCGCCCGGTATGTCCCCGCCGCAGCCGCATATGTCTCCGCCGTACCCCGGCCCGGGGCCCGCGGGGTCGCCCATGCAGGGCGTTCCCGCTCAGCGACAGGTCCCCGTGATGGCCGTGACGCCGGCGCGACCTCCGCCTGTGCGCGGCCGAGGCCACGCGGCGTCCTCGTCGGATCTGCAGATTCACCAGTGGAGGCCGAAACAGATGAACCGTGACAACCGCTGGAAGGTCATGACAAGCCCGTTCGCCGCGCGGTCAAAGGACAAGGGCGACGAGCACGGGGGCCCGCCGCCTTCCAAAATCCATGTCCAGCATCCGTCGGAGTCCCCCGCGGCGGCTGGCCCGCACGCGCCATCACCGCCACCGCGTCCGCCGTCCGCGTCCGCGTCCGTCATCGCAGCCCAAAACAGCAAACGGCGCAGTATGGGCCACGCCCGCAGCCGCTCGTCTGTATCGGTTGTGCCGCAGCAGGCCCCGTCCCATCCAGCGTCACCGGCCTCTGCGTCTCGCCAGGACGAGGGCGTGGCTGTGTTGGCAAATCTTGCCTCTGAGCAAAACAAAATTGGCTACGAAAACATCAAATCCGAGCCGTCCGAGTCGCCGACTCGTAGCGAAAATGACCCAGGGAGGAACCAGCGCCTGCCGTCGTTGCTGAGCTATCTTGAGTCTCAAGCAAAGCATGCGCCTGCAGCCCCGCAGGCCCACGACCAGCCGCCTCCGGGCCCAGACAACACCCGCGGTCCAGAAACATGACCCCAGCACCTGCTTACAATCTAACATAGACGCCTAGGTACCGCATTGTATTCTCTAAGCTAATCATTCCCTCCGCCGAAGCGCTGCCTTTCTGCCAGGACCTTGACACTGCAAACGTATGCTTGTCGCTACTATCCCATGTCGTGTAATGCCAATTATGTGTTATTGGTGCACCATGTCAATAACTAGCCAGCAATGGCCAAATGGGAATCCGTGATAGTTTAATGGTTAGAATTTCCGCCTGTCATTACTCAGTAGTAACAGGCCGCGGGAGATCGGAGTTCGATTCTCCGTCACGGAGTTTTTTTTTTCATGCAAGGACGTACGCACGACGAACATACGCTGAGCTTTTGGTCAAAAGGGCTGCTGCTGCTTTTTCTACAAATTGACTAGGACTGGTTATAGGCTTGTGGGCGCTGCGAACCCATTCGCAGCCAGGAACATGTTTGAGAGCCAAGCGCGTAGCGATGCAATGCTTGGCTATTGTTTGCCCCATTCATACCTGAACTGCAAACTACTACCATAATTGAATGCTTTTATTGGCTTGAATTCGCTTATTCTTCGATCGCGCTTTGTACATATATTGTTGGCTCTGAAGCCTTGGTCCCCAGTTGTGTTAACTGTTTAGGATGCATAGGAGATGGCGGAGCTCGACGGTTGAAAAGCGGGGTCGAATGAGCCGAAGTGCCCCACACCAGTCTTCCATTAGACACGGAAAAGTTGGGTTGGGCGGGATGTTTCAAGTTCAAGTCGTGTATGGCTTGCATAGCCTGGTTATTGCACGGACAGGGTAAGGACCGCAGTGCATAAGCATGTACTGTGGGGTTCCAATGCACTGGGAGGGGATGTTGTTGTGCGTTTTGACGCCTCAAATGATATCAGGACTTCACATGATTCTGGTTCGAGGATGCAACAAGACAAGGGCCGTAGCCATCGATCATTCGGTACATTTTCTCAGACTAGGGTTGTAGGTCATGCAAATGCTCCATGCGTTCTGTGAGACGTATACGCCCAATAGGAAACCACAACGTAGCACCTCCGTAGCATAAACCATACTTACGTGTATGACCACATTCTGCTGGCCAGCAATTCGCTCCTCCAAAAAGTATGGTTCCCGTCAATACCACCGCTGAGCCACCCGAGAATCGCATGTCGGGGTTGCAGCACGCACGCGAAATGGTAAGCCGAGAGGCTAAAAAAGGACCTTGTCCAGCAGCGTCTGTTTAGATATCGTCTGCTAAAAATATGAAGCGACTTACCCTGCGTGCAGTCTGGCGCGTGGCGCCGGGGTTGATGCCGAACAGGTATGTCTCTCTACTAGTACAACCAATCTCGTTGCTGCAGAGGAAGGCCTCAAATGCTCAGATGCCGGCGACGACATGTGTGCGATGTACCTCAGTAACGAATTTCTACACATTGTTTCCCTGCAAGACGACAAAATCTCGCTTACCCTGAATGACTCCTCAGCGTCATACACGCTTGGCGAATTGGACGGGAACCTCGTTGCTGCTGCTGATATTACTGCGCTTGAAACCGTTGCAGCTGTGGATGCTTTCCATCAACGGCAACCAGTCGCTTTTTACATTTGCAGGTACGGCAATTTTGACGCGCGTACATGGTACCAAGTCGGTGTACTGAGAAACGGTGAAGACCGGTCTCTAATTCTTTCCACTTGTGAGCCAAAATTTTTGAATGTCGACACGTAAAAGCCCCCCTCCGACTCGTGATGGCCAATTCGAGACGGAGCTTACCCGTATATCTGGTCTAGCACCAGCGAACCAGACCTGGCCACTTCAGGTGCGACGGATGGGCCTGATTTCCGGAGAACATCAGCACAGAAACTCACGCGCGCAAAAAAAAGTGAATGCATCAAAAGGGATGGCGGCGCAATCGGCGGCAGCTAGCAATGACCGGCAAGTAGTCGTCAGAGAACGGTGTGGCGAAACGTAATTTGTAGACAAGTAGCGGCGCTTGCCGTGCTAGTTCTGCGGGTTTATCGGCAGCATTCGAAGAACCATCAGCCCGGAGGAGGCGAACGCCATATGACAGGAACCCAAGACAGGGTTAAAGCTACTGGCATACAAAGAAAAGCAACGGCCAGAGTTGCTAATATGGACAGGATCACTGGTATGGTCAATGCCACCACGACAATTGGTGTCACTGAGAGGAAAGCCGCCACAGACCAGACCAGGGTACCGAGCGAGCACCTGCGACCTTACTCTCTATATGGGAGCTGAACATGCGTGTAAGCAGCGAGGTTGATGTCCTGACGCCGAATCCCCCAGCGCAACCTTGTCATTACCGCATATACTACTCTCGATTGCTTCATAGCTGCCTCGCTTACTCAAGTGAATTGCAGCTCTCGCATCCCATCCAGCACGATGCCTACCCGCCGAAGAGTAATGAAGCGATGTCATCTCAAATATTGACACAGCTCAAAGTCAAAGATGTAGAGGCAAGGCATGGATAGTTGCTAGGCTTAGCCGTCTTACTACAGTCTGTCTATAGAGGGGAGGGCTGTGTTTATAGTCAATCGCACCAGCGATATGGTAGTGAGTGAGCAACTCGCATGAGCACATTGTTCGGTGCACGTTCGGCGCGTGCTCATGAATGGCGCAACTACAAACAGTCGCTGCTATGTTATGACTTAAAAGCCTGAGATAGCTCTATTTCTGTTGTGAGCTGAATAAACGGACGCACCTAATAGGCGACTTCCGGCGACCTCGGCGAATGTTTAGGGTAAGCCATCAAAACAGGCCGCCACTAATCACGCCCAAAATAAGGTTTTCCTGCGTGTGTGACGGCGTTGCAAAGTCGAACGACCCGAAATCACAACAGCTGGAATGCTTAAAATAGCCGAGATCGAAGTCGGCTCATCTCCGCCGCTCTTGGTGCCAAGCAATTTCAAGAAGTCGAGACTCGCTTAGCGAATGCGATATGCATGCACGCTCTCGCAGTGACGTCACAGGTACGACAGTGAATAACAAACCTCAAACACAGGATCTCGCACGGAATTGAACCTGTAGTGACAGGCAATATACTCAGAGACTTAAGCTCGTTATTGCATACTGTCCGCCTGCAGATCAAATTACGAGGCTCGTTGGTTTCCCCAAGGAAGTCTATAAAGCCGCATCCTGTGGCTGCTGCCTCGGCGAACGCGCGTCTAGGGTTATGCGGTTATCTCGATTCGGCGTACTGTTGATCTATATATAACCCAGAGAAAAATGCATATAAATACAGAGCTGGACCTCTAAGATCGGAATCGATCAGTAAACACAAATGAAGTCCTCCAGTGTAATTCTCTCTCTGCTTTCAGCTGCCACCGCTTCGGCTGAGGTCGTCACCCTGATCACGGAATCCTCGAACTCCGAAACGACGGGGAAGGGCCTTCAGTTCCTGCACGAGGGCGCTGGTTTCAACTACGCGTACCTTGACAACAGCACTTCGAACACTTACAACGTGAACGGCGACAACATCACTCAGGTCATGGACTATCCCACGCCTTATCCCCTCGGCGAGTGGGAGGGACTTCTCATCTCCTCGCTTGGTGCGCCCTTCGGTGTCGGTGCCTCTGTCAAAGACGGATACCTCACCGTGAACGGCTCCAACAGCGTCTTCTATGCCTGCAACCCTGGTACGCTCAAGGACCCCTACGAGTACACGCAGACCATGTACGCCATTGCCGTCTATCCCGAGGGCCAGTCGCCTGCTACCTGTTCGCAGGTTAAGATCAAGGCCGAGACTGCCTCTGGCTCTGCTTCCTCCTCTTCGGCTGCGGCGCCCTCTTCGGTGGCGCCGGCCGCGTCGTCCGCTTTGCCCACTTCCGCCCCTGTCGCTGCTAAGAAGACCTCGGGGCTGTACAACGCCACGGTGACGACCGAGGCCACGAAGTACACAACGATTGAGTGCTCCACGCCGACGACGTTCGCTTACGGCAACAGCACGTACACTGTGTCCTCGGCGACGACGCTCACTGTCAAGGACTGCGGCTGCACGGCCGGACCGTCTGCGCTTACAGTTGCGAACGCGACCACGTCGGCTCACCCCGCCATCAACGGTGCTTCGGCTCTGCGTATCAGCGCCCTTGGCGCTCTTGCCGCCATTGCCGTTGCCTTTGTGTAAGCGGTTCGGATACACCGCGTGGGAGACTTTGTTGTAATACTAGCTGAACACCACACATATAATTGATTTTAATGCTCCCCATGTCACACACATCCTCACATTCACATCGATTCAAAGCAACAGCTGATCCGCAGACATTATACAGGACAGAGATGATGATTGCCAGTCTCATCGCAGGCTCACATTGGTACGAAACGCACCAACAACGTCAATGAGGTACGGTTATCGTTATAAAACTTCTCGCTGAGGTGTTAAGATTTTATGGCTGAAGCCAATGCGCTGAATTACGCATGTGTGTTAGAATTCGCATGATGCTTACCCGCAGAATAGGAGGAGTATGGGGGTCGCGCTGCCTTACCGAAATAGACGCGATTCAGACACGCTGTGCATTGTTATGGTATTGTACCATGCGAGCAGATTGCACCTTAGTGATCTCGACTCGGCAGACACGGGTCTTTAGTCCTCTCCCTGCAATAGTATTCTTGATACGAGCTCTATTCACATCTTGGACCGGTTTTATATTCCAGCAAACATTGATTCATCGACGTCAAAGACCTAGATGCTCACGAGTTACAACTACTCACGCACTCATACACATTTTCCAAAGCTCAGCACGAGCCTGAGAAGAATGATCATTTATTGCACACAATTTGTTATGCTTTGTTAATTTCGTGTTAGGGCCCGATCATGGCTGCATTTACGCTTCTTGAAGTTTACAACGCACAGGGCCATCCTTGATCGCATAGCTACTAAACATGCACCTTACTAGTCTTTTTAGGTTTGCCAACGATCTTGCGATTCACAAATCAAATGTATTATTTATTAATGATTCAGCGCTAAGACAAAGGATTAAATTTATGCTCAAAAATGTCTAGTTAGATTAGTCCATCTCCTCAGCGGCAGAAGTCTTGTTCGCAATGACGAAGCGCGAGATGCCGGACTCGTCAGTCTCGTGCTCAATTGCGAGACGGGACAGACGGGCGATGAGGTTCTCGAGCTTGGCGTCAGCCTGCGAGCGGTTCTGGCGACCGACGTTGACCAGCCAGGGAGCACGGTTCAGCACGAACGCGAACACAGCAATCACAATGGTGATCAGGATCGAGTACATCCAGACAACGATGACGGTGACAACGGAAGTCCAGCCATCAGCAGTCTCGTCGTAAAGGTCGCGCGGGTTCGTGTCGTACGTAGAGCCCGGGCCAGAGAGCCAGCCAAACAGGCAGAAGATGGTAGAAATAACATCGACACCAAGAATGGCGAACACAAGCTCCCAACTGGGCTTAGTCTGGCCACCACGGGTGACGAAGATAAGCCAGTTCTCCGTGAGCGAGATCTCAAGGAAGAGAACCTCCTGGATAGAGCCGTAGTTCTCAATGATACCACCGTTGGGCAGGTACATCGTAGCACGCATAACCCAAGTGCCAAGCGCAAGCAGAAGACCAAGAATGGAAGAGATGATCCAGATCTTGGGCAGCTGCCACTCGACGGGCCGCGGCTCGTAGTGAGCGTTGTCGTAGGCAATGGCGATGGTGGCAAGATCAGCGAACAGGGCAAGGAACACAACCAACTCGACACGGAGGGTCTCGTTGATGATGATCATACCAGTGACGAGGTAAATCTCGAGATGCAGACACAGAGCAATACGGTACTGGATGTAAGCCTTCATGCGCTGGAAGATCTGGCGAGCAACCTTGATAGAGTCGACAATCGTGGACAGACCAGGGGCAATGAACACGATATCAGCAGCAGCCTGGGCGGCCTCAGTGGCACCCTCAACGGCAATACCGCAATCAGACTTCTTCAGGGAGGGGGCGTCGTTCACACCGTCACCAGTCATAGCGGTAAGGTGGCCACGCTCCTGCAGCATCTCAACAACCTGGTACTTGTGCTCGGGGAAAACCTCAGCGAAACCGTCAGCCTTCTCAACAAGGTCGTGCTGCAGCGCGCCGGTAAGGCCGCCGTTCACAAGCTTGTCGGAGTTGTACACCTTGGTACCAAGGGCCAGCATCTTACAGGTCTCCTTGGCGATGGCAATGGCGTCACCAGTAAGCATCTTGACGGAAAGACCCAGGTGCTGGGCCTCAATGATGGTCTGAGCGGTATCATCACGGGGAGGGTCGAACAGAGAGATCATACCCAGCAGCTGCCAGTCCTCGTCGCCCTTCTTCACGGCAACACCGAGGGTACGGAAACCACGCGAGGCAAACTCACGAGACTTCTCACGGTAGAGCTCAGCGGCCTCCGGGGAGCAGTTCGAGAGACGCAGGATAGCGTTCGGGGCACCCTTGGCGCACGTGTACGTCTCGCCATTAAGCTCGCAGACGGAGGTAATACGCTTCGAGACAGGGTCGAAGGGGGTGAACTGGATCGTGCGCCAGCCCTGCTGCATGATGTCAAGAGCCTTAGGGTAACGCTTCAGCGTGAGGATGGTGATCTTGTCAATGGGGTCGTTCTTCAGAGCCTTCAGGTTGTGCGTCGACGCAAGAGCAGCGACGGCCATCATCCAGTTGGCGTCAACACCCTCAGAGACGAAAGGCTCACGGATGGACAGCTTGTTGGCAGTGAGGGTACCGGTCTTGTCAGAGCACAGAATGTCGACACCAGCAAGGGACTCAATGGCCGTGAGCTTCTGCACGATAGCCTTACGGTCAGCAAGGTAAGCAGCACCGACAGCCAGCGTCGTCGTGGTAACGACGGGCAGACCAACGGGCACACCAACAATGAGCAGAATAAGGACGTAGTGCAGCAGGTTGTTCGACGAGTGCTCAGGCGTAGCAATCTTGAGGTGACGGAAGAAGGCGCCAATCCAGGCAGCCAGAATCCAGGCAACGACAAGCACCAGCAGCGAAGTTCCGATCGAGTCCATGACGGCCTTGAAGTGACCCTGGTCCTGGGCACCCTGCACCATCGACGCGGTCTTACCGACGAACGTACCGGTACCAGTGCTCGTGATGACAACGTAAGCCTTACCACGCTTGGCACCAGTCGTGTAGTAGATGTAGTCAGCCATGTACTTGTCAACAGCGAGCGACTCACCAGTCATGGACGACTGGTCAACAGCAAGAATGGGGTGGCCGTTCTTGCGGCCGTGGTCGCCCTCCTCGTCCTCGTCGTCGCCCTCGTGAGCAGCGGCCGAAAGATCCGAGTTGATGTAGTCAAGGTACTCAGCGTAGCCCTGCGGGTTGTCGTAGTCACAGATGATGCGGCCGTCACCAGGGATGACGGTACCCTCCTCAACAACAGCGATGTCACCAGGGACGACCTCACGCGCAGCGATAACCTGCTCGTGGCCGTCACGGACGATGGTAGCCTTCATAGCAATGTCGGCCTTGAGCGAGGCAACGACATCAGCAGCCTTGGACTCCTGGTACCAACCAACGAAAGCGTTAAGCATCAGGATACCGATAATGACACCGAAATCAACCCAGTCACGGAGACCGGCGGCGAACATGACACCAACCTCCATAACGTACAGAATAGGGCCACGGAAGTAGCTCAGGAACTGCACGAAGAAATTAACGTGGTCGCTGGAAAGCTCGTTCCAGCCGGCCTTCTTGCGGCGCTGCTCGGCCTCGGAGTCGCTAAGACCAGTCTTCATGTCGGTCGTCAGCCACGAGTCCGGGACCTCGAAGTGTCCGCCCTCCTTCTTCTTGGCCCAGAACTTCCACTTGGGAGGGGCCTTATCTTCGCCGGCTTCTTCGCCGCTGGGCTCCTCCTCCTGACCCACCTCGCGGTAGGTCGCAACGAAGCGCACCAGGGCGGCATACTCGTCGAGGTTGTCGGCGGGAGCTTCCTGCAGCTTAGTCTCCTCCTCAGACATCTTGTTGGAAGAAGGAAGGGGTATTAAGGTGGACTTCTTGCAACAAGAGTTGGAGAGGAAAAATCCGAGGTCGTTCCAGGGCCGTAATCATTTATAACTGGTTGTGCAGAGGTTACCTAATTCCACATTTGTAAGCTCCTGGGCTGCAGGGTTCCTCCAAAAAAACAAAGTTCGGCCAACTCCGGCGATAGGTATGCGACCATAACAAATAAACAGGGTCGATGAGCGCGAGCAGATTTTCACGCCCGATAACCCTCATGGCGGCATAGGAGCTAAGGTCTAGATCAGGAGTAGGTCGTTAAGAGCGATTAAAGCAAAGGGATACCTATTTACTGTGCGCCGATTTTCTACTTTGCTGTTGTTTAGTATTTCCGCCAGGGCGTTTCTGCACTTTTGTTGCCTACCAACATCAGCACGGGGCCAGGGTTATGCAGCTGCAGAAGTGACCGACGTTAGAGGGCTGGCCGGACCGACTGCGTCGTCGAATAGGGCATCAGGAGGGGAACGCCTTATCATGGGCCTATGGCTCGTAGCGTCGCCCTGATAGGGCCGTTTCGAATCGTGGTTTCACGGAGTCCGATATGTCAGCACAGGCCCGATGCGGCTATATACAAACAGCCACCCACCGGTCGTGAACCGGGGTGTCGTATGCTTGAAGTCGCCGAGCGGTGGCCGAGTCCGTACGCTCCGGTCCAGCCGCCGATCGATCGATGCATAGCCGGCGATGAGTAGGCCAAGAGAGACGCATTGGTGAAATAACTAATAGAATTGTTTAAGCTATAAAATTGAAACATTGTGCTCGTTTACGTGACTGCTAAGCCTGGTCAAGGGGGCTGCCGCCGTTGCTTGGCGCAGGAGCGCCGGTGAAGATTTTGTGTGCGACAAGTTCCCTGTTCGGAGACGAATCTGAAGTAAGCGCATGCAACCCTAGGAATGCATATGCCTTTGGGACATAACGAGCTGATAATTGGCTCACATTGTGACGCACCTATGCGGGCGAGGGTAGCGTCCCTGAGGAAATTTTAGCGGCGATTGGCCGGCGCCCCTGCTTAGGGTGCTTAGGGGGGCAGCCGGATAAACAAAATAGTCTCAAACTGCGGCGGCCGTGAGGGGTCAAGGAGCAATGGGTACCAGATTAGGGAAAGTTAGTCACACCGAGGAGATGATGGCCTTGAAGCCGTGTCTTGAAGCGGTTCCGCAGCGATGCTGTTAAGATAGGCGCCGGCGCCATGTCTGACGCCCGCGCCGCCACCGCTGCTCGCCGGAGTTCTTGCCGAGGGCGCGTGCCTGCATTTTGCTCAAATAAGGTCGCATCAACGAGAGTGGGCAAAAAAAACTTAGCCGACAAATTTAAGCTTTACAGTAGTATATACGGGTAATGTACCTAAAGAAAATACCTCGAGATCATGAGCAAGCTCACCAAGTAAACCACTCCCTTTGTAGGTAGTCACTCTAGGCGCACTTTTGAATCACAGTAGCAATGAGGCTGCTAAAGGATCTTCGATACGCCGTCGTTTTCCTGGAAAGAAAACGATTCTATGTTGTTGTTGCTCCTATTAGTACCAGACGCATCAGGTGACGACAATTCATGGGAGCGAATTTCAATAACCCGTGCCCTATGTTTCTTTCGGAGTCATTACGTCAATGACCCTAGCCCGGAACCCCCCTGGGTAATCGGGTGCATGCAGCGTCGGCGCGCGACATTTAACGCGGCCGGCCGATTGGACGGCGCCGATGCGCGCTTGACACAGTAGGTTTTCGTCATGCAGGCATCATGCAGGGCAGCCGGACTCACAATTTGATGCCTCCGAGCTGGGTTCTAATAACCCGCGATCGAATGCCGGAGGCGCCCAGTGGTGGAGCCCCTGAAGGCCGCGATTGCGATGGACTGCGGCGCTGGCTGGCGATCCCTGTCTAGTTCACGCGAACTGTGTGTGCGCGGTTAGGTCCGTAATCGTCGAGTTCCAGCCGATGTTTCATTTTTTTTTGAATTACTTAAAAATACAACTGTTCGTAGGCTTCTTCTTGCCGGGAGTAGACCGGCGAGAGGAGCTATAATTAGTGTTAAAACCCCGTCCTTACGGCGAGGATCTGAGCGTTGTTGTGGTCCCGCTGATCTCAGGCAAGTCCAGCAATAATTTAATGTTCTCAAGCTGTTCGGCGCGGCGCTCGTCGTCGCTCACGACGCTCGAGAGTGCTCGTTTGCGCTCCTGAATTTTTAGCATGCGTTCCTCGATGGACCCTTCTATGATGAATCGAGTGACCTTGACGGCGTCGGTTTGACCCATGCGATGGATTCGGTCGATGGCCTGCGACTCGACGGCGTAACTCCACCAGGGATCCATGAGATAGGCTTGCTTCGCCACGACTAGGTTCAAGCCAACGCCGCCTGCCTTCAAGCTCAACAAAAATACGGCATTATTACGCGCCTCTGACTTGAACCCCTCGACGGCTGCGGCTCGCTGCATCTGGGACATGGAGCCATCGAACCTGTACACAGGGAACCCGGCTTCCTCAAGATTACTTTGGATAATATCAAGGAATGACGTGAACTGCGAGAACACGACCGCCTTACCAATGCCCTGCGCCGCCGCCTGCCGAAGGTCAGCCACCAAGGCTCGGATTTTGGAGCTCTGCATACCCATGTTCAGAGGCTGGAGTCGCTTCGCCTCACGGTTCAACACGAAGATTCGGGTCATACTAATCGGGGCCCGGCAGATATGGCACACGGGGTCATCGCCACGCCGCTTTAGGTGATCAATGTGACACATGAGACAGTCTCGGCATGCAGAATGGAGACATTCGAGAATAACCGGCTCGGTTTGGGTCTCGCTACAGATAACACACTCTTCTTCCTCAATGGGTCTGTCCAGCAGCGTCTTAAGAGTGTCGAGTGTGTACTCAACGCTGGGCGTCGTCGCGAACTTGGCAAGGAGCGACTCTGCGTCCGCAGTAAGGTCTAAGCGCAGGTCGGCAGTATCACCATCCTCACGCTTAATTCGCTTAGCACTCGGCGCAGTGGGCACAGCGGCACCGGTAGCAGTGTCAGCAGGCTGCTGATCCGCGTCGACATGAATGCCGCTTTTGAGCAGCAGTGGATGACAGCAAACCTGTCGCAATCGGAGCAGGAGCGCAAGAATGGCGCTGTATTTTGTGCTCGCAGTGCCCTCCATTACTTTGTCTTGAACCGACTCACGAATCTGAGCGTAAAGGTGAGAGTAGAGGGTGTGCTCGTCCGGAGAGAACGCAATGCGCTTCACTTCGACAATTTTGGACGGGAGCTCTACGAGGGGGCGGCCCGACACGGGGTCTGTCATGCCCTTTGTGCGTCGCAAACATATGGGGGACACCACGGCCTGCACGGTGTTCATAGCGCGCTCGCGCGTTTCCTGTTTCTCAAACTGTTCGGTGATAAACGCGCGCCAAAAAATAAAGTTATCCCAGGGCTCAACGCCTATAAAGCGCACAAGGCTGTACAGATCCTCGAGCCGGTTCACGACTGGTGTGCCGGTGAGCACCCAACGGCGCTGACCGTTCAAGTCGAAGCAAGCCTTTGCAGTTTGGGTCGACCGGTTCTTGATGGTGTGGGCTTCGTCCAAGATGATACGGTCAAACTCGTGATCGAACAAAGTTCCGCGGAACAGGTGTCGCTGCTTGTGCTCGGAAATCACCATTCCGTAGCTAGTGACGACGACCTTCCGCGCGGGCACGCGAGCATCGAGAAACATGGACAAGTTATCCCGAGACTGCGTCGCTCCGGCACCGTAGTAGACGAGACATCCGCAGCTTTTGGCTGTCGTAGATGCCTTCTGGATCTCGCTTTCCCACTGTGAGAGTAGCGACATTGGGGCGACGACTAGTGTTGTGTGCCCGCGCACCTCGTTCAGGCCCGAATGCACGAGCGCGAGCATGGAAATGGTTTTGCCAAGCCCCATCTCGTCGGCTAGAATGCCGCCGCGGCTCTTCGTTTCCAGCGTGGGTCTTTGCAAGCTCAGCTCGCCGCTGTTCAGGTTAGCCCAGAACGCATCGCCATTCGGCCACGCAAGCTGCGTCCACAGCGGATGCGTTTCGCTGAGGTCTGGGTTCGTATTGCCCTCGGCCATGCCGGCGTTCTCGCGCTGCAGCATCCAGGCCAGGCCGCGCTTTTGGTAGGGGAACAGGTCCAGCGCGAACGAGGGCTCCGGATCCTTTTCGTCGAAGCCCACATTCTTGGCTGAGGAGTCTGCTGTGCGGTAGAACAGGTCGAGCTGGTCCTGGCTCAGCTCGCGGCCCTCTTCGCCGTCCGGCGCCCGCGCCGCCGCGCTCGAGTTCATGTCGCTCAATGCCTGGTTCATATCCGCGGCCGAGTCCGTCAGCCCGAGACGATTGAACAGGTTTACGAGGGCAGCCTGTCTCAGGCGGATGAGGCGCTCCTCCAGTGTTTCGCGCGACTCGTCAACAACGCCCTTCTTCTTCTTGGGCCGGTGCGCGAGGTTCATGCCGAAGCTCGACGACGACGAGAATGCCGTAGGTGTTAAGTAGCAGTCCATTTGCACATATATGGTGGAGCCGAGGCGCAGGTACGTATCGGCGAAAATTACCGTAGCCTCGAACGAGCACACACCGGAGTCGATGAGCACGGACATAAAACGCGCGTCCTCCTCCCTCGACCGCGCGAAGTCGAGCCCCTCGCTCGTGTACAGCCGCACAATATTATCGTCGCGGTGCTTGGAGGTGGCCGATGCGGACGCGGCCGCTCCTGGAATGCGACCTACGCGTAGCACCTCGCCAAACTTGGCGAAGTTGCGGCCCGAGCGCGTGCACCACGCGTCGCACTGGAAGCTGCCAATTAGCCGGCGGTTATCGACCCACTCGGCTGCAGCGGGCGGCGCGGCCGGCGCGACCGGCGAGGGCGGCGAGGCTGCAGGCGAGGCGGCGTCGGGGGTCGCCGTCAGCGGCCGCTCCGAGTCAGCGCCATCGCTGGTTGAGCCGAGCAGCGGCGGCTCGGGCGTGCTCTCAGGCTCGCCCAAGGCCGGCGTGTCGGGATCCACGGCTGTCGGTATGCCGTGCTCGAAAAACGACTCAATGGCTTCGCGGAAGTTGCGCTCGGCCAGGGGCCTCAGCGTGTCGAATACGGAGTCCGGCAGCGGGCCGAGCACGTCCTCGATGCGGCGCCTCAGCAATTGCGTCTCCTTCGACCGCTGCACGCCATCGAAGAAGGGTTCTGCGTCCGTGCCTGCGGGCTTGAACCGGCTGAACAGGTCCCCGATGCGGCCCATACGACGCGTGGCGTAGCTGAAAAACGCGTTCCCGCAATATAAACAGGGCTGGGGTTCGTATCGGCCGGTGGATTTCAAAGTGGTCGTGGATCTTTTCGCGCCGAGTAAGCCGTATCCCGCGTCGCAGCTGCGAGGAAACGAGCGCCCCACAGCCGAGGAATGAGCTGAGGAGAGTGTGGCTTTTCAAACGGCCGTACAGGGCGAAAATACGAGCGCTATGCATTTGAGCCATAGTCTACTTGGTTTTTACGTATAAGCGGCGCGAGCGGCATTTATGCTTATGGCTTCCTCCAGCCATTTTGAGGACCGGGCTTAGGGCTTACAGAAGCGGCGTGACTCATCAATGAGGACAGAGCGAAAAGCTAAGATGGCGGGCCAGCCGCCCCCGGGTTGGGAGCGACACGTGATGCGCGCCGACTCACTCTGCGGATTCTGTGCCCTGCGGGCTGCCCCCTCGCACCAGCAGCTGAACAGTTCATTTTTGGTCCCTAGAGCTACCGAAATCCACAATGGTTGTTGGTAAGAACAAGCGGTTGAGCAAGGGCAAGAAGGGCACCAAGAAGAAGACGGTCGACCCCTTCACCCGCAAGGAGTGGTACTCGGTGAAGGCGCCTGCGCCGTTCGATGTGCGCGACGTCGGCAAGACGCTCGTGAACCGCTCGACGGGTCTGAAGAGCGCCAGCGACGAGCTGAAGGGCCGTGTTCTGGACGTGTCCCTGGCGGACCTCAAGAACAGCGAGGACTACGCGTCGCGCCGCATTCGCCTGCGGATCGACGAGGTGCAGGGCTCGAACGTGCTCACGAACTTCCAGGGTCTCGACTTTGCCGCCGACAAGCTGCGGTCGTTTGTGCGCAAGTGGCACACCCTCATTGAGTGCAACGTGACTGTGAAGACGACGGACGACTACCTGGTGCGTCTGTTCGCCATCGCGCTCACGAAGCGTGCTCCTTCGCAGATCAAGAAGACCACCTACGCGCAGACGTCGCAGGTGCGCCAGATCCGCAAGAAGATGGCCGAGATCATGTCCCGCGAGGCGTCGAACTGCACGCTGAACCAGCTCGTGTCGAAGCTTGTTCCTGAGCTCATTGGCGACGAGATCGTCAAGTCGACGAAGGCTATCTTCCCCCTCCAGAACGTGCACGTGCGCAAGGTGAAGCTGCTGAAGGCTCCTAAGTTCGACCTCGGCCAGCTGCTTGCTATCCACGGTGAGCACACGACGGACGACACTGGCCGCAAGGTTGCTGGTGAGTTCAAGGAGCGGGTGCTTGAGTCGGTTTAAACGCAGTCACCACTTTAACTTAACATGAAAAATACATAATGCAACATCAAGCACAGCCATTAGCGCGGCCCAGTGCCGCCTAACCCCCAAGATCCCTGTACAACACAGGCGGGCGAATAGAGTAGTGTCAGTGACGTTGTTCATTTGGGATGTGCCGCGCTCAGACTGGATGCACGGCTGGCACGGCGTCATGCAATCACAATCAGCCTTAACCGCTACATTCAGTAGAAGGCTGCTGCAATTGAGCTGCCCATAAACGCCTGGGGTCCCAAAAAAAAAAAAACACTGGACAAGCTTTTTATATGCACTAAATTACAGAGCCCGCGGGCAGCATTAGACAATGGACAGAAAATCGCCGACGATAGCACAATGGCAGACGATGGCACAATTGCCGACGATGGCACAATTGCCGACGATGGCACAATGGCAGACAATTGCAGGCGCCGTTGGCACTTAAACCGGCGGCAGGTGCTCGTGGATCTGCTGCGGACCGGGCCCCACGCGCGTGGGGATGACGCGCTCGATGCCGGCCGCCAGCACGTCCGTCCACTTCGAGTCCGGCACGGGTTTTGCGCCGGCCTCGGCGGGCAGCGTGCGCGGGAAGCCGCTCACGGAGTCGAGGGGTGCGCGCAGGCCGGCCAGCACCTGCGCCTCGTCCTTGGCCTCGTAGTACACGACGCAATTCGGCCCCGCGTCGAACGTGTAGGCCGCAATAGTGCGGCCCGCGGCGGCGTTGATCTGCTCGACTGTGCGGATGGCGGCGCGGCTCACGTCGTTCAGGTAGAAGATGGGCGGGTAACTGTCGAGGCACACAGCATGGAACTGGTTTGAGTCGGCCATTGTGAGCTCGGCAAAGCGCGCGAAGTCGCGCGCGCGGATGGCGCGCTTCATATCCTCGAAGCGCTGCGGGACGACCGTGCGCACGCGCTCCTGGAAGAGGGGCGACGTCGCGACGGTGACCTGCATGCCGGCCGTGGACGAGACGTCCTTTTTTTCGGCGCTGACGACGAGGATGAGCGCGCGCACGCTCGGCCAGTGCTCGACGGGCGCGACCTCGACGGCGCGCGAGTCGAGCCCGTCGGCCTGCGTGCCCATTTCCCAGGCCACAAAGCCGCCGAACAGCGAGCGGCAGGCCGACCCCGAGCCCTGGCGCGCCAGCACGCTCAGCTCGCTCGCCGACTGCGGCAGCTCGTAGAGCAGCGCCACGGCCTTCACGAGCGCGGCAAAGCCCGCCGCCGACGACGCGAGCCCGGCCGCTGTGGGGAAGTTGTTGTTGCTCACAATCTGCAGCGGCTGCGCGGCCAGCGCCGGCAGCGCCGCGTCGGCCGCCTCGCGAGCGCGCCGCAGCGCGCGCAGCTCGGCCAGGACCTGCAGCGTGCGCTTGCCGAGAGCCTCCTTGCTGCCGTTCAGCCATAACTCCGTCTCGCCGGCGTGCGTGCGCGCCGTCGTCGTCGCGCGCAGGTCGTCCTGCGCCAGCGTCACGCTGATGGACGAGTTCGTCGGCAGGTTCAGGCCCACGTCGCGCTTGCCCCAGTACTTCAGCGTGGCGATGTTAACTGGTGCGGTCGCAGTAGCCTCGGGCATGTCGTCGGTTGTCGGGTGTGGCAGCGGCGCGCGCGGAAGTTGGCGATCGTTTACAGTAACCGCGCGACTGAGTAAGAGGCACGGGCCTGCTCGATGTAGAAATAAGCGCGCGCGCGGCCGCGCCGCGAAATGCGCGCGCCTGCTTCTCAATTTGGACAGCAGTCTTATAGAATTGAAGAAAAAGAAGGTTGAGGAAGTAGTGCGCGCACAGGCTGCCGCAACTATGGGCGTGTGTATCGTACCTAAATGTGAATGCTTCCACTTACGCGGCCGCTAATGCGCAAGTCATGCACACGCGAGTCATGCACACGAGAGTCGTAACACGCGAGTAACTGACAATGGGCGAATAAAATGATGATTCGGCGGCTCGCGTTGTGCTCGTTGCAGAGTCGCGGCTCTGGGTCGCCTTAGCAGCGACGCGAGCTCTAGTCAGCATTACCCATCTACCGCCCCATGCTCAGGCTCGTGCGGCCGCCGGCTCCTCGCCTGCTCATTCTGGCACGAGGCCTCGCCGACCACAAACTCCCGTCCGAGCCCCCGCTAAGCCATGTAACCGCAAAGACGCCCGTAGAGGGCCACCATCCGCTGAACGTGGGCGCGACCACAGCAGCGCCGAGCAGCGGGGCCGTGCCGAGTAACGGGGCCGCGCCGAGCAGTAGGACCGTACCGAGCAGCAGCGTGCGACGAACGCTGGCCCAGCGGTTCGTGGCTGCCCTGCCGAAGCCGCTGCAGCCGTACGCGCGCCTCAGCCGCATGGACCGCCCCATTGGGACGTGGCTGCTGTACTCGCCCTGTACGTGGTCGCTCACGGTCGCGGCCACGATGACGGCGGCGCCGCTGCAGACGACGGCGTACTACCTCGGCGTGTTCCTTGTTGGCGCGTTCCTGACGCGCGGCGCCGGGTGCACAATCAATGACATCTGGGACCGCAATCTCGACAGCGCCGTGGACCGCACGAAGACGCGCCCGCTGGCGGCAAAGGAGGTCACGGTGAAGGAGGCGACGGCGTGGCTCGGCGTGCAGGGCGGCGCCAGCCTTGGCGTGCTCTACTCGCTGCCGAAGACGGCGTGGCTCGCGGGCGGGCTGTCCGTCGTGCCCGTGCTCGTGTACCCGCTATTCAAGCGGTTCACGTACTACCCGCAGATTTGGCTGTCCGTCTGGTTCTCGTGGGGCACGGTCATGGGCTTCCCGGCCATGGGCCTGCCGCTGACGGACCCGCAGACGCTGCTCACGAGCTCGTCTCTGCTCGCGTCGGCGTTCTGCTGGAGCATGATCTACGACACGATCTACGGCCACCAGGACAAGCGCGACGACGTGAAGGTCGGTGTGAAGTCTACGGCGCTGAAGTGGGGCGAGCGCACAAAGCCGATTGCGTACCGGTTCTGGGGCGTGCAGACGATGACGCTGCTCAGCGCGGGCGTCTTCGCCGGCATGGGCCCCGCGTTCATGATTGGCTCGACCGTGGCCATGCTGCGGCTGCTGCGCATGATCGCAAAGGTCGACCTCGACGACCCGGCGTCGTGCGGGCGCTTCTTCCAGCGAAACCTGCTGAACGGCCACATTGTGTGGCTCGGCGCCCTTCTCGACTATCTGGCCGTGCTTTTCTTCGTGGCCGCTGTTTAGCGGCGCGGCCGCATTGCACATACTACGCTCTAGAATGCAATTTATGCTAAAGAGAAGAAATAAAAAAATAGAAACAAACACTTAGAGTCCAAAACTAAGGCGCCTCATGGTGTGCAAAACGCAGGCGCCTCGGCTTGCCGTGCCGCCCACATTAGGAGCTGTCGCCCAGCAAGTCCTCGAAGCCGCTCGCCTTTGCCGGCGCCGGCGCCGGCGCCGTCTTGCGCTTCTTCTTCTTTGGCGCCTGCTGTGCGCGCTTCAGCGCCTGCGATGCCTCGGCGAGCTCGGCCGGCTGCCACAGCTTCAGCATGGCCATGCTCATTGTCACGAGCCGCCATTCGTAGTCGAAGTCCAGGTACGCGACCTCCTCGCTCGCGTCCTCCGGGTTATGCTGCGCCTGGAACAGGACCTTGCCGCTCGTGATGTCGATTTCCGACACGAGCCCGTTCGACGTGCCGGCCACGACGCGGTTCTCCTCCTCGGCCGCAATCACGGACTCAATGCTCGCGTCCTTGGCCAGCACGACACGGTTCTGCTGGTCGCTGAGCCCGCGGTTGTTCCACACCGTGAGCACGCCCTCGCTCATGCCCCACGCGCTCCACTTCTCGCTCGCCACGCACCCGCACAAAATCTCGTCCTCCTGGTCCTCGCTGGTGCTCACAGGCACGTCCTTGCGCACGTCGATGCGCAGAATGCGCGACTCGCCGGCCACGGCGAAGTTGTGCTTGTTCATGTCGCTCAGCGCGCAGATCGCCGTCACGCTGTCCACGTCGGCAAGCCGGTAGCTGCGGTGCGGCTTCAGCTCGTGCGTGAAGGCGTGGAAGCCGCCGTCCTCGTCGCCTACGGCTACGTACTCCTCGTTCACAACGAGCGTCGTCGCGCCGGCGGCGAGCGCCGTTTTGTGCGTGACTTTGCCCGTTGCCGCGGCGCACCGCTTCGCCACGGCGTCCTGGCCAGCGCTCACAATGAACTCGCCCGTCTGGCTGTACCGCACGGCGCGGCAGCTGCCCTTGTGCCGCTTCGTCGTCCACAGCGGCTCAGGATCGCCGCCGGCCGCGTACTTGTAGCACGACACGCGGCCCGACGCAAAGCCGAGCACAAACTGCGGGGCCTCCGGGTGGAACGCCGCGCAAAAGAGCGGGTCGTCCTCGCTAAATGCGAGCGTGAATTGCGGCATTCAGGGGAACGGGCCAAGTGCGGGCCTGCAATTACCTCTGTTTGTTTTTATTTGTTTTATTTTTCTTCTTCTTCTTCTTTTTGGGCGGTGCTGCGAAATCGACCTATAGGGTTAGAACCCTATAATTTCAGGCCCATTTCCGGGGTCGACACGAACCATGCCGACCACCGAATCGCTGCTTGCGCCGCCCGTGGCGGCGAAGCTGGCCGAGGTCATACAGGCCCGCCGCAGTGCTGGGCCAGATGCGGCCGGGGTTGAGGACGCGTTCTTCGTGGCGGACGCGCGCGCTCTAGAGCGGCAGATGCAGCTGTGGAAGACGCACCTGCACGGCATTGCCCCGCACTACGCCGTGAAGTGCAATAACCACGCTGCCGTGCTGCGGCAGCTCATTGCGCTGGGGTCCCACTTCGACTGCGCGTCGCGGCACGAGATGCAGGAGGTTCTGGCCCTCGGCGCGGCGCCGGCGCACATTGTGTACGCGAACCCCGTGAAGGCGCCGAGCGAGCTGCGCTACGCGCAGTCTGTCGGCGTGAAGCGCATGACGTTCGACAACGCGACGGAGCTCGACAAGATCCACCAGCACGCGCCGCACAGCGAGCTGCTGCTGCGCATCGCCACGGACGACAGCGGTGCCGTGTGCTCGCTGAGCTGCAAGTACGGCGCGGCCGCGTCGCAGACAAAGGCGCTGCTCGCGCGAGCACGGCAGTTGGGCCTCAGCGTCGTCGGCGTGGCCTACCACGTTGGCAGCGGCGGCGGCACGGGCCCGCAGGCGCACGCCGCGGCCCTGCAGGACGCGCTCGCCGCGTTCGAGCAGGCGCGCGAGTTCGGGTACACGTTCCGCGTGCTCGACGTGGGCGGCGGCTTTGAGCCCGCGGCCGCGCACTTCGTGCCTGTGGCGGCCGAGATCAGGGCGTCGCTCGCGCGCCTGCCGTTCCCGGCCGACCTCGAGCTCATGGGCGAGCCGGGCCGCTTCTTTGCGGCACCGGTGCTCGTGCTGGCCGTAAACGTGATTGGCGTACGCCGGGCGCCGAGCAGCGACGAGACGGACATGGTCTACGTGAGCGACGGCGTGTACGGGAACCTGAACTCGATCATCTACGACCACCAGCACCCCGTGCCGCACCTATTCGAGTCGGCTGCTGCCGCCGCGAGCACGTCGGCGAACGGCAGCACGTCGGCGAACGGCAGCGCCAGCGCAGCGCCGGCGCGTGCGAGCCTATGGGGCCCGACCTGCGACGGCCTCGACTCGATCACGAAGGGAGCTACGTTCGCGCGGCGCCTCGAGGTTGGCGACTGGCTCTACTTCGCCGACTGCGGCGCATACACACTCGTGGGCGAGTCCGCGTTCAACGGGTTTAATACTAATACACAGCTGTACGTGGCCGAGTAGTAGGCCTGCGCGCACAGAGCAGGGAGCCGGGGTTTTAGATTATTATAAGTTAGAGCACAAATGCGTTACGGATGCATCTAGTACGAGTCCTTCTTGGGCGCCTTTGTCGTGATCGTGACGACCTCGAGGTGAGGCGGCAGCGACTGCATGATCTTCTGCGCGCGCGCGGCGTCCTCGACGGCCAGCGTGTAGACGTGGCGGGAGCCCCGGAGCTTGAACTTCGTGACGCGGTTCGTGTTCTTCTTCACGATAGCGCTCTTGATGTCCTTGCGGTCAGCAAGAACCATCAGCTCACGGATATCCTTCACAGTGCGGGCCATTGTTTTGTGTTTTGTGTGGGTGCTGGAAACCTGTCCGGCTTTTGTCAAAATTCACTGCGCCAGACGCTGCCCGCCGGATGCGCACGTGACGCCGCTCCCAGGAGCCGCTGGACGGGCCGCCTTTGCTGAAAAGTTTGCGCGCGCGCATCGCGCGCCGCGCTGCGCGAAGCCCTAAATACTATGAATAAGCGCGGAGTGAGGGCGCGCATCACATAGAGCCTTCACGCGCCGTAAACAAAATGGCCGCGGTTGCGGGGCTGGAGAGCAGCCCAATTCAAGACCAGCGTAAAGCGCGTGTTTAATTGGCCTGCTGGCGAAGCCTTTCAAAGCGAAACAGTGGGATGTGGGCTCTGTAGGGCACGCACATGCTTCGAGGACGCAGCTTCATAGCTTTGTAGATGTACATGCTCAGTGCGTTGTACACGCTAAATGCATGCACACGCGTGGATGGGTATGTGCGGGTGCGGTGTTTGCGTATATGTATATAAATGCGTAGAGTTTTCGAGGTATAATCGGACCTGTGTCGAACCGCATGGTGCTTGAATAGAGCTAGTGCTTACTTGTGCGCTTCAGACATGCTCAGCCAGGTGAACGCCGCGACTTCGCACCTTCTGTAAATCCCCTTGCCAGCTAGTCAAGAACACCTAGTCAGGGACAGCTAGTCAAGGACGCTAGTCAAGGACACCTAAAGCGGCTGCACGCAGAAAGCCGTGGACCACAAGGCCCATAAGGAGCTCGGCTCGAATGCAGAAAGACGTGAATGCAAGACTTAAATAAGGGGCCCGGGCCCGCTGGCGCAGCGCTATCGCGAGTCTTCCTGCGCATATAGCGTTTCGAGCGACCGGATGAGGGCGTCCAAGCCGCGCAGCACGTCCGCGTCCGGCTCGCTCGCGCGCGTCGTGTGCGCGAAGTCGATGAGCCGCAGCTCGACAACCTTTTCGAGCGACTCCTCTTCCTCGCTGCTCTCGCCCAGCTGGTGCAGGCTCTCCGGCTCGTCGACCTTCCGCCGCAGCACGTCGACGTTGCCCTCGTATATTAGCAGCACGCTGGCCGAGTGCATTTCGAGCGGCTCGCGCACGAGCGCGTCGCGCAGCTGCTGCAGCTCGAGGATAAAGCTGCGCAGCACGCTGAAGACGTAGTCGTTCGTGCCCAGCGTCGGGAAGAACTGCGACAGGCGCGACACAATCGTCGTCGGCGTGGCCGTGCGACCGAACTGCTTGCCGAACGCCTCGCGCCGGCCCTTCGCGTCGACAACGGACATGCCGGCAATGCGGAAGCCGAGCGAGCCGGACGTCGTCGTCGCCGACACTTCCTCGAGCCGCGCGCGCTTGTCGGCCGACGCGTTGCGGTCCCACAGGTGCGAGCCGAGCTTCACGTCCAGAATCGACGGCGCCACGAAGCCCTCGCACAGATCCTCGAGCACAGCGAGCCGGCCCGTGCCGGCGCGGCGGGCGCCGCCGAGCTTGTCCTGTTCCTGCAGCGTTCCCATGAACTGCGGCACAAACGGGGCCAGCGGTGACTGGCTCGTCACGAGCCATTGGTAGAACTCGAGCTCCTGATCCGACGCGGGCTTTATGTACAAACCGTTGCCCTGCTGCGCGCCCTCGTGGCCCGCGGCCTGTAGCGCGGCCCTCATCGCGGGTCCTAGTGATCCAAAACTAAGGCTAGGCCGGAACTTAAGTCAGCCTGGCCCTCTTCACATGCGGGCCCCCCAAAAATGCCGCACATTCTCTCCACCGTAGGCTAGGGTAAGCCGCTGATAATCTGCAGAGAAGCTGTGCAATCGCCAGCGTTCGCGATCGCTAATTCAGGTTGTCCGCCTTCGCTGGCAGGCCCGTCTGCGCGCGCGGCGACCGCCTGCGTCTCGCAGCACGCAGCGGCAAATTCTAGCCTGCACATCCCCGCACTAAACTAAAAGGCTATCGGCCTTTCTACACAGTCCAGGCTGCAAAATGCGACGCTCACACGCACGCGCGCCCGATTTTGCCGGCCCGCAGACCCTTGGAATGAACACCTTTCCGCGGCGAGCTCTGTCCGCCCTACCGCCATGGCGGTAAGGGTGCGGCGGTTACCCAATAGGGGTAGTCTTCCGCAAGAAATGCCTCAATTCAGCCCCACAGGAGGGCCTGCCAAGCCAGCACACTCCTAGAGGAAGGCCGTCGTAGGCGATCGCTTTGCACTAATGGGCCGCCCGCGTGCGGGGCCCCGTGCGGCCGCGAACTGATTGCGCCGCTAATTGCGCTTAGCCTAGATAAGTAAGAGCATAAGGCACTTTATGATGAGCCGCACGCGGGCTCGTGACACCTGAAGCGACGGCGAAGGCGCACCGTTTAGACTGTGCAGCCCGAGCTATAAAAGCGTTAAAAAGGAACGAATGAACCGTTGAATAAAACTGACTATTTTCATGTTGTTTTTCTTCGTTTCGTTTGCGCGCCAGCCGCCCAAAACCAAATTGATTGCAATCGCTCGGCTCGCTCCTGCGGCGCCGCCGGCCAGTAGTTAGGAAAAATCGTAGACTCTTTTTTATAAGGGTCCTATTGGACATAAATACTGTTACACGGGACACACGTCGCGAATGGCCGTCTCGAAGATCTGGATCATGGCCTTGTAGTGATAGTAGATTCCGGCAACGACAAACGCGTGCCATATGTTGTGCGACATGCCGAGATAATCGAACGTTCCCGTGAAAATGCGCTCTGGGAAGAGCGTGGCATAGAAGAGAACGCCCGTGCCGTAGCAGGCCAGGCTTTTGAGCACGGGCACGTAGTACTGCAGCGTCTCGGCGGCACCGCGGAAGTACATGGCGTGCAGGCCGCCAAGACCGCCAAACACGGCGAAGCAGCAGAAAAACAGCGCGCGCAGCGGCCGCGCGCCGGTCGTGTCGAAGCGCGGGTGCCAGTTCATGGCAATGCCGGCCCCGCCGCAGACAAGCGTGATGAACATGTAGAATGCCTGCTCAAACGGATGGCACTTGAGCACGCTGTACTCCGTCGTCAAAATGGAGGCGCAGATGCAGATCGTGATGCCCGTGTAGTCGACGCAGGCCATGCGCCGCTTCGTTTCGAGATGGCTGATGCTGCAGAACGAGTGCCACGTCACGGAGCACAGCAAGCACTTTAACGCGGCAACGACAAACACGACCATGGGCACACGGTCGATCCAGGTGCCCTCGCGCCAGCTCACGGTCGTGGGCAGGTGGAAGAAGGCGAGCCCAACAAACATGATCGCGCCTAGCAGGTGCGTCCAGATGTTCGTTGTCTCATTGTGCGCGTGAAAGATGGACCACAGACACTCGCGCGGCGTGGCCGAGAAGCGGTATCCGCGCACAATGTACGGGTTCTCGCGCCACGGCTCGGGCAGCTCGTCGATCGTGAGCAAGCGGTCGCACGCAGCCGCGACGGCCGTCTGCACGGCCTGCGACAGGCGCGACTCCTCGACAGTTTTTTCGAGATACTCGACGCCGCGCTGCAGCTTTTCGAGCAGCTCCAAATCCTTCACCTCGTGGCCAATGCTTGTCGACTCGAGATACTTCACCATGGCCGCAGCCTTATCGCGAGACTCCTTCGTGAACCCGGCCTGCACCTCCGTCACAAACTGCGAAAACGCCTCGGTCTTCTCGTCAAACTTCTGCAGGCCGTACTGCTCCCACGACAGCATCGTGGCCTCGAGCCGCGCCACGTAGTGCTCGAGCATGCCCTTCGACTCGCCCGCGCCTGTGCCGGTCGACAGTGGCTCTGGTTTGCACCGTGTGTCGGTTGCGACAGCCTTCGCCGAGGCCTTCGCGTCCTGCGCGGACTTCGGCGAGGTCGGCGCCGAATCGGCGCCCCGTGCGTCTTGCTGCGCGTCGCCGCCAGTCAAAACGAGCTTTGCGGACCGGCCGCTGTCCGTTGAGTGCGTGCGTCGGTGCCGCACCTCGTACGACGGTCCCACGCGGTTCATTTGCGCAATGTGAGCAGTGTTCGATGAAGAGCAAATGCGCTTGCGGATGAAAGAGCAAATAAATATAGGCAAAAGCGCACCCTACAGGAACCACTTAGTGCACTGCCCGCCTCCCCGATGGTCGAGACCTTGATGTTCAATTCCTTCTGCGATGGCCAGGGGAGCGAAAGCAGAAAGCGACGCAGGTTTTATTTTGTGCGGTGGGGTGCTCCCCTTCGTGTGTGACAAACCCCAGCCGCAACCCCGTTCCTGGGCCGGATACCTGAGTGACGCCTCGCGACTCCCAAGTGGCTCTCCCAATCTGGCGCCCGATAACAGCTGACCGAGCGGAGAGTGCGCCTGCCGAGGGTTCAAGATAATTCTCGAGCACGTGGCGGTGATATCATCGCTGGCGTGCGCGCATAAGACGGCCGCAGGCGCCTGTTGCGCGGCCAGGCCGTGCCGCTGGCCAGCCCGTGCGTGCTCGTGCAGGCTTGGTTTACTGCCTTGGGTGGGGCGGGGCGCCTTCGCGCGCGTTTACGAGCGTCTTGCTCGTGCGCGAATGCCGGCTGCTGGGCGGCCAGTGCGCAGGCTCCTGCAATGGGTCAAACCCTGACACCTTTTTTTTGCAGGCTCGGCGGCGCCGCCCTTCGCCCTGTCCCGGCCGTATGCCGGCGCGTTTTGTTCCCCCACCCCCAACAGCGAACGAGATCGCTCTAAACAAGCCCTCGCATGCGCATGCTTATCCTCCATGCCGCAAACACAGATTGGGGCAGCCCCCGCCGCAGAGGCCGGGTATTTTTGCGCAGGACACGTGTGCCGATGCTGAGTGCATACCACTGAGCAGCACGGTCGCGGACCTGCGCCAAGCGTCGGAGCTCGGCTTGCTGCATAGGGCCGTATCACATGCAGATTTGCTTGTGCACGTGTGGCTGAGGCACGTGGCACGTGGCGGCGGCGCGCTGACGGTGTTATTTTTTTATTATTTTTGGGCACCTCTTCTTCCGTAAGCAGTCGTAGTAGACGCATCGTCGCGGCCAGCGACGCCGCCGCCGTATCGTGGAGTAATCACACGTGCCGCTGACGCATCTGAAATTTTGGCCGGCGGTGCGTGCAGCGCTAACTGAAGCATCTGCTCGAGCGCGGGAATGGCGAGCTCGATGAACGCGCTGCTCGACACGACGGCCACCGAGGGTGTCCAGTTTGCCGAGGCGTTCTTCAAGGAGCTGGACTCCCGGGGCACGCCGCCGAGCATCACGCCAGCAACGTCCATCGTTTGGAACGGGCAGCCGCTGGTGGGACAGGCCGCGTTCGCCGAAATCTGCGCAACGCTGCCCGTCACGCGGCACGAGCTCAGCGGCGTCGACGTGCACCCGTTTCCGCTTGGCGATACGACAGTTTTGAACATGATGGTGAACGCGTCGGGCAGCGTGCAGTTCGGCCCAGATAAGGTCAACACGTTCGCCTTCTCAACGCAGCAGGTCGTGCGGCGGCCGAGCCCGGAGGCACCGCTCATGCTACAGACAATGGCCTACCGCCTCGTGCACAAGCCATCGCACGCGACACTGGTTACATAGTCGCGGCGCTTGATGCGTACCTGCCAGTGCACATGCCAGTGCACATGCCAGCCCTCGGGCGACAGCCAGCCCTCGTACGCTCACCGCAACCTATCTACACGCCCGACGCTTGGCCATACTATACAATGCTGGTATGCAATGCCGGCGCGGATGTGGGCGCGCCGCGTTGCCTTGGGCCTCCTCTTTAGCCCATTCACCGCTACTGCATCTTTGTAGGCCACGACACGACCATTTGTAGGCCTCCTTTTTTTGCCTCTGGCGCCAAGCGCCTTTATTTATATTCGCAGCTATGCCGCTGCGGACGGCCTAATTGTGCCCTCTATGTAACTGTAAGTTTAATGCCCGCGCGCGAAGAGGATCGCTTGTTGTTGTCCTTCTCCCGAAGCGAACCCTATTCTGCCGCCTTGTCCTATTAGCACCGACCCCATCACCCTGCTCAAATGATCCGCTCCGCCAGGCTCACGTCGAGCGGCATTTCCGTCGCCGACGACACGCATGCGAGCCTTTGTACGCCGTGCATAGGGCCGCGGTCATTCGAGATCCGGTACTGGGACATTGTGAGCGCTGGCGAGCAGGAGGATGGCATTGTTGACGTGACGTATCTGTCGCGCGCGACGCGTCCGTTCCGCCTGAAGTCGGCCGTGCTGAAGATTTCCACCCAGGCAAAGGCCAGCCGCGACGGCTCGCAGGAGCACCTGAACGCGTCGGACGGCTATTACTCCCCGTCCGCGGACGCGACGGACGACAGCCGCGGCGCGCGCCGGAGCGACGCGATCCTCGCGCGCGCCTACGCGAACGTCGGCCGCGCCCAGGACCGGCCGCGTATGCTTGTGCTCTTAAACCCGCACAGCGGCCCCGGCCACGCGCGCGAGCACTACGAGCGGCACGCGGCGCCCGTATTTGCGAAGGCCGGCCTGCGCACGACGGTCGTCGAGACGAAGAACGCGGGCGAGGCCGTGCACATTGCGAAGGCCGCATCCATGCACGAGTTCGGCAGCATAGTGTGCGTGAGCGGCGACGGCTTGCCGCACGAGGTCATCAATGGGCTCGCTGCGCGCGACGACGCCGTGCAGGCGCTCGCGCACTTTGCGCTCGCGCAGCTGCCCGGCGGCAGCGGCAACGCCATGTCGCTGAGCCTGAACGGCGGCGAGAACGACTGGGCCGCCGTGGCCCTCGGCATCGTGAAGGGCGTGGCCGAGCCGGCCGACCTCATGGTCCTCACGCAGGGCACAACAACGTTCTACTCGTTTCTGAGCCAGTCCTACGGCATTGTCGCCGACTGCGACCTCGGCACGGAGGACTGGCGCTGGATGGGCGGCGCGCGCTTCACGGTCGGCATTGTGCTGAAGTGCCTTGCCCGCAACCAGTACCCCTGCGAGATTGCCTACGCCGAAATCGACGCCTCGGCGGCGCCAGCCGCAGCCACGACGTCTTTGCAGCCGCGCCTCAGCGTGCGCGACCCAATACCCAGCGGCTGGACCGTCGAGAAGCATCCTGACTTGAGCATGTTCTACGTCGGCAAAATGCAGTGGATGTCCTACGACGCGCATGTGTTCCCGGCCGCAGAGCCGCTGGACGGTGCCATGGACATGCTCGTGTGGGACACGTCGTTCGGCTCCGTGAGCTCGCTGCGCGCGCTCACGAAGTTCGAGACGGGGCAGCATATGGGCATGGTGCCGTTCTACAAGAAGGTGGCCGCCTACCGCATAACGCCGCTCGTCGACAACAACTACGTGAGCATTGACGGCGAGTCTTACCCCTGCGAGCCATTCCAGGTCGAGGTTCTGCCGGGAGCGGCGAGGTTCATTACGCCAATGTAGCGCGCGTCCATCTCGTGCGCGCGTAGTGCATGTGTGCAGTAACGAACATTGCATGCGCGAAACCCATATATAAATGCATACTTCACTAGTCACATAGTCTGCGTTAAGGCCGGCTGCATGTGTACCGGCTCGTGTGTGTACCGACTCACGTCAGTGTGCGACCCCACATTAGGGGGCACACGTTAGAGCCGGCTTCGTGCGGGAGGGCAAATGCTCGGCGCCGCAGCAGCGCACAGAGTAATGGTTAGCGACGAAGATTTAGTGAAATAACGAGACGTGGAGCCTCTGAACTTTGTGGTTTGTACGAAGCATGCGCCAGGGGCCCGCGAGCGTCGCGCAATTGCGAGCGGTTCAAGCTGTACTAGCTGCCGCAATTGACCAACATTTCTTAAAGGCTGCTTGGCCACGAGTCGGTTTATGGCTCAGTGTGCAGCAGCAAAACATCAAATCAACGTTTCCAGACCACTTCAGCTCAATCAGGCACGCAGAAGCGCGCCGCAGCTGTTCCCCACGCGCATCTCGTCAATAGAATAGGGCGAGACGTTCTGGCTCGGCAGGAGCTCGCCAAGTTCAGTATCAGCATCCTTAGACGGCGCTTAGCGGCGCTTAACGGTTTGATCTTAATGCTTACTCCGCGGGCGCGGCTAACGCTACGCGCGCTCGGTCGTTACTTAAATTATTTTTAGTTCTTCTCCTTCTCGGCCTCCTCACGAGCCTGCTTCTCGCGCTTGCCCTGGAACTTCTTGTCCATGCGAGCCTTGCGCAGAGTCTTGAACGCGTCGGTCGTCTCGACCTCAGAAACGGCCTTCGTCGAAACCGGCGGCACGCCCGTGGTGACGGGAAGCGCCTCAGAAATAGAAAGAACCTGCTTCAGCTCGCCGGCCTTGTCAGACTTGGCGGGCAGGACAATGACGCGGCTGAGGTACTCCTTCAGGCGCTGCACGTTCGCCTCGAAGCCCTCGACGCTGTGGTTCACACGGCGGTGGTCCACGGCCACACCAATGGTCGCAGCGTACTTCGGCGTCGTGCCGGCGGCCTTCACCTCCTCGAAGGTGAAGCCGCGGCCCTCCCGCACGCGGCGGTTGTAGCGCTGCGTCGGGCAGCGCACGACGGGGCGCAGCTTGTCGAGCGGGCGCGGCGCAACCTTCTCGGCCTTCGCGGCGCGGGCGGTCCGCCGGCTCTTCTTCTTGCCAGCCTGGTCAAGGTGCACGCGCACGCGCTCCTGCCAGTGCTTCCTGAAGTGGTTCTTCTGGATCGGGTTGTTCTTGCTGATCGCCATTGTCGAAAAATGAGAAGCCGCTCAGATCTTTCACCTTAGGAGAGAGGTAAGCTATGCTAGGCAGGGTTTGTGCCAGACACATGACCCACTGGGACTTCCTTCAGGGCCGGCCGCGCAGAGTCGGTTTGGCGCGGCGTGTGACTTTGGCTCGCCTTAGCTATGGGCCGGCGGCCCCTGCCCCTGCCCCCATCCGGCGCCGCCCGCCAACGCAGATGAGTAACCACCCCTGAGCCCTGGCTGCTGACACACTGCAGGCCCGTGGGCCGGGCGGAACTAAGTCATCTCGTCGTTCGCCGTTGGCACCCCCACCACCTCGAGGCCATCGATCCGGCGGCGTCTTCTTTTCTGCCGCCCCGGTTGCCCATTGAGTCCGCACATACTTCTCCAAGCACTGACGCCGCTTTGCAGTTCACGATGGCTCCATGGTCGCACCGCGACTGGACGGTGACCACGAATAAGGCGCCGATCCTGGACTCGGCCGGCATGGACGCCCTCGAGCAGCGACTGGGCATTCCCATGCCGGAGATGGTGTTCGGCCACAACTTTCTCGAAATTGAGCACGTACCGTCGCATTTCAAGATCCGCTTCGACTCGCAGGACGCGCTCGACTGTGTCGACAAGAACGGCCGCGGCCCAACAAAGATCCTGCAGGTCGCGCACTCGGCCAAATGGAAGGCCAGTAAGCAGAAGCACCGCCGCGAGTCGCCGCCGGCCCCCGGACAGACCGACTACGATGTTGACCGCGTGCACCGGCCATTCGACTGGACGTACACAACCGAGTACCGCGGGACCCTCAGCACCGCGTCGGAGGCGCGCGAGTCGGCAGGAATCCCCTACGACGAGTTGCGCAAGCCGATGCCGATCCTCTTCTTCGATGAGGTCCAACTCTACGAGGACGAGCTCGGCGACTTCGGCCTCACAACTTACAGCGTGAAGGTGCGCGCCATGCCGCAGAACATGCTGGTGCTGGCACGCATGTACATGCGCTTGGACAACGTCGCGTTCCGAATACGCGACACGCGCGTGTTTGTTGACTTCGAAACAAATCGCGTGGTGCGCGAGTACACGCAAAAGGAGAGCTCGTTCGCGGCCGTGAAGGCGCGCATCCCCGTGTGGGCAGAGGACCACAGCCAATTACTACGCGATGCAAACTGGCTCAATGGCGTCTTGGACACGCAGCGTAGCGAGGTCCAGGAATTCCGCCTTTAGGCTCGCAGCCACTTGCTCGCGTGCTCCTCCGCCGCTGGTGAGTGTAAAGCCTGCTCGGGCAAACGTCGAACCCGCAGACTCGGGCGGCCGTGCAATTCTGAGGCATATATAAAGTTAGGTTCTACGCAAGTCTTAATGCTGACTTGATGCAGTTTATTAGCCCAGTAGCCTACTTTCTCGGGGCCTACTTTTCTTGGGGCCAATGATCTCGCGTCGGCCCCGATAGAGCTCCCATTTTTTATTCGGGGCCGGCAGGAGCGCTGAGGGCGCGGCATGGCAGTGTGCACCGTGGACTCAAGGTGCGAAGCGAAGGGCCTTTCCGTTTTGGGAAAGTCATTTGTAAGAGAACAAGAAACACATGACGCACGAGCGCCCCATGTGAACAGCTGGCCTATTGCCGCCATTGTCTCGGCCCGTGCGTCCAGCATTCAGTTTCCGAACCAGTATAGTGGTATGCCGATATGTCCAAGCGTAGCATCGCCGTTCCGAGATCGGCCCTCCCGCGGTCGACGGAGACCAAAATGGGTGCCAAAGGCATGCGGCTCTGCGCAGCCCGGCCAGGGCCGAGGGTACATATGGGGCAACCACATTGGGCGTTATATACCGCTGCTCTGGTCCCAAAGCGCCCAAAACATCCACAACCAGCAATTGACATGTGTGCACTGCCCAATGTACCACCAAAGGCACCATTTGTGGATGGCATTGTGAACATACAGTTTCAGATCAACGCCCTGGAGCTCGAGCTGCTCAGGTCCGGTCTATCGTCGGCCCAGATCGCGTACTGGCTGCGCCAGGACCTGCGGCCGCTCCTTATCAACAGCCTAGGCGCTGAGCTTGTCGCTCGCCGTAGCGCAAGCCCCGCAGCGGAAGCCGAAGCTGACGAGCGCCTGGAGCCGGCGCAGGAACGCGCGCCGCCGCCGCTGCTGCCACCGCCCGTGCAACCGCTGAAAGCCACAAAGCCTACGACAATGCGGGTCGTCGCAACGCGCGACGCCCCCGCGCGAGTCGCGGCGCCTGCCGCAAGAGCGCAGGAGCCCGAAATGCCGCGGCACGCGATCGTGCCGCTGTCATTGCGGCCACCCTCAGTGCCGGGCACCGCGAAGCTGCGCCTGCCGCAGGCGAATGCGGCGAAAGACTCTGAGGAGATAATGGCGGACGCGGCGCGCCTCGCCACAAAGCCCATGCGCCCCGGCACAAGATCTGCACGACCCAAGACAAAGTCGGCAGGCACAAAGTTTGTGCAGTTCCTGTACTGCGCACCCGTGGGGGATGGAACCGTATTCAGGAAAAGCACGCTGCCACCGGCCATTCCGCACGGCACCGTACACCCAGTGCGAGTCACGAAGTGAAGGCGCCGCGCTGCCGGATCCCGGATCTACCGCATCTACGGTCCTCCCCTTTTCTTGCTTTGGTTTGCTTTTTTGGTGGACCCAAGACTTTACCTTAACGTCATTAGCACGCATGTAACCAAGACGATCTCTACGCAACGAGCTGGGCGAGCCGCGACGCGAGGCGACCTGCCTCGCCGCCCTCGCCCACGGCGATGCCAATGTTGCGCCGCAGCGGAACCTGCACGTCGCCAAGGGCCTCACGGCGCGCGTCGGCGTCGTCGGCCACGTCGAGGGCGAACGGGTTCCCCACTTCGGGCACGAGGAACTTGCGCGTGTCGGGATGGTAAAGCACGGACGCGGGCTCCGAATCCGGCTCGAGACCCTTCTGGAGCAGGAGGAGCAGCGACGCGAGGTGCTGCGCACGCGCCTTGCCCGCGAGCTTGCCGAAGGACAGCGACGTCGACACGGACCCGGCCTGCGTAGCTCCCTCCAGGGGCCAGCCCAAGAGCGGGAAAAACAGGTGCAGGGTTTTGGCGAATCCGAGCCGCGTGAGCTGCGTAGGGCTCTTGTCCAGCAAGATGTCCAGGAACTGCGTGCTGTCGGCACGGATGGCCGGCGTGATGTGCGTCATTGCCGCATGCACATGCACGAGCAGAATCTTTATGTGCGAGGCGAGGATCTGCGGCTGCATTTTGCGCAGAAACTGCGTCAGCGCGACGCGTACTTGGCGGTCCTCGTCCACCATGAACGGCGCAGTGCTGCGGATGATGTCTCCGGCCGCATGCTCGTGCAAATGCAGGACCTCGCCGATATTCGCCAGAGCCTGCCGCCGCGTCGGCGCCTGGTGATGGCGCAGCAGCGCCAGGTACGTCCCTAGCGACGGCTGCCGCAATTGTGACGGCAGCACGAGCTTCTTCGCTGTGAAAGATGTATTAGTCGCATTCGAGTTCTCGGGCTTTCTCTTGCCGACCTTTAGCTTCTGCTTCTCAAAATCCTTCGTCTTCTTTTTGGGGGCCATTGTTCTGTCGCTGAGACGGACGACCGCGCGACGAGATTTATGTAATATTTTTTTTCCGGCCTGAAATTTACGCGAGCTCCTCCTCCACAGCCAGGCACGGTGGTTTGTTAGCTGCATTCGCAAAACCGGAATATCTATAAATGAATTTGCAGCCATTGAAGTCCATAGAGTTTGGAAGTCCCCTCAAAGTTTAAAGCAATTTGAATGTACAGAATATACAGAACCAAAAGCGGCGATCTTGCTGACGGCCCATTTTGTTGCAAAGAGCTGCCTAACTAGCAGAGCACTTTGGCAATGCATGAATACGGCTAGTCGCCACAGCGTAGTAGCACAAGCACCCAGAAGCGGTCCATGCGCCTGCGCGGCGGCGGGCCAATAAATTAAAGTGGGCGCGGAGTCGCCCATTGCGCGCGCTAAATGAGCGCCCATACGGCGCTAAATGAGCCAGCCACGGCAGTTTGCGGCGCCGCATGCGCACCGCACTTTGCCCTCGTCGTCCTGGGCCCGCACGAAGTTGTAGTCGAACGTCAGTTCCTCGTCAGGTTGTATATCGCGCACGGAGAATAGGACGACGCGCTTGAACCCGTCGTGGTCGAACACCTGCGCAATGCAGTTCGGGTCGCAGCTGTGGTTGATGAACCGCGCGCCGTTGCCGCGCTTCGTCGCGTCAATGACCGTGCCGTTGTCGAGCCGGAACAGGTAGCTCGAGTCGATGCCTTCCATCATGTAGTTGCGCTCGCGCACGTCGGCATACTCGTCGCGCAGCACGTCGCCAACATACTCAATCACGAACTCGCCCTCCGGGATCTGCTCGTTCGCGTAAAGGCCCCAGTCGTGGATGGACGAGCGCGCAAGGCGCACATCTTTCACGTTTTTGCTGAGAGTGTCGTCGGCAAACAAATCCGAGCCCACGCCGAACGAGGACCGGCTGAGCACACGTGCGTCCTTGCGCAGCTCGAGCTTGCTCGAGTCATCCTCGTCCTCCTCGTCCTCGTACAGAGGCCGGTACCGGTAGTTCTGAACAATCTCGTTCGGCATGCCCGAGTCGGCCACGGGCAGGTAGGACCGGCGTTCGTCGTCGCTGCGCACGCGGAACGGGGCCTCGCGGAATGGCGTGGCTTGCTCTGGCCAGTTTGGCGGAGCCGAGTCCAGCCGGAACGGCTTGCGGCGCCCGAACCGGGCCCTGACCTCGTCCTCAGATACGGGCGGCAGTTGCGCGCTGTGCAGAACGGACTGCAGGCTCACAAAGTCCTCGGACGTGCGCACTAACCGCTTCAGCTCGGCGAATCCCAGGGCATGGTGGGGCTCGGGCGGCGGCGATGGTGGCAGCTGGAACGGCCGCTCGTCTTCGGCCTCGGCCTCGGTCTCCGGCTCTTCCTTTATGTCCAAGTCGTGGACCATACTTGCAGGCGTAGCGCGCCGGCCCTTGGACCGGCCGTAAACAACGCCGTCCATCTCGACCTTCGTCTCGTCCTCGTCGGTGCTAATGCTAGCACTGTCTCTCTCCATCTTACCTCCGTTTCTGTCTCCGTTTTCATCTTCGTTGTCGTTGTCGTTCTTTTCGTTATCAATCTCGTTGTCGTCATATTCGTCGTCGTCGTCCGCAGCGTCGTCGTCCTCGTCCTCGTCGTCACTCATATGGCTCCGCTTCAGCTCCCGCGGCCGCAAGCCGCGGATGTAGGTTTTCGGCGCTATGGTCTCGCGCTTCAGGACCTTGCGCGGCTTCACGTCGGCCGGCTCAGCCGTGCGCTTGCGCATGCGCACCGTTGGCAGAGACAGGTGCCGAGACGCCTTGCCCGTGTCGCGCATGGCGCGCCGGATCCCGAATGCGGATTTGTACGCCGTCTCCGGCTCGCTCGACTCGCTTTCGGGGGTCACTGGAGCCACGGCGCGCTCGGCCTCGGTTCGGAGGACCTGACGCCGCTGCTCGACGGCCTTATTCACGGCAGTAATGACGGTGCGCCGCACAAACAAGTTCCAGGCCTGGCGTTTCATGTCGCTAAGCAGCGCATCAACGCCGGTCTTGCCCGCCTCAGCGAGCTCCTCTGGGCTAAGGCGCGCGGCGCGCGGAAGCAGGTCGCGCTCGCGCGCAAAGCCGCCAGCGGCGCCCGCATCGGTCTGGCGGCGGCGGCGGCGGCGCAGCGCGCGCAGCTCGGCTCCCGGAATGCGCTCGCCGCCGAGCGTGAGCGCGAGCTTTAGGCGCGTGCTCATGAAATACTGGCCGTCAAGCGCGTTGAAGCAGCGCTCGGCCTCGTCGATGCTGTCGAAGACGACAAAGAACCCCGTGCGGTTCACGGCAATGCGCGTGAACGCGTATCCCTGGAACCGCGCGGCCATGTCGCGCACGGGGCACGACATGGGCGACACGTTGTGCTGCGGCACAAGCACGTATGTCGGACTCGGCCCAATGTAGCGGCGGTACCACTCGTCGAGCTGCGGCGTAGACAGCGTGCGCAGGTCAACGACGTGCACGCTCATGTCGTCCGGCGACGGCGACAACGGCAGGCCGCCCTGGCTGCTGTCCGCAGCGTCAGTGGCGCGGCGCGGCGCGGGCGGTGCTGCTGCCGGTTCGGCGTTGGCCGCGGCCTGCGCGTCGCGCCACAGCGCGCGGCGTGCGTCCACAGCCGCGCGCACGCCGCGCACGCCGCCAATCGTGAGCGCGCCGCGCGCGCAGGCAGCCACGATCTGCTCGGCCGCACGCTGCGCATCGGCCGGTGCGCCGCCGAAAACGACGGACGCGACGCCGAGCGACGCGTTTGTCGTGCGCGCGACGACCATGTCGCAGCTGCGCACGGCGCCGAAAAACGCGGCCGCGTCGCTGACCTGCACGCGCGTGACGAGCGGGCCGAGGTTCGAGAGGTGCACGCGCGGCTCAAGCGGCTCGAGCGCCTCGCGCGGCTCGCGCGCGCGGCGCCGCGCAAAGCCTGCTGGCGGCAGCTGCTTCGGCAAGGCGCGCTTACCGCGCGTCGCGGGCTCGCGCCGCCGCGGGTCCACGGTCACGGTGCCCCGCGCCTTCACAAACACAGGCTTTGGGCCCTGCTGGACGCCCCCGCTGCCTTTGCCAGCTCGGGATCATACGCACAACGGAACGGCCGGGGGTCCATCCGTGCTGACCTAACCGGCGCGGACTGGCTTTTCTCGGTAGGTAACGGCGGTCACGTAAACAGGGGGGGTCGGGGGTTTGTGCGAAGGCGAGCAGCGGTAGCAGGGCGGGCCGCTCGTGGCCGCTCGTGGCCGCCGAATAAGGTCGCGGCGCGTGGCGGGCGTGGATGCAAGCAAAGGCGGCTGCTTTTCGCCTGCAGTTCAGGTCGCGAGCCGGAGCCGCATTGAGCCGAATTGAGCACTATGCAGCTACAGGCTCGCTCGTGCATGCTTAATGCGAGGCGAGAGCCCCAAAAAGGAGCAAATCAGAGCGGTTTATAAAAAAAGTCGAGTTGTGGGGACGCAGCGAGGCGCCCCTTACTATGCGCACCGCCAATGGAGCAGCAGTTTAAAGAGGAAGCACGATTCTGGTCCGGAATTAACTAGGCTAGCTAAGTAGCGTGGGGTTCAATTAAAGCCATGCGGCGCGCTACGCCAGTCGTTAACGGCATGGCAGCCACTTCAAAGCGCAATATTCACTGATTGCCCCCACGCCCCCCTCGCAGAACCCTGGACCATAATTTACAGGCTCGGGACGACGCGGCCGATCAGTCCGCAGTGCCGAGTAACAAGCAATAACGTCTTTTTTTCCTTACTGTGGCTGACTCGCGAGACGCAAGGCGCTCGTGCAGCGGGCTTAGGGAAGGCTCTCTGAACTTGCCACACTGGATGTGGCTTGCGGTTCTAGGGTACTTGGCCGCAGCGAGGGTTGGGCATCTAAATTGGCATGATGCGTGTTTCAGCCGCGGCGCGGCCTGAGCCTGAGGGGGCGCGCCGTCGCGCCAGGGGTGCTGCAAGCCCTGCGGCCGTTCTGCGCCTGCGTATGTGTAGAAGGGGACGGTGGCCGGGCGGCCCGGCCTTGCGCAGAATCGCCGTGCATCACAGCAAACGCGGAGGACGTGCAGCGGCCGCTATATTGCCCTTCGCGGACGAGAAACCCTAGCGATCCGCATCCACATCCGCAGATGCTGTGTGGAGCGAAGCGGGCTCACCACGGCGGGCAGTGCCGATGGCCGCGCGCCCCCGCCGCTGCGCCGCAAAGCTCGGCTGCGATGTCCTCTTCTGCGGGCGCGGGCGCGGCGCCGGCGCGGCCGGCGAACTTAGGCGACGCGGGCGCGGCTGGGTCTGCTGCTTCGCGAGCGTGGGCTGGGGCCGCCGCCCTGGCCCCGCCAGCCCGGATCTCGCGTCCCAGGAATAGGGCGGCGGCTGAGCTGGCGGACGTGCAGCAAGGGCCGGGGCGTGTGGACGGGCTGTGAATTTATAAGATCGCCACGCCGGCCGTTGGGGCGAGGCAGCCTTTTCATGACCGGCCTGGGCGCTCTCGCTGTTCTTTGCCTCGGCGCAGCCGCGCACGCTGCGCCGGCGGCAGCCGCAGGCGGCCTGCCCGCGGGTGTGCTGCACTTCCCGCTCACGCGGCGCGAGCCCGAGGAGCTTGGCGAGCTGCTGCTGCAGCGGCGCGCCGACGACGTGAACATTGCGCTGAACAACAAGCAGACGCTGTTCACAACGGAACTAAAGATCGGGTCGAATGGCCAGAACGTGACGGTGCAGGTTGACACGGGCTCAAGCGATTTGTGGGTCATGGAGTCGGACAACCCGTACTGCAGCAGTATCGTGAACGGCTCAACGACGCAGCCCGGTCCGCGTGCGGACAATTTGCAGGGCCGCGTGAGGTGCCAGGCATCGGCCATGTTCGACCCGAACGAGTCGTCGACGTTCCACAAGAACGACACGGGCTTCACAATCCGCTACGGTGACTCCTCATTCGCAAACGGCACGTACGGGCACGACGATATTTCGTTCGGTGGCATCACCATCAGCCAAGCGAACTTCGCTGTCGCGTCGTCCGCGAACTCGACAACGGCCGTGTGGGGCATTGGCTACGAGGCGACGGAGGCCACCGTGAAGACGGTCGACCAGAACGGCGTCTACTCGCCTACCTATGCGAACCTGCCCGCACAGATGAAGCAGCAGGGCCTCATCGGCGCAAACGCATACTCGCTGTGGCTGAACGACGTGAACGCGAACGAGGGCTCGCTTCTGTTCGGCGGCGTCGACCACGCAAAGTACTCGGGCCAGCTGCAGAGCGTGCCCGTCGTGAGCACGTATCAGGGCATCTCGAACCCGAACGAGCTGCGCATCATGGTCCACAGCGTCTCGCTGTACCAGGGCAGCAACAACGCGCGCATCGTCGAGTGCTCGCTGCCGTTCCTCCTCGACTCGGGCACGTCGTTCATGATGCTGCCCGAGCAGTTCTTGGCGCCCATCATCGAGTCCATTGGCGCCGCTTACACGGAGCAGGGCTACATCCTCGTGCCGTGCGACCTCGACGGCGGCCTCACCTTCGACCTCAGTGGTATCGAAGTGCAGATCCCATTCTCGCAGCTGCAACTCGATAACACGGGCGTACCTGACACGTGTGCTCTCGGCATCCTCGACGGCGGGAGCTCGCTTATCCTTGGCGACACGTTTTTGCGCTCCGTTTACGTCGTATACGACCTCGACAATAACCAGGTCGCCCTCGCCAAGCCGGCCTACAACGTGTCCTCGTCGAACGTCGAGGCCATCTCGTCGGGCATCCCCAGCGCCACACAGGCGCCAAGCTACTCGTCCACGCAGCTCCAAAACAGCATCATCACGTCGCGCGCTACGTTCTTCTCGAACTCGGCCGCCTCGAGCAACGCCGCGGGCCAGGGCGCGAGCGGCTTCGCCGGCGGCCAGTTCGGCACCTTCACAACAACCCTCTTCTCAGAAACGCAGTCGTTCACGGGCGTCTCGTCTCAGTCCCTCCGCACATCGTCCCTCGACACGGCGCGCAAGAACGAGGCGCCGGCAGTCGAGCGCCAATCGGCGCTGGGCGCCGCCATCACGGGCATCCTCGGCCTGCTCCTCTATCTCTAGGCGGCCGTCAAGCAATAATAAGGTTGCTTGCCTTGTCGCCCGCGCCAAGGGCCCGCAGAATAGACCACCACCATAAAAAAAAAGGGCCAAGAACAAAAAAATAAGAACTTTAGACCCCCGCGCCGTGGCCTTATATTATTATTGTTACTTATATGAATCTGACGAAGGTATACGCGAGCTTCATCCGCTAGGGTTGATTCTTTGTTTGCCGTAAGTAGGTAAGAGCCGAGTCACACTTTCTTCTTGTAGCATTTAAGTTCGTGCCTAACGTACCTAACGTAGTCTTCGTGCATCGCCTGCCGGCATCTGCTAACCCACGACCCCATGTGTGTGCTGCGCACGCCCACGCTGGGCAGCGCCAAAAAGTAAGTTTGATTTAGGGCAACAATCTGAACGGCGTCGCGGCTCTAGAGTAGTGCTTTCGCCAGCTCCCCCTGCGTCCACGGCTAGCCTAAATCTTGATAGCGCAAATCGAATGAATCAGTGCTCCATATAAGCGCGCCGGCGCGGCCGTAAATGGCGCTAGTTGCCACTACACAAAAAGCGCCCGATGCCCATGAAGTCCGTCAGAACGCCGCCCATATCGACGCCAGTGTACAGCGCCAGCAGCGAGGACCTGGATAAGGACGCGCAGGTCACGCAGGTCAGCATTGACCGGTCCGCGTCAAGCGCCTCGAGCGCGGAAGCCGCCGCCGCCAGCGCCGCCGGCGTCGCGCCCCGCATTGCGAACCCGCTCGCCGGCCTCAGCCGCGACGAGCTGTACGCCCGCGTTTACGAGTTTGCCAAGCAGTACGACATGCTACCGGACCTCGAAACGATCCACGTAGGCGCGCTCATTGCGCAGGCCGGCCCGCAGTGGCGCGCGCTCGAGCCCGAGCTCACGCCGGAGGATTTCGCCGTGCTCAAAAAGACGGAGCTGCACACATGGCACCAGATCACAGTCCCGCTGCTGCTCACGATCGCCGCGGCCAGTTTCGGCGCCATCACGCTCGGCTGGGACCAGGGCGTGCTCAGCGGCGCGACGCTGCACTACCCGCGCGACATGTCCATCGACCCGGATGCGGCCGGACCGCACCAGACATACTATAACTGGATCACGGGCGTCGTGAGTAGCGGGCCGTTTCTCGGTGCCGCCGGCTGCTCTGTCTGGCTCAGCGACCCGCTGAACCACTACCTCGGGCGCCGCGGCACGCTTGGCGTCGCGGCCGTGTTTCTGCTCGGCGCGCCGCTCGGCTCTGCGTTCACGCAGACGTGGGTGCAGCTGTTCGTGTGCCGCCTGCTGCTCGGCCTCGGCATCGGCTTTCTCGAGGTCACGGCGCCCGTGTTTGCGGCCGAGGCCGCGCCGCCCCAGATCCGCGGCGCCATGACCATCAACTTCCAGCTGTTCACGGCCCTCGGCATCTTTCTCGGCTCGTCGGCAAACCTCGTGCTCGAGCGCGTGCACCACAATTGGCGGTTCATGCTCGCGTCGCCGCTCATCCCCGTGCCCATTCTCGTGCTTTTGCTGGTCGTGTGTCCTGAGTCCGCACGCTGGCACTTGAAGTGGGGCAAGGTCGCCGAGGCGTTTGCGTCGCTGAAGCGCCTGCGCAACAACGACATACTCGCCGCCCGCGACTTGTACTTGCTGCACGTCCAGATCCACGAGGAGCAGCTCGCCATTGGTGGCGCACGTAACGTGCGGCGGTTCGCAGAGTTGTTCTACAAGAACCGCGTGCGCCAGGCTACGCTCGCTTCGTGCGTCGCGCACGCCGCACAGGTACTGTCCGGAATCAACATCGTGTGCCTGTTCAGCTCGACCATTTTCACCGAACTCACGCAGCAAGGCAGCGCAGGCGGCTCGAAGTCGACGGCGCTTGTTGGCCAGGACTCGAACGCAGGCGCGCGCATGACGGCGCTGTGGGGCAGCTGGGGGTTCGGACTATGCAACTTTCTGTTCACGTTCCCGGCCATTTGGGCCGTCGATAAGCTCGGCCGCCGCACGCTCATGCTGTTTACGCTGCCGCAGCTGTGCTGGACTCTGCTTGCGGCGGGGCTCTGCTTCTTCATCACGCACGAGCCTACGCTTGAGCTCGCGCTCGTGTCTCTGTTCATCTACCTATTCACAGCATGCTACTCGACAGGTCTCGGCCCCATTGCGTTTCTTTACTCGGCCGAGTCCGCGTCGCAGACGCACCGCGAGCTGAGCGTGGCCCTTGCCGCGTTTGTGAACAATGGTTTGAACGCACTGCTGAGCATCACGTTCTTCCGCATGCGGCAGGCGTTCACCACCATGGGTGTGTTCGGGTTCTACGCGGGCATGAATCTGCTCATGTTTGTGCTTGTGTTTGCGACGGTGCCCGAGACAAAGCAGCTGTCGCTCGAGGAGCTCGACGCCGTGTTCGAGCACTCGAACCGCGACGTCATCCGCTACCAAATGACGCAGACGCTGCCGTATCTCGTGCGGCGCTACATCCTACAGCAGCGGCGCGCGACGATTCAGCCGCTCGAAACGAAGGCGCGCTAGAAACGAAGGCCCGCTAGGGCGCCGCGGCCCGCTGACAAGGAAGCGAAGACCTTATTAAAGCCCTCTATGTAGTCCGCCAAGACGGCCGCCGCCTTAGCTTTATTTTTATGGCCTTTGACTTCTGGTTAGGGCGCTACGCCGCGCTCGCGCCCAGCAGCGCCTCAAGCTGGCGATCGAACTTGACGCACCGGATCGGCATGTCCAGCGTGTAGAATGGGTTCTTCATGACGTAGCTCGCATACATCTCGTAGAGCTGCTGGGTGATGGCTGCGGCCGTCGCGTCGCCGCGGTCCGTAACGACGAGGAACTTCAGGCCGGTTAGCGTCTGGAAGCAGTGCAGCGTGCACGTAGGCAGCTCCAACACCTGCAGGCCCGAGGACTTTGCTGCCGTTGGCGCAATGCGCGACGTGAGCGCGTGCACGGAGTGGAACGTGCCTGCGATCACGAGGTAGTCGTTCGAGTCCTGACGGCGCAGGCCCTCGCCGAAGTCGCGGTGGTACACAAGCCCGCCGGCCTTGTTCAAGATAAACAGGCTCTTGACTGCCATTCCCCTCGACGGCCCTTAAGTCTGTTTGCGTGAGTGCGAGTGCGCTCGCTTTGGGGACAGAGGGCGCTGGACGTTTTGTTGGTTTGGCACCGCTAATTACGCGCGACCGCGCCCGGCGTGGGGGCACTACATACGGCCTCCAGACACGGTCACCGTCGCTGGGAACGGGGGGGGGGGGGGGGAAAGGGGTCGTCTCGCGCGCGGTCCGCTAGGTTGCTGACGCAGCAGGCCGCTGGCGATGGCGATGCGATGGCGCTGCATGAAGCGGCGGGTTGGGACGGTGAGGTGGCTCGCCGCGCCGGGTTAGGTACTCCACGTGACCGCAGTACCCTACGTAAACCAGGGAGTCCAAACGACTTGGGCGAGGCTCACAAACATACCAGGAACAACGCACACAGATGAGCGAAACGGGGGCTTCTGGATTCACGGAGCGTGAGAAGAACGGCTTTCTGGCGCGGCTCGCCGAGCACGCCGAGCGGTACGATGAGATGGCCGCGTACATGCGTGCCGTCGTGGCCGACGCGCCGGACCTCACGCTTGAGGAGCGCAACCTGCTCAGCGTCGCCTACAAAAACGTGATTGGCACGCGCCGCGCGTCGTGGCGGCTCGTGATGACGCTGCTGAATGACCTGCGCGACAAGGCCGACAGCGGCGACGCAGAGACGGTTGCGCACAACATCACGATTGTGGAGCCCCTCAAACGCAAAGTGGAGGACGAGCTGTCCTCAATTTGCGAGGAGGTGCTCTCGCTTTTGTCGACACGGCTGATCCCGAATGCGAAAGACGTCGAAGTAAAGGTGTTCTACCACAAGATGGCCGGCGACTACTACCGGTACATCGCCGAGTTCACGGAGGGCGAGCAGAAGAAGAGCAACGCGAGCAGCGCATACGACGCATACCGCGAGGCTACGGAGATTGCGCGTGACTCGCTATCGCCGACGCACCCGCTGCGCCTCGGCCTGGCGCTGAACTTCAGCGTGTTCTACTACGAGGTGCTCAATTCGGCGAACCGTGCCTGCCTGCTGGCCAAGCAGGCATTTGACGACGCCATTCCCGAGCTTGACACCCTGCCGGACGAGCTCTACCACGACTCGAAGCTGATCATGAAGCTGCTGCGCGACAACCTCACGTTCTGGCAGAACGAGGCTAACGTTTCTAATGAGGCCGCCGAGGCGAGCGGTTCAATTGAGCCGACGCCGGCCACGGCCAGCGCCGGCGGCGCCGGCGGTGACGTGGGCGTGCCCGCAGGTGAGCAGGCGGGCGAGCAGGCGGCTGCGCCATTAAAGGACGAAGAGTGAGCGGCCGGCCGCGATGACAGGCCGCGACAATAGGCCGCGGCGCCGAGCGAGGCCAAGCGAAGCCGGCTGTGCCTGTGCTGCAGGAGCCGAGGCGCAGCACGAGCACGCGCGGCCTTTTCAGTCTTCGGCCCTGCAACCTAGCACTGCTCATCATTCGTGGGAGGTCATGCAGCCGGTGCGTCTTAGTGTCTTCTCTGCGCGCGCGGCTGCGTGAGCGGTAGATAATGACAAGTACCGTGCCGCAGTGTTTCAGATCTCGTTGTCCTGTCTTTCATTTCAGTCATTCTTACATCCTGTAGGCTAAGATCAATAAATTATACGTAGCAAACAAGCCGTCCGCAGGGCCTGCGAAGCGGAGGTTTAGCATCTCCATGAGGCTCGTTTCCTGCGCCGCTGCGTTTCTGCGCCGCTGCGTTTCTGCGCCGCTGCGTTTCTGCGCCGCTGCGTTTCTGCGCCGCTGCATTGCCGGCTTCTAATCATGCGGCGTTGCCGCGAATTATAGAGTATGCGCACCGCACTTGCGCGCCCGCATTCTGCGCGCCGCGTGCGTTCTTCCCCTTCGCGTGGCAGGGTTGCCACAAGTTTTACAACAACATGAGCAGCCACGCAAGCGCGGTTCCGGCGGTGCCGGCGGTTCCGGCGCGACCGCCGCTTCGGGCCGCAGGCGGCGCCGCATTGTTCGACGCGTCCGTGGCCTTCGGCAGCAGCCGCGAGTTCAGCTGCATGGACCCGGTGATGCGCGTCGGCTGCGGCTCGCCGCCGAGAATGAGCGACTTCGTGACGGACGACGGAACAACAAGGTTCGAGAGCGTCTCCGAGAGCCACAACGTGAGGATGCGCGTGTCGAGCTCGCTCTCCAGCGAGGCCTGGCCCTGGAAGGTTGTTGTCGGCGTAGGCGGCGCGATGTGGGGCGCGTTCGTGGCGGCGGCCGGCGTGCCGAACGAGACCTCCTCGGCATCGTAGTCGACGATCACGTAGTAGTTCTGCAGAAACTTGTTTGATAGGTACACGTCGTTCGCAAGCTGGATATCCAAGACGCACACGGGCTGGCCCACGGCGTCGAGCACGCCCGTTGCGGGCTGGATGAAGTCCTGCAGCGGCGCGCGCAGCTCGAAGTCCGAGAGATCGAACGTGATCATGCCGGTTAGGTCGCACGCGACGAGGTAGAGCGCGAGGCGCTCGGACCACACGGCGCCGAGCGCCGTGCCCAGCGCCGTGAGCCACAGCTGCGGCATCGTGAGGTTCGTGCGCGAGTTCAGAATCGCGACCGTCTGCGAGTACAGTAGATTACCCTCGAAGATGCTGGTCCCCGGCACGGAGCCGTCCACGGTCAGCGACATGCCGTTCAGCGGCACGCCGATGTACGTCGGCTCGTCAAGCGCGTCGAACAGGTTCGGGTAGTTCACGATGGGTGCCGTATCGAGCGATCCCGTGTACAGGCTTGTGTCCACGGCGCCGAGCAAAAGCTTGCCGTAGTTCTGGGCTAAGGGGTCGACCCACACGGAGAACGACAAGGAGGTCGTGATGTTGTCGCGCTTCAATTGCGCGATAAGGTTGTCGTAGGTCGGGAACGGGTGTCCGTCAGCCGTCGTGAGCACGCACGCCTCGAGGCCGCGCGGGCCGAGGCCAAGCAGGTTCCGCCCCTGCGGGTTCTGCATCTGCGTCGCGAGCATCGGGTTGCGGTTCGGCAGGCCGACAGCAAGCACGGCGTGCGAGATGTTCGTGCCCGCAATCTGCAGGTCGTCCCACGCCCACGCCTGTGCGACGTAGCTGCCGTCCGACGCGCGCACGCCCAGCGAGAAGCTCTGGTTCGACTCGTACGTCTGCGACGCGTTCGGGTTAAAGCTTAGGTACAGCCCGTTCGGGTCACAGCCGGTCGCACACGGGTTTGGCCCGCCGCGGACCCACAAATCCGCCGAGCCGTAGTCGATGTCGACAGACACCTGCTGCGGCGGCGTGCCGACAAGCAGGTTGAACATATATGTGCCGTTGGCGAGCACCTGGAACTCCTGCTCCAGCCAGGGGTTCTGTGCCGCCGCCGCGGGACAGAGCAGAGCCGCTAGCCCCATAGCAGCCGTTGCGGCCGCGCGAATGCGCGTCCGAGAGCCCATCTTACCGGATCGGGCAGATCGGTGCGAAATGTTCGAACCCCAGCCCACGACCGCCTCGACTTGAGCTGTGCGCGCGGCCGGCCCCGCACCGCGCCGCACACATTATGTGCAATTGCCCGCACACACGAGGGCCTCCGTATGCATCGAAATGTCGAAATGTATGTATGGTAATGTATATCTATAAATAGTTACACATGCAAGCCAGTCATTGTATTACGCAGTCGTCGGCGGCGTAATTAGCAGACGCGTCTTGCCCTGACTGCATGGCCTGCTCGTAAACGTTGCTTTGCATGTTGCGCACACCGCTGAATGCTTCCCACAGGGAACCCTCGTCTGAGGGCGAAGAGTAGGCAGTACCAAGCTCCGGGAACATGCCCATTGGTGCCCAGCCGGTCGTACCAGACTGGTCTATACTGTCATTCGGGCGCTGGTTCTGGTCTACTGCGTTCGCGTCCACCTTCGCCATGTCCTGCAGCGGAGTCAGAGACACACCTTGCTGAATTGGCGATACGCCAGCCGGCCCGCCGCCGCTGCCGCCGCTGCCGCTGCCACCGCTGCCGCTGCTGCTTCCGCTGCTGCCGCCGCTGCTGCCGCCGCCGCCTTGGATAGGCGCAAGGGAATATGCGTACGGACCCTGCGGCGGTGTGTGCTGCGGCGTGGGCAACGGTAGCTGGACGAGCTGCGGCTGTGTTAATGGCGGTTGAGCGAGCGGAGGATGGCCGAGCGGCTGCTGCGCAGGTGCTGTAAATGCTGGGCCGCCCGGCGCTGGCACGCCCGCCGATGACGGTGGTTGCGGCGGCCGCATTTGCGCACCCCGTTCAGGCATCATCGCGGGCCGTCCTGGCAACGTCTGCTGCGGATCTCCTGCGGGGAAGTTCACCATGCGGGGCACCCTTAAGGATGCAGGCATGCGCTGGACGCTTTGGTTCACCTGCGGCTCAACGGCCCGTGCCGCTTCAAGCTGCATATGCTTATGTTGCCGCAGCATGGCACTCGGGAACGGCGACTCAAAGCCATCGAGCGCCTCCTCTTCTGCCTGGCGGATGTCATTGATCTCACTGCTGGGCAGCGACGACTGATACTTACGGTTCAGCTCAGAGACGGCGTTGGCGAGGATAAGCCACGCGCTGATGACGCTGCGACTTATATCCGTCGACATAGTCGATGTGGGCTCCGCTGTCCGTTTCCGAAAGTGGCTGATGAAGTTGTAGAACAGCTTCACGTCAGCTGAGTTCGTCGGGTTGCGCGGCTGTCGGATATGTTTCAGGAAGAGCACGCAAAACGCGTTCGTCGCCAAATACATAGTCACAGCATCCGAAAGTACGCCGCCTTTATGGCTCAGGATCGCCAAAAGCATGCGTGCGCTATCGGACATGATCTCGAGAGAATCCTGCAGCCGCTGCGGTACGCGGCCACCACTCTTCCTCGCGTATGCGTCGAGGGCGGACGGCGTCAGGGCGGGTATGGAATGCAAGAGAATGAGGATGTGATAGTAGCAGAGGAACGTGAAAAGCGTGCTCAAAGGCACGTCGACACGGTCCAATATTTCGAAGGGCTCAAGATCGCGGCCGTTCTCATCTACGGGCGAGCTGTACACCTTCACAATCGAGTCAGCCGCTACGAGGGGGTCCCGCATGTGCGCGGGCAGATCGTCCTTCCACTGCTTGAGCTTCGCGTCATACTTCAGGATGTGTCGTAGCAGGCGCGACGCGCTGTACTTGCGGGCCTGGATTGAGAACAGTCTCTGGTACGCCTTCATATACAGACCGTTTAGGTACCATCGCTGTTGCACGGGATAGAACGTCTTTTCTCCCTCCCAATCGGCCCGAGACATCGTCATTGCGGGGTGTGGAGTGATGAGCGGCTGCTGAAACAGAAACAGTGAGAGCATAATATCGATGCTCTGCGTGGCTCCCCACAGAAACTTGCGCCGCCGCAACGCGGCCGGCGGCAGGTGCCGGCTCGTCTCCTCGCGCTGTAGCCCCAGTGTGCAGGCCATGCACAGCGCCAAGCTACCGAGGCTGCGCAACTGCGACAGCATGGCGCGGTGGCTCATCATGTAGATAAAGCCGACGAGAAGTCGCAGCAGCAAGATCGTTGTGTGCGACATAAATAGGTTTGACACGACGCGCGTGCCGAGCAAGAACGCGAGTCTATTCTGCTCAACGGTCTGCGCCGTTGTGTACCGGCCCATCTTCGTGCGTGCACGCACGTTGTTCGTGACAACCATGACAACCGTCGCAAACACGAGGGCGTAGGGCGAGTCCTCGTTCAGCTTGTCCATTTTGAGGTCGCCGTTGCACGCTATGATCGCAGCATCCAAGTCCTCGTTGCTGATCAGCAATTTCAGGGGCAGAGCCGCGCATTTACGGTACTGTTCGGCGCAATAGTGCACAAAGCCAAGGTCGAGGTCGACATGCGCGGGCGTGCGTGCTGGCCACTCGCACATGGCCTTCTGTCGCCACAGCCATGAGAGAAGGCCCTCAGCCTCCTTGCCTAGCTCGGGGTTGCCCACACGCGTGCACAGCCAGCGCATGCACGTCGGCGTCATGACGGCCGTCGTGACACCGTGCGAGTAAATGGCGTCCGACGGCGCGACGAGTTCGGCTGAGTCCCGTTTTTTGGCGGTACTCGGCACGCCGCGATCTGCCAAGTTATACAGATCGGACTTATCTGTCTTCGAGTCGTCGTCTGATTTGCCATCAAAAGAGCCATCAGACTCCGACCCGCTTTCCGAATCCGTGTCCAAGCTCGAGTCGCTGGCCCGGTCGGCATCGGCGTCCGGCTTCAGCGACACACCCTGATTCTCGAGCAGGGCAGTGACCATCGACTCGAGATGCCGCAGCCGGCGGTCGAGCGACGCGTCCGCAGCCGGCGTGCTGCCTGCGTATGGCTCGGCCGGGTCGCGGTGCGTGCGGCGCCGCTTCGAGTCGTCATAGACGCACTGGAGCGACGTCTTAACGCAGTGCCCGCACGCGGGCTGGGCCGCGTCGCAGCGGATCTTGCGGCGGCGGCAGCTCGTGCACGCGAGCGCGGCGCGCCGCCGCTTCGCGCCTTTCACGCTATCGGAGCCTGTCTGTGGCGAACCGCCCGCAGAGTAGCTCATCACAATTTCCCCTCAACCAGCGCCGTAATCCTTTGACGAGTACTAACGCGCGCAAGCCAAACAAAAAAAACGCCGCCACGCTCGTGCGTAATTGAATTGACCGACGCGTGTGCACCGGGTGTGTCATCATGGGGAAGCCGGGTAGGGGCAAGGGCACGGCTGACCGACGGAGTGCATGCCGTGCTTTCCCGAAAATCTCCGGGAAAAAATCAAAAAAGAAGAAAAACAAAAAGCAGAAGCTCGTGAGCACCAACAACCCCACAATAATAATGCGCTTAAGATGCTTAAATGCTTAGTTAGGACTCCACAAACCCAAAACAAGACAAAGTTGTGCGCACAGGCTATTATTTGCAATTGTTTTTGTCTACGAAGTCTAAAAGATTACGCTAAAAAGCTTACCACTTCTGGCCCAGGAGGATGACCTGCATCTTGTCGTACAGAGCAAGCACACCGGCGGCAGCCACACCACGGAGAATGTTGGCGCCAGCACCCTTGAAGAACGAGGACATACCCTCGGTCTTGACAATGGAGGTGAAGGCCTGCAGCGAGGACGAGTAGGGCGAGCCCGCAACCATCATCCGGCGACGGACGGTATCAAGCGGGTACGAGGCGATACCAGAGGCGGTGGTGACGCACCAGCCGAGCAGGAACGAGGCAATGAACGAGTCGCGGAGAGCGCCAACGAGGACGATGGGCTTGAGCGAGTCGTACAGACCGAAGTAGAAACCACGGTACACGGCAATGCCGACAACCGAGGGGCCGAAGCCACGGTAGAGACCCATGACACCGTCCTTAGCGATCGTCTTCTTGTAGACGTCAAGCATACCAGAGTACTGGCGCTCGCCGCCCGTCTTGGCGGACTTGGCGTCGGCAGCAAGCTTCGTACGGACGAAGTCAAGCGAGTAGACGAACAGCAGCGAGGTCGAACCAGCAGCGGCACCAGACGCAATGTTCTTGCTGAACTGCGTGACGTAGGTGTCGTTCTTCGTGGGCTTGAACATGGCCTTGAACTTGTCCTTGAAGGCGAAGTTCAGCGCCTGCGTGGGGAAGTAACGCAGCACGTTGGCCGTGTTACCACGCCACAGGGACACGACACCCTCGTCGGCGATCGTGCGGCGGAAGCAGTCGACGATGCCGTTGTAGGGGCGGTTCAGGCGGCCCTGCTTCAGCATCTCATCCTGCGACTGGATGAGCAGCTTGACACGCTCGATGGGAGCGGCGGCCGTCTTCGAGACGGCGGCGGAAACGCCGGCCATCATGAAGTCGATGAGGAAGTTCGACTGCTTCTTATTAACGTCGGACATGCTTGAAGTACAATGAGATACGTGTGGGAAAAGAAATAAGTTCGCGGGAGTCGCCTGCTTTTATAAGCATTCAGGGTCAGAGATATGATTGGGTGTTCGCGAGCGAAGGGGAACCCAGAGCCCTGAAAAATTAGCTGAGGTTAGGGGTCCCGTGCTAGGGCGTGATGCGTTCGGTGTTCCTGGGGATTCGCGCCGAGAATCGTCCCGATCCGTGCTTTGAAATTCGCTTTATAAACCGCTTCTGCAAAAGCGAGTCAGCCGACATTTCACCGTCTTCGAGATCTCCCTCGGCGGCGCGCCCACTTTGGCGTGCCGCAGCAGCTGGCCGTGCGCTTGCCGCGCCCGGCATTCTTATGCTGCTCAATTTTAATATAGTTCGCCGTATGTAGGGGCGCCCAATGCACTCAAGATAGCCTGCATGTCGTGTAGATCATGTGACGCCGATAATAAGTATAGGCGATAACATCTGCATATGGCACGCGCCCTTAGCAGTAAATAAACAAACGGATTCACACAGCTATCCTTTCGTAAATACATGACTCTGAGTACGTCATTGCGAAATATGTATAATAGGGACGGTAATGATGACGATTCCCTAGCTTCTTTTTGGCTACCATCGCCAATGAGCGCTTACTGGTGCTGTCTCGAGAGTTCAGGACGCGCAGGAGACGAAGAGGTCTCGCCGCCTTCGCTTCGTTTAGGCCCCGGCTTGCAATCCGCGAAGGCTTCTATTTAGCTTCATTCTTCCCCTTGTTCGATCTTGCGCGTCCAGGATGGCTGTGCATCCTATTTAGGTGCTGTAACACATTTTGTGGATTCTCCACTTTGAGGTTAATTGTCTGTGTTTACACAGCCGTGGATTACATTATTTCGTGCTCGGTGGCGCTGTGGCCCGAGAGGTATAAATATAAACTAGTTCAGGAGGCGCGACACAGAGCGCGTGCTGCTGCTCGGCCGCAGCTGCTGCGCCAGGCCCTGCTGTTGCGCGAGGCCCTGCTGCTGCGCCAGGCCCTGCTGCTGCGGCGCCGTTGACTGCGAGCGCCGCAGCGCCGCCTTCGTGGGTCGTGCGTACGACGGAAGCGAGTTATAGTCCGCCTGGACGGCCCGCGCTCCGCTTGTGGCCGTCGCCGATACGCTGCGCATCGACGCCGACCGCGGCATGCCTGGCTTGCCCGGTTCAAGCCCCTGCGACACGCACCGGCCGCCCCGCGGCGGCAGGGCCAGGTCCGGCCTTTCGCCGAGCTTGCGCAGCGGTGGCGGCGGCGACTCTGCGTGCTTGCCCGCGGGCTCGCGCGCGCGGCCGGTGCTCGGCTGCTCGAGCTTCAGCGACGGTAGCGGCCGCGCGTTCAGCGACATTGGCGACCGGCTGCTGAGTTCACCTGTGCGGTGCAGCTGCCGCCGGCGCGGCGAAGCGTTCTCACGCCGTGTCTGCAGGCGCGCCGCCGACACCTGCGTAAGCCGCTCCTTCTCGTTCAGACTCAGTTGCGACATCGAGGACGTGGGGGACGCTGGCGCGTTGCTTGGCGCTCCACTCGGCGCCCTTAGGCGCTTTGAGGGGCTCTCGAGTCCGGAGGTGGCGCGCTTAGGCGGCGACGGCGGTGCAGGCGGTGCAGGCGGGGCAGGCAGGGGCCGCCGAGCTGGCGGTGGCCCGCCAAACAACCCGCGACTCGGCGGCACGCTGGACAGACCTGGACTCCGACCCGCGCCTGAGCCATGAGCGACCCGTGGCGCGGCCCTGCTTGGTCGGAGCGGCGCGGGCTCTGCCGCATTTTTGGCCGCGCGTTCCTTCGCGGGCCGACTCACTGGCGATTCTCTCGGCAGCGGCCGCGCTCGTGGCGGCGCTTGTTGTGACGGAGGGAGTGGCCAGGCGCTCAATTGATGCTTCGCGCGCTCGTTCATCTCCTTCAGCACCTTGTCGTTCATCGTCTCGAAGCCCGTGAGCGTGAACGCGGGCGAGAAGCTGAGGCAGTCGGTGAGACTGGCCACGAGGCTCTTGTCTTCGAGGGTAACCGTGGCCATATTCCTCTCCGCAGAGCCCGCGCCCCTACCATCGTGGCGCGCGTCCATAGAACAGTCTGCACGGGGGTTCTTTTTTCGGGTCGCTCGTGAACTGTTTATTTATTTACAAATGTCGCGACGCCCTACCCTCGTCGCACTGCATGACATAAGCAGCGCTATGCAAGCGACGACGCGAAATGTCTCTGACGAACGCATGCTCGCACGCGCAAAAGTCGCGCGCGCATAACCGTAAGCAAAGAGTATGTGAACCAACAATACAGGCGTGCGTAGCCACACCACGTTAAGCTTATATGCTCTCACCGTTTTAACAATTACTGCCTGCATCGATGCGCTCAGCAGTGTGCTCCAGCCTGAATATAACTCAGTTAAGTTTTAAGATGTGCTACCAGTACAATTGGGTATTTTTGTTTTAGTTTAGTGCTGCACGTCGAAGCGGTCGAGCATCATCACATGGTTCCAGGCATCAATGAAGTCGGTCACGAGACGCTTCTGGCCCGTGCTTGTCGAGCCGTAGACCTCGCTCACGGCCCGCAGCTGCGCGTCGTGACCGAACACAAGATCCGTGCGGCTCGCGTACCAGCGGTGCTCGCCCGTCTCGCGGTCCACGCCCTCGAAGCGCGTCTTCTTGTCGTCGAGCGGCACCCACTTCGTGGACATGTTCAGCAGATTCACGAAGTAGTCGTTCGAGAGCGTTCCTGGGCGCTCCGTAAACACGCCGAGCGACGAGTTGTCCCAGTTCATGCCCATGGCGCGCATGCCACCAACAAGGGCCGTGAGCTGCGGCGCCGACAGGCTGAGCAGCTGCGCACGGTCAATGAGGAAGTACTCGGCCGGGATCGAGTAGTTGCCAGACTCGAAGTTGCGGAAGCCGTCCATCACGGGGTGCAACCACTCGAACGACTCGACGTCCGTTAGGTCCTGCGTCGTGTCCATACGGCCCGGCGTGAACGGAACCGTCACGTTCATGCCCGCCTTTTGCGCGGCCGCCTCAACGGCCGTCGACCCCGCCAGCACGACAAGGTCTGCAAACGAGACACGCTTGTTGCCGGTCTGGTTCGAGTTGAACTTCGTCTGCAGAGCCTCGAGCTTCGACACAACCGTCTCAAGCTCGTCGGGCTGGTTCACCTCCCAGTCCTTCTGCGGGGTCAGCCGCACACGGCCGCCGTTCGCGCCGCCGCGCATGTCTGAGCTGCGGAACGTCGAGGCCGATGCCCACGCCACGCGCGCGTACGGAACGAGGTCGCAAGTGCTGTTGCGGATCTGGTTCTTCAGCCAGATGATGTCCGTCGCGTTCACGAGCGTGTGGTTGCGCGCCGGAATCGGGTCCTGCCAGATGAAGTCCTCCTTCGGGATCTCGGGGCCAATGTAGCGCGTCTTCGGACCCATGTCGCGGTGCGTGAGCTTGAACCACGCGCGCGAGAACGCCTCGAAAAACACCTCCTCGGGGCTGTCGTGGAACTTGCGCATAACCTTGTTGTAGGCAGGGTCGACCTTCAGAGCAATGTCCGACGTGAACATCATGATCGGGTGGCTCACGTTCGCAAGGTGCGCATCCGGCGTCATAAGGTCCGCCGTTACGTTCTTCGGCTTCCACTGGAACGATCCGGCCGGGCTCTTTGTGAGCTCCCAGTCGTGGTCCATGAGGTTCGTCAGGTACTCCTTGTTCCACACGAGCGGGTGCTCCGTCCACGAGCCCTCGCAGCCGTTCGTCGTCGTCCAGTTGCCATTGCCCGTGCCAGCAGAGTTGATCCAGCCCAGGCCCTGGTACTCAATGGACGCATTCGCCGGCGGCGGGCCCACATAGCTCTGCGGCACGGCGCCGTGGCTCTTGCCGAACGTGTGGCCGCCAGCAATAAGGGCCACCGTCTCCTCATCGTCCATGGCCATACGGCTGAACGTGATGCGGATCTCGCGGGCCGAGCCCATGGGGTCCGGCACGGCGCCAGGACCCTCAGGGTTCACGTAGATGAGCTGCGCCTCGGAGTCGGCGAGCGGGCTCGACAGGTTACCCGTGCCATTGATGGGCGACCCGTTCCAGCGGTCCTCGCGGCCGAGCTTCACGAGCTCATTGCCCCAGAACGTGCCGGTGTCTGCCTCCCACGCGTCAGTGCGACCCGCCGCGAAGCCCTGCGTCCTGACGCCCATCTCCTCGAGTGCGACCGTGCCGGCGAGCACCAGCAGATCGGACCAAGTGATATTGTCACCGTACTTCTGCTTGATGGGCCACAGCAGGCGACGCGTCTTGTCAGTGTTGCCGTTGTCAACCCAGCTGTTGATGGGCAGGAACCGCTGCAGGGCGTGCCCAGCACCACCACGGCCGTCAGCAATACGGTACGTGCCAGCACCGTGCCACGTCGTGCGTACCATCTGCGGGCCGTAGTTGCCGTAGTCGGCAGGCCACCAGCTCTGCGAGTCCGTCATCCAATGCCTCAAGTCCTCCTTCAGCTCCGTGTAGTTCAGGCTGTTGAAGGCCTGCGTGTAGTTAAAGCCATCGCCATAGGGGTTAGCCCTGGGCGACGGCATGTCGAGGAGCTCGACCCGAAGGCGCCCTGGGTACCAGTTCTCAAGCGTGGGGCCCGTTCCTTCCAAACCGTTCACGCTGTTGCCCATGAACGGCTGCGTGTCACCGGGGAACCCGTTCGTGCCAGACGAGTTGATGAACGCCGTGTCGAAAATGCCGTCCTCTTGGGCCAAGTGGGCGGCAGACTCATTCACATTCCGTTTCTGCACGTTGGCGAGGTGAGCGAAGGGACACCCCGACGCAACAACGCCGCTCACAAGAGCAGAAATTCCTGCGGCCTCGAGAACTCTGACCATTGTGAGGGAAACCGGACAGTGGCTTCTCGTCCCGTATTTATATCACTCTCTGTTCGTACCACTCGAGTTTTACCGGTGGGGTCCGCCACGGTACCCTGCATGCATATGCACATAACCCTCGCAGATGTTCCAGACGCAGTCTAAACATGGGAAAGCCTAGGACGATTGATGCCTGCTAAAAATGAAGAGAATCTAGAACCAAACATTTACTCAGAGAGTGTTAGAAACTTCTCTATTTTCATGTCGTTCAAGAAAGATTTCAGTTTAGCGTGCGTTCTCAAATGCGTTCGTATTCATTGGTCTCCTTAACGTCAGTGTCATGTGATACCTGGTCTCGACCGTCTTGTTCACTAGCGGGCGACCTGAAAGATCTTACATGTTTTTGGGGAATAATGCTGATACCCTGCAGTAGATGCACTCAACACGTACGATTACGATCGCTAGTTACGAAGATGATTACTCTAATGGCCTACTAATAGGACGCGACCCGGCTATACTTAACAGCACTTTTGTAGCATCTCAAATTCCTTCCGCCTGGTGCCCTTTGCCACCGATGAAAAGGCAGCCGCGAGCCTCGCTAATGCACAAAGCGCAAAAAAATACCTCGTCGCCCACTACACATTAGTAACCAGCTCGGTGTTTTTGACCGCACTTGATTGGGTCTGCGCTGTGCAGATCATTCGCACGGTCCAAGGCAATGCGTCTTGTGTGCCGATCCATACATACATGCACGGGAGAGCCCGCTCAGTGTCACCGTCGCTCCAGGCCGCCCGCCCCCCAACACGAGACCGACAGCACTACGTAATACAACGAACAATATAGGCCACTCGCTCGCTCACGACACGCTGAGTCTCTTTGCGGAACAAGAAAAGAAAAAGAAATAAAGCGTAGTCTTTCACTTGAATAGCAAGTTAAGAAGTTTACGAGGCTAAAAGGCCCGCGCCATATCTAGTTCAATCAAGGTAATACTGCTAGAGCTACTATGAGAGACCGGGAAAGTAATCAGGGCGAAACAGCGTCTTGAGAGGTATGGTAGTAGTAAGTGGAAGCTATTGTTGCAATGGTAGAGAGCGGAATAATGGCACAGCTGTATACAGTTCATAGCTTTACTCGAGCATTCTAGGCAGTGAGAGGCGACAATTTGGACTATTGTAATGGCATGGAATATATCGAATGTGGGCCGCTTTGAGTGCCGTCGACTCAGCCCTGGCTTCATGCATCACATTCGGATTTCTGAAATCATTAGTCAAACGTCATGAACGCATTTAGCGAGTAACCCCAATGCTGGAATCGTTGACACGAGCATAACAGTATCATGTAGCTCAACAGGCAACGAAGATTCTGTGATAACCCACCGGCGTGTCGTTATCGTTGTTGTATTTTCCAGTCGAACGCCAAATTTACCAATGTTAAGCGGAATATTGTTGAGGCCATTTCCTTCAAATAGTTCGTTAAGAGGACTATTGTAACTGCTTAGGATCATTGGGGTTATGTATTCTAATTACGTAGTGCTTGCAAGGCACAATGAAGTCAATGATGTTTTTCGAAAGCAGCGGGACAGAAATGGATGTCAGTCATCTTGACCAGCTTTTGAGCAGCACCTCTAGCTTCAGTTGATGCCATTAGCTTCAGCCTTACATGCCACTCTCATTGTCGTTTGTACAAAAGCACTGAGAGCTGTTTATTCGGGGCAAATAAGGAAAGGAATAGTGCCGTTTGAACGCTCCAATTTAGTGGCTCTAGAAAAGCTACGGCACAGAGACATTTGTCAAGAGTAACAGGGCCGTATCAGGGCCGAACAAGAACTGCCGTGGCACTCAACGAGGTACGATGCCTGCAAAAGCACTTCTGCAAAGCCCTGTGAGCAGCTCAGCCAAGCCAAAAGGATTGAGAACACCAAAACTCGCAGCAGAATCGTAAAGCCGGTTTGGACTATGAGTCGTAGAACGGCATGGCTTTATGCCGTAGCAACGGTCCCAGCACTTACACTTTACAGGGCGAAGGGTCAAAATCTAACTTATCATTTTCGGCTATAGATACGCAGGCGGAGGCCAGCAGCATTTAGTGCCGCCGTATAACGACATTATTGCAGACGCCAATAAAAAGAGTCATAGATCATAGCTAACAAAGGAGTCGATACACAGATACATAGCAGAAACGTTCTGCAGTTTATCCTGGAATGCCCATTAGGATCGTGGCCCGTCATGGGTCCGGAACGATTTGTGGAGTAAGAATCAGATACCGCATGCATACGAGTATGCGGCAAATTCGCTCGAAGCGGATAACGATCAAGAGACTCGTCTAATGTTGTACACTGGCCACGCACCGGCGAGTCGCATCCCCTGCCAAAGCTATAAGGCAGAACTAGACTTTTTTTAGTAACAGGCTCTTTCCAGAGCTCACAACGAATGATTATAATCTGATCATTCCCTGTACGGGCGGAGCCGCAAAAGCTTATGCACAACCCTCCGGCACGGCACTTGATCAGGGTGCATGTAAACGTGACTTCGCTAAACACGGTACAAATACTTGCCGGCATACTGACTTGAAAATGGCACGTACCTAACTACGAGAGTAATCACTGAGCCAGAATTTTCACTTCTGAGCAGTGTTCGTAGAGTGTCAGAGTCAAAGAGTGCAGTTACGGCCTTGCTTAAGGTGCGGGAAAAGAGATCGGAAAAGGTACCCTTAACCTACATATATAAGTTAGACGTAGGCTACAGCGCACGGCGGTGCAAGCCGGAGAGAGGGGTGTTGTCCGCACTGACAAGAGGAATGAGAACGACGTGCTAGACCGCCCGAATCCTTGACCGCCGCTGGAGTGGCGGGTCCCTCTGTATCGCTGGCCTTAATAAAAGTTATCTCTGGCTCGAAGGGCTTCTCGCATGAACCCTAACATTACCGAAAGAGAACGGCGCCAACTCGGAATGAGAGTTTCGACGCGGTCCCCGCTCGCAAAAGCGCCACCGATGATCAACACGCGAACTTCTTCTCCTAACCACAGGTGACAGAAGAGGATGCGGGGAAGAGCCTGGCCTTTGGCTTAAGTGTGTGCTCGGGGCAATACTGAAGTAGGTTCTAGTGTTTCACTCGTATCGCGACAGTCGAGCAGGAAGGACCTTCGCGGGCAAGGCTTCAACACGGCCTATACACGCAGGCAGGTTAGGGGCGGCATGACGTACGTCGGGGACCACCGTGATGTTCAACGGCAGGGTCAAAGATATGTTACGTAAAAACCGTGCGGTACTTGCCTGATCCGATAGATGCGTCGCAGCTCGCTTATGTAGATAACTCGAGGTAGCGCGGTACGCCAACGACATGAAGCCGTTTTTGGGTTTTATCGTTTCTGTAATATTTTACTTCAACAAGTGGTGCCTCATGTATATCTTTAAAAGTATTTGCAGCGGTGTGAAGTACTAATCCGGGGCGACGCGGGACTGATCGTCAGGCGCCCGCAACCCTGCATAAGAACCCTACCGCATGGATTACTCATTATGTGGTGCCGGGTTACCTCGGGTAGATAGTCTATAGCATGAGAGATGGGCTTAACAATTTCATCTACAGGACAAAGCGATCAGAGACGCAGGGTTTACCAGGATCTAGTTCCTCAATTGGCCAACTGTTAGCCACGGGCTAGGGCCTAAAAAAACCTTCGATCGCCGTACCCCAGCCGTGTGGGTCTACTGCCACTAATATAAAAGGAGTCCGACTCTAGTGAACATTGATCTTTTTGTGTAGTTGCTTCTCCCCTTTCCAACCATGAGGTGGTTTAGCAAGGAGATGTTCAGCGAGACGGCTGCTGCTCCCGAGGCGGAAGCAGTGACGCCGCCGACTTCTGGATCTGAGGTGAACTCACTTGACGCGCCCGTAGAGGGAAAAGAGCAGGAGTACAGTAAAGAGCACCAGCTAACCTCGGATGATTCCTCTGAAGATACGTTTGTGAAGTATTCGAAGTTCACTGAGGAAGATATTGACGCCATTCTACCCGGCTCGGACGCGGACGAGGACATGCCCGCATTCACGCTGCGCATGTGGGTACTGGCAGTTGTATGGGGCACGGTAATTGCTGGTGTGGACGCGTTTTTTAACATGCGATTCCCGACCGTCAAGATCTCCGTACTGGTGGCGCTTGTGCTGTGCTGGCCGATGGGTCAGTTCTGGCACTGGGTTGTGCCTACATGGTCGCTCCCGCTTGGCTGGGGAATGAAGATTGAGCTGAATCCCGGCCCATTCAACTACAAGGAGCACGGACTGATCTATATGTTCGTGAATGTTGTGACGAGCGCGGGTCTTGTGAACAACATTCTCATTGAAGACTTCAAGTTTTTCAAGGTGAACACAGGCATTCCGCGCCAAATCCTGTTTAATATGTCGTGCTATCTCATGTCCTTCGCGCTGATTGGGCTGTGTCGCGACATTCTCGTAACGCCCGAGGACCGCGTTTGGCCTGGAGAACTGAGTCGTGTTGCTCTTCTCAAGGCACTCCACTCAAGGGACAACCCCATAGCCAACGGCTGGAAGATGTCGCGGTGGGTGTTCTTCGTCATTGTGTTCTTTGGGTCCTTCTTTGAGTACTGGTTCCCTGACCTCATCTTCCCATTCCTGTCTACAATTGGCGCCTGGATCAGCTGGATTCGCCCGCACAGCGCGGCCCTGTCGCAGGTGTTTGGTGTTCACACTGGCCTTGGCCTCTTCCCGCTCACGTTTGACTGGACGCAGATTACGAGCATCAACAACCCGTTGACGACGCCCATGTGGGCCGTGGGTTCGATGTTTTTCTCCTTTGTGTTTTGGATCTATGTTGTCATGCCCGGTCTCTATTACATGAACCACTGGAACACGGCGCACATGCCCATTATGACGAACAAGGTGTATACGGTGGAAGGTAAACCCTACAAGTTTCAAAAGGTTGCCGACAAAAACTGGAAGCTGGACATGGAGAAATACAAAAAGTATTCTCCTCCCATGTTGCCGATTGCTTTCCTCATGAACCTTGCTCTCGAGATCGGTGCGTTTGCGGCGATGATGGTGCATTTCATTCTGCTGTTCAAGGACGAAGTGATCGTTCCGTGGCGGAATCGTAACCAAGTCACCGACAGGTTCAAGAAGTCAGTGCGGAGGTATCCATCCTGGCCGTGGTGGCTGTACATTGCACCGTTTGTCGTGGCACTGGGCCTTGGATTTGCCTTCACGGAGGGCTGGAGCAACGCGCCGCTCGACGCCGGCGGGTTCATTGTCGCATGGGCTATTGGCATTTGTTTGTTCATTCCGCTTTCCCTAGTTGAAGCTCGCGCGAACACAAAGATTGCTGTGGACACGTTCTTCTACCTGGTTTCGGCGAACTGGTACAAGGGCCAGCCCCTGAAGCTACTGTACTTCTACACGTTTGGCCTAGGCATTGTCCAGCACGGCATGCACATGGGCCAGGGCGCCAAGGTAGGGCACTATCTGCGGATCAAGCCGAAGCAGTACATGGCCGTGCTCTTCTTCTCGGGCGTGTGGGGGGCTATTGTGTCTCCGGCCGTGACCGGGTTTATTTTGAACCACCTTGACGAGAACATATGCACGGACAAGGCAAAGAACCACATGGTTTGCCGCCGCCAAGCAACCCAATTCAACACGTACGGCATCTGGGGCCTATTTGGCAGCCATCTGTTTGCGCCGGGGGGCCGCTACGTATGGGTATTGTGGTTCTTCCTTGTTGGTGCTGGTGTTTCCATTGTCACGTTTCTCCTACACATGTGGAAGCCGAGGTCGCTTATTGCGAAGTTCGACCCTGTACTGTTTTTTGGCGGTGCTGTGGAGATTCCCAGTAAGACGGGCTACAACTTCACGACATGGTTCGCTGCTGGGTTTATCTTCAACTTCATTATCCACCGCAAGTATACCGCATGGTGGCAGAAGTACAACCTTGTCACGGCCGTGGGCCTCGACTGCGGCGTGGCCATTGCCATCATCATCATCTACTTCGCGGTTGTGTACACAGGTGGCACGAAGCACTACAAGTGGTGGGCCACGGAAGTCGGGAAGAAGGGCTGCGACGCAAAAGGATGCCCGTATCTAAGTGGGCCCATGCCGACGCCGACTGGTTTCTGACGCGATCTACTCACGAACAAATTTTACGACTCTGTTTGCGTCACTCATGAGACATAATATGTACGGTCTTTACGCTTATATACACTTCAAACTGACGTTACGAACAGAGCCGGAATTTCGCGAAGGGGGCAGCGAACGAAAGGAGCCCGTGTATGACCCCCATAGGGGCCGTAGGGGAAACCGCGTGCAACCCCCCTGGAGGTGGACCTGTGTCCGCCCCCGTAGCCAGTTCTTGAGCTTAGGCCGCCTTCTGGGCTGTGTCAGGCTGGGCTGTGTCAGGCTCCTGCTCGGCGAACGTGCCTCTGCGCTTCGTACCCGCCGGGATCTCAAGCTCGCCTGCGCGGACGCGGTCGGAGAGGTGGCGGTAGATCTGCAAGAACGCGGACCACACATGGTCGCCCATGACGGCCGTGTTCGCAGCAGCGCTCTCGTCGGCCTGCGTCGCGAACTGCGGCAGCGGCTTCATTTCCGTGAAGTAGTTGCCGCCGAAGAAGAACGGGATCGAGTAGCGCTCCTCCTTCACGGCGCGCACGCGGTGCGTCTTTGGCTTGAGGCGGCCGTTGCTGAGGATCTCGAACATGTCGCCGATGTTCAGGATGAGCGTGTCCGGCTTCGGCAGCACGTCGAGCCAGTCGCTGTCGCCGACCTTCAGCTCAAGGCCCGGCGCGTCGGCGAGTAGCAGCGTGAGGCACTCGAAGTCCTCGTGCGCGCCAATGCCGGGCACGTCCTCGAGGTCTGGCCGGAACGGGTAGTGCAGCAGGCGCAGCGTCGCGAGCGGGTCCGTGAAGTACGGATCGAGTGCCGTCTCGTCGAGGTCGAGGATTAGCGCGAAGGCGCGAATGAGCTTCTGGGCAAGGTTGTACACGCCCTCGAAGTAGGCCATGACGCGCGGCTTGAACGTTGGCAGCGACGGCACGTCCGGGTTCTCGCCGTGGAACGGGATGCGCTGCTGCACGAGCGGGTGGTCGGCAGGCAGGTCGCGGCCGAACGCAATGGCCTCTTTGCGGTCCGGCGGGCGGTTACCCTCGAACACCTCCTCGCCCTCGGGCACAAACCCGCGCGCGCTTGCGTACTTGCCCATGTAGCACTCCATTTTCTGCTCGTACGAAAGGGCAAAGAAGTCGCGCGCGGCGCTCTTTGCGCCCTCGATGACGCTGCGCGGGATGTCGTAGCCCTTCACGTAGAGAAAGCCGATGTTCTTGATGGCCTTGCCGATCTCGGCCGACGTGGCCTTGCGGACGGCGATGTCGTCTGAGTAGAGGCCCGAGACGTCGACGACGGGCACCTCCATTTGAGTCGAAGCTGGGTTGGCACGGTTGCGCAGAGCTGGCTGGCTTTGGGCTTCCCCACGCCGCGGCGGCCCGCTGACCAAGCTATAAATAATGTGGAGACGGCCTTCTCCGGGGAATGTGCCGGTATATTTTTTTACTGGTGCCGCGAGTCAGGACTAGGTTTCTTCGGTCACGCTCCACGCAGAAGCCGATTCGGGCACGAGCGCGAAGCTCGCGCTATGAATTAAACTTTCTTATTTATCCTTTTATTTTAGTATTTTTGGCTGCCATAAATGGCAGACTGATTCTGTGGTTGGCGGCCGTGGCCTTTGCACCGGAGACGCCGACCGTCAGGCCTGACGTCAGTGCGTTGGCCCCGTCGTACAGCTCGCATTTAGCCCACGCGCATAGCCCGCATATCCCGCATTGCCCACATAGACCGGAAAATTCGATGCACTTATGAACGCTTACGGCAAGACTTAGTCGTGCTCCAATTTACATTTGTGGAGCCACTGAGTCCGACTGAGTCGTGCAGAGCCCTTCTTATACACGAGGCCACGCAGTTCGGACTTAAATATGCCAAACAATGCAGTGTGCGCGCGGGCACAGCTGCCACATGCACATATTATGAGTAAGTTAGGCAATCTATGATAATGAAGATAGTGCCGTCTAAGGCCGCAGACGGTTGTGGCAGCTGGCCTCACCGGCGCATGGAAAATGAACGCAGGTTAGCATACTAGTGTATTGCATACTAGTATATTGCATACTAGTGTATTGCATACTAGTATATTGCATACTAGTGTATTGCATACTAGTATATTGCATACTAGTGTATTGCATACTAGTATATTGCATACTAGTGTATTGCATACTAGTATATTGCATACTAGTATATTGCATACTAGTGTATTGCATCTATGACAACAAGCGCCTTCTAAGAACAGGCGCTTTTCAAGTGCTCAGTGGCCGCTGTTGCTACTGTCCTCGCCGCCCGTCGTGGGCAGACCGACCGAGGCCTTGAACGAGTCGTAGAGCAGCCATTGCACACCCGTGATGGAGCCGATCATGATGATACGTGTGCCGAGGCCGCCCCACAGGCCGCGGAAGCCGATCTGCCCGTAGATACGGCTCAGCGCCGAGCCGAGCGACTCGCCGGCCTTCTTTTCGGAGTTGATCTTGGACACCATGACGTCGGCCGGGTTCGAGACAATCGCACAGAACACACCGGCAATGTAGCCGCCGAGGAACGAGACGCCCGTCTGCGTGAGCTTCGAGTACGAATCCTTCGTGCCGGGCATGGCCGAGTAGATGAGGGCGACCGTGTCCTCGAACGTCGCAAACTTGACCATTGTGTACGGGATCTGGCGCGCCCACAACGGGCCGATGCCCTTGAATAGGCCCCTCACGCCGACCTCGCGCATGGCCTGAGACGTCGCGCCGAAAAGGCCCGGGTTCTGCGGCGGAATCTCCGTCTGCGTCTTGACCTTGATCGCCTCCCACGGACACAGTAGAATGTCTGATAGGAACTCGCCCGTTGCGGCTGCGGCCAAGTAGATGCCCGTCTTGAACTTGGACGCGTACTTCTCACCGAGCAGCTCCATGTACTCGTACTTGAACAGTTCGTACAGACCGTAGTTGCCGCCGCCCTGCAGCGCGTAGCCGACGGCCGTGGCGCCGAGGCCCGTGAACAGCGCGCCGAAGCCCTCTGTGCGCAGGATTGTGCGTAGGCCCTCCGTCGTGCTCTTGTAGAGCTGTGGCTGTACTTGCAGGCGACACTTCACTAAATCGAGCGGCGTGATGGCCGAGTGCGTCGGCGCGGCCGCAAGGGCGCCGCCGAGCGTGCAGTACGCGAAGTACTTCGCCGAGTGCACCTCAATGGCGGGCGGCGCCAGCGCGGCGGGCTTCTCGTCCGCGGCCGCAATCCAGTACTTCGGCGCGGCGCCCCGGAAGCTCGTACTCAGCTGCTGCGGGCTGGGAAAGAACATGGCGAGGTCTAGTCGAGCGCGCTAAGGGCGGGGTGAGAATGGGAAGAAGGAACTGGCGGCGGCCATTCGTGGGACCGCTCGCGCAGGGCTAGGACCTGATTGTCTCATCGCGGCGGTGGCCGTGATAGGGCCGTTAGGGCGAGGGCCGCCGAGGGCAGGCAGGGCTGGGGCGCAGGCTCGGCGCTAGGCTTGCTGTCACCGCTGTCAGCTGTCGCCCGCGTGCGTCGACACAGGGTTCGCGCCGCGGCACATGGCCACGCAGAACAGGCCCGCAACCCACGGAGGCATTGTGCCGGGGACGCGAACAAATGCTGCGGCGCATTTGCATGTCTAGCGCACTTGGCGGCAGCTCGTAATGAGCCTCCGCCCTTGCTTGGCGCCGCCGCTCACCTGCAGCGACGCACTGCTTAGAGCAGCAGGTGCCTAGCTTAGGGTTCACCGGCGCTGGCCCGCGACAGACCACTCACGCGCGCGCCATTCAGCGAGCGCGTCGCCCGCCGTGGCAGCCGGCCAAATAAGCGCTTTTGCGAACGCTTGATTACGAGCTCAGATGTTACGACGGCAGAATTATAGAGGGATAGCTGTTACTTGAAATAAAAGAAATAAAAGGAATAAAAAAAAAAGCAAAGAAAAACAAAACGGCCGACTTGCAGCGCACGCGCTCGCACTTATGCAGAGCACTTTCGCGCGGTTACGGCCCTTAGCAAAGACAAATCGTTTCGCAGCTGCCGCAATTAGCCTAGTCAGAGCTATGTAGAGCGACGTAGCGCAGCCAAGGATCGAGCGACACGACTACGGAGAGGGCGAACCGGCGGGGGCACGAGCGGTTTCACCTATCAGTGGCTGCGCGCATTATTAGCTCATACATGGCGTGACCCTCAAGGCTGCCGCGTCCTCCGCGCGCGCGGCTAGCCAGCGCGATGCACCCCCAAAAAGAAAGCTAAATTCATCAAAAATAAAGAGGCTGCGAGTGCTAGCGGGTTTTAGGATACGTGTGCTCTTAGGGGTTCGCCAGGTTCAGGGCCTCGCGCTGCGACTTCGAGCTGGGGTCGAAGAAGGGCTTCTCGCCAAGCGACGTGACGCGCGTGCCATGGCGCGCGTGCGCGGCGTCCTCCTTCTTGTCCGTGTGGGCGACCTCGCCGACCTTCGCGTCGGCGTAGTCCCACACGGCGAAGTGCTGCGAGATGCGGTTGTCCCACAGCGCGGACGTGCCGAGGCCCTTCTTCGTGGGCTTCCAGTTGAAGCGCACCTGCAGGTCGAGATTGCTTTCGTAGACGTCGAAGAGGAGGCGCAGGATCGCGTCGGACTCCTTTGGCTCGAGGCCGACAATGCGCTTCGTGTACTTCTTGTTCACAAACAAAGCCTTCCAGCCCGTGGCCGGGTGCGTGCGCACAAGGAAGTGCTCGCGCTCAATGAACTTCGGCCCGCTGAGCGGGTTCTCGCGGTCGAGGTACGAGTGCGCCGACTGGTACACGGCCTTCTTGCCGTCGAGGAACTGCTGCAGCGGCCGCGACAGCTTGTCGTACGCGCCGTAGCCCGAGATCCACACCGTGTCACCGCCGATGTCCGGGATCGCGTCGTTGTGGAGGTGCGTGATGCCGGCCGGCTGCAGCTCGTGCGTGAGGTCCGTGTGCCAGAACGCCGTGCCGGCAGGGTGCTTGAACGTGAAGTCGTTCGGGATCGACAGGTTGTGCAGCTGCGGCCAAATAACGGTCGTTCCGTTCAGCCCGGGCACATGCGGCACCTTCGGGTGCACCTCGACCTTGCCGTAGTACTGGCCGAGCTCGAGCTGCTTCTGCGGCGACAGGTCCTGGTCCCGGAAAAACACGACCGTGCGCTCGGCAATGAGCAGCGCCAGCTCGTCTCGCTGCTGGTTCGTCAGCTCCGCGAGCTGCAGGCCCACAATCTCCGTGCCGATGTACTTCGTCAGGTCGCGCACCTCCTTCGCCGCGCCAAACAGCGCCTTCTTCTCGCGATCCGCATGCTGGCCGCGCTCAACGTGCTCCCACTCCTCGCCGCGGATGGCGTAGCCCTCGTCCAGGTACACAGGCGGGTTGTGGGGCCACTCGGGGTAGCCCTTCGACAGGTCCACATTGTGGCGCTCGAAGCGCGCGCGCGTCGTGTCGGGCAAAAGCTCGGCCACATTCAGCGCCTTCGGCGCCTGCAGCTTCACGGTGATCGTATCCGCATCAGCCGCGTTGGCGCCGCCGCTGGCGCTCAGCTTTAGGTTCGAGATGCGCTGCGCGGCAACGTCCGCGCCGTATGGCGTGCTTTCCTGCGTCGTTGCTGTTGGGGGAGCCATTTCGTACGGATGTAGTTATGGGCGCTTATTTTACCTGAATGCGCGGCCGTTTATATAGGGCTCCGAGCCGCGGCCGCGATTGTGGGGAGATGATAAATCGTGCGTGTTATCAGTTGACACAAGTGCCTGAGGTTATGATGCGATGCGACACGATAATTGACGAGGCGCGTGCAAACGCGGCCCAAAGACGCGGCGCGGCGGCCCCTCAATTAGGGCCACTTAAATGCACCATTCTCCAAATCGCACGCCAAACTAACTGAACTCAATGGGTCGCCTTTTATTCGCCGCGGGCCGGAGCGCTGCTGCGCTCGTTGCCCCAAAACCGCCGGTATCGACGGCACTGCGCTTGTCTCATTCTGCATGACCACGCGCGCATGCGCACAGGTTAGGGCCAGAGATTAGAGACCAGATTCGACACAACCAATGGCGATGGTATCATTCCGCATTAGACGTTTTAAATAATTAGGAAAATCATTTAAAAAAAGAACCGCTTCAATTGCCACAAATTAAGCGAATCCGTAGGATGAGTAGCTTAGAGGAGTCAAAAACTGGCGTTACGCTGCACACAGACGCGCACGCAGATGCGCACGCCGACGTGCACTCCGATGCTTGGGGGTCCATCCTCGACGCCTCCACGTACGAAGAGGAGTATGAGCAGCCCAAATCACGGAAACAGAAGCTGCTAAAGGTTTTGTGGGACTCGGCCGACAAGCCGCCGAAGGAGCGCAAGTTCCTGCTGAAGCTCGACGCATTCTTCCTGTCCTCGATCATGTTCGGGTACTTCATCAAGACCCTGAACCAGGCGAACATCAACACGGCCTACATCAACGGCATGCAGGAGCACCTGCACATGAAAGGCGGCGACCTGAACTACCTGCAGTCGCTGTGGACGGCCGGCTACATTATCGGCCAGATCCCGTCGAACCTCATTTTGCACCGCGTTAGCGCGCGCTACTATTTGGGCGGGCTCGAGCTCGTATGGACAGCACTCACGCTGCTCACGTTGACCGTAAACAGCTTCCACTCGATGTGCGCGCTGCGCTTCTTTGTTGGCCTCACGGAAAGCGGCTTCTTCCCGGGCGTCGAGTACCTCATTGGCAGCTGGTACTCGCCGGACGAGATTGCCAAGCGCTCAACGCTGTTTGCGCAGTCTGGCGTCGCCGCAAGCATGGTGACGGGTTACCTACAGGCCGCCATCATCAAGGGACTCCAGCACAACAAGCTCACGCCCTACAAGTGGCTGTTCGTGTTCGACGGGATTATTTCGTTTCCCGTGGCCCTGTACACGATGTTTGCAAACCCAAACACACCGGAAACGACGACGTCGTGGTACTTCACGCACGAGGACAAGCAAATAGCCCTGCAGCGGCGCAAGCGCATCGGCGCGCAGCCGAAGAAGGAGTACTCGTGGGCCTCAGTCAAGAAGCTTTTTTCGACGTACCACATATTCGTCTTTCCGCTCATCTTCCTCGCGTACAATAACAGCTGCAACGTGTCGTCGCAGCCGACGTTCCAGTCGTGGCTCAAGACGAGCGGGTACTCGGACGTGAACTACAACGTCTACCCGACGGCCGTGAACGGCGCCGGCATTGGCTTCTCCATCGTGTTCGCGTGGATTGTGGACTACCTAAAGGCCCCGACGTACCCGCTCGTGATCCTCTTCTTCGTGTGCGAGATCATTGGCTGCATCATCCTTGCCGTATGGGACGTGGGCAAGAGCGCGCATTGGTTCGCGTACTTCGTGACGGGCGTGCCCACGGCGTGGGGACAGCCCATGATTTTTTCGTGGCTGAACCTGCTGCTGAAGGGCGACAATGAGAAGCGAAACCTGGCCGTCGTCATCACGAACAACCTCGCGTACGTGACGAACGCGTTCGTACCTATCTTCACGTGGAAGGCGTCAGACATGCCGAAGTACTTCGTGGGCTGGGTCTACACGGCGTGCCTGGCGTCGTTCGGCCTCATAATGACGAGCGTCGCCATCTACCTGCAGCACCGGCCCCAAAGGCGCACTGCGAGCAGCGAGGAGTCCACAGCGCCAGCGTCGGGCCAGTCCTCTATCAATGCGGGCCAGATCGAGGTCTTGAACTCAAGGGAAACTCGCGACGACGGCAGCGACGGGAGCAAGGTTGCGTATAAAATTACCTGATTTGTCGGCCGCGCAGTAACGAGGCGGGGAGCAATTCAGGATCCTTTGGCCGGACATTTCACTTCTGGTCTCACTTATTTATATCCGTACATGAACCGATCCACTAACTTGGGCCCGGCTAGCGGCTAGCTGGTAGCTGCCGCTAGTCTCTAGCGCTTAGCTGGCTGGCAGCTGCCGCTAGTCTCAAGCGCTTGCGCCGCGCTCCTCAGTCCTTATAAGACGGGTCCACATGCTCCTCCCACTCGAGGTCGCACATGAACTCGAACCACAGCGACTCCGCGTACGCCATGGCCTTGAATGTGAACTCGGCGACCTCGTCCGAAACTAGCTTCTTCGGGTAGTTGCTTGCGTCGGCCAGCAGCTGGCACTGGCACGTCTGCTCCATAAGCAGGAACAGGGCCGCTGCTTCGCCAACCGTGGATCCGGCCGTCAGCAGGCCGTGGTTCTGCAGAATGAGGCTGCGCTTCGAGCCAAGCGCCGTCGCAATGTGCGCGCCCTCGTCCTGCGACAACACGATGCCTCCAAAGTCCGTGTACACGGCATGGTCGTTGTAGAAGATGCATGCGTCCTGGCTGAGCATCTCGAGCGGCCGCCCGAACTGCGAGTACGTCTTTCCGTACACGGAGTGCGTGTGGCACGCGGCGACGACGTCCGGCCGCGCCTTGTGGATAGCGCCGTGGATCTGGAAGCCGGCCTTGTTCACGGGCTTGCCGCTGCCGCCAATCACGTTGCCCTCGTGGTCAACGAGCACCATGTCGCTCCTCTTCAGCGTGCCGAAGTGCTGGCCGAGCGGGTTCAGCCAGAACTGGTCTGCGTGCTCCGGGTCCCGCACGGAAATGTGTCCGGCCGAGCCGATGCCGAATCCACGGCGGGCAAACAGGCGGAACGCGCCGGCCATCTGCTCGAGAAGCCAGTCCCGCTCCTCCGCCTTCGTGGAGAAGTGCGGAATCGTCTGCGCGATGGGCAGTACATCGGCCGACTCCGTGTCGACCTTCGTTGTGGCAAGTGGGTTTTCTACCGACGTGGGTGACATGCGCCTGACAACCGTCGTAACTGTGCAAAGTGAAAGGAGTCGTGGTTGGATGAGGGCGGACATCGTGAGATAACGCTTATCAGAGGGACCGTGCCCCACCCTAACCTCGGGCGCTAGGCAGAGGGGACATGGGGAAATGGGACGCGTGTAATTGGTGGTGGCGCAGGAACGGCGCCCGCCCGCCGTTAGCTGCGGCCGCTAAAGTGGATTCATGTTTTAGGGATAGTATTCGTTTTGTTTGGTCTAAAGAATACGAGTCGGTTTGCGCTTTCGTGCGGCCTGGCGCGAAGAGAGAGATAGCATTGAAGTAAATAGAAAACAGTTAAACATAAGAAGTGCTAATTTGATTTTGCGTGGGCTTGTTTAAGCCGCGCACCGCCTGGCAAGGTCCGTCGCAGCTGGTGGCGCACTAGGCGCAGACGTGCTTGGCCTTACGTCGAACGTCTGGATCCCGCGCCGCACGAAATTGTCCGCATAGCCCGGCGCGCGCGTGCCCGGAATGCGACTCTGGATCTCCTCAATGTGTGCCGGGCCCGTAGACTCGGCAGCCTGCGCAATGCCGACCTCGTAGTTCTCGAGATCGAAGGTCACGTACATGTAGCGCAGCACAAAGTCCCCCAGAATGAGGCCGTCGGGCCCACCGGCAGGCTGGATGCCGAGCAGGCACTGCTTCTGGCCGTTTTTCGTGGCCACGACCGTGCCCGCCGGGTCCGCGTAGGCGTACGACACAAGCGTATGCAGCGGGACGCTGATGTTCGCACCGAGGAGGCTGAACGTGAGGTCCTTAAACGCGTTCGCGTTTTCGCAGTCACCCACAAACAGCCCAGAGCCGTCGTCAAACGTGTAGTTTATGGCATTGCCGAGGGCCTGCACAATGGGTAGTGGCAGGGCAATGGCCGTCGAGCCCGAGTCGAGCACGACAGAGTAGCTCAGCGTCGCGAGCAGGCTCGAGTCGAGGCTGAGCGAGTTTAGAATGACGCGGAAGTCTTGCGGAACGGGCGTGCCGTAGAAGTTATACATCGGGAGCAGCGTGAGCTCGTTCGCAAATTTGCTCGTGTCGATGCCTCCAAATAGCAGCGACCCGCCAGCGGCCGCTGGGCCGCTCAACCAGAGACTGTAAGTGGCCGTGGGAATGACGCCCTCATCGCGGAACAGGAGAGGCACGTTGTCGTAAGGTGCCGTGGCATTTCCGTTCTGCCTCGGGTATAGCAGCGGCGCCTCGCCGCCGCTCATGCCTATGCCGAGGTAGGCGCTTGCGTTCGCAAATGACGCGTACCCGAATCGCACGTCGTGCAGACGTGTACCGCCAATGGTCACGGCGTCCGAGGCCCATTTGCCCTCGGCCTCTGTGCCATCAAAGTAGCCGACAAAGAAGGGGGTCTGTGAGCCGTTGAAGGTCGAGCTCTTGTTGGCGTCGAACGCGTGCTCGGTCACCCACAGGTCCGAGCTGCCCGTGTCGATCGTGACCTGCACGGGCTGGGCAGGCGTGCCGACGCCAATTGTTGCGACGTAGCTGTACTGCTCGTTGAGAATGTCGACGCCGACTGGTGCGCGCTTTTGCAGACGTGGTACGCGGTCGAAACGAATGAGCAGCGGCTCGGCCACAGCCGCAGCAACGAAACACAGGGCCAGCATCGGCTAATATTTGGTGGGTCTGACTACAGATTTGTATCGGCTTAAATAGTTATTTTCTACATGAGATCCCCGCAGCGGAGCTGACCAGGGCTAGCGAGGGCAATCGCCGATCCGTGCATTTGGGCTGCATTTAGCAATGATGCGGGCCACCGAAACCGCCAAATACAGAACTAAACAAAGTTTCGAGACCCGTAGTGAAGTATCCTGCTTTATTTATCGGCCAGTCGCTTGTTACAGCCCGGTGTTCCAAAGTCGTGCCCGCCAGGCACTGTTTCCTAATAGGGTATACCCTCTACCCAGGGCAGCGCGGCCGTAAATAATATGCCGCCCGAGGCGCCGTGCACTGAGCCCCATACCAAGCAGCTACAGAACTGCTTTGGTCGCTATTCTGGGCCCAGTACCTGTGCTTGGCATGCGCGCTCGAACGACCATAGTGCCACGACGCTCACGGCGTGGCCGCTACCTTGCACATAGCATGTAATTCCCTAATTCCCCGGTTTAGCTTGTCCAAAAATCGCCAATCTGGTATTGTTCTCCCAGGCATCTCTATGCCGCACCGTAATATGCAGTGCGCTTCCATTGAGCGACTGGTGGCCGACCTAAGATCTTGTGGCCGACCTAAGGCCTTGTTATAGCCATATCGCGGTTTTGAAATTTGCATGGCCCGCAAACAGCCTCTGCGAGGGCGGCCGCGGCCAACGCGGATAAAGCCCGAAAAGGCACGTAAGCTTATACGTAGATTTCATGTGTTGCTAAAGGAGAAGGCTGCTGCCGAAGCCGCGGGACGGGCCACCGAGGCGCGGGCGCTGGACGCCGAAATCGAGCAGCTCGGCGGTCTCGACATGTACCAGCAGGCATCCATCAGCGGCCAGTCGAAGGGCCGCGGCGGCGACAGCTCCCGCGTGCTCGTGCGGTGGCTCCCCAGCACCTACAAGGGCTCGCTCCTCGAAGTCGGTTGCTTGCAAGTAGACAACGCCTGCGCGCAAACAAACCGGTTTGCGCCGCACGTCCGCATTGATCTGAACTCGCAGCATCCGCAAATCGAGAAGCAGGACTTCATGACGATGCCGGTGCGGCAGTTCGACGTCGTGTCGCTGTCGCTCGTCGTGAACTACGTCCCGCACGCCGCCGCGCGCGGGGAAATGATGCAGAAGGCCCACAAGCATTTAGTGTCTGACGGGCTCCTCTTCTTCGTGTTGCCGCGCGCATGCGTCGACAACTCGCGCTACTGCAACGACGACGTCATGCAGCGCATCTTCCGCAGCGTCGGGCTCGTTCTCGAGCAGGAGAAAAAGACAACGAAGCTCGTATACTGGCTCCTGCGCAAGGGCGTGGGCACGGGCGAGCGCGTGGCCAAAGTCCAGGTCAGCGATGGCAGCACAATGAACAACTTTAGCATGGTCATCGACTGAGCGCCGACATGCCTAGCATGAGCCGAATTTACAGGACTTTAATTAATTTAGATGCAGTGTAGCAATGCGCGATTTTCCAGCAAAGGCCGGCTTCGAGCATCGTTGCATAACATTTTTTTTTTCTTTTCTTTTTTGGGAGAGCACACGGCTTTACCCCGGACATGGTGCAACTTCGCTCAGTACTCATGCGGAGGAGGAGCGTCCCTGTGGAGGAGTTAAGGATTCGTCGCGCGGAGAGTAAACGTATCGCGGAGCTGTGATTCACCTGACCACAGAGAACGTGACACGGACGACCAGAAACGGCTGACACCCCTGCCTCATCAACGCGACCGAAGTGGACCTGATCTGGTTCACGAAGTGCCTGTTAATACAGTGGCGGAATGAGCTCGCTCGGCGACGCCGGCGATGACCGCCAGGATATGCAAGCCAATTACGCGCGCTGGACCCAGCTGCGCGGGCAGCTCGGCGGCGCCGCCATCCAGAACGAAGAGTTTCTCGCCCTAAGCCAGACACTACAGCAGCACGCGCGCCAGCGCGCTGCTGCCGCTGAGCCGCAGCCGTACGGCGGTGGCCCGGCCCCGGCGGGCATGCCAATGCCCTCGGGCGGAATGCCGCCTGCGGGCCCTGCGGGCCCTGCGGTCGCGGCGGGCATGAACGCGAACCGACCGCCGGGGATGGCGCCAATGCCCGGGAGCATGCCGCCGAACGCGGCTCAGAAGATGGGCCCCGGCGGCATTCCTCCCCACGGAATGGGCGACGCGCCGCAGCACGTCTCAATGATGTCGCCGTCCGCGTCCCACCAGGGCATGCACCCACCAGCCATGCAGCCGGGCCAGCAGCCCATGCCGGGGCGCATGGGCCCGCAAATGTACATGCCCGGTGGCGGCCCTCCGGGTGGCATGCCCGGCGGAATGCCCGGCGCCATGCAGGGCATGATGCCGCCGCAGGGCTATGCGGCGCCGGACCGGGCCGGTCCGGCGCCACGGCCGCAGTCGCGCGTCGCTGCGGACACGAAGGAGAAAAAGAAGCCCGAGCGCAAACCGTCCGCAGCTGAGGTCAAGCGCCGAACTACACAGGCCCAGCAGCAGCAGCAGGCGGCCATGGCGCGCGCCGCGCAGCAGGCAGAGGAGGCGGCGCAGCAGGACTCGCTCATGTGGCTCAACATGGACCAACTCGGCGGCGACTTGAACCTCGACTCGACAGAGCTGTTCGAGGGCGATCCAAACCCGAACGACCCGTTCCTGTACTCGGGCCTCTACCCGCAAGGACCAGACGGCGAAGATGCTGGATTCATGGACGTCTTGAACGACTACGGTCCGGACCTGCCGTATCCAGAGCCTTCGAATATGCCACCGCAGGGCCCCGAGCCGGGAGCAGGGACCTCTGTGTCCCCTCAGATGCTGAATAGGAAGGACTCTATAGACCACTCGGGGAGCCTCATGCAACCAAGCCCGGCGTTGTCGCATCGCTCGTTCACGCAGGGCACGCCCCACAGCACTCCACAGGTACCGCGGCAACATACACCGGCTACTCCAGCCGTGGCACCGACGCCAGCTCCGCCATTGAGCCAGCAGAGCCATGAGAGTGACATGGGTCTCCAGCACCCTCCGGGACCGCAAGCCTTCGCGGGCCCGCACCCGGTCCCTCAAGTACCTCAAGGGATGCATGGCTCGTCAGTAGGGCCATTATTGCAGGGACCTCCGGGCCCTCATGGACCCCACGGGCCTCCTGGTCCTCACGTGTCTCATGGTCCTCATGGTCCTAATGGTCCTATGGGTCCTCACGGCCCTCATGGCTCACAGGGCCCACAGGGCCCTCATGTGCCGCAAGGGCCCCATGGGTTACATGGTCCACAAGGGCCCCAGATGCAACAAGTTCCTCAGGGGCCTCAGGGGCCTCAGGGGCCTCAGGGGCCTCAGGGACCACAGGGACCCCAGATACCGCAGGGACCTCAGCTACCCCCCGGTCCACCGGGACCTCTCGGATCCGTGGGGCCCCAGGGCCCCATGGATCAGCAGCAGTCACCTATGGGTCCTGGGTCACGCAAGGACCAGCTTTTGACGCCGGACGAGTCGGCTGTGTTGACGCTCCAGGAGGCCGCATTCAGGGCGCTTCATTCCGGTCAGGGGGTTCCCCCGAACATAAGGAACGCTCTATTTGGAGTCAGTTCGGTGTCTCAGACTCTACCACGGCTTTCGCGACCGGGTTCCATTGTATCAATGCCCCCGGTCAAGGCCGAGCCGAAGGCGGCGCCGAAGCCACGAGCTAAGCGAGCAGCTAAGAAGGAGGCGCCTACACAACAGCCACCGCCAACGCCGCTGCAGCAGCATATGCAACAACAGCTACCGCCAACGCCTCAGCAGCAGCACATGCAACAACAACAACAACAGCAGCAGCAACAGCAGCAGCAGCAGCAACAGCAGCAACAGCAACAGCAGTTGCAACAGCGGCAGCAACAACAACTGCAACAACAACAACAACAACAGCAACAGCAGCAACAGCAGCAGCAGCAGCAGCAGCAGCAGGCGCAGACGCAGCCGCCGCTAATGGCTCCTCAACCACTGCAACAAGGCCCCATATTCCCGCCTCAGAGCCGCACTCCGCGCCCCCCAAGCGTTCAGGGCACAGACCCCAGACAGATGGGCGCGTCAGGCGGCCAGCCAGATTACCGCGTGGGCTCAATCAATGGCCCACAGGGACCTATGGGTCCTCCGGGACCGCCTGATATGGTGGTCGGGACCCCAGGCATGATTGGTAGCCCTCGACGATCTGTGGCGGGAATGGTAGAGCCTAGGGAACCTCCAGGGGGGCGTAGAGGCTCACTCAAGGCACCCCAGGGCCAGTTTTCGGGACAGACGCCGAGCATGATGGGAAGGAGTCCTCAGGTTGGTCCCGCAGCTGGTTTGCCGCAGAATCAGCCGCAACACCAGCCGCAACATCAACCGCAACAGCAGCAGCCGCAGTCGCAGCCGCAGTCGCAGTCGCAGTCGCAGTCGCAGTCGCAGTCGCAGTCGCAGTCGCAGCCGCAGCAGCCGCAGCCGCAGCAGCCACAGCCACAGCCACAGCAGCAGCCGCAGCCGCCGCGGCAAGACGAGGAACATCCACCGCAGCAGCTGCAGCCCAACACGCCGTATCCGGATGCTCCTATACAGGGCCCACAGCCCGAAGGACCGCTTGGTGCACCTGCGCTACAGCAGCCGACTCCAACCTCGGCAGTGCCCTCGGCAGATGCTACACCTGTGAGTGGTGGCAGCGCACCCCAGCTGAAGAAGCAGCATCTCGAGCAGCACCACATGGAGCAGGAGCTCGGGTTAAAGCGCCGGAAGCAGCAGCAATGGCAGGCCCAGCAGCGCCAGGAAGAGATTTATCGCGAGCGATATGGTAATGGTGAGCAAAACGATGTTGCGTTTGTGGTGCCCGGCGGAGCAGATCTCAGCTCTTCAGGACGCAGCCGGCGTCTGACCTCCACTTCTGAAGATTTCGCTGTCCCTGGCAGCGATGAGGAACTCGACATGGTGAACCGGCTTGGTTTCAACCGCACCGTGGATCCTCGCAGTCTGCTACCCAAAAAGCTGCGATTCGAAAACTTGGAGAACCATGAAGAGATGCTAACAATCCCAGCTCTGCTGCCGCTTGGCTTGAATGGGCAGGCCATGAAGATTGAGCGAAACGGCCGTGTTGAGGCAGCATATGCACAAAGGCGTAATGAGCTCGAGGCGCTTAGTGCGGAGCGTGATCTCAGTATTGACGAGGAGATCGAGCTGCGCCGCCTTCGCCTTGTGCCTTACCTGCGAGCAGTGAGAGGCGATGTGCTGACCCATGTGCAGTATTTCAACTCAGTGGCCATAGATCGGTCGAATCGGGTCCATTTCGCCCGCATGAAGCGCTTGACGCATCAAGATGCCGTCTTTGTTGAGCGATTCGTGAACGAGCAGGCCCTCGAGAGGCGAAAGACGGACAACCTTGCCTTGCACGAGCGGACTACGAAGATACTGAAGCACCGTGAGTCTCTTCGTGAGTATAATGAGAAACGGCAAAGCCAGCAAAACCGTCTCGGCGCTCAGATTGGCCAGTACCATGCGTACGTTGAACGAGAAGAGCGTCGGAGATACGAACGCACGGCGAAACAGAGACTGCAACTTCTGAGGGCCAACGACGAGGAGGCATACCTGAAGCTCATCGATCAGACGAAGGATGCGCGTATTACGCATCTGCTGAAGCAGACGAACAAGTTCTTGGCTGGACTCGCGAAGGCTGTGAAATCGCAGCAAGGTGATGACGGAAGTGGCGAGGTGGAGGAAGCCGAAGCCGAGGGCGAAGAGGAAAGCGAAGACGTGCGCGAGAAAATCGACTACTATGAAGTGGCTCACCGCGTGAAGGAGACTGTCACGCAGCAGCCGAATATGCTTGTCGGCGGCACCCTCAAGGATTACCAAATAAAGGGCTTGCAATGGATGGTGTCGCTGTACAATAATAACCTGAACGGGATTCTTGCCGACGAGATGGGTCTTGGTAAAACGATTCAATCGATTGCCCTGATTACCTACCTTATCGAGGTCAAGAAGGTCCCCGGCCCGTACCTCGTGCTTGTGCCCCTGTCAACCTTGACGAACTGGAATATAGAGTTCGAGCACTGGGCGCCGAGCATTCGCAAGGTTGTTTATAAAGGAGCGCCCGCTCAACGACGGCTCCTGCACACGCAAATCCGCGCCCTTGACTTCCAGGTGCTGCTCACGACCTACGAGTATGTGATCAAGGACAGGCCACTGTTCGGGCGCATCAAATGGGAGCACATGATCATTGACGAGGGACACCGCATGAAGAATGCGCAGTCGAAGCTGAGCTCTACACTTGCTCAATATTACACGTCGCGGTACCGCTTAATTCTCACGGGCACGCCTTTGCAAAACAACCTGCCTGAGCTTTGGGCGTTGCTCAACTTCGTTCTGCCGAAGATCTTCAATTCGGTCAAGTCATTTGAGGAGTGGTTCAACAAGCCATTTGCGCAAACGGGCTCTGTGGACCGCATGGACCTTGGTGAGGAAGAAAAGCTGCTCATCATTCGTCGTTTGCACAAGGTCTTACGTCCGTTTCTGCTGCGCCGGTTGAAGAAGGACGTTGAGCAGGACCTGCCAGATAAGGTCGAGAAGGTTATCAAGTGCAAGAAGTCGGCTTTGCAGACGCAGCTGTACCGCTACATGCTGGAGCACAATGCGCTTCTGTTTGGCACCGGCACGGGGCCAGCGCGATGAAGAGTTTAAGCAATCGGATCATGCAGCTGCGCAAACTGTGCAACCATCCGTTTGTTTTTGAGGAAGTTGAGACAGCAGTAAATCCGGGCAAGCTCACGAACAATCTTTTGTGGCGAGTCAGTGGCAAGTTTGAGCTGTTGGACCGTGTGCTGCCGAAGTTCATGGCGACAGGCCACCGCACGCTCATCTTCTTCCAGATGACGCAGATCATGGATATCATGGAGGACTTTTTGCAGCTGCGCGGGATCAAGTATCTGCGCCTTGATGGCATGACGAAAGCCGAGACGCGCAGTGATCTACTGCGCAAGTTCAACGAGCCCGACTCGCCGTACTTCTGCTTTTTGTTGAGCACGCGCGCCGGCGGGCTGGGACTGAACCTGCAAACGGCCGACACGGTGATTATCTACGACACGGACTGGAACCCGCACCAGGACCTGCAGGCGCAGGACCGTGCGCACCGCATTGGCCAAACTCACGAGGTGCGGATTCTGCGGCTGATCACGGAGAACTCTATAGAGGAGAACATTCTCGAGCGCGCGCAGGGCAAGCTTGACATAGACGGCAAGGTCATCCAGGCCGGCAAGTTCGACAACAAGAGCACGGCCGAGGAGCAGGAGGCGTTTTTGCGCACGCTGCTTGAGGCGGAGGACACGAAAGGTGAGAGCAAGGACGACGAGCTCGAAGAGCCTGACGACGAGGATCTGAACATGTCGCTTGCGCGCACCGAGGAGGAGCGCGAGCTGTTCCAGCGGATCGACGACGAGCGCATTGCGAAGGAGCAGGACTCGCCGTACCCGCGGCTGTTCAGCGAAGCCGAGCTTCCTGAGCAGTACACGAGCGAGCACTTTGAGCGGCAGATGTTTGTAGAGGCGCAGCGCGAGCTCACGCTTGACGAAGGTGGGCATCACTTGAGGCAGCGCCGCGGGACGTGGGGCGAGATTGAGGACGAGCAGTCGCTGCCGTCGCGCAAGCGCACGAAGATCATGGGTGATTCGCCGTCGCCGGCGTCGACGCCGCAGCAGAACGCTGGTGCGCAGGCGAGCGCACAGGCGCCCGTGCCAGTGCCGGCGCCGGCGCCGCGGGGTCGACCCGCCCGCAAGGGCCGGCCGCCACGGGTGAAGGAGACGCTAACGCCTGAGGTGCGCGAGCGGCTTACGGATGCCGGGAAGCGCATTATTGCTCAGATGAAGAGCATCACCGTGCCAACGGAGGCTGCGAAGCCACGGCACCGCATCGATATCTTCATGGACCTGCCGTCGCGGCAGATGTACCCGGACTACTACCAAGTGATTGGGCTGCCCATGTGTGTGAACACGATCATGAAGCGCATCAACTCGCGGCACTACCAGAGCTTCGACGAGATGGCGAACGACTGGCGCATCATCTTCCGCAACGCGCGCTGGTACAACGCGGAGGGCTCGCTTGTCTACGAGGACGCGTGTGTGTTGGAGCGCGACTTCGAGGAGATTTTCGAGCAGAACGTTGGCTACGAGCCGCCCGAGTACGTTGACCACATGGGCGACCAGCCCGAAAAGACGAAGCTGCCGCCGCCGCCGCCAGCGCAGGCGCCCCTGCAGCAGGCGGCGCCCCTGCTGGGCCAGACCGCTGTTCACCCTGGGGCGGGCCAGACCCCCGCTCCGGCCGCGACCGCGACTGAGCTCCCGCCGGCACAGGTGCCGGTGCAGGCACAGGCACAGGCACAGGCACAGGCGCTGGCGCAGACGCAGGAGTCCGCGGACCCTCACGGCGGGGCGCCGGCTGAGCCGTCGATATAGGCTCTTCGCCTTTGCCGGCACCGTGTGGCAAGCTTTGGGCCGGCCAGCCCGCTGCGAAAGCGACGCGCAGGACAAGGGCTGGAGGCCGTGAGTTCACGACTATATATATTCCTATTGATGTTATCTATTCATCTTAATGCAGTAATAATACACCGCAAGCGGCATAATGAAGCTGAAGCGGCAGGCTGAAGCGGCAGGCTGAAGCGGGTTCAGCAGGACTATGTACAGGGAAGGATGCGGGCTTGATTAGGCCGCCCCTTAAAACGAATTACATGCGGCTGTCTTCAGAGCCGTTGCCCGTGGCCATATAGTCCTCCTCGTAGAACTGCATGAGGAGCTCGGGCTTGAACGGCCAGCGCCAGAAGACGTCTGTGATGCGAATGAGCTGCTCGGCCGTGAGCTGGGTTGGTGTGAGATGCAGCAAGTCCGCGAGCTGCGGGCCGAGGTCCTCGATGGCGCCCGGGCCGAGGGAGTTCAGGGCCTGGCGCAGCGGCGTGCTTTTGAGAATGAAGATCATTTTGTTCACGTACTCGAACTCGTCGAGGTGCTCGATCTGCTTCTCCTTCGGCGTGAGCTCGACGAGCGACACGTCCGGCACGCTGCGACCTGCCATGTCCGCACCGGCATCCCAGTGCGGCACGAGCGGCGCGCTGAGCAGGCTCGGATATACGCCCTTTTTGTGGACCTTGCTGGCGCTGGCCGCGTGCAGCACGACGCGCGCGTCGCAGCAGCTCTCGCGCTGCGCGCCGATGCGGTGCCGAAACATCTCGCCCGCGCCGGCGAGCAGCTTCTCGGCCACGGACGAGCGCATCCACAGCAGCAGGCGCACGCGGCCGTAGCGCTCGATCCAGGACTGGTTCGACACGCAGTTCAGGTACTGCGTGACGAGCTGCTCGCCCTGGCTGTGCAAAAGGTTTCCTGTGAAGAGGAGGGAGTCGTTGATCTGCGTGCGGGGCTGCGACACGGGCTCTAGCTTGCCCTGCTCGACGAGCGCATTGAACGTGGACCAGCGGAACGGGTCCGCGCCTTCCACATACAGGCGCGGCGGCTGCTCGAGCGTGGTCAAAAACTTGCGGTACGTCGGGTACGGCTCCAACAGAATGTGTGTTTTGGGCCGCACGACGTTGTGCAGCGCGGCCGAGAACACGGCTGCGCCGGAGTACACGTCAAGGATCGTTGTTTGCGGCCCGTACGCCGTGTCATAGCCGAGCCGCTTCACAATGTCGACGCCAAGCTCATAGTTCACAAAGCTTTTGCGCGAGTAAAGCTTCTGGACGAACTTCTTCCATTCGCCCCGCGTGTTCTGCATACGCGCGACGGCGGCCGAAAATAAATAAATAAATTAATTAATTGTTACCGCTGCGCGCCGCTGTGCGCTCAGCGGCCCCTGCCCTACTACGCAGCGGCCCTTTTTCTTTCCGCGCATGTGCCCGCATGTCGTCGCCTCCGGGGGAGGGAGGAGGAGAGCGAGGGCCCCACGCGTGGGCGTGAGGTGAGGTTTTTGGGGCTCGCTGCGAACCTAAGCGCTGCCAAACCCTCCTCCATTCTCACCAACATTTAGCCGCGAGCAATTGCAAGCAGGGAAGCGCCGCGCCGAGCCGAAACAGAGAGCCCCTCCCGACACAGCCCAGGGCAGAAGCACAATGCTGAAGCTGAAACTGAAGTCTGACGATGCGCGCGCACCCGAGCCCGAACGCGAACGCGAACGCGAGCGCGAGCGCGACGGCGGCAGCGCGAAGCCCGTGAAGCTGAGTCTGAACCTTGACAAACCCGCGAACCCCGTGCGCATTAGGCTGCGGCCGAATAAGGGCCTTGTCGAGGGCTACGACTCAGAAGCACCGGACCGCGAGGAGGACCCCGTCATTGAGGAGGCCGTCGTGCTGCGCATGCTGCCCGGCGTGCCCGCGCTCGCGGCGCTGCACCGCGCGGCCGAGACGAACGACTTCAGCGGCGTGAGCGTGCGCTTTGACGACCGCCGGCACGCCGTCGTGAGCGTCGACGGCGTGAGCTACGCGGCACAGCTCATGGACCTGCCGACGGTCACGGAGGTGCACAAAACGTTTGATCGCAAGAACATTTTCAAGACGGTTGACGTGTCGCAAATACTGCTCGTGACACACCGCGTTGGCGACCCGGCGCCGAGCAACGCGCCGCTCATGCGCTTCACAAACGACGCGCAGGCGTTTCCGCACGGGCTCACGCCGCCCCTCTACAACGTGCGCAACCGGCGGTTCCAGAAGCGAATGAGCAACAAGGCGATTGAGAACCTCGAGGCGCAGGTCGACGAGCTGCTGCAGAAGGACGCGGCCGCGAAGGAGGTAAAGACGGAGCTGCTGCCCGCGTCGGCCGTGGCCGCACAGCAGGCGCTTGCCGAGGCGGCAAAGGCGGCCGCGGCCGCGCGCGCCGAGGAGTCCGACATGGAGGTCGATGAGGAGCTTGACGAAGAGCTCGAGAAGGCGATGATGGACGATGAGGGCACGGGTGCCGAGGGCTCGGCGTCGGACGACGACGACGATGATGACGATGACGACGATGACGACGACGACGACGAGCGGCCTGCGGACGGGCAGTACGACGACGACGACTCGCGGCAGCACAGCAAGCAGCTGCGCGAGGAGATCAAGGAGCTGCAGAGCACGATCGAGGCGAAGGAGCGCGCCGCGGGCAGCCTCATTAACGATATCATGCGCGCGCGGCATATGGACGCCGTGAACCGGCTCCGCGCGGAGCTCGAGAAGAAGGAGCGTTTGCTGAACGACGCGGAGCTTGACGAGCGCGCAAGTGAGAACGACGACGACGACGACGCCGAGAGCGGCGGCGACGGCGACGGCGAGGACGCGCCGAAGCCGCCGGCCTCGGCCAACAAGGCGGCGCGCGCACGCAAGACCGGCACGGGCGCCGTTCATGCGGAGGATGCGGATGACGCAGAGGATGCAGACGCAGACGACGCAGAGGATGCAGCCGACGACGCCGACGCCGACGCCGACGCAAACGCGGCTACTGCGCGTAGCTCCGAGATGGCTGAGCCGGCGCAGGACGACGCGGACGCGAAGGACGCGAGCGAGGACGACATCGACGACTTGTTCTAGCGGCCCAAAAACATTGCATTAGGCGGCGCCGGAGCGCCGCCTCTAATTAGTGTACAAAAGCATTCAATCCATTGTTATGACTTATGCTGCGTAGCGCGGCCCAGCGGCGCGAACCGCTGATAGCCGCTGCGGCGCTACGAATTAGGCGCTTTACTCAATTTTACTTTACCATTAGCGCCAGTTTTAACTGTCGTCGCGTCCCAATGTGTATTGCGGCTCTTACTTCTTGAATTTCCTTCCCAATTCAAAAACTAGCTTCTCTTTATCGTGGAGTAATAATAACATGGCCTCGTTATAGCCTTAGCCTTGGTTGGGTTGGCCACGCCGGCCGTAGGCGGCCGTTTCCCCCGGGGCCACGTGACGGGCCCTGAAAAATCCCACGAGACGAGCGCTGTTCTGGCCAGTGCCTCCCCGAGATGTCGTTGGTGCAGCGGATCCTAGGCGAGCTAGGCAAACAGGGGCACATCGAGAACACGCTCCGTGCGTTCCCGGAGGAGCCCAGCACCGCCGTGCAGGCGGCCGTCGCGTCGCTGAGCGACAAAAACATGATCACGGCCGAGCAGATCGAGCAGGAGCTATGGTCGCTCACGGACGAGGGCGAAGACATTGTCGCGAACGGCTCGCACGAGGCGCGGCTGTTCGACGCCGTGGCGGCGGCCGTCGACGGCCTCGCCCTGGCCGACGTTGGGAAGCAGCTCGGCAACTCGGGCAAGATTGGCCAGCAGCGCGCGTTCAAGAACGGCTGGGTTCGCAAGGACGGCAGCAAGCTCGTGTCCAGTCTTGACGCGCGGCCGGCCGACGTCACGCAGGAGGAGCTGCGGTCCGTGAAGGCGACCGGCTCGCTTGAAAACGCGGCGGCGCTGGCCGAGCTGAAGAAGCGCAAGCTCGTCGTGAAGACGAAGGTTTGGTGGTACAAGCTGGCGAAGGGCCCCGAGTTCGCGCTCGAGGTCCCGCATTACGAGACGGATCTGACGGTTGAGATGCTGCAGAGCGGCAGCTGGAAGGACGCGAAGTTCAAGCCCTACAACTTCAAGGCCGAGGGTGCGGACCCGCACGCAGGCAGTCTGCATCCGCTGAACAAGGTGCGCGAGGAGTTCCGCTCCATTTTCTTCAACATGGGCTTCACGGAGATGGCCACGGACCCGTACGTGGACACGGGGTTCTGGAACTTCGACGCCCTGTTTGTGCCGCAGCAGCACCCGGCCCGCGACCTGCAGGACACGTTCTACATCAAGGATCCGCTCGAGGGCGGCCTGCCCGAGGACAAGACGTACTACGAGAACGTGCGCGCTGTACATGAGGAGGGCAAGTTCGGCTCGAAAGGTTACCGCTACCACTGGGACCCGAAGGACGCACAGAAGCTTGTGCTGCGCACGCACACGACGGCCATCAGCGCTCGCATGCTGCATGCACTCGCGGCCGACCCGCGGCCGGCGCGCTACTTCTCGATCGACCGCGTCTTCCGCAACGAGGCCGTCGACGCAACGCACCTTGCCGAGTTCCACCAGATCGAGGGCGTCATTGCCGACTTCGGCATCACGCTCGGCAACCTCATTGGCTTCATGCAGACGTTCTTCAGCAAGATGGGCGTTGATCAGCTGCGCTTCAAGCCCGCCTACAACCCATACACGGAGCCGTCGCTCGAGATTTTTGGCTACCACCACGGCCTCGGCAAGTGGGTCGAGATCGGCAACTCGGGCCTGTTCCGCCCGGAGATGCTCGAGCCCATGGGCCTGCCCCGCGACCTGCGCGTCATTGGCTTCGGCCTCTCGCTCGAGCGCCCGACGATGATCAAGTACGCCGTGTCGAACATCCGCGAGCTTTTGGGCCACAAGGTCAGCCTCGACTTCGTCGAGGCAAACCCGGCCGTCCGCTTCGACGAGCGGCTCGTCTAATTCATCTAATCAGGCTGTCTATACACGTTGTTTATTACATGCTGTTTCATTCCCTGCTCCGCGTAGTGCCACGGCCCGCGCGCAGTGCGCACGCGCGACGCGTCGACACTGGCCTTCACTCACCATTAGGAGGTGTTCGTAAGCGAGCGCTTGCATGCCCACGCAGCCCATCTCTAAGCTTAGAGATGCGAAGCGTGCCGTGCGCCCGCGCGCCCACGCACCCACGCGCCGACGCGCCGACGCGCCCGTGCCATACGCTTAAGCGCTCACATGGGGGCCTCACCTGCGGGCGCGCCACCGGTGACAGCCGTTTATTTACAATCCGTAAGTCTACATATGCGCAAAGCTCTTTGGTTGCTAATGTGCCAAGCGGGCGCAATCTTGCGCGCGGCGCAGAGCCTAGATCTTTATCCCTGGCACATTTGCTGCGCGCAGCCAAAAGACGCGAGGCCGTTTTTGCCAAAGGCCAATTCCGCAAGAGCAAGAGCACACACGGCCAGCTCCGCACGGTCCGCGCTAATAATCATGACAGCAAACCCTTGAAACAGCAGACTCGTGCCTTAGCCTCGACGCACGCACGCAGAAACCTAGCCCTCAAGGCGGGCCTTGCGACATATGTAGTAACAGACAGGTGCCTACTTATATCTTGCAGCTCGCCGAATCCTTGACCCTCGTAATCCCACCACCCCTCAAACCTTTTGAACCATGGACTGCTGCACTCTTATCCTCGCTATCCTGCTGCCGCCGCTCGCAGTGTTCCTTGCGGAGGGTTGCGGTACGCAGCTGTTGCTGAACATCATTCTCTGCTGCTTCGCGTGGTTCCCAGGGATGATCCACGCTGTCTACATCACGCAGCGTGACGCGGCCTAAACAGGTCGCAGCTGGGAAGAAGCATCGATGCGCCGGACCGCACATAGAGCGCGTGCTACTTGAGGCCGCGAATGACGCGCTTCGCTTTTACACTCGCGAGCGCAGCATGGTGCTGGCGTCTCAATTGCTAAAAAGGAAACCGGCCTTGGGGCAACGCCCTTTTGTACTAAACTCGTGAACTAAACTCGTGAACTAAATCCGGGTACTAAACTCGTGAACTAAATTCGGGTTCTTAACCCGTGTACGAAGCTCGAGCACTAGACTCGTACTATGCTTGCTACTGTTACCTTACAAAACGGGGCCTTCCAGATTCTACGGATTTTGCCGCAGGGTCGGTCCAGCCCAGAAGAGCCCATTGTGCGGTTATTTTTTCACTCGTGGGGAGGACGAGAAGGCAGCCGCACATGGGTCTTCGGCGCCGCACGCAGAACCGTATCGTGGGGACGCGCGCCGCATGTGATCCCGCTAATGAAGAGTCGGGCTGCGGGAATTAGGGTTTCCATGGTTAGGTGACAGCGGCGGCGCCAAATACCTGCTCGCCAGGGCCACGCGTACGGTGAGCGCGGCGTGCATGGCGCCGGCGGAAATGGAGCAGAGAGTAACAAATACCGCTCTGCGACTACGAGTTTTGTGTGATTGCTTGTGCCATTTCCAAGCAAGCTGCGCAGGATGAGGATGGGCGTCGCAGAGGCAGAAGGCGGGTGCGATGACAAAGCGAACAAATAGCTGCCCGAACCCACGTATTTCCTGATCGGGAATGCGCTGAGCGATTTTGTTCATCTCGTTTGATCCTTAGCACGCGACGCTTCTCAATTCGTAGCCGCAGGCCCACTAAACCTTAGCAGGACCTCGTGCAGAATGGGCTGCGGGTCAAGCAAGGAGGCGAGTATCCTGGACGTGTCGCGTGCAGGCGGCGACCCATCTGAGAAGGCGCGCGCGGCGGCACCGAAGCGCGGCGAACAGCCGCCGCTGCCGCGGCGCAAGGCGCTGGCCGTGCTGAACGCCCAGATCGAGAAGGATCTTGTGAAGCGGGCAAGCCGCCCGTCGCAGAAGGCGCTGTTTCTGGGCACGGGCGAGAGCGGCAAGTCAACGGTGTTCAAGCAGATGCGGCTGTGCTACGCGAACAGCTTCGACAAGTTCGAGCGGTACCAGTACTCGAAGCTGATCTGGGCCGACACGTTGCGGTCCATGCGCGTTCTTGTCGACATCTGCGAGCAGGAGCTGCGGTCCACGGATGGCGACGCCGGCATCCAAACCATTCTGTCGGCGTGGATCGGCGCCGACGCACCCGAGAAGGTGCGCGTGTCGAAGCAGCTGCTGCAGTCGCTGGACACGTCGCGCAAGGGCTTTCTGAATGCGGAGGCCGATTCGAACGCAAAGGCGTTTTTGCACTCGCACGTCGCGGCCAACCGCCGCGCGGCAAATGACCTCGAGGCCCTGCTTGTGAGCAGCCAGGCCGCGCAGCCGATTGTCACGCAGGCGGTTAGGGGCTACGCGTCCATGGGCGAGTTCGAGGAGACGAACATGGGCCCCATCGTCGAGCCAATTGCCGACAGCGAGCCGTCGCGGCAGGAGATCGCTGCGGCCGTGTACGAGCTGTGGAGCTCGTGCCCGGCGCCGATCCGGAACATGGTTATTGCGAACCAGCTTGGCTTCGACACGAATGCCGCGTTTTTTCTCGACAAGGTGCTCGAGCTGCAAAGCGCGGACTACCTGGCCACGGACGACGACATTCTACACGCGCGCATTAAAACAACGGGCATTACGACGGCCGCGTTCCGCGTGAAGGGCAGCGAGCTCGTCGTCATGGATGTGGGTGGGCAGCGCATTGAGCGCAAGAAGTGGATCTACGGGTTCGACGACGTGACGTGCCTCCTATTCGTGGCGTCCGTGTCCGAGTACGACCAGAGCCTTGACGAGGAGGCGTCCGTAAACCGGCTCGATGAGGCGCTCGAGACGTTCAAGCAGACGGTGAACTCGCAGTGGTTCCGCGCCAAAAGCGTGCAGCTGTTTCTGAACAAAACGGACATTCTCGAGCAGAAGTGCGTGCTCTCGCCGTTCAGCAACCATTTCCCGGACTACGCCGGCAGCGATGCGGACCCAGCAGCAATAACGAAGTATATCGAAGGACTCTTCCGCGACCGCTTCAACTCGAACCGCGGCCGCCGCAGCCTGTATGTGCACCGCACGTGTGCGACGGACACGTCGACGATGAAGTTTGTCGTGGACGCCGTAAGCGACATGATTCTCCTGGAGAACCTAAAGTGGGCCGGCATGATCTAACCTATTACAGACCTATTACCGACTACGTATACACAGACAACCTGATGCAGACAATCTGATGCAGACAGCCCGGTGATGCTTGACTTGCGCGTTGTGCCTGAGCTGACTACATCGTGACTCCAGGACGCGACTGCGAGCTAGCTTCGTCACGAATTAGGCGTCCCCTTTCTTTTCTTTGTTCCTTTTGTTAAATTAAAACTACAGTGCTATGCGCTTTTAACGCCGCTATTTTGCATGGCAAAAGGGCCTTGCGGCAGCAGCATGCCTACGTAATTAGATACTGCAGGGCGCCGGCGGTCTGCCGCGGCGTTGCCTGGCCGTGCAGCGACCGCCAATTTTTCCGCTCTTCTGCGGCACCAAAAAAAACAAACTAAACAGAACAAAACCGCACGACGGGGGCCGAGGTGCCGAAGATCGGGACGACGACAACGGTCTCGGATTCCGCATAGCACGGGACTGGCCGGCCGGTGCTCTCATTGGTCAGCGCCGCCGCCCTTACCGCGTTCCCCGGATTTTATATAATGCATAAATATGAACGCGTGTCCGACCTGACCAGACCCGATCTCATACTCCAAAATGCTTTCGCAGTTTGCTCGCATCCAGGCCCGCTCATTCTCGACGACCCCCGCCTCCCTCTCGAAGGTTGCTGTGCTCGGCGCCGGCGGCGGCATTGGCCAGCCGCTGTCGCTGCTGCTCAAGGAGAACCAGGACGTGACGTCGCTGAGCCTTTACGACCTGAAGGGCGCGCCCGGCGTGGCCGCGGACGTGTCACACGTGAACACGCGCTCGAAGGTCGTCGGCTACGGCCCCGAGGACAGCGGTCTTGAGCGCGCGCTCGAGGGCACGGACGTGATTGTCATTCCCGCCGGCGTGCCGCGCAAGCCCGGCATGACGCGCGACGACCTGTTCAACACGAACGCGTCGATTGTGCGCGACCTGGCCAAGGCGGCCGGCAAGGCAAGCCCGAAGGCGCTCATCGCCGTCATCTCGAACCCTGTGAACTCGACGGTGCCCATCGTGGCCGAGACGCTGAAGAACATCGGCGTTTACGACCCGCGCCGTTTGTTTGGTGTGACGACGCTCGACCTTGTGCGCGCGTCGCGCTTCATCTCGCAGGTCAAGAACACGGACCCGGCGAACGAGTTCGTGTCCGTCGTTGGCGGCCACTCCGGCGCCACGATCGTGCCCCTGCTCAGTCAGAGCAACCACGCGGACATCACCGGCGAGGAGTACGAGAAGCTCATCCACCGCATTCAGTTCGGCGGCGACGAGGTTGTGCAGGCGAAGGCCGGCGCCGGCTCGGCCACGCTGTCCATGGCGTTCGCCGGCGCGCGCTTCACGGCGTCGCTGCTGAAGGGCCTGCAGGGCAAGTCCGTCAGCGAGAACACGTTCGTTGAGTCGCCGCTCTACAAGGACGAGGGTATCACGTTCTTCTCGTCGCCCGTGTCCCTCGGCCCGAACGGCGTCGAGAAGATCCACGACATCGGCAAGATCACGTCGAAGGAGGAGGAGCTGCTCGCTGCCGCGAAGGACGGCCTGAAGAAGAACATTGAGAAGGGTGTCTCCTTCATCTCGCAGAACCCCTAAACTGTGTACATATCCTTGTAGGTCATGAAGCTAAACTAGAATCCCGTCCATGTTCAGCACGGCCTTGTACAGTGTCCAAACGAGTTCGTTCTAACGACTCTGCACTGGCGAGCCTGTTCGAGCGGGTCAAGACTGAGCAGGCTCCGTTAAAACCGGACTACATGCAGTGTGTTTTTGGAGCCTCCATGGAGTGCGAGACTCCATGGAATGCAGCTCCTTTTGGCGAGGTCTTTTTGGCGATGTCCTTTTGGCGAGGTCCCTTTGGCGAGGTCCCTTTGGCGAGGTGCAATTTCGGGGCTGCTGATCCGGGCCCGCCCCACGCTCGCGGTTCAAACCGTTCAGGGCGGCCTGCAGCCTAAACGCAGGGGTTCCTAATGTGCTCACGCCCCGGCCGCCACGCAGCGACCTCCATCGCGGCTGCAGGCCGTCGTGCGGCTTTTCAACATTGCTCGCCAGCTTTAACCTCAGCTCTAGCGATGATCGTCCGAAACATGAGTTAGGGCCGGGGCGCACGCGCCCCGGCCCACCCACCGTACGCGCAGGGCCCGGCAAATTTGCGCCTCACGTCCGCAGCACGGCGCAACTCGTACTTCTGCTATAATTCAAATGTGTAAAATATGTAACGGTTCTTCGTGTGCAGCACACTACGCATCGCGCCGGCCGCGCGATATGAGCCGTGCGCGACGCTGGCCACGTAATCGCGCGCACACAGCTGGCCGCGATTCCTGCGAGCAAATCGATTACATAACGGCGGGATTTGAAACTGGAACAGTGCTGCTCCTCTGGGTCCGCACGCTGCAGACGCGTGCTGCGAAACCCAGCAACCCCGACCAGGGCCAAATACGTCAGCGTTGCTATATGCACTCATGCCAGCGCAGTGCCCGATTCGGAGCGCCTTGAGACGGTGCTCGTTCTCTCCCAATTCGGGTCCCGCGCGGCCAGGGCGAGGGTGCAGTTATCTGGGGCGCAGATTCTGTGCGGGCAGCGATACTAGGCCGGCCGAAGCGGGACGTGTGATTCGGCGACACAGCGGCCGTAACGCGCGCCCGCGCAAGCCCACGGCCACATGCGGTTTTCCCCAAGTGCGCTGCTGGTGCCTACTATGGCCGAACGGCGGCGCAAGGCGCCGCAGCTAGGCGCGCGGCTAGTGGTCACCTGCCGAAGCCCGAGAATCTTGATTCAGAAATGCAGGGTCCAGCATGCATGATCTCTTAGGGTTGACACTAGGGCAGGCGCGACAGCCCAGCGTGCAGGACGAGCGCGCTCGCCGTCGACGACGCGGCGCGAGGAAAGCGTAGGCGACGGCGGCGAGGCGCGACGTGCCGAGGCGGCCCGGGCGAATGGAGCTGCAAGCGCCGGATGCGGACTCACTGCGAAACGAGCGTAGGAGCACTCGGCCTGCGCGCGGCCGAGACAGCGCCGCGAAGCATGTTTCTGGGCCGCACGTTGTGCGCGTCGTGGCGCAGAGCCATTTTGGCCGCGGCGAAGGCGGCGCGGCCTTGGCCGGTCGGCCATCGCATCGCATCGTCGTCGCCTGTTTACGGTCGTCGCGCGCGCCGCTAGGGCGCGTCGTGGGTGTTGACGCCAGGCGTAGATATCGGAGATACGGGCGCATGATTGGGCCGGTATCAGCGCGCGCACGTGCGGGCCGACAGGTTGCCCGCACTAAGCCTCGCTCCGGGGGGGTTTCGCAGCAGCGATTTGGCCGCGCGGGTGGATGCCGCATCTCGGAGGGCGAGGGTCGCGAACCCTAACAGCATCTAATCAAAAAGACACGACCCAGCGACGCGTTCATGCATAGCTCGAGCGGGTAAGACAGACATCACGAGGAATTTGTCAACCTCCTGCCGCCGTATATAGATCTCACTGCAGCAGCTTGCTGGAGGCGACCAAAAGACCCTTTCGCCTGCGGGACCGTATTGCACCTCTCCCCCTCCCCACCACGATGTCGACCATTTCCCCAATGCAACTGCGGCGCACAATGTCGTACCCGGCACAGCCGTACGACGAGTCGCAATGCGTAGACCCAGGCCAGCTGTTTGTCAGGGATCCGTGGTCGCTCTCCCCCGCTGGCTCGGGGAAGAAGCTGCACGTCGATCCGCACGCCGTCGCGCCGGAGACGCCCATGCGCAAGGTGCGCAACCACTCCGTTGCCGTCGCCGACACGGGCCTCGTCACGCCGCAGTCCGTGTCGCGCAGCTTCTCGACGTCGGCGCTGCCGTTCGGGCCGCACGACGCGGCCGGCCTTGGCCGCGCGCCGCCGTCGCCGATGATGACGCCGCTCGCGACGCCGCTCGCGACGCCGCTCGACACGCGCGAGAACCCGCTCGACCTCGCGTTCGACAAGGCGGACATGGCCGTGCCACTCGGCATGAATGCGAACTTCCACTTCGACCTGGGCTTTGCTGGCGGCGCCGGGCCGTCGCCGGACCGCGGGCTCGACGATGCGGACATGCCGCCGGGCATTAACCCGTTCTACCGTCCGCCGCTGTGCCTGCGCCGCGCCGCATCGGGTGGGGCTGCGGCCGCGCCGGTCGGGTCGCTGTCGCCGCTCGAGTCCGAGGCTGGACCCTTGGACTCGCAGCCTAATGGCGACACGGCGGCAGCCGACGCGGCGGCCGCAGCAGCAGCCGCAGCAGCAGCGGCGGCGGCCGTCGCGGCGGGCGACCCGCAGCACGAGGACAACTTCGACGTGAAGACGCTTATGCCTGCGACGGCGTTTGGCGAGGTGGGCCCGCTCGGCGACGTGCAGTTCCGCATGGACAGCCACTCGCCGTTCATGTACGCGTCACCGCAGAGCACGTTCACGGACGCCTCGGACCGGACGCGCAGCCGCAGCTCGTCGGCGTCGTCCGTGTCGTCGCCGCCGGGCGAGGCGGAGAAGCCGTTTGTGTGTGAGTCGTGCACGAAGGGGTTCCGTCGCATGGAGCACCTGCGCCGTCACATGAAGACGCACACGCAAGAGCGACCGTACGTGTGCGCCGTGCCGGACTGCGGGCGCAAGTTCTCGCGCTCAGATAACCTGAAGGCGCACCTCCTCACGCACGCAAAGAAGTCCGGCCGCAATGTGTACGTCGAGGGCCTCGTCGAGACGCACAAGGTGAAGCCCATCCGGCGCCGGAAGTCGAAGGGCAAGACGCAAATATCCGCGTGAGCCAGGTGCCTGCTCGCGAACGATCTTAATTTATTATTTATAGCGTGATCCAACTTTCATGACCTCCTGACTGTGTGCTCCCGCGCGCCCAATGACGCGTCCAGTGACGCGCGCATCGCAAAGCGCGCATCGCAAAGCGCGCATCGGAAAGCGTGCGTCGCAAAGCGTGAGTAGCCGAGCGTAGCCGAGCGGCCCGCTATGTGTAGCCGGTCCCTCGTGTGTACCAGGCCCCTGACGTGTACCGTTCGCGCCGCGTACACAGCGTTGCCAAGTTCGTACACAGCATCAGGAATTATATATAGCATAGTGTTGTCTGGCCTGACCAGCACCCCCAGCACCTGGCCTTAGTGGTGTCGCAGCGCGAACTGCACGGCAAGCTGAAAAAAAAAAACTTGTTACCGTGAGCGGCTCGCAAGGGCGGCGACGCCGTTTAGCCCCCCTGGACGGGCCCGGCCTAGGCCAGGATTTCGCGGGCAACGCCCTCGCCGCCGAGCGTGCGCGACTCCGTGAACTCCTGCTTCGTCACATAGGCGAGGAAGTACGAGAGCGACGTCAGCGTGAAGAGCACGGCGCACGCAATGAGCGACGTGGCCTTGATGCCGATGCCGCCGTACTGGATCGCGGCCATGGCAATATAGAAGGCCGCGCGGGGCAGGTTCTGGTGGAACACGCGCACAAACGCCGTGAAGCGGTCCGTGACGGGACAGATGCGCAGTAGGAACGGAACTTCGAGGAACAGCGTGAGCAGACCCTGCACAAGACAGATGATGCTGAAAATGATGATAAGGCTTAGGTGCAGCAGGTTCACGATGCCGAGCGCGATGCACACGGGGAAGCAGAGGAACCCCAGCCACTGGCCATACACGCTCCAATTGCGGGAGCGCAGATCACTCGAGAACCCGGACGACACAAACCGCCAGACCGCGGCCGGCGCGCTATCTGCCAAACCCATTTCGGCGCCGTTTAAATTAAGCTCGTCGGTAGGTGTTTTGTAGCGAGAGATGGCGGCTGCCTTGTGGCTGGCGTAAATACCGCTTATATAACACGGGGCAAGGGACACGCGACGCAGGGCCAGGCAGCGACGAGCGCGGCAGCCGCGGCCACAGCCACAAAGCAGTCTGGGCCAGCAGTTTTGCAGAGCAAAGAGAAGTGGGCAGGCAGGGCATTTTTGGGGACGCACGGCCGGCGAGTAGGGGTGCGTCTAGGCCGTTTGTGCGTGGTCCCACATCGGCCCGCGGCTGAAGCCACATCCCAAGCCTCGCGGGGCGTAATCCATATTAAGACGTGTCACCCCAAAAGCGGTAAAAACTTGAACGGGACCCGGCATCCCAATTGCATGTTTAGAAACTCAGGCTATGTAATCGCAGAATGGCCTTACAACGGACGGGATGCTTTGACGTGCGAGCTGCAGGCCGATTACAGAGCCAGCTTGCGGTAGCTGAGGAAATGTGTCCTGCTCAAAGGCGAATATCCCCACGTCTGTACTGGCGCTAATACTAGCCGGTCTTCTGCCGCTAACGCACGAGCCAATCCGTTATACGCACGAACCTGCTGCGCGCGCCAACTTAGATCCAATGCAAAGATGCGAACGCGCTTCGTCGGGCCAGCCAAACACGGTATGCGAAACGGGCAGTAAAGACTAATTGACGAATGCTCGCAGAACCCTCAATTGACGTCGCGCACGTCTAAGGCGCTAGTGTGTGGGTGCTTCCCTTGGCGGATCTGGGGGGTTTGTGTGCGTGCACCACCCCAGCGCGTCTAACACGTGACCATATTTTCCATGCACGAGCCTAACCTCGGGCTAAATATAAACAGCGTGTGCCCAACTAGCTCGCTCGCCATGCTCTGGATTCTTGCCCTCGCCGCCGGCGTGTGGGGCATAGACTTCAACGCGGCGTCCGAGCCGTCCGTGCAGAATGGCACGTCGCTCATCGTGAAGGGCTTGCTCGACTACTACCCGCTTGCGGACGCGAGCTCGAGCCAGGCGTCTGGATGGGTGCCGGGCATGTTCCAGCAGCCGTATTACTGGTGGGAGGCCGGCGTGGCCTGGGGAATGCTTGTGGACTGGCAGTTTCTCACGGGCCAGGACACACACAACGACATGATCAAGTACGCGATGGAGTTCCAGGCCGGAACGGCGGGCAACTACATGCCCTCGAACCAGTCGCTCACGGAGGGCAACGACGACCAGGGCTTTTGGGGCCTCAGCGTGATGACGGCGGCCGAGCGGAACTTCACGAACCCGGACAAGGGCCAGCACGGCTGGCTGTATAGCGCGCAGGCCGTGTTCAACACGATGAAGGAGCGCTGGGAAACCGGCTCATGCAACGGCGGCCTGCGCTGGCAGATCTACACGTGGAACGCCGGCTACGACTACAAGAACAGCGTGTCAAACGGCTGTCTCTTCAACTTGGCCGCGCGCCTCGCCCGCTATACGGGGAATCAGACGTACGCGGACTGGGCCGACAAGGTGTTTGACTGGATGTTGTCGACGCAGCTCATCGACCAGTCCGGCGACGCGTGGCCCGTCTACGATGGCGCCAGCATGTCGACGAACTGCTCGGACATCACGAAGATCGAGTGGACATACACTTACGGGCTCATGTTGTCCGGGTGCGCGTTCATGTACGACTTCAAGAACCAGAGCTCGGAGTGGGAGTCGCGGGCGAAGAACATCTGGGGTCGTGCGTCGAGCGCGTTCTTCCAGGACGACGTCTTGTACGAAGCGGCGTGCCAGACGAGCGGCCGCTGCAACAACGACCAGCGTACGTTCAAGGGCATCTTCGCGCAGCTGCTCGGACACACGGCCATGTTCATACCATCGCTGCAGGACTCAGTCATGCACTCGCTGAACGCGTCAGCCACAGGTGCGGCGAAGTCGTGCTCGGGCGGCACGGACGGGCACACGTGCGGCCTGAACTGGCTCACGGGCAGCTACGACAACAAGTACGGGCTCGGCGAGCAGATCTCGGCCCTCGGCGCGCTCATAAATACGCAGGTCCTCGACCACGACAAGCCGTACACGGCGAAGCGCGGCGGGTCGTCGAACGGCAGCGTGAACGCGGGCCAGAACTCGCAGCTTTTGAACCCGCTCGAAGACACGACACCCATCACGACGGCCGACCGCGCAGGCGCCGGCATTCTGACCGCCGTGCTCATGATCTTCCTCATTGCCGTAGGCGTCTGGATCCTCGTCTAGGCGCACGGCCCGGGTTGCTGTGCGGCGCGCCAATCAGGCATTGGCAGCGCTCTTTATTATTTATCGTAACTGGATCTAAGAAATCAATCAAACAAACAAACAAACAAGGGACTCTGCTCGAGCGCCATCCTGCGCCAAGGACAAGGGCCCTTGTGTAAAGCCCATGTTTGCGTAAATTCGTTTGGCCTGACGTTTAGCAGCCTGACTGTCGTCCTAGAGCCGGGCACTGCCTACGCGCGAGCAAGCCGCCTAGACGCGAGCACGGGTCTAGCATCTTAACCTAGAACGCTGTTACTTCCAATGGTAATCTCGTCTACAATAATGTTTACCTGGCCGCGCGCAGCGGCACCTCACGCGACACGGCGGCTAGGAATTGCGGGTGTATGCATTCAACATTGGAAAAGTCCGGTCCTTCTAGACAGGTCCAGCGCCGGCCAGAACTCGCGTACAAAAAGAAAAACAAAAAAAAAAGACAAACTAGATATTCAAGTCGGCTGCGCGGTGGTTCAGTAAAGGCTCGGCGCCCGTGTTCCGGCGCGCCGCATACGCGCGATCCCCTTTGCGGCACTCGGCATCAGCAGCGAAGCCGAAATCAGCAGCACCGGAAAAAAGCGGGCGTCAAAAATGGGCGCCAAGCCATCGCGTCTCCAAGCCATCGCGTCTCCCAGCCATTCTCGGCCCCGCGCCTCAGCGTGGCTGTTCTTAATATAGGCCCGGGATGTCGCCTGCGCGTAGAGGGGCAGGCTGCCCTACCCTACTGCTGGGCCCCGACAAAAATCGGATCACCTCCTTCACGCCGCAGTTGCCCCGGAAGTTGTAGCAGGCCGCGGATTACAATTGCAATGCTGCTCATATCGCTGGCACTGTCGCTGCTCAGCCCCGCATGGGGCCTCAACATCGATCTGAACAACGACACAAGCATCATGGAAGCGCAAGACCTCGTCCTGCAGGGCTTGCTCGCGTACTCGCCGTGGGTCCAGAACAAGTCCGGCGCGACGCCGGGCATGTTCCAGGCCCCCTACTACTGGTGGGAGGCTGGTGTCGCCTGGGGCGCCTTGATCGACTGGTCTGCCTACACGGGTAACCACACGTACGACCACCTCGTGAGGGACGCAATCCAGTTCCAGTCCGGCCGCAACTGGAACTTCATGACCGAGAACCAGACGTCCGTCGAGGGCAACGATGACCAGGCTTTCTGGGGCATCACGGCCATGAACGCGGCCGAGAAGAACTTCACACTGCCGGACAAGGAGTACCCGCCGTGGCTCTACTTCGCGCAGGCTACGTTCAACACGATGGCCGCGCGCTGGGAGACCTCCGAGTGCAACGGCGGCCTGCGCTGGCAGATCTTCACCTGGAACGCTGGCTACGACTACAAAAATATGGTCTCGAACGGCTGTCTTTTCCACCTCGCCGCGCGGCTTACGCGCTTCACGAACAATGCGTCGTATGTGGATTGGGCCGACCGCGTGTGGCAATGGGCTTACGACGTCCAGTTCCTGTCCCCGCTGAACAACAAGGCGACGGACCCAAAGGACGTGCAGATGGCCGTGTACGACGGCGCGCACACGGAGTACAACTGCACAAACATCACGAAGGCCGAGTGGTCGTACGACCAGGGCCTCATGATCAGCGGCTGCGCGTACTTGTACAACTATACGCACGACAAGGTCTGGTTGGACCGCATCTATATGCTGTGGAGCCGCGCAACAGTCCTGTTTAACACGAATAACGCGTCGTGGGTCACGGGCAACTATATTGCCTACGAGCCGTCCTGCATGACGGCGGATGAGTCGAAGGTCATCTGTTCGAACGACCAGCGCTGCTTCAAGGGCCTGTTCCTGCGCTTCTTGGGCCAGGCCATCCAGCTCGTGCCCGAGCTATGGGAGGTCATGCAGCCCTACATCCAGACTTCGGCGCAGGCCGCGTCCTGGTCCTGCTCGGGTGGCTTCGACGGGCATACCTGTGGACTGAGCTGGCTACACCAGGGCTGGGACAACTATGCCGGCCTCGGCGAGCAGATTTGCGCGTTGGACGCGTTCAACCAGCTGCTGCTGAACAACACGAAGGGCCCGTACACGGCCGCAGAGCTGCCGGAGGTGTACCACGTCACGACGGCGAACGCATCGACGTCGTCGAGCAACGGCTCGACGAGCCAGGGCGGCGGCCAAGTATACGGCTGGGGCGGCCTGGCCGGCCTGAACAGCTCAAACGTCACGGCGGAGGCCCTGAATCTCGACAAGGGCGACGTTGCCGGCGCGAGTATTATCACGGCAGTTGTGATTCTGTTTCTGATCGGCGGCTCGGCCTGGGTTCTTTTCTAAGCCGCCTCTCCTCCTTCGACGATCAAAATCGGCGGCGCCGAAGGCCGCGCCGCAGCAGCGGCGTCCTCTGCGCCACAGCCCTAAATGCAACTATTTATATCCTTTCTACCGTGTACGAACTTTCTGCGACAGCGGGCGGATTTCGCGCCAATTGCGGTGCGGCCCACCACCGCCAGCGGCCTGAACGAGGATTCACGGCGCTGCGAGCACCATCTTGCTAAAAGAGAGTTAGCACGAGCAACCGAAGCTGGAAGGTAAAACACGTAACAAACAAAATTCAGCGCGGAGGGGCGTGCTAGACATGCCCCATCCACAATAACTTATATAAAGAAAAGACTGGTACCGGTCTATGGCAAATGCAAATGATCCTGGCCTCATATTCCACTCTGCTTGAGCTGCTGCGATAGTTTCATGACAAGAAGACCGTCCTCAGGGGGCGGCGAGGCCTCGGGCGTAGTCGTTGCCGGCGTCTCCGCCAGGGCCTGGTTCGGTTGCAGCCACTTCTTCATTTCGTTTTCAATAAATACAGAGCCCGGATTGCGGAAGCCGCGAAGTATGCAGTCGTGCGTTCCGTCCTTCTCCTCAAATGCGTCAGCGACGCCGGCAATGTCGGCGAATGCGGACATCTCCTGCTTCGTCTCTTCACGCGAGCCCCACACGATCGCCGTCTTCGCCGGCAGCGCCTTTTTCCAGACGGATGGGTCCGCGCGTAATGGGCTGATCAGTGGGTCTGTGGGGTCCATGTTGTCGTCGAGGTAGACGGCGCGCATACTGGCGCCATCCTTTGTGTCGCGGGCCATATCTGTGCTCGGCGACACGAGCATTGCGGCCGACGCACGCTTGCCCATGAGGAACAACGCCAGCGCCATGTGGCCACCAGCAGAGTCCCCGAAGTACACAATGTTGTTGCATGTTTTTGCAAGGTCGTCGTGACAGGCCGCGGCCTCGTTCAGCTGCGTCGGGTGCTTCGCGCAGGGGCCGATTGTGTAGTCCAGCACAAGGACGCTCACGCGCGAGGCCTGCAGCTTGCGAGCGAGCTTAGCCATGAACACGATTTGCGGCCGCTGCACCTTCAGCGCATATGACCCGCCGTGCATGTACAGAATGACGGGATCTTCGGGCCGGCGGTCGGGTACCTCAATGAGCCAGCGCGCGCTGTACGTCTCGCCGCCAAAGTAGTGGTTAAACCCAGGCAGCTGACTGCGCAGTTTGTTGTAGATGTTTAGCGACAGCTCGACGCGTAATGGCCGCACGGGTGTGAGGAGATGCAACTGTGCCCAGGTGGCGCGCGCGGCCACGTACTCCATCGTTGTTTCCCACGCGCTCTCGCGGATTGTCTGCCACCGCTTGCCGCGGGCCCAATTGAACCGGCTGGCCACGACCGACGCCGTCACTGCGAGCGGCAGCGACGTGAGCACGGCCGCGACTTGCGCGTAGTCGAGCATGGACACCTGCTCGCGGTAGCCCTGCTCGCGGAAGTCCTGCGGACCTATTTGTTTGACCGGGTGCAGCGCACTGTGAGGGTGCTTCACATGGTCGTGCCCCATGGTCTCTGTGTGGTCTATCGCGTGGCCAAAACCGAAGACGTTAACCGCCGGTGGTCAATTTAAACCATTCTTAGAATTAGACCCCTGTTTATTAAGCTATCGCGTGCCCACGGTCTGTGACCATCATGCACAGGGGTGCCAGACGCGGACCCTGGCCCAGGCATGGCGGGCGGGTACCAGTAGCTGTGATTGTCTCTAGGGCTAGTTGCTCCATGTGCAGATAGTGCGACGCGACGCGATCTTGAACCAAGACGGCTGTTGACGCTAGCATCCTCGTTTTCCGATGCGCCAGTGCCGCCGCTCGGGCCCTACAAGCGCTTTCGTACTGGCCTCTATACCGCTTTCGGCCCAGCCCGCTTATGTACGCCGAATTATCCGGACCGCAATAACCTAAACCCGTGTGTGCTTTAGGGCGGTTTGTAATGGAGCCAAGAATGCCGTTCACTGCATAGGCTATAGATCGCGGCCGTATCGCGGCGCGGCGCCGGGATTGGGGGAGCGGCCTCAATCCACGACTTGCAGGGTAGTAGCCGGTTGATGGCGGGCGGCGCGATTCCCGGCTCCTGCTGTCGCCACACGTCTTGCCGCGTATGGCTGCTGAGCCAGCAGGTCGCACAGAAGGACCATACAGAAAGTGGTTTAAAGGTTGCTCAAATCACGGGCCTCGCCCCTCGCCAGCCCGGCTTGCAGCGGGCAATGGCCGTGACATTTTCGGCGGACCGTCTGCAAGGCGCTTGCTTCGCGTCGCGTGCATCACGAACGCCGCCGCTCTTTTTTGGGCGTTAGTTAGTGCCGCACGACCCTGAGCACGTGACGCAAATTAGGCCGATTGGCGCGTCTCTGTGCGCCATGCAGACGCACGGAACGCAGCAACAGCGCTCTAGACGAGAAATAAGGGTAAGAGGAACGCGACTGAGACACGCTGCTGCTGCGCGCAACGGCGGCAGACACACCCAGGGCAAGCAGTGGTGGTTACGCATCTGCAGAAGCCAAAATTAGACACGGCCATAGCGCTGCACAGCGCAAGGACGCAGAAGCTGAGCACAAGCTAAACTTGCGCAGTGTGCGCAGCCGTGTGTATGTGCGTGTATGTGTGCGTGTAAGTGTACAAGCCTCGTAATATAAATATTGTCGAGCCTCCGATATGCGCCCACGAACTAGAGACCATGGCAGCCGTACTTCGCGTCGGCAGAGACGGTCATAAATTATTTGCAAACGGCGGCGCGGCCTGAGCGCGCGCTCTGGACGCGCGCATATTAGGATAAATTAGTGCGTTGTGCGCGGCAGCTTCAGCTTCACGAGCCAGCGCGGCTTGTGATCCGTGACGAGCCCGCTCTCGAACTGCGACGCGGACGGGATCTGGCGCTCGCGCCGCAGCTTGTGGAAGTAGTAGAGGATATCCTGCCGCTCGCCGCCATAGACCTCGTCGAGGTGGTACGCCGTCATGTGCAGAATGTCGAGGTTGCGGTCGAGGCCGCCGGGGAGCACGCTCGAGTAGAGCGGTGTGCAGAAGTCGGGCCCCGCCGCGTCCTGAGACGCGAAGGTCACGTCGCCCTTGCTCGCGGCCGTGCCACCGGCGCGGCTGTCGTGGTGGCCGCGCCGCGACGATCGGCCCTGCCGGCGGCGGCTACGCAGCTCGCGGCGCTCCTGCTCCTGCTCATGGTGGTCCGGGTTCAGGCCCGTGATGTTCGCGTCGTTCAGCGCGGGGCTGAACAGCGGGAGCATTTCGGGCCGCCGCAGAAACGCATGCTCGTCGACGGGCAGGCTCAGCGCGCTCTGCAGCTGCTGATCGCTGGGAAGCGTACCATCAAACTGGTAGCCGCGGTGGAAGAGCGCGCGCGTGAATGCCTGGCTCTGCTCGCGGATAACGTGTGCCACTGCAGTGCCGAACTCCTGCGGCAGCGCAAGCTCGTTTGCCAGAATCACGCCGAACATCTCCGGGTCGTTGTCGGGGTTGTTGATGTCCCACTCAAACTGGTCCACTAGCTGGTGGTGGCCTATCGTGATGTCGAGCTTGATCGTGATGCGCATGTCTTCGTCGTATCTTTTCTTGGGCTCGGGTTTGGGCCCGTTCTTCGTCTCTTCTCTCGTCTCTTCTTTCGTTTCGTCTCTCGTTTCTTCTTTCGCCACTTCTCGGACCTCGTCTTTAGCTTCAGCCTCTGGGTTCGCCCCGTCGTTGGCCTCTAAGCTAGCCTCCGAGTTCGGCCCAGTCGGCCCAGCTCTAGTTTCTAGATTGGCCCCTGGGCTTTCTACTGCTCTGGTTTCCGCTCTAGCCTCGGCGCTGGCCTCAGTTTGGGGTTTGTCGCTGCTATCTTCGGCATCAGGCATCGGCTCATCCTGAGACTCAGGCGCACCCTTGGCGGCTGCCTCTTGCGCGTCGCTTACGGCCGAGCCCGTCTCCGCGCCCGTGTCCGAGCCAGTGTCCGAGCTCGGTTCGGGCGCGGTCGGATATATGTGCGGCAGATGGCCGCTGATCTGCTCTTGCAGCATCTGCGAGACCTGCGGCGCCAGCGTCAACGGAAGCCCGTAGTCCTCGAGCGTGTTCTCGACAAAAAGCTCGAGCGGTATGGTTGTGTCGTCGGCGTTCCACAAAAGCCGGTCTCGCAGGCGGTGCTTGTCCGTGGTCAGGTCTATGCGCAGCGGCACCAATTGCTCGCTGAGCTCGGCAGTCTCCATGATTTTGTTGATCGGCAGAAATGGCTCGCGGCTCGTGCGGCCGCCTCGCTTGCGGTCCTGTAGGTATAGGAGCCGGATGCGCGATCCCGTCCAGCCGTTGCCATAGCCCGCGTAGCCCTCGCCGAAGATGGCCGCCGGCACGACCTGCCGGATGCCACGCACCTGGTACAGATACTCGAGCTCGACCATCTTGAGCCGCTCAAACTCCTTGAACATGTTCGCGTCCTGCTGGTGCATCACTGCGTGCATCGCGTCGCGGCGCACCGTGTCGAGGGCCTGCCGCTCTGACTCGCTGAGCGGCTCCTTGTGGGCCTGCCGCTCCTCGACAAAGCGGTTGATCTCGCGCAGGGCCGCAGCGCCATCTAGCGACATAATGTGCGGTGCCGAATCTGACCTCGCGCTCGCGTGTACCGCCGGCGAACAAGTGCGCGCTTAGTCATTCATATACTCGGAGCTGTGGCATGTGGGGGGTGAGCGGGGGAGGACCACCACCACTACAGCCGTGAACAAGAAGACACCTGTTTTGAGGCAATGTAACGACAGCACCGAGATGAAGGATTCCTGTATCTACATTTTTGATCAATGGCTAGCTTTAAGCTAACGTTGCGCACCTACGGCGAGGTTTTATACTGCGCTCCTAGTGTCTGAGAACTAACTAGCTGCCTGGACGCTCGCCACGTTTCAGCAGCCAGTGTACTAGCCTAAACACGGCGCATAGCCCTCAGGAAGGTTTTACAGCTGGCCACGGATTTTTAGACACTTGCTGTCGAGTTCGATGTTCGATGTACCTACTGCACCCGCTAGTCTACTACGTGTCTATATAGAGTAATGTATCCAGCATGGTTTTACCCAAGCACTCATTGGCCGAAGGCCTGTGCAGCGTTCAGGAATATGCTGTCTGCTGCCGATCTCAGCGCCGAAGCACGAGATCAAGACAACATCAATCTATGATCTGTCGACAGGGCCGTCAATAAAAGCTTCAGGCATTGCTGCATTCCACCTCCACACTAGTGCCGAGACGTCTGGGCCTCGCTGAAGCAGTAACCTGTCCAGCGGAGCCCAAACGCAGATCAACGTTAGAAAACATTATTTTTTCGGCGAGCCCAGCCTTTATAGTGCTCGTCACGACTCTTCTGACTAAGCACAGCGCGCAGTGTGCATGCATGTGATTTTTTTCACGGCCATAGCGTGCACAAATATTAGCTCCAGTCAGAACTCGGCTCGCGCAGGTGTCTTTGTTTATATGCCGAAGTCAGCAAAGCCCGCACGCATTGCCAAGAGTGGTAGCACGGGTGCCCCAAAGAAATCTAAGGCCGCGGCCCGCGTTTCGAAACCAACGGCCGCGCCCATCGAAGTAGCCCCACCGGCCGTGCTCAAGCGGCTAGCCGACAACGAGGTCCATGTTCGAACAGAAGCGCTGAACAGCGTGACCGAAAAGCTGAAGACGGCTCGGCCCATTGAGGAGTTCGAGCTGCAGAAGCTGTGGAAGGGCCTGTGGTTCTCGATGTGGCATAGCGACAAGCCTGCGACACAGCAGGCATTGGCGCACGACCTCGCGTCGTTAGTCGGCATTGTGGACGAGCAGAACTTCTGGACATTTGTAGATGCATTCTGGTTCATTATTGTGCGCGAGTGGGAGACGCTCGACCAGCACCGCGTGAACAAGTACCTGCTGCTCGTGCGATTCATGCTGAACCGTATTCTTGCCCGGGTGCTGACCGGCCCCATTGAGTGGGTCTCTCGCTACGCCACGTCCATGGTCGAGCAGGGTCCCTTAAACTACACGGGATTCCGCTATCCGGTCAGTTTGCGGCTGCACATTGCCGACATCTATGTTGACGAGCTTGAGAAGGTGTTTGAGGCCGAGGGCCGGCCCGAGCGCGAGACATTAGTGCAGATCTTCGAGCCCGTGCTCACGCAGACGGCAAAGTCTGCATTCAAGCCTGTAAAAATGCGCGTCGAGACGGAGGTGCTCGCCGACGAGCGGCTTGTAGAGTGGGGGGTTGTGGAACCGAAGGAAGAGGAGCCCGCCACGGAGAGCAGCGATTCCGACTGGGAAGGGTTCGACTAGCTCCGCCCTTCGTTGTGGTCATTTATATTTATAGGAAGTAGCTCAAATACATAAAAGCGGGCTGGCCAGTCAATATCCCGTCCACTTTCTGACCTGCTCACGCAGCTCGTGCACGCTGCTTTTGACCTGCTTCTCGCTCTGGCCGTAGAGGTCTGCAGACTGCTTGGCCAGCTCGTCCAGAGATTTCTGGGCCTCGGCATGCTTCTTGGCAATCGTAGGGACCTGCTCCTGCTCGTACTTCCACGTCAGGGAGCGCACGTTTGCCCATGTATCGGGCAAGAAGTATGCAAACGCACCGGCGCCGAAGATCCACGGCACGGTCGCACGCACGAGAATATTGGAACGCCGCGCGAAAATGCTGCCGCTGAGGCCGGCAATAAGCACGTAGATCGAGCTCGGCAGCAGGTCCTCCTTGTCGGACTTGAGGGACGCCAATGTCTCAGCCACGGAGCGCTCACCGGCGCGGTACTTCTGGCCAACGACAGCAGACTTCTCGCCGGCGCGCGTGAGCGCGCGATCGGCGAACTGGCGCGCCTCGCCAAGGTAGCCCTCGAGCAGCTCGCTGATCTGCAGCATGCGACCACCGGCATTCACGCGGTGCAGATCGAGCTTCTTGGCAATCTCGGTCTCGGTCTCGGCTAGCTTCGTGTCGCGCGGCCGGCTCTCGTCTATTGTGCCCGCGTAGGGGGCCGCCGTGAAGTGCTGCTCGTCATCGTACACGGGTGGGAACTTCGGCTTTTCCTCGGCGAACGCGACGGGGATGGCAAGGCTCGCCAGCGATGCCGACGAGCAGACCCCCAAACCGAGCGCAACACGGCGATACATCCTGGATCTACGGCCTTTTGCGGTGGGTAGTGACTGCGGAATGGCTCGTTCCCCCCTGCCAGGGCAATAACCGGTGCTTAGTCACGCACCCGGCGCATGGCCAGTCAGGTTCATGGGGTCCGTGGTGTAGTTGCAGTTGTGTGACGGGGGCAATGCAGCGCTGAACATGAGAGCCATCGAACCATTCTTCATCCACTTGGAAGGGGCAGCGTGGATTTAGGCCCCGCTGCTCTTAACGGGGAAGTAGTCTGAAGGCTTAGTTCGAATTCGTGTTTGAGGAGCGTTAGCGCATTTTTACTCCACGCACTGTGGTTAGTTCCCTGCTGTGCGCAGCTCCACTTATTTCGGTCAATGATAAATAATTAATTAGTCTAGGTCGTACAGCTCTTCGTCAATAATTATAGCAGGCGTCTAAACCTTCTCCAGCTCGTCGTCATTCGTGTGCAGGAACAGGCCCATATCGACGTACTGCCGCACCGTATTGTTTAGCTCGTCGAGCGTGTAGCCCTTGTGGGCGACGCGTTTACGGACCTCGCTCATGGGGATCGAGTTTGTGCCGAACACACCGAACGTGTCCACGATGATCTGGTACACCTTGGAGTAGACAGACTCGCGGTGGGCCGGCGCGAGGTCCGTCTGTAGCGACTGCTTTGACGACTCGCTGAGCCGCAGCGCCTCGTCAACGTCCTCCTGGCTTACGACGGGCGAGAATCGCAGGCGCGCGAGGGCCTGTGCCATACGCATGATGCCGAGCAGAGCTCGCGGCGATGTGTATCCGAACTGGTTGCCCTCCTCGATGCCGCGCTTGTGCCGCTGGCGCATCTGCACATATGACGTGGCCACGAAATCGGCGACCTCCTTCGGGAACACGGGCCGGTACGCCTGCGCCTCGGCAATGTACTGGCGCATGAGGCTTGGCGACACAACGTCTTCGACGCTCGGGGCCTGGCTGTAGCGGTGCACGTTCGTGACATGCTCAGCCAGTAAGCGGTCGCCGTCCGGCGACGGCGTGTCCAGCAGCAGGAACATGAAGTCGAATCGCGAGAGAAGGGCAGCTGGCAGGTTGATGTTTTCGACGGGCGACAGCCGCGGATTATACCGGCCGTACACGGGGTTTGCGGCAGCGAGAATGGACGTGCGCGCATTTAGCGACGTCGACATGCCGGCCTTCGCAATCGAGACTGTCTGCTGCTCCATGACCTCGTGGATGGCCGTGCGGTCCGAGTCGTCCATCTTGTCGAACTCGTCGATGCAGCAGATGCCGTTGTCGGCAAGCACGAGCGCGCCGCCCTCGAGCATCATTTCGTCCGTGACGGGGTCGCGCATGACGGCGGCCGTGAGACCGACGCCGGACGAGCCGCGGCCCGTCGTGTAGATGCCGCGCGGCGCGACCTTCACGATGAACTTCAGCAGCTGCGACTTTGCCACACCGGGGTCACCCATGAGACACATGTTGATGTTGCCGCGGATCTTCATGCCGTCGCCCATTTCCTTCGTGACGCCGCCAATGAGCATGAGCAGCAGCGCCTTCTTCACGTCGAGGTGGCCATAAATCTCGGGAGCAATGGACCGGGCCAGCCGCTCGTACACATTGCCCTCGGCGCGGAACTGCGCCACGGGATTCTGCGCCGCGGGCAGCGCCTCGAGCTGGAGGCGCTCCTCCTCGTACGACTGCTTCAGCGAGTGCACGTACTGCACGTCGAGGAATGTGTCCGTGAGCAGTCCTGCGCGCAGGGCGCGAAAGCCCGAGTACGGCCGCGGCATGAAAATACCCGAGATGTCGACGGAGTCGCCCGGCTTCACGGCGCGCACAAGCGGGCCCTTCAGGTGCATCGTGAGCGAGCGCGGAATATGCCCGACCGGCACCTGGTCGGCCTGTTCCTGCACACGCACGTCCTGGAAAGCGAGGAACTTAGATGCGCGCGTCGACGGAAACAAGCGGCCCTTCGAGTTGTTGCTCACGCATTCCTGGCTCGGGCACTCCGTGAGCGGCGTGTACTGCTTCGACTTGACCTCCTGAAACACCTCGTTCCCGCACTTGTCGCACGTATATGCCGTGACAACAACGGCAGGCTTGACCTCGGACACGCGCGTGACGACGCCGCGCACAGTAATGAGCTTGCCAAGGTGCTCGCTGCGGACCTGGCGCACGGCAAGGGCCTTTTTTGCGTCAGCCGCGCCAGCATGCCGCACACCAGGCGTGAGCGGCTTGAAGTAGAGCGTGTAGCGGCGCGTGAGCTCGGGTGGGAACATCTCGCTCTCGGCGTCCGGCGCGGGCTGCGACGACAGTAGCTGCGAATCCTGCTGCATCTCCTCCTGAATGCGTTGGTTCCGCTGCACGCGGTGGTGCAGAATGACCTCGAGCACCTCGTCGTCATACGACACGTCTGTCGTCGGCGGCGGCAGCAGCGCGTCAACGACGCTCGACACGAGCTCGATGTAGTGCGCCGTGTTGTCCGTGATGCAGTCGACAATGGGCTTCGCGCCGCTCGTCTTCGCGGCTTTCTCGTACTTGAACATATCGTCCAGCTCGACGACAAACACGTCCGTCTCGCGGTTCGCGACCTGCTGCAGGCGCTCGCGGTACTTCGGCCGCGCGTCGTCGACCATAAGGTCGTCGTCGCTCTCCTCGCGGAAGTTCTCGAGGAACGCGCGCACGACCTCCTTCTGCCGCTCGTAGTTTACGTTCACCACAACGGTCGGCAGTGACATGCTGCAGAATCTGTCCAAGCGCGGTGGGTGCTGCGTAGAGGAGTGCGAAGATCGCGGTGCCGGCCCAAACAGGTAATCAAATTAATCTACCGTTCCCACGCGTTTTCGCGTATGTCACGTGTACACGTGGTCTGGCGCTGGGCCGCACATGTGGAGGGCCCTAAGGCGTGTGTGCGCCGCGAACAACGTCCATAATAATTATAAAAACAGGCCTAGCATGATCAGATACCTCCGCAGAGCGCCGCACGTCTCGCCCGCGTCTCGCCCGCGTCTCGCACACGGTAGGCCGGCGTTTCGCACGCGGTCGGCCAGCGTTTCTGTTCATAGGGGGACTCGAAGTCAGTAGCTAATTAAATAAAAGGGTTACTTGCGGGTCATTGCTCGTGAGATTCGTTAGAGAGGAGGGGGAGCCTGTGCGGCGGTGTGGAGGCTAGTTACAGCCGCCGTTTTCGCAGCTGCAACCAGGGCCGGTTACAGCCATGCTCAGAGGCATTCGCCCAACGCTCATTGTGGAGCGCGCTGGCAGAATGAACGGGATCGTGGCCCCACCGATGATGTAGGCGAGTGTGAGAGAGCGCGAGGAGCCACGGACGACAGAGGACATGGAATTGGGCAGTATGAAGGCGGAGCGGGACGGACAGGTAATGTTCGCGGCGCCGAGCAGCAGATTTAAATATATGAGGGCGGCACCCTTAACGCGAGCGGTTAGGGACGTCGCTGGCGATACGATTATATAAACAAAACACCGCGAATGCGATCACTCCGCGGGATCCCGGCGTAGTGCATCAGCAAACCATGGCCGACAGGAGCGCGCCGTTCGAGTCGCGCCTGGTTGGGAAGCTGGGGCTGGACGCTCGTAGCACCGTCAGTAGCGTGCTTGTGCTCAGCCTCGCCTCGAAGCAAGTGCTGTACCACCGGAACGTTGATAACCCAACATCAGCCGCGCTTGCGTCATTCGATGCATGGGCGGCGTCAGCTAAGCTTAGCTGCGGAGGAGACGAGCAACCGCGCGAACCTGTCCTGCTCAAGGTTTACAAGCAAGCCCCCGAGGGCGCTAAAAACTCATACAAGGCACTCTATTCTGGTAAGTACTGCCGGCGCGCAATTGTCCTGGAACCGTATACTAACATGCAATTCGATAGACGGCTCTTATCTCCTGTGCGCTGACGTGCTAACGGCACCGCCGGACTCCGACGCCTGACCCCACACGATACGCCGACTGCATTGCGGCTACCCGCACGGTACCTGACAATCCGGCGGTAACCCGAAATAGGTTAGTCGATCTCCGGCCAGTCACCTGACCGCCCGGCGAGCAGCGAGACGCGTGGTGGGACGAGCTGCCTCCGCAGTAGCTGCCTACAACGAGTCGTTACCTGTGCAGGCACCTGGGGACGGCGGCGAGCTCGGAGCACAAGACAATGGCAGACTGGCTAGCCCAACTGCACCGCCGCACAAGCATGAGCGACGGCTCGTCCTCGAGCTCGCTCGAGCCCACGTTCCGCCTGAACAACCCGCGCAACCGCGGGCGCCGCGTAACGTCCGGCGGCAGCATCATCCGCGCGCCGCGGCGCAATGTCCTCAGCGGCGACTTGTCCATGAGCAGCGAAGAGATCGGACTCGAGTACCCCGTGCTCGGTGGCTGGAACGCGAATGCACGGCGCGCGCCGGAGGATGAGCGCGTTGTGTTTGTTGATGCCACTGACCGCCGACTCGTGGAGCCCGTGGCGCAGTTCGGCGACGCGGCCATGCGCGAGGAAGCGCCGCGAGAGCTGCGCGACCTCGTGGCGAAAAACGTCGAGACCGTGAACCGCATGGGCGAAGACGAGTGGCTGCTGCGCTAACCGTGTACGCGCCCGACCAGCATGCCGTCCTAGCTGCTGCGATATCCAAGCACGACCTGCTTATTATGAAGAGCGCAGCCACAGTTGCTTTGTTCGTTTAGTGAGGCGAGGTGGTCGAGGCTGCGGGCAAGCCTGCAGACAAGCCTGTGCGGCCCCACATTCCGTGCAACCAGGTACCCAATGCGAAGCAGCACCCTTTTGCAGGTCGCTTCCACTGTTTCTGCGGTAAAAGACTGACCGAGGCTTAAAAGTGGCGCGGGAAAGGGTGAATCTCTGATATAACTTGTAAAGGAGTTGAACTGCGAGTTGCTCGAGGTCATGAGACTCCTTTTCACGTTCATTTTGACCCACGGTGGAGAACAGCGTTCTTTCCGCGTCGTCACTGCCATTGGAGGTCCCGCTACGGCTCACTTCGATGTCACTGAACAAGTTGGACGACCTCGCTAATAAAGAACCTCGGCGGCGCTCTAACGCTCCCACTAGTAATAAGTCTATACTGGTTATTAGGCGTGCGTTCCTTAATGATAGCCTTTTATAATGCCCGAAACGTGTTAACATCCATGCCGGTTCAGCCACAGTCTCAGATAGTCAGATAGTCTTACAATGAGTCCTTCTATATCCGCAAGGCCATCTGCGGAACTGTGCGAGGGCCACGCGCGAAAGCATGCGGACGAAGCTACGATCCGCCTACCACAGTAGCGCGTAGGAGCGCAGCACAGTAGCGGCACGCACCATCATAGGCTCCACCCGTAACTCAAACTGCCGATTGGCTACTGTTTGGCCGCATACCCTTCTGCTTAGGCGCTTCTGCGTAGGCGCGCGCCGGTTTCGTCACCTTCGCCCGTTATACATAATAAGCCCTTACCACGTTTTCCTGAGCACCACCAGCGCGACGCGTCTCCGAGCCGCCGTCAATATATGCTCGTGAGGCTCGAGGATTTCCGTGCGGCATGGTCCGAGGTTGCGAAGGAGTCGCTATCGCACTCGACGTGCCGCGTCGTTGTGTTTGTGGCGTGCCTCGATGTGGACGCGCTGTGCGCGGCGCGCATGCTCAGCGCGCTGCTGAAGAAGCACCTCATCACGCACAAAACAGTGCCCGTTGTCGGGTACAGCAGTCTGCGCGACGCGTACTTCCGGCTCGATGACGCCGTGCGCAATGTCTTCTGCGTAGGCTGCGGCGCCGGCGCTGACCTCGACGAGTTTCTCGGCCTCGACAGCAGCGCTCCAGACGAGCCGCCGCGGGCACGAATACACGTTTTCGACAGCCACCGCCCGTGGAACCTCAATAATCTGTACGGAAGCGACCACGTATTCTGCTACGATGACGGCGTCTCGGACGAGCTCGGGCCCTACGAGAAAGCGTACGAGTTCCTGGCCACGGACGGCGCCGACGGCGCCGAATCAGCCACGGGCAGCGAAGACGAGGCTGTGCAGGGCGGAGACGACGAGTCCGAGCTGCCGCGTAAGCGCCGAAAGGCGCGAGCCGTAGCATCGGACTCTGAGCCCGAGAGTGACACGGAGGACACGCAGCCCGACGAGGAGAACAAGGCACCTGCGAACGCCTCCGAAAACGAGAATTTAGACGAAAACGAGCCCGAACACGCGACTGAAAACGACAGCATAGGGCTCGGGTCGCGGCGCAGACGCAAGGCGGCGAAGCGTGCCGAGTACATGCGCCTGCTCGAGCAGTACTACGCGCGCGGGTCGCACTTGCTCTCGACGAACGCCGTGCAGATGTACACGCTCATGACGATGATTGGCGAGACGTCGCTGCAGCACCTGTGGCTGGCGCTCGTCGGCGTGACGTCCGTAGAGCCTCAGCACCCGCAGCTCTACAGCATGCTGCTGCCGACGCTGCACGGCGAGATGCGGCGGCTGAACGAGATTGCCGTGAACCGCGACGGCCGCAGCAAGACGACAGCGAGCCGCCGCATCACGATCCACGCCGAGACGGACTACTCGCTGTTTCTGCTGCGGCAGTGGTCGCTCTACGAGAGCATGATCCACTCGTCGTACGTGTCGGCGAAGCTGTACCTGTGGCGCGAAGACGGGCGCAAGAAGCTGCACAAGCTGCTCGCGCGCATCGGCATCACGCTGCAGGACGCGCACCAGACGTGGATCCACATGAAGCCGCAACTGAAGCGCGAGCTTAAGCCGAAACTCGAGAGCGTGAGCGCAAGCTACGGCATCGAGGGCATCACGCGGCCCGGCATTGTGCGGCGGTTCGGCCTCGACGGCACGCTCAGCGCCGGGGACTGCGCCGAGAGCGTGGCGGCCCTGCTCGAGGCCGGCGACCCGGCACATTTTTCGGCGTCGGGGCTAAAGCACGACGCTGCAGCCGACGGCGCGGCGCCAGACGACGCGAGCTCGACGTGGGCACAGTATTTTTGGACGGCGTGGGATGCCATGGACTCGTACACGCGGCTGTGTGCCGGCGCGGACCAGGCGAAGCTGCTGCAGCGCGCCGTCGTTGCGACGGGCAACTCGATCTTCGACAACAACCTGCCGAAGGACCTGCACACGTTCCGCATGGTCATTGTGCAGGAGGCGCCCGAGCTCGACGTATTTCTGAACCCGCTGTCGCTGCAGCGGCTCGGCATCTGGATCTGCGAGGGCTGCGCCGAGATCCACACGGCGAACATCCCCCTCATTCTGGCCCTGCTCGACGAAAAACGCGACGTCTTCCTCGTGCTCGGCATGGGCCGCTACAAGTCGCGCGACGAGGGCGAGGCCGCCGACGAGGCGGAGTACAACCAGTTTGGGCGCCAGTTCCAAACGACGGCCGCGGCCGTGAACGCGAAGATCCGCGTCGACGCGTTCGAGTCCGCAATTATCGAGGTCGCGCGCGACGATCTGCCGCGATTCCTCGAGGCTCTCGACTCGGAGCTGCGGCCAAGGCCCTAAAAACAAACTCTATTTATTTCGTAACTAACACAACTAATGCTGCCAAGCGCCGGCAGCCGCCGGGGCCGTGGCGCGACTCCGCAGACTAAACGGCTCATTCTGGTTCAGACTTCAGACTTTGCCGGCGTAGGCGTCGAGCACAAAGCTGCAGTCCGGCCCGTCCTCGGTCGTCGGCTGCGAAATACATACGTAGCCGCTGTTATCCGGGTACACGCACTTCAATTGCGAGTCTGGAAACACGCAGGGACATTCGTGTGGCGCATTTACGCAAGTGAGCGTGTCCTCGCACAGGTACGTATCGCAATTCAGCTGGTTGTACGTGTTTTCGACCATGTTGTTCACGGGGCGCTGCTCGGCCTGCGCTTGCTTCTGCTGCTGCTGCTGTTGCTGCTGCCCCTGGAATATCTGCTCGAAGAAGCTACCGAACTGCGCAGAGCATGTCGCGGCCAGCGCGAGACAGACAAGGGCTTTCATTAGCGTCCGTCTTAATTTACACGTCGACGCGAGGTGGTCTTAAGGCCGACCCTAACATCGGGCTCTCTAGCATAACATCGCACTCTCTAGCAGCCACGGCGACCGTCCGCAGAGGCAAGACAAGCGTGACCCACTCGCAGCAACCTCTGAGGAGGTAGTTGCGCCACAGTAGCATATTTATGCTATCCTTTTTCTTGCTGCCGCTGCGGGGGCTGGGGCGGGCCCCCGGGCCGTGCCATCTCTATAGTTAAGCCTCTATATCAAATAAACAAAGTGAGAGTGTGTCGTATAAATATTTCACCATGCGGTACATGGGGGAGTACGAGGCCGAGCCACTGCACAGTGGGCTACAGGCCGCAGCAGCTCTCATCGGTGGCCCCAGAGTTGTTGCCACAGAGTTGTTGCCATAGAGTCATGATTATAGCAGGTTAGGCATGCACGGCTCCAGCACAGATACTGCAGTGCGGAAAAGCTTTACAGGCCTCGACCGAGATGCGTGAGAAGAGCGTTGCGGTATGCGGCCGCAAAGAGCGTTGCGGTATGCGGCCGCAAAGAGCATTAAACGGGCTACATTGTGGTCACGCTGCTGCGCGAGCACAAGCATAACGTCCCTAGCCCGCAAAACAAGGCGCACAAGGCGCACAAGGCGAGCTCGCCGCAGACACTTCCTGCGCAGGGCCCGCCACTCAACGCACCCTCCGGCAGCACGCTCCTGCGTGCTGCTCGGCTCCCCTAATCGCCCTTCTCGCTCATGACCGTCTTCACGGGCTCGGACTCGAGGTAGAGCCGGTGCTCGTAAATGTAGCGAATGACGGAGCTGGGCGTGAGGTACTGCACGCTCATGTTACGTCGAATAAACAGGCGCACCTTCGTGGACGAGATGTCATTGTAGATGAGCTGCTTGATGACGAGCACGTTGTGGCGGTGTTCGTACATGATGTCGTGCGAGAGCAGGAAGCTGCGCACGTCCGAGCCCGTGCGCTCGACGATCATACAACCATAGCGGCCGAGGATGTGGCGCAGGTCGTCGTCAACCCAAACGTTCGGCTCGCCCATGCTCTCGATGAGGTCGCCGCCGGCCAGGAGCATGATCTTCACGCCGCGGCGGCCGCCCTTTGCCTCCTTGCACTCGACGCCGCGGCGACGCACGTTCACCTCGTAGTTGAAGTGGTCGAGCACGACGGCCGTGCGCTGGTACGCCGGCTGCAGGCTTTCCCACGCGTCGACCATGAGCCACGAGCTCGTGCGCTCGCAGGCGAGCTCGCACATGCGGACGCGGTGGTGCGAGGGCGCGAGGCCGGCCTTCTTGTAGTGGTCGCTCACGGGCGAATAGTAGCCGCCGATGACCTCGAAGCGCGTTTGGTCGCTGACGGCGTCAAGCGCCATCTCGAACATGCGCAGGTGCAGGTACGTGATGGGGCTGAACGAGCCGCAGGCCACGAGCACGAGTGGCGACTTTGTCGGGTCGCGCAGCTGCGTCGCTAAGCGGTGGTCCGGGAACTGGTAGTCCTCGAGCTTCGTTGCCTGGCGCCGCACATCGCCAGGAACCTCCTCAAGGTCCGCCGCATTCAAGTATTCGGGTTCGTGGATCTCGGGCACGAGGAACGTGCGGTCGCGCGTCGACGCGTTGCGCGGGATGCCCTGCGGAATGTCGTTGAACATCTCACCCTCGACCTCGACGTCCGAGGCCACTGCCGACGCCGCGTCTGTCGGCGTCTCGAAGCCCGAGCCCATGAACCGGTGGATGGGCCCGTTGTCCGGGATCTTCGACACGCTCATGTAGCGCGCGCGCTCGCTGTTCGACTCACTGGGGGGCACGAAATCAGGTGCCTTGCGGGGGTCCATGGCTTTGGAACTCGCACAAACTCGTGCACAGGATGGAGGGAGGTAGAGCCACAGGTCAGGCGCACGGCCACGGCAGTCTCGTCCAGCTGCGGATGCGGCACTTCGCGAGGGATAACGAACTGTATGACACAGACGATTTCCCGCGCGCCGCGGCCGGCCCAGCGTCCCAGCTTCGTAAGCCGTAACGGCGAACATGGTGCATGCGCGTGCATAAACCTTGCTGCGGTGTCGCGCGTCCCTGCATGCATGGTCCGTGAAGCATGCATGGCCAGTGTTGAGTGGCCGTACCGCTGGCCGCCTAGCCGCGGCCAATGTGGCCCCTGCTCATTGGCAGCAGCCGCCCGTGTTTCGCCGCGGGCCTGCGTTCAACGTGAGAATGCAGGCGCCGTCTCTGGCCCGTACGCCGCTGTCTCGCTACAACCTGCCTTTTCAGTACCGTTGAACCCTACTATGCTCAGCCTTGGCCCGCCGGAGCCCGCCTTAGCCCGCCTTGACCTGCCGTAGCCCGCCTTGCTGGGGCCTCAGTAACTTCGGCTCGGGAATAGGCCGCAAAGCGTGCGCTTAGACGTGCTCGCCTCGCGCTCAGCCTGTGACTGCTGCGGTCGGCTACGGGTCGAGCGGCGACTCGGCACGACTCGCAACGATCCACGGCTGCCCGCGCTCCTCGAATTCGGCAAGCGAGCAGTACAACATGACGTCGTCTATCGCCTCAGCATCGTTAATGCAAGCGTTTGCGTAAAAACCGCAGGACTAATATTAGGCGCGCTGGGCGCGGTTTTTAATAATTACACTATGTACATTTACTTGCCGGCCTCGTCCGGTAGGAGGACACTGGCGCAGCCCGCATACACGCCGACGGCGTCGACGACGAACTCGCGCGTCTCTTCCATGGCCAGCTCGGCTGCACCAACGTAATCGGCCTCGACGCCGTACTTCGGCAGGTACACGCGCGTCCTGCTCGCGGGGCCGCGCGCCGCGCCCCAGGCGACGTGCGACACGACGCCGTCCAGCCGCTCGCCGGGCTGCACTTTGGGCAGCGTGTCGAACAGCACGAGCTGGCGCTGGTACTCACGCACGAGCTCCTGGCTGACCTGCAGCCACGGCACCATGCGCGCCAGATCCGTTTCGCTAAAGGGCGGCGCCGCGCCCTGCAGGTGCGCGCCAATCTGGCAGTGCGCTATGTAGTCCTCAAGTCGGCGCAGCGGCGACGTGAAGCGCGTCGTCGCGTCGTAGCCAATGCCAATGTGCTTCTCAGGAACAACGGACACAACGGACTTCTGCACAACAGGCCGCCACGCAAAGCCGAGCAGCCCGTTCTGCGCCTGCAGCGCCGCCGCATAGTCTTGTTGCAGCTGCGCCGACTGCGTAAGGACGCGCTGCGCGCGGTACAGCAGCGGAATCTCGCGCTCCTGGCAGTACACGGCCACAAGATGGTTTGCCATGAGCATGAACTCGCTCACAATGCGGTACGCAATGCCGTCAGCGCTGGACTCCATATCGAACGCGCCGTTCGCCAGCCTCTGTGCGCGCAGCGCCTGCGCTGCCGCAAAGAAGTCGGCGAACTCGTCGCGCGACGCGTTCACCTCCTCGGGCGTCTTGTTCACAATGCGGGTCAGCATGAGCGGCGCGAGCTCTACGTTACTGAATTGCCGCGTCTGCAGGTCCAGATCTACAAACAGTGAAAGAGACGCGCGGCGCTCGCCGCTGATGAGGCCCATGGCGCCCGTCAGTGCGCGCGGCAGCATAGGGATGGCCGCCCCGTTCAGCTCGTACACCGTCGTGGGCTGCTTCAGCAGCTCCTGCACGAGAGGCCCCGAGTCCGTGAATGCACTCGGGTTCGCAATGTGCACGCCGAGGCGCACCGTGTTCGGCGCGCTAAGGCGCTCAAGCGAGATCCCATCGTCGACCTCGAGCGCGTCGGCACTATCAATGCAGTACACAGGCGCATCAAACTCCTGGCGCAGGCGCTTCAGCTGGTCGCGCGTCTGCTTCACCTCACAGCCGCTGTCGCCGTCTCGGCTTGTGAACCAGCTGTACCGCAGCTTGCCGCGCACGCCGCCCAGGGGCAGCCGCAGCAGCTCGGCGGCCGCCGCCGAGTCGAGGCGGCCCGCGGACGGGTACCGCTCGCGCAGTAGCTCAATGGCGCGCGACTCGCCCTCGGCACTCGGCACGTTCTCGCGCGCGTAGTCGGCAATAAAGTCGCTGCCCTGCTTCGTATTGTTCCCGTAGATAACCTTCAAGTTCCGGCGCTCCGCATTTAGAGGCAGCACCGTGAACGCATACTTCCCCGTGTACGAGAAGTCGAGCAGGCACTTGTGCACGAGCGTGTAGTGGTCGAGGCACAGCCGCACGGCGTAGAAGTCGGCCACGGCGTACGTCGACGCCTCGCTCGGGCAGACCTCGAGCACGAGGTCCACGAACGAGGATGTTGTGGCCCGCTGCTGCTGGCGGCGCCCGAGGGCGGCGCTGACGCCCGGCAGCAGCCGCTGTGCGCGCTTCATGGCGTCGTTGTAGAGGTGGCGCAGCGGCCGCGCGATAAGGCGGTGCACGGCCTGGCTCACGACCTTCGACGTCGGCGCGCTCGACGACACGCTCGGCTCAACCCCGAGCTCAAGCGCCATGTCCGTGGCGGCGCTGTCCGGCATAAACAGGCGGCCGCCAAGGCTGCGCACGCGCGCCGCGCTCACAAGCGACATGAGCCGCGCGTCTACCATGCTGCGGAATACCTCCTTCGCGCGGCCGACCGCGTCGGCCACAATATATGGGCCGTCGGGCACGTCCGGCGTGCCAATTACGACGACAGGCTCGAGGTTCAGCAGCACGACGTCGCCAAGATCAAGCGGCTTGTATAGCTCGTCGACGCGGCAGGCACGGTTTAGAAAGTGCGTGCCAATGCGCGCGCCAGCATCGTCCCATTGCGCCGCGCGCCCCTCCATTTCGCGCAGAATTGCATCGTACGGCTTAGGCTCGGCGGCGTCCGGCGCGGCCGGAGCCATGCGCGCCGCGCGCGGCGACTGCGGCGACTGCGGCGGCTGCGTCGACGCAAGGCGCGCAAACACGGGTCTTCTTGCATATATCCAACATTGCGCCCGTGCGGCGGAGCGGTAGAGCATTGCGTGCGCAGCCCAAAATACGGTGTTTACGTTTCGAATTTGTGGTTGAGGCGGGCCGGGTACGGTTACTAAAAAAAATTACGGTTCACAGGGACCAGCGGCCGCCCGAACCCTGCGCTAGGGCAGTCAATTTTTCCCTGCGAAGCATTTGGTCAGCATCGCGGTGGGAGACGGAGCTGGTTGCGTAATCAAGCGCCTGCCGACCAAAGTGTTGCCACCGTTTTGATCCTTCCAGGCCGTGTGTTTCGCGGTCGATTAGCAGTCTAGAGACCGATTTGGAGCCCGATTCGCGCCTGACGAAGGAACTGCCAGCACAGTGAACGTAGCGACGAGACTCCATGGCTTCCGTACAGAGCGCTCACATGAACTACGACCCTCTCTCGGCGCCGGCCGGCACGAAGCGCAAGATCGGCGACGTGGGGGGGTCCTCCGGGCGGGCGGACGACCCCGAGACCGAGACACCCGGCGCGCACGAGCTGGGCGCCGACGCCGACGGCGAGCCGCGCGGCGAGATGTCCGAAACGAAGCGCCGCGCGCAGAACCGCGCCGCGCAGCGCGCCTTCCGCGAGCGCAAGGAGCGGCACTTGAAGGAGCTTGAGACGCGGCTTGCGCAGCTCGAGTCCGAGTCGCGCAGCTGGAAGTCCACGAACATGGCCCTGCGCAGCCAGCTCAGTCTTCTTGAGGAGGAATTGCAGCACTACCGCCGCCCTACGGGCGGCGAGCCTTCGGTCGCACCAGCGCCTGGCCTAGACACACAGTCCAGCGGGCTGCCCGCACATATGCTGCCGCGACAGGGCCAGACGGCGCCGCCTTATGCGGCGCAGCCCGACCGAAACGCGCAGCGCGACACGCACAGCAACTCCTCACACAACGGCAGCAGCCCCGAGTCCATGTCTATACCGGGGCTGTCGTTTGACTCGCCCGGATCAGGCTCGTCGTCGACGCCGAACCGCGCCGACGAGTTCTGCGACAAGCTGTCGCTGGCCTGCGGCACGCGCGACCGGCCCGTGCCCATTGGCGCACCGCAGATTGCGGCCGAGAGCCCGCGCTGGCAGGAGGACGCTGTGCTAAATGGCCTGAACAATGACTGGGCGCGGCGCGGCAGCTGGGGCAGCAACGCCGTCGGCGCCCCTGCGTACGGTGGTGACGCCGGTCTTGGCGCGAACGACGTGTTTGCGCTGCCCGGGTCCGGTCTAGATGCGGCGCCAGAAGGCGGCGCTGGGCTTGCGTACGGCGGCGCGCCGCCGAGCAAGATGGGCGGCGGCACAGATGACCCATTGAACCTGGACTTCGGCATTCTGGCCTCCGGGTTTGGCGGGTTCGGTACACCTGCGGGCAAGCCGGCCGAGCAGCAGCCGTTCAGTAGCATGAGCCCATTTCCGGTGAACAACATGAGCGGGTTACTGAACAACGACTACGGCATGTTCGACCCGCTCGAGGATATGCTCGAGTGGACGCCATCGAAGGACGCGCAGGCGGCGCAGCTGCCGCCGGCGCAGCCGCAACCATCACCAGCACAACAACAGCATCATACGTCACAGCAGCCCGCGCCACCACGGGCGTCGCCAGGATCGCAGGCGGGCCGCGGCGCGCCGGGAGTGTCGCCGCACACACAGCCGTCGCCACGGCACGCAGAGACGGCTTTCAAGGTCGAAGAGTCTGACATGGGCCAGATGGGCCAAATGGGCTTCTTCGGCTCGAAGGACATGGGCCCGCTGGACGGCCTCGAGGAGCAGGTGCCTGCCGCTTCGCAACGGTTCATTCCGTGCTCGGACGTGTGGGACCGCATCTGCAGCCACCCACGGTTCGGCGAGATCGACATTAACAGCATGTGCCAGGAGCTGCGCAGCCGCGCGCGGTGCTCGAACACGGGTGTGGTGCTCGACGAGGAGGATGTGAACAAAGTGCTGGGTACGATTGGATGAAGCTATTTTTTTTATTATTATTGTCTAACATGCATAATATATGAGACGTCATTTACGAACTGCCGGCAGCGAGGCCGCGCCTTTGCCGCAGCAGTGCCTTTGCCGCCGTTCGGCCGGCCGCGCCATCGAATCTGCTTTTCACAGCACTGCGCCGCGACTGCGCCGCGACTGCACCGCGACTATGCGTGCATGCGCAGCACGAAGTTTACCACGACGGCGGCCAGCAAAAAGAAGCAGAGCATTGTCGGCCCGAAGCGGTCGTCGTAGGGCCCGCGCCGCGCTTGCGGATGGCGGCTGCGCGCCAGTGGTACGTCACGAGCGCGTACGCCATGGTGGCCATTGCGACAAACGTGAACAGCGCGGCCGAGTAGCGGCCGACTTGGTCGCCGAAATTGAGCAGGCCGACGGCAAGGCCGCCGAGAATGACGGTGAAGTTCAGCCATGACAGAAACGTGCGCTCGTTCGCGAAGAACACCTTCGGCTCGACCCGCACAGGCAGCGCAATGCGCTTGCCGTTGCCCCCTCGTAGAACCGGACCGCTCATCAATGCTGGCCAGGGCTCGTTGTGCGCGTGCGTGTGTTAAGCTGTGAAGCCGGTCGTGCGCACGTGGGCGATCGGCGGCCGCTGGGGGGGAGAGGTGGGTAGTGGCCTGCTGCTCGTGATGACAAAAATATTTTTACGCGATAACGCGAGCCGCCGCCGAGCGTCCTCAAAACCGCCGAGCGTCCTCGAAACCGCCCACTTAGCGTCGAGGTGTCAGAATGGGCCCCCTCGCACGCGTGCTTGCCCGCACGGAGATCGCCGGCGTGCTGGCGCGCCCGACGTGGACCGTGCACGATCTCGTTGACCACGCGGCGCCGCTCATTGACCCGCCCTCGGAGCAGCGTCTGCAGCGCCTAAGCCAGCTCGCGGGCCTTGACGCGCCGACGCCGGCCATGCTCGAGTCATTCCGCAACCAGCTCAAGTTTGTCGAGACGCTCACGGACGTCGACGCCGCCGACGTCGAGCCCGTCGCGCGCCTCGTGCCGGCCGTTGAGGTGCCGTCCCTCGAGGACGCGCTGCACACCGCCGCGTCGGAACCCGAGATCGGGCAGTGGCGGCCGGCCGATCTCGCCAGCGACAGCAGGGGCGACTTCTACGTCGTCCGCGACACGCTGCACACGGACGCTTAGACGGCCGAACGCAACGGCGGCGCACAACCTAGCATAGTGATAGAGCACACACCCCTAATTGTATGTACAGCTTACTTGCCTACGCGTATCTACAGAATGCGCCAATGCCGCCGAATGCTGGAGCTAACGTTGTTGCGCAGCCATTGCGCAGCCATGGCGCAGCGAACGACGCGCGCGCCGCCACTTAGAAGAGACCGACGCGTTGCATGCGCTCGCGCCGCCGGCGGATGCGCTGCTGCACGAGCCAGCCGTAGAAAATACCCGCGGCCGAGCCGGCGACGTGGCCGGCGTAGTCGATGCCGGCGCCCATGAACGCGCCGCGCCGCGACACCATGGCGAACGCGTTGTAGCCCATCGTCAGCAGAAACACGTACCAGGCGCCAATGGGCAGCGGCACAAACCAGAGGGCCAGCTTCGCGTCCGGCACGAGATACGAGAACACGCCGAGGCACGAGAACACGGCGCCGGACGCGCCGAGCGACGGCAGGAACACGGGCCGCCGCAGCAACGCCGGCAGCAGCATGCTGCCGAGCGAGCTCAGCACGCAGCTGTCCAAATACGCCTCCAGAAACAGGCCCGGGCCCATCCAGCGCGCAATGGGCACGGCAAACTGCCAGAGCACGAACATGTTGAGGGCGAGGTGCCAGAAGTTCTGGTGGCTGAACGCCGAGCCGAGGAGCTGCCACCCGCTAAAATAGGCCGGCGTCTTCTGTAGCAGTCCGTAGCGCGTCATGAACCGGCTGGCCGCGCCGGGCATGCGCCACGCCAAAAAGCCGGCCACGTTCAAACCGATAATCGCCGACACAATCAGCTCCGGCTGCCGCCGCAGCGGCCGTAGTGCGGGCAGATCCATCACGCGCGGGACCACGAAGTAGTCGAATGCAACCACGCCGGCCGTGAACACGAGCGGCACCTTCCAGTGCGACCACCACGACGGGCCGGACCCGCCGCCGCCGAACCGGTTCCACCGCGGCCCAAGCTCGCGGTGCGTGGCAAGCCTCGCTATATTGCTCGAGAACGGGCGCACCAGCGGCTTCGTAAACAGGCCGCGCAGCATAGGAGAGATGTCTACGCCGCCGTGAATGGGCTGCTCAATTTACGAACCACTCAGATTAACCCTAACCGCGCACCACGCGCGCCACGGAACAAGCCCAGCACTCTGCTCTGCACAAGCATGGCTCTGCGCTCGAGCCCGGTCCTGCGCTCGAGCCCAGGCCTTTACTGCGTAGTTGTATGTTACGGGGAAACAATGTCTAAATGGGGTGCGAAAGTTCGCTGCGGTTTCGGCGCACGCGTGCCAGCTCTGCTAGCATTCAGCGCGGCTTCGGTCAAGAACGCTGCGCACTGAGAGCGGAAACTGAGCACTCCACACCAATAATTATATACTCGTTAAATGAGGATGGCACGCTTGAACAGGCCGTAGTACTTGCACAGGTGCGCATGAAGCGCGCCCACGCGGGGCTCGACTAGTTAAATACATGTCACGTGCCGCGACAGGCTGCCGCGACAGGCGAGACCTACATCTGTGGGCACGGGTATGCACACAGTGACAGATATTATGTGGGTCGCGCGAATCTTGCAAAGGCCCCGGCCGCTAAAGAGACCGTCGAATTTCGATCTCTAAATTTGGGCTCGAGCCCTGCAAGCGGCCCAGCACACGGCCGGGCTTGGTGGTTGGGCCGCGCTTTTGTGAACGTCCGCGTCGCGGGCGCCGTCTGCGCAGCAACGTTGCGCTGCTACTGCGCGACGCGCACGTCTAAGCAAGGCGCCGGCGCAGGGGCGTTTAGCCAGAACCGCTGCGTCGCGGGCTCGCCCCGTCGCAACAAGGTACTTTGGAAGCAGTTAGTTCGGAATTAATAGCGTTGGCCGGTAATATCACTGGTTAAGGGGGGCTGTGACAGGCTCAATTCGCGAGCCCGCAGCGCGCGCGTCTCACCATCGCTGAGCCGCTGCTGGGGGGGAGGCCGTTTGGCATCAGTTTATCGACACGTGATACCGCTAATGCCACTTGCTGCCAGCGCCGCTTGCGCGCGTAGCCCTGCTGCACCCCGCGGCGCCTCGCGCGCACAGCGGCACGTTGCGCGGCGACACCATTACGCCGCCCTGGGCCGCGGGAACGACGACCGACGGCGTCGCGAACGCTGCGAGCTTCGCTGCACCTGACCGCCACGCGCGGGGGCCGCCGCGCCTGAGCATGTATTGCTGCGGCGGCCCGCTGCGAACTGAGGCAGAACCCGTACCCATGGCTCACGTAAGGCCAGCCAATCAGGCCATTGTGCCAGGGCAAGGGCGCCACCCTGCTATGCATGCGCAGACACTGACGTTGGGCGGCCTTTTAAAAGCAGTGGTGATCACGACCTTCCGTTTTCCTCACCAGCACCAACGTCCTGTAACAAGCCGTGCCCAGTACAACCATGAGCAAGCCGATTGCATTCAAAGAGAGTGTCACCATCACCGTCCTGGGCGCCAGCGGTGACCTGGCGTCGAAGAAGACGTTCCCGGCCCTGTTCACGCTGTTTGCGGAGGGGCTGCTGCCGCCGCAAACGCAGATTTTCGGCTACGCGCGTAGTGACCTCACCGATGAGAAGTTCTACGAGAAGGTAACGGCGCACTTCGACCTTATCGGGCCCCGCACGAAGGCGAAGGTCGAGGAGTTCAAGAAGCTGTGCACGTACGTGAAGGGCCAGTACACGGACGACGAGAGCTTCGCCGGCCTGAACAAGGCGCTTACTGAGGCCGAGAAGAACATGAAGGAGCGCAACCGCCTGTTCTACCTCGCGCTGCCGCCGTCGCAGTTCGCCGAGGTTTGCAAGCACCTCAAGCACGAGTGCTACCTGTCCGGCGACGAGGGCCACGTGCGCGTCATTATCGAGAAGCCGTTCGGCCATGACCTCGCCAGTAGCCGCGAGCTGCAGAGCCACCTCGCGCCCCTGTTCAGCGAGGAGGAGATCTACCGTATCGACCACTACCTCGGTAAGGAGATGGTCAAGAACCTCACGATTGTGCGCTTCATGAACATGTTCATGATGGGCTGCTGGAGCAACAAGAACATCTCAAACGTGCAGATCACGTTCAAGGAGCCCTTCGGCACGGAGGGCCGCGGCGGCTACTTCGACTCCATCGGCATCATCCGCGACGTTATGCAGAACCACTTGATGCAGGTGCTGTCCCTTGTCGCTATGGAGCGTCCCGTATCGGACGGCCCCGAGGACACGCGTGACGAAAAGGTGAAGGTTCTGCGCACGGTCCGCGCCGTGAAGGACGAGGACATCGTGCTCGGTCAGTACGAGGCCGCCGAAGTGAACGGCGAGCAGAAGCCTGGCTACAAGGAGGACGAGACGATCAAGAACAAGGACACAAAGACCCCTACGTACGCGGCCATCACGATGTACATCGACAACGAGCGCTGGGACGGCGTGCCCTTCATTCTGAAGGCCGGCAAGGCACTTGACGAGTCGAAGGTCGAGATCCGCCTGCAGTTCCGCTCCGTGCCGGGCTCGGCCTCGCAGGGCGTGGCGAACAACGAGCTTGTGTTCCGTGTGCAGCCGAGCGAGGCCATCTACCTCAAGATGAACACGAAGTTCCCTGGTCTCAAGTCCGAGGCCGTCGTAACGGACCTCGACCTGTCGTACCGCCGCCGCTTCAGCAACATCCAGATCCCGCAGGCCTACGAGTCGCTCATTCTCGACTGCCTGAACGGCGACCACTCGAACTTCGTGCGTGACGACGAGCTCGACGAGGCATGGCAGATCTTCACGCCCCTCCTCAAGAGCATTGACGAGGGCAAGGTCGCTATGGAGTCCTACGCGTACGGCTCGCGTGGCCCGAAGAAGGCTGAGGAGCTCGTGAAGGCGAAGGGCTACGTGCGCTCGAAGTCGGACGAGAAGTACACCTGGCCGACGACGACGGACCACTCCAAGATTTAGGCACCCTCTATGCGGGCATATAGCGCTATACTTAAAGGTGCGGTTAACCAGCTTCTACGATCAATAATAGCATGAAGATAACAAAACAAAAAAAACCCAAAAAGAAGAAAAAAGACAAAAAAGCATCTCAAATAACATCGGCGCGACCTTTTGGGCCACGAAGCAATGCTATGCGATCGCTTTGGGCCTCTCGTGCCAGATTTTGGCCACGGCTGTGTGCACGTAATGCGCTGACTACCGACGCAAAAATAGGTTATAGCGCTAGTGGTGGCCGCTCGTTAGTTCGCCTGTGCCGTCCTTCGCTACGTCTGCTCGACTTATCTACACTTTCTATACACACCTTTTTGAAGAGTATCTCACTAAACGGTTCGGTGCACTGGCCGAGGCGGTTCCTGCTGCTGTGCAGCGGCCCATCACTGCAACGTTGCTTCGACCGTTTGGTGCCAAACCCTCGTACAGCGAACACACATGTACCCTTACCCATAAGCGATCGACCTGTGCCGCGCACGCCGGTCAACCCTGGCCCATGGCTAAAAAAACGGCAGCTTCACTGATCTGCAGGAGCTTTTCATTCCTCGCTATTACAACGAAATGCGGAGTGCAATATTCACGCTCCTCGCGCTAGCAGGTTGTTCTTTTGTCGGAGCTGACGTTCAGCCTCAGCCGCCGGGCTACAAAGACAAGCACGATTCGACCAAAAATGACTCGAACAGCATCCCTCCTCCTTTCTCGGCCGGCATACCTTCGCCTCATAATGCAGGCACGTACGGCGACCGCGGCCCTTACCGTAATGGCTGGAATGGCCAGTACTTCCCGTACGCCTCTTACGGGTACGGCGACCTGTTCAATCTTGGTAAGGACGTAGCGCCCTATTATCTGGCGGGGCCGTACGGGTTCTATGGGCCATACGGCGATGGTCCGAACGTAACAGTGTCCGACTTGTACGTGAATGGAAGCGAGCTGAACAACGGGACAAACGTGAATGGCACCCTGCTCTACACGGAGTTCGAGAACGGCCAGTATATACTTTACGAGGTCCGCGGAACCTACCTTCAGGGGGTCTCGTTTGAGGACGTGGAGGGCCGCAATTCTACGCTTGGCAGCCCGACCTACCGCGTAACTTTCAACGGAACGTTTGAGAACCCATTGTCGGAAGCGCGCAAAACAGTGATTAACCCCAATGTCACTTCCAACGGCACCGCCCTGCACGCGAGTACGAACAGTGCGGCTCAGGGCAGTGCCGCTACGAACGCCCCCGCCAAGAGCAGCTCGAAGAATGCCGCAAGCGCCGCGAGAGCCGCCGAGTTCAACTGGTTGTCAATTGCCTTCGGTGCAGTAGCTCTCATGCTATAAGGAACCGGTAGATGCTGTTTCGTCGGTGTCGCGCTCCATTTTTGCCCCTACATGCGGGGTTTGCCGCTGTCTCGGTAAGCCTGTGCCAAGCCAAGCGAGGCGATGAATAGCCTCCCGCCCACTGCTCAAAGACGAGGGCCGCTGAATTGAATTAACCCTGTCATACGTTTATTTATCTTTGCGCCTGGTTCTTCTTACTCGCGTCTCTGTTATCCCTTATCGAAATCTGAGTACCCCGCTGGTGCCCATGCTTAGTCGCGCTTAGTCGCGTGCGTCTGACGTCGAGTAGGGTGCGGGGAACGCTGCGTCGGTGGGGCAGGGGCTAGGTGAGTACCGGAGCGTTACCGTTCCAGTACTCACGAAGCGCCCCCCGTCGCGTGCTTTAAATAAAATGCAGATGCCTCCTGTCCCCCCTGTCGTGCAAATCTCCCCCTCCCCTACAGTCCAGGTCGCCGCAATGGAAACCCAGGCTGCGCAATCGCCAGAGACTCGGTGCCACCTCGTACCCCAACGAAGCGGCGCCACGCCGTCTACAACCCACTCAGTAGCCTCTGCCATGGCTACATTGATGCGTCGTTTGACCCCACGGGCATGGTGGCGAGCATGAGCACTCTCAAGGCTACGCGCGATCGCGAGGAACCCGTCGGCAACGACATCTACGCGGAGCACATTGTCTCGGCCAGTATTACCACGCATATTGCTTCGGCCTCTCGCAAGAGTGAGTGCGAAGACCGCACGAGCGCCCTTCAGGACTTGAGTCTTACGAAGACGCCGGCTGAGCCGGACTCCGAAGCTCGTGCGCCAGCCGGCGGCGCATTGAAAAGAGCCGATAGCCGTCGAGCAGCGTTGTTCGTGGTGGGCTTGACTTTCCTCGTAGGAACGGCGCTGACGCTGCGCGAGTTTCAGAGCACGCTGCGCTCTCCTCATTCCGGCCCGCGTGATCTGATCACTACGGGCGTCTATGCTCTGCGCTTCTTCCTACTGGCCGCCCTTGTGTCAAGTATACTTTGTACGGCATGGGGGCTCGTGGCTGCTCGTTCCCGTGCGAAGCATGCACCGGCTGAAGTGGCCGTTAGCGAGAAGTCATCTAAACTGCTCGTTTAATATGTAGCATGTATGTATCACGACAAACATGTAACAAAATTACCGCGTTGACTAGGACCCCAGGTGTTAGAATTCGGTTAGAATTGTGCAGTCAAAGGTCGTGTAAATCCGCCAGTATGCTCTAAATCATTCTGGTGCGTCGCCCCTGCTTCAGCTGTTAAGAATGCCACTCGTGTTTCGCAAATTATGGAGGGGTCTCAGGAGATACCTGCTTCTGTCGTTGCTCACCCGAAGGTGTTACGTTACGCCTGTTCCTAGAAGCAATTTGAACAAAAGAGCGTCATTAACAAACATAAAAGAAAACGCTATTACAGTTAATCAATACACACGATTCGAGTTTCGGTGCGCTACAGTTCGAGGTCGTTCCTGGAGTGGATCTGAGTGACCGTGTTCTGCTTCTTATCGTCGTCGTGCTCGTACAGGCCGGCCGAGTCCACGGAGGCGCTGCTCGTCTCGTGGATGGCCATGACGTCCTCGCCGAGCTCGCCAGTATAGCCGTGTGCGCGCAGGTACGCCACGAACCGGTCGTCCTCGCCGGCCAAGTCGTCCTCGCGGAGGTCCGGAATGAAGAACCACGTAATGGTCATGCCCACAAGGCCGATGATGGCAGCAATGATGAACGTCCAGCGGTCACCGAGGTTGTTTTCAATGGGCCTAAATACTTGCGTGCCCACGGCGGCGCCGGCCTTGCCGAAGGCGGCCGAGAGGCCGTAGAGCGTGCCGCGCACGCTCGTCGCGTACGCCTCGCTCGACACGAGGCCCATCATATTACCCGGTCCCAGGTTTCCAAAGCTGTTGAAGATGCCGTAAAACACAACGAAAAGGGCGAGGATGTTCTTGATGGGCGTGAACGCGCAGCCGATGACGAGGCCGAACACAAGGTATCCCGTGAAGCCAATGAGCATCGTGTACCGGCGCCCAATGCGGTCGCAGAGGAAGGCGCCAATGATGACGCCGGGGATGGCGATGACGCCAAGGAGGAGCTGCCACTCGGCCGAGCGCTTCGTGTCGTGGCCCTTGATGAGGGACTTCAGAATGAGGCCTGAGAAAATGCCGTTCGGGAACGTGATGAAGTCGTACATGAACCAAGCGCCGCAGGTACCGATGAGGCGCTTCCAGTAGAATCGCAAAACGAGCAGCCACGGCACGCGCCAGTTCATGAAGCGCGTCTTCTCGAACATCTCGGACTTCATTGTGAACCACCGGAACACAAAGATCATAACGGGCCACACGCAGCCGATGCCGAAGCACACGCGCCAGACCGTGCTCAAGTGTTTCGAGCCGCCGGCGGCCTCCCACACGATGAGTAACACAATGAGGCAGAACGGCCCGCCCATGGCGAGCGGCAGGTTACTGGCGAGCACGAAGGCGCGGCCGCGGCGCTTCACGCTCTTGTTCGCAGCCTCAGCCACGGTCGCGCTCGACGTTGGGTACTCGCCGCCAGAGCCAAAGCCAATGACGCCGCGCATGACGATGATCATCCAGAACATGCCCGTTGTGGACTTACCGTGCGCGGCTGTGGCGAGAATGCCGCCAATGACCATGCACAGCGTCGTGAAGACCATGGCCTTCTTGCGGCCGAAGAAGTCGCAGGTCAGGCCGACAACAAGCATGCCAATGACCTCACCCACAAGCAAAGCGTTCGACACGCGCGTCGACATCGTCGACGTGTAGACCTTTGGGTACTCCTCCGTGAACACCAAGTTTGTGGCCGTCATGAGCGAGTTGAAGTAGCCGTCGCAGGTGAGCGCGGCACCACCGCAGATGATGCCAATGCGCGCCCGCCACGAGCGGTCGAGCGTGCGCGCCGCGCGGACCTCGCCCGTCTCGGGGTTCTGCGCAACGTTGTGGAGAAACCGCATGCCGATTAAGGTTGCGGGGCCAACTTTTTAAACAGGTTCGACCCGGGTTATATTTGAGCGGGGGCGCGAAACCCTAAGCCGAGATTTGACGCGTATGCATGGGGCCCTGTTGATTACGCGGCGGATCTCCCAATCATGCCAAGCACAAGCACCATGTGTTTTGGCAGGGTGTCCCACGTGGGGGAGCCGCGCGAGAACGAGCACGGCAGACTTTCCGGCCGCGATTCGCGATGCCCGCGCCGGCCAGGGCCATCCGGGGGCACTGGGGGGGCACAAGTTGCCACCCGAGGCGGCGCATAAGTGGCTGCTATGGCGTGGAGGGCTGGCCCTAGTGCTCGAAATGCGGCAGGTGTTTCTCTTTTTGCGCCCGCTAGGCGCGCGCGCATGAGGCCGGTACGGGGCGCGCATGTCGCCGGCAACGCTGGCGAATAATAGTCAGAGCTCCGCGCCCGAGGTTACTCGTAGCGCAGCGCATAACGTGCGGTAGAAAACGTGCCCCACGTGGGCAGGCCAAGGACCCTTCCTCGCCCCGCCCCAGGTACAGGCACAGGCGCCCCACGCCCACCCTTCCGCCCCTTCTCACCACCACGCATCCCTCACCCGCGCACAGTCATCGACATGCGCCGCAGCTGTCACCTGCACCTGCTCATTTGAGTGGACAACGCTAAGCTGGCGCCGCTACGATAAGCGCTTATCAAAGCAGGTAATGGGCGCGGGCGCGGGCGCGGGCGCTATTGCGAGCGGCAGCGCCAGTTTAAGTGGAACGTCATGCTTGGCTGGCCATTGCGCGAGGCGCACTTCGATTTCGACGAGGGCGTATGCAATTTGAACCACGGCTCGTACGGGTGCGCGCCGCGCGACGTGCTCGAGGCGCGGTTCGAGCACATGAAGGAGGAAACGAGCTTTCCGGACCGCTTCTACCGGCTCGACCACGCGCGCGTGACGGACACGGCGCGCGACGTGTTTGCAAAGCACCTCGATGCTGACGCCGAGGACATTGTCTGCGTCGTGAACGCGACGGCCGGCGTGAACGCCGTGCTGCGCAGCCTGTTCCCGGCCGGCCGCGCGCCGCCGCGCATTCTCACGTTCAGCACGATCTACAATGCCTGCGACAACACGCTGAAGATGCTGCAGGAGAAGTTTGGCTGGCGCGTCGACACGGTGCACCTGCGCCTGTCGCTGCTGCACTCGATCGACGACATCAGCCGCGCCCTTTCTAAGGCGCTCGCCGCCAGCGCCGAGCCGTACGACCTCGTCATGTTCGATACCGTCACGAGCATGCCCTCTGTGCGCTTCCCCTGGGAGGACATGGTGCGCATCTGCCGCGAGCACGGCGCGCTGTCGCTTGTGGACGGCGCGCACGGCATTGGCCTTCTGCCGATTAGACTGCGCACGGCGCGGCCGGACTTCTTCGTGACAAACGCGCACAAGTGGTTTTTTGCGCCGCACTCCGTTGCCGCGCTCTACGTCGACCGCGCGCACCACCGCGACATTAACAGCCTGCCCGTGTCGGCCGTGTACGTTCCGCGCGACGCAGAGCTCAGCCGCGCCGACGACCGCAGCGCGCTGGCGCGCACGTTCGACTACGTCGGCACGAGCGACCGCTCGGCTGTGGCGAGCGTCGCCGATGCAGCACAGTTCCGCGAGCGCGTCTGCGGCGGCGAGGAGGCCATTATCGCATACCAAAACTTCCTCAGCGAGAGCGCGAGCGCGTACCTGCGCTGGCGGTTCCAGACGACGGAGGTCGCTGACTTCGGCAAGGCGTACCGCACGGCCATGTTCACGCTCAAGTTTCCGTTCCAGCCGGCGTGGAGCGAGCTCGCCGACTTCGTCCAGTTCGGCAACACGTACATGATGACGGAGTGCAAGACAATCATGCCGCTCAGCGTCTACGACAACGTCGTCTACGTGCGCTTCAGTGCCGCGCCGTACCTGGACATGAGCGACTTCGTGCACGGCGGCGACGTCATTGCGCGCACGATCGACGCGTGGCACCACCGCGCAGCGCCGAAGCCCGAGCCGCCCACTCTTACGTAGCCGGGTCACGCCATCTGCCGCACAGCCTTCCGTACAGAGTATCTCCGCCTAAGCTTTGTTATAGTTGAATATTTATGAGTCCCTTTGATGCTGCGCAGGCCGCCTCAGTGCGCCGCCTCAGGGCGCCGCCTCAGTGCGCGTGCCGCACATGAGGCCGAGAGTTTCTGGTTATGGTTCGGCCTAGGCGTAGGCGTTGAAGGCGGGAATCGAGACTAGGCACGGGCCAGCTAGTGCTGGCGCTGCGAAAGAACAGGCCAGTACGACTCGCTCAAAGACATAAGACATGCTGCCGCCAGGATGAAGCACGCACTTCCGCCGCCATTCGGCAAAACTCGCTGAGCTCGGTAGAAACCATGGCGGGAGCATAAGACTGCACATATTACACACAAACAAGCACGCGATTACGGGCTCGGCGCTCGGTCTGGGCCAGATGTCGCCTATAGCAGTACTGCAGGTGAACAGCTGTGGAGGGGCAAGGCATGCAAGTACGAAGGCTTTAGCCAAAAGGCGTTCGGATTAATTGCGTAGACGTGTTCACAATGCTGAGCATGAAAAGCATCACGAACAAGGCAGCCATACGCCCAAACGTTTCGCCTAGCTCGGTGTTTTCAGCTAAAATGCACCATGCATCACTGTGGCTCGGCCAAGAGTTCCATCGCGGTGAAGAACACTCCAATCTCTAGAGCAAGTACCTTAGAGTACGTATGAGCTAGCTGTTTCTACAATAGTCTCCAAAATGGCTCTCTTAAGCGGCTGCCCTATTGCTCGCGTCGCTTTCGTAACGCTGGCGCGTCGTAAGATCGCTTTACTACTCTTTCGTGAGGGCTAGAAATTATACCAGCCCAACGAACGCAGTGTGGGCTAGTCTTTCGCGGGTGCTCCATCTCATTGCGTGGCGGGCTGCTCTCGCCCGGCTCTTCAAGGGTCTACATGAATTTTACGCGTTCGTAGTGCAGGTCACAAAAGATAGAGTCTAGGGTAGGGCTGCGACGCACGTCGGCTCTGCAGGCGCGAACGGCGGTGATTAAGTCTAGGACATAGCTCCATTTTGGGCTGCGAGCACAATCGCCTTTTAGTGGGCAGCATGCTCGCTTTATGCCCGTTCTATTCATTTGTACCCGTGCTTGTCTCTCGCGCATCTTGTGGACCACCGTCTACCACCGTCTACGCGCGCGCCACTCTCAATGCCTGCGGACCCCAAAGAAACAACTACTGAATGTGCATTTGTACATCTCTAGTACGTGATTCCGCCCTGACGGGTCGCAAAGCCGCACACATTTCATTAGCCGCGCGCATCTTCAATGGCCGCGCTCAGAGTAGCCTGCTGGCGCTATAATTTTACTCGTGTATGCTACATAGCTAAACTCTTTATGAAGCGCGCACTCGTTGATTTGCGGTACGCGCCGCGTCTATGTATTGCCTAGGGCGCGTGTGATGATGCACCCTCATTAGCGGATATACGTCGGCCGGCGAGGCTCGCTTACGAGACCATGAAATTCCGGCACGGCGTGCGAACCGCCGCCAAGGCGTTCGGGGCCGCGGCGCTGGGCTACGGCGCATACACGGCGAGTGTGCAGGTGGCAGCGCAGCGGGAAATCCGTCGCCGCGAGCAGCTGGCCGACGTGACGCAGCGCTACGCGCCGATCAAGGTGCTTGGCCGCTACGTGAACCCGTTCCCCGAATACCGCCACCAGACGCTGTTTGAGTTCGGGTTTCGGCGCATTTCAGAACTGTTTGCCGTGCACCCGCCCGGCAACGTGCCAGTGGACCCGGCCCTGCTTGCCGCGGCGCTGCCGCTGCACACACCCGCCTGGCAGAGCCCCGCTACGCAGCTCGCGCTGACGTGGATTGGGCAGAGCTGCGCCGTGGCGCAGCTGCCCGGCGGCGTGACCGTGCTCACGGACCCAATGTTTTCGGACTATGTTGTGTCGCCGCGCGTCGGTCCGCAGCGGCTCGTGCCGCCGCCGTGCGGCCCCGCGCAGGTGCCGAAGCCGGACGTTGTGCTCGTGTCGCACGACCACCAGGACCACCTCGACCTCGCCGCTGCTCCGCACTTCAGCGACGAGGGCACGACGTGGGTCGTACCGGACGGCGTGGCGAAGCACCTGCCCGCGCGCGCGCGCTGCATTGAGATGTCGTGGTGGGAGCGCATTCCCATGCCGAACGTGGACCCGCGGCTCGGGTACGAGATTGCGTGCACGCCGGCCATGCACTGGTCTGGGCGGCGGCTCTACGACTCGAACACGTCGCTGTGGTGCTCATTCCTCGTGCTGCGGCACGGGAAGCCGCTGTTTTTCCACGGCGGCGACACGGGCTACTGTGCAAGCATGTTTGACGCGATTGCGCAGACGTACGGCGCGGGCTGCGTCGTGGCGATGATCCCCTGCGGCGCGTACCACCCGCGCTGGCACCTCAAGTCGCAGCACATGTCGCCGCCCGAGTCTGTGGCCACGGCGCAGCGCCTCGGCGCGAAGAACCTGGTCGGCGTGCATTGGGGCACGTTCATCATGAGCGAGGAGCCATTCAACGAGCCGCCACGCAAGCTGCTCGAGGGCGCTGCCGCGGGCGGCGTCGACCACGTAGTGGCGCCGCAGTTCGGGCGCACGCTGCTGTTCGATGTGTAAATAGATTTTATAGACGCGCCAGCGCATAGTGAATTGTAAAAGTACTTAATGCGGCGGCTGAATGCGGCGGCCGCGAGGCCCCGGGGCGAGCGCTGGCCCGTTACTAGCTTACTTGTCACTAGCTACTCATATAACATTGGCGACACGGGCCACGGGCCGCAGAAGCCGCGACACCAGGCCGCGCCGCATACTCGCGCCGCATAGCCGCGCCGCATAGCCGCGCCGCATAGCCGCGCGCCTACTCGCCACACTGCCTATTCGCCGCGCTCGATCTGATCGCGCGCGAATGGCGGCACGAGCTTCTCTTCTAAATCGGCGCGCGCCTCGAGCTCCTGCGGCGTGAAGTTGAACAGCGGCGGCAGCTTGCGGTTCGGCTCGTCCGGGTGCCGCCAGTCCGGCAACGTCGTTTCTGGGTTACGCAGTTCGTCAAAATAGGGGTGCGTGAGCACGTCGATGGCGGCCGGCCGCCGCTCGGGCGAGTACTCGAGCATCGAGCGCATGAGGTCGATGGCGTCCGGCGTGGCCCGGCGGAACACGCGGTTCAGCGGGTGCGGCCGGATCTGTGGGAAGCGATGGTCTGAGTTGTGCTGCGGGTTCATGGCGCGGATCTGCTCGCGCGTGGGCGTGCCGAGGACCTTGATGATCTCGACGAGCTGGTCGATGCCGTTGCCGCCGGGGAACAGTGGTGAGCCGAGTATGAGCTCGGCCATCACGCACACGCCGCTCCACACGTCGATCTTCGTCGTGTAGTTTACGGCGCCAAAAATAAGCTCCGGCGCGCGGTAGTAGCGCGAGCATATGTACGCGACGTTCGGCTCGCCCGCAACGAGCGCCTTTGCGCTACCGAAGTCGCACAGCTTGAGCACGCCCGTGCGCGGGTCGCACAGCAGGTTGCTCGGCTTGATATCTCGGTGGCAGATGCCCAGCGAGTGGATATACGACAGGGACCGGAACAGCTGGTACGTGAAGAGCTTGACGACGAGGTTCGGCATGGGCGTGCGCGCGCGCGTGAACCAGCGCGACTCGCCGTCAACAGTCCCGGGCATGTACTCGAGCACGAGGTTCAAGTACACGTCCTCGTTTTCCGTGGACATGAAGTATGCATGCAGATTCACAATGTTGACGTGGCGCACCTTGCGCATGATTTCGAGCTCGCGGTTCTTGAAGCGTCGGTCCTGTAACACGCGCTTGATGGCGAACTCCTCGCCGCTCGGCACGAGGCGCGCTTGGAACACGAGCCCAAACGAGCCGTGGCCCACGATCTGCTGCTGCGTGTAGCACAGCTCCATGTACTCGTCGTTGTCACCGCGCCGCACGCGCTGCCGCACTTCTGACATTTTGAGCGTATCTTCGGCAATCGCGCGCTAGCAACTGGTATGGGAATTAATGTGTTCAGCCGGCCTGGCAAAGGTGGGGGGGCTGAGGGTAGCAGCGCAGCTTAGTACGTTGCTTAGCTTAGCTGAGCTGGGCCCCCGGCTGGGACCATAACGTGGGGCGGCGAACTCGTCGAGTGACGATAGCGGGGCACGGGTTGCGCTCCGCGCAGCACGTCACTGCCTGCAGCTGCCCGCCGCGCGTGCGTCAGCCACTCGCCGAGTCACCGCGCGCATCCCGCCTGGGCCGCCGCCACACCCGCGACCGCCGCCGGCCGGCTCGGCGGGCGACGCCCTGTGGGCGCGCGCGAACAAGGCGGCTGCGTCGCGCTCGTGCACGCGCTTGGGGGAAGCCGTGCTGGGCCGCCCCCGCGGCCCGCATGACCGATAGTCAGCAGCGCGCCGAACCCACGCGCGCTTGCTTGCGCTTAGTCCCCGCACTTCCTCACGGGATACCCGCAAGCGCGTGCGTGGGGCGCGACGGCGGCGCCGCCGCCGCCACTGCCAGTCAGCGGCCGCGCGGACGCCGTAACGCGCGCGCAGCGTTCGCGCAACCGGCCGCACCGCTCCTGAGCTGATGGCCGACGCGAGGCGCGCCGCCGGCGCGCGGCGGCGTCCGCGCGGCGACCCCCCGGCCTAGCCGTTTCGCGGCGGCCGCGCCAGCGCTGGCCGCGGCCGCCGCCGGCCTGCATATGTAAGACTCGAGGCGGCGGGCAGCAGCCGTGCCCACGCCGTTTTTGACTGCAAGGCCCGCCGCCACCGCACACACGAGCACCCGTTTTTGCGTTTTTTGACCCGCGCGCCGCGACATGCAGTACGTAGAGTGGGTGTTCGGCAAGCGCATGACGCCGCAGGAGCGCCTGCGCAAGCACCAGCGCGCGCTCGAGCGCACGCAGCGCGAGCTCGACCGCGAGCGCACGCGCCTCGAGGCGCAGGAGCGCACGCTCATCACGGACATCCGCAAGGCCGCGCGCGACGGCCACATGGCGTCGGCGAAGGTCATGGCGAAGGACCTCGTGCGCACGCGCAACTACATCACGAAGTTTTACGCCATGAAGACACAGCTGCAGGGCATCTCGCTGCGCATCCAGACCGTGCGCGGGAACCAGCAGATGATGCAAAGCATGCAAGGCGCGTCGCGGCTGCTCTCGGGCATGAACCGCCAGATGAACCTGCCGCAGCTCTCAAAGATCGCCATGGAGTTTGAGCGCGAGACGGACCTCATGGACCAGCGCCAGGAGCTCATGGACGACGCAATTGACGACAGCATGCTTGGCGAGGAAGGCGACGCCGAGGAGGAGTCCGACGAGATCGTCACAAAGGTCCTAGACGAGATCGGTATTGACCTGAACCAGCAGCTCGGCGCCGCGCCCACGGGCATCACGAGCGGCACCGAGAGCGTCGACATCGGCGACGACCTCGAGTCGCGCCTCAACAGCCTGAAGCGATAGCGGCGCGGCCCTTAATCCGTAGTTAGCTCCTGCAGAGGCCGGCCGACTTCTAGGCATGTTAACATACGTCTACAGGGCCTACAAGGCCTACAAGGTCTACAAGGTCTACAAGGTCTACAAGGTCTACAAGGTCTACAAGGTCTACAAGGTCTACAAGGTCTACAAGGTCTACAAGGTCTACAAGGTCTACATGCCACGTGTGCTACACGGTCTACAAGGTCTACAAGGTCTACACGGTTTACAAGGCCCACACGGCCTACAAGGCCTACAAGGCCTACAGGGTCTACAAGGTCTAAAAGATCTACAAGGTCTACAGACTACGTGTGCACGCGGGCGGCCACGCAGGGTTTCTGTTTCTATTTGCATGCCTCTAGGCTTTTACGGGGTCTACGAGTTACGCAACCAAGCGGCTCTCGTGCGCGCGCGGCCGTCCTAAATGTACTTCTCGCGCCTCAGGAAGTCGACAATCTGCTGCACGCTCTCCTCAACCGTCTGCGTGTGGTTCACCGTGATCTCGGCGCTGTCGGGCGCCTCGTACGGCGCGCTGATGCCCGTGAACTCCTTGATCTCGCCGGCGCGCGCCTTCTTGTAAAGACCCTTTGGGTCGCGCTGCTCAGCAACCTCCACAGGCACGTCCACAAATACCTCCACAAACGGGAGGCCGTCCTTCGCGTGCAGCTCGCGCGCCTGCTGCCGATCCGCCTTGTACGGCGAGATGAACGACGTGATGGCCACGGTCGTCGAGTCGGCAAACAGCTTCGCAACCTCGCCAATGCGGCGGATGTTCTCGACGCGGTCCGTCTCGCTGAACCCGAGATTCTTGTTCAGCCCAAAGCGCACGTTGTCGCCGTCGAGGCGGTACGCCGTGACGCCGCTCTGCAGGAGCACCTGCTCGAGCGCCGTCGCAATCGTGCTCTTCCCGCTCGCGCTGAGCCCCGTGAACCAGATCGTCAGGCCCTTCTGCTTCGTAAACTGCGCGCGCTCAGCGTGCGTCAGGCCAGGGTGCCAAGTGATGTTCGTCGCCATTGAAATTTGTCGCTAGCGGTCGGCGCCAAGTTCGCTCGGCACCAGTGCCCGTCTACGTTATCGCACGTGATTGCGCCTGCGGACGGGCGGCGCGCGCATCATCATCAGCCAGTCACGGCGCCACCACCACCACCACCACCCTTAATTCGGGGTTTACATGTTCTCAACTTCGTACAGAATCGCCTGTCTAGTTTAGTTTGCATGACAGTTAATCAGGGCAACAGCCTGTTTGCATTCGCGGTCCCTACGCGGCCTAATTATTCATCCTATTGGGCCTACCCACTGAATCCTAGGTTATGGATGTTGGCCCCACCACATGTGCGGCCTCTTAAGTATGGGGATCTAGAGTAAGAACTAAATTATGTACAATGATGAACTACGCCGTCGTCTTTTCGGCCCCAGCAGGTGCGTCCGCCGCCGCGCCTGTCGTCTCCGTCTCGACGCCGGACTCGTCGATGATGCCGGACTCGTCGTGCTGGTCCGTGACGTCCACGGTCAGCGTCTCCCGCTGCGGCCGGTAGCGGCCCCGCTTCAGCAGAATCGCTTCCATGAGCTTCAGCGGCTCGTCGTCGTCGCCAAGGCCGGCCTTGCGCATGCCGGCCACGCCAAGCGCAATGTCCTCCAGAGACATGAACTTCTGCAGGCGCCGCGAGTCGCGGATCTGCTCGATGCGCTGCAGGTACGGCTCCAGCGACGGCGTGGTCTTGGCGCCAAACTTCTCGGCGTACGACGCAAGCGCATACACCATGACGAGGTCGCGCGCCGGGTTCGGCGTGCTGCGCCGGTACGCGCGGTTCAGCATGTTCTTGCTGCGGTGCGACAGGAACGGCACGCGCAGCGCGTAGATGCGCAGCGCCTCGTGGTAGAACTCCTGCATCAGGAACACGTCAAACAGCCCGCGCTCGGACGTGAGCTGGAAGTAGATGCTCTGGAAGTTCCCGGCCGCCGCGGCCTGCCGCAGCAGCAGCGGCAGCAGCTCCTCCTTCACGTTCTTGCTCGTCGCCTTATGCCGCATGCACTCGACAAGGTAGTTGAATGCATCCTGTACTTCCTCGGCCGTGCGGCTCGTCAGAATGATGACGCGCAGGTCCTGCGTGGACGGCGGACCGTCGTAGAACTTCGGCTGCAGCTCGATCTCACGCACCTCCCTGCCGATGCGCAGGCTCGCCGTCAGCGGCTCGTCGCGACCCACAAGCTGCTGCGACTGTGAAGGCCGGAATATGAGCCGCCGCATCCGCGAGTTCATCTGTTCGTATAGCAGCGCCCGATCCACCTTGTCAAAGACCTCGGCGCGGTCGTTCTGCTTCAGGCGCGCGAAGATGCTTGTTTGTGGGATTGCCGCGGGCAGATACAGAGCAACACGGCTGCCGCTCTTCATCACCTGGGCCAGCGGAGGCGCCGCCGTGGCGTAGGCTCTCGCAAACGGCGTACGTATCATCTGCTGCAGCGAGCTGGAAGACAGTTTGGAAAATTCAGGCCGACGTGATCTTCTTGCATTTGGATACTACATATGGATAGTACAATGGGCCGAAACCGCCGCCGCGCTTTAGCACACGACTCCCTAACTTGAGCTTGTAAATAGTGTTTTGGGCATGCATCTTGTTCAATTGGCATGCTTTCCAAATTATTTTCTCTTATTTTTCTTTCTTTCTTTTTTTTCTTTTTGATTCGTGAGCACCCACGGTTTGATGCGAAGAGCATGAGGGCTGAGGTAGCCGCTGAGAAACAACACCCGGAAAACAAGCTAGGCTGCCGCACTGTCTTGCATTCCTAATACGAAATTTATACACAATAAAAAACCTGGATTGGTTTGAACCTCATTCGGTGATGCTGCTCCAATCCTTGGCTAAACGCTGCGCTTCCCTATGTAACCTAAATGACAAGCACACGTAGCGATCATTTATTTGGGACCCGACTTATCAAACCCGCTCAAAATACCACGCCAGGCAGGAGAATGAATGTATGTGATGAATGTTGGGTTACAAAAATAACGATACTCTATAGTCTATTTTACTGAGCTGAATGGTCGTTATGAAGTCGCCAGTTTGCACTAGCTTGTCGATACTACGGCAGACTCTACAAAGGGTATTTTTATTTATTGTAAACCACACATGGACACCTAGGAGTGGTCCATGCAAACTGGAGCCAGTTTCCTATTCCGGAAACATATAAGGCTCGACAAGGCATGCGAGCCGCGGCACGTACACGAGCTCATCGTTTATTGCCTCTTTTCCGAGGGCACGTAATAACGCACAATGAGCGGGCACGTCGAGAGCGAGCCTTTTGAGCTCCGGGCTGAACGAGCGTCTACACCGCTAAACCCTGAAATCACTGCTGAACTGGATGCGCCTGTATATACACCGTTCCAGCAGCTCAAGATGCTGTGCAGTGGCTTTGTTACCGTACTCGACATTGTTTTGTGCCTCATAAGTGCCGCTTTAATGTATCTCTGCCAGTGCTTCATCAAGGCCCTCGAAAACGTAGACGAGCGTAACCGGACGTTCCTTGAAGAGCAGCAAATGTCGAACGTTAGTGTGGATAAACTCGCAGAACCGATCGACTCTCCGTTAGAAGCGGACGAGAAGAGCCCAAATGCACCCACCTATAAGGCTCTTTATGAGAACGAGGTGGAAATAAATCACCGCGTGTTTCAAGAGATGATTGTCTTGCAGCACAAACTGGAAGACAACCGGACCCAGGAACTTGTCAAGCCAAGCTTGACAGAGGAATTCAGTGAAAGCACAACAAAGTCGGCCACAGAAGCATTTGGGCAGAATTCTGCCGCTGAATTCCACGCTAATGAAACTTCTGGCAACATGACTGGTTACAGCGGTGAAAACGGCTCCGAATGCACGCAGGGATTTAGCGCCGATGTTGCTTCGAATCAGTCGTGGCAGTCAGGATCGTCGCTCATATCATCACCGAATAACACCCTGCCAAGCTCTCCAGACTCACAGATATCATGCACTGATTTCTGCAGACCTCAGGATGTTCGTACTGATGATGATCTAGCCAAGCGGCGCGTGGAGGTTAACGGATTCGAGCCGGCACCCTCTTCCCCGCCTCGCTCTCTGTCCCCAATCCGTTTGTCACCACCACAGAGTAATGAAGTTCTTGCCTGCTTGCCTAAAGCACCGGCGCCGCATCTGATCGGCCAACGCGCGGAGCGAATCCCGGCCCCAGAAACAAGCGAGCTGAGCAAAGTATTTTGCGAGGCGCGGCGTGAACCCATGCTGCCCACGGTGCCATTGCGCGACCCTCCACGACGAATGTCGCACTTGGCCGAGAAGTTACTCGAAGAAATCGTAGTTGGAAGGGCGAGGCTGAGGCCGCGCACGCAAGGGTGCTAGCCCACAGAGCCTTTCCCGTTGGATATATTCTTATCGATTCACTTATTTTTGTCCTAGTGATAAAGCTTAGTCGAAGATACAGGCAGAACTGACGGAGGCAATACTACGCAATTGCCTGCGTCGAAGCATTGACCACTGCTGTGTGTTCTAGGCAAGGGTTTTAGAGCGGTCCAGCTCCAGCTCGGGGCACCCGATTACGTTATGCGCGCAGCGTGTGCGCGTGTATTTACACTGCCAGTAAGTAGTAGCCTCAAGGTGATTGGCTCAAACAGCGCTTACGAGAGCGAAGTTCCCAACCCGGTCACCCTGCTCCGCATCGGTAAAGGTTTCTTTGATAGAGCTCATTGTTGAAGCGAGACCTAGAGATGTTGAGAACCTCGCAGTTGCAGTCCCGCACGCTTGGCCGTCTGCTCACGCAGAAGCTGCCCCTCCAGGCCAGCCCTCTGGCCGTCGCGGTGCGCGGATACGCGTCGTCTCCTGCGGACCCGCAGACCAAGGCGAAGAGCCTCATTGATGCGCTTCCGGGCCACTCCGCACTCTCGAAGAGCGGTATTCTGGCGACGGGCTTTGCTGCGGCCACGTACGCGATCGCGAACTCGCTGTACGTCGTGAACCCCGAGACGTGTTTGCTCGGCGTGTTCGCGACGCTCATGGTTGTTGCGTCGAAGACGGTTGCGCCGGGCTACAAGGCGTGGGCTGAGGGCCACGTTGAGCACATCACGAAGACGCTGAACAGCGCTCGTGAGCAGCACGTCGTTGCCGTGCAGAGCCGCATCGACGGCGTGAACCAGCTCGCCGACGTCGTGCCCACGACGAAGTCGCTGTTCGCCGTGTCGAAGCAGACGGTTGAGCTCGAGGCGAAGGCGTTCGAGCTGAAGCAGAAGGTCGACCTTGCCTCGCAGGCGAAGGACGTGCTCGACTCGTGGGTGCGCTACGAGGCCAGCGTGCGCCAGCGCGAGCAGGCCGAGCTTGTCAAGAGCGTCATTGCCAAGGTGGAGCAGACGCTGCAGGACAGCAAGACGCAGGACCAGATTCTGAAGCAGGCCGTTGCCGACGTCGAGCGCGTGTTCAAGAGCGCCTAAACAAAAGACTAAACTCTAGATACGATAAAAAGTAGGATGACGCGAGCCGCGGCCGAAACGCGAGCTGTGGTCGAAGCGCGAGCGCAGGTGAAAACGCGAGCGCAGCCAGCGAGGCGCAGTACAGGAATGCCATTGCGGCGGCCGCGCGCGCAGACGCAAGTCATGCCGAGCGGGCGCTTCTTATTGCACTGCGAACATGACTGGCGTTGGCCGCGGCTATTGATCGCCCGTGCGGACGCGATTGCCCTCGGCCGCGTGCTTTATAGACTTTAGCGTGGCATTCACCTCCGACAAAGTGCTGCTTTGCACCGGCGCGGCCACGTCGTACTGCCGCTGCAGGTCCTTCACGCACTGGCCAATGGCTCCGAGGCGGGACTGACGGTGCACAGTTCTGTCGACGGCCTTTGCTACGGCCTGTGCGTCCGCGGGGCGGGCTTGAATCACGGGCACCGCCATGCTGCGCGGGCTGGGCTGTGTTCAGTGTGCGTTTAGGACGGCGCGCGCGGCGGCTGGTCTAGTCAGCAAGTGGAATCATAACACGGCGTGAACATAATAATAATAATAAGATAGGGCCCGGTTCGAGCCGTATTTCGAAATAGCCTAGGTTTAGCACAACGCATTTTCTGCGGAGTTATCTATGGACGCTGTCTAGTTGTAGTGCGCGCGCACGACGCGGCGGTACTCAGGCTTCCACATCTGCGAAACGACCCAGTCGTGGCACTCGTCGAACGTGTCCGGGATGCGGATCTTCTCCTCGCTCGAGTACGACTCGTACTCCTCGACCTTGGCCGTGCCATCGCGCTTGGCCTGCAGCACGACGGCCGTTGCGACGCGGGCCGAGATTTTGCGGATGTTCGCAATGTCCGGCAGCAGCGGCGCCGTTGGGTTCTTGAGCACGGGCGACTGCGACGCAAGCTCGTCGACGGCGGCGGCAATCTGGCTCTTTGAGATGCGCGACGTGCGCGAGAGCACGGCGCCAAGGCCGATGCCCGGGAAGATGAAGCAGTTGTTGTTTTCAGAGATCTCGCGGCCGTTCACGGGCTCGAACGGCGAGCCCGTGGCCACAAGCACGCGGCCGTCCGTCCACTCAATGAGGTCCTTCGGCACGGCCTCGTGCAAACGCGTCGGGTTCGACAGGGGCAGGATAATGGGACGCTCGACGTGCGACGCCATTGCCTGCACAACCTCCTTCGTGAACGCGCCGGCCTGCGTCGAGCAGCCAATGAGGACGTGCGGCTTGATAGCGTGCACGACGGACTCGAGGCTCGTTGTGTCGACGTCGGCGAACGCCTTGCCATCCTTCGCGAACGTGCGCTGCGTCGCGGACGTCTTGTCCTCGGGGAGCTGGTCCGTGATGAGGCCGAAGCGGTCCATGAGGTAGATGTGTTTCTTCGCCGTCTCGGCGTCCATGTCCTCCGTCTTCACGAGGTTGTCGACGATCTGCGACGAGATGCCCATGCCGGCGCTGCCCGCGCCGTAGATGAGGATGCGCGTGTCGTTCAAGTTGTGTTTCAGCGAGAACAGGGCGCTCTTGATCGTGGCCATTGTCACGGCGCCGGTGCCCTGGATGTCGTCGTTGAAGCACGCGAGCTCCTTCTCGTAGCGCTCGAGGAGGCGGAACGCGTTCGACGTGCCGAAGTCCTCGAAGTGCAGCACGGCGTCGGGGCACTGTTTGCGCACAGCGTGCACAAACCGGTCCACAAAGTTGTCGTATTCCTCGCCGCGCACGCGCTCGTGGCGGTTGCCCATGTAGAGCGGGTCGTTCAGCAGCGATTGGTTGTTCGTGCCGACGTCGAGTACGACAGGAATGACGCGGTCCGGGTGGATGCCGCCGCAGGCCGTCATGAGCGCGAGCTTCGCCGTCGTGATGCCGACGCCGCCAACGCCCTGGTCGCCGATGCCGAGGATGCCCTCTGCGTCCGTGACAACGATGTAGTCGACGTCATCGCTGCGGCCCCAGTCGCGGATGGCCGACTCGATGAGGTCCGGGCGGTTGATGTTCAGAAAGCAGCCCGCCGGCCGCCGGAACAGGTGCGAGTAGTTCGCAATGGCGTCACCCTGCGTCGGAGTGTAGATGATGCCCATCATCTCCTTGAGGTGGCGCTCGATGAGCGCGAAGTAGAGCACCTGGTTCTGGTCCTTCATGCTCGTACAGAACGAGTTCTTGAGGAGGTTTGTCGGCAGCATCGAGTACTGTCCGTACGCGCGGTCGACCTGCTCGTCGAGCGTGTTCACGACGCTCGGCAGCAGCGACTCGAGCTTCAGCTGGCGGCGCTCGGCCGCCGTGAATGCGGAGCCCTTGTTCAGCGAGGCGTTGTTCAGCAGCGCCGAGCCCTCGAGGTGCGTGTGGATGAGCGGCCCGCGCGTGAGCGCCGTGGACGCGCCCGTGCTGGCCGCGGACTCGGCCGCGGGCGCCGACGCAGAGTACAGGCGGCGTGCGATGCGGGCTGCGAGCGACATCTGCAGCAAAGGTGCGGATCCTGGCGAGGTGTCACCGCCCGGCCCTATAATCCGCACTAATAACAGGGGCAGGGGCCAGGGGCAGGGGCCAGGGCGCGGGCTGAACCCCGGCGGTCAGTTGCCGTGCAGATAGGCGCAAGGGCGGCGCCCCAATTTCTCCGCGAGCACAACGGCCGGCCCCATTGCGCAGGGCGGCCGCGCACGGGCCTGGCCTGGAGCAGGGCCGCCAGGCCGGGCGCTGCCTCGCCGAAGCCGCGCATCGTCGCGGCGCGCAGCGTGATCGCTCCGCATTCCTGTCTGAGCAATCAGCTCCTGCGCTAGGGTTCATGCGCGTATATGCCTAGGGATGCACCCGTTCATAAGACAGGCACGCGGCCATTCAGAGATCGGCGCCAGGCACGGACAGGCGAGGCGCCCGCCAACGTGCGTGGCCGCAAAGACCGGAACGGGCCGCGTACTCCGCGCGTGCGCTCGTTGCACATGCGCGCCAGCGCAGCACTTGGCCCGCTGCCTAGCAGCGGTTTCGGCGAGAGACAGGGCTAGGGCACGCACCCAGCGCGAGCGCGCGATCGTATGCGGCCCGAGCGTGTATACTTTAAATATTTTTTCTTTTCACGAACCGTCGAATCAAAGGACCAAGTGCGACGCCCGCTGTGCTTCGGGACCAATGGCGGCGCCGCATGGACTGCCGTGTGGGCGCGTGCTATGGGCAGCAGCGACAGCGGCGGCCGGCTTCGTGAAGTCGACTAGAGCTATTAACTAGCGCACACTAATATATTCGTGAAGTAGAGCTGAAGGTGCTGCCGGCGGCTGCAGCCCGCCCTTACCGGCGGCCGCCTGCCCAAGTATACACTACATTCTAACGGCGAAAGTGATCGTTCGCGAGATTTGAGGGCTTCGTGTGCAAGTGACCCCTTTACATACAGCAGTAAGCCGCGATTATGTGTGTGCTTTTCTTTTAGCACTGCGTACTAGGCGCGCACATTTGTAGCCTGTTTGTATACAGCACCGACCTGTTTTGCGGGATATCCAGCTTAAGAAGGCGCGGAAACCGCTTTACCCTGCAGGCCGCAGCTGCAGCTGCAGATATAGATAGAGCCCTGAAGAACACGTTGAGGTCGCAGCAGTTTGTGGACCATATAATATTTAGTAACGGCTTCAGAAAAGAAGCGCGCGCACTTGAACCATAAATGTGGCGCGCAACGCACGCACGCGGCCCGCTTGTGGTCGCCCCTCCCCCAAGGGCACCAAGAGTCACGCTCGTTACGCTCAGCATGAGGACGCGGTACCTGCCGTACCATCTGGGCATTATCGTGCCGTGCGCGCTCATTGCGCTGAACGGCGGCACGGGCTACTACGCGGTGCTGCAGTTCGACACGCCGCCCGCGCGCGTGCTGTTTCTCCTCGCCTACGCGTACGTGTGGGTCACGTACGCGCTGGCCATCTGGACGCCTCCCGGGTACACGGAGGCGGGCGTGCAGGTGCCCGGCGCGAACTACGTGGAGTGTGCGAAGTGCCATATTAACAAGCCCGAGCGTGCGCACCACTGCCGCGTGTGCAAGCGCTGCGTGCTGCGCATGGACCACCACTGCCCCTGGACGGAGAACTGCGTCGGGTTTGCGAACCTGCCGCACTTTTTGCGGTTTGTAGGCACGGCCGTGCTTGTCACGGGCTACGTCGCGTGGCGCTGCGGCGCGTTCTTGCTGCGCGCGCTGCAGCACCGGCGGCACCTCGCGCGCGTGGCGCCGCACCGCTTCCAGGTCGCGGCCGCAGGCGTCGCGCTTGTCGGCGACGTGCTTGTGTGCGTCACGCTGAGCGTGCTCTGGCTGCGCGTCATCATCGACACGTTCAACGGCCACTCGCAGATCGAGGCCTGGGAGCAGGACCGCGTGAGCGTGCTCGTGCGCCGCAAGCTCGCGCCGCAGACGCCGTTCCCGTTCGACGTCGACCCGTTCACGAACTTCTTCGAGGCCCTCGGCCCGTACCCGTGGGACTGGATCCTGCCGTGGGGCAGGCCGGCCGGCACGGGCCATGTGTTCAAGAAGATCCACGCCACGACAAAGCGCTGGCCGCCGCCGGACTCAAAGCAGGTCACCGAGCACGAGTACTACCGCGCCGACCGCTGGGTCAGCTTCGAGGGCGATAACATCGCCGACTACGGCGTCGACGTGGACGTGCCGGCCGCACCACCGCGCGCCATGCCGGCGGCGGACTCTACGGCGGCGGGCTCTGCGGGCACGCCGCGGGCGAGCGACGACGACGACGACGCGCCGCTGAGCGCGCTGAAGCGCCGCACGCCGGCAGCGCAGTAACGGTCAATTAAGTTAAGAAAACATATCTGCATGTATATATATATGGTTATAGAAATCCGCCGGCTCGTGCGTCGTGCGGTTCGCAGCACCTCATGGGGCACTCGCTTTTGGTTGGACAAGCTCCACCGGCTGCACGGCGTGCACCGGCAGCGCCTGCTTCATGGCCTCGGACAGTGCCGAGTCGCCGTGCTGCTTCTGCTCGAGCCGCGCGGGGCGCTCCTCAATGATGGCCGGCTTTGTTGGCAGGCCGCTCGGCTCGCTCGCCGGCGCAGGCGGTGCAGCCGTCACGGCCGTCGCTGCAGCGACCGGCGGCGGCGCGGCCTGACTGGCCTGACCGGCCTGACTGGCCTGACTGGCCTGACTGGCCTGACTGGCCTGGCCGTTGCTCGGCGCGCGGGCAGCGTCATTGCTGGCGGCCGCGCCGTTCAGCGACCCGTTCACGACGCCGGCCATCTCGCCAGCGCCGCTGTCGTCGCTGCCGGCCTCCTCGCTATGCTGCTTCGCGGCCTCGGCCTCGGCCTGCGCTAGCGCCTCCTCGGCCTGCGCCATGGCAACCTTCCACCGCTTCGTGCGCTGCGCGTGCGCCTTCGCGCCGTTGCCGCGCTTGCCCACGTTCACGAGGTAGTCCGCCGTGCCGGGCTCAAAGAACATCTTGTACGTGTTGAAGCAGATGCGCGCCTGCAGGTCCTCGGCCAGCACCTCAAACTTGTAGTCGTCCTCGTCAATGTCCTCAGGCAGAACGCGCTGCAGCACGGGCGCGTGGATCAGATCCAGCGGCACACCCTCCGTCGGCAAACTCATCATGTAGCTCGTCACATAGTATTCCCATCGCTGCTGCTCGTCCATAACCCCCTTCAGCGTCACGTCGTACGGGCCAAGGCTTTGGAAACTCATTTTGTGCTCCTGCGGCGCCCACGCTATGCGGAACAGCGGCTCCGCGGACCCGGCCGCGCCGTAGCTGTCGCTAGGAGGACCCCCAGGAACGCCGGCCGCTGCCTGCTTCACGCGCATGCGCAGCTCTATCTGTCCTCGTATATCACTCGTCTCCTTTTGGCGGTCCTCCTCCCACAAAGTCACCGCCTCAATAGAGCCCTGACCGGTAATTACGGCGTGCAGTTGCTTCACAAGCGACTGCAGCGCCTTGTCGATCGTATACAGCTTGTATGCGCGGTTGCGGTACGCCTGGCGAAGCGCCTCCTCAAACCACTGCGGCTCCACATCCTCCTCGAGAAGACGGTGGCAAAGCCGCAGCGTCTGGCTATAGATGTTCTTCGGCTCGAACCTGAGACCCATCTGCTCCAGACGCGTGTCGTAAAGCCCAAGGTCCACGGCGAACGGCGTCTTCCGCGACTTCGCAAGCGTCTCAGCCACTAGCCCCTCGAAGCCCTTGACCTCCACGAGGCGCGAATACAGGATTTGCAAAATGCGCAGGAATAGGTACAGCGGCGTTGTCGCAAACAAGTTGAACTGCGAGCGTGCGCGCGGCGGGTCGTTCAGTGGCGAGCTCATGCGCTCAAACTTGAGCCACGACGCTTCCTTCGCCGGCACGGCCAGCTCTGAGCTGGCCGGCGCATCCGGCATTGCCACGTCGCCATCAGCCGACTTCGACTCGTCCTCACGCTGCGAGCCGTCGCGGCCAAATAATGGCGCCACGGCGGCCGACCGAGCAACGCCAGGCTCGAAGAACTCATCAACAAACGCATCCAGGAACCGTTTGCTCAAGTCCTTATCGTGCGCACTGAAGTTCGGGCGAAAGTCGATATACTTCACGACCAGCGCCTTCAGGTCCGCTAGCACATCGTAGTCATCAACGACAAAGTCTAGTTGCGCCTTCGGCGTCGCTAGCGGCGGCAAGTTCGTGGCGGCTAAGCGCCGCCGCTTCGCCGTCTGCTCGGCCTTCACGGCCATGATCTCGGAGAGCAGGGAGCGCGACGTCAGCTGCTTGCGGTCGGCCTGCTTGAACGTCAACCCCAAGTGGTCCAGGCTCTTATAGTACGCCTTCTGCTCGGCTTCGCGCCACACCTTGTTCCACTCGCGCTGCGCGCGGCGCCACTCCTCATCCTTTTGCTTAAGGCGGCGCAAAACAACGGGCACAGCCGCGCCGGGGTTCTCGTGCAGCGACTCAATGACCTCGAGTCCATTTTTCTTGTCGTAGATCTTGCGGATCACCTTTTGATAGATCTTGCTTCCGAACCCAAGCCCCTCAGGCAGCTTGAAGGAAGCAAGCTCCGCATTAGACATGTCGGCCATGCGGTTCGCAATCGTCTCAAGCACCTGGATCGTGCGCTGGTTCGCCCCAATATAGTGGTCGTACTCGTGGCGTTCTTCCTCAACGCGGAACAGAATCTCCTCGTACTGATTCTTGCGGTGAGCCACGAACCCGGAGTCCTCGGATGCCCACGTCGGATGGCCGACCCACTCGTCATTAAACACTTCCCAGCCGAGCTCATCGCGCCCGCTGCATGGCATGAAATGCTCTGTCTTGGGCAGTAATCGGTAGCTGCGACCATACGAGCGGCACTGAGACAGGTCAACAAGGTGCTTGCGCAACGAAATGTTCTCGATATGGAGGGGCGTTCCTTCATAGCCCACAAACTTCTTGAACCAAACAATGAGTTCCGTGTGCTGTCCGATGAACTGCTCGACCTCGTTCACAAGCGCCTCAACGTCGATGATACGCTGTGTGAACAGGTTCAAGGCCTTCAGAAACTCGTGGTAAGCCTGCTTTGGCAGCACTTTCTTAACCTTGTCGAAGAACGCGATCTCGTCGCTTAGAGACGAGCGGTGCGATGCCTTGGCTCCGACTGGCTTCGCACTTGAGACGAACTGCGCGCTAGAGGCGCCACCGGCGCCCGTGCTCAGCCCGTTGCGCTGGCCTCGGCCGCGTGTAGACGATGTCGGCGGCTGGCCCTGAATGACGCGACCCTGCTGCGGGTTATGTTGGATCGTCAACGCTGGCTGCTGGGGGACCGTCATCTGTGGCTGCGCTGGACCGAAGCTTCCTAGCGGCGGCAAATGCATGTCCTGACCGAGGTCGCCCTGGTCGAGTTCACCGCCCGGACCACCGGGAGACATCTCCGGCAGGAAGTTCTTGAAGCCCTCGAGCAGGTCCGGTGCATCGCTAAACAAGTGCTCTACGTGGGCATAGACCTCACCGATGCGCAGCTGGTTCCGCTGATACGTCTGCAAGATCTCAAGGAATTGCTTGTAGATCTCAGGCTGGCCGCTGTAGTGCGTCTTGATGCGGTTCACATACTCAATAGCGTGGTTGAACTCAATGGGAGCGTTCGGCCGACCCTCATCCTGGCCGTCCATCATTCCACCCGCATGAGCGTGCTGCATGTCGGGTGACGACTGCTGCGCGAGCTGGGCCAGCGGCTGTGCATGCGCGTACTGTGCGTAGTGCTGGGCCTGCTGGGCCTGTGCGGCGGCGTGGGCCCTGGCATTAGCGTGCGTCTGCTGGCGCTGCTGCTGCAGCTGCTGCGCCTGCTGCACCTGCTGCTGCACCTGCTGTTCGTGAGGCGCCGCAATGGACGCAGCGCCCTGCGGCTGTCCCGGCTGAGGCTGGACTGGGGGCTGGCCCTGGGCCGGAAGCACGCGCGGAAGCATCTGCGTTCCGCTAGGCGTCGTCACGCGCACGGGGTTCGGGTCGTTCGGGTCCAACGAGCACTCGATGGAGTACCCCGACGGCAAAAAAGTGTTGAAACCCTGAATTAGATTTGCGTGACCACGGAACAGACTCGACACGCGGTCGATGACACCCGGTGTATCAATGCTGTGACTCTTGAAGTCCTTCATGATGTCCAAGAAGTGATTGTAGACGTCCGGCTGATTGCTGAAGTGCACCTTCACTTGTTCCAGGTAGGTAAGTGCGTCGCGCACGTTCAGCGGGCGGTACTCGGACTGCTGTTGTTGCGGGAGCTGCTGCAGGATCTGCGCCTGTTGCTGCGGCGTCGTCTGGGCCTGAGGGCCCTGTGCAGCGTGGGCCGTCGGGACGCCCGCGGAAGCAGGGGCTTGCGGCGGCTGCGGCTGTGCCTGAGACGGTGGCTGCGGCTGGGGCACCTGAGGCGACTGCGAGATCTGCTGAGACGGAACAGGCGCCTGCACAGGCTGCGGCTGCGGCTGCGGCTGCGACGGTGGCTGCTGCGGCTGCGGTTGCGGCTGCTGCGATGCAATGGGTTGCGGCTGCTGCGCTGCTGCCTGCTGCGGCTGTTGCGGGTGCGGGGCCACCGGCTGCGCCGGCTGCTGAGCTTGGATTGGCTGCGGCTGCGGCTGTGGCGGCTGCGGCGGCTGAACCGACTGCTGGCCCTGACCGGGTTGCGCCGGCAAGTATCCCATTTGCGGCTGCTGTTGGCCGTACTGCTGGCCGTATTGGTGATACATGGGGATGTAGCCCATCATCATCTGCTGGTGCTGATGTTGGTGCTGGTGCTGCGACTGCTGCGCCGGCTGCTGCGCTTGCACGGGCGCCATATGGTGCTGCTGAGGGATGTGCATCTGCTGGCCCTGCGGCGTTTGCGGCAGCGGCGACATCTGCTGATACTGATGGGGCATTTGGTGGATCATGGCATGCAGCTGTGGCCCGTTCGACGTGGGCGTCTCTGTCTTGACCTCGGCGAGCTCGGGCTGCGAGAGGCGGTGCTGCTGCATGTGCGGCTGCTGGGCGTTCGGCGTGTTACTACCGGGCCGTGCGTAGTGCAGGTCATCGTTCAGGCCGGGCAGGGAGTAGCCGCGAAGGCTCGGTAGTGTGAAGCCCTGCGAGTTGCTGTTGTGGGGCTGCTCACCCTGCTGCAGAATGGGCACCGGCAGGCTGTGAGGGCCAGGGAGCTGCGGCTGGCGCTGCTGCTCTTGTTGAGGCTGCTGGTGCTGGTGCTGGTGCTGCTGGGGAACCTGGTGCTGGTGCTGGTGCTGGTGCTGATGCGCAGGCTGCGGCGCGTGCTGGTGCTGGTGCTGAGCGTGCGGCGGCTGCGGCTGCGGCTGCGGGACTGCCTGGTGCTGCGGGTGCTGCTGAGGCTGTTGAGACTGCTGTTGAGGTTGCTGCGGCTGCTGAGGCTGCTGCGGCTGTTGAGGCTGCTGAGTCTGCTGGGACAGCGCAGGCTGCTGCGGCGCCTGCGGCGGGTTCGGTTGTGCGTCCGCATCCTGAGGCTGCGGCACACCCGCAGGCGGGTTCGGGGCCGCTGAAGGCGCCTGGGCCACGGCGTTCCGCGACGCGGCTCGGTCAGGTATGCTTGCGCGGCGAGGCTCGTCCGTGGCGTCTGGCGGCGGGCCCTGTGAGATGGGCGTGCCGGGCTGCTGGGGCGCTGGCGGCGGAGGGGCCGTCTGCGACAGCTGCGCCGGCTGGGACTGCGGAACAGTGGCGGGGATCTGCGGCTGCTGGTCCATCGTGCCACAAATACCAGAACGCACCGAGATCAACGCGCTGGTTCTGTGGTTAGACTGCGGAGAGAATCAAAATGTGGACCTTGCCTTACCGATACACCAGCGCCGGCAGCTCGCCTACCCTTACCCCCAAGGCAAGGAGGGGGTTCGTGGGAGCCGGTATATGCCCAGTATCGATCCGCACGTCAGGCGCTCCAAAAGAGAGATTTGGGCGCGCGGCGGCGGCGGCGGCGGCGGCGGAGCACTGCGGGCGCAGCGGCTGCAAAGGCGCTGGGCCGCGCGTGCGACGCAAAGCGATGGCGGACTATTCTAGCTAATTAAGGAGACACTTGCTCAAAAAGTACGTGAGGGAGAAAATTTCAGGCAACAGCATTTACGCAGAGGTTCTCGGCGCGTGCACATCTGCGTGCGCGTGCGTGGACGTGCATTTCCGCCTGCGGCCGCGGCCGCATGCAGAGTTGCTCGCATATATATATTGATGAGCCGACCGCACGACAAAAGCTTTCGCGGGTGCCCATCTGGCCGCTAAGGCGGCGGCGGCACGCCGCCGGGCCGCGAGCTGCCGGCGGTGCGTGGGCGCCTCGCCTCGATGCGTGTGGCACGAGGCGGCCGCCGGGGCCGCTACGTAATAATTCCCCATCGGGGCGCCGCGTGATACGGCCAGCGCGGCAGGGCCCTTTGGGACGTTTCGCTTCACGATCTTCGCGCGCAGCGGTGGCTTTCGGCGCAACAGCTCGCACTAGATGAACGCCCCCGACCGCTTCGAGCTGTTTCTGCTCCCCGATGGCGTGCAGAAGGTGACGCTCGAGCCGGACCAGCGCATGCCGAACGCGGCGCTGATCAAGTTCGAGCGCGAGGACCACACGCTGGGAAACATGCTCACGGCGCAGCTGCAGCAGGACCCGCGCGTGCTCTACGCGGCCTACAAGGTCGAGCACCCGCTGTTCGCGAACTTCATCATGCGCATCCAGACTGAGGACGGGTACACGCCGCGCGACGCCCTGCGCAACGCGTGCCAGAGCCTCATCGCGCAGCTGCGCATCATCTCGCAGAAGTTCAAGTCTGAATACGGCCTGAACGCCATGCTCGGCGAGCACTAGGCCGGCGAGCACTAGGCCGGCGAGCACTAGGCTGGCGAGCACTCGGCCGGCGAGCACTCGGCTAGCGAGGCGTACGCCACTATTGGCCGCCGCTGGCGACGCGCGCGCAGGCGCGGCGGCCGCGCACAAAACTGGCAGGCGGGCTTCGGCCCCGGCCCCGTGTATTGTATATATTTATTACAATAATAATAATTATTTATGAAGCTCCAATGCGAGGCGGTGCGGGCGCGGCCACGGCCGCGTGGCGGCGAACGCAGGTGCTAAAACGCCGGGACCCGTTACCTAACGCACAACTTTATGGCACTTCGGCGGCTCATGACGGCGGCCAACGGGGGAGCAGGACCCATCGAGACGGTGATTCGCCGCAAGCTGACGGAGGCGCTGCACCCGACAGTGCTTGACATCGCCAACGACAGCCGGTTCCACGCGCACCACGCCGGCATCCGCGGCTCGTCGAACAAGCAGGAGTCGCACTTCCGCCTGAATATAGTCAGCAGCGAGTTCGCGGGCAAGCCAAAGCCAATGCGGCACCGGCTCGTCTACAAACTGCTGGCGGACGAACTGGCTAGGGAGAACGGCGTGCACGCGCTGCAGCTCACGACGAAGACTCCCGAGGAGGCGCCCGAGGCCGTGGCCGAGGCGACGGCCGAGGCGACGTCTGAGAGCTCGTGAGCAGGCAAGCCTGCTGCGTATATACTGACAATAATAACGTTAGGATTTTTGGTTAGGCTTGTGCTTAGGTGCTGCCGCCGCTTCGCGTACCACGCGCTTTTACTACTAACATAAGCGGCACTCGAGACTGGGCAGGCGCTGGACAGGCGCTGCGCAGCTCCGCGTCCGTAAGCGAAGAAAACCGGCAAGTAAAGAAACCACTGGGCACGTCGACATGAGCGTCGCCTGCTTTAAACTGTAAACATCTAAGTCGGCTTCGGGCCAATACGGTTACGGATGTTTTGTCTGCTACCAGCGGGCCCCGGAGGCTAAGAAGTAGATTTAAATAATAAACATTACGCGAGCATTGGTTCTGTCTCTTTTGGGTGGTGGACACCAATTTAAGCCTTGGCCACGGCCTTGAACACGTTGTAGCGGCGCTGCTTCTTGAGCGTCTGGACCTGGAAGCGCTCGAAGTCCGTGAGCTGGCGGCGGCGCTCGCGGCGGGCAATCTTCTGCGCCCACGCGGACTTCGCCCACTTCTCGTTCACGTCGCTGGCAGCCCACCTCTTGTTCACGACAGCAGTGCCTGCACCGCGAGGGACCTTAGGAACGACGTGAGGTGTGAGGGTGACGTGTGCAAGCGTGACGCCCTGGCGGGGCACCTCGGGGCCGTCCACAAGCGCTCGCTTGTGGTCGATGATCTCAACAATGGTCGCCAGCTTGCCGGCGTTCTTGCCCTGGTTCAGCAGAACGACACGGCCAACCTCAACAAGGCGCCAGTTGATGCTCTTCACAATGGTCTCAGACATTTCTCGATTATGCTGGGTTGATCGGAACAAGAAGTGATAATTTCGCAGCCGGATGGAAGCTCGCTCTGCGGTTAGGTGATGCGCTCAGCGTTTGCGTGGGTCTCTCCGCGATACTGTGAAAAGTGGGAGGTAAGCATGCAAATCGCTTTGAGTCATTCCCGCGCGCACGTGCCAATTGTGCTCGCGCGTCCTAAGCCCTACGCTTAGTACGCAGGCGTCGCCGTGAGTCGGCGGCGCCGGCGGCGGATGGCAGCCCACGCCATTGTAATGCCTAGTGCGTGAGCCTACGCTTCCATTCATACCTTATTTGGCCTATTGAGAAACTCGCCGTCGTATTTTCGAGGCGAATCGCCTCCGTCGCCAAATCGGGCCCGCCTATATATTTAGTAATTCGTGGTTTCATCTTCTCTTCAGGTTTAAATTATTGTGCCCGGTGATGATCGTAATTTGCGATTGATAACCGCTGGCTTGGAGCCGCCTAGCTCTGTATGCAGCGTCTAAATGATACCAAAATGATTTCTGAGGGCCCCCCAATAAGCACTACTACGTAAATGTGTCGGATGTACTAGATCGAGTAGCTAAGTCGTAAGACTGAAGTACGACATCAACCCGCTTGAAGTCGTCGAAGCAGGACGCCTACTATGGCTTCTAGTTCGTTGTTTGGTTGCGCGAGTGTTGTTCCAGATGTACGTAGACGAGCAAGACTAGCTTTGCTGCAACTCGCTGACTCTAGTGTTTTGTGCGCCGAGAGCGAGCGCCTCTTCCTACCAAGCGGAATGATAACAAATTGGAATGAGCAAGCGAAATGAGACAAGCCTAGTGCCTATTATAGATTAGTTGTAGAACTACAGAGTATAAATATTAATGGATGCCTGCTGCATCCAGGAGCCGCAGCTCCGAGGAATGTAAATAACCTTTTTGGCGACACAGTTCTGTGGCCAGCCTTGAGCGAATCGCCTTGGCTCTATTAGCGACAAAACTACGGCGGACCGAGGCGGCCAAGAAATACGTAGCCGCTGTTGCCAATCAGGGAGGGGGGAGAAAGGGGGGGAGTGGGGGTATTAGTAGAAAGGTGTCTTTGTCTTGCCGGAGCGTAGTGATCAGAGCTCGCTCGCCTGCATTTCAGCAATGCTCGTCGGCTGCTTGTACTTCTCCTTGTTCTCGACGTGCTCCCAAATGAAATCGATCATGGGCGCGGCGACCTTTGTGGCCGCGTCCTGGGCCCAGAGCACGTCCAAGTGCGAGTAGCCGGGCAGGCTGTTGATGCGGAAGCGGTCGCGCACGTCCGGCTCGAAATTGAAGATGCGATTTATGAGCTGGTCCGGTAGCACGAGGTTATCGCGTCCGCAGGCGTAGATCTCGAGCGGCGGGAAGCGCTCGTCGAACCACTTCGAGTCCTGGCTCTCGAACACGCACTTGCGGTCGGCAAAGCCCCTTTTGCCGAGCCACCAGAACATGAGCTGGGCGCTCACAAATACGGGCGTGAATATGAAGTTCCGGTTGCGGTAGTGCCGGTCCCACAGCTTGTCGTCCCAGCCGAGCATGTAGTTGAAGACGATGTATGCCGTGTATCCAAAGAATGGCAGGGGCAGCACTCTGCGCATGAGCCCCATAAGGCCAATGAACGCGCGCGAGCCCATGAGCATGCCGTAGGCGCGCGGGCCAACGCGCAGCATGCGCAGGAACCAGCGGTCGATGAGCGGTCCCGCAAACACGGCCGGCGCGAGCGCCGAGAAGCTCGAGAGCTCGCGGCCCATTTCGGGGCGGCCGCCGTGGACCTCGCGCGCGAGGCCCATGAACGACTGCGTCGTGCCCTGCGAGTGCGCGGCCAGCGCAATTTTGGGCGCGCCCGTGTGCAGCCGCACATACGCGACCATGGCCGGCATGTCAGCCGTGGCGAGGTCGGCCATGGACCAGTTCCACATCTTTGTCGACCAGGTGCGGTACTGCTCGTGCTTCGGGTGGAACCCGCCGCGGTTGTTGCCGAGCCACACGTCGAAGCCCGCGCGCACGAGCACGAGCCCAATGGCGTCGGGCCCGGCCGTGCAGTACGCGCTGGACGACTGCATGAGCCCCGGCACGAGCAGCACAGGATAGCGCGGCTTCTCGGGCTCCTCGCTCTGGCCCGGCGGCACGATGCGCGACATGTGCAGCTCGTAGCCGTCGCGCGTGACGACCGTATGCTCCTCGAGGTCGAAGCCCTGCAGCGCCACGTAGTACTTCAGGTCGAACACGAGGCGGCGCTCGGCCTTCGTCAACGTGACGGACTTGTCGCGCGGCGTCGGCCTCGCGACGAAGTTCTGCGCAACCGCGCAGACGAAGATCACGAGCAGGTATATAACCCCGTAGATCGACGAGGTCACGGACCACACGCCTCGCTCCACGGACGCGAGGGCCATTTTCTGCGCAGCGCGTGTCGGGCCCGCGGCGCTTTGGCGGGGGTGCCCTGTTGACACCGGGCGCCCACCGGCTAAAGCGCGGGTTAGGGGATGCGCCCGTGAGGCGGTATTCTGGCATGCCCAAAACGGGGACGCGCGCGAGCGCGCCTGCACGCCCCGTAAAGTAAGAAAGGTTTTGGACGGTTAAAGCTCGCGGCAAAAAAGAAAATTAGCTAGGCTAGTGTGTTAGCTGTAGTGCCCAAGCTCGTAATTGTAAAGCAATAAGAAGGTCGGTTGTGCAGTTTGAAAACTGCGACCGCCAAGTGGAATCATGGATAAAGGGTGAGTGGGGTGGGCCGCGGGCCGAAGGCGCGGCGAGGGTGCAGGCCTATACAGCGCCGGGATGCACCACGAGCATTTCCTCGTCGGAGATGGATTGCGGCAGCGCCTGGACGCTGAGCGCCTCGGCCCAGCGCTTGACGCCCTCCTCGATGTTCGGCAGCGGCTCGCTTGCGAACGAGCCCCTAAAGTAGACGTCGCGCGCCGCGTCGTCGGCCGGCCCAACAAGGCACCAGTGGCCCGGGACGAGCAGCACCTTGTTCTGCTTTGCGGCCCTGTAGAAGAGCGTTTCCTCGACGTCCTTGCCCGAGCCGTCGAGGGCGAAGTCGTTCGCGTCCAGCTTCAGCCAGAAGAACATGCCGGCGCGCGGCGGCACGAGCTCGAACGGCGTCGCTTTCAGGTGCTTGTAGAGGGCGGCGCAGCAGCGGTCGCGGCGGCGCGTGTACTCGTCGCGCAGGCCCATGAGCCAGTCGACGAAGCCGTCCTGGCCCCAGCGGCGTAGAACGCCGTAGACGAGCGCCTGCGCAAAGCCCGACGGCTTCGAGCTCGACGACTCGGCCGTGGCCTGCAGTGCGCGCGCAAACCGCGGCTGCGCGATGATCCAGCCCATGCGGATGCCCGGCGCCATGACCTTCGAGAAGCTGTCGAGGCGGATGACGCGGCCGTCTGTGTCGAAATGCAGGAACGACGGCACGAGGCTGCGCACGAATGCGTCGCGCGTCATTGGCGCGGCAAGTTGCTCCTCGCCGTGCTTGAACGCGTCCATCTGCAGGTAGTAGTACGGCTCGTCCTCAACAATAAGGAAGTCGTACTTCTTCGCGATGGCGTAGATCGCGCGGCGGCGCTCGGCCGAGAGCACGGAGCCCGTCGGGTTCTGGCCGGTCGGGATCGTGTACAGCAGCTTTGCCCTCGTCGTGCGTGCGGCCGCCGCCAGCGCCTCGGGCACAATGCCGTGTGCGTCAACGGCAATGGGCACGGCACGGCAGCCGCGCGTGACGGCATTCTCGAGCGCGGACGGGAACGTGAACTGCTCGAAGAAAATGACCTCGCCGGGCTCGCAGAACGTGCGCAGCACAGAGTCCCACGCAAACGTGTTGCCCACGGACAGAATGAGGTCCCAATCGGCAAAGCCGACGTCGTGCACGCGCGCCGCGTGCGCCTTCAGAAAGTCGCGCAGGCGGTCGTCGCCAATGGCCGCGCCGTACTGCAGGGCCGTCGACAGCTCGATGTCGCCGTCGGCGCCGCCGGCGGGCTGCTCAAACACCTGCACCTTCAGCGGCGTCTCCGCCGTGAGCTTCGACTCCGTGATCCCGTTCGCAAACGGCGGCGCGAGGCTGCGCGCGCGCAGGTCGTCGAAGGGGAAGATCTCGGCGTACGGCACGCCACCGGCTAGCGAGATCATGCCTGGCTGCCGCATGAGCTCGTACAGGCCCTTCAGGTTCGGCGTCACGCGGCGCCGCGACTCCGCCGTGCGATGGTAGTCTAGATTCAGCGGCTCGGGCTTCATTGTGTGCGCGGGGGAGGATGCCTGGCTGCGGTGCCTAAGCCGGCTGCCGCATCACGAGATTATGGCGATAGCCACGCCATGACAAAGCGGGCAGGGGTTATGCACGGCGATTAGATGCGCGCCCAGCAGCGGGCCAACAGCGGGCCGCCAGCGGGTAGACAGCGGGTCGCCAGCGGACGAACAGAGCGACGCTAAGAGAGCTACGCCAGGGCTACGGCATCGCAACGCCAGCGCACCGCAGAAAGAAGAAAACTAGAGGAGGAACGTCGGCACAGGCGACGCGCTCTCGCGAAATACGCGGCGCAACTCGCCGAACAGGGCCGCGTCGCTGGGCAGGCACAGCGACACGGCGCGGCCCTGCTTCCCGGCGCGGCCCGTGCGTCCAATGCGGTGCATGTACGTGTCGATGTCGCCCGGCAGGTCGTAGTTCACGACGAGGCTCACGTCCGGCACGTCGAGGCCGCGCGACGCCACGTCCGTGGCCACAATGCAGCCGACGGCGCCGCTGCGCAAAGCGCCGATTGCGGTCTCGCGCTTGTCCTGCGACATGGATCCATGCAGCGGCGCTGCGCGCAGCCGCGGCGCGAGCTCGTCGCACGCGGCGCGCGTGGCCACGAACACAATGACGGGCGGCCGCGCGCCGTTTACGAGCGCCACTGCGCGGGCCAGTTTCTGCGCGGGCGCGTCCAGCAGCTCGGCGCTCTGCCGCACGCTTGTACTGCGGCGCGTCGAGCCGACCTCGACGCGGTGCGCGCGGCCCGCGCGCGTGAACCGGTCTGCGAGCGCCTGGATCGACGGCGGCCACGTCGCTGTGTACATGAGCGTCTGCCGCGGTTCAGGGAGCCGCGCCATGATCTGCGCAATCTGCTCCTCGAAGCCGAGGTCGATCATGCGGTCCGCCTCGTCGAGCACAAGGAACTCGCAGTTGTTTAGGCTCACGAGCTCCTGCTCCGCGAAATCGAGCAGGCGCCCCGGCGTCGCCACGAGCACGCACGCGCCGCCGGCCGTAGATGCCGCCTTCAGCGCGGCCTCCTGCTCGGCGAAGTCACGCCCGCCGACGAGCGCGACGACGTGAGTCCTATGCGTGCCGTGCGTGCCATGCGCGCTAGGTGCGAGCTCGGCGATCACGGCCGCAATCTGCAGCGCCAGCTCGCGCGTCGGCGCCAGAACGAGCGCCTGCGGCGCCTGTGCGAGCAGCAGCGGCACGGCAAAGCTGAGCGTCTTGCCTGAGCCTGTCTGCGCAATGCCGATCACGTCGAGACCCTGTAGCGCGAGCGGCACCGTCGCGCGCTGCACGGGCGTCGGCCGGCGGTACGGCCCCTGCGCCAGCGCGTTAGCCAGCGGGCCGGCCGGCAGCTCGCGCCAGCTCAGCAGCGGTTGCAGGTTCGGCAGCGTCGCGCACGCAATCTGCAGGTCCGCGCGCATGATGCGCCAGTCGCGCTCAGCCATCTCGCTGCGTGTCTTCTCGAACCACCGTTTCGGCGCTCGTGTTGCGCCGGCCGCGGCTGCCTCTGCCGCCTGGGCCGCGCTCTGCGCCTGCCGCTCTTTCTCGAGCCGCCAGCGCGGATACGCCATGGCGTCCTCCTCGCGCTCGCGCTTGTCGTCTGTTTCGTTCTCGACGGCCGTCGTTTGCTCGGAGGCCTCGCCTGCGGCTGGGCCTAAACGGCGTTCAAGGCGCTGCGCCTCCGCATCACTGCTGCGTCGAGCGCGCTTCGCGCCGGCGCGCGGCGCGAGAGCTTCGAACTCGCGCTGCAGCTGCTGCCGCTGCCGCCGCGACACAAACCGGGGCTTTTCCTCCTTGTTAATATCATTTATTCGCACCACCATGCGCCGCGCATGCGAGAACCCGTGAACGGTCCGTGTTGACGGCGGCAGCCTAAAGCGCAGGTCAGGGCGCTGCAGCCGCTGCAGCCGCGCGCGCTCCCAAGCCACGAGCGGCGTTGGCGTTGGGAACGGAAGTATCCGCTGAGTCAGCGCCAGCGCCAACGCCATCGCAGCGACGCCGGCCGCGGCCACAACGCATCCACCCACACTCACGCCGGCGAGCTTTGGTTTAGCGATAATGAGCGGTGCTGTGGCGACGATTGACTCGGCGCACACTGCGCTGACGTATCTCGGCAAGAACGTAACGAGCTTTGACTCGCGCTTTACATTGCGCGTGCTGCGCAACCTGCCCGTGCTGCGCAAGGACGTGGACGCACCACTGCTTGCCCAGCTCATTGCACAGAATTTCGACGAGGCATACGCACAGCAGGTCCTCGGCCTGCTCGAGCTCAGCTACGACGGACCCTACGGCGAGAACCTGCCCGTGAGCCCCGAGGTCGACGCATTCCTGCACCTGCTGGCTCAGGTGTGGCTGCTGCACTCGGGGCGCGCGCGCGCGGCGCAGCAGCTGCTGGCGTTCAGCCAGCACGCCCTCGCGCACCTCACGAAGAGCTACAACCGCCGCTCGCTCGACCATTTCGTCGCAAAGCTCTGGTTCTACTACGTGCGCGCGGCGGAGCTCGCGAACGAGCTGCGCTCGGCCGCGCTCTACGCAGAGATGATGGCCGCGCTGCGCACGGCAACGCTGCGCAACGACTTCGAGACGCAGGGCATGCTCATCACGCTGCTGTTGCGCGTGCTGACCCTCACGAACCGCATCAGCCAGGCCGCGAACCTCGTGGCAAAAACGACGTTCCCAGAGAGCTCGGCATCGAACTCGCTCGCCGCGCGCTACTACTTCTACCTGTCGCGCGTGAATGCGATTGGCCTCGACTACAGCACGGCCTTCGAGCAGATCACGGTCGCCATCCGCAAGGTCCCGCAGACTCCCGCAGCCATGGGCTTCATCCAGGCCGCGAACAAACTCAGCGTGCTCATCGAGCTGCTCATGGGCGATATCCCGCAGCGCAAGGCGTTCGGCTCGAAGGAGCAGCCCGAGCTCGTTGGGCCGCTGCAGCCGTATTTGGCGCTGGCCAAGGCCGTGCGTACGGGCGACGTGCAGCACTTCCAGCAGGCGCTCACCGAGCACGGCGACGCTTTGAAGCGCGACGGAAACTTGACGCTCGCGCGCCGCCTGCGCCAGAACGTCATCAAAACGGGCATCCGCGTCATCTCGCTCACGTACTCGCGCATCTCGCTGCGCGACGTGTGCATCAAGCTCAGCCTCGATAGCGAGGAGAGCGCCGAGTACATTGTCGGCAAGGCCATCCGCGACGGCGTCATCGACGCCGAGATCAACCACCAGGCGGGCTACATGCAGTCGCTCGACGTGAACGACGTGTACTCAACGGCCGACCCGCAGCAGGCGTTCCACGAGCGCATCAAGTTCTGCATGTCGCTGCACGACAGCAACGTGAAGGCTTTGCGCTACCTCTCCTCCGACCATAACGACGACCTCAAGGACGTGCAAGAGGCGCGCGAGCGCGAAAAGGAGCTCGTCACGGAGATCCAGGAGAATACGGACCTCGAGGACGACGACGTCGACTTCGACTTCTAATTACGTAGACGGTAATTACGCAGACGGTAGACGCCCACTGTTACTTACTTCCCCCCAACTTCGTTCGCAATAAATACTAATACTACAACGACCCGGTCATGCCCGTTACGAAGAAATGTAGGCAAACCAGTTAGCGTCGGCCTTCAAGCCGCCGTCGGCGCTCAGCAGTGCGTGCCCGGCCACGAGCGCATCAACCGCGGCGTAGACCTCTTCCTTTTCGAGCACATGCCGCAGGCTCTGCGCGAGCGCGTCTCGCAGAATGCCGGGCCGGAACAGCACCGTAGCAACTAGCTTGAACGCAACGGCACTCCAGATCCTGTCGCTCTTTAGACGTGACGTCTGCCAAATGCAAGGGTGGGCCGCGCTGCCCGTGCTCGGCGCGCGGACGGCCGCCACGCTCGTCGCACCAGAGCCGGCACCGGCACCGGCACCGGCACCAGCACCACTGACGCGCGCGCGGATATCGCAGTCGAGCTCGCCCTTGTCAATGTCGCGCGATCGGTAGTGGTTCGATAGGCGCCCGCTGTGCTCGCCGGACCGCTGCAGGTCGACGCGCTTGCCCTCGAGGCCGAGCGTGGCCATCTCGAGCAGCGGGATCATCTGCGACTCGTCGATCGTTTCGGGAATCTGCACGACCTCAGTCTCACACAGCTCGGCCACGGCCTGTACGGCCCTGGCCGGTAAGTCGCGCTCGAACTTTGCCGGCGGCGCCAGCATGTTCATGACCTTCTCGCTCAGCACGTACGGCCGGCCCACGGGAATCTTTTCGGGGTCCGATACGGCCCACTGAACATACTTGTTGCGCTCGAGCTCGTTCAGCGCCTGCTTCGCGTCGTCCTCGCTCACGTTCGCGAGCTCGCGCATGGCCTCCTTGGCCGAGAACGACGCGCCGTTGTCGGCGGCGATCACGGCGCGCAGCTTCGCCGCGTTATCGGACAGCTTCAGCGACTGCTTCCACTTGAGCGGCTCCGCGTCGAGCGGCACGCCCAGCACCGTCTTCACGAGCAGCTCCTCGGCCCTGATCATCGACGGCTGCGACTGCAGCGAGCTCAGCGGGTCCAGCAGCTTCGAGTCGAGGTTCCGCGACTTGACCACGACGTCGCGCAGCCGCGGCCGGTGCTCGCCGCGGCCGGACTCGGCCGGCGGCAGCGACCGCGACTGCTCGGCCACGCGCCACCAGTCAATGTAGTACTGCAGCGAGAAGCCCGGGTCCGAGGGCTTTAAATAGACAATCGCGTCGGCGGCATACGCCTCCACAAACATGTCCTCCCAGTCCATGGAGCGCTTCGCCATCTCGGCTGCGCCGTTCGCGAACTCCGTGTGCAGGGAGCTCCACTGCTGCTTCAGGCTTTTTTCGGAGATACGCACGGGCGCATTCTGCACCACAAGCGCCCAGTCCACATTCTTGCCCCGCGGGAACAGGCTGCGGCTAATCACTGCGGCTCTAAATAGCCAATCCGGGTCTATGGCGGGCACGGGCGGCGTCCGCGCCGTCGCCTGCCTCGCCGTCGCCGGCCTTGCCGCCGGTCTTACCGCTGCCGCCGCCGCCGCCGCCGCCGCTGACGCTGGCCGCGGCGTTATGGCCACGGCGCCGTAGTGCTGCGGCACTTGAATCTCCCCACGGGGGACGTCATCAGCAAACTCGCGTCTGCTCTTCTTACCGCGCTTCGCGCGCTTCGGCTCTCCGTTCGCGCCGGCGCCAGTGCCGCCCGCGACCTCAGCCGCGCTGGCGCCGAACCGCCGCGTTGACACGGGCTTTGTTTTGCGCGTGGCCGTTGTGGCTAAGCGCTGGCCCAGGAGCGGGCGGAACGCCCTGGCCTGGTCGACGGTCATTTCCTGCCGTCTTTCGTGGTCCTCGCTGGCGCGGTGGCTGTCCGCAGCGGCTCTAGCAGCCAGGGACTGCTTTGTGCGCGTACGGTCGTTCAGCTCGTGCTTCAGCTCGGCAATCAGAGGGCTGTGGTCGGCGTCGCCCACTATTTCGGGGTCGTAAAGGATGTACTTCATGAGGTGGATACCCGTCATGGTCGGAATGTTCACGAAAATCTGCCGCAGCATGCCCTGCTTCACAAGGTTCTTCGTCACACGGTCGATTGTCTTGCGGTCGACGAGCGAGTCGCCCTTGATGGCTGCGTTGAACCGGTCGACGAGGTCCTGGCCGCCCACGACGGCGCCGTTGTTCTCACGCACAATGCTACGCAGCGTTTCGAGGCGACGCGCGAAGGCCAGCGAGCCCAGAGACTTATCTGACGGCGCGGGCGCTAGCGCGGGTGCGGACGCAGGTGCCGGTGAATCCGCACGACGCGAGGCCTTCGTGGCGGGCTCTGAGGATTGCAGTCGTGTTTCTGTATTAGAAGAGGTTTTCACGCTTCTGGGCGCAGTCGCGGCCGTCGCTACTGCGGCCTTATTCCCAGCCAAGCGCGGCAGCGAGTCCTGAGCCGCCTGCAGCCATACAGCGACTCGACCTTCTGGCTTAGCGGTCGACCCGCCATGCCAGTGCCGGTCGGCGAGGCGCACAGTTTGCAAAGGCGGCGGCGGTGCTGGCCCGGGCGTTGGCTTCGGCTGCGGGGCCGGGCGCGGAGCGTTCTTTGGGGGCCGACCGCGGCGCTTAGGCGGCGCTGCAGACGAGCTTCCTGCGGCGCGGCTCGGGTCGCTGACGAGAATGATTTTGCCGGCAGTGGCCTTCTCGCCATGGAACACGGGCCGGATTTGGCCGTTCTCCGTTTCTATGATGGAGCAACCACCCGGCAGGGGCAGTCGCGACTGTGCGTCGAGGAGTTTCAGGCTCAGCTGCGGGTCCCGCACGGCAGCGGCTGGCGAGAACGAGCCCCACTTTGTGTCGCGGGGCGTGCCCGGGTACGTTGTGCGCGTGAAGTAGCGGTAGTACTTCACGCGGTGCGCGAAGTCGACGCCCTTGATGAGGCTGAGGTGCCCGAGCTCGGGCGGCTGGCCGGCGCCGCTAGGCGCCTTCGCCTTCGTGCCGCCCGTCAGTGCGTCAAGATACTTGCCCATGGCCTTGCTGTAGCTCTTTCCCGTGAGCCTGCGCGTGAGGTCCATGGCGCTGATCCCCTGCGCGCCGGCCGCGACGACGAGGTCGTGGATCTGATTCACGAGGGGCATAGCAATGTTTGCCTGCACATCGTCGCTCGCAAGAGCGTCGCCAGCAACGGCACGCGACAGGTCGAGCGGTGCAGCGAGGTCCGGCGCCGGAGGCCCGTTCGCCGCCTCGTCGGCCTCGGCCGCGGCCTCAGCGGCGTCGGCAGCCTCGTCACCGTCGGCATCACCGTCGGCGTCGGCATCGGCGTCGCCCACGTCGACAACCGTATCCGTCCACGCCGCGTTCGACCTTTTCTCGAGCCCGCGCACGTCGTAGTCCCTCACGAACTGCACGCAGGCGTACGCCTTCGCCGGCGCGGCCGGGTCGAACACGTGCAGCGCGCGCACGTAGCCGCGCAGCTCGAGGTCCTTCAATAAACCGACGACGAGCGGGCGGCGGCGCTGCGCGTTCGGCGTGAGCTCGCTGCCGACCTGGGCGACGACGTCGCGCTTCAGGCGCAGGCCCTGCGGGCCGGCCTTGCAGAACTGCACGATCTGCGCGCGCGCGGCCTGCTTGTCGACGAACGGCTGCGCGGCCTGGCCCTGCAGGTGGTCCTGCAAATGGTGCGCGACATAGGGCGTTAGAACAATGCGGTGGGTTGCGGAGCCCTTCTCGATGACGGGGAAGCGCTGCACGAGGCCGAGGTCGACAAGCAGCTGCACGCGGCCGAACAGCGAGCGCGGGTCCTGGCCGGCCTGCTTCGCCACGTCGACGGTCGAGACGCCGGCCTCGCGGCTGTGCGCGACGGCGCACAGCACGTTGAACGCGAGCTGCGGCACGACGCTGCCCTGCCGCGGGTTGCCCGTGAGCTCGAGCCACTGCAGGTCCTCGGACGCGTATGCGCGGTCGCCCTCGATGCGGATCGCCGGGTGCTGCGCCAGCCACAACCAGACGCTGTCCTTCAGCGCGCCGTCGAGCGCCTGCTCAGCAGCCTGCGCGGCGAACCGCCACACGTCGTGTGCGTGCGCGCCGTAGCTGCCGTCGCGGGCGACCTCGCGCACGACGCGCGCCGTAATGGCCGCCGGGTCCATTCACTATAAACAACCAAAAAAAAAGTTCGCGAATTCGCGGCCCGTCGAACTCGAACCGGATGCGTGTGCTGCCGTGACCCAGTCGACGTCGGGCGACAAGCAGTGCTCGGCCGGCGAGTCGCCAGTTCGGATTAAGAGGCGCACGCACGCGGGCGCCGCGTGCGGGCGCCGCCTCCTCGCAGCTATGCAGCGGAGGCAACGCTGCGCCCTTGGCGGCGGCACGGCAACGCGGCGAAACAATAATAATGGTAATGGTAATGGTAATGGTAATGGTAATAAGTTAGTAGTCGCTGTTAGCCGTGGACATCTTCTTGATCTGCAATGGCGATGTGTTCTGCACGAACGACAGCGATTCCTCGGAAATCGTGGACGCATGCGCGCTCGGCGGCGCGCCGGGCGGCACGATGGGCTCCTCGGGGACGTCGACGAAGTCGCCGAGGTCAATGGCCGACGCGGCGGCGCCCTCGGGGGCCTGCGTGTGCGCGAGGTTGTGCCGTGGATGCAGGTCCTTCGGCGTGCCCGCGGCCGGCGCGGCGGCTGTCTGTGTGTACGTGTGCGCGGACGCGTCCGGCGCGTACGGCGAGGACGTGCGGGCGGGCATATCTATATCGGCGGCAGGCACGCTCGGCACGCTTGGCACGCTCGGCACGCTCGGCACGCTTGGCACGCTTGCGCTTGGCACGCTCGGTGCGTTTGCTGCGCTTGCTGCGTTTGCTGCGTTTGCTGCGCTTGGTGGGCGCGGCGGCGCTGACACGGCCGGTGCCGTCGGCGCGGCGCCGTTTATGCGGCTGTCCTGGCTAAGCTCATGCGGCTCGCCGAGGCCCGCCGCAATGGAGCGCGAGGACGCGGCCGTGGCGAGCTGCCGCTCGCGCAGGTCCTGCTTGTGGGCCTCGAGGCTCGCGACCTCGGCGTGCAGCTGGTCTGCGTGCTGCTTCAGCTCGCGCTTCGAGCGCGACTGGCGCACGCGCTGCTCGGCGGCGGGCTCGGGCTCGGGCTGCGCCGCGTACTGCGGGCGCACCTCGGCCATGCGCATTTCGAGCTCGCGCAGCTCGCGCTCGCGGCGCACGAGAAGGTCGCGCTTCGCCTCGAGCTCCGCGTTCACGCGGCGCTCCTCCTCCTTCAGGCTCTCGCTCTCGCGCGCGAGCTGCGCCTCCTTCAGGCGCGCGGCGTGGCCAGCAAGCTCCTGCGGCAGGAGCAGCGAGCTGCGGTGGTTGCGCTGCGGGTCGAGGCGGTTCGTGCGGTACGTCTCGTAGAGCACGTCGTGCGTGCGCTCCTTCAGGTCCTGGCGGTGCGTGTGCAGAAGCGCGTCGCGCAGGAGCGCGAAGTCCGAGTGCTCTGCGTTCAAGATGTCGACGACGCCGTAGCTCAGCGCGCGCCGAAACACAACGCCGCCGGCCGCGTCGAACTCGGACGCCGTCGTGATGGCCAGCGGCAGCGCCTGCGCGACCTCAGGCTCGGGCGCATCGTCGAACTCCTCGCTGTCGTAGCGGAAGTCGAACACGTCGATGTCGTGCATGCGCAGGTCCTCGAGCACGACGCGCTTCGCGGCCACGCGCTCGGACGGCGTGAGCGTGTCGGCGCGGGCCAGCACGGGGATCACGTTCACGATGGGCACGAGGCGGCGCAGGGCGAGAATGTCGAGCTCGCGCAGGCCGTGGCCCGTCGGCTCGATGAAGTAGAGGCACGCGTCGACGCGGCCGTCCTTGAACTTCGGGTTTCGCCGGATGCGCGACTCCTCGGCCAGGACCTCGTCGAAGCGGCACTCGAGGTAGTACGCGAGCTGCTCGATGTCGTCCGCGTGCGCGAGCGCCGTCGCGAAGTTCTCGCAGTCGATCAGCGTAAGCACAAGCTTGCTGCCGTCCTCCAACGGCTCCTCCAGCTCCTCCGTCACGGGCACGAAGCGCAGCTCCGTGTGTGTGGCCGTGCGCGGCGTCTCGTGCACGCGCGCGCCGAAAAACGTATTGATGAACGACGTCTTCCCCGTGCCGCTCGCGCCACACACAACCACGGACAGCGTCTGCTTGCGGTGCTGTCGCTTCGCAAAAAACGACGCCTTCGACGACGCGGTGTAGCTGCGCATGCTCATCGGAACCGGCGACAGCGTAGAAAGGCTGGGGAACAAACGTTTCAGGGACGCGTGTTAATAACGCGCGCGCGAGGCTTCCACAAGACTCGTGGGCGTAGGGTTCGCGGCAGGGGCCACGCCCACATGACACGCCCGCGCCGGCGCGGGAGCACATGTGAAGCACATGTGAAGCGCATGGTAAGCGCACGCGAAGTGCCTGCGAAGCGCCTGCAAATCGCCTGCAAAGCGCATGCCAGACCTGGCACGAACGCACTCTAGCCGAGCGGAGTGCACTCGCGCCGCGGCGTTTCGCTTAAACCTTAAAGTGTTTGTACGTAAATTATAGGCGCCCCACCTTTGCATGGCAGTATACGAGCACTGCCGGCAGCGCACCGGCAGACGCACCGCCATTAGCGCTGCCAGTGACTACGAGCAATGGCCGGCCGTCTACATTCGTACCTTTTTATTCGGTACTCACACCTTCTCTCTTCCTCCTGTTGAGGGCCTCACAATTGCGAGCGCCGGGTCGAGCGGCGCGAGGCTCGGCTCGCCGAGCAGACTCAGGGCCGCGAGGCCAAGGCTCGTGTGGTAGACATCCGCCGGCGCGCCCGGCGCCTTTACGAACCCGCCGAGCAGCGCGTCGTAGCCCGGCCCATTCAGAAACTCGCGCGCGCGCGCACGGGCCGCGTCGCCCGTGTCCACGCCAAGCAGCGCCAGCGACGCCGAGACCCAGAATGCGTAGCACACGTCGTCCGGTTTGTGAGGGCGGCCATTAAATCCGCCCGTAGCCGGGTTCTGGCGGCGCACGAGGAACGCGCGCAGGCCTAATGCGTCGGCCTCGTGAAGGCGCCCGCACAGCGCGAGCGCTGCCACGGCGCAGTGCGTGAGCCCCGCGTGCGACTCGTCGCCGGGCCGGTCGCCAAAGCCGCCGTCGTAGTTCTGGCACGCGAGAATGTACGCGCCCGTGTTGCGCACCCACGCCTGCGCAGGATCGAGCCGCGCCAGCAGCGCGAGCGCGGCCATGGCCGAGTACGTGTGGCGCATGCTCGTCTCGCCGCGGCCGCTCAGGGCACGGAACGCGCCGTCGCCGGTCTGGCAGCTCTGCAGGAACGCAACAACGGCGTCCTTCTGCGCGCTGTCGAGCGGGGCCAGCCCGCTCATGGCGCGCACGGCCAGGCAGAGGTGCGTCGATACGACGCTGCTCTCATCGCGCCGCGTGTTGTACGACGGCGAGCCCTTGTATCCGTTGCCGCACCACAGGCCGGCCGTATACAGGTCGTGGGCGGCCTTGTCGGCGGCGCGGGTTGCGCCGAGCAGGGCCAGCGCGAGCGCGCAGAAGTACACGATTGAAGCGTGCGACGCATCGAGCTTTTCGTGCGCGGCCGGAATGAGCGTCTGTACGCGCCGAATGAACCGCTCGACAGCCGCGCTCTTGACCATCCCGAAGTGCACGGGCCTCTCTCGTGCTGACTCGCTGGACGGCGCGGCGACTAGGCGCGGGCTTCGTGGTTCGGGCCGCAGGGAACGCTGATGCTTAGTCTTCGTGCGGCCGCGCCATTTGTGATCAGTTATCTAACGGCGCCGGCGGCGAGCGCCACATACACAACGCAGCGGCAGCTAGCCGGCACGGCGCGTTGGCGTGTGGCGGCCCGCGGCGAGTGGCTCGCGGCGCGTGTGCATTGCGCGCGCCTGCGCGCGCCTGCGTACGCGTCGTGGCGGCCGAGCGGGGAGGCCGCGTTATTTTTTAGCGTGCGTCCGGCGCGCCGCACATAAGCCGGCCCGCGGCGCTGCAGGAGGGCAATTGCCGCCGGCGGCCGGTTTAAGACCGCGCTGGAGCCGGTTTGGCCGCGGCGGTCCTCAGGGGCAACGGCCGGCCTGGCGCCACGCATTAGGTTGGGATCATGCCCTCAACAGCGCCGCTTATTCATCGCGCCGTTGCGACTCAGCTCGACCGTTGGATCTCTCTGCACTAACGACCCCTCTGCTTCGTACTTGCTAGCCGACCGCAGAACCCGTGTGATGACAACGCCAGAGCCCGCGGCCCCCATCATCCCGCCGTCGGACATCATTGACTGGAACATCTTCAGCCAGATCCTGATGATGGACGAGGATGACCAAGAGCGGGACTTCAGCGTCTCCATTGTGCGCAGCTACCTCGAGCAGGCCGAGGGCACGTTCCGCAAGATGGACGCCGCCCTCCAGAGCGGCGACCTCTCGGCGCTCATGACGCTCGGCCACTTCCTGAAGGGCTCGTCCGCATCGCTGGGCGTCGTGAAGGTGCAGAGCACCTGCGAGGAGATCCAGCACGCCACAACTGCCGACGAGGCGCCGGCAGACATGATTGCACGCGTGCGTGTCGAGTTCAACGAGGCGCACCGCTGGCTCGACGAGGTCTTCCAGGGAAAGCTCTGAGCCGGCACGCGCTTACATTACATTACACACATTGCGCCGCAGCACCTGGCCGCGCGCGGACTCGCGTCGGCGCTGCGCATGGCGTGCCCGAGGCGCCTGAGGCGCCCGAGGCTAAGCTCTTAGCAGCTCGACGCGGTGCCGGCCGCGCAAGGGCCGGCTTCGCGCGCGGGCCGGCTTTGTGCGGGGCCAGCTGCGGCTACTAATATTAAGACCCACGAGCTGGTGGCTCGGTTTGTTTGCGTTCTTTAATCTGTTTTCTATGTATGACCGCCGTGAGCGCTCGAATTTAGCCTTTGGTTCGCTTTCTGTAGACGCCGGCTCCTGTGCGGGCTATTTGCCCTGCGCACGCGTGAGCGCTCCATCTAAGCAACTCACACCGAGACTCGCTGCCTTAGGGAGTAGCGCCGCGGATTCTGCCGAATGGAGTGTGCGCCTCTGCGCATCACGCCGCATTGAACGAGGCAATCGTGATTCTCAGTGTTGAGCGTTGAAATCGCTGGCCGGCTGCTGCGAGCAAGGAGGTCCCGCACGGGGCGCGCCCCGAACGGGCTTGTGAACAGGTAGACGTTCATGGCTCGCGACGCGAGCAGCTCGTCGCGCAAACCCGCCTTTACTGAGTCGCTCAATAGCCCTGCGTCTATACCTGCGTCCAGCATGTCCTTGTCTGCCCAATCAAGCGCTGACGCTGCGAGCGACGTTGCGAGCGCTCCAGCGAGGCCGTGCGTGCCCGCGACATCCGCGCAATAGTCGGCGCCGCCCATGTAGCTCAGCAGCTTCCGCCGCGGCTCCGTGAGCTCGGCGTCGGAGTAACACTGTATGATCTCGCTTACGATGTCCTCGAGCTCGCGCGCGTGAATCTCGGCATCCGTCGCACTAAACTCAGTCGCCTCAGACTTAGTCGTCGGTTTCGCCTTCGGTGAGCCCTGATGCTTACCCGGGAGTTTGCCCGCATGCTCAGACTCGGACTCGGGCTCGGACTCGGGCTCGGGCTCAGGCTCAGGCTCAGACTCAGACTCGGACTCGGACTCGGCCTGGGACACTGAAGCAGACTCGAGCTCAGACTCGGACTCGGACTGCAACTCTGAAGGGGACTCGGGCTCGAAGTCGGACTCAGGCTCCGACGCGGCGCCGACATAAGTCTCGGATACACCGCGAGCCTCCGCGTCTGCAGACGCGGTTTCAGAGCCGCAGGCCGGCGCATTGTCAGCCGCAAGCGGATCCCAAAGCGGATCACCCGCATCAGACAGAACTTCGCCTCCCGGCGACCGGCGCCCAACGCCCGCGTTGCAATCGTCGTCGTTGAGGCTGCTGTGCTCGGCTTTGGCGCCGCCGATAGGTCGAGTAAGCCGGCGACGCCTTGAGAGCCTGCCGCGCGCCGGTGTGGCCGCGACGCAAGCCCGAAGCGCCAGCGGCAGCACGAGAATCCCGCCGCTCACGAAGTCGTTCAGAATCTGGGCGGGCTCGTCGCTCGCCGCTTGCTGGCCACGCTCGTGGCTTTCTACAACGTGCTTTGCGTAGGTCGCCTGCCGGCGGAAATGCCGGTAGCAGAACTCGCAGGTGAGCGGCCGGCGCGTCGCATGCTGCGCCGCCACGTGTCTGGCCAGCTCGGCGCCGTTCCAGAATCCAAGAATGCTGTACATACAGTCAGGAAACATGCACTTCGGACAGTCCTCGGCACTCGCATGCACGCGATTCGCTGGGCTCTCGAAAATGACGTTCCGCAGCGTTTGAGCATACGTCATTTTTGACGGCCACCGGCTCTCGCGCAGGAGCGCCATAAACTGGTGAACGTGCACACTGGAGACGAGGACCTTGGACAGCAGGGCCAAAGACTCCTCAAGTACCTCGCTACTGGGGCGCTTCGGCACGCTTTTGGACCCGCCACGTTCCACAGAGATGGTTTGCGCTTTCTGGGGCTCGGGCCCTGACGCAAGAGGCTCACTCTGATCAAACTCAGACACCGTGGAGTCTGACATGCTTGCTTCGCTAAGTACCTCCACCGTGGCAGCAGGAGCCGTGGGATCAGCGCAGTCAGCGGCCTTAACGGCTGGGAAATGTGGTGGAGAGCTCATGGGACCGCTAGTCTCGACGGCAGCCACACTGTCCGCGACGCGGTGCACATCTGCCTGAGCCATGGGCACACCCATATGCGCAGAAAGGTTCCCTACAGCGGCAGTAATGTGCTCTATGTCCTCAGGCATGTGCATCTGTGTGATGGGAGCCGCGCCCCCCACGACAGTAATGTGCTCCATGTCCTCAGGCATGTGGGCCGACGTGCTGACGGCCGCACTGTCCACGAGCGGCGGCTCAGTCCTCGCAAGCGAAGTCACTGCTCCCAAACCGGTAGCCATGTCTGCGGGCGGCTCCGGTTTGATCACCTCGTTACTGGGTATGCTACTGTGCAATGCTGTACCGGGCTGCAAACTGAAGTAAGGCGCGTGCAAACCCGCTGGATGGAACCTGTACTGGTGCAAATCCACCGGAAATGGATGAGGAACCTGCATGCCGAAGTCGCTGGGGTAGCTTGGAGCCGTGTCGTCCGGCGACAAGATGGGCACAGGGTGCGCAACCCCGTACATGCTCCTTGGCATGTCCATGGGCACGAGGTCCGGCATTGGGATCACGGAGCACAGGGTCATGCCGTGCATGCCGCCTACGGGCTCGAAGAACGGGGCGGGCCCCTGCGGCGGCCCGTAGTTAAAGCTGCACTCCCAGGGGTCCGGCGGCATGTACTGCACGCCCTCGCTGAGGCCGTAGTCACTCGTAGGTTGGCTGCTGGCGAAGGAGTTGTCAACCAGACTCGGCACGGGTAGTCCAGTGTCGGTCGACGACTCTATGCGGCCGTCGTGCGTAGGCGGCTCGAAACTTTGGCCCGACGCAGAGGTTGGCGGCAGAGGTGCGTCCTCGGCGAAGACGCCTTGATCGCTCATCTTGTCGAACACATTCTTGAATGCATCGTTGTCGTCAAAGCCCGTAAGGGCAGTCAAGATCGTTGAGGACGGATCCGGCACAAACGCAGGCGATAGGGGGAAGCTCAGCGCATCGAGGCCCGCGTACGTGCTGCTGCTGAAGTGGGCTGGCCGCCGCCGGAACTGGTCCGTTGATGGCGACGGGCTCATGCACAAGTACTTCATGTAGATGGCCGACTCGGGGGTTTGCGCCGAAAGCATGCCTGCGTTGCGCTTCATTGTCGTGGCGGCCAAGCTCAGCTTCAGCGGTGGTGGCCGCAGCGCCTCGATAGTGTGGCGCGGCTGTGCCCGCGCGTCCGGCGCCACACACAGCGATTCTAACGACGGCGGCGAGCTGCCCGGCGGCGAGCTGCCCGGCGGCAACCTATGCGGCGGCGAGCTGCCCAGCGGCGAGATGCACTGCTGCGCCGACAGCGGGGACGCAGTGCCCGCACGCTGGCCGTGTTCAGGCATGCTCAGTCCCGCGGGCGCCGTGCCGTTCCACGCGCACAGACCCGACGGGCCGGGACTGATAACGAGCGGACTCAGCACCGAATGCGCGGCGCCGTCCGGCACGGCTGCCTGCATAAATTCAGCTGCCGCAGCAGACGTGCCTGACGTAGTGCTGTGAGCCCAATCGGCCGGGAAAGCAGCGAACGGCAGCGATAGCGTGTGCGGGGCCACGCATCCCATGGAGAGCTCGGAAACATAGTTCACTTTTGACGGGTCGACGGTAGAGCCCGGCACGGCCGCACGCGAGGCGCTGCCACAGACCGATTCCGGGCTGGGCGCGGCTCGAGCCGAGCAGCTCTCCTCTGGGCTCTCGCCTTCGCAATCGTCATGCTCGTCGCTGGACTCAGTCAGTGAGAGCGGCGACGCCGAGGCGTCCTTGCGGCGCGCGCGGCGCGCGCGTACCTCGGCCGTAGTGGGCCGGCCGCGACGCCGACCGGAGCGCGACCGCTGGCGTGGCGCCGAGCCCTTGCGGCGCTTCGGCGCCGCCGGCGGCGACGTGGCAGCCCGCGGCTCGTCTGGCCTGCCGCTAGAATCCTCCATAAACGTGGCCGACGTGACGTTGTGAAAGCGGAAGTTGTTTCTACGTTGGTTTGGAGCGGGGCCTCTCTTCTTGCCCACACGCGGGGAGGAGCCTGTCGTTGACGCACCGCTCTGATCGGGTGCGCCTAGGCCAGCAGCAGAGACGGGCACACTGCCCGAAGCAAGCGGGGCCAACGGATTGATGGGGCGTGCATTCACTGGCGTCGTTACGAGCGGTGCGGCAACGTCCTTAGAAGCGCGCGGCATGCTGGAGGCCTCGTCAAGCTGCCGCGGGCGGCGGTGCCGCGTGCTAGCAGAGTTGAACGAGGTGCTGGTGCAGCCAGCGTAGACAAAGGTCATGCCTGGCTCGTTGTTTGTGCGCATGGTCGTCTGAAAATGGCTGAGCGGGACGCGTATGGCGCCGGCTATACAACCCCGTTTTATTATATATTACGAGCTCATTTGGGGAAGAGGGTGGAGGGGTGGTCTGCATGACGTAGGCGATGCCGCGCAGCCTGCTGCGATAGATAGCTGATGGGCTGCGCCATTTTCTGCCGTCGACCGCAGCTGCACCCACAATTGACGCGGCCGTGCATGCGTGGGTGATTAGTACATACGCCCGGCAGAGACGAGCCGGCCGATCCCTACAGATTGCGCGAAGCCTTGGCGGCCCAGCACTCAATTCATGAGCGGGGGACGTGGTTACGAGCTCTATGTTCTCCTAAACCAGTAAGGGCTACTATACGGAAATTGGGGCATGGATCCAGCCATGGCGTCCCAAAAATTACAGAAAAGACTGCTGGCGCGAGCGGTTCGGGAGGGTACTCGTCGTACCGTCTTTGCTTGCTGACAAGTACACATCCGAATCTGGAGGTCACAGGGCAGCGGGTTTGTCTTATCATGCACCGCGAGGGCTCGCTAGCGAGCGAACCCTTGGGGAGTTTCACAGCCGGAGTCCCGCCGTAGCGGCTACTGGCCGCAGATCTCGTCCACCATATCTGGGCCTGCCATTGCGATTGTTGCTGGCTTTTAAATTCCTACGAGCGCTCTTGTGCGAGTCGTGTCCCCTTGCCCACCCTGCAGCCTGGAGGATGATGACAAGTCGTGTATGCAGCTTTGGGCCGCCTGCATGGCGGGTTGCATAACCCTTAATTACAGAACAGGCGCCCTGGCTATCTCTTCCGCCGATAGATATCGAGCGCGCTGGCTCGTGCCGCGGCCGGAAAAAAGACAGCTGGTCGAAAAATGTCGTGTAAGAGCCGCATGTGGAGGTTCGGCGCGTGAGGAGGCTAAATTCCGCTTGCACGCGAGGCTCGCACGCGGCCGCGGTTCAATTCTTGGCACTGGCAAAATGGCGCAGAACGACTCGTGTCTGCCGGAGCCCATCGCCACCTCACGTGGCGGCAGTACTGCCTAAGAATCTCTGCATCACATCTGCATCGTCATGCAAGCGCTCCCCTTGGCCTGTTTCTCGGCTCGCTCGCGTAATTCTTAAACTTTGGGGGCTGAGCAAGATCAGATCTGCAGTGCGGTTCGCGCTCACAGCACAGTGTGCGACCAAGGGCTACTGATTTGAAGGAATAATGCTCCTGTGTCCGTGAATTATGCGCAGACAGCTTTGTATTATGGCGGAGATCTCCGCCGCCCGCGCCCTGCAGATGCCGATCAGCGGCCTCGATGCCCAGTAGGGTTCCCCAAGTGCCGAAGAGCCTCGGACTGCGGTTCAGCAGCCAGATAAACCGGTTTTGCGTACCGGAAAAGACACTGCAAACGGCCCCTGAGACGCCTAGGGCCTGGCCTAGCTCCAAGAATCTTCGCCTGCACTTAGCCGCGCGGGCAATGTGTATGCTGCTCTTCGGTTTCATCTCATGGCAGGGCAAGCACCGCCGTAATTAGTACCGCCGACGCACACATCTGCCCTACAGGACCGCCCACTAGCATATGGAAGACGCCGCAGTGGGATGCAGGAGCGAATTGGCGGCACGTACGCCGTCCCGTGGCGGGGTAGGCTGCAAGGGGAATGCGTTCATGCCTATAGGACCCGTCCGCGTTCGAATTGTTTGCATGCGTACCTCATGTGGACACGTTCACGCCCGTTGTTAGGGGGTTATCCATGATGTGCTTCATGTCTTCTAGGTGAACACTCCGATCTGAGCTAAACGAGGGTCCTTACACTACTGGACTCCAGCACGCCGCTATTTAGAAACTTATTCATTACGCCGCTGCCATGGCACGCTGCGAACCGCGAACCGGATGCTCAGGTCCACGTACGCAGAACGCAGCCATTTTTGCTCCTTTCATCCGTGAACATTGTTGTTAATTAAATGTCGTATCAAATTAAATGTAACCGCAGTTATCCCATTGAAGTAGCCGTGGCGAGCGGCCGCCCTGCCGCGTTCCGCAGGAACCGCCGGCATCGACGAGCCCTTGCCCACATATAATCCACGCGACGAGCTGAACTGCAAAGCGACGTAGCGACGGCCATGCCGTTCTCGGCCATCAACACGTATGAGGAGGAGGTCCGGCAGCGGAACGAGCGCCATACTTTAGAGCTCCAGCTCGAGCAAGCGATGGCCGTGTACCAGCGCGCGCTCGAGGAGCAGCGCCTCAAAAACTGGGCCGGCGCGCACGCGAGCTACGAAAAGCTGTTTGCCTTCGACGTCATGCAAGCGAAACGCCCCGCAAAGCGCGCTGCGGATGCGGCTGAATCCGAGAGCACGGGAACTGCCGACGGCACAGCAGCACCGACAAGGAACGCGAAGAGCCTTCAGCTCGGCCCTGCGCTGCGGCTGCGTGCCATGGCTCTCAAGAACTACGCGATTCTGCTGGTTGCGCCGGAGGACCCGTCAAGGGATGTCATTGAGCGTGCGCTCACGTTTCTGGGCGAGGCTCTTGAGATCGTGGGCACGGACGACAAGGAGAAACTCGTCATTGGCACGCTCGTGCAGCTGCTGTGGGCCATAGGCCATCGCCGCGGAGCACGTCTTGGCATCGAGATGATTGTACAGAACGACGATGGCGGTCCAATCGAGCCCTTAGAGGTGTGGGTGAGCGATCGCAAAAAGGCGCCGCTTTTGTTGAGCCCGTTGAACCTGAACTGGCTCGAGGCCCTTGACTTTGTAAACGGCCAGAAGCAAGGGAGCGAGCCGGCCATCATCCGAAGGTTTGAGCATCTAAGCCGGCCTGCAGAACCGCTCGAGCGCGCTCTGGAGCGCGACTCCCAAACGGTGATTTCGCTGCCGACCCAAACGTGGGCCGGCCTGATCTCAGCTGTCAACGAAACCGTCGCGCAAAGCTCTCGTAAGTACAAGCGCAAGGGTGCGAAGGACTCGTACATGTGGTCCGTGCGCGACCTGTGGTCAGTGAAATTTACGGGCATCTTGCTCAATCGCGAGCAGCGCACGCCCGGGCCCGAAAGCGACACTGACGCTGCCGCTGGTGCCGCCGCCGACCCGCGGACCGATGAACGGCTTGCGACACCGGAAAGGTTGGCTCCGGAGGCACAGGCTCTTAGGTCCAGCGCTGCAACGCCCGTTCCAACGTCTCCTGGCGAACACCAGGCCTCTCCGGCCAAGCGGCGACGAACAGAACGGGTTACGCGCTCAGCATCGCTGGCACTGCCCGCAGACTTTGGCCTCGTGGACACAAACTTCGCCGCTCAATTCAATGGCTTCCTGTCTCTGATCACGGCCGACGCGCCAGAATTCATGTCTCCAGCTTATCTCTTTTTCGAGCCAGTGCAGGCTGTGCCTGCACAGCTCATGGCTGCCGCGGACCTCAAGGATTTACTTTCGACGTGGGACTCACGCGAATCCGCGCAGTTTTTGGCCGAATCCACAAGCCTAAGGCCGCAGAAGGGGGGTATCATGACGACGCTGCGCAAAGACAACGGTGTTGGCATCGATGGCGGCTCAGAAACACCGGAGGAAGATTTTGATGCGCACGACGACGACACGGGCGAGCTTGAGTCGCGAGCGGTGGACCAATTTGTCACCGCCTACGACGGCTGCCACATTCAGCAAATCCGCCTCGAGCTGGCCTCCACGCTTCTGCTCAAACTCTCCGTTGGCGCGTGCACGCGCAGCTTCGCCAAACTCGTGTTTGGCTTCATAGACGAAATTGAGGCTTTGCTGTGGTCTCGCCGGAGATTCCTCACGCCAGAACAGTCCGTTGTTGTCTTCGGCCTCTACGCCGACCAGTGGCTGCAGACACGCAGCAGCGAGAACGAAATCAAGGCAACTCGCTGGCAGGCTGTCTCAGGTGAGACGGGAGGTCTGCCCCAGTTGTGGATCCTTGCCTTCCTGAGCCAGGAGTCCGCTGACGCGACGCCCGATTCGTCGATCGCATTGTTCGAAGAAATTCTGAGCACTGGTTTCACAGATGAGCCCTTTCTATTCTCGCATTTAGTGCACATTCCGGCGCTGACGCGCGCAAACGCTCAGATGCAGGTATCAAAGTTCAAGGCAGCGGCCGCGTTCGAACGGGTCATGGCGCCTGCCAGCGGTGATGCCGCCCAAGAAGAAGAGGATATCAAGCTGCTCGAAGCGATGCTCATGCCTCAAACCCACCCGAAACCGGAGCAAAGCTCGGACATGGAGTTTGAAGCTATTCAACAATTCCTGCATTTTGCGCAGCCGCAATTCAAGATGGGGCTGTGGTACATTTTGCTCGAGAAGTACGAATCCAGCGGCGACGCACAAAAGTGCTTGACGGGGCTCACGCGCATTTTTGTCGAAGCCATGACTGCAGTCGAGCATGGTGAGCCTCTCCTGCAGGCGCTCAGCGTCGCCCATGACGTAGGAAAGCGACTCATGCCGCTGCTGGAGCGGTCGCGCTCTGTACTCGAGGCCGACTATTCCAAGAGCGAGGCAAACGATGTTTTGAAGAATATCTTGAAATTGCTGCAGACACTGGAGCTGTTTATGCTTTATGATGATGCTGTAAACTCGAATCTGCTCCAGAAGCCGGTCACACCGACCTGGTTCAGCGTTCAGGCCAAGTTCCGTGAACTGGTGACTCTGTGGTGGTCAATATTCTATCTTTACTGGCTCATTTCGGTTCCGGACGACGTCAAGCAAAACTCAGAGACCGTAAATGACATCCTGTCTATTATTCATGAGCGGCTCGGAAACCTCGGCTACTGCGGCATTGCGGACGGATGCCTGCTGAGGCTGCACTGCTCCGAGATTGTCAGACTTGACTGGGATGGCAGTGCACTGGACTTCACACAGTGCCTTCGCTGCCGGTATGGGCTAGCTCTCACCCTGTATGGCGAGGGCTCAAATCACCACACCGTGCCACATTCGTTGGAATACGCAGATGCGCACCGCATGCTGCCGTACGTTATGAGGATGGTGCTGTCGCGCCGCAATTTCAACCAGGTTGTTATGCGCACTGACACGCGGGCAGTATTAGACGAGTTTGCTGCAAAAACCGGAGCTCACTGGCGTGAGAAGTATCAGCACAAACGGAAAATGCTCGAAGTATACCTTGCGTCAGATTTCACGCCGCTTCTATTGCACAGGACCTGGCAAGGCATTGGATGTGACAATGCAGTTCCAGTGAGTGAAGACACATTTCATGGCTTGTGGTTTGTGCAGGCTCACATCTTGCTAAATCAATATCGCATGCGCCGCCGTCAAACGTATTCTGCCTCGTCAGTGCGTATTGACAACCTTGAAGCCGCTGCGGCACTCTTTTTGGATGACCTTGCAGCAACGCCGTCTAGATTCGAGTCGTGGGCTGGCCTCGCGCAGACGTTTTCGTACCTTTGCGAAGATATCTTAACGTTTGGAGCGGAGATTGTGACACCCGTGGACGCCGCTGCTTACTGCCGACAAGGCCTTCTTGCCGCTGCTCAGGCGCTGAACATCAAGCTACGTGCTGATCCAACAAGGGCAATCCAGCCTGAAATCTACGAGTCTATGGGTTCTGGAATTTGGGCACTGGTCGGGAACCTGCTGGTTCTCGGCGTCATTGCCCCATTGTCTTTGACTCCCTTTGCGTCCCAGAAAGCACCGCGGCCATTTTTGGTGGAAGTATCGGAGGCTAACAAGTTTCGCATCGCCATAAAGCCGCAGCCGCAGGTCAGCGCGCAGTCAGCTCTGGCCGTGGCCTCGAAGTGCCTTGGCGTCTCAGTAGACCCCCAGACGGATTGGATCAACGCAATAACGCAGACACGCGCTGCCAAGGAGGCCGGCGAGCCCGCGTCACGAGTCATCAAATATGCTAAGCGTGCCATTGAGCTGCAGCCCACTTCGTCTCTCGATGCCGAATGCGCTATGGTAGAGATGATCCGGTTTTACTACCGCGAGCGTCAAGTATCCGACGACGTCGCACATAAGCTCTTGGTTGAGCTTGAACTCGGCGTTGACCCGACACATACTGTGGACGAACTCATAGAGCTGACGCTGAGAAGGCTGCTTGAGAAAGACAAGTGGCTCCACCGTCCGCGATACGTGCTCGCAGAAATATTTGACAAGGATCGCAAGGACACCGTCAAAGCTCAAGCAGAGCTACTGCAGCTGTTCTCGTTGAAATCACCGACGAAACCACTTGTCATCTGGAAGATGGAGAGCGAGCTGCCGGGCCAGCATGGCGTCGACATGTACCGGTATGTCCGGTACTTGGCGGACCTTATGGTTGCTAACGAGGATAGTGCTGGCATAGCGCTTGTGGCCCGAAGGTTTAGGCGTAATGCCTTGGAAATGTGGAATCATGCGCAAGCCTACGAGTACATATACTCGCGTGCGTGTACGCTAACCCGCAAGCTCCTGGGCATTGGTCCGGGACCAGAAGCAAAACTGAGCGACAAGTTCATGGCGGACCTTGTTGCAGCTGGGCCAGAAAAGTTCGAGGCAAGCACAAGGGCCATGGATGCATCGCAGGGATTCACCGAGGAGAACAAGTGGGTCCAGGTCCTGTACTATGCCACTGAGTTGCGCCGCTTGAACAGCGGAATTAGCTCGGGGGCTATGGCTGACGATATCGTGGTTACGGTCTTTTTGTCTATGCTAAGGAAGTTCAACAAGGAGCACCCCGAGCTTTGCACGCCGCGCGAGAGCACGGTGAGCCCCGCACCGACTTCTGAGCGGACGCCGACCGACGGCGCGCCTGCGTCCCGTACCGCCGGTAACAAATCGGCAAGCAAGAAGAAGCTGCTTCGCAAAGATGTAGCCAACGCTGCTCTGCAGCTCCTGAAGCCTCTGCAGGCCAAGCTTAGCAAAATGGACGAAATGGGCATTCCCAAGGGCCTCACCCTCGAGGCTGCTTAAGGTATTATACTCGGAGCTATTTAAATAAGATATTTAGTCGTCAATGGCGGCGGCGGAGCGGCTTACGCCCCACTTCTCTCGGTCCCGCCCATCCTTGATCTGGTTCACGTTTTCAGGAAGCAATTGCGTGCCCACGCTTTCCTGTAGCGACTTTTCTCGGAGCTCTTCATCGGTTGCCCGCTGTTTCGACGACTTCAGTTCCTCAGCGCTCTTTGTGGCAAAGTCGGCCGGCTCGAGATCTCCACTTAGGAGGCGCGCTTTGAAGTCAGACTGCTTGCTTTTGAGGCTCACATACAACCGGCGGAACGTCGCTCGGTAGGCAGGCGTGTGGGCTGCATGTTGCTCATTCATGGCTTTCTCAACGGCCAAGGCAATGCTGCGCGCGGCGGGCGCCGGTTTCTCATCGTCGCCGCTTTGGAGCAGGTCGCTGAATTTATGTCTCGTAGCTTCTCTTATCCCTTCTACATCTATAGCCGTGGCATTAAGCGGGTTATTAGCCGCGGCACGAGCCCGCTCTTTCTTTCTTCGAATCGTGTTCCTGCTTGCAGCGTCCATTGCTGCAAAACAATTTGAGCAAACGCAATCTCAAGATAAGTCGCAATTTGGCGGCGATGCGATTGTTAACTAATCTCGACGGGATCACGCGATTAATAAGCAGCAGTGCGCCACCGCCTGTGAGATGCGCCATAGCACGTCGGCGTTGAATGCCACGCTCGTTAGCGACAGGTTTTTGTAATTTATGTACAGTTCAAAACTAAAAGCTGCCGCTATAGAACTGCAAATCAGGCTTGTAGTTCATAATCAATGTCAACCGTGTCGTTCATTATGGTGACCGTGCCGACTTCGACTTGCACGCTCTTGGCCTTCTGCACCCGCTCTAGCGAAGTAACGCGCTCGCCCTCACGGCGAATGACAAACCAAGACTCCCGCTGCGGCTTGTGGAACATTGGACACCATACAGAATCGTGGGAGGGCGCGAATGTAGCGGTTTTGCCGTCCTTGCTGATCTCAACGCGCGGAAGAGACTTCACAACGCGAGCGAAGCTGGCTTGAGCCTTGCGAGGAACGCGGAGCTTCTCGGCGCTATCTACGGCAACGTCCTTCAGCGACTCGATACCCGCTGCGCGCCCGTTGACGCTCGGTTTCACGCCTGGCAGAATGCGCAGCATGCTTTCGTTCACCTCGACTCCTTGCTTGATGCTACGCATGACGCGAATAGCCGTACTTACGACGCCAAAAAGCCCCGTTTGCGCAGCCGTGTCAATGAGTGCCTGTAAAATGCGAATGGCTTGGTCCAAGACGGTCACCGTGTCTTGGATATAGTCCTCGATAGGCATTTCGAGCCGGCGCATGCGCGCCTGCACCAGTAGGTACGCTTTGACATGGGGATCGACCATGCGAGGACCAAGCTCCTCGCCGGGGAAGGAGACGAGCTTCGACAGCTCAGTATTCAGAATGTCTTCGTTGTGACGAATAGCCAGCTCGTCATACTCCGTGGCCAAGGCGAGGCACTGCAACACACCCTTTGGAGTTGCTGCGTCAGGAAGCCGCGACAGGAAGAGCCGCATCGTGAGGTGGCTAATGTAGTAGAAACTAGCAATCGCGAGGTACGGCGTGCCGTGGAGCCGCGCTGCTGTGGACGAGGCCGAAATACACTGCGACTCCTCTAATTCGGCAATGCACGTATCAATGCGGTCTACAAGCCACTGATTGATCAGCTGCTCTTCATCCTGCGCGGGTTCCTGCTGAACCGGTTCCGCCGCAGCCTCGTCATTATCAGCCGATTCGGCATCAGCAGTAGAGCCGATGCCATAGTACGATGGATTCGCATACACGCGGCGGAACAAGAAGGTTGCTTGCAGGAAGTCCAGAGCTTGCTGCTTCGACTTCACACGTTCAGAGCTAATTTCTGCTCCCAAGTGGTTTTCAAGGACCTGCGGCTTGTGCAATGAGGACTCGACGGGGAAGCCGAGGTTCAAAAAGTATTTGTAGAACTGCTTTGTGGATTGCTTCGTGAATACCACAGCCACACCCGAGGTGTCATAAGCTGGACGCCCAGCCCGGCCCATCATTTGCAGCACATCAGTCAAGTCCATATCTTTGTAGCGGTTAATTTTGGCGTCAAAGAACTGCGTGCCCTTCACTACCACAAGGTAAGCAGGCAGATTGACACCCCAGGCAAGTGTCGATGTCGCTACCAAAACCTGTACTTTACCGTTTGCGAACAGTTCGTGGCTCAGCTGGCGATCGCTGTACTCCAAGCCTGCATGATGAATAGCAACGCCGAACTGCAGTGTGAGTCGGAGCGTATCATCCTTCACATCCAATAACTTCGTCTCTAGCTCGGCCTCAGACATGTGCAGCCAGCGGCGCGGGTTCTCCTCGTCTCCTGAACCACACATATTGATGAGATCCATCGCCGTCAGACGCGTTTGTCTGCGACTAGCGACAAAGACTAGCGCGGGCTTGTTAGCCGCGTGCCGCTTGATCGCCAAATACGCGGGCTTGTTCATGCTTTTCATCAACGGACAGAATCCTCCCTGCACCTCAGGGAAGCCGTCGATGTACATCTCGAGGGGAACGGGACGTACCGAACTCGGGAAATTGAACAGCCCCGAATTTGACTTCACGCCGAGCCAGCTCGCGAGGTCGACCGCATTCGCCACAGCGGTGGACATGCCCAGAAGCCTAACGTCCTTACCAAATAGGTTCAAACGGCTCACAATCATCTCCAGAATGGCGCCGCGGTCGCTGGCCAGCAAATGTACCTCATCCATGATGACAAGCGAGACGTTGTTCGTCGCCCATTCCGCATGGCGCGAGATACCATCGTATTTCTCCGGCGTCGTGATGATGATATTAGCGCGGTGGACGTCACTTCCCTTCGGAACCGTATCACCGGTCAGCTCAACGAGTCGAGGTCGCCGATTTCCGGGGAGGAACGGAACTCTGCAGATTCCGTTTGTCCAGTCGCTAACACGTTCCTTCACGAGGGCTTTCATGGGGGCGATGTATATCACCTTGGCATCAGGACGATCGCGCAGAGCTGCCCAAACTGCCATTTCACAGGCTATCGTCTTTCCGGAGCCCGTAGGACTACCAAGCAGGACCGGTGTTTTGCCGTAATATAAGGAATGGAAAACCATCGTTTGCATGGGGTTGAAGTGTTGAAACCTCGATCCGTAGTACTGCTCCAAGTGTTTGTTCTGGAGCGCCGCCAAAGGAAGCGGCCTTAGTCGCAGCAGGTTCGTGCGCACGGCAGCAGTAGCAGCAGGCAGTTTCATGCTGCTGAGATTCAGCGTCGCAGTAGCCTCTGAACCAAGGAACATGTCACTCTCCACGCGGATAATTAGCTGATTCGCATTTCCCAATACCGGGATCGCGAACTCGAGCCTTTGAGCGTCGTCCTGACTATGCGGAGTGAACACAAGCTTGTCAACATGTAGAAGCAAAGCATCGGGGTTGTCTTCGTGTACAAACACCCAGAAATGAATAGCGCCACCGTGTATTTTGAAATCCCACCTAAATGGCTGGAGCAGACCAATCTCGAGATCGATCTGTGCTACACTGGCAGTCAGGGGTCGCGCCTGCGCAAGATATACGGTAGGTGCGGGGAATCGCGACACCATGCCTGCGAGGCGAGAGCCCCAGCCATGATTGTGAACCAAGTCGCCCAACTCTTTTCCAGTATACGTCTTCAAGTCCTCGAGTTCGACATTCGTACTGTTCAAACGACGCGCCACGGGCGCCGGAACGTCGTTGCCGAGCTGTAGCAGCGCATGCACCTCCTCTGGCCATTGTCTTTGAGACAGGGCCTTGGTCAAAAGGAGAGCCGTAGTCGCTGCATCGGCCCACCTTCGGCTCACGCAGAGGAGGAAGAATGCTCGCAGAATTCGGGCAGAGTTTTGGGCAACATAAGCCATGTCGCTGCCAAGCGAAGGCTCTGACACATTGATTCTAGATATCCAGGCTTGCAGCAATGCGCTCGTCTTGCCCCCAGCAGACGCAAGGTCCACATTGTTGAACGGAATTACCTGCACGATCTTATCCAAGTCAGCCTGTTCTTCCTGACGCGTCTTCAGGCCTTCGAAGTCCGCGCCGGCGCTCAAGACCTTCAAGAGCTGCTGCTCCGTGCTCCGTGCACTCATCATTTCATTGAACTGCTCGACCGTCGAGCGCAACAGATAGAATTCACTAGCAATCCTGCCCACATCCTTAGCGATGAACGACTCTGTAGGATCCGACTCCTCATAAACAAGCATTTGTGTGTCGCGAAGCAGCCGCGCCGCCTCGATAGCTTGTTTACGGCGCTGTATAATGAGGGCCGGGTCATCAGCAACGTCGCGCGGCAGCAGTCCGTACACTTGTGGCGCCTTACGCATGCGGACGTACATATATGTGTAGCCCAACCACTGGACTGCCTCGTTCACGTTCGAAACGGTTCCGAGAGACACCTCAGCATTCATATTCTCGGCGAGGCGTCGCGCAAACCGAGACTCTATGGGATACTGGTTCGTGATGGCGTCAAGGTAGTGGTCCAGCCGGTCGACGCTTGTGCACAGGACACCCGTACCCGTTTGTTCGAACTGAGGACGGCCTGCTCTGCCGAAGATCTGGATCACATCGCTAATGCCCAGATCCACGTAGCCGCCCTTCTGGGCGTCGTAAACTTGCGTGCCCTTGATGATGACGACCGCGGCCGGCAAATTCACACCCCAGGCGAGGGTGGCTGTGCAGCACAGCACTCGCACGCCGCCATTTCCAAACATCTTTTCGCTTAGATTGCGTTCTGCTCGGGACATGCCAGCATGGTGAGTAGCAAACCCGGCTTGGAACAGCTCCTGCATACCGCGGTGATTGAACTGCTGCATTTCGCGTTTGAAGTGGTCGGCGTTCTCGCCATAAAACAGGTCCGAGATGCCGTCCTGCTGGGCCATTTGCATGAATGTCTGCGCCGTTTTAGAAGTATCTTTCCGCGAATGAACAAACACCATCACCGAGTGACCGCGACGAAGCTGCTTCACACACTCGTCATATGCCGTGCGGTCGAGGGCCTTCCCGAGGGCCATCGGGTTATTCGGGGCCCGCACACCGTAGAACTGCTGCTCGAGTGGTACGGGCCGGAAACTGGAGTCAAAAAAGAACAGTCCGCGCTGTGGGTTTACGCCCAAGAACTCGGCGACATCAACAAAATTGGGCAGTGTGGCACTGAGGCCAACGATGCGGATCACGCGCTGCTGGGCTTCGACTTGGCGGCGCGTGCGGGCAATAATAGATTCGATAACCGCTCCACGGTCTTCATGCAGCAAGTGGACCTCGTCGACGATGAGTAGCCGCAGCTGCGTGGCGAGACCGCTATCGTCGTTCGGCTTTCGCGTTACGACATCCCACTTCTCGGGCGTCGTGACGATGATGTGTGTGGCCGCAATCTCGGCCCGCGTGAGCTGCATGTCGCCAGTAAGCTCTCGCACCTTGATACCGAGCCATGCGAGCCTGGAGCCCATTTTCTCGGTGATTTCTGCGGCCAGCGCCTTCAGCGGCGCGACATAGACGACTTTCCATGACTCGTCGCTGTCGCGAACTGCTCGGATCGTGCTCAAAATCGAGAGCAAAGCCACGTCTGTTTTACCAGCGCCCGTGGGGGCACATATGAGCATGTTTTCGCTCGTGTCGTAGCAGATCGGGAACACAAGCGACTGCACCTTGTTCAGCGTGTCGTACTTCGAGAATGTAACGCGACAGAGCTCGTCCAAATCATTAATGGCGACGAGCCGTTTCGGGTGGAACTCGGCACCAGTTCGCTGCGCCGGAATGATGACGTGCTCATACGAAGGCATGGACTCTCGCGTCGTGCCCTCGGGCAGCACGCGCTTTACCGCCAGGGACGACGCTGTTTCGACGCCCTTTTTCCTGTAAACGTGAGGGTATTGCGGGTCGACGTATGCGCTCATTTCGAGGTTCGCTGCGCGCTGCGCATTCTTCATGCGGTTCTCGCGCTTCCACTCCTTCGTTTCGACCTCGGAGAGGCCCGAGCCCGTCGCCCTGGCACCGAGCAGCTCGTTGCGGCGCGTGAGCACGTCGGCAACGAACTCGATGTTCTCAAACCCGACCATATCGCAGATGACCATTTGCAGCGCCTCCTCGCTGATCGACGGGTCTCTGAGCGTACTGAGGATAAACGTAGCCAGCTGCGGGCCGTCGAGCTCATTTGCCTGCGCCGCAGCAATTTCATTGCACTTGTCGTAGAACCATTGAGACGGATCGGTGTTTGCGGTCGCCGCGCGCGAGCCCGCAGACGAGGCACTTGGTGCACTGTCGAGCGGAACTACAAAAACGGCATCATTATCAATTTCTATTTCGAGCTTCTGCACAGCGTTCTTGGCCGGCTGCAGCCGCTGCAGCTCCTGCAAAAGCTTGTCCATACGGAAATGTCAGGGCCACACAAGAACGCCTCTGCCTTGGGTTGGGCATATGGCGTCACCTCACTGCGAATGGAGGGCGCGGCCGCAGTGGAGCCTGAGGTCGCTGTGTACGAGTTCGTGGGCGTTGAATCCAGCAGCGAGGACGATGGTAACATAGAGCCGGCGAACGAAAATATTACGACCTCCGTTGTGACGCGCGATGCGGCCCTCGAGGCGTTTGTCGCGCCGGCGCGTCGCGTCGACGACTCGGTAGCGACGCGCGTCGCGCGCGTGCGGCGCGAGATCGAGGCATTGAGAAGAGACGGCGCGGCAGTAGAAGCGGCGGATCTGCTGGCCGAGTTACAGAGCCTTGTGCGTGCGCCAGGCGCGCCAAATGCGCCAAACGCGACAAGCGCGCCAAATGCGACAAGCGCGACAAATGCGCGAGCCGGCGCGCCAACCCACATAGACGCGTCGCGCGGTATCGCGAGCGAACGCCGCCTCGACTCGCAGCCTGAATTCGCCGAGCTCGAGTCTCGCGTAGCCAAGCTCGAGTCGAAGCTCGGCCAGTCGCTGCGCCTGTCGCGCTCGCCCGAGTCGCTCGCCGGCTCCGTCGCGCAGCTGAAACGCACGGTCGAGCTGCTGGCCGCGAACCCCGAGAGCGTGGCTGCGCGCGTCGACAAGCTGAAGGGAGCGCAGCAGGCCCACGAGCCGCGGGACGCTCCTGCAAAAGAGTCGCGCATTGACGCGCTGTATTACCGCCTCGCGGCCCTCGACGAGGCCGTCGACGTGCTTCCGCACGTCGTGAGTCGGCTGCAGACGTTGAGGTACGTGCATGCCGAGGCCGTGAACCAGCAGCAGCAATTTAGAGACGTGCAGGCCGCCATGGACGCCATGCAGAGCGAGCTCAAGAGCTGGCGAGCCGTGCTCGAGACGCTGGAGCGCCGCGTTCCCGAGTACATCGAGACGAGCCGGCGCACGGTCCAGAAGCTGCAGCATTAGACTGGCCAGGTGCTGTTCTACTACTGCACATGTACGATTCTGCTAACGCATCGTGGAGTAATGCAGGTACTGTTTTATTGCGTATGTACTATTCTGCTGCTACGTGTGTACTGGCCTAAGCGTGTGCGGGCGTAAAATTAGCGATTTGCCGCCGCGCTCAGCATGTCAGAGAGGTGCGAGTTCAGGGCCTCGAGCATGGCCGTGCGGTCCCACTCGGTGCGGTGGTGCCAAGCCACGTCGGCGAAGCCAGCCGCAAGCTGCTCGAGCTGCTCAAGCGAGAAGTGCACTGTCGACTTCAGCAGCCGGTCCAGAAACTGGCCCAGCGCATCTTCATTAAGGACAAACGGCTCCGGCGGGGCTTCCTCAACGGGCTGTGCAGCGGGCGCACTAGGCGCTGGCTCCGGAGCTGTCGCACGGGGCTCTGTCGTGATATTGCGTACTGGCTCCGCGACGGCATCGGATGGCAGCATCGAAGTGTCCGATGTGTTATTGACCGGCTGGGGCATGGAAAGCGCGGCTGCTGGCGTCGACTCCATGGGCGGAGAAATGATGGAGTCTATTTGCATTTTGTTCGAAAGCGATCCTTGAGAGCTCGTTGCGTTTTCATTCTCCTTGTGCTCAGTGCTCTCACCATTCGCATGCGCATGCGCATGCGCAGTGGCAACCTCGCCGGTTTCGGCGTTCGCATCGGCGTTCGCGTTCGCGTTCGCGTTCGCAACGGCGTCGGCGTCGGCGTCGGCGTCGGCATCAGCATCCTTCATCTCGTCGTCAACGCGCTCGCCGTGCGCGGCCGCGTGGCTACTCGCCGCCTGTGCGTCCTTTTCCATGACATCGAGTTCTTTGAGTCTTGTTTTGGCGTCGAGGACGCGCAGCTTGCGGCAAGCTTCGATGAACGGCACGTCCGCGTTAATATCGTCGATGGCCACTTGTGCGTTCGCCAGCATCTCGGATGCCTTGTGCATGCGCTCGCGGTCGGCGGCCTCAACAGAGTCTCGGTAGATCATCTCTATATCCTCCAGAAACTGCTGCGGCTCCGAGTAATACCCATTCCATAACCGGTCCTCGACCGTCTCGAGATCCATATTGAAGAACTTGCGGCCCGTAGACTGCTCCAAAATCATGTCATCAGCCGTGCGAATGTACTGCTGCTCGTCCTCGCCACCAGCTTCCTCGCCAGCACCCTGCTCGGACCCGGGCACAAACAGATAGACAAGGTTCTGCTCGTCCACCACTGGCTTGCGGAACCGCCGGTATTTCGCCCGGAAGCCGTCCAGCAGCACCCCAAGCTTAAGCTTCAACTGGCTACGCACGCGCAGATCGTGGCGCTCGTCCTCCGTGAACACTGCCGAGCGTCCGGCCTCAGCCGCACCGCCTTCCTTAGCGGCGCCACTCGCAGCGGGTGGATCCGGCGACGACGACGACGGAGCCAGCGGCAGTGGGAGCGGCTCAGCACGAGGCAGTTCATGAGCCTCTCGGCACTCTAGCGGGTTGCGCCGTATGTACTCGAGAAGCGGCGCGAAGAACTCGCGCAGGACGGCTGGCTGCGTGTCGAGAGTGATATCCACTATTTGCGACCCAAAGTACTCCTGCAAGGGCAGCTCGTCATCGCCAGTGGTCGACGCGACACCAACGACAAGCACGGCCTCCGAGGGCAGGAGCCCGCGCAGCAGGCCCTCAAGCAGAGCCACTAAATGAGCCGAGCCCTGCCATTCCTCGAGATGGGGCAGCAAAAGACACGCCGGCGCACGCTGGCGTGCCTCGGTGACTGCAGACACAACGGCCGTTTCTGGCGTCGGAGCATCGCTGCCAAACATAGCCCCTAGCCCAAGCTCGCGCACGTAGACGCCCTCGAGCATCGAGGCCACGGCCTTGTCCAGATAAGTTTGGCCCATCCCGGGCGCCCCGCGCAACAGAATGCGCGGGCGGTGCATACGCTGCTGCGAGAACTGCTTCACCGTGCGCGCCTGCGTGAACGCAACATCATCGAGGAACAAGGCGGCCTGCGCATCCTTTTGACCCGACACAACGGCAAACTGTGCGTCAATGAGGTGGCGGATCTGGTTTGTAACCTTGTGGAGCAGAGGCGCGATGCGCTGCGGCAGCGGCTCGGCCAATCCGCCGCCGCCGCTGCGAGCAGTCGAAGGCTGTGCGCGCTCGAGCGCGAGCGCGAAGTCTTGCGTGCGTACATGCAGCTGCGACGTGTCCACAGCGAGCTTCTTGTCGCTGCCGTAGATTTGTGGGAACACGCGCTGGATTGCGAGGAGAGCCGCTTCCGTGGTCAGCGCCTGCAAGTCGGCACCGCCAAATCCTTTCGTCTTTTTGGCGACCTCGGCCAGGAAGGCCGGGTCCGGCGGCGGGCTCCATTTGCGCGTGTGGATCTCGAGGATGCGCTGCCGCGCCTCGAGGTCCGGCAGCGGGAAGTAGAACTCGCGATCGAAGCGGCCGGGCCTTCGCAAAGCCGGGTCGACGCTGTCCGGGCGGTTCGTAGCGCCGATAACGACGACCTGGCCGCGCTTGTCCATGCCGTCCATGAGCGCGAGCAGCGTCGACACTATAGATGCATGGTGCTGCTCTTGCTTCGCGGAGCGCACGGGCGCGAGGCCGTCGATCTCGTCGAAGAAGATGATGGCCGGCTGGTTTGCGCGGGCCTCGTCAAACAGGGCCCGCAGCTGGCGCTCGGACTCGCCAATCCACTTCGACAGCACGTCCGCGCCCTTGCGCATGTAAAACGTGACCTTCTGCTCGTGGCTTGCGGCGAGCGCGCGCGCCATGAGCGTCTTGCCCGTGCCGGGCGGGCCGTGGAACAGCACGCCGCGTGGCGGCGTGATGCCGAACTTCTCGTAGAGCTCCGGGTACAAGAGCGGCAGCGAGACCATTTCCTTGAGCTTGGAGATGTACGTGTCGAGGCCGCCCACGACGGAGAAGTCAATGTCGCCGCCGTCAGCGAGCGGGTCCACATCCGCAGCCAGCGCTGACGCGCTGGGCAAGGGCTGCTGGTGTGGCGCGGAACCCTGTCCCGCGACGAGGCGCTCGAGCTCGGCGCGCGTCGGCCCAAACACGGTCACGACGTCCTGGCCACCGAACGGCCCGCGCACGTCGAACAGGCGGCGCAAGCGCGCGTCGCGTGCGCGCGCGGCGCTGTCCATGCGCTGCGCAGCGCCGAGGGCCGCCGCCTGAGCGACCTCCTCGACGGTCGGCGGCGGCGGAATGGCGTAGTCTACGGGCGCGCGCGAGCGGAAGTTCCGCGCGCGACGGCGTGGCGACTCCTGCGAGCGCAGCTCGCGCAGGTCCTCCGCAATGCTACCATCGCTAAACGAGCCCTCGGACCCATCATCATCGTCGTCGTCACCGCCGTGGTCGCCGTCGTCGCTGGCCTTGCGCCGGCGTGTGCGGCGCTGCCGCCGCTCGCGGTTCTGCTGTATGAGCTGCCGCCGCCGCTGCCGCTGGCGGCCGCGGTCGCGGCGGCTGTAGCTGGGCAGCTCGTTTTCGTCCGAGTCGACGACAAAGCCGCCGTCGGAGTACTCGAGCTTCTCGTCCTCGTAGTCCGACGAGTCGCTCGACGCAACATCGGGCGCCGCCGAGTCTGTGTACTCGTCGTCGTCGCTCTGCTTTGTGGCGCTGGCGCCGTTCTGCGACTTCGTTTTCAACGTCACGGGCCACGTCATTGCAGGGCCATTGTCGGCGGCGTCCGTGCCGGGCTCGGCCTTGACCTGCGTGTGCTCGTCGGCCGAGTCGTGACCGCGCAAGCGCCGGCGCCGCACGGGCGGCGGCGCGTCGCGCGGCGCGTCGGAATCGAATTCGGGCTCCGAGGCGTCGCTTATTACGGCATCGCTCTCGTCGGAGTCGTCCACCGCTCCGCGCCGGCGCTTGGGCATCGCAATACGAGAAGCCGTTCTACGCCGGTTCCACTTAGGCCTCTCTAGCCAGCCGCTGCCGAATCCACGGTCGCGGGGACCCAACCCTGGGTTCCGTCACGTGGCACTGGGCATCGGATGGGAGAACGCGCGTGGCCCTGTGCAAGGCTTTGTGGGGCGCGCGCCGTCGCAGCACTAAGAGCCGGAGAGGCCGGGCTCGCAGCAGCACCCCACTGGGCCGGTTTCGAGGGCTCTGTAACAAATCGTGCCGGCCACCATGGCAGCAGCCTGATAAGGCAGCAGCGCCTTATAGGTTAGACGCGGGCCTCGTTGCAATCGCTTTGAGGCGATGGTGCTCCGTTCACAACGCTTCACGCCGACATTCACTGGCACGGCACTGGTGGCGACAGACGAAGAGAAGAAAGGCGGCAGTGCTGCCGTCGGCAATAGCAGGCAGACGGGCCTCTCCGTTTCGGGCCCCGCCCATGCCCACGTGACGCGCGAGGCCATGGAGGCCACGTGCGCTCTCGTCTGGGGCCAGCATAAGTACACACGCGCCGCCGCGGCTCGCCTTGCCACGTCGCCACTGCGTTGCCACCTCGCTCATGCAAATCTTCATCAAGACGCTCACGGGAAAGACCATCACGCTGGAGGTTGAGTCGAGCGACACAATTGAGGCCGTGAAGAGCAAGATTTCCGATAAGGAGGGCATCCCGCCCGACCAGCAGCGGCTCATCTTTGCCGGCAAGCAGCTCGACGACGGGCGCACGCTCTCGGACTACAACATTCAGAAGGAGTCCACGCTGCATCTCGTGCTTCGTCTGCGCGGAGGCTTTTAAGCAGGCCGCCCGCCGCGGCCCTTTCTCTTCTATAGCCATTAAATATCATCTATCAACGTTTAGCACTGGCGGCGCGGCTCGGCGCCGTGTGCGTCAAGGCCGGGCCAGCGCCGCGCGGCTCACAGGGCGGCGGCTCGTAGGGCGGCGGCTCGCGCCGCGTCGGTCCGCCCCGCCCAGTGGGTTCGACGGCGCTTCCGCACTATGGCGCTATCTGCATAGCGGCGAGCCGAGATTAAGTTGGCCGCGCTAGGCGCAGGAGCAGCGCATGCGGGTTCATGCGAGCGCCTAAGGAAGGGCAAGGACCCTGGCCCAGGCCGGAACCGCCGGGGAAGGTCCGTTACCCCAGACGGGTTCTGTCAGAGCCACGACGCATGCTCGGCTGCGCGTCGCTGCTGCCGCCAATGTCCGAACCCGAATTGCAGCTGCTCGAGCTTTTGAAGTGCACGAACGAGGCGTGCGGCGACGTCTATGCGCGCGCCACGAGCCAGCTGGACGTGGCCGCGACGGCGTGCGAAGCGAGCGGCCAACGGCCACAAGCGGGCCGCATTGACTACGGCGGCCTCAGCCGCAGCAACAGCCCGCCGCGCATGCGCACGCCGCCCGCTCAGCCAGAGCCGTCGCGCGCGCCGCCGCGCACGCCGCCGCCTCCGCCGCCCGCGTTCGAGCCGTACCGCTCGAGCCTGTACACGGAGCTGGAGGGGCTCATGACTGAGTGGGACACGGTCATTGCCGACACGAAAGAGAGCCGCTCGCCGTCACGAGGGCGCAACGCGATCTCTAATCCTGACCGGCCCTAGCGTGGCGTGGCCCCAACGAAGTCCCACGAAGCACAGCTTGGCGTAATAGCCCAACAAAGAAAAAGAAAAAGGAAACAGGCAGAGCTACGGGATCACAGCTACGGGATCACGACTGCGAGGTTCGCCTAACATGGTGGGCGCATGATAGGCTCGCTTAAAATCGAACCGATCTGGGCGAGCCGCGGCCATACATGCGCCCTCGAGTACTGCTGCAAAGCGGACAGCGTCGGGCTGCTGCAAGTGCGCGCACTCTCTCTAAACCAAAAAGAGCCAGTACAATTCCGTCTACTGGGTTCGGCAGGGCGCGCTCGCCGCGGCCGAGGTCTTAAGCCCTTGCCCGAGCCCGGGCCCTGCGGTTTGAGCACGCTGCGCGGGCCACAGCGATGGAAAACGCGGACGACGAGGCGCGTGAGCTCGCGCAGAGCCTAGGCCTGTCCGAGTCGGAACTGCGCCTGAACCTGGGCGTCACGGAGCCGCCGGCGCCGGCGCGCGATGCCGGCGAAGACGCGCTCAACTCGCTGGCAGAGATGTTCGCGCATGTGCCGCGCGCGGAAGTGCGCGCAGCCCTTGCCGAGTGCGGCGGTGACACGGCGCGGGCGGCCGAGCAGCTGCTGAGCTGGGAGGCGCTGCGGCCGGAGCTCGCGGCCGCGGACGAGATCGGTCGTCGCAAGCTGCGCAAGGCCGCGCGCGCCGAACGCAAGCAGTCGCAGCGCCGGCGGCGCGGCAGCGAGGCCGAGCAGAAGGACGTTGCGGCGCTCGCCAGCATCCTTGGCGTGCCGACGCTCGAGGCGCAGTGGCTCTACACGACGCACGGCTCCGTGACGGAGGCCGTGCTTGCGTGCACGACGCCGCCCACGGCCGCGCCAGTGACGCAGCAGCAGGCCGTGGCCGCGCTCGAGAGCCACAATGAATACAGCGGGCTCAGCGCGAACGAGCTGAGGGCGCGCCTGCGCAGCGTAGACGCGCAGCTGACCACGGCGCGCGAGCGCGCGCGCAGCTACGGCGCGAACCCGCTCACGCGCGCCCTCAGCACGGACGCGTACGCGGACATGCGCTCGCTCGTTGCCGACCGCCGCGACCTCGAGCGAGCGCTGAACCGCGAGGTGTTCCTCACGTACAGCGAGACCCGCGAGCAACACCGCATCGACCTGCACGGCCTCACGCTGGCCACAGCGCAGTCCGTGAGCCGCGACGTCGTGAAGGACTTTAAGACTGGCAACACCACAATCCTCGAGATCGTCACTGGCGCCGGCCGCCACTCGCGCACGGGCCGGTCCGTCATCAAGGAGTGGCTGCGCGGCTACTTGCGGAGCCAGAATGTGAGCGCTGAGGAGCTCGAGGGCTCGTTCGTGCTTCGCAAGAGGAAGTTTATCTAGATACTTACAGACGGAGACTGCGGCCGACCGCCTTGTGCGCGGCTGCACCATTTACTATTATTTATTCTTATTCTTGTTGTTCTTGTTGTTCGTTGTTTATGGCGCGCACACTAGCAGCGGTGGGTTTTGTTGCCGCGCGCCCATTGCCCGCGCATCACGTGGTCTATATTAGTCCCGGCGGCGGCCGCGACGCGTCGACCGCCACTGTATTAGTCGGCCCATGGGCACGCGTCCCAAACAGATCCTCACCTCACCACTTTTTCGCAACCGATGGCCGAGCTGCTCAAACCCGTGCTCGTGCCCCTGTTCCAGCAGCATATCAACGAACAGCTGAGGCAGCCGATTGTGCTGCAGATCACGAAGTTCCGCGGCGGCCCGCACGCGTCCTTGCGCGTGAGCGATGGCGAGCACTCGGTGGCGGCCGTGCTGCCGAGCGGCATGCCCGAAGACTTCGCTGTGCCGCTCAGGCTCGTGCGCGTGACCGAGTACGTTGCCTGCGAGATGCGCGAGAAGAACTTTAAGCCGTATCTGCAGATCCGCGACTGGGAGGACGTGGCGCCCTGCAGCGAGCCGCTTGGCGCGCCGCAGATGATGCGCTCGCTGCACGACGCGCCGGCCGGCGCAGCTGGTGGTGCGGCAACAAATGGCGGCACGGCGGCCGCGCCGGCGCAGGCGAACGAGCACTCGACGCAAAAGAGCGCGGGTGGCCGGCCTGCCCACGCGAAGGACGGCACGCCCATCATCACGATCGAGAGCCTGTCGCCGTATCTCACGAACTGGACGCTGCTGGTGCGCGTGACGATGAAGAGCGACGTGCGCGAGTACACGGCAAAGAAGACGGATACAACGGGCCGCCTCTTTAACGTCGTGCTCACGGACGAGACGGGCGACATCAAGGCCACGGGCTTCAATGCGACGGTCGACGCGTTCTACGACAAGCTCGTTGTGGGCCAGCAGTACTACATCTCAAAAATGCAGGTCCAGAACGCCGACAAGCGGTTCAACACGACGGGCCACGACTTCGAGCTCATTTTTAACCGCGACTCCGTTGTGGACGTGTGCCTCGATGCGGAGAAGTCGCTGCCGTCGCTCTTCTACAAGTTCGTGCCGGACTTGTCGCAGCTCGGCAGCCGCGAGCTCGACACGAACGTCGACGTTATTGGCGTTATCGCTGAGGTCGGCGAGGTCGAGACGATCACGGCCAAGGCGTCCGGCATCCCGTACACGAAGCGCGAGCTACAGCTCGTTGACGACAGCGAGTACCGCATCCCGCTCACGCTGTGGGGCGACACGGCACGCGACTTCAGCGAGGCCGTCGGCACCGTCGTGGCCGTGAAGGGCGCGCGCCTCACAGACTTCAAGGGCCGCCAGCTCTCAACGTCGCGCACGTCGCGCGTCGTCCCAAATCCGGACGCGAAGGACGCGTACCGCCTGAAGGGCTGGTACCAGGCAAACGGCCTGCCGTCCTCGTTCGAGCGCGTGCAAGGCGCCGACGCGGGCCCGGCCGCGAACGCCGCCGAAAGACGCGTCGAATATGTGCCCATCAAGCGCATACACGACGAGATGATTGGCCGCCGCACCGACGGCAAGGCTGACTTCCTCACAACCGTCGCGCGCGTGTCGCAGGTCTACCAGCGCACGGTTGCCTACCCGTCGTGCGCGCTCGGCGATTGCCGCAAGAAGGTCATTGAGGACAGCGACGGCTGGCGCTGCGAGAAGTGCGACGCAACGATGCCCGAGCCGCGGTGGCGCTTTATCTTGAACATGGTTCTGTTCGACGTCAGTGACGAGGAGCACGGTTTGCAGGTAAACCTTTTTGACGAGGCCGGCCAGCAGCTCTACGGCGACACGGCCAAGGAGGTCCACGAGCTGCACGAGCAGGGCGGCTCCGCGTTCAACCGCGAGCTGGCCGACGTGCTGAACAAGATCCAGGGCAAGCAGTTCGAGTGGCGGCTGAAGGCGACGCAGGAATCGTGGAACGGCGTCGAACGCACGCGCTTCACGGTGATGAACCTGAACGAGGTCGACCCGCTGAAGAACGGCTCGTACTTGCTGTCGGAGATGGGGCTCTAACGCGCCCGCTGCAGCACTTCGGTTTTCTTGCTTTCCTCTTTTTGCTTGCTTGCTTGCCTGCTTACTTGTTTTCTTCTGCACATCCATACACGAGACGTCGCCAGCCGCGGAGCTTCGCTTCGCGCGTGTGCTCGCTGGCTAATCTATATTTAATTTGATTTTAATTTATCGTACTTATATTATATGCATTTGGCTGCCCACTGCGGGCGCTGCGGACACCGCACGCGGCGGCTATGACGCGAAGCCGTCGCCATCATCACTTCACGGGCTGGTACGACTCGGGGATGCCGCGGCACTTCAGCCAGAACCGCTGCACAATCTCTGCCGTTTTGCGGTTCCCGCGCACCAACGCGAGCTGCGCGAGGAAGTCGCTGCGCGTCTTCGGCTCCTGCTTCGCGATGTTGCGCAGCTCGGGCGCTTCGACCACTTGGCTTTTGAGCCAGTTCATCGTGACAAGCGCGTGGTTCTGCAGCAGTGCCTTCAGCACCTCGGTAATGGGCAGCAGGTCCGACCGCGCAGCCTGGCCCGAGATCTGCAGCAGCAGAGCATGCACGAGCCGCGGGCCCACGGGCTCGATCTGGAAGCCGGGCTTTGATGCGTACGACGACCAGAATGTGGCGGCGCTGCGCAGCACAAACCGGTCCGTGCTCTGCATGCCCGGTAGGGCGACCTCGGACAGTGCCTCGGGCCCACCGGGGACGTGCAAAAGGTCCAAGTCGGCGTACGCGCACGCGGCAAGCAGCTGCGTGAGCAGGTCCAGCGACTGCGACGCCGAGTCCTGGCCGCCCTGTCGCGCGACGCCCACGAACCCGGCCATAATATCGACAGAGAACGCGGCGCGCCGCAGCTGCTTCGCCGTGGCCAGTTGCGTGCTGATGAAGAAGCGGGACATGTCAATGACGGGGCCCATGAGCTCGAGGGGCCCGATCTCGAACTTTGTCCTGATGAAGTCGATGACTTCGTCCTGGTTGAACACAAACGGGCCCTCGTGCTCGACCATACCGGACTTCAAGATCTCGCACACGAGCTCGATCTCCTCAGAGTCGTTCGTGTGGATCATCGATCCAATGATGGACTGCAGGCGCGTGTGCACACGCCGCGCCACGTCGTCCTGCAGCCAGAACCCCGTGTAGTGCAGCGACTTCGGCTCGGGCACCTGCATGCTCTTCCCCACGGCGGCGACGCATTTCAGGCGGGTCCGCTGTGACTCGACGTCGGCGTCCCGCGGCGCAGTGGCCGTGACTAGCGAAATAAGGTGGTCCAGCGCCTCGGCCTTTGGCGTGCCGTCGGGCATGGCCTGCACAACGCAGGCAATGCCGCTCACCGTGCGCACATGCGGCACGGTCCCCAGTTTTGTGTGCTGTATGAGCTCGGCGTAGACGCCGAGGAATGCGGGCACCTCGCCGACGAGCTGCGCGCGGCAGGTATCGCACAGTTTTTGGATGGATCGCGACGCCGTGTTCTGCAGCATGGGCGTGGCCAGGCTGTTGAACAGGTACGTCAGCGTCACGGCCAAGTGCGGCTGGCCCTCCGGCGACAAAAAGAAGTCCACGAAGCAGCCGATCACATTCACGGCGGTCTGCCGCACGCGCACGTTTGTGCACTGCGGCAGTGCCTCCCACAAGTGGCTCTGGAAGATGCGCTGCACGCTGCGGAACTCGGGCTTGTCGCCGCGGTAGTCCTCGCCAATGATATCTGCGAGCCCGTTCAAGCAGAACAGCGCGCTCTCGATGCTCTCCCAGTCTGTGTCGGGCTGCTTCAGCGACTCGAGCACAACGGTCGTTAAATGGTCGAACATCTGAGAGCCAAGCAGTGGGTACGCGAGCTCAAGGAAGTCGGCAAAGTCCTTGCGGAAGCTTGCGAACTCTTCCCAGTCCGACTGGCGCAGGCCCGCGTATAGGCGAATGCGCGGCCAGTACCCAGAAATGACCTTCGCGATGATCTCGTTCGCGTCCAGGGACATGCCACCCGAGATTATGTCCTCTGTGTACTGGTTCCAGAAGTCGAGCGCCTCGACGGCGAGCGGGTCGTCCACGACCGGCACGGGCGCCGCAGCGACCTGCAAAATGAGCTCGTGTAGTTCGCGGTTCTGGGCAAAGTCCTCGAGACAGATGGCGATGACGAGCTGCATAAGTGCTATGAACTCGTCATCGTCGGCGAAGTCGCGCGGCGGGATTTCGGCGTACGCACCTGCAATCTCGCGTAGCGTACTGACGAGACCCCTGCGGTCCTGCGGCAGCCACGCGCGCCAGTGCACGATGTAGAGCTCGCGCAGAGCGCCGTAGACGGCCGTGCGCGCGTCCTCAGCCAGCAGGCGGATGAGCTGCGGCACAAGGTCCCTGAACACGTCGAAGAACGCCGTAGCCCACACCGTGAATGCGTGCAGCACGTCTTCGGAGCTGCCGAGCGCCGAGCCGAAGAAGTCGTGGGCCACGGACGACGCTGCGGGCACGAGCTTTGCGCGCGCAGCCGCCGCGTCGAGCTCGGAGTCCTCAATAAGAATAATGAGGAAGTCGGCTGCGTACTGCGGCACTGCATAAAGCTTCTGCACGGCGTAGAGAGGCAGCTCGGGCCAGTCCTGCGTCTGGAGGTACGCCTTCACGCAGACAGCCAGCAGCTTGCGCACGACGAAGGCCGCGTACTGGCGCGAAGCCACGCGGTCGAGCAGGCCCGTGAGCACGGCGCGGATCTCGGGCCACGCGGGCAGGCCCGTGCCGTCGTTCAGCTTCACGAGCAGCGTCTGCGCGCCGAGGAACTGCGCCTTTGCGTCGGCCGTGCCGAGTAGGGCGAGGCCAATGTGCCAGCCATCAGCGGACCGCTGGAGCTCCTGGATCCCGCGCTGCGCGCTCTGCACCGCCTCCGGCGGTGCCGTGGGGCTGTAGAGCTCGGCCACGAGCAGCTCAACTCGGTCCATCGCCGTGCAACGCGAGCGTCTCCGGGATACGGCCAGGCGCGCGAACGGCTAACTAGCCATAAACAACGTTGGTGGGTGGGCAACCCAGCGCAGCGCGATCGATCGGCAAAACATATGGCAAGCGCAACGCCGACGAGCCGGCTGGAGAGGCTGCAGAGCCTTGTGTCCAAGCACGGGCTCGGGTACTACCTTGTGCTCACGCAGGACGAGCACAACTCCGAGTACGTGAGCCCCGCCGACAAGCGGCGCGAGGCCGTGACGGGCTTCAATGGCTCGGCCGGCACGGCGATTGTTGGCTGCGACCACTACGCCGAGCTCGCGACGGACGGGCGGTACTGGCTGCAGGCCGGCAGCCAGCTCGACTCGCACTGGACGCTGCGCAAAGAGGGCAAGAGCGGCGTCTCGAGCTGGGCGAAGGCCATCTCGCAGCGCGCAAAGGCCGAGCGCGAGGCCATCGGCGTCGATGCACGGCTCATCAGCTACTCCATTGCAAAGGAGATTCTGGACATGGGCGCGGACCTGCGCGCCATCGAACCGAACCTCGTCGACCTCGTGTGGGAGGACCGTCCGGCCGAGCCGTGTGCGCGCGTGTTTGCGCTGCCCACGGAGATCACGGGCCAGAGCGTGGGCAGCAAGCTTGCGGACCTGCGCCATCAGCTGAAGCCGGCCCATGCCGACGCCATTGTGCTGTCGGCCCTCGACGAGGTTGCGTGGCTGCTGAACCTGCGCGGCTCGGACATCCAGTACAACCCCGTGTTTAAGTCGTACGCCATTGTGACGCCGCAGGAGGCCCGACTCTACATCTCGCCCGAGCACCCGCTGCCAGACAACCTGGCAGACCTTGGCATTGCCGTGCGGCCCTACACGCAGATCTTCGCCGACATGAAGGAGCTCGCCGCCGCCGGCAAGGCGATCTGGGTGTCGCAGTCGTCGTCATGGGCACTCGTGGACGCGGCCGGGCCGGCGGCCATCATGCGCGCGTCGCCAGTCGAGGCCGCGAAGGGCACGAAGAACGCCACGGAGATCTGCGGCGCGAAGCGCGCGCAGGAGGAGTGCGGCCTTTCTGTTGTGCGCTACTTTGCATGGCTGCAGGAGCAGGTCCGTACGGGCAAGCCGGTCACGGAGTACGAGGGCAGCCTGAAGCTGCTGGCCCTGCGCGAAGAGTCGGCGAACTTCCGCGGCCTCAGCTTCGAAACCATCTCGAGCTCGGGCGCAAATGCAGCGATCATCCACTACGCGCCGCCCAAAACGGGCTCCAAAATTATTGCGCCTAACGAGGTCTACTTGCTCGACAGCGGCTCACAGTACACATTCGGGACCACAGACACAACGCGCACAGTCTGGCTGGGTGCGGCGCCACCGCCGCAGGAAATCAGGCAGGCGTATACGCTTGTGCTGAAGGGCCACATTGCGCTAGCCACGGCCGTGTTTCCGCAGGGCACGAGCGGGTACCAGCTCGACCCGTTTGCGCGCCAGTTTCTGTGGCGGTACGGGCTCGACTACATGCACGGCACGGGCCACGGCGTCGGCTCGTTTTTGAATGTCCACGAGGGCCCGATTGGCATTGGGTCGAACCTGGCGCGCGCGTCCGCTGAGCTTGAGGTCGGGAACCTCATCAGCAACGAGCCAGGGTACTACCGCAGCGGCAAGTTCGGCATCCGCACGGAGAGCCTCGTCGTCATTACGTCGGCCCAGCCCACGCACCGCACGCCGGGCAAGGAGTTTCTGAAGTTCGAGACAATCACGCTCGTGCCGTTTGACCACGCGCTCATTGATGTCGAGCTCCTCACGGCGGCTGAAGTCGAGTGGATCAACAACTACCACGCCACCGTGAGAGCGGCGCTCGGGCCACACCTGAACAGCGCTGAGCGTGCGTACTTGGAGCGCCACACGGCGCCCTTGGCCGCCCAGGCCGCGTCCGCCTAAGCGCTAAAATGAGCATTATGAAAATGACTTTCCGGGCATACAAAGTCATAAATTATAGGCAGGTGTCACACTAGATAATAATAGACAGCCAGGCTAAGGAGGAACACCCGCTGTTGCCGCGCATCCATACATGCATAAATGTGGTCGGCCCACCTCCGCCACATTAAAGGCGTGTATTACTCTTAGTCGTGAAACTTTGATGGGCGCACTCTGGGCCCGCCGCGCGAAGGCTGCGAGCGGCACGAGTGCGAAACGGAGGCGCACCGAAGACGGTGCAAATCGTGAGCTCCAGCCGGCTTCAGACGCGAACGGCACTGCCATTGGCGCCAGCGCCGGCGTCCGTGGCGCTGGCGATGAAGATAGCGGCGTACAGCGGGCCAGCGAACAACGGTCCGAGCCCGGCCGTGACGCAATAGGCTCGTCAATTGAGCAGATCGAGCGCACAGACACTAACAGCGGCTCCATAGATGAGCCTGAACATAAACGCATCAGCCCATCGCGCCCACGACCGGGCGCTCGCGAGCCGCCGAACGAGGACCTGCGCCTCGGCCCCGCTTCGACCGCTCATATATATGTGTCGACGGCCGTGGACTTTCAGAAAGACGTGTGCAAGCAGTACAAGCTGAAGGGGACGTGCAGCTATGGCGATTCGTGCAAGTTTCTGCACGAACGCGACGACCACGGCGCGGCGCGCAAAATCGAGCGTGTGTGGGAGCTTGGCTCGCATCACGGCGCTGCGAAGCGCGAATCTGTTGCGAAGCGCGACGGTGCTGCGAAGCGCGACGGTGGGCCCGACACACGTGCTAGCGGGTGCTCGATCTGCGGGACTGATCCTCCGGCCGTGGCCGTAAGGCCAGCGTGTGGCCACGAGTGCTGTGAGGCGTGCTTCATCCAAGCGTCGAAGCGCGCGGCGGCAAAGTGTCTTGTGTGCCACAAACGGCTCGGGCACGCGGCGGAGCGCGTCGCCTAAGTAACGAAGCGAGGCACTCTAAGGCAGTAGTAGTTACTTACTATGTATTTATTCATTAAAGGTGGCACGCGCCGTGCCGGCGCCGGCTGCGAGCTGCGCGGGCGGCCGTTGTTGGCGCGCGTTGTTTTGCCCCGGCGGGCCGCCCTTGCCCTGCGTGAAGAAGACCACCACGGCCGGAGCTGAACCTACGCGACTTGACCTTGGGCCATGTTCGACTTCTACACGGTGTCCGGCGTGCTACTCGCGGCCGTGGGGCTTGCGCTGTGGATCACGGGCAAGTATCTGCGCATGCAGCTGCGCGCGCCGCCGGCGAACTTCGAGAAAATCGTGGCTTTGTCGCTGAAGACGGGCGCGCCGCTGCCCGCGGCTGTGCGCACGCCGCCGCTGCGGCGGCAGCTTGTGCTCGCAAGCTCGCGTCCGGCGGCTCTGACGAACCTGCTCGATATGGGCACGGACACGCTGAAGATCAAGAAGCTCGAGAAGCGGCCGCTCATCTACGGGTTTTTGCACCCGAACGCGGACGCCGGCGGCGGTGGTGAGCGCGTGTTGTGGGCGGCCGTGAAGGAGCTTGTGACGAACGACGAGAGGGCCGTGGCCGCGGTCTACGTGTCAGCGAAGGGAATGACGCAGGCGTCCGTGCTCGAGCAGGTCGCGCAGCGGTTCGACATCCGGTTTTCGCTGCCCGAGGCGAACCGCATTCTGTTCATCGTGCTCACGCAGACGCGCCTCGTCGACCCGGACTACTACCTTGCGCTCACGCTGCTTGGCCAGGCCGTCGGCATGGCGATTCTCGGCTACGAGGCGGTCTCGAACCTCATGCCGGACGTGTTTGTGGACACGACGGGCCTCGCGTTCAGCTACCCCGTCGTGTCGTGGTTCGCGAAGGTCCCAATTGTTGCCTACGTGCACTACCCGTTTGTGCAGTCCGACATGCTAGCAAGCGTACGCGCGGGTGGTCTGGTCCACCCAAAGCGGCTGGCCAAGTATCTGTACTGGAAGACGATGAACGTTGCGTACCGCTGGGCTGGGTCTTTTGCGAACGTCGTGGCCGCAAACTCGACATGGACGAAGGAGCACCTTAACTGGCCGCAGGCGTCGGCCGTCGTCTACCCGCCGTGCGCCGTGCAGTCGTTCCCCGAGCCGCCGGCCGAGAACGAGCGCTCGCCAACGATTGTGTACCTGGCGCAGTTCCGCCCCGAGAAGCGGCATGAGATGGTGATTCGCTCGTTTGCGAAGGCGCGCCAGCTCGCGCGCAAGTCGAGCGACATTGCGAGCAAGAACCGCAAGCCGCACCTCATTCTCATTGGGTCTGTGCGCGACGAGCTCGACGCGCTGCGCGTGCAGGGCCTGAACGTGCTCGCACTCGAGCTCGGCCTCACGGACGCAGACTACACGATTGTGGAGAACGCGCCGTGGCTCGCCGTGAAGAGCATTCTCGAGTCCTCGCTCATTGGCGTGAACGCGATGTGGAACGAGCACTTCGGGATGGGCGTTGTTGAGGTCATGGCCGCGGGGCTCATCCCTGTCGCTCACGCAAGCGCCGGCCCGCTCTACGACATCGTGAAGGACGATGCTGGCGTGCCGGGCTTTTTGTTCCGCTCGGCGCGCGACCCGGATGGGCTCGGCCTGAACGGCTACCCAACGCTCAGCGAGGCGCTGTTGCGCGCGCTGGCACTATCGCCGGCCGAGCAGCGCGCCCTCAGCCTGCGCGCGCACGCCGCGGCCGAGCGCTTCAGCGATGCGCGCTTTTTGCAGGGCTGGGAGCAGCAGCGCGCCGTGGCCGCGGCGCGCGAGCCCGAGTTCCGCCGCGCGCGGAAGCAGCTCGGTCTTTTTGATTAGCCTAGGCCTAACAAGTAAATATGGTGGTATACGCTATTGGCTGTTTGTTGTACTGCACTGTGTGCTGCACTGTTAGTTGCACTGTGTGTCCACGCCAAGGCCAGGTCCGCGCTTAGAAGGCAGTTCCAACGCGAGTCGGGAGTGGCTTGCTAAGGTTCGCAAGGGCGAGTGGCCAAGTTAGAGCGGCTGATGAATTGTAAGGGCAAGCGGACTGGCCTTTGGCGCTTAGTTCCAAAACGGACGCGCCGCTCCGCAAAGAGAACACCTACGGATGGCGACAGGGGTAGAATGGCGGCGTACACGGCATACGTGCGCTTTTTGGGGTCTACAGTTTCGGAATGCGCAGCGTCTTCGACACGTACGCGCACCCGAGCGTGAAGAAGAGAAGCACGGCCGGGTGCAGCTCGAGCACGGTGTTCTCGAACCAGACGCCGCCCGGCAGCGCCGCGTGCGTCTTCTCGCCGAACGCAAACGTGAAAAGAATGCCGACAAGGCCGAGTGACGACGGGATGGGCAGACCCTCGAAGTACTGGACCTTTGCCTGGCCCTTCGACAGAATGGCGGCCGTCACGTTGAAGCGCGCAAGACGCAGCAGGCCGCATAGCACAAAGAAGCTGAGCACGAGCAGGTCGAGGGTGGACTGCATGCCGAGCGTGAAGCCAATCGTCGCCGGCGCGACGCCAAACGAGACCAGGTCGGCCAGCGAGTCGAGCTCCTTGCCCATGAGACTGGACTTGCCCTGCCACCGCGCGACGCGCCCGTCGAATACGTCGAAAAAGAAGCCCGCGAACGTGAAGAACATGGCGCGGTACGTGTACTTCGGGACCGTGTACTGGTGGTTTATGTAGCGCGCACTCGAAATGATGGAGTTGAAGCCGCAGTAGCAGTTCAGCATCGTGATCCAGTCAGCCCACTGCAGCTGGCGAACCATGCTCAGGTGGCGCTTGTCCTCGATGTACGCGCGCTGCTCGCGCTCCGCCGGCGGCGGTGGGCTCGGGCTCGGGCTGAAGAACGACGAGCGACGGCGAATGATCTGGGGGCTTCGCCCGCGCTCTCCCGACATGTCTAATGGCTTGAACTGCAAACGCAACGAGGCTGTGCTGGGTCAGGTTCGTAGAATGGACCGCGTGGATGTGCTGCGACGCGGCCGCCCTCTAATCGCTGCTGACTCACGCGATCTGCATGTGATTGCCGCCCATGTGCACACTGAGCCTTAAAATCGTACGGCCGCACGCATGGCTCCGCACGCGGCTGCCCGATTCGCGCGGAACAAGCACCGCACGTGGAGTGCTCAGCACTAATATAAACTACTTCTGTACTCTATAATTTAAGCTGCTCATAGCTATCTAATTTGTGGGGTCCGTGCCAGTGCAGTTTTAGACGCATAGAGCGCCCTCAGCACCGCGCGCAAGAAGCACAGTCTAGCAATAGTGTGTAGACTTCAAACATGTGCGCGGCCATCCCGCTCCAGTTGTTGGAGGTGCAAGAGGGCGGGGGAGCCCTGGCGCGCCCTGTGTCCAGCACCCCCTCGGGTCGTCGTTATGGTAGTATTTCGGATTATATGCATAAGACACGCACGCGAGCGCAGCCGCATTATGCCGCACGAGGCCAGGCACAGCATTCAGGTTGTTTCTGGTCGAGTCCAAAAACAGATGGTATCATGGTCGTTCCCCGTCCTACAGTCGTAACTAGATTATGCTCTTTTCGTCCGGGTTTGCAACCTTCAGTATTTGCCGCGAGTAATCCCGTGCGTCGGCCAGCGATGCTATGGAGATGCGCGGGTCGCCCAGCATGGCCGGGTTTAGTCGCTGGTCCACAACGGGTCGCTGTGGATACGGGTTGTTGAAGCTGCCGATGTTGGATTTGAGGTCGTCGGGCGAAGCTGACGGTGAGTAGTACTCGTCCTCGCGGTCGCGCTTGCGCCACCGCAGACACAGCAGCAGAATGAGCCCGGCAATAATGACAACGCCGGCAACGACGCCGACCACGATGCCGGCAATGGCGCCACCGCTCACGCCGTGGTGCCCGGTCGCGGACTTGCCCTTCGGGTCAAGTGTCGACGTCGATTTGGTTGCCGTCGAGCTCGACGTGCGGCTCGCGCTCGTGCTGCTTGGCGTGCTGCTTGGTGCGTTCGACTCGCTCGACGAGCTGCTCGTCGGGCTCGGCGAGCTAGTGGGCGATGCGTTCGTGCTACTGCTCGCCGTGACCGTGACCGTTTGCGCGCTGCTCGAGCTCTGCGACGAGGACTGGTCAGATGCAGTGGTGGACGGCGACGCTGATGACGCGTCTGAGCTTGTTGGCTGCGTTGAAGCGGGCGCGCTCGTGCTCGGTGCATTCGTGGCTGACGACGACGCTGCGGACGTCGAGTCCGTGGCGGCGGCCGCGCTCGACGACGATGATGCTGGGGCCGACTCGGAGCTCGATGCGGAGCTCTGGCTCGATGCCTGTGTCTGCGTCGAGGACTGCGCACTGGACGCCGGCGCCGAGCTTGCCTGCTTGCCGTTTATGGAGTACACGACGAACGCGCCCGTGCCGCCGCAGGTGTCGCTGGGATACGAGTTGCAAGGAACGCTGCATGAACCCGAGTTTGTCTGCGCCGAGCTCGACGGGTACGCGGACCCGCAGAAGCACTCGCTGCCGCTGAGACCGAAGAGCGGGAAGCCTGCGTCCGAGCACTGCCCGCCGCAGGTGCCGGCCGTCTGCGTTTGGCTGGAGCCCATGGATTGCCAGCCGTCGAGTGCCGAGTAGCATTCCTGCTTCGCGTAGCCGCCGTAGAGAATGGCGTGTGCCAGTGATGGCAGCGCCGCAAGGACGAACGCGTATATTCTGAGAAGATTCAGCATCTTATGCTGGGGGTAAGACGTGGAGCCTGCCCGGAGGGAGTGTCTCGGAAGTGGGAGGCTGGTTGCAAGGTGCTCGCGAGGAGCTGTGCTAGGAGAAACGAGAGCGGAGCCTGCACAAAGCAAGTGAATGCCTGCACACTTGTGGGGGCTGAGAGGGGGTTCGAGCTATACGACTTGCTCAACCGCTAGAAGGAAGGACCACAGAATGCTCACCAACGTTCGCTGTAGCAGACGCCGTTCGTGTCGTTGGCAGGTCCGCGTGGGTTACACTCGAAATGGACGTGCTGCTGGCGTTGAGATCAACACCAAAAAGATGCGAGGCAGGCGCGGCGACAGGGGGGAATGAAGGCAAGGGTCCAATCTCGCGGCTCGTGACTAAGTGCAGCGAAATTTAAACCTGCAGGTTTCCTAGACCCCGCGCGGAACGGGCCATGAAGGGTTTGTACGCACGCCTTCCGCGCACAGTCTGGTCAAGCGGCCACGGGCAGGCTACTCTGCCTTAATTCTGGGCTGTGCCGTCAATGCCTATTTGTGTGCTGTGCGTTCCGTCGCGGCGCTGTTTTTCCTTGATGCGTTCCCTAGCCCGCGGCGATCTCCTTAAGCACGGCAAGTCAGCTGGACGCGTCTGGCGCCCTGACCCTCCCCTGCCTATTGAGGAAAAGCGAGCGCCGAGTCGCGACGCATGGAGTAGCGCCAAGCGTCGCAAAGCCCGCAACGCGCTGCGCGCGCGCCGCGCGCGCAGCGCAGGCAAGGCGCTGCGGCAGTTCTGTGTCTGACTGGCGGCGCGGCATAGCAGCCACCCCGGCAGAGGGTATAAGCACCTGCGCCACAGCTATTAATAGGATCTAATAACGCACTCGCGAACACTATTCTTAAACCAGCAGGAGCAGGCGATTAGCTCAATTGTACCCGTCGCATTAATCCGGGTGCCAATTGCGCGTCGCGCCTACGCCGCTGCCCACATTGTGCTTGTTTCTAATTTGCAGAACCAGCAGCAGCGGTCCTTCATCTGTCGCCTGTACGTAGTTAGATAATTAGCAGCGATTAAGCTCGTCGCGCTCGGGCGATCCCGCCACCCGGCAGTAGCGTTTTGTATCGATTGCCGCGCAGCCTCTACGCTGGGATTTCCATCTGCGCCTGAGCTTCCCCGGTCCAAAAGCCCGCGAAGCGCCAGAGCAGGTTGACCTCATTCTGGGCTTCAATATAAACGTCATTAGCACGCTGTTCAATTGGCCGTAGCGCCGCTGCGAATGAAAACTACAGTTTGTCTAGTGAACGAGAGAGCGCTGCCCTGCATTTAGTCTAGAGTCTAATGCAGTTCGTGATGGTAAAAGAGTCTGCATGGTTTGCTGCCACCTGGGGTCTGAACTGCTGACTTCCCTGGCGCCTCTGGCATTCCAAACGTCCCGCCTGTATCTATTTTGCCTGACGTGGCTAACCTGCCTTTTGTGCCTTTGTGCCTTTGTGCCTGACGTATGTGTAGCGACCGCCGATCTCCAGGGGTTCGATGTTAGGAATGTTATGGTGATGAATGTTATAAATAGGTCTCATTAGGTGGAGGTTACTCCGTGAATAAATTAAAGATCGGACGGGCTCTTCTCGAGCCCTATGCGCGCGCCGGTTGGAAACGACGGCATGGGCGGGTGCTGCGTTGGTGACAGCAGCGTCGACGCCTTCACGGGCGTTGGCGCCGCCGAGTCAGCAGAGCCCTGCGTGGGCACGAATATGTTCGACGACGACAGCGACGACAGCGAGCCCCAGTGGTTCAGGCGGCGCGGCGTGCCCATGCGCGCTGGCCGCGCCGGCGACGGCGTTTGGAAGTGCAGGTAGTCGCTCATGTTGAAGTCCGGCGTGCGCGGCGTGGCCGCATGGCCCGGCGAGTGTGCAAAGTGTAAGAGCAGCGACGCGCCGTCCTCTGGATCGCGCCGCCGCTCGGGCGTCTGCGGGTTGTCGCGCGGCGACTTCGCGGCACGCCGGCGCTGCGGCGGCGTCTGCGGCACGGCCGGTAGCGCCTCGTCGTCGTCAGCACTGCGCACGTCCGGCGCGCGCAGGCCAGGCCGCGCGCGCGGCTCGGGTCCGGCAGCCACCTGCGCGGCACGGCTCGCCTCGCTGGCCGCGTCCGCGCGGCTTTGCGCCTCCGCTCGTCTCTGCGCGTCGGCTCGGCTCTGCGCATCGGCTTCGTGCTGCGCGTCTGCTTGGGTGTGTGCGTTAGCTTCGTTCTGCGCAGCCGCTGCGGACACATGCGGCGCGTATGCTGGCCCCGGGCCGACGAAGAACGTGGGCAGCGTCGGCATGGGCGGAATGGCCGTAGCCGACGCCGTGCGCGAGAGCGGTCGAGACGACGAGCGCGAGGGCGTTGTGCGGTAGGCGGCGGCACCACCGCGCGGCGACGCCGACGGCAGGCTGTAGCGCTTCTGCTGGCTCGGCCGCCGCGCGGGCTCGCTCGCCGCTGCCATGAAGCGCGGCGCCGTCGACGCGCCTTCGAGCGTCTTTGCCCGCTTGCGCGTGCCCGCACCGGCCGGCGGCGGCGTCTGGCTCGCGGCGGGGCCGTGCTGCGCCTGCATGCTGGCCAGCGCGAGCTTCGACTTCAGATTCCGCGTCAGGCGCGACATCTCTGCCTGCCGCAGCACGCGCTCGACGGCGTCGTTGTGCTCCTGCGACGCCCCGACTTGCTGGTGCATTCTGGACGGCAACGCTTCAAGTGGAGAACGTACGGCCCGGCCAAGTTTTCTGGTCCCGCTTCGCCAGGTAAGGGGGGAGGGCCGGATCCGGGTTGGGGTAAGGTTACTGTATTAATTACCTACGCGTACGCGTCCTCACGGGTAAGGGCTCGTCCTCTCTGGCGCGACAGACTGCCCCGGCTTTTAGGCTCGCGCCAAGGCCACCGGCCGCAGCGCCGGCCGCGCGATAACAGCCACTGGCCCTGTCCTGGGATTCTCCAGACAAGCCGTGAATTGACTTGACATAGACGTAGAACAGCAGCGTGCAACGGGCGGTCGCAACTCCCTCCTTATTCATGCATGGTCCACCGCCTAATCGGGCGCTAGCCCATCGCCCATGCCGCGTCCTTGCCCACCTTGCACCATTTGCGATTGCCTCCACATCGTGTGTATGCCCATCGCAGATCCCGAGGCGCGCTATCGCCGGCGTCGCTGAGGCCGTTCGCCGATCACGATGCGCAGCCACGGCCTGCGGTACACACTTAGCGCGCCAGTGCGCGAGCGCGGCGTCATAGCACGCGCTGCGCTGCGTCGCGGGAAGAGGCCCTTGCCCAGCACCGTCGGGGTCTGAAACCAGCTAGGCTACGCACCGCCCGCGCCGCGAGCCGTATCGGGGGGCGCTGATCTAAGCGCACGCAGAGGTGGCTATCGATATGCAAATCTCCACAAAGCGAAGCACGCCATCGTTGCCGTAGCCACCCTGCGACGCTGCGCTTTCGCTTCGTACACAGACGTACACAGACGCAATGGTTGAGCCGGTCCTGGAACAGCCGTTGCTTGCTATTAAGCGCCGCCTCTCGGACTTGCGGCAGGACCGCACGCGGTTTCTCACGCCGGCGCACGTAGCCGAACTCTACACGCAGTTCGGCGACACCGTACGCGGCAGGCCGACGGTCGAACTTGATGCCGCACAGCCGCTGTTGAACGAGGTCATGCTCATGTTCTCGCTCGCGCTCGTCACCGTCGGGTACACGAAGTACATGCCGGCGACGTACGCCATCACCGTAACAATGCACACGATTCTCGGTTACCTGAGCAAAGACCCAGCGCTCACGCCGAAGGAGCTGGACCTTCTGGGCAGTGCTCTGGACGCTGTAAAGCGCGTGGCCAGCCCGGACACGGACCTGTCCTCGAACGAGGACGACGAGGAGGAGCTCATGTGCGACGTGCCGGAGGTCGACCTCATTGTGCGCAACGTGCTGTCCGAGACGCAGGTGCTCTACGATGCATCCGAGGCTGCTCTAGAAACGCTGCGCGAGGACGAGTGGCCGCTCTACATCCAGGCCATCCGCCTGCGCCGCGACATTCTGTCCACGGCCACGGCGCAGGAGCCGCAGCTAGACGCCATGCCCGCGCTCGGCGAGAAGTACGAGAAGATCAAGGCTTTGGCCGACCACACGGACGCAGTGAACCACCACTCCGAGGCGCTGCGCTCACAAATAGAGAACTGCCACAAGTTCTTTGAGTGGTACGGCCAGGGCGTGCAGTTCGATGACTGGGACTCCGAGCCGGAACTCAGGCCCACGTATCGGCAGCTGCAGGAGTCCGTGTCGACGCTCGAGGTTTTTGTCATGACCCGCCGCTGGACGCTGCGCGGCACGGACCTCTACCAGCATATTAAGGGATTGAAGCTGCTCACGCCGCGCCTCGCCGAGCGTGCGCAGGGCAGCTCGCCAGCAGCAAAGATGTGGTTCCTCTGTTTCTACATGGCGCGCCGGTCCTGGACGCTCATCTTCCGCCTCCTGAACAACCTTGAGCCCGTGGCCGAGGCCCTGGCCGGAGTGTACAACCAGGTTGTGACCATGAAGCGCTGCTTAAACGAGGTGCATCTCGCCGGCGGCATCAGCAATCTGCGCGAGCTCTATCCGTACCAGATGAAGCTGGCCAGCCTCGACAACCTGCGAGACGATGGCAAGTTTACTGTCGACGGCGACGTACCGCCCGGCCAGGGCATTTTGAATGGCATGCTCGCCGAGTGCTACGACCTCGTGTACGAGCTGAAGGTCGAGCTCGAGGAGAAGATCGACCAGGGCGAGCTGGACGAGGAGGATAGCCTCCTGCTTGGTGACGGCGATGACAACGACGATGATGACGACGACGGCGACGACGACGACAGCGCTGACGAAGATATGCCCACGGAGAACAAAGAGATGCCGGTTATCTCCATTGACGGCGACACGCCCGGCGAAACGCCGGTCGACACGCCCGAAGTGACGCCGACGCAGTCCCACAGCGACGCGCCCATACCAGCAGCGGAGCCGTCAGCATGAGGCTGCGCCCCTGCTACGTAGACGTGTTTAAGCCTTCATGCATATTTATAATAGTTACCGATGTAAAGCTCTGCTTAACTACGTACGCAGCGACGCTGCGCGCTTCACAAAACGCGCCTACTTTTTTTTTTATGGGCTGCGTGGGCTGTGTAGACTGCTCGCGGCGGTGCAGCCTTTTCGAAACGCTTAGACGCGCGCGTCTGCGGCCGGTTCAGGGTTTTCTTTTGCGGCTGGTTTGCACACATTTACGATTTTTCCGGCCTCCTTCCACGCATGCCGCAGCAGAAAATTTTGGCCGAAATAAACATGCTTGTGCTCAGCCCTCGTCGTCGCTAGTGTCCACGTCTCCGTGCCCTCGTCGCGCGTCCTCGTCGCGAGTCCCGTCGATCTTTAAGGCATTCAGTATAGTGAGTGCATGATTAGGTTAGTTCTCACAAAATACTCAGGTTTATTATTCCCTACTTACGAGGCTCCAGACCTGCCCGGCTATTGCTATTACGACATGCCTTCGCGACGTGCGTTCCTCACGCGCACACATCCCGCGCACATGTCCAGCGCTTTCTGTTCTCCTGCCCACTACAATTGCATACTTGGTGATCTTGGTCACGGGAGAAGAGCATAAGTGGTGTTTGCTGGGGCAGCCGCTTCCTTTTTTAGGCTCGCGTTGACGTCACCCTGCAGCATGCGCCAAGTCGAGGCTCGATTACCCCCGCATTTTAGAAGCCCTGTGCACGTGACAATGCGGCTGGATCAGTGCAGCGTGCGGCCGCTTGCTTGCGACGCGTCTCCCCATCAAGCGGAATTTCCGTTTCGAATCAAGATGGGGCCGCTTGACCCGTATGCGGGGCACCGCCGGCTCCGAGGGTTCCGCAGATTCGCCTGCTTGCGCTGCTGCTGGGACGGCAAGCTGCCGCGTGCCAAGAAAACGCTCATTTCTTGCGGGAACTCGCCTGTTGCACGGATATGCGCATGACTCCACGAAACGCAGCCGTAGGCTGAATTTTCCGAAACGGGCGCCTACGAGCAGCCCTGATGCCATCACCGACCATCATTCTTCCGCGCGTGAGGTTGTCAGCGCGAACCCTAGCCGCGCTTCTGCACCCCACACAAAAGATTTCATGCATGCGCGCCGTCTTATGCCCTCTCTAAGCCGCCGGCCTGGCCGCGGCTGCGGCGGGCAGCTGGGAGATCTGCCTCGTTTCCGCCTCCTTGAGCTAACTGGTGACGTGCATGGGGTTGGCGGACGCACTACACTTGCGCGCGTCGCGGCGGAGTGCCGAACCTGCGCCAGCAGCCTCAAAGCTGCGAGGTTCCTGACTCGGGCCTGGAGCGACGCACGCCCTCATATCAGGCGGTGTCAGCGCAGCGCCGCTTGGACTTGGCGCTTAGGCCCGGCGATTAGACGCGGCGCTTAGACCAGGCGCTTAGGTCCCGCCCACATCTCTGTGGTCCAGGTCTCGCATGTGATGCCGCGGAAGACCCTCCACACAGTAGCGGCGTTCCGGCCTGCATCCGTACGAGGAGACTGCGTCGTCCCCTAAGGTGCAGGAACACCCTTGCCCGTGTTACCATGCTACGCAGCACGGCCCTTGCCCTGCTTCTCAGGCGCGCTTGGCAGTGCAGTAGCCCGCAAAAATCATCGCAACGCGGGTCCAGAAAGTGAGCTTCTAAGTGCTGTAAGTGTCCGTAGTCTTCGAGGCGTTCAACCCCGAACGGATCTAAGTGTGCTGGCCTGAAAACCCGGCGCGGGCTCGTAGCGCATCGGTCTTGGGACTCCAGGGCTTTTCTCCGGGTCGCGGACCTTGCCCTGAGATTTTAGGACCCCCACACATTCATGCACGATCCCCTCTTTAACATTGAGACCCCACAGAGAAGGGCCCTGGCCCTTCGACTATTTAATCCGGACTTCGAGTACGCTTCCACCGGATCACGCTCTTGACTTTTCACACTACTAAAACTTCCATGATCGACATTGGGATCAAGTGGAAGGTTCACAATCCCTACGTGACCGCGGCTATTGCCGTACTGGGAGGAATGCTGTTTGGTTTCGACATCAGCAGTATGTCCTCGTTTATTGCCAATGACTCCTACACGTCGTTCTTCGGCACGATGGGCCCTGATGGCAAGAAAGAGGTCCAGGCCACGCGGCAGGCGGGTATCACCTCGTCCATGCCGGGCGGCTCGTTCCTCGGTTCCCTCATCTCCGGGTACGTCAGTGACAAGTTAGGCCGCAAGCCTACGATCCAAATCTCGTCTTGGTTCTGGATGATCGGCGCGGCCATCCAATGCTCTTCGCAGAACATCACGCAGCTCATTTTCGGACGTCTCATTTCGGGCTTCGGCATTGGGCTCGCTTCGTCGCAGGTCCCCGTCTACGTTGCTGAGCTCTCTCCGAAGAAGATCCGTGGTGCCCTCGTCGGCTGCTTCCAGTGGGCCGTAACGTGGGGTATCTTGATCATGTTCTACATTGGCTTCGGCTGCGGCCAGATCAAATCGGCCACGTCGTGGCGCACGGCGTGGGGCATTCAGATGGTGCCGGGTATGCTTCTGTTCTTGGGAACGTTTGTGCTTGAGGAGTCGCCTCGCTGGCTGGCTGCAAAGGGCCGCTGGGAAGAGGCCATCAAGATCATCGCGAACATTCAGGCTAAGGGTGACATCGACAACGACATTGTTCGGATTGAGGTCGAGGAGATCAAGGAGGCTGTGATTGTGGAGCAGAACTCGAACTTTAAGGCCTGGGACCTGTTCAAGGGCCGCACGAACCTGCGCCGCACTTTCGTCGGTATGTCCTGCCAGATGTGGCAGCAGCTCACGGGTATGAACGTGGACATGTACTACATCACAACCGTCTTCTCGTTCGCTGGCTACCAGGGCAACTCGAACCTCGTGGCCTCGTCGATCCAGTACATTATTAACGTCGTCATGACCATCCCGGCTCTTCTGTTCATCGACCGTTGGGGCCGTCGTCCTCTGCTTATCTGGGGCGCGTTCATCATGATGGCGTGGATGATTGCCATGGCTGGCGTGCTCGGGTCATACTCGGTGCCGATTCCAAATCTGGACGGAAACCCGCAGATCCGCATCAAGATCCCCAGCGACAACAAGAGCGCCGCAAAGGGCGTCATTGCCATCTCGTATCTGTTTGTCGCTACGTTCGCACCCACGTGGGGCCCTGGTGGCTGGATCTACTGCTCTGAGATCTTCCCGCTCGAGCAGCGCGCCACGGCCAACGGTCTCTGTGCGGCCGTGAACTGGATCTTCAACTTCGCCATCGGCATGTTCACCCCCACTGCGTTCGTCAACATCACCTGGCGCACATACATCCTATTTGCCGTGTTCTGCGCCGCCATGTGTCTGCACGTCTTCCTGCAGTTCCCGGAGACGCACGGCCTTACGCTTGAGGAGGTGTCCCAAGTCTGGGAGGCTAATATTCCGGCGTGGCGCACAAAGAACTACAAGCCTACTGTGCCTAATGCCGACGAGATCCGCGCGCACGGCGGTGGCTACGCACCTTCGCTGAAGGAGACGGGCCAGGTCGAGCACGTCGACAGCGCCGACAAGCACCACGGCGTTACCTCCCACCTCGACTCGGCTTCAAGTATAAGTGAGAAGTCGGTGTCTGCGTGAGCGCAGCGAAACGCCGACCCTTTTTCTTCTCCCTTTTTTTCTTTTCTATAATGAAGTTACGAACGTCCCTGTTGCAAACAACAAGCCTTTTTTTACATATAATTGCGAGAAGCAAGGACGGGCATTCATTGTATATAGCCTCAGTATAGGTAACTAGCGATTTTGATTCTTGCAACATAACCGACTTTAGCGACGCTAGTTCGGCAGCAACCCTTGGTTGGCAGCCAAAGCGTAAGCGCCCGTTTACTTGCGAGGCGCGCGCGAGCCGCCGTCGCCGCGGCCCTCATTCCGCGCGCTTCTAGCTCGGCACGTGGTCACGTGCGCGGCGCTGCGTGGGAGAGCGCCTCACGCAGCGTTGGTGGCGGTGCCCCGCATTTAAGCGCCCACTACTAACCTGCGCGTTCGCAACCCAAGAAGAAGTCTGCACGAATGTCAGCTGTAGTACGCGTGCCCTCAGTGGCGGTGACGCAGAACCACATCATCTTCCCCGGAATTGTTGAGACCGTAGCGGCGAATGCGGCATACCCAACGGACTTCTCGCTGGACATTGCCCCGACCGACCAGGACACGCTCGACATTGCGCGTAGTGCAATCAGCATCCTACGGGCCGAGGAGTCGCTGATCTTTGTTTACCCTGTCGTGAACGGCGCCGAGCTTGACATTGGCACGCTGTGCCGCGTTGTCAAGACAGGAGGCAGCGGACCCGGGCGCCAGGGCTTGCATGGGCTCTGCCGCGCCGCCATTCAGCAGCGACTCGAGGGCGGCACCGTTTCCGTGGAGCTGTTTCCCGAGGACTGGGCCACGGCAGACTTCTCGCAGCAGCTCGTCGACAAGCTGAAGGCCGTCACGATGCAGTACATCGGCGGCCACCCGCAGCTCACGTCGCGCACGGCCGCCCTCCTGCAGATGGCGGACGTGGCTGTGACCCCGCAAATGCTGGTCGATCTGCTCAGCTCGGTGCTCCCAATCGGCTTTGACGCTCGCGTCGAGATGCTGAAGCAGCTCGACCCCGTCAAGCGCTGCGAGGAGCTTATTGAGGTGCTGCAACGCAAGGTGCCTGCCGCGAAGCCACTGGCTGTGCAGAAGCTGGGTCCCAAAGCTGGCGCGCGCCGGCAGGAAGCCGACGGCCAGGAGGACGACTTGGCCGAGCTGAAGGCGAAACTGCACACGGTCATGCCGCACTTGCCAGAGGAGGGCCAGAAAACAGTGACGCGGGACCTGAACCGCTTGGCGCGGGCTCCGGCAATGTCGCCAGACACAAATGTGATCCGCACGTACCTCGAGACGGTGGCCGATATTCCGTGGGCCGAGACAAATGCGCCGTTACTGACGCGGGAGTCCGTTAAGCACACGCAAACCGTGCTTGACGACGACCACTACGGCCTCAAGAAGGCGAAGCAGCGGCTTATTGAGCACGTCGCTGTGTCGTACCTGCGCCAGCAGACGAGCCAGCACTCGGACCAAGTCTCGGCGCCAATCATTCTACTCGTGGGGCCACCCGGAGTCGGAAAAACAAGTCTGGCAAAGTCAATCGCTCGCGCCCTGGACCGCCAGCTGTACCGCGTGAGTCTCGGTGGTGTGCACGACGAGGCCGAGATCCGCGGCCATCGGCGCACGTACATCGGTGCCATGCCTGGTGTCATAGTGCAGGGGCTGCGCAAGGCCGGCTCGATGAATCCCGTGCTTGTGCTTGACGAGATCGACAAGGTCGGCCAGAACTCGCTGCACGGCGATCCGGCTGCGGCGCTGCTTGAGGTTCTTGACCCCGCCCAGAACAGCACGTTCAAGGACAACTACATCGGGTTCCCCGTGGACTTGTCGCGTACGACCTTCATTGCCACCGCGAACTACACGGACACGATCCCGGCACCGCTCCTCGACCGCATGGAGGTCATCCATATTCCGGGCTACAGTTACGTCGAGAAAGAACACATTGCGCAGCAGTATCTCTGGCCGAAACAGCTCAAAGGGAACGGTCTCCGTGACGGCTTTGCTGAGCTTGATGCTGATGCTATGCGGCTCGTCATCACCGGGTACACGAGAGAGTCCGGCGTGCGCAGTCTTGAACGTCAGCTCGGGTCCATTTGCCGCGCGCTCGCCGTCAAAGTCTTGGACCAAACAAGCGACCCGCACTTGGCGGCCGACTCAACTAGGCACCTCGGCGTGGCGGACGTGCGCGAGCTTCTAGGGCCCGAAATCTTCCACGACGACGTAGTGAATGACGAGGTCGACAACTGCGTTGCTGACGATGGCACTACGAAGACACGCCACGTTCCCGGCGTCGTAAACGGCCTTGCGTACATGCGCAGCGGTCTTGGTGGCATTATGGTGTTCGAGGCCACGAAGATCCCGGGCGGGTCCGGGAAGCTGAAGCTCACGGGCACGCTTGGCGACGTCATTAGCGAGTCTGCAAACATTGCGCTCTCGTGGGTGCGCGCGAACTCTGCCATTCTAGGTATTGATGCGACGGAGTTCTCGAAGTACGATCTGCATCTGCACGCGCCGGCCGGAGCAATTCCCAAGAACGGGCCGTCGGCCGGCGTGGCCATGACCGTGTGCTTTGTGTCGCTGCTCACGAACCGCAAGGTGAGCCGCGACCTGGCAATGACCGGAGAGATCACGCTGCGCGGCAAGGTTCTGCCCGTCGGTGGCATCCGCGAGAAGCTGCTTGGCGCTCATCTGGCTGGGATCCGCCGCGTGATTCTGCCCTTCCACTGCCGGTCCGCCGTGGAGGAGGACTTCAATACGTCGGCCAAGGGCTCAAGCGCCGCCGAACTGGAGATCGTTTACGCAAAATACATTTGGGACGTGTTTGCCGAGGTGTGGCCACACGAGACGTCGCTGTGGCAGATGCACAGCAGTATGTAGTTAGAAACGAGACGATGTAATGAAATTCAGTAAAGAAAACGTGCGGTTTGCGGCCGTAGAAGTTCACCCCGCCTTCCCCACTTTTTTTTTATTTCAATTTGAAATGTGTTGGGGCTGGTAAAAGCGAGCGGTCGTTGGGCGGAGATCAGATCTGCATCTTAATGAGAGGTCCATCCTAGCGAGACGCGCAAAACACTAAAGCAATAGCCCACCGCAGCGAGCGTAAATCATACATGCCAAGCGCGGCATGCCTCAAAAATGCTCAATGCATCGTGGAGAAATGGCATGCGGTGTGGACGCAGGGTTTCGAGTGCACGCATGAGCTGCATAAGCTGCACGAATTTGGCCGGGGTCGAGGCGGCCGGATGCAAATTGCGAGAGCGGGACTCGGCAGGCATACGTCATCGCAGCAGCGGCTCAAATTGGGGACGTAGCCGCGGTCTCTTAGTGGTGCTATTTAGTGCTATTTATCCCCTAGTTCTCGGTTAGCATGTTGCGCCTTTTATTACCTGAACCCTTAGTAGCGCTCCTCTTTGTAGCACTTAGCGGCGCCTCCCTAGCAGCAGCGAGCATGGCCAATGGCTCTGTTCTTTATCGGCCGGCCGTGCATTTCACGCCGCAAAGCGGCTTTATGAACGATCCGAATGGGCTTATTTGGGACGCAAGCCTTGGCAAGTTCCACATGTACTACCAGTACAATCCGAACAGCACGGTGGCCGGAAATCAGCACTGGGGCCACGCAACGTCCCCAGACCTTTTGACGTGGGAGGACCATCCCATTGCGCTCGGCTACGAGCAGCCCTTTGCCGGTTATGCGTTCTCGGGTTCGGCCGTCTGGGACAGAAACAACACGTCCGGCCTATTTGCGAGCCGCAGTGCGTCGAACCTCGTGGCCGTGTTCACGCGTGCTCGCACGGACCGGCAGTACCAAGCCGTGGCCGCGAGCCACGACGATGGCCAGACGTTTGATTTGTCCACGGAGCGCGTCGTGCTGGACTTGAACCTGTCGCAGTTCCGCGACCCGCAAGTGCAGTGGTTCGCGGCCGAGCAGAAGTGGGTCATTACGGTGGCCCTATCGCGTGAGCATAAGATCGCGTTCTACGAGTCTCGAGATCTGCTGCACTGGCGCTGGCTGAGCGACTTCAGCGCCGGCGTGTACGGTGTGGACTACGAGTGCCCGAACCTCGTTCCTGTGCCGAGCGAGAACAGCACGAAGTGGGTTCTATTCGTCTCCATGAACCCCGGAGCTCCGCAGGGAGGCAGCGGCACGCAGTACTTCGTAGGAGACTTCGATGGTAAAACGTTCACACCAGACAACTATGCGGAGAACTTCGTGGACTTTGCCAAGGACAACTACGCCCTGCAGGTCGTGAACAGCGTTGACGGGCCATTCGCAGCACCGACCTATATCGGCTGGTTTGGCAACTGGCAGTATTGCCAAGAGGCGCCGACGGAGACCTGGCGCGGCGCCATGACACTGCCTCGCGTGCTCAGCCTGGCCAGAAACGTGTATGGGGACCTGCGGCTCGTGCAGCAGCCGCGTGGGCTCGAGGGACTGCGAGCAGTGCCGGAAAGCACTGAACACGAGCTGCATCTCGGCACGAGCGGCCTGCCGGGCAAGAACGCGAGCGAACCAGCCACTGCTCAGAGCGGCGGGCGCCGCATCCAGCTTCCCAGCAACTATACGGCGGTCGAGCTGCTCATAACGGGCCGCCTCGCTCCTCTGAACGGCACAGAAAGCCCTGGCGAGAACCGGCTGTATGCGTCGATCACGAACAGCGATGGCGAGGAGCTTGTGCTCGGGTTCGACGTTCTGGCCGGCCAGATGTGGCTCGACCGCAGCGGCCTCAGCGGGTTCAAGAACCCGTACTACACGGGCCAGTTCTCGGCACCTATGGACCCGGGCGCCACGACCTTTGACTGGCGGGTTGTGCTAGACGCAAGCCTACTCGAGATCTATGCTCTGAACGGGTTCGTGGTTGGCACATCTGTGTACTACGCCGAGTCGCCGTTGACTGACATTGAGTTCAGCATGCCGCGAGGCGGCAGTGCCGCTGTGAACGTCACTGTGTATCCGCTTCACAGATCCGTGGACCGTGAGACGCTGCTTGACTAAATTAAGACTTTAGCAATTCAGTGACTCGTGCTTTGCACCCGCATCCATACTTGACCTAACTATGCGTAACGGTAGAGTCAATCAGGTTCATAGGCTTGGCAGCGCCTCTTGCATCGTTACGTACTACTACAGACTCAGTTATCGTTAGTGCGTTACTACTACAGACTCAGTTGTCGTTAGTGCGTTGAAGCTTGTCGTTACATTTCGTATACGGCACGGTTCGTATTTATAAATTGCCTTCAACTCTTTTATTTTAAGTCGTTGGCCCAATTACTTACAACAATCGCGCGAGGCCGCGAGGGCGCTGTCCCATCGTCCGGCACCATATGAGGTTACCCGTATCGTGGCCGACCTTCGTCCTAAGGAAATGTCCGATCTCGTTGATCGGCCCCGGAATGAGCTGTCCGAGGCCGAGCGGGCTCGCGTCGAGGAGTTCGAGAGCAAGAATGGCCCGCTGAGCGTGCTGCAGCGTGCGGTCGAGGACGGCAGCCAGGTGCTCATCTCGCTGCGCAACGACAAAAAGCTGCTGGCCCGCGTGAAGGCGTACGACCGGCACGCGAACATGGTCCTCGAGAACGTGAAGGAGATGTGGACGGAGCGGCCGCGCACGGCTAGCGGTAAGAAGGGAAAGCCCGTGAACAGAGACCGCTTCGTGACGAAGATGTTCCTGCGCGGCGACGGCGTCGTGCTCGTGCTGAAGCCGACGTAGCGCGCCAGCGCCGGCGCCGGTCTAATTTAATGTGTCTATGTAAAGCGCTTATAGTTTCAGTCGACGTCCTCGAGCTCGAGCTCGAGTTGCGTGGCCTCGCGCGTCTCGCGGCGCAGCAGCTCGCCCAGCGACGACTGGTCGCGCCCATACACCCACCGGTTCGTCTGCTCGTCCCAGTCGTAGCGCTTCGGCCCCGAGATGGGGCTCGACAGCCAGATCTGCTTGTTCGGCGGCTGCTTGTTTATGACGTACGTGCCCGAGGGCGGGATCATGAGCGTGAGCACGCCCTGGGCCAGGTCCACGTCGATTTCGGGCTTCGACTCGATGAGCGTTTCGTACCCCTGCGTTATAGACTCTAATGTGCTGTCCGCGATCTCGTGGTACTGGCCTGTGTTCAAGTGGCGCACGCTGCGCAACGCAGGCATGAGGTTCGCCCGCGTTCCTCCTGCTCGCAATATCCGCAACATCGGCTCCTTAGTTCGCTTGTGCTAAATGCCAATGCGTGCAATTTTAAGGCGCGCGCGGGCTGGCTAAAATGCAGGCGCTAGTAGTGGTGGTTTTCGGTGGTGCGTTGGGACCCGAAGCTTGGCCCTCTGATGCGCGTACGGCGTAGCCCCCGTCGCGGCTGGGCGCGGGCCCGCTCGGGCTGGGGGGGGGAGGGAGTAACAGAGATGACTGGTCACCCAAACATACCGGATCCAACTCAGCGCCCAGCGGTGTTCGGGTTTCTCGTTACGGCACATAGAAATTGCATTCAATGAGCAGGCCCTCCCAAGGTGCTGCCGACGAGCCCGCGCTGCCCACGGGCTGGCCGGCGCTGGCAGCCGCGCTCCCCCTTGCCGGTGCAGAAACCCCGCGCTATCTGCAGCGCTTCAGCTACTTGCACAATGACCGTGTACGCGTGTTTGATGAGAGGATATATAACAGCCCCGACGCGGCGCCGCTCGCGGCCGAGTCCGACGCCGCTCAGGCGCTGCCGAACAAGCGCGTTTCGCACGGGCGGCCCGGCGACGGGCCCTCGCCGAAACGCCGCGAGAAGGACATATACCAGCCGCACACCAGCGAGCCCGGGCCGGCCTCGGACGCCGGATCCGACCAAGACGGGCTTGATCACCAGTTTTTCGAGTCGCCGAGCCCGCAGCTCGCGCCGCACTCGCCCGAAACGGCTGCTGAGCGCCTGCCCCTGCCGGCCGGCGGCGTCGAGCCGACGCTGCCGAGCCCGACGGCGTCGCCGCGCTCTCCCGCGTCGCCCGTGCAGCCCGAGCCAAGCACGCGGGCCGAGGACGCCGCGGACGATGCGGACGATGCACTCGTGATGGCCACGCCACGCACGACGACGGACCTGCACGACCTACTTGTTTCGGCACGCGCGTTTGCGCCGGCGAGTGCCGCGTTTGCCGCGGCGCCGCCGAGCCCGCTGCCGGCGCTTTACCGGCCGCCGCCGCCGGACCGGCCCGACGCAGGCGAGCTGCACGATCTGGGCGACAGCGACATTGTCGCGCGCATGGCCGCCATCTCGCACTCGTTTGAGGACCTTCCGCAGAGCTTGCGGCGGTACCAGCTGTTTCGTCTCTTCCGCAGCTGCAGCCGCGGCACGCTTTCGGCCATGTGCAGCGAGATTGAGGCGGCGCTGCGCTTCGACATCCTCGCGCACATCCCGTCCGAGCTCAGCAGCATGGTTTTGCGGCACCTCGATGTGCACTCCGTCATGGCCGCCGCGCAGGTGAGCAAGACGTGGTACCGGCTCGTCGACAGCGACGAGCTGCTGTGGCAGTCCCTGCTCGAGAAGGAGCGGCTCTACGCATCGGCCGGCGACGTGCAGCGCGCCGTGCGCGAGCGCTGGGGCTACGAGGGCTGGCCGAGCCCGTCGAGCCCGAACCCGATACAGCCGCTGAACGCAATTGGGCTGCCCGTGAACATTTACAAGGCGCTGTTCCGGCGCCTGTCGCTCATCCACAAAAACTGGATGCGCCCAACTCTGCGGCCGCGCAAGTACCAGATCCAGTGCCCGGACCGCGAGGTCATTACTTGCCTTGACTTCAGCGACGACATTATCATTGCTAGCACGGAGGGCAAGCACCTGAACGTGTACGACACGCGCACAGGCGACCTTTTGAACGCATTCACGAGCCACGACGGCGGCGTGTGGGCGCTGAAGCGCGTCGGCCAGGACACGATTGTGAGCGGCTCGACGGACCACACCGTGCGCATCTGGTCTCTGCGCAAGAACCGGTGCACGCATGTGTTCCGCGGCCACCGCGCGACCGTGCGCTGCCTCGACGTCGTGATGCCCGTTGATGCGGACGCCAGCGGCGAGGACTACCCCATCGTGCTGACGGGGTCCCGCGACACGACGCTGCGGCTGTGGCGGCTGCCCGGGCCGGACGACCCCGAGTACACGGCCGTGGTTGGCGAAAGCAGCGCCGAGAACCCGTACTTTCTGGCCGAGCTGCGCGGCCACGAGGAGAGCGTGCGCGCCGTGAGCGGGCATGGCACGGTCGCTGTGAGCGGCAGTTACGACTTCAAGGTGCGCGTGTGGAACCTGGCCACGCGCACCTGCAGGCACGTTTTGGAGGGCCACTACGACAAGGTGTATGCGACAATCATCGATCCTGAACGGAACCGCTGCCTGTCGGCGTCGCTCGACAAGCAGATCAAGGTCTGGGACCTCGAGACGGGCAGCCAGCTCTACACGCTGGGCGGGCACACGGGCCTCGTTGGACTGCTTGGCTTGCGCGACAACACGCTTGTGTCGGCCGCGGCGGACCAGACGCTGCGCATCTGGAACCCCGAGGATGGGCGCCTCGAGCACCGGCTCGTTGGCCACGACTCGGCCATTCTCTGCTTCGACCACGACCGCTGGCGCGTCGTCAGCGGCAGCGAGCACCACCTGAAGCTGTGGGACGCGCGCTCGGGCGCGTTCGTGCGCGACCTGCTCACAGAGATCGACCGCATTTGGCAGGTCAAGTTCGACTCGCGGCGGTGCATCGCTGCCGTGCAGCGCGGCAACATCTCGTACCTCGACATCTTCGACTTCGACGTCGATCCCACGGCCGGCGGGCCTTGCCCCACGAATCGCATCGAGGAGATCTGATATGCCGCCCTCGCATTGCCGCCCTTTCTTATTTAAAGTTATGTCTATGCATTGTGCAATAATGATTACCCCAAGCATAAGAACCACACAGCCCAACAACACAACACAGCGCAAAATAAAACAAAATAACCAGGATGGATATCTGAAATGCCAAAACGTTATCAGCACGCAATCTACGGATTCTATCTAACTTTTAGCGCAGGCGAGCCGAGTGAATAAAAAACAGTCATGAGAAGAAGAAGAAGGAGCGTGCGCGGGCTCGCAGACCTGCTGCGTCCGGCCAGCGCGCACACCTATACCATGAACGACTCGCCGCAGCCGCACTCGCCCTTCGAGTTCGGGTTGCTGAACACGAAGCGCGACGTGAGCTTATCGTCGACCCAGTCCATCTGCGACCCGATGACGGAGAAGAGCGCCTTCGAGTCGATAAGCACGCGCACGCCGTCCTGCACGATCTCCTCGTCGAACTTGCCTGGTCGGTCCACGTACTCGAGGTTGTATGTGAGGCCCGAGCATCCGCGGTTGCGGACGCCAATGCGAATGAGTTTCGGCTCGGGCGACTCAAGGAGCCGCTGCAGATGCTCGACGGCCTTCGGCGTGAGCGTGATCGCCGCCTTCAGCGGCTTCAGCGGCCGCCGCCGCGGCTTCACGGGCTTCGCCTCAGTTGCCTTCGAGGCATTCAGCGGCTGCGCGCCCGCCGGCGGGGTCTGCAGCTGCTCGGACACCTTACTGGTTCGTTGTTCGGGCGCGGGCTTTGCGCCCGTCTGCGCCGTCGTGAGCCGGTGCGTGCTCCAGGGTCTATGGGGCTTTGTTTGCAGGTACCGCACGCCTGCCCTTGCCGGCGGCGTCGCAAGCTTCCAAGTACGCGCAAACATCGGTTTAATGTGAAGGTCGATGTCGCCTGGGTTCTGCAAATGGCGGTTCAGCTCCGGGTAATTATGATTATGAATGCGCGTCACGTGGTACGGGGTAGCAGCGGAGAAATACCTTCGCCGTGATTGGCCGAGGGTGCGGGTCTTTGCCGCGGCGTGGCGCCAGTTACGCGCCGGCCGCACGCGCCGCCGCCGGTTTTTGAGCACCCGCATCTCCAAAACTGTAGATTAGGGACGGGCGTATGCAGCGGTGCATTCAGCCCGGCCAGGGCTTTGGGGCGCAGTGGCGAGTGCTACTATACGCGCAGCGCCTCGGTCCGAGGCTCGGATATATGCACAGAGCTGGCGCGGCCGGCGCCTTTGCGGCAGCCATGGCCACGAACACAGGCCCTTAATTAAAAATTTACTGTATTTTAGCCGTCTGCTTAAGAAGCCACTCACGCTCAGCCGGCTCCGTCATGTAGGGGAGCAGCCGCTCGCGGCACTGCGCATGGTACGCATTAATTGTCGTTTTTTCCTTCTGCGTGAGGAGCGCGACGTCAATCAGGTTCTGGTCGTACGGTACCAGCGTAAGGGTCTCGAACGTCAAAAACTTCCTGTCGTTGAAGTGGTGCTTCGTATCGGCGCGCACCACAAGAATGTCGTTCTCGAGCCGCACGCCAAAGCTGCCGTCCTTGTAGAACCCAGGTTCGTCCGATACGAAGTGGCCCGGCTTTAGCACAGATTCGGGGCCCGCAGACATGCCAATGCCGAGCGGCAGCTCGTGGATGCTCAGGTACGAGCCGATGCCGTGGCCCGTGCCGTGCCCGTAATCGAGTCCCTCTTCCCACAGGAACTGGCGAGCCAGAATGTCAAGCTTTGCCCCGCTCGTACCCTCGGGGAACACGGCCGAAGACACGCTGAGCTGGCCCTTCAGCACAAGCGTGTATGCGCGGACCTCCTCGGCGCTGGGCGTGCCGTAGTGCACGGTGCGCGTGATGTCCGTTGAGCCCTCATAGAACTGGCTGCCGCTGTCGAGCAAATAGATCTTGTCGCGCACAATCGTCGCGCTGTGTCCTCGCGCCGGCGCGTAGTGCGGCGCGGCTGCGTTCTCCCCCACGGACGAAATGGTCTCGAAAGAATTCCCCTTGAAGTGGGGTAGCGTCTCGCGGATGGAGCGCAGCTTCTCGCCGCCTTCAAACTCGTCGATTCCGTCGTCAATGTGCTCGCCCAGCCATGCAAAGTACTTGACGATGGACGCACTGCATTTGAGCTGCGCCTCGCGCGCGCCGCTGATTTCGGCACCGTTCTTAACCGCCTTGCGTAGGTTCACGGGCGACATGTCCGTGCGCGTGGTCTTCGTGTCAACGGAACGCATGATAGCCCAGGAACCGCCTCCGGGTACCCATGCCGGCGTGGCCACGCCCGAAACATCGCTAAAGAACTGCGCGTATGGCCGCACGCTGACTCGGAGCCCCTCGTACCTATGCAGGCTGGGCACAAGCTTCGACGCATCCGTATACAGAACGATGCTGTGCTCCGTCACGATGAGAAACGCCTTGAAGACGGGCGTGTAGGGCACGTCGCCGCCGCGCAGGTTCAAGAGCCAGGCAATCTCGTCGAGAGCATAAAAAACGAACGTTTTGGTCTTGGCCTCAGCCAGCTTCTGGCGCACAAAGTCAATCTTCGAACTCGCTAGCTCGCCCGTCAAATAAACCGGCCGGTTCTCGATTTTTGTCGGCGGCAGCGCGGGCTGGTCCGCGCCCCACACGAGGTCCACGAGATTCGTAGTAACGGAAACGAGCTTGCGCCCGTGCTGCGCCAGCGCCAGCTCGAGCCTGTCCGCAAGCACGCTGCTAATCAGCCGCGGGTCCACACCAACGTCTGCGCGCGCGTCCGCCGCCCGCTGCACAAGCGCGTCCTCCCACGGCGCGACGCCGGGCAAACCCAGCTTGCGCAGCGACCAATCGCGGCTCAATTGCTTTTCGGCAATAATATAGTACCGTGAGTCCGTGGCCAGCTCTGCCCAGTCGGGGCCAATCGACACGAAACCGGCCGAGCCCTCGAATCCCGAGATGAACCGGATGCGCCGGTCGCGGTCCGCCACATACTCGCTATTGTGCTCATCCTGCTCCATCACAAGATATATGCCGATTTTGTGGCGCTGCATGTGCTTGCGGAGCCGGTCTAAGCGCGACGCGGCGGGCTGCTGCTTTTCCGACCATTCTTCGGCGCTAGCACATACGGCTGGCCCGCGTGGTGGCCAGCCCGTCAGTTTATATCCAGAGGTCCCTTCAAAAAGCCCCCACATGTGCAGTGCTTCAGGCGCAGCGTACAAGCCAAGGAATCAACTAGTGCGGAGCGGGCGCGACTCGAGTGCGCGCGCGCCGTCCTCCGCCGCTGCTGGCCTAGGAGCTTAGTCATGCAGAAGTAGTGTGGGGGAAAGGCCGCGGCCGGTAACTCACACGCCTAGCCTCGTGGTGATCGCGCGGCTGTACAAGGGGGCTAACTAAGGATTGTTTCCGACTTGCAGAGCCAGTTGCCGAGAATGATTTCCATGGAGGCTTCAAAGGGCATTGAGGCGCGCGCCGAGGAGAAGATGCAGGCATGGCGCGCGACGCGCGGCGACACAAAGGCGCTGAAGACGGAGATTCTGAACAACATCCGCACGCAAACGTTTAACTCGGCCGTGCTTATGCGATTGCTTGCGGAGCTGCTCGTCGCCGAGGGCAACACGATCGAGGCGCTGGCCGCGTTCGACACGTACGTCGTTGACCAGAAGCTGCAGTTTTTGAAGCGGCGCACGGGCGCGTCCGCGAGCGTGGACTCGCTCACCGGCACGCAGCACATTTTCGAGCTTGTTCTCACGATGCTCGAGGGTGAGGCCGTGTTCGGGGACCCGCGCATCGAGAAGCTGGGCCGCCAGCTGCAGGAGGTCTGCGACGAAAGCGACCGCGAGCGCGACGAGCTCGACCGCGTCTATGCCGGCGTGTTCGCGCGCACGGCCTTGGCGCAGTCAATAGCCGCTGTGGACGACGAGACGTTCGCAAAGTTCATGAGCGAGGCGCGTGCGAGGTTCGCCGTGGCGGATGCCGTGGGCGAGACGAATGTGGAGAGCGTTCTTGCGCGGAGCCAGTTTCTTGCGCTCACGGCGGGCCCCGCCGAGGCGTTTGTGCTGCTGAAGGCGGCGCTCGTCGAGAATCCGGACCACATCCGCCTAGCGCTGCTGTTTATCCAGATCTTGAGCGCCGAGGACAAGACCGAGAAGGCGCTGAGCATTACGGAAATGTACCTGAACAAGGACCTCGTGCCACGCAGCCTGCTTGACAAAATGGCGCTTATTGAGCTGAAGAAGACGCACATTGCGCTGCTCGAGCTTGTGCGCGGTCCCGAAACGGCTCTGAACGAGCTGCCTGAGTTCGTGGAGATGGTTGGCTTTCTGTTCCGCGCCACTTCGGAGCAGGACGATGCGCGCAACGGCGGCGCCGGTCCGCAGACAAACGGCCAGCCGCACTCGTGGGGCCGCATCTTCCCTTTTCGACGCCGCGAGACGCTTGAGTCCATTGCGAGCTCGACAAGCACGCCCGCGCGCGAGGCGTCGCAGAAGGTGATTTTCAGCTGCGAGCGCGAGATCGTCGGCTCGGCGTGGTTCTGGATCGCGGAACAATACGCGCGCGCCGGCCTCGAGGCCGAGGCGCGCGAGTCCATCGACGAGGCGCGCAAGTTCGAGTCCGCCGGGTACGAGCTCTTCTACACGGCGCGCATGCAAACGATTCTCGGCCAGATCGAGAGCGAGGCGAACCCGCGACGCGCGCTTGAGCACTACCTCATGGCCCTCGACGCCGAGCCGCTGCACTTCCCGGCCGCCATCGGCATCGCCATGCTCCTGAACGCAAACAGGAATGTGTTTGACGGCGACGAGATACAAGAGGCGCGCAACACGCTGAACATCTTGGAGGCCTCCTGCACGCGCTACCCCGGCCGCTACGTCCCCGACACGTGGTACGCGCGCGGTGTGCTCTACGAGTGTCTTGGCGGCCGCAACGACGCAAAGGACATGTACTGGAAGACCGTGCAGCTCGAGGAGCGCCGCGGCGTGAGCCGGTACGTGTTTCTGGAACCCGCGCTGCGCCCGCAGAACGTGTGAAAGTGTTTCATGATAGATTTGGTATGTATGTATGAAGTAAGGGAGAAACAAGCGCACGGCTGAGCCGCCAGCATGCAATGAGGCCGCCAGCATGCATAGAGGCCGCCAGCATGCATCGAGGCCGCCAGCATGCAATGAGGCTGCATCGGTGCAATGAGGCTGCCTCGGCCCCAACACGCGCTACTGCGGCTGCTGGTCCTCGAGCAGCCACTGCGTGAGGTCCTGCAGCGGCTCGAACTCCTTCTGATTCACGAGCTGGAACTGGTTGCAGAACAGCACGAAATGCTTCAGCGACGTGTTCAAATGCGGCTGCAGATTCAGCTCTGTGATCTGGTTGATGTGGTGGTAATAAATATGGGCGTAGATGCGGAAGAGGCGCTTCAGGATCTGCTGGAACATCTGGCGCGCGTCGGGCGCAAACTCGACGCCCAGCTCCGTGGGGAAGTACGCTGGGTCCTGGAAAATGCCGTACGTCCAGTTCAGCAGATTCTCAATGTATTCGGGCGCGCTCACCTTCGTCGGCTTGCGGAACTTCGCCGAGTTGCTGTCCTGCCACAGGTACTCGTATTTCTCGCCTGCAGTCATCCTCGGACAGCTCGTCGGCGAGCACAGCATCGTAATTGTGGAGTACAGCATGTTGATCTGCGTGTGGAAGTCCACAACATGCACGGCAATCCATTCGTTCTCGCTCTCGCCCGGCGGCAGCTTCACGGCCTCCTTCAGCGCGTCGCTGCCGAGCGTCGCCTGCGCAAACTCGCGCAGCGCCTCGTTCGGACCACCGCCGCGAGACGTCTTCGAACGGAACGCCCGGCTCGTGCCCTTGTTCAGCGTCTGCAGAAACGACATCACACCTGTTGTTTACACTCGCGGAATGTTTACTTCCACGAGGAGGGGGGCTGCCCTGTTTGGTGGGTAAGGGCGACGACGTCCGTAGAATGGGATCGCGGCTAATTTAGGGCGTTGAGGCACATCTGCGCTGGCTACATACGGTCGCCGCCAGTAGGCTCGCGCCAAAGTGGCCCCGTTAATCTTCGTATGAAGTTGTGTTATAAGTCACTGACTAGCATGTGTATCATACGTGCAGGGCCGCATGCTTAAACGGCTTCGTGTAATGTAGCAAGGCCGATACAAACTGTATGCCCTACCTGGCACGAGCGAAAAGCGCCGCTGTGAACTACTGGGGCCGCGCCACTCTTCATCGGCTTCTTCCGACGCCTCTTTTTGACGCCTCCTCACACCACGAGCCCCGATGCCCTGCCCATCCATCGGTGGGCCGATGGGAACGAAACACGAGGCTCTAGACTAAATGGAGGCAGACAAAACAAACAGATATGAAATAGTAAATGCCTTCTAACGCTTGTTTCAGAAGCCCTGGTTCACCTTGACTAGCATGACTTGCACATGGAGGGCCTTACCTTACGTGCGTTAATTACGGGCCGCACCGGAGCCCACCGGAGCCCAGCCCAATGCAGGCGGAACCAGATGCAAAACTTCAGGGTGTCGCCCCCGTTATGTCAAATGCAGCATTTAGCGAATCATAGCGCCAAGAAACTTCTCCGGCTAAGCCTTTTTGCACGGTTCGATGCAGGACCGGCGACCACATGACCGTCCCTAGCCCATGCATGACCTCGAAAGAAGTAATCCATTAAAGCTTTTTCTCGGGTGTGGCAACATGGGGAACGCACGGCCCCGAAGAAGCTAAATAAGAGGGAGTCGAGCACCCACTACACATTTGATCCTAGCCGTCTTGCTACGCAGCACTACTTAGCTTTCTTGATCTCACTTTGAGTGTTTGTTTCATACTTCGAGAGGGCGCTACGGACGAAAACGTTACCTCGGGGAGCATGAACCCTATTGACCCTTACCGATGCTGCAAGTAAATTGAAAAACTTAGTCAGACATGCAGAGGCGATCGTTTAGGGCCAGGTGCCAACAAACCTTGGAGGTTCTGTTCGCTCGCAAACGCCTCTCCTGAGCGATAAGAGGACCCGCATGTCCAAACGAAAAGAACATCGAGGGAGGCCTGTGTAGGCTTGAGTAGTGCGTCCCGACTCGTAACGCTTGCGCGCCGGTGCGACTTGTTTGAACCTTCGGCGGCCGATCACCTGAAACCTTGCAGCGGACATGCATGTGTTTACATACGCACGGATCGGTGCCACACAAAAAAAGACGCAATATATAAGTAGAACGGCGCCTCGAGTTGATCCGGATAGCCTCTTCACTCGTTATTTTCCCCGTGCTATGATCGCCTACCTTTTGTCGCTCCTTACACTCGCCGTGGCCGCCGCCAGCGAGGAGGCCGCCTCGGTCGTCTCGCTCACGCAGTACGTGCGCGTCACGAAGACCATCAGCGCCGCCACGCACCAGGCCTCTGGCCTCTTCGCTAACACCACTGTTCCGGTGAACGGCACGGCCGCGAACACGACGACTGCGAATACGACGGCGCCTGCCGCGGCACCGGCCCAGAACCACACTGCCTCGAACTCGACAACGAGCAGCTCGCCCATCTCGAACGGCGCTGCGCGCGGCGGCGTGAACGTCGCTCTGGCAGGCGCTGCTATTGGCGCCGCTGCCCTATTTATTTAGATTAGGTTCAAATCCATGCTCGTATATCAAAAGACTTGTACGTTTAGTTTAACCTCTTCTTCACAGCGTCGACCAATTCAATTCCTAAAGGGCAAGGGTGTATCTCTCGGACTGGGCGCACGCGCAGCTGGGCATGAGCCGCGCTTGTATACTCGTGCGGTTAAAACCGGGCCTTCAGCATCCACACTCCTGAATCGGAACCGTGTATTCCTCTTTTATGTGCCATGCCTCGCGCTTGGCCCTCGCGCACTTCTCTCGCCTCCGTACGTAAGCAGAGCTAGCGAGCAGTGGTGAGGCATCCGCAGTGCTGGGTTGCGCGATTCCGCATGACTGGTCGGGGTTGTCGCGCGTAGATTTGCCAACCTTAACTTTTGGCACGCGGCGCGGCCGAGCGGAACCCGAGAATGAGCGAGGTCGATAAATTCGAAAGCGCCCAGGACCACTCCCTAGCGCGCAAGGCCAAGGACACCTTCGCCGGATTTGTGGGCGGTGCGGTGCAAGTCCTGGTCGGCCAGCCCTTCGATCTCGTCAAGGTGCGGATGCAAACGGGGCAATTCTCGTCCATGTATGACGCAGTGACCCAAACGCTAAAGAAAGAGGGCCCGCTCGCTTTCTACAAGGGCACGAGCGCGCCCCTTTTTGGCGTGGGTGCCTGTGTTTCTGTCCAGTTCTACGCCTTTCACGAGGCAAAGCGCCAATTTGCGCCGTGGTCAAGCACGTTTCCTGGCATCTACGCTTGCGGCGCCGTCGCAGGGCTCGCAAACACGGTGACGACTGCGCCCATCGAGCATGTACGTATCCTCATGCAAACGCAAAAGTCCTCGGGCAGACAATACACGGGGGCCATTGACGCTGCTCGGTCCATCCTGCGGCAGCATGGTGTGGCCAAGCTATACCGAGGCGGCCTCATCACAGCCGTTCGCGAGGTGCAGGCGTATGGTACATGGTTCCTCACTTTTGAGTACCTAATTAGCACCCAAACACGCAAGGGGCTCAAGCGAGAAGATATTCCGACATGGAAGCTCATGCTTTTCGGCGCGCTTGCCGGCGAGGCGCTTTGGATCGCATCGTATCCGTTTGACGTAGTGAAATCGCAGGTCCAGGGTGAGCCAATTGAGGGCGGCCGCTATAAGGGCGCGCTGGACGCCGCGCGGCAGACCTGGCAGCGCACCGGCATTCGCGGCTTCTGGAGAGGCATTACTCCGACGCTGCTTCGCGCATTGCCTGCTTCGGCCTGTACGTTTGCGTCTGTGGAGCTCACACTTCGGGCCCTCAATTGACCGCGCACTGCAAGTACGTGGCATAAATCCGTTTCGAGTTGTAAAAATTACCATGGCGCGCTGAAGCTAACGCCAAAAACTTACTTACCGTTGCACACTAAGTCCGCAAATAGGCTGCACATGCGTTCTACCGTTTGTTCATATGCGTGGTATGGGGGGCCTTAAGCGAACAATGTCTTGTCTCGTAGTAGTTAAAGCGACGTCGTTTTGTTCGTTGCGAGACATTTTAGAAACAGGAAGCTAAGTATTCATAGCTACAAAAATCTACTATACAAGTTGGGCGCGCTCGATGCCGTCGATGCCATTAGCTGCCATATGTTGTTGCATTCGCATTTTATTTTCGTGAAGATGAGGCTCCTCATCTCCTCGTAGTGCGGCCGACTACGTTTTGGTCTTTTTGTTTCGGTGCTCGATTGTTCTGTCTTGCGCTCGACCGTAGCCTCCGCCCCCTGGTGTTTTAATGATAATGCGGTCACCAGGATTCACCTGCACAGTGTTCTTGCCGCCGAGAGACTTCGCCACGCCATCATTCGCAGTGATCCAGAGATTCTGGCCGGGCTGCCCAGGCTCGCCGCCTTCGAGCGCATATGGAGCACGCGACCGCCTTTCGCTCAAGATCGACAGTTGCACAGGATAGCGGAACTCGATGTCTCGCACAATACCGTCGCCTCCGCGCCACTGGCCGGCTCCGCCAGAGTTTTTGCGCAGCGAAAACTCGTGCAAGATAACGGGGTACCGTTTCTCAAAAATCTCGGGGTCTGTGGACCTAGTGTTCGTCATATGCACTTGCACACCACTCTGGCCCTCGAAGCCAGGGCCAGCGCCAGCACCACCGCCGATCGTTTCGTAGTACCCGAACTTTTCGCAACCAAAGCTGAGGTTATTACAGGTGCCCTGGGACCCCGAGACGGCACCAAAGGCCTTGAACACTACATCCGTCACGCGCTGGCTCGTCTCCACGTTGCCTCCCACGGTGGCGGCATCGGGGCTCGGTGACAGAAACGAGTTCTCTGGAATCACGATGTTCAGCGGATTGAGGCAGCCCTGGTTCAGGGGGATATCCTGCGAAATCATCGTGCGAAGGCAGTACAGAATCGCTGAGTACGTGATGGCCTTTGGTGCATTCAGGTTGCCAAACAGCTGTGGGCCGGTGCCTTCAAAGTCAAAAGTAGCCGAACCGCTCTGCGGATCGATCTTAATGTGCAGCTCCAAGGGAGACCCATCGTCAAGATAGTCAATAGCTTTGAGCTCGTACGGCGCACCAACACGCTGAGCAGCATCGCGAAGAAGCTGCCGCACGCTATGTTCCGCGTTGTCCTGGATGGCGAGCATGTATTTCTGCACGACTGGCAGCGTGTACTCCTCATTCAGAGCTTGCAGAAGTCGGATTCCTTTGTTATTGGCGGCAATTTGCGCCTTCAGGTCGGACAAACTGTCGGAAAGGCTCCGCGAGCCCTCACAGCCAGGGAACTTAGCAGGGTCCTCGTATAGAAGCTTCACAATACCATCGTGGTCAAACTTGCCCTTCGAAACAACCTTGAATCCTTCGATGCAAGCACCTTCCTGCCATAGGAACTGGCTAAAGGGCGGCATGGAGCCTGCCGTGATGCCGCCGATATCGGAATGGTGTCCGCGCGACGCCGTCCAGAAAATAATGTTGCGCGTTCCAGGAGCAAAAACTGGCGTAATAACCGTGATGTCCGGCAGGTGAGACCCACCGTACGCAGGATGATTCGCAACGAGCACGTCGCCGTCCTCCAGCTTACCTTCCCACAGGGATTGTTGATACGCGACGGCGGATGACATGGATCCCAAATGCACCGGAATATGCGGCGCGTTGGCGACAAGTCCGCCCTCTGGCGAGAAAATGGCGCAGCTGAAGTCCAACCGCTCCTTTATATTCGTAGAAATCGATGTCTTTTGTAGTGTCTGGCCCATTTGCTCGGCGATGCTCATGAACCGGTGACCAAACACGCTGAGCTGGATAGGGTCCACTGGCGACGAGCCCGTTTCCGACGATTTCTGGGCGCTTTCCTGCACGTCTAGAAGAACGTGATTTGGCAAAATCTTGGCAGAAACGCTGGGCTCGACGACTATCGTTTGAGTTTTATCGAGGATCATTGCTGGTCCCGGAACTTCTGTGCCTGCAGACAGGTCGTCAAGCGTGTATAGAGCCGCCTTGTGCCACTTTTCGTCGAAGAAAATCTGTTGATGGCGCGCGGCTGCGGCCGTGGGCGTTAAGTACTGTGGCTGCCGCACGGGCAGGAGCGCGGAGCCGTCGACTTTTGACGTGTAAACGGCGCGAGCTCGCGCATCACCGATCAACACATCGCGCTCCAGTGAGAATCCAAACTCGTGCCGGTGTGCAGCCACAAACTCGGAACGGAACGACTCCCCATCGCCGCTGCCCGTCTGCTTGATCATCATCTGGCTATCGGACCCCTCATAGCGGCAATTCAGAAACCGCTCGATCTCGATTCTAGATTTGTCCGTGAATCCCTGAGCCACGAGTGAGTCCGCGGCCTCTTTTGCCAAGTCGTCAAGCCGTTTATGCAGACCACTCATGACCGCAGCGTCAGCAGGCAGTCTAGCCGAGACAGGCCTTTGTACGTCTGCTACGACATCAGCCAGCGCAATGCCGTACGCCGAAAGCAGCGACGAGTATTTGTGGATGACGACCTCGGAGATGCCTAGCGAGCGGGCAATCGCGACCGCGTGCTGGCCGCCGGCGCCGCCGAAACTGGCCAGAGTGTGGTTGCTCGTGGCATGGCCCTTGCCTTCTGTGAGGCTACGAATAGGCCGGCACATTGTCTCGTTCGCGACGTCCAGAAACCCCTGCGCAACGAGCTCTGCAGATTTCGCTTCACCGATCTCGCCGGAGATCTGCGCGGCGAGCTCCTCGAACTTGGCGCGCACAATGTCCGTGTCCAAACCCTCGTCTTCATTAGGCCCGAAGATATGCGGGAAGCTCGTGACGTCGATGCGGCCCAAGAGCAGGTTTGCGTCCGTGACCGTGAGCGGGCCGCCCTTGCGGTAACAGGCGGGACCCGGATGCGCGCTCGCAGATTCGGGCCCGACCACGAACAGGCCATTTCGCCAGGACAGAATGCTGCCTCCGCCGGCGGCCACGGTCTCGATGGCGAGCTGCGGAGCCTGGATCACGACCTGAGCCGTAGTCGTCTCAAAAACGTGCTCGAACGTGCCACCAAAGCGCGACACGTCCGTAGATGTGCCGCCCATGTCGAATCCGAGCACCGGCTTGGACCCGTCGTAGGTCGTGCGCGCGTAGCCGACGACGCCGCCGGCCGGCCCACTCAGAATGGCCTTCAGGCCGCTGAACTTTTTGGAGCTCGTGAGGCCGCCGTCGCTCTGCATGAACAGCAGCTTGTCGCCAAACGCCTCGAGGCCGCCCACAAACCCGTTTGCAATCGTGACCAAGTAGCGCGAGATGATGGGAGATAAGTACGCGTCGGCCGTGGCCGAGTTTGCCCTTGAGACGAGTTTGATCATGGGCTGCAGCTGCGAGGACACGCTGATGTTTGTGAAGCCGATCTCCTTGGCCAGGTCCGCGACCTGCAGCTCGTGGTCCGGGAACGTGTAAGAGTGCAGAAACGCAATTGCCAGCGACCTGATGCCGCGGTCCCAGATTCCCTGCAGCGTAGCGCGCAGGGCCGGCAGGTCCGGTGTTTGCGTGACGTAGCACATGTCGCCGCTGATGCCCTGCACGGGCGAGGCCTCGCTCGGCGTCGTGTCGCCGGCCAGAACGACGCGCTCGTCGACCTCACAGACCTCCTCGTAGAGCGACTCGAGCTTTGCGACGCGGAGGTCGAAGATGTCCGGGCGCGACTGCTGCCCAATGGCCATGATGTCCGCGAAGCCCCTTGAGAGCAGTAAGGCCACGCGGTCGCCCTTCCGCTCGAGGAGCCCGTTCGTGGCCACGGTTGTGCCCATGCGGATGCTCTCGACGTCGGAGATGTCGATGGCCTGCGACTTCGGGATCGGCGTCTTGCGCACGAGCTCAAGAACGCGGCGAATGCCCTCTGTTGGCGCGTCCTTATAGTTCGCGGGGTCGACGCTCAGCAGCTTGAACACGATGTCATTCCCGTTGTTGTTGGCATAGACGTCAGTAAATGTACCACCCCGGTCAATAGCGATGGTCAAAGGCATGTCTTTGTGAGTCGTACCGCTGCACTGGCTCGTGCTTATCAGCTAGCGACGGCGATCGTGGGTAAGGAAGGAGCGGTTGAGCGGTACGGACGGGCGCTGGCGACGTGAGATCATGTGCCCGCTGCTATGGGGGAGGAGAGAGCCCACGTCATGGAGCTGGTGCGCGCCATCCTCCGCTGCCGGGTTTGGCTGCCGCGCGGTTTGCTTCGTCGATCACTGATAAGTCGCATGCAGCCACGAGACAGATCACGCTGCGCGAGCTCCGAAGCTGTGTAGTCTTTTTAGCAACCATTAATTTTAGAGCCGTCTTTGGCGCCTCGGCAGGCCAGGACTCGTATGCACCGGGACTACGTCCCTGCCGGCGCGGATCCTCCACTCAGGTGGCCTGCATTTCGTCAATCCAGGCAGGCCCTCAATCCGATCGCGCATATGCGGGTCACGTTCATGCACGCTCTGATCCGGCCAGCCGCCACAGCTGTCAGGTGGTCCGTAGAGCCGTGGACCACCACGCGAGCGGGCTTCGCAAACTGACCACAGCTGCGGCGCGGCGCCTTAAGTTAAGCTCCAAAAACCGGCTGCGTTTACTCCGTCATTGCCGGATCGGTGCCTTCTGCCCGGGCCCGCCGCGCGCATTACGCGATTGTAAGCCGCCTCAAATGGAGTGCGGGGGCTGAGCAAGAGCCTGTTTAGCGGTCAGTAGTGGCCATTTACGCAAGAGCGCGAGCGGTGTCTAAGACATTCAGCAGCGTGCGAAATAGTACGCTTCTTTTTCTTTTCCGCGTCCGCGCCACGAGACCCAGATTCGCGAGTTATCGCATCGATAGGGGCTGCTGTACCCCTGTGGAATGGGAGCATGCGCGATGGTGATATTCCAGGAACGTCGAGTGCAGGGACCAGCGCACCCATATGCACGGGCAAGGGTTAGCTCAGGAACAGCACTATGGGGGACGCGCTCGCAGAGGCAACCCGTCAGAACATAGAGCATGCACAAGCCGTGACGCGCAGTGCAATACGGTGCCCGCCGGTTTGGCGTGAGCACGACTGCGGCATCCGCGCGATAGCAGGGCAAACAAGGCGCGCCGCACCGTGCTGCACAGTGCGACTCTGAGCGGCTTCGGGGCAAGGGCGCTGAGACGCGGGCGCGACGGAACCAAGAGCCACACACGCCACGATCACGCTCAGCCCCTTACCCAGGCTGTCTGGGCTGACTGATGCCCTTGGACAGCACCATCTCGGATCTATCTTTAAATTTCTGACGCGTCACCCTTCCGCGCACTCACAGCTTGCCTCATCGCTCAGCATCCTGCTGTTGACACGGTATCTGTCTAGCCTCTCGTTTCCGAATATCGACTAGTTTTGAGCAGAACCGCATCGCATGTGGGCGTATTTATTGGTACCGTGGCTGTGGGCGTTTAGCCTCGTGACGACTGTTGTGGCCGCTCCGGTGGACGCGGAGGTCGTCTCAGGGTCCACGCCGGCAAATACACCGCTCGACTTGACCCCTGCCGAGTTCCGAGCCATGGCCGGTCCCTACTTTGTCAAGTTCTACTCGCCCTACTGCGTTCACTGCAAGGAATTTGCCCCTAAGTGGGACGCCGCGTTCGAGGCCGTGGGCGCGAAGTCACGCATGAAGTGGGCAAACGTAAATTGCATCGAGAATGGTGACCTCTGCGCGGCCGAGAACGTGCGCGCCTGGCCTACGATCCGCGTCTACCGCGACGGTAAGCGGAAGTACGACTATGGGAACCCAGGGGCCACTGAAGAAGACCTGAAGGTCTTCGCCCTCGAGTTCGCAAAGCGTGGTGATGCGGCTTTGGATGCCGCCTACGAGAAGGCCACACCGGAGCTCCTCCAGGAGGTCGAGCCTGCGCCGCCAGCTGCGAACGCCGAGCCTGCGCCGCCGGCAGCAGACAAGGCCGCCGATTCCGAGGCTTCCGCCAGCGAGTCTCGCGCTGAGGGCTCTGAGGAGGGTGCTGAGGGCATGTCGGCGCCACTGGCTGCTGCGCCCCTTGTGAAGGTTCTTGGTCCTGCTGCTTTTGGCCCGGATAGGAACGTGGGCCGGTGGTTTGTTCTGTTTGTGGGCCCCGACTGCGACGATTGCGACGCAATGAAGCAGAAGTGGGAGCGTCACGAGAACTTCGCCCGCGATATCCCCGAGATCAACTGGGGACGCGTCGACTGCAGCGAGCACCCGGCCTTATGCCAGGACGAGAACGTCGATGTGGTTCCTAAGATGCGCATCTATCAGGACGGAACCTACCTTTACGAATATAACGGCGCGAAGGACACCATGTCGCTGCGCACGTTTTTGAAGCGCGCCGCCGTCCTTACTGACTTCAACGGCTTCTCTCTGACTGACCTTGATGTTTCGGCTGTCGGATTTGATGGTAAGCCGCTTCCTGAGGGCGCTGGTCCGAACCAGGAGCCGAAGTACATGAGCGGCAACTCCGTGCCGAAGCCTCATCACGGCAACGGTAAGCCGGCCATCTCCGACGTTGTCAAATATACTCTCGACACTCTTGGCCAGCCTATAGATGATGATCCGGGGAAGCTTATCTTCGGCGAGAGTCCTGAGAGGCACCACAACTTCCGTACTTGGGGCGCGCCTAACGCGCAGCCGCCTGCGTACTTTGCTGAGGGTGCCGCGGCCAGCGTCTCCCTTGGCAAAGTGAAGGAGCTGAAGGGTACCGAGCTCGAGGATTCGGTGAAGGGCAGCGGCGAGCCATGGTTCATCAAGTTCTACTCTCCAAAGTGCCCTCACTGCCAAGCGCTTGCTCCCGTATTCGAGGAGTTCGCCGCCCAGACGAAGGGCAAGCTGAATGCGGGCGCAGTGAACTGCGACCTCAACTCAAAGCTGTGCGACGCCGAAAAGGTGACGCACTACCCGCTGTTGAAATACTACCGCGGCCCAGTGGCGCTCGAGGAGTATACGGGTCCGCGCACGGTTGACGGTCTCACCGACTACGCACTGAAGGTCTCCAAGGCTCAGATAACGCCGATCGAGAACTACGATGAGATCATCACGGAGATCCAGACAAACTTCGACAAGAACCTGACTACGTTCGTTTACCTTTATGACGAGTCGGTTATGACGGAGGATTGGGAATCTTTGGCGAAAGTCGCCATCAACATCGCTGACTGGGGTGGGAAGCTGTATCGCTCGAACAGCCAGGAACTTCGTGAGCTGGCGGGAATCACGCATCGCGGCACGGCTCTGGCGCTTGTCGAGGTCGTGGGTGCGGCCCCGGAGGCCACGCTGAAGTGGTACGACTTCCCCCTGTCCAGCATCCCGTCGAAGATCCGTGACTCTGTCCTCGTGTCGCAGTGGGCCCACCGTTCAAAGTGGTCGCAGCTCCAGTACTTGGACCCGATTGAGCAGTCCCGATATGCACCTTACGTTGCGGTCAAGCTTACTAGTGGGGACGTTGCCACGCCCGCTCACCTTGACGAAGAGGTGCTCAAGCATAGGGCAATGGCCGACGAGCTACGTGAGTTTTACAGAGAGCGGCAGATCCAGGATCAGGACCGAATCCGTATTGATCGATTGCGCCAGCACGACGAGGCGCTGCGGCAATCGAAGTTCAAGTATGCGCTGAACCTAATGAAGCAGAAGCTCGAGGCTCCGTTCATTGCCGACCTTGCGTTTGCGCATATCCCGATCCAGCAATGGGAGGCAATTTACTCGAAGTATGTGGATACGTCTACCCACAAAGTCGGCAACGTCATCATCGTTGACTTCTATCACGGCCTCTACATCGACCAGTTCAACCTAGTGGCGATCCAGGATGACCGCGAAGCATTCACTGATTTGGTTGAGTTCCTGCACCGATACGAGGCACGCGATCAAAAGGCTGTGTTCAGGTCGATTCGACACTTCAAAACCAAAATGTCTGATGTACCAGTGGCGGTGCATCGCTCGCAGAAATTCCACGCGAAGCAGCTAGATCAGAGCAACGCTTGGCTCACCGCAGTGACCTTGCGAACGCTGCAGATCGTTGGTGGGCTCGTTGCTGCCTATGGCCTGTATCGCACATTCATCCGATCGCGATTGAGATCTTTTGTTGAGAGACGACGCAGCTCCAACACTGGCCCGTCACTGCTCCCAAAACAAGAATAGTCTTTGAAGGTTCGTATCAAAGGCAAACTATAATAAGCGACCTTATGCAGTTAATCAGACCTACACATGTTCCTGGAAGGCTGTTCATTTCCCGTGTGTCTTGCCCCTCGCGAGTTATTAAACTAGTTGCGTTAGCCGCTGTTGTATTTAACTGATCTGTCGAATGCTAGATCTTGCCCATCCAAGCGATAGTTAGTACGAGACGAGTGGGCTCACTGCCAACTTGACGCTGAATATCTTTTTCTTTCTTCTTTTTTTTGCAGCCCCTTGTTTCCGTTCGTTTGCGGTGTAATATAAATGCCCTCGTGGATCGACCGCGTTTATCCTCTAAAAAAAAAGAGGCTGTGCTCATCGCTAATTTTCTTGGATTAAATGGTTGCACCAACCTTATCATCCTGCACTGTCACATACATATGTTTCAGATTACTTTAGAGTTACGCGTTTGAAATATGTAAATCAGGGTCGCTTAAAACGGTTTTTGCCGTTTCCGCTCGGTACGCTCGGCACGCTGAAGAAGGCCATAAGCAGCCACACACCCATCTTGGGAAGAAAACGTTGCTTTGCAAGCTATTTTCAGACTAGTTCAATGATTTTGCGTAGCTCACGATAACCAGAGCGGGGGGCCGTGCGCTGCCCTATGCATAATTTCGGAGCTCTAAGTTCGAAGCGGCGTTCAGCGAAGCGCGGCCATCATGTGACCTTAGCGAGTCCGCGTAGCACCCATGACTGCATGCAAGAAACCCTACTAGCCAGCGGTTGTGACAGCACCGCTGCCACGCGCCGTGGGGGCGCGCACAGACAGTGCGTCGAGCCTTAAAGCATCTTTATAACTTCTACCTCTTGTTACGCGGTTTTTAGAACTGGCATCACACATGCTGCAATGGATATATTTCAGCATCTCGGGCTCCAGATCGGCACAAAACCCTGACCCCACAACGAGCGATGCATCACCGTGCACGGCGAATATGAGCCCGATGACGAGGACGCTGCTACCACGAAAAACCTAAATCTCTTTATGCAACAACGCTGCGCTCGCATCCGAGATTACATGTATATACCCCACCATATTAAATAGGTTGCTTCACCCCCTAGTGAAGATTTGGATTCCGCCTTACTCTAAACTAAAGTCTAAGGTCAGGTAGTGCGTCCTGCGCCTTAAGTGATAATTTCTGCGCACCACTGCCGCAAGTCTCAGCTCAACAAGGTACTTTGCTTGTGCGCGCCAATCCCACTGAGCTTATCAGAGCCATTCGTGCCAGTTCCTGCGAGCGGCACACATCAGATAACCTACAATTGCGGTCGCCTGCACGTTTCACGCCACTAACCAAGCGGGACGTAGACCCAAGCCGAGCGCGTGTTTCAAATACAGCGGGTGACGCTGATTCTCAAAGAATTAAAGACGAGTCACTCCTCAAAATCAATCCGCAGGGCTGTCAATTTAGGATTGAAGGCTGCATCCAGGCATTTAATCAGGTTCTGTGCCAGACCCAATGACATCTGGCTCTTTTGGCACCCTCACACCAACACTCGAGGGGTACTTCGTGTATGATGCACAGGATGCTTTGGCCATCATCCAGCTCGTGCTCGAGGGGAAACTCACGATGGCGCATCGAAGGCCCAAAGACCCCGAAAGACAGTACGTCATAAAATCTGGGAATGTGTTTGTGTTCAAGGAAATGAAGGGACACATTCAGAGGTGGACGGATGGCGTTACTTGGTCTGCGTCTCGCATCCTTACACCATTTCTCGTTTACCGCCAGGACTCCAAGGCGATGCTCAAGACAGAGAGTGCTGGCGGGGTCCAAAAAAAGTCCAGTAGCGCGAGTACAGCGAGTCGCACGTTGAAGGGCTTTCACAGCGCGCGGCCAGCAAAATCGCGGAAGCCATCTGCAGATACCCTGCCGGGCCCCATCTCTATCCCCATGAACCCGAATGTCTCGCGACAGGTTGGGGTATCAGGCGACTACTACAATGATAGTGGCTACTATGCGCAGAGCGCTAATTCGCAGATGCTTCCCCAAGTACTTCCTCACGGCCCTGCCCTTCCTTACCACACGCCTCATGTCTCTGCCTCTAGCTACCTGGGTAGCCAGCGGCCTACTATGCCTTTGCAAGGAAATGCATTCACAAAGCCTGCCCTCGAGTCTCACGACGTTGATTATGACCTCTTCGGGTCGCTTAAGGATGCACACTTTGCCGAGGACGGGCTCGCCAAAAAAACCATAAGCGTAAAGTACCAAGGCGTACCTTATCGCCTCATCTCATATTTCACAAAGCCGGACGTAATTGAAGGCAGGTTGAAAAGGCCCTCGAATGAGCCAATGTTCCGCGACATTGTCATCGAAAAGGAGCTTTGGGAAAGCGTACAAGAGAACAAGACTCCTTTGGACATGTCGGAACTGTATTACTCCAACGCGGCTCCGGGACAATACCCGGCGCTTGCTCCAATGCAACCATACTCGGGCTATCCACCGCCACAGATGAATTATGGGGGCTATCAGCAAGAAATGGCTTCACGGCAGCCAAATTTAGACCCATTGAATGTGTACCCGGATGCAGGCGAGCATAGTGGCAGCGCATCGCGAAATATGAACAGACTACCGTCAGCGCAGGCTGTGGCAGACATGGACCGCTCGGCTAGCCAGTACAACCTGTACTCGTCGTCAGCGGCAGCGGCAGCAGCAGCAGCCGCCGCGCCACCACCACTACACCACCAGCAACAGCAGCAACAGCAGCAACAGCACTGGTATAATGATGGCAGTCAGGCTTATAGGATGCCCGGAGCAGCAGCATATGCGAGCGTGAGCAGAAGACCTGACGAGCACGCGGCACCCAAGTTAGGAGGAGGTGGCCAGCACCTCAAGTCGGAACACAGGCATCCAGATGATCGAATATCTGACCTTTATGTCGGCGGCTACGATAATAGCCCCCGGTTTGCTCCATCTAGCACGACGCTAACACCGGACTCAACACCCGTAGGCCCAAGTCATCATCGCCTGAGCCAGAGTTCGGTGCGTCGCACCAGCACAACTGGCTTAGCCTCGAGCGAGGATGCACAAAGAGGGCTCGCACCACGGCAGCAGGATACTAACGTGGACCTGGCAAAAGGTCGAGGATCCGACGAAGCGCTGCCCGGAACAAATCCACTTGCAGAGAGTCTAGACGATTCTCCTCAAATAGGCCAGCACCAGGATCTGCTCCCCTCAATCAGCCCGGACTCCTCGCCCTTGGAGCCGCCTATACGCACGGGCATCTCGGCGACGACTTTTATACCTCAAAACTATGAGTACTGCGACCCGGAGGACTCAAATGATGTGCATGCCGCGAACACAACTCTGCGACCCCAGTCTGAGGAGCACGACAACCGTGCTGAGTTCCGCCAGTACGGTGGTCAACCGCATGGCCCACCGTCAGCGACGCAGAGCAAGGCTAGCCCCAATGTATATTTCTCGACCGGCCGTGCATGGAGCTAGCTAAACAAAGCGGGCATACCTCTCGACGACTGGGCAAAAAAACAGAGGGCTTAACTCTTATGGAGCGCTTCTGACTTTAGTCGTATAGACGTGGCGTTGTTGATATATAGTTTTTTCTGCTGCGTTTCTTGCCGTAAGTGCTCTTTAGGTTAAAGCCGTGGATCAAGTTTTTGGTTCGTGAAAACGCTCTTGAATCCGTATTAAATGCTATCCGGCACAACTCAACTAGACTAAACCCAACCTAACTGGATGCACCCACAGCGAAACTGAATGTATGGTACTGAATGTATAGTAATAGTGTGAACGACAAAGGTAGTAAGTAAGTAAGTGAGTCCACTTTAGCTGCTGCCTGTAGCTCAAGCTGTTTACAGGCGCTGGCACGACCGGCAGTCCTTAACCTCAACCGAGCGGTTGAACTCCTGTGTCGACGGCGGCACGTCGATGCCCGGGTTCTCGGTGAAGAAGCCCTGAGGAACTAGGTGCACCGAGAGCTTTTCAACAGGCATGATGGGCCAGTCCTCGGGCCTGACATGGTGAGTGAGCCCAAATGAGTGCCAAAGAACCACGTCCTCATTTCGCACGTTTTCTTTGCGAGCAATGGCGTCGGCCACACCGCCGCGCTCGATGGAGGACTGGTTCGTCCACAGGCCTCCGGCAAAGAACTCATTGTCCTTGTACTTCGACACCCAGTAATGGTGGGTGGCGAACGCGGCGCGGTTGCGGGCAACGCTGCCCTCGCGCGCCATCAACAGAGCCGTCGGGGCACCCACGACCTTGTAGCCGACGGGCTTCATTGTAACCGGGTTGATCACGTCCTCATTAATGATCCTAACGTAGCGGTTACTCTCCTGCTTCGCGTCAAAGCTCGAGCTGACCTCCACGTTCTTGGGGTCGTTGTAGAAGCCCGTTCCCTTCGGGTTTTTGTGGTCCCACGGAGGGCGCACGGTGTCGCAGACCTGGACCGTGTTGTTGTAGCCGTCGACGGCCGGGTCGATGCGGAAGTTGAAAATGTGCTGATGCGATGCGGCCAGCACGTTCGGCGCAACGACCGTGCCCCACTTTGTCGTCTTGTTCGGGTCGATGTACTGCGTGGACACGACACCAGTGGCGCGGATCTCAAGCTCAATGCCGCCGGCCTGGTCAAAGTGGTAGATAAAGATATACTCGTAGTTCGCCACGGTGATGAGCATCTGAATCACGAGGATGCGGCGTCGCGCGAGACGGCCGACGTTGGTGCGGAAGTTCGTGTGCTTCAGCAGAATACCGTCGTCCTGCTCGTGCATGCACACGACGTTCGGGCGGTCCTCGACCTTGCCGTCCGGCGTCACAATTGTGCCGTTGAAGTACTTGATAACACCAAGACAGTCGCAGCCGAGTCCAAGAGAGTTCGCAACGTTACCCGCGCCGATGTCTCCGAGATCAAATGCCTGTTTGCGGTGCAGCGGTGGCCGCGGGTCGCCGTACGGCACCGTCATCTCGTTCAGAGCGAGACGGTAGAACACGGGCCGGCCCTGGTAGCGGATGTCGTGCAGCGTTGCGCCCTCGCGCGGGTTGAAACCGACGCGGAACGTCCACTTCTGCCACTTGACCTGGCTGCCATCCACGCTGAACGACGGGCCGTCCGGCTGTGTGACGTTATAGCGCTTCAGGTCCGTGCGCATGGGCTCGGAACGTAGCTCCGGGATGTACTCAGAGTCGCCGAATGTTTGCGTGACGCTCTGGTCCGCATTGCGTGTGGCGTAGTTAATCTCGTCGCTGTCGTCGCTGTCGCTGCCCGTCGCGCACCAATCGATACGCACGAAGTCGCCCGTCACGATGTCGAAGATGGGCACAATCGGCAGCGGGCGGCCGTACGAGTTCGAGTCCGGGTGGTTCGTCTTTGGGTCCCGCATGTACATGAGGAAGTTCGCCATGCGAGGCATGACCTCGTCGCTGTCGGCGCCATACATCCAGCAGTCCGGTGAGATGCACTCAATGTCGCGCTCCGTGAGCCCGAGCTTCTGGAACGCCTTCTGCACCTCCGGGTGCTTCATCATGATCTTCTCCATCCACTCACCCTCGGCAAAGTCGCACGGCGGATGCATGCCGACGGTGAACTTTTGGCGCTTCACAATATCCTCCGTGTCGAGGTTCAGCCACAGCTCCTCGGCCTGCACCTGCTTCAGGACGTAGAAGACGCAGTACACGATGCGCGGCGGCGGAGCGATGGGGCTACCGTTATGTTCGGCCTCGAGATACTTCTTCATATAGGACTTCGGCGGCTCCTCTGCCTGCACATTCTTGATGTGGATGGACAGGCCGTCGTTGGCCTTACGCAACAGCGCGACGGCCTTCTTCGCCTCGGCGGAGCTCAGCTGGTCGAAAGGGTGGGGCATGGCGGTGTACAAGCAAGACGGTTTAGAGCGAGCTTGGCGAGCTTGTCGGCAGTGCCGCAGTACTGGCGTGCGGCTTATATAGGCGGCGGCCGGCGTGGGCACGGGCGTTCGCGATATCAGTGTCTGGGTTAGGGCGCTACAACCGTTATCGCGCCGTTGTGATGCGCACAGTCGCATGCGCCCAGACGCACGCACGCTCCACACTCGCGGCATGAAACGCGGCTAAAAGCCGAAACAAACCGTAGGCAGAACAACCCGCAATGCCACGGTCGCCACAGCCAACATATCGCTCTAGGCGCCTGTTTTTGCCCGCCGGCCGCGGCGGGTCAAAATGCTCGCTTACACCTTCCAGATTTATGTGCGTATCTGGCTTATCGGTGTAATCGCGCCTAACCCCAGGCCAAAAGACGGGTATAATTGGTTGCTGCGGCGCAGTGCGCGTAACTGGGCCCAATTTTTATCTTCACGCATATCAATGACACGGCCGGCCCGGATTACGCTATTGGGCGCTGCCTAGAGTGACTCCACTCGGCGCCGGTGCGCCGAACGAGGCTGGGCCGGCTATAGATAAGCCGCGGGCGTACTGTTTCCAGATTTTGGTGAGCCGCGGCCTTATTAAAGTTTATGTATGAGAGGCTTGGTCTCTGGCGTCGAGCCAGGTCTCGGCCGACGTAAAAACAAAAAACCGAGCCAGTCTAAAGCTAGCTTTAGGAGGAAGGGTGGCTTCGAAACTTATGGGGACGCACACATGACGTGAAGCCCCCGGCCGCACAGCTCGGCCCAGCCCTTTTAAATGTTTCAACAAGAGTTGGGCGCGAGGCCCGTAAGTGGCCGCATACGTGCCGGGCGCGGGCGCCACTACTTCGAAGCGTTGCCTTTGTCGTCGTCGCGTCCGGCAGCGGTGCCCTTGCCCCGAGTCACGTCCCTGACAATTAGCGCTCAAGACCGCACACGAAAAGAACTGCTGTGGCACCGGATCTATGGCGAGCTCAGAGCCCGGTCCGTCGGCGAAAAGGGCCAAGACCGAGCCTCCAAGCACGTTTTTGCAGCTGCCGTGGGTCGAGAAGTACCGGCCGAAGGTACTCGGCGACGTCGTGGGCAATGACGAGACGGTCGCGCGGCTGAAGGTCATTGCCCGCGACGGGAACATGCCGCACATGATCATCAGCGGCTCGCCCGGCATTGGCAAGACGACGTCGATCCACTGCCTTGCGCACGAGCTGCTGGGCGGCGCGTACCACGACGCCGTGCTCGAGCTGAATGCGAGCGACGAGCGCGGCATTGATGTTGTGCGCGGGCGCATTAAGGCATTTGCGCAGAAGAAGGTGAACCTGCCGCCGGGGCGGCACAAGATCATTATCCTTGACGAGGCGGACAGCATGACGCCCGGCGCGCAGCAGGCGCTGCGGCGCACAATGGAGATCCACTCGTCCACGACGCGGTTCGCGTTTGCGTGCAACCAGTCGAACAAGATCATCGAGCCCTTGCAGTCGCGCTGCGCGATCCTGCGGTTTGCGCGGCTCACGGACGAGCAGCTTTTGCAGCGGCTCGTGCAGATCATTGCCGCCGAGGGCGTGCAGTACAGCGATGACGGGCTCAGCGCGCTGCTGTTCTCGGCCGAGAGCGATATGCGGCAGGCCATTAACAACCTGCAATCGACGTGGGCCGGCTTCGGCTTTGTGAACGGCGACAATGTGTTCAAGGTCGTGGACTCGCCGCACCCCGTGGTTATCGCCCGCATCCTGAAGGCATGTATAGGCAAGGAGCTCGAGGTTGCCCTTGACGAGATGGAGGCGCTCTGGGTGAAAGGCTACAGTGCCGTAGACATTGTGACGACGATGTTTCGCGTGTCGAAGACGCTCGATCTGCTTGGCGAGCCGCAGCGGCTCGCGTACATGAAAGAGATTGGGTTCACGCACCTGCGCGTGCTGGAGGGCGTGGGCTCGAAGCTGCAGATCGCCGGCCTCATTGCGAAACTCAGTCTATAAACAAGTACATTAGGTTACAAAAACTTCAGCACATGGAACCACGTATACAGCCCGGCCACGAGAGCGGGCACGTACCAAATGTGGCCGTTCGAGATCCGCGGCGGGCCAAACAGGTTGCAGAGCATGTGCGACACAATGGAGGGCCAGATCGAGCCCGTGCGGATGAGCAGGAAGCACGCGTACGTGCCAAACAGGCTCGTGATGAGGAAGTGCAGAAGCGACGACTTCGCCGCGTCGCGGAATGACGCTTCGCCGCCGAGCCACTGCATGGCACCGTGGTGCAGGTGCGCAAACCCGAAGTACAAAAAGTTCTCCTGCAGCGCCGTTTGCGCGCTGAGACCGTTGCTCGTGTAGATCGACATAATGAGCCCGCGGTACACGAGCTCCTCAGTGACGGGCCCAACAACGTAGTCGCGGAAGGCCTGCAGGCGATCGCGGCCCGTCTTCAGCTTCGGCAGCGGCGGGTACCCGTTCGCAAGCAGCGGCGCCAGGTACAGGACGTGCACGAGCAGCACGGACGTCACAATTGCGCGCAGCGTGTCCTCGCCGTGCAGCCCCAGCCAGCTCTCAACGTCCTCGCCGTAGCATTTCACGCTCACGCCCGTGAAAATGAGCACGCCCACGATGCGCCGCCACAGAACGCTCGCGTCGTTGCGGAAGCTCTCGCGCGCGCCAGGAAACAGGTACACGGAGCCGACGTAGCAGAGCGCCATGAGCGCGCTTAGTCCCCGTGCTTGTATCATTGTTTCAACTAAGGCTAGTTCAAGCGGTCGGTATTCCAGAAGAAGAAAAAAAAAACGCTGGCCAGCCGCACACGCTAGCTATATATATATGCGCGTAGCAGGTTTGGGCTCAGCCGGGTAGCGTCGGGTCGCCACTTCCGCTTCTGAGTAATGCCCGTATCCCGGCGCCAGGGCGCGCTAGCTGCGAGTGCGCGTGCAGCGGCGGCATGTCCACGAGCAGCCGGTCATGGACGAGCTGGCTCAGTTGGTCGGGATCTATCCCGCAGACCTGCGGGCGGCCGCCGCCAGCGTGCCGGGCCCCGCCGTCGACGAGACGCGACTCGAGATTGACGCGGACCAGCTCGAGACGCTCGTAAGCGTTGTGCACGCGGCGGACGCAGCGCTGCAGGACCTCGAGGAGAAGAGCATTGCGTTCGAGGGCGACATCAAGCAGCTCAGTGCCGAGATGAATGCACTGCAGACGCAGTCGGCGTCGCTGCATAACCGCCTTGCCGCGCGCGACGCGGCGCTCGTCGAGCTGCAGCCGCTGCTCGAGCGGTTTGTCGTGCCCGCCAGCATTGTGACGGAGATCTTTAGCGGCGAGATAGGCCCGCAGTTCCGTGCGGCCCTGCAGTACGTGCTCGAGGCCGTGCCGCGCGACGACGCGGCCACGAAGTCCGGCGCCGGCGCGGCGCGCCTGCGGCAGGTGCTTGTGGCGCGCGCCGTCGAGCGCATCAAGGCGTTCTACATCAACAAGCTGCGCATTCTGCGGCGGCCCGGCGTGAACGCACAGATCGTGCAGACGGAGCTCGTGAACAACGGCGCGCTCATGCGCTTTCTGCAGCGGCAGACGCCGCGCCTCGCCGCAGGCCTCGCGCGCGCATACACAAACACAATGCGCTGGTACTACACGATGCTGTTCGGCAAGTACGGCCGGTGGCTGGACCGCCAGCCGTTTGCGGCCATGGACGCCGTGAAGCCGCTCGGCACCGTTGTTGCCGCGAGCGGCGCGCGCGCGTCCATGTTCACAATGTCCGTGTCGGCGGCGAAGCAGGTCGACGCATTCAACGTTGGCGCCCGGCCGGCCGCGCTGCGCGTGGGCGCCGACGCGGCGCCGGCGCTCGCGCTCACGGCCGTGCCGCCGGCGTCGAGCCCGTACTACGCGATCGAGGTGCTCGTGCGCAGTTTGCTGCTCACGCTGAGCGACGCGTTTGCGGCCGAGGCAGCCGTCGCCGACGCCGAGGGCACCGAGTTTGCAGCCGAGGCGTTCGAGCCGTCGCTCCTGTTCTACGAGGACCTGCTCAGCAAGTGGATCGCCGCGTCGGCAGGCGACACATTTGGCCTGCTGCTCGTTGTGCGGCTGTGCCAACAGTCGCCGCTCACGCAGTGGGTCGCCGACTGGCTGCAGCGCTGCGAAGACAAGTGCTGGCCGCGCATCGTCGCCGCGTGTGAGGCGCACGCGCAGAGCATTGAGGCCGTCGCCCTGAAGCCGTCGACGGCCAGCACGGCGCGCGACGCCGGCGCGGGGCCCCACCCAATGACGCAGCTGGTCTCTGCGTTTTTGTCGGGCGTCCTGCAGCTGTGCGCATCCGAGCCGGAGCCGCCGCTCGCACGCGCCGTGCACTCCATCGTCGAAGCTTACGAGCTCTTCATCTCGAAGCTCGGCGCCGCAAACGAGCAGATCTTCTACAACAACTACTTCGTCATGTCGGCGCTGCTTAGCGACATTGACGGCCCGCTGGCCGCCGAGATCGCGCGCCACTTCGAGCTCCTCGTCGATGCATATGCTAATAAAAAGTAAGCCGCGCAGCGGTCTATAATTATACACTTTTTGTCCTTTTTTTTCCTTTTTCGTTTCTTTCGGTGCTACTGCTAATGCTAGTGCTTGCTGCGCCACATGAGCCAGCCGAGCACGGCCGCGCCAGTAGCGACGCTGGCTGCCGCCGTCATGAACACAGTTGAAGTATCGCCCTCCTCGACGGGGACGACGGGCGTTGCCGAGCCGGGGCGCATGGCCGCCTCGACGAGCTGGATGAACAGCGCGTTCAGACTCGACGGCCAGGCCGAGCTGACGTGCATGGGCGCGGCCACACCGAGCTGCGCCGTGTACGCGTCCGGCTGGATCTCGCAGCGCTGCTGTGCGCGGTCGAGGTCCGCCTTCAGCGCCGCAAAAATGATGGGCATGCGCTCGAGCTTGCTGAGGCGGCTGCGCAGGCCGGCAACGTAGGCAAAGCTGTCCGGGTCCGACGAGTCGTAGGTGAGGCACACAACGTCGCACTCTTCGATCTTCGCCGCGTCCTTGAACACGGTTTCTTCGAGCTCGCCAAACTCCTGCAGAATGAGGTAGCACTGCTTGCCGCCGGGCATTTCGACAGAATTCACGACCGTGCGCGGCGGGTCCGTGTGCGAAGCCGACGCCGGCCGCAGCCGGTTCCCGCCGCCCGTGGCCAGGAACGACGACAGCAAAGTGGATTTGCCCGCACCGGCACGGCCCAGCACAAAGCAGTTAAACACCTGTCGGTCCGTGACGACGGAGTTGCGGTAGAGCGTCGACCGCGGGTTGCGGCGTTTTGCCGGCTTCGTCACGCGCACGGCAGATTTGACCTGCTGCTTGCCATCAGACGCATAGCCAAGCATCGCCAGATACTCAAGGGCACTCGCGTGGTCCAAATACACGAACATAGACCATTGCGCGAGCCAGCCCTGTAGCGTAACAAACCCATTGTCGTTGCGCAGCGTCGACAGCGGGAAGTCGAACGCCAGCCACAGCGTCGGAATACCGGCTGTCGGCGTGAACAGGTTCGCCATCTCCTCTGCGCGCAGGCCGCCGTCGTTGTCCTGGTCGAATAGCGTGAACAGGTCTACGAGAAACTGGTACCCGTTCGGGCTGAGCTCGACGTGGCTCTGCGGGTCCACGTACAGCTGCGGCCGCAGAAAGCGGTCGTCCAGGCTCAGCGAGTCCGTGTACTTAAACTGGCGCAGAATGCCCCAGATCGTCTCGTGGCGGCCGTGCTCGCAGTAGACCTCGGCCAGCGCCAGAAAGCCGTCCTTCGAGATGCCACGCGCCTCATCAATGAGCAACGGTGCGGGCGAGTCCTGCGTCGTAGCGGCCTGCTCCTGGATCTTAAGCAGCGTTTGGTGGATAAGACCAAGCTCCTCGGGCTCGAGCGCCGCGTTGAACACGATCTTCTGCAGCTGCTGCATTTCCACGTCCGTCAAAAACCCGGACTGGTCGTGGTCGCACAGGAAGAAGATGCGGCTTAGCGCGCGCTGCGCCAGCGGCTTCAGCTGGCCGACCTTCGAGTCGAAGAGCGGCGCCAGCGGGTACGACACGGCGCGCTGGCACAGGTAGAACGCCTCGTTCACATTGCACTTCTCCTTCGCGCTGCAGCGAATAAAGCTCTCGATCTCCTTGAAGTCCTGCATGATCTGGATAACGTCTTCCTCGACCTCGGCCAGCGCGAGCTCGCCCGCATGGTCGCCGGCCTCGGATGCGTCGGCCGACGCATCCGCAGTGTGCGAACCATCGGCGCCTGGTGTCGCTCTGGGCTCAGCTTCAGTCGACGCACGGCCGCCGTCGCTAAACAGCTCGTCCTGCTTGTTCTGGCACAGAATGATCGGCAGGTTCACGCCGTTGTTGCGCAGGAACGGCAGCCAGAACAGCGAGATGCGCTGCATTGTGTAGTGGTCGCTGAACACGAGCCACACGCAGTCGGCGCGGCGCAGCTCGGTTAGTAGCTGTGGGCGCTTCTCGAGCGAGGGCGACGTGTCAACGAGCGCCACAACAGAGTCATCGTTGCGCGGGAAGAACAGCGTCGGCAGCTGGTCCTCTATGTGCGGCACATACCTGTCCTTGAACAGACAGGTAATGAGCGTGCTTTTACCCACGCCGTCATCGCCAATAACGACGATTCGCATGCGAAGGCTCCGGCACCGCCCGTTCGAGCTGGCCCGCGGGATACGGCCGCGCTGGACGAGCCTGTCCCGGCGGATCTCAGCCGCCGCCGCCTCGAGGGCTAGGGCGCCGCGGCGTGCTGCCCAATCGATCCCGCACGTAAACAAACAAATCTATCCTGTGCGCGGCCAACATGGAGGCCAGTACGGAGGCCAGTACGAAGGCCAATATGAAGGCCAGCATGGAGAGCAACATGGAGACGAGCATATCTGAGGCTTTGAGCCAAATAGAGACGCGAGACCCGCAGGAGGTTGCGCGGGCCGTAGCCGCGCTCGAGACGCTGGTGCTTGAGGGCGACCGCGCGCACTTCTCGGCCACGCAGGACTCGTTCGCCCTGAACATTGCCGGCCGTCTCGCCCTACAGCTCGAGGCCGTACTTAGGCCCGAGCATCCTGAGGAGGCGTGCATTGCATTCCTGCGGCTGCTGCGCGGTGTGTGCCTCCTGCACCGGCCCTCGCGCGCCATCTTTAACAGCGACCACTACCTCGAAGTGCTGCTGCAAAAGGGCATTAAGCACGGCCGCTCAGCCGTGCAGGAGGCCTGCGTGGAGGTGCTTGTTGCCGTGCTTGTGCGCCAGGTCGAGACGATCCGCCGGTTTGAGGCGCTGAAGGGCCTGAAGGTTGTGTGCGACGTCTTTAAGCAGTCGAAGACGGCGAAGTCCGTGAAGCTCACGATTTTGCAGTTCCTGTTCTTCTATCTCGTGCCCGAAACACGCTATCCGGACGGGCAATGGGCCGTGCCGCGCAAAACAACGAAGGACAAGCAGCAGCTGCTCGGCAAGTACTTGTCGAATGTGGACGGCCTTGTGCATGAGCTCGAGGTGAACCAGCCATTCGGCCGCACGGAGATCGAGTGGTAGACGTATTTATGAATTTAATTAATTTATTAGCATTTGCGACGCGCCAGAGCACGACAAGGCGCGCGCGCACTCAGCGGTTCGCGCCGCCCTCCCCCGCGGCCCACGTCAAGTGATGCGACTAAACGGCACACACGGCGGCGCCCGGTCAAGCGCGCGCGCGGCGGGTGCCGGCTCACCAGGCCCACCCGCTTCGAGGTTCAGATGATCTCGGCCGTGCTCATCTACGGGCAGCGAGGCGAGATCCTCGCGTCACGCATCTACAAGGACGGCCTGCGGCGGGCCGTCACGGACGCGTTCCGCGTGCAGGTCATCACGGGCGCCGAGTCGACGTCGCCGCTGCTCACGCTCGGGTCCACCAGCTTTCTGCACATCCGCTACAACTCGCTGTTTGTCGTGGCCGTGACGCGGCACGACATTGACGGCGCGGCTGTGTTCGAGTTTCTGTACAAGCTGTGCGACGTGTGCACGGCGCAGCTCGGCCAGTTCGACGAGGCCTCGTGCTACCGCAACGTGACGCAGATCTACGAGATTCTCGACGAGCTCGTGGACTTCGGGTACCCGCAGAACACAGAGCCGGCCGTGCTAAAGCAGTACCTGTCCGGCGCGAGCACGGACGCGGCTGCGGACGCAGCCGCCGGCGCGGGCGGCGGCGGCGGCGTCGTGAGCGCGCTGCGGCGCACAATGTCGAGCGCCGGGTCGACGTCGTCGCTCACGGGTCCGCGCGACACGCGCAGCGCCGGGCGGCAGTCGAAACTGAACAGTGTGAGCGAGGTGCCGTGGCGGGCCGGCGACGTGAAGCACCGCCGCAACGAGGTGTACGTGGACGTGATCGAGCAGATCAACGCCGTGTACAGCCCTGAGGGCGAGCCCGTGAGCGCGAGCGTCGACGGGCGCATCGCCGTGAAGTCGCACCTGTCCGGCGTGCCGCAGTGCCAGATCGACCTGTCGCAGAACACAGTGCTCGAAAACAGCCAGCTGCACTCGTGCGTCGACCACACGCGCTTCCACAACTCGGGCGTCGTGCGGTTCATTCCGCCCGAGGGCGAGTTCGAGCTTCTGCACTACCGAGTCACGCGCGGCATTAAGCTGCCGCTGACGCTGCTGAACTCGTACGCGGCCGGCGACGGCGAGCACTCCATCCGCGTGCGCTGCCCGCTCGACTCGAGCCAGCACCTCACAAACCTCGTCATCACGGTGCCAATACCGGCGTCGGCCGGCGAGCCGAAGCGCGCGAAGACGAGCAACGGCAAGGCCAAGTTCGTGCCTGAGCAGCAGGCCGTCGAATGGAAAATAGGCCGGCTCGCCGGCCAGCACGAGGCGACGCTGCGAATACGCTCACCTGAGTCGCTCGCGGCCGCAAGCGCGCCCATCACGGCCAAGTTCGTCATCAATATGCACGCGAGCTCGGGCCTGAAGGTGCAGTCGCTGCAGGTCGTCGAGGAGTCCATGAAGTACGGCACGCTGAAGTGGGTGCGGTACCTGACGCAGGCTGGCGCTGTGGAGGCGCGGCTTGAGTCGCGCGAGAACGGGTTCTGAGCGCGCGCGCCCCTGCATTTACACTAGCATTAGGAGTCACGACGACCATAAAAAGCAAGTTTGAGCAAGTCTGAGCAACTGAGCAACTGAGCAACTGAATAAATAGAAAAAGAAAAAAAGTTCATAAATATAAGTAGGCCATGGCCGCTGCCCGCAAGGCCGCGGAATAAATACAACTACGTCGAGCGCTGCGCAATCTTCGTGAAGAACTCGCTGATCACGCGGCGGTCCTCCGTCGCGCCCGTGCCGACGCCGTCGTACACGAGCCGGTGCGACTCGGCGGCCGTCTCCTCGGACATGCGCGCGTCGTGGTTTTTCTCGTCAAACTCGGCCAGCACGGCGTCGAACGACAGCTCTGCCGGCGGCGCGTGGCCCGGCGCCGGCTCGACGAGCGACTCGAGCTGCAGTGTGCCCTGCACGGCCGCGTCGAAATCAAACGCCGCGTTCACGGCCAGAATGCGCTCGCGCGAGTCGCGCGCCGGCGCCCCGCCATAAGCGGCGAAGACGGGGTCGGCAACGAGCTGCTCAGGCGGCGGCCGCCGCGCCGTGAACGCGACGCCCGAGACGTGCGCCACGATTGCGAGCCAGTCGATCTCGGCGTCGCTGGCCACCGTGTAGACGAGAGCCGCGCCGTGCTGCAGCGCGCTCGCGCGCAGGAACTGGTGGCACGCGTCGACCTTCTCGCTCAGCACGGCCGACGAGCGCCACAGCTTCGTCGCTCGCTCGAAGTTCACGGCCGTCAAAACGAGCTTCGAGCCGGCGGCAACCGTCGGCAGCGCCTCGGCCAAGACGGCCGGCCACGCGCTCGTGTCCGCAAGCCAGTCCAGCGCAATCACGGTAACGTCAATGCCCGCGTCAAGAAGCGCATGCTTTGCCAGCGTCGCCTCGGGCACGGCTAGCCTAACCACGTCAAGCACGCCCGTCGGGTCGTCATCGTCGCTCGCGTAGCGCGCGCGGTGGAATGTGATGACCTCGGACTCGCTCAGCGCCGGGCCCGGCAACCGCGGCAGCTGCGCCGCTGCGCGGCCGCACAGGACTAGGTTCACGTGGGCGGGCGCACGGCTCGGCCGAATGGACTCGACGAGGTCGGCCCAGGACATTAGGGGCTCGCCTTGTTGTGGGTCCCAGCGACAAAGTTAAGGGTTACTCGGCGAAGGTCAACAACATACAACAAGCGCTTAGCGCCAAGAGGCGAAGCAGTTCCGCGCTGTGTGGTGCATTGCGGGCGCATTGTGGGTGCATTGCGGGCTGTGCGACTGCATTAGGAGCATGGCGACGGCAGTGCGGGCTTGCCGACTGAATCGCTAGCATGCCGACTGCTCTATTTATGCGCTGCTCTATTACTTGTGTGCTGCCGACCGCATTCCTTTGTGCAAGCGCGCGCGCAGCACCGCTGGCGGCCCCACTTGCGCAATTCACGCTCCGCTTCGAGACGCGAGACCTCAACTTTAGAATCGTTAATCTATTCCGGGATAGCCTAGTTTAAGTTTTTTGGTTTCGTCAATTTGCCCTTAGTCCCTAATAAAGGGTTTATTTGAACGAGCTCGAGAACTTAGAGGCAGCCTCCTTGAGCTGAGCAATGTCCTCCTTCGACAGCTCACCCTTCGTGTCGATGGCCTCAAGAATGCTCTTCTCGTTCGCAGCCAGGTAGTCGCCGAACTCCTTCTCGAAGCGGGCAACGTCCTTGATAGCGACGTTGTCGAGGAAACCGTTCACACCGGCGTAGATGATGGGCGCCATCTTCGAGGCCGGGAGCGGGTGGAACTGGGGCTGAATGAGCAGGCGCGTCAGACGCTCACCACGCGTAAGCGTCTGCTTCGTGGACGCATCAAGGTCCGAGCCAAACTGCGCGAACGCAGCAACCTCACGGTACTGGGCAAGGTACAGCTTCAGCGAACCAGCGACCTGCTTCACGGCCTTGACCTGGGCAGCAGATCCGACACGCGAGACGGAGAGACCAACGTTGATGGCCGGGCGCACACCCTTGTAGAACAGGTCGGCCTCAAGGAAGATCTGGCCATCCGTGATGGAGATAACGTTCGTGGGAATGTAGGCAGACACATCACCACCCTGCGTCTCGATGATGGGCAGAGCCGTCAGCGAGCCAGCACCGTGGTCCTTCGACATCTTCGCCGAGCGCTCGAGCAGACGCGAGTGCAGGTAGAAGACATCACCAGGGTAGGCCTCACGTCCGGGGGACGACGCAGCAGCAGCGACATCTGGCGGTAGGCAACAGCCTGCTTCGACAGATCGTCGTAGATGATGAGGGCGTGGCGCTTGTTGTCACGGAACCACTCACCCATGGCGCAACCGGTGAAGGGGGCCAGGTACTGCAGGGGAGCAGCCTCCGAGGCCGTGGCAGCAACAATGATGGAGTACTTGAGGGCCGCGTTCGCCTCGAGCGTCTGCGTCAGCTGGGCCACCGTCGAACGCTTCTGACCAATAGCAACGTAAACACAGTACAGCTTCTTGCTCTCGTCCGTGCCGGCGTTCAGGGGCTTCTGGTTCAGAATGGCGTCGATACCAATGGCCGTCTTACCCGTCTGACGGTCACCGATGATCAGCTCACGCTGGCCACGGCCAATGGGCACAAGCGTGTCAACAGCCTTCAGACCGGTCTGCATGGGCTCGTGAACAGACTGGCGGGGCAGAATGCCGGGGGCCTTCAGCTGGGCCCGGCGGCGCTCCTTCGCGTTGATGGGGCCCTTGCCGTCGATGGGGTTGCCGAGCGCGTCGACAACACGGCCGAGCAGCTCGGGGCCGACGGGAACGTCGACAATGTTACCCGTGCGCTTGACGGTCTCACCCTCACGCACAAGGGCATCCGAGCCGAACAGCACAATACCGACCTGGCCGGCCTCCAGGTTCAGGGCCATGCCCTTCACGCCGGAGTTGAACTCAACAAGCTCCTCAGCCTGGATCTTGTTGAGACCGAAAACACGGGCAACACCGTCACCGATGGAAAGCACACGCCCAGTCTCGTCGAGCGTGGCCTCCGAGGAGACGCCGCGGATGCGCTGCTCGAGGATGGACGACACCTCCGTGGGGGCCGCCTTGGCGGCGTAGCCACGGCGGGCGCCGGCGAACGGGCGCGGGAGCGCAGACACCCGCGAGGAGAGACGAAGGGCAGATCTGAACATGGCTAAGTTGTTCTCTATCTGAGGGGGTGGTGGAGAAAAGAAGGGGAGAGTAGGTGAGGTAGGGAAAAAAAGGGGATTGGGTGCTCCCGATCGCTGGCTTACCTCATCAGCGCTATTTGTGCTTAGCAATGCCCCCGGGGAAGCTCGCGCGAGTGGGCGAAGTGATTGGGCAGTTCGCGCCTAGTGTGTGGCCACGTGCGCGCTGGGTTGGGACCAGAGAGTGATTGGGCGTGGGCCCAGTCAGTCTGCTAGAACATGGCAGCGTTCCGCGCGCGCTGGCATGCGGTGCGCGCGAGCGGAATGTTAGCGCCGGGCACCTCTGCTCGGATCAGCGGTTTAGGCAAAAGCTAATTATTAACAATTTCGTTTTATTAGATGAGTAGAATTCGTGTACGGCGTGGGCCGCAGTCACAGTCACAAGAACAGCTAACGGCCGTAACTGATCCGTGCATGGTCGAGGCGGAATACGTAAAGCACACCCACTTTTACTACTCCCGAAATTATTTCAACAAGAAAAGAAAAAAGAAAGAAACTGGTGCGCTAACAACACGCGCGGCGCGTTGACCCACCCCGCAAAGTGAACTCGCGCGCTTCTGTCCCCGAGCCGCGCCACGTGACAGCCATCGAGTCGTATTCGGCTAGGCGCGTGGAGAGCACCAATGACAAAGCCGAGAAGTCGAGCCAAACGATCTCCACCGTCCCCCATCCACACCAAAAATGCTGCGTCGCACTGGTGTTGTCTCCAACCAGATCTTCAAGCGTCTGAACCATCAGATCAGTTACAAGCCCAATCCCGAGAAGGCCAAGGCCTACGCCTCGTTCCAGAAGCACGCCGAGGAGCATGCGGTGGGCACGACGGCCGTCTGGCGCAACATCTCGCTTGCGACGATCCCCATCCTCATCGCCTGCGCGTGGTACGTGTACCCGAAGGAGAAGCATCACATTGAGCACCTCGAGCATCTCGTCTCGCTGCCCGACGAGGACTGGCCGCCCGAGATGGAGTACCAGAACGTCCGCACGCGCAAGTTCTTCTGGGGCGACGGCGATAAGAGCCCATTCTGGGGCCCGACGAACCACCACAAGCAGGAGTAAAGATTTAAATGAGTTTTAACAATGTACGAACGTAGCATGTGTTTTCACGCCGCGCGTAGGCCACTGCTCGTAGGTAATTGCTCGTAAGCCAGTGTTCGTAGGCCCGCCGCGCGTGCCGCCAGTGCAATAAATAGCTGCGCTTATGGGGCTTGTGTGGCGTGAGCGTCGGCTGTCTCTGGAACTCTTGAGCAGTTGAATGCAGTAGATGCCACTACGGGCGCCATTGGGCGCAGTCTCGTAAGTGCCCCACTGCCGCCGGCCTGGCCAAGTGGCACCATTGATCCCCTGCCTCTAAATCATGTATATGGGACTGCGCATTAAACGACCGTGCATATTTCGTGCTCTGGGGCAGCGAGCACTGTCGTATTTCCGTCTTGGTTACGTCAATGGTACAGCTTGTTTCATGTCTATGTAGGGAATCCTCGCGTGTCTGGCCGCGTGTCTGGCCTTGCGCCCACGCCTATATTTGCGGGGCGTTGAATACAAACAGGTTATTTGTCGCAGCGATTGCAACCGTGTTCTCGTACGGGTGCCAGCTCAGATGCAGTATGTTCTTGCGGAAGTCGACCTTTGTGCTGTTGCGGCGGCTCATGCGCAGGCGGCTGGCGCGGTTCCCGCGCGCCGCGTCGTCGTGTGCATTCGAGCGCTTGCGGAACACGTTCTTGTCCGCCGTGAGCGAAACCACCTCCTGCTCGCTGCCCTCGGCATCGTCCTCGTCCTCGTCCATCATGTCGCTGTCCACGGCCGAGTCGTCGTGGCGCGCGCCGTCCATGGCGAACGGCTGCGTGCCGCGCCGCGAGCGGCGACTACGGCGGTCGCGTGCGCGCGAGCTGCGCGCGTCGTCGCGCGCCTCGTCGTCTTCCATCGCGTCGTCGTCCTCGGCCGCGGCGCGCGCGCCCGCCGCGCGCGCTGCCGGCGCCGCGCCGCCGTTGATGGCGTGAGGATAAATAAAGAAGTTGTTCGAGTACGAGCCCGTCATGATGCTCTGCGAGTCGCCGGAGACCTCGACCTCGAACTTGTCGAAAATGGACTCCGTCTCGTACGACGCGCACAGCATGTGCCGGATGTTCTCGTGGACCTGGATCGTCTTCACGGGCTGCCGCTCCATGGCCACGTCCCAGATCTTCACCGTCATGAAGTCGCGCGCAATTATGTACCGCCCGTCGCGCGAGTACTTGATGTCACTGATGGACGACGTGATCTCCGTGAAAAACGAGTCCTCCATGGGGTCGCCCGGGTCCTCGTAGATCTTTGCGTAGTTGTCACACAGCGCGCGCTCGCGCATGTCCGCCATGCGCACGTTGCCCTTACATGTGCTGTATATGAACTCGTTGCACTGCGTCGGGTGGCACTCCATGGCCGTGATGACTTCCGTCAACTCCTCCATGCTGGCCGGGCGGATGTCGACGATATTGAAGCTCTGGTTCGGCACGTCGAGGTTCCAGAGGTTGATGCGCAGGTCGTCGCTCGACAAAAACGTCTCGTTATCGCTGTTCACGCTGATCGAGTTGATGTGGTACGCGTGCGCGTTCGCATACGTGCGGCGCGGCGTCGTCGCGACTATGGTGTCATGCAGGTTCATGCGGGGCAGGCGCAGCTGCGAGATGGGCACGTTTGCAAAATTTCGCGAGTTCAGTCGGTCCGTGCCGTTGTTCTCGGCAACGACCTTGATCGACTTCTCAAACACCTTCCACAGCTTGATCGTCTTGTCATTCGTGGACAGCAGGTACCGCGCGTTGTTTTGCGGCCGGCACCAGCGGATCTGGTTGATTTTCTCCTCAATCTCGAGCGACTTCAGGTAGTCGAACTCGCGGTCGTGCGACTGGAACTCCGTGTAGAACTTGTACTCCGAATTCTGCTCCTCCTCTCGCTTGAACAGCACGACGCGTCCGCCGCAGTCGCCCGTGGCCAGGTACTCGCCGCTGTGGTCAAACTCAACGGCGCTGATCACGTCGCCCTCCGTCACATTGTCGATGTCGTTCTTGTCGCCAAAGCATTGCGTGAAGTCCCAGTTCCGTGCGCCGCTGTCCTCAGCTTCTCGCGGGGCGCTCTGCACCATTCTGCCAGGGCTGTTCTCGGGCTAGTAACGCAATGGTAGTCCAGAACCGCTAAAGCGTTCGTGCGGGTCCTCTTTCCGCGCGCCTCTGAGCTAAGCTCAGCTAAGCTGGGAAGTCCGCCTTGTGTGACCCTTAGTGCTACCATCTCGGGCGCGGAGGACGAGCTTCTGCTGGTTCGGCGCACACCCGGCGCGCGCACGTTCATGGACACGCTAGCGTTCGCTCAATGTTTATGGGTTCAAAATAATATGACAGGGGTTGTGCTTTAGGGAGGCCTTTATTGCATACTGATGAGATAAGTGCATTTTGCAGTTGTGCCTCTTTGCCGCCTATAACTTTGTCGCTCGATCGCGTGCGGCACACAGAAGTCCTGCAAAGAATGGAATGGTATAATTGCCCGACCTAAGGTTCGCGAAATGCTGTTTTGCTATCTCGCCGTTACGTGCTAGCATGCATGCATGCGCGCGCGTGCCGGTCCGGTGGTGTGTGTGCGTGTGCGCCCGCTCCCTCTCATCACGTGCATACACATGCACACAAAAATGTATTTGGGCCTGCATTCTCGCGTTGGATACTCAGGCAAATGCCCGGTCCCGAAGACGCGTCTGAGAGCAAGGACCAGAAGCCATCGGCTCCGCAGCGGCTTCAGGGCCTCAGCGCCCGGGGCGGGGCGCGCGGCGGTTTGCGGGGCGGCCGGTTCGTTCCCAATGCCGTGGGCCGCCGAAGCAAAGAGGAGCGCGAGAGCAGCGCGCCGGCCATGAAGGCTCAGGAGCCCGCGGACGACCAGGACCGCCGCGGGCTGCAGAAGGGCAAGATGGAGCGCCGCAAGGCGCGCCAGTTGGGCATGCGGGGAGAAGCGGCTGGCCCGCTTGCTGCTCCGACCATTGCCGCGCCTGCCGGCCGCATGGGCGCAGCAGCGCCGACGGGATCGACGGGCTCCGTCTCATACGGTGGCGCGGCCCGCAGCGTGAAGAGCGAGCAGGAGATCGAGAACATGCAGGCTCACCTCATTGTCGGCGACGACGGCAGAATAGATGTCGCGACGGGCGGCAACGGCGAGGCGTTCTTCCCGCTGCGCGTGCCGTCGTCAACGGCCGCGCCGGGCGGGCTCGACGACGCGGCGGACTCCGCGCACAACGAGGCGAAGGCCGCGCCCGAGGCTCCTGGCGAGCTCGAGGCGAAGGTCGAGGACGCGCACGCGTCGGAGGTCCTCAACTTCGAGGAGGGCCAGCTCTATCTTGTGCAATTGCCCCGCATAGGCCACCTCGCCGCCGCGAAGGCCCCCGCGGGCGCGCCGCTCACGGACGGCGTGAAGCGCGAGGACGCAGAGATGCCGGACGCGCCCGCGGACGCCGAGGCGGCCGCTGCCGCGGCCGACGCGCCGCCGGACAGCAGCGCGCCCGGGCTCGAGGGCCAGCTCGGCACGCTGCGCCGCCACGCGTCGGGCAAAACGACGCTGCTCATCGGCGACACCGTGTTCGACGTCACGCTCGGCTCGGCCAGCGTGAGCGTCGAGGACGTCGTGCTTCTCAACGACGAGGGCCATACGGCGTACCCGCTTGGCAGCGTTAAGAACCGCGTGCTTGTGACGCCAAACCTAGACAGTCTGCATATATAAATTATTCATCGCTTGCACTATTCTGGACTGTCTCTGCTGCTGCTGCGGCGGCGGCGGCGGCGGCAGCGGCGGTCGTCGCTGCCGCGTCGCTGCCCGTGGCGTCCGTGGCGTCCGTGCTGTCGCGGGCTGCCGTTCCTGGCCGGTTCGGGTTCTGGGCGGGGCGGTCTAGGGACGCATCATCGCGCTCAGACTGGCGGTGCGGCCGCAGCAAGTGGGCCGTGCTTTGTGAGATGGGCAGAAGCCGCAGCAGCCGATGCGCCGGGGCCGTGTGACTGCGGTGAAAGGACGGGGCACTGCGAGCTTGGCTGGTCGCGCCGGCCGCGCCGGCCGCGCTGGGGCTCGGCGCCGCCGTCTCACGCAGCGGCCTCGAGTCGGGCCTCGCGTCGCCGCGGAGCGACTCGCTCACGCGCCGCATGCGCCGCCGCACAAAGTAGAATGTGTGGCCGAGGCCGTGCCCATGCGGAGCTGGCGGGCGCTCGTTCTTCACAAGGTTCCGCAGGTCCGTGCGGCAGAGCGGGCACTTCGACGACGACTTCAAGAGCCATGGGTCGACACAGGTCGCGTGGAAGTGGTGGCTGCACGGCAGTGCGCGCAGAAGCTCGCCGGCCTGGAACTCTTCGAAGCATATAGAGCAGACGTCCTCGTCTTGGTTCACGTAGACGCCAATAGCTTGCTCGCTTGCACTCTTCTCGTTGCGGGCCGTTGTGTTACCACTGCTGCTGCCGCTGCCGCTGCTACTACTAGTACTACTACTTCCGCTTTGCGGAGTCTTTGCTGTCGTCCTTGACGGTGCGGGCTTACGCCTCGTCGGCGGCTGCGCGGGTAGTTCAAGACTGCTGGCCGCTCGTCCCGTGAAGGGCGCTGTGCCGCTCGCCTGTCGCCCCGACGAGTTACTAGGCATGGGCTCGGGAGATTGGCTCGCGCGAACCGCTTGCAGTGGAGACCGGCTCAATTGAGGCTGGTTCGCGGGTCGGTGCTCGTCTATCGTCTGCAGCGACGTGTTCGCCTCGTGCATTATTGGAAATGGAAACCCGTCGGTTGAGTATTTTGGCGGCGCCTCGGCGCTGGGCGATGCAGCCGAAGCCGCGAGGCGTGCCGTTTGGCCCGGTGTGTAGCCCGGGGTCAGGCCCGGAGTCGCTGCGGGCGTCGCGCCCGGGGTCAGGCCCGGAGTGCGCTGCGGCGTGCGCACGCCGCCGCTGAATGCGTACGTGTTTACTTTAGCCGGAGCCGGTGCTGAAATAACGGCGGGCGAAGGCAGCGGGGCCGCGCTTGGTGACTGGGCTACGGCTTCAACGGTCCGCTGTTCGGCGCCGCTGCCACGCCGTCGTCCTCCAGGTCTCTCCGGATGGGCAACGGCATTAGGGCTATTTCTGGCGCTGCCGTTGTCGCTGGCGCTGCCGGTGCCGCTGCTTTGTCTCTGCAGATGCGACTGGTTTGGCTTCTCCTCCTGGCCGCCATCGGTGCGGGCCTCAACGTCATGGGCGCCCGTGCGAGCCGCACCAGCGCGGCTGTTGTCGACCCTGACAAGCGGCACTGAGTCGAGCATTGCTCGCGCGAGGCCGCGCGCGCGCTCCTCGCCCGTGCCGTCCGTGTTGTAGCGCTCGGGATGGCGGCACACGCGAATGATCCCGCCAATGAGCACAATGATGAGGATGAATGCAAAGACGCCGAGCGCAGCGTACAGAGCAATAAGCCCGCCGCTCTTAGCACTGCCTCCGCTGCCGTTTCTCGTGCCTGCGCTGATCGTGCCGCGCATGGCCGTGCCCGTGTCCACCATCGAGGCGATCTGCAGCGCCGCGCCGAGCGTCGTCACCGTAAACATGTTCGGAAAGCCGTGCTTGAACAGTAACCGGTCCGGCACGAGCATGCACGCGGCCGCCGTGCCGCTGTAGAACACAGCACAGTCGATTTCCTGGACCTGGATCTCGGCAATGAGCGCGTCGACGGTCGTCGCGTTCAGATCGCAGTTTATGAACGGCAGCGAGGGCGCGTGCATGGCCTGCGGCTCTGCCGAGAGGTCGATGCGCAGGTCCTGGCAGCGCGTAATGTCTCTCACGCGCGTAAGGGGCGTGATGGCGGCCGTGAACTGCGCGCTCGTGTCGCTAGCATCCGTTACAACGAGATTGTAGGCCGCGTCGTCGCCGTTAGTGTCCGCACCAGGCGTCTCCACCGAGGGCACAATGGGCGACTCGTCTTTGCGTCGCTGCCAGTACATTTGCTTCGTACCATTCCGCGCCACAAGCGTCATACTCAAATAAGCGACGTCTTGGCCGAACGCCGTTTCTCGGTGCTCGCCGAACCTTGTTCAGCCCGGCTTTTTTTCGCGACTTTAAGTTACATTTGTATGCAGATGTTGCATGCAGCTCAAGAAGGACTGCCTCATCATTCATGACATCACCGGGCCATGTCTGCGTTAGGCCCGGGCGCGACTCACGGCCGTTTAACGCGGCGTAAATTTAAATTGAAGCCAAGGGTGTGCGCAGGGTCCGTTTTTAAACGGCACGAAATAGGCTCCCCTTACGGCGGCCACTGCCCTTGTGCGCGGCGCGCCTTGTCACGGCCCCGGCGCGCCTCATCCCTCCCGCCAGGAACGTAAGGAACGCACATGCACATGCATATCGGTCGGATACAGGCGGCACGCGGCCCGAAACCCGCTCGGCTGTGCACTGCTTATCGACACGTGACTCGCCCGCCCCCGTAGTCGTCCCTCAGCCACGCCGAAGTGTCCGACTTCGAACTGGGTTATAAGCGCGCGAGCCGACATAAGAGACGCGATTCGAATGCCGTTAGCGGACTACTTGAAATACCAGGCCGGGTACGTGCCGCGCGAGGACGCGGCCGCGCAGCAGCGGTGCTTCGAGTACCTCGAGGCGACGATCAAGCAGCTGCAGGAGGAGCAGAAGGACGACCCGGACAACCAGAACCTGAAGAACCTGGAGCAGCTGTTCCAAAACCTCGAGTCCGTGACGGAGGTCGCCGAGGGCTCCGTTCGGCTAAACCGCGCGAACACGTTCTGGCGGTACTGGGACCGCAGCAAGCGGCAGATCATCATGACGAAGGAAAAGACGCACGACGACTACGAGATCCAGGACAAGCTCGAGCAGCTCGAGGAGGGCCGCTACACGCAGGAATAGAGAATGATGAAGGTTTGCGTTACGTGGACATAATAAATAAATAATAATCGGAGAAATGCGGATATATACAGGCAGGATCAGAAGCGCCCGGCCTCGAGATCCTCGATGACCTCGTCGGCCTCGTCGTCGTCGCCCTCGACGAGCTCGACCGTCGAGTACTTGAGCTGGTCCCACGTGCGCCAGAACCGGGCGCTGTCGTGCGGGTCCGGCGACGACACAATGTAGCCGAGGTAGTACTTTGCGTCAAGCAGCTTGTTCTTCTGGCGCATGAGACTCTGGCTCTGCGGCTGCAGACTGATGCTGTCGCCCGAGCTGCGGGCGCGGCGGCCGCGCGCGTCGGGACAGCTCTTTGCTCGCGGCGCATCGAGCCAGCTCTCGCCGCTCGACGAGCCAAAACCGCCAAACATGGGGTCCTCGGCCTCGCTAACGGGCGAGTGCGGCATGTACTTCTGACGCTCGGCGTACGACGTCGAGTCGCAGTACTCAGCCCACACGGCGTCGATGGCCGAGTGCAGGTACTCGTAGCAGCGCTGTCGCGCAGCTACGTCTGAGTCTGGTAGGCTCATGCTCTTGCGTTTGCGCATCATGTGCTCGTCGTCCTCGTCGTCGAACGGCCCGTTCTCGAGCCCAAACAACGGCGGCGAGCTCGGGAACGAGACAGGCGGGTACGCGGATGCTGGTGCGCCGTAGCTTCCGGCCAGCGACGCAACGACCTCGCGCGACGGGTTCGGCCCGCCGTCTATAGACGTCGTTGTGCGCCGGCGCTTGCGGAAGCGGCGAGAGAGCACAGAGACATGAGTGCGCTCCTCGTCTTCACTCGAGAACCCGTCATTCTCAGCTGTAAACACTTTGCGTTGCGAGCCGAGTTGCGGGCCCAGTTGCGGGCCCAGCTGTGGACCCAGCTGTGGACCCAACTGTGGACCGCGGTGGGCCCGCCCTTGCCCCGGAATGAGCCGGGGCTGCGACGCCGGCGTGATGTCACGCGTCGGCGTCGCCGTAGGGGTCATGATATGGGTATTCATTCTGCTGACTCAGAATAGGCGGCGAAGGCAAAAATTTGCACGGCAAATGTCCACGGTGGCGGCAAAAAGGGGGTGCGTGGCAAAAAGACGAGCCAGTTTTGCGGGCTTCGGGTCCGGTTTGCGGCGCTTGAGGGGCTCAGGACGATACTGCGCGGCTCAGAGTCTAGGCTAAGTGGGGGATCTCGGTCCTGCTCCGTCTGCGTTGCCCTCTAACACTCCTTGCCGAAATTCAGAGCGCTTGCTGCAAAGGCGGGTGCTGTGTCGTCTCCGAGTTCTGAGTGGCCAGCTTGGGAACGAAGGATTATGTAGGTGGGAGACAGCCAAAAGGGGGGGACGGCCATCCCGCTTAATCATCCACACTGATGGGTCCCCCTGATCAAGCACAAGCCTCATGTTCGGTTCGTCAAATGCGCTCATGTGACCCCAGTCTGCAGCTAGCCTTTAATGGTTTCATGGCTGTAACAAAGGCTAAAAGCGCGGAGCACAGACGTGCGTTAATTTAGAGGAGGAATTGAGTACGCACTGCTTTTTAAGAGGCTCGGGTCATCGTGAGCTGGGTTTCTAACTGCATACTTAGCTCAGACGTACTTCAGCATCATTTCCTTGGTTTCTTATTTAGTTACTTCCGAAACCAAGTTCTCTATAAGCACAACCTAGTCGTTCAAGTTGTTTGCGAGTTTTCTCTGAGCCGGCTGAGCGTGCCATCTAGTGTTGACGACCCGCACCTTACACTGCGTCAACTAATCAGCTTGCCTATGAACCCACATAACCTGAACACAATCCTGGTTTGTGAACCCACAATAGCCGGCAAAAGCAGATACTATCAAACACTGTCAGATTCTATCAGAGACTATCAGAAACTATTAGTATCTAATTGCCTACGCCCCTTTGATAATATACGCCCAATCTTACGACCAGCGGCCACAATCGTGCTCGCGCGTGTCCACTCTAGTTCGCGACCTGTTAGAGACACTCGAGGTGCTCAGCGTTTCACCATATTTCACGACACTGTAGGCATTAATTGGCTGCGGCGCAGCACGAACAACTTGCATTTAGCGGTACTGCGCGCGCCAGCCGTGCCTGATGCCTGACCCACCGCCACACTAAGTAACGTGACTGGCCAGCTGCCTTTGAGGCCGGAGGGCCAACAGCGGGCGCACGACACACCTCTATGGCGGAGTACACACCGTTCCGGCTGAGCCGCACAATCAGTGCGCACAGCAACGATGTGCGCGCCGTGGCGTTTCTGGACGGCGCCGTGGTTACGACGAGCCGCGACGGCACGGCGAAGCTGAGCAATGCGGGCGGCGACGCGCAGACGCTCGTCGACGGCGGCCAATTCCTGAACTCCGTGGCCGCCAGCGAGGCCGAGAACGCCGTTTATGTGGGCGCGCACGACGGCACGATCACGAGGATCGACCTGGCGAGCCAAGACGTCCTGGTCTATCTTGGACACGCGGCGAATGTATCGTGCCTCGACGTGCGGGCGCCGCTCGTCGCGTCGGGGTCCTGGGACCATAGCGTGCGCGTGTGGACGTCGCCTCAAGAGTCTGTCGTGCTTAAGGGCCACACGCAGAACGTGTGGGATGTGAAGTTTGTGAGCGACACGCAGCTGCTCAGCGCGAGCGCGGACCGCACGATCAAGCTGTGGGACGTCACCACGAAGAGCGCTGTGCGCACGTTTGTTGGGCACGAAGACGTCGTGCGCAGCCTGGCCGTGCTGTCGCCGACGCACTTCGCAAGCACGTCGAACGACGGCTCCATCATTGTGTGGGACCTCGCGTCGGGCAAGCCGCAGGCGCGGCTGCGCGGACATCAGTCGTTCGTGTACTCGCTGGCGAAGCTCGGCGAGCACGGGCTCGTCAGCAGCGGCGAGGACCGGTCTGTGCGCGTGTGGGACTGGGCCGAGGCGCGCGCGCTGCAGACGATTTTAATGCCGTCCATCTCGCAGTGGTGCGTGGCCGTTGACGCGGCAAGCGGCGACTTTGTCGTTGGGTCGTCTGACAACACGGCGCGCGTGTTCACGCAATCAGCTGAGCGTTGTGCGCCGGCGGCGGCTCTGCAGCAGTTCGACGAGGCCGTCAAGGCGTCGGCGCTCGGCGAGAACGAGATCGACGAGTCGCAGATTGCCGACGCGAGCGTGCTACAGCGCAAGGGCACGCAGGAGGGTCAAGTGGTCGTGGTGCGGGGCGCCACGGGCCAGATAGAGGCTCACCAGTATGCGGGCGGCGCCTGGACAAAGGTGGGCGACGTCGTGGGCAGCGGCCAGTCAACAGGCTCGAAGAAGGCGCCGTTCAACGGGCAGCAGTTTGACTATGTGTTCGACGTGGATATTGAGGACGGCGCGCCGCCGCTGAAACTGCCGTTCAACAACACGGACAACCCGTACGTGGTCGCCGAGAAGTTTGTGCTCGACAACAACCTGCCCGCGTCGTACGTACAGCAGGTCGTACAGTTCCTCATCCAGAACTCGCAGGCAAAGAGCTTCGACACGGCGAGCGCCAGCGGCGCTAGTGGTGCTAGCGGTGCTAGCGGAACCAGTGGTGCCAGCGGCGCCAGTGGTGTGCCTAGCACGGGCAGCACGGGCAGCACGGGCGCGGCGTCGGGGCCGCTCCCGCCCGTGCTCCTCTACTCGCAGGTCTTATTTCTAAAGGCATTCCAGAAGGATCAGCTCGTGAAGGCGCTTGAGAAGAGCGCGAATGCGCGCGGCGACACGATCCAGCAGTTCCAGATCGACTCGCTGCTGAGCTCGCTGCCGAGCTCGGCCTCGGAGCTGCTGCAGGTCGCGCTTGAGCTGAAGAGTCGCTGGGCCGACAACCTGCCGGAGCTATTGCCCGTGTTCGACGTCCTGCGCATCGCCGTTGCCGACGCGGCGTCCGTGCCGCAGCACGCCGTGTGGGCGCAGCTGCTCAGCGCCGTGGACCCGGGCGTGCCGAAACACGCGCTGCTGGCCACGCGCGGCATCGTGAACCTCGTCGCGCGCCCAGACTTCAACGCCGGCGACGTTGCGACGAAGACGCTGCTCCAGCAGGCGCTGTCCATGGAACAGGACGTCGCGCGCGCGGCGGCGCCCCTCGGCAAGCCGCTGGCCGTGGCGCTGGCGACGCTCGCGCTGAACCTGGCCGTGCGGGACCCGCCTGGCCTCGACCTCGGCCCGTTCTTCAGCGCCGTCGGCCCGCAGATGCGCGGCTGCGGCGACTCCGAGGCGCTGTACCGCTTCGCCCTGGCCGTCGGCCTGCGCACGGTGCAGTCGCCAAGCGAAGCGGCCGCGTACTACCGCAAGGAGTGGCTCACGGGTGTTTCGGACGAGAAGCGCGTGCGCGAGCTTTTGGACGTCGTCCTGCCGCGCCTCCTCCACTAAAAGTGGACCCACTAGTTACACTAGTTACACTAGTTATAACTGCGCCCAGCGCTCCACACGGGAGCCTGCGGAGGCGCACACACTAAATTAAGGAATTTTAAACTGTTTAGTTACTGCGCACACGCGAGCGTTGGCGGTAACCGTTGGCGGCGGCCGTTGGCGGTGGGCGCGCGCGGCCCCGCCGCATACTACTACGACTAAGCATCACAGCGGCGGCGTCTTCAACCTTCGGCTCTAGCGAACAGAGCGGCAGAATGAGCTCGAAGCGGCGGACGTCAGCGGCGGCCGGCGCCAATGACCGGTACTCGCTGCTGATGAAGAAGCTGTACCAGGTCCGCGTCGACGGGCGCGCCGTGGTCGAGCTGTTCACGGAGGTCCCGGACGTGCAGATGTACCCGGACTACAGGGACGTTGTCGACGTGCCAATATCGCTGGCCGAGATCGGGAAGCGCGTGCGCGTGGGCGCGTACGACACGGACGACTCGGTGATTGCTGATTTCGAGCTCATGGCCGAGAACGCGAAGGCGTACAACGGCGACGACTCGCCCGTGTATGACGACGCCGTTGACATTCTCGACTTTGTGCTGCTCTACTTCGGGCGGCCGCTGAGCCGCACGACGCGGGCGCGCCTGCAGTTCCAGATCTTGAACGAGCTCGAGGGCTACAAGTACAAGGGCCGGCGGTTCAGCGACGCGTTCATGACCGAGCCCGACCCGAAGGCATACCCGTCGTACTACGACGTCGTGAAGGAGGCGACGTCATTCACAAAGGTGCGGAAGCAGCTTGAGGAAACGCCGCCGGGCTCGTGGAACGAGTTCCGCGCGATCACGGAGCTCATATTCTCGAACGCGATGCTCTATAACCAGGAGGGCTCGCAGATCTACAACGACGCGCGCTCGCTGCGCAAGCAGCTCGACACGAAGATCAAGAAGTACAGCCAGCTGCCGAAGCACCTTGCCACAGCGCTGCCGAAGTCGGCCTCGTCGTCGCGGCGCGGCTCCGACGACGAGAGCGCCGACGGCGACGATGCCGAGCGCATGAGCGTTGACGACGACGAGGACGACGACGATGAGGACGACGATGAGGACGAGGAGGCGCTGCCCGAGGTGCCGCGCTACGAGGACGACGACGACGAGGACTTCGAGGCCGACTTCGACGACTTCGACGACGAGGACCTGCCCGAGAACGACGACGACGAGGATGCTGACGCGCGGAGCATGGGCGCCGACGGTATGGGCCCGCAGTTCATGCAGCCGCAAACAGTCTACGACGAGATCACGACGCGCCCACCGGGCCAGGCACCGGACGCGGCGCTGCTGCGCATGGTGACGTGCCAGTCGACGCCGATCCCGCCGCAGATGGCCGTGAACCTGCCCATCGAGGACGTGAAGCGCGCCGAGAACGATATGCTGCAGCTGCGCATCCCGCCTTCGCCGACGCTCGCGTTCACGACCTACGCCACGACGCTGCCGTACTACCAGTCGACGCTGCGCCTGTCCGTGCTTGTGAACAAGGACGTGCACCCGCTGCAGCTCACGGTCCTGCTCAACGGCGGCAAGATCATGCCGCTGCCCGCGGCGTCGCCGCAGCAGCAATGGGAGAACTTCGACGTCTCGCTCGCGCCGGGCCTGAACCAGGTCACGGTCATTGCCATCAAGGCCGCCTACGGCGGGTTCATCCGCCACTACGGCCCGCCGCCGCTGGCCGACGCCGAGCCGGACGAGGAGCGCATGGTTCTGTTTTTGAACCTGTCGAAATGAGTACGAAACTCAAACCAAAAGGAAAGAAACACAACCAAAAAAATGACGAACTTAATCTGTACACATAGGGTGGCTATATAGGAAGCTAAGCAGCCGCGCGGGCCTACACTTAAACGCTAAGCGGCTACGGCCGGCGCCGCGCCGCTGTAGTACTCCGGCGCAAACACGGCGAGGCACTCAAGGGCCTCGCCGAGGCTGTCCATGAACCCGTTCACGCCGACGCGCAGTGTGCGCTCGGTCACGCCCATAAACGAGACAAGAACGACGTTCTCGCGCAGCTCAAGGCTCTTGCTAAACTCGGCAGGCTTCAGCTCCGGGTCCGGCCGCAGCGTGTTGAACAGGGCTGCGGCCTGCGCGGCCGTCGGCAGCGGCACCTCGAGCGTGAGGCGGTGGTCCATAACGTAAGTTGGAACGGCCGGCGCCGAGCTCATCTGCTCCACACGGCCGTCGCGCTTTGCCTGCTGACGGACCGAAGTACACTAACGAAAGCTCGCGCGGGTTACGCGCGCTTCTAGAAACGGGCGCTTAATTGGCGCCGTCTGGTCTTAACTGATTTTGAGGGCCGCGCGTATGCGCACACATATAAGAGGGGCGGCGCAGAGGCGAAGAGCATTGACCTTCAAGGACAGCCGCGAGCCGTGGCCGGGCCAAGTGTGTGGACGCCGTGCTGTGCAGCACGCTGTGTGCCGTCGCGCGCCCGTTGACGCGCCCGTCGGCGCGACCACGCTCGACAGTGCAGCCACCAGGGCACGGGCCCGCGGCCGGGGATTAGCCCTTACGTGAGCCGCCCGGGGGGAGGGCGACCTTCTCCCTAACTGCAATGACGACGTTCACGGAGCTGCCGCAGGCGTTTGTGCTGCGCAATGGCGACGCCGCCGTCACCATTGACCGGTCCACGGGTCTGATTGCCGCTGCGAGCATCGAGAAGGCCGCGCAGATTGCCGCCGGGCAGCCGTCGCTGGCAATTGCCGGTGTGCTGGGCATCGCCGCGCTGCCGTTCGCGAAGCACATTGTGCTCGCCACAAAGAGCGTGCGCGCCGGTGACATTCAAGGCAAGGCCATCTACCGCGTGACGGAGACGCGCGTGATCCCGTTCCGCGAGGATGCGAAGGACGCCGAGTACGTGAACCTGCTGCGCTCGCACCTCGCCGCTGCGACGCTCTACTACTCAGTGCAGCTCGACCTCACGTCGAGTTTGCAGCGCACGGCGACGATGGCCGCCGCGGGCCAGGGACCTGCGTACGACGAGCGTTTCTTCTGGAACCTCGCTCTGTCGCAGGAGCTGTTCGCGTTCCCGCAGTTCGTGTTCCCCGTCATCTATGGCGTGTTCTCGGAGGCGCAGCTCAGCGTGAAGGGCCAGCCCGTTCAGTTCGGCCTGCTCACGCGGCGCTCGCGGTTCCGCGCCGGCACGCGCTACTTCCGGCGCGGCCTCGATGCGCAGGGCAACGCCGCGAACTTCAACGAGACGGAGCAGTTCGTGGCCGTGGGCGACCGGCTCTTTAGCTACGTGCAGACGCGCGGGTCCGTGCCGGCGCTGTGGGGCGAGGTCAACACGCTGAAGTACCGGCCGAAGCTGCAGATCGGCGACGTCGACGCCAGCACCGACGCGGCCGCGAAGCACTTCGCCGAACAGAAGCGCATCTACGGCCCTCAGTTCCTCGTGAACCTCGTGAACCAGACGGGCTACGAAAAGGACGTGAAGGATCTGTACGAGCAGGTCGTGCAGCGGCTGAACGACCCCGAGATCTTCTACGTGTACTTCGACTTCCACCACGAGTGCTCGAAGATGCGCTGGTACCGCGTGCAGATCCTCATTGACCGGCTGCTTGAGCTCGGGCTGGAAAAGACGAGCTGGTTCGAAGCGAGCCGCGGCAGCGTCGTCAGTACGCAGCAGGGCTCCGTGCGCACGAACTGCATGGACTGCCTCGACCGCACGAATGTTGTGCAGAGCTGCATTGCTTTGTTCGTGCTGCAGCGCCAGCTCGAGGCTGCGGGCGTGCTTGCGCAGGGCACGAGCATCAACGATGACGCCGCGTTCATGGCCTCGTTCCGCAACATCTGGGCCGACAACGCCGACGGCGTGTCGTGCGCGTACTCGGGCACGGGCGCGCTCAAAACCGACTTCACGCGCACGGGCAAGCGCACGAAGCTCGGCGCCTTCTTCGACGTGCGCAACTCGATCATCCGCTACTACGGCAACAACCTGCGCGACGGACCGCGCCAGGACGGCTTCTCGCTGTTCCTCGGCGACTACGTGCCGTCGGCCCGCGACTACCCGTTCACGGACCGCCGCTCGCTGTGGATCCAGTCCGTGCCGTACCTGCTTGGCGGCTCCGCCCTCGTAGCCGTCCTGTCCGTGCTCTACCCGTCCGAAAACCACTCGGCGTACTTCAACGCGTTCATGTCGCTGCTGTTCACGGTGATCGCGTCGGCGTCCCTGAAGTTCATCTTCGCGCACGGCCTGCAGTACGTGAACTGGCCAAAACTGCTGCCCCTCGACTACGTGCGGTGGACGCCGCGCGGGTACGCCATTGCCGGCGAAACGCCGAGCTCGAAGGAGGAGTGACGTAGATAGATAAATGATGCATTTAGTTTAAAAGGATGTGTGTTTGGGTCTGTGTGTGTGTGTGTTTGGGTGTGTGTCTAGGCATGTTAAACCGAATTAAATCACTGCTGTGCGTCCAATAAAAAAAGAAAGAAAAAAACCTTTGCAGGAGTAGAGCCTCAAACATCTATTTACAAGCAGGCTATTAGTACTTACTTAGTGCAATGGCTTCACAAAGAACCCTGCATCCATTGGCTCCTGAAAGCCGTCGAGCCACTCGCGCAAGGCGCGCAGGCCGCCGTCGAGAGGGAGATTCCTCACAGCTAGAGCTCGGCGCAGCTCCTCCTCACTAAGCTCGCCAAGCTTCGCGCTGTTCTGCCGCAGTAGGATGTCGTCCGCGCGCACTTCCGTGATGTGCGCAAGCATGCGCCGGCGCAGCAGCGACGCCGGCGCATAGCGGTAGCCCCAGCCGAAGTCCAATGTGCGTGCGAGCTGCCGCAGCGTGCTTGTGGGCAGTCTGTACACGGACTCGGAGCCGTCGACGCGCGGGCCGCCGCGCGGGCTGCTCCGCACGGCCTCCTGCACTTTGGCGAATTCGGCATCGCGCCGCTGGCGGAACCCGACGGAGTAGCACGTTGACGGGGCGACGCGCGGACACGCGAACAGCACGACGGGCGTGAGCTCGAAGAACACGGCGAACACGACGCAGAACACGGGCAGCTTGTAGAAGTCGCGCTCCGTGCGCAGGACGGTGAGGAACTCCGCGCGCGAGACGCGCACTAACTCGTTCGACTCGGGGCGCACGTTCTGCTTAATCTGCGCCAGGTGCGCGTTCTCAACAACGGACCGCGCCAGGGCCAGGCCGTTCGCGGCGCCGTACTGCGCGCGGATCTGCGCCGCGAGCCGGCGGTTGTTCCACACGTTCTTCACTCCCGCTTTGTAGAAGGACACTAGGGACTTGCCCTTGGCAAACAGGCCCGCCGCAGGCGGTATTCTCGCCGGCAACGTCGTCGCCGCGTTCATGGCGCCAGCGAGCGAGTGCCACGACATACGCCGAAAGGGACGGGCTGAAAAAGTTCCCGCCGACGGCGCACCTCCTGCTGGGCTTGGGACAGCGGCGGCTTCCTCATATTAATTAGGCCGCACGGCGGGCATGTGACACCACACGGGCGCGGGCAGCAGCGGCTATAACCGTTCACGGCTATCGCTGTTGGGGCACATTGCCAGGCGTGAATGGAGCTCGAGCCGGTTCATTGACGGCTGATGAATCTGTTTCTGAAATGCGCTATAGCCGTGGCGTCTAGCGCGATCCAGAGCCTCGGGCTCACGCTGCAAAGAGCGTCCTACCTCGGCCTGCACGAGGCAACGGGCCACTCAAATGTACATATCTGGAGGACCGGCGTCGCCCTGTTCGTCTTGGCAAACCTGCTGGGCTCGACCGTCCAGCTCGCATTGCTCCCATTAGTGCTTGTCTGCACATTACAAGCCGCGGGGCTCGTCGCAAACAGCCTACTTGCGTGGCTGCTTCTGCACGAGCCGCTGACCAGAGCCGCCACGGCAGGCACCTGTCTCGTAATAGCCGGCGCCGTTGTGGTCGCCGCGTTCGGCGGCGTGAGCCAGGCGGATCCGGACCTCTCACTGGACGCGCTCGTCGACCTGCTATACGCAAAACACTTCGTATTCTACATGGCGCTCTCCGTAGCAGTGCTGCTCACATGCATTTACAAGGCCGAAAGGGATGTACACCTGCGGAGCTCAATTAGGGGAGTACTATTCGGTCTGGCTGCTGGCATACTAAGTGCCCATTCCTTGCTCATGGCAAAGGTCGTCATTGGCCTGCTGGTGCGGGACGTCAAAACCATTTTTAAAGACCTTGCGAGGCTCCAGTTTTGGGTGCCTCCTGTGCTGTTCCTCGCGTTCGCCCTGGGTCAGATGTGGTGCGTAAACAGCGGACTGCAGCGCACCTCCACGTCCGTGTTCTACCCACTCATCTTCTGTGTGTATAGCGTCGTTACCCTGCTGAACGGATTTGCATTCTACGGAAAGAAGAGCATGTTCGCTCCCGAACACCTTGGCTACGTCGTGCTGGGCTCATCAGTTCTGATTCTCGGCGTCGGTCTGCTTTCTTCGCGGCTTGACGATGACGGGGCAGCCGGCCCCGTAGATGCAGAGCAAGGTTCGGTCCTGAACACAGCCATAGGCTCTCCGGAGTCCTCCCTAAGGCCCGCTTTCCAGGACTCTGTATCACAGCGATCTACGAGCGCGTCGAACTCGGCGCAGCCTGATCCGCCAACGTCGCCGTCGCAGGTGCGCCCTCCGCTCGTGAACAAACGCAGCGCCGACGCTTCTCTGCTGGATAGTTCCGCAGGACCACAGTATACGTCGTTTGAATCGCTGAATCCTAATATCTCCAACCCGGACAAGTCGCGCAGCCGACACAGCGGCAGGCTGGGCAGGCACAGCCGCGGCCGCGTCCTTTCAAAAGAACAGCAAGACATTCTGCGCGAACTGTACATGTGATGATGCTAAACGACATTAAACTTATGACTTTTTCTTTTCTGGGGCCTCGAAGCCGGGACTAATGCATTGAGAACTGATTGAACCAGTGGCCTGGGGCCCGATCCTTGTCGCCGTTTTTGCTTCAAGATACCGCATTAGGATTTTTGCGTCTGCAAGATGATTATCCGACATTCCGTGGAAGATTAGGGTTCTGCCGGTCCTGACCTAGCGGGTACTGAGCGGCTTTTCGCGGCCAGGAGTTCAGCCATGAAAAGATACTGTGCATGCAAAAACCAGAGGGCCATCTGGACCTCCGAGATGCTCATTAACGAAGAGCACCCCTTTTTCACAAGCCTATTAAGGCATCCACACCTTATAAAAGAGCGGCTCGCACACGGGCCTCAAGCTCTTCTTAACTGTGCTAGATCATTAGAGCCTCATAACAAACTGAACGACCCTTAGCTCATGTTGTTGATGCGACCTTCCTTGCGGGAGGGCATGTTCGCTTATGTTCCCTGAACCTGAGTAAATTTCCAAATCAAGGAGAGCGCCGATCTTCCATAATACTTTGATGCAGACCACTCGCCGAATAGTGGAACAATCCAAGTTTTGCTGATATTTTAGGCGTTCTCGAATGATTCATTTTGTGCAGGTGAGTTTAGCTCACTCAAAACTTTTAAATGCGGAGGAGCCACAAAAGCTCGCGAACTGCCTCACCGAGTTACTCGTTAAGTTTGTCTTGTTGAGGATCGTTGGGGAAGGCCTTAGCGAGGGACGACCTCCTCGATCGACATCCAGTACCCAGCCACTAACTCCTAGAATTCCCCACAAATGCACCATATAAACCGGCTATAACAAAATGTCCTTCTCGGCAACAAGATGAACGCTCTCTCTCAAATCTCGATCATGAATCTCTGCCTCCTGGCCTTGGCTGGCGCTGCGCCGGTCGCGGTCAACGCTTCGAATTCTTCTGGCTGTTTGCAGTTTCCGTTATGGCGTGAGTACGAGGCATCTCACAATGGCTCGTCAGTACTGCAGCGCCGCGAGACGGTCGAGGGAGCACTTCAGTTCATCGGCTATAGGTACCTTGCAAACTACACGATTGGCGGCCAGAGTATCACTGCCATCCTCGACACGGGCAGCACGAATACGTGGGCCTACAACGCCAACTTCAAGCCAAGCAATGGCTATGACCCTGCGCGCTCTCCGACCCGCGACACGACCGGCGAGCCCTTCACGCAGTCTTATTTCGACAACTCCTACGGTGTGACGGGGACTTGGTTCCGCGACCGCTTCACGCTCGGAGGTGCAACTGTGGAGTCATATCCATTCGGTCTTGTGAACTACACTGACTTTGATGGGTTTGGCGAGTGGTCGCTCCTCGGATTTGGGCCTCGTGAGGCCGAGGGACTGGGGCCGAACTCGTATCCCACGTTTGTCGAGAGGCTCGTGGAGAAAGGAACCGTTGCTCGAAACATCTTCTCAATGTACGTCACAGACCAAGACTCCAGCGCCGAGCTTCTTATTGGAGGAGTGGATACGGAGAAGTTCTCTGGGCCGCTCTACACTGTTCCATTTGACCAGACGCAGGCGTTCGGAAAGGCGTTTTGGTCAGTGAACTTCAAGTTTGAAGGTCAGTCGTATACTGGAGGTCTCATTGATACGGGCAACCCAACCATCAATCTGCCTCAATCCGTTGTGGACGATCTGGCTCGCCGGTATGGCTGCTGGTGGAGCGAGAGGTACCAGGAATATGAAGTCATCGATCTGCCGCAGTCAGACGGGCTTTCATTTGAGATTGGCGGCGTCAGCATCACTGTTCCCGTGAAGGACCTCTTCCTTCCCTCGTACTATGCGAATGGCCACCAGGTTTACATGTTTGCCGTGCGCGGCAACATCAATTGGGGGAACTCGCCTGAGAATCTTCTCGGCGACCCGATCCTGCGCCAGTTGTTCTGGGTAGTTGACGTTGATAACCAGCAGTTCGGCTTTGCGCCCGTGAAGTACTCGTCCAACTCGAACGTTGTCCCCGTGAGCTCTTCGCAGATTCCGAACAGCCAGCCGGCTCCTGACCAGAGTGTGGGCGGAACGTCTTACCCCGGCGTGTCGAACTCACAGCGTGCGACGAATCCGCAGTGCCAACTCGTGAATGGGTGCTGAGCGCGACAGATCCCGAATACTAACTCGGCAAAGTCTGCTGCGTCAAAACGCTAGCTACCGCGCCATACGTGGTTGCTGCTTTACGAGCACGAGCCGGCGGCGCCGGCGTAAAAAAAGGCCAGATAAATTTACATGTGTACAACTTTTCCTCATTTTCGCTCAGCAAAGACCAGAATTACCTGCTTTTTAAACAAGGATGTGCTTGAACGCCCTTGCTTGAACGTTCGGGAGCACGTTCTTATAATGCAGATACCATGCTGTATCATCATTGCATGATGCAACGCCTGATTGCCTTGCATAGAAAACAAAATACAATGAGGAACTTTAGAGTCAAGACGGCGCAAAAGCTTCAGTAAAATCATAGTTCAACATTTATAAGTAACGAGCTTCGGCGATCGCAGCCGGAGTTCGGGTCTTTTTGCCTTCTCGGGATGCGCGTTCAACGTAAGGCTTAGGCGTAATACTAGGCTTAGAAAAAAAGAAAAGGAAGATTCCGCGAGTACGTTACAGCAAGCTCATGCCTAGGTCAACTATATCAATTAAGCGACGAGTGATCAGAGTAGGCGCTTTGCCAGTCGGTGGGCGTTTTTGAAACCATGAATGTCCGTGCACCAAGCGGGGCAAGGGCGACAACGTCGAGGCGCTAAGACGCCCAAGTCCTGAAGTTCGTACCAGAGCGCTCCTGACTTAACGAATGTGCTTTAAATTCGTCTCACGGGTAGCTGATGCGCTGATCCTCGGTCCGCGAAGTGATCGCAGGTATGCGCCGTACTTCATGCGTAGGAGCGACGCGTTCAGTGGCGCGCACGGAGGCTGGCATGCGCGTCTCCTTCCCCTGGAGGTTAGGGGAGTCATCGATTGCGGGTAAACCTGGCGCGTCCGAGCGTAGAGGTGGTACATGCTCGGTCGGTGATCCTTATTTGCGCGATACGTTGGCCTCGCAGGGACCGGCATTTTTGCGGTGAAATCTGAAAATATGCCTGCAGCACTCAGCCCCTTATTGGGGGCAGAAGTGATCTGTAGGCAATTCCCACGCAAATGGCAGCGAACAAAGCCTTGCATTCCGTGCGGCGGCCCTCCTGGCATGCAACGACTACGATAAATAGAGCGAGATGATGCGCTTCAGGCGTAGCAATTGTGGCCATGCATTTGTCGCTTTTAAGTCTTAGCTTGGCTGCAGTTGTTTCGGCGGCGCCCCTCGACTCTAAGGGTGCAGGCGTCCTTAATGTTCCGCTGCGGCGCAACTTGTCGGAGCAGCACAATGTTGCTTCAGCCCTGCACCGGCGTGCGACTCCCGAGCAACCACTTGACTTCATTGGATACCGCTATCTGTTGGACTACGAGATTGCCGGGCAGAACCTGACGGCCATTCTTGACACTGGAAGCGCGAACGTTTGGACCTACAACAAGAATTTCTCGAAGAACGGGTACGACCCGTCGCTGTCTCCGAACCGCTCTACAGACGGGCAGGCCTTTAGCCAGTATTACGGGGACGGCAGCTATGGCATGACGGGGTCCTGGTTTAAGGACGAGGTTTCTGTGGCCGGCGTGAGCATTGAGTACCCCTTTGGCCTTGTGAACAAGTCGAACTACAACGGCTTTGGCCCCTGGGGCATTTTCGGGTTTGGCCCGCGAGAAGGCGAAGACCTCGGCAATAAGAGCTACGCGACGTATGTCGAACGACTTGTAGAGCAGGGCATCATTGCTACAAACGCATTCTCGATGTACGTATCGGACCCAGACCAGGACACGGCCGAGCTTTTGATTGGAGGTGTGGACACGGCGAAGTACACTGGGCCGCTGTACACGGTCCCGTTTGACACGCACGAGCCGAGCTACGGCAAGACCTTCTGGTCATTGAACTTCACGCTCGAGGGCCATGCCTACACGGGTGGGTTTCTGGACACGGGCAACCCGACTCTGAACCTGCCGCAGTCCGTGGTCGACGACTTGGCGCGCCGGTTTGGATGCTGGTGGAGCACGAAGAACGGCGACTACGAGCTTATTGACCTTCCCAAGTCCGACGGGCTCGTAATTGAGGTCGGCGGAATCAACGTGACGGTCCCTATTGATTCGCTGTTTCTGCCGTCGTACGAGGCGAACGGCCACCAGGTGTACTGGTTCACGGTGCGGCCGAACCTTGAGTACGGCGGCTCTCCCGAGAACCTGCTGGGCGACCCGTTCCTGCGCCAGCTGTTCTATACGATCGACGTGAACACGGAGACGTTTGGGTTTGCACCGGTGCGGTACACGTCGGACTCGAACGTCGTGGCGATTCCGCCGTCGGGGATCCCGGGCAGCCAGCCCGCGCCCGTACAGTACACAAACGAGCCGTCGTACGCGGGCGAGGCGAACTCGACGCGCGCCACGAACTCGCAGTGCCAGCTCGTTGACGCGTGCTAGTAGTGCTTAGCAACTAACCCGCACCCGTTTATTACTGTGTAGTCGAAGTTGCACCGCTTGCCAAACGTGAAGCCGTGCCGGTCGTCTTGTTAACTCTATCTAATGCGCGCGTGCCTAGCTAGTGCCCATGTTGTGCTCGAAACTGCAGAGATGGAAGCCGATCTCGATGGCCGGCTCCATGAGGTTCGCGTGCTCGTAGGTGAGGACGCCGAGGCCGCCCGCGGGCAGCAGCATGGGGATGTAGCCCGACAGTGGGATGCCGACCCAGCGGTGCACGAGCATGCGCAGACTGTGGCCGTGGGCGAAGATGAGCACGTCGTTGCAGGGGTCGTCCTCCTGCATGGCCTCGGCGTGGATCTTGCGGATGTCGGCAATGAGCGAGTCGAGGCGCTCCGTGATTTCCTCGGGCGACTCGCCGCCCTCGCAGCCGTGCGTCGTGATGCGGAACGGCGTGTCGAGCCCACGGACCTTGCGCGACTCGTTGATCTGGCGCGTCGTCCAGCCCTCGTAGTCGCCGTACTCCCACTCGCGCACGCGGTCGTCCTCCGTGATGCGGTGCGTCGGGATGCTCCACTTCTTCGCGTGCAGGAACAGGTCCATCGTCTGGTGCGCCCGCAGCCGCGGGCTCACGTAGACGTGGCGCACGAACTTTGGGTCGACAAGGCGGCCCTCACCAACGCCTATAGCGCCGTCCTCGGCCACGAGCTCGGCGCCCTCCTTCAGCAAGGGCAGGTCCGTGATGCCCGTGTGGAAGCCCTTCTTGGACCACTCGGTCTCGCCGTGGCGAATGATGATGACTCGGGGCGTGCGTGCAGGCATTCGGAGCTATCGTGCTGCGCTAGCAAGTGTGCCCGACAGTGCTGATTATGAAGTCCACGCCGTGGCTCCAGCGCCCGGTGCAGAGGGTCCAGGCGCTAGGGTAGCTGGCAGCGTGGGCTGGGGCGTCTGACGTTTATGCAGCTTTGGTTTGGCGGGTCTCATGCGGGCGGGCGGCAAACCACGGCAATGCTGCGTGTCGTTGCGGGCCGCCGAAGCGCAGTCCGCAGCATCACGGATCTACGTACCGGATCGATAAGGCCCTGCGCGCGCCGTTCACAGGTGCCTGCTCGAACCGTACTTATCAGCGGTGCCGCGACGTGCTGAACCGCGGGTTACGTCAGCAGATGCCGCTGGAGGGAGGGAGGGAGCTGGTGGGGCGGAAGCTTCTCTGCACGTACAGAACTCTGAGGACACTCGTTCGCGGGACGCAGTTGCACTAATGGAGCTTAGAGGACCTACGCGGATTCGTGCGGTGTGCTTGCCCGCAGCGCTGTCTGTGTGGGCTGAGCTTTCCACGGCTGCATCGGGGTAAGGGCTCATATGTGGAGGCCAAAATAGCTGCCGCCGGGGCGTGTGGCCTTGCTTCAAGACGCATTGCACTTGTGTGCGTGCCGGCAAACTACGAGCACAAAGTCCAAGCAAAAGAAAAGAAGAGAAATACTAATCTAGCCATTGCCGTTTTTGGGCGCTCTCATCAAACCAATCAAGGCCGGTGTGAATACGCCAAAACATACGCAAGGCGCACACAGGCCTACCTACCTTATACAATTCATAATCTGTCGTTAAACTTCTGGTTGCGCTCGCTGACCTTGAACCCATCGAGCTCGTGCTGATCCTCGACGCGCTGGCGCTTTGTCTCGCGCGCGTGTGATTTTAAATGCTTCTCGGACCGCTGCACAGTGTGGTCCACGAGCGCGTCCTCGCCGCGTTTGTTTGCAGCCACTGCTTTGTAGTAGGTTAGCTCTTCTTGGCTACTCCCTGACACAGGGCCTTTTGCGCGGGAAGGTGAGGCGCCATAGCGGTCCTGCACTTCGCGTAGGGGCATGTCCCACTCCGAGCGGGCCTCAGTGTCTTCCTCGCCGGGTTGCTGCAGCCGCTGCAGCAGCGCCCTGTTCTCAGCGTCTCCCTCACGGGCCCTTTGCCTCAGCAAGGCAAACTGCTGCATGCGCGCCTTCTCCTCCTCGACAGTCACTGTTCAGGCCCAAGCACGCAGCTGGCTAGTATTTCGTGAAATACGCAGTCTTAGGTAACGCGAGCATGGCTGCGAGCGGACGCGAGGCGACACAGCGCCGTTTTGCGGCCTCATTTTCAGTTGCGCTGAATACAGCACGAGTCTCAATTACGCCAGGCTCGGCATTTGCCTAGCAAACGCGGTCTTTTCTCGCTACTGCGTCTTAGAGCTGCGGCCGGCGGGTCCTACACGCCTTGTGAGTAAGCCGCATCGTCACACGCGACGGCTGCAAAGCGGCTGGCAGAACTGCAGAGCGAGCCGTCATGTCTGACCTCGGTTCGGATGTAGCCATGGGCAGCGACCAGGAGTCTGGCTCCGAGACAGCGTCCGTGGCGTCGCAGCGAGTCAACGTGGAGGAGCGGCTCGAGAGCCTGCATCAATTGGACCAGCAGATCACGGAGATCCTGGACCGCGGCTCCGCCGTCGTCGAGGCAATTGCGAACGGGAAGCAACAGACGCGGCCGAACGCCACGTCCGAGGAGCGCAAGCAGCACTTCAAGGATGCGCTGCAGAGCTACAACTCGCTAGTCGAGGAGGTGAACCACCGGCTGCGCGTGGAGGTCAAGATGCTTCACAACGCCTCCCGCTCGCAGCTGCTGCCCCTGAACATTGCAGTTCAGGCATCGGAGTTTGGCCGTGAGAAGGAGGACGCCATTTTCAGGAGCCTCGAAAAAAGCTCATAGTTCTGAGCCTACAGCCGACTTTGCAAATGCGATTTGCGACATTCTGCGTTTGCGATTGCGTCTTTGTGGCTCTGCCTTTGCAATTGCGTGCCTCCATTGCGCCGGCATAAATTATTTACACAATTTATGGTCTACGTTGCGACGGCGCTGCACCAGACCGGCGCCGGCTCGCAGAGAACCAGCTCTCCGCATAGAAGTACAAACACATTAAACAGCATTTAGCTGCATTCCATATCTCGTTACTCCTATTGCCTTTTAACCCGCGCTCCGCCTGTACTACGTAGACGTGCGGCCGCTGAAGCTGAAGCTGGATCTGGCGAGATCCGCGAACGTCGACGGCAGGGCTCAGCCCTACGCCGTGACTCAGCTGAGTACCGCGTTGGCACCGTGGGGTACGGCGACTCACAAAAAAAATCCGGCTTAGGTTATGCAACTTTTCACACTAAATCCGGCTCAGCACCTTAACGCACAGTAACCATGTCGGAAGAGATTTTGCAGCTCCGCGGCGCCCTTGAGGGCCACCAGGGATGGGTGACTTCGCTCGCCACGTCCAACCAGAACCCCGAGATCCTGGTTTCGGGCTCGCGTGACAAGTCCATCGTTGTGTGGAAGCTCACGCTTGACACCGAGAATGTCGGTTACGCGCAGCGCTCGTTGCTCGGCCACAACCACATTGTCCAGGACGTTGCCATCTCTCAGGACGGCAGCTACGTTCTGTCGGCGTCGTGGGACAAGTCCCTGCGTCTCTGGTCGCTCAGCGATGGCTCGTCCATGCGCTTCGTCGGCCACGAGGGCGACGTCATGGCCTGCGACTTCTCCGCTGACAACCGTATGATTGTCTCGGCTGGCCGCGACCGCTCGATCAAGCTGTGGAACGTCATTGGCGAGCAGCTGCTGTCGTTCGACGGCCCGAAGGGCCACAACGACTGGGTTACGTCCGTTCATATCACGCCCGAGGAGAAGCCTCGCGTGATCTCTGCTGGCCACGACAAGCTCGTGAAGGTAAGTACCAACTTATGGTGTGGGCGGTGTGGAGATGATGTTACTATATTTGCTACTTCTGAGATTAGCATCCATGAGGCATTTTCAACCACCAAGATCTCTGATCCACTCCATTCACAACGCAATTTGAAACAGAATACTAACAATTACAGTCCTGGGATGTCTCCACCGGTGAGCTTGCTGCCGACTTCGTTGGCCACAAGAACTACATCAACACTGCTGTGCTCGCTCCTGATGGAACGCTCTGCGCCTCGGCTGGCAAGGAGGGTGTCATCAACATCTGGAACGTCGAGCCCTCCAGCTTCATGTACTCGCTGCCCGGCCAGGAGGAGGTCTTCAACCTGGCCTTCTCGCCCTCGCGCTACTGGCTTGCGGCCGCCACGGCCTCTGGCATCAAGATCTACGACCTGCAGAGCCACGCCCTCCGTGAGGAGCTGCACATCGAGACCCCGACCGGCAAGGAGCCCGTTCCTGTCTCGGTCACCTGGTCTCCTGATGGACAGGTCCTCTTCGCCGGCTACACGGACGGTGTTGTGCGTGTCTGGCAGGTCATGCGCTCGCTTGCCAACTAGGTGCGTTATCATATCGTGCACACCTAGGGCCGCAGCGGCTCCTAATCTAAATAAAATAACTTTCTTGTTACAAACTCTAAGGGCAAAAGAGACATTTAGCCGCCCCTATTTTGTTTTGGTCGGCGCGCGCGCGCAGATCGACTTCAGTTTCTAGTTTCTAGTTTCTAGATTTTAGTTTCGGGCCTGAATGAGGCTCGATGCCATCTCGCGCGGGTCCAGCTCGCGGCCAAGAAGCTCTTCAATGCACTCCTGCGGATCGCGCGCGCCGCCCCAGCGCAGCACGGACGAGCTGAAGCGCTCGCCGCCGGCGTCCCACTTTTTCGGGTCCTTGAACAGGACGTCCCACGTCATGGACGCCAAACAGCGATCAAACAAGTAGCTGTAGTACGTGGCGCCGTAGGACACAAGGTGGCCAAACTGGGCAAACTGCTGCGTGCGCTGCTTCTCCTGCGGGATCGCCGGGAAGAGCGTGCGCTGCTTCGTCACGCGGTTCGCCACAGTCTCTGAGCTGCCCTGGAACTGCTGCGTATGCAGACTCTGGTCGAGGAAGCTGAGCCAGATCTGGTGCCACGTCTCCCAGTGCTCGGTGGCCGCCTCGACCTTCGCCTGGCTGGCCAAGAACTCGGCCGCGTTCAGCCCGGGCTTCATCGCTTCGAGAACGGACGGCTGCGACACGAACTTTTCGAACAAAATGGACGGCAGCTCCACAAAGTCGGTGGCGCAGCGCGTGCCGGCAACGTTGTGCAGGTCCGTGCGGCCGATCATCGAATGGATAGCATGGCCCATTTCGTGGAACAGCGTCTGCACCTCGTGGTACTGCAGCACGATGGCGCCGTCGGCGGCGACGTTAAAGTCGCACACGAGCGCAATGATGGGCAGCTGCTTTTTGTTTGTCTCGAAGTCTTTGCGCGAGCACTGGATCGTGAAATGGGCCGGATTCGGCTGCTTCCCGGGGCGGCTCACGAGGTCGCAGTAAATGACGCCGATCTTCTCGTTGCTCGCATCGAAAACGTCAAGGCGCTTCACCTCGGGCGACCACACCTCACCGGGCGAGACCTCGCCCGGCTCGAAGTGCAGACCGAACAGCGTGCGGCAGAGGTCGTTTATTGTTTCGAACACGTCGTGCACTTGGAACGTTGGCGGCGACACAATGCGGCGCATCTGCGTGCGGTACCGCGACAACGCGTATGTGTAGTCCCAGGGTGCGGCGACGCCGCCGAGCCTCGCGAGCTCCTTTTTGGCCAGCGGGGCCACGGACTCGGCGAGCGATGTCAAGAACGCGTTCACGTTCGACGCGTTGCGCATGACCTTGTCGCCGAGCTCGTAGTTCGCATAGCAGTCATATCCGGCGAGCTGGGCCAGCTCGTGTCGGTCCTGCAGCACCGTGTCGAGCAGCTGCACCTGCTCGCGCGGGACCATGCGCAACGCGCGCCAGATCTTCTCGCGCACGTCGCTGCTCGACGTGCTGGCCACGATCTGCTCGGCCACATGCAGCTTGTGCAGCGGGATGCCGACCGTCTTCTGGCCGAACGGGTTTGTGATGCTGACCTTGAGCTGGCTGAGAAGCGACGGACTCACGCCCTCGAGTTCGCTTGCCTTGAAGGAAAGGCCCTTCAGGGCGGCACGCGAGTGCTCGGAGACGCCGAGCAGAAACAGCTGGCCCTTCACGCTGACGCTGTTCGACAGCTCGATGAAGCGCGCGACGCGCTGCGGGTCCGCCGCGAAGCCGAGGCCGCTCTTCACGAAGTCGTGCTTTAGAATCTCGGCCGTTTTGCGCTCCTCGAGGCTCAGCTCGGGGTTGCGCAGCGCCTGGTCTACGAGGTTATACAGCTCGCGGCTCGTGTTCAGCTCGCTCATGAACCCGAACAATGACTCGTGGACCTGTTGCGCGGCATTGGCCATCTGGTACGACGGGTGGCTAATACGTAGGAATGCCGCTAGGTCCACGGCCTTGCACAGCGTGTCACTGAGCTTGTCCAGCTTGCGAATGGCCGTGTTGTCAAACGTCTTTGTGTCGCGCAGCTCGGCTGCGAGCGCCCCGGCCTCGGCCAGCGAGGTCTGGGAGAAGCTGATGAGGCCCTTTGGCGAGGTGAGGCCCGGTATGCCAAATAGGCCCGTGGGCGCCCTCGAGGACGCAATGGGCGCTCGTAAATACTCGCGCAGAAGCCGCATGCTTTGCCGGGCGGCGAAATTTCACGGTGGCCTCCCTTAGTCAGTCGCACCGCCGATAGTCCTCGGTCAAATTGGAGATAACGTGGCCGCTTTTGGGCGTGCCCCGCGCATGCCCCGTGCTTTTGGGCGTGCCCTGTGGGGTTAAAGCACGGTTTCTCCGGCGCTCGCGTGCCTTACGTCGTTTAGCGGCTGTTTCCTGCGTTAAAAACGGTGCGTTGTGTCGAGTCGCGTAATGTGCCGTAGTTTAGCTTGGCTTTACCCACAATGATGGAGTGCCCGCATGGGGCGCGAAGACAAAAACGAAAAACATCAGTGCATGCGGCGGAACAAGGAGCAAATGTGTACAGAAAATAGTTGAGCAGGCAGGTGGAGGCACACGGCCGATCTCGGGCCGTGCGATGCATAGTCTTAGGTTGCAGCCGTTCAGAAACACGAGGGTTTCCTGCGAGCTGCATGCTTTTGTTTCGTAGCTATCTACATATTAATGAATTGAACTTGGTGGTTGCTTGGGCTGGTTGCTTGGGCTGGATTGGTTTGGTTTACTCCTGTTTGCTTTCGAGGAACTTTTGGTACATGTCGACGCCGCTGACAGTACCAATGATGGACTCCACAATCATGCCCGTCACGAGGTACGGGTCGATGTTCGACGCGGGACGACGGTCCTCGAAGTAGCCCTTCTTCTCTATGGCAACGGAGCGCGGGATGCGGCACGAGGCGCCGCGGTTCGCAACGCCGTACGTGAACTTGTCGCACGAGGCCGTCTCATGGCGGCCCGTCAGGCGCTGGTCGTTGTCCTCGCCGTATGTCGCGATGTGCTCCTTGTGGCGCTTGCCGAGAAGCTGTAATGCCTCCTCGATCTTCTCGAGGCCGCCGTCGGCGCGCATGGCCTTCGTCGACACGTTCGTGTGGCAGCCCGCACCGTTCCAGTCGCCAGCCAGCGGCTTCGGGTGGAATGTTACCTTCACGCCAAAGTCCTCGCCCACGCGGTGCAGCAGGTACCGCGCGATCGTCAGGTCGTCACCCATCTTGATGCCCGCGCAGGGGCCGACCTGGAACTCCCACTGCGACGGCATTACTTCTGCGTTCACGCCGGAGATGTTGATCCCGGCGTACAGACATGCGCGGTAATGTGCCTCCACGATATCTCTGCAGTTGACCTTTGTCGAGCCGACGCCGCAGTAGTACGGACCTTGGGGCTTCGGGAAGCCGCCCTTCGGCCAGCCGTAGATGTTGTCGAACTGGTCGAGCAGCGTGTACTCCTGCTCGATGCCGAACCACGTGTCTTGCGCGCGGTGCTCGTGCATGAGCTTCTCGCAAGCAGCGCGGAAGTTCGTGCGGTTCGGCGTGCCGTCATTGTTCAGGCATTCGCACAGCACGATGATGTTGTCGCCACCACGCGTCGGGTCCTTGTATATAGCAACCGGCTTCAGCAGCACGTCCGAGTCCGAGCCGTCGGCCTGGCCAGTACTGGATCCGTCGAAGTTCCACTCGGGCAGGTCCTTCACGGAACTTGGCTTCTTGTCGAGCGTCTTACATTTGGAGCGCAGCTCAAGGCTGCCGTCGATCCAGACGTATTCGGCTAATACCTTCGAGCCCTGCGGCAGCTGGAAGTACTTGTTCAGCGTTGCTGTATTGGACGGGGGCACCAGGGACTCCATTTGCGGTTCTGAGCTGTAAGTGGGTGAGATGGTGATGACTAGTTCGCAGGCGCTGTTTATTTATACACTGAAAAAATGCCCTGGACTCCCCAGGGTCAGGATTGGCTTGATAACGACGACGGAAACACAAGATCTAGGGCTAGGTCAGCGGCTGATGCTCGCCCGCGCCGTCACGGTTTTTTGGCGTTTGTACGCGGAAAACTCGTAAAAGTGGAGGCCTGTCATTGACATCCGCCGTATCGACTCGGCTTGGGCTGCTGTGCGCGCAGCAACCTCCTCATATTGGCTCGAAACGCACCGGTGTGTCACGGCCTGCATAATGGTCTCCTTAAGCACATATCACATGATATGTGACTAAATCGTGTCGTTACTTGCCGGATATCGATAACCTAGTTATTTCGGGAGTTATCTTTGGCCAATCACATGCGATGCGTTCGATCAACGCGCGCAGCCTCGAGCCTCGCCCGGTCGCGGCCAAAACGAAAAGGGCTCTGTACCGACGGCATATACATGAATTCCCGCCATTTATTTCCAGAGTTCGAGTTATATAAAGCTTTTATAAGCCTATCCATTTCAGGCGCGTGAAATGACAAGGATAACCCCCGTTTACGGAAAAGCATTTCGCAACTGCGCCCGCCAAGCGCGCGGCCCTGCTCGCCGATACCGCTAAACCAGGGGGGCGCGCGACCCAACTCCCGAGGAACAGCGTGAACCCCAACCCCAAGTAAGATAATTATCGGCTAAACGACAGGGATGCAGACCCGAAAGCGGACGCGCGTGCGGAGAAAGATAGCGACGCAGAGGTATGAGTCTTTGATCAATTCGGCGATTCACCTCAGAAGTGGCAGCTAGCTGGACCACGCGGCCTCGCTGCGGGGAAAAGACATGCGCGAGAGCGCAGCCAGATGCGCGCGCATAATAAATAGTCTAGTTCAGGCGGGGCGATATATGTCTCATCTCACGCCTGCGGGCGAAAGTTAGGGCGCTCAGCCCTCTCTAATTTTATAAAGCCCGTAATGACTGCATACATACTGTTTGTCCTTTGTGGCATGCGAAAGAAAGGCCCAAATGCGCGTAGACGCGACGCGACAGCGCCGCCTCTTTGCTGATTATGCAAGCTCTGTGATTGCCCAGCACGCAGATGCTTTCGTCGCGGGCGGTTGACAAGGCGGCTAGGTGTTCACTTCGAACGGGTCAGTGTGCGGAATAGAAGCGCTTGTGCGAGAGCCAACTGAACGTACTGTAATGATGTTCATAGTCGTTCCAAACCGCGATCCGGCAGCACAAAGGCCCGCGGGGCCGCAATCTGATTCGCAGCCCGGTGACGAAAGTTCTTTTCTATTGATTCCTCTTACTTGTATTGTGGTCTTCTTTATCTACTGCGTAAATGAAATGAGTGTTGGCTACGTCGCAAGCTGGACGCGTTTCGGCAGCCGCGCGCCTGCCACTGATACTGTTAACGCATTATGCAGACGCCGCCATACGGACACAGAATGGCATGAATTCGTCCACTAACAGGAACGCATGCTCGTCTGGTGCGCTAGCGCCAGCAGGTTACTCGTTTGCTTCGTGCTGCGCCAGCGGTGCCACGCTGAACGACGCAGCGCAAAACGGATGGGCTGCGGAGGCCGCTTGCCCGTATTCAATCAGTTATGTAGCACAGCTGTTCAAAACGTTGTAAGCGCTTTCGGCAGGCACGACGCGCACTGAGGTCTCAGTGGGATTAACTCGGGCCCTAATTCCATAGTTATGCCATGCTCCCAAGGTGGATCAGGTGGGGATGAGAAAGGGCTGCGCCCTTAGGGCGCCACCTCGTGCGTCGTCACTTTTCCTACGTCATACGATGCAAGCTCTCGTCGAGCCGTCACTTATCGGGGCTAGGGTGACACCCATGTACACATTCTTCAGATCTCAAGCCGTGATTGACGGGGATCTTGGGCGAAATCGACGGGCCGAATCCGGAACGCGGCGGCCAAGATGCAGTTCGGATAACTATAGTAACTAGTGACCGAGCTCTCAGCAAATTTGAACGGCCTCTGTACGTATCGTACTCGCATTTTTGGCTGCTGCAAGTACCTGCATGAAATTCCCGTTTGTGCTTGCCGTAGTGCGTACCCTAGACCTTTCACATGCAAAATTCGGCATCAACGTTGGGTCCCAGCTCGGGAGAACTACGGACGACCTGGCGGATCTTAGGATGTATAACTGGGGAATCACCAAATTCCACTGGAAAATGCTTCATGCCTTGCATAGGGCTCCTCTTTTCGGGGACGAAAAAGCTTGCGTTTATGATTTGTTACTAGTGACGCCAAGCCTTCATAAAACTGAGCTGACGCGGCCGTCATGAACGCGAGACGTGGCTTACTAGACACCATCAATCAGGTGGATTGACCGCGAAATGTCCCAAATCAGGACGGGCTTCGTTCTTATTGGTTAGAGAAGCCTCATGCGCGCGGGATTGGCGCGAGAACGTGGAATGGTAAGCCGCATCAGTGATTCAATCGGGCTGTGCTGCGGTGAGCCGTACAGTTGTGGTCACAAGACCCCCTAAGTCTATATAAACCGGACGTAGATTTGCGAAAAGGGGCGCATCTCCTTTCTAACATGGACTCTGCACCTGCTAAACCTGCTACTCGTGCCTACGAAAGCGCGCCAGCGGATTCGAGCTCGATCAAAAACGTCGATGCTGAGTCCGGAGGTAATGTCTCCTACGTGATTGACGAACCTACGAAGGAGTCTCGTAAAAAGACCGTCGGCCAGACTTTGCTTCTTGCCTTTGGCTCACTGGGCGCAGTTTACGGCGACATTGGCACGTCCCCGCTGTATGTGCTGGACTCAATCAAGCTGCCACAAACAGATCCCACGAAAGAAGATGTTTACGGCTGCGTTTCCATTGTGTTTTGGCTGTTTGTGATCCTCGTCTTCTTCAAGTACACGCTCATCGTGCTCGTCTTCGGCCCCAACAACGGAGAGGGCGGCCAAGTGGCTATCTACGCAAAGATTGCTCGCACCATTGGCATTGGGCCTCGCGGCGTTCACATTCCGGGCGCTTCCGAGAAGTCAGACTTGGAGCTAATGCACCGCGCCGACACAATGACCTCATCGAACCTGGATGCTAGTAAGCCTTCCTGGAAGCGACACCCTCTTGTGCTGAAAACAATGTCTTTCGTCACGCTTGGGTTGTGTTTTCTAGGCTGCGGCCTCGTCATTTCGGATGGGCTACTTACACCAACCACGACAGCTCTAACTGCCGTATCGGGCATTCAAGTGGCGGTGCCGTCATTCAACAGTGTCTTGGCGGTGTCGGAGGTAATAGTGATTGTGCTTTTTGCTATCCAGTACCTTGGATCCACGAAGTTGTCGCTCGCATTCGCGCCCATCATGACTGTCTGGCTAATTGGACTCGCGTTTGCCGGTGTCTTCAACATTGCGAAGTACGAGCCGGGGATTTTTAAGAGCCTGTCGCCGCATTACGCAGTCAATCTAATGAAGAAGGTCGGAATTGATGCTCTCGGCGGCGGCATGCTCGCCATCACGGGCACTGAAGCCATGTTCGCCGACGTCGGGCACTTCGGCAAGGGGCCCATTCAAATCGGCATCAGCTTTACTTTGGTGTGCCTCATTCTCACGTATCTTGGCCAGGGTGCGTATCTCGTTCACCACCCAACTGAGATCGCGAGCGTGTTCTACACGTCCATGCCGGGCGGAGTTGGCAGCGGGTTCTATTGGTTCATGTTTGTGCTGGCGATCCTGAGCACGATCGTAGCCTCACAGGCGCTCATTTTGGGTGTGTTCAGCATCTTAACGCAGCTTATCAATCTGGACTGCTTTCCGCGCCTGAAGGTGATCCGTCTTTCGCGCAAATACAGAGGCAAGGTCTACCTGCCACTGGCGAACTTCCTGCTACTGGTTGGCGTGTGCGCTACGATGGCGGGATTCCAGAACTCGAACAACGTCACGGCCGCTTACGGGCTTGGAATCTCTTTGGACTTTATCGTGACCTCGATCCTCATGGCCATATGCATGCTGTTCGTATACAACATGAATCCGATCATCCCTATTGCCTTTGTCTGCGTATTCATGCCGCTCGAAATGTGCCTTGTTATCGCGAACTGTGAGAAGGTTCCACACGGTGCGTGGTTCCCGCTCATGATGTGCGGCATCTTTGTGTGCGTGTTCTCGCTGTGGCGATACTGCCGCGACCGCACGGTTCTGAGGCAGGTCCAGAGTAGGGTGCCGCTTTCAGACTTATTCCCGGCACTGCTCGACCGCCAAAGACGGCAAACGGGCGTCCTTGACCTGCAGCACCACCGCGTCTTTCAAGGCGACATCGAGCAAGTGCCGGCCGAGGACGACGCAAGCGAGAGGCACGATGACGACGATGACGATGAGGGCGAGCCCGACTACATGGGATTCAACGAGGTGCAAGGGCTGCTTGCCCGCAGCACCTTCAAGACTACGGCGGGCGTCGCAATCATATACTCGGACACGCCGGACCAAGACATCGGCTCGCCGAACACTGTCTCGGCCGTGTATGCGCGCATCTTGAGAGCGTTTGCAAGCATGCCTTCTGTCGTCGTGTTCTGCACGGTGCGCACACTGGGCGTGCCGGAGGTCGGAGAGGATGAGCGCGTCTTCATTGCGCCAACAAAGATTCCGGGCCACTACAAGGCTGTCGTTCGCTTTGGGTTCATCGAGGAGATTCGCATTGACCGCGTTGTGCGCGCGCGCATTCTGCAAGAGATTCCGGACAAAGGCGCGCGCGTGAGCGTTGATGCTGGCGAAGTACTTCACATCTTCGAGAAGAACACGATCCGGTGCCGCGTCAGCGCCAAAACGCGGAACCCGTTCCGGTTCGCGTTGCGGTATGTACGTCGGTTCCTCATTGAGTCCGTGTTCAGCCCCATCAATTCCGTGTTTCAGAACGATGACCACATCCTTGTTATGTCTAGCTCCGAGGAGGAGATGCGCAACAAGCTGTTTGTGGGCGGCGTTCTCTCAATATAGCACGAGCACGGCTTCGTTTGCCCCGGCTATGCAGGCGAACAACCAATGCATGAAGCTTGGGCCGCTAAAGTTGCTAGAGTAGAAAAACTAGGCCTATGAATTAGAAAAGTTTCCCGACAGATAAAAAAGATCATAAAAATAAGAAGAACTTGAGGGCGCGCTCATGCTGTGGGCATGGCCCCGCTGCTGCCAGTCGCGCCAACTAGCAGTATCGCGGGTCCCCACAGTAGGGCGTGAATTATTTACACTAGCAGCCACCGGCCGCCGCAGCAGCAGCAGCCGGTGCATGGCATAAATGGGGGATGATCTAGACCGGTTAAGCGAGGTCTTCGCGGAGTTCATGACGCCCGAAGAGGACGGCACGCCGCTATTGGATGTAGCCGATCTCGGAAACGCCCTTGAGCAGGCTGGGATTCCGCGCGAATTGGCGGCGACGCTGGGCCCGCAAATGGACCCTAAGCAAACGGGCCACATTGCCTTCGAGGACTTTGTGAACGTGTGCATGGACGCGGCGCACCCGGAGGCGTCGAGCGAGTCCGCTAACGCCGAGTTCAAGGGCGACTTTGTGTTCGATCTGCTGGCGAACCGGAAGAAGCAGCGCATTACGGCGCGCAGCCTGCGGCGGGCGGGCGAGCGCCTGCACTTCAACACGTCCGATTCTGACTTGGCGAAGATGGTGCAGGTCGCATCGACACGGGATGAGTTTGCAGGCTTGTGGCGGCGGCTTAATATGTAATGAGAAAGGACGTCGCGTTTTAGGTTTAAATGATATGCTTCGAGCGGAAGTAGGACCGCAGGTAGTAGATCTGCCATGCGCCGAGCCCGAGGAAGGAGAGCATGATGAGCAAGAAGAAGTTCTTGACGCGCTTGTTCGTGCTCTCATTAGTGTCGCGCAGCTTCTCCTCGCGCAGGCGCATGTACTCGAGGTCGCTGTCGAGTTCCTGGATCTTGTCGTTCAGTTGGCGTAGCGTGAGCTCTGTGGGCTTCAGCTTCTCGGCCGCCTGCAGCGCGTTCCAGTCGCGTGCCTCCGTGCCGATTTCGACGTCGAGCTCGATCTCGCGCGCCTTGCGCTGCGAGCCCGTGGCCTGGACGAGCGTGTTCGTGAAGCAGATGTCGAAGCTCGTGTCCGGCGACGGCGAGAACAGCTGGTGCGCCTTGTCGAGAATATTGTCCTTGAATGCGTAGCGGTTGTCGCGCGAGTCCGTGATCGTCAGGCCGAGGCGCTGCCCGTCCGAGGCGCGGCCGTTCGACTTGATCTTCACGACCACAAGCGTTTCCGAGGCCACGAAGTTCCGGATGCAGCGCTGGTTTCCGGCCGGCGACGCCTCCAGCTCGAACTTCAGGGCCGAGACCGTGGCGAACAGCGCGAACAGCGTCGCTACGAGGGCTGCAAAACGGACCATTTTTGTCTTGTTGACTACGTGTTCGTGACGCGTCAGACTAAAGTTTAGCAGGATTCTGGCGGGGTCGAGATGCAGGGTACGGCCATACTCGCGAAGGGGGCGCTAGCCGTATCGCGCACAACAGCCCTCAACGACATACGGCTTCGGTACATATGAGCTCGTGGGCACGTGGGCACGTGCCGACGGCGGCACGGCTGGGGCAGCAGCAGCAGCCGCCGGCTCACGAGCACTGCACCGGCGCTCATGCCCGGCCGAGGCGCCGCCCTACGGCCACGCCACATGATTGTGGTTGCGATGATTGGGCTGCCCTACAACCACACGAAGGTTCCATCCCTCTTCATCCTTCTGTAGCTGCGTGTGGCTTGCAAGCAATCCCAATGGGGGACACAAAGACTCCGAACGAGCCGAGCGTGCCCGTCGGATGGAAGGCGAAGTACGACGACCACTACAATGAGTGGTACTACGTGAACCTCGCCACGGGGAAGTCGCAATGGGAGCCGCCCGCGGCGCCTCCGCCGGGCCCGCCGCCTCCGCGACACTCCCCGAACTACCAGTCGCCGCCCCCACAGCCGCAGTATGCGCCCTCACCTCAGTACCAGCAGCCTCCGCCGCAGCCGCAACAACCGCAGCGGCCCATTGTTATCCAGAACTACACGTCGCCCGGTGGTGGCGGTGGCTATGGCGGCGGTGGCTACGGCGGCCGGGGCTACGGCGGTGGCTACGGCGGCGGTTATGGCGGCGGCGGCGGCTTCGGCATGGGCTCCATGGCGCTTGGTGTCGGTGGTGGCCTGCTTGGCGGCATGCTGCTTGAAGACGCAATTGACGACCACCAACAGGATGTGTTCATCAACAACGACTACGGTGGAGGCTACGACGGCGGCGGGTTCGATGGCGGCGGATTCGACGGCGGTGGTGGTTTCTAACCGCGCTAGTTGCTGCGCATACTGTATGTCGCGCGCGAGATACTGCACACTACGCAGGGCGCTGTACGGTGCATGCCGCAGGGCGCGAGCACACTGTCGGCGTAGTAGTCGTGCGCGCAGCCGCAATGGCCCACGGTGCCGCAATGGCCCACGGTGGCGCGATCAACCGCATGCACTGCGCCAGACTGCCTATTTTTGCATTCACTATATTGTTTTATACTAACCTATGACTTCCAACGACAGTGGCGAGGCGGTACTGGTCGAACAGCGCGCGTTGCACCGGCGCCATTAGTTAATGAGAGAGTATGGACAGCTGCGATGACGATGCTGAGATTTTGGTCTTGTAAGGCAGTATGATGTGGCATACGCAGCGCCAAAACAGAGAGCTCCGCATCTAAAAAAGCAGCCACTGCCTTTACTTTATCGGATTGCCTTATGCGGACAGTGTTCATAAACTCCTCCATGTTTACTCACAATTGTCAGAGACTCACACTACAGTCTCGAGATCACGCGCGATCACCTTTACGAGTTCGTGTAGCCAGTTTGCTGCGAGAGCAGATACTGCATTATTCACTGGCCATGGGGCCTAGCCAATCCCGCATTTTAAGCGGTGGCCTCTTCTGGTAGGCATTCCATTACATTGGGTCGGCTCGGCACCGAGTATCTCGCATCATCGCGTTATGGAGCTGCGGATGCGGCGTCCCGTACCCCCGCCCCGAAAAGTATTTAGGATTGCAGTACACAACTCCGCGATCCTCTAATCCGTGCGTCCTTAAGGCCCCTCGATTCCATTGCTATGGGCCAATTCTGCGTCGCCGCAGTCGGCGCGAAGAACACAGTAAGTGTCTCTCGATTGATTATCGTGCACGACATCCGTTAAGTTACTTCCCCATATCTCGAGGCGGCTCATTGCTTGTTTCTACTGTGTACAGTTAGAAAGCAGCTTTGCGCAACACAATGGGCTCATCAGCAGCAGAGCAAGCAACTTTGTCCGTACAGCACGGCTCGTTCAAGACTCTGGCCGGCCGTACATTGCCCCGACAAAACGTGAACCGTGCCTTAGACCGCTGCTGCCCGCACGGAGACATCGTTGGCAACTTCAATGCTGTTACGAGCTATTTCGCCCAGCGGGCCGCTCCTCTAAAATATGGGTCTCTTGTAGGTCATTCTTAGTCGTGTATATTTCTTGCTGCCGTTCGTGCGAGAGCGGCCTGTCCTGAAATGAGAGCTAGTCATGCACGGTATTAGATATTAGGTATGAGGAATGATCACGGGCACGGCGCTCACGAAATGAACGTCGCCTCCGAGAACGCGTGGCCCTCCTCCTCGTGCGTCTGGCCGTCGACCGTCAGCTTCGCCGTCAGCTTGTTGAAGTACTGGTAGATGATCGGGTTCGTGCCGCTGACGCCGCTGGCCACGCGCTTCACGAACGTCGGCAGCTCGGCCATGACGTCGAGGCGCTCGACGAGGAAGTCGAGCTTGCCGCTGAGCTCGCACTTGACCTCGGGCGCGTCCGTCTTCGACGTGGGCTTTGGGCCCTCGAGCACGAACTTGATTGCCGTCGGGCGCGGCCAGCCCACGGCCACGGCGCTGTCGCGCACGGACTCCGTGTGGTCGATCTCGACGTTCACGGCCGTCGCCAGCAGCTTGCCGTCCTTCACGATGGCGCCGATGGACGACCGGCCGCGGCCGTACGACACAGGCGTCTCGAACTGCATGGCAGTGACGCTCGTGGTCGGGCCCTGGAACTCGACGAAGTTCCAGCGCGCAGCGGCATGATGCGGCTTCATGCCCTGCAGCGCCATCACGAACAAGCCCAGCGACTCCTGCTTGCTGAAGTCGATGAGCGTGTTCTTCTTCGGCAGCAGAATCGTGCCGTCAACCTTGCAACGCGGCCAGAAAATGTGCCGCATCGTGCCCCACGGCGCATTAGGGTCCGTGCCGTACTTCGAAACGCCGTCCTTGCCGATCTTGAACCCGTCCGACTCGCGCTTGAACGTGAGGTTCACCTGCACGTCCTCGGCGCTCAGGGCCGTGAATTGGTAGCTCGTGAAGTCCTTACTAGGCTCAATCGAGAAGCGGTCGGCCTTGAACACCGTGCCGTCGACGACAGTGGCCTGCTGCAGCGCGTTCGAGCACCACACCTTGAACTCGGGGTCCGACACCTTGCGAATTAAACACGTAAACTGCGACGTGAACGCCACGTTTACGGGGTTCGAGTGGATCAGCTGCACAAACCCGTAGTAGTCTTCCGAGTGGAAGTAGAAAGTCTGCGTCTCGACGTGCGACTGCGGCGGTTGCTGCCAGGCGTAGTCCGCCGCCACCAGCTCGCCGTACGGGTTCTGGCCCTTCACCCGCGAGTCAATGCTCTGAAATGCGCCCGAGCCATACTCCGGCTCGACTGTACCGGTGACAGATGCAACAGCTCCTTGCGCCCACTTCCACATGCTGCACTCGTTTCCTGTATAGCCGTTGTTTTGTACTGCTTCGTTTGTTGTGTGCCCTGGTACATTGGGGGCGACGGGGCGCACGTGTACAGCCCGGCCACGTGACGGCGCGAGCAGCTGCCGGCAACGGCTCAAACCGCTCAAAACTGCAAATAACTGCGGCTGGCGCATGCCGCATTGGGACTACGAGTCGCGGCTGGCACGGCGCGAGCAACATTCGTAAATACCGCATACGGCACTGACTTGTAACATTGACGCGGGCTTCTAGTATAGCGTAGCTCGTGCCACTCCTCTGAAACGGCTTGGAAGGTGTGCCTGCAGCAGTATAGTAAAATAAATAGAAGTAAAAACATTTGGCTCAGGCTGTTGCCACGCTGGTTATATGCTGTCGCCATAACGATGTTTGCTTGCCACGGTTGCGGATGCGAGCCATACGCGAGGCGACAGTTGTAGGGTTCAGTACGTATATGCGTATAGTCTGAAAAAAATGCGTTACTTGCGTCGAATTGGCGGCAAGTTCGTTGCGAGCTGGCGGCAAGTTCGCTGCGAGCTGGCGCAAATTTCGCCGCATTTGTGCGCGGACTCAACGACCTCCCCGGCGTTGCCAGGTAGAGACTTGAGACCGCTTTCGCCGCTCAGCGTAGGCGGGCCGCCAAGTAAATATATACTTTCCTCCTATACTGTACTAGCGATTTAAACACTAATAAATTAAACAGCGCGTCCGCTGTTCGCGCAGCCATTCCGCCGCGACCTATTAGGAAGGCATGAACTGTGCTTACGCACACGCAGCGACCGGCACCCTCGCATAACCATGACTGACGCCAGCTTTCTGGACTTCGTGAACAGCTCGCCCACGCCGTACCACGCCGTGGCCGCCTCGAAGGAACTGCTCGAGGCACACGGCTATGAAAGTCTCAGTGAGAAGGAATCGTGGAGCCGCGTGCGGGCGGGCGGTAAATACTACGTGACGCGGAACACGTCGTCCATCATCGCGTTTGCCGTTGGCGCGAACTGGAAGCCCGGCAACGGACTTGCCATTGTCGGTGCACACACGGACTCGCCGACGCTGCGGCTGAAACCGAAGTCCGCCATCAGCGCGAACGGCTACGTCGAGGTCGGCGTCGAGATCTACGGCGGCGGGCTCTGGCCGACCTGGTTCGACCGCGACTTGAGCGTGGCCGGCCGCGTGTACCACGAGAACCCCAAAACTGGCCGCCACGAGGCGTCACTCGTGCACATCCGCAAGCCGCTATTGCGCATCCCGACGCTGGCCATCCATCTCCACCGCGAGCAGTCCTCGAAGCTCGAGTTCAACAAGGAGGAGCAGCTACGGCCGATCCTTGGGCTCGTGCCCGAGTCTGCGGACGCAGAGTCTGGTGATCACCCGTCCGGGCTCATGGCGCTGCTCGCCAGCGAGGTCGGCACGCAGGTCGAGCACATCGAGGATTTCGAGCTTGTGCTCTACGACGTGCAGCCCGCGCAGGTCGGAGGCATCAACGACGAGTTCATTTTCGGGCCGCGCCAGGACAACCTGAACTCGTGCTGGTGCGCGCTGCAGGGCCTGCTCAGCTCGAACGACCGGAGCGATGAGGCCGTGCGCATGGTGGCGCTGTTCGACCACGAGGAGATCGGCAGCGTCAGCGCGCAGGGTGCGGCGTCGAACTTTTTGGACAGCGTCATCACGCGTCTGAACGGCGGCGTGGCGCAGGCCGGCGAGGCCATTGCAAAGTCGTTCCTTGTGTCCGCGGACATGGCGCACGCCGTGCACCCGAACTACAGCGCAAAACACGAGCGCTCGCACCAGCCGCGCATGAATGCGGGCACGGTGGTCAAAGTCAACGCGAACCAGCGCTACGCGACGAACTCGTTTGGCGTTGTATTGCTGAAGGAGGCGGCAAAAGCAGCCGAAGTGCCCCTCCAGAAGTTCGTTGTGCGCAACGACTCGCCGTGCGGCTCGACGATCGGGCCGATCATGGCCGCGAACATTGGCATGCGCACAATCGACATAGGCAATCCTCAACTGAGCATGCACTCCATTCGCGAAATGGCCGGGTTCCACGATCTGGCTCACTGCTCGCGTCTACTTGCGGCATTTTTCTCCGAGTACACGACCATCGAGGCCAAGATTGACTTGGACTAACCTTCGGGGCTGAGATCGCGGGCTCAGCTCACATACTGATGCCATAAGGCTGATGCCATAGGCTGATGCCGTAGGCCGATGCCATAGGCTAAGCCCATAGGCTGAGCCCGGGGACTAACCTCCTAAAGTTTTGTATGCTTAATGCTAATTGCCAAAACAGGGAACTCCTCTAAGGGATACTAACCCTAAGCTTACCGAGATTAGCACCGACTGAGGCGGAGGCGGCCTTGCCCTTGGTGAGTCAAAGAGGTCGGGCCCAGTATGCACTGATTGAGGCAAGAGTTCAAAACATATATAAATGTACATACCACAGATACTCGCGGCCTACCTTGTTCCTCGAACTTACTGTTTTGAACTAGTACGAGTGAAAAGCCCAGAACTATGAAGTATCCTTCTTTGCGTACGCTCTGGCCGCTTGCCTTATACCCCGTCCACGCAGCGTCTGCCGCTCCGGACACCTGCGACCCGTCGGCTATCCAGTCGTGTTTGAGCCGATTCGAAATACGCTTTGCCGAGTGTGGCGAGGGCGATACTTACTGCCAATGCACAGCCGTGCTCGAGAAGGGTGCCAGCTGTTACGCAGCGTGCCCGCAGGAAGCCATGACGACGTTCATCAAGACGTACTCGGAGGGCATGTGTGCTACGTTTGATCCGCACATGTATGCGCGAGGCACGGACGAAGGTGAGTCCACAAACGATGTCGAAGCCGCGCGCATCAAGAGTTGGCTCGGCATTGACGTGCTCGAGGCCCACGACGAGTCTCGCAAGCACCAGGATTCGCAAGCCCCAAAAGCTCGTGGCACCGAGGACAGTAACATCAACAATGGCGACGTGCGAGAGGACGAGGTCAGTGCCGATGTAGAGGCAAGTAGCGCGCAGGAAAAGTCGCAGAAGAAGAAGAAGAAGTATCCTAAAGGCAAGGCCAACGATAAAGCGGCAAGCTCTAAGTCTACAGTGGCGGCCCACGCAAGCAACAGTACGAGCAAGAGCACTGGTACGAAGAGTGGTCGCACAAGCGCCAACGCGACGATTACTAGCCCCAGCGACACGGTGGATTCTACGACACTGCACGTCTCGTCGATCACTGAAGTCGGCAAGCGTGTCGTGGTCCCTGACGAAAAAGCGCTAACCGTGACGGCGGCCGATCCAACAACAACGGCTTCGCTCAGTCCGCAGGAGTACCAGTCGCGCCTCGAGAAGCAGCGAAGAAAGGAGAACCTGCGGTCCGTGCGCAGCGAACAAAGGCGCATTTCGTCGGAACAGGAGGCGCAGCGTGCTTTGGCAAACAGCCGTTTAGCCGCAGCCACGGCCTCAGACTTCGAGAAGAACGTCGAGAAGGACGTGCAGGCCACGGCGACCTCGCAGGCCACGGCGACCTCGAGCGCGGCGACGACGCATGATAAGGGCGAGAAAAAGGCGCCGTCGTCCAGCCGTGCGAAGTCCAGTGCGTTTGCGCTGGTGCCGATCTATCCTTTGCTCATGCTGCTCGCAGCCATTGTTGTGGCAATTTGAGGTTATGCGCTTGCACGCTCGCGCACGCTCGTCCATCCTAAATATTTATCTTTTCGTGTTTATTTGCTTTGTGTTTTGTACGCGCGTCGTGTGCGCTCGGGCTACTAGTGAGTAATTAAGAGTCCAAAGTCAACTCAATGGCCTCCTTCAGGGACCACTTCGGTGCGTAGCCGAGCAAGGCCTTCGCCTTCGAGATGTCGTAGTAACGCGTTGCGCAGGCCGTGCGCACGCGGAACGCCGTGAAGCTTGGCTCCTTGCCGACAAGAGCGCACCCCCACTGCGACAGGTAGCCGAGAACGACGCCGGCGCGCTTGGGAATGACCCACTGGTTCGGAATTGTGTAGCCATCGTGTTTCCAGATCTGTTTCGCCAAGGACCAGAAGTAGATGGGCGCGTCGTTCGTGATGAAGAACGCCTCGCCGGCGACATTCGGCGAGCCGTCAAGGATGCGCTCGGCGGCAAGCACATGCGCATAGGCAATGTTTCCGGCGTAGGTGACGTCAAATAGATTGTTGTTGTCGCCGAGCTGGATGCGGTGCTGCCCGCGCTCGGCCATGACGCGCAGCGACGGGAACATCTGGCGGTCGCCAGGACCGAAAATGCCAGCCGGCCTCAGCGACACTGTCTTCAAAGTCTTCGAGTTTGCAGCAAGCACCATCTCTTCGCCCTGCTGCTTCGTCTCGTTGTAGGCGTCCATCGGGGACTGCGGGTACGGGCAGCGCTCGTCCACACCGTACAGATCCTCGCCATTGAAGACGACGCCAGCGCTCGATGTGTACAGCAGCATCTTGACCTGCGGGCTTGCAGCGCAGCAGTCGAGCAGCACGCGCGTGCCCTCGACGTTCACCTTGTGGTAGATGGCTGTGCCCATGCCGTGGATGGGCGACGCGGAGTGGACGACGACAGAGGGCTTCGCCTTGGCCAGGGCGGCCTCGACGTCCTTTGCGTTCGTGAGGTCGCCGATGTGGACAGTGATGCGGGCCGGGTCAAACGTGAAGACCTTACTGTTCTGCGGCACGTCCGGGAGCTTGCGGATGTCGAAGACGTGGATCTGCGGCCGTGGCTCGACGTTCCAGAACGCCTCAATGAGATGCTGGCCCAGGAACCCGCTTCCGCCGACGAGAAGGATGCTGTCCATATTTATTTACGGCGTGCGCGGAGAGGTGCTGGTCGCAGCTTAGGGGCGAGAGACCGTGGGGAAAGGGCACGCGCCAGTCCATCCGGCTCCTCGCGTCTTGCCGTATAGCGGCGCTCGCGCGGAGGCAAGCGTGCGTAGCCCTGCTGCGACGCCTGGGTTGCGGCTAAAAGATCCACAACTAACCCAGCGCTTCTTGAACCCAACAACCACCGGGCCACCACAAGCATGTCTTTTAGGGCGGGACCTGTGCGCAGCAACCGCCGGCAGGTACGCCAGCAGCCCTACGGGCGGCCGGCTCGACCAGGAGCCGCCGTGGCCGCGCCGGCAGAGCGGGCGCAGCGCGCCGAACAAGCGCCTTCGCTGTTCTCGCGCATCAAGCGGTTCTTCAGGGGCGCGCCGGCGCCCGAGACCCCGCGCGTGAGCGAGCCGCCACGCCTGCTTGGCGAAGACGAGACGGAGTTCGAGCCGCAGGCCGAGGCGAGCCAAGAGGCGAGCCAATTCGCCGAGATTGACAGCGATACGTCTACGGGCAGCCGCATTGTACATACGTCGCAGAGCCTTGGCTCGCTGACGCCCGAGCCGACGCCGGCCGTGGCTGATGGGCCGAACGAGGCACTGCGACAGTTCTTCGAGACGAAGGGTGACGACGAGTTGTCGAACATGGAGGTCGTTGGCGTGCTCAGCCTCATTGGCCAGGCCGTCGGCCGCAACGAGTCGCTTGTGGACTTTTCGCAGCTGTCAATGGACCAGCGATCCGACATAGACGCGACGGCGAGCGATGCATCCGTGCTGCGCGGCCTGCATGTACCGCCGTCGCCGCAGTTGTACCGCAAGGGTACGCCGCCGCCGTCCGCGCGCCGTGCCGTCGACCGCAGCCCCTGGAACTCGACGCCGCGCCGCAGCAGCATCCGCTCGCGGTACAGCCTCGCCACGGCGCCGCCGCGGCGCGGCAGCCCGAGTGCGGGCCCGTCGCCCGCGCGCCCGTCTGGGCTGCGTAATTCGCTTGCTCGCGACTCTGGCCCTGGCGCGTGGCCAAGCCGTGCCGAGCAGTCCCGCGTCACGCCCGCAGCCTCGGCGATTCTGCAGGCCCTCGACAACGAGTCGCCGCCCAAAAAGCCCGTACTCGCCTCGCAGCGGCCGTCGCGCATTTCGACGAGCTATGCTGAGGACGCGGGTGACGCACCGGGCTTCAGCTTCGCCTTTGCGTCGCAGCCCGCGACAAAGACGCCCCCGGCGGCAGCCGCGGCGAAGCGCTTTGAGCGCGTGCCGGCGTCCTTACTCGGAGGCGACGCGGCGCGCAAGGCCAGCCCGCCACAGGCCAGCCCGCCACAGGCCAATGCGCTACAAGCCAGCACGCTACAGATCAGCACGCCGCAGGCCAGCACGCTACAGACCAGCACGCCACAGGCCAGTGAGCCAAAGCGTAACGAGCCGAAGCGTAACGAGCCGAAGGCCAACGAGTCGAGGTTCGGCAAGACGGAACTGGAACCAAAGTTCAATGGCGTCTCCACTCAGAACGATGGTCGCCTTGGGTCCAATGATGTAGAGGCCAAACAGGCTGATGAGGCCGACGAGATGGATGCGGCGTTTGCATTCGACATTCCCCTGTCCTCAGCTCCGCGCGAGCTCACGCCGGCTGAGGAGGCCATTGTTGCCGAAACGCAGTCAGAATTCACATTTTGAGATGGAACAGGATAATTTATTTTACGGAGGGCCGTGGCCATGACTATAGGGACGGCGCCGAGGCCGAGGGTGCTGTGCTCGTAGGGATGTTCTTGGACGGCTTCGCGGCCGCCTTGCGGCGGTGCGCGGCCTTCCAGTCGTTGTAGGCCAGAAACAGGGCCACAAACACAGATGCGACAAGCAGCGTAAGGAAGAAGTGGTCGGGCAATTCGACGACAGGGTCTGGTGCTGCGTGGCCCGTGTCTTTGCGCTGGAACAGGGGCGCAATAATGGGCGTGATTTTGTCGGCGTTGTGCCGCTGGCGCTGGCGCGTCCATGTCTTGCGCAGCGGGCTGAGCTCCACGGAGCGGAAGATGGGTTGCGCCTGCTGGAACGTCGACGTGTACACGACGGTCACGAATGGCGACGGAATGGCCCGCAGGATGTTGCTGAGCACAAGGTCCTTACGGTCGGCCTCCGTGTCGCGCGCAAACTCGACGTAGAACACGCGCGGTCGCGTGTCGATGTAGCTCTCTATAGCCTCGGGAGCATCCACATCCACGGTCACCAGTTCCGCCTCGCAGTAGTCTTCTAAATCCAGAGCTAGTTCGTGTGTGTTCAGCATGTAGTCAGTTAGAAATGAGCCGCGTGTGATCGACTGCTCCGCGAGCCGCTGCAGGCGCTTGTACGCGCCGAGCTCAAACGGATTCGAGTCGCGCACGACAACGAACGCATCGGCGGGGCACCCGCGCATCCAGTCTGTGACGGCCTTGTCCACGGCGGGCAGGGCCAGCACGTCGTGCTCGACGCGTGTCTCGCCGACGTCCTCAAACGACCCGAAGAACAGCGGGTACCCGCGCGGCGCTTCGGCCGCGGCCAGCGTGACGAGTGTAGTGATGCCCAGCACAGTGCGCAGCAACATGGCAACTCCGATTAGAGGCGTAGCGCTGGCGAATGCGCGTGGAATTTGGCGTTGGCGTTGGCGTTGCCTAGCGCCTCTAATATCACGTGCCAGCCACAAAACGATGTGGGACGAGCGAGCGGTTCGCTCGCCGCAGCCAGAACTGCGCTGACCTAGCTGCCGCCTGACCGCGTTCGCGTTCGCGTACTCGCACGCGCGCACACCGCTTCCTCGTCATATGCATACGTATAAGTTAAATTACTGTTACAGCCGGTTTATAGCCTTTTTTATACTGGGCTCCTATGAGCAATAAATTAATGTGAGCTCCTCAACATGGCTCAATCCACGTGGACGTCGAGCCGGTCGTCCTCCTCAATTTCGAGACCGCCAATCGTCTGTGCGGGGTCAAGAGTGTCGCCGTCGAGTACAATGCGGATTCGTTGCGACGCAGGTGCACTCGTCTCGGACCTGAAGTGGTCAATGAGCTGTTTTACAGTCGTGGTCTCGGCGACCATCGCGCGCACGGTCGCCGCCTTACTGGCGATCGTGATCACGAAGCCGGCCTCTTGCGGCTGCGGGCCAGCAGCCGCAATCTCATCTTCGTCCGGCGCGGACGACGGGATCACAAACTCGCCAAGCTCAGCTTCGCGCGTCAGGTCGTCCCATTGCTTTTCCGTGAGTACCTGCACGGCGAGTGCATTTGTCGCGAACTTCTTTGGCGAGTAGAACCACGGCTTCCTCGCGCCCTCGTGAACAAGTACCGTGTCGGCACTAAAACGGTCGCGCAGATCGAAGAAGGACTGCGTATAGCCCCACTGCACCTCAAAGGTGCTTTCGAGGCCCGGCACCTGGCTTTCAACCCGCACGGGCACCGAGCGCTGCGACTCTTCCTTCCGCGCGCGATTGCGCGAGTCCGCGTCGCTCTCGGCCAGCTTGTCGGGCAAGTCTACCTGCGTCAGCCCTGCAGAGTCGCTTCGCGACACCGCGGAGACTGGCCGCGGCGATTCGCTGGCCGACAAACTGGCGGACCCCGAGCGCGCGCCTCGTGAGGCAGGGTTCGCCGGCGGCGACGGCTCGCGCTGCGCGCGCCACGCGCGCCGGTTCTGGCTGCGGTGCCGCACTACCTCAATAGCCTCGAGATCGCTATCTTCGTCGTCGTCGCAGAGCTCAACAATGCTCGGTTCGGACCCAAGCTCAATGATGCCTGAGGCCGCGGCCTCGCGCTCACTACGACTAGCCGACGCTGCTGCGGCTCCGTCGGCTTTCAGTTCCTTCGCGTCTTCAAAGGGCTGCGCTTCTGAATTGCCCGCGTCCGAAGGTGCATTAGGCGGCAAAGTGGTGCTTGTGGGCGCTTTGTTGGCCGACGAATTTGCATTTGCGTCCAGCTTGGGCAGCGCCGCGGCCTCCGGGTACACGGCTGGCGAGCTATCGCGCGACGCAAGCGTTTCCTCGGGACCGGTGTCCGTAGACTGGTCGAAAAAGTTCGGGTCAAACTCAATACTGCTGGGGTCAACATGGACCCGTCGCCGTTTTCGCGCCATGCCAATTCGCTGCTGCTGCGAGCTAAACAGGCAAACTCGCGCCGGACGCCATTTATGTGTGATTTGTCATGGGCGTTAGGCTGCGGACGCGCCGAGGACTGCGGGCTCGTCGCGTTCAATTCGGCCTGCCGGCTTCGGATGCAGGACCGCGGCCAATTGAAAAGAAAAAAAGTGTTCAAAGTGGGATGCACACTGTAGGGGGCCGCTAAGTCCTACCATTGTTTTTATGGCTTGCGCATGGCTTACGACGAGCGCAGCGCATTAGGGCCTCCCCATGTTTATAACTCGGCCTCACACGCCGCAGGAGTGACGCTTTGTCCTGCCCCATTCGCAGGCCAGGCATGTTACCTGGCGTAAGTAGATAGCCCCAAGTGAAAGGCACAGGATCGAGCTGCGTAGCGGCGCGGCGGTTTCGTGGCCGCTCGTGGCGAACGCACGTGACGGCGCTATTCAAGATGGCGGTTGCCACACGAGCAGCTTGGATACGAGAATGCCGGTTGTGAAGATTATTGGCGGACACGGACACGTCGCTCTGGCGCTGGCACGGCTGCTGGGGAAACACCCCGACTTCGAGGTCGTGTCTCTCATTCGCAATCCGGACCACGAGGCGGACGTGGCGAGCACGGGCGCCATCCCCGTCCTGTTCGACATTGAGCACGCAAGCGTTTCGGACTTCACGGCGAAGCTTGCCGGCGCAGACTTCGTTGTGTGGAGCGCCGGCGCCGGCGGCAAGGGCGGGCCCGAGCGTACGTATGCGATCGACCGCGACGCGGCCGTGCGGTCCATGCAGGCGGCGCGCCAAGTCGGTGGCGTGGCGCGCTATATCATGGTATCGTTTCTGGGCTCGAACCTCGCGTCGCAGATGCCGCAGTCGGACCCGCTCTACAACTACGCACAGGCGAAGCGCGCCGCGGACCAGTACCTCATTAACCGCTCGGGCCTCGACTACACGATCGTGAACCCGGGGCTGCTGAACCACGACGCGCCGTCGGGGCTCGTCGACTTTAAGGCGACGCCCGCGAACAGCGAGGGCCGCTCGATCTCGCGCAGCAACGTCGCGCTCATTCTCGAGACAGTCATCACGAACGAGGACGCAGCGCGGCGCGTTCTGCAGAAGGAGGTGCCCTGCCTCGACGGCGACGTGCCCATTGTCGACGGCCTAAGCGCAGCCTTTCCCTGAAGTGAGCCCATGGCCTTCACGCCTTCGTAGAGGAGGGTGACTAGATGATGAAGGCCGGCACTGTACGACGAGTGCTGGGCCCCACCTGGCCCTACCTGGCTGGCGGGGCGCGAAAGGAACACAGGCCATACACACAGACCATTCACACACACAGAGGTCCGACCTACCAACATGGAGCTTACTACATAGCAGCTAACTTAAGACTAGCCCTTGCAAAGATAAATAAATGTGACGGTAGAGAGAGAGAAACAGAAGGGTAAGCCTGGCGGTGCTGCGAGCGGCCACTGGCCTACAGATGGTTTTCTTGGCTGCGCACTTCGTTCACAGTGGCGAGGCCGTCCGGCCCGCGGCGCACGCCGAGCTCGAGCAGCTTTGCATAGGCCTTCGCGAAGTGGTCGAAGAAGAGCTCCTTGTCGTTCGCGTACTTCTCGACCCACACGCGGAAGCTCGGGTCGCGCTTCAGCGCCATGTCCGTCGGCAGCATCATAAGCTCCTTGTCCTCGTCGTAGTACTGCTTCATGCCCACGGGCGAGTCGCCGAGGTGCCAGTCCTCCTCCATGAGCAGCTTGAAGAACGTGTTGCTAAAGCGCGTCGGGTTCGGCACCCACGGGCCATCAAAGCCGCTACGGTTCGCGTGCGTGCGCCCCAGGTTATGTGCGCCGCTCAGACACACAATCTCCTGGTCGTTGAAGCCCATGCGGTAGAAAATCTTGCGCAAATGGTCCTGCCCTTGTGTCGCATCGGGCAACCGCCCGTTCGGCGGCACGTTCTTCTCGTCGATGTAGTCCACGCGCCCGGGCTTCCACTCGATGTGCGGGCCGCCCATGGCCTCGATTGCCACGGCACCGGCCAGTGTCCACAGGTCCGCGTACGTGATCCACGGGAATTGCGCCTTGATCGGCTCGAGGAACAGCCGCGCATTCTCAAGTCCTGCGTTCGCACCGTCCTCGGCCTCGAGCTTGTAACGCATCGTCGAGCCGTTCGACCCACCCGTGCCCGTCGCCTTATCGTACGTGCCGGACGCATGCCAGGCCAGCCGTACGAGCACGGGGCCCGTGCTCCCGTCGTCGTAGTCTTCGCGGGGAAGAATTTTTCGAATAGCCTCCGCTACAGCCTCGTAATCGCCCTTGCTCATCGTTCTGTTCCACTGCGGCGCTGAGGTCCCTGCGGTGTTGTGGCGAGCCAGTGACGAGTAATTTATTGTTGCCTTACGCGGGGAAGCGGTTAGGGCCGGGACGCTCTCGGTTAGGGCAAGGGCCCACCTCTGCGACCGCGCGACGGCCCGTCCCCGCTTGTGGTCTAGACGCGCCCGCACAACTCGCGCCGCTTCCGCGGCATCATTCGTGCCGGCGATTTCCGAATGGGGCGCCGCGCGACACTAGCTCGTGAGTCGAGCTGCCAATGGCTTTTTTGCAGCGGCTCGCCCCCGCTAGGCCTCACGCTCTACCCTCCAGAACCTTACTATCGCCAGTGACCTAAGCTGTGCATTCTCGGTGAATTGTCACGCAGCCGCGCGCTGGGAGCTGCCGCTGCTGCATGTGAACAATGGCTTACCGTAGTCACCCATGTTTTCGGCCGACCCACGCCTATCGGGTCACGGACGCCGATGACATAACGCACGCTGGAGCATGTGAAGCTTGTACACGCAGACAGTATGAAGCCGGCTAGCTAGGGTAGGCGGTTTAAAGCCAGTGACGGCAGGCGCTCCGCAGTTCACGGGCTCGAATGGCCGTGGACATGTATATTGGTAGCCAAATTGGTAAATTGTATGCTATATCCTAGATCATCATTCGCGGCCTCGCTATGTCACGCTGTTTTAATGCGTCACTGCGGCATGCCGCGTTCGCCAACCCGGGGCTGGTGACGTATGAGCCCCCCACAACAAAAAAAAAAGTCGGCGTATAACAGATTAGCTCATTACATGTGCGTCATGAGAGATGCCGTGTACATATATGCTAGATTATGTAGAGTACGTGTGCCGACGATGCAAGTTGCGGACGGGCCGCTTAGACGCCGAGCACAAACGGGTGGTAGAGCGCGTTCCTGGCCGAGAGCCGCTGGTCCGGCGCCCACTGCAGGATCTTCATGCAAAAGTCTGCCGCGTCCGGCGAGAAGGCAAGGAGCACGTCGAGCGGCTTCGAGCCGGGCAGCTCGCGCAGGACGCCCTGCGACGTTGTGAGCTTTAGCGGGTAGCCGGCCGGGTCGAAGAAGACGCTCGAGCGCGAGCACCGCCACAGAACTTGGCGGTCGGGCCGGCCAATGTGCTCGCAAATGAGCGCGATCTGGTCGCTCTCGTCCTCGCTCGGCAGCAGAGCGCGGCCGAGCAGCATCTCGGGCACGATCGTGCCGAGGCTCCACATGTCGATGGCGGGGCCGTACGGCATGCCGAGCAGGATTTCCGGCGCGCGGTAGAAGCGCGACTGGATGTATGTGTAGAGGCGTTTCGCCTCGTAGCAGCCGGAGCCGAAGTCGATGATCTTGACCTGGCAGAGCTCGACGTCGCTCACAAGAATGTTCTCGGGCTTCAGGTCGCAGTGCACAATGCCCTGGCTGGCCAGGAACTCGAGGCCCTCGACGAGCTGCCGCGTCACGTACCGCACGGACGGCTCGCCAAGCCCGCGGAAGCCGCTGCGCTTCAGAACCTCGTACAGGTTCGGCCCCAGAATCTCGGAGACAATACACAGATGCCCGCGGAAGCTGAAGTGGTCGATGTACCGCACGAAGTGGTGCTGCTCGGGGTTGCCCTTGTGCTCGACCTGCAGCGCGCGCAGCAGCTGCGCCTCGATCTTGGCCTGCTGGCGCAGCTCGGCCCGGTTCGCCACGACCTTCACGGCCACCATGCGGCCCGTTTTGTAGTCGCGGCACTGCAATACCTTGCCGAAGCTGCCCTTCCCCAGCATGTCCACAATGCGGTAGCGGTAACCGATGTGGCCGTGCTCGTGGTGCACGAAATTGCCCTCGCTGTCGCACTGCTCCGCGTCCACCTCAGGCGCGTAGAAAAACAGGCCGTGCTTCGAGAACGCCTGCATCTCGAGCATCTGTGCCTCGTCAACCTGCTCGGCCACGGCAAGCTGCTGCATGCGCAGCGGCTGCGCCTGTCGCACGCCCGAGTCGATGTCGATGAGCGGCACGGCAGAGCCGCCAAGCACGCCGAGCTGCTCCTGAACAGCAAGCGAGGGCCCGCGCCGCGGCGTGAACTCAGGCCAGTTGTCATCGAGACCAAGGTCCGGCTCCGAGAAGTCGCTGGCCAGCGCAGAGCCGCTGCCCGGTGACTCGATCTGCGAGCGGCTGCTCACGCGGCTGCTCACGCGGCTGCTCACACGACTGCTAATGCGACTGCTGATGCGGCTGCTAATGCGGCTCATCAGGTTCGGGCTGTCGCTGCGGCGCATGATGGGGCTCGCGATGCGCGTGCCAATGGCCGAGAACACCTTGCTGCCAAACGCGCGCGGGCTCTGGCGGTTCGGCAGCGACGCAGGATACTCTTCCTGCACATGCGGAGGCAGCGCCGGGATCTCGAGCTCGTGCATGCGCGACTCCGACGCCGAGCCCGGCGCAGACATGGCCACGCCCGGCGGAATATGCAATGGCGGCGGCGGCGGCGCGCGACGCATGCGCGCGGCACCGGCCGCAGGGGGCCCGCCCGGAATGCCACCTGGAGGCACCATGCTCGGCACGCTGTACGAGTGCGGCAAGCGCAGCGGCGACAGGTCCCGCGCGCCAGGCACGGCCGCCGCGAAGTCGGCCTCGGGGCTCATCCCTGGCGTGGGCAGGTCGTAGTGCGATGCCTGCGGTAGCGACGGCAGCGGCGGCAGTGCGTGCGTGTTTGTAAGTGCGTGGGCCTGCGCGTGCGCATGCGCATGCGCATGTGGCGGCAGCGGCGGTACGCGCGGGGGCACGTTCGGCACCGGATTCCGCGCACCGTATACACGCTCCATGCGGCCAACACGGCCTCGCGGCGGTGCACGCGCATACTCAGCGTCGCGCGACGACTGGTAGGCCGAGGCCACGTTGCCCGTGGACAGGTTTGCGTTCGCATAGAGGCGGTTCCGCTCGGGCGAGGTGGTCGGCTGCGCGCGCGGCGACGAGCTCGAGCGCTGGTGCCGGTAGACATGAGCGAATGACCGATGCAGGCTCGGGTGCTCGCGCTTCGCGCTATTAAGGTTACGCTGGAGCTCGTCGTTCGAGCCCGGTGGTGTCAGGGGCTCCGCGCCGGGTCCCTGCGCCGCGTACGCCGAGGAGCCGTAGGCGGCCGCCGCATTCTCGATGCCAATGGGCACGGGGATCCCCGATGTTGGCGGAATGGCCATTGCTTCGGCGGATCCACTCGACGCAACGCGGCCAGGTCTATGGTCTGTCGGCAGGATGGGCACGGCCGAGCCAGCACTAAAGCTGCGATTCTGGGCCGTCCGCGGACCCTGCGGAGGTCGCCAGCCTGCTCCGTCGTCCGCCATGCCTGTAGCGGGTCGTTGTGGATCTGGGCAGCGCGCCGGAAATTTGAGGTTTGCGTGCTTTCAGCTCCAGGGCTAGGGGACAGACGCATCTACTGTTTTTGGGTGAATAATGCCCGTCGTTACGCGTTCGATATCGCATCGCTCGCGGCAAGGGTAACGCGACGCGTTCTAGTTGTTTGACGCACGCTAGACACCGTGAACAGCGCTGTCACGATGGCGCCGAGCTGAACGCGCGAGGATACTCTGCACGCAGGCGCCCATCTATCGAACGCTGGCGGCGTCCCGTTGCGGCGGGGTGCGGCAGTCTGCGGCTTTAGTCCGCTTTAACACGCATAACCCGTCCGAAAGGAGATCCTCGGGCTAGGGTAGTGCCGTGCTCTCGCTTGGGTGGGCTCGGCAACAGCCATCCGTCGGCTGCCGAGCACGCAAACAGGGGTCGCTCTGGGGTGTGCGACAGGCATGCTCTAAACCGTAAATAGACGATGAACGACGAGAAGTAGATTAGGGCCTAGGAGGTACAAATAATGCATACAAATCCAGTCACGAAATGGCAGCGCTACGTGCAGATCGGTGGCACGCCCGGTTACGAAGTTCCTTATCGCACTCAAGCGCTGCTTAGTAACAGGAACGATCGGGCCTTACCCATTTAGTAACGCGCATAAGATAGTCTGGCTTGTCAGCGCAGTGAGCTGTGGGAGGACAAGAAAGCTCGTCCGGAGACTGAGCGGTCGCGATAGTGCTCTATGCGCAAGCATTGTACCCGTGTTACGGATGCGGGGCTGCTTAATTGGTGAGAGACAGCGGCCGGCGCAAAAAAAAAGAAACAAATAGCAGCCGCGAGCTCGCTGTGGCTAGCTCAGCTGCGGCTAACCTATACGCCGTTCATTTCGATATATACACATGCACGCCCGCAACTTTGCATTCGTGCGTGCTTGAGCACGTCTAGCACCGCGGCTTGTCTAGCGCCACTGACGGCGGCCGTCTGCGTCGGCGTCTCTTCGTGTTGTGAGCTTTAGTCGTGCTGCCTCCCGCCAGCATGGATGAGGAGCTAGGCACGGACCCCGAGCTGCTGTGGCCGCTGCTGCTGGCGCAAATAGTGTACGACGTTCTGGGCCGTGGCGGACTCGACTTCGACGCCGTGGCCGTAACGTACAAGCAGCACCCACTGCTGCCGTACAACGCGCCCGTGCTCGCGTCGGGAAAGGAGGCCGAGCAGGTCTACAGCGAGCTTCTGCGCGAGCACGGCATTGCCAGCGAGGTCAGCGGTGACCGCGAGCAGGCGCAGGCGTTGGCCGAGAAGATGTACGCGAAGTTCCATGATAATCTGACCGAGAAGATCACGGCAGACCAGCAGGAGTTCCTGGCCACGTACCGTCGCCTCGAGCGCGAGAACGACGTACCGAAGGAGGAGCGCATTGTCGAGGAGTAGCCGCGCGCTAGGTGATGGGCTGCGCGCGGGCCTCGGGAGCGGGTTTTGCACGTAGCCGGAACTCTATTAGGGCCGGCGCCGCACCTTATTTATAAACAACGTAACATCGGACTTATAATGTACAGGCCCGCGCCAGAACGCACAGGCGTGCCATACTGCCTGTTTCTTTTTATTTTGGGCGCCGCGCTCGGCGCTGTTTTGGCCCGGAGCCGGCAGACTGAATAACGGGCGCATTTGTCCGGATCAGCAGCCTTGCCCTACCCCACACCACTTGCACGACCGATGGCGGGCCAGTCGAAGCTGCTGCGGCTGTACCAGCCGCACCGCCGCGCAATCACGCGCGCCATGTACGCGGCGCTGCTGTCGTCGTTTGGCCTGCGGCTCTACTGGAACGTGCTACGGCCGCAGACCGCGGCGCCGAAGGAGCGCCGCGCCAGCGAGCCCCAGCCCCAGGCCGGCGACGAGCACCGCCCGCGCGTGGCCGTGAACATTGCGTTTCTGAAGCAGCTCGTGCGGCTCGTGCGCATCGCGTTCCCGAGCTGGTACTCGCGCGAGGTGTTGCTTGTCGCGCTGCACACGCTGTTCCTCGTCCTGCGCACGGCCCTCAGCCTGTACGTGGCGCGGCTCGACGGACGCATTACGGCGCACCTCATCAAGGGCGAGGGCCGCCAGTTCGCGGGCGCAATTCTAACGTGGCTCGCGATTGGCCTGCCGGCCTCGGCCACGAACGCCGTGCTGCAGTACCTGCAGCGCCTCGTGGCTCTGAGCATCCGCACACGGCTCACAAACTTCGCCCTCGAGCAGTACCTACCGCCGGCGTCGCAGCAGCCCGTCTACTACACGCTGCAGCAAGAAACGAATCTCGGCCCGAACGTGGCCCAGATTATGTGCGCGGACATTGCGCGCTTCTCCGGCGGCCTGTCGCGGCTGTTCTCGAACCTGGCCAAGCCGCTGCTCGACGTCACCGTGTACACGTGGCAGCTCAGCAAGAACATTGGTGCCGACAACGTCTTCTTCCTGGGCCTGCTTATCCAGCTCAGCGGCCGCGGCCTGCGCTTAGCGGCCCCACCATTCGGCGAGTACGTGGCCACAGAAGCGTCGCTCGAGGGCGACTTCCGCGCGGGCCACTCGCGGCTCATCGAGTACTCGGAGGAGGTCGCGTTTTACGACGGCCACCGCCCGGAGAAGCAGAGCCTCGACCGCTCGTTCTACGGCCTGGCCCGGCACGTCGAGCGCGTGCTGCGGCACCGCCTCGCCTACAACGTGCTCGAGGACTTCGTCATCAAGTACTTCTGGGGCGCGCTCGGCCTCGCGCTCTGTAGCGTGCCTGTGTTTGCGGGCGGCGACTCTGCGACGCGCGCGCAGCAGTTCGTCGTGAACCGGCGGCTCCTGCTGCTCAGCAGCAGCGCCATTGGCCGCATCATGACCAGCTACAAGGACATCAGCTCGCTCGCGGGCTACACGGCCCGCGTGGGCAGCTTCTTGGAGGACATCACGTCGCTGAATGCACAGGGCTCGCAGGCCCTCGAGACAAAGGGCGTCAGCGAGGTCGACAACTACGTCGAGTTCGACTGCGTCCCCGTCGTGTCGCCGGCCAACGATGTCCTCATTAAGAGCCTCTCGTTCCGCATTGACCAGGGCCACCACCTCCTCATCGTAGGCCCAAACGGCAGCGGCAAGTCGTCCCTGTTTCGCATTCTGGGCGGCCTGTGGCCACTGCGAGGCGGCCGGCTCGTGCGCCCGGCCCAGAATGAGATTTTTTATATACCTCAGCGGCCGTACTTGAGCCGCGGCTCGCTGCGACAGCAGATTATATACCCGCGCAGCGAGGAGCAGAACACAGCCAGCGACGACGAGCTGCGGGCCATTCTTGACATCCTCGACATTGGCGACCTTGTCGAGCACGTTGGCGGCTGGGATGCCGTGCGCGAGTGGCGTGACGATCTGAGCATGGGCGCACAGCAGCGCATCGCTGCGGCGCGCCTGTTCTACCACAAGCCGAAGTTCGCCATTTTGGATGAGTGCACGTCGTCGGTCACGCTCGACACGGAGACGACCATCTACACGCACGCGAAGGAGCTTGGCATCTCGCTGCTCACAGTGAGCCACCGCGCATCCCTGTGGCAGTACCACGACAAGATTTTGCAGCTTGATGGGCAGGGCCACTACCTGTTTGCGGACTTGAACCCTGCGGAGCGCTTGGCCCTGGAGGAGGAGAAGCTGAAGCTAGAACACGGGCTGCGGCGCGTAGACGCCATGAAAGAGCGCCTCGCAGTGCTCGAAGCGGAGCGGCAACGCACGGCGGGTAATAGTCGCAAGCTGAGCGCTGCGTGAGCAAGGAAGAGCAGGCGGTCTATACGGTATTCCGCACTTAGCATTTATAGCATATAGAAATATAGAAATGAAGAATAAACTTAGAATCTTTGAGACAATAGCCGATGATGAGACGATGATTATGATGATGACGATGATGATGATGATGATGATAATCACATACGACTATGACTCTTTGAAGTTCACAGCAAAAGCTTACGCTTGACGGCAATAAATAGATTTTGCTTCTGCGCGAGCCCGGAAGCGGCCGTGGCCGGCGCGGGCCACACAGCCCTCACCGGCACCCACGGCGAACCTAGATAGTTCTATCTTTAATCGTACTACATAGCTAAAACATCATTTCCGCCCCCTAGCGAAGGGCTTAAACAACAAGAGTTGATTCCGGAGACACAATAAGCGATGTGTTCCTGCTCCAATGCTTGCGAATGTCTTCGCAAACCTGGTAGTTGTAGGCAAATCCAGCTTCGGCCATACGGTTCAGGCGCATGAGCAGAGCCACGCGCTGCTCCGGTTTGAGGGCCTCACTGGCTACGGTCGTCAAAATGAAGGTCATGCAGCGCTGCATCGTCGAGCTTACAGCAATCCACTGCTCAATGTGGCTCATCATGAGCGACACAATGCGCTGCACCTCGCGGTGCTCCGTGGGAAAGCCAATGACGCGTCGCAGAACGTGCAGCTGCAATGCTTCCTGGAACATGATGCACATGGCAGTGATGTCGCTGTCTGGCCAGAATTCTTCGAGCCAGTAATCGTTTAGACGCTGCATGATGCGCAGCGCCTTGCCGTTCACGACGGCAAGTTCGCGGCGGTTCAAGCGGGCGTGCTGCCGGATCTGGATCAGCTCCGCCGCCTCGCTGAACAGCGGCAGCAGGTTCAGGTCGATCCCAGTCAAGTAGTCCAGCGAGCCCGTCCACTCCGGCCAGGACGGGAACGAGAGCAAGGGGCTTTGGCCAAACGCTAGCCACAGGTTCCCAATACCGCACATATAGCCAAGCAGTCGAAACGTCATCGAGTTGATTTCAACGCCGAGGTCCCACGACGCAAACGTAGGCCGCGACTTCACAATGTCTAGCGCCATACTCATATAGTGGTACCACTGAGCCGCATTACCACAGTCTATCTCGATGAAGGCGATGACTGTGGCCACGAGCAGCGCGCGGTCTGTATTCGGCGACCACAGCTGCATGGACTCAAGTCGCTGCGTGCAGCGCGTGATGAGCCGGTCCTTAAAGCGCACGACGCTTGGCTCCTGGTTCAATCCGTAGAGCAGATTCGCCTTGTGAATGGCCGCGTAGGCAATAAGCAGCTCGCGCACGGCCAAGTCGCTCTGTGCCATCTGGGGCAGCAGCCGCAGAAACGGGTTCTCCTCGTAGGGAATGGGCACGAGCTCGTCAGCCGTGACGTTCACGAAGTGGTCGACGAGGTCATTCTCGGACATCTCGAGCAGCGTACTTGTGGCGCTCATGAACGGCGGCGGCTTGAACGACTCGCTCGGGCCGAGCTGCAAGGCCGGCGGCGAGATGTAGGCCGGGCCGAGCGGGGCCGGCACGGTCTCCTGGTACCCGCGCTCGATAGGGCGCAGCAGCGGGGACGGAATTGACGTTGCCGGCGGCGTGTGGGGTTGCGTGGCCGACGAATCGGACGATGCGTTTGGCGCGCGGCGCACAATGCGGAACTTCTTGAACTGCTCGAGCGAGCGCTTGTCGTTAAGCTCCTCGGCACTGACAGGGTCGTCGTCTGAGTCGAAGTCGGACTCGAGCATTTCCGTGTTGACGGGCGCGCGCAGCGCATGCCGGTATGGGAAGCCGACGACCTCCTGGCCTAGCTTCCGCTTGCGGCTGGTCGGGCCAGTTCTGGCGCCGAGGGAGTTCGTGTTCAGCGGGCGATTACCGCGGCGCTTGCCTTTGTTGGCGTCCTCGAAGTGCGGAAAGGTCTGAAACATCCATTGGAATCGGATTTCGTAGTTGCACTGCAGCTGTTTTTTCACACAGTTCAAACACTGCGGGCGAGTCTCGTCGCATTTGATACGCCGCGAGCGACATACTTGGCACCCGGTTCTACTGCGTTTCATTCGGATTCGCCCTCTTCATAAAGAATTGTTTACATCGAAAGCAGCGCGTTTACTCCAGTCCAGGCCTAGATTTTAGCACAAATCATCGCCCATTTTGATGACACATCGCACATGCGTGCGCTGCCTGTAATGCATCCACCCCTGACTATCCGGGTAAGGAACGACACGCCGCCCCTAAGCCATTATGCAGACTAGTGCACACCGCCCGCTTGCACTCGGGGATTGCGCCAGTCATTATGCCGGGCCAGTATGACGCCGGCTGATTTCCCATGGCACAGGACCGCGTCAGCAGCGGTTTGGGAGATCGCGATTGTGGGGAAGGGGCTAAGCAGGGCTTCCCCACGGTCCGCAGCACTGCATTTTGCCGCGCCTGGAGGGGCTAGCTGCAGAGCTGCGCCGAATGTCATAGCGTCAAGCTGAAACTGTCTCACATCGTATTCGACGATCCCTCGCCACCAAAGGAGTCGCATTCAGGGCCCGGAGCGCATTCCCAGTGTCGATCCGATGAAAACCCGTGCCCAGCTCGGGTTCACATGGACCTGCAGCAGCCTCCGCGGCACGTCTCAAACCGCACGAGCCTGCATGACACAGCGGCAGAGCACGCAAGCCGCCTCCTGATAATATGCGGGCGGCATAAGAGCCATAATTGGCCATGCGCCCCCAGGCTCCGGGTACTGTGCAGGGCGCCGGCCTTTACCCGTGCCTCCTCGCGCAATGCCAAGTGCCAGCCGTGACGGGCCGCAGCATTGCCGCGCTCGCTCTCGCTGCGGCTAAGCCCCTGTAGACGCCTCTAAACCCCTCATAGCCCGTTCTAGACCAGCCGCCGGCCTGCTCCTCACTCGGCCTTGCGCTTCTTCGCGCCCATCTGCGTACTCGTAGGGCGCTTCGCAGGCTGAGCCGGCGAAAACCACTCAGTCACGGGGCGCGCGTTTTTCGGCAAATTCGGCGCATGCTTTGCCTCGGCCTTTGCCTCGGCTTTTGCCCCGTCCTTTGCCTCGTCCTTCACTGCGAGGCGCTCGTTTAGGCCGGGCCGGTCCACGCCGACCTTGTTCACGGCCTGCGCAACACGGTACGACTCGAGGCCGGCCATGGGCCGCACGACGTCGAGCACGTCCGGCCATGCGCCCTCGACCCAGCGCCGCGCGCCTTCAAATGTCGTAACTACGGGCATGCGCGGGTGAATATACTCGAGATCAGGCGCGGCGGCCGTCGTGACGATGGAGTACGTCGGCGTCGCAGCGAGCCGCGGGTTCGTGTCCCACACGGCCAGCACGGCCAGCAGCTCGTCCGACGCATTGTGCATATAGTACGGCAGCCGCTCCTTGTTCTGGCGCTGCCACTCGTAGTAGCCGTTCATAAACACTATTGCGCGCCGCGTCTTCGCACAGCGCCAGGCCGGCTTCAGCGGATTCAGGCTCTCGCCGCGCGTGTTGAAGCTCGGGTATTTAACGGGCTCCTTTGCATAGGCCGGCTGCAGCGTCCACTGCATTGCCTCCAGCGCAAACTTGCCGTGGTCGGGGCTGCAGTAAACGAGGTTGTAGCTGCGCGGCGCCACGTTCAGCGAGGGCCGCACCTTGTCGCTACCCTTTAGTTCGTGAACCGGTAGCCCAGCGTCCTCAATGGCTAGCTTCAGGGCACTTGGCTCGAGCCTCATTGCATAGCGCCCACACATCACGAGTGGCAACTAAGCAGCCGCTGCCGCAGCGGTGGTGAACGGTCATAATCAGATCGCGCGCAAGACTGCGGGTAAGGTTTCGTTTCAGCCGCAGAAGCGGCCGCTCGCCATTCGCAGTAATAAATCAACTATGTACATTACCTTGTTCTACAAATGTTGACTCTATGCTTAGTGGCCGTGCAGGCGCGCGGCCTGCCCTTCCGGTTTGCGCAGGCTTAAGTTTCGATTAGTTGTTCTTACATGGGCCGACATGATCCTTGCGACATTCAGTAGATTGGCACGCCGGCTGTGCACACTGGTTCAGCCGCGGAATCGGGCTAGGAGCACGCGCAGATGCCGGATCTTGTCGGCGAACGTCACGACGTTGGGCGCCTTCTCCACAACGAGCCGGCTGCCCTCGTGGTAGAGCACTGGGGCAGACCAGTCCTCGTCATCGGCGGGCTCGACGGCCGAGCCGGCCAACCGTGACTCGTGCAGTACGCGAGACCACTCCTCCGACTCGGCGCGCACAATTGCCAGCGCCCCCTGGCTCAGCGCGAGGCTAACCTCCTGGTCGTTCAACACGCCGCAGAGCGCCTGCTTCAGGCCGGGGATCTGCATGGACGCCGGAACGGCGGACAGGACCGTGGCAGGGCTGACCTCGACGCATCTGAGCAATTCAAGCACAAGCTGCGGGTGCTGCGTGCTATAAGTGATGAGCTCGGACCAAACCTCGGATCCGTGGAGACGTGCAAATTCGACTGCGCGCGCGTAGTCGTGCAGCTTGTTCACAATAAGGTCCAGAGCCTCGCTGGTCTGGCCTATTTGCCCTAAAAGGTAGACGAGCTCGTTGTCGAAGTGCTGCTCGCGACATACGGCAATCGTCTGCGTGATATCGTAGCTGTCGTTGCGCACGAGAAACGCGAGGAGCTTGCCGCGGTCATACTTCGCATACAGCTTCACAAGCAAGTCGGCGAACTTGCTCAGCCACGTTTCGTCTACTTGGCCCAGCTCTGTGAGGTAGCCAAAGAGAAGTAGGTCCTGGTCCTGTTCGGATGCAAGCTGTGCCACAACGCGGCTGGGCGGAATTTCGGCGCGCGCGTTAACGAGCTCGCGAATACGCTCGACGTAGCCGCCATCGCCGTCACCAGCCGTCAGAATGGAGCTCAGGTCCGCCATGATTTCGGGCTCTGTCCACAGGTGGTACGTGCGGGCGACCTCAAATGCGTCAGCCGAGTTCGTGGCCACGAAGCACTGCACTGCGCGCACATGCTCGCCGAGCATGAGGTACAGGGACGCGAGGCAAGGCAGCAGCTCAGGGCGCCCCACGACGGCATCGCGTAGGTGTGCCGCCAGCTTTTGGCCATCGAACAGCTCCAGACTCCAACCTGAGAGCCACTGCTGCAGACGGTCTGCGTCGGCCTCGTTTACGGCGGCATCAAGCACGGCGTCGTGCACGTCCTCGAGTGGTGTTGGCGGCACGACATCGCCAAACACAAGGTGCATATTTCCGCGAAAGAACCGGTTTGCCCACAGTAGCCACTGGGCGCGGTCCTCGGCGTCGATGCTCTCGGCTAAAAGGGAGGCCGCGTGTGTCCACTTGCCCTCTCGAGCCAGGGCGTCTGCTGCACGCAGGCCGATCTCCTTGATCTCTGGCGGCGCCATTTCGGCCCCTGACTGTTTTGCAGCCAGGTACGCTTCGGCGTAGCGCTGGTGCTCAACTAGCCAGTCAATGTGGTCGCGCGCCGTGCGCACGCGCGCAACAACAGCGTCCGTGGAGCTCACAATAAATAGGTTCTCGACTTGGCCGAGATGATAGTCATTTGGGCCGAGTCGCGTCTTTCCGGACTGCAGCTCTAGCTCGTCCTCGTACGTCTCGATGCCGGTCTGGCGGTCAATGAGCTTCAGGGCCGGCAAATCTACGACGGCCAGCACGGCCAGCTGCGTACGCTGGAAGAACACAGCGCCCGCCACAGGGAAGGCGAGGTCGAACTTTTGCAGGACGTGGCCCGACGCGACGTCGATAATGAACACAGTATGTGCCCAGGCCACGCACGCCTCGCCGCCCACAACGGTGATGCGCGGGCGGAACAGGTCTGCACGCGGCGAATTCGGCGGCCGCATTACGACGGCCAGCACGGCATCCGCAGCCGTGTCGTACACGGTGATGCCGTCCTCGTTCGCCCACAGCAGCCGCGTGCCGACCCACGAGACGGCCAGAATCGTAGACTGGCCCTGCGCAACGACGCGGTCAGAGCGCGCTCGCAGCCATCCCCGCTCGCTCACCACAACCTGCCCCGCAGTGCCGCCTGTAGCGTAGCTGCGGTGCGTCGCATAGTCTGGATGCAGGGCCACGGCGTGCACGGGGCGGCGGAAGCTGGCCTGCGCCGTGTCCGTGGGGTCGTCAACGGCGGCAACAACGACCGTGCCGTCGATCGAGGCCGTCGCGACGTAGGCACCATCGCACGAAATGTCGAGCACGGACGCGCGGTGCACACGCACGGTGCGGATGGGTGTTGCGTCGGGGCGACACAGGTGCACAATGCCGCTGTGCGTCGCGTAGACATGGACCTCGGCCGTAAAGCAGCATGCGCTCACTTGGTCACGCCAGAAGAATGACGCGGGCAGGCGCTGTACGCGTGAGTACTGGAACACGGCCTCTAGCCCGTCCGAGTCATCGCTGTCCGCGTCCGAGCCCGAGCCGGACTCCGAGTCCGAGTCACCATCGGTTCCTGACACAAACTGGCTTGTACGGCTCGAGTGCACGGACACAGCGTGCTGTGACGCCGTAGACCGGCTCGACCGCACCGACGGAGCCCCGCGGACACTACTGGTGCCCATCGCGGTGGTAGCCGTATCGAGGCTCGCACGCATTATGAGGAGGGGCGACGACGACGAGGCCGACGCGGGCCGCACGGCGCGGGAGGGCTGGGGGGAGCCGGCATGGTGTAGCGCCCAGCGCTCAACAAAAGTTATTGCTCCACAATAATTTTAGCTAAAAGATATTATTTGATGCAAGACGTGCATGGTTCACTAAACCGTTGTCGTCCCCGAGTCAGACCCTGACCATGGCAGCCCCCACTGGGCCGCAGGCACGCAACGAAGCGATATTTTCATGCAGCGTCCGCTTCGGGTCGGGGCCCGGGTGCTGCATCTAATTGCATGAGTACGTCGTCGGTTCTCCGAACGACTCGAACGTGCTCAGGCACATGTTTGCGGTCCACATGATCGATATGCAGGGGACGCTGCGAAACGCACGCACGTTTATGCAAGGCGGGCTGGGCGGCCTGCCCCTGCGTCTTGCACCCAGCGAGTAGTCATTACGCAATGCACCCATGGCGGGCGGGGCAGGAAACGACGCTCGGTAAAATCAAATAAGCGTACATGCCTGTACGCAAATTTTGGCGTCACGGAAGCTGTGCTGTACAAGAATCAGAGCATCGGAGCTCTAATACCCCGGCCTAATCGCATCGCCTCACGTGCGTGGTCCCGCCCGATTCGGCGTCTTGCATTGAAAATCTTTGAGGGCTACGAGGGTATTTTTTATGCAGCTCCCCTTCGATAAACGCAAGCGGCAGGGCAGGGTTGATTGGGGACGATGCTGCTGCAAATACGATCGGGGAAGCCCTGTGTACTTGGGCGCTTCGAGTAACGCAAGGTACTCGAGCCGTTTCCGCCATACACAGTGCCGCTATAATACGACCCATCATTTGCCTTATTCATCTGTATGCGTCACTTGGGCCAGCCCTCCACCCCACGATGCGCCTGCAGTGCTGCTCGGAAAAAGGAGAGCCACCGACGCACGATGATCAGGCTAGGGTTCCTAAGCCGCGGAGCGACTAACTGTTGCCAGTAAGGGCAGCGCCCCACAGATACGACGGGAATGCCATTGCTATTCGGGAGCCCCGTGCCTGCGGCATTTACGTGCCGCCTGCAATTCCGGGTCCCCCGTGTGAATGTTCGGCACGGGCGAACTCCTTTCTCAAATTTCATCGCGTAAGGGTTTAATAAGCTATGGTGGCTTATCGAGCTGCGGATGGAGGAGCAGCGTTTCCTGCGGTTTTCCTGCGGTGTGTAAGGCTCATATTAATTAGCAGGCAGCAGGGGTCGCTCCTTTGTAGGCTGATATATAATAAACATAGAACCAAAAAAAGGAAAATTGGCACGCTAGATCCTTGAAATGCACCGCATTCTTTGTTTTGTCGCTCTTTTGACCGAGGTTCTAGCCGACGCCAGCTTTTTAAAACTGCCGATTTCGGTGGAGCGCGTGCAGTCGGCCAGCAATGCCAAAACAACCAAAAACTCTCGCGTAGGCTCGCTGCCGCCTTCGATGAAAAGCTCTATTTATGAGTATTTCGTAGAATTCGAGCTCGGGACGCCCGGCCAGGCTAACAAGGCGCTTCTGGACACGGGCTCTGCTGACGTCTGGGTCTACGGCCCCGAGTCCAGCGGCTCGCCGTTCGTCTACGACGCCAAAAACTCCTCCTCATCCCGGTACGTCAATAGTGACTTCACCATTCATTATGCCGACACGTCCAGTAGCAACGGCGACTATTATGAAGACATCCTGAATGTCGGCGGCGAGTCCATTCCTCTGCAATTCGCCGTAACGAACAGCAAGTTCGATCGCTACAACAAGTTTGGTGTGGGACCCATGGCCATTGAGGCGGACTCGCACAAATACTCGAACTTCCCGGCGGCCTTGAAAGAACAGGGCAAGATCGACGTGAACGCGTACTCCCTGTTTCTTGACGACGCAAATGCCACAACGGGCTCCCTTTTGTTCGGCGCAATCGACCGCTCGTCGTTCAATGGACCTTTGCAAGTGGTGAACACGACGCAGCAGGGAAGCTTCTATGTGGACGTCGAGGTCGACGGCCACCGCTTCACGGCCGAGCCCGACAGCGGCACGACCTATACATACATCCCTGACGACGTGCTAGCCGCGTTTGCGAGCAAGGTCGGCGCCAAGTGGGAGGGCGCGAAGTATGTGGTTGACGCGATACCCGAGAACGCGTCGCTCGACTTCAGCTTCAGCGGTGCCGTCATTACCGTGCCTGCTGACGGCCTGTTTGTGCCGGATGGCAATGGCTATGAGTTGACTTTGTTCCCGAACTCGCAGACGTCCGGCATGAACTTGCTCGGAGACTCGTTCTTGCGCTCCGCGTATATTGTATACAACGCGGACAGTAGCACCCTCGCTATTGCGCAGGCGCGGTACGACTCTACAACGCCTGACATCGTGGCCATCACATCAAACGGGATTCCCGGCGCCGTTCATGCTCCCGGGTTCTGAGCCCGGAGGGGCCGAAAAATGACACGCTAGATACTGAGCCGCTGAGCTGGGCAGATCATAGCAACAACCTTCACACGCATAAAATACCTTCACATATCATCTCATGTCCATATTCATTTTTTTAGAAGTAGCTCGCGCGCTACTGTCTATGCGAGAAACTGCAGTGGTTTTCGTGAAAAAATACATGTTACTCCGGTTACCGTAATTAAGCAGTCGCCGTCGCGCCAGCGTTCTGGCCGGCCTCGGGCTTCTCCTCATCTGCGCCGGACGCTTCCGGCGTAGCCTCCTCAGTTTTTAGGTCACTAGGGATGGTTCCATTCGTTGCATTATGAGGCGGCGGAGAAGACTGCTCGCTGCGCAGACCGCTCGCGTCTGCGTCGCTGGGCTCTTCGGTGATATCCTTAGAGTCCTCGGGCTCAACGGTTTCTTCCTTGGGTGCCAGCGCCTCTGGGATTCCGCGGATCACGGGCTCGGCCGTTGTGTGCCAGAGCGAGTTTAGCTTCTCAATGCGGTCCTTTACGGCGGCCGGCACATTCGCGTACGCAAGAGCAAGCGCGAGCACGCGATTGAGCTTACTGCGCCGCACAACGGAGATCTCGATTTCAGGTGCGTCCTCCACGAGCTTTAGGGCGTTCGAGAGCCTGTCCTCGTCCACCTTGCCGTCCTCTAGCAGCGTTTCTTGAGCGACTTGCCGCACCTGCGAGCACAGCGCGAGGCGCGCCTCTTGGCTCACAGCGAGATCGTCGCTCGTAGGACCCTCGCTATAGTCGGACTCCTCAGGCGTGCTGTTCTCCGTGTACTCGTCGTCGTTCACGTCCTCCAAGACCTCTGCGGCCTCAGGCTCGGGCTCTTCCACCTTCTGCTTCTTTTTGGACGCCGTCTCCGGCTCGGCGCTCCGCTTGCGCGAGGATGCGGATGCGGACGCGGACACACGAGCCGCTGGTTTTGGTGCGGCCGACGCTCTGTCCGCGGCGGGCTTCGCACGCCCTCGGCTTCGTGTTTTGCGGCCCGACGTGGCAGGCTCCACGACCGTCTCCGGCTCGGGCTCCGGTTCCGGCTCAGGTGGCTGCGTCGCACTCGCGACGTACTCCTTGTAGTCCGGCGGGTCAGCCGCCAGAAGGTAAGCGTCCTTTACCTGCTTGCCGACTCGCGACGCCTGGGAAGCTTTGCGGGCTGCGTCGGGTGTCAGCAGCTTGCATTCAGCCGGAGTTAGCCACAGAAAGCTGAGGTCATTATAAAAGAGAACCGGGAACACGGTCTTCTTGCGCGGCTTCGCGGCCAGCACGGACTCGGGCACGTCCTCGTCGCCCACAACGACGGCCGGCCATGCTGGGTAGCCCTTCGCGCGCACAAGCACGGTTGTGCCGGGCTCGAAGCCTCCCTGACTGGCGGCTGCAGATTGCTTGTTGTTGCGCGCCATTTCGAACACGCTACACAAGTGCACAAGCGCCTTATGTTTGACGCGTTTACTGCCCACACGCGGTCTGCTTTGTCATTGGCACATGTGTAGCGGTTGCGATGCGAGGCGCCATTTCTCGTCTTAATGGAGGCGCGACGGCACCCGTGTCTGACATTTACGTGTCCGGCAGATGGGTGTGCGACTGTGACGTGGTACTATGAGCAATTGAAGGTACATATGCTCGAGTGCCACGGCAATCTGCACGGCTTTGAAACGGTCCCTCGTTTCCGGTACTGGTGCCATATAGGGAATTGTGACGCCACGTTTTTGAGCAGATCGCACCTTGTCGGCCATTTTGCTAGCACACACGCGGCGGAGATCGATCTCGAATCGGACCCTATGCACAGACTGAGCTCGAAGTTCGAAGCCATGGATGTAGCAAGCCCCGATCCATAACAATGGAGGCCTGCGGCATCTTGTCCTACTTAGATTTCTTTGTTTCCTCGCTCGTTATTGTTGAGGTGCCTATACTTCGGTAGATATCTCGCGCAGCATCTATCTCTGGCAGGTGCATCTATCTCTGGCAGGTGCGTTATATAGTTGCGTTTTCGCTTACTACTAAATTTGACGCTCTTGGCCTAAAGGCAGAGTACCGTAGCTGGTTACCGGGTTAGACTTGAATGGTTGGTAATTCGTCAAGATTATCTAATGGCCTTTGGCCTCGCGAGTTCGAATCTCGTCTCTGTCGGTCATACTTTTTTTTGTGTTTGTTGGATGCAGCGTTACCTACCTACCTACCCACTTATTACTCCACTGGATCTGGCGTGTGTACAAATAGACCGCACATTTTGGGGCACTTTATAGGCAGTTGTTCTATTCAGGCATTTAGTTGCAAAATAAGAAAAGCTTCTTGTCTTTGCAGCGCAAGCGGATAGTGTCTCGGCTCTGGTGCTCCTGGCTGGCCAATAAATAAATAAATTAACTACATGTCTAGCACATCGGTCATTTCCTGCGGCGGCGTGCCCAACGCCTCGTAGGCAGGACTCATCATTAGCTCGCTTCCATATACAAACAGTGTTACGAACACGTTTGCCCATCCCCAGAACTGCCAGGCCTGGCGCGAGTTCGTCCATATTTTGGCGAGCTCGAAGGGCTCAGTCGGCTGGTGCCTTGGGACGTGCACAATGTGTCCAAAGTGCTGCAATAGCAGGTGTGTGTAAACCGCTATGATGAGGATTGGCGAGTACGAGTAAGCCAGGAGCAGGACGCGGCTGCGGCGCGGCTGCGAGCGCCACGGCTGGCGGTGCGGCGTCTGCCTTCGGATGTAGGGGACGATACGCATGGCGCCCAAGTAGCTGGACAGGCGCACGACGAGCGACACGAAGATGGACGGCGTGATGGCCGCTGACGCGGCCGACAGGAAGTCGAACATTGTCTTGATGCCCGTGGGCGTCAGCTCCGCAACCGTCTTCATAAGCTGCGTGTAGCTCTCAATTATGATGGGAGGAAGCTGCAGCTCTTTGAGCAGGTGCTCGTCGGACCACCCGCCAGCAGAAGACCCGAAGCTAGGGAACAGCGGCCACAGCGCATGCCGCTGAACGACGGCGCTGTTCTCGGACTGGAAGTCCGTGAACGTGAGATAGATTTGGTACACGACGTACGAGAAAATGAGCGTTGACTCGACGACGTTGCCGCGGCGCGACCAGATTCCGTACACGCCTATGCTGAGGCTGATAGTGAGGGCGGCGCCGATGAGCGTGGCAGTGGTCAGCCCGAGCACCTCCGGGAACAGGTAGATACGGAACAGCAAGTACAGGTCCGATGTGATCATGAGGGACGCGACCAGAAGCTGCACGAGCAGCTCGACGTCCGACCGCCGGGCCGCGTGGGCCGTGACGCGGCCAATGGCCTGGACGACAATGAGCGCGCAGAAGCCCTCGAGAATCGTGAACACGCCGGTTGCATGGTCGAGCGCCAGCTTCCAGGGCCAGACCATAGGCGAGAGGAGCGCGTGCGCCGGCGTGGGGCAGATGCTGAGGTGCACGAGCATCATCGACGGGATGATGAGGAACTGCAAATAGTAAAGGGCGTCGCCAAGGCTGCCGAGCCGCGTGCCGCGGAAGAGTAGGCGCAGCGTGCACAGCACGAAGTAGAAGACGCTCAGCGCGAACGTGAAGCTCACACCACAGGCCTCGCCGCCGACGTCGAAGGTGAGCGGAATGGCGAGCAGGACGGACAGAAGCCCAACCGCTTGCACGGCGCCCCAGAGAAACGCCGCCAGCGCGGGCATGTTCGCTAGATTTCGGTGGGGAAGTTCTGCTCGCGGCGGTGATGGCCTGATCAGACTGATTAGGAAAGGAAATGTGATGCGTCTGACAAATGCCCTGCGCTCCTCGCTGTGTGGAGCAGAGCAGCGGGCTCAGCACGGCGGCGCGATGCGACCGCAGCCGAGTTCAATAAATTGGCTAACTTAACTGGTGGCTTCGTTTTCCTTGCATTCATGTATTTTGATCCTTTCTTTTATGCTTAAGACTGTCTTTTTGCTTGTGCAGTAGGCTACGACGACAATCCCACTGTATAAGTTCCATGCCCTGCGAATCCTATTTAGCATGTGCATGGCGACAAGGCAAATCTCGCCTGACTCCGCTGCATTCGACACGAAGACGCTGCAGCGCATTTCCGAGGGATGTTTAACTAACTATACTTATGCTATTGTTTTTCTTTTGGGGCACTCGCTTCTCAATTACTCGTAAGTAGGGAGCCTGCGTTTCGGGCCCTTGGCGCGGCCCTTCGTGGGATGGTGCAGGCTCTCGGAGCTCGAGCCCGACGGCGGGTCACTATCGCCGTTGTCGGCACTCGCCTGCTCGTCCATGACGGAGCGCGGGCGCAGCTGCCGCAGCTGCGCCGTCAAAGCGTCGATGTTCGGGTCGCTGTTCTCGCGCGACGTGCTTGTGCGCGGCCGCAGGCTGCCGCGCGCCTCAACAGCCTCCGCCTTCGGGTTCTCAGGCTTCAAGACGGGCTTTGTTGCGCGCAGTTCTTGCAGCTTGCGCACGGCCTCCGACGGCTTGGCCGACGGCTTGCGCACGGCCTGCGGCGGCTTCAGGTCTGGCTTCGCAAACTCCTCGCTAGCCTTGCGGTCGCGCCTTGTCGGGCTCGCGGGCCGCAGCTTCGGCATAGCGAACCCCTCTTCGCTCTCGGAGTCCGTGGCGGGTCGTGAGTCCCTGTCCTCGTGCAGCCGGCGCGGCGCCGGCTTCGGCGGCGGGACCTTCGTCTTCAGCTCAGCCCGCGGCTCAGCCCGCGGCTCAGCCCGCAACTCAGCCTTTGCCTCAGAAATCGGCTCTGGCTTGGCCCGCCGCAGCCGCGCACGAGCAGCCTCTAAGAACGCACCGTCTTCCTCCTCCTCGCGCTTCGGCAGAACCGTCTCGGGCTTTGGCTTCAGCAGCGGCTTCGGTTTCGAAACGATCTCGGGCTTCGGCTTCGGCTTGGCCTCAGCGGCCGAGCGCTTTGGCGGCGGGCTCGGCACGGCGCCGCGCTCAGGCGACTCGCGCGGCGAGGAAGAGTCCGAGCTGTTACTCGCGTCCCGCTGCAGTCTCTGCGCGCTTTGCACCAAATTGCTGCGTCGCACGGGCGGAGTGCTGTCGCGCGAGCGTGCCGGCGGTGGCGAGGGCTTGCGTGACGTCTGCACGCCCTCGTCAGAGTCGGCCTCGTTGACGTCGCGCGACGCTGCGGCCGGCGCGCGGCGGCTCTGCGCTAGCGTGCTATCCACCTCGGCCGTGGTCTCGTCTTCGTCGCTAAGATCGTCCTGACTCGCTTCCTCCTCCTTGCGTCGGCGATGCTCCTCCTGGGCCTCCTTTAGCCTTCTAACGCGGTCGCCGCGGCTTGGCCGCTCGTCCACGATCATTGAGCGCTTTGGCCGGGCGGCACGCGGCTCATCATCGTACTCGCTGTCGCGGCGGGGCAGCGCGTCCGTTGGCCGCCGCGCCAGGCGCGCCGACGGAGGCGGCCTGTCGTAGTCGTAGTCCGCGTCAGCCGGGCTCGTTGACTTCACAGAGCGCGGAGCGGACGCAGGCGTCGGCAGGCGAAACGAGGGTGTGTCTTCTTCATCGGCGTGCGCCACTATGCGCGTAGCTACGGCTTCCTCGACCTCGTCCTGCCGCGGCGGCGTCGCCATTCTCGGCCGCGCAACCACGTCTGCGGCGGGAGGCCGTCGCGCTGGTTTGGGGGCCTCCTCGACGAGCTCGTCGTCGTAGGTGCGGCGCGACGGCCGCGGAGGCTCCCGGTCGAGGTCGTCGTCATAGCTGCGCCGGCGCGGGCGCGGGCTGCGCACAGGCTCGAGCACCTCTTCCTCCTCGTACTGGCGGCGCGACGGCCTCGGCGGATGCGCAACGTCGTCCTCGTCGTAGGCGAGCTTGTCGCGCCGCTTATTGATGCGCCTCGACGCCTCGTAGTCGGCCTCGTCGAGGTTTGCCGGCGCGCGGCGCCGCGGCGGCGCTGCGCCATCTGCGGGCTCAAGCAGCGGGTCGATGCGGTCAGCGCTGCTTGGCGGCCTGCCTGCGCGGTCGCGGGACGGGCGCGCGACGCTGCGTGACGCCCGGTCAACGAACTCCTCCTCGCGCTCCTCGTACGGCTCCAAGTCGGGGTCAATTCGCCGCGAGCTGCGTGGCGCGCGCGCGGGCGGGCCGCGGGGAGCCCGCTCAGGACGGTCGACCGCGCTGGAGCCGCGCGAGCGGCCAAAGAAGTCTTCCTTCGGGTCCTCAATGGGCTCTAAAGTAGGGTCAATGCGGTCGGAGCTGCGCCGTGGCCGTGAGCCCGCAGCCCGTGCTCGGCGGTCCGGGCGATCGTCGACTACGCTGTGTGACGAGCGGCCGAAGAAGTCTGTCTTCGGGTCCTCAATGGGCACCATCGAGTCGTCAATGCGGTCAGAGCTGCGCGGGCCGCGCGAGGATGCGCCGCGCGCAGGGCGCGGTGCAGCCGCACTGCGTGAAGAGCGGCCGAAAAAGTCCTCCCTCGGGTCCTCAATTGGCTCCAAGGTCGGGTCAATGCGGTCTGCGCTTCTAGGCGGTCGCCCCGGCCGGCGCGCGTCTCCGCGCGGGTCGCGGTCGTACTTGTCGTCAACAGGCGGCGCGCGTGGACGACTGCCGCGTGGGGGGCGGTCAAGGTCGTCGTCGTAGTCGGGGCGAGCGCGCAGCGGCCGCCGCGGGCTCGGTGCCGGCTCGTCCTCGAGTTCGTCGCGCCGCGGCCGCGCGGGCGGCCGGCGGCTTGCAGACGGGGCACGGTCATCAAACTCGTCTTCGTCGTCGTAGCGGGACCGGCCGCTCGAGCGCGGCGGGCCTCGCTGTGGCAGGCGGTCGTCGTCCCACTCGTCGCGGCGCCGTCGCGGGCGATCCGCAGCGTGCCGAGCGCCGCGGTCGTGCACAGCCTCCTTGTCCTCGCCGAAGGCGAATCCAAGCAGCGGCTTCTTCACGCGGTTCTCGCCAACGACCATGCGCCGTAGGCCTCCACTAAGCGTGGAGCGGCCCGAGTCGGCGGGGTCGTCCTCGTCGCGATGAGACCGCGAGCGGTGCAGATCGGCCTCCATGCGCCGAGCTCGGACCTCGTCCTCGCGAGCTGTGCGGGCGTCAATTCTGCGCACGTCCCTCACGAATTCGGAGGCGTCGTCCCGCATCTTGCCTCTTGCCTAGCAGTGAGCGCGCGAATGCACGGAAACGTAATACGGCTTAAGCTTGCGGCGGCGCCTGCGCCCAATCGAGCTGCCCGGTCGCACCGCGGCGGCACGCACGGCTAATGCACCGCTGGAAACGCGACAGAATAGTGCTGTAGTCGAACGGACAATGGATTTGCGGCTTAGTGGCTCATCACGGAAGGGATTCCGTTGCGACCAGGCGGCGGCGCGGGAATGCGTGCATACGGGCCGGCGTCTACGAAATGGCTGCATACTGCAATTGAGCACGCCGATTGCCCTATATGCTCGTGTGCGGTGAATCAACAAAATATGCGGTGGCGTGCGCACCGTCAGTAGCATGATAAGCCTCCTGTCGTAGGCAGGCGCTGAAGTCCAAGTGGCCGCATTAATCGGCAAACGTCCTGGCTCGGGCGACCGCCGTGGGTCGCAATTGACGTTCGGGAGCTCTAACAAGAGCGTTGCACCGTATTGTGGTACGATGTGACCTGGGTTCGCTTAGCACGGCGTTGAGCTCATTTCGGCAAGAAAGACAGTTGCCTCATCCATGAATTCTCGCATTTAGCGCCTATAAACGTTCTAGTCAGGTCCAACGTATAGGTGTACGGCTCTTGCAAAACAATCAGTACTCAATGAGCGCAGCCACAAGCAGCGCTTCGGCGTTAAAGTAAGAGCCTTCATGGGTGCTCCAATAAACACGGCACAGTAAATTGGGCACAAAGCTTCATTTAATGCGGATATCCGAGCGCAAGTGCTGAGCCCTGCTGGCATGGCTGCTGCTTCTACAGCTTCGAACTGCGTTCAGGGGCCACGGCGCAATGGCGCGGGACGAAGCGATTGCGCATAGTAAACGAGCCAATCTAGAAGAAAACGAGAGATAAATAGGAAACATGCGAAATACGTTAATAGAGTAGGTGACAGCAAGCAGGACAGAGCACAAAACGGCCGCGGTCAAAGCCGGGACTTGTCCGGTATAGAATCAGAGCGGAACGAAACGTGTCTTCGGCGGCGCGTTGGAGCAGACGCCGTCTGCTCGGCCTCTAAGCAGTACTTACCGACCTTGTAGTGCTGCTGCGGATCGTACGCCTTCACATATGCCCAGCCGAGGTACTCATCGCAGAAGCGGCAGCTGAGTGTCTGCACGACGTACTTACCGGAGAGCATGGACTGCGTTTTGGCCGATTCGCGCTTCACGTTCACGACGTGGCTCAGGAAGTTTGCATCGCCGTACTTGCCCGTGAACTCCCCCGGAATGTGATGCCTCTTCTGGGCCAGCGGCGTCATGCACTGGGCGCATTGCCACCCCAAATCCTGCGGAGCTATGTTCAGTTTGCACGGAATGCCCATTGGCAATGTCTAGAGCAGTTCTGGCGGGGTCGCAAGGGGGACGGTGTTACTAGGAGGGGTGCTTTGTTATATACACGCAATTGACTCAGACAGGTAGGCCCGTGGTAGATCCCAACTTTGAGCCTTTGCGTAATTGGGTAGGTGTTTCCTACATATGCAGATTAGCGGGAAATGGGAGGAGCGATTAATTTGGACTAACGGGGTTAATCGGGGCAAGGGGTCTCCCCAGCATGACGCACTTAAGTGCGTGCCTGCTAAGACGCACCACGGCGGATCCAGTTCGTTCGGCAACGATAAGATGCGGCTGCGCGCGCGCCGCTACTCTGATGCAACGGAACGCCCTCGCGTGCGAGTTGCTCGCTGCAGATCTTGGCGTTACGCCGCACTTCCGAGGTTCCAGCCCGCCCAGCCGATCGCTGCTTAGGCACGCCTGGCGACATAGTCCTGCCGACCAGGTACAAAGAGATAAGGTAAGGGTAAGGCATGTGGCGTTTGGGGGGATGTCCCTGCTTAAAGCTCGAGCGGGCCCACCAGAGCCTATGGGCCCTACGATGTGCTCGTAGGAGGCTACTCACCACTGCTGCGCGTAGCTGCGCTCCCGATTTCGCACGCGTCCCGCCGTGGACGCTTGTGCATCTGCCAATACGCCTTCTCCACACGCCTAGCCGTCATGGTCGTATCCAGGAATCCGAGGGTTTGCTGGCCGAGCTGTGTGAGTAATCGCATGTAATGCTGCATGACTGGTGGATATTTATGGCTGCGCCGACGCCGCCGTCAAAGATTAACCTAAATGGCAACGCCGAAGGGCCTCAATGGCCTCGCCAGCATATAAAAACCTCCATAAAAATACGCGGCTTCGTGGCGTGAGCTGCTTGGTTCGGCGCGCCGATCACCGAGGCCGCTTTTTTCTTTATCAATAACTCGCGGGCACCGTCTTTGTCGAAAAAAAGGGCGCAGCACTTGTTCAAACCTCAGCTGCTCCCTGCCCACAACAAAACGGGTATCTGTGCTATCTGGGCAGCGCTTAGGCCACACAAGCCTATTTTTGACTTGCGGAACAATAAGCGGCGGAAACCCCTAATAAACACTCGGCGTGGCTGTATCAGCCCCGGCCCCGGCGCCGGAAGAATTCCCGCAACCTAAGTTGCGTTGCAGAGGTCGCCTCACTCAAGCTAGTGGTAAGTCGACACCGGTCTATGTGCAGGCCATGAGCTACGGCAAAGTTATTTAAAGCGAAGAACTCCTCAATTGAAAGTACTTAGCCAGTTTATGGCGTGGGCTAGCCAAGAAAGTCGCATTTAGCTAGATTGTTACTCAGTGACTTTGGAACGTGCGCATTAACCATTCAGAACCTACTCATCACCCACCGCACATTCTACGTATTCAAAGCCTCTTTTTGTGTATGGAATACGACGCTGGCTTGGCTGGCGCTGCCTGTTTCGTGCTGCCGGACCATGGACGCTGCAGCGGGCTTGTCTGGCCCACGTGGGACTTCTCTACCCTAGCTTTATCTATGACCTTGTAACGGCCCTAAGCGCTGCGCGGATCGTCTTTCTCGAGTCGCTGGCCGTGCGGAGAGCATGTTGTTTGGCGAAAAGCTGAGGTCCGAGGCGTACGAGCCCTGGATTAAGCACTACATTGCCTATGACCAGCTGAAGAAGTTGCTCAAGGAAAGCATAACCGGCGACGAATGGACCGAGGAGGATGAGTCGCGGTTTGTGCAACAGCTCGACACGGAGCTCGACAAGGTGTATGGTTTTGAGACGCAGAAGTTCGAGGAGATTAGCAGCAAGCTCTCGAAGATCGAGGCGCAGATCGAGAGTGCAGACGCGCACCTCGAGCCAAAGCAACTTGAGGGCGACCTTGAGGACATTCTCGGCAATGCCACACAGTTGGACCGGTTCCGGCGCATCAATTACACGGGCTTTTCAAAGCTTGTGCGCAAGCACGACCGCATCCATTCGCAGTACCACGTTGGTCCGCTGCTACAAGCGCGCCTCAACGCGCTGCCCTTCCACAGCGAGGACTACTCGCCGCTGCTGCGCCGACTCAGCCACATCTACACTTTCCTGGACCAGGAAAACGAGAGCTCTAAGGGCGCGCACTCGTTGGTGCGTACACAGAGTCTCGGCTCCGCGGACCGGGCGAACCACTTGACCGGGTACGTGACGCTGCAGTTCTGGGTGAACCCGGATAACCTCATGGAGGTGAAGACGCGCATTCTGCGGCGACTGCCTGTGCTTGTGTACAACCGCGAAGACGACGACGACGAGACGGGCCGCGATCCCACGGTCACGTCGCTGTATCTCGACAACTCAGACTTCCAGCTGTACCAAGCACTGCTCGAGCGCCAGACCGGCGACCAGGCCGAGGCATCGGCGACGTCGCTGCGATTCCGCTGGTACGGGCATTTGTACGAGAAGCCCGAGATTGTGCTGGAGCAGCACAACGAGCTGAACGGCCACATCACGCGCGTGTCGCTGAAGGAGAAGATGATCAACAAATACCTTGACGGCGATAAGGCCGTGTTCGAGAGACAGGCTCGCAAGATGCGCGAGCGCCACACGCAGCCACAGGTCGTCGACGACTACAAGGCGGCGGCTACGGAGCTGCAGGACACGATTCGCCGCCTGCAGCTGAAGCCTATGCTGCGCACGGTTTACAAGCGCACGGCCTTCGAGATTCCTGGCGACGACCGCGTGCGTGTCATTCTCGACCAGGACATCATGTTCATGCGCGAGGATGACTTGAACCAACAGCGGCCCATCCGCAACCCTGCGAACTGGCACCGCGCCGACCTGGACCAGCCCGGTGTGAACGTGTCCAGCATGCTGCGCAAGGGTGAGTATGCACGGTTTCCGTACTCCGTGCTCGAGGTGCGCCTACGCGCAGACGCCGACAGCGGCGTGAATAAGTTGGGCTGGGTCGAAGAGCTCGAGGCCTTGCATCTGATCAAGAAGGTGCCCCACTTCACAAAGTTCTTGCAGGGCATTGCAGTTCTGTTCGGCGAGGATGACCGGCTGAAGAGCCTGCCGTTCTGGCTGAATGACCTCGACGTGAGCAAGCTTGGCGAGCCGCAGTCGCAGAGTCAGTCACAGGCGCAGCAGCCAGAGCCGCAGGCAGGGCCGTCAGACCAACCACCACGCCGCCGCATCCGCGACTACAAGTTTGATGATGACTCCGAAGAGTACGACTCGGAAGACTCGGGTATTTTGGATGCAGGTGTGGACGACGAAAGCCGCGACGAGCACACGGACGACGTCGGCTACCCGACGCGTGTGAACGGCAAGATCAGCGACGGCGAGTCCGAGGACGACGAGGTGGATCTGCCTCCTGGCGTGGAGCGGCCGAACGAGTGGATCAAGAACCAGACATCGCTCAAGATCGAGGCAAAGGTCTGGCTGGCAAACGAGCGCACATTCAACAAGTGGCTGCACGTCACTTGCCTGCTCTCGGCGCTCACTTTCACGCTCTACTCGTCCGTTGCCGCATCGACTTCGCCGAAGGTCGCTACGCTCGTCGCATACGTGCTCTTTGCGCTCACGTTGTTCTCCGGGATCTGGGGATACATCCAGTACCTACTGCGAATCAAGTACATCAAGGAGCGCGGCGCTTATCATATGGACTCGCCGATCGGGCCCATCGTCATCAGCGTCGGCCTGCTTCTGGCCCTCGTGGTGAACTTTTTGTCTTTGTACAAGGCAAAGGCGCTGGAGCCGGTGCTGGCTATGTTTGCTCTGAACTAGGTTTGCCGTGAACTAGGCGTGCGGCCACGCAACAATAACAACAACCGAAAAGGAAGAGCTATTACGATGTTAGAGCATAGCATAAAAAAAAAAGAAACTAAATAGTAGATTTCAGTCATAACATGAATTCAAGAGCCCTGCTGCAACTACGAACTGCGGATCCTAGTTAGTGGCCAGCGCTCCGCAGGGGTCCCACGGAGGGAGCTCGATGGGCTCGAGCTCGAGCTGCGTCTCGTACTCGGGAATCTCGCTCTTGTTCACGACGACCTGGTACACGTACTCCTTGAAGAAGTCGTGCGACATCGTGTAGTAGCCATCCTTGCCCTTCTCTTTGCCCCACGAGTTCTCGACCTTCCAGCGCAGGGGCTTGCCCTCGGAGTCGAGGTGCACGCCCGTGAAGACCATGGCGTGCGTCATGAGGCTCTGGTGGTACCGCAGACGGTCGGCCTTTGCCTGCTTCGGCTCGAAGCCGAGCGACTTGTAGTCCCAGATCTCGGTGTCGATGATGCCCGTCGGGGTGTGGTGGTAGATCGGCGTGTGCGTGCCGAAGAACACGGGCTTGTTTGCCTTGATGCGCTCGATGGCCTTCGCGGCGAGCACGTCAATGTCGGCGTTGAAGTAGACGACCTCGCCGGCCTCGACGACGTTGCCGAGGCGCTGCACGTGGATGGGACGCTCGAACTGGTTGCGCGGGTCGTGCAACAGGGACACGCCCTCCTTCGCGTCCCAGCCAATGACGTCGTGGTAGAAGTCGAGCGGCGTGAGGTTCTCGATCGTGTGGAACTTCTTGTCCTTGTCCGTGTACTCCCAGTCGAACTTCGTGGGCGGCGCGCCGAGGAACACCACGAGCAGCTGGTGGATCCGCTGGATCTGCTTGCGCTGCAGCGGCTTCGGGTCCTTCTTCGCAGCAACGGCCTCGCGCAGCTCCTGCGCGTACTGGCGCAGCAGCGTCGTCACGAGCTCGTTCACGGCAGCCGAGCTCTCAGTGTTCGCGCTCTCACCGTAAGCGGACATGGGAACGACGCCGTACTTCTCGATGATGTTCACGAACATGCCGAACTGGCCGCCATCCGAGACGGGGTCCGTAAGCAGATGCTGCACGATGCGCGAGTCGACGTCCTCCTCGGCCGTCTTCACGATCTGCTCCAGGAAGAAGTTCGCCTTCTCGAGCTTGTCGTAAAAGAAGAGGAAGCCCGGCGACAACTCGACGTTCTCGAGGTTGTACTTACGCATGAGCGGGATGCGCAGTGTGTTCGTGGCCGCAAACAGCCAGCAGCGGCCACTCGAGCGCTGGTTCATGCGCGGTGCTCCCTCGGGCGTGACGACGGTGTTGAAGACGCCCGTCGTATACTTCGTCTTCGACTCGCGGCGAATAAGCGCGTCCGAGACCTTGCTGTTCACGGCAACGGTCGACGCAAACGAGAGCACGGGATCCTTCTGGACCTCGGCGGTCCAAGAAGCGAGCGTGTCGCTGGCCAGAGCCACGGACGGAGAGGACTTCGAGCCAAAGAAACGCATTTGTTTAAAGTTGGTTCTGCGCATCAACAACAAGAAAAGGCACCGCTTAAATAACAGTTGGGGCCATAGCCGCGCCCTAACCTGTGACGCACGTTCTGGCGGTTAGAGTACCCAAAGAGTACCCGCGCGGCATCGCCGTACGGATGTGAGGGCCGGGCCCTACTAAGCCAACGCCGAGCAAGGGCCTAACAAACATAAACTCGGCCTATATCGCAAGCATGCACCATGCACTGGGTGCCTGCACTTTGCCCGCGGCCGCGCTTAAGCCATCCCGGGCGAACCGTGCGCGCTAGTCACATGCGCTGGCGAGCACATAACGACGTGCTCGTGACGATAGTCATGGCGGGTGATCTGGGTTGGGGCGCCGCACGGGCCTGCGAGCGCGTTTAAACTCGCGACGCGCACAATCAATTCTTGAGCGCGCCGGCCACAGCTTCGGCGGTGACGCAATCGCTGGTTATAAGCCCAGTCTCATTACAGCCGACCTGTTTTGTTCCGCACTGCTTCACTGGAGGCTAATACGAGGGTCTTACGCGTGCGAAGCCCCATCATTCTGCGCGGCCGATCGTCTTCGTGTTGACCTCAAACTGTATTCTGCTGCTGCGCGTGAAAAGGAAGGAGTAGGAAGGCACAAAGCAAAGATGGTGGTAACAAAAGCTGGTAAAGGTTATGATAAAGAAGGAATTTAGCGGTACAATCTAGTCCCACAATGGGCTCAACACACATAGAGGATTGTCCTCAATTAGTGGCTAGCGCCCCGCAGGGGTCCCACGGAGGCAGCTCGATGGGGTCGAGGTCTAGCTGCGATTCGTACTCGGGGATTTCGCTCTTGTCCACAACGACCTGGAACACATATTCTTTGAAGAAGTCATGCGATAAGGTAAAGAAGCCGTCTTTCCCCTCCGCTTTGCCCCACGAATTCTCGACCTTCCAGTGCAGAGGCTTGCCGTCGTCGTCAAGGTGTACGCCTGTGAAGACCATGGCGTGGCTCATAAGGCTCTGACGGTACCGCAGGCGGTCGGCCTTCGCCTGCGTCGGCTCGAAGCCCAGCGATTTGTAGTTCCAAAGCCCCGGATGAATGATCCCGGTTGGCGAGTGGTGGTAGATCGGTGTTTGGGCGCCGAAGAACACGGGTTTGTTCGCCTTAATGCGCTGAACAGCCTTTGTTGCCAGCACGTCGATGTCGACGTTGAAGTATCGAACTTCGTCGGCCTCAACGACGTTGCCGAGGTGCTGCACACGAACGGGCCGCTCAAATTGATTGCGCGGATCGTGTAGCAGAGACACGCTCTTCTTCGCGTCATATTCAATGACGTCGCGGTAAAAGCTGAGCGGAGTGAGCCCCTTAATGGCGTGAAACTTCTTATCCTTGTCGGTAAACTCCCAGTCGAACTTCGTAGGTGGCGCGCCAAAGAAAACGATAAGCAGCTGGTGGATCCGCTGCACTTGCTTGCGCTGCAGCGGCCTCGGGTCCTTCTTTGCGGCTATGGCCTCGCGCAGCTCCTGTGCATACTGACGCAGCAGCGTCGTGACAAGGGAGTTTACGGCCTCCGTATTCTCCGTGTTGACATTCTCACCGTATACGGACGCCGGCACGAGTCCATACTTGTCAATTATGTTCGCAAACATAGTAAACTGACCTCCATCAGAAGCTGGGCTCCTCACTAACTGCTGAAGGATGCGCGAGTCGACCTCTTCGTCAGCCGTCTTCACAACCTGCTCCAAAAAGTAGTTCGATTTCTCAAGTTTGTCATAAAAAAACAGAAATGCGGGGGACAATTCGAGCTTTTCGATGTTGTATTTGCGCATGAGCGGAATGCGCAGGATGTTTGTGGCCGCAAACAGCCAGCAGCGCCCGCTATCCTTCTGATCCATGATAGGATCCGGCTCGGGCGTGACGACGGTATTGAATACACCGGTCGTGTACTTCGCCTTCGCCTCGCGGCGAATGAGCGTGTCCTGGACGTTGCTGTTTCCAGCCACCGTCGAGGCGAAGGAAAGGACGGGGTCCTTCTGGACTTCTGCCGTCCAGGCCGCGATTGTGTCGCTATCGAGAGCCACTGAGATCGGTGATCTAAAGCCAAAGAGATGCATTGCAAGACGCTGGCCAAATGGTTTTGCTCGGGAGGATGGTTATGGCCAGACGAGGAAGTACTAGGGCCCCTTAAATACAAAGTAAACATATATACACACACCTAACCCTTAACGCACGTTCATGTATTGAGATTACACCGCGATATCGCCGTTCGACGCAGGGGAGGGGTCCTCCCCGCGCATACAGCGGGGCCAGCCGGTAAAAAAATGGAGTAGGCTCACACGGGCTAGAGACCCTAATTATCGCCCTGCTAAGTGCTTAAACAGGAGTATGCCTACTCGGCAGACCGTGACGCCGCGCTCGACTGACGCACACAGGCCGTGGCTTCGAAAGGCGTGGCGGCGACGTGACCAGATCTTGGCAGTAGCGACAAAGCTCGTGGTCACGTAACCTGTCGTCATGATGGTCATTCAAGTGCGTTTGTAGAGGCGGGTGCTGAACGCTCTGCGTATGGCGCCGTTCGCTGCGATAAGCTTGTGGGCACGTCCGCGGGCCGCGATTGCTGCGTACGGAGCGTCGGAGCGGCCCAGGAATCATCATCGATCGTTGAGCAGGCTAGCTACTACATTAGAGTTAATACATGCGCTCGGCACCGAGTTTGCGCCAGAGCGATTCTATACAGTACCACCTTTTTTTGAGTGCACGCTCAAGAGCGCATATCAACCTCGCTGAGCCCCATCGTGCCGCCAAGCTCGCGGAAGCGAGCCATGTAGCGGCGATGCTTAGCCAAGGAGATCTCTGTCAAGTTCGGCCAGTACACCTTGTGCACGTACTTGAAGTTCACGGCGCCGCCGTAGGCTTTGTCGAGCTGGCCGGCGGGCACGTAGTTCTCGAACGGCTCCTGGAACACGAGCTTCTCGCGCGTCATCGGGTCGATGAACGGGTTGATGAGTTTCAGGAACATCCAGCCCAGCCGCGGGATGTTGCAGAGCAGGGCACGGCCCAGCCGCTCGGGGTAGTGGTTCTGCAAAATGTTCAGCACCTCACGGCCCACGCCGATAGACGGCATCTTTGACCCGTGCTTAAGGTCAATGAGTAGCGCCAGCTGGTCCTGGCCAGGCATCGTCATGTCGATGACGCGCTCGAGCATGTACACGAGGTGTTGCACCTGGCGGTGCGACGACTTCGTGTTCTGCAGGCCTGGCTTCAGGTACAGGCACGGCCGCGCGTCGTTATCGTAGCCGAGAATGACCTCCTTGCCCGTCTCATTCTCCTCGCTCACGAGGTCCGGCGTCAGCGACGACTCTGGGTCCACGCCGAACGTGCGCCGCCACACGAGCGTGTCCTCGAGCCGCTTGATCGCCACCTTCACGGACCACTTCGACGCGCGCAGGTAGCGCAGAAAGCACTCGCGGCTCAGCCACGCCAGCTCCGACTCGCTCAATGGCGACGACGTATGCTTGTGCTTCTCGCTGTCGGGCAGCCCCTTCAGCTGCTGGAAGTGCTGCAGGATCTCATCGTAGTGCCGCTGCTGCTCCTCCGTGAGCTTCGCCGACTGCGGCACATGCGACGCGGGGCTAGGAGTCGCGAATGCCGTCTCCTGAACCGTTGCCATTCGCTGCAGAATTAACGGGGCCGTTCGGGAACAGGAAGGAGGGAGGCCTGGTTTTCTTTAACCTCCTGGCGACGCGCGCGCGTGTGTCAGCAGCAGCTTTCAAATCTCGCATCGCCGTCATGTGACGCTCCTGGCCGACATTTCGTCTTGGGGCAGCATCCGCGGCAAAAGCGGCACACGCGCGCCGCCGGGCGGGCCAGCTAGCTTAATACCTTTTCAGCTTTGGCGCGACCGAACGTTTAACTCGCTGTGAGCAGCTAATACAGGACTTCGGCGCGGCTCCTGCTACAAGCGCCTTCCCCAATCGGCACTAATCGCGGCCGGAAAAAAGGCGCCGAGTGGAAGCCGAACCGATGCAGGCTGCATACGCCCCTTACCCTGCGCCAAATTAGCCGGGGTTGAGAACCATATTGAGTTAAGTTCGTGCATTCGTGCAATAAATAAAGTAAACTAGTTCCGCAATTGAGGAGCGGCGAGCACTGCTAGGCGGATCGCGACTGCGCCCATACGCGCAGAACGGCGAGCTCGTCCTCGAGCCGCGCGCTCTGGGCCTCGGCCGTGCGCAGGTCATCGAGCCACTCCTCGCGCGAGCGCACCGTCTCCTCTAGTTGCTCCAGCTGCTGGTTTGTGGCGGCGAGGTCTGCATCTAGCTGCTCGGAAACCGTGCGTTCCTGCGAAGCGAGGGAATCGAGCTCGGCGGCCGCCTGCCGGAGCCGGCCGCGCAGCTCCTCGGCCTGTAGCTTTGCATTGCGCGTAGCACTCTCGAGCTGCGCCTGCTCGTTCTTCATAGCGCCATTTGCAGAGCTGTGCGATTCTTGCTCGCGCTTCAATTGCTCGAGCCGTCGCTGCAGAGGCGCAACGTGCGTGTTCCAAGACTGCTCCTGCTCCTGCACTTCGCGCTGTTCAGCCTTCAGGGCCGCAAGGCGCTCGAGGTTCACCTTGACTGCTTTCAGTGCATCTGCGGCGAAGCCGTAGGCCTCGCCGCGTGCGTGCGCGTCTGCTAGGCGCTCGCGCGCCGTCTCGACGCGCTGCGCGACGGCGTCGAGGTCCGCTTCGAGCGTGTCAACGCCGCGCGCAAGCACGGGCCGTAATTCTGCCATGCTTTCGCGGATGCGAGCAAGCTCCACGTCGGCCGCCGCGAGATCGCGACGCTTCTCGTCCGTGCCCTCGACGAGCATGCGGCGCTCGGACTCGAGGCTCGCGCACGCGGCTTTAGACTGCTCGAGCTTGTGCACGAGCTCAGCCGTTGTGCTGCGGACGCGGGCGCGCGCCTCCTGTAGCGTCTCCTCGCGGCCGTAAACCATTCTGCGCTCGAGCAGCTCGCTTTCGCGGCGGGCCAGCCGCGCCTCCTCAAGCTCGAGCTGGCGGATTTCGGCGAACTGCGGGCCGTAGTCCTGCATGAAGTGCGCGCGGAAGGCGAGGAACGCGTCGACCTGGCGCATGTGGTCGAGCCAGCGCTGCAGCGACGCGCGCCGAATATCGGCGAGACAGAAGTCCGGGATCTGGCACGAATGCGCGACAATGCACATGAGCTGGAACCGCACGAGCGGCAGGATGGCGGCGTGGGCGTCAAGCTGCGGCGCCGCCGCGTTGTGCGGCGTTATGTCCCGAATGAGCAGGCTCCAAATGCGCTCCGCAACGTCGGCCGGCGGCGGCTGCGGCAGGCCCGCCTCGAGGTACGGCAGGAGACCGCCGGCGTCAGGCTCGCGCTCCACAATCTCCCGCACGGAGGTTGCAGAACTGAGCGCCTGCATGCTAAGACACCCTCCCGGCGAGACGCGCGAGTTACGTAAAGTAAACACTGGCCGCGTCGGCGGTAGGGAGCTGGGATCACTCGCTGTAAACCGCCGCGCGCGGCGCTGCCAGTTTGTATTTAGCCCGATTTTCTCGCTTCTTTTTTTTTTTTTAAGCTGGCAATTGTCGACAGCATCACGGCACTAGGGCGCTACGTACTTATAGTGCAGGCTAGGCGGCGAGGCGTGCGGCGCGCGCTGTCCAAAGCTAAGGCAGTCGTAAACGACGTCTAACTGCCCCGGTACGTGCTGTATGAGTAGTTAGAGAGGAGCAGCGGAATGTGGTAGTGCGGCTGCGGCGGGTTGCTGATCACAAACACGACCTCTACCACCGGGAAGAACGGCTCGCCTCCGTTCGCCGCGCTCAGGTACGGCCCCGTCTCGAACTTGATTTTGTGCACGCCCGCGGTAACGGACTGCACGCGCGACGACTCCCACTGCACGATGCGGCCGTCAGCGTCAGTTGTGCCGACGGAGATCGTCTGCTCGCGCGCGTCGGCGATACGCGAGAGCTCGCACTTCACGCCGGCAGCAGGCGAGCCACGCACGGTGTCGAGGATGTGGCACGTAATGTAGTCGCGCTTGGCCATGTCTATAGTGATCTGCGATAAGAGAGCTTAGCACTGGGGCTCGAGATCGGGTGGGACTGGAACCCAAGCCCTGCGAGATTAGTCTCGTGGGTCGAGGGTCGTGGGACGTGGGCGCGGGCTTTGGCGCTGCTGCCCTCGCCCTCGCCTCGAAAAGTTTCCGTAGAGACGAACATTTTGGCATTCTGCGTAGATCGGCAATGTTCAAGGTAGAAGGATTGAGTGTGCCCAGTGCCGTCAAGGTCGACGACAGCAAGAAGAAAAAGAAAGCTGAGCCTGCGAAACTCTCGGGAGATGACCTGCAAGGCATGTTCAGCGAGCTGGACCCGACGAGGAAGTCGAAGCACCGGAAACCGCCAGCAAAGGCCCCAACAGACGCGAAGGTCAGCAATGGGGCAGGCGCAGCTAACATGACTGATGCCGGTGCTGCGCGCGTGCAGAAAAAGCGGGAGTCAGATGAACCGTCCGCGCAGCCGGCGAAACGCGCGAGGGCCGGGCGCGACGCCCCGAAACCGGCCCAGAGGCCGTCAAAACAGGACTCCAGAATCCCTCAGACTGGCTCAGAAAACCGTGCTGCAAAGAGTGGCCGCGAGGGCCAGTCCAAGCCGGACGCAAAGCATAAGCCAAACGGAAAGCAGGACGGAAAGCAGAAGCAGGACTCCAGGTCCGCGCCTAAGCCCGAGTCTCGCATGGAGGCGGCCCGGCCCTCGAAGGGGCCGACCTCAACGAAGCAATTGACGCCGCTGCAGCTCAAGATGCAGCAGAAGCTCTCGGGCTCACGCTTCCGTTGGATCAATGAGCAGCTGTACACAACGTCGTCCGACCACGCCTTCCACATTTTCCAGGAGCAGCCGCAGGTGTTCCAGGAGTATCATGATGGGTTCCGGCACCAGGTCGAGTCGTGGCCCGAAAACCCCGTCGTGAGCCTTGTGCAGCAGTTTAAGGACCGGCTCCAGAAGCCGCTGAACGCTCCTGGCGGTCTTCCCGCAGACAAGCCGAGTGGCCAGGTCGTCGTTGCAGACATGGGCTGCGGCGAGGCCGAGCTTGCGCTTGAGCTCGGCAAGTTCCAGCACCGCAAGGCTCGCTTCAATGTGCACAGCTTCGATCTGTATGCGGCAAACGAGAGGATCACTGCTGCCGACATCGCGAACGTGCCTCTCCCTGACGAGTCTTGCCACGTTGTTGTGTTCTGCCTTGCGCTCATGGGCACAAACCTCGTTGACTTCCTTACTGAGGGCATCCGAGTGCTGAAGCCGGGTGGGCTCATCTGGATCGCCGAGATCAAGTCGCGCTTCAGCGGCTACGACACGTTCATCGACACGCTGAAGCAGATGGGCCTGTACCACAAAACCACGGACGAGAGCAATAAAATGTTCGTGAAGTTCGAGTTCGCAAAGCTGCCGCACAAAATGGCCCAGGCCAGCGAAACGCGACCCGACCTCAGACTAAAACCTTGCATTTACAAGCGCCGCTAGAACGTAATATATATGTAGCATTTGCCACGAGAAGCAGGCAGGCTTGAATGGTCTTATGAGCAGAACCCGCTGGCGATTTACCGGCACGCTTGTTCGCATGAGCGGTGGCAACGAAACGAAAAGTAAGCAGGACGCATGCGAAGTCTAGAGCAGCTCAATTCCTAGCTAGTGGTCATGGCTGTTCATGCACGCGCGGCGCGTCCCGCATCTGAGCCGCGTCTCAGTTCAACCCGGGGTCACATGACGCAAGTTGTTGACATCGCGCGTGGGGTCGGTCGTCACCGGCTACCTCACCAGGTTGCGTCAAGCTTTGCAGTCTCCGCGCGTTCTTGAAGCCACCGACGATGTTCGATGACTGGGCATACCACGACGTATATGCAGTCCATGCGCCAATAGCCCCGCCCGAGCCGCCGGTGGCCCCAACACCCCAAAAGCAGACGCGCGAGCGTGCCGTCTCGATCGTGCGCAGCGTTGCGCAATCGCGCCTCGAGGTGGATGTGCCGGCACCAGAGTTCCGACCTCGCGCCCGTTCGCTGCTTTCAGAGCCCAAGCGCGTGCCTGGGAAGCCATCGGAAACACCGCTCACGCGCGCCGAGGCCGCACAGCTGTGGGACCGCCACAAATGGCTAGGTAGCGCCTACGACCCGGACCTGCTCGCATTTAACGAGTCACTCTGGGAGTCACAAATCGCAGAGTTCACAGAAGCCCGCACGCAGGCGCGCTTGGCCGCGCGTCTTGCGCATGAGCAACGCGTAGACGCGCAGGCGCAGCTGCAGCAAGTGTCGTGGATCTCGCACGAGCTAGAGGACATTGGGGACCACGATACGGCGCCCCTGCAGCAACTAGCTCAGCGCGTCGACGGCCTCGCCGCTAAGCGCGAGCTCGTCGGCAAAATAAAGGGCGCCATTTCGGACGTATACGACGCGCTCGACCGAGTCACTCGCGTTCTGAGAGGGCCCGCACCGCGTGTAGTGCCGAAACTGCCCGAGATGTTTACGGAGATCGATACGGCCCTGGCGTTCTGTGCGGCGCACCCAGACTTTACGCAGGTCGGCCCCACGGCGCAGAATCTGCGGAGCTGCGCAAAGCGGGCCATCGATATTGCTAAGGCCTACAGCGTGCACGAGTTGCGTAAGGTGACGGAGCGCGTCCGCACAAAGGCGCAGGCAAATCCAAGTGCAGCACAGGCCCTCTTGTACGCGAAGTTCGAGGCAGACTCCGCGCACTGCGCGCGCGTGATTGCCCTTATTGCGGACCACGCCCTGCGCGAGGACCAAACGGACATTGCCAATGTGTTCGCGGAACTGCAATATGAGTACTTCGGGCTGCGGATGCAGCTCATTGGCGACGAGGCCGCGCGCTTCGCCGGGCCGCTTCTCGCATTCACGCAGCTCAACGACGCTTTTTTCGACGCGGCACGCAGCTCCATGGTCCAGTTCAAGCAGCTGTTCAATGCCGAGCAACGGCTGTTCAAAAACCTTTTCGGCAGTGCAACGCCTGAGTTCGCGAGTTGGCTGGTTGATGTATGCGATCCGCTCTACAACGCACTGCGAAGGCTTATTGTGCGCGAGACTGACGTCGGGCGGCTGTGCCAACTCATTGTGCTCGTGCACAACGAGTCCGATGATGCGTCCGACGACGCAGACACGAAGTCGGTTGCTGCGCCAGCAGCGGGGGCCGACCCGTTCCAGGTCATATATGCGGATACGCAGCAGCGGCTGGTTTTCCGAGCCGATCTCGAGATCGACAGCTTCCGCTCATATGTACCGAACGCGAAGGACTTTAACCGAGCGCGGTTCCCCGTGGTCGCACAGGCGCTAGGGCTGCTTAGCCAAGTCTACCAGCTCATGAGCACGCAAGTGTTTAACGATTTAGCGCATCGGTGCATCAGGGAGTGTGTAGCTGCGCTCGATGTTGCCGTAGCGAACCGCGTTTCGTCAGGGGGCCTTAGTACAGCGCCGCAAGTGCACCTATTCCACATCAAGCAACTGCTCATTCTGCAGTCCCAAATTGTCGACTTTGATCTTGAGCACACGGTGCTCCACGAGGTCGACTTCAGCGGCATCCGAAGACTGCTCGAACTACCCCGCGGATACAGCTTCCGCGAGCTGCTCAGCCTGGCCTGGGACTCGGTGCCGCAGGTCGTAGAGTACATGTTTGATGCCATGGAGGAGCTGTATGCGTCGCTGCGGCGCGCCCTGGACCGGCTGTGCGCGGCCCTCGTTGCGTACGTTGCTACGTCTTTGCAAGGGAACGGCAGCGCCGAGGACAAGGCTGGTAAGTTCCGCGACATGACGGCCGCGCAGTTCGCCGAGCTGAAGGCGGCCATTGCCGAACACATTGGCGATCCGCGCGTTACTGGCGTGCTGCTGGACTCTGCGCAAGAGGCCATTGTGGCTCGATACACTGAATTCTACAACTCAGTGGCACAGGAAGAGAAGAACGAGCGGCTCATGGATCCAGATCTGTTTGTTGCCTGGGTCAGCAGCACAATCGCCGGCGAAAACTAATTGTACATATTAAACTTTACGCTTGTGGACGCGACTGGACGACTGCGCGCCAGCGGACGCAGACGCCGCGGCCAGTGCCTGCTGCGACTCCGCGGCGGCAACCTTTTCGGCCGGCGTTGCCGGCGGCGCCTTCTTTGTCAAAGTGTCAAAGGCAACCTTCATCATAAGCCCGAACCAGTAGAAGTTCAGGCCCACGAGCGAGAGGTAGCAGGTGAGCTCCACCACCACGAGCCACACAGGAAGCTCGGCAGGTCGCGCAAACAACGCCTCGCGGAACAGGTGGTAGCCGTTTATGGGGCCCGGCACAATGCGGCACAAAAAGAACACAATGATAAGGGCGGCACCGTTGTAGAACTGCGTTGTGTCGCTTACCAGGCCCGGTACGTTCGTCGCGTACCAATGCACATTCACAAACGGCGTGGAGGCTTCGAACCAAATGAACGGCGCTGCAAAATTGTACATGAACGGCCGCATGCCCTGGCCGAACGTGAACAGGGCGGCCAGCGCGTGCAGCACGAAGCCCCAACCAACGGAGTCCGCGTGCCTCACAGACACAAACACGTCCCACAAAAAGTAGCCGATGCAGACGGAGTCGACAAGACCCGCGTACGGCGTGTAGCTCGTGAGCGTTGTGAGACTGCGCGAGAAAAACAGCGGAAAGCTGAGCGCCAGCAGGGCAATCGCATTCACCTCCGACACAACGTGGTTCGAGAACCCCGCGCGCGTGCCTGCATCGAGCTTGTTATAACGCGACGTAAAGCGTGGGGCCAGGATGCCTGCCGCGACGTAGATCGCCGAAAACACGGCCGCAAAGAATAGGATTTCGTGCGCGTGCGCGGGGAGCAGTGGCAGGCCAAGCCAGTAGGCAAGAGCCTGGACTGCCGCAGAGTCCTTCAGCGACCACACATCGGCGAACGGATCAGCCTCGATGGTTGCCAAGTATGTGCAGAAATGCATTCTTTGATCTCGAGCTCTGACGTGCTGGCCCGAAGAACAACGTGCGTGTGTTTACTTACTGGCCTCGCAAAACTTCCGTCCGCGTCGTCACCTGACCCAGACTAATTAGGCCCGCTGCTTCTGAGCTGAAGAAGGCATCTAATCTCGAGCTGCCTACTCAACACTTAATATGTGGCGCGCACTCTGCTTTGCGACAATGGCGTTCAAGACATGTAGAATAAACTTTTAAAAATAGCCGCGCAGTTTCCACAAAAAGGTACGGATGTCCGGGATTTGCGTGCACGTTCTATGCCATCTTGGCTCTCGAGGCGACCCCGCGTTACACGGCCGGGGCCAGGGCGCGTACAAACATACACGTGACGGCGCCATAACCACGTAGCCTGTTTTTCGCGAAACGCGTCACCTCCACACAAGAAGCATGCACCAGTTTCTCGCGCTCCTGACGGTTGCATGGGCCTTGCTGGCCCGTGCGGCGGCTCTGCACGTGTATGTTGGCGGCAACGAGGAGCCGAAGTGCTTCAACCTGGACCTCGGCAAGGACGCGCTTGTGTCCGAGCAGCACAGCGCGTGGGAACTCGAGGAGGGCACGCAGAAGTGGGTGCGCGACCAGAACCTCGCGATTGAGGTGACGATCGACGAGCTGTTCGACAGCAGCCACCGCGTCTACAACCACAAGATGGCCCCGTTCTCGAACTTCCACTTCACGGCGCTCGAAGGCGGTGAGCACCGCATCTGCTACCGCGCGCTCACGGACGGCTGGTGGACGAAGTCGAAGGTGAAGCTCGAGATCGACTTCACCGTCGGCGAGGGATCTGATGTCGCCGACACGGAGGGCCACCGCCGGCTCGGCAGCCTCGCCGACCGCGTCTCCGAGCTGAACCGCAAGTTCGTGCATGTGACGCGCGAGCAGCGTCTCATGCGCGAGCGTGAAATGAGCTTCCGCGACACGAGCGAGAAGGCGAACTCGCGCGTCTCGCGCATGACGCTCATCCAGATCGTCGTGCTGGCGGCGACGTGCGCCTGGCAGGTCTCGCACCTCAAGTCGTTCTTTGTCAAGCAGAAGCTTGTGTAAACAGGCCCCGCAAAAGCAGCGCGAGCTCTCTTAATGTGCTGAGGGCGCAAGCCGGCATATGACGCGCCGTTTGTCGCCCTCGACGGGGCCCGGCATCAATACATGGTAGGTACATTTCCATAAGTGTGAATCTGCTACTTCTTAACTCCCACAACTAGTTTCCGGAACCCGAGAATATAAAGCTGGACTGAAGGCCCGTTCGCAGGCTCGTCGCGGCGCCAGGTCCACGCGCTGAGCGCGGCCCAACATCGGTCGGTGGTTTCTAGGGTTCAAGGGTTCGCTCTGAAATCTTCACTGCGGGCGCGCCGTATGGAACTCGGCGAGTATGAGCGCTACGGGCGCCAAATGCTCGTGCCTGAAGTCGGGCTCCCCGGCCAATTGGCGATAAGACAGGCCAGGGTGCTGGTTGTTGGTGCTGGCGGCCTTGGCTGCCCCGCAATTGCATACCTCGCTGGCGCTGGCGTCGGCGAGCTGGGCATTGTTGACCCCGACACGGTGGAGGTGTCTAATATGCATCGCCAGATTCTGCATCGCCGCGTCGGATTGCCGAAGGCAGAGTCTGCAGCGCAGTACGTCCGTGAGCTGAACCCACTGGTTAGAACGCGCGTGTACTGCGAAGCGCTCAGCGCCGACAACGCCATGCCGATTGTCGAGGGCTTCGACATTGTGCTCGACTGCACGGACACGCCTAAGTCACGCTACCTCATCAATGATGCGTGTGTGTTGGCCAACAAACCGCTTGTTTCAGCATCCGCTTTAAAGACAGAGGGGCAGCTTGCCGTTTATCACCACAAGGGTGGGCCCTGCTACCGGTGTCTGTTCCCTAAGCCGCCGCCGCCGCATTTGGTCACGGCCTGTGGCGACGGTGGTATTATTGGGCCCGTCGTGGGGATCATGGGCGTGCAGCAGGCCGTCGAGACGCTGCGGGTCATTCTCGACGCCGAGTTCACGCCAAGCCTATCGTTGTTCTCAATGTTCTCGTTCCCACAGTGGCGGGCTATGCGTATCCGCGGTCGCCAGGCCAGCTGCGCCGTCTGTGGCGACGCGCCGTCCATAACTTCGCTCGCGTCGTGCGACTATGCCGAGTTCTGTGGCGGGCCGCCGGCGGTTGCAAACAGCTCGGGCCAGCGTATCTCTGCTGTGGAGTTCGCTGCTCTGAAGGACAAAAGTACGGTCCTTGATGTGAGGCCACCGACGCAATTCGCGATCTGCAGCATCAGTGGGTCTGTGAACGTGCCCATTGACAAGCTGCGCCGGCTCAGAGCCAAATCTGAGCTCCCTTTCGACGCCGAGTCCCCCATCTTGGTGGTGTGCCGTTACGGAAATGACTCGCAAGAGGCCGTAAACCTCCTTCGCGAATGGGGTGTACCGGCCCATGACGTGGCGGGCGGCCTGCACAGCTGGAGCGCGGTCGACAAAACATTCCCCCGCTACTAATCGTGTATTCGGCCGCTGCATCGCCATTGCATTAATTAAATCCGTTTTGGCATGGGTCATAAGCATAAAACTAATAATACATTGACTTCGAGGTCCGCGTACGTCTCAACCGTCCACGTCCTCTATACGTACAAGCCCAGAGGCGGTGCCGGCAGCATACCAAGTGCTCCCCGGCTTCCACGCGATACTGGACACACTGGCGGATGCCGGGTATATGGGCAAGTTGTTCAACCCCTCGCGCTTAGAGCTGAGCGTGCCGGCCGTGAGCAGCTCCACAAAGCGGTATTCAGACGTCTTGTGGCTGCATTCTAGTCGCCAGATCGTGCAGTCAAGCTGCAGGTCACGCTTGCGCCTCGTGGCCATCGTCCGCCGCAGCGGGTTCGTGATGTGGAGCGCCCCGTCCTGGCCACCGGTGAGCAGCAGCGGGTGCGCCGTTGACGTAGCCAGCGCCGTGATGCCTGCATCGTGCCGCGTAACGCTCGTGAGCGTCATTTGGACGCCGGGGTGCCGCACTGGCACGAGCTTCGCCGTATTGGCATCCTCAAGGCTGATGAAACTATCGGCCATTGGCAGATACGCGGCCACCGTAGAGAGGTGTTTCAGGCGCGGAGCTTTCTGCACAAGCCTCAGGTCCCGTATGTCCGCCACTTTCAGATTCCCGTCGACGCCGGACGTAAATATGTAATTCGACATATTCGGCCAGCCACATGCGACGCTTGTCACCACTGAATCGTGAAGCTGAATCACATACGACGGTATAGGCTCAGCATTTGTGTCGAACTCAGCAACAAAACCGTCGGCATAGCCTACAATCACTGAGCTGCCCCGCCAACAAACGCACGTAGCCTTAGCGCCAGTTATGGTCGGCAATGCATTCAGCTCGAGCTTGTAGTGGCCTGGCGAAGTGATGTCGAGGACTCCGACCGACCCATCGGCGAAAACGGCGGCCAGCGCCGAGCTTGCCGACCACTGCATCTGCACTACTGGACCATGGGATCCGCGAATGCTAACAAATGGGGATACGCGCGAGCCATCTACCTGGTAGACATGCAAAAGAGATTCGCCCTCGCGAGGGCGATACCGCGGTGCAAGCTCGGGCTGCACGGTCGATGCATCAATACTATCAGGCGCCCCGGTTCGCAAGGCCAACACCAAAAGAGTGCCGCTTGGGTTCCAGTCCAAAGCCAGCACGCCGTGGCCTGCATTGAGTATACCGGCTGTCTCAGACTGGCGCTGCGTAGATGCCTCTAGTACTAAACCGTCCACGGTTACGGGTGAGCCGCTCGTCTCGAACTTCTCGCTCACGAGATGAAGGCGGCTCTTCATGAGCTCCGAATTGACGGAGACGGTTTCCGGGGGCTCCAGCTGAGAAGCTGTGACCGTGAATAGATTATCACTCCATTTGTGGCGCAACTTGATGGCCCGCACAAGCTCTGCATTGGACTCGCCGTAGAAAAGCATCAAGCGGTCTCGCAGGTTCTCAATGCGAGACACGCTTGACGCGGCCGCAGACCGCTGCGGCGTACGCGGCGTTTGCGCAGCCCTCTGACGGGGTCGAGGAGCACTCAGCGGCTCCTGCTTCAGCACAATGTCCTCGGAGTTGTCTGCAGATTCGGCTGCTGCTTCAGGCTCCGAGGCTGGTTCGGCGTCCATTTCGAGATCGAGGTCTTCGTCGCCGTCGGCATCAACCTCCATGTGATCATTTCCTTCATACTCCGATCCAGAGTCGAACGTTGCGACTTCCTCGGGGGCCACGAGGCTCTCGAAGTCGACGCGCGCGGCTCTTCTTCGCGACCGCTCGCGCATGCCTGACCAAGAGTCAGGGCCCTCCGCCCTTTCCCCCATAAAGTCTCGAAAGCGCGATGGATGTACGGCTGAAGTCTCAGTGGCAGCAGCGACAGCCGGAGCAGACAGACTCTTCGCCGGAGCCAACCGACGCGTCGTCTGCGTACGCAACGGCCGAACGGACGCTACGCTGGACTAAGCTCGGCAAGTTGGGCCGTGTGCTTTACCCCACAACATCGCCACACGGGCGGCCCACTGTCTGTTTCTGCAGCCCCAAGCATCTCTTAATTGGCACTGATGCCGCGGAGGTGCTTGTTTTCGACTACGATCAGCGTCTCACGGCTCAATTGAGTACAGTCTCGGTGCAGGCCAGGCTTGGTGAGGTAACGTGCCTTAACGTGAGCGACGACGGCTCACATGTTGCTGCAGGCTTTTCACAAGGCTGGGTATGTCTTTGGGACCTCGAGGCACCGCCCAAGGGCGCACCACAGCTGCGCGCCGTCGTGGCGCCGCTCGACCCTAACCGTGTTCCTGCGCCACACAGTCGCATTCAGGGCCACGAATCGCATGTTGCGGGCACGTCCGTCCACAGCATTGCATTCTTTATGGGTAAGCGCTCGGTACTCGTGAGCATTGATGCTGGTGGCCTAGCCATCTTGCATACTCACCACCGTATCTTGCTGGAGCGCACGACAAAAAGTCGGCGCATTTTTGGCTCATTCACTGGCGGGGCACATGTACTTGACGCCTCAGTATTCGGCAATCATATTGCTGTGCTCACTTCTCAGCTGTTTATGGTCGTACAGCTCGGCAGTGAGGGCTTTGTCGAGCGTCTGAAGGTGCCGCGGGCCAAAGATACTGGTGAGGGCGACAGCGGCCATGGGGTCGTACGCTTCAACGAGGCGACTCAGCAACTCACCTATAGCTGGGGCTCGCAGCTAAAGATTTTGAACGTGGACGCGACGGCGGAGTTATTCACCGCCGACAAAGCCTACACACACACCACACCCATTGAGTGGTTCGATTGGATAGACATCAAAAGCGGTATGCTCATACTTCTCTCGTCTCCCTCGGGTCAGGCTCAGCTTGACCTGGTTCTTATGGGCGACGCGCGCCTTATCGACTCCGAGCCATTGTCTGCATCTGCTCATCTTCTCCAAATACAAGTATCTGCTTCGACTCTGTTTGCTATGGGCCGCTACGAGTTTTCGGTGGGTCAATTGACAAACTGGGCGGACCGGCTTCTTGCTCTGCTGAACAATGCGCACCCCACAGAGGCGATTGAGCTCGCTCTTGGCTATTTTGTCGACGAGGGGAATCTCTCTGTTCTAGGACTGCCCGCTGAACGCTCATTACGACAACGAATCGTCCGCAGCGCTTTCCCTGATATTGCCCTCACTGCACTCCGCTTTAGTACCGAGTTTGACTTCGAGAGTCTCAAGGGTTTGCTGCCCACCACCTTGAGAGCCGCTGTGATCATCAACCCGTCGCTGCTCGAGTCAATACTGGATCTCATCAGCCACTGTGAAGAGCAATGGATCCACGACTTGTACTTGGACACCTTGGTTTCTCTTGTGCTGTCAGGTCAGCTTCGCTCGTTGTCTCCAGTTGTCTTCAAGGAGCTCATTACATACAGGTATTCTGTCCAGCAGATCTTTTACTTGCTGGATCTGTCAGGACTCGACGTTGATTTGGCGTTCAAGATATTCTCTCAGCACTCTGAATTGGCAGAGGTTGAGATCTACCTCAAAAACCAGGCACTACAAGACTACACCTCTCCGATATCGCCCCCGACCTCGCACACCATGGGTTATCTGGCATTAACGCTTACTGGTCGTGTGTATCCTACGGGAATAGTTGTAGGCGACGAGCAAAGAGAGCAGAAAGCCAAAGTTGACATATACACGGCCCTATTTCTGTCCGAGACTGTCAACGTACTTCAATCTGACATTGATTATGATGAAAAAGGTTTTTTCACTGCTCTCAATGAGGCCTTTGAAGATCCCTTTTTGAACGACAATGCATTGATAAATCGCCAGATCATCGTGAACATTTTGCGGAGTTCAACTGTGCGGACATCTGGGGTTTACCTTCGCATATTCCTTGCGCGGAACTATCCAAAATATCGGCAGTTCATCGTTCTTCCTGGTCAGGCCCTAGAGGAAATTGCACTAGGGCTCTGCAAGCACAGCGATGAAGTTGAAGAGAGCCAGCTGGCGCTGCTAAGTTTGCTCTCCTCGTTCCAGCCAACAGACGTGAAGGCGTTCATTAATGCACTGATTGACGCCAATTATACGCTTGTTCTCGAATCCCTTTACCGCAAGGAAGGTAAGTTCCGTGATCTTATCCTTATGAAACTGCGAGGCCATGAGCCTGATTTATGGACGGTTTTGGAGGAAGGTCTGTTCAAAGACAAGATTGAGGTCACAAATTTGATACACGAGAACAGATCTCAGTTTCTTGCCGAAAGTCCAGAACGGTTTGCAGGCATTGTCGTATCACACTTGCGCGGTTCTTCGATTTGGCAAGATATTCTTTCCGCAAGTGATAACGGAACCAAGCTTCGATTTCTGGATGCAGCTTTTGAAAGGATGCATCACGACGGAGGTCAGCTACCTCCATTGCCTGTGCGCACTGAGTATGTCTCGTTACTGGCAAAAAGCCCAAACGGCGGCTACGGCACGCTAATGAATTTATTGCATACGACCTTGACTGGGCCTGACGATGTGCAACTCCCCTTGGTTGTGGACGACTTGCTTGAAGGCGGCCACGTAGACGCTTTGGCGTTACTGCTCTGTCGTAAGGGTCGCCAAAACGAAGCGATGATCTATTTATTGAACCATTTGCCATCTGTTGAAGGACCAGAGCTTCCACGCTATACTCGGTTGGCAGTATCAATATGCCTCGATGTGTCCAGTGCGGGCTCGCAGGAGAGTCCAAGGTTATGGCAAAGGCTTTTGGAGACCCTGATGAGCATCGAGTCCGAACAAGCGCATGTTGAGTTACAACACGCAATTCGCGCCCTATCCGAATCCGGAACGGCGTCAACCGTCGACATTGCATCCGATCTGATCATGTCTAATCAGAGAGGCGTTGCTCCCGTTGTGTCGCAGCTATTTCTGAACCTGCGACGCCAAGAGCGCACCTTGCAATGCTTCCATGACATTCTGCAGGTTGATTCCTACAAACAGCTCATGAAAGTCCTCGCTGGTCGCGCCCAAGGTTGGGCGGTGTCGATTGACGGTGAATGTGAAGTGTGTGGTCGCAAGATCGTCGGCTTGGGCATAGATGCTGATAGTCTGTACAAAGCTTGGGAGCAATCCGGTATGAACCAAACCGTTACCGCGGACGTCGACTCACTGATCGCTTTCCAGTGTCGTCACACTTATCATTTCCAGTGCTTGGCTCGCATGACCGGCGACGACATGAGTGTTCCCGCGTCGCGCAGATGCATTCTCTGCGACGCTAACTAATTGTATAGATAACGAAAAGATGCGTTACGGAAGAAATAGTTTGAATAAGAAACGAAAGAAGCTGACCGAGACAACGTTCAAGCAGATACTACCTGGCCGGCAAACCTGGCCGGCAATTTCCGTCACCGTACTTGGACATAATTACTTCAAAGCTTGTGCAAGATCCTCAATGAGATCCTCCGCGCGTTCGATGCCCACGCTGATGCGCAGCAGCTTCGGCGACACGTCAGCGTCAGACAAAGCGCGCCATTCGATGAGACTATGGACGGAGCCCAAAGACGTTGCGTGATAAAAGTTCTTGAGCTTGGATGGCAACGCTTTGGCGGTTTCTTCGTCGGTGACCTCGATGGCAAACGTGGGCGAGCCGCCGAGAGGGTACTGCTTCTTCACAAAGTCCTCCTTCTGCAGATTCGCAGAGTAAATTTTCGTGAGTTTGGGCAACTGCGCCTTGTTCTCATCCAGGAATGCAACGACTTTGTTGACGTTGTAAGACTGCGCCTGCAGACGAAGTGGCAGAGTCTTCAGGGACCTCAGCAGCAACCACGCCTCGAAAGGCTGAAGGATGGAGCCGAGATTCAGTCGGTCATCGACCAGCTGCTTCTTGATCCCCACGTCCTTGCAGACAATAACTCCGGCCAAGACATCAGAATGGCCGGAAAGGTATTTCGACGCGGAGTGCAGGATAAAGTCGACGCCGAACTTGAAAGGGTGGAACAGTGGCGGCGGAGCAAACGTGGCATCGACGATGACCTTCGCACCACGCGCGTGGGCCTTTTGCACATAAGATTCGATATCGAGCGCGAGGCCGGTCGGGTTGACTGGCGTCTCGATGTGAACTATGTCACCCTCTTGGCACTTCACATCGATATCAGAGAGCGGGAAGACCTCGAGACCCGAGCGCTTCAAGATGTTGGCGATACAGTGAACACCGTGATACCCTTCGCCAATGAACAGCCGCTTCGGATTCAGCAGCGTCATGAGGGCATGGAACGCACTCAGCCCACTGCTGTAGGCGGTGCTAGGTCCGTCAAGCAGCTCCTCTAGAACAGCCTCAATACGGTCCACGTTATGCTGGGACTCACGCGAGTAAATGTACTGGTAGTCGTCTGGCTGCTTTCCTGCTGGCAACAGCCTGGAGGGCTCCTTCGGGTACTCGTAGTTAGTGGTTGGGTGAAGCGCCGGAGCGACGTCTCCCATCTCGCGCACACTGGCATCGCCGTGCACAGCAGCAGTGGCATACATCGAGAACTCGCTATCCATTTGTGGGAAAATTCGAGGCCGGTCGTTCAGAAAGTGTTGGTTGAAGTACGTCCAAGACTGCGATTTACCGCATTTATATAGTAATCATTAGATGAGTCACAGGACCGAAAGATTGAGTGGTTTTCTGCTGCATTGCTATGCAATTGCCCCAAAACTGTGGGTTTTCTTCATTCCTGCATTGTGGGTTTTCCTCAATGTTGTGGGTTTAGATCACTATCGTGATACCGACGATCCAGCTTAGTCACTGCCTCGAGGGTGAATGTCGGAGTATGCGGGTATCAATGGTGGGTATGAAATGGCTACTTATGTAACCCGCATACCTACGTCACCACCCTGATCAATGCGCACTCAGCTGAAGTTGATGTGTGTATTAAACGAGCTTAACGCACCGTGTGGCTACATACAAATTAATTTGGTTCATTAAAGGCTCCCTGAGTTTCAATAGTGTCCTTTAACAACTCACAGGAATGACATGGACGCTCATTAGCGGCATTTGGTAGCATTAGCGACACTTGGTAGCTCGTTAGACTCATTGGATGAAACAATAGGACTTGTCAAAGTAATAGAATCACTTCGCGAAGCACTAGATTCACTCTATGATTGTGGTTCGTAAAGTACTAGATTCGCTCTGTGGTGTGACGTCGATATGCATAAATTATCCCATTTCATACCTCTGACACCGCCGAAATCATTGATACCTACGCTAGTCGTGTGTGAAATGAAATGACATAGGACTGTTCATGTCCAACCAGGTAGGTTGTCATTGGAGAAAATCTGTAATCCCATTATCTCGCCCGCGTTAACTCATGAGACGTAATAAGATCGGCGCAGCCGTGTGGGGCTTGCCCGGCATAGCACTTGTGGGCTAGAGAATTAAAAACGCGTAAAAGACGAATTATTCGTGAGTTGTGGCCCTTCGAACCTCGAGACACTCTTTTTTTGCACCGCAATAAGGGTCAGGCGAGCCCACGCTATGTACTGCCCGCGGCGCGCATCGAACAGACACCCACTCTCAGCATCGAACGGATCCCCACTATGAATTCACTAGCATATTAGTTTATTGCAAAGCCTTCACTAGGTCATCGATAAGGTCCTCGGCGCGCTCGATACCGACGCTAATGCGAAGCAGGTTCGGTGAGTCGTTGGCATTCGACAGCGGGCGCCACTCAATGTAGCTGTGAACGGAGCCCAGAGACGTGGTGTGGTAGTAAAGCTTGAGCTTGCTGGGCAAAGACTTAGCCGTCTCTTCGTCGGTCACCTCGATAGTGAAGGTCGGGGATCCGCCCAACGGGTGCTGCTTCTTCACAAAGGGTTCGGTCTGCAGATTCGCCGAGTAGACCTTTTTGAGTTTGGGCAATGCCGAAAGGTTCTCGTTCAGGAAAGTCACAATCTTGTTGACATTGTCGGATTGCACTTGCAAGCGAATAGGGTACGTCTTGAGCGAGCGCAGCAGAAGCCAGGCCTCAAATGGCTGAATGATGGAGCCCAACATCATGCGGTCCTTGACCAGCTGTTTCTTGGTTGCCTCGTCTCTCGACACGATGACGCCGGCAAGAACGTCGGAATGCCCCGAGAGGTACTTCGAAGCAGAGTGCAGGATGAAGTCTGCACCGTGGTTGAACGGGTGGAAGAGGGGAGGCGGCGCAAAAGTAGAGTCGACGACGAGGTTCGCGCCCTTAGCGTGGGCCTTGTGAGCGTAGAGCTCGACGTCCAAAGCGAGGCCTGTAGGGTTCACAGGCGTTTCGAGATGTACGAAGTCGCCCTTTCCGCACTTGGCGTCGATATCGGAGAGGGGAAAGATCTCAAGGCCAGAGCGCTCGAAGATTTGCGCAACGCAATGAATGCCATTATATCCCTCGCCAATGAACAAGCGCTTCGGGTTGAGCAAGGTCATGAGACCGTGAAATGCACTCAGACCGCTGCTGTAAACGGCGCTCGGCCCATTAAGTAGCTCGCCAAGTACAGCCTCAATACGGTCGACGTTGTTCTGAGACTCACGCGAGTAGGTGTGCTTGCCGTCCTCTGGCTGTGTACCCGTTGGGAACAGCTTCGACGGATCGGTGCCGTACTCGTAGTTTGTGGTCGGGTGGATAGCAGGCGCAACATCGCCCGGCTCACGGATGCCTCCGTCGCCGTGGACTGCTGCAGTGGAATACTTGCGGAACTCGTCGCTCATGAACTGGTTACACTAGCTAGCTATGCAAGAGTAGACCTCAGCGCTTTTTTTTCAGCTGAGCCATCATGTGACGCACATCGCGATGCATCTACGATGCATCCTCAATGCGGGTTTCTAACAATGATCTGCAAAACCCTCAGCAATATGGGCTTCGTCCACATATGTATATGCATGCGTTACCGGTTTTCCTTACCTCTCTGTCGCCGGTGGGTAACAATCACGACGCTCCGATGACTCAGTGGTGTGCTGATCTCGACCACAAAACCGCGGAGCTCGGCAGGTAAAGAAAGAAAGAACAGGAGACCGGCTTCATCCATAAACGACAGCATGAAACTCTATTGGCTCGAGTGATTCTCCCTAGCCAATTTGTAAACTGAATTTCGGCTGGGGCCTAGCACACAGCTAGACGAAATGTACTCAGTAGCCCGAGCAGAGAAAGTTGTCAAAAACAATGATACTTCCCAGTATCTTTTAGGGCGCAAAGCGCAAAACGGGTGCGCACCATTTTATTTCAGAGCCTGAGCCAGGTCTTTAATAAGATCGTCGCCACCCTCAATACCCACGCTGATGCGAAGGAGCGTCGTCGAGACGTCCGGGTCCGTAATGGCGCGCCATTCGATGAGGCTGTGCACGGAGCCCAGCGATGTGGAGTGGTAGAACAGCTTCAGAGCGTTCGGCAGGGCCTTCGCCGTCTCCTCATCTGAGACCTCAATGGCGAAGGTTGGCGAGCCGCCGAGCGGGTACTGCTTTTTGACGAACTCGTCCGTCTGCAAGTTCGAGTGGTAAATCTTCGCGAGTTTGGGCAGCTGCGACTTGTTCTCGTTCAGGTACGCGACGATCTTATTCACGTTCTCGGACTGCACGCGCAGGCGGATCGGCAGCGTCTTCAGCGAGCGCAGCAGCAGCCACGCCTCGAACGGCGGCAGGATGGTGCCGATGAAGGCGCGGTCGGCAACAAGCTGCTTCTTGACCTCGGCGTCCTTCGTGGTGATGACACCGGCCAGGATGTCTGAGTGGCCGGACAAGTACTTCGACGCTGAGTGCAGAATGAAGTCGGCGCCGTGCTTAAACGGGTGCAGCAGCGGCGGCGGCGCGAACGTGGCGTCCACAATCAGCTTCGCACCCGCGTCATGCGCCTTCTTCGCGTAGAGCTCGACGTCAAGGGCGAGTCCCGTCGGGTTGACGGGCGTTTCGAGGTGCACAACGTCGCCCTTCTCGATTTTGCCGTCGATCTCCTCGAGAGGCAGGAGCTGCAGGCCCGTGCGCTGCAGAATGTGAGCGACGCCATGGATGCCGTGGTAGCCCTTGCCGATGAACACACGCTTGGGGTTCAGCAGTGAGATGATGCCGTGGAACGCGCTGAGGCCGCTGCTATAGAGCACGCTCGGGCCGTCGAGCAGCTCCTCGAGAACAGCCTCCACGCGGTCCGTGTTCTGGTGGCCAATGCGCGAGTACGGCGCCGGGCGGTTCGGGTCGCGCGCGTGCGTGCCGGCCACAAACAGCTTCGCCGGGTCCTGCTCGTACTCAGTGATGGTCGTGACGTGGATCGGCGGGGCGACGTCGCCCCACTCGCGCACTTCGGCGTCGCCGTGGAGAGCAGCAGTGGAGTACTTCAGGAATTCGTCGCTCATAAGGAGGTTTGGGTGTCGTGGCCAGAAGCAGCAGGCACCCGCGCGTATTTATACCGTGGGCGGCATGTGACGCCGCGCGCGAGCGACGCTAGGCAATGGCGTCATGCGTTTCATAATCACACAATCGTGCACACGGAACCGAGCGCGGTGCGTGCTCGTGGGACGAACGGCGCGCGACCCCTACCCCACACACTGAAGGGGGGAACAACGAGCGGCAGGGGGTGGGGGGAGCAGCGCCCGCATGACTTCGGACCTAGCCCTATATGTACGTTTATTACTCCATTCACCTAACCTGCGCATGTGGGTCTATGCGGTCCCAGCGGCGTTTACGCGCGTTCGCGCGGCGGTAGATTTCGGGCCATGCTGCTGACGGACGCAGATGCGACTTCGAGCGCATGACCCAATCGAGGCTGGCGCTGCCCTGCGACGGGTGCTTTTCGAAGTAGAGGTAGTTCAGCACAAGGCCCTCGAGCGGCGTCGACCAGTCCGCGCACTCAATGCGCAGGGTCACATTCGACCACGACGACGTCTCCGTGGCCGCAACGTCCATGAGCCCAACGTAGAACTGGGTCGGGCTCATAGCGTCGATGCTGTCGCCGCGCGACTCGGCCTGGCGGTCGATCCACGCCGCCGGCGGCAGGCTCGCAAACTTCTGTTTCACCTGCGGGCTCTGCACGACGTGGAACTGCATGCGGCAGATGTCCACGGGCTTCCCGATGAACTGCAGGTACAGGTCGTAGCGTCCGGCGCGCAGCTTCGTTGAGTACTCAAGATAGTTGTTAGACCAGCTAATCATGTACAGGCTGCCACCCCACGGCGCGCCCTCAAGCAGGCGCCACGAGCGCTTGCCTGGCGACAGCGGGACCGTGTCTTCGAAGCTCTTGATGTGTTCGGGGCCAAAGAACCAGATGTCGTACTGCGCGACCTCCTCGACCGTTTGCCACGACTCCATGTGCAGGAGCTCGCGCACGTCGGCAGCGAGGCCGTCGATCTGTTCGTCGCGAAAGTCGTAGAATGTGAGTAGCCGGTTCCGGCTGGCCAATTCGGACAGGCCAAACAGCCTGCGGTTCACGAGGCCCAGCTGCGGGCACTGCTTGATGAGCGTGAGTAGAATGCCGTCCGGGAGGCGATCCAGCATGGCCCGCAAACCTTCGTGTGGACGCAATTGTTCGAGCTGAGCGGTGCTAGTCTGCGCGTTCTCGTCCAGCGGGGCCCGCAAACTACGTCTCGGTACGATGCTTCCATCGCAGCCAGCGAGCTCCGGCCCGGCCTTGCCCGCGTGGGTTGGCCGTATGCCGGCGCCAAGCCGTGTCGTCACGGGAGGAGCGTCTGCCCCATCAGCGACACGACGCCGGCGGTGGCTGCGCCGTGCGCACCATGAGCGGCAAGATTCAAGTCCTGGCTACTGCGGCCGGCGACTCCACCGTTCTGCCAATGCTATTTCGGCCCTGCCCTGCTGACGGCGGCTGCGTATGCGGCGCGCAATTTCGGGGCTTCTAGACGCTTCCAGGCGGCGCCCACGTGACGCGCCGGCGGGCTGCGACGAGCACCCACCCCCACTTAGTATATATATACAGGCCAGGCGTTTAGAATAACGACGACAACAGACACAAGCGACAATGGCAGACCACACAAAGCCGATTTTCCCGGAGCTGCGCTGGGCGCAGCGGTCGAGCGCCGACGAGCCTGAGAAGAACAAGCTGTGGATCACGGTTGCGGTGCCGCAGCTGAAGACGTTCGACGTGCAGGTCACGGCGACGACGTTCAAGTTCACGGGTGAGGACGCCACGCGCAAGTACGCGCTCGAGCTCGAGCTCTTTGACGAGGTCGACACGGAGTTCACGCGCCAGGCGGCGACGCAGCAGCATGTTCTTGTCGAGCTGCGCAAGAAGAACGCGCAGCAGGATTACTGGCCGCGACTCACAAAGGACAAGGTGCGCCGTCCATACATCCGCACGGACTTCGACAAGTGGGTCGACGAGGACGAGCAGGAGGAGGTGCCTGCGGAGGACCCGATGGCCGGCATGGGCGACATGGGCGGCATGGGCGGCATGGGCGGTGGCCCGCCGGGCGCCGGCGGCATGGATCTCAGCTCGATGCTTGGCGGCATGGGCGGTGCTGGCGGCGCTGGCGGCGCTGGCGGTGCTGGCGGCGCTGGCGGCGCTGGCGGTGCTGGTGGCGACTTCGACCTCAGCTCGATGCTCGGCAACATGGGCGGCGACGGCCCGGGCGGCTTTGACATGTCGAAGCTCGACGCGCTGAAGGCTGCGGCGGGCAACGCCGACGCGGGCGCCGAGGGCGAGGCCGACGAGAACGAGAACGACGAGACGACGTCGAAGCTCGGCGAGGCTGCCGAGTAGCTTCGCTAGATAGAGGCTCCACAGCGATAGTAATGTACATACTTATGCAGTCCTCCACGGCTGTTCAAAGTAACGTAATTGTTTTCTTTTTATAATTTGTGAGCGACGTATGGGCGTCGTTTCTGTTGCAAAGCACTCATTCGTGATCTTGGCTCGGTAGCGCCCTGTTCTGGCTGCGTGAGTGTGCGGGCTGATTTTGTCGCACAAGTGGGTCAGGAGAAGCTATGGTCGGAATGACCGCTGAACTAAGGAAGGTCCACACAGACTAGTGCATAATGTGATTAATGAGATAGCATAGAAAAAGCGACTCCTAAGGCACCAGGTGCGCATGACTCGGCTCTGGATTATTGCACTCGCCCAAGCACCCAGCGGCCCTTACCTGCTGCGGCGGCGCGCGTACCTCGACTTCTTTTCCGCCCATGTCTAACAAGCGGTACTCGCAGAACATCCTCGACTGGGAGGCCAGCGAGGGCGTGACGTTTCTGTATGCGTGCGTGAACATGGTGCTTGTGGCGAGCCCCCTGTGCGACCACATTGCGCTCGCGTTCTTGTGCGCGCTCGTCGCGTTCATGACCGGCTTCGCCGTGTTCCGGCTCGTCCAGGCCGGGCAGTGGGGAATTGTGAAGCAGCATCTGCCGCACATGGTGGCGCCGACGCTGCGCTGGGGCAGCGCGCTCGGTGCGCTCGCGGCCGTGCTCTACGTCGGCCAGTTCTACCGCCTCGAGCCGAGCGGGCTGTGGCTCGAGCTTGTGGAGACGGCGGCGTACCTCGCCGTCATGCTGAGCATCATGATCCTGAGCGCACCGGCCGCGTTCTCGACACGGTCGAAGGACATCGTGCCGAGCGCCAAGCTTGCCCTCTACGAGACGCGCATGTACAAGCTGTACTTCGCGTTTGTCGTGCGCGTGCTCCTGCACAAGCACGAGCCCGAGGACGCCGTGCGCGGTATGTTGCTGGCCTACGCCGTGTTCCTGAACTCGGCGATGTGGCGTGTCGGCTTCCAGGCGGCGAAGTTCGAGTAGAGCGAAGTTCGAGTAGAGCGAAGTTCGAGTAGAGCGAAGTTCGAGTAGAGCGAAGTTCGAGTAGAGCGAAGTTCGAGTAGACGGCTGAACTACTGCGTTGGTTGTTGTTACATAGACGGTGCAGCGCACCAGTGAATAATAAATTAAAGCAAAAAAGCACAAGAACAAGATGTGCGAAACCGCCTATACGGGAATGGGCTGGTGCGACTGTATTTGCGCGCTTTGAGCACTCGTCGCAGCATCCTCGCTGGCCGCAGCATCCTCGCTGGCCGCGCGCGCAGCCTCCTGCTCGGCCTGCTTGCGCATCTCCGTAAGGTCCCACGTGTTGTCCTCGTCGTCCTTGTCCTCCGTGTGGTACTTGCCCGAGGCCATGAGCTCGCGGCCCGAGAGCGGCGACTTCGCCTTCTTCACGGCCTCCTCCGCATCCTTGCGCTTCTTTTCCTCGCGCTTCGTCTTCCACTCCGTGAACGTCTCTATCGTGAGCGGCGTGCGGTTCTTCGGCAGCTTCAGGCGCTCCGTCTCAATGAACTCCTCCAGCGTGATCTTCGGCGCATTGGCCATAGCCTGCCGCTCGAGGCGCTGCTCCTCCTTCGTCTTCAGCTTGAACCCGGGCGGCAGCGAGTGGCGGTACATGCACTGGTCGCCGCCGTTCGGACACACCCAGAACCAGCCATAGTGGCCCGACTCGACAGCGCCAATAAAGTACTTGCAAATCTTTTCCGTCTTCGTGCGCGGGTTGCCGTGCTTCGACAACACGACCTGCTGCAGCTTCTCGTCGTCCCAGTGGTCCATCGTGTCCTTCGTCTTGTCGTCGCGCTCGTCGCTGTACAGGTCGCGCTTCTCGCCCTTGCGCTCAACGGCCAGGTCATGGCTGAACTTGCAGCGCGAGCCCTTGTTACACAGACCCTGCTTGAAGTACGCACACACAACTGACTTCGGATCGACGCCGACAGACACCTTCTGCGTGGGCATGGCCGCGCTGAAGAGAGCACGGGCCTCGGCCTTCGCATCCTCGGCAGCCTTCTTCTCGGCCGCTCGCCGCTCGGCCTCGGCCTGCTTGCGTTGTTGTGCGGCCGAGTCCGCTACTTGCGATTCAACCTGCTTCACATATTGCTGGACCTTCGACGACTTGTTCTTGTTCTTCAGCCCGAATGTCTTGTCGGCAGCATTCTTCTGCTGCTTGCTGTTCTTCGTCTTCTGGCTCTCCTGCTGTCCTTTCTTCGCCATCGCGGAAGATGAGTTAGAGGTGTAAAAGCGGTTTCGCCTGCGTGCACCTGTCGTGTGTGGGTTCTACCCGTAAAAAAAGATCACATGATGCAAATTGCTTTGCGGGCGCGAACCCCGTCCGTTTCTAAGACCGCTTCTAAGAAGCCGCCGATATGGCGGGTGTGTAAGATCGTAATAATTAACGCAGAAAGATGCGAGGGCTACAAAGTTAGTCACTGACATTGAGGTCGAAGCGGAAAGTTTCTGCAGAAAAAAAAAAGTGCGAATACAATTGAGGGGCATGTCGCATGCAGCAGCACCACTGCCTAGTTTTTATCCTTTCGTTAGGCTGCCCCGAGGTTTAGCGCCTGCGCATCATTTCCATAATAAGCGTGCGCTCCATAGCACTTCATCGTTCATCTTTTTCTGTTGCATTCATTGCCTTATCACTTCCTGGACGCAGACACTCGCGATTTAGAACGCGATTTGAGTGCGCTGAGTCGTGTGTATATATTCCGCAGCGAGGTGCCCAAACCCTCAACTTCCGACTAGGCTGCGTCCACGATTCTTGTGTTATTTAAGAGTGCTAATATGGCCCTGCTGCGCCGCAGGCTGCCGCTTGTGCTCGGTCCGCTTGTGCTCGGCGTCGGCTTTCATGCCGCGCGCCAGCACCTCGTCGCTAACGACGCAAACTCGGGCTCGCTAACGTTGCTCAATCCGGCGCAAGTGAGTGCGCGGCTGCGCAGCCACGAAGAGAGCTTTCTTGTCGAGCGCGGCAATGGTGTGCTGCGGTACGACACGGCCCAGCTTGCGTCGAACAATCCCGTCGAGGACGACCACAGCGAGCGCGCCGTGAGCGTGCCGCTTGTCACGCCGAACGACGTCGAGTTCAGCACGGACTGGAGCTTCTGGGGCATATACGACGGCCACGGCGGCTGGAGCACGAGCGCGAAGCTTCGCGAGAGCCTCATTCCTTACGTGGTTGGCGAGCTGAACCGCATCTACGTGCCCGTGGCGCCAACGAGCGCGCGGCGGCTCGAGCCCGCATCGCCCGAGGTCATCGACACGGCCGTGACTCAGGCGTTCCGCAAGCTGGACCACGACATCACGAACCGGTCGATTGAGCAGCTGCTTGCGAACCCGTCGAAAAAGGCCGCCGTCGAGAAACTGCCGCCGGCGCTGAGCGGCTCGTGTGCGCTGGTCGCGTTCTACGACTCGAGCTCGCGCGACCTGCGCGTCGCACTCACGGGCGACTCGCGGGCTGTGCTCGGCGTGCGCACGCGCGGCGGCCAGTGGCAGGCGCGCTCGCTGAGCTCGGACCAAACCGGCTCGAACGCGGACGAGGCGCAGCGCATCCGTAGCGAGCACCCGCAGGGCGAGCACGATACGTGCATCAAGCGCGGGCGCGTGCTTGGGATCTACGAGCCGACGCGCAGCTTTGGCGATGCGACCGTGAAGTGGTCGCGCGAGATCCAGCAGCGTCTGTCGGAGCTGTTCTTCTCGCGGCGCGTGCCGACGTACCTGCGCACGCCGCCGTACATGACGGCCGAGCCCGTCGTCACGCGCACGAAGCTGGATCCGTCGCAGCGGCCGTGCTTCCTCGTGCTCGCGTCGGACGGCCTGTTCGAGATGCTGTCGAACGAGCAAGTAGTTGGCCTCGTTGTCGACTGGCTCGACCAGAAGCGGCCTGCGTCGCTCGAGGCCGTCTTCTCGAACAAGGCCGCGAGCGCGGGCCCCAGCGACCGGCTGGGCCGGCTGGGCTCGTGGTTCTCGCGCTCGAAGCCGCAGAGCCGCGTTGGCGAGCCGATTGAGGACGTGAGCGAGAACAAGGACTCCATGAAGCAGCCCATTCGCGCGCCCACCACGACCATGGACGGCCGCACGCTGAAGGCCACCGTGCAGGACTCGAACGCAGCGACGCACCTCATCCGCAACGCCCTCGGCGGCGCCGACCAGGAGCAAGTGTCCATGCTCGTGAGCATTCCGTCGCCCATGTCGCGCGACTACCGCGACGACCTTACGGTCACGGTCGTGTTCTTTGGTGACCAGGACGACGCAGACGCCACGGGCAAGGTCCACCTGAACCCCGAGGCGAGCCGCTCGAAGCTGTAAAAAGCAGCGGCTGCTGTCTAACCTGGTGCGCAGCTGCTGGCGCGCCATCGTTCTTGCGTACTGCCAGGACACGTGGGCATACTAGTACTGTGTATATGGAAAGTACATACATAAACTCATTTAGAGAAGGTTGTTGGCCGACTGGTCCCCGTGGGGCCCGCTGCACTAGCGCAGCAGCGCAACGGCCGAACGCCGGTTAGTTATCAGCAAGTGCAATTTATCATCGACGTGCCGGTGGGCTAGGGCAGCGCGCGGGCCGGCGAAAAGGCTGGGGACAAGTGCGCCGGCCCAGCTAGCGGCTGCAAATGGTGTGCACGGCGATTATCGGCAGCGGGCCCGCGGCGCTGGCGCTTGCGTACATCCTACAGGGTCACAAACCCGTGTACGACCCCGTCACGCACGGCCCACACCCCGATCCGTACCTGCATACAAAGCTGCTCGAGCACGCAGACCTGCTCGAGGCAAGCACGGACGCGGAGCTGCTGAACTACGTCTCGTCGTCGCCCAATTTCGAAAGCTTCTTCAGCGCCTCGGTGCTTCCCGTGAACCTGCTCATTGACGCGCTGCGATTCAGCGACGAGCTGGCCGCTGCAAGCCCGGCCTCGCAGACGGGCTCGCGCCTCATATGGGTCGACGCGCCGCCAATAACGGACTTCGTTGTTGTCGGAGACGCTGTCGGCGGCCAGTGGGCGTCGGCGAGCGTCGATGATCCGAGCACGCTGGCCATCAGCTACGTCGAGATGCTGTCGCTGCCGGGCTACGCGCTCTCTGAGCATCTGCGCTCGAACGAGCTGTTTGTGCGGCCGTCGCGGTCCGATGTTGCTGCCTACTACGCAGAGTACGCGCGGCGGTTCGGCATTCCCGTCGTCGAGGGCCGCGTCACAAGCGTGAGCGCGGCGCCGCGGCCGCACCGGTTCCGCGTGCAGATCCGCGGCCGCGCCACACCGCTATTCTGCCAGAACATTGTGCTCGCCACGGGCGTGAACGGGCTGGCCGGCCGCGCCTACGACGAGCCGGCCGCGCTGCTGCCGGCCGACAAAAACACGGTCGCCGTCATCGGCTCGGGCCTCTCTGCGGCCGACGCCATTTTGGCCGCGTGGCGCGACCATAAGGACGTTATCCACGACTTCACGCATGCCGAAGCGCTGCAGAAGTATCCAAAAAGCCTCTACCCGGAGTACCACCGCGTATACGTGGCAATGACGCAAGGCGCGCCGCACTACACGCGAGGCGCGGCCGGGCCGCGCGTGCCAAAGAAGTTTCGGCTCGGCCGGCGCGGGTCGCTTGCGTTTGCACAGGACATTTTGCCGTTCGCAGCGGGCGAGGTCACGCGCACGACGCTGCAGGCCGCGCGCGACGCCGGCCTGCGCGGCGGCTGTGCGAACGGTCGTGCCAACGAGCACAGCAACGCCAACAATCGTGCCGACAACGAAGCCGAAAGCCGTGCCGAGGGCGGCCTCGAGGGCGGCCTCGAGGGCTGCCTTGAGGGCTGCAGCCTTGCGCCGCACGTATGGGCGTGCGGCAGCCTCTGCGGCGACACGACCGTGCGGTACCTCATCGGGACGTGCTGCGACGTGGCGGCGGGGCTGCGGCGTGCGCGAGGTCGGCCGGGTCCTGATCCGGCTCGCGCCACTCAAGGCTGCCGTAGCCATAGCCCTGCTCTGACCAGTAGTCCGCATACAGCTGCGTGCTGCGCGCGGGACGCATCTCCATTCCGAGCCGGCTGAGCGCGGCGTGCAGGCCACGCTCGACGGCCGGGTCCTGCGGCCGCGCCGCATGCACATGGAAGTTGTCCACCGTAACCCCCCTAATGTCCTCGTAGTACTGCATAATCTGGTTCGCCATGCGCAGCTGCGGCGCGCGGCGCAGGCGCCGCAGCCGCGGCACGCCAGCCTGCCAGGCCACGCGCGGCAGGCGCGGCCCGCGCGGCCAGCCAATGCCGGCCCAGAACACGGCGAGCAGCGCCGCGACGGGCGGCGCCGCGCTCCACAGGCCCGCACTGGCCACAGCGGCAACGGCGCACGCGGCGGGCACGCCGAGCACGCGCGTCCACGGCAGCGGCGCGACGCGGTCCACGAGCACAAACGCGGCCACGAAGTTCTCGCGCAGGAGCTCCGTGCGCAGGACCGTGTAGCAGAGGCGCGGCGCGGGCGCCGCGCCGAGCAGCCGCAGCGCCGTGTGCAGCGGCGGCCGTGGCTCGAGCCCAAACAGCTCCGGCGCGAGCGCGGGCGCAAGGCGCGCGACGGGCGCGTGCGCGTAGAGGCGGTCGAGAATGGCCGTGTTCTGCGTTGCCGGCACGACGCCCTGCATGGCCGCGGGCACGGCGCGGCGCACGCGCTGGCGTGCGAGCAGCTTCGCGGCCACGACGGCATCCTTCGCGACAAGCGGGTGCAGGTCCGCGCGCTGCCAGAACCGCGAGCGCGCGAGCCGCGTTGCGAGCGAGGCGGCCGTGAGCGGCGGGTCCGTGTATGCGCCCATACGGATGGTGGACAGCGGCGGGGTCGGGGCGCGCGCCAAGCACGGCAAAGAGGGGCGGTGCGGAGGTTCACGGAGTCGCGCACGTTTAAGTGGGGGGTCAAGTCTAAAAGGCACACAATAGACTACGTACGTCGGAGATAATAAATATGCGATACTTAGCACTGGCAGTTTGACGCCTGGGACTGCGGGAGGCCGATGTCAATGGGCTGGTTATCTGCGCCCTGGCGGCCCTGCTGCTGCTGCGGGCGCTTCGACTCGAGCGGGATCTTGTTGGCGATGGTGAGGAAGATGGGGCGCACGTTCAGGCCCGTTTTGGCCGACGCCTCGAAGAACAGGAGGCCCTCGTCGTCGGCAAGCTTCTGGCCGTCAGCAAACGCAACCTTGCGGCCCGGCTGCTGGTCGGCGTCGCTGTCGTCCGCGTCGAGGTCCGGCCGCACGGGGCCCGGCTCGGCGCCTTCTTCTTCGTTTGTGAGGTCATGCTTGTTGCCAACAAGGGCAATGACGATGTTCGGCGAGCCCTGGCTCTTCAGCTCGTTCACCCAGTGGCGCGCGCGGATGAACGACGCCGGCTTCGTGATGTCGTACACCACGACGGCCGCCTGCGCGTTGCGGTAGTACATGGGCGCCAGGTTCGCAAACCGCTCCTGGCCGGCCGTGTCCCAGATCTCGAACTTGACCGTGCGATTCGAGAGCTGGCACTTCTGCGTGAGGAATGCGGCGCCAATCGTCGGCTCCTTGTTCACCTGGAACTCGTCGCTCACAAAGCGCAGCACGAGCGACGACTTTCCCACTGCGGCCTCGCCGAGTAGCACCAGCTTCACGCTCGTAGTCGGCTTCGGCGATGTCGCGTCCATTATCAATTGCTAACGACTAACCCGCGACAGATAGTAGTGAGGCGGAGGAGGAGGACGGCTGCTGCGAACACGACTAATCTGGGTTGGGAGCACCTGCCCTCGCTTGTGCAGAGCTCCCGCTGCCTAAGCCTCTCGCCGGGCTGGTGGCGTGATGGCCTTAGTTACCCACCGATTCTGGCAGGCGGGCGCCGCCGCCGCCGCCGCGCTCGGAGGCAGCCCCAACGGCTTTTGGCGACCACTCACTCGAGCGCAACCTTGCCGCCCCTCAGAGGTGTGAAGACGCTTTACTCACAGTTTACATAGGACTCTGCCTTTCTATTTATGGCTCTATCTAGCGTCAGAATGCGCATCTCTCTCCCACTTAAATACTCGTATGTCGGTGCCCCGCGAGCTGGCGCCCGCCGCTGCCAGCCGCAATGAACTACGACGCCGAGCACGGCATTGACCGGGCCGCGGATCCGCGTGCCCGCTTCGCGCACCAGCGCCGGCTCTCGGACATCATACTCGAGCTGCTCACGTCTCTGAATATCGAGCAAGACGCGCTGCCGGAGGGCATGCGCCAGGAATTCATGGACTCCCTCGACCGCGTGCCGCCAAAGCGGCTCAAAACAGACGACGAGTGTCCCATATGTGCCGTGCCTTTCTTGGAGGACTCACACCCGCTCGTCGTGAAGCTGCCGTGTCCTGGAAATCATCGCTTCGATCTCGAGTGTGTATCGAAGTGGCTTAAGGCCAGTAGCACCTGCCCCATGTGCCGCCACGACTTTGCGGCCAAGAAGGAGAAGGTCATAGAAGATGACGAGGAGTTCGACGATATGTATGCTTGAGAGGCGCGCCGAAGCGGGCCTGGTTTTGTCCTAGACACAGGCCTTGTGGCGCGTCACGCCAGACCAGGCGCGGTACGACAATTGCAGGGCCGCATTGGGCTCACAAGACGGCGAAATTAGGCCTGTATGATGTGCGGGAAACCCCGTGTCTCTGCAATTGCGCATTGAACGTGGCTTATTGCCTCCATGTGTTCACCAAGCGCTCGTTCATGCGTGCTTCGAGTCATTCGCCCCAGTGCTCGCATTGCTGCCATGCTTGTGCCACTCCGTAGCCACTGCGGCCAATGCTGGTGCTATGTCCGCGTCCTGGCCGCCCTCCTCTGCGACGAGGCGTCGTACGAGCTCGCGAAAGCGCAACGGCATATGATACTCGCGGTCCGCCATGCAGCTTTGGCAAGCGCCTTTCGCCTCCGCACAGGAGACGCAGATCACTGTCCGCTCAGCTGTCTTTCGCGCATCGAGCCGCCAGCGGTACGTTGGAAACGGGCGCCTGCAGAAGAGACACTCCGACCCGCGCGAGTCTCTGACCATCCGCACATTTTTCTGGTCTCCAAGACACTGCGAACAAATTAATGGCAGTTCCTGGCGTGGCTCTCTTAGAACAAGGCTGCCGGCCGCCGCGCTGGGCGCCAATTCTGCCATGCTGCTGGTGAGCGGCAAAAGGCCCGACCTGCCCAACGCATCCACGTGATGGGAAGTGCGTATAAATAAGGTCTGAAGTAAGAAGAAGTATTTCACACAACCGCCCGCGTGGAAAAAAAAATTCGTTGGGATCGTCGGTGGTTTTTGCCTGGGCGCAGCCTCAGAAGCTCGATAAGTATGTTGAAAGGATGCCTTTGAATTTCTTCAACCGACGCGCAAGCAGTGCGGACCAAAACAATGAGCTTTTTAACACTGATCAGCAATACTAACACCATGTCTAGGCTCACAGTTTGACTTAAAAAGCCCAGTTTTCGCGAGCAGGGGACAACATATGTAGCTGAATCAAAATATATTTATGAATGGCCGCTGCGCGAAGCGAATCGCGCAGCGACTCAGCCTGCGAGCCGCAGCAACGGGCGCTGAATTCTGTCCCAACAACCAATCTCAACAACGACGATTGGTGCCTGAGTCATCTTTTTTTCGTGCTTAGGGCCAGGGGAGCGACCGTTGACACAAACATGGCGAGGCACGCCCTATCAATTAGCGATAGGGGCGCTGTCGGCAGTTAAAAGGAAGCAAAAAAATTGCGGATGCTTTCTCGATTCCATCACTAGTTCCGGTGCTTCGATCGACCGATCAATCGATCCGCCTCTGTACGCGATAAACACGGACAATGCCGCAGTCGTTTAAGTTCCGCTTTCCTGCCTCCGACAAAATCGAGTCGCTGCTGCCACGCAACGCAAAATGGGCGCGCTCCATGGACCAGCAGAACCCAGGCCTGTTTGACGCTAACGCCAAGGGCCAGCAGCCCTCAATCCTGTGGATCGGCTGCGCCGACTCGCGCATCTCCGAGGCCTCGCTCGACCTGCTGCCGGGCGAGGTGTTTGTGCATCGCAACGTGGCGAACCTCGTGCCCAACTGCGACCCGAGTAGCCAGTCCATTATCCAGCTGGCCCTCGAGACCGTCGGGTGTAGCCACATCGTCGTATGTGGCCACACGGGCTGCAAGGGCGTGCAGACCGTGCTCGGGAACGAGCGCGTTGGCGGCTCGCTCGAGGCGTGGCTGCGCAACCTCCGCGACGTGAGGGCCAAGTATTCGAAGGTCCTGAACGCGATCACCGATATCAAGGAGCGCGAGGCAAAGCTTGTCGAGCTGAACGTGCGCGAGCAGGTCTACAACGTGCGCACGAACGACATTGTGCAGGAGCATATGCGCAAACGCAACATAGAGGTGACGGGCCTCGTCTACGACGTTGCATCGGGCCTGCTGCGCAAGCTCGAGATCCCCGAGGACCCAGACTTCGGAAACTACGAAGTGTCTTAGCTATGAGATAATTTGGTAGCAGATAGCATGTATCATATTCACGATCTAACTAATAACGGCGACAGCGGCGGCTGCGACGGGCTGCGTTGGCCCACAGCGCCGGCGGTTTGCCATCTACTGCTCGTTGTTGCCCTGCGCCGCGCGCTGCCGCGATGCCGTACCGAACGCGCATAGACTTGGTAAGAATAACCCTAGTCCGCCTGCATTGCGCTGGCATCGGAAGCAGCTGTCACATCGCGCTCGCACGCGGCACCCCCGGGATCCGGCCGATTGCCGGCGTAGAAGCCCTGCGACGGAAACACAAATGCATTTCCGCGGCTGACGGCCCGATTCACGCTACGTGTACTTGCTTGGCTCTTGGGACTTCCGCGTAGGGGGCTTCGATCCATGTACGCTCTCCTACTCCTTCAAGTGCTGTACAAAAGCCCTCCACACCTGCTTCGCATAGCTTATACACGTACTTGCATAGGCCGCGTTAGCTGCTGGGCTTGGGCGGCTCCAAAGCACTGGGCCGCCGCCGCCTCGCTCGCGTCTCCCCTAAACCGAGGAACGCTGCTGGCAGGCGTGTGTGCTGACAGCGCTCTTATTAGGCCTCGCGTGGCAACGCAGCACGCTTCTTCTCCAGATGTACGCGCGTCTTTTTGCAGTGCTTTCGGTGCTTTCCGCCGCGGTCTGGGGCGCCGTGATAGAGGCCACGGATGCCGACATCGACACGTACTTGTCGAACGGCGTGCCCGCAATTGTCGATTTGTGGGCGCCGTGGTGCAGCCACTGCAAGTCGTTCTCGCCGAAGTTCGACGAGCTGGCGGCCCTGTACGACCATCTTCCGGACAAAATCCAGTTTGTGAAGGTTGATGGCGAGGCGAACCGCAAGTCGGCCCAGCTGTTCGACCTCGAGTACTTCCCGACCATCAAGTTCGTGAACGGCAAGGAGCAGCAGGAGGAGATCCACGACCGCAGCATCAAGAACATTAAGAAGGTCATCAAGGCCAAGACTGGCGTCACGCCCGAGGATGCGCCAAGCGCGCCGAAAGCGGAGGCAGAGCCGGAGCCGGTGGCTGAGACCGTGGCCGCGTCGGCGGAGGCGAAGCTCAGCCGCGACGCCGTCGAGTCGCATGTCGTGGAGCTGAATGACGAGACGTTCGAGGATGGCGTAGATGGCAAGCACGCGCTTGTCGCGTTCACGACGACGTGGTGCCACTTCTGCAAGGGCCTGCAGCCGGAGTGGGCGAAGGCGGCGCAGCTCTACGCACACGACGACTCTATCCGCTTTGTGAACGTGGACTGCACGGACAGGGAGTCGGCGCCGGCGCTTATGGAGACCTTCCACGTCGAAGGCTTCCCGACCATTGTGTACTTCCCCGCGGACGGTTCCGTGCCTAAGCCATACGCAGGCCCGCGTTCCGTTGACGGGTTTGTGGACTTTTTGAAACGAGTAGGTGCATCGTCCCGTGAAGTGTCTGGTGAGCTGAGCTCGGATGCTGGCATCATTCCGGACATTGACGCGTCGGACCTCGCGAAGGCCGAAAAGCAGCTGCAATCCTCGGATTCGCCCTACAAGGAGAAGTACTTGCACATTATCAAGAAGGCCCAGGCGGACCCACAGTACATAGAGCGCGAGGCCAAGCGCATTGCCCACATCCTGGACTCGCACCGCGACGGCAGTGCTCTGATCCAGGCCGAGGCCGCCGATAACTTCCAGATCCGCCTGAACATCCTGAAATCATTGGCCACGCCGGACAGCGACGCCAAGAAGGAGCTTTAGACGACCTCAAGAAGGAACGACGCCCAGAAGGAACTTCAGGTTTTCTTTTCTATATACACACACTAGCTAGCTACGGCCCCGCTTCTTAACCAGTGCCTAACCGGTACTCTTTTTCGTCGAGCAGCGTTCTTTCACGCCAGCATGAAAGCACCCAGCCGCTCGTGACCACATATGGCGAGTTTGTAGGCCGTACGTATTGCCCCCGCCGCTGCGGCGCGTCGCAGACGACGTGCGTCACGCCCGCCGCATAGCTGTCCACGACTTGCGCGCTGCCGTATCTCAGGAGCGAGCTGGCGAGTGATGGCTCGTTCGCGGCATCGTCGAAACACACGACGAGCCCTACAAACAGGAGTCCTCTTAGCGGCTCATCGTCGGCCGTCTGCGTCAAGGTCAGCACCTGCAGAGTTGTTTGAAGCGCGTCGTCGTCGAACTGCAGCGAGGACGTATCCATGGAGTTAAGACACCGTTCTAAATCACTGAGGGACTGCTTGCGGTACAGTGAGAAACCATATGCATCAACAAGGTCTACACCGCTGCGGTCCAAGCCAAAGTAGAAATGCGACGGTTCAGGGGGTAGTTGCCTGCCGTTCAGCACACCGTCGAACAGCCATCGCGGGTGCAGCACAGGCTCGTCAGACCCGGCTAAAATGGCCATAATGCTGGGCACGCGCTTGTCGGCAATCACCAGCACGCCAGACTCGATCGTGTCGGTGGTATTGCCGCCATGCTGCTGAATGTAGAGCTGCAGAGCGTTCTTCGTCATATCCTCTGGCGATGTAATGTCGCCCGCAACGAAAAAGGTCAGCCCCGAAAACACTGTGGACTTTGGTTCTACTTGGGGGCGGTTCTCGGCCTCGCGCCTTAAGCGCTTAACAGCACCCTGTCCAACGGTCGCCGCACTCCCGCTTCGCTTCTTGTTGCGGTGAGCAGCTGCCTGCTCGGTGATCGCTGTGCGGTACTCCAAAAACTCGCCAACTGAGAGAGCCGTGCTACAATCCTTGTCGTCGCGGAGGCGCACGAACCGCGGAAATCGCAGCGAGTAACCAGCGCCATAGGCATCTTCATCTGACGCGCGGTCTGCAAACACAGCCGAAATCTGCGACGCTTTGATTTCAAAGACGACGGAGTCCCGCGGATCGACGTAATAGTCGGGGGCCCTTTCATGGCCCGTCGTCAGCCATTTCGGCGGGACCGCCTGCGCAAACCACTTGTGTTTGATAAGATCCTCAATGAGGTCGTAAATGACGGTGCAGAACCCAGAGCCTACGCGGCAGAGCGTGACGAAATTGAATTCTTTTGTTTGGTCCCGCAGCGCACATAAGAAACTCGAGCAGCGGTTCGCCCATTTCCCGGAGCCGCGGTACCCGCCCACAACCACGAGGTCGAAGTTCTCGCCCTCATAGCCGCTCACAAACTCGGGCTTTACCTTCAGCCAAGCATCGGTGATACCATCGAGCACGTAGCGGCTGTCGGGGTTCTTGACAACGATCCCTTCTGACATTTGCGAGATGACTTCGCCAAAGACCTTCGAAATCTCTTCGGCAGTTTCGGCTTCAACGTACGGCAAGATTTCAATGTATCCCTTAGCGCGCTCGCGGACATCGGGCAATATTATGCGCTCGAGGGCATTCTTGCGCACGCGCAGCGGCTGTCGCGTAAGATCCTTGCCATTTAAGTGCAAGCAATCGAACACGAGGAACAGCGGTCGCAGTTGGCTCCCGCCAGTGGCCTTTGATGCCTCGCGGACCTTCCCTAGCGCACACAGCTCCTTATTCACCGTATCCCACGCGGCCATTTCGCCATCAAGGATGCACGTCTCGACCTTGGGATTGACAAACGCGCTCAGGTACGGCGTCAGGCTGCCCGTGTGGCTCTCGGCCGTAGCGCTGGCGCCGTATTGCTCCGTGAAGTCTTTACCCTTGCGGCTCAAGTAGCGGCATTTGTTTCCAAACGCCGTCCAGTGCAGCTGGATGCGCTCGCCGTCGATTTTTTCCTCCAAATAGAACATAGACGAGTGCATCTTCAGAACTATCTGCGACATATCTGCCACGGCGCCACGCACAAACTTCGCCCGCATGGGTTTGAAGCAGGCCAGCGGGCGCACGGTCTGGTCGGCGGCCTCGAGGCGCACGGCGGAGTCCCAGAGCTGGTGGCACACCGTTTTGAGGTTGTTTGTGACGTTGTACAGAATCTGCGCGTTTGCATGCCAGCACTGAAAAAACACCTTCTCCGAGCAGTTCAGCTGCATGTGCCGCAAAATGATGCGCACGACCCACTTCATCTCAACGGCGTTCATGGCCTCGATCATTTCCTTCAGCAGTTCCTCGCGGCGCTGCCGCGTGCCCTGCGACAGCTCTACGAGCTTCGCAATGAGGACGTCCAGCGTCCACGTGCTGAACGCGAGCTGCGTGTTCCGCTTCGCAATCGCGAACTCGGCCTTCGCGGCAAGGCCCTCGTCGCGGCCGACGGAGCCGGTCGCGCTTTTGCGGATGTCGAGCAGCTGCAGGGCATCGCTGCTCTTCGGGTTCAGCTCCAGCGCCCGCACCAAAATGCGCGCCAGCGCCGTTTCGCGCAGGTTGTAGAGCTGGCGGATATCGGTGTCGACGTGCGGCAGCACGAGCTGGAATGCCGCGTACACATCGTTCCCGATGTCGCGGCGCCACGCCGCAATGAATGCCTCAATGCGCTCCACGCGCCGCAGCTTCGATCCGGGCCCGCTGATGCGCGCGAGAGACTCGAGGAAGTCTACGAGGTACTCGAATCGGGGAAGCGGTGCGTGGTTGCTGGGCAGCGGCAAGCCGAGCTCCCCCGTCGGCTGCGAGCCGGCGCTCCCGGAAGACTGCGACATTCTGGCCCGCGGCGACGACGCAGGTTGCCAGGGCCAAGGGTAAAGCGCCACTGAGATGAGCTGCTGGCCAGTCTAGCGCGCGCACGACGAATCCGCAGCACACAAGCAGTGAAGCGCAAAATTAGTCGAGGTCGAACTAGTCGTAGTATTTGTGCAGTATCTACATAGTCAAAAAAACCACAAATTATTGCTGTGGCCTACCATTCGTACGCCTTGAGCTGGTTGCATGTGCGCACGAGCTCCGGAATTACAACGCCGTTTTCAACCGTTTTTTCTACAATGAACTTCGCGTGCTCGGGCCTCACGCGGGCGAGCATGAGCGCCATGCCCTGGTTCTGGTAGATGAGGACATTCGCCGCGAACTTATGGCCGCCGACGTGGTTGCAGAAGACGACCTGGATCCCGCCGGGCTCGTCGTCGTCGGGGTCCCGGTACAGCTCCTCGTGCCGTAGCTCTATGTCGAGAGCCTTCTTCATGAGCGGCGCCGTGATACCGCACCGCTTGTCGCGCTGCCGGTGCGAGCAGAGGAGAATGAAACCGCGCTCAGGCACGGGCGTGGCGTTGGCCGGCAGCGACGCGCCGGGCTGCGTCTTCAAAATGGCGATAACGTCCTGCACGCAGTGCGCCGCGTCGGTCACGACCTTCGCGAACTGCGGCAGAACAATAACCTCGACCTTCTCGCTCGCGTCGTCCTCGATCTCAAGGTTCGTGCCGTTGATGCGGACCTGGCCGCCGGCGGCCTCGCTGATGGCGCCCGAGCCCGCGTCCAGGCTTTTACAAACATGGCCCCACGGCGTGTCCTCGTCGGCGATGTTATGCTTCCAGTTGCTCTGGCCAGTGGCGACAAGGATCTGAGCCGACATGGGCGGCGCCGAATTGTACAAGGGAGACTCGTCTATAGAAAGCGAGCTCGGGTAGCATACGCTGCACGACTCGCAGTCCTCCTTGTCCAAAGCGCCGATCTTGTAGTGCTTTGAAATTTCTTCCAGGGCCTTGGGATCCATATCTGCAGACTTACCGCCGAAAATCCTGCCGATACGGTTTGCAAAGCCCATATATATTCACGGTTGCTCAAGAATCAAACCTGCGGACCAAAATGCGTGCGGCGACGCTATCGCAGGTGAACGATTTGATGGATATGATAGCGCTGACTCTGGATGGCGTTATTAACAGCATGCACGCGCCCTAGCCGCTAACCTATACCTGATAACCGCCGGAGATCCGCGCTAAACAGGGGTATCGCTACCCTGTGATTGGACGCAGCCTCGCACACGCCGTGGGCAAGCTGCGAAACTAGTGCAGATTCATGATTATCGGCAGCCTGCGTGCTCATAGCGTGCTGTGACGCACCGTCACTCGAGGACACGGCACGACCCTTGATTTCGCGTGAATAAACGCTGTTAGCGTTCACCTCCGTTCCCCCTAGCACTTTACAGTCATGAGCCGCTCGACATTTAGAGTGAGCGGCGCCGTTCAGAACAGGCGCGCAGCGGCGCGGCGCCCATGAGGTGCCGGACGGTGTTGCTGCCTCTCATTGACGACTAAGCACGATATGTTGACCATGGAAGTCGTACGTCCGTGGCGATGTCGCCGCACGGACGACCATTAGCATTCATTACTACGTTTTAATAACGAGCGAGCGTGTCTGCCGCCTGATCCATGTAATAACAAGGCATGACTTGCCAGCACCGAGACCGGCCAGCACTGTGCGGGAGAGGGGAGAGGCGCCTACACCCCGCAACCACAAGCCGCCGCCGTTGGCGCTGCAATGCTTATTGCATATTTATATATGTATATTGTGCCCACCCGAGCTGGTGGTCCCAGGACGAAATTCGCATGTGATAGTCGTGCCCCAGGCGCTCGGAAACAGCGCGCTTATCTAATCCCGCCGGCGTCTGCGTGGGACGGGAAGAAGCACTGCGGGGTACGCGCGCCCCTCATGAACCCTCGGAATTTATGCGATGTGGCACATGCAGATCCGACGACCGAGTAGATAAATAACTTGCATCATCAGCATTGCCCAAACGAGACCCCGAGTTATAGCCACTTAGACGATGGTGTTGACCGACTACGAGTGGCACACGTTGGCGGCGCTGTCCAATGGCATTGCGCCGGCCATGAATGCGAAGGACGAGAAGAAGTTCCGGCCTTTTTATGAGAACGTCATCAGCCATGCGCCAGTAGACTCCGTGTTCAAGCTGCGGCTCATACTACGGGCACTGAGCTTCCGTGCCACGGCGGCGGGATTCACGCGCAGCCACAAGCTATTGACCGAAATGGACGTGGCCGAGGTCCAGTCCGTCCTCAGCAACTTTAGGCATTCCATTGTCGCGCCGCTGCGCATGTTCGCATCGGGCCTCCTTAGTGTGACCATGCTCGTGTGGTGCCAGGCCGACCCCGAGATGCTCGAGCGCATTGGCTTCGCCAAGGTACACCCAAACCTATTACCGCTGCAGTCCGAAGTCGACGAGTGGACGCTCTGCACGGAAGTGCCGCCGGCAGCAGTTGTGCCCGATGTCCCCACGCTTTTGTCCGCCGACGTTGTGATCATCGGCTCGGGATGCTCCTCGATGGTTGCTGCCTACCGTCTCACGCAGCAGGGATTTAACGTGCTTGTTCTCGAGAAGGGCTTGCACATAAGCGCGCAGAAGTCGCCGCAATCCGACTACGTGCGCAACGAGCTTGCGTTTGAGGCGAGCGGCTCGCTGCCGACTTTGGATTCGTCGCTCTTCATGCTCGCGGGCTCGACAGTTGGCGGCGGCGGGGCTGTAAACTGGAGCTGCAGCCTTCGCACGCCAGAGGCCATCCGCAACGAGTGGATCGAGCGCGGCGCGCCGCTGTACGGCGAGCAGGCGTACGACAACGCCATGGACGAGGTCGAGCGCATTATGCGCGTGACAAGGGACGTGAAGCCGCACTCGTTCACGAACCAGCTCATCATGGACTCGGCCGCGAAGCTCGGGTATCCGGCCGCAGTGACTGGCCAAAACACAGGCACCCACCCGCCGAACAGCGGCTTCTACGAGTTCGGCAAGCGGTGCGGAGAGGAGGAAGGCGGTATTGCCGAGTGGTTCCGCTACGCGGTGTCGCGCGGCGCCCGCATCCTCGACAACACGCGCGTCGTGCGCATCCGGCACCAGAACGGGCACGCGTCGGGCCTGGACGCCGTGCACGCCGGCCAACGGCGCGTGGTTGTGAATGCTAAGCGCATCGTTGTTGCTGGCGGCTCGCTGCACACGCCGGCGGTGCTACAGCGCTCTGGGTTTAAGAACAAGCGCATTGGCGAGGGCTTGAAGCTTCACCCCGTGACGCTGGCCTATGGCCAGTTTGACGACGTTGTAAACAAGCGTACGGACCCAATAATGACCGCCGTTTCCACGGTCGCAGACAATCTCGACGGCAAGTTCCACGGCCCGAAGCTCGAGGCCATCCACCACCAGCCGCACCTCATCTTTCCGTTCTTGCCGTACCGCTCGCCCGAGGATTGGCAGTCGAAGGTCGACAGCTACAAGCACTTAAGCGCAATCCTTGTAATAACGCGCGACCAGACGCGCGGGAAGGTGAGATTCGACCCGCGTCAGCCGGAGACGCCGATCATTGAGTACACGCCGAACGAGTATGACATGTGGGCGCTGCAGCAGGGCTCGCTGGCCGCGGCCAACTTGTTGTATGTGGGCGGCGCGCAGCGCATCTTTTTCTCGAGCACCGACGTGCCCGACTTTGTGAGCACAAAGCCGAAGGCGGAGCGCTCGATCTGGGACGCCGACTACCGGCGCTGGTGGACGCAGGCCTCGAAAGCGACGTTCAAGCACTACGACGCGCGCGTGGGCTCGGCGCACCAGATGGCGTCGTGCCGCATGAGCAATAAGGGCCCGAAGCATGCGCCCGTGGACGCAAAGGGCCATCTTTATGAGTGCCAGAATGTGCACGTCATCGACGCGTCCGTCTTCCCGACGGCCTCGGGCGTGAATCCGATGATTTCTTGCATGGCCACGGCGTATGTGCTCGCTGGCTATCTGCTTGACGACTTGAACAAGCTCGCGACGAAGTTGTGAGGCGGCGCGCGCCGATACGAGGTTAACCATCTATTTCTATTAAACGCTCTGCTCTAACTCCCAGTTCTAACTCTGTAATTTGTTTGTGTTTGCTGGTTTGTTTTATGCGCGCGCGCGGCGCGCGCACATTTCGGAGGGGGGTGTTGATGGGCAAGGGCCGGCTGCACACTAGCGACTCGTTCTGTTTACCCATGGTTAGGGGCCGCGCACATGCGCAGGGCAGGCGTGCAGCGGGCCGGAAATAGTCGCGGCGCTGGTGTCGCGACGATGGCGCGAGCAGCACAGATGCCTGACTCCGGTAAATAGTCGCCATAATAGACTGCGCTTCTCGAGCCCTTGTGGTGTGCATACATTTAAACGGCCTCCTGCGCGGCGATAGGCATCACGCAATGGAGGTTGCATAGACCGCGCTGAATCAGGGTTAGTCATCTGATGTAAACGGCTCAACCATATCTGCCATCTCCGAGTTAGTGCACTGCGAGAATCGGGGAAGAGAAGGTCGGCAACTCGCACCGGAACAGGCCGTAGTCTCCCTCAATAGGACGTCCGTCTGACCAGTCCGCTTAATACGCCGTCTGAGTTCCCCCGTCTTGCCCCCTTCCTTCAGCGCTGCATCTGCATCTGCTCGGCATTCCACACATCGCTTCTCCCGCACCCACCCCTGATTCGTTCTTTAGACACTCCAATTCACACATTTGTGTATGCCCAACGTTTTTACCTGGTTGTTCTCATGCTGCTCGTCCAATGACGGCGCAGAGACTCAACCGCCGGCGGCCGCGCGCCCGGCCGCAAGCCCGGCCGCAAGCCCGCCCACTTCGGCGCCGGCGAAGCAAGACCGGCCACCCACCGCATCGCCATCATCGCCGGCCGCCCCTGCAGCCACGGTAGGCAATACTGTCGGCAATGCGGGACGGCCGGCCCCGGCTGACGAGCCCGTGCGCTCGATCCCCATGGAGTTCGTGAACCCCGAGGTCGAGGTGCCCGAGGAGGTCGCCATGAAGGGCCGCCGCCAATCCACGGGTACGCTTCTGAACCCGGGCCCGGGCCTGCCGCCGGCCGGCGAGCACGGCTGGCAGCCCGAGGACAGCCCGCGGCCGTCGTCGTTCCACGGCTCGCAGATCAGCGCCCATTCCGGCTTTGCATCTCTGCCGGACGCGACTACGGATGCGGGCGACAGCGTGCCGCAGAGCCCCGCTGGTGCCTCTGCGAGCCAGCGCTTCCACACGCTGCTTGGCAAGCAGCCGTCGGCCACGGCCGGGCGCAAGTGCCTCGTGCTCGATCTCGATGAGACGCTCGTGCACTCATCATTCAAAGCGCTGGACTACGCGGACTTCATAATACGCGTCGAGATCGAGGACGTTGTGCACGACGTTTACGTTGTGAAGCGGCCCGGCATCGACGAGTTTTTGACGGCTGTAAGCGAACTATTCGAGGTCGTTGTATTCACGGCGTCCGTGGCCAAGTACGGCGATCCGCTGCTGGATCGGCTCGATCCGCAGCACCGCGTGCACCATCGCCTGTTCCGCGAGTCCTGCTACAACTACAACGGGAACTACATCAAGGACCTTGCGCAGCTGGGCCGGCCCCTCGAGGACGTGATAATCATCGACAACTCACCCGGCTCGTACGCCCTGCAGCCGAACAACGCCGTGCCTGTGTCGAGCTGGTTTTCAGATATGCATGATAATGAGCTGCTCGATATGCTGCCGCTACTCGAGGACCTGGCCGGCCCGAAGGTGCCCGACGTCTCCGTTGTCCTGCAGGCCTCCTGGTAGCCCAGGGTTGCTTGGACTGCCAAGGGCCGCCAAGGGCTGCCAAGGGCCGCCAAGAGCCGCGAGGAGCCGCGAGGAGCCGCCAAGGGAGTGTGCGCGGGCGCGCGCTTTATCCCCGCCTTACTGTTGTAATTTAGGTATTTAATTCTAATTTAGTGCGCCCTCGCTAATCCGCGCCGCATAGCCCTAACGACCCTTCATAGAATATGCAATGTTAGCTTTCATCAACATCACTACGAATTAGTACTCCACGAAACAGAACAGACACTGCTTAACTGCTGGATTAAGAAAAAATAAATAATGCGCAAAAAAGGCTAACAGTTATTGCGCGGAACCATGGTCCTTCTTTTTGGGCTTGCGCTGGCGCCGCGGCTGCGTCGACTCGTCCGGCGTGACGCCAAGGCCCACAATGTGTTTCGCGCGCTCGGACTCGTACCGCACGGAGCCGGCCTTCGAGTTCTTGACGCGGTTGTGCTCGCGCCGCTTAATGGCGTCGAGCTCGGCGCGCTTCGTGTCGCGCGCCTTCTTGATCGCCTGCGGCAGGCGGCGCGCCTTCGCAATGCGGCGGATCTCGGGCATGTGCTTGTAGCGCTCGGTGAGCGCCGCATCGTACTCGATTTTGGCACGCTGCTGCGCGCTCTGGATGCCGCTGCGTGCGTTCGCCTTTGCGCGCCACAGCCGCACGTTGCCGTCGTCGGACCCAGACAGCACGTAGCGGCTGTCCATGGAGTAACGCACGCTGAACACGCGCTGCATGCGCTTCGTGTGGTACACGTCGAACGAGTGGCCCTCGCGCGCATTGAACAGCCGCACCGTGCGGTCGTAGCTGCCCGTGACAAGCTCCTGGCCCGTGGGACTGAAGTCCACGTCCAGTACGGCCGCTACGTGGTCCTGGTAAACGTTGTATGCGCGCGACATGTTGCGCATGTCGTAGAGATACACGTTGTGGTCCTCGTTCGCGGCCGCAAACATGAATGCCTCCATCGGGTTCCAGGCCAGCGCGTTGTTGCCGAGATCGGTCACAAGCTTCTGGATCGGCGTAGACGTGCGCAGGTCGTAGATGACAATGGACCGGTCGTTGCCCGTGCTCGCGCAGATCGACGTCTCCGTGTGGTTGAAGCGCACGGAGCTCAGGTTGTCGGCGCCCCAGCCGAGCGTCGTCAGCGGCCGCGAGCGCGTGCTGTCCCAGACCTCAAGCTTCGCACCAGCCGTCACGAATTGCGGCTCGTCGCGGTGGTGGTCGATGCTCATGAGCCCGCCGCCGGCAAGGCTCTCGTATGTCTGCAACGCGCGCGTGTCGCCCGAGCCGGGGCTCCACAGCTTCACGGCACCATCGCTGGCGCACGACAACAGCTTTGCCTCCGGCGTGTAGCAGAGGCCGCGCACAATGCCATTGTGCGCCTTCACAGACCACGTATCCTCCTGCGACCCAAGGTCCCACACCTTCACGACGCCATCGCCGCTGCCGCTGGCCATTGTTCCCAATTGCTTGTATGTTTTGGCCAGTGAGTAGACGCCGTCGACGTGGCCGGTGCCCATCTGGCCGAGGAAGGGCGCCGCAAACATGCGGTCGAGCTTCGTCGCATTCAGCGCGCGCGTGTACTCGCGCGCCCGCTCAAACGGATGCATCTCCGGATTGTAATTGCGGGGCTGGCGCGCCGACTCCGTGTTCGCCACAGGCACATAGTCGTCCGCCGAGCGCGACACAGTCTTGATTTTCATGGCGCTTCACTAGCTGAAAAGCGGGCAGGCGGGATGCTGTTTATGGCTGGCAGGATGTTAAAAAAAAATTAAATAAGCATACTCGCCAGGGCCGGGTGGTCAGGGTCGGGGTAGGCAGCCGGCCCACACCAGCCTAACCCGCAGGGGCCCCCACATGGCGCGCCAAGGGCGCCGCCGCTGCCGCGGCTGCCGCCGCCGTCGCCGACACAGCCGCAGCCGTAGCCACCTCTAGAATTGACAGGTCGGCGCTAGGGCGGCAAATATTACTGTCGCCCGCAGACTCTAGTAGTCGCCGCGCGTAGACCGCAGCGAGCTAGGCCGGCGCGAGCGTTTGCCGGCCTCGGTTGCGGCGTACCTGCGCACTACACCCCGATTCGAGCCCTTTGTGGCCTGGGCCACGTTGCCGAAGTTCGGCGATTGAATAATGCTGTCGACGACGTAGTACTGGATCGAGTTCATGACGGTCGGGAACAGCAGCATGACGAACACGATCTGCACGCGCGCGTCGAACGCCGTCCACGAGATGAGGAAGGCGCCAAAGTCGTCCAGGAATGGCACCGTGTAGAGCACGAGCGCAAGGATGATTTTGGCCAGGGTCTGGGCAATGAGGTACAGAGCCAGCTGCTTCACGAACGCCCGCGTCCGCGGCGGGTCACCATACTCGCCACTCAGAATGTCCTGCACCTTCAGCCGGTACGCAATGTCGTACACCCACCATAGCGCGCACCACAGAATTGGCACGCCAATCGTTGTGTCGAACAGAATGTTCAGGAAGTACCATGTGCACGGGTTGTCGTCTACATCCGGCGCGTGGTCGTCGCTGATGGCAATTGACGCCACGACGTTCACAAAGTGGATGAACAGGGCGCCGAGCACCTGCTTCGAGACGTCGAAAAGCCATATTCGCCACGGCCGCCGCGGGTGCTCATGCAGCCGCTTCACGGCCAGAAACAGAATGGCAATGAACCCCAAGAACGCCTGTAGCGCCAGCGAGACGGGGCCCAGCAGCTCGCATGTAGGCTCGCCGTCCCCAGCAATGAGGTCCTTGAGGACGTGCGGCAGCATTGAGGGTGAGAGGCAAGTAACCTTAAAGAGAAGGCGGTTGTGTAGTGTGGGCTGCTGGCCTACTCAGCAGTTGGCCCGAGGCCACATGATCAGCAGCCGCTCTGCCCCCACACACACGTTGCACACACTGTGTGTTTGTGGGCAACCGCGTGGCCCTGCCGCGGCCCTGCCCCAAGGGCGTATCCCGGTCCGCTGAGGTCATGTGCGCCATCGCGGCCCTAACCACTAAGCACATCTCTTACTGCCGAAAACGCGTTCGAGTATAGTGGCCCAAAACACGCGTCGCAGCAGCGCGTTTCGGGAAGCCAGAATGGATTCCGCAAGCACGCCCGTCGTGCTTCCCATCCACCTCACGCCTGCACAGGTCCGGCCCGTTGCGTACCGCGTGATCTCCAAAAAGCACGGCCTAAATCTGAAGTCCGCGGCCCTCGAGGTGCTGTCACGGTTTCTGGGTCACCACTTCGGGGCCGAGTGGCGCAGCCCGCAGGCAGAAAAGAGCCTCGACGACATTTCGCGCCGCTGGAAGGACGAGGACCGAGGCATCTTTGTCGACGGCCCGCCGCTCGCGCAGGTCGTGAAGGACTGGCTCAACGCTGAGGCGTATCTCACGCAGGACGCCGGCGCCGAGGAGCGCTTCAATTGGCGTGAGTACTTCAAGGTCGTGGGTGTACAGGACCAGCCGCGGCTTGCGTATAACGGCAGCAAGCGCGCGTTCGAGGTCGCGCCGCCGGCGGCCCTGTTTGGGCCGGCGCGGTCTCTGACCCAAGTGTTCACCTCGCGCTACAACATTTTGCTGGACAAAGTATACCGCAGCGAGCTGTTCCAGCCCTCGGGCCTGGCTGCTACGGCGGCAAACTCTGCGGGCGGCGGCTACACGATCTCCCCCGTCAAAAACCTGCTCGGCCGGCACCGCGGCGACGAGTTCTTCCTATTTGGACTGCTTGAGAAGCAAGAGGATGGCCCCTGGGTTCTCATTGACCCGTCCAGCAGCATCACTCTTGAGTTCACGGACTCTACTGCATTTGCGCCGGACCACTACTACACGAGCGGCAGCTTTGTTCTGTGTCACGGCCACTACATGGGCGACTTCTTCCAAGTTGCCACGCTGGGACCGCCTCCGCCTGAGCGCCGCGCGCAATCGCAGGACGCATTCGGGAACATCGACTTCTGCGGCCTGAACGCGGGGCCTAGACGGCCGTCTACGCGCAGCACGCGCATTGAGCGCATTGAGCCGGCGCTCCAAAAAATCATGGTCGACGAAGAGGCGGCCCAGTCGGAGACGCGCTTTGTGTTTCTCGGCTGCGATGTGTTCCTTGACGACCCGCAAGTCCAGGATGCGCTGCGGCACACATTCGCCGAGTTGGACGCGGATCCGCCGGCCGCCCTCGTTGTTCCAGGCAGCTTTTTATCAGCGCCGTTCCAGCCGCATTTCACGAACGGCGACGGCAGCAGCGCCGCGCAGGTGTATCGCGACGCCATGAACACGTTTGCAGATGCGCTAAAACTGTACCCGAATCTGGCTGCAAACACAAAAATGATTCTTGTGCCGGGGCCGAACGACCCGTGGCACGCCTCTTCTATCGGCGTTCTGCCGTACTTCCCACTGCCGAACGTGTTCACTGGGCGCGTAGACCGCGCTGCGTCGGACGTGGTATTTGCATCGAACCCGTGCCGCCTGTGCTATTTGTCTCAGGAAATCGTGCTTTTCCGCAGCGACGCGGGTGTGGCCTTGCGCAAGCACAGCCTGGATACAGACGCGATTTCGGGGCACACGGCTGCGGGCGCCGCCACGGCGGGCAATGTGGGCGCCGTCAATGCGGGCAATGTGGGCGCCGTCAATGCGGGCAATGTGGGCGCCGTCAATGCGGGCGCTGTCAGCGCGAGGGCATCCGAGGCCGGCGCCGTCGAGGAAACGCGCATGCGCGACTTGTCGCTGAACGCCGACAGCGACGACGAGGAGAGGCTCGCCGAGCAGGCAGCTATAAACTCGATGCTGGACAGCAACCGCCGAGACCTGCATACAGGTAGCGAAGGAACCAGTGACTCACACGAGGCGCGCCGTGTCATGGCGACCATCCTCGACCAGTGCCACCTGTCGCCTCTGCCTATGAGCAAAGCTCCGGTTGTGTGGGAGTACGACCATGCCCTCAGCCTGGCCCAATGGCCTACGTCTTTAGCGCTTCTTGACCCCACCACGCCAGCCATTAAACAGGTATACGAGGGGTGTCACGTCCTGAACCCAGGCAGCTTTCTGCAGAATGGTAAGGCGAACTGGGTTGAGTTTTGGCCGTCGTCTGGCGCCTTCCAGTTTAGAGATTCGTAGGCTTTGTGGAAACACATCAAGCGTTAATAGTTACTCTAGTGGTTAATAGTTATGGCACGATGCATGGACACTAGTGTTCCTTCTTTTTTTTTTTTCCTTAGCTGGCCTAAGCTTTTTGTTTGCGTCTACTGTTCTGGCCGGGCCAAGGCGGAAGTCGCGGAACGTCACCGGCAGGCAAACAAAATATAGGATCGACGGGTTCGATGCCCGCGTGGCCCAGCAGGCTCAAGCCGGCGAGTCCGAAAACCGTGTGAAACACGTCCGCTTCGTCACCTTCACGGTCCGCAATGCCGCCGCCCTCCGGGTCCTGGGCGGCCAGTATAAACGCCGCAAGCTTGGCCCGGTCAATCCAGTCTAGTTTGCCCAATATCGCCAAGGCGCTGAGGTTCCACCAGCTATAACACACGTCTGGCAGCTTTTCGGGCCGCCCGTTCAGGCCGCCCGACTCCGTTTGCCGGTCGCTTAGCCACCAAGCCGCCTTTTCGGTGTCGAGCAGCTCCAAGCGGCCCAGAATGGCCAAGGAGCCAATCACGACAAAGGACATGGCTCCGTGCGACTCAGCACCGGGCATGAACCCGAAGCCGCCGTCGAAGTTCTGGCACTTTGCGAGCCACTCTGCCGCCCTCGCCGTGTTCAGCTTGTCGAGCTCGCCCAGAATGCAGAGTGATTGCACGGCCGTATACAAGAACCGGGCGTCAATTTCGCCGTACTGGTCGCCCATGACCTCTCCGCCCGGCTGCTGCAGGCTCGTAATAAACTGTGTTGTTTTGGCCTTGTTCGGCAGCGCATCAAGCGCGTTCTCCATGAATAGTATTTGGAGAGCGCTGAGCGTGTAGAGGATGTGCGCATCATGCTTCGGGTGTGCGCCAAACCCGCCCGTGTCTTTGTCGTAGCACGACAGAACAAAGTCGATCACCTCGCGCCGGTCCAGCGCCTCCTTCTTCCCTAGCAAGGCCACCGTAGTCAGTCCCCAGTACAGCCCGCTCAGCCGCAGGTGCGCAGACATCCAGTAGCGCAGCTCATCCCGCCGTTGGTCGAGTGATTGCACGTACGCAATGTGCTTTTCTCGCAGCAATTCGGTCATATTCGAGCTTGGCCTCAAGAGCGTCGTGACCGTTATGGTGAGATAATTCAAGGATAGGGTAACCCGCGCAGATCGTAAACAGGTAATAACAATGAAGAGCGCCCCTAAAGCACCCTTAAAGACATGGCGAGGACATGTTCGTGCCATTAAAATACCGTACAATATGGAATTAATAGCGTTCTTGTGCAGTTTTGCCGTGTAGCGTGCTGCACACAAGTTTGGCCGACTAGATGCAACGTGCCGTTTTACTAGCCACATAGTCACTACTTTTAACAACTCTAACTTATGCGCGACTGGGACCTTACGGTCTGCTCCCTTACGGCAGTACTGCACAGCTCTATGGCTTGTACAAGAAGTCCACAAAGCCCTCGGCAAGGCGCTCAGCAACGTTCGCAGTCTTCACACTGCCGGCCACTCCGTACAGCGCGCGCGTGCCCTCCGTGGAGGCCGCGTTCGAGCCCTGCTTGGCCAGCTCCTCGCCAGTGCTGATGATGTCGGCAATGAGCTCGTCAACAGCCGGGCGCGTGAGCTCTGTGGCGGCCATGTGCAGGGCCGGTGGGTTCTGCAGCGCGCTGAGGTGCCATCCGCGCGCACTAAGAGCGTCGCTCAAGTCGTACGCATTGATCTTGTGCGACGAGAATGCCACGACGGACGCGCGCGGGTCTCCGAGCACGTAGAAAAGGTCTGGCCGCGTCTCGATGCCGGCGCGTAGCTTGCGCGCCGTGCTGACAATGGCCTTCGCCGAGTCGGCATAGCCGCTGCGGCCCATGTACATGAGCGTGGCCCAGCAGCCGGCAATCAGTGCACCCGGGCGCGAGCCAGCCAGCGTAGGGGACGCGTACAAGCCGCCCGTCCAGTCCACAGACACAAAATACTGGTAGTGGCGCAGCTCCGGCGTGCGATACATGATCACGGAGGAGCCCTTCGGCGCAAAGCCGTACTTATGCGTATCACAGGAGATGGACGTTACGCCGGGCACGCGGAAGTCGAACTTTGGCGCGGCCTTACCGTCAATCTCTTCGAGGAACGGAACAATGAACGATCCGAGGCACGCGTCGACATGGAGGGGCAGGTCATGCGCGACGGCGATCTTGCCGAGGCCTTTGATGTCGTCAATGACGCCGTGCGGGAAGTTCGGCGCCGAGCCGACAAGCAGGACCGTGTTCGGGCCGATGAGGCGCTTCACGGCATTGAGGTCCACCTGCATGGTCTTCGGGTCAAGCGGCGCGTGGAGGAGACGCATGCCGAAGTAGTGTGCGGCCTTGTCGATGCCGGCGTGCACGGTGATAGGGGCCACAATCTCGAATTCGGTGAGGCCCCGCGTCGCTCGCGCGTACTCGCGCGCGGCGAGACACGTCAGGAGCAGAGACTCGGTGCCACCCGACGTCGTTGTGCCGCAGCCCGTGCTCGGCGCATTGTAGAGGCCGAGCACCATGGACACGACCTCGGAGTCCATGCGGCGGACGGCCGGGAAGCAGTCCGGATGCAGCTGGTTTGCAAACGTGTACATGCCAAACAAATCGGTCTGCAGCTTCTGCAACTGGGCGCCGCCGTGATAAACGGCGCCCGAGAGCCGTCCCGTGCGCCAGCTGGACTGCTTCATAGCGTCGAGCTTCGCCACGACGGCCTCGACGTCCTGCGGCACGTAGCCGCGCTCGGGGAGGCGGTGGTGCTCGGGAAATTGCGGGCCGCGCTCAATCATCTTCGACTCGATGTCGTCGAGCACTTTGCCGACCTGCTTCTCGACGCCGCCGCTCACAATCGGCAGGCGCAGAAACCGCACGAACAGGCAGTGCGCGACGGCGCGGTAGAGGTGGTGCACGGCGCCCACAACGCCAAACTTGATGACGGCGTCCTCAATTCGCGCCAGTGCACGGCCCACGACGGTGATAGTGACGAGGTCCTTTGCAAGTTCGAGGTACGGCGTTGTGGTCAGATACGTCACGAGCCAGAACACGGCGCCCTGGACGGCGCTCGCAAACGAGAGACTATCCAGATTCACATATTGCTTCGTATGGAAACGCAGCGGCGACAGCACCGCGCCAATGTATTCCCGTGCGGCGTCCATGCTGAACGATTCTCCGCAAATGAAAGGGCACATACCGGTCGGGATAACTGTCGGTGGGCGGGAACTGCCGGCACGGGCAGCGCCCAGTAGGAACGGGGCAAGGGCACCCTCCGCCCTGTTAGGGTGCCGGGGCGGCCTGCGTAGGCGAACGCGCAGCGCAGGTGCGTTTGCAACCGGCTGCCGGGCCCGCAACGTGCAGAGACCGCACGCCGGGCCGAACTGAGGGCCCGATTCGGGGAGCAGCGCTGCTTTGGTTGCGTTCTTGCCAGTGCTCATTTGCATTTGCAGCGGCGGCGGCCCGCGCGTGCGGGCGGCCATGTTCGTTGGTGCGGCAAATCTGCAGCTTTGCGCACGCTAGGCTTTCTGTTGTCGCGTATTTATTACACAAATGTAGATTATAGTGCCGTATGTACGCGGGCCGCGTCGCCGGCGCCAGCGCTAGGCTGCCGGCGCCGGCGCGGGGCCGAGATAGTGGACGCGGCTCGTGCCGCGTAATGCGTCGTAGACAACCGTGTTCTGGATCGGGTACTCGCGCAAGGTGAGCACATTGATCACATCCTGTGCAAGGAGCCCTCCAATGACGGCCGCAACGGCCGAGATCTGCAGCCCAATCCCGCTGCTGAACTCGTCCTTGAACTCGCGGTCCGGCGCGGGCAGGCCGAGCGCGCGCGCGCGCGCGTCCACGTCCGGCGCTGCGGGGTCGTCAATGTAGGCAAGCAGGGCCGCGAGGTACGGCGAGACCTTCGAGCGCTGGCGCGGCTTCAGGCTGCGCCCAAACTGCTCGCCCACGCTGAGCGCGTCCGGCAGGCTTGCGTACGTCTCCGCGAGCGTGAGCTTCGTCGTCGTCGTGCCCGCCGGCGGCGGTCGCACGCTGAGAATCTGCTGCGTGGGCGTCACTGCACCGGGCTTCGTCGAGCTGTTCAGAACCTCTGTTTCGACAGTGAACTGGTGCGGCCGCGCGCCAAGGTCCACAAACAGGAGGCCCGCCCACCCGGAGAGGAGCGATGCGTAGAACGCGTGGCCGGCCTGCCGCGCGGCGGCGTCGAGCCGCAGCAGCTCGGCCTTGTCGCTGACTTGTGTCGCAATAACGATGTCGTGCTCGGCAACGAACTCGCTGCTCAGGCTCGACAGTGCGTCCGTGCAGGTCGACACTGCCACGCGCGCGTTCAGGCGCTGCACGCGAGCGGCGGATGCCTCGGCCGCATTCTGGCCGAGCTCGTCGCGCGTGGCGAAGAAATTGAATGCCAGATCGTCCTCGCCGAGCGCGGCCGCGCTCTGCAGTGTGAGCGCGCCGACGCCGGCAAGCACGAGGTTCTTCACGGCCTCGACGGCCACGGCACCCATTCCCAGCACGAGCACATGCGCATTCCTGAGCCGCGCCTGGCCCTCGAGGCCCCAGAGCCGGATCTGCCGGTCATAAAGCTCGCGCTCGTCCTTCGAAATGTCCATCGACGGCTATCACGTGTGGCGCGGACAGATCTTATTTGGAGGGATAATATGGCGGGAGAAAGGGTCCCGCCAAACAGGGCACGAAATAGAGTTCAAGACAGAAGGACGCCGTGTGCCGAATATGGCCTAAACAGGTCAATTAACAGTTTGTAAAGGCCCGTACTGAGCGTCATCCAGTTAATTGATTGCCGTTTCGTGTCTACATTACGCGGGGTGCCAGAATAGGGCACGCCACGCCATTATAGTGCGATCGCCGCAGATTTAGAAGTATCAGTATATACTGTGTGCATTAGTGTTGCCATTGCGAAGTTTGTCTTGGCGCTGCGCGCTGCGCCAGTTTCACCGGCCGCATCTGTTCTCCCGTAATACGGTTACGAACGACGACTGGCGCGCATCTCCCCCCATAAACACTGCGGCGGCCATGAAGCTCGGACAGGACCGTAGTGGCGACTACGTGCTGCCCGTGGGCATGTGCGAGCTGCAGAAGAAGCTGACTTCGGCAGTCATTTCGTCGAATTTCTCGGAGATTCTGAGCTACTTTGACGGCACGGCCCAGAACGAAAGCAAGTATGCATTCAAGCTCGCGACGATGTTCGAGCACCTAAAGCTCGTTACAACGCACCCTTTCCTCCTGCTGAAGCATCTGCAGCCGACGCTGGGCTCGCGCAAGGCTGCAAATGACTGCGAGATGATGAGCGGCAAGTTCATGGCCCTTATCGCGCTGGCGCGGCGCATGACGGACCCGCAGATGAACGTGGCCATCGTGAGCGACGCGGGCCAAACCACGGATCTCGTCGAGTTCTTGCTCGCAGATAAGGGCATGAATGTGCGGCGCTACTCGCTCACGGACACGAAGATCTACAAGAAGGAGCAGAAGCGCAAGGGCGCGCAGTTCCACCTCATTCCGAACGAGCTGAAGGACCTCAGTGCGGCCGTGTACGCTGCATTCGACCTTATGATCCTGCTCGACGACTCGTTCGACGCGAGCTCGCCGTACGGCCGCGGCCTGCGCATGCAGCTGCGCGACCCGGCCCGCCGCGCGCCGTATGCGCCCATGCTACGGCTCGTCGCCCTGAACACGGCGCAGCACGCCGCACTCGAGCCGAACCTGAAGCCGCGCGAGCGCATTGCTGCCTGCGTCGCTCTGCGCAAGCAGGTCGGCCAGCTGCCCTCCGTCATTAAGCAGGTCTACGCCGACGACCTGCGGCCGCTCGACGCGTTTCTGGTCGATGCTGATGGCTCCTACCCACTGCCGCCGCTGCCACCGCTAAAGCGGTACAGCCACAAGGACGTCGAGCTTGCTCTCTACCTCGACGACGAAGACCAGTATCAAGTGGACTTCCAAGAGCGCCGCGGCCCCGGCGGCCGCCGCCGGTTCGTTGTCGACGGCGGTTCCGAAGATGCGGCTGAGGACGAGGACAGTGCGGCGCCGAGCACGAGCCCGGGCCTCTACGGCGGTGCCGACGCGGACTTCGTTGCCCCGCCCGTGCAGCCGCCGGCGGCTGGGATGAAGCGGCGCCGCGTGGAGGTCGAAGATGGCGTGGCCGCCATTGCTCACGAGCTCAGCCAGACGTCGCCGCTGTCGGTGAACCTGCTTGTAATGCTGAACGACGCGCTTGAGCGGTCGCGCCGCGCCACGGAGGAGGTCGAGAGCCATCGGCAGCTCGCGTCGCGAAGACAGTATGAGATCGAGAAGCTGCGCGAGGACCTCGAGGCTGCGGTGCGGCAAGGAGTCGAGACGGAGCGCAAGCTCACGCGTGCCCAGGAGCGCGCAGACCGCCTGCGCGTGCGCAACGAGAAGGTCGAGGCGGAGCTCGTCGACGTAAATGCGCGCGGCGACAGCCTCGTAGCGAAGCTGCGCGACGCCGGCGTCGACGCGTCTGCGGCAGAGCTTGGCAAACGTGTTGCCGAGCTCGAGGCCGTCGTGTCTGACCTCGAAAAGCGCAGTGAGGCGCGCGCGTCCGAGGCGGCCAGCTTTCGCGAGCAGTACCGCGTTGCTTCTCAGGCTGCCGCGGACCTTGCCAGCGAGCGCGACAAGCTCGTCGTTGAGCGCGACGACCTCGCGGCTAGAACTGGCTCCGATAATCTCGCCGCCGAGGAGCTTGCGTTTGGCGCCCAGCTGGCCGCTAAAAACGCGGAGCTCGAGCAGCTGCGCGCAGAGTATGAGAGCCTGCGTAACACATACCGAGTGCAGATGAGCGCGGAGAGAGTGCCGCATCGCACGGAGCGCCGGTTTGGGCGCGGCGGCCGCGGTGGCGCCAGCCGGCAAGCATCTCCTCACGTCGCGGCCTAGACGTCCAAGAGCTCAGGTCGAACCGGGCCAAAACCCAGGCCTTTATTATTATATTATGATGTACGCAACCCAATAACAAAAGTGTTATATATACATATATATATATATATATATGTCCCGCAAGCAGTAGCTGCGAAAATGTCCTTTTTTAAACATTGAATCTGTCACTGTTCGTGTACCAATCTACGCACCGATCCCAGCGCGCAGCGACCCATCCGTCGTCGACGGCGCCAACGGCCATCATGCGCGTAGGCGAGTGCAGCGTGCGCTGCAGTCGCCACGCGTCGCAGCTCCACAGGCGCACGGAGCCGTCCATTGACGATGTGGCCATCGTGTTCCCCTTCATGCAAATATCCGTGACGACATCCTTGTGAGCAGGGATCTGTGCTAATGGCCGCGCAACATTACGCATGTCCCACACGATGCACTGGTTATCGGCTCCGCCTAAGACGACTTTGTTCACATGCCATGCCGACGCGTGCACGCTACGCGCATGGCCCTCTAGCAAAGCAATGCTTTTCCCCGTACGCAAGTCCGTTACGCGGCCGAGCGCGTCCTCGCCAGCAGAGACGACGAGCGCGCCATCGTCGTGCGGTGAGACCGTGTTCACCGCTTTCGTGTGCCCAGGCTGTGCAAGCACGCAAGCAGCACTCTCGACATCCCACAGCCGCCATGTTTTGTCGTGCGAGGCCGAAAGTAGGTAATTATTGCTGGGATGGAAGGCCACACGGCTCACGCGGTCTGTATGCCCCTGCAGACAAGCCCGCATCTCGAGCTGCCTGTGTGTGAACTCATGCAGCATAATACTCCCGTCGGCACTGCCGCTGGCCATGCATTTCGCCCAGGCGACGCACGTTTGCGCGGCGCCTACAATGCTGGGCGGCGTTGAGCGCGCAGCGACGGCCATGTCGGCCTGCATATCAAGCACTGTAAGCGTGCCGGACCAGTCACCAGCCACTACGAAGCGCCCGCTACTCGCAACCGACCCAACGGCCCGAGGAAAGCCGCTTTGCGTGCCTACAAGAGCAGTTTTCTTGACCTGCTCATTCTCGCGTCGTCGCGCCGAGAGCTCGGCATTAGTGAACGCCGCCTTGTCCCGCTCATAGTCCTGCCATCTCGCTTGTTCTCTTTGCAGCCGAGCAGCCGTATTAGGAGCCGCATATGCAGCAATGCGCTCTCTGGTTACCTTCAACCCTGGAGGCCCCTCGCTCCACGACTCACGGAGCGCCGCATCGTCATCGGACTCTTCTGACTCCAAATCTTCGTCAATTCCTTCGGCTTTGCGGCGTGCCAGTATTCGACGCAGGCGTACTCGGCGGTCGGCGCGGTTCTCGCTGCCCAGTTCTGCGGGCTGCCCGATCTCGCGGAGTTTACGACGCACATCATCGTCACTCGTGGGCACTACTAGCGTTTTAGCTATGGACTCTAGCTCGGCTTCAGCGTAGTACTGTGCCACGCGTTCGTTCGGCGCGCGTACGCGCTGCGCGTCCATGAGACGCAAATCGGCTTGTGAATCCAAACAATAAAGGTTCCTCCGCCCTAGCCCGAGGGGCGCTGCTCATGGCAGCAGGTGCTTCGAATGAACCGAAAGTATAACTAAACTGATGCCCCGCTCTCGCTTAAAGTTTTGAGGCTTGGCGGGCCATATGCTGTCTACAAAATGTGGATAGTATACACTTGTGCACACATGGACCAAGTGATGTGAGTGATAATCAGGCTTCACATGTGGACCACAGGTCCGAATGTGAAGCGGGGACCCCGTCATGCGCACAATGAACACGCCTAGTAGATGTACTAGAACTACAACTCATTAATCAAACCGCACTTTAAATAAGACGTTTCTTACGAGCGCGTTTTCTGAAGCTCATTAACCGCGCGTTATCGCTCCGCTCGAGGCAGCGAGACGACAAAGGCGTCTCATGTCCCAATCACGACTAGACTCGGTGCGCACCCCCTTTTTCCCCCCGGTTCTGGCGCATCAGTGTGTCTTATCTTTTCAGGAACAACAGGAAGGTATTACATTTTTGGTTTGTAGACATAGATGGTAAAAACTACAGGTTCTGCTTAGTTTTCTGGGGCGAGGCCCCTTTTTGCGGCAGTCTATGGTGCCGTAGACACCGCGACCTTCTGCAGGTGTGCCATGAACGACTGGAGGCTCACATCATCCGTGAGCACGATCTGGTTCGAGTTCACGTTCTGGCCGGGCGCCTGGTGTGTATTCGAAGGGTTCAGTTTTGAGAGCAGGAACCGGGCCTGCGACGCGCCGGCCTCGGTGTCGATGAAGCGCGGCAGCGGGAAACGGTCCACAAGAAGCAGCGCAGCTTCCTTGCGCGGTGCTTCGAGCAGGACCTTGAGGTTCGCGTACTCCGGCTGGTCCTGGTATCCGGCCTTGCGCCACTGCGCAATGGTGTCGCCGTGCCAGATAAGGATATGGAAGAATGTATCGAGCAAAAGCACGGCGTCCGGCTGCAGACTGACGCTATCGAGAAGCACAGGCTCTGGCTCCTCGTCGATCTTGAACTTTATGAGCGTTGGTTGAATCATCGTCATTGTGTTGGTGAGATCCTCGCGGTTCAACGTGTGCCTGTAGAACGCGGTCTCATCGGGCGAGTTATTAAACACGGTCAAGAACTGGCTTCGTCGCAAGTGGAACATAAACTGCGGGTACAAGGTAAAGTTCTGAGCGAGTCGGAAGCTGTAGGGATCGTCCTTGCGATAGTCCGCAAATCGCTGGCACAAGCGGATGAGCATGCGGTCCGACCACCGCAGCAGGTCCGTCGACTCGTCCTTCTCGGCCTTGTACACGGCGATGCGGGACATGAGCGCGGCAGCAGCCTCCTGATCGAACGACTGGCCCAGCTGCGGGTTACCGGCGCCGACGAGCGCCTTGATTAGCGTCGTGACGCGCAGGCGGTACGTACCAGACGAGTGCTGGTAGTGCGTCAGGAACTGGATGGGCGTCGACGGCGGCTGGCCCGGCGCCGGGTTCGCCGGCGCTGTCGTCTGCGCAACCTCGAAGTACACACCGTACGTGTGTGCGGGCGTGATCGAGCAAATGCGCCATTGCGACGTGCCGCCGATGCCAATCTCGGTGTCGGCAACGCTCGGCGTCTTGCGGCCCTGGCTCACACAGTGACCAATGACGCCGCTCACCTTCAGCTCCTTCGCCGTTAGTACGTCGAACGTCGCGTTGAAGCCCATGAGCAGGTTGCCTTGGTCATCCGTGTTGAAGACGCGCTGCAGCGACTGCTTGAAGATGGATGTCGTGAACGCGTCGTTCAGGACGATCACACCACCCGTCGAGTTCGCAAGGCCCTGCATCTCGTGCAGACCGACCTGATCGTAGCAGCCGACGAAGATATCGACGGCATGACCGTTTGCAGCCGTGCGCTTCGCCAACGCGTCATAGAACTTCGCAGCCTTGGAGTGGTGCTTTGCGGCGTCGTTGTCGATGTCGTGGTGCGACCGAATCGGCTCCTTCAGCGGGCGGCCTACAACGAGACCGGGGCCTTCCGTAGGCGGACCGCCGGCGAACAGCATGATGCGCGCACCCGTGTTCGGAACCATGCGCTCGAGCATGGACGCGGCCACCGAAACGGCCACGCCCGTGCAGCGCGCAGGACGGCTCTCGTTCGGCGTCTCCCACGGGTCGAGCTGCAGCTGCTCGAGTACACTCGTGAGCTGGTACTCGTCCTCGGCCGGAATGAGGAAGCGCGACAGGGCCGAGCTTGCACCGGGAGCAGGACCGACGCCGGGGCGCGCGCCAGCGGCAGCGCCAATCATGGGGCCCGAGCCAGCGATGCCGAGCATTTCGGCGACCTGCTTCACGGCGTAGTCGGCGTTGCCGCGGAACACGTACGTCTTGTTGCACTCGGTGTAGCCGAGCTCATAGACCTGGACCATGGCACCGAACGTGACAAGACCAACGAGCGCGTTGGGCGGCAGCAGGCTGATCGTCGTGAGCAGCGACTCGCGCAGCGCGGCCATGTTCTCCTCATCCTGGCACAGATCAACGACAAAGACGAACACGGGCGGAAGTGCCACGGGCCGGCTCAGCTCGTACTCGACCGTCGCGGCGCTGGCCTCGAGCTCGTACGGCAGCGACGTCTGCGACACGTCCTTGTAGTGCTGCGGCAGCGGATTCCGCGACAGGCAGAACGGACAGATCCAGGTCTTCGTGCGCGAGTCGATGCGGCAGTACGGGTTCATGACGGCGCGACACGCGGCGCGACACGTCACGGGCTCGTACTGCAGCACGCGCAGATCGTACTTCTCGCGCAGCGGCGTGTACAGAGCCGAGACCGGCACGACGGCGCGCGTGGCCTCGACCTTCGTGGACGGGAAGCAGTTCCACGCGAGGCGCACGCCGTCGTTGTCCTCCATCTCCTCGAAGTTCATCGTGAAAACGCGGGGGGTGGGGGGGAGTGCGATGAGGTGGCAGATAGGTATGTGATGTCTGGGGCCTAGTTGTGGGTTCCTACGGCCTACGGTTTGTAGGTGTGTCAGCACCGGCTGGCTGCCCCCCTGTGTGCATGCCGCTCAAGCTGCCCAGGGCCGGACAGCGACGCGTGTAACCCGCAACCCGTAGCACCCGCTCAAGCGTGCGTGTGTTCGTTCGATGTCGCTGCCCGGCGTGCTTGGCTCATCTGCTGCGCTACGGCTCGCCCTAGCGGCCATCCCGGGCCTCGCCGCCCACATGTCCACTTATGTTGAGTTGTCCACGCCAATCTCGTCGTTCGTGCGCCTACAAGAGGGTGCCTTTCTCTACGCGCAGGGCGCCTTGCCGTACGCGGGCCCCGTCCACCAGTCGCCATTACTGTTGAGCCTCTTCAACATGGTCTCGGCATGGCCGGACCTGGCGTACTTGGCCGCCGACACGTTCGCTGCGTGGCAGCTCGGCGTGTATGCCACACACACGAACTCGTTCTCGCCAGCCGCCGTGGCCGCCGTCTACCTATTTAACCCGTTCAGCGTGCTCAGCGCCCTCGCGCGCTCCACAAACGTGTTTACGAACGCCCTCATCTGCGCGAGTTTGGGTGCCGCAGCGAGCAAGCGGCCCGTGCAGGCCATGATGTACCTGGCCCTCGCGTCTGTGCTCAGCTACTATCCGCTCTATCTTGTGCTCGGGCTGATGGGCGTGTGCCGCAAGTTCGCGCCCGTATCGTTTTCGAGACTTGCCGTCGCTTTCGTGGCGTCCACGGTCGCGTTCCTGGGCCTAGCGTACCTTCCGCTCCAGTCGTGGAGCTTCCTGTCGGCGCAGTACGGTACGCAGCTACTACTAGGAGACCTCACGAGCCCGAATATTGGTCTTTGGTGGTACTTCTTCATCGAGCTCTTCGAGTTCTTCCGGCCCTTCTTCCTCGGCGCGTTCCAACTGTTTTTGCTGTCGTTCCCCGTACCATTTGCCCTCAGATTTTCTCGACAGCCTCTGTTTGCCATGGCCGCAGTGGCCGGCGTTCTAGCCGTGTTCAAACCCTATCCAGAAGCGTCGGACCTGGGGCTCTATCTCACACTGCTCGCCCTGGACAAGCCTGTGTTTGAGCTTCTGGAGTACCGCACGTTCGAGACTCTTGGGCTGCTCTACGTGAGTGTTCTATCGCCTACGTTCTATTACCTGTGGATATATCTCGGGTCTGGAAATGCGAACTTTTTCTACGCAATTACTTTGGTCTACGCGCTGACCATGATAATGCTTTTTGCTGATAGCATTTGGGCAGCCATCCGACTCGATCACGACGGCGGGAAGTCCAAGAACCTCACGCAGCTTTAAGCAACGCGGCTGCAGTACTTCAAAAAGAAAAAAGGATAGAAAAGTATGGTGTTTGCATATAGTAACCGTTCTGTTGCGGTGGTTTGGATCAAATGAGTCACCGCTAATTGCATCTAAAGTCCCCGAGCATTGACTGCCAGAGCGTAGTAGCGATAGTGCGCGCGAAGCCGCCGCCTCTAGCAAACTTTGACGCGCAGGAATATTTGGCGATCGAGCCATTGTATGTTTTGGCCTATTAGCGTGATCAGCTACTTGAGCAGCTCGTTGTAGCGCTACGTTTTTTAAAGCTTCGTGCGACTATACTGTCGATCAAAGAGAGGTCAACCGATCAGCAAAATAAATAGTGGAGTAAATAGTGCGACTAAGCTCATGGCCCTAGCATTCCATCATCGCCACGCAGTTTATGTCCGGAATGCCAGTTTTTCTCGACAGGTGAGTCTGCAAGTCACTCGATTCGGCTCCGCTCGGTAAGATTTAAGCGCGGTTTGTTTTGGCGTTTAGGGCATTTTTAGCCGAGATGAGCCTGTTACTATATTTAAAACAGCCGAGGAAAAATCGCATGTGGCACAGCCCTGAAGGTCGAAATGAACTCGGGTGTGAGCCTAGTAGTGACTTATGACTATAAAGTACTTCACGCGGGTGTATATAGGCCGCCGGCAGCGAGTCTTTTGGCCCGCCCCGTTTTCGCCCCTTGCCCTCATAAGTCATTTTTAAACCCCAGAGATCCTAGATGACCAAAACACACCACTTTGATGTATTTTCCTACGCTGGTCAGCTTGGCAGTCGCTTCGGCCGCTGCCGTGGCTAGCCCGCCCGACGCAGAGGGATTTTTGCACCTCCCAGTTAGCCGTCGTGAACTGCCGCGCGACGAGGATTTGGAATTCCTAGACCTTGAGCGCCGCGCGGATAATGATCTAGACGTTTCGCTCGCGAACAATCAGAGCTTTTATGCCATCGATTTTGAGCTCGGGACTCCGCCGCAGCCGCTTTCCCTGCTTCTGGATACGGGATCAAGCGATGTGTGGGTGTTCGACCAATCAGCATGTGGCGCCTTTTCAAAGTGCCCGTCGGTCTCCATTTTCGACAGCAACAAGTCGTCGACCTTCAAAAACAACCATACCCGATTCTTCCAACAATACGCTGATGCTTCCACCGCCATTGGCGTGTGGGGTCAGGACACTATGCGGCTGGGTGATACAAACGTCACGAACTTCAATTTTGCTGTGGCAGAGGAGTCGAACTCCACGCAGGGCACTGCGGGCATTGGTCTCGCCGTAGGAGAAACGCCGTATATGCTCGGTGACATCAAGCAGCCATACTTGAATTTGCCACAACAGCTCAAACAACAGGGAACAATCCAGCGGGTAGCATACTCGCTGTGGCTGAACCGATTTGGTGCGGATGCTGGCTCCGTCCTATTTGGCGCCATAGACCACGCCAAATACAGCTCAGATCTGTACACGATGCCGTTTATTAAGACCGAGGGTCTACCTGTTGTGACTCGCTTTGCGGTGCAGATGACTGGCCTGAGCGTCTACGATTCCAATGGGAAAGAGCAGCCTTTTACGAGCTGCAACGTGCCGGTCGTGCTTGACTCCGGTTCTACGATTAGCTCGCTGCCTATGGAGCTCATTGCACCGTTCTATGATGCCATTGATGCTCAGGAGTACAAGGGTTACTACATGGTCGACTGCAGCACGCTTAGCTCCAAGGATGGTGGTCTTGGCATCCAGATTGGTGGCATTGACGTCACAATCGGATTCAGTGACCTCTTCATCAAGTTTGCGCGTGATCAACTCCGGGGTACCACGTACTGTATTCCTGGGTTTTTGGTGTCTGAGGGTCTCGGAATCCTTGGCGACAACATCCTCCGAACCTTGTATGTCGTGTACGACCTTGAGAACCTTGAGGTCGGCATTGCGGCGGCTCAAACCGGCAGCGCTGCGTCTTCTTCCTCGATCGAGGCTTTGAGCACGGGCATCCCAGGAACGCGTGCCGCTAACGCTTCTAACTCCGGAGCGGGATCTTCCTATGCCACTACCTCGATCACTCTGCTTGGCTCTGCATCAAAGGGTAGCTCGCGCATCTCTAATGTCGGTGTGACAACCCAGGGTTTCAATTCGGTGCCCCAATCGTCTGGCTTTGGCTTCGGCTTTGGTGGCGACCAGTCCATGACCGTGCCGTCAACGGTGCCGCAGACAATTGTAATTGGCGCCAAGACTTCTGTCGGCAAGTCTGGTGGCTCGCAGCCTACAGCGTCCTCGGCGCGAAGCAGTGGCGGCCACGACAAGAAGAAGTCGAAGAACGGTGCCTCAGTCACGCGCGCGGGCTCTCTTTTCACTGCCGTGGCGGGCCTTGTTCTGGCCCTGCTTTAAAGCACAACAGATAAAAAAATCAAACCGTGTAACATATATATTTCTAGCATGAATCTATGAGTGTACTTGAATGAGCGAGCCGCAAACCAAACCAAAGAAAATGGCGTTCATAGCGTGACGAACGTGCGCGCGTCCTCCGGATCATTGTGGTCGCCCCCCTGCGTTGAGGTGCCAAATAACTTTTGCCAACGCTGCTTTATAGTTCTTGTGCTTTTTGAAGTCCTAACGCTCACGGCGTCATGTGCATCCGGCGATTGATTGGCAATTGAGTCCTCTTCTGGGGAGCTGCTGTCCTTCGCACGGCGATGGAACCAGCGGCTGAAAAAGCCCGGCTTCGGCTTTGGCTGCTGCACCTTTCGCTCCTGCTGTTCAGCTAATTGTAGTTGGTGCCATTTGCTGAACGTAAGCGAGAGATGGGGTCTCCGTGTTCGAGGGCTCAGCTGGTCAGGCAGCTTGTTTGAGAATATAGCCTCTGTGTCATGAGCATACTTGAGACACATGTCAATACTTTTGGAAACGCGCAAATCCGTCTCGTCTGCCTTCAATTGTTCTAAAGCGCGGATGACCTCTGGCACCAGACGCTGATATTGTTCCCCCTCTCCTGCTCTGCACGCGCTGTCTATGCGCTCGAGCAACACACTCAAAAGCTTTGTACGGTAGAGCCGGAAGCGGCACAGTTCCAAATCGTTGAGAGCAAACGTAGAGGGCTCCATTAGAACCACCTTCAACACAAGGCTGAACTCCAATGGTACGTTTCTCAAAATCGTTTCTGCCGTTTCGAACGCGACGCTCGAAATCTCGAGGCGTGAGCTACTCATATGCTCTACGCAGCGCTCCCACGCTCCGCCCGCTTTGTTCAGTAGGACATCCGCGATGCGCCAACCTAAGACTCCCACCATGCGTTGCAACCACCCGCTAACTTCTGCGTATACTCGGACGTGCGCCTCATTTGCGTCCGAATCCGCATGTATTAGCGGTAGCAACAAGTCCAGGATCCAGGTAGCCGTGGCGGGGGCACGATGGGAGTCATAGCCGCCTGGGCCGAATCGATCAAGAAATTCGGTGAGATGGCCAGCGAAGTCGCGAAACAGATAAGCCGAATTCAGATCCATCAATGCATAAACAAGCTTGTCTAGCACGAAGTCTAGTTGTACATTGAAAACCGCATCTGCATTGGCAAGCTCTCTCATGCTAAGGCGAATTTCCTGCACAGGGTCTAAGGGCGTTTCCTGACGGACTCCTGCTGTGAAATTTAAGCTCGGCATTTGTCCAACATCATCCTGCGAGGCCGTAAGGTCTGCCTCTTGGCTAGAAAGAGTTGTCGTATCGTTTTCGATAACACTTTGAGCTCGCGTTGGATATACATCATCTTCATCGAGATTTGCCTCCTCTCTACCGCTGAAGTCCATATCCGTTTCGATATCAGTAAAGGGCTTGTTATCGTCCCAGGCGAGGCTCGTTGCGTCTGACATGCCCGTGTGAGCTTCAGGAAGAGAAGACGCCTCCATGTCGATTTCATCGCAAAGCACCGAGTCACTAAAAGACCGAGGACTCACGGCTGAGGTGTAGAGACTGGCAGCGTTTGCCGTTCCATACCGTCGTTCGCTGCTGTCCAAAGTCTTTGGAGAAGCGCTGGAGAACGTAGCGAATGGGGCTAGCCGAGCACCACGTACAGTAGCCTCACCATCCGGAATCTGCATAGTTTTTGGTCGCGTGGACAGTCCGTTGCGCTCAAGGAGAACCCGTTGGTTATCCGGAGTGATCACAGACACTGTGCCAAAGCCTACTTTGGGCTTGGTCGCGGACGGATTCTCCACATCCACGATGGCATTGCGTCTTCCAGACGGGCGAACGCGCGAGGGCCGAATGAACGAAGGTTCAGCAGTATAGTTCTCGGTGCTCATGCTCAATATTCCGTGCAAAACAGTAGATATCTTCAAAAGGTGAAGGTTCCATAATTATACAGATTAAAATATGAACTCTAGGATTCCGTTACGGGTAATGGGATGCCCGAGGTGCTGCAGTGCCTTCCTGTTCGGCCACTCCTGTCGCCCATTCTAGCAGGACGCAGCGGACAAAACCTTGCCCATTCACCGGGCAGCTCGACTCCCATTTCAGACTGTTTTTTTGCAAGTGCTCGACTCAGGCACTGGCGGCCTGTTGAGGCGCAATCCACATAACGTTGTTACAACGAATAAATATTTCGCCTATAGTTCCCTTGTTCTCTCCGCCAATGTATTCTTCTGCGGCGTCTAGCTGCAGATTCGTGTACGCGTCCGTAGACAAGAGAATGCCGCGGTACTCGGTGTTGCCCAGCTTCAGTCGAACAATCACAGGCTTCCCGATCAGGTTTCGTAGGAAAGGCTTCGGATTCTTTCCCTCAACCATGCAAGAATCCGGGCCCTTGTCAGTCTTTTGCGAGCCGTGGAGTCAGGATGAGACTAGATGCTGACCTAATACTAACCACCGTTCACTCTCGCTAAGAAGCTGCCCTAAAGGTGCCGCTCGTGGCTCAGATGTATAGTGCGGATGTCTTGTACGTAACGGGGATAATAAATGTTGTACATTGCCGATGACAGACTTCAGCCAGAGCAACTGCATTTTTAAGCACGAACTAAGCGCTTCCACGTCGCAGATTAACGGGCGGTTTAACTAAATGGGGTGCTCAGCTGTACTTAGCACAAAACGTCTCGCCCAGAAGCGCGCGGCGCCAGATGCAGCATTCGTTTATAAGAGGTTTATAATGCAGAGCCATTTATCGAGGCACGCCCATTGACGATAAAAGAGCTAACTTACTGCGCGCTGAGCGGTTTAAGGCTTGGCCCGGCGCACGCTGACTTTTACTCTGATGCCGCAGCAGATAGCCGCAGTTTTGTGCGTACAGCCACTCTGCGAGTACATGTCACGCGTGACATAGGCTGTAGTTGCTATTCCCGTGTCATCTCGCGTAGCGTGGCAATGCATTGCGTCAGGACCTCATCGAGGCTCGTCGCTGAACCGTTGTGAGACTTGCGCAGCATGCATGATTCTGCACAGCGGGGACATGTGTAACCGCAACCCCAGCCCTAGATTGCTGTATGCGCGCAATTGCTTGCTCTTCAACAGCCCCTCCACACTAATCAGTATATATATTAAGCGGCCCACTATGCACCACAACCGTAACATCCGTGTGTATCAATACAATGCCTTCGCAGCGTAAATTGGAGGACCCCAACGTGGAGGGGTTCAAGATCGTCTCGAACATCTCGAAGAGCTTCTGGAACAAGAAGAAGGTCGAATTCGTGAACGGAACCGGTGGATCTGGTGATTTCAATGGGGGTTTCATGGTGTGGCCCGTGGCGGTGAACGTGCAGGCCGTTGTGGATGCGGCGCGCATCAACAAGAACTACGTTGGTTTGTTGCACGAGGTCATGGGCGCTCTAGACAAGTTCTACAGCCCAAAGACGAAGGGCTTCTCGCCTACGGAGGGTGGAGACGAGTTCTACGCCGATGATTCGGCGCAGGCTGTCTACTGCTATATCACTGCGTACGAGGTTACGTCGGAGAAGAAGTATTTGGATCGTGCCGTTGACGGTATGCAGTTCCTCATGGGCATGGCCGACAAGGATGTTGGCGGCGTTCGATGGAAGCTTGGCCAGCCTGGCCCGAACACGGTCTCGACGGCCGAGTCGGGTATGTGCGCGGCCCTGCTGGCGAAGTATGTTAAGAACAACCACAACTACATCCAGTTTGGTGACTATTGCTTCAACTTCTTGTTCAGCAAGATGCAGGATGACTCTGGCCTCATGTGCGACGGTTGGGAAGGAGACCATGTGAACCCGATGAAGTGGACGTACAACCAGGGAACGCCATTGACGGTGTGCGCGCTCATGTACGGGCTGACGAAGGATGAGAAGTACTTCAAGGCTGCGCATGGCTTGGCTTCGGCCGTGACAGACACGAACTCGGAGATTTTCGACCGTGACACTCAGAACCATGATGTGCGGTTCTACCGTGACTCGCTCAAGTTCTACCAGCTGTTGTGCGCAGGGTTCGCCGACTACGTTCTATACTTTGGAGACCGTGACGAGCAGCTGTCGCAGAAGATTGTGAACGTCGTGAACAAGCATCTATACTACGTGTTCGAGTTCATGGTCGTTCCTGAGGCCGACGGCTACTACCATGGTAACCTGCAGCTCTATGCCCTTGACGACACGCGATGCAAGGTCTACTGCAACATGACTGGCGAGCAGAGGAAGTTTGAGGCAGACGCAGAGGAGCGCAAGCATGGCAAACAGGGAAACAAGTTTGCGCCGAACTTCATGAATCAGGGATCGGCGGCGCGTGTCTTCTTCCAGTCCGCGCGCGTGGTCCCCCATGTTAGTTTCTAAGTCTAGCAGCTACATTTATTATCATTACCTATTGTACGATTAGCCAGTGATCTCGACATATTTTATTGTTCTCTAGGAAAGAGATGTTTAGATTTTGTTGAGCGGACTGGACTGTTCAAAGTCTGTGACCAAGCGATCAAAAAATAAAAAACTTATAAACAGTTGGGGGTAGATTGAGTAGCTTTTTAAGACATGCGTATGACTGCTGCCCTTCTTTTGTTGACGAGCTGCGCGTGTGCTCAGCGGACTGGCCTCCTGCACGTCTATGCGGTGAGCTGCACTGGGCCTCGCGTATCAGGTGACCGTAATCAGCACTTTTCATCACTTCACACCACGATCACCACGGCAGTCAAGCTCATAGTACAAGTCGGACAGCATGGAGGTGGACACCGCGCCGCCAGTAGATGCTGGGCAACCAGTGCAGGGTACTAATGAGTCGTCACCAAGCAGCAGTACCGCCAACGCAGGTGCCGCGGCCCCAGTACGGCCTGAAGCTCTGCACTTGCGCGGTGTGGAGGAGCTAAACACGCGGGATATTGAGGCGTTTATGCAGCATTACCATTCAAAGCCCTTCCGCATTGAGTGGGTCGATGACTCCGGGCTGAACATAGTCTACGACGACCCCGAGGACGCCTTCCAGGCCCTCGTGGCGCTGACGGACGACGCGGAGTTCGCAACTGACGCATTTATCCCGCCGGAACAGCTCCGCAAGACGAAAGCCCATCCCAAGAAACCAGAAGTCGAACTTCAGGCCCGGTTCGCGTTAACGTCGGACCAGAAAGCAAGCGGCGCGCGGTCGCGCAGCCGGTATTATCTGCTCAATGGAGAGCCGGACCGCAAAGAGGACATCGTGCGCTTCGGAACAAAACGCTCGCAGCCCCAGGTGTATGGCCTTGGCAAGAGCGACCTTGTGAAAAAGAGCCGCCGCGAGGACCGCGCCGGGGACCTGTTCCCTATGAAGGAGGAGAGTAAGATCTCTGTTGATGATGATTTGATGGACGACCTCTTACCGCATAAGGCGCGAAAGCGGCGGCGTGGCGGCCGAGGCCGAGGCAAGTCTTCCGCGCCGGACCTCTTTGCTGATAAATTGAAGATGGTGGGCGGCAACAAGGGCCCGCGCAAGGCCGTGGACAAGAGTAAAGACCAGAGTAGCGGCAATGGGGATGGAGAGGGTACCCCGGGCCCGGGTGTCTATCAGAATATGGACTACTAACTGGACGGGCTCGGCTTTGAGGCCGCATCTATGCTGAAACGCGCTGTTTACTTCGGCGGTTCGCACGTTATTAGCCAGGGAGCCCGGCAGCGCTGCAGGGGCCCGTGCCGCGGTCACATGAGTAAGACAGATTAAAAAAATGAAACTTGATGGTTATGTATATGAGAGAGATTGTGTTTAGATAGATGTCGAAGCCGAGCAAGAAGTCAAGCGGGTCCTCTGGGACTGGTAGCTCTGAAAAGTCGAGTGCGGTGACGTCGTCAAAATCGAAGCCGCCTCCCGATCTAATTGTGCGACCGTCTAAGGTCGGACGCCAACATAATGCGAAGGCATACATTTCAGTAGACACCATCAGGGCATACGGCCTCGATGCAGGTATGTTTGTTTGTTTGCAGAACTCGGATGTAGTGGCGATTGCCACGCCTCAGCCAATGGACGCCGATGTAATCGGCCTCAGCCACGATCTTCTCAGCACTGCAGATCTGCTGCCGGGTCACCGCCTGCGGCTCCAGAAAGCCTCGAAACCTGAATTGGCCACGAAGCTCGTAATTCACGCTGCTAACAACGATGACACGGAGGACGAGGTCTCAGAATTGATCCGGTCTATAGGACTCGTGCATACCGGGCAATGTATAGGGGATGATATACAGATCATCAACGCTGTATCTGAGACGTCGTTGCAGCAGGATATCGCAAACTTGTCTATCGGCTCGCATGCTGCGCCTCGAGTAAGACCTTTCCTGGTCGATCCAAGTACGCAGATTGTTTGCAGGCGGAACCCTGTCAAGGCGTCCGACAGCTTTATGACGATTGGCGGCCTTGACAAAGAACTAGACCTTCTCCGCACACAGACAGAGCTTCCTCTTAGACACCCAGAGCTGTTCTCGCGGTTCAATACCGAGCCCGAACGCGGCGTGCTTCTTTACGGCCCACCTGGTACGGGGAAGACGATGCTGCTGAAGGCGGTTGCACGCGAAGCTCGCGATGTGCATATTCTACAGGTCAATGGGCCCTCTATCTACTCAAAGTATTTGGGTGAGACGGAGAGTAAACTGAGGGCGCTTTTCGATGAGGCTCAGCGGTTCGCACCGGCTATCATTTTTGTGGACGAGATTGACGCTTTGGCTCCCAAAAGAGACAGCGAAGATAGTGGTGAGACGGAGAGCCGTGTGGTGGCAACGCTGCTCACGCTAATGGACGGAATGAAGCCAGGCGGCCGCGTCGTGCTCATTGGCGCAACCAATAGACCCAACAAGCTCGACCCGGCTCTGCGCCGCCCGGGGCGCTTAGGCCAGGAAATTGAGATTGGCATTCCTGACGCCATTGGACGCCGTCGGATCCTTGAGCTTATGCTGAGCGCTATGCCGAACCATCTTTCTCCGCTAGACATTACTGATCTGGCGGACAAGACACACGGGTATGTCGGCGCCGACCTACAGGCGCTCACGAGGGAAGCAGTCATAAACGTCGTTCGCAACGGGCTAAAAGCAGAGGCCAAGAAGGAGCAAATGTTCATCGAACGAGCGGACCTTGACGCTGCTTTCGTAGCTGTCAGGCCCAGTGCTATGCGTGAAATTTCTTTAGAGACGCCAAAGGTACACTGGTCAGATATCGGTGGCCAGGAGCTGACTATCCAAAGGCTAAGAGAGACTGTTGAGTGGCCGCTGCAGCGTGCGGCAGCCTTCGAGCGGCTGGGAATTATGGCGCCCAGAGGCGTGCTGCTATACGGCCCTCCTGGCTGCTCCAAAACACTGCTCGCGAAGGCGCTGGCCACAGAGGCTGGTCTCAACTTCTTGGCGGTAAAGGGCCCCGAACTGTTCAACAAGTACGTGGGCGAAAGCGAACGCGCGATCCGTGAAGTCTTTCGCAAGGCTCGTCAGGCTTCTCCTTCAATCATATTCTTTGATGAAATCGATGCATTGTCAGTGTCAAGAGGCGAAGGAGAGGCTGGTGGTGATCGTGTACTCACGTCCTTGTTGAATGAAATGGACGGTATCGAGGCTCTGAATGGTGTTGTCGTTTTGGCTGCCACGAATAGACCGGACGTCATTGACGCCGCTCTCATGCGCCCAGGGCGTCTCGACAGACTAGTATACGTTGGGCCCCCTGACGCTGATGCGAGGCGCCAGATCTTACTTATCCAACTCGCTAAGATGGCCGTCGACGATACTGTTGATATTGACATTTTGGCTGCTAAGACCAAGGGATTCTCCGGAGCCGAGATTGTAAGTATTTGCCAAGAAGCGGGTCTTCTGGCAATGAACGAAGACGCGGAGATCGAATGTATATCCCAGCGGCATTTTGAAAAGGCCATATCTGCCGTTCGAATGACCATAACACCAGAAATGGTAAGCTTTTTCGAAAGCTTTGCGGGTGTGAAATAGAAGGTTAACGCAAAAAACAAATAATCGAAAGTTGTAGGATATCATTGTATAAAGTAGTTATGGAACTCGTTCTTGGTCACACCAGGCTAACGAGGAGTAGAGCAATGGTAATCATGATGCCACTGGCATCGATGCTGCTCCCTCCATTGTTTAAAGCGACGCCTGAGGCACCAGTTCCAGTACTCGCAGGTGAACCAGGCACATTGGTATTGTGTCTAGTTATCGTCCTGGTGCGGATCACACTAGCAATGGTCGTCGTTCCATCGGGTGCTGGCGCCGTCGTATCACCTGCCTCGCTTGAAGATTGCTGCGAAAAGGACGAGACTTGAGCCGTCTGCAAGCCGTTAGGCACCACAGGAGAACCACCATGGCTAGGGGCTGCAGCAAAGTTACCCGGGAGGGTCAAAGTCGTTGCTGAAGACGCGACATATGTTGTCCCACCGGCGGTCAGAGTTGCCGGGCCAGTAAGATAAGTTACGATACCAGTGCTTGAAGCGGTGGTGAGCGCAGTATATGGAGGCGTCGACGTTGCGAAGCTTGAACTCAGAGGGGCCCCAGTGGACGATGATGCAAGACTTGCAAGGTCTGTCGATGGCGCAGTAACTACGCCCGAGGGCCCGTACCCCAGACGTTCTGTCAGTGTCAAGACTGAGGAGGTGGCCAAAGTAGTTGTCTCGGTTCCCCATACTAGCGTGGTAGGCCCGGTGCATGTTGTAGTGATAACGGAAATGACCGGCGAAGGCTGTGAAACCCGAGAAACATCTGTAGATGATGTTTGACTTTCGCCGCTACCCGTGTGAGTGTGAGCCACTGTTGATGCGCTTTCCGTGATAGTATACGCGGACGGACCCGTCGCTGTGTAAACCTGAGAGCCCACGGTAAACGTTGTGGGACCAGGGCAGAAAGTGGTGAAAACCGTGAATGATGCATATTGTGGGGAACCACTGCTCTGAGTGTGGCTGGTAATAGTGGAAGCAAGCTCAGTCGTTCCGACGGTGTCCGTGTAAACATGACTTGGGCTGGATGTGGGTAGCAAACTTCTCGTGATAGTGAACGTTGACGGGCCGGTGGCTGTGTAGGCACTAGGGCCCATCGAAAAAGTCGTGGGGCTAGCACAATACGTCGTGAACACAGTAAAAAGCTCTGAGGGTGACCCTGGGCTCGATGATCCACTATATGAGATTGTCGGGGATGGGATCACTTCACTGTGGCTCGCGACGCTTCCTTGTACCAGGTCCGCCGCTGAACTTGAGGAGCGAGGCGCTGAAACGCTGGAAGCTGTCAAGGTGCAAGGGCAGTCCGTAATTGTAAGAGTCATGGGTGACAAGGCCGTGTAAGTCTTTGAATTGAAGGTGAGCGTTGTGGGAGTCGGACAGTACGTTGTAAAAGCCGAGACAACCGTGAGAGCACCGCTGTGTGGTAGAGTCAAAGATTGATCGCTTGCGTGGACACTGAACGAGTTTGCACTCGAGCCAAAGGTAGTCCTCTGAGTCGCAGTGTGCGCCGCGTTTGTAGTCGAGCTTGATGACGCTATAATCGAGCTGCTGGCCAGTGAAGCCTCACTCCAAGTCGCCGCGGAGCTGGTTGGACTAGGCTTTACCGAGAGTGTTGGAGTTCCCTCGTTTGAGCTTGTGATCGGTGGAGTTGTAGCTGTCACCCTACTGCCTCCTATAGCGGTCTGCGTCAACAAGGGTACTACAGAAGATGCTTCCGTGAACGGCAGGGAAGAAAGTGTAGTGAGTGACTGCATAATCGACGTTTGGTGACCAGTCTGCTCTGCGGTAGAAATGCCATGCGTAGTCGATGATGTGTCCACTATGAGGTGCCACGGGGCGCTTGAGGAAGCGCCGCGAGTCAGTACACAGTCATAAAGGGTCAACGTTGTCTGCGTCCTGATATCGTACGTCTTCGAGCGCATCACGAATGTTGTCGGAGTATTGCAAACCGTGGTAAAAGTTGACACCGTTGTTGTTAGGACCAGCTGAGCAGTCTGAAATGGCTTCTGAGAGACTCGAGGAGTAGGCGTACTGCCGTGATCCGACGACGACCCCGTTAGTGTCTTCGTCACGAAAGTGGCTACGGTCTCCGAGATTGTCGTGGTCGCACTATCTGACAGCGCCCCCCTTGAAGGGAGAGTGGCCGAGTGTTCAACTGCTGAAGACAAGCCCAGAGATGTCTTGCTCGAGTTTTCCGGGACCAGAGTCCAGGGGCTTGTGCTGGAGTTCCGAGTAAGCGTACAAGGGCAGTCAGTGACAGTAACAATTGTCGGTGTTGAAACATTCACGGTTTGGCTCCGATACGTAAATGTTGTCGGTGTAGCGCAGAATGTCGTATACGTACTCACGACAGTGTAGTCCGTTGCAAAAGTTTGGCTGAAACGAGCCGATTGAGCTGACGATTTTCGAATCACAGAGTCCGCTTCCGAACGTGAATGGTCCCTGGATAGCGAGGACACCGTCGAGAAGACGGTTGCGCCATTGTGTGACGCAGCAGACTTCTGATCAGCGGCGCTCAAAGAAGTTTCAGAGGGGAAGGAGGCCGATACCTTAAAGCCGTTGCTTGCTTGGTATGGCGCCACGGAACTAGGAGACGAGCTGATTCGAACGGATTTAGAGCGCTTTGAGTAAACAGTAGCTGCTGCGCTGCTCGCTAAGTGAGCCGATTCCGAGTTAGCTTGCACGTTAGAAGGAACGATGCCAATGCTTCCACCGGTAGAGCTTTTGTTGACCTTGGTGCATGAAACTGAGCCCTTTTGCGATACCGAAGCCACTGAATTTGAAGAAGCAGCTAGGCCAGAGCCAACCAGCCCACCTGAGAGCGTCGGAGAGCTCAACGACGCTTTCACTGCGCTCTCAGAGGAACGCCTACGAAGAACACTGCTTTCCGATTCTGAAGCCAGATTGGTCGTGTGATGATGCCTCGACGATTTGGAACCAGAAAGCAAAAGCGGCAGACTCCCTGAGTGTCTTCGATAAGTCGAGGTCAGCCCACTTTGAGAGACGGCAAATGTGGCTGACACGAGGTGGGGAGAAGATCCCGTACGGGAAATGGTTGGCACTGTAGAGCTACTGGCGTGCGGTGAACCTGAGCTAGCGCTTCCCCGGACAGAGGGTGAGACTGACAACACAGCGTATGCGTGAGATGAGCTTTGCACAGCGGAGAGAATCGGTAATGCAGAACTCGAGCTAAGGGAAGCCGCGCTTGAGGAAGCCGAGCTCGAGGAAGCCGAGCTCGAGGAAGCCGAGCTCGAGGAAACCCTGCTAGAGGAAGCCGAGCTAGAGAAAGCCGAGCTAGAGGTAGCCGAGCTAGAGAAAGCCGAGCTAGAGGTAGCCGAGCTAGAGAAAGCCGAGCTAGAGGTAGCCGAGCTAGAGAAGGCCGCGCTAGAAGAAGCCAAGCTAGAAGAAGCCAAGCTAAAGGATGAGGAGAGTCGCTGGTCGGAAGGGCCCACAGTTAGGGATGCCCAGCCATGAGCAGGTGATGAGGAAGGCAGAATGGAGGACCCGCTCGACGAAGAAACCACTTTTGTTGAGCGCAAAGCAGAAAGCTTGGTAGACGACAAGTATGGAGCAGATGCGAGCGGGAGAGGAGGTAGAAGCGACGAAGCTGGAGCGGATGCTCTAGGCGAAGACGAGGTCAAAGAGGAGCGACTCGATGAGAAGGGCTTCGGTGTCTGAGAGCTCAGCGGCAGGAGAGCGAGAGAAGAAGGAGAAGAAGGTGCAATCGGACCAGTACTCGGTACAGAGGCCTGCGAAACCGTAGAACTCAGCATCAAGGAGACTGGAGTTGAACTGCCGAGCGCAGAAGGGGGAGTCACAGGACGGGTACTCAGTTGTGAAGACGACTTCAATGCAGGGGATGAGTGCAGCGAGGACGAACTAAGCCACGGAGGGCCTGTAATCGAGCGAATGGATGCGGGTGTGCCGAAGACAGATTGAGCCAATGCGGGGCTGCTCGTAGCCAAGCTGCTCGAAACTGAAGCGCTAATGGCGCCGAACCGCAGAGCGGACGCGCTCGAAGTGAACAGACCGTGGGCAGAATCGGATCTAGAACCGTTAATGTACGGCACTGCTGAGGCGCTCGTAACCGTGGCTTGCAGCAATAGCGCAATAGTTGTCACAAGATAGTGAAGGAGCATCGTGGATAATGAGGGAGAGTAACCTGGCGCCCACCTTATATACCCCTCGGGACTTCGCCCTGGCGGTTCGTCCCGGCGGTTCAAAGCATCGGCGGTTCAAAGCATCGGCGGTTCAAAGCATCGGCGGTTCTGAGACGGGCGGTTTGGGAGTTTAGTGGCCCGGCGGTCTGTTGAATCTGCACGCTCGGCGTTAAACGCCCACGAGCACGTCGTACGAGGTGCTATAGCCTAAGTCCCTATGTAATTAGAACGGAAAGCTCATAGCGAGGCTAGTGAAATGCGCGCCGTCTCCCTGGGCTCTTTGTCTCATAGTAATATAAATCGCTGACCAAAGCGGTAAGGACCAAAGGCCACACACACATGATCTGATGCACCTGGACTAGGAGCGCCAGGAGTAAGTACCACAGGCGCAGCGAAACCGCAGGCTTAAAGATTGCCAGACAAAGTAGTTAATTGAACCCAAAAATCCACTTGAGCCTGGTATGCATCTTACTACGGAGTCGAGATAAACATACGGAACGAACAGTGTTCGTACATATCAAAATATACATCCTATCAAACAATCTGCACGTTATAAAGACAGCACTACTGCGACGCTAAAAATACTCCGCTGATAAAGACTCGTTCTGTGCAGCGGACGACGCGTTGTTTATGATCTCAGGTCAGCATTTGTGACCTTACCCGAGTTACCCTAAATACTAACATTAGTGTAAACACGCGCAACTTGCCGTCCCTTTCATTGCTGAAACCCCCCAGAAGCCGGCTGAAATGTCAACACGCGGCCTGCAGTTCGGCAAACTTGTGACGAATCTGAACCCCAGGGCACACTGGGCTCGCGACGAGTACGGCACTGAGCTGGAGACCGCCATGTCCGGCCTGCGGCTGAGCTCTGAGGAGCGGGACATTCTCTCCGACCCGAAGCTGATCCGCCTCGCGCGTGTCACGCAGTTGTACTTCCTCGACTCGTACTTCGACAAGCTGCAGTATTTGCAGCAACGCAAGCAGCGCTACGAGCGGCTGCAAGCGGAGACGCTACCCAAAATCGAGGACGCGACTGAACGGCGTGCCGTCATCAAGAAGTACCAGGGGCGCGAGCGTGCCGGTCTGCGGAGACGGCGCTCGAAGCTAAGCTATGGCGACTTCGACATCTTGACGCAGGTGGGCCAGGGCGGCTACGGCCAGGTGTATTTGGCCCGTAAGCGCGACACGCGCGAGGTCAGCGCCCTGAAGGTGCTGAACAAAAAGCTACTCGTAAAGCTTGACGAGATCCAGCACATTCTTACGGAGCGCGATATCCTGACGCAGGCGTCGAAGAGCCCCTGGCTCGTACAGCTTCTCTACTCGTTCCAGGACCCCGAGAACGTGTATTTGGCCATGGAGTTTGTTCCCGGTGGTGACTTCCGCACGTTGTTGAACAACACGGGTACGCTGAGTGCGCGGCATGCTCGTTTCTACATAACAGAAATGTTTCTGGCACTTGACGCGCTCCACCAGCTGAGCTTCATTCACCGTGACCTGAAGCCCGAGAATTTCCTGATCACGGCTGAGGGCCATATTAAGCTTACGGACTTTGGACTGGCAGCTGGGCAGATCTCGATGCGCCGCGTGGAGAGCCTGCGCCGCCGGCTAGAGAACGTCGCTGCCGGCCCAAGCTCAGACGACTACGCGAGCTACAGTGTGCGCGAGCGCCAGGACCTGTACCGCACTGCGCGTCAGGCTGATATAGAGCGGGCGTCTAGCGTCGTTGGCTCCCCGGACTATATGGCGCTCGAGGTCCTGCAGGGCCAGTCGTATGACTATACCATTGACTACTGGTCGATGGGGTGCATGCTGTTCGAGGCGCTCGTAGGATACCCTCCCTTCGCCGGGCGCACCAGCCAGGACACGTACAACAATTTGAGAGACTGGAAACGGACGCTGCGGCGGCCGCAGTACGAGAATGGGCAATGGGTGTTCAGCGACCGCACTTGGGACCTTATCCAGCGTTTGGTAACGTCGCAGCGGTTCCGGCTTCGGTCCTTTCAAGAGATCTCTTCGCACCCATACTTTGCCGACATCGACTGGGAGAAGGTGCGGGACCTGCGGCCGCCGTTCGTGCCGGAGCTCGAGGGCGACGAGGATGCTGGCTACTTCGACGATTTCGAAAACGAGGCCGATATGGCCAAGTACAAGGATGTCATGAACAAGCGCATGCAGATCGAGGGAATGTCGGAGACGGGTAACCTGAACTCGCGCGACTTCATTGGGTTCACCTACCGCCACGCGAAACCAGCCGTTGGCCTCGGGACCGTGCGCGGAGACGGGCCCAGCAGCAGTGGCGTTGCCACGATTCTTTAAGTGCTGGCACTATCGCCCGCCTATATCTCTTTATCATACATCACATACTCATTCAAGCATACATAACTCATTATTATCCCCAGCGCTGCTCTGCGGCTACGCGCGCAAGAACCGCCATACATGGGGCGAGACTACTGCATAAAGCTCTGGTGGTGCGCGACCTCGTCGCTCTCGTCCACGCTGGATTTACGCTCCTTGTGCTCTGCGGGGTGATCCGCCTCGTTCAGCTCACTCGCATCAATAATCGCCGCTATCTCGTCTAGTTTTTGGGCTGTCTTGGCCACATGCTCGTTCAGAAGGTCGAAATTACGGTCGTCATACAGCCGCGAATACAGCTCGTCCGGATCGCCAATAGTCCACAGCTCGCGGTAGTGCTCGAGTCCGACGTTGCCCTCCTCGCGAGTCATTTCCTCAGCAATTGAGATCTGCAGATTGCGCAGCTCAGCAAGCTTGTCGGCGTGCTCGACGCCGAGAAAGCCGCGCTGCTGCTGTACGACCCTTGCTTTACCAGCGTCGCGATCTAGCTCCTCCAGTTCAGCCCACAAGCGGTCGTGTGTCGTCACAGGTGGCTTTGCTTGAGGAATCTGGTCTAGCAAAGGCTGATTGTCATCGTCAATGCTGTTTATAGACTCCATGTCAGACGGAAACTGCGGCCTAGAGCCAGAAAGAAACCCTTATCCCTTTCTGTCCCTAAGGTGTTAAGTAAGTGCAGCATCAGCGTCCCCACGCATAATTAGGCACTACACCCAGGCGCTGTACAGACTCGGCGTTGGCGAACCGCGACGAAGCATGCGATGAAACTTCTGTGGGTAAAGCGGCCAGTTCCCGACAACTATGTTGACCCGTCGTTTCTGTCACAACTGAAGCGCAACCAGAGCGTTGTGCACTATCGCTTTTCCACGATTGTTGGCGACGCGTCAGTGCTGCTCGCAAACGTGGCCCTGGGTGTAATTTTTGCACTTACATTCGTTGCGATCTATGTACATGCCGTGGAACCTTGGTGGTTTGACGGGATCGCGTCCGCAGTAGATGTCGTGCTGGCGCTTAAGCTCGCGTCCTACGAGCCCACACCGGACCGCATCGCCGCGCTTAAGTCTGCCGTGCTCATAGTATTCGCCGTCATTTCACTGACACCCTTGTTCCACAGTTTGACGGAGTCTACGTCTTCAGACTCGATTTGGGCCATCTGCGGCTGGTTGCTTCTCACAAACGTAGCGCTTTCGTCGCGGAACTCGGTAGCGCTCTCCACAAATACGGCCCTCGCAGCAACTATCGTGCTGGCTAGCCGCCTTCCTACATCTGTGGCTGTTTTTGGCTTCGTGTTGTTCAGCATCGAAACCTACGTTGCCCTCCCTGTGGCATTGAAGCGCCTGCGCGGTCGCGAAGAGACTCAGGTTTGGGCCTGGGGACTGTGCACAACCGTGTGTATTGGCTCCGATATCCTCGTAGCCTGGATACTCAGCGTTCATATCCTCTTTGTGTGGCTCATCATACAAGTGTTCGTGCTCTTCGGCGTGCCGTCCCTATTCATGACGCTACAGAAGCACAAGGACCAGATCTCGGGTCCGTGGGATCCGGCGAAGCCAAAGTTCGACTAGTGACACCTTCATATGCTAGTGATTTGATGTTGTACATAGGCGTTTTATAAAGATTTTCATCATTGCCCAATGATGTAGATCGAGTTTCCCGGATCATGCGCCCGAGCTTCCTGTCGGGAAGCTCATGACGCCTAAGCGGAGTTCTCAGTAGCGTAGACACCGACTCCCACGAACTTCGTGCACGAGGGAGCTTCCTTGATGTACAATTTGCCGTTGTCTACACAAACACCGAACTCTTGCTTGCCATCGTACGCAACATCACGCTGATCCAGCGAGAATCCATCGGTACCGTCGTCGTTGACCACAAGAGAGTTGTCATTGTTGACATGCAAGTAAACTTGAGCCCCGTGCTCACCGTGTGCGCCGGTGACGCCCAGCTTGTCACCGTCGAAAAAGACTGTCATGGGGTTCGCATCATCGATGGACACATCACCATTCTGAGTAAACCCCAGAGCTCGTAGGTGCACGTCAATATCGCCAGAGTGTGTCGTGATGAGGCTGTATGAGGTTGGCGCAGGCGCTGCAATAACAGTGGCGCAGAGCAGAGCGGAGGCAGTAGACGTGGAGAAGCGCATAAGGAGTTCTTTGAAAGAGGTGCTAGAATGTGATACAATGTAAGGTTCTAGAGAGACTTATATAGTTGCTGAGCCCCCAGCAAGTCTTATTCATTTCTAATAATAAATATTAGCCGAGTGACGTCATAGGCGTTAGGGTAAAATCCGGGGTGCGCTCAGCACAAGAGTACAAACGACTCAGGCCAGACTGCTTAGGGTTCGAACGATGTAACTAGCAAGTAGACGACGGTGTGACTCTGTCAATTTCTACCGCGTGGGCTCTAAGTGATCGGAATATTAACTACACGAGCTTAAGAACTGTTTGCCTCAACGTCAAGCAAAATGGAATACATGTGGCTTGAGCTCGTTGGCTTAAGCAGGACTGACATCACTGAACGGGATTGGCCCAGCTGAGTATAGACATGCTAACCTGCCTAGGCCGATATTTACGTAGAGCATCCGGTCTCCGATTCATGCAAATTGGCGACTCAGACCAATATATTGTCTTGCCAAGACGAAGCTCACATTCCGGGTATTATCGATGTTAAATGGTGCTAGACTTACTTAACTGTAATCAACGGCTCATGCGTGGCTACCGTAGGCAGAACACAATGGGCTTGGAGGTCGCAAAACAGCGATTTAAGTGAGCCCACCTAATGGCTCACAAGAAAGGCAAGCGAATTCTACGTTGCACCCACTGTGCCAAATTTCCTGGCTGTTCAAACTACTCGAACTTCAAAAGACGCTCACACATTCGAAGAAATAGCTTGTGAATTTAGAAAGAGGGTGCTTTAAGAATACTTAAAAGTAGAAAATGATTCATAACTAAAAAAGAGTGTCAGTAATCGTTGGGGAAATAAATTGGACCTTCGCATCCGTTGTCGCGCTAGCGAACCGGCTACTTTGTGTTTACCGGAACAGAATGAAGGGTCACATTAGCAAATTCATTGCAGTCGGTGGGGGGTGCTTTGACATACAGCCTTTGGTTATCCTTGCAAATACCGAAGCTTTGCTCGCCTTCAAAAGAGAAAAAGTCCTTGTCAACATCATAAGCAAATCCCTCAGTGCCGTCATTGAGGTCTTCATTGAAGGTGTTGTTGCCGTTAAGATGGAAGAAAGGTGCTGGGGGGTGTGTACCATGCAAGACTTGCATCTTAGACCCGCTTAGATACCAAACAATAGCCGCGTCTGAATTGACGACAATTGCATTGTAATCTTCAGCGATGAAAGTCCCGTCAAGGTCAGAGTCTCCGCTTAGCACTTGCATGTGATTCCATTCACCAAGAGCAGCAGCCACAGTGGAGGAGTAGAAAAGAGCAGCTAGGATAGCAGTGATAGTTTGCATTGTAACACAGAGTCGGATGTTATTCTCTGGTCGCGATTCCGGTCTTTAAATATTGAAGTAGTGCCTAATATGCAGGAGCTAAAAATACAAGCGACGTCACATTTGTTAGGGTTCAAATAATCAGATCATTGCGAGGCTGAGATTACCCCACTGGTGTTCTACTACGCACTTTGACGGGCTTTCGCCCGATTTGTTGAAGAGCTGAGTTTCTAGACTCCCTGCATTTAACCCAGTCTTGAAATAAATCAAAACGTGAAGAAAATATCGACAGCTTGCCTACCTTTGCTTCAGAGCCGGCTTAGGCGGGATCGCTGTCAACCTAATGCGTTAAACGGGATGCGTGCACAAGTATCTGCTTGCTTTGCCAAAATAAGAGCATTTTGCGTGTTCTTAAATTAGGACTATGTAGTGCGCCCCCGCCGCGCCTTGAAGCTAGATTCGACAGCTCAGAGCAGACGAAGAGCACGCATGCCATCTTTCTTTGGGTTCTGTTCCGGTGGTTCTTACTCTGGCATTAGATTGTGGGTGTATTTAAGGCTGATAATTGAGCCAAATGGTGCCTACGACGGGAGATACTTCCCTGTGACCGTTGAGAATGCGTAAGGCCACATGGGCTCATAGATATTCTGAGTAAGCCGGTATTGCTTGTACTCCAGAACTGACATCCTTGAAACTGCCATCTTTGGCTGCTGCTTTGTGCGCGTAGTGTCTTGTGTAAACAAACCTCAAAAGCAACCTCAATAGAAACCTACACGAAGAAGAAAAAGCCTTGCACGTTACTAATAGTGTGAATATGATGGTCGCTAGTTGTTATATATCGATGCATAGGATGTATAGTCCAAAATGTACGAATAGAGCCTGAGGTAATTGTGAGAGTGCAAGCAAATCCATGATGCTTTTGCGCTTACGACCTGGTTATGTTTTCGGCAGCGAGACGCCGTGCAGTGTGAAGTTGATGAAGTTCTTGCAATTCGGCAGCGGTGCTTTCACATAGCGGCTTCCATCGTCCTTGCAGACACCAAAGCTTTGCTCACCCTCGAAATAGAAAATCACACACAGTCGTAAGAAACGCATGTAGTTCTTTGCAGACTCACGATGAGGGCACTATATCCTTGGACGTGTAAATATTGCATGACTGAGTTGACGGTGATTTTGGGTATGACTGCCAGCGTCGAACTAACCAGTGGCGAGGCTGTTGAATCCCACTCGAGGAGTCAGTACACACCATCTATGCCCTCAATCCCGAACTGCCCTCGTCAACTACAGAGTGACTACGAAGTCAGTGTCGCTAAACGCCTTCAAATAATTGCCATAGGTGATGGCTGTAGCCACAGCCAAGAAAAAGCAGACGAAGGATAGGATGTAAGATCAGATGCGCACGCAGAGGCTCGAGTCTAATTGAAGATCGCACGTTGTGTCCGGCGCCGCTAAGTATTGATGCGACACCCCGCACTAGCGTCCTGTCTAAAAATACAAGCGACTGACGTCACGCAGCTTAGGGTTCGAAGGGTTCGAAGAAATGAGGCTCACAGCGAGTTTGCGGGGAGGCACTCAATTCATCCTCTAGGTTTTGCAGGAGTTAACCACGTCGAACCGTCATATTCGAGCACCTCTCTCCTATGCTGTTGTTACACTTCTTGTGCTAGAAGAAAGTGAACCTTTTTTATCTTGGTTGTTGCCGGTCCGGCACATACCGGCTTGCTACCTTAACAGTTCACTGAGCAATGCGCATATGCATACCTGTTAGTGACATCTAAGGTCGTAATACTGAGCATCTAAAATAGCATGACAATATTAGAAGCGACCGTGGGTGAGCAGCCGCAGCAGCTTTTGAGGTTTACCCCTCTAAGTTGATATTGTTATTTGGCTATTGTTAAATGCGGCAATCCAGTGTCCCGTTCGCGCAAGATAGTTGAGTGAGGACGCTGGTATGGCAGGGTCCATATATATAGCAATGTCGGAGAGGAACTCCCACATGTGCGTAGCATTACAACCTCTAGGAGTATTCTTCTACCCAGGTAAATGTGTTCTCACATTGAACCTAACAGCAGCATCGAGGGCAGATCTTGATTCAACCGCCGACCACCATAACCCCTCTTCAATTCAGCTTTGCGTGCACAATCACTAGCTCATCTCGACGATTCAGACGGGCAAACTCCGGGCAAGGGTGTGTGGAGCCTCGAGACGCCCACCGCTACGGGCTGAAATTTCAAGTGACTAAATCACTCACCACACGACCCACGACCCGCTACATGCTCAAGTTCGCCAGACAGTACAGCACAGCAGTGCAGAAGCTCAAGATAGGTCTGCTTCCGGGAGACGGAATTGGCCAAGAGGTGATTCCAGCCGGCCGACAGGTTCTGGAGGCCCTCCCTTCTGAGGACGGCCTCACCTTCGAGTTTGTGCACGCCGATGCCGGATACGAGCACTTCAAGAAGACGGGCGTTGCCCTGCCGCAGGAGACTATAGATCTTCTGAAGTCTGAGTGCCAAGGCGCTCTGTTTGGTGCTGTGTCGTCCCCGAGCGTGAAGGTTGCGGGCTACTCGAGCCCGATTGTTGCCCTGCGCAAACAGCTTGGCCTCTACGCGAACGTGCGTCCCGTGAAGTCTGTTCTGCCCACGGACCGCCTTACGGATCTTGTGATTGTACGCGAGAACACCGAAGATCTCTACGTGAAGGAGGAGAAGACTTACACGAAGGAGGACGGCACGCAGGTTGCCGAGGCGATTAAGCGCATCAGCGAGACCGCCAGCTCCCGCATTGGCGCCATGGCGTTGCGTATTGCGGCGCAGCGTGTCCAGCTGCGCGAGCTCGACCCGAGCTCGACGCACCACGGCGGCCGCGGCATCGTCACGGTGACGCACAAGTCGAACGTGCTGTCGCAGAGCGACGGGCTATTCCGTGAGACAGTGAGGAAGGTCTACGAAGCCGAGTCGGAGTCGTTCCGCCGCAAGGTCGAGTTGCGCGAGCAGATCGTGGACTCGATGGTCTACAAGATGTTCCGTGACCCGGCCGAGTTCGACGTTGTGGTTGCTCCGAACCTGTACGGCGACATTTTGAGCGACGGCGCTGCGGCCCTTGTGGGCTCGCTTGGCGTTGTGCACTCGGCGAACGTGGGCGACTCGTTTGTGCTTGGTGAGCCGACGCACGGCTCGGCGCCGGACATTGCCGGCCAAGACATCTCAAACCCTGTAGCTACGATCCGCTCTACAGCGCTTATGCTCGAGTTCCTCGGCCACCCGAAGGCGGCGGCGCGCATCTACAAGGCCGTGAACGAGAGCCTGCTGGCCGGCGTTGTCACGCCTGACCTTGGCGGCAAGAACACGACAACCGAGGTCACGCAGGATATCATCAGGCGTCTGTAAAGACTATAAATAGTGTAGGTTATGAGCTAATGATGACTCGCGGTCTTCTTCTCGAAGCAAGCGGCAAAGAACCCGATGCCGCCGTCGGTGCGCGGCTCAACGCGGATGCAACTCTCGGCCAGGCTGCCGAGCTCGCTCTCGAGTCCACGCCGCGGCCATTTCGGAAGCACCGTTTCTCGCGGAGCCAGCGTATACTCCTTCGCGATGTCCGGCACCTCGAGCAAGCGCTTCACGACGCGCTCGTTCTCCTCGGCGTGGATGGAGCACGTCGAGTAGACGACGCGGTCGGCGCCGAAGCGCAGCGCGTGCTGCACAATCTGGAACTGAAACTCGCTCAGCTTCTCAAGACGCTCCGGAGTCGTCGTTGTGGCGCGGAAAATGCCGGACCCCGAGCACGACGGATCGACAATGATCCCGTCCACGGACAGCGAGGGCTCGTGCTGCGTGAAGTCCATGATCTCAACACTGACCTTGCCCGTAAGCTTTGCTGTGGCCATCATTTTCTTCAACGTTGCTGCCCGCTTCGGGTCCCTCTCGAACGCTGTGACCTTCTTGCACAGCGCAGCAAGCTGGCTCGTCTTGTTCCCCGGCGCGGCGCAGCTGTCTATATAGCGCCCATTCGCGCGCGGGTTCAGAACTGTGACGGGAATGCACGAGGCGCGGTCCTGAACAATGATCTGGCCAGCAGCATATTCGGGGATTTTGGCCATCGAGAGCGACGGGTGAATCGCGTATAAATAGGGAATGAAGGCGTCTCTGTACCAGTTTTTGGGGCCGACCTCCTGCCAGCTGCCGACCTCCGTCAGCTTCAGGCGCTCGAACAGCGCTGCCGGCGAGTCATCCGGTAGCGTACCCTTGTTCACGCGAACCCAGCGCACGGGGGGCTCGTCCGTGTCGTCTGGGTCCACAAGCGATGGGTTTTTGAGTTTGTACTTCACGAGCTCGGCATTGAGCCGCGTTTTGTGGCGCAGAACGGCGTCCTTCTCAATACATTTACCACAGGCAAGGCGGCCCTGGCCAATGAGAAGATCATAGACCATGACGAGGGCCACGGCCTTGTCGAGCCGCCGCTCCGCCTTCAGCATCTGGCTGGCGGCGACTATGTGGGCTAGGGCTGTGCGGTGCTTGGTTGTCTCGCGCGCGAGTGCGTACAACTGCTTCAGATGCTTCTGGTCGCCCTTGCCGCTGTAAATGCGGTTGCGCAGGGTGCCGGCACCATCGTCAAGGAACTTGGCTGCCTCTCTGTATATCATTATAGCTGGGCCTTTAAGATGCGTTCGTCGTCGTCGTCGTCGTCGTCGTCGTCGTCGTCGTCGTCGTCGTCGAACGGGGTGGGAAAAAATAAGTTAGGTAAACCCAGGTGCCTCAGGGCACGGGTTCACGCGGTGGGCCGCCCGCCGCGTTTGACGGCCGTGGCTGGCGCAGCGCTACGCGCCGAAGTTCTGCACCCAGTTAACGGACAGGAACGTGTTCTGGAAATCAAACGTACTCGTATAGTCGTACCCGAGCTCGAGGCCGAACGCAGTCGCCTTCAGCACCGTGTAGAACCCGTTTCCACTCTTATTTCCGGACACGAGATATTTGGACAGAACGTGCAGCGAGAACAGCTCAATTACCACGTATGCCGCGATCACGCGAGCCCGTAGCTTTGCAGTGGGCGCCTTCCGCGTCTTCCAGTACAGAACAAGCATCCACAGGCCAACCGACACGTCGTGGACCATCGACAACAGCCCGTGTATCCGCAGATCGTCATTGCGCGTGATATAGTTCTGCGCGACCCACAAACCGAACCTGGCCAGGCCGGACGCGAGCACCTCAACCGAGTTTGTGCGCACGTACCACAAAAGCACGAGCGCGAAGTGCGGGAGCACCGCGCAGGCCATGCCGATCTGGTAAAGGGGCCGCGCCGGGTACACAGCTCCGAGGGCCGACGGCCACACGACAAGCCCGGGTGTTACGGCAAACGCGAGGAAGTATGCGCTCAGCGCCGTATATACATAGACCTGAGGGACCCACCTCGCGGACAGCATGGTTCAGCTGGGGAGCGCGCGGTAAGGGAAGGAGCTGTCATCTTTATGCATCTCGGCACTCCCAGGGACGCGTCAAAGCGGACGTGGGCCGCGGCCGCTGCCAGCTCGCGCAGACGTCTGATTCTAATTGTACAGCAATAATCTGGCAAATTACAACAAAAGAAATAAATAATTCAGCGCTTTAGCCGGCGCATACTTTGACGGACCCGCTCGGCCACTTTGTAGGCCTCGACCTCCTCGGCCAGAATGGCGGGCAGCGTGTAGTCGCGCGGCGGGAACGGCCTACTCGGCAGCATATACCCGAATGCGAACGGGCGGAACTCGAGCGTGAGCGGGCCCTCCTCTGGCGGCTCTGCTGCTCGTGCCTTCACCACTTTTGCGTTCTTCTCTTTGGCCGCCTTTGCGCGCTTCTGCTTTGCGTGCAGCTTTTTGCGCTCATCTTCGGTCGGCCGCGAGTCGCGTCGGTTGTAGCGCGCATTATACTCGTCAAACTTCTGCAGAAATTGCTGGATCTCGGCCAGCGCCATCTCGCGCTTGCGCTTCACCTCGTGGTTGTCGCCGCTGTCGTAAATCTTCACGATTTTTTCTATGTGTGCCTTCCAGTCCGGCTTGAGCAGCTGCTCGCGCTGCTGCCGCACCCTCGACGCCGTCGTGATGAGCTGTTGGCGCTCCAGCATTTGCATGCGCCGCTCCTCGCGCTCCATGCGCCGGTGGTGGCCCACGTATAGCCGCGGATGCAGAGGGTCGTTTTCGATGGAAGGCAGAGGCTCTGCCTCGTGGTACGCGCCATCCCAGGCGTCGCACAGCGTTTGGCTCTCATCCAGGGCCTCAAAATGCCGCGCCTGCGCGTTCAAGGCCTGCTGCGCGGGTGACGGCACACCGCTAAGGTCGGCTGTGAAGGGCTCATCAAAATCCGCATCCGTGAGCTCGAAGTCGAAAAAAGGCTCGCTTTTGTCGTGGCTACGGGCCCGCTTCTCTCTCATGCATGCCTTGGTGTGCGTTCGTAATCACACACCACTATTGAGCCGGCCCCACCGAAGAAGCCCAGGATCGGAGAATGCTCACAGCGACAATTTTTTAAGCAGCATGAATGCCCGTGCGCCCGCTGTGCTTAGCCGTGAAACTTTCGAACTTTTGTGAGGAGTAAATACGCAATTCTAAAAAAAGAGGCCCGCAGCCATTAATATTTTCTTTTCCCATGCCTGACAACGGCTCGCGCTGAAGCGGCGCATTACTGCGCGCGAAGGTATTGAGCCACGGCCGCGTGCCGCTGATCGCAGGCCTGCTGCTCCAGGGCATTTCGCGCGAAGCGCGATTGCAGTTTCGCTGCGGTGGTCTCGGAATAGGTAAATACCATGCAGCCCGATCTTATAATTAGTAAAAGCGCGTAAGTAATCAGCAGGCTCCCTACTGGCGCCTGAGGCTCAGCGCGACGACTCCCGCATCCTATTTAATTTGGCATCGCGGAGTTTCTCGGTGCGGCCGGGACCGCCACTCTCGAGACTATGTGTAGTAGGTAACATGAGCTTAAACGGGCGCCTAAGATTATCATCTGCGTCTATCTCCGTGTATGTGGCCCCTTTACACTGCACCCACCCACCTACCTTACATGCTGCTGTGATTCGTGGGTACGGGTTGGCCCTGGCGCGGTCGTGCACAACAGGTTTCGTGACTGTTAACACCTGGAACCCCTTTACACACCAGCACGCGGAGCGGTTCTGAGCACAGCACTTTTTGCCAGAACCAATGAGGCTCTCGGTTTCGCGTCGAAATGTGCTGTTTGCCATCGCCAGCCTCATCATCGTGCTCTACGCAGAATGGTACTACCCGGCGAAGATCATTTCCGAGTGCAAGTGGCCCATCGGGCCTGCGGCCACGCATGTCGCGCTAATCGCAGACCCGCAGCTTGTCGACCGGCACATGTACCCGCACCGTGGTTGGCTGTCGCTGTCAATTACGGAGCTCGTGGCCGACCGCTTCATGGCCCGGAACTTCCGGCTTCTGCACCAAAAGCTTAAACCGAACGCCGTTTTCTTCATGGGCGATCTCTTCGACGGTGGCCGCGAGTGGGGCGACGCAGAATGGCTTGACGAGCACAAGCGCTGGTACCATGTGTTCCCCCTGTCACGCACGGTTCCGCATTACCAGAACGTGCAGGGCAACCACGACGTGGGTAGCGACGATGACATCATTCCCTCGGCGCGCACGCGCTTCTCCACGCACTTCGGCGAGCCGAATCAGGAGATTCCGCTCGGCGGACACACGTTCGTGACCCTCGACACAAACGTGCTAATGAACGAGAAGACGCCGGCGCTGAAGAAGGACACGCAGGAGTTTTTGGAGCGGCTCACGGAGCGCCGCGAGCGCATCGACCCGATCATTCTGCTCACGCACATTCCGCTGTACCGCCCGCCGGGCTCGTACTGCGGCTTCGAGCGCGAGGGCGAGCCCTTCCAGTGGACGAAGGGCGTGCAGTACATCACGGAGCTGAGCCCGCCCCTCACGTCGGACATTCTCACGCGCCTGAAGCCCCAGTTCGTGTTTTCTGGAGACGACCATGACGCTTGCAAGTACACGCACAAGTACACTACGGAAGATAGCGTGGAGGAGCACACGGTCAAGTCGTTCAGCCTGGCCACGGGTATCGCGCGCCCCGGGTTCCAGCTCCTATCGCTGGGTAGCCACAAGCGCCACGAGACTGACCTCTGTGTCGTGGGCGAGCCGTTCTGGCCCATGATCTTCCAGGGCATCGCCTACTCGGGGCTTGTTTTTGTCATGGTTTTGTTCTATTTGTTTGGCCGCGTCCGGCAGCGGGGCTACAGCCAGCTGCCGCGGCCCGCTGGCGTAGAAAAAAGGGGAGGCTTGGATGCACGGCCCGTGGCGCGTGCCAGCCGCGAATTCGCACATTCTCTGCTCGCTAGCTTCGGCGCTTGGGTTTTTGGACAGTTCCTCGCGCACTGGTGGTCTTACTCTAATGTATGATGCTGTTGATAACTACTGATCTGCTGCTGTAGGAGTTGCTTGCTAGTTGTAGGTGTTTTTTTAAAAAAAAAAAGGTGTATGAGATCACAGCTTGCAAGGCGCAAGATGCGTATAGACGCCTCCATAGTTCATTTGTTCTCACCGTTGCCTGCTGGTTCTGGTTGCATCCTCATCGTCGCGTTCGTGATGCTTGGCTGCGCAATGGTCATTGTCGCGAAGGCACGGCCGATCTTGCGGCGCTTGGGTATCTGATGGTACTGCTAGTAGGAGCAGCAACAATGTCTTCCACGAAAACGCTTGTGTCCGTGAACCGGTAGTACTCAGCCGTCGTGAAATCAAACTCTTGAGTAAACTTGGCCTGGCCCATCGTGAAAACCTTCGCATTCGAAAATGTAAAAACTTCCGAGGCCGTAAACGTGAAGCGCCGCGTAATGCCATTATCGGCATTGGGAGCTGCTGGGCCAGCTGTAGAGCTAGCGGCAAAGTCGCCGTTTGTGGTAGTAGGTTCATATGATGCGAAGGTCGCAGCATCTGTGCTTCCAGCATCTGTGCTAGCCGAATCGGTGCTAGCAGCGTCGGTGCTATCAGCATCGGTGCTAGCAGCATCCGCACTATCTGTGGTGGGCGTAGCATTTGCACTTGTAGCATCTGCGCTGGGTGCGTCTGTGCTAGAGGTACCCGTGTCTGGTGTGTAAGTATACGACGTGAAGGCGGCAAATCCGCTGTCCGAGCTGCTGGCTCCATCCGCAGTACTGCTTGCGCCGTTGCTGTCTCCGCTTCCGTCGCCACTACTATTGTCGCCCATCACAGCTTCAACGGCGGACGTTAGGCTGTCGTGAAGATCCGTGAACACTTCGCCGATGTTGCTGAATGCCTTGAAAGGGCTTTCGAACAGCTGGACAATTGCCGACTCTAGGGACTTCGCGCTGGTCTTCAGGTTCTCGAAACTGTTTACGAACCGCTCTTTCATCTTTGCGTCTCTGCTGTCGCCGCTGCTCCGATAATCCTGCTTCATACAGGCGTTCGGAACCGAGGACAGCGCTTCTCTTAATTCGCGCGCCATGGACGTCGCAGTTCTGGCCGTCTCGAGCAGCAGCCGCGGGAACTGGAACAGGGATGGCCTGTATCGAACGCGCGTGAGCACGTCGTTAAGCCCCGCGTGGGCCTGTTCCACGGACCCCATCGTCGCTTCGAGCTTGGACACGATGCTTTCTTTGGCCTCGAGCGGACAGCTCTGCGACTGCGCGTAGTTCGGTGGTGCTGCATAGTACCCGTAGTACTGCGGCTGCCGGTACGGCTGGGGCCGACCATAGTAGTACGGCCTGTATGCCGGTGGCCGTTGAGGGTAGTACCGCTGCGGGTAATAGTAGTACGCGCCGGCGTATCGCTCGTGAAGCTCGACGTGGTTGTCAAAGCCGGCGTCGTCAACGGCTGCGAGGTCGAGGTCGAGGTCGAGGTCGAGGTCGCTTGGCGCGAGGGCATTCAGTGCGCACGGCAGCGCCAGCGCTATAAGATACGAGCGATGCATGCGGCATAAGAATGGCGTATAGACAGCCAGCCTGGCTGCCTTATGAGCGCGGCGCGCCCGCCGACAAAATTTGCCTTCAGCAGCGATCGTAGAGTTCCCGAATTAGATGGTCGTGACTCTGAGCTTAATTTTAATTTTTTTGGTCGATCTCGGCCGGCGCTAATCGGCGCTTTCGTGATCGCTGCGCACGCAGTGACTAGTCAGAAGAACGGGCTAAAAAAGCTTAGCGGTTTAGAGCTTAGACTGGGGCTCCCTAGCCGGGTTGAAGAACACTACCGTGCAAGTTATGTCGTCGCGGTAGGGCCGCGACATGGGAGCCGGGATGCTCACGAGCATGGAGACCTTTGTGACCTCGGCGCCGCCGAGCGCGTTGCGGATGAGATGCGTCGCTGCGTTCGAGTCCTCGATAGTCGGCTGCAGCGGGCCCCATCTCAGCGCGCGCGGGCGGAACGCCGTCTTCGGCGACTGCGACGCGTCGCTGTGGTCGACGATGCCGCGGCTCGGCTCGTGCGGGATGACGGGGTTCTTGTCGAGCCAGTCGGCAACGAGGCTCACGACCTGCTCATTAGAGAGCCACTCGTAAAGCCCGTCGCAGCCGAGCACAACGAAGCTCGGCCGGCTCGGATCGATCTTGGCCGTCGAAATGACGGGCTTCGCCGTCATGTACGGCGGTGTGCTCAGGAGGCGCGGTGTCGCGCGCAGATAGAATGCCGAGCGCAGGGCCGCCTGCTGGTCGCGCGTCCACTTCAGGACCGAGTCGCCGAACACGCGCGACGGCTGCCAGCCGAGCACGCGGCCGTTGCTCACGATCTGCGGCGGGTCCTGCGGGTGCTCGCGGCGGATGCGCGCGGCCTCAACCGGGTTATCGCCAGTCTGGTCGATCGTCAGGTTCGTCGCGTGCCACAGCCCGGCCGAGTCCTGTACGCCGAGCACGGCGCGCGAGTCTCCCACGAGCGCGACCTTCAGCACGCTGCGCAGGGGGCTATACATGGCCAGCATGGCGCAGGACCCGTTCACGGCCACGGGCAGCGCCGCGGCCGCGAGCTCGGCGCTGCCCTGCTTCAGCGCCTGCAGCGGCTTCTGCACAATGTCGTTGTCGAGCTGCGTGAACCCCGTCGCAATGGCGTCGTCGATGTCGGCATCGCTAAGCGACGACTCCGGCTTCGGCGCGCCCCAGCCGAGCAAACGCGGACGCAGCTTGCGGTTGTACTGCGCGCCAACATACTCGAGGAGATGCTCGGACACGTACTTGCTCGTGCACCAGCCGCTGTGGCCGTCGAAAATGCCCCAGCAGCGCCAGTCGCCAATGCGGCCCTGCACGTTCCCGTCCTCACCGAGCGATGCGAGCTCAGACAGGTCGAATGCAGCCGCCGCGTCGTGGCCGTGTGCCTCGTGAAACGCAGCCCTCAGCTCGTCCGGGCTGGGCAGACGCGGCAGCGCGCGCGCGTCGTTGCGCACCTTCGTGCCGTACGTGCCGAACGCGAGCGCGCCCACAACCGCGCCCGTGCCCAGGGCCGCTCGCCGCGACAGCAGTCTCGCCGCAATTCCGGGCATCGTGCGTGACAGGTGGTGGTGGTGGGCCCGCCAGTTTATTATGGCGGCTAAGTGTCAGTTCGCGCGTACCCTAGCCTCCGCCGCCGCCGCCGCGTTCCGCCCACCCACCACCGCCGGTATGGACGCCGGGATGGACGTCGGCACGGAGGCCGCGCTCGTCGAGCTGGCGCTTCATTCGCACCGCCGTGTTGTCACGTATGCGGAAATCGCCGCGCACCTCGGCGTCGCCGAGCCCGACGTCGAGCTGCTTGTGCTGCGGGCCATGGACGCCGGCGCCCTGCAGGGCCGGCTTGACGCGGACGCGCGGCACGTCGTTGTCGACGCAACGCGCCGGCCGCAGGCGACGAGCGAGCGTATACGCGAGGCCGCGCTCGGCCTGGAGCAGTACGAATCGCAGCTGACGGCCGAATTGAGCACGCGCAAGCGCAGCCGCAACGACCTCGACGAGGGCGTCCTCGACGCCGCATAGAAGATCATGCGGTTAAGTTGTCGAAGCAGACTGCGCAGGTGCGTGGTGCCGGCCTCGACGGCTTGGCCTCGGCTTAGCCGACGGTGTCAACGAGGCACGGGCAACAGCCGGTCGCGTTCCTCTATTTGCAGGAATAACACCCTTACAGGAGGTTCTAAGACGGCTTGCACTACATTTTCTTGAGCGGGCCAAACACTACCGTATGTGTCGTGCCTGTAGCGGCGGGCGGTGCTCCTGGGCCACTCCAGGGCCTAAAAGCAGCAGCAGGGCCTAACTCAGCAGGACCCCACAAATCGCGCTTCGAGCTCGATGATTTCTGGGCCGCACGGCCTGCGCAGTCGTAGCACTTAGCATATGCTCTATACGATTTAAATATATTCAGAAAACCCAAAGCTTAGGCATCCCACAGTTGCTTCGCCGCGCCGACAAGGCCCTCCTCTTCCGTCTCGAGCTTGTAGAGGCCGTACAACGCGACGGCGCTGCCTGCATAGAGCAGATAGAAGCACGTCGGGTGCAGCTTCGGGAAGCGGCGCCCCGGAATGTAGTCCGTGATGCAGGAGCCGAAGCCGGTCTGGCAATGAGCGATGAGAAGCACGCCGAGCGCCGTGTCGGCCATCGGCGGCAGCGAGCCCGTGATGAAGGGCCACACCGTGAGCGGCACAAGGCCCGCCGTCACAATGCGCTCGTACGTCCAGTGGTATGAGCCGTGGAAGCGGTCGGCCTTCGGCAACGGCTGCGCGTCGTTCACCGTGCCCTTGATGTACCCGGGCGGCTGCGGCACGCCGGCATTGTCGAAGAGGAAGCGCTTCGGCACGCTTGCGCCGGCCGCCTTCGGCAGTGCTCTAAGCGTCGTCGTGCGCACGGAGGGCGTCAGCAGCTTCAACATTATTGTATGGCGTGGGTGCTGATGCTCGAGAACAGAGAGAGGAGAAGGGTCAGGGGTTTATGTGGGAGAGAGGTCGGCCCCGGCTCTGGAGTTCCTTACGGTAATGAAGGTATGTAGTCGGGGGATTAGAAAGCCTATGATTGGCGGGGGCCGGCTCGTCGCGGCCAAGAGCAAGCGTTCGCAGCGCCGGCCGCAGGTAAGTAACTGCGCACGCCTAGCGCGACTAATTAGATGCCTCATACGTTAATGGCGGCGGCAGGCCCACATGGCTCGCTCCTCGCAAGCCGCTTCTCGTTTCTGACCGCCAGGGCCGCATCACGTGCGCGGGTCGAAGCGTGTGAGGTGTGGATCGCTGCTGACCACTCATTTTCTTCCATTACTACCATCCAATCGAACGACGATGCTTCGCTTCCTTTCGAAGGCTGGTGCTGCCAAGGCGCGCCCGCTCACGCGCAGCGTCCAGACGTTCTCGTACTCGGCACCGAAGACCCGCACGTCGACGCTCCCGAACGGCCTGACGGTGGCTAGTGAGTCGCTGCCGGCGGCGCAGACGGCCACGGTTGGTGTGTGGATTGACGCCGGCTCGCGGGCCGAGAACGAGGCCAACAATGGCACCGCGCATTTCCTCGAGCACCTTAGCTTCAAGGGCACGGGCAAGCGCTCGCAGAAGGAGCTCGAGCTCGAGATCGAGCAGATCGGTGGCCACCTCAACGCCTACACGTCGCGTGAGAACACCGTGTTCTACGCGAAGAGCCTGAAGGACGACGTGCCGAAGACCGTCGACATCCTCAGTGACATCCTGCAGAACTCGAAGCTCGACCCGAAGGCCGTCGAGAACGAGCGCAGCGTCATTCTGCGCGAGGCCGAGGAGGTCGATAAGATCTACGAGGAGGTTCTGTTTGACCACCTGCATTCCGTCGCGTTCCAGGGCCAGGCGCTCGGCCGCACAATCCTCGGTCCGAAGATCAACATCGAGACCATCACGGCGCAGGACCTGAAGGACTATATCAAGAAGAACTACCGCGCCGACCGCATGGTGCTCGTGGGCTCCGGTGCGGTTGAGCACGAGGCTCTCGTTGAGCTCGCGAAGAAGCACTTCGGCGCTCTACCGCCCAGCAAGCAGGCCGTGGAGCCGGGCCGCGGCAGCGTCTCGTACGGCGACGTCTCGAACTTCGTCGGCTCTGAGGTCCGCATCCGTGACGATACGCTGCCCACCGCGCACGTCGCCATTGCCGTTGAGGGCGTGTCGTGGAGCAGCCCCGACTACTACCCGGCCCTTGTCGCGCAGGCCGTCATCGGCTCGTGGGACCGCGTGAGCGGCACGGCCAACACGCAGGGCTCGAAGCTCGCGCAGATCGTTTCGAAGAACCACCTCGCGTCGTCCTTCATGTCGTTCTCCACGTCGTACAACGACACCGGTCTGTGGGGCATCTACCTTGTGAACGACAACGAGGAGACGCTCGACGACCTCGTGCACTTCACGCTGAAGCAGTGGAACCGCCTCAGCGTCGATGTGAGTGATGCCGAGGTTGAGCGCGCAAAATCGCAGCTTAAGGCCTCGCTGCTCCTGTCGCTTGACGGCACGACGGCCGCTGCTGAGGACATTGGCCGCCAGCTCGTAACTACGGGCCGCCACCAGACCCCGCAGGAGGTCGAGGAGGCCGTTGACGCCGTCACGACGAAGGACGTGCGCAAGTTCGCCGACAAGTACCTGTGGGATCGCGACATTGCCATTGCTGCTCTCGGCCGCATCGGAGAGCTCAAGGACTACATGCGTATTCGTAACGACATGAGCATGATGAGGTGGTAGACAGCACCCAGAAACGTGCTTAAAAGAAGAAAGGAAGTTAATAAAACATCGAAAGTACCCAAAACGACTGGTCTTCGAAGGAAAGAATTAAGGCTTAGTTACTCGTCGTTGTGAACACAAAACCAAACACTTAGATTAAGACCCAGTTAAGTAACTTAACTTGAGTCGTTGTTCGTATACTCGTTATGCGCAATTGTATATACGGTTCATGCCATGCCAGCGTGCGAGCTTCATTAGTTATTCTCTTTTTTTTTCTCTCTTTCGTGTCACTGCACCGTGCCGTCGTCGCGGTCCTCAAGTTCTTCATCGTCGTCATCGGCGTCGGCTAGCTTTTCGAACTTGGGTGTCTCATGCGATCGCATCATTAGGTACTGCTCCTTGAACAGCGGTCCGATCTTCTGGATCCAGCGCTCGCGCTTGTTGAGGAGCGCCTTCACGGCCGGCTTATGGTCAGGGAGCTTCGCTATCTCGAGCGGCCGCCCGGGGCTATCCGCCGCCGAGAACGACGCAGGGCTGTCCACAGCGCTGCCGCTCTTCTTCTTTTTAGGTTTTGTGGGCGGCGCCCGCGGCGCCTTCAGCCGCTTCGCGTACGCTTGGTCCACTTGTTTGTCGAGGTCTTGCAGAATCGAGCTGTATTCTTGCCAGCCCATCTGTTCCTGTACAATTGGCAGTAGTCTCTGCTTATATTGTGTGTTGCGGTGCGATACCTCGCGCAAATGGTGCTGCAGCACGCGTAGCTCCCGGCAAATCTCGTCGTCTTCGCTTCCATTCACCCAATCGACCTCAGCCACAGTCGGGTCGGCAAACTCGTCGCGGTGCTGCAAGTTCGCGAGCTTGTACTGGCCCTTATTTTGTTCAAACTTGCGAAGGAGCCCCATGTCGAGAACACCCACGTACCGGAACTCGCCCTTGATGCGCTCCTCGAGAAGTGAGAAGTCTTCAATGGGAGGCGTCAGGGTCACTGGCATTGGAATCGCGCCAACCGCGTTCTCGGCCTCCACAGCCTCTCCGGTCGCATCATCCGCATCTGTGTCCCTTGCTTCAGGCATTAGGGCCGACAGCAGACGCTCCGTAAAGGGGCCCAAGCTCACGCTTTCGGGCGCCTCCAAAGCTTTATCTTCAATGTCTTGTACGCTGCCAATTGGTTGGTACACTTTTGACAGCTCCGATGCCTGCATCTGCGGCTCTGCCGCCAGCGCCTTCTTTGTGGCGAGAGCCACGTCAGTCCCCGCAATCTCCGCATCTTGTTGAGCCCATTGCTGGTGGTACCACGGTCCCAATGGCGGAATTGTGTAGGGAGACAGCTTTCGGCCGCCTCGTAAGTTCGCCGCCTCTACGCCACCGCCCACGGTCGTCTGCTGCAGAAACTGAATATCCTCGTCCGTGAAGGGCCGGAAATAAGGCTCCAAAAACGTTGCATAGGTTGACCATTGTACTTGGTTCGCGGGCTTCGCACGCGTAAAGTCTTCCATGGGTACAGGGCCGGCCACAAGCGTGGACAAATCCTCTTTTGGGTACGACACGACGCCCAGCTTGCGCTTGTATGCTTCCTCACTCTCATCGTCATCATTCTCGTCAAATAGCCCCAGCGTGTGCGTGGGCAGTGCTTGCGTGGGCACGAACTCGGACTTTGGGTTCGCCACGAACTTCTGGTTCCCAGCAGCGCGTTCACTTTTCGGCGCCGCATCGGATTCTTCAAAATGCATCTGCGAGCCGGGCGTTGCTTTCCCCGCGCCGTGTCGCTGGCGTTCTGGCTTCGCACTACTTTCAGAAGAGTTCGATCGGGGCTTGTCAGTCAAGGCTGACGCCGCCGCTTCGGCCCGCGCATCGACGTCCTCAGCTTCGTTACCACTACTGGATGATCGCTTGCGTTTTACACCGGCAACCGCCGTGGATTTCGATTCTGTGGCCTCGGCCTCGTCGTTCGCGTGTTCTTCGTCGCGAGATCCGTTCTGCAACCGGTGCGATAGTTTCTTTTCATCATCATCATTTCTAGGCTCCGATCCTGCCGAGCTCGAGCTTTCTCGGCCCTCGTCGCGCGTCATATCCACGTCCGCGTCCTCAACATCGTACGCGTCCTCGTTCGCGTCTGCAGCGGTTTCCTCTTTGACTTCATCGCTACCTTGTTGACGGCGCTTGCCGCGTACCTCACGCTCACGCTCGATGAGCGCCTCTGCGTTCTTTAGACGCTCCAATTGTTTGCTGAGCTCAACGATCATGGGGTGTGACCGCTCCGAAAGAAGGACCTCAAGCGCGCTCTGCAGCTTACCTAGTGTGGCCTCCTCGGGAACGTCATCCAAGCTCTCGTCGAGCTTCGCCAGATCAAGCTCATTCTGCCGTGCTAGCCCTCGCGGCTTAGCGGTACCGGCCATATCAACTCAACACTGGCGACGAGCGGTGCTAGTTATTTGGAAGAGGACGCGTGACTAATAGCGGCTGCGAGGGAAAGCGCGTGTGGAGAAACCACCCCCCAAGCGCCGCACATCAACAAACAACTTTTAGTTAACCGCCGCAATAAAACTGAGGCTTTTGCCCGCAGCCCTCGAATTCGACTTTCACGGCCGTCGCGATCTAGTAAGATTTAGATGTTCATTCGTAAATAGCTCATCTCGTTCAAACCGCCCGCAGTAAAGTGATCATGCAAGAGGAAGCTAGCTTACTCAAGCAGTGACACCTTGAGCACGACAATCAATGCCCTCACGGGCGCTCCATCTTCTGGAACGCCTGTGCGTAACTTACACAATGCCAATTCTTTTTTTCTGAAGACAATTTATGATTAATACCGCCCACTAAACGAGAGTGATCACGATGAAAGTGACAAAGTGCTTGAAAAATCAGCACCGCGCAGGTGTGACAGCGTCGACCAATGCACTCTCAAACAGATATTTATTCGCGTCCCCAGCCAACAAAAGCTTAACCATCAAGAATTACGTGGGCCCTAAGAGATCTAACCGCTTTGGCTGCACAGCCATTAGACTATGCTGGACGCCTTACCCTCTACTATATGTGATGTGCCGCGAGTGATGTGCCGCGAGTGACGGATCAAGCCCTCGCCCTATTGTGGGGCATGGCAGCGCTCACGGTTGAAATGGCTTGCGAGGGGGGCATTGCGACAGAGTGCGACAGAGAGCAGTTCATTTAAGGAACAGTTCAGTTCACTGCATCCACCTCATTTAATCTACGTTCGAAGTCTAGAGTTTACAGCGACTTGGCCCTATAAGACGTGATAGTGCTCGTGTGTGGCTAATGAGAAGCACCATATTTTGACGTTTTTGTTAGTGTCTTCCTTCTATCTGGACAAATCCTTTTTATGTGCGCACCTGTCTTACATGGTGGCGGCGCCGAAATAGTACTCGTCAAACAAGTACATCCAGTCCTGCATGAGAATTCCCGCAATCTTTACTACGGGGATCTTCAACATCTTCTTGGCCACTCTATCCAAAAGCGGCCGCGTGTATGAGTCGTACATAGCGCCCCGCATGAACCACCAAAGCAAGTCCTTGTCTCGTGCGCTGCGAATCTGCTGCTCCAGCCCCGACGGCTTTTGACGCGGGCCCTTTGGCAGTGTGACCTGGGCGAGCTGACGAGCCGCAAACTCAATGGCGGCGCCCAGTACCCACGGCGTCCAGCTGCGCCGTTTCGCCCGGTACCTGTACACGAGCAGTGCGTAGATGAGCGGTCGTAGGATGTGCATAACTTCGGCCACCGTATGAGGCGTATCGAGTCGGCACGCGAGTTCGATAGGCGGTTTGAGCTGGTCCACATCGGGCCGTTTCAACGTGGCTCGGCCTCCAGGGCCTAACGTAGTCGGTAGCGCCTTACCGGACCGCGTGGCCTGTGCGGGGTTCCCAAAGCGGCTAACGAGCTCCTCGATCTCGGCATTTTCTAGCCCCGGCTCGTGCACGGGGATGTTTGATGGCAACACCCGCTGCGAGAGGCCAAGCATGCCGAGCCTCAACGCGGCCTTCACGCTCTCAATGCTGAGCACAGCACTCCACTGGCCCTTGCGTCCCCTGTAGTGTTGAGCAGACATTTCCAGAAACAGCTCCGATGACTTGACAATGCTAAGAAGGTACGCGAGCACGCGGTACTTGTTGCTGCGGCCGTACACTGCGTCAAGGAACTTAGAGTCGAGACTCTTTTCTCGCGACGGCGTGAGCCGCGACACGAGCTGGTCCAGGTATATGTTCAAAAGCACCGTTGCTGAGGCCGCTGCCTCGCTACCGAGCGCGGCCGACGGCGACTGGCCCGGCAGAAATGGAGACAGATATGTTATTGCCGAGTCCAGACCACGCACGCGCGCGGCGTTGCGAAGAAGCAGTATGTCGAAGGCATTGAGGCCGCTCTTTTTCCTCCCGGACTCCATCTATGGCGTTCCTTTGGCCGGGGAGCGGTTCAGGTACTCCTGGACTGGATGGTGGTGCTATTTGGCAGGACGATGGGACGACGTGACGCATCTGCTTACAGTGCAACTGAATTTGTGGGGTTCTCGCAGCCGACGTGAGATCCGCCGCGGTCAATGCACATCTGGTTAAAAGAAAAGAAAAAAGACAAAGAAAACCAAAAATGCATGGGGAATGAGCAACCGGTGGGGCTATGCTTGTAACAGCTTGAACGGGCCTTCTCGTGTTAGCTTACTTGGCTACCTTGCAATACGAGCTCTGTAGACTAGAATAATAAAATGGCAGGGCGAAACGTTGTGCGCCGGAATTATTGTGCAGAAGTGCCGTGCCATATGAAACGTCACACGAAAAATAATCGGCCGGCCGCAGCCTGAAGATTTGAGTACAGACACCCATTATCGCATGTGCATGCAGAACCGATTACCAGGACCCTCAGGGGCAGCGATAAGAGATCTCGGCAAATGTGCGAACACAGCACTTCTATTTCGAAGTCCCGGGCCCGACTCAATACTGTTTTGCGTTTTCTAATTGTTTAAAGAAAAAATATGTGCGCTGTTTGCAGCGTTATCTAGAGGCCTGCTAACCTTATTGCTCCCGGCCTCACGCATGTACGCAAGTGATGTGCAGTGAGTCGGGAGAAATGCGCGCGCAGCAGCCTATCAATAATTTTCTTTTTCAGGAATGGATAATCTAGGTTCACCGCGCCAGTGGCGGGAGTTCCTTGCATCGGCGCGAGTGCAGCAAAAACAAATCACGGCAGTGGTGGGCAAGGATTTACGAGCAAAAGATCCGCTCGCGGCGTCCGATTTGCACGGCAGCAATTACTGGAGTCTTGGGAAAAGCGCGCGGCGCCTCGCGGCGGCCCACGGTAAGGATCGGGCCGACCGCGCACGGTTCGGCATAATCGCTGCGCGCGGGCATGAACGTGACCGCCAAGCAGTAGGCATCGGGTCTCAACCGTAAGGCCGCGCGCATTTTTTGTCCCTGGGCTGGGGCTTCTTCCGGGCGCCAGGGGGAAGGCCGCAGACAGTATGCCCCAGACCCTGGGTCTATCCGATAGCTAAGCGCGGACCACTGTTGCCCGACGAACACTTTCTCATCACCAACATACGCACGACGAACCCGCGGCGCTTTCTGGATTGTCGCGCTGTGGTTCTATGTTTGAGGTAGGTGAGCAGCCCGTTTCCACGGCCACAGAGCCTGCCGCGGCTGTCCCGGCCCTCGGCGACAAGGTCGGCCATCAGCAGATGTCGACCACGAACGCTGAGAGTGACGAATCCCAGTCCTCCTCGTTCACCTCCCCGCCTGCAAATGTCTATGTTTACGACTCTACAGCGGCCTCGACGGGAGCATATCCGCCGCACTCGCAAGGTCGCCCACCGGCACAGATGACTCCCCAGGTGCCCGCCTATGCGTATCAGACCTCACAGTCGCCGGATCAGGTACATCTGCAGCAGCAACAGCAGCAACAGCAGCCTCTCCAGGACTACACGCATTATAACCCGCCGTTTGCGCCGCAGGCGCCACAAGCCCAGCCTGCCCAGCCCGCTGCTGTGCCACAGGCGCCTTCGCAGATCCCGGCCCCGCAGGCGCACCCAATAGACTCGCAGATTCTGCAGCAGCAGCAGCAGCTCCAGCACCAGCAGCACCAACAACCACAAATCCAACCACAGCTTCAGCACCAACAGCAGCACCAACAGCACCAGCAGCAGCACCAGCAGCAGCACCAACAACAGCACCAGCGGCTCCCACAGCCCGAGGCAGGCGCAGTGCCCCAGGCGAAACCGGATACGGAATATGTTACGCGCGGTAAATACACGCTCTCGGACTTTGAGATCGAGCGCACGCTCGGTACGGGCTCTTTTGGGCGCGTACACCTCGTCCGCAGCGTGCATAACCACCGCTTCTACGCCATGAAAGTACTGCGCAAGGCGCAGGTCGTGCGTATGAAGCAGGTGGCCCACACTAACGATGAGCGTCGCATCCTCAAGAAGGTGAACTTTCCGTTCTTCATCCGGCTATGGGGCACGTTTCAGGATCAGAACAACCTGTTCATGGTGATGGAGTATATTGAGGGCGGCGAGCTGTTCAGTCTGCTGCGCAAGTCACGACGATTTCCGAGTCCCGTCGCGAAGTTCTACGCCAGCGAGGTCGTGCTCGCGCTGGAGTACTTGCACAACCAGAACATTCTCTATCGCGACCTCAAGCCGGAGAACATCTTGCTTGACAAGAACGGACACATCAAAATTACGGACTTCGGCTTCTCAAAGGAGGTCCCGGACGTGACGTGGACGCTCTGCGGAACGCCGGACTACATTGCACCCGAGGTTGTTGCCTCAAAGCCTTACAACAAGAGCGTTGACTGGTGGTCGCTGGGCGTGCTCATCTTCGAAATGCTCACGGGATACACGCCTTTTTACTCGCAGACGCACATGAATACCTACGAAAAGATTTTGAAATGCGACGTGCAGTACCCGACGTATCTGCAGCCCACGGTTGTTGACCTGCTGCAACGGCTTATTACGAAGGACCTGTCCATGCGCCTCGGGAACCTCAATGGAGGGGCTGCAGACATCAAGGCGCACCCATGGTTCGCCGAAGTCGTGTGGGAAAAACTTCTCAACCGGTCCATTGAGACCCCATATGAGCCACCAATCCAGATTGGTGTCGGCGACTCCTCACAGTACGAAATGTACCAGGAGGAGGCGAACGAGTACGGTGCGGTTGGGCAGGATCCATACGCGCCTTACTTTTTGGATTTCTAAGAGATGGATAGGAGGAAATCAGGAAATCAGTTATGCCCAAGCGAAGAATGGTGGCCTTAAAAAGACGAAGAAAAAAAAACAGACGCACGCAGTTGCGGGTCATTTAGTTAGATAACAAGAACGAGCGGTTGTTCTGCACCCCAGGATGCTTCGCGAGAAAGTAAACGGGTATAGCAGGCTGCCGCAGAAGGACCATACCAGCTATTGCACAATAGATGTACGTGTCTGAGAAATTCCATGAATCAATGCAGTAAACACTAATATCTAGTAGGCTCAAGGTTGGACCGTGAGCGACTCTAAGGGCTAGTGAATCCCCGTGCGACTCGGTCCTTTTAATAAATATCTCAAGGAAGTATGCGTGCAGCCCGCTCAAGCGCTAGCGCAAAACGGTCGCTTTGCGATCGTGCATATTTCTGAACAATAAATAAGGAGATCGTTTGCACAATCCCGGGAAAGCAATCACTTGCCGCAATTACATACATGGAAAGATCTAAAATACAGAGCCGCGCCTGCACGACTAAACATTTTCGGTTCGCTCATTCTAGACTTCTTGGACAACGCGTTGCTGCGTCGCCACGGACGGCTGCGTCTTCGTCGGGTAGCTCGGGACGCGCTCCTTCGGTTCCGCATGCTCGCACACACGGATGCTGCGGCCCCACTCCGAGTTCAGAATCTGTTTGCCCGTGATGCGCCGCGTCGGAACGGGGTCCAGAATGCTGTAAATGACATACACGCACTTTGACGGCGTGAGTCGCTCGACCGGGCCGTAGCCCTTTGCTGTCTTGCGACCGCGCAAATATTTCGCGTAGTGCTCGTCCTCGTCTGCATGGGCCTTGCGCCACAGATAGCTACCCGTGCGCGCAACCATGTAGATGACGCCGAGCGCCCAGATGTCTGCCGCGCGCGGGTCGAACGGCTTACCCTTGAACTCCTCTGGAGCAATGTAGGGGCCCGAGCCAAAAACGCCCTTCGAGTAGTGCACCTCGTTCTCCCAGGCCATGCGGAAGCATTCGCCGTTACCGAAGTCACTAATCTTGCAAATACCGTTCTGGGTAAGCAGGATATTCTCCGGCTTCAGATCGCAGTGCGCGACACCCATGGAGTGCATGTAGACGACGCCACGCAGGATCTGCTTGAAGAAGCAGTCAGCCTCGACGGCCGTGAGGCCCGTGCCGCTGCTCAGAATGAGCGAGTAGAGGTCGCCGCCTGAGCAGTACTCCATGATCTGGCAGCAGCCGCCGTGCGTATCTTTCATAAGATCGAACGTATGAATGATGTTTGTGTGGTGCAAGGCTGAGCTAATGCAGAACTCAGACATGAGCCGGTCCTGGTAGGCGTTCGCCGATTCCGTGGAGCGCTTGCGGAACTCCTTCACGGCAAAAAGCTGCTCGCGGCCGCTTCCGTCCTGTCGGTGCGACACGCGCACGACGCCATAGGACCCACGGCCAATGACCTCCTGGCAGCGCCCGTACTTTTGGGCGAGCGACTTCGCCGTCGCCTCGCGGATCTCCGGTGTCGCGCCGATCTTGTTGCGCTCGCTGTCGCGCGCATCGCCCAGAGCGCTCTGGTTACGTTTCCACTGGTGCGAGGAGCCATTCACGCGGCCAACCTCGACCTCGCCCTTTGCAAGCTTGTTCACAAGGCCGTGCATGAGCGTGAGCTGCGCCTTGTCCTCAGGGACATCGGCCTGCTTCAGGAACTCCGGTACGGCAGATACCGCGTCGTTGCCAACCTTCTGGCCCGTGCCCACGATTTCACGCAGCATGCGGCCAAGCTTCTCCTGGCGGCGCGCGTTCTTCAAGTGGTGCTCATGGCCACCATCCGCGTGAACGGACACACGCCCGAGACACTGGTGCACGCTGCCAACACTGGCCTGTTCCGCCGACTGTGTGCCCGGCGCGGACACGCGCGAAGAAGCGCTCGAGTTTTGGCGGCTCATGGGCGGTGTGTTCGCGCGCACACTGGCCACGGACGCATTGCGCGACGAGGCCATCGTTGAGGAAGACGCTGTGAGTGGGAGCACTGCAGCCGGCACGGCCGTAAGGCTGTCAGCGTGCGACTGCGTGGGCCTGAGGCCGCTCGAGTAGGTCGGCGGCATCTCCGTGGGGATCTCGATGCCCGAGGCCAGCGATGAGCTGTCGGGGCTAAGCGGCTCCGACACTGGCGCCACCGCGACCACGGCCGTGGACTTCTTCGAGAAAATGTTCCGGAATCCCATCGAGGACGGGCTTAGTAGTAGTGGATCTGGGCGAAACTGCCAGAATGCAGTCTTACGACTCTCGCCAAGCGCTGAGGGGGCACTAGAAACTAGTGTTGCACGCTAAAACTCGGCGATTCTAGTGGCGCTGGGATGTCGGACGAGCTGGGAGGAAGTAAAGGAAAATTTCACCCTCATATTCGGGGAGGTGCCTCCCATCTCTGTCATGTGTACTCCGCCATGCGAGGCACGCGGCTCGATTAGCTAATTTTTTTCTCTGCTTGGGACGACTGGGGTAAGTAGGGCTACTAGGCTGGACTGCATGCTCGGCAAGGCCTTCCGCATCGGCGCAGCGTCCAAAAAAACCGGACCTGCGTGAGATCTGGCCGCGTAGAGGCGCGGCCGACGACCCATTGAGCACGCCAGAGTGAATAAAACCGGGTTCCAAGCACGCAGCTTTTTTCACGGGCCTCTGAAGCTTCGGTCTCAGTGCGGGGGTCTGCCCATCGGGCCCGGTCTCGCGATTACTGCGGCCATTGGCTCGTGCCGAAAGCGTGCGCGCGACATGCATTCGCTCCGTCATGCCTTGCTTAGTCAGTGCGGAAGTCGATCGGCACGCCTATTTTCGCTGTCGTCATCCTGCAAGGCGACGCAGGACGGTGACAAACGGCATCGAACGGCGTCAAACGGCGGCATGTTGAAACCGGCCCAGAAAATCCAGCTGGAGGCCAATTCCGCCCGCTAAGCTTCTATTTCAAGGCCGGGGCCTCTTTTTTTCCATTTTTCTTCCTGGCTAAGAAAAATGGTTGCCGCACGCACGTAAACGAGAGCTTTAAGGACATATAATACAAATGACTGAGCTGGCGCTGCTCACTCGGTCTTTCTGCGGTTCATTAAAACGGCTTAAACGCCGCGTAGACCTCGCCATTGAGCCAACGTGCTGTGCCAACAACCTGGCCACCTCATGGGCGGGCGCCGTGTATAGTGAGCCCACCTCGAGGCCAACCAGTTAGGGGTCCAACCAGTTAGGGGCCCAGCCGGTTCGGCTCGTCCAGTTCGTGGCCCAGCCAGTTGGTCGTCTAAGTAGTCGGACCATTTAGAAGAGCTAGCCATCACGTTCGCAGCGTCTCCATTTCAAAGTCTTCCGCATAAGGCTCGAGCGCCGTCTCCTCGTCGTAGACGCGGCGGTAGTCCTCGTTGCGCGAGCCCACGCGCGACGCCAGCGGCAGTCCGAACTTCAGTTGCGAATAGGACCAGCGGCCAAACTTACCCTTCTCCTTCTGAGGCAGAATCGTGATGCGGCACATGTTGAAAACAACAAGACTCAGCACGCCGCCGCCAATGAGGTCCACAAAATAGTGGTGCGTGAGGTACATGGTCGCCCACCAGATCCACAGCACATATACGGCGACAATGGGCGCACATACAGGGAAGAGGTACGACATGAACAGAGCCTCCATGACGGCAGACCCGCTGTGCAGCGACGGGAACGCGCCAAACACGAGCGGCGATGCGCGGAACGGCTTCGTGTACAGGTCTACATGCAGAAGCTTGTCGATGCGCTCGAGTCCACCGGCGGACCCCGGCATGCTATAGTCGGCCTTCTCGAGGCCATGCAGCTTACGGTACCATGGCGGCGCGTTGGGGAAGCACAGCTGCGTGAGCACGCCAATGATGTTCATGTACCCGAACGCAAAGTGGAACACGGGCAGCGTGGTGGGCGGCGCGAACACGAAGATGAGAAAACTCACGACGAACGGCGCGCCAAAGTGCACGAGCCCGTACGGAATCCACGCCAGCACGTCGCACACGGCATTAGGTGATGCGGCAAGCGTTTCACTGAGGTCCCCACCGTAGAAAATTGTCTCGAGGCCGGGCAGCACGCGCACGAAAATGGGCGGCCGGTACGATGCGTCTATATAGCGGCACACGTAGAACAGAATGAGCCACGTTCCCGTGGGCATGAAATTGAGAAAGAACTGGCTGAACGCCGGCGCCGTGCACAAATACAGCAGCACGGCAGCCATGATTGTGCGCGGCAACAGCGTCGGCTTCTTGCAGATGACGAATGCGTACACGAGAATGGGAATCATAAGGCAGTACTGCAGGTCGCGCTTGCGCCACTGGTGGCGGCGCAGGCGGCGGAGCCCCTCCAGGAACGAGAAGCTGCTCTGCAGCTTTTGTAACGACCGGTCAGTCGGCGCGTCGCTCAGAAACGCGGCCTTCACGCGCTCCCAGAGCACAGCCATTCTGCGTGCGCCGATGCGACCACCCGTGTTACTCTTCTGCGCCGCGGTCGAAATGATTGGCCTGCCGGTCCGCTTGCGTGACCGATCAATAAAAATGTTTCGCCCAACAGCCCCAAGATCAAAACACTCCCCCCTGCCCGCCCGGCTTGCCAGGTGACCTCCCCAAACAGTAGGTAAGCGTGCTGGATGACTTATGCGACCCTTTACAGTTAGGGTTCGCGTTGCGATCACGATGGCTCGCGGCCGCTGGGCGACGGTGGCGGGCGCTGCTGGGTTCGCTATTTTTACGGTTCCTGCAGGGGTTAGTGGGCTAAAGCTTACTGCCTGCATGACATGATTATCCGCAGCAGTCCCACGAACTAGAATGCGGGGGGGGCAAAATCATGACAGAGGATCGCGCGATTGCATAAATGGCTTAATACTCGTTCTATTCGTAGGTTCTCGTGGTCTGAAAAACGTGCTTATGGGGTTATTGCGTGCTGTGATGTGCGGACTGATTAGGTGGTGCAATCCCCCAGTGACTGCGAGACATACGCCGGCGTTCGAGTTTATCGGCTTTCCGAGCTAAGTCGTTCACGTTCAAGTGGTCAGCCCGCAGATGGGGCTTGGAACTATCGTTCTCATCTGCAGTGGATGCATGTTGTGAGCTTATTTCAGAAAGAGAGATCTGCCATCCATGTGTGTGCTAGGTGCCTGCTGCGACTGGAAGATGTCAAAGCCGACGCTTCTAGCCCACGTGTGGAAAGGCAATTCACGTACCTGCTGTTCTAGTTTGTCTACACACGGTCTAAACTCTCTACGAAATGAAGCCGCTTCCTAAGATTTTGCTTCTATTATTTGCACAGCGACAGGGATCTCCTAAACCTAGAGGAACTTTAAAGTCCGTTTTGGGAAGCTAAATGTCAGCCACAGAGGCAGATTCGCAGATATGCTCTAAAACCATCACGTCTAGGTTAGAAGCATGGTGCGTCGTGAATCAGTCACAAAGCCCGCGTTCCCAGCCCCACAATGCCCGCCAAACCATATATACGCGGGCTGATTCGTGCCTCGCGTGTTCGCGAGACATGTCTTCGCATCGAAAGGGACCACTTTCAAACATGCCGGCTACAATTAACCACCAAACCCCCGTTGATGAGTCCGACCAGGATAGTCATTTATCTGCGACCGCTACAGCTGCGGTGGCTGTGCGTGCAAATGCTCAGCCTCCGAGCAGCGACGTTCTGTTCGGGACCTCGAGCGTCGGAACAGAGGCTGCGCAAATCACGACAGCAGAAGCCAATGGCCACTGTAGCGAGCCCTTCGCTGAAGAGCATGAGCCCCCCAGCAGAGACCATAGCTGCGTGACGCTCGGCTACGACGAGTACTTTGTCGCAATTAAGCGGAATGTAGTCGTGGAGGCCTATTGCCGAGCATGGCACACAGAGCCAGCTTGGCTGCCTCGGGTCTGCGGCCTTAGTCTGAGGCCCATAAACTGCACTGAAGACTACGTCAACGGCAGCGCAAATGGCTCTGCGGAGTCGCCAGCGTCAGAGGGCTCGCTCGCGCACATTCTGACCGAGCTCAGTTCGGGGCCACGCCCCAAAAATGCCGTCATTGCGAATGCGCACTATATCAGCCACTTCCTAGTCCCCGCAGGCATGCCATACATGGTCTCCATGAGTCCCGTCTTTGGTCTTATCATACGCACGCCATTTTACTCAACCATCCCCAGCGCCTTCCCCGATATTCCGGACGCGCTGTTCTCAATGCGGAATCTCACGATTGCGCGTGTCATCCAGAACCCCGTATTCCGCCATGAACTTGTCTTCAACTCAAAGCTTAAAGTTGAAGCACCCTCACAGTTGGCCGACGCAATAAACAGCCGCCCGTTCTGGCGGCAGCTTGAGCACGAGACTGAGCAGATAATGGCGCACCCCATTGCACGCGCCCCAACACCCATGCTCCCCATCTTCCTTAATGAGACCAAAAAAATAATGCTTGGGGTCGTGCCCTGCAGTCTCAGCTCACAAATCAGCTTTTACTTCGACACGGAGAGACTGCTGGACGGGAGCGAGGCCACTGACAGTCAAATGCTCGACGACTTGCTCACGTTCATCCACGCTATACTTGACGCCTGCGTTCTCCCAATTCGAAAACACTGGGTCCAAAGAATGCAAGACCTTTTCCGCGACGCCAGCGACAGCCCCAGCGCGCTCGTCGCTGGGTTCCGAATAGCAATTTGGCTAGTGAACCAAACAAAGATCGACTTCATCAACGCTCAGGTCAAGGAGCGGACCGCTTCGCTCAATGAAAGCGTCATTCCCGTAGAAAAGGAGTTCTACGAAGCCCTTTTGGCGAAAGACCAAAGTGTCGCACTTGAAGCCACGGAGTGGCTGGCGCGGCAGCCCACCATCTGCGAGCTGCGCAAGATGTGTAACTTACCGAATGACTGTGTACCCAGGTTGCGCAGTGACATGGTAAGTTGTCACATCAGCAGACTGGTTGCTGGGTTTGTATGGTCTGTATTGCGGCGTAGCCGCAGCGAAGCAGCGACACCTACGATGTTTGCCCTTGACAAGCGCCGCATAAAGAGCATGCAACACCAGCTGAACAACTTCGTCCTTGAAAGACTCGAGGCTGACGTGTCCGCAGGGTGCCCCGAAAAGTACCGACCCCATTTGCCAAGGCTGATGAGTGGCAAAGAGCTCGAGCAGTCACCGCTCTTTCTCCTTATTGAACGACGAGTGTTGGGCAGCGTGGCGCTGCAGGCATTCAAAAAAATAGTGGGTGCGGCCACGCCTAATGAGCGGCTCCAGCCGGAGCGGCACCAGACTTCTTTCCCCCAGGAAAGTAGCGGCTTGGCCGCCCTCACGGACGATATTTCTACATTGCTAGCATTGCATTGGCGGGCCGCCGGCTTCCTCTACGACGCTGTGGATCAGGATCAGGGTGGGAACATGTCAAGCGGCAGGACCAGATTCTAATTAGAGGGAGACTCGTTATAAATGGCGGTCCCGTCGGCATAGCCCTTATACTTAAAACCTGCGCAAGCCCCTAGCTGCGGCGAATTAGAGTTTGGCTTTGAGAATCGCGAGGATACGATGGTCGCAGACCCAGCCTTCGGCCGGCGCGATACCCCGCAAGATTGTTCTAGAGCACCTGCAGGGCGTATTTACACCCTTACCCCATGACATCACGCATTGTTGATGATGCGGAGAACCGATGCATTGAACATGTTCAGAAAGTCTTATATCCGTTTACGTTAACCATATACTCTGAAGCTAAAAAGAGCGAGCTAAAACATTTCCTCGTCTTCAGCAATCACGTCGTCCACACTAAGTCCCCTCGGGACGCCAGCGTGCATCGAGGAGGAGTTCGAGCGGCGACGCGTGTGGGCGAAATTGAACTCGTCCGTGGCATCGATTTCGTCGACATCGTCAAGTGGGTTACCCCAGTTAAAGCGTCCGGCGCCATTCTTCTTCACTTTGTTCGGGTCCTGGTTTGGGAAGCCGTGCTTCCCGAAGTAGCGAGGCAAGTCCTCATTGTCGGAGGCGGAGGAAGACGAGAAGCGGTGTGTGCGAGCCATTGTGTGTTTGCGTGGGTTACCGTAGGTGGGAATCACGGTATTTATACTCTTCGGGCGGGCGACGAGGCCACGTCGCTTAATGATCGCCGTTAGCACTGATCACCTGCGCATAACCCTATTGCCCTATCCCAACCTCGCCGTTGGCGACGACGAGGCCTACCCCGGAGATAGTGGCACGCGTGCTTCTCCTCCCTCCCCTCTCATCAATGACAACGCGCCGTCGGCCAGGTCAGCTTGTAGCCCACTAATTGATAGATATTCGGCATATTCAAAGAATCTTCTACCCGCAAAGCACACCATTTCCCGCTGTTGGGGATCGCTAGAGGGGCGAATGAAAGAGAGCAATCTAGAGTCAGCTGACCGATTCGCAATCCGGCGAACGCAAGGTCGCTTCACTCTGACGGCCCAGATGCGGCAAGGCTCGGGTTTTTTTTTTCGGGGTCATACAGTTCCGAAGTATTTCTATACGTACTGCGCTACTCCACATACTTATCCCTTTTTTATCGGCATCACATTGAAGCTATAGAGATACGATGAATTGTAGGCTTGTCCGGGGCCGAGGGTTCATCTGCAGCAGTATGCAGGTTACTCATCGATAACAAGCGTCGTTCTCGAACGACCCCGAACCATTTGCAAAGCGATTGAGTCACCGCCAGCGATGGCGAAGCAGCGAGCTCGAATCTGGCCCATTTGCAGGAATACTGCGCGCTAATTTGCATGTGTTTTATACTTCTCATCGCCATGCGCACAGCGCGCAGTTCGCCGCGCGCAGGAGCAACCAGTAATGCCTCAAAATTCCAACGCAGAAGGTTATCACGTGTATCAGTATGAATGCGTGGCCAGCATTTGGGGGTCTGCAACGCCATGGCACGCCGGTCCGGTGCGTGTCCGCAGCCAACTTCAGCTAAGCTCAACGTGACCCCCAAAGCCCAGCCAGCCCCAGGAGCCGCTGCCGATCTGCCGACGCTATGCGTCATCGATTGCCGTAGTCAGCGACGCGAGCGGCGACGTAGTCAGCCGTCGTCCGTCGTTTTCGCTTACCAAGAGTGCGGAGAATGACAGGCGGCAGAGCTCGAATCGCAGCGCAGATTATTCATGGTCACATGAGGCGCGAGTACTTTAGTCATATTTCTATTTCCACTTGGTTCTGGCCAGGAGCCAATTTTTCGATCACCGCTTCTAACCGCAATCGGCATGTCTTCGAGTCCTAGTGCATTGGTAGTGGTCACGACCGAGCTGGTTTCACAGCCGGCCGTGATTGCCAAGTTGAAGGAGGAATTCAGCGATTACGAGTTGCACCAGCAGCTTCTGGAGCGGCTAGACGAGAACGCCGTGCAGCTGCCCAGTGCGAAGTATAGTCGCGTGCACGTAGCGAGTGGGAAGCTATCGGCACGCGTGTGCGACGCTCTATTTGCTAGCTTGAAGAGCAATGGCGAGATTACCGGCAGCCTAGGCGCGTCGCGCGCCGTGCTCACGATAGCCGGGTTTGTGCAAGAAAACGAGGGCCGATGGGTCAAAAAAGAGCTTGGCCAGGCGCCAGTTCAGCTGCTGAAGCGTTCAGGGCCTGCGGCCTCGGCTGGCGCTGCGACTGGCGGCGCGAAGCCGCTGCGGCGGTTTGCGAAGGTGAGCGATGAGCAGCCACGGCGTGACGAGAAAGACGAGCAGGCCGCGCCGCTCACGCCGCCCGGAGACGATCTAATAGACGAGGATGAGCTCGTGGAGGGGTTTGACATCAAGCCGGCAATTGTGTTCCCCGAAAAGTGTGATCCCGGCCCGGGCAAGAAGCGGCGGCGCGCGTGCAAGGACTGTACGTGCGGTTTGAAGGATCAGGAGGAGCAGGAGCAGGACTCACTCGAGAGCTCGCGTGCCGTGCTTCTGGACCAGGACGAGATGGCTGAGATCGACTTCACGGTGCCGGGCAAGGCCGTGGGCGGCTGCGGCTCGTGCGCCCTTGGCGATGCATTCCGGTGCGACGGGTGCCCGTATATTGGGCTACCGCCGTTCAAGCCGGGACAGGTTGTTTCCCTCGACCAGTTCGGAGACGACTTCTAAAGGCAAAAGAAAAGAACACTTGTTCGACTATTTATATACCAGCATCATAGAAAACCACTGGCCAAACACTTGGTTTAAGGGCGGCAACAGGGGACGAATTGTCACGCTGCGGCGCTCTAATTCTAGTAAAGGGGGTGCAGCCTCCGTAATGGGCCGTGAGTGGCCGTGTATAACGGTATTCTCGCACGAGTGCAGCATGGTTCTGGCGGTGCCGTCAGCCGTGTTAGCGCAGAACCCTAGACACATCATAACACGAGGTGCGCCGGCGATTGGGAGAACCCAGACCTTTCGGACCCGTTCGATTTGGGCAATGCTTCTGCGGCCATTGCGAGCTCTGGACCGGCGCGCTGGCGTGCGGTTTCTGTCGAACTACTATGCGTTCTTCCCCGAGACGTTGCCGCAGGGCCCGCCGCCACGGGGCCCGTTCGACATCGACGTGCGCAAGCTGCGCTCGGAGTACCTGCGCGCGCAGCAGCGCGCGCATCCGGACGTGGCCGGCGCGAACAATCAAGTCAACAGTGCGGAGCTAGGCTCTGCGTTCCGCACGCTGAGCAGCCCGCTGCTGCGCGCCGAGCACGTTCTCGCCCTGCACGGCCTGGACCCGCTCGGCGAGGGCGCGTCCCTCGAGGACGAGGACCTGCTCATGGAGATCATGATGGCCCGCGAGGAGGTCAGCGACGCCGAGCAGGTTCAGGACCTCGAGTCGATCGACCGCGAGAACCAGCAGCGCACGGCGGCGGCCGTTAAGGCGTGCGGCGACGCGCTCGAGCGTGGCGACTACGACGCGTCGGCGAAGCTCGTTGTCGAGCTGAGCTACCTCGAAAAGCTGAAGGGCGCCATCAGCGACAAGCGCGAGGAGCTGGCCGCTCTTGAGTGAGCGCGACCTCGCCGTGGCGAACGGCGCTGCTGCGCATGGAGATGCGGCAACTGGCAAGCGATCGCGGCCCGAGCCGCCTCGCAAAGGGTCGCACCACGAAGGCTCGCTTCACGCAGGGTCGCTTCGCAAAGGGTGGCGCGCTGCTCGTTCAATATGTACATACGCGTTTTAAGCACTGAGCACTCTGCTACCTGTCTATTCTATTGACCAGCCGTTTCTCGGTCTCGCTTTTGTCGTAGCGGGGTGGGGGGCTTGGGCTCAGCACGGCGCCAGGCGTTCGTTCGACGCAACGCTATGCGCTTGGCCCGCCGCCCAGCGCCATGGGTTAGTACCATGCGTACCCGCCCGGGTACGCCCACACAGCGCCGCCCATGCTCATAGGGAGCGACTTTGTGCGGCGCGTGAGCTCGACGGCGAGGCCTTTGCCCTCGAGGGCAGCGTAGACCTCGCCGAAGTTGAACTCGGCGCCGACGAGCGTCGACTCGTACATCTCGACGCGGAAGCCCTCGTACTGCTCGGCGGCCGCGCACGCGGCGCGCAGGAGCTCGGCGATCTCGTCGGCCGTGCCGAAGATGCCGAGCACGAGCAGCGTTTTGGCGCTGAACATGTAGGCCCAGGCGATCCAGCCGTGGCTGTTGCGCGTGCGCGCGCCGAAGCGGGTCGGGACCTCGAGGCCGAGCGCCTTCGCCGTGTGCAGCCCGCGGAACTGCAGCTGGTTGTAGAGGCCGATGTGCGGCACGACAACGGCGTGGTCGACCTCGCCATCGACCTCGTGGTAGAGCAAGTCCGCCGCGCGGCAGAGGATGCGCCGCTGCTCGTCAATGAGCTGCGGCATGTTCGCCGCGCACAGCCACTCGCAGTCGCTCTGCGTGCCGCCCTGCGGGTAGCACAGCAGCGACGTCTGCCACGGCTGCAGGTCGGCCGAGTTCTCCGTCTCGGGCAGCGGGAAGCGGAACCCGCAGCGCACGTAGTAGTCGCCGACGTCGCTCCACAGGCTGGCCTGGTCGTCTGCGTCGACGACCTGCTCAACAACCTGCGCAACGAGCTGCGCCGCGTAGCCGCGGCCGCGGTGCGCGGGCGCGACAAACACGCTCGCAAGCGTGTGGTCCTGGGCGAGGCGCCCGCCGCCGTAGTACAGCGGGCGCGACAGGACCTCGCATGCGGCAAGCACGCTCTGCTCGTCGACGAGCGCGAACATGCGGTGGCCGAGCCCGGCCGCCGTAAGGCGCGCGTCGAGCTCGCGCTCGCGCGCGACGTACGCGTCGAACGACAGCGGCGGGCCCCACTCCTCGTAGTTCAGCCGCAGCGTCTCGGCCCACCGCGGCGGATCGTTCGTGATTTCGAGCGTCGTCATGGCAGGCGCCAGGCTGCACTGCGCCGCGTGCTTTTAATCTGCGAGAGGGCGCGCGCACGGGCGCCGCCGCGCCTGGTTCACGGCGTTCATGGCGTTCTAAAGCACGTCGCGGCGGCCCGTGCTTCCGTGTTCACGCAATTTTTAAGGTCCTGGCTTCTAATTGCTGTCGCACCCGGTGTCGGGCCGGCGCGCCCGCAAGCCGCCGGCAGTGGCTGCGCCGGCCGCTCGCTGCCGCACAATGGACGCCGTATCTTCGCATTCCCAAATACTTAAATTTATTTCTCATGTTCCTATTAATTGCACAGTACAAAGGCCGCGCAATGTACTTCCATTGACGAGTGCATGAGTTCGCAGTGGCGGGCACTGGCAGGCACTGGCTCGGCTGCGACCCAGCAGGCGCCACGCCGCAACCGCTCCGCGCCGTTATGCGTGCGGCAGGTCACGTCGCGGATTGTTGGTGCCCAGCTGCTACGCCTGCGTGCTTGTGTCTGCGGCGGCCGCGGGCTGCGCCGGCCCTGGGCTGCGCCGGCGCATCTAAATTCCCCGTTTCGGCCGCACACCAGTATATGAGAACTGTTTTAAGTCGATGTGCTCTACGACCGCCCATCCGCCGCGCCAGCGACGCGGTCATTATGCCCTGCGCCGGCCGCCGCCGCCCGCCGCCCGCCGCTATGCGGATGCGCTCTATGCCTATAAATAAGTGTCTGCGTGCTCACTCCAGCACGTCCGGGTCCTCCTCGGGCTCGCCCGAGACCTGCTGGAAGTCCTCGCTCTCAGGCGTCTCGCGCAGCCACTTCATGCGCGGGCCTGCGCGCGAAAGGAGCGAGACCTTGAACCCGTAGATGCGCAGCTGGAACTGCTGCTTGCGCGTGTGGGCGGCGCGCTCCTCGATGGCCGGGTTCGCCTCGAGGAACATGCTGGGGAAGCTCGAGCCGAAGAACGCGCCATCAATGCTCATGAACTTCTGGCTCGGTGGCAAATAGATGTCGCGGCAGCAGGGGCAGAACAGGCGCACCGTCTCGTAGCCGGGCATGTCGTGCCGGCCCATGGGCAGGAGGCCCGTGTCCTCGCACAGCACGCGCGGGCACGTCCCGAACTCGTGGCAGTCGTATTTTTGCGCCATCGCGTGCAGGCCGAGCCGCGTGATGATGTAGCGCGCGTGGATGAGCCCGTACAGCAGCTCGCCGCTGCCGTTGATGGCCGGGATGTCGGGCAGCGCCACGGGGCTCTCGTGCTCGAGGTCCAGAATGAGCTCGAGCGCCTCCTTGTACCGCGGCACAAGCTGGCTCAGGCCGGTTAGGTTGAACTCGTCCTCCATGAACTCCTCGTCCACCTTGCAGAAATACTGGTTGCGCGGGTTCTCGCAGAACTGGACCACCCACTCGTCACCGAGCGAGCTAGACACGCTCATGGGGCTGCCGTCATACTCAAGGCTGGACTCCTCCTCCATGGCGTCCATTTTCAGGTTCTGCGCAGCGATGATGTAAGACTCGTTGTCCGCTTACCTTCGGCTACCTTCCCTCGTTTCGAGCTGCCACATGACTGTGCGCGCTGAGAGACCGGCGCGCTGAATACGATGCGCAAAGGCAATGAAGGCTTCGCGGCGAAGCGAAGAAGGGCGAATCGTCTATGCTTGTTTAGAGGGGAAATATCGTGACACGTCTAAGACATGTCTGAGGCGCGGTGGCAGCAGCGGCACTGGTGCGCAACACTGGTGCGCAAGCTCGCAGCATAGCCGTCTCGCAGCATAGCCGTCTCGCAACACTTCGTTTGACCATTTACAAACTGGATTAGACTAAATTGAGTATAGCAAGTAATTCTAGTACGTGTGAGTGTGTTCAGAAAATGACTATTGTTGCAGCGACGCGCGCGAATGATAAGCGTGCATGCTCGCACGGGTGAGATAAGGTGCAGCCTGCGGGTGCTAATTACACATCACAAATAGCCGTGCGGGTCTTGTCGCGCTGAGTCTGCTGAGTCTGCTGAGTCTGCTCGTAAATTAGATATGCATAACTAGTGTGTAACTCTTTTCCTTGGCGCAGTAGCTGAACATGCTACTAAAATTTGCTCCTTAATTCTTAAATCTTGCGCAGGGCGCCGCACTTCCCACTTCGGGCCCTGTTTCACTACTTGTGCTTTACGTGATCGGGAACGGGCCTTACCTCCACTGATGATTCTCGCCCTCGCGCTGGCGGCGCTTGTGCTGCTCACGCGGCTGCTCAGCTCGGTCTCGTCGGCGAAATGGACAGACATGGTCTGGCAGGCGTGGACGACGCTCGCGCCCAGCGTCGAGGTCCGCGAATTGCGCGCCACGCGCGACCGCCTCATGCAGGTGCGCCAGGAGCGCTCGGCCACGCCGTCGCAGGAGGAGTTCGCAAAGTGGGCGCGCCTCGACCGCGAGCACCAGCGGCTCAAGAAGGAGGTCGAGGAGCGCAACGCTAAGGTCGGCGTCGCGCGCCAGCGCCTCACGGCCAGCGTCAGGGCCACGAAGTGGGTGCTCACAACAGGCGTGCGCATGTACGCACAGTACCGCTACCGCCGGCGGCCCGTTGTGTGGCTGCCCAGCGGCGTCTTGCCCTACCGCGTCGAGTGGCTGCTCGCGCTCCCGTCGGCGCCCATGGGCTCCGTCTCCGCGGCGACGTGGGTGTTTGCGGCGGACACGACTATTGGCGCCGTTATGTCGCTGCGCAAGCGCGCGCTTTTGCAGTACAAAGCAGGCGCCCGGGCCTGAAAGGCCGGCCATAAACGGCGGTTCTACGCGCTGGGCGCGGCGCTCGCCTTGCTGCCGCTGGAAACGCTCGCTTGTTGTCGCCAGACGTAAAGTGCGCACTCTGCGGACGCAGTGCATGCCCCATAAGGCTATGGCGACCCGTGTTCATCGCTGAAATGCTCAAGCCGCGGTGGCGGTACTACGTTTAATGCTGCGGACGGTATCTAAAACTCACTACTCTTTAGGTGGCAGCACGGCGGGATGGCTGGCCTACTGTCTATGGCAGAACACGAATGAGCACCTCTAAACCCGTGCTGAATGGCCCCGTCCAACGGCCGGGGCCTCCCGTCCCCAGCACGCCTTCGCCTCAGCGTCGTGCGCGCTGCCAGGGATTGCTGTGGCTGCGGCGCGCGTGGCCTGTACGCCTCGATGGCCCTACTTAGGGCGGCACGACTGCCATGTTTAGCCCGGATCCGCCCTGTGTCGTCCTGCGTCCAAATGCGGTTGCTCGGGGCCGCATGCACACGCACGCGCATGATCATACACTACTAAGCTACCCCAGAGACGCGTCCCGAGTCAGCGCCATTCGTACCCGGGCCTCCCCTCATCTCCGCACATGTACATATAAATACAGGCCCGCCGTGCGCCGTGCGGGCGAGAAAGCAAGCGTATTTCTTTTGTTAAGATGCCTACATCGACTTCCAATGACTTCAAGGTGAAGACTGGCCTCGCCAAGATGCTGAAGGGCGGCGTCATTATGGACGTGTCGAACCCGGAGCAGGCGCGCATTGCGGAGGCCGCCGGCGCCTGCGCCGTCATGGCCCTCGAGCAGATCCCGTCGCTCATGCGGGCCAGCGGCCGCGTGTGCCGCATGTCGGACCCGCAGATGATCCGCGCCATCATGGACGCCGTAAGCATTCCCGTCATGGCGAAGGTGCGCGTTGGGCACACCGTCGAGGCGCAGATCCTTGAGGCTCTCGAGGTCGACTACATCGACGAGAGCGAGGTGCTCACCGTCGCGAACCCGCTCGCGCACATCCCGAAGCTCGACTTCCGCGTGCCGTTCGTATGCGGCGCGAAGAACCTCGGCGAGGCGCTGCGCCGCGTGAAGGAGGGCGCGGCCATGATCCGCACGAAGGGCGAGGCCGGCACGGGCGACGTGTCCGAGGCCGTGCGCCACATCTCGGATATCCACTCCGCCATCAAGGCGTACGCGCAGCAGTACAACGAGTCACAGAACAAGGAAGAGACGCTGTACCTCATTGCGTCCGAGATCAAGGTCGACGTCGACCTGCTCAAGGAGACGCTCGAGCTCGGGCGCCTGCCGGTAGTGAACTTTGGCGCCGGCGGCGTCGCGACACCGGCCGACGCAGCGCTGCTCATGCAGCTCGGCTGCGACGGCGTGTTCGTGGGCTCGGGCATCTTCAACGCCGAAGACCCACAGCGCTTGGCCGCGGCCATTGTGAACGCAACAACGCACTACCAGGACGCGGCGAAGGTGCTTGCGTACTCGACGGGCCTGGGCAAGCTCATGCCTGGCGTCATCGTAAATCCTCAGTAGAATACGGAGCAGGCTGAATCAATCCCTGGATCGATCCCATTTGTGCATAGTGAACGACGTAGAATAAAGAACGCATTAAACCGAGAAAAAAAGTACGAAAAAACAGAACTGGCCAGTTCAATGCGCGCTGCGCTGCGCATGAAAGCTCGTCGCGACCTTGTTTCGCACGTTGTTCGACGCCTTGTTCCACACATGCCTCTTCTATGTTACTTCTAAATAGACGAATTTAATTTACAGGCAGGCTAAGCACGAACTCTTCAAGAAACCATTTGTGGAACGCGCAAGACGAGGCGAGCTCCGGGTGGAACGACGTCCCCAACCGGCGGCCCTGCCGCACGGCGACTACGAGCCCTGAGTCGAGCTTGCATAGTACTTGTACGTCCGGGCCAACGTCGCTCACGACGGGCGCGCGGATGAAGGTGGCTGGGAACTGCGTGAGGCCCGGGATGAATGACGAGAAGTCGAGGTCTGTAGTGAACGAGTGCACCTGGCTGCCAAACACGTTGCGCGTGACCTCAATGTCGAGCCCGTACAGCTGCTTCTGCTGCGGGCGCCCGTTCTGCAGCCGCGAGCCGAGGAAAATGAGCCCTGCGCACGTTCCCCACACGGCCTTGTCAGGGCTCTGTACAAAGCGCCGCAGGGGCTCGAGCATGCCCGTGCGCTCGGCAACGAGCGAGATGGCCGTGGACTCGCCGCCGGGGATGACGAGGGCGTCGCACGCAGCGAGCTCCTCCGGCGTGCGCACGTCGAAGATGCGGAATTGGCGGTTCGCGAGCTGCGCGGCGGCTGCGCCGAGATGCTCCAAGTGTTCCTTGAAGGCGCCCTGTAGCGCAAGTACCCCTACCGAGATTACCATGCACTTTTGTGTCTAAACTCTGCTGTTCACGCCGTTTAAGTGCAAACTCGGCCTGCGTCGGCGCAGGCCTTTGACGGCGGACCCGTGCCAGCGCCCTGGGACCCGAGTACAACAACGCCTAATCTCGATCGTGTCATCGCCACTTGCATGAAGGCTAGGGTCCCGACGTACGCAGCCTGGCCGTTGTGCGGGCGCAGCGAACTCGGGTCACGAAACGCAAATCGGGATTCTAAGAGTCATTGCAGTGCAGATCAGGCGCCACGACCGGCACGTCTCCGCGCCGCTGCGGGCCGCGAAGGCGCGCCTAAACGGTGCATGTAAATAGGGCGCACGAAGTCGGCATGAAGCGGTTATTGTGAAGTCATCTGTGGCTCGGCTGCTGCCCGTCTCAGTGTCGGCGCTGCGAGATAGCGGCACTGCAGGAAGAGTGGTTCGCATTCAAATAACCTATCTATCTAGCCTTCGTTCTGGTTCACGCACAGGATTATTATGATTGGTCCAAAGGGGTCCTCCTCATTGGGCGGTTTACATTGGACGGTTTATGTACAGGCGGCCAACGCCGCGCTCAGGCGCGAGATTTAGGCTTGAACGACGCCGCCTCGGGCTCGTCCTTTTGCGCGTTTTGCGCCGGCGCAGCTGCTGGCGCAGGAGCGCTGCTGGCAGGATTTGAAGGCGACGACGCCGTCTGCTTGGGCCGCGCCGTCGTGCCGTTCGGGTCGCGCACAACCTTCGGCGCCTTTCTGATCTCCTCTTCTGCCTGCAGCATGGCATTGCGAACGAGACGCTCGTGCTCGCTGAGCTCGGGCTGCTCGATCGGTGCTGGTTCGGCCGCATCGGCCGCCGATGGCGCGGGCTGGCCCGTCCACGCTGAGCCAATGCGCGGGTCGCTTGAGTCGTTGCTCGAGGATTTCAGCGGCACGGACTTCCACTTCTCGTTCGCCTGCTGTGCCAGCAGCCTCATGCGGTGTTGACGCTTCATGTCGTTCACGAGGTCCTCAAGGGCCGGCGGGCCGCGCCGTGTGTACTGCAGCCACTGCATCCACATCGGGTGCGGCTTGAAGTCACCGAAGTGGTAGTACGGCTTCTCGAACGAGACCTGGCGGCGCAGCCGCGACGGGTTGTTGCGGTCAATCATCTCCCAGTACGAGTTGCCCTCGAGGTCGTATCCCACAAACCAGTTCTTACGGAAGGGGACATTGCGCAGCGACTTCCACTTGTGCCACAGCTGGCGCTTCCAGGGGATGCCCAGAAATGACGGGTCCATGCAGACACACGCAGCAGCAGCCGTTCGCGCGCGGGTCAATCAATTTATTATGGTCCCGTTCCTGGCCGCGGCCGCAGGATACGCCTAGCGCCGCGCCCTAGGCACGGCCGGGAGGCCCGCTGGGTAATCGCATCGCACTCGCTCGAATTGACGCTAGCCGCGCAAACTAGTTCGAGCCGCAGGTTAACGGGGCGGCATGGGTGCATGATAATACTTGAGGACCGGTCTCGGGTCACCCACGAGGGCCTGTGGGCCCAATCCGTAGAGATTCCTGCCTACGACGTTGTGGAGCGCTCGTACGTAGTTTGGGAGGTGCGCATCACGACGCTACAGGGCGCCAGCGTCCGCATCTGGCGGCGGTATACCGAGTTTGTGGCGCTGCGTGAGCGGCTCCTCGACGAGCTCCCACACGAGCGGCTCGCCATCCCGGCGCTGCCGCCGAAGTCCGGAAACAAGAACCTCGAGAACGACGCGTTCCTGAACAAGCGGCGCGACGGCCTCGAGTACTTCTTGCTCTGCGTCCTGCTCAGCCCTTATCTCGCGCGCACGGCCGCCGTGTCTCAATTCGTGCGATCCGGGAAACCATAGGCCAAGCAAAGGCAAGCCGCCAGAGTTTCTCCTCGTATTCTGCGGTGGATCATGCACGCGTATCAACGTTTGATTTACCTGCGCTGCTATTTGCTGCGTTTAGTGCAGTGTGTCGCTACGGTTTGTTCGCGCAGCGCCACGACCGTTGCTGCTGGCTCGTATTTCTTTCGAGCCTCCATCCGGGCGGAACTTAATGTTAGTGTGGAATCGAGAGCAAGCACGTCCTTTTGCCAGGCCGTCGGACTAATACATATTGTAGGATCTAAGCTACGAATTAGAATGGCGCCATAGTAAGGGGCCTCACTGTGGTGAACTCTTTTGAGCATCGCCTGAATGGCTGCTGCTGCCGTGGCTGTTGACGAAATGGGTCGCGTCGCACCGCGTCGCACCGCGTCGCAATGCTAACCTAATTGGCGAGTATGCGAATGGGAAATTGACATTACCGAGCCCGATGCCGAACATTGTGGAGAAGGGAGGCCCATTGTTTAAAGTCGGCGCTGCAGTTCGCGTTGCGCAACCCTCAAAATCAGGGCACAAACCTCGCTGCCGACCCCGGGACGAACCCGGGTCGGGTTCCTGGACCGAACCAGACGGCGCACGCATTGTGTGTCGCTGGCGACCAACGCCGCATCTGTTTACATTCTGGCTAACGGCTGCGCCGATCGTACCCTAGATTCCGCCCCGTTCTAGGACCTGTCGGCCGGCAGCCCCAGCCCTGCAGCCACACCGTCGCGCTCTAGACCACAGGCGCCACCTTACGATTACGCTAAGGGGGATAGGGCGCGCCCGAGGGAATCATGCCCTTCCAGGTCCAGGTCGTCCTCATTACATAAATAGATGCAACGACTATTTAACAGTCCGCGTATAAGGTTGGCCACGATTCAGCGCCTTTCACTGTTATCCACAGCTCTAAGCTTTTCTACGGACACGAAGACTCCGTCGCAGTTAAGAAATATGGTTCACAAGCAGGTTGTTATCATTGGCAGCGGCCCCGCTGCGCACACGGCGGCCATCTACCTCGCGCGCGCCGAAATCAAGCCGACGCTTTACGAGGGCATGATGGCGAACGGCATCGCCGCCGGCGGCCAGCTCACGACGACGACCGACGTCGAGAACTTCCCCGGGTTCCCGAAGGGTATCCTCGGCTCTGAGCTCATGGACAACATGCGCGCCCAGAGCGAGCGCTTCGGCACGGAGATCATCACCGAAACGATTGCGCAGGTCGACCTCTCGAGCAAGCCGTTCAAGGTGTGGACGGAGATGGATGAGGAGAACCCGATCACGACCGACGCGATCATTCTCGCCACGGGCGCTAGCGCGAAGCGCATGCACCTGCCCGGCGAGGAAACGTACTGGCAGAGCGGTATCTCCGCGTGTGCTGTGTGCGACGGTGCGATCCCCATGTTCCGCGAGCGGCACCTTGCCGTCGTGGGCGGCGGCGATTCGGCTGCCGAGGAGGCGCTGTTCCTGACGAAGTACGGCAGCAAGGTGACCGTGCTCGTGCGCCGCGACCAGATGCGCGCGTCGGCCGTCATGCAGAAGCGCCTGCTGTCGAACCCGAAGGTCGAGGTGCTGTGGAACACGGTGCCGCTCGAGGCTAAGGGTGACGGCCGCACGCTGCAGAGCCTCGCCTACGAGAACAGAAAGACCGGCGAGAAGGGCGAGCTGCAGGTGAACGGCCTGTTCTACGCGATTGGCCACGTTCCGGCCACGTCCATTGTCGCTGGCCAGGGCGTCGAGCTCGATGAGCAGGGATACATCAAAACCGTGGCGGGCACGTCGCTGACGACCGTCCCGGGCCTGTTCGCGGCCGGTGACGTGCAGGACAAGAAGTACCGCCAGGCGATCACATCGGCGGGCTCTGGCTGCATGGCGGGCCTTGATGCGGAGCGCTATTTGGCCGAGCTCGAGTAAGCTCTGCGGTCGATTCCAAGTCCGAGCCTGCTAACCTGCTCACTCGAGCCCCTCAAAGCTGCTTAAATCTTTAGACCTTTAATGACCGATATGAGAGTTAGTTCATCCTTATAACGCTGTATTCGCAAGCATGATACTAATTTCAAAAAGCGCCGCTGAAGGTGATGATATGATGACGCCGCTGCCGCGCAATGCTCGCTTTGCTCGCTTGTTCGAAACGCTGACAAGACAGGAGCGATTAGGAGTGGCACAATGAATTGAGCACGGTGGCCAGACGCCCATTTGTAGCTCAAGTATAGTGAAGCTCAAGTATAGTGAAGCTCAAGTATAGTGAAGCTCAAGTATAGTGAAGCTCAAGTATAGTGAAGCTCAAGTATAGTGAAGCTCAAGTTTAGCAGTGTATTCGAGAGTAGCAGAAGCTAAGGTCGAATTTCATTGTTCCGGCTGCACTGAGCTCTTGGCACGCATTGTTCAGACATAGAATCTTAGTATCTATGGCAACACTATATAAGTAGTCTATATAATGAAAAGGAGTCATTACTGATTTCGAAACAATTTGCAACAACAACTGCCGTGCTACAATCCGTGCTCGCGTTTCTAAAGTAGTGCTGCGCCTGAGAATCGCGGCTCGAGGGCAAGGGTTGTTCATAATAAACTTTAATTGCAGTGAAATTCACGCCGGACCTCTCTCAGCCATGCCCCTCAGCCCCGAGGCCCAGGGCCTCTACGATGCCATGGTGGACGACGCATCGCACACATACTCGCAGCTTGAGCTTGAGCGCCTGCTCGAGCCCGAGCAGCGTGGCCAATTAGTCGGTCTACTGCAGGAGCTCATGCAGCAGCAGCAGGTGAAGCTGCTGCAGGAGGCCGACGGGAAGCTGCACTACCAGGCTGTGTCGGAGAAGGAGGCCGGGCTCGTACGGGGCATGAGCCCCGACGAGGCGATGGTGTACTCGTATGTGCAGGCGGCGGGCCGCGAGGGCATCTGGACGAAGACGATCCGCATGCGCAGCGGGCTGCATCAGCACGTCGTGAATCGGTGTCTGAAGGCGCTCGAGACGAAGCGTATCACGAAGAGCATTAAGAGCGTGAAGTTCCCGACGCGCAAGATCGTCATGCTCTACCACCTGCAGCCGTCGATCGAGGTCACGGGCGGGCCGTGGTTCACGGACACGGAGCTGGACTCCGAGTTTGTGGCGACGCTGCTCGAGCTCGTGTGGAAGTACGTGGCGCACGAGTCGTTTGCGGGCAGCATGGACGCGCCCGTGCCGCAGGCGTCGCAGCTGCCTGGCTCGGAGCAGTACCCCGGGCTCGAGGGCATCCACGAGTTTATTGCGAAGTCCGGCGTGTCGACGGTCGAGCTGCAGGAGAGCGACGTGCGCTCGCTGTGCGACGTGCTCGTTTACGAGGGCAAGATCGAGCGGCTGCTTGACGGACAGTTCCGCGCGACATGGCCGTCCGTCTTGCAGGACCAGGGCCGCTACGAGCCGGACGTGCCCGTGCTGGCGCCACCCATATAGATTAACGAATAAAGATATTAAATACATGTCCAGCCCTTTGCTGCGTGCACCATCTAGAGCGAGCGGATCTAGAGCGGGCCCACCATTCAGAGCGAGCGGATCTAGAGCGAGCGAGCAGATCTAGCGCGAGCGGATCTCCATCTGCTCAACCATCTGCTCAAGCTGCTTCACGGCCTGGTGCTGCAGCTCGAGGTCCTTGTTCAGGCGGTCGCGCTCGGCAATAAGGTTCGCCTCCCACTTGTTGAAGCGGGCGACCTCGATGTTGACCTGCTCCGTGAACTTGCGGCGCAGCTCCTGCTCCTCCTCCTTATGGCGTGGGTTCGTCGCGCGCGGCGCGCGCTTCTCGCCGGGCTTGCGCGTCTCGCGCACCTGCTGCTTGTACCGCGCGTAGTGCCGGTCGTGTGTCGTATGCACGAGGTCGAGCATGTGCGTGCGGATGAGCAGGTTGCGCAGCTTGCGGAAGTCGCAGTGCTCATCGTTCTCAACCTCAACCACGCCCCACAGGTACTGCCGCCCACGCACAAGCTCGCCGCGCGCATTCGGCACCTCGCGGTCGGCAGCGCCGATGACGGAGTACGGCAGCTGGCTGGCCAGCGGCTGGCCCGTCGCGAGGTCCACGGGCTCGTATACCTTGATTCCGAGGTCGGCAAGAATGTCGCGCGTGCGGTCCTTGAACAGCGCCATCTCCTCGGGGTCGAGCGTGTCCGCCTTCGCAATCACGGGAATCACGTTCACGCGCTTGCTGAGCTCGCGCAGGGCCTCAATGTCCAGCGGCTTCAGCTGGTGGCCCGTCGGGCGGATGAAGTAGAGGCACGCGTGCACGCGCAGGTCCGACGTGCGCGAGCGGTCCGGCTGCTGGTCCTGCAGCATGAACTGCTCGTGCTGGTCGTCCAGAAAGCTCACGATCGGCTGCCACGCGTCGCGGTTGTCGACGTTGTCGCCAAAGCCGGGCGTGTCTATCACGTTCACGCGCAGCATGAAGCCCTTCTCCTCAATCTCGGCGCGCGTCACGCCAATCTCGACCGTCTTCCGCACGGGCTGGCTGTGGCGCTGGTGGTCGTCCTGCTTCGCCTTCAGGTTCGTCGCGAGCAGCGTGTTGATGAACGTCGTCTTGCCCAGCCCAGACTCGCCCACAACCATCATCGTGAACTGCGCGCCCCGCTTCGAGAGCTGGCGATACCGCTGGTTCGGCAGGTTCGCTATCCCAACACTCGTGCGCTGCATTTTGCTGTGAAGAGCGCGGGTGAAAAGCGGTGCGTTTTGACGATCGTGACGCGTTGGCCTGTTTCGTGTCTCCTTGATCCCCGGGGCTAGGGCTCGCGTGGCAGCGGGTAAGCCTCGCGCGGCTGCATGGCTCATCATGTAGGCAGCCGGTACACAACGCACATAATAAAAGGCCAGTGAGTCGTGCGCTCGCAGAGTTGGACAAATTGCCTACAAATTGGCATAGTCGCGTGGCGTAGCCGCGTGCGCCGGCTGCGTGCAGTCTAGTAAGCCAGCCTGCGCCTCAGGTTTGTGTTGTTAATGGGGGCCATGTCAATGATTTTAACGCGACTGTACAGACTCTAAGCTACACCCATAACCATCGGATGTTTGACGTTACATACGGCCACTTCTTTGTTGGCGGGCACGGCCAACGTCGCAGCGCGCACTTCAGCACGCCGCTCTTACAGACCTCGCCGTCGAGGTCCCGACCGGTCAGCTGACTGCAGCGTCAGACTTATTCCTCGTCTCCAGCCCGCCACGACCAGCACTAAACTGTACGCGCATGCTGGCTCGAGGACTCGCTTCCGGGGCCCTCAGCTGCCCCCTCATCCGGCGGACAGCCCAGCAGACACGGTTTCTGTCGCTGCCCCGGCTGGCGCTGCTGCCGCTGAGGCTGGGCACGCCCTTACGCGGGCCGAGCCCGAGCAGTGGCAACCCGAAACCAGGCCCGCAGGACGGCGGTCAGCGCCAAAACCAGAACCAGAACCAGAACCAAAATAATAACAAGCAGCAGCCGCCGTCGCCGTTCCCGCCAGACTGGCGCCAGCTCGCGTTCTGGGGATTCAGCACGGCTGTGCTTGCGGGTATCATTTTCGGCTCGGGCAACGTCGGACTTGAGCCGCTCTCGTGGCAGGAGTTCCGCCGCTCGTATCTCGACAAGGGCGTCGTCGAGCGCATCATCATTGTGAACAAAACACAGGGCCGCGCCATCCTCAAAACGAGCGAGTCGCCGCGCTTTGTCGTGTTCAACGTCGGCAGCGTCGAGAGCTTTGACCGCGCCTTCGACGAGGCAATGGCCGCTCATGCCGGCCAATATGAGGTTCCTGTGTCTTACCACAATGAGACGAGCCTTGCTTCCATTATGATGTCCCTCCTGCCGACGCTGCTCATCATCGGCGGCCTCTGGTACCTCACGCGGCGCGGCATCCAGTCCGCGGGCCAGTCCGGTATCTTCAACATGGGCCGCTCCACGGCGAAGCGCTTCAATGAGGAGAAGGACGTGAAAATCAAGTTCGCGGACGTGGCCGGCTGCGACGAGGCGAAGGCAGAGATCATGGAGTTCGTGTCGTTTCTGAAGGAGCCCACGAGGTACGAGGCCCTTGGCGCCAAGATTCCGCGCGGCGCTATTTTGAGCGGGCCGCCCGGCACGGGCAAAACCATGCTGGCCAAGGCTACGGCCGGCGAGGCCGGCGTCCCGTTCTACTCTGTCAGCGGCTCTGAGTTTGTGGAGATGTTTGTAGGCGTGGGTGCGTCGCGTGTGCGCGACCTGTTTGCGACGGCGCGCAAGGAGGCGCCGTCCATTGTGTTCATTGACGAGATTGATGCTATTGGGCGCGCGCGCTCGCAGTCGGGCCAGTTCGGCGGCGGACATGATGAGCGCGAGGCCACGCTGAACCAGGTCCTGGTCGAGATGGATGGCTTTTCTACGGACGACCATGTCGTTGTGCTTGCCGGCACGAACCGTCAGGACGTGCTTGACAAGGCGCTTATGCGCCCGGGCCGCTTCAGCCGGCACATTACTGTGGACAAGCCCGACGTTAACGGCCGCAAGGACATCTACATGGTATATCTGCAGCGCATCAAACTCGGCGCCGATGTCGAGCGCGACGTGCTCGCAAACAAGCTCGCCGCGCTAACGCCGGGGTTCTCGGGAGCTGACATCTCGAACGTCGTGAACGAGGCCGCCCTCATTGCCGCGCGCGAGGACTCGACAGCCGTCGAGTGGAGGCATTTCGAGAAGGCGGTCGAGCGCGTGAGCTTCGGACTCGAGAAAAAGTCGAAGATCATGACACCCGAGGAGCGCAAGGTCATTGCCTACCACGAAGCCGGCCACGCCATCTGTGGGTGGTACCTGAAGGACTCGGACCCGCTAGTCAAGGTGACTATTATCCCGCGTGGCGAGTCTCTGGGGTACGCGCGGTACCTGCCGGCGGACCTACCGCTTCCGAATAACGTCGAGCTCATGGACCGCATGATCATGGCCCTAGGCGGACGCGTTTCTGAGGAGCTGAACTTCGACACGACGAGCTCTGGTGCATCCTCAGACTTCCAGAAGGTCACGCAGATTGCCACGAACATGGTCATGCAATGGGGCATGTCGCGACCGGTTGGGTGGGTGAACTACGACGAGCCTGAGGGCTACTACACGAAGCCCTACTCCGAGGTCACAGCGGAAACTATAGACGCTGAGGTGCGGCGGATCGTGGATACGGCCTACGCGCGCTGCAAGGAGCTACTAACCGAGAAGAGCGATCAAGTGCGCACTATTGCCGAAGCATTACTTGAGCGCGAGACTCTCGAGCGGGCCGACTTTGTCTCGTTGATTGGCGAGCGGCCCTACGAGGACAACAGCATCGAGTTCAGATACCTGCAAGGCGAGGGCGTTCTTGACAACGTCGGAAAGCCGGAGCCGCAGCCAAAGAAGTCCGACAAGGACGCACCAAAAGATAACCAGCCGGAGAACTAACTGTACATACACGGTAAAACTTACTTCTTGCAACCAGCCCACGTACTGAACGGAAAGTTCTGCTTGCAACTGAACCGCATATGCTGCTTGCAACTGAGCCGCGTGTGCTGCCTGCAGCTACGAATCCGAAGCATGCGTGCCGGCGGAGCTTGTTTGCCTGTGCAGAAGGTGTTCGCTCGCTGCTGAGCCGCATGCATCGCTCGTTACGCGTGAAATTTACCATCGTGCATATGACGGGTAGGGGTGCGCCGTTTCAGTGGCCTCAGATCGGGCCTGTGTATCACGTTTGAGGGTGCGCAGCGTTCTTGCTCGACACGCAATAGTTAAGTACGCCATCGATGCTCTGCTGAGAACGGAAAAGCTTCACTCTGGGCCTTATTTTCAGTCCTTTTCTGCTAAATGTGGCTTACGATGTGTGCATTTGAAACATCGGTATGTGGCAAATTCTGCAAGATTGACACCACATGACGGCGATTAACCTCGGAAACTCTTGCCCGTTATCTCTAGTAACACACATCCTCCGATACACAGGCCAAGGGAGTGTGGCGCCTGCTCCGACTTGTCTCCAGACCTTGTCTCCAGACCCTCACATGTGGGCATGTGCCACGATCCAATTCATTTGAGAGAAGAAGCTATGCCATGTACGGAGTCTTCATATACGGTCGCGTCTGCAGCGCCGGCGCCGACGTCGTCTCTTAGGCCATTGCTCGCGTTCTCGGCGTATCTGCAAAACGTGAGTGTTCTCGACGAAGCCGCTGCAGACGAAGCCGACGCAGCCAGGCTAGCCACCGTGCCGCCGCCATCAAAAGCGATCTCAGAATCAGTAAGAAGCGAGCTACAATGGTTATGCAGAGAGCTCGAGGAGAACCGGAGCGCGGCCGCGCGCATCAGAGAGACCTCGGAGCGGCTGCGCGTTGAGGTGCACGGAACACTTGCAGTGCTCCATTGGTGCAAACCTCAATCGATCAATCGTTGCTCAAATTGATCTTACAGTATGAAAGGCAGTTGTTTATTTTCTCTATTCGTTTATTGTAAAAAGGTGCGCGCTACATTTCTTACCTCTCTATATTGCGACTGCCAAAATGCCCCGATACAAGAGCCACGGTTTCGGAACGCGTTTGGCCAGTCAGCGCCATGATTGTTGTTTCAATATGAGCAATAAAGTAGGTGGCGTTCCGAAAGGCTTTGCGAAACTCTCGTTAGCCATGGCCAAGGTTGAGACACCGCTCACATTCCAGACGCGCGCGTGGGGTCAATTCTGATTCAGCAGAATATATTTTATTTCTGTGCTTTGGGTGCAGAAGCGGCTAAATGCTCTGCGTAGTGTGTAAAGACGAGACGAAGAAAAGCCCGTACCGGTGCCCACAATGCAGGTCTCCATATTGCAGCGTAATTTGTTTCAAGCAACATAAACAGAACTGCACAGCAGCAGAACCGGCAGAACCGGCAGAACCGGCTGGGCGCGCGGAAACTGCAGAGCAGCCTGAAGACGCAGGCGCTGCTTCGCCGTATGCGGCTGTTTTGAGCAATCCCCGAATTCAGGAGCTTCTCAAGTTCGAGGGCGTGAGTAAGTACTTACGCGTTGTCGCCGACATTATGCGCGACCCCAAGCTTTCTGGCGAGCATTCGGCCGAGGGCCGGCGCATCGTGGCCCTGAAGAAGCTGCGAGAGCTGCGCAAGGGCGGGCGCGAGGAAAACGAGGCCATTGAGGAACTGGCGACGACCGTGGTGAAGCTTGTTGAGCAGGCGGTAGGCGACGCCGCAAAGGCCGAGCCTGAGCGCGCGTTGGACTTCAATTAGCGCATTTCAGAATCATTTATACACGACACTAGGACTAGCATACGAACCCTTTCTCAAAAGTACGGTTGCCGCCAGGTATGGCGAAATGATCGTGAACAGCATGACTCCTAAGGCCCCGAGTGCAACTCCCCTCGCCCCGGATGCAAGAGGTTGAGTAAGAAACGTGCTAATAGATATTCGGCATGACAGATAGTGTGTCATCGCTTGAGTCACGCAGGCTCGTTTTGGCTCGAAGCCGAGCTCCACAGATGAACGGGACTCGGCCCGTACGTTCGGGGCCGCAGCCGAGCTCTGCACCCTCGGCGCCGGCGTTTTGGAACTGTCCTGCGCGACGCCCACATGCCAGCAGGCAGCGCGGGCTTCGCACACGACGAATGCCGAAAGCGCGCAGGCAGAGGGTTCGGCGTGCTAGCCCCGCTTCGCATGGCCCAACCCTAGCACCCAAACCCCCGCATAAAACTAGCGGCCTCGCTTTACTCGCGCACAGCGAATTTTGCAGCACCATGATTTCCCGAATTCGCGTGTTCGCACCGGTGCGCAGCATCTCCGTGTGGGCCAAGGTCCCGCAAGGCCCACCGGACGCCATCCTCGGTATCACGGAGGCGTTCAAGCGCGACAGCGCGCCGAACAAAATCAACCTCGGCGTCGGCGCCTACCGCGACGACAAGGGCAAGCCGTACGTTCTGTCGAGCGTGCGCCAGGCCGAGGAGAAGGTTTTGGCCGCGAAGCTCGACAAGGAGTACGCCGGCATCACGGGCATTCCTGCGTTCGTGAACGCGGCCGTCGAGCTCGCGTACGGGCCGAACTCGAAGCCCGTGCAGGAGTCGCGCATTGCGGCGACGCAGACGATCAGTGGCACGGGCGCCCTGCGGGTGGGCGGCGAGTTCCTCGCCCGCTTCCTCGACAAAAAGAAGATCTTGCTGCCGACGCCAACGTGGGCGAACCACAAGGCCGTCTTCGCAGCGGCCGGCGTTGCTACGGGCAGCTACCGCTACTACGACGCGTCGAGCATCTCGCTCGACTTTGAGGGCCTCCTCGAGGACCTGAACGCCGCTGAGCCGGGCACGGCCGTGCTGCTGCACGCGTGCGCGCACAACCCGACGGGCGTCGACCCGACACAGGAGCAGTGGAGGGAGATCTACGAGGTCGTGAAGAAGCGCGACCTGTTCCCGTTCTTCGACATGGCGTACCAGGGCTTTGCGTCGGGCAGCTGCGACAACGACGCGTTTGCCGTGCGCTACTTCGTCGAGCAGGGCGCGCAGATTGCGCTGTGCCAGTCGTTTGCGAAGAACATGGGCCTTTACGGCGAGCGCGTCGGCGCATTCTCGCTCGTGTGTGCCGACGAGGAGGAGAAGGAGCGCGTGCTCAGCCAGCTCAAGCTCGTGATCCGCCCGCTCTACTCGAACCCGCCCATCCACGGCGCGCGCATCGCGAAGGAGATCCTCACGGACGCAGCCCTGAAGACGGAGTGGCTGGCCGAGGTCAAGTCCATGGCCGGCCGCATGATCGCCATGCGCCAGCTGCTGCGCAGCAACCTCGAGAGCCTCGGCTCGACCCACAACTGGGAGCACGTCACGTCGCAGATCGGCATGTTCTGCTACACGGGCCTCAAGCCCGAGCAGGTCGACCGCCTCGCGAAGGAGTTCTCTGTGTACGGCACGCGCGACGGGCGCATCTCGATCTGCGGCATTAACAGCGGCAACGTGAAGCACCTTAGCGAGGCCATCTACAAAATTGCGGGCTAGGACCTCCACAAAGCTCAGAACTACGCTAGGGCTCGTGTCTCGTCTATGCGTGCGCGTATGTGTGTGTGGTCTTAACCCGTGCCTCAACCCTAACGAGGCCGGGTCTCGCACACAACCAAAGCGGTGACCTCTGAACTTTTTTACCTTTTCTTTTTCCTCCTTTAGTATATGAGCAGCTATGAATGAACGATTTGTTTAAACCTCTGTATAAGCAGCACCGCCGCGCCAGCTTTGTGGCCGTGTGTGAGCACGCATTTGACCCATTGAGCGAGGATTCTGCTCTGACTCAGGTGGGCCGCTACTCGTTGGCTCGCGAGGGCGCGCGCTGGACCTGCGCTGAGCTGCCGGGGCTCTGCATCGTCGCGGGCGCACTAGACGCCGACGCGCAGGCTCAGTATGCTCGCGAGAGCCTGCAGGATTACGTAGCGACGAGCGAGCATCTCACGAACCTGGACGCGCACTTTACGTCACTGCAGCGTCCGCTGCGGCTCTTTGGGCCGCAGCCGTCGATTCTTCCCGACAAGAAGCAGCACGCCGTGGCGCAGAAGCTGCGCTGGGTCACGCTCGGCGGGCAGTACAACTGGACGACGAAGGAGTATCCCTCGTTCGAGCCAGGGACGCCGGGGTGCCCGTATTTCCCGGCGTCGCTTGGCGCGTACATAAAAAGCGAGTTCGGTGTCAATGCAGAGGCTGCCATTGTGAACTACTACAGCGACGGCGACATTCTGTCACCGCACCGCGACGTGGCCGAGCTCAGCGACCACGACCTCGTGAGCATGAGCTTGGGCTGCGCCTGTGTTTTCTACGTCGGCATAGAGCGCTACGGCGTCGAGCCGCTGCCAATCGTGCTCCGCTCGGGAGACGTCGTCATCATGGGCGGCGCCTCGAGACATGCATTCCACGGCGTGGGCCGCGTCTTCGCGAACACAGCGCCGGCGGCGCTGTACAGCGGCATGGACCTCGGTGCCGGGTTCGAGGACTGGATGCGGACACACCGCATCAACATAAACGTGCGGCAGATGCGCTGATTCGGACGAGTTAATTACTTACTGATGTATGGTTATAATGAAACCGTAATGAGGTGCGTTTGAGTAACCCGCACTGTGCGCAGTTCGGTGACTGACGTGCGCAGCACGATAGTCTCGGTTTGTGAGGCGTCGCTCAATGCGCACTTTGAGGCGCCACTAGACGAAAAGCTCATCGTCGTCGGCGCTGCCGCAAGCGTAGCTGCCGCAGTAGTGCTTATGGTCGGCACCGTCGCCCAATTCTGCGCCGACGTCGACGTTGAACTCGTCAAACTTATACTTCTTGTGCCTGCGTTGGTAGCGCTGATGGCGGAGCTCGTCGTTGTGCATGATACGGTCGTGTAGAACGTGTTGAACACCGTCACCACGTCGCCTGGTACGTCATTACCAGGAGGCGCCTCTGAGATAGGCGCCGGCGCCGGCCCCGGTACAGCGGCCGACGAGAGTGGCGGCGCCGGTGGGCCTCCGGTTTCAATGGATGGATTGCTGGCGGCGCTTGTGGCAGTAGAGGCCGGCGCGATTGTAGAAGACGCTTCCACACTGGCTTGAGTCGCAGCGGAAGGCGAGCTCAGGGTCTCGGCTCCGGCAAGCGTCGACACCGGTTCCTCAATGGGCGGACTAGCCACTGCGGGCGGGCCGCCAAACGTAACGACGCTCGTTCCCGTGGGCGCGACGAACAGGTCAGCCGTGTTGAAGGCAACGGGCTGCGCAATGAATTGCGCAAGGACGAGCGGGATGGAAATAAGGCTCAGCAAGTAGGAAACCTTCATGAGTGTGTTGAGGATGTTCGTTGTGAGGCGGGGTTTATGCGAGGTGGACCACTATTTATTTACGTACCACGCACCCTTGCCCACGCCACAATTGGACGCGGTTCGCGTCTGTGCACGCCAATATCCTTCGTCAGGAACTTCTTACGCCATCTCGTGGTGGCCGTGCTACTGCGATTTCTTCAATGGCTACGCAATGCTTATGAGGCGGGCCGCAGCACGCGTTTATTCCATTTCTCTTTGCTGAAGCGCCGCTCTGTGGCCCCGGCCACTCTAGCTGAAACTCGCTTATAGCTCAAGCCGTTTAAGAGCTGCCCAACTAGAACCGCTTCGCTTGCCTGAGGCAAGGAAAGTGAGATAGTCCAACAACGCCTTTAGAATTGCAGCCTTCCACATACACACTATGGGTTAGGTCTGCAGTGTTCCATATTTCTGTAGGCCTTCTTCATGCCTGTACGGCGGCGGCACTTCGACCAGCTGGCCACTCCTCAAAGTTGGAGCTCGCCTGCCGCAGTGATCGCACACATAGATCTTGACGCCTTTTATGCTCAATGTCTGTGTGTGCACAATAACTACGACCCAAAGGAGCCCCTTGGATGTAGGCAATGGAACGCGCTCATAGCAGTCAATTATCCAGCGCGTGAGTTCGGAATCAAGCGCGGTGTCTCAGTAGACGAAGCGAGGAAGCTGTGTCCCGGTATTCACCTACCACACGTTGCAACATTCAAGAAGGGCGAGCTTGACTGGGACTTTCACGATGCGCCCGACGCGAACGAATACAAAGTGAGCTTGGACCACTTTCGCCGCGAGTCGCGCAAGATCTTTGCTGTATTCAAGCAACACTTCACGTTGGTCGAAAAGGCAGGGATTGACGAGGGCTTTGTTGACCTTGGCTCGGAGGTGCACGCTGAGGCATTACGACGAGACCCAGACCTGTTGGCGCATAAGGGCCCCGACGACGAGCTCAACATCACTGAAGACGAGCTCATAGATATCGGTGCTGAGCTTGTTGACTCTGTGCGCCAACAGATCTATAGAGACATGCAATATACGTGCTCTGCCGGCGTGGCCCGGAACAAGCTACTCGCCAAGCTGGGCTCTGGCTTCAAAAAGCCCTTCAATCAAACTATTGTACACACGAGCGAGATACCCGAGTTTTTGAAGCATTTTAAGATCACTGATGCCTGGGGATGGGGCGGAAAGCAGGGCAAGCACGTCTTGTCACATCTAGGCGTGTCTCCAGAACTCGAGGACCAGTGTGGCTACGTGCGGGAAAACTTCTCGATGGTGGATCTACAGCACAAGCTCAAGGGAAACGTAAAACTGGCTCGCAGCTTGTACGAAATGGTCCGCGGTGAGCACCAAAATGAGGTGCAGTCGCGCACGCTAATCAAAAGCATGATCGCCGTTAAAGACTTCCGAAAGCTGAGCCACTTGCGAACGCGCGAGGACGTGGACATGTGGCTGCGAGTCTTCTCGGCGGATCTTTCCGGGCGCATTGGGGATCTGCACGAAGACTTGGGAACGGAGATTGTGCCCAAAACAATTGCCGTGCGTCAGGAAAGAACGGCGGAGGGCTCCCACAGCAAACAACAGCCGTTTGTGCTGCGTGGAACTTCGATTCCGCAAATTCGAGACCAGATTTACGAGCAATCTAAGGCTATAGCCGACGTATTTGTGAAGATCCCGTGCACCTTCCTGGTCGTTGAAGTGTCGCATTTCCAACAGCTTCCTAAGGAGCGTCTCATGTTCACGGTCGTGCCGCGATCAGAATCTCCTGCGTCGGCTAACTCTGTGCATACGGTCTCCCCCGCTCAGGAAGAAACACCGCCTCGTGGCGCAACCGTACCCTCAAGTGAGGATACCGCGGTCAAAGACGATGACGACTTATTCGTTGAAGACTTGTGGCGCTGCAAACAGTGCGGAGCTCAGTTCCCTGCTGAACAGCAACAGGAGCATGAGGACTGGCACTTTGCTGTGCAGCTGCAGCGCGGGGCCGAGCCAGCATCTTCTTCTAAACCACAAACTTCGCTTCCAGCGTCACCCTCTAAACGAAAGGTCGCGAGCAAGGGGAACAGCAAGAAGAAAAAGAAGCCAGCAGATCAAAAAGACATTTTGGACTTCTTCAAGAGATGACTACGAGTCTTGTGAAGCTCTACCATCTATTTATTTAGCTACTTTGACTGACCTTCTTTTATTTGCCATGATCTTCGGCCGTTTTGTTGTGCCTCTGTAGTTAGTGAGTGCGGGCTGACGGGTGGGCACGGGTTACTGCGCATCATATCTGCGCGACACGAACGTCTCACAAGTAACGCGCGGACAACATCAACAAGCACAGTTACGCGCAACAACGCGCGCACTGACCGCTGCGAATGCTCAGAATAAAGCCCAGCGAAGCAAGAAAGTATGCCGATATAGTCGCGGCGTCCATTGACGAGGAGAATCGGCAGCTCGTAGAGTACAAACTGCAGCTATCAACTGCGCTGGAGGAGAAGCTGCAACCGGCGAAGACGCAGAAGCACAGCTATGCTGCGCAACAGGCCGAAATCCTGCGTATGCGCAAGCAAAATGATGATCTTGCGCAGACCCCGTCCGAGCAGGAGAAAAGCCTCCTGGCAAGGCTTGAATCGCTGCGGGAGCAGCACAAACGTGAACTCAGCCTTCTCGAGGTGGCTACGCGCGAGCTCGAGGAAGAGCGCACGCGTGCGAAGAGGCTGGACGAGAAGATCGCCGAGATTGAGGAGCACAGACAAGCCGAAGTCGCGAAAATGCGCGAGCTCGTCAAGTCGTATGAGGACGTCCTTGCCCTGTGCATTGAGCCGTATGCGAAGGGCGGCCTCAAGATCACGTATACAGACCTACGACGTAGTTTCGTGCTCAGGCATAAGGCTGATGACAGCGACGAGACTGAGATCGTAGGAGTTGGCGGGTGCGAGCAGATCGCTGCCGAATTCAACCGCAGGCGGAACGTTGGTGCCTTGCTTTACCGCATGCGCGAGACGCTCAAAAACCGCTCTTCGGCGGCATAGCACTTATCTTGCTCATTATTTATTGTGATTTTATTGTGATGATTGTATGAATTAGTTAAAAAATTAAGCGGTTCGTGACTGGTTACATTGTAGACGTGGGGGCGGCTCAGGCCCGCAATCTATTGCCCCGGGTCCATGCATCCTGCATCATGGCATGATTAGGCTTTCGTTTCGCAGCACCCGCAGTTAGTCTTGCCTTACCGGGCACCCACAGGGCTAGAACAGAGATCCCTGCAGAGCCCTTTCCGTCATCTCACGCTGCAAGAGTCGGTCGCGGAAGCGCAGGTGCTGTTCGATGAACGATGTCTCTCCTCGCAGCCGGAGGATGCGTAGAATCACGTCGTCAAGGCGCGGCGACGCGCGTTGCGCGTTGCGAAGCTCAACAGCCTGGTGCTCTATCACAGACTTGTTGCGGTGCGCCATGACGGTGCGCTGCCGTGCCAGCAGCTCGTTGTTGCTCGCCATAGTGCGCAAATTTGTCTTCACAATTTTCTCACTCTCGAGTTTGAGTTGCGGCGTCGGTAGATCGTAGTACACGGGAATCGCGACAATTTGCTGATAGCTTTGGCTCTGCAGCCGCTCCAGACTGGGCCCGGCACCATCACTGTAGAAAAAGTCACGCAGCGACGACAACCAGGTGTAAACGGCCTCCATCTCGCTGCTCGAGAGCTGCTGCTGCGATGTACGCTCGGCCTCGAGGGGTGGCAGGATAAGTAGTTCCAACACCTCGAGGACAACGTCCCAAGTACGGGACAGCACTTCGATCCGCAGCTCAGGAGTCAAGATGGCAGCCAGCGTGGCAAAGTTCTTGTTCAAGTACTCGTAAAGCGGCTCAAGACTATCGTCGATCGTCTTCTGCGTCATCACGGGCGGCTGGACACCGGTCTGCGCGTTGCCAAACCACGAATTAAAGCTCTTGTGCAGCTGGGTCACGCCAGTCTGCACACTCGTGGCAATACTTCCTTGGCCTGTGACGTAGCGCAGCGTTTGCTTCGAAATGACAGCCTCAATCACTCCAGAAAACTGTGTGACAATTGTGCTAACCATACTGTCCTGCGAGCGCGTCAGGAAACGTAGCGCCTTTCCAAAGTGGAACCGAATGTCATCGCGCTGTACATCCACCGAAATCATGAATTGCAGACGGCCCTTGCCGGAATCAAGGTCAACCCATTTGATCTGCATGCCATATTCCCGCTGCGCAAACTGCTTTGGATCGAGTTTCAGCATAGAACGGCCGCACATGGTGTGATGCGACGCCGCATTCTCACTCCACACTGTTGCTTTGAGAAGTCGTGGGCGACTCGCCTCAAGTTCAAATGGTTCATTCCACTGCGGCCTACTTGTCTGTCCTAGCGTGGTGCGAGTCTTGCCCAGCTGCTTCCTGGTGTCCTGGTCCACGAGCGTTACATACACGCCACCATCACTTAGCTTCACATCCGAAGCGCCAATAACCGTCACCGTGAAAAGGTAGCTAGGCGTCGGCCTGGGCTGCCGCTTCTTGCGGTCCTCGATCTCAATGCGCTTTGATACAGCATCCGATCTGAGCTGAGCTTCCATTTGATGAAGCATTGCATACGCAGCCGCAATATTGTTTAGCTTCACACCGGCCTCACGTTTAAATTCAAAAGGCTCGGGCTGTACCGCGGCCCTTGAGGCCATCATAGCTGCTGTGGCCTGTGCTGTGGCCTCTTTTGCGAAAGCGAGCCATTGCTCTTCCTGCTTCTGCGTTGGCGGACGCGGTTTTGCCGCCGGCTTGAAGTCCTGCAAAAAAAGGGCATGCACTTGACCAGCCCAGTCGCACAGCGTGGAAGCTATACCATCTACGAGCGTGGTCAGGATTCGTGCAACGTGGTACTGGTTTTGCCAATTCAGGTTCTCCACAAGCGACAGCGATGCATAGAAGGACGTAAACAAATCTTGTACCGCACTGGAATGCATCTTACCAGTCTCGATGGATAAGGGCGTATTGTCGTCCTGGTCAATTACAGGCTTCACAAACGTGCGAGACATGGCAGCCGAGGTTGCCGCCCACTTCGCGAAGTACGGGAACTGCAGGTCTTCAGGATTGAAGGGCAGGTTTTCATCGAGGGAAACCTGCGTATAGAGATCCTGAACTTGGAGCAACTCACTGTGCAGAGCCAGCATATCATCAAACGGTGGCTCCTCTTCTCGAGCGCTGTATTGTCGCAAGGTGTAATCCCAGATAGGCACGAAGTCTTTGCCTAGTAATTGAAGCTGTTGAGCGCATACTATTTTGGCGATTGGCAGCTGGTCAAACATAGGCTGGCGGTACTTGTTTTGTAGGCGCTCGGCGACCTTCACGACGGCTTGGGTGAGCTGAACAAGGTGCTCAATCTCGAGAGATGAGTCGCGCGGGATGAGCGAGACCAGCCGGTCGTATTCGCTCACGGCACTCGACACTATGGCTTGTTTGATCTGCTTCATCTGAGCGGGACTGACAATGAGCTGCTGCCCCAAGGCCCCAGCGATGGGGGAATTGTGTTCTGTAGCAGGTGTAGAAAAGGGCCCATCTTAGGTGCCTTCTTCGCAAACAGCTCTCTCAAGCACTCAATGATACGGTAGACAGCTGCTTGTCGAAGAGATTGAACCGCATCCAAGCTTAGCAGGCGGTCTGACTTGGGCCAGGTGCTCTGTGACTCCGGATTTTCCTTGAGCATATGCTCAGCAAACGAGTAGGCGTCGTTCACGGTCTCGATGCCAACCTCCTCCTTGTCAAACATGTTACAGGTAGCATGCAGCAGGCAAGTCACGTAAGTACGCACGGGAACGCGCCAGTAACTGGCGACAAACTGAAGCAAGGTACGAGTCTTCGCTGTAAGCAGCGTAGAAGCCTTCCTGTCAGCTTCAATGCAGCGCTGTAAAAGTAAGCGGAAGTACGCGCGCACGTTTGGCGGCACCAGGTCCGGAGGCGCATGGCTCACCACGCTAGAGGGTGCTGGAAACTGCTGTTTGAACAATTCCAGTTGTCGCCGCTCGGCCACTACAAAGTCATGCCAAGCATCAGCATTTTCGAAGTCATCAGGGCAGTAAACAGGATGCTGTCCCTGCTCTAGGACGCGCCGCAGCTGGTCGAACTGCTCCGACGTGCCCTCCAGCGTAGTGCCACTCTCCGCTGCGAGATCCTGCTCGAGCAGCGTCGGAGACACTAACATGACGCGTCCAATTTGTGCGGCAATATCGTCCGTTTCAGTTTTACGCGGGGCCTCACGCTTGGCAGGTACCCGCCTCTGATTGAAGGAGGAGGCCTGGGCAGCTAACTGGGCGTCCAGCACTGCTGAACCACCCTGCTTTTTGGCAACTGCTCGCAGCAGTTCAACGAATTGCCGGCTCTGGGCATCGACCTGGCTTGCGCCAGCAACCTTTGTCACGCAAGTCACGAACTTAACGATTAGCGGGCCCGCGTTTACACCGAGCTCGTTGAACTCGGGCAGGCGGTCACTCCTGAGCTCGAGCAGCTGCGCATAGAAGGCAAGATAGCTGCGTTTGAGGGTCGCATCGACGGGGTCCTGTTGTTTGGCCAGGGCTAGTTGCTTGAAGTAGGTCATGAGTGCTTTTAGCACGCCGCGAGGCAACTTGTGGGATATAGAGATATCTGTAGGTGTGTCTGCGGACTGCATCGCGGCCTCCTCGCGACGGCGCGCTGCTTTCTGAGCTGCCAACTTGTTCGCGACCACGGCCAAACGCGTCAAGTACGCATACAGCTGTGGGTCCGAGACCGGCTCAGACACCTGTTGCCACGCCGGAATCCATGGCGGCAGTTCATCTGTGCGTGCCGAGTGCATCGCGCTAGGTCGTTGCCACGGGCAGCTCCCTAATGCGGCGCTTTATTTATTAGCAGGCGCGTCTCAAACACGGTTGCGCGAGCTAAGAAACTAGGGTACGGGCTTGAGGGGCCCGCAGGCGTGGTCCCCAAAATCAGGTGAGACAGGGGAGGAGGAGGAGGAGGAGGAGGAGAGGGGACTCGGCAACAGCGGCCGTCCCGCGCTACACCGCGTTTCGGCCCCACTTTAAGCCTTTGACGACTAGAGGGTTTATCTCCCATTCGGGACGTTCCAATCAGTCAGTTGTAATGGCGAAAGGGGAAGCTCCTTGGCTATATTAGGACAAGTATACAGCGAGCGGGAAATTCAAATAAGATAAATGGGGAGCTCGTGAGCTTTTGATCCACAGTGTGAACGGAAAGGAACGCGTCTGCATATAATCACATACACAGATTCGAAAGTACTACACGATTCAACGCTGCGGGACTTGAAAGCAAGATATTGCCGCTCGTATGCTGACGGCTTGACGAGCGTTTAGGTTATTCATTTTGAGTAGTACGCGCATATGATCATCCACGACCTGTTAGCTACTACGGCACGATTAATCACTTATCTCTTGACCTGCTTGCCAAGACCTCCCTCTCCACCTCGATTCTTAGGCGTGACGGCGACGCTACTGGCATCATCACTTTTCGAACTGTTTCTGAAGAGTTCGTTGTTACTACGACAGAAAAGAAGCAGCTTAGCCTTATCTTCGACAGCTCGAATGGCTCAGCAGTTGTACCGTTTAACACACAGCCTTTGATTAAATGAGCATCTGGCGGATGTTTTGGATCGAGGATCTGGTTATACTCAACGTGCGCAAGCTCATATGATGTAGAGCAATTCACTCCCCAAGTTCCATCGGTTACTCGTGCTTGAGACACAAACTTGATTGATATTGACTCGACAAAGACAGTCCTATACGGGACAATGGATAACGTGAAGTCAAAGGTTTCTGGTGGCTGTGGAATAAATTCGGGCAGTCCAGCGAGCTCAAGTTTGAGGTCTCGGAACGCAACTACATTTGGATCGGAGATATTCTTGCTCAATGGGGCTATCATTCCCTCGTCGTAATATAGGGATAGCTCATCTTCTCGGTCGAAAGGATACACGCAAAGTTTTGCTGTGCTCTTTAGGCGAGATGTTTTGTCTTTGGATTTAGCCTGCACAACCCAGGCTTCTAGTATCCAATGAACTCCGCTGCCCACACTCTCTAACGCAGGAAAAGACAGAGTAGGGGGACATTCCTCGATCGCGGAGTCAAGGAGAAAGCAGAATGGGAACCTGTGGATGCCATATTTTAGCACATGCGCGGTCTCACCTTTCGCTAGTAAGATCTCCTCATGAGAGTAATGCGTTATATCAACGCGCTCTGCAGGACTTGCATAGTCGATAGTTTCTGAACAACTCAGGCGTGCTTTAACTGCCAATATACTAAGGCTGGGTTGAAAAATCTCGAATATGAGACAGCCTTTGATGGTGTCACCATTAGTATATTCCTTTTCGAGGTCGTGTATTTGTAGCCTTACAGATGTTTCGGTGATGGGGGGATCAGCAGGGGAGGATGGTATATTTGCGAAGGATATGCGTCTTGCACTTCACGCTTGGAGCTTAAGAAGGGGATATGGATGAACATGGGTCAATGTTCTTTACGCGCGTACCTAGTATATATGTGTGATGCATATCTATTCTGCGACGTTTTTCTATAAGGGTAAATGCTACCGCAAGCTAACCTTGAGTTTGTCGGCTAAGTGATGAACGCACCTCTGACACAACCTGATACTGGCTCGCTTTCCCATACATTTGAAATCTTTCTGGGATTAAGCGCCATAAATCTTCGCGCGCTGCTATGTCAAACAAATAGCTGCTGGGCCCGTTGGTGCAAGCTCACCGTGCCGCATAATGGGTTAAGGTTCTCGCGCAACCTGCATGCTCTCTTCGACACGAGACTAATAAGGGTGGCCCACTAATAGAGGTACTTATCACGCATTATGGGCACCACGGACTGCAGCCACCGCAGATTCGTTCGCCTTTGATATGTGATGGTATCAGTCGTCGTGCTTAGCAGTAAGTGTGGGTACCACTGTGGATCCTGAAAAAACAGGAAAGCCGATCCGATTGACCGGCCATAACCGCCACTCTAGCCTTATTGCTCGGGTCACTAAACTATTGTTACTTGACGTGGCGATATTGCGTCAAGTTCATAAAGATGGCGGGAGGACTTTCCCTTAATTAACGCACCGGCGGCACTTGGCACTTGTACAATCACTCATGTATGTGTTGGAATTGTCGGATTACTGGGTAACGTACTTACACACCCGAACGAGACACTTCTCAGTCGTCTTGTACAGTAATCCATTATATCAGCGTCATGCACTTCCATCACTTTCATCAAAAGATCGTCGGATCACCGCTCAGAACCGCTCATCACAGGGATAAAATGCATTCCAAATGGTGTCGTATATATATATACATATATATTTGTATGGGCTCAATGCGCATCTAGGTTATCAATTGAGTCAATGAAAGAGGTTCCGGAGCGGGAGAAGCGCATCACAGAAGCTCTGAGGGATGTCAAAGAGAAAAGACTAAGCATTCGTCAAGCCGCTGATAAGTATGATATTCCAAACAGCACTTTGTACAGGGCTAAGCCGAGACACTCGGTTGGCTCGCACACGCATCGCTTTACTGCGTGTGAAGAGCAAGCTCTCGTCGACTATGCCTTAGACATGGACTTCATGGGTCATCCTTTGTCGATTGCAGAGCTAACGAATGCGGCTAACGGCCTTTTTATGGAACAGAGTAGTCCAAGGATAAACTTTGTTTGGACTCGCCGCTTCGTCAAGCGGTCTCCAGCTCTGAAGACGCGGCTATCGAGGTCTTTCGACTTTCAGAGAGCACTTTCAGAAACCCCTGACAAATTACGTGCGTGGTTTCAGATTTTTCCGAACTGAAAGAGAAATACAATGTGATGGACGAGGATATCTACAATATGGACGAGACGGGCTTCCAGATGGGGGTCATAAAATCTCACCTGGTTGTCACTGATGCCGCTCGAGTGGGCAGAGGCATGCAGCTTCAACCAGGAAACAAAGAATGGGTTACTGCGATAGTGTGTATTAGTGGTGCATAAACTGATGTGCCGCCAGTAATCGTATTTTGCGGTACTAACGTTCAGAAATGCTGGTACAATTGTGACGTTCCGAGGGACTGGCGAATTTTGGTCTCTCAAAAAGGTTGGACGAACAATAGCATTGCCCTAAAATGGATTGAGCACTTCAATGAAAATACCCCAACAGAGCAGGGTCGGTATCGTATGCTGATTCTCGATGGTCATGTAACTCACTCATTCGATGAGTTCGTGAAGTACTGTGAGCAAAACAGAATCATACTGGCGTTTCTCCCTCCGCACTTGTCTCATCGTGCGCAGCCTCTAGATGTAGGATGCTTTCGTTCCTTGAAACATCACTACTTACATCAAGTCAGGCATATCAGCCGCATACAGTCGTCGCGCATTACGAAGACTCAATTTCTCGTAATTTTCAAGGAAGCTTACACCGCGGCCATAACCAAGTCAAATATCGAAGGTTCTTTCAAGGGTGCGGGGCTAGTACCTTTCAATGGCGAAGCTGTGCTTTCAAAGCTGAGAACGCGGCCGTCACGGCGCAAGATACGGGAGCAGTTCAGGCAATCACAACTGTCAGCTCGTGAACAGTCTGAACAACCACAGCCGCTGGCTAGTGAGCACGCTGAACAACTATGCCTGCCAGCTTCCCAGACTATGAATTTTACACCGCTACCGCCACCGTTGCCAGAAGGGTCCACTTCCCGAACGCCTTCTCCTAATCCCCCTTCAGATATTCGTGCGTCTTCGCCGATTTCTGAGGAAATACCCCAAGATCACGATGAACTCGAACGAATATCTAGAGCCATGGTGAGGGCTGCAACGGAGATGTCGGACAGGCGAGGTGAAAAACAAATAGTCAATGCGAGACGCTAAATCACCAGATGGCGGTGCAGCGCAATGACTCTGCGAAGCTGGTTGAGACTGCGCAGAAGCCATGTGCTAGCAGCGAAAGGGTTAAGGGAAGTTTTACGGGCTCCATAAGCTTCAACGTCAAAGAAGGCCAGACCCGCTTGCATGTGGACGAGGCCATAAACCTGGAACGAATAAGGAGTCGTGAGTCTGCCCCACCGCGGCATTGTACTAACTGCAGAATCCCGGGCCACAATTCACATACTTGTCCTTTTCCGCTGCAATCGGCACAAGAATCACAAATGGTAAAAGAGTCGCGGTCGGTGGAATAATCGCAATCGTTGGAAGAAACAAGAGCAGAACCGACTAACTCTGATACCCTTGTCGACTGTTCAGTTGGTGAGTTACGCAGTTCCCCTCCTCCATATTAGTACTTAGGCAATTATCTTTCTTACTCATTATCTGCGTCTCTGCGCAGTACTCTACAGCATGTCCGTGCACACCCGAATCGTGGAGTAAGACATGGTTCCTAAGCTGTCCAACTGAGAAGGTGTCCAATATTAAGGCAAATGTCACTTCGATATGTCCCTTTGCCGCGACCCCATCAGAATCGCGTCACAAATAAACTGAGTCACTCTAAAGCTGTCATATCGACCTGAGATTCATGGCCCTACCTTTCTACCCCCTTTCCTTGCTGCGGCGGTGACGCAATATTGAAAGACGTCAATCGACACTGTTCGAAAGACGCATCCGCGTTTACATATACCAGCAAGTCACAGCGGAAATCGATATTGGACAGCTTGAATGGCGCAGCTGTTGTACGCTTCAGAGCACATTTGAACGTACATATCAGAGGTGGCTGGTTTGGTTTGATGGCCTGATCATACTCCCTGTAGGTGACATAGTGTGGCTTGCAAAGACAGAGTTGATACAATCCCGTCGTCAGGATCACCGTAAACTGCAGCACGATCTTCACTTTTCCGAGAACAACCGGTTCATATGGGATGACACAAAGCTGCAAATAGAATACTTCAGGTGGTTGTGGAACATATTTGGGCAGTCCAGTGAGCTCAATCTTGAATTTTGGGTAGTAAAGCATCTTCGGATCCTCTAAATCACCACTCAGTGCGCCTTTGCCCCCATTTCCGTATCGTGAAAACTCAGCTTTGCGGTCTAAGGGATATACTCGCAGCTTTGTCGTAGCTTTTAGTGAAGCTTCCTCCTCTGTGGAGTCACATTCCACGATTAGAGCTTCTAGCTTCCAATTAACTTCACAGTAATCCTCCCTGTCTCTGAACTTAAACGTCGGGGGCATTTGGTAATAGCCGAGTCTAGAATGAAAGTGAACGGAAACTTGTGGATGCCATAAGTGACTTCATGCCCAAAGTCGTCAGTCGCCATCAATCGCTTTTCTTGAGAGTATAGTGTCGCGTCAATGCGCTGCTCAGGACCTATACAGTCAATCGTTTCCGTGCAACGCAGGTACGCTTTGGCTCCAGATATGTGGATTTTGTGCTCCGAGACCTCAAGAATAAGGCATCCACTGACGGTGTCACCATTGGTATACTCTTTCTTGGGATTGTTAACCTGTAGCCTCACAGAGGTTTCGGCGATAGGCACATAAGCGGGGGGAGCGCTGGAGGGTTCGGATTCGGGACTGGAATCGGGACCCGGCATAAGAAGAGCGTAACCGCGCGTCCCGTACACAGATATGAGCACCGTACATATATATATATATATCTGCGGTACGATGTTATGATGAATAAGTAAGTAAAGTTTGCAGTTGGTCAAGCCAGCATGCGCGTAAGCGACTCCAACCTTATTTCATGTTAAGCCATTCTTCAATTTAAACTGTATTTTTCTGCAGGCAAGTATCATGGCTGTCGCATTCTGCACTCTCAGGTGGTCAGTGTCATCGTGGCGAGGTTCGACCCTATATTATTATTACACACAATCGCGCTCACCTTTCGCATTATGGGCAAGGGTGTACATCCACTGCGTCTTGACAAGCTTCGTTATCAATCTGGTGCAACCTCTGCCTTTACACACAGACTATGTTTCGTATCCGGTCGCCCGCATACTGAAGAAAACTCGCATTCTAAGGCACAAATACTGTTTCATGGCCAAAACGAGGGCGGACGGCGTTCGCAGATTCCTCTCAGTAGGCTGATCACAACGACAGCCGTTCGCATCGTGAGCTGTTTGCGACCGCCCTTTTAGCACGTGAACAACGAGAAGAGTGCGTCCGACCAGCCGAGCAATAGCACTAGCAGGCTGTTCCATCCCAGCATCTAAAATATCGAACGCCGCAGTGCTTAGCATGGCGCGATTGCGTCAGAACCGTTGTGATGATGCAATCAATTGTTGTCGGGCAACGCAGTGACGTCTATTACCCGTCATGATCTCGGATATACATACAGTATAGTCGCGAAGCTCGGCCTAGCCGGGCAACAGAATGCCTGCCGTGCTCTTGAGCGCACAGACCGACGGAGTGAGGGGCGTCGATAACATATGTGCGCTTACACATGAGGCAAGGGCCTGTTCCATGTGGGATAGGGTAACATGCGGGTCATGTTTGCGAAACGTGGGTCGCGGACTAGAAAAGCGCACTAGCCCATAGTTCGAACACACGAGGCTAGTTATCATGGCGGTTGCAGACAATGGCTCTTCCTACCGATGGCAAGCTTGAGCTATCTCCATATGAGCGAAGCAGATCGCGTACCTTGAACCCGGCCATGCGTGCGCATACGCGTTACGTGATCGGCGTGCGTGACGCACCGCTCGGCAACCTGAGGAGCATAAATACTCAACGCTCGCGACCACCACACCCACCGAGCTTTGCACGCTTCTCTCGTTATCTGTTTATGACTAGCCGCTTTGTCCAGTTTGCCAAGACAGGTGGCCCCGAGGTTCTCGAGGTCCTCACTGAATCGATTCCCAAGCCTACGGCGAACCAGGTTCTGATCAAGAACAAGGCCGTCGGCTTCAACTTCATCGATACCTACTTCCGAAAGGGTGTCTACCCCGTTGCGCTGCCGTCCCGTGGTGGTGGTGAGGGCGCGGGTGTTGTTGAGCAAATTGGCGCCGGTGTCCCCACGTCGACCGGCCTCAAAGTCGGCGACCGCGTGGCATACCTGGGCCAGGGAGCATACAGCGACTACACGGCCGTGGACGCGTCGTTTGTGGCAAAGCTGCCCGAGAGCATCAGCTTTGAGACTGCGGCGGCGAGCCTGTTGAAGGGGCTGACCGTGCAGTACCTGCTGGAGATCCACCGGCCACAGAAGGATGAGATTGTGCTTGCGCACGCCGGCGCCGGCGGCGTGGGGCTCATTTTCTCGCAGTGGGCGGCTAGTCTCGGCGCGCGCGTCATTACGACGGTAAGTACGGACGCGAAGGCGGAGCTGGCCAAGCAGAATGGCGCCTGGCAGGTGCTGAAGTACACGGACGACATTCCCGCGCGCGTCAGCGAGCTCACCGGCGGCAAGAAGGTGAAGGCTGTCTACGACAGTGTTGGCAAGGACACGTTCGCCGGCTCGCTGGACAGTCTCGCGAAGCGCGGCATTCTCATTTCGTACGGCAACGCGTCTGGAAAGGTGGAGCCCTTCGAGCCGGGGATTCTGTCGCAGAAGGGATCTCTGTTCTTCACGCGCCCGTCCCTCTATGGATACATTGACGGCCCCGAGGACTTCCAGCGCCGCGCAACCGACTTCTTCAACCTTCTGCAAGATGGCACGATCAAGGTTGAGATCGGGCAGACATTCAAGCTCGCTGATATCCAGGAGGTGCACAGGAAGGCGGAGAGCCGCGAGACGCGTGGTTCTACTGTCATCCTGCCGTGACCACTTTAAACTATTTTAAACTATTTTGGAGAATGTTTTGACACTTAAATTGAACTATAGTACTATACAGTTTTCTGTTCACAGACCGCTTAGCTTCGATACATGTGCCGTTGCTCACGGCACAGTATACGGGCCATCGATTCAGTAATTCTTGAGCTTACCTCTATAAGCTAGTACAGCCATAGAGTGTTGCTTGCATCCTTCACAGCTCTCGTCTGCAACGGCAGCAGCCCTCGAGTTCCTAACGGTGCAGCCCTCCCAGCAGCCCAAACTGAACCCTTTCCTCGGTGGCACGCTCCCCCACAAAGGCGCCCTCGGCTTGCAGAAGCGCTAGGCTCAATGGACTTCCCGTTCGCCGACGCGCCGGGAATCATCCGCGCGAACCAGAAAGATGCGTTCGTCGAGCTCGACTTGCGGCAGCAGGTCCGCGATATGCTGCAGTACGTCAAGGGCGTGCGGTTTCTAAACGCGTGGAGCTCGCAGCTGGACGCGGCGGTCACGCTGCTTTATCTGGGCCTCACAACGCTTGCCGGCTCGCGCACGCTAGGCGAGGAGTACACGGACATATTCTACCTCACGTCAGACCGGCGGCTGCCGTCGAAGCTACGCGTCGCGCTGTACGTCCTTACGAGCAGCTTGGGGCCGATTGTTGTGGCGAAGCTGGCGACGAAGCTGCGGGCGCGGCTGCGCAAAGACGAGTTCAGCGACGACGAAGAGGAGAGCTGGCTTGCCGAGTACGTGACGCCCGCGTCCATCGTCTCAGCGAATTTGGCGCTCTTCTACTTCACGGGCGCCTACTATCAAGTCTCGAAGCGCCTGTTCGGCCTGCGCTATGCCTTCGGCTATCGTGTGGACCCGCTGTCCCAGCCGAGTGGAAACTACGCCTTTGTGGGCCTGCTCATGGTCCTGCGCGCCGTGGGCAATATCGTGTCGAAACTGCGCGCACGCATACCGGACGTCCACAACGCAACCCAGAGCCACGGTGACGTGACGACAATGGGCGCGTCCCTCGAAAACGAGAATGTCTTGCCCTTCATCCGCGAGGACTCACGGCGTTGTAATCTGTGCCTCGAGGACATGACGGCGCCCACGGCAACGCTGTGCGGACACCTCTACTGCTGGTCCTGCATTGCGCAGTGGTGCCGCGACCAAGCAGAGTGTCCACTCTGCCGACAGGAATGCCACGAGCAGCACCTTCTGTGCCTTAGAGTGTAGGAACAGTAGGTAACGCAAGGCAACGCACAGACCATCTACTGTATATAAATACGCGATACATTAGCCACCATCCAACGAAGGGCCGTAAACCATCTCACAAAGCCACCTTATGGAATACGCTGTCTATACGATGCGCAGAACGCTGTTCTTTTTCTTCTTGGCTGTGCCGTTCGCGGCCGTGCTCGGCGGCAGTGACGGCAGATTGTTGAGCCGCGGCTTCGCCTTCTTTGCCGCTGGCGCAGGATCTGCAGGCTCGGGTGCGGGTGATGCGAGTGACGGCGAGGCCGGGCGCGGCGCGGCGCCCTCAGCAAAGCGTGAGTAGTCCGCCGGCAAGTAGCTAGCCATGCGCCCGCCTGTGCGCGAAGACGACCGCAGCGGCACGCTCGTTTGTCTTGCCGGCTGCTGCTGTTGCGCCTTCGGTGTGGGCAGCTGCGGCAGTCGGTTTAGGCCCATCACTTGCCGCGTCGACGGCTTATAGTTGTTCGCGGCCGATGCGTATGAGGTTGGCTTTGCTGCAACCGGCTTCGGCGTTCCCGAATTCCCCTGGCCGAGCTGTGGCAGGCTGCCGAATCCGTTCAGCCCGCGGCCGGCCAGCCGAGGCTCGCTCGTGCTGCCCCAGCCAAACTTCTGCACTCTTGTCGGCGCCGGGCCCATTGGGCCGGCTGCTGTAGACGCTCGCCGTTGCGCCTTCTTCTCGTCGTCGTATTCCTCGTCTTCGGCTTGCGTGCGCTTTTGCAACGCGAACGTGAGCTGCCGGCGCGTGTCGCCGGCGAGCTTCGCCGAGTATGCCTTGTTGAACGCAAGAAGGAGCGCTGTGACCTGCGACTTTGACGCGTCCTTCAACACGCTCTCGTATGTGGCAATAAAAATTTCGACGGGAACCTTCTTGCCCAAAAAAGTCTGATTCACAGATTTGATCTGGCCAACCTTTTCAGCGTCGTGATTCGCGGCAATATCGAGGCGCGCATAGTAGCGGGCCATAAAATTCTGCTGCTCAACCTCAACCGTTGGCTCCTGAATATTGTCTGCCTCCGACAAGCTGAGCTGCGCGATGTCAACCTGCTGGAAGTCACGGCGGTTGCCAATGAGGCCCGGGTGCGCCTCGAGCATGTGGCTCTGCAGCTCCATTTGCGTGCTGAACACGATGTGCTTGTCGTCAAGACACGAAGGCACCATGCAAGCATAATGCTTGTCCGTGTAATGCTGCGAGAGCTCGTCGTAGGTCTTGAAGTAGCGCGGGTGCTGCGGGTCGCGGCGCTCGCAGATCTCACACCCAAAGTGCGTCTGGCGGCAATGCTTGCTAAACTCGGCCGTCGAGTAGAAGTACACGTTGCAGTACTTGCACTTGATGTGTTCTTTCTCGAGATGCTTGTGGTGGGCCTTGCCCGAGTCGAACGTTTGGTACTCGTCGCTGAACACAAACTCGTGCTTTGTACACACGTCGCAAAGCAGCTTCCCGTGGTCCTTCTGCAGATGTGCCTTCAGCTTCTTGTAGTTCTTCTGCTCCTCGTCGCAGTGCGGGCACGCAAACGACAGGATATGCGTGAGCTCCGCCGAGAGCTCGGGCGTTTCCGTCCTGATTCCATAGCGCCTAAAGTCAATGGTGGCATCCTCGGGCGCGGACTCGCTGTTTTGAAGCACGGCAACGTGTGGACCCGGCGCGCGGCAGTATGGACACGAGTCGTCCTTCATGAGCACGCGCTTCTTCAGCGTGCAGTTCAAGCACAGCGCGTGCTTGCACGGGTAGACACCGCGCTCGACGATGGGCTCCGCACACACACAATAGTCGATCATGCTAGTCCAGGCTGCTGTTCCGCTTCGTGTACGGCGTGCGAGCAATGTCTGTACGCGCGACTCGTGTGGTTGAAGAGTGGAAAATGGAACCTTGCCCCGGCCCTCCTCGTTATGGTTCGTGGCTACGGCCCTCGAGTCTGCTCTAATGTTCAAGTCCTTTATTTCGAGGTTTTTCTTTTTTTTTTTTTGGCGGAATAGAAGCGGTCTACCTCGAACACTCGAACGCCTTCTCGTCGTTTTGCTGAGTTCATACCGCTTGTTTCCGAATCGCCACATAAAAAACCGGTATTTGGGGCTAGGGTTAACACATGGCTGCGAAACTCGTGGGGCTGCTCGGCCAGGCCAAGTACGCGGCGTGGTCGCTCGCACACCGCGAGGCGCTGCGCCCGACGGCGAGCATCTCGTCGTTCGCGGACCTGCGCGTGCCGGAGTCGACGAAGCTTGTCATTCTTGACAAGGATAACTGCTTTGCGAAGCCGCATGCGCTCGCAGTGTGGCCCGCGTTCCGGCCACGCTGGGACGCACTCATGGCACTCAACGGCAAGGAGTACGAAGTCGTTGTTCTCAGCAACACGGCCGGGTATGCGGCCAAAGACCCCGATGGCGCGCTGGCCCGCCAGCTCGAAGACACCCTCGGGGTAAGGGTGCTGCGCCACACGGAGCCGAAGCCGGCGTGCTACGCGGAGCTGCAGCGGCAACTGCCGTGCCGACCGGACGAGACGCTCGTCGTTGGCGACCGCTTGTTTACGGACGTGCTCCTTGCGAACCTCATGGGTGCGCATTCTGTGTGGGTGCGGCCCGGCGCGCATCCGTCGTGGCTGAACCGCGCCGAAATGGCCCTCTTCTCGTAACCGCTAGTATGGAGTAGTCTTTAGTCTGATCTCTATTGTATATACATCAGTGGCTTTATGTACATGCGCGCACCTATTCGCCGCGTTTCAAGACCTTGTTTATGAGGCGCTTGAACAGACCGTCCTTGCTCACGCTGGAGCCGCCTGCGTTGTCCTCCTCTTCTTCCTGGATCTCGTGCAGCGGTTTATACTTGCGCTTTGCGTCCTTGTCGTTTGTTGCGTCCGCAAAGGCCTCCAGTAGCACCGTCTGCTCTTCAGTCTGCGGGCGCGGCACGCGGATATTAAGCGTCACCTTCAGGTCGCCACGGCGTCCGCTGGCCGACGGCTGGACGAGCGGGCTCGTGGGCATGCCCTGCCCGTTGATGACAATCTGCTCACCAAACTGCGATGCGGAGGGCACGTTCACGCGGATCTTGTGGCCGTCGAGGGTCGGCACCTCGATCTGCCCGCCGAGCGCCGCCGTCGTCATGGGCAGCTGCGCCGTGTACAGAAGGTCGTCGTTCACACGTGTGAAGTAGCGGTGCGGCTTGATGCCGATGCGCACGTAGAGGTCGCCCTTCGACGTCGACACACCAAGGCCCTTGCGCACGGGCGGCGCGTCACCCTCGCCGCGCTCGCGGATGCGCATGCCGTCCTTGATGCCGCCGGGAATGTCGACCTCGTACGTCTTCGTCACCGTGCGCGTGCCCTCGCCGTGGCACGAGCCGCACTGCGAGCTGCGGGGGATGACGACGCCGGACCCGCCGCACGTCGGACACGTCGACGCCATCTGGAAGCCGCCCTGAATGACATGCACGGTCGTTCCCGAGCCGTGGCAGGTGCCGCACGTTTTTGTCGTGTGGCCAGACTTCAGGCCGCTGCCGTGGCAGGTGTTGCACTCGTCAACGGCCGAGTACTTGACCTGCTGCTTCACGCCGTTCGCGGCCTGCTCAAGCGTGAGCTGCGTCAAAATCTCGATATCGTCACCCTTGAAGATCTGCTGGCCGCCGCGCCCGCTAGAGCGGCCCGTGCTCTGGCCCGTGAACGCGGAAAAGATGTCCTCGAAGCTACCAAAGCCGCTGCCGCCGCCGAAACCGCCGCTGCCGCCGAACGGGTTAAATCCGGCGCTGCCGCCGCCAAAGCCGCCGCCAAACGGGTTCCCGCCGCCTTGGCCCTGGCCGCCGAAGCCACCGGCACCGCCCTCGAACGCAGCAGCGCCAAATTGGTCGTACTGTCTTCGCTTCGACTCGTCGCTCAGAATCTCGTAGCTGCTCTGAATATCCTGGAACTTCTTGTCGGCGCCATCTTCCTTGTTCACGTCGGGATGGAACTTTTTCGCCATTTGGTAGTACTGTTTCTTGATGTCCTTGGCGCTGGCATCGCGCGCCACGCCGAGTACGTCGTATGGATCCTCCATGCGCGGCGCGACCGACGCATGGAACAGCCGCTGCTGCGGTTTAAGAATTGGCCTACATATGCTCTGTATGCGCCGCAGGCTCCTTGGTTTCACGAAGCTGAACATGCGAGTCACACGAAGCGAAGCCGAGGTCTAACGAACCAAATAAGTTCAAATTGGCTAGCGGCGTGAAATTTCCCAAAGACGGCTCACGTGCATTCTAGAAACGTTTGGGCTGGCGCGAGCCTCGGGCCCACGACGAGTGGACCCTTTCTCCCACCCCATCGAGCCCGCCGCCGGAGCTGCGCTAGCCTTATGTAGTAGCATCCAGGAAACGGCGCCTAAGTCACATGATGACGCGCGTCGCCCAGAGGAAAGGCGGGTAGGGGGGTGGGCGTATACAAGCCGTCAGTCAGCAGGCTTGTCAGTCAGCACAGGCTCGTCGTGGGCAAACGCATCTTTTCGTCATAGAGGGCGAATCGAGGGGAACCGGTTTGGCTTTGAGCATTCGCAGGATTCGTGCCGGGTGGAGCGAGCGAACGGGCGAGTACAGGTAGCGCTGAACTTGTGTATATATAGCGTGTAGATGTCTGAGGAGGTCCGCGAAGACTACCTCGAGTCTCTTGAGGAGCTCAGTGTGAACTCACGTCCCATAATAAAAACGTTAACAGAGATAGCGCAGGAAAACGTGGAGCATGCGCTAGCCGTCGTGGACGCCATCGAGACGCACACGCTGAACTGCCCGCCCCCTCACAAGCTGCCGGCCTTGTACCTCATTGACTCGATCTGCAAAAACGTTGGCGAGCCGTACAACGGGCTGCTGGCGCCGCGCATCACGCAGCTATTTGCCGCGGCGTTCACCGTGTCGCCCGAGCCAGTGCGCATGAAGATGAGCGAGCTGTTCAAGACGTGGACGGCGCCGCAGCCGCTGTCGGGCGAGCCCGTGTTCGCGCACGACGTGCTGCGGCAGATCAACGATTTCATGATGCGGCAGCAGCCGGCCACGGCCGCGCCGGTGCCGGCGGCGGCGCCGCCGCGGCCGCGCCTGAACCAGTCGGCGCTCATGGTCATTGTGAACCAGCTCGTGCAGCAGCTCGAGCAGGACGAGCCGGACGCGTTTACGGAGCGGCAGCTTGCGCTATTACGGCGCATCGAGGCGCGCGTGTCTGGCGTCGTCGATCCTAAGACGCTGCCGCAGATCCACGACGAGATCGAGGAGATCCGCGAGAGCCGACTACGGCACCAGGCGCGGCCGGCCGGCCGCGGCGCGCGCGGCGGCGGCGGCGGCGGCGGCGGGCGTGGCGCAGGCGGACGCGGGCGTAAGGAGCGCGATGCGCGCGGGCCCGGTGCGCGCGTGAACGGCGGCGGCGTCGACAAGATCACGGGCACGAACAGCGTGCCTCTCGGCACGCGCAAGCGCTCGGCGCTCGACGGCATTGACCTCGGCAAGCTTGCGCAGAGCCTCGACAGCGTGAAGCGCCAGCACATCGAGACGCCCGCGTTCGCCGGTCTCTATGTGCAGGGCTGGGACCTGGCGACGGCGGCGGCCACGGACGTGGACCCGCAGCTCATCGAGCAGCTCTACGCGCGGAACCTGCCCCTGCAGTGCTCAACCTGTGGCTACCGCTTCCACGACACGCGCGAGGGCCGCGCCGCAAAGGAGGCCGAGATGGACTGGCATTTCCGCGCGAACAAGGACATGATGGAGGGCCACTCGCGTAACCGCTGCTGGTTCCTCACAGCCGCGGCGTGGATCGCGTACCGCGACGAGGACGAGGTCCTCGGCATTGGCTCGGAGCTGGCGGCAAACAGCGTGAACGGCGAGGACGGCGCGGCGGCGAATGCCGGCGTTGATCTCGAGGCCGAGCGTGCGAAGTACATTCCCGTGCCGACGGACAGCGCCGCGCACTGCCCCGTGTGCCAGGAGCCGCACGAGACGTCGTGGAGCGAGGAGGCCGAGAACTGGGTGTGGATGAACACGGTCGACGTCGACGGGCACTACTTCCACGCGACGTGCTACGCAGACCCGCAAAACGAGGAGATCGTTGCGGCGACGCTGGCCGCGCCGCACGCCGCCGCCCTAAAAGCTGAGGCCGTTTAATGACGCGGGTCGGGCTGCCTAATTTGTATGTATTGTAAGTACGACCGTTTAATATTGGTGCACATCATCTGTGGGCAGGCACGCAGGCAAGCAAGCAGGCAAGCAAGCAGGCAAGCAGGCAAGCAAGCAAGCAGGCAGGCAAGCAGGCAGGCAGGCACGCAGGCAGGCACGCCGACAAACTCGTCGGCTAGCTGGCAAGCTCGCCGGCTGGGCCGCCAAACCGCATAAACTTCGCGCGCGGCGCGACGGGCCACTGCCTATTAGAACTCTATTTAAATTACTTGCGGTCCGCGGGCGGGTTCGAGATGCTGCTCCAGATGGCCGACCACACGTCCGAGGGCTTCTGCGTGGCATCAATGCCGTTCCAGATGCCCTGCTTCTTGTAGTAGCCGACGACGGGCTCCGTCTGCTCGTGGTAGGACACAAGACGCTTCTTCAGGGCCTCGACATTGTCGTCGCTGCGCTGCACGAGCGGCTCGCCCGTGACGTCGTCCTTCATGTCGTCCTTCGGCGGGTTGAACTCCTTGTGGTACGAGCGGCCGCTGGCCGGGTGGATGAGGCGGCCCTCGATGCGCGACAAGAGGCGGTCGTCCTCGATCTGCAGCTCCACAACGTTGCGCAGCGGCGTCTCGCGCTGCGCCAGCATCTTGTCGAGCGCCTCGGCCTGCGGGATCGTGCGCGGGAAGCCGTCCAGAATGAATCCGTTCTGGCAGGCCGGGTTCTCCTCGAGCTCAGAGTTGATCATGCCGACCATGATGTCGTCGCCAACGAGGCCACCCTCGTCCATGATGCTCTTCGCCTTCTTGCCCAGCTCGCTTCCGGCCTTGATCTGCGAGCGCAGCATGTCGCCCGTCGCAAGGTGGCATGCGTGGCACTTCTCAACCAGGTTCGGCGCCTGCGTGCCCTTGCCAGCACCGGGCGGCCCGATGAGAATCATGCGCAGCGCAAACGGCAGCTCAACTGCCGTCTCGCCGCTGCTCGCGTCATCAGCGCTCTCAGCCGGCTTCTCCTCCTCGTATTTCGCCGGGTCAAACCGCTCCACGCGCTCGTAGGGCTTCTGCTGCTTCACAAGCTCGCCGGCAGAGCCGCTGAGACCAAGGTACTCGTTGATAAACTGGAACATCGCAAGGTCAGACGCTTCTCCTCCTGGATACTGTGGTGCGGTGCGTTGGTTGGCCGAACCCGGGCTGCCATTGCCGAGTTATGCGTCTCGCCCGAGGAACCAACCTAGCCCAAGCACGTGATGCAAACAATCTAGCAGCCATGAATTTTTCAGTCTGCGCGACGACGGCGCCTGCGGGCGCAAGCGCGCGCAAGCGCGCGCCGATCTCGAAGTGTCGGCGCGCGTAAAACCGCTTAAACAAAATCACGTAGTTAAGCCTTAAAATTAGCTTCCAAAATTTAATTTGGCCCGGCGCTCGAACGCCTGCAATCGTGTGAGTAATGCGCGCGCAAGCGCGTGCAAGCGCGCCAGCGTGTGCCGGGCGGCGTGTTCAAAGCCGCGGTGGCTGCGGAAGGTTCAATGCTTAATATCGTTGTACGCGTACGCGGCTGTATTCTGCATTTGGGACGTGGGAAGCGCCTCCTCGTAGCTAGGCAAGCCACCGCTGCTCCGCGCGAAGTGGCCGTCCTTGGCGACCTGCATGCCGCTGGGCTCTAACGCGCCGAGTTTGCCGTCAGCATTTTGCGGCCAGCACGCGGCTGGCCCAATTAAGTTCACAGGAGTCTCGAGTGCCAAAGTCACGGCGTTGTTGTCTGGGTCTCTGCACTCGACCTCGAGCCTTAGGTCGTACGACACAGTAAGGGTTTGTGAGGCGAACTGCGCGGCAAGTACGGAGTCGACCTGGAACGCTTGCACAATACTACTAAGGTCCTCAGGCCCTTTTTGCACCGTGCGGTCTACTTCTGCTTCACCAAGACACAGCTTGTTCCGGTACGTGTCGTTTGATCGCAGCGGCTTTTGTACGGACGCCAGGCATCGCTGCACGAGGTACAGAGCCACGCGTGAGACGGGTACAGCATTGCACGGTGCTTCGAGTGTGAGGCCGAACTGCGGCATGAGTGGGCCCTGTGGAATGCCTGCTTCGGGGTACGTGAGCCGCATAACGAGCTCGTTCTCGCGCTCGCGCGCAGCTGCGTCCGCATCGCTCGATTTGAAAAGCGATGTGAGTATAGACGTTTCCTTGGCTTCAGCAACCGACTTTTGGCCGCTCAGAAGGGCCTGTCTGGCCAAGTCAGCCTGGCCAATCTGTTTGAGCGCTGCGTGCACGGGCACGGGTGTCTCAGCATGCACGCTGCCCCTGAGGTACCCTGCCCGGTGAGCCTTGGCTCTGATCGTCCATTCAACGCCGATTTTAAGACGGTTGCGTGTGGGCACGGGCGAGTGAGGCGGGAGCATGTTCGCCGCATTAGGAATGACGACGTTGAAATTATAACTGTGCTTGCCCCTCTCAAACGTCATGTCTCCTCCGGCCGCATTGCCGTCATCAATGTCGAAATTACAGGCCAGTTCTACGTGCCTTTTGTGGGCGCGGAATGCGCTCGGATTAACCGTCGTGAACGTGTCCTGTTTACGAGCGGGCTTCCCTTTTAGCCGGCGACGCGCCACGCGCCGTGCATGCCTTTCCTCCTCCCTCTCCATCATTGGCTGCTGCCCTTCGGGACTCTGGGCTACAGCACTGTATTCGTCGCATCGCAGGTGGACCTGAATGTCCTTTAGCGTGACCGTGCTCGCGAGCACCGTCAGATGCACGCGCCCGCTCACCGTACTGCCGGGCGTGTAGAAGGGCAATGGTCCCCCATTCACCTCCACAAACAACTCACAGGACTTTGTGCCGATCATTGTCGTTTTAGATAACGAGATCAAGCTAGCGAGTCGTCGGCGGCCACGGCCGATTTGCGTGCGGCACGGATCGCGGCCGCAGCCCCAGCCCCGCCCGAACCCTTCGGGTGTCGAAATGACGTAGTGCGTGGTGTGGGTAGGCGGTGCTACTGCGCGCGGGCCTCATTCGTGCACAGCCGGCCGAGCTGTGTGAATGTAAAATTTTAATGGAACACTATATCTCGTGAGCGGAGCCGGCAATAGAGTTCATGCGATGCGCGTGCGCCGGCGCCGGCGCTCGGGAACGGTGCATCACTTCAGGCCGTTATAGGTATCCTCGTCGATGACGCGCGTTGTGGCCGGTAATGCCTCCTCGTAGCTGGGTAGATAGCTGTCAGTTGGCTGGTCGGCTGCCTGTGTCGTGTCGCTGGACGACGACTCAGAGTCGGAGCTGTTACGCCTCGTTGGCACCGGCGCGCGTGCGCGCGCGTCGTAGCTGCCGCTCGACTTTGACGGCCAGCACAAGGTAGGCCCTAGTACATTCACGGGCACCTGGAACGAGACAATGTTCGGCTTGTTCTCCTTACGCGACGCGCACTCGACAACTATGCGCAGCTCGTACGAAATGGTGACGGAGTTCGACGCGAAAGGCGCGGCAAACACGTCGCGCAGCCTGAACGCAGACACGAGTTCGCTGAAGTCTTCGGGCTCGGGGCGCACTACGCGCACGATCCGGGTTTGGCCCAGCACGTACATGTTTCTGTAGACATCGTTGACCTGGCGCTTCTTGTGCACGGACGCGAGGCAGCGCTGCACGAGGTAGATACTTATGCCCGTGACGGTGACCGGCCCGTAGGGAGCCTCGAATTTCAGAGAGAAGTCCGGGCTCAAGGGGCCCTGCGGGATGCCGATCTCCGGGTAGCCAAGGCGCACAATGAGCGTTTGCTCGCGACGCCGCGCGTCCGAGCCGGCGGAGATGTCAACGCTCATGCCGCCGAGATACGAGCCGAGCGACCATTTTTTGTTCTTGCCGAGGAATCCCTGGCCGCTGAGCTCGCCGCGCCGCGACATGTTGCCCAGCTCGGCGCGCGTCGGCATTGGGTGCACGGGTATCTCGGCGACGGCACGCACGCTACTTTTGAGGTGTCCCGAGCGGTGCGCCACCGCCTTTACCGTCCACTCGACGCCGATTTTGAGCCCGTTGCGTGTGGGAACGGGCGAGTGTGGCGGCAGCATGTTCACGGTCTCGGGTAGCACAATGCGGAAGTCGAACTTGTGCGTGCCGCGCGGCAGCGCCTGCCGCCGGCCGTCGACCTCCTCGGCCACAAATACGTTCGCCGTGAGGTCGATGTGCCGTTGGTGTTCTTCCACGGCCGACGGGCGCGCCGCCGTGAACGTGTCCTTGCCATCAGAGCCGCGGCCCTTGCGCTCGCGTCTCGCGGCCTTGCGCGCGTGCTTCGCCTCCCGCTTTTCGAGCTTCGCCTGCTTGCGGCCGGTGTCCGAGGCCACGGCGCTGTACTCGTCGCAGCGCAGCTTCACCTGCACGTCCTTCACGAGCACGCTGCTGGCCGTCACGACCAGATTCACGCGCCCGCTCACGGTGTCACCCGTGCGGTAGAACGGCTGCGGAATTGGGTCCAGCTCCACAAAGATGTCGCACGCCTTCCCACCCAGCATTGCCACATTCGGCGGCGAGGCACCCCGGCCGCTGCCCTTATATCTAATTGTCGTTTACTCACTAAACGCGACTCGCCATCACCCACCCTACACGCACACGTGAGACACAGCCCATGCATGCTAATGGCAGCAGCGGCCGTTACGCGATCTAAATATAGCGCCGCCACGATCAGCACGGCTGGGGCCACGCCTGGGGCAACAACGACTGGCGTGCGGCGCAGCGCAGCGCAGCGCAGCGCAGCACTGTTACGTCGCTTACATGCGGCGCCCACAGCCGCCGCCGCCGCCGCAGCTGCCCGCGACCGACGTATTTATTATTCATGTATGGTAATGCCTGCGTTCAGCGCTTACTTTATGTAGCGTCTCTGACGGCCCGCGCCTAGATCTTCGCGTCGCTGGCCTTCACCGTGTTCTCGAGCTTCTCTGCCCACTGGTCGACCGTCCAGCTCGAGCTGATGGACGCGTCCTCGAGCCCGTTAATGAGCACGGTCGGCGTCACATGGATCCCGTTCTGACGGCCGAGCTTCACAAAGTACTTCAGGTCGTTCGCAATCGGCGAGCCTGGGTTCTTGAACTCGCCGTGGCGGTCAATGCTTGTGAGCCGCAGGAACTCCTTCTTGTCGACGCCGACGCTCGCCGCGAGCTCGGCCAGCTCGTCCACAATCTGCTGGCGCGTCTTGTCCACGGCGTACACGTCGTAGTACTTCTCGCTCTCGGCAAACAGCTTCGCCGAGAACTCCCAGAACTTCGCCGCATCGATCTGGCTGACGGCAATGCCGGCCTCGTGCAGGTACGAGCCCTGGCCGTGCCAGGGCTGCGGCTGGTGCTGGAACACAAACGTGAACTTACCGGGGAACTTCTTCTCGGCCGCGGGTGCCACGGACTTGTAGATAGTCTCGAACGACTTCTTAGAGAACGGGCAGACATAGTCCCACCAGAACTCAATCACGGTGGGACCTGAGCCAATTGCCTGTGCCTTGAACCGCGGGTTGACCATTGCTGCTACGAGATTGCGATGCTGCTGCTCCCACGCGGCGGTGCAGCGGTGCGTTATATAGTTGTGGGGCAGCCACCGCAATTCGATACGGGGTTAGGGGTCACGCGCCTGCCCCTGCCGTAATGGCCTGTGGTTCGCACGAATTTGAGGCAAACGGGCCCGCACCGCGCGCATTATACCCCCGCATTGGGCTGCTGCTCAATGGCGCGCATTAACTAGATTAGTTCGCGGCAGTGCCACGAACCGCCCTTAACGTTAAGGCAATTTCAGGTTATCCACAAGCTGCTCTCTATATATATACAAGTTTTATATTTCAGCGCGCGCAAACGGCACGCAAACAATGCGCAAAACGGTGAGCAAACAATGCGCAAAACGGCGCGCACGTCGCGCCATTTCGATTGCCGCAATTCACGACTTCTTTTGCGCGTTCTTGATGGTGTCAAAGATGGACATGCCGCCGGCGACCATGCCGCCCATGTCGTCGAGCTTTGCCGGCACGACGACGCTCGTGCCTTCCTTGGCCAGCTTCTCGAACGCACGGATGTAGCTGTTCGCGACCTGCAAAGCCACGGCGTCGCGGCCCTGCTCGTTCGCAGCCATGGCCTCCGCAATAGACGCGATGCTCTGCGCGACGCCCTGCGCCTGCAGCACCGTCGTCTGCTTCTCGCCCTCGGCGCGGTTGATTGTTGCCTGCAAGTGGCCCTCGCTCTCGAGAATCTCGGCCCGCTTCGCGCGCTCGGCGCTGACCTGGCGATGCATGGCGTCAAGCACGTCCTTCGGCGGCCGGATGTCCTTGATCTCATAGCGCAGACACACGATGCCCCACGCCTGCGCGGCCTCGTTGATGGTCGTCGTGATGCGCTCGTTCAGCTCCTGGCGCTCGCGCAGCACCTGCTGCAGCGACAGGCGCCCGATCTCGGAGCGCATGGCCGTCTGCGCGAGCTGCGACACAGCGTAGTTTGCATCCTCGACGCCGTAGCTCGCGCGGTACGCGTCCATAACCTTCACGTAGAGCACGCCGTCGAGGTGCAGCGTCACGTTGTCGACAGTGATGGCCGACTGCTGCTCGATCTGCACGGCCTGCTCCTTCAGCGACTGCACGTAGCGCACCTTGTCCAGAAACGGCAGAAGCACCGCCGCGCCGGGCGAGAGCACGCGGTGGAACTTGCCCATGCGCTCGACGACCCACGCCTCCTGCTGCGGCACGAACCGCACAATGAGGTTCGCCGGCAGCGTGCGCTTCTGGAAATATGTCATTGCGTCGTTCGCAAAGCCGCGGCGCACGGCGCCGTACGACGCCTGCAGCGCGGGGCGCTGCGCCGCACGAAGCGCGCTTCTATTCCAGGCTAGCATGTGTTTACCGTCGCGGTTGTGCGCTTGACTCAGAATTCGTAATTGAACCTGTGGACGATGACTTGTGGACCCTCAGCGTATGTTAGTCATCAAGCCGGCAACCTACGGGGGTTCAGGCAGCAGGAGCCTCGCCGCGGTGGCACAGAGCCCCCGCCGGGACTACCCTTGCCGGACTGTCAAATGGGTATCCCCGGCACGCGCTGCACCGGCGGCACTAGTCGCGCACCGCTGTGGCGCCCCCTCCATCCATTGCTAAAATAGCGCTCGTGCCGCGACATCGATCTCGGCCGGTAAATTCGTTGCTGCCGCAAATCGACGCCGCCGTCTCGCGCCATTGCCCGCGCGTAAAGTCCGGTCCGGTATGTACTCATTGCGAGTGCAGCCGTCTTGAGCCGGGCTGGTGCGAGTCTTCATTCGGCTCTTCGCCTGCGGGCACGGCAACGCTGTTGCAATCTATGGGCGCCGTTGCTTGTGCAAGAGGTGCGTTAACCTAACCGCAAATCGATAATATGCCAGACATTCGTCGGCCCCGGCGCCATTGCGTGAACGCGAAGAACTACAGTGCGCGCCATTCTAGAACTAGAGAGCATTTCGTCAACTTGGCGAAAAAGAGTGTATAAATACCCTAGGGGCGGCAACGAATTGAGGAGCCCTGGGTGCGGCGTCTGGCGCGCGCAGGCGCCATCGTGAAGCTGTGCGCCGCAGCGTCGCGTCATCGAGATACCACGAGCATGGCTGGAAAACCCTGCATATCTACATAGTCAAATATAACGGTGCGATATATCAGGTGCTCGACATGCCGGCCCGTGCGCACCCAGCCCCTCTAAGGGGCGCCTCTAAGGGGCGCCTCTAAGGGGCGCGCGCGCACTATATAAACGGGCCATCCCACCCTGCTTTCAGTGCATCCAGCACAAGAATGACCGGCCACATTCACATTAGCCTCGTAGGCAAGCTGCGGAAGGACCGTCAGCATGCGTCTCGCAAGCTGAAGCTGCGCGCCGTTGTCCCTGACAAGCTGCAGAACCAGGTCTACCAGTACATCGCCACGGTGAGCATTGGCACGCCCGCGCAGGAGACGCAGGCCGCCATCGACACGGGCTCGTCAGACCTGTGGGTGTACTCGTCGCAGTCGGGCCTGCCAAACTCGTTCAATGCGTCCAAATCGTCCACGTACAAGCATTTGAACAACAACTTCTCGATCCAGTACGTGCAAGGGTCGGCCGCGGGCTCCTGGAACACAGACACGGTAGGGTTCGGCTCGGACACGGTCAAGAACCAGCAGTTCGGCACCGTCGACAACCAAGCCGAGCAGGGCGAGGATGTTGGTGTGTTTGGCATTGGGCAGGTCTCGCAGGAGACGACGGCCGAGCAGTCCGGCGGCCAGTACTCGAACTTCCCGGCGTCATTGAAGTCGCAGGGCGTCATCAGCGTCGTCGCCTACTCGCTGTACCTCGACAGCATCAACGCGAAGTCCGGCTCGTCCATCACGTTCGGCGGCGTCGACAAGTCGCGCTACACGGGCCAGCTCTACACGGTCCCGTTCACGTCGAGCGTGCAGTTCAGCGTGGACTTCACCGTCCTCGGCACGCCCGGCAACGGCGTGCTCGACTCGGGCACATCGCTCGTGTACCTCGACAAGAGCGTCACGGACAACATCGCGCAGACGTACGGAGCACAGTGGGATGCGCAACAGCAGGCGTACTTTTTGCCCACGGGCTCGCAGCCGCAGTCGCAGGACCCGCTCGTGTTCAGCTTCAGCGGCGCCGAGGTGAAGGTCCCCGTGTCGGAGCTGTTTGTGTCCGACGAGCAGTCTGGCGAGACGCAGCTGCTCATCCTGCCAAACTCGCTCTCGCAGGGCGTCACGCTGCTCGGTGACAGCTTCTTGCGCTCGGCTTACGTCGTGTACCACCTCGAGTCGAATGTCGCCGGCATTGCTCAGGCGAACTGGAGCCCAGGCACGTCGAACATTGTGGACATCACCGACGGCTCCATTCCGGGCGCGAAGCCGGCGCCGCAGGCCAGCTCAGGCGGCTCCGGCTAGGGCATCAGCGGCCTTTAGACACAGGCTCCCGCACTCGCCGCATGCATTGTACACGCCACTTTTTAGACGGAGGCATTAACACGTTTATACTTTTTTACGTCCACATAGACCGTTGCCGATCATCCATCCCGTAACGTACATGCACGCGCAGCGCGGCTTTGCTAATCCTTGCAGAAGAAGCACGGGTCGGCGGGCTAGCCGCGCTGCCGTGCTACCAAATATTTACTTGTAGCCGTTCGCTTTTCTAGAACTGCAGATTGTGTGAACTACTAAATGCGACTAGGGCTCCAGAAGCCTACTCCGAGCATTCAGCGAAACGTTGCAGCAGGTGACACAACCCAGCACCAGCACCGTGCCTGCGCATACTGGGTGCGTCCCGGGCTGGAGCCATTGGCCCCTCATCGCGGCTGGCATGCAGTGGCTCAATATATAATCTATTAGTACGCTCTGCAGCGGATCTGCACCGTAATCGCAACGGCCCCCAGCGCGATCTGCGTGCGGCGCAATGCCAGCCTAGGTTTTTGCAGCGGTGCACAGAATGGCACCGCTGCAGTTGTGGGCCAAAATGAACTAAAAGTCAGCTTAGCGGGGGTGTGGGGGGTTGCGGAGAAGTTGTTTTAGCAACGCATCGATTAGTCCGCTGGGGTACATAGCCAAACACGGAATCTCTGACTGCTCACTACAAAAGAAATACGCGCGGTTTCGAGCCGAACAGCCGCGTCCAGCTTGCGTTTTTTCCGCTCAAGCTTGCCAAATTCCTTGAACCCTGCCGCGGGGGGCAGGATTCTCTCTAGGGTTGGGTCAGTTGGAACCTATCCACATCTTATTTATCCACGGACTTGAGGCCCGGCGGTGAGAGGCATTCGATCCGTGCAGCGTGGAACTACGGTTTGCACGAGGAGAATTTCTCTTGAACGGCGCGGTACGACCTCCCCAACTCGTGAGGTTGCCGAATTTTGCTAGAGCCGGTGCGTGACGATGATGATGCTGAACTTTGCCGACTATAAATGGGAGACGCCGTTCTCGTGGCAGCCTGTCCTCGACTCGGACGAGCTGCCGCTTAGCGACGAGTACGCTAATTCGGCCCTCTGTCACGTCGGAGACACGCAGATCGCCATTTTCCGCTCAACCGAAAACCGCCTTTTTGCATTGCAGAACCTGTGCGGCCATCGCGTCGCGTTTGTCCTCAGCGAGGGCACGCTCGGCGTCGACAAACTGACCGATAGTACCTACGTGATGTGCCCGCTGCACCGCCGCAAGTTCTTTCTGGATGGCGACCTCAAGGGCCGCACGAAGACGGGCATGGCAAAGGGCCACTCCATCGCCACGTTTCGCATTAAAGAAGAGGACGGACACATCTGGGTAGAGCTGCCGGACGCTGCTGAGCTCGACGCGGTGCTGGGGACGCACCGGTGGCTGCCGGCACGGCCAGACGCGGCGCGACCGAAGGCGCCAAAGTTCGGGTCCGCCTCCACATCGCGGTTCTCCGCCGCTGTAAAGAGTACCTCAGGCCATGCCGCGAGCTGTGCAGCTACTTGCGGCTCGAGTAATACACGGCCAAATGAAAACGGCGTCGCCGGAGCGGAGTGTACAGGCGGCCCCGTGCCGGCGTGTCACAAGCGAGGCTTGTCCGATACGGAAAACGACTCATCCGCAGCGAAATCCCGACCTACAGAGCCGCAGGACCCCGAATCTGAGCCCACAGTATGTCCTGTGGCGAAGGCCGAGGCATTGTGTTGGTAAACAACAAGCCAAGGGGTGCTTACTTCTCTGCTGCTGCCGCTGCTGCTGCTGCCTGCTGCTGCGGTTGCTGCGGTTGCTGCGATCGCCGCCGCCGCCGCCGCCGCCGCCGTCGCTGCATATTTATTATTATTAGACGTTTTTTATTAGTACATGCATACTCCATGTAGATGGGCACCGATAGACTATAGAGCTAATTCATACGGAGATGGAAGCAGAGCAAATGAAATCAAACAATCAGCACAGACGAACCGGCCAGCAGGCTGTGCTGTGGAGCGCATCAGTACAGCGCGTCCTGCTCATGCAAATACAGACTTCGCAACCTGCTTCTGGCCGTCCGTGAGCTTGTTGAACATCTCCATCTGCTTCTCGCTCGGCAACGTCGCAAGCAGCGGCTTCACCTGGCCGACGACGCGCTCAGCGGGGCTGCCGCTCAACGTGTTCGCGGCCAGGGCCGCCACAATCGCTTGGAACGCGACATCAACATGCTCCAACACGACAGGATGCTTCTTCTCCAGTAGCTCCGCCAGGAACATGTATGGGAACACGACGTCCTCCGCCTCGTGCGTGATGGGCAGCGTCTTAAGCCACGCCGCCAATGCTATGTTCATCTGCTCGGGACCGAGGCCCGACACAGCGTGCGAGCGCAGCACGCGCGCAATGGCCGCGCACTCGCGCTCGGTCGCGGCGACGTTCGCAGAGTCGCGCGCCTGCGGAAGCGACGCGGTCGTGATCATGGGCTCCAGCGTCTGCAGCACCAACGGCGTGAGCGCCGGCGCACCGTGCTGCGCAATGCGCGCGACCGTGCGGGCCGCTGACGCACGCACAACGGCCGCCGCGCTTAGAGCACCCAGGACAAACGAGCTCAGGCTCTCCACAGCTTGCGTGCCGGCCTCCTTGCCGAACTCAACCGCCTCGGCCAGAAGCCCGAGGGCGAAGATCTGCGCGTCCTGCGCCGGCGAAGACGCAAACTGCGTCATCGCCTGCACGAGCTGCGTGAATAATAGGGTCAACGACTCGGCGCCGTAGGTGCGGAACAAGGTGTGCACAAACCGCAGCGCAGCGTCCACGAGCTCCTCGTCCTCACGCTCCTCTTCGTCCTCCTCAACGTCCTCCTCCTCGAACTCATCCCACTCGTCTTCGTTGCGACGGCTCGTTGTACGGCCCTCCGCGGCCCTGACGTCGAGCCTTTGCTTCAGCTGGGTCAGCACCTCGACAAGGGACGAGGACAGAGTCGCTAGGTCCTGCGCGCTGAGCGCAGCCGGACCAATAAGCTCCACGCATCGGTAAATAGTGAGCAGCACCTCTGCCGTCATACCAGCGGACTCGCGGTCGTTGCGGAGCACGCCGGACACGAGGCTGCTCAGCAGCGGCTGCCACAGAGCCAGCACGTCAGGACTGTCTTTAGCGCCGTTAAAGTGCGCCTGGCCACAAGCCACGAGATGCGGCACAAGCTGGCACGAGTAGGTACGCACGCGCAGGTTGTAGTAGAACTTGATGCCTGGCTGCACGACCTCTTGCAAAATCTCGGGCACATACGGCCAGAAGTCGGCCCCGAGCTCGCGAGGATATACATGTAGCAACTCAATGGCGCTGGCCTTTTCCTCGAACGCGGCCGTGTGAATTCCCAGCCACTGGCCGGAGTACTTCACGACCTCCCAGCCCTCGGCGTCGCGCAAGCTCTCGGCCTGATCCACATCGAGAATGTGGCACTCGACCTGGCTCTTGGCCGCTGCCATGAGCTGCGGCATGACGACAGGCAAGTACGGCACAAAGTCGCGGCCAATGACGCGGCACAGGCGGCCCCACGACTGCATGAGGAACGCGTGGCACGGGTCCTCCTCCTCGCCCTGCTCGGTCTGAATGAGACCGTCCGGGTTCTGCTGCTGGATCTGCATAAGAATAGCGCCCAGCTGCTGCATCTGGGGCAGGAACTTTTCGCGGCCCACGGCCAGGGCAATGAGCGTCGAGCACTCGATGGCCTTAGCCTTCAGTAATCGGTACTCGGCCGGCACGTCCGTCGTCATGATGTTCATGACGAGCGGCATCAGCGTATCGTAGTACTTCGTGAACAGCTGCTCGGCGCTGTCAGCGACCATGGCAATTGTAGTGAGGGCCTGCTCCTGCACGTATCGTTTCGGGCTCTGCACAAGGCCAACGAGGCGCGTGAGCAGATCGTCAAGGTAGGGGTCCATCGTCTCCTTGTCGGCGGCATCGCTGAAATTGACGAGCGCCGCCGCAGCGTGCGCCTGCACCTTGAACGTGGACTCGTTGCCAAGCTTGCCGATAAGAGCCGGCAGAATGCGGCTGCCGAACTGTTCCTGGATATCCGGCGCGAAATCCGTGCTCAGCTGGCCCAGCGCGTTACAGGCACCCCACTGCACGCGTGTGTGCGGGTCGCCCAGCAGGGGCACAACGGCTTCCAAAATGTGGTCCAGCGACGTGATCATGACGTCGCGGCAGCCCTCAGCCGCGTTCGAGAGCGCCATGAGCGCGGCGAAGCGCTCGCGCCACTCGGAGCTCTGAATGAGCTGCGGCAGGTACTCGAACAACGGCGGCACAATGACCTCGCCACCAAGGCTCAAGCTGAGGCGGTCCGTTACGAGCTTCGCCTCGCTGTGCATGGCTTCGTCCTCTTCGATCTGCTCGCTATCGTCCGTGTTGTTCCAGTCAGCACCATCTTCATCGTCGATGCCAACCTCGGTCAGCATCTTCAGCAGGGATGGCACCATTTGCGCCGCGTACTTCGGCTCCTGGCGACACATATTCGGTGCCTCCTCAGCGAACGCGGCCATGAGCTCCATGGCGCTCATGCGCACGGGCTCGTCGAGCTCCGTGTCGCTGGCCACGCTTAGGCTGAAGTCGATGAGCGTCGAGAAAACCGACTTGAACATGCGCGGCGCAATCTCGGCCAGCGTAATGAGGCTCTCGAGCACGCTTGTAAGCTCGGCCTCGTTCTGGTTCTGGCGCAGCGGCTCCATGACGTTGAGCAGCGCCGGCAGCAGCGGCTTAAACAGGCCCCATGTGCTTTTTGGCAAGAAGCTGAAGAACGACGCGAACGCGCTCGTCGCCGCCGTGCGCACGGTCTCGCTCGGGTCCTCGAACCCTTGCATGACGAGGGTGATAACGCCGCCTATGAGGTCCTCACGGTCCTGCAGCAGCTCCGGCGCCGAGCCGAGCACCCTAAACGCGGCCTCGCGGATAGACGCGTTCTCGCTGTTTACGGCCTGTGCAATCGTTTCGAGCAGCCCCGGCCACGCCGTGGCAACGGGGTCAGATGTAGACGGCCGTGCAAGCTCAGCAACGGCGTCGGCGAGCTTGTGGCGCGTGAATGGCTGCTGCTCCGGCGCAAGCATGCCCTGCAGCACGAGCTCGCGCACCTGGCTACGCGCCTCAGGTGAGACGTGGTCCACAACGCGCAAAAGCTGCGGCGAGTCCGTAGCTACCCGTGTCGAGCAGCGCCGCAGAATGACTGCCGCTGACGAGCGCTGCGTGGGCTCGCCGGCCGACGCGAGCTGGGCCAGGCCGATGAGCAGCTGCGCGGGGCGGTCCCCGCCGGCGTCGAGCCAGTCGGTATAGAGCGCTGTTTCGGCAGGCATCCGCACGGCGCTGTCGCCGCTTTGGACTTGCACAAGCAGCGTCGACAGCTTCTCGAGTGCGCTCATGTGCGATATCAGCAGGGTCGAAACACCGATCCTAATGACAAATATTTTTTCCCGCCGCCATGTAGGTCGACGACCGTGGCAGCTCGCGTGTCACGTGCGCCGTCGCCCGGTCGCGCTGAAAATAAAATAATAAACGCGTTCGCCGCCGCGCCCGAGCCGGTTTCTCCGAGGCGGCATTGGGACTTGGGGTAGGTCCCATTTTAGGAAACAGCGTATTTTCGGCTGCATTGTGCTCAGCGGCGCCCGCTCGTTTGGTCTGCGGCGCCACACTTTTTGGTGCGGCGCATTTGACTATATAAACAGACTGATGAAAATTTCAGCAGGAGACTTGAAATGGACGTGAAAGAGTGTTCGCGCTTCTTGGAGGCGTGCTCCCTATCTTGACGATGCTAATGGAGGAAACCGTGTACCTAGATATTCCCCGTTTGTTAGTGTAGCCACAACCGCATAAGGGTCAGCATCTACGGCACAAATTATACACGTCTACGAATTCATGGCTCGCTTATGGACGCATTTACTGGCGGCGAGGACGAACCTAATCGGCTCGCCGCACGGCACTAGATAGTGCTTCAGCGGGCGCCATTGTACGAACATCTAAAATAGCGGCAAACTAGCCTTGACTGAAACCAACTCCAAAGTAGCAGGACTCCTCTAAGTCCGCGCGCCCGCGAACTTCTTCCAGTGTCTTCTTTCACTCGAGGTTTACTGCTGCATTCTGACCGCCCTGCATGTGATGCGATGTGTGTGGGGTGCGTCGGCACGTGGTCCATCGAATGGGCACCGAGCACTCGTCTTTGCAGTGGGCCTGGTTCTACATAAACCGGCAGCGCTGTGCAACAAGGGCGGGGGGCGCTCAGCGTAGCTGGAGTGTGCGAAAATGCATTTCGCCAGAACTCTTGATACTGGCGCTGTTCCGGAGTGGCGCAGCCGCTACCTGGACTACTATAGAGGCAAGAAGCTGATTGCACGGCTCGAGAAAGCCAGCCCGAACGCACGCCCGCCAAACTGGGATTTGCCGCCGCCGGCAATGCCCCCACAGTCCTCAGATCGGCACGGCAGTCCTGACGGTCCGCCGCCGCCACCGCCGCGTGCCGCTACGTTTAGCGGGCCCGTGACGGAGAACTCGCCCTTGCTCGAGGCGGGCGAGATCCTGTACCAAACGCCGCCGGACGACACGCCGCGTGAAACTCTACCGGGAAGTATCCCCATGCAGGCGATGTCGAGTCCCGGTGGGCCGCAGAAGGCGCAGCGCATTGTGTTTTTCAACTGGCTGAACCGCGAGGTAACAAAGGTCAACTCGTTCTATATCGAGAAAGAGGACGAGGCCGAGGTCAAGATGCGGCTGCTCGACGTGCAGATCGGCCATTTCATGCAGCACAAGGCTGAGCACCGCAAAATGCAGTCCACGCTCGTGCCGCAGGCGAACTCGTTCCTAGACCGCCTCGACCTGCCCTCGCTGCCAGCCGCATTGCAAGGTAAAACGCCAAAGACAGCGCCGCGCTCCGTCTCTAGCGCCCACGTTCGTGATTTTGCGAACAACTACGAGCACATTGGGTACTATCAAGCTAAGTCCATGCTGCGCATTGCCATGCTCGAGTACTACCAGTTTTTGCAGCAGCTGAAAGGGTTCCGGTCTCTGAATGAGTCCGCTATCCGCAAAATTGTCAAAAAGTTCGACAAGCAGCTGCGGTTCCACACGCTGGACAAGTACATGGAGGAGCTTGCGCCCATGCGCTTGTTTTCCAGCCACATGCTCGATGACCTCATGCGCAACTGTGAAGATATGTTTGCAAAGACATTCACGAAGGCTAATCATAAGGTGGCCATGGAGGAGCTATCCGTGAACCGACTGAGCAGTCGGGATCCGCACAATGAAGAGGTTCTTGCTACGGGCGTGCTCCTGGGGTTATCTCTGCCTCTCGTCATCTTGGGCCTGTACCAAGCTATCCGTGGGCTTCAAGCGCATCCATGGCAAAACCACTTTTTACTGCAAATTTGGGGCGGCTTCATTCTCGTCGCTGGGTTCCTTGTCGGGTTCGGTGCGAACCTGGCCATCTGGACACACTACCGCGTGAATTATCCGTTTATCCTGGAGCTCAATCGCACAACCATGCTGGATTTCCGACAGTTCACGCTGCTACCGGCCCTTTTAGTGTTCTGGCTAGGGCTCTGCGGTTGGCTCACCTTCAACACATCCCAGCACTTCCACATTTATTACCCTTGCCTGTTCCTCGGCGTGGCAGTGCTGGTCTTTGCATTTCCCTATGGATACTTCTGGAACTCGCGGAAGTGGCTGCTGCATTCGCTGTGGCGCCTCGTGTTCTCGGGCCTCTACCCGGTAGAATTCAGAGATCTTCTCATGGGGGATGTTATGTGTAGCTTGGCGAACCCGTTGTCTAACATGGAGATCTTTTTCTGTGTCTATGCAGCAACGCCGCACTGGTGGTCTGGAGCCGGCGCCGTGCATGCCCAGCGCTGTACAAGCTCGCACTCGCGCGCCCTGGGGTTTTTGAACTGTCTTCCGGGTATCTGGCGCTTTCTACAGTGCTGGCGACGTTTCGGTGACACGCTTGATTGGTTCCCGCATTTGCTGAATGCGGGGAAGTACACATTCACCATATTGTACTACATGTCGTTGAGCCTGGCTCGGATATCTCCCCATAGCAGTGGGCTCAAGGCCATGTTTATCGTGTTTGCGCTCATAAACGGTGTTTACTGCGCCCTTTGGGACGTCATCATGGACTTCTCTCTAAGCCCATTTGAAGGCTTGCGTAAGGTCCTAGTGTTTCCGCGATGGACTTACTGGTTCGTCGTTATTGTGGACCCTATAATGCGTCAGAACTGGGTTCTGTACGCTATATTTTGGAATGATAAGGGTCAAGGCGCTAAGTGGAGCTTCGTAGTAGCCTTTATCGAGGCAAGTCGAAGAGTTTTATGGGTGCTGTTCCGTGTTGAGAACGAGCACGCCGCCAACATCTCGCGTTGCCGCGCCTTCAAGGATCTGAACTTGCCCTATGATGATCCACACGAGGCACAACTCATTGAAAACCATGCACGCCAAGACATGGAGGCCGGTGCCGTGCCTCCTCGCCGGTCGAGTACATTTCCAAGTCCGATACCGTTCCGCGGCAGCAGCACTGCGTCGTACCCAGTCACTCCATTGTCACTGGGCATGTCTCCGCGCGTGCACTTTGCGCATGTTAACGATTTCCAGCGCCGCAGACCGAAACCGCACGAAACTGAAGGCTAGATTCAGATTAGATTAGATTAACCCTGGTGCTGCTTAATGATAATGTATAAAGGAAACCTAATGACGCTGTATTAATCTACACTTGCACCTTGGCGTAGCTCGGCGGCTTGAGGCGACGGTTCACCAGCTTCGCAATCCACGGCAGAATCACTGCGGAAGTCACGATGATTGCCACGATGCCGTATGAAAATGGATTTCGCAATGCATCAAGGTCGAAGTACTCATCAAGGAACGGCACGCTCGCGATATAACCAGCCAGGGTCACTAGCTCAGACACGACCATGTACCTGTTCCATGTGGCAATCTCGATGGCAATAATCGCCAGCTCCGTGAACACGAGCGAGCTGAAGCTTATCATCACGAGCCGCTTAAACATCTCCTGCTTGAGCGAGTCTTTGCCCAACAGCAGCTGCGATACGCCCTGAATGAGAATCCCTTGGTAAAAAGACACAGCCACCCAAGCAAAAAACGAGCGATAGGACAAAGAGCGGCCATCCTTGAGCTCTGCGTACAGCTCCGGGTACATGCGAGTCAGATGCTCGTCGATGTCATGGTCTGTGACCAACGAAAACACCGGCATCATTGTATAAACAGTTGCATAACCAACCATGAGCCAGCCCTGGTATAGTGCAATCGGGGCGTAGCGCGAGCATATCGAGTAAACGGCCTGGCATACCGAGATGATGAGTCCTCGGTGTATGACCACCTGAGCGAGCTTGGCACTTCGTTTGTACGAGTTGCGGCCGTGCCAAAGCAAGAGCTTCGTGAGGTGAAAGAAGCGTGTGACGGAAAAGTCTGCCGCCAAAGACGCCTGGCGCCCCTCTTTGCCGACAATTCCGACGCCGATATCGGCTGCTTGAATCATGGAGACGTCGTTACCACCGTCACCAATCGCGGCCACACGACGTCCTGTAAGTGTCTTGACCAGTACGGTAAGATCGGCCTTCTGTTGAGGCGTACAGCGGCAGGCAACAACTACCGGTAGCTTTACTGCTACCTCACCAAATTCAACGGGCATGTATTGTTGGAAAAACTGCAGACTTTGCCCGTCTATAAGTAGGCAGGCGTCTTTGCCCATGGTAGACAGGTGATCCAAATGCTGGCTGGCCACATGTTGCGCGTCCAGTTGCGTGATGGTATGAATGTATTGGCCTCTGCTCACCAAGCGGCTGGACACAGCAACACATTTAGCCGTCTCGACCTTGTCGCCCGTCAGCATCCATATGCGGATCCCTGCATTACGCAGAAGCTCGAGACTGGGCTTTATCTCGGGCTGCAGCTTGTCCTCCACTCCAGTGACACCGAGAAGCTCGAGGTCATGCTCCAGGTGCTTTGCGACTACGGCCGACATTTTGGCGTCGCGTTCATTTGACATAATGAGTGATGCGTCTGCGTACTCGGCGGCAAACCGCTCGAGCGACGCAGAGGACAGCGGCTTCCTGCCCACGACCAGCGTTCTGAGTCCTTCACGGGCCATATTGCCAACTTCCTCGTCGAGCCAGTCGTTTTTCTGGACGAGCGGGCTCACAACGGTATCGGCGCCCTTCACAAAGAACCAAATCTCGTCGAGGTTGTCAGCGTTCTGCACAACAATACCCATGCGCTTGGAATCCGAATTGAACGGGAACGTGTACAAAACCTTGTATTTGAGAATTTCTTTGGAGGCCGTGTGCTTCACGGCCATCATGTTGCGGTCACGCTTCATGAGTTCAAGGCCCACCTGAGCGGTCCACGTCACGATAGCAATCTCATCCGGGCTTACTGCCTGGTAGGCGGTTGTGACATTGCCGAGCGCATCTGCATCTTCGGTGGGGGTGACCGAGTGGCACAGTGATAAGCAGTGGGCTAGGTTCCAGACCTTCGAGGCCACTTCGCGGCGCGACTGCTTCTCGTTCGCGCCATGCGCTGCAATGTAATTAGCCACTTCGTCCATAGACTCGTGGTTGAACGTGACGGGGCCAATATGGATTTTGCGAAGGTCCATATCGTTCTGCGTAATCGTGCCTGTTTTATCCGTGAGCAGATAGTCTATGCGGCCCAGATCCTCAGGAATAGTGGACGTGCGAACGACCGTTTCTGGAATTGTAGGGTCATGCTCGATCTGGTAGGCGTACACGGACTTGGCCATGTCCAGGTTCACGCGCAAAGATACGGGAATGATGGTTGAGAACAGGATGAGGAAGCGCATAATTTGTAGATACCACTGATCGTCGAACCCCTGCAGGGCCACGAGCACGACGCTAAGCAAAAACACGCACGCGCATAGTATTTTCGAAATGTTGTTGACCTCCATCTCAAGCAGTGGCACCTTCGTGCGCGAGGAGTTTGTGTTCAGCGCCATACGCGTGTCACGACCCGTGTAGACAATCATGCCCTCAATGCTCCCGGCAGCTACCACTGTGTTCGCCCACATTGTGTTGTCTATAGTGAGGGGAAACTCGCTGCCCTCGACGCTCAACGTGCCCTGGAACTGCGTGATAGACTTCTCCGGGGCGCTGCAGTTCACAACAAGGTCGTCGAGCGACGCCGTGCGCGGCATAGTTTGAGTGAACTGGCACGCTGTGCGCAGCTTCCAGTCAGTTTCGCCGTCAAGCTGGTCCGTGCGAATAAACGTTTCACCGTTTGGCTCGCTGCTACGCAGAATCACGAGATCTGCCGGCACGCGCTGGTTCGTGTGCAAGGACACAATGTCGCCCACGCGCAGGTCTCGTGCCTGGCGCATCTGGCCGTTCAGGGCCAGCTCGTACTCCTCCGAATTGGCCTCGCCATCGCGCCGGCGCCGCAGCACGTCATCCCAGGCCTCTTTCCCCATAGTAACAGCCAGAACGAAGGCGAGGGGCACAACGTAGCTCGACAGATAGCCGATACGCAACGGCGGCCATGCTTGCGAGAGCGCGACCACGAGGAAATAGAGGTTGAAGAAAAACTTGAATTGCTCATACAAAATGACTGGGACGAATGTCACGAAGTTGTACTTCGCGTTCGACACAGCGTTCGACGAGTATGCATAGCCGCGCAGACTCGGTGTCTCTGGCGTGACGACCCTTGCATCCGCAGGGTCACTGTGCGTGGCGGTCGCATTTACAAGAAGTCTGGATTCGACGGCATCATTAGAAAGAGTCATCAAGGGAATGTTATCAGGCATTCGACGCGACAATCGACTTACTAGGGATGCGGTGTCAGAACCTATTTCACCATGCTGTAGCTTTCGCCACAAAGTCAGGAAGGTCCGTTTAGCTAGGTGCGCGATTTTCTAGGCGGGTTTGTAGGAGTCCTGCTCCGTCACACACCGTATTCCCGGAACACAAGCCCGAGGTTCGACGATTAAGGAGGAGGAGGTCGTGGAGCCAGGGCGACGACGATACGCCTACGCTTCACCCGCCGAGTGACCACCACATTTTGCTGACAGCGAGGGGCCGGGATACTGTTTGACCGCTGGCGAAGTTAAACCACGGCAGTAAGCTGGCGAGCGACGAGGGCCATACTGGCTACCCTTCGACGGCATACAAACTCAAAACTTGTAAAGAGTGACGTGCTGAGGACGAAGCTATCTGCTGGGTGCTCACGGTGATTTATTGAAGTTTCACACTTGTGATACATTTCACCACGTACGCATTCAAGTACCCCGAGCCGAACCACTGGTTCTACTCCAAGATTTTTGAAACCACTTATGGCAGACTCATCTGCACGAAAGAAGTACGGCTCATTCGCGGAATGAACTTGAGCACGTTTCAAATGCTATCGTGGCTAGGGTGAGGTGCGTGTTATCAGTGCATCTAACGAGATCTGGATTCAATGGCACTCCGTTATTACGTATGAGCTTTGTACATCTTCAGCTGCGGCCAAACCCAGGTGAATACAAGACTTCCCGTCCGATCAGTCCTATTTAAACACCTGAGGGCCTTACCAAGTATTGTAGTGGGAGACCATACGAGAACAGAAGGTGCTGCAGTTCTTTCTTCTTTTTTTTGGCTTTCCTCAGGCTTGTTGCCGGATTCCTTTGTATGTGTTGAATGCTACTGCAATGTATGTTCAACCGCGGTGCACTGAGCCAGGCGCGACGAACTCTGTGTGGTAAATGAGGGCTATTCGTGCTGAGCAGTGTCGAGCTCCCCTGCAGCATACGCGATGCAAATGCCCTGTCGGTCATCATATGGCAAGAGCAGTGTCGGCTAGGTTTAGAGAGGTCGCAGTATTCAATTGCGAGTTGATTGGGTTTTTGTTGTCGAGGCTCGTTTGTACAAGGCCGTTTGGGCGGTCCACGCGCCGTCCACGCGCCGTCCGTGTGCCGCGCTGGTCTCGGCGTATCGTGTGCCCAAAGTCTGGGGAACGAACGCTGTTCTGCGAAGGCCAAAAAAGCCTTGTCGCCAATAGTGCAACCTCCGGGACTCGTACGTAGGCCCGTAGATGGACGTGTTTCTCGACCGGCTCGAGTCGCAGTTCAGCGAGTTTGTCTCGCGCATCTCGCACTTCGAGTCCATTGCGGAGTTCCCGTCCGAGTTCGAGAGCCTCGACCGCGAGCTCGTGGCCGAGGTAGCGGAGCTGCGCCGGCACTACGATGCGTGCAAGAAAATCGAGGCCCTGAAGCTCGAAGGGGCCGCCCTGGACGAGAAGGTGAATGGCATTCTCATTGAGCTGGCCCAGTTCCGCGAGGAGCTCGAGAGCTCGCCGTTGTCGCCTGTGCTGGGCGAGACCGTGGCCGTAAACACGCAGGAGCTGCTTGACTACTCGTCAAAAATCACGCGGTTCACGCGGCAGCTGCCTGGCTCGGCCGAGGTCGGCATTTTGCCGTGGCCGGCCGAGGACCAGCTGCGGCGCGGCATGTTGGCCACGCTGACGATCCAGGAGGAGTCGGCACCCTTTGAGGGCTCGGCCGAGGAGCCCGAGTCGGTAGCGGCACCGGAGGCGCAGGCGCCAGCAGAGGTCGCGGCCGAGGCACGGCCGGCCGAGCCGCGAGCGACGGCTACGCGCGAGCCGCCGCGCGCGAAGCCGGCGCCCAAACCCAAAATCAGTCTTGACCTGTCCTCAGATGAGGACTGAGGTGCCTATTTATATGTTTAATGTCTTAATAGCCTCGAGAATGGAGAGGAAGCTGAGCGGCTGCGCGACGAGGCCGGCCTTGTAGCAGTCGATGATGCGCTGGCTCATGTCTCTGAGCTCGCTAACGCCCGTCAGGTTTGCGAGCTTCATGAGGTTCAGGGCCGAGATGCCATTGTAGCCCGGCAAAGCGCCGTCGAAGCCGTACTTCGGCCGCATGTAGAATGTGGGGTCTTCCTGTGTGTAGAAGAACGCGCCATCCTTACGGTCGATGAACAGTTCGATCTGGTGCGTCTGCAGCGCTGCAGCCCAGCGTAACCACTCGGGGTTCTTTTCCTCGGCGTAGAGGTCGAGCAGGCCGTGCACGAGGTATGCATAGTCGTCGCAGCACGCGGCCGCGTCCTTGTCGAGCGTGCGGTCCAACGCGCCGTAGCCGAATGCCTGCAGCAGGCGGAACGCCGTCTGGCGGGCGGACTCGAGCGCGGCGTCGCGGACCTCGGGCAGCACGCTGGCTGCCTTCACGAGCGCCGAGATGGCGAGGCCGTTCCAGGCGACGACGATGTTCGGGTCGAGCGTATGCGGAGGCATCGTCTGCGCGCGGAACTCGCGCAAAAGCCGGCGCGACTCGAGCACGACCTTCTCGACGTTCGCGGCGGGCTGGCCGAACGCCTCGGCGACCTTGCTCACGGAGTTGTACTGGCTCAGCACGTTCTTGCCGTAGAACTCGCCACGGCGGTCGAGGTCGCGGTGGATGTTGCCTGCGTCGTTCACGCCCCAGAACATCTGCGCCATGTCGCGCTCGATGAGGCCCATGCCGCCCTGCCGCAGCGCGCGGTCGAACTGGTCCGCCGTCCACAGGTAGCAGCCGCCCTCGGCGCCCGTGACGGGGTCGTCGCCGCTGATGGCGCTGCGGCCCTGCAGCTGCACAATGCACTGCACGAGGCCCGCGGCCAGTTCGCGGACGGCCGGCCGTGCGTCCGTGCCGTGCTGCTCGAGCAGACGCGCGCACGCGAGCAGCAGCGTCGCCTGCCCGCTGAGCGTCTTCTCGAAGCTCGGCAGGTGCCAGTCCGCGCTCACAGCGTAGATGTGCACGCCGCCCATGAGCTGGTCGACGAGGCCGCTGTGGGCAATTGCTTGCAGCGTTGCGTCGAGCACGGACCCGCCAAGCAGCGCCAGCGAGTAGCCCATTGCGAACCGCGGGCCCGTGCGGCCAGCGTCCACGTACTCGTCGCGCGCGCTCTGCAGCACGCGCGCAGGATCAATGGGCTCGGCGTGCGGGTCCAAATGCACGCTACGGGCCACAGCCGCAGTGCGGGCGGCCGCGAACTCTGCGCACGCATCGGGCCGCTCCTGCCACTCCTGCGCGGCGCGGTCCAGAATGAGCGCAAAGTCCGCGCGCGACCAGTAGCTGCCGGCAATAAAAGGCTGCGCCGCATGCGGCTCGAGCACGGCATTCAGCGGCCAGCCGCCCTGGCCCTCCGTCTGCGCCTGCAGGTTCAGCATGAGCGCCGTGTCGAGGCCGGCGTCCTTCTCCTTGTCGATGCGCACAGGCACGTAGCTTGCGTTCAGCAGCCGCGCCACGTCGTTTTTGCGGAAGCTTTCACGGTCCATGACGCGGCACAGGTGGCACGCGTGGTGCCCGCTCGACACAAACAGCGGCTTGTTCTCCTCGCGCGCAAGCCGTAGCGTCTCGGCGCTCCACGGCCGCCACTGCACGGTCGACGCCCATCGCACGTGGCGCAGGCGGGACAGCAGCATTTGCAAACGAAGGCGCAGGTGCGGAGGACGGCAAGGCGCGGCCAGGAATAGTGGAAGTTGCGTCGGCCTGCCCTGAATGCGGACGGCCCACCTCGGCCTCGCTTAGTTAAAGCGGCCCGCCCACACCACCGCGCGCTCCTCCCGAACCGGCATGGACCGTCTCGACGAGGCGATCCGGCGGCTGGCCGACGAGTTCAGCAGCCTCACGGCCGCCATTGCCAGCGGCGTGCAGGCGGCCGCCGACGACGAGCGCGCGCGCAGCGCGGCAAGCCTTGCCGCGGCGCAGGCGCCCGGCGCCGTTGTGGCCAGCGCCGAACACGCGCGCGACGAGCTCCGCCAGGCGATTGCCGAGTATAAATGCTTTTTGGCCCAGGTCGAGCAGCTCGAGCAGGTGTGGCTCATCAGCGAGGACCTGAAGCAGTCTGTGCGCGCCCTGCAGAAGAAGTAGCGCCCGCGCAGCGGCACACGCGCGCACAGCGGCACACCCCGAACGGGCTTTTTAATAAGTATGTACAAATTTTAGATCATTTGCTGCCGCAATTATGGCTATGAAAGTGCGGTTTAAGCAGCCAAGGCGGTTCGAGCGGTGCGGCCGCTGCTGCACGCACGCTCCGAACATAACCCTACGCCCGGGTCCATCAACATCCTTTGTTGACCATGGCGCTGCCGACGGAGTACACGGAGGACTGGGGGTTCAACGCCCTAGGCCCCGAGCAGGGTATCAGTGTCGTTGAGCCGTATGCAGAGCTGCCGCAGGCGCCGCTGCATTTGCTGGCCGCGGCGCCGGCCGCGGGCCTGTTTGCGGCCGCAGGCGCCGCGTCCATCGCCGTGGGCTCGCTGGCCAGTCTGCGCGCGGCGCTGCAGAACGACTCGCCCGTCGAGTCGCTCAAGAAGATCGCCCATACTGCGCCCGTCCACGTAGCGTTCTCGGCCAGCGAGAAGCAGCTGTTTGTATATAGTGCCGACGGCCGCATCAGCGCGTACGAAACGCGCGATTGGAGCCTGCAGTTCACGTCGGCGCCGCTCGACGCCCCTGTGACGAGCCTCGTGCCGTTTGCGTCGAAGCAGGGGCTTGTGTTCGCGACGCAGAACGGCGTATTTGTCGTGGACGAGCAGGGTAACATTGCACCGGCCACGACGGCAGAATCACCCGCGGCTAACTCTGTGTTTGCACTGGGCCCGAATGACGAGATTATGACGCCGTCGCACGCGAATCTGGACCTGGCCAGCCTCGAGGGCCGCTGCGGTAAGGTGCTGGCCCTGCACGCGCTCGCGCCGGGCTACGTGCTCCTCATTGCGCAGAGCGCCGAGAGCAACGACGAGTACGTCACATACATGCGCCGCGAAAACGAGTGGCTCGAGGTAGAGAACTCGTTCATGCCGCCAGACACGGATAGGCCCCTCGTGCTCCACGAGGGCGCCGTGCAGCACTGGCCGAGCCCGTCCGTGGCCTTCACATGCGTCGCCGTGTCCTCATACTCGTCGGAGCTCATGCTGCTCTCGCCGACGGACGTGTGGAAGCCCATGAACGAAACCGATAACCTGCCATTCACCACGCAGGACGAGGACGTCATTGCCGTAGGCGGCGTGCTCGATGTCACTGATCCCACGCCGCGGGAGTCGTTGACTGGCATTGAGGGCAAGTACGCGTTCCCGCTGTGGCTCGTGCTTACGCAGGAGGGCCGCATTCTTGGCTGGAACGTCGTCTGTCGCGAGGCTAGCAAGGACGGCGTGACGTGCGAGGCACCGGCCCCGGTGGCGGACCTGCCGGACTTGCCGACGGTCACCGTCACGACGGGCACAAAGGATATTGCCGATGAGGAGCTGGATGAGATCAGTGAGAGCGACACGCGCGATAATAGCCTCACACAAGCACCAAACGCCAGCCAGGATGTCCTCAGCGACGACAGCAAGGGTCCCAGTAGCCCTGATGGTCAAAACCCGGCCGAAAGTGCTGATTCCGGCGAGGAGGACTCGCAGGAAGGCTCGCGTGCGGGCGACGCGCAGAGTGGCGGTGTGCCAGTGGAGCCTACGAAAACAAGTGCATCTTCTGAACCAGTCAAGCCTGCTGAACGTACGAAGCCTGCTGAACCCACGAAGCCTGCTGAATCTGCGAAGCCTGCTGAATCTGCGAAGCTTGGTGAATCTGCGAAGCCTGATGAATCTACGAAGCCCGCTGAGCCCACAAACCCCGAGCCGGCTGAGCCTGTGAAGCCCGCCGAATCTGTCTCCGGAAGTACATCGCTGCCCAAGACTACTTTCGGATCCACATGGGGGTCGAAGCCCGGCTTCGGTTCCTGGGCTGGTTCGGGCGAGAGTCCGTTTGCATCAAGCGCGAAGCCGGGCTCATCGCCCTTTGGCGGTGGTGCTTTTGGCGGCTCGAAGTCCACCGTCTCTAGCGCCTTTGGTTCGGGGACGCCTAAATCTTCGTCCGCGGTCACGGGCTTCGGCTCGCCCTCGCCAACGCCATCGCAGCAGGAGACTAAGGCTGATTCTCCGAGCACCAGTTTGTTTGATGCAAAGAAGTCCTCAGACCCCTTTGCCGCCTACCGCAAAATGGACTCCCCCTTCAGCCGAACACGTAGCCAAGAGTCGAAATCGCTCGGCCAGGCCGATTCAGGTGAGTCGCAGGGCCCATTGCAGGATAAAGCTCCTAGCGAGGGCTCCACAGAGGATGGAGACGAACACAAGGCCAGGGACGAAGCCGAGCGTGAAGCTGAAGCCGAGCGTAAAGCCGAAGCTGAACGCAAGGCCGAGGCCGAACGCAAGGCTGAAGCTGAACGCAAGGCTGAGGCTGAACGCAAGGCCGAGGCCGAACGCAAGGCTGAGGCCGACCGTAAGGCTGAAGCTGAACGCAAGGCTGACGCCGAACGCAAGGCTGAAGCCGATCGTAAGGCTGAAGCCGATCGTAAAGCTGAGGCCGATCGTAAGGCCAAAGCCGAAGCAGAAAAGCAGTCGCAGGCTGAGACACACCGCAAAGCACAGGAGCTGGCCATGAGGGCCGAATCGACGACGTGGCTCGGAGACCGAACACTGTCCCTCGTCACGCTGTCGGAGGCTCTAGAGGAGGCAAACTTGGACGGACTTAGTGACATGGATGCTATTTACGCGCAAACAAACGTGCTGTTTCAGGTACTTGATCGCAATCTTTGTGCGCTCGAGCAGTCCGACATATACGACAGCCACGCCCAGGTTCATGCATTCGACGAATTTAGCAAGTGGACCGTTGGCGATGCGCAGAGGTTAAGGCACGAGGTCCAAGACCGGCTCGCCGGCCGCACGCACGAGGCTAATTTATCTACGGAGGCTACTCTGAAAAAGGCGTCTGGCCTGTCGAGTGAGGCTGCTAATGCCCTTGCCGACCTATCTGCCGTGCGCGCCACGTTAGCTGAGCTGAATGCCGATGCAGCTGATGACGCGTATCGACTGCGGCCATTACCGGCGCGCAGCGCTCATTATCGTCGGCAGCTGCAGGGCAAATTGGGCAAGATCACCCGACTCATGCGCGAGGCGAAGGAAGCAGTGCTGCTGAAGCGCACGGAGTTGGGAGAGACCATTGAGTACGCGAACATTTTGGCCGCTGTCGAATCTATTGACAGCCGGTTGCATGCGCTCACGGCCAGCGTCAGGCAATTGGGAAGCGCGTCGTCGCGAAGCACGAGGTCTATTCCCGTGCGCAGCACGAGTCCTCGCGCCACACCCTATCGCCAATTTACCGATGACACTCGTGCCGTTCGAATCTCGGCAAATAACGTGCTCTTCCCGATAACGACGGTAACGGGATCTGAGAACCCTGCGTATCTGCGCGAACAACTCAGCACTACTGAAGCATTGCTCAACTCGTTGAAGCAGCGCAATGCTAGCTCGTGTATTACTAGCACTAGTCTGTAATTACAGAGCTTACGGCTCTGTGCCTCGGTAAATACCGGCATATTATTATAGAGCTCTCTGCCCTCATAATCAGCGACGGCGGTTATGCAGCTGGGATAATACGTAGGGTTGCGTGTGGGGCTTATCCAATGCTCGGTAGCCGAAGGTGGCACGGGCATGACGCAGAAGGTGATCAAGAGGTCAATTGAGCGCAATAATGTGTCGTGCGCGCCCCACCGCTAAGTGACAAGTTGCGTCATCCTGCTTCGCCACGTTGTTGTCGTCGCTAACGGTGGAAACTCCGATAGATGCATCCTCGGCTAAGACGAACTATATTTGGCAATTACTCGATCCGATAGCTCTAACGTGGGCCGGCTTTTTTCTGCCACGGTATTCTGCCGCCCGCTTGTGTGCGCTGGCACGACGCGACTCAGCCCAAGATACTGCGCCTGATTTATCAATTGACTGATTGCTTTACGTACATGGAGCGGGCCAGGGTTCGGAAATACTCTTGCGGAGAAATTGGCCTCGATGTAAGCCGCGAAGATGGTGGGCACGGGCGCGGACCGCTGATCCAAAGTCACTTCTGCCGATTCCGAGTCAATAGCAAGCAGATTAGTGGGCCCCATGACGTCACAGTGCCGTAGCGGCGGAAGCTATCCGGTCACCTCATTGCCTGGCGCAATGGGCACGGGCTCATACCCAATGGGTATGCCTGGGTATGCCTGCCTGCCGACTATGCGGCCGGCTTTTATCTGCAGGGATCTACATAGCCAAATCAAGCCGCCCTCCCGTTTCTGCCTTCGCAACACCCGTCACAGCCGCTTTTGCGAGATTTCCGCTCAGCCCAAAATCGTTATCTAAACCCGTGTGGTCGCTGGACCTAATCGTGCGTTTGCATCGGTAACGAGCGCATTTGATTCCGATCTTATTTGCGGCACACGTGAATGAAGACGCATGTGGACGCTCCCAGCCCATAAGTGCATTCGCATGCAAGTGTTGATAGTTGCTTGCATGTCGGCGGTAATGCTCAATTTGCCGAAACCTCCACGGTAATCCCATATTTCTAGACTATATAATGGGGCCAAATCCCCTTTCTTCTCGTAACTTACAACGATCACTCGAACTCCAAGAACCGCTTCTCAGCATTTGCATTAAGTATGTCTTCGACCTACACCCTTACTCGCCTGTCTGCGCCTTCAATGGTGCTCAACAGTGGCTCCCAGATCCCTGCCGTTGGCTATGGACTCTGGAAACAGCAGGGCAGCGAGGCCAAGGACTCCGTGCGCTGCGCCATCGAGTCTGGCTACCGTCACCTTGACTGTGCAACCGCTTACCAGAACCACAAAGAGGTCGGCCAAGCTATTCGTGAGGCCGGCGTGCCTCGCGACGAACTGTGGATCACGTCCAAGGTTTGGGGCACGCACTTCGACAACCCTGAAGAGGGACTTGACGACATTCTCGAGGAGCTCGGTGTCGAATACCTGGACCTGCTACTCCTCCACCTGCCAGTCGCGTTCAAGCGGAACCCGGAGGACCCGAAGCAGCTGCGCGGCCTTCCTGTGGACCACGACATGAAGTACGCCGACGTGTGGGCGCGCATGGAGAAGCTGCCCAAGTCGAAGGTGCGGAACATTGGTGTGTCGAACCTCACGGTGAGGGCGCTGGATGAGCTTTTGCAGACGGCGAAGGTGACTCCGGCCGTGAACCAGGTCGAGATGCACCCGAACCTGCCTCAGAAGAAGCTGCTCGACTACTGCAAGTCGAAGGGCATTGTTGTGCAGGCATACAGCCCTCTGGCTCAGGGCCAGCACGAGAACCCAGTTGTCACAGACATCGCCGACGACCTCGGCGTCTCGCCGGCGCAAGTCGTGCTTTCGTGGGGCGCCTTGCGCGGCACGAACATTCTTCCCAAATCCTCGACGCCCTCGCGTATTCGCGAGAACCTCGAACTCATCCAGCTTAGCGACGACCACATGAGGCGTATTGACGCGCTAGGCAAGACGGTGAAGCGCCACAATGATCTTGGTGCGAAGTATGGCGTCGCCATGTTTGATAATGAGGCAGACTCTTATTAACTTATTCTTAGAACCCACCGGTGAACGAACTACTACGCCGACAAAGTATACGACGACTCTATATAGCAGGCTACAAATGTGAAGCGAGAATGCGTCTTCAAAGACAAACAAACCAGCAATCCCATCTACCATTCTCTCGTGGCGAGCCATGTTTACTCCGCATTTGTTTTCTTTTTTTTTGCGGCTTGATGTCATACGGGGATACAACCATTAGGGGACTTTCTTCAAAGCAGCCGTGGATTTCACAAAATGGTCGAGCGCCTTCTTGGCCCCGCCACTTTCTATGCTCATTCTAGCCAGTTCCACACCGTGCTTGTAGTCCGTAGCCACGCCGGCGGCAACAAGAAGTCCGGACGTGTTCATGAGAACGTAGTCTTTGATGGGGCTGCCCTCAGCAAGCTTATTATCTACGAGCTCGTGAACCGTTTTGGCATTCTCGGCAGGCGTGCCGCTAGCAACACTCGTGAGCGGGTGGGCCTGCAAGCCAAAATCAGCAGGCGTGATGGTGGCCTCGGAGATCTCGCCGCCTTCGGACAAGATCCAGGTGTGTGTAGGCCCTGCAGGCGAAATCTCGTCCAGTCCCTCAGCACCACACACGACGAGCGCACGCTTGCCCGGGAAAAGCTCTCTAGCCGACTCGGCATAGGTCTTACCCAAAGAGGGAGTGTAGACGCCGAGTACCCTTGACCTTATAGGAGCAGGGTTGAGCAGCGGGCCGACGAGGTTGAAGATCGTGGGCACGCCAAGCTTCTTGCGAATGGGCTTGACGCGGGCCAGAATGGGATGGAAAACGGGCCCGCTCATGAAGATGAACTGGTTTTCAGCAAGAAGCTCGGGTACAGTGTATTCGTTGACTTCGGTGAGATCGATTCCCAGATTTGCAAGCAGATCCGACGCGCCCGATGGGGATGTGGAGGCCGGGCCTCCATGCTTGGCGACCTTAAGCAGGCCTGTTCCCGCAGCGACGATGCCGGACGTTGTGGAGACGTTAAACGTGTCCTGTCCGTCTCCGCCAGTGCCAACTATGTCCACATACTCCTCGCTGGGGTGGCTATGCAGCCTGCGAGCAACATGCGACAGGTTCTTCACCGTGGCAGCAATAAAGTCAGGGCTATGATCGCGGCCGCTCACGCGCGCGCCCACAAGAAACCCGGCAACCTGGACCTCTGGGACCTCTGAGGAATGCAAGATAAGGGACATAGCAGCATCGATGTCTTCGGGCGTCAAGGACGCGGGGTCCTTGACCAGCTTTTTGATGTATGGCGCCAAGGTTTCGGTCATACGAGCGGTTTAGTTCGAGCCCAAAAGTGAACGCCCGTCAACAACGCACGGCCTCCTCGCAGTATGTAGTGAAGCGAAAAACAGATGAGTCTTTGCTACTACATACGCTCTTTCCGACAGAGGGTCTGTGCGTCTGCAACTTGGCAGTGTCGGATAATGAGGTAATGTGACCACGGACAGGTGACTACCAGATTACCCAGACAGCTAGACTAGGGGTTACAGCCAGGTCTAGGAACATTCCACGCAGTCACAGGAAGCCATGGCATACCTGATAAAAGGAGGGAAGAGGTTCACTATACTATTAGGTAACAATACAGCATAAATAGGTAATGTGGAGATCACGTGTATCACTTCTCTCCAACACTCCCTTGTTGAGTTTCCTTCACTGCATACGATAGCAGCTTGCCTGGATAGGACAGCAGTTTGGTAGCTATCTTCCAGAATGAAGGTTCACTCAATGGTTTAGTGAGAACGTCTGCACAATTGCCTATTCCAGCGCAGTGCCGAACAACAATGTTTGCAAATCTCATAAGGTCTTGAACCTTCTCGAGGTGTATAGACAGTCGTCGAGATGTCTTGTTGATCTTCAGATTGTTCATCACATTGAAAGAAGATTGAGAATCAGTGTAAAGAACACATTGTACACTTGAGTCTAATTCTCCCATGTCATGGAGTAATCCACGCATACTTTCTCCATACTCTAGAGCATTGATGAGACAGCGTAGCTCCGCTTCATGGATGCTCACACACGCACGTCTTTCACGACGCGACGACCAGTACAACAGACAACCGCCATAGTACCAGAAGTATCCTCCGTGTGGGTGTTTAACATGTTCTCCGCCAAATGTAGCATCAGAGTATCCAACTAGAGTCGGATTCTTCTGCTTGCGATAGGTTAGCTTTGCCTCCCTTGTACTGTCAAGATATTGCAACAGTCTCATGAGCATCCTCCAGTGTAACTTGTTAGGACTCTTGAGATAAGAGCTTAACTGCGAAGCTCCAAAGGCGATATCTGGCCTACACTTCGAAACCAGATAATTCAAGCTTCCTACCGCAGATCGGAACTGTGAAGTCTCCCAGTCAGACAACAGTTTTGCATCTCCTTGAAGCTCCTCATCCATAGTCAGTGACCGCTCTTGCATGGTAGCAATGAGAACTGCTCTTTCTGCGTCAGAGGGCAGGATAGGTGGAGTCTTCTTGAAGTTGTGTTTTGAGAACAGGTCTCGGTAGTCCTGTAGTAGTTTTGTGACGTTTTTGCGTGCGTCCAGGGTCAGACCATCTGCAGTTCTCTCAATATGCAGAGACAGGTACGACTCAATCTTATCTGAAGATGTTATCTCCAGAACCTTGCGGATTTGTTCCACAGCTTTGAGAGCATCCGCTTTCTTCGGTGAGACGATGAGCATGTCATCTACATAGGCCACAATGTAGGTCTTTGTTTCGTCACACACAAATAGACCCTGGAAGTCTGGCACTTTGCGAAAGTTGATCTTCGCCAGTGTCTCAGTGAGTTTTGTGTGCCACTGTCGTGGCGCCTGTCTAAGTCCGTAAAGTGACTTCTTCAAGCGGTATACTTTGTTGGTTCCATCCTCGTATCCACTAGGTTGACGCATATACACTTCGTGTTTTAGCTCACCATAGAGGAATGCCGATTTCACATCTATCTGTTCGATGTGCCAGTCCTTCTGAACTGCAAGAATAAGTATGAGCAGAAGAATGTCAGTAGACACTACTTCTGCAAAGGTTTCTCCATAGTCTAGATCCTTACGTTGTTCACAGCCACGAACAACTAATCTTGCCTTGTATCTCAGCGGAATGCCTGTGTCTGATACTTTACGTTTCATGACCCAGCGGTTGGATAAGACAGCACGCTTCTTAGGTTTGTCCACCAGCTCGAACACTCCGCGTTCTACCAGCATTCCCATTTCGACATCGCACGCTTGTCTCCATTGGTCTGCGTCCGGTAGCTTCATTGCTTCCTTGTAGGAGTTGGGATCTGCACTCATAGGTGTGACAAAATCCACAGCAGAGATTGTGGCTAAGATTTCTGGATCCAGAGTTTCCTCTAGAGCACCGTTCAATATAACAGGTCGATATCCTTCCTCCCTTGAACTACCAAATACACCGATGAAGGTAGTTGTCGATGATGATGATGTGTTGTATACAAGGTGGGCGTACGAGGGAGCGGAACCGTTGTCCGGTATCGTACTCAACCTGACTGCCGGATCAAGTCGAAGGGAGTCCGCTTCAGCTGCGGCAACAGAAAACGGATCTGTTTCGGGCAGGGGAGTATCGTTCTGTAGAGATTGGGCGGCTTGGGCCGCCAGGATGTTTTCAAGTTGGCTGATCACCTGGGGCCAGGTACGATGAATATACTCGAGTTGGGTCTCGCCCAGCTTCGGGTCGTAAGTTTTAGCCATAGCCGTCAACAGACGGTTCAGACAGTACGGCTCCTTTTTGAAAGCTTGGAAATGAGCCTCGGGTTCAGTCGTAATTTCTCCCGTAAAGGGAATGAAGCACTTAAAGGTTGAGCCGGGAGTTTGTGCTCCACACCACACGGCTTCTAGTCCTTTAGACCTTTGTCCTTGATCGTCTTTGGTACCGCGCACATTGCGAAGGTAACCATTAGTACCGAAAAATTTCATTGTCTGTGCAACAGTTTTCATGTGCGACATGAGATTGTCGTGAGTGTCCCTCAGAATATAAAGATCATACCTAGGACAAACACTAGAGCGCTTGTCACTGTGTTTGTGAGGCAAGTAATTGTGTAGGAAGACAGCGTGCTCAAATGCATGTCTCCACATGGAAGGTGGCAGTTGGCTCTCCCGGAGTAGAGCCCTACCACTCTCCTTCACGGTACGCATCTCTCGCTCAATCCTACCGTTCAGCTCTGGTGTGGCCGTCGGTGTAAGATCGAACTCGATATGAGCCTCCCCGAAGAATTTCTTTAATGCTTTCGTGTTGAACTCAGAGCCTTGGTCAGAGAAGAACCGTTCGACTGGGTTGTTGGGAAAACGAACCTTCAGCTGGCCAATTAACTCCATGATCTTGCCCGCTGCATCAGACTTGAGTTTCAGCGGGTAGAACCAAAGGTACTTGGTGTAGTCATCCTTCACGAGTAAGAAGCATTTGTAGCCCGCTAGGCTGGGCGTTAGACGATCATCGTCGAGGGTGCGGCTTATACCAGAGAGATCTGCATGAAGTACTTGCAATGGGCTAGTGGACATTGCGGTGTGACGCGAAAGTTTCTTCCGCGCAATTGTACGATGGTGTCCGCAGGCCAAGCAGTCATGCGTAGTGAAGTTTCCTTTGGCAGAAAGGCCAAGATGTTGAAGATATTCCTTAATTCTCTCCTGACTTGCATGTCCAAGTTTCGAGTGCCAGTAAGCCATAGAACTAGGCGTCGTCAAGGCACTGATCGCAGGATCGGGCAGGTCATCTTCAGGCTTGTCTGAGCAAGCAAGAAGAGGGGTTTGATTGACTCTTAATCACAAGGTTGGGGGTTCGAGCCCCCCGTCGGGCTCCATGTCGGATAATGAGGTAATGTGACCACGGACAGGTGACTACCAGATTACCCAGACAGCTAGACTAGGGGTTACAGCCAGGTCTAGGAACATTCCACGCAGTCACAGGAAGCCATGGCATACCTGATAAAAGGAGGGAAGAGGTTCACTATACTATTAGGTAACAATACAGCATAAATAGGTAATGTGGAGATCACGTGTATCACTTCTCTCCAACAGGCAGGACCGAATCGCCCCGTGATACGTCTTGTGTCGCCGAGTGTGGAGACCACGAGGTTTAGGCCGCGAAGGCGCGCCGCAAGTTGCCTCATGCCTATGCGGTATTATTCACGCCGCATAAACATAGCCGCAGGCACTCAGGCACAGCCGAATTAAATTATAAGAGTCTGCGTCCTAACGGCGCCAAAGACGCACTTAGTCGCAGCTCTCTAAGCAGCAGCCCGCAGCAGCACGCAGGAGTCTGAGCGCACGCCTGTTGTGCAGATATAGAAAGAAGCTGATTCCTACAACGCGTTGACTTCCTAGTGTTTCCCTATACGCTCTATGTACCTACATAACGACGCTTCGCCATGGCGATTTCCCCTCTCCTCTCGTAAAGCGAGTTCAGGAGACAGGGTTCAAACGCGTCTTACCCGCATTGACTTTTAGTAGCTGTTGCATGTGGGCCCTTGCCCTGCCGCCTAAGTCGACACTGCCTAAGTGGCCTCAAAGTTCGAAACCAGTGTATTCATCGGCGCGCGATGAAGGACGTGAAGTCGCAGCAATTTGCGGTGGAAGAGCCGAAGGCGAAGAAGCCCTTCCGCTCTTCGGCGCCGGACGCGTCTCTGGCCGAGTCGCGCTCGCTTTCGAAACGAGACTGGAAAGTGCTGGCCCTCGTGCTGGCCGTGGCCGTGTTTGTACGCGTTCGCGGCCTGTCGTGGCCCGCGTCCGTGGTGTTTGATGAAGTGCACTTCGGCGGCTTCGCGAAGAAGTACATTATTGGCCGTTTCTTCTTCGACGTGCACCCGCCGCTGGCGAAAATGCTGTTCGCCGTGTTCGCCTTCATTGGCGGTTTCGACGGCGACTCGGACTTCGAGTTCAAGAACATTGGTGACGACTACATTGGCCCGCATGTGCCGTACTTGACGATGCGCATGCTGCCGACGCTGACGGGCCTTGGCACCATTGCGCTGTGCTACAGCACGCTGCGCTCGTCCGGCGTGCGCACGTACGTGGCCGCTGTGACGGCGTTGATTCTGACGTTCGAGAACACGTTTGCGACAGAGTCGCGCTACATCCTGCTCGACTCGCCTATGGTGTTTTTCATTGCCCTCACGGCGTACGCGTTCAAGCGGTTCGAGAACTGCGCGCCCCTCGAGCGCAACTGGTTCCGGTACCTGTTTCTGACTGGCCTCGGCATTGGCGTAACGATCTCCTCGAAGTGGGTCGGCCTCTTCACCGTGGGCTGGGTTGGTGTTCTGACCGTGTACCAGCTGTGGTGGGTCTGGGGCGACCTAAACGTCACGCCAAAGCAGTTCACATTGCAGTTCTTGTCTCGAGCTTTCTTCTTGATTGTTGTGCCGTTTGCGTTCTACACGAGCATGTTCGCCCTGCACTTCTTCTGCGTGGACAACATGGGCGACGGTGCCGAGTTCATGCCGCGCGCTTTCCAGGCCACCTTGAAGCACAATAACCTGCCGACACAGGTGCCTCTTGATGTCGCTTTTGGCTCGAAGATCACGCTGCGCCACGTCGACACGAACGGCGGATACTTGCACTCGCACGTGCAAACGTACCCGGCGGGCTCGCAGCAGCAGCAGATTACGCTGTATCCGCACGTCGACGACAACAACGTGTGGCAGGTCGAGAACGGTACTGAGTTCTGGAACCCATCGAACAGCACGGGCGCCGTCTCGTTGCGCGACGGCGACGTGATCCGGCTCATGCACATCACGACGGAGCGCCGGCTCCACTCGCACGACCACCGTGCCCCAGTCACGTCGCACGACTACGTGAACGAGGTGAGTGGCTACGGCTTTGAGGGCTTTGAGGGCGACATGAACGACAACTGGCGCATTAAGATCGTCGGCTCGAGGTCCTACGGCGCGGAGGCCAAGGAGCGTGTCCAGTCCCTGCGAACGTACTTCCAGCTCGAGCACACCATGAGCGGGTGCCTTCTGTACTCGAAGGACGTGAAGTTGCCGGACTGGGGTTTCGACCAGCAGGAGGTCTCGTGCATTCGTGGCGGCAAGGAGCACAACACCTTGTGGTACATTGAGTCGAACGAGAACGAGTTGCTCGGTGACGACCCCGTGCGCGGCGACTACATCGTTCCCGGTTTCTGGGAGAAGTTCGTTGAGCTGCACAAAACGATGTGGAACGTGAACAAGGGATTGACGGATCCGCACTTCTGGGAGTCGCGGCCAAGCTCGTGGGTCATCTTGCGCCGTGGTATTAACATGTGGGGCGAGAAGAACCGTCAAGTGTACCTGGTGGGTAATCTGCCCGTGTACTGGGCGATCCTGGCCGGCGTCGTTGTGCTCATTGTGTACAAGGCGCTGCGTCTTCTGTGGTGGCAGCGCGTGGGCACGGCGTCGTACAGCCCGCGGCCGAACACGCCATGGGCGTTGTTTGACCATAACTTCGGCAACTATCTGCTGGGGTGGTGGTTCCACCTGTTCCCGTCGTTCTTGATGGTGCGCCAGCTCTTCCTGCACCACTACCTGAGCAGCCTCTACTTCGGCGTGCTCATGATCGGGCAAGCGCTCGAGCTCCTTGTGAGCGTCGGCCGCCCGCAGAAGGTCGTACGCGCCATCCCGGTCGTCTTCCTTGGTGTTGTTGTTGCGTGGTACTACTGGTTCTCCCCGCTGATCTATGGATCGCCCTGGACAAAGGAGCTGTGCGAGAAGTCCAAGTTCCTAGACATGGACTTCGACTGCAACCTGTTCCTGCACTCGTACGACGACTACAAGCAGCAGGAGCTCGAAATTAAGGAGTCGAAGTACTCTGCCTTCTACGGAATGGCCGCTCCCGTGCCGACGGCCGAGCCGCTAGAGACTGGCACGGCCGAGGAAATCTTGGCCGATGCCGAGTAGGTTCAACCAAGCGACCTCTTTCCTGAATAAAATTTCTAAATATTAGCTATTAACTCATGTACGCAAAGGCCTCGACGGCTCGACTCACTGCCGCCTCGTAATCGCGCCGTGGCCGCTGCTGCGGTTTGTCGTCGCTGCAGCCAACTGGTCAGTAAACTCCTTCTCAGTGATTCGGCGAATTGAGGCGTCTGCAACCGGCATAGGCTCTGGAGGCACGTCAATCTGCACTTTAGTCTGCTGCTGCTCCGTCCGCGGCGTCTTTGCGCTCATTTGGGTGGTTCGCGTTGTGAAGCAGGGCGCCCCGCTGCCCTCCGTCGAAACCCTACTACTGCGAGCGCCGCCACGAACCGCCCGTCCATTTCTCCTACAAAAATCCAGTGTAGCGTCTTTTACAGCCGCTTAAAGCGCTGGCTGTGATTTTGGATGCGACCGAGGCTTATAATGCGCGTGCAGAGCGGCAGTCAAAACGCACGTAGATCCAATTTTCATGGCCCTTGGACAACACACTGGTGTCAGAAGGGTGCTGTATCGTGGAGTGCTGTATTCCCTACTCCACCTCATAATAATTCATGATATATGCTACGCACAGTCCCTCCCCCCACTAGGGATTACGAGGCCCGCCCGCCTACGTGATGATGCGCCTTCGTGATGCGCCTTCGTGATGGTGCGCTTACTTCAGGGACCACCGAGGGTCAGGGCCGTTCTGCAGCACTGTTCCTAGAGGGCCAAACAAATATTTCAAGTGCTTCGCGTTGGCGCGCATGGAGCTCATCGTGTCTCGCCCAATATGCGACACGTTAGCACTCTTCATGGTGCTCAACACGCTCATTTTCTTCGCGTTCCGGTCGGCTCTGTATGAGCCCGGCCCGTGGACGCACGTCCTCATAGCGCTTCCCATGTTTACAACCCTCTCAAAGCTCATATCGCAGCCCGACGCGCACGGCTCCGAGCCGCGCTCCACAAAGCGAAGCGCCCGAGCTCGGCCGCCGCTGGTGTGGGCGGCAGTAGCGCGCGTATGGCTCTTTTTGCTGGGCGAGGTGCCCTTGATTGGGAAGGCGCACAGTCGTCATCAGAGCAATGCGAAGCGCTCGAACGTGCCGCAGGTGCGGTTTGTGAACGAAACGCAGGTCGGGCTTATTTTCCCGGAGCCGTCCTTAACGCGGTTCGTCGTCAATGGGCTGGAGTGGACACAAGTTTATCGCAACGACGAAATGCATCTCGCAATGCTGTATGGGCTGTGCCCCGGCACGATCTACGAAGCTCTGGCCATTCACACGACGCAGTCTATGTCTTCAGAATTCAGTTTCTGTACGGCGCTGCTGTCGACTGCAGACCAAAAGCCGCGCAAGCTCGCTACGCCAATTCGCGAGATAGCGCTCGAGTCGGCGCGCGAGATCCTATCAAATGAGCGTTCTCAGGTGCGCAAGTTTCGGCGCGAGAGCCTGAAACGACTAGCTGCTGTGCGGCACGACATAGAGGCAATGGACCATAAGGTCGCGACAAAGCGGAAGGCGGATGAGCGGGCCACAAAACGCGTCGCGTCTCTGCAGGAGCGCATCGACCAGCTCAATGCGGAGATTGCTGCATTTGGGGCCGATGACTCGAGCCTTGGCGAGGCAACGGAGCTGGCGAACGAGGCACAACGCGTCATGCTCGAACGCCAGTCAAAACAGCAGGACCTCGACGTGAGCGTGCGGGTGTGGGCAGAGCTGCAGTCGAGCAAGCAGAGCGATGTGCAGAAGCTTCGCCAGCGGTGCGAGAAGCTGCAGGAGCGCGTGAAGCGTTTAGACCACGAACTGGCGCAGCAGGCGTCGATCCGAGAGTGTGATATCGAGGCGTACCTGAGCCATGTGCGTGAGCAGCGCAAGATCCGCAAGAACCGGCGCGTGCGCCTCGAGTCCGACTTTGTGCAGGCGATCAATAAGCTGGACTCCTCCTGATCGCCAATGGCAATTTTGACGCTCGTAATGTATTTATGTTTTTTTATTGTTATTATTCTATTTAACTAACCTCGTTCCAGTTTTTCTGCTCGCTATTGTATTCGAGTAGCTCGTGGAGGTCTAAACCATTTCAATCCGTTTTGTCGACGTGCGCATGCAGCTCGCACTAAACATTCAGTAAAGCGACTCGGCTCGTCTTCGTCTCAATTCCATGCGCATTTCATTCGCATTTGTCCCGTTAAAGCTAATTGCCTCTGCGATTCGGTTTTAGTATGTTCGTCAAAATCTACGCGCTCCCTGCACCTGCTCGTTGCCGCCCTTCATCGCGCGGCCGCTGCACTCAGATTTTGTGTCCTTTAGTGCTGCGACTCAATGCGTAGTGACGAGCAGCTGGAAGCGTATCTGAATGCGGTAGCCGAGTACGAAGCACTAAAAAGAGCCGCCAGCAGCGCTTGGCAAGAAGCATACTTGCAATTGGCAAAAGCGCGCCTCTCGCAGTCGGTTTCGCCGCAGGACCATGACCCCACTGAGCTAGCAGCGACAACGGTGCAGAGCGGCCAGCTCCAGCTGGGCCAGTCGCTGAGCATGCAGGGTGCATGGCCGTCGGAAGCGCTGCGGCGCAGCCAACGGGAGTTCGCTGCGGCCCTGCAGCGCGAGGTGCAGTGCTGGGCGCTGACCCAGAAGATAAGTACGATTATATAGCTACCGCGGCTTGTCGAGCTCGCGTTTGTACTCCGTCACCTTCATTACGAGCTCGTCGCACTGCTTCAGCAGGACCTCGCGCTCGGCGGCGGCGGCCTTCTCCTCGGCGCGCGCCTCCTGCAGCTGCTGCTCGAGGCCTTCGAAGTTCTCCACGGTCGTGCCTTCCAGCTCGGGCAGGCTGCCTATTAACACTTCTATTTGCTTTGCCTTCGTGACTATGTCGCGCGAGAGCTCGGTTAGCGCCGCATCGAACTGCTCGGCAGGCACGATTTCGAGCTGTGGGTCCTCGGCCTTCGTGCCGTACGCGGGCGTGCCCCGCGGGATGGAGAAGTCATGGTGTTTGTTTATGTAGTTCAAACTCGAGAAAAACTGGGTTACAAGCTGGTCCAAACATGTCTGAAGCTGGCTCAGCCGGTCGGCCATTCTGAGCTCGCGGTCCGGCAAGTAGGCTTGATCCTAAGGTCCCCTTGCCCACCGTCATACTGCCAAATTAACCTACGTAACCGCTTGCACGTAAATATTGCAATGAGGTGCCATGCGGTGCCACGCGGTTTCGAAAGCGTTTGATCACTCACCTACACTATATAGATTCGCATTGACTTTTTCCGAGGTAAAATTTTCTACAATCACACTGCCGAACTGAATCCGCAGCCCCAGCCTGCAAATGCAAATGCGAATTGCTCAAAGGTAAAAACGGACACGAAACACAATGCACAGGTGAGGCCGCTCAGAGACTCCGAGATCGGATCGTTTATATATGTCTCGTACATACGGCGTGCTACGCTCACCCTGTTTTGTTTGCACCGGCCTCGCCTCGTGCCTGCGTCCATTCCGCAGACCCGCTCTGGCGAGGCGGTAAACTGCCGGTCTGCGTCGGCGCTAATTGTCGGAGTTCCTCCGCCTCGGCATTGTCTCTTGTGTACCACTCTACCTCGTCCACAGGATCCATCTCCTGCCGGTTCCTCGCCGTGATCGACTCCAGCGTCGCCTGTAGAGCCGGCTCGGGGAATCTCGTGCGCGGGAGCGCTGCATCTGGCCGGCGCACATACCGTGCAGTGATATCTCGTGCGCCGCCCACGCTGAACCCAACAACGTACGCCATTTTTTTGCCCCACCCGTCGGCGTAGGTCAGCGGCTTGTCAAACGCGGCCTCGCAGCTATCGACATGAATCCAGCGCTTCTGCGACTCCGACCAGATCTCATTCCACACGTGGTCCTCCGAGTTCCAGACGTAGCGCACGTCGCGGCCCAGCGCGCGCAGCAGAAGCGTCATCACGTTGCACCACTCGCCGCACCGCCCGCGCCGCGTCTCAAGCAGCTTCACCGGATCGTTGTAGCGGGGAAACCGCGTCACGGCGCCGCATCGTGCGCACCGCCATAGCTCAACTACGCCAGCGCCGTACCGGCGGTCGTCGTCCGATGGCGGGGCCTGGCCATGGCCCTCTGTTTTCTCGTTCCCACACGACTCGCACTCGGCGCAATTGACCCATTTAAACCATTGTTTGAACCACTTCAGCAGCGACACAATCACCAAATCTTCCTCGCTTAGTTCTGAGTCGCGCGCCTGCGCCTCTGCCTCGCCAAAAAGCTGGCCCAGTGGTAGCTTCTCTAGAGCAAAGTCCAGCTTTGCCGGGTCTTCATACTCGAATACGGAGTTTGCAATTGACACGAGCTCAGCCATGACTCACGCGGCCCCGGAAAAGCTGTTCAGAACGACCGGCGCCGGGTTTGTGGCCCAGCAGCTAAAGGGCACCAACTAAAGGGCACACACACACACACCGAGATGTTAGTAAATAAGCAGCCGCGAAGATACGAACTGCACGGCGGCGTCCTAAACTTGCGAGCATCTGAAAGCGAGTCTAAGAGTTTCATGCGTAAGTCCAGAGCACGTAAAAAAGATGTATATATGTACAAGATATTAGGTCTTAACCCCGAAAATGCTGGCGAGCTTTTTGACGCGCCGACCAACCGGTCCGTACATTTTCGTGTCGACCTCGTTCGCGAACGGCCGCAGTCTCTCGTACGTCAGACGTGAGACTCCGCCGTGCCGATAATAGAGCTGCTTTGCTGCCTCAAACGCCAGCACTGGCTCTTTCAGCTTGAGCAGGGCCTGGATATACACGTTCCAGTTCCCCTTGTTCAGCTCGATTCCCGTGGCCTTGATTGCTTTTGGAAACTCTATGAGCTGCCGCTTGCTGCCTTGGTGTGCCATGCTGTCGAGCTTCGCATCGATCACTTTCCAGAAAGTATGGCGATGCCGCTGGGCTAGCTTATATACAGGAGGGTCGCCCGCGGCGGTGGACCCGCGCACAAGCACGTAGACCTTCGACAGGTCCCGCAAAAATTGATGCCAAAGCTTGTCTACTGCGGCGTATTTCTTCGCCGCATAGGCAAGCTCTATGTAGAGTGCCCACAGCTGATAAGTGTCCTGCGGCTTTTCAGACCCGCGCGCAGTGCGAAGACTGTCCAGCAGCTTCTTCGCAGGCACGAGGTTGCCCCGCTTAATGAGGCGCCGCACAATGGGCTTCACGTTCCCCACGGGAACAACCCCACGCGGTACCATTGCCGCCTGTGGATCGAAGTATCCCTCGTTAATGTGCTGCAGCGCCGTGCGCTCCGCATTCAAAGCTGATTCCACTGTCGTGCCGGGAGCTGCCAGCATGCGGAAATGCTTGCCAATGAACGCGTGCGATATGGGAACACGATTTTTCGCCATTTGTGTTGGCAGTTCCCTCGCCTTTTGGAAATTTTTTGTCCTGGCCAGCAGTTCCGTGTAAAGAGCATAGTGTGAAGCGTTAAGCCGCACGCCCTGTGTGCGCATTTCCGACATGGCCATTTCGAACAACTCGAGATCGCCCAAGCGCCGATAGTGCTGCAACAATGCTACATACCACGCCTCGTCGCCACGCAGCTTGAGCGACTCTTTGAGTCTAATAACTTTGCTTGCATGTGGGGACTCCTTGTAGCGAGACGCGGCTTGTAGTAGGACGGTAAGGGTGTCAATTGACGGCTTGTGCTGCTTGCACAGAGCCCCAAAAACGCGCCATGCTTCATCTAGTTCGTTCACCTGTGCATAGCAGTGCACGCGAGCTTGCCAGTTGAGTTCGTCTGGCTCACAAAAACTCGTGCCCCACTTCCACACGTACTCCGCGCTTTTGACGTCGTGCCTTGCCGCACACAGTGCAAGCAGCAACGAGAGCTCGGCGTTCCCAAGTCCAAACTGGTGCTTCGCAATCATTTCATCGCCCACAAACTGAAGGGCTCCGCGTAGGTCCCTAGCATCCTTGTAGGCGCGCAGCACAAGCTTGAAAGTACTGCGCGATGGCTCAACGCCGCGCCTAATCATGGCGTCATAGTAAGCGCGAGCGCGATCCAGGTCACCACGCAGTCCATGAGACTGTATGAGGGCGTGGAAAACGCCGCGAGTCAACCGCTCCGGGTGCTTCTTTTCTAAGCTTTCGTAGATGCCGTCCAGCACATTCGCATCCCCAATGTACCCTAACGCGCGGAGCACAGTAGAATAGCGCTGGCTGCCCATTTTAGCCACCAGAGTGGGGTCTGCCTCTACTTTCTCGAAGATCTCTTGCAGCCTAATGAAGTCAGAGTCCACGGCAGCAGCGAGGAGAATCGCATCGCTTTGAATCGGGTCGTGCAGCCGCGGAAACTCGTCATAAAGGTCCAGCGCCTCGCGAGGCCGGCGCCGGTACACGAGATATAGCAGAAACAGATGCAAGTCACTTGGGGTCGAGACAGATGACTGTGACTTCCACTGCCAAAGCAGCTGAGCAAGATCGTTCTTCAACGGATCTCCCATAGGTGTTACTGGACTGGGAATACCCGAGGCCTGCATTTGCGTGTCGCACACGGTAGACAAAAGGGACGTGGCTAGCGGAGCGGCAATGACCATGTTGCCCTCGGATATGTTGTGCACGGCACCAACTATTGTTTCTGGAGAAAAGCGAGTCTCAATGAGTCTAAGCATTTCAAAAATAGGCTGGTCGGAGTCCAGAGCCAGATCCTCGAGCTTGATACCCATGCTGACGCACGAAACTGCCAGCGTTTCGAGCGCAAACTTGGCCGGAAGACTGCTTCCCGACTCTTTGAGCAGCCATAGAAAGAGCACCTGCCACATCACGGGTTGCTGCGAAGCGAGTTCTGTGAAGTACTTATGCAAATCAGGCCACCGCTTTAGATGAAGCAGCAATTCAGTGGCGTATTGGTAGTCGGCAAACCTCACTTCTGGTTGCGGAATTGAGCCCATGATAGCAAGCGACCAGTCGGAATTAGCCGGGAACCCAGCACTACGCATCCGCTTGTAAATATCATACCTCAAGGTCAGTGCGGCCTGCCGGCTTTGCCGCAACGCATCCTCCCAGACCTCAGGCAGGCGGGCAACGTCATGATCCCGGACCTGTGACTGCAGCTTGACAAGCGCTGAAGAAGACAGGCGTATTGGTACTTTTATTGACTTGATCCCTGGCCTCCATAGCAACCTATACAACATCTAAGGTCGTTCATGCAGTCCAATGTCCACACAGTCGTCGAATAAGCCGGTTAGTGATTTTTCAGACTTGGGATCGCAGAAATCACCTCGCCCTGGATGGGTCGTCTGTGATTACGCGTACCACGTAGCGCCATTTTTCACATCATGAAAAACAACGCCTGAACCCCGAAATATTTGGATCCACTGCTCGAGCCCAGTGGCACATTAAAAATGGGAACCTATGAGAGAAAAAGTAAGTAATTGAGGACTCAATTGAACGACTGTGAACAGTGACTAACCTATGCAGCCCGCGATATTCAGCGAAGTCTGCACCGACGCGCTCGCATGCGCAGGGCGTACTTCAAGATGATTGGAGAAGATCCGAAGAAGAAGAAGCAGGAGTCGGCCGAGAGCGACAAGATCGATGCTGGCGAGGAAATTGACCTGTCCGATGTGAGCGGCAGTGAAGATGAGCAAGAGACGGCGGCGAAGAAGTCGAAAAAGCCGGCCAGCAAGTCTGAGCCGGAGCCTGAGCCGGAGCCGAAGCTGACCGGCCGCCAATTGGCGCGCCGGAAGCGATCAGAGGAATACCATCGCAAAAAGGAGCAAGAAGCCAGTGTTGCAAAGGCTCGCAACCGGCGCGATACACACAAGCATACGATGATGAAGCGCAATACGCGGGGCCAGCCGAAGTTGGGCTCCCAGATGGGCGTCCTTCTTGACAAGATCCGAAAAGCGACTTAATTATAAGAAGTAGGGTGCTTAGCACTCTGATAAAATGTAATGAAAGGCGAGAGGCATTACTATTGAGACATGGCAATGGTGTGGTCTGTTCAAGACTGGGCACGGCTTCATTTATTGTACCAAAAACTGATTCCAAGTCTTTCGTGCTGCGTGAGTAAACCGCCTTGCGCAATGACTATACGATTCATCATTTAGTGAACTGCGCACGGAGCGCCGCGTTAACACACGTCGAGGACGGAAGGACCCTAACCTCGCAGTCTTCGCCATCGCGTTTGTAGACCGGCCATGAGACTCGTACCCGCGCTGCTATGCAGTCTGCTCGCGCTTGTAATAGCCAATGAGTCGAGCGAAGAACCCAGCAAGGAGCCCCGTAAGCAGCGCCATACCAACAACTGGGCTGTGCTCGTGTCCACGTCACGGTTCTGGTTCAATTACCGGCACATGGCAAATGTACTGAGCTTTTACCGCACAGTAAAGCGGCTGGGCATTCCAGACGACCAAATCATCGTCATGCTCTCGGACGACGTGTCGTGCAATCCGCGCAACCCGTTTGTGGGCTCTGTGTATAAAGACCACGAGCACGGCCTTGACCTGTACGGCAGTAATATTGAGGTTGATTATCGCGGCTACGAGGTGACCGTAGAGAACTTTGTGCGCGTACTGACGGATCGGTGGGATGAGGACGTGCCGCGATCGAAGCGGCTTATGTCTGACGACCGGTCCAATGTGCTTGTTTACCTGACGGGCCACGGAGGAAACGACTTCCTCAAGTTTCAGGACGCCGAGGAGATTGGTGCGTGGGACATTGCGGATGCTTTTGGCCAGATGTGGGAGAAGCGCCGGTACAACGAGCTGCTGTTCATGATCGACACCTGCGAGGCGAACACGATGTACTCAAAGTGCTTCTCGCCGAACATGATTGCCGTCGGGTCCTCGAAGCTGGATGAGTCTTCGTATGCGAACTCAACCGACGAAGAGGTTGGTGTGGCGCTCATCGACCGATTCACTAGCCTCAATTTGAAGTACCTCGAGCAGGTCGACAAGAACTCGGAGCTGACCTTGGCCGACTTGTTTGGCAGTTACGACGTCGAGGAGATAGGGTCGCACCCGGGCATACGCGCAGACCTTTTCGAGCACCCGCTGGACGAGGTCCGCATCACAGACTTCTTTGGCAACATCCAGGACGTGGTTATTGATGATCCGTCACTGGATCTCGACATAGATCTTGGGCACTACAACTCGAAGCAGCCGCAGCGTGCGAGGCTCGATGCGCCCCGAAACCAGTCTAAATCGCAGCGCCAGCTCCAGGCTGATGCGAAGCCGCAGCAGAGCAGGCCTCTTGCGTGGGCGGCAGCAGCAGGCGTCGTGGGTCTGATAGTCCTCGGCGCTAAACTATAGAATTGTTCGTACACGACTGAGCGGAAACGCAAAACGCGCTCGGCAAATGCACTTTGCTTAAATGTCTTGCTTGGTTCTTTTTTCTTTTTTTTATGAAATACGGTAGTTTTGGTGCTTGCATTACACCTGCTAATCCTACTTTTATGTTATAGTAAATTACATGCCCGTCTTCGAAATGTTTGCCAAAAACGAGGAGAGCTTCGGATCGAGATCCACGCGAGGCTTTTTGGAGGGCGGCTCTTCGGCTGGCGCACTTTCTACAGCGCCCTCCTCTTCACTGCTATCGGCATATCCGACGTCGTCACTTTGCGTTGCAGCAACACTTGCGGCTGCATCCTTCGCAGTATACGTCTCGGGCTCGTCATCCTGAGCAGCTTCGTTTTGAGCCGCATTGTTCTGAGCAGCTTCATTCTGTGCAACTTCGTTCTCAGCAGCTTCGTTCTGTGCAGCGTCGTTCGCCTCTGGGGAAAGCGGCTCGATATCTGGCGACTTGATCGGCTCCGGGAGACTGCTGGCGAGGTCTTCCACCTTAGTCTTGAGGTCGGAGAGTTCGGCCAGAACCTCTTCGGCTAGCTTCTGGGCATTGCTGCTGGGCGCCTTCGCTGCATCCTGCAGGTCGGCGTACTTCTTGGCCAGCAATTGCAGATCGGCGTGCACAGCAGGAGCGCCGGCGCGCGAATTGAGCACCGACTCGATCTCCTTCTGAGCTTCTGGTGTAAACACAAGCCGCTCCCGCCATACCTTGATAACGCGAGCTATTCTGTCGCGCGTGGGCAGATCTGCTTGGCTGTAGGCGGTACCTAGCGCTTTGGGAAGGACATCGGCGAACGCCGAGACAAACTCGGCCTTCTTTTTGTTTTTGCTTTGCTGGATCACCTCGTTCGCAATGTAGATCTGGGCCAGCTTGTTCTCGTCCGCGGCCAGCGCCTCCGCCCAGTGCTGAGCCACGGCCGCGGCGTGCCGTTTGTAGAACAGGATCCACTGCGCAATGGAGGTGATCGAGTCAGCCGTCTCTGTTGCGGTGGCCAGCTTCGTCCGCAATGTTTGGGGGTTGAATGACATCGCTATACACCGTTATAAACTGCTTTTAGTGGCCTGGTTGGTTTTGCCTGAGCTGCAATCGAGGCACCGTTCTCATAGCCGCGTCAAACCCCCCTGTGCGGCACGTGATTATAGATACACTATACGTGCAAATCGGGAAAGACGGGGGTGGGGTGGGTGTGGCCCTCGCGCTGGAGGAGGAGGCGGCGCATGACAAAGGGCGCTGCTGATAGCTCGCAGCGCCCCACCACGACCACCTCAAAACATCGCTTAGCAGCTTCATAAATCACCCCTTAGTGATGAGCGAATTTCCGGAACTGCAAGGCTACGAGGCTCCTGCCGAAGGAATTTCCGAAGGCATCTCTGAAAAGAGCCTCGAGAGCCGTGAGCGCGAGCTCCTTGGCGAGGCCGGTGCCGCGGAGCTCGTTGGCATGCCCACTGGCGCGTCCGGAGCCTCTGGCGCGACCGACGTGGAGCCCGCAGTCGATTTGGACGCCGGCGAGAGTTCGGCGCCGGCGAGTGGAACGCAGACGCCTGTCGATCCCGCAACGCCCCCTACATACTCCTCGGGCGTGCCAGGGGCTGGCCCCGCCGCGTACGTGCCGCAGAAGGTTGACTTGAGCGAGAGCGAGTTCCTGAAGGATTGGAAGGTGAAGAGCGAGCTCGAAATCGAGCGCCGCGACAAGGTGAGCACGGACAAGCGCGCCGAGATGCAGGACAAGGCGCACAAGTCGATCGACGACTTCTACGAGAACTACAACACCAAAAAGGAGAAGGAGATCGCGAAGGTCCGCGCCGAGGCCGAGGAATACGCGAAAAAGCGCGACGCCGAGATTGGCAGCGGCAAGGGCACGACATGGGATCGCATTGCCGATCTCATGGACGGCCTCGGACAGCCGGCTGAGGGCGTTGCCCCAAGCGACAAGAAGCGCTTCGCTGAGCTGGTGAAATCACTGAAGGGAGACGCGAACGCCCCGGGTGCCGCTGGGTACTAAAATGTAAACTTGTCATGTAGACCGCTTAGTGCTTTGCATATGGGGCTGTAGACGCCCTGGCTGTCCTATTTCCATACGGCAGTTTTCAATGTTTCTCAGTGTCAGCTCGGTATGATAACGCTTGAAATTGGGCTTTGGTATCTCAGCAACGCGCTGGGCAGCAGATGCATCAGGCTTTCCCGCTGGTCACTTCAGGCGACTTAGCCGAAATCTTCGAGCTTAACTCAAACCTATCTGCGAATCTGATTGAGCGGATTGGCGCAGAGGGCTTCAGTGCTAAGTATCTAACCACGTCTGAGCGTAGCGCTAGCCTCAAGAAGGGTTTCCATTGCCAGTTCTCATGAGTATATTCTCCTTCAAATTGGAGTCATAAAGTTTCCGGATTCGTAGCCTGAGTCCGCACCAAGAGGATATGTCCGTGCAAGGCAATCTAGTTACGCAGCTTTTGACGCACGGAGCTGTGTACAGACGGAACGCTGGACCTCGAGAACCTTATGTATGTATATATATATCTACTAGCTCGTGATTCTAAGTGCAACATAGTCACACATAGGCTTCAATCAGAGCTGCTGCAACGAGGCGTTTACTTAGAACCCCAGATTAACCGAACCCGTACGCGCATGTCATGCAAACTGGTTCCCCTCAAATTGATTCCGGGCCGCGTCCCGGCGTCCCGGAGGTTTCCTTGCAGGCCGTGCGCAAGTGCACATGATTTCCGGATTATTTCACATGGTCAGCTAGCTGTGCGAGACGCACTCGTGCCCATGCGAGAATGCGGAACCTGTGAAGCACTTTTGGACAAGCAGCATTCACAGGAGCCTGTTGTGCTCAGTCTTAGGCCGGTATAGTCGCTCCTGATATGTTCGTAAGCCACATCTCTTCGTGCAGCGTGACGAAACGTCTTGTGCAAGGGCTATGCACGTAGAATAAATAAGTCATATCTCCCCGCCCGCTGATAGTGGCTCGAGATCCATGCCGTTAACAGGCATGCCGGTCATGAAGTGTCTTCCAGGTAAGTTTCAATTTGAGGAGCCTCATAATAACGAAACCTATGACACAGCGCCGTCAACTAGACCGTTCCAGTCCAGCGATGCGGCTGCCATTCCTACAGATCCACCTCCTGCCGAATTCCCGGATTCTGTCTTCGAGTCCTCGATAGAAAAGTGGCTGCTCGTTGCAATTGTAGCTCTCACGGCCATAACAGCGTCTATCAGCACGCCAATCTTTTTCCCTATCATCAGTGAGCTTGCGGTCAGCTTCAACGTATCCTTGTCGCAAATCAACTTGACTTCAACTGTTTACTCGATTTGCCAAGGGCTATCTCCAATTTTCTGGGGCGCCCTAAGTGATGTGTGGGGCCGTCGTCCCGTTTTCTTCTGCTGCGTTGCAATATTTCTCGGCGCAAACGTTGGCATCGCGTGCTCGCAAACATATGGGACGCTTTTGGGCTTGCGCATTTTGCAAGCGTTTGGTGCCGCACCAACAACTTCTCTTATCGGAGGTACAATTGGGGATTTCACTAGTCGCCGCACACGTGGTGCGACGGTAGGTGTCGCCATGGGAATCTCGCAGCTCGGTAATTGTTTTGGTCCGCTCATAGGTAGTGGCCTCGACAACCAATTCAATTCTTGGCGAGCTATCTTCTGGGGTCTAACCGTTTACGCTGGGTTCAGTATTACATTAGTCTTTTTCTTCTTGCCAGAAACAAATCGGCATATTGTTGGCAATGGTTCCCGCGCCCCGTTAAGAGATCTAAAATATGTCATGAGTCGGTCTTTTTATGCTAGGATTCGCCGTCGTATGGACTCCCTCTATATCCTTCGGATTCGGGCTACAACGACCAGTGGTTCCTGCCTCCGCGAGACGTACAGTGGATGCGCTGGTTGCAGCTCATAGTGCAACCGCGCGTCATTTTGTTGCTGATTCCAACCGCTTTGCATTACACAACCTGGTATATGGTACTGACAGCGCAATCCACGGCATTGGCAAGCAACTATCATTTTGACACTCGACAGATCGGCTTCACGTACCTAGCGAGCGGATTCGGGACTCTATCGTGCTCTCTCGTTAGCGGAAAGCTCATGCAGCATAGTTTCAAAGTTCAATCTAAGCGCTCACCTATCAACATTTACAAGGCACGAATGGGCTACTCATTCTTTGCGACCGCTCTGCTTGTAGCGTCTACGTTGGTTTTTGGATGGACGCTGCATTTCCAGGTCTCGTTCTACGTTCCGGTGATAATGACGTTCTTCATCTCAATTGGAGCCACTTTTTTCCTTAATACAACTACAGCGTTATTAGTTGACCTCTTCCCCGGTGATTCCGCAGCTGGCCAGTCTTGTAATAACCTCGCTCGGTGCTGTACTTGTGCTGGCGGGCTTGCAGCGCTCCAGAGCATGATGGACAACATGACTATTGGAGGCGCATTTTCCTTCCTGGCTGGCCTGTGTGCGCTTAGCGCTGGTTGTACGTGGACCATGATTGTGAAGTATGGACCAAAGCGGTCTGAACAAACGACAGCAGCGAACGATAGAGAAAACAAGTGACCTCTATTATTGGCCGAAGGGACGTCGAACGTTGGCCCAAGGCGTGATAAGCATTGCGTGCACATTATGCAGCCGGGTATCGCATACGACACTCATAGTTTCATACTCTTGTTAGATACATAAAGTCCTTTTTCTTTACTGGCTATACCCTATGATGCTTTCTGCGCATTTAGCTTGCCATTGACTTCTCTAGGAGTCGAGTGCAATCTGATGAATCCCGCCTGTGTTTGATATATTATTGATATATGCCCATCTAATTACATCCGTCCAGTACTGCTGCACTCGTACTGAACCGGAACTTGAAGTCGAAGATGAACGTACACGGGCCGTCCGTCAACCACTGCGACCGGTGCGAACGGCATGCTTATGAGACTCACGTGCTTAGCACCTTTCCCATGAGATCGGCGTTTCGCCACAACCGGCATCTTGTCAATGCGATTTTTGCGAGACATTAACGCTCGCTCTTTACGACCAACCCTCCATGGATCTCTTTGCAGCGCATCGACGGCAGATGGTATGTATAGAACTCGACGATTAATGTACCCATGCCGCATGACTAAATTAACGGTCGTCAATTTATGCAGGGGTAAAGTGTTAAGTTGATTTAAATATTATCATCATCCGGTGCTGAATCGCCCGTGCACAAGTCTTTGAACGGAATCCGGCGATGGATACAGTTCAAAGTAAGGCTGACAAGCCTCCAAATGCTCGGACTTCACGGCCAGTGGAGTCTATTAAGTCATTCGCATCGGATAAGGCCCCTGTTGTGTCTGCGGAGCCAGTTGCGGCTGAGTTCCCCGAGTCCGTCTTTGCAACGACATGGGAGAAATGGCTGATTGTCGCCGTGGTGGCATTTACGGCTTGCACGTCGTCAATTAGTGTGCCAATCTACTTCCCAATCATCAGCCAACTCGCGCGCAGCTTCGACGTCTCTGTGTCGAAGATCAACATCACCTCGACCGTCTACTCGATTTTCCAAGGCGTTTCTCCCATTTTTTGGGCAGCTTTGAGCGACGTCTGGGGGCGCCGTCCTGTATATTATTGCTGCGTCGCCATATATTTAGGGGCTAACATAGGCCTCGCCTGCGCACACAACTACGGAACTTTGCTGGGTTTGCGTGTCCTACAAGCATTTGGTGCTGCATCAACAGTTTCACTTATTGGAGGCACAGTTGGGGATTTTACAACCCGTCGCACGCGAGGCGCGTTGGTGGGAGTAGCGATGGGCATCTCACAGCTAGGTAACTGCTTTGGTCCCCTCATTGGTGGCGGTCTTGACAACCAGTTCAACTCGTGGCGTGCGATCTTTTGGGGGTTGGCGGTTTACGCTGGATTCATTTTGGTACTGATATTCCTGCTGTTGCCTGAAACCAATCGGCACATTGTGGGCAATGGATCCCGCGCTCCCTTGAGGGACCCCAAGTTTTTCATGAGCCGCTCTCTTTATGCGAAAGTACGCCATCGTATTACAGGAGTACCGTTGTATCCTTCTGACCCTGGGTACAGTGACGAGTGGTTTTTGCCTCCTCGACGCGTGAACTGGATGCGCTGGACGCAGCTCATATTCCAGCCTCGCGTTGTAATGATGCTTATCCCTACGGCTCTGCATTACACAACGTGGTATATGGTTTTGACTGCTCAGTCAACCCTCTTGGCTAGTGATTATCATTTCGATACGCGTCAGATCGGCTTCACTTATCTAGCAAGTGGAATTGGCACTCTGGGCTGCTCCCTGGCTAGTGGAAAACTGATGCAGCATAATTACAAGGTGCAGTCGAGGCGTACGCCCATCAACATCTACAAAGCGCGCATGGGTTACTCATTCTATGCAACTGCTTTGCTCGTGGCCGCGACGCTGGTGTTTGGATGGACTTTGCACTTCCACATTTCCTTCTACGTTCCCGTGGTCATGACCTTCTTCATATCGATCGGTGCTACCATGTTTTTGAACACTTCCTCAGCACTACTTGTCGATTTGTTCCCTGGAGACTCGGCGGCAAGTCAATCGTGCAACAACCTTGCACGGTGCTGCACTTGTGCAGGTGGGCTCGCAGCCCTGCAGAGCATGATGGACAATATGACAATTGGCGGTACGTTCTCGTTTTTGGCTGGTCTATGCGCGATGAGCTCTGTAGGTGTATGGGCGATGATTTTGCGGTACGGTCCGAGTCGCTCAGAGCAAACTGTTAAGGCCGATGACGTTGATGAAAAGAAATGAAAAGAAATGAAAAATATTACTGTAACTTAGCATTTTGGTTATAATTTTGTATTACGATAGAAGCCGTTTCACATTTTGCCACTTTGACGAGTGCGGTCCGAAATATAATCTGTTCAGGCTGATAAGCTTCTGCATGAAGGTGATTATAGAGTATGCAGAGGGTTTATCATCGTCCTCAATGGCGGTATCCCGCAGCAAAACGAACACCAGTCTTAGGGTCCCAGTGTTTTTTTTGTCAGAATTTCAGTTTCAGTCTAAAGTATTCGTTGGGTGCCGCGTTGTTGCCGCGCTGTATTGCGGAGAAAATGAAGAAAGCCGCGAGGCCGCAGTCTGCTGGCTCCGGATATAACCCGGGGCCAGGCCGTAAACGCTACTTCGTAAACATTGTTACGCAAGACCAGATTTTAGAATTTCAGAACGAGGTCTCGACCAAGAACGTGGTACCACTGCTAGCGCCAGGCAAGCGAGAAAACCGTTTGCTCATATTGGCACCGAATACGGAAACGATTGACACCTTTCAAAAGCGTGTTCTCACGCAATACCAGTACAACGCGAACGTATCTGCGGATGCTGTGAAGCTCCTCGAATCTCATTTCTGCGAGGTTCCTCGGTCCTACTCGGTCGTCGACGCACTAGACGCCAGGTCTGAAGCTTACCTAGTGGTTCAGAACATCCGAGCACTAGGCCCCGGCTCGGGGTCTGGTTCGAAGCGCAAAATATCTGAACCCTCAAGTTTCTCGCCTACGCCTGAAGCATCGCCTCGCGAAGACTCGTCGACAAAGCGTGTTCGTAGGCGAGAAAAAGTGGCCAGATTAGTGTCTTCGGAATCAGAGGACACTACGCTACAATCTCCGCTGCCCCAGCAGTCAACTCATGAACAACTCGTTCCAGGCCAAAAAGATGTTCCTTCTAGCACTCACAAGCCCTTATTTGGCCGTACTCGGGCTGTGAGCGAACGCAGACTCAGCTCTACGTTGACAGGGAAGCCTGATACGACTGTTGCAAAGCAGGTCGACCATGCCGAAACACCCGCCCCTGAGACCCCATCGAAGAAGCAAACACCGAGCCAGCCAAGTCGAGCAGCTGTGGCTGAGGCACCAAAAGCTGAAGACAAATCTACTTCTGTTCCAGCTTCGCAAGAGATCCCCAAACCAAAGCGCGGGAGGCCTGCAAAGGCGACTCAAGTGCCTACGCTGGCTGCGAAACCGGCGGCTGAGCAGGAAGGCCCAGTAAAGAGCCTAGAGACGCCGAAGCGCAGCGGCAAGGCGAAGTCGAATTCTGAAATGCAGGAGGAAACCCCTGCCGATAGTGGAGGGGTCTCGGTCCAAGGACAGGAGAGCTCTAAAGCGAAGCCCTCCGCAGCCACGGAGAACATCGAGAAAGCGCCAGCCTCTGGTAGGCCTAATGTGAAGCTTGTAGGTGAGCCCACCGATAAGCGAGCAAAGGGTGCCCCGGAACCGCCGCAGAGAAACCCTGAACAAAACTCGGTTGTTCCGAATAATGCCGAAGACGTTGTTGCAGAGTCTGAAATGAGTACCGACTCTTCTGGAGCTGAGGATAATGAGAGCAGTGGCTCCGAGTCTGAATCTGACTCTGGAGAGCGGCTCCGCAGGCTGTCACGACGGAGAGTAGTTGCCGTTCCGAATGGTACGTCGTCTAGCGAGCCTGGGCAGGTAAACAAAGCAGAGAGCGATACTAAAGCAGCTCGCAAACCCGAAAATCCCCGTGTTAAGGCCGCGCCTGCCTCGTCTAGTCTCGACGCAGAACCAAAGCCGGAGCCTAGGTCACAGTCCAAACAAGAGACTCAGCGGGGGAGCACGCAGCCAGCGAGCACGAATGAGTCTCCTGTGAATGGCAATAACAAAACTGAAAAGTCGCCTGCTGGCAATGCGTCGTCGCGGGTCCCGGGGTTGGGAAACTTGGCTGATCTAGCGAACATGCGGCTTCCAACCGTTCACGAGCAAAATCACCACACAACTAGTGCTTCTAGTAAGAAGCCTGCTGATGAGGAAAGCAGTGAGGAGGAGGAGGATGATAATGACAGCGAGGATTCGAATGATTCAGACAGCAGCAACAGTGACTCTTCCGATGATGACGCGTCGACGGCCGGCCGGAAATCCCGCAAGCGAGGGCTCTTGGGACTTCTAGGAAACAAATAAATACGCTAACTACATTATATATTACACTTACATGAGGTCGTTACTGGACGAACAAATTTACCACATCACTAGCATCGTAATTGTCCACCACCTTGTCGGGAATGGCATCAGCCACCCAGGGCAGAGCTAACAACTCTGCAGCAGAACGCCGCTGCTTGCGCCTGACGAGCGTACTATCTACGATCTCCTTTCCACCCAGCCATTCTGGAGGGCATTCCTTTCGTTTGTACCAGCTCCAGTCAACGCGGGCAATGCGATGCGCAGTTCGCAAGCGGGCTCTAACACCCTCGGACATAGCATTTGGAGGCGTGTCGAAGGGCAGGCGACCTTCCAAAATGGTGTAAAGCAGTACACCCAGGGCCCAACTGTCCGTCTCACGGCCGTCATAAGGCTGACCCAAGAGCAGCTCAGGGGGCACGTAGTCGTCACTGCCGCAACGCGTAGTGAGCAATGGCTGTTCAGCACTGATGCGACGAGCCAGTCCCAAGTCAGTGAGCTTCGCAATAGGGCCCGTGTACAGCTCAGGGTTCTTCATGGTCAAAATTTTATCCACGGGCAAATCGAGAAGCACATTCTCGAGCTTGATGTCACGGTGGACTACTAGGTGCGAGTGCAGAAATGCCACGGCAGAACATACATCTGCGAAGATTCTGCGCACAAGCATAGAGGAGAGCGAGGAACGGTGCTTAGCGACGAGCTCGAAAAGGTCACCACCGCCGCAGTAAGGTAAAACAAAAATGGAGCGGTGGTGCACCTCCAGGTCGAGACTGGAGCCGAACATGCGCAAAACGGACGGGTGCGAAGGAAGCGTAGCAACTAAGTCAACATCGCGCTTGAAAGCGTGGAGCTGCGGGTCCCTTGTATCTGAAATGGGCGTGATTTTGACGGCGACAAGCAGCTTTGGGGCGCCCGCATATTCGGCGGCACCCCCCGCAGCGCCGTCATTCGCCGGAGCATCCAATTGGGCGACCTCTTTCTCGGCTTCGGCCTCTACTTGCTCGCGAATCTCGGGCTTCACGTAGTCACCAGCGGGACGCGCCAGCACAATCTCACTAAAGCTGCCTTTGCCAAGGAACTTCACGCGTTTCCAGGCTGTACCTTTGTCGTCCGTACTGTTTGCAATGTAGACCTGTTCTGGCACCGATTCGGGCCGCGGAATCGACGAGACCTCACGTTCACGGTGCAGCACCGTGGTAGGCTGGCGCTGCGGGGAGCCGACAGAGCCCGAACGAGCGAGCTGCGCAGCTCGGTCGCCTCGCTTCTGGATCATCAAGGAGCCATTGCGGCCCAGATCAGCGGCACCACGGGGTACAATGATGGGGCGTGTGGTTATCCCCGCTCGTTCTTCGTCGTCTTCTTCCTCCTGAGGAGGAAGAGGAGCCGAAATTGGCGTGTGCAACGACGAATAAGTATCCGGCACGAGAGAGGAACTGAAGCCACGCTGAGCGATTTGGGCCGGGGAAGCAGAGCCAGGAAACAAACCAGAAGGAGTTCGCTCTTGTCCGGGCGGCACAATCGGCGTGGGCAGTAAGCTAACAGATGGATACCTATAGGGTGCATCAGAAAAGGAAGTTACTAGTTTGAGCGCCTGGCCCCTGCCGCTTATACCGGATTCATCACTGGGTCTATTCTGGGCAATCTGGGCATCCGAACTAGCCGACCCCGGCTCAGGGCTGTTACCAGGAGCCGGATCCAGGTTCGGCTCCGGCATCAACTAACGTCCTAGCAATAACAAACTGGGTTCTTGATCGTCACGTTCCGAGCACTCCCTTGCCCACGGAACCACGTCCGCTATAAACAGAAGCCGGTTACAGCATAGCGGCCAAACATGGATCTGGTAAAATAGCGTGCTGGTTTGAGCACAAGACACAACTAGATTCACTCACTCCCGCTTTATCTGTGCACTTGTATGCGCTAACGCAGTAATGTTCGACTTCGTAGTGGCCAAACTGCCCTGCTGCTTTGAGAGCTTAGGAGTGTTAAGTACATTTTTAAAAACCGCAACTACACTAAAATCCCGCCGGGGATTTTGCCGCATTTTTTGCGCCGCATTTGCATTTGTGCCTTGTCCTGCTCCGCATGCCAGCCGTGAGACCCGAATGAAACAGGCAGACGCCTCAAGCTCTCCCGCACCACCTCCTCAAGACTCTTAATCTGCTGCGGCCTAATCTCAGAACAAGGCCATCATCCAAATTGGACCCGGCCGCTTTCCGACTCATAACGATGGACGGAAAGGCTGTGGCGGATGTGATCGCTGATGAGCCGCCCCGGATAGATCACATCACACAGAATTTCGTGCCCTTGCGCACTATTCTGTTGAACGCCACGGCGCGCTGCGGTAAAGAGCTGGCAAACGTGCTGCGGACCATCGAGAGCCTTCCCAACGACGCAGCACGCAAGCGGCAGTTCCTGGACTTCGTTGTGGCATGTCGGCAGGAGTACGTGAAGCTCTACGTTCTGTGTAAATGGGCGACCGTTTCTCCAGATATCAGTCGCGCCATTGACGTCGCGAACTGGTTATTTGGACAGATCAGCTGCTTCAATAACGTGGTGGGTGCTCTTTTCAGACTGCAAGCAGATCTCAGTGCGGCAAAGGCGCCTTGGGCAGACCTCGAAACGGGTCTGCAGGTGTACAGAAACAGCGAACCGTACGCAACGCCTGAGGCGAAACTGTTCCTTCCGGTGGAAAAGCTCACAGATATGGAAGTGTTGCGAATACTACGACGTCTAGATGTGCTTATAGCCGTGCGCCTTGCGTTGCACGAACATCTTCCGCCGCTGTATCAAAATTATGTTGTCGAAAACGGCCGTGCGCGGTTCATCATCAGTGAGGGTGTCTTCTGGGTCGAATTCGGCATTGCCGAGGAAGAAGTAGCTGCACAAAGCCGGTTCTTCTTCGTTGACTGCGGGCTAGGGGAAGAGAACGGGCCGAGTGCCACCACCCCCACCCTAACCCCGTCGTTTAAGCGGCGCATTGAGGCAAGCGTGAACGAGCAGCTCACTACTCTTCCCCTTGTTCGTGTGCTTGACTGGGTCTCTTTGCTCTGCTCGGTTCACAAGCTCCAACTCGTCGACCGCCAGTTGGCTGAGTTCGAGCGCGAGGCAGGCCTTTGGGCAGGCATCATAAGCCACCGCTACAATCCAGCCAAGTCTGAGATTGTTATTCGCTACTGTCTGGGTAGCCGTGAACCCGCTGAGCTCACGCTGTCTATGCAGCAGCGGGCGCCTCACGCACTGGTTGTTCACCCGGAGATGGAAGCGGTGGATCTGAACGTGCCTATTCAAGACTTCAGCCTACGTCTCCTATCTGAGTCTACGAAGCGACATGCCAGCAAGATCATATCTGCCATCGAAGCAAGTTGGATTGTGCGAATCTCCGACTTTACGCTGGCCCTCGAGTTCTCCCCGTCGCGACGAATTGAGCTCAGCATCGACCCCACGAGCGCCCAATTTGCGCTCAGCGGTGGTGGAAATTTGACGAGTGATGCTCAAAATCGTCTTAATAGCCCCGGCAATGATCCTCTCAGCGTCCTTAACGAGCTGAGGGTCCAAGTAAACCAGGAGCTCATTGCGAGCCGCGCCCAAGCAGTTGGCTGGCGCGCTCAGTCTAATGTCAAGCTGGCTCCGGAGGAACTGGAGAAAGTCTCGCCAGCGACTGCACTACTGGCGTTGCGACTTCCTCGGTCTCAGGGGTGGTGCCTGGCTGTCGCATTGGGTAATGGCAAGCCACGATGGTTCGCAACCCGGCTGCAGTGCAGCCAGCGCCGTTGGTCAATCGGTCCGATGCATGAGGTCCACACGACGTTGAACCTGGACGACCCAGACTATAGCACGTTTGTTGAGTTGGCCAGTGCGTACGCGCGCCAGTTTGTCTTGTATGAGTTGGGCCGCGAGCTCACTGCCGCTCAGTTCAAGCATAGCATCACTAACGAGGATGGTCAAAGCCTCAAGGTTGTTGTGGATTTCTGCACGATAATTCCGGAGTCAACGTCGTGGGCAAACACGGGCCTTGTGTGCACAGTAGACGACGACGGCATTAGAGCCGTAGGTCAGGCGCACCCGGGACAACTAGCGCCGCTTGGGGACATCACGGACACAGTTGGTTCGGCCGATATTGTAATTCAGGGACAGGCCGGCACATTTGCGGTGACGACGAAGCAGCACCCTGACCAACTCTCACGTCTTGTTGATGCGCTGAAGACGCTTCATCATTCCGCCCAGTCTTTGTCGTCGGCTACTTCACTTGGTTTGGAGGTCCGCACGGCAACGCTCAGCAGTTTGGAGATTAAGTACGCGGACCATAACGGCGTGCTGTCCGTTTCGAACGGGTCCACAATCGCATTTGCCGATTTCAACCCTCAAAAGATATTGACTCCGTTTCTGCCGGCAGTGCAGCGTCATTGTAATGGCTCGCTGGACCAGATTGTCTCATTTTTGAAGCACAGCTACGGTGTTTGGGATATCCTGACGCAGCTCATGGAACAGAAGCCAAAGCTGCAGCTCGTCTTGTTACCCCAGATGGCCAGTAAAGTGCGCATTCAGGTCGGCTACGGGTTTGACTCGCCGTATCTGGAGCTGAGCTACCGGGACTACCGAAACAAGAGGGCCGTCCATTTTGTGAAAGCACAAAACGGCGCTGAGAACATTCCCGTTATCATGCAGTTGTTCCAGAAGCGGTCAATGCTAGGCGTCGTGCCTCTCATGACCGGTTGCGCCATTGAACTCGGTCATGAGGAGGTCTTGAAAACGATGATCGAGGAGGGGCTTGCGAAGGCTTCGGTCTTTGGCATACCGCCCTCAGCGAGGAACGGTATCGTGCAATAGGACATGGACCGTATAAGACTCGAAACGAAAGAGGCTCGTCCAGCCCAGCCCAATCCAATCCGGTCCAATCTGCATGCGTTTTATAGCAGTTGTACATAAATACAAGCCCCAGAACGAGCAAGGAAAAGGAATAAAAAGAAATGAATACACAAATGAACGCCAATAAAAACCCCATAGCATACTACTATGCCTACGCGCTCTTTAGATGGTTTGATAACGGCTCTTTATGTAACTCTAGAAAAATACATGGCAAGGTACAAATGACACGAATAGCGCGGGTCGAGCCGTTAAATGACTCTTCAAACTTTGCTGCACACTCCAAGCCAGCGGCGCTAATGTAGCAAAGCTTAGAGAGTGTGGTCGCCCTCTCGGTATCGGAAGAGCAGCGGTTCTGTCGGTATGTTGCGCTCGAAGCTTGTGCCGTCCGGGCGCTGCGGCGGGATGATCGGGTCCGGGTGCTTGTACTTTGTGAGCAGGGCGCTCGTCTGTTTTACGAGTTTGCCGATTTCGTACTTGTCGGTGAGGTCCTTGTTCTCGTCGAACTGATGACGAATCTCGAGCGCCTTTGCGCGCCACAGGTCCCGCCTATTGATCCACGACTTCGTCAGCCGCAGCGAGTTGCGATAAAGCGACTGCACGAGCCGTTTGTGCTGCTCCTGAAACGACATTAGCGGTGGGGATCGAGCAGGGGTGGTCGGAATCGCTTCGGCTTTGATTGGGCTGACTGTTGCATAGGCACGTGATGAGCGTTGTGGACGACGAAAGGCGCGCGCATGCGCGCGTCTACTACCGCCAGATTTGAGCTGCGAGCGAGCACCCGGCGCGTAAATAAGGCGCGTCCTTAGTAGATCCTGCATGGACGCCGAGGAACGGCTCGTGTTTCGGCGGGCTGAGGCGTCGTTTCGCCACTATGCAGATTCTTTTCACAATGGCTTTGTTGAGCCGCGGCTGCGACTCGCGGAGCAGGCGCAGCTCACAAATCACATAGAGCACTTGCGGCAATTGGACAGCTTGGCTGGCCAGAACGCAAAGGTGTTGGCACATTTCGGCGACTCCGTACACTTGTTTGTGGATGATGCGGCGGCCAATGCTGACGATGTTGAGGCAGAACCCAGTCAGCTCGACGAGTCTAAGGTGGCCTCTACTTTACGCCAGTTAGCCAGGGAGTGGTCCAGCGATGGCGTCGAGGAGCGCCGGCAAAGTTTCGAGCGCATCGTGGACGCACTATGCCGGCATATTCCGGCGGCGTCGCGGCCGGCCACGAAGGTCATCGTTCCCGGCTCGGGTCTCGGCCGCCTGCCATTCGAGCTCTCACGCTGCGGCTTCGATGCAATTGGTAACGAGTTCTCCACACATATGCTTCTGGCGTCTCATGTCGTGCTGAACGGGACCCCGAAACAGGCCGCATGGGCCATCTACCCGTATATACACGCGCCCAGCCACTGGCGACGCAATGCGGACCAGTATAGAGAAGTTAGCATACCAGACATATGGCCGGCCGGAAGCGAGCAGCCTGGCGCAATGTCCATGGCAATAGGAGGCTTCGAGGAGCTGGCCATGTCCGAAGAGACCACGGCGAAACTGCAGGCAGTAGCTACGTGCTTTTTTATTGACGCGCCATACAACTTCTTGAGCACGCTCAGAGCCATAACAAATGTCGTGGAGGCGGGCGGGCTTTGGGTAAATTTCGGCCCCCTGCATTGGCACAGCGAGGACCTGGCAGTCGACGGGCTTGAGTTCTCGCTAGAGAGCGTTATCGCACTTATTGAGGATGCCGGGTGGGTGTTTCTAGAGCGCGAGTCTCGCATCCCTGCGACATACTGTACAACGCATCCGAACAGAATGGCTCGAATGATATTCGACTGCGAGTTCTGGGTAGCTAAGAAAATAAAGTGACTTGTACTAAACGTGTATCTTACTGTATAGCATTCAACCGCGTAGCGCCTAGCACGCCGTATTTACCCAAACTTGTGGAGCCTTACCTGCGGTCATTTGCACGCAGTCATGCAAGTGGCAAACCCTGGGGAGTCACCATGCATATATGCGTGCATTTGCAGTCACGCCGCACCGCTGATAAAAGTGACAGAACCATATAAGACGATCTGCTTCCGTTAAAATGAGCATTCAAAATGTAATCCCCAGTCCCTCATGGGGCTTCTTGCGCGCCCCTGCGGCTGGTCTGACCGTCAAGGCGAAATATAAGACCTCAGCGCGAATGACAGGTGCTACTTGCCGCAGCTACTGCGGCTCAGACCCGCGCTCTAGTCTTGCCGGCCCAGGCAGGCCTTACCGATTCCGAAATGCGCAAGCTCAAACTGGCTGTCCGCCTCAACATTAAAAAAGGCCTAATTGCCGGCCATGGAGTGTGCATCCTTCTACCTTGGTTTTTTAAACCCCCTCGCGACTCCGCTTCCCGGCAAGCTTCATAGTAAAAACTAAAACCTAAACATCCAAGTTCCCTCGCCGAAGAGCATGCCAGTCTGGTCGCTGCCACGTTCGCAGGTTGGCGTAATACATTTAACAGCTACTGTGGGCGCGTGTTACTTAGCGTAACGACACGACGGGCAGTTTGTGTATCATGCTCGCTTATGGGCCGCCTCTTAAGATCCCTTTTTGGGGGCATGTAATCGTTAATAAAAGTTTGCGTATCATTAATGCTAAGACGGGGCGTTACGGGGGCATAATCTAGGCTGAGGAAGTCGTGACGATAGCGTCTTTCTTCGGCACCTTCTCGCGCTGCTCGGATGGGATCGACTCAGCCGACCCAGAGTGACTCTCCTCAATAACGGCGCCCTTCTCGCCCGCGCTCGCGTCGTCAACGACGTCCTTCATACGCTCGCGCGCGCGCTCCTGCGCCCGCAAAAACAGCTCGTCGGCCTCCTCAGTAGTCACGCGCCGGCGCGTCCAGAACATGCCAATGAGCGGTAGCTTCCCTGTCTTCTCCTCGTAGATCATGGCCGCGATCATTACGTCAATGAAGATCCAGTAGCAGTTGTACGAGATGACCGAGCCGTAGGTAGCGGAGTTCTGCCATCCGAATAGGGCATTGAAAATGCCCCATCCATTGTTGTTCAGCTCAGGGTTGCAGCAGTCGACGTGCCACACAGTTTGTTTGATGTTGTACGATCCGGGCCCGGACCCACTCTCCGCTACATCGCCACCCGTTTGGTTCGAGAAGACGTACATCTGGAAGTACCAGATGGACCGCGAGAACAGGCCCGCCGAGATGAGGTAGAGGAAACAGGTAGATCCAACGAGGAACCAGCGCATAGAGACGCGCTCGCCAAAGATGTAGAGCACGTACCCGGTGCCGCAGCCGCAGAGCAAGCCAAGAAATACGGACAATGGGTATGAGTAGGCGGGGTGGCCAATAGATACGCCAGCGATAAAGACGATGGCCTCGACGCCCTCGCGCATGACGGTAATAAACGGCAGGAGCAGCATGGCATACTTGCGAGTCCAGCGGCCCAGGCTAGACGGGCGCAATGCCATGGGGTTGAAGTTCTTCGGGTTCAAGCGCTTGAGCCAGCCGAGCTTGCCCTTGTACTTCTCGTTGTCAAGGCCGCCCTCCAAAATGACGGTTGCGATCTTGACCCGCCACTTCTCCTTCATTTTCTCGACGCGCAGCATCCCAAGTCCCATAGCCGTGATCATAACCGAGGCTATCACGGCAAGAATTCCCTCCCACAGGTCCTCCTTCGCGGACCAGATATCGTTGCCGAGCGTGTAGAACGTGCCGATGAAGCCTGCGCCGACGACAAGACAGCAGAAGAATCCGATAGCCGTACCGATCCACACGTGCCAAAGCAGGCGCTTGTAGGCGCTGCGGTTCATGCCCGGTTGGCCGAACGACTGCTTCACGAACGCGAGAAGCACGGACACGATAACGGACGCCTCGAGGGACTCGCGGAAGGCGATGATGAATATATCAAGGAAGAACGGGTTGTGTCCCATGGTCAGAAACAGGAATGAGAAGGGTGTGCAACTGCGAAATCTTCGCGCTGCAGGGGACAATGCGACTATATAGCCAGAAGGACTGCGAGATCATCGAGTTGCACCCTAATCTGCGCCATGCAGGACGGCCGCGTGCGTACCATGCCCCTGCCCTACCCTTTGATGGCATGGACGTTGCATGGCGCTGGAGTGGCAGCTGAGCTGAAAAGTTATCTGGCCAGCGATCTCTGGGACTGCCAAGCGTTCTGCCACAGATCGGGCGTCCAAACGAGAGGCCGATGTGTCGGTTCGGTTCGTTCGCCGAGCACGCGGAGTTTTGCTTCGGTTTGGGTCGAGCGTCATTTTCCTGCATGTAGCGCCGTACGTGCTGATGAATACGATAATCAGAGCGGGGCGATCGGCTTTTGTTACTGGCGGTACCTGATTAGATGATCGCGTCCGCTGCGTACACTGGCTGGTGCGATCGGAGATCTGCATGCGCTCCCTCGCCCATATTCTTCACCAGGATGAGGGATCGTATAAATTAAGGCTCGCATGCATCGGCGCTTGAGAGGGCCATACGATGTTTGTGTGTGGGGCCCGTAGCCGCCCAGCCGCTAAGAGAACTAATAAGTAGACAGAATAGCACTTGCAGGACTAGGCACGAGCGCATGAGTATCTGATGAGCACACAGAACGGTGTCTAGCACTGTGCAATCGCACCTTTCTATAGCCACCCCCACCCTAGGCTCGAGCTGATCGCGCACCTAACCGCACTTCACTATACTTTACGCAGAGTGGGCGTTCACAACGTTCCGCATGCAGCCGTACCTTATGTCATGGTGATGACTCGGCTTCGTGAGCTGATCGCTGCATGCATGACGCGCGCTTCTCTGACCCGCGGCCAGAACCTAGATGATGCAGTTCCTTGGCATCGATCCATCCTGCGAAGCCGAAAATACGAAACACAAATCTGCGAGCTAAATGCTCGGGCTCTGAGTGAAAGCGCCGCGCAGCTCGGTTATGCGAGGTCAGGTCCGGTTTGCACTGTTAGCCGCGTTTAGATACCGTGGTGATATCGAGCTGCTGTGCTCGGCGAATATTTTTAATCTAGGCTGACTCGTGAAAGCTGCAGCTCATGCACGACCCGTGCGACATACGCCAGAGATTGGGCATATCAAATTAATCGGTCGTTTATGTGAGCAGGGCGAGGGTCGCGACCGCGCGAGGATTCGTCAATCGAGCCACCACTTTTTGCATATATTAAAGCTGTGTTGCGCGGCAGAACCAGCCACAAATGAAGCTTGCTGGATTTAGTGCTGTGCTGGCGCTGGCCAGCGCCTCGACGACGCACTACTTCAACTGGACGCTGGGCTGGAAAACCGTGAACCCAGACGGCCTGAAGGACCGGCAGGTCGTGTCCATCAACGACGAATGGCCGCTGCCGATTGTGCGCGTGAACCGCGGCGACCGCATTGTGGCGAACGTGACGAATGGCCTCGAGAACCCGAAGCGGAACTCGACAATCCACTGGCACGGCATGTTCCAGAACACAACCACGGACATGGACGGCCCGCCCATGCTCACGCAGTGCCCCAGCGCGCCGGACTCCTCGTTCCTGTACAACTTCACCGTCGACCAGCCGGGCACGTACTGGTACCATGCGCACGTGGACAACCTGTACCCGGACGGCTACCGACAGCTGCTGCTTGTGGACAACGACGATGCGTGGTTCGAGAGCGACGTGGCCGGCGAGATCAGCTTCAGTCTCACGGACTGGTACCACGAGCTGACGCAGGATATCTCGGACAAGGAGCTCATGACGCTGTACAACCCGACGGGCGCCGAGCCGATTCCGGACTCGCTGCTCTTCAACGACACGCGCCACCCACGCTTCGAGGTCGAGCCGAGCAAGACGTACCGCCTGCGCATTGCGAACACGGGTGCTTTTTCGGGCTTCTACTTCTACATTCCGGGCCATAACTTCACGATTGTCGAGGTTGATGGTGTCTACACAGAGCCGGCTGATGCCGAGCTCATCTACTTGGGTACGGCGCAGCGCTACTCCGTGCTTTTCAACACGTCTTCGAATGCCGACGATGTGTACCCAATGGTTCAGATTGCCGATTCGTCCCTGTACGACAAGATTCCGCCCGAGCTCGGGCTGAACCACACGGCGTGGATGTTCCAGGGCCACCCTTCGGACGACAAGTTCGTGGAGATTGACAATGCCGGCATTTTCAAGACGGCCCCCATCACGAACCTCACGGACAACTCGGAGATTGCCGGCGTTGCTGACGGGCTCACGCCCGACACGTACACGTCGGAGAACCTGAGGTGGTTCGACGACTTCGACCTCGTGCCTTACGACCACGAGCCGCTGCTCGAGCCCGTGACCGTGAACCACACGCTGCACCTGGAGATGACGGACCTTTACGACGGCAAGCCGTACGCGTTTTTGAACCAGAAGACGTTCACGCCGGCGAAGGTCCCGACGCTGTTCTCGGTGCTTAGCGCGCCGTCGGACGAGCTCGCGAACAACGAGACCGTGTACGGCACGGACTCGCACCCCATTGTGCTCGAGCACATGGACGTTGTGCAGATCATTCTGAACAACGACGACACTGGAAAGCACCCGTTCCATCTTCACGGGCACACGTTCCAGGCCGTGCAGCGCGGGCCCGACCAGGGCCAGGACACGTTCGTGCCGTACGACCCGAGCCAGGACGACGGGAACTATCCGAAGTCCCCGATGCGTCGCGACACATTTGTGGTGCTGCCGAACTCGCACTTCCTCATCCGCTTCCGCGCCGACAACCCCGGCGTGTGGTTCTTCCACTGCCACATTGACTGGCATTTGACGCAGGGCTTGGCCGTGCAGTTCATTGAGGCGCCGGCGCAGCTGCGCCAGAACTACAAGGTGCACCCCCTGTCGCCGGCGCACAAGACGGCGTGTGCCAGCGTGAATGTTTCGATGCAGGGCAACGCGGCCGGCCACACCGAGGACTTCACGGACCTGTCGGGGCAGAACCGGCAGGTGAAGTTCTTGCCGTCCACGTTTACGGCGCGCGGCATCGTTGCGCTTGTGTTCTCGATCATTTGCGCGTTTGTTGGCATGGGCTTCCTGTGCTGGTACGGAGCGACCGACATCACCTCGCAGGTGAACCGCACGGCCGAGCACTACGTCGAGGACACGCTCTACACGGAGGCGGACGAGCAGACGCGCCGCGAGGTGCTTGGCGAGGAGCCGCTCGAGGCTGAGCGCGACGCCGGCGTGGAGCCGCACCGCCCAATCCAGCGCTAAGCATGGCCCCTAATTAACGACGCGCGCAATGATAATGACGACCCTTTTCTATACGAATCCTTTCCTCTACGAATTATCGACCACTGATGCAAAAAGCTTGTGAGTCTACTTGTCCCGCTGTTAGTGAACGTAATGTGATATGTACATAAGATTGTTGTGGTCGTGCTGAGTCCGTGCGGCGGCTCTCGGCCGCTCTTGGCGACGACGCGTGGAAAGCCCAGCCGTGCAGAGCGGGCAGTGTGCCGTTCCTGGCAGTATGGCGTCTCCTCCCGCTGCGATCTTACAGGCACTGCATATGGCGCTCAATTTATTTCCTGGACCCGCCGCCCCCAAGTAAACATCGATGTTCCGCATAATCGCGCCATTCAGCGCACCGCTCAGGGCGCCGCTACGGCCCTGCGTGCGCCTCTTCACAACCTCTGCGGCGCGCTCGTCTGCCGTGGACCCTAGCGACCCGGACGAGGCGCATCTCTACAAGATCAAGCCGGCCGGGCGCCTGTTCAAGGAGCCATTCGACAGCAAGAACTTTACGCTGAGCAAGCAGCCGATGTATGAGGGCCCGAACGCGTCGCAGGTGAGCTTCGTGAAGCGGTGGTCCGTGGGGTTTACGCTCATCGGCAGCTATGTTGGGTACCTAGCCACGGGCGTGACGGGCATTAGCACGGGCATGGCGCTGTGCGGGCTCGTGGCCGTGTGCCTGCCGCTGCCCGTGGCGCACTACTTTGCTGGGAACTACGTGAGCCGCATATTCAGAGTCTACGGTGCCGGGCTAAAGCGGCAGACGCTGGAGAGCATGACGACGGACGAGACGCTGCTTGTGGAGAAGATCGGGCTGTTCGGCCGCTCGACGTACGGCGTGCCGATCAAGGTCGCGCGCACGCGGGCCACGAACGAACGCTTTGGCTGGATCAATTGGGTGTATATCGACGAACAGGGCCGCACGTCGAAAATGTTTGTGGAAGACAACCTCGGCGGCATGAAGATGGACAGAATATGGGGCATTGTGGAGTCAAACGCAGGCATAAAAAACAACGGGCGGTTCCCGTACTAGAGGCGGGCTAAAGCGCGCATGGCCTTGTATTATGTATTCGTAACATCGTAATGAGAAAGCCGGAGTTTTTGAATTCTTTTTTCTTCGCTTTTCCTTTTCTTTCTATCACGCCGTTTGCCGTCGGCGGTACAGTAGGTTTGCCGCGGCCATAAGGGCGAGTTGGTAGCCCACCAAGACGGCCTGCGTGGCCAGCGGCGAGAGGAGCATTGTGTCCGTGGCCAGGTTCACGATTCCCGTGCCGATGTTTGCCAGCACGAACACGGACTCGCCGAACGAGTTCACGCCCTTGAACGACGCAGACGGTTGCATGTCGAACAGGTACTCGCAGATGGCAAAGAGGCCCATGAAACCAGTGTTGAACGCAACGACCCAGGCAATGTACGGCAGGTTTGCGAGGCGGCGCGACGGCTCTGTGGCCACGCGCAGCAAGCTGAACAGCAGCTGCCCGGCCGTGGCCCACACGGCCGATGAGATGCATATGGATTTGAGCGTCGTGGCTGGCGACATGAGGCGCAGCCCGTACGCGTAGCCAAAGGAGAAGATGGCCAGGTACCCGGCGAACGACGTGATGCCCTCCTTGTTCTGCGATATGAGGGTCGTGCGCGGCGCGGCCAGCGCCCACTCGAGCAGGCCCGTGTTCTTCAGCGCGAGCTCGTAGGCGAGCGCCAGCACGAACGCCTTCAGGCCGTACGACGCCGGCGGCACGCGGCGCAGCAGCACGAACGCTAGCGGCAGCAGGCCGAGCGTGAAGAAGAAGTTCCAGTGCACACCGTACTCGGACTCGTGCTCCTGGTAGTCGAGCTGCTTGACCATAACCAGGCGCACGAGCCCAAGCGCAAGGACCTTTGCCGTTTGACGCACGCTCGCGGCCGCCTCCGTGCGGAACGCAATGCGCGGGTGCCGCAGAGCCGCGCGCGAGGACACGACGCCCATGCTAAACACAAAAGAGCCGACGCCGAGGTCCATAAGCGACGTACCCCACGTCTCCGTCTTCGCAAACCGCCGCGGGAACGCCGGGAAGTCTACGGCCAGGATGGCCGTGCACGTCAGGACCATCATGGCGGACCTGTATATCGTGAGGAACGAGCGGTGCGCGACCCTTGGCGCGCCCACGTCACTGTCGCGGCTACGCGCTGCGTCGCTCACGTTGCCAGCGCTAGCGGCGGCTTTACCCGCGCGACGCGTGCGCGCCTGCGTGGGGCCTGCGCGCGAGACTCTGCGCGGCCAGCCGCCGGCCAGAACCGCGGCTCCGGCGACCGCCAGCAGCAGTGCTGCGAGCACAGGCAGTCGGTTAGCGTACCCAACCGTGGCGCAGAGCATTGTGGCCCAGTTGAACACGTAGTCGGCGAGCTGCAGAGCCGTCGCATTCGTGCCGGCCGCCCGCGCGACGAGGTGGTACGTGACCACGCCGAGCGCGCAGATCCCGCTCACGGCATACACGTCGGCCACGGTGCCGCCCTGCAGCCCGGACACGAACTGCTCGTGGCGCGCCTTTCTGTCCATGCTGTTTATGAGTTGTGGCTGCCCCCGCGCGAACGTGCGCGTTTGTAAGGGCGACGGCGCAGAGGAACGCTCGACGGTGGTTGGGGTTCGCGGTCGTGGCCGAAACGCAGATTTGCGCGGGCACACGCGCGCGTGGATGCATACTGCCCGCCACAAATTCGCAGGCGGCTGCGCGCGAGCATTCTGTTTATCATTTGGTTCCTAGTCTAACTAAATTGTTTAGTTAAATTGTGTAAATGTGTGTTTGGCATCCTGCGGAGGCTAATTGGCTTCCGCACCGAGCGCTGCCCAAAAATAAAGACAGTGCGTAGCAAACATGATTGAGGAGCTGTATGTTCAAAGCGAGCTGGACGCAAAGAGACCAGCAGTAAAAGCAGCGCCACTATGAAACGTCCTCTATATATGCGAATGGCGAGCAGACACTCGTTTGGAGGCGAAGGAGCGCTGCGCGAACAACGCACGCGTAGAACGTACGCATTGCAGAACAACGGATCGCAGAACACATGAATCGCCTAGAACTGTTCATTCATAATAGCACAATAAAGGACTAGAGACACCGGAGTGTGCAGACGCGAACGGAACTCCAGAAATCCTCCTTAATTGTGTCGAAGCGTGCCATATAAAGCGGGCACAAAAGTACTTATCAACAATTAGGCAGTGTGGGTGAGTGGTTTTAAACCGACGCCCTGCTAAGGCGTTGCCCTTTGGGCGCGCAGGTTCGAATCCTGCCACTGTCGGATTATTTTTTTTGCATTATCTTCAAAAAGTCTCTGATTCCGTGAGGGTCCCTAGGGGGTCCTTGGTGCTCTTCAAACAACACAGAAACAATCGTTGCACAATTGCGTTTAGCTTTCGATGCCCTCACCGCCTGAGGCCCTGGCTGCAGCGCCTTTTGCCGCTGAGCCAGCCAGGTCAAGGGTCGGCGCAGCGTAATTCTGGCGATGTCGCAGTGCACCTCCCCCACGCAATTCGGGGCCGCGCGCGCGCATGAACAAGGAGCAAGTGCAGCTGGTTGCCAGCACGCTGCAGTTCGAGCTCGGCGAGCCCGAGCGTGTCCGCGCCATTGAGAATACGACGCACGTCTTTGTCGACTCGCCGGCGGCGGCGCGCCTGCTCGCGGCCGTTCGGCGCGGCGACTGGTCGCGCGCAGCGGACCTGGCCGCCGCAGTCATGCCCGGGCCGCAATTGGACACGGCCGTGCTCGAAATCGAGTCCTGCCACGTTCTGGAGACGCTTGCTGCGAATGGCGGCGCCGCAGCCATGCAGGTCATCAAGACGGCGGCGCGCGCCGAGCACGCGTCGCAGCTCGGGCTGCTGCTCTTCAACCCGCCAGCACAACCGACCGAGCTGCGCCAGCGCCTGCTCAGCCGCCTGCGGCACATGCTCGGCCCGCAACACACGGTGCCGAGCGGACGGCTCGCGGCGCTGCTGCGCGCGGCGCTGCAGTTCCGCAGCCTCGAGGAGCTGGGCCGAGCCGCGCCTACACCGCTGGCCGATATAGGCCCGGACGCGGCCATTGCGCGCGCGTACGTGCTCGAGGCCGTGGCTGCACTGCAGCTCAGCGCAGGGAACAGCGCGCTTGCGGACCTGAAGGCGCTGTGCGAGGTCTCGACGTACCTGAACCTGTTTGGTGTGGACACCGTGAGCGACCTCGTGTGCGCGGTCATGCAGCGCGCGCTCGAAGAGGACTGCGCCGCGGCCATTCAGCTCATGCGCGCGCGCAAGTCCTCCGCCGGCAGCGACCTTATTGAGCGCCTGTTCGTGTCCGTTATGGCCAGCGCCGAGGAAAAGGAACAGGATGTGGACGACGATGCTTGTTTGGCGACTTACGACTACTTGGCGCGCTACGAGCAGCACCGCACGCCGGACTTGCCGCCCTGCGACTCTGTTTTGCAGCTCGGCCAGGTCGTTGAGGCCGTGCTCAATAAATATACTCCGCGCATCCCCCAGCAGTCGCTGTTCATACCCGTGCGGGACGAACCCGCGCAGTTCCCGAGCCACATTGTGCAGAAGCTGCGGCTCGACAGCGAGGCCTGGGTCGTTGAGTTTAGTCCCGACGGCGCAAGCCTGGCTATTGGGTGCGCGAACGGCAATGTGCTACTCTACCGCGTTGACGTGAACGCGTTTAAGCTCAGTCGCGCCGGCGCAATGCACCTCGGTAACGGCGTGCACCGCATTGCCTGGCACCCGAACAGCTCCAGCCTTCTCGTCGAGGACCTGGACGGCATCGACGTCCTCTGGGACACAGACGCGGACACGAAGACGCCGATCTTGCTCCACCACGACGTCGACACCTCACTCTCGTCGAGCAACGGTGACGTGTGCTGGCACCCAACAAATCCAAACCTCCTGTTCCGAGTCGGCTGGGACCAGACACTGTCGCTGCGCGATGCGAACGGCGAGGACGTGGTATGGTGGTGCTCCCTAGGCGGCGAGCCGCTGCAGTGCGTGGCCGCGACGGCAGACAAACAACTTGTCGTGCTCACTACGTACACGGAGGCCGCGCCGCAACGGCTCTATGTTTTCGACAACTATGATTCACCAGCAACCGTCGACGAGTTCGTGCTGCCGTCGAGCGAGGGACGCTACTCGTCGCTGCAGTCCTCGACCTGGGACCCGCGAATCTTGCTGCTAATGGGCTCAAACCAGGCGGCTTTGCTCCTGGATATAACCGGAAAGCGGGACGTCGTCACCTTGAAGGGACCGGTGCAGGACAGCTGTTTCATACGCCCGCGGTTTGCTGGCCCCATGGACAAGTACGTATTGTCCGGCAGCGAGGAGAAGGAGCCACCCACGGCGTACGTGTTCAACCGATTCACTGGAGACGTCGTGGCCCGCTTCCAGGACCACAAAGAGATCGTGAACAGCGTGAGCATGTATTCCGGTGAGAACCTGAGCCTCTTGGCAACGGCCAGCGACGACATGGACGTCATAATATACTCGGCGCGCCCTAATGCTGGCGCCGCTGCCGCAGACGACGACGACGACGACGACTCTGATGACCTGGACGACGACCTCGACGACTTTGACGACAACGATAACGACATCCCAAGTAACGGACTGACAGCCGCATTCTGAAATAGCCGCGCCTGACGGTGGTTGCATTTCTAACTATACGCATAGAGAATATATGTACATAACACGAAAGTACTGACATGATGAGTCCGTCAAAAAAACAAAAAAAGAAACAAATACAAAAACAACGGCAAAACATACACGATGAAAGTAAAAACGCACACTTGCGAGCGCTCGTTCTGCGACTTACACCTAAAGCGCAAGCCCCTTTTCGCGCAGCCACTCGGTCCCACCAAATACCTGCTCGGGGTCCCACCGCATGCGCTCGGCTCGCCACTGGTCTAGAGCCGGGCGATTCTCAGGCTTCGTCCATGGGTTCCGCGTGAACACCTTCGCCCAGTGCGGGCGCCCGCCGTGCTGCTCACAGATATTTTCGAACGTGGAGTACCACTCCGCAATGGGCGGGTCGACCATGAACGGGCGGTACATCGTGGCATTCAGGTTCAGCGTGAGCTGCTCGTTCGTGATGTCGCCTGGCGGCGCATAGGGAAGCCGCGGCGACGGGTCGAGAAGCGGCCGCGTAATGTTGCCGTATACAGGGCCCGCATGCGACGCTGCCGATTTGCCCGTCTTGTCGGCCAACAAACTGGACGGTAGCGTCGTGTTCGACGCGCGGATCTCGATCGGTGCATGAACGTACCAGTTCAACTTCAAAATCTCGGTGCGCAGCTTGCGCAGCACGTCGGGACCCTCCGTGAGCGGCAGCGACCACTCGTTCACAAACTGCTTGAACAGGCAGTCCATGTTGATCTGCAGGTCGCTCTGGCCTACGTGCTCGACCGTACGCTGCTCGTCGAACTGGTGATTAAACAGCCACTTCTCGACAAACGGCGTCCAGCGCGGCCACACACTAACGGTTAGCCACAGCAGAAACTCGTAGCTTAGGCGCCCCAGCCACGTACCGTAGAACGAGTAAGGCGCCTTGCGCGGCGCTTGCAGCGTGCGGTCGGCCTGCCAGACATAGCACTTATTCGTGTAAGGATACCACCAGATGCGGTGGAACTCGGCGTCCAAAAACACGCTGTCCCACACGGGCTGCGACAGGAGCTGGTCAAAGTCAAGCGCGTAGGACCGCGACAAAAGATTGAACGCCGGCACGCAGCGGATGGTCGCGCGCACAATCACGCCAAACGCACCGAGGCCCAGTAGGAGCGCCGAGAAGAGCTCGCTGTTCTGCGTTTCGGACGCAGTCACCACGTCGCCCTCGAAAGTGACCATTTCAAGGCTCACAATCTGCTCCGAAATGAGCCCGTGGCACGACGAAGAGCCATGCGTGCCTGTCGAGATAACGCCAGCCACGCTCTGGTCGCTGATGGAGCCCAGGTTCTGCAGGGCCAGGCCGCGCTCGGCCAGAATCTGGTTCAGCTCGCGCAACCTGATGCCGGCCTCGACATGAACGTCCGCGTAGCCGTCGTCCTCCTCAGCACCAAGCACTCGGTTCAATTTGTCGAGATTCACAAGCCAGTCCGACGTCATCGTGATCGTCGATGGCGAGTGGCGCGCGCCCGTCACGACAACGTTTTTGTGTTGCGCCGCCGCCGCCTTGCAGATCTCCTGCACGTCGGCCACGGACGCGGGCTGGTAGTATATCTCTGGGAAGGACGTATAGGTGTTCGCCCATGTCCGATGGACGTGGCCGCGTGTGCCTTGCATTGCCTGCGCCTGCTGAACCGCCCAAATGTGGAAATATAGCGTATTTGTCGTTTAGCAGTATCCCGCGCGACGCGTCACGCTCTCGGCGCTGCGCTTAGGACCGAAGCCGCGCGTTTACGCGCTGGCGGACCAACGCCTTGCCAGCCCCGATTTATAGACGCAAATTATAGACACATATAGCTAGCTAAACAGAAACATGACTATTTTTTAAGCATGAGAGCGTCGAGCAGCGTCTTTGCAGACTCTGCGCTCGGCGGTTTGGTACCCTTCACCTCAGGAAGCACGAACGGAGAAGAAGAAGGGTTCGCAGGCTGCTCGGCCTTTCGCTCAGCAGGCTTTTGCTCAACCTTTGGCTCAACCTTTGCCTTTGGCTCAGCCTTTGCCTTTGGCTCAGCCTGTGCCTCAGCCTTCGGCTCAGTTTTAGGCTCAGTCTTCTGCTCACCAACTCTCTGCTTGGCCTCCTTGGCCTCCGTCGGCTGACTCTTAGATCTAGCTGGCTTCCGCTTAGGCTTCTCCTCGGCTCCAGCCTTTGGCCCGCTGCTAGCAACAGGCTTCTGCTCTGGCGCTTTCTGCACCGAAGCTTGAGGCGACGTCTTTTTGCCTGCAGCCGCTGGTTCAGCGCTTTGTGCCGGCTGCTCGAGTCCCACTCGCTGCTGCTCGACAGGCTTCGCGCTTCTGGGTTGCCGCTCCTTTGACGCGCCCTTCAATGCGCGAACATCCTGTGACATCGTCGCCGCCGGGCCGGTCGGGCTAGGCTTTGCCAATGATGCTGAGGCCGCGCTCGGCGCGTGCGAAGCAGCCGCGCCTGCGGCGGCGGAGAAGCCAGCTCGAGGAGCACGCGAGGGGGCCGCTTGCTGGGTTGCAGCCGCCGCGGACGGACGCCCAAGTGCCTGCAAGAGCTGCTGACCAGAGGCGTTCGTCTTGAACTGCTTCGCTGCAGCCCAGTCGTTACGGGCCTCTGCAGGCACAAACGGCTTCGACTGTGCCTGACCGCGCTTCGGCCTGCCGCCCGTAGCCGGCGTCGAGCGCATGTCCACGCGCGCGTTAATAAACTGGCGCATCGACTGCTTGTCCTGTTGGAACGCGAGCTGTGTGAAGGACACATTCAGCACGGAGCCAGCGGGCACAGTGAGCCCGCGCTTCGTCTTCGTGCGACCGTCGAGCGTCGACGCAGCCTCGAACTCGTGGTCCCACAGTACGTCGAGCGTCGTCGTCGCCGGCGTGCCTCCATTGACACCAACCACGACACCGCGCATGTAGATGGGCACCTTTCCGAAGCTCAACGCCGAAACGACGCGGTCGCCCAACTTGAAATTCTGACTGCGCAGCTGGTGATGCGCGTGCTGCGGCGACAGTAGTGCGCCTCTGTCGACGCCCTTCACGACGACCTTCTCGAGGTGCGTGGGCGGCAACTGCAGTACCTTCTCCTCAATGGCCGCTACGCTGTGGTGAGTCAGATGCACGGTGGACGTGGGCAAGAACGCGATCTGATCAGTTTGGCCCCTGACCCAGTCGCGCATGGCCTTAGCCACGGGCGCACTCAGCCCGCCGGAGCCCGTGCGCAGCTTCGAAAACGCGTCTCTGAACTCACGCAGGTAGGCAAGCAAAAGCGCGACGCCGCGGTCGCTGAACTCCCACATGCCACGGTACCCCAACCGAGAATAGCCCTCGGCCATGAGGCCAAGCCCATGCTTTCGCAATGGCAGACTGATGTTGAACGACTCGCCGCCGGCCTCGACCATGAGCCGCGACGTGAGCTGCAGCAGGAACTTCACCGACAGACCCAGTGACTCTGCAACCTTGTCAGTCGTCGACCAACGGATGTGCGCCCTCTCTGCCTCCGCAACTGAGCGCGAGACCGCAAACAGCGGGTCGCGGTAGCGCGGCGTCAGGACTTCAACATCAACAGAGTTGTCTTTATGACTGATGATCGTTGCTGGGAATCCATAGTATTTGGCAAGAAGCAGAAGGACACTAGAGTCGATGGGGAACTCCTCAGTAATAGGAAGAGCTGGCCTCTCAACGAAACGCTCGTCCTCATGGACAACGCGAGGCACAACGAGCTGCACTGGCACGACGGACTCGTCGCCGCCAAACTGCTTAGTGTAGGACCCGTCGGCTCGCCGCCCCAGGCCCTGTAGATGCCGCACGCGCACAAGGGCCTCAGTCTCGCCGATCTTCACACCGTGGCGGCGGTAATCTTCGGTGATGCGCGGAAGATCCTTCGTCCAGAATGGGGCGGGGCCGCGAGCGAGCACTTGCGTGACCTCAGCCTCAGTCAGGAACGGCCAGTTCACGAAAATGCGGTCGCCAACACTCACGGCGTGCTCGGCCCGGCGCACACTCAAGATGACCGAATCGTCGCGACTCGGCATTTCGAACACCTTCACGCCTTCGTTGCGCGTGATCGTCCAGTCGAAGGGCAGCGTGTAGAGCGAGGGGAACCCGGCTCGCGCTTCCACACCCATCACAGCACCCTCCAAGAGCCCGTAGCGCAGCTCGCGCGGCGGGAACGTGAGGGTCTTGACAACACAAGTGCACGCCGGAATATCCGACAATGACGGTGTGGGCGCCTTATAAAGCGTGGCGGCATTGGGATCGAAGTTGAATTCGTACTCGAGGCCGCGTGAGTTACGCTGCATCTCGGCCGGCGTGAGACCCGTCTCCTCGATGGGCTTCACGTACTTGAGCAGGCGGTCCTGGTCAATGAATGGGATGAGCACAACAGCTTCCCAGTCAGCACGCTTGCCGTTCTTGTCGACGGCAAACTCGTGCGGATAAAAGTCGATGATGGGCGACGTGGGCTCGAGGACGAGCGGACGCAACGCCGGCGGCAGCAGCTTTGCACTGCGGTCCGGCAACACGGACATGAGCTGTTCGAACGGCAAGAACGGCACGCCCTCGTTAAACTCGGGCACGAATCCGTCAGCAATGGCCGTGATGATCTCAGTGGTCATTGGCGCGTAGTGGTTGTCGTAGTACCAACCCCACGACGGGCAGCCGCGGTAGTAGTAGAACAGGACCCACTGCAAACCCTCGAGGTATCGTTTCGCCGTCTGGGCCACGACTTGCGAGTCGGACGTGTCGCCGAACTTACGATAGTAGTACTTGTTTTTCCACTCGGCGAAGCGCGCTGCATAGTCGATCTTCTTGCTCGGGTCGTTGACGTGCGCGTGGTCGTAAAGGCGAATAATCTTGCGAGCGATCTTCGGCTCGACCTTGTTGCTGATGTAGCGCAGCTTTTTGTCGCTATACTCGAAGCCTGTTTGCTCGGCCAAAAGTTCCACGAACTTGGGCTCGTCAGCGTTGACCTCGAGCAGCGTACCGTCCTTGTCGTGCTTAATCGCGTTCAGCATGAAAGGCGCGATGGCATCGAAGTCGGAGCGCTGCTCACGCGTCAGCATCAACACGTCACTGTTCTCGGACGAGTTGATATCCTCGAGCCGTGCATTGAACCACGCCAGGTCCTGGCTAGACTCCTCGAATTTCTTGACCTGGTACGACTTGAGATAGTTCATCCAGTGCTTCAGCGCGAGGAAGTCGATCGTGCCGTTTGTGCTCAGGTACTTGTTGCCCGACTCGCGCAAATACGACTTGTAGGTGTCGAGGATTACGGGAATGGCGCCCTCGTTGACCATGAGCATGGGCAGTTCCGGCAGGAAGTCATTACCAATGAAGAAGTTGATGAGCACGAAGTCGTCAAGCATGCGCTCGAAGTCCGGTTTTTGCGAGTTCTTCTCATCGTGGAGCTCGATTTGGATGTACTCGCGCACGAGCGAGAGCTGCAACAGAATAAACCGTTTGTCGCTGAGCTCGGCGCTCTGGAAGCGGATCTGGCGGCCGAACGTGACCTCCTCGCGCAGCAGCGCGAAGTGCGGCTCGTGCGTGCTCAGGCCCAGCATAATAAGGTCTGCGTCGAGGCCATAAAGACAGTGGCGCGTGTTCGGGTCGTAGCCCGGCTGCGAGCGCAGGCTGCGGATGTAGCGCATGATTTTGTGCTCACCCTCGCCAGGCACCTCGTGTCCGCTAAGGACGACGTTACAACCCTGCCAGAGCGTGTCCTCCGTGATTTTGCGGGCGATGAAGTAGCGCAGGCGCTGCGTGAGGCGCATCATGAACTCCGTGCCTGGCGTGATGCAGTTCGAGTCGAACGGGTCTTCGTCCAGCACATCGCCGCGGCTCGCAGCCTTGCGGCGGGACTCCTCGGCGTCCATAGCCGAGCGGAAGCGGCGCGCGCGCTGCTGGTTCATTTTGGCCCGCGGCGCGACGCCGTCGATGGCCATGAAGAACACCTTGCGCGGCGCGATCACGGCGAACAGATGCTCGATGTAATTACAGATCTGCATGTACATCTGATCCTCGGACAGGTGGCCCAGGTTCTCGGCGTTGTTGTGCGTGGCCGTATGCAGAATGCTGTTCATGTCGAGATAGAGGTTGTCGAACTCGGAGATGACATTGTCGTTCACCTGCTGCGAGGTCAGCGGCCACCGCTGCGCTATATAGCGGAAGAATTTCGGGATTCCCATTCTGTGAGCTAGTCAAAGAACGGCGTACGCAGGGCTGCTTGTGCAAGTGTTATTCTGCAGGACAGCGGATCGAGTTTGGCACTGCTGACCGCTGGGTCACTGTCACGTTATGAGCAAGAGACAAAAGCGGCAGACGCGGCAGGGTGAGGGCCGATCGATCGCTGCTGTAGTGAAATCTCGTGGGGACGCCGATAATGCAGGGCCGGCAGATCCCGAAAATGGCCCTGGCCACACCCCTGCCGCGTGGCATGTGTCGTGTTCACAAACACTATGAGTTAATGCGTTCTGAATTCGCGCTGCACATGGCGTAGTGCCATTGGCGTAGTGCCACTGGGCCGTTAGTAGTAGAGCATACTTTAACATGGAATTCACTCAATTAGGCAGTACTTAGAAACTAGGAAAACACTGCCGCGTGCTCTTGCAATTGTCGGCTGCATAGCGAGCTGCATGCGTGAAGCGTACATCCGCGAATGCGGCTGGCAGGCGCGCAGTTCTACAGATCATTTTTGGACCGTCTACATTAAAAGCAGTTTAGTGGCAGGATTGTAGCCCGGCAATAACTAGAATTATACAGTCTCGTCCTCAACATTGTCGCTCTCGCCGCGGTCCTCGATGCGGCGGTGCAGCTCGGCGACGCGGTCGGCGAGGCTCATGAAGTACATGTACTCCTCGCGCATGGCCTGCGGCAGCGCGCGCACGCCCTGCTCGTCGTAGGTGACACGCTTACCGAACTCCTCGGCCGTGACGACCTGCTGGACGTCGCGCACGGCCACAGCGAGCTGCTGCAGGCGGTCGTCGCAGGCGACGACGCGTTGGAAGTACGGGAGCAGGCGGTCGTAGCGGCGCGGCTGGCTTGTGATCTCGACCAGCAGCTCGGCGTCGCCCGAGTCGACCTCGACGAGCTGGCGCAGCTTTGCGAGCTGCGCGTCGTCGAAGCGCAGCGTCTCGCGCGCCGCCGTGAGCTTGAAGTTCAGCAGCTGCACGTCACGCGGCACGCTCGAGACGAGGCGGCGGTGCTCGGCCACGGCGTGGCTCAGGTCCTCGCCGAGCTGGACCTGCCCACGGATGTATGAGTCCATGCTCTCGAGCTCCTTCTGAAAGCTCTCTGGCAGGTCGCCCGGTCGCGTGAATGGTGTGATCACGGGCACCTGTGATTGCTGCTGCTGCTGCTGCTGCGGTTGTTGTTGTTGCTGTTGTTGTTGTTGTTGCGGCTGTGTTAATGGTTGTGCTGGGGCACCGAACGGGCGAAACGGTGTCTGTTGCTGCGGCTGCTGCTGCTGGGGCTGTTGCTGCTGCGGTTGCTGCAGCGGCTTAGCTCCGAAAAGACCTGCTCCGAACGAGGGCTGCTGCTGCTGCTGCTGCTGCTGGGGCTGTTGTGGTTGCTGCTGTGGTTGTTGTGGTTGTTGTGGCTGCTGCGACTGTGACCCAAACAGTGAGCCCGTTTGCGGCTGCGTCTGCTGCGACCCAAAGAGGCCGCCGCCCGTGGCCGGTTTCTGCCCGAAGAGACTGCTGCCACCTGCCTGCGCGCCAAACATCTGCCTGCAGAACGAGCGCGGTTGCGTTGAAAGCCCAAATCCCAGGACTGCTTACTGTTTACATTCTGATGTAATCGGCTCCTTAGTGCCGGCGCGAGGCCGGCGCGACGCGGCACCGCCTACATTCGCGGCCTAGCTAAAGAAAAGTAGGATAGTAGACGCGTAGTGACCCCGAAGTCTAGGGATTCTTGCACCTAGTTGCTATTGTTACCATGGAAGTACGCAAAGTAGACTTTTATCTTGCCTAGTTGCCATTGTTATTTGGAAGTACTTAAAGTAGACTGTGTGTAGGGTAGCCGCTGCGTTTGTGCTGCGGACTAGTTTTTGCCGTACCGGTCCCACGCGATCACGAACGACGAGTTTGTCCAGCCGAAGCCCGTCTGGTTGTCGCCCTGGTTGCCGTACTCGGAGCGCACGTCCTGCGGCGCGTCGACGCCCGTCACGTCGTACTTCTCGAACACGGCGCCGTTTGTAGCCGCGTAGCCCTTCTGCACGGAGGCGAGCCAGCCGCGCGCGAGGCGGCGCGCCTCGTCCGTGAAGCCGTACTTCTCGAGGCCCTCCCAGGCGAGGATCTGGTGCGGCGCCCAGCCGGCCGGGTAGTCCCACTGGCGGCCCGCGTCCGGCAAGCGCGACGTTGACGCAAGGCCGCCCACGAACTCGATTTGCGGCAGCGCGCGGCGCACGACGGCCTCAGCCTGCTCGGCCGTGGCCATGCCGCTCCACAGCGGCCACAGCGTCGTTGCGCTCGTGCACGGCGTGTGCAGCGCGCGCTTCACGAGGTTGTAGTCGCAGAACCGGCCATTCGCAGCATCCCAGTGGTACGTTTTGAGAGCGGCGCGGCGGCGGGCTGCGCGCGCGCGCCAGACCTCGGCGTCTTCGCCCGCGAACGCAGCCGGGAACTCGTGCACGGCACGCGCAATGTCGACCTCGTACTTGTAGAGCAGGCTTGTGAGGTCGACGGTCGCGAGGTCCGCACAGACGTTGAAGAAGCGCGTTGTGACGTCGTGGCCGGACTCGCGCACGGCGCGGTCGTGGCGCAGAAACTCGTCGAGCTCGGGCTCCTGCAGCTGCTGCGCGTTATACTGCCGCGCAAACTCGGCAATGCTGAGCCCGTGTTTCGCAGCAAGCGGCGCGAGCACGTCGTCGAAGTGGCCGGCCTCCGTCTCGGGCGGAATGCCGCGGCCCGCGGCCGTGTAGCGCGAGAGGCCCGTCTCCGCGTCGAAGCGCGGCGCCGCCGTCCACACCTCGGCGTACTCGCGCATGGCCGCACGCATCCACGCAGCAAAGCGGTCCGGGAAGCGCGACTGCAGGCGCCACGCAAGGTCCGTCAAAAACGGCGGTTGCGAGCGGCCAAGGTAGTACGAGCGCGTCGCGTTCATGATGCGCCCGTACTCGTTGATCTCGAACGCGAACTGCGTGGCAATGGTTGCTGCGTCGTCCCACTTGCCGTCCTGCATGAGCCCGAGCGCAATGAAGTACGAGTCCCACCCATAAAACTCGTTAAAGCGACCGCCGGGCACGTCGTACGGCACGGGCGCGCCGTTCTCGAACGCAAGCGCGAGCAGGCCCGGCGCCGTCGCCACCTCGTAGAGGTAGTCGTCGTCGAACTCCGTCTTCGGCCGCAGGCGCTGCACGCTCAGCGCCGCGTCGCGCTTGTAGAAGGCGAACGCAGCGTCGTGCGCGCTGCCGAACGGCACGTAGACGCGCGGAGGCGCGTCGCGCGGCGCCTTCGTGTCGGCAGCGGCCTGCCGCAGCGTGGCAGGCGTCAATTCGCGGCGCAGCCGCGGCCAGAAGTCCGTCGCAATGCGCTGTCTGAGCTCGGCTCCGGAGGAGGCGTCCATCGTTAAAGTGCAGGGTCCAAACACAAATCCCCGCAGCCGCTCGCTTTTATACTCAAGGGGGCTGCCCGGATAATGCCTATTTTATCCGGATCTGCGCCGAAATGGAGGCTTGGCCAGGATCCGCTTGCAATGCCTGCTGCGTGCGGGCCCACTTACGCGCTCAGGGGCTAACGTGACCTACTTACCCAAGACGAATCGCGGCATGGGAGAGGGGTGATGTGAGACGAGGATAGAGGAATGCGCGGCAAATCTATGCGCAAGGGGCCATTGCGCACGCAACATAACGTACGCGGGGGCTATTAGAGGCGAAGGCGCAGATGCGCTGCGCAAAGCCGCGTAAGAGCAGCTCGCCGCAGCACTCGCCGAAGCTAAAGCGCGCGGCTCGCGCAATTGCAAGCTTGCCGCGGCCGTTTGCGATGCACTTAGGCAATGCCTCTAGTTACTGCTGTGGGATTTCTTTGGGCCGTGTCTGCGGCGTCATGTCCATGCCGGCCTGGGCTGGGCTTGGTTTGCATGCGCGCGGGCGTCGCGTACCTCGCGCGAAGGTTACATAACAAACAAGCACTTCCGCGCGCGGCATGGCAGACCCGACCCCGGACGAGACGCGGCGGCCGCTGCGGCCTGCGGCGAAGGCGCGGTACTCGCGCGTCGTGCCGCTGAGCGTAGTAACGGACAGCGGGCCCGCGAGCGCGCCGCCGAGCCCGCGGCGCGGCTCGCAGCCGGCCGACGACGAGCGCGGCGAGCGCGGCGAACGCATCGAGCGAATCGAGCGCGGCGGCGCCGCGCCGAGCGACGCATCGCCGCCGCCAGCAGCAGCGGCGTCGTCCGCCAGCAGCGGCAGCTCAGCAGCACCGTCAGCAGCGGCATCGGCCGCGGCGTCGCCGCGGCTCGTGGACCTGCGCGGCGCGGGCAAGCGCGCGTGGTTCCCGCCGCTGCACCAGCTCGACTCGGGCTCGAACCTGCTGCTGCGGCGGCTGCAGAAGAACCGGGAGAAGCGGACTGCGCAGGCGCAGGCCGAGTCGCACCTCGGCCTGCTCGAGCTGCAGCAGACGTTCGTCGCGCGCCAGCCGACAATGGACGCTGCAAACTGGGAGTTCTGGGCCGGCGTCGTCGGCGACTACGACGCCGTCGCGCAGCAGCAGCCCGAGCGCCTGCGACAGGCCATCCAGGCCGGCTTCCCAAGCGAGCTGCGCGGCCTCTTGTGGCAGGTCATCTCTGCGTCGAAGTCGCCGGCTATGGAGCAGCTATACGAGTCGCTCGTGGCCGTGGAAAATGCGCCGTGCCTGGCCGCCATTGCAAAGGACGTCGACCGCACATCCATGGCCCGCCAGGTCGACCGCGACGCGCTCGGCCGCGTCCTGCGCGCATACTCCCTATTCGACCCCGAAGTCGGCTACACGCAGGGCATGGCCTTCATCGCCGTGCCCCTGCTCTGCAACCTGAGCGAGGTCGAGGCGTTCTGCGTGTTCGTGCAGCTCATGAAGACATACGACTTCCGCTCCATGTTCATGGCCGACATGCCGGGCCTGCACATCAAGCTCTACCAGTTCGACCGCTTAGTCGAGGACACGCTCGAGTCCGTGCACACGCACCTGCGGCGCCAGGGCGTGCTCTCAAGCATGTACGCGTCGCAATGGTTCCTCACGATCTTCGCGTACCGCTTCCCGCTGAGCCTCGTCGTGCGCATCTTCGACATCGTCATTGCTGAGGGCCTCGAGGCGCTGCTGCGCTTCTCGCTCGCGCTCATGGCCGCCGCCGCCGACGACATCCTCACGCAGTCCGGCATCGACGAGCTGCTGCCGTTCCTGAAGGAGCGCATCTTCGACCCGTTTCTGGGCAGCGAAAACGAGCTCGTGCGCTTGACGAGCGACGTCGACTTGTCGCCGCAGCTCCTGTCCAAGTACGAAATCGAGCACCAGGAGCTGAACCGGCTCGAGAAGGAGCGCATGGAGCAGATCGAAACGCTGCGCGCGTCGAACGCACGGCTGTCTCTACAGAACCGGCAGCTTGAGTCGTCGCTCGAGGCCCTGAACCTCGAGCACGTACAGATCGCGAATAAGATGGTCGAGTCCGGCCTCGACCTCGCGCACCTAAAGCACGAGAACGACGAGCTGCTGGCCCGGCTCGCCGCGCAGGACGTGGAGAAGCAGACGTACGACGAGCTGGCCGCAAAGCTCGACACACTCACGCGCGAGCTCGCCCACGTGAAACACGAGGCTAGCGAGATGGAGCAAGAGCTGGCTCTCTTGCGCGGCAGCCAGGACCTCGTGTCCACGGCGGGGCTTCTCAAGCAGAACCAGGAGCTGCAAGAGACAAAGCGCCGCTACGAGGAGCAGATGGGCAGTCTGCAGGAGTCGCTTGCGTGCGCTCTGGACGGCTCGCACTAGCACTAAGTAATTTATTCAACTAATAGAAACAAAAAAAGTACTTGTGGCTGGGGACAATATCAATGACGGGCGCTTGCCGTAACCAATTATACTTGAGAAAAACAAGTGTGCGGCTCACGGGCGGGCCGCCAGACGGCAAAAAGACGTTGTTATGCTCTTGGTGAGAGTCGAACTCACGACACTAGGATTATGAGACCTATGCTCTAACCAACTGAGCTACAAGAGCAGTCCACTACGCCATACGGGGAAAGTTAGCATCGTGTTCACTAGCGCGACCTACGCGCGTGCGGCCGTGCACACAGTGATTCTGCAGAGGCAAAATACGCGCCCCTCGTGTTAGCGCTCTGAACGCCGGAAACAATGCGCCAATTCGAGCTACTTTCTAGACAGCTTAACTCATTTAGGCAACGAAAGCTTCTTTAGGCCGCTGTGCGCTCAGCTCAGCTGCGCAACGCGCACGAAAACGACGCATGCGGCTCGCGCCTCGGGCCACGCTTAAAGGTATAAAGAAGCTCGGCTGCGAGCTGTTCCTAGCGATAAATCTATTTTGAGTTAAGTCATAGTTTAGCTTTTCTCAACAATGATCTGCTTGCCCAGCTTCTCACGGTGGTGCGGCTCGTCCCAGTCAATCTTGGGCCCGATGGAGAGGATGCCGTACGGGTTGATTGTCGGGTGCGAGCGGAAGTAGTGGTTGCGGATGTGCGGCAGGCTGACCGTGTTCGCCGTCTCGCCCGTCTGGTACAGGTCGCGCAGGTACGCGCTGAGCACGGGGTAGTCCGAGTAGAGACGCTTCAGGTCCGTCTTGAAGTGCGTCGTGTAGACGTGGTCGAAGCGGATGAGCGTCGTCCACAGCTTCACGTCGCTGACGGTGAGGCGCTCGCCGTGCAGGTAGCGCGACTTCGACAGGCGCTCCTCCAGGAAGTCGAGCGAGTCAAAGAGCGGGCCGATGTTCTCATCGTAGGCCTCCTGCGACGTGGCGAAGCCGCACTTGTACACACCGTTGTTCACGGTGTTGTAGATGCGCTCGTCCAGCGGCGCCATCTCGGGGCCGTCGACAATGTCCTTCGGCAGCAGATCGATCTTCTTCACGCCCGGCAGCTCGTCAAAGGCCGAGTTGAAGATCTCGCAGATCTCCTGCGACTCGTTGTTCACGATCGTCTTCTCCTTCGAGTCCCACAGAACGGGCACCGTCACACGGCCCGTGAACTTCGGGTCCGCCTCCAGGTAGATCTGGTACATGAAGCTCTTGTGGTTCACGGGATCGCCCGTCGCACCGGGGAAATCCGTGGCCAGCGTCCAACCGTTCTCCAGCATCACGGGGTGCACTACGTGCACGGGGATGATCGCGTCCGCGCCCGTGCTGTTCGGCGTCAGGCTGTTCAGCTTATCCGGGCCGAGCAGGCCCTTCAGCTTGCCGACGACGAGCGTGCGGTGCGCCCAGGGGCACGCCAGCGACACGTACAGATGGTAGCGGCTCTTCTCGGGCGCGAACTTCGTGCCCGGCGCAATGCGGTTGCGGAACGCCGTCGTCGTGCGCTTGAAACGGCCGCCCGTCGACTTTGTGTCGTACCAGACGTTGTGCCAGACTCCGTCAACCAATTGTCCCATTGTTACTTGCTGCTAAATGTGTGCAGCTCGCTACCAGCCGCCCCGCCCGAGTATATATACTGCGCTGCTGCCTATGCAGGGTAAGGTTCTGCGCGCGAAGCGTTGCGCCAACGTCACAGCGATGATTACCCACATATGTCGGCGGCCCGCCCTTAGAGGGGCGTGGGACGCCTGTGGGGTTTGATCGGGCGCTTGCTCGGGGACTCATTAATCAGGTACCCAGTAAGCAGCGGGTCTGAACTGGGTGGCTGCAGGGTGCCGCTGGCCATCCTCATCGATTGCCGCGTCGCAATGATAATGGTCATTTACAGGGTGGTGCCTAGAAGACATAGCTCTGTTTAAATTCGTCGTGTCCACTAAACACGAAGCACTAAAGAGCTGGCGCTCGGAACCGATCCTCTAAAGCGACGCAAGGCACGTATACAAACGAATGTTCGGCTACAAGCACTTAAACTTAGCCATTTTAAACAAATACTTTTGTCAAATGCTTCGTTTAAGCTGCGGCAGTAGAAGCCATTTGCATAGGCCATTTAGGACTGCTGTGGAGAGGCCACTATCCCGCGCTGTTCCGCCGTAGCCGTATAGTGGTGCCAGCTAACTAATTTTCGATTTTAGTGCGTGCACCAGACTCGCAAAGGATTCCGGTACATGACGTGGCTTCAGTCCTCGCGTGTGCCTGCCTTGGCGTCCGCCGCTGGCCTGCGGATGTTCTCGTCGTCGGCTGCCGCGTACCGCGAGCTCGCGCACGTCGTGCGGCGCCGGCACAAGCAGCCGCTGCAGTTCGCGCCGGGCGACCCGGACACCTTGCTGCCGTCGCGCCCGCCGAAGTATCCCCTATACCCGTACGGACCGTCGGACCTGTACAAGCAGAGCAACCGCGGCCTGTACGGCGGAAAGATCCCGCAGTTTGGCAACAAGGTGAGCGAGACTTTCAAGCAGAAGAGCGGGCGCGTGTTCCACCCGAACGTGCAGCGCGTGAGCCTGTGGAGCGAGGCGCTGAAGCGCACGCTCAGAATCCGGCTCGTCACGTCGGTGCTGCGCACAATCACAAAGGAGGGCGGCCTCGACAACTATCTCACAAAAGACTCGAGCGCGCGCATCAAGGAGCTGGGTCCGTTTGGCTGGCGGCTGCGCTATGACGTTTTGCAGCGCATAGCCGAGCACGAGCGCACGCAGGCGAAGCCAATTGACGGCCTCACCGTGGGCAAGGCGCGGCTAATTAAGGACCTTTACATGAAGACAGAGGGCAAGGAGGGCACCCTCAAGGAGTACCGCCTGAAGTACCGCGCGATGCCCAGCGACGAGCTGCTCAGCATTCTCGAGGCGAACGGCGTCGACACTGCGGCCTACAAGCTTGCCACGGGCGGCGCACTGTAAATAAGCATCTGTAAATACACAAAATTCGAAACGCTAATCATAAAGGCACTGCGATGGGTCGGATTCTTGAACACATATATATGTATGTATATAGTTACACACAGCGGTAGCTAGCGGTAGCTAGCGGTAGAAGCACTTACTATGGCACATGTGGTTAAAAGGGCACGGCCAATTGCGCGATTGAGGACGCCAGATGCTATCATACTATCTACTTATAATAGTTATGCGGCTCAGCACATAGTTTTCTAAGCACGACGTGCGCCGCCAGAACAGCAGAGGCCGCCGCACCTGGAGACGCAGGCGGTTCCGCAGGCCCGCTCCGCCAAATATCACGTGGCTGATATTTTTGCGCTGAGCGCGCGTGACCGCGACCCGTCGGCCTGGCACTAGGCCGCCTTGCACGTGACGGCGTCCCACCCGACTCACCTAAAATTTTCAGTCTCAAGACCATCCACTGTATCTTTCAAACACCCTCCACTTGCAAAGCATACAACAATGGCTACGAAGTCCGGAATCGCTGTTGGCCAGAACAAGGGCCACAAGGTCACCCCCAAGGAGGTCAAGCCGAAGGTCTCGTACCGCAAGGGCGCCCTCTCGAACCGCACGAAGTTCGTGCGCTCGCTTGTGTCGGAGGTCACTGGTATGGCCCCCTACGAGCGCCGTCTTGTTGAGCTCATCCGCAACTCGCAAGAGAAGCGGGCCAAGAAGCTGGCCAAGAAGAAGCTGGGCACCCACAGCCGTGCCATGCGCAAGTTCGAGAACATGAACACTGTCATTGCCGAGCTCAGGCGCCAGGGCCACTAAACGGTATTGGCTCGTACCTTAGTTATTTAATCATAAAAATTCGGTGTTTACATGGCTATGTTTCTGCCTCAATTGCCAGTGTTTTTGTGGGGCTCTTTCGTGGAGTAATAAAGGTGCGTGCGCGCTATTTTGCGTTGAGGCAGTGCGCCTTGAGTGCATCTCGCCTCGCGGCATACTGTAGGCAAAAGCGAAGCCTTACTCTGGTGCCTCAGCGGCGTCTCAGTACGGCTTTAGCTCGGGCCAGTCTCGCGAACGCAGTTTAAGGATCAACTCGAACGCGAGCACGCAGTTCACTCAATTAATATGCTTTCTACGTTTTTAAATTAAATGACTGCTCTTCGCCATTCCATTAGGTATGTAGCCCCTGTTGGGCGCATGGCTACGATACGCTAGCGACGCGCAGTCGTGCGCCCCAGGCAGCAGTCTTTTTCCTAGCTACTGAGCCTGGCGGGCCTTGCAAAGGCGCCTACGCGGCTGCAGTCAGCTAGGTAATTTGCTGACGTAATACAGCTAGACCCCTTACCTACTGATCACTAGGATCACCACATTCCTAGATCACAGAAACGCGTAACGCGCACTACTGCTTCACCATGAGTATTAACCTCTCAGAGCTCAAGGTGAAAAAGGACGCCGTAAGTACACCTGCACATGCCCCGCTTTTCCGCCGGCTCAGCATACTAACCCCTCTCTACAGGCTGTATCAGCACTATTTTCGCTCTGGAAGGCCGCGGGCGACGCGTCGTCAGCCACGCTCGAGCTTATCGACTACCTTGAGGGTCTCGGCCTCGACGTAGAGGACCTGCGGGCCGCGCTCGACGGCACGCCGCAGCGGCGCGCGAAGCCTGAGGTCGCTGAGCCGACCGTGCCGGCCGTGGCCGAGCAGATCGCGACGCAGGAGGCGCCCGCGGCGCCCGCGGCACCTGCGGCACCCGCATCCGCGTCCGTGCCTGCGCCCGTGTCCGAGGACGTGTCGGCGCTGCCCGAGGCTGCCGACGAGGAGGACGCCGGGAAGAAGAAGCGCAAGCGTGCGCCGCGCGACCCGAATCTGCCGAAGCGGCCCCTAAACGTGCAGCTCAAGTTCCACAATGCCGAGCAGAAGAAGATCCAGGAGGAGCGCAAGGCGCAGGGCCTTTCGGAGCTGAGCCGTGCCGAGGTCCGCGACGCCGTGAAGGAGCGCTGGGAGAAGCTCGACTCGGCCGTGCGCGACGAGATGCTGCAGGAGCACCAGGCCGCGCTCGAGAAGTGGCACGCGCAGACGGCCGCCTACAAAGACACGGCAGCAAGCGCCGAGGCGCTGAGCCAGGAGCCGCCCAGCGAAGAGCCGGCCACGCAGGAACTGGCCACGCAGGAGCCGGCCAGCCAGGACGGCGCGGAGGCGGCCGCGACGCCGTCGAAGAAGAAGCATCGCAAGTCCGAGGGTAAGAAGGACGAGAAGAAGCGGCGCAAGAAGTCCGCCGATAGCGAGTAAGGCCGCCTAGGTCCGCAAAACTCGCTTTGATTCGTGGCCGTGGCCGTGGCCATGGCCATGGCCATGGCCGCCCATCTACTAAAGCTTAATGATTTTAGTGGCCCGCGGAGCCGCCATTAGGCGCGCCGGAGGATTTACTAGCTCGTGGCCATCCCACTCGTCCGTCGCTAGACTCGCCGGCTCTCCCCTGTACTACTTTGTAAATTAGCCCGCAACTTATTTGCTTGATGTGTCCTGGCGGCTGCTCCCACGGCGAGCTCCGTCTGCGCCTGCGTCGCTACTTACCCTGCAGCCATCTAGTCACATGGGACGCTCTGCGAGGCCGGGGATTGGCGCCCGAAAAATTCACCTCCAGATCCCACTACTGGCACGAGGTTAGCCCCCACTAACAATGCCTGACGTCACTGCTCGGGTCAAGTCGCCCCTTAAGCCGTCTGCCTACACCCTCACCGTAGATAGCGAGGATGTGTTCGGCACCATCCGGCAGTACTTGCTCGCCCTGAGCCCGCTTTTGCAGCCGGCCACTGCGTTCGACCTGGCCGCGCAGAACACGCGCGTGGCCGGCGAGACGACGGTTGCCGCCGTGTTCGGCGAGTCGGTCTCTGAAGTCGACCTCGACATGGTTCTGACTGCGCAGACGCTGCAGGACGTCGAGATGCAGCTCGACCACGTCAGAGACGCATTCGGCCTCACGGGCCCGGACTCGACTTACCTGAATGCGGCGCCCGTGCGCATCTCCGAGATCCGCCCCGGCAGCAAGAAAACGAAGAAAATGAGCGAGGACGAGCTCTTGAGCATCGTTGATGCTGCGGCCGCAGACCACGACATCGACGTGCTTGCTGCGTACCCGAACGACGCCATGCCGAAGCCGGCCGCGCGCGAGCTGCAGTTCTCAAAGTGGCAGGCCACGGCGCGCGACCCGCGGCTCAGGATGCAGGGCGTCCTTGGCTTCCTCAAGTTCCGCTCTAATGACGGCAAGGCGTGGCACTTCGTTGCCACAACAAAGGGCTTCACGTCCGTGCCGCAGCTCAACGACGATGTGTTTGCCCTGCCTGCCAAAAACGCCGCGTATGTTCCGACGCTCATGCAGCTCGTCGAGCAGGTCAGCCCGGCTACCGTGGGCCTGGCCCGCAAGGCCGCCGACCGCATAAAGGCCGACCCGCTGGCCTGCGTGGCCGTGCCGCAAGTCCTCAGCGTTGCCCCGTGGCTTGTTGACAAGGTGCCTTCTGTGGGTTCGGGTTTCATCGGTGGCCAACCCCCTGCCCCGAGTAATAATGACGAGGCGTCGCACGAGCGCAACGAGGACTTCCAAGCATCGCGCGAAATCGAGGCCGATGCCATCGCTGACCGCATCAATCGCGAGCGTAGGCTATGCCAGGCCACGGTCGAGTTCGCCGCGGCTGCTATGGAGACGGCGGCGCGCATCGTGGAGGGTGCCGTGAAGCCGTTGAACCCGGACGAGGAGCCCGAGAGCGCGCACGTCTACCTCTCGAACGGCATTTTCTTTACGCACGGTGCTGACTTCACCGAGACCTACGCTGAACTCGGCGGCGACGTCGCCGCGCGCCAAGCAGCCAAGAAGGATCTGCGCGGTGTCGAGCAGCTCATGACTCTGGACGAACCGGAGCTTTGCCCGGTCCTCACAACTGTGGTCGACTACATGGGACGCCGGCTCATCGCACAGGCCCCTGTGCCGGGTATCTTCCGCGAAACCGAGGAGCCCATGATTGTGTACGGAAGGTCCGAAAACAAAGAGGAGGTTTACCACGACGAGAAGGTCGGCGAGCTCATGGCCAAGCTCGCCCAACGCATGCACCTGAAAACCCACCCTGTCACGCCGGACGGCATTGAGCTTCACACGAGCGCAGACGTGCACGGCACGCGTGGCACAGATGGCCGCATCTACGCGATCGACCTCGCGCGTCTGCAGGTCCCAGACCTGCTCACAACGTCTGAGGGGCTGAACCTTCTGCGTGTCGAGGCTGTTACCCACTACTATCTCGCCAAGCGTAACGCCGATGAACAGCCGCAGCCTCTGAACCCGGATGTTTGGATGTCCAAGGACGAAATCCCCGAATCTTATGCTGCCGAATTCGAAAACGATATTGCGGCCGCTAAGGACGTTGCCCGCTACGTGCGCGAGGAAATTGCGCCGTCTTTGATCAATAAGATCGCTCAGGGAGCTGGTATCGACCCTGTCGATGGCTTGCACCTCACGACCTTGATGCACCGCTCTGGTGTTAACATGCGACTGCTTGGCCTTGTGTCGCGCCTGGCCGCAGCAGCAGGTCTTCAGAGTCTAACGCAGGTGGCCCTTGAGGAGGCCATTGCTCGCTCCTTGAAGCGACTCCTAAATGACAAGCTGAAGGACGTTTCTATCGTTGACGCCAGCGCCGTTGTCGAGCAGTTCGTGCAGAGCTTCCAGCGCCAGGACGCCGACGTTGTCACCGCCGTGCAGGAGCGTGTTGAGAATCACTTCGGATTTACACAGCTCAGCGCCAACTGGGCTGCTACCCATCTTCCTCGCCTCAGCCTCCTTCGCCTCCTCTCTTACAAGATGGGTCTGCAATGGGATTTGAACTTCAAGCTGCTGGCAATTAACCCTGTCGTGCAGTTCGCGTCTCCGCGTAGTTTGCTGGCTGACGAGGCTCTGGCTGCTGGTCGCCGCTCGCTTGACGCCGCCGCAGTGGCGAAGCAGCAGCAATCTGAGGCAAGCAAAGAGTCCACCCCTAAGCAAGAGGGCTCAGAAAACGATGACACTCCGGAGAAGAACGGCTCTGACGAAAAAGATGTTGCCGATCCGAATCGGTCTTCACCGGAAAGTGCAATGTCGCCTGAGGATATTGATGCCGCGTTCGTGGAGGGCTTTACTTTGGTCACCGAGGCTGTATCGATCTACACTCAGGTTTACGGTCCTGCTCATATCGAGACTGCTCAGGCGTTGAACCACGCAGCCCTTATTTTCCTGGAGTACGGTTCAGATATCACAAAGGCAATTGAATTCGGTAGGCGCGCTATCACCGTGGCCGAGCGCGTCGAGGGCCTTGACTGCCATGAGCTTCTCGTAATGTACGGAAACCTTGCGTATTTCGAGCGCGAGGCCGGTCACATTGCCACCTCTCTTGAACTCTTGGAGCGCGTGTTCGCGCTGATCGATAAGATCGCTTGGCCGGGGTACTCGGATCTTTCGATAACTCTGAGCAGCGTGGCGGCTATGCTTCAGCAGAGTGATAAGCCCAAGCTGCAGAAGGCCTCGCTCGCATGGTTCGAGAAGGCCATCAAGGCTGCGGAGAAGACGCCTACTGGTGTGAAGGGAACTCTCTGGTTCGATTTCGCCCAGAGCCAGCTTGTCAACCAGGACCTTAAGGGCGCAGTGCGCAGTATGGAACTATCTCACGATGTCTTCAAGTCGACCGCCGGGCCCGAGGACCCTAACACGAAGGAGACGAAGAAGTACCTCGAGCAGCTGCTGCAACTCACCGTACGCAGCGCTCATTCTCGGGCAGCGGCCACGGCTCAGGTCGCTCGCCAACAGCAAGAGCACCGGTCTGCTGCAACGAAATCCCGCAAGTCCAAAAAGAGCAAGGCTAGCGCCCCGCGGCTCGGTGAGCGGAACTTGAATGATGTCCTTGAATACATCATGGGAGACTCGTCGTCCAAGACGAAAAAGAAAGCCTCTAAGTCGGCATGAAATATCATAACTTTTGTACATAGAATATACTACTACCACAATGCTTAATGTCGCACCATCAAAGGAGTAGTAGTGCTTCGAAAGGTAATATAACCTACACCCAGGGCATCCAGCCCTTGAACATTTGGCAAAGATTCTCACTAGAGACTGCAGTGTGTATAAGCTCATCAACGAGCCCCGCCACACCGAGACGCACACCGTTAGAGTTGCGAATTCCTTGAATTTTTGCCCGTGTTCGCTTCATCGCTTCCTTCGGCGATAGGTTTGCAACCTTATCAAAGACGATCGGGTCATAAATAAACGCTTCCAAGACAACCATCAGAAGATCCTCGTTCTTACGAACTAGCTCGAGGGTAAGCTCACTTACCTTGCGGAACGGGCCGTCATATTGGTTCACAACCCCAAGTGCGTCACGGAACTGCTGTGTCAACCGGAACGGAACAATCTCGGGGACTTGCAGGTGTTGACCCTTTTCAAACAAACAGTCGAAATCGACATGAAGAACTGCTCCTGAGTTCCGGATCAGTAAGATGTTGTCAAGATGGCGGTCACCAAGTCCCAAGACGTAACCTATCATCGACATGACCGCTAACGTACGAGCATACCGCGTACGTGCTTCAAGCCAAGCCTCGGGATCAGGAAAGGTGCCTACAAACCATTCCCAAAGTATCGGCGGTACTTCACGTTGGAGGGTTTCAAAAGCGTGCACTCTATCAGAAAATTTGGTGCTTGTCGAGGCCATTCGTTTGACTTGCGGGCTCTGTGCGCCAAGATTAGCAACGCGGCTCAGATCATATATAATGCCGCGCGACGGCACTGCACCATCAACCCATTCAATGATACCTGAATTGGCACCAAGGGGCGTCACACGGTACGACAAGATCTGTAGCTTTCGAGTAGTGGCTGCTGGATCAGAGCTCAGAAGTTGATTCACAGCACCGGTGAACTCAATAAGTCGTGCGTCCTTCCGCACATCGTCGTTTCCTTTGAGCAACAACAGGTACTTTATGCCATTGGTACCCCATACTCCAATTCGTTTCGGGCGCTGCATACTCCGTTGAACCACGACATCTTCGTCTATTTCCAGTATCCAGACATTACTCAAGGAATCCATGTTGCTTTGAACCGGAACGGCTAATTTCTGGTCTGCCAAGCAGCTAGCAAAGTCAGCATGAAAATCGCGAATGTTCATTCGCAATTCCTTGGCTTCATAGAAACATAGTTTGCGAAGTTTGTTGACCATCTGCGTGGCCGCGTGGACCTGGCGTGCCAGGTCTGCGCTACGCCTGACTACTTCATGAACCATATTTTTTGCATGTTCGTCCTTTTCAAGCAAGGCCCAAAGAGTATGGTTCGGGTATTGAACAGCCACACCGACAACCACCTTCTCAATCGTGCGCCGAACATCACTATTCTGATGATTGTGCCGAGACAGTAGCTGCGGGATGGCCGTGTAGATTAAGCGCGCCGGAACTTGATTGGCCCATTTCGCTATAGCGCGGTTAGTGTGCGCCAACTGGACACGCCGAGTAGACGCCTGCTGAGTTGTTAGATCCAACGGAGTGACTCCAAGGTCGAGCCATGTGGTCAGCAACTTGGGCAACGCTTCGTTTGTATGTGGCGTCTGAAGTTGCACTGCGGCCGTGAAATGGTTGACTATCAACTTCGCGATGACACCGTCTGCTCGAACTTCTGCAGAACCTTCATCGTGCAGCTTCACGTAGTGTTTGGCAAGCCGATACTGGGCCTCGCCCAATTTTGGGGAAGCTTTAACTATAGCATTGTAGTCCTCGATGAGCTTCGCAGAATCAGCCTGTGCCGCTTCATCTCGCCAGTTTGTCCAGTCCAGCGCCAGCTTGACGGCTTTCGGTTGTGCCCGAAGCGTTTCAACGCTGATAGCCGGTAATTCCGCACCCATCATGCGAATCGCGGCACGAACCTCATTTTGAGACCACAGTAAGCGGGCATGCTCCACGTTGGCCTCCCGGTTAGCTTGATCAGAATGTATCTGCTTCGCGGCTGCTATCTCCGTTAGTGCAATGTTAGGCTGCCTGTGCTCCCGTGCCGCAGAGCTTATCGCCAGATGTGAGTGCACGATCAATTCTCGAGCCCATGGAACGTCATTTTCCAAGCAGCTCAGCGCTGCACCCCGTAGTGTGAGTAGAAACCGCCTAGCCTCGAACTCAGGGCCCTCGCTAAGCGGACTCAAGACTTCTAGACGTTTATCAAGATCTTTCTCGGCATCAACGCCCGCTGAAGCGTCACGGGCTTTGTCCGTGGGAGGCCCAGGTAGCACCAAAGTGGCAAGGCTCTCTAAATCAGCTAGACCGTGTAAATACACGGAGAGGTCGCGGATCTTGCGAAGCGAAGCCAGGTGGTGAGTATTCATAACATCGCCCAATCGCTGCCCTGCGTGTAGTCTTCCGGATATGATCGCATCATTGAAGGAGTCAAAATCCCTGCCTCTAAGTGCTAGTAAAGCATTGCCCATCGCTTGTGTGGCCAACGGAGGCACTTGATCCGAGGCACCAGAAGCTTCCTTATCAATACGCGGCGCCCATTTCGCCAGAGATTCCCAATCGCCTATAATCCATGAACACCGCGTGGCGAGTGGGGCTAGCTTCGTCGTATCTGCGTTGTTGAGCTCCGATAGCACTTCACGTTCGCGACCGCTGCGCTGTAGGCACTCTAACGCTGCTTCTACCGAGGCGCTAGTTGAAGGTAATGCGTTGTAACAGGCTAGCGCTGCGTCCCATTGTGACGTTGCACGGTATTCGAGAACCTGCTGTTGCACATTCATGGTTGGGAGCCGTGCGCTGGTACCTTCAAGCGCATCGATGTCCTGCATCGATGCGTACATGTGTCTAAGGCTCTCCACAGCTGGTAAAACTGTTTCTGGTTCCTCTCTGACCTGCTGCTCGTAGTATCTAACAGAGCGAGGGAAAGCACCAGACTCAAGAGCTCTCACGGCCATTAGTTTGGCCGGGATGCGGGCCAACAATGCATCCATCCCAAGCAAGCTTTGCTTCTCCTGGCGGCGAGAGCGCATCCACTGGTTGAAATAGTCTACCACTGCAAAGACGCGCTCATGGAAAGGGTGCATGTGTGGGCCGCTACGACCGAGAACCAGCAGTAACTCTGACAGAAATACCTCTCTGTTTTCGCTTCCCTCTCGCACATCAACAACGGCAGCAAGTGCGGCGTAAGGCAACACAAAGGCCCACATATTAGGGCCAACGTCAGCACCATGAAACACTTTTTGACTCCACTTGAAAATTCGCGTCGCGTTCTCCGGTTCCAGAGCCCTGCCCATCATGTCTGAGCAAAACAAGGTAAGCCAATTCGAGTACGCAATATGGGGATTGTATATGGGGTACTTCGGTGGTTTCCAGTGTTTCAACTCCGTAGTGTACTTCGTCTTTAGAAGCGGTAGCAAGGTACTACCAAGGGAGCTACCGAAGAGCCGCACAAGCTGGTCATATTCTACGGCCGACATGAACTTCAAGAGCTCCTGAATGCCGTACGCAAAATACTTTTGAACAACGGGATCCACAGAAGCCTCGAAAGCAGGTAGCAGATGGTTCTGTATTAGAATGCGGCTAAATCCGACAGATTCTGTTGCGTCGTTGAAATTTGAAACAATCACCAGGGGTGCTTCACGCGGAGCGATGTCAACTTGATGCGGGTCTAAAGCGCCTAGTAGGCCCAATGCGCATGAGCTCATGGCTGTGAGGTCTTCATCGCCTCGAGAGCATAACTTTAACAAGGTGCGAACGGTGCGACCTAGTAAGTTTCGTTCCGTTTCGTCGCCGTGAGCCCAAGCCAGAATCTCTCGCTGGTAATCTCTGCAGCAAGCACATATATCGCAAGCGGTTTGATGCGCGAGATATATGTTGTTAGTATCGCGTTTCACAAGGCTTTCGAGGATCTCAAAGTACGCGTGCTCAGCAACGTTATTGGGCATCTCGAATGGAGGCTCTGGATGAATCCCAGTGAAAACGGCAGGATTCCTGCTCCTACGATCCTGTATGTGAGCCGTGATCTCACGAGCTCGGTCGATAGTGTCGTTGTCCCATTGATCAGAGCACCGGTTGATAATGGCGTATGTCAGATCAATGATGGCCTCAAGTTGGGCGTCGCCCAAACATTGAACAACAGCAAGCCATGCCTCAAGAGCTACTTGTGCAAGAGCAACTGTATCCAATGCGGCCTGTAGGAATGCAGTAAGCTGGCGTAACACCGACGCAGCCAGTTCCTCATCCAAGATGCGCTGCACCAGTATACGCAGGCCGGTGAGAGCCGAAAGCTTTGTAGATTGAGATTGGCGGCCCATGAGATTTCGCATGGTTTCGCTAAATTTCACAATTAGCTTGAACACTGTCTGCTGGAGCATTTCACGCTGTCCACTAACCGGGGTCTTGGCACGTTCGCATTCCAGGATTCGGAGTATTATGCCAGCGCCAAGCTCGGCATTTTCATCAGTAGTTAGCATGAGGACTTCATAAATTGTGTCCACGCGCCACGATGCGACAACGTCGTTGAAATTGAACTTCTTGAATCCACGGTCGAGTCCCATGAACCTTGCTTCAGCAAAATCCCAGGCGACTTCAAGATCGTTTGCGCCGCACATCAGCAACATTGCAATTATAGATGCGGTATTGTCAATGTAGAGCCTTCGCAAAGAGCGCCCTCGTAGGGCCGCAATTTCCGCACACACCTGTAGCTGAGATCCACCAGCCAAACACAAGTGCGGCACAATGATGCTTGCTGTCCGGAGAAAAAAATCCTCCTTAGTGACGTGTAGCACGGCGCGACAGAACCATTGTACCCACGTAGAGTTATAGTGCCGTACAACCTTCGGAGCGAGCGAGGGCCAGTAGGGCTGGAAGAGCTGCCAAGGTGAACGGCCCAACGCGATAGATATCTGTTGTATGTGGTGAGCTGCAAACAAAGAGAAGGGATCATCAAACTTCAGAGCATCAACCAGCGCCAGGTACAGTACGTTTTGACCCTGAAACAATTCTAGGTATGATCCGACACCCCCTGCCTGCGAAGAGGTGTTATCAGTCTGAGGTTGCGTATGGGATAACCGAGCTCTTTGGGTCTGTTTGTTCGCCTGCGAAAATGCCTCGTCACCTTTCCGAAATGGTGGTTGCTGTGAGTGATGGCTCAGAGCAATACATGCGGCAGAGAGTGCTCGCAAACGGGTTTCAAGGGGAATTTCGCGTTTCAGGGTCATGAGCACACGTAGAGTAAAATCCTGATGGGAGCTGTTGGCAATGTATGTGCTCACAACTTCTGTGCCCGCGGAACGGACCACATAGCTATCAGAGCAAAGGATCTGCCGCCATTTGGCCTGATCAAGCGCGGGCAGGGGCTTGCGCTTCCTGAGTTCAAGGATCTCGTTCGCAATCGCGTCGTCCGCAGCTAAGCTTGGATCAGAAGGAACCGTGACGAGAGCAAACTCACCAGAGCACTGAGGCGAGCCGCGACTGAGTTCGAGGACCCTACTAACCTCCCGAATAAAGCTCTCATTCTTCACCGCTCCGCTGTCTATCCTATCCCTGCAGTACAGTATCCATTGCGTGTACACGAGCCCCTTCATAGACCACGAGTCTGGGACAATTTGGGCCCGCGCCGCTGCATCACAGAGCTGCGCTACTTCAGGCTCGAGAAGCGGAAAGCAAAAGGCGCCGGCAATGGCCGCAGGCTTCGCGTCCGCCAAAAACGTGCGCTTCAAATCTCGAGAATGCCGCACCAGCTCGCGGTGGCTAAGAAACCCCTTGGCAAGGTTCTGCGCGGCTTCAACGGCATCCCTGAGGATGCAGTGGCACGCAATGACTTTGTAGAGTGCGTCGCCATGCAGCCTGCGCAGCAGAATTGAGCGGTGGTGGCGCAAGACGGCCGCCACTAAGTTCACAAGCAGCTGTCCGTCGGCGCCTGCGCCCAGTAGGGACTTCACTGCCTCGACACATTCGACGCTTGAGCTCTGCGGAGAGCAGAGGGCGTCCATTGGCCGTGGCGACGCGAAAACTAAGACGCGTCCCGAAAGTCGTGCGTGTTGTGTCTTTTAGTGAAAAATCCACTAAGTGGTGGGGGGCGCTAATGAAGCTGCGGCGCAGCCATGCCTTCACGGCTACACAAAAGTCCATCACAAAGAGCGAACGTACGGGCACCATATACGACGGGAAGCCACTCGTTTTTTTTTTAAGTTTATTTCAGAACCTATCGGGAGGAATTGTGCTCAAGCTGATTATCGAGGTTACAGAGTGCGCAGGCCGAACTAAGACTTTACAATATAAAAACCACGTATGTCTTAACCCCCTGTGCTCAATTTGCGGCGCATCGCTGCCAACCGCGGCGCAATTCAAGCCGGTCGTCATCGTGGCAGTGGTTGACACATGCTGGTCATTTGGCTGTGCCTCTTAGTTAGCTAGCTGCTTTAAGCACGCACCGGGCTGCACTTCGTAAGTCATGAGTCTGGCGCAGCTAAATGCGGCTCGCGACCTCGTGCGGGCGAATCCCGAGCAATACCCCACGATCGTGCGTGGTGTTCTGCCCATCGGGGATCGCCCCGAAGTCGAGATCCGGCGTTGGTGCGCTGCGTTCGTAGCCGACTTTTTCTGCTCGGACGCGGTACCCAGTGACACGAAAAACGAGCTGGCTTCGGAAGTGCTGGCTACTCTAGTGAAGTGGGTCGCCGACTCGGACTCGGGCGTCGTCAAATTGGGTATTATTGTTCTTTGCGAGATCTATCCGAGGATCTACATGCGAACCTGGGCCGCCGGCCCGGCGATGCAGCGTGACTGGACGCTCGTGAGCGAGCTGAAGAGCGCCGCACTGGCTCGCTGGAACGGCGACTCTAAAGAGAGCATCCAAATCGCGGCCATCAAGCTCGCTCAAGTTGTCGTTCTCACGCACCAGCAGATCGTGCAGGGCCATGCTGTCCTCGACCATGTGCTGCTCACGGCTGAAGGTGCGGGACTTCTGGACCGATTGCTGGCAATCTTTGCTGCGCCGGAGCCGTGCAGCTTTGCGCTCCTTTCAGCTTCTGTGAACGCCGCCGTGGCACTGGCGCTGGCGCAACCCCAGCTCTCGTCGCGGATAGTCGCCTACATTGTTGGGTTCGACCTCAGCAAGCGGCAGGTCGGCACGGCTTCGCAGCAGCCTCTGGTTCTACGATGGATCGGCAAGCTGTTCAGGCTGTCGCTGCATCCACTCTCAAAGCAGTTCCCGCACATTCAGAAGTATTTGGCGGGGCTAAGCAGCTATTGTGCAAACCAGTCTTTGAAGCGCCGAGCAGAGGATGATGGGCCCACTCGGTCAAAGCGGCCGCGTCTTGACCACGTCGAACTGCCAACGGGGCCTCAGCCAGTTAAGGCATTGTACAACCTTGTAGACAATCAGATGTCGGCATTCTTTGCTCGGGATTTGCAGTTTAACCTGGCAGTGAGCATGGCTGCAGCCAGCTTGGCGCGCGTCGATGCGGACGATCTGGAGGACTGCATTGATGTTGTGCAGAAGCGTCTTTCAAATGTGAGCAACGCAGACGAGGTCACAACCGCCGCCATCATTCGGCCGGCAGGGGCCACCAGTACGACACCCAGCCCTGCAGCGAAAGCATCAGAACAAGCGACGCCCGCAGCAGCCCAGAGTAACTCCGCGCAAGGTAATGGTGCGCCAAGCTCTGCCGCCGTGTCCAACCCGGAAGCTGCGTCTAGGCCATCCGAAATGACATCCCCCTCTGGGCCAAGAGGCCCCAGTCGCGCCGCGCTGGAGGTTGAGGTCCCCCCAGAGCTACATAAGTTTGACATGATAGTCAATCGTTTGTTAGGGGAAGCGCCGTTGCGAGTCGTGGCTCGTCTTTCGGCGAGAGGGCTCTCCCCGGAGTCGCCAGCGCGGCAGTTGCTGCAAAAGAAGCTCTATGCTCAATTAGTTTCAGACTTCCGTGCCTCTCTTGAGCCTCTAGTGTTGTGGTTAAGTGAAGAATACTACGCAGAAGCTGCGCGCGAGAAATACTTTGAGCTCGTTGCCCGTGTCGTCGATGAGATCGTGCCCAAGCTCGAAGTTGATGATTTCCGCATTTTCATCCGTTTACTTAGTGAACTCCCCGAGCTTAACAGGGCCATCATCTTCAAGATAAAAAGTATCTGTCTGGACCCTGAACGCTCGGTGGTTGGCGCCCGTACTTTGAAGTTCTTGATTTTCTTCAAGCCTCCGTGCCGGCACGATTGTCTTGATTTAGTCCAGGAACTTGTACAGGATGGCGTGCAGGGCATAAAGGGTGTGCTCGAGAAGTACAGACCAGAAGTTAAAGCTGACGGGGAAGTCAAGCCACAGGGCGAAGCCGGACCCAAAGCTGAGCCCAAAGTTGAGCCCAGTGCTGAGCCCACTACGGAACCCACCACGGAACCCAAAGATGAGCCCAAAGATGAGCCCAAAGATGACCCTAAAGATGACCCTAAAGATGAGCCCACAGCTAATCCCGAGGATGAACCTAAAGTTGAACTCGGGCAGAAGAACGAGGTCGTCAACTAGGTTGGCTAAAAAACTGTATTATTTATACGTTGAAAATGACCTCGTTGCTCAGAATGGATAAGCTTAAAAAACACACATTGAGTAAATCGCCTTGCTTGTTTTCCTCGTTTTTTTCTTTACTAAATAAATATTGTGCATAAGTAGTTGTTGTATTCTAGTGAGCAAGCAGGCTCTCGAAAGCCGGCTGCTTAACTGCTATCTCAGGTTGGAATGGCTGTACCACGCCAAATGCACCAGTACCAATATGCATGCTCTGGCCCAAAATGATGCACTCGCTAACGCCTTCAATCTTGTCGGTCTTCATGTAAAACGCCGCGTCAAAGAGATGGTCAGTCGTCTTTTCAAAGGAGGCCAGCTGCAGAACAGAATCACGCATCTTGGCCAAGCCAAACCGAGTAATACCAAGTACCTCACCCTTAAACGTCATCACATCACCAAGCAGTTGAATGTGTCGCGGATCCACGGACATACCGTGCGAACTCATGGTGTGGTTGATCTCATTAATGATTGAGGACCTTGCCGCCTCAATGCCCAGTACCTGCCGCATCTCCAGAATGTGGTTAGTGATCGTTTCTGTGCCAACCACACCGTCGGTTGTCATGACGTTCTGCAGACCGTAACCCTCAACGAGCAATTCCTTAGTGTTGTCGGTCTGGATGTTGATAACGGCTCTTGAGATTTCGGGGAAGCCACAAACAACAACGTCAGGCAGGGCACGCAATAGGTGACTCGAATATCCGGCGGTGCCCTTCGCATCTTCGTCTGTATCTAGCGGCCGAATTACAACTTGCAGAAGCTGCTTCGACGGCACAACAATGATATCACTCTCTGCGATCTTCAGCTTCGGATGCCGTGCAATGGCTGCCGCAATCTGCCGGAGCGTCAAGTGTAGCTGGAGACGTTCAACCACTTCGGTGTCGATCTTAATCGCAATGAATGCAGTGTTCGCCGTGTACACATCCTCCATGTATTCGCTGATATCACGGAGAAGCGTTTTCTCCACGCGACCCTTCACAATACGGGCCGTGCGCTCGTCGCGGTTGTTCGCCAGAGACGCCTTAATGATGGGAGTCGAGATCGTTTTCGATGCGTTGATGATTTCCTTAATACGGGGAACACCAAGTGTAACGTTCATGGAAGCAACACCGGCGAAATGGAATGTTTTCAACGTCATTTGCGTTCCGGGCTCACCGATAGACTGCGCACCAATTGCACCGACAGCTGTGCCAGGTTCCACCTTAGCTCGGTCGTACTTCTTCAGCGCAGACAAAATGAACATCTTCAAATGGTTCATCCCGACCTTGTATACCTTCGTCACGACAACGTCCGGATACCTCTGAGCAAACTCCTCCAAGTTATCAGCCTTCTTCAGTACAAACGCCCTGAGCGATGTGAGGTATGCCAGCGAGCGCTCCTTCACAGTAGATGAGAGGTCTTCCAGGTCGGCACCAAGTCTTGACAAGGCGTGGAATGCTTCGTCACTATCCACAAGCCTGCGGATCTCGGCTGCGCTAAGTGCTCTCTCTGCGTTGTCGAAGCATTGGTTAGCACAATGAGCCCACAGCCGCTCGAAGTCCACAGGCTGGGCGTCGCCCTCCATATCCATGGGATCTAGACCGTCACCACCGTACTGGAACTGAACAACCTGGTTCGCAGAGGTGCGCACCGTGCTATCATAGAGCGAACTGAGGTCCTCCAACGACTTCATAAGACGTCGACTCATATACCCTGTTTCTGCGGTCTTGACAGCCGTGTCAACGAGACCCTCACGGCCAGAAATGGCGTGGAAAAGGAACTCCGGCGGATTCAGTCCCGTGAAGAATGAGTTTCTAACAAATCCCTTCGAAGCTGGCGTACGCGAATACTTCAGGAAGTGCGGAAGTGTACGATCTTGGAAACCATTTGCCACACGTTTGCCGCTGATGATCTGCTGACCTACGCAAGCCACCATTTGCGAAACGTTGACAGGAGATCCCTTCGAGCCGCAAAGGGCCATAATCAAAGGAGCATTGTGAGGTTCCAAGTTTTTGATACAATAGTCACCCGCCGCCTCACGGACCTGGGATAGGACACCACTAACTTTAGCCTCAAGAGTTTGTTCCATGTTGCAGCCAGGCTGGCACTCCAGTTTGCCCTCATTGTAAGTTTCGATCAGTGTGTCGCACTCCGCGTACGCCTTCGTGACAAGCGACTGCTTGAGTTCCTCCAACGACTCGCTCGGGGTCACGTCCGAAATACCAATCGAGAAGCCCCGGTTTCCAAGGTAACGTGCACAGAGCTTCGCCATGCGGTTCATTGCAGCGGCCGCCTCATCCGGGCCGTAGTCACGGAGAATCGCGTAGAAGATCGAGTTTTTGTTACCATCACCAAGCAGTTTCTTCTCCATGGTGCCGCTCAGAATCTCAGAGCGATGCACAATGGCATAACCATCATTAGGACTCATTTCAGAGGGCCAGTCAGACCGCAAAGGCTTCAGGAAGCTCTTGTTCTTACCCTCAAGGTTAATCTCAACGTTCGACTTGTGGTTGGGCTTGATGAGCAGCGAAAACGCCTGCTTGCCGGTCCAGAGGGCCCTTGGCTTGAGAATAGCTGGCGTCGGGAGGTCGTAGTGGATGTTCGCGTCGCTCATCATGCTAAGCAACTCACACAGTTGTCGCCTGTCAAAGAATGAGTCCTTGTGGGTCACAAGGTATGAAGCGGATATGAAGTCTTGCGTGGCAGCGATGATAGGGGCTCCACTTCGTGGCGAAACAATGTTGTGTTTGACGCCCATGAGCGCCATGGCCTCGGTGCGGGCCTCCTCAGTCTGTGGAACATGCAAGTTCATTTCATCACCATCGAAATCTGCACCGTAAGGAGTGCAAACACACTCATTCAGGCGCAATGTGCGCCAAGGTCGCACCTTGACGCGGTGGCATAGAATGGACACACGATGCAGAGAAGGCTGGCGGTTAAAAAGAACAATGTCGCCGTCTTCCAAGTGCCGCTCGACTGTGTCGCCAATCTCAAGGTTTTTTGCCAGCATCATCCTGTTTCCGTAGCGCAGGTTGCGGCGTGAGGCCTCATTTTTCTTCATGAGGTAGTTTGCGCCGGGGAAAGTATCTGCGCCATTCGACACAAGGTTCTTCATCTTGGTAAGGTTGTATCTTGTGACCTTCTCCGGGTAGGTGAGGATCTTTGCAATACGGTCCGGTACAGCGACCTCGTCAATGCGCAAGTTGGGGTCTGGAGAAATAACCGTGCGGCCCGAAAAGTCAACACGCTTACCACTAAGGTTGCCTCTGAAGCGACCCTGTTTGCCCTTCAGGCGCTGGCACAGGGCGCGAATCGGCGCCGTTTGCGTCGAAGTCGGCGTGTCGGCATTTATGTACAAGGCGAGGCTGAGCTGCATGAAATCCCACTGGTTCATGAGCTCGTTCAGGGCCATGCCATTATCGAACCCAGCCCGGATCTGAGCGCTGGCCTTGACGATTTCCGTCAGCTTCACAGTGAGATCGTCTTCATTCGAAGCCGTGTCTTGCGTGATAGAAGGGCGGATGCACACGGGCGGGGCCGGAACCTCCTGCCACAAATAGCTGGCCGGCGGCGCCGCGAGCCCGAGCAGCTCATAATCGCTGGGGTTAAGCTCTTTGAACAAGTTCAGCACCCTCAGCGGGTTAAGGTCGTCGAGAGCCTTCTTCGAAAGCTTTTCGGCGTCAGGCATGTGTTCAATAACGGCTTCGAAGCTCTTGTCGAACTCAAGCTTCTCGTCTGGCGTTTTCTTGCCGATCCAGCGAAACTTGTCATGCACGATTTTGAGAGGCCCAGCCTTCTTAACCACGCCGTTCAAAGCGTCGCAGCGTGGACAGCGGCGCATTTTCTTACACTGCTCGTTCACGCGCTTCAGGATCTGCATGCGACGTAAGTTGTCAAGCGGCTGGCGCAGCTCCTTGCGAAATTGCTTTTTAGCTTCATTCTCGAGCAGCAACGCGCCACAATCCTTGCAAATGCACTGCAGGACAGTGATCGTGTGCTTGAAATATCCAACGTGGAACACGGGGAGCGCGAGCTTGATGCGACCAAAGTGTCCCTGGCACGTTGCGAGTCGGCCGCCGCACGTTTCACACTCCGTGAAGTTGTCACTCACGCCCATGTGCCGGTCGATGGCGCCACCAGGCTGCGGCTTTCGTCCATTTTCGAGATTGTAGAGCTCGACGTGGTCAATGTCGACCACGCTGAGTTTCTGCACATCAGCCGGGGTCAGTACCCCAAATGAAAGGCCGCTGATCTGGAGCGGCGGATTGTCTTTTACAACGGCCTTCATTTGTGCGCTGAGGGCTCTAACAAAAAAATATGCTGACTGCAATATTTCACGATCCCAGGCCCTAACCTCAGCAGCGCGCGAAGAGCCGCGAAGGGCGGCGTGAACTAGCACTGCCAGCAGCACGGCCGCCACCAATGGCAACAAATATCTGACTTCGTTTGATTTTTTTTTTAAGTTGGCTGTATATGTTCTTGCAGAAAACAAGGAACGTGTTTCTTCTTTTTGTCGCACAGCTTTGCGACGGCGCTCCCGCGCGTGAATTACTCATAGTGGCCGCATTAACTTCTACAACGAAGTAACAAACACGTCGGCTGCCAAGACGGTTTTGAACCAAGCATTGAGTTAGGCGGATCCCTTTAGCTTCAGAGCCCAGCTCCACTTGTGCTGTTTCTCGGCCCATTGTTTTCTTAAGTGCTCATCGTCTCCTGATTCCACCAGGGTTGTTTATGGCGTGAAATATTACTTACGGGCCTCCGCACGTTATAGAGTTTTTATTCATATGGAATAATCCAGCTCAGTTGAGTGCCACTGAATAGCGCCATTTAGTACACCTTCTAACCGAGAGGCTTTCCGTCGGTTTGCTGATGTTGAGTATGGTTTCACTGCGAGCGTTCAATAAGTGCGAAAGCCAAGGTACCAAGCAACCCAGCGCCGCTAAGTCTGCCTTCCCTACAATGAAACTAGATCAGACGAGATATATTATGTGAACGCGAAAAAGGTACGGCAAAGTAAAAATGGAGAAATAAATAAAATTCGTAGTGAGCAGACTCACACGCAAGGTTAAAGTGTAAAACTTAACGATTGGTTTTCGGCAGCTAGCCGTGCAACTAAGCTAATCTGCTCAATTCATCAGGCAATCAAGCATGATAGCATGACAGTATAGTGTTGTCTGCAAGCTAGATAGTGTTCGGGGCGGCTTGTCACGTGCTTATTGACATGTAGGGAGCGTCGGGTTCCGCTAATGTAAACAGTGTGTGGTACGTCTCGGGAAGTTGGCCGGCAAATGTACAATTTCTCGGATCCGCAGCAGGGCCAGCAGAGCCCGCTGCGGTCGCAAAGCCCGCTACGGTCGCAGAGCCCGCAGCGCGCGGCGTACGACGCGCAGCAGCAGCAGCATCAGCAACAGCAGTACTACCAGCAGGTAAACGCGCTGTACGGCCAGCAGAACTTCGCGTCGCCGTACCATGCGTACGCACAGGGCTCGCCACAGAGCTCGCCACAGGCCTATAGCGTGCCTGTACACCCGCAGATGGGCCAAATGGGCGGCGGCGTCGCGCCGCAGCCATACGCCGCGCCGCTCATGAGCCCGCACGCGCCGATGCACGCGCAGTATGCGCAACCAGCGCAGCCAGCGCAGCCGCATCTGGGGCAGATTCCGTCGCTGCCGCCGGCAGGCCCGCCGCCGCAGGCTCCGGCGGCGCCGCAGCAGGCCTACACGGCATACGCGGCGTATTCGCCGCAGTTCGGCGCGAGCCAGAGCAGCCTGGGGTCTGCGCGCAGCGGGTACTCGCCGTATGCGCGGCCCGTATCGCCGGCGCGGTCCCTGAACTCGCCGCTTCAGTTCCGCGACGCGTCGCCGCAGCGCGACCCCGGCTCGCCGCAGCGCAGCGGGCTTGGCTACCACGGAAACGCGTCGCAGACGAGCGTTGTTAGTGGGAATGCGTCACCGCAACTGCCGCCCAGCGCGCAGCAGCTGTCGCCCGTGGCGGCCGGAGGGCCGGCGGCGCCTGAGTTTGAGCGGCACCCCGAGCGCATGTCGCAGGCCGTGCAGGAGAAGGCGCAGGTCACGAAAATGCGCATTGAGCACTTTTTCAAGATGAATGTGAACCACGCAATCGAGCGGAACCAGCGGCGCGTGAAGTCCGAGCAAGTGCTTGCGTCCGAGCGCGGCTCGGAGGAGCGGCGCAACCGGCAGCTCATGTCGCTGGGCCGCAAAGAGGGCTCGTTTCTACGGCTGCGGCGCACAAAACTTGGGCTCGAGGACTTTGTGACGGTGAAGGTCATTGGCAAGGGTGCGTTCGGCGAGGTGCGCCTCGTGCAGAAGCGCGACACGGGCCAGGTCTACGCGATGAAGACGCTGTACAAGAGCGAGATGTTCAAGAAGGACCAGCTTGCGCATGTGAAGGCCGAGCGCGACGTCCTAGCCGGCGCCGACTCGCCGTGGGTCGTGTCGCTGTACTACAGCTTCCAGGACGACGAATACCTGTACCTGATCATGGAGTTTTTGCCCGGCGGCGACCTCATGACGATGCTCATCAAGTACGACGTATTTTCGGAGGACATTACGCGGTTCTACATTGCCGAGTGCGTGCTGGCCATTGAGGCGATCCACCAGCTCGGGTTCATTCACCGCGACATTAAGCCGGACAACATTCTTATCGATAAGTCTGGGCACATCAAGCTGTCGGACTTTGGGCTGAGCACGGGGTTCCACAAGACGCACGACTCGTCGTACTACAAGCAGCTGCTCGACAAGGAGCCGCCGAAGCAGGACGAGATCCATCTCACGATTTCGAACCGGCAGCAGATCATGACGTGGCGCAAGTCGCGGCGACTCATGGCGTACTCGACGGTCGGCACGCCGGACTACATTGCGCCGGAGATTTTTGTGCGGAAGGGCTACTCGCAGGAGTGCGATTGGTGGTCGCTGGGTGCGATTATGTTTGAGTGTCTTATTGGGTGGCCGCCGTTCTGCTCGGAGACGCCGCAGGAGACGTATCGCAAGATTCTGAACTGGCACGAGACGCTGCAGTTCCCCGACGACATCCACCTCAGTCCCGAGGCAGAGGACCTCATTCTGCGGCTGCTCACGTCGCAGGAGCACCGTCTTGGCCGCGGCGGTGCGGCCGAGATCAAGCAGCACCCGTTCTTCCGCGGCGTGGACTGGACACAGATTCGGAACTACGCGGCGCCGTTCATTCCGCGGCTGAAGTCGATAATGGACACGTCCTACTTCCCGACGGAGGACCTGCAGCAGGTGCCGGACGCGCCGCGCGACCCGAAGGCGCGCAACCGCAGCAAGGACTCGAAGGAGGATCTGCCGTTCATTGGCTATACGTTCTCGCGCTTCGACTACCTAACGCGCAAAAATGCCATCTGAGTATGCATGAGCCGCACTGCAAACGGCTACAACGACTGCTACGAGGGGTACCTAACGGCAACCAACTACAAACAGTGACAACCAGTGGCAACCAGTGGCAACCATAGCAACCATAGCAACCATGGGTAACCATGGCAACCAAGCGGCTACGGACCGCGAGCACAAACGGCGCCCGTAACGAGCGCTTGAATAAACATAAGAAGCAGTGCATCTGCAGCTCTTCTGCCATATACATTGAACCATTTACGTTGATGCGCTGCCACTGCGCACCCGCCTTTTTGCACTAGCTGCCTTCTATGTACAGGGTCTGTCTAACTAACCGGTAGGCCGTATTACTAGTTTTGCTGGCCGCGCAGACCGTCTTGAGTCCTTGGCTAAAGCCTCGACACGGCCGTCTCGATTTCGTGCGCGACCTGCTCGGGCGGCGCGGCCGCGTTGATCCACGCCCACGACGCGGTTTTCAGCTGCAGGAACTGCTCGCGCACGCGCGCCTGCATTGCGCCCGTTTCGTAGCGCTCGGCGCCGTAGCCGCCGCGGCGCGACGCCGTCTCGGCGTCCACGTCCAGAAACAACACGAGGTCCGGCTCCGGCAGCCCCGCGTCCGGCGCGCGGCACCATGCGCCGTCGAGACCCTTTGCAGCGCTGAACGCGGCGCCCGAGTAGACGTAGCGGTCCACGACGAGCCACGTACCGGCGCGCAGGAGCTCGCGCATACGCGGCGCCGCCTCCCAGCGGTTTGCGCTGAACAGGAGATGCACGGCCTCGTCGCTGAGGTCCGACGCGCTGCGCAGGTACGCGTCGATCATCTGCCCAATTGGCGTTGTGCGGTCCGGGAACTTCATCTCCTCGACGCGACGGCCCTCGGCGCGGAGGCGCTGCGCCAGGGCGGCGCACTGCGTCGACTTGCCCGCACGGTCGAGGCCCTCAAGAACAATGAATTTGCCGGCCATGGCCATGCGCGGCCGGCCCGCGACCACACATGTCCGCGCGGCGCCGCGATACGCGCAGCGCGGCAAAGGGCAGAAAAACTCGCGGCCGCGCCATTTTCTTTCCCTCTTTACAGTCGTCTCCCTTAACCGTTCTTTTTTTATTACGGACGGCCGCTGCCCTTGCAGCGGTCGTCCTGGCGGTGGGGAGTAGAGCAAAGTCCATCGCTGGGCACCTAGGACTGAACCACCGTGAAGTCCCGGGAATCAGCACGAGAGACATTATGGCTTCGCCAGCATAGACTAGACTGCCGGCCTCGCGCGCGTAGAACGTAACGATAAATAGAAATGCATAAATACTGGATACCCCGGGGCGCCGGCTACGGCGTGGCCAGGAAGACGATGTCCTGGTTCGACACGAGGGCCCAGCGCCCGCGGTAGAGCACGTCCTTGCCCTCCCAGGTTGCGTCGAGCAGGAGGTGCGGGAAGTCTTTTTCGCTGAAGCGGCTCTGGCGCGTGCGCGGCTGCCACTTCGAGGATTCTGGCGTGCGCGCGCGCTCGGCGCGGCGCTCGCGGCGGCGCGCCTCGTCCGCCGGCGCACCCTCGGCCTCATCCGCGCGGTCTGCACGGTCAGTCCGTTCTGTACGGTCAGTTCGTTCAGTACGATCAGTTCGTTCAGTTCGTTCGGCGCGCGCAGGAAAGACGGTCGCCTCGAGCGCGTCGCGCAGACGCTCGCGCCGCGCGCGCCGCTCGCGGTCGCGCAGCTTGTTGCGGCGGCGGCGCGAGTCCTCGGGCAGCGTGCGCAGCTCGAGCGGCAGCGCGAGGCAGATCGCCATCTGCAGGGCCAGGAACCAGCGCAGCATGTTCGCGCGCGAGCCGCAGTGCAGCAGGAACTGCCGCGCCTCGACGCGCAGGCGCAGGCTGTGCTCCTTCTTTGTGTAGTCCGATGCGAGCCCGACCTCGGCGAACTGCAGCGAGTACGAGCGCACGCGGCTGAAGACGCCGCTCACCATTGTGCGCACGCGCAGCTGCGTGTTGTCGATCTCGAGCTCGGCAAGGCGCCACGGCCGCCGCAGCGCCCGCCGGAACGGCGTCACGAGCTCCTGCTTCACGCTGAGCTCGCCGCGCATCGTCACGGCCGGCGAGTAGCGCGGCGGCGCGTTCGCAAGCGCCGGCTCCGCAACAGAGCTCCTCGCCGTGCCCGAGCTCCTCACCGTGCCTGCGGAGCTCGCCGTTCCTGTGGAGCTCACGACGCCCGTGGAGCTCGCCGTGCCTGTGGAGCTGCTGCGCGAGAGCGCGTGCGGTCGCCCATCGTCGAGGAGGCTGTACTCGGGTGGAGGGTCGTCCATGACCGGCGCGGGCGCTATTGCAGCCGGGGCCACGCGCACTGCTGCCATTGTCTCAATGCCGGCAATCTCGAATCGGCAAGCGGGGGAGGGCCCGGATCTGCACGCAGCGGTATATGAGTCCTCGTTCCGCCGATAAACGGCATTGCGATCGACTCTGGGCCCGTCGATTGGCGGCGTCCGGGGTAAGGGCGGCCCGCTGTAAGTCAGCCCGCAGAGCAACGTGACTGGCGCATCGCGACAAAGGCCAGGCCCGAAGCAAACCTAAACGACAGCCCACGGCGCTAAACTAGCGAGTGCGGGGCGGACCGCCACGGTTTGCGTCACCCTGCGGCCACGGAGACATGCACAATTGCGCTGTCGAACGCGGAGACACCGCTGGTGCGTGGCCGCTGCGCGGCCGAGCCTCCCTTGGCACGAATCAATCCTGCCGCGGCTGAGGCCGACTCGCCAGATACCGCGGGCTGCAGCACGGCGCATGCACGTTAATGAATTCGGGTGCACCCTCGCCCTGGAATTTTGTCCACATGGAGAACACTTATCGTGCTGGCCGCGGTGGCCATGCGTCGCCGTCACCAGCAGGTTCAGGTAGACGCTGTAGTCTGTACTCGTTGACTGGCCGAGCCACGGCCGCCGTATCTGGTCAAGTGCCAAGAACCCCTCGCTTTTGGCCGCTGCCGACGGGGGGCTCGAGCCTGGGTCTGCTGCGGGCGCAGGCACTGTCAGCACCGCCTCCGTAATCATGCATGTGCCGGGACGGTGAGTCGTAAATGGCTCGACACCTGCGCACAATGCATAATACGTGCCGAGCCGAGCCATGCCTCGCCAATCTGACAGGCCGTCCTTGGCCGCTAAGTCGCTCGGCGTCGTCGTGGGCCTAAAGCTAAGGTCGGGTATATGTAACTGCAAATAATGTGAATGCCGCAGTGCTTTAAGCCGCGGCCTAGTTAAAGGAATACGTCATAATAAGCGCGGCCCGGACTATTGTGAGCGCTCGCTGCTCTGGGCCGATGCTCGCTGTTCTGCGGGCCGACGCCCGCATTTGTGCTCATAGACGCTTTGAATTAGACGTGGTTTTATTCCGCGCCGTAAGGCCGGCACTTAGAAATGGCCGCAGCGCGAGCTTTGGCGTCAATGGCTTCTCCATTAACTGGCTATTTTGACTACATTCGGTTATTCGACTACGCATCGGTCACGGCTCGACTCACGGCCTAGTCGCGCTGCGCCGCGGCCGCCGGCTCGCGCATCTCGCTAAGGTGCTTCGCAATCCACTCGCGCACAATGCGCCAGTGCTCGGAGCGTCCTGGCTCGCGCGCCTGCATGATCTCGTGCGGCAGGCCCTCCTCGACGTCCAGCGTCTTGTCGCTCAGCTTCACGAGCGCAAAGAACTGCCGCGCGCCCAGCTCTGGGTCGCTGAGCTGGTCCTCCGAGCCCTGGCACACGAGCAGCGGCCGGTCCACAATGTTCTTCAGGAACTCGGGGTCGAGCAGCCGCTTGCCGCGGTTCATCGCGTCGTTCATGTACTCGGCCGAGCTGCGCCGGTGCCGCTGCGGCTGCGTGCGGTACTCCTCCCACTTCGCCGGGTCGTCCACAGTCATCTCGGGCGACAGCTGCGCCGTCGACGTGAACTGCGGATACACACGCGATACAACGGGCAGCAGCTTCAGCAGCAGCCAGTTCAGCCCGCTGTTCACGGACGCCGCCGGCACAATGTACGGGCCCGAGCTGATGTACAGGTTGATGCGCTCGCGCTGCTTCCCCAGCACCATGTAGTTCAGCACCGTGGCGCCGCCCATCGAGAAGCCCCACAGAATGAGCGGGCCCGAGACGCGCTCCGCCATGTACGACACCATCGTCTCGAGGTCGCCCATGACGTGCCTTTCGTTCGACTTGCCGTAGTCCTTGGGCTGCGCCGTCTTGTAGTGCCCACGCTGGTGGTACGACGTTATTGCCAGCCCGTCCTGCGCAGCCTTCGTGAAGAAGTCGTCGTACGCCTCCAGAAACTCGCTGAACCCGTGCACGTACAGCGCGTGCACCTTCGTCGCCACGCCGGCCGGCGGCGTCCACTCGCGGCAGTGCAATTCAAGCCCGTCGTGCGACGGCACAATAAAATCCCGCGTCGGCATCTTCCTAAGCTCTAGTCGTCGCGTGCCCACCCCGCACGCGCGTCAGAAACGCCGCTTCAAAAGAGGAGGAGGGGGGGGCCAGGGCACCGGTGCCCGCTCACGTGTCGGCGGCGCGGTGGTGCGGCGCCGAGGCGGCAGACGCAGCAGATGCGGCCCGCAGCGCCTTTCTGTACGCAGCGGCTTCAGCTTCGGCCTCCTCAGTAAACTTCTTTTTTGAATCCTTTTTTATGGTACTCGGCTAGCGCCAATTCTTACAGCAAAGTATGTAATGTAGTGATGCGAATTCGCTTCGTATGGCGCTGGCGAGCCCCGCTCAGTCGTGCGTGAAGCTGCGCCATGAGTGCTCGAGTTTCCAACAGCCGCCCATGGCGGGCCTCGTTGCAGTTCGCCGCTAATAGGAGGGAGATAGCTGTGCACGCGCGCTTTCGTTGAGATGCGTTTGTAGTATAAATTGAACTATGAAATAAAAGGGCCGAACGCGGCCGCAAATTAAACGCGCGCATGGTCAGTCACAGCTGCCGCCGTCGCCACCGTCGCATCCGCCATCGTAGTGGGAGCTGTCGTGCGCATGGCTGCTGTGTGTGTAGCTGCTATGGTGCTCGGCGCCGTGGCTTTGGCTGCCGTGGCTTTGGCTGCCGTGGCTTTGGCTGCCGTTGCTGTGGCTGCTGTTGCTAGAGTCGTTGTGCTTCGGGCCGACGTCGTGGTAGCCAGGAAGATGTGCAGGCAGTGCGAGCCCAAATGGGCTCAGTGCGTCGTCGCAGGGGTGGTGGTGCGTGCGGCCGCCGCCAGTGCCAAAGATGTTTGTTTTGAACCAGTTCGACCGGCTCGGCTTCGCGTCTGCTGCAAGCGCCTCCGGGTTCGGCTCGGACGCAGACCTCTTCTTCGCGCGCCGCGTCTTCGGCACGCACAGCTGCGGCTCCGCGTCGGCCGCACTCTTTTCTTTCGGCTCCTCGGACTCGCCAAGCGACACATCGCCAGCCGAGCCGGACTTCTCAAGCCCAGGTACAGACTCGCTCGCGTCGCCGCTGGCCAGCTCCGCTGCCGCTGCCTGCTGCCGCTGCTTCAGAATGTCGTCATATACCTTGTCGACGCCGCTCCACTTGCGCGCCAGGCTCGCTAGGGGCGTCGGCACGGCCCGCACAAGCGAAAGATAGCGCACATACGCCGGCGAGTAGATGGTCGACGTGCGCGCCTTGCGGATGCGCTTCACGATCTTCTTCGCCAGCTGGTCGGGCTCGACAATGGGTGCAAACCGCTCAGAGGGCGTCTGCACGTCCGCGAACATGGCCGTGTCAATCTGCCCGGGGCAGACTAGTAACGCATGCACGTCTTTGTATGTCGAAACCTCCTGCTCCAGCGCCTCGTGGAAGCCGAGAATGCCGGCCTTCGACGCGCCGTAAACACTCAGCCCCTTCGGGCACACAAGGCCAAGGGCCGAGCCAACCGTGACCACAAACCCGCGCTTGGCCTCAATTATGTCGGGCAAGAAGGTGCGCATGCACTTGAGCGGGCCTGACAGATTCACTTCGATCGTCTCCTCGATGTCCTCGAACTCCGTCGAGTCGATCGAGTTCAGGGGACGTCGCACGCCGGCATTGCAAACAAGCACGCTGGGGTAGCGCTGGAACTTCTCAAAGATCTGCTGCCGCGCTTTGGCAAGGTCTGCCTGGCTCCGCACGTCGCACTTGATCACAAGCGACGGCTTTAGCGCGTCCTCGTTGGTTGCCGTTTCCGAAAACTGCTGAACTGTGTCGTTAGGGGCACTCGCGGCTCGGGCGCTTGCCTTGGATGCGGAATCAGTGGCAATTTTGCTTGTCACGGTCGTGCTCGCGATTGGGGCCGTGGTTATGCCGTCGTACACAGTCGCCGCTGCCTGAGCTGGGCCGCTGGCACCGCTCGTTACGTTCGTTGTGTCCCCGCCAGTCGTCGCCTTTGTCGCGCTGGACTCAGTCCGTGCTGTCTCGGGGGCCTGCGCATTCGGCGCGCCTGCTTTCAATACGCCGGGCTCAGTGGTCGTTGCAGCCAGCGCCTCTTCGGTCGCGCCGCCCTCGGTCGAGCCCTCGGGCACGGCGATATCAAGTGCGACGGTCTGGCAGCCGGCGGCGGCAAGGCTCTTCAGGATGGCCGCGCCGAGGCCGTTGCAGCCGCCAGTTACGACGCAAATGTCTGTAGGACGAAGCCAGTCTGGCATGTTGTCGGTGAAAATGTCTTTTAGTAGGCACGCTGCGAATCCTGGCGCGAGCTATATAAATATCCTGGCCTATGGTGCCTTCTTTCCGTATACGGGCCATTTTTGGCGTGCAGGACGGTTGTGTCCGATTTGGTGAGGTTGCATGCAGAGACACGCCGCCGTGGGGGGGCAAGGGCTCCTCGATTAGGCAAGAATTATGCGCCGCCTGCTGCCTGTGCAGAATCATGGCATTAATACCGTTCCCACGGCTCTGCTCCTACTCACTGGTGCCATTGGCCTGCGTCTGTCCAACTCTGTCCAACGCTGTCCAACTATGTGCATACGTTTTTAACGAGCGTCGTACAGGCTGGCAGCTCGATACTTCATGCCTATACCCTCCGTTAATTATTACACCGCATATCCCGAGGCTCGAAGATGTACTTGTATTGCGAAGACCTCCTTACTCTCCGCTGGCCTGCCTTAGGCGACTCTCGATTGGAATACACCGACATCCTCTTTCGTACGTAACCAATTTAACCACCGTAGTCTGAATCCAAAGGGCGAGCACTGCAAATACGCCGCCTATGCTGGAGCCCAAATAAGTATCTCACAACCAGGGATTATAGAACCCTAGTAGTTTCTCACTTTCTTTGGTTTTGTTTTCTTTCTTGGAGCACCCGCATGGGCGCTCATGCACAGGCGCCGCCCGTCGTCCCAAACAGGAAAGCGCTTACTCATCCAGATGTTTACTACTGAGCTCAGCCCGAGAACACCGACCACAACGTCGAGATGGTCTACTCGGTTCAGATCAAGCGGCTGCGGCACGAGGACCCCATTGATGCGCTGGTCGTGAGGGGATCGAAGCGGAAGCGTGCTGACCACGACGATGTCGACCCGTTTGTGTTCCGGCTGGCCCGGACGTACGACTCGCAACAAGCCGGCAAGCACGTCGTTCTGGAAAGCAGCAAGCACACGGGCGCGGCTGCCGAGCACGTCTTTGCCATAGCCGAAAGTAAGCGGCAACGGCGCAGCAGCGGGCCTGGCGCGCCCGAGATTGCGGCCGCGAGCGACGCGCCAAGCGCCGAGAGCAAGAGCGCTGCGGCGCCGGCCGACAGCGCGCAGCTCGTGCCGGCTGAGCTGCAGTCAATGATTGCCGAGTACATAAATGCGGAGAAAAAGCCCGCGGCGCCAAGCCTCGAGGAGTCCGACAAGGAGACCGAGGACTATGTTTTTGATGTTTACTTCAGCGATAAGGCTGGACCAGTTGCTAGCGGGAATATTGGATACATGTAAGTATAGCAGGTACGCACGGTTTTTGGCGACGAGCACATACTAACCCGAGTAGAGAAGTTGAGGAGGGCCAGGAGAAGCTGCTGTTTGGCGAGGGGAACTCGGATTCGGACAGCCCGCTGCTCGGCGACGAGGAGGACTCGAATGCCGAGGACTACTACAAGAACGAGTACCCCGACGAGGACGAGGACGAGGACGACGAGTACGGCGGCGGCATTGGTCGCGGCGAGGGCGAGTTCGGCTCGGACCTGGACGAGCTGCTCGGCGACAAACTGGGCGACTTGCGCATCGACCCCGAGTGGAGCGAGGACGACGAGGCGGACGACGAGGATACTAGTTTTAATCGGTACGGATGGCGCTAGTTTAGACTTAAAGAAGCTCGTCTTCGGCTGGCGCGGCCGTGGCGCCGCCCGCAGCTGGGCCGGACGACTGTGCAGCAGCATCAGCTTTAGCATTTTCAGCTGCTTTCGCTTTCTTAGACTTCTTCTTCTTCGCCGCCGATTTCGATGCGGGTTTCGAAATGGGCGCAGCCGACTCGGGCTGCGCCGCGTCTGGCGCGGGGCTGGGCTCGCTCTGTTCCGTTGCGTCAGTTGCTTCAGCGTCTCGCGCCGGCGACTCGTCGGCGCTGCGCTCTGCCTCGGCGGCGGGGCTACTTCGCACAAATTCGGCGTCGGACTCCTCCTTCAGCTCGTCAGGGAGCTGCAGATCATCATCATCAGAGTCGAGGCGGACCTCATCCTGGAGAGACGGCGTCTGCGTAGACGCGTCATCAAGAGGCGCTGTATGCGGAGGCGGCTTCGCCTCAGTTGGCTCAGGCCTTGGTGCAACGGCGGGGCTCCCATCGAGGAGTGCTTCGGGTTCAGGAGCCGCATTATGCGGTGTTTCATGCTCAGGAGCAACCGGCGCCGCCGGCTCTGCTGCTGAGCTCTTATCGAGGGAACTCTCGTGCGAGCGCGCCTCGGATCCGGCGGCCGCAGATGCGGCGACTGCAGACGCGGCCGGCGAGTCCACAGTGCCGCGCTCCGAAGCGTCAGCAACAGGCGCTGCAGCCGCAAGAGACGTGCTCGGCGGCTCGCCATCGACTGGAGCACTCAATTCCGGGCGCTCGGCCTGCGGCTCGGCCTGCGGTTCCACGCGCTCCGCGTCCTGTGGCGTGCGCGTGTCTTTCTCCGTATCCGCGCCCGCGCCCGCGATTGTGTCTGCGCCTGCGCCCGCGTCTGTATCTGTAGTTGCCTGCGGCTGTGACTTCGGGCTGGAAAGCTGTGATTCTGGCTCTGTCGGCTGCGGTTCCGCATCTAAGTCCGTTCGCGGCGCCGCTTCGGCGTCTGCCGAGTGTGACTCGGAGTCCGAGGGCCGCGGCCGGCGCGGAAGCTTTGGTGCATGCTCGTCCTCCGCTTCAGTCGGCGCGTGCGGGGGTCGCCGCGGCAGCTTAGGATTGTGTTCGGCCTGCGGTTCGTTGAACTCGCCGAAGTCCTCCTCCTGCACGGGCGCGCGTTCAAGCGAGCCTGAGCGGCGGAGCGAGCCGGAGCGGCGGAACGAACTCGAGCGTCGCGACTCACCTGAGCGACGGTGCGACTCGCCTGAGCGGCGGTGCGATTCGCCTGAGCGGCGGTGCGATTCGCCGGAGCGGCGCGCACCCGACGCGGCATCCTCCGCGCGCGGGATGTATTCGTCCTCGAGCGGCGCCGGCGCCGGCGGTGCGGGCCGCTCGTCGATATAGTTTCGCGGGAACAGGCCGCGGCGGCCATCAACCTCGCCGCACCACCAGTTCGGGTCGTCCTCAGTGCCGCGGTCGACGACGCGGATGACGTCGCCGCGCTTGAACGAGAGGTCCGAGTCCGTTTGGCCATCGAAGTCGAATGCGGCGACGACCGTTTGCGCGTCTGTCTTCGGCGGGTGCGTCGGCTTGTTAAAGAAGCCCTTGCGCGGGTCGGCGAAGCTGAACTCGCGCACGTCGCGCGTGACGCGCGAGTGGATCCATTTTACGGGCGCGAGGATGGCCGTGTCCTGGGGCTCGGCCGGCGCCTGTGCGGCGGCCTGTTTCTCCAGGGCCTTGACCTGCGGGTTCACGTACTTGAGGCTCTCGACGGCGGGCATGATCTGCTCGAACTGCGTGACCCAGGTTTGCACGATGGAGCTCGTTGGCTCGGCGCGGCCTGCGTGCGTGAAGGCGCCGCCAAGCTCCTTGTAGAAGTTCGCTTGCTGGATGCGCAGCTCGAGGGTCAGGCGCGCGAGGTACGCGTCGAACACCTGTAGGAACTCGGGCACCTGCTGCAAAACCTGGTCGACGGCGGCGAGGAACTGCGGCGGCTTTGCCGAGCGCAAACGGGCCACGTTCTTGCCCATGAATGCGACCTGCTCGCGCGCCTGCTGGATCTGCGCGGCGGCCTTGCCGGCGAAGCGCGCCGTAGAGTCGCGCAGCGTCGCGGCCGTGCGGTCGAGCAGCGCCGCCTGCTCGCGGGCCCGCTGCGCCTCGGGGCCGTCGCCGGCGAAGTCTGCGTACGCCGAAAACAGCTCGCGCAGCTGCGCGACGACGGCGTTCTGGCCCTGCACGACGTTGTGCACGAGAATGTCGAGGTTGTGCAGGGCCGTCTTCGCCGCCGCGAAGTCGACGTTCCAGCGGTCGAGTTTGCGGATTCGGGGGTCCGACATGTGCTAGCCCGGCCAGCGGTATTTAACGGCTCGTCGTGGCTCACGGGTCGCGGGTCTGGCAGCAGCGCGAGGAGGCGAGGCGCGAGGCCCTCGCCGCCGGCGCTGGCCGTATGCCGGCTGCGGCGTGCAAGTCGCAGCGGCCGGCCTTGCCCTGGCCCTCCAACGGCCTAGGCGGTCAGCAGCAGCCAGCCCTCGCAGCAGCGAGCCCGCGCAGCGGCCGGGCAGGGCGAGGGCAGCCTGCCTGGCGGAGACGCTCGCGTTGGTTAAGCGGCTGCGGGCCGACGATCATTGTGCTCAATTTGTGCTCAACGCGGACGGACCCTCGCCGACCCCTGCCTGCGACTCCACTGCAGGCACGGTTCCTAGTGCGCACGTACGTGCGTGCGTGTGCGTGCGTGCGCGCGGGTGCCGCTGTGCCTGCCGCAGACACTCGTATTTAAAAACATGCGGCATGCGAACCCCGCAGGCGCTCGTCTCGTCGTGATGTGTAAACCGTCTATCAACCTCTATCAAAAATACATTTCGTCTTACATGCACAGCTGATGCCGAATAATATGCAAAGGCAGGAAGGGGCACAAGGACTCCCGAAGCTGCGGCATGAACGGCGCTCTCTCCGCCGAGGCGCCGCGCGCCCCGAGGTCAGTGTATGCGTCTCCTCCTTCCTGATGTTCATGCCAAGTTTGCGTTGCGTTGCGTTGCGTTGCGTTGCGTTGCGTGCGACGCCAGCGCGACGCCAGCTAGCGCCGCCGTCTGGTGCGGGCATCGCCAGTCACCGCCGCCGGCGAGCGCGCTCACTGCTGGCGGCCGCGCTCACTGCGGCGGCGAGTGCGGCTGCGACTGCGGCAGCAGCGGGCACTCGCGCCCGCCAACGTGCTGCGTGATCCAGTCGTCAACCGTCATCTCGGCCGCGCCGCAGTGGCACTGGCCCTCGAGCCGCAGGCGCTCCTGCAGGTTCGGCGCGTTGCGCGACTCCTCGGGGTCGTTGAAAATGAAATGTGAGTTCATGAGATGCTTCTTGTATTCGTAGGGCCGATTGAACTGCCCGCGCTTGTGGTTGCACTTCTCGCGCGGGAACGGGCACCGGAACTCGGCGACCGTCTCGTGGATGCGCATGTGCCGCGTAAGGTCCCGCCGCAGCACCTTCTGGCACACGGGGCACCGCTTCAGCTGGCTGCCGTACGCCGACGAGCGCACCTCGCGCTGCGGCGGCGGCGGGCCCGCCTGCGCCTCGTCCTCGTAGCGCACGCCCATGACAACGGGGTAGCCGTCCATGGTTGGCGGCGGCGGCGCGCCGTGGCTCTGCACACTCTGCATGGGCCCGAGCGAGTTCAGCGGCGTGCTCATGGCCGCGCCGTAGCCCGGCGCAAGGTGCCCGAGCGATGGCATGCCGGCCGGGCCCGCGCCGAACCCGTTCATCGAGCCCGCCGAGTACGGGAGCCCCGCCGCGTACTCGACGCCGGGCATGAACGGCCACGGCGCCTGCACGGAGCTCGCTAGCGAGTTCGGTAGCGAGCCGGGCAGCGAGTTCGGTAGGGAACCAGGCAGCGAGCCGGGCAGCGAGTTCGGCACAGAGCCGGCCACAGAGCCGGACACGGAGCCCGGCACGGACCCGGGCACGGAATTCGCCGCTGAGCTGGAGTGCGAGCTGGAGTGTGAGCTGGATAGTGAGCCCGCGTGCGAGCTTGATAGTGAGCCCGGCACTGAGCCGGCTAGTGAACCTGGCAGTGAGCCCGGCGCGTTCGCCATGCCAGCCGGCGGCGGCGCGCCGGCGTAGGCCGCGTCGTAGGGCTTCGAGTACGACGAGTGGGACGACAGCGACGACGCTGCGTCGCTCGAGTGCTCGGATGCGTGGGAGCCGAGGGATCCAAGAGAGCCGAGGGAGCTCGGCGAGCGTGTGCGCTCCGTCGCGCCGTCGCCGCTGAGCGCGTCGGCCGTGCTCGACGCCTCGACGCGCTGCGGCGTGGTGGCGGCGGCGGCGGCGGCGGCGTCGGCGGCGGCGGCTGCTGCCGCATCGGTGCCGGTCGCAGCATCCTCGCTTTGCCGCAGCGCGCCAAGCAGCGGCGCTAGGGACGGCCGCCGCCCGTGCGCGTCGACACTGCCGCGCGGGGCCGCCTGCACTGGCGGCGGCATGTTTATCGAAGACAGGCCTGCGGGGAAGCCCGAGTCCTTGCGTGCGTTCCAGAGCGGCTCGGAGCCAGCAAGCCCCGTTTCCGGGCGGTCGAGGCCGGACTCGAATATCCACGAGAAGCCCGGCGACTCAAGCGCAATATTCACGCTGTCAGTTGCGAAGCGCTGTTCCATTACTGCAGGGGAAGAAGCTCAGTGGCCAGCGAGAGTACGCAAAACAACTGAGGTCTCGGGTGAGGGGATATTGGGGCGCTCAGTAGCTCGGATGCTCAAATAGACGGGCTCGCCTGTCGCTGTGCATCTTTATGCACCAGGGGTGCAGATTCCTTTAACTATGTCTTACGGAAGATCCGGGTGGATGAGAAAACCTGCATACCACGCGCCTGAACGGCGCAACTCGCCGTCAGGGTATATTACGCCGCGGGCGCTTACCGACAGGTTCTGCGCTGCCGCGCTCATATTTTGCGAGAAAACGTAGGGTTTCCTATGCACGGGGGCAAAGGGTCACCCACTGGCACCTCGTTAGGGTTGAGGCGCACGGCCAACTACCCGCCCGGCAAATGAAGTCCGCGGGCGACAACAGGCGACGACAGGGCGACAGCAACGCACATCGTATCTAACGGCCGTGCGGCCGTGCGTGGTGCGGCGGCAAAGAAAGCGCCCCGCGTACACCGACCGCGAAGACGGTTTGACAGCGGTTCAGTCGGCTTTGGTTCCGATCGGAGGTTACCGCGGCACCCGCAGTATCGCTAGGCAGAGCCTATTTGCGTCTGACCACATCGGAGGTCCGAAGACCACGTGAGTCCGATTGCGGCAAATCCCTGAGGGTAAGGTCATTAAATAATACACACGATCGTCTTTGAAGGGTCGTGATGCACGCTGATAATACAGCAAGTCATCATGATTGCCCTCAAAGAAAAAAAGATCCTCGCACTCGCGCTTAGGACCTGCAGCCGCGTAGCCATAGGGCATTGGCCCATTTTGCATATCGGCGTTTGTCCAATCATCTCGCGCGCCGCTGCACAAAAAGCCGCCTCCAACGACCGCACCACGTTGACCCCACTGTACGGCCCGAATATTGCCGCACTACCGACCGCTATGCACGCGCTGGATGTGGGGACGCAGCCTGCATGAAACGCATGGCAGTTCAGGTGTCTTATACGCAAACCTCCTTTCTGCGTCGTATTGGCCCGCTTAATCACCCCTGGCGCCGCCTCGGGTAGTGGTTGTCGTGCCGAACTCTGCCGTGTCAGGGTGATACGCCACTGCGAGGCTACATGAAACCCTGCGTCAAAATTCCTCGGCCCTGACTCAGCGCACTCGAGCCTGGCCCCTCCGCGGCACAGCCGCGCGGGAAATCCCGAGAGCTTGAGTGGGCCTCACGCAAGCAGCATGGGCATGCGAAACAACGCTACTAAGCTTACAAAACGTGCCAATTGAGAACTGCTAGCCTCCGCCATGGCTCTACGCGTACTGCGCCCACCCCCGCTGACCACTGCGCAATTATGGCGCCGGGGCGGGCTCGTGTTGCTTCACCATGCCTTTGCGGTGCGTTCGAACCCTGGACGTGGCGAGGACCGTATGAGTGATCACAGGACACGCCGCGGCGTCATGTACAAGGGCAGGGACACGCATGCATGCTGCAGTGACTGGGAAGCTGCACTCGGGGTAAGGATATATGTTAAGATTATTGGAGATCGCATTCGCTGGCCTTGGGCGTCGCCAGTGCGGGATCTATCCTCAGGCATGAGCTCGACGCAAAGGCGCAAGATTTAGACGGTTTTAGCCCGGGTTTGCCCCACCGCGGTCTGAGCGCCAGGGAAACCGCCTTTCGCGTCATGTCGCATATCATCGGCACGACCTTCCCGCCCAACAACGCAGCACGGCTATGCCCGCGAGGGGGTGGTAAGGGTTTATGCTCGCTAGTGAGGCCTGGATTTGCACTCATTCTGTCCGGCGTTGCGTGCATATAGTCATCCAGTCGCAGACGCGCCAATAAGGACGCAGACTCGCGAGCCATGCACAGCGGCTGCCCTGTATCCACCGTGAATTTCCCGCGCATGACTGGCGTCCTCATTTCGGCGACTATGGGGCCTGAACACCGCATCGGCATGCTCCGCATCTGAACCAGTCCTGTGTCAGCGAAACAAAATATGCAAAGGTCGCGAGCTCGAGGCCAAGCCCTGAAAACCCCATCGAGATGCGCAGGCGACGTTGCTGCTGCGTCTGTCCGGCTTCGCGAACGCCGTCGCGCTGTGCTTGGCGTCCAGGATCTGGCGGCATAGCATATCGAATGGTGCACGCATCAAACTCGAGCACCGTTGGATGTTTGCATAGGCTACATACAGGTTTAGTGGTGGTATTTCCATGCGGAGGCATGCATGCTGCATTGGGCCGCTTGAGCAGAGGAGTCACGGAGGCGGGGGGTGAGAGACCCCTTGTAAATAGACCCTAACCCAAACGCAACTGGTCGTAAATGACGACCACTAAAACGAACGAAAATTGCCTCGCCGTGAAGCACGGCTCACAGACAAGGCGCTCGACGCTCGCAGGACTCTCGACAAACCGTAGTGCCTCGGGCTACAATGTGTGTGTGCTGGCGATGTGATCGAGCCGCTCGTCTGTGTCAGATAAGGTGATACATGGATCTGAGGCGTCGCTTATCGCTGCGGCTGCTCCATAAAGTTAAGAGACGCGTAGCACACCTTATGTGCGGCAGTGCAGAGAGTTTAAAAAGGCGCGCATAGTCGAACTAACTAGTCTTGCCGCTGCCAAGCAATATTTTTCTTAGGGCATTTGCAGATAGTGCGACTGTGCCGCGGAGACGCATTGCGGCACATGCGGCATGTCGTCAGAGAGCGTAGCCAGAGGGGCCACCACGGGCATGGTTAGTCACATAACGTCTATAGCCGGCAGCGGCCAGCGCGTGGCCGTCGCGACCCCCTCCCAGCGACCGCATAAGTCACGCGGATATGACGCAAACGCATGTGATACCAACGGAACGAGGCATGTGACATGTATGCGCGGATCGAGGCAAGGGCCGGGACCACGTTGGCGCCACTATACGGGTATGGTCGTCGCGCACATAATACGGCTACTGGCGCCAAGAGATCACGGGGTTAGGAAGAGACTACATACGTTGATCAGCGAGTTTCCCGGTCGCTGACCGTAACCCGCGGTTTTTCGCGTCGGGAAGGAATGCGACAGGCAAGAATGCCAAAACGTAAACTTTACTATTTACTGTTTCTTGTGTGGTACTTAATCACTCATCACGTGTAGCTCTAGGCCGTGCAGCAGCCTCAAGACGGCACATGCGGCCACATACGTCATAGAAACGGACCGTCCTGGCGAAGCCACGGTTAATTTAGTTTGTAAGGCAGGTTGCGTTAGATAGAGCCCGACCTATATGCCGTCAAAGCTTGGGAAGCAATGCCACAAACTGGTAATCTTTATAGATGCATAATACAGGGGAGCTACGGCTACAGGACCAGTACAGGACCAGCAGCTTTTTTAACTTCTTCACGGTGATCAGGACTATTTTGAGCAGTGCAGGGTAAGGACAGATGCAGGAAAACCCAAAAATGCAAACCCTTGCGCCCAGATGCAGCACAGCAAAGTGGAGAATAAAATCACACAGCAACGAGGCCGAAGCGTTCCTGGCATCGCCGTGCCCGTCGTTAAGGCTCAGTGGTAGGTGAAGCATGTCTGGACGGGGCTGCCGCGTGCCTCCCGCAGCTCCGCTTCGCTCAGCATGCCGCAGGGGCGGCGCACGACTCCAACATAGCGATGTTTTGCCCAGACGCAATGATGCTTGCGGTTTCCGCATTGGGCGTGCATACCGCTTAGCTAATACATAAACAAAAACGCATCGCATGCTCAGCGGCACACTAGCACCCATAAGAAGTGGCCGGATCGACCGCACCCCCCACTTGCTTAAAATCTTGATTGAACTCTTGCAGGCCGTCACCCTCATCTCCTCTGTTCATTGATTGATCTGAAATGGCGCCCCCCTCCGTTCGCATCATTAGCCTGCTACTGGCTATCCTGTTCACCATGGGCAGCTGCCTGCTGCTGTTCTTCATTGTGCTGGCCGGCACGAAGAGCCACGGCGTGCTGCAGAAGTGGTACTGGCTCGCCGCCGACACGAGCAACGTGCCCGGCGCACAGTACCCCGTCTCGCGGTGGTCGATGTACAACATCTGCGGCTACGAGAAGGGCAGCAGCGTGAGCAAGCCCGGCAAGTTCATCGGCTGCACGAAGAACAAGCCTGCGTACCCGCTTGACCCGCAGCGCAACTTCAAGTCCGGCAGCCAGACGTGGGACGAGTTCAACACGGACAAGTACTACTACATGACGCGCTTTGACTTCGCCTTCTACCTGATTGCCCTGTTCTTCGAGGTCGTGACGCTGTTTGTGTCGCTGGCTGCGTACTGCCTGCGCTCGCTGTCGATCACGGCCGCAATTCTGCAGGTCGTGAGCTTTGTGTTTGTTGTGATTGCTGCGTCGCTGAGCACGGCCGCCTACAACCAGGGCAAGAGCGTGTTCCACTCGCACGGCGCCGAGGCGAAGCTCGGCCCCGCGCTGTACGGCTTCGCGTGGGCTGTCGTGTTCATGTCGATCTTGAACATCGTGCTGTTCTGCCTCACGTCGCCGGGCAAGTCTGGCAGCGCGGCCGGCGGCTACGGTAAGTCGAAGAAGTCGAAGAAGTCGAAGGGCACGCCGGGCTCGAAGCGCGGCGGCTACCGCTTCGGCATGGGCAAGAAGAAGTCCACGCAGGGCGCGACCACGGTTGTGGACTCGAAGGACGCCAGCTCGTTCGTGCGCGCTTAAGCGAGCTTGAGCGTGTTGGCCCTGCGTCGTCTGCCGCGGCTACGATCGACTAATCCCCCTTTCTAATGTCGACAAACGCGATGCTTTCCCGTATACCCAGTCGGTGGTTGGCACTTGTACTATTACCCTTGATTTGAGGACTCTCATTCATCCATCTAACTAATACAATAAGCACTGTCATTTTCCATACTGCCGAAATTATACATGTCTGTAAGTCTGCAAATGGATGGAGCGAGAGGAATAGAGCTAAAAAGGAGGTTCTGCACTACGCGATTTGGGCAAAAGACGGAGCCGGCGCGACGCTGCAGTGGCCTTTGTCTAGAAGGGAGCACACGCATCTTATAATGCTAGAAAAGCGCATTCAGCCGCACGGCTCGTTACCTATCAATTTTGTCTAAAGCTTTAAGCTAGTTTGCGCTCGTGCCAGCATGCAGCTCGTTCTAACAGCATGCAGTTCGTGCGAGCATGCAGTTCGTGCGAGCATGCAGTTCGTGCGAGCATGCAGTTCGTGCGAGCATGCAGTTCGTGCGAGCATGCAGTTCGTGCGAGCATGTTCGCGTGCAGTTCGCTCGCGCACGCAGGAGCTGCTGACAGGCCTCACAAACTACTACTGGCGGACGACCTGTGGACGACCTGTGGCCGTTAAGGTTTTTGCAGGCGTTCACAAAGCCATTTAAAGCCCGCAAAGCAGTATATAGCGGGCCTTTAGGCCCCAAGCCATCATACAAGAAGAGGGAGACCGGATTTAGAACCGCTATAATTCGCGCACTAATAATAGCACAAGAAGCCGGCGTGCTAATTATAACTCCAGAATGCAGGGCGGCCCGTGAGCCACTTATCAGTAGCTTATCAGCGATGGATTTGCGCTGTGGGCTCGCGTGATCTGCCGTAGCGAGAGCACTAATATTAGCACAAGGAGTTAGCCCCAGCGCCAATCATTCCAGGATGCGCGCCGGCGCGTGGCAGGGGCGTGCGCGGGGCATGGCCGGGGCGTGGCCGGTGCATAGCCGGGGCATTTGGCAAATGCCCGGCCACGGGCAGCTGCGAAGTACTTAATTAGGACCTAAGGATTTGCGTAGTCATTTGCATAGCGTTATGGGCGGGCGGTCGAGCCGCGGCGTAGGCTCGTGACGACAGGCTCGTGACGACGCTGTGCGTACTGATTATGCTAAGCCGCGTCCAGTATGCGCTCGGCGCGCGCGCCCGCAGCGCGCCGCACGCGGCCGCAGCGGCGGGCGGCTCGTGGCAGATGCAAACGGGAGGATGAAGAAATGCGAGAGACTAGCTACTGGGAGTGTGAGTAGGATGGTTTGCAGGCAAAAATGAGGACCACAATTGAACCGTAGGATAACAATGCATTAATGCGAAAAGGTCGCGGTCGCGGTCGCACGGGAGGACAGGCTGGGCTGGGCTGCACGGTGCAAGCGGATGAGAAATCACAGCGTAGCGCGGCGCGCGCGGCGCCTATTATTTGGGACGAGTCGTGCGCGATCGGACCCCGAGCGGGTTCTTCGAATAGGACAACCGGATGCCACCTTTTACTGAGTTCGACAGACTGATGCCGTACAACTCGTCGAGGGCGCGGCCGGCAAGCGCCTCGTCCTCGAATTCCACGAAACACATGGGCCCGTTCTGCTTCGCGCGGAAGCAGAGGCGGCGGTAGCCCGGCTGCGCGCTGAACAGTTCCTTCAGCTCGGCCTCGGACGTATCTGGCGGCAGGTTGCCCACGTAGAGCGTGTTGCACGGCGGATTCTGATCGGCAGGGTTCTGCGGCGGCATGCGGCGCAGGCTCTGGCCTGGCGGCAGGCCCGCCAGCGCCACACGCGACGCCGACGCTGAGCCGCCCGACGAGCCAGACCCTGACCCTGTGCTTGAAACGGAGCCGGCGCCGACCCCCTGCCCTGCGCCTGCGGCGGTGGCCGCGGCGGCGGCGGCGGCGCCAGCGGCCGCATTGCCAATGTTACCAACGGACCCGGGCCGCGACGACGCCGAGCCTATGGAGCTGGCCGAGCCGTTGTGGCTCGCGGGCTGCCGGAACGGCGAGTCCGGCGCGTCCTGGTGGTGCGAGCCCATTGCGTGACCCGGCGCAGGGTACAGCGGGTCCGTGGGCGAAACGATGGACGCGCTACGCGAGCCGGCAAACAGGTCCGATGCGGTGGTTTGGCCGAGGGGCGACATTGGCGTGAGGGGCTGGCTCGACCAGTACGACTCAGCAAACAGCGGCCTCGACGGATATATGGATCGCTGCGGCTGTGGCTGCGGCTGCTGCGACAGGAGCTGCGGCTGCTGCTGCTGCGGCTGCTGCTGCGGGCCGAGCGTCGATGCCATGGACAGGCTCTGCAGCGTGACCTTTACCTTCGAGCCTATGAGCTCGGGCAGGCGCTCGAGCGTGCTGGCCACGGCCTGTGCCGAGTGCGCCGCGGCGAACTTGGCGTAGATGGCGAGCTCGCCGGACACGGCGTTGCGGCTCACGTCGGATGAGACGAGGTCCGGCGCCAATGCAAAAAGAAGCTGGCACTCGCGCGGCGTCATGTCGCGCGGCAGGTTCGACACGACGAGGGCCGCCGCGCCGGGGCTCGCGCCGCCGTACGTGGGCTTATCGTCGAGCACAGACGCCGGCGGCAGGCCCTGCGCGCTGAGCGGCGCCGGTGCTTGCGACGCGAGCGAGCTCATGGACGCGAACGAGCTGAGGGAGCTGCGCGAGCCCGTGACGAGCGAGCCCGAGCCGAGGCTGAGCGAGCCGCGCGAGCCGACGAGCGTCGAGGACTTTGCCGACGAGAACGACCCGCGCGACTTTGGGCTGGTTGTGAGGTCGCCGAGCGACGCGTGCGCCGAGCTTGGCGCAGTGCCGGGCGCCGTCGGCGTGCAGAGACCGCTCGAGATGGAACTGCGGGCAGATTGCGGGCCCGAGCTCGACGGGGCCGGGCCGGGAGCGCCGGGGGCGCCCGGGGCGGCGCCGCTGCCTGGCGCGCCGGGCGGGACGGAGGGCCCTAGAATGGGCGACGCTTGTGCTGGCTGCACGGCGCCTGTGGTTTGCGAGCGAAACGGGCCGAGCTCCCATGGTGATGGTGCGTACGACGCCATTGGCATGCTGCAGACGCGCGGAAATAAGCGGAAGGGGAAGGTGGTGCCAGCGTCGGCGTCGTGGGTCGAGGCAAACGCGGCGCAATGCGAGCGGGGGTGAACGAGTGGTGAGGGCGAGGACGCACGGTGCTGTTCTGCGCTGGCGGGGTGACTTAACAGACGGCGAGGCCTGCTTCAAAGTGGTTTCTTTCCGATCGCCTCGTGTAGTGATTGGAGATGCAGATCTTTTTGAAACGTTCTCCACGTGTTACGTAACCAGCATCACTGGCGCCAAGTGATGCCATCTGATCGACGGCACAGGAGGTTAGGGTACAACGAGGTACGGGTATTCCACAGAAAGGAGGGCTGGCGAGCAGCCCATCGCCGCGATGCAGAGCCGCGTGCGCGCTGGCACGGGGCTCGCGCGCCGCCATGCGGGCCTTGTGCCGTGCTGCCGAGTGCTGGTGCCATCGTCGTGCGCGCGCACGCGCTGCTGCTTCCACGCATATTGGGCGGCGGCAGACCGCCTACGGGCACTGCATTTGCGGGGCAAGGGTAAGCTTAAGCGTCGCACTATTAGGCGCCGCCCGCAGGTGTCATCCGCGCAGATGCACTCGACCTACGGTAAAGCTCGCCCCAATCTGCAGCGTCCGAGCTGGCGGCTGCCGTGGCCTACGCAGAGCCGCAGCGGCCCTGCCGCGCACCGCATGGCCTACGTCGCGCCGTCCCTGGCGCCGGACACGTGGGTGTGAGCGAGCCTGCGCGGGCATCTCCGCCAAAAATAAAACTACTACGCATCGTGGCGCCTTAGCGACGTCACCGCCCGCGCATAAACGTAACTACGAATACTCGTCCGCTTTCTGCTCGAAGGTCAAGACACGATACCCACAATGACATAAGACGAAATCATGATCGGCACGGATCTGCTTTAGGATAAGTGTAGCGGCAGCCGCGCACAGCCAGCAGGGGGCAGCTGCGAAAGGAGAAACTGGATAAATGCCGTCGCATGCGTTGCGCATGCCGTTGCCCCGGACGGGCGTCTGCGGGATCGGCCGTAAAAGCTCGTGTTGCGCAGCACGCAGCGCAGCGCTGCGACCTATACTCGGAGATAGCGAAGCGCGAAACGAGGCGACGACGTGTTCGGCGGGAAATGCTGGGCCCCTGCCGCTGGCGTCGCTAATCTGGTCATGGACCCTGCCGCACACGGCGCTGGCGCTCGCGCCTGCGGTCAGACGCGGTGCCAGGGTACGGTGCGAACTGCTGACGCAGCGCATTACCGATACAGCAGCCCCTAACTGCCAGCGCTCGGGCGCATGTGCAGTGTGCGGAGGACGTGCAGAACGCGTGACGTGGAGTAAAACCAGACAAATGCACTGTGAGAGTGAGAATTCGGAGAATTCGGTGCCAAAAAAAGCTCTTGAGAGCAGCGTGCAACATGACGCTAGCGACGCCGACGACGAGCAGAACGCGGGCTTCATTGGTCCGCTTCGGCGGGATTATGTGACAAGCAATGATTTGGGAGCTTTTGTCGAGCTAGTTGCGAACGGCGTTCGCCTGTTCGTCTGCGGACTAGGGCATGTCCTTGGCGCCTGTATTGACGCATAACTAGCGAAGGAAAACAAAACAAAACAAAACAAAAACGGGGAATCGCGCGAGTAGGGTAGGCGAATAGAATCGAGCTGAAAGAGAAAAACTCCTTTAAGCTAAACCCCTCTGGCGGACTCGAGCCCGCCGAAAACACACGGGCTGGGATTTATGTCGCAGCTACTGCTAATGCGGCTTACACTTCTTAGCGCCTGAATAGGGACCCGATACTTCTGGGCAAGGATGCACTTTACATAATTTTCTTTTTGAAATTTCGGACCCCTCCTCGCCCGCCTACCACTACTACTACGTCTGTACTCTAGGCCAATTGCGCCCATATCAGCCATGGGACAAACAAGAGGCCGCCGAAGAGAGAAGAAGGAAAAGAAGGAGAGGAAGGATGTTGCTCCGGTCGCTGGCGACGTGCTGAATGACGATTTCATCCCATTGGACGACGTGAGCGACGCCGAGGGTGCTGGCGCGGCAGCGACGACGGCGTCGCGCGACAACCGCGCATCGTTCTTCGGGCTGCTTGACCGCTCGGAGCTTGAGTACTTCAAGAATGCCGAGAGCATGCTGGCCACGAACGCGCTCAATGCCGACGAGCGCGGCCCGTTTGTGGCCAGCGTGCTCGAGGAGGCGCGCGGCCGCGAGCTGAAGCTCGCCACGAACCAGGTGTGCTCGAAGCTGCTGGAGCGGCTCACGCAGCTCGCCGACGCTGAGCAGCTGCAGCAGCTGCTCACGGCGGTCGAGCCGTTTGCCGTGGACCTCGCGTTCCAGAAGTTCAGCTCGCACTGCCTTGAGGCGCTCATTGTGCGCGGCGTGGGCGAGCCCGGCTGCGAGAACCTGCTTGTGAAGATTGCGAAGCGCATTGCCCCGTTCTTGGGCGACTTTGTGTCTGACCGGTACGCGTGCCACGTCCTGCAGACGCTCATCATGGCCCTCGGCGGCGTGTCGGAGGAGATGCGCAGCAAGCGCTCGAGGCTTGCGCGCAAGTACACGGACATCGATGCCGAGGAGCCAAAGCCGGCCGAGCCGTCGGCGAACCTGAAGAAGGAGGCGCGCGAGATTGTGGCCGCGCTTGTTGACACGCTCGACAAGCCGCAGGCGCGCAAGCTCGCCATCGACGCCGTCGCGTCGACGCTCGTGCAGGTCCTCATTGTGACGGAGGCGGCGCTCAGCTCGCAGTACAAGCTGCTGTGGCTCATTCTCGACGAGTCGGACTCGGAGGGCTTTGTGTCGCACTGCCTCAGCGACGCCGTTGGCGCGCATTTCCTGGAGACGGCCATTAAGGTCATGCCCGCGAAGAAGGTTGCGCAGTTCACGGAGAAGCTGCCGATTGCGAAGCTCGCCACGAGCGAGACAGAGGCAGCCAGCTATCTCGTGCAGGCGCTGCTCGAGAAGTCGCACCTGCCCGCGGCGGCGAAGCGCGACATCATTAAGAAGCAGCTGCTGCCGAGCCTTGGTGCTGTGCTCGACCGCAACGCGGCCATTGTCGTCACGGCGCTGAACGTCGAGTTCGACGCCGTGGCCGCGGCGGTTGTGGCCACTTTTGACGACGGCGAGCTGAATCTGCGCGACGCACACAAGGCGGCCCTTTTTGAGCAGCTGGCTCGCTACGCACCGTTTGTGGACCGAGCGGCCGACTTTGTTGTGGCGCTGAGCCACGAGGACGCGCGCGACATGGCGCTCGACCCCACACAAAGCTATGTGCTGCAGCACCTGCTTACGCCGTCGGCCAGCGTTGTGTCGCGGCGCAAGCTGGCAAACAAGCTCATTCCGCTTGTGTCGGAGCTGAGCGTGAACGCCTACGGCAGCCACATCATCGACGCGCTGTGGCCGGCGTGCTACAAGTTGAAGTTCAACCGCGAGCGCACGGCGAACGAGCTCATGAAGCACGCGGAGCAGGTCAAGCACTCGCCCTACGGCCGCAAGGTCTGGCACAACTGGCGCATGGAGAAGTATGTGCATAACCGGCACGACTGGTGGCAGGCCGTGAAGGCCGTTGAGGACGAGCTGCGCGCGAAGTACGAGCCTGAGGGCGCGGCTGTACCTGCCCCGCAAGCCGCGAAACGCGCGCCGCTGGGCCGCTCGCCAGGTCGTGCGCAAGAACGCGCACCGGGCCGTGCGCCCGGAGCGGCGGCAGCACAGGCTAAGCGCCGCAAGACGACTGCATGAATATTTATTGTAAATAATTAAGAGAAGTAACTCGTTTACAACGTGGCCTCGACGCAGTGCTCGACGCAGTGCTGCTGCTGTGGTGAGCCGAAATTATGCCGCTTTCGTGGCCAAAAGCACCTTTCCGTGGGCGGCGATCCTGTCGAGCTTGTCCCACGCCTGCTGGAACTCGTCTAGCGGGTACACGGAGTCAATAACGATCTTCACGTCGTCGCGCGTGACGAACTCGGGCGCGACCTTCGTCCAGGGCCCGGGCGCCGCGGTCACGAACTTGTAGTTAATGCCGAGCCACTTCCCGAACATGAGGCGCGGAATCATCCAGGGAAGACTGCGCAGGAGCGGGCCCAGAACGGACTTGCTGTAGCGCCCCGCCGGAGCGTTGTCGCCGCTGCAGGTTGTGTAAACGCCGCCGTCCGCGTACGACTTCAGGATGCGCGGCCACACGCGCAGGGCGTCGTAGCCGCCGACGGTGTCGACGATGGCGTCGAACTTCGTACCGAGCTTCACGAGCTCGGCGCTCACGTCGCGCGCCTTGTAGTTCACCGTTTTGTCCGCGCCGAGCGACGCCACGAACGGGCTCGAGCGCTCCGAGCAGGTTGCCACTATCGTGTCGAACTTGAAGTAGTCCTTCGCGAGCTGCACGACGTACGTGCCGACCGTGGTTGCGCCGCCCAGCACAAGGAGCTTGCCCGTCTTCGGCGTGCCCTCGAGCAGGGAGAACGCCGTTGCGAACGCGAGCGGGAACGCCGCGCCCTCGGCGTCGGACAAGCCGGTCGGCACCTTCATGACGGCCTGCTTCGTCACGTCCAAGACGGCCTTCGTGCCCATCGTGCCATCGCTCATGTTCAGGAGCGCGCCGCACACGCGGTCGCCAGGGCCGTACTCCGTGACGGCGGAGCCGACTTTTTCGACGGTGCCCGAGAACTCCTTGCCGACCTCGTGCGACGACGGGAAGAAGCCAAGCATGCTGCGCATCTTTATGTCGACGGCATTCAGCGCGATGTGCGACACGTCGATGAGCAGCTCCGTGGGCCGCAGCTTCGCGGGCAGCGCGCGCTCCTGCAGCTTAATGGGGGACCAGCGCGTGCGGTAGCTAATCGTTGTTGTTGTTGCAGAGCTCATGATGGATCGCGAGTCAGGAAACAGATACGATGTCCTTCATGTCGCGTCCCGGCGTCTATATATATATTTACATTCTCTGCGCTGGGCTGACCAGCGCGCGTCCCAGCATGCAGGCCTAGGGTACCCGCATGCGGCGGAATCTGCAACCGAACGAGAGCAACTATCGCGGGCCGGTTCCAAACGTGGCAGGCGAGAGGCGATGAACTACGCGCGGCAAGGACGCCATGCACGACGCAAGCACATATGTGTGGCCGCTCCCGTACAGGCTGGCGTGTGCACAATGTCCAAAGCTCTTAACATGCGCGGCACGTACCTCGGCCCGTATCCGCAGAGACCCGGCCCCAATGCAGGGCATGTGTGTGTGGCGTGTGCAGACGCACTTGCCTGTTATGCAGGATTACGAATGCTGTGGATCAGGGCAGCCCAGCGTAGCAGCCAAGCACGGCGTGGCGGCGGGTTTTTCGCAGATCCATGCAGGCATATCTATGGCGCTATGCACGTATGACAAAACTCACGTAATGCAGCGCGTTTATCGTTGATTAGCATTAGAAAGCAGTCGGGCGGCCGGTGCTGGGGCCGCACGCGACGCGCAGAGTCAGCGCCAGCCTCGATGCACAACGCGCACACGACGCGCACACAACGCGCACACAACGCGCACACGCTGCGCAAACTCGATGGGGAAGAAATGTGACATATATACCCGATTACCTACGCACTAAACGCAGAAAATTGTGTCGCCGCGGTCGGCGGTTCGTCCCTGCGTTTCTACGCACCACGCACTACGCACGACGGCCGTGTCCGCAGACCGCAAATGACGAAAACAAGCAGTTGAAATCGCGCGCCTCTCTGCTCGTCCCTCCTCTCTCTTCCTGCTCCCTCTCTTCTTGCCCCCTCTTTTCCTGCCCCGTCTTGTCCGCCGTGTCACATGCGGCGGCTGTCAGCAGCACTTTTAGTCCTGCTCATGAGGACTGCACGTTAGCGCTAAAAGTTCGCCTACTCCGAACCGAGCTTCGTTGAGGCGTGGTGCTGGCTGCCTCCAACCGAGACGTGATTCTATGCCAACACCGGCGGTAATAGCCACCGAGGATGCCGAGCGGCCATTTGACTTGACGAAGGCCCTCCAGGAATTCGGAATGGGCCTCAGCGACGACGAGTCCGATGCAGAAGCCGAGCCTGTCGAGAAAGGTGCGGCGGACTGGGACAGCATTGGCCTGCGGCCCGGTTGGCAGCAGCTGCAGATCACTCTACGGGATGCGCAGGTCAGTGTAATGGCTGGATTCAGACGGCAGGATGCGGGAACATCTTGCGAGGCCGCGCGCGATGCAAACGACGCGCCGCGAGCCAGCGCCAGCGAACGCGACGAAAACGATGACGCGGAAAATGAAGATGACGGTGATGCGGACCTTTCCGGCAACGACGGCGACGACGAGTCCGACGACGAGTCCGACGCCGACGCCGACGAGTCCGACGAGTCTGACGACATGGAGGAAATTGGCCGCTTGCCGACGTTCCACCAGCTGCAGTTCACGCTGCGCAACGCATCGGAAATTATAGCCCATGTAGGCCCCTTCAATTCGACGGAAAAACCGTTCTCGGCCGACGTGAAGCCAGCGGACCTGCTGGCGAAGTGGACGACGCCGGGCCGCTACGGCGTTGGCTGGCAGAGCTTTATGCAGAACTTCGCTTTGCCGACGCTGCCGAACCTGCCGAATTTGCCGACGCTACCGCTGCCGGCGCTGCCGGGGCTGCCGAATCTGCCTAACTTGCCTAACTTGCCGAACTTCTCGAACCTGCCGTACTTCCTTGGCGACGAGAGCGAGGAGGAGGTCGAGAGCTGCAGTGCCGAGGAGCTCGAGCTGCTGTGCCGCAGCGACATGCTCACGCCCGAGGACCTGGCTGTTGAGTACAATAGCGAGGGGCTGACGGGCTGCGACCACTATTTGCGGAACTGCAAGGTCGAGTGCTCGCTGTGCAACAAGTTCTACACGTGCCGCCTCTGCCACAACGAGAGCGAGCAGCACGAGATGGATGCGAAGCACACGCGGCGCATGCTGTGCATGAACTGCCAGAAGCCGCAGCCGTCGCGGCGCAAGTGCCGCTTCTGCAAGGAGGTCATGGGCGACTACTACTGCGCGCAGTGCAAGCTGTGGAACGACGACCCCGACCGGCCCATCTATCACTGCGACAAGTGTGGGATCTGCCGCGTGGGCCGCGGCATCGGCATCGACGTATTCCACTGCGACACATGCGGCATCTGCATGAGCCTGAGCGTCGAGAACAATCATAAGTGCATTGAGCGCGCCGCGAACTCGGGGTGTCCGATCTGCCTCGACGACCTGTTTTCGTCGACGAACACGGTTGTGTTTATGCCGTGTGGGCACCCCATTCACAAGGACTGCTTCACGGAGTACTCAAAGCGGTACTACCGGTGCCCCGTGTGCGCGAAGTCCATCCTGAACACGAGCGCCCTGTTCCGCATGATCGACGAGGAGGTGCAGAGCGAGGTGCTGCCGCCCGAGCTCGCGAGCAAGAAGGTGAGCATTCTGTGCCAGGACTGCCGCCTGAAGTCGCTCACCAGTTTCCACTTAGCCGGTCTGAAGTGCGGAACGTGCGGAAGCTATAACACGGCGCAGCTCTAGAGGCGCGCCATTTTTGATGCAGTACATTCATGATAATGCGAACCCATTCATATTAATGTCCATAAACTATTATTATTCTTATCATTCTTATCAAAACCGCGGCCGCTCCCACTGCGTGCCCGAGAAGACGCAGAAGCGGCCCGCGCCGAGCAGCGCGTCGGCAATGGCGCTGCGGCCCGGCGCGGCGCGGTAGGCCGAGAACTCGTGGTCCAGCGAGACGCGCGTGTTCAGGGACAGCAGCGGCACGAGCGTCAGGCAGCAGCGTTTCCATACGTGGCCGGCCTGTGACGCGACGACGTCGGCCTGCTCAGGTTCAACAATGAACGAGTCGCGCACGGAGTCGCCGCTCAGCTCGAGCTGCAGCTGGCCGCCCTCCTCGGCCTTTTGGCCGCCGCCTGCGGCGGCCGCGGGCTCGAGGTACGCCGCATACCAGCGCACAATGGCGTGGTCGAGGTCGGTTGTGGCCGGCGTCGCGCACACGAGCCGCGCGATCTGTGCGCGCATTGCTGCTAGCGTACTCTGGCGCTCGTCTGGAGCGACGTACCACTTCAGACGCTGCGCGTCGAACCACGCGCTCGTGAACAACTCCTTTAGAGCGGGCAGCAAAGCGGTTGGGCCCTCTGCGCTCACACCCTCAGCGGTTGGGCCCGCGTAGGCGCCGACGTCAAGTACCGGCGGCGGCTTCTCGGTCACGAGCAGCGCTGCCCAGTACATGTGCGCGGCGCAGTCCGTGACGCGCGGCGGCGGCAGCGGGCCCGGCAGCACGAAGAACGCCGTTTTGGCCCACTGCCACGACACGATCGGGTACTCCCAGTCCGCGGACACGGGCCCGAGCAGGAGCAGGCCGATTGGCAGCACCGGGTGGCCCATAGCGCCAAAGACGCGGCCGCGGATCTCGGGCAGCGGGACGGCGCGCGGGCCCTGCGAGACGTGTCCGTCCGTGTGAACAAGCGCCCAGTCGTCGCCGACGACAAGCAGGTGCGCCGGGACGTAGTGGCGCACAGGCGTGAAGACGGGTGCGCCGGTGCCGAACGTGAAGACGCCGTCCGTGCGCGCGACGACGGGCGCAGTGCCGCCGCCCGCGACGGAGCACACGCGGAAGCGCGACGCCGCGAGCAGCGGCTCCCAGCGGCGCGTCGCGGGCTCGCAGGCCCAGACGCTGTTGTCGGCGAACGCAGCGACGAGGCGCGCCGCGTTCGTCGCGACGTGCACGACACGGCCGGCGTTGGCGTTGGCGGCGGCTGCGGTGGCGGGCGCGTCAGCCGTCCACAGCGTCTGCAGGTCTGGCGCCACGGCGTGGATGCGGCCGTCGTTACTGCCGAGCAGGAGCGTCGTGCCGCGCCATGCGCACGCGCTGTAGTCGCCGTCGATGGCGCGCAAGCTCCACGGCTCCGTCTGGCCGCTGCTGTTCTCGAGGACGCCGGCCGCGCCCGTGTCCAGCACGTACGCCAGCACACACTCGGCGTACGCGGAGCAGCCCGTCGGGCTCCAGGCCATGGCGACGACGCGGCCGCCGAGCTCGGGCGAGCGCATGCGGCGCCATTGCACGTCGCCGCGCAGCAGCTCGCTGGCGTCCGGCACGAGCAGCTGGATCCCGCCAGACTCGGCCGCGATGGCCACGGCGCCGTCGACGGACCACGCGGCCAAGTACGGGTCGATACGCTTGATCTCCATGGCGCGCGCGCAGCGCCGGGCCGCGGCCGCGTTGAGGTGGTGCGCCCGCGCGCGCGGGCAAGGGCAGGCGCGTGCGCGCAGCAGAAGCCGTTGTGGGGGGCCATTAAATACGAGTATGTGCGGGGCCAAAGAGATAAATTAAAGTAGCTGCGAAGGCCGGCATGGGCGTGGGAGCCGGCATGCCTAGGCCGTGCGCGGGTATTCGGCCGGGTCGAGCCCAATGTACTTCACGAACGAGTCGTAAATCTCCTGCATGACGCGGCGGTCGCCGGCCTGCGACTCGGGCGTGGCCGCGCCCTCGAGCAGGTCCTCGAGTTTCTCGCCGTTCGGCAGCATCTCGTAAAAGTTCCACTGCTCGAACAAGCGCTCGTTGTCGAGGGCCTGCACGTCGGCGATCGTGCGCGGGAACTGCGGGTGCTCCTCGCCGTCGGCGTTAGGCAGCGCGACGAGCCGCGAGCGCGAGCGCGAGTTCAGGATGCGCCGAATGCTGCGCTCGTCGAGCAGCGACAGCTGGCCCTGCAGCTCAACGACCATCTCGCCAAGATCGTTCTCCGTGACGTAGTCCTCGTGCGCGCCGCCAGCGGGCGGTCCTGCACCGGCCGCCGCCGCCGCGGGGGGCTTTGTTGCCGGCACGAGATTCTGCAGCTCGCGCGTGCGCTCGCCCATCTCGTTGATGCCCTGCTGGCGCAGCTGTACCTGCAGCTGCAGCACCTGCTGGCCCGTGCTCGCAAGCACACGCTGCAGCCTCGCGACCTGCGCCTTCAGCTGCTCGACCTCGGCCGCCAGTCCCTCTGCCATCTTGTTCTGCGCGGGTGGTTGCGGTCGGTGTTTACGCGCGCGCTGGGCGAAGACGCCTCTGGGGCGCTGGGCAAGGGCGCGGGCCGCCTGCCCACACCCGCGTCCGCGCGTTTCTGGAAGCGGCGGCCGCCGTACGCGCGCACAGGACCAGTGCCCGGCCCCCGCACGAGCGCGGCCACGACGGGGCGTGCTCCGCAATTCGGGTCTACGCACAGCGGCAGCTCGCGCCGCTGTGGCGGCGGCCGCGGCGGCGGCGCGCCTCCTCGTAGCCTTTAATCCCGATAAGGCACGCCCTCTGTTCGCATGCGAGACGGCCGGCCAAAGGAGGCGGCAGCGCGCGAGGCGGCCGCGCCGGAAGAGATTGATCTCGACGCGCTGGACTCACGCGACGCGCTAGCCCCGCCAGCGGCAGCACCAACAGCACGAGCGCGCGGCGGGCTCGGGTACTTTGAGGGCATCTCGCTCGTTGTCGGCCTGCAGATCGGCTCGGGCATCTTCTCGAGCCCGAACGTGATCCACGTGCACGCGGGCTCCGTCGGCGCGTCGCTGCTCGTGTGGGCCGTGAGCGGCCTGCTTGCGTGGACGGGCGCCGCCTGCTACGCAGAGCTCGGCAGCGCGCTGCCGCTGAGCGGCGGGGCGCACGCGTACTTGCAGCACATTTTTGGCGACTACGTCGCGTACCTGTTCTCGTGGGCGGCGCTCGTCGCGCTGAAGCCGGGCAGCGCCGCCATCATTGCGACCGTGCTCGGCGAGTACGTGTCGCGCGACGCCGTCGTGCGGCGCGCCGTGGCCGTTAGTGCCATCGTCGTGACAATGCTTGCGAACTGGCTCGGTGTTGGCGCCGCCGCGAGCACGTTCTTCCTCGTGCTGAAGTTCGCGCTTTTGCTCGGCGTGCTCGTGAGCAGCATTCTGCTCGGCGTGCAGCGCGGCGGTGCGGCCGCGCCCGTGTGGGCCGGCACGCACGGCTTCGGCGAGCTCGTCGTTGCCCTCTACGGCGGCATCTGGGCCTACGACGGCTGGGACAACCTGAACTTCGTGGCCGGCGACATGCGCAACCCGCAGCGCGACCTGCCGCGCGTCATTGCCACAGCCATGCCGCTCGTCATTGGCGCGTACCTCGTCGTGAACGGCGGCTACTTTGCCGCGCTCGCGAGCGCAGACCTCGACGCGTCGACGTCCGTGGCCCTGACCATCGCGACGCAGCTGCACAGCCGCGTCCTCGCCGGTGTGCTCGCGGCCGGCATTGTGCTCTCGTGCACGGGCGCCCTGAACGCGACGATGTTCAGCGTGTCGCGGCTCGTGCAGGTCGTCGCCGCGGACGACGTGCTGCCGCGCGCCCTCCTCAAGCGCGGCTACGCGCTGCTCTTCCAGGGCGCGCTCACGATCGCCTTCATCTGCGTCGGCGAGTTCGGCTCGCTCGTGCAGTTCTACGGCGCCATGAACTCGCTTTTTTACGCACTCGTCGTGGCGGGCCTCCTGCGCCTGCGCTGGACAGAGCCGCGCCTCGCACGGCCGTACCGCGCGTGGCTCGTTGCGCCCGTCGTGTTCCTTCTCCTGTCCATTACGCTGCTCCTGCGTACGGCCATTGCGCACCCGCTTGTCGTGCCGGCCACGCTCGGCTTCTTCCTGCTGGGCAGCCCCATCTTCTGGTGGAGCCGCCGGCGCGCGGCGCAGCTGCAGCGCACGGAGCCGCTGCAGCCAAGCGAGCTCCGCAACCGGGAGGGCGCACGGCCCGAGGCCGAGAGCATGCGGCTCGAGACCGAGGGCATGCGGCCCGAGGCAGAGGGCATACGGCCTGAGGCAGAGAGCTTGTGGCGCGAGGCAGAGAACATGTGGCGCGAGGCAGAGAACATGCGGCCCGAGGCAGAGGGCCTACACACGAGGCCGCACTTCGAAGGCGATGTTTGACTGCGTCTCAGCTTCCATTTAAATCTACGCCGCCTGCGACCGGCATGACTTTTTGTGCGAGCACTCTTTCTGACTTTGCTCTTTCTGCTTGTGCTTTACATTTAATACACCTAGACTTAATGCATCTACACGGAATACCCAGAAACTTACACTTGTTTAGACTGCCTTATTTCGTTTTGTTCCTCTTGACTCTGTACAAGTGTTGTGCATTTAGGACGGGGACCGTGCATGGTGGGCCTGGGCTAGGTCTGCCACTGCTCTCTGCAGAGACGCATGAAAACATGCTCGCATGTCCGTACGGAAGTACTGGGCCATCACCGAGAATGACGTCTACGTGCGCGTGTTCGACGAGATCCTGAGCGAGCTCGATCTGTCGTTCTTCGCGGCCGAGCTTGTGGCCAGCTACCGCGCGCTGGCGCCGCCGTCGCGGTACTTAGTGACGCGCATGTTTTTGCGCACAGCGAAGTGGATCCGCCTCGAGGACTTCGAGAAGTACATGGCCCTCGAGACGCTGCAGGAGACGGTGCTCCCGGAGCTGCTGCGCACGCATTGGCTCGTCGAGCGCCCGCCGCTGGCGTGCCTCATTAACGACGTCGCGTCCCAAAAAGAGTTGCAGGACGCAGCCAGGGAAGTCGGCATTAAGACGTCCGGCCAGTCGCGGGGCCAATTAGCCGACGCGCTGCTGCAGCTCTCGCGCCAGCAGGCGTTCTTCGGCACGAACCGCATTGCGGCAAAGATCGCCGCGCTCCTGCCCATCCAGTGCTACTTCCTCGCGCCCGAGCGCCGCCGCTTCCTGCGGCGCCTCGAAATCATGTTTCTGTACCCCGTAGGACCTGAAGCGACGCTGGACGTCGTGTTCTTGGCCCACATGCGCAAGCACGCGTTCTACGCGTACGCATACACGCCGCAGCGCGACGCGCCGCTCTTCGCCAGCGCCGCCGCGTTCGACGCGTACGCGGCGGCGCGTGAGCTCTGCACGCCGCTCGAGGAGGCACTCGCGAGCAACGCGGCGAAGCTGCCACGACACCTGCTCGACGCGGCGTACCTGGCCGAGCTCGATACGCAGCTCGGCGCAGCAACGGCCAGCGCCGAGCTGCGGCAGGCTGCGCACGTATACGGCCGCGGCGTGTTCAATGCGAGCCAGCTCTTCATGAAGGCGCACCGGTTTGCCGACGAGTACGTGTGGCTGCAGAAGTATCTCGCGCAGACGGCCCACACTACCAAGCGCGGTGTGGCGCTCATCCGCAAGCTGCTCGTCGAGCTGCGCTTCCACGAGGAGACGGGCACAAAGGGCGAGACGAGCTGGCTCGTTGGCGCGCTGAACACGTACTACGATGCGTTGGCCGAGGTCTCGCCCGTCGAGCGCCTCGACCTCGACCGCAAAACGACGAAGCTCATTGCCACGATCCAGAAAACGGGCCTCAAGTCCGCGCTTGCGTTCGTGCAGCCACTGCCGAAGTCGCCGCTCGCGCAGATCCCCGTGACGGTTGTTGTGGCTGCGCCCGTGCGCGCCGACGGCGCGCCGAGCGGGCCCGGCACGCGCCTCACGTATGCGGACGGCTTCAACGTCGAGCAAACAGCTTTGCGGCACTACGCCGACTACGAGGGTGGGCACTACGAGAACTCGATGCTGCTCACCGTGTTCTGGCTCGCCGTGTGGGACCTCCTGTTCAGCGACGCGGCCAGCTTCCGCTGCAAATACCAGAGCCACCCGCTGCATTTGCAGCGCGTCATTGACGCGCAGCTTGGCGCCATCGAGGCGCGCCTCGACGACCTGCCGCGCGCCGTCCGCAAGAGCCTGGCCGAGCTGGCCGAGCTCGGCGAGCCAAAGCCGTACATTGGGTCCATCAGCTGGTACATCCCGCCGAAGAGCGTGCTCGGTGTCGTGGAGGGCCTCGGCGCGGCAGCAAAGCCCATACTCATGCGCATTGCCACGGACTACCGGCAGCACGCAAGCGGGTTCCCGGACCTCACGCTGTGGCACGCGGCAACGCGGCACACAAAGTTCGTCGAAGTGAAGTCCGAGAACGACACGGTCAGCGACAACCAGCAGCTGTGGATGGAGTTCCTCATTGAGCACGGCGTGGACGTCGAGATCTGCAAGATTGTGCCGAAGGAGGCGCCGGCGCCGACGGCGGCGAAGCGGCGCCGCCGGTAGCGAACTAATTAAAAAAAGGATGCGCCGCCGGCTACACACGTCATAAAAGCATGGCTAATTAAGCATTTGTATTGCATAACACATCGTATTTCGATGCTCTTAATTCATATCCGCAATTCCAGAAGTGCTGGGCACGCGCTTGCACGCTCAGCTCGGAGCGTGTGTAGCGTGGCCTCGGCGGCCGTCGTAAAAGAATCATCTCAGCTTAGAAAAACAGAGAGCCGGCAGTAGAAAATGGGTCGTGACGCGTGGGTATGAAAATAATTTATAGAACTCGACAATAATAATAATAAACGGACCGGCGCGGACGGACGAGCAGGCAAGCAGGCAAGCAGGCGAGCAGGCGAGCAGGCAAGCAGCCGCGCCGTCCGCGTGCGGCGGCGGGATTATGGCTACTGGCCTTCGTCCATGTATTGGTCGTTCGCGTACGCGTGGTTCACGTACTCTTCGCCGGGGATGTCGCTGCCGATCATTTCTGCAGGGCCGCCGACGCCGGCGCCGTCGGTATCCATGGAGGCCGCGTTGTGCTGCTCGTAGTCGTGAATGAGGTCCATGACGTTCGCCTCGGCCTCCGTGAACTCGGACAGGTCCATGCCCTCGTTTGTGTACCAGTGCAAGAACGCCTTGCGGCTGAACATCTTCGAGAACTGGTGGTGCACGCGCTCGAACAGCTCAGAAATGGACGTCGAGTTCGCCACGAACGTGGCAGCCATGTCAACGGCCTTCGGCGGCACGGCACACAGCGACGTCTGCAGGTTGTCCGGAATGAAGTCGACGAATAGGTTGCGGTTGCGCTCGCGGTACTTGACCATCTCGTCGTCAATCTCCTTCACGCTGGCGCGGCCGCGGAAGAACGCGCCGCATGTGAGGTAGCGCCCGCGGTACGGGTTCACAACGGCCATGAGGCTGCGCTGGTCCATCATCTGCGTCATGAGCTCGGGCACGGACACGCTCGAGAAGTTCCGCGAGTTCGCTGCCAAAAGCGGCGCGTAGCCAACCGTGAAGAAGTGCAGGCGCGTGAACGGCACAAGGTTCACGGCGAGCTTGCGCAGGTCGCTGTTCAACTGGCCGGGGTAGCGCAGCGACGTCGTGACGCCGCTCATGACCTGCGCGACAAGCTGGTTCAGGTCCATGTGCGTCGGGTGCGGAACCTTGAGGGTCTGCTGGAAGATGTTGTAAAGCGCCGAGTTGTCAAGGCAGAACGTCTCGTTCGAGTTCTCGACGAGCTGCGACAGCGCAAGCACGGAGTTGTAGGGCTCAACAACTGTGTCCGAGTCGCTCGACGGGAATACGGAGTACGAAGCAATCATGCGGTCGGCAAACTCGTTGCGCAGCTCAGACATGAGCAGCGTGCCCAGGCCCGAGCCCGTACCGCCGCCAAGCGAGTGCGTGAGCTGGAAGCCCTGCAGGCTGTCCGTGCGCTCGGCCTCGCGCCGAATGACGTCCACAACGCGCCCGACAATCTCCGTGCCCTCCGTGTAGTAGCCCTTCGCCCAATTGTTGCCCGCACTAGACAGCGCGTTCACGTAGTTGTCCGGGCGGAACAGGGACCCCAGCGGGCTGCTCTTCACGTGGTCGATCGTGCCGGGCTCGAGGTCGACCATGATCGCGCGCGGCACGTAGCGCTTGTTCGACTCGGAGTAGTACACATCAAGGTTCTCGTTCGCGTAGCTCGAGTCCGCGGCGCTCTGCAGGGCCTCCGTCGTCACGGGCGGCGCCGCGCGGCGGCCGTCCATGTCGATGCCGTGCTCGCCGCTGATCGTCTCCCAGAACGCGGTGCCAATTTGGTTGCCGCACTGGCCCGTGGAAATGTGGATAATCTCACGCATCTGTGCCTGTTTCGTGGGCCTGTTTAGGGGAGGAGGAGGGAGGTGAGTTTTTTGGGCGAGGAGGAGTGTTGTTTGTTTATGCCTGGTGATGCGTCGCTGACTCAGCACACGCGTTGGCGCCGCGCGATACGGCCGGCCTCTCCACAAAAATGGCCGCGGCTGCGCGCGGCCGGCCTGCCTACAAAGCACGCGCACGCCGAACCCGCAGCCAGAATTAGAATCAGCACCCTGGAGGGGGAATCAGCACGACGTGCACAAACCGTGCCCCGCTGCATATGCGTTTAGCCGAATCTGAGCACTGCGCATAGAAAACAAAAAAAGCCAAAGCCGAAGCCAAAGCCAAAGCCAAAGCCAAAACCAGCACCAGCACCGGCGCTGCCTAATTCATGTTCCACATTCGCAGCAATTGCTCTATAAGTAGGCGGTGCCTACGCCAGTGTGCTGCTGAGCCTAGCTAGCGCCATGACTAGCAGCATTTTAAGCGGCGCCTAACCTTGCCCGCCGCAGCGGCGCACTCACCCGCTTTACAAGGGTTTACTACTTACGGTAAAAACGGCGGCCGCGGGATGGGGCAGCGGGGCGCCTGGGGCGCCTTGGGGCGCGCACGTGAGCGCGGAGCAAGGGCTAGGCCGCGTCTAATTAGACTTCATTACTGGCTCATTGCCGCCTCGCAGCGTCAGCACAACTAGGACTGGCAATTGCGCGATGTTCTATGAGTACGGCGACCCGCCTGCTGTCGGCTTCTGGGGCGCACCGACGTCAACCATCGATTGGTGTGAGGAGAACTATGTCGTGTCGTTCTACATTGCCGAGGCTGTGAACACGGTCACGAACGCGGCGTTCATTGCCCTCGCCACGTACGCGCTCGTCGCGTGCGTGCGCAACGGCTTCGAAAAGCGGTTCGTCTTCTCCTGCATCGGGTTCATGCTCGTCGGCGTCGGCTCGTGGCTGTTCCACATGACGCTGAAGTACCACTTCCAGCTCCTCGACGAGCTGCCCATGATCTACGCCACTTGCATACCGTGCTGGTCCGTGTTCTCGTTTGGACGCACAAAGTCCGCAAGCAAGACCATTGGCGCCTCTATCTTCGTCGGCGCGGCCACGCTCACGGCCATCTACCTGCGGCTAAAGAACCCGACGATCCACCAGGCCGCGTACGGCGCGCTGAACGTGGCCATCATCTTCGAGAGCGTGCGCCAGGCACACACGTACGTGCGCGACGCGAGGGCCATCTCGCACCTGAATTGGACACTCGGCCTCGGCATCTTCGAGTTCCTGTTCGGCTGGTTTCTGTGGAACCTCGACATCCACCTCTGCTCGACGTGGCGCTCGTGGCGCCGCGTCGTCGGCATGCCCCTCGGCTTCCTGCTCGAGGGCCACGGTTGGTGGCACCTGTTCACGGGCCTCGGCGTCTACTCGTACCTGCTCTATCTCGAGTACCTGCGCGTATTCCAAACGGGCCGTCAGAACGACTTCGAGTGGGTCTGGCGCTTCCGTATTCTGCCCACCATTGAGCGGCGCCACAATAAGCACCTCTAGATTAGACGTTATAACCAGCATACGAAGCTAGCCGCATCTAATTAGGCCGGCGGCGGCGGCGGCGCTGCTGCTGCTGCTGCATGGCGCCGATCTATCGATCTGTGCAGCTATCGCCCTGCTTGCGTTATCTAATCGCAGCGGGCTGTCGTTGCCGTTGTGGCCGTTGTGGCCGTTGTGGCCGTCGCGGCCGCCGCCTTTGTTTTGGTCGGGCCCACCCTGGCTGCGGCATAGCCCTAGCCCCCATCCAACTCCCCCGAAAAATCCGGATACTTGGACTGGTTCACGTGCGGCAGGCCTCGCAGGGCCGAAACCTCCCAATTCGGTAACTCGCACGTGGCCGGCACTGCGAGTGCCGTGACAGTGGCGTGCAGGCCGCGTCAGATGAGGCAAAAAAATTACATAGCGCGCATCCCGCAGCGGCGCCTGCTGCGAGCAACCGGGTGCCGCGCTAGCCCAGTGGGGGCGGCAAACAACGATTATGTAGAGCAAATGTAGTGGAGAAGCGGCTTTCTATTGCGCGGGAATGCCGCGCATTAAGTTAGGTTCGATTAGCACTAATCTAATAAGCACGCCGCGAGCGTCGGCGCTGGCGCCATGCATGGACTGATCGAGACCCTGCCAGGGCCCGCCCGGGAAATGGGAATCGCAAGGGCGCCTATTGGCCGCTTTGCGGGATGTCAGCCTGGCGGCCCGGGTTAGCGGGTAAGGGCAGCAAAATCTCGGCCAATCATGCGTGTGCTAATTCCGCGCATGGGCTAGGCCGGGCCCTGGCGGTCCCACTTAAGTTAGCGTGGTTTCAGCGGAAATTGGCCTACACGGAAATCGACAAGCTCAAGCTTCGCACCGACTTTGCCCGAGACTTAATACACTCTGGCATCTCCTTGTTGTCTTGGTGTTTAGATTCCCATAGCACAGAAAGCAGAATGGTGTTGGTAACGCTGAAGAACCTGATAACGGGCGGGCCCCAAAAGCCGCTGCTGCCGACGAACGAGAGCAGCAATGGCTACTCGAGCGTTGACGACGGCAGCTCGAAGAGCTCGCTGAGCTACGAGGGCATTTCGAACCCCCGCATTGTGTCGGACGTCATCATCGGCCTGTCCGACGGCCTCACGGTGCCCTTTGCGCTGACGGCGGGCCTGTCTTCGCTGGGCGACTCGAAGCTCGTCATTACGGGCGGCATGGCCGAGCTTGTGTCCGGAGCGATTTCAATGGGCCTGGGCGGGTTCCTGGCCGCGAAGTCCGAGTCCGAGTACTTCGACACGCAGATTGTGAAGGAGAAGGCGAACTACGAGAACGCGGGCGACGTCGAGGCGTGCATTGCCGAGGCGCTCTGCGAGTTCAAGCTCAGCGGCGAGACAATTAATGCTATCAAGTGCGACATTGAGAAGGACCAGAACATCTACGCGAACTTCATGGTGAAGGTCGTGCGCGGCATCGACGAGCCGAGCGAGGGCCGCGAGCTCACGTCGGCGCTCACGATCGGCGGCGCCTACTTCTTCGGCGGCTTCATTCCGCTGCTCCCTTACTTTTTCGCGTCCGTCGTGGAGACGGGCTTCGTGTTTTCCGTGATCATCATGGTTATCACCCTTTTCGCATTCGGCTACGTGAAGACCGTGCTCTCACTAGGCACCGACGCACCACAACACTCGCGTCTCTACAACGGCGTGAGCATGCTGCTGACGGGCGGCTTTGCTGCGGGTGCGGCATGGACGCTTGTGCGGTTCATAGAATGATGCCGCGCTCTGGCGCCGTTTAGCGGCCCGCTTATTTTATTTTATTTTATTTTATTATTTTATTGGCTGTTACCGGCTTTCTATAGATGCTAACCTCACCATTATCGTTACGACTTGTTTTTGCAAACTGGGCGCTGCAACAGCCCTGTGTGCCTGAGGTCGAGCAAACAGCCAACAAGCTAGACACGTCAGTCGCATAACAACTATACAAGGCCAATTGATGGTTCTGCTCCGGTTGAATTATTACGGTTGGCGAGCACGGCGCTTCTGGGCACGGCAAACAACGCTGCCGGAAACAGCGATCAAATATTATAGACCACGGATACTTACTGAGCCGGGTTATGGTACGACCGCTGGATTATACCACTGCAACTGTCGCTGCAATTTAGTTACGTCGTACAATCCTTCGGCTCTCTACAGGCCAGCTCTGTCGCTGAGGCCTAGCTAGCTTCAAGCATGTGGAGCGGCAGGGCGCGTGTGGAGCGGCAGGGCGCGGGCCGCAATGCGTAAGCGCTCCACAGATGCGGGGGCACGTGAGCAGCGCGCTGCTACGGGTCGCGGCGGATCACTAGCCAGCAAACAAGCGACTAGCCAGCAAACAATCCAGCAAACAATTCGCACTATGTCGCTAGACCTTGAGGCCATTCGGGACGAGCTTGTCGCCATTGCGAAGGAAGCCGGCGCGACGATCCGCGAGCGCAGCGGCAGCGTGAGCTTCGAGGACAAGAAGAACGCCGTGGACCTTGTTACGGAGGTGGACAAGGCGGTTGAGACGCAGGTCAGCACGCGGCTGCGCAGCAAGTACCCGGACTTTGCGTTCATGGGCGAGGAGACGTTTGAGCCGGGCAAGTCTGTGCTTGGGGACGAGCCGACGTTCATTGTAGATCCCATTGACGGCACGACGAACTTTGTGCATCTGTTCCCACACAGCTGCATTTCGCTCGGCCTCGCCGTGAACAAGCAGCCCGTTGTCGGCGTCATCTATAACCCGTTTCTGGACCAGCTGTACACGGGCGTGAAGGGCGCAGGCAGCTTCCTGAACGACGAGCGCCTGCCGTTGCGGCCGGCGGCGCGGCCGCTGGCCCTGCAGAGCTCGTTGTGCGCCATCGAGTGGGGCTCGGACCGCGACAACGCGAACTACCGCCACAAGGTCGCCACGTTCTCAAAACTCGCGGCGAAGGACGGCGGCTTCGTGCACGGGTTCCGCAGCATGGGCTCGGCCGCGCTGAACCTGGGCGCCGTGGCCGCGGGCGTCGTCGACAGCTACTGGGAGGGCGGCTGCTACGCGTGGGACGTGTGCGCGGGCTGGGTCGTGCTGACGGAGGCTGGCGGCACCATTGTGTCCGGAAACAAGGGCGAGTGGGACGTGCCGGTCACGAACCGCGTGTACCTGGCCGTGCGCGGCGCAAACGAGGACGAGCAGCGCCAGTACATTGAGAACTACTGGGACCAGATCGAGGGCCGCCTCGAGTACGAGCACTAACGAATAATTTAGGTATGTAAAAAAAGCACCTCAAACGAACAACTGCTTTGCTGCTGCGGCTGCGGGTTGCCGCCGCTGGCACGCGCCGACGAGCTAATGGCGGGCCACAAGTAACGGTGGGCCGTAACCAGCTAATGGCGGCTGGGAAGGGTAAGGGCCGGGCCACACGCGGCACCCCTGCCCCGGCCGCCTAAATTGCTGGCGAGCTCCACTGCAAAGCAATGGTCGGCTCGATTGCAGGTGAGGTCATTGCGTCGCTCGGCGGCGTTGCGATATGCGCGCCGCTCTTCTACCAGAGCCAGTCGCTCATTGCCAGCCCCGGGCGCAGCCCGCTGCATGCGGCAACGTGGTACCTGTGGACGCTGGGCTTTCTGGGCCTGGCCGTGTTCTTTGGGCACGTCCCGAGCAATGAGACGCGCAACCACGACCACCGGGAGCGGCCCGAGTACGTGCCGCTGTCGCCGCGCGCGCTCGCTGTCGTCGGGCTTGTGGCGGCCGGCCTGTGCCAGCTGTGCCTGGCGCTCGACCGCTCCGGCGCGGGCCGCCGCGGCCGCGCGCGCGCCGTCGAGGTCGCAAAGACGCTCGCGCCCGGTGCCGTCGTTGTTCTCGTCGCGTACTACGCGCTCGGGTTCGTGCACAACTCTGTTGTGCGCTACGGCCCGTTCTACCGCATGGCCCTCGCCGTCACGGCGTACGTGTTTGCGGCGCTCTCGGGCGTGGGCACGCTGCTGGCCGTGACGGCGCAGACGCCGTCGCAGCTGCGCCGCGGCGGGCCCGAGGTCGCGGGCCTCTACTGGATGCCCGCAGCAATGCAGGCCCTCGGGTACTTCACGGCCATCCTTGCCTGCGTGCTCATTTACACGAACGTCGAGTGGTACGGCACAGCCCTGCTCACGGCGTTCCTCGTGCTCGACGTGCTCTACATCCTCGGCTCGCGGCTGAAGGCGCGGCGCTTCCAGAAGCAGTACGGGTCCGTGCCCGGCGAGGACCGCGAGGACCGCGACACGGATCTCAGCTAGCTGGCTGCATTGTAATGTGCAACACAACAGCTAACCGAGCGAACAATTGAGCAAACAAACGAACAAACGAAGCGCTAGGTAGCGCTAGGCCTTCGCGACGGCGCGGCGCTGCTACGTACATGCGCACGCATGCTCGCCGTCGCGAAGACACTCAAACTACAATTGCCGCTCGCCATTGAGGAGTAGAAACGCTTATATCTACATATGTAAATGCAAAGTGCGCGTCGCGCAGCCAACTCTACAGAAGGTTGCTAGGCGAGATGCGCGGCGAACCGCTTTCTAAACGCCAGGACTCTTTAAAGTACGGCCATGAACACGACTATGATACAGCGATTCTTTTAAGGGAATACGACGTACGCGGCGGCAGACGGGCCGAGCCGGACGACGGTATATGGCGAGCAACGAGAATGGCGAACGACGAAAAGCGCGGCGGTCTTGGCGCTGCTCGCGCCCAGGGCCGCGCCTCACATCGTCTTGTGATTTGTCTGCCCCCATGTACGCCACGTCCCATTACCGTGGTGGAATATAGCCACCAGGCGTTTGTACACCACCACAGGCGCCTGTACGTTCGCGGCGCGGCCGCGTCTCCCCGCACGTGGCGATCCCCACATGTGTGTGTATGTGCGCGGACCTGTCAGGCTGCGGCCCTAGCCTCGGGCCCCCTACCCACCACACCTGTCGCGTCACGACCCTTCTCCAAAAGTTCCACGCGACAAAATGAAGCCAGTGCCCGAAAAAAGCGCGGGCGAGGGCGCAGCGACGAACAACGTCGTGTTCAGCATCAACGGGCTGTGGGTCTCGTACGCGCACACGGCGTGCGCGGGCGGCGCGTTCGTCGGCGCGCTCGTCGTCGGCTGCCTGCTCCACTTCGACAAGATCGTCCAGAACGAGCACTTCGGCTACCCGCAGGAGTGGTTCCCGAGCGTGAGCGCCACGATCGGCGACCGCTACCCCGAGCGCAGCGTCTACCAGCTGCTCATCGCGCTCACGAGCGGGCCACGCTTCTTGCTCGTGTTCCTCACGTATCTGCTCACGGCGCGGCCCGGCGCGCTCGCGCCGAAGATCCTGTTTGCTGTCGGCGTGCTGCGTACATTCACCTGCGGCGGCTGGACCTACATCACGTCCACGGACGACCACGACTGGCACGACATCTTCATGATCAGCTACATCGTGCTCACGCTGCCGTGGACAATCCTGCGCACCGTGCTCACGCCGCCGCGCACGACGGCTCGCCGCTTCCGCGTCGTCGTCGCCTCGACGTTCTTTGCGCTCATGGTCCCGCTCGTCTACTTCTTCATCCAGCACAAGGTCCACCAAATCCCGGGCGCCTACACGATCTACGCGTTCTTCGAGTGGTCGCTCGTGCTGCTCGACGTCGCGTTCGATGCCGGCGCTGCCTACGACTTCCCGGCGCTCGAGGTCTCGTTCGTCGATACGCAGGCCGCCACGCACGCAAAGTCCGACATCTCCGTCCTGCGCGACCCCGCGCGCCTGCGCAAGGGCCCGCCGGCCATCGGCTTTGTCGTCAGCGTCGTGAACTGGACGCTCTGGTGGTCCGTGTTCACGTCCGTCGGCGCCATGCTCTGGTACTTCCCGCTGTGGTATATGGGTATCTCCGGCTACGAGGCTTGGACGGTGGCATTCGTGGCGCCGCTGCTGCTCGTCGTGCCTAGTGTGCGTAAGCTGTTCATGCGGTTCCCGCAGCTTGCGTTCGCGGGCCAGACCGTCGCGCTTGCCGCGTACTGGGTGCTCGACCCGCCAAAGCGCATGTCGTGCGTCGGCGTTGGCGCCGGCTTCGGCGCCGTTGCGCTCGCGTCCGTCTTCCACGCAGCTGCGTCGAGCTCGCGCCCGGGCCTGCTCACGAGCCAGGCCGCCGCGTTCGTGCTCGGCCTCCTCGTCACGGTCGTCATGCGTATCCCCTACTTCACGAACAACCCGTTTTGGCCAATCATGAACCCGTCCATTGGCGGCCTGAACCACTGGGCCGTGGCGCTCGGCATTGCTGGCGCCGCCTGCGCCGGCACAATGGTCCCCGACCGCACCGTGTCCGTGACGCCGCCGAAGTCGAACAGCGTCGTCAGCGCGTTCTCACTTGGTGCGCTCATCTTCCTTATTTCAACGTTCTTCAGCGACGTCTCAAGCCTGCCCCTGTGGGTCTGGGACGGCTTCCCGCTGCGCGGCCCGGCTACGCTGCCTCACGGCGTGCTCTCGCTGTTCGCCCTCGCGCTCGGCCTCTACACGGGCATCACATCACGAGCCGTGCTCTCGCGCCGCGCCTTGCTCGGCTTCAACGTCAGCATGGTGCTGCTCTCTGTGCAGAAGCACTGGATCGGCTTTGCCGGCGGCCTGTTTGTGGCGTACTACGTCGGCGCGCTGCTGCCACTAGCGCTCGAGAACGCCGCCAAGCACAACCCGGGCCTCTCGTTTGGCATCGGCATGACTGTTGTCGTGTCGTACTTCTTCGCTGAGACGTGGACCGTCGCGTACGCGTTCGTGCCTGGCGGCTGGCTGCTGCGCGAGCGCACGTGGGTCCTGCTCGTGTCGCAGCAGCTGTTTGTGAGCGCTGGCGCCCTGAACCTCGGCGCGGACGTGCGGCTCAGCACGGCCGCGCGCAAGGTCGCTAAGCTCGCTGGCACCGTGCTCGTGCTGCTGCTCTCCTTCAGCACTTTGTTCACATTCCTGCGCCTGCAGCACGTCACGCCGGCGCCCGTACACCCCGAGGCGCACACGCTGTCGGCCGGCATCTGGACGATCCACTTTGGGCTCGACAATGCGCTGTGGGCGTCCGAGACGCGCATGCGCGACCTTATTCGCGACGCTGAGCTCGACGTCGTGGGCCTGCTTGAGAGCGACACGCAGCGCACGGTTGGCGGCCACCGCGACATCACGCAGCGCATTGCCGAGGATCTCGGCTTCTACGTCGACTACGGCCCGCCGAGCAACCAGCACACGTGGGGCGCAGCCCTGCTATCGCGGTTCCCCATTCTGAACAGCACGCATCACCTCACGCCGAGCCCCGTTGGCGAGCTCGCGCCGGCCATCCACGCGACGCTGAACGTGTACGGCGAGCAGGTTGACGTCGTTGTGTTCCACTCCGGCCAGGAGGAGGACCCCGAGGACCGCCGCCAGCAGACGGCGTACGTGTCGGACGTGCTCGCGTCGACGGGCTCGCGGCCGACGGTGCTCTTGTCGTACCTCGTCACGAAGCCGCTCGAGGGCAACTACAACACGTGGGTGTCCGAGCACACGGGCATGCACGACATCGACCCCAGCGACTGGGACCGCTGGTGCGAGTACATTCTGTACAAGAACATGCGGCGCACGGGCTACGCGCGCATCTCGCGCTCGACAATCACAGACACGGAGCTGCAGATCGGGCGCTTCCAGATCGGCCGCGACGCGGACTACTCGAACACGCGCGTCGAGGAGCACGCCGTCGACGAGCGCCTGCGCTTCCCCGCGCTGTTCCGCGGCGAGGGCGTGCGCGGGCACCGCTACCATGTGTTTGACGAGCCGCGCTACTTCGACTAATGTTTTAGTATGTATGTATGCAGTATGAGTTTGGAGATTAAGCTGTAAAAGCAGCGGCGTAGCCAGCAACAGTGATGCAGGTGCCGCTGCCGCTCACGAGGCGAAGGGCGCGGTTCAATCTGCGGCGTTCGCTACACTCTTTCATTATAGAGTACACCGGTAGGTCGTGCAACCCCGTGGGCACGCCAATTGTTAGCAGATCAATCAGCTACTCGCGACGATGTGCGCGATTTGTGCGTCGCTGCTGTATAGCGCTGGCCAACGCCAAAAGTACAAGGAACACCTAACCCTCAGACTCTTACCACATTCGGAAATAGAAGCCGTCCGCCTTGTACGTGACGAGCGCCCCTCGACGCCCTGGCCCACAACTATATAAAGACTTCGCAGATTATAGATCTCAGCCCCAACGTTCATTCGTACTGAGACTCGACAATGGCCCGGCAATTCGGCGCAAGGAACCAGCGGTTTGGAGGCATCGTGAAAGGCAACAGGAACGTCACGCCCGCATACTTTACCGCTACTCAAGCAACCAGTAGACCCACTCAATCTGTTGCGAACCACCTCCCGGCCGCTGCTCTGGAAGCATTGGCCTCCTCGCTCGCGGCACACACCTCTTCGGCCGAGCACGCTGCCGCCTCGCTCGCCGAGAAGCCCAATACGGTACGCGAATTAGCATTGTCCGTCGCCGGCGCTGCGTCGGCAAAGGCCATTGCAGCCTCCCTCGCGGAAAACACGTCAGCGGTACAAAGCCCCACGACGAACGCTTCTACCGCCGTGGCTCCAGCTATGACGGCGCTTATGCTGAAGTGTCTAGTCCTTACCATCGTGTTCTGCGATTGGGTGTTTATGCGGAGCATCGTGGAGTATTTTCGGGACTGCGATGGCATCCCTTCGTCACTGCGGTGGTTTGTCTACGGCGCCTGTCTATTTCAAGCCATTACCTTCTTCATCGGCAGCCCTGTAACAATTGGATTTCTGCTGCGATGCGTTGGCGAGAGTCATTTGGCCTTGATCGCCGTAGGCTTTGGTTTCGTTATATCCACGAAATTGGCTTGTCGCAAGGTACGCATGATGTCCGAAAGAGTTCAGGCTGCAAAGCTGCAGGACGCTGGGCTGGTACACTTTAAACAGCCAAAAAGCCGAGGACCAGTGAAGGGTAGCACTAGGCAGAACCAGTAGCGGCGGGCGACACCACGAGCCAAGGGTAGCACTAGGCAGAACCGGCAAAAGCTGGTTTGCTTGTGAAGGCGTCATTTGTGTCCTTGGCGGCAACGGTAGTGGCGGCAACACCACGGGCCAACGGGAGCTCTCTTGTCGCTCGTAGGAGCTTTGCCGCATTAAGCATCAGTACTTTACGATTTCTATAAATACAGCGTCCCATTGTATGCTATAGTCGCGCGTTCGCTTCCAACACGGTGCGTCCCCCCCCTTCGTCGCAAAGCGGTGGCGGTTAATCAAATAACTTCAAATAAGTTTGATAGATTTCACGAGCTACGGTAAAACTGGCCGGCGGCCGTGCCTCAGCGCGCGGCAGTTTCGAGCTGGTACTTTTTTTGGGGAGTCGCCGCCGCGCTCGGCTACGCTGCGCGCGGCGGGGATGCGTTCCCGGGCCCTTACCCTGGTTGCTAACGGCGACGTCGCCCTACTTATAGCGGCGCCGCGCCCAACTGTGGCCCCCCGCACAATTGTTTGAGATGCAGTTTTTTGGGTTCCTTGTGAAGATTATGGCCGTGGCGCTTGCGCTGTCCAATGGGGGCGCTGCCGCGGGCGCGCCGCTGGCCGAGCGCGGCGCGCCTGAGAACTACATTGTGCTGTTCCGCGACGCCGCGAAGACGCCCGAGAACGTGTACAACGACGTGCTGCAGCACCTGAAGGACCTGGGTGCGCAGGTGAACCACGAGTACAAGTCGATTGTGAAGGGCTTCTCCATCTCGCTGGACTCGGACTACGTGCCGAAGCTGCTCGACCTGAACAGCCCCGAGTACCCGTTCATTGTCGAGTCCGACAAGGGCGTGCATGTGAGCGAGTAGGCGCCGTTAGCTCGGTTAAAACGGGGCCCCGCGGCGGCGCAGCCGCCGAGGCCGCATTAGCATAAGTATATGTATATACATTCTCAGATCCGTTGCACTGTGGCGCGCGGCGCCGTTGTGTTGCGCTCAATCGCGTTCGAGGTTGATGTTCTCGCGGCCGAACTTCGCATAGAGCGCCGCCTTCAGCTCGTCCATGCGTGCGAGCGTTGCTGCGCGCCGCTCGTGGAAGCTGCGCAGCCGCGCCTCGAGCGCCGACTTGTCGCCCTCGAGCCGCTCCATGATGTCCGCCTGCCTGAGCGACGCAAACGAGTCGCCCACGCGGTACAAAAGCTGCTCGTCCTCGTCCACGAGCTCGAGCTCCATCTCGAGATCGTCGAGGTCCTCCTTCTGCTGGTTCAGCTCGCCCTCCTGCACCTCAAACTCGCCGAGCCGTGTGTTCAGCTTCGAGAACTCGTTGATCTTCTGCTGGTCGACCCATGCCACCTCCATTCTGCTTCTAGTCGCGGCCGAAGTCAAATGTGCTGGGGGCACGGACCTGATTACACATAGAGTAAGAACCGCTAGGAGCAGAGCCAGCGCTGTCCAAGCGCCTACTTCGCACGAAACAGGCTTGGCTGCGTTATGTACAGCGTTGGCGCCCCTGAGCTAAGACAGTAAGTAGGTTTTCCCCTCTTTTCTTCTTTTCTTACTTGCTGTTTCCGCTCTATTTGTGGAAATGCGTACCCCCAGCGCACTGCCCCCTGCGTTCGCGGCGCGCATGCTGCAGATCTTCGGCCTGCGCCCGCCGCCGCGCCTCGCATTGTCCGTGTCCGGCGGCGTCGACTCGATGGCGCTGGCCAGCCTAACCGCCGACTGGGCGCGGTCGCGCGGCATCGAGCTGCACGCGTTCATCGTGAACCACAACCTGCGGCGCGGCAGCGCGCGCGAGGCTGCGAGCGTGCGCGAGGCCCTGCACCAGCAGCTTGGCCTCGACTCGAGCGTGCTCGACCTGGACCTCGGCGCGAACCCGGCGCGCGTCGAGGAGCTGGCGCGCGCGGGCCGCCGCACCGTCCTTGAGGACGCGTGCGCGCAGTTCGGCGCGACCAGCCTGCTCATGGGCCACCACCTGAACGACCAGGCCGAGCTGTTTGTGCAGCGCCTGCTCATGGGCAGCTCGTGGTTCGGGCTCGCCGGCATGGCCGCGAAGACGCTGCTGCGCCCGCTCGTGCGCCCGCACGCGCCGCCGCCCGTCACGATCGTGCGCCCGTTCCTGCAGTTCGAGAAGTCGGAGCTGCAGGACTGGTGCCGCGGCCACGGCGTGCCGTGGTGGGAGGACCCTACGAACGAGGACATTAACCTCACGCAGCGGAACCTCGTGCGCCGCATGTACGCGCGCGGCGCCGAGCCGCCGGCGCTGGCGCTGCCGCGCCTGGCCGAGCTCATTGCGTTCCTCGGCGCGCAGCGCGCAAAGGCCGAGCACATGGCGCAGCTCGCGTTCAGCCAGCTCGAGGCCGCGCAGCGCCTGACGTACGACCGCGGCACGGCCACGCTGCAGCTCGGTGCTGACGTGCGCGCGCTGCCGCTCGCCGTGCGCATGGAGCTCCTGTTCCGCATCGTCGCGCCGATCTCGCCCTACAACGAGGAAAAGCTGCTCACGCGCCGCCACCGCCTGCGCACGCTGGCCACAGACCTTGTCGACCGCGGCCGCCAGCTGCAGACGGCGCTCGGCGTGAGGGTCACGGGCAACGCGGCGCGCTGGACGTTCTACCGCGAAACGGCCCGCAAAATGGACCAGGCCCGCACGGAGGTCTTCGAGGCCGGCCCAACATGGAGCGCATGGACGCTCCTCGACAACCGCTGGTGGATGCGCTGGCGCCTACCGCGCGCCGAGCCGGGCCCAAAGTACTTCAGTGTGCACATGCTGGCCAAGCCCGAGCCCGTCATGCAGGCCCTGGCCGCCTACGTACCGGCCGAAGCCCTGCGCGAGCTGCGCCGCGTGTGCGTGTCGCACCCGTTCCTCATGTGGAGCGACGCCGCGCTCCCGCACTCCGTCGACTACTCGCGGTTCATTGGCTTCCCGTCGCTGAGCGTGTCGCGCGGCCTTGACGTCGAGGTCCGCCCGAAGGAGTACGAGTACGTCGTGCAGTAATGCGCACAAACAGTGCTCCGTATCCGAAAAGGCTTGAATACGTGGTTATGGCCGTGCCGCTCGCGTGCCGAGCCGCCTCTGTACATATACTGTCGCGCATTGCAGCGTGGCGAAATGCATCCTTAGTGGCGCTCGTACTGCCGTCCTGCCGCCCCGCCGCCCTGCCGTCCTGCCACACTGCCGCCCTGCCGCAATGACAGCTAATAGACGCTTAAATTAGGGTGCTTATTTATATAGAGGCTTTGTACTGCACTACTAGGCATCTTCTTCTTCATGGAGTAGAATGGAGACGCACTTTGCGAGGCAGAGCCGCTAAGAGCATGCACTGAATCGTGTGTTTTCGACAATTGCATCTACGCTCGTGATTATGCCGCGCACGCAAAGTACAAAGCGTTTCTACGGGCATCTCGAGGCGGCTGCCATTCGCGAGGCCGCCCGCCACGACTCGTTTGCACGTGACCGTGACTCAAGTTCGTGCTTACCTCAAACATGATGATGTCCACAAATTTCGCCCCGAAGACGACACGAGCATGAACTTTTCCGGCGAGGAAGAAAACATCCTCAGCTTCTGGCAGGACATCGATGCGTTCCGCACGAGTCTGAGCCTGAGCGAGGGCCGCCCGAACTTCACGTTCTACGACGGCCCGCCGTTCGCCACGGGAACGCCGCATTACGGCCACATGCTGGCCTCGACGATCAAGGATATTGTGCCGCGCTACGCCACGATGAAGGGCTACCACGTCGCGCGGCGGTTCGGCTGGGACACACACGGCGTGCCCATTGAGCACGAGATCGACAAGGCGCTTGGCGTGCGCACAAAGGAGGACGTCCTGGCCATGGGCATCGGCAAGTACAACGAAGAGTGCCGCAAGATCGTCATGCGCTTCGCCGACGTGTGGCGCCGTGACATCGGCCGTCTGGGTCGCTGGATCGACTTCGACAACGACTACAAGACAATGTACCCGTCGTTCATGGAGTCCGAGTGGTGGGCCTTCAAGCGCCTGTTCGAGAAGGGCGCCGTCTACCGCGGCTACCGCGTCATGCCCTACTCGTGGGGGCTCACGACGCCGCTGTCGAACTTCGAGGCCCAGCAGAACTACAAGGAGGTCCTCGACCCGGCCGTGACCGTCGCGTTCCCGCTCGTCGACGAGCCGGACCTTGCTCTGCTGGCCTGGACAACGACGCCGTGGACGCTGCCGTCGAACCTGGCCCTTGCCGTGAACCCGACGTTCGAGTACGTCGAGGTCAAGGACGAGTCCACGGGCAAGCGCTACGTGCTCCTCGAGAAGCTGTTCACAACCGTGTGGAAGAACCCGAAGAAGGAGAAGCTCGTTATTGTGCGCAAGCTGAAGGGCACGGAGCTCGTCGGCAAGCAGTACGAACCGCTGTACGACTTCTTTTACGACGAGTACAAGTCGACGGGTTACCGCGTGCTCGCCGCGGACTACGTCACGGACGACAGCGGTACCGGTATTGTGCACCAGGCGCCGTCGTTCGGTGAGGCCGATTTCGACGCCTGCATGGCCGCGGGCATCATCACGCGCGAAAAGACGGGCCCGAACCCGGTTGATGCGAACGGTAACTTCACAAGCGAGGTCACGCCGCACGCGGGCGTAAACGTGAAGCAGGCCGACCGCGCCATCATCCGCGAGATCAAGGCCATGGGCCGCCTCGTGTCTGACGCGCAGGTGCGACACAGCTACCCGTTCTGCTGGCGCTCGGACACGCCGCTCATCTACAAGGCCGTGCCGGCCTGGTTTGTGCGCGTGGCCGACCACGTCGACCAGATTTTGGGCAACCTCGAAAAAACGCACTGGGTGCCGTCGAACCTGCGTGACGGCCGCTTCGGCAACTGGATCCGCAACGCACGCGACTGGAACGTCTCGCGTAACCGCTACTGGGGCACGCCGCTGCCCATCTGGACGTCCGAGGACTACTCGGAGATGATCTGCATTGGCTCCATTGCCGAGCTCGAGGAGCTCAGCGGCCGCAAGGTCACGGACCTCCACCGCGAGCACATCGACGACATCGTCATCAAGTCCAGCAAGACGGGCGCCGAGCTGCGCCGCGTCGAGGAGGTCTTCGACTGCTGGTTCGAGTCCGGAAGCATGCCGTTCGCGTCGCAACACTACCCGTTCGAGAACAAGGACACGATCCGGTTCCCGGCCGACTTCATTTCCGAGGGTCTTGATCAGACGCGTGGCTGGTTCTACACGCTCACCGTTTTGGGCAACCACCTATTCGATACCTCGCCGTTCAAAAACTGTATCGTCACTGGTATCATTCTTGCCGCCGACGGCAAGAAGATGTCAAAGCGTCTGAAGAACTACCCGGACCCGAACGAGATGTTCAACAAGTACGGTGCTGACGCCATCCGACTCTACCTGGTGGACTCGCCCGTGCTGCGGGCCGAGACGCTGCGCTTCAAGGAGGAGGGCGTGCGCGAGATTGTGAGCAAGGTGCTTATGCCGTGGTGGAACTCGTACAAGTTCTGGGAGGCGCAGGTCGCGCTGCTGAAGAAGAACGAGAACATCGAGTTCAAGTACGACCCGAAGCGCGTCTCGAAGAACGTCATGGACCGCTGGATGCTCTCGACGCTGCAGCACCTCATGAAGCACATCGAGGCCGAGATGAAGATCTACCGCCTATACGGCGTGGTCCCGGGTCTGCTGCAGTTCCTCGACAACCTCACGAACTGGTACATTCGCCTTGACCGCTCGCGCCTGAAGGGCGAGAACGGCGTCGAGGACACGCTCGATGCCCTGAACACGCTGTTCGAGGCCGAGTACGTGTTCTGCCGGGCGATGGCGCCGTTCGCGCCTTTCCTTGCGGAGAACATCTACCAGAAGCTGCAGTCGGCCATCCCCAAGGCCGTGTTTGCTGAGCAGGGCATCAAGGACTCGCGCAGTGTGCACTTCCTGAACTACCCCGAAGTGCGCGAGGAGCTTGTGGACGAGCAGACGCGTCGTGCTGTGGACCGCATGCGCACGGTCATTGAGCTCGGCCGCGTCATTCGTGAGAAGCGCAGTGTTAGTTTGAAGACGCCTCTGCGCGAGCTGGTTGTTATCCACACTGATCCCAGCTATCTCGAGGACCTGCAAAAGCTGCGCGGGTTTGTGCTCGACGAGCTGAACATCCGCGATCTTGTGCTCACGAGTGACGAGAAGAAGTTTGGTGTGCAGTGCCGCGCCCAGGCAGACTGGCCCGTGCTCGGCAAGAAGCTGAAGCGGGACGTCATGCGGGTGAAGAAGGCGCTGCCGAACGTGCCGTCGCAGGAGATCGAGGAGTACATGAACACAGGCAAGATTGTTGTTGATGGCATTCCGCTTGTCGAGGGCGACCTGCAGGTCTACCGCACGATTGACGAGTCGCACGTGGAGCCTGGGTACGTCGTGAACAGCAACAACGACGTGCTGCTCATTCTGGACACGAACATCGACGATAGCCTGCAGTCGGAGGGCACGGCGCGCGAGTTCATGAACCGCGTGCAGCGTTTCCGTAAGAAGCTTGGTCTGCAGACGACGGATGACGTGCAGGTCGAGTATTCGCTGATTGCGGACGAGTCGGCCAGCCTGAACAGCTGTCTCAGCACCAATAAGGAGATGGTCACGAAGTCGCTGCGCCTGCCGGCGCGCGAGTACACGGACGGCCCGTGCCATGTGATTGGCGAGGAGGAGCAGAAGATTGGCGACATCACGTTCAAGCTGCGGCTCCTGCACCTGTAAAAAGGTCTATTCGGACCCAGTATATTCATCATGGCTGGATAGAAGCGGTAGGCTAGTTAATTAATCAAGTTCAACGTCCCTGCGAACGTGATTGGCGCCATGCGCAAGGAATCTATTCCAAAACCACGTTATGGCGGCTAACCTTGGATTTAAGTAATAATGTGAATGTGAGTTGTTTATTCCTACATTACGAGGCAAGTGGCGCCTGCAGCGCCGGCTACAGAACTAACCGCCAGCGCGGTCCAACCCCTGCCCTCGTGATGTATTGTGACTAAGCCCTTTGTTTACATCGCACTCACGAACTTATTGTCCCGTATTGGCCTCCGCTTTTGAGGCACATAATGCGCGAGCAACTTGAGCGCCTTACCGCAGAGGCTCTCGAGCAGGTCAGTGCGTTGAATACGGAGCTGGACGCGTGCTCTGTAGACGACATTGGGCACGAACGCGAGCTTGAGCAGGCGTTCTGCGCCGCAGCCACGAAACTTGTGGAGTCGAAGCAGACGCTGAAGCAGGAGCTGCAGCTGAAGTGCGCCGAGATCATTGCCGACATAACGAAGCTCCAGATGGCCATGCCGGACGTTGCAGGCCCGCGCATGAGCGAGCTTGAGCCGCCGTTCAAGCCGCTGCTGCAAAGACTCGAATCGCAGACACAGCAGTTCAGAATGGTTGCTGCGGCGCGCCGGAAGCGCCGCACGGTAGCTATGCAAACCATTCGTGACGTCTGCTCGCAGATGGACTTGTCCGTACCTGAGTTTGTGGACAGTCTCACGGAGAGCGACGTTTGTGAACTGGAGGCCCAGGCCGATACTTATCGGCTGCGCCAAAGTGAGCGCGAGGCCGAAATTTCCCGCATCGGTCGTGAAATACACGACATGTGTGCATTTTTGGGCGAGGATGTGCCAGCCGTGCAAGACGGCCTAAGCGACGGTGCTTTACGAGCGGCGCGTGAATTGCACTCCCGCATAGAGCGGCACTACAATGAGCGCAAGGCCGAGCTAACTCGGTTAGAAGTTCAGGTGGGCCAACTGGCCGAACTGCTGGACGTGGCAAGCCTGCTGCGGACAGACGGTAGCGCCGCGGACCGACTCAAGGCAGCTGATGCGCGCCTAGCTGAACTGAACGACCTCAAGCGCAAGTGTATTGCTCAGGTAGTTGAGAAGGCGAGGGTAAAAATCACGGAAGGTTGGAACGAGCTGTGCGTAGACCAGCGACACCGCGCTTCCGTGCCGGCCATGTTCACCGCGGACGCGTCCGAGACGGTGCTTGAGGCCCTGGAGGCCGAGCGCCTAGCGTTACAAGAGCTTGAGCAGGACACGGACCGCCAAAGCATTGTCAAGCTGTTACGCGAGTATGCGGAGCTGCGGGAGCTGGAGCAGCAGCTCGCAGAAGCGTCGCGCGACCCGAAGCGGCTCGCCCAGCGCGGGTTTTCACAGATTTTGAAGCGCGAGGAGGCGACGCGCAAGCTTGTAGAGCGTAAGAAGCCGCCTTTGGTGCAGGCACTGTTACCCCGCTTACAGCAGTGGGCGGACGAGCATAGTGGCGAGAGCTTTGAGCTCAGCGGCGAGCCCGTGAGCAACGTCATTGAGCAAGAGCGCATGAAGCTCGAGCGGCGTGGCCGCACATCACTGCCACGCAAGCGGCCGATGTCCTCGAATTCGCAGCAGGCTGCGGAGAACTCTGCCAAACGCGTGCGGCCATCCATATCGACACCGCTGATGCGGCCCGCCAATGTTCCGCGCGCAGACGCCCCGAAGTCTTGCGGCACTGGGGCACGGCAAGCCCCACACACTCCTTTTGTGCGCGCATCTGTCGCGCGCGACCCACCTGTACGTGCACCTGCCCCCAGAGGCCAGCCAGGCCCGCGTCATCGCAGGCGCATAACCAACGGGCTGCGTCGGTTGCGTCTCAGGGGCCTACGCGGCCCACTCCACCACATGATACCCCCGACAGGTCGAACAGAGACGCTGCTATGCATGCGGCGGCTATCCGGGCCGCGTCCAGAGCGGTTCGGTCCGATCGCGAGCAGCGGTCCCGGCCCACTTCGCAGCCCTCAGCAGTCGCAAGCCGGCGCGGCGCTGTTCAGTCGCACAGCTCTGCGCATATATCCCGTGCGAACCCGGCAATACCTGCGGCCGCCAGTGCGCGCCTACGTGCGCCGGCGTCGCGCGCAGTCGCTCAGCCGCTGCCGCGGCCGCATGCGGTCCATAAACCGGCGATCCAGTCGACGCCAGTTAGCGCCCCGCCGCGGCAGCCACTGATGCCGCAGCGCGGGGCCGTCCTGAACCAACGGGAGCCCAACCGGGCGAGCAAGCTGAGCACGCTAAACACGCTGAGCAGGCCAAGCCAGCAAACACAGCAAAGCGAGGCAGGCCAGCCGGCCCAGCCGGGTCCGCCCACGGACTGGCGAGCTCAGCGCAAGGCTGATCTGCAGGAGAACGGGCTCTCGTACTACGACGACTCGACAGCCGAGGTGTCGGCCGTGCTTCCGGCGCCAGCGCCGCCCAGCGAGGAGGAGTCGTTCAACTTCAAGCACTTCTTCTAGAGGTTCGTAATTAAATATGAATGTTATTTATCGTTGCTCATGACAGGCGCCGGCGGCTCGGCGGCTCGGCGGCCTGGCTGCTCGACAGGCGTGGCGGCTCGGCGGCGTGGCCTACTTCAGGTTGTTCAGGATGCGTTCCTCTTCGCCGTCCTGGAACCCGAGCAGTGTTGCGAGCACGGGAAGCAGCATTTTGCGCTGGTCGCGGTGCTCGACGAAGCCGAGCAGGACGTTGCGCAGGTAGGCGCGCTGTTTCTCGGAGTCGAACGACTGCACGTCGGCGGAGCTCACAGACGAGCGGCGGCGCAGCTGCTGGTTCTCGCTGCGCAGCTGCTCGAGGTCCGCGGCAAGGGCGCGCTGTGCCTTCTGCAGCTTCTCGATGCGCAGCGCGTTGTCAGCGTTCACCTGCTTGAGCAGCTCGTTCGCCTTCACGGCGCCCGACGCGGCGGCCTCGGCCTGGGCCTGGGCGAACTCAGCCTGGCCGTCGCGCACCACGGGGCTCGTCTCGGGCGGGGCCGGCGCGGCGCGCGCCGGCGATGCCGACTCGTAGCGGCTCGACTGCTGGTCGAGCTCCTGCTGCAGTCCTGCTGCGTGCGCCTCGGACTCGCGCAGCTGCGAGCGCACGCTGCGCAGCTGCACGTGCAGCTGCTCCGTCTCGCGCACGATGCGGCGGCCGAGAAGCTCGACCTCGGCCTCGAGCTGCTCCTTCTCGGACGTGAGCACGGCAATCTGTGCCGTCGCCTCATCGACGGAGCGGCGGCGGTCCTTGTCGCGCGAGCGCAAGGCCTGGCGCACGCTCGCGAGCTCCTGCAGGCGCTCCTGCGCGCGGCGCTCCGTGTCGCCGAGCTCGTCGCGCACGACCTCGAGCTCCGTCTGTGTCTCGGCCAGGCGCAGGCCGAGCTCGTCGAGCTGCGTGCGCAGCGTCGTCTGCGTGCGCGCGGCGACGCTGCCCGCGGCCTCGGCCTCGGCCAGCTGCTGCTCGAGCGCGCTGACCTTCTCCTTTAGCTGCGCGGACTCGTCGAGCCGCTGCTGCGCGTCGGCCTGCGCCTGCGCCTGTGCGCGGGCCTCGGCGATCTGCTGCTCGGAACGCTGTTTCAGCTTCTCGAGCTCGGCGCGCGCATCAGCGCTCTTTTTCCTCTCGCTCGCGAGCTCGGCCTTCAGCTTCGCCGTCTCCGAGTTCAGGCTGCCGATCTCCTTCTGCTGCAGCTCCGAGCGCGACGACAGGCCCGTGAGGTAGTTCACGAGCTCTTGTGGCTCGGCGATCGATGTGCACGGCGTGTGCTCGCTTAGAATCTTCTCGTAAATAGGCACAAGGTCATTCTTTTTCTTCTCGGTCTTGTATGCCGTGAGCAGCCGCGGGTACTTCTGCTCGTACTTTTCGAACTTCGCCAGCTTCGCCGCAAGAACGGGATCGCCCTTGGCTGCATCGGCAGACATGTCTGGTCGTTGCGACTCGACAGAGGCGCGGCTCTGCGACTCCGCAGTGTCGGCAGCAGCTGCCTCGCTGCCGGCGGGACTAGCTGCCCTCGTGCTGAGTGCGGGTGACGCGCTGCGTCGCGCGCTCTCATTTTGCGGCGTTGATTGCACTTTGCGCGTCGCCTCGCTCGTCGTGCCCTCAGGGTTTTCTGCGCTCGCTTCATTACTGGCGTCGCTACTGGCCCCACCAACGCCTTTTGGGCTGTCTGCTTTGCTTGCATCCTTTGTATTGTTTTCGCCAATTTCGCCGTTTTCGCCGCCTTCACCGTTTGCACCGTTTGCACCGCTTGCGCCGCCTAAACCATTTGCGACAGTTGCGCCGCGAGCATTGCGCGCATTTTTGGCACTGCTCGTGCCATTTGTGCGCTTCGCCCTTGCACTTTTTGTGCTCTTTGACTCCTTTGAGCCCGGCTCAGCACTCGGCTCCTGCGACGCAGCCCGCGACGCGGGGCGCGGGCTGTCGTGGCCACTTTTGGGCGGCGGCGCCGCACCGTCGCCCGCGGGCCTGCCGCTTGAGGGCCCAGAAGCACCCGCAGACGCGCCGCTGGCGGTCTGCGGCTCGTTCTGGGTGTCCTCGCCGTCGGATTCGATCATGATATCCTTCGGGTCCGGCGTTTCCGTGCGCAGCAGCTGCGCGTTCCGCTCAATGATGCTCACGGGGTCGTTCAGGGGCCGCTGCGGCCCCACGGCCTGCTCGAACTCGTCGCTCAGCGACTGCTTGAGCTGCGATATTCTGCTGAGCATCACCACCGCGTCCGAGGCCACTACTGTGTGTAGCTGCGACCGCCGACGAAGTGCGTTCCGCAGTGACGTAGTTCACAAGCGTCCCAGCGCCCGCCAGGCACGCCACGTGACCGCGGGGAAGCGGCGACGCGGCGCCGCGGCGCCAACGGCCATTTGTGAACGGCCCGGCGCGAGCGCTGGCGCGTTCTTTCATGGGCGGCTACTTCACTGACTCCATTAATTTTGTTCGCTACTAAGTAGTTTACACAGGGTCGGTGCGTAAGAACGAGATTTACGGGAAAGCACTCTAGCAGTAGAGCCGTGACTTGACACAATGCGATTCATTTCTAAGGCGCAAGGGCTCTGGCACGACATGAGAGCTCCAGCTTGGGGCGGCAAATGCTCTGTTCGAGCTGCAGTATTCTAATTGCAGCGAGCGTCGTTGCGGCGGCCGCGCGCGCGCCGTCGGGTCGGGCACATGCGTAGCCGATGAGGGGATGCGCGTGCCGTCACGTGCAATGAGCGCTTCGAGAGCCGATGCGTTCCCAGGGCGTAATAATAACATAAAAGGCGCTGCCCCCGCTCGAACGCCACAACCTGGTCTGCGCAATGCCGTTCAGTATCCGCTACGCGATCCCCATGCACGGCCCCGGGTGCGCCCGCAGCGTCACGGAGAAGCTGCAGTCGCTCGGCGTCGAGTCCGTGGACATCGATCTCGCGAGCCAGGAGGCCGTTGTTGTGAGCTCCGTGCCGCCGTCGCAGATTGTGGACAGCATGCAGGAGATTGGCCGCGACGCATTCGTGCGCGGCAGCGGGCTGCCGGACTCTGCGGCCGTGGCCGTCCTCGAGACGGACGCGGGCAAGGTCGGCGGCCTCGCGCGCCTCATCCAGATCTCGGCGACGACGACGCTGTTCGACGTGACGCTCGACAAGGAGCACGCGCCAAGCACGGTCGAGATGTTCTCGTTCGGCGACCTCAGCGACCCGCCGCGCACGCTCGGCGCGAAGCTGTTTGGCGTCACAAACGTGCCGGCGCCGGCCGCGCACAAACAGTCCGCGCACGCGTGGGCAACGATCGACGGCACGCCGCTCGCGAACATGATCGGCCGCTCGCTGCACACGTCGTCGCGCCTGTCCGGAATTGTGGCGCGCAGCGCCGGGCTCTGGGAGAACGACAAGAGCGTCTGCACCTGCAGCGGCAAGACGCTGTGGGAGGAGCGCAAGGACTTCCGCACGCACACGAATGGGAACCTTTAGGGCTCGTGCCAGGCGCTCCAGGCGCTTAGCCCGCGGGCCACTGAGCTAGCGCACCGGGCCCTGCACCTTAGCATATACTTTAATTCTGCGAATTGCTTCTGATTGGGGGTTGGTGGGGCGGGGAGCGTGCGCCGCGCTGCGGCCGCGCAATTGGCGTAACGCCATCCGAACTAACTCCGCATATTTACACACATCTTATATATAGCCCGCGAGGGTGAGCGCGAATGAGCGCGTTCGCAAGCCGCGGCCGAGCCCTATCCCACGCACTGCGCACGACGTGCGCATGTGGGACCATAACAAATGTCTTACGGGCGCACGCGGCGCGGGTCGCGCGGGAACAGCGACGCGCGGCGGATGTTGCCGAGGCCGAGGTAGAACATGACCACGCGCTCGAGGCCGATGCCGCCGCCGGCGTGCGGCGGCGCGCCGTACGAGAAGGCGTCGATGTAGTCCTGCAGGCCGCTGGCCGGGTCCACGCCGAGCGCGCGCATGCGCTCCTCGAGCAGCTTCGGGTCGTGCACACGCTGCGCGCCGCTGAGGATCTCCTCGCCGCGCATGAAGAAGTCGTACGAGTTCGACAGGTTCGCGTCCGTGGGGTCCGGCATCGTGTAGAACGGGCGCACGGCCAGCGGGAACTTGTCGAGGATGTAGAAGTCCGTGTGGTACTCCTGGCGCACGAGGCGGCCGAGCGCCTTCTCCTGCTCCGTCGACAGGTCCTCGTACTCGGAGATGTCCGGGTACCCGTTCTCGCGGAGGAGACGGATGCCCTCGTGGTAGTGCAGGCGCACCATCTCGCCCGACGCGGGCACGAGGAACTCGTCCACGGGGAACTGCTTGCGCACAGTCGCAATCTCGGCTGCATAGCGCGTCTTCAGCTCGCTGAAGATGAACACAAACATGTCGGCCATGAAGCCCACAACCTCGTCGTAGTGCTCCTCGAACGCCATCTCCAGATCCAGGCCCATGAACTCGGTCATGTGGCGGTGCGTGTTCGAGTTCTCGGCGCGGAACACGGGCGCGATCTCGAACACGCGCTCGTAGTCGGCGGCAATAAGCATCTGCTTGTAGAACTGCGGCGACTGCGCAAGGTACGCGTCGCGGTTGAAGTAGCCGACCTTAAAAACGTTCGCACCGCCCTCGGACGCCGCACCGATTAGCTTCGGCGTATGGATCTCCGTGAATCCGCGCGCAACGAGGAACTCGCGGAACAGCGCGCACACGCCGGCCTGGATGCGGAAGATTGCCTGGTTCGTCGGCGTGCGCAGGTCGATGACGCGCGAGTCGAGGCGCGTGTCCAGGTTCACAACGGGCAGGCCCTGCGCCTCGGCCTCGGCCTCCGAGCGCATGGCGTCCTCAATGAGGATCGGCAGCTGCGGCGGCGTGCCGCTGATCACGCGCAGCTCGCGCACTTGCACCTCGGCGTGCTTCACGGTCGCCGACTTCACGGGCTCGGGGCTCGCGCTCACAACGCCCTTCACGAGCACAATCGACTCGAGGTTCAGGCTGCCGGCCCACTTCACAAACTGCTTGCTCACGGCCTTACCGTCGGCCACAACAAGCGCCTGGATGATCGCCGCGTGCGGCGCCTGGCGCAGCTCCAAAAAGCACATCTTGTTGCCCTGCAGGCGCGTGTTGTGCACGCGCGCGCGGAACACAACCTCGCGGCCGGCCCACGCCTCCGTGATCTCGCGCACGTCCGTCACACGGGCCTCGCCGCTCTTGTCGGAGTCGCGGCTCTGCAGCAGCGGCAGCGCGCCGTACTTGCCCTCGCTCACGTCGGCCTCGCCGGCCTGGCGCTGCTGCTCCTCGGCGGCCACGCGCGCAGCAATCGCCGCCTTCTTCTTCGCCTTTTCCTCCTCCTTCTGCAGCTTCTTCAGCGCGCTCTTCGTGAGCGGCTTGCCCTCCGCATCAAGGTGCAGCTGCTCGGTCTTCTCTGGCAGGTCCGACATCTGAAAAGTCAGTATGACAGTTTGGGGATGAGTAACCGCACCACATAAAATACGGCCCGAGTGCTGGCGGGCTCCATACGACGCGCAAAGCGCGCGCAAGTTCGGGCTTGCGCGCAGGTTTGCCAAATGTATTTATTGAAAAACACTAAATTATTCTAGTTTACAGCCGGCAGCAGACCGGCCGGCGCTGGGCGCGCTGGGGCCACCTCAGGGCCACCGCGTCGGGGCCACCGCGTCTAGGACGGCGCGTCTAGGACGGCGCATTTAAGATGGCGCGTTTAAGATGACGCGTCACTGGCGCTCCTAATTCCAACAATTAGAGCAGCCACGCCGAGTCGGCGAGCCGTAACTCGCCCTTGTGCAGGCGCTTCACGCGCTCCTGCACGGACTTCTCGAGCTTGAAGTTCTTGAAGTACGGCTCGAACGCCTCAGCGACCTCCGCAAATGCCGAGTTCACCTCGCCAAGCAGACCGCCGGCCACGGCCGTATCGGCGCCGGCCGCGTGCCGCCGCACAAGCACGTCCGACGCGTCCACGGGCGGGCGGCTCACGAGCGCCTCGAGCTCGTGCGCGAACTTGTCGAGCGTGCTCAGCGTCGCCGCAATCGTGCCTTGCACATACCCGTTCTCGTCCTCGCGCAGCGAGTGCGTCGTCATGCGCGCAATGGCCCGCGCCGCAAACGCCGTCTCCTGGCGGTGCGGCAACAGCAGGCACAGCTTGCGCGGGACGGTGCGGCGGAACGGCGCGCCAAGGCGTGTAGCCAACAGCTTCTCGTGCTGCTCGGCAGCCAGCCTGCTCAAACGGCCGTGCCACTTTTTGAGGTACGCATACGCGCGGTTCGCGCGCGACGTGGACTCCGTCTCGAGGTGCTGCGCAATGGACGCGAGCTTCTTCTCGAGCGCCGACTCGGGCTTGTACAGCTGCTCGGACGTGCCATGCACAACAAGCCGCTGCTCGCGCGTCTTGCGCTCATTCGTAAGCGGCACAATGGACGGTCGCGCGCCGCGCTCAGCGCGCGCCCGCACGGGCGCGGCCGCCTTTTTGGGTTTGTCCTGCGGCTGCAGATGCTGCGTCTTCTGCGAGAGCAGCTGCGAGAACTGGCGATGCAGCTGCTCCCACACCACGCGGTCACGGTCCACGTCATCGTAGATGGACCGCCGCCGCTCCTCGAAGTGCTCGGCAATCACGAGCAGCTCGTACCAGGCCGTGAGCGCCGCAAGCGAGCCCGGTGTGCGCGACACGCCGTCCAACAGCGAGCCGTTCTTGTCTGTTTGCAGCGCCTCGCTCAGCGGCTTGCCCTTATAGATGGGCCCCAGGCTGAGGTACGCCGTGAGCACCTCGTACGAAGCGGTCCACAGCAGCGTGAGGGGCAGGAACTGCAGCGGCAGTAGCAGCAGTGAGAACTTAAAGCCCGACAGCGTCACGGTGCCGGCTATCTGCAGGGGCGACCAGCGCGTCGAGCGGATAGCGGCAAAGTAGACGAGCGGCCACGCAGCCGCGAGCGCAGCCCACACGAGCGCCGGCCGCCGCAGCGCCGGCACGCGGCGCAGGAGCCGGTCCACGGGATTCAGGCCGGACTCGGCCGCGCTAAAGTGCAGCACGCGTGCGTTCGCGGCCGCAAACTGCACGGTGTGCGCAAGAACGAGCGCCGCGCTAAACGACGCCGCGTACAGAAACTTCTCGTTCAGAATAAACCACTGGTCCGTGCGGTGCAGCGCCAGCGACGCGGGAATACCCTCGGGCAGCGCGCGATACGACGCCTTGCGCACAGCGTAGTAGGGCGTCGACGCCGCGACGAGGCCGTAGAAATATATGCCTGCGCTGAGTGCGAAGCCGGCAAGGGCGGCCCATGTAGATTTCGCCGTGAGCTTTGCCAGTGTTTCCGTAGCAATGCTCGCGTAGGCGCGCGGCTCGGCCGCGAGCTGGCTCTTGTAGAGCACGAGGCAGGCCGCCGCAGCCAGCGCCAGCGACAGCCACGCGCGGCCGAGCGAGACGGCAACAAAAAGGCGCAAGGCCAGCGCCAGGCCCAGGCTCAGCAGCAGCAGCACGCGCGCGGCCATGAGCAGCCGCTTCGTGAAGACGAGCGCGAGCAGCCGCGCGTAGGGCACGACGTGGCGCTCGATTTTTTTGCGGGGCAGAAGCCTAATTACCGACGGCATAGTGCGCTAGCGGACCCCCCTGCACAAACGCCACGAACACAGCCTGCGACGTGGTTCCCAGGTCAGCGCGCGAGCGGTGTTGTTGTTGTGCTCAACAACGGCGACTTTGCAGAGCTCGCCCGCGCGAACCCTAGCGTGCACGTGATGTACCCCAGAAGACGTGCGGGCGTGTGTGTGTGCGCTTTGCGTGTTTCAGCGTGGGCGCGTAATGCGTCGCGCACGACGTTTGCGCCTGCTTCGTCGCACGCGACTCTTTAATCTGGTCCTAGCGGCAGACTACTAACAACCAAAATATAAATGCATAAAAAATAGAACCACATTTTGCCACTGTGCCCGCAGATGATGCCATAATCGTTGAGCCCCTCCCTGTCCCCAAGCAGCTACGAGCAGCGCGCGAGCGCAGCGTGTTAGAAACTTCACGCTTATTAAGCGACAAATTTGGTAATCTTTTTTTTTCGCCGGCTGGGAACGCCGCTAGATCGTGATTTTTCACCAAATCCTAAAACTTTTCTTCTCAACCACCCCACCTTTAGGAAGGACCCCCCATTGATTTCAGAAAAAATGTCTGCTGAAGAAGCCCAGTATGCAGCCGCACCCGCCGGCGATGTCCCCGCTGCCGAGACGCGCGTTGAGGACGGCAAGATTGTGTCGAACTACGACGAGATTGTCGAGTCTTTCGACGCCCTTGGACTGAAGGACGAGCTCCTGCGCGGTATCTTCGGTTACGGTTTCGAGCACCCGTCGACGATCCAGCAGCGTGCTATCCTGCCCATCACGAAGGGCTACGACGTGCTGGCGCAGTCGCAGTCCGGTACGGGCAAGACGGCCACGTTCACGATCGGCGTGCTGCAGAACATCGACGCCGCCGCGCGCAAGACGCAGGCGCTCATTCTGGCGCCCACTCGTGAGCTGGCCCTGCAGATCCAGAAGGTCGTGCTTGGCCTTGGCGAGTTCCTTGGCATTGCCTGCCACGCCTGTATTGGTGGCACGAGCGTGCAGGACGACATGGACGCGCTGCGCAGCGGCGTGCAGGTTGTTGTCGGTACGCCCGGCCGTGTGCAGGACATGATCCAGCGCCGCATCCTCGACACGCGCCACATCCGCATGTTCGTGCTGGACGAGGCCGACGAGATGCTGAGCCGCGGTTTCAAGGAGCAGATCTACAACATCTACCAGATGCTCCCCGAGAGCTTCCAGATTGTGCTGCTGTCGGCCACGATGCCGTCGGAGGTGCTGAAGGTGACGAACGCGTTCATGAAGGACCCCGTGCGCATTCTTGTCAAGAAGGACGAGCTCACGCTTGAGGGTATCAAGCAGTTCTACATCAACGTGAACGAGGACAAGTTCAAGATCATGACGCTGTGCGACATCTACGAGACGATCACCGTGTCGCAGGCCGTCATTTTCTGCAACACGCGCACGTCGTGTGAGACCGTGCGTGAGGCCCTCGAGACGAACGGCTTCGTTGTGTCCATGATCCACGGTGACATGGAGCAGAAGGAGCGTGACGTCATCATGAACGAGTTCCGCACGGGCTCGTCGCGTATTCTCATTGCCACGGACCTGCTGGCCCGCGGTATTGACGTGCAGCAGGTCAGCGTCGTCATCAACTTCGACCTGCCGAAGGACCTGTCGTCATACCTGCACCGTGTCGGTCGTGGTGGCCGTTTCGGTCGCCGCGGTGTCGCCATCAACCTGGTCACGGAGGAGACGAAGAACCAGCTGCGCGAGATTGAGCAGTACTACTCGACCAGCATTGACGAGATGCCCCAGGACGTCGCCAGCTACATCGGCTAAGCGGCTTGCTTGACCCACCTCTGAGGTATATTAACTTAAGTAAAGAATTATTTGTTCGTGGAACACACCTAAGCTCTAATTGTTTTCTGTACATGCCGTTACCGCCGAACCTGGCGCCGCCGAATCGGGCACCATCTAATGGGCACCGCTGAGTTGGGCACCACCGAATGGGGTACCACCGAATGGGACACAACCGAGTGGCTCAAGCAAGGTCCTTGAAGTGGAAGTGTTTGCTGCCGCCGCCGCCGACGTACTCGCCCGCAATCTGGCCGTTGCCCTTCAGCACGTACTGGTACGACATGAGGCCCTCGAGGCCGACGGGCCCGCGCGCGTGCAGCTTGTTCGTCGAGACGCCGACCTCGGCGCCAAAGCCGTAGCGGTAGCCGTCGGCGAATCGCGTCGACGCGTTCCAGTACACGCCAGCCGAGTCCACGGCGCGCAGAAACTTCTTCGCCGTTGCCTCGTTGCTTGTCACGATGCAGTCCGTGTGGTGCGAGCCGTGCTCGTTGATGTGCTGCACGGCCTCCTCGACGCCGCCGACCTGCTTCACGGCGATCTCGAGCCCAAGGAACTCGGTGCTGAAGTCGTTTGCGCCGGCCGCGCGCAGGTGCGCGTCGCGGCCGAGCGCCGCCTCGGCCAGCTGCAGCACCTCAGCGTCTGCATGCACGTTCACGCCCTCGGCAATGAGCGCAGAAATGACGGCGCACGTCGCGTCGCGCGCGTCGCGGTGCACGAGCAGCGTCTCGGCCGCGTTGCAGCCGGCCGGGTAGTTCGTCTTCGAGTCGAGCACAATGCGCGCCGCCATGGCCGCGTCGGCCTCGGCATCGACGTAGACGGAGCAGATGCCGTCGGCGTGCCCGAGCACGGGAATCGTTGTCGCGCGCTTGATGCTGCGCACTAGCTCGTTCGAGCCGCGCGGAATGACCATGTCGATGAGCGCGTCGCAGTGCAAAAGCTCGCCAACGTCCTCGCGCGTCGAAATGAGCTGCAGCGCGTCCGTCGGCACGGTCGTGCGGCTCAGCGCGTCGCGCACGAGGCCCTGGATCACGCCAAACGTCGCCTGCGACTCCTTGCCGCCCTTCAGAATGGCCGCATTGCCGCTCTTGATGGCAAGCGACCCGATCTGGGCAATTACTTCGGGCCGGGCCTCGAAAATGACAAGCAGCACGCCGACGGGGCACGTCACGCGCTGCAGCGTGAGGCCCGCGTCGAGCTCGCGCTCGAGCGTCGTGCGCCCGCTCGGGTCCTCGAGCGCAGCCACGTCTAGCACGCCCTGCAGCATCACGTCGAACTTCGTGCTCGTGAGCTCGAGCCGCTTCACAAGCGCCGCGCTCAGATCCGCCTCGCGCGCGTGCTGCACGTCCTCGCGGTTCGCCGCCAGAATCTCGTCGCGGTGGTCCCGCAGCCGGTCATGGATCGCCTTCAGCGCCGCCGTTCGGCTGTCGTTCGACGCCACCTTCAGCGCGTTTGCCGCGCGCCGCGCCCGCTGTGCAATCTCCATGTTTTCGCTGTCGACTCACCGGCTGCCGCCTTGACAAACAATGTTGCGTATGACAAACCACTCCACACTCCACTCCGCTCCGCCTGCACAGCGCACGGCCAAATCGGGTAAAGTCGGCGCCAGCCAGCCGCGCGCCGAGCCATATATCACTCGACACTGCTGCTGCTGCTGCTGCTGCTCTCGCTGTTGCTGTTGTGCAGAGCCCTTGTGTACTCACGCTACGCTCGCTGTGTAAGGGTGTGAGCACGAACTGGCCAGAACCTGGGCCATGGCCATGGCGCGACCGCAGCACGAGCGCATTGCCGATCTGAACCAGAGACTCACGGACCCACAGCTGCTCGAAGGCCCTCAGGGTATCCAGTTCTGCACGGACCTCGCCGCGCTCTCGCAGGCGCTGGACTGGAAGGCCGCGGCCGCGTACGGCGACGCCGTGGCGGACCTCTACGAGACGGCCGCGCATATGTGCCCGCCCACGCTGGCCAGTCATATGCTCGCGGCCGTAGAGGGTGCTGTGGAGCAGTATGCGACGGGCGTCGCCGACGACGAGCTCGCGTGCGTGCACGCGGCGCTGGCGCTGCTCTGTGCGCAGCTGCACCGCACGAGCCCGCACCTCGCACTGTTTGCGCGCAGAAGCAAGCTCTTCCCGCCGCTGGCCGGCGCGGGCGAGTACTTCGCGGCCTGCGCGCAGGCCTATGCCGGCGCGAAGGCCTGGGAACCCGCGGCCATGCACGCGGCGCTCGCCCTCGCGCTCGCCGCCGAGCCGGACGCGGCGATGTGGCGCGCGTGGGTTCTGTACGAGCTCATTGCGTTTGGCGAGACGCGCGAGCTGCCGCGCGTCGTGCAGGTGCCCGAAAAGTGCCCGCTCGTCGCCGAGCTCGCAACCTACTTCCGCGTTACGGACAGGGCCACGGGCCACGCCCTGCTCGGCTTCTGCGCCGAGCACGAGTCTGCGCTCGAGGAGCTCGGTATCCGCACCCTTGCGAGGCGCTGCTGCATCTCGTACTTCGTGAAGTGGCTGCGCTGCATGCGCCCGTCGCTCGGCAGCGTCGCCTGGGACTGTCTGGCGCCATGCGTGAGTCCCATAACCTTGGACGAGCTGCTGGCGGCCGGCCTTGAGCAATACTTCACGGTCACACGCGTCGCAGACGGCCCCGTCCTTATCGAGCCGGCGCCGCTAGTGCGCAACAGCGAAAGGGCGCTGCGTCTTTTGGACGAAACGTCGCTCCTCGCCGGCCGGCTCGCTTAGCTGCTCTACGACGAGCGGCGCGGCAGGCGTGAGAATCGGCTCAAGGCGGCAAAGAAGGAATGGGACGGCTATTCTCGTGTCCTAATGTACTTATTCAATATGGTTACACAGATTCGTACTGGCGGTACAACAGCCGCCATATAAAGGTTACAAATGAACGTGGCATTGTCAGTTCGATGCGGGTGGTGTTTCGGATTCGGGAGATGGCTTTGGCGGCGGCTCGTGCAGCTGCTCGTGCGCGCTTTTGTCGCCGCCACCGGCCGGCGGCGCCGCGTCCGCCTGCGAACGCTGCGAACGCAGCTCGCCAAGGTTGGCAGGGAACATATGCTCGGGGGTCGCGAACTGGCCGCCGCCGGCATACTGCGCGTACGCGCCGAAACCGCGGTCCTGGCCGCGCCGGTGTCGGGGCTGCTTCTGCACTGCACAGTCCCGAAACGTATTTTGTTGCTGCTGCGTATGCTGCTGCTGGCTGCGCGTGCGTCGGTGTGTGCGGGCGGCGCGTGATGGGCCGGGTCCGGCACGCGGCGGTGGTGGCTCGCTGGGCCCCGCATACGCATGTGGGGCCTGCGAGAATGCTGCTGGGAATGCCTGCCCCTGTTGATGTTGTTGCTGCTGCTGCTGTTGTTGTTGTTGTTGCTGCTGCTGTTGCTGCTGCTGCTGCTGTTGCTGCTGCTGTTGCTGCTGCTGTTGTTGCTGCTGCGCATGCTGTTGCATTTGGGGCGGCGGGAGGAGCGGCGCCTTTGCGTGCTGCTGGGCTTGCGCGCGGGCTGATGGGATGCCGTCAAACCACTTGCGGAACTCGGGGTTCTTCTGGGCCCCCTTAAGAAGCATCTGCTTCAGTCGCGACTGGTTCGACGGCGAGAACAGCAGCGGGTTCAGGTCGTTCACGAACAGCGGATATAGAGAGTCGAGAATTGCCTCGCGCTGGGCGATCTCGAGCGCCCGCTCGAACGGGATCCATACGCCCTTGTTGTTCATGTTGCCGACCTTCACGACCTTGCGGATCTTCTCTCCCTTCAGGATCCCGTCGCGGCGTCCGCGGCTGATGCGCGCCACGTTCAGAAGCTTTGTGCCGTTGATCATGTTGTTGTCACATCTCCGTGAAACACTTCGCCCGTCTATTTCCACCACTATACAAATCGTTGTCTCCGCTTCCCATAAGGTCGTGTTCACGCGCAGCCGCGAGAAGAGATTCGGGTTCTGTTGGCCCGGCCCTTCAGCGGCTACATGGATGTCTCCTACAAGCGAAGGAAATTGTGAGATAAGCTGTTCTAAACGCTCGGGCGTGGATGCCATCTCCCGCATCCAGTGCGACCGCTCGAGACCAGGATAGTCTTCTAGTACTCTACTGCGCGGGCCATATTGCTGTCCGACTGGACGCTCGTACTGGAATTGCAGCTGCTGCGGCTGCGGCAGCGCCTGCGTCCGGCCAAAGTGCGGCGCGAACTGCGGCTGTCGGCTCTCCCATTCGGAAAACGCCTGGCCCTCGTCACTGCCCGCACTAGCGTTAGAGGGAGCCGAATACTCTATGCGTCGCCCGCCTTGCGGCGGCGGCGCCGACCACCCTCCCGGTTGGTTCATTGTGTATCGCTCATCTCTGCGATAAGGGCCGCCATACTGCGGGTCGGGCATTTGCGACGGGTCGCCATATTGCCGACGGTTCGCAAACATCCAGCCTTGGTCGCCAGGGCGGCTCAACTGCCGCTGGTGCGAAGGAGCAAACGCGGGCGGGCCGGGCATAGCATAGCTCGGTGGCATGCCATAGCCAGCGGCCGGGTGGTATTGCGGGTACCGGTACATCTCGCCCTGCATGGCAGCCGGCATGTATCCAGGTCCATAGGGACTTGCCATCGCTGGCCCTGGCGCATTCCACGGCTGTTGCAGCGGCACGGTGATGTTTCCTTGCTCAGTCTCGAGGTCCGAGTTGTACGTTTCTGTGTAGCTTGCATCCGAGGCCGAGTCGTCGTCGTCGTCATAGCTGCCCTCTTCGGAGCCCGAAGCGGACGACGTTTCCGACCTGGATGCAGCTGCAGCCGCCGCTTGCTCATGTGGGTGCTGCTGCTGCTGTTGTTGTTGTTGCGGCTGCTGTGATGAGGACGCCTGGGTCGATGCTGGTGGCGGATCCTCATATGGGCCAGGCGTCGATTCTTGCATCCTAGGCAGCAGGCGGAAGAGGACGCGCACACCAGCTGATATACTACAATATCCTGTTCAGAAGATCTGCACCCTGCTGGAATCTCGGAGGTCAGCTCGCTGTCGCCGCTTTCGCACTAATAAACTACCAGCCTGATTTTTTCCTGGGTAATTTGAGTGCTACATAGCTAAACCATAGGGACCAGAAAGGCTATCTTCAAACCAAGCTAAATGCCCTTAAGCGCAGGTCTAAGGCACGCGACCGGGGGGTGGGAAGGGGGCGGGTGTATGTTCATGCAGGCGATAACTGGGCGGCAGCGACGTGCATAACGTACATGTTTTAAGTAGAGTTAGTCACGTCACATCTCCGGAACGGCTTCATTTAGGTTAGTTATGGTCCAGGGCTGATGCAGGGGCCTGCCTCTCGTTCACAGCGTCATTCGGAGCGAGACTTTTCACTTTTTTGATCCCCAAAGGCTCTCCTTCGCACGATATTATTCGCTTGCAGCTGGCCTCACGGGACGGCATCATCGCGCTTTTATACGTTGCTTGCGTCCGAGCCGCCGGCACGGACATAGCTTCCTCATTCCAAATCGTTCTGTTCGCCGTCAACCTTAATTATACCCTTTTCTCCGTGATGTATCGTGGACGCAGGGGAATCCGGGCCACAAATATGTATTGCAATAATGACGTTCACAGGGGCTAATTCGAGCCTGGCGAAACGCGTTCCGTCGGTTCGAGATCCCCAACCTCGAATGAGCCATTCGACGCATAGCAACCCCTGCGGCACGACTGAACCGCATCTGCAGGCCATAAAATCAAATATGTCATACACGACAGGCGACAAGAAAACTACAATGAGACGCGTGCTGAGTGGTGCAAATGACTGCAAAAAAGCTCGTATCCTAAGTGCCCATTACAATCTCGCGTTTTTTCTCGGCGTTCGCCTTCGCGAAAGCGCCTTTATCGTACTTGTCATACGCGCATGTGGCGTGTGTATTTTGTAATTTACTTGCATGCTACCCCTGACCTAACGATCGGAGTACCATGAGGTGCTGATACACAGCCAGAAAAACTCAAACTCGTTTCAAAGAAGGAAGGCATCAAACGCGTGAGTGCTCACGATCTTATAGCGAAAGCGTAGGTCAGCCACTCAATATTTCGGCCGCCGGAAGCGTTTACTGTTCTGTCGTGCGCCGCAGAGGCAGCCCTGGCGCGCGCACCTAAGTAATGCACATGTGTAGAGGCGGGGATTATCCGGATTGGGACAAATACTCCACAGATAACTAGTGCGGCAAAATGCGAATAGATACCAAACTGGGATACTGCAATCAGTGAATGCCTACGAGGCCGGCGTTGGCTAAGCAGACAAAAAGGCGTATGCGATCGCGGGCACATGGCGCCCGTTGCTTGCTTTTAAGTTCGCACCGGCGTGTCTGAGGCCGTCGTGCGTTGGCATGTTGGCTATTGTGACAGAGCGTCGGAGACCACTTCCAAATAGAGTTTCGGTTCGCGAATTCAGCCCTCCTTTTAGCTCGAATCGCGCTTCATACGTACTAAAGGGTTCTCGGTTCTCTTTCCTCAATTAGTGAGCCTGGTATGTGTGGCCAACTACTTGCTAAATTAACCGAATCTGTTGAGTACGCAGTTTTAGAACAAGAGAAATGCCAGTGCTTGCAGAAGCATCCTGGCTCACTTAACTACCCTGCCGATTCGTGTACTAGTGGCTAGGATTCTTCTTTTTTACTGCCTGCTTCATCCTAGAGCGTAGATTGATGTGACTAGTTAGCCAGACTGCTTCGGTAACTTACGTCCCCGTCGCAACCGCCAGCGCCCCAAGCTCGTGAACTTTTTGGCCAGGGTTGGGCACTCTCTCTCGTCTATGCATGCCTTGAAACTGTCGTGCGGCGGGGAAAGTAACGAGTTTCAGCACTATCCGATGCCCTGTATGAGCCCAGTGTCAGTTGTGTAACGTAGCACACCCCACAGCATGTGCTTGCAACAAGAGTATAAGGGCATCTTAAAACACGAGGTCCATTTAGTACATACGACTCGATTATGGCTATATTATGTTTGTTTTTGGTGTTCATTTGTGGTGTAAAGTAGCCCTTTATGTACTCAATTTAAGATGTGTAGCTTTAGGGATAAATAGCCGTTTACAATACAAAGCTAGTGCCTCATGAAAAAAATGAAGGAACAACCTATGCAGGTAACGACTCAACTCTCGCGACTCAAAGGCCTCGCATTACGGCGTTCATACCAGTCAAGACCTTTTTAAAATCGTCCCGCTCCTGAATAGTAGCATATGGGCAACGGCGAAGTTTTATGGGCCAATCGCGCTTTAAATAAACACTCTGAGGCCAGCACTAAGAAGCTTATTTCGCGTTTGTTTAGAATCCTTTTCGTGGAAGACGATCCGCTCGAGCTACTTTATATCCGCGCTGCGCGCCAGACACGCGGGTTAGGTCCATCCTCCCTGGCTGAGGTGGCTCTGCAGGGTTAGGCTCCATAGCGGTTCTGACCCGCACGACCACATCAGCACTAACTCTCGCTTTGTACGTTACGGGAGCGCAGAGCCGGATAGAGAAGCATGCATCTCTGCCGCGTTCTTGTGACGGTGCTTGGAGGTGCGAAGGCGGGCACGGCTCTGCGGGGCGTGGCCCCTGCAGACGCGCATCTCTACGCCCCGGATGCGGATGGGATGTTCGCGTGCCTCAGCGATCCGTCAATAAAGGTCCCGTTCAGCCGCGTCAACGACGACTACTGCGACTGTCCTGATGGTAGCGACGAGCCCGGCACGTCCGCATGTGCCAATGGGCGGTTCTGGTGCGAGGGCGCGAAGCAGTATATCCCGTCACGGCTCGTGAATGACGGCGTATGCGACTACGACGTGTGCTGCGACGGCAGCGACGAGGCGCCCGGGGTCTGCGAGGACCGCTGTGAGGAAGTAAGGGCCAAGCAGGCCGCGGAGCGCGAGGCGCAGCGCGCGTACATAGCAGAAGGGGCGCGGCTGCGTGCCGAGCTCGTGGAGAAGGCCGCTGCCCGCAAACACGAGCTATCGCAAAGCGTCGCGACGTACGAGGCCAAAGTTCCGCAGCTGGAGCGGGAGTTCGACGCGGCGCGCCGCGACCTTGAGGAGGCCGAGGAGTACGACGCGGCGTCCGGCGCAGACGAGGACTCCGTACGCGCTCTGGGCGCGCTTCGCGAGGCACTTCATGATGCCGACGAAGTTAATGGCGAGTTCGTGGACAAGTTTTATGCCCTGAAGGACGCGTATCTTGCGCTGGACGCGGCGCTTGAGACTATGAGCACGGAGTACAATCCGAACTTCAACGACCCTGCCGTGAAGGATGCTATTCGGAAATGGAGGGCTGCGTCGAGACCCGAATTGGCGCTGCCGCAGAGCCGGGACTTCCGCGCGGATATGGAGCTGCTCGATGAGGTCAAAGTTGCGGGCCATGAGTCTGGAAGCAGTTGGACAAGCTTCCTGCCGCGGCCCGTCAAATCTCTGCTATTTGGTGGGTCGCGTGTTAGTGGCTCGGGTCCGCGGGCGCAGGCTGCTCAGGAGCGGGTTGACGTGCTCTCCACATCTCTCAGCGAGGCGCGCGACGTCCTGAAGCTGCATAGCAAGCTACTCAGCCTCGGCTCCGAGTTCTGGGGCGAGGACGAGGTCGGCCGTAGCTCGGAGGATACGTGTATCTCCAAGCACAAGGGCGACTTCACCTATGAGGTTTGCCTGTTTGGCACGTCCGTGCAGCTCGACGGCCGCCATACCGTCCAGCTGGGCAGGTCCACGGGACTCAAGAGGTCCGAGGATGGAGGGCAGACAATCGACTTTGTTGGCGGCGACGTTTGCCCCAACGGCGTGCACAGGTCGACGACGCTCGTTCTCGAGTGCGCCCATAACACAGAGGCGCTTTCTGTTGACGAGCCCGAAACGTGCCACTATGTGGTTCGCGTTGCGACGCCGCTGGCTTGCGAGCCGCCGCAGGAGGAGATTGTACATGATGAGCTCTGAGGATTTTTTCCTTTGTTCCTGAATGTTTAGTGCGTGTAAGCTCATATACAATGCAGTGGCATGTACTTCATAGTATAAATGACTAGAACATATATTTCGCGTACGCATAAGCCTATGTGAACATTCCTATGTGAACATTACTACGTGAACGTCCCTATGCGAACATTCCTATGCGAACACTAATATAATATTCTGAGCTATTTATCACGATTCTATCGTATACCCGTAAGTGCATGGATGTGCGTATACAAGGCGTCTGAAGCTATGAAAGGTCCTTGTTAAACTCTGTGAGCGCAATTGGCACGTATTGTGGCAAGGATCAGCGCAGTTTTCAATTCGGATGCGCTAATTGAGATGTGTTGGCCAGAGACATAGCACTACTGCTAGCTCTAAGCCTAGCACAACGGGATATCAGCGGGTGCAATGAAGCCTGCTATTTTGAAGTACGTTCATGCATGCTAAATCTTCCCTTTTATAGGCCTGACGTGCAATTGATAAACACTACGCGAAGTGCCGAACAAAAAGTGCCTTAGAAGCGAAGCTATGTCGTCGTGCCAGCCGAGGTTTGTATTCTTCAAATAAGACTCTCTACGACAAACCTACTACGTATGTAGACCAGTGCAACCATTATATCGGCAATTGGTGCCGCGCTAAGTACTTATTTACAGTCTCCGGTAAGAGGGAAAGACTCGTTAATCTGACTTATCAAACCAATGCTCTTTCGTGCACTAGCCCGCAGTGTGTCAGAGAGACTGCATGCACTTTTCATCCTTTTTCTATTGTATACTAAGGCGCGAAAAGATCGAATCGTATGTGTGAAATAACGGCGATCCGCGTGCAGTGTGGAGGTGATGTGGTAAGGGTTTGTGGCTAGTGGTTCACATGACGCGGAATTTTTGAAATAGTGAAATTTCCATTCGCGCTAGTGGAACCCGCTATTCAATTCGCAACCAAATGGACGTGTTTGCATTGTGCGCATTCAAGACGCCGCAGGACGGTGCTGTAGATGCGCTGCGCATGATTTTGCGGGCCGGGATGCCTGCGAATATCCGCGTGGGCGAGCTCAACGACGAGTCCGAGTTCGATCCGCAAGCAGGAATGCTGCATCTCGTATGTACATACGCCGAGCCGGCTCAATTTGAGCTTGCCAGTGCATTCATAGATTCTCTGTTTGAGTACGGGGCTAGCTGGATGCTTCTTGATGGCCAGAACCGGACGCCGGGCGACATTGCCTGGGACCTGCATAAACCGACGTTGTACACGAAGTTTGTACAAGCCGGTGTGCGGTCAGAGATTCTTCTACAGAACGTTGTTGAAGACAGTGATAGCGAGGACGATGACGAAGATGTGGAGGGCAACCAGAAGAAGTTTTTGGCGAACGACCTTAAGTACGACGAGCACACGCTGCAAACAGACGAGCAGGACGGCGTCATGATGGACTGGGAGACGCCCATCATGGCCCGGAGTGCCGAGGCGATCACGCAGAAGGGCGGCACGGTTCTGAACATTGGCTTTGGTATGGGCATCATTGACACTTTCATTCAGGAGCGGCAGCCCGCCACGCACTACATAGTAGAGGCGCACCCTGTAGTGCTAGAACGCATGAAGGCCCAGGGATGGTACGAGAAGCCTGGGGTTATAGTGCTTGAAGGGACGTGGAAGAAGGAGCTGCCGAAGCTGCTGGACGAGGGCGTGCAGCTCGATGGCATCTACTACGACACGTTCAGCGAGCACTATAAAGACATGCTGAGCCTATTCGACCTCGTGTGCGGTCTGCTTAGCTTCGACGGCACGTTCTCGTACTTCAATGGCCTCGGCGCGGACCGCCAAGTGTGCTACGACGTTTACAAGGACATGGCGCGGTTCAATCTACAGGACTACGGGCTTGCCATTGAGTTCGAGAACATGCCTGTGGCCGTGCGCAACGACACGTGGAGCGGCATCAAGCGTGAGTACTTCAAGCTGAAGGAGTACGCGCTGCCGCGCGTCACGTTCGCAGACCACCTTGGCGACGACGAGGAGGGCGAGCTTGTCGCAAATGCGGCATAACCGCGACATAATTACTCCACGCGGCGTAGGCGCATCCCCGCTAAGCACGATTTTGACGGGACGCGAGTGCGCTCGCCGATTTTGCGAGTATTCTTCTTAAACACGGCCATACATAATAAAAATACCACCTAAAAATAGACGACGCCGCCGCGGCGGTGTGGGGAAACGCGCGAATACGCGCTCCGAGCACGCGCGTTCGAACGGGCTCGGCGGGATTGGCGCGAGCGGCTCTGCACGCACGTCGAAAATCATGTCGCTAGGGGCGCGGCCACCCATACGACTCGTATCCATACTGCGTGGCGTCTGTGCGTCGTACGCGGGCCCTAGCCCCGCGGGCTAGGCGGATACGAGGACCGCAGACGACGCGCGCATTGCGAGCACGCGCCGCGCGCGAGTACATAACCAGCCCGCTCGGCATGAGTAGGAACGGAATTGACCCGGCCGCCGTTCTGCGCATCTTGCTGCTCAGCGTTCCAGCGCCGTTGCCGTTTCTCGCTCCGCTCCTCCACCCAGACGCGTTGGGATTCCCGATTATTCAGTATCTGTGACCCAACCTTCTCCCTCCTCCTCAAGGACAGATCCGCTTCGGCCTTGAATCCCGGGATGGACGTGCTTTCGTTGAATCCACTGGCCGGGTACCCGCTCTTTGTATCCGTGCCGATCGCCGCCGTGGCGGGCTTGGTGCTGCTCGTCGCGCTGAACCTGCTGAACCAGCTCCTCTACCGCGTGCTCTACCCGTACCGCGCGCCGCTCGTGCCGTACCTGTTTCCGTGGGTCGGCTCGGCCGTCACGTACGGCATGGCGCCGTACGAGTTCTTTGAGCGCAACCGCCTGCGGTACGGCGACCAGTTCGCGTTTGTGATGTGCGGCCGCGTCATGACCGTGTGCCTCGGCCCGAACGGCCACGACTTCGTGTTCAACTCGCGCCTGGCCGACGTGAGCGCCGAGGAGGCGTACAAGCACCTGACGACGCCCGTGTTTGGCAACGGTGTCATCTACGACTGCTCGAACGCGCGGCTCATGGAGCAGAAGAAGTTCGCGAAGAAGGCGCTCACGCGCGACGCGTTCCGCATGTACGTGCCGAAGATTGTCGACGAGGTCGTGAACTACATCCACAATCCCCAGAAAATCCCGCCGCCGGGCCAGGCCGTTGATGTGCTCGGCATGACGCCCGAGATCACGATCTACACGGCGTCGCGCACGCTCATGGGCGAGGAGATGCGCGCGAAGTTTTCGCGCCGCACGGCCGAGCTCTATGCGGACTTGGACAAGGGCTTCAAGCCGCTGAACTTCGTGTTCCCGAACCTGCCGCTGCCGTACTACAAGCGCCGCGACATTGCGCACGACGAGATCCAGGCCCAGTACCTCGAGGTCATCCGCCGGCGCCGCGCCACGGAGAAGCTTGGCGAGCACAACCGCGACGTTGTGGACAGCATCATGAACTCGGCCACGTACCGCGACGGCGTGCAGATGACGGACGAGGAGATCGCGAACCTGTGCATTGGCGTGCTCATGGGCGGCCAGCACACGTCCGCGTCGACGTCGGCGTGGATCCTGCTGCACCTCGCGCAGTCCACGGAGTACCAGGAGAAGCTTTTGCAGGAGCAGGAGCGCGTGCTGCAGGGCCACGAGCTGAGCTACGACGACCTGCAGGAGATGCCGCTGCTGAACGCCGTCATTCTCGAGACGCTGCGCATCCACGCACCGCTGCACTCCATCTTCCGCAAGGTCATGCGCCCGCTGCCCATCCCCGGCACGCGCTACACGGTGCCGCGCGGCCACTACGTCATGGTCTCGCCGGGCCACACGCATACGCACGACAACTGGTTCCGCGACGCGAGCCAGTGGCGTCCCGAGCGCTGGCTCGACCAGGCCGAGACGGCAAGCGTCACGTCGACCTCGAAGGAGACCGTGGACTACGGCTTTGGCGCCGTCACGAAGGGCGCGAGCTCGCCGTTCCTGCCGTTCGGAGCCGGCCGCCACCGGTGCATTGGCGAGCAGTTCGCGATGTGCCAGCTCGGCACAATCATCTCCGTGTTCGTGCGCGAACTTAAATGGACGCTGCCCCCGGCCAGACGCGTCTGCCGGACGTCGACTTCGAAAGTATGGTCACTCTGCCCCAGGCCCCAGCGAAGATTGTATATACGCTGCGGAAGTAAACCCCTAAAATCTAGCTTTGTTCTGCTGTATTACTTCTCCCTAATATCTGTCTCTAAATAAAATAAATATGCGCCACGCGCGCGCCGCGCCGCCGCATCGTCCTAGGCGTCGTTCGCAAACTCGGCCGCGCGCGCCTGCACGACGCCGTCCACAAGCTCGTACAAGTACAGCCAGTCCTCGCTGTTGCTCTGCTTCGTCCACAAACCAAGCCAGTCGACGAGGCCCACAATGCGCGTCCAGTTACTGTCCTCAATGCCCGTGCACACGAAGTCATAGAACGCCTTCGCGTCTTCGGCCGTCGGCGACGGCGCCGAGCGCACCCACTGCCGCAGCACGCCACGCAAGTCCGCGTCGCCAAGGTTCATGAACGCCGTCGTGCGGTAGTAGGACTCGTAAACGATCGGCGACGGCGGCTCCGGTACGATGTAGTCGTCCTCGTTGATGAGGATCTCGCGGCGGATTTGCGACGGGAGCTCGCTTAAAACGGCCGGGTCGACGGCCAGCTTCTGCGGCGAAAACGTCTGCGTCAGCGTCATGCCGCGCCGTCGCTTGCGTGGAAGCACAGGGATCATGGGCTTTGCCGGCGTGGCCGGGCTACGCTTCGACATCGTGTCGGACGTGATGCGGGACTGCTTTGCGTCCTCGGCCGCGGCAGTGCCTTCCTCAGCGGCAATGCGCATGTGCAGGCCGAGTCCGCGGAACTCGATCGGTGGGCAGGGCATTCCGGCCAGCAGGTCGTGCACGACTCGGTTCAAGCCCTCGAGCGTCATGCTGCTGCTCACCTTCCTGCTTCGGCTGCTGATGTCGCACAGACCCTTCCCGAGGAGCTTGGGCGGCACAAACGGAGCGCTGTCTGACTTGCGGTAGAGCCTAACCGTCACGGCCTCGCAGGCGGCGCCAATGCGCTGAATGCGCGTCCACAGCTCTTCAATGCAGTTGTCCACAAACAGCGTCTTCTCCTTGCCGTCAATAACGCGCACACCCCAGCCGATTTCTATGCCGATCGTTCGCACTGGCACGTCTAGGCTCGTCACGTCGTTCGAGTCCTGCGCTCGCGAGTATGCGTAGAGGCGCTGGCCGTGGGCTTTGCCAATGCGCGCTTGCAACACGTTCAGCGGCACGCTACATAGGTCGGCCACCGTGTGCACACCCACATCCTGCAGCTTCGCCTCAATGTGCGCGCCGACGCCAGGCAGGTCGCGCACCTTGAATCCGCCAATATCCTCCGGCGAAATGATGTAGTACCCCGCCGGCTTCGCCTTCTTCAGCGCGAGCTTCGCCAGAAGAATGTTGCTGCCGACGCCCACACTTACGTGGATGCCAGTGCGCGCGTGCAGGGTCTGGCGCACGTCCTCGCAGATCTCGGCAACGTCGCGCGTCGCGTTTGATACGTCCAGCATCGCCTCGTCTACGGAGATGGCCGTGATGTGCAGCGGCTCGAGCGCAAACAGCGTCTCGTAAAGCGCCTCGCAGCAGCGCGTGTACTCGTCGAAGTCGTAGGGCAGGCACACGAGGTCCGGGCACTTGCGCTTCGCGTGCGACACCCACGAGCCGTTCGTGACGCCGAACTTGCGCGCCACGTAGTTACAGGACGCGACGTCCGAGCTCTTTGTGCCGTTGCTCACACACACGGGCTTGTCGACGAGATCCGGGCGCTTCTTCAGCGCTGCGGCCACAAAGAACGAGTCGAAGTCGACATGCATTATGAGGCTTCGTTGCGACGACGGCGCTGGATTCGGGCACACATACAGGCGGCAGCGGCGCCGCAGCTCGAGTTTCTTTGTGCTCAAGTAGTGGAGCCGCGACTTCGCAAAGTAGCTCGAGATGAAATCGGGGCTTAAGCAGTTCGTGCGCCGGCGCTGCTCAAGGACCCACTGCCGGCGGGCCTCGTCACCGGCAGGGCCGCGCGCGTCAAGCAGGCGCGCCTCCTGCGGGCGCGGCTCCGCCGCATCCTCGTCGCTCGACTCGCTCAGCTCGGCCGCGGACGCACTGAACTCGGCCGGCTCATCGAGCTCGCTGCTTACCGGCTCGGCCGCAGGCTTGCTAAAGAAGTCGGCGCCATGCGTCGCGATCGTGCGGTACCGCGTCCAGTCAAGGCGCATGCCGGACTTCGCGCTCTCCACGACCCACGCCGGCTTCACTACTTTGTAGTTCGCATACTCAATGGTCTTGCGCGAGGTCAGCGTGGCGGCCACGATGTGCGTGGCGTAGCTCTTGCCGCCCAAAAACGCGCAGACCTGGCCGCCGTTCGCCACAATAATGCGCTTCAACTCGGCCGCCGACGGCACTGTGTAGCCCGTGATGTAGATGACGCAGTCGCTGAAGATGTCCGAGCTCTGCCGAAACTGCTCCTTCGCCTGTGTGTCGAGCTTGACCTGTTTGTTGCGGAAGTACTCGCCAAAGCTGCCGTTGTGGTACTCGTACTCGGCATTCGTCGACTCGTCGCCCTCGACGCGGTGCTTTTGCAGCTCCCGAGTGAACGGGTGTATTTTGGGCATCTCGGGCGCTACATGGTGCGGCGCATTTGTGGGCACGCTGTGGACCAAAAAGGAAGAAGTTGTGGGACCTAAATAGAACGCTTAGTTTCTACGCGAGCCTTAGGGACAGGGCTCGCTGGTGTGTGGCGGCGGTAAGGGATGCAGCGCTTACAGACACGATACGACTTGCTGGATTAGAAGAGGACGGGCGCTAGCGACGGCGACGCAATTCGCGACTGCATTGAGGTATTGTTGAGCGCGTGGTCTCGGGGCCATGACGCTTGAAGAAGACCTGGCTCTGGTTCGGCTGCGAGACGAGCTTCGAGCCAAGGCGCCGCCGTTCCGCGTCGCGATGATGCAGCTCACTGCAGAGGCAGAGGCAGCGAGCGAGCAGGAGCGCGCGGCGCGGCAGGACGAGCGGCGGGGGCGGGTAGATAAAGTTACGCATAAAAGTGGCGACGCCTACTGGCAGGAGCTGCGGCGGGCGACGGAGCCGTCGGCGATGTTCCGGCCCGAGGCGGAGACGTATAACGTGCTGAAGGACCGGCGACGGCCGCCGCCTCCGCGCGGCGCGACGCTGTCGTACGAGTACTAGAAGGGATTCATAAGGTAGCATATCATAAATTATTAGCCCGCAGTAGTGCCGGCAGCAGGCCAGCAAACTCACACGCGAGGCTCCGGCTCCGTCGTGCAGTGTGCAAAGTAGCCTCACAATGGGCAGGCAGAGTAAGCTCCACAACGGCAAACACGGCAAAGCTAAGGGTGTCTACATGAGATGAGAGGGCGAGGCTGCAAAGGGCAGCGAATTAAACGAAGCGGATGAGCAGGTAGTACGCGGAGACGCCGAAGAGGAGCATCATGGCGCAGATGCCCCAGAACCAGAGCAGCGTGTCCTGGTCCTGGCCCGGCACGAGCACGTTCATGCCCCACAGGCCCGTGACAATGTTCATGGGCAGGACGATTGTGCCGAGGACGGAGATCTTGCTGAGCTGGTCGTTCATGTCATTATTGGCGCGCGTCATGTCGATGTTGATCTGCGCCAGGTAGTTCGAGTGCGAGCGCGCAAGCAGCTTTTCGTAGTGGTTCAGCGACTGCGTCATCGTCACGAGATGGTCCTGGATGTCGCTGAGGTACATGGCGATCTCCGAGTGCGGCGCGCCGGACCAGTGCTCGCTGACGCGCTTCGAAAAGCCCTTGATGACGTCGGCCTTGTTCCCGAGCAACGACAGCAGCGACATAACGCGCTTGCGCGACTCGCCGATCCAGCGCAGCATATTGCCCTTCTGGCGCCACTCGCGGTAGCCCGTCGACGACGACCCGGACCGCGAGCTCGTCGTCGACCGCTTCTCGTCGTCGTCGCTGTCGTCGCTGTCGTCGCTATCGCTCGTCGAACCGTGCATGTGGAGGATCGCCTCCTCTATGGCCTGCACGTCCTCATCAACGGCAGCAATGAGCGGCTGGTACGCGTCCGTGATCTCGTCAATGATGGCGTACGAGATCCAGTCGGCGCTCACGTTCAGGTAGTCGCGCAGCAGGCGGATGCGGCGGCGCACGTTGATCGTGTGCGGCGTCGGCCGGTAGTGGATCGTAATGATGCCCGTCGGGAACACAATCGAGTACACGGCGACGGGCTTTAGGCGCTCGACGCGGCGCCGCCGCTTCGAGTTGCGCGAGCTCGTGCTGCGGCCGCCCATGGACCCGCGGCGCCGCTTCAGCGGCGCGTCGCCCGTGTCGTCGCCCGTGCTGCGCGACTTCTTCTCCCAGGCCATGATGTCGAACGACGTGAAGCACACAAAGTAGTAATTGTGGAAGAGCTCGACCTTCTCGCGCGTCTCGTGCAGCACAATGTCCTCGGACGTGAGCGGGTGGATGCCAAACGCGCGCGAGAGCACGCGCATCTCGTCCTCGTTCGGCGCGTACACGTCGAGCCACCACGGGCCGCTGTCTTCCGCGCACGACGCGGACCCGGACGCAGCAACGGACGGCGACTCGAGGCGCTGCTGTGTGCGCAAACGCGCGGCCACGCGCGGGTCCGGGTGCAGGTCCGGGAACGCCTCCTTCTCGCCCGGGTCGAGCGTGACGTGGCTGGCGCGCGGCGCCTGCTCGCTTGTCTTTAAAGGCTGCTGCGGCGCGTGCGCTTGGGCTTGAGCCTGGGCCTGGGCCTGGGCCTGGGCCTGGGCCTGCGGTGGGGCCTGCGGCTGGTGGTTCTGCGGCTGGTACTGGGCCTGCGGCTGGGCCTGGCTCTGCGGCGAAAGTTCTTCGGTTGGCGCGCTGGCGCCGTGCTGTGCAGACGCCTGCGGCTGCGGCTGCGGGGCCGACGCCGGCGCCGGGCTCGGCTGGTTCGGGCCTGGTGTACCCATGGCCTGCATGACGCCCTGGGCGGCGCCCTGGGCGGCGCCCTGCGCCACATGCGACTGGTCGGAGCCCTGCGGCGGGCGCTCCACCGGCGTAGGGAACAGCTCTGCGAACGACTGGCCCGGCTGGAGCAGGCCTGCAATGGACGGCGAGTGCACGGTTGCCGGGAGGTCGTCACGGAAGTATGTGAAGCGGTAGTTCTGCATCTGGCGCATTGGGTTGCGGCGGCTCCACGGAAGCAGGCGGCGCGGGCGCAACCGGCCGTTCTCGTGGGCCTCTGTGGCCTCGTTCACGGACTCGCGCACGAGTGCGGCCGCCTCGGCGTCGGCCTGGTCTGCGGACTCGCGCTTTGCGTACTCGTCGAGCACGGCCACGTCGGGCCACACGGGCGACGGCGCGCCCGTCGGGCGGTCATCGTCGTCGAGAGGCATGCAGACGTCGTCGATGCTGCTGTCGTTCGACGCGCGCCGCGTCGACGGCTTCGAGCGCAGCGAGTCGACGTCGTCGCTGAGCGGCTGGTCCGAGTTCATGTCGTCAATGGGGATGCCGACGCCGAAGTCGTCGTCGTCGCGCAGGGACGGGCGCTCGCCCGCGCCCGCGCCGGGCACGGACGCCGAGTTGCGGCGCATCCAGCGCTCGACGAGCGTCGACGGCCCGAAGCGCGAGCCGCGGCGGTGGTTCAGCATCTGGCTGGATTCGTGGTCGCTATCGGAGGCCGAGTCCAGCAGCGGCGTTTGGTAGTCGTTACGAGCGCTGGACGGGCCCGAGAAGGTTGGCCGTCGGTGGCGCGGCCGAGTCATAACCTAAACGGACACCAGGCGGCGGCGGCGCAAAGGGTCTGCGAGACGGGGCGCGGTAGTAGTGGGTGCCTGGGTGCGTACAGGCGTGTGTACAGGCTTGCGTACAGGCGTACGTACAGAGCGAGCGTGCTTCGGGCTCGACTCAATTGCTCGTGCTGCGGGCCGAATATGCGGAGCAAGTGTGAGCGGTTTTAAAAAAAAGACGCAAACGGGAAGGCCGCGGCGTAACCAAGAGGCACATGCAGGGCCGCGGAGGGAGGAAGGAGGAGGGAGCGGGCGGGCAGGGGCACGGCCCGCCCGCGCGCGCCGCGAGTTAGGCGTATCCCGGTCTCTCAAGTTACGCGTATAGCGGAGCACACACGTGACACGAGCCTGCCCAATTGTATGGCCTGCAAATGCGGATGCGAACTCAGGAACGACCTTGGAGCATGCTGAGGACCGTGAGAGCGTTGCCGCGGTGGCGGGCAAGTGCGTCGCGGGCGGCGCGGCTGACCCCGCAACAGAGCGTGCGCATGCTGCATCCCGTGAGCAGCGAGCGCGACCACAAGGCGCAGCGCATTCCGCGCGGGCAGGATATTCCCATCGGCGCGCCCGTGGACCCGGACTGGGGCCGCTCGACCGTGACGGAGGACCTGTCCGTGCGGCCCGAGTCGGAGCCGACGGAGAACAAGATCCGGCACTTCACGATCAACTTTGGCCCGCAGCACCCGGCCACGCACGGCGTGCTGCGACTCATCCTTGAGCTGAACGGCGAGGAGATCGTGCGCTCGGACCCGCATGTTGGGCTGCTGCACCGTGGCACGGAGAAGCTTTGCGAGTACAAGACGTACAACCAGGCGCTGCCGTACTTCGACCGCCTTGACTACTGCTCGATCACGGTGAACGAGCAGGTGTTCTCGCTGGCCACGGAGAAGCTGTTGAACGTGGAGGTCCCGCTGCGGGCGCAGTACATCCGCACGATGTTTGCCGAGCTCACGCGCATCAGCAACCACTTGATGAGCGTGCTCTCGCACGCTATGGACGTGGGCGCGCTGACGCCGTTTTTGTGGGGCCTTGAGGAGCGCGAGCGCATCATGGAGTTCTACGAGCGCGTGGCTGGCGCGCGCATGCACGTTGCGTACGTACGACCCGGCGGCGTGTCGCAGGACCTGCCCGTGGGCCTGCTCGACGACATCTACCGCTGGGCGACGCAGTTCGGCGACCGCATTGACGAGATCGAGGAGATGCTCACGGACAACCGCATGTGGAAGCTGCGCACGATCGACATCGGCACGGTATCTGCGGACGAGGCGCTGAACTACGGCCTAACGGGCGTTATGCTGCGCGGCTCGGGCGTGCCCTACGACATCCGCAAGTCGCAGCCGTACGACGCGTACGACAAGGTTGAGTTCGATACGTGCGTGGGCACGCGCGGCGACTGCTATGACCGGTATCTTGTGCGTATGGCCGAGTTCCGCCAGAGCCTGCGCATTATTGAGCAGTGCTGCAACCAGATGCCGGACGGCCCGCACAAGGTCGAGGACTGGAAGATCTCGCCGCCGCCGCGCGAGGAGATGAAGACGGATATGGAGAGCCTCATTCACCACTTCTTGTGGTTCACGAAGGGTGTCGCCGTGCCGCCGGGCGAGACGTACACGGCCGTCGAGGCGCCGAAGGGCGAGATGGGCGTGTACCTCGTGAGCGACGGCAGCGAGCGGCCGTACCGCATGCACATCCGCGCGCCCGGGTTCACGAACCTCGGCGCGCTCGACCAGATCGCGCGCAACCACTTCTTGCCGGACCTCGTGGCCATCATTGGCACAATGGATCTCGTGTTCGGCGAGGTCGATCGTTAAAACAGAACCAGAACCAGTAACTTATGGGTGTCGTTAAATAGACGTACATACTTTAGCGCTCCACTTTCCCTGCAACGCTGTGGCCGGCCGAACTTTGCCCGACCGAAAGTAGTGGGGCCAGCTACTTGCCGCTGCGGAAGTGGATAGAATGAGTATAATCTTGCAGTACGCTGCCGCAGGCAGGCAGCCGAATAGAATAATTTAATAATGCGGGCAGAGTTTTTGGGGGCCCAGGGCCGGAGCCTTTTGTGGGGCCGCAGCCCGTGCGCGTGCCGGAGTGCAAAAACAGGATGCAAAGAGACGCGATGCAATTTCAGTGCCCAATGAGGTCGTCCAAGTACGCGCTGGGCGGGCGCAGCTTCTTCGGGCGCGGCTGCGCGGACGCAGCGACGCTCGGCGCGTGCAGCGTGTCCGTGGACATGGTAGCGTGCTGCATCATTGAATTGCGGCCCGTGTGCTGCACGGACAGGCGCGACGCCTGCGGCTGCGGCTGCGGCTGCGAGTCGCCCGAGGGCTGCGACGCCGACAACAGGGACGGCGCTTGCTGCTGCTGGTTGTAGTAGCCGCTGGGCAGGAACGAGACGCGGTTCGACGCGGCGGCGGCCGCGGGCAGCGCGGCGCCGTGCGTGAGCACCTCGACCGTGGGGCTGAAGAAGCGGCCCTGCTGCTGCGCCTCGCGCACGCGGTCGGCCTGGCTCTTCGGGCGGCTCTTGCGCGCCTTCTTCGGGTTCAGCGGCACGCCAACGGGGTGCAAACGCGGCTCCTTCTCGTCCGCGTCGAGCTCGGCCACGGGGTCCACAAACGGCCCGCCGTACGCGCGGTCCAGCGCCGTGAAGCGCGCCTCGTTGTTCGTCGCGGCACGGTGCGACGCCCACAGCGCCCACGCGCGCCAGAGCAGAATGATCACAAAGATGCCGAGCAGAATCGAGCCGAAGATGATGAACAGCGAGCCCTCGGGCAGCGTCGTGACGGACACGAACGGGTTGCCCGAGGCGCTGGGGATCGTCGGCGTGAAGGCCATTCTCACTAGGCAGCCCGGGCGCAGAACGGGGGCAGAGCGGAGTGCGGGCTTGGCGGCGCTAAACTTTGGGAGGGTGGCCGGACCTTGGCCGCCGCGACGTGCGCGTGGGCAGGGGTCGCCGGCGGGTCACGCGGTCTCCTGTGCGCAGACCTAAATTAAACTGAGCTACAACCACAAACAGAACAAAGCCACAAATCAGCCAGAGCGCAGCTGCACGCGAGCTGCCATTCGTCCTGCGCCGACGAAGCACGGCCGTTCGTTTCTTTTTAAATTGCGGCATACGGCCTTCGGTTCCGCGTCCTCAGCCATCAGTGCTTGGCCCGCGGCCGCGACTGACTGAGCAGAAGCGGCGCGCTGCGTACGGCCCGTGAGAGCACGGCAGCGCCAGTGCAGCGACTGAGCAAGCGGGATTGCATGAGTGCTTCAGAAGGCAGCGAGCTGGACCGGCTCGACGCGCGCGCCGACGCGCTTGCGTCGCAGTTCGGCGACGACGACGACTTCTCACCGAGCGCCGCCGCGTCGAGCAGCAGCGCGTCGAGCAGTGCCGCGTCGAGCGGCTCCGGCGTGGCCGCGGCGGCCGCCGTCGGCCCGCGCAAACGCGCGCGCACGGCTGCGCCGCAAAAGGACCGCGGCCCGGAGGACCGGAACCTCGAGGAGGACGACGCCGTGCTGCGCGCAGCGAGCTGGCGCGACCTCGAGGACACGCGCCGCTTTCTTGAGAACGACCACCGCGAGCGCTTTGACGTGCTCATCTCGCGCTGGGAGGGCGTCGACGACGGCGACGACGTCGACCTGAACACGGGCCGCGTCGTGCACAGCATGGGCCACCTCGACGCGCTCGCCCCGCAGCGCAACATGGCGCTCTTCGACAGCGACACCGACACCGACAGCGAGAACGAGAACGAGAGCGATGCGGGCGACGGCCGCGTGAAGGGCGACGCCGACGCAGGCATCGACCCGCTCTACGTCGTGTGCCAGAAGCCGTCGCCGCTTCTGGACATGGCCGTCGGCATGCTGGCGGTGCAGCTGCGGCGCCCGCAGCCGAAACGCGGCGCGTACGGGCGCGCAACGTCCGTCTCGTCCTAAGCGCGGCCTCGGCGCACAAAGACGGGGTTACTGCGGCCTAAGAATAATACACGCAATCCAATTTGCGGCGCGGACAACCCTCGGATTTGAATAACTGCAACGAGCAACAAGGCCTTGCGAACAATTCAATGTCTCAAACACCCGCCGCGCGCGTCAACGCAGGGCACCCCTGCCCAGAGTGCGTCGGTGACAATTATGGGGCCGCCGTAGGACCTCGTCTCGCGCGCGATTGGCGCGTACATTCCCGTGTAAATGAGGAGAGAATGAGGAGGAGGTTGAGGAGGCGGAGTAGGATCGTACATGCGCGGCCCCTGGCCGCGCGCGCGCTTTTTTGCGCAACTAGCGGCTACTTAACCCGCCGCGAAGGGCCGCTCGGACATTAGGGTATGAACCCGTACCCCCTGGTAATTTGGCTCACGTGTGCACCGCCGGCCTGCTCCGACCTTTTCCCCCTGTATCAACGGGATTTGACGCGGCCGAACTCGTAGTCGCCATTGTGTGCCGTCGCGCTGGGTTCATACTATAGCAGTACTGGATGACGAGTGTAGGCGGTACGCGGCGCGTGAGGATGAATGCCGTCGGCACAATGTCCGGCTACGCCGATTTGGGTGGCTCCTGCGAGGGTCCGTCGGTGTGGAACGGCAGCTTCTTCGATTTCAGCGGTTCGCGCAAGAACACAAGCGACTCGTCGGCCGTGCCCGGTGCAACGTCGCTCATGGGCCTCATGCAGTATGCGACAGACCAGATTGAGAAGCTTGGGCTGCAGGTCGGCATGGACGGCATGCTCGAGCCCGTGAAGCAGGAGCCAGCGCCGAGCGTCGCGCCGCGCCAGCGCCCGCCGACGGGCGCAACCAGGCGCGGCCCGAAGGAGGCTCTGGCCGCGGCGCGCACGGGCGACGAGGTCGCGTGGGCGGCGGCGCGGCGCGAGTACGAAGGCATGAGCCGCTCGCCGCCGGCGGCGAGCCCGTACACGCTGATCCGCAGCTATGTGGAGCGCGGCTCCGACACGGACTTCGCAACGCGCGCGAGGCGCATGAGGCCGCCGCTCGCCTCGGCGCGGTACCTTTATACGGAGTCGCGGCGCGAGGCGCTAGGGCGCGGTCTTGTGGACGTGCTAAGGCGCTACTCGCGGCACGGCGAGGCCGCCGAGCTGGGCGCTGCGCCCGCGCTGCCCGACAGCATGCCTGCGGACTTCACGGGCTTCGGGGCCCAGTTCTATCTCCTGCACATCCTCGACAGGAAGCGGCGCGCGCTCGTGGGCTGCTACGCGAAGTGGCTGCGCGAGCTCGAGGCCTACGTCGCGTCGGCTCTGGCCGAGCTAAAGCGCATTGGGCTCACGAAGGCGGACTTCGCGCGCATGCACGAAGTGCGCGCCGACGCGGCCCTGCGCGTTGCCGACGACGTGCGCGCCGTATTCGAGCTGTTTATCGCCTTCGAGGGGGTCGTCGACTACCTGCGGCATATGACCGTGCTGGCCGAGCGCGAGATGGACCAGGAGCGGCGCGTGCGCCCGCATCTTGACGCTACAGGCCGCGTTGTTGTTGCGCTGCTGCAGAGCCCCGAGTTCGGCCCGAACGAGTACTCGGCGCGCGTCCTGCGCATACTGACGGCGGACCTCGTGACGAGCATCGTGAAGCACGAGTTCATCACGGAGCACGGAGCCGAGTACCGCCAGGCCGTGCGCATCACGCTCAAGGAAATCGCGAATCTGCCGGCGCGGCAGTCTCATGAAATCGGCGTCCCAGCTATTTAATTTATCTATTTAACTAATTTAACTTAGGAACTTTGCACGAATTAAGCCGGCACGAATCAGCAGACGATTAGCGATGGCCGCGCATCCATCAACGCCCATTCCCATGGAAGGTCGTTTTCCTAGTGCTCTGCTCCACTCGTGGTTTATGTGCTAAGAAGGGTTGAGCCACAGAGATATGAATAGTGGGGGATGCCATTGAGACAAGCAAATATCCAACAGACGCGAATCAAAGAAACGCGAGGGCCCTTTAGTATTCACACGAGGGGTTCATGATTTTGGTTATGAACTAATACCTGCTTACGCAGGGGCTTGAAGTGACGAGGGCTATAATGTACGCAGCCGTAGGCGCCCTAAGTATGCCGCGTCGACGCTAGAACTCACGCATAGGAGCGCCGGATCCGCTAAACAGGCCGTGACGTCACCGCACCGGGGTGCGTAGTCCCTCGCCCCTATCGCTCACGTGCGTCCTGTACAGTGCGGGCGAGGCGAGACGCAGCGGTTCTGTGCGCGGCCAATACCGGCGGTGTGGACGCATTGAAATAAACAAAGGTACACAGAACGACAAGCCAAGTTGAAGCGTACAGCGGCATGTTATCGCGTCTGGGGCGCAAGTAGGTAAGGCAATTCCGGGCGGCCCCGGCGAGGAACTGGCCGCGTTTTCGGCGGTTCACGGCACAGACACACTATTCGGCCGCGGCCAAACCACCAAGAACCAGGCTACTAAGATGCTGGGGGACTTTATGCACTTATACGGAGCGGAATTGCCCGCTCTCGGGCTGCGCACCGGCGCGGACGCGGCGGCCGTGCACGCGGCGGCCGAGCAGCAGTGCGCCGCGCCGCAGGCCTGCACCGGACCGCCGGCGCCGCAGGCATCGCAGGCATCCTGCACGACAGAAGATAGTGCGGAGATGCAGATTGCGAACGCCGCGTTCGCCGAGGCGAGGTTCTTGGAAGACACCCTGTCCTCGCTCGGCCGCGCGCCGAGCCCGTATGCGACGCTGCAAACACTGCCGCGCGCGCGCTCGCGCACGGCCTTCGCCAAGGAGGTGCGGCAGACCGTCCCGCAGCCCGCCGTGGCGCGCTACCTCTATACGGAACCGCGACGCGATGTACTGGCTCGCACTGTGGTCGACGTGCTGCGACGCTATGCCGCCCACAGCGATCGCGCGCAGGCGCCGCGCGCAGACGCGGTGCAGCCCAACAGTGTTTTGCCGTCCCCGCACAAATTCCCGCCTCTGTTTTACGACATTCATATGCTGGATGCGCGGCGGCGGGCGCTCATGGGCTGCTACGAGCAGTGGGAGCGCGAGTTAACGGCATCGCTGGCCTCGGCTCTGCGGCATCGGCAGCGAACAGGACTCACGAAGCAGGATTTTGCCCGCATCCGAACCGCGGTTGCGGGCGCGAGCGGCGTGCGTGCCGTGCTTGAGCTCTTCAGCGTTCTCGAAACGCTCGTGCATTCAATGCGGAATGTAATCCAGAATGGCGAAGATCAGATAGCCGACGAGCGGCGTACGAGTCCTTATCTCGACGCCGTAGCCGGAGTAACGGCGTCGCTCGTGCAAAGCCCGGCCTTTGGCCACAATGTGTACACGTTCTGCGTCTTACACACTCTGATTGCTGACCTGCGTACCAGCACTCTGATGCACGAATTCACAACGGAGATCGCCGCTGAGTATCGCGTGGCTATGCGAAGTGTCCTGAAGAGAATTGCGGAGCTGCCGTCGCAGGGCGACAGGCGCCCGCAGCCCGGTTTGCGCTGAATTGGTTATTGAGGTTTCGGAGGCATGCTTTTTTGCAGAGTAAATGCAGACTGAGTGCACTATTTAAGCGCCCGCTCGTTCGTCGTTTGTCGTTTGCCGGTGGTGCGCGTGCAGCGGCCAGTGCGCAATGCCGCCCCTGGCGCGTGGCATCTACACTACGCGCCCCGCCTCTCCCGTCTCAGCTGAATAGACCTACAGCCATTGCGAGTATAGAAGCTTTGAACACTGAGTCTTGTTGTATGGGGTACATTGTGAGGCCTTGAGCACGGCACGAGCGGGCAATGCGCATGACGAGGCAAGCCGCAGCCGGTAAATGGTTGTTATACGAGAGTTCTAAGGACTGCGTCGCAGAGGCTAGGCGCGCAGCGCAAGCGTGACTGTAATCGCAGTGGAGCACAGTGACGGGGCAATTCCAGCGGGCTGCTGTCTTCAGGAATTGGCGCCGCAGCACTCATACTAAAGTAAAGATCTAATTGCCGTTCTACTTATGCGAACCACCGCGCCAGCTGCGTTTTCGCATGTGAGTGTGTATCACATGGTGCCGGCCTGCCCGGTACGAGAGCAGCTGTGTGCGGCCTCCGAGGCCGACGGCTGCCACAACGACGACGGCCACCACGACGGCCAGGAATGCTGCTGTTAGTGTCCGTAATTCGCACTGCGGCGGCCGCTTAATGTAATTAATCTTTCGCGCTCGAGTCGAACCGCCCGTTCCGGCGGCGCTGGGCAGACGCAACCCGCCGGGCCTTCATGTGACCCCGTGACACTCACTCGGCAAGATCTGAAAAATTCTCTGTGGGGCCCGCGCGATACTCCCTCACCACCATCCCTGAGGAGATCGTTGCAAAACCGAAGTAACACCGGTTTCCCACCACCATGCCTCCGTCTGTGAACATCTACGCTGTCCTCGAGGACGACACCGCGAACGCCCCCGCGGTCGGCACCGGCGCCGTGCACCTCGAGAAGGGCGAGCCCAAGGTGGGCCAGAACACGAGCTCGAAGAAGCTGGACCAGAACCCGCGCGCGGACCCCGCCAAGGCGCGCAAGAAGCCTGCCGGCCCGCCCAGCAACGAGCGCACGCTGCGTGAGAACCGCGAGGGCGGCCGCGCGAACAACAAGAAGGTTGGCGTGAAGGAGGGCGCAAGCAACCACGCGAGCCGCCGCCACGACCGCAGCGACCGCCAGAACCTGAGCGGCAAGCGCGACACGGAGAAGCGCGTGCGCGCTGGCTGGGGCGACGACGCGAACGCGCGCGACGACGAGCTTGCTGGCGAGGAGATTGCGCAGGAGCAGGCGCAGACCGAGGCGGCCGAGGACGGCGAGGATGCGCGCGCCGTTGAGGCGCAGCGCGTGACGCTTGAGCAGTACCTGCAGAGCCAGCAGGCCGAGAAGTCGTCGCTGAACACGCGCAAGACGGGCGGTGCTGGTCTGTCGGCGAGCGACAAGTCGCCGCTCGCGAACGCGACGGAGCTGAAGCATACGCCCGAGGTCGAGGAGCCCGAGGCCCGCAAGAAGCTGCGCACGAAGCAGCGCAAGGAGGTGCAGACGCTGGAGCCCGACTTCAGCGCTGCGCGCCCCCTTACGCGCGGCGGCGACCGTGGTGACCGTGGTGACCGTGGTGACCGCAGCGAGCGCAGCGAGCGCGCGCCGCGCGCCCCGCGTGGCGACCGCCCCGAGCGTGCTGACCGCCCCGAGCGTGCTGAGCGCACTGAGCGTGCTGAGCGTGGCCCGCGCGGCCCGCGCGGCGACAAGCCGCGCGCTGAGCGCAGCGAGCGCGCGCCGCGCAGCGAGAAGGGCGGCAAGCCCGCCGCCGGCAAGTCTGGCGCGAAGCCGGCGGGCAAGGCTGCAGGCAAGCCTGCTGGCCAGCCGAAGACGCGCGGCCCGAAGGTCGACCTGTCGGCCCTGCCCACGCTCGGCTAAGCGTGTCGATGCGCCAGTGCACGGCCGCGCGCGCCTGAGCCGCGATTTTGTGCGCCGCCGGCAGCGCCGCCCGGCGCGAGCCTTTGGACAAGGAGGGCCCAAAAATGCCGAGTGGTTGCCGCTCGCCCTCTAATGCCCGGCCTTCGCGAACGGCCTCCGCGACCCGCGATCTTAAAAAGTAAATCATGTGGCAAGCCACCGTAGCTGTTCATATCATATCATATCCTCTACGCGACAGGGGGTTTGTTTTGTCTGCGAAGGCACGCGCGAACACAGTGTAATGCGGGCGCGCTAGCGAAGGCACGCAGCTCACTACGCGGATCTCACTACGCGCGCTTCCATCCAAGAGCAACTGCGGGCGAACGTAGGGAAACATAGTGGAATTGCCCGCTCGCTCGTCATATCTATTCATTAATTTTACGTAGGGGTATTTAGTGTTGCGGTATTTGGTTTCTTATTAGTCCAGCCAGTATTTTGGGTCCGCCCGCAGGCAGCTATGCGAAACATATGCGAAGCGCTCACTCCGAGCGCAGCTGCACGAGCGCGGCAATGGCGTCCTGCTCGCGCGGCGACGTCTGGCGCAGCGACGCGGGGCCCATGGCGCGCCAGTCCTCCTCGTCCGTGCCCTCGACCTCGTCGTCCTCGAGGCGCGCGCCAAGGCGCTCGTCGTCGAGGTCGTCGTCGCTGTCGTCGTCGCTGTCGCTGAACACGGCGCTGTCCTCGACGGCGCGCAGGCCCGGCGACAGCGGCGGCTTCGTGTCCGGGAGCTGGGCCGAGATGCTCTCGCGGTGCGCGGCCGAGTCTGTCGTGTGTCCGCGCACGGCCCAGCGGCCCCAGCCGACCTTCACGAAGTCGGCGCGCGGCGAGTCGAGCACGGCAATGATGAGGCGCCGCTGCTTCGACAAGCTGAGCTCGCCGAACCCGGGGATGGTGGCCGACAGGTGCGACGTGATGTGGCGGATCGGGAGCGGGCCCTGCATGGCGAGGAGGCGGCTGATCTTGTCGCTCGTGACGGCCGCGGCCGCGGCCACGGCGATGGGCGAGTGCGTGTTCAGCGGCTTGCCGTTCGCAGCGACGCCGGCCGACGCGCCCGGTTCGCCGTACGTAAACGACTGGGCGCGCTGCTTCGCGCGCGCAGACAGCGAGCTCGACTTCGAGCGCGCGCGCGCGGCCGGCCGCGGCGCCGCCGCCGCGCCGCTCGAGTTCCGCCGCCGCGCGGCGGCCAGCGCCGGCGGCTGTGCCGCCGCCGTCGACGAATAGGCGCGGCTCTTCGCCTTCAGCGGCTCGTGCGCGGCGGCCACTGAGCGCATTGGCGCGTCGCCGTGCGGCAGCGCGCCGCTGCCGGCCGTAGTGGCGGCAGCCGTCGCAGCAGCAGCCGTCGCGGCCGTCGGTGGCGGGCTCGCGAACGCGGCCAACGCCGGCGGCGGCTCGCTGCTGCGGGCGGCCAGCGGCGGCTCGTGGCGCTCGGGGCCTGGGCGGCCGAACGGCCCCGCGCGCGCCATCGACGCGACGTGGCTAATGGACGGCAGCGTGACCTTCGCGCCCTGCTGCGGCGTCGGCTGCATTTCCGGGAGCCGTCGGGATATTGGATCGTTCATGCTTTCTGCGCGCCAGGCCACTGAAATTTCAAAAGCGGCCTGGTTATAAACGAACGTGGCGATCGCTGCGTGGGCTCGGGGCCACCGTGCTTAATCAGGGTTCGTGCCCCCAATCACGCACTCTGCTCCCACGCGGGTTCATGCGGGGAGGCTGCGTGTTTGGACCGCGGGCGGCGTGGCGCACAGCAAGCTCGCTCGCAAACAAGCCGGACGGCCAGCGGTACCAGCTGAGCCGCGCCGCGGCCACTCACGGCGCCACTTAACCCGCTACTACCTGCCTGCCTTCCCGTTTCGGAGTATCATGCCAGGGTAAGGCCGGCGCAAGGATCGCATGTGGACCGACGGTCTAGGGCGCGCTCCTGGGATGGCTCACCTGACGATGCGTCACCGCCACACGGGCTGGGCTGCACGGGCTGGGGCTGCTTCAGCGGTGCTATAATTAAGCAAACGGCTGAAACGCGAATGCATTGCAACGCAACCCAACCCAACGTAACGTAAACCCAACCGTAAGCGAAACGACGCCGGCCGCCGGCCGCCGCGCCTGCTCGCCACAGTGTCGCGCACAAAGCCGCCGCGCGATGGCGCAATCTGCCGCCGTGTATTTCGTCCCCCACATCGGCGCGAGCCGCGATCTCGGGCCCCTCCTGTGTCGTCGCGGTGCCGAACCCGCTTTTTCCGAGGCTGACAGCGGGGCCCTTGCGCAGCTGGGATAGGGTGCTGCGGCCGCCGGCGGTGACTCACGCTGACGGTTGCGTTGTGTGGCAACCGAACGCGGCGAATTAATAACCGCCGGCCGCGCACGGCCGCGCCGCAGCGGCCGTCCTCGCCGCGTCCTCGCCCCGCGCCGGCATAGCCGCACTACGGCTGTATACACAGCAGCCGCGAGGCGCTGAAGCCGTACCGCAACGGCGCTCTTGTTATCGCCGCTGCGATTGGCCCTATCTTATCGCAGTTTCGCAGTGCGGAGTGCAGCGGAATGCTCGTGCATGGGCTTGCGTAAACCCCCAGCGAGTGTGCCCTCGGCGAGTGTGTCCTGCACACAGTAGCTAAGGCGCCGCCAGCTAAGATGCGGGAAACGCGTGAGTGCAGGGCCGCTTCAGATCTAGCATGTATTGTAAACGCCCGTAACTCTCGGTATTTGAAAGCCCTTTATGGCGACGAGTTGAACTGTATGTGCTTTACGGCAGGGCCGTGGGAACGTGCTGTGCCCCAAACGAAGATAGCGGCCTCGCATGCGTCGTCTGTGGAGCAGCCAGCTGCGTCCAGCTCCAGGCGCGGCGCGACGCGTGTGCCGTGGCTCTTCGCCCGCGCCGCACCGCAGACGAGCGCTCAAACGTTACGACAGCACGCACTGGCGTCACGACAACTACTTGGTTAGACATGCCGTAGTGCGTCGCAGTTCGTCCTCCACGCTAGCGTGAGCAGCATCTTCGAATCGGTAAAGCGTATGAGTATGAGACCAATCATTCTGAAAATGCCGTACTTTCAGTTAAGTTTAGTTATGTTAATATAAAATACTTTTTGAAGCGCTTAGTAGCCGAACTCAGCGAGCTTCGCCGACACCTCAGACGACTTCTCGCTGTTCTCGGCCGTGTGGAACTTCTTCTGCAGCGCAGACTTCTTGGCCCAGTAGGCGGCGCCCTTTGCCTTCCGGCGCTCCTCAAGACGGGCAACCACATCCTGGTATTGCCAGCCAACCTCGTGGCTGAGACGGCCAACCGTCGTGTACTTGCGGCCAGGCAGCAGGCGCAGCACGCGCATCGCCTGGGGCACAACAACACGCTTCTTCACAGCGTACGTCGGCGGGATGCCCTCGTACACCCGCAGGCGGTCAAGCGCAGCCTTGCCGCGCGCCGTCTTGTGTGCAATCATGCCGCGCACAGCCTTGTAGAAGATGCGGCTGGGCGCGCGGAAGTGGAAGGGACCCTTCGTCTTGTTGTAGCGCGTGGCCTTGCGCAGGTACGCGTGGTACTTCAGCTTGTTGCGGAAGAACTCGCCGCTGATGTTGAGCTCCTCCGCGCGCACAACCGTGACGTGCTGGCCGTTCAGGACCTGCTTCGCCACAATCGACGCAAGACGTCCAAGCAGATGCGCCTTGGCGTCAATCACAATCTCCTTCTCAAAGGTGTTCATTATTATACCCAGGCTGGTCTGCAACACGAACAGTCGTCAAAGGTCCTTTTCCAAGAACATCATCATCTGCCGCCCCGCCAGAGTTCCATGAGTCGAGTCACCTGACAACTCCGAAACCTCCCAACCGCGGCCGCGTCGCCCACGCCCACGCAGTTTACGCTAACCGACTTAGTAACAGCCCTCGAGCCCTAAGCTTGGGCGAGAACCAAGCTCGTCGCTGCCCAAACCCGCAGCTAAACCACAGCCATAACCTCAACCATAACCTCAACCACAACCACAGCCATAACCACAGCCATAACCACAGCCATAACCACAGCCATAACCACAGCCATAACCACGGCCATAACCACGGCCATAACCACGGCCATAACCACGGCCATAACCACAGCTATAGTCACAATTACCTCAACCATAACCTCTACCACAAACAGGGCGCCGTCTCTAGCCAGCAGCAGCCGTGGCCGTCGCGCAGCTGCGAGCTATCCACAAGCCGCTTAATCACATAAGACAGCGCTGCAGAGGCCGCTGCCCATAGCCCAGTATAAGCAATGTAAAGAGCTTCATCATTTACGCGTTTACAAAAGTGTCCGAGTAAGCATACCTTCTCCGCGCGCAGCTGTGACGGCAGCTAGTACCACAGGGCGCCACGAACTTCCGCGAGACTGTAATGCTAACACTGGAGGCACAGGCACAGGCGCGGAGTGCAGACGCATACGGCTTTTACATTATTCTGAATCTTTTCCATATATCCCAGATACTTATTAGGAAATGCTATGTTCGGTTCTCCCACTGCTTCAGTACTGGCATATCCGGGCCTGGCGGGCGAGGCCCCTTTGGCGCTAGCCCTGGCGGGCTGGAGCCGGGCGGCGACACGCCGCTCAGGTCCTCCGCATGCTTCGAGTGTGCTTCCTTCGCGGGCTCCTCCCCCGACAGCGTTCTCGACGAGCCATTCGTCGACACATTATTATTGTTCGGCGTCGACTCGAGGTTCATATATTTCCACAAAGCCGGTGAGCTCTCGGGCGCCGCGCTGCCGTTCGGCGGCGCCAGCCGCACTCCGGGGCCAACGAGCGGCGTTTGCGTGTCGTCGCCGCCGAGGGGCCGGGCCAGCCGCGCCGGCGTCTCGCTGCCAAAGTAGGGCCCTTGGCGCCCATCCGTAGCCGACTCGTGTTTCGGCTCCTCGGTGCGAGGCGCACCGCCCATGGGCGGCTCCGGCGACTGCAGCGCGGGCGCGGCCGCAGATGCGCCCAAAGGTGCGGCCGTAGGTGCGCCCGCAGGAACGCCCGTAGATGCGCCCGTAGATGCACCCGTAGGTGCGCCCGTAGGTGCACCTGCAGGGTGCGGTCCTGCGTACGCGGGAAATGGAGGCTTCGTGTCGTCGCCTGTGTTCTCGCTTTGCGAATTCGAGCGCGACAGAGACTCGGAATGCGGCTGCGAATTCGAGCGCGTATGGGAATGGGAATGCGAGCGGGAATGCGAGTGCGACCGAGTGCGCGGCTCCCTGTCCGACTCGTTCTTATATGGCTGCTCCATCTTACGCGCGCGGTATAGCGGCTGCGCCTGAAACTCCTCGCTCTCGCGCTCGCCGGACCCAAAGCGTCCTTCGGACTGCCCTGCATTATGCGGCTGCATTGGTGGCATCATCGGTATCATTGGCGGCTGCCCCGGCTGTTGCGGAGGCATATACGGCATACCAAACGGCTGCATGTACTGGAACGACTGGAGCGGGAACGGGTTCCCATTAGCGTCCTGGAACGGCATGGCCATGGGGAAGCCCGCTGGTGGCGGCTGTTGGTGCGGCGGCGCAGCCTGCGGTTGGTCGCCGCCGTTGTCGCGGGGGTTCGGCCGCGGCGGCGCCGCCTGCGGCATGGCTGGCGACCCCTGCGCCGGTGCCATGAGGGGTATGCCGCCGTATCCGGGGTGGCCAAACGGCGGCTGGCCCGGCGGCATGGGCGGCATCATCGGCGCGGGGCCATGCATGCCGTTGTCGAGCGGTGCACGCGGCGGGACCGTGCGCACGGGGTGCACGTCGCGCACGGGCGACCGGCGCGGGCTCACGGCGCGGTTACGGAACTGCTTGCCCGTAGTCGCCTTGCGAATTAGGTCGTCCTTGTACTCAGGAACGATGTGCCACTTCGAGCCCTTGCCGGGCTCGTGTTCCTTGCGCGCGACCTTCTCGAACGCCTTGTTCAACGACAGGTTATGGCGGATCGAGTTCTGCCAGCCCGGCTTCGAGTGCCGGTAGAATGCGTAGTGGCGCGAGATCCACGCGTAGATGTCGGCCAAAGACATCATGTGGTCCTCCGTAGACAGGATGGCCTGCGAGATCATGGTTGCGTACGAGAACGGCGGCTTGATATCCTTGCAGTCGTCGGATCCGAGGTCCTGCTCGAATCCCTGACCGGCGGCGACCTGCGGCCGCGACACAATGGCGACGCCGCGCGGGTAGCTCGAGCCGAGCGGTTCAGTCCCGGGCGCTTCGCCGCGCAGCTCCGGCGGAGCCAGCTCGTTCGACGGCCGCTTTGCGTGCTGGCGCGACTCGCGAGCCCTTTCTACAAACATGGACGCGACGAGCGGCTCTGCGTCGGGCAGCACAAACATCATTTGCGCAATGCCGACCTCGAGAACATGTCCCGAGCGCAATGCAACAGTCATGTCCTTCTTCACGGGCTGCCCGTCCACGCGGATGCCGTTGCGGCCCTTTACAGTGACCTCCCACTGGCGCTTCTGCAGGTTGTAGTTGATGACGGCGTGCTTGCGCGACACGATTTTGTAGGGGCTGAGGTCAATATCAACATGGTCCTCGGACTCGGCTGCGGCGCGGCCAATCACGATCTCGAGCTGCTGCACGTAGAACGTCCAGTTGCGTCCGGCCAGCTTCGCGTACGCCTGCACCTGCTTGTCGGCCGTGCGCGTGTTCGAGTGCACGCGCGCAACCTCTGTGTCGTCCGGCACGTTCAGGTGGCATATGATGTAGTCGACGTCCAGCGGCGATTGCGGCACGACCCGGTCGGCCCCACCGTGAGCGGCCGTCGGCGGTGTGAGCTGCCGCACTGCGCGCGGCGCCGCGGGCGCCTCTCTCATCGGCGACGCTGCCGCGCGCGCGCCGGCCGCGCCCGCGTCCGCGCCATACTGCGGCGCCTCGTCCTTCACGCGTTTCGCTGCCGGGAAGGCGCCGTCGCCGGCGGCTCCAGGGCTCCCCTCGCGCTTTCCGAGGGACATGCCGTGCGCTTGTTTTGTTTGGTGCGACAGGATGTAAACAAAGAACCGTGGTTACTAATACAGGCGGCGCTCCACCATTAGCGCCGGCGCAGAACTGCCCCTGCCACAGCACAGATAACGAGCGGCGCGCGCCGCCGCCCGCAGCGCTGCCGGCCGGCAAAATAACGAAAACACGACTATTTAGGCATTTGTTAGGCCGCGGCGCGCAGGGAATCCGTGCTGTGCGGTCGCGGCAAAAGCGCACCGCTTATGTACTATTTACGTTCTAGCTAGCTTTACGGCCGACGACGGCAACAGCGGCGGCAGCAGCGGCGTGCGAACCGAGCACGGCGAACGCCCCTTGGCCTGTGCTCAGAGCCGGGTTAGAAAAAGCTTCTCGTCTTAAGCTGCTATGCGCATCGCAGCGTCTCATCGCAGCGTCATGCGCTGCGCGTGCCTTGCCTAAACAACGTTCGAGCTTAATGCGCCCGATAGTCACCAAACGGGTGTGTGCGGTTAGGGTCGCGGCGGACGTGGCAGCACATCGTTTGCGCCAGCCGGCGCCTCGAAGGTCCGTGAGCGCGATGGCGCCGGCCAGCGCCTCGCCCAATGCGTCACGGCGCCGCAATGACTCAACCTCACTTGACTCATTGTGTGCGTGCGCCCGCATTGGCGCTGGCTGCAGTCATCTCTGGCATTACTGCGCGCCAGCTAATGGTGTTTGCGCATTTAATTAACACGCTGGCTCTGGGTACCTAATTAGGGCCAGGGTACGTTTTTAGCAAATTTACAGCGTCACCTTGCATGTGTTCGAAGGTCAGTGCACGCGCCAGCCTGGCCGCGCGCGTCGGGCCGAGTGCGCGCGCGCTTTTAGGTGGGTAGTGCTTTAGTTTGACTATTAGATTTAAGTGCTTAATGGATGGTCGCGCGAATTGCCACGCATCGGGGCATTTTGGCGGCTCCTCTGTTGCAGGGGGGAGCCTTCACCCCGTGCCAGGCTGCATAAGGGTTTGCCGTGTGGCTCAGAAAGCGAGGCCTATGCTGGGGCAGCGGCAAATGAGAACCCAAGCAGAGGTCGTAAAACCGCCCGGCACCCCTCCCCTCGCCCTGCACGCGAACAAAGCGTTTTTTTCATGCGGTCACCTTTAGTCACTGCCCGGATTTCGTATCTGTTAGGGCTGTCGCTGCATGCAGCGCTGACATAACACGCAAATTTTTTTTCCTCCCAATTTTTTCATGCCACTCCAAAAAAAGAATATATAAGCGCTGTAGGCGTGGAACCTCCACAGCAACCGAATTTCTGTAGAACAAAATGGGCAAGGAAAAGCTTCATATTAACATCGTTGTTATCGGCCACGTCGATGCCGGCAAGTCGACCACCACCGGTCACCTCATCTACAAGTGCGGTGGTATCGACAAGCGTACCGTCGAGAAGTTCGAGAAGGAGGCTGAGGAGCTCGGCAAGGGCTCCTTCAAGTACGCCTGGGTGCTTGACAAGCTGAAGGCTGAGCGTGAGCGTGGTATCACCATCGACATTGCTCTGTGGAAGTTCGAGACGCCGAAGTACAACGTCACCGTCATTGACGCCCCCGGCCACCGTGACTTCATCAAGAACATGATCACCGGTACCTCGCAGGCTGACTGCGCCATCCTCGTCATTGCTTCTGGCCAGGGTGAGTTCGAGGCTGGTATCTCGAAGGACGGCCAGACCCGTGAGCACGCTCTTCTTGCGTTCACCCTTGGTGTCCGCCAGATGATCGTCGCCATCAACAAGATGGACTCCGTCAAGTGGGCCGAGGCTCGTTACGATGAGATCGTCCGTGAGGTCTCGAACTTCATCAAGAAGGTCGGCTTCAACCCCAAGGAGGTTCCCTTCGTCCCCATCTCTGGCTGGAACGGCGACAACATGCTGGAGGCCTCGCCGAACTGCGGCTGGTACAAGGGCTGGACCAAGGACACGAAGCAGGGTTCGTACAAGGGCAAGACCCTTCTCGAGGCTATCGACGCCATCGAGCCCCCCTCGCGTCCCACTGACAAGCCCCTGCGTCTTCCCCTGCAGGATGTCTACAAGATCGGCGGTATCGGAACTGTGCCTGTCGGCCGTGTCGAGACCGGTATCATCAAGCCGGGCATGGTCGTCACGTTCGCTCCCGCTGGTGTCACCACTGAGGTGAAGTCCGTCGAGATGCACCACGAGTCCATCGCCGAGGGCCAGCCCGGTGACAACGTTGGCTTCAACGTCAAGAACGTCTCGGTCAAGGACATCCGCCGTGGTAACGTGTGCGGTGACTCGAAGAACGACCCCCCCATGGGCTGCGCTTCGTTCACGGCTCAGGTCATCATCTTCAACCACCCTGGCCAGATCGCCGCCGGCTACTCGCCGGTTCTTGACTGCCACACGGCCCACATTGCCTGCAAGTTCGCTGAGCTGCAGACGAAGATTGACCGCCGTACCGGTAAGTCGACGGAGGAGAACCCGAAGTTCATCAAGGCTGGTGACGCGGCCATCGTCAAGATGATCCCCACCAAGCCCATGTGCGTCGAGACCTTCACTGAGTACCCGCCCCTTGGCCGTTTCGCCGTCCGTGACATGCGTGTCACTGTCGCTGTCGGTGTCATCAAGGGTGTCGACAAGACCCAGGGCACCTCCAAGGTCACCAAGTCGGCTGCCAAGGCTGCCAAGAAATAGATTAGTTAGTTCTTTTTTTTTAGCTAATTTAATTTCTTTTCGTCATGTAAAGTTGATCGAATCTCCAACCAACCGTTTACAAACTAAACTGGCTAGCTAGCCACCACACAAGCTGGCTACCACGCAAGCTGGGTAACATTCCACGAACCGTGTTTGAACTGGCTAGCCACCGTAAAAACTGGCTAGCATACAAACCAACGAGCGCTGCGATAATGTAATTCGCAGACGAGCGCGGCGATTATCACATGGATTAGCCCTTCTTCCTGTCTTATCAATGATAAAAATATAAGCCATGGCTCAGTGGCGAGCCGCGCTTTGTTTTTCCAGCATGGCCGTCGCACAGTACTGCTACTCCACACTGTTACTCAAACTACTACTAGCGTCACTAAATAGTTAGGCTATTTCGATGGCCCCTCACGGCATTAGGCTCGGCTGCAGCTTAGGCTTATTGGCGGGACGGCGTCCGCAGATGGCTGCCGAGCCCCTACCGAGGCTTTGTGTCTCTCTGCGTGGGCACTTTCGCGCGCGGCTTTCGCCGTCCGGCCCCTACATTTACTGCTAAATATAACGCTTGCTAGCGGCTACCCCTGCAGTGCTGACCCGCATTGTTGGTAATGCAGCGGTATTTCGCTGTCAGCAGCTGCTCGTGCTGCTGTTAGGGCTGCGTGCGCTCATTTGAGCTCGTTTCGAGCTGGGGGTTTTTCTTAGGAGCTGCCGTTAGCGCCCATATTTGCGGCCAACTCCGAAACCAAAAAGTACTGGGATTGCGGACACAAGCACTCCAATTAACGCCTTTTAGCCGCGGGCGTTCGCATTTCCGTGGTTTTTGTGAATCGCACTCATGGCCGTACGAGGCGCCGATCCCGGCCGTCTACACGTTTGTGTGCGGCGCGTATATAGTCAAACGTTGTAGCAGAATAGAGTGGATGCAAGTACGGAGGTGATTATATGTGCGCTCGTCCCATATGGAGCATTGCTGATTCGAGTAAGCGCGGTTCGCGCAGCAGTGAGTGGTCCAGATCGGGTGCGGGAGGTTCGGCACAGGGTGACGCACACCCCGCCTCGAGCGTTAGCTAAGCCACAGATATCGTCGCTGCACAGAACTGCATCAGATCTGCACAGACATGCAGGATGTCAAACGTGACACTGGCGCGTGACCCGCGCAGGAAACTCTGGGTGAGCCAGTGGCGTTCTGGCCGATGTGCCGTTCCGCCTGCGCGAGCTCGGGCGTCAAAGCCATGCGACCAGGGCCAGCACCGCCCCGTCCGTACGAGGCGGCGGCGGCACGCCAGCCAAACTCCGCGCCGCGCCGCAGGTCCGGTGCTCAGGTCCGGTGCCGCGTGGTGCACGGATGAGCACACTTTTTTAGCCATGGGTAGCGGTATCTCGAACAGGGCCCGCGTCAGGCGGTCAGCGTAGGCCCGCGCGGTGGAGCCATCTCTGCATATGGCCGCAGGGTCGCGCCAGATCCGGGCTGCCCTAGGGGGAGAACCCTCAGGCCCCGCCAATAATGCCGCGGGGCGGGGGCGATCGCGGCGAGTCTGCGGCGAGAAAGGGCAGCTCACGTTCTCGATAAGCATGTGGGCGAGTGCGAAGCCCTAGCCCCTCGGCACCCTCCAGCCCTTGACCCCTCCCAGCACGACGCTTGCATGGCGACTTATATACGCGCGGCGCCCGAGTTAGCGCTTCGTTTTAGATGGCAGTTGTGCTCGATGCTATGAAGAGGACGCTTTCTAGCGGGCCTGTGCTCGCCATGGGTGTGCCCGTCCCCGATGAGAATGACTACCTGTGCCGGTGGGACGGGTGCGGCATTAATTTTGCGTCGGGCGAAGAGCTTTATGACCATCTCTGCACGGATCACGTTATAAGAAGACCGAAGCACTACGGCGGGCTTGCTGCCGGTGCGAGCGACGGCGTGCGTGTGTCGGCACTGCCACGCGCGCCGCACACGGCCGCGAGCGGCGACGATCCGGCGCGCCTCTACTGCCACTGGAAAAACTGCAGCGTGACCGTGCAGAAGCGCGACCATATGACCTCGCACATCCGCATCCACATCAACATGAAGCCGTACTCGTGCGAGCAGTGCGACAAGAAGTTTAAGCGCACGCAGGATCTGAAGAAGCATCTGCGCACGCACCCCGAGGATAAGATGAAGCCAAAGCCGAAGCCGAAGTCGAAGCTGAAAGCGAAGGCTCCCACGACCGCCACAAACGCCGGCGCCGTCGCCGCCGCTGCTGCTGCGGCGGCTGCTGCGGCTGCTGTCTCGCCAGCACCTGCACCTGTATCGGCAGCCGCACCCGTGGAGGCGGCAGTAGCGAAGCCCGTTGTAGGGGCGCGGCGCGCTGCGCCCGCCGTTCGCACGGCGAGGAAGCGTAAGCAAGAGGAAGTGCCATACTCGAAGCGCGTGTGTACGAAGACGCAGGAGCTGCAACTGCAGGAGCTGCGCGAGCTGAGCAGCGGGTCCGCGTCGGACCCCGAGAAGCAGCGCGCCGTGGCGGCCTCATTGACGCTGCTGGCGGATGTACATAGCTCGCAGGTGAAGCCTGAGTTCAGCGAGCAGCTAGCGGAGCGCCTCGACACGATCTCGCTCATTCTGAAGGACGAAAAGGTGCTGCAGCATGTGCACGAGACGGTGACGCGGTCGAACATCAATACGAGCGAGCAGCTTGGCCAGCTGAACGAGTTTCTGGAGCAGGTCACGTCGAGCATTACGGAGCAGCAGATGTCGATGCGCATGAAGCACGAGGAGCAGCCGCTCAGCGAGGTTGTGTACACGAGCATGAAGCCCATGTTCCCGCCGCTGCCGTTCGAGCCCGGCACGGAGGCGGACTTTTTGAGCGGGCCGAACTACTTCACGGACATGCTTGATGCTGCGCCGCAGCACTTTGTGGAGCCGAAGCCGCTGCGGTGCCGCCGCGCCCCCGGGGCTGCGGCGGACGCCGAGCGGCACATGGACCGGTTTGGCGCGCAGCGGCCCGAGCCGCGCCCAAGCATGCATCGCGCGGCGCCGCCGCCCACGCATCGGCACGTGGCAAACGAGAGCCCCGAGCTTTTGGCGCCGAGCTCGGCCGACGCCGGTGCAGAGATGCACTTTGACCGCATGTTCAAGGACGCGCCGGATTTGTGGGGCAATGCGCCGCTGCTCGAGGCGCCCGACGCGGGCGAGGAGCCCGACGTGTCCGACGCTCTTGACTACTACCTGAGCCAGATGGAGACGCAGATGACGGCCGCGCACACGCTGGAGGTGACGTCCGGTCTACGGACGCTCATCAGCGACGCCATGGAGCCCGGCGTGCGCGAGCCCGAGCCGGAGGAGCCCGAGTCGCCGGCGCAGTACAACTACCGAAAACAGCAGGCGTGCTTCGCGGGCAACCCAGCCCCGCATCATCAGTACTACGCGGCGGGGCCGCATCATAGCAGCGCGCCCTACGCACATGCCGGGCACAGCACGGCCGCGCCCGGCCCCGCGCCGCTCGTGCAGCATCCCGGCGTCTACGGAGACTACCGCGCAGACGCGCGCTTCTAACGAACGATCTGGCCGTCCTATTTATTCTACTAGCAGCCCTTGTTAATACCCATTTATTCATTAGATTTTCGAATACTACTCACACTAGGGCAAATGGCGGCGGCCATGGCGATCGAAACTACATCATCGCACGCGTGCGAAGCTCAACTGCGTCGGCGCATGGCCCGCGCCGCGAACGAGAACGGCCACGAGAACCGCGTCGGCAGCCAGCCGCAGCCAGCCGTAGCCAGCCGAAGCCAGCCGCGAATTGGCTTGCCACGTATCTAAGAGAAACACAAAGTAAGCATGAAAGCTGTTTACACCAGCCATTAATTTTAATTCCGGCGCGCGTTTTGCCGGCGCTGTTTGCCGGCGCTGCTTGCCGGTTGTCCGCGCGCGCTGCCCGAGGGAGGAGGCGTAGGGTAGGGTTACCTGGGGGCAGACTTAGGTGAGCGGGATTTTATTTTTTGTTCGCAATGACGAAGGTCAACGTCAGTGGCCGGTCATGGAAGGACGAGCACAAACCCGTGCGCAAGAACTCGCCGTGGGAGCTGAAGCAGAAGGAGAAGCTGCAGCTCGAATTGATTAAGGCGAAGGAGCGGCAGCTGAAGGAGGACAAGCAGCGGCGCCATGACGAGCACGTCAGCCGCATCAAGGAGCGCCGCGAGTCGAAGGCCGAGCGCGAGCGCTACGAGAAGATGGCCGCCGTCATGCACAAGAAGCGCGTGGAGCGCGTGCGAAGACGAGAGAAGCGCAACAAGCTGCTGAAGGAGCGGTGAGGCGGCCGCGCCTCACTCGAACCACGCGCACATCGCGTCGCAGCGGCCCTGTAGAAACATATAATTTATTTCTGTACTCCCCATTGCCTTGAGCTGCTCGACGTCGGACGTGCGCGGCAGGTAGAGCACGATCTTCATGTAGCCCTGCCCGCGCGCGTAGTCAAGCAGCGCCTGCACGGGCGGGTTGCACTTGTTCACGTCGAACACCTTGTAGTTCTTGTAGGCCGGCCCGCCCCACTCCGGGCTCGAGAAGAAGAGGGTTGTGGCCGGGTCGAGCTCGGCGGCGGCGCGGCAGTCGAAGCGCAGCACGTCGCCGCTGTAGAACCAGATCGAGTCGCTCACGCCGTAGACGCCCGCGTTGTGGCGCGCGTCCTCGAGGTTCTGCTCGTCGAGCTCGACGTACGCGACGGGCAGCCCCGCGCGCGCAAACGCAATCGAGTTCCCACCAGCGCCGCCGCAGCCGTCAACGACGCCGGCCACGCCCTTCGCAACGGCCTCGGCCGCTATGCGGTTCGCGATCTCCTCGCGCGTGACGCTGTAGCGCATCGTGTCGCTGAGGCGGATGCCCTCATCGAACTTCGAGAACAGGCTATGCGGCTGGTACGAGTTCGGGCCCACCACCATTATGCGCGCCGGTGCGCAGCCCGCAGCGGGCAGGGCCGGCTTTAAAGAGGTCGTGCGTTTAGGTCATCAGCGCGCGTGCGCGCGCGCGCGCCGCAGCCTGCACAAATGCGGCTACTACAAGCGCGGCGCCACCGCACACCGAGGCGCGCCGAGGCGCCCGCGGTGGTAACTGCTCATTTTTCCGCAGCCGCCCTAAATTGTCCGCTGCGTGCGCGCGGCCGCCGACGCGGCGCATCGTGCGCGCTCGCCGGCCTGCGAAGCAGAGACCTAGCCCAGGCGCTCGCGCCCTTCTTAGTCGCGCCCCCGCCCCAGCGCTACGGGCATGGCTGCGTTGTCCGTGAAGCCCGACTACGCGTACCTGCGCCTGCGCTGCGACCCGGCCACGACGGACGCCATCACGTGGAAGCTCGCTGTCGTGGCGGCGCTGTCGCGCTTCGGCGGCGTGCACTGCGCGGCGCTGCCCGTCGACGTGCTGCACATCGCCGCGCACGGCGAGCACAGCGAGGCGCTCGTGCGCTGCCCCGCCGCGGACGTCGAAATGGTCAGCGCCGGCCTCAGCTCGACGCAGGACGGCCTCAGCATCCGCGTGCTGCAGATGAGCAACTGGCTACCGCTGCTCGCGTGACTTCGTGACGCCGCCGCCGCCGCCGCTGCCGCCGCGCCGCGCCGCGCCCTGGCCCGACGGCTTCCCTGACGACTTGCGTGCTGGCTTGCGGCCGGCTGCCGCAAGCACGGCCGCCATGGGGTCCGCGTCGGCCTTGCGCGCGGCGTCGCGCGCCGTGCGCGTCTCGGCCTGCTTCTGCGCGAGCGCCGCCGCATCGAGCTTGCGCGCGCCCACCAGCAGCGAGCCCTCGCCGTGCACGCTCGGCGGCGGCCGCGCCGGCCCGTGGTGCGCGTACATCCACGCGAGCTTGTCGCGCGCAGAGCCGTCGCCGTCGCCGCCGGCCGCCGCGCGCTCGGCGGCCAATTCCTCGCGCCGCCGCTCGGCCTTTCGGCGCGCCTCTATCTCATCCTCCTCGCGCTTCTGCACGCGCGCCTTGTTCGTCGCGTTGCCGGGGTGCCACGACTTTTTCGAATTGAGGCTCATGGCGGCTGCAACGACCGAGCGCCGTGATACATGCAGGACGACCTTAAATGGCGGCGACGTGGGCGCGGCGTGACGGCCGCACCCACGCTAGTTTTGCCGAGCCGAGGCGCGCCGCGCCGCATTTACGTTATGATGCGTTTTGAATAATGATTTGATTAATGCCATATGTACGTACTTCGCCCTAATGTTTTGTGTATGACTACGAGATGCGTCGCGTCGATACCATTAATGAGCAGCGCTGCGCAGCGCCGGAACTTCTGCACAGATGCCGTGCAGCAGCATGTTCAGCTGCCGGCTGAGCAGTGCATCGAGTGGCGCATTAGACTAATACGTAGTGAGGCTCCAAGGGCGAAAAAGAGGCTTCAGGAGCTGCCGCCCGCAGCAAAACTATGAGCACGGTAAAGGCTCAGCTTCGAGCCATTAACTCAGTACTAGAACTGTTGAATCACATACTTAGTCGCTATTGTCAGGGGCCAGCCAGCCACGCACGCGCTTTGTGCTCGTCCTCGGTGCCTACTTAGAGCGGCTCGGCGAGCACGAAACGCATCCGCGTGCAGCGTGTCTAACGACGAACTCGAGCACAACGGGCTAACAACTACGTTGTCATAGCTATAGCTGCTCGGACGCTCGGGCGCGTCCAGTGCAGCGGCTAGCTAGCGCCTGCGCTTGAACCATTTCGCATATCGCGGCTGGAAAAAAAACAGGATAGTTTTATATTAAGTTTAGTTGGGCGCACAGTTGCTGCTCAGGGACCGGCGCAAACTGTCATAACTTAGCGGTTCTTGTAGAAACCGATGTCGGCAGCCTTCTCACGGAAGCACTGACGCGAGAGGTCGAGGCCGTACTTGCGGATGAGCGCGTTGCGCGAGCCGGTGATGCGGCACTCGCGAGAGCCCTTGCCGTAGCGGCGAGGGTGACTGAACCAAATGTTCTCGTGAGACATCTTCTTTGTTGCTGGAGACGTACGACGACGAGGCAGGGAGGAGGAAATACTGAACACTTTTCAGCAGGGCAAGGACGCACCTCCTCCTCGGCCAGCGCCTGACTTGTGTCACGTGCGCCGCGAAAAAATAGTGTGGATTACTCCACGATATGGCTGGCCCGCCTCGGCGCTGAAAAGTTCTCCTGCTTAGGTGCGCGGGCCCTGAGCCCTGGCTCATTGGGGAGAAAGCGGCGGCGGCGGCGGACCCCAAAAAGATTTGGAAATATTTCCACAAAAAAATGAGGTAATCGAGATCGCGCTCCTCAGTGGTCTGCATATTGAATGGCGCACCGGCCGACGCTGAAGAAGCGGCAGAAGGCCTTCAAAAGTCGCCACGGCTCGAAGGGGGCCATCAAGGATTCCGCCAAGGGCCGTGTCGAGAAGGCCGAGAGCGCCAATGGCAAGAAACATGTCATGTCGAAGCTCGAGCGCCGGAACCTGAAGAACCAGGTCAAGGCCGGCAAGCAGACGGCACGCGCCGAGCAGTCCAAGATCTTCGACGGCCGCAACGGCGTGCCCCGCAACGTGGCCATCATCCCGCTCACGGCGGACATAAGCAGCGTGGACGTGGCGCAGCGGCTTGCCGCGTCGCTCGACGCCGCGCAGGAGGGCCGCGGCGTAATAAACGTCGGCAAGTTCCGGCAGCGGCTGAGGCTGTTTGTGCCTGAGTTCGCGAACTTTTTCGATGTGCTCGACGCGGCGCGCGGCGCCGACTTCGTGCTGTTTGTGCTGTCTGCGAACACGGAGATCGACGACTATGGCGAGCAGATCGTGCGCTGCATTGCCGCGCAGGGCGTCTCGACGTGCCTCGGCCTCATCTGGGGCCTTGCCGGCTCGAAGCGCGACGTGAAGGAGCAGGACGTGCGCACCTCGCTCACGAGCTGGTTCTCGCACTTCTTCACGGGCGAGCGTCTCTACAGCCTCGACAGCGACGCCGAAGTTTCCGTGGCTGGGCGTCAGGTCTGCCAGAAAATGCCGCGCGGCATCCACTGGCGCGACGAGCGCGCCTACGTCGTGGCCGAGCACGCGACGGTCGTGGGCGCGAACATGGTCGTGCAGGGCTACGTGCGCGGCCGCGATCTGTCGCCCCTGCAGTTCATGCATTTGCACGGCTACGGCGACTTCCGCATCTCGCGCATGCACCTCGCGGACGAGTCGCAGGCGTGGGAGCCCAGTGTCGCGCGGCCGCTCACGGCGCTCGTGCCCGAGGCCGACGCCGTGGCCCTGCACGCGGCTGAGGACGTGGCCGAGGACAGTGCTGCGCCGCAGGGCGTGCGCCTCGACGGACACACAGACGTAACGGCCATCATTGAGGCGAACGCCGAGGACAGTGGCCCGCAGCAGGCGCGGCATGTGCCGAAGGGCACGTCCGACTACCAGGCGGCCTGGTTCGTCGAGGGCGAGGACTACGGCAGCGATGCTGATGGCGATGCTGATGGCGATGCTGATGGCGATGCCGATGCCGACGCCGTGCTCACTGACGAGGAGGGCGATCTTGTGGACGGCGCGCGCGCGTCTGATGACGAGTCCGATGGCATGGACGACGACATGGACGGCATGGACGACGATGACGACGATGACGACGATGACGACGAGGCCGAGGCGCGCAGGAACATGACGCCCGAGGAGCGGCGGGCCCGCGAGGCGCAGGATGACCTTGAGTTCCCAGACGAGGTCGAGCTTGACCCGAAGGGGTCGGGCAAGGAGCGCCTGCGGCGGTACCGCGGCGTGCGCAACATCCGCAGCGCCGAGTGGGACGCACTTGAGGCGGATCCGCGTGCGCCGGCCGAGTTCGCGCGGCTGTTCCGGCCGGGGAACCTAGTTGCCGAGCGGAACCGCGTATCGAAGCATCTCGACGCGGGCGCGCCCGTTGGCTCGCGCGTGGTTATTTATCTCGAGGGCGCGGCGCCGGCCGACGCGAAGGACCCCGCGCCGCTCATTGAGCGCGGGGCTGCGCTCATCGGCTTCTCGCTGCTGCCCGGCGAGGAGAAGCTTGGCTACGTGAGCACAACGATTGGGCTCGACAGCGAGGTCAGCTCGCCCGTGAAGTCGAAGGAGCAAGTAATTGTGCAGTACGGCCCGCGGCGGCTGCTTGTGCAGCCGCTGTTCAGCCAAGGCGGCCACGCCGACAGCGCCGTGTCCAAGTACAGCCGCTTTTTGCACCCCGGTCGCGGCGCCGTGGCCACGTTCATTGCGCCCGTGCTGCTCGGGAATGCGCCCGTCGTGTACTACAACCTGAACACGGAGTCGCCGCTGCGAATAGTCGGGTCCGGCACCGTGCAGGACTCGGATGCGGACCGCGTCATCGTGAAGGCTGCGATTCTGACGGGCGTGCCCGTGAAGATCCACCGCAAGCTCGTCACGGTGCGGCACATGTTCTACTCGCGCGCGGACGTCGAGTGGTTCAAGGCCGTGCCCCTCTACACGAAGCTCGGCGCGCACGGCTTCATCAAGGAGAGCCTCGGCACGCACGGCCTGTTCAAGGCCACGTTCGACAAGAAGATCCGGTCCGAGGACACGATTGCGCTGCCCCTGTACAAGCGGGAGTGGCCGCGCATCGCTGCGCCGGCCCCTATTTAAAGATAAACGTGTATATTGACTGCCGCGAGGCTGTAATGAGACGATTCAAGGCTTATTTGTAGCTCTTAGAACTGCGACTGAATAGTACGCTATGCGACTAGAGAAGTATGTGATGCGACTAGTGAAGTGTACCATGCGACTAGTGACTAGTGAACGCTAGTAGAACGTCATGCGGCTGAGTTGCGAACGCTAGTAGAACGCCATGCCGCTGCGTACACGAGTGTTCATCAGTGCATAAGTGTGCACGCACGAGCGCGGTTCAAAGAGAAGCATTAGCGAAGGAACAGGCAGCGGCTGGGAATTGACCTGGCAGCCTAGCTGGTCGGTCCGAACTCATCCGCGCTAGATAGTACTTGAATTTAGACTCTGTGAAGGGCGACGAGCACGGAGCGGTCTTAGCGGCGCCTGTTCACAGCAATTGTAGACGTGCGGCGGGCGCACAAAAACAGAATAGGAGGGGCACGCAGGTGCAAAGCAATGACCGGCCGCAATACAACACAACATAGCGCTAAATATAGTCGGCAGCAGGAACGGTGCTTGGCAGAGCTTGGCCGCGCCAGCCGCTCGATGGCGCCAGTAGCATTTTAGGTTTCGGCGCGGCGGCCCGCCGCACGCAGCACGAATCGCACGGCTAAGCGGCGCGGGCGCAACCTTGGGACCGCGCACGCTGGCAATTAAGCTATGTAGATGAGTACGGCATATTGAGTCGCCACTTACGCCGTCAGGCGGGATTGACGTGCGTGCCGCGGAAGCATGAGCAGGCATGCACGCGCATGACGCCGCGCGGGCGCGACGGTATTGCGGGACTCAGTTGAGTCAGCCCGCGATCGCAGGTTCGGCGCTCGTTTACCTTTGCCCCATTTGCAGGCGGGCGCGCCGCGTGGCGTGGGCCAGCGGCGCACTACACATATAAATGGGCGGCGAGCGGTGCGGCAGGGCCCGCGCGTGGCCGGCGCCAAACGCGATTTGGCCGATCGGTGCGCAGCCGTCACGGCCCAGCAGCGCTGCTCGCACGCGGCGCATCTTGTTGACGCGCACCGGGCCCCGCGCATAGCGCCGGCTCGTGTCACGGTCCCGCAGCCGGCGGCGGCCAAGCGTAGAGCGGCGGTGATCGCTGCCCATGCGGCACACGGACGCGGCCGCAGATTAACCCGTTACGGCGCGAGATCCCGCAACCCTAGTCCTTGGGCCCCGGCAGCGCCGTTCGGTTAAAGAGGGCCGTCGGCGCGGCGCGAGCGCAGGATTGAGCCCGCGGCGCAAACGCATCGCAGAACCCCCGTTCGCAGCGCATGGCCCGGTCCTTTCTCCGGCGGTTCTCGCGCTCGCGCGCAGAGTCTCCGCCCCCCAGCGCCGACGACGAGCCGCACCAGTTCAGCCAGCCCGCGGCCGAGGCGCCGCGCACGCGCTCGCTGTTCTCGCACGCCGCGTCGTCGCGGCTCACGGACAGCACGCGCAGCACGGGTCTCACGGCCGACTCGGATCTGACGGCCGGCACGGTCGCGTCGGCCGCGTCGTCGAAGGCGCGCCCGCAGGTCCTCGACAGCGACTCCCTCTCGCGCAGCCACCACCGCTTTGTGAGCCGCGAGCAGGGGCCGTCCTCAGTGGCGGTGCCGCTCCCGGACATGCCCGAGCACGCGGCCGGTGCGAGCAGCGCGCTGAGCGCGCTGAGCGCGCAGAGTGCGCCGCAGACGCCGGCCGCGCTTGCGCAGCTCCTGCAGCGGCTCGCGGCAAAGGTCACGGCCATGAACTCGGAGGCCACGCCGAACCTGGCCCCGCGCATTGCGGGGCTCATTGCGCGCACGCTGCAGGACTATAGCCGCCAGTTCGCAGCGGCGCCGCCCGCCGCGAAAGCCGGTTTGCCCGAAGACGTGCTTGGCGAGGTGCTGCTCATTGTGCTTGGTCTCACGGACGTGCTGCTCGTTGGAGCTGCGCACCGCGCGACGAAAATGCACCTGCTGCGCGCGCTCGAGCAGCTCGCGCGCGCGCTCGGCCTCATGGAGGACGGCAGCGACGCGCTCGGCGACGCGCTGGGCGGCGCCGGCACGGTCGCGCTGCCGAAGAACTTTGCCCTTGGCGCCGGCGGGCGCACGGCGCCGCACGAGCAGGTCTTGGCGCTGCTCATTGATAGCCTCGTGAGCCGCAACATTGTCATGAGCGAGGAGGACGGCGCGTACATTGCGCCCGTGCTGCGCGGGCTGAGCCCGCGCTTCTCCGTGCCGACGCTCTGCTTCGGCATGCCCACGTTCGGCATGCGGCAGCTCGACGCGATTGCCGAGCTGCGCGCGCAGGTGAAGCTTATTCACGTCTACGGCCGCGCCGACTACATCTGCCCCGCGTCGACGCCGGCCGTGCCGGCGCCGTACCGCGTGCCGCGGAACCCGCTCGCGCCGCCCATGTCCATGTCCATTGCCACGGCCGACTCGAAGTACGTGAGCGGTACGCTCGGCGGCTTTCTGTGCCCGAAGAGCGAGGACGCGCAGGAGCTGGCCGATGGCGAGGCCGGCACGTTTGCCATCACTTGTGGGCACGTCTGCCTGCAGCCGGAGAGCGACGCGCAGCTCGTCGACCCGGACAGCTACAAGGAGCCGCCCGTGCTTGTGCCGTCGCCCGTGCTCGCGCAGCTGTTCCGCAAGGCGCTGCTCGAGCAGCGCAGCCGCTACACGCCGCAGTCGGCCCAGTACAAAGCATACACGTCGGCGCTGGCGTCCGTCGACAAGCACCCGTCGCAGCCGCTCGGCGAGGTCTCGTGGGGCGAGCGCACGGTCGTGCACGGGCAGATGAGCGACGTGGCCGTGATCAAGTGCGCGCCGAACATCCAGTGCGAGAACTGGCTCGGCGACGACGTCGACATGTCGCAGTACGACCCGGGGCTCATCATGCACAAGCTGCGCGTGCGCTCCGTGATTGCGAAGTTCCGCGGCATCGAGGTGTTCAAGTACGGCAGCACGTCAAAGCACACGGCCGGCGTCATCTCGTCGGCGCGCATTGCGTACTGGTCGGACGGCACGCTGCAGACGAGCGAGTTTGCCGTGCGCGCGCAAAACACGCCCATGTTCGCCAGCGCCGGCGACTCTGGCGCGTGGATTCTGCACGCGCGCGACGACGGCCTTGCCGTTGTCGGCATGCTGCACAGCTACGACGGCGAGATGAAGGAGTTCGGCCTCTACACGCCGATGCCATCCATCCTCAGCCGCCTAAAGGCCGTCACGGGCGTGTCGTGGGGCGTGCTTGGCGTGCCCAGCCACGACGACCTGCTGAACGAGAAGGGCGAGTACACGGAGTGACCGCCGCATCTAGTTTATTTAAGTATTTATCATTTTCCCTGCTAATCGACGAAAACAATCGACCAAAAACACAAAACAAAAACAATCGCCCAAATCCAAAGTAATCGATAACTGATCTGTACTACGGCAGACAGTAAAGACGAGACAGACGTCAATCCACTTATGGCCGTCACTTATGGCCGTCACTTATGGCCTCCACAGTAAAGACGAGACAGACGTCAATCCACCTATGGCCGTCACTTATGGCCGTCACTTATGGCCTCCACTTATGGCCTCCACTTATGGCCTCCACTTATGGCCTCCACTCATGGCCGCTGCTCGTTGGTTAGTCGCCCTTCGTAAGTCCTTCATAAGCCTTGGTGCAAATAAGCAGCGCCGTTAGAGCGGGGCGCCCTGCGCTGTGAATATAGATAACTAAACCTGATTATTAGTCCCGCGAGGGTGGGGGGTTCGCGAAGGTTTACTTCGGGGCGAGCCTGCGCGTTTCCGGCGCTCACGAAAAGACCTTCTTGATCTTATCTTTCAGGGTCTTAGGTTTCTCGGCGTCCTTCCTGACCTTCGAGTTCTTCGACCACGACGGCGACATCGCCGGCGCGAACTTCGCGTCCATCTCCTGCGTCTTCTGGTCGTTCTCCTTCTTGAGTATCTCGTTGAACTCCGACATCGTGGGCAGTACTGGGGCGCAGGGCGGCTGGGTGGGGTGAGGAGGGCCGCTGCGTTACTTTACGCCGTATATGTACTGCTCGCGGGGCGGGTTCCGCTAAGATAAGGGCGTGGGTTATGTTTGGGTGATGGGCAGGGGTTCGTTCGCGTAGCTTGGCTGAAGATAAACATAGTGCAAAGCGCGCGCGCACGCGCCTGCCCGTTTTTCGCTTTTCGTGTGCATGTATGTGTCTACGAAGACGAGTGCGGCTTCACTGGTCGAGAACAATGCATGCACTGCTCGTTCGCCGGTGCCCTGGTTGTGAAGACGCGCCTGTGTCGACGCGACCGCGCATCACGAGACGGTCCAGCCGCTCTTGTCGCTTTTTGGCCTGAGGCGGATCGTCTGTCCTGCGCGTACATGCGTCGGCTCGCCCTCGTCGATGGCGAAGCGCCCATTCACGAGCAGGTACCGGATGCCGCGCGAGGGCCGCGTTGGGAACGCGAACGTCGAGTTGTCGCGGATGGACGCCGCGTCGAAAACAATGATATCGGCGCGCGTGTGCGGCGCAATGATGCCGCGGTCCGTGAGGCGGAGCACAGCGGCCGGCCGCGACGTGAGGTGCGCAACGACGTCCTCGAGGCCCCTGAAGATCTGCACCGGCGGCACGCGCCGGTACGTCTCGGCGTCGCCCGCGTCGTAGATGTCGCGCTCGCGGCCCTCGGGCAGCTCGCGCGCGTAGTGGCCGAGGTAGCGCGTGAACGTGCCCCATGCGCGCGGGTGCGGTTTCGTGCTCGTGAGGATGCCGTCGCTGCCGCCGCAGTGGCCCTCGTCGGCCATGATTGCGCGCACGTTCTCCTCGTGGCCGACGTGCTGCAAAATGGCCGTGCCGAGCTCGTCCTCGAGCAGGATGCGGACCATGACGTCAAACCCCTGCGGCGCCGGACAGGGCAGGCCGAGCGCGTCGACGGCAGCCTGCGCCGTCGTCGAGGCCGTGTCTTCGCGCACGGCCTCGATGTCGCGCACGAGCGCGCCGAGCGTGCGGCCGACAATGGGCACGAGCCTTGTGTTCCGCACGCCGCTGATCTCGATCGTGTCCCAGTCGATCGTGCAGCCGTGGCAGCCGTCCGTGCCGACGACCTCGACGTCGTAGCGGATCTTTTCGACGGCGTCTGCGTCGGCAAGCTGCTGCAGCGTTGCGGCCGGCCCGCCCGACGCGCACCACGACGGCAGCTGCGCAGCAAGCGTCGTCGACCCGGGCAGGTACGGGTACGTGTCGAGCGTGATGTCGACGCCGCGCGCGCGCGCGCGGCGCAGCATGGCCAGGAACTCGGCGGCCTTGCCGCGGTTCTCGTCGAAGTTCAGGATGGCGTGCGTGAGGTGCAGGCGCACGCGCGTGCGCTCAGCAAGCTCGATCATCTCTGCGTACGCGCGCAAAGCGCCCTTGCCGTAGCTGCGGTGGTGCGGGCAGTAGTAGCCGCCGTGCTGCGCAACAATGGGCAGCAGCGCCGCCAGCTCCGAGTCTGGCGCGTACATGCCCGGCACGTACGTGAGGCCCGAGCTCATGCCGACGGCGCCGTCCGCGAGCGCGGCCGTCAGAATGCGCTGCATCTGCGCGATCTCGGCCGGCGTCGCCTCGCGCGGGTCGTAGCCGAGCACGAGCATGCGCAGGTTCCCCTGCGGCACGAGCACGGCTGCGTTCGTGGCCGGCCCGCGTGCGTCGAGCACGTCCAGATACTCGCGCACGGAGCGCCAGGCCCAGAACGCCGCGTCCGCGGGGTTCCCGTTCCAGCCGGCGATCTGCGCGCGGATCATGGGCAGGCACACGTCGTCGACGGGTGCGTAGCCAATGCCGTCCTGGCCAATGACCTCCGTCGTGACGCCCTGCGTGATCTTGGCGAGGTGCGACGGCGTGTGCATGAGCCCGAGGTCCGAGTGCGCGTGCATGTCGATGAACCCCGGCGCGAGCACGAGGCCGTCGCAGGCAATAACGCGCACGCCCGCGGCCGCCCGTGCCGCCGCAGCCACGTCCGCCTCGGCAACATCGGCCGCATCGAGCACGGCGTGGATGAGCGGCGGCCGTACATGCACGCAGGCCGTGCGCGCGCGCGCGCCTGTGCCGTCGACGACCTGCGCGTTCGTGAACACGACGTCGCCTGGCTCGAAGCGCATCATCGCCTTAACCCTCTGTGCGGCAAAAAGAGTCCGAGGGTGTGGAGTGCGGGGGGACAGGCGGGCGCCTGCCGGCCTTTATAGGCGCTCGATAGGCGCGCCCGCGCGATAGGGGCGGCAAGACGAACCCTGGCCGCCCTTATCGTGCATAACCCCTAAACGAGCGGTTAGCTAACCCGGCCGGCCGCGGGCTTAAAGGGAGGCCCCCCACCCCGTTGCGGCCCTGCTTTGTGCGCAGGCAATGGAGAAACCGCAGTCGCAAGCGAAATCGTTTCGTGCACAGGCGCCGCCGCCGGGCGTGCCGCGCCGCGTCGCGCTCGTGACGGGCAGCAGCAAGGGCCTTGGGCTCGCGATTGCGCGGCAGCTCGGCGCGGCCGGGTTCCACGTCGCGCTCACGCACATGCCCGGCGAGGACACGCAGGCGCAGGACGCGCTGGCGCAGCAGCTGCGCGACGTGTACGGCGTCGAGGCCGAGGCGTTTGAGACGGATCTGGGCGACCCCGACGCGGCGTGCGCGCGGCTCATGGCCGCGCACATGCAGCGGTTCGGCCGTCTGGACGTGCTTGTGAACAATGCGGGCTGGCACGGCCACGCGGGCAAGCCGTTTGCGGAGCTCGGCGCCGACACGGACGAGGTTTTGTGGAAGGTGCGCGACGGGTTCAAGGTGAACTACGAGGCGCCATTGCTCCTGTCGTGGCTCGCGATCAAGGAGTTCCGGCGGCAGGCCGTGCCTGCGCCGGGCGGCGCCGCCGCGGCCGACGACGCAGACGTGGACGCCGGGTTCTACACGGCGCAGTGGGGCACGGGCCGCATCATCAACATCAGCTCCGTGCACGGGCACACGCCGCTGCCGAAGAGCAGCGTCTACACATGCGCAAAGCACGCGCTGAACGGGCTCACGCGCTTCCTCGCGTCCGAGCTCGGGCCCGAGGGCGTCACGGTGAACGCCGTGGCGCCGGGCTTGATGGCCACGGACCAGAACAGCATGGCCGCCGACGACGCGGAGCGGCCCGAGCACGCCGTGAGCGGCATCTTCGTGCCGCGCCCGGGGCGCCCGTCCGAGGCCGCGGCAACCGTGCGCTACCTCGCGTCCGTGGGCAGCCGCTACACGACGGGCCAGATCATCTACGTGGACGGCGGCTTTGCGACAACGAACCCGCAGTTCTTTTGGCCGCGCGAGTAAAAAGAACCCGCAAGGTAGCGGCGAGTAAAGAATAAAACGAACTTTGATGTAGAACACAGGCGTCACGGCAGTTGCCGCGCAGGAATGGCCAGCAAGAGCACGAGCCTGGCCGCAGCGGGCGGAAATAGGGGCCCTCAACCTTGTAGTTAGGCGTCGCGTCGCCGCCGCTTTTCTACTGGCTGCAAACGTCTTTATCCTTGCCTAGTTTGCTATGTACGGTCATGCACTCTCGTAAATTGATAAATAGGCGGCCGCTCACGCCGCGTCCTGGTTGATGTTCATGAGCAGCTGGTTCAGGTGCCGCTTCGTAGCGGGGTCCTCGCGCAGCAGCTGCGAGAAGGTGCCGTTGCGTAATGCCTCGGGCAGGATCTCGCGCAGAGACAGGCGCGCGCGCTCGTCGTCGGCCAGCCGCTGGTAGCACATGATGACGTGCTTTAAAAGGCGGATGGACGAGTCCTGCGGCTGCTGCTTCAGCTGGTCCACAACAACCGTGAGCACGGAGTTCACGGCAAAGAACCGCTCGTACGTCTGGCACACGTACACGAGCCCCTGGTCGTCCTGCAGAATGCGCTGCACAATAAATATGGCCACCGTTTTCGAGATGCCGCTCGTCGTCTCGATGATGCGCAGGCACAGCGGAATGATCTCCGTGCTGAGCAGAAAAGACACGACCTTCGCGCTGTCGTTCTTCACGAGCGCGCCAATCACGCCCAGCGACGTCAGCCGCAGGTACTCGTAGGAGCGCGAGTTGTTCGTCGTGTTCAGAAACGGGTACAGGAAAAGCAGAATGTGGCTGTTCAGAAACGGTAGGTGCGTGTCGGGGTGCGACGCGACGCACTGCAGCAGCGCGAGCGTGTTGCTCACGCGGTTGCTCGTCGGCACGTTCAGCTGCGGCGGGCTCAGCAGCGGGTACACGCTCACGATCTCCTGCAGAATCGCCGTCATCACGCCGTGCGAGTGCCACAGAATGAGCGCGAGGTCCTGGTACTGCTCGCGCTTCTTACCCAGGTTCAGCAGCGCCTCCTCGCGGTTCGGCCCGTACACAAGCTCCGTCACGCTCTCAAACACAGCCTCGTCCGTGTCCTCGTCATTGCGCTCTCGCGCCTTCCCGTCGTGCTGCGCGGGCGATGCCTGCGGCGGCCTCGAAAGCATTCTTGGGCTGGCAGCGCGTTGGGCAGCCCGAAGTTCCTCATCGCCGCGCGCACGTGAACGGCCGGTCACGCCGCGAGCCCGCCAGCGAGCCCGCCATAAACATAGGCCTCGCACGAGCCTTAAGGACCATTAAAGTAGCCGAATAAATAAACGGATTTAAGCGGTATAGTGCTTAGGTTCGTCGCCTTTGGCTGTGGCTATTCTGTGGCTGGCGAATGCTTGTTTGGCTCGATACGGCACAAGCCCCTGGGCTAGTTCTGAGACGAGCGTGCGCAACCTGCTTTGCAGCTAACAATAAAGCACAATTAGCACACTTAGTTCTCCCTCAGTAGACCTTCTTAGCTTGCTTTGATTCAAGTTATGTTAAGTTCGTAGATTTAGCGCGACCGGCGCCGGCTGCTTATATGAGCTCTAATTAGCCTCCACATTTGTACCTGTCGCACCACTCATCCCGTTTGGCCGCTTCCGCCTATGCGGCCCGTATGGCATCAATTCATACTTAAAAGACTGGTTAGGACCCAGAGCAGTGGCTGCTTAGGGGCCCGCGCAGCCGCAGGCCTGTCTGCGGCAGCATAAAGCACTCTGGCTGGCAGCGCGTGCTTTACGTAACGAGTCTCTCTGAAAAAAGACTTGACCGGAGCAGATGTCTTCGAATCGCGGCCGGCGCAGAAACAACGGCAACCGCGGCGGCGACCCGATGCCCGTGGACTCGGCTCCGGCCAACGGCGTGCCGGCGGAGCCGGCGACGTCGGCGGCCGTCGAGCTGCGCAATTGGGAGCGCGGGACGCTGCGCGACGTGACGCAGTTCCTCGAGCGCCGCGCGCACGTCCGCATCGCGAACGCGCGGCAGAACGGCGGCGTCATCACGTTCAGCGTCAGCGCGAACGAGGGCAACGCGCTGCAGAGCCTGAACGGCGTGCGCTTCTGCGGCGCGAGCCTGAACATCAAGGTCACGACGCAGAACACGGCCGTGCAAATACTGACGGGCGTGCTTGACGCGCGCTACGACGCGCGCCTCGAGATGCTGAACTTCTCGCTGCTCATGTCCGATCCGGAGCTGAGCCAGCACGGCATGCTGAAGACGGAGTCCACGGCCATGAAAATGTTCCAGGCACTGGCGAAGCTGGCCCTCACGAAGACGGGCGGCAAGGTCCAGAGCGTCACGCTCGAGGGGAATAGCCTCGTGAACGGCGAGGTCGTGCTGCACCTGGCCACCGTGTTCCCGAACCTGCAGAACCTGAGCCTGGCCAACAACCAAATAGCCGATATTGGCAGCCTCGAGATGCTGCGCAACCGCCTGCCCATGCTGCGCGAGCTCGTGCTGGCCGGGAACCCCGTGCAGCAGCTGCCGAACTACGAGCAGCACATCCAGGAGCTCATGCGCATGTTCCGGCGGCTCATGGTCGTGGACGGCGTCGCTGTGCGCGCCGAGAGCGAGCTGCCGTCCTTCGCGCTGCCCGTAACCCCGACGTTTTTTGAGGACGAGGCCGTGGCGCAGATGACGCCCATGTTCCTGGCGAACTTCTTTGGCCTGTGGGACACGAACCGCGCGGGCCTCCTCCAGCTCTACGACGACCTCAGCCTGTTCAGCGTGAGCTGGAACGGCAGCGCGCCGCACATTGCGTCGAGCCGCCGCATGCCGCCGAACCCGTACATCGATGCGAGCCGGAACCTGCTGCGCAACAGCGGCGCGCAGGCGCGGCGCCACCGCGTCGCCGTTGGCGGCGCCGCCATTGAGAAGAGCTTTGCGAAGGTCCCGCCGTCGCGGCACGACCTGAACGACGTCGCCGCCTTCGCCATCGACGCGTGGAAGCTCGGCAACGTGCGCGCGCCGGGCGACACGGCCGTCATCATGGTTGTGCACGGGCAGTTCGTCGAGACGGGCAACAACCAGACGCGCAGCTTCGACCGCACGCTCGTGGTGCTGCCCGGGCCGAACAACAGCTATGTCGTCGCGTCGGACATGCTGAACGTGCGCCCGCACGCCGTGCTCCCGAAGCCGGCCGCGCCAAACCCGGCGCTGCACGGCGGTGCGCCGTCGCCGTCGCCGCAGCCCCAGCCGCCGCTGCAGTCGCAGCTGCAGCCGCAGCCGCAACCACATCTGCAACCACATCTGCAACCTCAGCTGCAACCACAGCTGCAGTCACTGCCGCACGCGCAGGCGGGCCTTGCGCCGGGCGCGCCGGGTGCGCCGCAGGCAGGCATGGATGCGGCCGCCGTTGTGCAGGAGGTCATGCGCCGCACGCACCTGAAGGCCGAGTACGCCGACATGTGTGCACGGCAAGCGAACTACCAGCTCGACGCGGCGCTGCAGCTGTTCGAGCAGTTCCGCGCGCAGCTGCCGCCCGACGCATTTGCATGACGGCATGCACCCATTCAGCACCCCAAAAGCGCCGGCCCGCGGCGGCCCTCGCCGCGCCCGCGCGCCCATATGTAAACGTACCTAATCAGCAACGCGCCCTGCGCACTAAATTATGAAAACTGTACTATGCGATCCCGCAGCGACGGCCGACATCGCGAGGACGGTCTGCGTCCGAAGAAGGACGGCCTGCGCCCCAAATTAGAACTAACAACCTGCATTCCGAGAAGGACGCCTCAAGAAGAATGCCCTGCGCCTCGAGAAGAACAGCGTGCGTCCCGCAAACACAATGCGCATTCAGCCGGACTGCATTCCGTGTGCACAGCGCGTTAGGCGTTAGGCGGCGCCGGCGCGGCCTGCAGGCGGTCGTAGAGCCGCACGAGCTGTGCGTCAATGGCGAGGCTGCGGCACTTCAGCGCGTGGTACTCGTCGTTCGCCGTGCCAACGCGCTCCTGCCACGCCATGAGCTCGTGCGCGGCCTGGCAGCGGAAGTCGAGCTCGTGCTGCGCGTGCGTGCCGAGCAGCTCCTGCAGCAGCAGTTTGCTCTCGGCGACCTTGTGCACGGCGGCCTCGAGGCTCTGCCGCACGTACTCGCACTCCGCGCGCTCGCGGCGCAGCTCGCGCGCCGCCGCCGTGTCGGCGGCGCCGGCGGCGCCGGCCGCGCGCGGCGCCGCAATCTCGCCGCTCAGCCCGTCGGCCGCCGCACACGTCTCGTCGAGCGCCTCGCGGTTCGACCCGAGCTGCTTCGCGAGCTGATCCAGCACGGAAAGCACGGCCGCGAGGTCGTCGTCCCCGCCCAGCATGTTCTTAGTAACCTCAGGCGCGGCCGTCCCTAGATCGATACTTGTTAGGACGTAATGGAGCCTAATGGAAGTGTATGGCATTGCATTTGGGCACGATTTAATAGAGCAATGGATTAATGTGCTGGCTCGGTTGCCAGACTGACTAGCTAAATATGGCTTTGGCCACCGCTTTCGGGATCGGGCGCTGAGGTCTCGAGCTGCGGGGCCGGTGGCCGTCCTAAATGGCCAAATAACTGTGCCTAATACGCACATGTAAACACGGTTCACGTCGGTCGACGCTTTTAGTGCTTTTTTACGTCGAGCTTCAATAGCCGACTGCAAGGGGCTGTGTTGAGTCGGCAGCGCCCATGAGGCAGCACTCTAGTTGCGCTGGTTGCTGAGGGCAGCACTCTAGTTGCTGAGGGCCGCAAACGAGAACGGCTCAAATGCATAGCCCTCGCCAATGTAGAACTTCGACATGCTCTCGACCCAGTGCAGACGCAGCGCGTGCAGCATCGCCGACGTGCCCTCCATAACCGTTAGAATCGCGACGGTCAGGGTCATCCACACGGCAAACATGACGACAACCATGATCACGCCAACAATGCCCGTGGGCCCGAAGCTCAGCTTCAGCGTCATGTCCCACAGCACAATCGACAGCTGCGAGTGCGCGAGCGACAGCGCCCACAGACGCAGGTACGACGCCGTGTGTGAGACGCTGTTCAGGCAGAACTCAATCGTGTGGATGGCCTGCTCGATCATGATGTCGCCGAACGACTCATCCTCGTGCTCCTCGCCATCGTCGTCACCGTCGTCCTCCGTGCGCGGCATCGACACGGCCTCGCGCTCGGCCTCGCGTAGAGGCTCGTGCTCGCCGGGCTGTGCAGCCGTCTTCTGCTGCGCGCGGTGCCGCAGGAACAGCGGCTTCGTGAACAGCAGCCATGGCACGCTAATCAGAGCCGCCGCCAGCAGAAACAGCTGCACGCCCTTCTGGCCCTTGTACAGAGGCTCGTCGATCGTGCCGGGCGACAAAAACATGTTGATGAGCATGTTCATAAGGCTCGGCGGCTGGTCGCCGCGCGCTGGCCAGTCAACACACCACTTGTACACAATCGTGATCGACAAATACCCAAAAATGCTGAGGAAAAAGATGAGGCCCGGCACAAAGTTGCCGACAATGTCAATCACGGACTGGAAGTAAATGTCGTTCACGAGCGAGAACATGTATGAGTACAGCATGTGCAGGTAGCCGAGGATGATCGACAGCTTCATCTTGTAGCTGTTCATGAACCGCAGGTTGTTCTCGGCGCTGTGCCACATCCAGTCCATGCCAAATGCATACACGGTGCCCTTCGACACGGCCGTGATGCTCTTGCCCGGCGCCGGCTCGACGCCAGCGGGCCACTCCCAGCCCGAGCTGAACAGCGTCATGGACTTCGAGAACAGGTCGTTGTACATGAGTCCCGTGAACATGGAGTATGCGCCCATGAGCAGCACGACGTAGCGGCCCGAGTAGAACATGTCGAACACGTCGCCGCCGTCGAACTTGGCCAGCTTGCGCTCGTTCAGCACAACGAGCAGCGCCGCCAAAAACATGAGGAAGCCGTGGCCGACGTCGCCAAACATGACGGCGAACATGAACGGAAACGTAACGACCGTAGGCAGGCCCGGGTTCACCTCGCGGTACGTGGCGATTGCGTACACGTCGACCATGTTCTGGAACGCCTCCGTGACCTTGTTCGTGCGGTGCAGCGTCGGCGGCTTGCGGTCCGTCTCAAGAATGTTCAGTACGGCCGGGCTCTCGACAAGACTGGACTCGCTGATCCCCTTAATTGTCTGCTGCACGCGCGGCACATCGTCGGTCGGAATCCAGCCCTCGGCGATGAGCAGCTTGCGCGTTTTGTCGTAGCTGAAGCGGTTCAGCGTCTCGAACGTGGCGCGCTCGCGCAGAAGGTGCTCGTTCCACACGCCCGTGTTCTTGGCCGCCGTGACGAGCTCGATCGTGAGCGCTTGCTCTGTGTGCTGCACGACGTTGCTGACCTCGGCCAGCTGCGCGTTCACCTCGGCCAGGCTCGCCGACATGCGCCACGGGTCCACGTCGTAGACGTGCGCCTCCATGGCCTCGGCAATGCGCCGCGCCTTCTGTACGAGCTCAGAGCCGTGTGTCACGAGGATGAACACGGACTTTGTGATCGGCTTCTTCGCCGACGCGTCCCAGATTGGCGAGCTGATGCGGTTCGCCGAAAAGTAGATGTTCCCGCGCAGGGCGCGCCAGCTCACGCGTTCGAGGAACGGCACGAGGTGCTCGGGGACGACGCCAGCCACAATGCTGGGGTCGCTCTCGCCCTGCTCCGTGTCGGAGCTCGAGCCGGCGTCCGTGTCCGTGCGGCCAAAGAAGTTCGACGCTGCGCGCAGCACGTGCCGGTGCTCGAGAAGACGGGCCTGCTGGTCGTGGAGGTGGTCGTTCGACTCGACAAGGTTCCCAATCTGTTCCTTCAGCTGCCGCAGCGACGGTGCGAGCGAGTCTGCGTCCGTGACCTGCTGGCCGTCCCATACGGGCGCCTCCTGGACGTTGTGCTGGGCAATGTGCTGCCGCAAGTAGCGCACGTTCGCGAGCGCGTCGTTCACAGTCTTGATCTCGGCCACGAACGCGCGCTGGAAGCTCGAGACGCTCGCGTTCAGGTCGCGGAACTGCACGCAGCCCAGGTCGCCGAGCCCGCGCACAATCTCGGTGGCGACCTCATTGGAGATGTACAGCTGCGCCAGCGACATCTCCGCCGAGCGGAACATGGCCTCGTCCGGCATTGCTGCGAGTACAGATGTGGAGGAGAGATTAGTGTCGTTGTACGGCGAAGTGGCCGGCCAAGGCGCGTGACTAAGCAGGGACGTTCGGCGCTGAGCGGTTCATTATGGTTAGAATGGCCGTGCAGCTCGATCCATAGCTTTAGAAAATTCAGTTATTGTTCAGCTATTGTTCAGTTGTTGATCAGTTATAGGGCTGTCCGGGCAGCCGATCTAGGGAATGCATAAGAATTCATTTGCTCATAGCGGTGCTACGTACTGTTACGCCCCGTAGAGCTACTCGTCCGTCTTCTGCTTTTTCAATGGCGGCACGTCCTCGCCGTCGTCGGCCGTGGGCATGAGCCGCGGCGTGTGCGCGTCCTGGTGGAAGTCCTTGATTATGGAGTCGACGTCGTCGATGTTCAGGTGGCGCACGTCGCCGAGCTGCTTGATTTTGAGCGTGACCTCCTTGCACTGCGCGTCCGTGAGGTGCAGGTTCAGCTGGTCGACACGGCTCTTGATGGCGTTCCAGCCCGTGAGCCGGTTCGCGAAGTGGATGTACCGCGTGAGGCCGAAGTCCTCGGGCTTCAGGATCTCGTACGTGCTCGGGTTTGCGAGGATGGCCTTCGCGTGGATGCCGGCCTTGTGCGTGAACGCGCAGAAGCCCGTGATCGGGTTGTTGAACGGGATGTTCACCTCGACCGCGTTCGCAACGAGCGTCTCGAGCTCGCGGATCTTGTGCACCTTGTACTTGCTGAGCACGTAGTCGCGGTCAGCAACGACCATGCGCGCCATGAGGCCGCCAAGCGACGTAATGCCGTTGCGCTCGCCAATGCCAAGCACACTCGTGTCGATGAGGCGCGCGCCACCCTCAAGCGCCGTGTATGCGTTCGCAATGGCGCAGCCCGTGTCGTTGTGGAAGTGGCACTCAATGTCGCAGGACACAACGCTCTTCAGCGTGCGCACCAGCTCGTACACCTGGCGCGGGTTTGCCGCACCCACGGTGTCAGCAATACCGACGCGGTTCACGCCGATCTTGTCAACCGTGCGATAAATGTTCAGCAAATCGACGAGGTCCGAGCGGAACGAGTCCTCCGACGAGAAGCGGATCTCGATGCCGTGCGACTTGACGAACTCAATGACCTCGACGGCGCTCTTCGCAATGTACTGCATGTCCTTGCCGTGCGAGTACTGCCTGAGGAACTGCGACGTGCCAATGACGACGTCGACGCCGTCGACGCCCGTCGACACGGCGAGCCGTGCATCGTCCATGTGGCAGCGGATATGCGTGAGGATCTTCGACTTCAAACCAAGCTTGCAAATGGCCTCGCAGTCGGCGCGGCTCTGCTCGCTGGCCGCAGGCGACGTCAGCTCAATGTAGTCGACGCCGAAATCGTCGAGCGCCTTCGCGATCTCGATCTTCTTTTCGGTGCTGAAGAACGCGTTCGCAAACTGCTCGCCCTCGCGCAGCGTGGACTCAATGAGCTGGAAGTTCGACACGTTCGACAGGTAGTCGCTCGGATTCGACGCATACGGGTTCTGTTTGACCTCCGTGGCGCCGTTCTGCACGCCCGGGGCTTCGTCACTAACAGCTGGACACATCTTAATTGCTTAGGGGATTCGGCCGTTTTGGCTTTTTGTGGCGGTGCTGCGTCGGCGTTTATAAAGTCGAGCTTCATCCGCTCAATTTGTCATTTTTTTTTCATCCGCCGCCAAACCGGCGGTTAGTCATTGCAACCGATAGAGTCACACTGATACTGCTGCCCAAAGGCTGCTGCTTGGGCTGGGCCCCGCGCGGAGCAGGTCAGGCGGCGGGGGCTAGGGCCCTGCCCGTTTGGGCTGCTTGCCAAGAACCGCTGCGGCCGGGCAATGCGGCGTGTAAATAGCCCCGCGCTCGAGCAGATGGGCGCACGGGCCGCATCGCATCTAGCAGCGGCCGCGCGCGCCGTCCGTCCTCGCGCGCAGCGCTCGCAGGCCATGCTTGCTCGCTTGCGATAACTCGGCGCGCAGGCAAGCATAACTGCAGCAGGGCAGGGGCAGGGCGCTGGGAGCGTCTCCGCTAACTTCCGGGGCCTGTTACGTCACTCACGTTTTCCTCGGCGGCCGCAGGCAGTAACCGGGGCGAACGCGGCCACGGCCATTCGCTGCTCTCTTAATCAGGTGTTCGCTGTGGCCGCGGGTTCGTCACGCGCACACAAATCCAACACGTGACCGCAGCGACTCTTAGTCGCGCGTCGAGTTTGGGCCCCCCAGGCGTCCTCTCACATAAATCCTCGACACCTCTCCCCTTCACCTAGTAACTATATAAAGGCACCCGGACAAAAATAGATGTAAAGGTAAATACTTAACACGGGGGTTTTTGCTGCATTTTTAGCGCCTAGATGTCAAGGCTGGACCGTCTAGTAGCGTTGCTGGATAATGGCTCGTCCACGTATATCCGGAACGTTGCTGCGGAGCAGATCGCCGACGTCCAGAAGTCGCGCCCGGAGGAGCTGTTCAGCCTGCTCGGCCGCATTGTGCCGTTCCTCCAGTCCCCGAAGTGGGAAACCCGCATCGCCTCGGCAAAGGCCGTCGGGCTCATCGCCGAGAACACGGACTGGCGCCCGGACGAGCCCGCGCCGGGCGACGCGCCGCCGGACGACGCGGACGATGCGGATGCCGACCAAAACGACATGCTCACTTTCCAGAACCTCGACATTCTCGCCGTAGTCTCGAAGGGCACGGCCCTGCTCGGCTCGGCCGGCCGCGAGTACGACCAGGCGCTGCTGGCCATGGACTCGCAGAACCGCTTGCGCATGCAGCGCCAGACCCTGCGCAGCAAGATCGGGCTCGACTTTCTCGGCGACGACGCGACGGCAGACCTCGATGCCGAGCTCGCGTCGCCGCCGCCAAAAATGCGCCGCGCGAAGGGCGGCGGCAAGGCCGCAAACGGCGACGCGTCCGACGCGGACGCCGCCGGAAAACCGGGGCTCAAAAATGAGGTGAAGGACGAGGTGAAGGACGAGGTTAAGGACGAGGTCAAGGACGAGGTCAAGGACGAAGTGGTTGACGAGCCGGAGAAGGTGAAGGAGCCCGTGAACGCGCGCTTGCGCGCGCTGGCGAAGCGCAAGGCGAAGCTCGGCAGCCCGCAGGCACCGCCGTCGAAGATGCGCGCCGTCGACGACACGCCAAAGGCCGAGCCCGAGAAGAACGGCAAGGTCGTCGTGCAGCACCGCGATAAAACGGCCGAGCTCAGCGACGTTGTCGCCGTAAATGACCCGCGTGTCTTCCCGTTCGAGACGCTGTGTAACCGGCTCATGTTCGACATGTTCGAGCCGACGTGGGAGACGCGCCACGGCACGCTGCTCTGCATCCGCGAGATCGTGCGCGTGCACGGCAAGCGGGCCGGCATGCTGAAGGGCGCGGCGACTGCCGCAAACGAGCAGCGCAACGCCCGTTGGCTCGAGGATCTCGCCTGCCGCCTCTGCTGCATCTTCGCTCTCGACCGCTTCGCCGACTACGTCGCGGACCAGGCCGTTGCGCCCGTGCGCGAGAGCTGCGCGCAGACGCTCGGCGCTCTAATTCTCGACCTGCCGGCCGACGTTGCGTGGGCGACGTTCCGCACGCTCGATACCCTCATCATGGACCCCATGCACACAGAAATCTGGGCCGCCATCCACGGCGGCCTCCTTGGGCTGCGCTACTTCGTCACGCTGCGTCCGCAGCTGCTGGTCGAGAGCGACGAGCACTTCACGCGTCTCGTGCAGTGCGTGTTCAAGGGCCTTGAGCGCCGCGACGACGACGAGGTCCAGGCCATCGCCGCGGCCGTGCTGCTGCCCATTGCGAGCGACTTTGTCGAGCGACGGCCGCGCGCCGAGATCGCACGGCTGCTCGAGATCGTGTGGGAGTGCATCAGCGACCTCAAGGACGAGCTCAGCGTATCCATAGGTAGCGTCATGGATCTTTTGGCCACGCTGTGCACGTTCCCGAAGGTCCTCGACGTCTTTCTGTCCGACACAGGTGGCTCGCTCACGCACTTAGTGCCGCGCCTCTATCCGTTCTTGCGACACTCCATCATTGACGTGCGCAAGGCCGTGCTTCGATCTCTCAAAACATTCCTCACGCTCGACCACGGCAGCAAGGATTGGGTCAGCCTCACAACGCTGCGGCTCGTGTTCCAGAACATCCTGCTCGAGCAGAACAGCACGGTTGTGGAACTGTCGATGGAGCTCTGGCATCTGCTCATGGACTACTTCCAGTCCGATGCTGCAGAGCTGTTCCCGGCACTGTTCGGCAGTTTCTGGCCTGTCGCGTTCCCGCTGCTCATGACGCCGATCGGCTCCGCGCGCCGCTTCTACGGCATGAACGACGAACTCATCATCAAGCCGTCGGGCGAGTCATATGCCTCGAAGGTGCCTGCGTCGGCGTCTTCAGCATCAAAGCTCGAGGTTAACATCGACGGGCCCATGATCACGGGCGACACTCTCATCGTCGAGATCTCCGTGTTCATCCGCGCCAAGGTGAATGGAGCTACGGCGCTGGGCCGTGCCGCCGCGCTAGCTGCCACGCTCGAGGGCAACATCCCGAGCTCGTTTGTCGAGTCGCTCACCAAAACGTTCGACTCGCGCATGTCTAGCCAGCACCTCGCCCTAGGCCTGTTGCTCGAAGAGTTCGGCAAGTTTTTGCCTCAGGATTTCGGGCCCTTGCATTCTCTTACCTCGCAGCTGAACCCTCTACTGCTGGCGTCCCTCGACATGGCCGGTCCGAACGTTTTGTGGCGCGACATTAACCCCATTGTGAGGGCCGTGCGCACGCAGTGCCAGTCTGTGTTCACGCTTCTGCTCAGCCAAAACGAGCTGCCTCCTAGCCTCATTCCGAAGCTGCCCACAACCATCGAGGGCGATCCGTGCGCGCCGGGCACGGACGTGTTCACGCTCGCGCAGTCGCGCCAGCTGGCGACCTCGACGTTCTACGAGCTCCGCAACGAGCTAAGCGCTGAGACGCAGGTGCGCATGGCCGACGCCTTGGAGGATGGCCGCAAGAACCTGCTGAGCTCTATCGAGGAGGCCCAGACATCGCTGGACAGCCGCAACACAAGTATTCGGGCCACGGCGGCGGCTGCGTTCATCACTCTGAACCGTGGCAAGCTGCCGAAGAAGCTGAATCCGATTATTCGCGGCTTGATGGACGAGATTAAGACCGAGGTTATTCCTCTTTTGCATGACCGCACATCGGCCGTCCTCACGGGCCTTGTAGCCGAGCTCATTTCCACTGACAGAAGCGCGGCTGCATCGAAGATCGTTAAGAATCTGTGCGGCTTCCTTTGTGTAGACGTGACGGAGGCGCCTGAGTTCGACGGCAAGGAGGACGTTTGTATTTTGTCTTTACGAAAGGACGATATTACCATGGACAGCAAAAACATATCCGAGGTCTTGCGCAAGGAGCGTGAGACCCACGTTGCATACATCAAGCGCCAGGGTGCTCTGCTCACGCTGTCGAAGCTATGTGCGAAGTTTGGGCCGGACATTTTCAGCGTTCTGCCCGAGGTCTCCACGCAAATGTACAGTGCGCTGGCGCACGGCGAGGAGGTTGCAAACGACCCTGCTAGGGGCCAAGAGCTTATCGACAACATGGCAGTCATGAGGTCCTTGCTGCCGTACCTGGATGAGAAGCTCTGGCCCGAAGTGGCGAACTCGCTGAAGGCGCTGCGCGCAACCCTGTTCTCGAAGTACCCGGTTGTGCGCCACGTTGCTGCGCGCTGCATCGCTGCGGTATGTAAGACGATGCCTACGACGGGCATCACGTTTGTGGTGAAGGAGATTCTGAACGAGAGCATTGGTGACGCACTGAACCTTTCGCGCCGCCAGGGCTCGATTGAGTGTGTCTTCCACATGATGCTGAGCATGGGAGAAGCCATTCTTCCTTACATTGTCTTCTTCATTGTGCCCGTGCTCGGCCGCATGAGTGACTCGAACGTCGATGTGCGTATGATTGCGGCCACGACGTTTGCGTCCATTGTGAAGCTCGTGCCGCTCGAGTCTGGTGTGGAGAACCCGAAGGACATTCCGCAGGATCTGCTCGAAGGCAAGGAGCGGGAGCGTGAGTTCATCAGCCAGATGATGGACCCCACGCGTATCAAGGAATTCACGCTGCCGATCACTGTGGAGGCCACGCTGCGCAAGTACCAGCAGGAAGGCGTGAACTGGCTGGCATTTTTGAACAAGTACCACCTTCATGGCATTCTGTGCGACGATATGGGACTTGGTAAGACGTTGCAAACCATTTGTATGGTCGCGTCTGACCACGTTCTGCGGGCTGAAGAGCATGAGCGCTCGCAGTCCACGGACTCTCGCAAGCTGCCGTCGCTCATCATCTGTCCGACCACGCTCACGGGGCACTGGGTTCAAGAGTTCAACCGCTACGTGCCCGCCCTTGAAGTGAAGGCGCTTGTGGGCTCGCCGCGCACGCGCCAACAGATCCTGGACTCTGGTGTGCTCCACAAGGTGGACATTGTTGTTGTGTCGTACGACACGGCGCGCAACGAAGTCGACAAGCTCGCTGCCGACTACGACTGGAATTACTGTGTGTTGGACGAGGGCCATATCATCAAGAACGCGTCGTCGAAGCTGTCGAAGGCCGTCAAGCAGTACAAGGCGTACCATCGGCTGGTTCTGACGGGCACGCCCATCCAGAACAACGTTTTGGAGCTATGGTCGTTGTTCGACTTCCTCATGCCGGGCTTCCTCGGCAGCGAGAAGTCGTTTAGCGAGCGGTTCTCGCGCCCCATTTCGGCGCGCATGAGCGGCAAAGCGTCGAACAAAGACCAAGAGGCAGCGACGCTGGCGCTTGAAGCGCTGCACAAGCAAGTTTTACCGTTCACGCTGCGCCGCCTAAAGGAGGACGTGCTCGACGACCTGCCCCCCAAGATCATCCAGGACTACTACTGCGACCTGAACGACACGCAGCGCGGGCTTTACGACCGTTTCACGAAGCAGCAGAAGGCGGCGATTGAGGAAGATGCGGTTGAGGCGCTGAGCAACACGCCGAAGCAGGACTCTGCGAAGCAGCACATTTTCCAGGCACTGCAGTACATGCGCAAGCTCTGCAACCATCCTGCGTTTGTTCAGTACACGAAGAGCGAGCTTGCGTCGAAGGTGCCGTTGAACGCGAACGAGTCGCCGAAGCTCATGGCCCTGCAGCAGCTGCTGAAGGACTGTGGCATTGGTGCGAATGAGAACCCCGTGGAGGGTGTGCCCGAGGCAATGAGCCAGCACCGGGCGCTCATTTTCTGCCAGCAGCGCGAGATGCTGGATCTCGTGGAGAAGTCGCTTATCCAGGCGAAGATGCCGCAAGTGTCGTATCTGCGCATGGATGGCCAGACGCCGGGTCCTGCGCGGCAGAATCTCGTGACGAAGTTTAATGACGACCCGTCCATTGACGTGCTTCTGCTGACGACACACGTCGGCGGCCTTGGCCTGAACCTGACCGGCGCCGACACGGTAATTTTTGTGGAGCACGACTGGAACCCGATGAACGATTTGCAAGCCATGGACCGTGCGCACCGGCTCGGCCAGAAGCGCGTCGTGAACGTTTACCGGCTCATTACGCGCGGCACGCTCGAAGAGCGCATCATGGGCCTGCAGCAGTTTAAGTTGAACATTGCGTCGTCAGTGATCAATCAGCAGAACAAGGGTCTAATGTCGATGGGCACGGACCAGATTTTGGATTTGTTCAGCAGCGCTGCCGACGAGGAGTCCGAGTCGAAGGTGCGGCCCGTGTCGGACGACGCGAGCGTGGACCCCGAGACCGGCAAGATCATCGACAAGAAGGGCGACTTTGCGTCGAGTCTTGGCGAGCTGTGGGACGAGACGGAGTACTCGGAGGAGTACAACGTGGACAACTTCATCAAGAATCTCAAAAAGTAAGGCAGGCGGCTAGCAGCACCGCGGCGGCCAGTAACTTACGGCCTGCGCTATGTAGTCAGAGGCAAGCGCGTAGGCAAAGCGCCAATTTTGTATGTATCTTAACCTAATTTATATTTTTCATTGTCGTAAAGAACTACTCGTGGTACTGGTAGCTGCCCATAATTAGGGGCCGGCGCGGGACGCGGCCAGGCACGGGCAGCAGGATTTTGAGGATGCCCTTTGTCTCGTCGGCCTCAACAACGTTCAGGTAGCCGAGCGTTTCGGCTTTGGCAACGGCGTCGACGCTGTCGTCGAGGTCTGCATTCACGACGGCCAGCAAACGGTTCTGCAGCACGGCCGAGGGCTCGATCGGCGTGAGGTACTGCGACTCGGCCGCGAATGCTTCGTCCTGCTCTAGGGGCCTAAACACCTTCACGTCGCGCATGGAGACGGTGACTGTGTATGGGGACAATGCGCGCGACGGGCTGCCGAAGAAGTATTGGCTGATAGCGCGGCGCTGGGCCTGGCGCGCGAAGCTGTCGGAGTCCTCCGTGACGCCGCCGCACTGCGGGATGTTCAGGACCTGCGCGGCCGGGAGCACGCGCTGCAGGCGCGAGCAGAGGCGCTCCTTGCCGATGACGAGCACGGCCGTCACGGCGAAGTCGAGGACGACGCGCTTCAGCACGGCCATGCTTGTGTCGTCGTCAGCGTCGGCGAAGTTGTGCGGCGTGTCGATGACGATGCCGCTGTCGCGCACATGCGCGTCGTCGGCCATGCGCGCGCGCACGCCGCTGGCCAGCTGCGCGACCAGCAGCTCGTAGAACTGCGGCGCGCTCGACGGCTGCTGCCCGCCAAAGTTGTAGACGAGCGGCTGCTTGTGGTGCGTCGCGGCGGGGCCGTTGATGGGCGGCTGTCCAAAGCCGGCCTCAATGTCGAGGATGTGCGAGACGGGCGCGGCCACGAGCGAGCCCGGCGGGCTGAACACGGGCGCCGTCGCGTCGAGGTTCACGAGCACGGGGTAGCGGCCCATCTTTGTCGCGTAGCTCACGAGGATTTTACAGAGCGTGGACTTGCCGCTGTTGCGCGGGCCGACCACGAGCACGCACGGCGGCGGCGCGCCGTCCTCGTGCGTGCTGCGGCGCATGTTCTCGAGCGCAAAGTGCAGCCCGCTGTAGCGCGCCATGGTCGGGTTCGCGGCCGCGTACTCGCTGCACTTGCCCTCCCACTCTAGCCTACACCCGTGGTATGTGAAGACGGCCGCGTTCTGGCCCGAGAACTCGTACTCGCGGCCGCGCGCAAGCTCTGTGCCGAACAGCTCGGCCGTGCCGTCGACAACGCGGAACGACAGCTTCGCGTCAAAGCCGACCTCAAAGCGCCATTCGTGGTGCGGCTGCAGCACGACCGTCTGCCGCCCCGCCTCGTTGTTTAGGTGCGGCGAGTCGCCGCCGGTTCCGCCACTATCTGAAGGAACGTCAGACATGTTTACCCTATATATAGCTGCTAGAATTAGCCGGCCGCGACGATGGAGACTCCGCTGCTAAAAGTTCGTTTTGGAACTGACCACTAAATGACGCCGCGCACGTGACTACGCAGCGGTACGCAGCGGTTTGGCTCGCATCCGGAACGCTGCTCTGCTTAGGCGCGAACTTTCAGCGGGCGAACCTCCAATGGGCGAACCTCCAATGGGCGAAACTACAACGAAACCAGAAGGCCTACAAATGTTCACCTTAGTTAGTTTGTTATGCTTCTGCAATCTAGATTTAGCGTCCTCGTACAATTAAGTGACTACGAACATGAAACAGAGGCCATGACTAACCCCAGGCGCGCGCGGCGGATGCGCACGCAGGCTGAAGCGCACACAGGCTGAAACGCACGCAGGCTGAAGCGGCGCATGCACCCGGCCGGCTCCGCTGCATAATTTCGATGAAACATGTCTGAACCTTTGAACAAGGACTTCGAGGAGACGCGCAAACAGCTTCTGCGGGCGCGGTTCGTTGGCGTAGACAGCGACGAGGCGGCTCTGCACGCGCGCACAAAACATCTGTATGAGCGCGACATTGCCGAGGCGCCAGAGCTGCGGCCAAGCAGCCCCGAGAAAAGCGTGCTGGCCGAGATGCTCGCGGACATGCAGGACGATCTCGACGCTCTGCGTCGCGAGACAGACGCCGCTATCCGCCGCGCTAGATTAGAGGTGCTCAAAGATAGCCGTAAATAAATAAGGAAACGAGCCGCTAGCGAACACAGCCAACAGCCAGCCAACAGCCAGCCAATAGCCAGCCAACAGCCAGCCAACAGCCAGCCAACAGCCAGCAAACAGCCAGCCAACAGCCAGCAAACAGCCATCGCATTCGCCAGCGCATCCGCTCGTATTATTAGTGTCTAGGAGAATGGAAGCCGTAGCCCAGAAATGGCAATGGTGAGTCGCACTTTCCCAAGAAAGTCAGAATTTGGACCGCGGCGCCGCGTAGCGCACGGCGCGTCCCTGCGCGGGCGACATGATCTGAATGTTCACGCTTTTGGAGCGCGCGTCGGCGCTCTTTAGCTCGGCCGCTTGCGGCGGCGCGCTCACGCGCGCGCCGCGGTACGTGCCGTACGCAGGCGCCGCATAGTTCTCAGCGGGCTCATTTGCCGCGGCGCGGCTATGCACGGAAACGTTTTCGAGCGCCGCCGTGTTCTTTTGCGACGCTGCTCTTTTCGGAGTTGTGCCGCGCAGGCGCGCCTCAATGCTCTTGGCCTCGTGCTCGCTGCCGATCTGCGCATTCACGTACTCGAGCAGATACGGCGACTCGTTCATGTCGGCCATGACGGGCTGGCGCGGCGCCGCCGGCTGCCGCTCGAACTCGGCGAGCTTCGCCAGGTCCGGCGCGCCGAGCGAGTCGCACTTCTGCAGCAGCTGCGGCATGCTCAGCGCCTCGCCGGGCGGCAGCGCCTCGGGGTGGCTCGGCGTGACGCACGGATCATCAACCTCTTTGCGGAACACCGTGTCGAAGTCAATGAGCGAGAAGAACGCAACAGAGTGCGGAATCGTCTCGAGCCCGAGCTGCTGGCAGAACATGGCCCGCGTCCACAGATTCGCGATCTGCAGCGCCAATGCCGCGCGGTACTTGTCCTCGTCCTTCACGAGGAAGCGCACCTCGTCGTGCACGGTCAGCAGGAGCCGCATACGAATGCGGTAGACCTCGGACAGGTAGTGCACGGACGCAATGAGCAAATGCAAGTAGTCCACGCCGCTGCTCTGAATGGACCAGTTCACGCGCGTGGTCAGGTACGAGTTCGTTTTGAGGTTCGCCGCGCAGAGCGCGTCCGTGATGCCCGCGCCCAGCACGGGCGTCTGCTGGCGCGGCTGTTCGGCCAGCAGCTCTAGCTGGTTGTACACAACACTTTCGGTGCCGCCGCGCCAGTACCTCTTCAGCGGGAAGTGTCTTGAGCTTGTTTTTGTGCCCTTCGTCGTGCTGTACAGAGCGCGCGCCTTGCGCTCGGCCTCAGCCACGCTCAGGCTCGGGTTGAACTCCTTCAGCTTGCGCGACGCTGACGGCTGGCCCGCGCCGTAGATGCGGCCGTAGTTGAACACCTTTGCCTCGTTGCGGCTGATGCCCAGAATCTGCGCGCTCTTCGAGTGCAGGTCCGTGCCGGCCTGCTTTGTGCCCTCGAGCGTCATCCAGCCCATGGCCGTGCCGCCGTGCATCTTGAACAATGAGTCGCCCACGACGCTGGCAATCCACAGCTCCTCGGAGTCGACGTCGGCGCCGACGAGCGTGTAGCCCGGCGGCGCGCGCACGTTCGCCTTCAGTTCGCTGCCGATGCGGTTCTTTTTGGCGTTCGACGCCGTGAGCCACGTATCCTCGACGGCGCGGCGCGTGACAGCGCCAATGGGCGCGAGGCGCGGCAGAATCATCCCCCAGTCCGGCGGCAGGCCCATGTCTACGCCATCGTTCTGGAACACGGCCATTTGGTCGAGAATGCGCTGGCGGGCCGAGATCCAGTATGAGCACTCAAGGTTCGCCGTGATGGCATCCATGGCAACCTTGCTGCTGCTGCGGAGCATACCGGACTCGAAGTACGGCAGAAACGACTTCGCAAACGGGTTTGTGCAGCGCGCCTTCTCGCCGTCCGGGTGGGGCAGCTTAAAAAGGCTGCGGCCGTCGGCGTCGTTCTTTTTCGCGTGCGTGAAGTTCAGCTTCAAGTAGTGCTCCTTCATGTCGCTGTTCACCCAGAACGCCCAACCGTGTGTGTTCGACCAGAACAGCGGGTGCCCGTCCCAGGTCAGCCGCAGCAGCAGCGGCGTGACGCGCGTGCGCACGGTCAGGCTTGCGTCCGTGCCCGAGAACAGCGACTTGTACCACTCGGGCTTGCCCGGCATCTTCTGGTTTTTGACCATGCGCGGCGGCGTATTTGCCTTCGCCTTTGTGTAGCGAATAGGCTTCACGGTCCAGTCGAGCTGGCTAAGCCAAGGGTCGCGCAGGGCCTCCGCGAGCTTTCCGGCGTCGTCCGCGTAGGCGGCAGCGTCGTCGGCTAGCGTGCGCAAGTGGCCGTTCACCTCGTCGAGCATCTGCCCGTAGTACATTTCGGCCGTGTCGAGGTAGGACTGCCATTCCTCGGTGATGGGCAGGAACGTAGAGCCGAGCGGGCGCAGCGCGCCCATGGAGACGGGGTGTGGGTTCAGAGCCCGGAACTTGGGCAGTAAGACATCGAACACGCGCTTCGTGTACCAGGAGTCGAGCGCGCAGTACGTTATGAGGTGCTGCAGCATCGCCGGCTCAGCAGCCTCGTCGACGCTAAGCTCCTTGAAGTAGTCGCGGGCAGACTTGTCCATGCGCTCGCCGAGGTGGAAGCGCACGACGTCGTCGAGGCCGTTTGGAGCCGTGTGCCGCAGCCACGGCTCGCGCGCGAGCATGGCCTGCAGCGTGGCGCGGTGTTTTTCGGCGTCCTCAACGCGCGCACGCGCATCAGCGCCGCCGCCAGCACCAGCGCCGCCGCCAGCATTCGTGCCAGCATCGGCATCGGCATCAGCGCCAGCATCAGCGCCAGCGGCCGCTTCAGAAGCCTCGAGCTCGCGCAGCAGCTTCTCGTACTTCAGGTACACGGGCCGCTGCTGGTTGCACATACCGTTTGTCGCAATGTGCAGCGACATTGTGTCCAAGTACCATTTCGGCGACTGCTGCAGGCTGTACTCCTCCTGCACTCGCTGGCGGTCGTACGCGATGTAGTGGCCGACGACGAGCTGGCGGTGCGGGCCGAGCGGGACGAGGTGTGCCGGCGCGGACGACTCGCGCAGGAGCCACGGGCTCAGCCACACGTAGTAGGCATCCGCACTGGCGGCGGTGGCGATGACGGGGTAGCTACTGAGCTCGTAGAGGACCTCAGTGTCGAAGACGATGGCGTCGTCGGCCGGAAACGCGACGCGCTCGGGCGCGGCGCGCGGCGCGTAGCGCGTCCAGCCCGACTGCAAAACCCAGTCGCCGCGCGGGCGCGGCAACGCGGCGGCGGCCGCGAATGCGGCGCTCGCGGCCGCGTACGGCTCGAGCATGTGGTTCCCGATCTTCTGGAAGTGCTCGTCAAGGCCTTTCGCGCCAAGCAGACGCGGCAAATCGAAGTCGACGGGCTCGGCCGGCGTTGTGCGCTGGCCGAGCAGGCCGTGCTGCGCGAGGTGGCGCCGCGCCGCGCTGTGCAGCGCTTCGTCGCGCGCCGGTTCTGCCGCCGCCGCGGGTGCCGCCGCGGGTTCTGCCGCAGCGCGGCCGAACGCGAGGCGGCGCAGGCGCTCGGGCAGGTGATGAATGCCGGCCGGGTTCGCGGCATGCGCGTGCGGCGCCGCAGAAAAGCGCCTCGCCGCCGCCGCCGGCGCACGCGCCCGCGCCAGGCACTGCAGCGCCGCGCGCCGCGTGGCGTGTGGCGGTATTCGGGGCATCATATGTGCGCACGGCCTCAGTGCGAGAAGGGCCAGTGCGGAAAGCGGGCTTTGTGCAGAAGGGCCGTCGAGCGCGTAAAGACGCAGGCGAGTGCTCCCTAAAGTTTACTTTCGGCTCTGGCGCGGAGCCCTAGCCCCAGCACCGCGACCTGGCTGGCGAGGCCCGCAAATATTTCCGCCCGCGACGGCCAGGGCGCGGACGGTGCGCATGATTCCCATACACATTGTCGGCGGCCGCGGCTTTGTGTATGACGTAGCCGACGTGAAGCGGCTGCGCGAGGAGTTCCACGTGTGCGGCGTGCTGAGCGGCGTGCTGCCGCAGTTCCCGCAGCAGAACATTTTCGGCGGCCTGCCGCTGCAGCTGCTGCCCGAGGATGTCGAGTTTCTGCTCGAGTTGGGCGAGGCCTTTCTTGTTGACGATGCGGCGCTGCACGCGGGCGGCGTCGCCGAGCCGAGTGTCGTGCACGGCGCGCTGGCCGTCGTGCCGGCCGCGTCGCGTCCGCGCGCGCCGCTCACGCCGGCGCGCGTCGAGTATGTGCGGCCGCGGTCCGAGCGGTACCAGATCTACAAGTACCTCATGCAGCGGCAGTACTTCGTCATGCCCGGGCTGCGGTTCGGGTGCCAGTTCATGGCGTACCCGGGCGACCTCATGCGCTACCACTCGCACTACAACGTGCTGGGCTACGGCTGGGACGAGCCCTTCCCGATCTTGGACATTGTGGGCGGCGGGCGGCTCGCGACGTCCGTTAAGAAGTGCTGGGTTGTTGGTGCGGCGGAGCCAAATACGGGCGAGACGCATGCGTTCAGCATTGAATGGGCCGGCTTCGGCTAGCCTGCTTTACAATTGCTGAAGCATGCGGCAACGAGGCGGCTCAGCGAACTTTGCGAACGCGAACGCCGTGGTGCAATTTTGAGTCTAAGGCGAGTGCTAAAGATTAGCTGCAGCTGTGTGAATCGTCGTTGCGAGCACGCGACGCGCCCAAGCCAGCCGTGCGCATACGGCGCACGGCCTAAAAGTGTATATCTTCAGACGCTAAGTGATTGCGAGTTATGTCCATTAGAATCGCCAGCATAACCGATCGTAACTAGTTAACAAGAAACGAAGACGTGCAAGTCTCATGACTGCGCGCACAACGGCAGAATGAGTGCGGCAGCTGAAGTGTGTGGGTTAATGCAGTTGCGCAGGCTAATGCACTCACGTAGGCTCATGTTCGCATGCTCATGTACGCATGCCTATGTACACAATGCTTTTCCTTATCGTGGAGTATCGTGGAGTCTCATGACTGCGTGCACAACGGCAGAATGAGTGAAGTGTGTGGGTTAATGCAGTTGCGCAGGCTAATGCACTTACGCAGGCTCATGTTCGCATGCTCATGTACGCATGCCTATGTACACAATGCTTTTCCTTTGCACGGGCCGCGCCTCAGCAGATGCAGAAATTAGCCTCTTGAGGCTGGAAATGGGCCCGGCCAATGCAGATACATAGCGGCCCCGAGTTGCGAAGAAGTCACAACTGCAAATGCTGTCAAAATGGGGCGACTCATTTCCCTGTACATGCCGTGGTCGAACGCGCGCAGTTAGTGCAGCGGGCCGTACACGGACATTTCGTACTCGGCCGCGTAGTCCGGCCGCGCGCGCGCCGCCTCGAGCACGGTCTTGATGTGCGGCGGCGGGTGCTTGCCGAACTTCTCAGCGCGGTTCCACCGCTGCAGGCGCGTGAGGCCCTGGCACGGGCCGTAGTCCTGGATCATGTCGAACTGGCGCAGAAGCTTCTGCGCCACACTGAGGTCCTCCTGGTGGAAGCGCGGGTAGTCGAAGCGGTCCTTGCGCAGCTCGCGCAGGAGCGCGCGCGACGCCGCGCCGTTCAGAATCTCGTCGACGTCCTCGGCGGGGACCGGCGCGGCGCCGTCGTCGACGGCCGCAGCCTTCGGCTGCACGCGCGGGCTCAATTGCGCGCCTGTCTGCTTGCCAAGCTTGCCCTTGTGCACGGCCGCGGGCGGGCCCGGCTGGCGGCGGGCCCGGCGGTCGAACGAGATCGTGCCTTGGCCCCCGTTCTGTTTCGAAGTGTGCTTCGCAGCCGCCATTGTGTCGCTGGCGGTGGGGACAGCCGCAGAATCGGGTGTACACAACGGCTAGCCTGCGTCAGAGGCGTCTCGTGCGGGCCGTGGGTTCGGGTGCGGCTCTGCTGAGTCACGCGGAGACGAAGGGCTTGCTCCGTGACAGGCGCGCCGCTTGGCCGTGACTGGCTGGCGCGCACAGACGAGAGTTCATGTGGGGGCGAAACGGCCCGACTGCATATGCAGCCTGCACGCTAATTAAAGAGCATGGATAAACACCCGGCTTTCGTAATCGCGTCGCCACGACGCCGGCCGCGCCCGTACAGTCAGCGAGGCCGCGCCGGGGAACGGGGACGAGGACGCGCGCCGCGGCGGTAAATAAAAGTCCGCGCCGTCGGCTAGGCTATCTAGGCTGCAGGCCTCGCTGGCGGGCCAGCGCGGACGGGGACCTGCGTGGTTCTGACGTGAATTATGCAGAATAGCGTGCGCATGACGCGCAGGCAGTGCGCGCTGCGCGCTGGCCCAGAGCCCGGCCCGGCGGGCCCCCGGCTCGTACCTTAGCGCCGCACGCAGGTAACGGCGCTGGCCCGCGGATCTGCGGGGCCACTAATCGTCCATCTATTCCTCTGCCTTTATGCGATAGGTGCGCTCGTGCGCACGAGGGTAGCGCGGGCGTGGGCCCGATGGGGCCAGCGGCCAAAGCAGAGGCTGGGTGGCGGCGCCGGCGGCACCTGCGGGCGCCGTGCGGGCGCCCCATGTGGGCGCCTCATGTGGGCGCCCCATGTGGTTGCGGGCTCGTGGCCCGGCGGGCTTGTGGCGGCCGCCTAGGCAGCCGCCTAGGCGGCACGAGCACAGTCAGCAGCGTTGCGTGAATATCGCGCAGTCATGTGGTCAAACCCTGGCACGCGCGCGTAATTTTCCATCCTACGCATAGGAGGTCCGGGGGCAAGGGCGCAGCAAGTGCTCGATTCGGGGCCCCGCGCGCACGACGGCGGCGGCGCGCGCCGAGCAGGCGTGCGAGCCGCGCTCGGGCATGTGCGCAGCCCTTGCGCGGGGCTTGCCATGCGGCTCTGGCCCCGCGCGGCTCCACCCACGGCCGGTGCTGGGGCGGCGAACCTGCGGCCGAGCCATGCATGTGGCTGCGGGTCGGGCACTTGTGTGGGATGCGGGTGCCGGCCTCGTATGCGTCACCGAGGGCGCAGGGTCGGATGGTAACGTGAGATAGAAACGCGCGCCTGGAGCAGCTGAAGCGAAGGCGGCACTGCCGATCTCTGTCGGGCCCTTCTCTACCACCGCGAATTTGGCCAGAACGAGGAGAACCCTTGCTTGGATAAACACCGATACAGATTCCCATGTATGAAGAGTAGTGCCGTCTGGGGGATTAGAGAAGTGGTGAACAGCGAACTAGACGAGTAGTTTGTGTTAGGAGGTTTGCGAAGGCCAGCAGTGGATAAGAGCTTGGGAAGGAGGAGCGCGCTGCGGAGCAGAAGTTGTTGCGCAGGCGTCGAGAGTCCTCAGTGCTGGGTGTGTGCTTTTAGTGTGCTTGACCAGAGGAGGAAGTTTGGGGCGCAAGTCGGCGAAACCGCGACGCAGGCGCCGCCAAAAAGAGAAGAGACCGGGTGCACAGAGACGCTGCAGTGCACGCGGGCCAAGTTCGTGGAGAGACAGCGAAAGGAAGAGAGGAAGAGGCTTACGGGAGAGGAGCCATATGGAACAAAGCAGGGGGTTCCGCGAGCCTGATGCCGACGTGGAACCCTGTACAATGCGAGGGCCGCCGCCTAGCGCCGACGGCGCGGCTGCGACGGGCACAGGCGCAGGTGCGGCTACGACGGGCACAGGCGCGGCTATGACGGGTGCAGGCGCAGCTACGGCGGGCACAGGCGCAGGCGCAGCAGCGGCGGGCACCGGTGCAGCAGCGGGCACAGCCGCACTGGCGGCTATGAGCGCAGCGAAGGACCCGCGCCTGCTGCTCAGCCGCATTTGCCATGCGTTCGCGCCGGCCGCGGCCGTGCACGTGGGCGTGAAGTGGCAGCACCACGGCGCGGGGCTCGTGGACGGCGCCGTGCCGCACGAGTACTTCGTGCTGTTCGGGCCGCAGGACGCGCGCAACCGCCGCGGCGCCTGCTACCACCTGAAGAACAGCCGCCGCATTCTGCTGAAGGCCGTGCTGCGCGCGCTGCAGGCGTTCGCCGCGAGCCACCGCCTCGGCCAGGACCTCGTGGTACACACGGACTCGGAGGTCCTGCTGCCGCGCGCCGGGCGCGACCGCGAGCTGCGGCGCAGCGAGGACACAGAGCTGCTCGCGCCGGAGCAGCAGGGCCTACGCGTGGCATTGAGCCCGGACGTCATGCTGCAGATCGAGGAGCTCGTGCAGTGGCTGGCCGAGCGCGGCACGGCCGTGCGCTGGCAACAGTTCGGCGCGCTGCCTTACGAGCTCGAGACGGAGCTCGCGGGCCTGCCCCTCGACGGCGTGGGCAGCCACCTCGACGTGGCCGCGCGGCACCCGGACCTGCCGCTCGCGCCGAGCGTCTGCCCGTCGTGGTACTTCATGCGCGTGTACACGGACGGCAGCACGATTTCCGTGAACGGCGCGTTTTCGGGCGGCTACGGCGTGTACTTCGGGTACCTGGACCCGCGCACGGAGTGCGGGCCCATCAACGGGAAGGGCACGGGCCCGCGCGCGAGCCTCGTGGCCATTGTGCGCGCGCTCGAGCTCATCTCGAAGCATCACCACGGGCACCGCCGCTGGGAGATTGCCTGTAACCGCGAGCAGTACATTACGTGCGTATTCGAGCTCACGCAGCGCTGGAAGCAGTCCGGGTGGAAGCGCAACTCGGGCAAGCCGATTGCAAACCTGGACCTCTACCGCGGCGCGCGGCGCATCATCGACCAGCTCGCTGCGTACGATTTTGAGCTGCGGGGCACCTACGTGCCGCAAAAGGAGATGGACCGCGGCATCATGGTCGCAGACCTGCTCGCGCGGCGCGGCGCCGGCGACCAGAACGTGGACCTGCCATTCGCCGTGAACAAGTCGTTCGAGGTCCCGCTCGAGCCGGAGGACATTGAGCCGAGCGTGGCCGTGTGCGTCATCAACGGCACGGGCGACACGTTCCCGCCGCGGCCCGGCACGGAGAGCCGCCTCAATGGCTCGTGGTCCATCAAGTTCGGCAACGGCGTGGACGACCCGCGCGACCGCAGCGGCTCGTCCGGCTCGCAGTCGCGCACGCGCACCTGCACAACCGTGCTCGTGAAGCTGCTGCGCATCATCGAGGGCGAGCACAAGCGCTCGTGGATCGTGTACGTGAACTTCAACGACGTGCTCACGCGCATCTTCGACCAGCTCTCAGAAAGCCTTGCTGAGCGGCCCGAGCGCCGCGAGCGCCACGAGGGCCGCCAGCGCTCGGGATCGGGCCTGAAGTTCGTGGGCACGCCCTACATCGACGCGCTAAGCAAGCGCATGCGCCGCCTCGAGCGCCACGGCTACGACATCAAGTTCCGCCCGCACCCGGGCGAGCCGCCGCCATAATTATTGTTATATATAGTGAAGCCGCCCGCGCGCGCGCGCGCGCGAGCCGGCTCAGATACGTAGCGGACATTTAACGTTCGGCGCTGATTATTAGTGCTGCAGATGTGAAACACGGCGGGCCGCACGGCTCGACGAACGGGTGCCCTCGAGCAGCCCGGACGACTGGCCGCACCGGCTGGCGGCTCCGCAGCGCCTGCGGCGCGGCCGCGCGGCGAGCGCGAGCCGCCTGTCGTGAGCGCCGTCGCTGTGTCAGCTCTTCGGGCGAGTGCGCCGAATGCATGAGCACCCCACGCTGCATAACTCCCTGCGGGCCGCGTCAGGTGACTGTGACGTTTTGAGCGGTTCACAGCCCTCGCCGGCCTTTGATTGCCGCGCCGCGACGCGCCCAGCTGCGCGCGCAGCATCGGCGCGCCCGCAGAAGTAGTAATACAGGACAGATTCCTCTTTTTCTTTTCTTTTCTCAGATTATTTTTCATTTCTTTTGCGGCGCTGCCGAACTGCTGTGCGCCTGGCCCCCCCATTTGAGACGACTTAGTAGCTCGTAGGTTAGCGTGTTGCGCCTTAGGTCATGAACGGCGATGAGCCGCGCCGCACATGCAGCGGCGCCCTCGGAGACGTGCAAGCGGCCAGCATGCCGATCGGCGTTAAATGGCGGGCTAGATGGCTGCGTTAAAGCCCGGCTAGTTATAACCTAAAGCGGGAGCGCGTGAGCGGGCGCGTGCGCCGCAGGCGCCGCCGCGCCTGCTCGCGGCTCTGGGCGTATCGCGGCGCCGTGCACTCGTCGACACGCACCCTAGAACGGCAAATGAGGCCAAGTGTGCAACAACCACAACCATGGCGGAAACTCGCAGCACATACGACGAGTCGAACGAGGTGTGGCCGTACTTCGTGATCACGCTGCTGTCGGTGGTTCTCATACCCGTCACGCTGGCGCAGCTTGCGCAGTTTCTGGGCGGCGGCGCGCGCGCGGGCTCGCTCACGCCGGCGCACGCGCGCTTCCGCGCGTCGCGGCAGCGCCGCACGGCGTTGGCCAGCGCGCGGCTGTGGCTGACCGCAGCGGGCTGGGTCGCCTTTGCCATGCTCGTGCACTTCGTGCGCTCCGTGGGCAGCACGGCCGACGCGGACAGCGTCGCCGTGTGGGACCCGTACGCGCTGCTCGGCGTCGGCACGTCGGCCACGCTGAAGGAGATCCGCTCGGCGTACCGCCAGCTGTCGCTGCAGTTCCACCCGGACAAGGTGAAGGACCTGGCCGACGCAACGAAGGAGGCCATCGACGCAAAGTACGTCGAGATCTCGAAGGCGTACCGCGCGCTCACGGACGAGGACACGCGCGAGAACTTTTTGCTGTATGGGCACCCGGACGGCCCGCAGCAGGTCACGCACGGCATTGCCTTGCCTGCGTTCCTGTTCGACCCGGCCGGCTCGCTCGCATTCGTGTCGCTCTACCTAATCGGCTTTGGCGTGGGCGTGCCCCTCGTCGTGAGCAAGTGGTGGTCGGCAAGCCAGCGGCGCACGCGGCGCGGCCTTTTGCAGGAGACAGCCGCGCAGTTCTGCCAGCTTCTGGCAAAGGAGCAGGCGCACTTCATCACGAACGAGCGCGTGCTGCGTGAGGTGCTGCTGTCGGCGGACATGGACGACGCGCTCGGCAGCAGCACGCTGCGCGGGCTCGACGCGCGCCAGGCGGCCCTGCGGGCGTACCTTACGCGCGCGTCGACGGGCAGCGCCGAGCTGACCGTGGCCACAGAGACGGCGCGATTGCTCATGGGCCTGCACGACTTTGCCGCGGAGTTCAAGAGCTTTGCGCTGTGCCAGCGCCTGCTGCAGCTGCACCGCGCCGTCGTGCAGGCCGTGCCGTTCGAGGTCACGCTGGAGGGCGAGTATGCGCAGCTGGACGGCGCGGACCTGAACGCCGTGCTCGACAAGAAGCCCGACCAGACGCAGATCCTTGACGTCGTGCAGCACGCGCGCAGCTACTTCCCGAAGCTGCACCTGCTGCGGGCCGAGTTCCGCGTGAGCGGCGAGGACGCCGTCACGCCGAACAGCCGCGTGTTCCTGCAGTTCAAGTTCGTTGTGCTGCCGCTCGGCCAGCGCGTGCCCGAGATCTCTGAGCAGGAGATCGCGGCCATCGGCGCCGACGCGAGCGAGCTGCTCGAGCCGGCCGCGCAGAACAAAAAGCAGCCGCCGCTTGCAGCGGCCGTGGCGCCGCACTTCCCGCTCGACGTGCCGACGCGCTGGTATGCGTACGTGTACGGCGATGTCGACAACCGTCTGGCCGAGAAGCCGCTCGAGGTCGCGAACATGGACCTGCAGAATCTGAGGCTCAGCCGCGACGAGCTCGCCAGCGGCGAGAGCCTTGTGATCGGCACGATCAACGTCCCGCTGACGTCCGTGAGCCCGCCGCAGGCCGGCAGTTTCCCGTTCAAGGCGGCACTAATCTCGAGCACGTACTTCGGCACGGACATTAAGACGCGCGTGGCCATGAACGTCGTGAACCCGCCGCCGGCCGCGCCCGCGCCGGCCGACGAGGACCTCGACCTCGACGAGACGGAGGTCGCCGACGACGAGAGCGACGAGGATATCGAGGGCCTCAGCGACATCGACACGTCCACGGAGGAGGAGGATAATGCCGACGAAGAAAAGTAAGCCTTCCTGCTGCGCGCCGCGCCGCGAGGCACATCCGTGCGCGTGCGCGCAAGTATATACGCGATGAATAGATAGGCCTGTGATGAACATGCGGGCGCCAAAATTCGTGCAAACAACGTCAAAGCGCTTTGACGCGTGGCTTCCGTGGCTCGTGAAAATAGGCCATGAGGGTATGAGAGGCACAAGAGCGGTCATGAGGCAGGAAAGCGAACCTGGCAGTTATGAGGGCACTCCATCGAAGCAATGAGCGCAATCCATTCCAGTTCTGAGGGCCGTCCATATTCTGAGGGCGTTCCATGACAGTTCTGAGTGACCATTATGGTGGCCATGAGGGCTGCGGAGCTAGGCAATGATAAGCGGCCCTGAGCGCCACATATTGAAGTTTAGAAAGTAGACGTATGTACTTAGAATAGCATGAATGGAGGTCTAGTAAGGAGAGCAATTGAACCGTTGGCAACCGCAGCGTTGCCGGTCATGCATTTGCGCGCTCCCGCAGCGGTGCGTGCTTTATGAGCGCATTTTTCACATACATATTTTCAGTATTCTAACCCAGGGAGTTGGCTCGGCCAAAACACGTACCCAAACCAGCTAGCTCGAACCGGCACCATAAAAGGAACTAACTAGCCCGTTTAAGCCGGCCGCATCGGGCTCACGGCGGCGCGCTACCCCACAGAAACTTCACCAGCCCGAAGTTGCCACACGTTTGTCAGCAGGCGGGTGATAAGCCTCACGCCAGCTACTTAGAGTTCTAACCCCGGGATTTGAGCAAAGCGGCGATGGATGAGCTTCTAGTTGCGCTGGTGTTCACGCTCGCGTCCGTGTTCTCGACGCTCGTGCTGGCGCTGTTCCTGGCTGCCGTGTACTGCCTCTGCTTTGGGTCGCGGGGCATCCAATTGGGCGACGGGCTGCCCGGTGCGTTCGATGACTCGGAGCAGTTTCTGGAGGAAGAGGCCGCAGCGCTCGAGGTCATGGACGACCGCTCGCGGCAGAGCTACCTCATGGCGAAGCGGTGGATCGAGAACAACGCGCCGAACTCGGCCGACACAGACATCAGCCTGAGCCAGTTCATGACGATCCAGGAAAAGGCTGTGGCGGCGTGGGAGTTCACGTTCGACATCATGCAGCAGTCGTCGGCGTTTGTGCAGAACCGCACGGAGATCGAGTTCCGCAGCAGCGACGATATCTGCTGCGTGCAGACGAACTTGCCGCTGCCGAAGCAGAAGGAGGTCTACTACTGGGAGGTGAAGGTGTACGAGCTGGCGCCGGAGGCGCGGCTTGCTGTCGGGCTCACGACGAAGCCGTACCCCGTGTTCCGGCTGCCGGGCATGCACCGCTACTCTATTGCCTACGAAAGCAGCGGCTTCAAGCGCCTGAACCAGCCGTTCATGGCCACGCCGTACGGGCGGCCGTGGCAGCGCGGCGACGTGATTGGCGTTGGCTACCGCACGCGCACGGGCACCGTGTTTTTTACGCACAACGGGAAGAAGCTGGACGAGGTTGTGCACGGCATGCGTGTGAACCTGTTCCCAACGGTCGGCTCGATTGGCCCCGCGAACGTGTACGTGAACCTTGGGCAGGCTGCGTTTGTGTTTATCCAGGCGAATGTGAAGGAGTGGGGCCTTGCGCCGGCGCAGGGCTCGCTGGCGCCGCCGCCCGCGTACGGCGACCAGGACGACAGCCTGCTGCTCGAGAGCACGAATATTGCCGGGCCGTCGAGCCGCGCGTGGGGCGTGCCTGCGGCGCCGCCGTACGTACGGCGGCGCTCGAGCGACGAGGCGCACCAGTCGGCCGCGTCCGAAGAGGATATCCATACGCCGCCGGGGTCGCCGCCCGTGCGCTTTGCGCGGCGCGACTCTGTGCGTAGCGACACGCCGCTCGAGCCGCGTGCGGGCGAGGCGGCCAGCGAGAGGGCGAGCCAGCAGGCCAGCTACGCGAGCAGCGAGGTGACTGTGGCCAACCGAGACAATGAGAGCGGCGGCGAGTCGAGCAGTGCGCAAACGAGCGAGCTGAACGAGGCCAGCCACGCCAGCGAGGCAACCAGTACAGGCGATGGACCTAATGAACGGCGGGAGTCGAACGAAGCCGCAGAGGCTACTGTCGGCGAGCGAAGCGACGAGTCCCACAGCGAGCGGAGCAGCGACGAACCGCACGGCGACGAACCGCACGGCGACGAACCGCACGGCGACGAACCGCACGGCGACGAACCGCACGGCGGCGAACGGAACGACGACGAACCGCACGACGGACAGTAGTTGCGCCTGCTTGTCAACCTTCTGCTCGCAAAGGGCGCCTCTCTATGCTACAGCCTTGACTAGCCCACGAATGGGTGCCCACGAATAGGTGCCCACGAATAGGTGCATACGAACAGGGGCATACGAACAGGTCCCTACGAATACGTATTGTTATTTATATTATTTATTAATGCTTCGGCGCCATTCTACTTACGGAGGTCCGCACACAGCTTGAGCCGCTAGCGGCGGGTCCGGGCAGCAGCACTGGCCCGCGCCAAGGGGTCCTGAATAGCGGGCGAATCCGTAACTAGTTTTCGTCATGCGCCGGCCTTTGCCGGTTCTGCGCAGCGACGCGACGGCTATGTAAAGTTTAAGGGCGTCTGAGCCGGTCAGCGCGCGCGCCGCCGCGCCTGCCAAATGCACGCGTGCCGCACGCATTCTAAGGGCCGTTAACCGTTGACCACTTTTAGTGCTTCCGCGACTTCTTCTTTTTTGCCTTTGCCGGCTCGGCCTTCGGCTCGTGCTCGGGCGCGTCGGCCTCGGGCGCCTGCTCGGCGAACTCGCGGTCCGCCATGAGGCTGGCTGCGCCGCGCTTGCGCGAGGCGTCGAAGTCGAAGGCGTGCGGGCCGAGGCTCGCAAGCACGCGGCTGAGCTCGTTCATCTTCTTCAGCTTCAGTTTGTACACGAGGCCGCTGGCCGGGTCGTACGTCTTCACGACGATCTTGGCCGGGCGCGCCGCGGCGCTCACGCGGTCGCCCGACGCCACGACCTTCTTGTGCGTGTACTTCGTGGTGACGCGCGTCGTGTCGGGGCGGGCCCTGAGCAGCGCGTGCGAGCGCTCGATGAACTGCTCCATGAAGGCGAACGGATATTAGGTGATACGGTTATACACTTATTGGGTCTTCTTGGCCGCGGCCTTCGCCTGCCGCTTGCGCTCGTTTTTTATGAGGACGGAGCCGATGAACGAGCCGACGAGGGCCGTGCCGGCCAGCAGCAGCAGCACGGGGATGCGGATGATCCACTCGCGCGGTGGGAACGCGCGCGCCACGGGGCTCGTCTCGTCGATGAACGGCACGAGGAACGTCCAGGCCGTGTAGTACGTGAACACCGCGGTCGCAGCAAGGAGCATCAGCATTCCAATCACAGAGTCCAGCTTCATCGCGCGCGAATGCTGGGGGGCAGGGTGCGTGGTGTATACGGGGCGGCGAGGACGACGTGTCGAGATGTAGCGGTGCAGGCCCGCTGCGCTTCCTCGCCCCGCAGACGCCGTACGGCCAGCGTGGCGAGGCCGCGCCATGTGGCCAGACCCGCGCTACCGGTATTTCCGCGTGGGGACGCCGGATACGGCGAGCGGCAACGGCGGGGAGCCACGAGGCGAAATCGACGCGGCGCGCACGCTGCTGTGTCGCGCGCGCTTAGGGATAACGACGCTGCAGCAGCTGCTGCGGGACCCCCGCACCGCAAACGGCCGCCACGGCGCCGCAATTGGCCGCCTGCGCACACACCCGGCGGCAGACCTTTGCCGCTGCCGCTGTGCACGCGCGGCCCGCAGCCCCATTTAGGGCTAATAGTACCGGCGAAGCAGCCGCGCGCGGGCGGCCAGAGCGGCCGTGGTGCGCCGAGGCGAGCTCTGCCGGCGCGGCGGCCGCTCGACGTCCGTCGCGCCTGCAGGCCGTATCGTGACGTGCGGGAACCCTGTTCCCAGTGGGTTCGGGTCCCAACGTTGCGGCAAAGCAGGTGCCCTTAGTGGCTAGTCACACACACATGACGATTCGTCACTTGCTGTCCCCGCGCCTTATATATACCACGCACTAGTGCCGACACAGCAGCCCACAGAACCCCAATTTGCATCATGTTGCGCCAGATTGCCCGTGCTCCCCGCGCCGCGCCGAAGTCGCTTACGTTCAAGCGCACGAAGGCGACGCAGCCGGACCTCGACTACGACTTCGGCGCGCTCGAGCCGTACATCTCGGCCGACATCATGGACACGCACTACACGAAGCACCACCGCACGTACATTGCCGGCTACAACACGAACTCCGAGAAGCTGCAGGAGGCGATCCAGGCCGGCGACGTGAAGGCGCAGAACCAGCTGCTGCCACTCGTGAACTTCAACTCGGGCGGGTTCATTAACCACAACCTGTTCTGGAAGAACCTGGCGCCCGAGAAGGCCGGCGGCGGCGAGCCGCCTGCTGCGGACTCGGCGCTTGGCAAGGCGATCAAGGAGTCGCACGGCAGCCTCGACAAGCTCATTGCCGAGACGAACGCGCGCCTTGCTGGCATCCAGGGCTCTGGCTGGGCGTGGATCGTGAAGAACAAGGTCACGAGCGACGTCGACGTCATCACGACCGCAAACCAGGACATTGTGCCTGCGTCGTACGTGCCGCTCGTCGGCATCGACGCCTGGGAGCACGCGTACTACCTGCAGTACAAGAACGTGAAGGCCGACTACTTCAAGGCGATCTGGAACGTCATCAACTGGAAGGAGGCCGCTGCGCGGTTCCAGCAGTAGACGGCTAAATTTTGTGTCTAGATACTTATATATATTAGACGAACTTAAGCACGACGGAATTGGCGGCCGCTGCTGTACTATTGTTGGGTATGACGCTATTGTTAAATTGATAACTCGCGCATGTCGCACGGCCAGCACGACATACGGCCGGCGCGGAGACTCATTCTTACGTTCGAAACGACGTTCATCGGCACTGATGGCAGACGTTTCGGCGAAGTTCGAGGACCTGAAGCTGCAGGAAGAGGCCAAGGCCGACAAGGTCCAGAGCATCACGCCGTGGGACGTGGCTGGCGCCGTTGAGGACGGCGTGGACCAGGGCATCGACTACGAGAAGATTGTGCGCGACTTCGGCTCGCGCATGATCACGCCCGAGCTGCTGCAGCGGTTCGAGACGCTCACGGGCCACCGCCCGCACCTGCTGCTGCGGCGCGGCATGTTCTTCTCGGAGCGCGACTTCGCGCGCATCCTGGACCTCTACGAGCAGAAGAAGCCGTTTTTCTTGTACACGGGCCGCGGGCCGTCGTCGGACAGTTTGCACATGGGCCATCTCATTCCGTTCCAGTTCACGAAGTGGCTGCAAGATGTGTTTGACGTGCCGCTTGTTGTCGAGATGACGGACGACGAGAAGTTTCTGTTTAAGCACTCGCTCACGATCGAGCAGACGAACGGCGCATTCTACAAGGAGAACGCGAAGGACATTATTAGCGTTGGCTTCGACCCGAAGAAGACGTTTATTTTCAGCGACTACGACTACATGGGCGGTGCGTTCTACAAGAACGTGTCGCGCGTGAGCCGGCAGATCACGTATAACCAGGCAAAGGCCGTGTTTGGGTTCACGGACAGCGACGCCATTGGCAAGATCCACTTTGCGTCGATCCAGATCAGCGCCGGGCTGTCCGACAGCTACCCGCACCTGTTTGGCAGCACGAAGATCCCGTGCCTAATTCCGTGCGCCATTGACCAGGACCCGTACTTCCGCGTGAGCCGCGACGTGAGCGCGAAGCTGCGGCACCCGAAGCAGGCGCTCATCCACTCGAAGTTCTTCCCCGCGCTGCAGGGCGCGTCGTCGAAGATGAGCGCGTCGGCGGACACGTCGGCCATCTTCATGACGGACACGCCGAAGCAGATCCAGAAGAAGATCAACAAGTATGCGTTCAGCGGCGGGCAGGCGACCGTCGAGGACCAGCGGCGGCTCGGCGGGAACCCGGACGTCGACGTGTCGTTCCAGTACATCTCGTTCTTCCTCGACGACGACGCCGAGCTCGAGCGCATCCGCGCCGCCTACCGCAGCGGCGAGATGCTCACGGGCGAGCTGAAGCAGATCTGCATCAAGCTGCTGCAGGAGTACGTGGGCGCGTTCCAGGCGAAGCGCGCGCAGGTCAGCGACGAGACGGTGCGCCTATTTGCGAACCCGGACCGCGAGTTTGTGTGGGGCGGCGGCGAGCACCGCGCCGGCGCCGCGAAGTAGACAAGTATATCTATATCCATATCTACATAGATATCTATATATATGTATGACGAGCTGTGCTCGAACTTAGGCCATAATTCGTGTGATAGGACAGGCTGCGCGAGGTCGAGTGGCAGAACGCTGCGGCTTGCTGGCCTTTGGCGGGTCGTATGGATGGCTCAAATTGGTGGCCATCATTTAAGCCAGCCTATTATAGGCTCTGCGCGAACTCGACGGCGCGGGTCGAAAACGTGTGCGAAGGGCAGTGCAAACAGTGCACTTGGACGGTCTCGTGCAGCTATGCTGGCTACCAGTCAACACAGTGAGCACGCACGCGAAGGCGAGGTGGCTTCGACTATGTACTCTAACTCGCCTAGACTATGTACTTGACGCAAACCCGCACGACGGCGACGGGCGTGCGTCGTCTGGCGCCACGAGCAGCGTCCACGGCGGGCCTTATGGACGGCAGGCGGGCCACTGCGGACGGGGCGCCCATGCTTATTGCTTCTGCGTGGCCGCAATGTGCTCGGCGAGGGCGTCGATCGTGATTGCCTTCAAACCGTGCTTTTGAGCGAACTCGAGGCAGTCGTCGCGGCGGGCCATGAGCCCGTCGCTGTCGCGCACGAGCTCGCAGATGACGGCGGCGGGCTGCTTGCCCGTGAGGCGGCACAGGTCGACGGACGCCTCCGTATGGCCGCGGCGCACGAGCACGCCGCCGTCGCGCGCACGCAGGGGCAGCACATGCCCCGGGCGGTTAAACGTAGCTGGGCCGGACGCCGGGTCTGCGAGCTTGCGGGCTGTGAGCGCGCGGTCGTGCGCGCTGATGCCCGTCGTTGTGCCCTCGAACGCGTCGACCGTGACGGTGTACGCCGTTTTGTGGCGGTCCTGCAGCTTCGGGACCATGAGCGGCAGCTCGAGGCGGTCGGCGAGCTCGGCGGCGAGCGGCGTGCACACGTAGCCGCTCGAGTGCTTCACGAGGAACGCCATGCGCTCCGTCGTCATGTCCTGCGCGCTCGCAATGAGGTCTCCCTCGTTCTCGCGGCTCTCGTCGTCGAGCACGACGACGAACTCGCCGCGCGCAAATGCCTCGAGCGCCTCGGGCACGGAATCAAACAGGGAAGACATGGGGCCTAAGCGTGGCCGGCGGTGGTGGATGGGTTTTGGGCGGGTGCGCGCGCTCGTCGGCCGGCCGCCTGCAGGGTTCGGGTTCATGCCTGAACTGGCGGCGGCCAGGCTCGGCGCGCACAGTAAAGTTACGGTTTCCGTGCGGCCACAAAGCGGGCGGCCACATGGCAGCCGCATAGCAGCTGCAAATGATTGCATAGCCTTCGCCCACTACTGGGGGGGCTGCGTGTAAATGCGCTGGCGCGCGCCGGGCTGCGTGCGTGGCCGCGGCTGGCCGCCTTCACCTCACCTGCGCTGTGTCATCAGCAGCGGGCCGCCGCCATATGAACCGGCTGTTCGGGACGAAGCAGAAGGCGCCGAAGCCGACGCTGGCCGGCGCCGTGAAGGAGGTCGACGAGCGCATCGCGTCGCTGGACGTGCGCATTGCGAAGCTGAACGGCGAGCTCGCGACGTACCAGCAGAAGATGGCGGGCATGGCGAACGGCGCGGGCAAGAACGCCGTGAAGCAGCGCGCGCTGGGCCTGCTGCGCCAGCGCAAGCAGATCGAGAGCCAGCGCGACCAGCTGTACTCGCAGAGCTGGAACATGGAGCAGGCGTCGATGACGCAGGACAATCTGCGCAACACAATGGTCACGGTCGACGCGATGAAGACGGCGAACAAGGAGCTGCGCAAGCAGTACGGGAAGGTCGACCTCGACAAGATCGAGCAGATGCAGGACGAGATGGCCGACCTCATGGACATGAACCAGGAGCTGCAGGAGACGATGGCGCGCAACTACGCCGCGCCCGAGGACGTCGACGAGGCCGAGCTCGATGCTGAGCTCGAGGCGCTTGGCGCCGAGGCCAGCCTCGAGAGCGAGGCCGACATGCAGGTTCCGAGCTACCTCCCCGAGACGGAGGAGCCCGCGCCGCGGTTTGTGGACGAGGAGGAGCCCGGCGTCACGGCGTCGTGAAACCACCATTATTTATACTGCCAATAAAAGACAGCCCCAACTCGAATTGACTTTATGGCCGCCCGCGCCGCCAGCGGCCAGCCAGCAGCCAGCCAGCCAGCAGCCAGCCAAGTGGCCAGCCAGCGGCCAGCTAGTGAGTCAACGGCTACGAGTCAACGGCTACGAGTCAACGGCTACGGACCTGTGCATTCGCCGGCGGCCTTGGAACTGGCCTGTGGAAGTAGCGAGCCTAGTTAAACAGTTATTTGCATGCTAAGTACGGGTATTTACCTAAACAGGGTGGCCAGTAGCGTTAGTGCCATGCAGTAAGAGCGGTGCAAGGCGTCTGTGCTCCGAAGCGGCGCTGCTATACTGTGGAGCAACGCACTGCGAGAGCCGCAGCTAAGACGCCGCACACACGGGCTAGTGGTTTCGGTACAGCGCCATAAGGTAGTTACCACCCGTCTGTCCAATTGTCGCGTTCAGCGCGCGCTCGGCCAACCCCTCGCTCATCGGGTCGAAGCGCAGCCAGCCCTGCGTTGGCACGTACACGCAGCCCTGTGTGCGTGCGACCTGCACGCCGGCGTGGTTTTCGACCACGTACTGCCGCAGCTCGTCCGCATTAATGTACTTCGACCATGTGTGCGTGCCGGGCGGCACGATGCCAAGCACATGCTCGCCCAGGAAGATTGTGGACAGGTACGCGGCGCAGCTGCGGTTAATCGTGCTCAAGAACAGCCAACCACCGGGCCGCACGAGCGAGAGCGCCTTCGCGACGCTGTGCGCGGGCGCGTCGACGTGCTCAAGGACCTCGAACATCGTCACGAGGTCGTACGTGCCGTCGGCCGCGTCCGCGTCGTCGACGCTGAGCACGCCGTAGTCGATGTGCGCGACCTGCGCGTCGAGCGCCTGGTGCTCGCGCGCAACAGCCACGACCTCGGGCGTCACGTCGATGCCGCGCACAGACTTCACGAACGGCGAGCGCGCAAGCGACTCGCACAGCAGCCCGCCGCCGCAGCCGATGTCCAGCGCGGCAAGGCGGCCCACTGCCGGCGGCGGCGCGGCCGCCGCGGGCAGCAGGCGCCGCGCAAACCCGGGCGACCCGCGCCCGTGCTCGCGCAGCGTCTCGCGGATGAAGTCCATGCGCATGAGATTCATTTTGTGCAGAATGCGCTGCGGGCCGTTCGCGTCCCACCACGACTTCGCCAGCGCCGAGAAGTGCGCCATCTCGGCGGCATTGCCGGCCGTGCTCATCCACCGGCGCATCGTTTTGGCGAGGTTCTTGTATTACCAATGCTTCAGCCAGAAGAAGCAGGCGGCGGCCCGCGGCGCGAGCCGCGGCCCCCCGCATTTCACGCAGCGTCAATTCATTGCGCCCGCACGGCCCGCCGTATTACAAGAACCGTGCGTACGCGGCTTGCAACGCAGCCCGCCTGGCGCGCGCCGGGTTTGGCCGCGCCGCAGTGGTGGGTGGGACTTTACGTGACCACTTTTGCAATCCACACACCGCCGCCACAACCACAACAATGAGCACGCGCTCGCGGCGCGCGAACGCCGGGAACCGGCTCGAGCAGCTGCTTGCGCAGCAGACGCCGCTCAACGATGAGGAGTCCGAGCTCTTTGCCGAGCGCGACGATGACGAGGACTTCGATCTCGCCGCCGAGGAGGAGCGCCTGCGCGCGGCCGCGGCCGCGTCCGATAGCGGCAGCGGCAGCGACGGCGACGGCGACGGCGGCGAGCGTGGCAGCCGTGGCGACGAAAACGGCAGCGGCGACAGCAGTTCGGACGGCGACGACGGCTCCGTGCACGACGACTCTAACTTCAGCGACTCCGACGACTCAGAGCTTGAGAACGACGCGGAGCCGGCCGACGCCGGCGAGAAGGAGCTTGCGCAGGCGCAGCGTACGGCCGCGCGCGAGCAGCGCCGCGCCGAGCGCAACAAAATGTTCACGATTAAGCGGCGCGCGCCGCCGGCGCCGCGGCCCGAGGGCGCGGCCGAGCGGCGTAAGCGCGTGTTCACGAGCGCAGATGTGCTGCGCGAGGGCCGCCACAGCTCGCGCAAGTCCGCGCTGCGCAACAAGCAGCACCTCATTGAGCACATGCGCGAGGCCGAGGAGCGTCGCGCGCGCTACGTGCCGCCAAAGCGCGCCAAGCAGCCGCGCCTCACGCAGGAGCAGCGCCTCGAGGAGACGAAGCGCACGGAGGCGCGCAACCTTGCGTCCCTGAACAAGTTCGTTGAGCTCGAGGAGGAGCGCAAGCTGCAGCAGCGCCTGGCCATGATCAGCCGCCGCCCAAAGCTCACGCAGTTCGTGCGCTTCCACAGCGCGCAGTACCTCGCGGCGCCGAAGCTCGTCGAGGTCGTTGACGACGTGAAGACGGAGCTCGGCGCGGCCGAGGGCGTGAAGGCCGAGCCTGCGGACGAGGCCGCAGACGCGCCGCGCACAGATGCGCTCGTGGCGGACCCACTCAAGGGCTCGCCGGGCACGCAGGACTCATCGAAAGGTTCTCAAGACTCACAAGTAGTCCCGCCGGACTCGGAAGCAGTACGGCAGGACTCGGAAGCAGGACGGCAGGGCCCCGAGGCGTCGGCGTCGGCGTCGGCGCCGAGCCCGTCCTCGGCAGAGCGACATAGCTCTCGCGCAGACGAGCCGGGCTCTAGCCCGAAGAACGAAAATGCTACAGACGGCGAGCGCAGGCCGTCGCTAAATCTCGAGAGCGCGAAGGAGGACGAGAGTACTGTGCTCAGAGACTCAGAAAGTACTGCAGACGTATGCGCCGGCGCATCAAGTACGGGAGGCGGCAGGCAGGGCTCCGCGAAGGCCGAGCTGGGGACGGCGAAGCTCGTGAAGGTAGAGGACGTTGGGATCAAGAGCGAGGAAACCGCCGTGGAGGGCGAGGAAGCCGCCGTGAAGAGCGAGGAAGAGGGCGCGGCCAGTGTCAAGCTAGAAGCCGATGCCGCGGAGCTGAACCGCGTGCAGGGCCCCGCCCACTTGCGTACATACAACTTCCTGTCGCTGCACGAGTTCCCCGACGTGGCCATGAACAAGTACGCGGCGCGCAACATCATTCTTGGGCGCATTGCGTCCGTGCCTGCGCACGCGCCGCTGAAGCGCATGTGCCCATTCAGCGGCCTGCCCGCGCGGTACCTGGACCCGGCGACGGGCGTCGCGTACTACGGGCTTGAGGCGAACAAGCTCGTGAAGCGCGCAGCCGAGAACGATCTTTGCTGGTCGAAGGAGCTCGGCGGCGTGTTCCTTAGCTCGGCCGGTCCGCCGCGCCATGCAAAGGGCGTGCCGCCGGGCTTTGCGTAGCCCTCGACGCCCGATAAAACCACTATTTATTCCTCATTTGCGCACATTATGGCTGTTTGTTCGATCGGGCCCGCCCGTCAAAGCAAGCGCATGTGCTTCGCGCTTTGCACAATTTTGCGCCAAACCATTAGTTGCTCACCGTTTACATAGCCACTTATTCGGCTCGTGTTTTCTATTGTTTATATATACATTCACACCAGCCCGAAGCCGAACGTAACCTTGATCGGCTTCACGTAGTAGTCCTCGAAGTTCGCTTCGACGACCTCCTCCTGGCCAATGGGCACGCCGTCCCACGTCGTGCGCATCGTCGTCTCGCCGTCGCCGACGATGAACTCGTGCGTGACCGTCGCAAAGTGCTCGGGCTTCCAGTCGCGCAGGCGCCACTGCAGCTTGATGAGCTCGTTCGGGCGCAGCTCGACGAACTTGCCGGCCACGTTCCCGCCAAACAGCTCGAACGTGCCGCCAACCTTCGGCTCGAGCCGCGGCGCGCTACGCGACCACGCGGCCACGAGCTGCGGGTTCAGTAGCGCGTCGTACAACTGCTGCGGGCTCGCGTTGAACACGGGCTTCATGGAAACGGTCGTCGTGTTGTACGCGGCCACGCCGAAGTACTTCGGCTTGCTCTCGCTGGGCGCAGCCTTCGCCGCCGCGGACTCGCGCGCCAGCTTCTCGGACGTCGTCCAGTGGATCGGCTCGTTGCCCGTGTGCTGGATGTCGCCGCCATGCACGCGAATGAGGTCGCGGCCGAACGCGTGCAGCTTCTTGCGCAGCTCGGGCACAAGTTTCTGCCGCACGACCGTCTTCACGGGCAGCTTTTCCGCGCTCTCGCCGTCTATGCTGATCTGGAACTGGTAGTCGTCCTCGTCGTTGTCATACGAGACCTCGGGCACGCTGATCTTGCCCGTCACGGGCGTCTCGCCAGCCTGCCCGGCAAACTGCATCTCAACGGCCAGGTCAAATAGGCTGATGACTTTGCCTTTGCGCTGGCACACCTCGACGTCGCCCTCGACGCTCTTCACGTCCGTGATGCGCGCGCTCGCCGCGCCGTCCTCGGCCGCCACGCCGACGAGCTCCTTGCCGAAGTACTCGCGCGACCACGCAATGCAGTTCTTGTCGACCCAATGCCAATTGTTCGGATTGTGCAGCACCATTTCTCGCCGGGGGTCGCTGCGTTTGGCGTCGTCCTCCAAATATATGCGGTGGGGCGGGTCACGTGTGGAATGGCCTAGAATGTCAACACGGCCGCAGGCCCGCTGCGCGGCCGCGTTGCCATACGCACGCGCCAATTGCCGGCACGTCTTGCGTCCAAATTGCGTTGGTTACGGAATTGTCCTACAGCGCTCATTTATAGCTGGTTACTCGTAGTGCGATTGTAAGTAAGACGCTTCGTTCGGCGACGCGCACGCCATTTCCGTGATCGAGTGCGCGTAAATTGTCCATAGCTCAGCTTTTTGTAATCGATTCGGGCACTCGTAGCACAAACTTGGCCCTGTGCGTGCAGTCATGTAGCAAGGTGCCTTATGGTGCAACGGCGTCTACATTGTCGGCGTCCTGAAGCAGTCTCTCGCGCTTCTGATGAGGTCTCGATGGCGAGATTCCGAGATGAAAGAACTTTTGTGTTCTGCGTGAGGCAATCCACATAAGTAAGCTTATAGCTAAACCCCCAAGGACAATATAGCAATGGTCAAACCCGCAACTTTTAAAAAAAACAATGAGCCTGAGGCCGCGTGCTGAAGTCGAGCTTCCACAGCAAAAACAGTACCGCTCATAGGTGCTCCACAAACGAGACCAACAGAACAGATAACAATCCCTCTCCGACATATCGCCACACCATCGTCAACGTCCAATCGCATAACGTCGTACACCATCCTCTTGGCGGTCGTCCGATCGGCATAGCTCGCATCCCAGACGCCGTCGTTTGGGTCGAAGTGAGGGCAGCGCTCGACAAGCTTTCTCTGTTTCTCCCAAGAATGCGACTCCCAGAATAATTGCAGTTGCCTGTCTGTGGAAATCACTTCCTTGTCAACAAGCTCCTTAAGCTCAAGCCACAGTGCTTTTTCGGTTATCGCTCCATCTTGATACCGCCTGGCCCAGCTTTCGGCCGCGTCATCAAAGGGGTTCTCTAGCAGACTCGGAACGCTGGCGTCGCGAGCACTCAACAATGCGGTGGCAGTCGCGAGCCATTCATTCCAAGTGTCAAACTCGCCAACCTCAAATATTCCAGGGCGCTTGCTCCGCAAGTACTGAATTACTCGGGGGCGTCATTAAGCAGCGAAATGTCCCAATGCGGTCGATTGTCTTGTTCCTTTCTGGATGCGCTACGCTGTGGTAATGCAGCGCGTCGTCCTGAAACGACTGCCAGTTGCCGAAGTCGTACGGCGGTGGCGGTCGCACATCGGGATAGCCGCTGCTACGATCATAAGCGCCAGGCGTCTCGAAGCCAGGCGACTGGTTCATTATATATCTTGAGTCGTTGGCCAAGGCCGTTTTGCAGCTCGTTGTTGTGCGGAACAGCCCGCCGGTTCGAGTCAGCCCTGCACAAGCACCGTGACGTCATGTGAACGTATGATGCAATGGTCGCGGCAAGGGTCCACTAGTCGCTGCCGCCGCCGGAATGGCAAGGCCGAGACTGACGACGTGCAACAGTTCGGTATGCCCTACAGATTTATGAAGAAAACATATTCACTTCACAAATAAAAGTAGGGTTACGCGACTATTACGTAGTTACAGCTCCAAACTCTCTGCGCACCTGCGCCGCAGTGAAGCGATTCGAGTCTGCGGCCGCGCGCTGAGCGGCTGGCCACGGCGGCGGAATGTTGCTGCGGGTGCTACTTGTTTCGCGCCAGATGCAATTGCCGGCCTCTCTGTTGTGGCCCTTTCGTTGCTCAGTATATGCTGCTCATCAAAATAAATCATCTATTCGTGTGCCGAGTGCACTTTATCGTATAGTATAATGATATGTACTAGTGGCGCGGCGGCTCATGCGGCCTCCCACATGTCCTCGCCGAACCCGCCTTGGTCGTCGTCAAATGATACAATGTTGCGGAAGTCTGGGTCCACGGGCTCTTCCTTGATGTACATCAACCCCGGGCCCGCGCCTGCGCGGCCAGCCGCGTCGTGCCGGGGCGGACTCACGTAGTCCGAGTCCGCGCCGCCGGCGCTTCCTGCGGGCGGTTTGTCCTGCGGCGACAGCGACGAGAACCGGCTCGAGTTCGCGCTGAACGCCATGTCGTTGCCCAGCATGCCAGTCGGGATCTCGCCGCCGGCCAGCAGCGCCTCGGGCGTGAGCAAGTCGTACGGCTCGGGCCCGAGCGGGCCGGCTCCGGGCACATACGCACTAGCCGTGGCCGATGCCGGTGCCGGCGGCGGCGGCGGCGCGTGCTGCTGCTGTGAGGGCATGGTCCGCGCCTGCTGCGCCTGCGCCTGCGCCTGCGCCTGCGCCATGTGCCGCTGCTGCGACATTATGTGCTGCTGCATGGGCTGAGAGGCGAGCGAGCTCGGGCCAGCGTTCGTGCGCTGCTGGCTCGAGTCCGACGGCCGCGACAGCGGCGGCTGCGGCATGAACGGGTGGCCCTGCAGTGGCGCAAAGTCGCCGCCCTTCTCACTATCGTCGGGCCCGAACAGCGACGTCGCGTCTTGGTATGCACCGCTGCCGTACGGTGACGCCGAAGTGCCGAAGCCAAGCTCGTCGCCGGGCAGCGGCGCGAAGTCGAAGTCGCCGAGCAGGTCGTCCGGCACGCTCGGATCCACAGGCAGGCCCATCATTCCTGGACGAATGATGTTGCGATTCCGGCCGCCGAGAGCGCGGAGTGTTGTGTTGCGGAACGTGGGCCGCGGCCGCGGCGGCGCGAACGCGCTCGGATTGCGCGAGCCCGAGCCAGGCATCGGCGCGTGCTCCTGCAGCGGAGGCATGACATTCTGTTTGCGGATGCGCCCGTACGTGTGCGGCGCAATCATGTCGTTATTGCTCATTCCTTGAGGGGCACCTGGTTGCGCACCGGCACCCTGCGCACCGAGCTGCGATGGCACGGCGTTCGGCGGCGACTGCGGGCCCTGTGTTGGCGACGTGGCCAGGCTCGATGGCGCCGAAACGGGCGCCGTCGGTGGCGACGTGCCGGCCGATGCATTGCCGTCCTCGTGCTTCATACCGGCGTCGTCGAAGTACGACGAGACGGCCGTCTCGGCGACGCCGCGGTCGGCCGCGGCAAAGCTGGCGTCAAACTTGGCCAAAATGGAGTCCACGTTCTGCGAGATCGGCAACGCGTCCGTGACGAAGCCAAGCCCGCCAAATTGGTTGTCCATGTCGATGGGCAGCACCGTGGCCACGCCGTTCAGAAACCACACAGAGTCGTGCATCTCGCGCACGTAGCTGCGCACGAGCCGGTAGTATGCAGACACAATGCGCTTCGCCCAGGCATCACCCGCAGCGAGCAAACGCACGAACTCCTTGTCCATGAGCGCCGGGAACGAGAACACGCGCAGAATGAAGTCGGCGCGGCAGCGCTGCTGCTGCAGCTTGTCGAGGAACGCAAGCGACGTGAAGTACGGCGACTCGAACGGCACGGGATATAGCTCTGCGAGCTCGGGCATGAAGCACTGAAGTGGGGACAGGCCCTCCATGCCGCTGGCATCGTCCTTGCCCGCGTAGCAATTCGCAAGGTCGAGCATCTCGACGCCCATGAACGAGTAGAATTTGGAGGTTGGCGGGAGCACACCAACGGCGAGCAAGATTGTCGCCGCACCGCGCACGTGGTGGAGCCACGTCGATGCCGGCAGCGAGCAGGGCATCATGTGCGCCGGCAGCGCGGCGTTGGCCATTGCGTCGAGGATGAGCAGCACGGACGTCGCGACGAGCGCGTCGAGGTTGCCCGAGTTGATGCGCTGGACCTCGGCGCGCAGCAGCACGAGCGCCTCGCTGCGGTGCTGCACGACGGCGCTGCAGTACTCCTTCGGCTCGCGCTGCACGAGGTGCGTGGCCGAGAACATGAGGACGGCGTGCATGAGGAACGGGAACTTGAACGCCATCTCGACGACGTCGCTCGCCCAGACCTGCTCGGTCGAGATGCCTGCGTCGGCAATCGTCTTCGCAACGACGCGGTCGTAGTGGTGCAGGAGCTTTAGGTTCATGATCTGCAGATCCGCGCACGAGAGCGTCGCCGGAGTCACGTAGCGGCACTCGAGGCGCAGGTGCTGGCAGTTGCGGCAGACGGGCCGCGTCTCGTCGCACTTCACGCGCCGGCGCTTGCACGTCGTGCAGCCGTTGCGCGACTTCGTGTGCGGCCGGCGCTTATGCGCGCGCTGCGCGGCGGTCTCGCCGTCCGGGTCGGCCTTGATAGCTGCAGAGGGATTACAGTCTTGTTCGGTTGCCATTGCAGGCCATCTACTAAGGGATGCGCTTGTCGAGGAGGGAAAGTAGGCAACGTTTTTCAGAGCACCGCGGCCGCCTGTCAGATGATTATATCGTTGATGCCTGCCGCGGATGCCCGTATCACGGCGCGCTCGCAGATCACATGCGCGATCTTGCCGGCGCGCTGCTAATTGCCAGTGGCGGCCTACAGTGTCGTTCGCACGCGCCGGGGCGCCGCAGTGCGCCGGCCGCATATGGGCCCAGTAGCACTGATATTCGCCCCTTAACCGGCCGGACTCGGCGGCACGACTGCAGACCGCGCACATTCTAGGCGCATCTACAGTGTCACCTGGCTCTGGCTAGCCTGCGTCACATGTCGTATAGCCTGCATATCGAGGCGCGAACCCTGCAGGGACACTCACCGGATTCTGGGCCGTTTTGGCGGTATCCGGTGGGCGCGCTGCCCGTGGCGGGACGTCTTTGCCGCAGCCGCGTGACTCGCGCGCCGCCGGCGGCTCGAGCCGGGCCCGGCCGCCGTACGCCAAGCGACAATAATTCCCGGCCGCAGGACGAAGCTTGCCCGGTGGCGCCGGGCCTGACAAGCGTCTGCATGCGCAGCCTGTTTCCGGGCAGACCCTCGCGATCAGGCTCAGGCCACAGAGGCCCGCGCGCATTAGACATTAGCCTGCATCGATTCCGCTCGTAAATGCGCGACTCTACCGTTATCACGGCGCCATGTGACATGGCTTCTGCAGGTGACGCAGTTTCGCGCGCCACGCGGCCCCGTGACGGCCGATCGCTGCTGCAAGTGCGCGCGGATGAGTAGGTCGTCTATTTGGGGCATGCAGAGAAACCTGGGCCCTAGTGGTGAACGCAGGCACATCTCGCGGACTCTTTCCCTGCGCGCCGATTGGCGTTGGGGCAACTGGAGGCGCTCGCATCGACACGATTTCATTCCCCGCTGGCAACACGATGTGTGGCGAAGAAGAACACTGAAGCCACGGAAGCTTTGAAGCGCGCAACGCCGCGTAAATGAAACACGAAGACACAGAGAGGCAAGGGCGCGAAACCACGAACACGAAGAGAACTAGCTAAGCGCTGACTGAATACGTCATAAAAAAAAATAGAGCTGCTGCAGGGACTTGCAGGGTAAAAATGGGTTCACACTAGGGCGGACCTGGCCGCGCCGCTACAGCCACGCTCGAAAGTAAGCCAAACCACGCACCGCCTAACGCGTGATAGACAAGGACTCATCCTGGCCTGGCTGCCTCATCGCATGAACATTTGCATTTGCATTTGCATTTGCATTTGCACTTGCACCTGCATTCAACCAAATTCATATTAGCCGCCGGCCGTCGCGGCCGCGCTGCCGCCTATTCTATATACTCATTTAGTGCCCGTGCGGGTCCTCCTTCGGCGGGTCCGGGTTCACGACAATCATCGTGTCGATACGCAGAATGGCGATGCAGGCCTCGACGGCCGAGCGCAGCGACTTCACCTTGCTCATCGTCGGCTCGAGCACGCCGTTCGCGACCTGGTCCACGCACTTGCCCTTCAGCAGGTCCAGCCCGTAGTTCTTGTAGCCGCGGCGCTTCGGGTCCGACTCGGACTGCGACTTCCAGTGGTACGCGCGCAGCTTCGCGACAAGGTCCGTCGAGTCCTTCGCCGCGTTGATGGTCAGCGTCTTCGGGATCACGAGCAGCGCGTTTGCGAACTCGGCGATCGCCGCCTGCTCGCGCGAGCTCAGCGTCGTCGCGAACGTGTCAAGGTAAACGCTGACGGCCGTCTCGACGGCGCCGCCGCCGGGCACGACGGAGCCCGTCTCAAGCGTGCGCTTCACGACGGACAGCGCGTCGAACAGCGAGCGCTCCATCTCGTCGAGCTGGAACTCGTTGCTGCCGCGCAGAATGATCGACGACGACGAGTGCACCTTCGTGCCGCCGACGATTATGCACTCGTTGTCGCCAATGCTCACCTGCTCGACCTTCTCGGCCGCGCCGAGCCAGCCGCTCTCAAACACCTCGTCGCCGTTCATGTTGCTCATGCTCGACACAAACTGCGCGCCCGTGGCCCGCGCAATGCGCCGCAGATCGTCGGGCTTGCAGCGGCGCACGGCCATGACGCCCTTCTCCACAAATAGCTTCAGGCACATGTCGTCGATGCCCTTCGTTGTGAACACGACGTTCGCGCCGGCCTTCAGAATCTTGTCGATCTGCTCAGACACAATCTCGATCTCGCGCTTGCGAATCGCCTCGAGCTGCTCGGGGTCGTCTATCTTCACGTTCACACCGAGGTTCAGGCGCGTGCGCTGCAGGTTCATGTCGAGGCACGCAATGCGCGCGCCGCCCGTCGTTGCTGTGGGCATAGCCTGGCTCGCGACGGTCACGTTGATGGCGTAGCCCTTCACGAGGTGGCTCTCGCGCGCGGAGCGGCCGTGCGCCTTCAGGATGTTCACGGCCTTCGTCGGGTACCGCACCTCGTTGCGCGAGTTTGTCGTCTTTACGGCCAGCATCGCGTCCACGGCGATCTCCGAGAAGAACTGGCCGTCGGCACCGCCCGTGAGCTTCGACGACATGCTCGTTTTAGCAATGTTCACGAGCGCGTCGCGGCCAAGCTGTGTCGACGGCGTCGCGAGCACCTGCGTGATGAAGTTCACGGCCTCGCGCAGCGCAAGCCGGTACCCCGTGATGATCGTCGTCGGGTGTATTGTGTTCTGCACGAGCTCGTTTGCGCGCTTGAGCAGCTCCGTGGCAAACAGCACGACAGACGTCGTGCCGTCGCCGACCTCGCGGTCCTGCTGCTGCGCGAGCTGCACGAGGATCTCGCCGGCCGGGTGCTTCACGTCCAGCAGCGACAGAATCGTCGCGCCGTCGTTCGTGACCGTCACGTCGCCAATGTCGTCGACAAGAAACTTGTCGAGGCCGACGGGCCCGAGCGACGATTTCACGACGTTGGCCAGCGCCGTGCAGGCCATGACGTTCTGGTTCCGCACATCGTCCCCAGAAATGCGCTCTCCGTTCAGGAACAGCGTGTCCGACTTGCTGCTCGCGAACATACTGAAGTCGTGAGAGTGCGGTTTCGCCTGCTGGCTGCTGACGAGAAATGTAAAGAGTGCCAGGGTTGGGGTCCGCGCCGCGAAGCGCTGGCCGCGCCGTTAGCGAGCGGCAGTAACGGGCGCCTCACTAGCGAAAGCGTGGCAATCATTCACACAATTAGCATTAGAAATAGATTGCACTATTAGCACTGTTCACATTTGGGCTCTAAATTGTGGTCGGAATGCCTTACTCAGGTTCGGGGACTGCGTTGCCTACATGCGACGGCATTGCGAATTAAACTATTCGTCTCGGATTAAATTATCAAATTATCATGTTCGTAACCACGTTTCATAACTAGTCGCGTCCGCGCCGGCTAGTGCGCCACGGGGTGCGGGATATCGTTCTCGGGCCGGCTTACGGCCGAGATGTCGTCCGGCGCCGCACCGGTCGGCGTCGTGGCCACGTCCGAGGAGTGCTTCGGCTCCTCCTTCGTGACGGGCGTCTCCTCCTTCTTGTTCTTGCGGCGGTGCTGGTACGCGTCGGGGAAGCCCTCGTAGTTGTTGTACGTGCCCATGGCAAAGATGTCCTGCCCGTCGTCCATGTCGTAGAGCATGCCGTACTCGGCGAGCTGCGCGCGGTCGCTGCCCAGCATCTCGTCCTCCTCGCTCATGCGTAGCTTCAGGAACGGAATGAAGTTCATGATGACGAGGATGATCGTTGTGATCACAAACGACCACCCGTAGACAGTGCCAATGGCCGCGAGCTGGTACGGCAGCTGCACGTAGTGGTGGTTCATCCAGCCCTGGGCCACGAGGCTGCCGTCGAGGTGCGAAATGTAGTCGGCCGCAAAGAATGCCGTGCAGATGGACCCGACGGCGCCGCCGACGCCGTGCAGCGCGAACACGTCGAGGCCGTCATCAATGCGCAGGAAGAACTTGAGGTAGCCGGCCAGGTTCGCAAAAAACGCCGTGGCGGCGCCAATGGCCACGGACGTGTAGATGGGCACGAAGCCGGCCGCAGGCGTGATGCCAACTAAGCCGGCCACGGCGCCGCTGCACAGGCCAACGGTCGACCACTTGCGCGTCTTCACAAACTCCATGAGCATCCAAATGAGTGCGCCCACGGCCGCGGCCACGTTTGTGTTCGCCATGGCGTACCACGAGCGCAGCGACGCGTTGCCCGTCGACCCGCCATTGAAGCCGAACCAGCCGAACCACAGGAACACGGTGCCGAGAAACACGAGCAGAATCGAGCCGGGCTTGTACACGGGCACGGTTGTGGCTGCCGGGTCGCGGCGCTTGCCGCAGACGAGCGCGTACGCAAGCGCGCCGACGCCCGAGCTCATGTGCACGGGCCCGCCGCCGGCGAAGTCGAGCGCGCCAAGCTGCGCGAGCCAGCCCTCCGAGTTCCACGTCCACTCCGCGATGGGGCAGTACACAACGGTGATCCAGATGAACAGGAACACGAGCAACGGGCCGAGCCGTGCGCGTTCGTGCGCGCCGCCAAGCATGAGAATGCCCGTGACGCAGGCGAACATGCCCTGGAAGAACATGAACACGATGTCAGGCACGTTTGTGGAGCCGACGCTGGGCTCGGCCATGACCTTCATGAGCGAGAAGTTGTCGAGCTTGCCCCAGAAGAAGCCGGCCTCGTGGCTGAACACAAACGAGTAGCCCCAGAAGAACCACTGGAACGTGATGAGCGCACACACGGCCATGCTCTGCCACACGAGCGACACGGCGTGCTTCTTGCGCGCGAGCCCGGCGTAGAACAGGCCGACGCCGGGAATCATGAGCCAGACCATACACCCGGCGACCATGACCCAGGTCGTGTCGCCGCGGTCGAACTTTGTGTTCAGGTCTTCAGTTAAGGAGTTGCCGCCCCAGCTACCCATCTCGCAGTCGTCGGCTTTGTGTGCTGAGCCTGGCGTTTGTTTACTGCATATTTATATGCCCATTACTTATGAATGCGCCCGATCCTTATCTGTGATTAGCTCAGCTACCCTAGTCGACCGCGCTTTGGCGAAAAGGGACGACGCACATGCAGATATTGCTGTGGGTTGTTGTCGGTGGAATATCCGCGAAACCTGGAGCAGCACGGGAATTTCCTTTGGCGGCGAAGAGCTTACAGATATAAGTGCGCCCTGTGCTAAGGTTGGCATCGTGACTGCGGGGCCAGTCCTCGGATGCGCGCAGCTCAGGCCCGACAGTCATTACGGGGCATAACCCTAGGGACCCGGCAATTAAGAGCCACTTATCTTTGAACAGGCGAGCGAAAGCGGTAACCTTGCTTAGTGTTATCGCTTGGCTGTGACGCCGCCGAGCAGGGCATCGGGCTTAGCTAGGCTTCATCGCGGGCCTCGGGACTGCTTGGCTCGGGTGGTTTTTCTCTTTCTTTCCTCTTTGCGGGGCAGCATGTGTGTGACGGGCCATCGCGATGCACTGTTTTCGTGCACACAATAGCGGCGAAAGATAGTGGCCAGGACGGCCTCGCTAATGGCTTCCTTTTTTACTGCAAATACGAAGGGCAAACTAAACTAGTGTGCACGGCATAAATAAGCAGCGAGCCTGCTACAGAGCAGTCGAGGCCTGCACTGCGAGCTTTGCGAGCCCAGTGGGCGCGCGACGCAACGCGGGGAGCTGCGCCGGCGGTGCGTGCTTACGGTTCTAAGCGAGATCGTTATCTCTCACATGCAACCAGTGAGTCACAGCGAGATCGCGAAGTGGCGAATGGCTGCAGCGTCCCCGCCATCCGCGTTTATCATTAGCTGCAGGCGTAGTGACTCCATGCTAAGCCGCCGGTCTCGGCGACACGTTTGAGCGCGGCGAGCCAGCGCCCGCAGCCGAGTAGGGAGCTACGTTCACGAAGACGACGCAAATTGTGGATATATTATGCAAATACTATACTGAGCCCGAGCGCCTCGTTCGCGCCAGCGTTCTAGTAGGAGCCGCGGCAGCAATTGGCCGTCGGCGGCACGCGCGACGGCCGCGGCCTCGGCGCCCAGGCCTCCTCGCCGTTATTAAGCCTGGCCGGAGGTTATTTAAGCGCGTACTAACTAGGGCGCCCCCAGCCGGCCGCTATATTTGGCTGCTAAATTTGGCAGTCGGCCGTATCGCGGAGACGCGATCGCGTGTGCCCGCAGCGCTGTTGGAGAGAGTTTTACACGTGATCTCCACTGCTCCTTAACTACTGTTTTCTAATCGTGTAACTGATCATCTCTTCTCTCGATCTCTGGGCCCCTTTACTTATGAGTCAGTGATTATGATCCTTGGCTCTACCGTAACCGGAGCCTCGTTGCCGGATACTGCTAGGCTGCACCCTAAGTCCAGATCACGCTACCCAGTAATCCGACATGGAGCCCGACGGGGGGCTGTCTAAACGTTGGCCCGAACCTTCAATTGGATTGCCCTCGTAGGAGTTCAGCATCTGCTGAGCAATCCTCCTTAGTAACCGCCTTGTTTCTTGTTGTTTGCATACGTTACCCTTATGCAAGGTTACATTCCGTCTGCCGACGAATCAACGTGCGTTTTCCCATCTCGTGTTACAAGATTGATCACCTTGCATGAGGTTTAGGGCGAAAATTGCTATTTTCAGAAACAAGGTAAACAAACTGCCTGAGAAACATCCAGATTGAGTAGCATGTGGAAGGGCACATGGTCTGGTATGTTGTTCTTATTGGTGTCTAGCACACAGTGCATTCCTGACGTGCATAACGTCGCCCAATTAGGCAGAGAACTTGCATTCCGCTTCCGATGGTCACCCGCAGCACCAATGAAAGACATTGTTGACATTGGATACAAAGCGTTGAGTGCTATTTTAAGTTCAAAACAACAACAAAGGTCTTCTTCACTGAATTGACTATAAAAGTGGGCCACTGCTAGCGCACTTGTGTTGGTTTACTTCATCAACCAAGCGACACTCAAGTCGATATCACCAACTGAAAACAGTGAACCAATAGTGATATCCCTCTCCTGACATGACTGAGACACGCAGACAAGCAGCTGCTAACGCTCGAGCTTCTCAACAAGCTCAAGTATCCACTACCCCAGTGGAACCCACTCCTACTCCTACTCCACCTCCCAACTCAATTCCTGTTTCCCACACCATTTGTTCCTGATAGTCTTGACCCAACGACTAAGGCAAACTTGGGACAGTTCAGGATTGAGTTGCTTCGACTGAAACGTCCTACCTCTCGGGATGATCTCTTCCCGTTTGTGTATGCTGTCTGCAAACTTATTGAAGAAACTGTAGACACAGAGTGGTTATTGACTCCACTTGATGAAAGTGTTCCCAATGCCATCCCTTTCTCGATTTCTTGTGCTTCCTATATCAAGGAATGCATCCCAAAGAAATGCGTCCCTTCCAAGACGTTACCCAAGAGGACTTATGAACTTCTTGAAGTACTCAAGAAGTCTGTACCGAGCCCATTCTTTGAGAAACCTCGACAAGTGACTGGAATTCCGCTACGCAATCGGACTGAAACGGTTCATGACTACGTTGATCGGTTTGATCAATGGATTGCCTTCTATTATCCTGATGTTGACAGGTTTCCGGAGTCGGTTTTGTTCTTTGCAAAGTTCATGTGGGCATCTCATACCCGTATGTACGATTTCCCGCACCTGGAAACCATCTTCATTGACAAGATGACAACATTCAAAGTTATGGAAGATGCGTATACGTGGTTCAGAGGACAGTATCTCCTTGAACAACCAGTTCCACTATCAGCTCAAGTCCAGCATCCATCTGCCGAGAGAAATCCTCAAGATCAAGGGAGGATCTCAGGTGGACAGTCTGGCAGTCAACAGGGTAACAAACGTCGTGGTCGCAAAGGGTGGAAGAATCCTAACCACAATGACGCGAATCAACCGCGTTCTGCGAATCAGGGAGCTGGAAATGGACAGAATCAACAGAAGACTGCTATCGTCGACGCCGGCGACACTTCTGCTGGTGCTCTCAAATGACTACACCCGGGAAAAACAATTCCTGGTGAGTTCTCAGTTCACTCCCTGCCAGCTATTGGAAGAAACAACTCCGATAATTGGTTAATTGACTCTGGCGCAACCATATCTTGCACGCCATATCTGTCTGATCTACAAGGTCAACGACCTATTCAAGGTACTTCATGCATTACTGCATCTGGTGAAGAAGTTGCGATAACTCATACGGGTTATACAACGTTCACATTTCCTTCGCTCAACCCTAACGGGAAGAACTTAGATGTCTCTGTGAATCTTTTCTGCGTACCTAAGATCCATCAACGGATATTCTCTGCGTCATCTTTTACGAAGAATGATTTGGTTGTTAAGTTTGACAATGAAACTTATCTTGTCTGTCCAAAGTCAGCACCCGAAGATTACTATACTGTTTCTTCGAGGCCCCTTGACCAAACTCCTGATCTACCTTTCTTTCAGATTGATAACAAACTTGTCAATCAGCACACGGTCTTACCGATGGTCCCTATTCCCTCACAGGAACGGATGCTTGCAGTAAATGCTCTGACCGCCGCTGCTGGAGACATGCGACATTGGCATTCTCTATTAGGACATGCTAGTGATGCTCGTTTGAAAGATTTTCTTGAGTTTCTTGGTATTCCCCATCGGGGAAACTTCACTATACATGACTGTATGTCATGCGCACCGCATAGAACTGTCTCGCAAAGGAAGATGTCAAGATCATCACCTTTAAGCACGCGACCGTTGCAAGTCTTACATGCGGATCTCTCCGGGTCTATACATTGGAAACCTGATACTCAGGCCCAAGACACTGTTCTCAGCTTAGCTGGTTTTCGGTACTTCCTGCTAGTCAAAGATGACTATACAGGATATCTGTGGTTTTATCCACTACAGTACAAGTATGAAGCACGCGATTCTCTCAAGAACCTGTTCAACTTGTTGAGTACCCTTTATCCCAATCAACCAGTTGAGCAATTTTGGACCGACCGAGGTAGTGAATTCTTAGAACGCACTTTCTATGAGTTCCTAGAGGAAAAGAACATCCTAGTTCATCTCTCACCTGCAGCTACTCCAGAGCTGAATGGTCGAATTGAGAGAGAAATGCGCACAGTGAAGGAAAGTGGTAATGCCATACTCACAGAAAGTGAGTTACCACTTGAAATGTGGCGTCATGCTTATGATCATGCCGTCCATGTGCAGAACCTGTTGCCTCGCAAACATCAGGATCGGCACAAGACGCTTTGCCCCTACTTTGAATTGTTGAAACTTAGATTCACTGAAGAGCAGGCGAAGCATAAGGTGCGTACTGCTTGCAACACATTACACATCTTTGGGTCTGGCGGTTACGTGTACAATGTCCGTCGTAACTGGCCAAATAACAGTCATTCACGAGGACTTGCAGCTATATGGTGTGGAGTGGAAACCGTAGGCTCAAGCTTTGTCTGTTATATCCCCTCCGAAGGGAACATATCTTTTGAGGCACAATCGAATTTCCAACCTTTCCGTGCGGACAAGTACCGCTTGAACCGAATACTCACAGGACTGCTGGAAACTTTCGACCCCTACTCTAGAATGACCCGGTTGGCCTTTGTTCAACAAAGGTGGGCATCATCTTTTCGGCAATACGAACGTCGATTAAGAGATGACGCTGCACAACGTCCTTCAGATTCATCTATCCTGCCCGAAACAGAGTCAACACAAAGCTCTGTTGCCGCAGCTGCCGCGGACACCAGTAACAGTGAAGAGGTAAACACTGTTAGTGTGACAACGGATTTGCAACCCGTTAATTCGCACCCCCTGTTGTACAACATCGATCACAATCTACCGAGTTTGGTTATACCGGTAGATCAAGGGAGGAGGAGAATCAAGATGAACAAAAGTGTAGTGCTCAAGAGGAAGAATCTCTTGCCGACATTGCGGAAGAGTTTATTGTCAATGCCATTACGCATAAGGGCCGTGTCAACAGTGGTCAAAGACTACGAGTACATGATGACCCGGATTCCTATAAGGAAGCGATGGCTCTGCCTGACGCAGTTCTATGGAAGCAAGCTTGCGATGTGGAAATGGAAATGCTGAAAGAGCGTGACGTGTTTGAATTGGTGAACGCGCCCAAGGGAGCGCGCATCCTCACCAATAGGTGGGTCCTTAAACGGAAACAAACAGACTCTGGAACATTGTTGAAGTACAAAGCGCGACTAGTTGTTCGTGGCTTTACTCAACGATTTGGCATAGATTATCAGGAGACATTTGCAGAAGTTGTCGCAATTGACACACTTCTGACAATGTTAGGCGTATCAGTTCAGAAAGACTGGTATATCGAGCAACTCGATGTTAAGTCGGCATTCCTATACGGGAACTTGGAACATGAAGTCTTTATGTACCAACCCGAAGGATACAAAGACGGAACCAAACGAGTATTTCGTTTGAAGAAGTCACTGTATGGACTTAAGCAGGCACCACGACAGTGGCTGAAGAAACTTAGGTCAATACTGTCGGGGTACGACTTTAAGAAAGTACCCAACACCCCAGGGTTGTTCAAGAGTGTTGTCAAAAACAAGACATCCTATATCGTGGTGTACGTGGATGATTTACTCATCTTCTCCGCGGATAGAGAGGAAACTTTGAGAATCAAAACTCAAATAGGAAGTGTCATTGACATTACATCTTCGGGAGATCCAGAATCCTATTTATCTCTCCACCTCGAAAGAACACCGAATGGACTGACCCTGGACGCTCGCAAGAATGTCATCAAACTGCTCGATGATTATCGGGATACGTTTGGGGCATACTCCTTTCAGAAAGTACCGCCGTTACTACCGTCTGAAGCTCGAAGAGCTGTAAGCATCTCACTTATGAAAGATGGTAAGTTAACTTGGAAAGAGGAACTGAAGGAGGACTCTGAGTTGTTGTCAGATTGGGAGACAGCAATGTACAGATCGGCAGTTGGCAGCCTCAATTATCTTGTGTCTAAGTGCAGACCAGACATGGCCTTTGCTGCGTCGCAGCTAAGCACTTATCTTCAGAGTCCCAATAGACTGAACTGGAGAATGCTCATGAGAGCATTGGCATACCTTGACAGATACAAAGAGGCGAAACTTGTCTTTAGCAAGCAGGATAATCCAAAACTTGTTGGTTATTCTGATGCTACGTTTGGCGGTGAACATGTCAAACACTCACACGGAGGATACATTTGGTACTATGGTGGGACACCTGTTTATTGGTCCTCACGTCGGGAACGACGAGTTTGTGTGAGCATTCATGAAGCCGAACTGCGATGTCTTATAAACGCACTGGAGTATGGCGAAGGCATACGCATGTTGTTGTGCGAATTAGGCGTCATGGATAAGGATGAAGTGAGCTATCTGTATACAGACTCATATTCATCCTACAACGTCATGAATAGCGAGACCGTTAGCAAAGTGACTCGTCGCTTGCTACTTCACACGGAGAAAGTTCGTGATCTCGAACTATTTGGAAGCCTAAAGGTCGATCATTGTGTCGCTGCAAAGAATTGCGCTGACATTCTCACCAAACCTTTGAGCGAGGCTCCATTAAGAAGAATTGCCAGGGATATCCTTCATTCGCTTAACATGCTGCTCAACAAGGGAGTGTTGGAGAGAGTTTTACACGTGATCTCCACTGCTCCTTAACTACTGTTTTCTAATCGTGTAACTGATCATCTCTTCTCTCGATCTCTGGGCCCCTTTACTTATGAGTCAGTGATTATGATCCTTGGCTCTACCGTAACCGGAGCCTCGTTGCCGGATACTGCTAGGCTGCACCCTAAGTCCAGATCACGCTACCCAGTAATCCGACAAGCGCCGCCGGCCACGTGCGCGGCAGACGGCATTACCTGGATCGACGGTCCCAGCGGCCGCCTTTGTAGGCCCTGCCCAAGCCCGTGTCGTCGTCGCCCAGGCCCCGTGGGTCGGGCAGGAGCATCCGCAACGGCTAGGGTTCAGAAAGAACTTTAAACGGTCGGGCGCGGCCGGCGCTGGCGGCGCCTGAGCGGCGCCTGAGCGGCACGGGGGGCAGCGGGCCGGCGCGGCGGCGTGCAAGCGGCGGCGGCGCGCAAGCGGCCGTGGACCGCCTGTTTTCCTGTTTCGCAGCTTGCGCCCCAAGTGGTGCCGAAACGGCGTGCGCGCCCTTACCTTCATGCAGCTCCGGTCTGTAAAAACTTCACGTGTTGACACCTGCTGTGGTGGAGCCGACGCAAAGGGGGGGCGGCAAATTACTCTAAATAATATTTAGCTAGGCGTGGATCTCGATTACGGTTGTGCCATGTCGCTCATTGGAGGCTCGCGCTACGAAGGAAAGCAGGAAAAGCCGCTCGTTGTTGGGCATCGCGGGTTCCGGGGTAAGTACCCGGAGAACACGGTGCTCGCCATGCGCCGCGGCGTGGCCAGCGGCGCGCAGGTCATTGAGACGGACATCCAGCTCGCGAAGGACGAGGTTGTTGTGATGTGCCACGACATCGACACGGGCCGCGTGTTCAACAAGAACTACGAGGTCGAGGAGACGCCGTACAAGGGCGTGCTCGACGAGCTTGTGACGAAGGACTCGTTCCGCGAGCCGATGCCCACGCTCGCGCAGGTCGCAGACCTGTTCATGCACGACCCCGAGTTCAAGAACGTGCGCCTCATGCTCGACATCAAGCGAAGTAACCGCCCGCACGTCATCCCCCACGTGCTGAAGGTGCTCGAGGCGGCAGCGCCGCTCGCCGTGTGGGAGAAGCGATGTACATTCGGCGTGTGGAAGGCCGACGTCATGGAGGCCGTGCACATGCACTGCCCGTCCATGCCCGTCACGTTCATTGGCTGGGAGCAGCGCACGGCGCGCTACTTCATCGAGCGCTGGCCGGAGCAGCTCGAGGCCATCTCCATTGCCTACGCGACGCTTGCGTGCGCGGGCGGGCCCGAGCTCATGCAGCTGGCCAGCCACAAGGGCATTGACGTCGTGTCGTGGACCGTGAACGACCCCGACGCCATGAAGTGGTCCGTGGCCGCGCGCGTGAAGGGCGTCGTCACGGACTACCCGGACATCTTCCACAATTTCTTGCAGACGATCTCCGAGAAGGACCTCATGTCGCAGTACTTCATGACGGAGCCGCGCAGCTTCTACTCGACGTACTACATGTTCAAGCTCTGGAGCATGTACCTGGCCGCGACGTGGTACCTGGCCGTGGCCGACCGCTTCCCCTGGTTCTTCAAGCGCTACTAATGGCGGCCATTTAGCAGTGGCCCTGCAGTTAACAATTTTAAAAAGTTGGAGCCGCATACACACTCGCGGCTCGAAAACATATCATAAGAAATAAGATTAAGAAAGGGTTCAAAATGCACAGACGGCGCTGGCACAGCTGGCGCCGGCATTCAAGGCGCAGGCTCGTTCATGTCGAGTAATAAAATGTGCACCCTGTGTTGTCGAAAAAGGATTCGGTGCGCGTGGTCTCGGGCCCAGACGGCCTCCAATCAGGCCGCCAAACTGTGCCCGCACGCAGGCCTGCCGCTGCAACGTGCGCTGCATCGTGCGCAAACACGACCCAAACCAATGTTTAGGGGACAAAAGGTGCAAGTCCTAAATGCCCTAAGACGTGAAATGCGGCGGAGGCCAAAGCCGCGAAGCAAAACGGGCGGCTTTGCAGCGGCAAACCCCGTTTAAGCGCGTTTAAAAAAGACATGCCCGCTCCGTAGGGTCGCGTGTGTACTCCATGCACCACCCGTCGAGGCTTGCGAAGCATGGGTTCTCGACGTAGCCGCCGAGGTGCGCGGCGCGCTTCTCGCGGTCGAACTGCGTCTTCGCGTGCACGGCCGCCGCAATGCAGTCGAAGTCCACGGCAAACGCCATGCTCTGCTGGAAAATCATCGGCCGCACCTGCAGGACGTGGCCAAGCCGGCCAAATACGTCCATGAGGCTCCGCATGTCGAGGCGGCTGCGCCGCAGCGGGCGCGGCTCCCAGCGGCCGCTCGGCTGGAGAGCGACGGGCGTGTAGATGTGCAGCGTGCGCCGCTCGCGCGCGAGCACGGCCTGCTGCCGCACGGGCTGCGCGGCGCGCACCTTGTCGACCATCCTCGCAAGGGCGCGCGCCGTGACTTCCATAATGCTCACCGGCCGCCCGTGTAGTGCGCAGTTCCCGCCGCGCACATACGCGACAAAGCGCTGCGCATGGCACGCGTACACAAACTCGAGCAGCACGAGCGGGCTTGTCTCCGAGCGGAACTGGAACACGGACTCGAGCGGGCCGCCGCAGACCTGCGTTAGGAAGCAGGTCAGCGACGCGTGCGGCGACGGCATGAGCACGACAACGAGCTTGTGCTGTGCCTCGACGGCCGGCTGCGGCTGCGGCGCAGACTGCGCGTTGGCGAGGCGGCGGCGCGCCTCGCTCTGGGCGGACCTTTTGCGGGCGGACCTCTTTCGGAACAGGTTCCAGCTTGAGGCCGTCGAGACATCCACGGCATCAGAAAGCTGCTCCACGTTCACGCTGCGTTCATACAGCGGCTTGCGGCCCGGGCTCGGAGGCGTCTCTGCCATGAAAAACGGGTTCGCGCGCAAACGAGGCCCACAAAAACAAAAGCAAGGGCCGCCGCTTGATCGAGAACGGCGCCCGAAACAAAATACAAAATAGATTGACGGGGTCAAAATAAATTACGGTGCAGGCGCGCTGCGCAGCGGCGGCGCGCGCACTTTAGTATACTTCCGTCCGGCGCCAGGGCACGGGTTCACGCCACATCGCGGGACGGCCACGCGGCATGCTGCAGCGCGTGCGTAACTGCTGTTTTCAGCGAATCGCGATCTCAGTCCTGCGCAGCAGCACTGTCGGCACTTCTCGAAGCGGAGTCCGTGTAGTACATGCTGCCATGCCGCCCCGTGTCGCACTTCATGGCCTCGCGCAGGGCCATTGTCGCGTACTGAGACGTTGCGAGGCCGAGCTTTAGGACGAGCGCCGTGCGCGCGTCGGCCGCGTCGGGCTCCGGCGCCAGCTTCGTGGCCTGCGTCTGCTGCTCCTGGTCCGTGTAGACGATCGTGTCGTCGTCGTTCGCAAACTTGCGCAGGAACCACTCCGCGTAGAAGGGCCTTGCCAGTACGTGGCGGTACGAGCCAAACAGCGAGAACTCTTTGACCTTGCGGCGCATGTCGTGGCAGTCGATATTGTCGGCGCCCATGATCTCCTCGTAAAAAGCCACCAGATTCTGCGGGTAGAGCACGTCAAAGCCCGGCGTCGGCAGCACGACGTCGAGGATGGAGAACGTGCCGGCGTCGATCTCCTGCGCCGTGACGGGCCGGGCGCGCTTAATGGCCTCGTCCGTGTCGGCCATAACGAGGTCACCGGGCAGGACACGCGTGCGGTCGAGCTGCAGGCGGCGCGACGCCGCGCGGTTCCAGATGTAGCTCTGGTACGCGTGCACGTACATTGTTTTGAGGGAGTGCGGGATGCGCATGAGCGCGTTCAGCGAGTTCGGGCTGTCCTTCAGGGCTGCCAGCAAGCAGCTCTCGGCGACACAGCGGCGCGGCATGAGCTCGAGCGCCTTTGCCGCGTCGCGCTCGGTGGCCCAGACCTCGCGCGCCTCGCGGCTGTCGTTCAGCGTGATGCTCTGCGGCGCAAGCAGGCCGTCGACGGCAGCGTCGAAGTCGTTGCACAATATGTGGCGGCCAATGACGTGCGACGCGACGGAGAACGTGCCGAAGCGCTGCAGGCCAAAATAGTTCACGAAGCCGCGGTCGCGCAGGCCCTCCAAAGCCGGGCGCAAGGCATCGAGGCTGGGCGGCGCGACGTCGCGCACAACGATGTAGAACTGGTTGCCCTTGAGGTCGCCGAGGCGCATCGGCGCCGGCGCATAGCTGTAGTCGCCGACGCGGATGCTGTCCTTCAGCGTCGCGTTCAGGCCGTCGAGCCGCGACGGCGTGCCGCCGCGCCACGCCGCGCGTTGCGCCGTTGCGGCGCGGCGGTCCTTTGTGCCGGCGAACGAGATGGCCTTTGTGGGAACGTGCAGCACGCGCGCCAGAAACGACACGGCCTCGAGCGTGTCCTTATTTTCCTTGTACAGTGTGAAGTGCAGGTAGTCGTCCTTCGGGCCAGCCTTCTTCGAGCGCGCGCCGCGGCGCCCGCGCTTCGTCGGCCGCAGAATGACGACGCGCCCGTCCTGCGTCGTCGAGTCCAGCTTCCCGTCGAACGCGTCGCGCACGAGCGTGTGCACTTGCGTGCGCTCGTCCTTGTCGGCAATCGGCTCGGTGCGGACCTTGTCGCCGCCGCTCTTGAGCAGCGCAAAGCACTCGTCGACGAGCGCCTCGCCAATAAGCGCCGCGAGCCGGTCGGAGGCCTCGCTCTTCTCGACGACGACGGCGCGCGGCGCCGGCGGCGTCTCCGGCTGCGCCGGCTCGTCGCGCAGCTCCGCGGGGACGCCCGTTTGCGTGAACACAACCACGCGGTCGTCATAGCCGATCTCGTTCACCTGGAAGTCCGAGTAGCGCTGCTTGATCTTGCCCGTGAACCCGGGCGCGTCAGGACTCACATACTCGAGAATGCCGACATCCTTGTCCTGCACGCCGGGAACGCCCGCGTCCTCGTCCGTGTCGATTCTGCGCTTCTTGGCCTCCATGGTCGCGTGCCTCAAAAAAAATATATATATTTTTCAGAACCACCTCCTCAGCACCCTGCTCAGCACATGCTGTAGCTGAGAAGTAATCATGCATGCTAGGTTAGGCGGTGCATAGTGCCGAGCGGCGGCTGCTGCGCGGCTGCTCGCAGCAGCGTGGTTCGGCGGCCTCGCAGCAAATTTATGCGGCCAAAATCGTGTGCCCCCCCCCAGCGCGCCGGCCCAAGCCGAGCGCATGCGGCCGGCGCATGCACAGGGCCGAGCGCATGCACACTAGCTTAGGCTGCCGTGTCGGCACGTAAACAGGAGCGGCGCCATTGGCACGTCTTGGGCAGCGCTACAATTTAAGATGCATTTTCAATTGCGGTTTTTGGTTTGCAGCCAGTTTGTGGGCCCATCCGCGCGCCTATGTTTATGTGTTTTGCAGGCGCGGCGCGCGAGAGCGCGATGGCGCGTGACCGGCGGCCGCCGATAAGATAAGCGCAGCAGCCGGAGCGGCTTGCAGCCTTAGTGACGACACGAGCACGACGGCCGAACAGCACGAACCCGGCGCGAACAGATGGCGTCAAAGACGGCTACGGTGATCAATCTGCTGAACACGGTGCTCGGCGCAGGCATGCTCGCGCTGCCGTATGCGTTCAAGGAGCAGGGCGTGGCGCTGGCGCTGGCGAGCATCGCGTTCGGCGCCGTTGCCGCCGGCACGGGGCTCATGCTGCAGGTGTACAGCAGCGGTTTTCTGCCGGCCGGCACGGCGTCGTTTTTCCAGGTGTCGAAGCTGACGTACCCGTCGCTGGCCGTCGCGTTCGACGTCGCGATCCTGCTGAAGTGTTTTGGCGTGAGCGTGTCGTACCTCGTCATCATTGCCGACCTCATGCCCATGGTCACGGCGCAGTTCGGCTACGAGACGGGCCGGCTCTTGTGGCTCGTCGTGGCCATGGCCATTGTGACGCCGCTGAGCTTCCAGCGCAGCCTTGAGAGCCTCAAGACGGCGAGCCTCATTGCCCTGAGCAGCGTCGTGTACCTCGTCGTCATTGTGCTCGGGCACTTCCTGAAGGGCGACATGGCCGAGCACAAGGGCCCCGTGTCGTGGGCCGCGCCGGCCAGCGTGACGGGTGTCGTGCAGACGATGCCCATCATCGTGTTTGCGTTCACCTGCGCGCAGAACATGTTTGCTGCCATCAACGAAATGGAGCCGAAGTCCGTCGCCTCGTTCTTCGAGGTCGTCGTGACGGTCATGGGCGCGAGCACGCTCATCTATGCGGCCGTGGGACTGGCCGGCTACCTCACGTTCGGCAACAACGTTTCGGACAACATCATCTCCATCTACCCGCAGTCCGTGTGGTCGACGCTCGGGCGCTTTGCCATTGTTGTGCTCGTGCTCTTTTCGTACCCGCTCATGTGCCACCCGGCGCGCGCGTCGCTCTCGAACGTGCTGCGCGACTTGCGCGCCTACGTCGAGAAGGCGCGCGCCGGCGAGGCCGCGCCGCTGCTCGACACGCCCGCGCACGTCCACGCAGACCAGCGCGAGCACGTCATTGTCACGTCCGTGCTCCTCGTGCTGAGCTTCGTGCTGGCAACAACGCTGCACTCGCTCGGCCTTGTGCTGTCGTTCGTGGGCGCCACGGGCGCCACGGCCGTGTCGTTCATTCTGCCGGGCGTGTTCGGCTACGCGCTGAGCAGCAGCGACCGCGAGAACTCGCTCGTCAGCCTGTCGCCGCGCCAGAAGCAGGCCGTCAAAATCGTGTCCGTGCTCCTGTTTGTGTGGGGCGTCGTCGTGGCCGTGCTTGCCGTGGGCATGAACATTGCGCAGATCGTGAGCTCGTAGCTTTTGTGAGCAGGTGTAGCTTTTGCGAGCAGGTGTAGCTTTTGTGAGCAGGCGTAGCTTTTGCGCAGCTAGGCGCGGCAGTGCGCCGGGGACAAACGAGCCTCGAACAGCGAGCGGTTGGCTAGCCTAGCCTAATTAGTTTAATTAGCCGGTTTAGATGGCTATGGCTAGGCTGCTTAAGTTTGCATTGTTCCATAGTTATGTTCGCGGGCTGTTTTGGCCTCCTACTAATTATCGTTCCGTTGTTCTCTCTTAATTAGCGGCCTTTTCTACAAATTCGTTCGGTTCATTGCTTCATTGCTTCTTCGGCGGTGTGCATCTAATTAAAGGTTCTAAATATTATTCTATTTTTTTTTAAAACGTATGTGCATTTGGATGGCTAGCACTTGCCTCATTTATTCGCCTCATTCGCGGCGTGGCTTGGCTGGCGCGCTCGTATAGCCAGCTCGTCAATTTTTCGCTCTGTTGATCTGACAGTCGTGGTTCGGGTCCGCCCAAACCGCGGACGCACATAAACATGCCGCGACGCGCGGTAATTAATTACATACACTTGAGCCCCCTTCAGCGGCGGCCCTAACCCGCTTTTGGCCGGCGGACACAGTTGAGTTTAATACTCGCACCCTTTAGCTTGTGACGACTTGAAGAGGCCCGTGCCGAGCAGAATTCGCCTGCTCCCGCACCGCCGCATGAAGTACGTGATTTCGAATGTCGTGGGCGACCCATTCTGGCTGACGACAATGCCCATGGCCGTGGTCGGGTGGGTCGTGGCCCTTGTTGGCTCGATTCTGAACAACTCGATGGACCCATCGCACTTCCCCGTGTTCAGCTGGTGGGGCATTGCGTTTGAGATGATTGCGATTCTGCTCACGCTGCACATCGCGCTGACGGACCGCGTCCGCCAGTACAAGCAGGCGCTGCTCGCGTTTCTGAGCATCGCGACCGTGTACACGACGAACAGCACGAACAACTTTGTGTGGCGCGACAACTCGAGCAGCGGCGCCGCCGCGGCCGGGTACATTCTGCTGTCGATCATCAACTTTGTGTGGATCATGTACTTCGGCACGACCAGCGACGAGACGTGCCACCGCTACGTGGACAGCTTTGCCACGGAGAAGCGGCCCGCGCGGCCGCACCTCTACGACCGCCGTCACACGCGGGCGCGGGCCGGCCGCAGCCTGCCGGCAATGCAGAGCGTGGGCGACGAGCGGCGGCCCGGCACGGCGGCGCAGCCGTACCGCATGAGCGACGTGCCGCAGAACGTGAGCGTCGGCGCGCCCGTCGGGTTCAGCCGCGTGACGGACCCGAGCAACCCCGGCGCGTTCCAGAACCCGCTGAGCTCGACGTTTTTGTACTCGCAGGACCAGCTGCAGCGGCACGGGCTGTCGAGCTACGAGGTGCAGCCCGGCGCGCGCGACTCGCGCGCAGCGCAGACGATGCGCTCGTCGTTCCGCGAGGACCAGAGTGCGTTCGACCGGTTCTCGAGCGAGTTCCGCGACGACGACGAGAACCTGCGCGACGAGGAGCTGCCGCAGTCGCCCGTCGCGCGCGCCGTCGCGCGCCACAGCTACGAGGGCGACCGCAACGAGGGCGAGTTCTCGTTCAAGCACGGCGACGTGCTGAACGTCTTCGACATGGAGGGCAACTGGTGGTACTGCCGCTCGGCCGCGGGCGACGAGGGCATCTGCCCGAGCAACTATCTGGAAATAATACCCGCCGCGGCGCAGCCCGCGCCGTCGGGCCAGGCCGAGGGCCGCCTCATCGACAGTCTGTAAGGCCGCGCTGCCTAGCCACTCTATTTAATGGCGGCCGCGGCCACGGCCACGGCCGCCCTCATACCCATCATTCTATTTCCTTGTCTGCCTGCTCCGCGCTTTCACTACGCCAAGCCAAGCTTCGCTGCGCATCACTACGAGCACCTCGCTTGTTAGAAGCTGGGCCAAGTACGGCCGATAGTTCATGGGCAGTACTGTTCATACTTTTCTCATTTCTGAAGCGCAGCTGCTTAGCCGCGCCCATACTGATATTATATTATAGAATTCGTTAGCTTACGTGCAATGAGTGCATTTTAGAGCGCCATAATACGCTCCGAGGCCCGCACAGCGCTGCCGCTCGCTGCCGCCGAGTATAGCTTGTATTAGGTTCGTTTTCCATCTATGCTAGGTGTTATGTTTTGACGCTATGGGCAACACGGGGCCGCGCACCTATTGCGCAACTACCGCGCGCCTACGAGGCACCTACGAGGCACCTACGAGGCACCTACGAGGCACCTACGAGGCTCCCACGAGGCACCCACGAGGCGCCCACGAGGCGCCTGTCGCACGTCTATTAGGCATCCTCGGAGTCGCTGCGCGTGTCCTCGGCGCCGTCACCATTTATTACGCGCACGACGACGTTCAGAATCATGACGAGCCACATGAGCGTGATGCCCTGCAGCATGATTGTGAGCGCAAAGAACGTGAAGTGCACCTTTTTGGAGAAGCACTGCACGGGCGCCGCGTAGAGCGAGTTATTGGCCACGTCGAACGCGCAGCTGCCCTCGAGCTCGTCAAGGGCCGGGAACGCGCCGTACATGATCTCGTACATGTAGAGGAAGTGCCGCAGGAGGACCCACGACACGAGGAACACGACGAAGCACGCATCCGTGAGCCGTGTTGGCGCGTTCAGGTATTTTGTGCACTTCGCGACGGCGAGCAGCGTGTCGACGAAGTCCATCATGATCATGATGAGGTGCCCGAGGCGCGTGTAGCTCCATGCGTAGCTGCCGCACACGAGCAGGCAAGTAATGATGTGGTGCACAAACATCTGGTAGTGGTCCTTGCGGCGGTCCTCGACGTGGATGATGAACAGCTGCGACAGCCAGAACGCGAGCACGACGAGGTAGTACACTTTTACCTTCGGGTCGATGTAGTAGTGCGGGAAGTCGTGCCACAGCGTGCCGGCGTTCCAGCCGTACGGCTGGTCGCGCAGCAGCCACAGACCGACGCCGGCCATGCCGCCGTAGTAGATGAGGCTCCAGCCCTGCTCCGTGAGACGCACCTTCGCCTTCGGGCTCAGGTCCGCACGCCGCCGCGCGAGGAGCAGTATCCCGCACTGCGCAACGGCGCGGGCGAAAATAATGGCCACGAACGCCGTCGCGACAAGCGCCGCGTCGCGGCGGCCCGCGTGCGCGCGGCCCCACGACGTCATGTGCTGCACGGACACGAACCACGTCGCGACGCCGCGCCAGGCGGCGAGGCGCTCAACGCGGAGCAGCGCCGCCAGCACAAGCGCGTACGCAGCGCCGAACGCAATCTGCAGCGCGGCCAGGTGCAGGCAGGCGTGGACCTCGTTATGACGCGTGCGCGCGCGCGCGCGCGCCGGCGCCGGCGCCGGGCCCGGGGCCGACGCACGCTTCTGCCGCTGCCTCAGCTCGGGTGCCATTTCTGGGTCTGGCGGGCGCGGACGGACGTGGCTTCTCCGGTGCAGAGCACGTTTCTGTGATGACTTTTCCGGTCGCGCATGCTATAGGGTTGGGGAAAGTCCGCACCCTAGCGCGCGAACGGCCGCGCGCTCGCATAACCGCGTGCACGGCCCACGAGCGCGCGCAGAATGGCAGCAGCGCTGGAATCGTACTCAGAAGGTACCCTAATTACGGCCTAATTCACGTTTTGCCGCAGGCGGGGCTTACATGCATCAGCATATGCGTTTTGTTTTTGTAAGATCCCCTCTAGTCGCTTAATAGGTATTGCAGCGCTAATTCGTTGCGTAGACCTTCTGTTTCTTGCCTACAGATAAGCAGTGTCCACGCTTTCGACTGCAGTCGCTTCACGCCAGTGCCATTAACCCGCTTGCCGGCGCAAACCGTGCATCTCGCCTCGCCCACATCATGCACGTTAATACCGTGCCACGAAGTACTTGCTAGCGACTTATGGCCACAGGAAAGGCCTGCATTCAGGGCTACCATGCGCGGCTCAACACTTAGTCGCATTCGGCGGGCCACTTCTCTCGTCAGCCTAAGAGAGCCGGTCGGCTTCGCAAGGTCTGCTGGGGTTAATGCGGCCTGCCCGCCTTGACTGCGGTGGGTAGGCTACTGCTGTAACCGCCAGTAGCCTGTACAATCAGCAGTGACGGGGGAGGTCTTTCTTCCAGAGCGGCTCAAGTTCTATAATTAATGTACAGCACAGGTTCGAGGGATTTAACAGCAGGAACTATTCCCAGACTCCGGATTCTGTTTGTGACGCGACTGATGTGTCTCCAGGTTGCACAGAAAGTTTATGGCCATGCGTGTATGTATGGGTAAGGGCACATCTAAGTGCAGCGGGTGATAAGATGCAGTTCTTATGAGCCTCACTCTCTTGGCTGTTGTGACTGCGAGGCCTTTTAAAAGCACCAGAGCCCAATTGCCAATCGCAAACTACAAACTGCAATACGCTCGCCCAATATGTTATTCGTCAGCCTGTAACCGCGCGTACTCAAGAAGAAGAATAAATGAATGAATAACTAACTACACTATCAAGGGAACTGACCTTTACGGGGCCCGAAGTACTCACCAGCTGATGCATTGACGGGAAGAAGAATAGCCTCAGAGTTGTAATCTAGCGTATTGTTGCTGGCGTTGTTGCCCCACCAGTCAACGAACACAAGATGATGGTACTGTGTTGCCCAAAAGTTGAAGAAGCCGGCCCATCCCGTGCCGTTTGAACATGCTGCCGTCAATAGGTACGCGTACTTTTTCCACCATAGCGGCCATCTCTTCTTGACGAGAAGGCCAAAGAAGAGATTGATATAGTAGTCAAAGAGCACGTAGGACCAGTTCGAGGGTGCCCAGTAACTGATACAGCCAATGAGCAGAAGAAGCTCGTTGAAGTACTTGAGGAAGCTACCAGACACGATGTAGTGTTTCCAAGTACCTCGTGCTAGGTTCAGCTTCGTGGCAACAGCGGGACCAAAGCGGCGAACGACCCAAAATGGAAGCGGGTAGCATGCACCGATCAAAAAGCAATACTTCATCTTCGTGTAGAGACCGTCGAACACTCTCTTTGGGCCAATCACGCCCCACATGACCGAGGCATTGAAGTACGTGCGCGGACCCTGGCATGTCATGAACTGTTTGTTCTTCGGGTCGCACATGTCGTGAATTCCGCCTCCAAGCTGCCAAGTGATGACTCCTGCTTGCACAAAGCTCGTAGCGAGAGTAGAAATGCACTGTGCCCAGAATAAGGTACGAGGAGCGATACCACAGTAGTGAGCCTGCTTCTGATTGGTGATCCAATTCTCGGCCTGCGAAAAGAAGTTCGTGGCATAAGCCTTACCGACAAGGAGAGCGTTGCCGTTGCCCGGAAGCGCATAACCAATTATGAGCTCATACAACACGTTCGTTTCGTAACCCGAGCCTGTACGAGCCAGAAGTGCGCACACCATAGGAATAAACACAACAGCAAGTCCGACCCCAAGGAAAATCGTCCATACGGGGGTTTCGGTGAACTTGTAGCCTTCGACCGTTCCAATGGCCATGCCAATGGAACCGACAAGAATAAGCATGAACCACCATTCAGGCACCTCTTTGTTGCGTTGCAAACGGCGACTAAACGCATCCTTGAAGTTGTCGATGGCCCTGCCTCCACCGCGCCAAAGCTTGAGGCCGTAAATAACGTTCGCGTAGCCTCCAATTTGATCATTATAGTTGTTCAGCCAAGCCGAGAGGAAACCAGCAGGATAGATCATGAAAAATGCACCATAAGTGACAAGACTTCCCGCGCTCCAGTAGGGAAGCGAATAGTTTTGGTACATCTCGTCATCAAGCTTCATTGTTTGCGGGTTCAAGACTTCGCCGACTTGCCACAGTCCACCTTGGTTGTCGAACAGCGAATTGGAGTTGATTGGGATGTGTGCTGTGTACGAGACGTTCGTCCACCAAACAATGCAGATCGCGAAAAACGAGATCATTACACCAGCAATTATATTGGTGTATGCCCACACCGGCGTAGTGATCCCTGCAAACTGGCCCATGATATTCAAGTCGAACGTCGGAAATGGGTTCAGACCAAGTCCAGAATTAGAGCCCGTAATAACATTCACATTCAAGTTGTCGGGTGCAGCCCAGCACATCCAAGTGAAATACTGAAGAAATCCAAACAAGAGGTTTGTGATCCAGTACCAACCAAAAAACAGCGTGCTAAAGAGTGCGAAGAACTCCCAGCGCTTCAATCTCCAATGATTCAAACTTTCGCGGGGGTCCTGCTTCGTGAGAGTGCGAGAAAGCGCCAGTGTCGGGAGCACGCTATAATACACGTACTTGCTGGGGTAAATGACGGCCGAGCGGAAGATGCCACCGACACCGAATCCCATAAATTCCGTGGACAAAATGAGCAGGATGATATATCCGAAATTGTTGGCGTCCTCGTAGCCATAGTAGAACTTGTTCTGTTGAGCAAACACTACGAGCTGCGCGTAAGGAGACATGTTAGAAACGCTCATGGACAATGTTGCCAGCATTTGCTCACGATAAGTCCAAGGCTTTCCGGTATTCAGAACACACTTGCGCCCGAACCCAATGGGAAACTGGATGCGCGGCAGCTTTGCACACAAATATCCCGTTCCTGCAATGATGATTTGCAAACTTGTGTTTCCGATTGACAGGGACGGGAAACGCGGTGCAAAGAAGGTTGCAATGACAGCTCCTGCTGCACCCCACACGACACCACTGAAAACAGCACGCACTGACTGATATTCATCGTCTTCGTCATCTTCAAATAGCGGCGGCCTCGTCACTGCACGCACCTCGGGATAGATGGACCACTCATGAATGACGAACGCCTCGAACTTAACGACGTCTTGCCATTCATTCTCAGACTGCCCCTCCAAAGGACCCTCGGCTAACTCCTCGAGCATTTCGAGGCGTGCGGTAGCAACGCCAACGTCTCCCTTGTGGTAATCCACGCTTTCGCGAAAGATTTCGAGCCACTCTTCGAACGACCGATCATCGAGATGAGACGTAATCAAGTCAAGGTCCTCGGCGCTAAAAGTGCCTGCGTGGGAATCCACTGCATCAACATCGCGAACCACTTTGCTAGCATCCTTTTCGATGTCGGCCGCATACAGATCGGTTTTGTAGGGCTGTTTCTCAGTGGACGAGGCGGAGCTTGACCTGTCCGAGGCCAAAGACATGGCGCACGTGTTGGCGAAACCGATAGTACTTGGTTCCGATGACTAGAAGGTTGTTGATCATCGCTTTTTATATCGCGTATACCATTGTTATCTGCACCACGAACCCGTCTGCATATGAAATACCCACAACCCTGAACAAGTCAAGTGTGAACAAGGCAAGGGCAAGGGCAGCAGCCTCATGCATGGGCAGGCGATGTCAGGTACCGAGAGGCCGGGGCGGCAAGGGGGCAAAACAAATTCACAGAGACGGTAGGGCCCTAAAAGCGCCAGGGTAACGCACACCGAAACCTGCTGAGATCCCATAGCGTTGCGCTGCGAACCTAGCTCGGCGGCGATGACAATTTTGACCTGACCCTCACCAGCTTATCTGGCGTTGTGAACATACGTGCTCGACTTGTAACCCGAAACCTAGTTCTGCGACCTGCGCGTCGGTCTCGCCTCTCTCCTTAACGATTGCGTATTATTTTTGCGATTGACGAAGTAACGAGAGTTTTATACGCTGTATAGTTGACAGATTTGCTCCCACAGTATAGTGACGCGGCGTTTGCACTGCATGCACTCCACTGCAGGACGCGCCCAACGTCCATGCACGAGGTGATTGACCATACATGTTCATCCAATGACATAATGCAATCATACGGCCTCCGGGTAGATCGTGCGATGTCGTGCCGCGCACGGCGCTGACCAGCCGCGGAGATAACGCGATGGCGGTTACGCAGGTGAACAGGTCTCGGCAAATACGATCGACAGCGATGAGAATGGATGCCTGAGTGATCCATAATATAGCGAACCAAACACTTGTTCTTGAGTTCAATGTGTGGTACGCAAAAAAAGAGCGAAAAATAGGACTAATGTATACATATATCGTAGAACAACTAAATACTATGGAGTACCGCAGTGCCCGCCCAGCAGCCCCTAGGCGATAGATGCCGTCATTATGGCATAATATGCATTCTGACGCAGCCCAGTTGAGGATACAGTTGTGCGTTGATCTAATGTGGCTTATATGTTCAATTGCGAGCGAGCAATTCCCTTTAGTTTGAGAGCTCCGGAACTCCGTCGCGTTCGTCGCGGTATACCGCTGCTGCCATTGGACAACCCAGCACGGACCTAGGCCCTAACGAGAGTAACAATGACGCAATAGGAGTGGAATGAAAAAGGAGAACAGTATAGACCATTTTTCTCTCTGGCCTCTGCAACCGACCAAGCGTTGTTCGCCAACAAGTGCCGAGAGGTATTGCTAGCTTCTTGAAAACTCTGCCAATGGTGTGCAAGGCTAATCCAAGAGCAGCATTGGAGGCTGGAGGAAAGGATCTAGTCAACAAAAGGCATTAGCGGAATGGAACACCGCGAATCCGCGGAAAGCCTAGTGTACGGTGCTTCTGCGCAGCGGACATAACGACTGCCTATGGTTAATTGAAACCTTCCTGATTAACGAGGGTAAGAGCATACATGCGAGTCAAGAAACGGGTCACACTTAAACTAGCGTCAAATAGTGTGAGCTAAGCACGAGCTCTTTACCGGCGCACAATCAGTGAGGCTCAGGCTTCCCTATAGTCCAACGGTTGGAGGTTCTGAAGTAGCTTACACTCTGCCGATAAGCATGACGCGTTTGCTGTATTCGCGTGACATGAGGAGCTAATTCGGTTTCAGTCCCATGCAGGCCTTATAATCCGCGGTTTCTCGCCTCAGAGGAGCTCGACTTTGTGATGGATCCTCACCCTGTTTGACGGATTACCATGCCAAAAGTGGAGTTTGAATATGAGCCAAAGAGACAAACGAGCTGCGGCACCGTGTTCTTATCATACTGGTCATCATGTCTAGCGAGCCCTAATCATTTAGTAGACGCAATGAGCCGGCACCATGTCCTTATCACACTGGTCGTCACGTATATTAGACGCAATAAAAGCGCCCGGTAGTCTAGACCACACACTATGAGACTTCAAGTAGCCTAGATACTGATTGAGTCTGAACGCACTTTCTCGCTGGCCCTGCGCTCTGCCGTGGTCTGCTCGCGTGTCATTGCCCTTAGCTATACACCTTCTTCCAGTTTCGCAGACCAAGGAGGTTCATGTGAAAGCATTGGCACCCAAATGCCTCTGCGTAATATAATCCCGTATTATCTCGTAGTGTGCTTCTGCAGTCGCTTTAGCTCTGGTTCGGTTTTGGTGTCTAAGCAGGAAAAGAGCGAGCACGGATGAAAGAATCACGCAGTGATACGTTTCATAGGTTATTATGCTAACATTCTAACCGGCTTTAGCCTGGCAATGAAACAGTTTGCGCCCAGTTTCAAAGGGGAAAGCTGCCTCGTCATTACTAGGGGCACCTTAGCAATCAAGCCGTGTAGACTTTGTAGCAACCACACCAGCCATATATCCAATCAAGCCACTAATGCTAACAACATTGTTTAAGGCATTCTGTTCCCTAAACCGAAATGGCGTTGCTTATTTCCGAATCCTGCAGTGACACTGGTCGACGCAGCGAGCGGCCAAAGTAGATGCCAAACGGTAGCCGGCTGTAACTTGAATACGCACGCTCATTCCCCGACAACTATAAAAAGGCAACGTGCTCATATCCTCTCTTCGAGGTATGGATTTATTTGGGCGCTGTTCATGCGCACTCTGCTTTGACATGGTCAGCGGTATAAGCTGCGAGCCTATATGTATACATGTGCATAACTTAGAATACCACGTAGGTCTGACAGCTTTCAGATGCTAAGATGAAGCTTCTATATACAGATGTTCGTTTGAGCACTTCTGCGCTAATTACGTGGCTCTCCAGAACGGGCGCAAGAGCATGAGGCATCATTCCTGTTGTACGCCAAGATCCTGCATGGACGGTCACGGCCTAGCCTCTATTTATAGATGCCGGTTGTGGATTATTCACTATTTATGGAACCACTCCGCATGAGGATACAACTAGAGGTTTGTCTAAGAAGGTATGTTTGTCCTCACGCGGAAGAGAACCCTGCATAACCGTGACCTTAGCGGCAGGAGGGGTGGCGCCGAGGGTTGAAACGCGAGCGACGAGCGCGCATTTATCAGCGATTACGCAACCCGCGTCGAAGCGAACTGGGCGGACCCTTTATAAACGGCAGTAAACGGCAGAACACCCACTATCAGGATGAGCGTATACATCGTGTCGACGGCCCGCACCCCCACTGGTAGCCTTCTGGGCTCGCTTGCGTCGCAGACGTACGTGGACCTCGGGGCGCACGCCGTGAAGGCGGCGCTCGAGCGCGCGCCGGGCATCAAGGCTGCGGATGTAGAGGAGATCGTGTTCGGCAACGTGTACGGCGCGAACGTCGGCCAGAACCCGGCGCGCCAGGTCGCGATCAAGGCTGGGCTCGGGGAGGACACGGTCTCGACGTCCGTGAACAAGGTGTGTGCGAGCGGGCTGAAGGCGATCATGCTGGCCGCGCAGGTCATTTTGACCGGCGGCGCGGACATCGCTGTGGCCGGCGGTGCTGAGAGCATGACGAATGTGCCGCACTACCTGCCGAGCATGCGCACGGGCTCGAAGTTTGGCGGCGCGAGCGTTGTGGACGGCCTGCAGCGCGACGGCCTGCAGGACGCGTACAGCGGCGAGGCCATGGGCATGGCCGGCGAGGACACGGCGGCCGAGCACGGGTGGACGCGCGAGCAGCAGGACGAGTACGCGGTCGAGACGTACAAGCGTGCGCAGCGCGCGACGGCCGAAGGCAAGTTCAAGGAGATTGCGCCCGTGGAGGTGCCTGGTGCGCGCGGCAAGCCCGCGACGCAGGTGACTGTTGACGAGGAGCAGGGCCGCCTCGACGAGGCGCGGCTGCGGGCGGCGCGGGCCGTGTTCAAGAAGGACGGCACGCTGACGGCGCCGAACTCGTCGCCGCTGAACGACGGCGGCGCGGCCGTCGTGCTTGTGAGCGAGCGCAAGCTGAAGGAGCTCGGTGTGAAGCCGCTCGCGCGCATCGTGTCGTTCGCCGACGCCGAGCAGGCGCCGATCAAGTTCCCGACGACGCCGGCGCTGGCCACGCAGAAGGCGCTGCAGCGCGCGAACCTGAGCGTGAACGACATCGACTTCTTCGAGTTCAACGAGGCGTTTGCCGTCGTTGGCCTCGCCGTGCCGAAGCTACTTGGCGTGTCCGGCGAGAAGGTGAACGTGTACGGCGGCGCGGTTGCGCTCGGCCACGCGCTTGGCTGCTCGGGCGCACGCATTGTGTCGACGCTTTTGTCCGTGCTTGAGCAGGAGCACGGCCGCTACGGCGTGGCGTCGATCTGCAACGGCGGCGGCGGCGCGTCGGCCATGGTTGTGGAGTTCCAGCGCGACGCGAACAAGCTGTAGACTCCATACATAAAAAGTCCTTCCTCACCGTATAGGTAGTTATAGTGTTTGTACATCCTCTAAAACCAACGCGGGCTCGGTTTTCTGGAATCGACGCGGGCTCGGTTTTGGGCCGCGGGCACAGCTTTGGGCCGCCCGCGGTGCGTGCGGGCCACGCTCAGGCTCCCCAGTTTAGAGTTCGAAGCGGAGCTCGGAGCGGAGCTGCGAGACTCAATAAAGGCGCTGCCAGTGCTGGTGTCCAGCAAGGCGTTGTCCACACCTACTACAGCCCCAACTTTAGTTCCGCATTCAGCCTCTGCTTGTCGTCGTACCTACCGTTGTGTCAATCAGAAGCGACGAGGCACTCAGTCTAGGCCCCGAATTCTCAGCTACGTCCCAAACCAAACCTATTCACTAAGCTAGGCCAGCCGAGTTTGGCTGGCTGTGTGCAGTCTGGACACGAGTTCTTCGTCTATTTTAGGTATATGCACTGTTCACACGCTTAGAGCTTGTTGTCGCCCTCGTTTTGCGTAACGAGGAACTGCGGATAGAGCTCGAGCTCGGGTCCGCCGTTGAACCACGACGCGCCGTCGACGACGAGCACATGCCCGCTCACGAAGCCGCCTGCCGGCGAGAACAGGTAGACCGTGGCGTCGGCGACGTCCTGCGTCGTGCCGTACTTCTGCAGGGGCACGAGCTCGACGCTGCGCTTCTTCATGTCCGGCGGCATAAGACGGTCCATGCCCTCTGTGCCGGCGATGGGCCCCGGCGCGATGCCGTTTACCTGGATGCCGAGCGGGCCGAGCTCGAGGCTGAGCGTCTTCACGAGCGAGTCGATGCCGGCCTTTGCTGCTGATGCGTGGCTCTGCATGGGGATACCCTTCAGCTGCAGCGTCGCCGACACAAAGATGAGGTGGCCGCGCGACTTGCGCAGGGCCTCGAACGTGGCCTTTGCTGTGTTGAACGAGCCAATGAGGTCGATCTCGACGACGCGCGAGAATGCGCGCGAGCTGAGGTTCGCGAAGCTGGCCAGAAAGTTGCCCGCAGCACCGGCAATCACGAAGTCGATGCGCCCGAACTCGGCCACGGCGCGGTCGGCCGCCGCGCGGATGGACTGCACTTTGCTCACGTCGACGCTGCCAATGCCGAGCACCTTTGCGCCGGGCCGCAGCTCCGCCATCTCGCGCGCCGCGCCCTCCGTCTTCTCGACGTTGCGGCCAATGATGACGGCGTCCGCGCCAAGCAGAATGAGCGCCTCCGTCTGCACGCGGCAGATCGTGCCGGCGCCGCCCGTCACAAACGCGACCTTGCCATTGAAAATGCCGGGCCTGTACACGCCCGTCTTGAGGTACTCTTGCGTCAACGTGTTCGGCATGCTCGCTGGAGGAGGGTCGCGGCCGCGGCCTCGGTATTTATGTATAAAGCCCGTCGCGCGTGGGCAAGGACTGCGGGGTATCTCGGCGTTGGGAGCTCGGCATCTCCACAAGCGTGCCCCTGGCCCGCGCACGAGCCCGCCGCCAGCACAAGCAGCCATACTGAGCAGCTCAAATTGCAGACGTAGAGCGCACTAAGGCACACTTGCGCCGAGCTGCGGCCCTTTGGCCGACGCGAGCGGCAAGCGCCACAAACCGGCTGCAGCCGAGCCGGCCCAATTACAGCGCCTTCCCGGCCGCCGCTCGATCCGCATGCCACTAAAAACAACCCCCAAAAAAAGAAAAAAATGCCTAGTGCATAGCCCGCGCTCGCTGGCCGCACAGGCGTTTCGGCAAGCGCCTTAATTGCGGGCGGTGGCGGCAGCGGCCCGGCCCCGCGTGTTTGCGGCGCGATACGGCCAGGCGCTCACATACGCCTGGGGCGCAATTCTCATTCCGCGACCACGCATCACTACGATCCCCATCGCGCAGAGAATGGACAAGTCGCTGGACGAGATCATCGGCGGCTCGGACGCGCCGTCGCGCGCGAGCGGGCCGAAGCCTGTGAAGTCCTCGGGCCGCAGCTCGCGCGGGTCGCGGGGCGGCGTGGCGAAAGGCGGCGCGCGGCGCGCCGCGAAGGGCGCCGGCACGAAAGGGTTCAAGGCCGTGTTTATCCGGAACCTGAGCGATGCCGTGACGGAGGACGATCTGCGCGATTTGTTTAGGCAGGTTGGTCCCGTCGTGCGCGTGCACGTGGACCGCACGGACACGGGCGACCGCACGGGCCTGGCGTGGGTTCTTTACGACTTTGCCGAGGATGCTGTTGTGGCTGCCGGCCGCTACAACCAGCGCCGTGCAGCCGGCCAGGTCATCACGGTGCGGCAGGTTGCGCACGTCGGCGACACGGGCTCGGGGCTCGGCTCATTGAGCGAGCGCATTGGCGGCGGCGCGAGCGACCGCGCCGGCTCGGCCGCGGGCGCGGGCTCGGCCCGCTCGCGGCGGCGCGGCCGCGCCGCGAAGGCCAGCGAGCCGAAGCCGCCGAAGCAGCCGCGCTCGGCTGCGGACCTCGACGCCGAGCTCGACGCGTACATGCAGGTCGAGGCCAGCGCGCCGGCGCTCGAGTCGCAGCCGCTGAGCGCGCCCGCGTCCGACGCGCCGCCGCGGCCCGTCGAGGACTCGATGATCGACGTATAGCGCGTTCAAACCGTGAAATGAAGTGCTACAAACCGGGCGGCGCGGCGCGGCCGCGCGGCGCCGGCGCGACCATCGATGTATAACTAATTCAAAACATTAAATTAAAGCTCTTACAGGCCCGCGCGGCAGTCTATCTAAGTTCGCCGGCTTTTCAAGGGTGGTATGCGCGCAGGAACGGAGACCGGTCCAGCTGCTGGTCATTATGCTGCCTCAAGCGCGCGGGTTCGTGGCAAGTATTTGGCGGTTCGGTAGCGCAGGCGGCCGGCGCGGCCTCGTTCGTTTCGTTCGTCCGCGGCGGCCGCGCCACTATGTACTCGCGCGTCATGAAGCGCGCCATCAGCGCGCCATGAAGCGCGCCAACAGCGCGCCATCATGCAGCGCTATTGCAGCGCTAGTTGAGCGCCATTAGGGCACCACTGCAGTGCTAGTTGCAGCGCTATTGGGGCACCACTGCATTGTTAGTTGCAGCACCATTAGGGCACCACTAAAACGTCGCTAAAACGTCGCTAAAACGTCATTGGATATCCCAAGCATCCTCGCAGCCGTGGCAGAACTTCGAGCACGCGACGGACGCCGACAGCGAGTACTGCGACACACTGATTTTCTCGTCCACAAACTCGTCGGCAAAGTCGTCCTTGCCGCGCGCAATGGCGCCCACAAATACGCACAGGCTCTGGCCGGGCTCGAGCGACGTCTTTACGTAGTCGCGCACGGACACAACCTTCGCGTCGGAGCTGAGCGTGACCTTGCGGCAGCTGTGCGGGAGGTGGTCCGTGATCGGGTTCTTCACGACCTTGAGCAGCTTGTCCTCGCTGTTCACGGAGCGGATCGAGAGCTTGTCGAGCAACTGCACCATGAGCCCGCTGAAGCGCTTGAACGTGCGCGGAATGCGCACGGCCGGATTCACCTCGATGAGCACGCCGCGCGCCGTGTGGATGTAGACCTGCAGCTTGCCGGCCTTGTTGATGGGCGAGTCGAGCAGCGTCAGCAGACATTGGTGCGTGATGTCCGGGCGCACGTCGCTGATGTCACGCTTCAAATGCTTGATGAGGCCCTGGTGGTCGTCGCAGTTCAGCAGCGCGTAGCGGTCGCCGCCGCTCGACCGGATCTTGTGCGCCTCGAGGCACGCCTCGGACAGCACAACAATTAGCCGCTGCGTCTCCTTGTCCTTCGACGAGAGCACCTTTGGCGCCTGCGGCACGCCGGGCAGATTCGCCACGTCCTCGGAGTGGCCGGCCATTTGGGATCTGTCGGCGGAGCTGGGGGGCTTGAAAATTTAGAACCCGGTTCGTCTGCACCTGCGGAAGCTAGGGTTGCGGCCGCAGACGGCCCTCCCTCTCGCTCGTTCCGCCCCGCGTTACGGCCACGGCCGAGCGCGGCGCGCGGCTGAAACCGCCGCGAACCGCTTCGCAACCGGGCCGCAACCGCTGAACCGGGGGTTAATGCAGCTCGACTTGGACTCAGACTCGGACTCGGATCTGGAGTATCTGGCTGCGCAGGCGACGCCGCCGCGCACGACGCCGCCGCGCGTGACGCCGCCGGCAGCCGCGGGCGGTGCAGCCGCGGGCGGTGCGGCCGAGGGCGATTTGCGCGCGCAGCTCGACGCGCTGCGCCGCGAGATGTGGGAGAAGCTTGGCGAGAACGTCATTCTGCGTGCGCAATTGGACACGAACGTGCGCGCGCACGAGCGCGAGCTCGGCACGCTCATTAACCAGCAGGCAAAGGCGAAGGACGAGCTGCGCGCCGAGCTCGAGCGCCAGCGCAAGCAGGCCGAGCGCGAGCGTGTGCAAACGCAGTTTCTGCAGGCGGAGCTGCGGGCGCGAGCCGGCGCGCGCCCGTCTGGTGTGGCGCCGAACGCGGCGGCGAGCCCGCTGGGTCAAACGGCGAGCTCGCTTAGCCCAAGCACACCGGCGTCGCCGAGCAAGCGCCGCCCGGCCGCTGCTCTGAGCGACGGGTTTGTGCTGAAGCGGCAGCGCATTCTGCCGTCGCTTGACGCGTCGCTCGACGCGTCGCAGGCAAGCCAGCTCGCGCCGCCGCCGCACGCGCCGCCGCCGCACACGGACCTGCGCGCACTGCTCGCGCTCGTGGCCGCACATCGTGCGCCGGGCCAGCGCGCGCCGACGCTCGAGCTTCTGTTCCGCCTGCGCGCGCCCGCAGCTGCTCCCGAAGCCGCGCCCGACATTGCGCCCAAAGCTGCGCGCGACGCGGCGTCCGTTGGCCAGCGCGTGTCGACGTTTGCGTCGCTTGAGGAGCTCGTCGACACGCTCGTTGAGCTCGCGACGGCGCGCGCCCCGGACGACGACGGCGCGCCGCTGCTGTTGGCGCTGCTCTACGCGCTCGTGTCGCGGCGCTGGCCGCTCGACGCCGCGCACGCGCGCGCCGTGCCGCAGGCGCTCTGCGCGGCCCTGCAGGAGTGGCTCAGGAACCTGAACCCGCTGCCGCCGTTCGCGGCTATGCTGCCGCCGTTCAGCCTGCCCCTGCGCGAGCTGCGCCGCTTGACGTGCGTGCTCTACGCGCTCGATATCCTCGCCGCCCTGCCGGGCGAGTTCGCCGTGCCGCACGAGCTCAGCCGCCGCCTGCTGACCTGCGCGCATGCACCGCAGCTCGCGGCAAAGGCCGTCGCCCTCTTGTGCCTGCAGCCGGCGTCGGCAACGGCGGAGCTCGCAAAGCTCGTGAACGCAACCGCCACCGCGCGGCCAAGCATCGAGCTTCTGTTCGCAGGCCTCGCCGACGCGCCGGGCCTGTCCGTGGCGCAGCTGTGCGCAGACCTGCCGCCAAGCCAGACGACCTGCAGCCTGGCGCCGAGCTCGAGCGCCTTGGCCGAGCTGCGGCAGCGCGCCGAGCAGCGCGCCGCAGCGCTGGCCGTGACGCTGCCCAGCGCATGCATCCAGCTCGCGCTCGCGCTGCAGTACGACCGCACTCCGCCCATCTCCATGTTCGCACAGGTGCTCGCCGTGCTCACGGGCCACATTGACCAGCCCGTGCCCGCGGGCAGCCGCATCGTGCAGGAAAGTGTGCTGTTTTTTTGGTGCGCCGAGCCGGCGCACCTGCGCGATGCCCTCAGCGAGGACGAGCTCGCCGAGCTCGAGGTATGCTTAGCGAAGCTTGTTTACGCCGCAAGCGAGGCAAACGAAACGGTCGAGCGCGGCCGGCAGCTCCTGCAAGCGCTCGCCACGGGCGCCGACTCGGACCTCGTGTTCGCGGCCTTCGAGCCGCCAGGCGAGCCGCGCGTGCTCGCGCACAGCACGCCGTCGAGCGCCTTCTAACGACGGACCGAAATATTTATTGCTGATCAAATGTATACCTTTAAGTCGATGTGGGTGGCCGTTTAGTGACGGCAGACGGTCGGAATGCCGACAGCGGGCGGCGCCTTAGCGCTTTTTTGCACGCAAACATGTCTTGTTTGCCTAATGCCGATGCAGGCACTGCAACCTGCTGACGTAATAAACACTCAATCGTGGGCAGCAACGTTTTGGATAATTTAGACACGAAAGTTTGGCCGGCTTAAAAATGACCGCAGATGCGGCATAGCTCGCGCACACGTGAAAAATCTGACCGATGTAGATTGCGGTGCACAGGGCCGCTGTATTGGAATGTACTTGGCGTGCGAATGTTCACACACCGCGATGTCTGTGCCTCAGCACCTGGCCGCGCTCGCGTTCGGCGCAGCCTAGGCGCTCATAGCTTTTTGGACGCCCCTTCAGATGTTCAATATATGTAGATAGACTTACGACTAAGCCCGAAGGCCTCCTCCCTTATCCAATCGTCTTTGATACGGGCATCAGCCAGTCGAGCCAGTCACCCACACCAGGGTCCGGGCGCCAGCCCTCGAAGCGAGCTCGAAGCATGAGCCTTGCATACGCGAGAGAGGTCCTGCAGCAGGCTCGGCATGCATGTGACTGGTACCCTGAATCGCTACAGCCGAGGCGCGATCCTCGACATGAATGGCAAGGTACATCATAATTCAGGTCCAATTTGCTGAACGCATAGACGTGGCTTTTTATGTGACCGATAGACAATAACCACTACCACCTTGTAGATAGCATCAGAAGCGGAAATCACGCGTTGCAAAGAGCAGCGAGCGTGGATAACACCGCATTTACTGCTTTGCAATTATTGAATTTGGATCGAATGTGCGTCGACTTAAGTCATTCATCTTTTTTTTAAGAAAAAGGTACACGGGTAGTTTGAAGGGGAAGGCAATTCACTTGCTGTCGCCGCCGAGGGCAGAGCTTGCCTTGTCGCTGGCCTGCTGCAAGTAGCTCTTCTCCTCCTCGGGCTGAACCTTCGACCTTGTCGGCCTTATCGGTAACAGACTCCTTGGCCTTGTCGAGGTACGACTTCTCGGAGTCGGGCTTCACGGCTCGCTGGCGTACGATGTACCTGAACATTCATTACTAGGCTCACGGCTACTAGTTTTCACAAATGAGCTCCAAAGATATACAAGAGCATAACACGTAGTTGGTGTGTTCTTACGAGCTCACTCTTAGCACAGATCCTAAGGACTGTGTTACTGTTATTAGTGCGCTAAAATCTTTACGACGTCAGACATTACATTCGTATACACGAGCGCTTAGGGGGGCACTAATAGTCAGGGACGGAACTTTTGACCCGCTGGTGCTCATTCACTAACCACCTGATAGACCGGCGGCGAAACCTTAGGCCTATGCGAATGGTGCTCTTCGCTCTACGCCTTTCCGATCATTTCGGCCGCGTGTGCGGCGCCTAGACGCCTCAGCCAAAACGCTGCCATGCCAGTCCTCTTTGCGCATCTGGACGTGTCTGCGAATGAATTGAGTTTGTTCTTGCACGCTTTCGAGCATTCGGAAAAGCATGCGCACTTGCAGCACTGTTCGACTTCCGGACATATGTACCGCTGATCCCGGTCCGGGTCGTCACTACAGTGCCTATCAGCGAGGCGACATAGGCTCTACTCTAGGTTTATCTCCGATGCAGCGCCATGTTCTTCCAAAAATTGGACTCCGTTTAGGAGAGACATCAATATCGCACAAGCGGACCAGAGACGCAACGCCACCCTTGCCCTGTGCGTGTGTTGATAACGCGCTAGCCTACAAGGTCAGGGGCCCGGACATACGTATTCAGATCCCGCTGTGACAACCACCAAGCACAGGATGCCTGAACGCATTTGTATACTAAAAGCATGGACTGGTTTACTTACTTACTTACTTACTTACTTACTTACTTACTTACTTAGGTTATTTAGTTTGTTTAGGTTAGGTGTTGAAAAGATTTGAAAAGGTCGCATCTTACGCGGAAAGATAAGTAGTGATCCGGTTCAGAATACATGCGGAATGCATCTCTGATTCCGTTAAGGCGAAACCCCACAAACAGATTCAGAGACATGGTCCATGTCACTTTGTATGGAGCGAGGCCGTTTGGCTACAAACGGTGACCGAGCAGCGAAACGAAATCGGAATGTTGTGGTTCAGGCTCTCTGTACATATGAATGAGCAAACTGTTTCACTCGGTGGGTCTGCGGAGGTTGTTCCACTCGGGGGTTTGTGCCACTCGGTGGTAAACGACGTTAGATGATGTCCCTCTGTAATCATGCCCCACGGCTATTATAAGACTGAACGGCGAGCTATATCTTATAGCGGGCTGGTTGACCATTCTGATCCAGCGCACACTGCAAGGTCGCATTAAACACGGCTCGCGTCTGCCGTTCGCGTTCCATATACCTGTTGTGTCAAGCCTCATAGACTGTTCATCTCTGTCGGCTAGCGTGCACTTCAAGCGCGTTAGACCAACCCGCTATTTAGCCGAGCAGAGCTACCGTCGTCAAAGCTACAACCAGAATCCACGAAGTACTCTTTACCGTCGACATAGCTATTACCGTCTGTACTGCAGCTCAATAATGTCTCTCATTTGCTGACTACTCTCTCGGGCAAACCCTGGCGCATGCTCTCGGGCGGTGTGCATAGGCAATGCGGCATGACGTACGATACCAAAGGTCACGCAGGGAGTATCCGGTTGATGACGTCTCATCATTACTACTCCCGCCAAAGGCGAACTTTCAAGGTAATTTGCCGCACTTAGCGCTTTTTGGGCCACTGTATCACACGTTCTACGTACTCATAGACCGGCAAGTTTTATCGCTTACTCAATTCTTGCGCACGAGGCACCAAACACCATTATTGCAGTATTTTGTGTTGATATCAGGTTTAGAGACCAGCAACTTCGCCCTAATTAGCGCCGTAGCCGCCGCGTTATCTCCGCGGCACTTCACTAGCGCCGTACGCAACACGGCATTTCACGGGCTATCTACATCGGAGCCGTACGAGCTCGTTATGTCATAGGTCCGTTCGACTAACCGCTAGTGCATGATCACCCCACAAGCACGTCCTGCTAGCGCTGCTTTGGAGCTTTCGGGCAAAACGATTGCGCAGAATGCAAGGAAAAATGACGGGTTATGAAGTGAAGCTTCTCGCAACCGTTCAGTGAAGACCGGCTCGAACCTCTTTCTCGAGCCGTACATGACGTGCTATCAGCAAATGGCACGCGCCATTCAAACATTATGCATGCGCTGTGCATGTAATGCATTGCTAGGTTAGGGCACGGCTCGATGACGGCTGATCCTGCTACGATAAGGGTTGCGGGCCATGTTCTTCGTCACCCACAGACCGGTCACACTATGATAGCTCGAGTTGTCGCGTTGGGCCTTTTTTATTTCCTTGTTGCGCTTGTTTCCGTGCTTCACTTTCAAGCTCGGCTTTTCTCGGTAAGTGCCGCGCCCATTTGGCATATGCATGTGGCTGCAACTAATTTAGTGGCCGCGGGGCAACTGCATGCAGAAGGGTTCGCCCTGCCGATAACAATGATACTCGGGATACAAGAACTGATATCAAACGGCCCTCCCGCCATCCTAATATAGTATCCGCAGATTCAGGCTAAGATTTACTATGTCTCAGGACTCACGCAGGTCGAGCCTCGTCTCATCGACTGAGAAAGAGCCGTATAAAACCCATCAGTTCTCCGCCGACGTTGAGAAAGATGCTTCGACAGTCACTCATCGTGTCGAGGCAGTGGATTCCCAATTGGAATCTTTCAGCGCCGCGGATCTTGACCTCATCACGTCGCATATCGATGACCGCTCATTCGATGAATGGCTTGAGATTTTCCGTGAATGCGTGGCTTACCACAAGAATGATGTTGGTGTTGCCACTGCGCGCCTCGAGTTGCTCGAGGCGCTAGCCAAGGGTCCTTTAGAGAATCAGTCCGAGGAGGAGTGGCAGGATGTTGTCAAATTTGAGGCGTTTGTGATGTACGAGTGGTCCATTTACCCCGAGGTGAGGGCAGTGACAAGGCCTCCGCTTTTCGAAGAAGAGAACGAGGAGTACGAGACCGTGCGGGCAATTGCCAGTGGTGTCATCTGGGGTGCTGCTGGTGCGATCATCGCGACTTTCTTCGAGCCACGTTTCCCGTCTTTGTCTATCGGCAGCACAAGCTTGCAGATGCTGATTGCAGGAACGGGGTATCTGTGTGCGAAGCTACCTCGCGTCGAGTTTCCCATAGGGTTTGGACGCAAGTGCGTCTTGAATACGGGGAAGGCTTGGACTTACCGTGAGCAGATGCTCGCTACGCTATCCATGAGCGTCTCGAACGGCTCTCCGTATGGACAGCTTGTTGTCTTAGCCCAACAAAATAAATTCTTCTATGGCTATGAGGCTGCCAACGACTTCGGGTACATCATACTGCTTCTCTTGTCCACTGCTTTCATGGGTTTTGGAGTCGGCGGTGTTTTCCGTTCAGCCGTCATTTACCCCAGTAAACTGGTGTACTATACTGTGCTGCCGACGCTTGCTCTTTCGCGCACTCTCAGCGCGAAAGATGTTCGCGAAAATGTAAACCATTGGAGACTGAAGCGCTGGGAATTCTTCACGATTCTCAGCACGCTATTCTTTGGTTGGTACTGGATCACAAATATCTTGTTCGGCTTCCTACAATACTTCACCTGGATGTGCTGGGCTGCGCCGGACAACTTGAATGTCAATGTTATCACTGGTTCACTGACAGGCCTTGGGTTGAATCCATTCCCAACCTTCGACCTGAACATTATGGGCAAGTTTGGAGGCATCACTACTCCAGTGTGGGCATACACCAATACGATGGCTGGTCTCGTCATCTCATTTTTTGCCATCTGTATTATCTGGTGGACAAACGTGTCGTACACATCGCACATTCCCGTCAACTCTAACTCGCTTTTCGACAATGAAGGTTCGTCGTGGAAAGTCGCCAAAGTCTTGGATCCTGACACATTGAAGCTCAACGAGGAGATGTATCAAAGCTATTCACTTCCCTACTGGAGCGCGGGAAGTCTAGTCACTTATGGTGCATTTTTCATGATCTATCCTGCGGGCTTTCTCTCTGCTTGGCTGAACAACTATAGTGACCAGATCGAGGGATACTACAATATTGTGTACGGCCTCAAGATCTGGCGCGGTGGAGGCAGAGCCATTGATAACTTCAAGGACGCATTCAGCCGTCGTATTCAGCGCTATAAAGAGGTGCCTGAATGGTGGTTCATGATCATTCTTCTCGGTTCTATTGGTATGGCAATCGGAACCGTGGAAGGCTACAAATTCACCAATACTCCAGTGTGGACTATTTTCCTCGGAATTGGACTTGCTGTTGTATTCATTCCCATGGTCTGTGCACTAATGGCTCGCACTGGCTCGAGTTATGAAACCAATGTGCTGTACGAGCTCATAATTGGCTACGCTCTCCCAGGTAATGGTAATGCTCTCCTTGTCGGCAAGGCGTATGCCACAAACTTCTTTGTGCAAGCAGAGAACTGGATCACGAACCAGAAGCAGTCACACTATTCTGGTATTGCGCCTCGTACTTTGTTTTGGGCGCAATGCATTTCGACGATTGTCACTAGCTTTGTGCAAGCAGGTATCATCACTTGGCAGCTTGGAGGTGGCATTCGTGACATGTGCGACCTGAAGAATAAGCAGCTCATGAATTGCCAAAGCGCGCGTACATACTTCAATGCCTCGGTCATGTGGGGCGTGATTGGCCCAAAGAGAGTGTTCGACGGTCTCTACACGAAGATGAAGTACTGTTTCTTGATCGGTGCATGCTACCCGCTTCCGTTCTGGGTCGTTCGTCGGTTCGGTCCCACCGCGGCCAAGAAGTGGAATCTCACTTCGGGTACTTGGACGCACTACTTCATATCCGGCGAATTCCTTCGGTACATTAACGAGCTTCTTCTCCTCATTGGCTGCATTAGTTCGTGGGCGCCTTCCAACTGGTCCTATGTGCTCGGTGATTACTACATCAACCTGTTTTTTGGGCTCGTTGTCAAGAAGAAGTGGCCACGTTGGTGGTCGAGGTATGCTTACTTGGTCACGGCAGCTTGTTCAAACGGCACGGGATGGGCTGGCTTTTTCAACTTTTGGGCGACACAGTACCACCACATTGTGTTCGTCGACTGGTGGGGTAACAACGCCAGCAACAACACGCTGGATGGCACTGGTGAGGCCATTCTACATCCGGTTAATGCGTCGGCGGGTGAGTATTTTGGGCCGCGCAGAGGCCACCTTCCTTAAAAAGTTCATTAGTCTAGTTCAAATCAATCGTTCTTATCTATGCTGTGCTGCTCCAGAAACACAGCCCCCGAATGGCTTCTGAGAAGTGTATCGACCCCTCTACTGATCATGAGGTAACCGAGAAGGCGTTTTATCGTGCTCATTATCATCTGTGCGGTGCGGCTCTTGCATCTGCAGCCCTTGCCCCGTGGCGGCAGATGTGGATGCATACACAGACTTCAAAAACTCGCACACACAAAAACCTTGGTTGAAGTCTGCAGGCAGATTCTTACCGGAAATGTGCTCCGCAGAACTGTAAGATACTGTCCATATGAGTAGAAGCGCACTCTGAGAGCTTCGTTATGACTTTTTCATAGCAGCAAGAGTTCTGTGAGCACTGTGGAATCTCGCGTCGGGTTTACTCTATTTCCATTACCCTTTGTATTTATGCTTTGCATACACGATTCTACGCCTCTCAATGCTCGATTGGCTCCGCCATCCCAGCTTTCTCCTGTTCAAAAATTCGTCCTTCAGGGCCAACGCCAGGCCCATCGGAAATGTCACGTGCGCGGCCATATCTACGTGGAGAGCGGCTCCGCATCCGAGCCAATGGACACCGCGCTTTTCAACGTTGAGGCCGGCTACGCCGAGGCTCTGTGCCGCGGCCTGACTGCTGGGCTGATCCGCGGGTCGCAGTACTCGAACATGACGCAGTGTGACACCTTAGACGACCTCAAATTGCAGCTCGGAGCAACAGAGTATGGGCCTGCGCTTTCGAACGTTCCGTCGCCGCTGAGCACGCGGGACTTCACGGAGCGGTGCTTTGCCAAAGTGGTGAACGACTTCCATTACCTGAAGTCGACGGCCGTGAAGCCCTTGAGCACGTTTCTCGATTACATTACCTACGGCTACATGATTGACAACGTTGTGCTCATGGTCTCCGGGACGCTTCATCACCGCAAGAAGCAGGATCTCTTAGAGCGGTGCCATCCTTTGGGCTGGTTCGATACGCTGCCGGCTCTTTCCGCGGTCACAGACATGGAGTCGCTGTTCAACGTTGTGTTGGTCGACACGCCGCTGGCCCCCTACTTTAAGGAGTGTTTCACCGTGCAGGAGCTCTCCGACTTACAAATTGAGGTCGTGCGCAACAAGCTTTACCGCGCCTACCTTGAGGACTTCGCCCAATTCTGTGCGAAGCTGCCCACGCCTACAGACGAGGTGATGCTTGATCTGCTTGGCTTTGAGGCGGACCGCCGCACAATAAACGTGGCGCTGAACTCGCACGGCACTAAGCTCACGAGGCAGGACCGCGAAGACCTTATGCCGCGGCTCGGGAAGCTCTATCCCGTCGTGACATCGAAGCTGACGCGCAGCGACGATGCCGAGCAGGTGCGCTCGTTGGTTGAGCAGAGCCACGTGCCCGAGGTGGCAGGCGTCTTCGACAGTTCCCAGGGGAAGTCCATTGAGGACCATTTCTACGAAACAGAGGCCGACTTCTGCCGCAGCGCCCTGACCCAACAGTTCAGCCTCGCCACGTTCTACGCGTGGCTGAAGTGCGCGGAGCAAGAGGTGCGCAACATTACGTGGATTGCCGAGTGCATCGCCCAGAACCAGCGCTCGCGCATTAACAACTACGTAAGTCTTCTATAGACGCAGATTGTTGTGCGCGTAAGCTTCGTAGGCGGCGTCGCGGTTCTTAGCGTGGGTTAGGTCCGCGCGGAACATAAACAGGAGCCCGGCCACAATTTGCGGGGCCGCGCGCATTTGCCCAAAAAAATGGACCACCGTTCTATGGCGCAATTGGCCCGCGTAGTGCTGCATACAATCGTATGCGAGCGGGCGCTCGTGAGCGAGGCCTATATAGCGCCGAAGGAGTTTAATGGGCTCTTGTTTCCCCAGTGCACGGACCAGCACACAGTAGCCTACATCGACGACGTCGTATGGACGCTGAAGGCAGTCCTGCGCACGAAGGGGCAGGTCGAGCTCAGGATACAAGTGTTCGGTGGCAGCGAGATGCAAGAAGAGTGGACGCTCGAGCTCCAAATTGGGCACATGGCCACGAGCGATGTCCAAGCCGTGCTGCATCAGATCGCGGCCGCTAGCAGCTATTTACCATCGTTGAATAGAAGCAGCACGTTCAAGGTCGCTGTGCTGCTCGATCGCGCCCTGCCGCTGCCATCAAAATGCCGCGTTGCGTCTGTGCAGCCGCCGCCATTGGCAGACGGTGCGATGGTGCTCCACGAGCTGCCGCTGCTTCGTGTGCGAGTCAAGTCGAAATCAGAAAGCAAGTAAAATTCAAGTGGTAATACAATAAATGCGAGATATAAGTTACAAGAAATAGCGTCAGAATCCAGAGGTAGCCAGGCCTACGAGCTAGGCCAAGCAAGCGCCAAGGTTCAAGGTCATTATGGGAACTCGTTATGAGAACATCCAGTCGTGCACGTCCTCCCAGGCCGCTGGCTCGAATGCCGTCATGGAGCGCTGGATTTCGAACTTCGAAGCTCGTGGCGAGCCGCGCGACTCGCCGAAGTCGAAGGGGGATAGCGTGACGTCGATGTCCAGCGCCTGTATTGGCCGGCGCGGCGAGCCAAAGACGGCCGGGCTTTCGTACCCGAGGACGTTGCCCAGACTGAGGCCCATGTTGAACGATGGCGTGCCGAGGGGCCCTGATTGAGAAGGAGTGGCCACGGGCCGTGGCGGTGTTGGCTTCGGGGAAACTTGCAGCGCACTATTATCATTAACGCGGCGCGTCGGCGTATTTGGCTCGTCTCGTTCGCTCGCCGCAGTCGTGCGCACTCTTCGGAACCGCGTGCGCGCACTGAACTCGTCCGACGCAACGCCGAACTCGTAAACACCAACAATACAAAGCTCTTCAGCGGCCTGCGTAACGCGGTAGACGCACTGCGTCACGGCGAGCGCCTCAATGGCGGCTGTTGCGTACGCGGGTTCGCAGTGCTCAAGGCGGTTTAGGAAGTCGCCCCAAAAGTCGGCCCTGAACGGCACGTTCACGGCCTCGCAGTCTTGTTCGCGGCCGCGGCCAATGATACGTTGGAACGTGCAGGGAGTCTCGCTGCGGAGCAGCTCCTGGCCGCGGCTGCAAACAACTGTGCGCACAACGTAGCGGTGCTGCCAAGTGCCGTCCGTGGCGAGCAGGAACTGCACGTCGCTCGAATACTCCGACGTTGAGGCAGACGACGCGCCCGTTTGGCCGGCAAGGTGGAGCGAGCAGTTCGCGTGCACGACCTGGGCGCCGTTAAGCATGCCGGCGCGCTGCAAAGCGCCGAGTTCGCCGAACTTGTCGAGCAACTGCTGGATGGGCTTGGGACGGGTTGGAGACTCGTAGCACGCGCGCAGTAATCGCGTGTACATGTGTATGCCGCTGCTCGAGCGGCGGGCCATGCGAAATACTATGGGCAAGCCGCGGTCGCTGCCGAGGTCGATTGACGTGGAGGCCGTGCGGCGATGACGGCGCTTGAATTGCGTTTGCGTCTGTGGCGGCTCAACCAGGGCCAAAAGGCTGTCTTCTGGCGGAACCGACGCGGCCGGCGCGATGGCCGGCTCGACGAATGCATCGTGGTGGTGCAGCGGCTTCGGATGCAAAAGCGGGGCGTCCGGCTCGGGGCCCGCATTTACTGGCGCGGCCATATGAGGAGCCGGCATGGGTATGGATGGCGCGTTCATCTGACGCTGAGCAGCCGCGACGTTCGTGACCTGGGGCGGCTGTGTCTGCAAGGGCTCTGGTGCGTGGCCAGGGGCGGCGCCGGCGGCGCCGGCGGTGCCAGGAGCATGAGACTGGTTCGACGCGTCTTGGTCGCGCTGCTTCTTCTTCATGAGGCTGTGAGTGTAGTTTGCCTGGGCCTGCATCAGAAACGACGGTTCTGGCGCGCCGCCCTTTGCGGCGCGCATCTTTGAGACGAGATGGGCCAGCGACTTCACGGCCATTTCGGGCCCGCCCTTGTCGTCGCCGGACTTTGTGGGCTCGTCGCGCGGCTTCAAAAGCTGTAGGAACTCCTCGTCGTCCTTGAGCAGCTTCTTGAGGACCTGCAGATGGCTCGAGACCTGTTTGCGCGTGCGGGCCTGGCCCGTCTTGTACTCGACGTAGTCGGCAATGAGCTCGTTGCGGCCGCGGTGACGGCGGTCAACCAGGATTTTGTGGCGCTGCACCCCTGGCACGAGCCAGACGGCCTCCATGAACGCGAGCTCGACGTCGGGTGGCCAGATGACCTTTGACTGCTCGGTCTCCTCGACGGCCTGGCGCATGATGTACTGGTTGTACGCGGCGTAGCGCTTTTTGAAGTCTGCGGCGAACGGCGACGCGTCGCGCGGCTGCATGGGGCTGAGGCGCGGCTTTGGCGCTGGTGGCGGGCCCTTCGTGACGCGGCCCGTTGGGATGCGCGGCGCGTGCGGCGCGGGCGGTGCGTGCATGGGCAGGTGCGACGCGGCCATGGGGCCTGCGAACGGGAGCGGCACGGGAGGCATGCGCTGCCCGCGGGCCTGGCCGGGCATCACGGGCATCATAGGCATCATGGGCGAGTGCATGCTCTGCGTCGGCATGGGCGCGCCGTGCATGGGCGTGAGGTGCGGCATAGGCGGCGGCGCGTACTGCGGCGACATTTCCGGCAGCGGCATGGACGCGACGGCCTGCGCGGGCATGGCCATCGCGTCCGGCGGCGCGTAGGCGTGCATCTGCGGCGGCGCAGGCCCCTGGCGCGCCATGTGGGGCTGTGCCGCGGCCATGGCGACGGCGTAGGCCGACGACTTGCGGGGCGCCGTCTGCGGCGGCGTGATATCGAATGCGGACGGGAGCAGCGCGCCGTGCGGGGGCTGCTGAGCGACGTGTAGCCGGTCGGCCCATGCGGGAGTGACGGGCGTCATTGGCGCCGTGTTCGCGCTGGGTTGGCGGGACATGCGCGCAATGGAAACAATGTGCCGGAGACAACGAGGGGTCCGGAAATCAAGGGCCGGCCGCGCTGGTGTGTGGTGTCAAAGGCGCGAAGCACGAGCGTTTAGGAAAGTGTGGGCCGGCCACGGGATAACCACTGGCGGTCGCGTTCATAACAAGCTGAGATAAGCCGCGGACGCGTCGCGCCGGTGCTGGGCGCCGCGGCGGGCAAACCAGGGGCAGACGCGACAATGCTCGTCTGAACACGCGGCACTTAGCTATTTCACGAAACACGGGAAATTCGGGCGCCAGTCGCGCGCTGTCCACGCTGCGCACGATGCCTTCCGTGCGAGCTCTTGCTCCGTCGCGTCAAGTGTTCCCCTTACCCGCGTCGGACAGCCGTTGATTAGGGGAGTTCCATCCTGCAGATGCGGGCGATTGTGGTTGTGGGGAGCCGGCGCGTGGGCCCATGGGCCAATGAGCAATATTTTCAGGAGAGTCGCGGCTGCCGGTGCGCGGATTTTCTGGGCCGAGTTCCGTGAGAAAATTTAGGCTGGCGCCGCAGTGAGGCGTTTTGGACTATAATGAACTGGCGCGTGCCCATTGTGCAAATAAAGGAGCCAATTGAGCAGCTAACCTGCGCAATTAGAGCTCACTGCGCGAGGGGCTGCGCTTATACTCTGATATATGGACGCTGTGATATAGATTTCAGCGAGCGGCTTTTTGTAGTTTTAGTTTTAGAGGCGGTTCTTTTCATAATAAATGAGCTAGGTTGAATGCAACGCAGGCAAGTTAATTATACGACAGCGCGGAGCTCGTGCCAGAGGCTGGCGCACTTTGTGCGAGCAAACGTACACATGAGTGTCCAAACTGCTGCCGCAGCTCTTCGAGCGACTTCTGGCTCGGCTAAAATTTAGGCCGCAATTCACGCCGTGCCTTAGGCCGCTATTGTCCCTTTTCCAAAAAAGCTCGTTTTTACTTGGGTATTTCCCCACAAAAATAAGGAGCAGCTTGCGGCCAAAATACTATGCGGAAAACTCGAATCTCATTTTTCCCGACCATGTATAACTCTGAAGCCGCATTAGTTTGTATTTTAGGTGGCTCTATATAACTGGCGTCCGCGAGCTCCAGCTCGGCGGCCGTGGCCGCCGTCGCCGCCGTCAGCCGCGCGCCGCGCCGCAGGCACCTGACCGGACTCGCTCGTATTACAGTCAGCGCGCTCGTAAGCACGCCGGCCCTTCACGCGTTTCACTATGCCGGCCGATATGGACATGGACGGCGCGATGCCTGGCGGCATGGACCACAGCCGTCCCGTCAGCTTCCAAATAAACGTCACGTTCCTCATGTTCGTGCATCTCGCCACGCTGTTTGTCGCGTTCGGCCTCGTCTACCCGTACGCGTTCGCGTGCAAACAAGCACGCATGCCGCAGCGGCATCTCATCACGACGCTCGTCGGCGCCGTGCTCGCGCTCATCGGCTTCCTCACGGGCCACTTCACGGGCGTCGAGGGCTATAACTCGTGGTACGCAGACATTGGCTGCATCTTCTCGTGGGCCGTCACGGGCGGCTCGCTGCTGCTCCTTGTCTACGTCCCGAAGGGCGTGCTGTCGCACCTCAAAAATGCCATCAACATCGCCCACACGTCGGCATCCATTGTGCAGCCGCTTGTGTGCTGGGTCACTACGGGCCTCAGCATCATCACCCTGCTCGGCTACTGCGGCTCCGCCGGCGACCATGTCGGCCAATGCCTTGCCCACGGTATTATGGGCACGGCCTTCATTGTCTACGGCGTCCTGCTGCTCGTGATGATGTACTGCGGCCAGCGCTTTCTGGCCCGTGTGAACCGCAGCCAGGAGTACTTCGACTCTATGGTCATCATGGTCTGGGGCATCATCAACAGCTTCACGGAGCACCGCTGGGGACAGCCGTGGAACCACGGCGACGTGCAGCACACATCCATGGGCGTCGTCTGGTGGGCAATGGGCGCGCTCGGCGTTTACATGTCGTGGGACCGCGTGAACAACAAGCCCCAACGCACACATATTCCTGCCCTCATCATCCTCGCCACGGGCTACTCCATGATGACCCATGTGCAACACCTGAAGGTGTCCACGGCCATCCATTTCATGTTTGGCGTCGTGCTTTCCCTCGCGGCCATCGCCCGCATTGTCGAGATTTCGTTCGTGCTCAAGGACCAGCCGGCCGTCGGAGTCGACCCCGTCTCTTGGCAGTTCCTTACTCCCATGCTCATGGTTGAGTCCGGCATGCTCTTCATGTCTGCCACTGAGGAGGCCATGGTGTTCCTTGACGATCAATCGATTATGGCCGCACCATACGTGCTGGTCATCTCGTCTGTCGCATCGCTCGTCTTCCTCGGCGCTCTCTTCGTTATTCAGTCGTACATGAGCATGCGGTCGCGAGAGAAGCTGACGAAGGAGACGGAGGAGGGCGTGGAGCTGCCTTTCTTGCACCGCGAGGACCCTGAAGCGCTGCAGCCTCGCGACTTCGAGCTCAGCGACTGAAATGCACATACCTTTTTTCCCCCTTCATTCTATTTACATACCCCGTTCTCACGTAGCTTTAGTAACTTTACGACCCGCAGTGATGCCATTTAATACCCAGCAGTATTTCGCAATTCCTCCAGAATGAATTCTCGTATTGTTGGAAGAGCCGTTCACAAAATAGGTTATTTTACGAAGAAGCCCGGAATGATAACTGCAGCTTGTCGCATTTGTGTACTCACGAGAACACTTGTGCTACCCAATTAAGCCCCGTAACTTAAGTCTGCCAGCGCGGCATTCCATGCGCTGTCAATACGCAAGAAAATAAGGGCAGTGCTTCAACTTTAACTGACTATATGGCAGGGGTGTTTGGCTTCATCTATAGATTACCCGCAGACTAACAATGTTCTGCGTTCATTTACTCTTGTCCGAGGCCCGGACCGCATCTTTTGCGGATGGCTTTTGCTGAGCGGCGTTCGGCAAAGATTTCGCTTTTGACAAGACCTTTTCTTTGATTGCCTGTGCGTTTAGCTGTGACCATAGTTAGTGCTGCTTCTACCTCATCATGGCTGCGTGTTTACGGGTGGTCCCGCTAGGGGAAGGGTTTATCCACAGCGCTATAATTGCGTCTGGCTCGTGTCATCTCATCACAATGGACTCGAAATTTCCCTCTGGCGAGTATACAGCCATTGAACGCGAGACTGATAAGGCTCTTCTAGCCGTCGGCGATAAGCTTGCCGCAATCAATAGCGTTCTTCGGGACCACATTATCCCTGAGGCGCGTAGCAGCCTGAAGTCTACTCAGGCACTGGGCACGTCACTGAATGCTGGGAGAGGTCCTCTGGGAGCCCTTTTCCGAGCCGCATCTGAGACGTCGCCGGACTGCGCGGCAGCGCATGGGCAACCTGGCGAGTCGCAGCCGCCATCGTAGCGGTGAGGGCGCTCGGCGTGACAAGGCGCGAATCGCAAACAAGGTTGCTAAGTGCCCAAATACCAGCGCAATATCGTCTATTAGTTCGCATTAGGTAGAATGGTTACTTAGTGTGGCGAAGATCGGGCTGCGTGCTTCACGCAATACCGTCTTAAGACCGCGTGAAGCATTATTGTGTTAGAACCGGTTCCTAGCACTCAGTGAATCCCATTATCAAGTTTGTTCAGTAATACAATGCGGAACACCGTTTTTGTTTTTTGAGCACGAGTAGCGCCTGAATTAGGTGATTAAGGTCACTGTTTTTTGATGGCCTGACGAGGCGCTCTGGCGAATTAGGCTAGAATGGTCAACATGAACGACCACTAGCCGGCGGGCGGGCAGCTATTCGGGCACTTCACGAGGTGCCGAGGCTTGGCTATCTCGAAAAATGCGCCAGCGCATTATCGAGCACACAAAGCACCAAGGAGAGTACTCTGGCCACAATTGAGGCACAAAGTCCAAGTACGTAGAGGCAGTCGCCTCCCACAGCAAAAAGTCACTGAGTCGCGTTGTGTTGCTGGTGCGGATGAGCAGATCGAGCGGCCTCATGTCCCGTGTGTACAAGTGCTGCCGAATAGTGTCTTCATTGATGCGCACAGGGTTTTCAGCAGCAATCGCAGCCATGGACTGCGCAATATCATCGCGTGCCGTGTAGGGCATGCACAGGTTCAGCGTAGCGCGTGTGTTGTTTTTAGTTGACGCCATAACGTCGTGCGCCAAGTCGCGCACGTCCTCTGGCAGCAGGCTGAGGCGGCCGACGATGTTTATTCGCACGCCGTACTGCTCAGCTATATCGCCGTGTTCTGTGAGCTGGCGCAGCCGCTCGCGTGCAATGTCCATGAGGTCGGCGACCTCGGCTGGTGTGCGGTTGAAGTTTTCGATGCTGAACGCGTAGAGTGTGACCTCCTTGATCCCGGCTGCGTACGCGAGGTCGAGCACGCGGCTCATCGCCTCGAAGCCTGATGTGTGGCCAGACTTAGCTGTCGCGTAACCGTGCTGCCGAGCGAACCGCCGGTTGCCGTCCATGACAATGCCGACGTGGCTGGGAAGAATATCGAGCGCCCTCAGAACACGCACCAGGCATCCCCGAAGTATTCTGCTGAGCCAGCTGGCCGAGTCCATCCCGCTCTTTTACAGCTGCTTTGTCGGCCACAGTCGCGGCTCGTGGTGGTGGCCTGGGACTGCGGTGGTGCTGAGGGAGTTCAGGTGCGCTGTCTGTGCTGGGGTAGCGTCACTCTTACGTGTAATTCCCAACTAAGTAAACGGGCTTGCCAGCGGCGGAGGCTCGGCTCTATGGCTCCGTCGTGGAGGGCACGCCATACGAAATGCTGCTAACATACAATTCTCGTTATGCAGATTGCACTAGAAGCATATAACTGTTCTCGTTAGGCGGGAGTCCACTGTGTGGCCGGCCGATAAGGACAAGACGACCCACAACCCTTATTTCGTGGCTCGCATGACAGCTCGCATGACGGCTGCCGAGCGCGGCTCACATGGCGGTTCGCGGCGGCTCACATGGCAGTGGCTCCACATGGCGATTCGTGCCAGCCCGGAATCGTAATTGCTTGTGGAGAAGCTTGAGCAGGGTCACGTAACTGCGTTTCTTTAGAACATTGAACCCAAGGGCTAAGCTGGGGTGCGATCTTCTGCGGCGGTATCTTCTATGTACTATCGTAATACTCTGTGATGGTACGCTGACGTACGGAGCTCCAAACCTGTTTGAGCTCTTGTTTTTACGCTAAAATAACTGAGTGAAAGCGGTGTCCAGCTTGCTTGCCGCTTGAGAGGCTGCTGACTACGTGCATTACCGGGCCCTGAATCGACTCTGTCGTTGTGACAGTTAGTGCGCGACTCGTCTGTAGCCCACACTAACGGCGCTCCTCTTTCTGTTACGGTGCTCCTGATGCGACCAACGCGGCCGTCACGCCTTCTTTTTGACTTGTTCCGCCGAGTGCTGCCGTCGGCGACCTCAGGCCCGCGGGACGCTCTCACGCTTGAGATTAAGCGTGCGGCGGAGCTGGTCCGGCCCGTTACGCCTCTTACTGACCCGTTTTCGCTCGTATCAAATGAGATGTCGAGCCTGGCGGGGAACATTGCTAGCCTGCTGGGCAGCGGCCATCCTACTCTGAACAAGGTTGCCATGTATTATTTTCAGTCTGAGGGCAAGCATGTGCGCCCGCTCATTGTTCTTTTATTGTCCAAGGCCTTGAGTGCTGTTCCTGTGTCGGAGCGTGGGCACGCCGACCCGAACGATGTTCATGCCAGCAAATTTGACGACAACAATCTAAACGATCCGCTCTCTCCTCTGGCTATTCTTAACGGCATCCACCCCAATCTTGTTCTGAACCCGCTGAGCCGGCCGCAGCAGCCGTTTCCGTCCGAGATCGAAGGCGTGCTGCCAAAGCAGCGCCGCCTTGCTGAAATCGTGGAAATGATTCATACTGCCAGCCTTTTGCATGACGACGTTATAGACAACTCTGCCGAGCGCCGCGCACGGCCGAGCGGAAACACGGCCTTCGGCAACAAAATGGCCATTCTGGCAGGCGACTTCTTGCTCGGCCGCGCCAGTGTAGCCATTGCGCGCCTGCGCAATGCGGAGGTCATCGAGCTGCTTTCCACCACGATCGCCAACCTCGTGGAGGGTGAGTTCATGCAGCTCAAAAACACTGCTAATGACTCGGGCCCGACCGCCACACGGGCTGCGTTCGAGTACTATCTGCACAAAACCTATCTCAAAACTGCCTCTCTCATGTCCAAGAGCTGCCGCGCCACGGCGGTGCTGGCCGGTGTGAACGGCGAGCTTGTCGAAGCCTGCTACTCGTTCGGCCGCAACCTCGGCCTTTGTTTCCAGGTCGTTGATGACATGCTGGACTACACTGCGGCAGACAACGCCCAACTCGGTAAGCCCTCGGGGGCCGATCTCAAGCTCGGCCTAGCCACCGCTCCCGTGCTTTACGCTTGGGAGCAGTTTCCCGAGCTCGGGGCTCTCATCAGCCGCCAGTTCAAGCAGGCCGGCGATGTCGAAAGGGCACGCGAGCTAGTGCGCGAGGCCGACGGCGTCGCTAAAACGGAGAAGCTGGCCGTGCACTTCCATAATGCCGCTCTGGCCGAGCTTGATAAGCTTCCTAACTCGGAATCCCTTGATGGGCTGAAGTCGCTCACCCACAAGATCCTTACTCGCTCAAAATAGAACGTGCATATAACCGTGTATATACATATAAATAAGTAATGTCCCTATTGGGATTTCTTTTTGTCGGTGCTAAGTGTCGTTGCCAAAAGTGGACATGAGACTTAAGACAGCTGGGCTGGGAAGGTAGCCGCGAGCTCAAATATAAAGGTCGTAGAGATGTCGGCTGGCCACACAACTCGCTGCCTAGCCCGCCTTCATCACGCAGACTAGTAGAACAGTATTGATGGAACTCAGCGAGATTATCGAAGACGCGGTGGCCCAAGGCGTTGCATCTCGCGAAGCTGAGCTGGGGCGGCCGCACACACTAGCTCCGGCGCAACTCGCCGATGTAAGTCCCGAACCAGTTGTGGCTTCTAAGAAAAGCAAGGCCGAGCTCAGCGGTCCAAAGAAATGTCGCGACTCAGCAAGCATTCTGGCTCGAGCGACAAAGGAATCACCACGAGCAAAGCCGCATGAGCAGATACTCCCCGTCAGGGATCCAGGGGAGCCCGGAAATGTCGTGGCTGCGGGACCATCTGTTCATGCTCAGCCTGCAGTCTCTACGCCCCTTGCTGATGGACTGGTCGCTTCTGCTGAGGCCGATACGAGTGTTGAAGAGGTGGCACAATCACCGACTGAAGACCTGCTGAGCCCCTTCAAGGCACTTGTGCGCCGCAGCTTCATAAATAGCCCACCTGAGTCTGGATACAACCCCCTTGACTTCTACGCTGACGTGCGCTTCATTCCAGTGATGGTCTCGCGCGGTGTTTTCCAGATCCTCCAACTGAGCCCTGCTTTGCGCGACCCCAGCGTGTACCAATCGCACACTCTCGTTTCGCACGGTGCATTCAGCCACACCTGGTCGCTGTTACCGCTAGGAAGTTCCACCGCAAAGACGCACACGGTCATTCGCCCTATAGGCGTCCTTCAAACATACGGGAAGGGCATTGCACTAGCCGATGCTGTTATCAAGGACTATGCCTACGCCTGGCGCGCGCAAGCAGTGCACCTGCGGCACTATGTAGACTCGTGGTCAGTATCGGGAACCCATGCTGCGTTCCAGGTCTGCAAGGACTATGTTTTCGAGTGGAAGCCCGTCGAGTTCCCAAAGGGAAGCGGTACTTTCGAGCTCTATCTGTGGCGTCACAACATCGAGGAAGGCTCTATTTCACCCGCTGGTCGTATATGCAGGAGCAGCCCTGTCAAGAGCCCCATCGACGACTCGGAGCTCTGGAGTCTCGAGGTTGACGTCGACAAGCTCGCTCCGCACATTGCCTTGCTCAGCGCGTTTTCGATCAAGCTACCAAGCGCAGCAATTCACTCCTGGTTCGCCCCAAAGGAGATGACAGTCCCGACGCCCACGCCGCTGGTGAACTTTGCGTTCCAAGACGATGGCCACGTTTACCAGCGACTAGAGAAATTCTACGGCGACTGGGAAGATTCGCGGATCCGTCACTTGCAGCAAGCGGCTGCATCCTCCTCAGAGGAAAATGCCGTCAATATCACGAGCGCGAGCGGAACGAGCGCGATAAACACGGTACAGGTGTTCAAGCGTGATTTTATTGACCAATACGCTTTCCCTGCGGAAGTCATTGAAATGCTGGATGCAGAGGCTCAGGCTTATTTGGAGGCTGTCAAGGCCAGGTATGGAATTCATTAGTGGGAGGATCTACTACTATGTGGCTGATAAGTCGAACTATGAAGTCCGTAGGCGCGTCGATAGAAGCCATACTCAGACTATATCAAATGAACGGTTTCCGAATTCATGTGCTTTGCTTGCGAAGATGGTGGGTACACCGAGCAGTCAAGAAACGTAAATTAGGTCCTAGAGGATAGTTATGCTTATAATAGCTATGCGGTTTTTACGTGTATGAGAGAGAAGCTCGTTCCTCGGCTTGTAATTATAGAGCTTGATGATGCAATTATGAGCGTGCTGAACCTGTAGCCGACATTGGGCCTGGCGCTCTAGCCTACTCAGATTTCGATCGGCGGCTGTTGCTGCTGCCACCCATCTTTGTGTAGATAGTTCGAAGCTGTTGACGCTCCGCGAAGCCTGCGGATACAATGACCACCAAGGCTAGGCCGCAGTCTACAATGAACTCGGAGAATGTAGATACCGGGCCCGAAAAGCGGGCAGCGCTAATAACACCGCCTGAAAGTGCCAAAACCCACCACTTTGGAACGCAGTCGTGTAGCCATCCTAGTCCCCTGTGGAAATATGCAGTAGCGAAATGCAGTGACCAAATAGTACGAATGGCCATGGCCAGGATCTGCGCATAAACAAGCCCGACAGCGCCCAGCTGCATCATAGAAACAAAGATGTATACGAACAACACAAACACAGCGGCAACGGCTGTTAGTGTGAGCCCCTGTCTGCGCAGCTGCGAGAGCGATCCCACAGACTGAACGACGGCTTCGAGCACGCCATTCCAAGCCAGAATGGGGACGTACAACGCGTATGCGGCAAGCACACTCGCGGCATCGCCGAACCGCGCAGCGTCAACGACCCACGAAAGCAAGTACGGAGCCACTAATGGACCGAACCCAGCTGCCAGTAGCCCCAGGTAAGCGTAGGCTCGGAGCACACTGGTCAGAGTGGATATTGGCCCTGCTGGCACCTCAATGGGGCGTTCGGGCTCCCTTGTTTCTTGAGGAGACGTGACAGGCGAAACCGGGGAGAACTGCTCGCTTACGCCACTCGGCGACTGCTGGCGAAGCGAGTCTGCCTGCGGCGCGTCCGTGTCTTCGGCGACTTTGGGCTTCGGAAACACACGCGAGAAATAACTGCGCAGTGCGTCCTCTACGGGTGCCAAGAGCAGTCTAGCTACTAAGGAGCCATAGTTCGAGGCCAGGGCGTATTGTCCCTGCTGCTCAAGGGTAGTCATGAGTCCCACGGCGAATTTGTCGCCCTCGGTAAGGAAGAACTTGACGATTTGTTGGACACCGAGCTCGATGCTAGTTTTGTAGACGTCATGGCCGACGAAAACGGCCCTCGTCTGGTCCTGCGTCGTCCAGACGCGCGCCGGCAGCAGGCTGAATCCTGCGCGCCGCTTCTCGGCGATTGCCGCCAAGTAGTAGACGGCAGCTAGCGTCGCAGCAAACGCGAGCTGGCCGAACGCGAAGCCGAGTATAGGCGAGACGTTGACGCACACGAGCATCACGGCGACGATGCAGACGCGCGCGACGGTAGCCAAGCTCTCGGCCTTTGCGCGGAGCCCGAGCCGCAGCTGCAGCTGCGCAAGCAGAAAGCAGGGCTCCGTCGCGAGCTCGAGAAGCGCTGCGAACACGTACACGGCGGCCGCCTCGCCCGGCCACATGCTGCGGGCCACGAGCCACGCCGAAGTGGATGCGATGAGCACGCTGCCCGTGGCCCAGGCCGCCCAGCCGAGGTTCACGGTCTGCTGCAAGGCGCCGAGCACCGTGTCTAGCACTGCACGGCCGTCCGTTGTGTATTCGGAAACGTGAGTGAGCCGCGCCGGCGCCTGGCGCTGGCTGGACAGGCGCACGGCGTCGCGGCTGAGGGCGAGCGTGGCGGCGACGAGCAGATCGAGCTGCGCGGCGGCGCCGAGGTCGCTCGCGCCGACGAAGCGGAGCAGGAGCTGGTTCAGTACGAAAACAAGCAGCTTGGCGAGGAGCTGTGCGCCGGCAAGCGTCGTGGCGCCTCTGAGGAGCCCGTTTGCCAGCGGCGCGGCCTCTGCCTGCGTACTCGGCTTCGGCGCGGCTCGCGGAGGGAGGTAAATTGTGGAGCTGCGCTTGCGCGTGTGCCGGCGGTACGCGGGCTGCGATGGAGACAACGGCGTCTGCGGGGACAGCGGCGGCGCAATGTACGTGTCGTCGGCCTCTCCGACTTCAATTCTGGGGAGGTCGTACGGCGACGACAGACGGTTGTTCTTCATTACAGAATAGGCGGCGTTTTCCAGCCCGGCAGAGTCAGTAGTGGGGCCGGCCGTGCGAGCTAAACCAAAACTTCAATTTCCGAGTCGAGTTCGCGCCCTTGCCCCGGACGCGTCGCTCTAGCGTAGAGGTCACGCGGGCATTAAGTTAGCACGGCTCCCACAGAGTTCCCACAGGGTTCCCACCAGGGTATCTCACAGAGTTCCCACCATACCCCTCGGTTCTATTGGGACGAGAGCGAAGGGTTCGGGCGCTCAGACCCCCGCCCCCTGATGCTCCGTGCGATTGAGGCGGGGGTGCGCGGCAGCGCTACGGCGGTCCCTAATCGGCAAGATGATGAGTCAGAGATGCCATGTGTTGTGGGAGGAGCTCCGATAAGGAAGACGCACGCAACCGGCGGGCGCGAACTCGCAAATCCCGCTGACGGCACCCATGTTTTAACAATGATGAGGGGATCGGGAAATTGTGCTTGTGGGCGGCTTCACTTCACCAAGGCCACGGCTGCAGCCGCGGTTCGCGCTTTGGGTTTAGGTTCATTTTGGAAAGCTTGGGTGCTTCTTTGGCGCGAGCCAGATACAATTTACCTTAGCCTTCCCGTCGCGGCGGCGGTGGGCCCGCGACCGTGGGAGGGACACGGCTCAATCAATGATTTATCGATCGGTTAATTCTACGTAGCGCGACACTTGATAACAGCGTTCGGCTCACGGGGCTTGGCGCGCTTCGCCCTTATCAAGAAATGCCCCGGGTTTAGCGACGCCCGAAGTCACGATTTATTTGTTCATGCGTGGCCAGGGTAAGGCCGGCGCGGGGCCCGAGTGGCACCCATATCAATGCTTATCAGCAATATGCCGATTCGTTTGATCGGATAATATCCGTGCACTTTTGGTTTAGCTACCTTCAGGAACTGCCGTCAGCATTTTGCCGGGCTGTGGGAGGAAGCGCCGGTATGGAAGTCATCGGTTATTCGAACCGTGCGGGCACGCCGCCCGCGAGCCCAGCGAGCGCCGTAAATATGGACGGCGCGCAGCCGAAACCGGCACCCCGTGCGCAGAAGGTCGAGCTCGACCCGGCCGTGCAGGCCCAGATTGACCACCTCAACCACATGCAGCTCGTGCTCCAGGACACGATGCAGACGCAGATCAATCTCATCCAGACGCACCTGTATCTGGCCAATGCAGCCGCGCTGGACCGTTTCATGCATTCGCAGCCGCAGCCGCCGTTGCCGCAGCCGCCGTTTCCCGGTACGGGGCCCAGTGTGAACGCGTTCGGGCCGGCGGTGCCGTTCGCCGTGCCGGACGCAAACGCGCCGCCGCAGCTAGTTCCCTGCGTAGTGCCGCAGCCACGGACGCCGCAGGCGTCAATGCCTTCTTCGGAACCGGCGGCGTCTAATCATGGCCCGGCATCTTTTGGCGCGCCGCACTACGACCGGCCTGTAAGTAGCGGCCAACCTGGTTCCTCACGAATTGCATGGAACGCGGCCTATTCTGGACAGGGCTCGGCATTTGCAGACAGTAGAGCAAAGGATGCCGAGCGGCCCGAATCGAGCAATAGTAGCGTGCACGGCACAGAGCATTCGGCGTCGCCGTCTGCATCCCCCACAGAGTCTACGAGCTCGGCGTCGCCAGACCTGTGCGGCGCGGCGTCTCCGCGCGCGTCCGTAAAGCGCATCAGCCTTGGCCCGCAGGTCAAGTTCCCGACTCCCGTGGCCGCGCAAGCGCCTCACGAGACACAGGAGGTCGGCAAGTTCCAGTGCAAGCACTGCGACCGCGTATATACGCTGCACCGCAGCCTTATTCAACACCTCAAGATCCACATGGACAAGTGCCCCTACCAGTGCACAGACTGCGGCCGGCGGTTCTCCCGCAAGGGCCATGTTGACGCGCATATCCGCACGCACACGCAGGAGAAGCCGTATGCGTGCCTCATATGCACGAAGTCGTTCAACCAGAAAAGCGGGCTTGCGCGGCACACGCGCTCTCACAACCAGCCCCGTTATCGCAGATACAAGACTGTGTATCTCTGACAGTGCTCTTCATAGTGGTGCTCTTCATAGTGGTGCTCTTCACGGTGGTGCTCTTCACGGTGGTGCTCTTCACGGTGGTGCTCTTCACGGTGGTGCTCTTCACTGTGGTGCTCTTCACTGTGGTGCCCTGCACAGCTGCTCTTCACAGTGTTGCTCTTCACTGCGGTGCTCTTCACAGTGCTGCTCTGTAAAGTGCTGCTCTGCAAAGTGCTGCTCTGCAAAGTGCTGCCTTTCAAAGTGCTGCTCTGCACAGTGCTCCTCTCTCATAGCCGTTTCACAGTTTCTCACTTTGACAATAACTGCTTTGGCAGTGCCTTTTTGCAGCGGCGCTTTTCCGCGGCGCAGCGTAACCGTTCATCTCTTAACTTAATTCACTATTTATCCCTTCATTCTTCATGTTTGGTTACTACTACCACAAAGAGCCCGTGGCCGTGGCCGTGCAGTAATGGCGCTCGCGGGTGCCGCTGCTCAGGTGTGCAGTGCGCGCGGCGGGTAAGCCCATACCCAGCGCCAAATCGAGTCTCGCCGACGCAATGCCCCGGCACTCCAAAAACCGCCGGTTCCAGTGGAACTATCCGCCACAGTATATGCCGCCCATGCTGCCGATGCCAATGGGCGGCGCCATGTTCCCGTTCCCGCCACCGCCGCCGCTCATGGCGGCGCCAATGATGCCGTACGCGCCGGCCAGTCCTGCTGCGGCCAAACCGGCGTCGCAGCCGGCGCCGGACTCGTCGAGCGCAACGAGCTTGGAGCGGGCGTGCCTGCCACATTTCGACGCCGAGCATAAGGCGAACCGCGGCCGCAACCCCACGGACATCGTCATTCTGGACTTCGACCGCACGCTGCTCAGAACACCAACGCTGAACATGGATCTCATGGACAAGGACTCTAGGTATGTTTTGGAGTCGCGGCTCGGCTCGCACGGCGGATGGTGGTTTTCACCGATCATTCTGGAGGCCGCTCTCGAGCTCGGGTGCTGGGACGCGCGTCTGCTTGAAATCGCGCGTGCTGCCGCTGCGAGCCCACAGGCCTTGCTCGTAATCACGACCTACCGCCCGGGCGAGCTCGAGCCACGAATACGGTCTGCACTCGCCTCGCAGGGCGTGGCTACGGTTGACCATTTTGCGTGCTCGACGCACAGCCACTATACGATGGGCTCGAAGGCGAAGCACCAGCTACTCGACGTGCTGCTGGACCACTACTCGACCATTGAGCGTGTGTTTGTGCTTGACGCGAACAGTCCTGACCGCAAGGCAATCGACCAGGCCGCCTACCGACACGTCAAAACGGGGAGCTTCGCGGCCGAGACGTTCAGGGTCCTGAACCTCGTGGCATCGCAAGCCCACTTCTCGCCTGAGCGCGAACGCCAGCTCGTGGAAAACCTCATAGAAGTGTCCAAAGTTCCAGTGACGGCGTCGATTGTAACAACGAACTGGCAGCACTCCGTCACCGACGAGTCGAGACAGCGGCTTGTAGAGTTTGTGAGCGCGATGCCTGCATTCAGCGAAGCCACGCAGGTCGTGTGCAGCGAAATAGCTATTCTGGCGGGGAAGCTGCCCGCGGAGCTGCGTCCCCATGTCGGCGAGCCGGGCAGCGAGCACGAGTGGAAGCTGAGCGGGTACGAGGCGCACGGCAAAACAATCTACGTGTATGCCACGCCGCTGGGCCCTCCTCCCCTAGCCGAGCCGTACACTGCAAACGGGGCGCGGTTCGAAGGGGCGCGGTTCTCAAAGCAGATGGACCTGCCGTTCACGCCCGTTGATGGCCCTGAGTTCACGACGTATGTGTACGAACGGCGTGCGCTCAGAGTCCACGAAGCCAAGTCCTAGCCCGAGCCCGGTTCTGCATCGTGAGAGTTTGCCAGCCTAATACACTGCCTCAGTTCTCACATTTCCTTCTCATTTATTTAGGCCAGCGAACAGGAGGGCATATGCTTCAATCCGCGCCCGTCCTGCGCTCTTCTGGTTTGCTTTAATGTATTTTTATTGATCAGTTTTATATGCCTCATTGGAATTTAGCCGCGACCTTATCGAACAGCTCCTCTTTGGCTCTGAGGTCCGCGACGAGTGGGCTCTGCGCGTGCTTTGCGAGCTTCAGTTTGCTCACCATCTCCTCGGACTGAGCGCTCTGGCCCTGCAGAAGAGCCAGGGCCAGCGCCGACACGATCACGGCGGTCGAGTCGTCGGCGAGGGCCGGCTTGATGGCCTCCTCGGCCTCTGGGAACCGGCGCATCTCGAGCTGCGCCACGGCCTCGCCGAGGGACGATGTTGGCGTCGGCAGCAGCGAGTTGTTCTCCTCGAAAATGAAGTACGCCTTCTGCGCCGCGTCCGCGCGCAGGCTCGTCCACGCCTCGGCCACGTTGAACACGACGTGGTCGTTCGCCCACTTGCGGCAGTCCTCCACGACGCGCTGCGCCTCCGCAACACGGTTCAGCGCCAGCAGAATGTGCACGCGCAGAAGCACGCCGTCCAGGCTTTGGCCAATGGGCTCGAGCACGTCCAGCGCCCGCGCAAAGTCGCCCTGCGCGGCATGCACAAGCGCAACAACGTGCCGCGTCGCGTCCGTCGCGTTCTCACCGAGCGCCGCGTCCGCCTCCGCCGCAGAGCCCTGCGCATACGCCTTCAGTGCTGCGAAAACGGGGTCGCTGCGGCCGTCGAGCCGCGCCAGCGCCTGCTGCGTCTGGCCCTGCGCGAGCAGGGCGCGCACCTGCAGCTCGTCGACGCGCTCGTTGCGCTCGACCTCCGCATTCAGAACAGCAGCATAGTCGCCCGTGTAGAATGCGTGCTCAAACGTGAGGAAGTTCGTCGCCATGGGCTGGTTGGAACACGCGCAGTTTAGGACAACAACGCCCAATGTCCAGTTCGCGGATGACTAGTCACATGATGCGTAGACGCCGGGAATCGTGGGGAAACGCGGGCAAACGCGGGCAAAGACTAGCTAAAAAAGCGGACAGAAACGCGCAGCGAGTGGAAACTAGTTGGAGGTGTGTGTTTGTCCTGGTGAACGCAGCGGCAAAAGGCAAAAAGTTTATGACCACGCCGAGGTTTGAACTCGGGATCTTCACGGTGTAAACGTGACGTCATAACCACTAGACTACGCGGCCTATAAGGCAAATGACAAAGCAATATAATGTAGATAGGTACGGTTCAGACGTTGGAAAGGGCATAGCGCGCTCAGGGCCTGCTTGGATTCCTGGGCCTTCACTTTGTCACAGTACTACAGCTCCTACGCAAGCTGAGCACGCATTAAGAGCGCCGTAACCACTGCACTCAGTGATCGTGGTCGTGAGTCAGTCGATTAGCTCTCTTCGCTCTGTCCGTAACCATCACTCATTAGTTTTCTCGGTGGCTGCTGGTGTCTTGCATCAACAAGCAAGGGCACACGGCACAGTAGCCGAATTTCTGGCGCGCCTTAGTCGAGATCCGTGTTTGAACCGCTCAACGTCTTTTGTCACGTGTGCGGAACGGTGTTGAGCGATTCATACGCGCCGGGCCCACCCTACTCAGGCTGGCTATTCCTGGAGATGACGTTTATATCATCGCTCGTGGCCGGCGCCATGGCCGGCACCTGTGTTGACCTTGTTTTCTTCCCAATAGACACGCTCAAAACACGTCTGCAGGCCAAGAATGGGTTCTTTGCCAACGGCGGATGGCGCGGTGTCTACAGCGGTGTTGGCTCCACGATTGTTGCCTCGGCGCCAGGAGCCTCCGTGTTTTTTGTCTGCTACGACCAGGGCAAAACTTGGCTAACAAATAAGGTGTCCGACCCGGTCGCGCACATGCTGGCCGCATGCGTGGGCGAGACGGCCGCATGCAGCATTCGCGTTCCGTCGGAAGTTGTAAAGCAGCGCGTGCAAACCGGCCAGCACGGCCGCAGTTCGCATGCTCTAATGGCGATTCTGCAGAACCAGCAGGGCCATGGCGTGTTCAAGGGCCTGTACAGAGGCTACTTCACGACGCTGATGAGGGAGATCCCGTTCACGGCTATCCAGTTTCCTTTATATGAACAGCTCAAAAAGACATTTCACGCTAAGGACCGGCCTTACATTGGCGCCGTTTGTGGCAGCATTGCTGGCGGGTTCGCTGCCGCAGTGACGACTCCATTAGATGTGCTTAAAACTCGGCTGATGCTCGATATAAAGGGTGCAAACGTGGTCACTGTGTTCAAGGAAGTCGCGCACGAGGGGTTTCCAGCCTTCTTTAGAGGTGTAGTTCCTCGCACCATGTGGATTAGCGCTGGTGGCTCGGTGTTTCTGGGCATCTACGAACTGGCGAAAATGACGCTTGAGCGGGAGCCGAGTGTAGCTCTTGAGTGAATTGACAAACACAGAGTGCGCGGAGATGATTGTGCAAAAAAATGAAAAGAAAACGAAAAAGAAAGATCGAAGCAATGGTACGAGTACTGAAACGTGGCGTAGATACTGATGAATACACGACGTAATGATATTGTTTGGAATAGCTACTGGCAAGACGGGCGACTCTAGAGCTTGCGAGGCGATATAATGATATCCTGACTCTTGCGGGTCTTGCGCGCATGCTTCAGGATCCAGTTCTCAAGCTTCTGCGTCGGGGGCACGAGGTCCAGCACAAACGGCTCAATTTCCGGCAGCAGCCACGCTTGCTTGAGGCGGAAAAGCTCTGAAAAGCGGGTTCGCGGATCGGGGGAAAGGTTTGTTTTGTTGACGTACCGCACTATTCCTGGCTTTGTCTCGACTGCTTCCGTCAAGCTTGTGAGCCGTGTATCCATTTTTATGGGCAAATCCTGGCCCCACGCCCGCGTGAACGCCGGGATTTGCATTCCCTGAGGATGCTGCATCAAAATGTAGACTCCTGTCCATGAGGATAACTTGCCTTTGTCAAGCGCTGGAGGTGAAGCGTCCATCACAAACATGTTGTACACAGCACGCACAACCGGTAAAGGCTCCTCTGTTTGCAGCTGTATGTCCTCTAAACTTGAAGTCAGCTCGAGGTCCCCTTTTTCAACCATGCCCGATACAATGTCGACCAGTACATCGTGAACCACGTCTGGTGAAACCACGTAGATTCCACCGTCTATTTCGACAACTGGCTTGTCACGGCTCAGCCTCTCGTACTCGGCTGACGACAACGTCAAGGCCACATCTACTTTTGGCGGAAGTGGCGCTCGGTGGCCGCCATAAACAGGGAATTGGGACCAGTTCACACTACCGGGAACCTCGATGGTCTCGAGCAGTTCTGTGAGCGAAGCAAAGGCCTGCAACTCGCCCTCGTCAGCATGCGTGAGCAAGAGCGTGTTCGACTGCTTCAGGCGCCGCAGAAAGTGCGTCGTGTTCTGCGTACATACGTAAACGCCGTCGCCGTCGCTCCTGAGCAGAAGCGTGCCGTCTCTTACGGCGCTCTCGAGCGCGGGGGTCAGCTGTAAGAGTTTGTATCTGTTGTCGGAGTCGAACCGCGTCGTTAGCTCGACGCTTTCGGAGGCCATACGGGTCGTGCACCAGCTACCGGAACAACTAATGAGCAGATAAACAGGGTTAGGATGATCGCCAGCCGTCTACAGTGCTGCGGGCGCAGAATGGACAAAAGTTGCCGTCTTCGTTGAGCAAACTAGAACCACAAGCCACTAATACAATATTCCGACTGTGGGCCGAAGTTTCCTGGCGCTTTAGGTCGGAATGACGAGCACAAGTCGTCCGCGCTCACGATACGTGGGCCTCACGACGCGTCTTAATATCTGGGTATGGGCAGTACCCTTGGCCCTACAGTTGGCGAGGTCAAATCGGAGCCATACATCCCTTGACTCCCGAAGCACACTCGCGTCCCACGCAGGAACGCACGGGTGGTGGAGTTTGAAAAGCATGAGCTTCACAATCGACTCCAATGCTCCGTACTCCACCGAGTTCCCGGTGAACAGTGCCCGGGATGCCGTTTACATGACCGCCGAGGACCCGTTCCTGAACAACGTTCTGGCCGTCGTTTACCGCGCGCGACGGGGCGTGCCGAAGCTCAGTGTGATTTTGCTGGGTGCGCACGGTACGTCTGGGTATGTGGATATGACTCTGGACCGTGCGTCGCGCTACTTTGGCGCAGTGCGAGGCCTCGCGCCAGCTCACAAGGAATCGCCGGTGCGACGGGCTCTGGCCATTGCTGCTTTGCGTACATACGCCACAATGGATCGTCCCTTGCGTGACCGCCTTCATGGCATATATGATGAGAGTCTCGCTGGGTCTTTAGGAAGCAAGTTCAGGCTTCTGCACGGGAAACATCCTGGTGCAATTGGCGCTCGGTTGCTCGAAGCGGGTCTCATTGCGCCTAAGACCATTAGCACGTCGGTTGTTGACGTTGTTTACGAGGATTCTGACTCCACAATAGAGCAGAACAACGAACTAGTCTACCTGCTTGGGGAACAGCTTGAACAGCTGTTTGATCCCCTCAGCGAGTACTCGCCAGAGCCCACAGAGAAGGTTTACGTGCCTCCAGCAGATGCGACCGGCTCTTTGGACCTCGAGACCAAGGTTGTGCAAGATATTTGCGAAGAGTTGTACTTGCTCCAAGCACATGCCCGCAGCGATATCTTAGACCTGCTGCAAACAACACTCATTCCTTTACGAGTCGAAGTTCTCAAGGGAAGGTTCCCAGGAATTACGATTGCACGGTTGAATACGGTGTTTCCTCCCACAATCGACGAACTGTTTCGCGTTAACAACCTTTTCTACGAAGCTCTACGAAGCGCGCTGCCACTGGGCGCTTTCGAAATCATGCAGGCTTGTGGTACCATGATTCCCTACTTTTTCCGTGCATGTATGAGGCACGAGGCTGCCACCCAGAAGTTCCAGGCTTCCTTGAACGAGCTTCTTACTGAAAGCCCGGAGATTGCCGAGTATTTGCAAAGCAACCGCACGTCAATAGAAAGCGTGGTGCACATCTCTTTGCATCTCACGAAAGTGAAACTAGTGCTCGATAGGTTGGCCCGTACGAAGGAGTGGGATCCCGCTCAGAAGCCCCAGGTTGACGAATTTCACGCGGTGGCATCAGGGACAATAGATGCCTTCGGAAAGACTACTGAGCTCACAGAGCCGGGCTATGACCGTCGCGTGTTTACCTCAACAGGTAAGCTTCTGGGTGAGATCGCGTCTGACTGGCCGTCAGAGCTTGAATACGGCTGGATCAATCGTCGCGTTGTGACTATATTCGATGCAGTCGACATTCTCGAACCCAATGAGTCCGTGAAGCAACTACACATTGTGTTCATTGTATTCACAGATGCTCTTGTCGTCTGCCAACCAAGTGAGCCGATACCTGGTACATCTCTCAGTGGCTTACACGTTCCATCCGTGGGCGATATGCTAATGCATGCAATGCTCAATGAGGCTCCTCTGGATCGCAATATTCCACCTCTCAAAGTGATTGCGTGGGCCCCGATTCTGGATGTCCACTTTGCCTCGTACACTGACAAGAGGCATCTGTACGTTTGGTCTCCGCAGTTGGCTGGCTCGTATCAGTTGCTTGAGCCGGACAGTGATGCTTCGCAACTTGTTGCTCTCCTTGCAAAAGCGAAAATAATAACCAAAACTCAACCTTTTCATCTCTTTAAGGTGGAAGGACCTGAAACAACACTCTACTCAACCGTCCAGGAACTACAAGGCTATCGAGAAGAAGTAAACCGCACTAATGTGGCGCTCTTTCTCAATACTCCTGTGACTGATGACACGCTTGCTAAGTTCGATTTGGTTGGTGCGGTCTCGCTGTTCCTGCAGAAGAATGAGCACGAAGAGCTTGTTCACGTTGATATTCGATCGCATTTGGGTTATAAAGCCTCCTATGAGGTACCAAAGCCGGAACTACAAGCTCTCGTTGTTAGCGAGATTGCCTATCTGTTGACCTTGTCAATCTCCTCGCAAAACCAGGTGGCACTTGACCCAATAATTGCAGCGAACAACGATGCCACAGCCCGCTTGATTAAGTGGGCCTCGAAGCCATCAGGTCAGCGCGTGGTAGGACACAAGCGAAGTGTTGGGCTTGGTATCACGCAGGCGCGTAACGCTCCTTTCGTGGTTCCCACAGCAACGGCAGGTCCCAGTCAAGACAACAGCAAAGGGCTACGCAAGCTTCCAGGAACAATTGAGAGCGTGGCCCGTGATAGTACACGCAGATCACCCTCTGAGGAGAATGTGCTCAAGGAGGCACCCAGCATGGAGTCAGAGGAGTTCCACTCGTCTCGAAGTGTCGTGACTTCATCCCAGTCTGATACTGTAGACTCTGAAGAGGAGGCTGAGCAGAGGGACGTTGACCGCTGGTTCCATGAGCTCTCCAGTGGCCGGCGTGATGACGCCTCTCTAAGCAGCACTAGTATGAGCATGAATGAAGCACGACAAGCTGAAACGGCTAACGGCTCAGCATCTCGAAACAATGCGTCTCACTCTGTCACCAACTCTGAGAGTATCCAGATCGGTGCATTTTTGGATCGTAGCACTTCGATGCTCTATAATGACAATGCTGGTCGAGCATTTCCAAGACTGCAGTCGCAAACGTCTCAGTCTGGCTCTGAGAATTATGAGTCTTCTACGGAGAGTCAAAGTAGTGGTCAGGTTCATTACAGGCTAAGAGGAGACACAGTGACGTCAATGGGTACAGTAACTTCTCTGGAGAACTCATTAGTTTCATCTGCTGAAGGTGACTCTTACGTGTCAGGGAATACCACAATTGGTGGCGGCAATGAGGAAGACTTTTCTTACTTGGCATCCCTTGTGGATGCGACAAGCTTTGGATCAAAGCTTAGTGAACTTGACCGCGGCGGCGTCTATCCTGACCTACGTGAAAGCTCTTTGGTGAGACTCGGGAGTTACATAGTCAGAAATGACAAGAGCCGGTGGAGCCTGGCAACGTCCAAGCCCTCTGACCAAAGTATATCCGCTGCAGCTAAGGACGCTGATGAAAGCGCCAACCCCTCTTCAAACCACGATGCTGGTTCGGATGAGGCAACGCCAAAACTTGGAGGTACAAACTTCCTTCCATTTATTGACCTCGAGGAACCGAGTAATGCGCCTGTGAAACGGAGCCCTGATAAACACTCTGACAGTACGCAGCGGAGGAGTCTATTACCCCGTGGCGAAACACGCCGAGCCTCGAAAATACTCGATGGAGACACAACATCCAATGATGGCAACGACGATACCTTGGCGGAGGATTGGCTGGTGTGGACGGCGTCTTCTCGACCTGTCTCAGTACTGAGCACTTCGAGTTCCATCACTGGAGACTTAGCGGGCCTTCGTGGCACGAGATTTCACACCAGCAATGATGCAATTCCTGGGTCCAAGTCGCAGTCTTCTTTTCGTCGAATTGTGATGAGTTCGAGTTTGCACTCTTTGCAATTGGCTTCATTCAATGTCCAGCTTGACGAAAAGGCCGCGAGTAGCTCTTCTGCGGGCGTGAAAGCTGACCTAGAAAGGGTCAAGCAAGATGTCACGATGATTTTCAGAATTTCCAAAACCACCAGCGGGCTTGAGCAAGCTATAAGGCGAAGACTTTTTGGCTTGGTTGCTCTTCTTTTCGGTCACGGCCTTGAGCAGCTGGCAATGGGGCTACTCGAAGTCGAGTGGGTTCGAAGGACTCGTATTATCGAGTTGCAGCCGGAGCTGTCTCGATTCCTTTGGGCCTATAATGACTAGCTGTTTAAGCCCCTTGTATGCGAATACAGGACTAATTACTGCAAGAGCTCTGAAGCTCTTGTTGGTGAGGCATAAAATGGTTCTATAGGCGTGACGCCGCCGATGCCTTGAATCTTCCCTGGCCGCGCCTCTTTCCGCTTATATATAGTGGCTCATGCGGCTCCACGCCGCAGCGACCTGAACTGAGGACGCTTCACACAGTTAGGTTCTTGACTATCAGGGAGTACGCGGCGCGCCATGAAATTGTGCTCTGCTTCAATTATTTATAACATATTTGTGCGCTTTTGCGGAGGTACTGAATATAATTCAATTAAAATCTGCTCAGCAGCCAAGGTTGCTGTCGTTAATCGCACCTGCTTGTATTTGCAATCTAGCGTGTTTTTTTGCCCTGCTCGTCACTCCTCGCACTGTTTTTCTCTTCTGAAATTAATCCTTCTCTACATTTACAAGAAACTCCATGCCCATGATGCTGCGGCCAAACCCTCTCAGCTCTGCAGATACACGATACTGTAAAACACGAACCGCTGAGATGACTCAGCAGTCCATTTAGCTCTGAGACGCGTCGCGTTCCCTCTCCCCCCGAAACAACACACTCAACAACCACCGTGCTACGCGTTTCTCAGGCGCAATGCACGTCAATGACATCGCATTTAACGGCTTCACGTCCTTCTCGTCACCGGTAAGGTTGGAGGACGCACATGGTGGTGTGAATGCAATCATTGGCCGCAATGGTGCCGGAAAGTCGAACGTGCTTCTTGCCCTCCGCTACGTGCTTTCAGGCCTTAGCGACCGTGACCAACGGTCCTTCGTGTTTCGTGCTGGATCTCTAGAAGGCCGAGGGGCATCTGCAGAGGTTGTATTCACCGACAGTAACCACGAGCTTCTTCTCCAGGCCGAGTCCGTGCGGTTGAGCCGCTCGACTAAGCCTCATGGCGCTCGCTACGCTGACCGGTACAAAATTAACGGCCGCAAGGCATCGCTCGATACCGTACGCGGACGTCTCGCTCTTGCTGGTTTGGGGACGCCTGCCGAACAGCTGTTCATCGTGCCTCAGGGAGACTCCACGCGGCTTGCATCTATGACTAGCGCCGAGAGACTGCAAGCGTTACTGGCATATTGTGGCGCTGAATCGTACGACCGCAGTGTTGCCTCGGTCGAGCAGCTTCTCTCTACTGTTGAGCGCAAACTCGAGCTAATTGGAACTCAGCTTGGTGGCATGGACCGCCGGTTAGAAATCGTCCAGCAAGAGCTTCACTTTTTAAACGAGTGGATTGAAGACCAAGCAGTACTACGCGGCGTTTCTCTTGTCATGTACAGCATTGAGGTCCGGCGAACTGAAGCTCGTCTGAGCACAGACCGTAGAGATCATAGTGAGCTCGAGCGCTCGGCCTCGCGCGCTCAAGATGAGGCCGACGCCGCGGAGCATGCTCTTGCTGTTTCCCGTGATGCTGCGGCTGATGCAGATGCGAACGTCGAGAAGACAAAGCTCGATCTTTCGGACGCAAAGGGTCAACTAGAGCTGCGACAGGGCGAGCGAGAGCGCTTTGGACCCGTGGCTGCTGCTCCAGTATCTAGGCGAAATGCACGCAATTCTGCCACAATTGATAGGCCCAACAGGCTGACGGCCAACGAGCTTAAGGATGAAATGTGCCAGCGATTTCGCGTGGCAAACCAGTGGCGTAAGCTCGTCAGTGCTGAACAAGCTGCCGAAGAGCACGCTCGCGTCTCGCGGAGCCATGAGCCGAAGGCAGAAATTGAGTTGCTTGAAAAACAGCTGGATCAAGTGCGTTCATTGTATGAAAAATTCAAGCCGTACAGTGTTGTACTAGAGACAAATGGCAGCATATCCGTTCCTGAAAGTTTTCCAACTGATGGTCTTCAAACTGATGGCTCTTTATCCGATGGGAATGCTGTACAGGGTGCTTTGACTGAGCTGAATTCATTGAGGGCTGCGGCTGCGACTGCACGGCGTTCTGAGAGCCAGGCCAAGATGAGCCTCTTGAGCTCTGAGGATGCGCTGCGCCGTGCACGCATCGAACTTCGTCGGTATGAACTTGCTGATCAGCGTCTTGAGCGTGCCGAGAATGCGGCTCAAGCTACGCTCGTTCGGCGCGACTCGCCTCAGTTGGTGCGCGGCGTTAGTGGTGTGCGAGAAGCGGCTCTCGCATCTGGTACAGACGCTAACTATTTTGGCGTTGTAGCTGAGCTCATTGAAGTTGCGCCAGCGGCGCGGCTTGCTGTGGAACGTATTGGCGGTGTAGCTCTATACGACCACGTAGTGGATTGCTCTCAGACGGCAAACATCCTAGCTAAGGAACTTGCTGGTGCCCGTGGTCGCCTCGGTGGTGCTACTTTCATTCCTTTGCGCGAGCTAACCACTCCTTCACTACACGATGCCGTCCTTACCGATGCCGACGAATGCACTCCGCTACGCACGCAAGTAACCGTTTCGACCGAGTATGATAAAGTCGCTGATATGCTTTTTGGTCGCGCTTGGCTATGTCCTAACCTGGAAACAGCTCAGAGAGTGGCTCGCACTAAGGGTGTCATTGGCGTTACGGTGGATGGTGATGTCTGTCGTCCCGGTGGCACTGTGCAGGTCAGTGGGACGTCTACATTCGCGAATCAGGAACTGCGGCTGCCTCTCGTGCGCAAACTGGCTGAAACCTCAAAAGAGCGCAGCGAAACTAAGAGAGCTGCCGACACGACTCGTGAAAGTGTTGAAGAGGCTGCACAGGCTGTTACGGCGGCTCGAACCACGTTGGCCGCTAACGAACGTGCAGTCAAGTCTGCCGCTGTAAGCATAGCTACGGCGCGCGCTGAACTAATGAAAGCGCAAAATGCAACAACGCGACAGGCTGAAAGGAGAGCGCATGCTGTTCAAATGGCTTTTTCTCTAGAGATGAAGATTATGATACTCTCCCAAGCTATAAGTGCTCTTCGTGAAACTGGTGAACCCCACGACTTTTCGGCAGAAATTGCTAGTGCGAAAGCAGCTATCACAACTGCTAATATTGATCAGGTCCAGTCACCGCGGCTTGCCTTGGCCGCTGCCACTGAAGCGTTTTTGCAGACTGAGACCGAATATAGAACGGCGCGGACGCCAGAGCGACTTGATGAAGCGTACGAAGGCTCAACCGCAAGCAATAGCGATGAGAATGATACTGGGTCATCACAAACACCAGAGGCAGTAGAATCTCTTGACAGAGCAGTCAGAGAGCTATCTTCCAACGTTCGAGAATGCGAGGCTGAAGTCAAACGAGCTGAAGCGGCTGCGAAGCGTGCACACGAAGATGAAAGGAGTGCAGGCGCTCACGTCAGTAGTACACGCGCGGCATTGCAAGCGCTCCGGTCAAAACTGGGCACGTTAGGAACGAAAATCGCTGCCTTAGAGAAGTTCCGTGATGGACTCTTGGACCGGATGCGGAAAGTGCGCAGTGTTCCCGACGAGTTCGCATCTACTGCGGTTGAGGTTGAAAACGCGTCTACCACTCAGGAACAGCTTCATGAAATTTCTGAGACTATGAAGCATCGCGCCGCCGCTGCACGTCAGCGACTTTCCCAACGTGGTCGAGTAAACATGAGCGCAGCACACGCATTTGAGCGCTACGCCAGCGAAGCAGCTACATTGCGAGACCGCCATAGCGTTTTGCTGGAAGACCATAATCGCATCGTCGAGATACGAAGCAACGCTGGAGGCATTCGACGTGAGCGTGTGGCCGCATTTTTGGAACAGCTAGCAAATGAGTTCCCGCGCGCTTTTTCGCGTCTCAGTGATGGTGCAAGCGGTTCCCTTCACATCGAACATCGTGGTGATGACATCGTGGGCGTCGGGTTTAGCAATATTTTCGCGGATACGCATGCACGTTTGAGTGGAGGGCAGAAGACGCTAACATCTTTGGCGCTTATGTTTGCCGCACACTCTGTGCGCGCGGTGCCGTTTTTCGTATTCGATGAGATCGACGCAAACCTCGACGGACCGATGCGAACCGCTGTAGCAAAAGCCATATCTGACATCAGCACCAGTTCAGGGACGCAGTTCTTCTGTGCGACGTTCAGTCGTGAACTCGTACAAGAGGCGGACGCTGCTTGGGTGGTCACATTTGATCATGAGCACTCCGAGCTTACACGCGTGGACCCCACAGTAGCCGAGGCAGTAGTGCGCGCTGGTGGTGCCGAAGAAGTACCACAAGTCTTGCGCAATATTCTGCGAGACGCTCGCCAGCAACGGAGGGAGAAACAGCAGCAAAGCGAAACTCGCACGAATGAGGAGGAAGTTCACGATCGTGACAGCGACAGTGATGTTGATGGTAACGATGACAGCGACTCTAGTGAATTTAACCTCACGAGCGCAGATGGACTCGCCCAAGCTACTCGCCGGTTTAATAGAAAGCGACGAGCGGAAGACGGTGCCGACAGCGAGATGGAGACGTAGTAGCAGTAGTAGCAAAGTTAAGTCAGTATATAGTTGTCAAAGTCGATCTCGGTTTACAAAATCAAGCTGGGCAATAATCAGTAGTAATTAAACATACTCGTTCTCGTGAATTAGTATGCCGAATTTCGAAATGGTTTTCAAGAGCGATTGTCGGAAATGAGACGAGCGATCAGCGGTCGCTTTGTGCCGCCGTAACGTTCCACACTAATAGATGAATAGTTAGGCTTGCCGCCCATGCCACCGTGGTGAAATATTGAAGTCAACTGAGAGCTGTGACGCAACAACCAAGGTTGACTGGGGCACATAAAAAACAGCGGGCAAGCTGTTCAGGTGTGTACGCGAATTCTCGAGGAGTATTAAAAAGGTTTACCATTCTCACTTATAGCGATAAAATAAAAAAGCCACCAAGCGTCGCCAGTTGGCCTAAAAATCGCTTCATAGGTGACTCCTAACGAATAAATAAAGCCCCATTGAGAGGAACCACTTGATAACTACATAGCAAGAAGAAGACAATGTTGACCTATCGTAAAAAATTACTCCACGATATGAAAGCTTGATTTTGTTAATCGCAGTTTACGTGGTCAACGCGTCTTAGGATACAAAGTTCATATATCAACAATGTCGGCTGGCTGTGACAAATACGGAGTTCAACCAACAACTAACATGCACTGTCGTGTGGGGTAAGGGTATGGACGGGTTCGTTTACCTACGGTTCATAGTATCTTAAATGATGAGTACTAAAGCGAATGAGCAAATATCTGTTAAGCAGAAGCTTCATGTTTTGACAAACGCCTGGTACACCGCTCCTGACGTCGTTTTTGCTTTTGGTGCTATCAGAATCTCGATAGGTTAACGTCATGCTGAGATAAGAGGTCTGAAAATCGGCAACAAGATGTACTCAACGAGTCTAATCGCTACTTAGACTTTCAGATTTGGGGCCGAACATACTATTATATGAAGAGAGAGCTTTTCAAATCTTTCACGCGTCTTTTCTAAGTTGATCTTTTCCCTATGTTATTCTACTGTATATGCCGTTATGTAAGTAATTGGTGGTCAAAATCTCATCGCTTCGTAGAAATGTTAGAGCTGAATTACTACGTGATACTGTAATCTACCAAATCATCTAGAATGTATAACGTTATGTAAGCTATAGTGGTCAAAATCTCATCGCTTCGTAGAAATGCTGGAGCTAAATTACTACGTGATACTGTAATCTACCAAATCATCTTGAGTGCTCAACATATGGTGAGGTTCTTACAATTGAAGTAATGAGATAACTCTACCTGAAAAAGCGTTACTTTTTAATATAGGCAGGTAGGTACGAGACTTTCCCCACCAGCTCATTAGTTCTATCAGTGGATTGATGCTGGCCCCGCCGGGCTATAGAATTTGAAGCATTGACGCTGTCGGAGGTTGTTTTTGTAAATCGCGTGCATTTCCTGTGTTATTAGGTAATCCAGGTCAAATGGTCGAAACGCTGTGGTTCTCTAGTGAGCATTCATACAATTTGTTACGTGTTACTGCCAACAACGCCCGGGGAAGTTCCGCGATTTCCAGCCTCTCCAGCTATCCAGAATGGCAGTCTGCTGGTTTAGACGTTCTTATTCTATGCTTTAAAGTTAGTTTCCTTCTCCCCTCAGCCGCCTATCCTCTCCAACGCTCCGCACCTACAAGCTGATCAGCACGAATTGTCACTAGCTACGGCTAACACCTTTGAAATTCGTCCCGCTCTTGTTAAATTGTTGGTCCAAATTTCCACATGATACTGCTAAGCTCCGGCCGGCTCTGCGCTCCAGACACTGGCTCCGCGCTCATGGCTCCTCCTGGCTCCTGGCTCCTGGCTCATGGCTCATGGCTCATGGCTCCTGGCTCCTGGCTCACGACATCTGGAGCTCGTAAAACACTTTCGAACTTGGGGCTATGGCCCACAAATAAAATACTCTCTTGCTGGGAAATGATTCCCCAGCTTCAATCTTCAAAACCGCATTTTCAACTTACTCCCGATATCATGTTGCCGTTCCTCCAGCCAATCACATACCACTACTTCATTACTCATCATGATGTACAAATCACTCAAATTTGAATATAACTAAATTCAATATTTAGTAAATTTGAGATGTGAAAGTGAGTCAGCGAAGCTGGGAAATCCGTTCTTTTTTTTGGAGGGAACAGGAAATTCCGTCCTCGTATCGGTTTTCTCGTAATCGAAGCTCGGAAATGCACAAACTTTCGTTGCCCATTTTGCCCGTAAAAAGAAACAAAAAAGGCTGGTTTCGGCTTTGGCCGAATAGCGTATCGTGGAGTTGTTTCACGACTTCATTAACGGTCGTTTTGTATCGTTTTATATGATTGCTAGTAATCGCTCTTCGTAAAGTTGTGCGATGTTTTGTTGATCTACGGAGTTCAGAAACCGTAGTCGAGTTACGGTTATCCAATCTTTCCTCGCTAAACTCCTAACTCCTAATTCCTGTTGCGCCGTGATACGGCTAAGACCCCTTTACCTATAGATTATTCGCAAGATGTTTACCGGGTTCGAACACCGGCCGTTGTGCGCGAGCAGTGATGCGTTGACTTCCTATCGCTAGTTGTCCGCCACCGTGGATGGGTCATTATCGGCGCTCGTTCCGTGTGACGTACAAGTTTGACACCGGATCCCTTATTACTCCACGATTCAGTGCGACGGACAGAATCTTGGATTCATCGACCGGTAGGCCTTCCATTTTTTTTGTGGCGTCGTTTTCTCTTCGTCGTTCACCGGATTTACCAATCGGTGGTGTCACTCCTTTTTCTGTTTGTTGACCACTCGTACCACCCACCAGCAGGTGCGCGTGTTAGTAAGCTTGGTATTCATCCTGCATCCAATTTCACTCCACCATTTGTGCAGCGCATGTTGTTAGTCATTTGTTGGTCATTGTTTTCTGTGCCAGTGTTCGTTAGTAATCTTTGTGTGACTCATCAAGCCGTGCGTTCCTTTGGTCTTAGTGGGATTGCATTTCAACTTTTGCTAAAATGATCGTTCTTTCCTTGGTCATGTCGTAGTCATCTTATTGGGCGTATCGTGTGAAACGAATGTGGGATGGCCGTATAGTGTGATAATCTTGCGATTTCACATTCCCGGTACCTTCTGTCCCGCACAGCACAGTTAGTAGTTCTGTGCGCAGTAAGCCGTATCGTGTGACAATTTCGCGGTTTCACTCCCATCGATACCTTCTGTCCCACGCAGCAATGTTAGCAATTGTGTGCGCAGTAAGCCGTATCGTGTGATAATTTCGCGGTTTCACTTTCCGGTACCTTCTGTCCCGCACAGCACAGTTAGTAGTTCTGTGCGCAGTAAGCCGTATCGTGTGATAATTTCGCGGTTTCACTCCCATCGAGACCTTCTGTCCCACGCAGCAATGTTAGCAATTGTGTGCGCAGTAAGCCGTATCGTGTGATAATTTCGCGGTTTCAACTTCTCGATACCTTCCTTCTCTCTCTCATGCAATCTTGGCAATTCTGGGGGAGTTAAACCGTATCGTGTGAGAATTTCGCGGTTTCACTTCTTGATAGCTTCTGTTCCACACAGCAATCCTGGCGATTCTGTGTGCAGTAAACCGTATCGTGTATATTTTGAGGTTCCACTTCTCGGAAGCTTCTCTCTGTTGCCCTCCTCCGCTATCATATGCGCGAAGCCGTATCGTGTGATAATTTGGTGGTGGCGCTTAGAGGCGACGTCCCACCCAACAACAACAACAAACGCCATTCCCACAGGGGAAACCCGTATCGTGTGATAATTTCGTAGTTTCGACTCTCAACTTCACACAACCCGCCGGCGCTGTTAAGCCCGCCCATATCGCTCGAGAGGCGCCATATCGCCACACGAGACACCGCACTGCGCCGTATCTAGCCCATGGCCTCAATGGTAAATTGCGCCGGTCCTGGAGCCGCTGGCTAACAGCTGAGCAATCGGGGGCTTCAAAATTCCAAAGTTCTAAGCACGAGCACCATTACAATTCTCAACTCAACATTGTCGCGCGCCAATGAGTTTACAGGCATGTCACATTGTACCTACCATGTTACCTGGTCTGCGCCGAGCGTTGCAGTCAACTGCGCGGTGTTTCGGTGTGACGTCTGTGGCAACAACGTAAAAACAGGTATCTGGGGAAGTGGGTGGGGAGAGGTGACGTGTTCAGTGGCGAGAGTACGGAGAAGGGTACGACGCGATCACGTGTTGTTTACTATGTGGCGTCACTGAAGCCATTTCATGTTTTGTGCGAAACGGTCAAATTGTACGGTATGACTGGTGGGGTTGGTGGTATTATCCTCTTGTAGTGTAGCGCTGTGGGCATGCATATGCGCAAGCGAGTACACATAGTGGTGACCGGACGCACGAAGTAAAAGGCTGATCGCGCGGGTACTAAATGTGGGCTCACGAGAACATCGTGGCAATTGTTTGGTGTCTCCAGACACTGTATTAGCAGATCATATTAGGACTGCATTGCTCTCCCAAGCTCCCTTCGCCTCAGTCAGACAAAGGGTTGCCGACCTTTAGCATGGCCATAATCTGACTCAAATCTGCTGCAAATAAGCTTTATGGCTCTCGAGTTGGTGTTTCTTGCTACCAGTCGCTGTAAATAACTCGGCTTCACCTTCTGCGATCCTATTTGATTCCTAGGCTATGGTAGATAATCAGGGTTCGTATGGGTCTTCCCAGTATTCCCCCTTTGTGAAGCGGTTTACGCTTTTATGGCACTAGCAGTGAAAGAAGCAAAGAAAGAATGAAGATATTTAATTGACTCTCAATCAACTAGGTACATCCAGGGCCAACGCTGGAGGCGACGGTCTTATCCTGGAACAATAAGCGCCGGGTATAGATCCAAATGAAGAACATACAACAACAGAGTGGAGCACGACGATGTACCATGGCGCGAGAGGGCGCGGCCTCGAAAACCTATAGTGCTCGCCGGACAGGTGAAAGGGCACGAGAACTTCCCTATTAAGTGTCCTATCCTATCGCATGGTCGGCGGCGACGTATTAATATGAAAAGGACGGGCCTTTCAGCTCGACATGGTTGCGACAGGGAAAATGGGCAGAAGTACACAATCAGCCCCGAGTCCTCACAAACGATGGACGCCGCCAACTACAAGATGAGAGAACGAGTGCTGACCCCCAAATGGCGTGGTGCTTCAGAAGATTGATACGTACGACGAGAGAATCAAAATACGGTAAAAAGCATCGTAATCCGACAGCGCCAGCGGCGGTAGAGGAGGAGAAGTCAAGCTCGACACATAATGAGTTGCAAAACCAGCGTGCTGGCCGCAAGTGCAATTTATCAATTGAGCAGATGAAAACCAGGCCGCACAGCTGATAGTACGAGGACAGCAGTAATTTGAGGGGTATGAATGTACACGCTTCTCATGTATGTAACCAACAAGTCGGTTGAGACTATAAGATTAAGGTCGAATAGTAGTGGAACATGTAAGGCTACGGCTGAAAACATGACCGAACAGATATATGATATTCGAGAACCGCAGGGAGAGCAACGAATCGGATTAGCAACGGTCAAAGGAGGGAAGGAATGCATCTGAACGAACGATAAACGGTAGCGCGTACAGACAAACTCCTGGAAAAGCTGCTCGCATCCACCAATTTAACCGAGGTACAATGTCACCAAACGCAATACTCAAGACTACAGGCGCTTAGTGTTCATGGAATCTTAACATTCATGCAGGAACAACAGTTCAATTATCAATAGACCCGCCAATCGCACGAGCGGCAAGGAGGACACAGAAGCATTAATCTAGCGAACCGTACATAAAGCATACTAGACGCGAGGCGAACGACACTGACTCCTCCCCCAGCATAGGGAGTCGCGGGCCTCTATCAACAAACCTTAGGTAAGGTGAAAAATCCAGAGTACTGCGTGTAAGGGTGTACATTTTTTACGGATGTCATGGACAAAATAATTATAAAGATGTTTACAGAACAACGGCGTCGTACTTCTGCTTGAACCACTCAATGGTGTCCTCCTTCGTGAGGCGGTGACGCTTGCCGACAGGAGCACGGGCGTGCTTCCGGCGGGCAACGCGGTAACCGGCGCGGCCGCACACAACGTAGAAGTCCATGCCGTAGATTCCGATGTTGGGGTCGTACTTGATGCCCATATCGATGTGCTCCTGGATACCGAAGCCGAAGTTACCAGTCTCGCTGAAGTTCTTCTCCAGAAGCTCGTACTCCTTCACCTTCAGGCCACGCTCGAGAATCTCCTCGGCCTTGGGGCCACGGACCGTGACGTGCACGGCGATCTTCTCGTTACGGCGGATGCTGAACGTACGGACAGTGTAGCGTGCCTTCGAGTACACGGGCGTCTGACCGCTAAGCTGCTCAAGCACCTTGGCCGCACGCGTGAGACGGTCACCGGACTCGCCGACACTGATGTTCAGCACCAGCTTCTCAATCTTCACCTCGCGGAACGGGTTCGTGGACTTCTTAGCGTCGCTCATGGTTTTCTGGAGAGAAGGGGAGGTAAGAGATCCGCTTTCCTGCACAAACGCTCGGGGCGAGGGCTCTGGTCGTAGTCCGGGCGTGGGAGCAGCGCCGAGGGGGTCTGTTGGGAGAAAAAAATTGTGAGTGCCACACGTGACACGCTTATTTTCCACGCACACAGAACTTGGGTCCCCTGCCTTCAATTATCGCTTCGTAACCCACGTGAGGACTAATATCGCCCTGAGCCCTATACGGGTGCCAGAGGCCTGCAGCTGGTGCGACGTAGTCAAACATCGAACCGCGCTACAAATACACTTGCTGCGCGGTTCACAATTGTAATGTATATATTGCCCGCCATGGAAACCGGGTACGATTATCACACCAGCCTTGCGTGGCTTCTAACGGGCACTTTGAAACAAGTGAAACGCCTAGTGGGCGTCGCTCATCACATAAACAGCATAATTGTAGCAGCACTTTTTATTTATTCGCAGACGTTGTTCACATCTACGCTGTCGTAAAATTACAAGGCAGCCGTGTGGCTCTTCACGAAGCGGCCCGAAGGATCGGCGTTGCAGCCCCAGTCCGCCTTGGGAATCCAGCGCATCACAGTGGAGGCAGCAGCCTTCGTGTTTTTCGGGAACATCTCGTCGAACATGCAGCGGTACCAGTAAGCCTCCTTCGTAGGAGGAACATCGTCACCCCATTCCGGCTTTGGCGATGCGAATTGCTCGTCGCTCACAACGCGCTCAGCCGTGTCCTTGAGCGAGTCAATCCAAGAGTAGCCAACGCCGTCACTGAACTGCTCCTTCTGGCGCCACAGGATCTCCTTGGGCAAGAACTCGTCGTTGTCAAACGCCTTGCGCAGAATGTACTTCTCGATGCGACCCTCCTCGGGAACAATCATCTTGTCCTCGGGGCGCATCGTCATGCACGCGTCAAGGAAGTCGCGGTCCAGGAACGGAACACGCGCCTCAAGACCCCATGCCATTGTCGACTTGTTGGCCCGCAAGCAGTCCGCGTAATGCAAGTTCTTCACACGCGACACACACTCGCGGTGGAAGTCGGCCGGAGAAGGCGCGGCGCCGAAGTACAGGTACCCGCCAAAGATCTCGTCCGAGCCCTCACCGGAGAGCACCATTTTGATTCCCTGCGCCTTGATCTTGCGACTCAGCAGGAACATGGGCGTCGAGGCACGCACCGTCGTCACGTCGTAGGTTTCGAGATGGTAAATGACATCGGCCAGCGCATCAAGACCCTCCTCAATGGTGAAGGTATGCTCGTGGTGGATCGTACCAATGAAGTCAGCGACCTGTCGCGCAGCCTTAAGATCCGGCGCACCAGGCAGGCCAATGGCAAAACTGCGCAACTGCGCACCAGAAGTGTTGAACAACCTACCGTCAGCGTTAATGCCAGCCATATGGTGGTTAACACCGCGGTCCTCAATAGCGTCACGGCTCTCCTTCGCAGCAATAGAAGCAATCAGAGACGAGTCCAGACCGCCGCTCAGCAGCACACCGTAAGGGACCTCAGTCATGAGACGCTTGCGCACGGCCTTGACCAGCGTGTCACGGATCTGCATAAGATCAGCGGGCCGGGTCGGCACGTAGCTTGGGTTCCACCACTTCGGCTCGAAGTACCGCACGTACTCGCCCTTCTCGCCGAGCTCGCTATCGAAATAGTGCCCCGGCGGGAAGATCTCAATCTCGTCACAATCATCAATCAGACACTTCAGCTCGCTGGAGAACCACAGCGTGCGCGGGTTCGCCGACGAGCGGCCCATGTACATCGAGGTAATGCCAATGGGGTCGCGCGCAGCCACAACACGGTCCCGCTTCTCGTCATAGATAACGAAGGCGAAAAAGCCGTCCAGGCGGCTTGCCACGCCCACGTCGTACTTCTGGTATAGCGGAATGATTGGCTCACAGTCACTGTGTGTGGCAAACTTATAGTCTGCAAACTCGCCGCGGAGATAGTTGTGGTTGTAAATCTCGCCATTGACGGTAAGAGCAACCGTGCTGTCGGGGCTCGTCATGGGCTGCGCGCCGGAGTCGAGGCCGACAATTGCAAGACGCTCGTGGCAAAGAACCGTGTCTTTGGCCACATACGTCCCGCTCCAGTCGGGGCCTCGGTGCCTCACCTTCTTAGAGTTGCTCAGCGCCGTCTTTCGGTACTCCTGGACCGCAGGATGGTGATAGCTGGCAAAAATTCCACACATGGCTGCTGCTACTTGTGATGCCACCTCCTCTAACTAACCCTTAAAGTATATATATATAACTTTTCAGTCCGGGGCCCACGGTTTCAGGGCAAGGCGAGTGACTCATCAGGCCGGAAAAAAAGAGTCAACAGCGGCACCGCCATGGGGTGCCAATTACGATTGGCATCTAATCAGCGAGCTCATGCATGCGCCTCCTTCCGCCTGCCCATTCACCTAGCGCCTGAAGGTTTATATGCTAAAGTACGTAGATTTTGGCGACCACCATCTGCTCTGCCTTGAAAGTATCGTTAGCTGGTGTACGAGAATGCGCATCTGCCTGAAATATAATCGAATGAAATAACAACGATAACGGGTGAGTGGCGTCGCACTTATCTCTCAGCTCTAGTTTTTTGTACACGATTGAATAGAAGATGCGCATCGCCGCTGACGAGCAATAGAACATTCAAGCACATTCGCGCCGAAAACGCCATATTCGTTTGACGTGAACGAGGAGCTCGCACGTCAATGACTGGACACCGACATATAACAACAGGTGCCAGATGCTGTGGAGCCAGAAAACGCTGATTCTCGAAGTGAACTACTTTATTACTGGGTGTATCTATGTTTTACTAGTACCGAGATTACAATAAACGTTTATACCAGGCCTCGCTAGCGGGATGCGGGCTCTTCGTCGACTCCACATCGGCACTCGAGTGCGAGTCCGACGCAGTCGACTCGCGGAAGCCTTTGTTCTCGTCGCTAGGCGAAGCCATATGCGGAACCTCAAGAATTGCTCCACCCAGCAGCCTCTTCTCGTCCTCGTCATTCTGAACAAAGAAGATGTAGTCAATCTTCTTCGACAGCCCACCAAGAGGTACAGTCTCATACCAAGGTTTCTTAAGTGTGAACAAATTCTTGTCCCAAGGCTCATGGAACTTCTTACCGTCCGCAGGCTTGTCGAAAACGGCTAGGAATCGCCTGTGCTTGATCGCCAAGAAAATGCCTCGCAAAACAAGACTAACCAAGGCGCCAATCACAGAACACACTGGCGCCGCCACAAACGCACCGAACGGACCCCAGTCATCGCCATAAAGACCCTGCTCCATGATAAGTAGCGCACCACCATCAGACGCCGACTTATAATAGATTGTGCCGTAGACAAACACACCAATAATACCGCCGATGAGGGCAAGCACCAGCTCCATCCCGGTCAAGAACCAGAAATATCCACTGAGTCCGAGGAACATAACCGGAACGACGCATGCCGCAAGCACATCGACAATTAAATAAATGTCCAGCACGTTTGTGGCCCGCAATGCCACAACAATACACGGAGCCATTGTGCCAAGCACAAACAGCCGCACCCAGAAAATCCGAATGCGGTTCCGTCCAAAGTCATTGGAGATTGTCGACACAATCGCAGACTGCAAACTATCAAATGTGCACGCTGAAAGCATCACAACAAACACTAGCACAAAGCCGGAGAGCCACGACGGCAGTGAGTGCACAAGAATATAGAACGCATTCTGGGAGTCATCGCCAAAATTCTCATCGTTCGGGTCTAGCAAATGCGCCCAAACTGCAAGAAGGCCTGGGATACCGAGCACCGCACAAATGGCGAACAGCAAAAACGCCGTAACTCCGCACGAAATGTAGAGGTCTCGGTTAGTCTTCGCAGCAAATGTACGAAGCCAGAACCCGCTCATAAAGCAGTCATTTGTTACAATTGCAACCGTCAAAATGTAGACAAGCTTCCAGCCAAGCTTGTTTTGGTCGAGAAGATGGCTCGGCCCCACTGCTTTAGGGTCAATATGCACCGTGCATCCAACAGCAATAATGCAAACAATCAACAAAGTTAGGAACGCCGCCACCTGAATATTGTCGGTCAAAAAAGCCACGAAAAAGCCACCCAAAGAAGTGTAGATCGACACAAGCACACATTCAACAATGAGTACGGGCAGACCGGGAACATTGGTCAAAGTCTCGACGCAAGATTTCAAGCCGGACAACTCACTCACCATGAACAGGAAAATCGTCAGAATCGTGCAGCAAGATATGACCAGCCCCGAAATTACTCCGTACCGGTACCGGACCCATTCCGTCAAAACAAACGCCTCGGGCATCTGCTTGCGGATAATGGGGCCGAGCGCAGCGAACAAAATGAATGGTACTGCGCCAGCTAAACTGTACACAAACAACCCATGCAGCCCAGCTTGAGCGCCGATCTGAGGGTAAGTCACTAAAACGCCAGATCCCAAGCCTGTGATTTTTTGGTTAGTATTACCAGTCTGAATGCAGTTCTCACGCAAGTCCTAACTTGATCGAGTTCGAACGGTATTTCTCAGCCTCTTTAAGGCACCCGCCGCATTCAATATATTATATTACCTTCGAAAGGGCCCAATTGCAGAAATAAGGGAGCTAAACACAGCAAAAAGACAACGAAGTCCAAGCCGCCCGACTCCAAGGAAGAAAGAAGATGAGAGAGAACAAACAGAATTCAAATATGACTCCGATACTTACCAGAAGCAACAAAGTTGAACGCTAACGGGATAGCGGAGCGTGTGCCATTTCCAGCTAGGTACTGCCCCTTTCCCCAGCCGTACCACACGGCGCTAAGCCCCATAATCAGAACTCCCGCATAAGCACTGTAAATACAGGCATTTGCGGCGTGGTCTGAGAGGTAGCCCATTCAACAAACTTTCAGTATAATGGGAAATTCTTGGGCAACGAAGGATTGCGAAGTTTTACTTTGCCGCACGTATCACGTGTCGTAATCTGATCACGAGCACAGATGATACGACACGACTGATTAGCCTTAACTCTGATAATTGCGCAACGTACCTGCGCCGCACCTGCGCGTGCAAGCGGGTCAGTTCCTATGTAATTAAAACGCTATCAGATTGCTTTGAGAGGGTGCAGAGACCATACAAACGCTACCTGGGTTGAGCCTTCAATGCGGTATGCGCCTGCAGATCTAGCTATGCAGGGCTTCTGTAATCAGTTATCTTAAGCGACGTGCATTACGACGATCCGATCGTGCAGGTTGACAAAAAGCACCTTTCGATTTTTCGAGGAGTATGGCCGAATAATCTAAGAAACACTCGAAAAAAATCAAATCTTTTTTTACGTGGCTAGTGAAATATTCGTCGCCGCTTATATTTTGCAGCGGACCCGGAGTATGGGCGATTAGTACGAGCATCCAAGAGGTGTTTTCTTCACTCGTAACTAGCAACCTTATCTACATACTCAGCTTGGTCCAGCGTTTTACTCGCTCGAGATGTGGCCATCTTCGGGCCGTGTTGAGGAGTCGTCCTCCTCCTCGCTCTCGTCATCCTCAAACTCATCCGAGTCAAGCCCCCGATAGCGCTCGTCATCCATGCGTGAGTAGAAGCCCATGTGGTCCCGCGGAGATCGCGGCCCAATCAGAGGCAGATGACTCGCTATGAGAGCCCACAAATCGGATACCTGTACCCAGGCCCTTTCGAGGAAGTCAACAGAGGAGTGCGCTGATGCACTGAGTGCCGCTCGCGAATCGAAAGAGTCGGGAAGACTGACCGCTGGCATTGATGCCGATGTCCAACCATGCTTCTTAGCCCAGATACAAGCAGAGACAGCAATGAGCACGACGGCGATAAAAAGCACAAAGAGGACCAGCGACCCGAGAATTGAACGGCCCTTTGACGGCGAGCCCGGCTTGCTGCCACGCTGGCGGTTAAACTCTTCTTCCATACCAGGGCACGCATACTCCTCTTCGCTCCCAAGCATCTGGCCACCTTCACATGTGGAAATAGGAATCTTGCGGTAGCCTGTGATCTTGTGCCACGCGACTGCCCCGTTCTTGCACTGCTGCTCACGGGTTGGCGGTTCCAAGCCAGGCTGAAGCTTACATGTCTCGTCGTTCGGGTCCAGCTTATAGTTGTAGTCGCATTCGTAATCGCTCCGCTGACACTCGCAGTTCTTGAGCTCTACGGGTGGTTTCCGCACAAGTCCGTCTTCCTGCGAATACGACTTACCCACATAGCATGCTCGGCCGCGAATCTTCCGCTGGTACTGAGCCACATGACCAAACAGGCAAGGCGACTTCGTTTGAGGGTGCAGAGGAGTCCACAGTTCGAAATCAGAACTGCTGCACTGCTTGTTGGTGATACCACTGAAGTCTATTTGGATGGCGAGCGTCTTGTCCCCGTACGCAACGGGCGGCCGGCCAAACACAATGAACTTGCGACTCGAGTCAGATGGAATTGTAGCGAGGTTCTCCACCTTCACGGGCACATCGCTGAACTGATACTCATTCCACGTATCGCCCTCGTCAAGAGTGTATAGCAGAGTGCTAGTGGACTCTTGGCTATCGATGAGAACGACGATAGAGCCAGAATCACCGAATTCCCAGTACATGGGCCGATCATGCACCTTTATCCACGTCATGCCTCCGTCACGACTCATGAAGGTCTGCGCACTGCGCATCTCCCCTAGAAACTCACCCACATTGCCCCTTGCCACTATCAGGCCTATCGCGCTCGGCGAAGAAGGCGAGTTGCGGGGATCTAGACGTTCAGTGTATCCATGGAGATGCAATTGGCAGTTTGGCTTACCATCGCACATGCCATCAGGAGCTCTTAGAGGAGCCCACATGCTTCCGTCGCTGTGTGTGATCATTGTCCGCAGCTTCTTGGACTCTCCTTTCCGTATAACGTTATCGACATTGGCAACGACATTGGCCACTGCAACACCCTCAGTCGACTTGATGCGTTCGAAGTCAACGAAACCACCAAACAGGCCAGCACCGCGATTGACGTTCTCGAGTGTAACAACGAAATCAGTGCCATTGGAGTTCGACTTTAAGAGCAGCCCGAACTCGTGTTCCATTCGCGAGTTCGCCGTTGCGAACATCAAAATGGATTGAGTTTGTGTGGAAATCAGCGTGAAACCAGACTCTTTGTCGAACTTCACGTCATTAGGGAACCTAATCGGAGCAAAGTCTTTGCCGTTGAGGCTCACGAAGCCATCAACTTCCGAGCTATCCGGCCTCATACGAGCCGCGACAACGAATGGTTTGTCAAGGGCTGTAGCCAGAACTCGCTCCATTCCAGGTACTGTTCGATTGTCAGCGACAAAGTAATCCTCAGAGAAAGCAAATCCAAAGTCAACTGTGTTGAGGACGGAATCGCTTTGGATGAAGCAGTAGGTCAAATCGTCGTTCGTTGGGTTGACAAGTCCACTCACCCACTGGCAGGTGGATGTGCTATCGTGAATTTTGGTCCAATGCTTGCCCTTATCTTTAGACACGAACGAAACACCCGGGCAGTCAAAAATGGACTGGCAGTCATTATCCGTACCAGTGTACATCACCCATTCCGGGTGCTTCGGGTGGAAAGTCACAACGTTGGGCATGATACCAAATACGAGTCCCGGTGGGGCCGGAAGGTTGATCTCTTCGAAAGACCGGCCACGGTCCCAGCTTACCCAGATAGTTTGACGCTCCACGCTATCCGAAGTGAACACATATACCTGGTTAGCGGGCGTGTCACTTTTGAAAACTGACAGGATGTTCCTGATGCCCGGCTTCTGCTCCCACTGGCTCCCTTGGTCCTGCGAGACCAACAGGTCGCCAGCCATTGTATATACGAGCACGGTCTCGTCGCCCTCAGCTGCCTGCGTGCTCGGCAAATAGAGATAGTCACTGAACTGACCATCGAATTCCCTCACAGTTGACACTACAGATTGCGGTGCGGCTGCAGCCATTATTTCTCCCGCATCGCAGTCATGATATGTGATACCAGATAGCTGCTCACCGCCTTTACAGCGATCACCAGGAATTCGCCTGTACCCCTTAGACACAAATCTTTGCTCGCCGGACTTACATTGGGTGAGTTGCGTAGCGAGCTCTGGTCCTGGGGTACACAGGTGCCCATCAGATGGCACAAACAAGTCGTCGCATTCGTAGTCTGCGATTGTACACGTGCAGGGCTCTGCTGGTTGCGGTGTGTAGTGGTGTGAAGGACCCATGATGCAGTTGTCTACAGTAGTATCGGCGCCGCCGGACCTGCGAACCCACAGAGAATCACGAGCACCCAGCACACACTCTGAGTCCTTGGCTAGCTCAAGGTCAGCGGCGCTGCAGGCTCGATTGCCCATGGCCTGGGTCAAGTTCACTACATGAGGACTGAACCGTACCGAAGAAACCGATCGTCTTTGGTTCACGAAGAAAATCATGGGCCCCTCAGCGTAGACGCGCACATCGTCGCTTGCACCCCATGAGCCGCAAGACAGAGACTCGATGAACCAATAGCGTCCGCCCGTGAGAGACCAGTGTACCTTGTCCTCGCCACGAGACCACACCATCAAGGCTGATCCGTGGTCAAACAGCACAATTTCGTTGTCGCCGGACGCAAACGGCATCGGCTCGAGCCGCCAGGCAAGGCCATCGTAAGATATAGCGAGCATACTGTGCTCGGAATTGAAGCCTACGTTGAGTCGCTCGCTCGTTCGAACCGACGCCACGTCAGGCACAACGCTAAGTTCCGAGCTCCATGTACGGCCATTGTCCTTTGAAACAATTACGCGTTTTTCTGCATCGACCGAGTACAGGGCCCGGCCAATGCGTTTCACGCTGGCACCGTCGTCTAGTCGTGCCTTTTTGGTGAACACAGACCCCTGAATATCGGCGGTCCAGAGCTCCCTCGCGCCACCATGGGCCCCAGAGTCAGTAACAATCAACAGGGCTTTCGGATCTTGCAAGATTTCGAGCTCCGCCGACGCGCGTGCCGCGAGCGAGGCCCAGATCCAAGCATCCGAGCTGGGCGAGTACACAGCTAGTTTTTGAGCCGACTTGTCGCGCACAACGGCCACAACATGTGTAGGCGTGCGCACAAGCTGTTCCACGCCAGTCACAGTGCGGCCATCAATGACCACGTTCTGAGGCGCCTCGTTCGCAGAGTGCACTTTCAGCGGGCTCTTCGTCTGGCTCGGAATGCAGACGTAGTCGAGACCCCGCTGCGGGGCTCCGAGGAACTCGCAATGGCTCACGTCTTCGACAAGGCGGAGCAGCGGGTTAGTTTTGCTCCACTCAAGACAGCCGAGAGCAGCGGTGTCCTCGCCGTTGACGAGCACACACTCCGGGTTCTGCGGGTGAACCCTCATACTTCTTAACGTAAGACTGGCGGGCAGCTCCACCGAAACGTGTTCGCGGTCCGACCTCAGCCGCCATAATACGCCGTCGCCCACGGTCCAGAGCGCGTCTTCGGCTGGCGCGACTGCTTGAACGTCTAATTGCGAGCCCAATGGGTGCCGCAGGACTTCCCACGAGTCTCCATGCGACGCAGAGAACGCTAGAACGTTCTGTGACTCCACATACGCGAACAGGCCGTCGCCAACGCTGAACAGGGCGTTGTGGTCACTGATGCCCGCGGCTTGGGCGGCGGTTTGAAGAGTGAACAAATGCAGGGCAATGGCTGCCCCTTCGAGCAGCCTGCTCAAATGCATCCTGCGTATACGTATGTGTCCACTTCGTATGCTCAGGCTATCACAGGGTCGATCTCCTGGGGCTAGGGCGCGAGGCGCCGCGCCTGGTTTCGGGGGACGCCCGTCATGTGAGGGCCCAGAAACAGGGAGCGGGCCCCGCGACATTCTGCTTTCGTAACGCCGCGAAATCGATCACGCGTTTGCTAGGCGCGGCTAAGCGTACCGTGTCGCGAGTGCATTCGTTGGCGAGGCATTAGCAGGTTCCAGTTGCAAAGAGAGCCGTTGCATGCTGCTGTTCTCGTTTCTGAAGACCCTGGTCGGCCAGGATGTCACACTCGAATTGAAGAATGACCTGCAAGTGCGCGGCATGCTCAGGTCCGTGGACCAGTTCCACAACGTGCGCATCGAGGACGTCTCGGTCGTGAACAGCGACGCATACCCCCATCTGAACTCCGTGAGCTCGCTCTTTATCCGCGGGCCCACAATCCGGTACGCATTCCTGCCCCGCGAGGCTGTGGACACGGATCTCCTTGAGGACGCGACGCGGCGCGAGGCCGTGCAGGCCAAAAAGATGGTGGATCTGTAAATGGCGTTGTTTCAAAAACGGGCGTGCTCAGAGCTCGGAAGTGCTCTTTAGCAACGTCGCAGCTATAGCGATGTCGCAGCTATATGATACTTCGTGTCGTGGCTATATGTTGCTTCATCTGGACGTGCAGGTGCCCTCATGAAGAATACGATGTGGCACTTACGGCCGGCCGCTCACAACCTTAGGAAAAGGCCAAAAAAGAGGGCTGTGTTACGCTGAAACATTCTTGGCCGTTGCGGCAAAACCTAACTAATTCGACGTTGTTTCGTAGCATGCCTATAAATAGCTTATTGTTTCATTCTTGCCATCAGCAGCACACCGGAACCTAGAGTCGTTACAATAGGAGCGCTCTATAATGACGCAGAACACACAGATCCCCTAGCGGGAACCCGAATAGGGAGAGCGGCGATCATAGACTAATAACTTAAGTTGACACACCAAATATCATAGCAACGCATCACAACATACGTGTGTCTACGAAGGCTTCTTTCCTTGCCTGGTGTATGGAGTTCAGTGACGAGCAATTATGCGGGCGGAAGGAACGCACCAAACAGCGCCGTCTGTATGAGGCCCCATACGCCGAAGTATGCCGTCCATATCTTGCCCTGCCGCTTACGCTCAGAGTCCGTGCTTGCGAGGAGCTCGGCGACATACCAGTAAGGCCCCGGGACGCACGATGCAATGCGGGTCACAGTCTGAACATGCCAGAACAGAACGGCGCCGGCGGCCAGAGCTATCTGCACTGCCACGAGGCCGTACAGCCTGCGGTGCCATAGCTGGCGCGACGACAGCACAAGCAGCGCAACCGTCGGCATGCCGAGAAGAAAGTTTGGAAGATTACCCGGCACCCAGTACTTTAGGAACCCAATCTTCCAGTAGTGCGATTGCACGTACGAGTAGATGGACGGTACGCGCGCGTCACACCACTCGAGGCCGGGGCACCACGAGGCATAGGCCCTGGCTTGCGGTGCCACAAACGCAGCGCCAACTGCCAGCCCGCCACCGATAATGCTTGCAAGGTATGCCAGTCGTCTCCTTGGACTAAGCATCTCTGTGCACAGCTCGGCCAGAAAGACGAGGCCCCATAAAAGACCGTTTGAGCGCAAAAGCGTCGCCACGCCGAAACAGAGGCCAGCTAGGACGTACTTCCTGCTAGACGACAGCAGCAGTCCGCCGAAGCTGAGCGCTGCAAACAGGCTTTCTGGATAGCCTGCAACGAGAAACACGCCCGCCGGGCTCAGTATATACAGCCATGCCGCCCTGAAGGCAGACTCGGCGGGCATGTAGCGGCTTGAAAGCTTGAGCAGAAGCACTACTGCTACTGCATGCGATGCTAAGGAGAGAAGCGCGCCGGTCAGAGCCAGCGCAGCTAACGAGCGCTCTGGTGAGACGGCGCGGACTATTGCGGCCCAGTCCCAGTACCGACTAAACGCATACTCGTGCTCGTACTCGATTCCCCTCTGCGCCACGGCCGTATAGTACACGGAGTCCCAGACCATGACTCGCGACGCTAGAGCCTTCAGCAGCGCCGAGCCGCTGGACCTCTTCAGAATGAGGAGCGACGACGTGTCCCATGTGAACGGCGACGAGAACAGTGTCACCAGAAGCAGCAGTTTGTGCACGCCTACAAGCACCAACGCTTGCAGAACTGGCCGCATTTCGCACCCGTACGGAATCCGCACGTAGCCGCTGCTGTAGGTCACCCAAGCTCGAGACGTTCACGTAATCTAACGGCCGCTCAACAAGTGCAGCACAAAGAGGTTCGCTCCTAAGCGCCGTGGCCGATTCCGAATGGTATAGCGGCGCCTAACGCATTGACTTATATACTGCACACTTGAAACGCGTACCTATGGCTTCAACTGCATCCTTATAGAACTCTCCGATGTGCGTGCCCTTGCCCTGTGGCGCGCGCTTGAGGCGAGTGTTTCAGTAAAGAACTGCGCTGCGAACGGACCGCATAGTTGGCCTTGTGCCTACTCAGCCGCACGAGGTCAAGCCGACTCGAACTGGCCTAGTTCTTGGGCGAATCTGAGCAAAACTGAGCTTGGGCAGATGATATGCATGGATTTATCTTTTTACATTACGCTCGCTTGCGCTTCACGACGTCAGGCAGCCTCAGGGGAGCATTCAAAACGGCCATTCGGTAGCTGGCAGCCTCCTGCTTGGAGAGCTCGCGCTCACGCGCCTCGTTCACCGTCGGCGTCTTCGTGGAACAGCCCAGGTTCCTAAACAGAGACACAAGCTTCGACACCTTCGTCGAAAGCTCGTGCGCCAGCGGCGTGATATCAACGGCAAAGTTGTCAATGTGCAGCGTCAGTGCAAGCATGTAGCTCAGCAGCTTGCTCGTGTGGAATGGGTCGAACGCAAAGCCGCGGTCGCGGGACCGCCCGAAGCTGCCCGCCTTGGCCACCGTGAACCGCTCGATGACGCCGTCGTACAGCGCGGGCGGGATGCTCGAGCCAATGCGCTCCATCAGAGTTTGCTTGCTTGTGGCGCGCAGGTTCGCGAACACCGCGCGCAGGAAACTCAGGTATGCAAGCAGTCGCAGCCGTGGCTTGATGTTCGAATGCTCGCTGAGCACATGGCCAACTCGTGCGTTCACGAAATCGCTGTCCTTGAACGGCAGAAGCTCTACGGCCGCCTCTGCTGATGGCGCGGACACTATTTCGTCCACAAGCGGTCCTAGGAGCGCCAGCTCGGACTCGGGAACAATGCCCTCAATAGGGTAGATTTCACTAGCCTTTTCTGTCTCCGCATTGTATGGCGGAATTGTGCGGTTCGACTCCGCTGCCTTGACGCGCTCGTCTGTGGAAGGAAGGCTAGCGGTCTGGTCGCGCACCGTGTCAACAATCGCCGACTCGAGCCCCTCCAGCATGCCCGCATCAAGGCGGTTACGCACAACATCCGAGATGGCGGTCTTTGCCTTCTTTGTGCCGAAGGCCTCGCCAAGCGCCGTGCGCTGCTGCCAGTTTCGCACGCCCGACTGCCGGATGGCCGTTTCCATATCGCTCTCGCGCTTCGACCGCACGAATGTCGTCACGTCGAAAAGCGGCGCATCCACAAGTTTTATGTCTCCAGTCTTCGGGTCCTTCACTGCCAGGCAGTATCGCTGCGAATCAAGCCTGCCTTCGTATCCAATTGCGTCGTTCGAGCTACTTGACCCGCTGATCGTCTGTGCCTGCGAATGCTTGCGCTTTTCGGATTTCGGCCTTGCAACCTCGAATGTCGAGCCCTCGCTTGTGCGCACGCCCGGAGCTCGAATAATTGCTGGCATGCGGCGCAAACAACCTATATTATTTTATTTCAAGAGAGCCGTTGATAATCTGGAAAAAAATCCCAGTTATGTAATAAATTTCTATTTCGGCGGACGCCAGGAAATACTGCCCTAGCGGTGAACACGGCGCCCTCGAAAGAACCAATAGGGCATGGCCAAATGGACTGATCCGCACATTGTCCTAGGCATTGCCCGAGGCTTTGACCCAGATGAGCTGAAACGGGCCTATCGTAAGGCCTTGTTGCAGTACCACCCAGACAAGTTCGAGCAGGGCCCAGTGCACAGACCGCCGTTGTATACGATTGACGACGTGAACCAGGCATATCGCATGCTGATGAAAGGTGACGCGGGCCCAGAACTGCTGCAAGATACTAACGAGGTCGTGAATTTCAATGAGGTTTGTGATCTAAGCGTGTTCGAGGAGTATGAGCACGACGACGGGACTGTGGAGTGGGCGCGGGACTGTCGCTGCGGGGAAAAGGGCTACAAGTTGAGCGAAACAGATCTGGAGAGTAATGGCGACGCAGACGAAATTGCTGTTCAGTGCGCGGGGTGTAGTCTTTGGATCCTTGTTCAGTATGCAGTCGAGTAGTACGTACTAGTGACTTATTTATTTAATAAATCCGAGACGCATCTTGCATGTGTCGTCTCTGAACATTGGCGTACGGACCTATTGGCTAGCTAGACTCATGCATGGCTCCATTGTCTTGCTCAAGGACTAAGTAAGGCTAGTAACTCAAACTGGCTGGTATCCCTTCTTCACTTGTGTCTTGCATGTCGATATGTGTTGAAATAGTAAACCGACTTTGACGCAGCTCACCCTGCGTCACTAAATTAAGAACCGCAGGAGGATTCAAATTCAAGGTGCAAAAACATAAACAATCCAAATCAAAAAGACACCATGCAACACACTCGGGGAATTGTTGCCTTAGACCAAATTATACAGCGAGCCACCTCTAACAACTATAATGAGCCCGCCTAAACTTCCTCCATCACAAACACGCACCACCTCACCAGCCCCACACAGTCCCTACTCTGACCGGGCAGCATCCACGTGACATGCGAGATTAGCCGTTGCGGCTGCGAACCCTCGACAGCGTGTTGTTGTCTTAGCACCATTATCCGCGTTTCCGATTGTAGATCATGATTGAGAAGCTTGGATTCGGCCGCAAGGAGAGCCATTCGAGCCACTCCAGCAGCTCACACATCCCGAAGTTCACGGCCGTTCCTGCGCGCCAGCTGCTGGTTGCGAACGGCGAGCGCCTGCACATTCTCGAGAACTCGGTCGGCGTGCCCGCAGGAACGTTCCACGACGGCCAGTATGTGCTTCTGGACGGCAAGTTCGTGTTCACGGCACGGGTATCCAACACAATCAAGCCGGAGGAGGTCGGCCTTGGTGCGCCGCAGCGCGAGTGGGGCCAGTGGGGCCTGCGCACGCCCGTGCAGGTCGCGCCGTTCGATATTTTCCAGAGCGGCCAGGGCGACCAGGTCTATCTGGGCGACATGGTTCTTGAGATCGACTTCTACAACCGGAATCGGATCAGCCGCGAGGAGTTCCAGCAGAAGCAGCTGTCGGACCAGTTCATCCAGACGTTTGTGAACAAGGTGTTCACGCCGGGCCAAATACTGGCGGTCGAGCGCAATGGAATCAACTTCCGCGTCCAGGTGAAGTCGACGTCTGTCGTCGACTTGGAAGGCCGCGACGAGCCCGTGGAGAACCGACGCGGCATTCTGCTTCCGCAGTCGCAAGTCACATTCGTGAAGGCGGCCGGCAGCCTCATGCAGCTGAAGGGAAGCGGCCGTGCCCGAGCGAACCTTTTGCAGCCGAACTTCCAGTTCCAGAACCTCGGAATCGGTGGCCTCGACAAGGAGTTCCTCATTATTCTGCGACGTACATTCATCACGCGCATGGCCTCGCCCCAGGACATAGAACACCTGGGAATCACACATGTGAAGGGTATGCTGCTGTACGGCCCGCCCGGCACGGGTAAGACGCTCATTGCGCGGCGGATCGGTAAAATGCTCGGCGCCGTGGAGCCGAAGATCGTGAACGGGCCCGAAATGCTGTCGAAGTTCGTGGGTGCTTCGGAGGAGAACATCCGCAAGCTCTTCAAGGACGCCGAGGACGAGTACCGCGCGAAGGGCGACGACTCGAACCTGCACATCATCATCTTCGATGAGCTGGACGCAGTGTTCAAGCAGCGTGGCTCGCGCGGAGACGGCACTGGTGTCGGCGACAACCTCGTGAACCAGCTGCTGTCGAAGATGGACGGTGTGAACCAGCTGAACAACATTCTTGTGATTGGAATGACGAACCGAAAGGATCTCATTGACCCGGCCCTGCTCCGCCCCGGCCGATTCGAAGTGCAGCTCGAAATCCCCCTACCGGACACGGACGGCCGCAAGCAGATATTCATGATCCACACGCAGAAGATGCGCGAGACAAACTTGATTGCGCAGGATGTGGACCTCGGCGAACTGGCTGAGCGCACGAAGAACTACTCTGGTGCCGAGATTGCTGGTGTTGTGCGTGCGGCCTCGCAGTCTGGTCTTGCCCGCAAGACGAAGATGTCGCAGTCCGGAAACGTGATGTACGACGACAAGAAGCAGCTGACCATCACGCGCGAGGACTTCATGGGTGCCCTGCAGGACGTGCGGCCCGCGTTCGGCGTGTCCGAGGATCTGCTGCGCGGATCGCTTCTGTACGGCATCATTCCGTACTCGCACGGGACGCGACTGCTGGTTGAGAAGGGCGACGACCTTGTGTCTGCGGCGAAGATCAGCGAGGGCGGCCGCGTCACGACGGCGCTCTTCCACGGGCCGGCTGGGTCCGGAAAGACGGCGATCGCAGCGTCCGTAGCTTTGAACTCGCAGTTCCCGTTCGTGAAGCTTGTGACGGCCGGTGATATGATCAGCATGACCGAGCAGCAGAAGATTGCCCACATTGGCCAGATCTTTGCTGATGCGTACCGGTCCGAAACGAGCGTGGTTGTTATTGATGCGATCGAGCGCGTGATTGAGTGGTCGAGCATTGGCCCCCGGTTCAGCAATGCGCTTGTGGGAGCACTGCAGAAGTTCGTGACGGACCCCGTGCCGAACGGCAACCCCATCCTTGTGCTCGCGACAACGAGCTCGTACCAAGTGCTTGAGCGTCTGGGCATGACGACCTGGTTCGGCCAGAAGCTGTATGTGAACTCCGTGTCGTCCGTGGAGGAGCTTGAGAGCGTCATGGCAGCTCGCCAATTCCTCGAGCCTCAGGACCGCACGTTTGTGGCCAGCGAGATCCGCGCCCGCACGGGCTCGGGCGTCATTAACATTGGCATCAAGGCGCTCATTGACGACATCAACTTTGCGCGCGTCTCGTCTGACCCTGCGCGCACGTTTGTTAGCATCGTTGTCGACAAAATCAAGGAGCAGAAGGGCGAGTTCTCGCTGTAACCGACACACTTTACGCTATATATGAATGAGTTTTCTGTCTATAAATTGCACTACAATAACGAGTACCCCATCATCACACACACCAGCGGCGCACGCAGTGCAGTTGAGTTCCTCGCAACCGGACAGACGAGCGGCTCAGACGAGCGGCAGACGAGTGGCTCAGACGAACGATGTAGACGAGCGACACCGCCAAGCAAGCGGGCCGCGCTGGAGCAGGCAAGGTTGCATTCAGAATATAGTCAGCTTAAGAGAAAATGAAACGACGAACCAGACTGCTATCGTGGAGTGCTGGAGCTCAATGATACAGTCAGGCAAGGTTGCACTCAGAATAGTCAGCTTAAGAGAGAATGCAACGACGCGCCAGACTGCTAATCAGAATGGCTGATCGCTGCAGGGTGAAATATCACGAAAAACGGGACCCGCAGGTGCTTGCTACAATAAGCGCACCTGCAAAGCGTGGGCACCAGAGCAATTATGTGGCATTCCGTCTATACGGCCAGCCGTGAACAGGGCCCATCAGTGTATTGAAGCGCTGACGATGACGACAACGGCAAGCACTAGCAGGATAATAAGAAAGCAGAGGGACCGCCCCGTGCTGCTGCGCTGCCAACGGGCTGCTTTTGTGAGCTGCTGCGCGCCGGCTGCTGTAGACGCCGCGACGTTGTGGATGTTAGACTCGATGTTGTCGAGCACCGTGCCCTGTTCGGTCACGATTGTGCTCAGGTTCTGGAAGATCTCGTTCAGCTCGTTCATACCACGCGACACATTCTCAATTTCCTCCTCGCGCTCGGCCACAAGACCGGCTTGGTAGCTGATTTCGTCCTGGCGCAGCTGCTCTTCAAACGCCTGTGAAGCAGCCTGCGACTCGGCGGGCTCGACTGAAAGCAAGCGTGAGGACCCAAAAGAATCGGGAACATCTGCCTGCTCGTGGTAGGCCGGGGAGGCCTCCATCTCGATGCCGCGCGGGTCGCTCCGGCCATTCGGCTGCGTCTCGCCCGCAGGCGGCCGCGACTCGATCTCGCGCCGCGTCTGCGCCACAACCTGCTGCTGAATGCGCTGGAACTCCGTGAACACGTCCTTGAAGTCCGCGGCAAGCTTGTGCTGCGAGTAGCGCTGCGGCGCCGTCGCCTCGGGCCACTGCTGCAGGCGCTCGAGCTCGGGCTTCACCTGCCGAAACCGGAGCTGGTTTGCCTGCACCAGCTCGAGCACAGACTCCTGGGCCGCCGCACCGCGGCCGTGCTTGGCCGCGGCGCGGCGCCGGCGCAGCTGGTCCCAGGCCTTGCTGTTCACGGTCCCGATCTCGAGCAGATCCTGGCTGAGCTCGTCTACGAGCTCGTCGAATTGCGGGTCATCCCGGAACAGCCCTTGCTCGAGGTCCATTGCGCGGGTCTGTCTCGAATCCTGCCTCAAAAGTCCAGCCGGTGTGGCGCCCGAATGAGTGGTGGCGGAGCTGGTGGGCTAGGTCTGCGCGCCAAACTGGGGAGGAGCTACGCCCTGCGCTTACCGGCCAAAACGCGCCACGTGATAAGACTCGGGGCAGCATGCGTGTGCGTGGACGAGCTGCGCGCAGCGTCCGCGGCCGAAAGTGACCGCAACCGCACAAGTGCAATTGGGCCCCGCACGCGCTCAATTGACTACTGTCACGGCAAACCTCTGTGCCCACAGACAGCCTAGCTTCCTCCGCCTCCCCCGTTGTGCAAATTTAGTGGCAAGCGCATTCGGACATGGATGACGATGCCGATCCGCAGCATTTGGTCGCATTGGCCGACAAAATTGAGGCCACCGGCGACGACTTTTCGGACATGCTCAGCCAGATCCAGGCTCTGGAGTCCGCTCTGCAGCCGGGCGTAAGCGTCTCGGACGCGACAGCGCACGTAAAGACGACGACGTCGCAGCTCGAGAAGGCACAGAAACGAATTAACCACGCGAACCAGCAGTTCAAGAAAGAGCTCGACGCAACCATTCCTGCCGATACGTGGGCCACGCGGATCCAGCCAGTTGGCTCAGACGCGCACCAGGCGCTCCTCAGCATGGTTTGCCGCCACTTTGAGCGACAGGGCCTGGCCTCGGTGGCGCGCGAGATGCTTAGCGAGGACGAGACAATTCCAAAAGTGGACCTTAGTGCATCCACAGCGCTGCAGACTTTGCTTGAATTCCTGGAGCCGGACGCAATGACTGACGCTGAGCCGTTGGCCGCGTGGGTGGACGCAAACCGGATTGCTCTAGAGCGCATACAGTCGCCGCTGCCTTCCTACATCACCGAGCTCAAGTTTTTCCAGGTGCTGGTCACCCGCGGTGATGCAGAAGCACTTAATATGCTCCGTGACAACTACACAGCAAACGCCATAACTGCGAGCACCGTCGAGCGACTCGCCGGCTCAGTCGTGCTGTACGGGACTTCATCGTGGGCAGCGTCGCAGGAGTATATTGAGAATTTGCGACGCCAGGCTGTTGCGACACTGACTAGTAACTTCTGGCAGCTGTACCCGGGGCCCGTGACTGAGGACTACTTAGTCGACTCTCTTGAGGCCAGCGTCATTGCGTTCCCGGTGCTCGACCGCCTCGGCAAAGTACTTGCCATGACGCCCTGGAGCTCTCAGCATGAGCTTCCGGCAGAAATCACCCTGCCCGAGCACCTCCAGTTCCACCCCATATTTGTGTGCCCCGTGCTGAAGGAACAGTCCAGTGACACACCACCCAAGCTCCTTCCCTGTGGCCATGTTCTGTCTGCTGATGCGTTCACAAAGCTCTCGAAGTCGCAGTTACACGTCTATATAAAGTGCCCGTACTGTCCAAGGTCGTTTGGTCTGCAGGACGTCCGCGATGTGCGCTTTATACGTAAGAAGTAAACGAAGATATTCAACGTGACGATGGGCTAAGTAGTTATATGGGTTACGCCCGGTAGGCACTCAATGCTAGCTCCATCATGTTGCCACAGAGCTTCGCGTAGGGGTTAACATGCGCTGCAAGCGATGCAGCAATCTTCTCTCCATAATTGCTGGCCTCTACCATCATGTCGCTAGCCTTCAGCTGCAGCTGCCAGGCGCTGTGCTTATTGGCGGGACGACGGGATTGCTCCAAATATAGGGCTGCAAACTGGTTATACGCGCTGCGAAGCACAGTCGCCTGCATCTTAGAAATTGCCCTGTTTTGCTTCTCGGGCAATGCCAGAGCAATGGCGCTCTCAAGGTCCGCTGTCACTCGCTTGCTCGTCAGGTCGTCGGCGTACTTAATGCGATACATCTGCGCGCGATTGTTATACGCCGAAGCGTACTTCGGCTCGAGGCGGATGATTCCGTTTAGAATGTCCAGGGCCCCATCAACGTCTCCGGTTGATTCGAGCTTGATTGCCTCCTTCTCCGAATCGACGAGCTTCTCCACAATCTCCGTACTAACATGCTGGTCCGGTGGCAGGCTCACATCAATATGCCTGGTCAGGTGCGTCGACTCGAACTGCACAGAGCCAAAAATCGTATTCAGAACTTGCTCGTCATGAGTGGATAACAACGGCTGCGGTGCAAGACATGTTTGCGTGGTCATCGTAGGCGCCTTTGATTGAGTCACCCGCTAACTTCACGTAGAATCTCGCTTCTCCTCAGAACACTTCTATCGCACCCTTATATAAAGCTTTACCTAGGGCTCTCTATGATGTTTAATGCATGATGCTTGCATCGCGCGACCACTTTGCCATTTCCGAATAGGGAATAATTTAGGCCAGGCGCACGGTCAGCCGATACGGTCCGGACATACATAATTGCAGATGGTGCATTGTATACTGGGCATCCAGCGGTGACATGTAGGAAATATAAGCCCGGGTCCGATGTTCGTCTAGCGGCACTAGATCGAGAATCTGCACCTCCCCAAACTGTGACACCCATGTGCAAAGATTCTCGCGGTCACCAACAAGCCTGCTATCAAAGTTGTCGACAATGACAGTCTGAGAAGGCTTAGGGAAGATCATAGGCACTTGTGGCGGGCCATAGAAGGGAGCATTCCGACACTGCATAGACTGCTGTTTTGCTGCGCCCCTTTTACTGAATTGCAACTGAGTCAACTGACCCATACTATTGTTGATTAGCTCGGTCGTCCCATCTTTCCTGGTCATGAAAAACGAAGTCGCGCATTGAGGCTCCGCGCTGACATCCTCAACATCAGACTCGCTCGCATGATCAGACTCAATCCCATCAGAAAGTTGGCCCCCAGATAGTTTACCTAGCGGGCTGTCCGGACCCACTACGGTGTCGGGAGTCTCCGCTTCATTCAGCGGCGAACGACATTCCTGGAACCGCGACTCGTTGCTGGAAAGCGAATGACGCTCAGAGACGGGGCTCAAGTACGCTCTATTCGTGGGCCACAGTGACAATGGCATATCTGGAGCTGTGCTCATGATACTTCCGTTAATGCTGGGCTCGTGAGGTTCAGCTACTGAATAACCATAAGCCTCTGAAGCCTGCATACCACTGTACGCAGTAAAGTTACCGGCGTAGGTGCGCCGCACAGGTCCAATGCTCTTGATACAACTCGTGGCAAAACGAAGATGGACTTGGAGGGCGTGAAGAACGCCAACGTCACACAGAGAGTCTGCAGCCTGGCTTGACTCGAGCTGAATTAGAGCCTGGCGAAGGCCTCTCTCGTCAATATCATCATAGACGAGAACGCTCGTGAGTGGCAAGCCATGCTCAAGCAGAAAGTTGAACAAGTCTTCCGCCTCCCATGCAGCAGGAACTCCATCCGCTCGTACCACCTTACCATCAAGGTCGGCATCTGCGCTGCTTCCTTGACACGCGCCATCGTCGTGCTGACCATTCCTTATAGACATGCGTGGCTGCAGCGCTGCTTGGAGCTGCCCCTTCGTACGGTACTGACTAGCAATAGTGTCATGCACGTAGTCTGTGAATTCCGGTGGGTGAACGAATGGTGACACTGGGCCCAGGCTATTCATGTGATGAACATGATTAGCGACTTGAGGGTAATTGACGGTGCTGGTGGCCGCAGAAAACTCTGCGTTCATTGCATTGGGAGCCCTACGTACACTGGAAGATGCATCAATATCGTCGCAATACGGGCTTGCTGCAGCCAAATCCCTCTGCTTCCAGTTGCTTTTGGTGCGTCTGCGGATCGTCACAATGGCACCATGGATAGTAAGCTCGCTTTGCACTGCCTTCTCGACCGAGCTCCGTAACTTAAAGCATCCAAACCCGTACTTATGCGTCTGTCGCGGCTTGAAAGTACTCACAAACGTAGCGCATACCTCACCGAATTGAGAGAGCGCATTGCGAAGGTCCCAATAAGAAGTCTGCGGCGGAAGACCGGCAACGTAGACAGAGAGATTGTTCTGGAACTTCACGCTTTGGCGTTGCCACTTCTTTTGCTGCAGCATCGTGACGTTTGTTATGGCTCCTGTGTCGCTACTTATGTTTCGTCCGGTTATATCTACCCAGAGAAGTAACTAAAGAAACTTAACCAAATCAGGCATAATGGAAGACTTCGTATTGGCCAGTAATGGAACTAGTGTTTGAATTTCAGAAGGTTCCGCGAACGAAATACAGGCAAATATCGATACTGATGATCACCCAAGACTTTTCCATAGGGGGCAACTATTGTGCCCAGGAGGTGTCGGGTTCTTCTGATAGCCATTTTTGAAAATAAAGTATATGAGAGGAAGTAAAGATACTCATACCAATTTGAGCGCTTTAAGACAATGTCGCACCCCGCTAAAGATACACAGCTATCCTTCCTTCCGTGACATGGGGCCGGGAGAGAGCGAGGAAACAGTGATGATGCTCAGGCTCTTTTGAGTAAAACGGTTGGCTAACTGAACAAAAGAAGAGATTCGAAGCAAAGGTTTTGAACAACTGAAACCGCACGTCCGCATACATCTGTTCAGGCGCCCCGCTCAGCGAGTCCCTTAATCGGCTGCCGTGTGGGTAGCCAGACTTTTAGCAACAGCGGTGTCTAAAAAATATTAATACAAGTGCCAAAGCTGAGGAGAACCACTTGGAGTGTCCAAAAAATGTCGAGGATGGTTACTGGATGAGGAGCGCCAGCATCTCGGCGCATGTTGCCAGCTGCAGGGCGCCACAGACCCAGCCCCAGCAATTAGTGCCTGGCGAGAAGCCGCCTCGAGCACCACCGCCGCCAGGTTGCTGCACGTAGACCGGCTGTTGTGTTTGTTGCGAGTACTGCTGCGGTGGAGGGCCCTGGCTGTAGCCTCCGTAGCCCGGCTGCTGGCTGTGGGAATTGTACTGCGGAGGCGGGGGAGGGTAATAGTCCTGCTTCGACATTATGCGGTTCGAATTGCAGACGGACAAATTACCTTGGTGAGTGCTGAATCTAGAAGTAATCTAGAGCCTGACCAACCTTATTGCTGTGCAGCGGGGCTAGGGTGTCGGTCGCGCTCGCTTTGAGTTTTTGATAAAGCCGAGCTCGGAATCCGGCGCTATGGCTTAGCACAAGCCGCTGCCGAACTTTTTGCCATAAGGCAACAGTCATGGGGATATTCCTGATGTGCGCAGTGATGCCGGCAAAGGGGAGGCTCGGCCCGCTACAAGCCTCCCTCGGCCCCGTATCAGCTGATATAGCCTTCTTTCTGGCTCTAACACATGATAGGGTCACGTGCGCATGCAGCCAGCACGCATATGCACATTACTACACGATTAGGAGCGTCAAGAGCTCTGCACAGAGCGCGAGATTGACCAGCGCGAAGCTGCAGTTCAAGCAGGCATAACAAGTGTCCATTTTCGATCTGCTCTCAGGTTTTTGCTGCACATAAATTGGCTGTTGTGCGGTCTGAGGACCCTGGCTGTAGCCGCCGCTGTATCCTGGCTGAGGTGCGCTCGTGTAGTGAGGTGGGGGCGGCGGCCCGTACTCCTGTTTCGACGGTTGCGGTGTCGGCTGCGTTGACGGTTGCTTTGGTTCCAAGTGTGCCTCTTGTTTAGACATATTAGTGCTCTATTGCACCAAAAATGTGTCGGGCAACGTGTGGGTATAAGAAGTATTTCTGGACGAAGCTCCAAGCGTCATTCGAACGCATAGCTGTTAGGGTATGCCGCCTCTAGGATATGCAGCCCAGTAATGTGGGGGTATTGCGCACATCTATTTACGGGCGTTAAACAAGCAGCCTGGTGAGTCACATCGTCTGCATTTCTCGAGAATCGGACACTCTAGCGAGCGTCGACCTCTAAAAGCACGCTTGAGGTCTTATGAAGCATTTGCACGAAGTTGTTACCAATGTTAAGGAAAGCGAGTGCAGAAGCACATAGAGATGTATGTGCCCTCAGCCTGTGCTTTACCAAGAACAAAAAAATAAGGCTATCAGTCGCCATGAAAAAGACAAGTTGAAAAAAGAAACTGCACTGACCCGGAATCGAACCGGGGTCGAGTCGAGATAACCTAATGGCAACGACTCAGTATACCACTAACCCACCAGTGCTGATGTTGAAAGCAGTTCCTCTGACATGATAATTGAGGTCAGCATATTTTAGTAACCAAAAAGATATTCCGTTCGCGCACATGCTAACGCGATTATACCGGGCAGTCATTGAGGTTAAAGCCATATAAAGTCTTTAGGAATCAAAACATTTCGTGCACGGTTATCAAGGTGATCGTCGCTGCGAGCGCCGCATGCATGTGGTTGCAGCGGTCATCGGGATGCATGCGCTCTTTCCACCCGACCCACGGATCGGGGCAAGGGGCCCGAGCATGTACATGCTCGGCTGGAATTAGCGCTTATAAGCGTCACCTAAACGCGAGCCTGTCGCTTCCAGGTACAATGGAGCAGCTACATTAGTGAATACAGCTCATTCCTAGCCCGACTTTCATCGCACGACATGTCAGTGACCTTCGTTGTGAGAGATGTGTAATGTCGCTTTCCAGAATCTCGTCTGAAGAGGGTAAACCAATAGCAGGAGAGTCGAGTATCAGGAAACTTTGAGCAGCATCCGTAGCATTTGCAAAAGCCGTAGTGCTCATACGAGTGGCGTTTTGCTGCTCTAGTTACCGCACACCTTTCGGCTAAATTTGCCGGGGTCAGCAAAGGGCAAGGGGAGCGAATAAATTACATGTTCCCGAAGCCACGAAGAAGCCGGGGTATAAAGTAAATTGAACGTACTCAATTTCAGCAGCTAATACGGGGTCTGCGGTTATGCTATCTGAAGTCAAGTGGCTGGCGCTAAATTCCGCGCACTGGACAAAGGAGAGATTGTGGGCCTCGAAGCCCGCAATGTTTGCCGAGGCTTCGGGGAACGCGTCTGCGAACCTCGGATTGGATCTCAAAGAAAAGCCGGCGGGCGCGGACAACCAAGAAGACCCGTATTTATGCCCCGAGCAAACGTCACCAGCACAGCCCGATGATGATTTCAGAATAACACTGTGGCTCATGATTTGTCTTTGTGTGCTGTTTCTGGCCAGCTTCATGAGCGCAATGGACTACACATCGATCGGGACGGTGGTCTCCACGATCTCGGCAGACCTCGGCGGCACGACCAGCCAGTCTGAGTGGATTGGAAACGGGTATTCGCTGACGTCGTGCGTGACGCAGCTGCCTATCTCGGCATTGTCCGATATCTTTGGCCGCCGCGCCCTGCTCATCTTCACAATCGCAATGTTCCTGATTGGCAGCATTGTCTGCGGCACGGCGCAGAATATGACGGCCATGATTGCTGGGCGCCTTATCCAGGGCGTCGGCTCGGCCGGAAACCTGGTTCTGCCCGAGGTGGTTCTGGCCGAAACGATCCCGCTGCGGCTGCGCGGGCTTTACTACTCACTGTTCATGTTCAACTGGTCCGTGGGTGCTTCGGTGGGTCCAATTATTGCTGGTGCGTTTGCCGAGTATGCGACGTGGCGCTGGATGTTCTACTTGAATCTACCTGTGTGCGGCTTGGCACTGGCGGGCACGCCGTTTATTAGACTCACGCATCACGAGCAGCATTGGAAAGAGAAGTTGGCTCAGATTGACTACGGCGGAGCTCTGCTTGTGACTGCTAGTAGCACGAGTCTTGTGTTGGGACTGGGCCGCGGCGGCTCTTCGGCTTCGTTGCCTTGGTCGAACTGGTCCGTGATTTTGCCGATCGTGCTCGGCGGTTGCGGGCTCATTGCGACGGGCTTCTACGAGTTCTACGCCAGGATCCCGCATCCCATGTTCAATGTGCGCGTGTTTGGTAACATGACTGCGGCTATGTGCTACATCCAGAATGTCCTGCAAGGACTCATCTACATGGCAGCAGTTTTCTACTTGCCTACGTTCTTCCAAGGCGCTAAGGGCCTGGGCCAGCTCATGAGTGGTGTGGCCATTCTTCCCCTCAGCCTTGTCGGCCCGCCTATATCTGTCGTCATTGGATGGATCATTACTCGCACAGGTCATTACTCCCTCATGAACTATTTGCTGTGGGCTCTTTCGCTCGTAGGCGTGGGTCTGATCACGCTCATGAACCAAGACAGTAGTCTCGCCATGCTTATGTGCATTCAGATCCCCGCATCCATGGGGCTCATGTGCTTGTACGCCACACTGAGTATTACTGTCAATGCTTGCAACCCGCCTGACTTGTGGGTCGACTCCACGGCAATGATGTCGTTCTGCCGCAGTATTGGCGACGCTCTCGGCACCGCTGTAGGAGGTGCTATTTTCGCGTCTCAGATGAAGCAGCGACTGGCAAAGCTGACGGACCAGGGCATAAATGTCTCCGAGTCGTCAAGTGCCCTCACGGTCTCCGAGTACATCCAGCACTTGGGCCCAGGTAAGCTACGCGACGCACTCGTGAATGCTATTGTCAGCTCCATGCATACGACCTATGTGGTGTTGACCATATTTACAGGCGTTGCATTCGCAACTTGCTTTTTGCAGCGAGAGTACTCCCTCGACGCTACGTACGAGCCCAAACAGGGCATCGAGAGCTCTAAGAAAAACACGGATGCACAAACCCATGAGGCTACGCAACCAATCGATCTTGAATAATTACCTAGTACTCCTGTTAATACAAGTTTTGAACTTCAGCAACTAGAACCTCAAAAGTCGGCTGACTTGTCCAGTGGCCATTCCCCTCGCTATGTTCACCATGTGGCAGCAGTGTGGAGAGAACAAAACCACATTAATAATAATTTCGATAACGGCGATAACGATGAGATATGACTGAAAAGCGCGCTAGTGTGTGTGTAATTCTTCGCGGCGTGGGAACCAGCAAAGAGGTGCTGCTCATCAAACGTGCAGTACGAGCCACGGACCGCTGGTCTGGCCACATCGCCCTGCCAGGCGGCCATCGCGACGCCGGAGAAACCGACCTCGAGGCGGCCGTGCGCGAGACTCTCGAGGAGGTCGGCCTTGATCTTTCGAAAAACGCAACTCTGGTGAGCGCTTTAGCACCTCGAACGATCCAGGCGGCATTGCGCAATCGGAAGCCCATGACTCTGAATCCCTTCGTGTTCGCTTTGAACGCCGACAGTGCGTACATACCGCTGGTTCCGCAGGTTCGCGAAGTCGCGGCGGCCTTTTGGTACCCACTTGAGGCTCTTATCCATCCTGCAAACAAGACTTTTGTGACAATAAATGTTGGAGATCGTTTGAGCGCCGGTGGAGTTCTAAAAACGCTGCTGCGGGGACGGCTGGGCGAAATCATGTTTGACGCAGTGAATATCTGGCCCACAGAGATGCACATGGCGGACGGCCACGTTTTGCCGGAGGCTCCTTGGAAGCTTTGGGGTATCACCTTGAATGTCATGCACGAAGTCCTTTTATCGACGTTTCCTGCTGTTGACGTACCCGCACTTCACACGCCCACGTTCACCTCTTGGGATATGCAGTTCTACCACTACGTGCTGGCAATTATCCACAACAGGTGGCACCATGGAGGCATTGAGCCTTATGATCCCCTGAGTGCCGTGGATACAATCTCGAAGAGCTATCAACACGTTCTTCCTTACGCCCTGGGAGCCAGTATTGCGGGCCGAATGATTGCGTTTGTGGCTGCGCTACTGCACATCTATCGCAGATTTAGGGTGCGACGCAATTAAATGGTCAGTTTGACTGGTCAAAACATCGCGGCAGTAAGGGGAGTCTTCGGCGACTCGGCGAAATGAACTGTGGCCTGCTGCGGCAAACCGCTAATGCGCGCTCTGCGGGCCGGGCCTGTGAATATATCGCTCACTTTGTCGAACACTTGTTCGATGGGGCTTCTGATACTGCTGCGCATCTTACGCGGCCCTACTTGGATAGCCGAGGGCGGGCGAACCTGGCGCTGAAGCGACGGCGGCATAGGCCTTGTCGTTGGGGAGCTGCCCGTAGGTGGCACAGCGGAGGAAGTTCCCATGTAGTGAAAAGCGTAAACGTACGCCGAAATTGCATAGACCAGCCAAAATCCAATCAGCACACTGGAGACTATGCTTTGAACAACTATCTGGTTGTGGATCACATTCAGCGCACTTTTGAAGACCTGCGTTGCCTCGCCCTTTGCTTTTGTGGCGACGCCCTGCGTTGCGTTTGAGGAAATGAGCTGCGACGGGATGCGTGGCAAGCTGACTTGCGAATGGTCGTGAATCCACGACAAGCCCTCTTCAACTGCTGCGACCTTCGATCCGATGAGACACTGTACTACAGCCTCAAGAGGCTCCAAGAGAACCGTATTGTTAAAAACCTTCGTGATATCGTCGTTGATTGAGGTCATGAATACCGAGATCGAGTTGTTCACACTTTGCGAGCCTTGATGGACCCACCCGAGGACCTGGTCGTTAATTTCGGACTCTGTGTGTGCGATGTTCCCATTCGTGTCATTACGCCAAGTTGCAAGGGCCTGTTTCACTTGCGCTGTCAAGTCTTTCACGCTTGTACTTGCTAGCTGTTCCAAATCCCGGGCGCCAGTTTTCAGCAGCGCAAGGACAATCAGTTCAAGCAGGCTAATCAATATGCCAGCCAGGCCTAGGCAAAGCAGGGCCAGTAAAGGCGGGTTGAGTACGTAGCGCAGTAGCCACCGGCTACGCTGCGAGGCGCGCTTGAGTAGAACCCTCTCCAGAAATGGTGTCTCTGCCGTGGTAATCAGTCGCATGTTTTCAACAGCTGCAGCCTTTGCATCTTGCTTTTCGCTAAAAGGGTTTGATGTAGAAGCCACTGTTTCGAAGCGACGGTATCTGCTCTTCGTCTTCCATAATTCTGCTACCACAACGCCTACTGCTAGCAATGCACATAGACCACAAAAGACGTTGATAACCAGAAATACGTAGCTTTCAAGTTTTGACAAATCTGCCTCGATCTTATTGACGTTGCAACCCTTCACATTCGTCGTGGGATGGGACGAGAGAGGAGAAGGCTGGAAGGTGATATTTGTGGAGTTGATCTGCGACTCGAGCAGCTTGAATGGTTCGGCAATCACTTTCTTGACCGCAGCTTTCGTTCCCTCATAAGTGGGGACATCTTTGCGAAGACTTTCTAATTTCGAATTGATGTTCGAGGAGATATTGAGGTGGTCGAGTCGCGAAACCGTTAGGTTAATTGACTTCACATCTGCGGACCCACCAGTCACGAAGTCTTCCACAGAGTCGATGAGTCCCACTGCGCCGTTAATGAAACTCGAGAGCTTGTCCAGCCCCTTATTGATGTCCTTGCCAATGGCCTCAGCAGTACTGTTAGCTACTCCAATAACGCTCTCGGTTGCGTTAATTGCCTCGTTGGCCGCAATGTTAACTGCAGAAACAGTCAAACAGGCGTAGGATCCGACAGCGATTTCGAGCGTGAACAGAATCAGGCTTTCAATGGCTTTGATCATGATCTGTAGTGAGTCCATGAGACCGGAAATTCCTGAATTCACGGACGCGGCGATGAGCTGGTTCGCAACGTCCACCGCTTCTTGGGGTGCCTCCACTGCGCGCTCGGCCAACAGAGTCAAGCTCTTGCACTCGGAAATGACAATCTCATTCGTGAGCTTGAAGGTGATTTCAAGAAACTGGCGCAGGAGCTGAAGCTTCACGACGAACACAACGAGGCATAGCAGCCCGGGTGCCAGCCATGCCTGCGACAGTCGTGCGCGCAGACCTAAAACCTCGCTCGGCAAACCGCTTAATTTGTCTTCAAACATTGGGTGATGAGACAATCATTTGCAGTCACCTTTTATGGGCGGTGGTCTCGATTAGCGGCGGTTCATTCGGCGGTTCATTTGGCGGTTCAAGGTAGATGCGAGATGGGCAGGGTTTCGTGTATCTTGCATATGTGCTATATTTATACAAAGAAATGCGACACATACCACTATATAGTCTAACATTTTGTTGCTCGGCCGCATTGCTCGGCTGCATTGTTCAATTGTCAAAAGTGTGACTCCGTTTAGTATGTTATGGGGGTACGGCGAGATCTGAAGTGATGCTAAACTGGATGGGTCCTGCTAAACAAGAGCAACGATAGTGGCTGAGGAGTTTAAAATTTAGGAAACCGCTAAGGCACTGTCTACATGTAGCGGGTGTGCTCGTATTGGCGATATTGACTATTCACAAGCCGCTGGTGATGTGGGTGGTGGCACCACTAGACACTTAAAGAAAGCGAACCGCCGTACACGTGATTAAATTTTTCATTCCGTTTGCCAAAAATATGGACTCATCTATGTGGTCCATAGAAGACGCTACAGCTTTGCTGTATCTGTCACGCAAATCGGGTGATTTTAGTGAAATTGAAGCCGACTTTCCGAAGGCGCTTGACGCTTGGCAGCAGACCTATGATAATGGTGCCAAAGATGCCCTTTTGTGCTGGATTCAAGCGACCGCACGCGTTTCTAATCCACTATTAACAACGCTCACCGAGCAATTGACTCGTGGAGAGAATGTTGATGCAAATCTGCAGCTTCTGAGTTACTGCTCCAAGCCGGCTTCTGTCGAAAGCGGAGTCGTGCACAACTTGTGGGCTCTACTCGGCACCACCGAGGACTCAGAAGTGGCTGAATCAGTCTCACATGCAATCGTTCTGCTGCTTCCTGCTTTTGCAACCTCTAATAGAGTGGAGTTTACAAAGTGGTGGCCGCAGATTGTAAGCTGCGTCACGCGAACTGAGAATAAGAAGCATGTATCAGCGGGCCTCCGCGCGTGGCTTGCCTGCTTGCTCGCGCCTGATGCCAGCGAAGTTACGTCAGTGCTGTACTCTGAAGCTGAATCCTACTTTGGACTGTTACAAACTGCCGTTTCAAAAGCGTCGAAGTACGGGCTTCAGATTTTGAGTAAGACTTTCGATATCGCAGACAAACCAATCGACTGCAAGACCATGCATTGGGACCCTGCCGTACCGGGAACTCGTGAGGCATGGGCTCGTTATTCGTCGCTGTGCGATATTCTTGGCGTTGATACGTCGATGCATCAAGCCGAGGACACCTTAGCTGACTTCGTCGTTCTTTTGAGTGAGAACTCGCCCATCCCACCACTTTGGGGCATATCGCTTATCAACGTCGGTATCAGTGCCAGCAACTCCGACGGCATTAAGTCCCTGATCACTAACTTGATTTTGCACCTCAAGCCCGAGCAGTTGCACTCTCTTGTTACCTTCCCGAAATATGTGGCGCACACACTGTATGCCCGCATTCTGCAGACGCCAAACTTTGTTGTCCTGAATGGGCAGTGCCTGCATGCCGAAAACCTGGAGGCGTTTACGCGGAATATGATTCTTGCGTGTCTCGCTCGCTCTGTCGACGCCGCTCGCGATTTCGTGTTTGAGTTGGGTCAGTATTTCACGGCTCGCCCACACTCGTACGAGGCGCCGCGAGTCCTGATCATTCAAGCACTACTCGACACCCTTCCGAGCGGCAGTCTTTCCCAGCGTGAAGTATTGCCACTACAGAACGCTGCTCGGGCTGCGTCTTTGACATACACGTCAAAGGCCATGGCGGATCTTTTTGTTGACCTTTGCGCTAAGCTGGCTTACCGTTGTGGCCCTGAAACAGAACCAGAGGCAGTCAACTGGTACGAAGTGGCCATGTCTGAGGCCGCTGCCGACGGAGCACTGAGCCGTGCGACCTTTGACCACCTTAAGGTCGAAGGAGTGTCCCAGACGCTGCGAAAAGTTGCGCAAACTCAGTCAGGCCCATCTACTTTGATGGACTCGCTTCTTTCCCTTCAACTCGCAGCGCTCACTAATGAAAAGCTCCTAAGCATCGATGAGGTGCGGTCCTTGCTCGAGGCCCAACTAAGCTCGTCAAGGTCAGCGAACAGCGAAGACCGCGCGAAGGTCAACGAGGCAATCGGACTCGCCTTTGATTACATTGAGGAGGCGTCGGCCGACTTGTGCGAGACGACTTTCATGAAATTTGATGCTGTTTACCCGCGCGTTGCTGCCCTGCGTTGCTTCAAGCGGGGAATCACTACTAAAGTCACGGTTGACTTCCTTACCGATCTGTGGGCCCAGATCAAAGAAGTCTCGCTGAGAATCCAGGACCGCCCTCTGCACCACGAATTTATTGAACTTCTCACGAATCCGAAGTTGGTGGAGAAATTGTCGGTAGAAATCTGCTTTGACATTATCGAACAGAGCGCCCAAAGGAAGAACCTACTAGTGCCGCTTGCTCGTGGCGTATCGCGGTTCCACGACGTTGCAGGCGCTGATATGACGGCGGCAAGCTTGGTGATGGCGGAATTGTTCTATTACATCCGCTCAGAAGAGTACACAGTGCAGCTTGAAGAGCTCGTGGCGGAAAGATATGGTGTTAGCGAACATAACTGGGGGGAGCCAGAGAATTTTTCACGCGCTATTGCCGCCCAGTTTTTGGCAACCCATACTCAAAGCAGCGAAGCCGTGGCTAAACACATTCTCGAAAAGGCCAAGCTGGATAAAGTGATTGGCGGCTCATTCGACAATGTTGAGGCGCGCCAGAGAGTGCTATACTATCAAACCCTGATTTTGCAGCAGCGAAGCTGGACTCGAGAATTCGCGCATGAAGTGCTGCGCATAGTAAAGGCCAGTCTCGACGAAGAAGCCTCACCTGCAGCGCGCGTGCATGCGGAGTGGCTGCTTGCATTGATAATAGCCGATCACGACGACTATGAATGTCCAGATTTCGTTCTTGGGAGCCTCAGTGGGTTGGAAGGCAGTATGCACACGCCTCCGAGACTCGTAGGATCGCTAATCCGCATGGCTCTTCTCTTGTACTTTAGCGAGGAAAATGCTTCAGCTGCGACGCTTGGTGAGGGCCTCATTGAGCGTTTGCTTCCACTTGCCACGAGCAACAAAGCAGCTGTGCGCCACCGAGCGATTTCTGCGTTGTATATCGTGAGCAAGTCGGGTAAGGTGCCATTGCATCTGAAGTATGTGGTGGATAGTATCGCTTTGATTAGCGAGTCTGGAGTAAGGAACAGCAGCCATCAAAACGATGCGTATCTCTGGCCCCTCCATGAGACAAGACTCGGTCCCGTATGCGGTGGGGTCTCTAGCACTCTGTTTGATCACACAATGGGTGATACGCTCATGGAGCCCGACTTCATTGTTCTGGGAGACTTTGACTACGGCAAGTGCTGGGGCGGCGAGCCCGTGAAGCTGCGCAAAAATGATATGCCGCGGTCGGTTGCTCGCGACGGCCTGATCAGGGACGCCGTAGAGCAGGCGTCGACGGACTTTAGCTCGCACGTTCAAATCAAGAGTGCGGCTTCGGATCTTGAAACTCGAGCCCAGCGCACATCGCTTGTCGTAGTGGCCACTCTATGTGACAAGCCCGTGAACCTCGGCGCGATCACGCGTCTCAGCGACGCGCTAGGTGTGAGTCTGCTCACGATGCGGGACGTGTCTATTACTAGCGACGGGCAGTTCAAGTCGACGGCGCTGACGGCGGAGAAGTGGATTCCTATCGAACAGGTCAGCGAGGCCGATCTGGGCGACTTCTTGAGGGCGAAGAAGGCGGAAGGATTCACACTAGTTGGCATCGAGCAGACGGACACGAGCCTGAAGCTTGGCCCGAAGCTGCAGTTCCCCGAGAAGACGGTGCTCATGATGGGCCACGAGAAACAGGGCATTCCGGCAGACCTTTTGGCGTTGCTCGACACCTGTATTGAGATCGAGCAGCTCGGTTTTGTGCGCTCAATGAACATCCAAACGGCCACAGCGGTTGTAGTGCACGCTTACAACCACCAGCACGCATCTCATGTTCAGCGCGTAGCATATATACCCGAGGGCAAGTAACTATAGCTTATGATGTATGTACACATGTAGGATATGCAAAGGTTCAGGCCTCGGCCAGCGAGTTTTGCACGGCCGCAGCACACTGCTCGACCAACGAGTAAGCTTCAAATACGAGCTCCGCGTCGAACGGCGCCACATGGGGACCGGAGCCGACATCCAAAGTACGAATGGGGGCGGCAATGCCGCCGTTCTTGAAGGTGATGAAAAGCGAGGCCTCAGCAACTTGCTCCTCGTTCAGCGTTGGATCAACGAACACGTTGTTCCCGATCACGGCAACGATGAACACGAGCGGCGGCGTCCATTCCGGAGGACACATCGGCACGGAAAGGCTCCAGTCGTCGTCAAACTGCGGGATCTCAGCCTCGTCGCTCGACTTCACAATCTCATTTTCAGCATACACGCCGAGCTGTTTCGGCAGCCGCGTCGATTTGAGCGCCTGGAAGACGCCTAGCGACACTAGTGACAGAGGGTGCGACGTATATGAAAGCACCACGCAGTCCACAAACAAGCGAAAGGCATACTTCGGGTTCAGGAGGAGCCGGTCCTGTGTGAGCTCGGGACACGCGTCGAGCACCTGCTTGAGCACGACGGCTAACGAGTTCGGGAGCACCTCGTTGTCGGTTGAGCCGGCGACATCCACAGAGACATCTATGAGATTTGTGTGTTCAGGAACCACCTTTGCCTTGACACCAACTATGCACTCAGACCCGTCCGCGGCTCTTATCCTGGCCGATCCGTTGGCCATGGGCAGCAGATCGACTTCTGATTCGACGGGCCGGAACTGCTCCGCGCGCCGGCTATCTGGACGAACGGCCGCGGCGGATGTGAGAGAGGTTCTTAAATAGTCGAGTTCTGTGACGGAGAGCTCCATTATCACGGCAGCGGTTCAGAATAGTTCGGTTGCCTGCCTGAAATACGCCAGAGCTTTATTTCGGAATGAGTAAGAGTCGCTTTGGCAAAACGATAGTTTAGGCGGTGTAAGCGGCTGCGCGCGATGCGAAGACAAGAAGAAGGAGAAGAAGAAATAGACAAATAAATACGGCGGTCTCCGTTTTTGTTTTCTAGACAATAAATGGTACAAATGCTCTAACAAAAAAAGAAATGTTTAACGTCTTTTGCGCTCCCTTGAATTCGTTTATCGGAGCACCCTACAGGAGCCCTGCTAGTGAGGCTCGTGCTTTGGGTTTACGGATGCGTCCTGCAAAAGAGCAGTGGCCTTTTTAGCTGCGCGCTTCAAGGACACGGCCAGCGCCATCGTGCGCTCGCCGTAGTCGCCGTGCCGGTCGGCCAGGCCGGCCGCCTGTACGCCAGGGCCGGGCGTGTGATTGCGGCCCTTTTGTTTTACGGACCCAAAGTCATCGTCCGTGTCATATACAGGGTCCAGGTCCTTGATGCGGAGCCATGTGTCGCGCAGGGCGTTGTTGCGCGCCAGGCGCCGCCGCTTGCGCGCGCTGCGTTTCTCGCGCACGAGCGCATTGAACTCCTCGAACACGCGGCGGTCCTTTGCGCTGCGCAGCCGCGGCTTCGGCACGGCCAGCGGCGTGTCGATGGTGGCGCCCGCGTCTTCCTGCGAGGCGCCGGCCAGCTCCGCCGCGGGCGAGCCGCTCGAGTTCGGCGAGTCCTCCGCCGAGTTCGACGGGGAGTCCAGAATCGAGAGCCTCTGCAGCGTCATTTGGTTCCCGAACATGATTTCTGCTGGCGTGTCGATGTTTTCCATGCTGACCTCGGCGCTGCTCAACGGCTCCGGCAGCGGGAACTCGTGGCCGAATGGGTTCTTTGCCTGCGACGCCGAGGAGCCCGACTCCAAATACGCCCAAATAAGCCACAGAAATGCCCGGGCCCGAGACTTAGAGGACTTCGTCGTGTCCATGACCAAGTCGAACAGAGAAAACTCTGGGTGGTGGATGAACTGCTTCTCGACCTGCTGCGGGAATGCAGACATGAGGAAGATGAGATTGATGGGGTTCGTAGGGGGCACTGTGGCCGACTGGCGCAGCGTCTCGAGCGTCGTCGGCTCGCCCGACGTCTCGCAGGCGCCCTTCAGGATAGACTTCAGCCGCGGCGCGTCCTGCAGCTGCTTGTAGTCGGCAGTGTCATGCGTTTGGAGGCTCGGGATCGGGTGGTACGTACGCAACAGGGCCTTCATTTCGGGAAAGAAGTTCAGCGTCGTGTTCACGCGACCGAGATTCACGAGCAGGCACACCATGGCAATGCGGATGCCGGCGGGGCGGTCGCCCACGAGCTTCTCGCTCAGCACCTTCGAGCACTTGCTCGAGTGGGCCATGGCGTCCAAGTAGACGTCGGCAAACGTCTGCCGCGCGCCGCCGCGGTACGTGTTCGTGAACGCGGGCGTCGCATCGGTGAATATGGCGTACAGCAGGTCGTACTGGATGTCCGCGCGCCACAGCGCCTCGCCGTCCTTTTTCTTGAGGTGCGGAATCTTGCCGCCGTTGATCATCGACTGGTACGTGCGCCGGTGCGCGCGGCGCCCGCCGTTCGTGCCCGTCGCGTGCGCATGCGCGCTCTGCGGGCTCGCCGACGATGCGGGCGACTGCGCACGGGCCGCAGGCGCGGGCGTGGCGGCGGCGTCCGCGCCGTGGTCAGGAGCCGCAGCCGCAGTCTGCTCGCTCGGAGCCGCAGCAGCCGGCGCCGGAGGCTGGCTCGCCGGAGGCTGGCTCGCCGTCGGTGCCAAGTAGGCTGCGTCCAGGTTTATGGACGCGGAAGAGTTCAGATCCGTCATATCGGCCTGTCCATATAAGTCGCAGGGCGGTGCGAAGTCGGCTGAGGGGCGCTGATTACGGTTTGTTTTTGCGGTCCTCCTGGCTGCAGCCAATGCTGCTGCCTAAGTAATTGAAAATTCCCCTCATTAGATCTTTGGCGATCACCACTTACCTCGCACGTAAGCTAGGCGCGCCCAACCAATATCAGGCTGCCCTACCACGCGGCCCGCCCCCAAAACCGTACGATCCGAACACGGCAAGCTAAAGACGCTGCCTGCTTCGGTTGGCTGGGGGCAGCAAAGTCATTAGGCACCTTGCGGTGACACTGTTTGACCCGAAATTGGTGATTTAAACACTGGATATCGTCCTCAGTGATGAGGACAGTGATGAGGGCGGTCTCGTAAGGTTCTACTACGTACTCATCGTACGCACGCGGCCAATTCTAGCCGCAAATACAAGCAGTTACGCTCGAAAGCGCTAACTTTAAATACTGTACGCACACTCGATAGCCGCATGTCTCGTTCGCACGTCGAATCCTCGCGAGATCCGCACGTGAGCTCGCTTAAGGGTTCGGTCTGGGGCGCGGGCTGGGACGCGCATGTCTGCTGCAGCGGCGGGCTCCGCTGCGGCGCCGAGCCCTGCACGAGTGACCAGAAAATCAGGTTCGTGCTGCACTCGTTAGCTGCGCAGGGGGCGAGTTCGTAACCAGTTTGTAACCACTCTGGCGCGAGTCAAACCTCTGCTTAAATACCGAATGTACTATTACTATGTGCCGCACGCGAATTTATGAAAGAGAGGCACTCAAGATTATGCGTGCCTTGACGCGAAAACCACTGAGACGGACTAGGAAGTGATTACTTCGGCAAAGAGACGGGTGAAACAGACCCTGAGTCTTTTGTCACCGAATTGATGCGCGTTGCTGGCTCCTTCTCAGCCGCACTGACTGGAGCCGCAGCTGGCGCAGGCTTCGGCTCAGACTCGCTTACGCGCGCCCTCTGAGGCTGCGAGTGAGCGACAGTAGCTTTTGAGCCTCGTGGAGGCTGTCCGTTCCGAGGCAGTGCGCCTGCCCTGCGTTCTACGTCTGCATTTGTCGAGCGATAGTACTCGCGAGCTTCGTCCGGCGAGTACCGGGCTTTACGAAACACATATACAGCGTGAAACAGCCCACCTAATGGCACAAAAAGGCCAATCAAGTAGTTTTGCCAGAAAACGCCGGTGCAGAAGCCGAACTCGATGCCGACCGCAATGTACGGGAATATAAGGCTCAGCACAATGAGCCAGAAGTAGCGCTGTCTAGAGTCGGCCACGGTAGTCATTTAACGGAGTACAGCTAGTTCTAGAACCGCTTTATATACTAAATTCAGTGATGGCCCGGGATGGTGTGGCTGCGGGGAGGTGGGTGGGTTTGGTGCAGATCAACAACATGCATGCGAATGACGCGCGACTTCACCTCAACCTGCCCAGGAGTGTCACTCCCTCACTTCGCGTCGCAATGTGATGTGGTCATGGGCATTTCGACGGAGCTAGTTTCGCGAGTATGGGTGGCCTCCAGGCGCTTAAAGGCTCGAATTCGAGTCGTTCTGTAAACAGCAAAAAATGAGCGCTCGCTTGACGAGTCTTCCCAACTGCGGCCGTTTCAACCACGGTGAGCCCATGTCACACTTCCTCGAACGCTGTCATAAAGGTGCGTCTGGCTGCATTATCCGAAGGCGGCGAAGCATGCTGGGCCAACCGAGGCGGTAACTCTAAATCGGCCTAGTTAATGAACATACCAGTGCGAGTCAGCGCCGCTTCCGCACCCGGCAGTAGAACATGAACACAAGCTACTCAAAGGTGCTACTCAAAAAAGCACGTACTCTTCAATAAGCCTGAGGAAAGTCGTCTCATTTGTCTAAGGTGATGATAAGACTTGTCTTATCCGTCAGCTCGTGCGCACCGCTCGCTTTAAAGTCGCAAATCACAGATAGAAGTTAGCTATTTACGAAACATTTACAGCTCGCCGGAGTTCGTGATCTCGATCTTCTTCGACGTGCGGCCAGTGCCGGAGCCGAAGGACTCGATCTTCTTCACGACGTCGAAGCCTTCAGTGACCTCGCCGAAGACGACGTGCTTGCCGTCGAGCCAGGGCGTCTCGACGGTCGTGATGAAGAACTGGCTGCCGTTCGTGTTGGGGCCGGCGTTGGCCATGGAGAGCAGGCCAGGGCGCGTGTGGCGCTTCTCGAAGTTCTCGTCAGGGAACTTGGCGCCGTAGATGGACTTGCCGCCCGTGCCGTTGTGGTTCGTGAAGTCACCGCCCTGCAGCATGAACTGCGGGATGACACGGTGGAACGACGAGCCCTTGTAGCCGAAGCCCTTCTCGCCCGTGGCCAGGGCGCGGAAGTTCTCGGCCGTCTTCGGAACGACGTCGTCGTAGAGCTTGAAACTGATGCGGCCGAGCGCCTGGCCGTCAGCGGCGGTGTCGAAGAAAACCTTGTTGCCCATTCTGAAAGAGGAGTTACTGAACTGGCGGATACCTAGTTTGTACATTTGGAGGCTAGGCGGGCCGCAGTGGTTTATATGTGTCTTCGGCCAGCGGTTTACTGGGCAGGGGCACAAAGGCCCGCTAGTGGGTGGGGGGTAACCTAGGGCTAGGTTCTTAACGTGCACGAATGCTTCGATGGGGTTCCACCGGGCGACAGAACTCGAGGATGTGCAGATCGGCTAGGGCTAGCGAGTGGATACGGTGCAGTACAGCTATTGGGCGTCTCAGCTCGGCCCACGAAACGTCGATTAGCTCTGCGGCAGACGCCTACAAACTCGGCTCTGTGCACCCTGCCAGCCTGTCCAGAGTGACTAACGCGTGATGTCATCGGCAGTTGCGAGTGCACGTGCAAACGGCCAGTCGCGTGACCTAGCGCTTAGGCTGGGGCTGCGCCCAAGCCCTTGCTCGCACCTCTGCAGGGCCGGCGCCTGCTCCGCGTAGGCCGGCCCGCATTAACGGCGGCCTCCTTGAGGATGATGACGACCCTGCATGGGTTGCGGATGCGGACTTAAAATAGCACAATTACTTCCCGAAGTCGGGCTCTCATTCGGGCTACGCAGCCCGAGTTCTGCGAATTCGCGTCCAGTGTACGACATATATACGACGAAGCGGCAATACTTTTAGGAATTGCGGGGCGGTGCGGCAGTCTGCATTCTCGAAATCCGCAAGCCACTTCCGCGCGTGCCCATTGGGCCGTGCTTCGCCGATCCTTCAAAAGTTAGCGACGCATAGCTTACAATTCAGCGGTCTGCGGCGAGGCGCTTTTTAGGCACTTGCACTGCGAGGGAGGAAGTAGACAAAAATAAACAGAAATAAACGCGCAATGACCTAGATGTGTCGAGCCGGTTCTTTGTCGACCAATTAGAACGATAAAAAATAAAAAACAAAAAAGTAATCTAAATATTCTAGCTACAAATCACTTCTTCAGGATGGTCACGACATCCTCGTCCTGGAGGACGTGCGTGAGGCCGACGTGCTGCGGCTGGTGCTTCACGCTCGTGCCGTAAACAACGGCGTTCTTGAAGTCCTCGACCAAGCTCTTGTGGATCGCATTACAGAAGTCCTCGACCGTGCAGCGGCCCTGCCGCAGCACAATCGGCTCTTCGTAGTCCGGCTGCGCGCCCTTCGGCTTTGTGTACACGCGCACGAGGCTGAGGTTCTGCCACATGCACTCGAGCAGCTCGTCCAGATTCCAGGTGTTCTCGCTGCTTATGGGCACGCAGTTCGGGATCTGCATGAGAAGGTCGAGCTCCTCGATCGAGATGCTGTCGATCTTGTTCAGCACGTACACGACGGGCACGTAGAAGCGGTTGTGCTCCTCGAGGACGTCGATGACGTCGTCGATCGTTGCGTCGCAGCGGAAGGCAATCTCGGCGCTTGTGATGCGGTACTCGCCCATGACGGCGCGCACCTCGTCGTGGTCGAGGTTTGTGAGCTGCACCGTGCTCGTGATGCTGATGCCGCCCTTGTCCTTCTTGCGGAACACAATGTTCGGGCGCTCCTTGTTCACGCGGATGCCAAAGCCCTCGAGTTCCCGCTCAATGATCTGCTTGTGCTGCAGCGGCTTGTTCACGTCCAGAACAATGAAGATGAGGTTGCACGTCCGCGCCACGGCAATGACCTGCTTACCGCGGCCCTTGCCGTCCTTGGCACCCTCAATGATTCCAGGCAGATCCAGCATCTGGATCTTCGCGCCACGGTAGCGGATGATGCCCGGCACCGTCGTCAGCGTTGTGAACTCGTACGCGGCCGCTTCGGACTGCGTGCCCGTGAGCTGCGACAGCAGCGTCGACTTGCCCACGGACGGGAAGCCGATGAACCCAACCGACGCAACGCCCGTGCGGGCCACGTCGAACCCGATGCCGCCACCGCCGCCACCGCTCGACGGCGTGAGCAGCTCGCGCTTCAACCGCGCCAGCTTCGCCTTCAGCTGGCCGAGATGGAACGACGTGTTCTTGTTTTTTTGCGTCCGAGCCATCTCGGACTCGATCGCCTTTATTTTATCTACTGTAGTCGCCATCGTGCAAATTCAAGCGCGGCCGTGCAGATGTGTGAAGTAAACACGGCGCGGGACTTAACTAGTTAGCTGCCTCAAATCAGAAGAAAAAAACCGCCCGTCACATGCCAGCAACCTTGCCCGGGCACGGCCTCAAATTTTGGCCTGCTTAGAGAGCCGGCCGCTGGCCTGCTTAGATAGCCTGCCGCTGTTTAGCGGCAGTCACCCCTCTCTATCTGCCTGCCCCTACGCCTGCGCCGCGCCATACGCCTACAAATTTTTCAGCAGTCGCCTCATTAATAAAACTATTTGTAGCCGGCCAGAAGCAGGCACCACAGGTATATCCCCACACGACCATACACAATGGGGAAAAAGAGCAAGTCGAAGAGCGGAGGAGACATCTGGGATGAGGATCCGGAGCTTGCCGACCAGCCCGAGGCCGAAGAGTTCGGCGTTGCGGCCGAGCCCGCGCCGGAGCCGGCGGCCGACGACGAGCCTGAAGAGGACGGCCTTTTAGCCGCGCTGCAGCGCTCGAAGGCAAAGAAGGGCAAGCGCGACGAGGAAGCCGAGGCTGCTGCTGAGTCTGCGAAGTCCGAAGGCGCGATCCAGGTGAAGTCCAAGAAGGAGAAGGAGCGCGAAAAGAAGGAGCGCGAGAAGGCGAAGAAGAAGGCCGCTGCTGCGCGCAAGGCCGCGTCGCAGCAGAAGCCGAAGGCCGAGCCCGAGTCCGAGGAGGCCACGCCTGACGCCGAGACGCCAGAGGGCACGCCGGGCCCGAGGACGCGTCTGCGTCCGCCGAGGACACAACGAAGACGGCCGCTGCTGCTGCTGCCGCAAAGGGCAAAGGCAAGAAAAAGATGAACCCCGTGCTCGCCGCCCTGCAGAAGAAGCAGGCCGAGAAGGAGGCTGCCGAGCGCGCGAAGGCCGAGAAGGCCGCGGCCGCGGCCCGCGCTGGCGAGGAGGCTGCGCGCCGCGCCGCCGAGGAGGAGGCCGCCGAGGAAGAGGCGCGCCGCCTCAAGCGCGAGCGCAAGAAGCAGCGTGACGAGCAGCTCAAGAAGGAGGGTAAGTACATGACGAAGCGCCAGAAGGAGCAGGCCGCGCAGCTCGCGCGCCGTCGCGAGCAGATGCTCGCCTCGGGCGCCCTTGTTGGTGGCACCCTTCAGAAGGATAAGAAGGAGTCCACGCCGGTCCGCACGCCGGAGCCGCAGAGCGCGCCCGCCGCGGCGAAGCCCGAGCCCACGGCGAAGCCTGAGGAGAAGGAGAAGCCCGCCGCCGCCGCCGCCGCCGCTGCTGCTGCTGCTGAGGTTGCTGCTGAGGCGACCGAGGCGAAGAAGGCCGAGACGGCTGCCGCACCAGAGGCCGCGAAGGAGGACGACACTCTGCTCAGTGACTGGGAGGCTGGTCTGTCCGACTCAGACTCTGGCGAGCAGGACAACACAGACAAGCAGAGCACGGAGGAGCCGACGACGCCTGAGTCCGAAGCCGCAGCCACGTCTGGCGCACACAACAAGGGCCAGGACGGGCCGCACAAGGAGCCGACGGCGAACGAGCTGCTCCATCATAAGGCCGACTCGAAGAAGCGCGCCGAGCTCGAAAGCAAGCGCGATGCGCGCCATAAGAAGGCCGTCGCCGAGGCCTCTGAGTCTAACCTGCGCTCGCCCATCTGCGCCATTCTGGGCCACGTCGACACTGGTAAGACGAAGCTCTTGGATAACATGCGCAAGACAAACGTGCAGGCTGGCGAGGCCGGTGGAATCACGCAGCAGATTGGTGCTACTTACTTCCCGATTGACATGATCAAGAAGAAGACGGAGACCATGGAGAACCACGTCAAGCCCCAATACAACGTGCCGGGCCTGCTCATTATCGATACGCCCGGTCACGAGAGTTTCACAAACTTGCGCTCGCGCGGTTCGTCACTGTGTAACATTGCCATTCTCGTCATCGACGTCACGCACGGACTTGAGCCGCAGACGCTGGAGTCCATTCGACTGCTGCGCGACCGCAAGACGCCCTTCGTGGTTGCTCTGAACAAGGTCGATCGTATCTACGGCTGGGAGTCCACGCCGAACAACAACTTCCGTGATGCGCTGGCCGCTCAAGACGAGGGTACTCAACGCCGGTTCGAGGACCGTCTCGAGATTACGAAGGTGTTGCTTGCCGAGCAGGGCTTCAACTCCGAGGTCTACTACAAGAATAAGAACATGTCGCGCTACGTGTCCATTGTCCCCACGTCCGCCGTGAGCGGCGAGGGTGTGCCGGACCTGCTCTACCTCCTGCTCGAGCTTACGCAGTCGCGCATGTCTAAGCAGCTCATGTATCTGAGCGAGCTCGAGGCCACGATCCTCGAAGTCAAGGTTGTCGAGGGTCTTGGAACCACGATCGACGTCGTACTTTCGAACGGTGTTCTCTACGAGGGAGACCGCATTGTCTTGTGCGGTAATAACGGCCCCATTGCCACGAACGTGCGAGCACTTCTCACGCCGCAGCCCGCACGCGAGCTGCGCATCAAGTCGCAGTACGTGCACCACAAGGAGGTGAAGGCCGCCCTTGGTGTCAAGATTTCGGCGAACGATTTGGAGCACGCCATTGCCGGCTCGCGCCTGCTGCGCGTGGGCCCTAACGATGACGAGGAGGACCTGAAGGACGACGTCATGGACGACATGAGCGGACTGCTCGACTCCGTGGACAAGAGCGGTGAGGGTGTCTGCGTGCAGGCGTCCACTCTTGGCTCTCTTGAGGCTCTGCTCGACTTCCTGAAGGATATGAAGATTCCCGTTATGTCCATTGGTCTCGGCCCCGTGTTCAAGCGTGATGTCATGCGCGCAACCACGATGCTGGACCGCAAGCGCGAGCTTGCACTTATGCTCTGCTTCGACGTGAGGGTCGATAAGGAGGCCGAGCACTACGCTAATGAGCACGGTATCAAGATCTTCACGGCCGACATCATTTACCACTTGTTCGACGAGTTCACGAAGTACCAGGAGCAGCTTCTCGAGCAGCGCCGTAAGGATACGATCCACGACGCTGTGTTCCCCTGTGTGCTGAAGACCATCCAAGTCATCAACAAGCGGAACCCGATGATCATTGGCGTGGACGTGGTTGAGGGCAGCGCCCGAATCGGTACGCCCATTGTCATTGTGAAGCCGGACCCCACAACGGGCCAGAAGCTCACGTACCCGCTGGGCCGCATCCAGTCGATGGAGGTCGACCACAAGCCGAAGGATGTGGTGCGCAAGGGCCAGGCGAACGCCGGTGTTGCCGTGCGTCTCGACGCCGGCAACATGACGCACATGCCGACTTGGGGTCGCCAGATCGAGGAGAAGGATCCCCTGTACTCGCTCGTGACGCGTAAGAGCATCGACGTGCTGAAGGACCCTGCATTCCGCAATGACGTTGCACGAGAAGACTGGCTGCTTCTCAAGAAGCTGAAGCCTATTTTCGATATCAAATGAAGTATGCTATAGCTTTATAGGTAACGAAAGATGGTGATAATTTCTCGGAGTAAATAAAATAGGCGATGAGAACGTGGCGTGAAATGCCTAGCTGAACTATCGTTAAAGCGTCCTTTGTCTGTCATTGTCGCCTTCGGGTTGTGTGACCAGCCGTTGTGAAAGGTGTGGGCATGGGTTTCTTGCGTCAAGGCTTTTGGCGCGAACAGACAATGCAGGGTCGTGTTTACTAAGGACTGAGCGCGCTGTGCGATAAGATGCATGACGGATTGTGACATCTCGCGAACGCACCGCTTGCACTGTCACCGTCTGCGGCTCGCACGCCATGGATAGTGTCCATTGATTGTGCTAAAATCTGAAGAAATACACCTGTTGTCCAACGTACTACCCTGGATACAAGATTCGGCACTCTGCTGTTCGCCCGATCCATTGGCAAAAAAAGAAAAAGGATGCCGCCTAGTTCATAAAAGAGGTAAACCCGGTTTGTTTACGGCTCTGAGAAGCAACGGAATATGGCACCGCGGAATTAAGCTATATGAGTTGTCTCGTCTTGTGTATGGCTGCTGGGCTGTATGAAGGTATCGTAATGCATACAGCCGTATTAACTGCGAGGAATCTTGTTTCGTTTTTCTCGAAAAAAAGCAGGTTTATGTGTGCACTGAAATACCCTGTAAAGGTAGTAGTACGAGTGAGTTGTAGATAGGCGGCATATACTGCTTGAATAAGGAACACAGGTGGGGCTTCTGAGCCTGCAAGCATCCAGGTTGAAGCAACACTGATAGGGATATAAAGTACAGTCCAGCTATTTTCTAGAGATACAATAAGGGTATACCTTTAATTGAGTGGAAGTCCGAGAGCGCAGCGGCAGAAACGACCGGGGCGAACGCAGCACTTATCTATGAATTTTGACCGAGCAGCCGAGGCGGCGCTCCAGCAAAGCAATTTAGCGTTGCGGGTGCAAACTCAGAGCCTAGGGTGCCCCGCATTTCTATGATCTAGTGCAATTGCTACGACGTGCAATGCGAGTGAACGGCTCACGCAGGGTCAAGGGTTATGACGGACACGTGCAGGCGTTACATGCCATAAGCGATCAGTTAGCCGCCCGGGCGGGCCAATATCTGCATGGCAGTTATCATAGATTAAAGCGCTCGATGAGAATGGGAAGAGCTAGCCAGCCACTCTAAGAGACAGCGATGTACGAGAGCACGAAGTAAGTGATCATACTAGGGTGTAAGACCGAAGATGCTTGTCGAGCGCCGCAACAAAGGCTACACAAAGGCTACACACCCGCTGCGGCGCTGCGGTTAATTCCTCGTGACTAACGACGAACCCACGACCGCGCGATTTGCATTCAGTCTTAGACTCGCTTACCCGTGCCCTCGTTCCCACCCTGCGCTGAGTCACCCAAAAATCTACATGCCTGGTTCAGGCAATAGCTTTTTACTCTTCGAAGTCTGCCTTGAGTGTGTGCTGCTGGTTCCATCGCTTTGGCCATAAACACGTAGGCGCAGTTCAGTCGCATTCTATCCCAAGTGCCGACTTCACCGGCGCCTGCCATTTGATACCCCCCTCTGATTGCGCTGTGATTCTTGCTTCCTGCAATCCCCATTGAACACTGAAGCAACAGCTTGTATGCCCGACGTCCCCAGTATTTACACTACAATGGGTGTACCCGAGACTCCGCAGATGCAGCAGGGCTCGCACTGGGGCTCTCCCGTGTCGGATTCGCCGACGTCGCCGGACTCTCCTGCGTCCCCGCTCTCGCCAGTTACCCCGCATTCGCCCCCGCTCCGTGCGCCATTGCTCGACCACCAGGTCACTGTAGTTGGCCAGGACTCGCCACAGCTCCTTGGCCGCCTGTCGCGCGCTGCGTCTGTGAAGCGCCAGGCGAGCTTGCGCCGGCGCAAAGTCGGCGAGCTCGCCGTTGGCTCCGAGATCGGCCACGGTGCGTTCTGCCGCACGTACCAGGCCTTCGGCCCCCAGGGCATGTTCGCCGTGAAGCTGCGCCTGCCGAGCACAGAGCCGTCGCTGTTTCAGAACGAGAACGCCGTTTTGACGAAGCTGCACAAGAAGCAGCCGCCGAACGTCGTGCAGTTTTTCCCTGAGCTCGGGGACGGCACCGAGAGCCTTGTGTTCAGCTTGTACGAGTCGAACCTGGCGTCGTACGTACGGTCGCCGCGGTTCAGCATTGCGCTCGAGGATATGAACTTCTTCGACTTCCGGACCATGACGCAGCCCGTTGTGGGCCTTGAGCGCTGGCTGCGCTGGGCTCGGCAAATGGTCACTGGGCTCGCTGATATCCATGACGAGAATATTGTGCACGCCGACTTCAAGCCCGATAATGTGCTTGTGGCCGACGACAACTGTTATATTGCCGACTTCAGCGGCGCAATAGACCTCGACGCGAACCCAGCATCGCTCATTTCGCACGAGATCGTGTCTGGCATTGCGTGGTCGCCCGTGTTCACGGACCCGCTTGTGCGGACGGGAGAGCGCCTTCCTTCGTTCGGCAGCGACGTTTATGCCCTGGGGCTTGTGCTCGCGTTCTGCGCGACGGGCCTCGAGCCATACAGTGAGGCCAAGAACCCTACGCAAAGGCTCATGTGGATGGACAAAATCGCACCGCTCGACAGCTACGAGCACGAGAGCCGCCAGAGGCTCGAGCGCGTGCAGCCGATCATCCAGATGTGTCTACAGCGCCAGAGCCTGGGCGACGTGGGTCGCTGCATAGATGGCCTCATTGAAGCCCAATAATGCGGCGGGCTACGTCCTCCGTGGCCGCTCGACGCGTTCCGCTCTTTTCCGCCCGCATCGTGCTTATTTATTAGATACCCCCCGCCTGTAACACTAGTCCTGCACACGTACCCTAGACTAGTGGTTTTCCTGCATTTCAGCGGTTTGTTCGTCGCAACTCCGGCACAACACCACAACACCATGGTCAAAGTGGCCCGCACTAGTCTCAGTGTTTTGCGGAAATTGCGAGGACATAACTCCATGTACTTCGGTCTATTTGCTCGGCGCTTGACACGGACCGAACAAACGACGAGTAGCTCCGAGACCGACTTATTTATTAGTGCGATAGGACATAGCTCTTGGAAGGGCCGCTCTTAGGCGAGGCCGACCCATTCCTGCCCGGAATTTTGCCTTCACGCGCTAGTACAACTGGGCTCGCTTAGTGGAGCAGCCTTATGCTGGGGACGAACCACCGCACAAACCGCCGCACGAACCGCTGAATGAACCGCCGAATGAACCGCCGCACAAATTGATGAGCAAAAGGCTACACAAACCGCTGGGCATTCAAAACGCAGCACAACAAACCGCTAAACAAGGAACCCCCCGCACTTCGGCACACCATATGGCGACAAAACCAGCCCAGAGACAGGAAGAGCGCGCCAAAGTCGCTCAAGAAACGCAATTGAGGCTGGCGGAGATGGCGGCGCTCGTGCAGGAGCACGAGCGGGAGATGGCGCTGGAGAACGAGCGCCACGAGTCCGAAATGCACCGCCTGAACTGGGAGCTCGAGCTGCTGCACAACCAGCGATACATGCTCGAGGACCGGCTCTCGGCCCAGAAGCGGGTGCAGAATGCACGCATGGCCGATGCGCGGGCCGAGTTCGAGATGCGCATCAGGATTCTGGAGCGCGCCCTGCGCGTGGCCAAGGAGGAGTCGCTCGGCAGCGACACAGAGGGCCCCAATTCTGCAGCCTACAAAACAGTCTAGAAAGCTACCTAGTTTCTCGCGTGGAGTAATTCTGGCGGAGGCTGCGGGGCCACCAGGCCATTTGTGCGGAGCCTTTCGCGGCGCGTGCGCACCGCCCAACCGCCGCAGCTCGGCTCGGACCCTAACCAGCCCGGTTTAGCTGAGCGCGTGAAATTTCAGCGCGGCATCCGCGGTCGTCCTGGATTAGTCAGGTATTTTTTTTAGTAGGCCCATCCTTCAGCTACCCGATCGCGATTCAAGAGCGCATGAACGCTGGCCAGTCCGGCATGGAGCCGCCTCTGCCAGCCAATGGGTATGCAAGACAAGGCAGTGCCGACGCCAGCCACGACGATGCGGATCTAGACACTTTGCTCGCGGGCCAACCGCTGGATATGAGCCTCAAGCGCGAGCTCGAGCATCTCGACAGCATTGACCTCGATACCGGAATTGGCCGCCGGTCGGGCTCCGAGACCCGCGAGTCGACGCCTGGGGCCGCCGTGCGCAACCCGCTGGCCGCGCACAGCCCCGATTGGGACGCTGAGCCCGCAGGCGGCCACGCGAATGAGGCCGGCCACATGGGCGGCTCAAATGCGCGTAACGAAGCAGACCACACGCGCGAGGGCGCCCTTCAGAACCAGCCAAATCCATCGGGCCATTCCGATCACACAAGCCTCTCGGCCGACGCAGGCCACTCGGACTCCGGCAGCGGCGCGGACCACGCGGCGAGTATAGGCGCGTCGGCGCCAACAACGCCCATGAGCGCCGCGCAGAATCCGGAGCTACTTGGCGAGATCCCGGACTTGCCGCTCATCACGGCCATGGAAGACGACGGCGCAAATAGCGCGAACCGAGTGAGCGCGTATGCGCGGCTCGATTTCGAGTCATTCACATTCTATGTACAAACACTGCAGGTCGTGCTCGGCCGCAAACCCGAGCACGGCGGGAGCCAGGCCGACGTGGATGTGCACCTCGGCCCGGCAAAGGCCATCTCTAGGCGGCACGCAAAGATTTTCTACAACTTTGCAACGCAGAGATTCGAACTCACTGTCATTGGCCGCAACGGCGCCTTCGTTGGCGACGTGTTCGTAGAAACAGGCAGCACGGTGCCGCTGCGCGACTCCACAAAGGTCCAGATCGGCCAAATCGCGTTCAACTTCGTGCTCCCTCTGCAAGGAGACGAGCGCGAAACAGGCCAGAACACACCGCTCGAGGACGAGGTCGAGATCGAGGAGACTGGTAGCGATTCAGAGGAGCACCACCACCAACACAAAAAACCAGAGGCCAAGGGAAGCAAGATAGGCAGTGAAAAGGGCCGCGGCGGCAAGCTGAAGCAACGCACGCAGTCCCAGACTGCAAAGGCAAAACCAGCGGCTCATATTCCCGACAAGAACCCACATCCTCTTGCTCCGAGCGGGGCCGCCCCAACCACCGCGAGTAAAAACGGCCGCGGAACGCCGCCAGTCATGGCGTCTGCGACGTCGCAGCTCGCAGCGAGCCCGCCAACAAGCTCGCGCCCGCCGTCGCGACCGCAGTCACAGACCAGCTCACGCTCGCATTCGAGCTCGCATTCGAGCTCGCATTCGAACTTGCAATCAAGTGTCGGCTCTAATGTCCAGCCGAACCTGCACCCGTTGCTTCAACCGCAGACTCAATCCCAGTCGCACGTCCAGCAGTCACAGCCGCGTTTCCAGTCGCCGGTGCCGTCTTTGTCGCAGCAGCAGCAGTCTCCATCTCACCCACATATTCAGCCGCAGGCCCAACAATCAGCGCCAGCGCCATCGAGACCAAAGCCGAAGCCAAAACCGGTGAAGAAGGAAGACGAGAACAACTTGTTTGCCCAGACGTCCGCCGACCAGGCGGTCGAGTCTGCCATCGCTAGCCTGCCGGAGATGGCTGGCTTCCGCAGTGACAGTATCCAAACAACTCATCAACCGGCGTCGCAGAATCACGCAACGTCGGAGCTTGAGGGCCTGAACGCTTTGTTGCAAAATATGCCTGGGTTCCCGGACCGCGGCGGAAACACGGGACAGCCCGCAGCGGCTCCTCAGCCCACGGTTCCGGGCTACACTAATGTCCAAGATCTGCCAGAGCTCCAGCCAGGCTTGCTTGGCCATCCTGACAATGCTATAAACACGGGGAATCACCACTTATCTGAGAACCAGCAGTGGTCGCATGCTAACCAGTCAACACAGGTTCCTCAGAGCCTCCAGGGACTGCAGGGCCTGCAGTCCAGCTTACAGAGTCTACAGGGACTGCAGGGACTGCAGGGCATACAGGGCTTGCAGGGGCTCCAGGGCCTCGAAGGATTACAGAATCTACAAAGCTTACTCGGGCTGCCTGGCTTCAATAATATGCAGCCCGCTCCGGGTCTTGGGTCTCTGCCACAGATGCCACAGTCGAAGCCGCTGCAGCAGAAACAGAAGCGAAAGCCGAAGCGTGAATATAGGCCCGACGAAATCCCTGAGCAGTACCGAACCAAGCCGTCCCATTCCTACTCGCATCTCATTACGGCGGCTTTGCGCGACCGGCTACCCGTAATGCCAGACGGCACGCCGAGCGGCCTCTCGCTGGCGGACATCTACGAGGCCATTATGGATCTGTTTCCTTACTACCGGTACTGTGCTCCGGGCTGGCAGAACTCGGTGCGTCATAATCTTTCGAGTAGCAAGAGCTTCCGCAAGGTCAGCAAGGAAGGAAAGGGCTGGCTGTGGGGTCTTGACGAAGCATACCTCGCCGAGAAGGAAAAGCAGCGCCAGCGCGCTTTAGCCAGACAACAGCAGCAGGCGCTGGCGCAGCAGCAGGCCATGGCACAGCAGCAAGCCCGAGAACAGGCGCGTGAACAAGCGCGGCTGGCCCAGCTTGCCCGTGATCGTGAGCGCGAGGCTGAGCAGCGCCAGATTCTGGCCGAGCGGGCGCAGCGCGCGGCACGCGCCGGCGTGCCGTTGCACACTTTGAACGCAACGCTCGGAATGTCTTTCAAGCCAACGGACGCGCCGTCTCTGGAGCCGCCCGCGCCGGCGCAGCAGCCAGCGCGGACCGCCAACCCTACTGTGCTGCCTGCCGAGACGGTGAAGCTGCTAGCCGGACTACAACAGCATGTACAACAAAAGCTGGCTAGCGAGGGCCAGCCTCCACTGAACCCGCAGCTCCTGAGTAATGCACTTGCAGTTGTTATTGCGCAGACGGCAAAGAAAGCCGGCGGCCTGCAGCATCTGGCGTCGGTGCTGCAGCAGCCCGACGCAGTGCAGAAGCTCTTAACCCAGGCCATGCAGCTTCTGAGGAGCACACAGAGAGTCCCGTCTGCCCCCGGCAGCAGCAGCAGCACACCAGTGACGCAGTCACCCCAGCCGGAGACAAGGTTCCCCGAGCCGAGTAGCACGCTGCCATCGGAGGCCCAGGTGAAGGCGCAGCCACATGTGCAGAGCACGGCATCACAAGCGCCAGTGCCTAGTCAACATGCACAGCCGCACATTCTACAGCCACAGGCGCCCATCAGCGGAGCACCGGCCAGTGCTCAACCAAGCCAGACTGGCGAAGGCGAACACACGCCTGCGCCGAATGCGCAAGCATCGCAACTGGGCCCGCAGCCGAACCATACGCAAGTCACAAAGGTAGACGATGCTGGCAGTCCCGTGGTTGTGTCGGTTCAGAGTACTTCCTCGACCGAGGTGGCTGGTTCACTGGCGCCAAGCGCGCAACTTGAGAGCAAACCGGTAGCCGAGCAGCCGGCTCAGGGCTCAGCAGCTGCGGCAGCCAATGCTTTGGTCGCACCCAACAACGCGCGAGCCTCTTCTGCACCGGAAGTCAAACTGGACGCATCCCAAGCGGCGCCGCCGTCCGCTGCCGCGTCGCCTCAGAAGCCGGCAGCAGCCGAGCCCGCTGTGTCTCAGCCGGGGGACGCATCCCAGCAAACAACAATTACATCGCATCCCGATAGCAGGTCTTCGAGCCAAGCGGCCGAAGAAGCAGCCCGAAGCAGCTCGAACGGATCCACTCAGCAGGCCAAGCCCGCCAAAAAGCCACCCAGTCTCGAGAAGATATCGGAGATTTTGGCCAAGGCCGAGGCGATTCCGAACCCGACGCCAGAAGTGAAGGGCATGATCGAGAAGCTAAAAACCCACAAGCGGCAGCTCGAGCTGAAGCGGTCTGCCGAGACTGCGCTCCCGAGCAGCTCCGCCCCAGACGCGCCTGCTCCCAAACGCCAGGCCGTCGAATAGATATTTATTGTTTGAACCCACCTCTTATTTATCGCCTTTTTTTTTTTCTTTGTACAAAAGTAATCAAAACGCCAAGTTTCTCTCTAACTTATTAAATTTATGGTACAAAGAACGGCGCTAGCAGGCTTAGCAGGCTTAGCAGGCTAAGCAGGCTAAGCAGCGCCCGCTGAGATGCGCGGTCTGGCCTTCGAGCAATGTGCCGCAGCAACATCGGTTCTCCGCTAGCGCGACAAACGCCCCAAGATGTTGTGAACAATAACACAGGGCGCGGACCTGTTGTTCCGCTCGGCGTGGGCATGCCCTAAACCAGAACGACAATCGCAGGGTTTGCACTAACGACCGCCTGCACCAGAGGCTCACACCAAATTCATGCTCAAAGATACCCGGGTGTTTAGCCTTTGGCAGTACCCATGTCATAGCGCCCGCAGCGCAGCGTCGGCCCGCCGCGCGTCTGCGATTTACCCTAATTCCAGTCTATCTTCGATAAGCTTGCGTCAGCGTATGGTGATGATGCAATTAATAACCCTGCTAAATCGGGATCCCGATAAAGGGCTCATGCGCGGCGAGCTCGACTCACAAGTATTTGTACTGGCCCGCGACGTGCGTTTCCTCTAGCGGAACTTCTTTTTGTAATGGGTCGACTTCCAGCGATTTTCGTGGGCCACGGATCGCCTGCCAACGCGATCATGGACAATGTGTTCACCGAGGCGTGGGCCGAGTTGGGCAAGAAGCTGCCGAACCCGAAGGCCATTCTCGCCATCAGCGCCCACTGGTACGTTCCGAAGCAGACCATGGTCACGGCAATGGCGCAGCCGGAAACGATCCACGACTTCGGGCGCTCGCTGCCGCCGGCGCTGTTCGACCAGGTCTACGCGAGCCCCGGCTCGCCCGAGCTCGCCAAGCGCGTGCAGGAGCTCCTACAGGGCTTCGGCGGCTCCGGCGTGCAGCTCGACCATGAGTGGGGCCTCGACCACGGAACGTGGGCCGTGCTGCTGAAGATGTACCCGGAGTGCAACATTCCTGTGATCCAGCTCAGCATCGACAGCCGCGAGCCGGCCGAGTACCACTACGAGCTGGGGCAGCGCTTGGCGCCCCTGCGCGACGAGGGCGTGCTCATACTCGGGTCCGGCAACGTCGTGCACAACTTCAAGTACCTCGAATGGGACGCCGGCCCGAGCATGCACAGCCTCGACTGGGTCGAGGAGTGGTGCGGCTACGTAAAGGACGTCATTTCAGACCCCGAGGTCGACCGCAGCATTGCCGCCAAGCACCCGCTCGTGCAGTGGGAGCAGCACCCGCTCGGGCTGAAGGCGAACCCGTCGCCGAACCACTGGCTGCCGCTGCTGTACGTCCTGGGCACCGCAAACGCTACAGAGCCGATCCACGTCGAAGGCGAGGGCTTCGAGGGAGGCTCGCTGGCTATGATGAACATAGTGGTTGGCTAGCGCGCCCAGAGTACTGTAAAAATGTAAGCGGCTGTGAACCCAGGGCCTCACTGCGGCGTAATTTTTGCTTCTGTGCCGCGTTCGACCTTGTTGCCGTGCCCCTTTTTCTTTCTTAATTGGCTGCCAAATTTCAGGACGCCACGGCTACACTGACCTAGCGATAGAAGCAGCTGCACATTCGCATGAAGACGCCGGCCCTGTGCGGTCCGAATTTAATACGCGTGCTGTACAAGTATGGCGAGTGCCCCAAAAGCCTGGTGAAGAATAAATAATAAGTTACTATAATACAAAACTCAGTGTCGTTGCATTGTCATTATGGCATTTGCAGCTTCTTCTCGTACTCGAGTGCGCGCACGCGCGAGCCATTGCGCGGCCCCTTGCGGAACCGCACAACGGCCAGGGCAAACGTGGCCACATCGTACAGCGTCCGCATGCGCCGGCCCCGTCCATACGCATCGCCGTTCACCGGGTATAAGCCCACGGGCCGCGGGAAATAGACCATGAGGTACCGTTTCACGAACGTGAGGTCCTGGATCCTGAGACGGTCCACAGTTATGATGAAGAACATCTTGTCGAGGTGTTTCCGCGAGGTCTCTAACTCTGACCTGTACTGGGACTCGAGTACTTCGGCATTGATTCGCAGGTTCTTAGCCGTGGTTTCCAGGGCCTGGTGCGCGACCCTCGCTTGGTCGAGCTGGCCGCGCAGCTCCGCAAGCTTCTGCTCGCCATCCTGGCGTAAGGCTTGGACCTCGGCTTCAAGCTCCTTGGTCCTGGCCTCGGCTTGCATGCCAAGCTCGTTTGCGTGCTTCAGTTCAAGCCGCAGCTGCTCGCCCTCCTCCTGCGTCTTGCTGAGCTGCGCGGCTAAAGCAGTCGCGTGCTCGCTTGCTCTCGACAGCTCGGCCGAGAGTTGGTTCGTATGAATCTCAAGGTTCTCGGCTCGCTCATAGAGAGCAGCAGACTCGCGCCGCATCGCGAGGTTCGCTTGCGTGAGCTTACGCACGTCCTCCTGCGCGACGCTAACCAGCGAGTTCTGGGCCTCTTCTTTGAAGGACGCCAGCGATTCGAACTGCTCGGCCTGCTTCGCGAACTTGCGCCGCAACGACTCCTCCATCGCTTGCGCACGCTGTGCCTCCTCGGCCTGCCAGCGTTCGAGCTCGGCGCGAAGCGCCGAGTTCTCGCTGCTGATGCGCTTATTATACTCAACCATCTCGTCTCGCATATGCTCCCACATTTGCGCCGTCGCCGCGAATTCACGCTTAATGCTCTCAACTTCGCTAACAGAATCTTGACTGCTCAGCGACTGCCCAACGTCACTTGCCGGCGGTGTCTTCAGCTGCATAAGCTCGACACTCTGGTCCGCCACGGTTTGCTGGAGCTTCTTGACGTGCTCGTCCATGGCCTTGTCCTTGCGGCGCAATTCATCCAGTTCTGTCTGGAGTCGGTTGCTGCGGGCCTCGAGCTCACTAGAGTGGCGTTCTAAGCGGCTCCTCTCGGACACATACCGCGACCTCTCGTCTGCGGTGCGAGCCTGAAGCTCTTCTAGGGCCTGAAGCGTCTGATTAAACTGAGCTCGCACGTCGTCGCGTTGGGCCTTGACTGTATTATGGTCGGATTCGGCCGAAGCTGCCTCAGCCCTGAGCGACGCTATCTGTGCGCGTAGCCTTTGCACGAGCTTGTCGTGCTTCTCACTCATTTCGAGCTCGCGCTGCTTCAGGTCGTCAACTATGCGCTGCTGCAGGCCAAGCTGCGTAGTAAGTTCCTCGTTGTGCTCGTGCTTAAGCGCCTCGAGTTCGCGTGAGTGCTCGCTATGAACCCGCTTGAGCTCATCTTCAGCAGCACGTCTTTGTTGGAACGCGGCCTCCGCCTGCCGCTCGAGCTGCTCTGTCTTTGCGGCAGCTAACTCCTCGAGCTGATGCACGCTCGAGCTAAGCTGCTCGGTCCTCTGCGTCAACTCCTTTACTTGGCGCTCGCGGTCGTCCAAAGACCGGCCGCGCGACTGACATAGGCGGTCAAGCTCTTGCCGCTCCCGTTGAGCTTCCTCCAGGCTTTGCGCTTGATCTGAGCACTGGCGATGGAGCGCCTTAATCTCGGCCCTCTGCTCAGTGATATTAATGTCCTGAGATGCTATCCTCTGCTTGAAGTCTTCGTTCAGCCGCTGAATGTGGTTCTGCTGCAGGTTCAGCCGCTGTAGCGCCTCGGACTGTTCACTGTCGCGCACCGTGAAACGATGTACCTCGTCGCGCAGCTCCGAAAGCTGCGACTCCTTGAGCTCCAGGGCCTCCTCAGCCACTGTGGCGCGGTGCGCAGTCTCCTTGATTTGGAGCTCGGCGCTCTTTGCCGCTGTTTCAAGGTTCAATATCTTGTCGGCCTGGCCACGGCTCTCTGCTTGCACATTTTTAAGGTCCGTATCGGAGGCTTCAAGCTTCGCAGTGAGCTCCTCCTTAGCGGTTGAGAGCGCCTCAAGCTGCTGTTCTCGCTCGTAGTCGCGAACGCCGAGATCAACGAGCATGTCCTTGAGCTCCTCGTTCTCCTGGTTCAGCCGCGCATCGGCATCGCTATGGTGTTGCATCGACATTAACTGCTCCTGCTTGCGCTCGAGCGCCGCCTGCAACGTCGCATTCTCAGCCTCCAGCTCGTCGATACGAGGCTCGAGCCGGCGAGACATTTGCAGCTCTCGCTCAAGGTTTATTACGCGGGACCGGAGCTCCTCCTCCTCTTCAGACCTCTGCTCGGAATTCTCAATGCGGGCTTGTAGGGCCTCAACGACGGACTTCATATGCTGTGTTTCGGACTCCGCTGCTTGCAGCCGCGCCCCGATTTCTGCCTTGTCTCGTGCGAGACGCACGTTCGTCTCGTGCAGGCCAGCGTTCGCCTCGCGCAGATCGCTGTGGGCCGTTTCTAGGTCACGATGCGCCCCTAACAGCTCCGTATGAGACGCCCTTAGTTCTGCATTGTCCTGCTCATCCCACTCACGGCCGGCCGCGTGCGGCTCGGCCGATCTTACGGCTGCCGTGCGCTCTACGGCATCGTCTGCAGCCTGCTCCCTAAGCTGGCGGTTTTCCTCCGATGCTGCCATGAGCTGTGCCTCCAAAGCAATTATTCGTGCCTCCAGCTCGTCGCTATTAACATGAGGTGCAGTTGCGGCCTCGTCCGTGTTGGTGTCGGGCTCGTCCGACCGTCGTCGCTGCAGCGCGTGCAATTGTTTTCGCAATTCGTCGAGCTCGACGCGCAGTCGCACGTTCTCCATCTGCAGTCTGCCGAGCTCCTCCGTTGTCTGAATAACGGGCCGCGTCTCTGGCCGCGGCTCGCGCGCGTCCTCGGATCGGTCGTCGTGCATAAAACTCAGATCCGCGGAGGTCTCGTCCGGGCCCATGGTGTCGAACGCGAGGATTGGCGCCGGCCGAGCATCGGGAACAGTTTTTTGCCGCTTCGCCCTCTGCTCGGGGCTGGCTGCGTGGTCCGAGTCGTCACTCATGCGCGCCCGGCTGGAACCTCCCGCGCGCTCTTTGTTTGAGGTGATCATCAAGCGCGTCCCAAGCGTAAACTCTGCTTAGTCACGGGCGCGACAGATGCACCTGATCTGCATATGCACACAGATATGTGGGGGCACACCGGCCGCCGTGAACCGGCCTGGAACACTTCACGCGAACGTATCTGAGCTTTTTTCCGGCCCTTCCTTTTGTGCTTCTCTCTGGCGTGGATTCAAGGTGTGTAATCTCTGCACGTCGGCTGCGAGCAATAGCAACGTAGGCTCGCATACAGCACGGGCTCGCATACAGCGCGGGCTTCGAAACCTAGAGCTGACAGGCAAGCCAAACCATTAAAAAATGTTCGGCTAGCCAAGCTCACGCGCGTTCACATCGTGAAGGCGAGCAACCCAAACGACATGCTCTCTAAGCTCTATGCAAGGATCTAATGATATGAGTGTGAGGGATCACCCTAATACCATCCCAAGGGCGAGGTGGCCGAGTGGTCTAAGGCGCAGGATTAAGGCTCCTGTCTCTTCGGGGGCGAGGGTTCGAATCCCTTCCTCGTCACTATATTTTTTGTTTTTTTTTGTTTTTGCTTTACTGTGCGTCACGTCCAAGTAGCATTCTCGTCAAGAGCAGTTTGACCCATTCCAGTGTCATTGGAGCTACTATTCTTATTTATTTGCCCCGCGTTCTTGCCTCACCCAGATTGTGTAGGCGCGGTTGCGCCGCCCGAGCAGGCGATCTATGTTTCCGTCCACGATACGCCTAGTGTGATTATTCACGGTGCGGTGGGTGCAGCGGCGGGCGCTTGAAAAATTCAGGTCCGAGTTCGAACTACAAACACAGATAAAGCAGCATGGTTAAAGTAGAACTCGTGCCCGACAGCGACCAGGCCGGCATCTCGCAGGACCCCCGGATTACGGAGGAGATCAGCGAGAGCGAGGACGCCTTTGACGACGTTGAGGAGGACGACTATGACATCAACGAGAGCCTTGTGGAGCGCATCTCGGCGCTGCGCGACATCGTGCCGCCGAACTACCGCGACAGCGTCATCTCGTCCTTCGGCGCCGCGCAGTCCATGTTCCAGTCTGCGCTGAAGTTCGGCGGCAAGTCGCTGTGGGTCATCACGTCGTCCACGATGCTTCTGGGCGTGCCCCTGTCGCTGTGCATTCTGTCCGAGCAGCAGCTTGCTGAGATGGAGAAGGGCATGGGAATCACAGACTCGAACGATCTGCTCGCCGGTGGCGACCAGGCGTTTGCGGCCGGCGGCGCCAAATAAGGTTGCGGCCGCCGACCCCGTTTAGACCCTATATAAATGTACATGTTATCCGCGCGATGGTCAATGCGGCGGCTGCGCCGGGCGCGGCCAGTAGTATTGTGGTTGGCAGCGCCTAGTCTGTACGGAGTCTGTACGGAGTCTGTACGGAGTCTGTGCGGAGTCTGTGCGGAGTTGTGTGTTTGCTGTGTTAAAGTATGTGTCCTAGCTAGGGCGCACGACGCGCGGGTGCCTCACAGCGCTGCAGGCTGCCTTCGCGAGGCGTCGAAACAGAGCGGTATCGTCAAGTTTAGGACTGCGTGCCGGGAATGGGCTTGCCGGGCAGGATGGCCTGCACCTGCGGGTTGCCCGAGCTCGGCTTCGAGCGCGCGACGGCCACGCGGTTGTCCGTGATGTCGTAGACGACGTACATGGCGCGCAGGACGTTGTCGCCGAGCAGCAAGAAGTTCTCGTCGGGCGAGCTCTGCTCAATGCCGATGTAGCACGAGTTCTCGGGGAAGTCGAGGCTGGCCGTGACGCCGTCCACAAACATGTCGATCGGCCACATGAAGTTGTACGCCGGCACAGGAATCTTTGTCGCGCCGAAGTCGAACCACAGGTTCGTCGTGATGTTGCAGTCCGAGTAGTAGCGCTCACCCATGGCAAACGACGGGTTCGAGTTAAACGCCGTGCGCAGGGCGCCGAGCGAGTCGCCGTCGAGGTAAGTCAGGGACGTACCCGAGTCGAGAATGCCCGTTGTGGGCTTGCTCAGCAGGTTGTAGGTCGCCTGCTGGTCGCCGTTGATGCTCTGGATCATGACGCCGAAGTGTTTCGGGTGCACAATGGGCAGCTCCGTTAGCTGGCCCGTGTACTGGTCGTGGTCCACGCCGCCGAACAGAATGTTTCCCTGCGACGCGTTCAAGTCGTCAAGGGCCAGCGAGTACGCGGCCGCGTTGATGAGGCCCTCCGCCTGCATCTGCAGGGGCAGGTTGTTGTACATGTTGCCGCCGGACGTGTACGTCATTTCTGCCTGCGGGCGGCCGACGCCGACAATGCCCTGCGAGATCTGCGAGACTTGGTTAGCAAGCCCGATGGACAGCGACTTAACCGTCGTGCCGCCGATCTTGAACTTGTCTGTGCCCCACGAGCCCTGCGCGCTGCCCTTGCCGTACTGGATCTGCCAGTTCGTGTTGTTCGACTTGAACGACGACGAGTGCGTCGAGTCGAACGTCGTCGTCTGGCCGCTGCCGCGGCGCATCTGCGTCTGCGGCGTGAACACCCACGTGTCGCTCGACCCCGTGTCGATGAGCAGGTCCAGCTTCTGCACGGGCGTGCCGACGTCGGCCTCCGTCAGGTAGTAGTAGCGCTGGTTCGACAGGGCGTCAAGGTCGACGTTCTGGTTTGAAGTCGAGCGCTTCTCGTTCAGCTGCGCCATGTGGATGTTGCCCACGTCCTTGTGGTGGACCTTCTTGATGGGAACGTGCACGACACCGGGGATCTGCTGCGACCCGAACGGCAGCGCCGACGCGAGGGGCGCAAACACTGCGATAAAGAGAGCGGTCGTACTGACTTGAAACATCTGGAAAAAGGGAGTGTGGTGACAACAAAGAGTCCGTGTGCAGACCAGAAAAACCGAGCCGTGAACGCGCTCGTTATATGGTGGCCGCGGCGCCTACGGCCCTGCCCATTAAGTTGCTGTTTCTCATTTTCAGTTAAATGAATCGCTCCTACGCTAGGTCTCGATCGGTGTTTCCAATTTCGAAACTTTATCCGTGCCGCTGCCCATACACACAGGCCGTGTAAACAAACCACGAACGAGCTCGTCTCGCGAACACTGCTGCTAATATGAGTATATGTAAGTATACAAGCCAACAGCCAGACATTTGTACAAAGATACGAAGCATAGCATAACCGAGACAAAAAAAAGAAAAAAAGAAAAAGGCCAGCCTCCTGTCGACGGGGTGTACAGCCGCGCGCATGTCGCGCAGTGTCTACGAGGGTCGCGCCAAACGGTCACCCAAAGTAGGTTCAATCACTACGAACGCCGTTTGACGGCCCCCAAACTATGCGTGTATCTAGTTTGTACTCTGTGTTCCAGATTTGGCGCTGCAAAGCCGGCCTGGGCGCATGCGCGCGCTCATTTAGGTTTAGATTGCGGGCCACGACCTCGGCGGGCGCCGCCGAAATAAGAGAAAGCTAAACTGGCTTCGAGCGTACATAATAAACTGCGCATCACAAAAAGTGACGGCTCACTTAGAAATGTCTATTAATCGGCGCAGCGCGGCGGCGTCGGCCGGCGCCGCGGATGCAAGGGGAGCAGGAGGCCGGGCGAGTCGTGCATATGCACCGGGTGGCCACCACGTGACCGCGGAGCCGCGGGCGATAGCTGCGCGCAGCAGGGCTCGGCCACTCCGAGTATTGCGCCAACGAGTAGCTATGCGGATTGCCCTATTTGCGATTTTTGTGGCGGCCGCGGCGGCTGCCGCGCTCAGTTTCAACCAATTCGTGCTGCCGAACCTGGCTGCGCTCTCACGACCGGGCGTGCGCGCGGCCATTCCGGGGAACACGCCGCTCGAGACGTGCCTTGACGACGAGGCGCAGCTCGTGCAGATTGACGAGCTCTACGTCGACCCGTTCCCGCCCGTGCCGGGCGAGAACCTCACGGCCAGCGCGAAGGGCACCGTGAAGAAGGACATTGTGGACGGCGCGTACGTGGACGTGCTCGTGCGCTACGGCTTCATCACGCTCGTGAACCGCCGCTACGACCTGTGCGAGCTGCTGCCCGAGGTCGACCTCGAGTGCCCCGTGAATGCCGGGTTCTTGAGCCTGTCGCGCAGCATCGAGCTGCCGGACAGCGTGCCGCCGGGCGAGTACTCCGTGGAGGTGAAGGCCTACACGGTCGACGACGAGCTGCTGACGTGCATCACGGGCGTCATCGAGATGGACTCGTGACGGGCGCGTCTAATTAGCCCCTTTTTGTATCGTTTTATTTGCTTAGAAGGTGAAACTCATAATTCGTTAGCCGTTACTTCATCTGATCTGCGGCCGCGTCGCTAGCGTCGGCGCCAGCGCGCTGGCCACATTCGCGGTGCCGTTACTGGCTGGCGGTGCCATTAGTGGCTGGCTGGCGATGCCATTACTGGCTGGCGGTGCTGCCATTATTGGCCGGCGATGCCATTACTGGCGGGCGCGCTGGCGGCCAAGCATGTCGCTGGCGCGGTTGATCAACGACGACTCCTCGTCGAGCATGGCCTTCGACTTCTGCACGCGCTGCTCCTGGTACATCATGCGCAGGACCATGAGCATGACGGCCACCCAGTACAGGTTGTACGAAATGACGGACCCGTACGTGGCCGAGTTCTGCCAGCCGAGCAGGGCGTTGAAGATCATGTACGGCCCGTCCGTCTCGGGGTTGCAGCAGTCGACGTGCCACACGCTGCGGCGGATGTCGTACGAGCCGGGGCCCGTGCCAAGCTCGCTCACATCCTGGCCGACGCGCGAGATGAACTGGTGCATCTCGTAGAACCACACGCCGCGCGAAAACAGGCCCGCCGCCACGAGGTACAAAAAGCACGTCGACCCGATCACAAAGTAGCGCACGCTGACGTGGTTCGCGCCGTACTGGTACATGGCCATGCCCACGAGCACGCCCAGCGTCACGGCCGTCAGCACGGCCAGCGGGAAGCTGGTGGACGGCTGCGACGCGCCGAGCCCGCCCAGAAATGCCACGGCCTCGAGGCCCTCGCGCAGCGTCGTCACAAACGGCAGCAGCGCCATCGCGTACCGCTTGTTGAAGTGCTTGATGCGGCCCTTCCACGTCTTCGGCTGCACAAGCGCGGCCTCCTCCTCCGAGTACCGGTGCACAATGAGCTGTGCCAGCTTCACACGCCACTTGTCCTCCATCTTGTTCAGCCGCAGCATGGACTTGCCCATGACCGTGATCATGACGGACGCCAGAATGCAGAAAAACGCCTCCCACAGCTTCTCCGTGCGGTCCCACAGATTCGTGCCCAAAAGATAGAACGTGAGAATGAATGCCCCGCCAACAAACATGCACACAAGCACGCCGGCGCCGGCGCCGGCCCACACTTGCAGGCGCAGCTGGTTGTAGACGCGCCGGCTCTCTGGCGACGTGCTCGCGGCCTCGCCAAAGCCGCCGCGCTTCAGAAACGTCAGAAGCACGCTGACAATGATCGCAGACTCGAGCACTTCCCGAAACACGAGGAAAAACACCTGCACGGAGAAATAGTCGTCGAACGCCATGGCGAGTGGGTGTGAACTTTTCCCCGGATAGGCGCACGACGCCCTTAGTAAACGGCCGCCGCCAAATACGCGCGTGCTGCTGAGTAACCGCCGCCGTCTCAAAGCCGCCTTTCAGCCGAGAAGGGCGGCTGCGGCTCTGGGAAAACTTCTGTTTGTAAAAAGACAATTATTGAGTGGACACGGCAATCAAGTTCCTATAGCCCGTAGCAATTACGATCCGAATTGTTTTGTACGGACGCCTTCATGTTCACGGCGCGTACTTAAGCTTTGTGCAGGTGCCGCATTCGCGCTGCCACATAATGTGTAATCGTTGCCGAGCACGCTACCTAAATGGGCCCGTCTAAATGGGCCCGCCTAAATGGACCCGCCTAAATGGACCCGCCTGTTTTGCCGTATGCTAGCCGTATGTTAAAATAATACAATAAATGCTGCCATTATTATAGCGCTGCTAATGTACTGCACGGCCCCTAAGCCGGGTTTCCTTTTTCTTCTATAGCTACATGATTAGCGCGCGTGCTTGCGCCGCAGCTTCGACACAAGCTGCGCCGTGTCCACGTCATGCTCCGGCGCCCGCTTGCGCGGCCGTGCCGCGTGCTCGCGCGGCTCGCTGCTGTCTTGGCGGCGCCGGCGCTCCTGCATAATATCCTCCATGGCCTTCGTCTTCTTGAACTGCGGGAGCGTCGAGTCGATCGCAAAGTCTGCGTCCTCAAACAGCGCCTGGAAGCGCGGGTCCTGCGTGTCGAACTCCTGCTCGGCCTCGCTCTGCGCCTTCTTCTTCGCTGCCGTCTTCGTCATCTTCTTCTGCGGCCGCTTCTTGTCTGCGGACGCCGCGGCCTCGTGGCTCAAGTCGTCGTCCATGGCCAGCAGCTCAAGCTCAGCATTGTTTGTCTGCGTTTGCTTCTCGACGTCCTCCTGCTCAGCGGCCTTGCGCGCACGATACCGCTCCATGCGCCGCTGCCGCCGCTCCTTCTCCTTCATGCGGTACTTGTCTATGGTCGTCATATTCTCGTCGGCATCGTCCTTCGTCGCGGAGTCGTCCAGCATCTGCAGCGTCGCCTCTTTGCCTTCGAGCACGGGGTTGAACGTGATCTCCACACCGCCGTCCTCGTCGCTGTCGGCCTCGCCGCCAGCCTTGCCGCCGGCGCCAGCGCCTGGGGCCAAAAGTGCACGGTACTTCGCCGCCACGTCCTCGTCGTTGTCGCTGCCCTCGCTCTCGCTGGCCAAATACGCCTTCAGATCAAGATCCTCCATGTCGGTCTGGCTGAACGCCTTCTGCGCCATGCGTGCGCGCTCCTTCGGCGTCTCGTCCCACGTCAGTTTCACCTTCGAGTGCTGCAGCGCATCCGTCGTGAAGTTCGTCGGCTCGTACGACGCCGGCAGCTTGTGGCACTCGTCGCGCGCCTTGTCCGTGAACTCAACCTCGTCGGGAATGTACCGCAGATCAAAAAAGTTCGCCGTGCTCTCGTACTCCGTGCCGTCGCACTTGTCGTAGATCGCCGCGGCCGTGCCTACGTTGTCGCACTCAACGACGGCGTAGTAGTACTGCAGTCTTTGCAGCTGATACTTGCGCAACCGCGTGCTGCTATAGTCCTGGTCCTCATCTACTTCCTGCGGCTTCTGCGCCGCGGCCGAAGAGTCTACGTCGTCAAACAACTCCTGCGGCGGCCCAGAGACTTCCTCATCTTGCATGCGCTTCTTTCCGTACTCGCTAGGAAAGATCTTGATGGACAGAATGCGCCGGTTCGGCGGAATGAAGCTCGAGAATGTGGCCATGAGATCCGTGGACGTGATGTTGTCCCAGTCCATGTTCACTACGGCAATGCGCTTCGTCTCCTCGCCCTCAGGCACACTCTCCTTCGAGCCGCGCACTTGCTCGTACTCGTCGACCTGCGCCTTTAAGTCCTCCTCAAGGTCCGATTCATCTTCGTCGCTGGACTCGTCCGAGCTCATGTCGGACACGCCCTCGCCGCGCATCAATTGCCGCTTCGAGACTTGCCGGTGCGGCGCTTTCGCTTGCACGTCTGGCTCGGGCTCCGACCCCGACTCCGACTCAGAGTCGCTACTGCTTTCGGACTCGCTCTCGATACCGGCCGCGTCCTCGGACTCGCTCTCGGAGCTGCCGGACTTTGCCGGCTTGTCCTCGTCCTCAAAGTTATAGTACCGGCTCAATTCCTCTTTGGCGTCCTTCGTGCGCACTTTGCGGCCATATTTGTCTATAGGAGCCTTCCGCGTGAACCGCTGGTCGTCGGAGAGCGCAGACTTGAACCGCGTATCTAAGTCTCCCTTGATTGCCTTCCGCCGTGGAAGCTTGAATCGAGGATCACTCTGAATAGATGCAAAGCGGCTGTTCTCCACGCCCGAGGCGTCCTCTGCGGACGCGTTTTTCTTGGCCATGCGTGCTAGCGTCGTTCGAGTAAACTGGCTGATTTTTTCATGGGTCACCTAATCTTTTTTTCTGTGAACGCGGAGGGCCGCGTGATACTGCTAGTGGCCGTCGCGGGGGAACGCCGCGGGCACCACAGAAGCGCCCTCCTGCAGCATGAAAATGAAACAGTTGCGAGTTTGAAATTGCACGCCAGCGAGTCAGCGCACACTTCACAGACTTCACAGACGTGGGCTGGGCAGTGCGAGCACACGCTTTGCAGACTTATGTGAACTGTTGCCTATAGTGATGCAGGCGGCAATGTGCATGTGAGAGCAGCGCACCTGTACATTAGTTGAATTTCCTCGAACTGCGGCTAGTTTCTCACTACTGCAACTCAAGGTTCGTCTCGATCGTCCGGCGTTTCAGGGTTCGGGTGAGTCCACAATTCGGTGGTCTACCACAACCTTAATTCCACATTACACATCGCGTGGCCTGCTTTGCAAGACATGTAACCGCAAAGACGGCTGGTCCTGGTTCAGCATCTCGAGGAGTGCGAGCAAACCCGATCAACGCTTTCACCGCAAGAGCTCGTGGCACCCTAAGCGTTTAAAATTGAATAATTTAAAGCAGGATTTACAATTGAAACTGGCGCCGGCGGCAGCCACAGAGTTCGCGATGCCAAGCCGCTGAGACTCATCTTCACCGTGCCTGTACATGCGCTGGTTGCTGCTCTGCATGCGGAGCTCAAAGACTTGATGCATGGCTCTGTCTTGTCCAGCATACGACACGGGCAGGCGTACCGATGTCTTCTCAACTTTCACACAAAGATAAGTTCCCGCCAATGCCGTTCAAATGCAAGAGTTATTTGGTGTACACGAGAGCTTGAAGCCGCCCGGAAAAAACGAAACTACTTTAGTCAACCGAGACGAGCTTGTGACGACCGCCAGCGCTACGGAGCAATGGTGGCTTAAAGCACGGCCAGTCAAGCCCTTTTCGGTGCTAGTGCTATACGGGTAATTCTACACGGCTGTGATTGTGCATAAAGTAGGCTGGAGCTGCATGGCCGCCGTGCGGACGGCCGAGCCCACTTCGTTGCTGCGGAACGAATTTTTTTTTTTTAGCAAAGAGTGCGACAAGTGCTACTGTCCGAATGGTGCAGTGCACGCGGGTACAAGACGCGTGTTTGTGTGATCTGCGGCTGTTTCAAACAACCGCTAACAAGCCAAATTTAGCTGCATCTGACAGCGATTAAAGCCCGCCCGAGCTGCAGGACGCAAGCCTGGAATAGCACGTACTAATCACGCAGTAAGCCAATAAGCAGCATCAGCCAAGACGCTTCAAGGCATGGGTATGCTTAAGAGCGTGCGTTTTTCATGCGCATAAGCCTTTTTGCACACGACCCATACGCCTCTCATTAGGGTACTTCTGCCATGGCCAGTCGTTGCTACATGGATCGGACCCTGGTAAATAATAATGCGTGCTTAATTGATGGGCGAGCGATGTAAGTAGGAGACTAAAGTATACGAAACGCAGCAGGTGTACAATTCGATAATGCAACAGCGCTTGCCACGGCGCCCGTATATATATATTTATTCGCGAGCTCGAACCCCGACTGAGTGTCTTATTAGCGCCCCCCATGAGCCCCCCGTGGTTTACGCAAGTCTAAAGCGGACGCCTGCTTGCTCATCATATGCCGGGAGGATCCTGCGGGTCGTATGGTCTAGACGAGGCCCGCTAATGATTGACAGGCAATCTTATGCAGGGGGGGAAGGCCCGGCAGTTTGCCTGCTGACGAGTCTTAAGCGCGCGCCCTTAGTAAGGGGCGGGTACCTGAGATCGGCCCGGCCGCGCGTGTGCGAGGCGCGAGAGCCGCGGGCCGGTTTGAAAAGGGCACGAGCGAGGCTTGAGCAGCGCGGCGACGATCGAGAAAAAAGCCGCGCGATCAGGGTATCTTGGCAGCACCCATGGCGGGGAACCGGCGGCCATGGCGAAGGGCAGGGTGTATGCACGCTGCAGAATTACTAAACGCCAAAGCCGCCCAGCTCAGGGCGGCTGCTCGCAGCGTGGTTAGCCCGGAGCCGCGTAATCCTGCCGCCGGGCTTACTGCCCACACTCAAATTATCATGTCACCCGAGGCCGCGGGCGTCACGTGGCTCTGGGCGCACCAGCGAACAAGGGTGGCCCCGTACTCGAGACAGATCTCGCCGGACTTTAAGCTTGGGGGCTCGCGAGGAAAACCACAAACGCCGCCGCAACCCGCGCTCAAACGACAATCCGAAGGTTGCTGTGGTACGCATCTCCGCAAGTCGAAAAACAAATTATCGTTGGGCTTGGTCGCGAAACACCCGCCTTTTCCCGCCGCTTTTTCTGGCGCCAAAACACGCAGTCCTGGCCTCGAAACCTAGCGAGCGCCCTAACGACACGACCTTGCGATTGCATTCCGACTGTCTTTGTGACTGGTCAACTTTCTAGCGTGGTCCCGCCGTGTATGCAGACTAAAGACGCTTGCACCGGCCACACAGAGCATGGAATTCACCGCATGGGAGGACTCACAACATCGCAACCCGACGGATTTCGTAGATCCCTGGGATAGCAACAGGCCGTTCGAGCCGGACTCGTTCGTGGCCTACGATGAGCTGGATCCGCACGATGCCGGCCCGCCGCCCCACAAGACGCTCGACGACGAATTCAGCGACCTCCGCCGCAACGACGGCGACCATAGCTTCTACTTCGACGACCCGAGCATCCATGTGCCGGTAGGGCTGGCGCAACCCGAGTTCGTGGGTCCTGGCGACCTGCACGACTCGGCCCGCGAGCCGAGCGCCTTCGACGACGGCGACCACGGCGGCCGCGGCCACAAGCGCGAGCTGTCCGAGGCGTTCACGATGCGATACCCACTAGTCTCGCCCTCACATGGCGCGCCGTATGGCCACGCCGTGCCGACCGTCCTCGAGGGCGGCGACACAAGCCCGGACCTCACGGCAAACATGATGCGCACGCCCGTGCGCGCGTTTTCGAGCTACTCGTTCGACGGCACGCGTGCGCATGGCTCGCCGAGCTACGCTGCTGGAGGCGGACTCGAGAGCCCGCTCGAGTCCTTGGCGCTGCAGAGCCCGTACATGGCGGGCCAGCCTTTCCCGGCACTGCCGCGCGTGCAGGAGCACCAAGAGCCCGACGCGCAGCGCGCGTATACGTCGAAGTCGCCACGAAACAAGGACCGCCAGCTCAAGCAGCAGCAGCAGCAACAGCAACAACAGCGACAACGACAACAACAGCAGCAGCAGCAGCAGCAGCAGCAAGAGCAGGAGCAGCAAGAGCAGCAACAAGAACAACAAGAACAACAAGAAGAAACGCAGGAAGCGCAGGAAAACTACATATGTGACTCGCCACAGGTAGGACCTGACTCGGGCACCGCGTCAAAGGCTGAGCGCAAGGCCGCGGGCGACAATTACACGCCTACGAGGCGCTCGCTGTCCTCTTCTGGCTCGCTTTCCAGTAATTTATCGGCCGTGAGCGCGCCGCAGGCTGAGGAGGTGGGACTCAGCGCCTCGGCGGCGCCGGCCAGCGCGGCGTCAAACACGCCGTCTAATACGACGGTTAATGCGGCAGAGACCACGCCGGACCGCGGGCCCACGACGCCGCGCGCCTCGTCGTCGCGAACGGCAAGCCGGCGCACGCCAGCCTCGGTCACTCCGCGCGCCGGCGAGGCCGGCCGCGCGTCAGCGTCGACGTCGACGCCGACGCCCGGGCAGGACGGGCGCCGCGATTCGCGCAAGCGCATTGCCAAGGACCAGATCGAGATCCTCGAGGCATTCTTCCATAGGAATCCGCGTCCCGAACGCGAGGACCGCATGCGCCTGTCCACGGAGACCGGCCTCGAGCCGCGCACGGTGCAGATCTGGTTCCAAAACCGTCGGGCAAAGTCGCGGTCCATGAAGATGCCTCCATCGCAAGCTGACAACAGCGTGTTCGCGCAGCAGTACCGCGCGGCCGCTGCCGCCGCGAGCAATGCGGCCGCGGCCGCGGCCGGGTCGCAGCCCATGGTGCCCATGGGCCCACAGGGCCCCGTGCCCATGGACCGTACGCCGTCGCAGAGCGACGCCTGGACGCTCACGCCGAACCAGCAGCGCATGATGGTCTCGCCGGCCGGCTCGCGGCACACCCCGGGCTACGGTGTGTTCCAGCCGCAGCAGCGCGTATACACGGGCCACGGCTCGCCGCCGCCGCATGGGCAGTCCATGGGCCGCTACCACCAGCAGCTTGGTGCTGGAAAGCCAATGTATCCTATGGGCTCGCAGGGCCCGCAGGGCCTGCAGGGCATGCAGGGCATGCAAGGCGCGCCGCCGGGGATGCAGTTCCACAACATGCAGCAGCCAATGCACCACCACCCCATGCACACAGTGCAGGGCATGGTGCCTAATGGCGGGCCGGGGCCGCAGCTTATGCCCGCCATGCCGCCGCCGCGCATGGGCCAGCACGGCCGGTCCATGTCTGCGTACGAGCCGTTCGTGGCCGGGTATGGCCCCGGCCCTCCCGAGTGCGACGCAGACGGCTGCCCCGTGGACGGTCCTCTCATGTATGGGTCGAAGGGCGGCTCGACGGCGTCGCTGACGTCCATTGGCTCGTCTTACGGCCTTCCGCAGAGCCCGCTGAATTCAGAGCTTTTGATGGACGGCCCGCCCGTGTACAGCCCGAGCATGCAGAGCCTGCAGAACTCGCCCGATATGAACTCGCCCGTCACGTCGTTCCCGGCGTTTGGCGCGGGCCGGCCACCGAGCATGAGCGAGGAGCCCGTGCAGCTGAGCCGGTCGCAGTCGGCGCATTCGTTTGGCGACGCGTGGTCGCGCGGCCCGGCCCCGCCCATGGGCGAAATGAAGCGACGCCGGTCGTTGTATGGGGCTGTGCCGACGTGGGGATGGGCAGACCACAATGCTGGTCCATATGTGCACGCGTCGCCGCCGCGCACGCCGAGCCTCAGCTCGAACAGCAGCTCGGCTGGCTCGAACGCGGGCACCCTCGCCGCGTCGGCCGCGGCCGCGGCCCTGCGCACACGCAACCGCAGCTCGACGCAGCCCGCGCCGCGCTCGCGCCAGCCGTCCATCCGCCTGCAACTCGACGAGAGCAACCACTCAGCAACGCTTGTTGTTCTCCCGCAGGAGACGGAGTCGCCCCGCAGCGGCGGCGCCGCCGACGCGAGCGGCGAGCGGATGACGCCGCGCAACAGCAGCGAGCGCCTGAACGCGGGCCGCGAGATCAGCCCCGAGCGCGCCGAGCGGGCGGCCGAGCGGCTGCTTGCCGAGCGCGCCGCGGCCGCGACCATGGGCTCGCGGCCGTCCACACGCCAGGGCGACCGGTAGCGGCCGTTAATGCCGTCATGGTAGCGGCCGTGGTAGCGGCCGTGTTGCCGGCCGTGTTGCCGGCCGTAGTACCGGTCGTAGTACCGGCCGTGGAAGCAGCCGTGTTACCGGCCGTGGCGCTGCCGGCGGCATTCTAGGACACTTACAGGGCATTACTACGGACATAGACGCGCACGAGCGGGGCGCGAGGAGCGCCTAGCCGAGCCAAGGCCTGCGCGGGATCTTTCATTTCTCCCAACCCTACGACGTAATGTAAACAACTCTAACGCGTATTGCAAACAACACTCGCGAGTGTCAGCTGACGAGACGCTGCACGCCTCGTATCTAATCGTGCATACTGAGTGGTGCAGCCTTACCCTGCCGCTCACTTGTAACCCTCGCGCCTGAGCTGCTTATAGGCTCGGACCCGTGCAGGGTATACCCGTACCACGGAGCCTGCAGCGTGGGCGGGCGATCGGCAGGCGGCGTGAAACGTCGCAGTTGCTGCTGCACCAAACTGAGCACCGCCCCGGCAGGGGCGTCCGACTCGTACAGGGCCATTATAGCCGTTATTCTACTAACTTTAGACTCCGGGTAATAGCTATCTAATTCCAGCGAGTGTAGCGCCGGCTTGCGGCGATTTTGCCGGTGCCGGCGGCGCGAATCTTTGGAGACTCCTATGTCCATCCGGCGTCAAAATATTCACTAGGGTAACTCGTGGCAACGACGAATTATGGCTGTCGGCCGGCGCTGGCCCGCACCGGGTAGGGCCGCCTAACGCAACGTATACGGGCTCGTTTTTTTCGTTCAGCGACGGAAATGCCACGCATCCACAGCGGCCCGCACGTGAGCTCGTCGTTTGGTTGCGGGACCGTTAAGGCGGTGAGCGTGCAATACGCCGGCGCGAGGTCGTGTGACTTGCGATGATTCAAGCCGTGCATGCTGCGCGTAGTCAGCAGGAGCGCCTGGGTTTGTCATGGGTTCTAGGGGAGGGGTTGGCAAGCCGTTGGGGTATATAAGCGCCCCGTTGCTAGGCCTATGAGGGGCTGCAACCACTTTGGCATATCCACATCCGATGACGATTTCGAAGATCCACGCCCGCTACATTTACGACTCCCGGGGCAACCCGACGGTCGAGGTCGACCTGCACACCGAGAAGGGCCTGTTCCGCGCCGCGGTTCCCTCCGGCGCGTCGACGGGCTCGGGCGAGGCCCTCGAGCTGCGCGACAAGGACACGAAGAAGTGGGGCGGCAAGGGTGTGCTCACGGCCGTGGCGAACGTGAACGACGTGATTGCGCCGGCCGTGCTGCGCGGCAACCTTGACGTGAAGGACCAGCGCGCGTTCGACGACTTCCTGCTGAAGCTCGACGGCACTGACAACAAGACGAAGCTTGGCGCGAACGCCATCCTCGGCGTTTCCATGGCTGCTGCGCGTGCCGGTGCCGCCGAGAAGGGTGTTCCTCTGTACGAGCACGTCCGCGCCATTGCTGGCACGAAGGAGACGAACTACGTGCTGCCCGTGCCGTTCCAGAACGTTGTGAACGGTGGTGAGCACGCTGGTGGCCACCTCGCCATCCAGGAGTTCATGATTGCTCCCATCGAGTTCAGCTCGTTCAGCGACGCCCTGCGCGCCGGCAGCGAGATCTACCACATTCTGAAGAAGAACGCGGCGAAGAAGTACGGCTCGAGCGCTGGCAACGTCGGTGACGAGGGTGGCATTGCTCCTGACCTGAACACGGCCGAGGAGGCGCTTGACCTCATCACGGGCGCCATCGACCAGGCCGGCTACCACGGCAAGGTCAAGATTGCTATTGACGCCGCGTCTTCCGAGTTCCTTAAGGACGGCAAGTACGACCTTGACTTCAAGGACCCCAAGAGCGACAAGTCCCAGCACAAGACCGCTGAGCAGCTGGCTACCTACTACGGCGAGCTCCTGGCGAAGTATCCCATCGTCTCCGTTGAGGACCCGTTCGGCGAGAACGACTGGAGCGCGTGGCAGCACTTCTTCCAGAAGGAGGAGTCGAAGGTGCAGATCGTCGGCGACGACCTGCTTGTCACGAACCCGAAGCTCGTGACGAAGGCCATCGAGACGAAGAGCGCGAACGCCCTGCTTCTGAAGGTCAACCAGATCGGCACCGTTACGGAGTCGATCGACGCCGCGAACCTCGCCTACAAGGCGAACTGGGGCCTCATGGTCAGCCACCGCTCGGGCGAGACGGAGGACACCTTCATTGCCGACCTCGCCGTTGGCCTGCGCTCCGGCCAGATCAAGACGGGTGCCCCCGCCCGCTCCGAGCGTCTTGCTAAGCTCAACCAGATCCTGCGTATCGAGGAGGAGCTTGGCGACAAGGCCGTCTTCGCCGGCGCGAACTTCCGCAAGTCTGCTGCTATCTAAGTAGCCGCAGTCCGGAGTGAACGCTGATTATATAGCGCTGGCGCAACGCCAATGATAAAGATTGATTTGATTTGATTTAATTTTAAGTTTTTTTTTTTTCGTCGGTTCTGCTAGAACAGTGGAACGAAGCATACTGCGTAGCACACTGCAGAGCATACTGCAAAACACACTGCAAAACATACTGCGAAGCACACTGCAAAGCACACTGCAAAGCATCTGCGAAGCACACTGCAAAGCACACTGCAAAGCATACTGCGAAGTATACTGCGAAGTATACTGCGAAAGTATACTGCGAAAGTATACTGCAAAAACATTTATTTTGTGTCACGGCGAACTTTGGCCTCTTTAACGCGCAGGCTTATGGATTGCTGCCGCAAACCTACATACATAGTCTTCTTAATTGAAGCGCACGATTACTAGTTTACGCCAATTATCGAGTACGCTTGCGCCAGCGGCGATGTGGCTAAGTCTCAAGCGGCTTTAGACATGAGTGTGGACAAATGCCCTTGCGGCCCGGGTCTGAGTCCAGCCGCACTAAGGACCACCCGTCGTCAAAGACCTGGTACACCCTGACGATCTCGCCGGCGTCAAGGCTGATTTCGTCGTTTAGGTTCCTCTCGTACGCCTGGATCACGAAGTAGCGCGCGCCGCTCAGGTTTGTGAGCAGCCCGTCCTCGGCCGCGTTCGGCATTGTTGGGAGCGGCTTGTTCATTCGCGTGTTTTTGGACACACGCACGCGCGGATTGCTTGGCTTTTTTTTGGGCCCGCCGCGCGGCAGGCCGTCGTGGTCCTGCTTGTGCTGGAGGTAGGGCTTCGAGCCCTTTGCAAACGCGCCCGAGTCGCCCTTGTATCCGAGCACGCTGAACCGCCGCAGCGCCTTGCCAGAGTAGCTGCTCGTTCTGCGCGAGGCCGAGCGCCCGTCCGGAGTCAGCGACTGCGCGCCCACTTGGCCCGGTGAGTATCCGGGGCTGCGCGGCGTTCGCGGAACGCTGAGCAGGGCAATGTTGCGGATGCTGCTCGAGGTCTTCACTACTAAGGGCTGCACCGCCCGTTGGGCTCCTGGGTCTGCCGGCGCGGCGTGGGTTTCAACGGCCGTCGACGTCGTTTGCGAGGGCGTGGCGTACGTCGAGCTCGCCGTCAAGGACGAGCTTCGCGAGCTCAGCCAGGTGCTGCTGTTCGAGCCCGTGAGCGGCGTGCCCATGCTCTGCCGGCTGCCTCTTTCCTTTCTGCCGCGTTTTGACTTCCGGCTCTTTCTGCTCTCGTCTGAGCTGTCTATTAATGGCAGCCGCATCTCCGATTCAGACGCGCCAAACAGCTTGTCGAGCGACGTCGGCGTGAACGAGATGGCCGAGTCAGTGCGGTACTCAAACTCCGATGGGGTTGTGCCTGGCCGCGACAAATTCGTGTAGCTGTGGGCGCCGTTGACGTCTGCTTTCCCAGCCGCGTCGTCGAGCTCGTCTTTGACCTGGTCGATGTGGTCTGCAGACAGGGAGAGGCCAGCATCAAGCAACGGCACGCCAGAGTCTCTCACCAGGGACCCTGCGTACGAAGGAATGGCGTCGCGCCCTGGCTCGACGCGCTGGCCATACGCACGGCCGTGGCCGCCGTGAAGGCTTTCGTCGCGCTTTAGGAGCCCAAGGATGCGTTGTCGCTCGGGGTCCCCAGCATTACTTTCCACCAGCGTCTTTTGCGGCTCTTCCTCTCCTGTTGGTACTCCTGCGCTTGCTCCTGCTCCACCTGCTGCTCCTGCTCCTGCTCCACCTGCTGCTCCACCCCCTGCTCCAGCCGCTGCACCACCCGCTGCACCACCCGCTGTCACTGCCGCTGTCACCGCCGCCGTCGCTGGCACCGCAATTCCTGCGCCTCCTTCAGGTCCCTTTGCGGTGAAATTTCGCTGCTGTGTATTACTAGGAACGTTCGCAGATTTTTTGTTCGAAGGCGCAGGACTTCGCGCCTGCATTTGTGCGGACACAGGGCTTCGCGCTGGAATGCTAGATGCCGGAGGGCCGCGCGTCTGCATGACAGAAGCCGGCGGGCTCCGCGTCGGCGCAGTAAAAAGATGATTCGACCTGCCAGACTCGTCGTCCCTTAGTGACGGCGCTGCAGTGTGCTCCGAGTGCAACCTACGGTAGCTCGAGCTCGCCACAGAACTAGGTCTTGGCGCTGCGCCTAGTGGCGCAATGGGCGGAGTCTGGTAGATTGACTGAGAGCTGCCTGTGCGCTGAGCTATCTGCGCACTTCGGGGGCTTGTGACAGAGTGCGTCGAGCTTGGGCCCGCCTCAGCCGCAGAATTCAGGTTTGCGGCACGTATAGACGACGCCGGCGAGCCCGTCTGGCTCTTGAGGCTGCGAAGCGCGCTCTTTGCAGGAGGCACAAGGTCCGTCGGGTTGTAATATGCGCTAAGGTCGAGGTCCGGTGGTGTTTCTTCGAGCTGCAGCGGCGCTAGCAGCTGCTGTGAAGAATTTTGGGTGTCGAATAGGCCGCTCATAGATTGCTTTGGGGCCACAGGCGGCTGAGCCGGAGACGGGAACAGGATGGGACGGTTCGCGCTGACGTGCTGCACCTTAATGCGGCTTTCGCCGGAGCGCGGCCGGCCAATCAGTGCTGCGTCGAGCCCGTCATCCGTTTTGCGGCTGAGCTGCGACATGCGGGACGTGTTGAAGCTCTGGCCGTCGTGAAGGCTCAGGCTCACGGGGTACGACCACACGGACGGGACGAAAAGCGGGCTCTCGGAGCTCGTGCGCGGCGTGCGCGGGCTGGCAAGAGCAGCCCCAAGCTCGTACTCGGCACTCCGCCCCGCTTGCGAGTGGTCGTGGCTGCTGCGAGGCATGGCCGGCGACGGCGGCTCCGGTATTTGCGGCGGTGGTTTAGGCGGAGTGACGCTCGGCGGCGCTCTGGCGTCGTCGGGCCCCATTTTCGACTGCGAGGCAAGGCGCTCGGCCGCCTCCAGAGCGGCGCTCGTGCGCTTCGCCAGGTCGTCGAACGCTGCTGGTCCTGGCTGCGGCGGCTCGGCCGGCTTTGCGGCGGTCCTCTCCGCTTTTTCTCTGGAGTCGCGGCTCGCGCCAAGCCGTTTCGAGTCGGCCGTGTCCCCCGTTTTGGCCGCGCTCGACCGCCGCGTCTCACTGCTGCGGTCGGGCTCTTTGTGGCTGGGGCTGCTCGCGGCGCGGTTTGCCCCCGCCTGTTCGTGAGACGCCGCAAACGGAAGCAGGTCGTCTGGGGCCGGCACGCAGCACAGGATGTCGCAGCACCCGCGTTCGTGGCGGCGCCGCTGCCGCTTGTAGGAGCGCGGGCTATCCGAGCTCGCGGCGGACCTGCGGCGGAAGTCGCTGTTTTGGGCCATGATATAGGCGCGCCGCTCGTTCGCGGAGATAACGGACATTCTGATTATGAGGAACGAGAGCGCGAGGATGCCGATGAGGGCAACGGTGCCCAGCGGGATGGCGATGGCCAGGATCGTCGAGAGGCTGTATGATCGGGCCATTTGCCGGAGTCGAGCTTTGTAGTCGATAAAACAGGTGTCGCGGGCTTCAGGAACGGCGCTCTAGCGCATCGGCTTCCTAGCTGGTTCTCCGGTTTAGCAGGTCGCGAACTTGAGAGTGCGCGACGCATGTCGTTATTTCCTCACGATCTCTGGAGATACGCATCTGATACCTGCGTCTGTCGCATAACCTCGCAAGCCCCACAGACGCAGGGCAGCAGAGCCCGCCCGGCTGAAAAGGTTCGGCCACAAGCATAAGCGCTGCATGCCAAAAAATACGTGCCTGCTTCTACTCGACGCAAGCAAATAATATCGCGCAGCCAGCAGCAAAGGCGGCTGGCGCCGCCCATAATTTGGCAAAAATTGCCAACGACAACGGCTCGTGGCCCGCGCAGTTGCAGTTCTGCGCCGGTGCGCAGGGCACCGCACGCAATTTGCGAGCTCGCGACGATATAATATAAGGTTCATACGGGCTAGGCTTAACATTATTAGCGCGGGCGCCGAAGTCGCGTTTCACGAAAAAAACAGAAAAAATAACGGCAGGCTTAGCCGTTACGGCCCGGTAAGTACGAGCGGAACATGGACGTTGCGCTCGACAATGCGCGCGACGCGGCGGCCATGGCCTCCTCGTTGATGGGCACGTTCCAGGGCATTCCGGGCGTGCCGCCGGCGCCGCGCCGGAACACTGAGCCCTGGTCCTGCGGGCCGCTATGTTGCTGGCGGTTATTATCGTCCACAGCAGCCACAATCTTGTTCACGTTCGTCTCGAGCACCATGCCGCCCTGGATGACCTCCTCGAGCACGGACTCAAGGACCTCCCAGCCGAATACGAGATCCAGCTCGCATACGTTTCCAAAGCACTTGTCGAGAGCCTCGACGAACACTTGGATGAGGTCCAACACGCCGAGCTCGCTCTCCTGCTGGTCGACAATAAATACGAAGTTCAGCGTTGCATATAGACGATAGATGACCTGCACCTGCTCGTTCTCGCCCTCGGGGCTGCGCAGCAGCTCCGGCAGCGTGAGGAAGTTTGACTGCTGCGGCGTGCGCTTCAGCAGAATCGCGTATATTTGCTTGATGAGCGCCTGCTGGGCCTGGATCTCGAGCGGCGTGTAGAACTTCGCAAGCCGCGGCTGGCCGAGATTGTTGATGATGAGCACGCAATGGATCATGCTGCAGCAACGCAAGTGGCTCCTGCTCTGTCGCAACGGGGTCCTGCGGCCAGCACAGCAAACCGTAGCCCTCTAGCTCGAAATGGCTGCAGCAGCACCGGTCGTAGGCTCCTGCGGGTGGGCAGGGCTCCGCCGCGGCGGCCGTACCCCGTAGCTGCTGGTGCGCGCCGCGATGCGGGCAGTAGGAGGCTCGGCCGGACACGGCCGCCGGGCAGCAGCAGCAGCGCGCGGCCGCCGTCCCGCGTTGGGAGAACCCGGGCCCGCGACGGACCCTCGCGCCCGCAACCTGACTCGGCGTAGTGACTCGGGTGAGTCACGGTCCCGAGCACTGCTGACTCGGGGCCTATCGATAAGCTATATTGCCGATTACCGTAGGGTATGGCCCCATCCGAGGAACTCGGGTTACGGCCGAACATCGGCCATCGGCTGTGCACAACGTGCGCGCGCTGGGCCGCTGCACCGCGCAGCGCAATTGCGCCCCCATTTCGAGCACACACAGATCCCAGCAGCAGCCAACTAATTGGGCTCGGCTTGCCGCTTCCTATTTGAACGCAGCGCGAGCCTGCTTGCGCGCGCGCTACGCTGCCGCGGCCCGCAGCGACGGCCTCGGGGGAGACGTGATAGCAGCTATCGCGGCCGAGACACTTAGGGTTGGGCAGTCCCATGCAGCGCTGGCCGGGTGACTGTGGGCAAGGACGTGTGGGGTACGCCTGGCGGCGGTTTGCCAGCGCGCCGGGAAAAAAAAAGTACTTAAAGGATTAGATTGCGTCTGCGGTCGAGCGCACCGATATCCATACTGATCCGAACATGGTGTCTCCTACCAGCTTCAATACGAAAGGTGTTTCGTACGGGCGCGTGTCGAGCGACGTGGCGGCCAAGATCCTCACGGAGGATGCTGTTGCGTTTATTGCGACGCTGCACCGCCTGTTCAACCAGCGCCGCCTTGACCTGCTCGCTGCGCGTGACCGGCGCCAGCTGCGGCTCGACGCGGGCGAGCTGCCCGACTTCTTGCCCGAAACAAAGCATGTGCGCGAGGACGCGACGTGGCAGGGCCCGAAGCCCGGTCCCGGCCTTGAGGACCGGCGCGTCGAAATCACGGGCCCGACGGACCGCAAGATGGTGATCAATGCGCTCAATTCGAACGTGTACACGTACATGGCGGACTTTGAGGACTCGAGCGCGCCGACGTGGGAGGGCATGATCGACGGGCAGCTGAACCTGTACGATGCCGTGCGCCAGGACATCACGCTGAAGCAGGGCCCGAAGGAGTACAAGCTGCAGACGGACCGCAGCAAGTTCGACAAGAAGGAGCTGCCGACGCTCATTGTGCGCCCGCGGGGCTGGCACCTGCAGGAGGAGCACTTCCTTGTCGATGGCGAGCCCATCTCGGGCTCGCTCTTCGACTTCGGCCTCTACTTCTTCCACAACGCAAAGGAGGCCATCCGCCGCGGCACGGGTCCGTACTTCTACCTGCCGAAGCTCGAGTCGCACCTCGAGGCGCGCCTCTGGAACGACGTGTTCAACGCGGCGCAGGACTACATTGGCATTCCGCGCGGCACAATCCGTGCGACCGTGCTCATTGAGACGATCCTTGGCGTGTTCGAGATGGACGAGATCATCTACGAGCTGCGCGACCACTCAAGCGGCCTGAACTGCGGCCGCTGGGACTACATCTTCTCGTTCGCAAAGAAGCTGCGCGCGCACCCGCAGTACCTGCTGCCGGACCGTGACGACGTCACGATGAAGGTCCCGTTCATGCAGGCGTACGTGCGCCTGCTCATCCAGACCTGCCACAAGCGCGGCGTGCACGCCATGGGCGGCATGGCGGCGCAGATCCCGATCAAGAACGACGAGAAGGCAAACGAGGTTGCCATGAAGGGCGTCTATGCCGACAAGCTGCGCGAGGCGTTGGCCGGCCACGACGGCACCTGGATTGCGCACCCGGCGCTGGCGGCGATTGCGCTCGAGGTCTTCAACAAGCACATGCCCGGCGCAAACCAGATCTTCAAGCGCAACGAGGACACCATTGTCACGGCAAAGGACCTCATCAACCCGGCCATTCCCGGCGGCCGCGTGACGGAGGCCGGCATCCGCAAGAACCTGTTCATTGCCCTCGGCTACATGGAGGCGTGGCTGCGCGGCATTGGCTGCGTGCCCATCAACTTCCTCATGGAGGACGCGGCCACGGCCGAGGTCTCGCGCGCCCTGCTGAACACATGGGTCAAGCACGGCATTGTGACGGCCGAGGGCAAGAAGGTCACGCCCGACTACGTGCTGCAGATCCTCGACGAGGAGGTCGGCAAGATCAAGCAGAAGTCCGGCGGCAGCAGCGGCAAGTTCGACGAGGCCGCGCGCGCGCTCGCGCCCGAGATCACGGACCAGCGCTTCTCGAACTTCCTCACAACCCTGCTCTACCCGTCGCTGAAGGGCAGCATCGAGCCCAGCGTGAAGCTGTAAACCTTCGATTCCAGTCTTTTCTAAGTCCTCATATTCGAAACGTATCCTATTTTATTTATGATGATGATTCAATTATGTTCGTGCATAGGCGAGAGCTCGTGCAAAGGCAAGCTCTAAAGGAAGACAATGCGCAGCACAAAGCAGAAGCTCACAAAGACCGGACCTGAGGCAGCAAACAAGCTAATCTAAAAACTGTATAAACCTTTCTCAATGCGCCTTTTGCAGCTCGCGACCTATTTAATTGTCAATGTCAACTGCGTAGCGCGGGCTCGGCGCTCGCAGCGTGGAGCCCCTGGATACGGCCAGCGCCGCCTGTCCATTAAAACGCCGGGCAATTAAATTTCGCTGCGCTCGACCCGCCGCCATGCCTTCGCTCCGTCGCTGGATCCAGTTCCTCTCCAGCGCAGGCATCACTGTGGGCCTCGGCGTCATGTTCGTCCAGTACGGGACGCCGAACGACGACACGTTTTTGAAAACGCTGTCTCCTGAGCTGCAGCAGCGCTACGAGAAGGAGCGCGAGATCCGCGTGCGCGCGAACGAGATTCTGCAGAAGAAAATGGAAGAAACAAGGGATAAGCCCGCGTGGCTCCAGGGCACGGGCGCAATGCTGAAGCTGGACCAGCAGGTGAATGAGGAGGCGCGCTCGCTCATTGAGAAGGAGCGCGAGAACACGGCGCTGGCGAGCGAGCGCGAGCGGCTACGCCAACTCGCCGAGCGCGAAAAGTCTTTGAAGTAAAGCGGCGCAAAGCGGCGCTAAGTTGCGCCAAGCGGCGCCAAGTTGCGGCCGCCGCTGGCGCGCGCGCACTTACTGTGATTAAAGCGCAGACGCAGGTGCAGGCAGGCAAAACGCCGCACTGAGGCGCGCAAGGTCGGCGGCTACTTGAAAGCCGTTTGAGCTCTACCCCTTGAGCTCTATAATGGCGGAAAAGCGCGAGTATTAATTGGACGAACAAGCAGTGTCTAGTCGTGCGCTGTCTAGTCGTGCGCTGCCTAGTCGTGCGCTGTAAGTCGGGACTGCTCGATTTCTGCTCTTCGCTTGCTTCATTTTCCAATGCTGGCTAATGCCCAGCCCACAATAGCTTGCGAAATTGCAAAGTGAGAGTCTTTTTCAGGGAAGGCCCTCGCTATTCCTTACAATGCCCCCCATCTTGAGCGATTCCGCCAACCCTTTTGCAATTCAGTTTGTACATAGCAAAACAGCATAATTGAGTAAATAGAGACGAGCCGCTTGACGAAGTTTCTGTGCCATTACGGGCCGCCGGCGGCAGCGGATTCTACGCGACGAGTCTATATAGTCCACGTGATGCGGCCGTCGCGCTGCTGACAAGAGCACCGCTCGTCGCCATTTTCAGAGCGAGTCTTTGCAGGCAAGGCAGTTCAGGCATGGCGAAGCCGAAGAATTTGAATGCGCTGGTGAAGCTCATAGTGGGCGCCGGCCAGGCGTCGCCGCAGCCGCCAGTCGGTCCTGCCCTCGGCAGCAAGGGCGTGAAGGCGATTGACTTCTGCAAGGATTTCAACGCGCGCACAGCCCACTACATTCCGGGCACGCCCGTTCCGGCCATCGTCACCGTGCGGCCCGACCGCTCGTTCGTGTACGAGCTGAAGTCGCCGCCCACAACCTGGCTGCTCATGCAGGCGGCCGGCGTCGAGAAGGGCGCGCCGGACGGGAAGACGACCGTCGGCCGCGTCTCGCTGAAGCATGTGTACGAGATCGCCAAGATCAAGAAAACGGACGACAGACATAAGGACCGGCACCTAGAAGCCATCGCCAAGACCATACTCGGCGTCGCAAAGAGCTGCGGCATCGAGATCGTGCCGTGAGCCGCATGTACATACCGCCCAGGCCGAAGCCCGTCACGGACGCCGCTGCGCACAGCTAATCTAGCCCACAGTGTAAATACATAGACAATTTGTGAACTGTAATGCGGCCAAGCGTAAAGGCCGAGAACAAGAATAAGATAAAGTGGGGTGTCGCTTACCCGCCGCCTTATGCAGGCTAATTAGGGTCCCCATTACGGACGCGCGGCAAATGCTGAAAGTTACTGCTGTGGACCACATTGTGCTGAATGTGCGGGACGTCGAGGCGTCTGCAACCTGGTATGCCGCGGCCTTGGGCATGCAGCGCCGCGACGAGGCCGTAGCCGCGGGACAGGTGCGCACAAGCATGTTTTTCGGCGTCCAGAAGATAAATCTACGGCCCGTGCACACGCGGCAAGAGACGTGGTTCACGGGCCGCTCGCCGAGCGCCGGCAGCGACGACCTCTGTTTCCTGACCGACAAAAGCCCGTGCGTCGTTGTTGAGCACTTCAAGGCTCTGGGAATACCAATTGAGGCCGGCCCCGTATCGAAGGCCGGCGCGCGCGGACGCATCGAGTCTGTTTACGTGCGCGACCCCGACGGAAACCTCATCGAGGTGTCTTCGTACCCCCAAAAACACGAGCCGTGCTAAATGTATCGTATGCCAGGTGTATCGTACGGTGTATCGTAAGGATCATCATTACAAGTTAACTAAACTAGGGGCAGCCATTCAGGGCCACTTAGTGGGATCCCAGCCAGGCATAGCCATCACATACGCGTTCGGGTCGCCAAGCTCCTTCATGTCCTGCTCGCTAATTTCCCAGTCGAACACGTCCAGGTTCTGGGCCATGCGCTCCTTCGAGACCGTCTTCGGCAGCGGCGTGATACCGCGCTGCACGAGGTAACGCAGCAGAATCTGTCCCGGCGACTTCTCGTACTTCTTGGACAGCGCCACGAGCTCGGGGTCCTTCATCTTCTTGCCGAGAATGAGCGGCGAGTAGCACTCAACAACAATGTCGTGGTCCTGGCAGTACTTCACGAGCTCGTCCATGCGCTTCCAGGGGTTCACCTCGATCTCGTTCACAACGGGCTTGATTTTAGCATACTTCTCAAGCTCCTGCAGGTGGTGGATGCCCCAGTTCGACACGCCAATGTGCTTCAGCTTGCCCTCCTGGACCATTGTTTCAAGCGCCTTCCACGACTCTTTGCGCTCCTGCGCACCGCTGCCGGACGAGTGCAGCATATACAGGTCAATCGGCTCGCCGGCCTTCTCGTAACTGTCCTCAACGGCGGCGCGCGTCGCGTCGTACCCAAAAGAGTCGTCCCACACCTTGCTTGTGTAGATGATCTCGCTGCGCGGCACGTCCGGGTGCTTCTTTAGAAAGTCGCGCACACCCTGCATCGTCTCGCGCTCGTTCCCGTACAAAGCGGCCGAGTCCACGAGGCGGTAGCCCGTCTCGAGCGCCTCACATACGCAGCGCGCCGTGTCCTTCAGCGGAATCGCGTACACGCCAAAGCCAATCTTCGGGATCTGGAAAGACATATTTCAGGTCACAACTAACTACAAATATGCGCGATGAGCGGCAGCGGCCCATATTTATATCCGCGGACCTCGTGTCGAAGTCATCTGCGCGGGCCAGGGTTTGCTGTGATGCGCACCGCCGATTCTGCATGCGCGTGGGCAGATCCAACGGCCCCCAGGCCCACTTAGGCATCAGAGCGGGACGAGGCAGCAACTTTGCGCAGCACGATGTGGAGCCGGCCGCCGCGGCAAGCAAACCAAAAAATTGCGCATGCCCGTGAATTGGAAGCGACTGCCGAACAGAGCGGCAATTAAAAAAAATTCATGGGAATTGCGCATTTAGTCGCTTAGGTAGAGAAACTATAGGCAATGGAGCTAGGAAGTATGGACGCGCATATTCACTGCCCAGTAAAACAGCTACATACACGGAATACATGAGCGCTGACTCGCTAACGATACGCCGAGCGCTATTGGGCTCGCGTGCTAGTTGGCGTGGTAATTGCAGATGCTTGTAAGAGATACACGGCAAACCAATAGAATGCCAGGTAAAGGACAGAGCGTCGCTCTTTAAAAATACTTTACAAAAACACTCTTCGTAGAGGATAGCCATATGTAATAGACACTCGCGCCATTTCTAGAGAAAACGGGTAGTACGGAAAGTAGGTTGAGCTTGTGCTGTGCTCAGCGGCATACTTGCCAAGTTCTTTAGATTAACGCAGAGCAAGCCACAGATTAGAGCAGAAGCTCGCGGACGAGGAACGGCACAAACACGACGCTCGCGACCCACAGCGTGCTGAACGTCTGGTACAGGGCCACGGGCACGCCGAGCAAGCCGTGCTGCGCCCACTTTGCGGCGTAGTTCAGGTAGATGGCGTAGAACGCAACGGCAAAGAAGTGGTAGAACAGGAGCGACGGCTGCGACGTGAGGCCGCTGAGCAGGCCGACGGGCCCGTCCACACAGTCGCCGCCGCGCTGGAAGTAGCGGAAGCAGCCGTTCTGCAGGATCGCGAGCTCGGGGCTCTGCGCGGCAAACAGATGGTACAAAGCAATGGACAGCACGTTCACAACAACGGACGAGCGCTTGCGCTCGGCGCGGAACTGCGCGAGCTCCTGGCGCACGACGGCGTGGTCCTGCAGGGCGCGCTCGTCGAGCGCGCCGAGGCGGCGCGACAGAATAACGGCGTCGCCGAGCCCGACCGTCATGCCGCCGCCCGTGAGCGGGTGGCGCATGTTCAGCGCGTCGCCAAGCAGCACGAGCCCAGGCACATCATAGGCCACAGCCGGCAGGTACTGGTTCGGCATTGTTCGCAAACGGTCCTTGTCGAGGGCGTCGCGGAACGACGGTTGCAGGCTCTCGGGCAGCCTTGGCAGCGCGCGCGCCTCGAGCCAGCGCTTCAGGTCGCCATTCGACGCAGACGGCAGCTTCGGCCCGGGCACGTCGCACAGAATGCGCGCCTCCGTGGCCGACGTTTGGTAAACAAGAATGGGGCTGAAGTCCGAGCCAATAATGACGTTTCCGTGGTTCGGCGCCGGCAATTGCGGGTGCTGCAGCACGGCGCCAACGAAGTGCGACTCGACCGTTGGCTTTGTAGCCACAAACTGCTTCCGGAACTTCGAGCTCGTGCCGTCGCACACACACACAATGCCGGCGCGCAGCTCGCCGTGCTCCTTCGTGGCCACACCGGTCACGCGGCCATCCTCAACGAGGATGTTCGTGACCGTTGCCTGCTGCAGCGTGACGCCGTCCGTTTCGGCAGCAAGGCGGCGCAGGTTCATGACAAACCGCCCGTGGTGGAAGCCGCGGCCCTGCGCGGCGCCGTCGCCAGGCGCAAGCGCCGGATACGGAATGTTCACGCGCTGGCCCTCGTAGATGACCTCGTACCCGTAGATGGGCGCCGCGCCAATGCCATTGAGCGCGTCCTCCATGCCGAGCTGGCGGAGGTGCTGGACGCCGCCGGGCTGCAGCAGCTCGCCAACAATGCGGTCCGGCTCGGAGAGGTCGCGCTCGAGGAGGAGCACGCGCTTCCCGCGCAGCGCCAGGCCGCGCGCCAGCGCGGGGCCGACGATTCCGGCTCCGACGACGATGAAGTCATGCATTTTTTTGTCCCGCCTCACTTCTTCTCAGATCTACGGCCCGCGTGCCTGGTATAAATGCAAATCCAGCCGCGCGTATACGACAGACTCGACGTCGCGAAACCAAGGGTACGGGCCTCCTCGTTTCTCCAGATGAAAAAGGCGGCGGCCCCGCCGCCCTGCGGCCAAATTGCCGGCATGTGATTGCCGGCCGTAGCCTGGCGCCCTCGTGCCCGTGCCCAGCATCTCGCTCGCCCCTACCGGTATCGCGGCGTAACGCGCTCAGGTGCGGCGCCGCGGCTGCCTAAACCACACACACGCTGAAGCCTGCGTCGACTTCACGCCCGCACCCCACCCACTTGTCCCCACTAACCATAGCATTGCGCGAAGCACATCGTCCATTGGACTGACGCCGCAAATGATAGATACTTCGGCCCACACGCTGCACACGAGCGACGCCCACAGCGGCCACGGCGGCCACGGCGGCGGCGGCGGCGGCGGCGGCGACGGCGCAATGTGCTCCATGAACATGCTGTTCACCTGGGACACGACGGACCTCTGCGTTGTGTTCAAATGGTGGCATGTGCGCACGCAGGCCGGTCTTATTCTCACGCTGCTCGCAATTGCGCTCTTCTCGGCCGGCTACGAATACACGCGCTACCGCGTGCGGCTCGTCGACAATGCGGCGGCCGCGTCGCTCGGCGTTGCAAACGCCCCGCCGGCGGGCTCGGCAAACAGCCGCACGCGGCTGTACCAAGCGCTCGGCTACGCGCTGCAGGTCGGGTACTCGTACCTGCTCATGCTCGTGTTCATGACGTACAATGGCTGGGCCATGCTCGCCGTCTGCGTCGGCGCCGGCGTCGGGTTCTGGTTCTGGGGCGACAAGGCGCAGCGCTCGATGAGCTGCCACTGATCACACGATTTAACGCTAACCTACGTATTTTACGACACTTCATGTCAATGCGTGCTCGTGACGCAGCGCTTCGACTGCGCATGCGCTCCTAAGTTAAGGAACCGCTACGCCCTAGCTCTGCGAGCCTGACTACGAGTCTGACTGGCCATTAGTTATACAAGTCGGCGAGCATTCACGATGTCCACAGGGTTGTACTCGCCGCCTTGCGGGTTCTGCGGCCGCGCCGGTGGCCGCGCGTAGCGCCGCGCTTCGTCCAGCCGCCGGCGGTGCGTCACGACACGCGTCGGCCCGAGGATTTGCTCGGCCTCGCCGTGGGCCTCGCCTTCGGCCCCGCCGCCAGCGTCGCACGCCCGTGTGCAGGCGCGATACAAGCCCACAAGGTTGTGCGCCGTGTTGAAGGTCGCTCGCTTGTGCGTGGCCACAAGCGCCTGGCCGCCGCCGGGAGACCCCGTGCGCCGGCGCAGGAAGTTCCCGAACGCATTACAGGCAAGCATGTCCAGGCCCGCGTCGACCTCGTCGTACAGAACGAGCCGCGTGCCGTCGCCGGCCAGGGCCGCCATCTTTACACACAGTTCAGCCACGGCAATCTCGCCGTGGCTCAGCTGCACGACGGGCGTGCGCTGCTTGCCGACGGGGTGGCATGCGCACATAACGCCCTTCCAGGGGTCGGCCTCGTCGAGCGGAACGAGGAACAGCCGCCGAATGCGCGGCGCTGCTCGCCGCCCAACTGCAACCGCTTGGTAGGCGCTCGATGCTCGCCGCGTGAGCTCGGCTACGTTCGCACTGATCCGCACGCTGCGGCTCTGCCGCGCCTCTTCGCGCCGCACCGTGGCCGCGTCCAGCTCTCGTACGGCACTGCGTTGCAGCTCGTCCGCGTGCGCTTTCGCCGCCGCGCACTGCTCCGCTACGCGGCTCATCTGCTCTATGAACTCGTCCTCGCTCAAGAGCATCAGTGGCTCGACCTTCGCGCGCTCGGCCTCGCACATCCGAATCAGAGCCGAGGGCTCGGTCATGACAACGTTGCGCCGCTCCGCGGCCTCCTCCGCGCGCCGCGTCCGCGCGTCAATGCCCGCGTATACGCGGTCGACCGCTTCGTATGCGGCCCGCTCGGCCAGGCCCAGATACAAACGGTCTTCCTGCAGCAGTGCCCTGACCTGTTTCATTGGGCCCAGCTCTGTATCCTGTACCTCTTTGTGGCGGCTTTTGTCCTTTGCGAGGCGGGCCTGCCGCTGCTCGAGTTCGGCCGGCAGCCACGCCAGCGTCTCAAGCATGCTTCTTGCCTCTTCGAACGCGCCCTGGCGTTCGGCATACGCACGAGCTAACTGCGGCTGCATTTGGCGCAGAGCCGTTTCCACTGGCTCGAGGCTCGTTAGCCGCAGTTTATGCGCATCCTCCAACGTGGCGCTGAATTCGAGGAGCTGCGAGTCCAGAGCTCCAGAATCTCGGAGCACGCGCACCTGCAGCCTCTTATCCGGCCCAGTCACGTCCTGCGCACACAAGGTTAGCTTCGATTTGCGAGCCAGGCCACGCGCCCGGTTCTCTGTCCAGTCTATCAGTAGTTCATGCGAGCGGCTCGCGCTCTGAGCTTCTTTACGGACATGCCGCTGCACACGCTTTATTCGCTCATAAAGCTGCCTCACTCTTCGGCACAGCCAGTAGCATTCCAGCATATACAGCTCGCGCTCGCATTTCGGCAGAGCCCGCGGACGTGCGCCATACTTCTCAAGAAGAAGCGCCTCTGCGGGCTCGTCTAAAGGTGGCAGATCGGCCTGCCCTGACTCGTGACGCTGCGCATGAGCAGCAGGCTTGCCGTGTCCGTGCGGAGCGTTGCCGACGGCGTCATCGCCAGGGAACTCGCGTAAAAGCCCTTCCGGCGTTACGGATCCCCCGTCAAGATCACAGTAGGTATGCGCTGGAAGTAAGCCTTCGTGCTTGGCGACCGCCGTGATGGGGTGGATGACCACGGCATTCTTCGTGGCCAGCCCCAATATCTTTTCTTTAAACGGGCCCTCGTCGACAAGAACATTGGCGCTCAGTTTCTGCGCCTGCGGAAAAATGTTTCGCACGTCGGCTAGTTTCGCCTCATCTAAGCCGGCTATTTCGGAAGTTGCCATATTAACAATTCCCGACACATCTAAACCGGGAGTATTCCTCACAAACTGTGAGCAGCGCGCCACGGACTCCTCATCTCTCACTAGTAACAGACGCGCATCTTCGACCATCACCGACCACAGCGCCGCTTCATAGCCGCCTCGAGCTTGCACCAGCTCTTGCAAAAACCCAATGACGCCATCTATTGCCTTTAAAGCTCGAGCCGCATTGTTCTGGGCTTGTTGGTTGTGCACGTCTGAGTGAACAGGGGTGAGCCCAGCGAGGTCGGCCGCATTCAGATGCCTTTCAATGACCTGCACCTCCTCAAGCAGCAACCTAATGCTTTTCTTGTGCTCAAAAATAAGACCTTCGTAGTACATTTGCGCCTCTTGGGCTACGAACGTCTCAGTCTGCAAGGGGCCCGTGACCGTCAGTGAGATCACGCTGTCGAATTTGTGCGCAGCCGTTGTGAGGGCGTCGTCGTGCCTTGAGCTTTGGCGGCCTGCAGGCCTCCTAATGAATTTGTCGACAACGGCTCTGGCCTCTTGGAGCTTCTCGGCAACGGGCAAGCGCAACTCGGTGATAAGGGCGCCCTTTCTCTGGTCTCGGTTCATGGCGATGTCGGATTCGAATAGGTCGTAGAGCTCGTCTAAGCTCCGCATAACCCCGTAGTTGATTGCATCATACGCACTTACAGCCCTGGCAATCATGTCCTCGCGGCGGCGAAGTATTTGATCACGTTCGATTGCTTCGATTTCGGTTTCTTGCCGACCAATACTCGTAGCAAGCTCTTCTTCGAGCCTTTCGCCATCTCCTAAAGCGTTGTCGAGAAACTTGATTTTGCGTTGAACCTCTGCGCTCGCTTCCTGTATTTGGATGTGGCGCAGAAGATAGATGCGTCTTTCCCAGTGCTTGGCCTTCTTGCGGAGTCGTCGCGACTGACGCAGCGCGACGAGGTCCTCGGCAGCCGCTTTCGCATCTAAGCTCGCATTGAGAAACCGTTCGCGGGCGAGGCGCCAGTTCTCAAATGCACGCTGCACGTGTGCGTCGAGGGCTGCAAAGTGCTCGAGGCTGATCAGCGGAGGCACACTAACGTTAACGAGCTCCTCCGCTTCAATGAACCGGGCCAGCGCGGATGGCTCGAAAAAGTCTTTTGGCCTCGACAATTGCGTCAGGTAGTAGGTGTTCATGTGAGTGCGCACAGTGTCAGTATATTCTTCGGCCGAGACTTGCTCGTTGTTGACCCAGGCCCGACCGTCACCACAGCGCTTGAACCGGAAATCGTCGACGAGCCGCACTTCGACACGGGCATGGCTATCAGATTCACTAATTACCGGCGTCTGCAAGCCCTTAGCGCAGGTCACAAAGGCAATTGCATCGAGTAAACTGCTCTTGCCCGCGCCGTTGTGGCCAAGAACCGCCGACATTCCCGCGTGTTCATGGAACGCGATGCAGGTCCGGCCGCGAAAAGTCCGCCAGTCCGTTAGCGTAAGCTCCTTTATGAAGGCCGGCATGGCCAAAGATTAAGCGCGGCGGGCGGAGTTCAAGCGTGCTGAGCCTGCGGTTCACACACACGCATTACGCACTTCCCGAATCGGAAGAACGATTAAAAGATCACACGTGCAGATGCATAGCCAGCGCTTTAGGGTTCGCCGCACCTCAAACCGCTATGGTTCAAATTTACATATAGGCCACCTCTTTAGGAAGCGGGAAAGACAGACAGTACATATCCTTGGCCGGTGCGACGCGCCGGACGTCGTGAAGCTCCACTGTTTCCTTAGGAAGCTTGTACCCGAGCGCTTTCGATGCTCGCTCCACTATAGACTCGAGAACAACGGCGCGCTCCGGCTCTGGGCCGTCCAGCGTGAACTTATAAAAGCAGTGGACATGAATCCACGGCAGCTCTGGAGTGTCCGTCGTGAAGCGCTTGCCTTTATAGAGACCCTGGAAGGCGTCCAAGAACTCAATGGCAGTAGCCGGGAGGTTCATCACGTAGTGGCTGTAGACCTCGGGAATGACTAGCGTCGGGGCCTGAATCTTCTCGTCGGCCTTGCGGTTCTTCTGGCGCGCCGCTGGCGGCAGCGGCAGCGAGACTTCGTGGCCGTCCCGCGAATCACGGAACTCGTGCAGGAGGTCAATGGACTTGCGAATGAAGGCGCGCCCGTCCTCATTATATGTGTGCATAATATCGTCGCTCAGCTTGTTCAGCCTCGTGTTTGTGACCATTGAGTCGTAGCTGCTCGGGTTCAGATCGCTAGCAAACACAATGTTGCCCCTCTTCGCCGCGGGCATGGCGAATGGACCCACGCCGGCGAACGGGTCGCAAATAGCGTGACCGCTGCCAAACAGCTGCACAAGACGGTCGTGCTCTGTATGCAGCCGCGAGTTCCAGTAGACCTTGCGGAAGTCGAAGCGGAACCTACAGCCCGACTCGATCTGCTCCACCATGAACTCGTGCTTTCCGGCCAGGACCTCCATATCGAAGGTGCGGTACACAGTGTCGATTGTGTCCAGCTTGTTCACGACCGTCGCCACGGCAGGCTGGTTCTTGTCGAGAATTACCTGGCCAATCAGATGCTTATAGGGCAGGAACTGGTCCCGCAAGTTCATGTGCGCAATGTGGCCAACAACGGCAAAGCCGGACGGCGCATCGCCGAGCTCGGGCGGCAGCACGGAGCGCAGAATATCCTCGGCCGTCCAGTACTTATAGTCGAGCTTCAGCGTCCACGGCTTATATACAGCACCAGCCTCCTCAAGAAGCTTGCGTGTGTTCTCGCCGAGCGCCGTTCGCGCACTGGCCGCGTCCGTGAATTGCGGGGCCAGCAGAACGCCTCTTTTGTTGTCCTCGCAGATAACGATGCGCGAAACGCGATGTATGTCGAGCAGATCGTGCGCATTCGATTCCTTGCCTATACGCGTGATTAGCCGCGGGTTCTGCAGCTCGGCAACCACGAGCGGCAGACTCAGATCGAACTGCGTGCGGTCAAGGACCCGCATGCCGTAGTTAGTCGGCGGCTTGATGGATTGCATGTGTGGCGCCAAGGCAGGTCTCCCGAACAATTTCGCCTTTAGTGTTTTCCACAGAATTGTGTCGACCGCCCCCGAGTTCCGCGCCAGGCTCGGTAGTCACTCAACGTGAAATAATCGATACTTTTTAGAGCGGCAGCGCTCTCTACCGGGTAAGGGTTAACGAGCGAAACCGTACTAATAGCTTAAATGCGAAACTCCCGTCAATCACACAAATGTGGTGCAGTGGTTGGACTAGTCCGACTACCTACACGTGACTCACAGTAGCTCAGTGGTAGAGCGAAGGACTGTAATGGTTAAAAGACATCCTTCGGTCGTGTGTTCGACTCACACCTGTGAGACTCCTTTTTGATCAATTCTTTTTTGCCAGCATTTGGAAACGGTGACACTTTATTTTTATTCTTGTTGTTGACACTGGGTGTGAGCCACACTATAGATGTTTGAATCATGTCTGTCGACACGTGACTCGCAGTAGCTCAGTGGTAGAGCGAAGGACTGTAATGGCTAAAAGACATCCTTCGGTCGTGTGTTCGACTCACACCTGCGAGACTCGTTTTTGCTTTTTTTGTTCTGGCATTGGACCCAAAACTCAAAGGCACGCCTTTGAGCGAGGGACCGACTTTGCTGATCACTAGTTTGCAACATAGTTCGTGCTCATCAATGGGGTTTCATACTGCGGATGGGTCGTAGCTGCGGCAAAAGAGGAGAGTGCATTTACATGAGACTAGAAAAAGACATAACGTTCACTCATTCGGTACAACTATACCGAAACCAAAAGAATCTGGTGTATGCGCGGACAAGAAACTACACAGGATACAGTGCATAAGGCGAGCTCATGTGGGGGTACATCGGGGGTACATCGCACCGCATCAATATCACGTGTTAATGTACGGATGAACCCTAAAGAGCTCACTGCACTACGTGTAGGCCTTAACTGTGGAAGGTGCAAATCGGTCGCCACATTGGCCCAGTTCCACCCAGTTCTAGCTATTTGACGCGCGCCGCCAGCAATTACTCTGCCGGCCACTGCATCCAATGATAACTCTGCCCTTCAAGTCGCCGGAGCCCTCTACATGGGCCGAGCACTTGAACTCGGCGCTTTCGTTGGTTTATGGGACTGCAGCCGATTTCCAGAGCGAGATTGACGCCCTGGACAAGCTACGTGAGTCGATCAGCGGCGCCTCGACGTCTGTGCAAACGCAGCACCTTCTGTTCCGGTATTACGGCCAGATTGAGCTGCTGGGCCTGCACATCACGCTGCGGCCGTTCCACGGCTCGTTCGCGTGGAAGAACCTGTACGACGATGAGGTTGTGGAGCAGAGCTCTGTGGCATTCGAGAAGGCGTGCGTGCTGTACGACATTGCTGCGACGCTCACGCAGCTTGGCGAGCACGGCACGGAGTCGCAGGAGCAAGCCAAGGCCGCGGGCCACGCGTTTGCGTGTGCGGCCGGCATCCTGCAAACGGTGAGCTCGAACTTTTTGCACGCGGCCTGCACTGATCTGCAGCCGAAGACGCTGGAGACGCTGAGCAAGCTCATGCTGGCGCAGGGCCAAGAATGCTACTACCAGATGGCGCTGTTCACAAAGAAGGGCAGCGGGCTCATAGCCAAACTGGCTGCCTCTGCGGCGTCGCTCTATGCGCAGAGCGCCGAGCAGTTGCGCAAGATTCACGACGAGGAGTACTGGGGCGAGAAGGCCGACATCAAGGAATGCGAGGCGAAGAGCAAGAACCTGCGCGCGCACGCGCACGAGTTCCAGGCGCAGGTCGCGGAGTCGAGCCAGAAGTTCGGCGACGCCATTGCGCACCTGCGCGAGGCAAAGAAGCTGGCTACGGAGAAGCCCGATATTGAGGAGCTGAATCGCAAGCTGCGCGCGCTCGAGCGCGACAACGACCTCATTTACCACGACCGCGTGCCTACAGAGCTGCCCGAGATTGCTGGGCTGCAGGCCGTGAAGCCGCTGCCGTTAGAGTCGCTCTATCCTGCGGAGGAGGCGAGCAAAGTCATTGGCAAGGACCTGTTTGAGCGCGTTGTGCCCGTGTCTGTGCACGAGAAGGCGAGCATGTACTCGGAGCTGAAGGCGGAGATGCTGCGCGCGCAGCAGGAGAAGGTCGAGGTCGCGAATTTCGAGCTCACGTCCGCGCTCGAGTACATGGACCTGCCCGGCTCGATCTCGCGCCTCAAGCGCGCGAGCCTGAACGAGCTGAAGGCCGTGCCCCCGAGGTGCTTGAGTGGTCGGCCATAGTTGCGTCGACGCCGTTTCCGAAATCCATCGACTTCGAAGACCAGCGCCAGCGCATCCTCAGCTTTGTGCGGTCCGACCCGAAACCGGACATTAAGCAGCGGCTCGTTGTGTCGGCCAAAACCGACAAGGAGCTGCAAAGAATACATACGGAGATTGCGGCGGACATTGAGCAGCTCGCGAACACGCGCGCGCTGCCGCGCGTCTACTCATCCGAAATCGACGCGGCCATTGCCGCGCAGGGCTCGGGCCTCAGCTTGCTGGATATCGACGACTCGCAAGATTTCGGCCAGTCCCTAGAGGAGGTGTCCGCAGCCGTCGTGAAGCTGCGCAAGATCATGACTGGCCGCAACGGCGCCATCAAGGACATGCGCGAGGCCACGCACAAAGACGACATCACGCAGACGATCGTTAGCAATCAGCACGCTGAGGACATCGAGGCGGCCGTGTTCAAGCCCGAGCTTGCCAAGTTCGAGCCGTACATTAAGCGCATCGACGCGACGATCCGCCTGCAGAACGCAGTATTGAACGAGACGGTTGAGCAGTGGAAACGGGTGCTTGAGCAGCCGCAGGCGAAGCAGATCGCCGCCGACCGCGAGCGTGCGGCCGCGACGGCCGAGGCGCTCACGGACCGGTTCCGCAGCGCGTACGACCAGTGGCTGTCGCTGCGCGAGTCGTACGAAAGCGCGAAGTCGTTCTATGCCGGCCTAGAGCGACAGGCCATGGGCGGACCGGCCGTGCCGCCAAAGCCGCCGCTGCCGCCCAAAAAGGGCGACTTGAACATGAGCGGGTACTCCGTGCCGTCCGCGTACAACAAGTCTATGTACCGCTAGGGGGATCCAGGTTTTGCCTATGTAGAGTATTCCTAGTATTTTTAGCGGGCAGGCCACGCGCATCCAATTAGGCAGGAGCCTCGCACGCACTGGCCGTGGGCGATGCTTTGCCCCAGCACTCTCTTATTTTGCTCCAGCCCGGTAGTATTGCTCCAGCCCGGTAGTATTGCTCCAGCATGGTGGTATTGCTCCAGCCCGGTGGCATTGCTCCAGCATGGTGGTATTGCTCCAGCATGGTGGTATTGCTCCCAGCACAGTTGCATTGCCCCAGCACACTGCGGCGGGGGTTTCCGCGCTCGATCATGCCGGCGAATACTGGGCGCGCGTGACTCGCCTTGGCGCCCCCACAAACAATGATAAGAAACTCCAATACGTGGTAAAATAGCCTGCGGCATATCTTTCGGTTCATGCACGTACAAAATACGAGCGAAAAATACCATTCTTCCGGTCACCGGCGTGCACGCCTTACCTGCATGGGGCGGCGGGCTGTGCGACGTGTGCGCTGGCCACGCAAACGAAGATCGCAAAATGCTCAGCCTCCAAATTACCGGTTTCTTTCGTATCTAGCCCGCTGTGTACAGACTCAGACACAGCCCAATAAAGCACGGCCACGCCTCCTTTCTGCGAATCAGCGACACCCTGCAGGCCGCCTGCGCGACCGAGCTCGCGCCAGCTGCAGCCTCGCTCACCGTCTTATCTGTTCTCGCTTCGTTATGCCAAATTAGCGCAGGTGAGTGCCCGCCTCGGCGCGGGGACGCTGCGAGCCCCTTGCCCCGCCCGCCGCGAGCCTGCAGGCCGCTTCTCCCTGACAGCCTATCGGCGGGCAAGGGAATGAAATATCGGCTTTATCACCATGCGTTTTGGGCCCGCATTGCACGTGTATGACTACAAACCACCTGAAATGACAGAAGATTAGATACTAAGATCGCAAGGGCATGTGACGTCGGGCCAAAATTTTGCGAGCAGAGCTTGCTGGATAAATACTGAACGAAACCGGCGATTGGCTTCAGCAAGATGAGATTCGTGAATCGAATAATAGATAATTTTCGCCCGCAAGGCGGATCATCCGCAACAGAGCCTGCCGGCGCGTCCGTGGCGTCCGGTGAGTTTGGCCAAGACGCCAAAAACGGCTCGCACCTCACAGAGAAGCTGAGTGCGTCGGGCGCCGAGTCCGGCACGAGCTCCGATCAGGATCTATTCGACCCGAAGTCGGGCGTAAAACGAGGCCTCGAGACAAAACATGTGTCCATGATGGCGCTGGCCGGCATTATTGGCGCGGGGCTTATTGTCGGCACGGGCCAGGCATTGAACCACGGCGGGCCGGCAGCGCTCATTATTGGCTTCGGCAGCATCGGGCTCATCACGGCCGGCGTCATGCAGTCAATTGGCGAAATGGCCATCTTTCCCGAGGGTGGCGGCTTTCTGGACCACGCGAACCGGTTTGTGAACCGCCCGTTTGGGGCGGTCATTTCCGTAAACTATTTCCTCTGTTTCGCCATGGTGCAGGCCAGCGAGTACAGCGCCCTCATGTCGATCTTCAGCAAGGGCCCCGGCACTTGGGACCCGCAGGACCGCATGCCCGACTACGGCGTGTTTCTGCTGTTCTGGTTCGCGTTCACGGCGTTCCAGAGCATCGGCGTGTCTGCGTTCGGCTGGAGCGAGTACTGGATCGCCATGATCAAGCTCATTGGCCTTCTAGCGTTCTTCCTGTTCGCCATTGTCTACGTCTCGGGCGGCGTGAAGAACCGCCCTGCGTTCGGCTTCCACTACTGGAACGACCCCGGCGCCTTCGCCACGGGGTTCCGGGGTGTGGCGCGAGTGTTTGTGTTCTGCTCGACGTTCTACGCCGGCACGGAGGCCGTCGGCGTCACGGCCACGGAGAGCCGCAACCCGGGCCAGGCCATTCCGAAGGCCGTGCGCCAGGTCCTCATCCGCATTCTCGTCATCTACATGGGCTCCGCATTGTTCATCGGCATGACGTGCCCGTGGAACGCAGACCAGCTCGTGAAGGGCGGCTCGAAGGCGCTGCTCTCACCGTTCACCGTGGCCATCCAGAACGCGGGCTGGGAGCGCGGCTACGATCTCATCAACGCTTTCCTGCTCGTCGTCCTGCTCAGCGGCATCAACGCAAGCGTGTTCTTCTCGACACGCACGGTGCTCTACATGGCAAATTGCGGGAACCTGCCGAAGTTCATGGCCTGGACGGACCGCCGCGGCGTGCCGTTCCCGGCTATGCTGTTCTCGCACGCGTTCGGCTACCTTGCGCTCATGAACCTGAGCCAGGGCGCCGCGCAGGCGTATAACTACATTGTGAACCTGTCCGGCGTGTGCATCTTCATTGTGTGGGGCGGCATCTCGCTGTCGCACCTGCGCTTCCGCCGCGCCTGGCGCATCCAGGGCCACTCTCGTGCCGAGCTTCCTTATAAGGCGCTGTGGTATCCGTGGCTGCCGTTAGCCGGCCTGGCGGCGAACATTTTCCTCGCGCTCGTGCAGGGTTGGACGTCGTTCTCGCCGTTCGTGGCTGGCGACTTCGTCGACGCCTATGTGATGCTGCCCGTGTCGCTCGTAGTCTACTTGATCTACGCCATCCGCGACAAGCAGTACAAGTGGTTCAAACCCGAGGACATTGACGTGGACAGCGGCAAGCGCGAGGATCTCGACGCGCCAAAGAGCACGGCGAAATGGCGGGACTGGATCTGAGCCGTATTATTTATGAAAATAGACGATCGCACTTAGGTGTTTATAATGTGCCAACTTATCACGACAAAAACGACGGGCCTGCGAGCGTAGCGTCACGAGCGGGCACACCATTCTAAGGTGCTATGGTTATCACTGCGCGAAGATACTAATGCTAATTATGCCATTGGCTCTAAGGTGCAGACGGCGAGGTACCGCATAAATTTAGCTCAATTGGTCAAGGCGCAAAAAAGGGCAGCTTCGTCTTGTCAATGCATATACGGTCGGCCCTTGCCACACATACGAAAGCACATGCGGGACGGCGCGTGAGCGTCGTTAATGCGGACGGCCCACGCCGCTCGTCTCCTACACCAAGTTAGGGCATAGGTGTATTACCTAACACAGCCATCGGAGCTCCACCCCCTCACTGCTAAGTTCGCCACGCTCATTACATGATACCACGTAAGCGTGCAGTCCCAACTGCGGTCAGAGCAATATCACGTGCGCACTGAGTAGTGGCAAATTACAGTTTTATAACCCTCGCGGACTTGTCGTTAGACTTTTTACCAAACTTGTTGTAAAAATGGCTCGTCGACCTGCCCGCTGCTACCGTTACTGCAAGAACAAGCCCTTCCCGAAGAGCCGTTACAACCGTGCGGTGCCGGACCCGAAGATCCGCTCGTACGACCTTGGCCGCAAGCGTGCCTCGGTTGAGGAGTTCCCGCTGTGCGTGCACCTTGTCTCGAACGAGCTCGAGCAGCTGAGCAGCGAGGCGCTCGAGGCCGCCCGTATCTGTGCCAACAAGTACATCACGAAGATGACCGGCCGTGAGTCGTTCCACATGCGTATCCGTGTGCACCCGTTCCACGTTCTGCGTATCAACAAGATGTTGTCGTGCGCAGGCGCTGATCGTCTGCAGCAGGGTATGCGTAACGCCTGGGGTAAGCCCGCTGGCCTCGCCGCCCGTGTCGACATCGGCCAGGTGCTCATCTCTATCCGCACGAAGGACTCCAACAAGAACATTGTCATCGAGGCTCTGCGCCGCTCCCGGTACAAGTTCCCGGGCCAGCAGAAGATCATCATCTCCAAGAAGTGGGGCTTCACGCCGCTGAACCGCGACGAGTACGTCGGCCGCGTCAAGGCTGGCGAGGTCATCAACGACGGTGCCTACGTCAAGTTCCTTGACAACCACGGCCCTCTCGAGCAGAAGTTCGAGCAGTTCCCTGAGGCTTTCCTGGCTTAGAAAACGGCGACGTCTTCGTATAATTTAAAAAAGTAACATGTTATGAAATAATTTTATTTCGAAAAAAAATTATGAATTAACGCGCCGCAGCCTCAGCCGCCAAAAGTGACGGGCTTCGTAAAACACTGCCGCGAAGCAGCGGGCTCAGTCGCTGCTGCCGCGCTTAGGCGAAGCGAGTGCAGCCGCGCACAACCCAGCTTACGAAAAAGGTTTATGGGTTCGTAGTCGTGGGCAGCGCACAGCCTTTCGCTCTACAGCATTTGCTTGACGCGATTGCTTGGCTTTCCTTGACCAGCTCGTGCGGCTGCATTTCCTAGATTTTCTGACGGACGGCTCGTGCGTGCGATCGCCGCTAACTTCGGCCCTAGTCAGGCACTCTGCGTAGGTGCTAAATATGCCAAGCACACTCGCATTTTACCGGCACTTTCTGCGGCTCGGTTCCGCGGCCGTCGAGTTCAAGCAGCCGCAAATGAAGGTGTTTAAGGCAGTGGTCCGCGCACGCTTTGCAGAGGGCCCGCGGCCCAGCGATCTGCAGCTTGAGAACACGCTGCAGTTCTTCCGCGCGGCCGCGCACACGGCCGGGCTCGAGCGGCGGTGCCTGGCTACTCTCGTGCACTGCGCAGCTGCGCGTCATCGTCGGCGCTTGACGTATGCACGGACTCCGTCCCTGCTGCGGAATGAGGGTCCTCTTGTAGAGGCGAACGAGCGGTTCTACGCGACAATTCTGCAAGGCCTGAACGAATCGATGGGCTTGTGTTTATGAGGTGGTGCGGCCCCGGCGGCGCGCGCAGCTTCGGGAACTCGATCCCGAACCGGTCCAGCTTCTCGAGGTGCTCGGACTGGATGTTCTGCTGCATCCAGCGCTGCAGCCGCTGCAGAATATAGCTTTTTAAGGTGCTGAGCAGCGGCGTCTGCCGCGACCACCGCCACATGGCAATGAACGACGTGATTATCACAATCGGGGCCGTGACCTCCGAGTTGTCCGGCCGCCAAGAGATGCTGTAGTCGATATGGTTGTGCGCAAATGCCGGCAGGTTCGGCAGCGCGCCAAGCACGGCCAGCTCGGGCAGCTCCACATTCGACCCGCGTACGCGCGTCATCGTCAAGTTCGCGCGGTTCAGCCGCAGCGTGCCGTAGCCCTGGCGCTGCCATTCCATGCGGCCAATGCCGCAGGCCAGGTTCGGATGCAGCTGCAGCGGAGGACGCTCGACGTCGGTTGCGTACAGATTTATCCACCACAGGATTCGCGATGCGCGGAAGCGGGCTACGGGGCGGTTCCCGTCGCCGACAAGCAGCCACTCGTGGAAGTGGTGCGGAACTGAAACGAGCGTGTACTTCTGAACGTTGTTCAGGTCCACGCGCAGGCACTGCGGGTCAAGCGGACTCGACACAATGCGGATGTGCACGGTCGCAGAGTCCGCGGCCCGTTTTGCGCCGACGGACCGCAGCGTGCCCTCGGCGGGCGCGCTGACTCTGGCGTTTGCGGGAGCGCTGCTCGTGTACGACGGGTCGTAGTCGTGCCGGTCAACGGCGTTGCACAGCGTGGTCATGAAGGGCTCGGGCTGGAGGCTTTTTAGACGCGTATATGCTTTGCCGGCACAGTGGACCATAAATGCCGCGGCCAAGACACTAACATTTATATACCCTGAAGGTTACCAAATTAGGAACTTCGCCAACACACTACGAAAGCGGATCTCAAGGCTTCGTGTTCCGGATACTAATGAAGAGCAGCCGCGTGAATATGAGCTGTGTCTCGGACGATGAGTTAATGGGGCTTTCGTGGGCTTTCGTCGTGCTCGTGTACAGTGCTTTGCCCATAAATGTGATTTTTGGCCGGCTGCTCAGTGCTTCCTAATTAAGTCACTTAGCACATAAACAGCTTACCATTTGCCTTCTCCCGAAAGGAATGTTTAGTTAGTAGCTTTCTTGGGAAACAATGATACGGAAAAATGGCAGCAGTTCACCATACAATTACGCTCCACTAAACGCTATAAGATGCACATATCTTTAAATGCCCGGCAAATCATTGGCTAAATGTACTGCAGCAAAAAGATCTTCTAGAAATCAGAAAGCACTCGTCCCGGAATCGCAATTGGGCCAAAAAAAAAAAAAAAAACATTATTGGCCAGACGCACGCACGCGACGACAACGCGAATTCTGCGCCGAGCCCGGCATCGAAACCATCCGAAGTCATGACCGTTGGGCCGGCCGCCGTTTCCCTACCACATGTTCGCACGTGACGGCGGGGAATCGCGACCTAGAAAAAGACCATGTGATTATATCATTTCCATCTCCGCCTTTCGCCACAAGCTTTTTGTTTCCAAACAACCACCACACTTACCGCTATGAGGTTCCATCCATTAGCGCAGGCGGCGCTGCGGCCACTTTCGAGCAGGCTGCAAGTCCGCGGAATGCAGACCGAAGCCGTGAAGTCGGCGAACGTCGCTCGCGTTCTGACGGCGTTGACCCACCGGAACTCAAAGCGCACGACAGAGGGCATGAACACGGACCTCGGGAAGACGGCGGACCTTGACGAGTCGGCGCCGACGACCGAGAGCGGTGGCCGGCCCATCTATCTGGACGCGCAGGCCACGACGCCGGTCGACCCGCGCGTGCTCGACTACATGCTTCAGTTCTACACGGGTCAGTTCGGCAACCCGCACTCGCGCACACACCTGTACGGGTGGGAGGCCGACAAGGCGGTCGAAAAGGCGCGCGAGCACGTTGCGGCGCTCATCAACGCCGACCCGAAGGAGATTATCTTCACGAGCGGTGCGACGGAATCGAACAACATGAGCATCAAGGGTGTTGCGCGCTTCTACAAGAACCGCAAGAAGCACATTATCACCACTGAGATCGAGCACAAGTGTGTTATCGACACGTGCCGCTCGCTGCAGAACGAGGGCTTTGATGTGACGTACTTGCCCGTGAATCAGGACGGCCGCGTGGACCTCGAGAAGCTGGAGGCGGCCATCCGTCCGGACACTGCGCTCGTGAGCATCATGTACGTGAACAACGAGATCGGCATCACGCAGGACGTGGACGCGATTGGCGCGATCTGCCGCAAGCACCGCGTGTTCTTCCACACGGACGGCGCGCAGGCCTACGGCAAGATTCCGATTGATGTGAACAAGTCGAACATTGACCTTATGTCCATCTCCGGCCACAAGATCTACGGCCCCATGGGCATTGGCGCTTGCTTCGTGCGGCGGCGGCCGCGCGTGCGGCTCGAGCCGCTTATCCATGGCGGTGGTCAGGAGCGCGGTCTGCGCTCGGGCACGCTGGCCGCTCCCACTGTTTGCGGTTTCGGCGAGGCGGCGCGTCTCTGCAAGGCGGAGATGGAGTATGACCACGCGCACATCACGCGCCTGTCGCAGCGTCTCATGTCATCGCTGCTGAGCATTCCGGAGACGGTTCTGAACGGCGACCGCCAGTACAGCATTCCCGGCTGTGTGAACATCTCGTTTGCTTATGTCGAGGGCGAGTCTCTGCTCATGGCCCTGCGCGACATTGCGCTGAGCAGCGGGTCTGCGTGCACGTCCGCGTCGCTTGAGCCGAGCTATGTGCTGCGCGCTCTTGGTGCCGACGACGCGCTGGCGCACTCGTCGATCCGCTTCGGCATTGGCCGTTTCACGACCGACGAGGAGGTCGACTTTGTGATCAACACCGTGCGCGGCAAGGTCGAGCACCTCCGCAACCTGAGCCCGCTGTGGGAGATGGTCCAGGACGGCGTTGACCTGACCACCATTGAATGGAGCCAGCATTGAACATAGACGAACTCGCATCACATCACTTATATAGACGTTTTTGTAGCGGCCTAGGGCTGCCCCCGATATCGTAATGCCAGAATAACACCGAACACGATGTGAAATTATAGACATTTGCAAATTTGAGAATGAACTACTAGCCTCGCAAGGAGTTGATTCTGAAGACTTGAGAACCGCCGCTGGCATAACAGATCCAAGTACGGCTGTCACGGTTGAACGCTTGAAATGCTTCGGATCTCAGCTTTGGATCTCAGCAGGAACGCCACTAAGAGTTTAGTCGAAGGCGGGCGTTCCGTGTCTAATGCAATTCCCGGCAACGCGCTCGTGGAAAATGCCCGCAGCCTTTGTGAGAACACAGCCTTTGTGAGAACACAGCCTTTGTGAGAACACAGCCTTTGTGAGAACACAGCCTTTGTGAGAACACAGCCTTTGTGAGAACACAGCCTTTGTGAGAACACAGCCTTTGTGAGAACACAGCCTTTGTGAGAACACAGCCTTTGTGAGAACACAGCCTTTGTGAGAACACAGACTTCGTGAGAACACAGCCTTTGTGAGAACACAGACTTCGTGAGAACACAGCCTTCGTGAGAACACAGCCTTCGTGAGAACCTAAAGGGCTCAAACACGTACGCCTTCAATCTGGCGGTCAACTCATCTAAATTCCAAACTGAAACTGGCGGCCGTCCTGTCGGCGTTCTACGGCCTCGCCGGGGCCCTGCGGTTCTACAGATTGGCCGACTACGCAAACATCCCTGAGAATATGCCAATCAGTCTGATTAGCCTGCGACAGCTTTGTTCGATAACTTCAGCGCAGGACCGCTATGCACAGCACTGCCGCTATCCTGAAAACGCGTGAGGGGCCAGGCTCATCTCGCAAAAGCCAATTCACAAGCAGGCCGTACATAGCCGAGAGTTCTAGCCACATTCAGTGCTTTAGTAGTTAGAAGTAGTGATAGTACGGTGCGACAAGCTGGCGACGGCGTGCTTGCGTCTGCGGCCCTAGACGGCACACCGCCGAATTGCGCTTATGTCTTGTGCTGCTCTACAAACGCAGGCACTACGGCAAAAACTCTGAGATGGTACTAGGTAATAAGCCAACATTGTTGAGCTAGTTATTTGTGCCGTTACTGACGCGCAGGCTGAATCCCGAGCGCGTGAGGAAACGCGCCCAAGCAGCAAAGCGGCTCGAATTGCAATTAAAGATATTAACTAACGACCTTATACTACAGGATTCCTGCCTACGAAGTTCACCTAGGCTCTTCTCGGTTCTGCGGGGCAAGCAATAGCGCCAAAAAGGTACCCCGCGCTGGCCCGCGCAGACCACCACCCTACGGTCGAACCCTAGCCGCGGGAAAAAAAGCGATGCGCCGAGCTACGAGCCGCATCTTAAGTGGGATCGCGCCGAGCGAGCTCGAAACGCGAATTTAACCGGCAAATGGCATATAACAAAATCGACGATGGGATATGGCTGGGCTCCATCATGTCATTGCAGGCGCGCAAGTCGCTCGGCGCGGCCGGCGCCACGCATATCCTGTCCGTACTCGACGTGCAGGCCATGGGCACGAGCGTCGAGAACTTCGAGAAGTTGCCCATCTTCGAGGACTTCAAGCATCTGTACATCAGTGTAGAGGACGTCGACGAGGAGGACCTGCTGCAGTACTTTGATGAGGCGTTCGCGTTCATGGACGAAGCCATCTCGAGCGGCGGCGGCGTGCTCGTGCACTGCATTGCCGGCATCTCGCGCTCGGCCACGTTTGTTTGCGGGTACCTCATGCGCAAGCAGAAATGGAGCCCGGCCCAGGCGCTGGCCTTCGTGCAGAAGGGCCGCGCCGCCGCCCATCCGAACGACGGCTTCATGGAGCAGCTGCAGATCTTCTACGACTGCGGCTACAGCATTGTCGACGCAAAGCCGTACCGCGAGTGGCGGCTCCGACAGCAAGCTCGCGAGCTCTCATACCAGCGCGTGCGCAGCATAGACACAGCATACACGAACGTGGACATGCCGCCGCTGAGCGTGCGGTGGAAGCACGTCATTCCGTCGCTCCTGCAGCTGCAGGCTGGGGCTGGTGCGAAGCGCGCGGCCGAGACGGGCTCGGCGCCTGAGTCCAGCGCCACGGCCGAGTCGCAGGCATCGCCAAAGTCGGACATCCTAATTCTGCCGAAGGACGTTGTGCAGGTCGAGGTAACGGAGCTGAACGACGGCGTGAAGACGTACGGCGTGACGGAGCCCATCGCCGACTCCGTGCGCAAGGCACAGGGCGAGGTCAAGGTGCGGCTCGTTGCCGCCACGGGCAGCGGCACGGACATCGACCCCGAAACGGTGCGCGCCGTGTTCAAGGCTGCGGCCACGCGGCTCGTGAGCTTCCGGTGCAAGGGCTGCTCGGCGAAGCTCGCGTCGGGCGAGTCGCTCGTGCGGCACGAGCGTGGCCCGGACGGCGCCTGTCAGCACTATTTCGTGGAGCCCGTGGAGTGGATGCGCAGCGAGCTCGAGAAGGGCGAGCTCGAGGGCAAGCTCATGTGCCCAAAGTGCGACAAGAAGGTCGGCGCGTATCTATGGCAGGGCTCGAAATGCTCGTGCGGAGTGTGGGTGACGCCATCCATTAAGCTGAGTCGGGCCAAGGTAGACGAGATGGCCTCGACGACAAAGGCTTTGCTCTGATTTGCGCTGCATTGTTTCGGCTGCATTCGACTGCATTCCTTTTGCGACTCCTCCAGAGCCCCGCTCCCCGGGACGTTATTCTTTTGATTTATTGCTAGGAACCGCCTTATTGTTCGAGCAATACGGTTCGTCGTCACGATAACGATGCTGAAAGCCAGGAATGCCGAGCCAGACACGCCATGCAAAGCATACCGAGCCAGACATACCATTTTGAGCATGCCACGCCAGGCATGCCACGCCAAGTACTGCTTGAAGTTCTGCTTGCTGTCGCGCCGTGGGCCGGCAGCGGCATATCGAAAGAATGTAATCGTTAATATCTATTTCGCATAACCATAATTGTCGTGAAACTCATTCAGAACCCCGTCGGGGTGGGCATGGGCCCAGACAGATATGGGCAGCCCTTCGCGTCGCAGCCCTTGCTGGACACCTCAGTGCCCCACCATTTGTAATGCTTCGAGCCGCCCGTGTACACGACGGCAAAGTAGATAATGATGATGGCAATGGCAACGCCACAGTCAAGGCCTACGGCCGTGACAAGGTTGTACTTCTGCCACCACGCCGTATATCGGCGGTGAATGATGAAGTTGAAAACAAACCCGGCAATGAACCAGGTCGTGAAGTTATAGCCCGTCACGCTAGGGATCTCGACGGCACCGCCGAAGAACAGCACGGGGTCGAACTTCGCGACAAGCGAGTTCGGCTTCCACTTTCGCAGCACGAACGAGGCAATCGCCACGGCACCTCCCACGAGGAAGAACCACAAAACCCACACGTAGCGGCCACCCGGAGCAAACAGATGACTGCCAAACAGCCCCCAAATACCGTAGGTGTTGAACTGAGTTGCCTGCGAACGGCATGTCATATTGTTCTCAGCCTTGTCCGTGCAGATGTTCTTCTCGAGATGGTGCAGGATGAATCCCGTCACAGCCGGGGACACCAGCGACGCCCAGATACCCGAGAAGAACAGCACAGTCATGTAAACCTTTGGCCTGATGCGCAAGTAGTGACCCACCTTAGCGCCCTGAGCCATATGCATACCGTGTTGCACAATGCCCAGACCGAACGTGTAGAAGTAAAGCAGCTTCAAAGGCTGGCCCTTGTACCAGTTTGCGCACACGATGTAGAAGAAAGACGCGACGGAAATGTTCGCGTTCGCACGAGCCTCCACGAGCGAAAGCGGGATGAAAAGAGCAATGCCAATCAGCCAGGCCACAATGAACCCACCAGCATCAAGCGGCGCATTGTCCCAGCCTTCGGTGAAGGCAAAGCCAAGGCCCAATGACACTACAAACGGCGCAATGTAGATCCACCACGGCCAGGACGGGTACTCCTGCACAGACCTTTGGAACTTGTCCGTGACCTTGTTGCGGTTCCTCCACGGAATAATTACTTCCTCCTTGAACAGCAAGATGAAGTGGACCATCATAGACGCAAACGCGCCAATCTGAAGCGCCAGGTTCATCAGGAACGCAATAGGCAGCATGGGCGGCGAGTACTTCTTGTACTTCTCCATGTCCAGTTTCCAGTCTTTGTCGGCGACCTCCTGGAACTTGTAGGGCTTGCCCTTCACCGTGTACACCTTGTTCGTCATGATCGGCATGTGCGCAGTGCTCCAGTGGTTCATGTAGTAGAGACCCGGCATGACGATGTAGATCCAGAACACAAACGAGAAAAACATCGAGCCAATTGCCCACATAGGAGTCGTCAGCGGGTTGTTAATCGACGTGATCTGCGTCCAGTCAAACGTGAGCGGGAAAAGACCGAGACCGGTCTTGACACCAAACACCTGCGACAGGGCCGGGCTATGCGGGCGGATCCACGAAATCCAGGCGCCAATCGTCGACAGGAAGGGCAAGATGAGATCCGGGAACCAGTACTCAACAAACGAGCCGAAGAAGACGATCACGAAGAAGATCCAGCGAGACATCTTCCAGCCGTTCGCGATCGGGTTGTCCCGCGAATGCAGCGCCTTGAACAAGGCAATGCGGCTAAGCTGGCCGGGCCACACACGGTCCTCGGGCGTGACGAGAATCTCGCGGCACAGGCCGATCAGCGCAAAGGACATAATGTAGCAGGACATGTTGAACAGAATCTGGCGCGGAATACCCGTATTTACCTTGAAGAACTTGAAGTCCTCAATGACAAGGTTGTTCACAAGGCCTGCGCTCGTAACAACGTTCACAAAGATGTAGATGCAGCCGTGCTCTTTGTAGTTGAAGGGCCCAGGATTTAACTCGATCTTCATGCCCCGGCCCAGGGGAATGGACCACTGCGGCACGACCCAGTGCAGGAACTGGCCCATGGGCCAACTCAGCACGAGCGCGACGAGGACAGAGATGGAAACGGTTGGGAAGCGCATCGTGAAAAAGGAGTCTACACCAGCGATCACGGTGGCCCACACAATTGCCAAAGTCCACATTCGCAGCGTGAAGGCCGGCATATCGAAGTCCGCATCAGAGCCGGGCAAGATAGCGTCAATATCCTCTTCAGTGAACCTCGAAAACTTAACAAGAGTGTCCTCGGACGAGTCATCACTGGTTACGATCTCGTCCTTCACATTATGATGCGGCTCCGCCTTTTCGAGTGATGAGTCGAAAGAGTTCACATCTGGTATGTTCCCTGGTGTGTCCGCCTCTGCCTCGGGGGCAGCAGCGGTATCGCTGAACATCTTCTTGTTGAACCACTGCATCGGTTCTAAGCGAAGAGGACGTTGCAATCTAAGGTGGGGAGATCTTAGGGCCTATATATACTGATGGATATCTACAAGATCACGCGGTGTCCAGATCTGAAAAATTAGAACAAAAACGCCCACCAACCAATCAGACGAATACATCTCGAGGGAACCCTGCATCCTTGATCTTTGTTACAGAGATCTTCACGTTAATTGCGTTGGCTAGCTCTGATTATCATGATTAATTCAGAACGTGAACGGCGTTGCACCTTGGGTAATCAACGCTGCATTAGGGTTTCTGCCATGCCCTCGGACATTACACGAGAGATGAAAACCCGTCTGCGGACACGCGCTAGCTTTGATTTTACATACGAGATAGCAGGACTACTAGGATTATCGTATACTCTGTTAGCGATGGCTAAAGGGGCCACTTGCGGCTTCCTCGGGCCGAGCCGAGCCCGTCGTCAAGTTATCGAATAGGGCGACGGCGGAAAAATTTGGTACCGCAACCCCTAGCGGGCGGTTCGGCGCATGACCTAACCCCGAAACATTTTGAACGCGCTCGGCAAAGTGATCGTCCCACTGATAAACGCGCTCGTGTTTAAAGTACAAGCGGGTTTGTCCAAAATTTGGCGTGACGTATTTGCGTTTTAGTGGCCTTTTGGCGAGGCCCCGTATTCGCTGGCCCTGAGAACGCAAAGATAATAGATGACTATTTCGGACTACCCTAGCGCCTTGGCGCCGTAGCTGGCGCCGTTGATAGATGCAGCGAACTCGGCCCGCCGATGGGTGACTAAAGCAAACAATGAATGGGGCGTTTTTGGGTTAGCGACACAAACGACAATACGATAAGGTAACGCATGAAGAGCTGTAGTTCAGGACACTATTTAGTCTTACTCTTTAAGTTATCGCCACTGCAGCCATAGAGCCGCTCGGAAGAACTTCGCGTGGTCCCCTAATCGCGAGCACCGGTGGGACTTAGCGAAGAGCGGGACCGCTGAGTCAGTGCGTGCGATGCGATGTCCCGATCAGATCGCCAAGGGTAAGAGTATCAACGGCTTCAGCCAAGCCGCTGCCGATACGAATCCGAAAATTTACAGAGTGACTGAACAGCCGAGACTAAATAAAAATTGGGACAGAGCGTTGTGCCGTGTCGCTGCGTTCAACTTGTAGTTAGCTAGAACCATCGTGGTCCCGCATCAGCGCTTGTGCATTTTCTTGACTGCAACTAGATCTTGTGACCTGAGTGAACTACGTCCATAATTTGTTGGGCCTACTGCTGCAATAGGGTTGTTCCAGAAACGTGATGAAAGCGGAGCCGTGCGCACCAAACGGGTGCTCTTGCTTCGATCAGGGTCGGTTTACCGAACAATTCTGGGAAGCGAGGGCTACTGGTACCGATCAGATCGATCAAGACTACTGTCGCACAGTATGTCTGCTACCGATGAGCTTGAGATCACCCATTTGCTATTGAGCGACAAAGGCATCAAGCTCGTGGCTCTCCTCCGAGTATTCGAGCGGCGTCTTTAGCACTCAGTAGCCTTCTTAGCCCTACAGATCGCGCCAGTTGACATTATAGTGGGTTCTGGTAATGCTGCGGCCACATATATTTGAAGGCGGCTCTGTATATCGGCTCTAGTGTTTAATGCAACGTGCTGGTGGCTAGCTTTAAAGCATCTGAGCTTCCTTGTTAGCACTAGATACACAATCTCAGCCATGGAAAAAGACAGAATATGGGGTTATTTGCGAAGGCACGGCGATGGGGACGCTTCTGCTGCTTCATTACTCAAAATTAGAGCATCATTCGATCAACAACGCAACTTCGTGGTCAACGACGAACTCTCGCAATGACGAACTCTTGTGGTTAACGACGAACCCTCGTGGTCCATGAGGCACCCACGCCATACACTGGTGTTGTTAAATTACAATTGTTCGTGGCTCTGGTGTTAATACCTGCTTCTGGACCTGCACTCCTACAAAGGTTTCCTCCGAGCGAGTTATGAAAACACACGGTCCAAACTTTAAAGCTACAAGCTGCTGCTATCGTAAGTCGAAAAAACGTGAACAGTAACTGTTAGCACATTTTGAATTTAGTGCCTGCAAAGAGCGAGCGCTGCTTTAGCGTTCGACACTCGTGCGGTAGACGCTCGTGCGGTGGTCACGCTGAGTCGCAAACCTGGTAACCTAACCTTATCGCGCTGCCCTCCACCCCGCCGTGGCCGTATCTCCCTTATCTCCGCACTCCACACACACCTCGACTCCCCCGGAACTGACGGCAAGTAGGTACACAGAAAATGCCTATTGAGCTTCCTGAATCTGTGGCGCCGTCGCCAACGCCAATGGACCGGCTGAAGCGGTGGAAGCCTTACATCATCGGCGCCTCGGCTGCGCTGGCGCTGCTTGCGCTAACAAGCTATGCCGTCGCCGGCCAGCACGGCTCACACAGCCCCGGCTCGGGCGAGTCGGACGAACCAGCTCTGCAGTGCAAACAGACGGCCATGCTGTACCCCGATTTCGAAGCGCAGGGCGTGCACAATTCGTCGTTCTTCACTACAGAAAAGTACGGCAAGCAGTCTGTGCAGCGGCTGGCAGGGGCTGTGCAGATCCCAACCGTCGCGTACGACGACATGAGCTTCAATGTCACGGACGAGCCCCGTTTCGACGTGTTCAAGACGTTCCACGAGTACCTGTTCTCAAGCTTTCCGCTCACGGCCAAGTACGTCGAGCCCGTGAACACGTACGGCCTTCTCTACACGATCCCGGGCTCGGACAGCACGAGAAAGCCTGTGGTGCTTATGGCGCACCAGGATGTGGTGCCCGTTCCTGAGGAAACTCTGGACCAATGGGATTACCCGCCTTTTTCGGCGCATTTTGACGGCGAGTGGCTGCACGGACGCGGCGTGGCCGATACGAAGAACTCGCTTGTTTCCATCCTCGAGGCTGTCGAGGAGCTGCTTGCCCAGGGCTGGACTCCGAAGCACACGCTCCTCCTGTCCTTCGGCTTTGACGAGGAGATCCAAGGCTTCAGAGGCGCGCGCGCGCTCTCGGACTTGATCGAGAAGCGCTATGGGTCGGACTCGCTCGAGGTCTTGGTTGACGAGGGCGGTGCGTTTACTGAGCTGTACGGCGCGTACTTTGCTCTGCCATCTGTGGCCGAGAAGGGCCGCATCAACCTCAAGGTTACGCTGAAGACGCCGGGTGGACATTCGTCGATGCCTCCGGACCACACGAGCATTGGCATCGTGAGCGACCTCGTTACGCACCTCGAGAGTGACCTTTCGCCTCCGAGCCTGCCCGCAAGTAGTGGAGAGTCGGTTGTGAAGTCCTTCTTTTCGTGCATCGGAAGGCACGCACCAGAGGTCCCGCAGCCCCTCAAGTCTGTTTTGAGCGGCTTGGGATCTCCTTTCTTCGATGAGCAGCTTGTAGACTGGCTGGCAAGCGACATATCGACGCGCGTGCTCGTGGAGACGACGCAAGCCATTGATATCATTCGCGGCGGCGTGAAGGTGAATGCGCTGCCCGAGCAGGTCACGCTTGAGACAAACTACCGCATTAAGCCGGGCTCGTCGGTTGACCAGGAGAAGGATCGCTTCTTAAAACACGCTTCTGACATCGCCCACACGTACGGGCTGTCATTAAACTACTCGAACCCATTCTCTGGCAGCGGCGAGCAGTCCGAAGTCGTCAAGGCCGGCAAGGAGATTAATGGGGCCATGCTGGTCGAGCTGACGGACGCACTTGACGTTGCGCCCATTTCGCCATACTACAACCATACTCACTGGGACCTGCTCGGCGGCACGACGAAGCACGTCCTCGAGGAGGTTGCGCAGGGCTTCGACAATATCCCCGTATATTTTGGGCCGAACCTTCTCACGGGCAACACGGACACGGCTCACTACTGGAACCTGACCTCCAACATCTATCGCTATACGGTGTCTAATGTGGCGGACATGGTCAACTACCACACTGTGGGCGAGCGCCTGCGTTTCCGGAGCCACCTGTCGTCGGTGATCTTCTACTACGAGTATCTGCTGAACTTGAACGCATAGTGAATCTGTGTTCAAAGCAGACTTTTTAAAGTAAGCGTCTGTGGTGCGTGCGCCCATGGTGATTGGACCCATTCGGCAAGAAGCGGCGTCAACAAAATGTTGCTATTAACATACTATTTGCTGTAACAGACACATAACCAAAAAGAAACCTGACAATGATACGTCCAGAATTGGACGGTTGAATATAGTGGCACTGGTAGATAGATAAGCTGCGTGAGACGTGATTCTAAGATTCGAGTAGCGCTTAGCGATGAACGTAACACAGCCTTTAAGGTAAAGCTAGACTCGAACGAACCGCAATGACAGGCTTGACTAGTGCCCTAAAAACTGGCTGGGCTGACTGCGATTTCAAGCTCGCCCGTGCTGGATCTCAGCCATTTGGAAAACTGCCGGCGTCGACAGTTTTCCCCGATTGGGAGAGAGGAGCTTAGGAGGGCTCCCTGGCTGCACACATTCAGATCATAGAAGATATCTTACCGGATGTAGAAAGTCATTTCTAGCGAACAAGCATAGCGTAGATAAGCACTGCGGCAAAGCACGGCACCGCATTCATCCGACGCCATGTACAGCAAGCAGCAAATCAGCGAGAACATTCAAGCTGCTCTTGTCTGGGTGTTCTTTGTGCAGTTGGGCCTCCTGTGCGGCATAGAGGGTATATACATCGCAGCGTTTACCGGCATCTCCGAGTTTGACGAGGCTTATGGGAATCCGTCCATAGCGATGATTGGGCTCGCCACCTCGATGTATCCAATTATGGCGGCAATAGGAGCGTTCGCAGTTTTGTTTGTCGTACGCATCTTCAACGTGAACTTCCTACTCATGATTTCAATGTACTTATGGCTGGCTGGGTACCTCACGGGCTCGCTGTGCCTCGGGAAAATGTCGGCGCTCATCATTGCCCGCATTCTGAAGGGCACGGCCATAGGCATCATCACGAGCGCTATACCACTTTACGCCGAGAAGGTCAGTACAAGCCGCCAACGAGCGGCCCAGCTTCTGACGCTGTTCCAAGCAGCGGTACCCCTCGGAATCTTGATGATGGTTCTCGTCGGCAAGCTGAGTACGAACATTGGGTTCTCACTGCGCTGGATCTGCGCGGCTGCGCCTGTATTTCCAGCAAACCTCATTGTGTTCTACCTTCCGCAGGAGAAAAGCAAGCCGAGCGTGCAGTTACACAGCAACCGCATCAAGATGACCCTGGCGCAACAATTCAAGAACGACTTTAGCGAGCTGTTTGCGTCGCGGCCGGCTGTGATCGGGTTCATAGCTGCGACGCTAGCTCAATGTGGAGGCCCGCTCACGGCGATAAACGTAGTGTTCTACTACTCGTCGACAATGTGCCAAATGCTGGGCTTTAACCCGCAAGACGCTGGGTACATGGCCATGGGCCTATATGCATGTAACCTTGTGGGAACGGGCCTGTCGCTTGGCATCATTAACAAGCTTCCCCGCGTAGTGACGATAAGTTACTCTGTTTTGAGCATGGCCGTACTACACGCGGCCATATTCTCGCTGCTGCTCGTGCAGAGCCAGTGGCCTGAGAACTCGCTGTGGGGGCTCATTGCGATCACAATGCTGTTTGCGTTTGTGTTTGTGTTTGCAATGTTCTATTCAGGTATATCGCTCGTCTACACTAGTGAGGTTGTGGCGGCGAAGTCGCGCGATGTATCGATTGGCTGCGCTACGTCGCTGGGATGGGTTACGAACTTCACAATCTCCATGGTTGCGCCAGTGCTCATGGACAAAATCGGGTTCTACACATTCCTTATTTTTGTTTACATTTGCTGCGGGCTGTTTGTCGCGTTTAGCGTGATGCCAAAGCCACACCTGGCACCGCAGGTAGTGCAATTCAAGCGCGGTATAGACAAATCCGAGATTTGAGTTTTCTGCTTTGAGTAAAGCTATATATTTTATAAAAACAAGAAAGAAAAAAACCTTAGAACAAGCCAGACACATTTTGGACAATGCACATCCGTGTTCGTGGGATTCAAGTGTCTATAGTGCTGAACTTATGCCCCGTTCTAGTCATTGTTTGGTTCGCCGGCTTGCAATAGGACTGTGATGATGCGTGAACCCAATTGTGGGTGCATTGTTTTAAGGCCTTACTATGACACGGCTGCAAATCCCACGGGCACATGAATTGAGGTCTCAATGCTGCAACCCGTTGTGCAGTAACGCGCTTAATCGATACGGCATGAGAGGTGCATATACCGTTACAGCAGCATGTCATGACCCTCACACTTTCTAGTCACGCGGTCGTAGCAATCGAGTAAGGCGCACAACCACAACAGCTGGAAGCACATTAGGCGCAATGGAGAGAGGCAAAGGGCACGAGCTATAAAAGAAGTCGGCTAAAAGCTAAAAGCTAGGAATTGGTGCATGCTAAGTTGCTATCCGGGCGTAGGCAGCTACTTTAGTCGAAACAGCTACGCCAATTACCTGACGGCATGCAGGTTGTCTGCACACAAGCCTAGCCACAAGTGCGCACAGTTCAAAAATAGCGGAGCCGTGCTGCCGTGCTGCGTTGCATTGCTTCGCGCCCATCTGCCGGAGTGCCTAGGCTGCAGCCGCCAGGGCAAGGCGGCTGGCGGAGCACGCGAACTCCCAACGCAGAACGTCACGTAAGTCAACCCCACCACCATCATTCTGGTGGCACTTCTCGTCATCCCCTGCGAGTCCAGCGCGGTTTTCACACTTGCTGTGTCGGCGCGTGGAACGATGGAGCATGATATGAGAATAGGGAAGAAGTACCGGCTCCTGCGGCAGATCGGGAAAGGCAGCTTCGGCGACATCTACCTCGGCGTAAACGTCATTAGCGGCGAGGAGGTGGCTGTGAAGCTGGAGAGCATTCGCGCCCGCCACCCGCAGCTCGACTACGAGGCGCGCGTGTACAAAGTGTTGAGCGGCGGGATCGGCATCCCATTTGTGCGATGGTACGGCACGGAGCTCGAGTACAACGCGCTAGTCATCGATCTGCTGGGGCCGTCGCTCGAGGATCTGTTCAACTTCTGCAACCGCAAGTTCAGTTACAAGACGACGCTGCTTTTGGCGGACCAGCTCGTGTGCCGGCTCGAGTTCATTCATGCGCGCGGCTTCATCCACCGCGACATAAAGCCCGACAACTTTCTCATGGGCATTGGCCGCCGCGGGAACCAGGTGAACGTGATCGACTTCGGCCTGGCAAAGCGGTTCCGCGACCCGCGCACGCATCGGCATATCCCGTACCGGGAGAACAAGAATCTGACCGGTACGGCGCGGTACGCGTCCGTGAACACGCATCTTGGCGTCGAGCAGAGCCGGCGCGACGACCTCGAGAGCCTTGCCTACGTGCTCATATACTTTGTGCGTGGCGGCCTGCCCTGGCAGGGCCTGAAGGCGCAGACAAAGCGCCAGAAGTACACGCGCATCATGGAGCGCAAGCTGTGCACAGACGTGGACACGCTCACGCGCGGCCTGCCGCGTGAGTTTGCCTACTTCCTGCGGTACGCGCGCGAGCTGCGGTTCGATGACCGCCCGGACTACGTGTACTTCCGGCGCATTCTGCGCGATCTGTTCATGCGCCAGGGCTACCACTACGACTACATTTTCGACTGGAACTTTGTTGTGAAGCGGTCGCAGGACCAGCAGCAGCAACAGCAACAGCAGCAGCAGCAGGTTGCGCAGGGCAGCAACGGCGTGCTGCCCGAGCTTCGCTCTGGCGAGACGAAGGCCGAGCCCGAGAGCGGCGACGACTACGCGCGCATCCAGCTGTTTGCCGAGCAACAAGCGCGCGAGCAGGCGGGCCAGCAGGCTGGCCAGCAGTTGTTGCCGCTGAACTCGCCCTCGGTGCCGCGTAGCACTGCGGCCGTGGCGGGTGGCTCGTACGCGGGGGCGTCGGCGTCGGGCGGCGCTGTGACGTCGCCCATGCCCACGCCGGGGCCAAAGGCGCCGCCAGCCATGATGAGCGCCACAATGATGCATTTTCTGCCGCAGATCATTCCGCTCAAGGACACGCCTGGCAAGATTCTGTTCAGCGGGCGCATGTTCGACCTGAGCGAGATTGTGAGCCTGCAGCCGAACATGCCGCACGCCATGGAGCAGAAGCGGATCCAGAACGAGGATACATACGACGAGCCACCAGCCCTGCTTGGCATACCGCAGCGGCCCGACATCCTGAAGCATTTGTTTGCGCGCCTTGTTTTGTACGAGCTTATGCACCTGCGTAGCCTTGTGTTCAACGGGTACGGGCCCGTGAACAAGTTTCTGCAGCTGCAGAAGGAGTTGCTGGCCGTGCTGCACCGGCGTTCGGCGCCGCTGCCGTGCGCCTTGCCGGCGCTGTACTATTACTACGAATCCGAGTACCAGAAGTCGACGCAGCCCGACCGCGAGCGGCGGCTGCTGAAGCTTGTGTGGGTGCGCGAGCGCCTCGACACGGGCGCCATCTCGCTGGACCAGTACTACCGTGCCGTCGACGAGATTGGCTGGGCGGACCCGCCTCTGCAGGAGGAGGAGGCGCAGCGCAACGACCTGAAGCCCGAGGAGCCGCCACGCAGCGACGTGGCCAGCCGCAGCACGGAGACGCGCGGCGCCGACGTAGGGGCGGCCGTTGCCGCTACCGGGAAGCGCGTGGAGGGCCCGTGGTGGTAGCGGCATCGCAGCAGCCGCGCCTTTCACTGCAGCAGATACAGCCTTTCACTGCAGCAGCTACAGCCTTTCACTACAGCAGCCACAACTCTCCAAACCCCGACTGCACGATGGCGGGGTCCCCACAAAAGGCGGCGCGCTAGCCTCGACAACTCGGTGGCCTGAGGCCATGAAGCCAGCCCCGGCAGCTAGACGGGAGTTCGCAGACAGGCATGTCTGTCGCTAGCTGAGGCACTACATATGCTGCATTTAATTTATTTGTCTTAAACATCCAAATAGCGCCGCATAGCGCCGCATAGCTGCACTGGCTGGGGGCGCTAACTCGCCGCGCAGCTGACCCGCCGCGCAGCCAGCTTAGGCCCTGCAGCCAGCTGACAACACTGCTGACGCACGTCGTCGTAACCGCTTTTCCGAATCCGGAACGCGCCCACTTGCGACGACCCACGCGCGACAACCCACGCGCGACGCCCGCATGCTGCTGAAGTGGACGGACTACAGTTGGGACGACGTCGAGCCCGTGGACCTGGAGCCTGTCCCGGGCCAGCTGGCCCAGATTGCCTACAGCGACGCGTTCAAGCGCGCAATGGGCGTATTCCGCGCCGTGGCGCTCGCGGGCGAGCGCTCGGAGCGCGTGCTGGCGCTCACACGCGCCGTCATTGAACTAACGCCGGCGCACTACTCGGTGTGGGACTACCGCCTCGGGCTTGTGCGCGAGATGGGCAACCGCGTGTTCGACTTCCGCGAGGTCGGCCTCACGCCGAAGGCGCCGGCGCCGCCCGTGGTGGGCGAGGACGGCGACTGGCTGAATGCGTTCACGCTGCGCCACCCGAAGAACTACCAGGTCTGGAACTACCGCCAGCAGCTCATCGACCCGCACAACGCCCTGTTCTTCCGCGGCGAGAAGCTGCTCGCGCAAATGGTCCTTGAGGACGACGCGAAGAACTTCCATACGTGGTCGCATCTAAAATGGGTTGTGGCCGCGAGCGTCGAGAACGGGTGCGCCGCGTTCGGCGACGGCAGCGCGCTTCTCGCCGACAGCGCGGCCCTGCTCGACGCGGACGCCTACAACAACTCGGCATGGAGCTACCGCTACTTCCTGTATGCGCACTTCCCGCACCTGCTCGACACGGCCGCCGAGCTTGCGTTTGTCGAGTCGAAGCTCGCCGGCGCCGCCGACAACGAGTCTGCGTGGTCGTACCTGCGCGGCTACCTTGCGCGGTTTGCGCCGAACGCAGCAGTAGCCGAGCAGGCGAACGCAATGGCCCGGAGGTTTGCCAGTGCACCGCAGCCGGCCGCGCGCGCCGTTGAGTTTCTGGCCGAGCGCCTGCCCCCGGCCGACGCGAAGCCGTTGTGGACACAGCTTGGCGCCCTCGAGCCTTTGCGCCGGCCGTACTGGGAAACGAGGATCGCCGCATAGTTCAGCACGGTGCGTGGGTTCTACAGAGACTCGACTTTGTTATGAAGGGAAGCCGTGATGACTTTCGTGCCTCACTGTGCACACTGAACACAAGTGTGTTAAGGCAAACCCGTGGCAAAGATGCTATGGAGCTTGGCTATGGAGTCAAGGCGTGGCCTCAACGAATTTCGTACATATTTTCATGTTCTTATTTCCATAGTTTTACGCGCGTGTAAATTGTGGGGTCCGCCTGTTCCCAGCTACGCGTATGTGAAAGGGTCCGTGAGGTAAGCAGCCCCCGCGACACATCAGAAGCAGGACGCTTAAGGAACCAGCTCATCGACACCCACGGCAGACACACTCGTACGGGGCCAGCAGCGCGTGCATGGCTGCGTCAAAATGCGCATTGCAATGGTGAGCGACTTCTTCTTCCCGCAGGCGGGGGAATCGAGATCCACATATATCAAATCGCGCAGCAGCTCATTGCGCACGGGCACCACGTCGTCGTCGTGACGCACGCGTACGGCCCGCGCTCGGGCGTGCGGTACCTCGAGAACGGGCTCAAGGTCTACTACGTGCCGTTCTTCGTTGTGTACCGCGAGTCGACGTTGCCGACCGTCTTCTCGTTCCTGCCGCAGTTCCGCCAGATAATGATCCGCGAGCGCATCGAGATTGTGCACGGGCACGCGTCCATGTCGTCGCTGTGCCACGAGGCGATCGTGCACGGGCGCACAATGGGCCTGGCCACCGTGTTCACGGACCACTCGCTGTTCGGCTTCGTCGACACGGGCTCCGTGCTCGTGAACAAGCTCATGAAGTTCACGATGACGGACGTCGACCACGTCATCTGCGTCTCGCATACGTGCCGCGAGAACACAGTGCTGCGTGCGGCGCTCGACGTCACAAAGACGTCCGTCATCCCGAACGCCGTCGTGAGCGCCGACTTCCGGCCCCTGCAGCGCCACGAGCGCGCGCCGCTCAGCGACGACGACGTCATCACGATCGTCGTGTGCAGCCGCCTCTACGCAAACAAGGGCGCGGACCTGCTCGTGGCCATCATCCCGGCCGTGTGCGCGGCGGACGCGCGCATCCGCGTCGTCATTGCCGGCAACGGGCCGAAAATCGTCGACCTGCAGCAGATGCGCGAGCAGCACTCGCTGCAGGAGCGCGTGCACCTTGTTGGCGGCATCCGCCACGACGAGGTCCGCGACCTCATGGTCACCGGCCAAATATACGTGCACCCAACGCTCACCGAGGCGTTTGGCACGGCCATTGTCGAGGCCGCATCGTGCGGCCTCCTTGTCGTGACCACGAGCGTCGGCGGCATTCCCGAGGTTTTGCCCGAACATATGACCGTTTACGCAAAGCCGTCGGCGAAGTCGCTCGTCGACGCAACGCTGCGCGCCATCGACATGCTCCGCACGAAGAAGGTCGACCCGTCGCAGTTCCACGCCGAGGTCGAGCAGATGTACCACTGGCAGGACGTCGCGAAGCGCACAGAACAGGTCTACGCAAAGGTCTTGCAGAGCGAGGCCCAGCACAAGGAACCCGTGTTCTGGCGCATGCAACGCCACTACCAGTGCGGCCCGCTGGCGGGCAAGCTGTTTGTGCTCTGCGTCGTCGTCGACGTCATTCTGTACCATGTACTGGAATGGCTCTACCCGCGCAACAAGATCGACCTCGCTGTTGACGCAGACGGCCTCCTCGACGCAAAGCCGGCCGCGTCGAAGCGCGACACACTCAAAACAGAGGAGGCCGCGCACGACAGCGTTGCTCCTTGAACAAAGAACAAACCGGCAATTTAGTCTACTTAGGCACAGCGATCTCGCCCGGCACAATTGCCGCGCGTAGGCGTCTGCGCTTGTGCTTGCTGGCATTACTTTTCGAACTAAGGCATTGGCTATGCGCAAGCCGCGCTAGGCGCAAAATGGAATATGGACACTTCGTCTGGCCGCCGCATTTGTTTTTGCATCTACCGCGGACCCTACTGTACTCCAAGAGGCGGCCGCTTTTCGCTCGGCCGCTACGCAACGGGAGGCGTCTTGCATACTCGCCGGACCCTAATAGTTTTTCCCGACACGCGGCGTGCAGAATCAGTCACGCAGATAAGCCTGATAACCAGCTGTGCAGTAATAAGGTAAGCAGGCTCCGCGGCCTGGCAACGCAGGGTTCCTCGCCCAGCGGCGAAAAACGGTGCTGCGGCCGTTCGCTCGGCCCGACCGCGAGCCGTTGACCAAGGGCAGCTGTGCGCGTTCGGGCTCGGCGCCGCGAACGAGCCGCGTACATGCCGTATATGGGCACGAACTCCGTGCGTGCTCAGGCACAAAGATCGGCATTGCACGACCGCGTCCATCGAAACACCCTTAACCGCGACATCTGCAACTCCCCCGACCCCCCGGGACGGACTCTTCTGAGGCGCCCGCCCGCTGGTGCCTATCGTTTACCGATATGAAGCCGCCAGATATATAACGAAGAGCCGTCACTCGGGCGGAGTCGATGCCATGGGAAAGAGCATTGTCCCTCTTCATAGCATGCGCGAGAAGTGTGTAGTGTCGAGCGACGTAGCCAGCGCTGCGTCGACGTCGGACCGCAGCTCAGTGCATGCTCTTTCCGATGACGCGCCGCATTGGCCTAGCATGGCAAGCGCGGGCAGCGCTAACGACGACACGCTTCTGCAGAGCCTTGGCTATAAGGCCGAGCTGAAGCGCAACTACTCGCGGCTCGAGCTGTTCGGCATGAGCTTCTCGATCATGAGCATTGCGCCGAGCGTCGCGTCCGTGCTCGTGGACATGCTACCGGCCGGCGGCGTCGGCCTCACGTGGGGCTGGTTCGTGCCCCTCGTGTTCATCATGACCATTGGCATCACGATGGGCGAGATGGCCAGTGCCATGCCGACGGCTGGCGGCCTCTACTGGTGGACGTACAAGTACGCGCCGCGGCGGCTAAAGAGCTGGCTCTCGTTTCTGTGCGGCTACGCCGACACGCTCGGCCTCATTGCCGGCGGCGGCAGCATCAGCTATGGCGCGGCCGAGCAGATACTGTCGTGCGCAGCGCTGAACAACGGCTACGAGCCCTCGAGCGGCGTCAAGTTCGCCGTGTTCGTGGCCGTCATCGTTTTGCAGCTCGTTGTCGGGTGCCTGCCCACGCGCGTCATCATTCGCATCCAGACGGCCACGAGCGTGCTGAATGTGGCCGCTTTGGGCATTATCTGCATTGCGCTGCCCGTCGGTATGCACCACAACGGCATTAGCCTGAACTCGGGCAGCTTCGTGTTCGGCGACACGTCGAACTACACGAACTACCCGTACGGCATGAGCTTTATCCTCGCATGGATGGCCTGCATCTGGTCCATTTCGTCGCAGGACGCCTGCATCCACATGGCCGAGGAGGCGAGCAATGCGTTCACGGCCGTGCCGTTCGGCATCCTTGCGTCGTCCGGCATCTGCGGACTGCTTGGGTTTCTCATTCTCAGCATCTTGGCGGCGTGCATTGATGCATCGCCGCGGGGCATGACGCAGCTCATGAGCTCGAGCATGCCCATTGCGAACATCATTGAGCGCGGCCTGAACCAGCAGTGGGCCGTCGGTATAATGGCTCTGTTTGCGACGATCCAGGTCATGATGGGCATGTCGAGCCTGCTCTCGACGTCGCGGCTCGTCTACGCGTTCGCCAGAGACGACGCGCTGCCGTTCAGCCGCTGGCTGAAGCTCACGACAAAGAAGCAGCTGCCCGTGCCGGCGCTCATCTTCACGATGACGGTCGCCGCCCTGCTCGGCCTGCTTATTCTGGCCGGCGACACGGCCGCAAATGCCATCTTCTCCATGGCCATGTCCTCGCTCTACCTCGCCTGGTGCATGCCCATTTTCTGCTACGCATTCTCGACACAGCGACTCATCACGCCGGGGCCGTTCTATTTGGGCCCCGTTCTGTCGAAGCTGAACGCGCTGGTCGCCTCTGCGTACGGGATTTTTGTTATCTTCGGCGTCTCCATGATGCCGGCTGATGTGCCCGTCACCTCGGCAGACGCCATGAACTATACGTGTGTTGTGTGCGGAGCCGTGTGGATTGGCGCGACGCTGTACTGGCTCGTTGATGCGCGCAAATGGTATCGCGGCCCAAAAGTTACCTCCTACGACGCAGCGGCGGCAGAAGTGCTTGACGCGCAGGAGTTCGGGCCGGCCGAGGCGCCGGCGGAGCCGAAACAGGACAAACGAGATGCTGAAATGCAGCTTTAGGGACTTTCCTCGGATCTATAGAGAATTGTTAGAGACAAATATTTATATGCATAGTAAAGCCAGCATTACGCAAGCTTAGCACACGAATTGAACGCCAAATGGTCGCGGCATGCGATGCTCTACATACGCCCTCCTCCTCCTCCTCTTCAATAGGCCGTGCGTTTCACTGCCACGAGCGTATTGGCACAGCACATGCCATTTCATAGTAGCCATGTCCAAACTTATGGCCGTCATTTGTTCCTCCTCCCTTCTTCCCCCCAGTAACGTGACCACGTGACGGGACGTGCCGAAGCCTGATCCTAAACACCGCTCATATTAAGTATTTTTCAGATCCGCGAGCATGGTGAACAAGCGGTTCAGCAAGCCGCTGGCCCAGATGGGCCGCAAGGAGTTCCTTGAGACGTTCAACCGAATGCAGAAGTTCCGTCCCGAGGGCCTGCGCGTGCCGCGCGTCGTCATGATCCCGCCGCAGGAGTGGAAGGACGACAAGGACCTGCCGTTCGCGCCGGGCGACCGCGTGCAGATCATTGCCAAGGGCGCGAACAAGCTGAAGGTGGGCACGATCATGTACCGATTCCCGCAGATGGGCAATGCGTTTGCCGTGGCGGGCGTGCCTGGCGACAAAATGGTGAACCCCGTGGAAATGAAGAAGCAAGTGGGCGAGGAGAACTACGAGCCCGTGTCGGACACATACAGCGTCTTTGACTACAAGGACCTGCGGCTCGTGTCGAAGATGCGGCTCGAGGAGTCTGGCGGCGAGCAGGACGTCGCGTTCGACGCCGTGTCGCTGGGGCCCGAGCGCTACAACCCGCTCACAAACACACACCAGCGCTTGCGCTACGCGACGCACGCACCCTCAATGATAATCCCGTGGCCCGGCCAACAAGTGAAGCCCGTAGACAAGGAGAAGACGCAGCTCACGACGCCGGCAGACATTGCCGACACGCGCACGCACTACGTGACGTCGGCCGTCGACGCGCCGCTGCCGCTCGGCGCCGTGCCGCAGATCACGAACCTGAACAACCGCTTCCGCCGCGGCCGCTACGCGCCGCGCATCAGCGCGGCCGCGGCCGAGCGCTACAGCGCGCCACAAATGCCCGTCGGCCCGCGCACGCGCAAGCTGCTCGAGCAGCTCGAAAGCATGCCGAAGCCGGCGCCGGTCGAGTGGACGTCCGAAATGGAGGCGTTTATTGGCACCGAGGTGCGCAAGGGCCTGCAGAAGCGCCAGGAGGAGGAACGCGCCGCGCTCAAAACGTACACGTAGCGCTCCTGTTCATTTGTATATAGCATTAAGTTCGTCCAATTCGTTCATCCTTTGCGCAGAGGTGAGGTGCGTGTATGCTTTTGAGTGGTCGTTGCTGTAAACGCGGCTCCTGCGAAGGAGGCCCCTGCAAACGGCACTGTCAAACGCAACTCCGCCAGGTTACAACATAGCCAACGATTGCCAAATCGGCTTAAAGGTCGTGTGGGCAAGAGCAATGCGGTAGCAGCAAAGTCTGCGAGCCCTACGATCCATGGCTCGCTTGCAGTCGTAGCTTACACGGCAGTAATTCCTAGATACGCGCTAGTATTCGCCGCTTCGCAGCATAAGTGCTCGCATTCTTGTAATGAAATGCCACGCGTGTCTATACAAACCGCAAAAGGAGCATTGTCCTAAGCATTGGCCCAGAACTGTGTCTATATAAACTGACTCGTGCGGATAAGAACTACGATGACGAGCGCCTGCTCGCGGCCGTCGCGCTTCGAGCCCGACGCCGTGCGGGGAACCGATCCGTGAGGGGGCTGCGCCGCAAGCGAAGATTATTAGCTACCTGTTCTGACTTTTTGCACTTAGTTACCCCTCCGACGTTTGCTGGCCGCTCTGACTTTTTGCCGCCGTCTGACTTTTTGCACTTGCCGCAGGGTACTCGGCATAAAGCGGGGGAGCTGGTTATCGTGGCCGGCACCCCGTCGCTGGCTATGCTAGTCTAGCTATCTAGGTCTAAAGTCGCAGTCTACAAATCTCCTAAAAATTAGCGCCTCTACGCGCTCACGAGTACCGTCGTCGCCCGCTCGGCAATCAGGTGATGTCTGAACCGCGCTGGGGCACAGCGTCTGCTGCATAGATTCGAGGCGGCGTTACCCTGGGCATCCCATCTACACCATGAAGCCCTCGCTACACACCCCCGCAAAGCGGGCAAAGCGGGGGACCTACTAATGCTTCCGTTTTGGCGGGACCCCACAATGCGCGTTCTGCAGCTCCATCTGCAGGAACCCCACGTAAGCCCCCTCCCCCAGAATACCCCGCGCTCTCTGTTACGGGGCACCCACTAAGAGCGACTTATTTGCGTGGGGCAAGTGTCTCACAATGTGTGAGCTTTACTATCGCAAAGCCCGCTCCACGCCGTGCCGCAACTATTGCCAGCGCTCGTCGTAAACTAAATAAATAAACCAAAACTTTTTAGTAGTGAAAGAAAGGCCATTGGCGGCGCCAGGTATTAGGTAGTTTGCGGCTGGCTGCGTGTGTGCGCGTGTACTTTACCGCGAGGATCTCCGGCTTGAGCGGGCGACACGCCGCCATCCACGCAGTCTGCCATCTCAGGCTGACGCAGCCGGCGAATCAGCAACACTGATAACCCCGTTACTCAGCAGCGACGCTGATCATGGCCCCTGCCCTAACACTGGAAAAATTGGGGTGCACGGCATAGCCCCTCGGAGAGCCATGGAGTAGCAACGGTGGCGCAGGCCGAGTTCGGCGAGCATTGTCGCTTTTCCAGGCTCCTGAACGGCTGGCGCTGGCCCGTGAGGCCAAAACTAGGTATGTGCGCGGTTTCGGTTAAGTGGCGCGAGCAATCTTATCGTTGGCCCTCGCTTAAATTTACTGTTCTTGAGGCTCCGCATGCGATCTTTATCGCCAGGCCCCCCGTTTTTAAGTTCACGTCACCCTAACCGCGCATCTGCAGATAAGCACAGAGCAGAATATAACCGCAGCCCAGCAGGCCTCGGGGCCGGGGGCTAAGCACGGTGCCGGGCCAGCTTAAAGACGCAACGCACAGCTCCGCCTCGCCATGAGATTCAAGCACAGCAGTATGAAGGGCGACCGCATCGACACGGCGAGCTCGTCGTCGGGCCACATCTCCATTGAAAAGTACGCGTCGCACGACCGCGTGTCGACGCGGTTCGGCGAGACTGCGCCCGCCGGCGCGAGCCTCAGCGCCGACGATGCGCTACTCGAGTCGCTCGGCTACAAGGCCGAGCTGAAGCGCGAGTTCTCGCCGCTCGAGCTGTTCGGCGTGAGCTTCTCGATCATGAGCCTTGCGCCGAGCATTGCGTCCGTGCTCGCAGACTCGCTGCCGGCCGGCGGCGTCGGCCTCACGTGGGGCTGGTTCGTGCCGTCCGTGTTCATTATGTCCATCGGCATCAGCATGAGCGAGATGGCCAGCGCCATGCCGACGGCCGGCGGCCTCTACTGGTGGACGTACAAGTACGCGCCGGAGCGGCCCGCGAAGCTGAAGAGCTACCTCTCGTTTCTGTGCGGCTACGCCGACACGCTCGGCCTCATTGCCGGCGGCGGCAGCATCAACTACGGCGCGGCCGAGCAGATATTGTCGTGCGCAACGCTGAGCAATGGGTACGACCCATCAAACGGCGTCACGTTCGCCGTGTTTTTGGCCGTCACGCTCTTCCAGTGCGGCATCGGCTGCCTGCCAAACAAGATTATCAGCAAGCTGCAAACGGTAACGATTCTGCTGAACGTCGTGGCCGTGTGCGTCATCTGCATTGCCCTGCCCGTTGGTATGCGCCACAACGGCATCAAGCTGAACTCGGGCGACTTCGTGTTCGGCGACACGTCGAACTACACGAACTACCCCTACGGCATGAGCTTTCTCCTCTCATGGATGGCCTGCATCTGGACGGTCTCGTCGCAGGACGCCTGCGTGCACATGGCCGAGGAGGCGAGCAATGCGTCCACGGCCGTGCCGTTCGGCATCCTCATGTCCGTGGGCCTGTGCTGGGTGTTCGGCTTCCTCATCATGGCCGTGCTCGCCGCCTGCATCGACGCGTCCGCGCAGGGCATGCAGGACCTCATGAACGCGAACCTGCCGCTCGCGAACATTATCGAGCGCGGCCTGAACAAGAACTGGGCCATGGGCATCATGGGCCTGTTCTGCGTGATCCAGGTCATGATGGGCCTGTCGAGCCTGCTCGCGACGTCGCGCCAGGTCTACGCGTTTGCGCGCGACGACGCGCTGCCGTTCAGCCGCTGGCTGAAGCTCACGACGAAGGGCCAGCTGCCTGTGCCGGCGCTGTTGTTCTCGGCGCTCATTGCCATTCTGCTCGGCCTGCTCATTCTCGCCGGCGACACGGCCGCAAACGCCATCTTCTCGCTCGGCATGTCGTCGCTCTACCTTGCGTGGTGCCTGCCCATCTTCTGCTACGCGTTCTCGAACCAGCGCATCACAAAGCCGGGGCCGTTCTACTTGGGCCACTTCGTCTCGAAGTGCAATGCGTGGATTGCGTCTGCCTACGGCATCTTCGTGATTTTCGGGCTGTCGATGATCCCCACGGACGTGCCGGTCACGAACTCGAACGAGATGAACTACACGTGCGTCGTGTGCGGCGCCGTGTGGGGCGGCGCAACGCTCTACTGGCTTATCGAGGCACGCAAGTGGTACGAGGGCCCGAAGATGACGACGGGCGACGAACACCTTGCCGAGGTGCTCGAGGCCGCAGAGTGGGAGGCGGTCGAGAACCCGAGTATGAACCCCGAGAAGAAGCAGAAATCCTGAGCGCCATTGCACAACGCCAGTGCGCGACGCTCAACGCTTTTGCACAGCGCCATTGCACAGCGCCATTGCACAGCGCCATTGCACAACGCCATTGCACAGCGCCATTGCACAGCGCCATTGCACAGCGCCAGTGCAGCCGCAGAGCACAGCGCGGCGCAACACGACCCCTCTCCTTTTTATTTATGGACGCAGTCCCCTTATCGCCCCTCCCCGTCTAGAGAGATGCGCGGCATGTCTTATGTATTCAACGTCAATTTTTTTCACATTAACTTATATATTTATGGAACGTGGCTCGTATTCGGCGTATTAATGCCCGCTGGCGCATTGCGCGCGGAGCGTATAGAGCGTTCCGCGCGCATTAGGCAATGGACGGCGCATAATGTGGGCAGGGGCCGCGCGAAGCGGGCTGGGAGGGTCATATTAGGCGAGCGTTCGGCAGATACGAGCGGTCCCACGCGTGCGCCGGCGGCAGCGCGCGAATGACGCTGCGGCACTAGAGGGAGAGTGAGCGAGAAGTGCATAAATCGCTGGAATTAGGGCGTCACGGTGGCGCCAAACCGGCGTAATCCATTTGCACGGCGCAGGAGGAGTCATGCGACTCGTCGCTCGCGAGCGGCGGCATGCGCAGCGAATAAATTGTGCGCAAAAACACGAAACTATATTAAGTAGCTAATTAGAGCTCTTCTTAAAGGCGGTGGGACGCTGCGGCGCGGACCGGCGTGGGAGGCCAGCTCTAAACGCGAACGTCCCAACGTTGGCCAGGGTCCGAGGGTACGGCTGGCGCTGCGAATGTTGTCGCGCAGGTAGCGTTGCTCACCGGTTAAAGCAGAGACGCAATGAGCGACGAGGCGCGCGAGCTGGATGCGAAGTTCCCGTGCACGCAGCGCAGCAAGTTTGCCATGCCGACGTTCCACAGCACGGGCCTGAAGCAAGGCGACACGACGGAGGTCACGTACTTCTGCGGGAACTCGCTCGGGCTCATGCCGCTGGCTGCGCGCACGAACCTGAACGCCGAGCTCGATGCGTGGGCCGGCGAGGGCGTGTTTGGGCACCACGTGCGCTTCGACAACCGCGACGCGTGGGTGACGAGCGACACGCCCGTGGCCGAGCGCCTGGCGCGGCTTGTGTTCGGCTGCGAGGCGAGCGAGATCGCGTACACGGGCACGCTCACAAACAACCTGAACAGCATGCTGCAGACGTTCTACCAGCCGACGCCGGAGCGGCACAAGCTGCTGTGCGAGGCGAAGGCGTTCCCGTCCGACAACTACTGCTTCCAGAACCAGGTGCGCCTGCACGGCTTCGACGCGGAGGACTCCATCATCCTTGCGTCGCCGCGCCCCGGCGAGCACTGCCTGCGCACGGAGGACGTCATTGACCTCATCCAGACGCACGGCGACGAGCTCGCGCTCGTGTGCCTGTCCGGCGTGCAGTTCTACACGGGCCAGTACTTCGACATTCCGGCCATCACGGCCGCCACAAAGGCCGTCGGTGCTGTGTCTGGGTGGGATCTCGCCCACGCGGCGGGGAACGTCGAGCTGCGCCTGCACGAGTGGGAGCTCGACTTCGCCGTGTTCTGCTCCTACAAGTATTTGAACAGCGGCCCGGGGAATCTTGGCGGCCTGTTCGTGCACACAAACACATCGGCGCGCCTCGCGAACGAGCCGCGCCCGGCCGGCTGGTGGGGCGTCGACGCGGCCACGCGCTTCGACATGGAGTACGCGTTCACGCCGGGCTATGGCGCGCGCGGATTCATGCAGTCAAACTGCGGCTTCGCCGGCCCGCCCTGTATGCACGCGAGCCTCGACGTGTTCGAGGCGGCCGGCGGCGTCGCGGGCCTGTCGGCGCGGCGGAACAGCCTCAGCGCGTACCTCCTGCGCCGCCTGCGCGCTTCAAAGCACTACGGCAAGGCGTTTGTCGTGATGACGGACGCGCTGCCCGAGGAGCAGCGCGGGTGCCAGCTGTCGCTCCTGTTCCTCGGCGACGACGCGCTCATGCCGCAGGTCGTCGACAAGCTCACGCAGCGCGGCATCATTGGCGACGAGCGCAAGCCGAACGTGCTGCGCTGGGCGCCCACGCCGCTCTATAACACACACGCCGAAATCCACTTCGCCACAGCGTGCCTCGAGAAGATCCTCGACAGCCTGCACTGATGTGCCGGCGGTTTTGAAAATTAATAGCCCCGCAGTTCACGATTCATCATCTAATAATAAGCAGCCCGATGTGGAGCCGCAAACCGTCCAATCCATTGCACGTGTGTGCGTAGCCGAGCGCCAGCAAGCCTGTAATTGGACTGTGCGCTGCAATTGCCTGTTCCCTGCAATTGCCTGTTCCCTGCAATTGACTGTTCCCTGCGGCAATGCCTGCACAATACAGCCAGGCCGGCGGCGGCGCCTCCCGCCGGCACTGCTCGCGCTCTGAACGCACAAACTGCGGTGCAGTGCGGTGCAGTGCGCTGCCGTGCGGTGCGCAGGGCGGCGCGCGTCGCGCAGCTGAGCCAAAAGTACAATATAACGGTTACCATAACGAATGTAGGTTATAGAGCTCAAAAATAATTTATAAAACGGGATGATGTGGGCAATTCAGGCCCGCGGGCGCCGGCAGGACCCGCACCGCGGGCCGGTTTTCCGGGGCAGCCAGTGCTGGCGGGGCGACGAGGCGAGGAGGAGGGGAGGGGAAGGCGCTAGCCAGCAGCAAATTAGAGAATGAGACAGCTGTTGCCGGACGACTTGCTCTTCACCTTCTTCTCGAGCGCGGCGCGCGTGGCGACCTCGAAGACGTCGCGCACGCCCTGGCCCGTGCGGGCGGAGCACTCGACGTAGCCGCGCGCGCCGATCTTCGACGCGACCTCGCGGCCCTCCTCGGCCGTCACGGGCGACTGCGACGTGCGCTGCAGCATCTCGATCGTCGCGGGGTCGTTTCGCAGGTCGACCTTGCAGCCGACGAGAATGATCGGCACGCCGCGGCAGTAATGCAGCGTCTCGGCGTACCACTTCTCCTTCACGTTCTCGAGCGAGTCCGGCGAGTCGACGGAGAAGCACACGAGCAGCACGTTTGTGTCCGGGTACGACAGCGGGCGCAGGCGGTCAAAGTCCTCCTGGCCGGCCGTATCCCACAGCGACAGCGCCACGCGGCGGCCGTCGACCATGACGTACGACATGTAGTTCTCGAACACGGTCGGCACGTAGTCGGTCGGGAACGCATCGCCGGCAAAGACGACGAGGAGCGAGGTCTTACCGGTGCTTCCGTCGCCGACAATGACGAGCTTCTTTCGGATGGCTTTGTCGGACATGTTTTGAGCGGGTTTGGCAGTGGGGAAGGAGGCGCGGTCCTGGGGCTGCTCGTCTGTGCTGCGGGCGAGTTTAAACTGTGTTGCTTCGTTCAGTACCACCAACGAATATGAGCCCTTTTCCGTACTATGGTCAGCTACGGAACCGGTGCGTGGATGCGAAAAGTGAACGAGGTGGGAAGGAGGGAAGGTTGGGAGAGAGGAGGTCTTTTGCTTGTGGGTTTGATTTCTGTTTAGTGATGCGATACGCTGGGGGGAGCGCCCCTTCCCTCACGGCGCGCACACTAAGCATGCCAAGTCACGGACCGGCCCGCTTACGTCACTGCGATTCCCGCTGGCACCTGGCCCCGACGCAGGCGCGCGCACGCGCGCAGGGCCGCTCCCGGCGCAGCCCGGCATTTCGCGGCACCGCTACGACGGCCGGCCAATCCGTGCGACTTGAGTAGCATCGTTGTGCCGCGATTTTGCCGCTGCGCGCTGTACACACGCCTCCTGAACCGCCCGCGCGCGCCGCGTCTCCTCAGATCTTCCCTTTCCCCCCGCCTGACTAACCTCCGTACTCCAGCGCGGCCAGCAAGCCTTAGCCCTCTTGCAGCGACGCGTGCCACCCTAGCGGCCGCCATGTCAGCCACCCGTAAACAGCCGCACGTGATGGCACCGCCGACTATTTTTAAATCGCGGACGCGCCGCCGGGCCAGAATCTCCGCTAGAAAGTAGGGCCACGCTGAACAGCCTCTCCATATTTATAAAAGCGTCTTACTGCCGCGTCCTCGCCGCGTGCGGGGGCCTTGTATGCCTTGCATGAGAACCGGCGCATCTGGATTAGGAATCTGTGGTGTTTGGGCGCGCCTGAAACCGCGCCGTGCAGAATTCGTCTGCGCCGTCCTTGCTTCGTTAGCAACCACAATGTCGAGGGCGATGCTCTAAGTTCAAAAAATAACAAAAAGATAATAAAATAGACGCTGCGAGGTCACTACGGCTTCGGCGATGCGCGCGCACCTATCGATCATGTACGATAAGTGCGCGGTTATTAATCCGCAGATCTGAAGCGGTGCCTGATGACGCGCGCGGAGCGAAACCCACTGACAAAATGTGCACCAAATGTCTTGAATTAGGTAATGCGCATGTGGACGACGATGGTACCGATATGGACAAGCTGCGTGACGATGAAGCTATTGTAGGCGCACAAGATTCACACTTATGCATTCTTCGCGGCTCTATAACTGTATCTAGACCGTGCTGGGCTATAATCACGCTGCACTATAAGCATCCCAGTTCTTTTTATGTCGTCGTATACGGCACTAAACATACTAGCTCTTTTATGTCGTCGTAGCGGGCTTCGCCAGACAGACTTGCCTTGCAATGGGTCTTGCACTGTGCAACGCAGTTCGGCCCTCGCGTTTGCGCGGCACGGCTAATGAATGCCCTACTCGGCTTTTGCCCAGGGCCGCCGAATAACTTTATCTAGTCGTGGAGTAATAACTTTATCTAGTCGTCGTGCGTAACGGCGCTGGAGCCAGCGGCGACAACGGCTCGACCTGACGGAATCAAGGTTTAGGTCGTATCGCGCGTAGTTGCGGAAATGCGGTTCTGACCCGCCGGAGCCCTGCCCCTTGTGCTAGTGCAATTAAGGCGACACATGACCGCCGCGATCGCTCGGCTGACGGCCGGTACCGCCTACGCCGAAACGGCTGTGCGCGGCTATAGTGCCGCACCGGTGGTTCTGATGATGTCAGGGCTTGCTCTTCATCTGCTGGCGCCCGCCCGCGCTTCTTGCTGCTCACGCTGGCTCAGATCAGCCGCGCCCTTACCCACACCACGCTGCTCGGGAAGGCCGCGCAGCCTGCCCTGCACAGCTGCGAGCTGCGACGGCGCGGGCCGCGCTTGAACCGGCTACGACCACGAAAAGCGGAGTTGGCTTCGGCATTGGCACACTCTCAATTGGCCCGACAAATACTGTACCGGCTACCCAGAATCTTGCGAATCAAGAAGGCCCAAGAGCAACCCATGCAGAGTAAGATAGGGTACTATAGGGTACCTCACTGCTCACAACGAGACCCCTCCTCAAGAAATGGAGCCCGCACGCAGGGCCGGCCAAAGGCACGGACGCCCAAAGGCAGACGCTGAATGGGCCGGGCTGCTCCTGAGCGCCGAGCATTTGCACAAACTTAAACCGGCCCGTCTACACGTCCGTTGACGTCATCGCCCCCGGCGGCGTCTGCGGCCAAAACCCAAATAAACGTTGCGGCAGTCGAGCTTGAGCTCAGCGCCCGCAGCGCGCTGCGCAGGCGCGAGCGCACTAGGCACGCCGGGTTGCCAATTCGGATACCCCTTGCCCGCACCCTGCGGCCTCCGTCACCCGCGTGAGCTTGCTCCCAAGCCTTAGTCTCCGCCTCTCTTGCATATCCCGTGCAGAGGTAAGGGACACCTTGCGTGATTTTGCAGCCAACTTGCATATTGCTCCCCACGCTGTGCCCCGGACGCGAGATTGCGAATATATAAATCGGCCGCGCTAGCCACGATTCGCCACACGTACCCCACTCCACATGTCGGCTGCAACATCGTACGGTCGGGACACAACCGACATTCTCGACGAGCAGGTCGACTCGTCGGCCATCCTCATAAACCGCCTCGATGCATGGCGGCATGCCGTGAACATCGTGCACAACTACGCGCACCAGTCGCTCAGCACGCAGAACAGCATCACGGCGGGCCTCTCGAAACAGCACAAGTCCGTGTCCGAGCTGCCCAGCTTCAATGGCTCGAGCATCGCAAGCTCGTCGTCCACTGGCCCGCAGACGCCGACGTCTCCGCGCAGCGCTAGCGTTCTGGCGGGCCAGCACTCGGCCGGCGGCGCTAGCGGCGGCGCTAGCGGCGGCGGTGCCGGTGCTGGTGGCTCCAGCGGTGGCTCAGCCATTGCAACGGCGTTCCAGTCTCTTGCGAAGCAGACGGACCGGTTGTGGCAGGAAAGTGACCAGACGGCCGCCAGTATCAAGTCCAGCATCATTCCGCAGCTTGACGCACTGAACAGCGACCTCGAGAAGCACCACAAGACTCTGCGCACACAGGGCACGAAGCTCTCAAAGGAGGTCGAGAAGCACCGCGAGACCACTATGAAGCACCTCGAGCACCTGGGCCGCACCGTGTCCATTGCCGGCGGCAGTCAGAAACCGGACCCGAAGAACGATCCGTACGTGCTGCACCGTAAGGTGCGTGGCGTCGCGGCCGAGCAGATCAGCAAGGAGAACCAGTTCTCCGAGAGCAACCTGAACGTGCAGAACAACTTCGGATCGCTCGAGCAGCACATTGTTGAGGTTCTTCAGAATGCCATCGCGTCCTTGAACGAGCTCACGCAGCGCTTCAGTCAGGCCAACTCCCAGGCGTCGGCTACGACGGAGCGCCAGTTCGCCGCCATCCAACCTACCCTCGAGTGGAACCAGTTCAAGCAAGCTAATGCGTCTGCTCTCGTCCCTGATCAAGGTTTCCAGCGCGACCCATCGCGCGTCACGTTCGCGAACTCCGACGCCGAGTCTACTGTGCCCATCATAGAAGGAACGCTCAGCCGCAAGGGCACCGTGTTGAAGGGACAGAAGCCGGGCTACTACGTCCTTACGCAGTCCGGATTCCTCCACCAGTTCAAGAGCGCCGATTACTTGCAGGACGCGCACCCGGAGCTCAGCCTCTTTATCCCCGAGTCTGAGATCAGCGGCCTGCCAGCGGCTAACAGCGGCGAGCAGTCGTTCAAGATTGTGTCGCGCGACTCGAACAAGGTCCTCTCGCCTCGCCACAAGTATACGTTCTCTGCCTCCAGCTACGACGAGCTTGCAGCGTGGCACGCGGCCATTGCTCACGTCGCGGGCGCAACGGCTACGTCTAGCACCCTCGACAACGCCGATGCAATTGAGGATCCCGGCTCCGAGAGCGTTTACGAGGGCGGTGCTGCCGGTACCGTCCCCGGTAGCGCTGCTGCAACTACGACCGGTGGGGCGCCCACAACGCGCGAGACAGGCCTTGGCTCGCCTGCTGGCACAGCATCTACGGGCTTCACTGACCCCGGCTCGGGCTCTGGTCTTGGCGGCTCGGGCTCGCAGTACGGATCTCCGACGGGCGGCGCTGCGGGTGCTGCTGGCGCTGCTGGTGCTGGCGGCCTTGCTGGTGGTGCCCTTGGCGGCCTTGGTGGCCAGCAACATGACACCACGTCGTCTGGTCTCGGTCGTAACGCTTCGCAACTGGGCAGCGGCCAACAACAGTACCAGTCGGGGCTTGGCCAGGACACTCAGTCGGGTCTTGGTGGCCAGGCCTCTCAGTTCGGTAGCGGGCCGCAGTCCGGCCTTAGCCGCGAGACTTCTCAGCTGGGCGGCGGGCCTCAGCAGCTGCAGTCTGGCCTCGGCCAGGATACACAATCAGGACTCGGTGGACAGTCGTCGTCGCAGTTCGGCAGCGGCGGGCTCGGCCAAGACACTCAGCAGGGACTCGGCGGTCAGTCGTCGCAGTTCGGCAGTGGAATCGGCCAGGATACGCAGTCGGGACTCGGCGGCCAATCCTCTCAGTTCGGTAGCGGTCCGCAGTCCGGCTTGAACCGCGACGCATCCGAGTTGGGTGGTGGATCCCAGCAGTTCCAGTCCAAACTCGGGGGCAATGCGCAGTCGGGCATCGGCGGCCTGGGCGGTGAGTCTTCTCAATTCGGCAGTGGGCCTCAGTCTGGTCTCGACCGCGAGGCTTCGCAATATGGTAGCGGATCTCAGCAGTACCAGTCTGGAGGCCTTGGTCAGGACACGGGCATTGGCGGCGGACAATACGGTAGCGGACCTCAGTCCGGGCTTGACCGTAGCACTTCTCAGTATGGAAGCGGTCCTCAGTCCCAGTCTGGCCTTGGCCAGGACTCTCAGTCTGGATACGGCGGCCAGTCCTCTCAGTATGGCAGCGGCCCCCAGTCTGGCCTCGGCGGACAGGGGTCCCAGTACGGACAGGGGTCCCAGTACGGCCAGGACACCTCCAAATTCGGCAGTGGCGGCCCTCAATCTGGCCTGAACGACGATGCGAGCCGCGGCTTCGGTAGCGGTTCGCAGAGCGGCAGCGGCAGCGGTGGCCCGAACTTTGCTGAAAAGGCGGCCGGTGCAGTGGGCCTAGGCGGGCTCGCTAGCAGTCTGTCTGGACACAACCACAAGGGTGGCAGCAACGAACGTCAAGAGTTCCAGTCGTCGCTCGACCGTGACGATAGCAAACTGGGCAGCGGACAGCAGTACCAGTCGTCGCTAGGCGGCGAGGGCAGTAACAACCTGGGCGGCGGATCACAGCCGTTCCAGTCTTCTTCGCTTGATCGTGACACGAGCAAACTAGGCGGTGGACAGGACCAGTTCCAGTCTGGACTCAAGGATGATGTGCGCGGGCTTGGAAGCAGTGGCCCGCAAAGCGGCTCGAGCTACGGCAATGACGCAGCTGGTTCGACCGGCCTCGGCAGCCTTGGCGGTGCCGGAGCGGCGTCCAGTGGCCTTGGTGGCTCTAACTCTGGAGGCTTCGGCAGTGGCAGCGGGCTTGGCGGCTCTAGCTCTGGCTACGGTAGTGGCACTGGCACCGACAGTGGTAACAGCCATGCTTATAACCAGCTTGCTGGTGACCGGCATCCACAGAACCAGCCTTCGTCTGCTTATGGCACCCCGCACCAGCCCTCGCAGTCGCAGTTCCAGGACCAGCGCTTCGGTGATGACACGACGCCGTTTACTACGACGGAGCGCGTTGAGGGTCTACGTCTTGGCGAGGAGAGCCCGCAGCGCGCCACAGGCGGCTCGTTAGGCCAAGGTCCGCTGACAACATCCGAGCAGCTCGACAACAAGACGCCGCGTTCGCCTTCTGGCAACTATGGCAACACTTCCTCGGGGTACCAGAGCGCGCCGCGCTCTCCTCCCGGAAACCGTACCAGCAGTGCCACGGGCATTGCGCCGCGTTCGCCTCCCACAAACTACGGAAGCAACGCTTACGACAGCAGTGACGCCCCACGCTCTCCAGCCGCCTTTGTTGGAGGCGCGGCTCCGCGCTCGCCAACTGGCGGTGACACTTCCGGATTCCAAGGCAGCCGCTCTCCTAGTGGCAAGTCTGCTCAGGGTGGTGTACCTCACTACAAACTCTCGCCCTCAAAGCGCGGTACCTTGCAGTCTGATCGCGTCGACGGCAGCGGCTCGGGTGGTACCTTTGGTGCCATCCCAGTTAGCCCCGCCGATGAGACACCTGCGCGGGAGGCCGTGAAGGAGCACGAGGAGAAGGTTCCGGACGACCAGGAGGTTCACCACCACCACCACCTGCATGTGCACCACCACCAGCCGGAGATCCAGCACAAGGGCCACCGCCACAACCCCGATGAGGGGCTTCCTGGTGCCCACGTGCAGGAGAAGCCTCGTGAGGACATTGTGGCTTCGAGCACGCCGACGACGCCGCGGTACGAGTCTGCGAAGCCTACATCGGATGCACAGGCGTTCACGCACAGCGGGTACGGCAGCCCTCGCCTTGGTGAGGACAAGTCCGGCCTCGGCAATGTGAAGGCCAGGGATGTGAACTACAGCAAGCCGGATTCGTCTTCGTACCCTACGGTTGCCAGCAGCAACAAGAACACGCTTGTTGGATCGCCTACGCGGTACGACGCACCCGCGGCAGGAGCTACTGCGACGCAGGGTAATGCTAGCCAGGGGCCTGACTTGAACCACATTGCTTCGCGCGATGTGCAGTACAGCCACCCGAAACCCGGCGACTTCTCCACGATTGCCACTGGCAGCACGAACCCGCTGTTGGACTCGAGCACGCACTACAATGCGCCGGCAGCCCCAAGCGGTACGCGTGGAGCTGAGACTGGCAGGACTGGTGCGGGTGCGGCGGACTCGTCGCGCAACATTCAGTACAGCCACCCGGATCCGTCGCAACTCGGTGGCATTGGTGCCGCGAACACGAACCCACTGCTGGATTCGAGCACGCGGTACAATGCGCCGGCGGCCCCGAGTGGTACCCGTGGGGCTGAGACTGGCAGGTCTGGTGCTGGTGCTGGTGCTGGCGCGGCGGACTCGTCGCGCAACATTCAGTACAGCCACCCTGACCCGTCACAGCTCGGTGGTATTGGCGCTGCGAATGCGAATCCACTGCTGGACTCGAGCACGCAGTACAATGCTCCTGGTGCCTCCAGCGGAGGCCGTGCCCCGAGCGGCGGCTACGACTCTAACCTAGAGTCGCGTGCGAAGCAGCAGTTCACAGGCGGCAGCAACACTACTGGTGGATCTTCGGGTGCAGGCTACAGCGATCTTGGCAGCAAGAGTCAGAAGGAGCCCTTCACGATTGTGAGCAGCCAAGATGTGCCTCGCAGTGGCTCTGGCGCTGGCGGCTCTAGCCACAACCGCAATGCCTCGTTTGAGGGTATCAACCACGATACGGGTTCGCGGCTTGACCCGCTCAGCTCTAAGTACGGAGCGACTGGCGGCTCGCGAGGTGCGAACTCGGGCGTGACATCTGGTGCTGGTGCAACTGCGGGCACTGGAACGGGCGCTGCTGCAGGCACTGTCGGTGGCGGTGCTCTGGGATACGGTGCTGGCACTGGCGCATCTGACCGTGCGCATGAGCTCGGTACACAGAGTGGCGGCCAGGGCAGCAGCGGCCAGGGCAGCAGCGGCTATGGTTCGAGCGGCTACGGTAACAGCGGATCTGGCGCTCAGACGGGACACAGTTCTTCTGGCGCCCAGACGGGCTATGGCAGCGGCTCTGGTGCTCAGAGCGGCTATGGCAGTTCTGGCGGTGCGCAACCAGGCGCCACTCGGGTGACTGGTGCTGGCGGCCAGAGCCAAGGAACCCATGGATTCCAGGATACTCGTGACAAGACGTCTTCCTCTGGCGGCAATGCGCTCGGTGACTACTCGCACTCGACGGGAACCGGCAGCGGCAGCGGCAGCGGCAGTGGTCTGGCGGCCGGAGGCGCCGGCGCTGGCGGTGCTGGTGCGCTAGGTGCCGCCGCTGGTGGCGCGGGTGGTCACCACCACCACCAGGGCTCTGGTAGCCACCAGGGCTCTGGTAGCCACCAGCAGCAAGGTTATGGCGATAGGCAGCAGCAGAGCTTTGGCGGCAGCCAGCAGCCAGGATACGGTAGCACGGGCCACACGCAGCAGCAGCAGGGCTACGACAGCGGCAAGAGCACTACTCAGCAGGGATACGGAGGTAGCGGCTCTAACACCGGCAATACCGGCACTAGTGGTGCCGGTGCTGGTACTGGTGCAGGTGCTGGCGCGGCTGCCGGAGGACTTGGTGGCGCTGGTGCCGGTGCTGGTGCCGGTGCAGCTGGCGAGAGCGGCTCTCAGTACAGGCCGTACTCGCAGGAGCAGCATGGCTCGAAGTTTGGCGGTAATGCCGGCGGGTACTCGCAGAAGGACTACAGCAGCATGGCTCCGTCATCCGGAGGCGATGCGGAGTACCTGCAAGGTCCTAGCTCTGGCGCCGGTGGCGCGAAGGCGAAGACGAGCTCTGGCCACAAGCTGGCCGGAGCTGCTGGCGGACTTGGCGCACTCGGAGGACTGGCCGGTGCAGCCGGCGTGCCTGGCGGCGGCGAGATCGGCCAGGCTACGGGCCTTGCCGGCAGCCTTGGACAGGGCGGCATTGGCAATGCCGTGAAGAACCAGATTCCAGGCATGGGCCAGGCCAACCAGGTCAAGAACCTTGCCACAGGCAACGTAGGCGGCGCAGCGAAGCAGGAGATTCCTGGTGCGAACCAGGCGTCGCAGTTCAGCGGCGCTGCGAAGGACATCCGCGGCGGCGGCGCGGCCGACAAGGCCGAGGGCCAAGGCGTGAAGGAGGCCGAGAAGGCGGAGAAGCCGTCTGGCTTCAAGAAGCTGGCGAATGTCTTCAAGAGCTAAGCACTCGATAAGCATCGTAGCTGCTCTTACCCATTCATTTCAATTGTTTTAGTATAATTAGACGTACGTGTGTTCTATCTTATCAATTTCTTCTTGTTTTTCCGTTCGTGGAGTAAGAAGTAATCCTGTTTCTAGTCGAATTCTTCCGGAAAACGTCGAGGACGCTGCTAGCCCAGCGCAGCAAGTACTTCGACTCGTGCCGGTCCAAATTGGCCGCAGTACGCGAGCTCGGCCGAACTAAGGCGGCGTGCGTTGTTACCCTCATAGCGGCATTTTTGTTACTACCGTGATCTGCAATTGCCGGCATTCGCTGCGGCGGTGAAATGAGCTTGACGCACGTCTCATGAGTAAGCGGCGATCAGAGGCGTGGCCGCCGCCCGCAAGGCGTCCGCCGTCCCGATCGCCGTGCGTCCGCCTGGGAAGACCCCTTCCACGCGCGGCCGTTTTGCACGAGCGGGCCACTGTGTCGCATTGCTCTCGCACATGTCTGAGCGGCGCGCGCTAGGGCCATGCCGGACTACGCCCATCATCGGCTAAGGCCGTAGGGTCGTCGCGGGGGGTGGGCTAGGTCAACCGCCTGCCGAACCGGCTTTTCACGTACCCTTATCGGACATGCAATGTTTTTTTCCACGCACGCGGACGTGCGGCTTACGAAATGCGCGCAGCAGCAGCCCGCGGTCCTCGAACTGTGAGGAAAGGCGCAACGGCACGCACCCGTATTGCGCCACTCGGTAAATGCCCGGGCGCAATATTCCGGCGGGAAATGACCCGCAAGGCACAGTGATCGCGTTGGAAAACGAAAAGAACCGTGTTCATCCGTAGATAAAAGTAGGCGAGGCGAACGCGGCGCGGCTAAGGCAGGGCTATGCGCACGCTGCCCTTTAACCGCCTCCCCCACGCGAACCCCACAAAGATGGGCCGGCGTGCGGGAAGAGGCATGTATGGATTGCTGGGGGATATGAGCACAGAGAAGGTCGTTAAATGAGCGCTAGACTATGGTGCCACAGCCGAATTAAAGTAACTAGAATACCACAGCACATACCGCTGAGAAGAGATCAAAATGCAAGTGAAATGCTATGCCGTGAACACAGCGCCGTACAGCCAAGGCTTCCTGAGCCGGCCATCTGCGCGCTCGCTGAGGGGCACTACGTCGTCCTTCAAGCAAGGCAAACTCCGGAATTGTCCAAGATCGACCCCGAATCGAACCGTGCCAGTCGAACCGTGCAAGCCGAACCGTGCCGGCCGAACCGTGCAAGCCGAAACGTTCGGGCCGAACCGTGCGGGATGAACCGTGCGGCGGCCAGGCCCGTGCGTGCAAGCCAATGTCCGAGGAAGGACTAGTGTGGCCGCTGCTCGCGCCCGTAATCAGGCGGCGAGCCAGTCCTAGTTTTTGCGCGCGGCCGCAATGCCGCGCCGGCGCTGCCACTCCTGCAAACCGTCGTGGAATTTCTTCTTCGTCATGCCGTTATGCACCTCGATAAAGAGGACGCCGAGCTGGCGCTCGACGTCGCGGTTGCGGCTCTCGTCGTCGAAGAAGATCATGTCTTCGTATGCAACGCCCGTGTGTAGATGTAGCTCCCGAAAGTGGGCGACCTTTGTCCCAGTGCCCCATGCCGTGAATGCGAAGAACGTGGAGCTCGGCTTGTCGTCGATGCGCAGCATGGAGAGCAGGTCCTGCGCGAGGCGCGGCGCGTGCGTGCGGCTAGCCGCGCAGAGCTGCATGTCCTTGTTCGCCTCAATTTCGCGAAAGATGTCCGGGACTTCGCGGTAGAAGCTAAATTCGTCGCCGTTCGAGTCCACAACGGTCTCGTTCGTGAACGACGGCCGCAGCGGCGCCGACACATGCGTGTCGCACCAGAACGGCCACAGCGTGTAGTCGAGATCGAACACGACGAGCTTCGGCAGCTCATTGCGGCCGGATTCGGGGCCCTCGGCAGGGGAGGCACGACGATGGTCCACCTTCACGGGCATTAGCGTGTCTGTTTCGAATCTACGTCTCGAGCACCAGCTTCGCTGCTCGGGGTCGTTACCAATATATAGTTGCTGAGGCGAGAAAACGCGGGTTACTTATGGCCTTGCCTTCTCACTAAGCACCCTTCGCGGGAGGCCTCCCGCGCGCAACCAGGAAAAATCTGTCAATTCCGCATATACCCTAGCCCCAGATGACCTGCGGCGTTTTTTTCGCCATACAGCAAGCGCATGAACCGCATGAGCCCGCGCACGGGGACTCCACGATATTGGCCAGCGCGGCCAGGGACCCGTGCCGCGCTCGTTCGCGCACCTCCTACACGTGAACGCCTGCCTCGGCTGAGGTGCGCCGCGAGCATATGCCTCATGCATGGTAATTATTTACCTAGCGCCGCACAGGTGAAGGGCAGCCGCAGGTGCGAAACCCAGCGCACGTAGGCGTCGCGCGCGGGCCGCCCCGCGCCGCCCCGCCGCGGCCGGCCGCGGCCGGCCGGTTCAGATCTCGAAACGCGCGTTTGGCGCCTGCGTTCGAGAATGTTCGCGGCGCACTGCGCATACCCGCGCTCGGCGCCGAACGCCGACTCGCGGCCGCTAACGCCGCGAGTGCGGGCGGCCGTTACGACAGGCCCCATGCGCGCCGCTGCCGTGGGCGCGGGCTACATGCGGCTTCCTCGCGCAGCGCAGGGGCCACACCGATCGCCGCGATGCGGCGGTGCGCACTCCGCGGCGCCGCGGCCCCGCGCCGCATCCCTGCCACAGACGGCTGCGGGCTCTCGTAAATCTATGCTTACACTATGCCTACACTATCACTAGACTATGCGCACACTATCACTAACCTATGCGCCTACTATCACTAGACTATGCGCACACTATCACTAGTTTATGCACACACTATCACTAGACTATGCCTAGTCTATGCCTAGTCGATGGCAGGTTTACAGCAGGTTTACGGCAGGTTGACACCACATTGACGCCTTGTTTACGGCACGTTTACGGCAGTTTACGGCAGGCCTCTGGCAATGTTGTGTCCCGCTTAGAGCAGGTTTACGGCCGGCCGGCTACGGCGCCATGCAGAATTGAAATGTAGTACAAGCATTATGAAACGTCAGTAGTTATGATTAGGGGCGGCCCGTGCCAGCGGCCGGCGCTAGGAAGCGGGCGCGGCCTGGCGGGCCAGCACCAGGTCCGTCCACGCGCGACGGCGGCCCGTGCAGTTCGCGAGGCTGCTGCGCAGCGCCGCAACCCAGCGGTCGCGCTCCTCGACGGAGTCCGCGTAGAAGCTGAGGGCCTCGCCGTCGTCGAAGCTGATCTCGAAGCTGCGGTCCTCGTAGATGCACCACAGGTCGTCGCTGAGCGTCTCCTTGATGGCCACGGCGTTCTCGAGGTGGATGAGCGCGCGGCGCTTGCGCGTGGCCTCGTGGTGGCCGACCATCTCGGCCTCCTGCAGCGTGAACCAGCGCCGCCGCCAGATGTTCATGCAGTCGCCGCCCTGCTGCGTGAGGAAGCCCGACGTGGCGATGCTGCGCTTCTCGGCCGCCGCGCGCAGCTCCTGCTGGCACTCCTTCATGCTCATGGGAATGTGCTCGCTGCCGTACAGCTTCGGCACGTACATCATCGTGACCTGCAGGTCGCACACGGGCTTCGGCACGCCGTCCGACGCCTGGTTCCACTCGTTGTAGAGCGGCAGCGCAAACGACTTCGCGACGCCAAATATGTCCCGCTCGTAGTGCGTCTCAAACAGGTACCCGCGGCAGTACTCGCCGCCGGGGCCCGTGATGTTGCGCCACGTGTCGGCGCGGCGGTGGAACTCGGCCAGGTCTTTGTCGTAGCGCTTGCGTTCGATTTCCTCCTGCTGCTGCTGCCGCTCAAGGAGCTCGAGCTCGCGCTGCTCCTCGCGCTCGCGCTCCTGCTGCTGCCGCCGGAACTTCTCGCTCTGCTTCTTCTTCGGCGACCGCAGCAGGTTCCGCACGCCCTTCACGGGCGCGCTCGCTATTGCCGCGTGGCCGCTGCTGCTGCTCTTGCTGTGCGCCGTGGCCGTGCTCGCAACCGAGTCCGTGGCTGCGTGCCGCGCAATGCGCGGCGCCACGGGCCGCGGCGGCGGCTGCAGCGCGTCCATCTGCACCTGCACGGTCACAACAAGCTCAAGGTCCTGCGCAACCACAAGCTCGAACTCCTGGCCGACCTTCGCACTGAGCAGCCCGTTAAAGCCGGCCGCAGGCAGCGGCGCGGGCTGCGTCGTCACGGTCTGAATGCCGTTGTCGAGCACGAGCGTGAAGCGCGGGTGCCGCGCAGGGTCGATGGGCAGCCCGCGCACATTCGCGAGCTTGTTCACCTGCAGAAACAGCCGCCCGCGGTCCTCGGGCTTCACGGGGTCCGTCTCCTCAATGAGCGGGCTTGTGGGCGCCGCGGCAGCGCGCCGTGGCGGCGGCGGCGACGCTGTATAGTCAGACGCGGCCGACGCGGGCGTCAGCGACTCCGAGATGCAGCTCTCCGGCGACGGGTCCCGCGACATCCGGAACGGGTTCAGCTCGAGCGGCGCGTCCGTCTCGCGCGCAAGCTCTGCACTGCCGGCCGCCGGTGATGCTCGTGCCTCAGCACGGTCCTGCGCCGCTGCACCGCTAGCTGCCTTCTCATCTTTCTCGTTCTCGTTCCTATTCTTGTTCTCGTTATTGCCGTCGTTCTCGTTATCGCTCTCGTTCTCGCTCTCGTTCGGGATCTCTGAGCCGAGCCATGGCGAGTCCGGCGAAAACGCGATCATCTTGAGCACGTCGTCCGGCAGGCCCTCAGCCCGCCGCGCGTCGTCGTCGACGTCCGCGTCGGGCACCTGCGGCAGCGAGTCGCTGGACAGGCGCTTGCGGATCGAGCGCAGCCGCTGGATGAGCTGCTTGTCGCGGCTCGGCCCGCTCTGCGTCGGCGCGGCCGCCGCGGCCGGCGCGCGCGAGCGCAGGGCAATCGTCTTTTTGCGCGACAGAAACCCGCCAAGATCGGTGCTGATGTCCGTGCCGAAGTCGAGGTCCACGGCGCTGAGGTCCATGGACTCGGACGCGCGCAGGCGCAGGCGCGTCGGGCTCAATGGCGCGACGGCGGGCGGCGGCGCCGGCGCTGCGCCAATGTCGAGCTCGCCGAGCTGGTCGCTGAGCTCGGCCGTCGGTACAGAGTCCTCGTGGTCGCTGTTGCTATCGTAGTCCGGTGTGGCCGCGAGCGCCTGGCTGGGCTTCGCAAGCTCGTGCATCTCGGCCTTCGTCTGGCGCGGCGCTTTGCCGACAACAATGTCCGAGCCGTCGCTGGCGCGGATGTTCAACGGATTGCGTCGGAGCGCAAGGGTGTCTTCCGAATTATCCATCCGCAGATGCGATCTAAGACAGACGAGGGGTGCGCAAGCAGCAGGGTACTTTTAACCTGGCTATGCGCGACCCTGAGCTTTGTTTACGTTTCTCCCAAACCGGACGGCTGACGCGACCCTAAAAGCGTCAGCGTCTGCACCGCGAGGGCCTCACCCTCGAGCGGCTAATCACTGGCGCGGACGGCGGACTCGCGCTGTAAACACTTTTATTTAGCCCCGTTCATTTCCCCAAAAGAATTTATGCGGGCGCAGCCTACCACGGCTTTGCCGCGCACCGCTACGGCCGCGCACTTCTATGATCCCAGCCGGCGGCGCCTCAGCGCTGACGCAGCCGCATAAGAGCGGATCATTTGTTTACAAACGCGCCTTCGTGTGCCTAGTTATTTAGTTCCTAACCCACTCGCCGCAGCGTTAGGGCTCTGCTCGGCAGCAGGAGCTCCTTCGTGCTCCTCGAAAAAAAAAGCGCTTGTTAGGGCGGGTTTCTGAGTACTCCTGACCGGTAGCAGCACGCCCGCGGTAGCAAGAGCACAGTACATCGCGATGCCGCGCGCCGACTGGTTCCACTGGTCCACGGCCTCGGCGAAGCCGCCGCCGGCGGCGGCGCCCGCCGCGGCCGCTACGACGCCCACTGGCACGCCGCGCACACACCATGCAAACGCGTCGCAGTCGTCGCTCGGCTCGAGCCTTTCGGAGCTGTCGCTGGGCACGCCGCCGGACGCGAGCGCGGCCGCGCCGCTGCCGACGGACCTGGGCACGCTCATTGTCGTCGTCATGAAGGCAAAGAACCTGTACAACAAGCGCGCGATCTCGAAGCAGAACCCGTACTGCTCGGTACGGGTGGCAAACTACAGCGACCGCACAAAGACGATCACGCGCGGCGGGCAGGCGCCCGTGTGGGACCACGAGGCGCGGTTCCGCCTGAACCTCGAGGACGACTGCCGCACGCTGAAGCTGTGCGTGTTCGACCAGAACGGCAGCAACACAGAGATCATTGGCGACGCGGCGATCCCGCTGAAGCCGGCCCTTGAGGCGCCGCCGAAGCAGGGCCACGACAGCTGGTACCCGATCCACTACAACAAGCGCTACGTCGGCGAGGTGTACCTCGAGATGACGTTCTACCCGTTCAAGAAGCGGTCCGCACGCTCGAGCCCGAGCGGCCGCAGCACGCGCTCGGGCCGCTCGAGCCTGGGCGGCCTGTATGCGAACCTGCACCACAGCGAGTCCATGCCGGCCCTGCGCGAGCTCGACCTGCCGAGCTACATGGGCACGCGCCCGAGCCGCAGCCCGAGCCCGCCGGCGGGCCGCCGCAACTCGCGGCCGCTGCCGCAGCTGCCCGACGATGGCCTTTTCGCTGCCGGCGCCGGCGCCGGCGCCGGCGCGGCGCGCCTGCCCGAGGTCCCGCGCCACATCCCGCGCAGCTCGTCGAGCGACACGATCCCGGCGAACCTGCCGCTGCAGATGCCGGCGCCGCCACTGCCGCCGCTGCCGGACGTGCCGGCACTGCCGGGAGACGAGCCGCCGGCGCCGCCGCGCCACGCCGCGTCCGTGCCGACGCTGCCGCCGCTGAAGACCGCGCAAGAAGACATCTTCAAACAAATTAATGACCGGTACGAGGCCTCGCTCTTCGAGCGGCTTCGACCGCCTGCATCGCGGCCCCTCTAGCGCGCCAAAAAAAAACCTAATAACCCCATGAATGCATGTAAGTACATAGCAAACGCTCTGGACTCGCGGCGGCCGTCTACGGCCTGCTCAAAAACGACATCCAGCAGCGTGTGCACCCAAATAAATTATCGCTATACAAATCGTTTTGAACCTCGGCTTCAACTTCTTTTTCAGCTTCGGCCTCAGCTTCGGCGTCGGCCGCGTAGGCGTTTAGGAGGAGCCGTTTAGTAGGCGGCCTCGTTATCGCCGTCGTCGCCGTCGTCGTCGTCGCCGTCGTCGAAGTACTTCTCGGCGTTGTAGTCGTCGTCGTCCATCTCCTCGAACTCGTCCTCGAGCTCGACCTCCTCGTTCTCGTTCTCGCCGTCCTCGTCGTCGGCCTTCTCGCCGTCCTCAAGGCCGTCGCCCCGGCCCACGGCCGACACGACACTGGCCAGACGCGCTGCGTCCGCGCCGGCGTCCTTCGCGTCGGCGGCGCCGCTGCCAGCGCCGCTGCCAGCAGCGGCCGCCGCGCGTTTCAGTCCGACGGGTCGGTGCAGCTCCGCCGGCAGAAACGCCGGGGTGAACGCGTAGGTGTCAATTGTGCGGCCAATCGTCTTGTGCCGCAAGTACCGGTCCGTGTAGCGCTTGATGTTGTCCGTCGAGCCCTGGTCCGCGGCAAGCGGCTCCGTCACGACGAAGCCCTTCGCGCCAAGCTCGCCCGTATTCCATGGACCTGCGCGCAGCTTCTGCCGGACCTCCTGCAGTTTTGTGGCCGCGGCGAGATCCATCCAGGACTCTATAAACACGGCAAACCACCGGACCGCCCGAAGCTAGAACGTCTCTTTGGCCTCGAAAATATTCGCGGGTTCGGGCCGCTAGTGTGGGGACACGTGATGCGACGCCGGGGCTGCTTGTGGCTCGTGCTCATGCTCGTGCTGGGAAGTCGCGTGGGTCAAGGGCAGGGGCTGCGGCCACCCGTAAAGTGCTGCTGTGGCGACGCGACGCGCTGCATCGTTTCGACGCCGCGAACTCGCCAGTAACAAGCTCGCATTAGGCTAACTGCCCCCGCATTCTGGACTGCAGCATGGAAGTCCCGTCATCAAGCCCAATATACACGCCGCTGAAGCCGCGGCCGCGCCGCGTAATTGAGCATGTAGAGCCCATCACCCTCTTTGCGTCCGACGCGGACGACGAGCCGCACGAGCCGCGCGAGCCGCGCCACAGCACGCCGCTGAAGTCGCGTGAGGCGCCGGTCGCTGCTGCTGTGATGCCGCCTGCTCGTGCCGCCCGCGAGGAGTCTGTTGTGCGGTCGTCCGACGAGGAGCCAAGCGACGCGGACGAGGACGCGACGCACCTCGACGACGAGTTCTACTGGAGCTTTGCGCAGCGCCCGCCCCCGACACAGGGGCCCTCGGCCACAATAGAGAACAGCATTCTGGCCGAGGAGCCGCTCGAGTTTCCGAGCTCCATATCCTCGGCGCGCGACGCCGGCGAGGAGACGGTTCTGTCCGACGCGGACGACGACGCCCAGCACACGGACAGCGACACGACGGCGCTCGAGCTGCAAGACACGTCGCAGCCGAAGTCTACACAGAACTATCTGAGCGAGCTGCTCACGGACTCGCTGCTCGAGTCGCTGCCGCTGCCGCCGGACCGCAAGCAGCACCTGCGCGACATCGCGCTTGAGTAGCCTAGCCTGCGGGGCACTAATAGCATCTATTTATCGCCGTTAATGAGTTCATGTTTCTGAATAGAGTGAGCCGCCGCGCGGCAACGCTTAATTTGCGCGGCGCACTAAACGGGCTGCGCAGCCTTCTGCCGATGGTGGTTGCATGTATTGTGATTATGGCGTCTTATCCAAGCGGCTCAAGCGGGCCGTCGTGCATGATTAGGTCGTCGTTCATAGTCTCGGCCGTCAAGGTATGCATAAATAGCGGCGGCGCACTAAGGCGGCGCACCGCACGGGGCGCTAGCGTGCAGTGCATGGCCCTAGCGCGTATTTTCGGGGCGCTAGTTGCTGGCGCTGTGCACGCGCTCCGGGTTCTCGGCCCATTCGTCGGCGCTGAGCCAGAGCTTGCGGAACGTGCTAAGGCCGGCCAGAATGGACCCGCCGATCCACACCGTCTGCGCGCGGTTCGGCGGCGCGAAGATGCGGATCTTTGTGGACTGCGGCGCCACGAGCTTCATTTCGTTCAGCAGGCGGTCGCCGAACCCGCGCGTCTGCGTCGTGCCGCCGCTGAGCACAATGTTCTCGTACAGCGGCGCGCGCAGGTCGATGTCGGCCCGCGCGACGGCGTCGCCAAGAAGCCGCGCCACAGACCGGTCCTCGGAGCCGACAATGTGCGGGCGAAATAGGGCCTCCGGCGCGCGGCTCAGCTCGAGGCGGCTCAGCCGCAGCTTCTGGCCGTCGGGCAGCTTGTACGTGACGAGCGGCTCGTCCGCGTCGGCCGCGGCCGGCAGGGCCGAGCCGCGGGCGGCCGGCGGCTGCGGCCGCAGAAATGCGTGCGTGTCCTTCACGTCGCGCACGATCTCGCGCTCGGCCGACGTGGTCAGGCGCACGCCCTGCTTGCGCAGGAGCAGCTGCAGAAAGTCCGTTATGTCGGCGCCGGCCAGGTCCGTCCGCAGCACGGCGCTCGCCAGCGAGAAGCCCTCGTACACGGGCACGGCGTGCGCGACGCCGTCGCCAACGTCGAGCGCGAGCCCCGTCGTCTTGCCCGCCGCGTACAGCGCCAGCACGGCCGGCACAGCGAAGTACAGCGCCGGCACGTTAAACGTCTCGAAAAACACCTGCGCCATGCTCTCGCGGTTGCGCTGCGGGTTGTGCGGCGCCTCCGTGATGAGCACGGGGTGCTCCTCGCTGTTCACGCCGGCGCGCGCGTCGCGCGCGTACATGTGCTGCCACACGCGCTCCATGTCGGCCCAGTCCGTGACTATGCCGTGTGCGACGGGGTACTTCAGAGCCATGAGCCCGCGGTGCTCCTGCGCGGCGGCGCCGACAAACGTCGAGCCCTCGAGGCTGCCGACCATGGACCGCTCGTGCTTCGGCCGCCCTACGTACGCGGGGAACACGAGCGACGGCTCCGACTCGCCGGCAATTCCGCTCTTCACGCTGCTCGAGCCACTGTCCACAACAAACGGCTGGTTCACGAGAATGCCCGCGTCATCCATGCAGAAGCAGTTCGTAGTCAGCCGTGCCCCGTAAACAACGCGTTTAGGCCGGAGGGAGGGAGGGCGGGGCGTAGAAATCTCGGTGAGTCCGCTGGCTACGCCGTCGGCCGCTACGGGCAAAATCCGTCGTCCCCGCGGCCTTTCAATTGTGAAAACGTAGGAATGTAGCGGCGAGCCTAAGGCACTGCTTCTATTCAGCTGTCGCAGCCGGCGCGAGCGAGTCACACAAATTGCAAAGCCATCTTTCTAACCAGCACTTTAGAACCAACTAAAAGACTACAAAAGAAGCTAGAAACCGGCGCGATGGCGCCTTTGTGCGCGGCAAAGCAACGAGGCCCACGGCCCCGTCATGGGCGTAAACCGCGTTACCTAAACCCGGCGCGCCAGACCAGCTCGACCCTCTCCCCACTAAACGACGGCAGCGCGCACTCGGCCATGAGCGACATTGCGAAGCTCGTCTCGGACGCGCCGCCCGGCGAGGTCGACGCCGTGCGCCAGGACATTGCCGAGTTCTGCGGGAACAGCAGCGCCGTGGGCCGCGCCGTGGCGCAGGAGCTCGCGCGCGCGAACGTCGCGCAGCTGCGCGTTGTCGACGTCGACGGCACGCCGACCGTGCTCTCGAAGCACAACCAATTAGACGACACGACGTTCTACACGCACGGCGCGCAGCCCCAGAAGTTCGAGGTCGACCACGTCACGCGCAAGACGAGCGTCCTTGGCGCGCACGAGCCGCCGCGCGGCGCGCGCGCGACGCGCGACCTGCAGCGGGCGCTGAGCAGCTACGCGGCGCAGCACTACCCGGCCGAGCACGTCGCGGCCGTGTTTGCCCTCGACAAGGACGACGAGTTCGCCGTCGTCATTGTCGGCCGCCGCCTCAGCCCGCAGAACTTCTTCAACGGCCAGCTCACGGCGCAGTACATCGTGAACGGCCAGCGCGTGCAAGGCAGCATTAACGCCGACGTGCACTACTTCGAGGAGGGCAATGTGCGGCTGAAGTCGAGCACAGCCGTCGACACGCGCGCGAAGGACGCGGGCGCCGCGGACGTCGCGGCCGCCATCGAGAAGGCCGAGTCCGACTTCGAGCGCAGCCTGAACAAGACGCTCGTCGGCCTGAACGAGCGCGAGTTCAAGGCGCTGCGCCGGCAGCTCCCCGTCACGCGCCAGCCCATGCTGTGGGGCAAGGCCATCGCCGGGTACAAGCTCGGCAAGGAGCTCGCGCTCGAGTAAACTAGTCTAGTCACGATGGAAATACAACGACAACAACAAAACAAAAAAGAGAAGAAGTGTGTATGCATGCTACGGTACGGTGTTCGCGCGCGCCTAGAAGAACCGCGTGAGGAAGTAGATGAGGAATATTACGGCCAACGCGAGGCCGGCGCTCTTCACCACGGGGTGGCCCGCCTGCGCGGCTCGCGCAAGCCGTGCCGCCGAGCCGCGTATGGACCCGACGGCCGTGCCAAACGTCTCCGTGGCCGTGTCGAGAATGCCCTGGTCCGCCGCGTGCGTGTAGATGTCTGTCGTCACCTGGCGGATCGACGACAGCTTGCCCGCAAGATCATGCAGGCGCTCGTCGTTCTGCGTCTCCATGGCCCGTGAATTGTGAGCGTCGCGTGCGCGCCGCAGCAACTTGAAGTCCGCTGCGTCGCCGCCGCCGACGCCCGTCCTCGCCCGCGTCACGTGCGTCATAACCCCACGGATGCGTGCACCGCTCTGTATAGGCAGTGTGTATGCGGCGCGACGGCCAAACCAGCCCATGGACGCCATATAAACATCTAGTTATGCGACAACAAAAACCCAGTTTAAATGAAATGCAGTCTATTAAATCGGGCGTATATAGGAAGTGTGTTTCACGCAGCGAAGTCGGCGGGCCGTAGCGGAGTCAGCGGGCCGTGGCCAGAGCCGGTTTTACGCGTGCAAGGCGAAAGCGGCTTCGCTGCGCAGCTTCGCTATACAATGCGAGCGCACGGCGCTGCACATTTGGAGAGACGAGGAGGAGCATGCGCGCGCCGGTTACGCGCGCGCCAACCGGCGCCGGCTATGAGCTAATCGTTACTACAGCGTGAGTTCATAATGCATATCTAAAGTGTTAGTTCGCCGCCTACCGCGGGCTCGTCGGCACGCCGTTCGCGTACGGTATGGAGCCCATGCTCGCGTGCAGCGGCTGGCTCTGCGACTCGGGGTATGGCAGCCGCGGGTTGTATGCAGGGGACGGCGCCTGGCCGTCTGGCCCGGCCGCCGACGCAACCGACTGTCGCGAGTCCGCGGGCGTCGGCATGTAGTAGTTCGCGGCCGGTGCAGCGTACTGCGGCAATGAGTACGTGCGCGGTGCGAACTGCTGCGCCGCTGGCGCGGGCGGCGCCTGCTGCGCCTGCTGCGCGTGCGGGGCCGCCGCGGGCGGCGAGGCGTACTGCAGCGCCGGGGTCTGCGGCACGGACCCGGAGGGTGCATGCGGCTGCGGCGCGACGGGCTGCGCAATCTGCTGGTGGAACGTCTGCGAGCTATACGGCTGCTGCGGCGCCTGCGGCGCCTGGCCGTGCAGCGCCGGCGCACCTGCCGCGGACTGGCCATACGGCCATCCTGCGGCCGCCGGCGCCGGCGTCGGCGTCTGCGTCTGCGTCTGCCGCGCGTATCCCGAAACGGCATCCTCCATGAGCCGGTCGTAGGACCGCCGCGCCTGCAGGAGCTTGTTGTTCAGGTCCACGAGCTCCTGCTTGCGCATGGCATACTCGTCTATGAGCTGGATGACGCGCGGCCGCATCGACGCAACCTGGTGGTACAGGCTCTGGATGTCCTCGTTCTCAACAACGCTGCCGCCGCTGCCGTCCTGGTTCGCCGTGGCCAGGATCGAGAGCAGCTTGTCCACGGTCGCCGCTTGCGTGAATATGTAGGCCTCGTCGAGCGGGCCCGACGCCGCCGACGTCGCCGACATGCGCCGCACAGCGCCGGCGGACGACGGCGACGCGTACGAGTGCGCCGAGTGCGGCACAGATAGCACAGATACACTGCTCTCGGCAACCTCGTCCTCAAGCTGCTGCACATAGTTCACGGGGAAAATGCCAACTTCGTTGCGCAGCTTCCCGCGCCACCACTCCTTGTATACAACGTCGAGCACCTCAATGACGTCGCCCGTGCTGAAACTGAGCTCGCCCTCCTCGGACGCGGCAAAGTCGTACAGCGCGCGCACGCGGTTATTCTTGCGCGCCGGCGCGCCCGTGTGCCCTGCGTTCGCGGCCGTCTCGATCTCGGCCGCGGGCCGGCTCACGTCCTGCATGGACAGCTCAAGCGCGCGCCGCAGGTCCTCCTCCTCCTGCTCCTCAATGGACTTCTGTGTCGATTGCGCCGGCGGCGCGCGCTTTGCGTCGCGCTGTGGCGTGACGGCCGTAGCCGCAGCCGTGCCAGCGTTGCCGGCGGGCAGCGCGCCGGCTTGTCGCAAAAGCTCGCGTGTGTGCGGGTACGAAATCACGCGGTTGTACACGACGTCGACCTGTTTCAGCGTCGCATCCGCAGCAAACTGCTCGCGCAGCTGGCCCAGCACGTCGACGAGCCGCACAAGCACCTTCACGTGCGTCGCGTGCAACGTGCCGACCTTCGTGAGACACGCCGACGTGGCCGTCGACGCGATCTCGCGCTGCGTCGCCGGCCCGCAGTTCTGGGCCAGCGCGTTCAGCAGCGTCAGGCTGTATAATTGGATGTTCCCGTTGCCCGTGTTCAGGCGCTGGCAGACGGCCTGCACGGCGAGCGGGCCGTTCCGGTCTGGCTGCTCGTTCACGAGGTTGCACGCATCAATGATGAGCGACCAGTCCTCGCGCGTAAGGGCCTCGTCCGTGGCCTTTATTACGGCCTTTTCCACGGGAGACGGCTCGCTCGAAAACAGGCCCATCGTCGTCGCACGGCGTCCGAATTGTAAGGAGTCGTCGGTTGTGGCGCTGCGCATGCTTCGCGGGCTGCTCAGCTAAGGCAGCGGCGCCGGCCGCGCCCTGCGGCGCCGACGCCAGTCCAGCCTGACTCAGCCGCGCCCGCGGCCGGCAGTAGCTCGCGTGGCCCGCGCTCCTCCTCCCGTTCGCGCTGTGTGCTGAGTAAGCCGCGTTGGGAGGACGAGGGTCGTGAAGCCGAACCGGCTAACGCGTAAAGTGTGCTGCTGCCCGCCACTGGCCCGCCGCTGGCCGTATGGGGGATACCGCCGTAGAATAAGGCGCAGTTGCGTGCCCTAACCGCGAAATGTGGCAGCACAACGCGTAATCGGTGATAAGTCGAATTCCTCAACAAAACCACCAAAAAAAAAAGCCATCACCACTTTGCGGGCTGATTATGGCGAATAGACGCAGAGGTTCGAGCTTCGGCCCGATGGATGTCGGCGACACGCAGGGCTCGTCGATCACGTCGGCCGTCTCCAACAACACGGCCGCCGCGACGCGCCGCAGCCGCTCGAAGGCGGCGTCGCCGACAAGCGCGCCCGACGCAAGCGAGCGAAAGCCGGTGCCGCGGGCCACGCGGCCCCGTGCGCAGCCCCAGCGCTCGTGGCTGCGCCGCTTCCTGCTTGCGCGGACGTGGCTGCCGCCGTTCCTCGTGCTCGCCGCCGTCTACACGGCGTACTACGTGTACGCGCGCAATGACCCGGACCACTGGCTGCACATGGTCGTGAAGCTGTCGTACCGGCGCGACGGCACGGACATGTACGGCAAGGGCCGCCGCGACTGGTATTTCCTTGCGTTCCACGTCGTGTTCTTTACGTGGCTGCGCGAGTTCTGCATGCAGGTCGCGCTGCGGCCCATCGCGTACGTGCTCGGCCTGCGCACGAAGCACAAGATCAACCGGTTCCTTGAGCAGGCGTACTCGCTGCTCTACTACGGCATCACGGGCCCCGTCGGTTTGTACATCATGAAGGTGCGCGCGCCGGAGCTGTGGTACTTCAACACGACGGCGTTCTACGAGAACTTCCCGCACCGCGATCTCGACGTGTGGTTCAAGGCGTTCTATTTATTGCAGGCCGCGTTCTGGGCGCAGCAGGCGCTCGTCCTGCTTCTGCACCTCGAGAAGCGCCGCCAGGACTTCGAGGAGCTCGTGTTCCACCACGTCGTGACCGTCGCCCTCATCTGGCTCTCGTACCGCTTCCACTTCACGAACATCGGCCTTGCCGTCTACATCACGATGGACGTCAGCGACTTCTTCCTCGCGCTGTCGAAGATCTTGAACTACCTCGAGTCGCGCTTCGTCGTGCTCTTCTTCTTCACGTTCGTCATGGTCTGGGTGTACCTGCGGCACTACCTGAACCTCGTCATTCTCTACTCCGTTGCCACTGAGTTCCGCACCGTCGGCCCCTATGAGCTGAACTGGGAGACGCAGCAGTACAAGTGCTACATCTCGCAGCCCATCACGTTCATCCTCCTCCTGCTGCTGCAGCTCGTGAACATCTACTGGCTCGTGCTCGTGCTGCGCATTGCCTACCGCTACGTGCGCCACAACATCAAGGAGGACGTGCGCAGCGACAACGAGGACGACGAGGAGGTCGAGCTCGAGCAGCTGGAGGACAAGATTGCCGCGCCGGAGCAGGCGCAGTAGCCGCTCCGTCTCTCCTGCCCGCGCGCCAGCCTCTCTAGCTACGCGGCTTGAGTCGAGATCGACGCAAGCCAAATACATATATACGCACTCAGGCTTGGTCTTGAGACCGGATGGAACCCGTAATGGAACCATACTACAGTTACCGCTGGTGCGTGGCTGCCCCTATATAGAGTTGGACGAGCTAGCAACTCTGCGGACAGCGAAAATCAATTTTGGAAACTAAGCAATTGTACACAGACGTAGGTAAGGCGCACGCAGCGCAGACGTAGCGTGAACGCAGAGCCTTCGTAAAAACGGTACACTCTCTTTTTATTCTATCGGACGCGGCCAGTACGTCCGTTTCAGTAGCCAAGCTTTTGCAAAACGCACGAGAGCCGCCATTATTAGTACTGGACATGCATGGCCACGAAATTCCTCTTTGGAGGGCAGCTAACTCGTTGTGTAACGAGATGGCGGCACGAGAGTCCCGATTTTCAGTCTAGGCAGCGCCGTCGTGCGCAGCCGTGCGCAGCCGTGCGCAGCCGCGCTCGTTCGCAATATTACGCGCGGTTCTCTGCAAGATTGGGCGGCCCACGGCCAGAGTATATACATTTACGACTGCGCCAAGCTCTGCTCGGCGTCAGTCACGGTCGAAAAGCCCGCAGCCGGCTCGGCGGCCTGCGTCGGCGCGGCCGCGCCCGCGCGCAGGCGCTCCTTCGTGGCCTCGTGCGCCTTGAAGTCGCTCAGGCGCGTGCTGCGGCCGCGCGCAGCCGCGTTCGAGAGCACGCCGGCCACGAGGTCGCCGAAGCGCAGCGAGTCGTCGTTGCCCGGGATCACGTACGTGAGCAGCGACGGCTCGCTGTCCGTGTCGACAATACCGATCGTCGGGATGCGCGTCTTGATGCACTCGGCCAGCAGCGCACGGTTCTCCACTGGGTTCAGCACGACTACGAGGTCGGGCTTGATGATCGTGTCCTTCAAATGCGTGCTCAGCTGGCGGCCCGTGGGGCGGTCGCCCATGTCGATCTCGACGCGCGGAATCTGCTGCTTCTTCGTCGCGTTCGACAAGAAGTTCGTGAACGTGCCGGCCAGCCACCGCTTGTGCACGTAGAACCCGTCCGCGCGGTCGGCCGCGGCCTCGACCGTGCGGGCCTGGCCGTCGCGCGTGCCCACAAACAGCACGCTGCCGCCCTTCTCGGCAACCTGCTCGACGACGCGCGCCGCCTGCCGCAGCGCCGTGAGCGTCTGCTGCAGATCAATGATATGAATGCCCTCGCGCACGCCGTACACGTACGGCATGCACGTCGCGCGTAGGCGGTGCGTCGCGTGGCCGAGGTGCGCGCCCGCGGCAAGCAGCGTCGCCAGCCCCGTCTGCTTGATCGTCGGCGGCCGCTGCAGGTCCTCGTGCGGCCGGTACACGTCGCTGATCTCGGCGCCCAGCCCAAGCACCTGGTTCGCGTGGAACACCTGACGCACGTACATTTCGGCCTCCGAGTAAGGCTCTGTGGGCTCGGTGGCCACGACGTTCGTGAAGCGCGTCTGGCCGGTCAGGTTCCCGTCGTCGGCGGCGGCTGCCGTCGTGCCAAACAGCGACGCGCCCGGCGCGCGCATGAGCGACGCGACGTGCTCGGCCTCCTCGTGCCGCAAGTCCACGTCGTACACGAACTCCTGCACAAACTGCTCGAACTCGCGCGTGAGCTTCGCGCGCAGCTCGGGGCTAAGCGTCTCGGCCGCGGCCGGGTTCGCAAACGAGAGCGTCTTCAGCGCCGTGCGCATCTGCTCGAGCTCGGGCGTCTTCTCAAGGGTTGCTCCAGCGCTCGAGTTCCAGCGCCGGGCCCCGAATGGCCGTGCGCCTGTCCTGATGCCGTGCCTCGCGCCGCTCCAGCACCTCATGAGCGGTTTGGCTATATGTCGGGCTCAATTTTTCGGCCGGGCCTCTCTGCGTGTGACATTTACTCGAGCCGCCATGCGCGCGGCTTGGTCAGCCCTTACTCATGCCCAACGGTGCGGCCAGGCGCGCGCGGCCGGGGGCCCACAGTAGGCGGCCGTGCCTGCAGGCAGGCTCCGCTCACGAGGCTAGAAAAAGGAGTGTTTGTGTTTCGTCGCCTTATACAACCAAAAGTAATCTTTGCTGCTTTAACTACTACCCTAATAACTGTAGCGTATTTTAGATTTAACATCACTAATGGCCATCATCGATGCCAAAAGGGCGCGCGCCTGTGCTCGGCCGCTCGCCCCGTCCGGCCTTCCGGCCGTCCGGCCCCCACGGTGGCGTGCCGGCGATAAGGGGCCGCATGGCCGCCTAATGCACGGTCGTAAGCTGACGCACGAACCTTAATTCAATACAGAGCGATTCTGAATCCTAAAAAAAATATCTATACCGCGGGATAAATAACTTAGAAGTGGGCCGCGCTCACTTGCGCTCGACCGTCTTTGCAATGCGCGCTGCCTTCACGAGCGGCGCGAGCGTCGAGCACGGCCCGCCGGCCTCCACAAACGGGTCGCCAAGCAGCTCCTCGGCCGACGCGCGCTCCTCCACGTTCACACGCAGACAGCGGTCCACGAACGCGCGCAGAGGATCGCTCAGCAGCTCGGGCTCCTTGATCTCGGGCGTGCCGTTCGAGATGATCATAAACAGCGCCTTCACGGGCTGCTCGTTCAGGTATGGCGGCTCGCCCTCGATCATCTCGATCGCCATGATGCCGAGGCTCCACACGTCGATGCGCGCGTCGTAGTTCTTGCGCGTGATCACCTCGGGCGCCATCCAGTACGGCGTGCCCACGAGCGTGTTGCGCCGCGTCTGCGTGTCGGTGATCTGCGCGCAGTACCCGAAGTCTGTGAGCTTGATGTCGCCGTCGAGCGACAGCAGAATGTTGTCGCTCTTGATGTCGCGATGGATGACGCCCGAGCTGTGCAGGTGCGCCAGACCCTTCAGCGTCTCGCGGCACACGGCGCCAATCTGCGGCTCCGTCATCATGCTGTGCTGGATCACGTCGGTTAGGGACCCGCCCTCCATGTAGTCCATCACTATCCACAGGTCGCCGCGGTGGATGTAGGCGTCGCGGAAGTTCACAATGTTCTTGTGCTTCGACTTCTTCATCACCACAATCTCGTTCGCAATAAGGTCCTTCTTCGGCTGCTTGTCGAGCCGCATCTGCTTCACGGCCACGCGCGACTTCCCCAGCACCGGATCGGCCAGGAACACGCCGCCGGACGCGCCCTGTCCAATCTTCGACAGGTTCCGGTACAGCGTTGTTGGGTCGAGCGGCGTGCAGATGCGGCTGAGCTCCTCAAGGCACTCGCGGTCGCGCGCCTCGCGCGCCTCGCGCCGCTTGCGCGCAGCCTCCTCGTTCTTCGCCGTGAGCTGCACGCTGCTGCTCGAGCTGTTGAATGCGAGCTCCAGCTGGCGCAGCTCCTCCTCCTTATTTACAACTTCGTGGCCAGCCGACCGCCGCCGCGCGCCGTCCACGGACGGCGACGACGACTCGGGCTTCGCTGCTGCGGCTGCTGCCGCGGCCGCGCTCCGCGCCGAGGCCTCCTCCTTCACGGCATGGCTGTCCTCCTTCGGCACGGACGGCACGGGCTTCGTCTGCGCTGCCGGCGGCGGCCGCGGCGGCGCTTTACGCTTCGACACTTGCACCTTCTGCGCAGGCTGCACGGGCGGGGGCGGCGCCGGGCGCTGCGCCCGCAGCTCGCGCGGCTCCTGCAGCGGACCTTGCAGATCGTTCGTGTACGACATCGTCGGGAACTCCAATAGAGGCGCCGGCGGCGGCCGCGGCGGTGGCGGGCCCCGCGGCAAAGCCGACGGCGCTCCGGGGTGAGGCGCGTCCGCGCGCTGCAGGAGCTTCGGCGGCGACACTGTCGGCGACGAATGGCTCGCGGACCGGCCCGTTTCCTTCGGGCCCTGCCGCACAGACTTGAACCGGCGCGGCTTCGGCGCGCCCGCCGGGGACGCGACCGCCGAGGACGCGGCCGCAGGAGACGCGACCGCATGGTGCGCGACCGTAGAGTGCGCTGGCGCGCTGGGTATTGCCGGTCCGCCCGGCGTGCTCACGGAGCGCATGTTTGGCTGGAACTCGGACTGCGCCGCGAACGGGCTGGCTAGGGCCGGCTGGCCTGGCTGTTTTGGAGCCGGCGGCCGCGGCGGCGCCCCACCGGCCGCACCGGCCGCACCGGCATCCTGGGCGGTTTCGGAGAGCGCGTGCAGCGCTGGGTCTGCATGCTGAAACTTGCTCCATACATACTGGTCCGAGTGCTGCTGGTGGTCCTGAATGAAGTTCATAACATCCACGGCGCCTTGCGGATTGCGCTCGACCTCGTCGTTCGAAATGCCACTGTCGTTCAGCACGCGCCGCCACTCGTCGGGAATGCCCGAGTATTGGCCCGTAGAGGGATCGAAGCCAACGTGCGTGACGTGCTGCATGTCGTAAGGGCCCGAGATGGCGACGCTCGACGCCGGCGCCGCGCTGGCCGTCGAGCCGCTGCGCGAGTTCGACAAGTTCAGGTTCGCGACAAGCGACGACCACACGCCCTTCACGCGCGAGCGCGAGCTCGAGGCCTGTCCTGGCGACGCGGCGTTCGGGCTCGGCGCCTGCGCCGACTGTGCTGCCTGTGCGCCGGGCGGACTGCGCAGCTTCACCATGGGCGAGCTCATGCTGCGCTGCGACTCCTGTAAGTTCTCGATTCGCTGCGGCGTATGGGCCACGAGCTTCGGCGTCGTCAGATTCACAGGCACGGCCGTCGCCGTGCTGCCTGTCTGGTTCAAAACGGGGGAGCTGTCGTTCCCGTGCACAAACGTGCTCTGTGGCATGGGCGGCGTATGCGGCAGCGAGCCGTCGCCTCGCAGGGACTCGGGCATGATGGGCGCCATAGGCACTAGGTCATCGGACTGGCTTCTTGCGGTCGGCGGCTGCGTCAGTGCGTGGCCGGCATGCTGATTGGGGAGCTGGCCCGCGGTGGGCTGGCCCGCGGTGGACTGGCCGTTCGCAGGTTCGCCGTTCGCGCGCTCGCCGTTCGCGGCCTGACCGTTGGCCTGGCCATTTACATTGTTGCTCCCTGCCTGGACAGCCTCACTAGCGGGCGTGCCTACGTCGCTCTTGGCATGATTGCTCGCCGAGTTATATGCGGGCTTCGCCGTCGTGTCATTTGCGGGCTTCGCCGTCGTGTCATTTGCAGGCTTCGCCGCGAGCGTACTTGCACCGTGACTCGGCTGCGGCTGCGTCGCCGCTGTATTTATCTGCGCACCCGGCGGGTTACTGGGCGCGGCTTCGGGGTTTGTCTGCGCAGGGCGGGCTGCGCCATGCGGCGCTGCGGGGCTGTTTTGTCGTGCTGCTGGTGCGGGGGCGGGCTTCGCGCCGAGGTTCGCGTCCGACGCCAAATGCGAGGCGTTGCTCGCGCTGCTCGCGTCAGGCCGGTCTAGCCGGTCGTCGGCGGGGCTTTCCTGGCGCTGCGACGGCGACACGTTCTTCGAGCGCCGCCAGCGCGGCGGAACGCCGCTGCCGCTGCTGTTCCGCACGTCAGACGTGTGTTTGGGCGCGACAGCGCCCGCGGCGCTGTCGCTGTCGAAGTCGAAGCTGTCGAAGGAGTCGCGGAACGCGGCCGGGTTCGACAGCGGGGCGGCCATCGCGCGTGAATGAGCGGGAATCGGCTCGAGGAGTGCGTTCGTCAATGTCGCGTTCTACGAACAGTTCCTGCAGGCTTGGACGTCTGCCACACGCTGGCGTGTTTTCTGGGGGAAGACTAATTTCTCGGTGCGATGCCGCGGGGAAGTCGATCAGGCTTGCAGGTCCGGCCAAAGATCTTCAACTCACGTCCACTATAGATTCACGCTTATTTCCGCTTACCCCAGTTACGACTAATAACAAATTGTCGGCCCCAGGGTTAAACCCGTGCCCAGTCTCCTCTGTGGAAAGTCGGGCGCCAATTCCCCTGTTGACCCATCCAGGAACAGGGTAGGGGCCTGGTACCCATGCATGCACTTACCTCAGGACTCACTCAGCAGATCTGTGGCCGCGACGGCTGCGCGCCGTCCAGCATGCCAGAGGCATGGATTTGCGCCAGTAGCATGCTAGTGCTAACGCACGAACTGGCTGAGGTGCGCCGCGGCGTCAGGAGCTTCTGTTCCGGCTGGCCCGCCCGGAGTCGATGAAAGATCGCCCTGCATGTCTTAACCTTAATTCTGTTTATCGGCGGCATGGGGTGCAAATGCTTTGCAGCGGAACGCACCTTACGCAGGGAACCCAGCAATCGCGACATGCGCACGCGGCGTTAGGCAGCCTTTTCTCGATTTGTCACTCGGCAATAAATGCAGTGATGTAATCGCCAAACAACCGTCGTCTATTACGATCAGCCTGCTTCGGCGCGCGGGCTCGCCGGTGTCGGCCAACGCTCGATCTATTTTCGATTGCCGTGGCCGGCCCCCATTGTGACTGTAAGCGTCTCAGCTGTCAAGCATCCCGCCCCGGATTTAGCCGCCCACTATCAAATTCACGGCGCTTTTGCGGCATTCCGGCCTGCCCGCGCTAGCACTGACCGCATTCTTTCCTGGGCGCTCCTTCATGCCGGCGATCGAGATCTTTGAGCACGTGTGCATGGCGTGACGGGCTCGCTTAGAGCCCCATTGGTCCTCCTGCATTAGCGCTCTGACATTACAGCTTCAGTCGCCCACGTTACATTCCTAGTACATGAGATGAAAGAATCATTCACAAATTGTGTGGCATGAAGTTGCATTTGGAAGACAGCCGTCACGGACCTCAATTAGGTTACGCATCTCCATCTCATCTGGCGTTCATGCACATATGTATGTCAATGAGTCATCTGCGTTAACAAGTATCCGATGTAGTCTAATGGCTAGGACGTGTCGCTCTCACCGACAAGATCAGGGTTCGATTCCCTGCATCGGAGTGATCAATTATTTCTTGATCTTTCATTTTCGTTTTTTTTTTATTTTGCAGAACATATTAGACATTGGCTCCGCCTTTAGCCGTTTCTGCTGCATAATGCCGAAGGAAGCGCCTGGGGCACCTACGTGATCTCGAATGCAATAACATATAGTTCTGGCATCTTGAACAAACTCTGCCCACCAATATTGGCGGCATCTGTATATTTAGTGTCGTCACTGTTCCATGCAGAATTAAATAGTACATTAATTTGCCTCGTCTTGAGATAACGCTAATGGAGCTCGAAAAACTCCAGCCCAAGCCCACCAGCAATGATCTGGCCTTCGTGCTCAAGTAGTACTCCAGTGTCGCTAATATCACTGAACTTCGTGTCGAGCAGGTCTCCTGAAAGCGTCCATACCTTGACCTTCTGGTCAGCACTCGTCGTCAGGACTCGGTCTTCACAACTGGTCACACAAACGGCCGTCACCGAGGAGGAGTGCGCGCCTCGTACGTGGAAAACCTCTTCTACGTGTACCTTTGCGTCGCTGAACGTGAGCTGAATACCGCGCAACGCATTATCGTCGCCGCCAGAATAGAGGGCGTACTGGCGTGGGCCTCTAGAGAGCAACGCTGAGTCGCGCACGCCGGACTGGTGCAGCTGATACCGCAGCACAAGCTCGGCTTCCGACGCATGCTCATCCTCAAGCTTGTACACGGCCAAATGCCCGTCCGTCGATGTGATGAGCAGCATGACTTGGCCCTCTACGTCGAGCATGTCGATGTTCAGCAAGCAGCACTCGCGATACTTCTGGCGCAGCAGCAGCTTCCACTCGCTGCCAAACTGCCATATGCGGAACGAGGAGTCCGAGTATGCGACGGCAATGAGGTCGCCCAGTATGGAGAAGTCCATGACGCGCAGGTCGTAGAGATCGGTCCCGGGCGCGCTGGGCATGCGGCTCAGCTCGTGCGCAAATATGGCCCGCCCAACAGTCGTCACCTCCCACATAACAAGCTCGCCCTGGCCAGCCCCCGTGAACAGAAACCGCCCCGTCGGGTCCCAGTGCAAGGACTGAATGCCGCTGATGTGGCCGTTGCGGATCATCGTCGTGTTTTGAATACGGCCGTCAATGATCCAGCCGATGCTCACGAACGTGTCTTCGGATCCCATGGCGACTAGCTGCGCATTCGCAGGGCAGGCTTCAAGGCCGCGGATCTCGCGGCCGTGCGTGCCGGCCTGCAGTATGGCATGCCGGAACTTCGGAGACCGGATGCGTGCCGTGTGCGCAACAAAGCGCGGGCTGCGCACATAGCCCAGCATGAACTCGTCGTCGCCGTTGAGCATGCTGAACCCCCATGCGCGGTGCATGCCGCCGCACGACAAGCTCGCAATCTCGAAGCCCAGGCTCGCATTCCAGGTATTAAACAGGTCATTTTGGAAGCCCCAGAACACGAGCCCGTCACGAGTGTTTGCAAACCCTTCTACAGAGCCTCGTCGCCGCGCGCGGTTCTTGAGCAGAGGACGAAGGCTCGGCACGGCGAAGTTGCCGTATTCCGTGGACCGGCTCGTGGCCGTGATGAAGGAGCCCGCCTCGAATTTAACCGCCGTTACTGCGTCGTTAAAGGCGTTCGGCTCAAACGATACGAGGTCATGCGTGTCCTTGCTCAGGTCGTAGAGGGCCAGCCCTCCCTTCCGCGTGCCAACGCAAAGGATGCCGCCGTTAGAGAGCGCCGCGCACGTCATTACAGACTGGTCCCGAGGTTTGCCGAGTTCAGCAACACACGTCTGCGTCGAGATGTCGAAGACATAGCAGTCTGCCTGCGGAGGAGTGGCCTGCACAACTATTTGCCGCTTTGTGAGGACATGGAAGCTGAGCACTGAGGACGGCATCTGACCCGAACCAAGGACGTCGCCCTCATTGTCGAGCACCGTCACCTGGCCCGCCAGCGTAACAGCAATGAAGACGTTGTCGCAAGCCTTGATTAGCGGCGTGCGCGATAGATTCAAGTTCAAACGAATCCAATCCCCGTTCCCGTGCCAGAGCAGGACGGCCCCCTCCACAGTCGTCACGGCAATGGTACCGCGCGAGTTCACGGCACAGTCGCGGACCTGGGCGCCAAACGCGGCACGCATATCCCACTCGTGCTCGTGAGCGACAAGACTGCGGTCGGCGCTAGCGAGGTCCCAGAGCATAATGCGCCCGTCGCCGCCGCCCGTCGCCACAACCGTGTTCTCGGCGCCTAGCGCACACGACCACACATTACGGCCCTTGTGTCCCGAAAAAATGGCGCTGCAGTTCAGCCGCGCGTCGCCCTGCGTGATCTCCCACACGCGCGCAGTGCAGTCCTCGGCGGCCGAGACGAGGCGGCGGTTTGAAGCGAATCGCAGCCGCCAAATGCGCGAGATGTGGCCCCATCCTTGGGCAATAGAGCGGTTTTGTGACAGGTCCCACACAATGATTGCGCGGTCGTCAGAGCAGGATGCAAGGTACGCGCCGTCAGCGGACCACGCAACGTCGAAAATAGACCCCTCGTGCTCGGTGAACGTGTGCAGAACCAAGTCCGTATCAATATCCCACACTACGACGCCGCCAAACACGGTGCCCGCCGCGGCCAGGCGGCGCGTGCTCGTGATAAACAGCTTGCCGCAGTACAGGATTGAGCGCTCGTCGCAGCGGTGCACTTTTTGGACCTCGCCCGTGCGGGCCACCGTCTCGAGGACCTCGTTGTGCGCGGTCTGAACATACATTAGCGCGCGGTCCGTGCCGCTACTCACGTCTACAATCCAGTCCTTGCACCTTTGCTCGGCAACGACGACCTCAACCGCATTTACGGCGCTTGTCCGAACCACTGCGTACGAATTGCCGCCCCACACCACGAGCTCGTCCGCGCCGTGGCGGGTTATGCCGTGCACTTTATTAATGGCGAAGACCTGCTGCTGAGCGAGCAGGGCCCCCTCGGCCCAGTCGAAGATTTTCAGGAACGAGCCAACACCCGCATACAGAAGGCCCGCATCGAACCACAGTGCCGTTACAGGCTCCTGGTTCCCTGCGGCAGACAGCGCCATATCCTGCCCGGTCTCGGTTTTTTTCTCCTTTCCAGCGCCGAAATATATTTCAGGGCTAGGTCGCGCGCGCTCGCCCTGCAGGAGCCGCTGGGCGCCGCGATACGCCGTACAGCATAAACAATCGCGCGCGTCCCGTCGCGCCTAAACCGCGCGCCAAACCGCCTCGCTGCTGCCGCGCTCAATCAAAGTGGGCCACGCAAACAGCACTCCCGCAATGAGCAGGCCTCCTGCGGGCTCTGACTCCTCGTCGAACGACGACGAGGCGCCGCCAACCCTGTTCATGCGGCCAACGAGCACTAAACGCGTCGCGCGCGCGCCGTCGCCGGCGAAGCGGCCGAACCTGCGGCGTAGTGCGAGCCCCCGCAGCCCGCCGAGCCCGCAGCGACGCGCATTTGCGCCTGCTCTGCTCGACGCAGCCGAATCGGCGCGCATTCCTGCACCGGCTGATTGGTCGCCGCCGCGAGGCAGCGCGCCGCTTGCGCTTAGCCCGCAGCAAACAGAGTCGTCAGTACCGCAAGCGGCGCTTCTGCCCTCGGTTTTGCCCGAGGCTCCGCTTAATGCGTCATTGCGCAGTGGCGCGCGTCGAGAGCTAGCATCATCCACGAGCCCGTCGCCGCGCCATTCCTCTTCGCCACCAGTGTCTCCTCCAAAACCGGCTTTGAGGAGCCCGTCTCCACGCAATGCCGCTGCTCCACAGAGGGCTGCATCCCCACGGAATGCTGCTACTCCACAGAGGGCCACTACTCCAAAGAAGGCAATGTCCCCAAAGAAGGCAGCGTCCGCAACTGAAGCTTCGCCAACGAAGGCGGCATCTTCAAAGGAGACCGCGTTGCTGAGGAGTAGAGCACCCTCGCCAGCAATTGGGTCCCCAAGGAGTCCCGCAGCAGCAGCCTCAGTGAACGTTGCATCCTCATTCAGGTCTCCACGAAGAGAAGAGCAGCAACAGGCCTCGCCACGGAAGCTGCGCTTTGCTACTCCGCAAGCATCTCCCGACGTGGTTCCGTCCTCATCGAGCCCAATCTTACAGTCCCCCCTGAGGACTAGGCCCCGTGTCGAGCATAGAGCGCCTCGCAGCACTGAAGACGCGGCTTCGAAGAGTCCGAAACTCGTAGCAGTGCCTGCGTTGAATCCGCCCGGCCATTCCGAGGCTAATTTACCGGCCGCATTCGAGGGCAGCAGTAGTCCGTACGGAGCGCAGCGGTCGCCGGAGAAGGCCGTGGTGCTGAGTCCCGAGCGGCCGCTGACCATGCAGATGCACTATTTGCTAGCTCGCGAAGGTGCTGGCACGCCGCCTGAGCCAGTGGTCGAGGAGGAGACGCTCGCCGGCGAGCTCGCCATCTTCGGCAGCCGGCCTGACGAGCGGCTCGCTCCGGCCGCCGACGGCGAGCCGAACACGCTCGTGTCGGTTGAGGCGCCCGTCATTTGGAAGGCCGTCACGCATGTGCACGCGCGCGGCCGGCGGCTGCTGGCCGAGGTTCTGGCCGAGCGGCAGCGGCGCGTCTCACTCGACGAGCTGCCCGGCGGCTATGCGCGGTTCAGCGCTCTCGAGAAGCAGGGTGTCGAGGCCGCCATTGTGGAGCGCCAGAAGGAGCGCTGCTTGACGCTGCGCGCGCGCGTCGACGCCGTGCAGGACCTTCTCAGCGCGCTCAGCAACGAGGTGTTCGACCTCGAGCGCGACGAGACGAAGGCCGACGAGCTCGAGGGCCAGATCCGCGCGAACGCGCCGGCACTGGCCGAGGTCGAGTCGCTCGAGGCCGCCGCCGAGGCCGAGGAAGCCGACGTGCGCGCGGCTGAGGTACGCCTCGACGCGGCCGAAGCCGCGGCCCAGACTAAGCGCGCCGGCCTCGATGCGCTCATTGCCGAGAACCGCGCCAACCTGGACGAGGTGAGCGCCGTTGTACTTGACGGCCGACTGAGCGAGCGCGAGCGCGCGGCCGCGCAGGCGCGCGCCGATACGCAGCGGCGCGTGCGCGAGCTGCAACTCGAGCTCGGCGTTAGCATCAGCCCCCGCGACGACGACGACGACTACGTGTACTTGACGGCCGAGTTCCTGGGCGTGCTCGTGAATTTGCGCACAAACAAGCTCGAGTTCTCGCTGCGGCACCGCGGCACGCCGGTGTACCACCACTATGTGCGCGTGCTTGCCGCGAGTACGCAGCCGCTGCGCGAGCGCCTGCGCACCTGGCAGGACGCGCTCGAGGCGCAGCGCGCCATCAACGCACTGGCGCGCTTCGGCGCGAGCACATACGAGCGCACGGAGGGCACGCTCGTGTTCCGGCAGCGCCTAATTCGGCCGCGCGGCGAGCTCGTCGTGCGGTTCGAGGGCGCGCGCCAGGTCGTCGAGGGCGTTGTCGACGGCGTGCGCCTCGAGGGCGCCGACGCGGCCGACAAGATCGAGGACTTCGACGACGTGAAGCCGCCGCGGCTGACGCTGCCGCGCGTCGTGCAGCGCCTGCAGGCGCCGCTGTGGTCGTGACTGTTGTCGTGAGTGTCGTCGTGACTGTTGTCATGACTGTTGTCGTGACTGTCGTCGTTGACTGTTGTCATGACTGTCGCCGTTGAATGTCGCCGTTGATTGTCGCCGTTGATTGTCTCCGTTGAGTGTCGCCGTTGACTGGCGTCATTCCTGTCGTCATTCCTGACATCATTCCTGTCGTCGTTCCTGTCGTCGTTCCTGTCGTCGTGAACGTGAGGGCCGGAGCGCGCGCGGCGCGATTAGTGCTTGTATAATTATTTATTACATCTTCTTTTTGTTTGTCTGCTTTTTCTTGATTGTAGCGCGCGCGGCGAGTCTACATCATCGGCATGCCGCCGCCGGGCCCGACGAGGCCCTCCGACGCGAGGAGCTCGAAGATCGTGAACGTGTTCAAGGCCGCAACCGTGATGGTTGAGCCCCAGCCCGCGCCGCCAAGCAGGTCCGCGGCAGCGACGATGGCGCACACGAGGGCGCCGCCGAGCGTCGCTGCGAGCGGGATGATGCGTCCGAGCTCCTTTGCGACGGAGACGTCGCGCTTGCCCACGAGCACGATGTTGTTCTCCTTGAACTGCTTTGCGACGTCGGCCGGTGCGAAGCCCGACGCACGCGTCCAGGCGCCGGCGAACCAGGCGCCAAGCGTGGCGAACACGGCAAAGTAGACGGCCGCACGCGCGGCCGTGAGCAGGAGGTTTGCGCTGCGCTGCGGCACGAGGAAGTAGGCGATGCCCGTCGTGGGCTTTGCCGTGTCGAGGTCCCACGCGCCGAGCACCTGCGCAACGGGCGACGCGCTGCCGAGGATGGCGCTCGCCGCGTACGAGAGCAGCAGGTACGACGCGAGCACGGACACGACGAAGAGCACGGGCTGCACGCCCGTGTAGACGAGGCGCACGGGGTACGTCTGCGACTGGCCGCGGACCTTTGTCGAGCGGATCTGCAGGTCCACGCGCACGGTCGCGATGTAGATCATGCCGAAGAACACGGTCAGCGCGAGCGCGATGTCGACGATGCCGGGCAGGCCGTGCGCGCGGAACACGGCCGACGTGACGGCGTACTTCAGCGAGCGGCCCGCGAGCGACCAGGCGAGGCTGATGATGGCGCCGTGCGTCTGCGGGCCGTCGATGCCCGGCACGGCCTCGGACTGCAGGGACAGGGCCGCCCACATGAACGCTTGCGACGCGCGCACGGACGTGAACAGGAGCACGCCCGTGCCGAGGCCGTAGCCCTTGCTCAGAATCTCGTCCACAAACACGAGCATGGCCGCACCGCCGAAGATCTGCGCGGCAAGGAGGAGGCGCAGGCCGACGCCGAGGTCTGCGGCCGCGCCGAACGCGCCCGGCACGAACGCAAGCGCCACGCTGAACACGGCGGCCACGGCGAGCGCAACAAGCTTCTGCGCACTCTGGAACAGTGCGCGCTCGGCGCGCAGGTCAAGGCTCACGTTCAGCTTGCGCAGGCCCGCCGCGAGCTGGAACCCAAAGCCGGCCACGAGAACGGGCAGCACGCCGAGCTCGAGCGGCGTGCCGTGCGCCATCGCGAGCGCCGGCCTCAGCCACGCAATCGGGTCCGGCGTCTCGAGCGCGCGCGCGCCGGCGCCGGCGCCGCGCCCCGTGTAGAGCGGCAGCTCCGCGAGCACGACGTAGAGGAACGCCGCGCACACGGTGAACACAAGGCGCTCCATCTGCTCGACCTTCTGGTACGGGAACTGCACCTCGGGGAGCACTAGCGCGAACGGCTTAGCCAGGTCTAGCACGCGCATCCGGGCCATTTTCGGGAAGGCCAAACACACGGGTGGTTTGAAAAGTTAGGGTGCGGGCGGGCCGCCTATCTGGCGGGCCAATCTCGTTGGTCAGGTGAGTGGGCGCTCTAAGCGAGCGCGCTGAGCAGGCGAACGCTGAGCATCGCGCGCCGCGATCAGGCTCGGCGCTCAGCAGCACCGCCACGCATGCGCAGCACGCGCCGAGCAGCTGAGCGGCGTAGCAACCTTCTAGCAATGCTGCCAACGCCCAAGCCAAATTCAGCCGTCTATTAACACCGGCTCCGTGCATACCTAAATTTAAATGGCCAGGCGCGACCAAGCTAGTTTGGCCAGCCGCTGCGGCCTCGCGCCACAGCATGCCTTGCCGAGGCGGCCCGCCACGTCCGTTTACAAGATATAAGGTGTCTGTTTTTTCTCTTTTCTCGCAGCATTATGTATGTAGTACAATGTATGCGCGCGTCTAAGCGCCCTTTTCGATGAGTGACTTCAGCGCGCCGGCCACGTCGCTTGTGTCGAGGCTCGTCTTAGTCTCCTTGCCGAGCTCGAAGCGCGCGTAGGCGACGGGCTTGATGCCGAGCGCCTCGCGCACGAGGATGGGCGTCGTCGGGTTCGTCTTCTTCAGCTCGGGGTAGCTCTTCTCGAGGAAGCCGCGCACCGCCTGCGAGCCGGGCCCGCTCTGGCTGAAGTGGATGCGCAGCTCCTTCAACGCTTTAGGGAATTTGAGGGACATCCGGAAGCAGTCCGTGAACGCCGAGATGGTTTGAGGTTTGAGTCCGTGCCGGCGTCTGCGTCTGCGATTACGAAAGCGGCCCAGCGGCCACTAAATGGGCGTCTAATGCGCGGCGAACAAAGCGGCTAACAGAGGGCACGAAATAGACAGGCGCGTCTGCGAATCCCCGAATTGACCCTTCCGCACTAACTAAAAAATACTTAGGGCCGTGCTGCGCTTTGAGCAGAACCGTTTGTTCGCGTCGAGCGCCGCTGAGCCGGCCATGCACACGCAAAACTGATGCCGGCCACTCGAAACGTGGCGCATGCGAGCCAACCACAATTGGTTCAATCACGAGTTTCGCTAGTACTAAAGCTAAAGCTAGGACGCTGCCGCGGGCGCGGCCACGCGCGAGCACAGAGTGCTTACGTACGGTTGTTTACGTGCGGCGAGCCCACAACGGCACGGCCCTGCACTCATGGACGGCGCGCACGACCCGAATATGCGGCTGCGCATACTGCGCATGATCAGGCTTTGCCAGGAATTGGACGACCTCGTTGAGAACCTGCAGAATTTGAACGCGATAGTGCGCGAAACGAACGCGAGCGGCGCACACGCGAACGCAGCAGCGCAGTTTGCGCGCGAGTTCATGAAGGCAATTGCCGCTACGAGCCCTTAATGTTGAGAGTAATTAGCGCTGCCGCCCGCAGCTCGCACTTGCTTGCCCTTATTACTCCGCTTGTGCCATGCCACCGCGCTCTACATGCGCTGCCCGCGACTACTACGGGCGGAAGTGCCTGTCCATAGCAAGCACTCGGCACAAAACACGGTAGTTTGGGCGGAGTTACTAGCACTGTAACTTGGTTCCAATGCTCTGGCGGAGGCGTTGGCGCCGACTGAAATAGAGCGGCGCCAAAACAGCGCGCGCTACATCGCCCTAACCACCAGGGCTCTGGCGGCGGCGCGAAGCGGCAAGGTAGCTGCCCGCCAGTAACTATGCGCCGCGCACGCACACGGTCGGCGACGCAGCTGTCGCAACGGTTTACAAACGTCTCATGAAGAGGCGCTGCAGTCGTCGCAACATCCAGGGCCGAACGCGTAACCGTAGGCACGCGTCTCGAGTTTATCTACGTTCTTTGCATGCTGCAAAATCTACAGCGTCCTTAATTTATCATAAATGCCGTTCCCAGTGCGCGGCGCCGGCGCGGCCGCGTCCTCGCCAGCGTAGCCTTCTTCGCGCGCTGCGCGCTGCGCGCGGCCCCCAACGGCGGCCCAACGGCGGTGGCCCTATTTATCAGCAGAAAGACGCGATATGGAAACCCCGCACGCGCTGACATGCGCGCGGTGGGTCCAGCGCAGAGGCCTGGATCCACCCACTTACATTGCACAGAATGGCGTCGCGCTCGGGCTCAGCATTTTCGCGGTTCCTGAACTCGGAAACCGGTCCGCGGACGGTGCACTTTTGGGCGCCCGTCATGAAGTGGGCGCTCGTGATTGCTGGCCTGAAGGACATGCAGCGGCCCGTCGAGAAGGTCAGCGGCACGCAGCAGGCCGCACTCATGGCCACGGGCTTCATCTGGACGCGCTGGAGCATGGTCATCAAGCCGAAGAACTACTTGCTCGGCTCCGTGAACCTCTTCCTTGGCGGCGTCGCGGGCTACCAGGTCGCGCGCCTGTTCCGCTGGCGCCGCAGCCTTGGCGAGTCGCCCACGCAGGCCGTGCAGAGCATTCTCGGCAAAACGCAGGCACCAAAGCCGCAGGCCGCCTAAGCGGCCGCCTAAGCAGCCGTCATGGCAGCCGTCATGGCAGCCGTCATGGCAGCCGTCATGGCAGCCGTCATGGCAGCCGTCATGGCAGCCGTCGTGCCGTGCCTTGGTGTTCCGCGCCATGCCGCGCCGTGCATCCATAGACAAGCATGTTGGCGCCGTGCGCGCCCCCAAATGAATAGATTCCGCCAGAATAGAGCGCTTGCGCGCAGGTACTTTAAAAGCTTATATTGCTCACGACGGCGGCCCCGTGCGCGGCATGAATATTATGTAGTCGGCGCGCGCGGCCGGTCTATTTCGCAGGCTAGCTCGCGGCCGTATCGGCCTGCGCCTGCGCCTGCGCCGGCTGCGCGTCCGCCAAGGGCACGCGCTCGCCCTCGCTAGCGACAAGTTCAGTGTTTGGCTCGGACGGGCCCAGAGTCTGCCGCTCCGGCTTTGTCTCCTCCCTGCGCTCAGCTTCGTTCGCAGAGCCGTTCGCAGACCGTGGGGTGGACTTCATATGAGACTCGACATTAGGTTCTGCCCGGACGCCGCTGGCAGGGCCGTTATGAGTAGAGGCGCTGAGCTCTAAATTGCGTTCATCCTCGTCCGCAGAGCCGCCGTCGTGCAGCGACGTCGCCTCGTCGTGCGTTTCGTGCCTGTCGTGCGCGTCTAGAGCCTCGTGCGCGTCTAGAGCCTCGTGCGCATCTGGAGGTTCGTGCGCGTCTGGAGCCTCGCGCTCGTCAGAATCGAACGCAGGCACATACCTAGCTGGCGGCCCGGGTTCCGGGCTCTGGCTAAAGTGCTCGTGCTGAGGCTGCGCATCTGCAGTGGGGCCAGCGCGCGGCGTCGCCGGCGCGCTATCGCCGTTCAGGGGCGCCGACGGGCGCCGCGGCGTCAGCGTGAGGTCCGCAATGTCGCTGATGCTGCTGTTGCGGCGGCTGAGCGTCGCGGAGTCGTCCGAGTCTACGGCCGCGGGCAGGATCGAGCTCTGCGGCAGCACGGAGAACAGGTTCGACGACGACACGGACGCACCGTCCGAGCTTGCGGCGCTGTCCGGCCGCAATGGCGGGTCCGGCGCCGCCCAGCGCGGCGAGCGCTCCGACGCCGGCGCCGAGCCCGAGCCGGCGCGGTTCTCGGGCTCAAACGGGTCCGGGCAGCCCGCGAGCAGGCCGTCAAGGCCGCCGCCGGACCAGCCCTTGCGCGCGATGCTGTCGAAGACCTCGATCTCGGCCGTGACGGCCGACGCGAGCGCGCGGTGCACGGCCTCGGCAAGCTCCGTGCTCATTGTGTGCAGGTCGCTCAAAAAGTCGAACTTGAAGCGGTTGATGTCGTCGATCTGCGAGGTCAGGTCGAGCAGCGTGCTGCGGTACGAAAGAAGGTCGCGCGTGCGGCGGCGCGAGTCGCGGATGTTCTGCTGCTCGGCCTCGCGCAGCGCCTGCAGCTTCGCGCGCAGGCCCGAGCGGAACTCGGCCTCCTTCGTAGCGACGCGCCGCGCGTGCTCCTCGTACTCGCGGCGCACGGGCTCGTCGAACTTCGACTCCATGCTGGCGGCGAGCACGCTGGCGTGGTTCGACACGAGCAGGTGCAGCCCCGCGGCCGCCTGGAAGTCGCTGTCGACGTGGTGCTCGGGCAGCGCCGTGCGGCCCGCGGCCGCGCCCTTTGTGTCGGCGCACTCGTAGAGGGCGGCGCCGAACTCGGCCGCGGCCGCGCCCATGCCGCGGATGGACTCGCGGTAGCGCGCGGCCGCGTCGAGCATGCGCGCGACCTTGCCGCCGGACGCCTTAGTCTGCTGCGGCGCCTCGAGCCCGGCCGCGCCCGCGCCGATGCTGAAGCCGTCGAACGCACCGAGAAAACTGTCGTGGCCGGACGTCGTTGATGCGGCGCGCGGCGCCGCGCTCGACTGGCTCGGCCGCCGCCGGAACAGCCCGAACAGGCTGCTGCGGCTGCTGCCGGGCGCGTGCGGCGGCTGCTGCGCGTGCCCGTGGTCCACAATCACGGACGCACTCGCCGGCGCTCCAGGGCCCCGCGGCCGCTGGGGGAGACCGGTTTACTGCCCATGCATATATATGGGGTGCGAGGCCAGCAGGGCCGGCCCGTGTTTACTGCGGGCGCCAGGGTCGACGCCGCTGGGGTGCGTCACGTGCGCAGCGTTGGGCGCGCGAGCACAGCGCAGCTTGAGAACCGCTCGCCGTCAAGGCTGCCAGGAAAAGCGCAAAGGCCTCAAACAGTCGGGCGGCCAGCACAAATCACTAAACGGCGAGGCGGGATGGGAATTGCCTCGTGTATATAGGAAGACGTAAAGCGCAGAGCTCGTAAGGAAGGCACTCTGCTGTACACGACGCTGTACACGCTGTACACGCTGCGTACGCTATGCGCGTTGCGCGCGCTATGCGCAGAGTGCACGGCCGCGGGCCACTACTTTTCGCCACGTGCGGGCTACTGCCGCACGCAGCCTACAAATACAACTCTATTGCAGCGCCGCGCCCCGCAATTGGCCGCTGCGACGCGTTTAGCTTATCACCAGCAGCGCGCGCGGCCGCCGCGGCCAGCCTCGTCACACGACCTGGCGCAAGGACCACGTGCTAGGCGGCCTGGCGCCGACGAGGGTGCGGCAGCTGACTGCGTGCGCCGGCGCGACAAAACAAGTCATAGCGGCCCGGCGCAATGGCGCGGAACCGCGGCGAAGCGAGCGGCGCTCGGGCCAATTACGAATTTGGGATACGGCAGCTCGAGTGCGGCTGTCTGCGCGGGGCACGCAGGGCCTTGCTTGTCGCGGCCGCTAAGCCGGCGCGGGATCTCGAGCCCGCACGCGGCAGGCGGCGGCTTGCTGCGCGCAAGGCGCGCAAAGCGCCATCTGCCAATTTTTCCGATCGCTGCTGGCCGCTTCGACTGCGCGGCCGCCGCCGCCGCGCTTGGCGCCGGCCGCCTTATCTCAAGTTCGAAGCGGTTCGCTCAGCGCCATGCGTTATCACGAGCAGCGGGCCCTGCCCCGGCCCCTGCCCAGCGGCTGCGGGAGAACGCCGCCCAATGAGCCCCCTCCGTGCCGTATCGTGCCGGCGCGCAAGCCGGCGAGCAACCGGCGCTGCGCAGGGGCCGGCGCAGACCGCTCATTGAACTGTAACAATGCGGTCCTCGCAATTAACGTTAGTGTTGGCGCGGCCTGCCCACACGCGCGCGCGCGGTCAGGCCCGCACGGCGCTGTTCCAGCTTAGCCGCCGGCCGCCGGTGACTCAGCCGGCCTTCGCCGGCTCGGCTGGGGCGTGCGTCTAAGACTCAGGCCGTGATGACTCACTGCAAACGGCGCTTAAACTGTATGTGGTAGGGTACGTAATTCGTCATACGGCGCTGGACTATTTATTAACGCGCCTCCGCAGCGCCCTGCTTTTTTGCACCCACCAGTCCGCGATCCACTCCGGGCTACGCAACACACAAACACACTGGGTACTTCTTCTCAATTGGCGGCTGGCACATCACACTACATTTTTTTCTTGAGTTTTGCAGTATTGATAATGGTCTCGTACAAGAGCCTTTGAGGGCCTTCCCCAGGAAGGTGGCACAGAATCCGCAAAGCGCTCTTTGAAAATAGCGAGATCGACAACCCGAGAAAAAAAGCACCCGCTAGCGTGCACTAACAACCGCCGCGCGCACCCAGCAAAGCTTCAACAGCTTTTCGAACCGCTTTTTACATACGCGCAATGACGGCCATTTCGCGGCCCGTCTACGATTTTGCCCTGAACAGCGCCCTCGCGCGCTCGGCCGCACGGCCGGCCGGCGTCGCAAAGGCGGCGCAGCCCGCTGCAAAGCGCAAGTCCGCGGCGCAGGCCGCCGCGCAGGACCGCGCGCGCAGCCTCGTGCCGTACAGCTCCGAGTCGAAGCCGCGCACGGTGCAGGCGCTTGTCGACATGTGCTGCTGCTTCATCAGCCGTGTGTGGGCGCCGCGCACGTACCGTTTGCCCCTGAAGACGTTTATCCACGAGGTGCTGCGGCGCTCGCGCGTGCAGTACCCTGTATTCCAGGTCGCGCTCTGCTACATTATGCAGCTGAAGCCCGTCATCGAGCAGCACACGGCGGCGAACACGCTGCCCGCGGCGCTCAGCTGCGGGCGCCGCGTCTTTGTCGCGGCGCTGCAGGTCGCCTCGAAGTACCTGCAGGACCGCAGCTATAGCGTCGCGTCGTGGGCAAAGATCTCCGGCCTCGAGGTCGCCGACCTGAAGGCGAACGAGCTCGCGCTGCTTGCCGCGCTGAACTGGGAGGTGCACATCCCGTACGAGGCGTACGTGCGCTGCTGCCGGCGCCTGCGCATGACGATCGACAGCGCGCAGACGCGCGTCGACACGCTTCAACAGCGCCAGCGCTGCGAGCAGGAGCGCCGCGAGTCGCAGGCAAACGTCTACGCCACGCCGACGGCGTCGCCGGACACGCTCACGATGGCCGTGCCGGACGCCGTCGCCCTGGCCACGCCGGCCACGCACACAGAGTCGCCGCACGTCGCTGTGTGGAGCAACTTGCAGTAGCTCTCTATATATACCCGCCACGGCGCCCTGTAGAAATTACATACCGAAAGAATTAAGCATACCGCACTAGTGCCAGAAGGGTGTGTTGCTTTTATAGGGCCCACGAACATGATGGGCGCTCACGGATGCGTACGCGCATGCGCATGCGCATACGTACGCGGGTGCTACATTCAGTAATGGCGAAGAGATCTGGAAGAACGTGCCGCTGCCGTTCGGCCGCTTTTAGGAAGCTGCACTTCCGAGCGTGGCGGCAATTTGATGTCGAGTAGTTCGATTCACGTTGGGTTGTTTGATTCATGAAGTAGTTCGCTACATGTCGAGTAGTTCGATTCACGTTGAGTAGTTCATGTCGAGTAGTTCGATTCATAGCTAGCATTTTAATGGAAGAATAAGTTAGTCGCAAAGCAGCGCCCACACAGCGCGGCGCTTCGGCCCTACGCTTAGCAGCGCGAGTGGTTCTTCTCCTTCGGCGCGCCGTACCACTTATCCTCGTGGTCCTCTTCGCTGTGGTCGGCCTGCGCAATCACGGAGATGAGCTTCAGCACAGCCTTCGTGTCGAGGCCCTTCGCGCAGTCGGCAACGGACACAAGGCGGTTCGTCGCGCGCACAATGTCCTGCATGACCATGTCGAGCATGTCGAGGCTGAGGTTGTCGTTCACAACAATGCGCAGGCACTCGTTGTTGTCCTCGGCCGGCGGCAGCGGGTAGTTCGGCACGATGTAGCCGTTGTCGCGCAGCATGTACGAGACGGCCTCCTGCGGCGCGTACGGGTAGCGCTGCTTGAACTCGTCCGTGAACTTGAACGACACAACGGGCAGGCCATCATTGAAGTACTCAAGAGGCCGGTCCTTCAGCTGCTTCACGTCGCTGTAGGTCTTCTCGCCGCTCTTGCTAAAGTACTTGCCGCGCGGGCGGTGGATGTCCGACAGCACGTCGTAGTAGCCCGTGGACTCGAGGAACACAGACAGGATGCGCGCGTTCTTTAGGGACGCGGCCTGCACGGCGTAGAAGCCCTCGAAGCCGAGGCGCACGAGGTTGTAGTACTGGTACACGATGGGGTGGCCCGGGCGGCTGAAGTTCAGCGTGTAGCTGACCTCGGAGCCGCCGAGGTAGCTCAGCGTGAACAGCAGGTTGTCAGGCAAGTACTTGCGGTCGCGCCAGATGATCCAGCCGCAGCCAGCCGGCGTGAGGCCGAACTTGTGGCCGGACGTGTTAATGCTCTTCACGCGGGGCAGGCGGAAGTCCCACTTCAAGCTCGGCGACAGGAACGGCGCCACGAACGCGCCGGACGCGCCGTCGACGTGGATGGGCACGTCGTTGCCGCTCTCGGCCTCGTACTCGTCAAGCACCTTCGACACGGCCTCCGTGTCCTGGTAGTGGCCCGTGTACGTGGAGCCAAGAATGACAAACACGCCAATCGTGTTCTCGTCGACGTTCTTCTTCAGGTCCGCCGGCGAGAAGCCGAAATGGTCCTTCGCGTGCACGTCGAGCAAGCGCGTCTCGACGTCGAAGTAGCGCGCAAACTTCTCGAGCGCAACCTGCGCGTTCGCGCCCATAATGATGTTCGGCTTGTCCGTGGGCTTGCCCTGCTCCTTGCGGCGCGCCTCCCAGCGCCGCTTCATGGCCAGCCCGCCAAGCATGATCGCCTCGCTCGAGCCCGTCGTGGCCGAGCCGACGCCAAGCTCGCCCGGCGGCACGTTCCACAGATGCGACAGAATGGACACGCAGCGCTGGTGCAGCTCCATGAGCGCCGGGTACTCGTCGCTGTCGGCAAGGTTCTTCGTGATGTTCTCCTTCGCCAGCTCGAGCCCGTGCTCGTCAATGCCCGTGTGCACAAACGACGCCAGGTTCAGCGACGTCTTGCCGTCGAGCTCGAGGTGCGAGCGCACAAGCTTCGCGGCCAGGTCCGGCGACATGCCGCTCTGCCGCAGATGGAACTTCGGCGCGGGCAGCGTCGCTGCGTCCTCGGCCTCGTAGAACTGCTGCGCCGCAACGGGGTCCGCGCGCGTGTTGCTCGTGTCCACCATCTGGTGGACGTACGAGTCCTGCTGCTCGGGGTCTACCTGCTGTGCCAAAACCATTTATGAGATGCTGCTGCTGCTGCTCGCTGCCGCCTACGGTCGCGCGCCCTTTATATAAGACTATCGGAGTTGGGCGCAGATGCTGCGCGGGCCGTACATGGCAACGCTGCGTCGCTTGCTCTAAGATTACTATTGGTGCAGGGCCTGCATGAGCCCACAGCGGTCATGCACGCCGTTTTATAATCAGCGCCCGCCGTGAGTCGCGCGCGCCCGCCCGCAAGCAGGAGGGCCGCCACCGTCGGCACCGTGCCGTGCCGCACTCCGTTCCAGGGGCCCCGTCGGCTGGTAGCTGCTACGAGCACGTCTGCGCCGCGGCACGGCAGCCCTTTTTCCGCCGAAACCGCACCCCTCTAGCTTGCTGCGGAACCCTATGCACGTTCGCAGCCGCCGAGGGCCGTCAAAGTCACATGTGCCGCTAGCGGCTGAACCACCGCGCCCGAGGCGGCTTGGCAGAGCCGAATGCGGCGAGATCCGCAGCGGCGCTCGGGCCCGAAGCCCCAGGACTGTGCGCGGCACGCCCTTGTTTAGTCGGCCAGCACGGGCTCCGCGGCCAACGGCCAACGGCTTAGACTGCGCGCACCCGCAGGCGCGGGTTAGTGCGTGGGCAAGGGTGCGCGGCGACGGTGGAAAGCTGCAGGCGGGCGGGCGGCGCCAGCACGCCTGCGATCGCGGTGTGACCGCCACGCGCGCGGTCCTGTACGCCGAACTAATCTGCATTGTGGCCACGCAGTGCTTCAAACGCAGCTTGTGAAACGTAAAATGTGCATGAAACGATAATTTGGCCGGCGATTATGGCGCAATCTTCAAATACAAGAGAACGGCCGCAGCCTAAACACTAGTTTGAATAGAACTCCTCCGCGCCGCGAATTTCCGCGCCGCGAATCTATGCACTACGGCTGCGCATCTCATTGCCGAGACGCAAAGCTTCTGTGCGCGAGTTTAGACTACATATCCAGCCCGCTTCGTATGCACTTATTACGACGAAACGTGCGTGGCAGACAGGGTTGTTCAAAGCGAGCATCCCTACAACACTCCACGATATAACGCTGCCGGCTTGGCAACAAGCGTTCCGGCTCGACAACAAGCGTGCCGGCTCGACAGCAAGCGCCCTGGCTCTGTAACGTCAAAATCAAACTACTCACAGGCCTAAACTATGTGTTGCAGACTACACGTTCCTAACTAACTGTCTCAAGCGGCGGCAAACTAGCCGCAGCCCGGCGCACAGCGCCAAGCAACTTTCAACCGTGGCCCTGCTAGTCGGCCCTGCTATGGGTTCGTCGTGCTGTCAAACGCTCATTGTTTACGTCGTGGCCAGCTGCGATAAAATGCGCAGTTACATTGAGGCAAGTCATTAGCGCTTTTATTGCTACTGTAGGGTCGCTACGGAGAGTGGCGACCGCCGTACTTAGTCGTCAAATGCATCTTACTCGACCTTGTCGAACGTCTGGCCCTCCACAAGGCTCGGCACCTCGCCGTCCTCGGCAGGCTTCGCCTCGCCAGAAGCGCCCTCACCAGCCTCGCCCTGCTGGGCCTGGATCTGCTCCGTGAGCTTGCGCAGCTGCTCAAGCGACTCGGGCGACATGCTCTGGATCATCTCGGGGATCATCTCCTGCACGGACTTCTCGACGCTGTGGCCGTTGATGGCGAACGTGTTGTACTGCGGCGCGTGCTGCACGGCGGGGCGGCCGAAGTGGATGACCGTGTTGTCGTCCTTGAACAGGTTCACCTGCTCGACGCCCGTGAACGTCTGCGCGTTCAGCTTCTGCAGCGCAGCCTGCACCTTCGTGTCGTCGCCCTCCGTCTTCACGGAGCGCTTCACCTTCCGGCGGGGCGTGCCCTTGCCGCCGATCCGGACCGACGACTTCAACTTCTCAAGCTTCGCGGCGTCCATCTTGAACTCGTAAACTGGTTGCTGTCCGAAGAAAGTGAAAAATCTGTGACAAATTTGAGTGGGTGCGCGCCGGCCGGGCCAGCGCTCCCAAGCCGCTGTGCGGTTTAGTCCCTCTCGAACATTGAGTTTGGGCCGCCGTCATACTGCCAGAAGAAGGGCTCCATGATACGCTCTGCGCCGCTGCGCTGCCTTGTTTCCCCTCTTCCGGGCCGCCTGCCTAAGCGCTTATGTCAGTGCCTTAGGTAAGGCGGCCGGTTCTCGTCCGCGTTCCGTCCCCGCCCGACTGCCGGCTCGTATTTGCTTATCGTGTATGCGAGATACATACCCCACGTGCGGTGATTGAGACCCCGGCCGCATATGGGAGCGCCTGTATGTAACGGACCTATCGCATCGGACTTTTGCTAACGGCGAAGCAAACTGCAACAGGGATTTTTTCGCCGGCCTGCCTCTGTGTGGCAGACGGCGCCATCGCGATCGTATATTCATTCAGTGCCACCCCCCCCCCTCCACGTACCCTTCTTTTTGGCCGCCGCAGTGGGCGCTCGCACTTCTTCATAAGTAATTAAAAACTCGATAGCGGCCCGTAGCACGATGAGCACATCGGCCTTTATCCGACCGTTTATTGCCGGGCTATCCGTCTCTACGAACTCGGGCTAGCGCCCTGTTCAGTATTTTGCCCGCCACGGGCAACCCATCAATGAACGCCGACGCAATACATACCACATACCTGAGGACGCCGGCATGAGCCTGACGAGACGCCTCTTATGCGTCACCCCAACCCGCGCTGACCAAGCTCCCCCCTGCGAGACTGCCTATAGTGGAGAACCCTACCATATCGAAGTCACGTAGTTGCAGAAGGAGGCTGGGAATGTGCGCCGGTGGGTACGGGCCGCGTGCTTCGTTTGGACGATCGCCGTATCAATGGGCCTAGGGCGCACGCCGGGCGCTGATGTGCAGAGCACACGCCTCGCCTCAGCGCACACCGGCCCTGCCCTGCATCCGCGACAGAAGCCGCGGTTTTGCGGGCGGCGCGCAGCCCATCCGCGTCGTGACGTGCCAGTCTGGCGGCGAACACCCGCATCCCAGATCTGCGCAACTCCTGGCCTCGTATCTGGTCACATAAGAACGCAAAGCCTCATCGATTAATCCCTATCGCCGCACCTGCTACCCAATACACCGACCCTCCGAGCATTGCCTATTCAGGGCAGCCGGCACCGCTGGGCATGCGCGGCAGGGCATGCGCCGCCATATTTTTAGTCGCGCATGCATGCCCAGAGGCACGGGTTCTCATGCGCCAGGCTTGCGGTGGCGCGCTGCAGGGGAACGGCCGGGATTATCTCCCACCTGTCGGTGACTAAGAGGTGACACTGCGCCGGTCGCTGGCGCGGCAGAACGACATCCCGAACTTCCATCCAGCTTGCTCGCCATTCCCTCCTCCAAAGCCGTCCTCGCTTCCTGCTGCGACCGCTCCGTACAGAGGAATCCAGGGACCAATTAAAACTGCCCCGGAGCTGCGCCGTACCCCCTGCGCACCCACTCCCGCTCGCTCGCTCGCTGTCGACTGCCGCTTCTGCTTCCCGTCGGGTGCCGTCTACAGCCACTCGTTCGAGCCGCACTTTAACAGCCGCTCTGCTTTGCCCCCCACCCTGCACGACACGGCCCTTTCCATCTGCATTCTGAGGCCTCGCCCGTTTGCCCTGTCTAGGCTCGTGATCCCTCGTTTTTTCATTAAAGGGCAACAACCCGTCATCCCTAGGCTCCACTCCGCTTTGAACTCAAACCAATGCAGCAGGCCATTCTAACCATGGGCTTCAGCCCGGCCGCAGCCGTCGCGACGTGGCGGCTCGCGTCTTCGCAACAATACCAGTGCTACACATATTGGCCGACGCCGCAGATCACGATGCACAGCGATGCCTTCGGCAGCCACGCGTACGAGTCTATACCGTTCGACCTCTCGCCAGCCAGCCTAGAGAACGTGCCGCAGAAGGCGTTCGCGGCGGTCATTCTCGTCGTGCCGACGATCAAAGACGTCGGCCGCATGTGTCGGCGCCTGCAGCCGGTTCTGTCCAAAAACACAGTCGTGTTCGTGGACGTGAGCGGCGGCATCGCGCCCGTGCAGCGCCTCGTGCGCAACCACCTCGGCTCGTCCTTCCAGGTCGCGGGCCTCATCTGCGACATCGACGCCGAGCTGCGCGTCGAGGGCTCGGCGTGGACCGTCGAGCACCGCAAGGCCGCTGTGCCGAAGCAGCACGCCGTGCTCCTCGAGCCCGTTGGTGCCGCCGCCACAAAGATGCTCTCGAGTCTCGAGGCCGCCTGGACCTCGGGCGGGCTGCAGGCAGCTCACTCAAAGTCCGCGGGCGTCTTCTCCGAGCTGCAGTGGCAACGTACGATCTCCGTCGTCGCGTTCGAGGTCCCAACCGTCACGCTCGATATTCCGCAGCCAACGCAGCTCGTCGACAGCCTCATTGCCAAGCCCATCATCGAGGGCCTCGTGTCCGAGCTCATCACCGTCGCCGCCGCCTGCGGCATCAAGGGCCTGCCCTCGCGTTCGCAGTTTGTGTCGCGCGGCGCAAACCTCGCCCGCAAGGCGCCGCCAAACTTCCAGGTCCAGGGCGCGTCCCGCATCTACTACGACGTGTTCCGCAACGCGCCCGTTGCCCTCGACTTTCTCGTGCTCCTGCCCATTCTTCTCAGCGATGAGCTGCCGAAGGGCGGGCCCACGCCCTACCTCGAGAGCCTGTACGCATGCACGAGCCGCACTCTCGAGCTGAGCAAGGGCAGCTACGAGTCGCATCTGTTCCAGCGTGCTGGCGCCGCCGCCTCGGCAACGGCGGCAGCGCCGGCTGCGGCCGTGGACCCGGCTGTGCTCGCGCAGCTCGAGGAGCGTACGCGCGCCGTCGAGGCAAAGCACCGCGACATTGAGGCCTGGCATAGAGACGTCGAGTCCCGCAGCCGCGACATCACCGCTAAAGAGTCTGACCTCACTGCACGCGAGTCGCGCTATGCGCAGGTCCTTGACGACCTGCGCCTGCAGCAGCAGCAGCACTCCGAGCGCGTCTCGCAGTTCGAGAATGAATGGGCCCAGCGCCAGCGTCAGGGCCCGTCGCTCGACGAGCTGCAGGCCCGCGAAGAGCAGATGGCCGCCATGGAGCGCCAAGCGCTGCTGCGCGAGCGCGAGCGCGAGCAAGAATTCCGGCAGCGCGAGTTCTCGCTCGCGAACCGCGAACAGGCACTCATGGCCCGCGAAAAAAGCCAGGCCATGGGCGCGACGACGCCGCCGCGCGGGTCGCAGCCGAACGGCGCGGCAATGGGCCCGCCGACAACTCCAGGCGGTACCGTCTACTCGCGGTTTGACCCGAAGGCGGCGCCCCTGGTTGCACAGAATGGCGCACAGAATGGCGCACAGAACGGCGCACAGAACGGCGCGCAGAACGGCGCCGCCTACAACATGGGTCCTCCGCCGCATAGCCAGCAGGAATACATGTATGCGCGCAACGGGCGGCAAAGAGGCACGCCCTCTCAGGGACAGCTTGGGCCTCTGCCGGGTTCGCAAATGCCCATGGAGCGCCGCGGCTCGCGTCCTGTTATGTCGCCGCAGTCTGCGCAGCTGCCGTTTTCGCCACCGGCGCAGAACGGCCAGGGGTTCGGCGGCCCGCTGCCGCCGAACGTCATGGCCGCACGCTCGCGCCGCCAGTCGCGGAACCCAAGCAGCGCCGGCGAGGACCTCGATCCCGCTATGGGTGGCGCCATGGGTGGCGCCATGGGCGGCGCCATGAACCGTCGGCGTCAGTCATCTCTGAACAACATTTCTACATTCTCACAGAACTTCCAGCTCGACAGCGTCATGGGCAGTGCCACGGACCGGTACCACTTTGTGTCGCGAGCAAAAACGAAGCAGCGGGACTACAAGCTCAGCAGTGACGAGGAGGCGTACCACCAAAAGCGCAAGTTTCTTCACGGCGGTGCCGCGCAGAGCCCCGCCCCGGGCGCCTACGACCTCAGCACGAGCAGCCTGAATGGGAGCGTGAACGGGCTCGCCGACATGTCGCGCGCGTACCCGGGCGACGTGACTGCGGCCAGCGCGCCGCCCATCACGGCATCCAAGCGCCATAGTGTCGGCAGGCCGATGATCCCAAGCACCGTTGTGGCCGCCGGCAGCATAAATGACTTCGGTGGCTTTAATTTCACGGACGCGATGGACGGCGGTTCAAGCGGCTCGGCGGGCTCGAACAATAACTCGAGCAGCGGGTCGAATATCACGCCGAGCCGCAGCCAGACCGGCACGCCGCCCACGCCGCACGCGTCCGCGGAATACCAGGCCCCGAAGTGGGACCCCGCCACCGTGCCGTTTAACTTCGCGTAATTCATGCTCCACTGCCTGGGGAAATAGACTGTCTGACAGGACGCTGTGTGGAGCTAATTACGCCGAGTCGACTCGGCGCAGCCTCGTGCGCGCAGCCATAGCCGCTGCCCAAACACCCCCATCATCTCACCAGCACCCTGTAATATGACTTTACTTACCCTCCTGAAGCCCCACCATTTCTGCACTGTGCCGCCACGGCACCCCCTTATAAGTTGTAATTACCCTTGATTGTCTATCCCGAGTCTTATTATGAACATGATTGTCCTAAAAATTAGTTGGCCCTCGCGCCCATTCGTGCGTGGCCCTTAGTTTAGGTATTGCGTCCAGCCTGACCTACAGCCAGCGCCCTCACTGGTCCTGCGCGGGCGCGTCCCCTTGCGAGGAATCGTTTGAGACCCCCAAAACCAGGGCAGACGTACGCGCCGAATCCGGTAAGAACTAGTCTTACCTAATTCAGCCACCGAGGCGGCTAGTCTTTCCGCGCCGGGGCGCGCGATTAGGCTTAGGCCAAATGCGGCAGGTTCGAGTGCACTTGCTCCTACTCCATATGGGTCGAGGGATCTCTCACCACCGTATACAGTTATGGGGCTATCGGGGTCTACGCGAAGATCACTACACGTAGTAAGGGCTAGTTTTCCCCGCGCGGCTGCGTTTACCGTGCATATATATGCCGCTTGTTTCGGCATTCCTCGCCCGTTTCCAACTACACACTGCTCTTTCCAACGCCCATGCTCGTGCAGTTTTCAGGCCTCTGCAGCATTCTGCTCGCCGCGTCCGTGTTCTGGGGCAACTTCAAGTTGACCCATGCACCTGAACTGAAGGCGCTCATGGTTATTGGGCCAACCCCCAAGTTCGACACGGTCATTATCCCTCACTACGCCAGCATCCCGCCGATGCCCATCCGCATCATTCCCTCGCACATCACGGACTTCATCCCCACGCGCACGACGAAGCACAACCCCGAAGTGGCTGCCAGCACAGCTGCGCCCGTTCCCACGCACCTCGTTCCAGTTACAGCAGCAAGGCACCCTCTTCCGACGTGGCCAGCCCGCTCAGAGTCACCGCGCGCCGTTAGCGTGCGCGCCCATCCGGCCGCACGTTCCGTTCCGTGTTCGAAGGCTGTAGCGCCTACGTTCACAAGCCCGGCGTTCACAAAACCACTGCTGGTGCTGCCGCCGCCGCCGTCGCCGAGGAAGCTGCCGCGTCGCGCGCCTGGTGAATCTCACTTGCCATACGCTGGAACCGCGCCTTTCCCCGAAGTCAGGTTCGCGAGCAATATTAGAGCACCGAATGCAGTGACGCCGGCCACGATGGCCAACGATTCGTGGCTTCGCAGTGCTGAGGTGAATGCTAGCTACTTTGACGGCGTTATTCTTGGCGCGGTTGGCGCCACGGGTAAGCCTCGTGCATTCGGCTCTAGCGAGCCCGCGAGCCCTTGTCTTCCGCACCTTTCCTACTTACCACCGGACCACCGACCTGTCGCGGGCTGCCGACCCGCTGACTTGAATCTCTACATTACTGGCAAAAGCCGTCGAACCTCCGGACTTCCGGCTATGGTCACTTCTGCGTCGCAAGCGTGGAAGTCCCTGTCCTCGCGGCAGCGATCGGGACTGATGTATATCATTGTTTCCATTGCTGCTGCCGTCTCAATGATGACCCTGCAATTCGTCGTGAAGTGTGCGCTGCTTGTTGCCGCGCGCTGCATGCGACTGAATTTGGTTGAGGTGCTCGCAAGAGCGAGATGTGCCACCGCCCGCGGCCTGATTTCAGGTGTCTGCCAGCGGGGAATTGGCCTCTATAAGGAGGCCCTCATCGCGTTCTTAGTGAGCTCTCCAATGTGTATCTATAACCCGAGCCTCCACGAGCCTGCGACCGTGACGGAGGAGCCAGAGACGGGTCTCTTGGCTCCTCCCGAAGTTACAGGGCCCCTCGTGGCAAGCGCCGTACAGAAACTCGAATCCACGTCCCTTGTGGCCAACCCTATGGTTAGTTCTGTGCCTAGACTGATGTCTAGGCCAATGGCTATGCCTATGGTTAGGCCCCGGGACAGAGTGGCGAGACTACGTCTCGTCTCCGTGTCCAGCTCGCGCCGCACCGGCAAGGTGCGCCCGCCACCGTTGCCAACGCCGGCGCGAGCTGAGAAAGATGGTGTCGATCACAAAGACACATTTGCTTTTGCGTTTGATCAAAAGGACCCCTGGGCGTGTGACCTAGTTAGCACCCTGCTGCGGATCCAAGACCAAGCATTGAGCCCACCCGTGAGCGAACCTTGCACTGCTGAGAAGACCGGCCAGACCCGCTGTCGTGACGACGACGAAGCAGTCCGGCCACTACAGGTCAAGAAAAGAAAGGAATGCATGCCTGCTTTTCAGTCTCAGCCGCCGCACCAGGCCTCCTCACGGGCGAGCCCAAGCGAGGGTTTGGATATCGGCACCAGAGTTGCTAACAGTCAAGCGCTCGGGCGGTACCATTCAGATCGCATTAGCAGCATCTTTGAGGGAAGTAACCAAGCGCGCTGCGCCGTGTTCTCCCTCGCCGCCGAAGTGGGGCGCACGGAGAGTTTGAGAAAGTACAAAGAGGAGATAGAACACATTGAGAGCGCCGCTAGGCGAGACCCGCAACCAACTCAGTCAAAATGCAGCGCCGACTTCGACGCGCTGTACGCTGATCCGAATTACCAGCTAATCATTGCGGCCACGGACTTCCAAAAGTACGCAGTTGCCGTCAGCGACAAGATCCGAGGCTTCTACGCCGACTACCAAGCGAAGCTGAAGGCAAACGCAAAATACATTACCGTTCCCGAGCCAGAGAAGATCACGGAGCTTGTGAACATTTATTTGGAGACACCAAACTCCTCGGTTGCTCGACAACTAAGGACAATTGAGGCGGCGCTTCGCAAGAAGGCCGACATTGACGAGACGCACCTCGAGCACGTACAGCCGCTGTACGAGATCCTGAACATCACTGCCAAGGACTACACAAACGCGTGCTACGACTACATTGATGCCGATGAGAACCGCTGGGAGGAGGTCCAGCCGGACTACTATTCGTGGCTGCTCACGCGGCGAGTGAGCGCTTACCGCCTCCTCCCGATGTAGCCTCCTCCGTCGCGGACCAATTGTAAACCTAGCCTGTAACGAGTTATGTATGATGTCAAGTTCACTACGCCACAAATCCCTGCCACAAGGCATCGTTGCCACGACGAAGCACTAGGAGTTCATCAAATCGTAATCTACAAAATTTACAGCAAGTAAAACAAAAACGGCGGCCGAGCAAAGCCCGCGGATTATGGACTGACGTCCGGTGTGGACGTCCGGTATGGGCTGACGTCCGGTTACGCGCAGCGAAGCGAAGGCAAGCGAGAGGGACAAAAATCATTGCATGAGCGAGGGCCACATCCAGGTGACGTCCCTCACCGGGTCGAGGGCCACTGTCCGCTGCTCTTCTAAAGCGCCCGCGCTCACGCCCAGCTGTCCTGCATAGCCCTCTGTAGTTTGCGGCTGCTGCTCGCCAGAGCGCGGGTCTTGCTGGTCATGGGTCGTCGCGTGCGGCGACACGGACGCCGAGTCGCGTAGTGCGTCGCCCGAGTCGGGCGGTGCTTCTGCGGAAGAGAGGCGCGAGGAGGGCGACATGCGCGGTGGAGTCGGCGCGATGGGCGCTGGGCGCACGCGCTCAGCGGCGCGCCGCCGCGTGCGCCGCCGCGGGGCCGGAGGAAGGTCTTCCGGACCTTGGCGGTTGCGCCGCTTAATGACGTCAGTCTTTAGCTTCATGGGCCGGTTCACGCCGTGCAGCTTGTAGAAAAGGCCGCATGCATTACACAGAGCGTTACCTTGGTCGTCCCTGCGCCACAGCGGCGTTGTGAACGTCGTGCAGTTGCTGCACTGCAGCGTGTCGGAGCCTCGTACGAGATCGCTCTTGAGCTCGTTCTTGAGCTCATCCTTGGCGGTGCCTGTCGTGGGACCTGCTGAGGCGCCTGCTGAGGCGCCTGCCGAGGCGCCTGCCGACGCATCTGTTGGGGCGCCATCTGCTGGGGCGCTCCGTGCGGCTGCACCTAGCGCCTCGCTATCGGCCGGCGGCGACGCGTTACTGAATGCGGAGGCCAGTGGAGACGCTTCGGCGCTGCTTGTCTTGCTCAGGCTGTCTGTATACCCCGGGCTTAAGCCCTGGCCTCCATTCTGGCTTTGACTATCCGGTTCGCCCTGCATGTCAGTCTGGCCCGCGGCTAGGCTCTGTTTAATGCTGGCCGGGCCCGGCACACTACTGTGACTCTGCGCGCTGGATGAGGGAGACCGCGTGAACTTCTTCTTGCGGACCAAAGGCTTCGACACAATGCCCGACGCGGACACGGCCATAGACGGTCTCCTTGAGCTAGAGACCGAGTTACCGCGGGATGTGGGTGCCGTCGAGAGGCTATCGGCATCCATGCGTTCATCGACGCCGTGCATGCGCGCGCCGTCGTAGTCGCTCATTCCGTGTCCGAGGTAGGTGTCGGATGCCGGGTCCTCGGGCAAAGACGGAAGCAGCTCCTGCGTATCAAAGAAGTTGTACATCTGCAGTGGCTGCAGCGCCAGGTTTCCGGCCTGCAAAGCGGCATCGATAAGCGCATCGTTCGAGGTTGCGTCGCGCGAGGCCGTGCCGTTCAGCGTCGCGTTGCTGATCCAGGACCCGGGGTCCTCGAGGCCGTTGAACGCGAGCGGTACATTATCGAGCTGAAACCCATCTGGCGAAAAGAAATGCTCGTCGCCAAAGCTGTCAATGGGCATGTACTCGGCCGACTCGGCTGCCAATCCGGCGGGCAATCCGGCGGGCAATCCGGCGGGCAATCCGGCGGGCAACCCGGCGGGCAATCCGGCGGGCAACCCGGCGGGCAGGTCGGCGGGCAGGCCGGCGGGCAGCGCCGTGGGCAGCGGCGACGCAAAGCCCGCATCCAGATGTGGCCATTCTGCCGGTATTTGCGTCTGTTCTTGCGGTAGTTCGGCTTGCATGTGGGCGTGGCTGTTGGTGGCCGCGTCTAAGTGGCCCTCCGCGCGGCCGGCCATGGGCACGGCCCACTGAGCCACGCCGAGCGCACTTACGTCTGGCGGCTTGCGCGGCTCCTGCGCGTCTATATGTCGGGGCTGCGGGTATATTTTCGGCGCAATTGGCCGGCCAATTGACCGTTCGGCGCGAGCGATTCTGGGGCTTGCGGCGGCCGGCCGCACATGTGAGCCCCGTCCCGCGCGCTGCGCATCGTAGTACCCACTAGCGACGCCGATTTCGAGTTCTGGGTCGTTCGGACGCTCGTTCGGACGCTCGCTCGCCGTATGAATCGGCTGCGCGCGGCTCGTGTTTACGCCGGGCCGCGCGCGCTCGGCTGCGTCGTTGCGGCGCGGCGCCGGCGCGTGCGGCAGCGGCCTGTGCCACGCGAACAGCATCTGGCTGTGGCGGAGGCGCCACGTGAAGTTGCGCAGGCGCTCCGTCTGGAGGTCGTTCTCGGGCCGCGTCACGGAGTCCGTGTACAATTCCCAGATGGACTGCTGGCCCGCTCCGCTAGAGAGCCTGCTCCTGCGCACGGCCGGGCCGCGTGGCGGATCTGGAGGGTATCCGCGCATCGACCGGGGGGTGTATATGGCTAGTTTGGGGCGCGCGTGCGTGGCGGCGGCGCGGTCTGCAGTGCGGCGTTTCGACCAGGGACCAAACACCAACAAAGACAGGTGACCTCGCGGAGGCCATCCACGGTACGGCTAGAACGAAAGGCGGTGCGTATCGTAAATCGCACATACTTACGCTTAGTAACAAGGCTCGAGTAAAGGTATGACTGAATGCACTTCGGTAGTGCAGCTGCCGCGGCCGAGTCTAGTAACCAAAACATTGCTGCCGCACTCGATGCTCGGCCCAGCGTGACGTATACTACAAAATTTTCTGCAAAACTGTGTGTTTTGGAAGCATTGAGATACTAACCCTTGAATGCTCAATACATTCACAGAGTTGCTTTAAGCGGCGCTAAACAGGCAGAAACGTAAACGGCTGCTCGGGTTAGCCGCTAACCGCTAGCACAAAAGCTCAATCTAAGAAATTTACCGTAACTGTAACTATGGTCAACCCATGGGAGAGCAAATATTAACGGACCTGTCAAAATCTTTGTGCGACTTCACGATGGAACTAACTAGTCAACTAACTACAATTGATTTTAAGCATAGTTAACCTGCTCGCACGCATCGTCGAGTCGCTTATTCAGCACGCTGCACAGAGATGTGTGCATCGTGATCCTCTGATTCATCGCGTCGTATATTAGAGTTAAAATGAGCAATTCGATTAACTCACAATTAACTTCAGACACGATCGGGGCAATAATTCTCTGGCCATTCGCAGATATCTACAGTCACTATTCGTGAGCGAGGATGCGTAGCCATGGCGAAGCACCTGAATGAGGCGTCTAACAACAATCGGCGCGGATGGTCGGCGGACCGTCGCTGCGGATAGTCGGGAGAAACTTTCTGCCTGCTGCACGTTAATTAGCATCACTGATCGGCAAGAAGACGTGAGTGCGGCCCGTGACTTTGAGCGTGGCTTGTAATCGCCGCGGCAGCACGTTAGTAACGCACTCATTTTCGACGGCAGACCTTAAACACTCAGACGCCTTGCTAGTGCATAGGACTAGACTAGACTAGCCCACCGTCTAAGTAAGACTAGTGCATCTACACAGAGCCTGCTCGCTTCGTGAGTCGTTCATCTGATCAGTTTGCTCCGTCGCACTGAGCGAGTTCGCGACGCCGCGATTGACTGCTTTAAAAATAACGCCGCGATAGGAAAGGCGCCGGCACCACGTCTTAGCAGCGGCCCTAGCCCTGCTGCCTCCCCAACTCAGTCGTTTTTCAGGGCAGTCGACGTCAGAGGCTACGTGATACGCGCGCGAGGCGGCAGGCTTGCGCGAATCAGCGCCGTCCTGAAGCGTTCCCGTGCGCAGTGATGCAGGAGATCTGCGGTGTACCCCTGCCCTTTTTGCGGGGCGCTGGCACGCGGCACCACTCACTGTGAGGGGGAATAGCCGCACCGCGCAAGGCACGGCAGCGCCGTGGCTGCTTCGCATAGCACAACATCGTGCCCACACTGCTGCGGGTGTGCGGGTGCCGCTCATCGCGCGCGGCCGCGGCCGCGCGTCGGCGGCGCACAAAAGCAGATGCATCGGATGCGGAAGCAGGCCGCTGACCTGAAGGGCGGGCGGGCGGCCATCTCAAAGGGTTGCCGGCGTTACGTTGCCCTGAGACCGCCGCCTGCCTCTACCACGTTGGCAACCCTATCATGGTCTTCCCCGCAAATCGCGGGCGAAGGCCATTCGGGAGGCATGGGTTCGCGCCGGCCGTGCCCACCGCGCTGAGACGCGCATGAGATAAGATTCGTATATAAGAACGGCGGCGGGCTGGTTTGCGGGCACTGCACGCGCACGATGATGATGAAACTCGGGATCTCGCGCGCAGTGATGCTCGGCCTCATTTCGGGCCTGTGCTGGTTTGCGCAGGGCTTTGGCCAGGGCAACTTCGGCAACAGCACGAGCCTGCCCGCGTTCGTAAGGCAGTTCCCGTCGCTGAACGAGAAGCTGCCGGGCCTCACGGACGCGGCGAAGTCGCACCGTTCCCTCATGGTCGGCGTCGTCACATCCGTGTACGAGCTCGGCCTCGCTGGCGGCGGCCTGTCCACGTACTTCATTGGCGACCGCCTTGGGCGCAAGATCACGGCCTACGTCGCGGCCGTGAGCGTCATCATTGGCGTGGCCATTGAGGCCAGCGCGTACTCCGTGGCGCAGCTCATTGTTGGGCGCATTGTGGCCGGGCTCGGCATTGGCGCGTTCACGGCAACCGTGCCCGCGTGGGTGTCCGAGAGCGTCGCGCCGCGCAAGCGCGGGCCACTCGTGTTTATTGGCGGCGGCTTTGGCATTCTTGGCGTCGCGACGATGTCGTGGCTGCAGCTCGGGCTGTTTCTGCACCAGAAGAGCCACGAGATTGCCTGGCGCTTGCCGCTGGCCCTGCAGGGCGTGGTGGCCATTCTCGTGATCTGCGGCGTGGCCACGCAGCACGAGTCGCCGCGCGCGCTCATCCGCAAGGGCAAGCACCAGCAGGCGTACGAGATCATGCGCAAGATCCGCAGCGACGACCCCGTCGAGACGGTTGATGAGGAGTACGCAGAGATGCTGCAGGCGTACCAGGTCGAGATTGCGACGAAGGACCGCTCGCCGTGGCGGTTCAACCAGCACAAGCAGTTCCGGCGCACGATGAGCGCGATCGTGCTGTCCGGCCTGTGCCAGATGTCCGGCATCAACCTCATCACGTTCTACGGCTCCATCATCTTTGAGAACGACATCGGCCTCAGCGCCACAAAGTCGAAGATCTCGCTGGCCGGGCTGCAGACGTGGCAGGCCCTGTGCGCGTTCTCGGCCATGTGGTTCGTAAAACGGTTTGGCCGCCGCAACCTACTGCTGTACGGGTCCGCCACGATGTGCATCTGCTTCTGCTGCTGCGCGGGCCTCGCGTCGGCGAACTCGCGCGACACGTCGTACGGCATTCTCGCCTTCGACGCGATCCAGCTCGCCGCGTTCCCCATCGGCCTGTTCCTGAACCCGTTCCTCGTCGGCTCCGAGATCGCGGGCCTGCTCTGCCGGTCGGCCGTGCTCGCGTGCGTGTCGTGCATGAACTGGCTCTGCAACTTCGCCATTGCGCTCGCCACGCCCATCGGCTTCAACAACATCGGCTACCGCTACTACACCGTGTACGTGGCCACGAACGCAGCACTCTTCATCTACGTGTTCCTGTTCATCCCCGAGACGGGCGGCCTCACGCTCGAGGAGGTCGACCAGGCCTACGTGAACTCGCGCGTGCCGCTCGACATCGTGCGCTGCGCAAACGCCATCCGCGATGCCGGCCACGTCCCGCCGGACACGATGCTTGCCCGCTCGAACTCGAAGGATGCCGAGAAGGGCAGCGTGCACATGGTCGAGGACGTGAAGCTCGAGTCCGCCTCAGAGGTCTCCGTGCACTAGGCCCGAGGCCCTAGTCGCTCCCTCCGCAGAGAGAGCAGCCGTACGAGCGCCGGTAGCCAGTACAGCAGTATTTAATTTGTGATCTTTTGCCTCACCTTAGGCAGTCCGCCCGGTCAAAGCAGCCGGCCTGGTCAAAGCGAGCCGCCTGGTCAAAGCGACTGACCTAGTCCAAGCAACCGGCCTGGTCGAAGTAACCGGCCTGGCCAAAGCGAGCCGCCTGGCCAAAGCGACCCACCACTTAATTGCAGTTAGAGGTTAGCGGCAGAGTTCAAAAGTCAAAACGTAAGATATGGCCCGGGCGGAAGCGCCGCTGCCGCCACACGAGCTTCGGGAAAATGGCACGCTATCGCTCGACAGCCTGAAACGCTGGCCTGAAGCCGCGGCGGCTCCGACAAATGGCTCCGCCGAGCTTTTGGCGCCGAATGTCGATAGCTCTCGAGGCGCTTCGGGAAATACAGGTAATACCGCACTCGTCTTATACACGCCCGGCGGCTGCGATTACTCACGGGGCTTCCATGCAGATAGGCACCCCGCAAACGCGCGCCTGTCGGGAAATGCGATAACGCAGTACTGTACTAGCCTGACTGCGGGCGCGCGAACATACACTGTGAATTCGCAATCTGGTGTGGAGTAAGTAACTAAATTAACTAGCCGCATAGCTACTGGCTCGCTATAGTCGAGAGCCGCGAACCTGTATAGGGCGACCTAGACTTGTGAGAGACATTATGCATGCTTATTAGCCGGCAAAATACCTCGTCAGCTGAGCGACAGGCAAAGCTGCGGCTGCAGGCAGTTGCAGGCGGCGCAGGCTGCATACGCACGCGCCGGCCACGACTCGCAATTGAGCCGAGCAGCTAGCAGGAGCCGAAATATGCAGTGGATAACTGCCCGCAATTGCACGCAATTACTGGCTGCAGGTGTGTATTGCAGCCTAAGGAATTGCCCATATGCCATCGCCTAAACAACGCGGTTCGCTGAGGTTTCTTTTTAGTTTCATAAAGGAATAATTTATTTGCAGGCAAATTGCAGGCCAGACCCGAGGTAGGTAGTACTACAATTAGCCTTCTATGCTATGTACGTTAATAGATAGATGCAGCGCCATCTTGTGGGAGAAGATATTCCGGCAGCGTCGGCTTACTTGCCCTGCACGTACTCGGACGCGCTGCTCACGTACTCGCCCGCGGACTTGATGGCCTCCTTCGCCTTCTCCTCGCCCGCCGAGAGATACGAGGAGCCGGCCTCCTTCGCCTCGTTCACGAGCTTCGACGCCTGGTCGTAGTAGCTCTCCTGCGTCTTGCTCGCGTCGTCGCTGACCTTGTCGCCGGCGTTGCTCACGTCGCCCTTCGCGTCGTGCGCGACGTCGCGGGCCGTCTGGCCAACGCCCTTGTTCTCCTCAGGCTGGACCTTGGAGGCGAGGTTGTCGAGCTGGTCCGTGGCGTACTCCTTCGTCTTCTCGTAGGTCGACTTCTGCGAGTCGGGCGTAATGGCCTCAGAGGCCTTGTCGGTGAAGCTCTTGCGGCCGGCGTCAGACATGTTTAGTTCAATTCGTGCGATGTAAGAATCTACAGAAGCATAGAGCTCCAAAACGGGGTCCTTTTATAGTTGCGCGGGAAACCATGGGCTGGAGGGTGGGGTGCGTCTACAGCGCGTTACCCTCGCCCGCAACGCCTATTAGGCCCTGCCTGAGCAGCAGACGCTGCGGAAACCCTAAACACGGCGGGGGATTGCTACGACGAGGGCCTTGCACACAGCCCCTTCATCTGCACAACGCAAGCGTGCCGACCAGTAGCCGATCGACATCCACGAATCGAGCGTGCGGCTTGACGTGGAGATTATCCGAAATTCGCGCATCGCTTGGCGCAGAGGGCGGCGGGTTCACACCCCCGCGATTCCGGCCTAATGCGCAGACGATCCCGCGGCGGGCACTGAAGCGAGCCGCACGGGCTGCGGATCTCGCGCGCCTAGCAAGCAAGCGCGAGCGCGAGCGCAATCGGTACTACCAGGAACGCAGCGCCGCCGCCGCACGAACCGCGCGAAACGCGTAGAACACTAAGCATGACGCGGGGCGCCAAAAATAGGGTTTCATGCATGTGATGGCCGGACGGCGAGTTGGGCGCCTGCCGAACCTTCTCGGCCCACGCTTTGCAGGCTGGGCTGCCGACGACGCATTTCGCGCGCACTCGGCGCGCACCGCGCCTCGCTCCGGTGTCGCTGCCGCATGCGAATTTTTTGGACGGCGCCCTGTTGCTCATCGAGCCGCGACCGTTGCGGGTGCCACAGAGCTCTAATCAGGCGGGCTCATGTTCGGTCACGTGCATATCTGAGCATGTGAGCGATCGTGACGGCGCAGCTGATCATGACAGCGCAGCTGCGGCGCCTAGTCACCTGCGGGGCGGCCAGCACTGACGCCGGCGATCGCGCGTCTCATGCATGCGCACCCTAGTGTTTCGGGCGCGCCGACGCGGCGCTCGGAATGGCGGGCAGCAGCAGAGCCGGACGCGCCGCGGCCGCCGCTAACGGCGAGGCCGCCTGGCAAAGGCGCTGCCGCTTGGCGCAGGCGCCGCCACTAATGCTAGTAACCTCTGTAGCGGCATTGTAAATAACGTCCTGGCAGGAGGGTGAGTAATGCGACACAAGCGGCGCCATTAGGCGGCGCCATATAGGCGGCGCCAGATAGGTGGCCCCAGATAGGCGGCGCGGGCCACCCACGATGGTCTTCGGGCCGCTCGCAGAGCACCTGCACTTGTGCTCATTATTCGCGTGAGACTGGCTGTCCGCCCTGACTCTCGGTTCTCGGACAATTTCGGGCGTCTTGCCAAGTAAGTCCGTTAATGCCGCCCCTGGCTAGTGCCGCTAGCTGGACAATTTGAACTCGAATAGTTCGAACTCGAACAGTTCGAACTCGTAGTGTGGGCGACGCAGTTCGCAGTGTGCGTCCGCGCAAAAAATTTGTGCGACGCAGACCGCCGCGTTGGCCGCGCGCAGTCGTCGTAAACAGACGCCGTACGGCCGCTATGTAAACAGTTTAGAAAATCATGTTATCCGGAGCCATGGCCGCGCACAGAGCGGCGCCAATGCCGCTGCCGTCCTTGCTGATGCCGATGGTCAGGCGCGAGAGGTGGTCCTTGACCTCGGGCAGGCAGCTCAGGCCCTCGCGGATGAGCGCCTCGTAGCCAGGGTAGAACTCGATGACGGCGCCGTCGGCGCCGATGTCGACGACCTTGAACTTGTCGAAGGCGTTCGTCATGATGGCGAGGCCGCCAATGAGCGCTGCGACGAGGCGCGCCGAGCGCAGCGCCACGGCGTGGCAGATGTCCTTCACGGCCTTGCGCTCAGCCAGAGACGACGTCGGCACGCCGAGCTTCACGAGCTCGTCGTTCGTCTTCTCAAGGTCCGGCGTCGCGTCGTTCGCAACGTTGCTGAGGAAGCTCGTGTCCGTGGACCACGGCGCGTACAGGTTCGACGCCTGGCTGATCTGCGGCTTCGCCTCCACAAAGATCTTGTCTGCGCGCACGAGGTCGTCCAGAATGCTGCGCGAGATCTCGCCCAAAAACATGCCGCTCACGCGCTTCTCAAACATGTGGAAGTCCGGGTTCGGCGTACGCAGATTGATGGCCTTGTCCCACTTCGTCGCGGGCAGCACTGTCAGGTCGTTGTCGAACGAGCCCCACTCCGTGTTCACGACCATGATGTTCGACTCCGTCATGTAGTGCGCACGGCCGCCTTCATACTCGTCGAGCTTCGCAATGTTGCGGATCTTCTCCGAGTACGCAGCGTTTGTGCCCGTGCCGGCAATCATGCCGGCCAGCGTCTGCGCTTCTGGGCCCGTCTCGTACGCGCGCGCGAGGAGACAGCCCGTCGTGTCGTTGCACAGCGCGCTGACGTGCACAGGCACGTTGCGCGCGTTCAGCGCCTTTTGCAGCTCCGCACACACGTCCGCGCCCACGGCCTCAGCAATGCTGTAGCCCTTCGTCCAGCGCATGAGCGTGCCGTGGTTAATGCGTGTCTGGTTCGTCGGGAACGAGAACGTGAAACCGAGGCGCATGCGGTGCTTCGGGTCCTGCGAGTCGCAGGCGCCCGGGTGGAACTCGCGCACGCCCTTCTCGACGCACTCGGCCAGGAAGTCCCAGAACGGCGCCGCCTTGCCGCTCATCTTCTCGTGCGGCACGGCCCACTTCATCTGCTGCATCGTGTGCGTCTCGTCGCCGTTCAGCGTCACGGAACACACACGGAAGTTCGACCCGCCAAGGTCCGCGGCCAGAAACGTGCCCTTCTCGCGGCCGGTCGGCACTTTTGTCAAAAACGTCGGGATCATCGGCAGCCCGCGCTCCGTGGTCTGCTGCAGGCCGGCGCGCGACTGCTTCACGAACTCAGCCGCCAGCTCGCAAACATAGGCGTCCGAGACGTGCAGCTGGTCGATGATGTCGGCAACAACCTCCTCAAATGGCATCCTAATTGTTTCAGGGTGGTAAGGTGACAAGGGCAGAGGTAAGGAGTTTGGCGCTGGCTTTTGTATGCAGCGGATTTTCTGGGGCGGACTGCGCGGGCTGCGCCAGCGCTCGTCCAGGGCTGGGGTTCGCGCACGAACCCCGTGGGGAAACGCGACGCGAGCGAGCGCGCGCGCGCTGCGCTGCGCCCTCGCACGCTTTAGGCAGCCTGGCCACTCGTGGGACCGGCCGCTGTCTGCGCGCGCTTTTCTGGCCGCACAGCGGCCTTGCGGCCCGTCGTACCGGCGCCGGTTCCCCACAGTTTTGCTGCGTGAGTCAGCGTGAACGACGAACTCGATCTGGGCTGCGCGCGCTGCAACAACTAAACGAGGCCCGTCGCGTAGCCAGTAAGCAGCGTCGTAGCAGAAAAAATTGGAGTGCCCAGTAAGCGCTAGCGAGACGTAAGGGCCAATAAAACAGCTAACCGCTTAGACGCACTGCAGGCCCTGAACGCAAGTCGCGACGGCCCTGCACACGCCGAAGCGGCACTCAGCTGCATCATAAAGGTTAGTATGAACAAAGAGTCGTTTTGAACAGAGCGGCTCCTCGGCTTGCGGCTTCTGTACGCTGCTACTTGGCAACTACTTCGCTCAGGTTCCGGCACTCAGACGCACAACTGCGTGACTTCGATAATCCGCTTCACTCTAGTAAATATTTAGTTCCGCACAAGCGTGCTGCTGTATCATGGCCAGCCATATCTAAAGCCCGCACATTAATCTGTTAGCGCTTTTGAACATGGCTGATCCTAGGGTTCGTGCCGCGCTTCCATTTACCTACTTACTTGCACCTGCAAGTAGCTTTTCCGTCAATTGAGAAGGGTACATGCCCAGGTTCTTAATTATTTAGCAGCGCAGTTCATGCCGACATCTGAAGCCATTTGCCTGAAGCAGCCGCCTGAGCGCAGTTTGGCAGTGCAGTTTGCTAGCATGCAAGTATGAAACGGCAGAATGCAGCAGCAATGGGAGTTCGCTTCGGCCACTGCCCTCTAAGCGCTCGTCACTGCATCGTTGTGGCTGTTTCCCACGTCCTGAAACTGCACGTGGGTGCGTATCTGTGACTGTGAGGGCTGCCATTCGCGGCTGTCGTCGGCTGTCGCCGCCCGCCGCCGCCCGCCGCCACCAACCCTCGTGCATTGATGACTAACCTCGAAGGGGACGCGTCGGGCGCCCTTGCCCTCGCTCCCAGTGTTTTTCCACTGTTTACGTTATGTGTTGATGTGTGCCCCGGCACCTCTTCCCTTCCTCCCCATCCACCCAAACAACCTGATACAGCAGCATGCGTGAGGTCATCAGCATCAACGTGGGCCAGGCCGGTTGCCAGATCGGCAACTCGTGCTGGGAGCTCTACTGCCTTGAGCACGGCATCTCGCCAGACGGGTACATGACGCCCGAGAAGCGCTCGGCGCCGCGCGACGAGGGCCTCTCGACGTTCTTCACGGAGACGGGCTCGGGCAAGTACGTGCCGCGCGCGCTTTACGTGGACCTCGAGCCCAGCGTCATCAACGAGGTCCGCCGCGGACAGTACGGCTCGCTATTCCACCCGGAGCAGCTCGTCAGCGGCAAGGAGGACGCGGCGAACAACTTCGCGCGCGGCCACTACACAATCGGCAAGGAGATGATTGGCGGCACGATGGACCGCTTGCGCCGCATGGCCGAGAGTGCCGAGGGTCTGCAGGGCTTCCTTTTCACGCACTCGTTTGGCGGCGGCACGGGCTCGGGCTTTGGCGCGCTGTTGCTCGAGCAGATGTCGGATCTCTACGGCAAGAAGGCGAAGCTTGAGTTTGCGGTGTACCCGGCGCCGCAGAACTCGACGTCCGTTGTTGAGCCCTACAACTCTGTGCTCACGACGAACGCGACGCTCGAGCACGCGGACTGCACGTTCATGGTCGACAACGAGGCCATCTACGACATGTGCCGGCGGAACCTCGACATTGCGCGCCCGACCTACGACAACCTGAACCGCTTGATTGCGCAGGTGAACTCGAGCGTCACGGCGTCGCTGCGCTTCAACGGCTCGCTGAACGTGGACCTGAACGAGTTCCAAACGAACCTCGTGCCGTACCCGCGCGTGCACTTCCCGCTCGTCACGTACGCGCCCGTGATCAGCTCCGCGAAGGCGTTCCACGAGTCGAACAGCGTTTCGTCGATCACGAACGCGTGCTTCCAGCCGTCGAACCAGATGGTCAAGTGCGACACGAAGAACGGCAAATACATGGCGTCGTGTCTGCTCTACCGCGGCGATGTCGTGAACAAGGATGTGCAGGAGGCCGTGGCCAGCATCAAGCAGCGCGGCGTTGTGCAGATGGTCGACTGGTGCCCGACGGGCTTCAAGATCGGCATCTGCTACGAGCCGCCGCAGCACGTCCCCGGCGGCGACCTCGCGAAGGTCGACCGCGCCGTGTGCATGCTGGCGAACACAACGTCCATTGCCGACGCATGGGAGCGCCTGCGGCACAAGTTCGAGGTCATGTTCGACAAGCGCGCGTTCGTGCACTGGTACGTTGGCGAGGGCATGGAGGAGGGCGAGTTCTCCGAGGCGCTTGAGAACCTGAAGTCGCTCGAGAACGACTACTACGAGGTCTCCTCTGACGCGCCGGACGCGGCCGCCGAGCAGTTCTAGGCGCCCGCGAGATCTAGACGCCCTGGGGCAGTTCTAGGCTCCCGCGCCTGCTTAATGGTGCCAGCTTAATGGCGCCAGCTGCGCGGCGCCCTCGCTTAACCATACCCACCCCGCACTGCTCGTCCACGACGTACGCGTCGCGGCCACCCACGGCACGACCATATTTTATTATTATTATTATTTTCGTATTGCTACTTCTTTTGGTGCCCGCAGCTACTCTGCGCGGGCGACGGGCCCGCGCGCTGCGCTTGCGTCTGCGTCCGCGTCCGGCGCGAGGCGCCGCGCGCGGTGCCACCACCCCTCGACTTGGTCGAGGCTGCCGAACTCCGTGCCCTCGCTGCTCGCGTCGCCGTGCAGCGGGTCGCACGCGAGCGAGCGGCGCATTGCACGCACGCGGTCGATGAGCCACTCGCTCGTTGTCGGCGTGTCCGCGCCGCGCGCGCCGCACTGCACGCCGTGCTCGGCGCAGAGCCCCGCGTGCGGCCGCGAGTCGTAGCGGATGATTGGCGCGCCGAGGCTGACCGTGGAGAGGGCGAGCCCGCAGCGCTGCGCGTACGCGTCGTAGCGCAGCATGAGGCACTGCGCGTGGCGCGCGCAGGCGGCGCGGCAATCGGCCAGGGACCGGTGCGGCGGCGCGTCGCTGTCGGCGCCGTCGGCGCTGTCGGCGCGCGCGGCGGCGTCGAACTCAGCATCCGCAGCGCCGTTGTCCCAGTTCTGCTGCGCGTCGGCCGGCAGGTACGGCTTCATGAAGTCGAAGTAGACGTCGCTGTAGAGCACGGGCTGCGCGCTCTTGAGCTGCGCGTACTCGGCAAGCATGTCGAGCTCGCGCGGGTGCGCAGTGTTCACGCTCACGATGCGCGTGCACCAGTTCTTCGCGCTCGCCGGCACGCCGTGCACGGGGTTGCCCTGGAAGTGCCCGCCGCTGCGCGCGACGTCGAGCTCGAGGCCGGCCTGCTCCTTCAGGTAGAGGGCGAGCACGTAGTCGCCGCGCGCCTCGGCTGCCGCGCGCTCGGCGTACTGCGCAATGCGTGCGCGCACGGCGCTGCTCTCGCTGCCCTCGCTGCTCTCGCTGCTCTTGCTGCCGTAGCTGCCAAAGGCGCGGCGTGCGGCCTCGCGGCTCAGCACGATGGCCGAGCCAAGGTCTGCAAACAGCTGCTGCGGGCCCTGCACGGCGCTGCCGAGGTAGAGCGGCTCGCTCGGGTCGAGCGCAGCGAGCACGGCGCGCAGGTTCGCGCTGAACACGTACGTGCTGTCGAGGATCGCGACGTACCAGTCGTGCTCGGCGTGCTGCGCGTACGCGTGCTGCAGCATCGGCAGCGTCACGAAGCGCGCGAGCGCGCCCGCGCCGACGACGGGCACCTCGTCGAGGGCCACGTTGACGTGGCTGTCGCGCACGACGCGCATGACGCGGTACGGCTCGAGGTGCGGGCTGCTGGCGACGAACTCGGCGTCGAGCAGGGCAATGGCGTCGAGAACCTCCGTCCCGCGCACGGCGTCGGCCGCGCTTGAGTACACGGCGGCGTGCGGGAAGTCGCGCAGCACGCTCGCCCGCAGCGCCGGCAGGTTCCGCCACACCGTGCGCGCGCTGGACTGCACGGCCACAAAAATGTTGTCGTCGGCCGGCGGCGGCGGCTCGAGCCGCGCGCGGCTGAGCAGCTCCTTCGGCCGCCACGTCTCAAAAGAGCCGAGCCGATTCGACTCGGGAAACGTGTAGAAGAATGCCTGGCCGCGCGCAACCGTCTTTGCCGTGCCAGAGTGCGGGGCGTCGCGCGCCGGTGCCGGCGGCCCTGCTGGCGCGAGCTCTGCGGAGGCGGCCGTCGCGAGCGAGCGCGCACCAAGCGCGTACAGAGCAAGCACGGCCAGCACAAGGCAGACAATGACCGGCAGGAGGCGCGCGCGCCTGAGTCTCCGCGTCGTAGCGCCCATCAGCACGGGCAAGGCGGCGCAGGCGGGGCCGCGAGGCGGGTTATGCGATGGGCGAGGTCCCTATGCGGGCGCAGCGCGTGCTGCCGCAATGTATGCGATGCAAGGCGATAGCGCAGCGCCCTCGCGCCCCAAATATAGATTAAGTTAGCCGCAAAGATGAGGCGAGCCGCGTGGGTGCCGTTTGCCGCCGTTCGCTGTCGCTCGCCGTCTGCGCTGCGCGTCGTTCAGCCGCCGTGCGTAACCAGCTCTGTCTAAATAATAAATAATTCGGGCATGCGTGCTCTGCCCCGCAGGGCCGCCGCATGATTAAATGGCGTCTGCAGGCGCACGGCTTATTTTGCGTGCGCGGCGGCGCCCTGCGTCGCAGGGCTAAGCCGTGCAGGCCGCTGCTGGGCCGTCGAAACCGGCGCAAGCGAGGGACTGCTCCTTCTATTCTATTTAATAATAAAAATAGAAATAAAAAATAAGTTGTGAAATTGTGCCGCCCGGGCTACCAGGGCCAAACAGTTGCCGCCGCCATGCCCGCTTGGCTCGTGCCCTTGGCTCGTGCCCTTGGCTCGTGCCCTCTCGGATCGTGCCCTCGGCTGTTAGCCCTAGCCCTAGCTCCTTAGCATGCAGGAACGGCGCTAGCCAGACCTTCGAACGAGCGCGAGCCTGGCAACGCGGACGGAGACTTCGAGATGGCCGTGCAGATCAAGGCGTGCCTGTTCGACATGGACGGCCTCCTCATCAACACGGAGGACATGTACACGATCGCGACGAACGAGGTCCTGGCCGCGCACGGAAAGGGCCCGCTGCCGTGGGAGGTGAAGCTGAACCTGCAGGGCCGCCCCGGCGTGCACGCGGCGCAGTACTTCCTCGACTGGTCGCAGCTGCCCCTAACTCCGGCCGAGCTGTTCGAGCAGACGAGCAAGCGCCAGGAGCACCTGTGGCCGAGCACGCAGTTCATGCCTGGCGCGCGCGAGCTCCTGCAGTACCTCTTCGACCACAAAGTGCCGACGGCGCTCGGCACGTCGTCGCTGCACGAGAAGTACCTGCTCAAGACGGCGCACCTGCGCGAGGGCTTCGACCTGTTCGGCAAGCACGTCGTCACGGGCGACGACGAGCGCATCCCGCCCGGCCGCGGCAAGCCCGCGCCAGACATTTGGCACGTCGCGCTGGCGTCGCTGAACGCGGCGCGGGCCGAGCAGGGCCTCGCTGCGATCAAGCCCGAGGAGACGCTCGTGTTCGAGGACGGCATTCCGGGCGTCGAGAGCGCGCGCGCGGCGGGCTGCCACGTCGTGTGGGTGCCGCACCCGGAGGCGCTGAAGATCCTCAGCCCCGAGCGCGTGGCCGACGTGATCGGCCCGAACGAAATGCTCACGTCGCTCGCGGACTTCGACCCGAAGAAGTACGGCCTTTAGGAGCGGAATTGTAACGACATAAGCCGTAGAGACGAGCCACGGATTAATGCGACGACCTGGCGGCCCCGCGGCGCAAGCAGGCGCTAACGCTCCCTTCGAGACTTGTGCTCGTTGTAGCCAGCGGCCCGGAGACCGCTCAGACTAGCTAGGAACCCATTGAGGACTACCTGTTGACTACACGCAGAACGTGAACGCGCCCCTGGGCTTTGGAGCGTCAGCGAGGCGGACCCTTACTGCCCGTAGCGGGCCTGTTTGTAGGGACTACACGGTTCGACCAAAATCACCTAAAGGGGAGAGCTCCGCAGACAAGGTCGCGCTGATACGCTAGTGGCTCCCTGCGCTACAAAGTAGACGAAAGTGTCGTTAAGATTGTACCTTGCGCAGTGTACATATTCACTCTTCTGAAACTTGTCAATTAAAAAAGGCTGCACTGTGTAAGAACTCCGCATAGCCCAGGCGCGTATAACGCACGCTGCATATGCGGCGCTGGGACATTGTGTGTAGTTCGCTTCTCACACAGGAGGTTGCATAGCACTAGGTTTAGTTTTCCAATTTTAGGTTTCGTACAACGCTGCGGAGCAGCAATTTGATGCGCCGCGGCATCAACCTTTACAGTTGTGCCACGCGCCTTAATATGAAGTTAGGGTCATCACATGGCGCACGAGCCGTGCTGTTGGCTACGGAATTGACGCACTATCGAGCGACAGTCAAAAGAGTCGTGATTGGTCTCGTGTGCGTCACAGGCCCCTAAGCGCGACACATTACGCTTGCGGCGCGGGTAGAATGCGCAGACAATTGGCGAAGCCGCAGAATCTAGAACCCTGAATTTCAAAATATAGGCAAATAATTTATGCAGCGCGCCGCTAATGAACGGCTAAGGAACGTGCCGGAAGAGGTAGGACACGCTCTCACCGTTATGGAGGCGCCGGATGCTCTCGGCGAGCACGGGCGATACGTCGAGCTGCCGCAGCTTCGACGTCTGCGAGAGCTTGTCCTCCATGGGCACCGTGTTTGTGCAGGCAATGTAGGAGAGGCGGCTCTTGTTAATGATGCTGATTGCCTTGCCGCTGAGGATGCCGTGCGTGACGATGGCAATGACCTCCTTCGCGCCGCCGTTCGTGAGCAGCGTGTCGGCGGCCTTTGCGAGCGTGCCGCACGTGTCGGCCATGTCGTCAACAACAATGCAGATCTTGTCCTTCACGTCGCCCACAAGCACCATCTTCGACACCTCGTTCGCGCGCGCGCGCTCCTTGTGGATGAGCGCGAAGTTCAGGTCGAGCTGGTCGGCGAGGCTGGCCGCACGCTTCGCACCGCCGGCATCCGGCGACACAATGATCGCATTCTTCGCGTCCACAAACGTGCGGATGTACTCGACAACGGTCGGCTCCGCGTACAGGTTGTCCACGGGCACGTCAAAGAAGCCCTGGATCTGCGACGCGTGCAGGTCCATCGTGATCATGTGGTCGCAGCCGGCCGTCTGGAGCATATTCGCCATGAGCTTCGCCGTGATGGGCGCACGGCTCTTGTCCTTGCGGTCCTGCCGCGCGTAGGGGAAGTTCGGGAGTACTGCCGTGATCCGCCGCGCCGACGCCGTCTTGCACGCATTCACCATGATGAGCAGCTCGAGCACACGGTCGTTGACCTCGCCCGAGCCGATCTGGCACAGGATGTACACGTCCTCGTCGCGCACGGACTCGCCGATGCTGATGCTCATCTCGCGGTTCGACTCCTCGGAAACGTTCACCTTGCATAGCGACAGACCCAGGTTCTTCGCCACGAGCTCCGCGAGCCCGCGGTGGACGTGCCCGGACAGCAGCTTGATCGAGTTCGTGGCCATGGCAGCCGGTACTGGCGGTGCAGCGCCGCTTACGTTTTCGGCCCGCTGCCAGTCGAAAAGTTCGTAGACCTAACCCGACGCCTCGCGGTGTGGCCGCGGCCTCGCCGCGCGCCGCGGCGCCGGCGCATTCCCGCGCGTGGCCGCACATTGGCGCGCTACGAGCGGCCACAATTTGCGGCTGGACAGGAATTGCTCAAACCGGTTTTGTATCTGCCGTGGCGCCGTTGCGGTGTCGTTGCGGTGGGCCCCTTTAATGGCCCGCACAGCCTGCATATTTCAAAGCTATAAGTCTAATTCGTAGCCTAAAATGCACCGCTTTTTGTCTTCGTGTTGCGCGCTTGCTTCTTTGGTCTTGTGCCTCGCAGTCGGGCTTGTCCAGGACCCCTGAAGCAGTTAACCGCCCTGGCTACTTTTACATAGCTATCGAGATTGAGTGTTCGTCCATTTGACACTCCAGCCATTCATAATCGACGACTATTGTGTTTCGTGTATTCTAACTATTCTTTGCTGCGAATTGCCTAATTGTTCTTGTTGCACAATGCAGCTAGCTACGGCGCTTGATTAGCTTGCGTATTTTGAAAGTGAAGAAATTCGTAAGTTGCATATAAAAGTAGTAACAAAAAGCTAATAGCACGAACGCTCAGGGCGCATAGCTGCCCGAGTAGTCCGTGAACGTGTTGAATCCGTAGGCCGGATCCGTGGCCGTAAGCTCGCCGCTGAGGTCGGGCGGCGGCGGCGGCGACCGCGCGGCCTCCGCATTCAGAGAGCGCTGCACGTCAGACATCCACTCTGCATTCGGCGTCCACGGCGAGGGCGTCGACGGGACTTGCCACTGCGGGACACACGGGCGGCCTCCCCGCACCATAAAGTGGTTGACCATCCACTCGAGATCCTGCGACACGCCCGGCGAAGGTAGTAACGGCGACTCGCCGCGGCCAGTATCGCGGTCCGCCACGGCGCGTGACGGCGGCGTGGGCGGTGAACTTTGCTCGGTTGGAGACCCATGCGGGCTCGGAGCCCCGCGCTCGGTGCTCGGACCTGGGCCTGCTGCTGGTTGTGAGCTGTCCCCAGCGCCGTGCGAACTAGATGCCTCGGGCGAGGCGGACGCGCCGTGCCAAGTGCGCGTACTCGTTTCCCGTGAGCTGGTTTCCCGTGGTGGCGGCGGAGACTGTGGTGGAGACTGTGGTGCAGACTGCGGTGGAGACTGTGGTGGCGGCGGTACCCTGAAGTCAGGTAGGTAGCTAGGTGGAGCGAAATCGCCGCCCAAGGGCCACAGCGACGGGTAGATCGGCGGCAGCCGCGGGACGTGCTGGCGGATGCCATACATGACGTCCGCATGTATGGCCTGCGAGACGCGCTCTGCATACGCAGCGCCCTGCTCGGCGGCAGTAGTCCCGCCCGTGGCTATATTGGACGACGTCGACTGTGCTGTTCTTTCAGCAGCCGTACGGGAAGTGTAGGCAGGTAGCGGCAGATCAGCCAAGGCGCGGCTCGCCAGGTGCGAAACCGCAACAGCCCAGGCCGGCCTGTTGTCAGGGCGCGCAGGCCTTGCTGCTGCAGTTCCATTGCCATACTGACGCGGAGCTACTACGGGCTCGCCCAGGCCCTGGATCGCACTAACCGGATTCGGGAATGGAACATTCATGCGCCGCCGCAGGGCTTCGCTTGACATCCACTGTTGCTCGTACCGCCGCTCCTCGCGGCGCCTGAGATCTCGAACACACTGAGGCCCCCGCTGCAGACGGCTTTCGACCATGCGCCGGATACCAGGCCCGCTGCGGCGCGGCTGTTGTTTGAATCCGCTTCCCGGCCGAGAATCTGTGAGTCCACTGGCCGGCATTGGTCGTGCCGACGCAGCGCTGTGCTGGCGCCCGAAGAACTGGCTGTGCATGCGCTGTTCGCGGTGCTGCGCACCATGTTGCTGCTGCCGCCCCTGCTCGCCGTGGCTCTGGCTCGTGTCGTCCTGTGATCCATGATGTTCTTGTTTCTCCTGTTGCTCTTGTGACTTCCTTGGTTCCCGTGGTTCTCTTGGTTCCCTTGATTCCCTTGGCTCCCTTGGCTCCTGTGGTTCCCTTGGTTCCTGTGGTTCCCTTGGTTCCTGTGGCCCCTGTGCTCCTGGTGCCCCCGGCGGCCCCGGCGGCCCCGGCGAGCCCCCATCGGAGGGGTGCCCGTCGTCTTGCGAATCAGAGCCCTGCTCATCATCGCCATCTCCATCATCGCCATCTTCATTACCGCTGCCCTCGAGCTCCGAGTGCCGCCTCATAGACTCCTCAATGAGTATGAGCTGGTCCGAGCGTCTTCTGACCCTCTGCACCTTTGTCGTTAAAAGCCGGCGGTGGCGCGCAGCAAAGCCCATGCTCGAGAGGTACCTCAACATCTGCTTCGTGCGCCAGGTGAACCGGCGAACCTCACCGGCCTTCTGGCCAGCAATAACGAGGCTCCCCTGGCCCGGGTCGAAGCCCACGGCCGTGCACTCGGACATGACGGCCTTTACGAGCGACAACGACACGGAGTACGCTTCCGAGTCGAACATTTCGACGTGGCCAGACTTGTAACCGACAGCGATGAGCGCACCGTTCGGGTCGACGTCGAGACAAGACACATCGTGCTCGAGCCGCGCGAACATATCCCTCGTGATGACCGGCACGTCGCGCTCGTCCTCAGTCTCGTGGTAGTAGCGGACGTGCTCGGCCGGGTCGATTGGGTAGATACGCTCCGTGACCGGCGTGTGGTGGTAGTTATCACCCTGGAAGTGCACGGAGCGCACGAAGTCGTGCGGCTCACAGCAGTAGTGCCACTCGACCTTGTCCGCATCAGTGAACTGAGCTGCATGCTCGTCCTCGCTTCCCGTGCTGGCCAGCGGCACGTCGTTGAGCTCGCCGTCAGAGTCCGCCTCGCTGTAATCCGCGACGTCGCACGACACGGCCGGCCGTGGCAGCGTGGCCATGCGGTCGAACTCATGCTCGTCCTGGGAGATGGGGAAGTCCGAGTCCGAGTAGCAGCCCTCGTGGGCGAGGCCGAGCAGCTCTGCCTCGTCGAGCTGCGCGTCGTCCATGTCGGCCGCGTCCACCTGCGCGAGCGCCTCTGCGCTGCGGATCACTTCCTCGTGCACGACGCGTGGCCGCGCCGCGCGCCGCGCCGCGTGCCGCGCCTCGTGCCGCCCCATATCGTGCGGGACATCTGCCATGAACAGTTGCTCCCGGAGCTGCCAATGCTGCGGCCGTAGCCGTGGCTGTGGCTGCGGTTGCGGCTGCTCGTCGTCATCGTCGTCGTCTTCATCGTCGTCATCGAGCGCCGTTCCAGCACTCGCATCAGACTCGTCCGCATCGTTGTCGCTGCCCGGCACGCCCTCGTCTTCGTCGTCTGAGGGCGCAACCGACACAGCGACTGTGGCGCCGGCCGAGTTCTCGGCAGAGCGCGCCCGCGACACGACGCCCACGCCGCGGGCAATTGACGCTGCGACCTCGCACGCGAGGGCGTCGGCTTCGGGATCGTCGTCGGAGATCTCGTCGAGCAGGCCGAGGCGGCCCGCGCGCTCCAAGAGCACGCGGTCCTTCTCGGTCTGGCGGTCCTTGTAGAGCTTCGTCGTCTCGTCCCAGGCCAAGCTGAGCATCTTGTTCTGCGTCGCAACGATGGCCGTGCGCACGCCGTTCCCCGACATTGCCATGTTCTGCAGAGCGTCCATCTCGACCTCGACCTCGGCGACGAACTTAACGCAGTCGTCCGCCGTTTCGAGGAGCGTAGCGCGCACGCCGGGCTGGCGCGGGCACTCGCGCAGGACCAGCATGCGGCCTGCGGCGGCGGCCATGCCCAAGATGAGGCCAGCCTTTGTCTTCGACGCCGCAACGGTGAACTGCAAGGGCACGCTCACGTCGATCCCGAAGTCGAACAGCTCGTCGAGGCGGAACAGAAGCACGCCGTACTGCATAACGCCACGGTTCTCGGCGTCCTCGCTCATGCGGAACGGACGCCGCTCGTGGCGGTAGTGGTACTCGCGCTGGTCGTACGCGTTCGAGCTGCAGAGCAGGGCCAGTGCGTTGTCCGTCACGTTCACGACCTCGACTTCGTCCATGACGAGCCATGGACACCGCTCGAGGAGGAGACGGTCGCCAATGCCCCGCTCCGTGTCGCGGTAGAACAGCGTGAGCTCGTCCTTGATTCTGCCGCGCGGGTGCCAGCCCGTGTAGATGGTGCCGCCCATGAAGTCGGCGGTTGTGCGCTCGCCACGGGACAGGCGGCGGTCCAAGCGTACGCGGGACTCGTCCTGCACGGGTATGAGTGGGTCGTCGTCGCCGTCTTGCGGCGGCGCTGGCATCCAGGCGACGCGCGTAGGCGCCTCGGGCAGAACCTCGGGGCGCGGTATGGACGCACCGCCCCAGCGGCGAGAGTACATGTTCACACAGGCCATTTCACAAAACAGCAAGAACAAGCAAAGAGCAGAAAAGGTACAAAGCAGGTGGTGGCGGGTGCCGTCGCCGCCTGCGGGTTATATAGGCGGCCGGGTCCTGCGATAGATATGCACCCGCTGCAGCCCCGTGCAGGACCCAAGCCCTGCACGTGCAGTCCAAAATGTCTTGGATGAAATATCGTGCATGGTGCCACGCCGCCCCACGCTGCTGCAACTCGTTAAGCGGCCGGCGGCGGGCCTAACCCTCGCGGGACTTTTTGGCCAGCGGCCCAGATAACGCCGCGGGCCACGGCCGCGACCGCCCCGCTCCGCGCTCGCTCTGCGCTAGCCGCGGCTGCCGTCCCCCACTGCGCAGCGCCGTGGCGCTAGGCGGCGGCAGCCAGGGCCGCGCATTCGCCGCGTACGCATTTCCCGCATTTCCCGTCGCAGCAGCAGCCGGCGCCCGCCCGCCAGCAATCCGCAGTGAAACATGGCCGGTCGGCCGTGGGCGAGGAGACCCGCGTCGAATATGCGGAATCTGGCCGGCGTGCAGGGCCCAATTAATTAGCTGACCAGGGTGGTGACGATCGGGACGCAGCCCATGAATAATAATGACGCAAGCCCCACGGCTAAGTACTCCAAATGCACGCGCTGCGGGCGCCCTATCAAATCGCCCTATCGAATCGGATGCACGCCGCCGATCGCCACGGGCGGCTACGAAGCGCCAGCAACCGGCGCGGAACGACGAACACGAGCAAGCGCGCTGCGCAAGCGCATTCGGCCGGCGCGGATAATTAGCAGAATAAAAATAAAAAAATAAAAAAGCAAATAAATTAAACAGGCCGCCTAGTGCGACGTGCCCATGGCCGGCGCCATCGTCTGGCGCGCGCGGCCGGACAGCATGCTGCGGTGGTTCAGGCTCGCTGCCGCAAGCAGCACGGAGTGCTCGTACGCCTCGCGCGTGCTCACAACCATGTCTGGCGCAACCGTCCAGTACGCGGCCAGCACGCTGCGCTTGTTCGGCGTGTACAGAGCGGCCATGCTCGCGTCGCGGCGATCGCGGTACCCGTACAGCGGGATGCGCCGCTTCTTGAGCCCAAGCTCTGCGCCCGCGCTGGGGCCGTCGCACGTCGCCGAGTAGTCAATATATGCGTCAAGGCCCTGCTCCTCGCCAAGCTCACCGAGCTCGCCAAACTCGCCGAACTCACCGAACTCGCCAAACTCGCCAAACTCGCCAAACTCGTCGAGCGCGCCGAGCTCGCCCGCGCACGCCACGGGCGACGCTGCGCAGCTTGATGCCACGGACGACGTCGGCGTGTTCAGGCTCGAGTCGAGGTCGTGCATGTAGGACTCGAACTCGTCGTCCGTCATGCTCGGCACATCGACGGGCGCCGGCGCGGCGCCGGCGTCGCCCAGCGGACTAAGCGCCTCAAGCGTGTCGAGCGCATCGAGCGGGTCCGTAAGCGGGTCCGTAAGCGGGTCAGTAAGCGGGTCAGTAACCGGATCCGTCGCGGCGTCGCTAAGCGCGGGCATGGCCGCGCCCGAGCTGAGCTCAGCGCCTGTTCGTGGGCTTGCTCGTGGATCCGCGGACGCACTTGCGGCTAATGGGGAAGAAATAGGGGCAGAAGGAGTGTCAGAGGCAGCGCTGGGGCTGGGGCTGTGCGGCGCAAACGCGGTGTCCGCGCTCGCGAGCTGCGGCGACGGCAGGCCGGGGCTGCCTGGTGTGCTTGCGGCTGGTGTGCTTGCGGCTGGCGTGCTTGCCACTGGCGTGCTTGCGGCTGATTTGCTTGCGGCTGGTGCTGTGGGTACTGCGGCAGCGGCAGCGGACGGTGCCCGTGCCGGTGCTGGTGCGGGGCCGCTCTCATCGACAGACTCGGCGCCGGCAATGCGCAGGCCAAGCCCGACGGCCGGCTTCGCTGCGGGCGAGCGCGGGCTCGTCGGCGTAGGTGGCGCTGCCGCCACCGGTACGGCAGGGGTGGTATCGACAGTGAGCTTTGCACGGCGCGAGGGCCGGCCGGCCTTCGCGCTCTTGCGCGCGGGTGCGGGCGCGGGCGCGGGCGCGGCGCGCGCCTTCCGGTCCTTTGGGCCAGCGCTACGGAGGGCGTCGCGCCGGGCACTGCGGGCTTCGCGGTCGGAGTACTTCATGAATGAATGCAGAAGCGGCTCGAGAAACAGGGGGGAATCTGAGATCTAGGATCCCGTTATATCCCTGCCGCCATTGGACCCCACCGTCTATTTACCAAGGCGCACATGATGGGCCCGCCATGCTGCTTACCTCATTTTTTTTCCGAAACTTTTTCCAGGGAACGGGTTCTGCACGTCAGAACGCTGTCCCTCGTGCCACTGGCAGCTGGCAGCGCGCAGCTCTCCCGATCGCGCGTTCCTGCGTGGCGCATCCGGCGCGGCCGCGGCCCGCCGGTCTACGGCGGTGTGTCCGCTAACGATGCGGCATCGTCGCGGCCATGTACCGGTTCTGTCTGGCGCTGTGGCGTCGGCGTCTGGTTTCTGCTTCGGCGCTGATCTTGCGCGATTTGCAATTAATCTAACTGTAGGGTTCAAAACGGCTGTGACTAAGACTATGTGGCTGCTGCGATTGGCTTCCCGTCCTATGGGGGTTAACGGCAACCCCAAACCCGCTGCACTATGTGCTTATACAGACGCACGTTGCAGCGGTGTTGCCAGTGTGGTCCTGCCATTGGCTTTCGCTTTAGCTACTTACATACAGATTATCGGCTGCCCCAGATCCCACACGTGCAGCAGAGCCCAACGCTGCATGCCCAGCGCATGCCCAGCGCATACACAGCGCATCCACGGTACATGCACGCCGAGCCCACTTTGCGTCCTTAGAACGCCCGAAGCGCGGTACGCGATTCCCTCAGTTTCATTAAATCAGTTGTTTTTGGAGTAACTCATAGCTGAACTCATGCAGTGTGAATAAAACAGTCGTCACTGGGAATCGCGCCCCGCAGGCGGCGGCGCGTCTTGCGACACGCCTTTCTTTGCTAACAAAAGAGAACACAAAGGAAATGTGTCGGTTGTACTGACCATTCACCATTAAACCGCGCCCCCGGCGGATGTACAGCCGCCGGTTGCCCAAGGGCCGGGCACGGTCTCAGTCCGCCCGGTCGAAATAAATCATCATCCACGATTCTGCTGGGGTTAGTACACGAGCTCATATGGGATTGAAACGATAAAGAATCAACTTGTCCTCATGGGTCATCGGTAGGAACAATTGGAAATAACAATAATCACCGCGGTGCACATACCCTTTGTGTTTCTTTTGACAGCAAAGAAATGCGTCGCGCCAAGCGCACGGCCGCACTTGCGCGCCAGACCCGGCCGAGCTAGCCCCAGCTCGGAAAGGACCTACGCGGGCTGAAGTAGGAAATGAAAAAACTTGCTGCGAAGAAAAGGGGGGAGGGTGTCCCAGCGCCGGCCCCTACCCTGACCAGCCTCCCAAGCCTCAGCGAGCGGAGTGGCACATGCGCGCCCGTGTGATGCTTAGTCGCGCGCTCGTCCCTGCCACACCTAAACCCTTATCCGCGCCAGCGCCCCGGGCCCATACTTCGACGACGCGAGGCCTGTCCGCGGCGCAATTGAGACGCGGCTGAGGCATGAAGGGCCTACTTTTGTCGTACGCACTTGGTGCGCTCACGTTCTGGCCGCTCGTGCTCGCAGCCGCCTACGTGCTTGCGCGGCGCCGCGCGCCGGCGCCGCCCGCGGCCGCGCCGCCGCGCCCGGCGAAGAGCCGCGCGCACGGCCCGCAGCAGTGGTTCAAGCTGTGGGACGCCGGCGAGGACGTGCCGGTCGACCGCGACAGCGATGCTGAGGCCGCGTGCTTTGTGTACTTCGCGACGCAGTACGTGCGCACGGGCGAGCCGGGCGACGACGACGCGCCCGCGCCGAGCAGCAACGGCGACGAGCGCGATAAAAACGCCCGCTCGTCTCTGCAGAAGCTCGTGGGCACCAGCATCTTCCACGGCCACGGCCACGCGCCGCCGCCGGAGCGCGCGGCGAAGTCGCTTGCGAAGCTGCCAAAGCTGTGGGCCGTCGTGCGCGGCGGGCAGCTGCAGCTCTACGAGGACCAGAAAGAGCGCCGCCTCCACCAGTTCGTGCTCCTGCCCGAGTTCGTCGTCACGCTCTGGCCGCAGCACCTGCAGGAGTTCGAGCTCTTCTACAAGCGGCACCCGATCTGCCTCGCTGCGCGCAGCGGCCGCGACGGGCTCGTGACGCTCGACCTCGCGCCGGGCACGCCGCCGCGCGACGCGCTCTACCTCTACGTCGACAACCCCACCGTGAAGGAGGACCTCTACTTTGCGCTCATTAAGGAGAGCAAGCTGCGGCTGCCGACGATAGACGCCGCCGCGCGCGACCTCAGCCTCGGCCCGCGCGACCCTATCGAGATGGCGCGGCCCATCCGCGTGCCAAAGGCAGAGGTCCAGGAGCTGCAGTCGCATATCTGGAGCAGCAGCCTGCCCGGCGAGGCAAAGTGGCTGAACGCGCTTGTCGCGCGCCTCTTCTTTGCGCTCAAGAACTCGGAGTGGGCCGACGAGTATCTGCGCCGCAAGTTCACGTACAAGCTGCGGCCCATCAGTATGAGCAGCGGCATCATCGGCGACATCGAGGTCCGCACCATCCACACGGGCTCGGCGCCGCCGCTCGTGCACGACGTCAAGCTGCGTGAGCTCACGCCGGACGGGAACCTCGTGCTCAGCGCGCGCGTCAAGTACACAGGCTCCTCGCGCGTGCACCTGGCCACAATGGTCAAGCTCTCGGCCGTCACGTCCTTCACGACAGCAGAGATCCCGATCGAGCTCGCAGCAACCTTGCGCCACCTAGAGGGCACAATGGTCTTCCGCATCAAGCCAGCACCGTCCGACCGCATCTGGTATGCATTCGAGACAATGCCCGACATCGATCTGCAGATGGAGCCCGTCGTGTACGAGACGCAGATCTCGCTGTCCGTCGTCACGAAGTATATCAAGAACCGCGTCGTTGAGACACTGCGCGAGTCACTCGTGCTCCCGTTCATGGACGACCTCGCCTTCTACGACACAACAAGCTCGTTCTACCGCGGCGGCATCTGGCAGCGCGGCGCCGCGCCGCAACCAGGCGAGGCGCCCAGCGCCCAGGCATCGGCCGCCCCCACGCCGCCGCCGCCGCAACCGCCGCAGCCGCAGCCGCAGCCGGCGAGCTCCGCCAGCAGCATCCATCCGACGCTGTCGCGGCGGCGTACAAATGGCTCGGAGAGCTCGATCGAGAGCAGCGGCGATCTGGCAGCGGCGATGTCCTCGGGCGCGGCGTCGAGCGCCGCGTCGCTGGCCGTGCCCGGAGAAAAGGACGCGGCCTATTCTCAGTCAAAGGTGCGCAAGTTCAGCAACTGGGTCAAGCGCAAGCGCAGCAATCGCAGCATGCGGCAGTCCGTGCCGGAGGTCAGCGAGGAGCCGCAGTCGAGCAGCGCGTCCATCGCCGGGTCCGTGGCCGGCTCCGATACGGCGAGCCTCATGAGCATGAGTCCCGGCTCCGTACGCCAGCGCACAGCCAGCACGACGCAGGTCACGCCGGCAAATGTCACTAGCATGCATCAGGGCGCCGACGATGCTGGTCCCGATGCTGGTCCTGATCCGCGTCCTGATCCGCGGCCTGATGCGCGGCCTGATGCGCGCTCGAGCCACTCGCCGCAGCGCCGCGCAAACCAGGTCCCGCGCAAACCAGTGCCGCAAGAGCAGACTGAACAGGCAATTGCGCCACAGTCAGAGCAACTACCGCCCGAGACGGTGCCACAGCCAGATCAAGTACCATCCGAGACGGTGCCACAAGCAGCGCCTGGGCCAGCACCACAATCAGCACCACAATCAGCGCCGCCGCAGTCAGCACCGCAGCCAGCACCGCGGCCAGAACGGCAGCCGAGCTCTCCGTCGGCGCGCACGCAATTGGGGCCAAGTGCCCTCGACTCGCCTGAAAAGTGGCAGCCCACGGCAATGGTGCCGCAGCCGCGGCCGAGCTTGGCCGAGTCTCCCGCAAACGCGAGCGGCACGCCGGGCGATAGCCCGGCCATGATGAACCAGGAACTCGAGGAGAACGAACTGCGGCTGCGCCGGTCGCTGTCGCAGAGCTGGGCGACGCGGCGGCCCGTCGGCAGCTCGTCAAGCTCTATCACGCCGCGCAGCGACCGCAGCTCGCGCAGCTCGAGTCCGGGCAGGGACGCATCGCTGCGGTCCACAGCGCTGCCGTTCGACCAGCAAAGCATCTCGAGCGTCGGCAGCAGCGGCAGCGCGCGGCGCCGCAAGCAGCCGAGCCTGCCGCCGCGCACGCGCAAGTACATGCCGCTCACGAACGTGCCACCCGAGCACGACGCGTGATGCCACAACCACACAAAAATGCTAATTTAAAGGCTTATGAAGAGCTTGCACGGGGATGCGCGCAACAACTAGCTGCGGCTCTAAAAAGTATGCGCAGTTCCGCCCACGGATGAATTAGGCCTGTTTAGGTAGAATCCACAAAGTAAGGTCCTAACAGGCATAACGTTAAAAGAACTGTGTTGTTTTTCATTTTTTTCTTATTCTTTTCTTATATACCAGCAGTATAGACTCAGGCGTCTACACGAACTACTGCTAAGAGGCGGCCTTCATAGTGGCCCAAACGGGTCTAGATTGCGAACTGAACATGTCCGCGTCGAGCACCTGCGCAAGCACAGCCGCGCGCAACGGCCAAGCCACCACAGGCCCAGCATTTCATGATAGCGAACTGCAACGCGCATACGCAATCGAGTCAGGTCTGGCCGCGAGGCTTGCGCGCTCAGCACTGGCGTGCGGCGGGCCACGCGCGGCGCCAAGCACCGCGCAGCAGTAGATATTAGAATAAAACTATAGTGTGCTAAAAAGTACCGGTTAAATGCTTAGAAACCGTGGATCTTGATGTCCTTCTTCGACATCTGGAGCGCGCGAGTGAGGAAGTCAAGCACCTTTTCGCGCTGGTCGCCCTGGAACTGCAGGACGTCGCCGAGCTCGGAGTCGTTGTTGATGTGGCCATTGCAACCGAAATCTTTCTTCAGCGTCTTCAGAATTCGCTTCAGATCGTACTCCGCCGGAATGCCTTGCACAGTCGTGATGGTCTTGCGACCATTACGCTGCTGGCAGCGGATGTGGATCTGATGGGAAAGTTGAGTACTGTCTTCACCTGGCTCGGTAAACGGATCGAAAGATTTCAGATTGTCCAGAGAGGCCATAAATTGTGTGTGCAACGGAGGTTGGTATGTGCGAAGGATGAGCAAGCTGGAAGGGAAGTGAAAAGAAGGTAAGGAAGTTCTTGACCCGCGCGTGGCGCCTGCATCTGACTAAGCGGAACTTTATCAGGGTTCCGCTGACTCATGCACGGCTCACGATAATAGAACTGCCAATGTTTCACATCCGCGGGAAGTAGAAGGTACACGGGGTTTCGCGAAATGCCTGCATGCGCGCACCGCACACATGAAACACAGTTTACATACCGTTGTCTGGTCTCGAACGTACCAATTCCTGCCAGGTCTAGCTTTTTATTTTATTTACATCCATTACTCTAGCTTTACAACTATGCTGCACTGGCCTAAGTAGCGTGAAGTGCGCGAGAGCACCTAGAAGCTATAAGTACTTACATCAGGGGTTTGATAGGAGGAAGCGAGCTGCATAGGTTATGAAGTTGGGCCACGCAAAGCCCGTTTGAACCTTGCATGGCATCAGGTTGATGAAACTAGTGGTGTGATGCAAGAGCCGTAACAAACCGGTTTGTTAAGAACGGCCCCGTTTGGGGACTACTTCATAGAACCTGAAATAATTAATCGGCAGCACTGAGTCAACTGTCTCAATCACTAATGAATGCGGGCGCAATGACGCGACGATTACCGGGCCCCATGGAGCAAACTAATCGCAGTCGAGAAAGGTTGGACGCCGAATTAATCTAGTGGGGCTTCATTGGAACACTCAAATGGAATTGCGACAATGTTTCGTATTGCTCGGTCCAGCTTTTTGCTATTCGCAGGGCGTCGTCGGACACGCTTCCTATTTAACCCCCACAGTATTGCCAGTAGTTATTTCGTGGCTCTGGGACGATGATACAAAGCATCACTACAATTGGCTTACTTCGTTCTCTAAATCACAACTGGTGCCGAAGAAAGACGTTCAGCAATGCGAGGTCAGTCGTCGCGATCGCGAACAGGGTACCTCCACAAAGACGTTGTCATTTTGACTAGCGACGGCCTCTCATCGTTCAAAGCCGTTTCGCATCTATTAAGCAGGTGCATTGAGTAGATTCATTGAGCGCATCCGTACGTATGAACGTTTATTTTGTGTGCGATGGGCCTGCCAGGGAGCCGCCGAATTGGTACTCACTAAAGGCGTATCACGGCGTCAGAAGGTCAGTAGAATTGGCCAATGCGAAAGCAACCTATCCTTCACTTTGCGCCGTAATATTATCTCTCGTAGGTTGTTTATCTCTTAGATTCAAGCGTATCAAATTGTGGAACTCCTGCTCGACGCGCCGCGTGATAACGGTTGTTCTTGCGTTAGACTGCCGGTACGGAGACGCACACCTACGTCTTTGTGTCCATTCGATTAGTTTCGCCAATTGCGCCCAAGAAGCCAGCAATACCGAAGGGTTTAGAGCCTCAGTGCATGTATGGATTTAGAGCCGCGCATATACGGATTTATAGTCTCAGCAAATATACACGTACATCTGCATACCTGCGCCGACACGGGCGCTCACACATGGGAACCCATACTCGCCTAATGAGTTCTTTTTTCGTTTCTTTCGGACTTAAGTGGTATGAGCCACAAGTGGGCTATGCATGCGGTTTACATCATGTTTATGTCCTAGGATGCGGACGCTGGTTCACAGGCCTTGACCGTGTGATAATATACAGGATTCACCATCCACCACCTCCAATTTGCTATAAACTGTGTTACCTAGAGCTACGAATGCGCTAATACGCTGTGTGCCTCATTATGGCTTCGTTTATGCGCTGCAGCCTGCGGGTGGCTGTGTGTGACGAACCCGTGCCCCGGCCGCCGCCCCAAGCCGCTAGCCTCCCAGTCTATACTCCACCCGTTCCGCGTGCACCGGCCGCTCGCTCAATGTCTTTTCTGCGCGGCGAGCAAGACATCGACACCAGCGTCCGCAAGGCGATCTCGCCCGAAGAAAGCGCGCCGAAGCGCAAGCATGTGCGCGCCTGCGTCGTCTACACATGGGACCACCGCAACGGCAAGCAGTTCTGGCACGCCGTGCGCATGCTGCCCATTCAGAACGACCCCGTCATGGCATTCAAGGCACTCATTGTCATCCACAAGGTCCTGCACGAGGGCCACCGCACCGTTCTGAAGGAGGCGCAGCACCACGTCGAGTGGATCCGCTCGCTGTCGTCGCCGGGCTCCGGCGGCGGCTACCGCCAGCTCATCGACGAGTACGTGCGCCTGCTCCTGCACAAGCTTGAATTCCACCGCCTGCACCCGGACTTCAATGGCACGTTCGAGTACGAGGAGTACATCTCGCTGCGCAACGTCGACGACCCAAACGAGGGCTACGAGTCTGTCACGGACCTCATGCACCTGCAGGACTCCATCTTCGACTTCCAGCGCCTCGTGTTCGCTAGCCTTGGTGCCGCCTCGCGCCGCTCCTCGGGCTCGGGCGGCCAGGAGTGCCGCGCCTCGTCACTCACGGCCATGGTCACCGAGTCCTACGGCATATACCGCTTTATCACAAGCATGCTGCGCGCTCTGCACCAGCAGTCCGACGAGGAGGTGCTGGCGCCGCTGCGCCAGCGCTACGAGGGCCAGCACCGCCGCCTGCGCAACTTCTACGCAGACTGCCGCGGCATCAAGTACCTGGCCAGCCTCATCAGCATCCCGGACCTGCCGCGCGAAGCTCCAGACTTGCTCGAGAGCAACGAGCGTGCACCGCAGCTCCCGCGGCGGCCGCGCGAGAACCGCACGGGCGAGTCTCTCGCGCCGTCGTCAACAGGCGCCACAGAGCTCGCGCAGCAGCCAATCGTGCCAGAGGCCACGGGAAACTGGTGGCAGGGCCAGCAGCAGTTCGTACCGGAGTCCACGCTGAACAATGAACTTGCTGCACAGCAGGCGCTTGAGGAGCAGCAGATGCAGTACCTGCAGCAGCGCGAGCAGGAGCTCGCCATGGAGCGCGCGCGCCAGGAACAGGCCGCCATGCAGGCGCAGCAGCAGTTCGAGGCCGAACAGGCGGCGCTGGTCGCCCAGCAGCAGCAGCAACAGCAGGACTACTTGCGCCAACAACAGCAGATGCAGTACCAGGACCAGGCCGTCGCCCTCCAGCAGGAGCTGTCCCTCCTGCGCACGCAGCAGCAGGAGGCCCAGTCTATGCTCCAGCAGTACGACCAGCGCGTGCAGTCGCTCGAGGCTGATCTGTCGCAGATGGCGTCGCTCACACAGCAGCAGATTGACGCCAAGACGGAGCAGCTCGACAGCATGCAGGAGCAGGTCGACACGTGGAAATCTAAGTACGAGTCCCTGGCCAAGCTTTACTCGCAGCTGCGCCACGAACACCTTGAGCTCATGTCGAAGTTCCGCAAGGTCCAGACGAAGGCCGCGTCCGCGCAGGAGGCCATTGAGAAGCGCGAGCGCATCGAGCGCGACCTCAAGTCGAAGAACCTCGAGCTTGCTGATCTCATTCGCGAGCGCGACCGCGCCCGCTACGAGCTCGACAAGGCCCGCGGCGCACACAACGACGAGATCGAGCGCCTCGAGCGCAACATCTCGCTGCTGAATGACCGCGTCGCCGAGCACGACCGCTCGCGCGCCTCGGACATCTCATCGCTCTCGAGCAGCCACGCGCGCCAGATAACTTTGCTCGAAACACAGCTTGCTGAACGCGAGCGCCAGCTGCAGGGCCTCGGCGACCCGGAGTCCATCAGAAACAAGGACGAGGAGATCGCTATTTTGAACCAGCAGATCGAGCAGATGAGTTCCATGATGAATGGCCTTTCTCTGGACGGCGCAAATAACTCGACCAACATCGACTCCATTCTTGACGCCGTGCTCGCGGCGTCCTACGAAAATGTGCAGCAGGGCCTCACGGCCTTCGACTCACCGCTCGAGACGGGAAACCCGAATGTGAATCCTCAGTACGTTCTCAGCATCACGGACAATGCCACAAACGCAACAGATACGTTTGCAAATGCGTTCGTCGACTACGTGGCCGAGGGCACGGGCGGCGATCCCGTGCGCATCATCACGAGCTCCGCAACACTGGCCGGGTCCATGAACGACTTGCTCGTGAACGTGAAGGGGTTGTCGACGCTGGCCACGACGGCTGCTGACGAGATGTCCGATGCCGTGCGCGAGGCAGGAACTTCCCTGTGCACGTTCTTCAGCAGCTTGCAGTCGGAACTGCTCGTTAGTCTGCAGGATGTGGACGACAAAATAGAGCTCATTGTGACGAACCACGTCGAGGTGGCCAAGTACCTCCAGGACCTGGCCATCGTTGTTGAGGGCGTGCTGCCGAAGAGCAATGTTCTTGGCGAGGGCAGCCTCGACCGGCAGGTCGACGGCGCCATGTCGAACCTCGAGCACACGATTGCCGACGCTAACAAGCGACTCTCGGATCTGCGCCAGCAGGCGTCGCAGTACTCCGTATTCGACCGCGATATCAACGAAGCCATTATTGAGGCGGCCGCTGCCATCACGTCCGCAATTGCTCTGCTCATTAAGACGTCTATTGATTGCCAGCAGGAAATTGTTGCGAAGGGAAGGCAAGGCGAGAGCCCCGAGAACTACTACAAAAAGAACCACCGTTGGACGGAGGGCCTCATTTCAGCGGCGCGCATTATTGCGAACGCGACAAACGTGCTCATCGAAACTGCAGATGGCACGCTAGCCGGAAGGCGCTCGCCAGAAGAGCTCATTGTCGCGTCGCGCGAGGTGGCCTCCTCGATTGCACAGCTCGTGGCCGCTTCGCGCGTCAAGGCGGGCTACCTGTCGAAGACGCAAGGCGAGCTGGAGTCTGCTAGCAAGACTGTAACGACGGCTTGCCGAGCGCTCGTGACGCAGGTCGAGGAGATGCTGGAGAAGCACAGGCCCGACCAGAAGAAGATTGATTACAGTAGTCTGAGCCCCTTGGAGTTTAAGACGACTTCTATGGAGCAGCAGGTTGAAGTGCTGAAGCTCGAGCACGAGCTGACGGCGGCGCGCAACCGCTTATTCGAGATCCGCAAGCTCGATTACGCGAATCAGGAGGAAGAATGAAGAATGAAGAATGAACACTTAAGGCACTAAGTAACTGTTTTTTTTTGTTTTCTTTTCTTGAAGCTAGAGATACATAGTGCGTGCGGTTAGCTATTCATCAATCAAGATGATGATCCCGCGAAATTGAGATAAACAACACGTGCCTTTTGATCACTAGACTTCCCAAGTGGGAAATAGATGTCAATGAACCGCCGCGCGTTGTTTGCGTCTTATAGAATCTGCTGTCTCAGATAGTGTACCGATTACACTACAATTTGCTTGGCAATATGAGTGAAAAGGCAAGAGCGCGTCTTCATGCACCGATAGTGGCTCATGAATTAAGGTTTCTGCCGCGAACGCCTGAACCGAAGGTAATGGCAAGGCAGATCCCGATTCCGAGACGGGAAATATATCCTGGAAGGCACGTCCTACTACACACACCAGAGAATGGCACAATCATGAAAAAGTTGGAATCTATAGTGAAACATGGAGGGAATCCTGGTTGTAAGAGGTCGACTGAGAAACGCATTTCCCGCAAACCGAGACCACGACGGCGGAAGCACAAGTTCGTGCAACAAATCCCAAAGTGCTCAGTAAAAATTGAGCTCCTCAAACAATATCCTGATCCCGAGGATGGGTTATTGCGCGATTGGGGCTACAGTGTCGAGCCCCCACGATTTAGATACATCCGCCACCTGAATACGATGAATCGTCAGCGAATTCTGATACTACAGGGCCGTCTCAAGCAAAGGAAACGGAGGAGAACCTGGACCATTGCTTTTGACGAGCTAGAGCATCAACTCAATCGGCTCGTTTATGGGAAATCTGTACTCCACCCGGCTCTGGGCCATATGAATTTCGATCAGTATTCCGTGATCATAGCGCAAGCTTGGTCCGATTATGCGGTGTGTGACTTCAGTGATTTCTTTACCCTGGGACGGTTATTGACATACCTGCGCGCAGATTTTGTGTCGATGATTCCAAAGTACGTTATTCTGCACGATTACGAGGAGTACAAGAGCTTTCAACCCCCGGGTATAGAAGGTGCTTTCGACATGATATATGAAGAGCTTCTGAATCCTCCGCCAGAGCCCCCAAAGAAACCAAAGGAGCCTAAACAGGAAGTCAAACTGATAGCATACAAAGTGTAGCTTTATAGTTCATAACTTAGATCGTCTCTTTGTGCTTCATTATGATCCCAGACAATGCAGTCAGCGATTTCTGCTCTTTCCTCCAGGGTAAGCGGCCTACTCGTGTCGTGCAGAGACACCAACTCTGCTCGTAACACACGGCGAATCACCGCGATTGTCTGTTCCGTGTACCATCCGTCGTTGAAATCCGGGCTTGTTCGCAGTTCTTTGGTGTCAATGTACCTTTCCAAAAATCCGTCTCCAATGTCGCACAACTGCAACATCGGCACTGAAGGGTATTTCGTCCCGTCGAACTTGTAGTCCTCGAGATTCGCCGCCTGAGCTTCTGCGGCCGTGCCCGAGTACTGCTCGTCAGTGGATATGCGGAAATGCTCGACTTGGTACCTGGAAAACGCGCTGTCAGTCATTGGGTTCCTGCCGTATTTAATGTACGCACTTCGCCAGGGCCCGCTGCGGTAGAAGAACGCAACGTGGGGCAGCGCATGCTTGAGCTGTCGCAATTCGCTCTCGTCGAGCTTTGCCTGCAGAGCTCGCCGAGTGTAGCACGGTCTTTCTTCAAACAGTTCTGCGAGCCGGCTGATGCACTTCCGTACCGCTTCTTTCGGGTACTTATCAATGCCCTCGGGCGGGCCGCTTGGCACGGGGTCCTCCCAGTTGATGAGGGACGAAACTACTTTGACTCCGGCTGCGCGGTTCACAACTTTGGGTCCGGTTTCGTCGCTTACCACGGCCACCGAGGGGTTCTGCTTGTACTGGTAGTAGAAGGGCTGCGTCGTCAACGAGAAGCGTGGCGGAGGCAAGATATCGTTGCGGTCGACTTCCCCAGCGGGCGTATCGAGATCTATGCTCGGTATTTTGTCGAGATTTCCCGCAAACAGCGACTCTCTCATTTTGTGCGCAAACGCAGAGCCCCTCGTATGCATCTGGAAGTCGGCCATTTCGCGGAACCGGTGACTCGATGTGGCCATAAACACGGGCCTCACGGCCACGTCGGCGCCAGCCTGCTGTGCCGCCTTAAGCGCCTCCTTTACATTCCCGCCTGCCTGCGCCAGAAACCGCTTTGGAATGCTGAGCTCGAGAACAACATTATGGCAGGGCACGACGCGGGAATTGACCGGGTGGTGGAACTCGTCGTCGCGCAGCCGCAGCTCGAGCTGGTTCGTCTCGATGGCCGGCGTTGACGCGGCTTTCGCGACCTCGAGCCGGCCGCCCAGTGCCTTGATTGCCCGCCCTGGGTTCTCCACTTTCAGCGGCAGCTCAACGCTCATAACATGCGGTAAGCGGCCGTGCGCGAGCAGGGCTTCCATGCGTAACGGTGCTGCGAACGCGCGTGTTTACGGAGTGGAGGCTTAACCTAGCCCTATGCAGTTCACGGATCGACGAGGCCAGGCGCGAACGAGGCCAGGCGCGAACGAGGCGAGCCGCGACGAGGCGAGGCGAGGCGCCATACCGATCACCATGATGTAGTGGCTTAAAGGTATGCTCTTGATGTGTATGCATTTGCTTAAGCACGGCTTCTAAGCAGCGGAGCAAGGGCTCGTAGCATTTTGCAATAGTATTAGTGCTTGAACGTTAAGTTTGTTTCGATGAATTATGTGATTGTAAAGTAAAATATGGGAATACTGGGCAAGCTAGCGGCGACGCCGCCGTCGCCGGTCTGCGCGCTGTGCGGAATGCCAACGTCCTGCTCGGTAGTAGAGCCGCGCGTCCCGGCCGTTAGCCGGAATGACGCTGCGGCGAGCGCCTCGGTTCCTGCGAGCCCGCGGCAAGTATGAGCTCTCCGAGTCATCCAAATCGCTGACTACCGTGCTAGGTTCTTCTTCCATATCATCGGCGATTGTCGAGTCGGTGTGGACAGGAGACCCGTCTGTGTAAACTTGTGTATCGGCGGCGACCGTGAAGGTCCGTGCGGGGTCCCCATCCTCGTCGTGGCTAGTGTCGTTGTCGGTCTGAATACTGGATTGTTGTGGCTGTGGTTCGAGCTCGCTTGTCGCCTCGAGGTGGCGCACGCGATGGTAGCGGTGATGCCGTTGCCGCAGCGGTATATGGCGGATGGCCACGACACGTGTGCGGCCGTGCCTCGAGCTGGACACTCGCTTTAGCCGTCGCCTCCAATCCTGGAGCCGCAGCCGCGCAAACAGGTCCTGGATAATGAGCTTGCGCCACAGGTTTGAGATGAGCTCGTCCACTTCGCTACTGTCCGAACCCGGAGCCGGCGGCACTGTAGGCACTGTAGGAATCGACGAGCACGACTCGCATAAGTGCGACTGCGGCGTGAAATCACACTGGACATGATTGTACAGCCCAGAACCACTCGTATGCAGAGCACTCGTTGGCTGCGTTGGGTCGGTTGGCATTGAGGCCCGGCTGGCGCCCGGTTGCATTGAGGTCGGGCCGGCGCCCGGTTGCGTTGAGGTCGGGCCGGCTCCCGGTTGCATTGAGGCCGGGCCGGCTCCCGGTTGCATTGAGGTCGGGCCGGCACCCGGTTGCATTGAGGCTGGGCCGGCGCCCGGTTGCATTACCCTCAGCAGCTCGTCGCTCTGCTCCTGGCCGAACGGCTGCACATGGATTACGCCAGTACTTTCTGGCTCCGAGCATCCCGGCCGCACGACCTTTACCTCGAAAGTGCTTGGCAGGCTGCTTGCCTCAGGATCGGTCGCGCGCAGCATAGCGCTTTGCGGCACGATACAGATACCAGGAACGGCGTAGGCCGGCTGCGGCGTGTTGCTGTCTGCTTCGGACGCCGCAACAGGAGGCGTACACAGCACGTACTGCGGGATGACGAACACGGGCTCTGTGGCCGTGATTGTGAACGGCGGCGTGGTCGCATTCGCCATTGGACAGCCTGAAGAGGGTGGATCCTCGCTGTCTCGGTCGCGGCGCTCCTGAGCCGAGGCAGGCTGTGACGGACCGGACTCCGGTGGCCCGTAGCTCGGCGACCTGCGGTCGTGCGGCTCATTGTCGGAGTGAGAGACGCATGCGGGCACGGGACGGCCTTGCTGCACAGGGGACGCTAGCGGCGTTGAGCGGTGAGGACCAGAGCCCTGCGAGAGAATGGACTGCGAGAACAGGGAGAGCACGTTCATGGACGAGTCCAGCTTCGGCTCAGGATGAACGGGCTCGGCGTCGACTCGGCGCAAAGGCTCCGTTTGCGGGTCGTTCAGCCTCAGTGCGCTGAGCTCGGGCTCTGACGACGACGTGGCGGACGTCGACCCGAACGGCGGGTCAAGGCTCGGCAACTGGTTCTCAAATTCCGCTGCAGACGTCCGGGCCTCCGAAGCCTCTGGAGCCTCCGGAGCGCTGTCACGCATTTCCGTGTCGACGTCGGCCGAGCTGTCATCACGTTCGCTCTTGCGCGGGCCTGCCGTCTCGGACAAGGACTGAAGGCTCGTGATTTGGGCGTCGGCACCGTCCTGAACGGGCTTCGCTTCAACCTCGGACGCCGACGGCGCTGGCTCAGCTGTTTCGTGGCTGCGCAGCTCGAAATCAGACTCCGTAGACGGGTCTAAAAGCGTGTCGAGGTTGTAGTGCGGCCCCACAAAGCGCAGAGGCACTCCAGTAAGCGTCTCGGGCACGTCCAGGATCTCTGAGGCGGGCATGCCGGCTGTCTCTGGGCTGAGGGCGAGGCAGACGCCGAGGTCGATGCCGAAGTTCAGGTACTCGCTCCCGCGGTGGTAGCAGTTCTCGAAATCGTCCGAAATGGCGGCGCGAGTGCTCTCGCTGGCGGGCGGCCTGCAGTTGCCATCTGCGTTCGGCACGTCCTCCTCGCTTCGCAGCCCACCGCCAGGCTCGCCGTCTGGCGCGCCGACCACACTCGTGCGTGACTCGGCGGCCTTCTCGGCGGCCGACGGCGAGGCCACTAAAGATGGCGAGGCCGACCGCACGGGGGACCGAGAGCCAGGCCGCGAGCCGGACTCGGCGGCCGAGCGCGGCTCTACCGGCAAGACGGGCGGGTCAGTGGCCGGCGAGTCCCGGTCGTGCGCCGTGTTGCGGCCGGCCTCGTTCGCACAGTCAAAGGAGCTTGCCCGCTGGCGGCCGCGGCGCGCGTTCGGGCCCTTCTCGGCTAACATGCGCGTGCTTTCATCGTCGGCAGCAGCCAGCGCCGGGTTTGGCGAGCCGTATGGCGGCGTGATTGCAGCACTGCCCGGGACGGGCTCCGCGTAGTCGAAGTCCGCCACGTCCGGCAGTGACTGGATTGGCGACAGACGCAGCGCGTCGGCCGGCGAGCCGTGGGGGCTCAATTGGGTGCTTGCGTCGTCGAAGCTGCTTCGAGCGCTGCTGGCGTCGGCGCCGGCGCCCGGTTCGGCGTTGTAGGCGGCGTGCGGCTCCAGGAAGGGCCGCGGCAGACCGGTGGTCGTATTCGCTTCGTCGGCAAGGACGTTCTGGAACATATCGGCTATTTCTTGCACGGTGCACTGTCTAAGCTCTGCAGGGAGACCGAAGGCAACGAGGGCAAAAGCTTCGGCTTCTTCTCGCCTCGCGCCGAGTCTAATTAACCCCTCGATCGTATCCTGCATATTCACTGGGGATGGCGGCATGTGAGACACTGCGCAATGTGAAACAATCGACGCAATTGAGGCAACTATTGATCTGCGGCACGCGAGAACGACGGCGACAAAAAAACAACAAACAAACTACGGAACCACTGCTAGCAAAACGAGAGGACCACGGCACTGGCGGTTATATGCGTTTTAGCTGAGTGATGGCATAAGCTAAAGGCGATCTGCCCTTTTCCTTCTACTCGCAGGTCGTGCAGCTTATCGAGGGGATCGCTTCCCGCGTGGAAACCCCCCTCCACCACCGTCGAAATTGCTTAGTTACGAGCTGCATGCCGGGGTACTTCTGAGCACCGCTGGGGTTTCCGGGCCAAGCAGCACGGGGGCGGCGGCGCGCCGGCCTTGCGCTGTAGAATTCGTGCATGAGCGTCAAACGTTCACAGCAGTCACTTGGGCACTTAACCGGCGCAATTGCTTGCTTGCGCCGGCGTACGAGGCGCGTATCTGCGGCATCGGTATTCGCCGGCTCCACTTATTCCGACCCAGACTCCTGCCTGCATACGCCAAACCCGTACCCGCATTATAAAGGGTAGGGCACCCTGAGGCTAGGTTGTGATAAGTTGGTGCATGCGGATCCGCTGGAAAAGGGTACGTTCGCACGCCAGAAATGCGCGAATTCTCGCCACAGAGCGGTCTTGCGCCGCGCGTGCCGGGCCCAAAATATAGGAAATAAATATGCTACTTATGGTCTGTTTGTCTAGTCGTCCACAGAGAGCCGCTTGCCCGGCGTTGTCGCGGCGCCGGGCTTTTCCCGGGATGCCTCGCCCTCCTTCTCCAGATCTACGTCCTCCACGGGGCCCATAGGCGAGTCTCCTATGGCGTGACTAGACGCAGTGGGCCCTGCTGACAGCTCCGCGTCGGGTTCGGGCTCGCCGCTCTTAACCTTGACCCAGGCAATGTCCAACTCGTATGGCCCGTATTGGCCATCAACGAGGCCAATGCCGACGCTGCGGATGTGCTCTGTGTCGAGCCGCTGCTGGTGCTGAATGACGCCGCCGTTCGTGAGAATGAAGTTCGCAAACGACACGTTCACGGTTTCCCACTCGCCGGGCGTCTTCAAAAATAGCCGGTGCTGGTAGAGATCCGTAGGGTAAGGCGTGTCCGCCTGGATGTTGATGAAGTACTTGCGGTGGTCGCCTCGCACGCGCAGGGCCAGCTGGTTGAACGTGGACCAGTCGTGGAACTCGGAGCTGCCCATCCCGAAGAACGACGGCGCAATGTCCTTCGTGCGGAACATGGCGTAGCCGAGCCGGATCACGTCCGGCCGGTCCTCGGGAAGGTCAAGGCTGATGTCGCCCGCAAACCGTGCAAACGGCTGCTGCGTGGCCTCGTCATGCACGGCGAGGCTGACCGTGCTGAACCCGCCCAGGTCCTCGTCGCTGCGCGTTATTAGACTCTTCAGCCCGAGCTCCGGCTGCTTGAAGTTGATCACGAATTTCTCCTTCAGGCTTGGCGCCAGGTTCGGCCTCAGAAACCGCTTAAACATCGTCGCACTTGCGTTGCCACTGCCTGCTCACACTACTAGCGAGGCCCTCCACAGCGCTGCTCTCTTCACACCGTTACGCAAGTCACGTTGCGTCAGGTGATGCCGCGGCGAGGTCGAACGGCGCGGCCAGCGGAAACGGGCCTGGCGCGGGCCTGGCGCGGGCCTGACGCGCTCGCGTAAATACTTCAATGCTCTGCGTGGTTGGTTGTAAGCGGTAGAGGGGAAAAAAGGATGTACCTATTGTGGCTGGTCCCTTCCAAATACAGTATACTTTAATACTCAGATTAGTATGGCTCCTTAGTTCCTTGATTTGGGCAAAATAGCGGCCTCTACGGAGGGCTGCACACGCAAAACGGTGAACGATCCTTGCCAAAATAGGAAATTCATACTATGCAAGTCTAGCAGTCTAAATAATTGAAGCTTTGAACCCCCTTGTGCAAGTGCAAATGAACGGGCCGGCCTGGCCGAATGAAGCAGTGCCGCAGTATAAGCCCGAGAATCCGTACGACACAAGCGCGCAGGAGTCGAGCAGGCCCCATCTAAATGCGCAGGTCCAGGATATCTCGGCCCTGAAGCCGAAATGGACGGACACTATTTGGATCGCCATCTTCTTCATAGTCATTTGCGGGTTTATTGTGATCGCCGGTATAGACCTGGCCGACTACTCGAAGACGCAGTGCTTCCGCAACCACTTTGGGGACCCGCGCGTCGTGTTTTTCGAGCCGCAGATCCTGGCCGTGTTTGGCGGGTGCATTCTGGCCGCCATTGTCATTTCGGCGCTCTACTACAGCATTGCCGCCGTGTTCACGAAGAAGTTTATCGTGATCTCCATGTTTTTGCAGATGCTTGTATCGCTCGGCTCGGCCATATTCTACCTTGCGCAGAGCCGCTGGCTAACGGGCGCGTTCAACGTCGTGTGGGCCGTGTGCAGCGCCCTGCTCTACTACTTCCTGCAGTCGCACATTAAGAGCGCGACGGCGCAGCTGCAGATCGTGATGAAGGTCGCCGAAAAGAACCCGACCGTGCTCATCATTAGTGTTGTGGGCGCGCTGCTGTCGGCGGCGTGGTGCGTGCTCGTGACGACCGTGACGCTGGCCGGCTTTGCGAAGGCCACGACGGCGGACTGCTCCGTGCGCGCGAAGCTGCGGCCCGAGTCCGAGTTTTTGGGTCTGCTCATCTACCTCGCCGTGGCGAACTACATGATGTCCGAGACGATTAAGGCCATTGTGCGCGTCGCGATCTGCCAGAGCTACGGGTTCTGGTACTACGGCGCGCTGCGCGTCAGCCGCGCGCCGGGCAGCGCCGCGCACGATCTCGAGGTTGCGGACCCGGACGAGGTGAGCATGGCCATGCTGACCTGGAACGGCGTGGGCTGGGCCGTCACGTACTCGCTGGGGTCGCTCTGCTTTGCTGGGTTCTGGCTCGCTGTGGCGAAGGTGCTGTCGCAGGTCCTGGCGGCCGTGTCGCAGCTCGTGCTGGCGCGCTCGGCCGAGGGCGAGGCCGGCGACGTGTCCGTCATCATCATTGCCTGGATGTTCAGCAACTGCATCTCGCTCGTGGACTCAATGCTCGCGCACTTCACGAACTACGTGATCATCCACATTGCCGTGTACAACCAGTCCTACATCCAGGGGGCGCAGAGCACGATCGCCATGATCAAGACGGAGGGCATGCAGGCGCTCGTGAACGACTGCCTTGCCGGCGGCACGCTCACGTTCGGCTCGTGGTGCGTCGGCACGCTCGCCGCCATGCTCTGCTACTGCTATATGCGCTGGCTCGTGCCGTACCCAATCGAGGGCGTCTTCTTCGTGTCCTCGTACGTGACGATCATTGGCGTGCAGATCTCAAGCATCTTCACAACTGGCATCTCGAGCGGCGTGCAGACGCTGTTCGTGGCCTCCTCGCACGACCCGCACTACTTGCAGTTCCGCCATCCGCATATCTACGAGCAGCTCCGCCAAAGCCGCGCCGCCGAAGAAGAAGCCTAGTAACGCACAGTTTGCGCCATCTTTGCCAAATCGGCTCCACTCCCAAGCTGAACGCAGCTGCATCTATTAGCGTCTAATTAGCATTAATCAATCCATTAAGGAAATAAAAAAATTGAAAATGTCAGAATGCCGCGCGCCACGGCGGCTCCAGAATTACGTCGCCGAAATCTCGAGGGAAACCGGGTTCTTTTCGAAGCGCACGCTTTTGCGGCGCTCGCGCTTCATTAGCGGGTCGGCGTCCTCTGTGGGCGACTGCGGCGGCGAGGCCGCGTTCTTGAGCGCCGATTTCGGCGGGTTCAGCTTCAGGTCGATGTCGCGCTTACATCGCGCGCAGCCGCATATGAATCCCCAGTTGATGCGCAGCGTGCTCTGGCGCTCGTCGACCTTTAGCGCGGGGTTCACGTACGTCGTCGTGAGCTCCTGGCCGGGCGAGATGTCCGTGGCAGCAACTACGTATATTCCGTCTGCGCGGTTCTTCAGATTCACCTTCACGTTCGGCTCGCAGTTATGGTTCAGGTTCGAGTGCACCTCGAAAATGCATCCTTGCAAGTTGTTGATGTTCACCATGCCGATGCCCTCCATGTACTCGTCGTAGCTGAGCTGGTACACGGGCTTCACGGCCTCGGCCAGCAGCTCGTGTCCACGCTTCCACATGTGTTCGTGGTGCTCGAACTCAAGCGAGTTCGGCTCAGACACGGCCTGCTGCCGGAAGTCCTGGCGCACGCGCGCCATGCCGGCCATGGCGCGTGCGTACGGCGATTGCGCGCCCTGCTTGATCTTGTAGAGCAAAGCCATGGCGTAGAGGTACCCGGCCTGCCAGCTCTGCTCGAGGCAGAAGTGCTCGTACGCCTTCCAGCGCGGACACGAGACGTGCGGGCGGAACGAGCGCTGCACGGCGTGGTATGTGTCGGCGTGGGCAATGTCGAGGCGCTTGCAGTTGTTTGAGCACCAGTTCGCCGTGCAGTTAATGCACTTCACGCCCGAGAGCGGCTGCAGCTCGCCGTCGGCGCCCGTGCGCAGCGTTGTTGCGCAGTACGCGCAGCAACGGCCCGTGCGCATGAGCCGCAGCATCTCGACGCGCGCGACCTGGACGAGCGGCGGCTCGTCCCAGATGCGCTCGCCCTTGCGAAACGCCTTCGTCGCAAACAGGCCCTTGCCGCGCGCCTTCGTTTGCTGCATGCGCACGCCCGGCGGGAACGTGAACTGCGCCACGGGCTCGGACTTCGTCTCCTTCACAAACGTGAACAGCTGCTTGTTCGGCTGCAGATTGAACTCCTTTAATGCCGCCTTCATGCGCTTTTCCGAGAGCACCCAGTGCGCGTCGGCCTTCTCTTGCTTCACGCGCGCAAGCAGCTTATTGTAGCTGAGCGCCTCCGACGCCGGATCCTGCTTCCATATTTGAATAACTGTGGCCACAATCTCGCGCGGCCCGGGGTTGTACTCCTCCGGCATGATCTTGCTGAATGGAACGCAACCGAATTTTCGGTCAGTCCTTAAGGCTGGAGGAATTATTTACTGATGCGGGCCCACGCTCTCGCTCTCCGTCTCGGCTGCGTCTGACTCTTACTCTCACGTCATCTCCCTGCCCCCCACTTCAGCAGCCGCCCATATAGCGGTGCGCCGACCTCGCGAACCGCTGCGCAGCCTTGCACTGCCCGCCGAATTGAGGACGAGCACATGGCCGCGGCGAAGCGTTCGTGGTGGCCAAGTGCCGTGGCTGTGGCTGGCTCGGCATCGGCCGCCTATTTCGGCGCGTCGTACTACTCGGGGACGATAAGCTATGCACCGCTGCGCTCGGCCGACTGGGTGCGCGAGCGCATGCAGCGCGCCGAGCAGATCCAGAAACTGGCGCACGACACAAACTTTACGCCGATCGAGGGCCTGCAGCTGGCGGCGCCGCTCGCGAGCCCCGAGCGCGACGGCGCTATTAGCAAGGTCATGCTCAGCTTCCGCGACCGCCGCGACCCGCAGCACACGCTTACGTTCGTGCACTGCGGGCCGTTTACTTGCGGGTTCCCGTTCCTCGTGCACGGCGGCGTCCTCGGCACGCTGCTCTACCAGTCCATGCACCTGGCGCGACAGGTCCCCGAGGGCCAGCATATGGGCGGGAACCTCAGCATTAAGTACCGCCGCCCAACGCTTATCGACCAGATTCTGTGCATAGAGACGCAGCCCGAGGGCAGTGCCGTGCGGTCTGTTATACGGTCGACGCGCTCGGGCCACAAGCTCGTCGAGGGCGTGTACGTAGACCCATAAGCGTTGACTTCAATGTGGACCGCGGGACTGCAGCATCAAAAGTGGACGAAGGCTATACAGGGATCCACGAAGGGGGATATAGAGAGACTCCACAGGTTGCATTCCGTGTGAATCGCAGCATCAAAAGTAAACAAAGGCTATACATAGATTCACGAGGGGGGATATATAGACACTCGATAGAGCTTTCCGGTAGTGTTGAGACGGAGCCGCCCTTGCATTCAAAAGTACATTCGGGCCGGCCTGTTGACCCGCGCCTGTTCTTGCCTTTCTGATGATGCATGCGTTTTTGGGTATACATGCATCTCTAATAAAAACTATCTACATTAGGGGCTACCGCGGCGCGATGTTGCGCTCGGCATAGGCCAGCACAAACAGCTTCATCTCCTTGCCGATGCCGCGGAAGCGCCGCGACGACATGAGCTGGAACACGCGCTGCGCGAACTGCATCGTCTCCTCGTCGCTCACCGTGCCGGGCGGCAGCGTGGCCAGCACCTGTTGCAGCCACGAAATGGACGTGACCGGCGCCATGCGGAACGCAAAGTCGACGAGGTTCTCGGCCATGAGCTCGAAGCTCGGGTCGTCCTTCACGAGGAACCAGTAGAACAGCGCGTGCACAATGCGGTAGCCGTGCTTCTCAATGCTCGCGTGGATATGCTCGGGGATCTGCGCCTCGTGCGGCGCCAGCGGCGCCGTGTCCGACACAAGGCCGGCCACGTCGTCGTACATGTGGCTGACCGCCTTCAGCGCCTCCGTGTCCCAGCTCAGGTTCAGCACCTGGATGCTGAGCTCCACGGCCGCGTCAAACATTCCCGAGAAGAACGGCAAAGGGTAATATATAACGAGATCGCACAGGAAGTGGAACCCGTGGTGGATCACGTCCGAAATGACCGTGCGCTGCTCAACAATGCCGCCTTCCTCTTTGAGGAGGGCTACAGTCTCGTCTCTGAACAGCGCGTTCGCGAGTGACTCGGCAAACGTCCAGACGTCGGCCAGAATCGGCGCCGCGTCCACGCCCTCATCAAATTCCTGCCGCTCGTTGAAGCTCTGCACAACGGCGCTGCTCAGCTCGAACAGCACGGGCGACGCAACCGACTGCGCGCTGCTCACGGAGACGACGGCCTCAAGCAGCGGGCGCAGGTCCGGGGCCAGCGCCGGTCCTGCATTGAACACGGCGTGGATGTAGTAGCGCGAAATGCTCTCGAGCAGCGGCGCGCTCTTCGCACCATACGTGGCCAGCATGTGCGTGAGCAGCTGGTGGTGCTTCTTGATCTCGAGAATGAGCGGGTGCCCATTCGCGTCGCCGCCCTCCGCCGAGTTCACCATGGCAATGAGGCTGCCGAGCGCCTGAATGTCCGTGGCCACTTGCTTCTCCATCTCGGGCGGCACGGCGGCGTCGCCGCCGCTCGAGGACGTGGACGCGGACGCAGCGCGCACGAGCTCCTCAGCGCGAGCTATGATCGGGCCATAAACGGCCTCGAGCATGGGAGCCATGCTTGGTAGCGGCAGCTGGTCGATGATCGCGCCAAGGCCGTCGCTGTATTTACACATGGACTCAAGGTCGGCCTTCCCGGACAGGCTATTAAAGAAGTCGATGAGCTGCGGCAAGAATGAGACCATGCCCGCGGCGCCGTCCGTGCTCAAATACAAAAATGCATGCGCGGCGGCGCGGCGCACTTCGGAGAACGGCGAGTACACAGACCCAATGATGTACTTGAGCTCGAACTCAAGGTACTGCGGGTGGCCCGCCGTCCATTGCGAGTAGCGGCCGAGCACCATGAGGGCCGCGTGCTGCACGGGCTGGTCCGTCGCATGCGGGAGGTGCGCGAATAGGTCGTAAATTTTGGGCATCCACGTATTCTCGGCCATGGGGATCGTGCGCGCAATGGCACGGATGGAGAACAAAACGGCCTCGACGGGCTGCCAGCGCGGCGTGTTTTCGTCCGCAAGCTCGAACAGCCGCTTGTAGCACCACTCGAGCGCATTTGTGTGGCCGGCAACGGAGCTGCAGATTTTGAGGAGGTCGCCAATGTCGTAGCGGAAGTCGCGGAACGTCTCCTCCTCCTCGAGGTTCCCGTTGAACGAGTCCGGGAACTCAAGGAGCCGCGTGAACGCGGCGAACAGCTGCAAGAACGTGTCGATGAACGGCTCGCGCGGCAGCGGGTTGCGCGGCGTCGGCGCGCCAGGCAGCGGCTCGCCGAGCATCGTGCGGATGCGGTCGAAGAACGTGAACGTGAACTCAACGACCTCAAGGTCCATGTGCGAGACAAGCAAGCACTGCGTCAGCGCGTGCAGAAGGGGCTTGAAGTTTGGCGGGTCGCGGCTGATGAGGACGTGCCAGGCGGCCGCGGCCTCGCTGAACAGGCGCGTAAAGTCACTGTGCAGCTCATCATCGTCCTCGTACTGCGGCGCGTAGATAGGGGGCAGGGCCATGAGCTTTGGGTAGATGGTCTTAATGGCGGACTGCACGACGGGCTCGTGCACGTCCGTCGTCTCGTCGAGCACGACGCAGATGCAGTCGACGGCGGCGCTGCGCGACTCCTCGACGCTCAGCGAGTCGAACATCCAGGTCAGGAACGGCGACTCGACGATCTCGGCCAGCTCGACCTCGCTGAGCCACGGCTTCACGGCCTCGAAAAAAAGCGTTTGCGTGCTGCTGTTTTCGACCATGACCTCGGCGCGCGAGAGCATGAAGTTCAGCACGAGCGGCGCGCTGTTCTGCACAAGCGTCGTCGAGCGCTGCAGGCGCAGCGCCGGGTCCACGAGCGACGCGCGGCTTGCGCTAAACTCCTCGGGCAGCACTTTAAGGAACTCGAACAGGAGCGGCACCATTTCGCGGCTGTCGAAGCGCGCCATGAGCTCCTGAATGGGCTCGTCCCACTCGGCAGCCTGCATGGCGAAGGCGGCCAGCGCGATGCACAGCTGCACGCCTACAACGCTGAGCAGCTGCGCGTTCTTCTCGAGCAGCACGAGAACCTGGTCCTTGAGGTGCAGGCGGGCGTCGCGCGGGACCTGGTGCAGGTCGTAGGCAATTTTGTTGCGCAGCGTCTGTGCGCAGAAGATTTTGAGGGCGCGCGAGTACTCGTCGTTCGCAAGAACCTCGTTCACGACGTCCCAGGCGGCGCTGCTGCGCTGGAAGTCCTGCAGCCATGTGTTGTACTCCTGGCGACGGCCCGCGTCGGTTTGTAGCCCGTCCAGGGCGGTGACCAGCGTTTCCACAGACATCTGCGAGAGAGCGCGGGCTTTACGGGGTCCACGAGCTTCGTTTGCGCCGAACGGAACGGGCCAGCCTCAAAAATGCCGAGCGCTGAAGATTGTGTACAACGGCTACGTCGGGGTTCGGTACTGGGTAGGGGCACGGACCCACACGGGGGGCCTTTGCCCAGCATAAACACAGCTAGCGTGCGACTTTTTTGGCTGTCGGGCACGGCCATAGACGGGATAGAGTGGGTTGTGGCATACAGAGTGAACGCCCGTGCTCGCGGTGCTTTATTCGAATTTTTCACGCCCGGCCGGATGCGAATCTCGATCACAAACCTAAACATATGCTGCGGCGAACGCGAACGAGCGACCACTACGAGCGCATAGAATGCACTCAATGCGGCTAAATACATGGTTTACCTATCAGGCACTACAACTGATCTCTCTGTCCTGCGTTGCAAGCCATCTATAGTCATATTCAGCATATTTCACTTAGAACCCTCGGCGCAAAAAGTTATGAATACACATTTGCAAACGGATTCGACGACTTAGAGTGCACCTGATCATTCACTATGGCCGGCAGCCCGAACCGCCTAGCCGTACAACCACGGTCCGACAACGATGGTTCTGCAACCACGGCCCTGCATTACACTCTTTGAGAACCGCTTTACATTCAATTGCGCCGGCTCCAGTGCATATGTAAACGCAAACTCAGTCCGTACTGCTAGAACGGCGGCAGCTCCGCAGCTCAACGCGTGCAGTACAGCCGCGCGGCCGTCCTCTGCTACGTTCAGCCAGAACAAGATCCCCAGAGTGGAGAGCAGTAAAAGGGGTGGGCGCGGTTCATGATAATCGTCTTAATCGCGTGCACTAAAGCAGGTCAGATAAATTAATATATGCGGCAACGGCTAAGTTCCTTTTTACACGATTCAAAGTAAGGCAGCGCTTTACTCCTCCTCGGCGGCCTCCTCACCGCCGGCCTCGGCGGCGCGCTTCGCGTTGCGGCGAGCAACACGGCCCGGGCGGCCACCGCCGAAGGGCGAGCTGGGCGCGAAGTCGATGTGCTTCTGCGAGTCGAGACGCACAAGGAAGCTGGGCACGTTCACGATCTGCTTGCCGACGGCAATGTGGCGCTGCGTGATGAGCACACGCGCGTGGTGGATAGAGCGGGCAAGGCCGAGCTTGAACACCTGCGTCTGCAGGCGGCGCTCCAGGAAGTCCTCGAACGACAGGGCCAGCACGTAATCGAGCTTCATCTTGTCCTCGGTGAGCACGCCCGCGCGCACAAGCTTGCGGATAAGAGCGTTGCCCTCGAAGAGACGCTTGGGGTCCTTCTCGTCACGCGTGAGCAGATCACGCGCGGCACGGCGGATCTTGGACAGCTGCAGACCGAGGCGGTAGAGCTCGCGCTTGTTGCGCAGGCCGTACTCACCGCAGAGCTTCAGCTCGGCATCGAGACGGCTGGCCTCGAAAGGACGCTTCGGCGTCGAGTACGTCTTAGAGTGGGACCGGGAAACCGAGGGCATTGTAGTTCAACAGTCCAAGTCTTCTGGCTTCTAACAAACACGAGTCGGCAGCGCTTCGGCCCTTGGGAGGTTCTGACGTGAGCGAGTGACTTTTTCAGGAGTGAGTCGGCTTCGCCTCGCGCTAGGCGTAGCACGGCGCTCCTACTGGGCGGACCCCGCACTCGTAGCCCTGGCGCCCTACTCATCACATAAGCAGCACGGGGAGGCGGGCGGCGGCGGCCATGCCTTGTTCCCCCAGCCAGGCCTTGACTAACTCAGTGTAGGGCTCAGGGCGCGTCCCCGTGACCACGGTAGACCCCAATCTCCCACGGACCCCTGCCTGCGCTGGCCCGCGGGTGCGCGCCTGTCATCATCGTTCAGCGATTAATTTCACAGCTTAGAATTGCATTGTTGAACAATGGGTAAGAGTCGTGGACTTCGCAGTGGAACTCGTTATGCGTTCTCGCGCGACTTCAAGAAGCACGGTGTGATTCCGTTGTCGACCTACCTCAAGGTCTTCAAGGTCGGCGACATCGTCGACGTCGTGGCAAACTCGGCCGCGCCTAGCCTGCCCCACAAGTGGTACCACGGCAAGACGGGCGTTGTGTTCAACGTCACGAAGAGCGCCGTCGGTGTGATCATCCACAAGCCTGTTGGCAACCGCTACATCGAGAAGCGCATTGCTGTGCGCGTCGAGCACGTCCGCCACTCGAAGTGCCGTCTCGACTTCATCAACCGCGTCAAGGAGACGGCGGCCAAGAAGATCGAGGCCCGCGAGAAGGGCATCCGTGTGCCGCTGAAGCGTATCCCCGCCCAGCCGCGCAGCGCTCTGCAGGTCAGCCTCAAGGACACGCCGGAGACGATTGCTCCCATTCCTTACGAGACTTATATCTAATTTGTTTATTCACGAAATAGCTCATAAGGGCACTAAAAGTACAGATCAACTGTGGTTGCATAACTTCGGAAAATCTCGTATGGCGGCTTCGGCTACGTGCCTGCCTGCCTGCGCTCGCTGCCGGTCATAACCGGCTTGAGTTCTCGCCGGCGTTCGTAGCCATCCGTGCACGACACGAGTATTGAGCATTGGCATTGTGCTTCGTTTGTGATTAACAAGATATTTAGGACACAACTAGTTTATGAATCGCAGTGGGGGTCTTGCCGCTGGGCGCACACGAGACCAGCAAGTGCGCAAGGCGCGTAGGCAGCTCTAAGCACATGGCCCGTCTCGGATCCGCCGTGTCGGTGCGTAGGCGCAGCTGACCGCCGTGATATAAGCCGTGCTGCTGCTAGTGGCTAGCGCAAAGCCATTGTAGCTGCAGGGGCCCGCGTTGCATTCAATGCTCAGTCCACGTTCATGAAATAGTAAGTGAAGACGAGGCTCTCGCCATTATTACCGCGCAGCGTTCGTGATAAAGCCCCGTCCGACGGGCGTTGCGGCGGCCGTGCAGGCGGGACTGCAGCCGTTCTACCCTGCAGGCGCTCCAGAGTGCGTGTGGTTGTTTTTTGGGCGCCAGGCAGCTGGCGCCGCGCATTCGCCGGCTGGCCGCGCACTACCCCAGAGCGGGCTCGCGCCTGCCCAAGCCCACCTATCCAAGCCCACCTGCCCAATTTGGCGCTCGTTCGCACCGATTTTGGGCGTGGCGGCGTAATAACGCCAGTTGTCCTCCGCGGCCTTGACCCACGTAAAGTAACCCTTAACTGAAATTTCACCGCTTAGCAGCACTCCATGGCAGCAGGGCCCCCCGTTCGCGAGGTCCTTGAGAGCGACGAGGGCGCGGCCGAGCAGCCCATTGAGAATGCCGTGCCCCCGGCGCGGCATTTCAAGGTCGAGCGGGCGCCCGTCAGCCCGTGGGTCCACTTCTTCGCTGGCGGCGCCGCAGGCATGGCCGGCGCCGTGCTCACGAGCCCGCTCGACGTTGTGAAGACGCGGCTGCAGTCCGACTACCACAAGACGCTGAGCCCGACGGGCAAAAAGGGCGGATTCATCCTCCAGCGCGGCGCGCGCCACGTCGTCGACACGTTCGACATCATTGCGAACGTGTACCGCACGGAGGGCTTGCGCGCGCTGTACCGCGGCCTCGGACCGAACCTGGCCGGCGTCGTACCGGCGCGCGCCGTGAACTTTTTCACGTACGGGCTTGTGAAGGACTTTCTGGCGCCGCACTTCGGCGACGCCGAGCAGACGAAGCCGCAGACGCACCTGCTCGCGGGCATCGCGGCCGGCATGGTCACGTCGACGGTCACGAACCCGATCTGGCTGGTGAAGACGCGCTTGCAGCTCGACAAGGCGCGCAGCGAGACGACGGGCGGCCAGGCGCAGCGCATGTACCGCAACAGCTGGGACTGCTTAACGAAGATTGTGCGCACGGAGGGCTTTTTCGCGCTGTACCGCGGCCTTACAGCCTCGTTTCTGGGCTCGTCCGAGAGCTCGATGCAGTGGGTGCTCTACGAGCAGATGCGCACGTTTATCCGCCGCCGCCAGGAGCGGCGCATCGACGACGGGCACCTGCCCACGGCGTACCAGAAGTTCATGGACTGGTTCGCGACGAGCGGCGCCGCCGGCGCCGCCAAGTTCGCCGCGTCGCTCATCACGTACCCGCACGAGGTCGTGCGCACGCGCCTGCGGCAGGCGCCGCAGGAGAACGGCAAGCCGAAGTACACGGGCCTCATCCAGTGCTTCCGGCGCATCATCCACGAGGAGGGCTTGGCATCGCTGTACGGCGGCCTCACGCCGCACCTCCTCCGCACCGTGCCAAACAGCATCATCATGTTCGGCACCTGGGACCTCATTGTGCGGCTCGTCGCCAGCAGCAGCACGCGCATCGTTCCCCTCGAGAACTGAACTCGTAATTGTACATAGACCGCCTGTAACTCTTCCACTAATGCGCGTCCCGCGCCGGCTCGTGCGTCGTGCTGCGCCGCTTGCGGCCCTTCAGCGGCGACCCGCCGAGCGGCCGCAGCCGCTTCGGCACGCTCACGCCCTCAGGCGCGTCCGCGATTTTGTCGGCGTCCGGCGATGCCGCGCCCAGCGACGCCGCGCCCGGCGCGTCGAGCCGGATGTGCGGCGGCGTGCTCGTCCAGTCGTCGCCGGCCGCCGGCGGCTCGACGAAGCTGCAGCGCTCGATGCTCACGTCGCCGCGGCCGGCCTCGAGCGGCGTGTCCGGCGCAGCGCTGCACTGGTTCACGGCGTCCACGAACGCATCGTAGCACGGCGCCAGGAGTTCGTGCAGATTCACGGGTTCAGTGCCGGCCGTCGCGCCAGGCTGCGTAGCGGCCGCCGTTTTAGCCTGCGTACTGGCCTCGGCCCTGCCCTCGGCACTGCCCTCGGCACTGGCCTCGGCACTGGCCTGCGTGCTGCTCGCGAGCGCAGCGACGAGCGCCTGCGACAGCGGGTTCTGCATAGGCACTTGCCACGGGCGCGCGGCCCGCACGCGCGGGCACAGGCACACGGCGCTGAGCCGCGGCACGGCCGACAGGTCGCCGAGCTCCGTGTACAGGGCGTCGCGGAACGGCGCGCTGTGCACGGGCAGGGCCGCGCCCGTCATGAGCTGCGCCGACGCCGCGTGCAGGAGCTGCCACTCGCAAAAGAGGGCAAGCTGCGGCGTCGCGCGCGCATCCGGCTGCAGCGCCTCGCATAGCGCGTAGCAGCTGCTATAGTCGCCCTCGTTGTAGAAGAGGCGCGCCTCGAGCACGGCTGCCTCGAGCGCGAGGTTTGCGTACGCGAGCTGCCGCGCCAGGCGCAGGCAGTCGCGCGTCCAGCCGCGCGCCTCAATGGCGTTCGCTGCGTCCTGCGACAGCACGAGTGCGCGCGCACCGGCCAGGCGCCAGCGCAGCGCCTCGTAGCCGCGCTGCTCGGAGCGAGCGAGGTCGCTAATGCACTCGGCCGCGAACACATGCGCCGCATAGTGCTCGCCCGTCCACATGAGGAGCTGCTGCTGCAGGGCGCGCTTCGCGCGCCGCTGGAACTTGTTCAAACTGGCGTCGTCGGCCGCGTCGAGCAGGCTCTGTGCGGCCGCGAAGTTGTGCGCGCGCAGAAAGAGGCCCGCAAACAGGAGGCTGCGCGTGAACGGCACGCCCTCGTCGCAGCGCTGCGCGCTCGTGGCCCGCGCAAGCACGGCCGCGCCCGTAACGAGATCGTCAAACTCGAAGGCGTGGCAGAACGCGAGCTCACAGAACAGATGCGAGCGCAGTGCCGGCACGCGGCACTGCTGTGCCCACGCGAGCGCCTGCGCGCTGTGGCTGCGGCACGCGTGCTTCTTGCCGAGCCGGAACCACATCACCGCCAGCAGCGTGTGGAAGGCGCAGTTGCGCGTCTCGACGTCGCGCACCTGCCAGTGCGCCGCGCACGCGTCGATCATGCCCAGCGCCGCCGCCTGCAGGGCGCTGCCGCTGCTGCCCGCGTCGAGCGCGCGCGCGAGCTCGATGCCGGCGACGTCGGCGCGCTCGTCCGGCGTGGCGGCTGTTTGCCGCAAGTACTCCTCGATCTGGCCGAGCCCAAGGTCGAGCTCGCGCGGCACAGCGGCTTCGGGGTGCGCGGCCAGAACGTGGTGCAGCCAGGCGACCATGCCGCGCGTCTCCGTGAGCGCGTCGCCGAGCACGGGCCGCGGCTCGTCCTTGCTCTCGACAATGATGCGGCGCCGCTCGCTCGCGAATGCTTGGCGCTGCGCCTCGAGTGCCGCGTCTGCGTGGCCGAGGGACTCGTAGATCACGGCGAGCTCCTGCGGGCGCGCGCGCTCTGGCCGCGGCGCTGCGCCAGACGGCACGCCCGTCTGCGCGCGGCCGCGCAGGTCCAGGCCGCGAAAGAAGCTGTCGAGCGTGGCCTCGACGTCGCGCGCCTCGAGGCACTGCATGGGGTCGCGGCCGGCGCCGTGCTCGCCGCGCGGCGCCGCGCGCGCGGGCGGCCACTCCAGGAGCTGCGCGCTCTGCGCCGGCAGCTCGTGGCCGAGCGCACGTGCAAACGGCGCGAACTCGGCCAGCAGGTTCCGCCACACGCTAATGGCGCCGTAGAGGTCGAGCATGTCGAGCAGCGCGGCCTGGTTGCTGCACAGGCACCCAATAAGCGACTTCGGCCGCACGCCGAGGCTGCCGTCGTGCACGCGGCGCACGACGGACTGTACGGTGAGCTCGAGGGCGTCCGTGTCGACAAGGCGCTGCGCGAGCTCGCGAACACAGGGCGCGAGCAGGCCCGCCGGCAAGTGCTCGAGCAGCTCGGCCAGCAAGCCTGGCGCACGGCGTGGATCGTTCACGTACGGCGCCGCGTACCGCCAGAACGGCGGCGCCGTGCGCAGCGCCGGGAAGCGCGCGAAGCAGTCCACAAACAGCACGATGGCCAGGCGCGACGGCGACAATTCCTGGATCTTGCGGCCATCAGTAAGAGACATCGGCCGGGCAGCAGCACTCAAAAGAGAAAGAAAAAGTGGTCTGCGTGTTCTTGCCGCCTCGTCGCGCCGCGCTCCTGTGCCTGGTTAAGTGCCGTGCTGAACGCTGTGAGTTGTGGTTGTGTTTACACATTACGTGAAACGCGGGACGCGACGAGACGGGACTGCTTCGACACGCATGTGCGTGCTAAATAAAATATATAAATACATAAATAATCTATCTAAAAGAATCAGTGTACGTATACGTATTTAATCCCGCAGCGGGCGCCGTTCGGCAACGCGGGACGCGCGGCCTCAATGGCTCACATGTTCAGCTCGAAACGAGCCGCTGCGTTTGGGCCTCATTTCGCCCGAACTGCAGCTCAATTCGTCATGTGCAGCCCTTTATTTGCCAAAGCAACAGCTGCGAATTACGGCCTGCCATAGCGCGCGTAAACGGTCGCCGCTTCCCTTCCCAAGCAGTCCGCCCACAACTAGCGTTATCCCGTGCCAGCCTATCCACACTGGCAGCCGCACTCATTGCCCGGTTGTGGCGCCCATAGAACTGCCCTTCGCTGCGCGCAGCGAGCCCGCCCGAATGCCGTCCAAATTCGTAGCCATGCCCGCCAGCCTCGGCGAACTGGGCGACGATCCGGCAAACAGCGCGCGCCGGCGCCTGAAGTACTCGGCCGCCGAGCAGTACGGCGAGCCCGAGAACTTTCTTGAGATCGAGGTGCGCAACCCGCGCACGCACGGTACGTCGCGGTCCATGTACACGGACTACGAGATTGTCGTGCACACAAACATCCCCGTGTTCCGCTACCGCGACTCGGCCGTGCGCCGCCGCTACAGCGACTTCGAGGCGTTCCGCGAGTTCCTCGAGCGCGACTTGCCGCGCGTGAACGTGCCGCCCCTGCCGGGCAAGGTCTACACGAGCCGCTTCAGCGACGACGTCATTGAGAAGCGCCGACAGGGCCTCGACCGCTTTCTGCAGCACCTGGCCAGCCACCCGCTTGTGCAGACGGGCGCGTCGCGGCTGCTTGTGTCGTTTCTGCAGGACCCGAACTGGGACCGCGTCGACTGGGACTAGCCAGTTTAGAACTAGCCAGTTACAGCCAGTTTTTAGATCTGCATTCGTTCGTTCGTTCGTCGCGTCTGCGTTCGTCGAGCCCGTTTATATATTTTTGTTATGCTCGCCTTATGCCTCTATTATGTATGCTTCTAAATGCTATTTACGAGCTCGGCCAGCACGGCCGCCTCGCCGCGCGCCTGCTCGCGCTCAAAGAACACGGGGCAGTCCAGCGACGTGCACGGGTGCGGCTGCGGCGCGCCTGGCGGCTGCGGCGCACCGTGCACGATCGTCGACGGCGGCAGCTCGCTGCAGAGGCGGCACGCGGCCGCGGCCGTCGCAAGCGTGCGCTGCTGCAGGCCCGCGCGCGACGCCAGCACGTAGCGGCTGCGCGGCTCGCGCGCGCGGCAGGCCGTGCACAGCGTGTCCGGCGGCACGCGCCGCTGCTCGTGGCAGCACACACACGTGTCGCTCGCGAAGAACCCGAGCAGCGTGCTGCTGCCGCGCGGCTCGGCCGCCGTCGTGCGCACGGTGCGCGACATCGTGCGGTACCACTCGCGCACGTTCGCGCCAATCATGTTGAACAGGCGCTCCAGCGGCGGAATGATTGTTTTCTGGATGTAGTACTCGGCGTCGATGTGCAGGCCCGGCGTGCGCACGACGTCCTCGGGCGACACGGCGCGGTCGTTGATGCGGGACCCCGGCGCGCCGGCCGTGATCACAAACGGCACGCGCTCGCGGTACAGCACGTCAACGCCCTCGTCCTTCGCCAGCTTGCGCAGCGACACAACGGCGCCGCCCGGTAAATTGCTCGTGCCGTTCGCCGTCTTGTAGTGGCCGAGCTTCACCTCCTGCGCAAAGCAGAAGTCCTGCACGAGCACGCGCCCGCTCAGAATGCGCCGCCACTGGTTCTGCAAATACGTTTTCACGCGCGACAAGTCCGCGCTTTCAAACAAGATCTGCAGCGCCCGCTTCTCGAGCTTCTGTACAATGGGCGTCCCATCCCTCCGAATCGTCTCCGTGCCTTTCGCGTCAAACCGCGGCAGCGCCAAAGCACCAGCATCTTCGTACGCGTTCCCAACGTATCTTTTCTTCGTCAACAGCACGCAGGGACTGTACACCTTCTCGAGCTTCAGCAGGACGGGGTCTGGCGTGTCGGCCGTGATCATGTCGGCAATCTCGCCACCAATGCGGAACGCCTGCTCGCGCGTCACGTTCGGCAGCCGCACAAACAGGCTGTCTGTGTCCCCGTACACAACCTGCGGCTGCACGCCCCACTTCTCGCAGCCCTCGATCTGCTGGATGCACCACTGCAGCAGCTCGCGGCCCGTGAGCACAATGCTGTCGGCAAGCTCCGCGCACGGCATGCGGCCTGAAAACGACGCCGACGTGTACCCATAAGTCACGTTCGCAATGAACTTCAGCGCCAGCTGCTGGCTGTTCAGGTTCCGCTGAAACCGCCGGTTCGTTTGGTTCGACTTCTTGCTGTCGTTCAGCATGAACCGCGACTCGAGAATCTCGGCAAGCATGCGCGCCAGCAGGCTGCGCCGCACGCGCGGCGTCACGTACGCAATGCCGTTCGGCGCCACATAGATGTTCTCGGCGCCAATGGCGTTGAGCAGCCCCGGCGCCACATCGTGCTCCTGCTTCACGCCGACCTTGTTGCGGCCGCGCCACAGGTCGACGCGCCCAATGCACGTCGAGTAGCACAGGTTGAACGCAATCACAATCGACGGGTACAGCGAGCGGAAGTCGAGCACACATACGGGGTCCGTGTAGAACGCGGACAAGGGCTCCATGACGAGCGGAATGTACTCGAGCGCGTTCTGCTGGCCGACCTGCTGCTTTGTCGGCGACAGCAGCAGAAAGTTGTCGCGCCGCGAGAGCCGGCACATGACGGCCTCGACCTGGAACTGCGAGCCGCGCGTGAGGCTCGACATGAAGTCGAGCCCAATGATGCGCGACTTCTCGCAGGTGCGGCTCACGATCTCGAAGTGGGCGAACAGCCGCAGCACGTACGCGACGCGCCGCGTCCAGTAGCGCACAACGGCGCCCATGGCCGCGGCGTCGCCGCTCGCCCACCAGCGCGCCAGGTCGCCGAACTCGTAGTGCGGCGTGCGCTCGTGCAGCGTGTGGTACACGACGTGCTCGAGCGTGTACTTCGAGAGCGTGGCCTCGCGCCGCAGAATGTTCCACAGGCTCAGTAGGTGCCGGCCCCGCACCGTGTCGGCCTCCTCCGTCGGCGCGCCCGTGCCACTCGTCATGAGCTTCCACCCGGGCCGGCGCGGCAGCTGCACGCGCGACAGCTGCTCGAAGAACGCGTCCATGCCGTCCGCTTGTAGCTCCTTGTAGCGCGCGCGCACGTACCCCCACGAGCTGTGCGCGACCTCGTAGCCCGTCAGAATGTCCGGGTTCGCGCGCCGCACGAGCTCGACGAGAGCCTGCAAGAGCGCGGCCTCTGTGTCGACGCACTGCACATGAAAGGACGGCGTCGACACGAGCGTGCTGGCCAGCGCGGCCGACGTCGTAATGACGCCCGCCAGCGGCGGCTCGGCGTGCGGCACGCAAGGCCACGGCCGGGACCGCGGCGGCCCGGACAGTTGCCAAAACGCGGCGCAGACGGCGTCGTAGGCCGCGTTCGGCGCGCGGCCCGGCCGCATCTCGGCAAATACTTCCATTGCGAGGAGCAGCATTTCCTCAGCGGCCACGTCCGGCTCCTCTAAGGACGCAAACTGGAACGGCGAGGCTGTGTTCGCCGAGCCGCTGAGCCGGCTCATCTCGACGCGCCTTTGCCACGCATCGACCTGCGAGTACGTTGGCGCGGCGGCCGCGAGCTCGAACCGCTGGAGCCGGCCTCGTCCTCGTTCTAGCTGCGGCTGCGCGCGGCCGACACTAGCGTCGTCGGCCACGTGCGCCGCAAGCCGTGTAAATGCGCCAACGGCCGCAATGTCGAATGCAGGCAAGTCCCTTGGCAGCATTGTTTTGAGCCGGTGGTCCTCGCCGGCGAACGAGAAAGGCAGCACGCTTGCGTCGGCCGGATCGCTGTAGTGCGGCTGCATGTTTGTGGTGACGCCGGTCGTGTTTGCGACGTCGGCTGTGCTCGGTGCTGCTGCGCGAAGCACAGCCGCGCTGGGCAGCCCGAATGCGCGCGCCAGCTTCTCGGCGACGACGGTCGCTTGCGGCACGAATTGGGCGTCGAGTACGAACGAGGCCTCGTGTGCGGCGGCAAAGACTGCCTGCGAATCCTGGCTCGTGACGCGCATCTCGTCCAGCACGGACGCCGTTGCTGCCGTCCCACGGATGGTCTGCGTGGGCTGCGTGGGCTGAGTCGACTGAGTCGGCTGCGTAGCCTGCATCGGCTGCGTAGCCTGCATCGGCTGCGTAGCCTGCATCGGCTGCGTAGCCTGCATCGGCTGCGAGTACTGTGGATCCGGCGAGTCCTGGTCCTGCGTGTGCGGATGATGCGGCGTCTGCGGCGTCTGTGCCTGAGCCCGAGCCTGCGAATGAGGTCGGTTCGGCACATATGGCTCGGGCCGAGGCATCGCATCCTCTACGGGCAGTTTATACTTGGAGTACACGAGCTCGGCCGCAGTGGGCAGCTGCGCCCACTCGGGCAGCTGCGCGTCGCCGCTCGCTCGCGACACGAGCTCGTCCAGCTTCGCCGCGTACTCGGCCGAGCGCTCCCACGGCCAGCGCCTGGCCATGTCGATGCTGCGCGCGTGCGGCAGGAGGTCGAGGCCGCGCCACGCGTCGATGCCGAGCTGGCGGCGGCGCTTCTCGTCGGCGCTGCGCAGCTCGGCGAGGCTCGAAATGGCGATGGATGTGTCTGCTGGCTCGAACAGCGACGCGTGGCGCGTGTTCTGGCGCGCGCCCTGGCGGTTCAGAATGGCTGCCGCATCGATGTCGACCTCGCGGCCTTCGTACGCGGTGCGGCCGCTGCTCTGCGGCGCGCGCTCGACGAAGTCCGAGCCGAAGTCCATCCATTGGCACCCGTACAGGTTGTAGTCGGCGAGAAACGCGAGGAGGTACGGAATGTGCGCCTCGTGCGGCTGCATGGGCGTGTTGAAGAGGGCGCCCTGCACAAGCAGCTCCGAGCACTTGTAGACGTACGTCGGGTTCAGCAGCTCGATCTTGAGGAAGCAGGCGAAGCCCGGCGTGTAGCCGTAGAACGCGAACGCGCGGCACGCGCGCACGCTGTGCACGAACGCTGCGCGCGGCCCCGGCTGGCGGTGGAAGAGCTCGCTTAGTTTTTCCTCGAGACCCGTGTGCAGGGCCCTGGCGAATGCGTGCGCGTCCTCGCGCGGCGGCAATGGCACGTACAGGTACGGAAACACGCCGTGGACGTGCACGACGCACTGTGTGCCGCCGTCGGCGTCGGCCGGGCCGTAGACGCGGATGGCCGGCGCGCGGCGGCCATTGTGCGTGGCTTGGTATGCATCGATGCCGTCAATGCGCACGCGAATTTTCGCTACACACTGCTTCGGCTGCGGCTCGTTGTGGCGGTTCTGCGCGCGGCCGCCACGGCGAGAGGTGGCGCCGCGCCTCCCGAAAAACCACGACGGCAGTCACGTGCGCGGCGCGCGGGAGCGGGCGCGCGCCGGCGGGAAAGGGTTTACAAAAGCCAGTTTCCGCATTCGGGTCTGCCGCAGAATGCAGCTGCGCATCGGCCGGTTAGACGCCGGCGGCGTGCACGCCGTGCAGAAAATCAACAAGGAGGTGCTGCCGTACGCGCCGAGCGCCAGCTACTACGACCGCCTCGCCGCGCACCCGAAATTGGCCGCCGTCGTGTACTCGCACCGCGGCGCGCCCATCGGCGCCATTACGTGCCGCCTGCTGCCGGACCGCACCGACGCGCTCTACATTGCGACGCTGGCCGTGCTCGAGCCGTTCCAGAACCACGGCGCGGGCCGCATGCTTGTGCGCCACGCGTACACGCTGGCCGACAGCATGGACCTGCAGTTTGTGGACGTGCACGTGTGGACAGAGTCGTACGTGGCGTACCAGTTCTACGAGAAGCTCGGCTTCTACGAGACGGCCCGTGTGCCGAAGTACTACTCGGCTCTAAGCCCGCCGTCGGCCGTGCTCATGCGCAAGAACCTGAATGAGACGTGCGTCGAGTGGTAGGCCGCCGGGTCCACCCCTCACTTCAAGGTGGATGGTCTGAGCGCTAGCGCGGGCGCGGTGCTCCCATATTTATGTATTCCATGTCCCTTTGGCTGCCGCGGGCGGCTGCTTCTAGTGCTTCTTTGTAGAGCCCTTCATTAGGTAGCTTTTAATATGTGTATGTGATGTCCGCGACGAGGCGATGCAGCCGTATCTCCGAGGCGATGCAGTTAGGTATCTCCGAGGCGATGCAGTTAGGTATCTCCGAGGCGATGAAGTTAGGCATCTCCTAAGTGAGAGCCACTTGTGTGATTGAGATGTATCTATTGCGCCTGCACTAGATGTAGCGGCCGCTGCGTGGCTGTTGTGCGTGCTCCTTCGTAAAACTAACTAGTGTTACAGTACACGCATGCGACGCTTCCTCCCTGTAACACGGACCGTAAACCGAAGCTGCAGACCGAACTCCGAGCCTGCAGAGGTCGCTACTCGCGCCGATTCCTACTAATTGTATCGTCTTGAGTCGTGCTATGTATAGTGCTATGTGTTTTGGCTCGCGGCCACGCCGCTGCGGCGCCGGCTCCCGCTGCCTACTGGTTCAGCCAGTCGTTGAAGTAGATCACGGCGAACAGGAGGAAGCACGCGGCGCCGCTGAGCGTGATGGACCGCAGCGACAGGTGCTGGGCCAGGATCTTGCCGCCGATGACGGCAATGACGGTCGTGATGAAGTGGCCGATGAGGCACCCAACAAGCACCTCGCCCCAGCCGCTGCCCGTGCCCATGGCCACGGTCGCGATCTGCGAGCGGTCGCCCCACTCGCCAAGGAACGTCATCGCGAAGATCTGGATCCACAGCGGCGAGAGCACGAGCGCAGCAAGGTTCGCTAGGCCCGCCGCGTACGCGCGCACAGCACCGGACGCGGACTGCGCGCGCGCGCCGCCGCCCTCGGCCTTCTCGCTGGCCAGCGTCGAGTCGTGCAGCTCGAGATCGTGCTCAACATCCTCGAGCTCGTCCGTGGCGGCCAGGCTGCGGTCCATATGCAGGCCCTCTCTGAGCAGGCGGTAGCCGAACCCGAGAAACAGCAGCGCCGCGAGCAGCGTCGTCACGCGCTTCGACAGCAGCGACGGCAGTATAAGCCCGAGCACCATCGACAGCACGGTCATGACGACCATGGCCGCGTACGACGAGCTGAACACAAACAGGTGTGGATGCTTCATGGCCATGAGCGCGGCAATGAAGAACGTCTTGTCGCCGATCTCGCTCGTCACGATCATGAGCGCCGCGCCAACAAGCTTGCCGAACGAGCGCTCGTGCGCGAGCGCCGCCGCGGCCACGGCGTCGTCGGCACCGCCCTTTGCCTCCTCAACGTGCTGCGACGTCTCCTGCAGCTGCGCGGCCTCCTGCTTCTGCGCCTTCGCGTCCTCGGCCGGTGCGCCTGGAGCAACGACGGCGACCGTCGCGGCCGTGCTTGTCGTCTTCACGGCCGTCGTCGTTAATGGCAGCACCGTCACGGGCACGGCCGTGGCCGTCGACGCCGACGTCGATGCCGAAACGACGGGCTTTGCCGCCGCGGCGGTCGCGGCACTGACGCTGGCCGCCGGCGCCGCCGGCGCCGCCGAGTGGTACTTCTCGACACCGCTCAGCACCGGGTGCGCCGACGCGGCCGCCGAGAGCGCCGTCGCGGCCGCAGCCGCGCCGCCCCACGGCACGGAGTGCTTCGGCTCCAAGAAGCCGGACTTCGTGAGCGTGCGCTCGCGCGCGAGCACGGCGTCCACGGGCTTCGCGTCCTTCGCGTTGCTCTTGTCCTTTGCGGACTTTACATCGGCCTTTGCATCGGCCTCTGCGTCGGCCTTAAGGTCAACCTTAGCGTCGGCCTTCGCCCCAGCCTTCGTGTCGGCCTTCGCCCCAGCCTTCGTATCGGCCTTCGTATCAGCCTTCGTGTCGGCCTTCGTGTCGGCCTTCGTGTCGGCCTTCGCATCAGCCTTTGCATCAGCCTTCGCGTTTGCGTCCGCCTTCGCGTCCTTCTTGCCCGTCTTCGCCTCGTCCGCGCTCACGCCGAGCCGCGTCGGGTCGTAGTCGTCAAGGATCTTCGAGCCCTTCGCGCCCGAGTGTGCGAGCGAGTCCTCGTCGGGCGGGCCCGGCGCGGCCGCGCGGTCGCGCGCGTCGTCGCCGCGCGGCGCCGCCTGCTTGTCGTTCGGCGCCTTCTTCGGCGCGCTGAACTTGCCGTCGTCGTCGATCTGGTGCGAGTCGAACGTCATGTCCTGCGGCGCCAGCTTCGGCGCGTAGTTCTGCTTGTCGACGGCCTCGCTGCCGGGCGGCACGTCGATGTCGGCGACGCCCGCCAGCGCCGGCCCGAATTGCGACGCCACGGCCAGCGCGCCGAGCACAAACAAGGTTTTCGTGGTCCCAGCCATGCCGCCTAATTTAACGTTGATGGGGGCGCGCGGAGATGCGGGGAGCACGGTGAGCCAGGAGAGCTGCGCCTTATCTGAAAAGTCGTCTAAGGTGGTTAACCTAAGGATAATCCGATCCTGCTGCGGCTAGGGCTAGGCAGCGGGCGGCCATGCGAGCTCGCTCCACCGCTGGGCGGCTTGCGGCCCTGCAAGAGCCCAAGCCGCGCCGCGCAAATGCGCTGCCATTAGAGTGGCACGAAGGGTCGCGAACTGGAGGGCGTGCCAAAACGCGTCTTAATGGGCCCGTGCCGTAGTTTACACGGTGGCGTTGCGCCGCGTCAGCCTGCTGCCGGCGGTTTGTAACCGCGTCGCGGCACGGGGAGGAGCACTAAGCTAAACAGAACAGTAGCTAAACAGAGTTGCTAAACAGAGCAGTAGGACAATTGGCTGGCAAGTGGGCCTGTAGGCGATTGGCACGGCCGGAAGCGGTTCGGGGCTGCGCAATGCAGTTGCCCGTCCACCAGCTTCGGCGCCGGCTCGCGCGCGCCGACGCGTGCACCGAAGGCTTTCGCACGTGCTACGGCTTTCGGGGCGCCATTGAAAAGTAAATACTGGAGGTTCATAGTGTTAGGCGTAATAAATAAAAAACAATATGCAAAATAGATAGAGAATAGATAGAGAAGGCCGTGAGCGGCTCTGAATGCTCAGAGTGATGGGCCGCGAGGGCCGGCCTCCAGTAATGAGCGCTGGCTCCAGTAATGAGCGCCGGCCGCCATAATTGGCCCCCCCAACGCTGGCCCCAACGATTCGCTAGGCGACTGCGAGGCTGTATACAGACAAGTAGGAAGCGTAGCCCGCAAAAGAGGCAGCACGAGTGACGCGTGAAATACGGCGTCGTCTATGGCGGCCTTAGCGGTCCACACAGCACCCATTTAAGGATCAGCGACACTGGAGGAGGCCACAGTGGGCAGTGCCCTCATAGCGTGGACTGCGTTGAGGCCTGCGGCGACGTGGGTGACGCTGGCGAGGGCGGCGATGCGGGCGACGCGGGCGACGTCGGCGCGAGCGCGTCGGTCTCGATGCGGCGCCGCTCGTTCACCTGCTCGAGCAGGGCCTCCTCGAGCGCGGACTGCGACACGGAGTTGTCGCTGAACGAGCTCGAGAGCTCGGAGCGCCGCGACTCGACGCGCGCGGCCGGCACAAACGCGTCCATGCTCGAGTCGCTCTCGCTCTCGCTGGCGCTGCCGGCGAGCAGCGGCGCGATGCGCGACGTGCTCAGCAGCCGCCGCGACGGCACTGGCGCCACGTCGCTGCCGCTGTCCTCGAACTCGTCGAGCGACAGGCTGCCGGCGGGGCTGCCCGGCGCCGTCGCGCTGGGCGGCGACTCGGGCGACGCCGCGCGCCGCAGCGCCGGCAGCGGTGCGCCCGGCAGCGGCGCGGCGGCCGGCGGCATATTGATCTGCGACATCTTGCGCCGCAGCAGCCCAAGCTCCTTCTCGTAGAGCCACGCCGCCTGCTGCAGAATGTACACGAGCGACACGTCGAAGTGCCGCGCCAGCGCCGCCCAGTCGAGGTCCGTGCTCGACGCCCGCAGCATGCCCCACAGCTCGCGCTCCTTGGCTGCCGTCCACCGCACGAGCGGCGGGTCCTTAATGCCTTCGCGCGGCCGCGCAAACCGCAGGTACACAACAACGCGCGGCATCTCGAGGAGCTGCGTAAGCGGCCGATGCGCGACCTACTTAGGGGCCGCACCAACGGCACTCCACCTCGCACCCCGCCTTGCACTCCACTGGGCAGCGATGCAAATTAGAGAGTGATAACATGTTCAATGTTGTTGCCAAGTAGTTATTTTCTAGTGTTGTTACTGTACAGGGGCCCATCTATATACAAATCTACGGGCGCGGCCCCAGGCCGAACTCCTTGAGCACGCCGCGCACGTCGCCAAAGGCGTCGCGCTCGCCCATCATGACGACGGTCGGCTGCGAGCCCGTGAGAATCTTCTGCGCCACGCGCTGCAGGTCGCGCACGCTGAGGCGCTCGATCTTTGCAACCATGGCGTCGACGCCGAGCTTCGTGCCGTTCATCTCGACCTGGCGGCCGGCGTCCTCGAGCTCGACCATGCGGCTCTCGAGGTTCATCATGAGCTGCGAGCGCAGCTGGTTCTTCGCGCGCTCGACCTCGACCTTCGTGAGCTTGTTCGGCGTGAACAGCAGCACGAGCTGCTGCGCAATGATGTATGGAATGTACGCAGCCGCCTCGGGGATGGCCGAGCAGGTGATGCCGAACAGCCCGTCGTCGCTGTACGCGTGGTTCACGGCAAGACAGCTCTCGACGTACCCGTACTGGTTCAGGACCTGCGTGTAAAGGCGCGAGTACATGCCCTTGCCGGGCCCGCCGGCAGAGAACGACCCGCCGCCGCCCAGCAGCGTCTGCAGCGTCGCCACGGCGTACACGTCGTCGTCGTTCACGCCGGCGCCGCGGAACAGCACCTGGCAGTGGTAGAACTGCGGCAGGTTCCCGACGGGCGGCGGCAGCGGCACGCACACGTCGCCGCCGACGTAGTCGCTGCGCGCCGTGTCGAGCGGCGGCGCCGCCGCCTGCGCGCGGAACCCGCCAAAGTGCTCGTTCGCGAGCTCGAGCGCCTGCTCGTGCGGCAGCCCCAAAAACGCCAGCGTCACGTTCTCGGGCCGGTACATGAGGTGCCGGTACTGCCACACGGCGCCGGGCGTCACGAGCGGCAGCCGCTCCTGCGGGCACACGAGCGGGTTCCCCAGCCGGTTCGCATAGGCGGCCTGGTGCGCGAGCTCGGGCAGAATCATGTCCGGGCTGCGCGCAATCTCCTCGATCTCGTACTGCGTCGTGACGACCTGCTCAGCAACCTCCTCAGGCGTGACGCGCGGCGCCGTGATCGTCTGGGCAATGAGCTCCGTCATGCTTCCAATGTCGCGGTGGAACGTCGACGCCTGGTAAATCATGGTCTCGCGCGACGACGTGCACTGGTAGTTCCCGCCCAGCGCGAGGAGGCGCTGCTCCATCTGCTCCTGCGAGAACTTCGCCGTCGACTTGAACGACAGCCGGTCCACAATGTGCGACAGCCCGCTTAGCTCGGCCGGCTCGAACCGCGAGCCGGCCTTCACGTAGGCGCCCATCGCCGCGAAGTGGCACGGCAGCGGCGACGTCACGACCTTCACGCCGTTGTCGAGGCGCACAATCGGGTACTCCACGCTGTCGCGCCGGGCCGCCGACGTGCTGAACCGCCGCGCCGCGGACCGCACTCGTGCTGCGCGCGAGACGAGCGCGCTCATGGTGAATGGCTAGAAAAGTGGTTCTCGTTTTTGGTGGGGCCGCCGCCGGTGACAAAGACAAGCCGCACACCATATTGCCTGGACCGCGGGCGATGGCCCAGCGCGCCGCGCAGTGGCGTTCGTGCACTAGTATGAGCGTGCTCTAAGGACACTTTTTGTGGCTCGTTTTCGTTTTGGGGGTTAAGGCAGTGCGCCGCGCCGGCGGCGGCCTTAGAGCGGAGACTCCCTATAAAGAGGCGGCTGTTCTCAGGACAGACTAAACTGGACGCAAAGCTCGCAATATTAATTAGAGGCTGGAGTATACGTACGAGGAAAACCGACTGAACGCAAGTTAGCACTGAGAGAGGGCAGCACGCGCGACGAAGTCCGGCGGTTCGCCCTAGTATCGTGCGCAGCGGGAGCTTGACACGGCGCTCGAGCCGAACAGAAATAAAGGCGCCAGCTCTAAATGGGTAGTTGTGTCCGTAGTCCAGGCGGCAGCTGGCTAACAAAAGGTTTCAGTCAATCTGGGCTAGCCGCGACATCCCGTATAGGTATGCTTAACGGCTCATTCTCTCAGCTGCGGCCAAACCCAGGTGAATACAAGACTTCCCGTCCGATCAGTCCTATTTAAACACCTGAGGGCCTTACCAAGTATTGTAGTGGGAGACCATACGAGAACAGAAGGTGCTGCAGTTCTTTTTTCCTTTGATTTCTTTAATTTTTGATCCACAGCGCTAATGTGCAATAGGCGCGCTGCGCCGGCCGCCTCAATGCCTGGCGGGCGAGAAAGCGGTTAAGTACTTGGCGAGTTCATAGCCAGCGCGGCAGCCATAACGAACTGTACGGGCCCTTTGCTGTCATACATTATCATACGAGTATGCAGAGCCGCATTTAACAAAGCAAATCAAAATTGGGCTAAACTAGGCCGTTTGTGGCATTTGCAGCGTTTGTGGCATTTGCATCGTATGCGGCTTCGCGACGAGCCCATTGTGGGCGCGCGGCCGGCAGAACAAACCGAGCACGGAGTTCTGCAGCAGCGACTCGTTGCCGAAATCCCCGAGCCGCCACTGCAGCAGCGTGAGGCTGCCTGCGCTGAGCAGCGACAGCCCGAGCAGCGCGACCATGACCATGTTCGAGTCGCGGTACGCGCGCGCCATGTCGGCCGGCCAGCCCTTGTAGAGGGCGTACGTGGCCGTGACGGCACCTAAGTTCCCCAAAGCCGAGACGACGGCCGACGCAGCGGCGGCGCCGAGGTCGCCGTGGCGCCGCCCGAACACGGTCGAGCTCCACGACATGGTGATGGGCACGGTCGGGCCGATGCCGAAGCCGACGATGAGCAGGCCGCCCCACTTCGACCACGCATTCTGTGCGTACGTGGCCACGAACAGGCCGACAATCGTGATGATTACGGCCAGCGCGAACACGGCGCCGCGGCGCCGCGGGAAGCGGTCGGCCACGGGCGTGAGCAGGAGGATGCCGCCCGCATCGAACAGCCAGATCGGCGCCGTGAGCAGGCTCAGGTCGAACGCGCTGATCGTGGGCATCATGCGGCGGATGATGACGCTCGAGTACGACTGCAGGCCGAGCGCCATGCCGATGATGCCGAAGTACATGAGCACGAACGGCCACAGGCGCACGTCGCGCAGGATGCGCGCGAGGTCCAGCCAGCCCCACACGCGCGCGCCGCCGGCGTGGCGCTCGGCCATGTCCTGCGCATACAAAGCCTCGTTGGCGTCGCTCAACGGGTAGCGGCCCATGCCGAGGCGGCGGCACGCGCGCGACAGGCGCGACGGCCGCGTCGCGAGCTGCCGCGGGCGGTCCGGCAGCCACCAGAAGCCGACAATGCCCACAAGCATCGTCACGCACCCGTATATCAGAAACATCCACTCGTAGCCGGGCCAGCCGCGGATGCCGTCCATGCGCTGGAACGCGGCGCCGAGCAGGCCAGCTACGGCCGACGAGATCTGCGTCGCCGTGTAGTAGAGACCGACGCGCTTCACGGCGCGGTCCGCGGGGTACCACATCGAGATGTAGTACGCCATGCCCGGCCAGATGCCGGCCGTGAAGCAGCCCGTCAGGAACCGCAGCGCAATGATGCTGCCCGCGCCCGTGGCCGCCGCAAAGCACGCGTACACGAGGCCGACGGTGATGACGATGCGCGCGAGCCAGAGGTGCGCCGACACGCGGCTCATCACGAGGTTCATGGGCAAATCGAACAGAATGTACCCGACGTACTCGAGCGACGTGGCCAGCGACGTGTCGTTGTCGCTGAGCCGCAGGTACTGGGCCAGGCTGTGGCCGTTGCTCGAGTTCATGGTCAGCGAGTTCCCGTACGCAGCGCCGCCGTAGCTCGTCAAAAAGTAGAGCGTCCACAATGCGGGGATGATGCGCAGGTCCAGCTTCCAGTAGACGCGGTCCACGGCGCGCCGGTCCTCGATAACAACACCAACCGCCACGTCCGCGCCAGCCTCCGTCGCCGCCTTGTCGCTCTTGTCGTCGCGCATGCGCGGACAGGGCGGCTCCGCGCTGCCGCCGTTTTCACATGGGCTCACAGGAAGCAGGGCAAGGGGCTCCTTCATGGGGCTACTGCGATAAGATACGGCGTTGCTAAGCGACGCGCTGCGACGCGCTGCGACGCGCTCGTCCAAACGGCGCTGCGACGTAGCTGCTGCAATTACAAACGAGAACTAGGCCCAGGCGGACACGGCGGGCCGCACAAACCGCGTCGTCTTGCCGGCGCTGGCCTGCCTCTGCCGCGCGTGCAGCACTGCCTCCTATCTTATCGGACCAAACCAGGGCAAGGGCCGCACCGCCGAGGCGAGTGCTGCGAGTAGGCGCACCATTTGGCCGGCAGGTTGGCCACAGCCAGCTCCCATCCCCCCGACACTGCGAACGTCATTAGTGACCTCATTAAACCTAGCTTCTATACACATCTAGTTGATGAGCCGGTGCTCAATGCCCTCGAGCTTGTGCGCCAGTGCCATCGTGTACTCCATGAACGTGAGCGACAGAATCGTGTGCGGGCCAATGCGCGTCGCGTTTGCGCCGAAGCCCTTGTACAGGGCCATGACGCCCTCGCTGCGGACCGTCTTCACAATGCAGTCCCACACGTTCTTGTAGAGGTCGCCCTTCTGGTTGTACATGCGCGTCATGATCACGTCCGGCGGGCTCATGACCACGGACACGCCGACGCCGGCGCATACGCCGGCCGACAGGAAGCGGGCCGGCGACTTCGGGTCGACGAGATGCAGCTCGTCAATGAGCTGGCCCGACGCGTGGTAGATGGGCAGCTGCACGCTCGAGCCGATGGACGTGCGCAGCGCGGCGGCACCAATGCCGCGGAACATCTCGCCCTTCTGGTGCAGGCTGCGCAGGGCCTGCACAATGCCTGTGTAGTGCGTCTGCTCGCCAACGGCCATTGTCGGCGAGTACGACTGCATGCGCACCTTGATGAGGTAGAACGGCGAGCCCAGAACGGCGCCAAGCGCACCCGTCAGCGCGCCAACGCCCATGTCGATGGGCGCGCTGCGCACGGCCGCGTCCTTGCCGAGCAGGCCGTAAATGACCCGGCGCCCCGGCTCGTAGAACCCGAGGCGCGACCCGTTCAGCATGACCTGGTAGATGTACGCCGGCGACAGCCCGCTCTGGATGCCGCGAATGCCCTCGTGCCGCACAATCACCTTGATGCTTTGCAGAATGCCGCGGTAGATGCGCGGCGTGTCGGCCGAGCGCTTCGCAAGCTCGCCCTGCAGCTGCAGGCGCGTCTTCACAACCTCGAGCGGGTTCGTGACCGTCACGGCCATGCAGGCCGCAGCGGCCCCGGCGGCAAAGCTGCTAGTCGTCGATATGCTGCTCATCGGCGGGTCCAGCGGGCCAAGAAACTGTCACGCAGCGGCCGGTATCGGCGATGCGTCTTTTTTCAGATCCCGCTGGATCATGTGATCCTCATGTGGGCCAGGCAGCAGCAGTGCTGGAGTGCTGGCGTGGCCCTCGGCGGCAGCGCCTGGCGCGCGCTAATTTAGCGGCACAGCGCCTGCTCAGAACGGAACCGGTGCTATAGCCGGGCAGAGTGAGACCGCGGGTATGAGGAGCCGATTTGCGCTGCTGCGGAGGCAGCGGCGAGATGGCCGACTGCAGCAGCCGCCGCAGCAGCAGCAGCAGCGGTATGCAGCGTGCCGACGTAACGGTTTATTCACTACATACGGCGAGTAGGGCAGGCGCGTCGTCATGGCGACTCTCATTTAAATTCGTGCTGCGCGCGTCACGTAAATAGGCGGGCATTGCGCACGCAGGCACAAGCATGCGCCGCCTACGCCCACTTTATTGGCCAGCGCCACCGCCACAGTGCTCGCGCGCGGGCCCGTGCTGGCGCGCGGTACAGTGCTGGCGCGTACAGCCGCGTCTCCCGCTTGCGCGTGCCGCGCACACGCCCGCGCCGCCGGCCGACGCAAATGCGCGCGGCGCCGTCGTGCAGATCGGCCTCGAGCACTGGAAACAGGCAGCGTCGCGTGGGGCGCCGCTGCCGCCGCTGCCGCCGCTGGCGCCGGCCGAGGCGGACGGCAAGGCCGCGAAGGGCGCGACGATGCTGAAGTACATTGCGCAGATGCAGGAGCGCTACGGCGACGCCGTCGTCCTCACACAGGTCGGCAGCTTCATGGAGCTCTACTTCGACCAGGCCATCGAGTACGCGAGCCAGCTGCACATCAAGCTCGCCCGCAAGAACCAGCGCAACCCAGTCACGGGCGACGCGTACGTGCCCATGGCCGGGTTCCCGCTCGCCCGCCTCGAGTACTACGAGAAGATCCTTGTGCAGGACCTCGGCAAGACGGTCGTCGTGCTTGCGCAAGACGCAGAGGCCGTCGTTAGCGGCGGCCAGGAGCGCGACAAGCGGCCCGTCGAGCGCATCCTCACAAAGGGCACGCTCCTGGCCGAGTCGTTTGTGCCCGAGGACGTGAGCAACTACTTGCTGGCCGTGCACGTCACGAACGCAAAGAACGTGGCCCTCGCCTGGGTCGACCTTGCCGACGGCGTGGCCCGCTACACCGTAACGGACATGGCCGAGCTCGGGAACGAGCTCGCGCGCGTGAACGCGAGCGAGGTCGTCCTAAACGGCGACAGCGCCACGCCGGCGCTTACGGCCGCCGTCGAGCGGTTTGCGCCGCGCGCCGCGCACGCGACATTCAAGTTCCCGCCGGCAGACTGGTGGTCCGCCCACAAGTCCTCGCTGCAGCGCTACAACATCGACGCGCTGCCACCGCCGGCACGCAAGGCGTTCACGGGCCTCACGGCGTACATCGAGAAGTGCATGCCGGGCTCGTCGATCGAGCTCGAGCCGCCCGTCGTCTGCAACCGCGAAGACTTCATGCAGCTCGACCTGAACGCGCGCAGCGCCCTGGACATGCTCGTGCGCACAGGCACGCACGGCCGCCCGGCCGAGGAGGGCTCTCTTCTTAGCGTGATCCGGCGCACGCGCACGGCGTCCGGATCGCGTCTTTTGCAGGAGTGGCTCATGGCGCCGCTCGTCTCGCCCAGCGCCATCCGCGCTCGCCAGGACCGCGTCCAGCTCTTTATGGACCAGCCCGCCTCCGTGGCGTCTATTCTGCGCAGCTACTTGGGCGAGCTGCCGGACGGGCCGCGCATGCTGCAGAAGATCTCGCTGCGCCGGCTCGACCCCATGGACCTCGTCACGATTGCGAACTCCGTTATGACGCTGCGCAAGCTGAAGGAGTTCGCAAACAGCCTTGAAAACGGGCACGAGCTCTTGCCGAACATGGACGAGCTGCTGCGGGGGCCGCTCAAAACGGCGAAGGCCGTTTTGAAAGCCATAAATATCGAGGGCATCACAAACCGAGCCGACGACGACATGCGGGACGCGTCGGACGTGGCGCCCGCGACGCCCGCGAATGACTTGCTCGCCGCAAGGTCGCAGCGCTCACTACCGCTCGCGTCACTGCTCAAAATGACCTCCGAATACAAGTCCGTTTTGCTGCCGACCGTGTCAAAACGGCTGAAGGAGCTGCACAGCCAGCTCGATGGGTTCCAGGACCGCTACGAGCAGATTAGCAGCTCCGTTGTTGAGAAGTTCGGCGCGAACGCGAGCCTACGCTGGCACAAGCAGCACAAGTTCTGCGTGCACGTCAAGACGCCGAACCCCGTACTGGACAGCATTCGCCGCGGCGAGACGGCGGGCCGCGTCATCACGGAAAACAAGGGCGCCGCCTACGTTGCGAACGACGAGTGGCGAACTCTGGGCATGGAGTGCATGCAGTTCAACGAGGACCTGCGGCTCGAGGAGCAGCGCCAGCTCGAAAAGTTTCGACAGGACTTTGTGAAAAACCACACAACAAGCCTGCGCAAGGCGTACGCGCTCGTCGACGAGGTCGACGTGCACCTGTCGCTGGCCACGCTGGCCAAGGAGAAGCGGCTCGTGCGGCCGAGCGTTGTGGACGACTCGAGCGTGTTCGACATCCGCCAGGGCCGGCACATCACGGTCGAGGCCGGCATGGCCGTCGGCGGCCACGCGACGCAGGACTTCGTTGCGAACGACTGCGTGCTCACGGCCGAGCAACCCGTGTCCATGATTACGGGCCCGAACATGGGCGGCAAGTCCACGTACATCCGGCAAGCCGCTATTGTGACGCTTCTGGCCCATATCGGCAGCTGGGTGCCCTGTAAAAGCGCTGTTATTGGCGTGGTTGACCGCATCTTTTGTCGCATTGGCGCGGGCGACGATCTCTACCGCGGGCGCAGCACGTTCATGCTGGAGATGCTCGAAACCGCCACCATTTTGAACCACGCAACTCACAAATCGCTCGCCATTCTCGACGAGGTCGGCCGCGGGACCTCGGTGAAGGAGAGCGAGGCCATCGCGTTTGCTACAATCAAGCACCTTGCGCACGAAAAGACGTGCCGCACGCTGTTTGCGACACACTACGGCAGCGAGATTTGGGAGCACCTCGCGTCGCCGAAGGGCATGGGGTCCGCGCAGGCCATTCAGTGCCTGCAGTCGAGCGCAGCCGTCGTTGATGGCGAACTCGAGTTCGACTATGCGCTGCGCCCGGGCATTTCGGAATCGTCCTGCGGGCTGCTCGTGGCGCAGATGGCGGGGTTCCCGCCTGGCGCGCTGCAGGACGCGAAGGCGATCGCCTCGGCCTAGTTACGAAATGGCATCGCGGCGCACCTTGAAGGCCTTACTGACAGTTTTTTTGGCTTCGTCTTGTATTATACAGTAGCTCCAAAAGTGAACACTTGAATCTCCTAATTAGGCGGGCGGCCGGCGCGGTTCGCGCATTATTGATAAGAGCGAGCTCGAGCTCTTGAACGCTACGAATTTGCAAAGCTAAATTTACCTATTTTGCAACAATTAATAAGAGCTAGTACGACTGGCATCTAAGACCCATGATGCAGCGTTCGTCATGATCACTTTTTCTCTTCGGCGCCGTTATAGAGCCGCGGCCGTTAGAGCCGTTTGCGGCCGTGCACGCTTATCGCCTCGGGCCTCCTAAATGACGCATAACCCGCCCTTGCCCTTGCCCTGCCATTTACGGGTGGCCCAGATCTGCACGGTCTTTTTCATCTTCCCCACCTCTCAAAAGCGTTTGCTTCCGCTCGGAATTCCGCAACCCCGGCAAGTTGATTCCGGCTCAGGCGAACGAGAGAAGGTTGTGCTGGTCGGAGTTTGAAGCTAGTGGAGTGGAATGGCCGACTTTAACCGTGATTATGACAATAGCGTAAGCGTGCGAGAGGCCGACGCGTGCGAGCCTGCGCCCTTGGGCGCGTCCTCGGGCGCGCCGGCCGAGAATGCGGGGTTGCCAGCCGAGAATGCAGGGGCGCCAGCCGAGAAGGAGAAGTCGAACGAGCTCGCGTGCGGGCCGAACGGCGAACCGCTTGCCGAGCAGCCGCTCGCGCACGAGGAGGACGAGGACGAGGATTTCTGCGACTCGGCGTCCATGTTTGCGAAGCGGCTCGACGCAACGATCCCCGACGGCGGGCCGAAGGCGTGGGCCGTCGTGCTCGGGTCGTTCTGCGCCATGGTGATCACGTTTGGCGTGTCGAACGGCACGGGCACGATCCAGGACTACCTGCTGAAGCACCAGCTAAGCGACTACTCCGAGTCCGACGTGGGCTGGATATTCTCGGTGTGGCTGTTCTTCATCTACTTCGGCGGCGTGCAGACGGGGCCTGTGTTCGACGCGTACGGCCTGTGGCCGCTGCTCATTCCGGGCTGCATTGGCTGGATTGCCGCCCTATTTATTCTCAGCGTGTGCAAAGAATACTACCAGTTCATACTCGGGTTCTCCGTGCTGGGCGGGCTCAGTGCGTCCATGCTGTTCAACCCGGCCATCACGGTGCTTGGCCACTGGTTTCTGCGGCACCGCTCGCTCGTCACGGGCTTCGCTGCCGCCGGCGGCTCGGTGGGCGGCATCTTCATTCCGCTCATGCTGCAGCACCTGTTTCCGCAGATCGGCTACGGCTGGTCCATTCGTGTGCTCGCGTTCATCCTCATGGCCCTGGCCATTATCTGCTGTCTCACGGCGCGCAGCCGCCACATGAAGCGGAAGGTGCACTGGCGCGAGGCGTTGATCGACCTGCGCAGCCTGCGCGACCCCGACTTCTGCTTCTGCTGCATCGGCGTGTTCCTCGTCGAGTGGGGCGTGTTCGTGCCCATCATCTATCTTGTGAGCTATGCGCGCGCGCAGGGCCTGTCCAGTGCGTACGCGAACGCGCTGCTCGCCTACCTGAACGTGGGTTCGTGCCTCGGGCGCATTGCCCCGGGTACGTGGCCGACCGGCTCGGCAACTATAACGTCACGATCATCACGAGCGCCATGGCCGGGATCATCTGCATTGCCCTGTGGATCCCGGCCGGCACGTCCAAGGCCGGCGTCACGGTGTTTGCCGTGCTCTTCGGGTTCTGGAGCGGCTCCACAATCTCCCTCGTGCCCGTCTGCGTGTCGGCCATCTCCACAACCGCAAACTACGGCAAGCGCTACGGCACGGCCTACTCCATTGCCAGCATTGCCGCGCTCACGGGCCTGCCAATTGCGGGCGCCCTAACGGCGCATAATTACTTGGGCATGAAGATCTTCTCCGGCGTCGTGTACATAGCCGGCGCGGCAATGTTCGCCATTGCGCGCTGGATTGCCGTCAAAAAGAAGCTCATTTTCTGAGCACGCAGCCCCAATTTTGTGTAGCTATAGTCTTAATGCAGCCGTGCCTGCCGCACGTGGGGTACCCTCGTATGCAGTTACCCTCGATTGCAGAACCCTCGTATGCAGTGGCCTCTGTTGCATGGTCCCGGGTTCTCGCGTCAAAACACGTCCGTACCTGGACGCAGCCCCGGCGTGGGAAGGCCTGGCTTTTTCATGCGTGGGCGCAAACTTGGCCCAGAACAGCCATTTCAAATATCGGATGCCGAGTCTGCGCAACTATCGGCACACAGGAAGCGCTCATGGCCGGGAGCATGTCCCAGGGCAGATTCAGATACAAACCTTGCCTTACAGTTTAACCGCGCGCAGACAATAGCGCCCTTGCCCAATTACAGAACGAGCATGCATAATGATGCATTTTCCACGTCCGCCCCCCACCCCACCAAGAATTCTGGTGCTTTCTCCGCGCAAATTAAAACACACTGCACTTTTTGAGAACAGCAACGCACTCGGCGGAACTGGCAAGCAGTCTACGGAATGGCGTCGCTTTCGCACGGCGGATCCGACGGATGCGTAGTGGCCGAGAGAACCGCCCTGGACGCGTGGCACGAGGGCGTCGAGCCGGGCGCGACAATTGAGGAGCCCAATCACAGTAGCGAGTTTGAAGTGACCCTTAGCGATGATGCAGAGAAGCAGGAGTACGCTACGGACGGCGGCCTCGACGCGGCGCGTCTCGATGAAACAGACGGCTCTCAACCCTTTGCGATGGAGGACGAGGACGACGACTTTTGCGACTCGGCAGCAACCTATGGCCAGCGGCTCGAGGCGACCATTCCTGACAGTGGGGCCAGGGCTTGGCTCGTAGTGCTTGGCTCGTTCTGCGGACTCGTTATTAGCTTCGGCTTGACGAATGTAACTGGCACGATCCAGGACTATCTTTCGCGAAACCAGCTGCGCGGGTACTCGGAGTCCGAAGTGGGCTGGATCTTCTCGGTGTGGATGTTTTGTATGTTTCTGGGCAGCGTTCAGACGGGTCCCTTGTTCGACGCGTACGGGCTCGAGCCCTTAATTGTCCCTGGCTGCATACTCTGGGTCGCATCGTTGTTCATTCTGAGCGTGTGCAAGGAGTACTACCAGTTTATTCTGGGCTTCTCCGTGCTGGGCGGCTTCAGCGCGTCAATGATTTTCAACCCTGCAATAACCGTTATTGGCCACTGGTTCCTCAAGCACCGCTCGCTCGTTACGGGAATTGCCACGACTGGTGGCTCCGTGGGCGGAATATTCATGCCGGTCATGCTAGAAAGGCTGTTTCGGCAGATTGGCTACGGATGGAGTATTAGAGTACTGGCCTTCATCATCCTTGGGCTCAGTATTGTCTGCTGCATGACAATGAAAAGCCGGCATATGAGGCGCAAAGTCGACTGGCGAGAGGCGGTCCCCGACCTCAGGAGCCTGCGCGACGCAGACTTCTTTTTCTGTTGCCTAGGCGTGTTCCTCGTGGAGCTAGCCCTCATGGTACCGCTGTTCTACATTGTCGCATACGCCCGTGCGCAGGGGCTTTCGGAAGGGTACTCGAACGCACTTCTTACCTACCTAAACGTGGGCTCTCTTGTCGGACGAATTGCACCCGGGTATTTCGCTGACAAGGCTGGTAACTACAACGTAACGATCCTCACAAGCGCCATTACAGGGATCACCTGCATTGCCCTATGGATTCCAGCCGGTACAACGAAGGCCGGCGTGACCACATTTGCCGTGCTGTTTGGGTTCTGGAGCGGCTCTACCGTTTCGCTGACGCCCGTGTGCGTATCGGCAATTTCCACAACAGCGAACTACGGCAAGCGCTATGGCACGGCTTACTCTATAGCCAGTATTGCTGCCCTGATTGGTCTGCCAATCGCCGGCACCCTAACAAAACACAACTACATCGGTCTGAAGATATTCGCAGGTGTGGCGTACTTGGCCGGCGCGACAATGTTTGCCGTCGCGCGGTTCATCGCAGTCAAAACTAAGCTTGTTTTCTGAATAGACCTCGAAGTTAGAGATGCTTCATGTTTACTTTTGAATTTATGACTTGTACCGTTAAGATGCGGATCTGGTCTGCCAATTGCCGGCGGCCTGACGGCGCACAATTGGATGGGCTTGAAGATGTTCTCGGGCGCTGAAGACAAACAGGCGCGGCAAGATTTTGTCCCAGCACCCTGAATTACAGTAAAGAAGAAGCTTTTTTTTTCTTGAGCATACGTCTAAAACTCGTCTTATCTGTGTATGTAGTCCTGGAGTGCCTTCATGCCTTCTCTATCTCACGTGTACCTCTAACCCTCTCGGCTGCCTTTCCGTTTGCATGACCCGGGCACTCAGTGAAGAAGTATTCGTAACAGCACGCAGCGTCCACGTGGAAACGCAGGCCTTTTTCATGTGCAGTCACAGGTGTGCACTAGATATAGGCCGCGCAGGCATCGGGTGCCAAGCTCGCTGCATCTGCTCACGCAAACATTGCCACGCTTGCCGGGCGCATGAACGGGGGGTAAGTGCAAACCTTAACCTCACACAGGCCATCCGCGCGGAGACAACCCATTGCCCGTGCCCTATTGCGGAACGAGCATGCATAATGATACATTTTCGACCCCCATCCAAATTCTGGTACTTTCTCCGCGTGATTTAAACAAAGCCAGGAACGGCACGGAACAGCAAAGGCCTCGGCTTGGTTTGTGATCAGTCGAGGCAATGGCTCCAGATTTGCACTGCGACGCTGACGGGTGCGTCGTAGTAGTGAAAAGCGCGGCGGGCTCGTGCGCCGCGAACTGCGCGCCTGCACGCGCAATTGAGGAGCCACCTTACAACGATAAGCTCGAGGTAGCACTTGAGAACGACATGGAGAAACAGTACAATGCAGATGACGGGTTCGGCGATACGCGCCCCGACGCTACAAGCGGCTTTCAGCACTATGCTACAGAGGACGAGGACGACGACTTCTGCGATTCAGCATCGACGTACGGCAAGCGGCTCGAGGCGACCATTCCCGATGGCGGAGCCAGGGCTTGGCTCGTAGTGCTTGGCTCGTTCTGCGGGCTTGTTATTAGCTTTGGCCTGACGAACGCAACAGGAACGATTCAGGACTACCTGTTGCGGAACCAACTGAGCGGGTACTCAGAGTCTGACGTGGGCTGGATCTTCTCGGTGTGGATGTTCTGCATGTTTCTGGGCAGCGTTCAAACGGGCCCCTTGTTTGATGCGTACGGATTGAAGCCCCTCATCATTCCGGGGTGCATTGTGTGGGTTGCGTCGCTATTTATTCTGAGTGTCTGCAAACAATATTACCAGTTCTTCTTGGGGTTCTCCGTGCTGGGCGGCTTCAGCGCCTCAATGATATTCAACCCTGCAATCACCGTTATTGGCCACTGGTTTCTAAAGCGCCGCTCTCTAGTTACGGGAATTGCGACGACGGGCGGCTCTGTGGGCGGCATCTTCATGCCGCTAGTGTTAGAACGGCTTTTCCCGCGAATCGGCTATGGATGGACGATTAGAGTGCTCGCGTTCATCATCCTGGGGCTCAGCATCGTCTGCTGCATGACGATGAGAAGCCGACATATGAGGCGCCAGGTCGACTGGAGAGAGGCCGTTCCTGACTTCAGGAGCCTGCGGGACCCCGACTTCTTCTTCTGCTGCTTTGGCGTGTTCCTCGTGGAGCTGGCTGTGATGGTGCCTCTCGTATACATTGTCACGTATGCGCGGGCGCAGGGGCTGTCGGGCGCGTACTCGAATGCGCTTCTTACGTACCTGAACGTGGGTTCTGTTGTTGGCCGCATTGCCCCTGGATACTTTGCCGACAGAGCTGGGAACTACAACGTGACGATCCTGACCAGCACAGTTACTGGTATTATTTGCATTGCGCTGTGGATTCCCGCAGGCACGACGAAGGCCGGCGTGACCACCTTTGCCGTGCTATTTGGGTTCTGGAGCGGTTCGACCATCTCCCTCACGCCCGTGTGTGTTTCTGCCATCTCGACAACGGCAAACTACGGCAAGCGGTACGGTACGGCATACTCCATTGCCAGTATCGCTGCACTTATCGGCTCACCTATTGCCGGTGCGTTAACGAACCACAACTATCTCGGACTGAAAATATTTGCCGGGACTGCGTACTTGGCTGGCGCGACAATGTTTGCTGTCGCGCGGTTCATTGCTGTGAAAAACAAGCTCGTTTTCTGACCGAATAGAACTGAACAACTGAACAGAACAGATCTTGAAAGGTACCTTTACTATGCGCTCCCTGAGTCTTAGACGCAAGCGCAGAGCTATTTTTGGATCTCTTTTAACTTATGCAAGCGCAGGGCGTGCGGCTTGTGCATAGGCGCTCTGATGACTTCAGGGTCCACGACCGTTTCTCGCTCTGCCGCACGCTGGTAACGGGCTTAGCGGAGGCAGGGGGTTATCGCCCCGCAGTGGTAGATTACCAAATAACAGTGAGCTGCACGGCATGCATATCTTGAAGACGAGATGACGCATAGGAGGGACGTTACCCTTATCACCAATGAAGCCCGTTGGGTAACATTTTCCTACTTCTGCAGTCTGTCCGTGGCTTGCCGTTCGGCAAGCGGCTCGAGGAGTCGATTCTCGAGGCCGACCGAACTCATGGCTCGTCGCGCTCGGCTCGTTCTGCGCGCTCGTCATTAGCTTTGGTGTAACGAATGCGACCGGCACTATTCAGGACTACCTGCTGCGCCACCCGTTAAAAGAGTATTTGGACTCGGATGTGGGCTGGGTCTTTTCGGTGAGGATGGTTTGTATGTTTTTGGGCAGCGTGCAGACAGGCCTGTGTTCGACGACTATGGCTTGTGGCGCTTCATTGTTCCGGGCTACAGTGTCTGGGCCGCGTCCTGTTTATTCTGAGTGTTTGCAACGAGTAATACCAGGGTTTCCTCGGGTTCTCCGTGTTGGGCGGGTTTAGTGCGTCCATGATCTTTAATCCGGCCATCACCGTGGTTGGCCACTGGTTCCTGAAGCACCGCTCGCATACTCAAATGCACTGCTCGCGTACCTCAATATCGCATCATTTGCAGGGCGGATTGCGCCGGGCTATTTTGCGGACCGTTTCGGGAACTACAACGTCACGATTCTCACAAGTGCCATGGCGGGCATTGTCTGAACAGCTCTGTGGGTTCCAGCCGGCACGTCGAAAGCCGGCATCACTGACTTCGCGATGCTCTTCGGGTTCTGCAGCGGCTCTACAATCTCGCTGCGTGTCGGCAATTTCGTCGATGGCGGTCTATGGCAAGCGCTACGGCACTGCGTACTCGATCGCGAGCATAGCCGCCCTCATGAGCCTGCCCATAGCAGGCGCACTGACCGACCATAACTACTTCGGCATGAAGATCTTCTCGGGGTCCTCGTACTTGGCCGGCGCTACTATGGTTGGTCTTACCCGCTGGATCAAAGTTAGAAAAGAGCTAGTTTTTAGAGCCGCCGATTGTGAATGGATTGTGAATGGATTGTGAATGGAGCTGCTATTAATTCAAAAAATAGAAAAACCAAGAGAAATAAAGTAAACGGTGTAGTGAGCATTCCTAAGACCTCAGGTTTCGTACGAGGTTGTGGCGCCTCTACGCAGGGCGTCCCAAACCGGAATTAGCGCAGGCGATCTTACTGCAACCCCATCCATAAGTAAGCAGCAGCGCGAGTGTCGCGACGGGCATGATCAAGCAGGGCGCAAATGCAGCGATGACCATTGCCGAGCGCGCGAAATGGTACGAGCTAGCGGCGCAGTCCGTGCTGCTAGCGCGGCTCAAAAAGTCTGGCCTGAAAGAGCTTGTGCTCGTAGGAAAGGCCGGGGACCGTGGCGTTGATCTCGCCGGCCGGTGGAAAGCCATGGACTTCGCCGTGCAGTGCAAGTCGTCGCCGACTAAAGCGACGCCGCTGCTGTGGCGTGAGCTTGGCGGAGTGCACTCGCAGCAGGCAAACCAGAGCCCGCTGCCGAGCCTCGTGGCTCTGATCAGCCCGCTGCCAATGACGAAAGCCGCGCATGCCGAGTTCACAGGATCAGCGTTACCGTTTATGCACTTCATTATGCCGCTAAATGCAGAAGTGCAGGTGCAGATGCCCATAAGTTCTGCGAGCCCGGTTCCTGCATTATCTGCCATCCATGTAAACGAGGCGGCAAAGAGCCTTCTCAGGAGTCAGGATATTCCAATCCCAAGAGTGCGGGCAAAACTATGACAATTTGTGCTCTTTATTTCTGAACACTGGTGCACTTATTATTATTACTGAAGTCTATCGCTCTGGCAGTAAGGGCACCGGCTCAGAATCTACGGCCTGAGGAACAAGATCTCGTGCCACGAGCAAGAATATCAGCTAGGTCGTCAGCTATAATGTACTGATGTGTGCCTGAAAAGTATATGGCGTTCACTTCGTACAGCTTCGTCCCTTCTTACAGCCTCACGCTGCAATACAGCTCCTAACTGTGTGCGTTCTTAAACGCTACTAGCCGCAGGCCCTTCATGACGATAAACGCACTATTACGCTACTGATGGTTCCGAATCTGGGCCAACTTTTGTCGTCTCTCATAAATGTATCTCAAAAGCTACTTTACATCCAGGCGCAGTCAAAAACTAGCGCAAAATACCTCACTGATTTTATTGTTTACTAGAAGCTTGCGTCAAGGACTTATAGTAGGTTCGCGTGCCCGCATTGTGCTCTATTCGCCGCGCTAGCGCCGCGCACGGCGCCCTTACCTCTGCTGAGAACCCGGACTGAGGACCCTAAATGAGGACCCTAAATGAGGCGTCTGCTTATATGCTGGCGGCGATCGACGCTAGCCGCCGGTTACCCTAACAGTGTGGACATACACGCGCGGCTTGTTTTTTTTGGCGATGCCTGTGCACACGTTCAAGGTAGCGAACGTGCACTGCTCGTCCTGCGAGTCCGACGTGCGGGCCGTGTTCAAGGACCAGGACCCGAACGCGGCCGTGTCATTCGTACAGGACGGCGAATCCGTGCAAGTAGCCGTTGACGGGCGCGACATCGATGTGGCGAAAGGGGTCCACACGCTGATCGACCACGGCTTCGAGGTGAAGAGCGTTGACCAATTGCCCTTCGTTGTGGCGTCCTCGCCGTCGGCGGCGGGCCGGCCAGCCTCGTCGAAACGCCTGTCTTTTTCGAAGCTGAAGTCGTGGATGAGCGGCTCCGACCTGTCGCTAAGCGAGCGGAAGCAGAACCACGCCGAGATCTGCGAGGCTTGCGGCGGCGACGAACTCGACGCCAATGATGCTGAGAACGGCGCGCCGCGCGAACCGCCCGCGTTCCGGGCCCTGTTTTCAGTGAAGGGCATGAGCTGCGCGAGCTGCTCCACTTCCGTGACGGGCGCTATTGCCAGCGCCGTGCCGAGCGCCCTTGACATCTCCGTGGACCCCATTAAGGGCGCCGCATTCGTGCTGCTCGCGGCCAAGGACGATGCGCAGCGCGTGATCTCCGCCATTGCCAGCGCCGGGTTCGAGGGCACGCTCACGGAAATCCTGCCGCTCGCTGCGCACAGCGTGAAGCAGTACAAGCTCATGGCGTCGATCAGCGGCATGACGTGCTCGTCGTGCTCCACGTCCGTGCACCATGCTCTCGAGGCGCTGCCGTTTGTGAGCGAGGCCCGCGTCGAGGCGCTCGACGGCAAGGCCGAGATCATCACGACGAGCAAGGCACCCGTAGCGCAGATTGTCGAGGCCGTCGAGGACGTGGGCTATGGCATCGAGATTGTGGGCGACTACACGGAGCTGCACTCGATGCAGGCGCGGCCCAAGGCGCGCACCATCACCTTGGAGGTCAGCGGCATCCACTGCGAGCGCTGTCCTGAGAACGTCATGAACGCGCTGCGCACCTACGGCGACGCAATGGAGATCGTGAACCCCGTCACGACGTCTACGCCGTACGTGAAGTTCACGTACTTGCCGTCGCCGCCGCGGCTCACGATCCGCTCTATCCTGCGCAAGGTCCGCGAGGCGAACCAGGAGCTCGACTTCTCTATCGTGCACCCCAAAAGCCTCGAGCAAATGGCCGCAGACAACATGCACGCCGAGAAGCGCGCAATTGTGCGGCGGCTAGCACTCGTGTCCGCAATCGCGTTGCCCACGTTCGGCCTCATGTTCACGCGCGAGATGCACAACTTCAAGCTCATGCTTCTGCTGTCCACGCCCGTATACTTCTTCGCTGCGGATATGTTCCATCGCAAGGCCATCAAGGAGATCAAAGCCCTCATCCACTCGCAAAGCCCAATAGGGAGAAGAATGCTCCACTTCGGCAGCATGAGCCTGCTCATGTCTTTGGGAACGTCCATTTCGTACTGGGCGAGCATTGCCGTCGTGCTTGTGGACCCCCACAGCGAGGACGTGTATTTCGACTCGGTTATCTTCCTGACGTTTTTCCTTTTGGTCGGCCGCTACCTTGACATCTACTCCAAGATCGAAACGGCGTCTTCGGTCTCGCTTGTGTCAAAGGTCCGCCCGGACACCGTCGATCTCTGGGACTCGACGACGGAGACGTCTAAGACTCTGCCGCTAGAGCTCATTGACGTTGGCGACTTGGTGGCTTTGAACCCTGGCGGCCGCTGTGCTGTAGACGGCGAAGTGATTCGCGGCGCCTCTGATCTGAACGAGAGTATGCTCACGGGCGAGTCCTTGCCCGTGCCGAAGAAAGTTGGAGACGAGGTTTATGCCGGCACGCTGAACTCAGGACAGCAGACGCTGATTCTGAAGGTGTTGGCCGTTGGCAAGGGAACTTTGCTTGATGACATCGTCGAAGCTGTGCGCAGCGGCCAGATGCAGCGCGCGCCCATCGAGAGGTATGTCGAGCAGTTCACGGGCGTGTTTGTGCCCATTGTGACCTATTTGGCTCTCCTGGTATGGCTGCTTTGGTACGTCATTACGCGGAACTTTTTGTGGAGCTCGGAGTTTGCGATTGCGACGTTTGTGGTCGCGTGTCCCTGCGGTATTGGGCTTGCCGCGCCGACGGCGCTGTACATTGGCAGCGGCCTTTCTGCAAAGTACGGGATTCTGGCCCGCGGCGGCGGCGAGGCGTTCCAGGAAGGTGCTCGCATGAACGTCATCTGTTTTGATAAAACGGGCACGATTACGAAGGGCGGAGAGTTGCGCATTGCCGACACTTCTGGTGCCGAGAGTGACGAGGCGGTCCAGCTGGCCGCGCGTCTAGAGATGGGCAGCACGCACCCGCTTGCTACGGCCGTTATTGAGTACGCGAAGGGTCGCAGCGTCACGAGCACGCGGTGCTCGGAAATCGTACAGGTCGAAGATAAGGGCCGCGGCATGTTTGCCGATGTGACGGCCGGAAAGTACGAGGGCAAAACGGCCGTGCTCGGGAATGAGCAAGTGATTAAGGAGGTCGCTAATGCCGAAATTACGAAGGAGCAGCAGAAGCTGTTGCAGCGCTGGAAGCGCGAGGGCAAGAGTGTAGTTCTGCTGGCCATCAAGAACGAGGGCGTCATTCTCATGCTTGCCATTGCCGACGAGCTGCGGCCCGAGAGCCGTGGCGTTATTCACACGTTGACGAAGCTCGGTATTCAGTGCTGGCTTATTTCCGGCGACAACGAGGAGACGGCTAGAGCCGTTGCGGCACAAGTGGGTATTTCCGAGGACCGAGTGATTGCTGGTGTGCTCCCGCAGCAAAAGTCGGATAAGGTGAAGTCGCTGCAAATGACGGCCGCAGCCCACGGCGCGTCGAGCCAGTATGGGCGGGCCATTGTCGGAATGGTCGGCGACGGGATCAACGACGCGCCGGCGCTGGCCACGAGCGACGTCGGCATTGCGCTGGGGCGCGGGGCCGACATTGCGCTCTCGAGCTCGCAGTTCATTTTATTGCGCGAGGACCTGCGCGCGCTGCCCGTGCTCATTGAGCTCTCGCAAGCAGTTATCCGCAAGGTCAAGATCAACTTCTTCTGGGCCGGGATCTATAACATCGTGGCCATCCCCGTGGCCGCCGGCGTGTTCTACCCCTGGACGCACTCGCGGCTCGATCCCGTATGGGCGTCGCTGGCCATGGCGCTGAGCTCTGTGTCGGTGATGACGAGCTCGCTGCTGCTGCGCCGGTTCCGGCCCAAGTCTGAATTATGAGAAACGACGCAACGCCAAAACGAAGTATACGTAACGAACGAGGTGCTAAATGAATTACCAGTAAACGAAACGACTTGAATAGGCCGGCGCTCAAAGAAATAAATGCATTCGTGTGAACGATGCGTTTGCAAGTATCGTAGATGCGTTCTTCGCTTCACAATCACAACTGCCCGTTTAAATAGATAATATGGCTACATACGAGCGGCGCCAGCGCCAATTACGTAGTAAGCAACGTGTGCGCGCGTCAGTCGACTTGTGCATGCAGGCAAGCAAACGCAAGCGCGTATCTAATCTGCGTATCTAAGCTGCGAACCGGAGCAACGACAGACCACAGGCTATGATCCAATAAAGAAGAAAATCTGAAGTCTTTATGACGCTATTTATAACGCTGAACTCAAAGTCTAAGCAGTTTATTTCTTGCCCTGGCTCGCGACGGCCGCAGCACCGGCCTCAGCCGCCTCGGGGTCAAGGTAGTACTTGGCCTTGATGGGCTTCATGTTGTCGTCGAGCTCGTAGACGAGCGGGATGCCCGTGGGGATGTTCAGCTTCGAGATCTCGCTGTCGCTGATCTTGTCGAGGTGCTTCACGAGGCCGCGCAGCGAGTTGCCGTGGGCGGCAATGAGCACGGTCTTGTCCTCGAGCAAAGTCGGCGCGATAACGTCCGTCCAGTACGGCAGGAAGCGGTCGATGACGAGCTTCAGCGACTCCGTGCGCGGGATCTCCTCCGTGGGCATGTTCCAGTAGCGCTCGTCGTGGACCTGGCTGAACTTGTCGTCGTCAGAGATCGTCGGCGGGGGCACGTCGAACGAGCGGCGCCAGGTCATGAACTTCTCGTCACCGAACTCCTCGGCGATCTGCTTCTTGTTCTTGCCCTGCAGCGCGCCGTAGTGACGCTCGTTCAGGCGCCACGAGCGCTGCACGTCGATCCACAGACGGTCGGCCTTGTCGAGCGCAATGTCAGCAGTCTGGATGGCACGGCTGAGCTTCGACGTGAAGAGGATGTCCGGCTTGTGCTCGAACTCCTTGAGCAGCTCGCCGGCGCGCTCGGCCTCCTTGCGGCCCTTGTCGCTGAGCTTCGCGTCAACCCAGCCAGTAAACAGGTTCTTGTCGTTCCAGTCGCTCTCGCCGTGGCGAAGGAGAATCAGGTAATGCGTCTTGCCGGCCATTTTTTGCTTCTTGGGTGCAGGGGTAGTCGACATGAGGATCGGCGCGCGGGTGATGTTTATATATGACGTACGGTTGGGACTTGGCAACGTTGCGATGTCGTAACGGTCGAAATTATATAATATTTAGTTAAGGCGCTCGCGGCGCGCGGATACGAGGCGAGGCGCTCGCGCGCGTCTCTATCTTATATGTACGAGCCATCTTTGGGCGCACCTCTGCATGCAGCAGCGAGATCGCCGCATGCAGGATTTGTATATATTTGTCTAATTGCGCGGAAATCCGGCAAGTGGCTGCCGTACTAGCACTCTAAACTCGGAACTCTCGTAGAATAGTTGAGTAGACATTAGGTTGTGGCTTCGCCATGATTCGCAGTGGTTATCTGCACCGTGCTCTGCCATCGACGCAGGCTGCTCAGAGCAGAGTGATTTACTAGTGATTTAGCGCCGAGGTTGTCAGTGAGCGAGCCTCCGTTGCGCGTGCGGGCGCGCGAACGAACTGACTAGCAGCGCTTTGCCAAAGCGACGAAACTACGGCATGGCCTGCAAAGCTTTACTTTAGAGGCAGTCTTTTTTTTATATGTACAGAACTAGTCAATGCTGTAATTAATCTACAAAGCCGGAAGGCCGCATTTACATTCCGCGGAACGTGTTCTTGCTGGCCTTGCGCAGCGACCCGTCGCCACGCGATGTCGACCGACCCGTGTCGACGCCCTCGGTCGGCTTGCGGAACTGCTTCTTCGACCGCGGCACGAACGAGAGCTCTGTGTCGCCCTTGTGCACGCGCAACGCGCTCGGCGGCCGCGGGCCCTTCTTGCCGGACCGGCGGTTCATCTGCTCGCCGAGCGTCATGTCGCCGCTGCCGGCATCAACGGCCATCATCTGCGGCCCATTCTCGAGCTCGCGGTTACGCTGCTGCTGCTGCTTCCGGCGCGCCTTCCGCTTCTCCTGCTGGCGCTTGTGCAACGCGGACTTCGGGTTCTTGTCGCCGTCATCGCTGCCGTCGTCGTCGTTGTCGTCGTTGTCGTTGTCGCTGCCGCGCTTGCGGTCCTCCTCTTCCTGCTCTGCAGCCGTCAGTGCGCGAGGGCCACTGCGCTCGGTCCGCGGCGCCTTTGGCAGCACGCCGGCCTTGCCGCCGTGCAGCAGGCGGTACTCGTAGCTGTTCTTGTCGATCTCGAACTCGGGGTCCTGGAACATGGCCTTGAAACGGTCGTCCACGTTGTCCTTGTTCTCGGCCGCGAACTGCTTGTTGACCTTGACGCTTTGCGCGGCGGCCTTGCCCGTGCTGCGGATGCGCGACTCGCGCTCCTGCTCAATCCGCTTGCGGATCTCGCGCTCGCGGTGCTCGCGGTACTCGTAAGGGTTCGAAATGAGTCGCGCCTGCTCGTAGAGACGCATATCAATGAAATAACCATGCATGTAGGCTCTGACGACGTTGCTGCCAACGAGGTGGTCGAGGCCGAGCTGCGTGAGCTCCTTGGACGTGACGAACTTGTAGTTCTCGTACACGCTCGTGATCGGCTTCTCCTCGAGCTCCTCCGTGATGTTGTCCAGGAACGAGCACCACCGTGGTGCGGGCCCGATCGCCGGCACGTAGTATGTGTGCATGGGCATGCCCTCGTTAGCCAAGAAAAACATGCCCGTGCCCGGAATGTGGGCGACGTCGTTAATGTCGACCGTTGGCTCGAGGGACGTGAATGGAGCGCCGTTGTTGCAGTCCCAGATCTTCACAATGCGCTTATCCGCAGACCACACCTTGTCGCTCGTCGACTGCGTGTCTACGTAGCCAATGCTCTGAATGGGGTATCCGTATCCCTGGTCCTTCGTCATCGTGGGCTGTGACATGCGCAGGTCATAGAGCTGCGTGATGCCCTCGAACGTGCCGGCGGCCATGCGCAGCCCGTCGGCGTGGAACGACAGCGCCGTGACGCCGCTGCCAATGCCGTGGCCCTGGCCACCAACACCAAGCGTGCCCACTTGCCGCCGTGACCGCGGGTCCCAAAACTCAACCGTGCCGTCCTCCGTGCCGCAGCCGACGAGGCCGTGCGCCGGATTCACGCGCACGACGTTCACGGCCTCGGCCTCGCACTCGAACGGCGATAGGAAGCGACCTTGGTCTATATTCAATCGGTAGAGCTCGCTGCCGCTGGCGGCGACGTACACGTCGCAGTTCGACCGGTTGTAGTCGATGCAGCGGCCGAACTTGGGGATGCGCGTGCGCGTGTGGATGCCGCCCTGCGCGTGGAACTCGATTGTGCGGTCGCTCTGTAAATGGACGGACTTCGTCCAGTCGTCACTGATCATGACGAAGTCCACGTTCTCAGAGTCCGTGTGGCGCTCGAACTTCATGCTCATTTGCTGGAAGTCGTAGACGTGGATCTGCGGCTTGTAGGTGCCCGTGGCCACGGCGTACTGGCCGTCGCGCGTGACCTTGATGCGATTAGACGCCTCCTCGAACTCGAAGTCCTGGATAAGCTGCACGCGGCTCTGGTATTCGGGGTCGTTCTTCAGCGACTGCTTCCGCTTCTTCACGAGCCAGTCTGGTAACGAGCGCGACGCATTGGACCCCGACACTTGATACACAGGGATATTCGCCCCTGGCGCACTTTTTAAAACCATCTTGCCGCCCGCCGAACTCGAGTTTCGTCGGCTCTAAGGTTTCACGTCCGCGCAGGCGCTTTTCAGGCCGATTTTTTATTGTTTCCCGCCAAATTATTATCTAATTTTTCTGGTCCCGGGGCGAGGGTAACTTCGAGCCATCCACACAGCCCGCTCACAAACCCTAGGCGGCCCCAAGACTGCGCGTAAACACGCGCAAGCTGTGGGCGGCGCCGCGCTTTTTATTCTTTATTTGTTTGGTGAATTTCATTTTGCTAGAATCGTTGCATCAATGTGGATAAATACGTTATGAAAGAACCTACGAATAGATGGGCCTAAATAACTTCAAGAGAATGACAATGCGGGAACGCTCATGTCAAGGTCCAGCTTTGTAGTGTGGTCGGAAAAGATGCTCTTCACACTCTCGGATGATGGGCTGCTGCTCTGCACATAGGCCCGCGGCTCTTTGTGGAGCTGCGTGAACGCGTTCGGCAATTCGTCGTGTTCGTCCTCGTCGTCGGACGAGTCCGTGATGTAGGCTATCTCGGAGCTGGATGTGCGGCTCAGCTCGTCTGCGTCGAACGTATGGGCAAGACGCGGGAGCACGGTGACGGGGCTGATCGACAGGACCTTGCGGCTCTTGTGCGTCGTCGTGGACTCGAGCGTGATCTCGACGGCCAAGTCAAAGCTGTGGGCGAATTCGTCGCACTCAAACGTCTGTGGCAGCGACGCGTGGTCGATCTGCACGTCGCGCGTGAACTTGTCGAGGTTTGTGATGCGCTGCAGCGGTATTGGCGGTTCGAGAACGGTGCTGCTGAGCAGCCATCGATGTGGAGGCAGAAACCGGTGCTGGCCGGCAATGCTGATTTCGGTCGTGTCGAGCAACAGCAGCCGCAGCCGCTTGGCGGCAAATGCTCGTGGGTGGCTACACTCAATGCACAGGCCGATGCCGGCCGATAGGGGCGACTGCGGCAACCCTGCCGTGGCGTGGGACGTGATGACGTCGACTTGGACGCCGTCAATGGACTCGGTGTGCTCAATGTCGACGAGGCTCAGCAGGTTTGGCAGCGGGCCGGACTGCATGAACGTGCAAACACGCTTCGCGCGTAACAAGCCGTCGCGCGTCTCGACCTCGGCCAGCACAAACCACTGGATCCCGTCGCGCACGTCGTCAAAGTGCAGTGTGCTCGGGTACTCGCTGCCTTCGCTCGGGAACTTGAAGCGGCAGCGGTACTTACGCTGGTCAGCGCCCTCGCTCTCGAGGTCCGGCTCGACACTTGGCGACGTGTAGTAGCGAAAGTGCCTAGGCTCCTTGTCCTCGGCCGCGGCAATGCCCTCGCACACGAGCGTAGCCCGCACGCTGCGCACGAGGGACGCGACGGCTGCGTCTGCGTCTGCGTCCGTGTCGTCTCTGTATACAGTAATTTCGCCTAAGATGGTGTCATCGTTGCTATAGTAATTGCGCTCGTCCGGGACGTCGACTCTAACTTTCATGGCGCCGTTCCGTCTGGGCGCATGCCCCGTTCCGGCCCTGCCACTATTTATATGCAGGCCACACACCGTACGTTGCCGCCTCCCTCCACCGTTTCCCCCGCATTGAAGGGCAAGGGGTGACGGTAAAGTCGAGTGTGCCTCTTGCCCTGGGCTTTCATGACGCCCGCACACGTGAGAGATGCGCGCGGAGCGCGGTTTTGACGAGCGACAGCCGCCTGGGCACGGCTCATACAGACTCTAGACAACTCCCGGCCTCTCAATGGGGTAAGGCCGCCGCCCGCGCAGCGACCGCGAAACAACCGCGACGCGAGCGCGACGCTTTCCTGACTGCGGGCTGCCATGTTCAAGCACATGTGACAGCTGTGACATAAGCAGCCGTTGCACGTCATATGTTATCGCAGTTGTTATCGGAATTGCACCTACGGCCAGAGGCCGTACGGCGCCGAAGCAAGGACTGGCGCTGGGGCGCACTAGCGTTATTTCCGCACGACTTGTTTTTGTACTGGTGCGACGGCGGGATTCGTCTGTGCCGGCCAAGAGCGCAGCCCTGTTTGCTGCTCGATTCGATCCTCGCATTCACCTCACCCTAACGCGCGCGGGCGCGCGCTGCGTGTGCTGACGTGGTGCTAGGCTTATACACTCGGCGTATACGGCTAGCATGTGACGGGGTTTAGCGCCAGCGATCCCGGTTTGGGCCCGGGTCTGACGGGACGAACTTTATGTTTATGTTTTGACTAGACATGGGTGCTATGGGTGTCTCATCAGCCACGAACGGGGGCCGGCGCGAGCCGCGCGCGCGGCCATGCTAACTGCCGTACCCTGTGGCGTCTCGCGCCGTCACGTGTACAGCATAGGATCGATAGCGGTTCACGATGGCGCCATTCCTTTGGAATTAGAAGCCTTCGCGCGAGAACTGGCGCCGGTTTTTTGATATCAGGCAGTGTATTCAGCTGTCAATTCTTTGGGCGGACAATTCGCGGCAGCGGCTGCGTCGGGCCTACTTTAGTGAGAGGATAACTATAGTGTACGAACTACGCCGTTCTACGCCGTTCTTATCTGCACAGCAGCCGGCATGGCTTTGGGTTTGGCTCGGACTCGTTGCTTCACGTTGCTTCAACGCTGCTCGCCATTCAGCGCTGCGTGCCTCCATTCGATTGTCATCTACGACTACGTCCCATGATTCGCATGCACATGCGTGAGGAGCCGAGACGCACGAAGCGACACGCACGCAGCTGCACAGAAGCCCTGCGAGCAATTGAGCCGAAATAAACCGTTACGCCTCGTTACGCATTGCCTCAGCCTACTTATACTTAGTCCCCGCGCGTGAGCATTCTTATCTTGTTTCACAGCCGTATCTCGACCCGCAGTTTCACTTTTATCTCAAGTCAGTGCCCACCTGTTTCCGACAAATCAGGGCCCGCGTATACCGGGCGAAACGAGGGCGCTCTGTCTTTGCTCGCGTCGGCCAAGCGGAAAGGGGCTAACGCTTATTTGTAGCTGCGGCAGAAGGACCAGCGCCGCGGCCATATAAGCGGCTCGAGCCGATCAAATGCGTGCACTTAGTTCTTACGCAGCGCGTGCATTACCGCCCCGTGGAGCACCTAGGGACCGAATTAACTGCGTCTCGAATCGTTCGTATACCGCCGCCGGCGCCGCCCCTTTGGCTCGGACCGGACCCCAGCCCTGGCCAGCCGTGCACAAGATAAGTTTATGGTTTAGCGCCGCATGGCGAAGCTCGGCTGTGCTGGCGGCCAGATGCCGGAGTAAGCGATCGCGCATGTGATCGTCGCCGTACGAGCGGGCGCTTTTTTAGGACCGCATCGAGGGCAACCGCAGCACTTTCTGAGCGAGTGCGCAATGACCTCGAACACGCTAATAGTGCACAGCATGCCCCGCGCCGGGTTCGACGAGTGTGCTGCGGCGCTGCGGCGGGCCGCGGACGCGCACGGCGTGTCGAAGTGGGTCGAGCTGAGGTCGCTGCGGCGCGTGCTCGTCGTGTTTGCGTCCGAGCCGGCCGCGGCCGACGCGCTGCCGGCCCTGCAAAAGGAGGCGGCCGGCCGCTTCCCCGAGACGCGCGTCGGCTTCAGCATGGCCAGCGTCGAGCCCGCGGCGGCGCCCGTGCGCCTGAAGCTGCCCGACGCGGGGCGCATTTTGTTTGTGAGCCCGCCCGCGTCGCCGCCGAATGGCTGGGCCGGCGAAGGCCAGCCCGAGGAGGAGCCGAATGCGGCCACAAACTGGGACAAGGACTTCAACGCGCAGCTTGAGAAGGCGCTGCACGCGGCCGCGCGCGGCGCGCCGCCGTCGCCCGTGAGCCCGGCCGAGGGCCACGTCGTGCGCATCCTCGAGGCGCGCGAGGGCCAGCCGGCGCTGCAGGTCACGCACGAGTAGACGCCGACCGCCTGCACTCTACTAGGCGCTCTACTAGGCGCTCTAAGAGCCACTCTAATTAGGCGCTGGTCAGGACGGCGCAGTTCAAGGATGCGCGCAAGCACGCATTCTTCCGTTTGCTTTGCCATGGCCGCGCCGGCAAGTTGTGCCGCAAAACGATTCATCCGCACCCCGGCGAGCCGAGGGATTTTGTGCGGGCTTTGCACGCGTAGAAGCCTCCGCAGATGCGCTTCTTCGGAACAGTGTTACGGCGCCCGCTGCGGCCGGCCGCGCGCGCAACACAACACTATTTAACTAGATATAATCCCGTTTATGCATGAAGGACGAGCGGCACGCGCATGCGTGTCAGAAGCTGCTCGTGTCCCTGCACCCGCAGAGCCGGCCGGCCCAACATAGACACAGCGGCACGATTAGGGGGCATAGCGGCCCCGTCAGTACTTCATTTAGCCCTGTAAGGCGATTGATTGAGCCGTGCACTAGCGCGTTTCGTATAATGCTTTTGCGGTGGTTATGTACAGATAGGTGCGCTGGCCGGGGCTAGGCCTGCGTCTGGTTCTCCGGGTGCCGCGCGAACTGGCTGGCCAGGTCCGAGGCAATCGCCTGTTCCTCGTTCTTGTCCTTGTACTGGGCCTTGAAGAATGTGTAGTGCAGAATGATTTCGTGGATGTGCGTCATGGCCGGGTCCTTCACGAAGTCCGGGTCCAAGAAGAAGAACAGCGGCATGTCGACCTCCTCGCCGGGCATGAGCAGCTGCTCCTCGAAGCAGAAGCACTGGATCTTCGAGAAGTACGCGGCCGCGCGCTCGGGCACGACCGTGTACGTGGCCATGCCGATGATTGGGTCCGGGCCCTTGTTCTTGGCCTTGTAGAAGCCGAGCGCCGTCTCGCCGGGCAGCACAGCAACCTCGCGCTGCTCGGGCTTGAACTCCCAGGGGATCTGGCTGCTCACCTCGCTGCTGAACTTCACGCGCACGCGCTGGTCGCGCGCCACGGGCTGCATCTTGTCCGGCGTGAACTTCGACGCATCCGTAAGCGGCGTGCCGCCGAAGCCCGTGCGCGAGCAGATCGCACGGTATAGCGGCACGCTCGCGTACGAGAGCGTGCCGAACAGAATGAGCATGCCCGACGCATACAGCGTGACCGAGACCGTGCCCTTGCGCCGCCGCAGGCGGTCCTGCTCGCCCTTCAGCCGCCGCAGCTCCTCCAATTCCTCGGTCGTAATACGCCGCGCCGCCCGCAGCGGCGCAACGCTGAACCGCCGCACGAAGTTCCGGAACATGTGCGCCGACGGAGAGTCGCCGGTTTGGTGGGGCCTTTTTGTCGCCGCTCCAGCTGGCTACGCCGTACGGCCTGTGGGGGATCCGCGGGCGCGGGCGAAATGTGCGCGCGCGCACATTCGCGCGCCTCGCCAGCGACTCGGAATTGCCGTCCGCGCCAGGCATGTATGGCGACCTCGCAGAGAAGCTCATTGAGGAGGCCCGTCGCGGCGAGAGCCTTGAGTTCCTGCCTCTTTACCAGACGGACTTTGTGCGCGGCGTGACGCGCGAGACGCGCGAGCTTGCTGCGCTCGAGGAGGACGCGGCCGAGGCGGCTGGTGCTGACCGCGTGCGGCAGGCCGTGGCCGGCGTCTACGACCTGTGCCAGCGCCGCAACAAGCAGTGCCTGCTTGCGTACCATCTGCACCGCGCGCGCAAGCTCGAGCAGCTCGTTTGGAACGAGCAGGAGGCGCCAGACCAGTCGAACCTGAGCGCGGCCGAGCAGAGCTACCAGCGCAACTTCAGCGAGCTAGTGCTGAACATCAAGGAGAACTGGGAGGACATCGACCTCACGGGGAGCATGGCGCCGCCGCGCGAGATGTACGTCGAAGTGCGCTGTTTGAAGGACGCCGGCGAGATCCAGACTGAGTACGGCGTGTTCGACCTCACGAAAAACAGCCAGTTCTACATCCGCCAGTCCGACGTGCAGCGGCTCATCCAGCAGGAGTTGGTTGAGCTCGTGAAGTAGCGCGCTTAATGCGGATCACGTTGCTTTTTCTTTATTTATTAGTGGCCTAGGTATTCGATGTATAATGGTCGACGCTTTCCAATACGCACGCTGTGCATAGTACGCGCCCTCTGTGCAATGGGCGCGGCGGCGGCGGCGGCGGGGGGCTCGCCGAACGGGTCCGTACTTCCTTTAATTAGGCGTCGCGCACGTGACTACACTATCGGCTAACTCTGCGGCCGGCTCAAAACTCACGCACTTAACCCGCGTGCTTTAAAGCTCATGACCGACGCGGCGCAGATGCAGAAGTGGACGGCGAGAAGCGTCAGGCAGACGTTCCTCGACTACTTCACGACGAAGCTCGGGCACAAATACGTTGCGAGCTCGTCCGTGATCCCGTACGAGGACCCAACGCTCTTGTTCGCGAACGCGGGCATGAACCAGTACAAGCCGATTTTCCTCGGCACGGTTGCGCCGGGCTCGCCGTTTGCGGACCTGAAGCGTGCGGCGAACTCGCAGAAGTGCATTCGCGCCGGCGGCAAGCACAACGACCTCGAGGACGTCGGCAAGGACAGCTACCACCACACGTTTTTTGAGATGCTCGGGAACTGGTCGTTCGGCGACTACTTCAAGAAGGAGGCCTGTGCGTTTGCGTGGGAGCTGCTCACGCAGACGTACAAGCTTGACCCGGCGCGCCTCTACGTGTCGTACTTCGGCGGCGAGCCCAGCGCCGGCCTCGAGCCCGATCTCGAGGCGAAGCAGTGCTGGCTCGACCTCGGCGTGCCGGAGTCGCACATCATCATTGGCAGCTACGCCGACAACTTCTGGGAGATGGGCGACCAGGGCCCCTGCGGGCCGTGCTCGGAAATCCACTACGACCGCATTGGCGGCCGCAACGCGGCAAGCCTCGTGAACATGGACGACCCGAACGTGCTCGAGATCTGGAACCTCGTGTTTATCCAGTACAACCGCGAGGCCAGCGGCCAGCTCGTGCCGCTGCCAGCAAAGCACATCGACACGGGCATGGGCTTCGAGCGCCTTGTGTCCGTGCTGCAGGACCGCTCGTCGAACTACGACACGGACGTGTTCACGCCGCTGTTCGAGCGCATTCAGGAGCTCACGGGCGTGCGCGCGTACGCCGGCAAGTTCGGCGCTGAGGACGCGGACGGCATCGATACGGCGTACCGCGTGCTCGCGGACCATGTGCGCACGCTCGTCGTCGCGCTCGCCGACGGCGGCGTGCCGAACAATGACGGCCGCGGCTACGTGCTGCGCCGCATCCTGCGCCGCGGCGCGCGCTTCGCGCGCAAGAAGATGGGCTTCCAGCAAGCGAACTTCTTCTCGTCGCTGGCGCCGACGCTCATTGAGCAGGTCAAGGACACGTTCCCCGAGGTCGAAAAGAACCGTGTGACTATTTTCGAGATTTTGGACGAGGAGGAGGCCAGCTTCGCGCAAACGCTTGACCGCGGCGAGCGCCTGTTCGAGCAGATGGCCGCCAAAACGAAGGCCGCCGGCGGCGGCAAGCTCGGCGGCAAGGACGTGTGGCGCCTCTACGACACGTACGGCTTCCCCGCTGACCTGACGCGTCTCATGGCCGAGGAGGCCGGCCTCGAGATCGACGAGGCCGAGTTCGAGAAGGCGAAGGAGGCGTCGCGCGAGGCGTCGAAGGGCGGCGCCGGCAAGAAGGCGCAGCAGCTGCTCAAGCTCGACGTGCACCAGATCTCGCAGCTGAAGGCCGACGGCCTCGCCGCTACGGACGACGAGCCGAAATACACGGCGACGGAGCTCGACACGAAGATTGTGCGCATTGTGGGCCCGACGGGCGAGTTCGTGGACTGCGTCGGCGCGGGCGAGCACGGCATTCTACTCGAGCGCACGAACATGTACGCCGAGAGCGGCGGCCAGGAGTATGACCGCGGACAGCTCGTTGTCGACACGGGCGATGGCGCCGCCTTTGACGTGTCGAATGTGCAGAGCTACGGCGGCTACGTGTTGCACACGGGCGAGCTGAAGTACGGCACGCTGCGTGCCGGTTCGCCCGTCGTGTCGCAGTACGACGTCGAGCGCCGCTTCCTGCTCAAGAACAACCACACGGGCACGCACGTGCTGAACTACGGCCTGCGCGAGGTGCTTGGCGACGGTGTGGACCAAAAGGGCTCGCTCGTGGCCGAGGACCGCCTGCGCTTTGACTTCAGCCACCGCCAGGGCGTGACGCGCGACGAGCTGGCGAAGATCGAGGCCGTGTGCTCGGCTTACATCAAGCAGAACTCGAAGGTATTCTCGCAGGTCGTGCCGCTGTCGCAGGCGCGTCAAATCTACGGACTGCGCGCCGTGTTCGGCGAGACGTACCCGGACCCCGTGCGCGTCGTGAGCATTGGTGCCGCCGTGACGGACCTCATGGCGGACCCGACGAACGAGAAGTGGGGCAAGTACTCGATCGAGTTCTGCGGCGGTACGCACCTGAACCAAACGGGCGAGATCCGCGAGCTTGTTGTGATTGAGGAGAGCGGCATTGCGAAGGGCACGCGGCGCATCAACGCCGTGACGGGCAGCGGCGCGTACGAGGTGCAGCGGCGCGCGGCCGCGTTCAGCCAGCGCCTCGACGAGCTTGAGCGCCAGCCCACGGAGGCCGAGGCGAAGAAGCTGGGCCTTGAGCTGAAGCAGCTGGTTGTGGGCGTGCTCGACAAACATGCGCTGAACGAGCGCTTCACGAAGGTACAGAAGCAGATCACGGACGCGGCGAAGGCGCAGCACAAGAAGCTGGCCAAGGCCGCCATTGCGGCCATCGACGCGCAGGAGGGCAAGCCCGGAGTTGTGCGCATCGAGGGCAACGCGAAGGTTCTGTCCGAGGGCCTGCAGCACGCCAAGAAGAAGGGCGTGTCTGTATACCTGTTCTCGGTCGACGACGACGGCAAGGTGCCGCACGGCGCCTTCTTCACGCAGGGCTCGCCGACGGAGATCGCGACGGACGTGTCGCAGCTCGTTGGCGGCCGCGCCGGTGGCAAGGGCCCCAGCGTGCAAGGTGTCGGCACGGACGCGGCACGCATCGACGAGGCCATGAAGGCGGTTGAGGAGCGCATGCAGAAGCTCGGCCTGTAAATACACGATGGCGTAACTACATAGCTAATTTAAAAGAAAAAAGAGTTAGCATTCATAGCCGAATGCGTGCATAGTCAACTGCGAGTTTGCCCCTCTCAGTCCGTTCTGTCCTAAGAAGGCTGTGCCGAACTGAGCGGCCTCGATTATGGACTAAGACAAAACGTAACCAGCCAGCATGAACACTTTGCGTGAGCAGTTGGCACGAACCCTTGACGTGAGCACTTGGCGTGAGCACTTGGCATGAACACTTGGCATGAACAGTTGAAATGAGCACCTGGCGGACTCGATGAACAGTTGAAATGAGCACCTGGCGGACTCGGCACGGGGCGTGCTGCGCGCGTGCAGTACAGTCCCGCTCGAGGGCACATATAATTAACTTTTTGACGCGCTCCATTATGGTATATATTAGCTGATTATGGGCTGCTCAAATAGGTGTCGGAAGGCGTCGCCAACGCTGCCGTTCACGTCCGTGGTTACGGTGCTGCGGCCGTGCTTCTCAAACGCAATTCGCGAGGCCGTGCGGGCGATGGCACTGCCTGCGTACGCCGCGAGCACAGCGAGGTCCTGCGGACCGTCCTTAGGCAGCGGCTCGACGTCCCAGAGCTTGTCGCGGTACGTCTGTGTCCAGGCCATGAACGTAGCCAGGGCGCCGCTCAGCGTGTCGCCCTGGCCGCTCACGCGGCGCGGATTACCCTCCATAGTGTTCTCGTACACGTCGTCGCCGTTTGAAATGAGGTCCTTCGCACCCTTGACGAGGATCGTTGCGCTGAGCTTGCGGGCGAGCTCGCGGACCTGGTCGTTCTGCGACAGCGAATCCGACACGTCCGAGGCCTTGAGCAGGCGCCCAAATTCAACGACGTTTGGCGTGAGCACAACGTGCTGGCTACCGTGCCCATAGGTGCTGATGAGGTCCGGGCGCTGCTGTATGAGAAAGAGGCCGTCGGCGTCGACGACGAGGGGCAGGCCCTTCTGCTTCGCAAGACCGATGATCTGCGCAACCTGCTCAAGCATGGCGTCGTCGCGCCCAAGGCCGGGGCCAATGAGCAGGACGTGCATGCGGTTCAGAAGCGGCTCAACGCTGCTGCTCAGGCGCGAGCGGTCGCCCTCGTCATGCAGGTACGGATGCACCATGAGGTTCGGGCTGTACGTCTTGATGACCGTGGCCGCTCCTTTGCCGCAGAGAATGTGCGACATGTCGGCGCCAACGAGCGCCGTGGCCATGGCCGCAAAGAAAGGCGCGCCCGTGTAGTCCTGGCTGCCGCCGACAACACACACGCGGCCGAGCTGGCCTTTGTGGAAATCAGAGAGCAGCGGCGGCACAATCTTGGCTGCGCTAGCGAGAATGCTGCTTGTCATTCGATATGAGCGGCGAATTCAGTGCGGCAGGAACAATGCAATGGAGAGAGCGCAGCCACCGCTTCAGCATTTGTGGCTGCGGGGCAAGGGCGGCTGCGGGTGCGCCGGGGGAATCGTGGGTTGCCTGGCATTGCCCTCGCCTGATCACGACGCGGCCCCGTGACCCGAAACCGTTGTTGCGCCATGATACCGCTTGCGCTGAAGTGCGTTATCCTCGACCTGACGCACGTTGGCGCTGCTCAGGATGACGTGCGCGCGCTGCGCGCACTGTGACGCCGATGATGGATCCCAGCGCACGCATATGCATTGCTGCGCGCGGAGCCGAGGTCGAGCGCGCCGTGCGTTCTCACGCTGACTCACGTATATGCCGGGGACGCAGCTCTCCCGACGGCTGGAGCCCTTCGCGGGGGTCTACTCCCATAGCAATTTCTACGGCCCGGCCGTGGCATTGACCAATAAGAGCGCAAATCGCCGGTTGCTCCACAAACCCTGTCGCCCTTGCCCGTGCCCTGATGCCACTACGCTGAGCCTGTCTGGGGCCCGATAGTAAGCGGAGGCGGGCGGGGGACCCTGCGGGTGTGCCTATATAAGTATGTAGCACCAGCGACGAAACAAATGTTTGTAATAAATCGAAACAGCATTTCGCACAAAATGTTCCGCTCGATTCTCGCTAGGCAGCACAGGCCTATGCTCGCTGGGCTCGCGCTCGGCGGCGCCGCCGCCCTCTACTTCTCGCGCTCGCAGGCGCCGCTGCGCGCGGAGGCGCCTGGCGCGCTGCTTCCGGACCAGTTTGTCCCGCTGCCGCTCGAGAGCGCGAAGTGGGTGAGCCGCGACACGAAGGAGCTCATTTTCGGGCTCCCCGATGACCACAAGCTCGGCGGCGAGACGGCGTTCATGGTGCTTGTGAAGGCCGTTGTTGACGGCAAGAACGTCATCCGCCCCTACACGCCTGTGTCGCCGCCGGAGACGGTCGGCTCGGCCAGGTTCGTGATCAAGACGTACGAGAAGGGCAAGATGTCGCAGCACATTGCGGCGCTGAAGACGGGCGACACGATCGAGGTGAAGGGTCCCATCCAGAAGTACAAGCTTGAGCAGAACCAGCACAAGAAGATCGGCCTTATTGGCGGTGGCTCGGGCATCACGCCGCTGTTCCAGATCCTGCAGAAGATTGCGAACGACCCGAACGACAAGACGCAGGTCGACTTCTTCTACGGCAACCAGACGCCGGCCGACGTCCTTATCAAGAAGGAGATCGACGAGCTCATTGAGAAGAAGCCGGGCCAGTTCAAGTCCTACTTCTTCGTCGACAAGCCGGACGACAGCTGGAAGGGCGAGAAGGGCTTCATTTCGAAGGACTTCCTCGAGTCGCATCTGTTCAAGCCCTCGGACGAGAACGTGAAGGTGTTTGTTTGCGGCCCGCCCGGCTTGTACAAGGCCATTTCCGGCGAGAAGACGAGCCCCACGGACCAGGGCGAGCTCGTCGGCGCGCTGAAGGACCTTGGCTTCTCGAAGGAGCAGGTCTTCAAGTTCTAAAACGACTCTTTTTTATTTAGCAATGGCAGTTCTATAGACCTTAGTTCATTTGAACGCTGCATGGAATGCGCCGCTCAGTGGCGCCACGCTCAGCGGCGGCGGGCGCTCCTTAGGTGCGCGCGCTTGGCGTTGGGTGGTGCGGCCGCTGCCGCCGGCCGGTCTAAAAATTATGTTAATAATCGGGACCTAAGTCGCCGTCGCAAACGGGAAGGTCATGCGCGTTTAGACTTGCCACCCATGGCGGACCCTACGGCAGACCTCGAAGAGCCTGCAATTGACGAGCTGTGCCACAGCATTGAAGCCGGGCTCGAGGAGACGAGCGACCAGAGCGACCTCGAGATACTTGAGGTGCGTGACAACTCGGCGCAGCCCGATACGGCGCGCCGCGCCGCCGAGGACTTGAAGTCCTTGCGCTGCCCCATCTGCCTCGAGACGCCCGAGATTGTCGCCGTGGCCGCGTGCGGCCACGCATACTGCCACGAGTGCGTGTTCACGGCGCTGAGCTCGTCGAACCGCGCGACGCTGCGCGACGGCGAGTGCAGCCTGTGCCGCAAGCGCGTGCGCTACGATCAGACCATCTACATGGAGCTAAAGCTCGGCAGCCCCCGAAGCGCCTAGCTGCCGCAGCGCCACGTTTCTGCATTCGATTGAGCCTTGAACATTTAGCATGCGCGCCGCTGCGAGCGGCCGCCACAAGGACCACGACTACAATAACGCACTATAATGTCATTAGATTTTTTTCTTCTTTTTGTTTAGAGTGTGCACAGAGAGCGTGCTTCTATTCTACGATTTTTTTGTATATACAGAGCTGCTTACTGCAGGCTGCCCGACGAGGCGCTAAGGCACGACCTCAGCTGGTCCATGTACCACTGGCACACGCGGATGTCGCCGTTGTTCTGGTCCATGCACTGCGTGAGGTTGCGCGCGTCGACTTCGCATGCCGCAGAGCCCTCGCTGGTCTGGTTTTGCAGCGGCTGCGTCTGCAGCGGCTGCTGCTGCGCCTGGTCGTACGGGACCTCGCGGCTGCCGCCGCCGAAGATGGACGACACGCCGTTAGCCAGCGTGTGGCCGACGGCAGAGCCAACGGCCACGCCGGCGGCCGTAGACGCCATCTGCCCAAACAGGCCGGGCTGGCGCTGCTGCGGCTGCGACTGCACGGGCGCATGCTGCTGCGGGACGTGCGCCGGCGGCGCCATCGTGTGCGCAGAACGCGTCTGCTGGCGCGAAGCCGGGGCGGGGCCAGATCTTCCACGGGAACGAGGCATTGTAGGTTAGAAGTTCGTGTTAGTGGCGATGCACCTATGATGGTGAACATATTTATACATGACGGGCGGAAGGGTTCGCGCACGTGATGCGAGTGCGAACCGCGGAGAACGTTCGCCCCCCGCTTTATCCCGCGATGCGCGCGGTGTCCACAAGGGCGAACCGTTGTCGGACACACCTGAGGTCCGGTCCTATATAATGGCTATAATTCCATTTTTGGCTGCTTAGCTTAGTAGTAATTGCGAAGCTTTACTGAATGCCTCGCGCGCTGCGAAATGAGCGCGGATCTGGGGCAGCACACAGAGTGGTTCCTTTGAGTGTATACATGAATGAGTCGCGTCGAAAACAGCCATAAATAGCCATAAACGTAATGTCCCGTAGCTTCAACTGTAGGAAGCCTAGTACTGAGAAGCTAGTATTGAGAAGCCGGCGCCCGCCCATAAATAACCCGAGTCGACGGCCCTGGCTCGAGATGTTTCGTGGCGGCAAAATCTCGCCAAATGTGCGCTGCGCCAAAAGTCTTTACAGGCGTTGGTATTTACAATGGTACATAGCCCCTAGGAAAAAAAAAAAACAACAACCACAATAGCAGGCGAACCTAGTCGTCCTGGTTGCGCCGGCGGTTGAAGCTTAGTCGCGGGCGCTGCTGCATCGGACTGTCGTGCAAAATCGAGTGCCGCACGCGCGAGTTCGAGCGCACGCTGGACGAGCTCGAGCGGCGGTGCCGCCGCGCCGCCTCGGGATCAAGTTGTTGTCCGGCCTGCCTGGCAACAAAATTGAGCACGTCCGTGAGGCTGATCACGCCCACAAGCTTCCCGCTCAGCGCCGGGTCGGCGCTGGGCTCACAGATCCAGAGGCGGTGCGCGCGCGTCGCCACGAGCGTCGCCACGACCTTTGCAAACCGCGTTGACGGGTATACGTAGAACACAGGCACAGACTCGTTGCCGCCGTCCATGATGCCGCGGTGGTCGAGAATAACGGTGAGGAAGTTGCGGCACGTCTCGCGGAGCAGGCCCGCTTGCCACGCCCGCGTGAGCAGCGAGACGTCCACAGCGCTGATGTTGCCGAGGAGGTTATTTTGCGCGTCAACAATAGCAATGCTGCTCACAGCCTTCTCGTGCATCACGTCGAGCGCATCAATGACGGGCGCGTCGCCGCTGATCGTGATCACCTCGCCATAAGTGCCGATGCGCAGCTCCTCTAGCGTGAGCTCGAGCGACGTATCCAGTATTGGAAACTGCTTCAAGTTCGACCATATATAGCGGATCATACGTCTCTGCGATAGAATGCCCATAACATCGGACGACCCGCCCGCCGTCACGGCAATGCGGTGCACACCGCCAGCGAACTTCTCGATCGCCTGCACGAGCGAGCTCCGCGCAGACATGCGGATAAACGGGTCCCGGCCACCGCCAAACTGCGCCGCAAACCCAACCGGCGCCGGAACGCCTTGCCGCGCCTTGCTCAGCAGGTTCGCGAACGCCGGCTCCTGCTCGCCCTTCACGGTGATGTGGCCCAGAACAAGTAGTAGATAGCCCATGAGGTCCGCATAGTCAAACGTGTCGTAAACCTGGCCTTTACGGGTCAGCGGCAACGACGTGAGGTCCTGCTTCGCCATCAAGTCGAACGCCTTCTCGACGCTGATGCCCTCGTCTGCGCTCACAAGCTTCTCGGGCTGCACAAGATCGCCGAGCAGGGCGCTCGTCCACGAAATGGGTGCCACGGACACGCTCGTAGTGGACTCCATGCTCACGGCGTCGCTGTCGCTGTCCGTGTTCTCGCGCATAATCTGGGGCATCGGCGGAACGACCCCAGAACCTTGGCCCGCACTCACGCTGCGCTCAGTGTTCGAGGGCGACATAGATACGGTCGGCTTCCGACCCCGAGGAGTCGAGCCATTGCGGTGCTCCACGGTCATTCCTGAACAATTTCCGTTCGCTCAATAATCGTTGCGGAAAGAGGCTTAAAGTTCCACTAACGGCGACGGTGCCAACCAATTGCAGCAACCCTTAACGCTGGGTTGTCAGCTGCGGTTCGCTCACGTGGGCTCATGGCCGGGTGCAGCTGTGCATGGCGGTTGCGATGTGCACGAAGCGATACTGCTCGTGCCCCAGCACGACATGCGCGCGCGGCGGCGCATGTCGACGGAATTGGCCTGCGGCGTTCCACGTGAACACCCGCCGTCGGCAGCCCAGTATGGCGCGTTATCTCAACATTCGTAAATTGACCCCCGCCTTTCCCGCAAGGACACAGGTGACTCCTAGCCCATGCGTCGTCTGCGTGCTGGCCCTACGGCCTGGGCGGCAAGCGAATGAAAGCGGCTTGCTTTGACGGATCGCTGAAATCTTAGATGGGTACCCACTTCGGACTAAGCGAAGCCGTTAGCCCGTGGCAAACGGTCAGCCGTAGAAATGTGCAATGATTACGACCGTAAAGTTAGGGGCGCGGCCGGGCGCCTACACACAAGGCGTGTGCTAATGAGGCCCTAGTTCCTGGCAATTCATGGGGTCACGATTTGGCGTTCAAAATAGAGGATAATATAACTGAATCAGACTCGGCTCTCTGGCAGCTTCGCAATTATGCGCTGAGTGCCAATACATAGGTGGTGGCCCCGGACCAAAGCGCGCGGTCGGTTCACCAGGACCCCAGCCCCGTGTAGACAGCAGCAATGCGTGCACATATAAGGGGGAGAGAGCGTTTACCCGAAATTGGCCATCAGCGACAAGCACACTCCGTAGCTGTGCATCGGGCTGTGATCATATACAAAACAAAAACTCTTTCTTATGGCTGCTAGATTAATTAAACGACAGAGATTAAGGGAAGGTTCCCTTGCGCGGCCCGAAGTAGAAATCCGAACTTGGATCAATTGGCAAACGAAGGGCCTCGGCGTTCGCATCAAGGGTTTTAGCCGAAGCGTTGTTACCCCACCAGTTCACATTCACGATGTGATGGTACTGTGTAGCCCAGAACTGGAAAAAGCCAGCCCAGCCAGTACCGTTCGTGCACGCGGCAGTGAGCAGATACGCGTATTTCGACCACCAGCGAGGCCACCTCTTCTTAACGACTAGGCCAAAGAAAAGGCACACGTAGTAGTCCATCAGAACATAAGACCAGTTCGCAGGGCCCCACCAGCTGACGCAGCCGACAAGGATAAGAGTTTCATGAACATACTCGAGGAACTTTGCCGAGACGAAGTAATGCTTCCAAGTGCCCTTTTGCAGGTTCATCTTTGTGGCCATAGTAGGGCCGAACCGGCGCATGAGCCAAAACGGAATCGGATAGCCGACACCAATGAGGAAGCACCACTTGATCTGCGGGTACACGGCCTTAAACACGCGCCGCGGGCCAATAACGCCCCACATAATAGACGCGTTAAAGTACACACGCGTGCTTTGACAAGTCATAAACTGCTTGTTCTTGATATCACACATGTCGTGGATTCCGCCTCCCAGCTGCCAAGTTATGATTCCTGCCTCTACGAAGCACGTAACAGCAGTTGACACGCACTGCACCCAGAACAGCGTCCGCGGCGCAATGCTGGAATAGTGGGCCATCTTCTGGTTCGTGATCCAGTTCTCCGCCTGCCCAAAGAAGTTGGTTGCATAGGCCTTACCAACCATAAGTGCGTTGCCATTGCCAGGCAGCGCGTAACCAACAATGAGCTCGTACAAGACGTTCGTCTCATAGAGGTAGCCCGAGCGTGCCATCAGAGGCATAACGAGGGGAATAAAAACGAGGGCTAGTCCAACGCCGAGGAAGATGGTCCATACCGGTGTCTCTGTGAACCTGTATCCCTCAACGGTTCCAATGGCCATTCCGAGCGAGCCAAAGAGAACAATCATGAACCACCATTCGGGAACATCCTTGTAACGCTGGATGCGGCGGCTGAAAGCGTCATCAAACTGGTCAACAGCGCGCCGCCGCGACCCAAAGATTTTGGCACTGTAGTACATGTTCTTCAATCCACCAATCTGGTCTCGCCAGTCGTTCAGCCAGGCCGTAAGGAAGCCTGCCGTATAAATCATGAAGTTGGCTCCGTAAACAACCACTGTGCCCGCGCTCCAATAAGGAAGAGAGTAGCTTTGATACCTCTCCTCATCAAGCTTTTTCGTCACCGGATCGAGAATTTCGCTGACCTGCCACGGGTTACCTTGGTTGTCATACAGCGAATTGGAGTTGATCGGCAGATGGGCTGTGTTTGCGACATTCGTCCACCACATAATGCAGATTGCAAACATCGAAATGGCCAGGCCGGCCAACAAATTCGTATAAGCCCAAACCGGAACTGTGATTCCGCTAAATTGGTTCATGATGTTCAGATCAAAGGTCGGGAACGGGTTCAGACCCAAGCCACTGTATGCTCCCGTGATGGCATTCACGTTAAGATTATCAGGCGCGGCCCAACACATCCAAGTAAAGAACTGAAGGAAGCCCATAAGGACGTTCACAATCCAGTACCAGCCAAAGAATAGAGTGGAGAACAGAAGGAAGAACTCCCATCGCTTCAGCTTCCATTTATTCACAGACTCCCTAACATCGGACTGCACGAGCGTGCGGGAAAGTGCCAATGTCGGCAGAACCGTATAATAGATGTACTTGCTGGGAAAAATAACAGCAGCACGGAAGATTCCGCCAACACCGAAACCCATAAATGAGGTCGACAGCAAAAGCAAGATAATGTACCCAAAGCTATTCGCATCGTCATTCCCATAGAAATGCTTGTTCGACTGAGAAATCACGACAGACTGAGCGTAAGGTACTCCGTCAACCACAGCCATAGACAACGAGGCAAGCATCTGTTCGCGATAGCTCCAGGGCTTTCCCGTGTTCAGCACAAACTTTTTGCCGAAGCCGACAGGGATCTCTACGCGAGGCAATCTGCCCAAAAGGTGACCAGTGCCAACGATCATGATTTGCAAGCTGCTGCTCGAGATCGAAAGACTTGGATAACGGGGGTAGAAGAACGTCGCAATGACAGCACCGGCCGCACCCCACAAAGTGCCGAGGGCCATCGCGCGGAACGTCTGATACTCTTCATCCTCGTCGTCTTGAATGAAAGGAGGCTTCGTGACTGCCCGCACCTCAGGGTAGATCGACCACTCGTGCATGACGAAGGCCTCGAACTTGACGGTGGCTTCCCATTCGGCCTCGGTCTGACCAGCAAGGGGGCCTTCAGCCAGCTCCAGCAGCAGGTCACGCTGCGCCGGCGGAACACCAACATCGTCCTTGTGATACTCCACAAGCCTGCGGAAAATCTCGAGCCACTCTTCGAAAGACCGGTCATCCAGGTGGGCAGAAATCAGCTCCAGATCGCTGCTACTAAACGTGGAAGCCGTGTAGCTGTCGGCCGCCTCGACGCTATGCTCGACAACGCGTCCCTTCTCCTTGTCGCCGCCATTAGTGTCGACAACATATGGGGTCTTCTCAGCCGGATCGGCACTTGACCGGTCAGAGAATGAGGACGACATATTTCTTGTCTGTCTAGCCACTGAAGACTACAAAGCCAAACGATTTGCGCTTGAACCCCGTCTTTTGTATGCGGCGGATCCGATTCGTCCCAGTGCCGTGCGATGCGGAACGCGATAAAACCCATGACCCTTATCATGACGGACGGCACCGATCGCGACACAGCGTGTGTGATTGCGACAAAAAGATCCTGACCGCCGAAACATTTCGCCGACTCGCTCCTCTAAATATACTGCTGCGGGGTGAATGTGGTCAATAAGGGTCCGTGGTGCCGTTCTCACATTCTGTGCCTGCCATTTGTTTTGCGTCTAACCGCGTATCTGGTTGTTTCGATAACCATGACTAGTGGGTGGTCATTAAGATAGATATGCATGTGGACGCGTAACCCTAAACTGTTTCATAAGTCGAATTAACACGGCAAAGTCGACCAAGGACAAAAGCGACCTCAATTTGTTGCAACGGATTTTACATGGAAAATTTGCGGTATCTAGATTCTCGAGACGTTATAGAGCTGGGCGCTACGTATGAAGAGTAAATGGCAAACGAGTGGTCTACTCGGTTACGCATGACAGCCGCCCCAAGTGCGGTCACGCGTTTGTTATGCACGAAAATCCAGGAAGTGCACGGCGCCTTGATAACCCTCGGTTGACGAGCGGCTCGCAAGACCGCCTTATCTTGCTTATCACATAAAGAAAAGGTTGCTTCGGCGCCGGCGCAGCGAAGTGCGCCTAAAATAAAGGTAGGGGGGCAGTTAGGCAATATGGAGGCAAGAAAGCCGCATGGTTTTACGTGTGGTAATCGTCCACGCACCACTGCGCATAACGCGGTCCCTGATGCTGACGCGTGCGGCTTACGAGAATTCACGGGCCCTGTACGGCACTGCTTTTTGGTCTTGAAGCGGGGCTCGCAATTCGATCACGTCTCCGCGGAACCCAGGCGCTAGAAACCGAAAGGACAGAGTGGGGTAGGCGCCCCATGAATGGAGTAGGCGGTACATTAAGGTAGTTGAAGTAGTGTGGAATTCATCAATTAATTAATTAATTCACTTCTTTAAACTTCTTTATGTTGCTAAGAAAACTATACTATACGTCCGTAGCCAACATAAATAAATAAGGCTCATTCGATTATTTGGGGAAATGACCCCGTCGAGGCCCAAAGTATCCATCAACCGTGTTGTTTGCAGAGAGCCGGATGGCAGTGTAGTTCGCGTCGAGCGTGTTGTCAGACGCGTCGTTGCCCCACCACGATACATTCACAATGTGATGATACTGCGTGGCCCAGAACTGGAAGAAGCCTGCCCATCCAATGCCGTTCGAGCAGCCGGCGTATAGCAGGTACGCATACTTGGACCACCAAAGAGGCCACCTCTTCTTGATAAGGAGACCAGAAATGAGCGACGTGTAATAATCGACAATCACATACGTCCAGTTGCTTGGTGCCCAGTAGTTGTTCGCGCCGACAAGAATCAGTGTCTCGTCAATGTAGTGAAGGAACTGGGCGCCAATGAAGAAATAAGTCCACGAACCCCTTTTTAGGTTCATCTTCTTGGCTAAGGTGGGCCCGAAACGCCGGCAGACCCAGAACGGGATCGGGTAGCAAGCACCAATAAGGAAGCACCACTTCATCTTGGGATAGACTGCCTTGAAGACTCGCTTCGGGCCAATAATTCCCCACATAACTGATGCGTTGAAGTATGTTCGCGTGCTTTGACATTTCATCAGCTGCTTGTTCTCGAGGTTGCACATGTCATGAATGCCACCACCGAGCTGCCAGCTAATGATTCCACCCTGGACGAAGCAGGTAATAATCGCCGACGTAATCTGCGTCCAGAACAGAGTGCGTGGGGCCACGCCGGCGTAGTGAGCAGTCTTTTGGTTCCTGATCCACATTTCCGCCTGGTAGAAGAAGTTTGTTGCGTACGCCTTGCCAACGAGAAGCACATTTCCATTACCAGGAAGCGCGTAGCCGACAATGAGCTCGAAGAGGACGTTCGTCTCGTAGTCCTGTCCGCTGCGTGCCACGAGAACGCACACGATGGGCAGGAATACGAGGGTCAGCGCAATTCCCAGGAAAATCGTCCACACGGGAGTTTCAGTGAACTTGTAGCCCTCCACGGTTCCGATGGCCATACCAATGGAGCCGAGGAACACAATCATGTACCACCACTCGGGGACCTCCTTGTACTGCTGCATACGGCGACTGAAGCCATCGTGGAAACCATCAATCGACCGTTCGCGTGCGCGGAAGATGTTGAGGCCTTTGATAATTCCGCGCATGCCCTCCATCATATCAGTCCAGTGGTTCAGGTACCCAGAAAGGAAACCTGCCGGGTAGATAAAGAAATTGGCGCCGTAAGAAGCGACAAGTCCCGCACTCCAGTACGGAAATGAGTAGTTCTGGAATTTCAGCTCGTCAAGCTTGTTGGCGGAGTCCAGAACCTGGGTTACATCCCAGTCATTTCCCTCGTTGTCGTAAAGCGAGTTCGAGTTAATTGGCAAGTAACCTGTGTTGACCACGTTCGTGTACCACATGATGACCACTGCGAAAGTAGAAATCACTAGGCCGATCATAATGTTTGTGTACGCCCACACCGGGATCGTGATGCCGCCAAATAGGCCGAAAATGTTGGGATCGAAAGACGGAAAGGGATTCAAGCCCAGGCCTGATTGTGGCCCAGTGATGGCATTCACATTCACGTTATTGGGTGCCGCCCAGCACATCCAGGTAAAGAATGACATGAAACCAAACAAGACACTCGTGATCCAGTACCACCCAAAGAATACCGTGGAAGACAACAGGAAGAACTCCCATCGCTTGAGTTTCCAGCCATTCACAGACTCCCTGATGTCGGACTTGACTAGTGTGCGTGACAGTGCCAACGTAGGCAGCTCCGTGTAATAAACCATCTTGCTGGGGTATACCACTGCGGCGCGGTAGATGCCGCCAATACCAAATCCCATCATGGTAGTCGAGAGGAGGAGCAGAATGACGTAGCCGAAAGAGGTAGCGCCCTGGAAGTCGTAGAAATATTTGTTGGCTTGGGCGATGACCGTGTCCTGCGCGTAAGGCGAAGCGTCAGTCAAAGCCATGGCCAGCGTAGACAGCATCTGTTCGCGATACGTCCAGGGCTTTCCCGTGTTAATCACAAACTTGCGGCCAAAGCCCAGCGGCATCTGGATTCGGGGCAGCTTCGACATTAGGTGGCCAGCAATGGCAAGCACGATCTGCAAACTGCTGCTCGAGATAGAGATACCAGGATAACGCGGCTCAAAGAAAGTAGCAATCACAGCGCCGGCTCCACCCCACACTACTCCGCTGGCGATAGCACGGAAACTCTGGTACTCTTCAGTGTCGTCGTCCTCAAGAACGGGGGGCCTTGTAACGGCGCGCACCTCAGGATAGATGGACCACTCGTGGATAACGAAGGCTTCGAAAGACACGGCATCCTGCCACTCAAGGTCAGACTGCCCCTCGAGGGGTCCCTCGGCCAGGTCATGAAGAAGGTCAAGGCGGTCCAGGCCAACACCAACGTCGTTTTTGTGATAAGCCACGGCCTCGCGGAAAATTGCGAGCCATTCTTCGAACGAACGATCACTGAGATGGGAAAAGATCATCTCCAGATCTTCGGCACTGAATGTGGACTCGGTGTACGAGTCCACTGCGCGCACGGCCTCGTCGATGACCGCACCTTTTTCGTGGTCATTGCTCTGTGTGACCTCATAAGGAGCCTTCTTTGCCTCGGGGACCGAGCTATTTTCGCTCGATGCAGAGGACATTCCGCAACTTTCCACCACCACGCCACGACCTCCGTCGACGGCCTTTTTATATCGAGGTCGAGGCGTCTGATCGACACAGCGACGCCGCGCGCCCTTGCCCGCGCCCTACCTATTTCGATAAGATAGAGATCGAAGCAACACTTGTTTAGCATTTAGGATCACCGGGGATAACATAAAACGCGGAACTAGAGATCTTAACTGGCAGGAACTGGTAAACGGTACTACTTGTGTGCCTCACTGCCCCTCCTTTTTCTGCTTTCTTAATTGCGGATAAATTGTCGTAGCGATTCACGCACCCTTACCGCGCAGATAACGCCATATGTGCGCGGTACGGCGCTCGCGTCCCCGACATGGAACCCTGTCGATACAAAAGAAAAAGTAAGTATGAAATGCTCCAAACGGACTCGAACCTCATTACACACACAAAAGGTGGACTTTAAACTTAGTTTGTTGGCTTTGTTTCTCCTTGCGGCTGTTCTTTTTCATTTGTTATTTTGCCGGCGCTGCATTAAGCATAGGCAGCCGCTGGTGGGTTTCCTCGTTGATCAGTCAGCTTGCCCGCCGCTTGCCCGCCGCTTATCGAGAAGCCGAAGCCGACGCGCGGCGCGTCCGTGGTTGGGTAACAGATTAGGCGATGCCCCGGTCAGAGATAAATCGACACGGGCCACCAGTAAGCGACAACTACGATGCATTGATTGGGCGCTAGATCTTGGCGCAAGATAGCATTCTACGGAAGACGGCAAGCCGCAAAATGCGTTGCTTCTTTCAATAAAGAATCCAATCCTCAATATGAACGCCCCTATTTTTCCGAGCTACATAGATGAATTGTGAGAATTGAGGTCCAGATGTGGCTGTAGGGCCGTGCAAATTAGCAGCGAAGAACACGCCCGGCGCACGTCATGGGGATAGGGTCATACTAGAAATCATTAGGAATTGCTATGTGTCGTGAGAATAGAGTAGTTGTGGCGCTACTATGCTATAGTTGAAGTACTTTATAGCCTATATGAGGCTTTTGTCACCCCTGATGACGCGCAGTGACTGTTCTTCGACGTCGCTCGGCTGCCGCCAGGCCTTCAGTTCCACATGCCGCGGCAGCAGGCGGTGCTGTTTCACGAGCCGCATCTTCCATTGCTCGGCGCGCTTGTCGACACGATCAACGTCCACAAAATCTTGTGAGCTTGTAATGAACACGCCGCTATCATTAATGTCCGTGTGCACATGCGGTGACGCAGGTGACGTATTAGCCCGCTGAGGATGACTGAAGGACCCCGTCGACGCACTGCTGGACCCGCTGGAGGCACTCGCTCCTTTGCGGTGATTGCCCGTGCGCGACTCAGCGGCATCATCTCCAATTGTCAAGCTGCCAATGCGCGGCGTCTTTAGTTTTGAGCTCGAAGTCTGAGCCGTACTGGACGATGGCCCTTGAGCGCCTCCATTGTGCGGATGGGGGCCCAAAAACCTAGCAGCTGACCCAACGGCGTGAGACGAGGCCGAGGCGACAGCACTGACGCTATCCATAATCTTCGAAGACGTGCGCCGCAGCAGCTTCGGTCTCGGCGGAAGTTTCGGCGCGCTTGCTGCGGCATTCGCAGAAGGAGTCGTTTTGATTGCGGGCAGAGCCGACTCGCTGCTCTCGGGCTGAGTGGGTTCTGGAACTACTGTCGTGTTCGAGCTCGCGTCGCAGTCCGCCAAAGGCTCACGCTGCTCGGAGCCGCCAACGATTGCATCTATAGTGTCCGGAGCCGGCTCCTGAGGACTCTGCAACAAAGGCTCTGGTGCGGGCACGCCCGCTTCTGAGCTTTGCGGAGTTGGGGGCTTACGAGGCGGTAACTCTGGACCCTGGGCACTAAGTGACGATGGCTTTCGTGCGGGCAGCTCAGGCGGAGTAGGGCTCTGCGGCGCCGGTCGCCGCTGAGGCAGCTCCGGCGCCTCACGCAAGCGGGGCGGAAGAACGGGAGCCAGCATTGGTCTGGCAGGAATATCCGGCGGTGTGTCCAGACTGATGAGGTCGGCTGAGTGGTGACGCCGGTGCGTCGTATGAGCGCGCGGGTCGTACAGAGGTTCATCCGGTGGGATCGTGATGTCGCGAATATAAATGGCCAGCACTTGCTGCGGAAACTTGCGCGTTAACTCTGAGTAGGCTTCTAGGTCTGCCTCTCCGCTGTCACCAATCAGAATGAATTTTCGCTCCGGAAAGTCATGCAAAATCTTCTCGAGCGTAGCTCTTTTGCGGCCCTTCGGCTGCTCCGTGAGCCCGTCAAAAACCCCCGCGTACTTCTTGAGATGAACCGAGCCCTCGGGGAACTCGTGGTGCCGAAGGTAGCCGTGGATGACGTCGAAAAGCTGCCACGGCGAGTTCGACACGTAATGGAACGTGGCGCCAGCGCGGGCCATGTTTTGGAACCAGTCGCGTACGCCGTCAATACTGCACTCATCATAACCCTTGATGAGGACGTTCTGTAGCAGCTCTCGTTTAGACTTTGTAACGCCCGTGTGGCGCACGGTATCATCAATGTCCGAGATAATAGACACGCCGCTGCGAGGCACGAAGAAGCATTCGGAAAACGCCACAGCCGCGCCAGCGTTCGCGCGAATCTGGTCTGGGCGGAACGGTACGGGACACATGTGGGAGAACCGTCCGCCGTCGTCCGTCTCCGTCCAGAACGTGCGCCTTTTACGGTGCCCCCTAGAGTCAGGTTCGCTGAGCACGGAGATCTGGACATTGCGCATGCTGAGGCTCTTGTGGGAAATGGCGGCAAGCCGCTCTCGAATAATGTGCTTCTGTTCACGGCGAGCTTGTGCCGACGCACTCGCTGCTTTACCTTTCGGGTTGCTACGAGCGTCGAAGGTGTAGGTTGCTGTGCGCCGCATATCCGGGCGTTTTGGGGCCGCCGAAGCGTCGAAGCCCAAGGATGAGACGTTTTCCGTTGAGCCAAAGGGGCTGGATTCGGTCGAACCGGTGCTGGCCGGGCTCCGCAGTCCAGAAGGCGACATGGGTGAGTCCGGGCTCATGGGCGGCGAGCGGCTGTGGCGGTCGCCTGGCTCTGGCGAGCCGGCCCGGCTCGGCGCGCGCGACGTGTTGCGGCTGCCGGGGGCGGAGGCGGCGGCTGACCCCGGCTGGCTATTTGGCGCCGAGCCTTTAGAGCTCTTCGTGCGGAACAATCCGGGGCGCAAGCTGCCGAAGAAGCCGCTGTTAGACTCTTCGTGTTCTATCGTGTCCTCTGCTTGCGCCTGCGCGGCGGCGTCGGCAATCGATGCGTACTTACCCGGATTGCCAATGAGCCGCTCCACGGCCGCGACCATGAGACGACCCTTTCGGTTCACACCGGGCGTGTAGAGCCAGCCCTGGACGTGTGCCTCGTACGGCCGGTCTTGCGAGTCCGTCTCGACGACGTAGCTCGGATACAGTTTTGCATGCTCGACGGAGAACGGGTCGCCGGCGCGTTTGCCACCCTGTGGAGGAGGCGACGTAGAGCGGTAATTGAGCGCGATGAGCGGCGAAATGTTTGGCTGCGGGTTCCACTTGTGAGCGAGGCCCTCGTCCGACGCGGTGCGCATCCGCTGCTTTGGCGGGACCTGCGGCCGTGGGCGCCCCCCTGGCTTCGCGGGGTCCATCATTCGTCGTCGGAGCAGTCGCCACAGAGGCCGGAGAAGAACGGGTTTGAGCAGCCGCAATTTCAAAAGGGTTCGACTAGCGCGGACGGGTGCAAACGTCCTGGGGTTGGGGAACGAGTATGAACCGGCGAGTATCGACATTTGGCCATGCGTAATCAGGCTTGCTGAACTCGACGCGGCCCCAGGGCAAGGGCGCAGCCGCGGTTAGGTGCTTCGTGCTACGCGATTTCGGTTCCACAGTTCGTGTAAACCAAGCTTGCACAGGTTGCACGAGCACATGCAATTTACGACGAGCTACTGCTTCATATGGCGCGGAAGTGCCAGCGTAAGGGCTGTTCGGCAGTCGCTATGCGGCAGCGTCGAGTGTCGCGTTGAACCTAATACATGCCGCCCGTGGTAAGGTGATGCGAAGGGCGCCGCGGAATTAATTAGGTAAATACAAAGCCTAATGTAAGGGTGCATACTTTAGTAAGAGGCCGGGACCTAGCATTTATCGGGACCTAGCATTTATCGTGAGCGTGGCCGACCGGTCACAGCAGGAGGAGCTCCAATGACGGCATGCAGCACATTCACTCGGGCTATTCTGCGCCGTGTTAACTGAGCGATTCGTAGTGAGTCTCGGATGCGCGGATCCGGAAATATCTGTTTTCTGGAAACCTTCTAATCACGGCCAGGCCAATATATAAAGGTGCGTTTACGGAAAATGCCATGACGTACTGCAGGAAGCTCTCGTAAATGAAAGTACTTGTAGTTAGTGGCGCGGAGGCCGCAATTGTAGTGTCTCCGGCAGACGTTCGTATAAATGGCACTGGTCAGTATCGCATTTCAAAGCGGCAGGCGACAACGTTTGACGCCGCGCGTTGAAAGTCGTTCCTAATTGAAGCGGCTCAGTCCTCTGGAACCAGAATGCCCTGACAAGCTGCCAGGAAAAAAGAGCGCCCGTCTCAGATGCGGATGCATGTCACAAATCACCATTTACAGAGAACAACAGCATAGTGAGCTCGCCCCCAAGTTGCGGGGACGAGCTGGAGGGCTCCGGCTTTTCTTGCGAGGCCTCCTTGCTAGGCCTTCTTTCGCCCATGAGATGCTGCGTTTTCGAACGTTTAGTTAAATTAATATCGCAAAACTAGAAAAAGCGAGCGCTACTTTACATTATAATACAGGACCTCTTCGTCTCGTCTTCACCACTGCTTGACGCGCTAAGGGCCACGCGCGCGGCCTCCGTGAACGCCTCTCGCACGCCTCGGTCGTCCTTAGCCGAGCATTCGAGGTAGCGCAGCGCGCCGACCTTCTTTGCGACGGCCACGCCCTCCTCGTATGAAATGAGGTCGTTTCGCCGCACCTCGTCGTCGGCGAGATCGTCCTGCTGGTTGCGCAGGTCGCACTTGAGGGCCACAAGCACGAGCTTGATGCCGTCGCAGTTGTCGATGATCTCGGCCGTCCATTTTGTCTGCGCATTCTCAAGCGAGTCGCGCGAGTCCACGGAGAAGCACAGCATGATGCAGTGCGTGTCTGAGTACGACAGGGAGCGCAGACGGTCGAACTCCTCCTGGCCGGCCGTGTCCCATAAACTGAGCTGCATGGGCTTGCCGTCAATGAAGATGTCGTGCACATAGTTCTCGAACACGGTCGGCTCGTACACCTGGCGGAAATAGCCGCGCGTGAACCGGTCCAGGAGGCTTGTTTTGCCGCAGGCACCGTCGCCAAGGATGACGATCTTGCGCAGTATGGGCTTCTGGGTAGTGCCGCACAGAGGCATTTAGTGGATTCGCCTTCGAAGCAATAAATATAGCCGAGCAACCAGGCGCCCGTCGAACGCAACGCACCGTAGGTTTCGGGGGGTGGTTGATGAGGAAGAGTGCGAGCTGTGTGGAATGGTTCTGTCCTAGCCCCACGAACTGGCCCTGACCAAAACACTGCGGGCGGCAGCATTCTTCGCTGCGTTTGCCGCTTCGGGATGCGTCAGCAGCGCGCGGAAGGGAGAAAAAAAACAACCAAAAGTCACAGCCGCCAGCCGCTCCGGCCAGCAGCAGCACCAACGACAGCGCCGTCGGGCGTCCGATGCCACGCCAGTGAGCCAGCCGCGAACGCTGGCTTCGCCCGACCGCTGAGCGCTCGGACGCGGCACTCGGCGGCGGCCGCCCTCGCAGCCACAACAGCGGTACAAAACCGCAGCAGGAACCCGCTGCTCCTGGCCCCCTGTGAGTCTCGCGTCGAAGCAACTGCGGCTATGTGGCCGGCGGCGCGAGGCGCGAAGCGCGAATTGGCGGACGCTGCGCCTGTTTCCTTCGCACACACATGCATGCGTTGGTGGCACCCGTGAGTCATATCTTCCGGTGCGTTACCCCAGCCCGCGCCCGTGCCCATCGAGCCATGGCGAAGCTCGTCGTCGCCTCCCTCGCTAGCAACAGCCCGTGCGCGAATACGGCGGGCAATTGCGGTACTTTTTTGAGGTACTATTGCAAACCGTTGCCTAGAATACTGGTCTAAACTTCGGGACAAGCGGAATTGCTGGCTTGCGCTGGCTCGTACTTTGCCCCGCATCGGCGCGACGGTGACACATTTGGCGGTGGTAGACCGAAATTTTTCAAAGTCACGTGCGCGGGACCCGTGCCGGACTTAACTAGCGGCGGCTAACCGCAGCTCCCGCTTCCTGCCTGCCACGAAACACGATTCGCGAACAAACCACCGCTTTCAATACAATGAGCAAGCCCGTTGGGATCAATAAGGTGAGCTCTGCGCTCGCAGACTCGCACATCAGCCCGCATTCGTCGTCGCCGCTGTCGGACTCGTACCTGTCGCGGCGGCAACGGCGGTACTCGACGAACCAGCAGTCGAAGGAGCTGAAGCCGTTTGAGTCCGGCGACATCAAGGTTCTGCTGCTCGAGAACGTGAACGAAAAGGCCGTGCAGATTCTGGAGGGCCAAGGGTACCAAGTCGAGTTTCTGAAGACGTCGCTGCCCGAGGAGGAGCTCATAAAGAAGATCTCGGACGTGCACGCGATTGGAATCCGCTCGAAGACGACGCTTACGGCGAACGTGCTGCAGCATGCGAAGAACCTGCTCGTGATCGGCTGCTTCTGCATCGGCACGAACCAGGTCGACCTCGACTACGCGGCGAGCCGCGGCATTGCTGTGTTCAACTCGCCGTTCTCGAACTCGCGCAGCGTTGCCGAGCTCGTGATCGGCTACATCATCTCGCTGGCGCGGCAGCTCGGCGACCGCTCCATTGAGCTGCACAGCGGTACCTGGAACAAGGTCTCGAAGGGCTGCTTCGAGATCCGCGGCAAGACGCTCGGCATTGTTGGCTACGGCCACATTGGCTCGCAGCTGAGCGTGCTCGCCGAGGCCATGGGCATGCACGTGCTCTACTACGACGTGATCAACATCATGGAGATGGGCACGGCCACGCAGGTCGAGACGCTTGAGGAGCTTTTGTCGCAGAGCGACTTCGTGACCCTACATGTGCCGGCGCTGCCCGAGACGAAGAACATGATCTCGACGCGTGAGTTTGCCCACATGAAGCAGGGCTCGTTCCTCATCAACGCGTCGCGCGGCCAGGTCATCGATATTCCGGCCCTCGTCGCAGCGCGCAAGTCCGGCCGCGTCGCTGGCTTTGCTCTCGACGTGTACCCGAACGAGCCAGGCTCGAACGGCGACCACCAGTTCGTGGACTCGCTGAACAACTGGACGTCCGAGCTCGTGTCCCTCGGCAACGTCATTCTCACGCCGCACATTGGCGGCTCCACGAACGAGGCGCAGACAGCCATCGGCATCGAGGTTGCTGGCGCCCTGACGAAGTACATTAAGGAGGGCTCGTCCTTGGGCGCCGTGAACTTCCCCGAGGTCGACCTGCGCCGCCCGTACTCGGAGGAGTCTGGCGCCGTGCGCGTGCTTTACGTGCACCACAACGTGCCGGGCGTGCTGCGCACCGTCAACGAGATCCTTGGCCAGTACAACATTGCGAAGCAGTTCACGGACTCCGAGGGCGACATTGCGTACCTCATGGTCGACCTGGCGAACGTGAACGAGCAGGACCTGAAGCGCCTGAACGACGCGCTCGAGAACACGCCGCACCGCATCCGCACGCGCATGCTCTACTAGGCTTGCCAAGGCGCGACCAAAAACCTGGCCTGCTTTCTAAACCGCAACTTAAAATTAACATAAACCGCTGCGACAGCGTAACTCATACACAGCTAATCAAAGTTATTTAGGTGAACTCGGAACTATGGCTACTGAACGATGGCCATTACAATGGCCATCGACGCCGCCCGCAGCCGCAGCCGCAGCGGCCGCCGCAAGCTAGTACGTCGTGGTTTGTGGCAGCAGTACAGAGTCCACAGCATCTATCAAATCATCTATAAACAGCGTTGGCCCGCAGTGGCCGGCCGTCATTGCACGGCCGCGCCGCCGCTCTGCGCCACTTGCGACGCAATCATCTGCCCCAGCGGCGTGCTGGCCGCCTTCTTCGCCGTCTCGCCAATGTACGCTGGTATGGAATTCCCCGTGAGGAACTGCGACAGCTCCTCGCTGAAGTGGTTACAATTGTGGTCGAGCAGGTGGTAGCGCTCGGCCGCATACTCCTCGGCCAGGTTCGTGTTGATGTACTCCTCAATGACCTCCCACGGCACTTCCGTCTCGCCAAGGTCATACACGCGCTGCGCGGGGCCAAGGTGCGTCTTGCCCGCGTCGAACACCTTGATGCCCTGCCCGAAATAGATCTCCTTTCCGTACACAACTACAGCGCTGTGCCAGACGCCTTCGATGTCGAGCCCAAACATGGGGCCGTAGAGCTTTGCCATGCCGGCCGACAAGTCGTACACATAAAGCTGGACCTTGCTCATAACGGACACTAGCTTTCAAAACAAAGTCTGTTGGGCAGGGCTGCCCAAGAACGAAATAACTGCCAAGCGGCAGTGGCGTACCCTAGCCGTGGCTTGCTTCGAGAAAATTCGTGCTTGACGCGCATAAACTGCAGGGGCTGCGAAAGTAAAGAAAGCATAATCACAGACAAATGGACGACCGGTCAGGCTCGTTTTGCAGGAGCGGGGGGCTACGTATGCGCTGCACGCCGTTCGTGCGATTGTGCAATTGAAGCTGCCCACACGCGATCACCGTATAAGGATCATCAGATACACATTTTTCTAAATGTTTCCTACTCTCTAAGCCACCTATAGAATCGTGCTTTATGCGCTGCGCAAGGCGCTATTGCCGTCGCGATTTGGTGGACGTCAAGAGCCGCTGCTGCTAACGGCTGACCGCTGACGCAGGGCCTCTCCACTCGCCGTAACCCGTGCCAAGGGCCAACGTCAAGGGCTCGCCACAACACCTTAGCCGCCCTCGCAAAGACCACCAGGAACTAGCCAATGGCCACCACAGTTCTGGCGCTCTTGGACGAAACAGACTACACGTTGAAGGAGTATGCTTTGCATACACTGGATACTCGCGTGAACGAGCTGTGGCCGGAGATCGCCGACCACATCCCGCTGATTGAGGAGCTCTATGAGGACCCCGCGTTCCAGGCGCAGAACCTGGCGGCGCTCGTCGTCGCGAAGGTCTACTACAACCTGGGAGACCTTGCGCTGGCCCTCAAATACGCACTCGCCGCCGGACCCGAGCTGGATCTCACGAAAAAGTCCGAGTTCATCGACACGATCATCAGCCAGAGCATCAAGACGTACGTCGAGCTGCGGCAAAAGATCGTCGACGAGCACGACGCCTCGCTCGAAATCGACGAGAAGCTCACAAAGGTCGTTGAGGAGATGCTGCAGCGCTGCGTCGCCAGCGGCCAGACGCCGCTGGCCCTCGGCATTGCTCTCGAGGCGCGGCGCCTCGACCTCGTTGAGGCACAGCTCCAGTCGACGCACGACGCCGAGACGCTCGCGTTCGTGCTCGACGCGTCCATCACGCTGCTCAGCAACCGCCAGTTCCGCACAAAGGTGCTGCGCGCGCTGAACAACGTCGTCGATGCCGTCGCGCACCGTGGCGGCGGCGACTACAGCCAGTACTACAGCCTGGCTACGAAGATCGCTATCCAGCTGGACGACAGCGAGCTCGCGGTCCGGCTTCTTAGTGGGTGCGAGCCGCCAGCGCTGGCGCTGCAGGTCGCGTTCGATCTCGTCGCTACGGCCTCACAGGAGCTGCGCGACAAAACGGCGCAGTTCTTCGTCGGCAGCCCGCGTGCGCATCACGCGCGCATCGTCAAGATCTTGAGCGGCGTGCCGACCTGCGACTATAACGTCACGTTCCTGCAGCGCAACGCCCACACGGATCTCAGCGTTCTGCAGCGCACGAAGGGCGCCCTTGATGTGCGCAACTCCATGTTCCACTCGGCGCTGTCGTTCCAAAACGCGTTTTTGCATCTCGGCACGACGTCAGACAAGTTCTTTCGCGACAACACGGACTGGCTCACAAAGGCCACACACTGGACAAAGTTCACGGCCACGGCCGCGCTTGGCGTTATCCACCAGGGCAACCTCACGCAGGGCCGCCGCATTCTCGAGCCCTACTACGGCAAGTCCAGCCAGGGCTCGGCGCACATCCGCGGCGGCGCCTTCTACGGCCTCGGGCTTGTGTTTGCCGGGTTCGGCAAGGAAGTGCTGGATCTTCTGCAGGAGCAGGTCACGCAGAGCGCGCTTGCGAGCTCGAACAACAACAGTAGCGGCGGCGAGGACGACGAGGAGGCCGTTGTGCACGGCGCCTGTCTCGGCCTAGCGCTGGCGGCCATGCGGTCGCAGAACGAGTCCCTGTACGCGAAGCTGCGTGAAGTTCTTTACGCTGACAGCGCTGTCGCGGGCGAGGCTGCCGGACTCGCTATGGGCCTCGTTATGCTCGGTTCGAAGAACGCAACGGCTGAGGAGGAGATGCTGCAGTACGCTCGCGACACGCAGCACGAGAAGATCATTCGCAGCTTGGCGGTTGGCCTCGCCCTGCTGAACTACGGCAAAGAGGAGGGTGCTGATAAGCTTGTGGACGTGCTTCTGTCGGACCAGGAGCCGATTCTGCGCTACGGTGGCTGCTTCACCCTCGCGCTTGCATACGCCGGCACGGGCAACAACCGCGCCACGAAGCGGCTGCTGCACACGGCCGTCAGCGACGCGAGCGACGACGTGCGCCGCGCGGCCATGATGTCGCTCGGCTTCATCTACTTGCGCAACACGGCAGCGCTGCCGCGCATGGTCGAGCTGCTCAGTGAGAGCCACAACCCGCATGTCCGCTACGGTGTGACGATGGCGCTTGGTGTGGCCTGCGCCGGCACGGCGCTCACGGCGGCTGTGGACGTGCTTGAGCCGATGCTGACGGACCCCGTCGACTTCGTGCGCCAGGGCGCCATGATCTCGCTGTCGATGATTCTCGTGCAGCACACCGAGCAATCGCACCCGCGCGCGAAGGCCGTGCGCGAGTATTTGGCCAAGATTGTGCGCACGAAGAACGAGGACGCGCTGGCCAAGTTCGGCGCGGCTTTGGGCCAGGGCATAATAGATGCCGGCGGCTGCAATGCGACGATCACGCTGGAGCACCGCCAAACGGGCAATCTGAACATGAAGGCCGTGGCCGGTCTGGCTGTGTTCCTACAGTACTGGTACTGGTTCCCATTTGCGCACTTCATGAGCCTCGCGTTCACGCCGACGACGGTTGTGTGCGTGCGCGAGGACCTGAGCATCCCGAAGATGGACCTTGAGTGCCAGGGCCTCGCCGCGCGCAAGTTCGGGTACCCGGCGAAGCTTGAGGAGCCGAACGTGAAGGCGCCCGAGCAGCTCGTGACAGCTATTCTGAGCACGACACTGAAGGAGCGCCGAAAACAGAAGACGAGCGCGAAGGAGAAGGAGACGGAGCGCAAGAAGAAGGAGGAGACGGACCGCAAGAAGGAGGAGAAGGACCAGGAGCACCAGAAGCAGGTCGACTCCGAGAACCGGGACGACATCATCCTCGAGAACATGAGCCGCGTCGTGCCTTGGCAGCGCCGGTTCATCAAGTTCCCCGAGGACTCGCCGTTTGCGCCGGCGGCGGAGCGCCGCGAGCCAAACGGTGTGCTCGTGGTCGTGCCAAAGGATGGTGCGGCTGCTGACGTGCCGACCATCTCGACGCAGCGCCAGGCCCACTCCGAGGACGACGAGCAGGAGGAGGCGCCGTTGCCGCTCCCGTTCAAGGTTCCCGTGGAAACGGCGGAGGCCGCTGCCGCCTAAGCGGTTCAATGGCATTTAGATCGTAGCTTATAAAAAGGCGCTGCCATCCAGCTTGCCATTCGTGTAACTACTTAGTCGTTTAATGCAGTGTTTTCAGAGCCGGCGCGAGACAACTTTCTTATGCGCGCGCGCAGCATTCGTGGCCACACGTACTAAATTTTAATTATCATCTTCAGAGGCTATACCACAAGCTGATGAGCTACAGCATACAAGAGCGCGACGCGTCGCGCCTTGTAGTAATTGAATCCGTATGCGTCGCTAGCCCTATTACTGTGCGAGCAGAGGGGTAGCAGCAGGGAAGGGCAGGAAAGGGCAGCAGCAGGGTGGGGACCCACGCCCGGTGCTTAACCCTTTGTCAGCATCACCGCGGCGGTTTTCATCACTGATGTCGAGCCCCTCGCCGCATCATCACTGATGGACTTCGCCCTTGCCCATGTGCATGCGGGAAGGGCGCGCGTATAAAAGCACGATGCGCCCCACCCAGCCTGCACTCTAAACTCAATTATCCGAGATGGCCCGCACTAAGCACGTTGCTACCCCCGCCAAGACCACGTCCGGCAAGGCTCCCCGCAAGCACGCCGCGTCCAAGACTCCGCGCAAGTCGGTTGGCGCCGGCGTCTCTGGTGGCGTGAAGAAGCCCCACCGCTACAAGCCTGGTACCGTTGCCCTGCAGGAGATCCGCCGCTACCAGAAGTCGACGGAGCTGCTCATCCGTAAGCTGCCCTTCCAGCGCCTTGTGCGTGAGATCATGCAGGACCTGCGCGAGGGCTTCGGCGACAACAAGCCGGACTTCCGCTTCCAGTCCTCGGCTCTGGGCGCCCTGCAGGAGGCCGCCGAGGCCTACCTCGTGTCCCTGTTCGAGGACACGAACGCCTGCGCCACTCACGCGAAGCGCGTGACCATCCAGGAGAAGGACATCGAGCTTGCCCGCCGTCTGCGTGGCGAGGTCTTCTCCACGAAGGAGTCCAGCTAGATTGCATTAGTCCTAATTTATTTATTATTATTTGCTATTTGAGGTTACATTGCCGAAATGAGGCCGTGCTGCCAGATCAATCAGCTCGCGTTAGCAACATAGCGCTGGCCATGCAGTCAGAAACGGCCGCGCAACGAGATGGCACTTGCTTATTATTATTATTGTTGTTATTTTTCGTGAACGAATGCTGCAAATACACACTGTGCGGCCCAAAAAAGGCGTCTAAGTTGCGGACGGCACCGGTGACGAGACCGTTAAACAATGCGCGCCTAACCGCCCAAGTTCGCCTAATAGTAGTTTTAGTTCGTACGGTCTGAAGCCGGCCTGAGACGCATGCCACGTGTATCGCTAAAGACCTAACGCCGGTTGCAGATGAAATAGGGAGCCAACAGTGACCGGCGTTCTTAGACCCGCCGTGTATGCATTAAGAATTGACAATACAGTGGCCAATTGGCGTCATCACAGCCTTATAGGCATAGACAGCATGGCCAACAGCCGCACTGATGATGCTTCCAAGGCCCTCCGTGGTCGTCGTGAGACATTCCGTAGCTGCAGCGCCGCACGCAACATGAGGTTTTGCCATCGAGCGCTTATTGCAAAAACTGAATAGCCCTTGGAATGCCTTCGGCGTACAGCGAAACGTGCTCCGGTCTGGCCAGCCGTCAGAGTAGAGTGTTTAGACGTCGCTTCGCAGCTCAGAGCTAAACTTCGGCAGAATTTGTTCTGCAAGCTCCGGGTAAGCCTTCAGGATCCCCGCAAGTCCGCCCAACACGGCCGTTATGCCGCCGTCCATAAATTTCATGGTAACACCGGGGCCTACAGGAGTCCCGCCATGCGCAGCGCCAACTATGGTCAACTCTGGTTCATAGTGGCCCACTAAGTTCGTCACCCACACTGTTGCGTCGGCTCCACCACTGTAACCATACAGCCCAAGTGGAGTGCCCATTGAGAGGCCCAGACGGCTCAGAGCTGCACGAACGCCGTCAATGCCAGCACGACGTTCGTTAAAGCGGCCGGTGGAAACGTGGACCCTCACAGTCTCTCATAACTGCTGCATACAAAGCGCTGCACAAAGCCCAGTCGACCATGATTGCGATGTCGGCTACGGAGGCCAATGGATCGGCCGAGCACGCCGCTGTAATTTTGGGTGCAAAGCAGGCTTGTAGGGCGAGAATACCGTAGCTACCGCGTAGGAAGCATTTCCAAAGGTGTCTGTCGTTCGTAGGATTTCCAAAGTTGTCTATCGTTCGGAACGCGACCTAAACCACATCCTGCGCTAAGCATACGGAATTTCTGGCGCGGCGTAGAACGGGTCGTCGCGAGGATGGGGAGGAAAAGGTCGCGTTTAGGCAGAGGGTGGCTAGCCACGAAGCCAGTCAGAAGTGGTGGCCCTAGGGGCCACAATGCTCAAGAAGCTGTGCATGAGATGCACACTTGGGAATTGCCTTACCTATTTAAGATCTGGCGAGCACGCTTGGAATTAATGAGTGAAGTAAATGAAAACAAATCGCTAGCACCAGATCATGAGTGTAAAAGCAGTCGCGATGTGGCGCACCTTCGTCGATAGGTTACGCACGGTCGTGCGCCACTCAATAAACACGGGAAGAGCCTGTTAATGGCCAAACAAATGACGGCCAACATGTTGAGTGCTCTTCAGTACGTCATACCCTGAACCACCATGCAAGATCGCACGGTATGTTCATGCATGATGAAGAATGAGAACAGGAAGAGATTCAACTAGAAAGGAGTACCTGCCTTACGCGAATGATGCAGGCCTGCCTAGTGTGTACACTTTAGATTAAAATTAAGCAGCATGCTAGCGTGGATTTCGCACCTGTGATATGCGACGTAGGTGGCCACCGCTGTGAACCACGACACAGCTCCAGGGCTTCCGATCACGCCGATATGGGTAGCTGAATGTACATTAGTGGTTCACGATAGCCTGGCCAATAGGCGTCACTACAGCCTCAAAAGTAGAGATTGCTGCCGAAATGGCGGCGCCAATTATGCTGCCGACGCCCTCAGTAGTAATGGTCAGGATATCCGTCGCCGCCGTACCACAGGGAACATTCGGGGTGTTGCCCTCGAATGCCTGCTTCATGAACTGGATCGCGTTGGGAAGTCCCTCGGCTTCGAGAGAGGCATGCTCTCCACCGGGCCAGGCCACAAACTGAATATTGGCGCCCGTAGCGCATTGCTGCGACACGTATTGCTGCGTTGCACTAAAAGGGATGATTTCATCGTGGGCGGAGTGGTAGATGTAGCGCGGGAACTTCGGCGTCGAAACTTTATGCGAGCTCACGTTGGCGAGCAACGACTCGCGCGCGAGGAGGTCCGCAATCGGCGCATACGTGTAGAAGTCAGGCTCGGAAATCATTTCGTGCACCTCCTCAAACAAGTTCAGGAGAACCGCGTTCAAGACACAGGTGTTGTCCGAGTATAACGTTTCGATATTGCTCTGTAGTTTCGAGCTGAGCTTCGGCATGATCTGCGCTGCGTGCTCTGGGTACGCCCTGAGGAGACCCGCCAGAGCATCAACGACCAGACCCGACGTTACGGTGCCATCCAGGTACCTCATCGCGGCGCCGGGGTCGACGGGCGTCCCGCCATGGGCCGCGCCAACCATGTTCAGCTCGGGCGCATAGCTGTCCACCAAGTTCGTCATCCACACCGTTGCGTGCGCACCTCCGCTGTAGCCGTACAAGCCGACGGGGGTGTCTGTAGACAGGTTCAAATGGTTCAAAGCCGCACGAATGCCGTCGATGCCAGCTTGGCCCTCATTGAACCCAGCAAAGAAAGTCGAGTTCGGGCCCTCGTGGTCGGTCGCGACCGCATAGAAGCCGTTCGTGAGCGCCCAGTCGATCATAATGGCGCTGTCGGCTATGATGGATGTGCCGCCAGGAACCAGCAGCCCGCCGTAGATTGAGTAGCTCGGCGAGCAGTCAATGTTTGTGGAGTCCTCCGCGGCCTGTGCGGATAGCAACTTTGCGTCGGAGGCTGGCTTGTAAGGTGAAAACACAGTAGCCACGGTGTGAGAGGCATTGCCGAACGTGTCTGTCGTCCTGAAGGCCACCTGAACCACATCCTTGGCGAGAGCATACTCAATCTCAGGGTAAACAGTGCGCGTGTTGTATATCTCGCCGGGTTTCAGCGAGTCAAGGTTCGCTGGCGCCTTGTAGAAAGGGTCGTCGTGCGGGACGGGAAGAGAAAAGGCGCGTTTCGGCAGAGGGTGGCCGGCCGCGAAGCAGAACAGAAGCGGCCCTAGAGCCAAATATTTGAGAAAGCTGTACATGCCGCGTACACCTTGGCTTTACCGGGCCTATTTAAGGCTGCGCGGGCATGCGGGCATGCGCTATTGAGTAAACAAAAACAATTCCGTTCGCATAAGACGCTGACCGTGACATCGCGCATATGCACGGCGGAAAAATCGCGTCGTTGGCGGATCGTGCATTCTGGCTGCAGCGGCCGGACAACCGCTATATCCCGCGTGTTGGCCAAGACATGTCGCACCGGGGAAGACAGCCGTGGCGGGGTTTATCCCGGCTGGACTCGGTGATACACAATGCTCTCTACTCAAGATGACACGCCACGGCGGCCTGGTCGCGATATACCTGCATATCCATGCCATCGTGGAGTAATCGCGACTTTCCCGGGTGGGCGGGCCCTGGGAAAACACGGGCCGATCAAGCTACGGGGCTACGGGGCTACGGGGCTACGGGGCATCGGGGCCGCGAGATAACTGCACCAGAAAACAACATTCGACAAATTCTCGTAGCGAAGCGGGGTATGCGGCTGTCCCGCTCGCGAACTAGCTACTGTGCGCGCTCGGGGCGCCGCGACTGTTTACTCAATACGTCATAGTACTCTACCCTAAACAACGAGCCTGCATGACAGCGCGGCCTATTCATGCGTGACGCGCGCGAGTTGACCCTTCATTCGCCAAAGCCGCAGCGAGGAAATCCGGGGTAGCATTTCGGGGGTTATTACCCAAGGCGCGAGAGCTGTGGCCCCGCAGAAGCCCAAGGAAAACAAGGTAAATATTCCTTTAGACCCGGGCGGAGCGACGCCCGCACGCCCTGAAGTGCGGACCCCGGGGGGGTTGCAAAAGACTCGCGCTCGGCGGTATGGCGTTGGGCACATGGCACCGTAAACTAGGAAGAGTTGCACGGTGGTTGCACGGCGGCCGTGCCACCTAATTCATTAAGCACCTCATAACGCTATCATTAATACGTGAAATACTGTTTTTTCTTATTTTTTTTGGTGACTAGACGCTTCTAGTCACCGCGCTTAAACGTGAGGATATCGTTCTTGCCCTTGACAATAACATCATCGTCGGCAAGCTTGCCGCTGAGGCCCTCGATCCACATCACCGGCACGTCGCCCATAACCCGGTTACAGACCTGCCGCACCGTCGTGCCCGCGCGCACGAGAATGCAGTCCGGGAACACGGTCTTGCCGCCGAAGTTGTGGATATTGCGCACGGTGAACACGGGCACGAGATCCAGCATCTTGATCGCCGCCTGCAGCGCCTCTTCTACACCGGTTGACCCGAAGCGGTAAAGCACGAGGTCGCGCACGGTTTCGACGCGCTCCTTCAGCTTCGGCTCGAGCTCGCGTAGGTCGTCGAAGCCGTCCTCGCGCGTGTCGACAAACTCCGTGCCGGGCTCGTATATAATGAACTTCTGCTTTGCCAGCTTGCGCAGAAACACCTCCGAAATGGCCGAGCACAGGACGTGCGGGTTCTTCGCGTACTTGCGCGCAATGCGCGCAACGTTCTTGTCACTATCCGGGTTGTCACACTTGTTCAGCGCCAGCACGGTGGGGAATTTCTCGTTTACAAATGCCTTCACGACCGTGTCGATCTGGTCCTGGTCCCAGTGCTCGAGGCGGTCGTCCACCGTGCCGGTTTTGTACGCGCGGTCCAGCGCCCGCTGTACGAGCGGGCGCGTCGCGCCGTAGCCGCTGAACTGGTTCGCCAGCGTGTCAGCCGCACTGGCCTTCGTTGAGGCGTGGCGCCGGCTGATCGAGCCCCACCGGCCCATGAGATTGCCCTTTACCCAGCGGTATATCTCGTCCTCGAGCCAGTCCACGTCCTGCAGCGGGTCGTAGCCCTTCGCCTGCTTTCCCTCAGCATCCGTGGTCCCACTAGCGTCCACTACGTGGATGAGACAGTCTGCATGGCGCAGGTCGTCAAGGAACTTGTTTCCGAGGCCGCGGCCCTCGTGCGCACCAGGCACGAGGCCAGCCACATCAAGCAGCACGACGGGCACATGCCGCACGCCGGCCTTGCACCAGCCATAGTTCGGCTTGCAGAACTCCTGCTTCTGGATGTTTGGCCGGCCACAGGCACAGTCGATGGCCACATAGCCCGTTGCTGTGTTCGGGTCAATGGTTGTGAACGGGTACGAGCCGATCTTCGCGTCGGCGTCAGTCAATGCATTCAGGGTCGTCGACTTGCCGCTGCTGGGCTTGCCGACAAGCCCGATCAACGGATCCTTCATGCCCTTCGCGACGTTGAACTGAAAAGTTCACAAGATCATGTGCTTGCGCCGCGGCTGCCCATAACCCACGCATTCGCGCCTAACCGACGTATCTGGCTCTCGCGCTTTAAAGTTCGGCCATTTGAACGGCGCGGAACACAAGCGCACTGCCGTTTTAAAAAAGGGAAACCACCTTTAGGGCTCCGCTCGATATTCGAAATTCAGCGGCGGGTGCATTCGTGTAGGCGCGCGCTCCAGCAAAGCGAATGTTTCGCAAACCGTTTGTGTACTTCAGTGAAGCCATCGTTACGCCCACAAAGTCAACATCCATCATATCGGGTAAGGCTGCGCAATACGGCGGTACGCCAGTGCTGCCCGTGCAGGATCTGTGGACGAAGGCTGCTCTTAGCGTGCCCCGCCAGGCAGCGCTGTACAGGCACAAGGGCTACAAGGGCGAGGCTTGGCACCACTGGCTCACTGAGACAGTCGATATGATTGCGAATGGCGTGCACTTCGACGACGAGGCTGGCCGTGGCCCGTTCAAGGCGGACCTCATGGGCACGCTTGGGAAGCCGGCCTCGTACTACGTGCCGGACGAGACGCGCCAATTCCTTGAGTTGTTGACAGACAGCGGAATTGGCTGGGGCATCATAGCCAATGAGAACCATATGTATCAGGCCATTCTCAAGCTCTTGCGGCTAAACCCACGGGGCCCAGTCGTCCCGGCGGCGGGGCCGACCCTGTTCAAGCCTCTGCCCAGTATGTGGGCCCGCGCCGCGGCCAGAGCGCCGGCCCAGTCCAAGCACGATACTTGGTTTGTGGGATCAGTTCTACACCCTTGTGACAACATGGCCCTGAATAGCTCGATCCGCTGTGCGCTCGTGGCTCCGCATCTTTCGCAGCCTGATCCGGTGTCGCAGCACTTCCGCATCTCGTGCCTCAGCGACCTCAAAGAGCCACTGCACCTGGGCTCGGCCGCCCATGCTGGCCTACCAGACTTCGACAGTCTGGAAAAGCCTCTCCCTTTTGATGATGACTCTGATGTGGTGCTCCGCGGGTCGGCAGTACCTCCTCTGAACAGAGATGGGCAGGAGCTGAGCCTGGCCAGCATGAAAAAGAAAACAAGTGTTTAATGATAAATAAACAAACAAAAAAGCATACAAACAAACAAACAAAACTACACGCGGCTCTAGAAGCACAACTGCAGAGGGCCAGTAAAAGTAGCGCTCCACCGCTTGGGCTCATGCGTAGAAACCGCCGCGGCCCAAGCCTTTGTGTCCACCCTTTTGACGTCTACCGAAACTCATGAACCGTCTATGAGGGTTTCGGCCGTTTGTAATTGATGTATGTGCTGCTCTTGCCATTCAAATTAGCGTTCGAAGGGCTCGTACCAGCCTGGATCGAAAAGCCCTGCGAAGGCAACGTCGGCGGCATGGGGCTCTTTGGCGAAACCGGGATTGAGAACGACTGTGGCCGGTAATGGGGTCGGCGGTAGGGGGAACGTGTATCCAAAAACAAGCCGTCCACAGATGTTCTCCGCGTGGGATTCCGCGTGCCGTTCGGCACGGCGTGGCCATTTCCATACGATTTCACGTCTGGTAGGGTGACGGCGCTTCGTGACTTCATGTTCGGCTCCCTTGCCTGGCCCACGTTTCTCAAGTCTTGCGTCTTGCCCAGATCCACGCCGATCAGCCGTGAGCGCAGCGCTACAATCGCTTTATCGAGCTCGAGCTCGACACTAACATGGTTCTTGATAATTGGCAGGTGTGGCCACGTTGCTTTACGCCCACGCATGGTCAGGTCCTGGACCTGTTCCGTGGTTGGGTTCTTGAACAGGAACCCGACATCGGACCAGTGGATGGGAGGTACGATTGTAATGTCGCCGCAGTACTCCTGGTCGAGAACATTGAGTATTGCGGATGCAAAGGACCGGGCAATGCCAGCCTTCTTCAGCATTGTGAGGGTGTGCTCTGTCTCATTAAAGAGGATGGACTTTGCCGCAGCGATGGCCGACGAGATGCTCGAGCCCTTCTGCCCGTCAAACCCAGGCCGGGCCCGGAAATCGTGGCTGCCGCTTTGACTCAGTATTGGCGCAATATGCGGGTTCACCTGGCAAGCCACAAAATGGTTAACGTTGAACATCTCGGCCAAGCGGCCAAGCGGCATGTCGTTGTCAACGCTGCCGTCGATGAACGAGGCCTTCGTCCACGAATAAAGCTCCTTCGTTTTAGGATCCTTGGCTATAATTGTGTCGGCGGCGAATACCAGTGGCACGGAGCACGAGCACACAACGGCCGACCAGATGAGCACGTTCGGTGCGGTCAAGTAGTTCAGCAAGCGAGGCATGTCGTGGGAGCCAGCAACGCTCACCGTCACATTCAGAATGCGCCCCGTCCGGTTATAGGCCTCCTGGAACGTGATGTCGCCGATGAGGCCTTGCAGCATTTCCTTCAAGTAGGTGCTGTCAATCCAGGTGCCGCCTTTGAGGAATCGCTCAATGTGTGTGAGCAGTGACTCCTCTTCTCCAACGCGTTCAAAAATGTTCATTGGCACTTCAAGCAGCTCCCAAAGCCGGTCAAACTCCTCCTCACGATGTATGCTGATGATGGATGCAAAGATCGAGCCGGACGACGAGCCGCTAATGATACGCGGTAGGAGCTTGTTGTCGGTCAGTTCGCGTAGAACGCCGGCGTGCAAAAAGCCTAGCGTCGAGCCGCCACTCAGGACTAACGCTGTGCGTCCAAACGCTTTGCGTGTTTGCACAAGCGTACTCAAAACTTCGGGCGCATCCTCGACGGGGACCTCGACCAATCGCGAGAGCGCCAATTCGCACTCGCTGATATACTCCTCGATGAGCCGCTTCGTTCCGCCCTGGATCGGCGTGTACAAGCGCTCGTCTCCCATGTTTGCGACGTTGCGACTGAAGGTCGTGCGCACAAGATAGATGAGCTCGGGAATATTGCCGGCAACTCGAGCCTTCCGCAGCTGGAACAGAACGTTGCGCAGCTTCGCGCTGTCGTACACGGGACTCTCGTCTATGGCCTTCCAAGCATCGAGCCCGCGCGCATTGTCAAGGTGCTCGCTGAGCCGCAGCCATTCGGCGTACGTCTCCGCGTTTTCTTGGGCCTCGGCGAGCTCCTCCGTGGATGCTAATGCATCAATGGATTCATAGCCACCCGTCGGTTCCGATGTTACGTTCATGACCGGGCGCCGATCACAACGATTGTCCGGACAAACAGTTCAAAATGGTGCACGGCGGTAACCCCACTTGCCGCATATAGATTTGACCACATGCAAGGTAATGCTAATTACCGCCCCGGCCGAAGACCTACACGTGACCCTCGGCAAGAAGTAGGGTCCGGCTTTCAAAGCCAGCGGTTCTTTTCTTTCCTCATCACCAGCTTCGGGCCCCTCGTCGTCGAACAAGGTTCTTGCCTTTTACTAGAACCCTCCGGATGAGGGCCAAACAGCAAGCTGGTAGCAAATTTTTGGATTCTCACCCCATTATTATGGGGCTTCTCTTGGCTTAGGACGCGGGGCCGCTTCTTTGGTGAAGAGTTGTCCTGTTTTCTGCGGATCGCTGCAACCGCAGTTACGTATTAGTGTACTAAATAACGGTTTTGGCTTCAAGTAGGCTCGTCTAAACGATGCCGATCGCCGCGAAACGCTAGGCGATTTAGCATAGCTTCGCGTTCGGGCGCAAGGCTGCGAGGGTACTAAATACGTCCCTGCGTCCGTTTGCAGACAACGCCCGTCAGAGGAAATTGCGGTTAAAATTGACCATGCGTGCGTTTCTTAACACACAAGGCAGAGCGGCGCTCATCAGTACGCGCTGCGCCGGCTCTACCCGAACACAGGAAACAGTGCGCTCAGCTGATGCGAGGAGGTGCTGGCCGCGTTACATAATAAATTTTTTGCGCAGTCTCGGACCGCTTCGAAATATATTTCACTGCATCCAAGCGAACAATGGGCCGCCAATTTAAGCACCATGAGCAGAAGTTGCTCAAAAAGGTCAACTTCCTTGAGTGGAAGCAGGACAATGGCCACCGCGATGCCATGGTCATGCAGCGCTACAATGTGCAGAACCGCTCCGACTACGAAAAGTATAATAAGATCTGCGGGTCGATTCGACAATTAGCGCACAAAATGGCCCAATTGCCAGCGCAGGATCCCGTGCGTCTGAAGTACGAGGACATGCTTGTCGAAAAGCTCGACGATATGGGCATTTTTGGCGAGAAGAACCCGAAGATCTCCGATCTCGAGAAGGTCACGGTCGCCGCCTTCTGCCGAAGACGCCTGCCCGTCGTAATGCGGCGGCTGAATATGGCGCCTACGATTGTGGACGCGACAAAATTTGTTGAGCAGGGCCATGTGCGTGTCGGGCCCGAGCTCGTCACAGACCCGGCCATGCTCATAACCCGCAACATGGAGGACTTCCTAACATGGGTCGACGGATCTAAGATCAAGCGCAAGATCCAGGAGTACAAGGGCACTGTTGATGACTTTGATGGTTAAATCAGAGCCTTAGCCATATATTTAATATTGCCACGCATTGACGCCCTAGCTGTGAAAGTGTCTAGCCTCATGCATACGGCGCTGCAATAGATATGCCCCGACAGCACATAATCCGTGTGTGCGGCGAAATTAGACTAAGCTCGCCCCGCAGCGACGGTGTTAAGGGCAGGTCGGCTCGACGCTGCGGTGCCACAAAATTCCCTGGGCAATCTAATCGCTGATTGCTTTGCTTCGTCGCCTGATTTGCGACGGGGCCGCCGGCTCACACATCGCCTTATGACGGCGGCAATTCTCTAAGTATAATTAAGGTAGGTAGTGTGCGGTTCGATCGCACCAAATTCGTAGGATATATTATGATTGTGACTGTGACTGTAATTATGAGTACTGCTTGCAGGACGACCGTTAGGCACGCATAACAGATCGATAGCTGGGCCGTACTAATCGCACACGCCAGTTGCTCGATTTGTCAGATGATTCAGCACAGGCCCAAATGAATCACGAAAAATGATGCAATACCCTGTGACTGCCTTTAGAGATGCAGCGCGACTATCCGCCTGCAGACGGAAGCAATTCCAACCTCAAAAAAAATTCAGCCGATCCTGACTGAGTTCGGCCGAAGCAGTGGCTGCTTTGGCTTTCGTACGCTGAGTTTTTGATGGCTTATCACTCCTTTTCCTCCTCGGACTCAACCGCCGAAAAGAAGTCCCCGCCGAACTCGCTCGAAAACGCTAGCGTGCGGGCCTCGTACGCGGACACCACCATTAGTGAAGATGACGTGCAATTAATTGACAGCCACTTACACGACAGACCGTACGAGGACTGTGTTGTGACCGTTTCTGATGCTATAAAGAGACACCGTGATGACTCTAGCGTTGACGGAGACTACTTTAACCACTTGGTTGCCCTAGATGAGGCTAATAAGTCGCTGGGATCGAACGCCCCCGATCCTGAGCTCGAGTACAGAACAAGGTTTGCTGCATTTCTGATCCATGACTGGTCAATCTACGCGTCTGTGAGGGCGGCCACTCGGCCAATAGACGAGGTCGAGGAGGACTGCGAAACGTTTAGAGTGTATGTTTTGGCCATCATTTGGGCTGGAGCTGGCGCTTGCTTGGACACATTCTTCGCGAACCGCTATCCGTCCATCAGTCTTAGTGGCATCTCCCTGCAGATCATGATTGTTGGCACGGGGAAGCTCTGGGCGCTGCTTCCGAAGCCTAAGAGTTCACGCTGGCGCTGGCTCAATCCGGGGCCCTGGGGGTTCAAGGAACAGATGCTTGCTTCTGCGGGTGTACAGGTCGCTGCGAAGAGCCCTTATGTTCTATACGCAATCACAGCTCAAAGAAACAAAGAGTTCTTCGGCTTCACTGACGGCGACTTCGGATACTCATTGCTCATGCTACTCAGCACTACCTTCATGGGGTTCGGTATGGCTGGTGTGATGCGGGTATTCCTTGTCTATCCAGTCGAGGCCATCTGGTACCAGATTTTGCCGAATATCACGCTGAACCGTGCCTTGGTTCAGACAGAGCCTCGCGAAAAGGTTAATGGTTGGAGCATAAAGCGGGTCGAGGCATTTTGGATCTTTGCCTGGTTCAGCTTTGGCTGGTACTGGATCACGAACTTTGTGTTTAAGGCTTTGTCCTATTTTGACTGGATGGCATGGATAAAGCCAAACAACGTTGCCCTGCAGGCTGTATGCGGTGCACACTCCGGCCTGGGTCTGAACATTTGGAACACTTTTGACTGGTCAAATATCGACGAGTTCAAGGGCATGATCATGCCTCTGTGGTCGCAAAACAATGCGTTCTTCGGTGTCATTGTGAGCTTCATTGCCGTCGTCATTGTATGGTTTACGAACGTGCGGTACACGGCGTATCTGCCGATCAATTCGAATACAATCTACGACAATCGAGGCAAGAAATATGACGTGACGCGCATTCTGGGCCCAGACGGGCAGTTCGAGACCGGGAAGTATAGGCAGTATTCACTGCCTTATTTCACGGCTGGCGCGTTGGTGGGTTATGGCTGCAACTTCATGATCTACACGGCTGCTGCGGCATACAGCCTGCTGTATCACATGCCCATGATTTGGCGCAGCCTCAAAATGTTCTTCATTGGTATTATTAGGCCGCAGACAATGCTTCATCGCTCAAACGATCGATTCTCCAGAGCTCAGCGTAAGTATCGCGAAGTCCCGGAATGGTGGTTTTTCTTGGTGCTTATCATCGCCTTTGCTCTCAGTATCGTGGTTGTGGAGGTATACAAGTTTACCGAAACGCCGGTGTGGGCCATTGTATTTGGCATTGGTCTTGCAGCGGTGCTTATGATCCCGCTTGGCTTGCTATACAGCCTTACGGGATTCCAGATTGACCCGAACGAGTTATGCGAAATCATCATCGGTCTGCTTCTACCGGGCAACGCGAATGCTAACATGATTTCGAAGGTGTACTCGGTGACGTTCTTGAATCAGACAGAGCAATACGTGTCCACGCAGAAACAGTCACATTATGTTGGTATTCCTCCGCGGGCTCTGTTCCGCGTCCAAATATTGTGCTGCATGGCTTCTGTGTTCATCCAGGCAGGCATCATTTTCTGGCAGATCAACGGTGGCATCCCGCACATGTGTGCGCTTGAGAACAATCCCGAGCGCTTTACGTGCCAGGGTTCGCGAAGCTATTTCAACGCTGGTGTCGCATGGGGCACGATTGGCACTGCGAAGATCATGCAGCATGTGTACCCTACGCTGAAATGGGTATTCCTCATCGGCGCTTTTGTCCCTGTGCCTTTGTGGTTGCTGCGGCAGTACTTGCACCGGCACCCTGTCCATGCTCTGGGCTGGACGCGCAACATTAACGAGCTTACTATTATCAGCGGTGCGAAGCAGTGGGCGCCGAGCTCGTTCTTGTACACGCTGCCGTCGTGGTACATTTGTCTTTTCTTCAACGGCTTTGTGAAGAAGAGATGGCCTCTATGGTGGGGCAAGTATAACCACATCATTTGGGCGGCTATGGGCGTGGGACTTGCCTATAGCGCCCTCATCATGTTCTTCTCTACACAGTACCACCACTTAGCAAGCATCTCGTGGTGGGGCAATTCTGTAAGCCAGAACAACTTAGACGGAAGCTATGGTGCCAAGTGGTTGCCGATGCCCGCGTCTGGGTATTTCGGCCCCACGCCAGGAAATTTGCCTTAGGCGAGAGGTTGTATATAACATATAGGCTTCATTTTGTATTTAATAATGATGTAAACGTATCTCAATGAGCATGAACACTACTCTATGACGTCGCACGAGGTCTAGAGTTGCCGGTGGAAATAGGAAGAAGGGACAAGTACTCTGCGATCAGTGTGCGTGTATTTATTCACAGTTACAACAAATCTAAGAGAGATACGATATCTAGTCCTCGAGATCACTCGGCTTAACAAGACCGCCGACCTTCAGGTCGCGCTCGCGCTGCTGTCTTTGCTGCTCAGCGATCTGCTGCTTCCGCTCATCAGCAAATAGCCACTCGTCGTCGCCGCCGAACTCCTTGATCTGAACCAAGAAGTCACGCACGTGCGACGTGAACTGGCCACGATGCATGTAGGAGTTGAACAAGGCCTCCACGAACTGAGCGATCTGCTGGTCCTGTAAGTGCGGGAACGCATTTTTCAGCGACTGCGCCAAGTACTGCCTCAAATAGGCCGAGTTTGGCGTGCCTGCCGGGGCCTCGTCGCCTTCAGAATACAAGGGCACCGAGATCTTGTTCTGTTCGACCGTCGAAATAAATGAGGCCAGAATATCGACCTGCAGCGTGAACCCGGAGCGGTGGTCAGGATCAGTCAGAACACTGAACGTGTCGCCGAGGATCAGCCGCGTAAACTGCTGGAAGAACTGGTCAACGATGGACTGGTCGTTCATTTCCGCCACGTTACGAACGATCTCAAGCGTTAAACTGAGGCCGACGTCTTCCACATCACGGTTGTCGTGCCTTGCCGCCCACAAACAGGCCTGAATAGTTTGTTGGAAAATGACAGGCGGCAGCTGCAGAAGCACTGGGAAGCAATGCTTGTTGATTGTCCGCAGCAGCTTGAAGAACTCGACGCGGAACTCAGGGTATTCCGTGAGATCACCAGCAAGCATTTCAAGGGTGCACTCGAAGACATTCTCAAGAATTCCCAAAATCATTTCGGGCGCCGAGGTGGCAATCTTGCCGACCACGACCTGCACGCACGACAAAACCTCGTATTCACGGAGCGCCGGCGGCAAAGTGCGGTAGTCTTCGAGAGTCGTCGCCAGCAGACTTGGGGCCATTTCCGTGGCAGTCGCGACGTCGGCGTTGTTCAAGTACGACTCCATGAGGCGCAGGACCTCACGCTTGACGCTGCGAAGCAGACGAGATCTGTGAGTGAGCACGAACTGTTCGCTCTGCTGCGCATCACCAATGATCTGCGAACTCACAAGCTTATACAGAGTGAGAAGGTCCTGGTAGATGCGAACAATCTGCGAAGAGAAGTTTGCACCAAGGGCCGAACATACAGCTGCGTTGGTCTTGATTACGTTCGCCAGGATTTTAACGTTGTCACTGTGCTCGCTCAGTTGCGAAGGATCCTCAACAAACATCTGGATCATACCACTCCACGCCTGGTTCGGCAGCATCATCAGGGCTTCCAGCTGGCGGACGAGAGCCGGCCTCGACATCTGCGCGCTCAAAATCTTGCCACAAGCCTCGTAGAAGAGCTGGATCTGATATGGCTGCAAGTCGCACGTGTGCTCGTGGATTTTGGAGATGATCGTCTCAATGAACGGACCAGGCTCGTCAGGCTTGAGTTCAATGAAGTGGTTCTTACATTTCTCAGCAATCTTGATGAAAGTGTCGCAAGCCATGTCCTGCACACCTTCGTGAGTCTCGTGCATGAACTCGAACAACTTGAATACCACTGTACGCAGAAACTTCCAGTGCGCCCGCAAGTAGCGAGGGTACTGGCCGATGATATACATGATGTTCGACGCGATTACAGCCTTGTTGTCCTTACCGCGCTTGCGATCAGTGAAGGACAGCAAGTCAGTAAGCACCGTGCTGAGGAAGTACTTCTCGAGCTGGAAGTCCATGGCACCAGATATGGAGCCGATAGCCCAACACAGAACATTCATGTTGTGCCACGACCACTCCGAATCATCGACCTGACGGTCAAGCTTGCTGATCATGATATCGCGCGTATCGTTCACGTCCAGATGTGTGAGGTAAACAAGCACGTCACGCAGGCTCTTGTAGAGAGTAATAGTATCCGATTCCTTGTAAACAACACGAACAATTTCGCCATCCTCGTTCTCAGAGATAAGCACCTCCTCGGGCCGCACCATGTGCTCTATAACAACCTTGCGCAGCTCGTGCAGGATCTGGGCATACATGGACTGCCGGAGATTACCCGTGGCAGCAGCAGTGGCCGGATCGACGGCACCCTGGGCGCCTGCGCCCCCTAAAGCGGCGGCCCCGCCGCCGGCAGCGCCGAAGCTCGCACGCAGGTATTCACGGGTTGCCGCGTCTTGCGTGGCGGCAATTGCGTCCCTAACATTCTGGTAGAGATCAAGGACAAGCCGGCTCCAGTAGTCTAGGCAGCCCTTGAACAGTTCGCGCTCTTCGACCTGCGAGATGCGCACGAGATACGTGTGAGCCATGAGCAAAACCTCCTTACTCTGCTGGCGCTCGAGCAGAGGCAGGTGGAATTTCAAAAACGCTACTAGGTACTGCGACAAGTTCGAGATGAGCAGCTGGTCATCGCTGCCAGCTTGCGCGTAAACCAGCTTGAAGTCCGTGTCCACGGGCACAACACTAGCAATGACCTGCAAGCTAGCCGTGAACACAGAGAAAAGCGCCGGGTCGTAGCTCTCGGGGTTCTGCAAATGGGAGACCTCAGTGAGGCACTGCAAAGTAGCGTTGCGCGAGGCGGCCGGCTCGAGGAATTTGGACACGAGCAGCTCGAGTACATTCGTCTCGAAGATGTACGCAAACGGGACCCAGCTCAAGTAGCGCTGCAAGCAGTTCAGAGTGGCCTGGATGAGCGACGGACGCTCAGCCATTTGCAGCACCTCGTGGCACAGGGTGAAGATCTCGCCAAACTCTGAGCCGAGCTGCGACTTCAGGGCGGCGGCCTTCGCCTTTGTCATTGTGGCGTCGCCGTAGTCGAACACCTCCTCGCTCAAAAGACGCAAAATGATCATGTTGTTTTCGCAAACTTCAACACCGGAGCGCGAGCTTAACACCAACTCCGGGATGAACTGCGGCCAGTTGTGCGGCCACTCCATCTTCAGGATCTGAACGAGCGTGAGGTCGGCCTTGTTCAGCAGCGACTTGTTGATGCCCGGCGCGTTCGGGTCCGCGCTCCACTCGAGGCACATCGACACGACGAAATTGCGGATGCCGAGGCGCTGCTCGTTAGGCAGAAGCTTCCAGCGAGTCTTGACGAGCTTGTCGAGCACGTTCAAGGCCAAGAATTTGCTCTGCGGGTTGGCGCTGGCCTGCAGCACGGGCGCTACGCGCAACCATGTTTCTGGGTCGGCCTGGAACCGTTCGAGGACCTGCTCGGCTTGCTTGCGCTCCTCGGGGGTCCCTGCGCCACCGTAGAAAGTCTGAACAACGGTGTCGAACAGGCCGACGTCGAGCTCCTTAGTATTGTCCAGGATTTGCTCCATCCAGCGCTAACTACTTGAATGTGGTAACGATTGTGTTGCTTTTGGGCAGGGTGAATAATAAACGGTTAGACCTGAGGCAGGGTAAGGGCGCCCTGTCAAAAGCCATGTGCGCTTTAAAACACGCCAAATCGGTGCGGTTAAAAGCCGATCGCAGCGCGCTCAAGTGGGCCTGTGGATGGGCGGAGAACAGGTCTGGTTATTTCGCGGACGCGAATGTTCAGAGTTACGGTCCAGAATTAGAATTTAGGGGGCGCGACGCCAGGTTTCGCACAGACTAGGGTTTGGCATCGTGAACTACGCTTTCCTGTGCCGCCATTTGACACCGCACGACTTCGCCACTCCTGACGACCCTTAAAAACTTTTGCAGCGTGACTCAAACGTTTAGACTAATTTAACGGTGTAGGTGATAACGTATGCTATTTACCGCATCTCTGTGCAAAAACCCGTTCTGTTTTAGCAGGGAACTGGCCGCGCCAATGCAGACGCGCACGGACGCGTCCCTGCGTACGCCGAGCATCCAGGGTTGTAAGCAAGCCTTAGGGCATGAGACGTCGTTAAAGTTCGCCAGCCTCGGAGCTGGAGACGACGCCGGTATGCAAGCCAGCCCGAAGCGAGCACCCCGCCGGCCACGCTTCGACAACGTCCATGAGCATTGTGACGTGAGCCTGTCGCCCATTCATTGCCATTGGCTTTGAACGGACATCACTAACGCGTATGGCCGTCCGAAGTTGCGTCGCGTCCACTTGCGTCGCGCCAACTGGCCATGTTTTACGAATGGGCTACTTAATCGAGACCTTAGCGAACGGGTTTCAGTCCCCATGTTTCAGCCCGCCGCGCTTTTTTTCTTTTATTTTTTTGACGCACGCGTCATGAGAGCAGTGTATAATAAACATGCGAAATTTCGGAGCGGCCTTTCTGCGCGCGGCACATTCGGGTCAAAGTTCACCTTATGTAGGGATATAAACCGTTTAAGGCCCACTATTAAATATTTAGAGGATGAATTGTTAGCACGGCCCTGGGCCCCAGCACTATTCGATGAATCCGCGGATTAGAATTGGCAAAAAGGAGAACGGAGAGAACGCCTGCTGGGCACAGGCAACAATAACTTAGCTGTTTTGGAAGTCGAATGTGCTTTCTCGGTTGCGTGCCTCGGCATGATATGGGTGCTGCGCAGCAGGCGCTTCTTGGTTGGCCGGGTACTCGCGGGCCTCCCTAAAAGGCGGCGTCTCGCGCGAGAGCTCTGCGGCGGAGTGCGCAATTGACTGGTGCGACTCGTTGCCCACGAGGTCCTGGTATGGATGAGGCACCTCGTTCAGCTGATGCAGCGGCATCTGCGCGCCGGCGGCAAACGGCGGCGCGGCGCCGAGCGAGCTCTGGCTCTGCGCTCGCGCGTCTGCGGCGCTCGAAACCGCCATGGGAACGCCCGGCATGGCCGGGATGCTGGTTGCGCTGGCTCGTCGGTCCTCGTTATACTGAGAGTACGGGTGAGAGCTGCGGCGTGGCGGCGTGGCGAACGGGCCCGCACCGCCGAGGTACGAGCTGCCGAATGTGTTCCCCGACCGGATAGACGCAGACGAGCCCGAGACCTGCGAGAACTGCGGGCCCTTCAGCTTCTCCGTGGACGGGTATACCGGCGACGGGCCATAGACACTGTTCAGCGTGCGACTGAACGTTTCCTGGCTGTGGTTTGCCAGCTCGGGCGTATAAATCATGCTGGAGATGTTCGCCATTCCCGGGTGCATATCCGCATCCGACTGGACGGCGGACGACGCCGTCTCGTCGTTCACCTGAGACTGGCTCACGTCCGACTCACTCATCTTGCGGGCCGGCGAGAAGAACGAGATGTCGCCGTTGAAGTCGATATCCTTGTGCTCCTCATCTTCTTCCTTGATCTTGCGGTTGTGCCGGATCGTGACCCACACAAGCACGAGTACAGTAACGAGACAGGGGATTCCGACGCCGAGCCCGACGGCAATGCCGATGGTTCGCCCACTGTGGCTCTTTTCGCTGGTTGAGCTAGATCCGCCCATGTCGCACTAATGGCGCGCTTTTTTATTGCAGAGAGAAGGGGAAGTGGAGGAGAAGAGGGGGAGATGGCAGAGAACGGTTCGGCGATTCTCGTCACACTCCTGGCGGCTTCTAAGTCGTGGCACCCCTGCGGCAGCGTTTCCAAATCAGGCCTGCCTCGCGTAAATCGGCTGCCGGTTTTTTGTTAAGGGGATGGTGATGTCTGCCTGCGAAAAGTAGGCTTACGCGGCTTACGCGGCTGGCGTGGTGGGGAGGGCAGGAGGAAGGGCCTCGCACCCTTGCCCCGAAAGATACGTCGTCGCTTCACGCGTTAGGACTCTGCCCCTAACCCGCGTGGCATTCACATGGCGGTGAAGCCGTGTCGCAGTGGCAGGGGTTTCGCGCGCGGCGGCACGCGTTCTACGGGTGCGCACCGCACGGGCCATGTCTAATATACCACCACGAGTTTGCAGGTCGCCGCCGATTCACGGCCCGCGCGTGCCTTCGCGCCGTTGCTCAAGCAAGAGTTCGTCCGCACACCCGGTGCTCAGGGCTAGGGCGCCTTTCCTGCTGCATGAGGTTGCATATTTACACTATACGATGGAAATGCCGACAATCTCAGCTGTGCCAAGTCCGCCCCAAAGATTCGCGGCTCACGCCGCCGCACGTCTTATCCAATCCTCGGTCCTGCGCGTCACCGGCGCCGTGCGCGCAGATGCCGGTGAACCCCCGTTCGCAGATGCCGGTGCCGCTAGCTACTTTAGCCACTCGAGCAGGTCCCAAGCAAGCCCTTTATGCGTTCGGGGTTACATTTCTGGCACCCCTGACCACACGCCGGCAACGTAAGTAAACATCCACGATAAACACACGGAAAGGCTTATCTCCACTGGCGCAAACCCCAGAAGCTGCCATTCGCCTAATCCGGCGTAGATCGCGCATGCAGCCAATAAAAGATGGGTTTATGAGCAGCGCTGCAAACGGAAACGGCCGCTTCCTAAATATAGATATAGACAGATATAGATAGATATATATAGACATATATCTCAGTGCTTGCCTGCCGTAGTGCAGCCCGTTCTAATGCCGGCACGTAAACACGTAGTTAGAAGCTGATTTCTCTGTACGGTGTCTAATTTTAGAAGCAAGCGCTGGGGGGGCGACGCCGGTCGTGTGCGGGCTCCGCTCTGCTACAGCGCGCAATGATGCCTAGCGGTTCCAGAACTGGTCCACGTAGCCCTGTAGCGACCCGCAGTGCTCGTTCCACTCGGCCTCGGCCTGCGGCAAGTAGCCCTCGATAGCCTTGATGCGGTGGGCCGAGGCCGGGTGCGTGGAGAGCAGCTCCGGCACGGACACGCCCTGCCGTGTTTCCATGGCCATCATGCGCTCCCACAGCCCGACGCTGGCGTCCGGGTTGAAGCAGGCGCGCGCCATCATGAGCACGCCCACGTGGTCCGCCTCGGACTCCATGCTGCGCGACGACGGCAGCTCGAGCGTGACCTGCATCACGATCTGGTCCAGCTGCGAGTAGCCCGTTAGCGCGTACAGGAGCGTGGCCAGCAGCATGCGAATTGGCACCTTCGACAGCGACTCGGCCGTGTGCCGGCAGACCTGGTGCGCCGTCTCGTGGCTCAGCACCGTGGCCAGCCCGTCGTCGTCCTTGCAGATGGGCAGAATGCTCTGAAACACAAACACTTTGCCGCCGGGCAGCACAAACGCGTTTGGCGGGAAGTTGCCGCCAATGACGTGCACCTTCCAGTCAATTTCCTGGTCGTTCTGCAGCCCCGACACGGCCACGAGCCGCTTCATGATGCTCTTCACGCGCCGCGTCTCGGGATGCCACTCCGGCAGTAGGTTTGCGCCGAACTGCTGCATCGTTTGGCGGTAGCCCTGCTCGCCAGCCCGCAACTCGTACCACCGCGGCACAATCATGAACCTGAGACGGTGTGATACAGGCGCCTCCTCCAGATTCATGGCGTAGAACACGCCGAGGCCGAGCCCGCCCCAGGCCAGCTGCTTGCGGTACGCATACAGCGCCGAAAACCGGCCCCAGTTACTATTTCCCGTAGCCCCAAACGAGTTGTATACACGACGGTACGACATTCACGAATTTCAACCGTGAATCAGCCTGGCCGTCGAAGATTCCGCGTCCACGCCCGCGGCGAGCCTGGTTCGGGGACGCTGCTGACATACGCCGCTGCGCGACGGATTGCCAACAAAAACCGGCTCTATAGCGACGGCGGCACCACCTGCCCAAACTTACGAAGCGCGCGGCCATTGGCCCAGAACCGGGCAATGGGAAAGGCGGAATATGGCTCGCCGAAATACATCGCGAAGCAGATGAAGTCGCGCGGCCTGCAGCGGCTGCGCTGGTACTGCCAAGTGTGTGAAAAACAGTGTCGCGACGAAAACGGGTTCAAGTGCCACACGCAGGCGCCGTCGCACCTGGCCAAGCTGAAGGAGAAGGGAGACCGCAAGCATGTTGAAGAGTACTCGCGCCAGTTCGAGGCTGACTTCCTGCGCGCGCTGCGGCTCTCACACGGCACAAAGCCGGTGAGCGCGAACCGCGTCTACAACGAGTACATCCACAACAAAACCCACGTGCATATGACGGCAACGAAGTGGCCGTCGCTTGCAGCGTTTCTGCGGCACCTCGCGGCCACGGGCGCCTGTAAGGTGACGACAGTGAGCAGCGACGGCCCGCCCGAGTTCATCATTGCGCTAATAGACCGCCGCGCCGAGGAGCAACGAGCGAAGCAGGAGCAGCTCAAAGAAGAGCGTGCCTACGCCCATGAAGCGGCTGCGCAAGCCGTGCTTGCGGCGCAGTTGAGAGCGGCCGAGGAGGAGACGGTTCCGAACGAAGTTCGAAACGAAGTGAAGCTGCCGCCCGCCTCGCGAGCCGAAGACGAGCATGATGGCGCCAATGCACAAAGTGCGCGCGAGGCCGCGCAATTGCATAATTTAGATGATGACGCTGCTGCGCGCGCCGCCCCGGCTCCCAATGCGCCGCCCGCACAGCCGGCCAAAATCAGCTTTTCGCTTTCACGAAAACGGAAGTGAGCGACTGGCTGATTGCGGCGGCGGCCGCCGACGAACGTAACGTACGTGAGGCCCGCGCGGCGCGTGCACACGCGGCAGCCGTCAGCCACCCTTACCTGCGGGCCCGTGCGTGGAGTTCTCCATTATTAAGTAATTTTCACTAACCGCCTCGAGGTGCGTCTCGCTGCGACTCGTGAAATCGAACCGATGTTTAGGCGGCTGTTCTCGACATCCAGCGCGGCCAGGTCGAACATCGGCCGGGCGCCGATCATGCTGCCGCAGGGGACGGCAGTGCGCACGAGCCCGCGCGCCCTCGACGAGGTGACGCTGCTGCGCGCGAGCCTCGACAAAATGCGCAACGGCAAGCCCAAAATCCACCTCACAAAGCAGCTCGAGGTCACTGGCCCGAAGGGTTCCGTAATACTGGACCTCGCCGACTTCGTGGAGGTCGCTGTGTCCGATAACAAGGCACTCGTCAATGTCGAGGAGCCCACGAAGAAGCACCAGCGCGCCATGTGGGGCACGTCGCGCTCGCTCGTCTCGAACGCCATCATGGGCGTAAACGAGGGCCATCTGTGCATAGTCAAGCTCGTCGGCACCGGGTTCCGCGCGATTCTGGAGGGCGACCAGCTCTCGCTGCGCGTCGGCTTCTGCGTGCCTCAGGTCGTCAAGATCCCGAAGGGGTTGATAGTGTCCGTGCCGGTGCCGCACCGCATTATCATCGAGGGCTGCGACAAGCAGCAGGTAAAGCTGCTCGCGGCCGAGATCCGCAAGTTCCGCAAGCCGGAGCCGTACAAGGGCAAAGGCATTTTCGTGGACAACGAGACGATCAAGCTGAAGCAGAAGAAGATCAAATAGATGTACATACTACGCTTTCATTAAGCACTTCTACTACCGCCCTTTTTTTTCCGGTCCTGAGGCGCGCGTCAGCTAGTCCTGCAGTTAAATGGGTTCTCTGCTTCGGGTGCCTTACCGCAATAAAAACCGAAGCACGCCGCAACAGCACTTCGAGCCACACGACTTCATGCGTCGAATAACTGTTTACAGCAAAGAGTTGAGGTTCATAAATATGTACATATGCGGCAGCCCGAGGCCTACGCTCCGCGAGGCCTACGCTTCGCGAGGTAGCGGCTTCTTTACCGCGTCTGTGATTTTGACAAGGCGCCCCGGCGGCCCAGCGACGTGGCCCTTCACAATGACGAGCCCGTTCTCGTCGTCGACCTCCATGACCTTGATGTTCTGGATCGTGCGCGTCTCGTAGCCCTGGCGTCCCGCCATCTTCTTGCCCGGAAACACGCGGGCCGGGTCCGTGTTCTGACCCGTGGATCCCGCGGACCGGTGCACGACGGACACACCGTGCGACGCAGGCTGTCCCGCGAAGCCCCAGCGCTTCATCACGCCCTGGAATCCTTTGCCCTTCGTTTTGGACTGGATGTCCACATACTGGCCCGGAATTAAGTGGCTCGGCTTGACGAGCGTCCCGAGCGGCAGCAGCGCCTGCTCACCGCGTACATGAAACTCGACCGTCGTACGTTTTGGTGCCACCTGCGCGCGCGCGTAGTGGCCGAGCATTGGCCGCGTCGTGTTGCGCACGGACCGCGCGCCAACGCCGAGCTGCACCGCAAAGTAGCCGTGCTTCTGCGGCGTCTTCACATCCGTGACCTGGCACCGATCGATCTCAAGCACCGTGCACGCGTGGTGCTGGCCGTCCGCGTCGTACCAGGGCACCATGCCGCGCTTGAAGCCGAGCAGGCCCACGCGGTTCCGCAGACGCCGGCGCTCGTGCACAGCCTCGGGCGCGCTAAAAAGGACCGGCGGCTTGCTCTTGAGCGTGTTCACCACTGACTTCGCCGTCAGTTGCGGCGCGAGCCGCGGGAGAACAAACCTCATGCCGAGTTGTTTCGAACGGTGGGGCGGGTTTGAAAAAGTTCAAAGCTGCCGCCTGCGCCTGATGACAAAGCCCGTCCCTCAGCCAAAGCCCTTTCCATAATGATGCGGCCAAGTGTTTTGAGGGCGCTAAAGGCCGGGCCGGCCAGTCTGGCGCGGCCCTGGCGCAGTTCTGCAGTCTCGCTGGTGGGCGTACGGCTCATGGCCAGCCAGACAGAGCCGCCCGCGAAGCGCATCGTCACTATTGACCGGCCCTTGCCTGACGTCGTTGGCCAGGCCCGTAAGCAGCGCCTGTACTTCGGCATCTTCTGCTGCGTGATGGCGCTGTCGCTGTTCGGCATGGTCAAATATGAGGCTGCAAACTCGCCAATTGTGACGTCAACGCTATTTGCGCTGCGTCGATCCGACGAGGTCCTGTCGCATCTCGGCCGCAACATCCGCTTCACAAGCACGATGCCGTGGGTGTCCGGGTCTGCCGGCATCGCGAAGGACGTTGTCGACTTCAAGTACGACATTGCCGGCGACAATGGTACTGCCACGGTCCACTTCCGGTCCGAGAAGGTCAAGGGCGAGAGCCGGTACGTCGTCACGGACTGGTCCATCACGCCGCACCAGGGCTCACATAAGAACGAGCCCGTGAGCCTTATTGAGGAGGAGTACTTGCCGCACATTCCTCTAACCAACAATGAGGAGCCTGGCGTGATGCTGAACCCGCGCAAGTGAATCATCGTCAACTGTACTGTACATAGCTTCATTCATCCTCTATTTAAGCCCGGCCCCGCATCACTGCGGCAGCACACTTCCGCATCACAAGTTACTGTAGTGCGCCTGCTGTAGTGCGCTTGCTCTACTGCGCTTGATCTACTGCGCCTGCTGCAGTACGTCTATCTCCGTACGCCTTTTGCCCGCTCTCATACGCACTTTAATTCAGCTTTCACTGCACTTTTTGCTGCGTTTATGAGAATAGCCTACTTTTGTTACATTCCAATGTCGTTTGGGAACTCGAGCACAGGCCCGTGCTGCACGCCATCGATCCCTTCAACGTTGTTCGTGTCGTCCGTGGACACGAGCACGAGGCCCATGGCCCGGATCGCAGGCACGACGGCCGGTACGATATTCAGAATGTCCGCCGGCGCAATAATGCCCATGAGGTTGTTGCGCGCGGCGTACGTCGCCGCCTCGCGCAGCGACCTGCACACAGTAAGCTCGCCAAGGTCGGTAGCGCTCGTTTCGCGGTGGTTCGCCGTCGTGTACTGGCCGTCCGCCCTCATTGCCGACGCGCAGAATAGGACAGGGTAGTTCGGCTGCTTCCAGTTCAGCATGGCGCAGATCTCGGGATGTGTCGACGTGAACACGAGCGCCCGCGCGCGAGCCTGCGCCCGCCGCGCCTGCTCAAACACAACGTCCAGAATGCGGTCCACATATGTGTTCATGGCGGGCCAGCGCACTGGCACGTTGCGCGACTCCACAACCGTGGGGAAAGGCACGTGGATATTCACGCGGTCGGCACCGGTCCAGTCCTCTAGCTTCGTCACTGGCCGCAGCTTGCGCAGCTCCTCCAGCGTCAGCAGCGGCGTCGCAATAGCGGCCCCTTGTACCTCGAACGTCATGTCCATAAGCACAGGAACTAGGTCGCGCGTCAGAGTAACCACAATGCTCGAATAGTCACCGTGCAAGCTCGACGCCGTCACGTACGACAGCGTCGTAACCGGCGCCGACGGCAGCGTCTGCGCCGTCAACTTCCAGTACGTGTCGTACTTCGAGATGTCCAGGGGCTTGCCAGGGTACGGCTTCACCACAAGGTACGAGAACTCAAGCACACCCACGGCGCGCAGCATCACGTCCATCAGCGGCACTTGGACCTGCCGCGAGTGGCGGCCCAGCTCGCCTTCCTCGCCGCCAAAAATATACGGAGGTGCAACGGCCTTGGCAAGAGGCCGCGTGCCGAAAGTGGGCATGACCTCGAACGTGAGACTGAACTTCTCAAGGCTGTCGACCTCGAGCGTTTGCACATGGTCCTGCGGCGCAATGGGCAACACAAGATTGCGCGGAATGGAGTCGCGCGTCGACGAAGACACGAGCGTGAGTCGACCTGCGCTCAGCCCGCGGCGGTCTTTGTCGAACTGTAAAGAGATGTCCCGCAACTGCACAATGACCTTCTTCGCATCCAGGAAGTTATGACCGTACCGCTTCAGTGGCATGATCGGTGGTGGCAGCTCAAGAGCCGGGATATCTCCTACATCAAGGGGCTCTTCGCTGCTGAGGTCCATGTCCTCGAGAAGGCCGCCCTCGGGAGCGTCGCTACCAGCAATTATCGAGATGTCCTGCGTCACGGGCCCCATCGCGGCCGAAAGCAGCTTAAAGCAAGCCGGGTGGCCCTCCCACGTGGCGTAGAACAACGCAGAGTGCCCATGCTCGTCCAATGCCGTCCAATCGCAGTGGGCTGCAAGAAGGGCCGCCACGACGCGGGCGTGGCCCTCTGCGGAAGCGTACATGAGCGGAGTCCAGCCGTTCAGCCGATCGCACTCATTCACGTCCGCGCCGGCTCTAACCAACAAGGGCACAATGGACGCGTATCCAGCGCGGGCGACAATATGCAAGGGGCACAGCCCCTCCGCGTCAGCAACCATGGGGTCATTAGGCCGATACTTGAGCAGAACGAGCACGGCATTGTACGCGCCGTGCTGGCAAGCAAAGTTCAGGGCCACGTACTGCCGCTCGGGGTCCACGCCAGCCGTCTGGGCTCCGGCCGTTAGCAAGTCCTCGATGCAGCCCGAGAACTGGTGGAAAATCGAATAGTGCAGGGCAGTGTAGTTGTCATTATCGCAGCAGTCCACCGTGGCGCCGGCCTCAATCAGCGCTACAAGGAAGTCTCTTCGGTTGTGAATGGCCGCACAGTGTAGAGGCGTGCGGCCATATGCATCCACGGCGTTCAGATCCACGCCGGGCACTTTGAGCGCAGCGTGCAGCACGGCACTCCGAGAAATCTCTTTATGCACTGCTCCACCTGTGAGCTCGGAAGCCGCCTCGGCCGAATGTCCCGGGTACGACGCGCAGAGGTGCAGGACCGTGCGATTCGCAACTTCCTCGACGGCATTTGCATCGACCAGATCCGTGGCCCACAGAGCCATTACAGCATCGTCCGACGCCAACGTAGGTAACGCTTGCAGAAACACATGCGTAATGTGCGCGCTTGCGTCCTCGCCTCGCGTCAGCTCGTCGATCCACAATTGCATAGCCTTGCGCATGTCCGTGTTTGTGGCATCATAGTCGCGCGCGAAGGTCACAAACTCGTGGAACAGGTCGTCGCCCGCATTCAGGGCCGACGCCGGCACGGGCGACTCACGCGGCTTCTCGAACATGACGGGGTCTCCGGCGGCCAGCGCTTCGACCTCGAGCAGGCATGCGTTCGACCGGTCGCTGAGCCGCACGAGCACGTCGCGGTGGAACATGGGCTGCACCTCAACCGCGCGGCTGAGATACAGCTCCTTCGTGCGGCTGCGCGACTGCTTGTCCCACTTCTTCAGCACTTTGGCGAACCCCGTCGCGTTGAGCTCCACAAACTGCTCGAGCCGCTCCAAGTCCCGACGAAACCGCTGCAGCCCCTCGTGCAGGGAAATGTACGCGACAGAGTGGCGCGTGATGGCGGGCCCGCTCGCAGTGGCGGCAGCCTGCATCTTCTGCTCTAGCAGGTCCAGGCGCGTGCTGTGATCGGCCTCCTTCTGTGTGTAGAAACTGATGACCTTCTCAAGCTCACGCTCGAGCTGGAAGAAAAACGTCGACTTGCTCTGCTGCAATCGCTCGTAGCGCGCCTCCTCGCTGTTATCGGCGGCAGGCTGTGCGGCCAGGCGCTTCATGAGTTTCTTGAGCGCCTTGTAGTCCATGAAGTACGGGGCATACTCAGGGAGATCGAGGTGCCGCTTCGCCAGGTACTTGCCGAACTTCATTCTCAATTGGCCCGCGCTTCAGCCTGGCTCGAATTTCCGATGAGTGTCGAGCTAGTACCACCACGTGGGTGAGTTCGGGTAAGGTCGGGTCGCGATTTCATGACAAAGACAATTTTATATGTATCGTTTGGCATGCGGGCGGCGAAAAGAGGCGCATGTGATGCGGCAGGCGCGTGGTGGCTCTGCGCGTAGTTTTGCGCGCCACAATGTTCATTCTGAGCGGCCTAGGTATCGCTGGGGTCATGCTCTTTGTTGCCAATTTGAATTTAGGCTATCTTGATTGAGTTTAGAATTGAAGATGTAATAAAAGCGCTCGTTTTGCAGAGCTGCGACGATGAGAGCAGGAATGCAGGAACAGATACCTAAGCTTCTTTTCTTCGTTTTCGCCTTTGGCGTTATAAGTTTCATGCGCTTCACTGCAGAGGCTTTTTTAGTTGTGGCAATTGTGCGTCGTACGGGCATGCAAGCTGCACAAAAACATCGCAAACCTACAAATTGTTTACTTTCCTTCCTAGATTTTATAAATACATATGCGCCACAAGTTCTTTCTTCATAGTATGGACTGCGTCGCGACGCTAGTCTTGTGCAAGTAATTCAAGGGTCACAACTCCCACAGAGGCGCGTCACGCATCACATACAGGACGAAGCTTTTACGCCAGCATTTACAAAGTGTGGAGTAATAACGACCTGAGATCCATTGGTGACACGTCTGCATCAATGATAAGCTACCAGTGTCGCTGCAGCGAAAGCCAACTGACAATGCGCGGACAATGCACACACCCCAATCGAGAAAAAAAAAAAGTTGTTAAGTCGTATAGAAATAACTTAGTTGTCCCCTGTCCCGCCCTCACTGTCAAAGAACCTGCTGCGTGGTGGTACAGTATAATTCCGCCAGCAACCGCTCATCCTAGCTGTATCACGGAAGCGCGGGTGGCTTGTTAAAGTGTGCAATTCAATGCGTACGGCCCGGCCTGCAATTGCAAAGTATGGTGGGAATAGATGCGAACTGAAACGCCCCTTCGTTCCTTACCTAGTCTTGAAAACAGCACGCTTTCTTTTGACAGCTACCAAATTGTGTTTGACATAAGGTCATCATCATCATCATGTCTTCGCCGCATCCGGGGCAACGTCGCTCGGCGTGTAGTCCTCTATAGTCACACTCCAATCCGCCTTCTGGAGGGTTAGAATGAGCTTCCGTAAATCTCGAGAATAGTCATCGGCTTCGGACTGGAGTGCTTTGGCTTCTAGAACTGGCACGCTGCGTATCTCCGAGCGCGAAAACTGGGAGCTCGGGTTAGAGCTGTCCGCTAAATCCCTTAGCAGATTGGCACTCCTTTGCAGGTGCTCTCGGTGCGCCAGAGCCTGCGTGATGGTAACTGGCCCGTCGCCAAGATCCACTTTATTGACCTCATTTGTGTGATTGATTGCCGAAACAAGTCTTGACAACTCCTCGCTCTCGGCCTGGAGCCTTTTGAGCAGTTGCCTTGGATCTTCGGGTGGTTCGTCTCCCTCCTGAACAACCAAGCTTCGCTTTATTCGCTTCTTGAGTAAAGCCTGACGCTTCTGGAGGTCTGCACGTAACAACAATGCCTCTGCAAGAAGCATAATTCGAAAGCTTTAATGCTCTGTGGTCAATTGTGGCCGCTCTTGCGCCTTTATTACACTTACGACAATGGGGCTGTGCAGTCTATCTCGTGCGGCAATTGTGCTCTGCGGCACTTGCATTATTGGCCCGTCCGATTTATCTCTTAGTAATTAGACTCGTTCAGGGTTTCCCCGCATAGTTTGCGTCACACATGGCGTCATATCTGCGATCGCCCTGCACCTTTGAAGCCGCGCGGGGCGGCGCGCCCTTTAGTTTGCTGCTTGTCCACCTATGTAGTGTTGAGGTGACGACGGTAATGTACAAGAGGGCTCGCCTTTTCCGAAACGAGAAATTAGCAGCAGTAAACCCAGTGGTATAGCAAACGTAGGACTCGGCGACTCGCAGTTCGGGCGGTTCGGGGTGAGATAAAATATAACGGCTTTAATGCTCTTTACTTGCCCTCTACTTGCATTCATACCAAGCACCGCCGGCCTTATTCATGTGTTTTAGTGTACTGTGGACCCAAGATTAGCGTGCGTTCTAACCTAGGCCGAGATGGCTCCGTCAACAAGGCATTTGATATTGACTTTCGGAGGCAATATTTCTGCAGAGCGCGTGCAATGGCGCAGGTATGGCCAAAACATACGCCCAAGGAGACGTGTATCTATGACAAAAAAAAAAGAGTCGTTGTTCATTATAATATAGTTAAATCCCCTGTCCCGCCCTCACTGTCAGAAGAACCTGCTGCATGGTTGTAGTTCTATCCTGTTCCGCACACGGATGTGTGTGCCGGTGGCTTGTTGAGGCTTGCAAAAAAAAAAAAAAAAAATACGTACGACCCTATGTCTGCATTTGCAAAGTATGGTGGGAATAGGTGCTAGGCGAGATTTGAGGTACTCGACATTATGGCTGTTTGTAGTAGATGCTAGTTCTTTTTGGCCCGTGGCGCCGCCTTCGCTCTCGGCTTAGCAGCTGCCTTAGGCTTGGCCTTTGGTTTGGCCTTCGCCTTGATATACTTGTCGTTCTTTAAGTCCGTTTCCAGATCGTCCGTTTTCGCGTCCTCCTCCGGTTGCTCTACGTCCTCGGCTATGACGTCGTCGATGTCCGGCATTTTGCGGCCCGTAACCGCAGCGGCCTTACTGTCTACGGTCTTCATGAACGGCAATGGGTGCGCCGCCGCGTTGTATTTGCGTGTGAATGCCGTCTTCACTGCCGTGGTCACCTTCTTTGCGTTCTGCTCAGAGCTGTTGGGACCGACGCCTAGCTCCATGATGACGTCCCAGTCTTCCTTGGTCAAGAAGTAATTGTCCATGAACTCAATGACGTCGGGGATGGAATCAGCACCGCTCTTGAGCAGAGGCTGCAGCAGAAGCTGGGCTAGCAGTGGCTGGAACTCAAGGCGCAGATCCAGCGCATTAGCAGGAAGCTTCAGCCGCATGTGGGATCGCAACTCAGCAAGTAGTCGACGATACTTCATGCCTTTCGAGTTGTTACCTAGATACGCAGTGAAGTTGAAGCGACCGCGGGCTTGGCCGGCCGCAGCGTAAGCAGGTCTCACCGATGACAGGAGTGCATGCAGAGGCATGAGTGACCACTGCTGCTGGGGGCCATGAATCAACCTGTCGACTAGATCGCCATCACTGATGCTTTCAGCTGCGTCCACACTAGCGCTGAGGCTCGGGGACGTCGTCAGGTAATTCTCCTGAACCATCAAAGGGGCAAAGTCATAGTCATGGAAATAAAGCTCCATGCGCTCGGGCAAGCTCATGGAGTTTTGCGCGCCGCGGCTCAGCAGCCGGCCCACGATGTCGAAGGGCTTCAAAACTATTTCCTTGTTCCAGGTCGAAGCGAACTTCCGCGAGCCGTCGTGCGACATCTCTGACTTCGTAGTACGGTAGGTCTCCAGCAAGTTCAGCATTTGTCTAATGTCTGAACGCGTGGCGGCAACTAGCTGTTCAACCGCAGCGCTGTCAAGCCGCAATCCTTCGGCCGCCGCGATCGCCGACAAACGGTGCCGCACTTGGCCTGCATCGGGCCGACGGAAGGGCAAGTCAAACACGACGCGGTCAAATGGCCGCATCTTGGGCAGGGTGCGCTCGTTGCAAATGAGCACGAGCGGCACGTTAGAAGTACGGGCAAGCGCCGCCATAGCACCCACACCGCCGCGATCGCCAGCACTCATACCGTCTACTTCATCCATCACAACCATGAGCTTGCGCGACTTGTTTTCCGATGACAGGCTTGTGTTGCTGAGTGTTTGCGAGACCTGCGAGTTTAGCAGCGACTTCGAGCGCGTGTCGCTGGCGTTGTATTCCACGACATCGAACCCTTGTAGTCGCCCCACAAGGTGAGCTGCGGTAGTCTTACCAATACCGGGCGGACCCGACAGCATGGCTGCTCGGAACTCGCTGCCTTCGCCCTTGCTTCCGTGCCGGGCCGCGCGCCAGTTAGCGAGCCACTTCGTGAGCCTCTGCACCGCAGCATTGTTGCCGCAGATATCCTGCAGCTCGACGGGAGCATACTTGGATGTCCACATCGTCGACTGCGCAGCACCAGAGATACCCCGCGTTGACCGCTGCTGCGAGTCCGTGGCGCTGGCCGGCGCCGGCTGTGTCGTTCGCTTCAGACGCTTTGCCTCCTCGGCCGCACGCTCTTCGTCGCGCGCCCGCTTCGCCCTTGCTAGCTCCGCTTGCCGTCCAGATCCACCGTCGGCGGGCATTGACCTCAAGAGCTGCAGGAATCCGGCCTCGTCAATCACCTTCAGCTTCAGGCTCCGCGCCTTCTGGATCTTCGAAGGACCGGCATCTTCACCAAGGACAAGACACGACGTTTTCCCGCTCAGCGATGAAGTTACGTGGCCTCCGTAGCGCTTGATAAGAGCCTGGACTTCCTCACGACCAAGGGTCGGGAGCTGGCCAGTAACAACAAATGTCAGGCCAAGCAGGCAGTCAGGCGCCGCGTCAACCTCAACACCGCTTTCCTGCGTGCTCGACTGTCTGTCCATGACTTGGCGCAAGTTCGGCTTCGCGCCGGGCTCGACATCAGGCAGATCGGCGGACGGAATGGAGGCCAAAATGTCCGCTGCCGACACGTTTTTGCCTCCATTCTGACCAGCCCGTGGTGCCTTTGGCGCGGGCTTAGCACTCTGGCGTGCCGCAGAAGGTTTCGGCGCCACCTCGGCAGTAGAGCTAGCTGGTGCGGCGGCGGCTCCACGTGCTGGCGCTGCTGTTGCTTTTGCTTTCGGGGCAGGAGCAGTAGGAGCCTTCTTCGTTTCAACCATGCCAAAGTCGTCATCAGAAGAGTCGAGCAAATCCACAATCTCTTCCTCCGTTGGCATTTTAATGGCAGCCTTCGATGCGGACGCGTCCTTCGCAGGCGCGGATTGCGGCTCCGCGGACTGCGTGTTGCGCTTCTTTTGAGGCGACCTCTGCGTGTCCACAGGGAAGAACCGCTTGATTCCAGACATTTTTTGCTGGTTAAGAGCAGTCACTTCTAGAACTGCGGACTTTGGACAAATTAAGAGCCGAGCCAGCTAGCCGGTTGCACTGCACGACTAGCAGTTGTTGTTCGCCTTTCGCGCGCGGCTTATTAGGTAACGCGGGTCCTGGTTTTGTGTACGTGTTTCGCGCGCCATGGCGAAGAACAAGAAGGCAGCCAAAAAGGCGACTAAACCGGCGCCCGCGGCGCCGAAACCCGCCCCAGAGCCCATTGGTGAGGCGCCAATTCAAAAGGAAGCAGCTGCACCCGACACCGATTCTGCACATACTGATAAGACCGCAGCGCCCGAGCCGAGTCAGGAGATAACTACGGCTGTGGAGGACGCGCTCAAGGATTTGACGACGCTAGGCTCAGCAGATGCTGCTGAAAAGTACTTAGATGCGGTCCAAAAAGAGTCTGTTGATGCGGATCCAACGAAGTTGCGTGCTGAGGACGAAGCGTCCAGGGCCGCGAAACCGCTGGACGATAGCGCGTCTCATGGGGACGATAGTGCAGCAGCGCTGCCAGAAAAGCCGGCCGTGAACGGTCATGCTGAAGCGGGTGTGGAGGCGAAGCCCGGGGGAGGCGAGCAGGAAGACACGTCTGAACATTCCATTGGTGAGCAGGCAAAAGCGAGCGTCAACGAGAGCGCGGCGTCGCCTGAGGCCACAAAGATTAATGGGAGTCATAATGACGGCTCTGCATCGTCTCAGTACGCGGCTCTTGAGACTACCATAGCTGACCTGAAGCAACAGCTGGAGACGGTTGAGGCTGAGCGCGACGATGTCCAAGAGGAGTATGACGGCCTTCTTGAAAAGGTAGGCACGATTCGCGCCAAGCTAGGAGAGCGTTTCAAGGAGCTGCAGGCCGAGACGCAGGACGCCAAGTCTGAGACAGCAAGTGTGAGGAAAGAGGCTGAGCAGGCCCAAAGGGAAACTCAGCAGGCCCGCGCAGCTGCTGAACAGGCCCAGAAAGAGGCTCAACAAGCTCGCGCCGAATCTGAAGCAGCGCAAAAAGAGGCGCAAGAACTGAAGTCGTTGGTGGAGCAACTCAAAGCTCAACACGAACAAACAAAACTGCAGCATGAGCGCACCAAAACTCAGCATGAGCAGACAAAGATCGAGAACGATGTCCTGAAGCGACAGCTTGTGTCCCAAAAGGTCATGTTTGACCAAGAAGTGCTTGATGAAAGAGCTATCAAGGATGCCTTGGAGCTCGAGCTCGAGCAGACGCGCACGGCGTTGGAGGAGATCCAGATTCAATCAAGCCGCAGCGCGACTGTTGCCCAGGCTCAAGAAAAAACGATTGCGGACCTGGAATCAAAACTCGCAAGGGCCATAAGGGACGCTGAAGCCCGAGCTCAAGCTGCGGCCGCTGTTCAGGAAGAAGTGCAGTCCGCTTTGGCGCAAGCCCAATCTGAACTAAAACAAGTACGAACGCAGCTCGCGACCGTGTCCGAGTCATCACAAGGGTCCTCGCAGCGTCAGGCGGAGCTCGAGCAGGATGCAAAGCAAAAGCAGCTGCTCATCGGCAAGCTTAGGCACGAGGCGGTCATTTTGAACGACCATCTTACGCATGCTTTGCGACTGGTACGCCAGGATTCGGAGAGCAGCACCGTCGACAAGGAGTTAGTTTCGAATCTGTTTGTTCAATTCGCGACCTGCCCGCGTGCCGACACAAAGAAGTACGAGATTCTGCTCTTGATTGCGAACTTCCTTGACTGGGATGAGAGCAGGAGACAGCTTGTCGGGTTGTCAAAGGCACCGGAGCCCGAAGACGGAACGCCGCAGCCACCACAGCAAATGGTCGGCGTTGTTGGCAAGCTTGCCGAATTCCTTGAAAACCGAAGGAACGCATCGTCAAATCAATAAAGATACTAGTAACGATCGATACTAATACCGCGATTGCCCATCCCGTGCATACAAAAAGAGAAGGTCTCAAGAATAAATACGTCTACAAAAAACTCGCTTGTCGCTTACATCTACTTACCGATGCAAAACTCACCGAACAAAACATCAAGGACCTCGTGGATTGATATTCCCCGCCCAGTGATGAAGCCGATCGCCTCTACTGCTTGTTGTAGCTCGGCATTGGCCAAAACTATGTCCGTGTACAGCAAACGAAGGCATCCTTCGAGTCCGGGCAGAACTTGTGTCTCCAGCAAACTCCGAGCCCGCTCGGAGATGCCCATACCTAAAGCGGCAGATGGCCCTGCACCGGCTCCTTCATTCGTGCCAATTAGCGTGTCGCATTCGCCAGCTACAGCGCGAATGAGCTCGTCCATTCCCTCACCAGTAAGGGACGAGACAGAGAGCATGTCATGCGTATCATCCTTGTGTGAGGGCAGGTCCAGGCGAGCCGTGCCTATGTCTGATTTCGTTCCCACCACTATTACCTTTTTACCGTTTTGGCGCAGCCGCATAACCTCGGCCACAATATCAGTGGAGACAGAGTCTGGCGGCACGAGGGCCAAGACGATTTGGGCATCGTTAAGAACGCCACGAGCGCGCTCGATCCCGAGAGTCTCAATTCGATCGTGTGTAGTTCTAATCCCGGCCGTATCGGACAAAACGACTTTATGCCCGCCAATTTCAAGGGCGACTTCCAGCACATCGCGCGTCGTGCCAGGTATGTCGCTCACGATACAAGCCTTGCGCTGCACTAGCCGGTTCGTAAGCGAGGACTTTCCCGCATTTGGCTCACCAAGAAGGGCGACGCGCACACCAGTCTTCACAAGTTCCGAGCACTGCTGCGCAGCAGCCAGCGCCGCGGCCACTTCAGACCTAACCCGTGCCACTTCAGCCCTTGCCCTCTCATAGTCCTCATCAAGGCCATTGTCCTCCATAAAGTCAATGGCCGCCGTGAGCAGAGCACTGCATCCTATCAATTCCGAACGCCATTTCTCGAACTGGCGGCCAAGCTGGCCTGACGCACCACCGACGGCAGTTTGCCGCTGCATCTCTGTTTCTGCGGCAAGCAGGTCGCGAATACCCTCAACCTGGGATAAATCAAGTCGCCTATTGTTGAAGGCACGCTTCGTGAACTCGCCCGGTTCGGCATGGCGCGCAAGCTTCGTGGCATTTATCGCCGCTTGAACTGCACGTGATACGGCGGGACTGCCGTGTAAAGACAGTTCTACAATGTCTTCGCCCGTATAAGAGTTCGGAGCCTTAAAGTAAGTGACTAGAGCCTCGTCAAGGAGTGATTGTGCGGACGACAAACTACTGGTCGGCTTGTAGAGGCGCGTGACGCGCGCCTCGCGCGGCCGAAACTGGGCCCGCGGGGCCAATTGTTTCATTACCGACAATGCATCAGGGCCTGCTATACGCAGAACGCTGATTGCCGAGCGCCCAGCCGGCGTGGACTGCGCAAATATCGTGGGCAGCATGTCTAGCTAGGCCAAGTGGAAAGAAACTGAAAAGTTCACACGTGATGGGCCCATGCGCGGCAGAAATCCTTACCCGCACTTAATAGCCGCATCGCCAAAACAAAGGCCGCAGGCACGGTTGCTGGCCCATTCTTTCGGTGACACGTTAGCGAGGTCGAATGCGTGTTTCGTTGGTGCTTCGAAGTGCAGCCGGCGGCGAGCCGCCCGCCATGGCTGCGGTCCGTCAAATGCTGAAGCTTGCGATGCGCTCCGGCAACGGAGTGGAGAAAAACGTGCTGAGGGCAGTTATGTCGGCCGTCAAGAACGCAAACATCACGAAGGCAGGGTCGTGTGTGTCGGATCTCTCATTCTCGGGCGTGCTCAACTCGCTCATCAAAAAGCGGCTGCAGAGCGCCGAAGAGTATGTGAAAGGGAAGAGGCCTGAATTGGCTGAGGGTGAGCACAAAGAGGTCGAGGTCCTGCAGAGGCTGTTAAAGGAGCTAGACGTGGCGACGCCCGAGCAGCTCCAGGAATCCGTGACGGACTTCCTAAAAAAGGCGAACATCGACCTGTCTTCGAAGGATGGCTTCAAGCAGATCATGTCCAGCCTGCCCAAGGACGTCGAGTCGCTGTGGCGGGCGCCCAAATCGAACGTCGTTGCCGCAGTGAAGCAGATGATGTCTCAGAAACGCGAGTATTCGACTTCGTCTCACGAAAACCCATTAGTACGTATCCACTAGCGCTCTCGTTTCTTTATTAATGCTGCTTGTTCGGAAAACTAACCATTTACAGGGACTGCGAAGACGATCGCGAAGTCAGCAGCAGCCGGCCGGAAAGCGCCAAGTCCCCGGCGTGAAGCATATAGTGCTTGTGAGCTCGGCGAAGGGAGGAGTTGGAAAGTCTACTGTGGCCGTAAATCTCGCTATGCAACTTTACCAGCAGGGGTATAGCACTGGTGTGCTTGACGTTGACATTTTCGGCCCATCGCTTCCGAAGCTGTTAGGACTCGAGACCGACAATGAGCCGCGACTCACGGACGATGGCCAGAAGCTCATGCCCTTGCAGAACCACGGACTCAAGGCGATGTCCATGGGGTTTCTTGTTCCGAAAGGCAAGTCTGTATCATGGCGGGGGCTTCTTGTTCAGAAGGCGCTGCAACAACTTCTCTTTGAGGTAGAATGGGGCCCAACAGACTTCCTTGTTATCGATATGCCCCCCGGAACTGGCGATGTACAGCTCACATTGGGCCAGCAACTGCATGTGGATGGCGCTGTGCTCGTAACAACTCCGCAGGATGTTGCCCTCATAGACGCCGAGCGCGGCGCAGACCTTTTCAAGCTCCTGAAGGTGCCAGTACTCGGTATTGTGGAGAACATGTCCGTGTTCGTGTGCCCCTGCTGTAACACACCCACGAGAATATTTGGCAAGAATGATGAGAAGCTTGAAAAGATGGGATTCGAGGTGCTAGCGCGAGTGCCTCTGCTGCCGGCGATTGCTGAGGCCGCAGACTGTGGCCAGCCCGTAGCGACAGAAGCGTACGAGGGCTTAGCTGCTCGCGTAGCAGCGAAGCTAGATGACTCGCATTAGCAGAGCTTTGATGAGGCATCCCGAAGTTGTTTGAGCGCCTTCATAATCATGGTTGTACATACTAGCTGGAAATGGACCATACGTTTGTTATGAATTTGTTGGCACGATTCTGGTACAAAAAGCTAGAAAGGCACAGCGCTGGGACGAATCGCCGTCCTGGAGATCATTGATGCAACGCACAAATGGATTTTTGAATGCACAATTTTTCGGATATGTGCCGTTTTCTAGGGCTAAGGCCTTGAGGCGCAAACGATCCAGCCATCTAGCTGCCCGAAACTAACAGGATTGTGCTCCGCATGCATGCCCAAGGGTACGTCATCTTCAGCTCGTTGCCTGACATGGCGCAGATTGGGTTATGGGTTCGATGCGAGGAAATTGCCTAATCCCCCGCCGGCTCGCGCGCGGCGCGCAGAGATGCATGCGTTCCCGAGAAATTTTGTCAGCAGTCAGTTAGTCTAAATATAAAGTCGGTACAATAACTGCACTTTTTTTCCCGGCAGCCCTTCTCCGATATGAAACCTTTAAATTCGCTGGCATTCATTGCACTCGGCAAGGGCGTCTATGTTAGTGGCTCGGGATTGCAAGATCTGCCAGTAGGTGTCCTGCATTTCCCACTGAATGGCCACGAGCCCGGCTTTGACGCTCTCCCTGGGCTGCAGAGGCGAGATGACGAAGTTCTCCTAGAGCTAACGAACGCAACGTACTTCACAACTGAGATTCAAGTCGGTTCAAATGGACAGAAGGTCCGGGTCCAGATCGACACAGGATCAAAAGATCTTTGGGTTATGTCGCCAGACAATGCGCATTGCAGCTACATTTTCAACGGTAACCACTCGGGTTACAACTATCGCGATTGCGGTTGTTTGGATGTGGCTACATGCGATGTCGCAAGCTTTTTTTACGCGAACGAGTCTTCGACTTTCACGAAGCTTGAAACAGGGTTTAGTTCCTCGTATCCAGATGATAAATGGGCGAGAGGCGTTTATGCTCAAGACACCGTTTCTTTTGGTGGTGTGACACTCGACAATGCGAAATTTGCCTTCGCCAACGCGACAGATATCAATTTATCTACATGGGGGCTTGGTTTGACCGACTCCACAGCAAACGCTTCAAGTATTCCGGCGCAACTGAAAGAACAAGGGCTCATTAAAGCCAACGCGTATTCGCTTTGGCTAAACGACGTTCAATCCCTAAACGGGTCACTGCTGTTTGGCGGCGTTGACCATGCTAAGTATGCCGGCACCCTTCAGACGGTGCCCATGGTTAGCAGTGGCTCGGAGGATGCAGACCCAGCGGAGGTGCGGGTTATGTTACACGGCATTGATCTGTATCAGGGTAACAGAAGCGCGGAGGTTGTGCGGTGCTCACTGGCGGCGTCTCTCCGCTCCATCGAATCGTTTATCATGCTTCCAGATCAGCTTTTCGACCCTCTGATAAAGTCAATTGGAGAGGTGATGGTTAGTTTTGAACGGCTTTTTATTGTACCATGTTGGCTATCCGGCGGTCTGACGTTCGACTTTAGCGGCATCAAGATTCATGTTCCGTTCAGCGACCTGATGGTTGGCGACCTCGGTTACCCAGATGAGTGTGCGCTGGGAATCTTGGGCGGGGCGGACTCGGTTGTCCTAGGAGACGTGTTCTTGACCTCCGTATATGCAGTGTATGACCTTGACAATAAGGAGGTTGCCCTGGCTGAACCTTTGCGCAACGTGTCTAGAGCTTCTGTGGAAGCAATCACATCTGGAATCCCTAGCGCCGTCAAGGCGCCGAGCTACTCGCATACGCAGGTTAATAGCACTGCACTGACATCGCGGGCTACGGTCATTCAGAACCCTCTGCCGTCACTAGCGGAGACATATGAGGAAGACGCCTACATTACTACTCAAAACTATACGGCTTCAGGGACCCTGACGGGCCTCAAGGCATTCCCACTCGTGCAAGATGTCACAACGACCTCGTCTTTAAGTTCTCGCTCTACGAATGGGCCCCGATCCGCCGTAAGTAAGAACGGCGGAGCCCATGCCACGTCGTCCTCAGGAGCATCGAAGCGGACTGGAGAGGCCTCGTCCCACTTGCCTAACGCCGGCAAGCCCGGTGCATCCCAATTCACGGCTGAGCAAGTGGTATCTTCAGCAGCCACTGGCGACGAGAATGCAAATTCCGGAACGCCATCGTCGCGCTCTATGACGGGTGCTGCCTCCGCGACAAGCAAGAATAATGCAGCTATCAGTTTGCAAACTCAATCTGTCTTCGCCAGTGCCCTTCTTACGGTCGTTGCGACGCTGCTCTATCTAATGTGAAGCGCTGAATCCCAATATGAAACGTGGATGCAAGCTTGTAACAGTATAATTTAACCTTTCAACACGACACAGCGGAAGCACTATGGAAGCACGAATGCAGAGACGAATAGTAAGTCGTGATGATTGAAGCTGAGGATGGAAATGGTACGGATATTCTATGACGGGGGGTTTGACGGGAACGCGGGCCTAGTGGCGACTCGATAGGAACGACGCACGATCAGGACGAGTGATCTCGCGATACACAAGTTGGCGCATCTCGTCCGGAGTGATCTCCGTTGTTCCGCGCTCGAAGTCGAAGAAGTCAGGAGGAAGTTCCGGAGCCGTGGGCTCGTCGTTCGCGTCGTGGTACATGGCGATGTACGGATGCGCCAGCGCCTCCTCTACAGTGAGCCGTTTCTCGGGGTTGAAAACGAGCAGTTTGGACAAGAGGTCCAAGGCTAGTGGGTTCGCGTCCGGATACAGCTCCGAGAACGGCTTCGGCTTGTAGTGCGGCAGGCTCATGAGGTACTGGCGCGCGCGGCGGCTCTTGATGCCGTAGTAGTCCTCCTCCTTGGGAGTACCGACAACCTCGAGGATGAGCGTGAGCTGGTCGCAGTAGTCCTTGCCCGGAAACAGAGGCGTGCCGCCAATCATCTCGGCCAGAATGCAGCCGACGGACCACATGTCGATGGCCTTCGTGTAGTGCTGGAACGTGAGCATGATTTCCGGCGCCCGGTACCAGCGAGTGGCCACATACTCAGTCATGAAGCCCGTTTGCTGGTCAGTTTCTCCACCGTGCGGAAGCGCCGAGCGGGCTAGGCCGAAATCGCACAGCTTCAGGTCGCAGTTCGCGTTGATCAGCAGGTTTCCGGGCTTCATATCACGGTGCAGCACGTTCGCAGAGTGAAGCACTTTCAGCGCGCGCAAAATCTGGTAAGTAAAGTACTGGCAGTGGTCGTTCGTGAGGGTCTGCGAGCGGATGACGCGGCTGAGGTCCGTATCCATGAGCTCCTGGATAATGTAGACGTCGTTGAACGTCTCGAGGGAAGCCGGCTTCTGAATGTCCAGAATGGAGATGATGTTCTCGTTGTCGAACTGACGGAGCAGCTTGATTTCACGCAGAGTGCGCATGCAAAACATCGGGCGGTGGAAGGGATGGATCTTCTTGATCGCCACGTCCTGGCCCGTAGGAACGTGCGTCGCAGAACACACGACGCCGTACGCGCCCTCGCCTATGATATCGCGCAATTTGTAGTCAAGGGAAATCTCGAAGTCAACGGCACGCACGTCCTGCGAGGACGAGTGGTATTCGATGCTGCGGGTCACGGTAGCCATAAGGAATGTATTGGTCAGTTAAAGGAAAGGAAAGGAACGGTAGGTGATTGGGGTGGGAAGGCGGCGGCTTTACGCGTGGTTGCAGGGTAACAAGCCGTTCGGACAGGCTTCGTGGCGGTGGGCGGAACGCAAGAGGAGCAGTGGGAAGTACGCTTTTATCCGGCGGTTGGAGCGATCGCCGAGAGTATCCACGATAAGTGTGGTGTGGCTCTTACTCGCGGTTCCAAATGAGGTTAGCCTGTGCGACACGACCCTGGCATGTGGTTAGCAGCACCGCGCTGAGATGTAAGCAGCCATGACGCGTACCGTAAATTGAGCATATGCCCAGTCTGCATTCGCTTGCCTAGGTGCAACAGAAGCTAGACCCGTTGGGGAGCCTTTGTGCTCTTTGGCGTTACCGTTTGCTGTCCTTGAAAGGCGTGCTTGAGTCGGCTAATTTTTGGCCAGCGTAATCGCGCGCCAGCTCATACCCTCGCCCCCGCATGGAAAGTGGCACCTTAGAAGGTTAGGTTTCTCGTTTCTTATTTAGTCTCTTTTTGGGCGAAGCCAGGACCGCCCAGGCTGCTGAGGAAAATAATGCGGGTTTAGTGAAATTCGCGTAAAGAACTCGTGCATTTTTAGAGATTTTTGCTCTCTGACATCCGCTAGTATTACGACCGAAGCTAGGCCTAAGCTAGCGGATCTGGCCAGGCGCACGGGCCGGCCGCGCATGGAGCGCGACCGTTCCCTACGCGAAACTTAAAAGCTTAAATTGGCTTAGTGCAGCTGAACTTAGCCCGAAAATTGTGAATCCTGCGATCCTGGCATTATGCAACAGTAATTATTAAGTCGAGTTCAAAAGCAGGCCACGAATCTTAGACATCTATATTAAAAATAGACCAGCGGCTACGCGCGTGGCCGAAACCGCGACGTCGAGAGTACACCCGCAACAATGAGCGCGCCACCGACCAGTGATACAAAGTCCGGCAACGTGTGAAACAGGAGGAACTGCCACATCATGTAGTAAAGCAGCACCATATAGTCGTACTGGGTGAGCGCGGCGGCCTTCTCGCGCGCGATTGCCAAGCTCATGAGGAACTGGAACGCAAAGCCAACAAGTCCTATAAATGTGAGAAGGCACCACGTCCTTATCTGGGTGGGAAACTTGACCGGCTCGCCGCCGCAAAACGTCTTAACTAAGAGAGCGATGGACGAAAAGCAGCACGTTTGCAGCGCATAGTGAGAGACAATGGTGTGGGGGTTAATGCGCGTGCCAATTGTGCGCAGTATCAAGAAGATGCTTGTTCCCCCAGCACTTGTAATAGTACGCAGACGACGGCCAGGGTATGCTGCCGTGGCGAGACGCCCTCGGGAAGCTCGATGCGATCGCCAAAGATGAAGGATGGACGCGTCATGATAACAACGCCCAAGAACGAAATGCAGCTGGCCACTGCCTGGGCCCAGTGGTAGGGCTCGCCGAGAATGATGCGCGCGGCAATGGCCGTGAGCAGCGGGTTCAAAAAGGTGATGAGCGAATAGTCGGGCAACGTCATGTACTGCACGGCGTAGTACGTCAGTGCCAGATTCATGGTGCCCACGAACCCGCGTAGTAGAAGTATGCGGCGCATGCCGGGCGGTCCCCAGAACAGGTGTTCCACGCGGCTATAGATCATCCACACCGTGGCAATGAGAAACGTGCCGCCCATGCGGAAAAACATCACGACAAACTCGTCGGTCTCCTTCATGGCCAACTTCGAGGACGCGGTCATCATTGAGCCCATAAGAATGCATATTAGGTAGTACCGGACCCCCTTATTTTTGTGAACATCCTCCTCGTCGTCGTCGTCCTCGTCGCCGTCGAGCTCCTTGGGGACTTCCGGGCCGAATGGCTCTATACTGGTTTCCTTAGGGGTTCCTGACTGCTTCACAATGCCGTCAAGCTCTATAGACTCCTCCTCATCAAGCATTGGAGTTGCTGCTAGATCGGACATTGGCGTGAACAACGGATGGAGTACCCTTGACCACGGGCGTTGTCGATAAGCGAATGACTGGCGGGGCGTGACTTGGACGCCGTCCACGTGTGATGATGTACGCCGAACGGCTTCGCGGCTTGAAATGCAGTTCTGGCGGAATTGGCACTGGGTGAATTCCGGACGGCTAAGCGCAGTAGCTGCTGCTGTCGCAACAGAACATGAGCTCTGAGCCCTCGTTAATGAATCTTGTTAGGGCGAGGGAGGCGCTTGGGTCCGGAGGTCCGGGGATCCGGTGCGGCCAATGCTTCGCTGAATCCGCTTTGCTGAACCCGCTTTGCTGGCGGTTGTTGTTACGGTGCTCGCCGACGGTGCTTCGTAAGACTATGCAAGGGCGAACTAATTTTGAAACGGAGTTTTATAAACCGCCGGGGATTTTATAGACAAGCATTCGTGCGATGTGAGCGCGAGTCCCGAGATGCTGGAGTGTGCTGCATTCTCAGTGTACAAAAGCGACAATGGTTCGCGAGTCGCCCGCCCTTCATGCCCCATTCCTGCGCGAAAAAAGCTGACCTCTATAGATGGTGGTGATTTACTTGCCCTTGCCCGGCCGCATGGAGATCGCCGTGCGTGGGTTGCGGTAAATTGATGCCCACGGCGAGTCCAAAATCACGCTGCACAACAATGTATTGCACAATATTCACAGCCAAATGCAAGTCAAGGCCAAGGCGCACGGGTGCATGACGCTCCTCGAGAGCCGATAAACAATACGCTAATTGCGTGGCTGCGAGAACTGCATATGTCCACGACTGGGGCACACGCAGTCTTTTAACCAGGAATGGTTGGCCTAGCTCATTCTCGATTCTAGTCTAGAGTATTTGAGGCGAAACTTACGCTCAGAGCCTTCGCCTGTTTTTGAACGAACATACATAATTTATCACCCAGGATTGCAAAGCAGCGCTCACTTGACAATAGCGCACGTACATAATGCATTACACAAAGCAGATAGAGCCACCGCGCTCGAAAACTGGACTCTAGTAGCTAAGCAAGTAGCCGCACAAGCGCGCTCGCCCATAAACCGGCCAACCGGGACCACGCTGGGCGCGACGTGCTACAAACAACGCGCAAACAATTAAAACTATTTACAACGTTAAAAAAAAAGTTGGTGGAGAGCTAAGCTTACTCCTGGTCGACGGTCTGAAGGATATCAGAGTCACCGGCGTCCAGAATGGTGATCATACCGACGCGGAAGAGCTTACCGCAGGCCGTGCCGAGCTCGTTGTTCGAACCGTTGAAGTGGTGAACGTGGCTCTTGCCCAGCATAGCGTAGTACTCGATCTCGGACTTGCGCAGAGGCGGCGTGTTCGAGGCCACGATGATCATCTTGGCCTGGCCACGGCGAAGCGCCTTCAGCGTGCTCTGGTAGCCGAGCGTGTACTTGCCCGACTTGATCACCAGGGCAAGCTTCGAGTTAATCGTGTCTCCAGACTTCTTAGACTTAGGGGCCATCTCGACAATGTAGTCACTCCGGCAGAATGTTGGTTCTAAGAAGAAGAGGATCTAAGCGGTCAATTTTTCACCCTGGGCAGCAGGGCCAGGATCCTCCTCGCTATTTGGGAGAGTTGAGTGGTGTTACGTCAGCATAATTTTTTCTTGTGAATGGCTGGGCACGCGCAGCACGCACCACGCAGCCTAACCAACTTACCCTCGGTCGTTAGGGCCCAGGGCTCTGTGGATCTTCAGCTATTCCTGATCACCTGATCGGTGGGAGGAATCGCGCCCGGCGCCTGCCCGCTCCCAGCGTGGGGCCGGTTGCCATCACCACGTCTGATTTTCCAAGGCTGTAGAGAACCAGAAATCCACAATGAAGGTTGAGATCGACAGTTTCAGCGGGACCAAGGTGTACCCTGGCCGTGGCAAGCTCTTCGTGCGTGGCGACTCGAAGATTTTCCGCTTCTTCTCGTCGAAGAGCGCATCCCTGTTCCAGCAGCGCAAGAACCCGCGTAGCATTGCGTGGACGCAGCTTTACCGCCGCCATCACCGCAAGGGCGCTGTCGAGGAGACCAGCAAGCGCCGGAGCCGGAAGGCCGTCAAGGGCCAGCGCGCTGTCCTTGGCGCTTCGCTTGACCAGATCAAGGCGAAGAAGATGATGACGCCTGAGGACCGCCGTGCCGAGGCTATTGCCAAGGCAAAGGAGCACAAGAACGCCCCTGCCAAGACCGAGGAGGTCGCCAACTAAGCCGCTTCTGCAGCTACATTAACCGTATTTAATGCTTTAACCCCAAAAAGGAGCCGAAAGGATCCTAAAAGTTGAGCACATGTTATCAGTACAGTTGAGGACCTGGACAAAAGCTTAGGAGCGCAAGGGCTACAGTTCTAGTATGCTGCGAACCTAGAGTAGCTTTGTGTTGACACAAGAAACGCGCGTGCGTGTTCAAAAGATAAGGTTGCGCGACTCCGCAAAGCCATCTGCGCATGATCAACGCCCTGCGTGCTGGGCATGTAGGGCCTGAAGCTAGGCATCGTAGTGCAATAATTATTCGGCTCGTACTCCGCGAATACTTATTAGCTAGACTTGTACGTGTTAAGGGCCCTAGTAGCACGGATATGAAAATGTAGCCTGTGTAGTGCGGCTGGCAATCCCACCCCCTTCATGCTGGCTCACTTTATTAATTCTGTGTATCCGGCGCCGTTCGTTAAATTAATCGCTTAATTCGTGCAGCGCAGTCACTGCTGGCCTCGCTGAGCCCGCGACGTGCCGCGCAGTTGAGCTGGGCCGTATCGTGTCTGTTACTCATCTGCCAATCGGATCACCACCATACCTCGCTTTTACGACCGTGCGCCAAGCGTGAACTCCGCAGGTATGTCGTCGAACACGGTTCTGCACAACGCGCAGTACGAAATCATCGACCAGGACCCGCACTTCAAGCGCGTCATCGGGTACTTCCGTCCCTCGGACTACAGCAAGTGGGCTCTGTTCGCAGCCTCGGGCCCGGCGTTTCTGACTGGAATCAGCTACTTCAGCTCGGGCGGTAAGAAGACACATGTGAGTCCCCGCTTCCTGCGCTGGTCGCTCGGCCTCGGCCTCATTGCTGGCTTCCTTGACCGCTACGCCGTCTCGTCGCTGCGCTTCCAGGGCGCGTCCGAGAACGCCCGCGAGGTTGCTAAGGACCGGTACGAAATCAAGAGCAAGCTGGCGCAGGGCAAGGCGCCCTTCGACGAGGACCAGCCGAACCTGCTGCCGGAATGGATCCGCAACGTCGCCGCCCGCAACTCGACATACTCGTCTCTGAACCTGTCTATCTTCCCCTGGTTCAACCTGGTCACCCACGAGTTCCACGGTGTGAACCTGGACAAGTACTACGAAACCAGGCCGGGTGAGGAGAAATGGGGGTTCAATCTGTCAAAGTAACGTTATTATGATAGGCACCTTTTTATTGTAGATCAAAAAAATCACATACGTACTAGGCTCGTTAGGCAAGCGTGAAAGCGATTCAAGAGCCCCACCCATCCAGCTGTCGATTAGACTGTGCTTGTCTGTGCCTAAGTATGAGCGCGCCACTGATCCAGTGCGCCAGCGGCGCTTGAAAGGTGGCTGACTCGGTCTCGGACTTTGTGCTGAAACTATTCTACCATGCACATGTGCATTCTGGTCGCTAATAGCAAAATCAGTTTTTAGACCGCATAGACGTGCCACCGTTAGAACCATGTCCCGCTCCGTGCCTAGGTGCACATTGTTAGTAGGCCATCATTACTAGTTCTCAAAGTTATGGCTGCTTCTGAGGCATCAGAAGGCAGGAAGCAGTGTTATATATTTGGCCGTTAACTACGTTAAAGCAAACAACAAACATTACAAGTGCCATATAGTGTATATAATGCACCAACAACCTAAGCTACAAGGCGGCATTCGCTGAAGCGTGTGCAAACCATTCGTGGACGCTGTCGTAAGCTCGCACAAAGAGTGGGTGGCAAACGCATCAACTCCCCACAGCGACTGCGTGTATTACTCGAATTCTCGTTCAAAGACACGTTTGCGACGCATTAAACGTTTAGAACTTCTGCACAGCTGCTGCATGTTGTTTTTGGCTTATGCGGCGATATCTAGGGTTATGCACTGTGATCAGAACCATAGGGCTTAGAAAACTGTGAGGTGCATAGAACACGTTTTTTGGCAACATACTTTGCGCGTGGGTGCTCTGCTCTGTTCTGCCAGCATAGGGCTCGGTGAAGTGAAGCCACATCGCTTCGCCGTCGAGGTCAGGCTAGAATCACTAACGGCTTTCAGTGTGCGACTTCCTCCTTCTCTTCCAACCAATTGGCCAAGGTGTATTACTGAGGGTTGTCTCTTTATTCACTTAACCTGCAGTACTACCACTGCGCGACTGCAGCATTTCTGGACGCCGCGTCCGAAGCGGGTAAGTTCTATGGCCATCACGTGTAAATTGATCGCTGATTCAGCAGATTTATTTAGCGTGTTGTTTACACTCGTGTGTTTGTCCTTCGAGACAACCGCTCGCGTGCCATAATGCAGGAAGAACCAGACTTCAAGGACCTGGCTCTCGGCGAATTGTGGAGGCACAGCTCTTGGAAGGCCAGGCAGTTTGGGTATGACCGTGCGGCTGCTGACGTTGAGAAAGGCGCTAGCGGACTGCCGCCAATGGACGACCTGCGCTCAGCGGTGTCGGACGCTAACGCCATTGCCCTGGATTCAGGAATCAAGCTCTTGATCACCTGTAGCCGTGCTATTCCCAACGACGATGTGCGAACAGGTCCGGCCCTGCGCCAAGCAGTGGCCAAACCGCTCGCCGAAAAGGGTCTTGGTGCCAGCAAGCCAGCTGCCAAGCAGAACGCCGCTGAGGCGCTTCTCATGCTCGTTGAAGTGGCAGATCCGGAGGGCGTGGTTGAGGATATTTTGCCGTTGCTAAGCCAACGCGCTCCGAAGCTCGTAGCAGCTGGAACAGCAGCCCTCGCTCGCGTCTTCGGCGACTTTGGTTCTCCGGTTGCCGACCCGCGGCCAGTTCTGGCTGTACTGCCTCGCCTTTTCGGTCACTCAGACCGCACCGTGCGCTCGGCCGCCACGGAACTCGCCGTGAGCCTGTACAGATGGGTGGGCGAGGCGGCCATGATGCAAATTCTGGGGCAACTAAAGCCCGTGCAATTGAACGAATTGAAAGGCGAGTTCGCGAAGGTTAATCCTGGTGAGCCAGTTAAGCGGCTCACGCGTAAGCAGGCGGCTGCGGAGGCGGCTGCGGAGGCGGCCCGTGCGCAGGCTCAACAAGGCGGCGGTGACATGGACGCTGACATGGACTCTGCGGCTTTGAATGGCAGTGGTGAGGCAGCAGGAATGGGGCTTGCCAATGCAGGCCCCGCCGAAATTGATCCGTGGGACCTGGCAACACCCGAAGACGTTATGTCCAAAATCAGTGCCGACTTCTGGGCAGGATTGCAAAGCTCTAAATGGAAGGAGCGCCACGAGGCGTTGTCCTCGTTCCTGCAACGGCTTGAGAAGGTGCCAAGGCTTGACCCCAAGAGTGATTACACCCCGCTTGTTAATGAGATGCTGCGCATTGCAGCTCAGGACCTGAACCAACTGTGCGCGACTGAAGCGCTGCAGATTCTGACTTGCCTCGCTAATGGGCTGCGCCAATCGTTTCAAATAAATGCTTCGCGCGTTTTAGAAGTTGCGGTGGAGCGCTTCAAAGAAAAGAAGGCGACCAGCATAGAGACGGTGACCAAGTGCCTTGATGCTGTATTCTTGAACGTGCTCGGAGCGCGCTTGCAGCCCGTGCTGGATCCTGTACTACGCATTGGGTTGGTGCATAAAACACCGAGCGTGAAGCTCGAGTCCACTAAGTACCTCGCGCACCTCATGTGCGAGACGCCCACTGCCCCGACATCGCAAGAGATGGCGGAAATCACGCCCCTGGCAGTACAGATGATGAGCGCTGGAAGCGAGCCCATCCGAGCTGCGGCCGCGACCGTGTTGGCAGCGCTAGTCAAGATAATGGGAGAGTCCAGTATGGCGCGCGCCCTTGATACACTTGACGAGCACAAAAAGAAGCGCGTGGCCGAGGCTGTATCCACTGTTACGGTGAAGGCGCGGACTGGTGTGGCGGCGGCGCAGACGAGATCCGGGCCATCTCAGCAACGAGCTGCTCGTGCGCCTGTTTCGTCTAGAGGGCCGCCGCCTCGCGGCGGCGCTGCAGTTCGCCAGACGAACGCTCAGGCCCACGCGCACGGCCTGCCACCCAGTGCGGCGCCAAGGACCTACCCGCAGCACGAGGCGCCGACTCATTCTGTGCGTCAGACACAGAGCCTACAGCAGCAGAAGCAGCACCAGTCGCATCCGCCGTACCAACCACCGCCGCCGGCGTCGCAGCAGCAGTCGCTACAGCTGCAGCAGCACTCGAGGCAGCCGCCTGAGCGCACGCCTCCTTCGCTGCGGGCGCCCACGACGCCAGCACCAACGCGTGGCTCTGCGATGCGGTCGCAAGTAGGCGCCGAGCATGACGAGGACGTCTCGCACATGAGCGTCTCCAGTACGTCGCCGCTGCGCGGCGGCAACGCCAGTCCCGGCGGGCGCCCCAGCGTTAGCAGCACACCCAAGATAGTGAAGCGGTCGCTTGCCGCCACGGAGTTCACGCCCGCGCGCGGAGTCGATCCGCACCGGCGGCGGCTGCACAGCCCGGCGAAGCCCGCGCACGCCATGGACGACTCGGACGACGCAATTAACGCCGACCTGGCGCAGGTTGCGCGGCTGAAGGCGGAGCTCGACTTCGAGCAAAGGATGCGTCGTGAGCTCGAGGCGCGCCTCGCGACGGCCCAAGTCGAGCACGAGCGTGAGGTGCGGCGCCTCTCGGAGAAGATTGCGACGCTAAAGGTCGAGCTGCACAGCGCGCGCGAGGACTTTGCCGTCGAGTTGCAGCACAGCCGGCGCGCCGCGGCCGCCGCGGACGCGGACGACGTGCGCGGACGGCTCAACACGCTGAACCTTGACGAGCAAGCGCTGCGGGCGCCGCGCGCGCGCGAGGGTGCGCGGAGCCCCGCGGCGCGGCCGCACAGTATGTTCGGCCTGCCTGCGCAGCGGCCGCGGCTCGTGCCCATCGCGAACCAGGACGGCAGAACAGCCGTGCGGCCGCAGGCAGGCACGAACGACCGCGACCGCACGGGCAGCGAGGCGTGGGAGCGCGCCGTGACGATGACGCACGACATTCGCGAGCGCGTCGAACGGCTGAAGGCGCGCCGCCAGCCGCCGGATCTTAAGTGAGCTTATTTTATTTATACGCGTGCACGATATTTATGTTATGTTTGTTTTTCCTAACGAAATTGCGGCCCATTGCGCGCCAGAACGAGCGCCAGCGGCGCGGCGTTAGGAACCGAGGCTCGTCGCGCCTCAACGCAGGCCCACGTCATAGCCGCCGCGCCTACGTAATAGCCGACGGCAGGTGGGGGAGGAGGGCGGACGCGTGGCGCGGCGGCCAAAAAGGTGGGGTGCGCGCGGTCCGATGCCCGCGCCCGACGCAGCTGCATTGTCACGTGCCCATGGCTACCCCGGTCGGCTTGGGTCCACGAATCCCCCATCACCGACCTCTGCCGCATTTCGGACCCAGTAGGTAGTAGTGTTCGCATTCAATGAGCAAGCTCCGGATTCTCGTACCCGTCAAGCGCGTTGTGGACGCCGCGTTGAAGCCGCGCGTGAACTCGGCAAAGACCGGCGTTGACCTGCAGGGCCTGAAGTTCGCGATCAACCCGTTCTGCGACATCGCGCTCGAGGAGGCCGTGCGCCTGCGCGAGCGCAACAAGGACCTCGTCGAGTCCGTGCATGCTGTATCTATTGGGCCCTCGAAGGCGCAGGAGGTGCTGCGCACGGCGCTCGCGAAGGGCGCCGACACGTCGACGCTCATCGAGACGGACGAGGATGTCGAGCCGCTGGCCGTTGCGAAGGTGCTCGCCGAGGTCGTCAAGAAGGACCAGTCGAACCTCGTCGTGCTCGGCAAGCAGACGATCGACCACGACGCAAACCAGACGGGCCAGATGCTTGGTGCGCTGCTGAACTGGCCGCAGGCGACGTTCGCGTCGAGCATCAGCGTCTCGAGCGACGGGTCCTCGGTTCAAATCAGCCGCGAGGTCGACGGCGGCATCGAAACGGTCAAGGCCGACCTGCCGCTCATCGTCACGACGGACCTGCGCCTGAACATCCCGCGGTTTGCAACGCTGCCGAACATCATGAAGGCAAAGAAGAAGCCCATGGACAAGGCAAAGCTCGCCGACTATGGCATCGACACAGCGCCGCGCGTCAAGACGCTGAAGGTCGAGGAGCCGCCGAAGCGCGAGCCGGGCGTGCGCGTGCCGGACGCAGCCGCGTTCGTGCAGGCCCTGAAGGACAAGGGCCTGTCGCCGAAATAAACAAACTGTAAGTAAACGCCGTCTTTGTCTGGGTCTTCTTTAGTTTAACGACAGTTATGAAACTCATCTGTAGCAACTCTTAGCGGCTTCGTGACCGGTAACGACAGCGGGCCGCATATGTACGCAGTCCTGGGCCTCTTACCTGCGTGCTTAATTGCCGTGGTGCGAAACGAGATGATTTTCTTCTTATTGGACTGATGAAGATCATGATGAGTCGTGCCAATGCCTTCGGTGCTGTGCGCTATGATTACGCTGCATAGCTTCGGCGCATCACACTTCAAACGCCTCAATGCTGCATTAAGTGAATCTCTATATATTATACAGCCTACAAAGCCGACAATTCAGCTCCACAGATGAAACAATGCCGCAACCGCTAGCGCAAGGAGAAGATGTTAGGTGGAGAAGTTAGGTGGAGGAGAGGTAACCTTGCCCAATCCTCCGCAATAACAGAACGACGATGGGTGTAGTGGACACTCTGTGCACGGTTGTTCTGGCCGAATTGAAGACGAACAGCCGCGTTGTTGTTGCCGTGTCGGGGCCGCAGGGCTCTGGCAAAACAACTGCCACGCGCGCGGCCGCCGAAAGACTCGAAACGGAGCACGCCGTGCCGACGTTCGCCGTGTCCCTCGACGACTTCTACAAACCGTATGCGGACCTGCAGGCCGTCGCGAAGCGGGGGAACCCGCTGCTGAAGCACCGCGGTCTGCCGGGCACGCACGACACGGACCTCGCAACGGCGTTCATGCGCTCGTTTCTCGACGGCACGCCCGCAGCCGTCCCCGTGTACGACAAGAGCCTACACTCCGGCGCGGGCGACCGCTCGGGCTCAATTGATCTGCCGCGAGACACGCGCGTCGTCCTGCTCGAGGGCTGGATGGTCGGGTTCCGGCCCGTCGGCGCGCAGGCCATCGCCGCGAAGTACGCGAGTATTGAGGGCGCAGCGATCAGCGTGAAGCCGAGCCAAGCAGACCTCGAAGAGATCGACGCAAGCCTGAGGGCCTACTCACCGATTTGGGATAGCTGCGCGGCCCTCGTGCATCTCAAACCGCAGAGCCTCGGCTACATCTACAAATGGCGGCTCGACCAGGAGCACGAGCTCATTCGCGCCAAGGGCGGCGGTATGACGGACGCCCAGGTCCGCCAATTCGTGGACCAGTATATTCCAGCCTACATCGTGTACAATCAAACGCTGGAGCATGTGCCGGCCGCGCACGTAGTCGCTCTTGGCGAAAACCACGAGGAGGTGTCCGCGAAATCACACTCATCTGGCTAAGTCGCTGGCTCAATCGCCGGCTAGACTGCCCTAGTTGAGTATTACTCTACGAGTGCGTGAATGCGGTAAACAAGCGCAGCGCTTTCTGATAGCGCCCGTAACAAGCCCATCGTCGTCGTCAACAGAGGGGGACCTTGCCCCATGCCGTGCCCTAATATTGATTTCGTGTGCTCACACCTCAGCGTCGCGACTTAGCCCGTCTCTGCTAATCACTCGTAGGCCAAGCACGCTTAGAGGTGGCCGCGAGAAATTAGAGCTTTTTTCAAAGCGTTACTTGCGATATGGAAAGAGATGATTTTACGGCCGAGCGCCGCGTCTCTTTCGACGTCGAGGACGACGTAGGATCGCTATCGTCGCTGTCCACGCTGGATCCCGAGCCACGCACAGCGCGTCGGTCCGAAGAGATTGGGCTGCTAGGACAGCCGACCGCGCATCTCATGGGCGTGATCGACGACAGCACGAAGTCGAACCTGCGAATGGCATTCATGAACATGGCGAACTCCATCATTGGCGCAGGCGTCATTGGTCAGGCGTACGCCGTGCGACAGGCCGGGCTCGTGGCCGGCATAGTGCTGCTTGTGGCGCTGACCGTCGTAATAGACTGGACCTTGCGGCTCATGGTCACAAACTCGAAGCTGAGCGGCATGCGCACCTACCAAAGCACCGTGAAGTTCTGCTTCGGGAAGTGGGGCCTTGCCGTCGTGAGCCTTGCGCAGGGCGCCTTTGCGTTCGGCGGCTCCATGGCGTACTGCGTCATCATTGGCGACACAGTGCCCCACGTCCTGCGCGCCGTGTTTGGCGAACCCGAGCACGCAGTGTCGCGCTTCTTCATGAGCCGCGTTGTCGTCATTGTCATTTTTGTCGCCTTCATTTCGTACCCGCTGTCCCTGAACCGCAACATCGCCGCTTTGGCAAAGGCCAGCGCATTGGCCCTCGTCAGCATGGCCGTGATCACTTTGACCGTTGCCATCCGCGGGCCTCAGATCAAGACGCCGGACGCGCACATGTCCCTGTCACTATGGACAGTGAACGCAGGCTTCTTTCAGGCTGTATCCGTCATCTCGTTTGCGTTCGTGTGCCACCACAACACGCTGCTCATTTACGACTCGCTCAAAACACCTACCTTGGACCGGTTTGCCACGGTTACGCACTGGAGCACAGGCGTGTCCATGGCCGCATGCATGACCTTGGGCCTTGGCGGCTTCCTCAGCTTCAAAAATAAGACTTTGGGGAACATTCTGAACAACTTCCCGGCTAGTGATATCATGGCCAATGTGGCAAGATTCTGCTTCGGCTTCAACATGGTCACGACGTTGCCCCTCGAGATCCTCGTCTGCCGCGAGGTCGTGCTCGAGTACATATTCCCCCACCAGGAAACCGCCACAATGCTGCAGCACGTAGCAACAACTACCGTGCTCGTGTTCTCCGCCATGGGCGTCGCGCTATTCACTTGCGACCTGGGCGTGATTCTGGAGCTCGTCGGCGCCTCCTCGGCCTGTTCAATGGCCTACATTCTACCACCAATGTGCTTCCTCAAATTGTCCTCAAAGCCAAGAACCCACCCGCAGAAGATTCTGTGCTGGCTGTGTATCGTATTTGGCGTGGTTGTAATGGTCATGTCTACCGTGATGACGCTAGTGAACGTGAGCAAGGGCGAGCACCACCAGTGCAGTGCATAATTGCCCTACCATGCATTCAAGTGTAGTTTACACCCAACGTTTTTTTTAGAACTGCTAAAGCAACTCGCACTAGTCGCGACTGCGGCGCAAACGTCCTCCCTACATCTGGGCCCGCGCGCACCGCGTCGGACGCCGGTCACCTGATAGCCTACGCTAGAAAGCGATCAGCGCTGATTCCGAAACGTTCCGTCTCTGTTTACAAGAACTCGTCGGCGCCAAACTGGACAAGCTAGGGCTAATTTCAATAGCGAAGCGACGGCAATGTCGTCGTCAGCTCTGAGTGAATTCCTAAATAGTAAGTAGCTCTGCGAGCCTACGTAGCTCACCTGTGTTTCACAACGGACAGTACTAACTACTCACAATTAGAAAAAGTCGCCGTGATCGCAACTGATGGCAGCTTTTACGTCGGGGTTCTCGAGGGCTACGACCACTCGACGAATATCGCCCTTCGCGAGACTGTGCGCCGCACAATCACTACGGACACAGCCGAGCCGTCGTCTGACGAATATGTCGGCGTATTCGTGATCCGCGGAGACTGCGTCTCCTCGATCGGAAAGGTGGACGCACGCCGCGACGCGCGCATCGACTGGACTCAAGTCCACGGGCAAAAACTCAAGCGCGCACGATAAAAACTACTCTATGTTTCTTTTCTTTTGATTTGTACACTAACTACGCCTGGCCATGATGCCATCATTCGTCGTCATCATCATCGTCTTCATCGTCAATAGCTCGGGCCTTCCGCCGCAAGTTAGTGACTGAGTTAAGAACGGTCCTGTCTCCGTCATCGTCGCTGTCGTCTAATGCGAAAGCATCGCTCTGCGTCCGTTTGGCAACGCGGCTCGCCAGCGGTCCTGGCGAATAGGCGCGCGAATTGCGCAACGACGAATGCTCTCTTGGAGATTCTGAACCAAGTTCATAGTCCGCAGCTGGGCTTGGCGACACCGGATCCTGAGCCGATCTCGAGCTTGAAGGTCTTTGAGCCTCATCGTCGGTCTCGTCATCATATTCGTCGGCTTCGCGGTCGCCCTGGACCTTAATGAAGCTCATCGCTTCCTCGCCTCGCTCGAACTCTACGGGCTCCGACCTGTACTTCTGTATCCACCCCAGTTGGTCAATGGCACGGGCCTCGTCAATGCTGGACGGCAAGACGATCTGGCCCACCGTCGTATTCACAATGAGTCCCATGGAGCGCAGGAAAAGCCGCGCCAGAGCGTCGCCATGAACGAATTTGATGCGACTCTTGTCGTTTGTGAGCGGCTGCGTAACCAGACGTTTCCGCGGCGCAGTTGCCTCGGTATCGCCTGCGTCGCCGACGAGAATAGTTGAGATTGTGTCGCCGACCCATTTAACGAAGTCGTCTTGGCCGCGATCGATCATCGCCGCTACGAGGATCGAGAATTGGCGCTCGGCGCTTAGCTGGTTACGGGCGCGAGACTTGAGCTCGAGCTCAATGCGAGGCGGCCGGTAGACTTCCTTGTCGTGGCCGCCATGGTCGTAATAGAACGCATCCGCCGGTGTCATGACTTCGTTCACCTGGATATGCAGAGAAGGCATGCGCTGGGCGGTCATAGCAAACTTGTGAACATAATAGGCCAGAAATTGCTCGGCAATGCCATACGCTCTTGACTCGCGCGGCAGGCCGTGATGGTCGACTAGCGAAAGTAGTAGCCGCATGAGCGATAATCGGTAGAAGTATGCCTTGAGCTCCGTCGATGCATAGGTGCGGCGGAAGAACGAAAACACTTGCAGGATCATCTCCTCTGACACGTCGCGGTAGCTGGCCAGAACACGCTCATAAGTATCGATCGTGGCTTCGTGTATGTACTTTGTCACGAACTTCGCGAACGAGAACTTGCGCTCGTTTGTGACGCGCGCAGCCTCCTGATGGTCCTGCTCTTGCTCCTCATCAGCTACTTCGTCCTGGGCATGATTTGCGGTACCCTTTCGCGCGCGCCGGCTCTTAACGAACATGTATGTGTGCTGCTTCGAGTACTCGTCGAGCATCTTCAGGACGATGTGCGTGAGCTGCACCGCCTCGCACGCATAGCTGAGCGATTTCTTGGCGGCTTGGCGCGGGAGCTGCGCTAGCAGGTTAAGCCATGTTTCCTCGTAGAAAAGCCGAGACTTGATGCTTTCGGCTGCGTCTATGAGCTCATCCCTCTGAGAGTATCCCATGGCCCTGACGCAGACCAGGTCTTGCCGAAAGCACACCATTGCTGCCTGCACGAGCTCAGTGCTTTGCAGCTCGCCCGGGTCCATGCCCTTGCGCAGCAGTGTAAGCACAACCGCGATGCCAGAGCGGTTCAGTACGGCGCCCACGAGCTTAAAATCCATGGCTCGTTGAGCAGCTTCGCAGCGCGACTGCTCAGCGTCCAGAAACCACGCTACGAGGCTGAGGTACTGGACAAGGTTTTGCTTCGTGACACGCGGCTGCTGGCGCTCAATTAGTTTGCGCAATTTCGCGAAAAGCGGGTTGAATGCGGCATCCAAAAAGTCGCTAGTAAATTTGGACACCGTGGCCAAGGCCTCAGGGTCGCTGTTGATAGAGGCGGCTGACGCCGTGTGGCTGGCCTTTTCACGGTCGTCCGTAACGGGGCGAGTCGACCGTCGGTGCCACTTTTTGGACTCGTCGAGCTGCGCAAGCGTGGAGTCGAGGCCAGTCACAGCGCGCTGCCCACTGATTGAAACCCATTCGCCCTGGCCCTCGTTCATGGCAATCATGGTACCGAAGCGGCTGTGACGCGAAGGCTTGAACACAGACCGGTTCAGGTCAGCCTCCGTTTCGAGCATGTCTCGCAGACCTTGCTTGAACGGATCCTTAATTGTGTCATCGTGGGGTTGCAAACCGTAGAGCTGCGCCACGTTAACACCGCGCAGCAAGAAGTAGAGGCACTCGAGCACGACCGTGTCCTGCTTGTCGAAGTTTCGGCCCATTCCTGCGCCCATCATGACCAAAAATGACAGAACCTTCTGACTCTCGAACTCCTGAACCGTATCTTTGCGGTCGTCGTCGTCGCCGGACTCGATGCGAGCCAAGTTCCTAAAAAACAAACACACGAGCGTGAGCACGCCTTCATCACGGGCTTCACGGTCTTCGAGGGGCGTGCGCAGCGCCGACTGTGATGCTAATCGAATAGCGGCCCGTAAAATGGCGTGGCTCGCGTGGTTCAGGATGGCCTGCTTATACTTCGACTGCGACTGCTGCACAAACTTCATCTGGCTGAAATAGTGTACAGTGTTTTCCTTGCCGACGACCTCCATTGGCCACGTCAGGGGCACCAACAGCTCGAGACACGCCAATGCGACACGATCCATGTACGCGTCCTGTCTCGCGTGCGAGTCCGACTCCCACTGGCCAAGGATTTCCACGAGGTCAACAGACACAAGCGTCGTGTTTCCAATGGCACATGCGACATCGAGGCGCTCAGCATTTGCGTCGTAGAGCTGCAGCCACTTGCGCAGGTCCCGCAGACAGGCGAGGGCCTCATCACCGAGCTTGTATTGGCGCGTGACGGGATCCGGCCCGCCGAGCGCAGAGACCAGGTTCGAGATACTGGCCTGGAGCTCTGGGTCGACCTTGCCTACTTGGTCCATTATTCGCCAGCACTGCACACGAACAAAACAAAACCACCACTCAGAAACGCGTCTCGCGTCTGCTCGGTCAGCGCGCCATTAAGGGTATGGGCACGACGGGCAGGCACGACAAGCGGCCGCTAATGCCGTATGCATAGCGCGACTGTTTCAGCAACGGCTGCTTTCGAACTCGCTGCCAATAGCGCCGTCCGGCTCGAGTCCAAACTGCTTCATTTTGATGGCAATGTCGAAGAGATAGTCCAAGGCCTCATTAATGACCTTCGCCTTCCAGACGTCGCGGCCCCATGTGAAAACGCCGTGCCGGCGCACGAGAATAGCCGGTGCAGACGGATGGTCGAGCAGCGTTTGCGTTAATGCGGGCTCGAGCTCCTCCTCGTGGGCCTCGTTGTCTATAATGGGGATCTCAAGCGTATCAAAGAACCCGAGGTTGCCCGGCTCCGTGCCGCGCGGAATGGCCTTGATGTTCTCAATGTTCGCAATGCGGAATGCGTCCTTGAAGAGAAGCGTGACCATCACTGCGTTTGGAGAATGCGTGTGGATGCAAGCGCCGGCTCCGCGCTGGGTAAACACAGCCTTAAACAGCGGCACGCACGCGGAAGGCTTATACAGCTTGGTAGTGCTCTCCACGTACTCGCCCGCAGCTACGTCGTATATCGTGAGGTCCTCGGGGCGCATACGCTCTTTTTGCACGCCGCTGGGCGTAATGTAGATGCGTCCGCCGTCCCTAATGCTCATGCCGCCAGCCGTCCCGCTGAGCCAGCCCTGCGTGTAAAAGAGCTGGCAGAGCTCGACAATAATCTTTGCAGGGTCCGTTTCGGCAGGAACATACGTTGCGTTCACGTCGGAGCCCATTTCAAAGCGCGCGCAGTGCAAGGGCTTCTATCGTCTCTACACACGCTAAGCTCGCGGCTGACGTCTTCCCCAAGCCGTATGGTGTTAACAAGCGCCCGCGGGGAGGAGAGCCGCCCTACGCCTACGCGGCGGTGAATACGAGTTGCGGTGGAGATAAAATGGCACAGACGCAGTCAGTGTTCACAAAAATTAAAGCTTCGATTGAACGAGGCTCACGGCACCTGCGGGCGACTGCGAAGCCTCATATGAGCCGCTGATGACATGGGCCCGCCGGGGCCATTGGGAAGAGAAGACAGGTCAGGGCGTATGCATGGAAAACGCGACATCCAATTGCATGTGATCCGCGGACGGTGCAGCGGAAATGTCGTCTTCGCTAGGCAACCCTCTAACCCTCCCCACAACCCGGCGGCTTCAATGCGTCCCGGTCCTGCATGCAATGTATAAGCTCTGGTGTGTTACTGGCCGGCCGGGAGTTCACGCTGCGTTGCTAACTCTATTTACCGCGTGACCTCAGAAAACGTTGGACGGCCGCATCACCCTAGCCCCGGGGCCGATGTAATGAGCTGTATGCAAGGTGGGCCACGCCCGACGCTAGCACTTCCGCTTTAGGACCGGGCCGATTCACGCAAACACTGAATTGAACAGCTCGGGCGGGAGACGCCGAACGCCCCATTGTCCCTAACTCACGATGGGGTTAGTTATCAGCCTTGTAAGGTTTTGGAGGTCCTGAACAAGCGCTAATAATCGGATACCGTGCTGCTGCAGCGAGAACGCGGTTCTCCGATCTGCAAAACCATAACGGCCAAACCGGTGGCAACGGGCGGCAAGCCCCCGCATTCGCCGAACCCTGAGTACGTCTCGCTCGTAATTCTTAAAAAAATGCTGAGTCATTCGGCCTCGGGGCAGGGGCGCCCGCAGCTCGTGGGCGTCGCCTTCAGTTTGTCGTTTGTGGATGATCACCGCGAGTGCCTGCTATATGTACAAATAATGTCTGGCAAGCGTCGGACGTGCGCTGCGTAGCAGGATCATTGCACGCGTCGAGCAGCCCATCAGTTCTGTAGGCTGTTTGTGGGCGCTACAGCTAGTTGCTTGACGCGCATAACGTTTTCTTTTTGTTCCGGATTGCGGGGGAGCGGCCCTACATCCACCGCACATAATTGCCGGCGGGTATGCCCTCTGCATCCAACTCGCTTCTATAATTCATGCAGTTTAGCGGTCACGTAATGCTATGGCTGCAGACCGGCACATCGCGACCATCAAAATGCGGCACAGACGCCAGGGCTTCATGTTCAGATGCTAGTAGACGTATAACTCGTGGCGCTGCGTGCTCCACCGTGACGAAATAAGAGCACTAGGGTCATAATTCCGCGTCGCATCCCGAATTCATGTCTAAGGGGCGGCGCGTTTGCTACTTAATGGACCTTGCCCTGTGGTGCACAGTCGAGTTTTGCGCAACCCTCAGGGCACGCCCTAGACTGCATTCTTGCTGGTGCGCACCGTGAGGCGGCGAGTACTTAACGGCGGCCTTCCTGCTCCGATCTCGACCCCCCCACAATGGTTTCTCTTAAGGTTGTGAACGCTATCCTCCGTGTGCCGGTCTTCGTTTTCACGGTGATTGCCCTCGGCATCACGGGCCGTCTGCGGGCCCACCACTACAACACGTCTCGTGTGAACCTCGGCCTGTCCGCGGCCGTCATTGGTCTCGTGCTGTCCGTGTTCGTGCCGCTGCCAATGTTGTTTGTGGATGGAATCTACAACGTCCTTATCATCTGGATTCTGGACTTCATCAGCTTCGCCCTTTATGTGTCTGCGTCCGGTAGCATGACGCAGCAGCGCCACATTTGCCACGAACCGAACCGCGGCAACTGTGGGCTGTACCGGGCGGGTATTGCCTTCGAGTACATGTGCTGGATTCCCTTGTTCTTCATCCTCCTCTTTGAGATCTACCAGTTTTTCACGGAGGAGAAGGGTTACAGCGGCACGAACTGGCGCTCGAGCCACTACAGCTACGACAACAGGCGCTCTGGCTTGAACACGAAGACGCCGGCTGAGGCGCCCCCTGCCGAGGAGCCCGTATCGCCTATCGAGGCTTGAAGTGCTCGCTTGTTACTCAATACCATCTTCGTTCCCCCACCTATGCATTCCTGTAAACTCCTAATACCTTAATGGTGGTCTAGACAAATAGTACTATGAATCTATGTGTTCTCAAGATCTAAGTTCTCAGTGTTTGCCCCTGTCTTCCAGGTGCGTCCTGTTTGCCGTTTGGGAAAGGTTCTGCGGCTTAGGCCAAGAAGGTTTGCTGCTCACTGCGCGGCAGGAAAAATACACGCATCCCATATAACTTAGATAATCAGGCTTGATTACAAGCAAAGCCCATATAGCTCAGTGGTAGAGCGTAGCACTCGTATTCCTGCGATGCTAAGGTCGTCAGTTCGACTCTGGCTGTGGGCAGATCCACTTTTTGCTAGATTTACATTTTTTATTGCGACAATGATTGTTTTGTTGGCTTTTGCCTATTTGATTCATGAACTAGATTTAGCACGCCTCTGCTTTTATTTATTTTGTTGTTAACCAGCTCTGGTGCTGCACTGCACGGTCGGCAGTGCTTACGCGATCTAATTACGTGTCGTAAGATGTCCCAGGTTCAGCGCGATTCCCGCCTGCAGATTCAGATGAGAAAGAAAACCCGCAGCTTTGTTAAATGAAGGGTTGTTCTGGGCTGGAATTGTCTGCTGGCTTGCTGTCCTGCACCGGACTAGCGTAGTTCGTCTCCTCTTAAATACCTGAAATCGGTCTGTGTGCCACAGCTCCGCTCATCACCAGCTCGACGACTTAGAGCGTACATCGGAAGACCCAGGACTGCAGTGCTACAACTACACGAGGGGGCCATACGCACAGCGGCTTTTCACATTTACTAGAGCCTCCTCCTCCTCGGTGGCCAATGCACGTGATAGCGACGCCAAAACAGGCAACCGCTACTTCCACAGCCACTACTATCCTTGTACAGCTACGAGAAAAATGCCCGCACCGCTGAACATCACGGGAACAACGCGCTACAGAAAGAGTCAGAAGCGGGCACATGCGCCTCTATTGCCTGGAGACATGGCACTGTTGCGCCAGGCCGAGCGCGAAAGGAAGAAGCAGCGCGAGAGCAGCGAGCCGCAACAGCAATTAGACTACATCGGGCCATTGAGAAACTTCACGCCTCTAGACCGGCCGCTCAAACGGAGTGAAATGCCGGATGCGACTTTCGTCGTGCATAAACTACTGGATCATATGTGGCTGCCCTTTCCCGAAAACGAGGACGGAAGACACACATTATACCACAGGACCGTGGCCGAAACGGCGGAGGTCCGGCGTCGCATGCCGCGAATGGTACCAATGAGCCAGCTCTACGGCGTATTCCCATCATCAACGACAAAAGTAGACCAGGAAGTGGACCGTGCCGTTGCCGAGGGACGGCTTCGGCTCATAACCACAAACTTGCAGGACAGCATGGACCTTGTTATCGACTCTGAAGACTTCATTGGGCATTGTTCTCAGGAGAACCCGAGCTTTGCCGCAGTGTGTAAAGAACACCCTCAAAGCACCTGGTTCGATGTCGCTGAACTGAACAGACAAGGAGTAGATGTCGACAAAACTATCTCGCAGGGGTTTCTGTCCGTTGACCCCAGCCGCCCCGGCGTCCGTGTAGTCACATTCCCCGGGCAGGGGCGGCTTCTAAAGCATGTGGCGCAAGCGCGGAGGTGGCTGTTGAAGACGATGGTGCAGTCGAACCGCAAGTTCAAGGAGATGCTCGAGTCGCAGATCAAGGAAAAGCTTCTTGCCCACAAGGGCTACTGGACCCAGCTCAGAGGCGTAGCCCTCGAGTGGATCTTATACGACGCCATAGGAGGCGGCTGGATTGACGGCTTTGAAACGCCGGTTGGCCGCGGCTGGAAAGTCCTGAAGACTTGAAAGCGGCTAATTACGATGTAATGAGATAATGACAGAATAGTCCCACAAAAATGTTATTTACTGATCGCGCAACACCGGCCTCAAGCGGTGGAAGCGTGTTTGCACTATTGTCAGGGCACCCGTTAGCTCAGCCTGCGAAAACACAAATTAAAGTTCGAGTAAGCGTGCCATTATTGGAACCCAGACCTGAGCCCGCTCCCGTTTTAGTAGCTAGCTTAGCTTAGCCGCGGCGGTTCATCTTCTGGCGCTGCTTGCGAGCCTGCTTATCCTGCTCCTTCTTCTGCAGCTTGCGCTGCTCCTTCTCACTGAGATTGCGCTCGCGCCGAGCAGCTTCGCGACGCTCCTCCGCCTTCTTTGCCTCGAGCTCCTCCTTCTTTGCCTCTTCCTCGGCGCGGTGGATTTTTGCAGCCTCCTGCTCACGGGCCGCCTTGATGCGCTTCAGAACCTCGGGGCGGTACCGCTTCTTCTCTACAAGGTTGTCCACAAACAGGATCGCTGCCTCCAGGATCTTTGCAACGGCGTGGTTTTCCTCACTAGTGCTCGGGAACTTCATCGAGAGGTAAACAAGCGGCTTTGGACCGATCTCCTCGATCGTCGCCGGCTCCTTTACGGGCATATCGCTAACGACGAGCGCCTGGAATACGTTCTCTGCACCGGGCAGGGCGAGGGCGGCGTGCAGCTCGGGGATGTACAGCTCGGCGACCTGCTCGCGGTGCTCGTACATGAAGGTGAAGTTCTTCTTCGGCAAGTCGTCGCTGTCGACCGTCTTCGTGACGTGCAGGAAGTAGTTGTTGTCGCGAGACTCCGCCATGTTGTCCTTGTTGACCACTGCAAACACACCAAGCTCGACCTTCGACGCGTCCGTCGGTGTCAGCACCGTGTATGCATAGTCGTCGCCGCCGTCCGTGCCGCGCATGGATGGCACGAACAGACCAATCAGATTCAGAATGAAGTTCTGGCGGTCGACGAGGCGGAAGCGCGTAAGCAGGCTCTCAATGTTCACGCGGCCACTCGCATACGTGGTGTACCGCGTCGCGCTGTCCTTCACGATAGGCTGGCGCGGATGTGCGCCGACGAGCGCGAAGTTTGCGTTCAGCACGGGGTCCGCCGCGCCGACAAAGCGGGACACGAGCTGCTTGTTCGTGCGCGAGCCCCAGTAGTAGAACCCGAGATAGATCGCAAGCGTCGCGAACACAAAGTACTCGCGCGTCCAGTCGTAGTGCCGCACGCGCTCCCAGAACGTCCACTCCGACCACTCCTGCGCCGTGTAGTTCAGGTTATAGGTGCCCAGCAAGCTCAGCACCTTGGTCAGCGGATTTCCCTCGGCGGCCACTAGTGCCGGAATGGCGGCCACAACGGCCAAAGTGCCAGCAGTCATCATGATATGTAGCTGGAGGGTAGCTGCTGAGCTGGAGGGGGCGGGGGATATTTCAAGCTGGGGGGGGGGGGAAGATGACATCATCACCGTCGATAGGCAGTGTTGCCAAGCGCGAGTGAACGCTTGAGAGATCCAAAGAATGGTAGCATTGGTGGCTGAAGTGCTGTAAAATTCTGTTTAGTTCTCACACCATTTACTGTGTCATTGGAGGCGCATGCGCTTGCGAACGCAACCTGGGCCTACGCGAAGTCATCGTTCATAGCAGCCAGGTCGTGCTAGATACAACTCACTAATCTCGGCAACGCCAAACTAGGTACGTAATTCGGATCACAATGGCTTAGGCGACGTGCGCAGCACACCGTTTAGGGGGCGGCGCGTCAGCGTTCGGCGCGTCGTCGTTATGCGCGCCGGTGAAATTTAACCTGGTTTTGTGGACTGTCACATGATCCAGAAGATCTTCATCGCGTGAGCCTGTCTTCGCGCTAAACAAATGCGGTTGAGAGCATGGAATATCAACAAATTCCTGCTTCGCACACCCGCGTTAAGTCCGTCGCGTGGGTTTGCGGTAAAAGCTCGGAAGTCCGAGAGCCGTGAGGCCTCGCACGAGCTGCAGGCACGCATTGACGCGATCCCGCCGGAACGGTATCGCAGCTTTTGCATTGTTGCTCACATTGACCACGGCAAGAGTACGCTCAGCGACCGTCTGCTAGAATTGACGGGCGTGATTGACAAGGATAGTGGCAATAAACAGGTGCTGGACAAGCTCGACGTCGAGCGCGAGCGCGGCATCACCGTGAAGGCTCAGACCTGCACGATGTTTTACACGCACAACGACAAGGAGTACCTGCTCAACCTTGTAGACACCCCAGGACATGTTGATTTCCGGCACGAGGTCTCGCGGTCGTATGCATCGTGCCGCGGTGCTCTTCTGCTTGTGGACGCGTCACAAGGCATTCAGGCCCAAACGGTAGCGAACTTCCAACTAGCATTTGACCTGGATCTGATAATGGTCCCCATTATTAACAAAATCGACCTGCCGCACGCAGATACGCCACGAGTCACGGAGCAGATTCTCGATACGTTCGAGCTCGACGACCCCGTGGCCATTTCGGCCAAATCCGGACTCCATGTAGAGTCAGTGCTGCCGGCGATCGTGGAAAGGATACCGCCACCGAAGTCTGCCGATAGTCGCGCGCCGCCGCGCTGCCTTTTGGTCGACTCGTGGTTCGACACATTTTTGGGTGTCGTTATGCTTGTAAGCGTTGTTGACGGCAAACTCACAAAGGGCATGCGCATCACGTCCGCGCATACAAAGATCAAATACGAAGTGAAGGAAGTCGGAATCATGTACCCCGACCGCGTCGCTCTGAAGCATCTCGTTGCTGGCCAACTGGGGTACGTCATCACGGGCATGAAGCGGAGTAGCGAGGCCCATATTGGCGACACGTTTATGCGCAGCGACCTTCCGCCAGTTGCGCCACTGCCTGGCTTCGAAGAGGCGAAGCCCATGGTTTTTGTGGGTGCATTTCCGGGCGAGGGAGCGCAGTTTGACCGGCTCGAGGAGAGCATGGAGCAGTTGACGCTGAATGATCGGTCTGTGACCGTGGCGCGCGAGAGCTCGAATGCTCTTGGTCAGGGATGGCGCCTTGGGTTTCTGGGAACTCTGCATGCTTCAGTGTTCCAGGAGCGTTTGCAGCGCGAGCACGGTGGTAAACTTATCTTCACGGCACCAACTGTGCCGTACAAGATGATTGAAAAGCGCACGGGCGAGGAAACGGATATCACGAATCCCGATGATTTCCCGCAATACAGCAGTGGATTTGATATGCAGGAGCCATTCGTTGAGGCTACAATAAACTGCCCACCGGAGTATGTTGGCACAGTCGTGCAACTGTGTGTAGCGAACAGAGCCATGCAGACCGACATTGAGTATCTTGCCAGCGGGCAGGTGTGCACGAAGTTCTTGATGCCCCTGGCGGAACTTGTAGACGACTTCTTCGGCAAGCTGAAGGGCACTACGAAGGGGTATGCCTCGCTGGACTACGAGGATGCTGGGTACCAAAGTTCCCAAATCGTGAAGCTGGAGCTGCTCGTGAACGGGCAAGGCGTGGACTCGCTGGCTCGCGTCATGCACGTGTCGCAGGTCGACGTGCGTGGCCGCGAGTGGGTCACAAAGTTCAAGGAGTACTTGCGCTACCAACTATTCGAGGTTATTATTCAGGCGCGTTGTGGCAAGCGCATCATTGCTCGCGAGACCATCAAGGCGAAGCGCAAGGATGTGTTGGCCAAACTGCATGCGGCCGACATCAGTCGTCGCAAAAAGCTGCTGGCAAAGCAGAAAGAGGGCAAGAAAAGCATGCAGTCTGTGGGGCGCGTCCACATTCCGCAAGAGGCGTACCAGGGCTTCCTTGCGAAGTGATGGCTCCGTATAGTGACGCCGAACTAACTACGTGGACAAAATGATACATCTTCTGTAAATATGTCAATTACGAAAAAAAAAAAAGAGGAAATTAGAAAATGTACAAGGCCAATTGAGCCACTTCAAAGGCTTCTACGATGCTGTTTCGTCGGCATCTTCCTTCTTGGTCTTCTTTGACGACGGTTGCGGCTCAGCATCTGTTCGCGCTTCTCCCTTCGAGGTCAGTGCCTTCTGCAAAAACGCCTCGAAGTCAGCATCGGTACCATTTTCAATGATTTCCGCCAGCCTCGCCCTTTGCTCAGGATCGATCTCGGGCAGCTCTTGCTCGTCTTCGCCGGAAAGCTGCCGTGTAGTCTTAACCGACATCTGCACGTTCTCCGGGATCTCGTCGTCACCAATATGCTCGACGCCGCTCTCTTTTCGGAGGTATGCAATGAGTTCTGGAAAGTCCTCGTCCTCCTCTGCCTTCTGCAGCGGCGTCAAGCCGTCGTTATTCTTGATCGTGAGGTCTGCGCCCAGGCTGACGAGCCACTTCGCAGCCTCTGCCGACTCGCACGCATGCAATGGTGTGTCGCCGTCATTATCGGTAATATTAACGTCACCGCCATCCAGAATTAGGGACTTGAGCAGCTCAAGATGCGCGTACTCGGCAGCCGCGTGTATGGGCGTGTAGCCATTAGAGTCCTTGGAGTTAGGCGTGAATTGTTTGGAGCTGAGGTACTCGTTCACTTTCTCAACGTTGTTGTCGGCGGCAGCAATCCAGATGTTCATTGTTTCACGGCGTAGCCTGCGTGGCGAGGAAGGCAAGCCGAAACTATAAGGATAATTTACGGAGTTAGTCAGATGAATTTTTCAGACTAGGTAAGGTAGCCATGCTAGAGTGGTTCAAGTACAAGCTGGGCCAGCTCAGCGAGGGCGACGCCGCCAGGTACGAACAGCAGCAGGTAAAGGCAGTGGATGATTCGCAGTGCAAGCAATGCAACGACTACAAGGACTGGCTCCTGCGATACTCTCCGAGCGTGCGCTTCATGCAAGAACAGATCGGGCGCATAGGTGGGAACATCAACAGCACAAACATAGTATGCGGGAAGTGTGACGAGATGAAATCTGGCGGATTCCACCCCGAACTGGGCATTCTCTTGTGCCAAAACAAGGTCTATTCGCGATCTCACACGGAGGACACCCTTACCCATGAACTAGTGCACGCGTATGACCATTGCCGATTCGAGGTGGACTGGTCGGACCTTCGGCATCATGCATGCTCCGAAATCCGTGCATCGTCTCTCAGCGGTGAGTGCCGACTCATGAATGAATTCATGAAGCACGGGCGCATGAAGTTCGGCCGCGGCCACCAAGATTGTGTACGACGACGGGCCGCGCTCAGCGTGCAGGGCAACCCAAACTGCCCCGATGCGGAGACAGCGTCGCTCATTGTTGACCAAGTTTTTGAGCATTGCTTCAGCGACACGCGTCCGTTTGACGAGATATACAGATAGACATAAGAAAAAAGCGAGAAGCATTAGTATGTACAGTAAGTAAGTGGATCCTTACACGAGCATCCGGGGGATCCTGAGGGAGTACTCTCAAACTACTACTATAAATCTATTCAGTACCGAAGGCACTCGAGAAAACACAGCCGCTCAAGGCGTTGCGCGCTATCTATAATCACAAAAGCCAAGGGCGTTAAGAACAACATGCACAACGTTGTTTGAGTCTGACAGACTCTACGGCTGTTATGCGGGGCTCAGAACGTGAGGTACGTTGCACATAGAATGGACGGTCCCAGCGCGATTCCGAACCAGAAAAGCGTTATGCCGATTGTGGGCCGGTCTTTGAGGAACTTGAGCTGGCTCAGGAATTGCATGGGTAGCTGCGTGAGCTGCATGAGGAATAGGTAGCCACGCAGGCGGCCAAAGATGACCCACATTGCCAGCTCGTGTACACAGGCCGAAAAGAAGAAGGTGAAGAACATCGCTTGCGTCTTGCTGAGCTTCAGAAATAGGATGCTGCTCGTGTACACATGGCGCTGAAGGAAGTTGTGGACCGGCACGTTCCAGTCGCGTGCGAATTTCGCCCACTCCGTCGAGTTCCACCAGTCGCGATAGAACTCGCGGTCGCCGTACCGCGTGAGCTCGGCAATGCTGTTTAGAATTGCATCCCAAATGATGTAGAAGGTCAGGATGTATACAAACATGAAAGGCGGGAACAGCTCGAGGAAAATGACGGGCCAACGCTCGAAGCGGAAGGCCAGCGACGTGCTCTGTCGCAAGTCGTTCGCATGTACAGCGATCGGGTGCAGCAATTGCTCAGAAATCACAATCATACACGTGAATATGCCAAGGGTGGCTATGATTTTGCGCAGCGCGTACCTCCAGCGGACGCGTTCTGTGCGCGGGTACTCGATTTCGTAAACCACGGTAGGGAACATTGTGTACCAGAAGAAGTTTGACAGAGTAACGTTCTTCGGGTAAACACTCAGTTCTTTGCGTATATCGGCGAGCGTCGACTCATCGACAGAAGTCGCCTTCTCCTCGTGCCTTAAGACACGCTCCAAGTGCCTCATGTACCCGTTGAAGACGGCGTACGAGTGCATCTTCATCATCTGCACGAGCGCGTGCAGCGTCAAGAATATCTGCGCAATCCAGGGGAAGTCGTGGTAGCGAGCATAAAGTACGAAAAACCACAGAAACGTCGTTTGGTACAGGTGCTGCCAGATCCAGCCCCAGCGGTTCCAGTCCACGTAGCCATGCTTCACGAGCACCTGCACGCCGAACGTGACGTACATGAGCACGTACATGAGCAGGTCCACGGCGGCCACATGCAGCAAATCGCGGCGCAGAATGCCGATGATATTCGTTGTAAGGAGGCGGCCTGTGGTCAGGTAGTTGATGACAAGGATGCGAGCGCAGAGCACGGTTGTGATGATCCAGAACAGGACGTAGAAGCCATAGAACAGTGATTCCTGCCACTCCGGCGAGTCGAGGATTGTGTACGGGTGGAATTTGGCCGTCTTGCGGAAGTGGGGTTTGTGGCCGCTCTTCGGCCTCTTGTCGGGCAGGCTGCTGTCATTTTCCCGTGCCTGCTGCGGCTTACTCGGCTGCTCGCCTCTATGCCTCACTTCCGACATGGCTAGCCAACGGGGTGAAGGGACAATGTGCTGACGCCCGGGACCCGGCGCTTAAATCGAACCGGTGGTTGTGGTTGCTTTAGGCAGTGGAGGAGCTAGGGTTGTGGCGAGATACATGCGGTAACATAAGGGTTTCTCATGTGATCTGTTCAACGGGTTTGGATACATTTTTTTTCGCAGCGCCGCAGAAAAAGCTCAGACAAGCAGCGGCAGCACACGAGCCATGTCGAGACCCGAGTATGTGGCTCCTCCCGAGGTCTTTTATGACGAGGATGAGTCGGCAAAGTACACGCAGAATACGCGTGTGCAGCAGATCCAGGCCGAAATGACACTGCGCGCGCTGGAGCTGCTGAACCTGCCTCCTGGGCAGCACATTCTAGACATTGGCTGCGGTAGCGGGCTCAGTGGAGAGATTCTGACCGAGGAAGGCGGCCACCAGTGGATTGGTATGGACATCTCGGCGTCGATGCTTGGAAACGCGCTGGATCGCGAGGTCGAGGGCGACCTGTTCCTGGCCGATATGGGCTCGGGCATCCCGTTCCGCGCGGGCACGTTCGACGCGGCCGTTTCCATTTCGGTCATTCAATGGCTCTGCAATGCGGACCATGCGCACTCGAATCCGCGGAAGCGTCTGCAGCGCTTCTTCGAGACGCTGTATGCGTCGCTGCGCCGCGGTGGGAAGGCAGTTTGCCAGTTCTATCCTGCGAACCAGGACCAGATTGACACCATTTTGCACGCGGCAAAGGTGACTGGTTTTGGCGGTGGTATGATCATCGACCATCCCGAGTCGAAGAAGCACAAGAAGTACTACCTTGTGCTGACTGCGGGCGAGGGCGGTGAAGACCTGAACCTCAAAAATGTCGAGGCGGACCCGAGCGAGGCTGGCCTCAAGAGCCTGAAGAAGAAGCGTCAGGACGAGACGCAGCGCGGCTTTATCAAGCGCAAGAAGGACACTATGCGCAAGCGCGGCAAGGACGTGGCTCGCGACTCGAAGTTCACGGGCCGCAAGCGCAAGCCGAGGTTTTAGGTCTGTTTGTTTTGCGGTGTACTATTTATTTATTTATTTTTGCATAAAGTAATGGCAGTAGCCGTTTGCGCTTGTGGTGCGGTCGCCTACGCGCAGGGCGACTCAGCCTGAGTCGACTCATACTGAGGCCGCGCGACATTACCCTTTGAATGCCGCAACAGCTCTCTTTATGGAATGGCTGCAGTTGCGTGCCTCTAAAATTAAGTGTGACTCACATGAAGCATAACTACATGCATGTGGCGCGGCCACTTTACGCGTCGTCCATTACGAGGAGTCTTCCCGCGTGGATGAGTCAAAACATATAAGTCGAACAACAACAACACAGACGGCACCGCACCACCCACTAACACGGTTATTGCCATTATGCGTTCAGGCCTCTACTTTGGCGCCGGCCCAGCCTTGATGCCGACGGCGGTCGTGAACAAGGCCGCTGAGGAATTTGTTGAATACGAGGGTCTTGGCGTTGGGCTTGGCGAAATGAGCCACCGCTCGGCGCAGGCCAGCGAGATCGTGAACACGACGAAGGCCCAAATCAAGGAGCTTCTGGACGTCCCCGACTCGCACGAGATTCTCTTCATCCAGGGCGGCGGCACGGGCGGCTTTGCGTCCTGCCTTTACGCGTTGGCGGCCTACAAGTACGCGAAGTGCGGCGGCAGTAAGGCCGCGCCCCTTGCCGGCGACTACATTGTCACGGGCCAGTGGAGCAACAAGGCGCACGCCGAGGCCACACGGCTTGGATTCAAGTCGCACATCATCGGCAAGCCGAAGGAGTACACGACGATCCCGGAGCTCGAGCCGTCGCAGGGCGACTTTGTGTACTACTGCGACAACGAGACGGTGAACGGCGTCGAGTTCCCCGGGCCAAAAACGTCGCCGCCGCTGGCGAAGGACCTTGTCGTGTGCGACATCTCGAGCAACATGCTGAGCCGGCCCATTGATGTTGCGAAGTACGCCATTCTGTTCGGCGGTGCGCAAAAGAACGTGGGAATTCCCGGCGTCTCGCTGTACATTGTGCGCAAGGACATCATCGAGGCCCAGCAGACCGTAAAGCCGGCCGACCTCGTGGCGGCCGGCATCCCCGTGGCGCCGTCGTTCCTCGATCTCGGGCTCGAGGCCAGCAACAACTCGAGCTACAACACGGTCTCCATCTTTGCCATTGAGGTCGTCAAGCTCGTTACTGCGCAGTCCCTGGCCAAGGGCGGGATCAAGAACCAGACGGCCGAGGCCACGGCTAAAGCAGCCGCTCTGTACGCGGCTGTGGATGCACGCCCAGACGTGTTTGTGACGAAGGTCGAGAAGCCCGTGCGCTCCCGCATGAACATTGTGTTCAACCTGAAGGACAGCGAGACCGAGCAGAAGTTCGTGAAGGGCGCCAGCGAGCGCGGACTCAGCGGGCTGAAGGGCCACCGGTCGGTGGGTGGCATCCGCGTGTCGAACTACAATGCCGTCTCGCCGCAGGCAGTCGAGGCCGTGACGGACTTCATGAACAAGTTCCTTTTGTAAATGCTTAGATCTAGATAACAGGGCCCAAGCATGGTGTGCAGGTTTATGGCGTGTAGATGCGTGGCGCGTTAGCATAGTGCATAGAGCACAGTTCCCATTGCGTAGAGCACAATGCGTAGAGTAAAGCACAATGCGTAGAGGGCGGAGCACAATGCGTAGAAGGTGAAGTACAATGCGTAGAGGGTGGAGCGGGGTGTAGAGTGCTTGCACTCGCAGTGGAGCTCTGTGTATGCTGTTGTTGTCAAGCAGCTTGATGCCACAAGTAGTATGTAGCCACATCCGTGCCAGACTCAGAGCCCTTCCCGTGCTTAAAGTATCCGAATAGCACAATGCCGCCTTCGTCCTGCACGCCAAGGATGACGCGCTGGCTCGTGCGCCGGATCTGTAATGCCGTATACCAGTCTCGGGCCGAGACGCGACACGAGGCATCGTCCTTGCGAGGCGGCGCGTCGCCATTGCGCCGATTTTCCGACACAAACAGCTCTTCGTCGTCGTTGCCGTTGTCATCGTCATCGCCCTTCTCTGCCATTGCTACGCGCCAAGAAGTTGTTGCTTCTGCTTCGGGAGCGCGAGACACCAGCGTGAGCAGGCCGCTTCGCGACACGGTCACGTCGACCAGGTCATTCATCTGGCGGTACTGGTCGCATACTTTAGCAATCTCCCGAAGTTGCGACTCTTTCAGGTCCACCCACATGTAGATTTCGTCAAGCTGCGGCTCGGCGAGGTACGTCTCGTAGTCGACGAGCTGCGCGTAGATCTTCTGCTCGACGGCCTTCGTGGCCAGTCCGTCGCTGGCCCGGTTGTTCATCTGGAAGCTGATGAGCCGCTGGCTCTGCGGTATGACCTGGGTGACGGTGCCGTTCGTGCTGGGCTGGCGCTGCTCGCGGTGCGAGATCTGCATGCGCACATCCGTCATGCTGAGCAGGCTGGAGATGTTCTGGAACGCATGAGCCAGGCTATCGGCCTTCAGCTCTATGCGCTCGGGGTGCCGCACTGCGAAGTCCGAGAAGAAAGAGTCGGCCGAAAGATGGATCCAAAGCTGCAGCGTGTTCTGCGGCCCCACTGCAATGAGCCGCAAGTCGCTCCCATCCGGTGACTGGCTAAAGGACGGGTCTCCGCTGCGGTCCTCGTTCACCTGGTCCGAAGCAATCGTGCAGGAGCGGCTCACGCTCGAGACGAGCCCGCATACGTCCCGAAACTCCTCGGGAAGCCTTAGAGACGCGCTGAAATCCTCGACGCGTCCGGCCATGCAGGAGCGTTTAGAGCCTCAGTAAAGGAGTCGACAAAGGCGCAGAACCCCTGGCGAGACCTTTTTGTACGTTAAGTGGGCCGAACTCGGTTCAAGTAGCGGGCCACGAACTGGCAGCGCCTTGTTGATTGTGCGGCGTTCAACCGAACCCGGATACAAAACAATTGAATACTTTGGCTCTACAGCTCGGCTATATTGGCTTTAACCAGCACTACGCACGGCTGCAAACGGTCGTGGCGGCGGGCGGTTCTGCAAATACAAGGCAAGGGAGGTTTTGGCGGTTCAGATGCGCTGGGTCTGAGGTTAACCTCTTCGTCATCATGCGGGTGTCGCAGATCCGCCGGGCCGCCTATGAAGTGTTTTCGCGTGGCGCTAAAACGGTGCAGAAGGACCGCGCCGCACACAACGTGGCTGCCAGCCGCGAGGTCGACTACCTAAAGCGCGAGCTGGCTGCTCGCACCGTAGACCGGCTATCCGTCATTTCGCGCGAGATGCCGCAGATCGTGGACCTTGGCGCGGGCGCCGGGTACATTGAGGAGGCCATCTGCGCCGACAACGAGTCGGCGCACATTGTGAAGAAGCGCCAGCAGCACTCCGTGTTTCGGCTCGTGGAGTCGAGCCGCGAGCTGCTGTTCCGCGACGCGGACCTCCCCTTCAACCAGGAGCTAAAGCTGGACCGCATTGCACAGGACGAGGAGACGTATTTCGCCGGCGAGAACAGCGTCGATGCCGTGCTCACGTCGGCTTCGATGCACTGGATCAATGACTTGCCCGGCGTGCTCGGCGGCATCGAGAAGATGCTTAAGCCGGACGGGCTGTTTCTGGGCAACATGATCGGCGGCGACAGCCTGTTTGAGCTGCGCACGGCGCTGCAGCTGGCGGAAATGGAGCGGTTCGGCCGCGTGTCGCCGCGGCTGAGCCCACTGGCGGGACCGAGCGACGTCGGGAACCTCATGCAGCAGGCCAAGTTCAAGCTCCTCACCATCGACACGGAAGATATTATCGTTGACTACCCAGACATGTTTGCCCTGCTCGAGGACCTGCATGCCATGGGCGAGTCTAACGCCGTGAAGACACGGCCGCCAACCATCCAGCGCCAGCTGCTTCTCGCCGCAAGCGCAATCTACAACGAAATGCACGGGAACCCGGACGGCACCATACCGGCTACGTTCCGCATTGTGCACATGATTGGTTGGAAGCATGCGCCGAACCAGCCAAAGCCGCTCAGCCGCGGGTCCGGCGAAGTCAACCTGAAGGACCTCGAGGACATGGTCAAAAACAAGGAATAGACGCAGGCGTGGCGACTTGCTGCAAGTTGAACGAGCTAGCTACTGCCAGGCGGAGCTACTTACGAAGGCAGTATAAGCAAACAAAAAACACCCATAAATTTTGACATACTGGCTCATCTATCAGCATCAACATTTCGTACCCATTCAGTCCGAGTCAGAGCTGATGACCACTGTGGGTCGCCGCTGCTTCTCGGTTGGACTGTGAAATGCATCGCGCCAGCCGTGCTCGCAAGGCTGTCCGGGCCGGCGCTCGTACCGACGCGGCGTGCTGCTACTCAGCCGATTGGCTTCTGCCGCGGAAAGCACTTTGACTCGCTTTACCGTTTGCAAGCCGGCCGACGCATACTCCAAACTCTGCCGCTCGTGACGCGTCGCGGCTGTGGGCAGCGGAGGCAGCAACGACACATCGCTAATGTCGCGCTTACGTTTCGCCGCACCGTTGTGGTCTGCAGCCTCTTTCTGGGCATCGCTCTCGCTTTCGAGTATTTCTCGCACGCCCCTCAATTGAGCCACTATCTGCTCGCAATCGTCAAGCAACATAGACGTGGTTGACCAGATAGCCGCATTGATCGCTTGGAAATCCTCAATTCCATACATGGGCTTAGCTGCAGGCCGCCGTAAACGTAAATGCTCCGCACGGGTTCTGGCAGATTTGTGGCTGCGTGTGGGATCGATCCCCTTGCCTGAAGCGCTTAGGGCAAACGCGGGGGTGCACGTCCGCCTTGCAGAGCCGATCACATGCTCAGCAGTGAACTTAGCCGCCACTCAGGTACTTGCCAATACACTACAGCAACTAGACTACAGTAGCAACTCAATAGCGCCCTAAGTACGCGCAATTTCTCGCTTTGTTATTGAGGCAAGTAACGTATGTTTCTCTATTAAGCACTAACGAGGTCATCGCGCTGAACTTCCCTTCTTCCGGGGTTACAAACCACACTTGCTTGTTCAAGCCTGCGCGAGACTGAACATGTGCTGCTGCGCATGTGCCATATCCATATACGACTTCCCGCTCTGAGGCCCAACCGGTGGACCCGCAATTCCCACAGAGAATATCACGTGCACAGCGTTCAGCAAATATAAGAGGCACCGGCGGCGTCGGTCTACCTCTTCCCCATATGAAGGCAGTGGCGCAATCGCAATTGACGTCGGGCATTCAGACTCCTAGGCAAGACGACGATGTCGTTGATAGTAGCTTCTCTTCTCCGCTGTATTCGAGCCAATTGCAGGAGCGGCTGAGGCTTCTGCGGGAGGAGACTGGCCCGGACAAGCCGCAGCACGGCTTCAACAAAAATAGGTTTGTGCATAGCATTGAGGTGCTCAGTGAGGACCGGCGAAAGACGTCCGAACTGGCTAGAGAACAGGCTCTCGGGACTCTGCTCACAGAGTTCGTGACGAAGTACGACCCGGGCGCCATAAATTACGAACTGTTCTCAACAATAGTGAATTCGTTCCTCACCGCCCGCACGGATGTCGAGGCCACGACGGCTTTGCAACTCACTACAGCGGCCGTGACACTAACGGAGGGAAACGAGTCCGACCCGCGCATTGAGGAATGCATCGACCTCGTACATCAGTTAATGCCCACGCTTCTGAAGCGCATTAGGGACCATCCCTCGGCAGACGTGAAGGCGGCAATGACAACCACGTTTGCCGTACTCTCGTATTTCCTGAACGCGGGCGGCGGCGGCTACGGCATGGAACGTGTCGTGAGCACCTTGATGGAGATTGCTGAGGGTGTGTCTGAAGACGATGACGCGCCGCTGGCCGCATCTGCGCTCAATGGTGCAGCGCTCATCACGACGCTCACGTCTAGAGGGTCTATAAATGAGGTGGTCAGCGATTGGCTGTTTTCGATGGTCCCAATGCTCGAGGTCCAGCAACTCGCACCGAAGCTCGCGGCCGTCAAAGTGATTGCCGTGTTCTTTGAGCTGGTGGATCCGTCTGTTCTGCAAAACGGAGATAATCGGGAGGCCGCGGAGGAGATCATTACCCTGCTCGAAAGCATGACTCAAGAATCCATCTCGCGCACGGCCAAGAAGGATAAGAAGATCCAGAATTTGCTAGTCAAGAGCGTGCTCAAGCTTTGCCGGTTCAAGCTGCGCAGTCCCGAGGAAATTGCGGCTGCTGCTGATATTGACCCTGAAGATAATGATGTCTCGCATCTCGTGTCTCAATACCACAGGCACACGCTGAGCAAGGGTGTTGGCGTCACAACATGGGCAAGCTTGGTCGTTGTTGAGCATCTGCGCTGGGTCTTTGGGCCCGGCCTTCATAGCCAGCTGGCCAACAACCCATATATAATATCCTTACTCAAGCGTGAGGATGTTCAGGTTGAAGCATTGAAGGATAATGATGGGGACGACGGTGACAATGCCCCCGGATACAGCCACGACTCGTCAAAGCAGTTGGACGCTGCAAAGCGCTCGCGCGAGCTGCGCAAGCAGCAGCTTCGCAAGGCTGAGGATATGGGCCTGGTCGAATAAAATAACTTAGGGAACATCAAAAGACACTGTAACCACTAAATGAGCATTTGAACCTTTACTATGTGCGCTGGAGGAGAGCCTCCTCAAGATTACTATTAGGAAATGTGAACTGACGCAGATCCCTGCTCCGTCTTGGCGTTTTCACAGAGATACCAGCCTGAGCAGTAGTAGCTATATGTACATATTAAATAGTGGAAAGGAACAATCAAGGCCGTGAATCATTTCGGTGCCGTGTACGCCCAGGGGAAGTCGAGGCCGCAGCGATCGCGGATTCTCTGCAAAGTGCTGTCGCGAATGATCGACTCAGCGATTTGCTCCGACCGAATCCAGTCGAAAGAGCTCATTGTCACTTTTTTCTCACTCTCGTCTCGCGCTGCGTAGGCGTCGACACGCGGGTCTGAAGGGGTGGCGGCAAACTCAATGTGGTCGCGCGAATGATCTACGAGCCAAGATATCGGCCGGGCAAAGTCCGACTCCCCACTCTCCGTCTGCGCAGACGCAAAGCCGCCACTAACTTTCTCGCAAAATGTCAAAACCGAATCCCGTTTCTCCCATTCGCTATAGACTTCGGTCAACACCTGTGCGCAACCAGCCTGGCCCAAGCGATTCCGCACATTGTCATCCGACACCTTACGGCTCGCCCGCAGAAATTCAGTGATTAACCGAGGCGACGCGCATGCCTGAGGCGTGCGTAGAGCCGTCTGGTCCACCAGCATCACTAACGAAGCTAATCCCTACGGGGGACAGTTTAAGTCAGCAGCGGGCGGCAGTTATGGGAGGGAGGTCGAGTAGGGCCGTCGCAATTGTGGAGTCTTATGGGTACAACAAACAATAGAATATAATGAAACACATCTGCTCGTATGAGCATAATACTCACATATTTCTGGCTTCTACCGATTTTACTAGCGCAGTGTCAAATGTGCGAGGAGTAGGCCAGCGCTCAAGTACGCGAACAAAGAATTGAAGCTACTTGGCTGACTCGCTGAATTGGAGTTCGCAGCTTTCGACTCTTTGGCTTTGGCTTTGCGCCCTTTTGCCGCTTTAGGCTTAGCATCGTGTTTTTCGTCCAAGCTGTCGCTGCCGGTGCTGCCCAGCCCACCGCCTCTGCTTCCGCCCAGGTCGCCGGCGCGAGCACGAAAGTCATTGACTATCTTCATTTGCGCCCCAACAATCGTCTGGCCGTCAGCAAGAGTGATATCAAATTTGCTTGTGGGTACCTCTTCAAAAATGGCGTGCAGGTATTTGCCGCGGTGGATTCTGACCCCGTTCCGGATCATGTCCGTGCCAAAGCTGTCAGGAATATCTAATCGAGCTCCGCTCAGATTTGGGTACGAGGATAGACACGCCTTGAGCTGGTCTTTCGACGAGAGACCATGGTTTAATCGAGAGCTGCGCTTCGAGGGCGAGTCAAGGCTCACTCTTGACAGCAGAGAATCATTGGCATAATGACCATCCGCGACTAATTCCTCAGATGCTTCTGAGCTTGCCTCCGTACTTGTCGGCACACTTGTTTCATACGTACCCACACTAGATATGCTTTGGCTGGGCACATCGAGGGCTGCTGGAGTTACGCCGAATGTGACGACGCTCGAAGCGTTCACGCTACTAGATGATGATGAGGCGGTAGATACACTAGATGCAGCTGAACGAGGCGTTTCTGACGTGGCAACGCTCGCACTAGCGGCCTCAGAGTCCGAGACGTCTTTGTACTGCCTTTGCAGAGTGCCAAAGTCTTCGCGTAGAAAAGCATTCCCGTGCTTGTCGATGTCAACAAGCCCGTAATCATTCTCTTCTTGGGTGAACTCATACACGAGGCCGCCACTGAAAGTGTCAGTCATGGCGGGTGAAAATATGGCAGACACTTCTTGGAATAGGCGCGGCTTAACGAGATTGCAACCAAACTCGGAGAAGAACACTGGTACTTTGAAGTCAGCGTGGTCCCTGATCAATACATCATATCCTGAGGTGCGGATGGTCTGTTTTCCACACCACTGGTACGAGTTTACGCCATAAAAATCGACTGCCGTCTCGCGCGAACCACAAGTGAGGTAATGCGACAGCTGCTTTCGGTAGCGGAGATCATCGGCTGCGGAATAGCCTAGCGGCACGGACCTGTGGCAGTTGTAGTACATGTAGTCCTTGACGTCGCGAGTGACGGCCTTGACGTACGGCGGTGATACTGCTGCCGAGCGCTCGTCGTTCACAATCTCGTTTCCAATAAAAAAGCCCAGAGTATTGTTGTACCGACTGAATTGATCGACAACTTCGAACACATGCCTCAAATAGTCCGGTGTGTACGTTGTCCAGGGCTCATACCTGTTAATGCTCTCCCCGATGAGAGGCGAGTTCACATCAAGCAGTAAGTAAATGTTGGCCGCAGCAAGCATAGTCATGCATGCGTCGTGATTAAGGCGCGGATTTATTGTGTAAACGCGCACGGTGTTGATACCCAGTTGCTGGAAAAGATAAACATCGCGTGCACAAACATCAACATCGCTCAGTGGATCACTAGTCTTCGTGTAGCTAGCCGAGCCACCCGGTTGATAGTCTATACCACGAATGAGAAACCGGTCTCCGGTCACAGAATCCATGAACTCGTTGCCCTCGATCTCCATTGTATGAACATACGAGTCTTCTAGGCTCGACTCTGAATCACTAGGAGCGCAAACAGACACATGAGCCATCAATACAAGCAAAGTAAGCGGCAGCATTGTCGTATGCGAGCTTCCGGTGCGATTGGTTTAATGAGGTCCGAAACATGGCGAAGCACAGATGCCAGAGGTTGTTTATGTGCCACCACCACCCGAACCCTGGACCACTGTTTAAAGGAACTAAACTACAACTAGACTCCAGTTCAAGAAGGCAATTCCCTAACATGTGTACATCGAGTCTTAAAGCACGGCTCTATTGGGAAATAGCCTGAAGCCACTGTAAAAAAGTCCTCCATTCTGATAGCAGCAACTACAACAAGCCGCATCATTACGCAGCGCTGCAAAATCCTCAGTGCAATTTCCGTTAACAGCGTAAAAGTCCATGGCCAGTCTCAAGGCCAGGCCTTTAGCCTTAGAGAGAAGCACGGCATTCATCAAACAGCCATTTCGACCTCAGCCCGTTCTGTGGCGCTTTCTCCACACGATGCCAGTATTACGTAGCATACATGTGGAACGGAAATCGACGTGTCGCATTCCATTATTTACCGACTTTCTCCTCAGTGACGGTGCGAAAAATGAGCAAACAACAACTTGTTACAGATATTGTCGGCTTTCTTGAGCAGAGCATTGCGAAAGGCGAAGTCGCCGGTGACGAGAAAGAATCCCTTGAGCTGGCAATCGACTGCATTCGGGAGACTTTCAAGGTCCCGGACGATGCGAAGTCGGCAGATCTGCTGGAGATCTACAAGAAGGGCACAAGCTCGAGCTCGGCCGCAAGCACCAGCTCGGCTCATGGCCCAGCTGCAGCAGTCACTTCCGCCGGCTCGGACTCTGTGTCTGAAGAGGCCAAAGCAGAGGCTGAGGCGCTAAAGGCGAATGGCAACAAGCTGATGAGCCAGCGTAAGTACCAGGAGGCCGCAGATGCCTACACGGAAGCCATTGCTAAGAACCCACACAAGGCGCTGTACTACTCGAACCGTGCGGCCGCATTTACGTATCTGAGCCTCAGCAAACGCGCCGTCGAGGACGCGCGCAAATCTATTGAGCTTGACCCAACGTACTCGAAGGGTTACTCTCGTCTTGGGCTCGCTCTGTGGTCTGAAGGTGATCTCAAGGGCTCGCTCGAAGCCTATGAAGCCGGCCTCAAGGCTGAAGGTGAGTCGCCTAGCGAAGGAATGAAGCGTGACTACGACAACATCAAGAAGCGGTACGCGGAGGAGATGGCGAAGCGCGAAAGCTCGGACCTCGCGAGCCAGGACAAGGAGACGGCGGGCGCCGGAGCCGGGTTCGGTGCTGGAGCGGGTGCCGGAGCAGGAGCTGGGGCCGGACCGGGCGGCTTTGACTTGAGCCAACTCTCGAGCTTCATGAGCAATCCCCAGATTCAGCAGATGGCCAAGGGTCTTATGTCGGACCCGGATGCGCTGAAGAATATCATGAACAGCCCTATGGCGAAGTCGATGCAGGACCGCATGCGTGGCGGCAACATGCCGGACATGAGCGAACTGGGCGACATGATGAACAACCCGGAAATGCAGGACATGATGAAGAACTTCAAGTAATTAAATTTATACAGAAGTAGCTTAACTGGTCTCTATTTTGAACCCTTATTTGAAACGTGTCTCGGGATATATCCATAATTCAATTGGCGCAGCTGATCTCTGGCTGCCTGCAGCCTGTGCTGCGCCCACTTGCCGATTTGGTCCAAAATTTCGTTCTCCTGAAACGTATTGAATGCACTTAGTTCGCTGGCAAGAGCGAAATGCGCTTCGCGGATGCTCGCTTCTAGCTCCGCCACGCGCTTGCGGCCGTTCGAGACACCATCCTCTAACGATTGTATGTCGGACACGCGCTTCGTTTCTAGGCGTGGTATCAGCCAAGACGGTGAGCTTTTGTTCTCGGCAAGCGCTTGAAGCCTTTCACGGCAATCCACCACAAGGTTTTTGGTCGCGGCAAGCTTGTGTGACAGATTGATAGGGCGCACAAGGCTATGTCGCAGATCCTCAGTGCTCTTTATGAGTTGATCCAGCACGACCACAGTTTCGCGTGGTAACGACGAAGCTGCTCTGTGAGACTTAAGCGGTTCGAATTCGCTGTTTATGAGCGCTCCTACTGTCTGGAGCTCGTGCTCAGCCACGGCAACTATTGATGCCGTATCGTATTCTGTTTCTTGCGCGAAAAGGAAGCTACGCGCAAACGTCTTTAGCACCGACTCGAGCGTGCTTAGCTGCTCCATGCCAAACTGACAGAATGACGTTATCGAACTCACTTCCTCTAGGTCAAGCTGGCTCACCTTCCGGTGGTGTTGCGAGTCGCCGGCGGTTGACGCTGCATCATGACCAGCCTTCTCCGGGCTGTAAAACTCAGCGACGGGTGAAGAAAACTTGAAGGTGCCATGATGATGGAGCAGCCTTAGCCAGAACCCGACCCTGAACGCATCATCCCACAAAAAGGCTCCGTAGAAATGGTGCCCTACACTGTTATTCTCCAGAGCCTGATATAGCCATTCGAACCGCGGAAGCCATGAAAAGGGGTACATTGTGCGAAGCTGCGTCTTTAAGACCAGGAAATCGTCGAACTTACGCACTCCTATTAATCTTGAAGCCGGCTGGAACACAAGACGTTCATCAGGTCGGTGCGTGTTCTGGACTACTGGGTTGTCTGTGTTCTGCGAGTATAGACTTCGCCGCAAAGCTGGACTACTCGTTTGTTCCGCGTCACTACTATCAATGTACCATGGGTCGGCACCGGCTTGAAGAAGCAGCTCTAGCGATGACTCCTGGATCGCCAACATCAATGGTGTATGACCCTTCGAGTTGGCCCAGTTCACATCACAAGAAGGAAGCATTAGGAGCCTCAAGAGCAGCTCCGGGGGTGAGTTCACGGCAATGTGCAAAAGGCTGTTGCCAAGGGGATCGATATGGTCCCAGAAATTCTCGCAGAATGCAATAACATGATTTAGCAGCCCTCGACGAGCGAGTGCCAGTAACGGCGTGTCGCCATCCACTGAGTCGCGCTGAGTCCAGCTCAGTAAATGCCCAGCGTTTTCCACTACCGCGGCAAGTGACGGCTCGCTCAAAACGTGTGCCACACTACGACCCTGAATGTCTGTAGCCGTGAAAAAAGCCGAAGAATCTTTAACCATCTCAAGAACGACATTGGTTAATGCCATATCGTGAAGCACAGCCATAAGGAGAGTACGTCCTTGCATGTCGCGGTCGCGTAACACAAACTCTCTATCGAAAAGAGATGGAAAGCGCTGAAGAATAAAAACGAATAATGGCACCTCACTTTCTTTCTTGCCGTTGCCATCTCTTTCGCGGTCCTCACTCGAGACATTCTTCTCGCTTCTGTCATGCCCATGACTACGATTGGCCTTGAGTGACCCCTCAGCAGCCAGAAACAGGATAGAGTTTCCACCTTTACGAGTCAACAGTGCGCTCGAGTCAGCCTCGTAAATCTCCTCCAGCATGGCTCTATCATTAACCTCGACGGCATGCCAGGCCTTGATGTTGAGCTCTGCCAAGGGAGCCAGGCGCTTTCGATCCATACGCAATTGTAATAACACACTTTCCACAACCATCAAGGTGTATGCGAGACGTCCCGCGCTTACCTCTGCGTAGTTCGCATCAGACGATCGGAAGGAAAATCGCGCGACAAAATACAAGCATCTTTCGATGATGGCTGCCGTGTCACGCGAAGCCCGCAAAACACTCAACATAAAAAGCCCGAGAAGCGTATCTGCCGAAACAGTGCCAAGACGAGGGTCAGCTAGATCATTCAGTGACTGCAGGAACACACGGCAGATAGTTTCTGAGTCGCGCGCCTCATTCAGCCGGTCCAACGTTCGCGCCGACTTGACGATGGCGCGTTCGTAGGCGTCAGCACTAACATCTTCAAGTCCAGGAACCTCTACCTGGTTTAGGTCTATACTGCGCAGATCCCGCTGGATTTGAGGAAAGGGAATGTCGTCGCGCTCGCGAGCGAGCAAGTCGTCTAGTTTTGCAATGATGAATTGAGCCAGCTTCGACTCTGCGTATTCGTAAATCATGCGCGTCGTGAGTCCATCGTCGGGCATATTGGGTGTATTAGAGTCAATGAAATTGGCCCCAGCCTCGACTAATGTTTGACGGGCTCCCCGCACAGCGCTATGGTAGCGGTCCGCAAGTTCAGCGGCTGTGACAACATCCTGCTGCAGGCATGCAAGCGCGTAGTCAAACTTGGCCATATTCTGTTCGCGCTGCGCCTTTGTGCGCCCCAAATCCGAAGCTGGATGCTTCATATGTTTGTGCCTGATGCGTGTAGCGGCCTCTGACTTTTGCTGTTCACTCTCCGTTACCACCGGCAGCGAGCGAGTCCAAACGATGCTCTCGGTGTCGGCGTTGACATCAATTATTGGCGGGCTTGAGCTAGGCGAAGTGAACAGACTGAAACGCCTCGGCGTCTCGTTTGTGAGAAGTAGGCCTTCCAAGTCAATGACAAGATAAGTTGCGTTGTAGCGGAGATGTGGAAGCCCGGGGCTCCAGAGGCGAGAAGAGCGTATGTTTACGGCCGAGCTCGATGCTGGCGGAAATCCCTGACCAGGAACAACTTGTTGGCTGGTGATATTGAGGCTCCAGTTCCCTCCATTGAATGTTAAGAGCGGCGCGCCCGCGTTCTGCCAGTCGATGGAGGCAACGTGAGAAAGCAGATAAGTGTCATGGTAGAAAGTTTCGCTGTCTAGTTGCTGCCGCAAGAGCTCAATTGGTGGGAGAAGAATGACAATATAAGGCTCGAGGCTTGCGTTTTGGAGATGACTGCGAACGACCTGCAGCTGCTTGCTAGGAACAAGGGCATTCTCATTGAACAGCGCATTGAGTATGGGATGGAGTAGCATACTACGTGAGTCTACCGCTACCGGAGCCCGCTCTCAGCACTGGGCGAGCGGTTGAGACACACCAAATATGTCGCTTAGCCCCCCAAAGTAAATTCACATGATTTCTGGGAGTGGGCAAGGTCTCCCCACCCTCGGAGCTGAACCGCTGCCACAAAAATGGCACGAGGTGATAGAAGGGTGACCTGAGCTTAGGGTGCGAAATTTCATTTTGTCCTGACGGTGTCTGCAGATATGGGCTACAATCGCCACCAGGAAGCTAAATATCGCCCGAAGTCGGATTTTCCGGCAAAGGTGGCTATGTGGGACTTCAAGCATTGCGATCCAAAGCGATGTAGTGGCAAGAAACTCGAGCGTTTGGGAATCATGCGCCCGCTCCGCATTGGCCAAAAGTTCAATGGTCTATCAGTCAGTCCCAATGGGAAAGAGCCGGTGTGCCCTGACGATGCAGAGATAGTGGAACAGTTTGGTGTCGCGGTTGTGGAGTGCTCGTGGGCGCGCATCGACGAGATCCCGTTCGGCAAGATTGGCGGCAAGTACCTACGCTTGTTGCCGTTTCTGTATGCTGCGAATCAGACAAACTTCGGAAAGCCCTGGCGGCTGAACTGCGTTGAGGCAGTGGCTGCCTGCTTTGCCATTACGGGTCATTTCGACTGGGCGGACGAGTTAATGAGCAAGTTTTCGTGGGGACACGCGTTCCTCGAACTAAATGCGGATCTGCTGGAGATGTACTCGCAGTGCACAGACTTCGCAAGTATCAAAGCTGCAGAAGCCGGGGTGCTTAAACGAGTGGAGAAGGGCGAGTCGGTTGCAAACTGGGATGGTAAAAAGTCTCACGCTGAAGAAGCTGAGGCAGAGGAAGCAGAAGCAGAAGCAGAAGATGATGAAGAGGAAGTCAACGAAGACGGCGAACTCAATGACAATAAAGAAAAGCCTCAAGTGTTGGTTATTGGCAGTGGAGAGCTCGAAACTGGTGAGACCGAGGAGGAGGATTCAGAGTACGAAGAGGAGTATTCCGAGGAGGAGGAGGAGCCTATCAGCATACCGGGAGCCACTCTGTATTAGATGTTATTTATTATAGTACAACATTGTCATCTAGTGCTGGGCACAGCGCTCTTGCGGACGTAGTATCCGAACTTTGAAAAGGACGCCTTCAACTAGCCCTCATTGTCCTCGTTATTCTCTTCATTGTCGGACTCAGAATCGTTAACCGCTTCTGGAGTATCAGGAACAGGATCAGATCGGATGTCTAGCAAGAAATCCAGGAGACCTGCAACACGGTACGTGTCCATGTAGCCGAAAAACGAATGAAACTCGTTCTCCTGAGCTTCCTGAGCGTAGATTCGATCGTAGACGAACTTCTGCTTGAATGCGTCGATCTGCTCATTGTAAGGGTCGAACGTGATCGGCTCAAGACCGAGCTTACCCAGTCGCTGATTGTACGCATCATAAATAGGTCGTTCGAGAAGCAGCCCAAGCGCAGGCGCTTTTGGAATCGACACCTTATCGTGATTGAACAGTGTCTTGACCTTCTCCGGAGAAGAGTTGGTTCGCACTATGAGAACGGCCAACGCGATCATTTTGCGGATCTGGTGCAGCATGAACGACTGGCCGTGGATCTTCACGGAGACCCACTCGGTGCCGTTAATCACAAATGGATCAGAAACAGTGAGCGAGCGCATGATGCGAGTCGAGCTGGGATCTGTCGGGGTCTTGCCAACTGTGAAGTTGTGAAAGTTGTTCACTCCGGAGTATCCCTGCAGAGTCTCCCTGAGCTTCGCAATTCTCTCGGGGTCAGCACGATACGCACGACGGTGCTTGTTTTCGACAGTCTTTATCGTTTTAACAGTAGCCCGCTCTTCTGTCTCGTCCTCGTCGGTATTCTCGAGCTTCAGCTTTCTCACCGTCTCCTCAGTAATACCTTGTTCTCTGAGCTCAGCCGTGACGGCTTCCCAGAAGGTTTGGGCCTCCTTGGCCAGAGTGTTATTTTCAGAGCTCAACCGGCCTGCATCACTCATTCGCTGGCCAAGCAACGTTAAAGCACTCGGGCTCATCAACGTGTATGTGGGCAGAATGTACTCGTAGATGCGCGAGGAGCATGCGCGGCGACACTCAAACGCGCGATTCGTCCTCGAGAACCCCCAAACACGAATCTGCTCGGGCAGATTGTCGTTGATCTTGTTCACAATCTCGGGGTCCTCAATGATCATTTTCAACGACACGACATTCCCAGCCGCGTGTACACCCTTATCGGTTCTCGCAGCTCGAATGAAAGAGCTCTTCTTCGGGTCATCAGCATTGTCGGCGCTGATGGCGCCAGCAGCCACCATCGCGGCGAACAAATCACCCTCAATCGTTCTGTTGGGCGGGTTCAGCTGCATACCGTGATATCCAGTACCGCAGTAACCGATTTGCACAGCAACCTTTCTCTTAGGCATTCTAGCCTTTTTGGCCTCGGGGCCGGCCTCGCACTCTGCGCTTCGCTTCAATGGTTCCGCCATTGTCAGTTCGGATCTTCGCAGCAGCTGCCTGAAAAATTGGAACCACCGAAGATTTGTCATTGCAGAACAGACGGTCTGCCATCGTTCATGACACTAAGCTAAGTCCAGCACCCTGAGCTAAGTCCAGCACCCTGAAGCACGGCAAGTTAGGTAGGTAAATAAAACTCCTTATGGACGCTATCATGAATCTCTAGAAACCTATTTTGCGGCCGATCATGCCCTTCACCAACGAACTGGACGTCTCCTTCTTTTGTGTATTCATAGAATCCATCGCGTCGTCAAGTGCATCGTTCACGGTGCCTTCTGCAGCTTCATAATAGTCGTTGAACGTTTGGCCCCAAGTCTTTTGCGGCGAACGATGCGTCGGGTGCGGATGCTCATACTGAGGGACCTTTTTTCCGCCAAACCAGCCCTTCACTCCCGACTTAGGCCTTGCCGACTGCGGCTCCTCTACGGGAGCGTCATCCACCAGTTGGTGCTTAGGCCGCCTGGGCTTCCCTCGGCGAGATCCCGCCATCAGTTTGTCGAGATCCTCGATCTTCACGAACTGACGTCCTGCCATCCAGTGCACGGTTGAGATGGTAGGCCGGGCCGGTACACGCCTGCGGAGTTGATAAACTTCGTCCTCTTTCGGGAACTGGTCCGTTCCAAACACACGAATGATCTGTCCAGCATGGCTGAAGTCATCGTAGGGTAGGAAGGCATCTCCCATTTCCGACACTGTGACGCTAGAACCTGGTTGACCAATTGGAGATGGATAAGTACAGATTGTAGCCAGACCCGGCAGGCCATATATGCCAACCTTGCCCTTCACGTTCACAGTCACCAGTGCCGACGAGGTACCCCAGCGCAAGTATGCATACGAAACACCGACCAGCGGCGTGTCGAAGCTCTTCGCACCAATCTTCTTTCCGGCCTTTGACCCCGTCATCGCGAAAAACTTCGCTGAGTCGACGGTTGTAGCGAGAATGGCACCTTGCACCTGAATCCCGGAGGCAAGACGAGCCATGACATCGGGTACTGCTTGAGCGGAGCGGCCCTCCTTCGCATCTACGTGAGCCACATGCGTGATCGGCTCCTTACCGACACTCAGCACAGTAATCTCCTTTGATTTCGACGGTACTTGATAGCCGCCTTCTGGACGTGGCATAACGCGATATACCAACACGTCACCTCGCGAAGTGCCGGCAGACATGACTATACTCGAGTACGGGTCTGTGCCGAGAGCCATGATTCCAAAGTCGATGTACGTCGCAGATCCCTTGATTTCGGTGTCAAGAATAATCGCCGGACCGCGTTTATCGATAACAACAAGTCGCCCGTTCTCGTATGCAATGGCCACAAAGCCGATGTTCGAGTTCCGCAGGGCGGTGACTGGAACATTGCTGCGCACAAGCCAATGAGGAACGAAGCCCTGATGCAATTCGGGCGTGACGAGATGCTCGATATTCTCGATTTCTGGTGACGGAGCTGGCGGACCTGGTTGCTGGAGGCGGTTGTTCTTACCGAAGGTCATCATGTAGACGTTGCCAGATTCACCACTAACAGACATTTCGCCCGCCTCGGAACCCACAGAAATATGCGACACCTTTTCTTGGGGATGATTGGGGTCCAAGTTCGCAATTGTGGTCATAATAACCCGAAAGTCACGCGAGTCAATGCGAGTACCGTCAAATAGCTTGACCGTTCCGTTAGCGCATCCAACGCACATAACAGTGGACAGCTGAAGCTTACGAATTTGCTGATTGGCAGAGTTTCCACCGGTGACCTTAGTGTTTGGTAGTGCCGCGGCCATCATGCCAATCCATTGGTTTCGCGAGATGCCTGTGGTCGTAATGCAGCTGATTGGCGACGAACGCCAGCAAAGAGCAGGAGGAAGCACCGCCGAGTCGAACGGTAGAATATGCAACATCGGCAGAGCAACAACCATTAGTTGACCACTTGCACTGAGAACAAGGTGTGATGGGTTGTAGCATCCCTGGAAGTGGGGGTTACCTGACTTAGGGATCATCTGTACCAAAGAGATGGGTGTTGTCAGTTTTAGTTCGGCCACGTTGACGTCGTCAGATTTGAAAAAGTTGCCCATTGCCTCATAAGATGTCACCGCCACTGGCAGGGTTATCCCAAACTCGATCATCGACATGGTACGGCCTCCCCAAACAACCAAAAACGTATCAGTGGGATCCTCTTTTGAGCACCATGCGAGACCCTCGGGCATCATGTCCCTGTCGAGATTCTCGAGATCGGCCGACGTTTTTGGAAATGCGGTGCGCGCACCAAGCTTCACACCCTTTTGGCCGTCCCAGAACACGACAAATCCGTTAACATGGGCAGTTGCTATGTGACTGCCGCTCGGGTGCCACACTGCTCCTGTCATCGGAAACTCATGATGCATGTCGAACACAATCTCTTTCTTGAGCAGATTCCACACTACAGCCACCTCGCGGTAGCAGATGAGCAACTGAGACGGATCTCGCGGGTGAAGACTTAGTCCAAGCACTGATCCCGTGTTGAACTTCGGATTCACAATCTTCTCCAAATTGGCGATGCGCAGCTGTCCAATTTTGCCGCGCTCAATGTCGAACACAGTGGTTTCGCCGTTGTGGTGCCCCATGAGCAGCCAGTCCATGGCGGGGTCTGTCCAGATACTCATTATGCTGAGCGGGCTTTGGTAACGCGCCCACTCTTGACGCGTGTCCAGAGCCCAGACCACGATCGAAGAGTGGTCGTCCACGGTAACGAGAAACACGCTTTCTACGAAGCGCAGGAAAACGATTGGCGCAGACGGGCCCTTCCGCTTAGGATTGGAATCCAGTACTGCTCGGATATTACCGGCGCCCATGACATGCACGAGGCCGGTGTTTGTACCTGCAGCGAATAACGACTGTACGGGGTCGTATCCAAGAGCGGTGACCTCTCCGGAAAGTCCAAACTGGTCGATCACATCAGGGCGGAAGTCCTGGTCAATCGACGTGGACAGCTCGCTGCTTTTCTTGAACATTTAAGCTTGTCGCGGGGCCCGCTTGAACTCAAAAGAGGTAGGAGACGCTGAGCTGCTGGCTATTGTGTGCCCCACGAAGTTCACAACACACAGGGTCGGCTCACATAATCGACGTGCGCCTACTTAACTGTCCGCGCCTCATGCGCCCAGTCACGCGTGCTCCCAACGGCAGCAGCAGGTCCTTGTTGGCCATGTTGGGTTAACCGTGTGCCATCATCATCTCTATTCACTACTACACTGTGTGTGCTGTGTCCATTATGAGCACATTAGGTGTCACGATATGACCAAGCAAAGCTAGACCAGAATTGAGAACATATTGATACTAATAATAATATAGAAGTCTACTTTAGCTAGAAATGGACCATCAGCAGCGTTCACGCTATGCGCAAAGACTTGCCGCATAGACATTTACAAGTTGGAATTGGACAGATATCGTATTTCTCAAACCACTGCCTAGCGTGAACGGAATGCGACCCGTGGTTGCAACTCAAGCAAAACGTAGGCCACCGGTCTGATTCAATCTCAGCGCCAACGTGCGGACCCAAGGGCAGACCGCAGACTCCACACGGGGGCAGTGAATGATTACAAGTGGGGCACCGATTCCAAGACCACTGTGAGTTACCGTTCTTTGCAGCTTTCTTGCGCCCCGCAGTAGCGTCTTCACTCATTTGGGGCTTCGAGATGAGCTTCTTACAGTTAGAACACCGTAGGAAAACTTGGCGGCGAACTGCTGGCTTTGCAGGCGGAAGCGCTTCCATTGCGAGCTTGTTGCGCCCTATGTCGAAACGCGCCCTCTCCGAAAAGTATTTCCATGCATTCAGCAGTTCTCGGTACTCATTGATCCACTGTGGAATGCGACCATCATCAAGGAACCGAGGCCAACCATACGATACAATCAGGCTCACTGTCTGAATGTCACTCGTACGGTCCAGATAGGACTGGAATAGGTCAAGAACCTTAGGCGTGAATCCCGTCAAAATGATTCCCTCGAGATCACCGTTCGCAATTGCTCTCGACGTAAGCCTCGTGAGGTATGCACCCACTTCCTTTTGGGGCAAAAAGCGCAGCGCTATGCCCAGTCTTTCAGTAAGAGGCAGTGAGCCGTCGTCAAGCACGTCAAGCCAAGAGCCGTCAGCAATGTATGCAAATATGGCTCGCAAGTACGGAACAGAGAGCTCTGAGGCAAGCTTGCGGCACTGCTCCCGCCATACATTATTTGTAGGCACGTCTTTGTAGACAAGGTACCCGGCAACCGCTGACGACATGAGCCGCAGGCTCTTTTTTCGGGACTTGGCCAGGCTTTCTACGGCCCGCTCAACATTATTATGGAACACTGCCCACCCCGCCGCTTTCTCATAGTGGCCGTGAGCCTCGAGCTCCTCAAGCCTGGTTTCGAGCTCTTGTAGGCCAAAGTTCCATCCGCTCAAACGCAGACAGAGCTGCCTGTACGCGTCTTCTTCGCCTTGAACACTGATGTAGACCGTGTTCTTAGCACTTTTCAAAGCATGTTTCACAGCATCATCCACAGTTTTGTTGCTAAGCTTGGCGCCAGAAGCAAGGCGCGGCCTCAGGGCATCCTCCGTCAGCCCGTCCCACAAACTGAGCACGCCTAGATAGCTAAGATCGAGCTCAGGCGTTTTCAAAAAGTCAGCATCGGTAGAGCGTGCTTTGTGCAGTTGTACCCACCGCCAAGCCGCAATCAGGCCCGAGGACGCCGTGGACCGATGGCCTGTGGCCTCTTTAATGATGTCTATGTTCCGCACAGGGTCAAAGCCATATCCAGCTACGGCCCGACGGCGAAGCACACCAGTAATATCGTTTTGGAGCACGACGCTGATGCTCAATTCCTCGTCACTGTAGCTTGACGCACCATCCGAAACCTCACTAGTTTCGTCGTCTTCGTCTTCACTACCCAGGCTCTCCCTAGTGACACCAGACTTGGCCTCACTAACAGCTTGGCTTGATCTGCGCGCGATGAGTCGTGGTGTTTGTGTGTCATTAGTGCTTGCAGTTGCGGGTGCTCCGGATTCGCTAGAAAGTTTCCATTCCAAAGTGTCCGAGAGCTCGAAGACGCGGCCCTGAGTGCTAGAAGCGGCATCGGCTTCCACGATTTTGTTGTTCGGAAGCAGCATATCGAAATTGTTGAAAGCGTCAAAATGGGTGCTCAGGGGCGACTGCGAGACGGGCATACGGAACACGGTGCCAGACTGGCGAATGCACACGAACTCCAGAGCGCCCGTACGCAAATTAGGGGCGTAATCAAATGAAGCGACCTTGTCAGCCTCTGTTTTCACATCGAACACCTTGCTCACGAACAACGCGTCTAGCTGGTGCTCGTGAACCTGGTCTCCGGGCTGCTCGCCGCCAGCATTTGATCCTCCACCGTGTAGTTCCATAGATAAGTGACTGGTCTGGGTTGCACGGCGGTGAGTGTCCGGAATATGAGACGTCTGCCAACGACGAATGAGAGAGCCCTCTTGAAGCACACTGAATTCACTCTCGTTCATCGGCGAGAACCTGACGCAGCGCGATTCTGACTTTGTTGAGCTCTTAAAAACATTCGATACAAGCAGCTGGGGTTCCCGAGCTTCGTTTGTGGCCCCCGTGAGCATGCGTCGGTCCCATATTGCTAGTGGGCTCGAGTCGCCATATGTCGAAAAGATGCGGTCATCCAGTGGATTGAAGGTGATTCCCTTGGCAAAGTTCGTAGCTATCGCACTGATCGCACCAGAGGTACGTGTATCGACCTCACGGATGAGCTTTGAACCGCCGACCACGAGCGTCGTGGGCTGGGAGGGCACAAAAGCGACGGAGTTGACAAACTCGTTATTGAACACCGAAAGAATGGGCTCGCCGGCGGGCTCATCGTTGGCAAGATCCCATAACATGACCGAGTCCGAGCCACGCGTCTTCTCGAACCCAGCAGCTACAAGTCCCGACGAATTGAACGAGATCGAGGTGCACTTTCGCATGACGCGCTGTTTGAAAACAACCGGCGGCGTGCCGCCGCTCATGTCCCGCACATGCAAGGCACCCGAGCCAAGACCATAGCCTACAAGCAAAGGCTGTGTTGGGCTGTAATCGAAGCAGCGCACGAGGTCGCCAGCGTCGAAATCGTGGATGCGGTTTCCGCCGGTGCCCCCGTGCCGACACTCGTACACAAACACCTCGTCGCGGCCGAGCCCAAGGCCCACAAAAAGCTGCTTATCGGGCGAGTCCCATTCATATGCATGCACAAGGTCGGCGGACATGGATTTCTAGCCAGACTGAGCGCTGGGGATCTGTTTGGCTAGAACCGTGTGGAGGTGGGCGGAGTAACCCTAGTCTGCTATCACCGGCAGTGACTGACCATTTTCGAAGCGACCGACCCTAAAGCTATAAGCGGCATGCGAAATGGTCTAGCTCAGGTGCTGCCCTTTTTACGAAGTCGCACAGGAAAGTACATGTATTGTGGTCAATAATAACAAGTGATTTTGAACGAACGGTTAATAGTGCGCCGGCTGCTCAATGATTACTACATGATAAGGCGACTGTGCAAAGCCGCGGTGCTTTTCAGTGCTGTTGACAAAAAGTATTCTGGCTGTGCTTTTTGGCTGCAACAGAGAATGCTGGGCCGCAATTGCGCACAGCATAGCGCTTTGGCAATGATGGCGTCGCAAAGGCACCTATTCAAGAATTTCGTTCGCTTCTATACTCCGCCTCGGTCCAAGAAGAGCCCCGAGCTGAACCCATTCGACATTTTAGAGCAGTCCAATTCCTTGGAGTCACCCAACGCAGCTGAGGAAGAGATCGACATTGATCGCTTAGACTGGTCTCATTTGGAGCAGCCGGAGAGGAAATATACGGAGCAGTTTTCAGCCACGACGCAACCCCGCAACGACCGGCGCGAAGAAATGATTTTTAAAGAGGTTCTCGGAAATGTACTCTCGAGTCCACAGAGTACTAGGTCCAGAGCAACGACAACTGCATCAGAGAACTCCTCGCTGTCGAATTCTATTCTCGCTCTGTTTGAGCCAGGTGCGTCGGAAACTGCTGCTCCGAAGCAGTCCCCAACAATTGCATCCTTGCTTGACGGGATCACCGACTCGTCGAAGAGCATCGCAGCGACAAATGCCGAGTCGCTAAAGAAGCGAGAGCGAGCAGAAGAGGCCCTGCAGTACGTTCTTGCTCATGTCGAGTCCTTGGAAACGAACCGCGACATAATGCAGTATTTCGAGGAAACAATCATGCCTAGTTTCAGGTCCGAAAACAGGATTCCGGAGAATGGGATGCCCTTTACCGCCACTGAGCCTGCGATTGGCCCCGAAACGGTATCATATGTCCTTGAAAAATGCATCAATATTCTCGCCACGCAATTCAGCGATCCTGTAGGTGCCTTACACCTGTTTGAGGTTGCAAAGCGGCACAGTATTGACTTCTTTGCCGAGGCCTGCTCGGCAGACGTCTACAACGAGGTGATTCGTATCAGGTGGGTCGAGTACCGCGATCTCTATGCCGTCGTGAACCTCGCTGCCGAAATCGCCATCAATGCAATTCCACCTAACCTCGGCACTACCGAAATCTTGTCCAAGGTATATCGGGATGCTACTGACAGCGCTAGCGGGCTTGGTACTACGGAGCGCGGGTTGCCTCTGTGGACAGGCCAGGACGAGAAACGGCTTGAGGAGCTAAACCGGTACCGTGCACGCTTCCAATCTGCATGGGCCAGTCGTCCAGTGCTTCGTTTCTAGTTACAATCTGCTTGTTCCCATTTCCCCATTGTACATATAGAAGTTCAAGGTCTAGAGCCTAGCTCTTCAAGCCATCACTGTGAAGCTCCCAGCATACAGGACTCGAACAGAATGCGCTGAACCTAGAATTTTAAAGCATCAATTTTTCTTATGTCTATTTCATAGTGCGTCTGGTACCCGTAGGCTTCTAAAATCACGGACACAAGGCATGAAACGGCATGATTGCCAGTGAGAGACACACTCGAACCCCTGCCCCGAACCACATCGTATGCCCACAACATCCATCTCACGCAGGTATGGATGAGTTGAAGGCGGCCAGCTTGGCCCTCGCACGCGAGGCTCTTGTGCCGCCGAATGCATTTGACCCCACTTCTAGAAGTTTGACGGCCCATCTCGAGAAGCTCCTGAAGGTCTTGAGCGCTGTGCCGGCAGAGTCCGTTACTGCCAGTGTGGCGGAATACGTTTATTTCCCGCTTCACAGTCTGCTGCAGCAGTCGAATTTGGGGGCGCGGGCAACTGAGCTCTTGCTACGGATTCTGAAGATCCTCATATCCACCGCGTGGAGAAGCGAAGTGGTATTGGACCTTACAAAGGCCCGGCAATTGACTGCTGTTATAACCTATTTGTTGAGCCCTGAGCCACCAAGTCTAGCCCAAGATTCGCCGTTGGGCCCCAGCAAATACTTCCTGGAGAGCCCCACAAGCCTACATGCTGCTGGGTTCGAGTGCTTGGGTGCGTTGTTCGAAACGGCCTCAGCATGCGGCTTCGGGCCTGATCTGGGACTCGCCCCCTCTATGGCGCACATTATTGCGATCCTGCTCGCGGGCCTACAACATGACACAGCTGACCCTGACTCTCAGAAACAGAGCATAAAAACTCTGACGGTGCTGCTTCAAGACATCATTATCAATCCTGACCATCGCGCCCTAGTATTACCGCGTATTGCATCCAAGCTCGCAAAGTTTGTGGCCCCTTCCAATCGCAAGCACTTCTCGGTAAAAGTTCTCGCCATTCGTTCACTTCAAGTGCTACTTTTGGGCTGCCTCAGTGACGCGTCATTCTCGCAAGATGCACCTTCGAAAATTCGGACGCCAGAATGGATCCAAAAGACAGCAGAGCCCTTGTCCCAAACCTTTCAGGTTGTTTACACTCTATTGGTTGCTGTGCAAAGCTATGAACGGGCTCGCCCGGAACTCATCGAAAGCCTTTTTGTCTTCGCCTCCTCAGTGCAGTCGCAGTGTGCGGGAACTTTGCAGCAGGCCTCTGGCGCAGGCACAGGTATCTTGCTTGATATGCTCTTATTGTGTGCATCGCAAACAGTGAGCGTGGATGTCGCTAGGAAGGCCGATGAATTCATAAAGCAGTCAGACCTGGCTCCGAAACAACTAGAGACAAGCCTTGTGAAGCGAGTACAAGATTTGCCGAGCACAATTGAGAGCCCTGATGAAGACAAGGTGCTTCTTGCCCTGAGGTCCGTCCAGAAAGCGCTCGTGTATGTTCGTAGCCCTGAGTCCCACGAGGCGGTTCTGAACTCTATCATGAGTTCGCTTCCCTTGTCTGTGGCCAAGAAGAGCTCGAAACAAAGTGCGCCTCCGAAACAAATACTAGCTGTCTCAAGTTTCGACCCTCAAGAAAACCGGATGATTCGACTTTCGAACCTTGGGCTCTCGCTCCCCCTGACAGAGGCTACGCAGGACCTCATTTACCAAATTATATTCGAAATGGGAAAAACGCGAGCAGTGGAAACAATTGAGCGCTTATGTGATAGCCTCGAGCTGATGCGCAGTCGTGGCCGCGGCTCGCTCGATGGCACATTGATAATGTGGTGCGTTGCGGCACTGGTCCGTAGCATGCAGCGCGGAAGCGACATGTACGATGTCGTTGCATACTGCTACGAAGAAATCACAGGTTCTATGGATCTTCAGGGAGATAGCATATCAGAAGCCAACCCAGCTAAGCACGCTCATACTGCACTGTGCTGCTACGTGGTCGGTGAAGTGGCCCTGAACCAAGGCTCTTCATTCAAGGACCATCTAGTGGATCTGATTCACCCTATGTTCTCTATGTTGGGAGATTCCGAGAGCGTTTATGTCCGCCGGGAAGCCCAGCAGGCGATCTCCAAAATAGCTTTCTCATGTGGCTATGAGAACCCTGCAGCATTGGCTCTGGGCAACAAGGACTACTTGGTCGACGGCATATCAACGCAGCTAAACACGATGAACTTCACACCTGGGACGCCGTCGGCTTTGGCCGCGTTGATCTACATTTCTGGTTCTCCAATTATACCGTACCTTGATGATGTGTTTTCTTCCTTATTCGTCCTGTTGGATCATTATCATGGGTACTCACAACTTGTCAAGAGTATTCTCTTAGTGTTTGGATCCCTGACAAGCGTCATCGACAAATCTATTGCAGAGCTTCCAGCAATTACGGCAACTACACCGAAGAGCGACTTTGTGCCGTCTTTTGACGAACTTATTGCTGAGCTAGACCGAAAGCCTGAGGTTGATCCTGCGATTTTAGAGCAGAAAGTTGACTTGGACAAGCTCGCGTCGGAAAGAATTACAGAGGTCACGGACGATGCAACTGAAGGTCAAGACAGCGACAAAAAGCATGAGGATGGCAATAGTAGCTCCGAAGAGAGTGATAGCGATGATGATGATGATGAGCCTCATGATCTTGCAGATCAAGCCGTAGAAAAATGGGACTCGCCAATCGCGAGGCCAATTTATGAGACTCTTGAGAAGATCGCAAGCTATTGCGACAAGCTTATGACGCACGAATCGCCGGAAATCCGATTGGCCGTTCTTACGTTGCTCACAAGACTTACGCCGTATCTGGCGTTGAAAAATGAGCACTTTCTGCCTCTGGTCCACAAAGTGTGGCCTGAGGCCATCTCTCGCGTCTTTGACTTGGAAGTGTATGTGGTTGAAGAGGGATTTCGATGTTTAAGCGCTGTGACGCTGCATGCAAAGGACTTTGTATCTGCACGTATCGATAGTCTGTGGCCTAAGCTCGCAGAGGCCTTTGGCTCCTTGTTCACTCGCCCGTGGCCTCAGTTTTCGAATGAACGCCGTACACAAGCAGCCCTTGTCCAGTTTCTGGCTGCGGTTCTCGACAGCATACCGAATGTGTCACTAGTTACTATGGATTCCATGATGCGCGTTGTTCGAGCAGCGCTGCTACGAGGAGAGTTTTTGCCGCTGAAAACGAAACTGGAGAGAGACAGTAGCACTGCCATCCAGGATTTAGTATGGCTCGTGATGCAAAAGGAGCAGGTGGTGCCAACAAACAAGAAGCTCCACCCGATAATGCCTGTATACAATTTTTAGTTCTAGCCAACGTGTACATAGCTTTTAGCGCGACGGTAGCAGCGGTACTCAGGCACCCACATCTGCTCCTTGACCCATTCGTAGCACTCGTCCCAGTCATTAGGAATGGAGACCTTCTCGAGACTTACCGTACTGTAATGTGTTTCCACCTGCGCGAGTCCCTCCTTTTTAGCAGCCATAACGACCGACGTCGCGATGCGAGCCGAGATATCTTCTATCTCGGAGATATCCGGTAGCAGGGGACCGTTAGCCTCCTTCAAGATCGGGGACAAAGAGGCAAGCTCATCTACAGCAGCCGCAATCATTCCCTTCGAGATCTTGGATGCACGCGAAAGCACGGAGCCGAGCCCGATACCGGGAAAAATGAAGCAGTTATTGTTTTCAGAAATACGGCGGCCGTTCACAGGCTTGAAAGGCGAGCCGGTGGCCACCAAAACCTTTCCGTTTGTCCACTCGATAAGATCCTTGGGAGTAGCCTCGTGCAGACGCGTGGGGTTCGAGAGAGGAAAGATCACTGGGACATCTACGTGTTTTTGCATCTCCTCCACGATCTCCTTTGTGAATGCACCGCGCTGCGTCGAGCAGCCGATCAGCACATGCGGCTTCACCGTGCGCACAATGTCCAGCAGCGAGCCACGGTTGATGTCGGCGAACTCCTTCGGGTCCTTAGCGAACGGAGCCTGGTGCTCGTTCATCTGCGTTTCGCGGTCAAGGTCCGTCGTGACCAGGCCATGGCGGTCAATGAGATACACGTTTTTGCGCGTCTGCTCCACGGGGACGCCCTGCGTCGTCAGATTGTCGACGAGCTGCTTAGCAATGCCAACCCCGGCACTGCCGGCGCCGTAGATAACGATGCGAGCGTCGCGAAGGCGGCGGTTCGTGCTGTGCAGAGCACCCTTTAGCGCGCTCATCGTGACAGCACCAGTGCCCTGGATATCGTCGTTGAAGCAAGGCAGCTGGTCCTGGTAGCGTGCCAGCAGCGTATGAGCGTTCTCATTGCCAAAGTCCTCGAAGTGGAGTACAGCATCCGGATAGTTCCGCTTAACGACCTGGATGAAGTTGTCTACGAACTTCGCATAGGGCCGGCCGCGGATACGGCGATGCGGGTTGCCCATGTAGAGCGGGTCGGCCAGCAGGCGCTCGTTGTCCGTTCCACAGTCAAGAACAACAGGAATGACGCGGTTCGGATGCACGCCTCCGCAAGCCGTCATCAGCGCCAACTTAGAAATGGAGATGCCGATTCCGCCAACACCTTGGTCGCCAATGCCGAGAATACCCTCTGCGTCAGTAACAACGATGTAGTCGATATCCTCAGCGTCGCCAAAGTGGGCCAAGCGTTCCGCAATGTCATCCGGCTCGTTAATATCGAGGAAGCAGCCAGACGGTTTTCGGAACAGCTGCGAGTAGTTTGCAATCGCGTCACCCTGCGTCGGTGTGTAAACAATTGACATCATCTCCTTGAGATGTGTCTTGAGCAGCGCGTAGAACAGCACATCATTCTGGACCTTCAGCGATTCGCAGAACTGGTTCTTCATGAGGTCCGTTTGGCAGCTGTGCAGCTGCTGGTATGCACGAGCCACCTGAATCTGGAGCGTGTTCACCTTTGTCGGCAACAGGCCGCGCAGCTTGAATTTGTTACGCTCCTCGAGCGAAAACGCCGAGCCCTTGTTCAAAGCGGCATTATTCAAGAGGACCCTGCCTTCTTGTGGGATGTCCACGAACGGCTCGCGCGTTAGGCGAGTATTTCGGGCAGCGATACTTGCTGCGTGATTAATACTTGTTCTGCGCATGCTGCTATCACGCCCCGCCCGGAAAAACTTTTTGGATGCACGCGGCTGTTTTAGCACAAGTGGAAAAAAAAAGGAACGGATCAACTCAACGGCATATGTGGGCTGCGGGGACGGATCTAGCCCTCACCCTGAATGATGCATCTTTCGCGCATAGAGCCTCCTCTCCTTAAAAGGAGGCGGAACCTAATGTACATAGCAAAAATGTAAATAATCAGCCAAGCCGAAACGCTGCACACGATGTAAAATATCTCGCGAGCATAATGCAGTCTCTTTAGTAGGCAAAACTAGGCCCCTGACGAGGCCAGCTTATTGCCTAGGGTAAGGCGCAATGTTCAAGAGTCACTGGTCGATAGCGCATAAAGTCACATTCCTTCTGTTTTCAGCTTCTTAGTCCCGCGTACACGCTTACTCGGTGACTCGGACGCGGGACTCAGCGCCCCACTTACCTCTTGGGGTAGTTCGGCCTTGGCCGAGGCCTGAGCTCGTTTCTGCACTCGCGACGTACCATTTGTACTCGGCGCGTCTTCCGTTATCACATCCGAGTCGGCCTTAATTTTTCTCTGTAGCTCCGGAACATAGCAGCTCGTGCGACCACCCACCGTCACGAAACCAACAACATAGCCCTCAGATGTTTTCTGGACTTCTTTTTTGCGCGACTTTCCCCATCTATGTAGCATGAGCCAATGCTTTGGGAAGGCAGCGGTGTTTCCTTCAGTTTCTGCGGCGATGCGACACACCTCAATAATGTGTTCATACAACCTTGTTGCGCCGTCAGTGCCAATCGTATCAGCATACTGCTCGGGGTGAAGGCGAGCTTGATATAGTATTTCGTCGGCCATCCAGTTCCCAATCCCCGAGAATACGGCTTGGTCCAGAAGTAGCGATTTCACTGGCACGCGGCGCTTCAGTATGAGGGGCACTACTTCGGCAGCGGGCGGCTGTGCTTGGGAAAAGTCTGTTCCTAGCTTTGATACTGGCTCTTGGCTTGCAATTTCAGACGCCGGCACCTCAAAGAGCCGCGCGCGGCCCAAGCGACGCGGATCAGTATAGGCGACTTCGTCGTCCTCCTCGGTTTCGAGAATGAACTTCGTGTATTTGGGAGGCCATTCCGTTGTCAACCAGCGGGCCTCCTTTGGGTCCTTCCCCTCGGCTATGAGCGAATCCATAAGCTGGCGCTGCTTTTTGTCGCCGCCGCCTTCCATGCCGATGAAGTGCGTATGAACGTTGCGAATGTGGACCCAGCCGGTCATTCCGAAGTGCAGCAGAAACGTCTTCGAATTGTCGAATTCTAACCAGAAGTATTTGCCATTGCGCCCTACAGACGTGACCTTCTGGCCCTGTAGTTGGCTTTTAACCAGCTCATTAGTGAGCGGCGCGACATACAGGAGGTTGTCCGGCTCGGCCACGACGCGCCGAATTGTTTTCCCCAGCAGGCTTTTCTGCAGCAGGCTTACGGCGTGTGCAACCTCACCCAACTCCGGCATTGGTTTGGCCTCGCGTCGTCTCAAAGGCGTGGGCTGCTCGCTCGCGTTTCGCGTTTCGTGACTGCTGCTGCTCCTTGTCAGCTGCTCGCGCTTAATTAGCGCGCGCTGCTGACGAAGCGCGCCCGTTAGTTGCTCGCCCGGATCACGTCACCAAGGTAAGGGATCAAAAGGACGAGAAGTGAGCCTGTGGGGCGCGGCGCGCGCAATACGAGGCCAATTTGCTCTAGTTCAGCAAGGGTCTGCGGGTTGCGAAACACGCCGTAGACAGCTTTCCAGACGGTGGTCTCGACGACAATGCCCGTCCCACGTCTCGAGGATTATGGCATCTCGCCGTTGAGTGGGTTCTTGCCTGAAAAGTCGCCGCTGCAGCAGCTCCCGAGCTATTTCGCCCCGTGGGAATGCATTGCGCAGGACCTGCCGGCTCTGATATTGACAAAACGAGTGAGGGAGTCCATCGACACTATGCCGTACTTGCACGCCGGAAAACTGAGCGGCGTCGAGGAGCAGCGCCGCGCCGTGTCCGTACTCGGGTTCATGGCCCACGCCTATATCTGGTCGCCGCCCGGTCCTCGGGAGACCCTGCCGTCGCAGCTGGCGGATCCGCTGATTATCGTGAACCGCGAACTCGGGCTTCCGCCCCTGGCGACGTACGCGGGCCTTTGCCTCTGGAATTTCCGCACAGTCGTGCCTTGCGAGTCTCCGGCAGACTGGGACTTGGAGTCCTTGGCTACAATGGTCACGTACACGGGGTGCTCTGATGAATCGTGGTTCTATCTCGTTAGCGTGGCGCTTGAGCGCCAAGGAGGGCCGTGCTTGGACAACGGCCTTAAGGCCCTGCAAGCCATTGAGGCTTATGACGTGCAAACCGCAGTTTCGCGGTTGCAGAAACTGGCAGGCGATATCGACGGCCTTAGCAGCATCATGATGCGCATGTCTGAGTCTCTTGACCCGCAGTTCTTCTTCAACCGTATGCGTCCGTACTTGGCAGGATGGCGCGGCATGGAAAAGGCCGGCCTGCCACGCGGTGTGTACTACGGAAGCGAGCGGGAGCCACGGCAGTATGCTGGCGGCTCTAATGGCCAGAGCTCGCTCATTCAGGCCCTGGACATAATCCTGAATGTCGAGCATTTTGCCATGGGCGAGCGAAAGCCGCCAAGCATTATGCGCAGCCGCCCCGAAGAAGCGGAGGTACGACCGCTCACTGACGAGCCCAAGAATTCGAACAGCTTCTTGAATGAGATGCGGAAATACATGCCGCGCGAGCATCGGCACTTCCTTGCAGACTTGGAGAAGTCGGTCAAATTGCGACCGTTTGTGGTCGCAAACAGTGACCGGTTCCCGGAGCTGGCCGACGCGTATGACAAGTGCCTTATGTCTCTGCGGACATTCAGAAGCAAGCACATCCAGATCGTGATGCGCTACATTTCGATGCAGGCGCGTAACAAAAACGAGGGTGTGGGCCTTGCGAGGAGCAAGGGTGATGTCGGCACCGGTGGTACCGAGTTGATTCCCTTCTTGAAGCAGGCCCGTGACGAGGTTGGTGATGTTGCTGCTGGCGACTGGAGCCGGAACATCCTCACGTCAGTGGACTCGCCGCCTCGGACGACAACCCTTAAAAAATGATGATTTCGAGAGATAGTGGGTATGATGGAGCCACAATGTGACGACTTGACGATAAATCTATTACGTGCTAGCTACGTACGATCTGTTATTTGCAAACAGGTTAAAATAAATATGCACCTTAAGGGCGCACCTTAAGGGTGCAGCTTTCATGTGTCGTACAATCGGCGCATCCAATCGTGCTTGTCCCTGTAACGGCGCATGATCTTGCCATAGCGGTACAAGGGAATCGCAAACAAGCACAACCCAATTTCAATGCATCCGTACACGACATATGATATTTTTGACCCCGATGCCTCGAAGAAGTAGGGCACGAAAATCGAGAAAGCGAGACCGAGCACGTTCTTTGCCAAGTTCAGCGATACCAGCACTTCTGAGGCAAATATACGATAGCAGTCGACAACATAGGTGATCGCGACGGTCGAGGCTAACGATGTGCCAAAACCAAGCACACCGAGAAATACGGCCGGCACGATCCACAAATCTTTATCGAATGTTGCCCATCCGAATCCCATGAGGCCGATCGTTACGGCTAAGAATACGGGCAACACCATGATGAGCCGGAACTCGGGCTCGTAAATACCGCCATTGTGACGGCACATTACTCTGACAAGCAGATCAGACACCTTTCCGGCGACGGCCGAGCCAAGCACGCCGCCTACGAAGGTCGCCACATATAAAAGACCAACCGAGGTTTGTGCAAAGTAGTAAGGCTCGGCTGTGAAGATGGTGGAGATCGTTTCTGCAACGACCGATAGAAACACGACGCTCGTGCTGTACAGTAGAGTTGCAAACAAAATTGGCGGGTAGCCATAGAGGGCAAACGGCCTCAAAAACACTTTCCACCACGGCGCGTTAGTTTTTCGCCCTGAGTATATGGCAAGATTTTTGAAAAACGGCGTGCGCGTCACAGTTATAGCACTCTGGTCGTCGGTCGAGGGCACCCTTACCGTCTCGTCATCGTCAGCCACAGCTTGAACTGAGTGGTCTGGGTGCACGCGCGAATCGACTTCGGCCTCCCAGGAGGGCAAATTCAGCTTCAGGCGGCCAAGGTGCGCCGCCTCGCTCTCCTTGCGACTGCGCAAGTCCGGGATTGGCGTACGGTCCCACCAGGTCTCGTGCACAAACAGCAAAAACGCCACAAACACACCGCCGCAGATGATCGCCGCAATCCAAAAGATCCAGTGCCACCCGCGGTCGGCAGCTATGAACCCGGAAACCAGCGGGCTCAAGTTCTTACCGCCCAGTAGCAGCAACGTATAGATTCCGAGGCGGTAGGCGCGCTCATGAGCGAAGAAAATCTCGGCAATCGTAGTGGAGGGCAGCGACTCGGCCGGCGAGGCGCCAATTCCACTTAGCACACGAGCGCCCATTAAACTTCCGTACGAATTAGCATTCGCACCCCACACAAGACCGCCGAAAAATACAAGCAAAGCAATCAAGTAGACTAGCCGCTTGCCATAGAGGACGGCCGTTGGCGCAAAAAACGCTGAGCCCACGCCCATGGAGACCATGAGTACGCCGACAAAATAGGTTAGAGAGTGCAGCGGCTTGTCAAACTCTTTTCCTAGCGTGCCCATTACTGGCGCCAGCAGCGGCGTCATGCCGCCGCTGAGGAGCGCGTAAATAGAAACCGTCAACAGAGCAATGTCGCGCCGCCACATAGGCCATGTCAGCGGATCGTTCGGGTCGTCCTGGGGCTGCGGATTCAGCACGATTCCTCCCGAGGTTTGCTTTAGTCGTGGCTCGTGCGTTGGCTCGCTCGGCGTGGCGGCGCCGTCGCCGGCGCCTTTCTGGTCAGTGACCATAAAGACGGTGCCACTGATTTTCTCATACGGTTCCGAGGGCTCCTTGACCCACAGCATTAGTTGCTGGTGCACGACACTGCCTGGAGCTGTGCGCCGGATTCAATTATTATCGGAGTTATCCGCACTTTCCTTATTTATTATTATTGTTCCTGCGGCCGCAGCAGCCGCTCGTTTCTTGGCTCTGCACTTCCTCGATTGAGCGTATCCTGTCCTGCTGCCAAAAATGCACGTGACTGTGCCACGTGCTTAAGATATGTAGGTAAGGTCAAATGTGGATATATTTAAAAATCACATGACCCAGAATCGCTAATCTGCGTTATGTCTTAGGCACTTGAAACGACGATGATCGAGCGCCGTGAAGCGGCGCTACCAGCCTTACGTTGATCACATCTCGAGGATCGCAAAGTTGTTGGGTACGCATGTTTTTGCGGGCTGCGTGCTGTTCCGGCCCAGGAAGTGAATGGCCGCAGGAGCGCTATGACGTTATGCTTCTGGGACTGCTACTAATGCGCTTACCTAGCCGGATGCATCAGGCCCCCTTCGGTTCTCACACCACCAATCTATAAACAACACAAGAGCGCACTCGACTTCAACAGCCTCATCCAGTGCTATAGCCACAAGTGGAGCGATGAAATTGCGACGGCGCCTGTCGCTGTTGCTCAAGGCCAGGCGCAGCGACCGCCAGCTCATCGAGCGCCGGTCACCTGTCCCAATGGACAGTACGCATATCTATGAAGAGCCGCTCCCAGATTACGAGCAGGCAATGAAGAACCCCGTGCCGGCATATTCGCGCGTTGATCTCAAAGGCGTGCCCCTCATCCAGGAGCCCATGCCGACGCTCTGGGTCGAGTCAATGGGCGTGCAGCTCTGGTTTAGCGTCACCTCGGGCTTCTAGGCGTATGAGGTATCTTTCCCCGTGGTGCTATTTTGCGGGTGGAGGAGTGAGTAACCCAAACCAGCGACTTTTCCCCTGTGTTTCCTCTTACCCCGGAAGCAACCCTGCCGCCGCCAACCCTAACTTTATTTATCACCTAAAAGATGTAACCCGTAACGCGTACTGCGAAATTCGCGGCAAGCCGTAACCCGGCCCCTCTCCGGGCGAATCTAAGCGCGACTTCCGCCACATCTCCAGTTGTGAATTCTGGTGGATGCCGAACGCTGCCTACCAAACGGTGCCCGCGGAGAATTGGCAAGAGCAGCCGACGCACGCATCTCGGGATGAGGCGAGTGATGCTCTGATGGAGGCATTTGGCGGCGCCGAGTCCGAAAACGATAACGACTGGGTCGACGACCGCACGTCGGCTGCGCACGGCGAGCCACGCGCGGATTCGCCGCCAGTCGAAGCATACGCACGAACAAGAACGGTGCCGTCGCCCTGGCGGGGCCTGCTGAATCGCATCACGAATTACCAGAGCCCGGCCCAGCAGCGCCTGGACGGCGTTTTTGAAAACCTTGTTGCCAAGGACGAAGTGGAGGGCGCAAGCGCCGCAAATGCGGAAAGCCTTCCCGAAGACGATGATGATATTACACCGGCAGACCAACCGCCAAGCTACGAGGAAGCGTCGGCTGACGCCACGCCGTCGTACTGGGAAACGACCATCATGGCCACGAGTTGGGGCGACGAGATCATTGTTGGCGAGATGCCTGTCGGGTCAATTCTTCACTTCGCCTGGAACCTACTCATCAGCGTGGCGTTCAGTTATTTGGGGCTGCTTCTGACTTATCTATTTCATACCACGCATGCCGCGAAGGGCGGCTCCCTGGCCGGGTTCGGCGCGACGCTCATCCAGTCTAGCTATGACCTGCGGCCTACTGAGTCGACGCCTCCCGGTGCAGCGCCTCCAGAGTTCGCACCGTCGGACCCAAATAGCTTTGAGGACGGCCCACCAATAGGCTATGTACTGCATCCGACGGGGCAGCCCGCCACGCAACCGCAGCTCGGCGCCGACGAAGGAGAGCACAGCTCGTTCTTGGCGAACGTCGTCCTAATCTGCGGTATTGTGCTCGTTATCAAGGGTCTGTGCGACTACGGCTTTGCGCTGCGCATGCAGTCAGCTATTCTGAAACGCCAGCGCAGCCAAGAAGAGGTGGCGTCGCGAGCTCAGGAGGAGGGCCGCAGCGCCTACGAATCGGAGCGCCAAGAGCAAGCCGGCGAGTCAGCTGCGGCGCCAAGCGACGCAGCGTTCGTGCCGCCTGTCGAGCCCTAGCTGTACTGGCATTGTTTAAAATTATACAGGCATCTTCAACTATGATAATGCATTCCGTGACCGCATCAGGCCTTTGCGCAGCAGGCCTTTGTGCCACGGTCCCCAGACCGGACCTTAGTCCGCAGGCCTTAGCTTAGATCTCGCGGTCTTAGACCTCGAAGTCTTCGTCTGCGTCATCGCCGAGCGCAACATCGTCCAATTCGTAGTTTTCGTCCGTCGCCGGTACCTTTTGCCACCCCCTCGGCTTTGCCGAACGCGAGACGGCCGTCCAGATCCGGTTGCGGGCTGAGCGGCCCAGCAGCAAGTAGATGATGGCAGCTAGCCCGACGAGCAGAATTATGCCGCCCCAGAGGCGATGCGACCTGCTGTCCAACCGGTCCACCCAGTCTCCCTTGCCGCCATTCAGAGTTGGTCGCGCAACCGTGTCGGTCTGGCCAAACCTCCAGATCTTAGACCCTACGTTCTCGTGAATGCCAATTCGCTGCCCGCCATTCTTGGAAAGGTCGACGTCCGCATACAGTAGCGCCCGGCCCATCGTCCACTCCACGGGCGTTTCATCGATGCTGGGATCATACTGGATTGTCACGTTCGGTAGTGTGCCGAGCTGCTCGAGCACCTGCTGGGCGATCACGGCCTCGAGACATGCGGTGGTCTCGTCGCTGTCGTCGCCGTTACAAGACTTCTCAATAGCCTTCTCGTCTTTGTTGAACTTTGTGTAGTAGCTCTCAAAACCATTCACGGCGTAGAATGTGACGGGCTCCGTGACTGGTGTTACGCTTTCCAAGAGCGGTTGGAAAAAATCGCCAACTGCGCTGCGACACTGTGTGTAGTTTCCCGCGCCGTCGATGCCAAACAGTTGCGACCCACGCGGGAGACACGCTGCGATCTGCTCGGCCTCGAGACGGTCAACGAGATCATAGTAATCGGCGTGCAAGTCGGTGTAGAGCGCAGTGTTGTTCGCGGCGCGCAGCCCGAGCCGGTACAGATCCGTCTTCGTCTTGTCGGCGCTGAGATGAAATGCCATGTGCACGCCGGAGGGAGTCACATCGAGTACGCCAAACGCGCGCTGCGCATCGTCAAGTGTCCCTGCTAAGTAGTTCGCAGCCGTCCAGCTCAGAATGGCCTGCTGGTAGCCCTCAATCCATGATACATGCTTGGAGCAGTCCGATACAAGGTTTGAAGAGTGGCTTTTCACGAACTCGCATGCCGCTTGCAGCAGATTGTGCTGTGCCTTGTTGTCCATGGTGCGGAACGACCCCGAGCCGTACAGGTAGAGTGGCGTGCGCGCCAGTTGCTCTGGCGGTACGGTACTATTTACGAACTCAATTAGGGGCTGCAGCACTTCTGGTATTGTTTCCGGAGACGTGAGCCCCGACGCGCTCGCCCTCGACCACGCGGGACTGCCGTGCACACGCGGGAACGCGGCGCCTTCAACGAACCGGTCTTCATAGCGATATATGTCGACTCGCGAGGATGTCAGCGTCGTGTCAATGACCCCGATGTAATCCCAGGCAGTCTCATTATTGGGGTCAGCCCAGACTTCCATGGTCTTGACCGTAGGCAAGTCTGGGTTTATCTCACCGCCGCCGCCAAAACACCCTGCCTGCGGCAAGGGTTCCGAAATCGAACTCGAATCTGCGAGCCTGACTGGCGATGATGGTGACGTCATTTGCGGGGCTGGCCACGTTTCATGCTTGCGACGGGTTGAACTAGTGGCTATGGTCACCACTGTTAAGCGCCACGAGGACTCGTGTCTTTGTTCGCATTCACTGGAGTCGCAGCAGCGTTAACCGAGGCGACAGTCTCCAGTGACTGGGATTTGCGTCGCAGTGGTCGCAAACTAAATGGCGCCGCAGTTATAGTACACTTCGTGCATGAAGCCACATCAAGCGGCATTGTGGCCGAGTTGGTCTAAGGCGTCAGACTCAAGCTATTAGCTTCCCAGCGTAAAGTTGGGAGTATTCTGATCTCTACGGAGGCATGGGTTCGAATCCCATCGATGTCAAACCTTTTTTTGCCATCCTGGGCGATTCACGTCTTCTTTTTTCCTTGCTTCCAGTTTTTGCGGACAATCGATGCGGGCACTGATGTGTTTCCAACTAGTATTCCGCCGTCGCTGAGCATGAATCGACTTGTATTCAGCTGTACTCCCGTATCACAACCGGCAATGCACCCTTGCAATTGGAGACAGCGCGCGGGTCATGATTAGACTGAATATAATACCTTTTAAAAGTCCTACGGCATTTTTGTAACCGTTTCTAACTCAGGGCCGCCTAGGTTGATGGGTTCAGCTTTAAGCGCCCGCCTAAATGGTGGTCACACACCCTAGCCCGCCGCCGGTGATGAGATCCCAGCAGCACGTCTGCACTGCGGACTCGTACTTCGGCGGTTCTGAGACACGATGGTTCGCTTGAAGACGAGGTACCTGCTTTTCGAGATTTTGCATACGCAGCCAGGGCGTAAGGGCCCAGATGGCAAGCAGGTGCTCACGGCTGTACGGGGCTCCATCCAAGAATTCTTCGGCGAACTCGGGCTTGGCCGGTGTCTGGCTTCTCTAGTCCTGAAATACTACAATCAGAGCACGGCCACGGGCATATTGCGCATCTCGCGCGAGCAAGCGCCTATAGTCCAGGGCGCACTAACCTATATTCGAACCATAGATGGCGATTCAGTCGTAATACGAGTGACGCATGTCTCCGGCACCATCAAAAAGAGCGAGCAGCGGGCGCTACAAATCAAGCGCAGCGCTCTGTTTGCTCCTTCATAGGCATTTTTTACATATATACATTCGTTAAGTCGTTAAGGCGTATGAAAAGACCTAATAAATACTACTGCTCCTCGAATTCTACGGGCCTCAGGCCGTCCAGGTCATCGTTGGCCGCGGATTTCGCAGCTGGCCGGAACGAGCGGTGTCCTTGGCCTTCAAAGAGCGGCCTGTCGTACACATCATGCCTTCGCTTCGATTTATGGAACAAACGCGAGTCGAAAAGGTCAGCGTCGTCGTTGCCCTCGCTACCTGCCACGTCACTTGCATGCGTAAATCGTTCGCTATCTGCAGGAGTTCTACTGCGCTTCTGCCCCGAGGCAGCCTTCGACTTCTGCGCCAGCAGTTTGAGTTTCAGCCGCTGCTGCGACGCGAGCTCGGAAGCCGCCTGTTCCTCTGCTTGACGCTTCGCCTCCTGCTCGGCACGGAACTCCGTGTCGGCCGCCGAGAGCGCCGCTGCCATATCGTTGTGTTTCGTGCTTGCTGTCTTCGCGAGGTGCTTATCAGCAGCTGCGCGCTTGTCGAGGTCAATGATGTATCCGCGAGTGTTTTTCCAGTTGGACACGCTGGCCGGTACGAGCCATTCCTGCTTTTCTGCGGCGCTAAGCTTCGGGTCCTGCCTCAGTATGGGCGCAGCCGTCTCCGGCGTCACGGGCGTGACCTTGTGTTCCTTCCTAAACTTGTGGCGCGGCGGCTCGAGCGGGTCATTTTGCTGCTCCACTATTCGCAGCGTCTGACTCGTGTCGCCCGTAGTCCGGTACTCAATGACCTGGCTGCGCGGGGCTTCTGCAGCCTCTCCGTTTTTCGTCGCAATGAGAGCTTGCAGCGCCTCCTGCGTATACTGCAATTGATCCTCGCGCTCAGCCGCACTCGGTCGGGATAGATCAAACTCTTTTCGCCTAGTTGCCAGTGTCTGCGGCGCCGTCCGCGCTGCTCGCGTAAACTGCACGGTGCTCTGCGTCTTTGCCGGCGGGAGCAGGTCGTTTATGGATACCATGATCTCTGCAAATTCCTATTGCTTCCGAGCTGCGTCTGTGTGAATGCGGCGTGCCCACGAATATAAGACTGAACGGCGAAAATTTGGAAGCCCTGTGGTATGCGCGGGCCGGGCGCAATTTGAATGCCTGGCGAAACTAGAGAATGTCGGAGCTGGCCTAACCCGAGGCGCGCGGCCTACTCGGCCTGCTTGGCCCGTGTCAGACAGGCACCCCTCCCTCCAGTGTTGCTGATAAAGCATACAGGTTGAAGAGACGCTCATGTGTTCTTCTTTCTACCTGTACATAGTGACCAGTAAATTTCTACGGCTCTTTTTTTTTCCCGCTTCTACATTGCGATTGCCTGCTTTGCGCGCTTGCTTAATATATATCTCATGCAGGATGCTGCGGCCGCGTGTGCAATGTGCGGCGGGAGAGGCAGGTGGGAGGTGGAGGAGACGCGGACCCGTGACCTCTGACAAAATTGCAGAAAAGGACCTGATATAAGTTTGCAACGGCTACACCACCGATTCACACTGCCGAAAATGAGCGAGGTGAACACCAGCACCTGCCGGTTTTACGAGCAGAAATACCCCGAGATCGATGATCTCGTCATGGTGAACGTGAAGGAGATCGCCGACATGGGCGCGTACGTGAAGCTGCTCGAGTACGACGAGATTGAGGGCATGATTCTACTGAGCGAACTGTCGCGCCGGCGCATCAGGAGTATCCAAAAGCTAGTCAAGGTCGGCCGAAACGAGATCGCAGTTGTTCTGCGTGTCGATAAGGACAAGGGCTACATCGACCTGTCGAAAAAGCGAGTCACCCCTGAGGAGGCTGCAAAATGCGAGGACCGCTACAACAAGTCCAAGGCCGTCCACTCGATCCTGCGGCACATCGCAGAGAAGTACCAGGTTAGTCTGGAGGGCCTGTATGAGCGGTTTGCGTGGCCTCTGGCCCATAAGTATGGCCACGCCTACGAAGGGTTTAAGAGCGTCATCACCGATCCTAAGGCCGCGTTCGAAGGCATCGACATCACGCAGGACGAGATACACAACGAGCTTGTGAGCCAGATCAAGCGCAAGTTGACTCCGAACCCCATCAAGGTTCGCGCCGACGTCGAGGTCACTTGCTACTCCTACGAAGGCATCAACGCGGTGAAGAAGGCGTTGGCCGCTGGCGAGGCCACTAGTACCGATGTCGAGGAGCCCGTGTCTGTACGACTTGTTGCCGCACCATTATTCGTCATCACGAACACGTCTATTGACAAGCAACGGGCGCTTGATGCCGTAAATGTGGCTATCGAGGCCACGCGCAAGTCGATTCTGGAGTCTGGTGGTGAGATCACTGTGAAGATGGCTCCGAAGGTCGTTTCGCAGAATGATGATGATGAGCTTAACCGCATGCTGGAGCGGTCGGCGCTCGAGTCGAAGCTTGTTGACGGTGACGACGATGATAGCGAGGTCGAAGACGAGTAAGATTCTACTGTTTTTATTAATTAGCATGAGCAATAGCTACCTTTGAAGAGCTTCGTTTTACCAAGGAAAACGACACATGGGCTCCAGACTAATTGTATCTGGTCTCTGTCTTTGGGGACGACGGTCACCGAGGAGGAAAGTGGCGCATTTGTACACAGCCTTAACATGGCCACATCGACTAGTGTAGCGATCTTCCAGTGAAGCTAATGTGAGGAAATGATGTATTTTGCTCGAAGTTTCTTGCTACATGATTCAACAGAGTTGTACTGGACTAGCACACGCGCCACTGAAAACAAGGATCCATACGCGTGGCATGATGTACTGGACTATGGCTACGAACAGAGAACCTACATAGCCGCTGCGTCCTAATGCAGACCTAATCGTGAGCTCATAGACGTTTGACGCACAGTTACGCTATTGCCTCGCTCCTGTGAGGGTTTGAATAAACTCTACAAAGTTAAGGCCACGGGCAGAGGATGCCCGTAGTAGACAACTAAGGATGAGGGGAGCTCTAATAACTCTCTTTGTCGTTTTAATCGGCACAATTGGCTACGAGCTGCTCACTCCGAATCTTCTTCCTCATCCTTGAATTTTGGTGGCGTGGTGGTCTCGAAATCCCTGTAGTATGAGCTATCCGGCAATGATCGGTGTGCATGGAGCCCTCTGAGGTCCAAGTATTCGGGACTCAGTTCGCTAAGCTTCTTCACGCCAAGCATTTTCATACCCGCACCGATCTCGCTCCTCAAAATGGTACAGAGCTTCTCGACGCCTTCTTCACCATAAGCCGAGTTCGCATACAGAAACAGTCTACCCAGGCCCACGCCTTTGGCGCCAAGCGCAACTGCCTTGAGGATATCGGTTCCGCGACGTACACCGCCATCAATATACACTTCGATTTTGTCTTGCATGTCATTCTCGCGAAGCAGCTCCATGGAGTCGTGAAGGACCTCAATCGGCGCTCGCGAGTAGTCGAGTTGTCTGCCGCCATGATTGGAAAGAACGACGGCCTTCAGCCCCTTTTGCGCTGCAAGAAGCACGTCATCAGCCGACTGAACTCCCTTCAACACTAAAGGCACGTTCGTGCGCTGCTGCCATCGCGCGACGCTATCCCAAGTCACTGGATGCGCCGCTCCATACACAACGTTTTTTGAAAGGTCCTTGGACCCTTCCGAGGCTTTGCCAATGCCCTGTTCCGCGCGCAGCTTCTTGTCCTTCTCGCGATTGCCGAGCTCCGGGGTGTCTACTGTCACGAAAATCGCCTTCGCACCAAGCTTTGTTGCCTTGTCGATAAGATCCGTTGTGGCTTCTTCATCAGAAGAAGTGTATAGCTGGAACCACTGCGTCTGTCCTTTGACCTGTGACATGATTTCCTCCAGAGGCATAGAAGCGTAGCTGGAGATCATCTGAATGATGCCTGCATTGCCGCAACCGCGTGCGATTCCGAACTCACCATCATCAGGGTTACCGAGCCTGGCTTGAGCCGCAGCAGAGCAGTAAAACGGCGCTGCAGTCTCAGCGCCCAGCATCTCCGTAGAAACATCAGTCGCATTCACATCGCGGCAGACGCGCGGCTTGAAGTAGATACGACCAAACGCATTGTGATTCTCACGGTATGTCACCATGTCGTCCGCTCCACTCGAATAGTACGCCCACGCGCTGGGGCTCAGCATGCGCTTTGCAACGTACTCAAAATCACTGGCATTGAAGATCATTGACAGGTCAGGGATCTGTTCCATCAATGCATCGCGGTCGTAGCCCTCTTGCTCAGTAACATCGCCAGCGTCCTCCATGTCACCGTCGAGTTCCCCAACGTGTTTGTCTTGCGGTAGCATCTGGTCGGGAAGATTGGCGGCGTGGTGGTGGTTGAAGATTTTGGAAGCATTTTTGCCAGCATACTGGATGAGAATGTCTTTGCCTCCCGGGTGCTTTTCCTGGAACTCGGTTAAATCGTACACCTTGCCGTTGGCGGTCACCCACAAGTCATCGGGACTGTTGTGCTTCTCGAGTTCGGCCGGCGTGATTTTCGTGCGTTGCGCAGCATAGGCTGCTGTACCTCCACCCAGCGCAAATAGCGAAAGCCCGACAACCCCTGCAGCGCGCCCAAAAAGGCGACGCGATCTCTGAGCTTTCAAGATTCTAAACATAAAACGGAACGATTGTCTCTGTTCAACAACGATATGTGTTCAAACAGGCGGATGCGCAACCCTAGTCGGGGTATAATGTGCCGGATTGAATGATCGCTGCTGCAGAAGCAAATGGCGCCTCGGTTCGTTTCATTTAAAAACGAAATCCGTAATATTCTTGCCGGCATTGTATGTTATCCTATTGTGAGCAGGACCTGTGTCCAAGTGCGTCACCTAGTATCACAAACGACGTTGTGCTTGCGTTTCCATGGGCCTCTATCGCATGCGGGCGAGGTCATACGCGGATAAATAAGAGAGTTCATTGGTCAATAGCAGCATCGTCAATTGCTCGATAGCACTTCCTGCACAAGGTTTTGGGCGAGGGTACGGGCTCGGAACGGGCGGGCTATGAACAAGAATCAACGTCGACACGGCTGAGTCTTTATTGGCAGTATCGGGCCACTCTCTCGAGTCGCGCCGCGCCCTAGCCCAACAAGCGGCCATGGCTCTAGTGGCAGTTAGTTCCATCAACCTGGAGACGCGTTAGCCCCTCAGCGTCCAACGGATGACGAACGAGCGATTCGTATTGGCCCGGGCCTCGGAGCTTCAGCAAGACCTGTCTGCACCCGAGGGGAAGAACCCGAAGGCTCGTAAGGCAGCGCTTAAATGCGTCCTGGCGAATATGACTGTGAATAACCATGAGATGCTGGCCTTGTTTCCGGAGATCCTGCGCTGCATTAAGTCGCCGGATGTTGAGGTCAAAAGGATGTGCTGCCTGTACTTAGAGACGTATGCGAAGGCGCGACCGCAACAGGCTGCAGAGGCAATGAAGCAGCTCTCTTCCGAAGCATCAAACAAGTCATCTCCAGCAGTGGTTCGCGCCTTGGCATTGCGCACTCTGAGCAGTATACCTTCTAAGGCGTACTTGCAAACAACGGCAGCGCTGATACCCGATGCCATGCGCTCACAAGATCCCTACCTTCGCAAAACTGCATGCATGGCCATAGCTAAACTGTGGGCAGTAGATCAAGGCGAGGTTGAAGCAAATAACCTCCTTGGATACCTGAATCGATCACTGGTTAGTGAAACGTCACCTTTGGTAGTAGGCGTGGCTGTGCAGTCGCTCATGGACATCACTGAACATTCGCAAGACATGCAATTTGTTGTAGACTACCCCACGTCAATGCGGCTCGCTTCAATGCTTGTTGATTGTCCTGAGTTCTCGCAAATTTCGATTCTTGCAGCCCTGGGCAGCTTTGTGCCTCAAAGCGCTCAAGAGGCTCAGCGTCTGGCAGACATTGTGGCGCCAGCTTTACACCATGCGAACTCTGCGGTTGTTCTGGGCGCGAGCAGGCTCTTACTTATGCTGGCACACTACAACGCGGAGCTTGCCGAAACGATTCCTCCGCAGGTGTTCGGCCCTTTACTCTCGCAGTTGTCTCGGCCGCCGGAGATTCAGTATGTCATTCTTCGCAACATATATTTGCTGCTCCAGACAGTAGATTCTGAGGTTCTCCAAAAGATCCGCATCGCACCCCAGTCCTTCTTCTGCAGGGCAAGCGATCTTTCCTACATCAAAACGACAAAGATCGACACCTTGGCTACCTTAAGCACCGAAGCGAATTACAAGCTCGTGCTCAAAGAGCTGTATGAATTCGTGAAATTGAAGCCAGATGACGCAGCTAGGCAGCGTTCCATCGCCGCTATTGGCCGCATAGGCGTGAAATTGAGGATCGCCGCACCGGATTGTGTGCACATGCTGCGCAGTGTCCTGAGTGAGCCAAAGGCAATTGTTTCCTTAACCCAGATTGTCCGACGCTATCCTAACGAGCTAGGGCTGGTTGATGAGACTCTTCGTGAATTGTGGACTCTTGACTTGCCTGTGCAGAGTGAAGGTCGAAGCGCTTATCTGTGGCTGATTGGAAGGTTTCCAACTAGGGCCGGTCGTGCAGTGGAGCGGCTAGAGGCTGTTATAGACCAATTTGATACCGAGTCGCTGGAAGTGAAACTTCTGCTACTTACGGCTTGCGCTAGAGTGTTTCTGGCAACCCCCCAGGCGGCTCGCACAATCGTGCCACGTGTGTTCGAAATTGCTACTGTTAAGGCATCAAACCCCGATCTGCGTGATCGCGCTTTTATTTATTGGCGTCTGCTGGCAAAAAACCCGAATCAGGCTCAGTCGATTATAGCTGACGTGGCGCCTCCCATTGCTGGAGAGGAGTGTCTGTTTGACTATAATGAGCTTGAACAGCTCGAGCTCTCACTGGGGTTCCTATCCAGCATCTATGTTAAGCCATCGGACCAGGTGTTTCGTATGGGCATATCGCGGCAGCTGAGCTCCTCGCCAGCATTGCTTCCTAGAAAACTGGACAAAAGACTGCATAGTACTCCGAAGCAGCCTCGTCCAGATGTGCTTGAGCCGATGATGACCTCAAGCTCGTTCCCTAAACAGCCGTCGTCTAGACCTGTTGCTCCGAGTAGACAGCGAAATGGCACGTTCAGCGAGCAGTTTGAAAATCTTAACATTCACTCCTCACAGCCAATCGAGGAGGATCAAAATGAACGACTCATTGACATCTGAAGCGGCTATGCTGCTGCCAAAACAAAGAAAGAGAAAAGAAGGGAGAAAGAAGAGAATCGTGCATTCTTCGCCAAGGTATTTATTTCCATTTATTGAAGCCTTATTGTTGTTAGTATTATTACTATTGATGAGGTGCCTAAATACGGGATTTGTCGCTGCTTGCTCTCTTTCTTTGTGAAGTGTGTGGGCGCGTTGAGTTCCTTGTGCCGCTTGTTTAGATTGTCCATGAACAAGGTGACCATCAATCCCATTCAGGATCCACTGATATGACGTTTAGATAAATTAGAGCGATACTCGTCTAGGCAACAAAAAATGGAAAATAGCGTTTGGTGATAACGGCTACAAACTTGCGAAGCCGATCTGGAGCTAAATTGGATCCAAGCAGGCCTCATTTTTGTTGTCCGGGTCATCTAAAATCGCTGACTGTTGCGCTTCAAGCCCTCCAGTACGAAGCGAACCATGCCCAGTATGCGCCTCTACTGGCACAACAGTAACGATCTCCTGCCTTGGCAGGTTTGGCTCTGGTCCTTGGGGAATGTCGTCAATACTCTTGCCGATCAGTAACCTGAGAATAACTTGCGCTCCTCTTTTCGAAATCACGGCGTTATGCTCCACACAATTCCCCATGCATACGCACCCCATACAGCCATCCGCACAGGGGCATTTATCGATAGTTTCACTAGCACGATCGATGATTAGGCTGACATGATTGAACGCAGCGCGCAGAACTCCGTTGCCATCGCGTCCTCCGTATTTCTCATAGAAGATCAATCGGGCCGGGCGCTGTCTGAGCGTCTGCTTGCGTGCAAACTCCTTTTCGGGAGCTTTACATTCAGTACCTGTATCACCGGGTGACATGGACGTGAACAAAGGCAGGACGGTTATTATTGCATGCTCAGCAGCGTGTATCGCGCCCGCGATATGATGCTCCCTCGCTTGCAAAATGCTGAGAAGATAGTGTTGCAGATTGATCCATATGCCATACTTGAATGATATGCTTGGAGGAATGTTCACATCCACGTTGTCAATGATCTGATTGAGTTCATTAACCTTGAAGTAACCGAACACAACATTGGTAACCTTGATCGTTCCAGCATTTACGACCGTTGACTGAGAGCCTTCCACTGCACTCACGAGGCTCTTGTTAATGGGATCAACGTCAGTGTAGTCTCGCTGCCTAGTGATCCATTTTACGGTAGTTCGCTGAACTTTCGCATACAATAGGTCAGCATCAAGATGTACTACCAAGTACGGCTTTCCCTGATGGATAAAGATGGCTCCTTCGTAAAGGGTAAAGCCCACCCGCTCGAACTCGACTCGCTCTATCACCCTATTTGACTTCGCATCGACAACCATCGTATCCCTCCTCTCATCGTCCGCCTGACGGATGTTAATGTCAGGCTTGACCGGATACACTAGAAGCCCTTCAGCCGTCTCCTCTAGGCTAGCCACTTCAATTTGAGGGCTGCGGGGAAAAAACTGAAGGTCTGCAGGTTCTAAGGGAAGTTCATAAGCAGCGCACTGGATATGACTGCGCACGATGGAGTCATGAAGCATTATTGGATTGCGTGGAATAGGACTGTGGATTACCTTCTGAGGATCGAAGGCATACGCCTGGTTCAGCCCAGTTCCGTCGGCAACGTATACAACGAGTGAATCGCGCTGACGCCTTCCAACACGACCAACCTGTTGTCTAAAGCTAGATATCGAATGAGGGAAGCCAACAATTACTGCGGCGTCAAGGTTCCCGATATCTATGCCGACCTCGAGAGCAGTTGTGGAAACTATACCTCTCAGATTCTGACTGAACATCATGCTTTCGATCCGCCGCCTATCTTCCTTTGAGTAGCCGCCTCTGTAGCCCATTACAAGGTCTTTAAGCTCGGGATCCGTATCGTAAATGGCTCGGAGTAGAAGTTCACATTCACGTCGGAATCGACAGAACGCAATGACACGAAGGTTATTCCTAACCATTCGTATTATGAGCGGCGCCGCTTCCTTGATTGGATGAAGACGACCACTGCTGGGATCTTCTGGGGCCACAAAGTCCGGCGTGCAAAAAACAAACCGTTTAGCACCAGAAGGAGAGCCATCGTCTTCACTTGTTAGTTCCAAAATGTCACCCTTCGGAAAGCCAGATAAAGTAGCCATCAAATCTGCTGGCTCTGCGACAGTAGCAGAACAGCCAATGTACTGACACGGCTCCGCCCCTATTTGGTGACATATTCTCCTAAGCCTTCGTAGCACCATAGCAACGTTCGCTCCAAACACGCCGGCGTAATAGTGCATTTCATCAATGACGACGTAGCGCAGGCCACTAAAGAACCTCACCCAATGTTTCCAGTTCGGCAAAAGCGTAGTGTGTAGAATGTCAGGATTCACAAACAATACACGCGCATTTCGTCGCACGACATCGCGCTCTTCCCACTCCACGTCTCCATCGAAAGCATAAGCAAACTGGTGGCCTTGTTCCTTATAAGCACGAAGCTGATCCTGTGCGAGGGCCTTAGTGGGGTAGATGAACATTGCTGTCGCCTCTTCGGTTTGGTCAAGCGCGTACTGCACGGCACTGTGAAAAATAAGCGACTTTCCCGACGCCGTAGACGTACTAACAACAAGGTGCTGCTGAGGGTTGTCGAGCAAATGAAGAAGAGCTCGGCTTTGATGCTCATAGAGCTTGTCAAACTTCTTCGAATTCATTAGCGGTACTAACGGCCCAGGCACGGGTCCGTAGCGACCTTCTCTAGCGGGCAGTGTTTCCTCAGAGCAGACATTCTTCAGTCCAGCGCAGAGCTCGTCAAACATATGCCTCGGCTCACCAGAAGCGATTGCATCTGCTTGAGGCAGCATCGGTTGGTTCAGCTCACCCTGGTCCGGCAGGCACACCATCGCCAGCGCCTTCAGATCATCTAGCGTACCTCTTCTCGCCAAAAACTGGTCAAGCACAAGCTTGAACCGGTCAATGCGACCACGGATGGTCTTTTGTAGTTCTTCGAGTTTGCGTTTGCGAGCTCGTTTATCATTGAAGGCGAACACTAACTTCTGCGTGGGAGCATCACCAAAGACTGCATCAAACGGAGTATCCTGATACTCAAAGGTGACCTCGTCCGGTAGAAGATATTTGAATTGGGCAAGATCGATTAAATCTAGGCCAGCATTCCGCAGTTGTGCGGCCTCGCATAAATGTTCCTGAGAAGCTAAAAATGTTGCCAAGCAGCAAGCCTTGTGGAATTTTGCCTCGAGGGCCTCTGCCATTTTTGGCTGATCCGACGCCAGGGCTGCGCGCGAACTCAACTGCTATGAATTTTGTTATGGTACGCGTATGGCGGTGGCAACTGTACAGCAGCAGAGGGCGCGCTCCTAAATTGAGCTCAGCGCGATGTAGCCGTATCACGCGTCGCCGTTGGTCACAAAACGTAATCCGTACTGACCGCCGTCGCGCTTAACCTCCGCTACGATGCTCAAAGCACCAGCCTCTGTGTCGTTTGTGCAGCCGCTGATCGCTCGCGGCACTGAGCTCCGCAATGCAGAGCCCATTATGGCATACCTCTGCTTTTATAGTGCCGTGAAGCAGGTGTTGGGTGGGAAATTACATCAAAGCGACTCTGAGGTGTCTGATTTCGCCACAAACTTGCTCACCGAGCTAGAGCAAATGAAGTCTGCTAGTAGTCTTCAAAGCGAGGATGCCAAGTCCATAATTGACTCGGACGAAGCTTCGCTCGCGTACGTGCAAAACTTCGCGGCCAATGTGTTCACAAAGGTGCAAGCGGCGGTGGACCAACTAAACGTCACAAAGGCCACAGGCATAGGGTTTATCGCCGCCTCCACGTTCCTAGCCCTCGAGCAGACGTGGGTCCCGCTCTCGCCAGAGACTTCAGACAAGATAAAATATGCGAAGTACCAAGCCGCAAGAATCCTGGGCGCAATCAAGAAGGGTGAGGATCCGAATGACCAGTTCAGGCTCGAGGCAGAGCAGGCATTGTCGGTTGAAGCCGGCGAAGAGGAGGCTGCGGGCGAGGCTCAAGCCGCAGCGGCGGACACGGAAAATCATTTTGAAGAAAGCAAGGGCGTCGATAGGGAACTTAGAAAAAGTGAGGAACCAACATTTCCTACCGAGCGTCAAGAGCCCACCGAGCCTACTGAGCCTATTGAGCCTACTGAGCCCGTTGAAGATGTAGACGCCACAAGTAGCGAATTGCGGTTACCGGCGGCCCCACACGATGATCCTTCAAATGATTTAGAGCTTCCTGGTCCGCCTAGAGAAGATTTGGATAAAGATCTTACGCTCCCCGGTGCCCCTAATGATCAACCAGAGGGTAATGTGTCTCCGCCTGCTGTGCCTCCGAAGCACAAGCAGGCGAGTCCACCCGCAAAGCCGGCTAAAAAGCCCGCAGAGCCCAGCGTGAAACCTATTTCTCAGGCCGCACCCGTGCCGGGAAAGCAACGGCTGAGCCCGTCTGAGATTATGGAGTTGACAAAAACGACGGCTAGCGCGCAAAAGCACGCAAAATACGCGATTTCGGCCCTCAATTACGATGACGTCAAAACAGCCATTGGGGAACTGGAGACGGCGCTGAGCGCGCTGAAGTTGTATGAAACTACGCATGGCTGAAGAAGTAAGATCGCGGCGAGCATGCTGAGCTTGCGAGGTTGTATCCCCCAAAAGAGAGGGAATCGAGGAGCAAGTTGGCCTCCTACGCCTATTCCGTTTAATGAAAATTATCGTGGGTTAAAACTACTTCAGATTAATGAATGTTGAGGGAGGTTCTCACATAAATGCAGTCGCAAACCGCTGAGCCCCCGGTTTCGCGAGCGCGCAACGGGTGGACTTTGTGAATTAAGAACCAAATATTTTTCAGTATCATAATAACAATTCAGCTTTTAATTTCTTCCACATCTGCGGTCATTTGAATTAGCGTTGTTGCGTTGTTTACGCGTCCCACCGCTGCTGACACAAAGCACACCCAAAGTTATGTACATATAAATAACCACACGCCTCACACGTGTGGAGGGAACTATAGCTGCCATGCCAGTGTTCGACGCCAAAATCATTCCTGCGGACGCCGTTTCCGGACTTAAACAGGGCTACAAGCTGCGCCCCTTAGATATACAGGACTACGAGAACGGAGTGCTTGATGTCTTGGCCGTGCTGACCACCGTAGGTTCGATCTCGCAGGACGAGTTTCGGGCGCTTGTGGAGCACTGGAGTGCCCAGCGCGGCACCTACTTCCCCGTAGTAATCACTGATTTGGACCAGAGGGTCGTAGCCTGCGGGACGCTCATTGCGGAGCGAAAGCTCATTCATTCTTGTGGCCTCGTTGGTCACATTGAAGACATTGCGGTCGCCAAAGACCAGCAGGGCCTAAAATTAGGGAAACATCTGATCCAGTGCCTTTCCGCTATCGGCAAGGCCGTAGGATGCTACAAGGTGATTCTGGACTGCGACGAGAAAAATGTGGGCTTTTACGAGAAATGTAACTATAAACGGGCCGGTGTCGAAATGGAGATTCGGTTCTGAGAACAGATTCAAATTAGATAGGTTTAAACAACATCAACTACTGACGTTACAATACATTACTTGCTTGTGTCAAGGATCTTCGTCACCTTGCCAATGGCAATGGTCTGGCCCTGGTCGCGCAGCGTGAAACGGCCCAATTGCGGCGTGATGGCAAACTCCTCAACACACACGGGAGCTGCTGCCTCGAGCACAGCAATGATCTTCATGCCCTTCTTTGCATAAGCTGGCGGCTTCTTCGACTTGCGGTTCGTGCCCTTCTCGAGCTTGTGCAGCAGTTCTGTGAAGGTGACTTCCTCAACGGCCGTGTGGACGTGCATGACGCACGAGAATCCGGACGTCAGGATTGACTTAATATCAACCAACGCAACCTGGGCCTCGAAGCGCGTCACAGCGCTGATCGGATTCTTGGCCGACGTGAGCACGTTTCCAATCTGAATCGCCTCCTCGTCAATACCCTTCAACTTGATCTTGACCTGCTCACCAACAATGGCGCCGTTGATCTCTGCTTCGGACTCGTTGTAGATGGCGGAGACTTCGACGGGCGTCTTTCCAGGCATCATAACCAGGGACGTGCCCTTGCGCAGCGTGCCGGCCTCAATCTTGCCCTCGACCACCGTGCCAAGGTCCTTCGCCTTGGAAGACACAGGAAGCATGAATGGGGCCGAAAGCTTGCGGTTCTCAACGGGCAGGTTGTCGAGCCACTCAAGCAGGCTCGGGCCCTCGTACCAAGGCGCCACATCCTTGGGCACGCGGTCCTTCAGACCAGCACCCGTATATCCGCTCACGGGCATGAACGTGACCTGCGAGTAGCCGGTGGCCTTTAGGAACTGGCCAAGCTTGCTCGTGCACTCGTCGTAGCGCTCCTTCGACCAGTTCACAGTCGGGTCGTCCATCTTATTCACAACAACGACGAGACGGTCCACGCCTTGCGTCTTGGCCAGAATGGCATGCTCACGCGTTTGACCGCCCTTCTCGAAGCCAGTCTCGTATTCACCGGACCGTGCACTAATGACGAGAATGCCCGCGTCAGCCTGGGACGCACCGCCAATCATGGAGGGCACGTACATCTTGTGGCCAGGCGCGTCGAGAATCGTGTAGCGGCGCTTTTCCGTCTCGAACACGGCGCGGCCGACCTCGATCGTCTTGCCTTCGTTACGCTCCTCCTTGTTCGTGTCCATGACCCACGACAGGTACCAGCCCTGGCGGCCAGCCTCCATGGCCTCGCGCTCATACTTGTCAATTGTGCGCTTGTCGACGCTGCCCGTGAGGTACAGCAGGTTGCCACCCATCGTCGATTTGCCGGCATCGACGTGGCCCATGAAGATGATTGACAGGTGCTCTTTCAGACCCTCCTCGCCGAACATATCCTGCACAACTTCCTGGTCCATCTGAGCCTGTTCCTTCACAACCGCGTCAACATCCACCGCCTCAGGAGTCTTCGCCTTTGTCTGCTTAGACTCGGACTTGGACTCGGACTTAGATTCCACCTTCGGTTCAGGCTTTTCGGCGGATGCCTTCGCCACGGGCGCCGTGCTCACCGGCTTAGATTCAGGCTGCACCTGTGCATCGGCCGCAGCCGCCGGCTCCGGCGTAGCAGCGGTCGACTCCGCGGATGGCGCCGGTTCCGGTTCTTGGGGCTCTGAAGCGGCTACCGGCGCCGCAGGCTCGGGCTTCTTGCCCAGCGAGAGCACCTTCTTTGTCTTCGCGCCGCCACCACGCGTGTTCAGGCTCGCGTCACCGCCCTTCTTCTGAAATTGGTCGAGCGTCACCGTCTGCGGCTGCGGAGCCGCTGGCTCCGCCGGGGTCTGTGTGGGCTGCGCGTAATTCGAAAAGTCCTGGTATGCAAACGAGCTGTTCGCGCCCGGCGTGAACGTGGGCTTGAAAGCAGCCTGATTGTTGAAGTTGAAGTTAAATTTCTTCTTCGGCTTCTCCTCACCGCTCACGGTGGCCTTGTCTTGAAGGTTCTTCGCCAACTCGTCAGACATTGTTGTGGGTTACGAACGATTCCACCCGAAACCTTCGACTGCTATTTTTTTCAGCGCGTTGGCCTGATTATGTTATCCACGATACGGAGCATGCGGTGGTGCAGGGGAAAAAGATTGGCGGCGGCACCGTTACGTAGATAATAGACCTTCTAAGGGACATGAATGCTCCAAGTCTTTTTATTTTATTTTATTTTAGTCTGCTTTTTGAGGCATTAGTACTCTATAATGCGAATAAATAATGAAAGTGCTAATGAAAACAAGTGCCGCACACATACACGTAAACAAAAGGAAACGCCGGCAAGCGAAGAGCTGCTGGCTTCTGGCTTCTGGCGTCCTGTATAGCGTGATTTTTCAGCGCGTATGCGATGCTGAGAAGCAATGCAAATAGTGCAACGGAGGAAGTAACTGCTCAAGGCCACTAATGGCTGGCAACAGATAATGGTCAATCAAGTCAGGAACCTAAATCCATAACGGGAAAGACCGACCGGCTTCACAGAAGCAGGCTCCACAGCACTAAGTGCCGACTGCAAACCATCAGTATAGACTACTCAGCTCGGGCATGGCCTGCACCGAGGAATAGACTTCGCCAGTGTCGTCCTTTACCTCCCCGTCCTCCTCCTGCTCCGAAGTTTTCTTTAGCTCGGGCTTTCGTTTGCGAATCTCGGGGCTGGTCTTTGTAGAAGAGCGCAGAATGCTTCCCACAAGCTCCTCGCGGTCAATATCGGGTGCGGGACTCGGACCACGGCCCGCGCCAGTAACCAGCGGGGCCAGCGCACTCATACTGGCGTCAAGGTCTTGAGAAGAAGTCGACAATAAGCTGTGGTGAGGCATCGATGGGATTGCTGGATGCCTGCTCTGGCCTAAACTCCCGGGACCCTTCGTCTCGTCCGTGAGCACGCCTATGAACGGCGCATTACTTGCGTGCCCAACGTTCGCCACGGCCGCTGTGGACTCGCCGCCGGCATTTGCCTCGGCAGCGGCCGCATTGTTCCCCGCTGGGCTATTATACAGGGCTTCGCTGTACGGCTGGCTCAGAAAGCCGGCTTCGTACTGGAATGCGGGCACGCTGAGGTACCCGTCCGGCTGCCCATAGCGGCCAACCTGCTCGAGTCCCAAGCCGCTCATAGAAGCGACAGTTGACGCCTCTACAGAGTTCTCTTTTGAATACGACGAAGACGAGCCAATTGGATCGTACGGATTGAAATCGTCTTTGGGGCCTAGGCGCGAGGACGCGAGCACTGAAAGCGGTCGAGGGCCGGCTGGGACCGGCTTTTCTGAGGGCGCTGCCGGTGAGCGCCCCGGCGGCGAGTCTGTAACGGTTGCTGGTGTGGCCGTAGATGACGCGGTGCTATAATCGGTGCTTGATTCGGCGTCCAGCGGCGGCAAGAGCGAGCCGTCAGTGAACTCCACCCTGATGCCTTGCTCGAGCTGGAGTGCTCTAAGGTCCTTTGGCGTAATGACCGTTTTTTCGTACCGAAACTGGCCACAGGGGCAGTGCGTGGAAACGCCTCGACCAGACTTGCCCTGCTTTCCCTTACGACAATGGCTACAATGCGTTGCCGGCCTGCCTTTCTTTTTTATCATGGTCAACGGTTTATCTACATGGTTGCATCCAGACACTCGGTGGCCGCGAATGCACTGTTCGCAGGCGTACTTACTGCCGTCGATGACTACCATTGCGGTAGAAATTTAGCGCGAAGTACGACGTCAGAAGCCAAAGGTAGAATTTCCTCGTCGGGCCTTGCTGTGAACTGAGCGTATTAGTGGAATGAAGGCTGTGGAGAATCGAGAAGCTTCAAGCGTAGGCCATTTGCCTGGGCCATGCGAGCTCAAGGTAAGGTACAATGAAGAGTTGATTACTCGGACGCACCGCGGTGGGGCGCCTAACCCTGGTCTGGGCGTGGATTTTGTCTCGAGCGTGTAAATAATACACAGGGTTGCGTTTATGCGCGTCACCCTCGTGGCCGCGGGTGGAGTTTGCTGCAAACCATTACCTGGGCGTGGCGGTGAAGAGTCCTAAATTATTCATGGAAGCTTGTTCCACGCATGTGCCTTAAATCGGCCGCAAGTATTTCGGTCGTGTTTTGGGCGGTGGCTGCCCCATATACCTTGGACCAGTGTGGAAGGTATCAATCAATCTGTATCGACTCGTGGTACGGTATGGCCATGTACGGTTAATCACGCGTCGCGTACGTATGCCTTACAGAGCAGCCGCATAGACGGCTCAGCGCCTATGCGGCTCATGTCGCTGCAAGTGGTTTGCGTATACGGCAAATGCATAAAGTAGTCTCCAGCTGTGGCGCATGTGTATTAGTCAAAGCAACCCTAGGTTTTAGTTCTTCGGCGAATGCAGGGTAGCCAGGGCAGCGCGTCACATGCCCGTGTTTGTACAACAGGCAGCGAAGATCGCTGCTGTCGTGCACGTACTTCATGCGAGCATGCAGTTTGCCAAAGAAGGTTACCCCGTAGGTCGATGTTCGCGCTCAAAGAACGCCGAGGAACTTCGTAATCTGCGGCCTGCGCGGCAAGCGAATGGTCCTCTTCTTCACGCAGAACGCCCCGAGTAGGGATCTCGTGATCTTGCTGTTGTCTTCATTTCATGTACTGTCCAGGTGCCGCAGGACTAGACCCTCTCTCACGGCTGAGACACCCTGCAGCCTCGCCTGTATCCTAGCCCTGCTACCCGCCAGTATGCAATGCTTAGACTGAGGCGTGAAAGCAAGGCGTTCTCTTTCATCAAGCAAAGGCTGCTTTGCGGGGCCCAGCAAGAAAACTCCCACGAGATCTAACAGCCGCGCTGAAATTTTGTAGCGAACGGTGCAGCCCGCACTGCGAAATATGCAGCCGCTAACGACCTGACAATCATTAAGTGATGTCAGATCCCGTCCATGGCACTGACCCCTACCCTTGCCTCGGCCCTCTGCATGTGTAGACAGACTCGACTAAGAGAAGTATCATTGCATACGCTCGTTACAGCCAATGTGTGGGGCAAGGCGGGCTGATCAACGAACGGGCGCTGACGTTTTCGCATCCGTTCTACTTCCGAACCTCACATTACTGGTGCTTGCAGCTACGTACGTTACGTCGGCCATAACTCCCCAAAAAGCAAAGGTCTGCGGGATCTAGCAATGGGATCAACGCCCATCATAGCCTTTTCGCACTCGTCTTATCCCCCGGAATATGCCGAGTACGGCGTTAGGGATTGCTGGGAAATGTCTGACATACTGCGGCTGGGGGGCGCTGCTGGCTTCACGGTCTGACTCAGTGACTAGGCTACGTTTGCATGCTTTACGTAAGGGCCGGCCAGTTACAGCCCACGCCTGAAAAAGGACGTAGATCCATTCGCTACGCAGGAGCTAGGGTTGATTTTTACCAGTAAACGCAGGGAATCGGATGAATTGGGGGATGCATAAGGCGCACGGATAGCGTTGGCCTGTGCTCTGCGGCTCGTGAGTAAAATTAGAAACGGTCCCTAACCGATTCGCCACGCGGGCTATTAATAGCTACACAGGTAATGGCCTCAGACTTAACTGAGGTAACTGAGAGTAATTACAGCACTACTATTTATCACATTCAGTAAACGTGGTTGTTTAGAGAACAGCTCGTAACATTCACTTTCCTGGCTGCTTAGCCGGCCTCAGCTTTCAACTGCGACAGTGCAGTGTAGTGAACCTTTCAGAAGGGTCGTTGAAGCAGCAATGCTAGCGTAGACGGTACGAGTCCAAGTTGCTCTTCATTGTCTCTCACAGCGCGCATTTTTCAGCATCGCCTTACGCGCGTGAATCAGATAATTTCATGCTAACGATTTTGCCAGAGTTCTTGGCCACGACTCAGAATCAAGTACAGATATGAGGCTGCTGTCCAGTGCGTTTGAAAAGTACGAGACTTGAAGCTCGTAGTACTCGGTGGCCGAAGTCGTGCGGAACGCGCCGACCTCGACCTTACTGTTCTCCGCCGTTTTCGTGGGGTCAATAACAATGGCTACGAAAGGATCCTGGAATTGTTGATTCTGGCGTTGAGTGCCTATGTCTATTCGGGACAGAAAGCATCCGTATCCCGGATGTGAATGGTACCACCCAACCACTTGGTGCTTGATCCCACACATATGTAGGTTGTCAAGATATTGCACAATGTACTCGTAGGCCTCTCCCATGGCATTAACTCTGGTTTCCGTGGCCTCTACGGGTAGTTCGAAGGCGTCCTTGACGAGAAATGCGTCTCCGTCGACCTCACCCAGCAGCATGCCCATAACCTCTTGCGATCCTCCTGCGGCGGCACTTTTGGTCATCTTCACGAGCGCTAGCGAAGAAACGCGGCAAAATTTGTACGGTTCATGGCTGCTTGGCTGCGCATCCGCCGCGTCTGCCCGTTGCAGCTGCCGGCTCATCGCAACGTGGTGACGGTATCGGGTAACAACGTTTGCAAGTGCGCAGCGACGGCTAAAACGCTCTTTGTTTGTGAGCCGTTTGAAAAAAAGAAAAAGAGTGGTTGGTCGAAAGATGTCTCGGTTCGAGCTTTATTCGCCGGAGGGGCTACGAGTGGATGGCCGACGGTTCAACGAGTTGCGGTATTTTGCCTCGGAAATCGGCACGCACGCAAAGTCTGCGGACGGTAGCGCCGTGGTCGAAATGGGCACATCAAAGGTTGTTTGCACCGTGAACGGGCCGCAGGAGCCGCGCAGCCGGTCCAAGCAGAATTCAGAAAAGGCAACTCTGAGCGTAAATCTTGTCGTTGCGCCATTTTCATCTACGGAGCGCCGGAAGCACAAATCTAACGAGCGCCAGCTGAAGGAGCTCAGTATTAACATCAGAGAGACATTCGAGTCTGTCGTGCTCACGAGCTTTGCTCCACGCACTGAAATCGTGATCAATTTCCATGTTCTGGCCCAGGACGGCAACTTGCTGGCGAGTTGCGTTAACGCGATGTGTTTAGCATTGATTGATGCGGGCGTCCCAATGTACGAATATGTTTCTGCCGTGTCGGTGGCTGTGGCAGACCAGACACCTCTTTTGGACCCGAATCAAATCGAGGTCCAAGAACTTCCGTCGGTCACGGTGGGCGTTGTTGGCAAGTCCTCGAAGGTGTCCCTGCTTATACTTGAAAAGAGGCTGAACCTCGACCTACTCTCGCCAGCGGTTGATCTCGGAATAGAAGGCTGCAAACTGATTAGGGATATTATGGACAGCCAAGTGCGGCAAAAGCTGGCCGCAGAAAGCGCCTCTCACGCTTGAAAGCCTCGTGATGCAAGAGCGCTCTTAACAGGAAGATCAAGGCAGTGTGTAGCATGATGTAACGCGGGTCCCTCAGGCGTCATATGAAAAGCCTTTGTGCCATTTTTTCTAATTTAAACGTGCTGAGGACCTGCTTATCGATAGTGTCAACAGAAAAGTTCTATATATATAGCGCTGGTCCTCACCACGGAGTAGTTTGCTTCTTATTTGTACTCGTACCGCCACAGAACTTGTCTCGTACCTCGTGAATACTCCGGCGTTGGCACGTTTTCTTACGCCTCACACTAGCACCATGAGCAGTTTCTTAAACCATGCATGAGCCAATTTTCGGCTAGCGCCTAGTTTATACTAAAAAGGGTTGGAGTACCCCGCGTTACTCCACGCTCCTAACATAAGACAGCAATTCGAATTTCGCATGTAGCTATGGCCGTTTCGTTTCGTTTCGTTTCCTCATAAAGGGCCTGCGTGGCCGGGGCCATGCCCCAAAGTAGTGTTCGCAGCTGCATATTATGCATCACGTGTGGCCGTTAGTCCCTAACCGTATAGAGCGTGCTCCGCATTAGCACAGATAACTCAAAACAGGCTTCCGAGCGTACGGCGGTAAACACTCGAATTTGCCCGGCCCTCACAAGTGCTCCATGCCCGAAACTGACACGGGCGGCACAACGCCGGTGCGTATCCTGACGCTGAACTGCTGGGGCCTGAAGTATGTCTCGAAGCTGCGCGAGGAGCGCATTGCGGCAATTGCCAGACGGCTGTCTGAAATGCAGAACCTCGACATCATTGCTCTTCAGGAGGTCTGGGTTGAGGACGACTATGAGCAAATCCGAGCGAACGTTGTGCGCAACCTGCCGTTTGCGAAGCGCTGGTACTCGGGCATCCTTGCCGGCCCCGGCCTGGCGGTATTCAGCCGCTGGCCCATTGAGAGCTCGTGGATCTACCGGTTTCCGCTCAATGGTCGGCCTTCGGCATTCTGGCGTGGTGACTGGTACGTCGGCAAGGCCGCCGGGTCCTGTGTGATTATGCATCCCAGCGGGCGCAAGATAGAGATCATAAACGCCCACTTGCACGCACCGTACGCGCAGACGGGCGACGCCGCCTACGTGTGCCACCGAGCATCACAAGCGTGGGATATGAGCAACATAGTGTGGCGCGCAAACCAGAGCGGGCATGCGGTCTTTGTAACGGGCGACCTGAACGCGCGGCCACAGAGCGTCGGCCTGCAGCTCTTGCAAAAGAAGGGCAATTTGAGCGATGCGTGGCTGGCCCTGCACGACGCCAAAGGGTTCACGCTGGCCTCCGAGATTGGGAAGCTGTCGCCGGAGGAGCAGATTCAGCTCGCCGGCGTCACGAGCGACAGCAGGCTGAATACGTGGCGGGCGCATTACGGGCCCGAGCGCGCGAAGCGGCTCGACTATGTCTTCTTCGACGCAAGCAGAGCAATGGTGACGGATGCACGCGTGTGCTTCAACGAGCCCGAACCGGGCGTGGGAAGCTTAAGCGACCACTTCGGCTTCGAGGCAACATTCGACATTGGCCAGGCCACGAAGACGGACTCTGAGTCGCAGCACAGCCGACTGGACGAACTTGCTGATTTGCATGACGAGCTCCTCGATATTATTCACGACTATTTGCCGACTTCGCGCTGGCAAATGGCCTGGCGGAACGCCCATTTCTGGGGCTCGGTTGTCGTGAACATTGGTCTTCTCGTGTCCGTTTGGTGGGGCGCTGCGTCGAACAGGGCGTACGTGGGCTTTATCTTCATCATCGCCTCGATAGTGGTCACTGCGACGGGGCTCATTGACGGGCTGCTTGGCTTTCTGTTTGGGCGCAACGAGCGCCGCGCACTTGCCGAATTCGAGGCACAGGTGCGATTGTCGCGAAGCCATCTCGACGTCTCGTATTAGATTTTTGAACAAGCTCTGTCTCCTCCCTTTTTTTTGTCTTTCTCTTTTCCTTCTGAGCAGTGTGCCACTCCCGCACATCATACCCAGCCCCATAATATTGTGTGCTTTAGCCCACCTTGGACTGCGCGCGCACCGTACTGCATCGAAAAGTGTTCCAGCGCTGCTCGTCTTCATAGAGTGACTGTCGCATATACGTCAGGCTTCAGCCATTAATGCCGCGGGACGCTCTTGTATATTATTTTAGTTTAATACCTTTTTTTTTTTTTTGCTAGAAAGTCGATCTACTGCGACCCGACGCGGTGGACCTCCTTCAGGAACCAGCCGATCTTGTCCGGGTTCATGAACGGGTGCGTGCCATGGCCGAAGTTCACAATGTAGCCCTGTTTACCGCCGCCGAAGCGCTCGATCATGCGCTCGACCTTTGTCGTAATGGTCCTGTCGGAGCCGTAGATGACACCCGGGTCAATGTTGCCCTGTAGCACCTTTGACCCCGTCTGTGTACGCGCGGCTGCCGGGTCGTGTGTCCAGTCCAGCGAAATGACCTGGTACTTTGTCTTCTGCAGGTCGTCCAGCGCGTACCAGGCGCCCTTTGCGAAGATCGTCATGGGCACGGGCTCGAGGCCGAGTTCTTTGAGACGCAGAGGCAGCTTCTCGGCAATTTCCGCGATGTAAGGCAGCGAGAACTCATTGAACTCGTCTGGGCCGAGCTCGCCTGCCCACGACTCGAACACCTGGACCATCTGCGCGCCGGCCTTGACCTGCTGCGCGAGGAACTCAATGCAGGTGCGCGTGAGCAGCTGTAAAACGCGGTGACACTCGTCCGGCCACGTATAGAGCCACTCCTTCACAAAGCGGAACATCTTCGTGCCGCCGCCCTCGACCATGTACACAAGCAGGGTCCACGGCGCGCCGACGAAGCCGAGCAGCGGAACGCGGCCGTCGAGGCGGTGGCGCGTCAGCGAGATTGCCTCGAACGCCCAGCCGAGCTCCCTCGTGACGTCGGCGTCGAAGTTCAGGCGCGGAATGTCCGTTTTGGGGTCGCGCAGCGGCGCGGGGAACGACGGACCAACGCCCTCTTTCATCTCGACGGTCATGCCCAGCGCCTGCGGAACGACGAGAATGTCGCTGAAGATGATTGCTGCGTCTATGAGCCCCGGGTAATGGTCGATCGGCTGGATTGTGATCGTGGCCGCCTTCTCAGGCGTGCGGCACAGGTCAAAGAAGTCGCTGTCGCCCTTGAACTCCTTGTACTCAGGCAGGTAGCGGCCAGCCTGGCGCATGATCCATACGGGCGGCCGCTCAACGCGCTGGCCCCACGCGGCTCTCAGAATAAGGTCATTTTTCAGCGGCGGAAACCCCATTTGTCCTTAGCAGCAGTGGCTAGCGCAGAGAGAGTCACGATCGGCGGTGCTCTTTTTGTCAGCCTCGTGAGCAGCCTGCACTGATCGTGCGCAGAGCAGGCTCTGGACCGACCAGCCACATAGACAGTGGTGCATGTCACGAAGTGGTGCATGTCACGAAGTTGATGCCAGTAACGAGGTTTGAGGCTGGCCCGCGCAATACTGAGGGCGCGATCGCTTCACTTGTGTGTGCGGCTAAGCTGCATGGTCGTGTGCGTTGACAGCGTGGGAATGGTTGTGCGTGCAGCCATAGAAACATAACAACTTGATCCGGTCCAAATATTACGTCTGTTTACATTTAATTTCCCCCCGCGGCTAGGCGGCCCCTCAGCCGTCGGCGTAGCGGGCCTCCCAACCTAATGCGCATCCGTAATATGCATAAACATGCATGCTCACCCGGCAGTATGTAATCCGGCCGCGCGCGCGTAGCCTTTAGCTTAAACAAGCACCATGTTTACCGGGATTGTCGAGGCCGTGGGCACGGTCACGGACGTACGAAAAGTGGACTCGTCGGAGTCGGGCGGCGGCGGGTACTCGCTCACAATTGGCGGTGCTAGAGACATACTTGGAGACTGCCATTTGGGCGACAGCATCAGCACGAGTGGCGTGTGCCTGACTGTGACGGAGTTCGACACCGCTACGTTCAAGGTCGGCGTGGCGCCCGAGACGCTCGACCGCACGAACCTGGGCCAGCTCGCCGTCGGGTCCAAGGTGAACCTCGAGCGCGCCGTCGCGGGACACACGCGCTTCGGCGGCCACTTCGTGCAGGGCCATGTCGACTCCGTCGCCGAGATCGTCGAGCGCAAGCCCGACGGCAACTCGCTGCGACTCACGTTCCAGCCCAGGGACCCGTCAGTCCTTCAGTACATTGTGGAAAAGGGCTTCATTGCCCTCGACGGCACGTCGCTCACGATCACGGCCGTCGACGATATCGTCGGCACGTTCTCCGTCATGCTCATTGCCTACACGCAGGACAAGGTCATTCTGAGCCAGAAACATGAGGGAGATCTCGTGAACGTGGAAGTCGATCTCACGGGCAAGCTTGTGGAGAAGCAGGTGAACGCGCAGGTCGAGGAGATGCTCGAAAATAGACTAAACGCGCGCATCAACGAGGTCCTTGAAGACCGCCTCAATGCACGGCTGGACGAGCTCCTGGCGCAAAAGCTGCATAACTAAAACCAAGCTATAAAGAAACATCTATAACGAAGCCCCAGAGAAAACTAAAAGAGAAAAAAGCCAAAAAGGGAACCCGAAATCGCATTTTTATTAGTCTATAGGCTCCACTGAGAAGCATCATGCTACAGGCTTGTCAAAGACAAGACTTACACCCTCGTCGCCAGCCGAGATGACGCGATCGCCGTTCTTTTGCACGGCAAAGCCCAGCACGCCCTTGCTGTGTCCTTGGCACTCCCACACCTTGTCGCTGCTGATGACGTCGTACTGCGCAAGCGAGCCGTCCATGCCGCTCACCATGAGGAAGCGCGTGCCCTTCACGAACTCGAGCTTCGTGACCGAGTCCTTCAGCTGGAACGTCGAGCGCGGGCGCCACGTCGTGATGTCCCACAGTGTCACAATGCCCTCGACGTTGCCCGTGGCCAAGAGATTCGTCTTGTCGGACCACGCCAGTCCCTCTAGGCTCTTCGCGTCCTCCTCAAGCTCCTTCTCGGGCTCGTCCTCGGGGCCCGTGGCCACGGCCGTGTTTGTACGTGCCGAGGCCGTGTCAATGAGCTGCAGCAGCGCGCCATCCTCAACCTTCACGATGACCAGCGTGCCGTCCATGGACCCGGCCGCAAACGTCTTGCCCGACGGAGACAGCGTGATGCTCACCCACGGGTGCTCTCCGCGCAGCTGCGTGGGGCCGAGTGTGTAGATGGGCTGGCTCGCGTAGACGTCCCACAATACTATGGACGCGTCTTCGGAAATGGTTAGCAGCTTGGGCCGCGTCTCCGAGTTCGGGACAAACACGGCGTTCGTAACCGGCATGCTATGCGATGTGAGAACCGCCGAGTTCGACACGCCCGTCTCGCTGGCCAGCGCGTCAAACTCGTAGATCCACACGGAGCCGTCGGACGCGCCAACGGCGATCATCGGCAGCGTCGGGTGGATCGTGATGAACACGATCTCCTCAACCTCCTGTGTGCTGCCCATGAACTCCCACTTCTCGCCGCCGGCCTTCGCCTTGTAGCCGCGCAGCTGACCGCTCATGTCGCCCGTAACGAGAAACTGCCCGTCGGCCGTGAACCCGCCGGCCACAACGGACTCCGTGTGGCCCTCGAGCTTTGCTGCGAGCTTCGGCGGCGCCGTGTGCGTCGTCCACAGGTACGCCGTGTCGTCGCCGCCGCCGCTGACAACCAACGGCAGCTTCGGGTGCGTGGCAATAAGGTACACAGAGTCGCCGTGCATATCGAAGTACGTCGTCGAGTTGTTCGACAGGTCGACCTCTATTGTGTCTCCTTCCTCGCCATTGTAGTGCTCGTCGTCATCTTGGCCATCGTCGTACTGCTCATAGTCGTCGTCATCGTCGTCGTCTTGGGGCGGCACGCCTTCGTCGTCAGGCACGACCTCGCCCACATCAGTGGCGCGAATGAATTCCTCCTCCACGTCTTCTGGGCTAAGGCCTTGGTTCTGGTCTTCCATGCTCATTTTAAGTCAGCTTGCGGTACGGTGCTTGTGGGCCGGTGTAGGCAGGTTCGAAGCCTAGTAGTTGAGCTGCTGATTTAGAGAGCCGGCCGCGCGCCTTTGCCAAAAAAAATTATGTAACGACTTTGTGGCGCGACTAAGAGGTGCCCCGGCCCGGCCGCGCCAACTGCGGCTGCTCCCACAACCCCAGGCCAAGCAGGCCAAGCAGGCCAAGCAGGGCAAATAGGGCAAATCATATGCCTGGCCGCGGTGCTCGAGCCGTAGCAAATTACTCGACCGCCAGCATGAAGAGGCCACCCTCACCGCCCATTACTGTGCCGGACACGGCCGATGTCCGCAAGTTCTGGCTCAAGCATGCGGATGCAACGCCGGCACCAATTGTTGGCGCCAGCAACGCCGTGCCGCGTAATCTCGTTCCGTTCCTCATCCGCAGCAAAAAGACCTCGTCATTTGCCAGGAAGTACGTGCGCGGCGATAAAATCAGCAACCTGGAAGCGGCCTGGCACACGCTCGTCGTACCCGTCGTGTTCCCGGTCTGGCTGAGCGGCGTCTACGCGTACGAGAACCGGCGGCACGTAATGCACCGCCTGCCCGCAGATCGGCCGAACACGGCCATACTGAGCGCACTCATCCAGCCGGACTTTGAGCTCAAGACGGTTATGTACGACATTATCAAGCTGGATCCGAGCCGCGAAGTCGTGGGCAGGGCCCTCGACGATGCATGGGAGCCGCCAGCTCCAGACCGCATCTCGCCGGAGACGGAGCTCGAGCTAAAGCAGCACTTTGTTTTCCATTTCGCCAAGTCGAGGCGACTGCCGCCGGCGCACGAGGTCCAGGCAGCCGAAATGGAGCTCGGCGCAGACTACTTGAAGGTGGGCAGCGACGTGCTGAGCCTCGAGCTTTTGCGGAATTGCTTGCGAGAGCAGATGCGCGTTGAATTTGCTGCCCTTGTTGACGCCGTGAAAGGCTACGGACTCAAGCTGGAGTACACATGGGACCCACCCGTCATATTCGCGCGCACAATCAGCCCAGAGCTGCTGGACGAGCTGTGGCTGGACGCTGTGTGCGCGCGCGGTGTCGTGCCGCGCGAGGTCGTGACAATTGCTTTCAACGACTTCCGAAATAAAACGGTCATTCCGCGGCTGCGCGAGGCGCTCGGCAGTACAGTCTCCGTTTGTAGCAAGGCGGATCTCGGCCCCGAACCCGAGGACGCCGGCGTCATCCGCGTCCTGCACAACAACAGCGATGCGTTCGGTCAACACATCCTAACATCGCCGTGTGCGGCCAGTCTGGACGGCGCCATCGGCTCATGTTCCAGTGCCGCTGCGAGCTTGTGTAAATCGGACGTACAGAGATTCGTGTACGTAGAACCCGCCGCGCTGGACTAAACGTGCTGAACTAGTTTGCGGGGCAGTGCATTCATAAGTTTTAGGCCCGTGGCTAAAAGGCTGAATTTTCTATAGTCCTATTCATTCATTTCAGAACTGCCGCTTAAACTCTCGTCTGCGCGCTTGCAGCCCATTTCTCGTTTGCGCACCGTAGGGTGCATGACGCATACAGACCTTACCCGAGGACCGGTGGATGAATTAGGTGCCAAGCTATCATGGTAATATCCTTGAACAGTGTTCGCGCAACTCTCTAATTAGATGCGGATACGAGATGTGTTTTTAACAGATGAAGCTAAGGTATAAACCTGGTCGAGCCCGCGCTCGACGTGTTTCGAGCGCTATGTTTTTTCCGGTATTTTCCGGCGCCGTCCAGCATCGAAAATTGGCCACCGCACGCCATGCTACTACTCGTGGGGGGCCACGCGACCTGCTCATCGCCGATGTTGATGTTAGGGTTTTGTTACCGGGCAAGCCCCGACGTCACATCGTTTAGTCAAAGTAGTGGGGCAGAGTGGGTTTCGGAGTGAGGTGGGGGTTGAAGAACGCCGGCGTGTCGTACGCGGTTCCGTGTTGCCACTTGGCCGATTAGTGGTGGGGGGTGTCAAAAAAATCTGAGACAGAAAGGGAGCACATAGTACCAACATTAAAGAAACCAGCAGCCTTTACTACTGTCTTACTCCCACACTGTCAGGTTCACGACTTCTCGTTAAAGGACACAAGTAACAATGCAACACCCGGAACCCCGGTCACCAGTGCTTGATCCCGTTTCGCCGTCGAATTCGTCGGCACTTTCGCCGTCTTTGTCGTCTATAAGCTTGCTCTCGCTGGCACAAGGAGGGAACAACTCGGCGGGGAACTCTTCACATGTTCCGGTTACCTCCCCGTTGTCGTCGCGGCGCCCCAGCGGCGTGGGTCACAAAAAGAACTCGCGCGACTAAACCGCATGTTAATTGTTTACGACTTCACGAGCAAAATAAGCAGCCTAGCCTGTTCACTCATAAATGATCTATCAGCGAAAATATAAAGGACTTCCGGTGTTTTCTCCGGCCAAGGCACCCGCGCACTACACTAGGTCCGTGCCAAGCTTATCATCGAAGTACAGCGTGTCAGTAACGAAAATTAGAAAGGAATGTTTATGAATGCGAAAATTAGGTTAGAATAGGCTAAGTGTAGAAGAAGGTTCGGTGCTCAGCGGGACTGCTGAGCACTGAAGATGCTGAGAACAAGAAAGGTCGGAACCGGTGTGTACTAGGAACGTTAATCCGCATCACTTTGAGGCGAAAAATGCGGCAAACAGATGCTGAGAACGGGTATCGGCTGGGCGGGGGCGGCGGGTGAGGCAGATCGCGCAGCAAAGCTCGCGGGCATAAATAAGTAAGAAAGTCCATGGAAGCAGACAGCCATAGCAAAGCAGTCCGTCCGTTTAGTCGAACTCAAACGGGTTGAACGACTCGGCAGCGGTAAGCCGCAGTTCGCGAGCCGCACCAGGCTCGGCAGGGTCGAAGATATAGACGCCTCGCCCCACAACGACCTTTCGGTTCGAGCCGAGGAGATATGAGTCGCGTCGCGCCGTACCATCTACTGTGGCAACAGAACTGTCGGAGTGGGCGGAGTCAATGGTCGACTCGCGAGTTGCGCCCATTGCCCCCGTGGCGCTCGTGCGCGTAGAGTCGTCCACGTTATCATCAAAGACCATCTCCGGGGAACTCGACGCAGCCTCCGGCGCAGTCACGGGCACTGCAGCCGCCTCTGGCTCGAAATGGTCCACACCTTCGCTCTTTGGGCTGGCCTTTAGGTCCGGAACCGCGTCCTTAACCGCTAGGGCGTTAAGCGGCGCCAAAACCGACTGCGGCAGCTCACCTTCGGGTGTCTGCTCAGTTTCAGAAGCGGACCCGGTCTGGCTATAGAACTCGTCGCTGATGACGGACTCATCCAGGTACTGCTCGGGCACGTCGAGGCGCTGTGCTGACGAGTCTAGGTTCAGAGTAAGAAACGGCGGCGCGTCTTTCTTCTTCTCGCTGGCGGCCGCCTCTGGCGAGGCTGCACCGTCAGCCTTGGGCGTGCTTGTCGCAGAATACACGGGTGCCGTCGCGCGCACAGCCCCATCTGTCGACTGGCGCGGCATTGCGCCCGTCGCGGACGCTGGCGTCGCTGAGGCCGCCGCTGGGGACCTCGCGGACTCGATGTGCTTGTTGCTCGACACGGTGGCCGGCTGCATGGCCTTCTCGATGGAACTGCGGTTCTTGTTTTTGAACAGCCAGACGTTGTCGGAGAGGATCATTGAGAGCGGTCGCGACGACCAGCTCTCGCGCTTCTTGTTCTTGCTTCCGAATGCCATGTCCACAATTAAGTAGTTGACACGAGCTTGGTCTCCCCGAGCAGCAGTACCTAGCCGCCAAGGACCTCGAGACGTGTGTGTTTGGTGGTTTGAAGTTAGCAGTACTCCTTGCCTACCAGTTAACCCTTGTGGTTCTCCGTAAGGGTTATGCAGAAGCGAAGATCTTTACGCGGTATCGCTACCTCGGTCGTCCCTGCCCTATTTAATTATCAATACCCTAGCCTCGACATTCCACGGCGCAGTCTCATGCTATCTCTTATGCATCAAACGCCTCCCAGATTGCTCGGCTTTGCACATCGATCTGTCGACCGATCCCTGCGCGTGCTAGCTCCGCCAGAACTGCTGCAACGCCTGGCGTCGGGTTAGCCCCCTGTCACCGTACGCACACACCCTGGCCGCAGACTGCGCAGGGTACGGGCTCAAGCCGATCGATCGTATTCAAGAAAAAGAAGGTTTTTAGGGACCCAGTAGTAGGGCATGGGCAGCGAAATTTCTACTAACGAAATCCCATTCTGGGGCGTGTTGTTATCGGCCGGAAGCGAGGGTGTCGTGCCGAGACGCAAGCTTTTTGCGTCGCGCGTTGGAGATTCAGCCTGGGCTAATTGCGTCGGTCAACCTTCCCCACTGACGCGTGCTACCCCGGTGGGCAAGATCTACGCGTTCTCGCGTCGCGGTTCATGCGTATCTGTTTCATATGCACACACTGCATATCTAAGCGCGCTAAGGCTCAGTGTCACGTGCGCGCGACGCGTCAGTCAGTGCGGCGCCTTTTCGTGGAGAGTGCCGAATGCAAGTGCGGCACCGGAAAAATAGGAACCGTTCGCTCATATCTTCCTAGATGCGCCCGCGGATTCTTCTGATTCTTCACTTTGAGCAGGCGCTTAGCCGCTTTATCATATAGTGATAGCCAACAAACAGCGTGTCTTCTCTGGAAGACTTCCTCTTGTTCTACTTTAAAACTGGTGCACTAAATAAGCTCGTATTACCATAACGGCGTTGAGACCTGCGTGGAATTGAGCTTCATGGTAAGCGCACACACAAGGCACCGTGTTGACGCATGGTTGTTCCCGGGCCTATGGAGCACTAATCCATGCCTGTGTAAGGCCCTAAATGAGTCAATGTCATTGCGCGTAGCTGGTTCTTCACGGCGCGTATACAATCTTTTCAGTCAGAGATGTAAAATTCATAGTGCAAGCTTTAAAAGACTGCTGCTGGATTTAAGCAGCGCCGTTGCGACGGGGAGTGGTATCTCCGGCTCGTACACATGCGTCGACTTCTGTGGGTATCATACATAGATTCTGAAGACCGGTTAGACTCGCTTCCCCCGGTCTTAATATATATCACTGGCTACCACGCTAACTTTCCAGCATCATAGTCCCTAGTTCCTCACTTTAGAGGAAAACGATGACATCGGCGGAGATGGCCCTCCACGAACACTAGAAAAGTGTTCCTCCGAGCTTTGTCCCCCTTGAGAGGGATGTCCTTTGTGAAGGAGTTGCTTCCGGTCGTGTCGTAAGACGAGGTAGCAGAATGTGTCGATGCTTTGTGCCTGCCCTCAGACGCTATATAGTGACTGCCAGCCAGTCCTTGCTCGTAAATTTCGGGGAATCCAAGCTTCTCTGGGGCTGCTTGGCGGCTGTTAGGTGGCGCTTGGATAGCCTGCTTCCTCTTTCGAAATCGGTGGTATTTGACTAGAAGCATAGCCCCCAGCAGCGATAGGGCCGCCAGTATTGATAGCACGAGAATGAGGACCCAGATCCAGGTAGCAAGGCGCCGAGATGGCTGTTCTTGCGCTGGCCTACGGTATGCACACCGGCCGCTCAAGCACACCTTTGCACTCATTGCATCAAAACCGCAAGGCGTTCTTTCCTCAAACGTACGAGTCTGTTCGAGGCACTGATTTGTTGTGGAGTCGAAGCACCGCATCGTGCAACTCTCAGGGTTACCGCAGGCGTATGAATCCTGCTGGCCAGTGGCCTCAATGCACTGGAAATTTCGCCGGCATTTCCGGTACCTATCCCAGCTCATGTCCGGTGAGCAAGTGTCTCTGGGCCCAGTCGGCGTTGGCGTGCTGGTTGGTGGCACGCTGGTGGTCGTATTCCCAGATGTTGTGCTATTTTGAGGTACTAGGCACGTAGCGTCGATGATACGACTTCCTAGCTGACTGCAAACATTCCCTTGTGAACATGGACTGAACACAAACTGCTGCAAGTCAGATGCTGGGTTCATGATGAATTGACCCCGGGCGTCACATGTGTCTGCAGAGAAAGGGCAGCAGCTCGAATCTGAGCCTGATGTATCCGACTGTGTTTCCTGTCCGTTCTGAGCGCAGCTAGCATTCGTACAATCGTGGACGGCTCCGAAAACGTGGCCCGTCTCGTGCGCTAGCACGCGGTAGTCTAGCAGCGAATGGTGCACGACGTTCGCCGCTGATGCGTTACAGGCAGTGCTCTGCCAGGCCAGTCCAACCACATTCCCGGACGGGCAATCTGTAAATAGCGTCCACTGTACAAGACCATCATCGGCCCGAGCTGGGCTTCTGGCACGCCATGAAGATATGGCATTCAAGCGGCTTTGTAGTGCGTCAACGTTATTCTCCGTGCCAGTGCACAGCGTGTTCCAATTCGCGTCGTAGCTCTCATTCGCAATGATTAGATTGCCGAGTTGCAGTGAGATGTTGAAGGCCTGTTCCCAGACATGAGACGCTTTATTGATTGTATCAATGATATGGGTCTTTGCATCTGTCGTTGAGTTGAATGTCTTCATAAAATTCATATCTGCCGCCACGCCAATGCGTGCCACATACGGCGACTGGGGGCAACCCGAGGTGTTTCCAATCGTACTCAGGAGTGAGCGGGAGAGTGGGTGTAAGTCTATGTTCTCTTCTGTTCGCTGCTGTAAGACGTGCTTCTGAATGAACGGTTCTTTAATGTTCTCAGAATCAGTCACAACGTCACTCTCCTTCCAGATAATGTAGCCAATTTCTGGGTATTTAGAAAGATGCCATATCTCATTGAGGAGTTCAAATGACCCACGAGCGCTATGCTCCGCGGCGTCGTCGCTGTTTATCACGAGGCGCGACCAGCCCCTGGCTTGCCACGACTCCCCATCAGACACGTACGCGTGTCCCCTAGTTGCCCTGGAGTGCATTCCTTCATCACTGAAATTCCAGTGCTCGTTAACAATGAGCTTGATTTCTTCTGTCTCTGTTCTCAAACTCACCGCCCACGCGCCTGACCGGGGTCCAGGGGACACTATGTCCAAATTCTGCACCTCAACGAACTTAGAGGGCAACCTAGCACCTTTTGTATGATCGGTTGAGAAGGCCTGGGCACCTAAAAGGAGCATCCAAGCCGTCATAAGATTCGACAAATAGGACATTTATGAAAATACCGCCACGGTGCAGCTTTTTTGTTTGCCCTTACTTCAATTGACACACTAGTTTCAAAGTCCCTTTATATCCCGCATTTAACATGAGATTCAATAATGGCGCATGACGCACATGCATACATCCACTCGGCTAATGCATCTCATAACCGAGAGTCTATATATTATCAAATACACGTCGAAGCTGCCAAAAACACACCCAGACACGCATAAAGACCCCGCGAAAAGCCTGTATTCATAAATAGTTAGCGAATAAGCGCGAATTGACCATTAAACCATGAATTCAAATTGGGATTGAGCTCCTCGGGCGCCCGCTTCACCGGATAAAATGGCGTGTGGTAATGCTAAGCCACCTCATATCGGCAATGTCACCAACTACGCCTCGCATGGGGAAAAGGGGCTTCGACCTGCCCTGCTGCGGCTGAGTCAAGAAAGGCGAAGGCAAGGAAACGAGGGCAAAATAACGGAACCCACTGAAATTGTCGTGGGCAGATAAATAAATAAAATAAATAAATAGTTGCGAGAGCTCAAGCGGGCGCATAGGGGCGTCGCTCATTACTTTCGCGGTACCTTTGGAACGCGTAGTCCTGGTTGTAAAGCTCGCCAGCGACCCTTTCAGGATCCGGTAAGCATGGAGGTACAGGCAAAGTCGAAAGATTCAACGCCCACACCATTGACAAGTCCCGCTGAGTCGGCCTTAGCATTTCCGCTAGCGCACGATGCTGAGCTGCGTCAGCAGCCTCATGTCGCGGCGACTGGCTCTTGGCGCTCGTCTGCGGCTCAGCCGGAGCCTGCGGCCTAGAACCCGAAGCCAGCGCCGGCTGAAACCGCTCCTGTTGTATCGGCTGCTCATGTTGTAAGCTCGCCGGCTGGACGACGGGGGGCACTTCACCGAAGCAGCCGGGCCCCTGCACATTATGGAGTGGGTATTCCGGCTGGCGCATAGGTTGGATTGGCTGCACGAAAGCCACGGGACGAGGCAACTGATCCTGCTTGGTTCGAGGGGCCTTTGCCACAGGCACAGTCTTGTTACGAGGAGGGAAAAATCCTGCGTTCGGGCCTACGGTCTTCGAACGAGCATTCAACGAATCAGTCCTTTGAATAACGTTCAGATACTTGTGATGGTTCCGTTCGTAGTAATCCCGTACCACTTCAGAAGGTAGGCCCATCTGTTGCGCGATCTCATCGAGCCTCGATCCATACAAACCAAAAAGATGCTCGAGCTGTGCAACGCTAGAAGGAGGCCAGTTACCATCGAACGAAGCATCCCCAGAACTGTTGACCTTGACTGCAGTCTGCTCCGTGAGAGGAAACACGGGTGGCGGAATTCGAGAGTCCAGAGCAGCCTGAGTCAACGCTTGCTGACTTTCTGCTGATTGCTGAGCGTGCTCGGATGACGCAAAATGAGCATCTGAAGGCCGGATGGCTGTTGATTCCCCGAGTTCCGCCAGCCCAGTTAGTTCAGCCGTTTGAGCGTGCGGTGGCACTGCCTGCGCAGCACCATGATCAGTTTGGTCACCAGCAATTGCGTTAGGACCTGTGATGGTAGTGTGTGGTGCAGCGAGGCTCGTAGGCGACGCCGAAGCAGCTGCCGAGTCGGATGGCGTAAAAGGAGTCCTTGGCGTACCTGGTGACTCGAACTGGAAACCACCTTCTAGAGATGGAGTTGTAGGTAATTCACCTTCCACCTCCTTCTTCTTAGGCTTTCGGCCGCGCTTGCTTTTACGCCGTTTCTGCAAAAGATGCTTATAGTCCGCGAGCTTCTTGGTCCGGTAATAGTGCATAACGCATTCATTGAATCCGCGGCCAACCGCCTCTGCAATCCGTCCAAACTCTTTCGGGTACTTCAAGTATGCATCGACAAATCGTTCGTGCTCTTCTGCAGTAAAGTCATCCAGTGCGTCAGTCTTGAGCCGCTTCGTGAGTTCGCTGTGATCCACAACTAAAGCATCCGTGCTTCTGAAACGGAACGCAACCGGGCCTTGCCTTTGTAGAGGTATACGCGCACTGGTCTGGCGAGCGCGAACTAGCGGATCCCGAGCTGTCTCTGCTTCTAAATTTGCCAAGATCTCCAAAAACTCTGCCTCCGAGCGAGCGACATCTCCATGCGCTCGACTACGCTCACGACTGCGTCTGTGAACCTCAGGCTCAAAGTCCTTTGATCGGCGACGCGCATGATTCGACGAAGCTGACTCCTTGCTAGAACTTTGTGGCAACCCCGCCTTGGGCCTTGAAGCTGCCTCATCATCGAGCTGTTTGCAAAACAAAACCCACTGGCTTTTTCGTTCGGCAAACTCGATCTGCCGCGCGCGAATTTCATCCTGCAACTCCGCGTACTGGGTCATTGCAGCCAAAGAAACTCGTGGATCAGGAGCACTCAGAGTCCACTTCTTCGAAACAACAGAGTTGGGAGGAACTTCTGAACTCAAGATGTCGTATTGTGAAGCCAGGTAGTGCTGCAAGTGAGCTTCCTGCGGTGTCTGCACGACTGAAAGACCGTGCCGCTCAGAGACTGGTTTCGGCAACGTTTCCACAATTGATTCTTCTGAAAGAATACTGGGCCGGCCGGCGTAGTTCAAGAAATCTTCGATATGACTCCTCATTACCTCCGTCTGCGGCTCAGACTTTGAAGTACATCCCGGAGTTACCGCCGCGTCTGACATCTCAACATCATGATCAGTCTCCGCTGAGATATCTGCAATATTTGCAGGAACTTTCTCGGCATCCGTCTCCTCGATTCTTGTCGTTTCGGTGCTCACAGCCTCACCATTTACAACTTTCGCCGCAACAACGCCCGCAACCACGTTAGTTGCACCTTCAGTGTTAGCGACCGCACCATTAAGTGCATCTGCATCAGTCATAGCGACCACATCATTTGAGGCCTTGGCAGCAGCAGCGCTCACAGTTTTATCATTGGCATGTCCAGCGTCTCGAGAATCCTCCTCAAATGTAGTCGCACGTTCAGACGCCGCCGCTCCAGAATCACGCACGTCAATAACGTTTTCAGCAGCTTTACAGTCCTCCTCGCCATGGTCACGGTCTTCAAGTGACACTTCGCGATTCTCTGTTACAAGACTCGCTTGCTCAGCACCTCGAGCGGAACCACGACCCTGCGCTGGTATCATACAATTGTCGGTAGCTGCGATTCGTACAGGCGACACTTTGGCCGTAACCGTTGATGGCTCAGCGGGTTCGTCTTTCGAACGACCATCCACTCTACGAGAGGACACTCCGTTGGGGATTTGCTCGGCTCCGACTCCGTCAGCCGTGATACCTGCAGCTGTTGTAGGAATCGGTCTATGCTCGTGAGAAGCACTGACCCTTTCAACCTTAGACTCGCGTACCTCGGCTTCCGCGATCGATGCCTGTTCCACAGAAGACATGGTGGTGTGCTCGAGTTCGTCCCGCTTAGAGGACACGGCAGCACCTTTATTCCGTCCAGCCTTGAGGGCGTCTTCATGAGGTTTTGCTGACCGCTCAGACTCAGTGCGTTGCTCGGTTTTCCCACCCTTAAGATCACCTCGAGACTCAGGTGCGCTTTCGCTCTGCCTCGTTATACCTGCTGGAGGCGTACGCGGTTCTGCTGACATCTGACGCACCTCATGCGGATATGGAGACCTGGGAGAGACGCTTTGAGAGTCGTCTCTGTCGAATTCTGCATGCCCATGCAAGTTCTCTGTCTTGGGACGCTCCGCGTGTCTTGCTCGCTTTTCGTCATGTACACGGCTTTCATCAAGAGTCCGGCTCTCCTCGCGGCCTTCTGGCTTGTTCGAAATTGACCTTGACTTGCCCGAGCGTTGAGGTTCGCCCTTCATAAGATCCCAGAAGCTATTCCCCGGCCTGCGGGTGAAGCGTGGCTCAGAACGCTCGTTGCGCGAGACTCGTGACTCGTCTTCCTCATGCACGCGTGCACTTCCAGCGTGGCTATGCCCGTTCGCGTCGTGATGACCGTTCTCCCTTACGTAGGGCGCACTTGTATGCTGCCAACTGCTCCTCCGATCCAGCTTGTCAGTGCGCTCCTGGCGTTCTGCTCTCTCCATCCTCTCCTGTCGCTCTGTGCGGTCCCTTGGACGCTCAAATCGCCGGCGTTCGCGGATTAAACGGTCTCTTGCTGAGCGATCGTCGCGTCGGTTTGACGCGTGCAGAGCGCTGTTGGATTGAGCGTATTGGTTCGACGGTCTCGACGGTCGCCTCCAGTCTCGCTCTCGTACGTCTGGCCCTGCTCGAGAGTCTCTTCGGGCCGGACGTGGCTTCTCATAGCGCTCAGTTCTATCTGCGCGATCGTATGGGAGCGTGTGGCTGCGCGCTGGCCCGTCGCGCGGGCGCGACGGCCCACTCTCGCTCCTTCTCGGGGGTTCCTCCCCCCTGAAGGCTGCGACGAGATCATTATCGGCCGGAATCAGCTCACCACTTTTCGAACTGCAAGCGTGATGTGATGGAAAGAACTTTGGCCTAACGCGTTAGTAATATCCGCGGATGGCTCGCCTTGGGGCGAAAGAGGAGACAGCCGTTTTGGGCTGGGTGCTACCATTAACAGTCATCCCAATGTGGGGTCACGTAACGGCTAGTTCTTATCACATGACAGAGGGTTCGGGTGGTCACGTCTGTGACTCGGCTGCCGCCTCTCCGCACTTGAGGTGAAGCAACCCCTTACGGATAGCCATGCCAGCACTGGATGTGGCCGCTTGTAACGGGTCACGGGGCGTGGCAACGTGAGCGTCGGCAAAACATTAACGGGGCCAAGGCGGGAGCGAGCGAGGACGGTCAAAGAAAAGCAGGTTTTACGAGCGAGGAAACGTATTAGGTCGAAGCGCAGCACGGAGTAGTTCATATTGACGACAGCACGCATTGGTCTGTCAGAAAATTCCGCTCTTGACAGGCGCGCCGATTCTCTCACCCGTTGCAGCTGCGATTAAGGAGCGCGTTCCAGAGCTTTGACACCGCAATGCTCAAGCATGTTCCATGAGCACCACGCTATTTGCCCACAGGTCTTGAGCTCCATTTGACCCTGGCTCCGTTCAGTGCACCTTCGTGCTCGCTTCAGCGCATCAGGCCCCAAGGCCGTAGATTTGTAGCCAAGGTTTCCTCGAGCAGTTTTCTAATTACAGTCAAAACAACGTGATGATGTTAATAACTCGCTCGCTGCTGACACACAGGTCCAATGCCTTATCTGGGTACGGGTGGCCTGGCCAAAATTCGGTTTGGATCGTCAGGACAGCAGCGCTCATGGCCCTGGCAGGACTGCGTTGCATTAAAATTAGATTTACATCCGACGGTAAGGCGCTAATTCCTGAGCCAGTAGGCTAGTTACCCGGCGCATGCCCTTACGTTGACACGTTATGAGGTGTTTTGGTGATGCCTGCTGCAACGGATGGGTAGCCATTGAGCCATTTTTACAGAGTAAACAAATGCAGCACAGCAGCACGCGCTGCAGGAAGTAAGTACAGTGTAGAAGCATATTGCAGCCCAAGTTCTAAACGACGATTGGCTTTACACTGGAGCTTGCGTTCCGAACATCAGCGGCAGTTATACATACCTTTAACACTAAAAGGAGACACGAGTCGAGCGGTACTGGAAGTCTTTCTGATGTATACCTATGAATAAATAATTTATATGCAGTTTGTTAGGGCAATAGCCCCGTTAGGCGCCAGCGCCAACGCAGCTTTCTGTGGAGAAGTACAGACCAAGAACTCGACGCAGGGTCCAACGGCTCGCTCAATGCAACGTGTTTGGCCGGGAAGTAGTCCTCAATGATATGCAAGGATGTGTCGTCGGTGAATGAGAGCGACGGAAATGAGGTAAGGTTCTGGTTGTCGAGAAGATCGAGACGGGAGCCGCGGGGCTTGAGCCGATGTCTTGTACTGGGAGCCCGCAATGCCGGTGTGGAAGCTGCTTGTCGCAGGGTTTGTACTCGTGGCTGGCTGGGGACGCGCTGCTGATGGGCGGCGCGAGATGGGGGTAACTGCTTGGTTAATGGCGACCGGCGCCTTGAAATATTGAGCATATTCTCATCGAGAACAGAAGGCAGATAACGGGGGTGACTAGTTTGGCCTCGTGTCGCGAGCATCGCTTAAAGGGCAGGTATCTTTACAATATTAACCAGCCCCAGGATAAATAAATATACCGGTGAGTGAGTGAGGGTTGGAAGCAGTGTGGGTATGGGTATTTGTTTACGCCCAAACTGGGGATACCACGCACGCGCGGCAACCGGCTAAGCGGAACGCCTGTAGCAGCTCAGCATTGAGGCGAATATGACCGTCGTTCTATGTATAGTCTAATTTGTCTTATGCGATGGTAATGAAAACGTGTATTATTCGTCGTGGGCTGATGCCTCTAATGGTGCTTCTAAATTAGAATAGATGAAGAATGCCGCTGCCTTGTAGCAAGATGTCGCACTATCAAGATTGCAACAGCAGGGCTACCAGATTAAAGAATTCCAGTTCCAGTTGTACGTGCGCTAGGTGCAGGCTCGTGCGACACCATGTCGCGGCAATGTCAGCCCGACGCTGAGCAGGAATTAAGTGTCGAAGAAGAAGCAGCTAATGCAGGCAGACGCGTTGCTCTAAAAATGCGCCATGCATGATGGCATAGTCGAAGTAGAAACTACGGCTGAGGGTCCAGTCAGTTAGGCGTTAGAGGTGTTTCAGTAAGTCGCGATTAGCGCCGTCCGCGTTACTGTAAAGGCGAATAGAGTGTCAGAGAGGTGGTGGGCAGGTACGTAGGCGAGGCCCTACGCCATATTATGATTGGGAGATCACATTTTGATGCCAGTCGTCGAGCGGGTCGATAGTATTAGCCCATTCGGTGCAGTCGGCGAGAATGCGGTGAGAAATCTCGCGCTGGACTCGCAGCATCGATGCTTGCATACGGCGCTCGAGCACTTCGCATCCCTCGATGAGCAGCGGCTGGCCCTGTTTTTCGCGGTAGATTCTAAAAAGCGCCAGAGGGCGCGTGTGTGTTATTTGAACGCACCCACGGATCTCAAGCACCGTGAGATAAGGCATGTACCCCAACACGCGCGGCACTGACATGTCTGTGAGCAGGAGGCAGTTGTTCAAGGATAAGCGCTGCAGGTGGGGCCCGCGATTCAGTGCGAGCTCCCAAATAGCGCGGTCGTCGATGTAACAACCGGCTAGACCGAGAGTAGTAATTTTTGTCTGCCGGGCGAGGTGCTTGATGCCCTTGTAAGTGATCCGCTCACCGCCTGATGTGCGCCCCACATTTAGCAGCTGAAGCTGAGGACAGTACTTGGCTACAACCTTGATACCGCGATCGGTAACAAGCTCACAAGCTCGCAGGTCGAGGTACTCTAGTCTGGGACAGTGCGAAGCAATGCTGGCCATGGTGGAGTCACTCACGCGCGAGCATCCGGGCAGTACTATGCGGGTCAGAAGCCCCCCACTAAGAAGAGACGGTGTTGGGGCAAGGCCGGGGCATGTGTAGAACTCAAGCCACTCAAGTCGCGCCCCTAGCTCGGCCGAGTCCAACATCTCTAGCTCAATCTGCATGGCCTCGCTCAGCTTATGCAGGATGAGCATGCGCGGCTTCCGCTGCAATGCGTGGCCGCCCACGCGCGCAAAGTGCGTCCAGCGGCTGTTTTGGCGGAAGTGCACTTTATCGTCGAGGACCTTGCTCGCGACATCGTGCCATATGGAATTCACAAACAAACAATTAAACAGACCTGCGCCAGAGTCGTCTGCAGCCGTGGTGGGCTGAGCGCGCTCCCACGCCTCGACTGCTTGCGGCGTGTTGCCGAACATGAGCTGTGCGTGCCGCAAAGACAGCGGCTTGCGGCGCCGCTGGACCAACTCGTGCGGAATCATGGTCAGGCTGTCGAGCGCCTCGAAAATGGGCCGCAGAATGTCCGGCATGCTCAGCGCGCGCTGCGTGGCCTTGCCGGCGAAGCGCGGCGTTGTGAACTCGACGGCGCTGTGAGTAGCGCCGGCGCCTGCACCCAAAAAGTCGTGCTCAGACCGGCCAATGTCCAGAAGGTCCGTGTCGGCTGTGTACAGAATTTCCGCCAGCTTAGGTGCCGTAGCGCTGCGGCCAATGCGCTGTAGCTCTGGGTACTGAGCATTGCCCTCCGAGATAGTCCGTTTCGGCGGCGGGGCCGCGCTACTGGGACCTGCGCTCGGTGAGCTCATCGGCGGTTGCGAAGTGGAGGCGCACGGCGGGCTGCCGGTCTGCGCATGCTCTCGTTTTTGGCGGCCCGACAGAGTCAACGTGTGAAGGGCCTGGGGCAATGAAATGCTGCGCGGGTGGCTCGCCGGGAAGGGCATATTGTCGCGACGATGCAATGCTGCTAGCAATCCGCCGCCTGTACCCGATGCCGTGGAATCCGTCTTGGGATTCGGCCTGGCATGGCTCTTATGGGACGCAGAGCCGTGCGTGGGGCCACTCTCCATGCCGTATTGCACCGAAGAAGAAAGCCAGATGACCGGGAAGGGATCTGGTTTTAACGGGTAGCGGGAAAAGGCTGGGCAATCAATGTGGTTCTGTTTAGAGGCAGCAGCAGTCGATCAGCAGCGACCCTTACTCCACCTTTTTACTCGCGTGTGCGCCAGTCGATCCGTACCCTAGCCCCGTGGCTGGCTCTAGGTAATGAGCTATCGCGTTTGACCCCTGGCAGGTCGAGAGCAAATGCAGAAGCCAGCGATGAGTAACGAAGCCTAAATAGGAACCTTAGGTCACTAGAATCGGTCCCGATGCTGATTGCGGGCTACACTACTGTACTTGCAAATGGGAAGCTATCTCGCCGGCAGCTCAGCCCGTAGGTTCAACCTCGCCGCATGCATCGCAGGCCTTGCAGATCAATTAGGGGCACGGGTACTTAAACCATCCCCTACCCTACAAAAGTCCCTTAACGGGTTGCTCGCCCTGCTTTGCGTTAGCGTCTATGCAAGTTTAGATACGAGCCGAAAGTTGTGGCCTGCACTACTAATCGGGACATGATGAAGTCCATTTACTGAAGACTGCGCGGTCGCTGCCTCGGAAGTATGTTGCGAACTACGGCGTTTCAACTTTTAACTGTTCCTCAGAATTAGGTGCTGCACATTGATGCCGACGCCGCGCTGCACGGTCAATCAGGACCGCTAATCATCTTGAGTCAAATCCAATCGAACGCGCGTCGCGTTATGGCCGAATGTGGACGGCTAGCCAGCCACGCACTGATGGCATGCACGGCGCCGTGATCCGGTGCGTGTGTTAGTCAGAACGAGTCACGCCGAGATCCCGTGTGCGACTCACATTAGGGCTTGCTTATGTGATTTTCCACGCACGCACGCGGGACCACCTAACCACACACATCAAAGACCCGCCCTTGTTTCCTTTCTCTCTACAGTAATGTCGTCGAACAAGTCCTTCAAGACTAAGGTCAAGCTCGCGAAGGCGGCGAAGCAGAACGGCCATGTGCCAATGTTTGTGCGCATGAAGACGGACAACACGATCCGCTGGAACTACAAGCGCCGTCACTGGCGCCGTACCAAGCTGAAGATCTAAGCTACCAGTGGATCCCTCCCTTGTGGTGCGCTCCCCATGCGGCCTGCGGCTAGCCAACACCCGGCGGCCGCTTATGGCCTACATGTTAAGCTGCGGCTGTGGCCTGTGGCCCAGTTCTTCGCAGCTTTAGGTGGTGTACTTTAACTTATTCTCCCCTGCGGTGAGATCTCCTGTTCATAAATAATCTTTAGCCCGATTACCAACTTTACAACCCGTGCACCTCACCAGAGAAGCGAGCCGGTTCTCATGTACGGCGCGGGGTCTGAGGACGCCCTTGCATTCCATCTAACCGTGTACCATCTGGCCGAGCAGATCCCCGTAGGGAATGTCAGCACGTACGGCCATTTGGCGTACCTAGCCGGTAAGCCCACGGCGTCGCGCCAAGCCGGGCGGGCGCTCAAATACCTGTCGCGGTCCCCCGAGGCGCGGTATAACACCGCACGCGTGCCGTGGTGGCGAGTCATCAGCTCGAGCGGCAAAATCTCGAACCTCGAGCACCGCGAGGAGCAGAAAAGACGACTTGATTCCGAGATTCCCGAGAACGCCGAGGACTCGGTGTCTACCATATACAACCTAAATGAATACGGGTGGTTCCCCGAACCGGAGGATGTCGACCTCGACTTCGAATCTGTGTAGCATACTAACGCTAATATTTGCGTGCCCATTGTTGTTATTATTTACTAGTCCGTCCGCGCGCTTGCGCGCAGCAGCGCCAGCGCCAGCGCCATTTTATGAGGATCGCTCTGGTCGGTTTGCCGTCACATGATAAAGACGGTGCTGTGGTATAAATAAAGCGGCGCGCTGCTCGGCAGTGGGCATCAAATCCTAACTTATCAATATGGTTTCGAAGACTCTTTACGCTACAATGAAGCCGGTTCCCGGCCAGGAGGACTTCGTCAAGAACGCCATCTCCGAAATGGCCGAGAGCGTCCGCAAGGAGCCCGGCAACGTGCGCTTCGAGGTTTACGAGCTCGAGGACGGTACCATCCATGTCGAGGAGACCTATAAGGACGAGGACGCCTTTAAGGCTCACATGGGCTACGAGCACGGCAAGAAATTCAACGCTAGCATTGTTGGCAAGGTTGTCGGCGACGGCTCGAACGTTGTGTTCCTCAAGCCGATCAACTCGACGATCGCCTAAAGGCCCATCATTAGGAAAGCTCTAAAACTGTATAGATGAATATACAACTCTTTGAACCGTGCGGAACAGGCAAGAACGCCATTCTGGCGTGAGCGGTGCAGTCACGCCCGCCGGCTTAACTACTAGAAAGGCACGCGTCACGCATGGACTATCTATGTGTAACCACATCTTACTTGCTGTGCAGTTGGCTGCTAAAGTTTCCGCCAAAGCAGCTTAGCTCGTACGATGATGCTAAACGGCCTTCGTGCCTGATCCATCCCTGCTCGCTAGCGCCTGCTCACGCGCATGCCGAGCGTATAATACGTAAACTCAACTTAGAAAGTGACTCTTTGAAACTCCAAATGAATTCAATGTGGGGCTAAGCTTAGAGCGAGTGTCTACATACGCTCTTAAGCACAAGCGCCCTTTAGGCAACCAGGGCTTCAACGAGGTGGGTCCTGTCAACAAACGCGCGACAGGGCAGCGCACACGCTTCTACGTGGTTGGGGTTGGGAGAATAGTGGATACATCAGCAGCTGCTCACCATTTTTCTTTTCTTCCTTAGACTCCGATGACGATCAAAACCGAAAAAAAATCAAACTAGAGTTTGTGATAAATAGTGATCTGAATGCGCTTTCCGAGGAGTTTTCTTCAGCACGAGCAAACAGTAAGTACAGGTGATGCTTAAACACCTTGAGCTGGAATTATCAGAGCAAAACCCCTGCTGAAAACGAGGTTTATAATACGAACTGATGTGCTAACCCCGTCTAGGAAAAGCAGAAGCATGAGCAAAAGGTATGCCGATGAAGATGCACAGCACTGGGCACTGACCAACTGTGACTGATAAGCTTTAAGTGGGCCTAGAAAACCCACGCTACCGAGGACACACGCTAACGCGCACAAGGTAAGTCACCGTGATGAGTTTTAGATGACGAGTCTGATCAGACTTGACGAAACAAACCCTACCAATATCCATTCATGCAAATCTGAGTGCTAACACAATCTCAGACAGTATTATCAAAAAGACAGAGACGGACCCACTATGGATTGCCCAGCTAGGGGGTCCTCGCAGGTGGACCACGGTGGGTCCTGTGCCGCAGCTTCATGATGAGCACAAAACACCATTGCAAGCATATATCAGAGGCCCTCACCGTTTCGGCGGCGGGCGGTGCTGAGTGTATTCGCGTCTGAAAGGTAAGTACGAGGTGATGCTTCCCACAACTCACGACGGTCAGCTTAACGGCCCAAAATACGTGGCCATGCTGAAATTCGCCCTTGACAAGGCGTGGTTCTGATCATACTAACACTTCTTCAGCACAAGCACGCAGTACTCCCGTTTAATACATAGTCTCAATCGATTCAGATAAAGCTATCAATCTTATCTCTTTTTTTGTTTCGGCTGCACCATAGTGGCAAGTGAAAGCCATTCTAAGTAAAAGCCATTCCATGATTAGGCTGCCTAATTAACACACGGATGCAGAGCCCTCGCTCGTAAGCTTAAGATTCACACGTTGCCGAGCTCGGTTCATGAGAAGTCATACGAATGAGAGTGGTGCATGAGATGGCCATATGTGACTTTAGCATACAAAACATGTGTAGCATTCTTTGTCAATGCATGACCTTCATATAGCCAAATCCAGCTCGTTGGCCTAAGTCAAGTACGATAACCATGGCGAGCGAGCTGAGCCAAAAGTAGATGCTGGCTCAACACGGTACATGCGTCATTCCTCTATCTCTGTCGCGCGACAACGGACAGGGACACTTTAGGCCCATGTTTGACTGAATCTATCATAGGCGGCCGAATTGCCGAAGCTAATTAGAATTGAACTGTCATTCAGCGACAAGCTGAAGTTTGATTACATTTCTCTTTCGTTTCGGGTTAGTTAGTTAGCCTTTGACGAGAGACTGGCTCTGCGCCGCACACTAATAGAATATGGATCAGGCCCGCCGCAGTGAGCCGCTGTGATGCGGCTCGACATGCTTGCGAATTCGACGGAATTAAATGCTACGAATTCGGTCTCTTGGACTCACGACACAGACAGTTGTGCGGTCTAAAATGAAGCCAGTCGTGATTATACCGTTTCTGCGAACTCGCTCTCCAGCGGCTTCTCCAGTATAACGGCGTGTCCAAGGATCGTGACGCCTGCCGCGCCGATGAGCCAGAACATGGTGGCCATGGGCGACGCAATGATGAAGAGCGGCACCGTGATGACGGCCAGGGCAATGTAAAGCGACTGTTGAGCAACAACGATGCCACCAGGGAGCACGAGGTCGGCCCCACGCAGCGCCGAGATGCCGAAGAAGCCCGCAAGAGCCACGACGAGCACGAACAGGAGGAGCAGGTTCGTGAGCAGCGCGTAGACGACGAGCAGCGCCAGCAGCAGCGAGTAGTTCCCGCTGAAGTAGCGCAAGTTGTAGCTGATCCTGCTCTGCGCGTCGCCCCAGCCGGTGGGCTTCGACATGCGTCGCACGTCGAAGAAGTCGCGTACGCCCTTCAGCTGCGCGAGGCGACCGCGGATGCCGCCGACCCCTCCCTCGGCCGACAGGAGATCAAGTCGCAAGTTAGTGGGCACGCTGAACTGCGCCAGTCGCGAGTACACTGCCTCCATTGATGATATGTGAAAAGGTGTGGTGGGGGGGCTTAAACGCTAGCGAGAGAAGGGTTGACGCGTGTCGCGCGGGTCGCGGAAGCCTGTCACCAGGTGACTAAACCACACACACGTACCACGTAACCCCGTTCACATGCGGGCGGTCCCCGTCCTGAGGTGCGGCGGCATGCGAAACAGAGGCGGACGGGGGGCGCTCGTTTCATGCGGGTTCCTAATCTGACCACCAACAACTTCTAATTAGGAATCACGGCGACCGCAGACAGACAATTTGACAGCTGCTGGACAGACGGATAATAGAGAACTGCAAAGCAGTTACGGATTCCGAAGCTATCAACGCACGAAAGACTAACTAGTTCTGATCTTCGAACCCTGAACGTAGCGTTATGCTCACGGGCTAATCCGCTTTCTAGTAATTACGATAACGAAGTCGCTTCTAGATGTGTAGCAAGAGCGCCGTACTTTTCCGGATAACACCGTTTGTAACGTTTGTAACTCCAGAAGGCTCTCCTCATGCTTATCGTTTACAAACAGTGCGACTATTCGCGCCTTAAAAGATAGATTCTTCATCAGCTCATTTCTCAAAAATGCGTGTTTAATGAATACTGGAATATGTTGCTAACCGTGGGTCCCCATTTCAGCTAACTCCTACTCGAAGTAGTTCACCACTGCGTAGGACCCGGACCAGGCCCAGGCTTGAGGCTGTTGATCGGGATGCTCCTGTTTCCACTGCGTCTCAAGTTCCTGCTCTTTTCCTTCGGGTAATCCTACTACGACGTCTGCCTTGATCGTGCGTAGCGTCAGAAGCCTGAGGCCGCTCGTGGCCAGCGACTGAATTGCTTCCTGGAACGGCGTCGTGCGCGGCCACTGCACGTCACCCGTGATTTTGCGGTAGTTCAGGTCGCCCTTGAAGATCACGAGCTTCGAGTTGCGCATGTCCTGCCAGAGGGCGTCGCCGCCGCCCTTGCCGCCTTTCTTGATTTCCCAGAACGGCAGCGGGCTCGTCCAGAACGGCGACTGGCGCGCCACAATAGCGCCCTCATGGCTATAGAGCAGAAGCTTCTCCACGACGAAGTCGATAGCCGCACGATCCTTGGGGAAGACCTTCTCATCGCGCAAGAACTTCACAAGCGAGACACCCCAGTCCCGCGGCGTCACGTCGCTCACAAACCAGGGCTGCGACTTCGGGTGAAGAACCACCTGGTCGGCGAGCTTCGACTCCAGCAGGAACAGGGCCAGGATCAGGTCCGTGTACAGCTCAAACCCAGAGTTGTCCAGGACAATGTCCACACGGCCACCCTCGATACGGTTCAGGGCCTTCCACCCCTTAGCAAAGTCATTGATAAGAAGGGTCTCCTTGTCGCGCTGGTCCGCAGCAACCTGCAGCTTCTTGAGCTCTTCAAGCGATACCGTCACAAGCAGCGACAGGTCAGTCGCATTGCCCCATAGCGACGACTGCACGAGCTCGTGGAACACGACCTCGCGCACATCCTTCGAGTCAAGGCCCTGCTCCGACAGCTTTTGGTACCGCGTGGCCAGCGTCGACACGGCGTCGGCGGATTTCCCGAACGTCTCGTTCTTCGTGCGCTCGAAAAAGTCGTATTTCTTCCAGTGCGCAGTCTGGTCCAGAATCGCTTGGAGCTCACGGTAGAGGAAGCACTCGCTTAGTAGCCAAGGCGCGTTGTGCCAAGTCACGTCCGTAGTCAATTCAAGCGCCGCCTGCTCGAGCGCCTCGTTGTAAATGCCAGCGTCGGGAGCTTCGCGCAGACGTTGGATCGGCATGTTCGACACAAGATGCGACTTCAGCTCCTTGAAGTACTCAACCACCTCACCGGCCTCCGTCTTCTTGGGCCCATCTTCAAGCGCGGCGGCCTCGTCCTGCAGGTCGCTGATGACGCCGTCCAGAATGGCCGGCCACCGCTTGTTCACGGATGTGTAGGCGAATGAATCTTTTTGGTCGTTCGTGTATGGCTTCGGAACTGTCATTCGGGGTGATGCGCAAAAACGTGGCGTGTAGTTTGGCTGGTTTGCGGTTTATATAGATCCAACCGTCCCCCCGCAAAGAATTACTAAAACCACCTGCCCCTGAGCTGCAAACAGACGCCGGAGAAAAGGGTTTTCTGCGCGGCCATACATATCGGAGCAACAGAGTTGACCTCATATTATCAAAAAAGGATGTCGGGCAATTAAGGCGTGGGATGGCGAGGAGAACGAGCATCAGCTCTATTTTTCTGTTTGCTGGATTGACGTGGCCCCGCGTTGTCTAGTTCAAGTTCCATAATACGAGGAGACCAGCCGCGCGCGCACGCGAGGACGTCCAAATACAGGAAAAGGAGAGGAACTTAGGCGGTCCCGTAATAAAATATTCATTATTGCCGATCAATATATATCGTAAAAAATCGGCTTGGCACTGCGCGCTGGCTTCAGAGAACGCGGCGCTCGTAGTCTGTGAGCCAGTGGTGTACGTCGTTGTGGAGGGCGCCCAGAAGCGAGCCCTGTTGGCTCGAGACTCCCTTCTTTCCGAAAACGGCCTCAACTCCGTCTTTCAAGGTCACGAAGTAGAGCCATGTTTGCCCGACGCGAACGACTTGCGGCTTTTGGTCCGGAGGAGAAAGCAGCGTATTCAGAATCTCTATTGACAGCGCGTTGGAGAACGTTGACGTGATTGTCCGCTGTGCATGGTCCAGTATCATGTAATTGAACCGCGTCGGTGGTGCAAAAGCAAAGCTAAAGCCTTCGAGCTGAGCGACCAGCGCTTCGAAGTGGCTCGTGAGGTTTTTGCGCTCTGGGGCCGCCGGCTCGCGGAACACGAGGAAGTATACAAACAGAGCGCGTCGAAATGCCGTGATGTACAGCTTGCAGCTTTCAATGGCGTCATATCCCACGAAGTCGGCGTACAAAAAGCCTGGCTCGTCGGCCGTGTCTTCCGCCGCTTGCGTGTCGTCTGAGTCTAACCAGTCTCGCAGCGTAGCGGGAAGATAGCTGTTCATCACAGACATGTCGGGCATTGATACATTCGACATTGAAATGGATGGCATGGATGGCATTGCCATGGATGGCATGTTGGATATGGACAAGCCTGACATTTTGGGCATCGAGAACCACGATGATCCTTGCGAGCTCGGCGGTTCTGTAGGCACCTGAGTTGGTTCTGCCGTCATTCCAGGCTCTGCCGAATCTGCCGACTCTGCCGCATCTGCCGAATCTGTCGATTTTGTTGTCGCCATTGACTGTGTTCGCTTTAGCGGCTCTGTTGTCGGCTCTGACGGCTCTTTCGAGGGGCCCGCCTCGTCTTGTGTCGATTCATGCTCCACTTCTGAAGCCTCTATCGATCCTGCTTCGACCGACTGGTCTGGTTGACAACGATCCATCCGCCCCACACTACGGCCCGAGTTTCCGTCTGACCCCTGGTCGGCTGGGCCCGGTCTCGACACATCAGTGGCCGCTGGTGATGGGCGGTCCAACAGTGCTTTATTAACGGCATGCTGCTTCGTGGTGCGGGCTAGCCACCGCTGAATGCAAATTCGGGACTCAACGTTGAGATGCTGGCCAGGCCACACGGCCGAGCCGTCCTCAACGCTAGTGATAATTATTTCCGCAGCACCGGCCTGCCTTCTTATCTCTTCGATCCCGGCTTTCGCTGCCGGGCTCAGCGTGCCCGCAGCGAGGCGAATGCTTTTAGGGGCCACAACGGAACAGAGGTCCGGCGGCTCCGCCAGCGTAAGGTCTGGCCACTTCTCGTCACGCACGGGCCCATTCACGAAGTGCCACTGCTCGTACGCAAGCTGCACGTGGCGATACATGGCCTCCGGTGGCCAGGTATTTCCGTGTAAAGGCACCTGCCCGGCGAACCAGTACCCAGAGCGCCAATCGGTAGTCGAATTGACGAGTGGCACGATAAGAACCAGTTTTGCCGACTGTCCTCGGCCGGTCTTGAACCATTTAGCCGGCGACGTATGGTCGAACGAGTGCGCGAGCTCGGCGATGCCCTGGGCGACGCCAATGAGCTTCACAAAGTCGTCGACCGACTGTGAGCCCTTTGTAAAAACAAGCTGTTGCTCAACATGCTCCTCGTCGCCAATGTCTGGGCAGTAGATACAGGCGAAGTCGAACATGCGGCCGGGAACGAGGCGACGGGGCCTTGAGGCGGCGGGCGGGTGTGATGCGGGCCGGCGCACACAGTAAGCAGCAGTCTACGCGGGTTAGTGTGCGGTGGATTCGGCGCCGTTTCGGATACGTAGCAGAGTCTGCAATAGAGCACTATCTGAATGTGGTAAGTTTACAATTTAAAACAACGAAAAACGAAAGTGGCGAGGAGCTCTGCTAGGTGGCTCGGAGCGGCGCAGCCCTTGATGCTGTGTGGGTTTTTGCCCTGAGCGGTGGAACCCCGCGACCCCAAGTAGACGACGCGCACTACTACTTAGTGACATAAGCGGAACATGAACGGTGGGACGCGTCACGAAAACGCGTCGTGCAACCACCCGCTCATGGACGCCCAGTTTGCGGAGTACTACGACGCGTTCTTCCCGTATCGACAATGGTTCCAGTGGCTGAACCACTCGAGCGTGCCGTCGCCGGACTTCACGCACCGCGAGTTCGCATTCAGCATTGCCGGGAAAGACAATAGCGACATATACATTCGGTACCAATCATTCAGCGACGAGGACGGGTTCCGAAAAAAGGTGACGCAGCTCATTCCGAAACGGTTTGAGGTCGGCGCTGTTTACAGCGTTAAGCCCAAGGACCATCGCATTGTGGCGAAGGACAAGTACCAGGCCCTGTCGAAGGAGCTTGTGTTCGACATTGATCTGAGCGACTACGACGCGTACCGAACGTGCTGCCAGGGCAAGCAGGTGTGCCAGAAGTGCTGGCAGTTTGTGGCTGCTGCGGTCGAGGTGCTCAGCGCCGCGTTCGAGCAAGACTTCGGGTTCACGAACGTGATCTGGGCGTTCTCGGGCCGCCGCGGCATCCACGCCTGGGTCTGTGACGCCCGCGCCCGCGCCCTGGACGACTCGCAGCGTGCGGCCCTCGTGGAGTACCTGAACGTGACGGGCAAGTTCGACAAGGGAAGGATGGTTGTGCCGCGGCCGTGGCACCCGCACATCAAGCGCAGCTTCGAGCTTCTTCTGCCGTTCTTTGCCCGCAACATTCTTGGCGAGCAGGACCCCTGGCGCACGCCCGAGCAGGCCGCGTTCCTCATAGACCGCCTCGCGCTAGCCGGCGACGAGATCACGAGCGCGCTGCGCCAGAAGTGGCAGGCGCGCGAAATAAGCAGCCGCGAGCGGTGGGACGACATAAACGCCGTCGGCGAGACGCTGAAGCTGCCCGCGGCGAGCAAGCAGGCCTTGCTCGAGCAGAAGCAGAACATCATTCTCGAGTACCTGTACCCAAAACTCGATGTGCATGTGTCCACGGCGCGCGGGCACCTTCTGAAGTCGCCGTTCTGCGTGCATCCGGACACGGGTAAGGTCTGCGTGCCGCTCACGACGGAGATGGTCAAGACGCTCGACCCAGACACCGTGCCGAACCTCGACACTTTGCTTGCCGAGCACCACTCCGGGGCCGTTGTCGGCCGCGGCCTGCTCGAGCCGTACCTTGCCGTGTTCCGCAAGTTCGTGGCTGAGCTGAAGCGCCCCGTCAAGCGTCCGGCCGACACGCTTGATTTCTAGATAAACGCCGACGACCACCGCTGCGAGGCGACATGCATATTTAGGCTGGCATATTTAGGCTGGCATAATTAGGGGCGTCTATTGTGTGCCTGTGCCAGCGGGTTACAATGCGGTACGTACGAATCTAGCCAGCGGCGGTAATGCATATAAGTTGTGGCTTTGTACTCCGCCCGAATCACACAAGCAGGCCCATGTACTCTGAGCGCGGGTACTGCTGCTGCAACTCGGGCCACTGCACTATGAACCGGTTGCACAGCCCAAGGTGATACATGAGTTTCCCGGACAGGCTAAGCGTCTGCACGCGGGCCAGCGACTCGACGTACACAATGCTCGTCTGCAGCGCGAGGACACGGACGACGGCGGCGACAACAACACACGTTCCCGGCCCGTTGCAGAGCACGAGCTTCGGTTGCGCATGGGCAACAATGAAGACGGCTCGCCATACCGTTTTGAGCGTGCTCAGCACCGACGAGGCGTAGCTCTGGCCAACCCGGCGCGCGCGCGGCAGCGCCCAGAACTCGCCGCCGCCAAGCCCGGCCCTGCGTGCACGCTCCACGCTGAGGGCATCGCCGTCTCCGAACACGAAGTTCGGGCCGTCAATGCGCAGGCTGCGCAGCATGGCCAGCATTTCGCCCGTGTGGCCGCCGGACCCCAGTACGACGAGCGGCCGGCCACGAGCGGGAATGCCCTTGCTGAGCACAAACACAGCGCTGATAATCCCGAGGGCCACGAGAAACAGGAGCATAGCCGGGCCAAACGCGGGAACGTCAGTCGTCGTCGTCGCCGCGGAGAGCCGCGGTAAGGGTGCCGCCCTGCGCGCATGCACGGCGATAGATCCAACTTCTCTAGAGCCTAGCCCCTGCACCTCTGCAAATGGACGATCCAGCAGCGCGAGAGCCGTCGGTTGAGCAAGCAACCGAGTCGGCCGGGGTCGAGGGCTCAGGCGCGGCGCCAGCCCGCCCTCACGAGCCGACGCCGGCGTCGGCTGCAGACACGGCGAAGCGCGGTGACGCGCGCGAGGAAACCTCGGCAGAACCGCAGGCTGAAGCGGCCGAGGGCAGCGAAAATGCCACCGCCAATCCCGAGGGCAAGCGCGAGCGCGAGTCGGACCTGAGTTCCGACGACGGCAATGACCGCAAACGCCGCAAGGACTCTCACAGCCCAGAACCGCACACAGAGGCGCCGCCACAAGCCGCCAAGGAGGAAACAGAGCCCAGTGACAGGCCTCGTGAGCCTCGTGCAGCAGCAGAACCAGCAAGGGACCCATCCGTCGAGCGGGACGTGCGGCCCGCTGAAGACGCTGCAAAAACACAACCAGAGGATGAATCAAGCGTAGACGCAAGGATGCGGCCAGAAATTCAGACTGAAAGAAGCCTAGAGCCACGCCTAGACAGTGAACGTGAGGGTGAGTCCCCCAAAGCGGTCGAGGACCCTGCTCGCGCCCTGAGCGCAGGGCCGGCGGCGCAGCCCGGTCACGAGAGTGCGAAGGAGTCTGCCAAGGCGGAGAATGAAGTCAACAAGGAGGGAAGAAGCAGGCAGCCGAGCAAGGACCCGTCAGAAGCGCCTCACGGGACGGCCGCCGGGACGGCCGCCGGGACGGCTGCCGAACCGGCCTCGCCGCGAGCCGATGCCGCAGCCAAAACTACGGAGGAGGAAGCAGCAGCCGCAGCAGAGCCGCCGTCGGCAAAGGTCGCTGCAAACGTACATATTGATAGCAGCGCCGTTGTGCAGAACGTTGCGCACCTCGAAAGACGGTCTCTGGGCTCTGCAGTTTACGAGCCGGGGAAGATCCTTGTGCGCGGGCACGAGCTGGACCTGAACTGCGTGCTGCAAGTGCGCGTGGGCCACGAGTACCTCAACCGCGACTCGCCGGCCTTGAAGCGCCGTGAGCTGTGGGGCTCGCAGGTGTACACGGACGACAGCGATCTTGTGGCGGTGCTTGCTCATGAGGGCCTGCTTCCCGAGGGCAACAACGCCGAGGGCGACCTCAATGTAAACATACTGCTGCTGCCTGTCCTGGAGAAGTATGTCGGCTCGTACCGCCACGGTCTGAACTCGCGCGAGTGGCGTACGCGGCACGATGGAATCAGCTACATGGTCCTCGGTAAGCCGCGCCGCATGCCCGTGGGATGGAGCTTCAGCGGCGTCGAGCAGCAGATGGACCGCATAAGGCTGCTGGCCGAGGCCCGCAATTGGAAGCCCGTGGAGCTGGCCTACGCGGACCGTGTGTAGCCTGTGCTGGTATTGCCCTCCTTGCGAGAAACGGGCTCAGGCCTGCTCAGAGTCGGGGCTATTGAACCTATGTTCGAGTTGTAATTGTAGTTGTATTTTCTTTTCATATAAGTCGTGTAATTTTTAGTTGGTTTTTTTGTTTCTTTTTTCGTCTATTTCATGAAGGGACTCTCAAAGACGCTACTTCATGCACCCCTTGTTTCTTCTCTTAGCTTAATCTTTTTGCTCGCTCCTTAGTTACTGTTAATTCGGGATTTGTTAAGACGAGCACACGGCAGCGATGGCCTGCCTGTTTCTGTCTTGTCGTTACTATTGTTAGCATGCGAATGGGTGGGTGTGTTTACACATTTCTGTGCATACGGGCAGGAAATGCCATCAGATGACTGCAGAGCGGTTTTAGGTTTGTGAAGTACGTCAAGGGCCCAGAAGCACCCAGTGTATGGGTCATACCGAATAAACGGCCTCTGTTTTAGCTCGCTAATTACGTTTCAAAAGGTCATCTTACTACTACTTAAAAGTGCGCGCGCCATTGATTTTGATATTTGCAATTTACCCCGCCCGCGGCCCCCCAGCCTCTTCTTCCACAAGCAGCCAAACCCGATAATCGCTTGCAGCTCGGGAGAGCCACGTCCCAAGCCAACTAACCGGCTGCGGCTGCCGTACAGGAGACGCTGCCCTTGCCCCGGCCCTCATCGCCGTGACCATTACCGACCACAACCGCCACAGGTTTGAGAACAGCGTCGATTGTTTCGGCGACAGGGCCCGTAACAGGACACGAATTGGGGCAATGACACCGCTGTCGCGAACAACGACCCGCAACTCGACGCTCACGAAGACGAGCACGCGCGGCTCCTCGCGCACTTCCACAAAAGGCAAGAAGTCCGGCATTTTGTCCAAGCTGAAGAGCGCCTTTGGCAGCCGCAGTTCCAGCAACGCCAATGCGAGCGACTCTCTTAATTCCGCCTTCTCAGAAGATGGCTCAGAGGACGACGAGACCTCGAATCAGCTAACGGTGCCTTCGTCGCGGCGGCGCCGCCGCTCTAGCGTGTTCACGTTGAGCAAGAGCTCGCGCGAGGCGAACGACTCAGAGCGCGAGCTCGAGGAGCGCAAGTCCCGATGTATGGCCATCAAGGTTGCGAAACGCGACCCGCTGCCCATCCAGCGCCTGCTGGTCGACTGCGAGTTCTGCAATCCGCCGCCGAAGTTCGGCCGCGACATTGACATTGACACGCCCGCATTCACGGCCGATACGGTGAAGTGCGAGGCGCCGCCTTTAGAGGTCGTTGGTAACGAGCTGGCGTGGAATACGGGTTTGGCCGAGTGGACGCGCATCCGCAACTGGTGGCTCTCGCCGACGGCCTACGCCGTGCCGGAGCACCACTTGGAGACCGATCTCACGGCGGACAAGTTCTACACCGTATACGACAAAATGGTTTACCAGACGCGTCCGCTAAAGCACCCATTGAATCTCGACGATATGCTGCAAATAGTCAAGGCCGGCTGGGTTGGCGAGGGCACATGGCCCGCGCAGGACGACCCGAACGACGTCTGGAGCACGAGCGACGCCGAGGAAATTAAGGAAAACGTTGCGGCAAATGGCAGTCTCCTCGTCGAGTCAGGCGCCCCGCGCTCGAGTCGCGTCACAAGCCCCACGCCGGGGGTAGTTAACGGGTATCTGTCCGCAGCAAACAGCGAGAATTACACACCAAGTTATACACCAAACTCGAGTACGGCCGCAAGCATGAATGTGCCCGCCGTAAGGGTCTCGTCCCCGGCGGGACACGTCCAGTTCAGCGAACTGCCGCATCCAAAGGGCACCGACCTCCAGCCCACTTTCTCGGGCTCGGGCTCGCGCGACGGCCTGCCGCCTCTCGAGCGCCTGCAAAGCGGCATGGGCTCGTCGCTCAAACCAGTGCGCTCGACCCAGTCCTCGCTCGTATCGCTTACTGACTCGGAATAATGATACTAATAGTAGTGGCTGCCGCCGCCGGCAATTGGCACGCGGCACCGTGCGCCATTATTTATTTTACGGCTACGCGTAGCTAGATGCTACCGCTTTTACTGCAGCACCTCTTCGAGCACCCGCGTGCGGCGGTGCAGGACCTCAATCTTGCCCTGCACTACGATCGGCCGATCTTTGGCCAGTCTCGCAGTGTCGTTCAGCACCCGCGCCTCGGCTAGGCACGACTCGCTCAGCTCCTTCAGCTGCTTTGTTTGCGCTTTGACCTGCGTGCGGAAGTCTGCTATCTCAGTCAGTTTCGCCTCCAGTGGCGCCTCGAGGCCTTTCATGGCATCGGCAAGCGCCTTGTCCGCATCAGCGTGGGTGCGGGCAGCTGACCCCAGCAATGCGTTCATAGCTGGTTAATTTTCGCCCGCGTCTACTCACTGGCACTCGCGTCAAAGTCCGCCACAAGGTGTCGGGCCTACTCCGCAGCTGATGTTAGGTAAAACGCAGCCACACACTCAAGCACCCAACCCCCCCGGCCGCCCCTGAACGCTGAAAGGCAGTAATGCTGCCAAGCCGCAACATAAGTATCCAAAAGACTTGTATAAATGGCTCATATGCCATGCAAAAATGAATATGTGTCTATGTATATCTTCCGTACAGTACGCTTCCTCTTGCGCCGCCGCTCCAAGCGGCATCTGCGGACTCCCCAGCTCCGTAGACATATCCTGTGCCCACCAGACATCTGAGTTTCCGCGGTGGGCCTACTTGACGCCAATGAGCCTGGCCCTGTCGCCCGTGCTCGATGTCAGGGGTGCAACGGCAGCTGGTGCCACTCCATCGCAATTTGTGATTGGCCTTGGCTCCGGAAACGTCCAGGTCTACGCGCGCTACGACCAGGTGTTGGAACGCTCCTTCTCGGCTGGAAAGTCTCGCGTCGATGCTATACAATGGATCCCGAATACGGACTTGGTGGCCATTGTTTGTGGCTCTCGGTGTAATGTTTACAACCTTGCCACGCGCCGTCTCGAAACGTCGGTCAACACGCGCTCGGCAAGACTGATCCGCGCCCACGCGCTTCCCGAGGGCGGCCGGCTCGCCGTCGCCTCTACATACAAGCTTCGGATTCTGGATTTTTCGCCAGAATCGACCCTTGTCAAAGAGGTATTAGTGGCAGCCCCAGAAAAGCACAAACTAGGCGCCTTGGAGGCGTGGAACCGCGACTTCTACGTCGTTTTCGGTACTAAACCGAAGCTTTATCGAGCTGAAGCCAGCGGCGCGGGTTTCAGACCACTGGCTATGCTCCATCCGCTCCTGGGGTCTGCTCGCCGCTTTGTGTTGGCTGCTGCCGGGAATGTCATGTTTATTGGGTGCAGCACGGCTGCCCAACTCTTGGAGCTGGGTCAGAACTACGAGGCGCCGCGTATCGTTGGGGTGCTGGAGCACGTCAATGTCACCAGGGCTGCAACAGTTCATGCTGAGTCCACAAAGATTCCGCTGTTTTGTATAGCCCTCAGCGGCAATACCTTGGCGCTAGTCAATCCCAGAACTGGAACCACTCTGACCAAAATCGCATCTGCCGCACAACCGGTTGTATCACTAACTGCACCGTTAGCTCTTGGTGACACCATTTACTCGATAGACTGTGACGTGTCTATCGACTTCATCACGCAGTTGGGTGCCAATGACCTTCGAGAAGCCGCCACGCTGGCTCTATCTCTAAGCCCAGAGCACACTATTGACGAGCGAGTCCGCAGTATACAACAAGAATATGCTATCCACGTTTTTGAACAGGATGGCGATGACGACCGCATTGAAACAGCAATGCGCTTGTTCACGGCAATCGAAGAACAGGAACAGCATCGCGAGCCTACTAATTATCGTGTTGCCGTGGACCGCGTCATCACCCCTTTCCTGAATCGTCTAAGCGAAGGCTCCGAGGATCTCGATGAGCGCTCGAACGCAGCAACTCAGTCTGTTTTTAGTGCGCGCACGACTCCGAAGCGCAAACACATCCTTGACCCAATAGTGGCGTACCTTGTCTATTCCAGGCGGCACTTGCGACTTGCTGGCTTTCAAACAAAGTCCTCGGGCGTAGACACGGCCCTATTCCGATGCTACATGCTCATGCACTCACCCCTCGTGGCACCGCTTCTAAGATCGCCAAACCAATGTGATCCTGAAGTCGTAAAGAACACACTGCTTACGGCGGGGAAGTGGCGGGAACTTGTTTGGTTTCTCCGCAGCAAACAGGACCCTCAGCAACACCGCCAGGCCCTGGACCTGCTCGTGGAGCACCATGAGTCGCCCCAGAATATCATATCCTACCTGGAACAGGCGCATACCGAGCCATCGGTCGTGTACGAGTACGCAGAACCGTTACTGAAAAAAGAGCCCTATTTGGCTCAACGTCTATTTTTCGAGGAGTCTGGTTACGACTCATGGGAAGTCTATCTATACCTTCGCAATATTGACGCTGACATCGCCGCGAAGTACGCCATCTATCGCGTAAATCATAGCGAAGACCAGCGAGCAGAGCTACATGAGACGGTAGCAAGACTGGTTGCCCCACAAGAGCCACAACTCATCAAGTTCTTGAGTCAAAGTAGAAGCTACAGGCCTGAAGTTCTTGTCGTGGACCCCTCCATTCCTCCCCGCGCGCGGGCCTTGCTTTATAGCAAGATGCATCAACATACGAAGGCCATTGACTTGTACGTGAACCCTTTACAAGATTTCGATGCTGCCAGGATCGAAGCAGAAACTCACGCGTGTGCGACGTACCTTTTCGATATGCTTCTGGGTAGTGACCAGCTAGGTCCATTCCTCAACAGCGCCAGCTCGAACACAGATCTCTCGTTCTCTTATGTTCTGGAAAAGCTCCCTAACGATATGCCTGTCGACTCGGCTGCTATGTTTCTCAAAAGATTCATTGCGGCCACCGAGTCGAAGGAGCATCGGCTCGGCTTGTCGGAAGCGTTCAGTAGGGTTGCTCTGACAGATTATAGCTTGCAGCTGATGGACACACGTAAAGCGCGCTATGTCGTCAAGCCTTCCACTACTTGCGCGGTGTGTCACAAAAGATTAGGCCAGGCCGTCATGGCAATTCGGGCGGGTGAAATGGTTCATTATGGGTGCCTAGAGCGGTAGACCCACACCCCTTCCTGACTGAAAATTATACTTCATGTATATTATCCGGCGGCAGCGTTTCTCTCTGATCAACTGCCAGTCATGAGCCGCATATTTTGTCAAACCCCATGCTAAAACAAAACAAGTGTTCACCCATGAGTGGAAAAAAAAAAAAAAGAAAAACTAGCAAAAGCAGTTACTACCACCTATTATTACTTACAGCTGCTTAAGATAGTCCAACACGCCGGCACAGAATCGAGTCTCCTCCTGAACACGCTTGCATTCGGCTCTTTGCGCCTCCATGTACTTGCTGAAAGACTCACTCAGGCCACCAACGCGTTCAGGCTCGAGGGTAGCACCCTCCAAGAACACCTCGCTGTGAGCCTGCAGTAGAATACCCATCCAAGCCTGTACGAGCTCAAAATTCCGGCCGTTGCTGATTTCAGCAGTCATAGCATCAATGAACGCGATAAGTTCGCTGTACGGCGCATCCGTGTCGAGTGACCGAATCTCCAGGTCGGTGGCAGCGGGCCCCAGTTCCTTCAGATACTGAACGAGCTCGTCAAACATGCCGGCATTCAGCAAATGAGTGAACTTGGACACATGGGAAGAGTCCGGTGCACTGAGGTCACCGTTCGTTACTCCTGAGCGCTCATTCAGAACATCAGCCTCACCACCTGCCGAAGTCATGCCCAAGAAGAACGGTACCTTCTCTGGCTTCTGTACCGCCTCCTTCGGCTTGTTACGCTCTCTTATCGCGTCAAGGTTTACAAGAGTCGTGAACTTAGCCGTCGGCTGTCCGCTCAGCGTAACTAGTCCCGGCTCGAGCTGATCGGAAACGGCCTCAGGCTCATCGAAGTCCACGTCGACACTATCTTCGCTATCATCTGCCGCTCCAAAGGCGCCCTCCAGAAGCGAAACACCAGTCTCACCGCTTACCGTTGGCATCTCGAGCGTCTCAATGTCCTCGTCGGTGACATGCTTGAATGTGACTCCCTCAGTGTTAGACCTCATAGCCCACATCTGAATACCAGCGCCACGAACGTGCACAGTGGCTATCCATTCATTGTTAGGACTGACACGAAGCTGCGTCACAGGCGTCTCAACACGGACAGCGTCAATGCATGCGCCCGTAGGTATGTCCCAGGTCCTTATGGTCGAGTCGAGTGACGCACTTATGACCCACCGGCCGTTTGCAGTGAAGTCAAAGCTCGTGATTCGATTTCCGTGCCCCCACATCTCGCGTACGACTCTCCTTGTGTTGCTATCAATGACTACAATTGCCATCGTGTCTGTAGAAACAGCAAGCAATCCCGAGCCACTGTGGTAATGCATTTCAGTCACGGCACCCAAATCGAGATCGAGCTTCGCAAGAAGTTCGTGCTTCTGTCCAAACGTGTGAAACTGTACGCTGCCATCTAATGATGCAGACATGAGCATATTGTTGTTTGGCGTAAGAGCGATTCCAGTAACCGCGGACGTGTGAACGCCTTTGTACTGGTACCTCAAGAGCCCAGACTGCATGTTATACGCAGTGATGCTTCCCTTTGCTGAGCCCAAGATGCCGAAATTACCGCAGTGCGAAATAGCCACCGACTTACAGATTGACTGGTCCACAGTGTCCAAAGTGTAGGCGCCCAGAGCCCCACGCGCGGCGCTCCAGGTGCGAGCCTGGTGCGAGCCCTTGTGAGCAGTCAATATGTTGTCCCATCTTTCCTGCTTCTCAGCTTGGAAGGCCATGGCCGTGATAGCGGGAATCTCGGCCACCTGCTTCTGCATTCCGCCAAATGCATGGCTTTGGCTATCTTTTCGCAGGCTGAATGCCCACAAGCTTCGGTCAAGGGAAGCGCTCAACAGGAAATGCGCCTCCTCGTCAGTGAATGCGATGCACGAGGCGGGCGCTGCGTGGCCACCTCGCCGGCGTAATATACGCGCACGGTGCGCACCGACCTTCTGATTCGTGACTGGAGGATCGAAGACAAGCTCAGTGACGGTATTGTCGGCGCCACTCACAAGCACGATAGGCTGATTTGGCAAGAAAACAAGCGCAGAGACTTGCGCATCCTGAGCGGCGAATCCACGCAAGCTTTGAACGCGACGCTTCAGCCCCAAGTCATAGAAAAATACGTCACCGTTGGCGGTGCCGATGCCAAAAAGTGGGGCCGATGCAGGGCCCGTATCGGAGCGGAAACTCATGGTCGTGATTGTCTCACCTGTCTGAAGCGTGAATAACTGACGGTCTACACGCAGGTTCAGAAAAATCAAGTCGCCGTTCTCGCAGGCTACAGCCGCAACGTCGAGGGCCGTGGGGCAAGCTTCCATTTTGGTGATGCCCTGCGGGATCTCCTGCGACGTATAAATCTCTTTGCCTGTCTTGACGTTGAAAATAACAAGGCATGACTGCGTCGCCACAGTTAGCTTGTTCAGGTAGGTCGGCATGTGGCAAATATCGACGATATTCCCGAGCACGGAGCCCGTCGTGAGGGTAGTATAAAACTCGAGCTTGGATTCCTTCGCTGCCCATTTGAAGACAGACACTTGACTCTTTGTGGCCACACAGATGAATCCACCGAACACGGCGATTTTGAGAGCCTTGTTGCGCTCCTTATGAGGAATCGTCTCCTCAGCGACAACGCGGCCACGTTTGTAAACACCCAGAGTGGACCCGTTAACAGCGAACACAAAGTGATGCTGGGCGGCAATGCACTCGATGTCCGCGGCTGTTTGCGGCTGTGTCATGAAAAGCAGGCGCAGGGATGCCGCGTCATAGACCTGAATCGAACGTCCCACAACGGTGCTCACGGTGAACGCTTGGCCATTCACTGCCACTGCGCAGGGGACAGCATTGGTAACGAGACCCACAGTCCTGAATGGACTGAATACTTTTGACGCCCGAGCCCGGCGCCTCAACGGCTGCTCCCCAGTTCGCTGGCGCTTGACGTCCATGCGGTTTCTGTTTTGTCAAAAAAAATTATATAAGTAATAAAAAGCTACGCCGGACATCACCACCCAAGGCTAGGGCTGAGCGACATAAAGTGTGTGTGAAGTTCAGGCCTACTTGGTGAATATTTCGGCCGTCTTTGAGTTTGGGGACAGCCATCGATGATTTTAATGGCATACACCCTTTTAAAATAATATGTATTTTAAAAGGGAGCCAAATTGGCTCTAGCTGTCTATCTACGTCGGCGCCGCCGCCTATCGAGCTCAAGAAGCGAATAACGCCAATACTTCCACCATTTAACACTACAACCAATGTGCAGTACATTGTTCTGCATCTTACTTGGCTTGAAGAATAGCTCGCATGTTGGTTCACTGGCAATTGAAGACATATCAGCGTGGGACGGAATGCAGTGTTTACACTGGCAATGATGTGAATGCTTGCAATGATATTGTGCGTCAGGCCCACATATCTTGTTTGAAAGCTCGGCCCAAGTTTCGACGCTCTATTCATTCGCAGTAGTGGCTGAAGAATGGAACACAGGAACTGCGTAGCCTATTTTAGTTGCGTACCCTCGGCACACAAGACACGAGAAATGATGTCGCACCCGCCTAGACAATGCAAACAAGCGCACACTACTGGTATAACAGGGAATCTAGTCTACATATATTCACCGAGCACTGAGGTACGACTATGGCGCCAACTTATGGGACATTGACGCCTGCAACAGCCATGCTGCAACATAGTTCTGTAGTGCTTAGTTTCGATATACCACTATAAACCGTGGCTGGCGCCAGCATTTTGAAGCTGATAGCATTGCGCAAAGTTCGTACGCGGCTTGCGTAGTTTATCTCAGTGCGTTCGAGCTTCGTGCCTCTGATGCCGCGAGGTTGCCTTGGGCCGGCGACCCGCCACCGCTTACTCAACTATCTTTCCATTTACCATCCACCGCTTGTGCCATGACGGAGAAGATCGGACGCATTGGCGTGTGTGCCATGGAGCACAAGGCACGCTCAAAGCCGTGCCGAGCAATCCTTAACAACCTTGTCCAAACCAACGAGTTCGAGCTTATCATGTTCAACGATAAGGTCATTCTGGACGAGCCAATTGAGTCGTGGCCGAATTGCGACTTTCTGATCAGTTTCTTCAGCACGGGATTCCCACTGCAGAAGGCAATTGAATACGTGAAGCTGCGCAAGCCTTTTCTCGTCAACGATCTCGAGCTGCAGAAGATTCTTTGGGACCGGCGGCTGGTGTTAAGACTGCTTGAGGCTGCCGACGTTCCTACGCCGGAGCGGTTGGTGATCTCGCGTGATGGAGGACCTAAGGTAGAGCCCGAGGTCTACAAGAAGCTACTAGCTCATGGTGTTGAGCTGAAGCCCGAGCGCGAACTGAAGTTCGAAATGGCTGACTACGATACACTTGTTTTGGAAGATGGCCGCCGCTTAACGAAGCCTTTTGTTGAAAAACCTGTGGATGGTGAGGACCACAACGTATTTGTGTACTATCCGAAGGCGAGCGGTGGCGGAGGTCGGCGGTTGTTCCGCAAAGTGGGCAACAAGTCTAGTGAGTACGACCCTGATCTCTGTGAACCGCGCACAAACGGATCTTACATCTATGAGCAGTTCATGGATACCGACAACTTTGAAGACGTGAAGGCATACACGGTCGGACCTGATTTCTGCCATGCAGAGACCCGCAAAAGCCCCGTCGTCGATGGCATCGTACGACGCAACACCTACGGTAAAGAGCTACGGTTTGTCACCAAGCTCAGCGCCGTTGAGCGCCGCATGGCCGCAAACGTCTCAAAGGCGTTTGAGCAAACTATCTGCGGATTTGATCTTCTGCGTGTGCGTGACAAAAGCTATGTTATTGATGTGAATGGATTCAGCTTTGTCAAGGACAATGCTGAGTACTACGAGAAGTGCGCGGAGATTCTGCGCCAGCTGTTCATCGATGCCCGCAAAAACAAACCAAAGCTGCCGTTTGCCTCGCCGCAGACACAGGTCCTTGTGGAGGAACAATGGATTTTCAAGGACCAAGTCTCCGTCATCCGGCATGCGGACCGAACGCCGAAACAGAAGTTCAAATTTAGCTTCAAGTCGAAGCTCTTTTTGGATCTGCTGCAAGGCCACCGCGTAGAAGTAATCATTCGAGAAAAGGAGCACCTGCGACGCGTGCTTGCCATCACAAACGAGGCCATTGCCACTGATGCTGAGGATAGAAGCAAGCTAGAGCAACTCAAGAGAGCCTTGGAGAAGAAGATCGACTTTCCTGGTACAAAGGTCCAGATCAAGCCTGGGTTTAAGGACAAGGACAACGGCGGACCACTTCAAAAAGCCCAGGTAATTGTGAAGTGGGGTGGTGAGGCAACGCATTCAAGCCGTTACCAATCTGAAGACTTGGGCGAGCAGACTCGAAAGGATCTGTTGTTACTGAACTCGCGCGCGCTAGATGATCCCCAGTTCTACACCTCCAGCGAGCGTCGAGTAGTGGCCACGGCGCAGATGTACGCGGACACGCTGCTCAAAGGCGAACCATACGACCTCAGTGTTGCAGAACGCATGCTAGACGACTCAAATGCCGCAAAACATCCGATGGACGAAGTCAAGAAACGCCTGAAGCTCATGCTGCGTAAAGGATTAAGCCCCCCTCCGCAATTTGCGTGGCCCGAGAAAGTTCCCCAGCCATTTGTAGTTCTGAGCCGTGTTGTGGAACTCATGCAGTACCATCGAGAGATCATGGCCTGGCATTTCGATAACGATAACGTGGATGCGTTCCAGGAGCGCTGGTGCTGTTCTGAAGATCCCGTATTGTTTCGCGAGCGATGGGAGAAGCTATACAAGGAGTTCGAGAGCGTTGAAAAGGTGGATCCATCGAAGATCAGCGAGTTGTACGATACGATCAAGTATGATGCGCTACACAACAGATCTTTCCTTGAGCGAGTCTTCGAGCTACCAGAGGAGATCGAGATGCTTCCTCCTGATCCTGCTATGCCTAATGTGATTCCGCACGAGGCCGAGTATAGCGGCAAGTTCAAATTTGCCAAAGCCCCGATGACGCTTTTCGACAGGCCAGAATATGCACGCCTGCGTGAGTTGTACTTGTTGGCTAAAATCCTGTTCGACTATGTATGTCCACAGGAGTATGGTATTACAAACGACCAGAAGCTAGACATTGGCTTGCTCACGTCGATGCCTCTCGTACAAAAGATTATTGATGATTTGCGCAGCAACAAAACAAGCGAAAAGGGCCGGTCGAGCTTTTATTTTACGAAAGAATCCCACATGTACACGTTACTGGGAATCATTTTCGGCAGCGACCTTCCTGTGAAGTTGAAGCGTAATCAGCTTCCAGAACTCGACTATCTTGCCCAGGTGGTGTTTGAGCATTACGAGTGCCAGTCGCGTGACGAGGTAACCCACAAACCTATCACAAAGCATCAAGTGCGCATCACCATTTCCCCTGGATGTAACTCGTTGTCTCCACTCGACGTGCAGCTTGATTCAAAGCACTGTATATCGTGTGTGCCTCGTCAAGGGCTGACGCATTACATGGACCTCGATGATATGATCGAGAAACTGCAATCAAAGTTCAGTAGGGTGTCTCTACCAAACACGGGATACATGCCCGTGAAGATCACACTGAAGGACAAGAATGGTAAGCAAGTTCAAGACCGAGACGAGGTTATCAATCTGGAGTAGAGATAGATACATAATAGAGATAGATACATAGTAGAGTTAAATACATAGAATCGCTGTAGCACTGAGAATGTTAAAGGCGCAAGAGGAACCCAGATAAGATGAGCTAGTCGATCATCTCTTTATATGCGCCAAATAAAAGCGAGGAACGTTAGCCTCCGCTCAGGTACCCAGAAAACGCCCCTCCTACACATGAGCTCATATTCTTTGCGACAGTCCAGACAGCGCATGTACCATACTGAGTTTTGACAAGCGTTGAGACATTTCTCAACTGCTAGAGATATCTTTTACCTGTAATGCATGATGCATCTATTGCATATTTGCAACCTGATATTGTCTTACTAGAGCCAGACTGACTCGCTGTGTAAAACCAGTTCCACGTTGAAGGTATGTGGCAGGACGGCACTAAGCTCTTCCCTATATGTCAAGAATAGCCCTGAGGTCACCTTTTCCTGGAAAATTTATCACTTGCACATTTGGAAGACATACTCTGGTCCATCAGCGCTCAAACGCATGCAAATAATATCTGATCGGAAACCTTACACTGAAACATCTTTGCAACGAGGCATCACAGATCAAAGCATTTTAATGATTGGAACACTTCATAGACTAGAATCTATCAAATGTGGAGGGTGGGGTAATAATACCACCAAGAAAATCCGGCAATAGTCGTATGCACGCGTATAATCACGCGCCTATGGCGCCAGCACATAGCATGTCTGCGCGCGTAAAAGCTAAGTATATAAGGCGGTATCTGCTTTTCTAGGTTGTAAGCCACCTTAATTCTCCCGCCTGCTGCCTGCTCCATGCCTACCACTAAAAGCTCCTCTAGCCGCACCACGCCCGCTCACGTCCATACTCCCCCAGTACGACGACGAGGAACACAGTCACAAGCACCAAGACAGTTCCGAACAACGGTGGCTCACAGAAAAAGTAGAGTATCGACCAAGGAGCCGAACCGCCACGGTGCCCAATGGGGCCCGCAGTCAAGCAGCATTGCTTCCCCTCTAACTAAGTCATTTTTATGGTTTCTACTTGGGAGTCGCCGATTCCATAGTTAAACGAATCAAGCTTTTCCCGTATTGGGACCATATCATGAGCCCACCCTGAATTATTATCGCAGACAATTACTCTTGCGCTCAGCGTACCGATGCACACGCATCATTTTTGATCTCAAAAATATAGGACGGTGTCTGTATCTCAGGTGCCCGCTAGCCATCTCTTTTCCTTGCCTGCTAAATGCAATACTCGCACCACACCGGCGGAGATTCATACTCCTAAGAGATTCATATGCGTTGGAGTGCGACCTTTGCCGAATGCGCAACAACGCGACAATAATGACGATGAGTCCTAAAAGTGATGCTTCCAAAACTAACCCTGGAATCTTTGCCGCTTCCAAGAAGGGCCCCTGACAAAGTAGGCTAGACTACGACCGACCTTTGAATAGTGGCCCGTTCTGCATTACGTCGTGCAATGATGTAACCAACTAAAACGCGCTTTCAAGTTTCTGCTTGGCGATGAAGCAAATCAAAGTGGCTCCAACGAAGCACTATCTATTTCGAAGTAGTAGAGTAATAAGAGACGGTGAAATCGAAAGAGAGTCCTGTCTAGCGTTTCCTCGATACACTCCGCTTCGGCATACACACGTGACCGAGCGCATTCGCAGGTTTGGCTGCTGCAAGGGACGCAGAGGTACCGCATAACCTAACCGCAATACCAGTCTCGCTGCAATGCGGCGGCCATAGACCCGGTGCCAACCAGCGAGCCCACAGCATGGCCAGTGTATCAAAAGAAAGCTGTATATTCCGTATTCACAGGCAAGGATTTCACGAACAGATTAGATGCGTGGCGAGGTCTATGGAGGGCAAGACTGCCAACCCACGCAAGGAGTGCTGGCTGCATTTCGACTAGAGGAGGAGGTAATGTGACTTACGGACTAGCATCAGCGATTAAGTCACATTAACTCCTCTCCGACAATGACCCCTGTTCACGTGGTCAGGCCAGTGCGCGCGCGGTAAACAACGGCGATCCTGAAACAACGGCGATCCTGAAAAGACTCTGCGAGCATATTGTGGAGAAGCCGTGCGTTGGCCGCTGCGGAGGGGTGCCCGTGAAAGTGGGTGGCGTAGACACTTATTAGAGTTAAATGTTACAAAAGTCGTAATCGTACAATCAGTGAGTCGAGGTGCGCGCGAGCCGCAGGTCCGCTCAGAGTCCTGCAGCACACAGCTCTTCGCAGGCAAACAGTGCGCAGCAGCCAAGACAGATACCGCAGCACGTGTCGCCGCCGCCGCCGCGGCCGCCGCCACCTTGCTGGCCCTGCACGTAAACTGGCTGCTGCTGCTGGTAGCCGTACTGTTGCGGGGGAGGCCCGTAGCCGCCGCCGCCGCCATAGCCCTGCTGGTATCCGCCGCCATAGCCGCGGTTCCCCGGAGGAGGCCCCGGAGGAGGGCCGCCGCTGTTGCCGTAGTACTGGGCCGCCGACATGTCTAGTTCGCCTGGCCTGGGGTTCGAAGGTGGTGATGTCTTACGCGGTGGGGCTGTACATCTATAAATAGTGAATCAGCAGAACCGGCCGCGGCGCGTGACGAAGCAGCCGCACCGGAGAGGAACATGGCGGGGTTAGGGCGGACCCAGCCAGCCACGAGGCTTAAAGTGCGGCCACCGCGCCTCGCTGCTGCACGGCGCCGAGCAAGCGGAGCCTGCAGGTACGGTGCGGCTTACACGAACCGCCCGTTTCGCATAAACCCCGCAGAATTAAGGCAGCGTAACGACGTTTGGAACTGCTCGTGGTCTAGTGATCTGGTGATCTGGCCCATAGTGTGATCGCGAAGTCACGCAGGGCAAACGAACCTTGCGGATTGCCCCCGTTTGAGATGCGTAAACACACAATACTATAGAAATAGAGAGACTGGTTAGCTTATTTAGTTAATTCTCCGGCAATTTACCGCCAGTCGTGCAATACGGAGTGAAGCGCGATACAAAGGCCACATAACTGAAGCCTAGTTAGTAGGGACGTAGTAGCTACACAGTATTGTAGCTACACATTGTCCACACATGTACTGTCGCTAAACATTGATGCTTGTCGTGCACTCGCGTAGGACGCGAAAGCGTGGGGGTATGTGTTTCGAAACGGCGACGAGGCGGAGCGAGACGTATGTGCACTTTGCAGAGCGAATAAGAGAACCGCCGTATTTACATGCTGATGATGAGTCGCAGATACATTGCCGGATGAGTCGCGGGCCGCTAGAAAGGCCCCGGCCCGAACGGGCTCTCGCCAAACGGCCCGCGGCCCGTGCTCGAGCCCGCGCCCGAGCCCGAGCCGAACGGGAACGTGGGATCCTCCCGAATATTCGGCGGCTTCGACGAGCCGAACGGCGCAGGGACCATGCCGCCGCCGTCGCCGCGCCCGAGCGGGTCGAACGGGCGCAGCTGCGGGTGCGCGCCGCCCGGCGGATTGATGTCACGGTCAGGGTCGAACTCGATGCCCGGCCCGCCGCGCGGCGGGCGAGCGAGCAGGTGCTCGTCCTCGAACCCAGGCGGCGCATTTGGGTCGCGCGTGCTCTGCGGCGGCGGCGGTGGCTCGCGCGCGCGGGTGTCGCCGAGCGGGCTTCGATGCTGGCCAGTGCCGGGCGCGGCCGGGCGCGGCCCGCCGACACCACCGGCCCCACCGCTGAACACGGCCGCCGCATCAGATACTTCGCTATCGGCGAGGTCGCCGCTCACGACAACGCTGCGCACGGCCGTCTGCGCGACGACCGAGAGCACGTACTTGTTCGCGCATCGCGCAATCACGAGCGCCGAGCCACCGAGTTCCAGCTCGGCGTACTTCGGGAGGTCGCTATCCCAGCCGCTCGGCACGGTGGCCGTCGGGCTCAATGCCTTCGCGAGCTTCAGAATCTGCGTCTGGAGCATGGCCGGTTTTGTCGATGCGTCGCTGCGTCGATTGCTGCGGGGCTGCTGCGCTTGCTGCTGCTTGCTTTCGGGTTGCTCGATGCGGTGCTTGACACTTAGAACTGGAGTGTCTAAGTGCTGCGTGTGCTAAGTATTTGGCCACACACTGCGGCGCTAGCAGTGTGGCGGTCGCGCGGCGTCCCGCCCGCCCCGGAGAGCGCCAGGGCAGGGGCTGCTGCCCACCCACCCTGCCTAAACTCACGTCCGCTGGGGGCCCCCTGGCAACCGCGCGCGCGTTTGTATTTCGTGCGCAACTGGCAGATGGAATGGGTCGGCACGCCGCTTGTGCGTAGCCGCAGCAATACGGCGCAATACATTCTCGTGACCCTGGCCATTGCCGGCCTGCAATTCGTGTGGTCTATAGAGCAGGCGTACGTGAACGTGTACCTCCTCGACCTCGGGCTCACAAAGGCCGTGCTGTCCCTCGTGTGGGTCGCCGGCCCGCTGTGCGGGCTCGTCGTGCAGCCCGTAATCGGCGTAGTTAGCGATAACTGCACGAGCAAACACGGCCGGCGCCGCCCGTTTATGGTGTGGGGCTCGTTCTTTGTGGCCCTGGGCCTGCTCGCATTTGGCTGGGCCAGCGATATTGCGGCAAGGCTGGGCCTCAGTGCGCCGACCGTGGCTGTGGCCGCCGTCATTCTGCTCGACGTCGCCGTCAACACGTGCCAGGCGTGCTGCCGCGCTCTCGTTGTCGATATGTTCAGTGCGCGGCGCCAGCGCGAGGCGAATGCGTGGGCCGGCCGCATGGCCGCTGTCGGCCACCTCGCCAGCTACTTCCTCGGCTCGCTCGACCTGTCGCGCCTCGGCGTCGGCTCGCAGCTGAAGGCCGTATGCGCGACGTACGCGGCCATTCTCGTCGTCACCGTCGGCGTCTCTGCCGCGGCCGTGAAGGAGCGTGTGCTCGTGAGCAGCTTTGTGCCGCGCGCGCCACGCGGGCTCGCCGCCGCTGTCGGCAGCATGTTTGCGAAGCTCTGGCACGCGACGGTCGAGCTCGATCCCGTGCTGCGCGGTATCTTCAAGGTCCAGCTACTTTCGTGGTACGCCTGGTTTACGTTCCTATTCTACGGCTCGACTTACGCGGCCGAGGTCTGGCGCTCGAACCTGGCCGCGCCGCCGTCCTCGGGCGAGATGGCGCGCGCCGGCTCGCGCGCGCTCTCTCTGTTCTCGTTGTCGGCCTCAGCGTTCTCGCTGACTCTGCCGCTCCTCTCGACGAACCTCGTGAACTTGTGGTGTGCCTCCTTCGTCGTCTATGCCGCTGCGATCCTATTCACGGGCTTTGCGGCCACGTACACCCAGGTGCTCGTTATATTTGCCGTGGTCGGCTTCTCTTGGGCAGTCACGCTGTGGGTCCCGTTTGCACTCACGGCCACGGCCATCCACCAGATCCCGCCCAGCTTGAGCCCGCACGATGCGGAGCAAATCGAGTCGAGCATCGAGGTGAACACGCCCGAGGACCCGCTCGTCGGCGATGCTGACGACGAGGCCGACCTGCCCGATGGCCGCGACGAGAAGTCCGGCGTCATTCTCGGCATTCACAACTCCGCCATCACTCTGCCCCAGTTCGTGTCAACTTTCGGCTCCTACATCATCTTCCGCCTGCTCGATGCCGACCCGGAGCGGCCTCACGAAGACGGCGGGCGCGCCATTGCGGTTACGCTGCAGGTCGGCGCCATCACGGCGCTGCTGGCTGCATTTAGTGCCACAAACCTTCGCAGTGTGAACTGGTCCGCACGACGCTAACTTATTTCTCCGCATGGTCTTCGTGCCGCTAATGAACTGGATACTACACCACTCACGCCTAGCTAAAGGGCCAAGATACAGAAACTTTGCCTTCACCTTCGGTCGTGACAGCCGCGGGCAGCTCAAAAAAAGAAAAATGGGCGTGTGCGTGAAACGCGCTACGTGCACACAGACACGCACAGGCGCACAACAAACCTATCAAAATAAGAATCCATTATCATAAAAAACTCGTTTACTACATCACTTCAGTCCAAAACCTTGGCACTCGGCAACCGCGAACGACAGCTTCTGCTCGAGCTTGTGGCGTGATCGGTACTTATAAAGACACAGCTGGTTGAAACACGTGTGTGCGATCGGCAGGCGCTCGCTGTCGCTGCCGAGGCACATTATGCTGAATCGCATGTTCACCATACCTGCCGCCGGAATTATATCTGTGGCGGTCACAAACCGCATGAGCCGGGCCTGGGCCTGCGGGTCCAGTGACTGGAAGTACTCCCAGAACCAGTGCACGACGGGCTCCTGGTTCGCCTTGTCGAAACGGTGCCCAAAGTTCACATACTTCGTTACTGATCGCAGCGCCAGCACATCTATAGGCTTGCGGTCGCCGCGCACAAGAAGCTCGAGCTCCTCGGGCTCAAACAGCGTGATGGCGTTGCACCCACACACGTCCAAGAAGCTCTCCTTGAACGCCTTCAGCTCGGGACTCGTGCCGTTGCGGTCCACTAAGTGGCCCACGAGCTTTTCTACATACAGCCCGCGCGAATTGTGAGTGACGGGACGCGAATCACCATCAGCAATGAGCGGTGTGCCATCCGGCGCCACGAAAGTGAGCCCAAAGGTCTCCTCGAAATGGTCTTCGTCGAAGTCGAGAATGCTCTGCAGACTCTGCGCGATCTCGGGCCATAGCGTGGCCACGTCCTCGAGGTTATACGGCTTGTCGAGCAAAAGCTTGAACAGGAGCAGCGGCAGATTAAAGTCGATTGTAATGGCGTTAAACAACGCTAGCCCCAGTACAATGCCGGCTGTATGGTATACATCGATATCCGGGTACGTGCCAAACCAGCAGTAGTTGCTTGTCTCGTCGAGCACAAACGCGCCGAGGCCCGGGTCCAGCAGCTTGCGGTAGAACATGAGGCACCACTCGCGCTTTAGGCCGCCAGCGTCAATTCCCTGCTCGCCATAGAATTCGACGCGCAGCTCGCGTCGCTTCGACACGTGCCAGTTGCGCAGCTGCTCGACGGAGTCGTCGAGCAGGTGCGTGCGCCGGACCTTCAGCACAATCGTGCGGAATGCAGCGAGCTGCGACTGCTCGGCCTCGAGCGAGCGCGACCGGTGCGGATCGGCCATGATCGAGAACAGTTCGCGCTGGAACGCCGAGTTCACCTCGCGCTTCACGCCGTGCTCGAAGATCTTAGCCTTTGAACCCGCGCTCAGTAGAAACGGGTACCGGCAAAAACAGAATCGCGGCTTTTTGCGCGAGCGCGTGACCTGCCACGAGTCGTAGTCGTCTCTCAAAGCAATTTGGTCGACCATCGTGTTATAGAACGCGGAGATGGGCATTCCCGTTTTCTTGGCGCGCAGCATCTCGTTTGCCGTCCACATTAGCGACAGAAACTTCACGACGACGATGATGCGCCAATCATCTGCGTACCAGTCATGACGGACCTGGTGGAAGCGGCTCGGACGCGACTTTGGTCCCGCCTTGTACTGAAAGTGGAACAGGAGCCGGTGGCTGATATAGGCATTGCACAGGTTCAATAGGTTCTCAAAATGCGAGGGCTCAATGTTCATGAGATGGTTCACAATAAGCGGGTGCAAGGACTCATCCGAGTGCACGATGAGGCCCGAGAACGCCTCGAGCAGCATGCGCGCGCGCGACCGCAGTGACGAATACCGCGCCAGCTTCTGCATGGGCCCCGTGATTTTCGTGAACATGGAGCACTCGACGATGGCCGGGCACTGCAGAATAACGCATATATACACGAGCTCCTTTTCGGTAACGGGTGCGTGCCGGCGCGTGAGCAGAATCGCCTCGGCGCCTTGCAAAATGCCGCGCATAGGCCCCGTTGAAGACACGGATGCGAGCAGCGAGTAGAGGTGGTTTACGGCGACGGCGTCGACCCAGCTGTCCGCTCCAAGCTCAGGTCGCTCGAAGCACGAGCCGTGGTCCTCGAGCCTAGCGTTCGTATTCGCGCTATGCGCGCCACCGGTCGTATCCACATTCGTGTTTGTACTATTACTCGAGCTAGCATTGCGTCTTGTTCGCGAATTCAGAGTCGCGCTATCATTTGCTGCATCGAACTCGACAGATTCCTGACTGCTGGCATCGTCGAATGGATATGCCTCGGACCGGACATTAGCGGAAAAGTCCTTTTTGCAGAACGTATTTGCAACGGTGTCGATGCTCGAGAAGTAGTCGAACACGACAGCCTCCAAAAGGCCGTAGTCGTTGCAGGCGGCGAGGTCGTTAATCAGGTCGAAGTCGATACAGCGGTCGGCCTCGAAGTCGTCGCCGAGATCCGGCACGACGCCGACGTACGACGCGGCCAGGCTGTTGCCGGAGACGCTGGCCGCCGAGCTGGCCGTGTCGGAGACGACACTCGGCGCGACGGCGCTCGTGGTCGAGACCATGGCCGCACCACCGTGCAGCGCGGCCGCGGCGCTAAACACGTAGCCGGGCGGCAGGTACGCCGTCTGACAGCGGTCGCAGCGCAGGCCCAAAAACTCATTCTCGCACGTGTAGCAGAGCAGCGGACGGCCGCCATTCGACGCAATGAGCGCCGCCATTGCGTGCTTCGCCATGCGCGCAGACTTCGCGTGCCAGTTGCGCGTCACGGAGCCGGACTTGATCGAGCGCGCCGACGAGCGGCCTGAGCGCACGGAGTGGCCCGCCGACCGCGTCGAGCGCACGCTGTGCACGGACGAGATGCGCCGCGCCTGCGACGACGGCCGCGACGACGGCCGCGATGACGATGAGGACATGCCGAATTGCGTGAGCGCATTCAGCCCGCCCAGCGGATCGGACTCGGGGTCGAGCATCGAGCGCCCACGGCGGTGCGCGCCGCGAGGCGGCTGCTCGCGGCCCGGCACGCGCGCGACGGCACACGGCTCCGCGAGCGCCCGCGTGCGCTCGGCCACAAGCAATGCGTTCACGCTGCGCGCCGGCGGCACTGCGTCCGTTGCTCGCGCGCGACGCCGCGCGCTGCTGCTCGAGTCGTCCGGTTTCGCCGGCCTGGCGGGGCCAATTGTGGCCGGCGTGCTGGATCTACGAGCGTCAGGTGGGTCCCGGCGGTTGCCGCCGGTCCTGCTCCGAAATATGTTCCAGGGCATCCTCGACGCGACTCGCACCGTGGGGGCACGAATCACCTTGCGTTTCCGCTTTTATCAACACGCCCACACACACAGCTAGAAGGTAAGGGCTGGGGCGCGGGTCGGGTGTTGAAACAAGGCTTGTTCCGGCAATCATGTGCTCAGGTGATCCAGATGCAGGTTATAACTGGCCTGTCTTACTGCTGCTAAGGTATTTACCATTGGGCAGGCGGGCCGCGACGCAGCAACGCAGCATCCGGCCGGGCAACGGGCTGTGCAATGCGTGAAAAAGGTGACACACTCGCGCGCTGGCGAGCCGCAGCGCCAATGTTTCAAAGATTGGCGAGCCCGCACCTGCCCCCTCCGTACATGACACTTGCCCCGTGACTCTCCCAAGCCCATGCTCATATGCTAGGGCGGGTCGACTAGTTCGAAAGGGCTAGGGTGATGCGAGCGCAGTTTAGGCTATCTTTTCCGGAGGTCAGGGCCGGCGTGGCATTAGGAGCATAGGCCCGCGAACAAAGTTCTAGCGCGCGTGGCGAGCATGCCGACTGTGGGCGCCGTTTGACGCACGGAATTGCCCCGCCCAAATGTCCTCTACCCTCGCAATGGACCCAGGTAGTAGGTTTGCGGCATCGGACACGATCATGCGAAACAGGCGTGATAACGAGCGTGTGGCTCCACTGCAGACGGCCATTTGGCGCGCCCCGCCCGAGACATCCGCTGTCTCTCTGTACTGGGCAGCGTCTGCTAGCTCGCATCGGCCGCGCTAGACCGAGGCTGCCCGCACCACCAATGACCGCATCCTGGTGAGCAACGTACATTGTCGTGCGCTACAAAGTTCAGGTGATAAGAAACAGGACGGGCACGGGGTTCCACTATCAGGCAGATGGGCCGCGGGGCAGCAATGCAGCGCAAGGTGGCGAAGCGGGCTGTGGCAAGGCGGAAGATTTAGCGCCTTCGCCGACATGCCCAGTGCTCCTTTCAGTCACGGATTAGTTGCCTCGCGTGGCGCTGAACGCCGCGAAATGCGCGCATGCGCCGCATGGATGGTTTAACCGCTCGTGCCCTACATGGACGTGCTAGGGCGGGGGTCATCGTCTGCGCGAGGCTAGGGTGACGCATGCGCCGCTCAAGACTGTCTCTTCAAGTCCCAGAACTAATACGCCGGCGACACAACTTCATTCAATACCATCCTCGATGCCCTGTTTTTCTCTGGGGACGGGCAGCGCCTGGCCAAACCAGCTGCTCGCACGGCCTTTGCCAGTGTTTATGCGTAGACTGACCGCGGCAATTATAAGTCGCATCGATCTACACTTGCATCTAGTGGGCATGGATTATCGTGTGACCGCGCCTGTGCTGATGCGCACGGCGCAGATTGCATTGATCTCGGGTAACCGCACACTTTCCATGGTGATCGGGGAGAAACATTCTTTTCGCACCGCACCCAGCTAGCTAGACACATCAGTACCCATGCTAATCGCGATGAGTGTTCGCAAGCTCAGCACATCGAACCTTCTCGCATCTCCCAGCCATCAGTGCTGTTCATATTTCGGGGACCGATGATTGTGAATTTAAGGGCGCTGCTGGGGTGACTGTGGACGCTGCTTCGCCGCTTCGGGTTGCTGCAGCGCTTCTTACACACCGCTTCGGACAAGGGTTGCGAGCTCCGAATGACTGCTGTAGGTGCTATGCTGCTAAAGAGAGGATGCTAATCGGTCCGGGAGTTGAAATGCTCCCATAGATGGTATAATAACCGTGAACTTGGCCTGGACGCGCGTGTCACCATCACTTCTAGTTACTTTTTAAATCAAATCAATATTATAATTAAGATAGACAAGGATCAGGCTACTTCACTTCCGACTTCTTCGCAAAATTCTTCGCACAATACTCGACCCATTTCGGCAAGATACTCTGCTGGTCCCGGCTTGCCCCACCCAGCGTGTTCATGTTTCCAATAACACACAAGTGACGCCGAGGACGAGTCATGGCGACATTAATGCGTCGCGAGTCAGAAACAAAGCCTACCCTACCTGGGATGTCATTACTGCGTACGAGCGACAGGATGATCGCTTCCTTCTCCCGCCCTTGGAACCCATCAACCGTACACACCTCCACTTCAGGGTTGGAGCGAGACAGTAGTGAGCGGATGAGTGTGACCTGGGCGCCATAGGGGGCAATTACACCGATATCGTGTGCCTTGACGCCCGCACGACGTAGAGCATGGACACACGAAGCCACCTTTTCCGCCTCGCCGGGGTTCTTGGTGCTGAAGGCTAGCTTCTCGTTGGTTTCTGGACAGTCTTTTGAACTTGTTTCAATCCACACCGTGGGTTGCGCAGTGTTTGAGTTCTGCATAACGCCCCGCAAGTCTGTAAGACGCTGTTTAGCGACGCTTGCATGAGCTGTGAGCGCACCACCGTACATATGTTTTGACGGAAAGTCCATTATTTCTTGACACATCCGATACTGGATGGAGATCAAATGCTTGATCTCGGTGCCATGGGCAGCAAGAAGAGCATCGAACAGAGTAGTTTGCAGCGTCTGCAGCGTTGGCGGAAAAGATGATCTGATGGTAGGCGGTAGTTGCTTGTTATCGCCGGCAACGATGAGCCGCTTCGCATCGCGGTTTATAACAGCAGGGATCCAGCATTGGGGAAGCAGGGCTTGCGACACCTCATCTATGATAATCGTAGAAAACATTCCCTTTCTAGCTCTGAGGACATCGTTGCCGGCGCCATGCAGAGTTGCAGCCACCACCTTCGCAGACTGCAAAACGGCCTTCCGGAACTCTGACTTTTCTAATTTCAACTGCTCACGGAGCTTTCTGAGCAGATCATCCACGTCGCTTTGCCTGTCGTCCCGCTCTCCTGAAGCCTCCTTCACTGAAGACTTCAGCTCGCGCATGCGCTCGTTGCCATCCTCAAGCAACATATCGTATGAGCACGCAAGCACAGCGGGTGACATACGAGCCGGCTGCCCCATGCGCAAAAGGGTAACGTCATCGTTCGACTTAGGCATGACCTTCATGAGTCGCTCGACGATGTTGTCCACAGAGATGTTCGACGGGCCACACACCAGTACGCGCTCACCACGGCTTACGAGCTGGCATATGATCTCAACCAACGTGCTTGTTTTGCCGGTTCCGGGAGGGCCGTGAATAATTGACAAGTTGCTGCCGATAGCGTGGGAAATTGCATTTTTCTGGGACTCATCCATTTTCTGCGAGGCAACACAGGTGCGAATCGACTCAGCATCGCGCCCTACCTTAGCCTTAGCACGGCCGCGCATGAGCTGCGCAACAAGTCCGGGGCTGCGAGCGGGGTTCATTTCCTCGACCGCCCACCTCATGCGTCTAATTACAGCCGTCTCGATGAGTTTCGTCAACCACAAGCGGCTTTCCGAAAATCCTTCCGGCAGAGAACTATCAGACACTAGTGAGAGCGATGCATGGCTTATCTTTAGCACAAGAGCCCGAACGAATGGTTCTTGCTCGATCGGTGCCGGGGCGTCTTCGCGCTGCTGAGGCTTGGCATCCAGATCTTCAGGCAGCTCCGCTAGCTTCACGATATCAGAATTCTTGAAACATGACTTGAAACGGCGTCGAGAACGAGTGCGGCCCTGAGGTGGACCAAGCTCGATGACAGTTCGTCCGCCATAACCCGTCCAGGTGTTTTGGACAACCAGGTCGAGCATAGCGAGTTGATGACTTTCGAGACCCCTTGGACTCAACGTGCGCATGAGCTTACGGGTCTTCTGGGTCTCCTCAATTTCCAGTCGACTCAGAGCATCTAAGATTTTACCAGGTTCTATGCGCCTCTCAATTTCCTCGGCCGACATGAGGGTCATGGCCGGATACACACATCAAACTGCCTTATATGTACTCTGACCTCTCAAATGACTTCACTAATAGTCAAACATGTTTGTAGCTGCTTCATAGATAACTCGTAGATTATTTCATAGATTATTTCAGTTCCGTGTTTCAGGATCTGTTGTGCCGCTAAGTATGAAACCAAAAACGATAGATATTGCCGGTCGTTGGCCAGTTATGCGCAATAATAGTCTGCAGAATCTGCGAGTGGTATGTGATGCCTGCTCTACGCGGCCCCTTTTGTCAAAAGAACCTCGTTTGTGGGCGACGACAGCGTTCTTATCGACATGCTTTATTCATTGAGCACGCTCACCGTAATATGATGACTTCGGTGACCAGCAAAATGAAGTTACGGATGGAATCATCTGAGGTAAGGCCCCCGTCCTAGCATAGACACGTTGTCTCGTACATCCGTATCGATTGTAAAGATGCCGTGAGCGTTCTTGTGCAAGAGGTATCTGATACTGTTGCCATGTCTCTTAACACAATCACTAAATGAGATCAATCGAGGCTAAGACGTTACGCGAGCCGGGCTTGAAGCCGTGAACGCCTTATAATTTAGCGAAGTAACACCGCGCACTGCCCAAAGTGATAAGATTCGGTGCCTTCTTGGGTTAAAGGGCATGTGGTTCAAGTCCATACTCCGCGCCATCGCAGGCCGCCCAGGTAGATATATAGATAGATAGATCAATAGATATATGCTTGCTTCATCGCACAAAACAAAAAAAGAGAACGCCGAGAGTTAAGGCGACAATGCTTTCTCTTCGCTAAGACCCCGTTGTATATACCCTGAGGTCCAGCGCACTGGAGCCGCAGGATAATGGTCTCTCGCTTGATGAACGGCGGAGTTCTCGTTACTTTATATCGAAGGTGTCCAAGCAAAAATCAACCCATTTAGAGAGATCGCTATCTTGATCACGCCCTTTTTCACCCAATAATACACAGGTGAGCGAGTAATGGCATCTTTGCTTCGTCGCAGGTCGGAGACAAAGCCTATATTACCGGGGTCTCGTTGGTGCGCACCATCGAGACGATGATTGCCTCCTTTTCACGCCCTTGAAGTCCAGAGATGGTAGGAACCTCCACGTCAATGTCGGAACGTGGAAGAATAGAGCGGATCAGTGATCATGGGCTGGGATCCAGTACTGGGGGAGTAAGGCCTGCGAGACTTCGTCTATAATGACTGCAGATAACCAACCAAGGCAAAAGTGATGTCAGGTTCTTCGACCCAGCACCATGAAGGGTTGCGGCCACAACCTTTGTGACTGCGCAATACCTCGGTCAGTTTTTGTTCAGAGCCTTGGCGCATACTCTAGTCGATCTGCTGCTCACTCAAGCTCAAGCTCCAACTCTCGAGCACGTTGAACACAGCCTCGTCGTGACTGTGTTTGGCCAGTATATCGTATGAGTGCTTGCGCACACCAGGTGACAGTCGGGCTGGATGTCCTAAACGCAGAAGATCATTGACTTCATTCGTAGGCATCACCTGAGTTAGCTGCTCAACGACATTGTCCACAGACGCGTTTGAGGGACCACACACAAGTACGCGCTCACCCAGTTTCACCAGCTGGCATACGATCTCGACAAGAGTGGTTGTCTTACCCGTTCCTGGAGGCCCGTGAATCACGGACAGGTTACTACACAGAGCAAAAGCGACTGTATCTCTATGAGGCTCATTAAGATGCTGCCAGAAAGTGAGCAGCTTTACAGCATCGACATCAAGGCCTACTTGGCCCTTAGTACTGCCACGCATTAGATCTGCAACTAGCCCGAGCGATTCTGACCGAAGCATTTCATTCGCTGCGAAGATCATGCGGTCCGTCCGTTGCCGCCGAATCAACGTGCTTTATCAAGCATAAGTGGCTCTGCGGTAACACATGAAGCTTGGGCTCGTCAGCTATGAGGCAAAGCGACTCACGGCCCACATTCAGCTCAATAGCCCTTACGAGCGGCTCGCTGGTGGGCAGCTACGCAAACAGGTCTGACTGATTTACGTTGCTGAATAGTCCACCATGCTGCTTCCCTCGGTAACCTCGCTTTGCAAAGGTGCGCGGCGAATGGAACCGGCTGTCAACATAGATTGGCCTCGTGATGCCGCAAACCCCCGTTGTCAGATCTCGACGAAGGTTGTGTGCGACATTGAACGTGCTGGCATTAGTTTGTTCGTGATTGATCCTGCGGGGCTGCTCTACAACGTTTACCATATCCCCGGCCTTGAGTTCTGGGTCCGAACGTTTTTTAATGGAATTGAGATCCTTGTCTAGGCCGAGCTCGAGAATCCATCGCAGGCCAAGGCCAGTCGACGTCTTCCGGGCAACCAAATTAAGCACGGCGAGCTGAGGGGCCTCGAGTTGCCTCAAAAATAAGCTGCTTAAGAGGTCTGAGTGCTCCGAGGCCTCAGGATGCTTCAACTCGTTCAATGCTGGTACCCTTAGGGATGCTGTGCGGTTTGAGATACCCTCGGCCGGCATTCGACATGGAGACAAGGACACGCACACATCTTGCAGGGTTCGAATAAGGCCGCAACACACGTCGCATTCCAAATAAGCAGCATTCCTTGTTGTGCTGTTTCATGCAAATGTTTCAAAACTAATCGATATTTTTTTGACGGCAGCACGCGTCATACGCTACGGAGCAATGCAGCATTACTGCTTGCAGGACTTACTGCTCGCAGGCCCGCCACTTGTGAACACAATTTCCATAGGTGCCTGAAGCTCGCGTCGTCGGACGAAATCGACTGCTCGGCAGAACGCGGGCCTCAATTGGGGGAAGTCAGAATTTACCGTCGCGGCATATGCGTAGACGAGCAAAGAAACACGAATAAGCTAGCCAGACAACGTAGCAGAAGCGGCTGTGCTAAGGCGGGCGGCAGCGCGCAGTGAATTTCTGCCTCTGCAATCCCGCTGTGCCCGCTGGCTCTCAGCAGCGCCAGCCGTATGCCGTGCGAGGCAGTATCGTGTGGGTACGAGCGGGGCGCCACGATACGGCTCGGACCGCGCTCTGGGCCGCCGTCGGGTAAGGTGGCTGACTGGTCTCGTCTGCCCAGCATCTCATTCTGGTCTCCTGAAGAGTAGCGCTGTGCGATGTCCTCCACCTCACTACCGGCGGTCTATGCCTTTCCCGAGGCAGCCGATGTGGCGGCAATGGTTGCCGATCACATAGTGGGAATTCAGAACAGCGTGCTGTCGAAGGATAGCACCCGGCGGTTCCGCATTGGCGTGAGCGGCGGGTCGCTCATCGGCGTGCTGAACGAGGGCCTGCTGCACCGCAAGGACATCGACTGGGAGAACTGGGATATTTATTTTGCGGACGAGAGATTAGTGCCCTTTGACTCGCCTGAGTCGAACTACGGGCGCTTCAAGCGCGGAATCCTTGACCAGCTTCCGGACCGCCACCACCTGCCGAACGTGTTCCCCATTGACGAGTCGCTCATTGATGATGCACAGGAATGTGCGGACAGCTACGAGAAGCTGCTCATCCGCGGCTTTGCCGCAAAGGACAGCGTGAAGCTGCCCGGATTCGACCTGCTCATGATGGGCTGCGCACCGGACGGCCACATTGCGTCGCTGTTCCCGAACCACGAGCTGCTGCGCGAGAAGTACGCTTGGGTTGCGCCCGTTGAGGATGCGCCGACGCCGCCGTCGCGCCGTATCACCCTCACGCTGCCTGTCATCAGCCACTCGCATCGCGTCACGTTTGTTGTTGAGGGATCAACAAAGGCGCCCGTCATCAAGACGATCATGGAGCGGCCCGATAAGGGCCTTCCCGGCTCGATTGTGAACGAGCAGTCCGCGGGCCGCGTCGCGTGGTTTGTGGATAACGAGGCACTCAAGGAAACCTATGTGCCGAGCAAGCCGTACAAGCTCACGGCGCCACCGCAAGAGACTAGGTAGTTGCGTCTGATGTATCTCGCCGGAGCGATCCGAGTCTAATCTATTATTTTTGTATAGTCTGGCGCTGCGCACCGGCCCCCCTCTCGCTCCCCCGCACCCTTGGGGCGCCGCCAGGGGGGGGGGGGGGGCCTTCGTACGCAGCCGTGAATTATGCTCAGGGCGCGCAGTTTCGCGTTCCTACTTCTTAATACACTGTCTGCATTGCTGTGCTCAAATATTTCCAGTTCACGGCTCCTCGATTCGCCCGCCGTTCGTTCGTGCGCGCTGTTTGTAAACCTTGTCATAGCTGAATAAATTGGTGTCATAACTAGCATCAGATCAGATAAATACTATCCTATACAGGCTCGGGCCCCGTCGACAGCCGGTTCAGATGCAGGTACACGTCCGTGCCGTAGCCCTCCATGGAGATCATGCGCAGGTCACCGCCGAAGTAGCGCGCGTAGAGGCGCGACACGGGCAGGCCGTAGCCGAACCCGGCCATGGGCGCCTTGAACTCGCTGCGGCTCGAGTCGGGCTCGAGCGTCGGCGTCTCCTTCGCCGTCGTGTACATATACGTCCACACCTTGTCCATGAACCGCCGCGGAATGCCACCGCCTTCGTCGCTGATCTTGACCGTGATGTCCTCGTCGCCCTGGGCAATAATGACCTTCACGGGCGGGTAGTTCTCGCACTCGACGCCGTAGGATTCGACAACGGCGCGCAACGAGTTCTTCACGACCTCGAATATCATGTGCGAGAGGTGGCCGGGCACGTACATGAAGTTAATGTTCTCGGCATTCGAGTGTAGCACGACGCGCGGTGCCTCGAACAGGCCGTACCAATCCTCACAGATGAAGCGCGCGTTATCAATGGCCGCCTGTGTGATCTCCTTCACGTTCGTGTCTGTGCAAATGATACCCACAAAGTCGTCGCGCAGGCCACGGTCCATGTTCAAACCAATGTGCTGGCCAATGAGCATGCGGATGCCGATGCGACTCATGTAGAACTTGTCGAGAAAGTCCTGCACCTGCTGGTTCCCTGGCCGATAGTAGTCCGTGGCCTTCCACTCGTTCACGCCCTGCGCGACAGTGGCCACAACTCCGTCGTGGCGCGCTTTGATCTTCTGCAGCGCCTGCGTAACCTTGCGGTTATACTCCTGCACCTCGTGCGGCCACTGGACGCTCTCGCCGGACACGGGTATGAAGTACTTGCGCCCACTCGGCAGCTGCCCCGGCGCGTCCGTTTCAAGGCCGGCAAACAGATCGTTTGTCGGGCCCTCCTGCTTAATGCCGAGCTCAGGCCGCACGCCGACAGCAACTTTCTGCTTCAGACGCTTCGTCGGCTCGTAGAGGAGGCGCTTTGCCTCCGCGTTCAGCTGCGGCAGCGGGATCGACGTGAGCTCGTCGAACGACTGCACGTACCAGTCGCTAACTCGCCGGATCGAGGGCATATCGCTGAGCCGGAACGGTAGGTTTGCGAGGTCCTGCACGCGATGCGCAATACGGATGGGCAGCTCTTCGACGACAAACTGCGACGCGCGGAAAAGCACGCCGTCGTTCGGCATGTTTCCGAACTGCACCATCTGCTTGAGGCTCACGCCCGTGGCGGGGAAGCTTGCATAGTGGTTAATTTTTCGCTCCAGGTCTGCGTCCATGGGCTGGCCACGATGCGATAGTCGATTCCGGCCGGCAATTGTGTCGGGCCGCGCGTGCACGGCGCGAATCCGTACATGCGACCCGCCGGGTCCCAGCACTAGTGACGGCTTCAGCAGTTTGTGCATCTACAGTGTCGAGAATGGCGCTTGCAGGTCGGCCTGAATGCTGCTTTAGAGTCACCCCGAGTCCAGCGATTTCCCGACGTCGCGGGGCTAGGGCATGCCCCACACAAAAATAGAGTCACATGCGGGGACGGGCCGCGGTAAGAGAGCTAGGCTCGCCCGAAAGGGCGCCGCGCTACGGCGAGGGGGGGGGGGGCATGAGTCGCCGATCCATGCATGTGATGTCTGTCCGCGCTACGCCCACTGCATGGAACCCTCAACCGCCGTCTTACCGCTAAGCGTCGGAAAACCCATGCGATAAAGCCTTTTAGTCCCCACCACGTGCACGTGCATGACAGTCCGATCTTAGCTTTGACACGGCGGATATAGCCCTAACCGTATTCGGGGCGCCGTACCTGCGATTAACTAAGCGCTCTGATACGCCGTGGAACCAATCCGCACGACTTCTCTGCTGACAGGCGCGTGCCACGCAGGCGCCGCAGAATCAGTTGCCGATCCGGAGCAGCGTACTTGGGAATCTAAAAGTTAGAAAAACACAAAAGTTAGCTAAAACTGTTCGTAAATCGTGAAACGCCGGCCGAGATGCGCCCAAAAACGCGGCCGGCACATCAATGCAATGAATGAAGACCATCTATGATAAGAAGAGCTCAGATGCGAGGGAAGGCGGACTATCGGTCGCGGGAAACGAAAGCACTCGTTTTGCCGAGCGACGGAGACCGTGATGCGAGGAGCACCGTGTGTGGGTCCGCAGCAATGCCCCCGAGGTCGCCGCGCATCGTCGACGTGATCGTGCGCTTCAGCGGCCGCTCGAAGCGGTTGAAGCGCTTCATCTCGGCCGCCTCCTCCTCAGTGTGCACGCCAGCAACGTTGTTCGTCGCAATACCAATGTCCTCTTCCATGGCCAGGGGCGTCTGAAGTGATGGTCCGATCATTCGTCGGCCGCCCTCAGTTTATATACTTTCCGCCCGAGTGGGTCTTCGGACTTTAGAGTGCAGCCCTGGTCAAGGGTAGCCACAGTTCGTCTTTTCTGGCGCACGCCATACCCTAGACCTCGCTTTTTGGGGCGAATCCGTGCCCACGACTCTACGGCGGGCCCCTATTTGCAAGCGCGCGGTCAATACTAGAGGAGGCCTTACGGGGCCCTAGATACGCGGCAGCGTGTCCTGACCCCCGCGAACGGCCCCTGAGACGCTCAGTCTACGCGGGCTAAACCGCGGCCGGGATTTGTAGATCCGTATCAAATCCTCGTACATGCGGCCCTTAAAGACGCACATCCTTAACTCGTGCATACACCTAGCCCTAAGTCGGCGTCTGGCGGCGAGTGCGGCTTTTATTACCCCCGAGTTCTCCGGCATTCTCTGCGCATATTACATGTTGCATGCGGCATCTGTGCGCCAAAAGGGAAGCACGCCACCGTTGCTAGAGCTGCGCTCTATTTAGCGGCCGCGGTAATGGACGGACCTTCAGCAGATGCGCGACCGTGCCGCGGTCGTCATCGAATCGTAATAAGCGCTAAACGACGTGCGTCCTGGGGCGGCCCGAAGAAAGGATCACTAAGCAGCAGCCCCTCCATTCTCTGCATGAACCATGCAAGGTTATCTTCTTATGTAATAGATTGGACTGGGCTCGCTGCATAGAACATGCGCAGGAGTTTAACCTGTGTGGGCCCCGTGCGTATGAATCGGTGCTCCTCCCCGCGTAAATAGCCCCGCGATTCCTCGATTAGCCCCTGTAGTCATCCGCTGCAGCAAGGAAGAGCCGACCCCATCCCTCACGTTGCGCCCATATTGCGAAGCGGATGCTGACAATGGCAGTGGCGGTGCGACGGCGCTGCAGCGGCCAGATCAGCGACGCTCCGCGCGGCCCGGCGCGCTCAGAAAACAGTAAGTCTATTTAGCGGGTGTGCACTAATCTAAACTCCGTAGCCAACGCCGTAGCCAGTTGTTTTTTAGTGGGTTTAAGATTACTGCAACGTAACCCGGCCGCCAACCTCGTTTGACGACGTGCCAGGCGGCATCTCGCCGTTGCGGTCGGCCACAAACTCGGCGTAGATGGCCCGCAGTTTGGCCACCTCGTTTGACGAGATCGACGGCTTCGACTCGGCCAGCGTCGCGGCAATGTCGTCATGACCCACAACGATGGCGTCGGCGCCGGCGGCCGCCGCCGGCGTCGCGCTCAATTGCGCGCCGGACTCGGTCACGTAGCGCTCTGCGTTCTCGACCGATGTTGCGACGGCGTGCGACTTCAAGCCGCCGCTCTCGTCGCGGTTGAACTGCACCTGGAATAGCGACACGGAGCCGCGCGTATCGACCTCAGGCTTCAGCTCCTCCTTCGTGTTCAGCACCTTATGCACTGCGTTCAGATACGCGCTATACATGAGCGCTTGCAGGTCCGCGCCTGTGAACCCCTGCGTGCGCGCAGCAATGCCGTCCAGATCGACGTCCGCGGCCAGCTCCATGGTGGTCGCGGCCGTGGTCAGAATGTCGAGACGGTCGCTACGGCTTGGCATGTCGCAGATAAGCGACTTGTCGAGGCGCCCCGGGCGCAGGAGCGCCGAGTCGATCATGTCTGGGCGCGACGTGGCCGCGAGCACGTACACGCCGTCGAGGCCCTCAGCGCCGTCCATCTGCGTGAGCAGCTGGTTCACAACGCGGTCCGTCACGCCCGTCGAGTCGTGGCCGCGCTTTGGCGCAATGGAGTCGAACTCGTCAAAAAATAGCACGCAGGGCTTCGCTGCCTGCGCGCGGTCGAACAGATCTCGCACGCTCTGCTCGGACGCGCCTATGTACTTGTTCAGAATTTCGGGGCCCTTCACGCTGATGAAGTTCAGGCCTGTCTTGCTGGCAATGGCGCTGGCCAGCATGGTCTTCCCGCAGCCGGGGTACCCGTAAAGTAACAGACCGCTGCGCAGGCGCAGCGGGCAGTTTGCGAACACGGGCGCGTACTTCGTCGGCCAGTCCAGCGTCTCTAGAATCACTTGCTTCACGTTCGCCATGCCGCCGACCTCGCTCCACTTTGTCTTCGGCTTCTCGAGCTTCACGCCGCGCAGCGACACAGGTACAAAGTCCTTAGTCGTGCTCAAAAACGCCTCCGTCGTTACGACATCTGTACCGGCCGTAGCCAGGACGGCAGCGAGGCGGTCTACCAAAATCCACAAATCGCCAGGCTGGTATCCCTCAGTCTCGGCCACAATCTCGAGCATGTCGAGCTCCGCACCCCGCGTGAGCTGCGACTCGTCGAGCGCTGCCTCAAGCACACGCTCGCGCAGTGCTTGGTTCGGCGCGCGCAAGTGCAGCACCTCGTCGAGCAGATGGCTGTTGATGAGCTGTGCGTGCACAGAGGCCTTGTCTTGGGCAGTGGCCAGCAGCGACACGTCATACTTGGCCATGAGGGGCCCAAACACGGCGCAGAACACTTCGGCGAGCTGCTGCTGGCGCTGCGAGTCGCCGCTATGTTCCTGCTCAGTCGGGATGAGCTTGTCGATGTCGTCGAACACAAGCACGCTCGGCGCGCTCCACGCCGCCGTGTAAGCGACCTTGCGCAGAGCCTCACGCACGGTCGACACGGCCTTGTCTGTGTAGGTGCCGGACTTGAACGTGACGGGCCGGATCTGCTGGCTGCGCAATCGCTTCACAGCCTCGCCTACGACGACAGACTTGCCTGAGCCGCGGCTGCCGTACAGGAGCGTCCCATTTCCGGCGAGCGCCGCTCGCACAACGCTCTGAACAAGGCTATCTTGTCCCACCACTGGGCGCGGCGCCTCACCAGCACTGACCGTCATTTTCTTCGACTCGGCCACCGCGACGTCAGGCCCGAGCTCCCACCGTGAAACGGGCCCCCACTCCTTATGGTCGACGACAATAATTCCGCCGAGGGGCAAGAAAGGGGCGACGGGCGGCACGATGAGGCCGCTCGCGACGAGGTCGAGGCCGAGCTGCGCCACATCCTCGTCGCTGAGGACGTGCTTCGCCGTCGAGATCTTTGAAGTCACATTTGTCGCGTACGGCCGCACCGTGGCCCTTGCCTTTGACGCCGTTTTCGCAAATGTGTGCGCGCCCTGCTTCACGAGCACGCGCACGCCAATCTCGGCGTCTGCATGCAGATCCAGTGCGCAGCGCAGCCCGTACGAGAGGCCGATGCCGCCGGCACTGCGTTTGTATACGGCGACGACGTTTTTCACGGGCGCGACCTCGGGCTCCTCGAGGGCGGCTGGCGTCGCCGCCGCCGCGAGCAGCGCTGGCACAGCGACACTGACGACAATATGGCCCCCGTCCTCAAAAGCCGGTGGCAGCGAGCCGCTGAGCTCGAGCGCGCGCGTGGCCGAGCCCGCGTCGGGGTATGCGCTTGCCCGCACGACGGCCGCCAGCGTCGGGTTCGCCGCGGCGGGGCTCATGCTCGTGGCGGCGGCGGCCTTCTCGGCGGGCTTCGCCAGCTTCGGCGCGACAATAACCTCCGAGTCCGGGCTGAGCAGCGCGGCGTGGCCCGCCGCGACGGGCGGGTCGAGCTGCGTCACCTTCAGGCTCGCAATCGCCGACGCGGACGGGAACACGGCAATGGATTGCCCAACGGCCAGCGCGCGGACCTGGTTGATCATGAACGTCTCAAGAAACGCGACATGTGTCTCGACGATCTCCCAGTCCGCGGGCGTGGCCGGCTCGAGGTGCACCGTGTGCGCGAGGCTCGCGTTCGCAATGACGCGCAGCGAGACCTTCTCGCCGTGCGTGAGCGCGAGGTTCTGCGCGAACGCCGGGTCCAGCTCGACGGTCGCGTCCTTCGCAGCAGTGAGGCCCGTCCACCCAAAGAACACGGGCGCGGCCTTTTTCGCGCCGGGCTTGCCTACGCGCGTGAGCTCGATGATGGCGGCCTGCGCAGGGATGTTCGCATTGAACAGCGTACCCGAGAGCTGCGCCGGCAGGTTTGCGAGGTCGCTGCGCAGCGGCGTGAACTGGATGGTCGCCGTCGCCACTGCCATATTGCGCAGCCCAGGCAGTAAACAGCCGAAACCCCACACGCGCGCTGGGCTCGGCAGTGGTTCCAGCCGTGGCCGTATCGCGCGGCGCGCCCCCCGCGTTTTGGGCGGTGCGATTGTGGAGGTGCGCGCCACGGACACGCACGGCTGCATAATGACCGCGCCAGCAACCTATGCGTGCGTGTCTTTTATACTCGAGTCGTAAGCACTCATAGCTTTTAAATTTCTAAACTTGTGTGAACGCCGTGTGGTAGTGTAATAGGTCGTCGTGCTGCTGCTGCTGCTGCTGCATGAATGGGAATGCACGCTTGAGCGCGCACTTGTACGTAATTAGCGGCCTGAGACCTCTGCGGCCCCAAGAATTGTGCTCTATTAATGGCGTTGCGCTGCCTGGCAGCGAGCTCAAAAGCGGCGGCCGTGCGCAGGCGAGACCGCGCCGGCAGGGCGGCACGTGGCCTGCGGCGCCGGGACACCGACCACCACACCCACGGCCATAGCCCGCGCGCGCTTGAATCATCATCACTGAGCACGGGCGCATTCCATGGCGAACGGGCTCGAGCTGGTGTCGCTCGCTTGCGGGTGGGGCTACGTACTGTGCTGGGGCGTGTCGCTGTACCCGCCGATCCTGCTCAATTACCACACGAAGAGCGTTGAGGGTCTGTCGCTGGACTTCGCGTACCTGAACTTCTGGGGCTGTGTGTTCTACCTCACGAGCGTGTCCATGCTCTATTTCAACACAACCGTGCGCCTCGAGTATGCGCTCGCACACACGAAGGACGCCGTGTCCATCAGCTCCGCACCAAAGCAGCCGCTCGTGCGCTTTAACGACGTCATCTATGGCCTGCATAGCTTCGCCATGGTGCTCGTGCTGCTCTACCAGTTCTACCTGTCCGGCTACCGCCGCTCGCTCACGCAGCACCTGTCGCTGACGGTGAAGCTGCTCACGGCAGCGGGCCTGCTCGGCGCGCTGCTGCTGCTGCTGCACGCGTACGAGATCAGCACCACGCGACGACACTACCAGCTCGTCGACGTGGCGAACATCTTCGGGTCCGTGAAGGTGTTCCTCAGCACTGTGAAGTACGTGCCGCAGGCGTACTTCAACTACCAGCGCCAGTCCGTGAAGGGCTTCGCCGTGAAGGGCTGCTTCATCGACATCCTCGGCGGCGTGCTGTGCATCTCGCAGCTCGTGCTCGACGGCATTCTCGCGAACGACACGGCCGACGTGTTCAAGCACCCGACCAAGATCCTGCTGGCCGTCGTGGCCATCTTCTTCGGCCTTGTCTTCCTCTTCCAGTATAAGCTGTATACACGCGAGCGCGAGCCCAGCGTCTACAACACAAAGAAGGGGGCTTGACGCGAGCAGACTTTGCAGCGACAGCGGTAACTAACCGCTCGCACGCCCGCCCTCCTTCTACACACCACACCCAGGTGCTGCGCATCCAGCCGCGGCGGCGTCCAGACTGGACGCCGCCGCTCGGCGACTCGTACTTGGCTTGTAAAATTAAAATAGTGCGGAACTGCTGTGCATGCGAGGACTCTGCCGTAGAGGCACAGCACAAGCTGCGTACTCACAGTTCTGCCGGCTCGAGCCCCTCCTGTGCAGGCACGCTCTGCGCAGGCTTGCTTTAGCTACTTAATTTATAGAATTCGAAGGCACTTCGAGGCCGATCTGAAGAAAAAAATTAAACAAAGACGAGGAAAAGAAGCAAAGAAGCAAAGAAGCAAAGAAAGGGCCAGCCGAAGGGCCAACCAAAGGGCCCAAGTAAAGGGCTAAAGGGTTCGTTTGCAGCTTTATCCGTGTGGGGTAGAGTGACGAAGTAAGGCTCTGGAGAGACCGATTAAGGACTGCTGCGCAGCGCAGACGCCGCGCGCCGATATTTTTAGCCAGACCCCATCGAGCGCCGTGAAGACTGGTCCACTGCGTACATAGCTACGTAAATAAATCAGCGCCGTAAACTTTAGGCGTCTTCGAGGCGTAGCCCGACAAGAAGGCAGTGCCTGCGCAGCGCTCGTTACAGGCGTCGCCAGCCGCCCGCTCGCCACGGCGGCTGCTGCAGGCGAGCACAGGCCTACGGATCTGTTACCGCCCGCGGCGTTCCGGCGCTGTGCTGCGCCGCTCGTGCGGCACCGCAAGTTCGGCGCCCCAATTGCCCTCGCCGGGCGCCGGCCGATAAGATGGCCGTAGCCGATAAGATGGCCGTAGATAGTTAAGCGTGGCACATGCGAGCCCGAGCGTCGGCCGCCCCGTCCTGGCTCGAGGGCCGAACCCCAGCCCCGCCGCGCACCTTGCCCGGATCGGACATTATTAGCTTCTGAGCACCGGCGCTAGCGGCGTTCCTGCAATGGGGGATCCTCTCGACGTGAACAAGTGGGTTCCGCCGGCCTCGCCGCTGACCGTGAACAAGATCCAGCGCGGGCTCACGCCGGTGACCCACGTCGACAACGAGAAGGCGGCCGGCTCGTTCGGCCCCGCGCTGAAGCACTGGTCGGCGCTGCCGGCGCTGTCGTACTTCCTGCTGAACGCCGTAAACATGCGCGAGAATGGCCGCCGCGTACGCACGCCGCTCGACTTCAAGCCGCCGCCGCGCGTAACGCTCTCGGACCAGCGCAAGCACGAGTGGGTCGCGGACCTCGCGAACGCGGCGAAGCCGCTGCGCCGGCTCGCGCGCGCCATCCCGCACGGCTACTCGGCAGTGCGGCTCATTGACGTGCTCTGCGAGCACAACGTGCCCCTGAACCGCGCCGTGTGGTTCACGAAGTGCGTCGGCGCGAACGAGGTGCGCGCGCTGAAGCGCAAGGCGCACGCCGCGGGCCAGGATGCCGCGCACACGCAGGCAATTGAGGCGCGCTGGCTCGAGGAGTGGACGCAGGCCGTGGTCGCGTACCTCGAGGCGTCGATTGACGCGTTCGACACGCTCGCCGCAGACCAGTGGCAGCGCCGCATCGCCTACATCACGCGCTTCGCCCTGCACCTCTTCTACGATGCCTTGCTCTACACACCGCGCTTTCTGCAGTGGGTCCTCGATGCGCTGAAGCAGGGCCCCGCCGCGCGCTTGCCCTGTGTTGTGCACCTCGTGCACCTGCTGTGGCAGCCGCTCACGACGCCGCAGATGGCGCCAATCCTACTGCGCTGCGTTGCGGCGCAATTCCGCGCAAACCCGCAGGCGCCGCAACTCAGCAGCATCGCCTTGCGCCTCATGTCCACGAACGAGGACATCTTCGTGGCGCCGCGCACCTGGCCGCTCGTCGAGCCGCATGTGCGCGCGCACCCGGCCTACCAGCGGCTGAAGGAGCGCAATGCCGCATTTGTGCCCGAGGCCGACGCTTGCGACTCAAAGGACTGGGCGCAGCAGCAGCAGCTCGGCGCGCTCCTAAACACGTTCGCGCGCCCGTACAACCTCGCGGACCTCATGGCCAGCATCAGCGCCCTCAGCCTGCCGCACGCACTGCTCGTGCGCACGATCGTGCTGCGCACGGTGCGCCAGGACACGACGGCCGGCACGCAGCTGTGCGTGCTGCTGCTGAAGCGCATCAAGAAGCGCGACAGCAACGTGCCCATCTCGGACATCTGCATCGACTTCCTGTTCGGGCCGGAGCTACACTACATTCCACGCAACATTGGCGATGTTGTCAGCGAGCTCGTCGTCGCGAAGCTCGTTTGTATCGACACGTACTTCAGCCGCCTCATTGCGAAGGGCACAATGTACATGGACCACGCCGCGCGCGCCGTGCATATGCGCATTCTGCAGAACCTGCCGCTGGACTCGCTTGCGCCGTCGTCGCGGGCGCAGGCCGTCATGCTGCTGCGCCGCGCGGGCTGCACCGTGGCCGACGCGAACGTGCCGCAGCTCGTCGCGCAGGTCGCGCCCGTATTCCAGGGCAAGCCATGCACCGTCGAGTTCAGGGATCTCAGCGTGAACGACCGCCGCCGCCTCGGCACGGAGCTTGTGAAGCTGTACGCCGCGCACAAGCCGCAGGAGCAGTCCGTGCTGAACACGTTCTGCGACATCATGGAGCAGGTCGGCTGCGGCAGCGTGCGTTACCTGTACCGCGTGCTCTGCGTGGCCATTACGGACGCGGACGCGAGGTGCTCCATCGTGAGCTGCGCACTGCGCCAGGTGCACATGCGCCTCCTTGCGTTTGTGAGCTCGCGCCTGGCCGACGCGTTTGCGGCGAAGCTCACGGAAAAACTGAAGACAATGAGCAGCGAAGAAAAGACGATGACGTGGGTGAACTGGGACGATATTGGCGCCCTGCGCGACGTCATCAAGGTACCGATGATCATGTTCGAGCTGAGCCGGCTCATTCCTTTGCGGCAGAACCGCACTGTGGCCGACCACACGCCCATGGAAACGGAGACGGTCGCGTCGGCCCTGTACCGGCCCGGTTCGCCGGACATCACAGCGCTCGTGTCCCTGAAGGACGACGAGGGCTACACGCAGGCCATTCTCGGCTACGCGCGCACGCCGCACGCCGAGAAGCTGGCGCTGCTGCAGCTCGTGACATACCGCTGCATCAGCCTCGACGACCTGTCGCACCTTGGCGATCTCGCACTGTTCCGGTTCCTGCTGCTGGCGCCGCCGAACGAGCTCGGGTTCTGCTTCGAGGAGATTGCCGAGCTCGAGAGCGCGCGCCGCTCGTACCTCGAGTCCGCCGACACACAGTTCCTGCTCGAGGTCATTGCGTCCGTCGACGCGATTGGCTTTGCGTCGCACTTCGCGAATTCGTACCCGGACATCTACATAAACCGGCTCGTGCAGCCGGCGCTCGCGCTGAAGGGCGAGGATCTGGCGCAGGTGCGGCGCGCGACGATGTCGGACGAGCGCAAGTTCGAGGTGCTGCTGCTGCGGTGCAACCCGTTCAACCTGCGCTACTACCAGGGCCTCGTGCTGCTCGGGTTCGACGGCCTGTCGAACGACAGCATTGCGCTTGAGGTGCTGGCCGCGGCGAAGGCGCACCCCGAGACGAGCCCCGCCCTGCAGGGCCTGCTCGAGAGCCTTAGCGTCGAGACGAAGAACGCGATCTTCACGCTTGTTGTGCGCGAGTTCCTGAGCCAGGGATTCAACGCGCAGAACGCGCAGGCGATTGACGTGTTCTACACGCTTGTGAGCATTCTGGCCGGCTCCGTTGTCGAGCCGCTGACCTGGGACCTCGACCTCGTGCCGGCGTTCTTGAACAGCCTCGTCCAAATCTCGCAAGAAGTGCAGCCGCACGCTGTGTGCGGCGAGGAGGCGTCGCGCCTGCGCAAGGCGCTGACGGTGCTGCTGCGCGTGTGCGTCGTGGCGCGCCTGCACGGCGTGACGCAGCCGGCCGAGGCTTTGCCGTTCCTCGAGGCGCTGAACCAGATCCCCGTGTTTGCCGACAGCCACCCGATCTACATTTTTGTGAAGGACGCGCTGCGGCTGTTGCACCGCATTGCCGGCCTCGAGGCGTCGGACTCGCGGCGGTGGGACTGCGAAGAGGACGGTCCCGCGTGGCCGCTTGCGCTTAAAAACCTGCGTGTGTACTCGAAACGGCAGGACCGGTACGAGCCGATCTCGGTCTGGCCCTGCGATCTCATTGAGGACGCAAGCCCGACCATTGGCAAAAACGACGGCCCCGTGGACCTGGCGCTCTTCGAGACGTACGAGGCCGGCGGAGACTAATTTATTCTTGCATAACTTTTTTTAATGACGCTATGAACATAATTTAATGAAGGGCATCTATCATTCGTAAACGAAGCGTCGCGCCCGCTATATGGCGGCGGCGCGACGGCGCGGCGACGCATCAGCGGCGACGCATCGGCGGCAGCGTCGCTGCGAACCCTATTCACCGTTAGAACAATAATTACATAATTTAATTTATTCCGGCCAGAACCACACAACAGTCCCCGAAACCGCCGACCTGCCGTGCAGACGATGGTCGTGGACACGTCGGCGCCGCTGCGCGACATTGCGGCGGACTTCAAAGGCAAGAGTGCCGATGAGATGCTGCAGGACCTCGGGCAGGTCCCGTTTTTCATGAACGAGTACCGCGAGGGCGGCGAGGAGAACATGCAGGTCGAGGCGCTGCGCGCGCTGGCCTACGAGGGCGAGCCGTGGGAAGTTGCGCAGAACTTCAAGAACCAGGGCAACGAGTGCTTCCGGGCCAAGAAGTATGCGGACGCGATCCAGTTCTACACGCAGGCGCTGGACCAGCACACGGAGAAGGACGAGATCAACGTTGCGTGCCTTGGCAACCGCGCGCAGTGCCATCTCGAGCTGCGGAACTTTCGCAAGGCGATCACGGACTGCTCGCGCACGCTTGACATCGAGCCCGAGAACCTGAAGGCATGGTACCGCTCGGCTAAGGCGTTTCTGGCCCTCGGCAAGATTCCCGAAAGCCTTGTGTGCATTGAACGGGGGCTGGCGCATGACGCGAGCAACGAGGGCCTGCTCGCTGTGCAGCGGCAGGCGCACGAGCGACAGGCGCGGCTCGACGAGCTCGAGCGCACGCGCCAGCAGAAGCTGCAGGCGGCCGAGGCGCGGCGGCGCACGCTGCAGCTGGCCATGCAGGCGCGCGGGCTGCACGGCAAATTCACGCTCATGAACCACGAGCGCACGAACCCGGGCGACCTTGCGTGCCGGCTCGAGGACGCGGCCGACGCGGCATCGACGCTGTACATGCCCGTGCTGGCGCTGTACCCCGTGAGCATGGAGAGCGACATTCTGCAGGAGGTTGACGAGCAAACAACGGTCGAGGAAATACTGGCGCAGCTGTTTGCGGAGCTGCCGGCGTGGGCGGACCCGCGCGAATACAGCCTCGACGCCGTCGACGTGTACGCACAGACGGCGAGCGGGGGCCTTGCGAAGGTCGGCAAGAAATCGACGCTGGCAAAGGTGTTTGGCAGTGCTGCCGTGATCATGGTCGACAACATGGCCCGGCTGTACGTCGTGCCGCGCAGCCGTGCCACGGGCTGGCTGCAGGGCTGGAACAAGCAGGCGCAGGCGAACCTACTACGGGACTAAGCTAGCTATGACCGTGCACGAGCCAGCGCACATGCACAACGTTTATGTTCATTTTACGGGGGAAGAGGCTGGAGGTCTTTGTCGATACTTTCGGGCCCCGCTACAGCTGTGGCTGCGACGCGGCCCGTGCCGTTCACGCGCATACCCGTCGGTAGCTATGGGGCGAACCAGTCGCCGTGCTCCTTTTGCCAGGCGAGGCAGCTGCGCAGCCCCGCGCGCAGATCGACCTGCGGCGCCCAGCCCAGCGCGGCAATGCGGCTGCAGTCCATGGAATACTGCGCGTCGTTGTAGACGCGGTCTGCGCCGAACGCGACGAGCTCGTGCCGGCGACGCGTGAGCTGCGCGAGGTCGATGAGCAAGTCCAGGAGCTCGCGGTTCTGCAGCTCGCACGCGGCGCCGCCGCTGACGTTGTAGGCCAGGCCCGGCGCGCCGCGGCGCAGGAGCAGGAGCATGGCTGCGGCGGCGTCGCTCGCGTAGAGGTAGCGGCGGCGGTTTGTGCCGTCGCCGTGGAGCACGCACGGCTGTGGCGGGTCGGCGACAAGCGCGCCGCAGAACGCGGGCACAATCTTCTCCGGGAACTGGCGCGGGCCGTAGACGTTGCTGCAGCGCACGGTGACGACGGGCACGGCCCAGCTCTTGTGGTACGAGTGCACAAGCATTTCGGCGGCGGCCTTCGACGCGGCGTACGGGTTCGTTGGGGCCATGGCCGCCGACTCGGCGCAGTCCGGCGCCTCGCCGTAGACCTCGTCCGTCGAGATGTGCAGGACGCGCGCCAGCTTCTGCTGCCGCGCATATTCAAGCAGGTTCAGCGTGCCGACGACGTTCGACTGCACGAACGCGGCGGGCTGCACAAACGACTTGTCCACAAACGACTCGGCCGCGAAGTGTGCGGCCGCCGACACGTGCGGGAAGTCAAGGGCGACGCGCGCAAACACGGCTGCGTCGCTAATGTCCGCGCGCACGAGCACGAAGCGCGCGCCGAACCGCCGGCGCAGGCGCGCGACCGTGCGCGCGCTTGTGCAGTACGCGAGCTTGTCAACGCACACGACGCGCGTGCGCGGGCTCGCGCTGAGCAGCGCCTCGCAGAACCACGAGCCGATGAACCCGGCGCCGCCCGTCACGAGCACGTCCTCGCCGTGTGCCATACGCCTAGGCCGGTGCCCGCGCGCGCGCGCGACCCTTTAGCCCTGGCGGCCCTCGCCCCTAACCGCCGCGTGCTTTTTTAAACGAAGGGCCGACCCTCGCCCTGTGCGGTTCCGCAGTCTATGGGCCGGCCTGTGTTCAAGGCGCCGCCGCGCCCGCGCAGCGAGCCTGCGGCGAGGCCAGCGAAGCGCGCGCGCACGGCCAGCCCGCCGCACACTGTGCTGCCGGCCAATGCGCCGGCCAATGCGCCGGCCGTTGCCGCGCCGGACAACAATGCGGGAGGCGACAATGCGGGAGGCGACAATGCGCAGGGCGCGAGCATGCTGGCCGCGCGCCACGCGCCGCAGACGAGCGCCGAGCTCGCGCTGCATGCGAGCAAGCTCGACGAGCTTGTGCGCGCGCTGGACCCGAGCGCGCGCACGCGCGTCGTAGTGCTGAGCGGGCCGGCCGGCGCGTCGAAGTCGAGCGCCGTGCGCGTGGTGTGCCGCGAGCAGCAGCGCGCGCTGCTCGAGTTTGTGGCGCCCGAGTCGGCTGTGGGCGCGACGGGGCTCATGGGCAGCTTCCGCGAGTTTCTCGTCGGCGCGGCCATGCACGCGCGCGAGGCGGCCGTCGTGCTTGTGGACGAGCTGCCGAACGTGTTCCACGAGGACACGCGGCGGCAGTTTGAGGAGGCGCTTGTGGACTGGGCGCGCGAGCGCGCGCCGCAGCCCGTGCTTGTTGTTGCGTTCACGGAGATCGAGGTCTCGGCCCACTACAGCGAGGCCGCCGTTGTGCCGCGCGTGCTCGGCACGCTTGTCGCGCTCACGGAGCACTGCCGCTGGATCAAGACGAATGCGGTGAATGCGACGCTTGTGACGCGCGCGCTGCGGCGCGTGCTGGCGCGCGAGCGCGCGGCCTGTCCGCCGGCCGTCGTGCGCGAGATTGCGCAGTGCGGTGACGTGCGCAACGCCATCACGGCGCTCGAGCTCTACTTGAAGGCGCCGGCCGGCGACGCGCGCGCGCTCGTGCGCGGCTTCCCCGTGCAGCTGTTCCATGCCGTCGGCAAGGTCGTGTGGGGCACGGCCAAGGAGGGCAGCCTCGAGCAGGCGCTCGACGCGTTCGTGGACACCCTTGACACGTTCAACCTGACCGTGCTCGAGAACTACGGCGCCGCGCACCACTCGCGCTTGGCCCTCGCCGCGGCCGTGCGCGTGGCCGACGCGCTCAGCGAGGCCGACCTCGGTCTGCCCGAGCTCGGCGCCCTTGCCGCCGCGCACGCTATCCACACGAGCGCGCCGGACGTGCGCGCGCCAAGACGCTTTGAGAGCCTGCGGTTCACGCAGCACGCGCGCTGGCGCCGCGAGGAGCACGAGGCGCGCGCGCGCCTCATTGCGCGCGTGAAGGACCGGCGCCTCTACGAGGGCCCGGCCAGCGTCGCTTGCGCCGCGCTCGACGAGTTCGCCTACGAGCCGCTCCTGCGCGCACGAGCCGAGCCCGTGCCGGACTTCTCGTCCTCGGACGACGACTTTTGAGCGCCATGAAAAGCTTGAGTCGACGCAGTCGACGAGCCACCAAAAACAACAAAAAACGCCTCGACGCTCGCCGTCCCGCCACAAGCGTGGATTGCGCTGCGCGGCTCTTTTGATTTATTTCTCGTCCTCGGACAACGACTTTTGAGCGCCGCAGTGCGCTGCGCTCGGCCGCACCTCGGCTCGAGTACTCGGCTCGAGATCATATGTATATAGCCAGCAAATAACTAGTTTGATTCATGTTCGTAGAGACGCGGCCTCGCGAATGGATCGCCGCAGAAACGCCAGAGTCCTAGGCGGCCCTGCGCGGGCCAGCACGGCAGGGCAAGCGGCAGCGAGGCAAGTCTGGGCGCGCCGCTAGCGCACTCGCGCGCCCATTAAGGCGTCATATGCAGCGGTTCGCACTATGTATGGAGCACTATGTATGGCGGCGGAGCATCTATTTGACGGAGTCAAAGAAGTGCGGGTCCTCCTCAAGAGACTCCTTTACAATGTCGAGACCGCCCTGCAGCTCGCCGTTCACGTAGAGCTGCGGGTACGTCGGCCACTCCGAGTACTCCTTCAGGCCCTGGCGCACGGCGTTGTCCTTCAAAATATCGAAGAAGCCAAAGCGCACCTGGTTCTCGCGCAGAATGCCGACGAGCTGCCGCGAGAAGCCGCACTTCGGCTCGGCGGGCGTGCCCTTCATGAACAGCATGACCGGCGCCGCGCTTATTAGCTTTTTAAGCCGGTTCTGCAGCTCCTCCTTCGACTCCTCCTCAACAACAGGCTCGTTCTGGGGAGTTGACCCGTTCGACGGCGTGATGGCCGCAACAGCATCGCCCTGCGCGCCACCGGCCTCCTGGATCGCCTTCGCCAGCGCGCGCGGGTCCGCGCCACTTAGCTCCTTCACAATCATCTTGTTCTTCAGCAGCACGAAAAACGGCACAGCCGTTACCTCGAGCAGCTCGCTGATGTCCGGGAACTTGTCGGCGTCGACGGAAATGAACTCGTGCTGCGCGTATACCTCGGCCAGGCTCTCGAACACGTTCGACATGTGCTGGCAGGGCTCGGCCCACTCCGTCTGGAAGTATATGACAAGCAGCTTCGTGGGCTCGGCATTGTTTGTGATGGCGTTGAATTGCTCGTCGCTCGCGATCTCGACGACGCCCATTGTCCTGCCGAAAAAGTGCGATGATGCAGTAGATAATAAGTCAAGTGGGATGCCGCCTAATTACGCCAGGCACGTGATGCATATTTCGGGCGCGGGCGCACCGCCGCCGGGCCCCGATCTCGCGTGGCGCATTTCACGGCCCTCTGAGAGGCCAGAATATAACGCGCGCGTCAGCGCGTGTCAGCCCGTCTATACGCCACAATCTCTCTCGCTAAGGTAGTAGAGCCCTTTGGGCAGCATGTCGCTTCGTGTTTGAGGGGGCGCCCCTGCGCGGGCGTAGGCTGGGCGCGGAACCGCATACTAGTTACAGAACGCTGGGCGCACTAGAATAGAAAACTCATTAAGGCATTAGCTGAGCAGCCGGGCAGGTCCGTGGCAATATTCGGCGCCTCTGCTCGGCCGCTTGCCGTATATACGGTATTTACAATCGCTCGTTGCGCGCCACAGCCTTAAGGGCGTCCTGCAGCGCGTCCTGCAGCGCTGCCGGCCGCACAGCCGAGCCCGTCGGCGCCAGCGCCTCGAAGCGCGACTCATCCAAGCAAGCCGGGCTCGCAGCGAGGCCAGTGCCAGCTTCGGGGCCAGCCTCAGGGCCAGCCTCAGGGCCAGCCTCAGGGCCAGCCTCAGGGCCAGCGAACCCGATGCAGGCAAGAAAAGCTGCGTTCTGCGGCCGCATCGTGCCCGGCGTCCACTTCAGATTCTCCTTCAGCGCGTCCCAGCCAGCAGGACCCACATCAAGCAGCGTGCGGCCACGCCGCGCCGCCTCGCGTATGGCGCGCCGCGCATGCACACGCGCCTGCGGCGTGAGCGGCACGTCTTCACGCTCGGCCTGCTTCAAAACAGAGCCAATGACCACGTAGCGCTGCGGCTGCGTGTAGAAAAGGCGCGACGCGCCGGCAATGAAGTACTCCCACGTCTTGGGGTCCCACGCGGCGGCGCCGAACTCGCCGAGCACGCCGAACTGCCAGTCGAGGTGCTTGCGGTTCGCGAAGCGCCGCAGAAACACGTTTAGCAGCGCCGTGTCGCGGCCGGCGCTCGCAGTGCGGCGCAGCAACCCAAGCGCGCTCTCGACGTTGCCGTTTGCGGGCTGCTTCTGCGCAAGGGCGCGGTCGACAATGAGGCGCAGCATGATCGGGTTCTCGAGGTCCAGCGAGCCAAGCACGGCCTCGTAGATGCGCGGTGAAATGCCGCCGCCGCCACCACCGTCGCCACCGCCCTTACGCGCCGAGCCGTGCTCGGACACAATCGTCTCGAGGCACGCTTGCTGCGACGTTGCGTTCAGCGCGATGCCGCGGCGGTCCATCTCCTCAACAAGAAAGCTCTTGCCGAAGCCGAAGGGCATGCACTGCAGCACCATGTTCCACGTCTCGGCGCTGGCCTTGATCTCGAGCGGTTCGAGGCGGCGCAGGAGCGACACCGTCATGAGCAGCGGGTGGCCGAGCTGCTCGAGCGGGTACGGGTTCGCGGCGATGCGGCGCGCCTGGCTGGCCAGCAGCAGGTTCACCGTGGCCGTGTTTGGGCGCACGCGCCTCAGCTGCATTTGCTCGAACAGCAGCCGCGCCATGTGCACGTCGTTCACGGCCAGAAAGTACCCAATTGCGCGGTTGTACATGTCCGGCGTGAGCTCAAGTGCGTGGTCGGGCCGCAGCCGCCGCAGCAAAAAGTTCGTGATGCGCTGCGTGTACATGGCGCCGTAGTCGTACGCAGTCAGCGGCACAAGGCACTGCCGCAGATCGGCGTCCGCGCGCAGGAGCGGCTCGACCGCGGCGGGGCGCCGCAGCTCGGCGCGAATTGGCGGCCTCGCGGGCAGCGCAGCGCCCAGATCCGTCGCCCTGGCCAGCAGAGCGATCGCCGACTGCGCCAGCACGCGCGTCTGCTTCAGATACTGCAGCGTGTCCGTCTCCGTCCACGTCGCGGGCGGCACGTACTGGTGCGGCGTCCGCGCGGGCGCCGGCAGGCCCAGCAGCCTGTACTTCAGGTCCTTGAACCGCGGCCGCGCCGCGGCGAGCAGCCTCGCTTTCACGGGCTGCGCACTCATCGCGTTCTCGCCATGGGGACGTGCGAAGTGGGCAGGAGGAAATGGCGCATCCGCCGTCGAGTGCTCACGTGCCGGGAGCCTCGTGCCTCTCCGGCCAGCGAGCAGTGCGGCCCAGCTGCGCTCGCGCTCGCGCGCGTGCCTACGCCCCGCGCCGAGGCATTCGCTTCTTGCGCAAGCATTAGGTCGTTTGTTCTATTTACACACTTGTCAAAGCGTGAAGGAGCGGCTCGCCGCGCGACGAGGCCCGCACGCGCGCGGAGGAAAGCGAGCGGTGCGCGCGCTCACGTGCAGGAACGGCGGCCAGGTTAACGAGCGGTGCGGCGACTTGAGGCCAGCGGGCAAAGCAGCGCAGCACAGCTAAAGTATTTAAGATAGCGTAGTTCGAAGTGGCACAGTCCTGAATATCCTACAGTGTGTGACGGCATGTGTGCCGGCGGATGGCCGTGCGTGTATATGTATGTGCTTCTGGCGCCAAGCGCGGGCCAGCACGACGCGCGAGTACAAGGGCGCAGCCCGCCTGCCAGCAGTAAGCACGAGGTCCCTGGCGCCGGCAATGGCTCGGCCGTTAAATGCGGCGCCCGTGCGCGCACACCGCCGCCGGATTAATCCTTGTGCGCAGGCACAGCGGAAATTCCTCGTCGCGTTCACATGACACGCAGCGGCCGCTCATAAGCTGCATTCGGCCCGCACCCTCAGTTTTCGACTCGAGGCCTCAAATGTACGGGCCGCGCCGCGTGAACTTTCCCGGGCGGCGGACGCCCCTGCAGATGGGCACTCCGATGGAGCTGTCGGCGACGCCGGCAGACCCGCTCGGCACGCCCATGGGCACGCCGCTGTCGGTCGCACCCGAGGCCGGCGTGAACGGCGGAGTCCCCGAGGGCGACGACGGCTACTTCGCGTACAATCCGCAGCCGGCGTGGGGCCAAGATCTGGACCAGAACCTGGACGAGAATATGGGCCAAAGTATGGGCCAAAATATGGGCCAACCCATGGGCCAACCCATAGTCCAGGGCATGGACCAAAGTATAGGCCAACCCATGGGCCAAGGTATAGGCCAAGGTATAGGCCAACCAATGGGCCATAGCATGGACCAGAATATGGACCAGAATATGATGCTCGACCCTGTCGAGGAGATGGAGCGCGACCTCTTCAGCATGGACGGCATGGTCGTGCCGCAGATGCCGCCGCAACCGGCGGGCCAGATGCCGCCCGTCGGCCAACTGCCCGTGCAGGACGTGCCGCAGATGCAGCAGATGCACCGCCAGATGCACCGCCCGCAGGCGCACCACCGCCCGCGAATACACTCACACCCGCAGGTGCACCCGCACCAACCACACCCGCAGCACCAGCAGCAGCAGCACCAGCGCCAGCGCCAGCAGCAGCAACAGCAGCATCATAGCATGCACCAACAGACGCCAATGCACCACCAGCACTTGCACCAACACCAGCAAATGGCGCCGGCGTCCGTGGCGCGCATGTCTCCGGCGCCGCAGATGCACGCGGGCCAGCTCGGTGTGCCGCAGATGCAGCCGCTGCCGCAGCACATAGGCCAGCTGCCAAACGGCCATGCACATCTCGGGCAGATTCCGTCGCCCGTGTCGCGGGCGTCGCCGCCGCTCGCCCAGATCACGCCCGGCCCGCAGCTCACACCTGGCCCGCAGCTCACACCCGGTCCGCAGCTCACGCCTGGCGCGCTCACGCCGGGCTCGCAGTACCAGCTCTCGAGTAAGGACGCCGTCGACGCGCTGCAGAAGCAGAGTGACGAGAACCAGTTCTGGCACGCCGAGCTGCAGCGCTGCCGCGTGCGCTACAAGCCGAAGTCGTCGATCCCGCCGGACCTGAGCAGCTCAAACTACGCGGCGCAGTGCATCGCGGCGGCCGAGTCGTCGCGTCTGCCGCCGTTCTACCTCAGCCTCGGCGAGTACAACCATCTGCGCGTGCGCCTGCCGCGCCTGCACGTCACCACGTACCTGAACATCCGCAACGGTATCCTGCGCTTATGGCTGGCGAACCCGCTTGTGGCCGTGACCCTCGTCGAGGCCGCGGGCTGCTGCCGCGACGCACGTTACTACGGACTCGCTGAGTTCGCGTTCGAGTGGCTCATGCGCAACGGCTACATCAACCACGGCTGCTGCAGCCACCACATGATCCCGCCCGTGCCGCTCATGAGCGCGCGCCGCCGCAAGCCGCGCCAGACGTACACGATCATTGGCGCTGGCGTGGCCGGCCTCAGCTGCGCGCGGCAGCTCGAGAGCCTGCTCGACCGCTACAGTCCCAAAATCCTCATGGAGTACGAGGACTTGCCGCGCGTTATCGTGCTCGAGGGCCGCAAGCGCATTGGTGGCCGCGTCTACTCGCCAACACTCAGCAGCGCGAAGGGCGTCACCGTCGACCTCGGCGGCGACACGATCCTCGGCTTCGGCCGCGGGAACCCGCTCGGCGTCGTCATGCGCCGCCAGCTCGGCATCCCCGTCGTCGCCGTCGACACAACAAGCGACGACAACGTGCTGTATGACGCCGAGACGGGCGACCCCATCGACCCCGTTGTCGACTACCGCGCCTACGAAATGTTCAAACACCTCCTCGACCGCATGCGCACGTTCGAAATGGGCCTTGGCGCCATGGGCCAGCCGTCGTCCGTGGCCGCGCCGGGCAACAAGCTGCTCATTCGCGCAGGGCAGGACCCTGCCGTCGGCACGTACGACTCGAGCGAGTCGCTCACCGTCGCGCAATACGAGGAGGACAAGCTCCGTCCGTACACGCAGCCGCCCTCAGACGACTCGGACGACGCCGAGAGCCAGCAAGAGGTAAAGGTCGAGCTCGACTTTTTGAAAAGCCTCGGGTTCGCGACAAAGCGCAACGACGCCGACCCACAGCAGATCCGCGTGCACGCCGAGGCCGCGTCGAACCAGAGCAGCGCGTCGCTCGGGCTCACCATGCACAAGTTTGTCGAGCACCTCGCTACACTGACGGACCTCAGCGACAAGGATATCCAGGCTCTTGAGTGGTACTTCTCGAAGTTCGAGTACTCGGTTGGAGACGACATCACGTCGGCAGGCCTCTCGTCGTGGTCGCACCACCGCCATAACCGCTTCACGGGCCGCCACGCCTGGGTTCGCGACGGCATGAGCACGCTCGTGAAGGGTCTTGATACGGTGCCGACAAAGCTCGACGTGCGGTTCAAAACCGTCGTCACTGTCATCGAGTACGAGGAGGACAGCGCGCAGATCACGCTCGAGAACGGCGAACAGGTCAGCGCCGACCGCGTTGTTGTCACGGCGCCGCTCGGCTGCCTGAAGCGCCGCTCCATGCAGTTCATCCCGGACCTGCCGCAATGGAAGAGTGACAGCATTGACCGCCTCGTGTTCGGCGTCGTGAACAAGGTCGTGCTCGTGTTTGACGAGCCGTTTTGGGACGCAAAGGTACCGCCGCTTATTCGCGTCGCGAATAAATCGAGCGACAAACGCGGCGAATGTTTCACGTTCCAGAACCACTCGCGCCGCCAGGAGCTCGGTGGCAAGGCGCTTGTCGTCGGCCTCGTGAGCGGCGCCGCCGCCAAAAACCTGACGGACAAGTCTGATGCTGAGATCGTCGACTCGGCCGTCGAAAAGCTGCGGCGCATCTTCCGCGCCCATCCTAATGCGCAAAGCGCGAAACTTGTAGAGTCGGTCGTCACCCGCTGGCAGACGGACCGCTTCGCGAAGGGCGCGTTCTCGCACGTCGGCGTAGACGGCACGACGACGGATCACGACTTGCTGGGCCGGCCCGTGCAGCGCTCGCTGTTCTTTGCCGGCGAGGCAACGTCGCGAGCATACCCAGGTACCGTGCATGGTGCGTATCTCTCGGGGCTGCGCGCGGCAAAGGAGGTCATAAACAGCCTCGTTGGTAGCATTGAAGTGCCCGAGCACCTCATCTCCGACGAGCAGCCTGAGCTGCTCGAGGTGCAGCGGCCGCCGCCGCCGCAACAGCAGCAGCAACAGCAGCAGCAACAGCAGCAACAGCAACAGCAGCCACAACCACAGCAGCAGACACAGCAGTCGCAGTCGCAGTCGCAGCCGCCGGCGCCCCTGCAGCCGCCACCTCTACAGCCACCGACCTTAGCCCAGCAGCGCCAGTCGACGTCGTCCATCACAAGCCGCAATATAAGCCCGCACCTGGAGGCGGCGTCCATAAAACGGTCGAGTCCGGAGCCCATCGAACCGCTCGACGCGCCCGAAAAAGTAGAAGCCGAGCTGGCCGAGCTGCAGCGGCGCCGCGTCGCGCTTGAGCAGGAGCAGCTTGAACGCGACCTCATGCACGAGCTTGGTGAGCAGCCGTCGAAGCCCGAGCGCCACGGCACGACGAACCCGTTCCTGCTGTTCCAGAAAGACTACTGGGACATATGCCGCCAGGAGACGGAGGCGACGAAGCGCAAAGACAAAAAGGGTGCGCAGGTACACGCGACGCGCAACGAGATCCGCGCGTCGCTGGGCAAAAAGTGGCGCTCGCTGCCTGACGAGGAGCGCGCGCCGTACATTGAGCTCAGCAAGCAGGCGAAGATCGACAACGAGGAGCGCCAGGAAGCCTATGCGCGCAAGCTGAAGTGGTTCGAGACGGAGGCGGCGAACTTCCGGCAGCAGTGGAAGCAGGACCATCCTTCGGCGCCGTCGCTGCGCGAGATCCAGCTCGAGGAGCAGCTGAACGGGTTCCGCCCGCGCAAGAAGCGCACGCGCCTCACCGAATAGCGCTCTCCGCCTGCACACCGTGCATTCGCAAACCCAGTTATGACCCCGCACACAGTTATGTCCCTTTATAATAGCTAATGACAACAACCCCACGCGCTTTCCCGCGCGCGCAACCTCTGCTCCAATTTTGCTTCAATTCTGCTCACTCCACATTCGAGATTTATTGCATGCATTTTTATTTACATTCTAGTTGACGTCGGCGACGTCGGCACTGTCTAAACCTAGCTAGGTCTTCCCAGAACTGCGCTGTTCAGGGACTGTCCATCTATGTACAAAATACTGTGTCTAGAACATGCCGCCCATGCCGCCCATGCCGCCCATGCCACCAGGCATGCCGCCCGGCGCGCCGCCGGCCGGCGCCGGCGGCTCCGGCGCGTCAACAATGGCGACCTCCGTCGTGGCGAGCAGCGACGCAACCGAGGCGGCGTCGGTCAGGCCCGTGCGCACGACCTTGAACGGGTCGATAATGCCGGCCTGGATCATGTCCGTGTACTCGCCCGTCGCGGCGTTGAAGCCCTTGTTGAAATCCTTGCCAAAGTCGTCCGTGAGCTTGCCAACGACGACGGAGCCCTCGCCGCCGGCGTTCTCCACGATCTGGCGCGCCGGGCCCGAGATGGCCGACTTGATGATCTGCACACCGAGCTTCTGGTCGAAGTTCTCCGTCTTCACGTCGCCGAGCACGGTGCTCGCCTTCAGGAGGGCCGTACCGCCGCCGGGCAGAATGCCCTCCTCAACGGCCGCGCGCGTCGCGTTCAGCGCATCAACGAAGCGGTCCTTCTTCTCGCCGACCTCAACCTCGGACGAGCCGCCGACCTTAATCACGGCAACGCCGCCACTGAGCTTCGCGAGACGCTCCTGCAGCTTCTCCTTCTCGTACTCGGACGTCGACGCGTCGCTAATGTATCCGCGGATCTGCTCGCAGCGCTGCACAATGTTGTCCTTGCTGCCCTCGCCGTTCAGGATGATCGTGTCGTCCTTCGTGACCGTGATCGAGCCGCACTGGCCGAACAGCTCGGGCGTCGCGTTCTCGGGCTTGATGTCAAGCTCGTCCGTGAACACGGTGCCGCCCGTGAGGATGGCAATGTCACCGAGCGTGTTCTTACGGTTGTCACCGAAGCCGGGCGCCTTCACGGCCGCCACGTGGACCTGGCCGCGCAGCTTGTTCAGGATGCACGCAGCAAGTGCCTCGCCATCAATGTCCTCAGCGACGATGAGGAGCGGGCGGCGCGTCTTGTTCGAGATCTCGAGCGCGGGCAGCACGTCCGCGAGCTGGCTGATCTTCTTTTCGCTGAGCATGAGCAGCGGGTTCTCGAACTCGACCTTCGCAGACTTCGCGTCCGTGATGAAGTAGGGCGAGATATAGCCGCGGTCGAAGCGCATGCCCTCCGTGACCTCGAGCTCGTCCTGCAGGATCTTGCCCTCCTTCACGGTGATGACGCCCTCCTTGCCGACCTTCTCCATGGCCGACGCAATGAGCTTGCCGATGTGGTGGTCGCCGTTCGCGCTGATCGTGGCGACCTGCGCGATCTCCTCGCTCGTCGTGATCTCCTTCTTGTTCTTGACGAGGAACTCGACGACGGCCTCGACGGCGGCCTGGCTGCCGCGGCGCAGGTCCTGCGGGTTGCAGCCGGCGGCCACGTTCTTCACACTCTCCGTGAAGATGGAGCGGCCAAGCACGGTCGCGGACGTCGTGCCGTCGCCGGCCGTCTCGTTCGTCTTCGATGCAACATCCTGCAGCAGCTTCGCGCCGAGGTTCTCGAACTTGTCCTGCAGCGTGATCGAGCGCGCAACGGTCACACCATCCTTCGTGATCTTCGGGCTGCCGAAGCTCTGCTCAATGAGCACGTTGCGGCCCTTCGGCCCCAGCGTCACGCTCACGGCGCGCGCGAGCGTGTCGACGCCCTTCAGCAGCGCCGCACGACCCTCCACGCCGAACTTGAGCTCCTTGTGCGAATAGAAGCGCACGTTGCGCACGCCGCGCACACTCTGGACTGCCTTTCGCGAAAGCATATTTTTCTTTTTAAGGTTGGTGTCGACTCGAGTCCACCCAGGTTTATTTATAAGCCTTAAAGCGGGGGGGAGGCAACTACGCGGCCAGAAGGTTCTAGTAACCCTAGCCCGGGTGTGGGGCCGCCTAGGCGTGCCATGGCTCGCCAATTGTCCGCATTAATCCAGCGCTGCCGGCTGCGGGCGTGTCGCATTTTTAAGGCAGCAGTATTTGAGGGCCTGGCTGGCGCAGCCCCCGCTGCCGTCTTGGGCCAGCCATCGCCGCGTCATCGCTTTGAAAGCCGCCGCCGCCAGAAGCACGAAACGGCCTGTCAGCCGCGGCGGACAGGACGAGCAGCGGAGGGTTCCATCGCGGCCGGCCAGCCACGTGGCCGCAGCCCGCGCGGTACGGCGAGCAGCGGCGGTGGCCCGGTTAAGGTTTGCGCGCAGGCAGCGTACTTGAGTGGTGCGCGCGCCCTAACCACACAAACCTCAGAGGCCGCGCGCTGCGGCTCGGGCGCCAGACTTGACCCGCAAGTCCAGAATGAGAGTGCTGTCCGTTATCGCGGGCATCGGCGCGCTCGCCGTTGCCGTGGCCAGCGAGCTCGTGCCGACACGCACCATCATCGACGTGCTCTCGGCGAGCCCCGAGTTCTCCGTGCTCGTCGAGCTGCTGCAGCACCACGAGCTCGTGCCGCTCATCAACCAGAGCTGGAACTCGACGTTCCTGGCGCCACTGAACTCGGCATTCATCGGCATCGACACATCCGCCGTGTCGACCGAGCAGCTGCTCTACCACTTCCTCAATTGCTCGGTCCCGAGCGAGCAGTTCGCGCACGAGCCGCGGCTCCTGAATGCGTACCTCGACGACGGGGCTGCTCTCGTGCTGCTCGACCTGCACAAGGGTGTGAATAACGGCCAGGCCGACTTCGTCGAGACGGATCTTATGGCGTCGCCACAGCGCGGCCTCGTGCACGCAGTGTCATCCCTGCTCGCCGTGCCGGACACCGTCTCGGCGCAGCTCTTTCTGAACGAGGACGTCAAACTGTTCTCAGAGCTCGTCGGCAAGACGGACCTCGCCGGCTCGACCGTGTTCGCGCCAACGTCGGACGCGCTCCTGAGCTGGCTCGGCGACGGCATGAACTCGACGGCCGCGCCCGTTGCCTACAACTACCTGAACTCGCCGTTTGGCGACGCCGACCGCGAGGCGCTTGTCGCCGAGCTCACGCTGCACGAGGTCCTGCACCCGGAGCACTTGCCGGCGAGCGTCGAGCTGCAGGACGGCGCGCGCGTGACCGTGCACCGCAACCTATCCGTGAGCGGGCCCGGCTTCAGCGCTGACGCGACGCCGCTACTGCATGTCGCACGCGATGGCTGGTACGTCGAGATGCACGCTGTCCCGGCGCCACGTGCATTGCTGCAAATCACGCCGCGCAAGTTCATTCTCGGCCTCGGCGGATACCGGCTCGTGCGCGCGCTCGATCTGTACGGGCACCACGACCTTATCGACGAGGCCTCCTTGCACACGGATCCGCGCATCGTCATTGTGCCAACGGGTGGCTCCATGGAGGAGAACCCGGCGTCGCTCGCCCTCGACGCAAGTGGGCCGGACACGAGCGCGACGGCCGACCTCAGCAACCTCATGCTCTACCAGTTCTTTGAGGGACACCTGCCGCAACACCGGTCCGAAAAGCTGCTTGACTCGCAGATGCGGCTGCGCAGTGGTCAGTACCCGCAGCGCGTGCACTTTGAGCGCCGGCCCACGGGGTCGCAGTCCCTTAACTGGGAGACGCTCACGTCTGAGGCGTTCCAGCTCAGCAACACGACGTTCTATACGACGGACGAGCTGCTCGGCACGCCGCCGAAGCTCACCATGGCGCTTGGCCCGCTGCTCGTGTCGTCGCACTCGCTCTCGTTTCTGGAGAAGCTTGGCCGCTTGCAGCTACCGCACTCGAAGAGCTGGACGCTGCTCGTGCCGACGCGCGACGCCTGGGAAGTGAACATGCTGCTCAAAAACTACCTTGAGGCGCACGACGACGCCCTAGCGCGCGTCTTCGACAACCTCATCTTCAACAAGCCGCTGTACTCGGACTCGAAACCGGCGACGGTCGCGCAGTTCGCCGGTAAGCCAAGCTCTGTGTCGTGGAACCTCGAGGACCGCACGCTCGCGGTCAGGAACGCCGAGATCGACGCGACGATCCAGACGGAGGTCACGGACGTCCTGTTTGACAACGGCGTCGCGCACATTATTACGGACGTTGCCATTCCGCGCGACCTCGAGATCTCGGCCGCGGACCTCATTCGCGCGGGTAAGCGCACAGTGTTCCTGGACCTCTTGCATGCGGCCGGCATGAGCCAGGTCCTAGACCCGCAGGCGAACTTCACGCTACTCGTTCCGCCGAACAAGGACTTCGCAAAGCACAACATCACAACGGACATGGACGCAGACGCCCTGCGCAAGGTGCTTGAGCTGCACCTCCTGCCCGAGAACCCGCTCAAGGACGCGGCCGAGGGTTCGTCGGGCCGGTCGCTCTCGAACGAGGAGCTGCAAGTCCACGAGACGAGCCCGTCGTCGCGCGTGTTTGCCCTCGCGCCGAAGAGCGGCTCGGGGCAGCAGGTCCTGCTCACAGACTTCGGCGACACGAACGGCTACATTGCCGGCGGCTCGACCGTCGTGTTCACGGACAGGCACATCTCGCCGCAGTGGGTTGTGCCGCCAAAGTTCGGGCTGCACAAGGGCACCTACACGGTGCTGGGCGTGCTAATTGGGATTGTTTTGGCGTGCCTATTCATCTTTGGGCTTGCCATTCGCGTATCGAAGCCGAAGTGGGCGAGCCTGCCGGACGTCGAGGAGGGCCGCGAGTACCGCGACGAGTCCGGCGACGACGAGGATAATGAGGGCGACCGTGCAGGGCCGTCCTAGCGCGCCGCGCGCCGCAGCGAAAATGCAGCGGCGGCGGCGGCACAAGGCCGCGGCCCAAAATGCTTGTCTAAAGCTAACTATTTATCTACAGCTAAATTCTGGATGCCCATGGCCACGACCGCCGCCTGTCTGCCGCGGCCGGTCGCAATTGGCCGATAATATGACTACTACGGGCTTGAGCATCTGCGCTCCGGCCCGTCCATGGCTGCTGCGTCTGCGTCTGCGGACCCATCCCGTCTCGCGGCGGCGCTCCGCGATACGGCTGAAATGCTAGCTGTGGGGGGTTGTTCGCTAATTTGGGGGCAAGGCGAACTTCACCGTTCACACCATGAGCAGCACGCCCTACTACGAGCTGTACCGTCAGAGTAGTATCGGCTGGGCTCTTGCGGAGGCGCTGGACGAGCTCATCAGTGACTCGTACGTCGAGCCGCAATTGGCTCACCGCATTCTGGCTCACTTCGACCGCGTCATGACGGACGCCCTGCAGGCCCAGGTCCGCGCGCGGCTGACCCTGAAGGGCCATCTGCAGACGTATCGATGCTGCGACGACGTATGGACGTTCCTTGTGAAGGACGTGATGTTCAAGATGGAGGACGGCGAGCAGGTCCGCGCCGACAAGATCAAGATTGTGGCGTGCAACGCGCGCAAGCCGAACGAGTAGGCCCCCCGCAGCAAGGCCCTCTTCGCGCGTCGGCCGCTGCATTCTGGTTCTCGCTGTGGCTGCGGTGGCGGCAGGCCTGCCCGTGGCGCTGGCGCTTAATGAATAGCTTTTTTTATTGATACGTATCCCTTGTGCTTTGTTTGTTTCTTTTCTTTTTTTTCGGGCGGCCGCGGTTCAAGCCTTGTGTTAGCCGCGCCCAAAGCGACGCAGAGCGATGGCGCCACCGTAGTCACAAACGCAGTGGCCGGGCGCGTGGGCGGCCGCCGCCATACTCCCGTTATGCCCACGCATGTGCATGTGTAAGCTCGCGGGGCGATGATGTCCTACGGGAGCACGGCAGAGACGTCGTTTGCGCTCGTGCGCACGCTCGTCGCGCAGGACCCAGGCCTGCTCGAGCGGGTCGACGCCGTGCTGGGTGCGCGCGGCTTCGCGAAGCTCGTCACGCGCGATACGCCCGTAGCCGCGCACCCGCGCGCGCGCGCCGAGGCCGTGCGCGAGCTACGGTGGCTCGCCGAGTACCTGCAGAGCGTGTATAACCGCGCCGATAAGTTCGCGCCGCAGGAGAAGCCCGCGCGCCTTGCTGTTGTCGACGACGACGACGATGAGGTCGGTCCCGCGCTGAATGGCCCAGCGCCGAATGGCCGCGCGCCGAATGGCCACAGCCATGCGTCCTTGTCGCCCCAGCCCGCTGCAAACGGCTCTGGCGTAGGAGCCACAGCGCCCTTGATGGGCAAGAACGGGTCCGCCGACCAGCCGGAAAGAGCAAACGAGCCTTCGTCCGAGGAGTACAGCGGGACGTCCGAGGAGCCCGAGGAGCTCGCGCCGCAGCGCGGAACCGCGGCTCCGTCCAGATCGGCAGAGACAGAGCTGCCGCGCCCCGCTGAGCCCACGCAAACCGGCCTGGTGCCGCTGCCCGCGGCCACAGAGCGCGACGCGGCGCGGCGGCCTGCCGACGCCGACGAGCTCGCGAGAACACGGCTTTTGAAGCGGCAGCGGCATATGCAAGAGCGCGAGGAGGTGCGCAGGGCGCAGGAACGGCTGCGCGTCGAGCGCGAACGCGAGCGCGCGCGCGGCGAGCAGCAGCGACTGCTGCAGAACCGGCTGAAGCTCGAGCAAAAGCGGCAGCGAGCGGCCGCACGGACCGATGCCGCGCTCGACGGCGTCGCGCAGGACGATGATGCGCACGACGATGATGCGCACGACGATGATGCGCACGACGGCGTCGAGCTCTGGTGCCTGTGCCGCCGGCCTGCGTACGGGTTTATGCTCGCCTGCGCGAACCCGAAGTGTGCCTACGAGTGGTACCACGGCGGCTGCGTAGACCAGGAGACGGCGCCAAAGGCGCGCTGGTTCTGCCCGCTCTGCCGCCCGAGTTACGCGCTTGGTCCGCCTGCTCGCGCGGCGGCGGCTCGGCGGGAACCTAAGCGCGAGCTGCCGTCTGCAACGCGGTCGTCTGCGACGCGGTCTTCTGCAACACGGTCGTCTGCAACGCCCACAGCATTTAGAGATGCGCGCCGAGCCGAAGACCGTCCGCACACTCGGACGCGCGCCACGCGCGCTGCGCGCGCTGCAGAGCCAGTAAACAACCCGCCGTCGCGCGGCCTCAAACGCGCGGCCGCGAGCACGAGCGCTGCTCCGCCGCGGCGCGCGCGGCGCCGCGCGTGAGCGCGACAAGGACCTAAAATATTTTTTTATTTATTTAAAGAGCTATTTGAGTTCGGCACGCGCGCGGGCTGCACCGCTGTCACGGCGCCAGAAGTAGGCGTATGTGAGCGCGAGCCACGACGCGAGCACGCCCAGCGTCGAGTAGGCGGACACGAGCATGAGGCCGGCGTACTCGTACCGCGGGGCCACAACGGGGATCAGAGCGCTGGCAGGCATGACGGCGGCGAAACCGAGCGTGTAGAGCAGCACGACAGTGCACAGGCCGCCGCTCGGTACGTAGCGCGGAAGCAGCACGAGGCTGCCGAGCAGGTACGCAAGCGTGTAAGCAGACTTGAGCACGGTCTCGGCTGGCGTCCAGATGAGGGGGAACAGCGAGAAGCAGCTCGCCCCGAGGAGCAGGGCAAACGCGTTGAAGTGCAGGTTGCTGCGCCGCGCACACAGGGCAAACGGCACGAGCACGATCATGACGGCCTTCTCGTGCACATGCCACCCGAACAGGAACGCTGCGTACCCGCACAGCGTGACGCACTCCACAAAGTTCGTCTCGCCGACGCCGAGCATGGCCAGGATCTGGAACCCGAGCGTGATGCCAAAGGTCGTGCGCGGCGAGATCTGCCGTAGGTTCGCAAACTCGATCTGGCCAACAATCCCGCGCGTGCCAGACACTGCCGAGTTCGCGTTCACAACGCCGAGCACGCGGTCGGCCAGCGAGTACAGCGCCCAGAAGTTCGGCGCCCAGTACGCGTGCGTGAGGCCGCGGCTGAACGGGAATAAACGGCTCAGGACCTGCTGCAGGGAGCCTGTGCCCTGCGCGGCCACGGGCGCAAACGCGGCCGCGAACGGCAGGAGCGTCACGCTGGCCAGCTTCACGAGCTCGCGCAGGCCGCGCAGCGCGTAGTTGCGCAGCAAGAACGCAAAGTACGCCGGCGCCACGTACAGATAGATGTGCTTGAAGCAGAGCAGCGTTGCGAACAGGAATGCGGACCGCAGGAACTGGCGCCGCCGCATGGCCACGAGCGAGAACACAAAGACGCCGAACATGGCCGTGTTGTACTGGAAGTGCATGTGGTCAAGAATGAGCCAGCCCGGACACAGCCAGAGCAGCGACGCCGTGGGCGTGTCGAGCAGGGCGAGGCTGGCCGCAAACACGAGCTCCGTGGCCAACACGGACAGCCGCTGGAATACGACGGTCGGCCAGCCGTAGCGGCCGTCCTCAGCCACAATGCTAAGACACCCGTCGCGGGCGACGGCCGCAGGCACGGCCAGGCTCAGCACATACTCAAAGTACGCGAAGAACGGCGGGTAGTCAAGCGTCCACTGCGACGTGTTCTCAAAGTACCACTGCGCAAATGGGAGGTTGTGCGTGATTGCGAGCCAGTTCCGATGCACGTCAAAATCAGTCGAGTGGTACGCCGGAAATAGCAGCAGTTTGAGCAGAGTGCCGAGGATAACCACGTCGAGCGAAAGCATGCTGCACAAGCGCGCTCGGAGCCTGGCCTAGTAGTCGCAGCCACAGCGACTGCCACGCGTGCGTACGCGTATCACGCGGTCCGCGCGTGGGCCGCGCGACGAGCCCAGTCCGGTCCAGCCAAGGCCGCACCCGCTGTACTACGAGATAATAGACAAAATAGCGAGTGCGCGGCGAAGACGCTAAAGCGGGGCCAGTACACAAACACGTGGGCCAGCAATTCGTGCTCGTTCACCATTCTCAGCTGCGCCATCCGTCCGTACATTGCTTAACTCTCTTGACACGAGCGCCTAGTTCTGGATCCCCTCAATTTGACATATGGGTTTTGCGTGCATGCTCTAATGCGTTCGTGCTCCTCTGCTTCGGTCCTAATGCTCTGAGTAACCGCATTCCTCGAACTAGCGAGTTCGAGCTTCAGCCACGGCATAGCTCAGTCGCACATAGACTCAATTTTTATATGGCACTGCTTGGCAGCTGCGGCACATAAGTCGCTAGTTCAACGGCAGCCATGGCAGAGCCACCACGAGCGCGCGTCGAGAGTGTGGACGCTCCGCCATGCGCGCAGCATGTCATAAGCTGTCACACGCACAGCACAACGCCGCAGCGGTTGGGGAGGCCGTAGAGGGCGCTTCCTAACGGTAATTCGCAGTAACTAAGACAGTTGCGTCGGCCAGATTGCCGCACCCTTCTGCTGGCTATGCTGCAAATAGAGGTGGCGCGCCGACGGCGGTGCTGGCCTCGCGCAGCGGGCATTGCGGACTGCGTTCCCCAGATCCGCGGGCGCACGTGAGCGCGTCGCAGGGTACGGCGCGCACCCTAGTAATTGTTGTTGTAAAAGATCGACTGGCACTGCGGCTGTGCACGTACCCGCTGATGCACATCAAGACGTCCACCCACATTCTGAGCCTGGCGGAGGACCACATCTACAACCTACGTCGGCTCGGGGTGCAGGGGGATGATTCGTGGCTCGAGGCGCGTAAGGGCGAGGCCTACAACCGGCACCTCCAGGTGAAGTTGCAGGACAACGCGTTGCACCTCGCGTTCGAGGGTCAGGCCATCGGCACGGTGCCAATTGCGAGCGCAGGGCATGTGAAGTCCATTGTCGACTTCGTACAGTACTGGAACCTGAACGTAGGGCCGACGGACCTCACGACGACGAAGACAATCGAGCTCGTGCGCGACTGGGCTCAATTGCTGAGTAGCCGCGACGTGCGCGTGCGCTGCGTGACCTGGAACTGCGCGGGCCTGCTTGGCGAGACCGGCCTCAAGGTCGAGACGTGGATGCGTCTGCTCGGCTCCGAGCAGGACGCCGCGCAAAGCGACGTCATCGTCCTCGCGTTTCAGGAGTCCGACAACCTGAACCGCAGCGTCAAGGCGAACCCCATCACGCTGCAGCGCTGCGCAGACCTCTCGAGCCGCTACCTGTACAAGAGCCATAAGCTTGTGTCCTCGGTGCAGCTGCTCGGCCTCATGACGCTCGTGTTTGTGCGTACGCCGCTCGTCCCGTTCGTCTCGCACGTCCGCACGGACACGTCCTCTACTGGCTTTCTGCGCATGTGGGGCAACAAGGGCGCCGTGCTCACGCGCCTGAACCTCATGCGCGACGAGATTCTCGGCGGCGGCCTCGAGCTGTCTGTCGTGAACTGCCATCTCAGTGCGGGCGAGGGCATCACGCAGCTCGGGCGCCGGCGCTGGGAGCTGAAGGAAATCAGCAGCAAGTTCGACGTGCCTGGACTGGCCGGGCCGAACCATCACATTGAGGACGCCGACGCCGACGCCGACCACGACAGCATCAGCAGCGTGTCGGACGATGAGGCCGATACTATTGCGCCGTCGCCGAGCGCATCGGCGCCGTCGCTCAGCGAAGATGCTACACTCAACGACGCAAACCCGCCGAGCCGCAGCGAAACGGAGTCCGAAACGCTGACGCTGAAGCCGAGCGCGTCGTCGCCGGCCGACGGGGCCGAGATCGACGACGTTTTGCACATGGCATCGAGCCGCTATCTCATTGTGATGGGCGACCTGAACTACCGCGTGCTCATGCCTGAGGCCGACGTGCTCAAGAAGGTCAAGAAGCAGCAGTGGGACGGCTTGCTCTCGCGTGACAGCTTGAGCATCGAGCGCCAAAATGGCGAGGTGTTCCGCGGCTTCGAGGAGGGCGCCATCACATTCGCTCCCACCTACAAGTACGAAATCGGCTCTGCAAAGCTGAAGGGACGCGTGCCGTCCTACACGGACCGTATTTTGTTCAGAACCCGCTGCGATCACAGTGTCGAGAGCTACAGGTCCCTCACAGACCTGAAGTCCTCGGACCACCGGCCCGTAGCGCTAACTACGCGCTTGACGGTGCCCAACGTTGTCGACAACGACAAGCGCTTGGCCGTTCTGAGCCGCGCCATGAAGCTCTCAGACGAGGCCGAGAACAACGTGCGGCCAAAACTGTCCGTGGACGTACAGCAAGTCAGCCTTACTGGCCCGCCCCTCAGCCTGCAGTCCCAATACATAGTTGTGCGCAACGAGGGTATGCGTCCGCTACAATGGGTCATCCAAAATGCACAAGAACAGCTCAGCGACCTGAACGAAGAGGCTGCCGCGAAGGAGAAGACGGCGCAGTTTGAGCGCGAGCGCGAGATAGCGCGCGAGCACACCACACGGGCACCAAACTCGCTGTCGGACGTGAACGAGATCTGTGTGACGCCGCCAAGCGGCGAGGTCTCGCTGACGCGGCCGACGTCAAGCGTGCGGCTTGAGGCGCGTGTCGACATCCTGGCCAGAGACTATATCCTGCTTGTCAAACCGGATGGCGACCACGACGGTGGCATTCACCAGTACGTCTTCGTCCACATCGAGCCAACGCGCTCGTACTTGGGCTCCACTCTGAAGGCCATGCCCCAAACTGATAATATCCCCGTGCCTGTGCGCGCATGCGTCGAATACCTGTGGGACAAGCCCGTGCCAGACATGTTTTTACGCGGCTCGGACCCGGCTCTGTTCCAGCAGGTGCTGCATTGCATTGACACTGATCAGCCATTCGACCTTAGCGTGCTACAAGCCGCGGACCGACTTATACCCAACGCCAGCGTTTACGCCGTCGCGCACGTCCTCATGGCAATATTCCGGTACTTGCCCGACCAGCTCATGGGCCCCGGGCCCAAGAAAAAGGGTGTCAAAACAGATTGGGCCGGCGTGACGAACTACGTGTGCCAGTTCATCTTGCACAAAATCGATAACGAGTACGAGGAGCACAACCTGAATGTGTGGGCCACGCTTCTTTACGACCGCAATGACCGGCGTGCTGGCGCGAACGAAAAGCGCGCGTACCTGCGCAGCATGCTCATTGTTGCCGAGCAGCAGCAAAAGTCAGAGCTGCTGCGGCAATCAGACTTATTGCGGCAGAAGCACCTGGCCGAGTCCGTGGTTCCGGAGCCCATTGTGGAGCAGCTCGCCTCGACCAAGAACGCTAGTCGTACCGAAGCTGAGCAGCCTCAGGACACGGGCCCTAGTAGTAGCACTGGATCTAGTAGCACTGGATCTAGTAGCACTGGCCCTAGTAGCACTGGGTCTAGTCGCCCTGGATCTAGTGGCCCCGGATCTAGTGGCCCCGGATCTAGCGACCCGCGGCCTACTAACTCCGGGCCTACTGAAAAGCGTGAGTCGGCGCCAGAGACCGTAGCACGGCTGCGCGGTAATCGTGATGGCGACGGTCTTGGCGACGCGAAGGACGCGCCGGCAGAAGCCGGCCAAGCCGCGCACGCGCCCACACGCGACGCACCTGATGGCCAGGTTGAGGCTAGCAGTCGTCGGCCTGGCGTCAGCGCTGAGGGAAGCATCAACTAGCATCATCAAATTACCCTATGTGTGTTTTTAGTATTAAATATAAGGCCCCAAAAACCTCTAAACCCACATCGTGTGGGACTCAGGACCGCCGAGCGTGGTTCCGCCCGATGTGCTGCGGTTCAGCGGAAGTTGCTCCGTTTCGCGGGCTTCGGCCGCGGCGGCCAGCTTCGCTTCGCGTTCGTCACGCTTGCGTTGGCGATTGGACTGTTCTGTCTGGTGTGCAGAGCGCTGCTCGAGCTGCTGGATGTGCGCGACCTTCTTCGCCTTCTTTTTCGACACGAACGGCTTGAATTGAGCCGCCTTTGGTGCCTTCGCCATGGTGAATGTCGAGGCCGGAAAAAATTATCTAAGGACGAAGTAAGTGACATATGACGCCAGACGCTCTGCTCTGAGGGCTGGGGTATCTCGCGGCTCTGTGTGGGATGAGCGGATGAGCCGCGCGCGCTGCGGCCCGGCGCGGGCCAGGCTACTAAATTAACAGCTCGAATCTATCTAAGACCTCGCTATATTTTGAGCGGCGCGGTGCCTGCCGTGTCCGCCATTTGGCTCGCAAGCTCGGCCTGGCGCGCCGTGCTCGCGTCGACCGTTGATGCAAAGCTGCGTAGAATACGGGAGATCTGGTACTGCATAGCCTGCATCAGCTCTAGCTCTTCCGACATAGCCGTCTTCACGAGCCAGTCGCGGTTTATCTGCTCGCGGATGTTCGTCTGCGCGGTCTGGATGGCCGTGCGCAGCTTGTGCAGCGCCTCCTCGCTGGCATCCTCCTTCGTGGAGAGCGCCGCAAGCTTGTTCTGGTTCACACTGATCTTTCGCTCGAGCTCGGGGATCGTGTTACCGCCCTGTGCGTGGTATCGCTTGAAGAGGTCGAGCACGCTGCTCAGCATCTCGCGGTACATGCGCAGCTCGCCGAGCGGGCCGACAGCCAGCGCATCAGCCTCGACGTCGTACGCAGACTTGGAGGCCTCCGAGTACTGCGCGACGCTCTCAAGGCGCCCCTGGATCGCGCCGAGGTCGTCCTGCTGCGACGGATACAGGGAGTAGAGGGAGCGCGACAGGGCGAAGCAGTTGCGCCCAAGCACCTCGGAGTCGTCGCGGGCCGCCTGCGCGCGAGCACGCGCTCGCTCGAGCGCCACGCACAGCGACGTGACCTGCTGCAGAAACTCGTGCGCGGCGCCCTCGACCTGTGCCCATGTTTGGAGGCGCTGCGGCGACCACTGCGAAATGAACACGGGCGACGCGATCTTGCCGCGAAACTCGGTTTCGGGTGGTGTGCGGCCCTTCACGAGCTCGAACTGCGTCTCGGCAAACAGAAACGTCTTGACGAGGGCGTCGCCTGCGAGCACGGGGTGCTTCACGAGCAGGTTCACGAACCGGGCAAGGCCCTCGGCGCGGCGCTGCAGAAACGTGTCCTGCGATGCGCCGGTCAGGTACTTGCCGTTCATGACGAGTCGCTTCGGCGGCAGCACGGGAATGACGCGGAACGGATACTTGTGGACGAGCGAGTCGGCGAGCCATGCGAAGTCGCGGTAGCGGCGCAGCACGCGAAACGGCTTCGCCTCAAACTCGCCGCTCACGGTGTAGACGGCGTGGCGCGACAGAAACGAGCCCTCGAGCTTGCTCATGAGCTCAATATGGATCGTGTGCGGCGATGTCGGGTTGTACTCCGGTAGCACCTCGTCCGCGGCCGCCGGCGGCTCTGCGTCGAGTCTCAGCTCAGGCATTGAGCTCATTGGTGCGCCGGCGCCGGCGCTGCGCACGTCGAACTCGGCGTTCTGCTGCGCGTGCGCCGCCAGCGCGAGCGCGCGGTAGAACTGCTGCTCGCTGACGCGCGGCTCGCCCGGCAGGCAGCTGTCCTCGAGAATAAGCGCGCAGCTCTCGTTCGGAATGCCGGCACGGCCGAGCACGCGTCCGAGCTGCTGCAGGGCGACCGTGTCGTGCGCAGGCTGGCACTCTGCCCACAACGCAGCGTACTGCAGCGGCGGCTCCGCGCTCGGCGCACCATGCAGCTCTGGCAGGCCTGCTGCAGCGCCTGCGTCGTCGCCAGCCAGGCCCACGCCGGGCGAGCCCCACGCCGTTTCGTCCAAGTCGCTCATGGTGGTGATAATGGCCGCTTACCCAAGCGGAGGTGGGGGAAACGCGAGTAGATAACCGCGACGAGCGGTGGACTGTTACCCGTTTAGGAAGCGCTCCAGAATTCAATTGCGCAAGTGCCAGGCCTGTAGTGTACAAAATCACTGGCAGGCGAGTCTAACGCGCTCATTACGGCCCTAAGTGCGCCAGCCCGCACAGTGCAGCGACGTTGAGCCCTTGCACTAGCGCGTCCTGCACATAAATATGTATCTGCATGCGTTTTATCTACAGCCTCGGCTTTCGTACGTCTATTCAGTTTAACTGAATACCGCGCTCGTTGCACGAGCCCACCGAAACGCAGGCACTAATAATACATAACACTCAAAAATGCAGACCTTTTAAAACGCAGATCTCTAAAATTGCGGTGTTGCGGCCGCTCCACAGTTTAGTGCCGCATGCTTTAGGCGCTCTTTTTCAGCTCGAGCGCGCGCCTTGAGAACGCCTCGATCATCTTCTTCGACACGACCGTGCCCGCAGACTGCGAGACGTAGTCATACAGCTTGTTTTGGAACTGGAACCGTAGATTCAGCAGCGCCATGCACTGGTCGTCCGACACGGTGCGCACCGTCCATTCGCACATGAGCTCCTTGAACATGGCATTGTCGTCAGCCGTCGCACGGACGTGGTCGCCGTTGTACTCGAGCTTGCTCATGAACTGCTCGTCAAACTGGCCCCAGCCGACGCGCAGCCGCGCACGCTGCGGCACGCCGTCGGCACTGCGCTCGACAACGGCGCTCTCGCGGCAGTACGGCACGAACTCGTGGTAGCGCGCGACATCGCCGACGACGCCGAGCATAAGCGGCTGCGGCAGCCGCAGCACGCGCTTGATGCGGAAGTCCTGTGCGTAGCCGCGCGCTGCCGCTGTGGCCGCGCGCCGCGCAGCGGCAGGCCTCACTCGCGCCGGCCTCAAACCAGCGAGCATCGTGTGGCTCTTAGTGCTGGCCGCGGCTGGAAATAGCGGCGACACGGCCGCCGCCGCCGCTGCCGCCAACCGCGCATTGGCCGTTCGCTGGCCGTTCGCTACCCGTTCGCTGGCCAAAGCGTCATTGCCTGGCCATGGTCTATGCCTGGCCGTAGCCTACTTCGATAGATCAACAAATATAATACCTAGTCTATTGCTGGTCTGCCGAGTACAGCCGCACGGCAGCGCCGTATTTCTGCAGCTTTGTGAGCAGCGCATCGCCCTGCTTGATGAGGTTCCGGTACTGCGCGTTCTTCGCGTCTGGTCGGTTCGTGACAACGACGCCGTTCACCTTGTCGACGACGCAGTTCAGCTTCTTCTGCGGAATGAGCCGCGACAGGTCGGCCTCTAGGTAGTCCTGCGACACGCCGAACGTGTCGGCCATGCTGGCCAGGCTCAGTGACATGTAGCTTTCGAGCAGCTGTGTGTAGGCCTTGCAGCGCATCTCGCGCACGTAGAACGAGGCGTGCGCAGCGAGGCTCTGCGAGCGCCGCAGAACCTGCTCCTCGACATCGGCGAGCGCGCGCAGAAACGTCGCGTAGTCTCCCGTGTACAGCGAGTTCACCATGACGCTCAGCGGTTCGAGGAACGGCGTTGTGGGTAGCAGCGATAGGACGTCGGGCGATTCGACGAGCCGCCGCTTCAGCTGCACGCGGTCGAGCACGAGCGCGCCACATACAACGCCGTAGGCGACAACCTCCTCGTACGACAGCAGCTCCGTGCAGGTGAATGTCGCAAACGAATCGATGAGGTGGTCCGCCGCCTCCTCGAACTGGCGGATCGACATGAGGTACACACCGCGGTATGTTTTGTACTTGTTCTTGCGCTCCCAGTCACCGCCGCGGTCGATGAGCTGCCGGCACGTCTCGAGCTCCTTCGCAATGAGCTCGCGGTCGCTGTAGAGGAAGCCCATGCGCGCTATCGTCAGCGAGATGTCTATCTTGTTGCCAACGCCGGCCGTCATGTCGCTCGCCTTGCGCAGCGTCGCCTCGGCATTCTCGAGATCACAGATCGAGCAGAACCAGTTGCCGAGCTTGACCCACGCGTCCACAACCGCGCCGTCGTCCTCGCTCTCAACGGCCTTCTCAATCTCGGCCCGCAGCTCCTGCTCGGTCTCGCGGTTCGTTGCGGCGAGCCGTGCGTACAGCTCGGCGTCGAACGCGGGCGATGCCTCTGGCACGAGGTGCTTGTACAGCGGCGCCAGGCTGTTGGCCACGATGGCGTCGTGCAGCTTGCGCTCAGCGTCGGCCTGCAGCTCGGGATCGTGCCGCTCGAACATGTAGTTCGACAGCCGCAGGTCCGGCGTGTTTGTCTCGCTCAGACCGTCAGACATGCACGCAGTTATTACTCCACGAGTTGGCTTTGTGGTTCGTAAACGGTGCGGCCGCGTGTGTGTTTAGGCCGGAGGTGGGTGCGAAGCGAAGCGCTGGGAGGTGGCGGACGCAGCCCGTATCGCGGCGCACCGGCCGCGTGGTCGGGCTGAGACCCACAGCTCAGCTCGCACGGGCCAGCAGCAGCATGTACGGGCTCGCCGCACTTGAGCAGGAAAAATGGCAGTTCGAACCTCACGAGCCGGTCTACAAGCACTGAGCCGAGGCATTGTGTGACCTTTTTACGCAGCCGTGCAATTCTGGCTCGTCGTGAGCGATTGTGAGAGGAAGAACCGCACACGCACGGGTCGCAGGGTCGCCCGCTGCCGCCCCACCTATGGCTGGCAGCGCCCTTGTAGCCTGAGCTCTGCTAACCCGCAATGCGCGCTCGCCCCACGGCGCTGCACGAGCCGCCCGGGTCGTCGCGGCTGGCGTTTGCGGTTCATCCGCGCAGCTGCAGGGTCACCTGAGCCCCGTACCCTAATCGTTGTGTTCGTTTCCACCTCAACGTATAAAAGGCGTGGGCCAACGGCCTGGGCGTAGGCGCTAGCACAGCAAATCTACAATGGTTCACCTTGGTCCTAAGGCACCCCCGAGCGTAAAGGCACCCTGGCTTGCGAGCCGGCCGACCTGAAGCAGGCGCTCGAATACTATGAGAAAATCTTTACCGTGAGCGGCGAGAAGCTGAAGGAGGTCACTGACCACTTCGTGAGCGAGCTCGAGAAGGGCCTTAGCAAAGAAGGCGGCTCAATCCCCATGAACGTGGCGTGGGTTATGGACTACCCGGATGGCACAGAGACGGGCACGTTCCTGGCGCTCGACATGGGCGGCACGAACCTGCGCGTGGCCGAGATCACGCTGAACGGTAAGGGTGGCTTCGACGTGACGCAGAGCAAGTACAAGATGGCCGAGTCCATGAAGACGGCCACGAGCGACGACCTCTGGACCTACGTGGCCGACAGTATTGGGTCGTTCCTGCAGCACTACCACCCGGACGGCAACGACCGCGTGTACATTGGCTTCACCTTCAGCTACCCGGCCACGCAGAAGGCCATCAACAGCGGTGTGCTGCAGCGCTGGACGAAGGGCTTCGACATCAAGGGTGTCGAGGGCCACGACGTTGTGCCGATGCTGCAGAAGGCGCTTGACGACCGTGGCATCAACGTCACCGTTGGCGCGCTCATCAACGACACGACGGGCACGCTCGTTGCGTCGCATTACACGGATCGTGAGATGGAGATGGGCTGCATTTTCGGCACGGGATGCAACGCCGCGTACTACGAGAAGGTCGCGAACATCCCGAAGCTCGAGGGCAAGCTGCCCAGTGATATCGGCCCAGACTCGTGGATGGCCATCAACTGCGAGTATGGCGCCTTCGATAACGAGCACGTTGTGCTGCCGCGCACGCCTTACGACGAACGTCTCGACCGCGAGTCGCCGCGTCCTGGCCAGCAGTCGTTCGAGAAGATGATCGCTGGCTACACGCTCGGTGAGCTTCTGCGCTTCGTGCTGCAGGAGCTGGCCATGCAGAAGCTCATTTTCAAGGACCAGGACTGGTCGAAGCTCGACAAGCCGTTTATTATGAACGCCGAGTTCCTATCGGACATCGAGACTGACCCCTGGGAGAACCTGAGCGACACGGACAACCTGTTCCAGACGAAGTTGGGCATTTCCCCGAACGGTGATGAGCTCGTGCTCATCCGCCGTCTCGCCGAGCTGCTCGGCACGCGTGCGGCGCGCCTGTCTGCGTGCGGTGTCGCCGCCATGACGAAGCGCCGCGGGTTCAAGAAGGCCCATGCCGGTGCTGATGGCTCCGTGTTCAAGTACTACCCGCACTTCAAGGAGCGCGGCGCGCAGGCGCTGAAGGAGATCCTCGACTGGGACATGGCTCCCGAGGACTACCCGATCAAGATGCTGCCGGCCGAGGACGGCAGCGGTGTTGGCGCTGCCATCATTGCTGCCCTCACGAAGAAGCGCCTGGACAAGGGTCTGAGCGTTGGCGAGAAGCAGTAAACTGTACATCTGCTGTAAACACACACACACATATACATATACGACTCTTAGTAAATGCATCAGTGGCGTTTGCGTTTCTGTAACCGAAAACCGTCCCGTTCTCCACGAGGCAATAGCACGAGGCAATGACACAAGCCGTCGGCGCGGCACTACTATATACACACTCACTATTACGAAAAGTACACTTGCCAAGACCGGCAAATCACTCCCACACGCTGGACCCGTGAATGACCTCGAGGGACACGGCATCGCTGCCGAATGCCGACCCAAGGTCGCGCAGCCGCTTCAGCACGCGGTCGAAGCGCTGCCTGATTATGATATTCGAGCTGTAGATGCTGCCCTCGTTGAAGCAGATCTTGAGCGTGAGCCCACCACGCGGCTCCTCGGCCGCGCGGATGGCAATGGCGTTGGCCCGCACATGCGCGCCCGGGAACGCGGCGCCGAGCAGGTGCAGCACGAGCCCGAGGTAGCGGGCCCACCAAGCAAGGCGGCGACTACTTAGAGCGTCCACGAAGGACTCGCGCACGCCCTCCATGCGCGAGTTCAGCTGTCCGCCCCAACGTTCGCACAGAGCCAGGCCCAGCAGCGCGCGGTCCTCGTGGCTTAGGCCGTGCGTGCCGGCGAGCAATCCCGTGTGTGCGACAACAAGCGCACTCTTCGGCTGGATCTCGTTGCCATAGCTCGAGTGGATGTAGGCGGCGTTGGCCAAAGCCGGCACAATGCGTTCGCGCAAGATGGCCGGCGCCAGTGACTCGGGCAGCACCTTGCGGAGCTCGGCCGCGAGCTGCGCGGCACCGGGCAGCGCGTATGGCCGCGTCGCGACGATGAGCGGGTCCTCGCGCTTAATCTCGGCCGGTAGCGCCTGGAATAGGAGTCCGTGCCGCAGGTTGTGTCGCGCGTAAAGAATTCGTTCCGTGCTCGTAGGCAGCCCCTCGGCCGTGGCCATGAGCAGAAGGGCCAGGCGCGAATCCGGCTTCAGTCTCGCAAGCTTCTCCTTCGTGATGGACAGGCCCGTCGTGGCCGGGAACACGGTATCTGGATCCAGAGTGGCCAGCACGGAGTGGAGTCCGAAGAACCCTGATCCCGAGAGGTACACGGTCGTTGACGGCGGCATGCTCTCGTACGAAGCCGCCTTTTTGAGGAGTTGCTCGCAGGCAGCGCGCAGCTTCTGGGAGAAGCTTTGCACGGGCGGCTGCCGGTCATCGGGGCCGTACAGATACGCCTGTGACGATCCCTGTGACGGATCTGCTGCGGTATTAGTGCTCCCCTCGTGCGCCGCGGCGCCGTTCTTGGCTCCGTCGTGCACAGCACCACGCGCCGCCGCGTCCTGCGGGTCTGGCGCGTCCGACGAGTACGGCACGCGGATGGGCCCATCAACGCGCTCAACAGCATCGGACGAGCCATCGGGGAAGCACAGATAGTACACGCTTGCCGCGTCTGGGCGCAGCTCAATGTAGAGCCCACGCGCAAGGTGAAATGCCGAGGCGATGCCGTGTGCGTTGGCCCAGTGCTCACCGTCACGGCTGAGGCGCAAGACCTCAAGGCCACCGAGGTCTCGGTGGATCGCCGCAACAAGCTCGTCAAAATTCGGCGCCTCGTTCGGGTTTGCGGCGATGCGCAAGTTTGTCTTCGGCACGCCGTAGTCGCGGCAGATCGACCGGAAGCGCGCGAGACACAGAATGGTCTCCTTGATTTCGTCCTGCGAAATCGGCACGCCGGGGCCCTTATACAGGTGGATGGGCGCCTTGTCCTGGAACACGCAGGGCAGAATGCGCGCGTGCGCCGGGTTCACGCTGTTGATACTGAAGCGAACCGTCCATGTGCCGAGGTCCACAATTCCGAACAGGTTATTCGAGGGAGCCATCTTTCTAAGGCCTGAGCTCAAGTGCACTTGGATGCGGCACCCACCCCAGCACTCTTTAATGCACAGCCCTCTGTGGTGGTGGCTACAAGCCCTCGAGACGTCGTGGGACATCATCTTTGCTGACTCAGCGCGCGGCCCAGAGATTCGCGGAGGGCGCGGGTGGCTGCTGCTCGCATGACGTGGGGGCATGACGTGGGGCATGACGTATTGCGCGGAACCCAGTCTGCTACTGGAGGGCGAAGAGGCCGGCCGCCGCGCTGCGCAGCCTTCGCATGCAGCCATAGGCATGAGAGATATTTGTAGGGTGGTACCACCCTCGGCGTTTTAGAAGTCCGGCCGCCGCAAGCTGGCCCGCTTTACGCCGTTGGGTACTAATCTCGTGCTCTCCTGTTGCGCGGCTAGCATATATCTAGCAGTGGGCACTAGCCCGCATTGTGGCCGCATTGCGCCCTTTGCGCTAATATTTACGGGCTGTGTCCGCCCCTACTTAGCGTTCCGCCCGCGCGCATTGCTCGCGGCTGGGGCTGCTCGCCAGCGCGGCCGCCCCTGCCCACGCTCAGCGCGCCGTTAGTAAGGAGCTTCGCTAAAGCTGAGCGCAGGCTCGGGGTTTCGCGGCACCCAGCCAGGCACGAGGAAGATAGCGGCATGAAACTTTTTGGCGGCGCCATCACGGCGGAGATTCCGTCCACGCTGGTGGACGCGTCGGACCTGCGCGAGGTCCCGGACAACCAGGAGGTCTTTGTCGGCGTCGTGGAGAGCTACAATGTGTCGATGATCGTCGAGCTGCTCGAGATGGTTCCGCACCCGAACATCAACGACGCGCTGGCCGTGCACGTCGAGGAGGCACACCGCATGGCCGACACGCCCGAGAAAGACCGTGAGGAGCCGATGCTCGTCCAGACGCTGCACCTCGGCAAGCACCTCGTTGCCTCGCGCACGGACATCGTCTCCGGCCCGGACAGCCGCAACATGCTTGTGTTTGCCCTTGTGCGGCTCGAGGAGTACAGCACGGACGTGCTTATTACGTGTACGGTCATGCAGTCTGACCGGCAGCCGACGGAGAAGGAGCTCGGCACGCAGACGAGCGCCGTGTTCAGGGTCGCCGAGACGCTAAAGGTCGAGGATCCGCGGTTGTTCAAAAACACGCCGCACGAGGTCAGTGCGAACACGGCCCGCTACACGAACGCTTAGGGAAGTTAACGGCAGTCGCGTAAGGCGTTTCGGCAACGCCTTCGGCAGAGTGCTTGCGACGTTGTACGAACGGCCGCAGCTGCGAGCGCTCGTTACGGGCCAGAGCTGGCCGCAAGGACGCCACGTAGCTAAACACTATATACTGCATCAGCAATACTCTACACTTTATGCGGCTAGCCGTGCACTGTCTCTCCTCTTATGCGTGCATTGCCGATCCTTTTAGGCGTTCACTGGCCTCAAGCCGCCGCAAGCACGAGTTCAAACTGCACACCCAGTCGCTGCGAGAGCGAGAACCGTCTAAGCTATAAGGCATTAGTTTCAGAAACCTAGCCTATGACTAGTGACTGCAATGGCATCTCAGTCCCCAGCTAGGCCGTCGTGCCCACGCGCTGCCGCGGAGCTCTAGACTAGCATTGGCGAGCTAAATACGCTACCTGGTAGACTCACAAGATGTACTGCAGTCTGGAATGCATTCAAGAACGCTGTCGTTGAGCAATTGCCTGTAATTGGTGCCGCGCGGCCCTCGCCCGCAAAGTTGGCGCGCAGCACAGCGATGCAGTGCAGCGGAACCGCACGCGACGCGTGTGCACGTGACGCGCGGCCGGGCGAAGTCGAAGTCGACACAGAAGTCCTAGCCCAGGCCGGCCTCAGTTTCGAGTTCGCCGTTCCTTACAGAATCGACAGCACATCCGCCCCTCCATGCTGAAGTTCCGGCGCGCTGTGCTCGTGGCAGGCTGCATCCTGGCCCTGTTCTTGTTCTTCTCTGGGCCGAAGCAAAAGGACCGCCTCTTCGATCTCGAGAAGCGGCTGCGCGAAAACGAGCGGAACAGCGAGAACGCGCTGAAGGACCTGCAACAGAGCACGGACCAGCGCAACAAACACCTCGAGGAGTCTATTAAGGAGCTCGAGACCGAGCGCAAGATCCTCGAGATCCAGGTGCAGGAGCTGCGCCGCCTGCCGGACCCGACCGCGTCCGTGCTCGAGCAGCTCAAGTACCAGTATCCGTACCGCGTCGACATGCGCTTCCCCGCATTTGTGTGGCAGACGTGGAAGCACGACTTTTTGGACCCCGAGCTGAACGCGGGCGTGCGCTCGCTTATGGAGTCCTGGCGCAACGACCGCGACTTTGTGCACGAGGTGTTCAACGACCGTGATGCCGTGAAGCTCGTGAAGCATCTCTACCGCAACGTACCGAAGGTCGTCGAGGCCTACGAGTCCATGCCGGACGTCGTCATGCAGGCGGACTTCTTCCGCTATCTCATTCTGTTTGCCCGCGGCGGCGTCTACTCCGATGCCGACACAGAGCTGCTCAAGCCCGTGCCGAACTGGCTGCCTAGCTGGATCAGCCCGCTCGAAATCGGACTTGTTGTTGGCATCGAGGCCGACCCGGACCGGCCAGACTGGCACGACTGGTACGCGCGCCGCGTGCAGCTGTGCCAGTGGACGATCCAGTCGAAGCCGGGCCACCCCGTACTGCGCAACCTCATCGCGAACATCACGGAGATCACTCTGAAGCGCAAGCGCGCCGGCACACTAGATCTCGCCCTCGGCAAGGATCGCGGCGCCGATATCCTGGACTGGACCGGACCCGGAGTGTGGACGGACAGCGTGTTCAGCTACTTCAACAGCCCGCAGGTGCACGAGGCCGGCACGGACGAGGTCGATTGGCGCTACTTCACGGGCATCACGGAACCGAAGCGCTACGGCGACGTGCTCGTGCTGCCCATCACGTCGTTCTCGCCCGGTGTGAACCACATGGGTGCGGGGCCCATCTCAGACCCGCTTGCGTTTGTGCAGCATCACTTCCGTGGCTCCTGGAAGCCGGAGGACGAGCGCATGTAGTTGCCGTTGTCCTCGCATCCTCCATGCAGCCGGCTCTCATTTGTCCTGCTGCCTGTCGCTTCTGGCCGAGCGCAATCGCTCTTGCACCCACATCAGCGACGCATGCCAGCGTCCCGCATAATTTTGAGCGGATCCCGCGTGTTCGCTCTGATCTACTAAAATATTTTGATCCGTACGGCTCAGCTTACCTTTTTTCTAGACGGCGTCCGGACCTGACCGATGCAGTTAGGCTGCCCATTCGTAATGCGCTTCGGGGCGGCTCGCGGGCGGGGTCGAGATTCCGGTCGAAATTGCGACCGCTTTGAATTCGAGTTTATTACATTACACGACGTTGAAGTCTAATGCGTTCGACTCATACTGCAATGAATATCTCTACAATGAGTATCTCTCTCTGGTTTTTTCTCGGCTTGTTTTGATCAAAGATGTCTTCCGCACGCATTTCCTTGGCCTTTGTGGATGGTGGTAAATTAATGTGCGAGGCAATTAAGTCGCATAGACCGGCAACACAATACACCTACAGTGTCATATAGGTACTCGCGGTCCATTGCAGTACATAATCGCGGCAGTGTGGGTGAGTGGTTTTAAACCGACGCCCTGCTAAGGCGTTGCCCTTTGGGCGCGCAGGTTCGAATCCTGCCACTGTCGAATTTACTTTTTTTGTTTTTGCCGCTTTTTTAAGCGGGTGCTAATACGAAGAGTTTCTAATTTTTTTTTCTACTACCCCACGAAGGAGCAGCGGCACTGATAACGACTTTTTTTTGGGCCTACTATCGCTTTCAGGGCCGGATTCAGATTGGCGCCAAGCGGTTTCGTGGACACTGAAAGCCCCAACCCGCACGCGTCATTACCTATCTCTGCATGCGCATATGAGGCTTGTGGCTGCGAGAGACGCCGACGCACTGAGCCGCGCCGTCACCGCAGAATCTTGGGGCGCCCGCAATCTCGCAGTGGGCCACGAGGACGGGTCAATTAGCCTCTTCGACAAGCAGTTTGCGCTGCAGCTCGTGTGGCTGAATCCGGGCGAGCGCATTGCGTCGCTGACGGCAATAGATGTCTGCGTCCTGGCGGCATTCCAGTCTGGCGTGCTCAGGCTGCTCTCAGTGGACACGGGGCTCGTCCTTGCTGAGGCGCGCCACTCCTTCTCCGTGACGGGTGTGCACGTTTTGGAGCACTATCTGGCCTGCTGGTCGCGGCTGTCGCCGAAGCTGTGGATCCTGCAGCGCTCGAACTTGGACGTCTGGCAGTGCATAGACACCGGCTCGCCCGTGCTGAACGTGTTCAGCGCGTCGAACGCCCTTAGTCTCGTCTGCACGTCGCACGCCTACACACTGAAACTGCACGACAACCGGCAGTTTGCACTGCGCGAGGTGTATCAGACGTCGGCGCCATTCATTGCCGGGACAATGCTGGGCCAGCGCTGGCTGCTTGTGCGGCCGAGTCGGTGGTCTCTGTTCTCGCTAGGCAACGCGGCAGGTACGCTCGACGAGGAGTTCAAGGTTGACCCACCGGACGGCGCTCTGTTCTGCGACGTCGTATCGACACAGCTCGGCGCCTTTCTACTATGCACTACGGGTGTAACCGTGCTGGTCAGAGACAACAACATCCAGGTGCTGGCCGCGCCCCGACCGGAGCAGGGGCTTTGGACAAGCGACGCTCTCATTGTTTGGCCGGATCTCACGCTCAGTGAGGCCCACTCCGTGCGCGGCGAGGTCCAGTGGCAGGCTCGCTCGCTGCCTGTGTCCACAACGGCGACAAAGTACCTCGTCGGCAGCTCTGATCCTAACGTCACTGCCACGCATGGCGAGTTTGTAGGCTCGGCCGACGGCTGTGTCAACGGCACGGCCGTGCTCCCTGGGGCCGTTCTGCGCATTGATGAAGATGGTGCGCAGAGCCGGCTTGGCCGCGTCACACTGCCGCTGCAGCCCATAAATATCGTGGCGCCGCCCAAGGACCCCGAAAAACTGATTGATATGCGTGTTGCTGTACAGACGACTCCGTACAACCCGAGAATCACGACCAATAGCGGGTTGGTCGGCGTTCGCACGACCAACTGGACGGCGCTGCGGCCCCTGTCAGGTACTATTCCGGCCCCGCTGTTGGCACTGTTCGTGCTCGAAGGACACCGGTCAGTCGAGGAGGTGCTCTTGAGCAGCGACGCATCGCCCACGACAGTAGCGCAGTTGGAGGATCTCATCGTGACGGCGGCTGCTGCCGGCGACGACGCATTATGCCGAACCGTGGCGTCCATTCTCGACAAAATGTGGTCGTCCCGGCGCGTGGCCGAACTCATGCAGTCGGCCGGCCCGCGTTCGCTGCAGGTTCTCAGCGCCGTGTACCCACATATCGACATCGCGAAAAGCGCGCTGCAGGCGCTCATTGTGTCGATGCTCGACGGCCCGCGGGCGGACCGCGAGGCCGTACTGTGGGTGTTCGAGCACAAGCCTGGCCTCGTCGACGACCTCGTGATTCCCTTTGCGGCCCTCAGGGGCTTGTCCGACGACACGATTGCTCGGTTTGCCGAGACCTTGGCTCGGCTTGACAGCGCCAAGCTGCTGCGCGACGCCAAACTAGTAGTGTCGGCGGCCTCCCCGGCACTGGCCGCTGCGCCGAGCACGGTGGCCGTCTCTGCAGACGACCCGGCCGATAGCCTCGCTGAGGCAAACGTCATGAAGGTCTTGCTCGCAGCTCTGTCGTCACCAGGGCCGCCTGCGTTCCCGCCTTCGGATGAGGCGCTGGCTAGCCTTGTCGCCCTCGTGTCGCCGGCCATGCACCAGCGCGTGCCTGGCGCGAAGAAGATTTTGGCCAAACTTCTGTCCCAAAGCCAGGTCCAGTACCACCAGGGGAAGCAGCGGCTCCTTGTACCCACGCCGGCCGAGCCGGGGCACGCCGCGCTTGTGTTCGAGTTCAGCGACAGCAGCCATGAGCCCACTGTACTACAGAGGGCGTCGGCGGAGACGCAACCGGATGCGCGGCAGCGGGACCCGCGTTCGGTGCCAGCGGCGCAGATGGTGTTCAGCGCCGACGGCAAAAGCGTATACGCGCCGACGGCCAGCGGAAAGCTCGTGTGGCACTTCGGCGGCGCCCTGCGGACTCTGTTCCGCTCGAAGCAGCCAATACAGCCCACTGTGGAACATTAAAATAAATAGGCGTCTATGTACAATACTCTTCCTTCCCGCCATGAGCTCTGATTTTGTGTGCTTGGGCTAAGTCTTAGCGGACTGCGGTGGCGGCTCAGAATTGGGCGGCTCAGAATTGGGCGGCTCAGGATTGGGCGGCTCAGGATTGGGCGGCTCAGGATGGGGCGGCTCAGGCTGGGAGTGCTCAGAATGGGGATGCTCGGGCTGCAATTTCTCAGGGTCAGTATGCTCGCCGTGCGGCGGCTTAGTGCGTTCCCGCGCGATCCATGCTTTGACATTGACCTCTGTCACGTCCGTAAAGCCTATGCGCGCGATCTCCCTATAGTACGGAGCACTATCGAGGTTGTCGATATCGTCCGGCGGGTCAAGAAGGGCCCCGCGCACCGTCCACTCCGAGGTGTCTTTGATTGTAGAGAACGGCGGCTCCAAAGCGCACAGCAGGCTCGGACCGGCCACAGGCAGGTCCGGCAGCTCTAGCGGCCTTGAGTCCCGCCAATACTGGAACGGATTTGCCCCTTCGGCATATATACAGGCAAGCAGCTGCTCGCTTGGCACGGCGTAAACCTTTTCTGCGCCCAGGGCGAGCAGTTTCCGCTTGACGTGCAGGATGTTCTGCGGCACGCTCGGGTCAAAAACGAGCGCCGCCCGGGACCGCGCGAGATGCTGGCACAGGCTGAATAGCATGACGCCCGGCTTCGAGCGTTCGGGGAAGGGCAGTGCGTGCTCGTCGCCCTCGCAATACTCGTGGCTCTGCGCCACAAATCGCGCCCTCAGCTCCGACTCGTAGTCCACACTCCCGATCAGTGGTGCATACGCTCTTCGTTCAGCGGGAGTCAATTTTGCAATGTGCTTTGGCCGTAGCCGCATAGGCAGCTGCGAAGGACAAGAACGGCAGACACGAACTTCTGCAGCGGTTGGAGGAGGCCTAACCCTACAACTGCTGCTTCTTCCCGGCTGTATATTCGGTTGTCGCGGGTTGTAAACTATTACGGCTTCCTTTTGAACGTTGCGCAAAAATTTCTAGACTTGCCGCGCCACTCCCCAAGTTACGTCATGTTCTGGCTTCAATGATTGTGCGTTTTGACCCTCAGTCGTTCTGAACTCCGCATTTAGCCTTCTCACGAACTTCATTTTGCGATGCTGTATTCGTTCATTTATCGTACACGCCATAACTCTATCAAAATAAATATATGCACCCTCACTTCCGGAGCAGCTTCACCACCTCCGCGTGGCGCTTTTTGAGAGCCGGCACCGTCTCGAGGTAGTTTCTGAGGTCCTCGATTTCTTTGTCCACGCTGCGCCATCCCTGTTCGCCGCTCGAGTCCTCGAACTTCCACTCGTTGCCCTCGGGGCCGAGGCCCACTTCGAGCTTGGACGTGTGGTACTTAAGCAGCGAGATGCGGTGTGAGATGGTGAGCAGAGTAATACCCTGCGCCTTGCACTCCTCGTAGAGCAGACCCTCCATGTCTGCGCTGACAGCCGAGGTGCCCTCGTCGATGACGGCAAACTTGGGGTTTTGGTAAAGGACGCGCGCAAACAGCATGCGCTGCTTCTCGCCGCCGCTGAGCACGTCCTTCCATTCCTTGATCGCATCGAAGCCGCCTTCGCGCTCAGGCAGGTAGGCCAGATTCACGCGCTGCAGTAGCGCGAGCAGATCTGCGTCAGTGCATCCCTTGCGAAGGAGCTCGTCATGCGTCGTGGGATACGTGATTTGGTCGCGCAGGCTGCCGTTGCTGAAATAGGGCCGCTGCGGCAAGAAGCTCACGTTCGCCGACCGCTTGAGCAGGCCACGGTACACGGGCCACAGGCCAGCAGAAATCCTGGCGATCGAAGATTTACCGGTGCCGTTAGAGCCCGTGATCAGCAGGTGGTTGCCCGCATTGACCGTGAAAGTGAGTGGGTCCAGCAATACCTCGCCGCTCGTGAGCTCGCTGCCAAGGCCCGGCACAACCACGGGCACAGCATCAAACGACACGCGGTCCTTTTCCTCGACGAAAAGTTCGCCCTGTACATCGGCAAGCGTGTACTCCCCTGGATTGGCCGACGTGTATGCAGCGCGCCGCACGCGGTGGAGCGCAGCAATAAGTTGGTACACGCGCTGTGTATAACCAGCGAGCTCGGCAAGGTCCTTGATGGAGTACATGATGCGGCCGCCTGCGTCGGCAATGGAGAGCATGATGCGCTTGTTCGTGACGTAGTCGCCCATGTTGTCGCGCTCGCTATGGTGGTGATGGTGCGGGCGCGGCGGTGTCGCAAGGCCCAACAGATCGGGGAAGAAAACCGGGATGGACGAGAAGAGGAAACCGGACGCCGACCACGAGTATTTCAGCACATAGGCCTCAATGACTGAGTAGTAGGCCTTGATCCTTAGCAGCTTCTTGAGGTGCGTCGTGAGGGCCGTATAGGCGTGACGCAGACTCTGGCGCTCGATCTCGGCGCCATCGTAGAAGGCGATTTCCTCGACGTTCGTGATGACGCGCGAGTGGTTGTTGCGGTATTCGCCCTCAAGGCGGTTCTCCTTACTGGCAAGCTTGCCGAAGGGCGGGGCCAGCGACTTCAGAATAGCTGCCGTGGCGAAATAGTTCACGAAGATGCCGCCGAGAGCCTTCCAGCCCAGGTTCTGTGAGAGCTGGTAGGCAAAGATGAAGAGGTCAAGCGTCGGCTTGCCCACGTTCGAGTATAGCTTTGCGGCGGCATCACAGAACTTTGTGAGGTCGCTTGTGATGTAGTGGTCCACGCCGTCTATGGCACCGTCGATGTTCACAAGCTTGTAGTATTCCTTGTTCGGCCCAATGTACAAGTCGTGGATGTAGCGCACGAGGCTCGTGCGGAACTCGAGGCTGATGCGGCCCTCGAGGAAGCGGATCATGGCGTTCGTGTACGACGCCGGCACGGCCAGAACGAGCCACTCGGCGAGGCCGCGGGCGAGGCCCGGGCCGTTCGCGGAGATGATGTTGCGCACAATGCGGCCGTCGAGCTTGGCCACAATTAGTGACAGGTATGTGCGCAAGCCCAGCAGGCCCATATGCAGCACGAGGTACCCAAGGGCCTTCGTACGCAGGCGCGGGAACAGAATGCCGAGAATGGCGCGCACCTCGCTGACGAACTGTGTGTTCTGCTTGGCGAACTTTGGGTAGTCGGCGTCGAAGCGCTTGCTCGGCACATGATTCACGCGAACGCGAGCCAATCGGCCCTTGTATGGCACCCACAGGAGTGAGTCGCCGTCGGACGTCTGCTCGGCGGCAGGCATGCCTGCCTGCAGCGCCTGCTGTCGGCTGTCGGTCTTGAACGGGCCGACCACATTCGCAAGCTGTCGCGCGTTGAAAGCGGCGAGCACAACAAGCAGCGAGACAACGGCCTTGTTTTCCCGAAGAAACTCTCGCGCGGCCGCGCGCGCAGCTTCCCGCGTCATGGCCCCCCAGCGCTGTGTCTAATGCCGCGGCGGTGCGGGCCTTTATGCGGGGTATATGTATAGGCTGACGCAGCGGCCGGCCCGCTGCCGCTGGCTGGGAGAAAGAGGCGACCAGGGCCACCACGCACGCACGCCGCGCCGTTGGCTTAATAAAGGCATTATCGATATCGGGCGTTTCGGGCGTGCGAGCTGCCAACGGGCAGCAGCAGCCAAATAAGAAGGCGTCGTCTCGCCGGCGCAAAAGACCGACGCGGCCAACCTCGCGGGATCAGAGCCGAGTGTAGACGACTAGTATAAATATGTATAAATAAAGATCTACTACGGACTTGCGCAGCGCGCGGGGCTCGTCTCGGCCTGCCCCATTTGCGCATCCAATACGAGCCGCTGTCGCTTTTGGCCGCTTAGAGAGCGCATGTCGCGACGCAGGTTTGCGGATGCGCGCACGAGGCAGAACGGGCCCGGCTCTAGCATGTCGGGCCGTTCTGCGGATTTCGAGCGAAAAAAATCGCGCACAGCACACCCCGCCCTGGGTTATGACACCTGCATCCGCGAATAGAACTCAGCTTCTATGCCGGAATTGCCATTCTGTGGTTGGCTGCTGCAGGCAAGAGGGCTAGGGTCATGTGGCCAAGGGCCGATATGTCGCCCTTGGGAGCCATGAAACACCTCCCCGTCCCACTCACTGTCCAATTCCTGGGGACACGAGATGGCCAGCGATGATCGCAATGCGGGTCTAGCACAAGGGCAACCGCAGCCACCCCAGAATGACGCTGCCGCGGTGGCGTCGCAGCCCACAGAACGGGCAAGCCCCGTGAGCGCGGCCAGCGCGCAGGCGAATCAGACCGGGTCTAAAGCCGGTGCGCAGGCGAGCCCGCCTGCGGACGCGCAGTCCCGGCCGGCGGCCCTCGCCGGCTCTGGTGCGAGTGGCGAGCACGGAGCAACGAGCCCGAACACGTCCGGGTCGACGCGCAGCGGCTCGGCCGCGTCGTCGCCGACGACGAGCCGCGACACGACGCTCGACTTCGCGAAGCGCGAGGTATCCGGGTCGCAGGCGCAGCACTCGTTTTCAGCGCTGTCGTCCATGACGAAGCGCTCGCCGCAGCAGAAGGAGGAGATCGAGTTCGGCGCGGGCGACGAGCCCGTGCTGCAGGCGAACGACCGCGAGCGCATTAGGACGCCGGCGTCCGCAGCACTGCGCCGTGCCAGCGCCAGCAACGACCGGATCGGCCGTCAAGAGTCATTTGGAGATCACAACTCGGGCTCTTCGAGCTCAGAAGGTAGCGTTGATCGGCGCGAGGCCGCAACGGGCGCGCTGTCGAACCCGGCAACGGCGCCGCCCAGCGAGACGACGAGCGCCGAGGCGTCGCCCAAGGACTCGCTTGGGTTCAACTTTGCGCCGCAGCGCCGCCGTCGACACTACGAGCCTGCACGCGTCGTGCTGCACAAGTCCGAGCTGCAGCCCGCGCACGACGACGGCGCGAGGCTGTCGAAGACGAACTCGGAGTGCGAGCTTAGCCCGAGCACAATGGCCGCGGCCGTGCCCGCGCTTGCGCAGAAGAATGCGTCGCCGCCGGCGTCGCCCGACGCTGCCATTCGCGGCTCGTTAAAGCAGCTGCGCGAGCCGCGACAGCCCATATATATACCCGCCGTGCTGCGACCCACGGACTTCGAGTCCTACAAGACCACTGCGGGCATTTCGCGGCTGCCTGCGGCCGCGTCGCGGCGCCCCGTAACGCAGCACTGGGTCCGTGACTCACAGGCACACCGCTGCGGGTCCTGCGAGCGCGTGTTCACTTGGTACCGCCGCCGCCACCACTGCCGCAAGTGCGGTAGCGTCTTCTGCGCCTCAGACACTTCGGATACGATCGGACTCGACCGCAACCTGAACTTCTCCTTATTGGGCATCCCCTGCCGCGCCTGCGCGTCCTGCGCCGACGAGTTCGCCAAATACTGCCTCGAAGCACCGCGCCTGCGCGACGGCCCGGCCGTGTCGCAGCCGCCCGCGCAGGGCGGCGAGCAGGAGGAGGTCGAGGTGGCCGGCGGCGGCGACTGGTCGACGTTTTAACGCTATTTATTTCCTTTCTTGTATACACGTACGAAGATAGATTAATGACAACTTACCACTTTCCATCATATGGCGCAATCAGCAGCACAATTTCGCAGATGCGTGGCGTCACGCGCGGCCTCCCATTTTCGCGCATAGGGGCCGCCGCGTGCTGCACGGGCGCGTGTGTGGCCATTGCGCAATATACGCCCCACTCCAAACGCAGCTTGAGTGTGCAGCAAAAGCAAGCTTGCAAGCTTGCGGGCTTCTATTATATTCAATGCCATCTGCTTGAACGGATAGTTCGAGCTAAGGCCGCGCACGCACAAACAGCAGCACCGTATTGTGAACTAAAGTAATTATAACGACCGCGTGCAGCAGCCACGTAAAATCACTACTAGTATTTAGGAACGATCAAAGCCCAAGCTCTTTAAAGACGACCAGTAGCGCTGATATGCTCCATTTCTTTTCGAGTGAAAGGCGTGCCGTGCCGCCGAACCAGCACAGCTCTTGGCGACCCTAAACAAGTTTTTCACGAGACAACCTTTGGATCAGGCTCCATGTGGCAGCCTGCGTAGTGTCCGCCACCGGGGCACTCATGGAATGCCGCGCGCGCGTGAAAACTGTTCATCTGCTTCTCTTTGCGCCGCAGCTGGTCCACGTGTGCCGGACAAAAGCGGCTTTCCTGCTCAGAACCGGGCCAAAAACGAACACCACCGTTACAACGCAGGGCTGTCTGCGTCTACTGAGAGCAACGCCGCCCTCTGAGGAATTCACCACGAAGTTATGGCCCGGACTTCTCTGTTCAGAATCGACACATTCGCGACTGGCCGTAGCGCTCGCATCATGCAGCGCATCCCATCATGAGAGTCTCTGATACGTAGAGCTATAAATCCCGACTTCAATAGCTAGGCCTTGGCAATAAGCTCGCCAACGCTGATGATGGTGTCCCTCATGGACTTGAGCATTGGCGCGAGTTTTACGCCCCGGTCGTGGGCTGCCGGAGACAAGTGCTCGAAGTCCTTGCCGGCGTACAAAAACCCGCAATGCGCGACAAACTCAGGCCAAACAACGTCCTCGAAAAAGTTCGGCGGGTCGACCCAGAACCCGTTGTCGGCGGTCGCGTACCCTTTCCGGCTCTCGCGACGCCGCTTCAGCTCCTCAAACTCAAAAGGTATGAGCAGCTTGAGGTCAAACACGTCGTTCACGGGCGAAGACTCGTGGAAAAGCAGAATGCCGTCCACTAAGAGCACGGGCTCGTTGCCGAGCAGCGCCGTCAGCTGTCGGCGGGCGTCGGCGGCCTCCTCGTCGCTCAGCATCGGATCACTGGGGTTGTTCTTGTCCTCACGGGTCGCAGTGTGCGGAGGTAGTCTATTACTGGCCTTAATACCGGCCAGAACCTCGCGCATAGCGTGAAGGTCGAATGAGTCGGGCACATCCCAGTTCGGGCGCCCCTCATCGTCCAGCGGCAGCTCCGACTCCGGCTTGTAGAAGTCGTCCTCGTATATAAGCGCTGAGTGCGGCAGCACCTGCCGCAGGTGCCGTGAGAGCGTGGACTTGCCGCTAGTGCTCGGCCCGCTGATACCTACTATCTTCATGCGTCAAGCCAAGCCTAACCTAGCCCTCTAGGTAACTAACGGACATCTGGCGCTGTAACGCTAGGACACAAGCCGACCGGCCAGCGAAGTAATGGAACGGTTCAGTTGCAAAGCAAGATAATTAAATTACGCATGGTAGGGATCTGCGACGCGCGCGACGCGCGCAACGCGTGCAACGCGCGATATACATGTATGGCAAACTTATGTACCGCTGCAGCGCGCAAAACGGACTAGCGCAGCCCACATCATTTCAACACTATAATACGATGGCCATGCTACATGCTTCAGAGATGCTCCTACGTGCCGGCATTCTGCGACAAAGCTTGCATCTAGGAGTACCCCAGGATCTCCTTGGCAGCCTCGACATCAGCAGGCGAACCCATGCCACTTTTTACGAGCCGCTCCACGGTTCGGCGCGACTTCTCGTTCAGCTTCTCCGCCGTTGGGCTCGTGCTGATGTTCGTGACTACGTAAAGGCCCGCCCAGCCTCGCAAGTACAGCGGGTTCAGCTCGACGGCGCGGCAGAAGTGGGCCTCACTGCTCTGGATGAGCTCCTTTGCGGCGCCAAGGCCGCCCGACACAGAGCCGGCTGCCTGCAGCTTCTTGAGCTCGCCAATGCGAGCGAACACGTTGTAGGCGAGCGGCTCAAGCACGAGACACTGCTCGAGGGCGTGGACGGCGCTCGCATAGTCGCCGAGAGTGGCGTACGCTTCGGCAAGCTCAGCCCACGCCTCGGCGTCTATCGGGTTCTGGTCGAGGTACTCGACGAGCACGGCCACATACTCCTTCCAGCGGCCTGCCGACTTCAAGGCGACACTCCCGATCTTGCGCGCATCGTACTCAATGTCGTCCAGGTTCTTAATGTGCTTCTCGACGTCGCTCGGCTCCTGTGTCGCCCGCACGTACGCCGTGCGCAGCATGAACACGCGGCGCGAGTCAGCCCCAATCTTCTCCATAATGCGCTTCAGCATGAGCTTGGCTACGGCGTCGCGGCACGTCAACAGGCTCAGAAAGAAGTGCTGCTCCAACAGCGCGTACCACTCGATCTCCAAGCTCTGCAGGCGGCCCTTGTCAATAAAGGCCTCGCTCGCATTCCAGAGCACCTCCAGGTCGGCAGGACTGAGCTTGTAGTACGCTCGTTGCCGCGCGCTGCTCAACAGCTGCTCCTTCAAAGACGGCGGCATCCAAATTCGCTGCGGCCCCAGTGATTCCACCGGTGGCAGTGACGTACGTAAGAACGCCGTACCTCACCAAACGAGCGCGCCCTGAGTAATCAACCAGCGTATAGCCAGCGCCGCGTCGCTGGCGTTTCGCGGCGGCGGCGGTTCGAGCGTGCGAATGCGCGGCAGCTTCGGCTCTCGTCGATTGCAAAATCTAGTCTTGCCGAGGCGCATTGCCAACTTGGGATCACGAACAAGAACAACAATACGAAAGAAAAACTACTTTAAACCCTTGTTCGTGTAGCTTGGCTACACGAACACCAAAGGTAAGTCAAGGAACATAAATAAATAAGCATACGAACGGATGCGGGCAGTCTCATTGCCGGTAATCCGCATCGTTTTCGTCGTCGTAGTCAGGGTCACTTGCATCCTCGACGTTCTCGTCGATAAGAACGTCGCCATCCCGCACGAGCCGCGCGTTTGGATGATCGGCCTTGTATGCCTCGATGTCGAATTCGTCACGCACAACAAAAGACTCGTACGGTCGAGCCTGGGGCTTTGCGGCACGGCCGCCGGCCGGGCGCGGCGACTCGCGCGGCGACTCGAGCACGAGCGGCAGGTCCTTTGGTTTCGGCCTCACCTTACTTTGAACCGGATTTTTTCGCGGCTGCATTCTTCTCGAGCTCACGGCGCGTACCCTTGAGTAGCTCTAAATGGCCTACACGAGACGAGAGGAGCTTCTCTGTGGCGGAGGTCAGCGCGGCTGTGTGCTTTTTGGCAAACTTTGCCTGGTCCTGGGCGTTCTTCTTCTTCGGCTTCAGGTTCTTCGACTCTTTAACGGTCAATTTCTTAGCTGAACGCTTCGATGCCGCTTGCCGAGTTGCTGCCGCCGCAGGTTTCTTAACTCGTCCTCCTTGGGCCATTTAATGTTTGCGTCTCGCAAAAAAGCTGCTGCTGATCCCAGGGTTGCCCACCGAGTTGCCCGTATGTCGGCGCGAGAAAAAAGAGTGAGCGCGACTATCGATGTGTCAGCGCTGCTTTCACGAGGTACGGCGGCTGCAGGTTTCGTGATAAGGTCGCACGATGCTAAGAAGGCCACTAAAGACGCGTATTGGCTAGCATTGAGTATCTCGACATGTGCAGCATCTTTGAAACCCCGAGTGAGTACATGCGGCACTGAAGAATCAAAATTCTGGCGCAGCAAGGTGTCCTGTTGACTATGGCATACGAGCAGGACAGGCTCGTGTTCGTAAGGCTTGTAGCGTGTATTAGCCAGACTAAAGGCATCTGGTTCGGCGCTTTCATGCCTCTCAGGTGCTCATTTTTGACGCTGAACGCGCTAGTAGGAGCATCATCAGATCGTGATGCGTGCACGCACAGACGCCATTCGCACGTGCGTCATTCTTATCACGGGATTACAGTGCTCTCGGCACGCATGGCTTCACATTGCTCTCACTGGTTACTAACTGAAGGCGAGGTGGCCGAGTGGTCTAAGGCGCAGGATTAAGGCTCCTGTCTCTTCGGGGCGAGGGTTCGAATCCCTTCCTCGTCACTATCAATTTTTTTTTTTTGTCTTTTTTGCTGCTTTTTGCCGTGGCACTGGCACTGGCACTTTTTAAGTGCCCCTTGGCTTTGTGTTGCGCAACCGACTGTTTCTAGATTTAATACTCATGCAAAGAAATAGTTCCATATGACGCGAGCGGCACTGTCGCAGCGGCCCACTTTTGTGAACCCCACTTTTGTAAACCTTTGTCTGATCTCCGGTGACATTCAAGTAGTCAGAACCGACTCTGCATAACTCGCAGGACTAGGGTACCCTATCGGCAGGCTCGGGGCTCAGACTTTGTTCCCGCCGCGTCCGGACCAGAACTCTGCTGTATTAGCACACAAACCCCCCGCTCGCCCGGATCGGAAATCTCCGATTCACATGGTACCCCTAAAATGGGGTTACCTGTAGCTTGCATCTAGATTCGACCCGTCACTCAATCGAATTTCCCGTCACCCTAGACCCCGTGCAGATACGGCAATCACTTTACAGGGTGGGTGGCCTCCACGGAAATTAGGCGCAAAAGACTCGATTTGTTGCCCGCAGATCCAGAGACAGCTTCCCACCCCACCCCCCCGCGCTAGGCAAGACTGCAAATGCTAGGCAGAGGCGTCGTTTCGGAGGATGATCGCTCGAACGGTACACTCAACTCTCTCGACACTGTTGAGAAGCAGCCCATCGTTGTTGCTCAGGAGCAGCGAGATCTCCAGGTGTACACACACCACCGACTCCATGAAAGTCGGTTTAAACACTTTTGGCGAGCCTCGTACGCAGTTGACAAGTTTGGCGAGACGCGTGGCCTGGAAAGGCAGTCCCCGGATATGCGCCAGCGCGGCAACTTCTGGCACTTCCTGCGGCTCACTGGCATCTGGTTTGGCGCCACACTAACGCTACCTTCCATGACGGGGTTCTTTACGGGTCCTATTGGCTTTGGCCTGAGCTTCCGCTCCTCTTTAAGCGCCGGCATTCTCGGCGTCTTTGTGGGCACTGTGGCCTCCTCGTTTGGCGCCGTTATGGGCCCACGATCAGGCTTGCGGGCCATGATCGCCACGAAGTACCAGTTTGGCTGGTGGTTCAGCAAGTTCATAGCTTTGCTCAATGCCTTGACCCTTATCGGATGGCTCATGGTGAACGCAAATTTTGGCGGCCAGATGCTGAACGCCATCGCGAACGTGAACATTGAAGTGGGTATTGCGATTATGTTCATTGTATCGACCGTCCTCGCTTTGTTCGGCATGCGGCTGCTCGTGATATTCGATACATTCTTCATGATTCCCATCTTCGTGGCGTTCTTGCTGTGCTACGTATGTGCGGGCCACGAGTTCGAGATTCACCAGCACTCCAAGAGTACAGGTGTCGACTTAATAGCGAATTGGCTCACGTTTTTCCAGAGCTGCATCGGTATCACGAGTACGTGGATCGGCATTGCGTCGGACTACTACATCGATTTGCCCGAGAACAGCAACGGCTGGTTTATCTACTTTTTCACGCTGGTATCGATCTTCCTGCCCACGGCATTTGTCGGCATTCTCGGTATTGGTCTCGGCTCGGCGGCCCTGTACAATGACGAGAAACGTGCTATTTACGACAAGAACGGCGGCGCCGGCCTTATCTGGGATTCAATGTCCAGATGGCACGGCGGCGGCAAGTTCTTAGTTGTTCTCATGTACATCTCGCTCATCACAAATGGCGGCCTCAGTAATTACTCGCTCGGATTATCCTTGCAGTCACTGGCCAGGCCTCTTGCGCGGACACCGCGCTATTTACTGGTGTTCTTCACGGCATGCGTCTATTACGTATTGAGCGCTGTCGGAAAGGACGGGTGGTACGCCGTTATCGAGAACTTCTTGCCCATGATCGGGTATTGGAGCATGATTTATGCCGTCATCCTGGCTATTGAGACATTTTGGTTCCGAAGAAGGAAGATCAATGATTACCAGTGGGACGAGTATTTGAATTACAAGCACTTCCCGGTCTTGTTTGCTTCCGTTTTGGCATTCGGATTCGGTGTGGCGGGTGTTGTTATCGGTATGGATCAGTATTATTATGTTGGGCGCGTCGCTAAGCTTGTTGGCAGCGAGGGCGCTGAGCTTGGTACACTGCTGGCCATCGGTTTTACGGCCATCTCATATGTTCCATTGCGGTACCTAGAGTTGTGGTGGCGCAGTGAGACTCCTATCCGTCCATAAATGGGCGCTATGAAGATGAAGGAAAGAAAAAAAGAAAACAATGAAAGCGAATAACCGTAATTGTATAGCTCTTAAAAACGTAGCACGGAAACTATTTTCTGTTAGTCGTACAAACCAAAAAAATACAAATGCAGAAGGGACAACTTCAACTTGTATACCGTCGAGACGACTTTCCTTTTCGGCACTGCTGCCACCGTCACTCCATCGAAAGCAACGAGAAGGACCTCGACATTCTAGAAAACTGCGCAGCCGCCAGCTTCTCTGTATCGGCACTCGCAGAGGCTGCGCCCATTTCGTTAGCAGCGAACGGAGCTGACTTCCAGCCGTCTTCAGCCAGTGTATCGTACTCAAAATCGGCTCTAGTGGTCTCGGTTTCAGCACCCCCAGCTTCACTGTCCAAAGCTGCTTCACTAGCCGGCTTCTCCTCCTCCACGGACTGCCTGTCGTCATCGTCCAAAGTAATGACGACTTCGGGTCGCTTGCGTCTTGCTTGGGATAGACGGATCCGGGGCAGCCACGTCTGACTTGTGCGGTACGCACAAATGGACCGGTTAGCGCCCTCGTCCATGCTCTGTCCTTCCATGCCATAGTGCTCAAGCAAATAGTAGATAAAGCGCCGGCGCTTGCGGCTCATTGGCTTGAACCAGTAGGTGCGCGAGGGCTGCTTCTGCAGGACGAAGGAACGGAGCTGGATCTCCATGTTCGTGCACCATGCCTTGTCCTCTTCATAAGCGTCGAGAAGGAGCAAAGGGTATGACTCCTTCACGCAAACATCGTTACAGCCGATTTCAACATCCTCGCCGCACGTGTAATTAAGACGGAGCACTCCACAAGGACACACAGCTACGAGGCTCTGACTACACTGCTCTGGGCAGTCTTGCGGATAATGGCACGTAGCGCGGTGGGCGTGCCCGCAGGGTTCGTATTCCTTCCCGCACTGGCTCTCACAAGGCAAACATGCACTCCCACCTTCGCAGCACCGCTTTGTACAAACATGACCGCAAGCAAGCGTGCGGCCACACGGCTCCATACACTGAGGCCGCTTATAGTCTTGAGCCGTAAGCTGGGAACAGCGCACTGGCAGTGTGCATCTGCCGCATCTGCACGGTGTCAACACGGGTTTCTCACAAGGTGGACATGGCACACTGTCAGGGTGACACTCATGCTGCGGTGGGTGCCCGCAAGCCTGACTACGATGACAAGTAAACCGGCATTGAGGCATCACACTACCACAACGAATTGGAGGCTCGACCCTTGTGCGACCACACGGACATCTCCACTCGTCGAAGGTAGCTGCCAGGCAAGGCGGGCAAGCATTGGCATGACATGGCTGCACGCAGGTGTGAACTCCACATGCCAACGTCTTCCCACATATGCGCGTACACAGGTGCGCTGCTTCTTCAGCTTCGCTGATGGGCTCCTCCGACTGATGCAGAGCCGCATTTCCGTTGGTAAGAAGCTCTCCTAATGTTAAGGTACGACCCTTACGGTGGTGGTGGCCCGAGGCGCCAGAGCTGCTTTTCCCCTTCGGTGAAAACTCGCAACACTTGCGCCGACACTCATGACGACGACACGAAAGCAACGCACCACACGGCTTCTCACACTCTGGTGGGTCGGTGCGCGCCGAATGGCAGGTCGTGACCTGTAGAGTCCGTTTACAACGGCAAGGCACATCAGTCAAAACCACTTCACAAGGTGGACATGGCCCATCATGACAGCGGTGCGGGCACCTATGCCCACATTCCAGGGCCTTATCGCAGGGGTTCTCGCAGCTGACCTTCGGGTCAGTGCAGGACTGCCGAAGTGCAGCGACCTTCCCGCAGAAGCACGTCTCGCCCTCAAAGGGCTGCAACGGACACTCGTGGGACACAGCCTTCGATGGGTGACAGGCCATCTCGCACCGGTGATGGCCGCACTTCAGTGAAGCGAAGCACGGCTTCCCGCAGGATATGCGGCCCTTCGTTTTATCCGGCCAGCGCGACTTGATGTCCTTTCGTGTTTTGGCTGGCAGTCCGCTGCATACCCTTTTGGTTTCGTTCATTTGCCCACAGAAACAGGTAACAGTGATCTTCGCACGACAAGGCCCACACGAATCTTGACCGCGATGGGGCTTGCCAGCCTTATGACAGGGGCGCTCACAGACATGGCCGCACTTCGAGTGTTTTCGGCCGCAGGGCTCCCCACATGAGAAGCCGCCATACCTGGATTCGGAGCACAATCTTTGTTCGGTGCTTTTGCCGCAAAAACATTTGATGGCCGGGCCCTCGTACATGCACTGGGTTGAGTCGAGGTGTGGTCCGGCATGGCAAACTAGAGGACAGGGATGTGGGCAGCTTCGCCTAGCACTACAAGTCTGACCGCAACTATGTGGGGGAACCGTTTCCGATACGGATGCCATGCTCGACGCCCACGGGTCTCGCGTGGCCCCAGATGCACCGCCTTTATTGGGGTTTGTAGTCTTGCCACACCAGCAATGGTAGCGGATAGCCGAAGGTTTTTGTGACTGTGGGGCTAAACAATGTGGACACCGCCATTTAGGCATTTTCGTCGAGTCTCGCTTGCTCCAGTCGCGTATGCACGAGACATCAAAGCTTCGAAAACAGCTGCGGCAGGACCATATGGGGCTGTGCGAATCGATCTCATTATGGCAAACTAAGCACACATAGGAGCCGTCACTAATTTCTTCATGGATTGCAGTGCGCAAATCCATTCGCAAAGTACAATTGACCGCTGCAAATGGTGATTCAAGTAGTACTACTTAAGAAGAAGGTCTGTGCCGACGAGATGAACTTTTCACGCGGGAGAACACGTGACGCGCCACAAAAACCACCGGCCACGCTCTCTGCCGAGCAGTGTCCGCATGAATGGAAGCGGTTCGAACCACTCAAATTGGTATTAGGAACAAGGAATTAACAGGCTATACTGGGTATTTAAATATTTGCGACCTCCTGCGGCCGCGCGACAGACAGGTACGGCGTCATGCCCGTGGCATAGTACCCGCCGCCTGCCTCAAAGCTGCTATACATAGAGTTCTGCGGGGTCTGCAGACCGAATTCGAACCCGGTGCCCGCGTCAGAGCCAGCTGATCGTCGCGGCGTTTCGGGTGCGAACGGAGTATACGCGGCCATCTCGGGCTGCTTACGCGGCGAAGCGTTTGGCGGATACAGGAACATGGATCCCTTGCCGACCTCACGAGAGCGCGCTAGAGTGCGCGCAAACGCTGCCGCGGCGTCGCTATTCCCGAGGCTGGAGAAGCGCGGCGGCGTGCGCGTTGCCATTTCCGGGGTGGCCAGCAGCCGGTCGGTGTTCTCTTCGAACTCGCCATCAGACTCCACATCCGACTCCTCTTCGAGAATGGCGCTGACCATCTGCCGCGTGTGCGGCGTCATGTGCGTGCTATTAATGTCGGGTTTGTGTACGCGCGACTTCGGCGTCGACGGAGTTAGTATTAGCGGGTTCACGTTGGCCTTCCCGTTGAGGTCAATGATCAAGCTGAGGCCAAGGCCCCTGCTCGGAAACTGCTCCTGTATGGGCTCGAGTTCAGGCTCGAGGCGCTCAAGGTGCTCAAGGCGCTCCTCGACCGCCCTGGGTTCAGGCGGCGTGGGTGCGCAGCGGGTCCGCTTCGTACAGGCGTGTGCAAACGCCTTGGAAGACAGCAGGGGGAACTGTCCTGGGGCTGACTGCGCGGCAACGCCGTACGGAGCGACGAGTTTCGTGGCGCGACCCATAGGCTCCGCCTCGGCCCTGCGCTTGGGCGCAACACCGGCCATACCCTGAGTGCTCTGGCGGGTGCGCATGGCCCGCCGCGGCCGCGGAGACCCATTATCGATGCTCGCCTGGCGGCTGCGCGGCTCGGGCGGCGACGAGGGAAGCGTGCCGAATTGCGGAGGTGGGAAGTGGGAGGGCAGTAACTGCGGAGCCTGGCTCTTCTTGGCTCGGCCCTGTGTGGGTGACCAGTGCATGAACCGGAGCTCTTTGCCGACGGTCGGTGGGGACTCGAAGGCCGGCGAGCTCGAGCTCCCGAAGCTGAGCGACGGCGGCGGCTCCTTTCGTGGCGTGTAGACATTGCCCAAAGTATTTTGGGGAAGCGCTGTGGGAAGTGGCTCCATGGCTTTTGCTATCTTTCCTTGGCTGAACCAGTGGGAGGGGTGCAGCGGCGGACTGACTTACTCGGTGGTTTTTCAATGAACTGCGCTCATCACTCTTTTCTGGCCTAACCCTTAATTAGGTACCCCCTTCGTCAAGAAGATCCCTACCCCCACCTCTCAGTGTGGAGAGGGAGATGTGCCAGAGTAGCGGGCTACGTGCTCAAGCAAACAGACTAGTCGATACTCAATGATAGAGCTACCTATATAGGGACTCGTTGCACTTTGCTGCGTGGCGTAATTTAGGCTTCCTTAAGGCGCAACGACAAACGAAGCGCCAGTTCTCGAGGAGCTAGAGCCCTAACCGCTAATTAAAGCTGTACGTGATGGCAAATTGGAACCCGAACCCGCGCGCCTCCCCGTCCGAGGGATGCAAGGACCGGATGCAGTAAGGGCAGTCGCCTGATTGGGCGCCTTTAATGTGCTTTCATCTCGTGGTTGCGTTGCTTTCGAGCCACGGTCCAGCTCAGCCGTCTTGAGGTCATGCTCTGGAGGTCTTAGATGCAAATACTAATAATAAATAAGCTTCAGGCCAAAATGATAAATAAGTACGCGGCAAACACGATGTAGGCCGCAGTGATACAGACTGAAATGATACAGATGCGCTCCGGGCGCCATGCGTTCAAAAGGTGAAAAGACCCGATCGCTTCTTGCTTAGACCAAGCGGGTATACGACAAGGGTCGCCGCGAATAGGCCAACAGTGATACCGACGGCAACCTGCGTCATCGAGTTACCCAGTTGGCTGATTGCGGCCGATGACGACGCCGCTGACATGTCCGTTGTAGCTGTTGTCGTCGTCGCCGGTGCGCCAGTACTGTTTGTGGACGTTGAATTTGTCGAATTCTTGTTCACGATAGCATCGGCCACTGCCACACCAGCAACGAGGGAGCCTTGCGCGGCTAGGCCGGACGGCACAAGCGTGAAGATCCCAGGCAGCATCGCGGCGAAGGCAAGGCCGTGACCCACGCGCGAGTACAGATTGCCCATGATGCCCATTGTGAATGCACCAATAGCAGAAGTGAAGGACGACGCATTCTCAACTTGTTTTTGGACAAAATACTGAACAACGTAGCCCCCGCTGCCGACGGCAACCATGACCGGGAGCTGCCGCGGCCCGGCCTGGTTGACCATACCCATGAAAAGAGTAGCCATGGGCACGAACAGGATTTTCCACTTGTCGTCAATGTGTCGGTGACACTTTGTTTCCCCCGACGCACCATGCGGATCGCACCAGCCATAGATGGCCGATCCCAAGGTGATGCCAAACGAAAGGAACAGCGAATAAATATTGGCGTAGAACATGCGCACAGATCCAGCAACGAGGTTGCGTGACTGCAGTTCCAGCGCGCCCGTCAAAATGATGTACCCCGGTAAAATTAGGGCCAGTGACCCCTGCACGATGGCAGCAAAGCAAAACACGCGATCTTGGGCGTGGCCAATGGATCCGAAGGCACGGCCCACAAAGCTCACAATAATAGAGGACGAGACTTCAAAGACGTTCGAGTAAAGATCCGAGCGCGGCTGTACCCAGTACTGCAGAAAGCCGACACCACCGCCAACAAGGAAAATGATGGGCATGTCTTGCCAGTGGCCTCCAAAGGAGTACATACCACTGCACACACATCCCATAGCGTAGAAGAAAATGACGAAGTACCAAGCATACATGTTCTTCGTTCTGAGGAGATGGTCGATGTGCGAACTGGCCTCTTCCAAGCCCATGATGTCGTGGACCACTTCTTTATAGATGAGGTGGGTTGCGTCAAGCTTCGTGAGATTGAGGCCCTGCGTGACCTTCACGAGCTTCGTTTCGGATGTATGCGTAGTAGCATCGCCGAACGAGATGAGCATACACCCCGGCATATAGAGAAACTGCCCGTCAATCTCGAGCACTCGCGCCGTGATTTTCAGGTACTCCTCGAGTCGGTGGCTCGGCGCGCCGAACAGCATGAGAGCACGGCATAAGCGCAGGATAAAGCGCTGGCGCTGTAGCACATCGGCAATGTGAACCGTAATACGCGCCTGCTCCGCGAGCCTGGCCTTCTTCAGCTTCTTCTGCTGGTCACGCTTCTGCTGCTCTGCCTTCTTGGCCTTCTTCTTTGCCTCCTTGTCCCGCAGCGCGTTCAAGTCGTCGCCTAGCTTGGGGGGCTTGAAGTGATGTGTGAATTCTTGCAAACCTCCTGTTGGCGTGAGTTGTCCCGAGCTTGCCGGACGAAGATGACTCAAGCCGTCGTGTCCAGCGTGCGACGCATTTGATGCGGCCGTGCTCGCGGCCGCAAGACCAGTCGCTGCGAGTTGACCCAAGGACGGCGTATGCGAGGATGACTTGCTCTTGTACCACTTTGGACGGCCCTTAGATTCACGGCCCAGCGCATCTTCGCTGCTTTGAGTACGAAAGTACCCTGGGCGTTTCCACTTCTTCGACGCGCTAGGACCACTTCCGGGCGCTCCACCAACTGGCGGCGGCTGCTCACCGGTCGGAGTCCCCGAGGGCGTTCCTTGGGGACTTCCTAGCGGCGTTCCAGCCGGTGTCGGAGTTAGCGAGGCGCTTGGCGAGCCGTTTGCGGGCGTGCCGCTCGCGGTCGACTGAGTGTCGTCCTCCTGGCCTGCATAGAGTCGCAGCAAAGAGCCGAGCACACCTTCCTTGACCCTCTTAGGTGGTGGAACGTAGTCGGGCTCGCCACGCAGGTTCACTTTGCGCTTGTTTTCCTCCTCATCCTCATTTTCAGAATCGGACGACGACTCGGAGCCATTATCGTTGGTGCTGCGGCCCTTGTCCCCGTCGTAGCCTTCCTTCTCAGCCTTTCGGGAGTCGTATGAGTTTGTGCTGCTGTCATCATTGCGGCGTTGCCGAGATGCTTCGTCCTGGTTTTGATCGTCACCTTGTTTGCCAGCACCCTTAGACTCATCTCCTTCCTCTTCGCGGGCGCCTTCTTCATGGTCAATCAGATCAGCATCGAGCAAGTAGTTTGCGTTATCGACATAGCCATCATTTTTGGTCTTCGAGCTGAGCAGGTTTGCACCGAGATGCGCCTTCACGAGCTGTCTCGCGTGGTCCTCGGCCTCCTGGCGCGCAATCTCCTCTAGACGCCGCAGGATCTCCTCCTCATCTTCGCTCTTGTCCTCATCGTTGTCGTTGCCGTTATCACTGCTGTCCCTATGGCTCTCTCGATCCTTATGAGAGCCCTCGCTGGATCGCCGTCTCAAATGCAAATGGCTGTGCAAGCTGTGGCTGCGATGACGGCGCGGCTGCTCCTCGTTTTCATGCGTCTCGCGCGTCTCGTGCGTTTCGTTCGTGTCCTCCTCGCGCAAAGGTTCGACGCTGCTGCCCGAACTCTCACGCGTGTGCGTTGGACCAAGAGCCTTGCGATGGGCAATGGCTTCGTCGGTCTCGTGGCGGCGTTTCTGCTGCAGTGACGCGAGTTTCTCGCGCAGGTGCTGCGCCTCAATGGCGTCGTGCGAAAGAGGCCCCTCGGTGGGCGAGCCCGGATCGAGCCGAACTAATGGGATAGCGTTCATTTCACGAGAAACCTCGACCGGCGGCAGGGTTGGCGACGCCGGCTGTGAATGCGTCCCCAGCGAGGCAAGAAGCTGGTTCCGGCGCTCGCGATATTCGTCGTCCAAGGGGTCGCGGCGGTCCTCGGGCCGCAGCTCGGCGCCGCCTGGCCCCAGACCGCCGCTTGTCTTTGTGCCAATGTCCATTACATTAGCGAACGGGTTGCCTCCTGCGTGGCTGACCTCGATGCTGGGCAGCGGCGCGTGCGCAGGGCCGCGAGCGGCCGAGGCCGATGCATTTAGAGGCTCGCGATCACGCTCGGCATCCTCGGGATCCTCGTCGGACTGGCGCAGGCGGTTAAACCACGTATTAGCGCGTGTTGTGGCGCGGAAGTCAGCAAAGTGCTCATCATCGTCATCGTCGTCATCACTTTCGTTGTCGCTTGAACTTGTGCCGGACTCGTCGTCCACGACGTACCCTCTCTGGGGGCGCTGCTGAGACGGGATCGGCTGCGATTGAGCCGGCACTGAGGCCTGCGGCGCCTGGCGTTGCTGCGGCGCGCTGGGCGGCGATTGACCCGAAGTGGCATTGCCCGAGGCACCAGAAAAGCTGAAGTAGTCTTCCTGCGAGCCCGAAGAGCCCGAAGATGGCCGCGCGGGGCTGCGCAGGGCCGGGCGCTGTGGCGGTTGCGAGGGCCCCTGCGCGTGCTGGCTGTCGCCGCCCGTCCAGCGCACCGACTTTATAGACTTTTGCTTTGGCGGCGTGTCGCTGTTTCCGTCGTTGGACATTCTAAGCGCCGCGCAAGAGAAGCAAGCACGCTGTACTGCCCCCAACAGCACGCGTTTCGTAGTGGGTATATATTCAGGGTTCCGCACCGGCTGCATTTTTCGGTTAGCTAAGCTCGCGAAGTACTGGCGGGGTAAGGTAGGCGGCACGTCTTTGCCCAGCGAGATCGAGATCCCGCTGCGGGCCCGCCACGGGCGCGACAAAACCGGCACGCACCACGCGAATTGAGGGCGTGCGTTTAGCGCGCACGAGGCTCGAAGTTTAACCGTATTGATGACAGGCTGCTGGGCACTTTTGAGTGCAGCGCCCCGTGCTATATTTAGGACGGCCGCGAGGCGTTAATTAATTTAATCACTATTTGCGTGCATCGTGCATGGTGAGATTAGGTTTCGGCCGAGTTTTTGTGGCACCAATGGGGATGCAGGCGATGTTCATGCCGAGGCAGCGGGTTTCGCTGATGAAGATTTGCTCTCAGTCGTGGTTCTCGTTAAGATGCACCATTGAAGTGCGGACTGGGTCATGATAAGGGCGAGCCAAACCTCTAGTCGCCGCCGTTTTCGAACAATGAAGTCATTCTGAATAAGGAACCGCCCGTATTCACCAGCCTAACTAAGGACATAGGTAGGAAAAGTATGTACGGCAAATTGTTCTAAAGTCCGCTCTTTGTAGGGCGGGACTGTGTGTCGAGCCCGCGCGCAGCGATAGAGCCCCCGTATTTTGCAGCCAAAGCACCGAGAGCCGGCGTCGTGATCCCAAAAGCCTGCTGCTGCGGCAGCTTGCCTCATCACGAGCGAACAAGCCATAACAATAAAGCACTCATAGAGCCACCCCACCTCGACGCTCCTAGCGATCCGCGCGTCCCGCGAGGCAAATTTCACTGCTGTAGCCTGATTCCCAGCGAGTTCAGCAGGTCGCAGTGGGGCAGCGGCATGTTTTTGGCCGCGGCGAACTGCTCCTCGTCTCGCGAGAACCAGCCCGTGGCCGCTTGCATACGCTCCTGCCGCTCCAGATACTCGGCCGAGCACGCGGCGCGCTCGCGGGCAACAAACTGATTCTCGGCCTCGCGCTGCAGGCGCCGCTGCTTGGCCGCGGAAAGGTCGGAGACGTCGCGCGGGTTCACGTAGAATGGCACATGGTATTTGGGGGTGACGACCTCGTGTGTGTATGGGCTTGCTGCGTCAAAACGGAACTTGGGCAGCGGCTCCGAAGCAGTCAGCCAGTTCGCCAGCGGGGATATTAGGATGAGAGCAGCGACCACGAGCAGGTTCAGCCACATATGCGATTCGGCGCCGGGCTCGCGCGGCTCCTGGCGGCGCTGAGGGCCAGCACGGTTCGGCGCAGCACCAAAGGCGTCGCCGAAAAGCGCGCTGAAGATGTCACTGCCACCGCCGAACGCTGAGCCCTGCGGCGAGCCGAACTGGAACTGGAACTGCGGCTGCGGCCCCGCGCCGCCGAAGAACATGTTAAATATGTCGTCGCCACCGGCGAACTGTGCGCGTTGGAAACGCTGGCCGCCGCCGAACGGGCCGCCGCCGAACGGGCTGCCGCCGAACGGACTGCCGCCGAACGGGCTGTCTGCGGCAGCGCCCGGGCCCGGGCCGTAGCCGGCGCCGCGCGACTCGGGGTCGGCGCCGGTCTGGTCGTATATTCGTCGCTTCTCCTCATCGCTTAGTACCTGGAACGACTTTGAAACACGCTTGAATGCCTCGTCTGCGTCCGGCGCCTTGTTTTTGTCCGGATGTACAACAACGGCAAGCTTCCGGTACGCCTTTTTGACCTCTATTGCCGTGCACGTCCGCTCGACCATCAATATGCCGTAGTAGTCCGTGACTTTCAGCTTCATCACACGGACCACGGCCGTCCGCTGCTCGGGCGTGTACTCGGCGCCCATTCGCACACCAATGTTCACCTGCTTAGTTCGGAGCGGGCCTCGAATGCGTGCGTGTACTATTGACGTGAGGCGTGAAATTTGGCAGCAGCCAATATCACGTGTCGCACAGCGATAAGATAGGCGCCATTTGCGGGCCGCCAGCAGCGCAGCAGAGCACAGCAGAGCACAGCAGAGCACAGTCTCTAGTGCCCAAACTTAGGCCTTGAAAGCTATGGTGGCAATGCCGCAACATCTCTAGCGCTGAACCATGCCGTTGCGGCCGGACCCAGGGCCTGCGCGACGCGACGCCCGGCCAATTGAGTGTAATTAAGGAAGTATAAACTACGAAACAAGGTGTGCAAATGCAGTTTACCCTCGTAATATGGCGTGCAGAATGCAAACACAAGCCCGCAGGGCACTGGTTATGCGGCGACGGCCGCACAAATTACCTGCGTTTGAGGCGAGGCGGGGTGGTCGTGGTTGTGGTTGTGGTCGTTGTGGTGATACACGTGACCACAAACGTCAGCCAGCCGGCGGTGGTCTTTGGCGGCTGTCCCCCCCCCTCGGCTTGAGGCTTGCCTGCTGCCGTGTTCTGGAGTAAACCAACTAAACACAAAATGGTTCGTCTGCCGCGGCTGCGCACAGTGACCACGCTTCTCAGTGTAGGCACGATCGGTGGGTTCTTTTACTTGCGCGACCCGCGCGCCAGCGCCTATAGGTACGTCGTTCTGCCCGTCGGGCGGCAGTTGGTGCCGGACGGCGAACGCGCGCACGAGCTGACCGTCGACCTCATGCACTATCCGTTTTTGAACCCGCGGCTGCCTGGGCGGTGGCTCGAGCTCATTGACCCCGAGGGCGTGCTGCGCACGACGCTGTTTGGCAGCAGCAAGGCGCGGCGCGTGAAGAGCCTTGAGCTGAGCACACCCGTGGGCATTGCGGCTGGGTTCGACAAGGATGCACGCGCAATCGACTCGCTCTTCCAGCTCGGGTTCTCGTGGGTCGAGGTCGGCTCCGTGACGCCCGAGCCGCAAGCAGGCAACGCGAAGCCGCGCGTGTTCCGGCTGCCCGAGGACAAGGCCATCATCAATAGGTACGGCTTCAACTCGCAGGGCCATGCGGCCGTGGCGGCGCGGCTGCGCGTGCGCGAGGAGAGCACGACGACGGCCGGCCGCTCGCCAGCGGGCAAAGTGCTAGCCGTGAACCTCGGCAAAAACAAGCACGGCGACGACGTGCACGACTACGTACAGGGCATCCGCCGCTTCGGCGAGCTTGCCGATGCGCTCGTCGTGAACGTGTCGAGCCCGAACACGCCGGGGCTGCGCGAGCTGCAGAGCGACGAGAAGCTCGCGTCGCTGCTGACGAGGCTTGTGTTCGAGCGCGACGCGCTGCCCCTGCGCGAGCTGCCGCCGCTGCTCGTGAAGATTGCGCCGGACCTCGACCAGGCGCAGATCGGCGCCATTGCGAAGGCCGTGCTCGCGTCGCGCGTCGACGGCGTCATTGTGGGCAACACAACGATCGGGCGGCCGCCGATGAAGACGCCCCGCGCGCAGGCGTTCGAGGCCGGCGGCCTCAGCGGCCCGCCCCTAAAGCCCATTGAGCTGCAGACGCTGCGCGCGCTGCGCGCGGCCGTCGGCCCCGAGCTCACGATCATCGGCTGTGGCGGCGTGAGCACGGCGGCTGACGCCGTCGACTACGCGCGCGCAGGCGCGAACTTCGTACAGCTGTACACGTCGTTTGCGTTCGACGGCCCCGAAAAGCCGGCCGTGCTGTGCGAGGACCTCGTGCGCTTGCTCCACGGCACAAAGTGGCAGCAGCTGGCTAACGGCTCGCAGCAGCCTTGAGCCACAAGGCCCCAAAGTTAATCCGTTTCGGCGAACTAATCTGTACATTACTCGTACATACCCCCTCCCTGCGTGCATGCACGCATGCTCACCCTTAAACCCTGCATCGTCCTCTGCCGCACCCTACTCGCATTGCCTGTTTGGCTGGGACGCATTGCCTGTTTGGCTGCGACTTTCTATTTTGGTCCCGTCAGCAAAGGGCACGGGTTTCATCTCGACAACAGCACTGCGTCGGCGCGCGCCGCGTCGTAGTCAGCGGCGTGTCAGCCATGCGTCAGCGCGGACCGCTGCTGAGTGTTGGCCGGCACCTCCATATTTCCCTCCTTCTCCGGCGCGTCGCGTAGGTGGGCATCACCTAAGCAAGCACGCGAGCCAGGAGGCCGTAGGCGACGATCCCGAGACATGGCGGCCATAGATGCGTCGGCTCGGGTTGCAGTGTCTCAATTTGAGAACTTTGCTCGGAAGCGCGGCGCCACGCGCAGCGCATCACGCACGCCGCCGCCAGTAAGATGCTTGCCTCCTGGAATTCCGGGCTAGGGGACTGCACGCGCGCGCGCGTAGGCGCCTCTGCGTCTTAGCTCGCGGACGCGCGCGGGCAGGGGTTCCGCGGCAAGGCCGATCCATGGCGCGCGCGGACCGTTTCTTCGTTCACTAAAACACTGGACGCCTGCACTCGCCGAATCGGTTGCTCCCCTCAGCGCCAGCGAGTCCCCAGATGTTTGCCGCTGCCGCTCCGCCCTCGCCCGGGCGGCGAAACCTGGACTACGCGTTCCCGCCGTTCGCATCGGGCCTCCCCTCCGTTTACGAACGCGCCGGCTTCGACGTGAACCCGGGCGCGGCGCGCTCACGCTCGGGCTCGCGCTCGAGCTCGCGCGCCGGCTCAATGCGCAAGGGCTCGTTCTCGGGCTCCGCCGTCGGCAGCAACGCGTCCTCGTTCAAGTCGCAGACGTCGCTCGGCGGCGCGCTACGCACGCGCGACGGCTCGCCGCACACACCGGCGTCCGAGTTCTCGACGTTCGAGGCCGAGCTGCCGAAGCCGGTTGCGCCGGTCACCGAGCCGCGGCGCCCGTCCTCGCCGCTCGCGACGGCAGCGACGCTGTCGGAGCGCGCGCCAGCACCAGCCGCAGCGACGCCGCCGCCGCCGGCAATCTCCGTCGATATGTACGCCGGTAACCCCGGGCCACTGGCGACTTCGGCCGCGTCCGGCGCACCGGCCCGTGCCGCGTATAACCCGTACAACACGGCCACTGAAGACGCAGTGCACGGGGGCGCGCCGCTAGCGCCACGCGGCTCCAGCTCTGCCACGGGCTCTACCGCACCCTCTGCTCAAAACAACCTCCAAACGAGCCCTCAAAACAGCTCACCCGCGCCGGATATAGACGGCTACTCTGCGGACGGCACGTACGCGAAGTCCGCGACTAGCGCGTCAGACCCGCAAGCGCATTCGCAGAGCGCGTCAAACGCCAGCACAGCGACGAGCGACTTCGAATTTTTGGACACAAAGCCTGCCTTGAACACAATGCCCCTTAATGTGAAGCCCGCGTGGGCGCAGGCGCAGGACCGCGTGTACGCGACACAGCCTATGACACAGCCTATGCCGCAGCCTATGCCGCAGCAGCCTATGCCGCAGCAGCCAATGCCGCAGCAGCCGCAGCAGCAGCAGCCAATGCAGCAGCAGCAACGAATGCCGCAGCCAGTACCAGCGACAATGCACCATTACGGGCCGGGCGCACCTTATGTGGATGCGCCGCAGCCGTACCGGCCACAGGCAACGCGCGTTGGTGCCGGCCAGCCAGGCGGCCTGCTTGGCGTGCCGCAGCACGACTTCAATCGCATGTCGACAACGAGCTCGATTTACTCGAACCGCGCGTCGTCCATGCCGCAGCTCGCCCGCGACGCGGCAGCACGTGAGAGCATTGCGGGCTCGTCCGGCAGCCAGTACGACGAGTCTGAGTCGTCTGTGTCGTTCGACTTTGCCGAAGCACACCGCCCACACAGCGTGCCGCAGGCCGACACGTCGCTGAACTCACAGCGGTCGGGCGGCTCACAGAGCTCGGGCAAGAAGCGGCGCTACTGCCGCGGATGCCTGAACGCAATCGTCGGCAAGTCCGTGCGCTCGCGCGACGGCACGCTGTCGGGTCGCTGGCACCGCGAGTGCTTCATGTGCACCCGCTGCGAGACGCCGCTGACCGGCGCCTCGTCGGACATCCACGTGCACGAGGACCAGCCGTTCTGCCCGAGCTGCTACCACGTTGTCGCGCACACTACCTGCCGCATGTGCGGGAAGGGCATCGAGGGCTCGTGTCTCGAGGCCACGGCCGATGTCGGCGCGCCGGCGCTGCTCTACCATGTGAACTGCCTGCGCTGTGCGGAGTGCCAGATCCACCTGCAGCAGTCGTACTTCGAGGTAGACGGCGCCACGTACTGCGCCGAGCACGCGTTCACATCGCTGCCGCAGAACACGGAGGTGCACAAACGCTTCACGCAGTTTATGATGATCTGACTCCTCTTTGGCCGGCTCCGGCTTAATACTGGCGCGGCGCTGCCGCCGCGCATTATTTAAAAACAAACACTGCTCTGCGGGCCGCCGCAGACAACGGCCCTGTATATATGGTATCTACACGTACTATCAGTTTAACGGCGCATTTCCTGGATCGGCGCACTGTCGACACATATTTTGCCGGCTAAGGCCCACCTCGGCGCTTCCTGCGTACGGCTCGTGCCGCCGCGTTTCTGGTCAAGCGATATACAGGCTCCTGCTGCGTGCGTGAACGTCTCTTGCTAACCGAAGGGATAGCTGGCGCCGGGATTTTAGGTACCTCTTCGAGCGCCACGGGTGTTCGAGCATTAAGCTCGGCCGGAGGGGGGGGGGCCTACCCCGGAACCGCCGCGGCCGGCTATGCACGCCCTCGGCCCTTGCCCCGCCCGCCTCATCCCCACATAATTAGCCTCGGAGCCGATCACGCCCTCTTTCCATGTCCGGGCTCCTGCGTAATGTGTACATTGTGTCGGCGGCACGCACGCCCATTGGGTCACTGCTGGGCTCGCTCTCGTCGCAGTCTGTCGTCGACCTCGGCGTACACGCCGTGCGCGCGGCGCTCGCGCGCGCAGCGCCGCTGCAGGCGCACGACGTCGACGAGCTCTACTTTGGGAACGTCGTGAGCGCAAACGCGGGCCAGGCGCCGGCGCGCCAGGTCGGTCTGCGGGCGGGGCTGCCCGAGAGCGTGATTGCAACGACCGTGAACAAGGTCTGCTCGTCCGGCCTGAAGAGCGTCATGCTCGGCGCGCTGACGGTCCAGACGGGCGCCGCGAACGTCGTCGTTGCCGGCGGCGGCGAGTCGATGACGAACGTGCCGCACTATGTGCCAGGTCTGCGCGGCGGAATCAAGTATGGCAAGGGCCAGCTGCTCGACGGCCTCGAGCGCGATGGCCTATCTGACGCATACACGGGCCAGGCCATGGGCCTGGCCGGCGAGGATTGTGCGCAGCAGTTCGGGATCACCCGCGATGAGCAGGACGCGTTTGCCCAGCGCAGCTACGAGCGTGCGCAGCGCGCGACGGCCGCGGGAAAGTTCGCCGAGCTCGCGCCCATGCAGGTCCCCGGCCGTCGCGGGAAGCCGCCCGTGACCGTGGCTGTTGACGAGGAGCCGGCGAACTTCGATGCGACGCGCTTGAAGACGTCGCGCCCTGCGTTTGCGAAGGACGGCACGATCACGGCCGTGAACGCGTCGAAGCTGAACGATGGTGCGTCGGCCGTTGTGCTCGCGTCCGAGGACGCCGTCAAGGCACATGGCCTGACGCCACTTGCGCGCGTCGTCGCGTTCGCCGACGCCGAGCAGGCGCCCATCAAGTTCCCGTCCACGCCAGCGTCGGCCATCACGAAAATGCTCGCGCTGCCACAGGCACAGGGCATCAGCATCAGCGACATCGACTTCTTCGAGCTGAATGAGGCCTTCAGCGTCGTTGGAATTGCGAACATGCGCCTGCTCGGCCTCGACCCGGAGAAGGTCAACGTCTACGGCGGCGCCGTGAGCCTCGGCCACCCGCTGGGCTCGTCCGGCGCGCGCATCTTGGCAACACTCACGTCCGTGCTTGCGCAGGAGGGCGGCCGTTACGGCGTGGCCGGGATCTGCAACGGTGGCGGCGGCGCGTCGGCCATGCTCATCGAGAAGCTATGAGTACGCATACGCACAAACAGCATGAGCATGTCTATGTGACGCTACAGTTTGGACCGTGTAAACGCTTTGTCGCAAATGCGACGAGCGACGGCCTTTCTCCATGCGCTTAGGCTCGCAATGTGCAATGTGCAGGGTCGGGAATCTGCAGGCGCGCGCAGCACAGGCACTAAGCATTGGCTTTGTGGAGCCGCACTGTTCAGTAAACTAGATTTAAAAAGAACGAAAAACAATATCACAAGTGTCAATAACGCAATTGTCTATAACGCAATTGCGTATACAATTTATGAGGCGCCATTCGCGGCGGCGCCAGCGCCAGCGCGCTTTGGCACCAGAGCCCACCTGCGGGATAAGGGTCGTCGACGTGCAGGGAATTTGAGTTACATAATTTTTTTTGAGCCGGGACGGCAGGGAACTTTTCAGCTGAGACCGCCGCGCCTCTGGACTCAATTATGGAGAAGTACGAGCGCTACGGCGGCGCAGACAGCGCGAAGCTACCCAAAACCCGCGACAAGAAGCTGCGGGCGCAGCTAAAGCGCGGCGACGAGCAGTTCCGGCGCGCCGCCGAGGAGGCGGCCAGCACCGAGGCGCTGCTCACGGAGCGGCAGGGCCTGCTCGAGCCCGAGACGGAGATGGAGCAGACGTACAAGGTGACGCAGGAGCAGATTCTAGCCAGCGTGGACAAGGCGACGCAGGGCAAGCGCTTCACGCTGAAGCTCGAGCAGTTTGGGCCGTACGTGGGCAAGTACTCGCAGACGGGCAACCATCTGCTGCTGGGCAGCCGCATGGGCCACGTTGCGGCCATGAACTGGAAAGAGGGCGAGCCCGGGTGCGAGCTGCACCTGAACGAGACCGTGCATGACGTGCAGTACCTGCAGAACGACAACGAGTACTTTGCCGTGGCGCAGAAGAAGCACACGTACATCTACAATGAGCGCGGCGTCGAGGTGCACGAGCTGAAGAACCACATTGGCGCGACGCACCTCGACTACTTGCCGTACCACTACTTGCTTGTGTCCGGCGGCACTACTGGGTTCCTGCGGTACCAGGACGTGTCAACGGGCCAGCTCGTGGCCGAGCTGCGGTCGAAGCTGGGCCAGACGACGGCACTCACGCACAGCCGCTACAACGGCGTCGTGCACAGCGGCCACCAGAACGGCACGGTGACGCTGTGGGCGCCGAACATGTCGACGCCGCTGGCGAAGGTGCTGAACAGCCGCGGACCCGTGCGGTCCGTGGCCATCGACCGCAGCGGCACTTACATGGCTGCGAGCGGGCAGGACCGCACGGTAAAAATCTGGGACATCCGCAACTTCAAGCTGCTCGACTCGTACTTCACGCCGACGCCGGCCACGTCGCTGAGCATCAGTGACACGGGCCTGCTCGCCGTCGGCTGGGGCCCCCACGTCCATGTGTGGCGCGACGCGCTCACGCGTTCCGGCGAGCGCCCAAGCGCGCCGTACATGACGCACCTCGTGCCGGGCCAGCAAGTCTCGTCGCTCAAGTTCTGTCCTTTTGAAGACGTGCTCGGCGCGGGTGTGAGCAAGGGCTTTGAGTCGCTCATTGTGCCTGGCAGCGGTGAGGCGAACATTGACGCGCTCGAGATGAACCCGTACTCGTACGCGACGCGCACGGGCCGGCGCGAGGCGCAGGTGCACAGCCTGCTCGAGAAGATCCAGCCAGACATGATCACGCTCGACCCGAGCGACATCGGCAAGGTCGACCGGCGCAGCCATGCGCAGCGCCTGAACGCGGCACAGAAGGAAGCCGCCGAGCAGGAGCAGGCGCTGCTCGAAGCACAGAAGCTCGCGCCACGGCCCGGCGTGAAGCCGAAGAACTCGGCCGTGCGGCGCCTGCTGCGCAAGAAGACACGCAACGTCGTCGACGAGCGCAAAATGCGCATCCAGGCCGCCATGGAGCGCGAGCAGCAGGCGCGCACGCGCGCGGCCCGTGCCGCCAAAGGAATTGTCGACGAAGAGGAGAAGGTCGGTGCCGCGCTGCGCCGGTTCCTGTAAACGGTTCAGGACATTGTTGCGCGTAGCCATTGTGCAGCCGCCGCAGCCATTGTGCCGCCGCAGCTTGCGTGTTGTGCCGCCGCCGCTTGCATCTATGTATTTATTATTTTCCTAGCCAGCTCGTCCGTACAGTCGCGCACGAGAACGTGGAAGTGCGACACGCTCGGCACGCTCTGCAGGCGGCCCGTGTTCTTGAACCATAGCGTGTTCTCGCGCGGCACGCCGCAGCGCTGCCCGAACTCGCGCGCCACAAAGCCGTCAATGGCGGCCGCCGCATCGCGCGTCGGGTGCTCGCTCGCGTCGCATGGCACGGGCACCTTCGACCACACGACGAAGTGGCGCACGCCCGGCTCGAACCAGTACGAAAAATCGTTCTCCAGAATCTTCACGTCCTCGCGCGCGGCCAGAAACGGCTGGCCCGAGCTCTGCAGCGCGGCGCCCGTCCATTTCAGGCGCTCCGCAATCACGAAGTTCGCCGTGCCGCCGTGCGTGCGCTCGTGCGCGCGCTTCGCCGCACGGTACGACTCAAGCTGCTCCGGCGAGCGCACAAGTAGCTCGAGGTGCCTCGTCGCAATTATCTGGCCCGCGCGCTGCCACGAAATCATGCTCCTCGCGCAGGACTGCCCGCTGGCCCGGCCCTGTTGTGTCTAACCCTATCGCGGCGCAGACCCGCTCGTGGCGCAGAGCCAACCACGACGACGGACGACCTGCAAACCGCCGAGCCCGACCGCGCCCCGCTCCATGCCCAAAGCCCTCCCCAAGCCGGAGCACACGAACGCACGCGGCATTCCGCAGGCGCCATTCCTGGAGAGCATCGACGAGTACGCCGGCGACCTTGAGGAGGCGACGGCGCTGCTGCGCGCGCTGCAGGAGCAGCTGCAGAAGTACCAGCTCATGGAGCTCGCCACGTCGAACCGCGCTAAGAGCCTGCAGAACAAGCTGCCGGATCTGCAGAAGAGCCTTGACGCGAGCCTGTTTCTGAAGCAGCAGAACAAGACGTTCGAGTCGCAGTTCGAGATCAACGACACCGTCTACGCAAAGGCCGAGATTCACCCCGTGCAGTCCGTGTGGCTATGGCTCGGCGCAAATATTATGCTCGAGTACCCGCTTGACGAAGCGCTCGACACGCTGCAGGCTAAGCTCGACGCCACGCGCAGGGGCCTCGACGCGTGCCACGAGGATCTCGAGTTTTTGCGCGAAAACATGACGACCATGGAGGTGAATACAGCGCGCGCTATTAATTGGCAGGTCGCCTATCGCCGGACCCATCCGCAGCCTGCGAAGTGAATTGTGCGAGCGTTCCCTACAGCGCACTGCGCCAAGCATACTTTTCGCCGCGATCATCGTTCTTATTTAACTGAAAAGTTGCTCCACGGGCTAATTAGACGCTGTACTTCCATAGAAACCATGGCTAAACGCATAGTCCTACCGTGTATCGTCTAATCCGCGTCGCCTCTGATACACTAACCGCGTCGCACTAGCCGCGTCGCCGGCAACGTCTAGATTGGCACTCCCGCGCTTTACTGAGCAGGTCCATGTAGGCCATCAGTCACGCATGAACTAGCACTAAGAGCAACGCTTCGCACGTATTAGCAGTCTGGTAATCCTGAGCGCGTTTGCGCCTTCTGATGCGCTTAATCTGAGGTTATGTGCGTCTTTGCAACGCCTATTTACATTAGTGCTGCTCGAAGTCATCCGACAGGTTCAGCAAAAGCTCCTTATTGTCGAGCAGCAGCTTGTTTCCGGACTGCGCCACAAGCTTGCTGATGTCGCGGGCCGTGTCGATCTTCTTCAGGCTCAGATAGCCCTTGTGCTTCTTAACGGCCTCGCCAATGAGTTCGGCACTGCGCGCGTCACCTTGCGCGCGCACAATCGCGCTCTGCTTCTCCTGCATCGCCTTGTCGACGATGAACGCCGCACGCAGGGCGTCCTGCTGCGCAATCTGCTTCGCCTCAACCGCCGCCGTGAACTCGGGGCTGAACGACATCATCGTCAGGGACACATCGTCGAGCTGGATGTTGAACTTCGCCGCGCGCTTGAGCAAGCTCTCGCGCACGAGCCGGCTTACCTTCTCACGCTGCGTGATCAGCTGCGACGCGTTGAACTGCGCAACTACGGCCTTCAGCACCTCGTTCACAATCGACGGCAGAATGCGCTCGTCGTAGTCTTGGCCCAGCGTGCGGTAGATCGTCGCCAAGGACTCGACGCGCGGCCGCGACAGCACGCGGCATGTAATGTTCACCATCTGCAGATCCTTCGTGCCCGTGAGCGACGCGACGCTGCGCGGCTTCGCGCGCACGTCGTAGATGATCGGCCGCTGCAACCACGGAATCGCGAAGTGCGTGCCCTCGTTGTACAATTGCGGCTGGATTCCACTCGTACGCGAATAAATAATCGCGCGGTGGCCGCCTTCCACGTTGAACAGCGCGCTGTTCAGTACGAGTGCGCCGCCGCCAAGCAGGATGAGGCCGCCTAGGCCGGCAAACATGGACGCCGGGCTTCCGCCAGCGCGGGGCATACGCGCGCCGCCGCCGGTCCGCCGGCCGCCGCCGGAGCTCCGCAGCTTCTGCAGCTGAGCTAGCAGGTCTTGAAACTGCTTCTGCGGGTTCGAAGACATCCCGTTCGTGGCGTTGCTGGGATCGGGCTTGCACCTCAAGCGACTATTATTCCTATGTGGGGCTAGGGTCTCACCGTTTCGTGGGGCAAGGGCGCCTGGGTCGACGACCGGGGACCCCTCCCTCCCATTTTCGAGCGGGGCGAGGGGTTCTCGGTGAGACGCGACGTACGCTTAAGCTGCGGTTAGTAACTCTAGGGCTTCAAAGACCGTTTTGCCGGTCAACGAGGACACGTGAGTGCTTGTACCCAACTCATACGGGGTCAACTGACCACTGGCTCGTACGGTGAAATCTTTAGGCAGACATCCCTACATTTGCAACTACCTAGTAGACTAATAATGGCTGGTGTCACCGTGAAGGACGTTCCCGCGCAGGAGTTTATCAACGCATACGCTGCTTTCCTGCAGCGCCAGGGCAAGCTGGACGTGCCCGGCTACGTCGAGGTCGTCAAGACGTCTTCGAGCAAGGAGCTTCCGCCCCAGGACTCGGCTGGCTGGTTCTACAAGCGCTCGGCCTCCATCGCGCGCCACGTCTACCTGAACAAGGACGTCGGTGTTGGCAAGCTGAACACCCGCTACGGCTCCCGGATCAACCGCGGCTCGCGCCCGTCCCACCACCGCTCCGCCTCGGGCTCTGTGAACCGCAAGGCCCTGCAGGCGCTCGAGAAGCTCGGAATCGTTGAGGTCAGCGAGAACGGCGGCCGCCGCGTCACTGACAACGGCCAGCGTGACCTGGACCGCATTGCTGAGCAGACTCTGTCTTCCCTGGCCGAGGCCAGCGACAACGAGGAGGACGACGAGTAAATTAAGTTATTCACGACACCGTGTATTGGTACATACGTTATCTTAAATTAACCGTAGGTTCCCGAGAATCCAGTGGGAACTGAGGTCCGAAAGGATCACCAAGACTCCCTAATTCTCCTTCAAGAACGGTCTCTTCTGCATCTACATCTTTGCATACCGCGAGCTGGCCTCCGGTCTAATTGCATTTTATTTATTCACTGCTTCGCACATTATTTACTCATTGCATCCTTTATCACTGAACGTCATCATCGTATCACTACTAATAAATAGCGCTAACAGTGAATAGCCCAGTCACTCTTGCAATGCTCAGGCTGCTTCGTACATTCTTTGCCCGCCCTCGTTACCGCTGAAGCAATCTAATGCATGTATGCATGTGCCGAAGCATCAGTCATAGCTGTGGCGTGTTAGTCGCGTTCAAATTCCACAGCCGATTGGGGACTGTTTAATCTGGGATTTGTGGGGCGCATAACTAAACTAAACACCATAGACACGCTGTCAACGCCATAGACACGCCGTCAAGGCCTTCTGCTGTTCACGATTGCTCCTTCCGCGTCCTCGCTTTTTTTTTCTGTCAGTAGTTCACTCAGATTACGGGGCTGAAGGACCAAAAATGCGCCGCATTTGCAGCAACTAGTTGCACCTCTGTGAGCCATTTCTCGTGCTGCTTTATGTATTTGCTGAGCCTGTGGTTCTGTCGTGCGTCTGCGTGTGCGTGTGCTTGCCACAGGTTCGTGGTCCCTCTGAGGACACTCAGTATGCGAGTCGTATTTGAAGCCTCCGCGACGCAGAACTTCGTATTGATTCCTGCGACAAATCTCTGCACATGTGCTTATTGGCGTTCGGATCCGGCGTCGTCTCGCAGCTCAGGAAAACACGAGCAGTTGCGTCTGCTTTCGCTGTTGCAATTACACGCATGTGATCGTCTCCGTTCTATTCGTACCGGACTAACGATAGCAAAAGCATGTGCTCACTTCAATGCCCCAGTCCATGCACGGGCTCTCCTTAACCTGGTCGTCCTCTTCGCTACTGATAAGGTAACTCCGGTGCCTTTGCATGCGTCGGCCGATTACGCGTGACATCGGGGCGCGTAAGCAATGGTGCATAATCAGTCCCACACCAGCAGTTACGGGAGCCCCCTTGCCCATGTCCCGAGTTTGAACTTCCTATTTCGCGGTACAAAGCTGGGAATAAGGCGGCCCGATGGCCTCAAAAGCTGTGTTACGTCGTCCCCTACATCCTCCCCGAATACTCTGTGAAAACGTGCGCTCTGACTTTGCGTTTACTGCAAAGTATGACGCGCGCCACTCCACGGCTTCTATGCATATGCTTATCATATCACCCACCTTGCATAAATTTCTCAACCCTTCTGGCCACGCCAGACTCCGCTGGGGTGTATAAGTAGTCCTCCTGTTCACCCACAATTGTTACCATCATCTCAAGTCTTCTCTGCTTCGCGGGCACCCAGAAGCCCCGGCGCAACCGCTGCTACCATGGCCGACATCACTGCAATTGGCTTTGCCCCCGGTACCCCGGCATTCAACGGGGTCCTCGGCGCCGAGCAACATTTAACGCCTGCGACAGCCCTCAAAGAGGAGACTAGCTTTGAAGATAGTGTTGAGCCACTGTTACGTGTGCAGGAGCATCTACGAACCCAAGAGGACAACTACACCACGGTGAATCCAGCGGCGCTGAGCGCGGACTCCGACATGAAGGAAACGAGTTATGACAGCTTTTACGACAGTCAGGAGCAGCGGAATGACTCGGGCAGGAATGAACATGCTGACGAGGCGGAGTACACCCGTGCCAAGCTGGGCACTGGCGGGCTCTACCTCAGCGATGCTAGTCTCGGCTTCAATCCCGGCGCATTTAGCCACAACGGCTACGACGAAGCGTCCGCTTCATTTATGGATGATGGCGGTGTGTCAGGCTTTGCCAAGGGCCTATGCTCGGATCCTCCTTATGACCTGGGCTACGATGAGCCGACCGACGCTGCTTTTGAACAATCTGGTATTGCTCAGAAGATTAGCCCCGGCGTCGGCTCGAACTTGGGGCTGAGCAACGACGAGCAAGCGCTTGGGTCTACAACAGAGTCGGCGCAGTCGCCAGAGTTCCCGCCGTACGAGTACAAGAAGGAGGACACGGCCGCGGAGATGGGCAACTACGGCCTCGGAGCACCTCGCATTCTGCCCGCCAGCTTCAACACCCAGGAGTATGATGAGAGCCGGTTTCCTGCATTTAGTGGACTGCACAATGGCTACTATAGCGAGGCTGACTTTGCAGGCACGGCCACGGCACACGCCGGCAAGACGCCCGAGCTGAACACCTGGCAGAACGCCGCCCTCACTGCCGCGTACGCCGACGTGACCAAAGCAGCCGCTGTTCGCGCTCTCATTGAGGCCTCGTACTACCCGCACTCGCCTGACTTGTACGACAAGGCAGGACGCTCACTCACGGGCGGAGGCAATCTCGACTACCACCCTGTGTATGGAGTGTACCGCAACATGCAGACGAGCGAGTCGCCGTCGTCGCTATTGAACACGCCAAACCTGTCTATGCTGCTGAATTCGCCGACTTTTGACCCGCCCACGCGAGGCTCAAGCACGGGCGTGGCGAAGAGTCGGCCCAGCAGTTCCAAAAAGGCGGCGGCGCCGGACTTCGAGACAAAGCTGCTTCCGCGGCCGTCCTTTGCGGCCAGCAGCGTCTCGGGAGGTAGTTTCATGATGGTGAACCTACGCATGAAGAAGGGTGCCCACAAGAAGAAGAACAACGGCGTCAGCGGTGTTGGCAAGCGCGCACCGAGCAGTGCGAGACCAAAGCCGTTGTATGAGCAGACGGGGACGTGGCGCGTCAAAACTCCTGAGAATTAGGTACATGTGCGTCAAACCCCAGCACGGAGCATTGCATTAAGAAGTAGTATTAGTATGAAGTAAGAGTATTAAGGGTCATTAGAGTATCGACAAAGAAGAGAAATAAGGGTTCCACTTTTTTAGCCATGGCAGCCATGCTATGTATAAGGTAGCGCACGCTTAGTCTTTTGAACTGACAGTTGTTCCTCCTTCAGTTACTATACAGCACAATGGCTCGTCGCAGCATGGCTAGCTCCCACTTCCGAGAGCACTGCGGATGCGCTTTGGCCTTGCTAAGGACGTGATGAGAAGGTTAATGCGGCCGCATTGTATTAATTCGTATATGCGCTCGCAGACAATGCTGCAACTCTGTCACGATACGAATTCAGGAATAAATAACTAGTGCGTGTGATGCTACTTGGAGAACTCGGCTCTCAGGGGCGAGTCTGTGTGCTGCGCAGGGCCACGTACCGCACTAAAGAGCGGCAATGGCGGTGCGCCTCGGGGTTTGGTAGTGCGCGTCGAGCGCAGCTTCTTTGAACAGGGCGACATGAGGCTGTCTGTAGGGGAGACCGGCTTGAAGCCGCTGGACAGCTGCTGAGGGGGAGACCGCGGAGAGGCGTACGATAGTGGCGAAGGAGAGCGCTGCATTTAGCAACGGTGGTGCTACGGCTGAGCGAAGTCGGGCGAGCGAGACGCGGCTTTTCTAGACGGGCACCGCTGCTTAACCACGGCGTGTTTTCGAGTTACCCAAAGCAGATAGCCCTAGGGCGAGGGCCGTGCATAAATGGGCGCAACGCTCTAAAGTCTTATCCGCGTGACTTTGGAGGAAGAGGAGACGGCCACACAGCCGCGCGCATCTCCGATCAGAATAGCAGAATATGCCTGCGCCGTCAATTCAGTTTCCGGGAGCATGCGTATAAATATAGAGTGTTGTGCACGCGTGTTGTGCACGCGTCGATCATTTCGGCCGGGCCCCGTTTCGCGCCACAGGGCGGACCGGCCCCGCTGCGCCGGCCGCTCTGCACCCGTGATGTGTATTACTAATCGAAGGCCATGCCGGGGAGGCCCCGTTCTGATCAATAATCCTCTCGGCGCGTGCTTCTCCTTTTGACTGGGTACACCGCAGGATATTTACGCGTCATGAGCCGGTTTCTGAACGGAATCAAGTCTTTCGTGCACTCCATCAGTACGAGTGATCATTACGCGGCGTACGACCCGAGCCGCCCCAAGGCCAGGAGGACGCGGCGCCCCTGGCCGCGGCCGCGGCCGACCGCCGCTCCTCGAGTTCGAGCACGGCCGCGGAGAGCGGAACGGGTGCCTACAGCGCCGGCATGCGCTCGCAGCAGATGGGCGCGTCCGGTGCCACGGGGATCCCGCTGAGTGACTTCAATCGCGACGGCCCGCCCATCCCTTCGCCAACGCTGAGCTGGAACCGCATCGACGCGTGGATCGAGCAGAATTACCCGGAGTTGTTCGACCAGATCCTCGGCGGCGCGACCGCGAATGACCTGAACGACCTGGAGCACGACCTCGACTGCGCGCTGCCGCCTGACGTGCGCGAGAGCTTCGAGGTTCACGACGGGCAGGAGAGGGGCGGCAAGCCCACGGGCGTTTTCTACGGCGTGACGCTGCTCGACCTCGAAGGTATCAGTGAGGAGTGGAACGTGTGGCGCCAGACAGCCATTCGCATCGAGGAGATGCAGCAGCGCCGCAAGCCCCAGGCGGGCCGCGCGTCGTCGTCGTCGGCGCCCCCGCAGCATGCGGACGCGCTCTCCTGGGTAGACAGCCAGACGTGCTGCCCGCCAGAGGCTGTGCAACATGTCTACGCCCACCCCGGCTGGATCCCGCTGGCGAAGGACTTCGATGGCAACAACATCGCTGTCGATCTGGCGCCGGGCCCGAAGGGCCGCTATGGCCAGGTCATTCTGTTTGGCCGCGACTTCGACGTGAAGTACGCGGTTGCGCCGAGTTGGGGCGACTTCCTCGCACAGTTCGCAGCCGACCTCGAGAGCGGTAGCTGCTTCATTGACGATGACATCGAGAATGCCGTGTTCGCGTTCAAGGCTCCGGACGGCCGCCTCGTCTCATACTTCAACGTGCTGCGCCAGCGCGTTGAGCGTACGCTGCCGCCGAAGCCGGCGGCGCCGCGCCGCAGCGCTATGAACGCATCCGTGTCGAACGCGCCCGTGAACTCGGGCCGCACGACGCCGCGGCTCGTATCTCCCACGGGCAGCTCGACAAGCCTGCACCGGACGGGCCCCGAGGCCGTCATGAAGCTCGAGCCGAAGAGTTCGAGTAGCACAAAGCTTGCGGAAGGTCTGAACGAGATCGATCTCACTGACGGCCAGGCCAAGGCCGCCAAGGATGTGCAGCCGGCTAAGGATGTACAGCCGGCTAAGGATGTACAGCCGGCTGCGGCCACTGACGCCTCGAACACGAGTGCGGCTAAGCGGGCGGACAACAACGCTGCGAAACAGACCGATGCGTCGAGCGATGCGTCAAGTGACGCCTCTAAACAGGCCGACGCTTCGCAGCAAACCGCTGGCTCCCCCGAGCCTAAGAGCGAGGCGCCGAAGCAACACCCTCCTGCCAAACTCAGAGCTAAGAAGGGCGATCGCTCGGGTAGCATCACGGCCGAGGCGAAGCAAGCGGCAAAGAACGAGGTCAGGAGCGAGGTCAACAAGCCCGAGTCTGCGAGCGACGAGCCCGAAGAACTGACTACTGAGGATACCGTCAAGAGCGCCGCGGACGCTCCTGTAGATGACGCAGACCAGACTCATAAGCAGGCCTCTGATCAGACTTCTTAAGGCCATGCTCGAGAGACCCTTCGAGTTGGGTATGTACACTGTTGCTAAGCTCGAGTGGTAGCGGCGCAGTGTGGGTCGCCTAGTTCGTGGTAACCCTTCTATTTTTTTTCTATTGCATTCAGCACGCTTTATAGCATTATGCGGTGACTCCGCTCGTAAACAGTCGATGATTTAGTTTTAATGCAAAGAATATGAGCTACTGTGAAGCGCTCGAGGTTACAGGTCCAGCGTGTTGTGCTCGTACGACACAATGGTTGCAAACAGCATCATTGCAAACGCCCATGTGAAGGGGATCCACGTCGACATGTGAAGCGCCCCAGCACGGTACACAGAGCCTAACAGCAGCCCCACGAACGATCCGATCACGAACCCGTAGAACGCGCCCAACGCAACGTATGTTACGAGAATGGAAACCAAGTGAATTACTTTTTTCCGTTTCTTCACGTTCGTATTTGCAATCCACGCCACAGCGACGGCGCCCAAGTGGAAGCCCACCGAGAAGATCAGAAACCAGTAGACGGTGAAGACATATATATCCCAGGTGGTGAACAGAAGGGGCGAGGTGTACGGGTTCTGTGATAGGTGAAAGCTGAGCGATGGGAAGGACGGGGCGGCGTACCCGACAGGCACATGGCCACGCGAGTACCCCAGCGATCCGCTCATTCTTCGCCGCGCTGTTGCAGAGCAAGTTCGCTTATGCTTGTGTTTGCACTCGCGGCCTGCTTGTTATTCTGGCGGCAACGAGCTGCGCCGCGGGAACGTATTATGACACGTGATATGCAGCCGTTGGCCATCGCTACGAACTACTACTTACCACTGGGTAACCCGCACGATGCAGGTCGCGCCCATAACGCAGCAGCGGTACACGCCCGCCGTAATTTTCTATGTATATAATGTCCGTGTGCTCAACAGAAGCGATAGCCCTTGCGCTCCGTGAAGCACTTTTTTGAGCTCCTTGTGAGCACCTGAGCAGTAGTTGTGCCCGTCGCCGCGGCGATCGGCAATTATACGACACACTGTTAATACTCCTCTTGGAACTCTGTAGCCCTGAGCACTGCAACAGGGTCCTCAATCTCCATTACTCGCAGCCGCTCCCGGAGCTCTACCGTTTCGTAGATGCGCTCCCGCGCCTGCAACGAAAGCCCGTCGAGATGCGTGACACGCTCTAGCAAAGCCGATGTTTTGTGGCGCGCCTCAGCACTGCTAGTTTCTAACACTTCCTCAAAGCCGTCTTTGGGCGTGTCAATGAACACTGGCTTGGCGCTCTCCACGAACCCAAGCTTCTCGAACTCACCGGCGATGTTATACGACTCGCGCGTCGTTTCGTGGACCTTATCGTACGCAGCCTTGAGCCCGTCTATCATCATGAGGTACGACTCGTTGGCCGGATTCGCCATTTTTGGCTTGAGCCTCAGGGGCTCGCGATACGCAGTGGTGGGAGTAACGGCCCGCGCCTGCAGCTTGTGCATCAGATCTTGGAGAACGTCCTTTAGAATCATTGTCAGCCTCTCTGGTGGTGCCTTTCTGAGGTGCTCAATGCGTCGGGCCAGACACCAGATGAGCACCTGAGTATACGCACTCATTTCGTCTGGCCAGTTCTGAACGTGTTTGTAGTAGTTAGCGTGGCTTTCGCCGTGCGGCGGAAAGATGGTAAGCGCTTCGAACTCGGAGTCCCAATTTGGCTGTGTATCCAGTGCCCGCTGCAGAATCTGCGTCGTGTTGATTGATTTGGCTCGGTCATCGCCCAGTGCAATAGAGGTCAGCGACATGTCGGCAGCGCTGTTGTACGCAGGGTCCGAGCTGGCATTCACGCCACTAAAGAGAGCACCTGTATCGGTTGCTTCTTCCTCCTCATGCACGGCATCGGGCCCGCTTTCGGCCGGTGCACCAGAGACAGAGTTCGCCAAGCTGTACGTCCGGCGCCTCGCCTTCAAGTATCCTAACGACTCGTGGGAATCATAGACGGGTCGGTAGCTATCCTGTACGCTCGATATAGGGCTCGGCGTTTTGCTGCGATCAGCCATTGTGTTCCATTGTGATTCGGGCCGCCCGTGTCGTGTGCGTGTGTGTGTTTACGCGCTTTGACTCTAGCCGCCAAAGGCGGGCCTTAGTCATGTCAACGACGCGACGCACACATGATGAGGAGGAGGAGGAGGATCCTTTGAAGTCTGGTCAACGTTAGTCAAGGTTATTAAATGCTGAGTGTATTGGTCGAGTGCTAAAATACGGGTCATTGTCGGGCAAGCCTGACGTAGACTACATTGGAAGCTTCATTTTTCAGCGCTGTGTATCCCTGTACTTCCGCTAGTCTTCAAATATGGCGACTTTACATTCGTTTTTAGCTGGTTGACCACCGCCCGGTCACTCAGCCATATGCACTTTTGTGTTTCCTCGAATCGCATCAGTCCTCTTCATTCGGATTGATGTCGTGGAACGACCGGCCCTTGGCCTTAAAGTACCGGCGCATGCAGCTATTCTTGTGGAAGTCGTAGAACCTGTTGTTGTATTCGTCCTCCCGAGGGTGACAATTGCAATCAAGCTCGAGCGGGCCCTGATTATACGGGCAGTGCCCATACGGAGCATGGAAGTATCCAATCTCGTTGAAAAAGTGGATCTTGTTCTTCGGCAGGAACAGTGATGCTGCAATTGAGCGGATCGGTGCATCGCCCCACCGCTCGTAGTAGAAGCCCCCAGCCTTATCGAGGAAGTTGAAGTAGTCCATGTAGGCCTGGGACCGCAAGAAGTCAAGGTCCGTTATTTCGAAGTTCGTCCAGAAATGGCAGAGATTATAGTGTTCGAGCTCATCATCCGAGATGAACTCGCGCAGGTTGTTCTCGTGCTGATAGTCCTTGTGGTCCTTCAAGAACTCCTTCGTCGTATCCCAAAGCGTAGTAATGCTTTCCCTAATGTCCTGCGGCGCGATATTGAACCCGTAGACGAGCTCGTTTTCGCGCATCAGCCTGAACGGGTCGGCCTTTACTTTGCACTGGATCTTAATGTCCGGCTCTACACGCCACGTGTAGCGGTAGTTCCGGAGCAGCTCATGCTGGAAGAACAGCCCAGACTGGAACCGGCACATGTGGTGGTATGACTCAAGGTTACCGTAAACGACGTTGTGCTCCCTCATCCAGTCCAGCGTCTCGTGCGCCCTAGTTTGGTTGATCCAGTCCGGGTACGACCAGTGCTCGTGCGGGATCTTGCCGAAATGCGCCTTTCCACTCACCGCCTCGGAAATCTCGCTCTTGAAGTCGTCAGAGAAGTCGTCATCATTCAAGAAAACCCAGTCGTAGTGCATGCGCGAGTTGAACTGCTTCTCTACGCTGTGGATCGCCTTCGTGATCGCCACCTTCTCGGAATTGCGGCAGAGCGTGAAAAATGTCGCGTTCTCCAGATGCTCGACGGGCGCCGGCGGACACTCCACGCTGCCGTCTTTGCCGTCCTTGAACACGTTACCATACTTCTCCTGCGCAGACCTCAGCGCGGCATGCGCATCTTCGGAGAACGCAAACAGCGCTGTAGTGACGAGCACTGCAACCACCGTGATTGTGGCTATGATCTTTCGTGGGTGGCCAAACATACTACCGCGTCAATTTCGGGATTTGAACCCCTAGTCTAGCAGGATAGCAGAGTCTTGTGGAGGCTAAGGGGGTCCCGAAGGGTAGTAGTGGGCTCACTCACCCTTCGAAACACATATCCGTATCGTGGTTCGTGTTCGTAAGCCCCAGCCGCGGCACAGCACGGGCGCTGAGGATAAGATGGTCATCATCATCAGATGAGCGTCAGGGTAGTGTGAAAGGTCGTTGGGGGAGGAAGATGGTAGTGTCAAAAGCTTTTGGAAAATAAGGGTGATAGTAAAGATCTATGTATTCAGGACGTACACTAATAATATGCTGAATGAAAGTGAGGCACTGGAGGAAACACGCTATTGTCGAAGCGGCCACAGGCGGCGGCTCCCTGTTCCGACCATTAGGTGCGCGGCTCAGCACCGCCCGCCGGCTTTTCTTTCGCCTGTTGCGTATTCGTCTTTTGTTCGAAACTCGATCGCCACGACAATGCGGTGGGCCCCTTGAAAAATGTCGGAGGCGGCAGCGGCAGTTCACGGCTCAGGGCATACGGGGCAAAAGCCGACGGTAGTGGCGGTAGCGGAAGAGGCTGTTCGTACTGTGTACTTGTGTTAGTGCTTGGCTGGTCTGTCGCCATGAGACGTCGCGGCGTGTAGTACTTGACCCTCTTCTTGGCCGATCTGGCATCAGAACCGTCGTCCGACATTGCCTCATTGGCGGTTCTCTTTTCGACCACCTCCTCATCGGATGAAGACGTCTCAGAGTCGGATGTTCCCGACGAAGTGCCAAAGCTGGATGCGCTGTACGAAGACATTTCCGAGTCAGACTCTTCGCCCATCTCAGGGAGGAGGCTTGCTTCAGCGTGAGGATTAGCATTTATTGAGTCGCTCTCTGGAGCTGGCCGTAAACTCAGTGGAAGCACAGGCTGCGGGATATTGGATGCAGCCGAAGGCCGCGCAATAGCAACAGGTCTCGGAGGGTACTGTGTATCTTTCGTGCTAGTTTCCGCGTCCGCTCTCGGTAGCGCCACACCCTGCTGCCTTGCCTTACGCTCAAATCGCTCACCACATTTGGCTGTGTGCCTTGCCAAGGAATCGTTGCGGTTGAAGTTTGTGTTGCAATACTGACAGGTATAGCGGCGCAATTGGCTGTGGTTGAGTCCGTGCCGCCGAACGTGCTTCGCGTGCTTAAACGTCTTGTCGCACAGCGAGCACTTATAGCGACCATTGACCTTGACGGGAACTATCTCGATAAAATTGCCGAGGTTGTCTAGTGGCACCGAGATCGGACGCGGCTTCAGATGCTTTTCCAGGAGCGCCGCATTGAAGGGCTCCTGAGAGGAGCAATTCTCTGCGTTCTGTACCAAAGGCTGCAAGTGAGTTGATTGTTCCGCTAAGGAACGTGTCGGAAGTGACTCTACGGGCTCCGCAGCCTGCGCGCCCCGTCCAATCGTTACTGTCTCTTTAGGCGTACCAGCCGCGTCTCGTGAGTTCATAATCTTTCCCGTACCATTCTCGGCCTTTTTGAGGTCCTCTCCCATCTTTTCAACCTGCGTGATGCCCACAGGGCTATTCTTCACGGCCGCACGCGTTCCCGTACGCTGCTGCTCAGAAACGCCTTCGAGATTCGTCTCAGTGCTCCGCCTTGGGCTCCCCTGTTTGCTGAACTTCCTCGTGGACCTGTTCCAAAGCTTACGGTTTGCCGAGAACAGAGGCTTTTTACTGGGCATTTCAGGTTGAACGGCGTGGCCGCTGTTATTCTTGGTATAGTGCCTGGACCCCATAACTCCTAGCATGCCTTGTGAGGTGAAAGAACTTCCTCGCGGGCTGAGGTTGAATTCACCCTGCTTCTCTAGTGTGCCCTGCTGGTTCTGCATTTGCATTATCTCGCTGTGTTTCTTGGGACCGGGCCGTAACTTCGGCAAAGTCGGAATTGTGAAATCTGTTGCAGCCACTCGGAGTTGCTGAGTCGCCACCTGGCGCATCACGGACGCCGGAAGCGGTGGAAAAGTCTCATCTCCACTCGCGAGCTGTGTTTGCTGCCCTCGTATGCTCTTGCCTTGCGCAGGCTGCGCAGGACCCTCCAGTGATTGCTTAGGAGCTTTGTTCCCTGGGTCTGTTGTCATGTAACGCGGGGACGTGGGCGGCCCCGGTTGCGGCGTCTGCGGTTGTGATCTTTGATGCTGCTCGGCGTATCCAGGAGAGATAGCACCTTGCTGCAGCGCGGTGGCTGGTCGATCAATGTGCTGGCTATTCGAGTTCACTGCTCCTGTGGGCGCCTCTTGTGGATACGGCTCATTCTGGTACGCAGCAGGACTGTTCGCAGAAGGTGCTTGTAGCGGAGCAGGTCCAGTAAAACCAGACTGCAGTTGTGCCTGCTGTAGGGCTTGCAGCTGCTGTAACTGCTGAAGCTGCTGTAATTGTTGCAGTTGCTGAAGCTGTTGCAGCTGCTGCAGATTTTGCAGCTGCTTGAGCCCTGGCGTCTCAAGCCCATGCGTGCCTGGCGTCGTTTGAGGCAGCGAGCTTGCTAGATTTCCAGGCTCCTGCTGGAGGTACTGAAGTCTCTGTAACTGCTGAAGTTGCTGCAGTTGCTGCATCTGTTGCATCTGCTCGAGTTGTTGCAGCTGCTGCTGCAGCTGCAGGACCAGAAGTTGCTGCTGAATCACTGGGTTTGTGGCAATTCCGAACACGTTTCCAGCGTCTGTAGAACCGTTGATGGGTCCGGCGGTGTTTAGAACATTCTGCGTCGCAAAGCCAGGGCCACAGCCAAACGTTGGAGCCTGAGCTGGCGGCGCGCTGGCCTGTGGAGCATTAGCCGCATTCAGAGCGGACTGCGTACGCTCCACCGGCGGAGGTTCCTGGAAAGAAGCACTTTCTGCAGAAGTAGCACTCTCCGCAGAAGCAGGAACGGGCTTCACTGTCTGCTGATCGCGGTGACGCGCATTTGGCTCTGGTCCCGGAACTGCCTCACTATGTCGCTGATTCGTGCTACTCTCGTTCTGCTGTGGGGGTGGCTTAGCGCTGCTCGAAGTCTGGTGGTGCGATGCATGATTCCAATTGGCGTCTTGAACGCCTGGAGCCGAGCCCTGAGAAACACCACCGCTAAGCGCTTGCGGAATTGCGGACCCGGCCCACGCCGGGTTCACCGGTGAGGAGGCTAGAAATGCCGGCGGCAGGCCAAAAATGTTAGGCACAGTCGGGATGCGAGGTAGATCGGGTGTCGGAAACAACGGTTGTCCCGGAAGCGCGAGGTTTTGCATCTGCGCCGCTGAAGAGAGCCCCTGAAGCGGCAGAGTACTCAGGCCACCAGGCAAACCTGATAGTCCAGCAACTCCTTGAGCCTGCAGGTTAATCAACGCTTGTTGCCATGGGTAAAAGCTGGCGGGTTGTGCCTCGTTTCGGGAGGGCGTTCGCTCCGGCAGCTGCGAGGCGCTTGATGGCGAATTGGTCGGCAAAGAGCCACCCAATTGGGAGGAGTTGTCCGCCATTGTATTTCCTCGAAAAGTCTGGAGCTCTAGAAAACCTTCTCAATCCCCAGTGTTGTCATGTCTTCACCAGCCGAGGACTTCTAATTGTGGAGAGTTGATAATGATTACATACGCCACGCAGTGTTTCCGGACTCGTCAATTAGTAATTATTACCGTATCATCACAGAAGCAGGCATGGTGCTGCCTGTTGCACATTGCAACGTCTCCTGGTCGAGCACAACAAGTCGGCGCCGAAGCCGTGAGTCTTTCCACCTGAATCAAGCGTGGCAAGTGAGCACGCATTGGCGACTTAGGCGGGCCTCGCGAGGACTTTAGGCACCGCGATGACACATTTCACCTAGCCCTATTATTTTGCCAGAAAGGGTTTGAGCTTTGTCATGGCCGCCGGGGCTTGGAAGAGCAGTAGGATCGGAGCACGGCAAAGTTCATAGCCTGGGGGACTTTGTGCCGAGTCAAGACACTCCGCAGTCGGCCATCGCAGTCGCAGTCGGCCATCGCAGTCGGTCACCGCAGTCGGGTGGGTTGTGACCAGGAGCATACCTAAGAAACGATTTCTATGAGACATTTGCCTCCTGCAAGCGCATAGGTCGCACGGACTGCTTACATATCCGTTACAATGGTCTAACCTGCATATTATTCGGCGACGCCCATTTCCACGAGCAGCTTCACGATGTCGCGAGGGTGAGCAGCGTAGGTCTGTGGAGGCCGCATGGTGTACATAAACTGTTTAATTGTTAGGCAGCGTGTAGTAGCGTTCGCCAGCGCGCGCCCGAAACTTGGCGGCGGGCTGCAACTGTGAAGAATTCGGCGCGGACATCGCGTCATGATTATGCAAGCGCCACACTTATGCAGCGGTAAATCTAGCTTGGGACTCCCTCGAAAGCACCGCACAATGACAGCAGTCCTGAAGGCGACGGCCTGGCTATGCAGCCGCTCGCAGTCGCTGCGCCAGGGCCGGGCCGCGTGGCAGCTCTCGCCGGGCCGGCGGGTGGGCTGCGCGCGGTTTGCAGGCCCTGCCGCATGCGCCCCACTCATTGGTGGGTTCGCGCAGCCCATCCGGTTCCAAGCGACGCAGGCCGGCGGCCAGCCCCGCGCCAAGACGGTCGACGACAAGAAGAGCAAGGAGCTAAGCGGCCTTGTGCTCGAGGCGAAGCCTGAGAACGTCGCCGAGACTCACCGGCTCATTCTGAAGAACCTCGTGAAGTACATGTGGCCGAAGGACTACCGCGGTGCGCGGGCGCGCGTGCTACTCGCGCTGGGCCTGCTCATTGGGTCTAAGGTATTAAACGTGCAGGTACCATTCTACTTCAAGGAGATTGTCGACGCCATGAACATTCCCTGGCACCAAGTGGGCACGGCCGGCACCGTGTTCACGGGGCTCGTGCTCACGTACGGGCTGGCACGGTTTTGCGCGACGTTCTTCGGCGAGTTGCGGAACGCGATCTTCGCAACGGTCGCGCAGCGTGCAATCCGCCAGGTCAGCGCGTCCACGTTCGACCACATTATGAAGCTCGATAGCGGCTTCCAGCTGTCGCACTCAACGGGCAAGCTGACGCGTGCTATTGACCGCGGGTGCAAGGGCATCAGCTTTGTGCTATCGGCCATGATCTTCCACATTGCTCCCGTGACGTTCGAGGTGGCTCTTGTATCGGGCGTGCTCTCATATAAGTTCGGGCCGAGCTTCGCGGCGGTCACGATCGCCACGATGCTCGCGTACTCGTGGTTCACGATCCGCACAACGGCGTGGCGCTCGCAGTTCCGCCGCAACGCGAACAAGGCCGACAACATTGCGTCGGGCATTGCCACAGAGACGCTACAGAACATCGAGAGCGTGACGTTGTTCAACAACCAGAAGAACCAGCTTGCGAAGTACGACAAGGCGCTGGCCGACTACGAGAGCTCGAGCATCAACATTGCGAAGTCGCTGAGCTTTCTGAATACGGGCCAGAACCTCATCTTCTCGACGGCTCTCACGGCAATCATGTTCATGACGTGCAACGGCATCGTGTCAAGTAACCTCACTGTAGGCGACCTCATTCTTGTTAACCAGCTCGTGTTCCAGCTCAGCATGCCGCTGAACTTTCTGGGTTCCGTGTACCGCGACCTGAAGCAGGCGCTTTTGGATATGGAGACACTGTTCACGCTGCAGCGTGAGCCGATCCGCATTCAAAACATCTCGCCGGACGTGCCGGCGCTGCAGGTGAAGCCGCGGGGCGGCGAGATCCGCTTCGAGAACGTGAGCTTTGCGTATCGGCCTGGCGTGCCGATATTGCAGAACACGAGCTTCGTAATACCGAGCGGCAAAGCGGTTGCATTTGTGGGCTCGAGCGGGAGCGGCAAGTCCACGATCCTGCGCCTCCTGTTCCGCATGTTTGAGCCGCAGCAAGGTCGCATTCTCGTCGACGGGCAGGACATCCGTGAGGTTGACCTGCAGTCGCTGCGCGCTGCGATCGGCGTCGTGCCCCAGGACACGCCGCTCTTCAATGACACGATTATGAATAATGTGCGGTTTGGAAATCTGCGCGCGTCTGATGCGGAATGCCAGCAGGCTGTGACGCGCTCGGAGCTGACGACGCTCATCCGAAACCTGCCCGACGGGTACGAGACCATGGTTGGCGAGCGCGGCCTCATGATTTCCGGCGGCGAGCGGCAGCGGCTGGCCGTGGCCCGTGTGCTCCTGAAGGGGGCGCCCATCAACTTTTTCGATGAGGCGACGTCCGCCCTCGACACGGAGACGGAGCGGGCGCTGCTGCGCAACATCTTCGCGAACTTCCACGGCGGCACAAACGTATTCATAGCGCACCGCCTGCGAACCGTGGCGAATGCGGATAAGATCATTGTGCTGCGCGAGGGCCGCGTTGCCGAGCAGGGCTCACACACTGAGCTGCTTGCCCGCAAGGATAGCCTCTACCGAAACCTGTGGGACGCCCAAGAGAATCAAGAGGTAGTGGAGCAGGAGCGGCAGATCAACAAGTGATTTAGAAGTGTAGTAATAGATGTTTGTTATGTTTGATGCGAGTAACCCTGGATCTGTTGTATTGTCTCGCGATGCTGCAACGTCGCTTTCGTGCTGGCGAAGCAACACGAAGTAACACGTAGCGAAACGACACAGAGCGACACAAAGCGACACGAACACGCACTGCTCGCAAGCACGAGGTCGCACGCATCCAAGTAGCAAAGGCGCAACACACGCCTTGTCCAGGTCAAAACAAAATGCAAAAGCATGCTTACAGACTCAAAACTAGCTCAAGAAAATACGAAGTCCGTTTATATGCGAGTATTCTAAAGCATCGCTGCCAGCTGGCCCTTCTTCTCGAGAGTCTCGACGTCAGAGCAACCACCGATGTGCTTACCGTCAATAAAAACGTTCGGCACCGTGCGCTGGCCCGTGATCTTCTCAAGGTAATCCTGGATTTCGCTGCCCTCCTCGACCTCGTCCAGCTCGATGACGTCGGCCTTGGCGCCGTGCTGGTTAATGATGATCTGCTTCGCCCGCTTGCAGTACGGACAGTACGACTTCGACGCAATAAAGATGTGGTCGCTCTTGATGGCGTTGTCGATCTGCTGCTTCTTGGCGTCGGAGATGGGCATTTTTGGGGGAAACAGGAAGTTAACCACTGACGAAAGGTACGAACTCATCTTAAGTATGCCCACACGTGTGGTTGCGCAGGCAAGCGGTCGGGGTCTGGGCGCCACTTCTGTCACGTGCGTGGGGATCTACCGGCTTCGATGCGTGCCGCTTAGCAAGCGCGGGTCGGGTCGCCCGCCCTTAATGGCGGCGGAAGCGGCCCCTGACGCTGGTTCGCTTTGCGGTACTCAGTGTCGTTTCGCTTGCGGTCCTCGTTGCGGTCTGCTTGCGGCCGCTCGTTGCCCCGGGTTCTGCTGGCATCGAGAGCCCGCGGCAACGAGGCTGACGTTTAATGTAGCGAGCTTCCTGAATTATGTATCTAATAGGTGGCCTATAGTTCTATAGAGCGAAGACTGCCGTGCCTACAAATAAGGCTACGGCGGCAACAAGGAGCGCCACAGGCTCGTGCTTGGACGTGCCCGTATTGGACTGCCACACAGGCACCGTTGTATTAGCGAAGCCCGAGCCTCTGGCCGGGTCGCCGGGGCCGGGCAGGGCATACGAGGGGGTCCCGACTGGCGCGAGCGCAGGCGCACCCGAAGCTGCATAGCCAGGGTTCGCCGGCACGGGTGCGCCCATCGACGCGAGCACGGACTGTGTCGTTAGCGATGTTTCTGTGGTCAGCGCGGCTTGCGGCGGCGCCGAGCTGCTCTTCACCGCGACGCTCTTCGCCGCGTCGTTACCGGCGCAGGCGATCGTCGTCGGGAAGTTTGCGGGCGGCAAATTATAGTTCGAGTCGGCCGAGCCGAAGCCCTGTACGATGCTGTGCAGGGCCGGGCTCAGCGCGCCCGCCTTCGCACAGTTGGCGCTGACGGCCTTCGCGATGTTGTTGATGATGTCCACGGCGGGCTGCTTCAGGGACGAGATGTCGCCGGCCACGATTTCAGACGCGCCAACGCTCTTGAAGTCGGCGGCCTTCTGTGTGAGCGATTGCAGCAGCGAGCTGATCGACTCCGCCAGCGACATGACCGAGGCCGGCTCGACGGCAGCCTCACTCGCAGACCCGGCCGCCTGCGACAGCACCGCAACGGCGCTTGACAGCGCCGGGAACTGGTCCTGGATGCTCAGCGCGCCCTCGAGGCCGCTGCTGGCGGACCATTTGTCCACAAGCGACTTCAGGCCGCCGGCTTGCGCGTCAACATCGCCGAGCGGGCCCTGTAGATCCGCGCAGGCGGCCGCGGGCAGGAGCAGAGCGAACGTGAGCGCAGCACCGCAGCGCAGAGATTCAGAGGGCATTGTGGAGAGCGCAGTCGACTGTTGTCGCAGCACGCCTCCTTATATGTGCAAGCACCAATGCTGCAGCCGCGCCGCCGCTGCAGACTCCACTTTTCCCAAGAGCTTAACGCAATCGGTCAGGCCGAAGACGCGACCTGGTGGGCTCTTCGAGCCCCACAGGCCAGAAGGCCAGAATTAGACGCGCGCGGCCCTGAACCAAACCTACTTCTTTAACGCAAATAATAAGCGGCAACTCCGCTCCTCATTTGGCTCAGATTAGACGCTGCAGCCCCATCAAAGCAGCCGTATCGTGGACTACTAGCGGTCTACCAGTCGGCGCTCGTTCAGGAGTCGCAGCCACCGTGCCAGAGGCCCTCGTTCAGCAGTCGCAGCCACCGTGCCAGAGGCCCTCGAATGCGAGACAGCGCCTCTCGAATGCGAGGCAGCGCCTTTAAGTCCAGTCAATCAGTTAGGTATTAGAAAAATATAGAAGAAAAGAAGAAACAAATCTAAGCGACAATTATAACTAGATAAAAGGATATCTCAGAAGATATGTTACACATTTACTGCCAGTAAGAAGATTGAGGTCACCTAAAAAGGGGTTTAGAGCAGAAGAGCGACGACACCGGCGGCAGCAGCACCCATGCCAACAACGGCCTCGACACCGCCGTTGACGGCAGGAGGAGCGCTGGCGCTGGTGGCAGCAGCAGCGACGCTGGTGGCAGCCGACGTGGCAGCCGACGTAGCAGCCGCAGAGGCCGACGTAGCAGCCGACGACTCGGCAGACGAAGAAGCCGCCGACGAAGAGGCCGCCGACGACGAAGAGCCAGAGCCGCCAGAGCAGCTGGGGACCGCAGGGAAGTCAACGGGGTCGACGCCGAAAGCGGAGTCAGCCGAGCTGAAGCCGTTAGCAATGTCGCCAAGCGCCGACGTCAGCGAGCCAACCTTGTCGCAGTCAGCCTTGACAGCGTCAACGATCGAGCTGACGATGCCGGCGGCAGGGCCCTGGAGCTCCTTGATGTCGCCCGCCACAATGCTGGTGGCCTGCACAGACTTGAAGTCATCAGCCTTGCCGGACAGAGCCGACAGAAGGTCAGAAATAGCAGACGCAAGCGAGTTCGTCGAGGTGACGTCAACGTCGCTGGCGCTCAGGCCGCTGGCGGACTGCGAAAGAGCGTCAACAGCGCTGGACAGCGGGGCAACACCGTTCTGGATGCCAAGAGCACCGGCCAGGCCGTCCGCGGACGACCACGAGCTGACGCTGCCAGCAAGGGCGGCGGCAGACGCGCTAACAGCGCTGGCAGCGCTGCCGAAGTCGGCAGCAGCAACCTGGAGGAGGACAGCAGCAGCAAGGTAAGCGTTCATTGTAAGTGAAAGTTGGTGAGTTGGTATCGAAGATCAAATCTGGGATGAGGTTCAATGCTGGGTCCTGGGGGGGTTCTTATACTTGGCGATCTCGGGAAAATCTCCGTCCCAACATGCCCCGCTGGAAACCTTGCCTTCGCCGGGCTTCTCACCATGGTCCCCGCATTCATGCATAATGTCTACGCTGATACACGAAACGCACCCCTCATTCAGTAAGCGGGGTATACCGCCGTGCATGTTATGCACTAGGGTTCTGCAAGGTGTGCTTAGGGCACGAAAAATGATTATCGTGGCCGGCCAATGGCCGGTCCAGTTAGTCGCAAGCAAAGCCCCTCTGCTCGAAACATCCCTCGTAAGGCCCGACCCTGTCCTATTTTTTGGCACTTTCCCGAAGCCTAGCGGATCTAAACAGAGGGGCATCTCGCGTTCTCGGGAACTGAAGAATCGAACGAGCCCCAGCCCTGCATCCTCGAAGCTGGAACGCCGGCCTCTGTGGCATTTTCCTAAGGCTTACAAGCGTTGTTAGATCATAGTAATTAGCCCATGACTACTGGCTATTGATTTCACTTTATGGCGCATGCGCACACCCTTGCTTTACGCGCTTCTATCCCGTGCGGGGCCATGCTGAGCGGCCAGCGCTCTGCATGCTCCGGGTATATGTGCACTGGTTTGCTATTCGCGCATGGTGTCATACGCCCCTGATATGCACGCGTTTGACGAAGTCCTGCGCCCTGAATACCCGATTGGTATGGTTCCGCAGCACATCTGCACCTATCCTTACGAGAGATCAAAAAACACCCATGTCCGCTCGAGGTCACGAGAACGTGAGGCGTCAGCAGGTTTCCCGCCCCAGCCGCTCCGCGTTGGGTGTGGTGCTTTTGCAGAGTGTGGCTCACTCGTCCCGAGGAATCCCCTGTAAAAGGTTTTCGGCGCTTGCTGCCGCCATGGGAACTTTATTTTTCTATTTTTCTTCTTAGCCACCATCCCGCCAAGGCATAAAGGAGCTCGGTGGCCCGTTGCCGTGCCGCCGTCGGTAGCACCACAACACACGTGCCGGCTATTCTATTATTGTCCTGAGCGGCAAGCACGTCGGCTCGTGTTCGATTATGTGTGACGGCCATCGGGTGCATCGTGCCGCAACCCTGTTTTTCAGGGCTTGGGGACAAATCCCCCGCATCAGTTGGGATCCGTGGATGTTAGACGATAATGGGGTGGCGCACTGGACAGGTGCGAGCCATAGATGGAACTCGGGCGCTGTAAGTTGGCCGCTTCAGAATACTCAAATAGAGAATTTTCCGCGATTCATAGGCTTTGTTTTTATTTTCTCCGGCGCGATCTTGCACACCTACTAGGGTGGTGTTCCCGCGTACGGAGTGTCGAGGAGTAATGGCCGACCTGAGTACCTTGGCGTAAGGGCAAGGGTGTATGCAGTCGGCGGGAGGCGGTCAAACGCGCAGCGTACAATTGGCAAGCGGCTCCGTCATCATGTATCTGCGATGACTCCGTCCAGTAGGCTCCGGCTTTGCAGGGTTCGTCATAGTTGTCGGGGCCTTGTAAAGCCGGCTACCCTGACTAGCCGCTTTTAGCATGCCTCTGGGCAAGGACGATAATACGATCTGCAGTCGCTGCAGGGGTCGTGGATCCACGGCTCGGCTCGTCTGTTGGGTTGCACAGATTCACAATGGGGATTACTTTGAGCTTGAGTTAGTTAAATTAATTTGCAGGACCAGAATCTGTTTGGGGCGCTGACGTAGAGGAGCGGCGCGGCGCTGACTAGCCCATCGCCACCCGCGTGTGCCTGGGCTAGCATCGCTACGAAAAGCGTCTACGAAAATGGCAGCGGAGTAAAAATAAAACGATAATGCACTGGCATGCAAACAAAGGCGCAAGGGTGTTTCAAGATAACGCTCACGCAGGGCCTGCAGGACGAAAACACTGCAGTCACCATGAGTCGCCGGCAGCCGTCATGTACATGCCGCGACTAAGTCTGGCCTCTACGCGAACCGGCATTACGGCTCGTCCCAATTGGGCGCATGGCACATGCGAACGTGAAACAGATGTCCAAATGCCAAGGAGCGTGCTATTGTTTGCTGCGCAGTGGGCGCGATCATGACCAGTATGCCCAAAGCGGAACGTGCATAAACGTGGGTCGCGTGGTAGGGCCTTGTTTGCGATTGCTGTAACCAGAGGTGAACATTGTGGAACATTGTGGGTAAACACAGCTCAGCTCCAAGGACTGGGCGCATGCGCGTGTGCCCCACTCGAGGACTCGCATTTTGATTCCCGTAGTCTCATCCTTGCGTACGCTAAATCGCGCTTTGGCACGGGCCATTCTCGAACGCCAGCAGCTGTCCGGAACCTTCGGCTTAGATCCGTGGCTCCGAGAACGGAACGGCGGGTTCGGTTGCCCAACATGCTCGCCAGCCGCGCCTGTGTGTGATCCATGCTAGCTTCTTTTACAGTGGCATGTTGCAACGTGGCTCTGTAGGCCAATACTGTTATTAGACAGTGTAGTATGAAGCTCCTACCAGCTGTCTATGCATGCACTGCCACATAATGGCGAGTTGTGTAATCGTAGGACACGATCGAAGTATACTTGTGCCGCATGCTGCAGCTATGGCACCACCCAGACAGCTATTGACTGCTCGCTAGGTGTGTATGTACCTTGTTCGGGACTCCATAGAGCCACGCGTTGTGAGTGCAAACGTGGCATCAGAATGCTTCATCAGTTGTTGTGGCTTGACCTGCGTGATGGGCACAAGTTTCGCCTCGGCGTATTTCTCTAATTAAGCCAATGCGCTCTCGGGTATCCTCCTAGTCGCGAAGCAGCGAACGCCATGTCTGGCTTGCACTTAGACACAAGATAGTTAAGGCTGCTGACCGAAAGTTTCTTTGTTGATGTCTCCAGATCTTACAACTGTGCGGCATCACTCTCTTCGTAATGTTAGAGCTAAGACGGAATGAAATTATATACATGTTAAACACCTCGGCGTGCCGCCGCTTAGCGCCCCGTGAGCCCGAGAAGAAGGTTTGTGGATCCGCCCTGGCTGCCCTGGCTCGCGCCGCTGCCGACCGAGCCCGAGGGAACGTACGTCACGTTCGAGCCCGACTCGGCCAGCGTCGCGGCAATCTCACGCGCCGCCTCGAGGCGGCGGATCTGTAGGAGGCTGTCACCAGCCTTCGCTATGGCTCGCGAGATAGTATCGGCAGCCTCGGCCTCACCCTCGGCGCGGATGATAGCGGCCTTGCGCTCCTGCTCCGCGCGCTGCACCAAGTACTGCGCGCGCTCGGCGTCCTGCTGCGCGATCTGCTTCTGCTCAACCGCCTTTGTGAAGTCGCGACCGAACGTGAGGTGCGTGATGCTCACGTCCTCGAGCTCGAGCGAAAACTCGCTGGCGCGGATGCGCAGGTCCTCACGGATCTTCTGCGACACAACCTCACGCTGCGTGATGAGCTCAGCTGCGTCGAACTGGGCCACGATGCTCTTGAGCACCTCGTTTCCGATCGAGGGCAGCACACGCTCATCGTAATCAAGGCCGAGACTCTGGTAGATGGCCGGTAAGCGATTGATGCGCGGCCGCGACAGCACGCGCAGAGTCAGGCTGACCATCTGCAGGTCTTTGGACCCTGTGGTCGCCGAGATGTTCCGCGGCTTTGTGCGGATGTCAAACAAGATCGCGCGCTGGAACCACGGAATCAGGAAGTGCGTGCCTTCGCCCACAACGTCCTTCTTGATTCCGTTCAAGCGGTCAAAAATGACGGCGCGCGAGCCTCCGCCGACATCGTAGATGCTCTGCTGGAACAGGTACAGTCCCAGGAATGGGAGCACTAGCCCGCCAATCGGTCCGCTCACTCTACGAGACATCTGTGTAGGGGCCTGGGTGGTGAGCGAAAGCAGACTTGGGCCACCGTCGGTTTGCTTATGTCGTCGCAAGCAGTGGCGGTGGTCACGTGTGGCGCCTCATTGAGCCGCTCCGCTCGATGCGAGGGCCTCACGCAGTAGGGAACGCTTGTGCTGCTGTGCGGGGCTAATTCGTGCCACCGTTTGTTGTTTTCTACCCATGCCGACGCGTCCTCTGCTGTTCTCCAAGTGGTGTTAATTGGGTTGTTTTAGTAGTCCATATGGACAAGTCTAGGTTACTCTGTCGGCCGTCTAAAGTATAGAACAGCACTGCGACTTCGGACGATTCTGCTGGTCCCTGCGCTGGTCCTTTTGAAATTGGAAACCCCGCATTGCTATGCTAGCCATGTTTGTTCAAGCTCTGTGTCGGCTTCTTTGTCTAGCTAGCTATGGAGCTTACTTAACTAACGTAATTCGACACGCCTATGAACAAAATATAATCTGGGGCGGTTTATTCAATCCGACCCACCTTTTCTCTTTCTTGGGGAAATACCAAGAACCTGGCTCAAAAATAAGTTACTGTGAATTCCGGCTGTCCCCTGCGTAGCACACATTTACGCGCAGAACATGCTGGACGTCGACAGCCTCCTCAATTATGAGCAGGACTGTTTTAACCGTGGGCGTGAGGAAGGGTTCGAGGCCGGGAAGCTGCAGGGCCACACCGAGGGCCGTGAGCTGGGTATCCAGACCGGCTACCAGCGGTACCTCGCCATGGGCGTGCTGCAGGCCCGCGTAGAGGCCTTCAAGCACGACTCGCCACAGCCGAGCGAGCAGCTTGACACTCTCGCGAAGCTCGTGGAGACGCACGAACTGAGCAACGATCCGCAAGTCGTCGAGGACACGGACCGCCGGATCAAGCTTGCCAAAAACAAGGCACGCATCATGGCAGCGGCGCGCAAGGCCCCCAAGGTGGATGCGCACGAGCAGAAGATCACATACCACCGCGAAGCCGACGAGACCACGGCTATCGAGGACATGTATTAGTGCCGAAGTTGCCGATAATTAACATGAGCACAGCATGAGCAGAGCATGCAGAGCATGCAGAGCATGCCGTTTAAATAATTAGGTACTCGTCAACAATAGCAGCGCTCAGGCGCGGGTTGCCGCTGCATGCGTAGATCAGCTGCAAGTTGTAGGCGGCCTCGCGCCCAACGTTGAACATTGAGTCTGCGTGCTTAGACGCCTGTAGCGCGCGCTCGTAATAGCGCGTCGCGATGGTGAGAAGGCCCACGCCATGGAAGAAGCGGCCTAGGTTGTAGCTCACCTCGACCTCGTCCTCAACGCTCTTTGTGCTCGCCCGGGCCTGCACGTAGTCCTGCATATAGCTCAGGCCCTCCAGGAGCTGCAGGTGCCGGTTCGGTGTGACGCGCTGGATGGACCGCTGCATCTGCACAATGCCCAAGCACAGGAGCAATACGGGTGATTTCGGCAGGTGCTCGCGGGCGCGCATGAAGTAAGTGAGCGCCGGTGTGTATGAAGGCCCCATGAGCATCATATACGCGTACAACATGAACAGTTGCGGGTCCTCGTGCTTCGGCGCCTTGTCGGCGTCGACGACCTTCGACGCACCGGAGATGCGCTTTCCCGAGATCACGGAGTCGAGCGCCTTGATCTGGCGCAAAAAGAACTTCTGGTTGTTGCTGGAGGCGAAGTTGATGATGGCGTTGGCGCCGCCAGGGAACAGTGCGCCGTACAGCTTGAAGATGGTCGGGCTGAACTGCCGCTGCATGTACATGTGCCGCAGAATGTCGCTCACCCCGAGATCATTGTTCGCGACATACGCGCACGACAGCTCCACGAGGCTCATTGTCTGATTGCGCTCAGAGTTCAGGCGGTAGACGTTCGCCGCCTGCGCCACATGCACGACCTCGGCCGCCCGCTGGCCGTTGCGAGAGCGCGCGTGCACAAGCGCACAGCGCATGAGGACGATAAACCACGTTGACAGCGGCTGGCCCCGCCATATGTAGGACTCCTCCATCCTGTCCCGTGCTCGCGGGCCCACAGGCGGCTGTCCCGTGAGGGCCGGGTCCTTAGCCTGGTCGTCGCTGTCGGCGGCAGCGTCCTGCTCGCCCTCGTCGGGCTCGTTCGCGAGCATGAGCCGCGCGATGCGCTCGTCGACGGTCGAGTTACTGCTGCCGTCGAACGAGAAAAACTCCTTTTGGCGGTTCGTCGGGAAGAATTTGCGGTGCGATGCGAACATGTCCACGAGCTCGTCCGCGAAGCGCAGCCACTCCATGAGCGCGACGGCATTGCCCGCCTCCAACCCCGACTGGAAGCGACTGAGGCCGGCAAACGCAGCGTCGGCGCGCTGCTGCGCCCCGCGCTCGACCTCGGCGCGCTCCGCGCGCGTGGGTCGCGCGCTCGAGCCGCGCGACCGGCCGGAAAGGCTGTCGTCGACGTACATGCTGCCGCCGCTGATGGCGGGCCGCGCCTCCTCAGGTTCAGACGCGGCGGCCGATGCGCTGCGCTGGCGCATGGCCTCGAGCTGCACGAGGATACGGCGCGAATCGTCGCTGCGACTCGTGGCTGCGTAGATCTCGCCGAGGGCGACGAGCGCCTCCTGGTTCGCCTCGTCCTTGGCCAACACAAACTTATAGAGCTCCTCGGCGCGCTGCACGTTATGAAGCTCCATTTCGCACTTCGCGACTTGCACCGTCATCTCCAGGTACTCGTCCTGCGTGGCGTGTCCGATCTCGGTGAGCAGGACGTAGAGCTCGCGCGCGTGGCTGTAGAGCCGCGCGTGGAACAGGGCCACGGCCGCGCGCCGGTACAGATCGCTGTAGGACTCGACGGGCTGGTGCTCCTTCAGGATGTCGAGGTGAAAGAGCGCATCAATGACACAAGGCAACGACTCGAGGGTGGCCGCCGGCGTGCGCGCGTTGAGCAGCATGTGCGTGGGGATCTGTTTGAGCCGGCACTCGAGGAGCCAGATGCGGATGTCGATCGGTAGCATATACTGCTCGAGGTTGTCCGCGAGCGGCACGGTGCGGCGTCCGTCGCCCGGGTACGCGAGCATAAAGCGGCGGTCGTCGAACTCGGCGTCCGTCTCGGCATTGAGCCGGGCCCAGAACTTCTCGTGGCCGCGGCCGAGGATCCAGCGCGCGCCGTTCTTGATCATGACAATCGCCTCGGTGAAAAGAAGCTGTGCATACAGCAGCTCGCTCAAAATGTTCAGGTTCTGCCAGTCGAGCTCGACCTCGGGCGGCTCGCGCGACGCGTCATCGCCGACCGAGCGGTGGAAGATTGTGAGGTAGATGGCCGTGGCCTCGTCGATGCGGCCGAGCTCCTTCATTGCGCGCGCAATGCCGAGCAGAATCTGCGTCTTGAAGCCGTGGTCAAGACCGAGGCGGTCGCCCTGCGCGAAGAAGCGCGTGCGGATGCGCTGCAGCAGCGACAGCGCGACCGTGTGCTGGCCGAGCTCCGTGTGCAGGTCCGCACGCTTCTGCAGAAGCGTCCAGTCGTTGCGCGCGAGTCGCGACACGTGTTGGAAGAACACGGCCGCCTGCCCGTAGTGGCCCAGTGCCTCCGAGCGCTCAGCAATATCGATCCACGTGTCCTTGTCCTTCTTGTCGAGATGCGCCGCAGCTACGCGGGCCATCAGTGCCTTCTCGGCCTCGCCGCGGTCGTCGTGGATCGCCGCAAGCAGGTTGTACAGCAGCTTCGAGTTCGCCTCGATGCTGATCGACTCCTCCAGAATCGTCAGCGCGCCGGCAAAGTCGCCCTGCACGTATAGCTGATTCGCCTCCTGATACAGAGCCTGCACCTCTGGCGACAGCTGCTGCTCGCGCGCACGCGTACCGCCGCCGCCAAGGTCGTCGAAGTCGAGGTCGTCGTCGTCGTCGTTCTCTGCGTCAAACAGGCCTTCATCCAGCACATTGCTGTCACTCTCGCCCTCGCTCTCAGTCCATTCTATCCCCTCGTCATGCTCTAGCGACATAAGCACGAGCGCGCGGGTCCATGCGGTTCACGCTCGTCGTGGTCCGTTTCAGCGCGTGGCCGTGGTTAGGCGCGCGCCTGCTTAGGCAGGCACCTACGAACACGAACCGAGCCTGACTTGGTGGAGGGGGGGGGGTTGTTGTTGCCCACACTACAATGGGCGACTAGACGCCACCTACGTACTCTAATCGGTAGTGGCAGAATATCATAGACTCAACAATTGGTTCTCGCTACAGCGAATCACTAGCGCAACTGGAGTAGCCGGCCGGCCAGAACAGTGGCAGAACGGATGACTACCACCAGACTACAAGTCAGGCGGAAGGTGCCGAAGGTGAATCAAAACAGACTAGTATTATCATGAAAACATTGGCATTAGAAACAAAAAGGGACCAGCGTAACGCAGAAGCCAGCAAGGGCTCCAAAAGTTGAGAACGCTGGATGCAAGTCAAACCTTTTATCGCCAGTAGCAGGGACCGCTGGGCGCCAGCTCAGGTCTATGTCTACATGCACCAGCAGCCTAGCAAGCGAAGCCTGTTTAGCGAGTCTAGCTTACGACGTTGAGGCCCACAAGAACCGTGATTACCAGCAGCACGGCTAGGGCTATGCACGTCCACTTCCCGCGGCCGCGCTGGTAGTTGTCCGCCTTCACGAGCTGTCTGCTCGCATTCTCGGCCTGCTGCGCGATATCGGCCAAGTTGTCCTCGACTGTGTCCAGCTGCTGGCCCTGCTGTGCCACTAGCACACCAACGTCCTGGAAAATCGAGTTAATCTCGCGCATCCCCCGCTGGATCTCAGCGATCTCGGCATCCCGGTCGCTGATCAGGGCGCCGTGCAGATCCAGGTCCGCCTGATCCAGCTCGTCAAGCACTTGTTGCTGCTGCACCTGCTGCTGCACCTGCTGCTGCGGCAGGTCGACGCCGCCGGCCGAGGTTCTACCGCTCTCGCTGCGGAGCAGCGGTGTCTGCTCCGAAGCAGTGTCCTGCGAGTGCTGTGCGCGCTGCTGAGACTGCTGCTGCTGCTGCTGCTGCTGCTGCTTCCGCAGCTTCTCCGTCACGGACGTCTGCAGCTGCCGCACGCCGTGCATGAGCGAGTCCAGCTGATTGCCCAATTCGGCCTGCAGATTCACCTCTGCTGGCTGCAGCTCTGTGCGCGGGAACGCCGTGACCGCTGCGACGACCCTTGACGCCTTGGCGCACTGCGACCCCAGCGCCGCCATCTCGCGCCCCAGCGCGGCGCTGTCGAGGCGCGATACGACTTTGCGCGCCTTGCGCAACTGGCTACTCAGATCATACATACTGTTGCTCGCCAATTGGGCGAGCACATCGAAGCTCTGGCCCTCCACATCCATCCTTTAGTCTCAAACACTACGACGACGGAGGCCGAGTACATTAATAAGCCAAGCAGTTGAGCTGCAGTTGAGCTCCTGTACCGGATTTGTCTCTGTTTGTCCGCTTGGGGAGCGACGTCTTGGCTCCGAGGCCTTTATTTAGGATTTTGTAGTGTGTATGGCACAGGAGAAATTGCTGCGTAGAGAGCATTTATTTAATCTGCAAAATTGCGTCGAATACTACAAAAATATGCGTTAGTATCGAAAAATCGTGTCATGATCCAGGTCAAACAGAATATGTAATTGATGCGAACTGGCCTTGAGGTTCTTTTTCTTTTTGTTTTCGTCGTTCGTAAAGCATTAAGTTCATCCGCAGCAGGCGCCAGTTGGTACCCGCGTGATATTAGAATGACTGAATGAAGGAAGGAAGTCAGGGCCGCGAGCGATTCAGACGACGTCCACCGTCTCACGGTATTCCGCCTCCTGGGCAACCGTCTTCTCGTTGACGGGCTGCGGCAGAACGACCTCCTTGTGGCGCAGCTTCATGAACCAAATGTACCAGGGGTCCGTCTTGTACGCCATGACGTTGCTGGCGAACAGCTCGTTGATCTGCTCCAGCTCGTAGCCGCGCGTCTCGGGGAACAGGAAAAATACGACTGGTAGGGCCACAACTGTGAACACGGCGAAGATGACGTACGTCTTCCAGGTGATGTGCTCGAACGAGGACTGTGTGAAGATCGACAGAACGAAGTTGAACAGCCAGTTGATACCCGAGCCGAATGCATTGCCCACGCTGCGGGCATCCTGGTTGAAAATCTCACCGACGTACACCCATCCGCAGGGACCCCACGACAGCGAGAACAGGCCGAGGTAAATGTAGCTGAACGCGAGCGCGGCCTTGGCCGGCGCCTTTGAGGGCACGTCCCACCGCACACTGGGGTCGCCGTTCAGGCCCTCGGGACCAACAGCGCGGCCGTGGGCACCTTCAATGCCAGCAACAATACAAAGACAGGTAAGCATGGCGAGACCTCCAAACAGCAGGTTGTGGCGGCGGCTCCAGCGGTCGAAGAAGACGAGCGACGGGAGGGTTGCTGCCAGCAGCACAATGTAGTCGATGGATCCCATGACGTCATTCATGACGCCGCGGTAGCCGACCTGCGACGTGATGGAGGTCGAGAAGTACAGAATTGCGTTGCAGCCGCAGAACTGCTGCGTCAACATGATCACGAACGTGCAGATCGTCTGCTTGTAGTGCTCCCTCTTGCGGAAGAGGTCAATGAACTTGGCCGGCACAATCTCGATGTCGGCCTGGAACTGCTCGAGCTCGTGGCGCACAATCGGGTCCTCGACGTCGGCATGGCGCAGTTGCGTCAAAACGGACACCGTCTCCTCCCAGCGGCCCTTGCTAGCAAGCCAGCGCGGGCTCTCGTGCAAAAACATGGACCCGAGCAGCATGATACCACCCGGAATCATGTGCAGACCCCACGCGAGGCGGAATCCTGTGGGGCCGTGGATGAAGTGGCAGCCGAAGCCGATGTAGAACATAGCCAGGATACCGAGGTTCACCGAGAACTGGAAGCATGCCGTGAAGCGGCCGCGCTTGTCGGCGGGGACCATCTCGGCCAGGTACATGGGCACGTTCGACGACGCCGTGCCGACGCCAGTGCCGGCAATGATGCGGCCGAATGCAAGGGCCACGCGGTTGTTAGCCGCCGTCTGGATGGCCGTACCGATGAGCCAGAAGATCGCGGACAGCTGCATCATGCCGCGGCGGCCCATGTGCTCGCTGATGAGGGTCGAGATGATGGCGCCAATGAATGCGCCACCGGGCATGCACGCGGTCATGCCGCTCTGGTGCATGGGGGTGAACTTGCCGAAGTAGTCCGTATAGGCAGGCTTGCCAATGAACGGCGTGAGATTCGTGCTGCCAAAGCCGAAGAGCAGGCCACCCATGCAAGCAATGGCCGTCATGAGATAGGGGCTGCTAATCTTGGGCTTCAGCGACATGAACTGGAAGGGCGAGTACTTCCAGAACCCGGTGGTAGGTTCCGTAGCGAAGGGGGCCGGCTGCGCATCCTCGATTCCACGGGGTTGCAGGGGATTCGGGGAACTGGACGGCGCTGTGCCCACATCGTGATGGGTGATCACAGGCGCCTCCTTCGTATTTGAGGAGACAGGAGAGGGGGAGTGTGACATGTTGCGATACAGTCTTGGGAACGGGAGACTTGTCCGGCAGGCCCTCTTTATACGTGCCGGGGCAGAGGGTCGTTTTTTTTCTGTCGTGTGTGCCTACGTCGGTACGCGGCTGCATCTCCATATTTTACGCTCAGGGCTCGCAAAACCCGAACCCTCATACATAAACCCCGGATAAAAATGTTCTTGGGCCGATGGTCCTCAGGGCCCCCGGCGCCCCTACGCCCTGTACGGCGCGCGGTGCCCCACAGAGGAAGAGCGGGGTATAAGAGATGCCGGCGGTAAGTGGGCGGAAGCAACGGAGCAGATGGGAAGCGAAGCAATGAGGAGAGCGCGCGGGAGCATGGCCGTCTAGCCTTCGCACACGCATCGCCACGCTCGCCATGCTCGTCACGCCTGCACCAAAGACGAACAGCGTCGGATTAATTATGCGGGGTAGGGCAAGGGACTATACATTCGCGGGCGTTCAACCACTCGCCTCAGCGGACGCAGCGGTCTCAATGTGTCAGCATGCGCCTTAAAAATTCTGTCTGCAGGACCGCGTTCTATCAGGACGCTCCTGGTTTGGCACGGCTATCTCCCACAAGATGAGCAGTCTTAAGGCTGCGGGCGTCTTTTTCGGACGCTGCGCTGGTGGCTCGCAACTGTTTGCCTACAAGGGCTCCTCTGCGCCTCTCCGGGACCGGCCTCCACAAACAAAACGCCTCCGATGTCAGGAACGCTGATCACATACCCTAGCCCAAACACCAGTGACGCACGGGTGTGTGGATGGGGACACGAGAGGCGACGAGGGTTGCGGCAAGGAACGCGACGGAACCACGGGAACAATTGAAGCGAGGCCGACCAACATTTTTCCGTGGAAGGGACGCTCGGGCCGGCGATCGAGCCGCGCGCGCGGCGGCCCTATTTCCGCACAGAGTGGCGCGTAGCTCGATCGCCCGTAAACTCGCGGCGGACGCGCCAGGCGATGTGCCACCAAGATTGCAGCAGCCGTGATACATAATCGTGAGCAAAACGATCTCGGCACCGTTTGCCTCATCGTGCGCAGGCTTAGCCCGCGCAGCGTTCCGCAGACGACGGCTGCTTCGCAGGCGGCGTAGCACCTTAGCAAAATTTTAATTCAACATAGTAGAGTATATAGTGGCGATGGAGTTCGTATAGCCGTGTGGGAGTGGTGCGAGTTGCCACGCCGCGCTAGGCGTCTGGGCCCGACGCAATCCCTGCTCAAATGAGCGCGGTCCCGAATCACTTCTGCAGGACTACGTAACCCAGACTTAGTGCAGCTGAGCTTTACTCAGCTAAACCGGCCCAAGCAGCCAGAAAGTGCGCGGGCAAAACCGGCCAGCGTTCTAGCAGTAGCAGTAGTCTGCGCGACGCCGCTGATCGGCGAGGCCGAGAATGCTTGCGCGTCCGGTCATCTGCCTTAGAACGTTGTTCCCAACATGAAAAGCGGCATGTTATTATGATAAAAAAATTACTCCTGTGTAGCACTTACTGCTGCTTGCAATTCTCGGGCACCTCTTTCTTCATATCCTCGAGCGAGCCGCTGTCGGCGCCGGCCTTGAGGCGCGCGGCCACATTCCGGGCAAGCTCTGCCTCGTCGTCGTCGCCCTCGGCCTCGTCGTCGTCCTCGTCGTCGTACGCCTCGTCGTCGTCCTCGTCGTCGCCCTCGGGGCCAAGGCCCTCGTAGTAGATGGCGCGGCCCGTGAACCAGTCGACGCCGCGCGGGATGAGCTTCTCCTTGAAGAACTCGCCGAGTTCGAAGTCCAGCTCGAGCTCAGAGTGGAGGTTAGCGGCGTACTCGTCGTCGACCTCGTCATCTTCGTCGTCACCGTCCGCGCCAGGCACGCGCGGCGGCGAGAAGAAGTTAAAGAAAGACTGCTCCGGAAGCGTCTTCTCGATGGTGCGCGTGGCCTTCGTGTGCTTGTTGCGCTGCTTGCGCTTCTCGATGCGCACGGTAACGTTCGCCTCTGGGGACGTCCACTTGATGTCCGAGCCCTCGGCGTGGTCGTACATGAACTCGCCGCTGAGGCCGATCTCCTCGTGGTAAAAGTACTTTTTCGTAAGCACCTTGTTCGTGAAAAACGCGTTGTCGGCGAACTCGAACTCGAGCGCGAAGCCCGGCTTGTCGAGATAGACGAGGCGCACGTCAACGAGCGACGAGAGCGGCTCATTGTCACGGTCCGAGATCATCTCACCGAGGTGCGGCACGTTCTTGAACGCAGTGAGCCAGAAGTTCGGCACACCAACGATCTTCGGCTCGTCCTCAGGAACGTCCTCGTCGTCACCGTCACCACTGCTAACCGCCTTCTTCGGCTTCTCGTCGGCACCGTTGTCGCTATCCTCGTCCTCATCTTCGTCCTCCTCGTCGGAGATGCCATCGAAAGTCTCCTTCTCCTCCTCGAACGCGGCCTCGCCGGCCTCGATGTCTTCGGGCTTCGGCTCGGCCGACCCGTCGACAATGTGCTTGCGCGCGGCGTAGAGCGGCACATGCTGCGTGTAAAACTTCTTCTCGAGCTCGAGCAGCTCGCGGTGGAACTCAGCCTCGATCTTCGCCTGCTTTGTGCGCAGACCCTTCAGCGCACTGACGCGGTCCTTCACGCTCTTCGGAAGCGACTCTATGTAGCCCGAAGTGAGGCCGTTGAGGCCGCCAAGCCGGCCCTGGATGAGGTCGAAGAGGGCGGCCGCGCCCGGCGCGCCGTCGCCGCCGCCGCGCTCGCTCACGCTGGCGAGGCCCGGCTGCGTGCCGCGCGCGAGCGGCGTCTGCGACTGCAGCGTCGACACGCTCGCCGGCGTGTTCTGCGGCGTGGGCGCGATGTTGGACTTGTTGCGAATCGGTTCGGCCATGGCTGGTTCAGGCTCTGCGTCGCAAAATGAGACGGGACGCTTGCAAATCCCCGCCGGGGTCCCCACGCCGATGACTAACGCCAGACCGCGAACACGAGGCTCAGCCAAGCACCTCACGACCGCAAGCGCTGCCCGCGCACAAGCAACGCAGCGCAGCGGGCCACCGTGAGCGTATCCGGCCTCTCAGCACGTTTGATTGAGAAATTGAGCCGGCTTGCAGGCGCAATGGGGCTCCGGGCGCTCTGATAACGGCCTGCACGAGCTACTAAGCATAGGTACGGCCATAAACGCGCATAGCCACTATTGGCACTATTCTGCCTCACTATTTTACACGTGCCGCATGCAAAGCTTGGACGTAGTAGTAGGGCCGTCTAAACACGACAGTTGCGCCCGCACCACTTCTTCGCGGGGTCGAGATCGCGGGTAGGGGCGGAACCATACCGCGCTCGAGAAACCTGGGTTATGGTAATTAGGCGACCACCATCGAATGAGGCCTCCTCGAATCTTGGGTAAAAGCATTTTTATTTTATTTTATTTGAACTAATGAGAGAGTGAACTCTGGTTTAAAGAATGTTCTAGTGAGGAAAGAATTCAACTTTGGAGCAGCAAGAGGCGGAGACCTTAGAGTTGCTGCATTTTGAGTCTGGTCGCCGTATACGCCCATTGATGCGCATGGGCTGCGAAGCGCAGTACTCGGCAAACGCATTAATCCAGATCTTGCTACTTCCACCATCACAGTTATTACTAGTGTACAGCGCGACATAGGCGTTGTTTGGTGAGAAGTCTGCGATTGCATGTGCACTGCCTGGTGCAGTCACACAGAAGCGACGACCTGTGCTCAAGCTGACGCCGTAGCCGTTAACATTGCCATTACAGGCATTGTTGTTCCAGCTAGTGATGGTTGCTAGGCCACTCTCAGAACCGCCACAGGTAGACTCCGCCTGGAGCAGTCTATTTGTGGAGCGAGCGGCGCTAGCCCCTCGTCCAAAGTTTCGTCAACCTGGATGTACAGAATAGACCTATCGGACTTTATGATAGCATTCAAAAACCTGTGGAGTGACGCGATCACTATCGGTGTATAGCAGGCACGAGATGGCACGTACGTGATCTTATCAGCACTCACATTGGTTTGTTCACTAATTTCCAGCGTCTGTTCCCTGCCAAAGAAGTGCTTGCGAAGAGTGCAAACTTCAACATTAATTGCATTGTCGATATGCTCAATGCGTCCGCACGATTAGAGATCGAGCCGAGCCGACCGACAGGGTGCGGAGCGGTAAGATATATTTTACTTATTGACCATAGTGTTGCGAGATACTCTAATTGGCGAGTTCCCAGTTCGACTCGAATGGAGAGGTGCGTGCCATTACAGGACGCGATCTCGCCCAGTTAAAATGTGAGACTGCCGAGACGAACATGGACAGAGAGTACTAGGACTCTAACAGATCGGTTGGGGTTTTTCACGCAGATTAGCGAGTGTTCTTGTGGGGCAAAGGATGCCCGAAGATAGCACGAATTGGCTGAGCTAGAGCCATGGATGTGAATTTAGACCTAGCATCCGTGAAATCGAGCTCCAAACCCTGAATTTCATTGTGGCTGTCGGGCCTGACGCTGCGTATTCTCTCTTGTAGATGTGGAGCCTTTCAGATAACCCTTGCCTGCATCTGTCGGACTGCCGGTGACTGTGCAGAGCCGTGCGCGAGACCCTAGCCTCAGTGCGGCGAGATATCAGGAGACCTACCACGGCTCTATGGAGATATGGGCTTGGAGTCATGGGACGTATCACAGACACTGTAGGCGTAACATATGAACAATGCCTAAATGCTCGGTACCTCGAGCCAGCTTCAACTACCGAGCCAGAACCACAGCGAAAGACTCCTCAGACGGTTCTTTTGAGTTCAAAGTCCAACCGAGCCTGCTAATATATAAGCTCGAACCAAATTTAGGGACGTGAGCTAAGGTTCACTCAGGTTCACTCAGGTTCACTCAGGTTCCCTCAGGTTTCCTCAGGTTTCCTGTGTTCGCTTCGGTCCAGGTGTGGACAGTGCAATAATTAGCTAAGCGGTAGGTCGAGGCGGCCCCTGCAGCTTCAGTCTACCCGAGCGCATCGACTAGCTGCCGAGCGATGCTCGTGCCGCCCGTGAACTTCGCGCTCGTGGTGGGCGAGGTCTACCGCAGCGGCCATCCGATTGCGCTGAACCACCCGTTTCTGGAGACGCTGAATCTGCGCACGGTGCTCTACGTTGGCGACAGCGCGCCGGCAGATACGACGGCCGAGTACGAGGCTTGGTTGTGCGCGCGTGGCATCCGCCTTGTGCGGCTGCCCATGGCTAGCGTAAAGGAGCCGTGGATTGGCAACGACAGTGCGACAGTCGAGCGCTGCGTGCGCGAGTTGGCCGACGCGCAAAATCACCCGATTCTCGTGCACTCGGACAAGGGCAAGCACCGCGTCGGCGTGCTTGTCGGCGTCGTGCGTAAGTGTCTGCAGCTGTGGTCGCTGGCGCCGATCTTCGAGGAGTATGTTCGGTTCGCGAAGGGCAAGGCCGACGCGGACTTCCTATTTATTGAGCAGTTTGAACCGGCGCCGCTCGACGTGCCACGCGAGCGCTTGCCGCGGTGGGTGCACATCGAGGATGCGGCAGCTCTGTTAGCGCCACCACGGCGTGCGAGCGTTGGTGTATAGCTTCGTAGACTATGAGCGGGCCGGCGCGGGACGCAAAGCCGAGCGCCGGCTAAGTAGGAGGTGAGTTAGGCAGCGCCAGTTGGTGATATTAGTTATGAGCTATGCTTGCGGCACATATAGCTCCGCTTGCGGCACATATAGATACGCTTGCGGCACATGTAGCTACGCTTGCGGCATATGCAGTAATGCGCACGACACGCTTCGTTCCCGGTTTTGGTTTAGACGAGAAGGCGCTGTAGGTTGCCGGTCTTCGTGCCGAGGGCGCATAATTCCCGTCCCCCGCACACTAATTTTTTAGAGCGCCATTCGCCATGATTGAAGCAGCACGCCTTGTTCGTCCAACAGAGCGCGTTGACGGTGTAGGCTGGGCCTCGTTAGCCAGCTACGGAGGAACGCCGGCTTCAGGCTGCGTGCACAGCGCGACTACAGTCGGATCAGAACACGCCGTGGCCGCCTGGGAATGCGTATTCCATGCGGCCGACACTCATGGGCAGCGGCTTCTGGCGCTGCAGGTACTCGAACGCGAGCCCGCGCGCCTCGAGTGCGGCGACCACCTCGCTCACGTCGAGGTCCCTGTCGGCGAGCTGGCTCGCAAACAGGCGCACGTCGAGGCCGTCGAACTCGGCCGCGGCCTCGGCTGCCGCCGCGAGCAATGCGGCGACCTCGTCGGCCGAGCCCGAGATGCCGAGCACGAGCAGCATGCCGAAGCCGAATAGGTACGTCCAGGCGGCCCAGCCGTGGCCATTCGGCGTGCGCGCGCCGAACTTCGTGGGCACGCGGCCGCCGAGCATTTCCTGCTCGAGCACGGGCTGCAGCTGCAGCTGCTTATACAGGGCCTCGCTGGGCAGGACGGTGCCGAGCGGCGCGTCGAGCCGGCGTATGTCGAGCGCGCGCGTAAGCAGCCGCGAGTGCTCGCTCGCAATGCTGCCCATGTCCGCCAGCGCCAGCCACTCGCAGTCCGTGCGCGCGGCCGACGCCGGCGCCGGCGCGCACACAATCGTCGCGTGCGGCAGCGCGCCCGCGTCGAGCGGCGCCGCGAACCGGAAGCCGCACCGCTCGTAGTAGGCGCCGACGTCGCTCCACAGACTGACCTGGTCCTCGTCGTTTGCAAACAGCGAGACGACGTGCTCGACAAGGAGCTGTGCGTAGCCGTGCCGCCGCTGCGCGCGCGGCACAAACACGTACGCCACGCAGTGGTCCTGCGCCATGCGCCGCGCGCCGCAGTAGAGCGGCCGCGACAGGACCTGGCACGAGCCAAGGACGTGCGGCGGGCCGGCGGCCGGCACGACGGCGAACTGGCGCAGCGTGAGGCCGGCGCGCAAAAGCACGTCGTGCGTCTGCCGGTTCCGCGCGAGGTACTGCTCGAGCGAGAGGCGGCCGCCCCACTCGGCGAAGTTCTGCGTCATGCACTGTGTCCACAGGTCGTCATCGCCCGTGGTTTCTATGACGCGCGCCATGGCCGCACGGGCAGAAGCGAGCGCGAGTTTAAACCACAAGCCGGCCGTCCCGTGACAGCGCAAACGCGTGGAGGCAAGCGAGGCGGTTGCCTCTCGGGCCAAACATGCGGGGTGACGCGGGGGGGGGCCACCCGCGCTGGGAGCAGCAACCGCAACCGCAACCGCAACCGCAACCGCGAAGCGCGAAGCGCGAACCGCGCAGCGCGAACGGCGACCACAAGAAGCGGGCTGCGAACCGCCGAGAATGTGCGGACATGGACGGCCGTGCCCGTGCGCAGCGACCGCAGGCCCCGATGGTGCGGGCGTGTGTGGCGTGAATGGTAGTGCATAAAAAAGAGTTAGCGAATAAATTAGAAGAAAGTAGACCTGTGCGTGCGAGCCAAGAGCGCTCAGTTCCAGAACCAGCCCTTTGAGCCGCCCTCGTCCTCGGACGTCGTGCGCTTCATGAGCGCCGTGCCGTCGTCGAAGTGCTTCACGAGCTGCGTGCGCGTGGCGAGGCGCCCGTCGCCGAGCGTGACGACCTCGGACGCCTCGTTCTGCGACACGACGCGCTTGCCGCGCGCCTCCTCCTCGGAAATGAGCCGCGGCCGGTTGTTACCGGGAAAGCTGCTGTCGTCGTCGCGCGCAACGTCGGGCGCCGGCGCTAGCGCCTGCAGGCGCGTCTGCAGGCGCGTGTCGACCTCGGCCTCGCGCTGCCGCACGAGCTCGCGTTGGCGCTCGAGGAAGCCCGTGTAGTCCGCGAACTGGCGGCCAGCCTTCGCCGGCGGCTGCTCGCCCTTGAACAGGCACCGCCACACGCCGTCCTCCGTCCACACGGAGCGGCCGTCGCCTTCCACGCACTCGCGGTACTGCTTAACGCTCGGCACGGGGTATGCCTCGTGCACGGACCCGAACAGGCTGCCCAGCGAGCCGCCGAACGGGCCGAGCCGCGCCAGCGACGCAAGGCCGCCCAGACTTGAGTCGTTCATGAAGCCCTGCACCTCGTTCGCCGTGTAGTTCAGCCAGTGCTTCAGGCGCTCGTCCGACGAGTCGAAGCGCAGCCATGTGCTCTCGTCGCGCTGCGCAACGTCGTTCTTCTTGTTCTTGTTCTCGTCGCTGCTGCCAAACATTTGCTCGTGCGGGCCGCGGCGTGGCGCTGACGATATTTATGCTTATGGTTCGCGCGCAGCATGTGACTGGCTGAACTTGCTAGAAGCGACCGCGCCGTCACGCCGCGCGCGGCCCGCGCGCGCGAGGCTGCCTCGTCGCGGATTTAAATACATGCGTTAGGCACGGCTGCGCACGGCGATCGCGCCGCGGCCGCGGACTATTTGCGCGGATAATTCGCCGCTGGCGCGCCGCGACGCGCCGCGCATGTGACCGCCGCGCGGGGGCCCCGGATACTACTAACTGAAGCTGGGCCGTTAGCGGCGCCGGCGAGCTTAGCTCGAGCTGAGGACGAGCTAAGCTCGCCGGCCGAGGCCGAGACCGAGCCATTCCGCCGCAAAGTGCAAGCGGCCAATTCAGCGATGCGGCACTTAGCATGCGGCTTTTTGCAGCGCGCCGCGTCATCATGCGCAAAGCCATGTGCGCAGCTCGACATCACGGCCGACCACGAAACGGCCCGCGCCGCAGTGCGTCGTGCTTTGTGCTGCATACAGCGCCGGGCCACAAAACCCATAACACGGCCCCGGCGCTTTCCATAGGGTTATGGGGCGCGTACGTCTAAACCTGTAGCTCGTGTCCCTGCGAATCGGCCACAAGCTTAGGTCGGCAGATCATCGCTGCGCGTGCGAGGTCCACGCATGCGAATCGAGCACCAAAGCTCACGACCACCTGTCAGCTTAGCCGCAAAATAGCAGTTGCCGTGCCATGTGTGAAAAACGAGGCCCTCGCGCGCCCTTCACGCGCCTTGCGCTGACGGTCGTGCCGCGGCCACGAGCTTCGGCGCCCCATCCTTGCGCAATTGGCGCCGGGCCAGCACGCTGCCGGCTCAGTAGTCCTCGTTCTCGTAGAAGAGGGCGCCGAACGTGATTATGGACCCGTAGATGATGGCGCCGCCGAGCAGCGACATGACCATGGCCGCGTTCGTTATAAGGTGGTTGTGCGCATACGAAATAGGCAGCGCGACGCCGGACACGAGCAGGAAGCCCGTGGCAAAGCGCCCGAAGTCGGCCAGCAGGTTCGGCGCCTCGCTCATGAAGTCGTCGCTGCGCGCGTGGCCGCACAGCGAGTTCGGGAGCGGCGCCAGCAGGAACATGAGCACGACCGTGAGAGGCAGCCAGTTGTGGAACAGTGCACTCGACAGCACAATGAGCACGAACCCCAGCGCCAGCACGCAGGACAGCGCGAAGATCTTCTGCACCTGCGTCAACCCCGCCATGTGTGTCGTGGACGGAGGAGGCTGTGTGGGCGCCGGCTGGGAGCGGCTTAGTTAAGAGCAGGCCCGCCGGTTCGAGCGCGGCCGCCGCCAGCCAGGGCGCGACCAACGCTTGGCCGTTCACGGCAGAGGTGGCTAAACTGCTCAATTCGCTGGCTGCGGCTGTCCTCCTTCCTCCAGTTCGTGTTGTGCGGTCGCCGTCGCGAGCTGCGCGGCCGCGTCGTCGCTGGCTGCCGCTGACTACGCAAGGCTGGACGGCGTGGCCAGCTTCACGACCTCAGCTCAGCAGCACCCCCCCCGACCAGACAGCAGCACACATGTTCCGCAACTCGTACGACAACGACTCGGTCACGTACTCGCCGACGGGCCGGCTGTTCCAGGTCGAGTATGCGCTCGAGGCGATCAAGCAGGGCTCGGCGGCCGTGGGCATCGCGAGCGGCTCGCACGTCGTTTTGGTGGCGCTGAAGCGCAACGCCGAGGAGCTCGGCTCGTACCAGAAGAAGATCACGCGCATCGACGACAACATGGGCCTTGCGCTCGCCGGCCTGGCGCCGGACGCGCGCCTCCTCTCGAACCACCTGCGCACGCTGAGCATGCGCCAGCGGCTGCTCTTCGACCGCCCGCTCGCCGTGAACGCGGCCGTGCAGTCCATCGCCGACAAGGCGCAGACGAACACACAGCAGTACGGGCGGCGGCCGTACGGCGTTGGGCTGCTCGTTGCGGGCTACGACGAGAAGGGCCCGCACCTGTTCGAGTTTCTGCCCTCGGGCTCGCAGCTCGAGTACATCGGCTCCGCCATTGGCGCGCGCTCGCAGGCCGCGCGCACGTACCTCGAGCGCCACATCGACGAGTTCGCGACGGCGTCGCTGGACGAGCTCATTGTGCACGGCCTGCTCGCGCTCAGAGACACGCTGCCCCAGGACAAGGAGCTCACGTTCCTGAACACATCCATCGCCGTCGTGGGCCGCGACACGGACTTCACGACGCTCGAAAACGAGGACGTCACGCCGTGGCTCGAGCGCCTCGACACGACGGCGCGCCGCTCGACGCGCCGCGACGAGCCGAGCCAGGACGCCAACGCCGCGGGCGACGCCGCGGGCGACGCGTCCGCTGACGCGGCTGAGCCGGCCGCACCAGCAGACGACGCGCCGGCGGACGAGGCTGCAAGCAGTGCCGCGCCGCCGCCGGAAGCCGGCGCGCCAGACGCGGACTCGGACCGCATGGATGACTGAATAACTAGATTAATAGCACCGCAGCCGCGGGCTGCTCAATTAGCGCTGCGCGCGGTTAACTATAAGCTGTCTAAGGGGTCCGCACGAGCGCACCCGTCTCGCCCTGTATCGTGGAGTAATAATCAATACGCGCACGACGGTACGTAGCCCACATACCCGTAGCTGCGTATGTGCATGCCGAACTCTGACAGTCGTACACACACTACGTCGTGTCGTAGTTTAGTCGTGCCGTAGTTTAACCATGTCTTAGTTTAGTCGTGGCCTAGTCAAAGGTCGAGGTTTGATCGTGTCGTAGTTTAGTCGTGTCGTAGTTTAATCGTGTCGTAGTTTAGTCGTGACCCAGTACTGGGTCTAAGTGGACGCGGTGGACGCGGCGCCGCATTCGCCGCCGAAATGCGAGCTGGAGGCGTCCCATGAACACTGCGCGGCCGAGCCCTTTGCGGAGCCCTCGTAAAGCTTTGTAGGGCCTCTGGTGGAACCCACGTGTAAGCTCTGTCCCCTTTGTGGAGCCCTCGTATAAGCTTGCCGATCCTGCTCTGACTCTATTCAATCGCACTCGCTACGCCACAACACTGGCTATGCTGCGTGCAAACTACTGTAGCTTCCGCCTCTGCAGCTTGGGCTGCTTGCGTGAACCTGCCGCGCCGGCGCCGGTAATGAGCGGCCGGCACTTATGCGGCTGCAGCTCGGGCCTCGGCAACATGCGCTAGGTTAGGTTTTCGCGCACCGGACAAACGTCAGATGAACAGGCGGCCGTTGCTGCTTGCAGCCGCCGCAAGCGGGTTAAACGAGCTCAGCGCCAGCCCAAAAAAACGGGCTAGGGCAAAGAGCGCTTCCTTTCCGTGTGGGGGCATGCCTGCACTGCGCCGGACCGAATGCCGGATCTCGCCACCGGCCTGCCAGCAGCATGCCACAATCATCCGCCGACACACGTGCATCGTCTTACGCTCGTGCGCATGCACGATGACAAAAACCTGGGGTAAAAGACTCCAACCCGTGCCCATGTGCAGCAGTAAAAGCCCCCGTCACAATTGGCTATATAAACGAACGGGGACGCTCCAGTGCTCGCCACATCAGATGCCTTTCCTCAGACTTTCCGGAACGCTGCGGGATAGCCACGGTGGCGAGGTCCAGCGCCCGACCATCAGAATCCCCGAAGAATATCCCGCGAACGAGAGCGCAACTGCCGTGAGCGATGCGGAGGACGACAGCCCCGTCGTCGCGCCAGCGGCCGCTGTGACAGCTGGTCGCCGCCGCACGTCGTCCATGAGCGGCGGCGGCACGCCCCTAAACCTCGTGCCGCAAATATCCGTGGCGGGGCCTGCCGAATAGGCGCCCGTTTAACCGGCGCGAACAATTTTGCATTAGACGTCTTTTTACATAGCATATGACGACACGACGTGACGACGTGACACGATGCGATGCGACGCGACGGCTGGACACGAGGACTGAACACGAGGATACGCAAGGCTCTGCCAAAGGTCCTCAGTAGGAATCTGCAACTCAGTCTGCAGTTCATGTAGTCGTCGCCTGCCGCCAGTAACCGCCATCTACGATGTGACTAGCTAGCTATATTCAGTAGCTCTTGGTATGAACTGCAGCAATTACTATACAATAACTTATTTTAATGGCCGAGCAAGCGCGACGAAAGCGCCTCGAGGTCCTCGAGCGTCTCGGGCTCCTCGACCTCCAGCGTGTCGGGCTGCGTCCGCCGGCGCTTAGTGCGTGGCCGGAGGTCCGCCTCAGGCTTGGGCTCGGGCTCGGACTCGAACTCGGGCTCGGGCTCAGACTCAGACTTAGACTCGGGCTCGGACTCGGGCTCGGACGCCGACGGCAGCCGCGGGCCGGCCGCATCGTCAGAATCCACTTCGGCTTCGGACGACTCATCGCCGCCTTCCGTGGCCAGCCGCTCGAGCTCCTTGCGGCGGCGCTTCTTCTCTTGGCGGCGCTGCTTCAGCGCCTCCTTGTCGGTAACGTCGCGCTTTTGCATTTCCTCGGCCTCGCCGGCCACGAACTGGCGCCGCTGCTCCTCGGGCAGTCCGGCCTTCTCAAAGTCCTCCTCGTTTTCGAACTCGTACAGGGCGTGCGCCTTGCCTTCTTCGTCGAAGACGAGCTTCGTCGGCGTCTTGCCGCTCGAAATACTCGCCTGCTTCTTGCTCATGGCGCGCTTTGCCGCGCGCTTCGACTCGGGACCGTGCTCGGCCGCGTCGTCGACGCGCGGGACCTCGCTATCGCTGATGTCGTGGTCGCCGCGCTTAATGCTCATGAAGTCGCCGTCGTCGTCCTCGTCGGCGGCGGCCAGCTTCTGGTAGTGCTCGGACAGCACGTTCTGGTTCTGGCGTTGGAAAATGCGGTCGTACTTCGTGCGCACGGCCTTTGGCTGCTCGGCATCGCGCGCCTCGTCCAACGCCCGCGGCCGGTTCTTCGCCTGCTTCGACGCGCCAGTGCTACCGCGGATCTTCACGTTCGGTGCGCTAGCCAGGCCGAGGCTCTTCGCCAGCGCCTCGAGCGGGATTTTGTCGACCTGGAACACGGCTTTATCCTTTTGGATGTGCACGCTGCGCACATACGAAATGAACGCCTTTTGGGCCAGGTACTTCAGCTCGGGGTCCTGAAACAGCTGCGCCTGCAGCTCGGGCTGGATGCTGCTCTTCTTTGAGTCCCGCACATTGATCTGCGTGATGGGGATGCGCCGCGACTCAAGGTGCGCCGCAAATGCGGGCTGCTCCTCGGGCGTCAGCATGAGCAGCGCCTTGCCGCTCTTGCCAGCGCGGGCCGACCGGCCCACGCGGTGGATATATGTGGCCGAGTCCTCGGGACAGTCGACCTGGATGACCCAGTCAACCTCGGGGAAGTCGATGCCGCGCGCAACGACGTCCGTGGCTAGTAGACACGATGCGCGCGCGCGCATGAACCGCGTCGTCGTATCCATGCGGGCCATCTGCTTCTGGCGGCCATGCAGATGCAGCAGCGGAATGCCCGGCTGCATGCGCCGAAACGACTCGTACACAAATCGCACCTGCTTCGAGCTCGAGAAGAACACAAGGATCTTGCTCTTCACGTGTGTGCGCAGGAAGCTCCACAGAATGTCCAGCTTCTCGTCGAGCGGCACGACCGTGTAGAACTGCTCCAGGTTCTTGGGCGTCGGTGCGCGCGCGGCGCCAACGCCGGCCACGGCGCTCGGGTCCTCGGGGTCGGTGACGCTGATGTACTTTGGCGAGCTCAAGCTTAGACGTGCAAGATCGCTTACATTCTTCGTCTGCGTGGCCGAGAACAGCAGCGTCTGGCGCTGCGGCGGCAGGTTCTGCACAATCGCGTCGACGGCGGCCTTGAAGCCCATGTCCATGATGCGGTCGGCCTCGTCGAGCACAAGCAGCTGCAGGTTATTCGAGTCAAACCCAGGACTCTCGTCCATGTGCTGCAGGAGACGCCCGGGTGTGGCAATAAGAATGTTTAGGCGCGACACGCGCTCCTTCTCGGCCTGCACGTTCTTGCCGCCAATGAGAAGGCCTGCCGACAGCGTATGGAACTTGCCAATGCTACGTAGCACTTCAAAGATCTGAATGGCCAGCTCTCGCGTCGGCGTGATCACAATGGCACCGAGCCCGTCGAGCTGCGTCCACTTCTCGAGGTAGAGGCGGTCGAGTAGCGGTACGAGAAATCCCAGTGTCTTGCCCGAGCCCGTGCGTGCCGCCGCTAGTAGGTCCGAACGGCGTAGTACTGGCACTATGCACTCCTTCTGGATGTCTGTGAGGTCTGTGAAGTGCGCGCCCTTCAGGCCGCGCAGCGTTGGCTCCGACAGGGGCAGGTCCTCGAACTTGTGCAGTTTCTCCGCGCCCGAGAGGTCGAAGGCACCAATGGCCTCAATTTGGGTCTTCATGGCCGCCTGCTCGGCCGCGACGTGCTCCTTGCGCTTCACAGGGTTCTTGGACCGGGCCATTTTGCGTGGATGCGAGCGCTCTCGTGCAGAAGATTTGCTTTCATAATTTTTTTTGTTCCACGCATGTGAAGGGCGCGCGCATAACGTAACACGGCCCACCCGCACAAGGCGCGCCATACTGAAGTTATGGCGCCTGTTGAGCACCGGCTACATTGCCAAAAGCGTCGGTTGGAACTAAAAAAAAAAAAAATACCAAAAGGGTGAATAATAAATCTGATTGAAGAGCACAGAGAGCGAGAGCGCCATTATCGGCGTACTGACCCCCCTACGCATAGTTTAGCATGCGAGCCGGTTAAAAGAGGAGGCTTATTATGTACATTCTAGAAAGCGTAGTTCAGGCAACGGCGCAGGATCTCCCGCGGGTTGCCATTGCCCGACGCCTGGAACTGCTCCTTCCAGTCGCCGCTCGGCGCGACGTGCGCCTGCTTGAGGAAGTCCACGTAGGCGGCCGTCTCTGCGGCGTCGAGGCGCCCGAGAGCGAGCGGCGACGCCTTCTGCAGTGCGGTGGCCAGCTTTGGGTCGTACTCCGTGATGCGCGAGTACGCGTGGCCCTGCATGGCAACGGGTTTGAACGTTCCCGTGCTCGCGGCCATGGTGCAGACGTTCGCACCCGGCGCAGCAAGCTGGGCCAGCACCGTCGCGGGAACCTCGAGCTCGCCGTGGTAGATGCGCTGGTTCTGCTCGTTCGTGTTCAGCGCGAACGGCTGTTGGCTCCACGCGTTCACGTCGTCAACCGTGAGCAGCACCTTCGTCTTAGCCGCCAGCGCTGCAACAAGGCTCTGCAGAGTACGCTTGTCGGCGGCCTGCAGCGCGTCCCTAAATTCGCGGTTCCCCTTCAGCGTCTTCTTGTAAAGGCGGCCCATGAACATGGGCTGCTCCCAGAGACCCGTGGCCTTGTTCAGCACAGCGTCGCCTGAACCGTCGATGAGCAGGCCTGCCTGCGAGATGTGGACTACGGCCCAGCCCTGCAGCTTTGCGGCGGCGTGCGCCTGCGACAGGAGCGTCGATTTGCCGACGCCGGCGTCGCCGCTAATGAACAGCGACCGGCCCGGCTGTAGGTGCGTCTGGAAAAGCTGCTCCGTGGCAGCGCGCACGAGTGTTGCGTGCGTCTTGAACAGCTCGTGGCGCTGCTGCGGGCGGAAGCTGCCCAAGTGCGTGAGCTGCGCCTGCACGTCGCCGGGCCACGTCACGACACGGCCCGGCGCCAGGCCGGCCAGCGCCTCCGCCGTCACCACGGGGAGCTCGCCCTCGATCTCAGGCGCGCTGAGGTGGTGCCGCGAGTACGCCGCGGCCTCCGCAAACGCGCGGAACTCGCTTGAGCCCTTCCGCGGCGTCTGCATCCGCTGCTGGGCGGCCGCCGACGCGCCGCTCTTCTTGAACGCGAGGCTCGCGCCGCTGCTGTGCACTCCTCGTACCAGTGACCGCCGAGGCACCCCGAGCCTATGCAACATCATCGCTGTTTTTCGGAGCCCAGCCAATACTCGCAACTAGGCGAAGTGAAATTTTGGGACATCGAGCCTGACCCTTACCCACGATACAGGACCTATTGACAAAACAATAATTTAACGGTCTGAGCGGCTGCAAGAAATTAATAGCTCGCTCCGCTTGGCTGAAGAAATGATTTAAAAAAAGTTTAAAAGCCAGACTTATGCTAGACCACTTCATTTGCCAGATGTAAGCCGTCAGTTCAGAAGAATGGAGCAGCTCTGGCGGCAACTTCGAGCCCCCGCCGGTGCCGCGGGCCAAAAAAAGGAAAGTAACTGCAGCACCTTCTGTTCTCGTATGGTCTCCCACTACAATACTTGGTAAGGCCCTCAGGTGTTTAAATAGGACTGATCGGACGGGAAGTCTTGTATTCACCTGGGTTTGGCCGCAGCTGCTTGTGTTGCTAAATTAAGCTCATATGCAGGCTCACAAGCAGAAAACTTATCTAGATATCTAAATACGTGAATGTCATATAAGTGCGCACACGAAACAACAACATGACGAAGAAGAAACGGTATGCGTTTTTAGTGAAATCCACATGCGCAGCCGAATGGAATGTAGAAGCCGTAGATCGAGGCCCGTCGCAGACGCATTTGGCGACGTGTGTTCTGTGGGCGACGCGTACGCAACTAGCCGTATCGCGCGGCGCGTGGGGTTTGTTGCAGCGTGGCCTGGGACCCGAGTTGAAACATCCTGGTCGCGCGCGTGAACTCCGAAGCTGGACGAAAATGGACGCAGAGGTCGGCGTGCTGGAGAAGCGGATACGCAAACCTCGCAAGCCCCAGCTTCTGGTGCTGCTGATCACGCTGCTGCAGTTCGCGCTGTGTCTTGTGTTTTTCGGGTTCTACGACCAGCTGTACGGGCGGTCTACGCACGGCACGGCCGGCATTATTGGCGCCGTTATGAGTGGGCTCAGTCAGAGCCTGCTGCAGCTGCTCACGGGAAAGTACAACTACGCGACAATTGTAAAGTTCCAGGTGTGGGGTGTCATTAACGGCGTCTGGACGCGGTTCTGGACAGAGCAGCTATCGGCGCGCTTCGAGCACTGGCCACTAAAGGTGCTTCTAGACCAGACCCTGGGGAACCCGCTCTCGGTGTTCGTGTTCACGAGCTTGTCGGCGTTCTGGGAGGGCTACGACATCGACTTGTATCTGCAGAAGAACTACGCAGCCGCACTCAAAATCTCCCTGTTTGTATGGCCTGTCTCGTCGGTGGCGCAGTTCGTGTTCATTCCCGAGCGCTACATTGTTCTCTTCAACATGGTGATCAACTTCGCTTGGATGGTCATTCTCGGGCTCCTTACTTAAACAAGCTACGAACTCATGCACGATCGTGGAATCGGCCAACGCGGGTAGTCTTTAGTTCGACATACGAGACAAAGTGGGCCGCTTGCGGCGCGAGTACTGAACGTTTCGTTTGCGCCGTGCGGAAGCGTCTCAGCGCGTGCCATCGCACGCAATTCGTCATTTAGCCGAGCCACGAGCTACTTACTCGATGCCAGTAATTTTTTTATATGCAATGGTTGTACAACATCGAACCGCCTCTAAATGCTGCAGCGCCGAAATGTCCAGCGCCGGCGACACTGACCTTGACCTTGACCTTGACCTTGCCCTGCCCTCCCTCCTCCTGGCGCGGGCGCTGGCGCTGGCGCTACTACTGCTGCTGCTGTTCAGTCGCGCCCACAATCTGGCGCCCGCTACGTCGCCTCCCAATACTACAGCCACGCGCACACGCAGAGGCACTAGAAGCGCATGGCTTTGCCGAATCTGCGGCGACTCTTTTCATCGTTTCGGACCGAGGAGGAGGAGCGCGACTTTTCGCGGACGGCGTTCTTTAACCTCGTTGGGTTTCTGGCCACGTCGGCGCTGTTCAGCATCATTGCCCAGAAGGCCAATGATAAGTAGGCTGGCGCGACCGCTGGCCGCACGCCGCTGGCCGCGGGCCACCTGTTTGTGTTTGCGGCGCAGTCTCATTGTGCAGGACTTCTCGAACCCAGGCGACAAATTCAGCACGGGGCTGGCGCGGCTGCAGCAAAGTGCGCGCGAGCAGCTCAGCGTGACAGAGTTCATCACACAGTACGACGAGCTGCGCCAGATCGACACGTTTGCCGGGCTCGAGCGCGAGACTACGGCGCAGATGCTGGACGGCGTGCGCGTGCACGAGCTCCTCGATGTACAGACGGCGCTGCCGGCGCCAAGGTTCGACGTAGCGTCCGTGTTTGAGGGGCCAGTTCCGGCCGAGCTCACGAAGTTTGTGGATCTGCTCGACAAGCTGTGCGCGCTTGCGGACCCGCAGTTCCGTAGCGTGCGCGAGATGCGCATGCGCGGCCTCGCGCCGAACGGGTGTCTCCTGCGCGGCATTATTGACGGAGTTGACGTGACGCCTCAGGGCCTTGTCGTCACGGAGACGAAGACGACGCGCAGCAAGGCCCTCGGCTCGTACCAAGTGCGCCTCGCATACCACCAGGCGCTCGCGTACAACTGGATGCTGCGCACGTTCCTTGAGGCCGGCTCCGTGCGCACGCTGGCCGAGATGTTCGGCCTCGCTGCGGACGCGGCTATGCTCGCGAAGCTTCTTGAGGTCTATCCGCACGAAATGGCCGCCGCTGAGCGCGCCATCGACGATCTGCGCCGCGTCGGCGTCGCGCCGTACGTGAGGCTGCAGTTCCTAAAAAGCTCGAATGCCGGCTACGCGGACGAGACGCTTGAGGCGGACTTCGACGAAAGCGTGCTGCGCGACGTGTTCCGCAGCCGCATCGACCTGTTTGAGGGCCGGCGCAGCCCGATCCTCGGCACGCTGCGCGAAGCAGACGCGGCGCCGTTTGTACCGACCCCCTAGGGCGGCGGCGCCTAGGGCCGCAGGCGCCGAGCCTCTAATTTGCCGCCCAGGGCAGCGGCGTTTGCGGTAAGCGCGCCTCCTGTGCCGCGGCCTCTGAGCGGTGGTCTCGGCGGCGCAGTGCTGCTGGCTCTAGAGAATCTATAGTCATTATCTCTAGTAGGTACGTGTGTAAGGTCTACAATATGGTTCATTAAGTGTTCATAAAGGCGGGCGGGCGTCAAATGCCGCGCGCGGAGACTATGTAGTGCTTGGCCATCTCGTAAACGGTCCAGCAAATGGCCGTCGACGGCACATTCGCCAAAATGCGGGGCTGGACGCCGCGCGCAAAGCCGCGCAGACCGTTTGTCTGGTATATGTACACGGCGGCCTCGCGCACGGAGCTGAGCGAGCGCGCGCGCGCGTCCGTGGACACGCCGCGGGTCTGCAGCAAGGTCTTAATCACATCAAACGGCGTGCTCAGCGCCGCAGCCGACGCGCCGGCCAAGCCGCCACTCACGCAGTGCGCAAGCGGGTCGTGGCGGCGGTGCGGGTTCAAGAAGTGCGACACCGAGTCGTACACACTGAAGTTCACGACGGCGAACGGCACGTTCATGAGCAGCGTGATGGGATATGAGATGTAGAAGGCATGCAGGCCCTCGTTGCGGTAGATGCTTGCCGCCGTGCGCAGCATGCGGCGGCCGCCGTCGCGCAGCTGCATGCGCTGCTTGATCACGTCGAACGGCGTCATCAGCGCATCGCTCGTGACGGTTGCGGCTGCACCGGCCATCGCGCTGACCGCCGGCGCGGGCCGGCAGTTGTGCCCGTTCGTCTGACCGAAGCTCGTGACGGCCTCGTACACGGCGAAGTGGATCGCGTGGGCCGGGCCCGCCCCCACAACGACGGACGCCATGCCTCGCCACAGCGCCAGCGCCCCCTCAGTGGAACTCACAGCGTTTATCGACGCCACTACGCCGCGGTACGCCTCGGCCGCACCGGCAACCTGCATGCGCGTCTTGATGGCGTCGACCGGGAACATGACGGTGTGTTCCATGATCCCCGCAATTGCGCCGGCCGCCATGCTCAATCCGATAGGCGTGTTTGCGGGCAGCTCCTCATAGTCGACCTCCTCGTACTCTGTCGACATGTGTGCACGTCCCCAGCTTACAGGTGGAGGAGTCGACTGCTGGGTGGATGGGACGGTCACAAGGGTGCTGCTGTTAGTAATTTTTCAAATAGTGCCCCAGGGCAGGGAAAAAGAAAAAGCGTGGTGTGTGGGCCTGTTTAGTGGGTGCTGTGTGTCTGATCGTGAGCTTGCGCCGCAATGGCAGATAAGGACGCTCGAATACCTCGTGTATGGGACGAGGAACGGGCAGGCCGTATGTGCTAGTTCGTAATCTCGCAGACAAAAAAATCCTTGACGATGCGTTCAGCGCATTCACGCCTACACGCTTTAAATCCCGCGCCGGCCCAGATGACTCGTGCCACATGACTCCGGGTCGCGGACAAAGGTTAGGGCCGAACCACGGGTCTGGGCTCAAGCAAGCCGAGATCGGAGCGGCGTCGCCACACGAGGCGCGCCCGGCCCGCCAAACAAACGCTTCCGCTGTAGGCGCCGCCGCGTGACGTAACGTCGCATCCTGCATCCGGCGCCGGCCCGGCCCATGCCGCCAGCAGCTGACGAGCTGACAGGCTGACGAGCTGGCGAGTCGACGAGCCGCACGCGCGCCGTGACCAGCCGCTACGGCCGTGTGCGCAGGCGCAGCTCACGCGATGGGTCCACGCGGAACGCGTTGCGTCTCTTGAGCGACGCACCTGGCGACGGCGCTTGCGGCGGCGCATGCAGTGACATGTGCGGCGGCGCCACACGCGGCGCCGCACTGGACTCGTGCCCAGCCGGCTCGAGCTGCGGGCGCGGCGGCTTGCGGAGCCTTTTGGCTGCCCGCAGTAGACCCTGCAGCGTGCTGGGCCCGCGCGGACGGCGCTGCGCACGCGCAATGCGCTGCAGCAGGCGAGCCCGCGTGCGCGCGCGGCGGTCGCGGCTGAACGCAGGGATGCCCATGCAATTGGCAGCGGCCGGTCCTGTACAGGCCTGCTATGCACTCTGCGGACGAACCAGGCCTCGCAAACTGGCGTCTGCCGTGGCGCTAGAAAAACTACCGGGGCACAACTAATAAGTGCGAATACGACGAGCCCGATTTGACCAGCGGCGTTCGGGCTCACGTGCGCGTCGAACTCCCGACACGCCGTATGGCGTCGCCTCTGTGCGCGACGCGCGCGGGTGCGACGCGTCAGCCCGCGTCAGCCCGCACCCTCGTTTGGCGCCCGTTTGCAGCGCCAGTGTCGAGCGCCTGTCTACAGTACTTATGGACGCGTCCTGGCCGCGCCGTGTGCGCGACCTGCCGTACAACTTCGACCCGTCGCTGAGCATTGCGCGCCACGCGGAGCCGGACTACGAGAATTCGAGCGACCCGCCGGACATGTCGTCCGAACAGACGCTGGACGGGCAGTTCATGCCGTCGTCACCGCCGAAGGAGCTGCTGCTCGACGTTGAAATGGATGGCGACGACGTGGCGACTGACGATGATGACGACGCCGTCGGCGAGGCCGGTGTGGCCGCGCGCGAGCCGACGCTGCGCGCGGGCTCGTTCACGCGCGCGGCGCGCAGCGAGTCGAGCCTGCATCACCGCACGCCGGCCGAGGTTGTGAACGCCGTGTTCGACTCCGACGGCAAGACGGCCATGGTCGATCTCGCGAAGCGCGAGCTGCTGCGCGTGCCCGTCGAGTGCCGCGACCTCGCCGTGCACGTTGATCTGCAGAACCCGCGCGGGTTCCACCTCGACCTAAAGTGCAACCGCATTGCCCTTGTCGACCGCTACGTCTACAAGATCGAGCGGCTCGAGTTCTTGTCGCTGCGCTTCAACGAGCTCACGGAGCTCTCGCCCATGCTGCGCCGCCTCGGCCGCCTGCAGGAGCTGCACGTCGGCCACAACCGCCTCGAGACGCTGCCGGCCGAGCTGCTGCAAATGCACGAGCTGCGCGTCCTTACGACGTACCCGAATCCGTTTCTGCAGCCGCCGGCCGCGGGCCTCAAAGAGCTGCGCTGGGTGGCACCCGTCCCGTCGCTGACGGAACTTGCGCGCCGCACGCTGGCCAGCACCGCGAAGCACGACTACGGAAACGTGCAGCGATTAATGCGGTACGTTGGGGCCTCGCTAGCCGCCGAGATCGAGCAGGCGCTCAACACGGCGTACGCAGGCCGCGTCTGCTCGCAGTGCGGCGACTTGCTCGTCGTACCCGCTGCCGAATACCTTGAATGGAAGCAGCACCCGCGTGACTCTAGTGGCGAAACTGTGCCGTTTAAATCCGTCTTCTGTACGGCGCGCTGCGTGCAACGCGCGGCGCTCGTACTCTAGGGATTGCACCCTCGAAGGGCCAGCACTCTAAGGCTCGTGCTCGCACTCTAAGGCTCGTACTCGCACTGCACGGGCTCGCCTTTCAGTGCCCGTTGAGCACCCCTACGTGCGAGTGCTTGCAGGACTGCATTCGCATTTTTAGCTTACGATGTTATGATAACGATTTTCTTCAGCCTCGCAGCCGGGCTACGTTCATGCCGCGCGCGCAAGACGCCGCCGCCGCCGCCTAATAAGAGTAAGAAATTAAGAAATAAATACTGTTTAGATACGCGATGCCAGCGCAAACCAGTGCTGAGCAATGGCGTCGCGCAGCAGCGCGGGCTCGACACCGTCCACGACGTTCGCCGGCCGCGACAGCGGTCGGATCTCGAGCAGCAGGTTCGGGAAGTGCATGTACAGCTCGGCCAGTTTGCGCTGCGCCTCGCGGTTGCCGCATTTCGCGCAGAACGCCCAAATGGCTACTGAGTCGGCAATGCCCATGCTCGACATTTGCGGCGCCGCCGTCGTCTTCGTCTCAAGGTAGTACCGCAGGAAGCGCGCCGCGTAGTCGGTGCTGCGCGCAACGACAGACTCAAGCACGTTCTGCGCCGCATCGCACACGTCCGCGAACGCCTTACTACGCTCGAGTACATTCGGGTGCACAAGGAAGCTGATCGTCGCTAGGTCTCGGTACAGCGTCCCGGGCTCACGGCCGAACACGCGCCCAAGCTCGTGGATCACATCAGACCGGCTGGGTGGCACGCCTTGCTTGCGCCGCAACTGAGCCCGCGCAAACATGGTCAGCGACTCCGCACTGGCTAGCTTCGCTTCGGGAGACACTGCCCGCGACAGGTCGTCAAGCAACGGCTGGTACCGCAGGCCGTCACCCTCGAGAAGCATGCGGCCCGTTTGCTGCATATATGAGTCCGTCTCAGTGCCCGCGCCATTCATGAATCCCTTGCCTAAGTCTGACAGAAGCAGCCCCGTAACTTGCGACATGCTGGGGCCTGTCGGCGGACCAACGCCCGAGTTCGCATCCTCGGATCGAGACGCCGCGCGCAGGGAGTCGTGACTGCTGGCGAGACCGAGGAACTGCGTGGAAGTTGATGAGTGCAACGTCACAGGCACAGCCGGCTGCGTATAGCTTCCCGAATCAAAAAAGTCAAACAGGCCGAGCGAAGAGCGCCGGTGCTGGCTTATGCGCTTGTTCTGCTGCCGCACGGACCCGGGCGTCTGCTGTGCCTGGCTGTGCTGCGTTTGATAATGCCGGTCACGCTTGAAAGTCACGTACCCTGCCAAGTGATCGCGGTCTATAAGCTTGCGGCTAAGAAGCCCGATCTCGACCAGTGCTCTAGGAAACAGCTCTTCAGCGGGGCAGATGTGGCGTACATGGTACCGCCGCAAATAAATTAGCACTGTATCAACCTCACGGTCCGTGAGCTTCGGCTTTGGGAAAACCTCGCGACTGTAGAAAGGCGATTCTGGCGCACTGTGTGAGCTCAAAATCGACAGTCGCCGCGACTTCGTCGCGGACATCGCGGACATAGGAGCATACATCAGATCTGTGGAGCTGGGATCCGCAAGCTTCTCACCGTCTTCGCTGTCGCCTCTCGTATAAGGATAGAGCATCTTCAGGCACTCGCGAGAGCGGTAATACAGAGAGCACGGCCGCACCTCGGCCTCGTACCATACGTGTATGCGGGCGGCATCAAGAATGGACAGCAGCTTGATTAGACGCTCGCGCTCTCGGTGCTGGTCCTTCGCGGCCTGGTCTAGCGTTCTGCGCAGAACGCGGCAGCGCTGTTTCTGCGCAGCGACAAGCTGGTCTACTTGCTTCACGAAGGGCTCAATGACCGGAGCTTGCGCAAGCTCAGAGAGCTGGAATGCTGCGAGATGGTCACCTCTAAGCTCAGCGTCCTCACGAGCAGCCACAAGCCGATCGTGCAATGAACCTCCACGCCTTCCTACGGCGCCGCAAACCAATCGCAGGAGCTCGTCATCATCACTTTCCTCAATAGTAAGCCCCATATCATTCCCTAAGTCCGTAACGAGACCGTCCGCACCAACCTTAAAGACCTGCCACCCGTCGGCCCGGCCGGCGGAGTGCGCTAACTCGCGAATCACGGGAATGAGGTCGCTCCTGATGTTTTCAAGGCACCACTCGTCCTCATCGCTCTCTGATCCGCTGCTGCTGGCAGCAGCACCGCCTTGCATTCCACCGCGCGCAGGAAGCAGAGACTGGTAAAGCTGCAGGATGTCACTCCCTTTGACGACGACAAGCTCGTCCGGCACAAATAGAACGTCGCACCGCTCAGGCGGCCGCAGGCGTTGCAGCACACCGCTTAATCCGCTGCAGACGTGCTGCGCGACATTTACGAGGTCCTTACCAAGCCGCTCGCCAACATACACATCTGTCAGCGCACCGAACCGGTGCGGCGAGCTGATGAGGTTGTGGACGTACTGCTCGAGCTGAGCCTTGGCGAGGGATGCAAACGATGAATCCGAATCATTCTCAGTCATGGCCATGACAAATCTGGCAAATCCAGGAGGTATACAGGCGTGCAGCACTGGCTCGAAGCTCGGCAAAGCAGAGTAGTGCGATGGTGGCGTGGCAATGGCGGTGCGCAGGAAACGCTCTAGTTTCGCCACGGCGGGCGCTACCAGAGAACCCATGCTAAGATCCATGAACTTCGCCAGAAGCGCCTTCGCAAGCACCTCTTTATTAGCCACCGTGCACGTAAGAATCTCGGCAAAGAAATCAGGCCGATACTGATCAGCCGATCCAAGCACGCCGTAAAACAGGGTATTAAGGGCGCTGTTATCCTCGGCAGCACAGAAGACGCCTGCTTCGTAGGAGCTCAACTGCGAGAACGCGCTGGCAATAAAGCCTGGCGACGTACGGAGCAGCGTCATAAAGGAGTCTACGAGCTGCCGGTCGTCCCACGTCGTTTCAAGGTCCGTATTGCGCACGGCGGATGCGTCTGCCTTACCCGTCTTGCTGGACGCCCGCGTCCATGGGTTTGAGCCAGTGCCGCCTGCAGCAATGCTGGAAGACGAAACAAGCGACGCATACGCCTCGCGGAGTTGATAAAATTGTGTAGCGAAGGCCTGTGGGTCTGCGTTGCTACGCGAAGATAGCATACCATCGAGCGTAGCAGCGAAGGCGGCCGCATCGCGCTGAAGCGCAGCCGCCGTCACAACGACGCTATGCGCCGTGGGCGCCCACACCTCAATGAACTCGGACATGGAGTCCAGCGCAACGGCTCCCTTTGAGATATGCTCGAGCTGCTTGCGCTGCTGTTCCAGCGAGCGCGAGGAGCCGAGCGACGCGCGCGCGGATGCAAATGATTTCGAAGAGATGGATGCGCTTGCGGACGGCGCCCTTGCCAGCGGTGAGGCCATGCTATCAATGGACCCGCGGCGTCGACCGCTCGTTACGGCCGGCTCTGCGCTCGGAGATGCGGGAAGTTCGGGCGAGTCAGTGTCCACCTTGCTGTATGTTTCGTCGTCTTCATCGCACTCCTCCTCGGTGCTCGTATCGATGTCGCTGAAAGGATACTTTGAATCCTCAAAAGCGTCACCACTCTCAAAATGCGACCGCGCAGCCGAGTGCGGCCCGCCCTCATAGCGCGGCGTAGAGAAAATTGAGGCAGTGAGGTTTGGCACGCGGTCGCTAAGGACGGAGTCGAAGTCGGCCGACGTGTCCACCAATGGAATCTCCCTGAGCGAGTTTATCATCTGCACGCTATGGGCCGTGCCGTCGGCATACGGGTCCTGGTGCAGGGTCGCGCCAACTTCGGTATCGACCTCTGCGAGGGTCATTTTTAGGTGCTCGCTTTTTTGTGGAATGCTGTCTGGGCTCCGTCGCTAAGACTCAGCAGCGTGAGCAGACGGGCAAAAAACCGGCAGATTCGCTGGCAGGTCTTGACCGTGCCGAGCAATCTAAAGACCTGGCGGACAAAAAAATAGACACTAATGCGTGTGGTGTGCGAAGAGAACCTGGTCATGCTCGCCAGGGTTTTTGTTTTGTTTGGGACGTCGCGCATCCGCGATGACAAAGCGGTGTACCTTGTCCTGAGGGTAGGGGCTCTGCGCCCCCCGCTGGCCGAGTTGATGGCGGCCATTGCGGCCCTTAGAATCGGTTATGGCTGCGCTGCGACGATTGGGATTAATTCGTTCAATGAAATCAATGTGCACTCGCTTGCACTACTGCGCTTGGGGCGCTTGCGTTTGAGCTTGGCCGTGCTTCCTATGCTAAGCGACATGCGTTGTTGGTAAAGGCGGAAACGGTCAGCGAGTCAGACGAGCCACCATTGCGCGGCCAGTGACCTCGCTATATATACATTGGACTGGGGAGACAATTAAATAATATGCGTGCGCGAGTTTAACTAAAGTTTGTAGTTGCAGCGCGGAACCTTTAGTGCGCGCACTAAGCAGGGGTCATGAATGATTGAGTTAATCTTGCATGGCGTTGACCGGAACATCCCTGATGCCGTGAAAGGTGGGCGTCGATAGACCGCCTAAACGGGCGTAGCGTCTATTTTGCCGCGTCGCTTCGCGATGCGAATGCCCCCCCGCTTCGCTAAAAGCTGGGCAGTGTCAATGATGAGTTAGTACCCTAGCCCTTGTCTACGACCGGCCTGCCCGGCCTAGACGCGAATTGAGTGAGTTTCCACCTATTTTTGGCATCGATCACACGTGTATACGCATTGAAGGCGAGATGTCTATGCTCGCATTGTATGTTGAATAGGCATCTGAGCTGTACAGGCAGCGGCGAACACCACTGCGACGTGTTTTGACGCGCGACGAGACGTGAATGTGGAGACGCATGCCATGCGGACTAAGCAGCACAATGACGCATTCCATGCATTCCAGTGCAACCCTGCGCAGAGTTACGTCAACAAAGGCGCAGGGGAAACCGCATCCGAAGCATCCAGCGTAACGGTGGGCGTCGAAACGGACGGCGCTGAACGCCGCGAAAAAAGTCGCACTAAAGAGAGACCTGCAAGCTAGCACGAAGTGCGATGCACTGTATCTAATGGCGCTGCCCAGTGCAGGGAAGAGACCCGTGACGGCCAATTGGCGTTCGCGTCGGAAAGCAGGGCAGAAGTGCTCTCGTATACGCGCGAACATTGCGAAGCACGCGGCATTTTTGAACAAAATTGGCCAATTGAATCCAATTCATTACGGCAATTAGGCGACAAAGTCGCGTGCAAGAAGCAACCGGATGCCTTCTCGAGCGGCTGTGAGCCACCGCGTAAAGACACGGGCCGGCGTGCTTCAAGTCAAGATTAAGCCTCACAGCGTTGACGTGCAGTGCTGAGCTGCGTGATCACCATGGGCATGCTTGCGCATAGCCCTGAGCTATCTGCTAACAACGTTGTGTGCGACTAGCTCATCTCATGCTTGTTTTTGGACGTGGCGCGAAAGTGCGCAATGCAACTGAACAAGGACGAACACGAGGAGCCATGTTAGCACCAGCATCAGCGAGCCCGCGGAATTAGCAACGAAGCGTCACTACGGTGTCGAGTTCAACGGCTGTGTATTAATAGCACGGTCTCAGTGAATTATGAAACCAGCATTTCTGGCTTTTTTGGCGGGTCATCCTGCAACTGAGGCGGCGCGTCGCGTACGTTGTGCTGCAGAAGTCTTATCTATCTCGCTGAACTGTATATCGCTGACACTGCAGGAACAGGACTCTAGGGTTACTGGGGCCGTTCGGCACCAAAAAGGCTGGGCGACGTCAGGCACAGTAATCGGTATCGAGTAATCAGGCGCTTCCGAGGAAGCGAACCTGAGGCCGTGTATTGCACTCAAGTGAGTTCAAGCCACGCTTGAAGCTCCCATCCCATGCCGCGCCGTTCCCAGGGTCCCTGGAATGGAACCGTTATTTCTGATGACGCAGCCCGCATGTTCCACGCGGCCCCCTCTCGGAGAGATTTAGCAGGGAAGGATTCACCGAATTTACCCACTCTCGTGCTGGCGCCGAAGCGCGTAGAGAGTAAACACGGCTAGTGCTAGACGCCTGGTGATGATGATAGCCCAGGCTGGACCCGCCTAACGACTAGGCCACAAAGCAAAAACTATCACCAAATACTGCAACGGCTTCGTGTTGTGTGTAATGAAATGGCACGTGATAATGTCGGGCCCTGAAACCGCTACGTTGCAGTTCGTTCCGGGAACAGAGGCTGGGGTTTGTTTGTGGGTGGGCGCACGCGTACTCGTGCCGCTGACCTAAAACGCTGTAAGTACACATAGTCCGCAGGGCCCCCTGCAAAGCTGCTGGTAAGATGCTCCTTTCTGGCGTGGCAGGCTTCGCCGCACTATTTTTGGTGCTCAGCGTCGCCGCTATCGGCCTCTTGTACGCAGTGGTTTCGTGGTTCAGCCACCAACCGCGCACAGCGCTGCCTAGTGAGCTCGAGTACCGCACGGTGTCCACCAGCGGCAGATTACCCGATATAGAAAAGGACGCGGCCGAGCTCGAAATCACCGTTGTTGTGCCGTGCTATAATGAGGAGGCGCGCCTGCACTTCTTGCTTGCGGCGGCCGTGCCGTATCTGCAAAGAACATACAAGAACCGCTGGGAGGTGCTCATTGTCGACGACGGGTCCAAGGACAAGACGATGGAGGCAGCACTGAGCTGGGCATCGTCGCACGGCCTCGACGAGCAGCTGCGATACTGTAAATTTGTGGCCAACCGCGGCAAGGGCGGCGCCGTCACACATGGCATGAAGACGGCGCGCGGGCGGCTCATACTGTTCGCGGACGCCGATAATGCGTCCGAATTCTCGTGCCTCTCGGGTCTAACGGACGCTGTCGCGCCAGACCTCGAGGCTCGTAGACCAGCTATTGCCATTGGCAGCCGCGCGCACCTCGTGAACACACAGGCCGTCATCAAGCGCAGCAAGCTGCGCAACTTTCTCATGCACGGCTTCCACACCCTCGTATACTGGTTCGGCATCCGCACCATCAAGGACACGCAGTGCGGGTTCAAGCTGTTCACGCGCGAAGCTGCGCGCAAGGTCTTCCCGTACATGCACACGGAGGGCTGGATCTTTGACGTCGAGGCCCTGCTCATTGCCTCAAGGAAACGTATCCCAATTCAGGAGATCGCTATTTCGTGGCACGAGGTCACTGGCTCTAAAATCGACCTCGCGCGCGACAGTATCCTGATGGCTTTCGATCTCGTGTCCATGAGGTTCGCATACTGGTTTGGCATATACGACGACGGCTCAAAGTCCGAGCTCAGCGAGCACAAGTCGCGCTGAAAGAAAAAAAACAAAATGAAAGAGTCTCGTTCGTTTATAAAATACAGTTAAAATACAAATACTAGTTCGGAACATTAATTAAACGGTTGCGTGGCACATGGCTCGTGTGCAAAGGAAAATGATACAATAAATTAGGTTCGACGCTGTGGTGATCCGAAGCTGACAGGACGGTACGGGCTGAAGACATGCGATTGATCGCGGATCGGAGTGTCAAAGGGCCGCCGTATGGGCGTCACCATCACGCGGGGCGAGATGTCCACATCGAAGACGCTTACGCCAAGCGGCAGAGGCTGGCTCGAGCCGAGGCTGCTGTTGTCGACACCCAAGTGGCCTGCACTTGACGCGCCGAGGCTCATGTCCGAAGTGCTGGACCCACTGGAGTGGGTGCCGCTACGACTCGGGCTCGTGTGTTTGCTGTCGTCGAAGTCTAGAATGCCAGACATGGCCGCTAAGCTGGACGCGTTGCGACGATGGCCCCGAGGACGGCGAGTACTGAGCGTCGGTGCATCGAGACGTGTTGGACTCAAATCGAACGGCCCTAAGCTCGCGCTTTTAGGCAACGGCGCATCCGACACAGGGAGCAGCAGAGGCGGGTCCAGGACTGACTGGTGGTCCTCCATTTTGCGGCTCTCCTTGTCGGGTGTCTCCGGAAGCAGCTTCATGGGGTAGGCCGACGCGTAAGGCTTCATGAACTGCGGCTGAACTGACAATGCGTCTGCCGGTCTCAAGCTCGTCGGCATAGACATCTCGGGCTTCGGCTTCGATATACGGTTCGGCGTCACCGTCTTCACCACATCTTCGTGATCGCTGCCTTGATCCAAACTCCTGGAGTCCGGTTCCTGCGAGTCTTTGCGCCCATACTCTGACCCGGCCGCGAACGCGGCATCCGGTTCTGGGTTCAACCCACTGCCAGGCGCTGTTTTGCGCTGGCGCTTCGACGGGAATGAAGTGTCGGCTGCCTCCAGCCCCGTGGATGGGAACGAGTTCGGCCGCGGGAATGCCGGCCGCGTTAAATAGGTGTGGCGGGGATCAAACGACTGACCACTCACCTTCAGCTTGAAATCGCTTTGCGCTGGCTCATCACTGGCCGAACCGTCATCGAATGGAGAGTGAACCATAACACGTGGAATCGGGTTCGGGGGCACAGGTGGGGTGTTCTGTCGCGAGGACTGTTCCAGTGCATTCTGGAAGCGCAGCTCCAACTGTCCCTGACCGCTCCATTGTGATGGTTGCGCAGATACAGCAGCGGAGCCGCTCGAAGAGGCAGAGCCGCTCGAAGAGGCAGAGCCGCTCGAAGAGGCAGAGCCGCTCGAAGAGGCAGAGCCGGCTGAAGAAGCAGGGCCGGCTGAAGAAGCAGAACCGGCTGACGCACACCGGAACTCGCTACCCGACGAGGACGCACTTGACATATTGTGCATCTGAGGCAAAGGTGAGTCAAACTTCCTTTTGCGTCTCTTGGACTCAGGAGCTACGTCTGGCTTCACGCTATCACTATAGCTTCTCGAAAGCATTTCCTGCTCGAGCCGGTCATCAGGCTCCGTGCCATCAGATGGAATTGTCTGTTCGGCAGTACCTTGTTGCTGGGCAGTTCGCTGCTGCGGTTGGTCCGGCTGTGGTTGCTGCTGCTGCTGCTGCTGCTGCTGCTGCTGCTGCTGCTGCTGTGGTGATTGATGCTCTTGCAATTGCTGCTGCGGTTGATGCTGGAGTTGGCCCTGCGGATGTTGCAGGTGTCTTTCCTGCGGCGGCGGCTGCGGCTGCAGCGGCTGTAGCTGCGGTTGGGGACGCGTCTGCTGCGAGACCAAAGCGTTAAGGCTGTGCGCCGACAAATTAGGGGAATCTTGAGGCAGATTCAGGACGGCCTCGGAGCTGCGTTTGGGCGGGCGCGGCCGGGCGAATTGATGCTCTTGCCCCGCTGCAATCGTCCAATAGTTACCCTTGCCAGGGTCATCCTTTGGACGCTCCTGTTTTACAAACGCCTTGTTCAGACTCAGGTTGTGCCGAATGGAGTTGTGCCAGCTCGGCTTCGTTTCCCTGTAAAAAGCAAACGAGTCCATAATCCACGCATAAATCTGAGACAAGGTAAGCTTGCGCTCCGGTGACCGCAGAATTGCCATGCCAATCAAAGCCGCATACGAGTACGTGGGCTTGCCGCCAGGGTCCTCTACCTTGGGCATACTTCCGGGAGAAGGGATGTCAACGATTTCTGGCTCTGGTTCTGTGTAGTGCACTCTGTGCTCGTCTATGAGGCTGCGACCCGGGTAGCTAGAGAACGACGATTGCAGTGGGTGAGTCGTACCAGCGCCCCGACCTCGCGCAGCGTCGAAAGCGGGCGCACTCATTGGTCGGTCGAAGCCGAGTTGCGGTGACATGTTTGAAGACGGCATGATAAAGTCGCTTCCACGTCGCTCATGCGGAGACCCTGTCGGGGATGGGAGTACACTCGTGCGGATAAGTGCTGGATGCATAGTTGGCGGAGCCCTCACGTTCGCCATTACCGGTGTGTGACTGCCATAATATTGGCTATACGGGATGCCCAGATTCGGGGCCACGGGGAAGTGGTTCCCCGGGGTCGCGCCTTGCTGCAGAGTGCTTGGTGCTGGGGCTGGAGTTGACAGCTCGGCCCCCTTGGCCTGCTTTGACTTCGACCCTCGCGTCTTCTTCGCGCCGGCCCTAATGGATGACGAACCCTCGCGGTTTGCGGCAGCTATGAGATCCGGTCTAGTAATACTCTGAGGCGTGCGCAGTCCATTTGCGGGCTCGAGGCCGCTTGGTTTTTGGCCAAATTCAGCCGCTTGCCATGTATAACATCCCGAACTAGGAGGTGGTGGAAGATGCACGGACTCCAGTGGGTTTGGCACCGAGGAATTTGCCGCGTTCCGAGATTGGCTGCGGGGTGCCCGTGTGCCGGGTTGGGCCGGTGGGGCCGCCGGGTTATCGCTCATCTAAACGAGACGTCGTGGTTCTGACAGAAGCACAACGCTAGCTACTTGAACGATTGTTCGCAGCAGGCAACCGAGGCTCTGCTCAGCACTGCGATTATTGGGGCGCGGCGCTGCTGGTATACTTCTGTTTGCAATGCCCCGAGATTGCCGCCGAGCTATAGCCTGAAACGAGAGCTGCGAACAGACCTAGAAGCTGTTCCTGTAATGTCTCAAACAGTGCCCACTGCTGTGCCAAGAACACGCACTACAGATCTATGATGTTGCTCGGACCGTCAGGCTGCGTAGATTAAAACTAGAAAGGGCCGGGGTCAATGCATAGTATCTTACTGCGGAATTCGACCCTTGCCCTGGGCAGGCCATGTGAGGCGCAGACGCGACGCGTCCCAACCATCAGGCACCCTCCGCCTAGCCGCGACAGCACGCTCGCACACCTCAAGATTGTGCGTTCGGCCAGACCCGCCAGTTTACTCCCTTAATCATACGCACATAGATGCTGTTTTAGCTCAGGAAAATCTCGCCTAGTCGCACCACGTAATTACGTGCCGTTTTAGTGGCCAACCCGCGCGAAACGAGCCGCAGGTTTCGCGTCCACGCCGTGCCGCCGAGCCGAGCCTCTTAATCAGGCACATACCAGCTGCGATCGCTGATTAGAAAGAAGAGGCGCTCGGCCTGAGGCCTCGCTTAGAGAAGCACCCGCCGCATTTGGAATAGCAAGGGCGTCGTCGACCCTGCCCATGCGCCCGCAGCGCCGCCGCCTACTTCCGATTTCTGGCGTCGGTCACGCGACGGCCCTCACGCTTGAGAGTCCGCACAGCGAAAGAAGCAGCTAAGCATCGCCAAGCTACGAGTGCAATTGGATCGCGCTCGCTCCCACCCGATATATATACAGATATGATTAGAATAATAATTAAGGAAGGGAAATGTAAATATTAGCAGCAGCAAATCCAACTGTTCGACCTACGCCCACTTGCCGAGGAGAGCCATAAGTCCGGCGCCCCAAAGGAAGCAGAAGAGCTGGTAGTTCAGGCTCCAAATGTTTTTTGTGCGGTGCGGGTTGAAAATGAAGTCTCGCGCCAGAAGCTCAACAAAGCCCGTGTAAAGCAGCACGCCGGCCGACATGGCGTCAAGCACGCCGGACACGACCTGGGCGTCGTAGCTGCTGTCGCGGTACGTCGTGCGCACACCAAGACCGATCGAGATGGCAATGGGCGTCGTCAGCGCATACGCCAGAGCCAGTACGTAGGGCACCCACCTGCGGTTGCGCGGGAACGGAATCGTGGACATACGGGCGCCAATACCCAGACCTTCGAACGCCTGGTGGAACACAAGCACGGGGTAGAGCAAACCGTACTCCTCGGACGAGCCCAGCGTGAGACCAATCATAACCGAGTGGAAGAGAATGCCGAACTCCAAAACTAGGAATCCCGCGAACTGCGAGTAATACTCGACGTCATCCGAGGAAACGGAGCTCACATCTACCTCGCCGTTCGCCTTCTTCTGCACCGACGCCGAGTGCACGCTGCCGTTTTCGTCAGTTTGGTCGAAGTTGACCGTTTGACCCGGCTGCGGCTCCGGTACGCTCTCCGCATCCCAGTGCTCGCCATCGACATGTTGGTGAGCGTGGTGATGCGTGTGAGCACTGGGGCCGCCATTGATATTACTGAAGGCCTCAGCGTGGCTGTGCGTTCCGTACCAAACGTCTGCGAAGTAGTCGCAGTAGGTATCGATCAAAAATACAAGCGTCGCCGTCGCAAGCATGATTGCGGGGCACCAGGAATACTCATCCCAATGACCAGTCTGGCCAACGCACGATTGCCCACCGATTTCGCCATAAGCGGGGTCCATCAGGTGAATAAAAGCCGTGGCAATAATGACACCGGAGCCAAACATTTTAGCTGTAGTGTACACCATTTCCGGGATGCGCAAGCGCTTAACTCGCCGTGCAAGGAGCGGGAACAGAGTCACCGCAAGCGACGTCACGAAAATCACGAACACAGCAGAAATGCGCCCGCCAAGATGGCCGTTATAGTCGTTGTCGCCATAGTATACGCCTTGCAGTACGCAATACTTCCACGCATTTCCGGGAACCTCATCTGCGAGGGTGACATTGTCTGGACTCCAAGCTTCCCACCACTGTGACATCTTTCCTAAACTCTATTGCGGCTGGTTTTCCTCGGTTGCAACAAAAACCTCCGCCCGCGACGAATGTGTTTTATATTCACTCCCGTCAATTGGACAGGCGCCCTGCGGTACTCATTATTTATTAGATAATTTTTCCAAGCGGCTACTCAAACCTGCAGGTGCAAGCGCGACTTATTCTGAGTCTAAAAGATAGACGTTAGATATTCATTCAGGGTTCAAGATAAACACACGTAGACACTTAAAGGCTCTGCTCGTCCTGTTTAAAGCACGGCTGGGGTGATGTATATGGCCCTTAATGCCTTCATGGCCGCTCGCTCTTGGCTCAAAAATCGATGGCCGCGCGTGGTAGGGTAAGGTGTGTCGTACCATCGCCTGCAGCTATCATGCAACCCTTGCGTGGTCGGCGTCGCTGCGCTTAACGTGAAAAAGATCGAGCCTCTCGTAAGTACACTGATTGCGCCGCCACGCTGCCACGTACATTGTACAATAGTGCCTTTATTGGGAGTTAACGGCCGGGCCCAGCTGCTAACGGTAGATTATGCGTGGCGGGGACCTGCGTTTATCAACATTGAGTTACCGTTCTGCAAAGATGAAGCCGCCCCAGTGCCGTGCCACGCTCAGTTCGACAACTTTCCTACTCTGAGTACCGCATCGGGTCAGGGTCAGGGTACCTTGAGTACCGCCGTGGTTGCGCAGATGCAGGGAAGGCGTTTCGTGAGTACCGCCGCGGCCTGTCGTACTAGCCAACCCTGCTGCTAACCCCGGCTGCTAACCCCGGCTAATCAAAGATCACACTAAAAAATGTCTCGGCGGGGTGCGCGTTGCCTCGGCTGAAGAAAAGCTTGGGGGATTTGTTAGCTCATGGCTGCCGCGTATAACGCCGGGCTAAACAGGAGTAGTCTTTTGGTAGCTATGTGTGCACGAGCCATACGGGACGCAACCGCCTCAAGAAACAGTTTCTTCGTAAGCGGCTTGGGTAGGCCGTTTGTGTATCTAACTTAGGCGCACGAGAGACAGCGGCAGTGTGTTCAGCAATGACCAAATGACGTGCACACTATCGCGAGATGTGCTGAGAGAGGTCTTCAAGTGTCTCGAGCTCCGCGACTTGCTCAATGTGCAATTGTCCAGCCGGCTTTTCCGCGAATTGAGCGACCCTCTTGTTTATAGCACCGTGCATCTCATTTGGGAGGATATCGACTACATTTCGCGCGTGATAGCCTCTAACGAACGCGACTACCGCATCCAGTACGTGCGCAAGGCGTTCATCGCTCCGAGCGGGCGAGGCGAGTGGAACTCAAGCCCGAACCTGTCACTGCTTGTTTCCGAAAGCAACTTTAACCTAGCGCAGCTATGCATTTCGTGTGCCCTGCGGTCCTCGGGCTGGCTAAAGTACGTTGAGCACCCACTAGTGAGCGTCACGACGCTCGAGCTTGTGACGGCCGGCCCGTACGTGAACTACGTGTTTGACTTCGAGCACATTGCATACAACTTCCCGTGCCTCGAGTCCATAAGCCTCGGCGACTCCGTAGCCGGATTCATGATCGACGCTTCTGCGCAGGCGGCGCTGCCCCGTTTGCGCCACATCAAAGTGGAGAACTGCGAGTGGCAGTATCCGACGAGGCTGGCCGAAGCCGCGCGCCAGCTCGAGACGCTCGAGATATACATCACGCAGCATATGCACCCGTTTGCATTCTCCGAGCGCCTGCAGAACGAGGTGGCCACGCTGCCCTCCGCGCTGCAGTCGTTGACGATATGCCTCAGTGTGGGGAAACGGATCTGCTGGAACCCGTTGCAGAGATCTACGCGGTTGCCGAACCTGACGACCGCCAGCTTGCATGGATTCGATTACCGCTACCACGCCGCAGAGCCCGGCGCCGAGAAGTTCCCGCGGCTTCAGCATCTAGTAGAGACTTGAGGGGTGCTTTTTATTTATTACTTTTGAACTGTTAATTGCTTTTTCTTCGTTGATCTATGTCGATTTTACCGGTTAAACAAAAAGGCCGAAATTTCATTAAGTTTATTTTTAGCAAATAATACACTCGAATACGCCGTACAGCACCCTTTCGACTTTGCCGCGCACGAGCAGCCAGTCTTGCCGTCTCTTGAGGAACTCGACCAGTTCCTCTGTGGGAATGACGCCGTTGTATCGGCTCACGTCACTGACGGCCAAGCCGAGTTGCTTCGCGTCCTTCGTGTCCACGAGGTACAGCTGGCCTACCTGCTTGAGGGCCTCATAGTAGGGGTACAGCGTCTTCTGCTTCAGGGTCAGCATGAACGCGTAGTACGCATTGATGTCGGATATGAGGGGGACGGCGCCGTCGACACTGATTGTTTGGGCTTTAATGTGTTTTGTGATGGCCGTGAACAGCCGCATGCCGACCTCCTGTTGGAACACATCAAACAGCGTTTTCTCCGTGGAATCCTTGAGCAGCTCGAGGTGCGACTTCACCAAATCAATCACCTTCAGCGCTGCGACGGTTGGCCCCAAATTTATTTCCTGCGTAGGCGCGGGCAAATAGTCGGAGCCGAGCTGCTCCGTGACGAGCGTGAATTCGACTTGGTCCATGAGGACGTCGATGCCGCGGCTTAGTCCTTCGGCGAGCATGTCGTCGAGCACCTGCTCGAACTTGCGCTTTGCGCTCACGCTCGACGAGCCAAAGTTGCTTTTGCGCACAAGGTGCGTTGAGACCAATTCCTCCTCAAAAAACACATGCAGCATCTGCTGCACGAGGTCGCCCACGTTAACGAGTTCCGTGAACATGACGAGCGGCTCAACCACGCCTCCCTTGCGCTCGGACTCTTCAGCGCCGTCATCAGGGTCGCTCAGGGAAATAACGAGCCGACCAAATCGTTTCGGGTCGTACGCATTAAGCACCTTGATGGCCTTCTCAAATGCGTGCTTGATGTGCCGGCGACCGACTGTTTCCATGAGAGTCACGAACATGGGTTCAAATAGCCGCGCCACCTCCCTGTCGACGGTTTTGAGCCGGTGGAACGCCGCGCGGCAGCTCTCCAAAATGTTGATGACGAGCTCAAGGCTAACTAAAGACTCCATACCGCGGAATTTGGACACAAGCACGGCCGTCTGGGCTTCGAATTCCGTTTGTGGAGTGGACAAAGCCTCAGAAGCGCTCATTTCGAAGCCATCATTCGCGTCGTTCTCGTCGTCCTGCATGTTCAGCGACGATACGGCCCACTTGAACGCCGTGACGAAATTCGTCTTATCGCGCTTGCGAGGAACGCTACTCCAAATGAACCTTTCTGTCTCGGACTCGCGCTCGGACACTGAGTTTGACCACGCGTCGACCTGCTCGGCCGCGCTCGTCTCAAAATACTGCAGCTGCCGCGAGCAGAACTCGTCGACCATGTTGTCGAGAAAGTGAGTACTCAGCATTTCCTTTAGGTCGCTTTCGTGCCAGTCGTCAGAGCTTTGGAGAACATCGTTGTTTATGAGGGAGTGGCTGGCTGTGTAGACCTTTGGCACGGTGGTCAAGTATTCAAGCTCCGAAATAGCCTGCGCCAGACGCAACACTTCGGCTACGTAGTCGCTCACGAGCCGCGTGAATCTATCGAAGAACACTGACCTCATGAACTCGTGCCAGGCCGGCGGAATGCCTGAGCTCGGGTCCTGCAGGATTCTGCGCAGGCGGCTGAAGTGGCTGGCCAGGGCCTGGAAAAAGATGGCCAGCTTGCGCGAGCTGACCGTCTTCGAGCCCGAGTCGCCGTCGAACGAAAACGCCGCCTCGGCGTCCCACTCGAGGGCGTGCTTCGTGAAGTACGTGTCGACTGCCCTCTGGCGCATGTCGTCCTCGCCCAGCCGCTGCCACCACACGTTGTACGCCGCGAGCACGGGCCCGACCGAACCGTGATTCTCGAGCACATGCACAAGCTCCTCGTGCAGCTCTTCCTGCTCCTCGGCGACGACTGTTTGCAGGCCGGCCAGTTCGTCGTCTGCAACGTCGCTTGACGGCGAGAGGACGCGGCTCAGCTTCATGGCGCCCGTGAGCAGCACGGCCTTGTCGACATGGCTCAGCGCCGCCTGCCTGCCCTCAGGCGAGACGGCCTGCTTGGCGTTCGCGATGACGGGCCGCAGCAGCGTGTATGCGCGGCAGAACGTCGTGTATGCGGCATGCGGGCCGGCCGTGTAGCCGAGGTCCAGCACGTTGAAGGGCGACGCATAGTTGAGCAGATCATTCGTGTCGGCCGCACGCTCGGCAACGCCCAGCGCGCCGCAGATCGGCCTCCAAATGCCGTCCGCCGTGGCCGCGCGCCGCGCATCGCGCGATACGAGCGCCAGATTCAAGAGCGTGCCAATGTCGCAGTACGGCGCCACAAGCGTGGCGATGCTAGGCGGACTGTCTTTGTGCTCGCGCGAGGCGCGCCGCGAATCGAGCGGCGCAGGCCCGTCCGCGACGAGCGGCGCCTCGCCGCCAGGAGGGCCCAGCGCTGTGCGCGGCGCGTCGAAATCCAGCAAATCGTGAATATCCTGTGTCAGGCTGCTGCCCGGGCGCTCTGGCTCCAGTACGTCGAACGTCAAATCATCCATTCATAGAGTCCCGCGCGCCTCTCCGCGCCCGTGTCGATGCCGCGTTGTTCGCGCCCCGACATACCCTTACCTCTCGCGCAGGCGGGCCCGCGCCGCTGCCGAAGATTCGCGCATCGCGCTCGCGCGCGCACGCCATTCTGTGGCATGAGCGCCCTGCCGCGCAATTGATCGCAAACGCTGCTCGCGAGGCCTAATGCGTGACCGACAAAGAAAAAAAAAAATAAGAAAATGCACTTGGCGTTTGGCCCCAGTGCTGTTACAGAGGAGCAGGCGGCCCTCGCTTCTCACATCCCAGTAGTTAGTAATGGCCGCTGGCTGCAGAACGCGCACTCAATAGTTACTCCACAATTGGACGTATGGGCACATCGGCGCTGGCGGCGAAGTATCTGCGCATCTACAACGCGGGCAGCGGGGCTTTGTGGGGCCTTGTGCTCGTGCGCTGGCTCGTGCTCTACCCGCTTGTTGGCTCTGAGTACGTGAGCGAGGGCATCGCGCCGTTTTTGTCGTGGGTGCAGACGCTGGCCGTGCTGGAAGTCGTGCACTCCGTCGTGGGTCTTGTGCGCTCGAGCCCGATCACGGTGGCCATGCAGGTTGCGTCGCGGCTGTTCCTCATTTGGGGCGTTGTGCGCCTCTTCCCGCAGAGCGCGGCCCACCCTGCGTTCAGCACAATGGTTGTGGCCTGGTGCGTCACAGAGATGATCCGGTACCCGTACTACTGGGCGCAGGTGCGCGGCAGCGGCGGCCCCCGAAGTGGCTCGAGTGGCTGCGCTACAACCTGTTCATCGTCCTGTACCCGCTCGGCGCGTCCTCCGAGGCGTACCTCGCGTGGCGCGCGCTACCTGCAGCGAACTTCTACCATCCGAACTGGGCGCTGATTATGAAGATTGTGCTCCTCATCTACCCGCCCTCGTTCTACGTGCTCTACTCGCACATGTTCCGCATGCGTCAGAAGGTGCTTGGCCCGAAGACGCCGAGCGCGCCGCGAGCCGCCACGCCGCGAGCCGCCACGCCGGCCAACCACTAAGTGCGAAATAACTAAGTAAGTAATTGATTGTGGCCGCGCTGCTGCGGACGCCGAAAATGCGAGCGCCGACGCCTGCTTCACCCTCCGACGCAAGCGTCGAGTGCGTAGAGAGCGACGGCCACTCATGCGAATATATAGATTATGTGCGTTAGATGCTGGGCAATGAGACCGTTTTAAATGAGCTCTTCAGCGAGGCGCTCGGCAAGCGCCATCTTCTCCTCTTTTGTCATCGTTGTCGAGTCGCGCGCCTTCTGCAGCTCGGCCATGATTTCGTCAAGGTCGCGCGGCGGCTCGCGCAGCTCGCGCTGCTCGCCGGCAGAAGCGTCCGCGCCGACGCCGGCGCCAAAGTCGGCGCCGGCATCGTCGAGCGCGTCGAACAGGGCTGTGTGCACCTGTCGCTCGAGCTCGCCGAGCTGAACGACCTCGAAGCCCAAGTCCTCGTACGTGTCGGCTGTCGCACTGCTCACGTCCGTGCCGGGCTTCGGCACGGCGATGCTAATGCCGTCGCGCGCAAGCGCATTGACAAACGTGGCCACGCCCGGGTCGGCTGCCTTGTCAAAGGTGTGTATGTACAGCACAAGCGCATCGCGCACCTCCTTGGCCTCCGCGGACGAGAATTCGCTAGCCCACGCCGCAGCATCGTCGTACTCGTCGATCCACAGGCCGCACTCCGCCGTGAAATATTTGGTTGTGAAGACGTGGTTTTGGACGTGCCCGGCCAGTGACTGGCCGCGGCCCAGCTCCTTGCCCGTGAGCTTCTCAATGACCTGTCTTTGGCCCGTCTCGGGCTCGCCGGCGATGAGAATCTTCATGAGTGCCGGAGGGCCTAAACGAGACGCTCAGGTGCATACGTGCTGGAACCAACCTAGCCCTGGAGACTCCGCCACTGGCCCGCCGCTTCGGGCCGGCCTGACAATCTACGAGTGGCATTTGGGCCCCAGATATACATGCTCAATGCTTAAGCAGCTATGCAAGAACATTAGTTGTAGAGTAACTAAACAGGTCGCGCCGTGCGCGGTGCGCGGTGCGCGGTGCGCGGTGCGCGGTGTCGAGCTTCTTTCTTTTTTTTGGCACGCACCGCTGGCGAGCAGTTACAGACGACGAGCTAGCCGGCAATTGACAGTATGTGCGCAATTCTTCCGAATGCATTTGTGTATCTGCAGCTTCGTGCCTGCGCGCGGCCGCGCCCGTGCAGGACTTTGTAGGAGTCACGGCGTGCGCTCGCATGACTTCTTCACCGGCGCAAACGAACCCTTGCCTCCGTTGTTCTTCACGATGTCGAAACGGCTGGCCGACGACGACGATGCCGTGAAGTTTGTGGCCCTTGGCGGCGGCTCCGAGGTCGGGCGCTCGTGCCACATCGTGAAGTACAAGGGCAAGACGGTCATGCTCGACGCCGGCGTGCACCCGGCGTACACAGGCATCGCGTCGCTGCCGTTCTACGACGACTACGACCTCAGCGAGGTCGACGTGCTCCTCATCAGCCACTTCCACCTCGACCACGCAGCAAGCCTTCCGTACGTCATGCAGCGTACGGGGTTCAAGGGCCGCGTATTCATGACGCACCCAACGAAGGCCATCTACCGGTGGCTGCTCAGCGACTTTGTGAAGGTTAGCTCCGGGCCGGCCGAGGAGGACAACAGCGAGCTGTACTCGGACGAGGACCTGAACGAGTCGTTCAACAAGATCGAGGCCATTGACTTCTACAGCACGATGGACGTCGGCGGCATCCGCTTCACGGCGTACCACGCGGGCCACGTCCTCGGCGCGGCCATGTACCTCATTGAGATCAGCGGCCTCAAAATTCTGTTTACGGGCGACTACTCGCGAGAGGAGGACCGGCACTTGCACATTGCCGAGGTGCCGCCCGAGCGCCCGGACGTGCTCATCTGCGAGTCCACATACGGCACAGGTATGCACCAGCCGCGCGACGAGAAGGAAACGCGCTTGCTCTCGCTCATCCATTCCACCGTGAGGAGAGGCGGCCGCTGCCTGCTGCCTGTGTTTGCCCTCGGCGGCACGCAAGAGCTGCTGCTCATTCTCGAGGAATACTGGGACAAGCACCCGGATCTTGAGGGCGTGAACATCTACTACGCGTCGTCGCTGGCCCGCAAGTGCATGGCCGTGTACCAGACGTTCATCAACATGATGAACGACCATATCCGCCAGCGCTTTGCTGAGACGAAGGTGAACCCGTTCAACTTCAAGCACATCACGTCTTTGCGGTCTCTAGACCGGTTTGACGACATCGGCCCCTGCGTCATGCTGGCCAGCCCCGGCATGCTGCAGAACGGCGTGTCGCGGCAGCTGCTCGAGCGCTGGGCGCCGGACCAGCGCAACTCGCTCATCATCACGGGCTACTCTGTGGAGGGCACGATGGCGAAGCACATCATCACGGAGCCCGTGGACATCTCGTCCGTGTCGAACCCGGACGTGCGCATTCCCCGCCGCATCAACGTCGATGAAATCTCGTTTGCGGCCCACGTAGACTTCCGGCAGAACTCGGAGTTCATTGACCAGGTCGCCGCGCCGCACGTCATTCTCGTGCACGGCGAGACGACGAACATGGGCCGCCTCAAGTCGGCGCTGCTCTCGAAGTATGCGAAGCAGAAGGGCACGCACGAGGAAATTAAGGTCTACAACCCGCGGAACTGTATAGATGTTTACATTCCGTTCCAAACCCAGAAGATCGCGCGCACGGCCGGAACCCTTGCCAGTCGCGATCCTAACCCTGGCGAGTTCGTCAGCGGGCTGCTCGTGCAGAACCAGCGCGACTTTAAGCTGAGCCTTGTGACCGAGGCAGACGTCCGCGAATATACGGGCCTCGGGACCTCTGTTGTCATGGAGAGGCAGTCTGTGGTCGTGGATGCCGTGCCCGACCTCGTGCGGTACCACCTGCTGAACATGTTCGGAGACGACATGCAGGAGGACGCGCCGACGCAGTGGACAATCATGCAGAACATTGCCGTTAGATTCGAGGGCAAAAATATTTATTCCATCGAGTGGGAAGGCGGTGAGATGAGCGATATGTTTGCGGACAGCATTATTGGCGTGCTGCTGGGCGTCGACTCGTCGAAGGCCAGCGTGAAGCTGTCCACAAGCGAAGCGCATAGCCACGACGAACCCCACGCTGAAGCCCACGACGAAGCCCACGACGAAGCCCACGACGAAGCCCACGCTGAAGCCCACGCTGAGCCGCCTGCTGAGCCGCCCGCCGACGTTAAGCCCGCAAGTCAGGCACGCGTCAGCGAGGAGCTCGTCGGTGAGGATAGAGGACTCACGCGCACGGCGCAGCTGCGCTCGCTGCTTGTGCCTCACTTCGGAGACTCGTTCACCTTCGACGACGCGGCGGACCCGCCGACGGCCACTGTGGCCATTGACGGCAACGTGGCCGAAATCAACTTCGCGGACATGAGCGTCGAGTCCAGTAATAACACGCTGAAGCAGCGCGTCTTGCATATCCTCGGTCTGTGTGCGAGCATCGTCGACCCGCTAAGTGGGAAGCGCCGCGAGGACCACGAGGCCGGCCATGGCGGGCATGCGGCCGCCGCGGCGGCTCTTGCCGCGGACCAAAAAATCAAAACTGAATCCTAATGACTAGTGTAATGAGCCCCCTGCGGTGCGTAGTAGGTAATGCCTGCTTTATGACTGAATTATGTTATGGCTGTGCTCCTTTTGTTTGTAAAGTTAGACATTCTCAACAACAATGCGCTTGATCTCGTCCGTCGTCGCCGCCTTCGCGAAGATCTTCTTCGTTTCGGCCTTCATCATGGCCTTGAACTCCTGCGGCAGCACCTCCTCGTCGAAGTTAAAGTCCGGCTCCGCCTTCATGGCCTGCGACACGGCCTCGGAGAACTTCGCCGGGTGCGCTGTTGAAAGCACGATGTGCGGCACTTCCGTGCCCTTCGTCTTCTGCTCCTCGAGCGCCGCGTGCAGCCCCACGGACGTGTGGGGGTCGGCAATGTACTTCGGCGACAGCTCCTCGTACGTGAGCCGCATCGCGTTCACCGTGTCCTCGTCCGACGCGTGCTGCGAGCTGAACGTCTGCCGCGCCTTGTCGAGGACCTCGCGCGGGACCTCGAACGAGCCGCTCGACTTCAGCTGCTGCATCCACGCGTTCACAACGGCGCCGGCCTCCTCGCGGCGGCCGCCTGCGACCGTTTCAAGCGCTGCGTGCCACAGGAACCGCTCGAAGTTGCTCGACACAAGGATGTCCATGGCCGGCGACAGCGTCGCGTGGACCTCGGCGTCCTTCGCGTAGGCGCCGGACTGCAGGAAGCGGTGCAGAATGTCGTTCGAGTTCGTGCCGATGACGAGGTCCACGGGCAGACCCATCTGCCTCGCGTAGAAGCCAGCGAGAATGTCGCCGAAGTTGCCGCTTGGCACGACGAAGCGCGCGGGCTCGCCCGTGAGCCCCAGCGCAAAGTAGGCGCGGAAGTAGTACGTCATCTGAGCAAGAATGCGGGCCCAGTTGATCGAGTTCACGGCGCCGACGTGGAACTTGTCGTTGAACTCGCGGTCTCCAAACAGCGCCTTCACAATGTCCTGGCAGTCGTCAAACGTGCCCGGCACGGAGATCGTGTGCACGTTCTTGTCGAGCACGGTCGTCATCTGCTGCTCCTGGATGGGCGACACGCGGCCCGTTGGGTAAAGGATAAACACGTCCACGTCCTTCTTGTTGCGCAGGCCGTAGATGGCTGCCGAGCCCGTATCCCCCGATGTCGCGCCAATGACCGTGATCGTCTCGCGCGACGCGTCGTCAGCCGCCTTGCTCGCGTTGCGCCGCGTCAAAAAGAATTCAAATAGGTTCCCCAAAAACTGCAGCGCCACATCCTTGAACGCATACGTCGGCCCGTGGAACAGCTCCAGCACGTACAGGTTCTTCGTCTTGTTCAGCTCGCGCACGGGCGTGACCTGGCTGTGCCGGAACGTCGAGTACGACTTCGCAATGATCTCCTTCAGGTCCGCGCGCGGGATCTCACTCTCGGCAATGTACAAGGACATGATTTCGAATGCGAGGTCCTGGAAGCTGAGGTCCGCCCACTTTGTGAGGAAGTCTGCTGGCGGCTGGCTCGCCGTTTCTGGCAAATAGAGCCCTCCGTCGGGAGCTAGGCCCTCGATAATTGCATGCTCGAACGAGACCGGCTTCGCCGACGAGCGCGTCGAATAGTACTCAAACGGCATTGCTGTTTATTGCTGAATGCACGCCGTGGTCTATAGCGATGACTCTAACTGTTTTGGATTTATTCACTTTGGGCATCACGTGCAAAGGAGGAGTCCGTCGTTTTGTCGCGCTGCGCTGCACCACTGACCCACGACCCTAACGCACCCACCCTGGCGCACCGTAGCGCACCCACCGTAGCGCACCCACCGTAGCGCATCCGCCCTAGCGCACCCGCTCTAACGCACCCACCCTGGCGCACTGCCTCCGGCTACTGCCGAACAGTCCTAGACTAGACCTTAGGACCTTAGGCGCTTCTTCTCTGGCAATTAAAATAATACACTATATAGCTATGATGTCTCATGAACGGCATTCAACGAGTCGCTGAAATTCAACAACTTTACGAATGCTTGCTCAGGAAGAGGTGCAGGCTCTGGTTCAGCAAGTCGTCGCTGTAGAATGACGAGTGTCTTGCTGCCTCCTCGTTGAAACGACGGTCACAATAAATAATCTTGAGGTCGCGGGCCTGGGAAGCCACCCACTTGTCCAGGAACGTGATGGGGTCCTTGCTCAGCTCCTCGTAGAAGTCGTGCTGGTGCGCGAGCAGGTTCAGCGCCTGCACGTCCTGCATGAGAAGATCCTCGAGCTTGTTGATGGACCCCGTGTCGTGCTGCCACGAATTGAGCATCACGAGAAGCTCGCTACGCAAGGGATGATCGACCTGAATGGGCACGTCGAACGCAACGTCGCGGTTCCCTACATCTTCGCCCGGGATGACCGTGTAGTCAATTGTAATCGGCTGGCGTGGAGATAGGTGCGGCGTGAGCAGCTGCACTAGTTGCGGAAAGGGGATCTTCTCGCGCTTGAAAAGGTTGAATAGCGGCCCGTTGCATTTGATCATGCGCTTCTCGTCCACGTCCTGCAGCTTATGGTACCGAATATATTGCCACAGCGATACAACAGCGCCCGGCTTCGACTCCTCCGTTACACCAAGGATGTTCGCCAGCTGCGGCGAGAGCTTGAACTTATCGGGGTACTCCTTCAGTTGGATCTGGATCTTCGCGTGCACCGGCTCGTCTCCCGTGCGTTTCACGTCGAGTCCGTCGAAGTCTACGCGTTGCTCGGGCGGCAAACACGCCTCGTGCCACTCCACAATCTCCTCGCCGCTGTCATTAGTGTCCACCTTCTGCTGCTCTGACACGGGCGGGTTCACGCCCACGGAGCCATTCGTAGCCCCAGGCGTTTGCGCATTGGATGGTCCACTAGCAGCCGCTTCGCCAGCCGGCTGCGGCTGCTCCGCCTTAACGTCCGCATCGGTGCCTGCTTCAGCGTTTGCTTCGGCGCCTGCTTCGGCGCCTGCTTCAGCGGCCGTCTCCACTCCTTCCATCTGGTTTTCACCTACGCCAGACTCCTTAGGTACCTTTTTGAGCTCCACAATGACTGATGTGATTATGGAGCTGAACGCGCGGCTCTTGGCCGGGTCGTCGTTGACCAAGCGGCCCTCTACGCGCAGGGCCCAGTGCGGCTTGCCTCCCTCGAAGTGGAGAGGCGTTCCTCTTTGCCACTCCTGATTGAAGACGCTGCTGGACACAAAGATGCGCAGCGTCTCGTTCTTACGCATGCTGCGGCCGATCATATCCTGCAGATCAAGCCGCTTCCGCTGGACAAGCGCGTCCAGGTTCGATTCAACGTCCTGCATCCGCTGGAACAACTCGGCGTCGGGCACCTTCTCAAACACCTTGGGTTCAAGCGTCCGGTCCGTCGGCTTCCTCTTATTCTGCCACTCCATTGCTCGTCGTGGGGCCGCAGGCGTCCGATGTAGTTGATATATATTCCGTTCGGGCGAGCGGTCTTGACGATGATGATGATGACGCATCGTTTGTCACGTGTAGGTGTTGGGCCGCAGGGCCACCCACACTCTCTCTGTCTAACGGGGGGCCGCAGGAGGAAGACGCAACGCGCGTAGCGCATATGGTAATGTCGAAAGAGCTCATGTCGTCGAGCTGGAGCTGCTTAGATCCAACTTTCGCGTCCGTGTGACAGAAACTCGTCACACTTCCGACGACGATTTGTCCCGAAAGACAGTTACCATTATTATTAGATTAGCATTAAATAAAGACAGTTATCGTCTGCGAACCCCTCAGGGCGATGCGCGGAACACAATCTGTCGTTGTTGCCGGAACTGGAGCGTATCCCGACGCTCCATTACGTGCAGCGCCATGTCCAACGCGAACTTGCTGAACTCGTAGCGGCCATTGACGAACTCGCGCACCAGCGTGTTGTACGGCGTGTGCCAGCCAACTGGCAAACGCTGCTTCAGCTTCTCCTCGACCTTAGCCACCTCGTCGGAAACCTCGCGGCTGTGCACATCCTGGCCGATGGCGTTCACCGTAGACGCGTCAAACAGGCGAATGGCCTCACGTACATGCTCCTCGTTGGCAACCGGCTGGAGGTGCAGCTTCGCAATGCTCTCGGCAATGCGGACCATAGCCTCAAGCTGGCGAACCGTTACTGGCACTGAAGAGCGCACGTTCGTGTGCAGCTCTTGCTCGTGGTTAGTCTTGCGAATCGAGACAAAGTGAGAAACTAGCAGCTCGGCGGCGGCTGGAGACAGGCGCGGTGCGCACTTAGCGCGGCAGTACTCGATGTAGCGCTGCATCTTAGACAGCGGGATTTCGCCTTCCTCGTCGATTTGCATGGCGTGGCCGGGCTGACCGCCATGCAGCTGCGTGTTCAGAACGTGGCGCGCGATGCTGCGGTCTCGCTCGCGATTGTGGTCGTCTTTGATGATGAAGATCATGTCGAACCGCGACAGAATCGTCGTTTGGAAGTCGATGTTCTCACCGGGGCTCTTGAGGTCATCATAGCGGCCGAACAACGGGTTCGCCGCCGCAAGCACACTCGTCCGCGAGTTCAGCACGGTCGTGATTCCGGCCTTGGCGATCGAAATTGTTTGCTGCTCCATGGCCTCATGGATGGCCACACGGTCCTCCTCGCGCATCTTGTCGAACTCATCGATGCACACAACTCCGCCATCAGCCAGCACCATGGCGCCGCCCTCAAGGTAGAAGTCGCGCGATGTGGGATCGCGCTGCACGGACGCGGTGAGACCGGCGGCCGACGAGCCCTTTCCGGAAGTGTAAATGGCAATCGGAGCAACCTTCTCCACGAACTTCAGAATCTGCGACTTCGCCGTGCCGGGGTCACCCAGCAGGAGCACGTTGATGTCTCCCCTAAGGCGGATGTTGTCCGGCAGAAGTCTTCTTGAGCCGCCCAACAGCAAGCAGGCGATGGCCTTCTTGATGTCCTCGTGCCCATAGATGCTGGGGGCGATGCTGTTCGCGAAGACATCGAGCAAGTTCGGCGTTCGAGACATGCTCAAAAACTCTTCCTCTTCCTCCTCCGTAAATCGTGCATTTTCCCGCGTCTGCTGGCCCGTGCTCAACGATAACCCCACAACGCGAATATACGGGTTCCGGATAGCGACGGCTCCAGGTGCCTTCACGCGGTTCTGGTAAATTGAGTAAATGCCAAGAATGGTTGCACGCATGCCAGGAATCGCCTGGTTCGTTAGGGTGCGGTCCAGAGTAAGCAGAATGTTACGCGGCAACTCACCAACCGGAACGTCTTCGGGGCTCTCTTGCAGCTTCAGCACCTGCTGATCAACGAAGCGGGACTTGTCGTGCACGACTACGTACGGGTTCGGCGGGCACTCGTTTCCGCGGCCAGTCACTGTCTGCGACTGGCACTTCGTTGGAATCTGCATGCCGCCAAAGCCGCTGCTGACCTCGATGCGCATCATATGCCGGCAGTTGCGGCACATAATTTGCAGGCTCGTGGCCTTCGACGACAGCGGCGACGCGCTGATCACAATGCCGGGAATGCGCACGAGCTTCGTGATGTAGCTTGCATTCAGTTGTCTAATCGACGTCGTGTTCCGCGACGATCTCAGAATGATTTGGATGCCCGCCGGGATTATGCGCGGCATATTGTCACCGCCGACCGCATCGGCCTGCACCGTGGACGCGCCAGCCGCCGCAACTCGCGTGCTCTCGTCGGTGGAGCCGGCCGGGCCCTGCACCTCGTCATTGAATGCAAACACGATGCGCTTCGCGACGTTCAGGGCGGCGCGTTCGAACAGGGGCAAAATCTCCGCGGGCTCCTCGGCGATGCGGTTGCCAAGCTCCTCGTCGTACGTGATAACGTGTGCGACGTCTACATCGAGGGCATACTTTCGCACCAGCACGTTTTCGCGCAGCTGGTCACGGTAAATGTAGGTATTCCCCGTGTAAAACCCGAGGATGAAGCTGCGGAAGCGGTTCTCGACCTCAGAGAAGGGGGCCCCCTCCGTGCTCTCCTGGTCGTCGCGGCCAGGCAGTCCAACACTGGTCGTGAAGATCCGCGGCTGGTCGAAAGACATCGAATCGCTTTTGTACTGCCCGTGGGTGTGGTGTGTAAACTAGAGTCGCAGATGCAGATCCCCTAATTAAGGGCGCTCTAGGGTTTTGTTTAATGGGCGTCCCAAACTGGTAACGACGCGTTCGATTAAAAGCCAAGCCGCCGGGGATTAGGCGCTTCGTGGTAGCAGTATAGCGGGTGCGACGCGTGAGGGAAACGCGCAGGCGCGAATTTCGTCGGCCGAACCCTGGCCCTCGTAAATACCCGGCGATCGCGAAGTTGCAGCCACAAACACCAAAACCTTGCTCACTAACCGGCTCCGTTTGCCACCCACGGGGAATTGTAAACAGACGACACGCACATGTCTTTACAGTCGCCTGAGAGTTTCGAGCACATCGCTGACGAGGAGGCCGGCGTCTTCCCGCGCCAGGCGCTCGTGGACGAGCTCGAGGGCAACGGCGTTAGTGCTGGCGATATCCGCAAGCTGAAGGAGGCAAACTTCCATACCGTGGCCTCAGTTGCCTTTGCGACGCAGCGGAACATCACATCTGTGAAGGGCATCTCCGAGGCCAAGGCTCTGAAGCTGCAGGAGGCGGCCTACGCGCTTGTTCCCATGGGCTTCACGACGGCGGCCGAGACGTTCACGCGTCAAGAGCAGCTCCTTACCATCACAACCGGATCAAAGTCGTTGGACGCCATTCTTCACGGCGGCATCGAGACGGGCTCGCTTACCGAGATCTACGGCGAGTTCCGCACGGGCAAGTCGCAGCTCTGCCACCAGTTGGCCGTGACCTGTCAGCTACCGATGGACATGGGCGGTGGCGAGGGCCGCTGTCTTTACATCGACACGGAGGCCACGTTCCGCGCCGATCGTATTCGGTCAATTGCACTTCGCTACGGGCTGGACCCAGAAGACGCCATGAAGCAGATCGCTTACGCTCACTCCTACAATAGTGATCATCTGTTGAAGCTCATTGATATGGCTCCGCAGATGATGTCGCAGACCCGGTTTGCCATCATCATCGTGGACTCCATCATGGCCCAGCTACGCACGGACTACAGTGGGCGTGGCGAGCTGAGCGCGCGCCAGACCCATTTGGCCACTCTGCTTCGCAAGCTGCGGAACCTGGCCGACGAATTTGGAGTGGCTGTCGTGTACACAAACCAAGTTGTCGCGCAGGTCGATGGCATGAGCTTCGCGCCGGACCCCAAGAAACCGATTGGTGGTAATATCATGGCCCACTCGTCTACAACCCGCCTGCAGTTCCGCAAGGGTCGTGCGGAACAGCGCATCTGCAAGATCTGCGACTCGCCTTGTTTGCCTGAGAGCGAGTGCCAGTTCGGTATCTACGAAGAAGGTATCGACGACCCGCATGAGAAGGAGGCTGTGGATCTCGATAACTAAACCTCGTAATCGCAGCTCTTTCGCTTTATTCTTTTTATTCTTTTTAATAATAGTTAATTTAACATAATCCATTCGCTAGCTTTATAGGTCTCTCCATCCACTCGCTCTGCTCGCTAGTGGACACCGTGCGTTGGCTAATCATTACGCACACGATTGTGCAAACCATGAGGAGGAGAGCGTGCGGCCCGCCGTTAAGAAGAAGAAAATTAAAATCAGAGTAAATTTGGAGAAGCCATAATAATGAAATACCGATATATCTATATGCTAAGATGCGATGGGCTACATTCAAATGCTATCTCTTCGGCGCTGGAAGCGCCTTGACGGCGTCGTTGAATTCGCGAATCTCAATTGCACACGTTATTTCGCGACAAAGCTCGCGCCGCTGGTTCGCGGGTAGTTTCGGCATGAATTCGACGCCAACAGAACGCTCAATGGCATCAATGGGAACCTTAAACGACTCGAGAGGCACCGAATTGTTGATGGGTTCGTTCGGAAGCACAAATGCGCCCACAGCAACGCCATCTCGCGGCAAGCTCGGACTGATTGGACTCTCGCCAATCAAGATCTTGAAGAAATGCGTGGGAACGGCAATGCTGGGCGGGTTCCCAATCACTTCGTATTTAACGACCCACTTGTTCGTGGCCGGGTCCTTGCGAGGCAGGTAAAGAGGTCCAGTAACAACCCGCACAGAGTTGTACTTGTTCGTCAAGTTTCGCGCAAACCTCTCGAAATGCGCCCAGTAGTCGCGGTTGAACCCCTCTCCGACCTGCGGAGCCATGTTCGTGAGGTAAAACGTCTCATCCATGGCCTGCTGCGAGAACTTCGCGTCTGCTGCAGGCGCTTGATGGCCCCTGTCGTATCCACTGCGGAAATAGTCGGCAAGACGCGCCCGGAATGGGACCGGGATCTGCGTGTCCTCCATGAAATGCGAGTTCGAGCGATCACCATCGTTGATGTTACGCGTCTGCGCAGTGAGGTGCTCAATAACCCACGACGGGTTGCGCATAGCTCTATTATAGCAGCTCACGAACTCCTGACGAGTCTCGATATCATGAATAGGAATCGGATAGCCATAGCGACCAAAGTATCCTGTGGGGTTCACGCCGGACAAGGCGGGGTTCACAGCACGCGCAGGCTGCGTTACTGGCACCGCTGGTGCAGTCTGAGGTGGCGAAGTCACAACTTGCGGGTCTTTCTTACCGGAACCGCCGAACCACATGTTGAAAAACAAAAAGAATCCGAATTCTGGCGAGACGTGTTGGTGGAGGGTAAGGTCAAAGAAAGGACTTGAGTGCGTGTCTTCGAAAACAACCGAGAGCAGCTCCCTCATCGCGAGGGCTCAGTAGAACTCTAACTCTGTTGACAGTGGCACCTCAAACGATCAATCAATGCAGTTTTATATTTACGCTCAAAAATAGCCCGCGCGCCGCCATAGACTTACATACATAGGGACCCATTCAGACAAACGATTTGAGTGTAATTTCCCCTTCATCGTCCTCCTCCTCATCGTCCGAGCTAGCCACATCTTCCGTCGAAGGCTGCACTAACAGCTGCTGCAGAACTGCGCGGTCAATGGTCATGCTAAGTACTGTCTGCTTAAAAGCTGCAGGATGGGCAGCCACGAGCTGCAGTAGCTTTTGACGCGCATAAGCTGTGCGCTGGCTTTCCCTTAGCCACTTGTCATCGGCCTCAAGATGGATTAGAGTCGGAATCACGAATGCAAACGTTTCAGTCGTGCCACTCGCCGCTGCGTAGGTGGTAAGCGCGTCGCACGCTCCCTTCGGCAATGCCGAACCAACCTTACCAGCAGAGCTGGTTAGCACAACCAGGGCCGGCAAGCTTGCATACGCAAGCGACTTGCCAGCAGCTGATGTTGAGCAAACATTGAGCACGGCGTTGATACAGCGTACTGCTATGGCCGCCTCTTTCTCTGTAGAGTCATCGACTTCGTCGGCATCGATCAGGGCCGTGATCGCACTCGCGGCTCGCGTACCGAACCTCAGAATCTCCTGCAAAGCTGCGGGGCTATCAAGGCTCTTGTAATTTGTGCAGACAATGGCAGTGCTTATTAGCAGGGACTCGGCAGTTGACTGCACATTGACGGCGCGCCTTAGCGAGAAGGTTAATGCATCTACAATGAACGCGATACCACGATGCTCAACCTGTGCCGCCAGAATCTCCAGTAGCCTCTTGAAGCTTGGAGCAGCAACAGCCGGCTCGTAGTGGTTGACTTCCTCAAAGATCTTCAGCAGACATATCCACAAATCAGTCTGGATGATCTCGCGAAATACTTGGGCAATGTCAATGAGGGCATCTATCGTATGCTTCAGCAGTTCAAGTTGCTCGTCAACAAGCTTGTTCGCGTGGCGTTGGACAGACTGGGGGTCAAACAGCTGCGGGAAAAGGTGCCGCAGGGGCAACATAGCTACTTTCAAAATGTCAATAAGAAAGTCGACACTCTCGTCAGTCTCAACTTGTCCCGTTGCCAAGTTTCTCGCAATACTGATAACAGATGTCTGCTCCTCTGGCGTGCCTATCAGCATAGCGCGATACAAAATCGCGATAGTCTCCTCGAATATACCACCCAGGCCGTGTAGAACCGTCGCGCTGAGTGATGGAACAAGTATTTTCTCCAGTGTTTGCAAGATAGCGAGCCTATCGCCCGGGCCCCGAGAATGACTCGAAAACAGCCTCTGCGTCTCATAACTATGCAAATTCGACGGCATTGCCGCCAAATTAGCTGCTGAGGTAAAGTGGCCACGTAGGCGAGATGACGACTTCGAAGACACATGAAGAGACTCCATGAGTGCCTCGAGACAGAGTCCGCACAACATCATGTTGAAATCTGCCTCTGAAATGGGCAAGTCTCCACCCATATCATCAATTGAACTCGATGTGGCCAGTGCGCTGATGATGTCAAGGCGCGAAGACTTGTAAACCGGCATCAAAAGCAGGCGAAGTTGGTTCGTCTTCATTTGGTCTACCGACAAAGTTAGGGATGTCAGACTCCACTCGTCCTCACCAGATAAGGTGTGTGCACCATAGTCTCGCAAGGTGTCAATCCACAAAGGCACCAGTACAGAGTTGAGAGGCTGCACGATCTCGCTCAAGTGCGGCTTGGAGACTGCTTCGATCTCAATCTGAGCCCAAACGCGGAGTACAGCGATCTTTAGAACAGAGGCCGCATCTGGACTCAGATCCATGGCACCCAGCTTGAATCCATCTTGCGAGTTGATTGACATCAAAGCCTTCGAAAGCGTCTTTATAGGTCGCATGAGCTTTTCTTTTGTCTTAACAACGCTAGAGCTCAGAAAAGTTCCGCATGTCTGTAAGGCCGCCAAAGCCAGGGCTGGCGAGCTTTCTTTCCCAAACGCGGGAGACAACGCACTTATTATTTGAACCTGAAATTGCTCAAGTAACGAAATTTGAGGAAAATCAGGGTCGTTCTGATCACCGAGCAGATAGATTAGTTCATTCAGCAGAGCCAAGCCGGCGTATTGCATAGGCACGACCTGCGATGTGGCAGCAGAAAATGATATCTTTACGATATCCCCAACTGAACGGGTTGTGCTAGAGTGCGAGCGGTCTTCGGGCTCTTTTGCGGCAAGATCAATGCGCAGTAGCGAAAGAAGAAGCTCAAGAGCAAACACGCGCGCCTCCCAGACGAACTGTTCGGTGCTTGCCTCGTCAACTTGGGCGCCTAGAGAAACGTCCTCGTCAGCTGCGACCGCACCAGGACCAGTGACTGAATCAGGATTCTCATCTTGAGAAGTTTCCGTCGCTGCTTTGGTCGGCTTCAATGCTGCTTCTAGGCGGTCCGTGAAGAAATAACGAGGCTTCATTACCACCGCTTGGAGCCGTTTAATCCAACTCGCCGTTTCGTGCGCGTCGCGGCTAGTCTGCTCCATCCAAGTGGTAAACAATAAGCGCAGAGACTCATTTTGCGGCTGCCAATCGAGCAATAGCCATAGCGCCTCCTCCAGGCCATTTCCTGCTATCGCGAGAATTGACCGGGCAGAAAGCCGCATCAACATTAGCAAGCCATTGATCATGGCATTGACTTCAACCTTAGAAGCGTTTTGGTCCATAGCAATATCTCGCCACTTGCGGATAATCAACACCCAGTTGACGCCTTGACGCGCGTAATAGTACAGCTCAATGAAGCTTTTCCAAGCAATTGCACGTACTTCAGGATGAGGTGAATGCCTCGTTTGGTCCGCCAATCTGACGAGGTTATGCAAGTTTGTCTCTTGAGCTGGGCTTGAGAGATCCGGACCTAGGCCGGAAACCAAGACTGTTAAGGTCAATGCAACCTCAACCTCAAACGCCAAGCTGTTGTTATGACTCTCCAGCAAGTAGATTGGGCTCACCGTTTTCAAGACGAGTTTCACGAAGCGCTGGTCTACCAAGTCACTAGTTGTGAGTGTGTGCCGCAGACTCTTAAGCACAGCAAGATGTACTTCAACATTTGGATCTGCGGCCAGCGGCATCAGAACTTTATATACCGCCTCCAGAAGCGAGGACTGCGGTCGTTCGCCTGCGACATAACCAAGCGCCAAGATGTTACCGCTCCGAGCCGACGCGTTGCTATTGTTCCTCACTACAGAGTCAATGATTTCCTTGACGAACGAGGTGAATATTTGAGCTGAGGAGGAGCCAACGCTCTTGGCCAGACTTCCCGCGCTTTCTGCAGCAAGTTCACGGACCTGAGGGTCCTCATTCAGAAGAAGCCGCTTGATTATTGCCACAACCACCTTAATTTCACGCTCCTCGGCAGTGATTGGACCAGAAAGGGTCTGGCTGAGAAGCTTTGCCACGTTGTAGACGACGGCGAACTTGCGGGGCGATTTCATACCAGACGCGTTTTCTGTGTTCGCAAGTACGGCGTCCAATACGCTCTCCTGGATTCTCTGAGGCTGCAAGGGAAGGAGTTTGGATGAAACGGCGATCGCGGAGTCGACTATCGTGGTGAAGATGTCAAGAGGCAATGCTTGATTCCCGTCCGTGCGGAGGAGGAAAAAGTCCAGATCGTGTGTTATGGTTCCGCCGCGCTGATTTGTGCCAGCCAAACCGAACTCCACGGCCGCCTCTGGTTCGTATATCATTTGGTAGTCGAACGGCCCCGACGAGCCCGAGCTTGAGCCCGAATGCGTAGCTCCCGCACTAGGCGTACCAGAGCGTGACGTGGCTGGTGACATTGCTGAAGGGATTTCGACACCCACGTCTTTTGAATAAGCCGATGGGCTAGAGATGTATGCCACGTACTTCATCAAAAGGCTCGATGGGTATATGTCTGAGCGCTCTACCTGTAGAAGCAGCTCATAGCACTGTAACAAACGGCGACGCATAGGCTGGTCTGGTTGGCGCATTTCTGATGCCGACCAGACGCCGTGCAGGATTTTGCCAATGCGTTTTGCCACATCCGTCGTCAGAAGGGAACGGTTGTGGGTCATGAATGCAGCCAGAGCTGTTAGTGCACGCTCGATGAATGGCTGCCACTGACAGGCATCGGCAGACAGGTGTGACTCCCACATGAGAAGAAACTGCGGCATATGAGGTCGCATGACACTAGGTCCTAAGGCCATTAATCCAGAGAAAAGAGTCCAGGCTATCGAGTAGCTCGCAAAGTCCTCGCGGCGTTTGACGAGGTCAGCGCCAACTAGGAGTACCTGAGCATTAAGCTCTACAGCACCATACAGGGGAAAGTGACGGCTCTCAGCTACCATAGTGCTGAGCACGTATGCAAGTGCATGACGCTGGCGTGCCGGCGCACTCTCCGCCTCTAGTTGCTTCAAGCACATCTGAATGGTGGGGATGAGCAGCGAAGGCGCATTGCGGACAACTATGACGAGACAGTTCACTATCTCTGCCAGGGCAGCAGGCCCGGCGATGTTAGCACCCATATTGTTCAGCACTAGACCCAATGAGGCTTGGTGCACTGGATCAGCCACCGGCAGTACAGCCCCGCCGAGCAAAGAAACCACGCCGCTAAGACAGGACAACGTAGAGGCAATTTGTGGACGCTGAGTGATAAGCTGTTTTGTCTTTAGTTTTTGCTTGAGCACAGCGGGCGCTTGCGCGGCCATTCCCAGCAGCCGCAACAGCACGCCAAGAGCATCCAGGCGGGCTCGCTCGCTCACGAGCTTGCGGCTGAGCAGAATGTCCACCACGAGTCTGTGAGCAAGCTTTGTGTCCAGTTGCAGAAGTAAAGCAGCCATCCACTCATTGAACTCGCTGAGTAGGGCTTGACCTCCGGATTGCTGCTCCAGCAAAAATATCAGCAGCGAAACATATCCGTGTGCGCGGGAAAGATAGGTCTGCTCGCTAGTGTCTCGCGCGACAGTGTTTTTGATGCTAAGTGTCACAACAGACTCCAGCTCATGGCGGAATCCTGTTGAGGAATGGTTCAAAAGAGCAGTACCGTAGCAACGCGCTGCGGCATCACGGACGTTCGCATACGGCGAGGAGATGCCGTACTTGCTGAATAGCGTATGGAGTGAGTCTCTCTTCTTACCCAGAGACCGACCGGCAGGAATCTTCAGCACAGCAGCGAGCAGATCAAAGGCACGACATACACCCTCGGCATCGACTTCGGAATCGTCGGCGCTCTCGATGAAAGACCGTGCGAGTTTTGTTGCGGTCTTCGCAGTTGTCTCATCGACACTGGACGCTGCGGATTGGCCTAATGTCCACAGAAGCGTGTTGCGGTATCTTGCTACGGCCGGATCGGATGGGATGACCTTAAAGGAGTCCGTACAGATAACGAACACGTTAGCCGTCATTTGCCGCATGTGAATGCGCGTGTACTGCGAGAGAAAGCCAAGGCCAGAAATTGCAAGGTGCTTCATCGGATTGTAGCGGAACGACTGCTTTGCGTCAACGACGCGGATAAGCAGGCCCAACAGGTCCAGCAACACATTCTCGCTTCCCGGCTGCTCATAGATTGCCTCAATAAGCGATCCCAGCGCCCTTCGTGTGGCATGCGACTGCGACTCGGGGTTCCGCACTGCCAGCAGTCGGAGCACAAGTTTCAGCACGTCGTATACCTCCGCAGCACTATTTGGCGTGGATCTGACATACATCGACGCGTCACAGAGCCATCTGAACACCTCCGTGGGCAGCTTATCGGCCCGCGTACTCTCGTCGAATTTCGGAACGCCCATGGTGGCCTTGTTTGGTCCGGTTTTGGCGGCCCGTGAGGTAGTGTTCGGCGGTGTTGTTTACGTTTGTGCTGCGACCAACCCCTCGGAGGGCTGCGCGGTCGTGCGTTCGCTGGAGACACATGATACTGTTCGTACCCGCTAGTGACTACCTGTTAATGCTTATGTGCGCGGCACGAATGGGGGCAGCAGGGTTTACGCGCCAGTTCGACTTGACTCTACCCCACACCTTTTTACGTACGCGACGACGGTTTGGACCACCACCCAGAGCCCAACTGCACGCGTGAACCGGCAACGAGCACGGAAGAACTGATTTAAAGGAGTCTGTATTGACGGGGACTTCTGCGTTGGTGCCTTGACTCATTGTCGCTAACCCAAGGACCTGCGTAACAGAAAGCGTTCAAGGACCTTTGTTCAGCGCCAAACACGGCTCCCAAAAGCCACTAACTCCTAGGTTTATTACAACAAGACCCTCTTGATTGCGACTCTGGTATGCAGCGGCAGATTAAGGCCTGCACGCACTGCCGCCAGCACAAGGTGCGCTGTGACGCGTCGACGACGTATCCTAAGCCCTGCTCGCGGTGTGTAAAGTTTGACCTCCAGTGCAGCGTTGACCAGCACTTCAAACCGCGCAAAGGCGGTCAAGTCGAGCTGCTTAGGGAACACCTTGCCAAGATGCAGGAGCAGCTTGACCACCTAAACCAAAATCCAAATCGCACGTCGACGTCGCCGCTTCCGGCAAGCGACGAGCCACCGCACAAGAAATTTAAGCAGGACCTTCCCGCTGTGAGCAAAGACCAGCCTCATGAGCAAGCTGACGACGACCACGAGGCAGAGGTTCAGCAGATTAAGGCCAATGTTGCAGAGCGGATGGCCGCGGGCGGCCGTCTCCCGCCTGCACAGGGCCCGTTTACTCTGGAGACACTCACGATCGACTCGGCCAAGGCCTCTAAGTTGCACGACATCTTCATGGAGGATTACTGGCCTCACATCCCCATCTTCGAAAGCAGCAGCGCCGGTGAGCTATACGCGCGAAGCGAACTACTTTTTTGGGCAGTCATGACGACAGCCGCGCTCTCCGAACCAACCTCGAAACTGTACCTATCATGCGTGGGCCCGCTCAAGCGGCTCGTTGCTAGCAAATGTCTACTTGAGACCACACGGTCGAGCAGCGTCGTACAGGCTCTCCTTGTTTTGTCAACTTGGCCCTTACCATCTGAGAAGATGCTCGAGGACGTTAGCCCTCGCTACCTGTCGCTAGCACATAGTCTGGCGTTGCAGCTTGGAATGCATCGTGGGAAGTTCATTTATGAGTTTTCCCGTAACCAGCAACTGATGCCGAACGCTGTGAAGTGGCGCTCGAGGACATGGGTTCAGTTGTTCATTAATCAACAGCTCATATCCGCTTCCTCAGGCCTCCCGGCCAGCATGCCTGTGGACTATATCATCGACCACGTTATGAGGAATGAGCTGGCTCCTCAGCTGCCTCGTCGAACTGTTGCCATGGTAAAGCTCACCGTGTTTTATACGAAAATGATGGCGATCATGGGAAGCAATCTCAAATCCGAGGACGGCCTGGCCGACCCGAATTCTAGATGCCCGCTTTTACTGATCCTGCGATCAGATTTAGAGGCCTTGTTTAAGCCAGAACCAGACTTCGACGACCCTGTGGTTCAAATCGGCTACCTTTACCTTCGCTGTACACTGGACAGTTTCGCCTTTTTGCCTGAGACGCCGATGACCCAGCAAACGGAGTTTATTGCCGACGCGCATCAAACTTGCACACGCATCGTCACACTTGTGCGTCAACTCGTCGGGGACCGCCGCATCATGGAGTTCCCGGCACTCATTCGGCAAGCTAGTTCTTTTAGTGCTTTGCTTCTGTTTCGCCTTCAACTGCTGCCACAGCTTCCTGAGGGGTACGTCACGAGTGCCAGAGAGTCTGTTGTTACAATCCACAGACTGTACAGAAACATTTCGCCAAGCTGGCTTGAGCCGAACGTGACGAATGATATTTCTCGTATCGCCAAGATTCTGGAAAGCCTGAATCACGTCGTCATCACCCGGCCCGAAATGCTGAGCTCGCGCAGAATCATGAAACATATGCGCTCGCACTTGACATTCTCACTGTTTTACGAGCTTGTTCATATTATCCACGAAGCACGGCGTCGAAACACGATGAAGGCGAACAATATTGAGGACGCCGACACAGATCCAACGACTTACACGTCAAATGTCTCAGATCCGGGGCGCAGCCGAGAGAACTCACAGACACCTGATGGTAAGGGGACTCACAGCTCCTTAAGTCCCTTGAATGGGGGAATGCACAGCATGATCCAGGGCCACGAGAATGCGAGGGTCCGCGGCATGCATCCATTGCCGCTGTTTAACAAAATCAGCTCCGACTCGTATTTCTCGAGCACTGTGGTCTCGCCCAACGGAACAACGCTTACAACACTAGTGCCTGCCGACGGCCCTGAGCCTCGCATTCCGCAGTTGCCCGACCAAGCGAACCTGCTGCCGGTGCAGGAAGGCAGCGTCCACGGCGCATCGAACAACGTCGGTGCTGGACCGAACATGGGCAATGCGACCTCCGTGGATGCAAGCACTACCGCGGCGGCTGTGAGCGCGCCGTTTATAGCGAACTCAGACGGGCGGCAAGTACCACCGCCAGTGGACTACCTTGCATCATACAATGCGAATAGCAGGACGGCCAGCGTGCCCGACGAGGCGCCAGAGACGAACATAGATCATATGTTGGAGGGCCTTGACTGGATGAACACGGAAGGTGACGACTTCTTGGGCTGGATGCTACCCCGTAATGACTAGCTTATCTCAAATGAGGAAGGTCCCCAACAAACAAAACACGGCTATCGTTGAAGGCATCTCATTCCTACCACTCTATGCTAACTACGTTACTTCTGGGCATTATCATTATCATCATCATCGAAACCCTGGCTGCGCGGCGCTTGTGCACTGTCACGGTCGTGGCTGCTGGCATGGCCGTCGCCTCCGTCACCGCTGTCATTGTACTCCATGCTGCCAGAACCCACGCTATTGCGGGAGTCACTGGCTTGACCAGTGTCAGACTTGTGATGAGCGGCTGGCGAAGTAGTATCCGAAGGGGGCGGCGGTATGAGGCTCGCGAGGTCGTCGATTTGCAAAACGCTGTGGCCGCTGAACTCGGGCTCCTCGGACACGGAGGGACTCAAAATCGGCACAGCAACCGTGGGACTCTCCTTCAGCGCTGACGTCTGTCTTTGCCGGACCTGGTTCTTGGCCGTCCGTGTATTCGTGTTCTTTTGCGTGATCCAGATGATGGACGCAGCGATCACGGCAATGGCGGCGAGACTGCGGCGCGTAATCTGCCAGCGCAAGTTCTCGATTTCAGACTTGAGTTCCGAATTCAGGCGCGTGGCGATTTTATTGTTCAGATCCTGGATCTTCAGCTGAATCACATTCTCCTCAGCGCGCGCCGAATTCTTACGTTCGTGGACCTCTATGTCCAAGTCTGATTTCAGAAGGCTTGTGATCTCTGTGGCCTCGTGCTCAAGAATCTCGACGTCGCGCTGCAGCCGAGCCAGGCCCGAGCGGTACGCTGTGGATTGCACCTGGCGCGAGTTCTGGATCTCGTTCCTTACCTCTGACGAGGCAGCATCGAAAAGGTATGCTTCGTTAGCCCCCGCCGCGATAGGAACCGACCGCTTTTTAGTGGTTTGAACTAGATCGTCAATAAGCTCTAGCATGGTGCGCATCACGACCTCGGCTTGGCCGGGCGTCAGTCCCGCAGACCTAAGCTCCGTGTAAACTTCCTGCGTGTCGAAGAGATGGCTAGATTGCTGGTGCGACCTCCCAATCACTGGCCGTGAGCTTACGTCGATAGCCGCGACAAGGGGCACGGACTTCTCTGCAGCAAGCGCACCATTTTGGCTACTAGCATCGGCCTTGTCCTTGTCAGAGCGCTCTTTTTGCAACGAAGACATGTCGAAGCCCAGTGTTTTCAAAAGCGCATTCGTGCGATCGTCCATCATCTCCTCAAAACCGTCCTGGTCACGCTGCTGCGGCAAGATTGGCTCAATCAGTTTGCCATTCGAAACCGCAGACATCGAGTGGAAAGACACCGCTGTTAATGGGGCTGCCAAATTCACTCTATACGTAGACCGGCTAGGCCAGAGATTCACACAACCATGCGTTATAGCTCGCGCTCGCGCTCTCAGCATTCGCGCCAGTACTCTCGGTTGATGGCGACTCACCCCCCCACACAGTGCTACTCAACTGCTAGGGTCTTCCGCCGCTTATGGGAGAGCTCGAGTGTTAACCGTTTTCTGTTGCTTGCCAGTTGTCACGTGCCAACATCAGGTGGTAGCTCGGGACATATTAAATAAGCTGCTGAAGAGGGCATCTATTGCCGTTGACTTTTACACGTCACGGGGTGTTAAGCCACCATCACTGGATTAGTAACTAAATGTGCCGTACACTGATGGAGCCCGTGGTTGATTGAGTGTATGATCAAAGTACGACATGCGAGTTTGATGTGATCAAAAAAAACTTGCGTCGCGGTCGCAGGCAGTTATACACCGCACGGGGCAGTTCAATGTGGCTATACCACCAACAGTTGGCAATTATTTGCGCTGTCCCCTCCCCTGAAAACAGGGGGTCAAAACTAACCCCGACCTCCCGCGTGGTGCCGCTGTGCGCACCCCTTGCGTCATAATCATCGTTGCTGCTGGTGCGGGCTCAAGCAGCACATGCGGCTAGTACGCATGTGGCTATGGCTCTAATGCTAATAGAACGCGGGTGATGGCTCGTTTGTGATGTCATGGTGGCCCCACCCTTGCCCCAGAGGCATACGCCTCCTGCAGCTTATGCGGAGCTTAAAAGTTGCGACGTTTAATCACCCTACATTCCGCGCTTGCTCGGAGGCTCAGCATGTATAACACGCAGATTCCGGGGCAACAGAACTCTGGACCTGAGATTTTAGGTCTCCGAAGCGAATAAATGCTGCAAGGCCCAACCAAGTGCATCCCGTTTCAGCGGGCTCTATATCCGGGAGCGGGTGGGGTTGGAATTTGGGAATTCCGTAAGTATATGTAAGACGCAATGCGAGATTTCGTGGCCTAGCCCTTGAAACCAAGAGTAACGCGACCGTACCTGCAAAAGATGCGACCCTAAACTCAGAGTCATGCAGAGTCGTCGCTAACTTTGTACGCTTAGCCGCGCGATCGGCGATTCATAAAAGTCGAGCAGGCTTTTTCTAGTTTCTTTTGGACGCGAAACAGCAAGATCACCTATGTCATCGTCGTCCGATAGTAGTAGCGGCAGTGTCCAGACTGTCGTGACCTCCTTGGTTGCAAACGGCGCAATCTTCTTAGTGTTTATTGGCGTCTTTATTCTCCTACGGCCTCGGCACCAGCAATTCTACGATAAACGCGTCTATGCTGGCGGCGTGGCCCCCAATGACAGGCCACAGCCCCTTGAGAAGGGTTACTTCCGGTGGTTCATCGACCTCGCGACGCGACCGGACCGCGACATCATCAGGGATGCGGGTCTTGATGGTTACTTCTTCCTGCGCTACTTGCGCTTCCTCTTCTACATTGCTGTGCTTGGCATGGTCGTCCTGATGCCGATCCTTCTTCCTGTCAACGCGACAAATGGCCACAATTATTCCGGATTCGACTTGCTCGCCTATGGTAACATCACGAACTCGAACCGATACTACGCTCATGTGTTCCTAAGCTGGATCTTTTTTGGTCTTACGCTGTTTTTCATCTACCGCGAGTCCCTGTTCTACGTCGCAACGCGTCAGGCAGTCCTGACGAGCGACTCTCAGAAGTACCTGCTGTCCAACCGCACAGTGCTTATCAATGACATTCCTAAACAGTACCTCGACGAGGAGTATCTGCGCAGTGTCTTCACTGGTGTGAAGCATGTCTTCCTGAGTCGTAATGCGGAAAAGCTGCAGGATGCTGTGAGCAAACGGACAAAGCTGGCCTCGAAAGTCGAAGGGACCGAAAACTCGATGCTGAAGAAGGCCATGAAGAAGCGCCTGAAGGCAGAAAAGAAAGGCAAGGTGTCTGTAGACGACCGCGAAGACTTGGATGTCTACATCAAGAAGCCTCCCACTCACAGACTAGGCCTGTTTGGTGGGAAGTTTCCTTTCTTCGGCAAGAAGGTCCAGACCATTCCTTACGCAAAGGAGCAGTATCCGGATCTCAACAGTGAAATTGAGGAATTGAGGGCGAAATACAATGACAACGATAAGCGGGCCGCCGCTTTCCTCGTGTTCGACTCCCAGTACCAAGCAGAAGTTGCCATGCAGATGCTCTCTTTCCACCGCCCGCTTCAGATGGCGCCGCGTACAATTGGCGTGAGACCTGACGAGGTTGTGTGGAGCAATCTCTCGCTCAGGTGGTGGCAGCGGCTCATCAAGTCACTTGGTGCTAGCACGTTTTGCACGGCTCTGGTGATTCTCTGGGCCATTCCTGTGGCGTTCGTGGGTTTCATCTCTCAGATTAAAACTCTGATGCAGCTCTTCCCTTGGCTTGGGTTCTTGACGAACCTGCCAAATGTTTTGTTCGGTCTTATCTCGTCGTTGTTGCCCCAGATCCTGCTTGCTGTTCTCATGATGCTGCTTCCTATTGTCATTCGTAAGATGGCGAAGATCGCTGGCGCACCAACCGCTACCCATGTTGAGTACTACACTCAGAATGTGTACTTCGCATTCCAGGTTGTGCAGGTTTTCCTCGTAACATCGCTCTCGAGCTCTATCATCGCTGCCCTCCATGAAATCTTGGAAGACCCCAGCAAAATCATGGGCTTGCTCCAAAATAACCTGCCTCGTGCTAGTAACTTCTTCATGGGTTACTTGCTTTTGCAAGCACTTACAATCCCCAGCGGCGCGCTATTGCAGATCGTAGGTTTGCTTCTGTTTTACGCCCTTGGGTTCCTTCTCGACAACACGCCTCGCAAAATTTGGTCGCGCCGTAACAGCGTTGGCGGCACTCAGTGGGGCACCGTGTTCCCGATTTACTCCAACTTGGCGGTCATCATGTTCTGCTACTCGATCATCTCGCCACTGATCATGCCCTTCGCGGCAGCACTGTTCTTGTTTGTTTACTACGCGAACTTGAACAATCTGATGTTCACCACGAGCAAGACTAATGGCCGCGGTATTTACTATGCTCGCGCGTTGCAGCACTTGTTCGTCGGAATCTATCTGGCTGAGATAGTTTTGATTGTGCTGTTTGTGTTCGCGAAGTCTTGGGGACCGTTGGTTCTTGAGGTCGTGATGGGCCTCTTCACAGTGTGGTTCCATGTCCACCTTGGGAGTGCGTTTGACCCTATGCTGTTTGCGCTCCCGAGGTCGCTTCTTGACAGCAGCTCCGAGACTTCAACGAGTGGCGTGCTTGGGTCTCTTAAGGAATCTGGCAGGGAATCTTCTACGACTTTGGGGCGGCCGGCGAAGCGCGTGGCCTCTACTCATAGCTACACCTCAAACGAGAAGAACCCATTCCAGAGTAGCTCGATGACGCGCGATGCGCCTACGCACGATTCCTTGACTCAAGATGCCGAACTGCCTCTCGTTAACGGCGATTCTGAGGCTAACAATAGGGGTTCAGAGAATGATGCGCCAAAGGGCGGCTTCTTCGAACGCCTGTTCAAGCCTCATGTATACTACACGCCGGAGAACCTGAAGCGTGAGCTGCTCACTGCCGACCTTTGGCATCAGTCCCCGGCCAGCAACTCTGCCGCCGAAGCAGAAGCTTTCAATGATCCTGCGATGCAGGAAGAGAACCCGGTCGTGTGGTTCCCGGAGGACCCTCACGGTTGGGCGGAAGAACAGCTTAACTCACTGCGGGCGTCTGGCATCAACGCTTACACCTCGGGCGCCTGGTTCGAGGTTAATGAGGCAAAGAAGAAATCTAAGGTTCTCTGTTCGGAAGATGTGCGGCGCATTCCCATCTATGATACGCCAGACGACGTCTAATGCGCTATCTTACCACGGCATTCTTTTATATCTAATAATTTCATCCATAGACTAGCTATAATTCAATTGTCAATACTCATTCGTTCAACCGCGAGTTGCTAGCGTTCCTCGACAACTTGGCGTTAGCTGGCCATCATGGTGATTTCGTATATGCTTAAGCTTCGATGCCTAATTCCGGATCTCACCCCGACCCTATAAAGAACAAAAAAAATATTTGTCATCTTGAAATTTCCTAGTGAGCTGCCGATTGTTTTTTGAAAGTTAGAGGACTCGTAAACCTTCCATGAGCATCGACTACAAGCTTGCCAACATCTTTGGCACAGTTTACTCGCAAGGTAACCTTCTTTTTACGCCAGATGGGAAGTCGGTACTGAGCCCGGTTGGAAACCGCGTGAGCTGCTTCGATGTTGTAAACAACAAGAGTTTCACGTTCAACTACGAACACCGTCAGAATGTTTCTCGCATCGCCGTAAACAAGCAGTGTACCTTACTGCTTAGTATTGATGATAGTGGCAGAGGTATTCTGGTCAATTTTCCGATGAGGACTGTGATGCACTATATGAACTTCAAGGACAAAGTTGGCGCAGTCTCATTTAGCCCTGATGGCACCTACATTGCAGTGGCAGCAGGGCGCCATGTACAAATGTGGCAGACGCCCACGTCCTCGGATGACAGGCAGTTCGCACCGTTTGTCCGCCACAGAGTATACACGGGGCATTTTGGCGCTGTTACAAGCATTGAGTGGTCAAAGGACTCCAGGTTTTTCCTGACTGCGTCTAGAGATACGACGGCTCATATTTATTCAGTCCATTCTGAGGATGCCGTCGCTTCGAGTACGCTTGCGGGCCATCGCGACGCTGTAGTAGGCGCATACTTCAGCGAGGACCAGGAAACCATCTATACGATTTCTGCTGACGGTGCCCAGTTCGAGTGGAAGTGGAGCGATGATGAAGACAAGTGGGCCATCGTGGAGCGGCATTATCTTAGCAACCTTGGACGGGTCTCTTGCGCGGCGTTTCATGCTAGGTCTAACATGCTTGTTTTGGGATTCACATCAGGCGTCTTTGGCTTATTTGAGATGCCCACTTGTAATCAGATCCAGACATTGACGATCTCTCAAAACAGCGTCGACTTTGTTACTATCAACGAAACGGGAGAGTGGCTTCTCTTTGGCGCATCAGAACTCGGCCAGCTCCTGGTGTGGGAATGGCAAAGCGAGTCATATGTACTCAAGCAGCAAAGCCATTATGATTCCTTGAATGCCATCGCTTATTCACCGGACGGAACGAAGGTAGTGACTGGTTCTGACGATGGCAAGATCAAGGTCTGGGACGCGACCTCAGGATTTGCTATTGTGACGTTTTCGCAGCACATGGCTGCCGTCACTGCTCTGAAGTTCTCTCAAAGGGGTAATGTGCTCTTCAGCGCTTCGCTCGATGGCTCTGTTCGAGCCTGGGATTTACTGCGATACCGGAACTTCCGCACGCTGACAGCCCCGAGCCGTGTTCAGTTCACATCCCTCGCAGTAGACCCGAGTGGGGACCTTGTTTGTGCTGGAAGCTTAGACGACTTCGAGATTCATGTCTGGAATGTGCAGTCTTCCCAGTTGGTTGACAGGTTGAGTGGCCATGAGGGGCCGGTGGTGAGCCTGGATTTCTCGCCCGACGGGTCGCTGCTGGCCAGTGGAAGTTGGGACCACACTGCTCGACTATGGAACTTTTTTGGGCGCACCGCATTGTCGGAGCCTATGTTCATGCAGAGCGAAGTGCTCGACGTAGCATTCAGACCTGACGGCAAAACACTGGCTTCGAGCTCCATGGACGGGTTCATTAGTGTTTGGGAGGTGAAAGACTGCCAGCAGATAATGGAAATCGACGGCAAAAACGACATCGGTAGCGGGAGGCATACGTCTGACAGGTTCTCAGCGAAGAACTCTGCCCGTGGCAAGCATTTCACGACCATTTGCTACAGCTTAGATGGCACTATGATTTTGGCTGGCGGAAACTCGCGATTTGTGTGTCTCTACGATGTAACGAATGGAGTGTTGCTGCGAAGGTTCACTATATCAAAAAACATGGCCATCGAGGGCACGCTAGACTACTTGAGCTCAAGAAACATGACGGAAGCTGGCGCCTTGGGATTGATCGATCATGACGATCTCGATGATTATATTGCCGAGGGCGGCCGCGTCGACGAACTGGCCGCTCGCAAATGGAAGCAGAATGATAGTGTATTGCCCGGAGCTCAGAGGGGAGATGCTTCTTACCGGAAGGCGCAACCTATGATCAAGTCCAGCGGGATTCAATTCTCGCCAACCAGCTCCAGTTTCAGTGTCGCCTCTACGGAAGGACTTCTCGTGTACGCCATCGACACCCAAGTGGAGTTCGATCCATTTGAGCTTGATATGGACGTCACCGTTGAGTCCTGTATCGAGATGTTGGCGAAACGAGAGTTCTTGCATGCTCTTATCATGGCGTTCCGCCTTGGTGATAGGCAGCTGCTCAAGCGTGCGTTCCATGCGGTTCCGACGCGTGATATTCCACTGTTAGCCCAGAACTTGCCGCGCGTTTATGTCGGTCGGTTTTTGAACTTCCTTGCAGGCCAGGGGCAGAACACGCCACATCTTGAGTTCACGCTCCTTTGGATCCGGAGTCTTCTCGAATATCATGGTCGATATATCGCGGCTGAGCGCCAAGACCTTAGTGTGTCTCTTCGCGCGGCTCAACGCTTTTTGCTGGAGTCGAAAAAGATTCTCAGTGTTGCGCAGGAAAACGTTCACAAGAGCGAGGTTCTGGCGTTCCAGATGGCTCAACAAATGCAGAAGGCTCAGACAGCGCAGGGCGAATTGCAGGCCCTTGATTTGCAGAATGTGGACATGCAGGAAGCCTGAAGCGTGTGCTGTAGTTATAGATAAGGCGTATGAGGCCCACAAAAATTATTTAGCTATCACGCACCTCACGATTGCTATGATACATTTCCACCGGCAGCTTCTGAAGCTTCCATTTCTGCGTTCCCGGGTGCGAGCCCTTGTGCAGTCTCTTGTTCACGTTCTCGCTGCCGTTTGCGGGCGCGCTGTTTCTTCTTTTTCGCCTTTTGTGAATAGTACTCTGCCACGATGGCTGCGCGACTTTTTTGCCCGTTATTCAGTTCATCGACTTTGAGGGCTAATATTTCTCGCGCCCGCTTCCTGTTGTCCTCGCGAGACCTTGAAAACTGCGACTCGACTACAATGCCTGTAGGGAGATGCTTTAACTGCACCTTACTATTAGTTTTATTGATCTTTTGGCCGCCTTTGCCTCCACCCTTGAGAAACACCTCGGTTATTTCATCGTCACTAACCTTGGGGCGGGATGGGAGTCTGTTTCCTTTTAGAAATCGGCTAGCAGTGCTCGAAAACAGTCGCCACCCTGCTTTCATGACCACACAGCGCCGCCGCAGACCACCTATGAAACAATCACTACTGCTAACCGTTAAACATTAGTAGTGCCTCCCTCCCCCTCTGGTAACGACCCAAGGTTAGGTTAAAATCCACTCCACACGAGACGCACTGATTTCTGCCGCTACGAGTACGGCACCGTTCTTTACAGGGGGCTAGCGGGTCTCGATGATCCATCACAAAGTAGGCGCATTCCGCCTGCTTTGTAGTAGTGTCATATGCGTTCTGATTGGGATCCCTGTTGGCGGATTCGGAGGCCTACAGTCGTTTATGCAACAGAGACACATCTACGAGAACCGATGTACGGTGTCTTATTCTGCTATGGCTGCCTGGGACTCTAACGGCGGCATCATCTGCGCCGAGTCCCGGGCTGCATATGCGAACCTGTTTACAAGTGCAGGCCTGGGGTATGCCTTGGCGATGTTCCCCGCCTTCTTTGCGCTGAAATATGTTGGGTACCTGTTTTCGAGCATCTGCTGCGCGCTGCTACTTGCTGCCGGGTCAGTGGTGATAACTGAGCCCAGCCAAGACCGTTGGGGCCACGACAAGTATGCGCTTGGGCTTTCTCTTATGGCATCGGCAGCACCATTTGCGTTGCTCAATAATATCAGCGCAATTTCGAGCACCGTGAAGTCTCGCCGCGGGATCCAGGTCAGCCTTGTGTCTATAGTATCAGGCATGCAGTTGGGGCCGCTGCTATGGCCTCTGCTTGGATCTTACATTGATCCCATGAGTACTGCTGATGACCTTTTTAGAGCGTACCTATGGATACCGTGTTGCACGCTCGTGACAGTCTTGCTTCTAATGCCATTCTCAGATATCGTGCCGCAATCGTCGCAGTTCATTGACCTCCTCAATGCGTCGAAAAAGTGCTTCAGCCCTGCCGCAAAGGACGCTGTATCGGAAAGGGAGCTTGTGCCTTTGCTGAGCCAATCGCGGAGCAGAGAGGAGCAGACGAGCCCCGGCGCATTTTGGGACCATGTTCCTTTCAAGCTGTTTACGATTTGCCTACTTAGCAGCCTTTCGCACTCCTTGCCGTTGGACCTCATGTTGGTTTCTGGACAGGTGAGGGCCGAATCAAAGGTGCATATCTCCTTCGCGCTCAACATAATCTCGCCCATTCTCACGGCGGGTGTTGTTCCACTCTTATTTGCTATCTCGAGGCACGTCACGCTAAGCACATTGTACATTTTTGCGGGGCTCGCATCTACGCTGAATCTTGGATTGCAGTTTATGGATAATGCTTCCTCGTGGAAAATAGCAGCGGCATCCGTAGGTGCATGCAGGGTCCTGCTACTATGGTTCCTTATAAGCTCTTCGGTGAGATGTCTAGGAGTGCAAGCGTATTTCTTGTTATTCAGTGTGTTTTTGGCGGGGGGACTGATAAGCTGGGGTACTCTCTCATCGATAGATCACTCCTTTGTGTTTGACACGGAGCTCCTTGGTCATAATCCATACGCGTTCGGCCTTGTGCTCCAGGTCGTGAGTGGATGGTTCACGATGCGGTTTTTGCGAAACAGCAAGCACATAGCCTGTCGCTACGCACTCGACGAGGAGGCCCGCTTAGCCTTCCAAAGACAATAGTTAGAATGTATCACTACGACGGCTCAGAACACTAGCCCTGGCAGATCAACTTTACCATTACTACGGAGAGCTTCAAGTGCTTACACTGGACGCGGCTTTAGGGAGAGCTTGCCATCCGTTATTGTTGCCTCGTAGCCAGCCTTGGCTAGTGCATCGGGGTCTGCCACTTGGCGCGCCTCGAGTGAAGCCACGAACTTTTGGTTTTCTTCGTTCTCCTTAAGCAAGTAGCGTAAACAGACAATAGCGCGCTCCTTCATGAACGGGTTGTTTGCATCAATAACGCAGCATTCCAAAACGGCGGCCAGACCGCCGCATTTGCGCACCTGCTCCTGGCTAGCGAAGTCGTTCTCTACAAATACAGCTAATGCCATCAGCAGGTACGTTTTGAGGTGAGGGAAGCTTGTGTCGTCCGTAGGAACGTCATCAAATGACCTTGCATTGCCCAGCTTCGAGATGGAAGGCAGTTTCTTTGACTCAATCAAAAGCCTTGCGAGAGAAGGAATCAAATATCGCTGCTCTTGTCGTTCTTGCGTAGAGATTGATGACAGAAGCGTTATGAGGATGTCCAGTAGCTTGAGAACGCGTTGACCCGCGACGAATGACTCCTCCGCTGTGCGACCTCCGTTCGGTATAAGGGCCATGACAGCGTTTACGGACTGCTCGAGGCGCGAGCACACGGCAGCTAGATCTGCTCGGCCTGCATCGGTTCGAACAAACCTGGGTCTCTCACGCGTAGCCTGAGTGAAACTCGACGATGTAATGACCGCGTCGAACATTGTATAGAGACTAAGTTCTCGAGACTCGTTGTCTTGGAAGGCAGTCACCAACTCTGAAAATGCGCCATTTGTCACATAAATTTCAAAAATGTCCCTCACAGCTTTGATACATCGGTCCTTTTCCTCGCCGCCCTCAAACCAAACCGGCAAGACGTCAAGAATCAATCCCAGTAATCCGCTACTAACATTGAGTCTCCATTTGACTGATCGGGATGCAATGAGCGTGTTCGCAGTCGATATGAAAAGCAAGCATGGATAAGCGACTGTTTCGCTATTACCGGCAATGGCCTCTCCGAACGGCAACTCGAAAAAAATTTGCCCAATGGCTCCATCGAGCGCATCGGAGCCCTTCTGGTCGAAGCTTGCGACAAAATTAGCCAAAATCTGCCAGTAGAGTCTACTTTCGTTGACTCCCGATCCTCTAGCAGCGCGAGAAAAAGCCTGTAGGAACCCAGCTCTGAGTGCTGGCCCACCAATCCCTTACTGGCTGTGAGATTATTTAAAAATTGCAACAGCGTCACTGAGCCGCCTGCGGATTCGTCCCTGCTCTCTAGTACTTGCACGACGTTTTGCCACAGCCCCACATCCCTGCCCCACAAGGAGCGAAGCTGGGAGGAGCGGCGCAACTCAGAAGCGAATTCTTTTAGATTCGCTTCATTGCGCAATGATTCCACGCTTGGAACCGCGTTCATTGAGTAGCTCAGCTTGTGACACCGGCTCGATGTGGAATGGCGCCCGTTATATAATATTTCACAGCATTTTGGAGAAGGGAGGTAAAGCAGCAGACCCAGCTACAAAACGCGAACGAAACGGTACGTTCAACGCAATGGCAAATCGCGCAAAATCGAATGGGGCTTTAGCCGAGGCACCCGATGGCCGAAGCAGGCAAACAAACAAACTAAGCTCGGGGATCCTTGGCATGAAGTTCATGCAGCAAGAGGCCGCCGCTGAAGCCGGCGATTCTGATGAAGCACTTGCAGAGCCAGCAGAATCAAACGAAGCACGCCCACAGCACGGCTACTTTACCGATGAAGATCCTGGGAGATGGACTGCTCCAGGGTTTTCGAAGCCCGCGGGCCGGCCCCTGGGTAATAAAGCAGCAGCAGCATCGGTTGGGTACGCCGATATCTTCGGCAAAAGCTCTGACCTAGGCGGAAGACGGACATATGGTGCCAAGCCGAAGCGAGTAGATCCTGAAGAGATGGTTAAACATTACGGCGAGGACGAAAAACGGAGCAAAAAGGCAGACAAGCCAAAACAACCGAACCGGAAGAGATTGAGCAGCGAACACGCCGAAACCTCACGCTCTGATTCGCGGTCGAAACAGAGACGCAGATCGTGAAGATGTAAAGACAAGGCAAGAACCAAAATGAGAATGGCGATACCGGCCGTGGCGCTTCCTGCTGTTTTAACCATTCCTCCATGCTATTTATTTATGAATGATCCTTTGGCTAATGCGTCGCGCGTACAAGTTTTGATGTGTTTGAATCGATCGGGGCCAATATGCACTCCACCAAAGTACCGCGATACCAAGACTACGACATTCTCTGCGTGCGTCATTTGAAGGATATGCAGCATACACATGCCTGCTCCGCCTTCCCCGTCTTCATCAAAATCTTGTGCAAATTGCGTGCCCACGGCGTCCAGCTTGATACGCCAGGCAAACATGTTGTGAGATGCCTTCGCTACCTTTTTGTCGTAGAGCAGGTCTGCTATCAGGTCGGCAACCTCTGCTTCTGAGGAGGCCGCGACGGCTCGGCCCACAAATGTTGACTTGCGGTCACGAATCTCGTCGGTAACAACCCATTTTTCCGCGTGCTCAGACGCTCGCGCGTCCTGCGGAGCTTCTGAGGACTCCTCAGTGTCGATCTGCGCTAAAGGGTCCAGGACCGCCTTCATTTCATCCAGGAACGTGAAGAGGTAGACTTCTCCCGGGGTGAAAGTATATTTAATGAGGTCATTTAGCTCCTTGGCCGCAGAAGCATCGTTGGCCGTACCACTCACGGTCGAAACGCGCGGCGGTTCGTCCGGGTACTGCAGCGGGAACCACAACCGCACCCTTGCCCTCGACTCTGGCACCTGGAGCGTCATATTTGACGTCGAAGGCTCATACTCAACCGAGCCTTCATAGATGGAGTTGATAATCTCGACCTCCTCGTCCAGTGGGGAGGACATTCCACCTCTGGCTTCGCGGACTCGTAGTTGGGAGCTGCACTATTAAGCCGTAGGTCTGGGATCACATGATGACACTGCTAGCTAAAGATTTGGCGCTGCTTTGCCAAAAAAGGCTAACTTACTGGTCCTCTATTTGCTCGGGCATTTCTACATGACCGGGGGAGGAGGCACTAGTCCTCAAATCATGCTTGACGCAACATTTGGAACTGCAAGAAACACGGGGACGTGCGGTCTCAGGACGCTTCACGCCAGTGCCTCACGTTGACGCGACATGTACACTGTTAAAGCACTGTAATCATAGATTTGTATCACCAATGTAACCCGCTATGGTCCTTTCTTGTACTTCGATTAATGTTAACACCGCAATACTGCCGCCCCCAATGGGCGCCCATGAACCGCACGTCCCCGAGAATCTAAACAGGGCAAGGGTCCATGGCACTAATCCCGCACACACAAACACACGCACACGCCCACAACCAGAACCTACACCTCCCCACAAAAGCCACAAGGCCCCCCACGGAGAAAACTTGAAGCAAGATGAGCTCTGCCGGTGGCTCTGGTGCTGCAAGCCTGGAGGATCTTATTCCTGTCGTGAACCGCATTCAGGATATTGTTTTCACGAGCACTAGCTGCGGATCCCTGGAGCTCCCTCAGGTGGTTGTCGTTGGCGCTCAGTCAAGTGGCAAGTCGTCCGTAATCGAGCTGCTCGTGCGGCAAGACTTTCTGCCCCGCGGAACCGGTATAGTCACACGCCGGCCGCTCTGCATCTCGCTCATCAATGATAAAGCGGAGTACTGCGAGTTTCTGCACCTTCCGGACCGCAAGTTCCACGATTTTGATGAGGTGCGTGCCGAAATCGAGAAAGAGACGCTGCGTATTGCTGGGGCCAATAAGGGAATCTCGCGCGTCCCCATCAGCCTGAAGGTACACTCGCCACACGTTCTGGACCTGACCATGGTTGACCTCCCCGGCGTGACCAAGGTGCCCATAGGCGACCAGCCGGCTGACATCGAGCGGCAAACGAAGGACCTTGTCCTCGAGTACATTTCGAATCCTAATTCGATCATCTTGGCCGTGTCGCCGGCTAACCAGGACCTCGTGAACTCTGAAAGCTTGAAAATGGCGCGGTCCGTGGACCCGCAGGGCAAGCGCACGCTGGGCGTCCTCACAAAACTTGATCTCATGGACAAAGGCACGAATGCGCTGGATGTCTTGAACGGCACCACCTATCCTCTGAAGCTTGGATTCATCGGGATCGTGAACCGCTCGCAGCAGGACATCCAAGACAAGAAGAGCCTTATGGATTCTGTAGCCGCCGAGCGTGAATTCTTCCAAACACACCCGGCGTACCGCAGCATTGCACACAAATGTGGCACGGCTTATCTCGCAAAGACTCTCAATCAGATTCTTATGAACCACATCCGTGACCGGCTCCCTGATATCAAGGCGCGTCTCAACACGCTTATCGGTCAGACCGAGCAGGAGCTGGCAAACTTCGGTCAGAGCCAGGTGCCCGATACCCGCGAACAGCAGGGCCCGCTGATTCTGACGATGATGATGAAGTTCGCCACGTCATTCGTCGCATCCATCGATGGCACAGCCTCGTCGCTGGACCTGAACACCATCAAGGAGCTTGGTGGTGGCGCACATATCTACCAGATTTTCAGCGAGGTGTTCAACAAAAAGCTCGAGGAGATCGATCCCATTAACGAGCTTTCATACTCGGACGTGCGCATTGCCATTCGCAACAGCGCTGGACCTCGCGCATCTTTGTTTGTGCCGGAATTGGCGTTCGACCTACTTGTGAAGCCTCTCATCAAGCTTCTCGAGGCTCCTTCTCAGCACTGCGTAGAGCTGGTGTACGAAGAGCTCATGAAGATTTGCCACAGCTGCGGCAACAACGAACTTGAGCGTTTCCCGCGTCTGCAGTCACGCCTCATAGACACCGTCTCAAAGCTCTTGAACGAACGCCTGGGCCCCACTTCGTCGTATGTTACGAGCCTCATCGAAATCCAGCGTGCGTACATCAACACAAACCATGCGAAGTTCATTTCTCCCACGGATGCGATGTCTAGTGTTGTTGAAAATAGTCGCATGCAAGGATCTGGCGCCACTAACAATGTGGGAGACGCCTTTAAAGAGCTCAATATTCATGGCACCCGCCCGAGCTCTAAGTCCGTGGATGAGATTGATGGCGACGATGACGAAGAGGGCCAGCTCTCATCTGGTGACGAGAAAGAAGCTGTTGTGTCCGCGACCTATGCAGAGACTCCCAGCACTCTTAATGGGACGGATGCCGCCACGCAGGCGCAGAAGGATATCTTCCTCAGCTACTTCTTCGGCAAAGGCGCCAACGGATCGGCCCTGGGTCACCACGGCGGCCTGAGCCCGAATCTGTCAGCTTTGCCGTCGGCTGTTGCTAAGGGCCCCATGTCGCCGCTTAGTGCGCTGGGCGGCAGCAGCTCTCTGGGGAGTTCCGCTGGCCGCGCGAGTGGACGTAGCGAGCCGCCGCTGACCGACGCGCAGAAGCTGCGCAACGAGCGCCTCGAGGCGGAGGCCGCTAGTTTGGACCCTCGTGAGCGCCTAGAGTGCGACCTCATGTTCAAGCTCATTGGCTCGTACTTCGACATTGTGCGCGAAACTGTCAGTGACCAGGTCCCTAAGGCCATCATGCACTTGCTCGTGAACTACACGAAGTCTGCTGCGCAGAACAGGCTTGTCATGGACTTGTACAAGGAGTCTATGTTCGATGACTTGCTGTTCGAGGACGAAACCGTCGTACAGGAGCGCCAGAAGCTGGCCGAGTCCTTATCCACTTACCGCGAGGCGGCGAGAGTCATTACTGAGGTGATCTGATTCCTAGGTAGGTTAACAACAAATCACTATTCCACTAAACTAAATAGCACGGTTTTCATATGCTCGCTCTCGTGAGACCAAGTCGCGCAAGTGTCCCACACGACACGCGCATACAGTTGGTGGCGGACAGAACCCTAACATCAAACAGCCACAAAACCGCGACTGATCTGCGTCGCGCTTTAACCACAAAGGCCCTTCGTTGACTCGCATTGTTTCTGTCCTCATGTGCAGCGAGTGCGTAAGTGTCCACCTGGAGCGCACAATAGATAAAGTGAGAGCCCAGCTAAGCACGCAACCGGCCTGCATCGAGCTGAACTTCGAGCCATGCGTTCCTTGTAGGCCGTTCAGCATAAACCCCAAAGCAATCAGCAACCGCAGAAGGCGATTCTACTTCCCTGGGGCTAGCGACCAAGAGAGTGGCACCTTTACCCTTCTGTTGCGACTCTGCGCCTTGTTGGTTGAGAATCTCCGAACGGGCAAAGTGGCTACTATTCGGGATTTGTACTACCAAGACGTGACCCTTTTCCGCACGCAGAACAACGTAGTTAGAGCCCTTGAACGCATCACCAAATTGCTGCTTGTTCCGCGCGAGTCTCTGAACGTGTTGCCCTCTCCAAACGGCCTTGTCGCAGGGGATCTTACCATCGCTATGAAAGGAGGTGATATGCTAGAGGTGTTGCGCAGCAACGGGCCAAGTCTTATTCCTGCTGCCTCAGTAATCTACGCATCCGCACTGCGTCCACCTTCATTCTTACTCGTAGTTGAGAAAGAGGCTGTGTTTTCGCACTTACAAAACGAGTTGCCTGAGGGTGTCATCGTTACGGGCCGAGGATTCCCCGACCGCGCCACGCGAAGACTGGTCAAACTGTTGACCATGACCTACCCGGATATGCCTGTATTTGGTCTGTTCGACTCGGATCCTCACGGTATTCTCATCTTCCGTAACTACGAAAACGGCTCAGAGCACAGTGTCGAGCAGCAGGAAAGCCTTGAAATGACTTTTCTTGGTGTTAGTCTATTGGAGTATTCTGAGGGTCTGGTGCCATTGACGCCGAACGACATACGTGTCTCCATGAGCACTCTACAAAAGCCCTGGGTACACGAACCGAGATATATGCCCTGCAAGACAGAACTTCAGCGCGGCCTGTTTATGCAGCTGAAAGGAGAGATGAATCTACTGGACGGGAACCAGTCCAAGCGTCTCAGTGGTTATGTCCGTCTGAAGATTAACCACGTTCTCTCGACATCGGCCCTGAGACCCGGTAATCGCACGCCAGCAGGTGCTCCATCGCCGAGGCTGTACCGCCACGACCTACCGCAATTGCGAAAGCGCTCGGTAGGTCTCAGCCGAGCAGGCTCAAGAGCCTCGGGGCCGAAGCGTCGCGCATCGCTTGAACCACTGTATGCCCCCCCGCTCAAACAGGGAGTCGAACGCAGCATGGAAGCAGCCGAATTTTAGGCGCCGAATCCTAGGAAAAGTGACAAGGGTCATAGTCAAGATGCAAGCAAGCCTCACGCACTCATTTACACAGCTTACGACCGATAATGCTGAAGCGTACGTCTAAGACTTTTGTTTCTTGCGCACCATCCCGCTGCCCAAAGTATTGATTCGCTTTTCAGGCGCCACTTCGCGCGAAGCCGGCGGTTCTAGAGTTATGGGCATCTGCCCCACTATCTCAACTTTGGATGAATCTGGCGTGCCGTGCAAAAGCCTTTCAGTGCTGTCCATTGTAGACTCGCGCGTAGTGAAGTCCAAGCTAATAAGCAGCTCTTTGAATCGCTGGCTCTCCTTGTACGTAACGGCCTGCGTTCTCGTGATATGCGAGCGGTTATAAGGTCTCAGAGCACCCTCCACACCAATGATGCCTACGGACTTACTGAGCCTGAATTCTTGGCGCGACTGCAGCTCTAGCCAGAATTGCTTCCGCGACACGTGTTTGACCCGCTGTTCAGCAACCAGTGCGTCTAGAAAGCGCGACTTTGGGTCATCAGGAAACCGGGGTATTCGCTTGACGGCCATCGTATCGTCGTCCCAAGAAGCCACGTCGGTTGTCCAGAAAATATCGCCTGCCGTCCAGGGTAGCCTTGTCTTGCTCGGGAAGTATTTGGCGATTGCTGCCGGGTCGTCGATGCCTGGGATCGCCAACGTGCATTTACCGGGCTTGATGGGCTCGAACATGCCGTGCAAGCCGTCTATGCACCGAATCCACCACTTCACGAGAGCCGCATCGGAAAGAATATGTTTGTTAGGATTGTTGATAGAACCGAGAAGCAGGTACTGACCCTCCTTTTTGGCGAAAAGGCAGATGCGCACGGCCTTGTATGGGGCGAAGTAGCTCAGAATCACCTCCCTGATGAGGGCCTGCGTGACCGCCATAATGCTGAGCCGCCCAGCATTGTAATGGCCTGATGTGTCTGCCTTCGAAACGAACAGCGTGCAATTCTGCTGTGATTCGTACGCGAGCAGCTCGAGCGCAAAGATGGCCACATCTTCGTGGATAAGCACGAAGTAATGGGTCACGACCGTGTCGAGCGTCTTATCGCTCGTGGCAGAGAAGATGAGTTTGCGCACCTTTTTGGGGTAATTTGCCACGTGAATTAAAGTGAACCGCTGGTCCTTCGGCAGCACGGGCTCCAGGGCGTCGCGAAAACGGCTTGGTTGCACTGACGGCGCCGCAGATGCGGACGGCGACTCGTCGTTCGCGTCCATAGAGAGGGTAAGGTCATCCGCCATCACTCGCCATTTAGCTGACTGGGGTTTACAAACAGCAGGCTGAGCTGGCCAGAGTATGGTAGCCAAAAGGAAAAGGAACAAAACAAACAAACAAACCGCGAGCTACGTCCTTCAATCATCTACTTAATCCGTTCAATTTAGTTGATACTCGTCGGGCAAGAACAGCTCCCTCTGCACACCGTCATTTGTCAGGATGACCATGCGGATGCAGCCTCCGCTCGAACCGTCCCATCGGATGGCCTGCGTGAGGGCTGTCTTGACGAAATCAATCGCTTCGTCCTGCTCCATATTCTCCTTCCAGTTAGTGTTGCACAATCCGTAGATGTACGTCGAACCACTGCCGGCAATGGCGTAGTCCTGCTTGTGCATGCTGCCGCCAATCGGCACCGAGTAGATCTCGCCGCCCGTCTCCTCGTCGTAGCCCGCTACGATAATGCCAGCAGTGAGGAAGTTCTTGTTTTCGTAGATTAGCTTGCGGAACAGAGACGCCGCTGTCTTTGCTGTTGGCTGTCGGCCAAAGCTCACCTGGTAATGCTCAAGGTAGTACCGCACGTACTCGGCAACGGCCTGCGTGTCTGCGGCAGAGCCCGACCGGCAGCACCAAATGTTGTCGTGCACCTTCGTCAGCTTGTCAGTTACTCGGTTCGCCACAAACGAGCCCATCGACGTGCGCGTATCTGCGCCGAGGATGAGTCCATCTTTGAACTTAATAGCCATGATTGACGTGCCGAGATTCACCTCGCCCTTCTTCAGGGGCCTCATGTCAAAGTAGGGGCTTTCCACTTGCAGCGACATGGTGCTAACAGACGGACGGCTGGGTGGCAATAGTTCAAGGTGCTTTGCAGGGTGTGATTGTGCCAGCAGCGGCCTGTGGATAGTCGTAACCCTCCCTCCCTACGGCCGTAGCCAGCTGAGCTGCTGACTGTGCGAACTCCCAACGACGGAGGCAGGCAGCAGCAGACCGCCGCCGCGCCTCCCTCTCAGACGCCAGCACGCGCCGTCCATCCCCGGCCCTGTGATCACATGACACAGGTGCGGTTAGTAGAAACTGAATTTTTCGCCCTACGGCGTTAGGCAACAACACTCTAGTAAATAATGGTTAGCCTTTGGGGACCTGGTAACGACGTCCCGCCGGCGCTCACGTTCGACGGAGCTCCGTACGCGCCCTTTTCGAAGGGCGACAAGATCGGCAAGGTTGCGGACTGGGCTGCCGACCCGTCGAAGGAGTCGAAGGACTACAAGCGCGCTCAAGGCCGCGGCTTCCGCGACCCCTACCACGCGTACGGCGCGCAATCGAGTAGTTTCTTTACGAATGACGATCCCGATGCGTCGTGGTCGTTCTCGGTGGTCGACTCGTCGCTGAAGAATAGCAGCGGCTCGGCGTCGTCGTTCTTCAACTCGAAGGGCGCTGGCTCGAACAGCGGCGCCGGCGGCAAGGCCGTCCTGCGTGCTCGTGGCGGCCGCCCCGGTGCCCCGAATATGAACATGGGCCGGCCAGGCTTCTCTGCGCCGCACGGCCAGGGCGGTGCGCCCGTGCCCGTGTCGCGCGGCCCGCAATTGCCTCGCGGCGCGCGCACAATGACGATCGGCTCGGCCACGCAGCACAACCGCCGCGGCGGTGGCCGCATGCAGTCTTGGCAACAGGAGAAGATGAAGGCCCGCAAGCCGAGCGTGCCGATCGGTGCCGACTGGGACCTGCTGCAGACAAACAGCTTCTCCGATTTGCAAAAACTAAACTTTGCCCTGCCGTCGGAAGAGGTTGTTGGCCGCTACGGCTTTGTACAGATGTTCAACCGTAAGATGGACAAGCTCACGACGCCGGCGCGTTTGAAGGGTGTTGAGGTCACAGAGTACAACGTGACGACCAGCGAGGACCCCGTAATCGAGAAGATTGCGGCTCAGGCCAACCCGAGCAGCGAAAAGCCGCACGTATATGCGACTGATGCAATTGTGGCCCTCCTCATGTGTGCCACAAAGAGCAACAACCCCTGGGACATCATCGTGACGAAGAAGGACAACAAGATCTACTTCGACAAGCGCGACAACAGCGCCATCGATCTGCCTGCCGTTGATGAGAACGCCATGAACCCGCCCGCCGAGGTTGCTGACCACAAGATCGACGCTGCCGCGGCGCTGGCCCTCGAGGCGAGCTACATCAACCTGAATTTCGCCGCGAACGTGATCGAGAGTGGCCAGGATAAGCGTGTGAGCTTCGAGCAGCCGCATCCGTTCTCAGCGGGTGACGAGCCGGCCTCGGCTCCTTTGCTGCCGAAGGGCTACGTTTACAAGACATTTAATCTCGAGACCAACCCTGAGGCAGAGCCGCAGCCACTTACTGTGCGCGTCGAGGTTGATGCTGCTTTCGACAAGAACGGTAGCAATCAGCTGGCAAAGGTTCATGCCCTCAACGAATACGGCGGGTCCAAGCCCCTGGAGTGGAGGAAGCGATTCACTACTCAGCGTGGTGCCATTGTTGCTGCCGAAATGAAGAAGAACCTGAACAAGCTCTCGCAGTGGACGACTCGCTCTCTCTTGGGTGGTACTGACGCTCTCAAGATTGGCTTCGTGTCGCGCGTGAACGCCAGGGATAACCAGACACACGAGATTATTGCTGTGCTCACGCAGAACCCGGTGGTGTTTGCCAAACAGCTGGGCGTCAACATGGCCAACGGATGGGGTATCATTAAGTCGCTTGTCAACATCTTTGCCGAGCTTGGCGATGGCAAGTTCGTCGTCATGCGCGATCCCAACGCGCCGAACGTCATGATCTATGAAGTCCCGGCCGAAACAAACTTCGAGGAGGAGAAGGTTTAAAACTGTGCAGTCGTAACTAGTATAACAAACTGACGCCGCCTATTTTATTCTACTATTACAGTTCGCTCTTAGGCTGAAGCTTGAGGTCGCGCATTTGCCTTAAGGGCTTCGTGGGTGTGGAGAGCATTCGCGGCGCAGTTCCTGGCCGCCGCGACAGCGGGGTTGCGCCCCATTCGTCGGCAGTTTTCGGCGCAACCGTTTTACGGGGGTCTCGGGCAGTCCACAGTTCTAGCGCTTTGGGACTGATAGCGTTTCGTCGCGATGGCGTGTGTTGCGGCGACAAGACCGCAGATCGCTGTCCAAGTGCTGCTGTACCATATCTGCGTTTCTCGAGTCTGTTCTCCAAGGTGCGGAAATAGATAACAGCGAGCTGACGATCAGAATCTTCCTGCCACTCAGCGACTTTCGCATTCATGTGAGCGTGCTGGCGCCTCCATCCTCTCAGGATCCGCTTGGCCAGCAGCCCAAGTCTCAGCGTGACTTGCGTTTGAGCAGTAACCTCAGCATCTATCTGGTCGTGCATTCTTTTCATCCATTTAGCGAAAGCACTCGATGTCGCAGTGTTACGAAATCGGGCCTCGGCGATCAGTTCTAGGTCCTCTATTTTGTCTGCCGCTTGCACCCACCGCTGCAGGGCAAATGTGCAGTCTCCATACTGAGAAGCCAGATCTAGTCGAGCGAGCTGCAGTGCGTTTGTTCGCGCTTGAAGACGCCAAGCGCGAAAAAGGTTTATTACACTGCGGGCCTCAACAATGGACACAGCATCCGCAACTAGTGAGTCAAGCCGTGCTTGTCTTCGACGCTGGCTCTCAGTGATTAGCCTCTGAAGGGCGGCTCGTAGCAGATATGACTCGCTTGAAGCGAGCAGTGCCTGCGAGCGCTGAACACAGGATTGCATGAGTCGCAAACCATGCCTTCCAGCAACTATTTCAGTAGCCAAACTTAGCCTCGGCTGCAGCTTCGAAATATCTTCCATTAGTCTGCCCCGCATGATCAAGAAGATTGTCTGTTGTAGCTCTTTGGCTTCGGCAGCAGCGAGCAATTCACATTTTCCCCTGGAAATCTTCGCATTGTGGAGCGCAATTCGCCATGATTCGATGGACACGACGAGAGCATCGCGGCTACGAAGGCGCACGTAACAAGAAAAGCGAGTTTCAGCTCTCCACGTACGTATGAAAACCGTAGTTCGTCTTTTGCGGCACTCTCGAATGGCCTGGTGTGTCTTGCTCTCGAGCCAGCCATGCCGAAGGACGGACCGCAGCTGATTCTGATGCACGATAAAGCCAGCTTCAAGGCATCGCGGCTCTAGCTGACGTGCGTTCGCAAGCTCACGTCTCCACTGCTCAAATAATCGCCGCCGCTGACTCTGTACGGCGAGGTCACTGAGCCTTTGGCATGCTACTAAGGCGTATCTCCACCGCGACAAATCCGTCTTAAGTTGCGTGCACTTTATACGCCGTGATAGCGCAATATTGAGCCGCAGAACTCTCCAGGCCGTAAAATACTTGGATTGCAAAGCGACGCGTGCGTCTTCAATCGCAGAGTCAGCGTTCTCCAGGACTTGTCTTGTCCTGCTTCGCCACGTTATTAATGTTTTCCTCAGGCTTGTATTCATGTAATGACACTTAGAGCTCGCATCGGCTTCTTTGTGTCTCATGAAAGCGTCTCGATATAGCTTTAAAGCTGAATGAACGATTTCGCGTGTGCCCCTGACCGTTGCTTCCTGCATAGCATTTGACGCAACTAGTTTTCGAGCTCTCCACCCGTCAAAATATGGTAACGCAAGAGTCTGTTCGTCGAATGCCATCAACCTATAGTCCGCCTCGCGAGCTTGCCGCAGGTGATGTCGCCAAGCCCGCATGAAATGCACGACGGAAGATGTGCTGCAGTAAGACACCGCCTCGGCTAGCTGTTTCATGAGACGGTGTTTTATAAATTGGCGCTGCGAGTGCTCGTGGTCCGCCTCACGACTCGCTTCTATCTGCATCTCGTACTGCACAGCGCCCAGGGCGTCGCGCCATGGGGCAGAACTCGAGGCATAATGATGTACAATGAGGCCAGCCCGCATGAGAAGCATCATCTGGCTATCGTTGAGCTCTGGTAGGCCTAAATTGCGCGCTGCCTCGTTGGCATCCACGTAATTAAAGCCCGTATGCACGTCGATCGGGGCCTTCTGATGCATGTCCAGGTAGCTAGCGATCTGATCCACATAGAACCATTCATCATTATTACTGTTTTGAAGCGTTTCAGCGCTTGCAGCACCATCGCGGCTTTGCGATCCCCATTGTGACCACGGCGGCACGAACGAAGGCTGCACGACTAACGAGTCATCGACCGGAAACGAACCAGTGGCGAGCGCATGACCAGCAAATGAGTCCCCAGAGACCAAATCCGCAGCCGGTGCGTTTGAATGAAAGGCATCGTTAGATGACCTTCTGGATGGCCGCAGGTTGCCGTGCTCGTTCCGCGGAGTGCTATGGCGAGAATCGATAGCTTCGCGGAACTGTGGCCGTGCATACGAGATGGCCTCTGGAGGCCAGTCCGTTTGGGGGGGGCTACTTGGTGCATGCAAGTGATTATCATCAGAAGGTTCCTGCAGGTGCTGGGGCACTTCCGGAAGCGAGTCTTCGCGCAACGATGCATATACGTCGGCGAAACCACTTGAGATTCTGCTCTCCATTCTTTCAAAGCTTGTGTCCTCAATCATATTGCCAGCATGTTGCTAATTGCATCGAGTTTTACTCAGAGATCTCAGAATCACGACATGATTCACTGAGCGGCTTCGCTGCGGTGCGGACCGCGAGCGACGCGTCGCCCAGCGGTATCGTGGGTCGCGGAGGACAGCACCGCGCCGCTTACCCACAATCATTACACACCAACACTACACAGCTCGACATCGCCTTTGGAAACACCGTGTGTGCGCTTGTTGTGGTCAAAATGCCGAGACTTCTCAACATTGTCGGCGCCCTTTTTGGGGCTTTGGCTGGTGTACAGGGCTCTAGTGACGCGTTTGATCTCGGCACATTCGAGAACCTGAACATTGTGCAGAGCGTCGACCTTACCCAATCGTATGTGAAGCAGAGCATCGCGCTCGAGATCGTGAACACGGGCCCGGAGCCTCAGTCTTTCTACACGGTTCCGGTTCCCGAGTCTTGGGCCTCTTCGTTGGCCGGCCTAGAGGCGCGCGACTCGAACAACAACTACCTGCCTGTGCAACCTCTGGATCCGAACGCTGTCTCTGGCTACAAACTGTACAAGCTGGGCTTTGAGCAGGCCCTGCAGCCTAAGCAGAAAATGAATCTGTCTTATGTGCTTGCGTTCGTTGACGGTGTCACTCCCTTGCCAGCTTCTGCAAAGCAGTCTGATGGTCAGTGGCTGCTGTACAACTCGACGCGTAACACCCACAGTCTGTACCGAACGCACACGCAGAAAACCCAGCTTAAGCTTATGACTGAAGGCTATGAGGTGCTGAACGCTGATGAGGATGACGCGCCCAGCTTCAGCCCGGGTGGGCTTTTGACTTTTGGGCCTTACGAAAAGGTGAAGCCGCTCGAAGTTAAGCCACTTGAGCTCCGCTTTGAGAACCCGCTGGCTCTTTTGCGGGTCGAGCACTCGGACCGCACCGTGTGGGTCTCACACTGGGGTGGCTCCGTCTCTTTTGACGAGAGTTACGACTTCCACAACGCTGGTACGCGTGTCGAGAAATTCTCCCGCGCGGACTTCTCGAAGCCGCACGTCGGCTTCAACCTCAACAATGCGGCAATCCGCTACCTTGGTGTCAAGCTTCCAGTTGGCCATCGCGAGGAGTACTACGTGGACCAGGTCGGAAATGTTTCGACGAGCCGCGTCAACCCTGGCGTCCTGGAGATTCTGCCAAGATACCCTGTCATGGGTGGTTGGTTTTACAACTTCACGGTCGGCTGGGCGTCGGACTTGAGCAACTTCGTGCACTCGCCCGCGCCGAACGCGTTCATCATGGCCGTACCCCTCTTGGGCGGACCGGATCACACGAGCTACCGATCCCAGTCAACGAAGATTGTGCTTCCCGAGGGCGCCTCCAATATCGAGGTGTACAGTGAGGTTCCGTATAAAAAGTCGAGCGAGACCGTGACCTACAGTTACCTTGATATTTACGGCCGTCCCACCATCGAGTTGGAGTACGAGAACCTCGTGAGCGACTACGCCAGCGCCTCTCTCTATGTGGCTTATCAGTACTCAACTGCGGCTGCGCTCAGAAAACCTGTCTCGTATACGGCAACACTGTTCGCCTTCTTCGCTGCGCTGCATTACTTGCGAAAACTTTTCTAAATCCGGTCGTGAGCACTTAGACTAAAAAATTCAAAAGAAACCAATTAAGGATCCCAAAGATTTAGAAAACAAAAAGAAAATAGACGTTGCTGGACAACCCAAAACGCTGGCAATTGAGTATCACTGGCATCTATACTCCCTTCCATGCCACTTTTTCGACACATTCAAACTTGCGTTTGCAATCCCGCAGTACGCCTAGCATTTTGAGACTCGTGATGGTCTCGAGGAATATCGCCATGCTTTGCGTATCCCAGTTTGTGCAGCCAGGGATGCTACGCACCATGGATTTGAACGCACAGTAGAAGTCGTAGATGTTGATATAAATGCTCGATTCTCGGGACAACTGATAGAGCACGCATAGCGGGATGGACATGCGATCGACACTGCCATCACTCATCAAGAAATGCCTGGGATCTGTCAATGCCGTCTCGACAATAGGACGATAGTTCGGGTTGAACGCCAATTCGAGAACGTTGCCACCAACTTTGAACTCCGGAATTTCTTCGGCAAGACACGCATTTTCGATTTTATACAGGTTCTCCAGATAGTTCGCGTCTTGCTTCAGATGCTCCGAGACTGACGGCAATCTCTTGAGAAGGCACTCCATCGATGCGAGTCCAGCTGCGTCTTCGACGCTAGCCAGCGGATTGCCTGCAAAATGACCCAATAATGCGTACTCCACGTGTTGAATGGCTTCTTGTACCTCAAGAGAAACAACTCTTTCCCGAAGTGAGCTGCTGAGCACCAGTCTCAGCGACGGCTCCTCGTACAAAGCCGCAGAACAGTGCTCGATCAGGTCGAACGTACTGGGAGCGCCATGGAGCACCTGCGTGCACATGCTTATCTCGTTCTCGTGAGTGATTTTCTCCTCAAAAAGTGGCAAGGGCGTTGAGAGGTTCAACAATAAGTGAAGCGGCAGCTCACCGGCCTCGACATGGCTGTGCATGTGCGATATCAAAGAACAGATAATTTCCGGCTCAAAGCTGTCCGTATCTTCAACAATGAGTATTAGTCGAGAACAGGCGCTGCGGCGCTGTTCCAACCAAGCCACGAGCACATTAAAGTCATAGGTGAGGCGCCGATCCGCCAGAACTTGAGGATCATGTTCAGTAAACCGATCCACAATCAGCTTAAGGGTGCTCTTGAAATTCGGGCATTCTTTTGAATGTATGGATATTGTACGCCACTCCGAATGCAATTCGCCCACGGACTTCGTATACTCGTTCACGTCTGCCTTCAGAAGAAGCGTTGTGGGCAGTCTTCCAGGTGCCCCAGTTTCTACAAAGTCTGTCAGTTTGGCCAACGTTTGGTGCATATGACGGTGCCGGAAGTCATGCACTGCCCGAGACATAATCCTTCGCGACTCCAAAAACCTGTCAACTCTACGATTTTGCAGGAGTTCGGGCTCGCTTGGCTGCGCAGCCTTTAGCCTTCTTCTAATGTTTGAATCCCGTACGTTCACCTTTGGGTCTCCGTGTTTAAACACATAAACAGTTTCTTGAGTGCGGTTGTTCTGACTCATGGCGACGCACAGGTACTTTCCAACACTCAAAGTCGTACGCGTTGTGTTATTAGCTGTAGCGGCACGGCCAAATGATGCACAGACACTATTCATCTGCACCGGCAGTCCTACGCATTTGACCTAACCCACACACCCTGGTCCATAGTACGAGTCAGTAGTCCAGCCAGCTGATTAGGCAGAGTATCTTCCTCATGTGGCCTAGCCGGTAGGTGAGTTGGCAGAGTGGTTATTGCGGTGGACTTAAGAGCTTAAACAAGCATTACGTCATCCACTGATCCCAGGATCGCAAGGGTTCGAATCCCTTACTCACCACTCATGTCCAGTTTTTTTGATCTGGTTCGCGTCAGGATGACGTGCATGGGTGTAGTTTAGACTTTACGCGATCAATACTTTGCTGTCGGAATGTTTACTGCTTTCTTTCATATTTCTTTTTACGTTTTCGAATCTACTTATTCCTGAGGACAGCAGCTGTCTGTGGTTGAGTGTGGTGGCTGCAGCACATGTCCTCTTGTAGCCGAGTCGCAGGCCAATTCTCCCCGAGTCTTGTAGAACTCACCATGAGAATGCATCTTCGAAGTAGTCTACCCGCGAACTTGAGTCCATGACGCTTGTGATGATCGCATCCCGAATGGCATCCACAAACATCGGTGGGCCGCAAGAGCAAATCGCCTTCGTTCCCCGTGCCGTCTTGATGAAGTCACAAACTTCAGCTCCAATGGTGGGCCTTCCAAATTCGGGCTTGATTGTGACACCGTCAACCACTATGTGACACGCATCCTTTTGGCTCCTTGGATCCTCAAACAGATCGCTATCGCTGGTACTTTCGTGAGCACCATTGATAGTTCCGGTTTTTTTGGGGTCCTTTTGACGTTCACCAGTATCCAGAGTTTCCCGGGAGCTGAACTGGGTAGATTGGTCCTCGCTTGTAGCCCAGTCCACGACGCGCGTTTCCTCGCTCGGACTCAATTGGCAGTCTGTCGCCCCTGACTCCTCCGACGACGACATTTCCACCGTACCCAAATTCATTTCCTCCGGGTGAGTGACGTGAATTTGGAAGCTACACGCAGCTTCGTTTTGCTTTTTAGACAAAAAGGCCACCTCCTTCCCGAACGCATTGATCGTCATGCAGTCCTTAACAACCCAGATCATAGAGAGATACTGGCCCTCTTTCATGCGGCCCAGTATTCCTCTAGCGAATGAAAACAGAGCAGTGAAGCCAACACCGCCAGCAAATAACAAAACTGATTCGTAGTCGCAAACGTAGTTCTCATTGCCGTAAGGACCTTCAATTACGACTTTCTTCACCGTCCTTCTGTCTGGCGCTGTGGCTACCTTCTGCAGAATTGCTCGCGTTAGTCCCATTTGCGCTTTGCAGCATAGGTACAGTGAATCGTCGCCATCGTTAGGGGTCTGGAACACAGAGAACGGATGCTCTTGCCAAAAGTGATTCTTGTCCAGGACTCGGATATACACATACGCCCCTGGTCTGATGTTCCATTTCCTGCGGCCCCCCTTTATCTTAACGCGGAACATATTGGTTTCCGCAAGTGTGAATTCAGCGTCTTGTATACCGCCGGAGAGGATCTGGCGACTGATGCGGCTAATATACTCCAGACCGTAGAAGGCAAGAGATGCCCAGAGCCAACCCAACCACCCGTAGTCACTGCAATGGACGACCAAACAGCTGATGAATATCACGAACATTGCGACATGCGTCACCTTGAAAATCTCGTATATGCGAGACCTGATTACCCTTAGTGCCATGGTGAGCATGATGATGACCATGTAGATTGCCAAATTGCCGCCTCGCCAGTTGTGAACATGATGCCATTTGTACATCACCACCTTCTCATTAATAGAGCTCCAGTACATCATGACGGCGTGAATGATGCCGTTCACAGCCATGCAGCGAGCCGCCCAGCGATGGTAAGTCATGAATGTGTCGTAAGGCCATCCTGTCAAAATAATGAAAGGATTGTTACGGCAGGCGAATAAGACAATCAAGGGGATGTGTGCAAATGCGATAATTCCCGTCCTGTTCGCCATGTAGTGCAAGATCCTGTCTTGTTTACTCGTGAACGATACTGGCGTTTCACCAACAACCTCCAAGAAAGACACAATGGAAGCTATGTTTATGGCAATGAAACCAAAGATGATCACAGCCTGCCCTCTTGTTGGAGCATGGATTGTCACGAATTTGAAGAAGCGCCAAGGACTATGATGTTTTGCGCCGATCAGAGCAGGAAGCGTTAGCGTCTTACGGAGCCAAGTGATCTTTCCCGGACCTAAAACATCGTAGATACCCGGATTGATGATGCGTATCCCATTGGCTAACATTGCGACGAACATCACCAAGCCCCAGTATCCGATGATTCCCCAGCCAAAGCAGTTTCCAACATGGTAGTGGTACTTTGTGTCGCTCGCTGCTGTGAGCTGCTTGTCAAATAGCACGCTGGGAACTGCGACTGGCCCGGGGGCTATAGAATTTGAAGCGTTGAAGCTATCGGAGGAAATAAGACGGCCAATGTTGTTTTTGTAGATCGTGTCCATTTCCTCTATGGTCATCGTGCGACTGCCCCAGTAGTGGCACTGGGCTCTGATATAGTCGTAGCCGGCGACGACTTGGTCTATTCCGGTGGCATGCACCTGTACGCAGTTCATTGCAGTTGTGAGGAAATCATCCTTTGAGCAGCGGCAGTCAAAAGGAAGGTATTCGATTGGACAGTCGAAGTTCCACTTGAGCGCACAGTTAAAGCAGCCAAACCCAAGTTTGCTGCGCAGGCCGACCTTTTGGGCGTCGATGCATGATGCAAAGTAAAGTAAGATGATTGCAAAGGAACGGATGGTACCCAGTCCTAACATGTACGCGAGCTCTCAGTATGAGGGTCACTGCTGGACTCACTAAAACAAGCGAGACTGATGAGCACTTATCTGCTTTGGCACGGGGATTGAATTAGCTTTGGCCTATTTATTTTGCATTAGTGGCTGCAGATGCTTGCGTCTGCCTGGGCACTCGATCTATACGACAGTGACCCCCTCCACACAATGCCGCCGGGTGTAGACGATCACCCCGCTGTTTTACTCAATTGGGAAATGTCGTCATGCGGGTCGACCAGAAGATGGTGGCATAGGATTTCTATAGAGATGTAGTCCGAGCACCCGTATAGGAGAGATTCCGCGAAGGCCATGTGTGTTTCCGGCAGCGGCTTTCGAAATAAACTATACAAAGGGAGTTTTAACTTAAGCCGCAACCTTCTTAATGAACCCTGTTCAAAAGTAAGTAATAGTATGTGAAGCGAATCTCCATAATGCTAAACGGACACGTAAAATTGTAAGCTCGGAGGACAGAGCCGTAATGGGCGGCTATTATTATCAATGGTGGGCCGATCGAGGCCAATGGCTGCGGCCCGGTTGGTCACGCTCTTTGTGAAGCATTGCCCTTGAGCATGTTCCCTCAACGTGATCGGCCGAAGAAGCTATTCATTCAGTCTTCACTGAATCACCTCTTATTCAGCCTTTCATACAAGGCGTTTACATACAAGGGGGCATTTAGGTTGTCGACCGTGTGGAGGAGTAATAATAAGTATTGGTTAAAGAACGTGTCTCTGATGATAAACAACCAGGAAAATATAATAAGGTGAACCGGAATTTTCCCATATCATACGTGGCTGAGCCGGCTCGCATCTCCATTCTAGTTCTATAAACATCGGTGCTCCGAGCTACGAGAGCCAATACCGAGTTATGCGCGTTGCCACGCTAATCTGCCCGGCGCAATCGAAATCAAAGTTCAAGCGCATTACTTATGTCTAATTCCCACGGATCTCCGTTGTTTTCCGGTTTCTATGTGCGAGACAATGGGCCGCCATGTAGTAGTACTCTACGCAATACGCTTAGGTCAAAACCTTAGACTCTTGCCGCATGGGCAGGAAGAATCGCAATGCTGTGAATACGGAGTTTCCATTGCTGGACGAGTTGAACCTCTATGCTTCCACCACAGAGGGGGATGGCAACTGTCTCTTCCGCGCCCTGAGCGACCAAGTGTTTGGGGACGAAAGCCATCATGCCGAAGTCCGGAGTAACGTCGTTTCGTATGTCGAGAAACATGGCGACCACTTCGCCGCGTTTGTGGGCGAGTATGGAGAGACCTTTGAGCAGTACATCCAGCGCTTGTACCAGGATGGAGTTTATGGCGGCCACATAGAGATTGTGGGGTTCGCCGAACACTACCGAAGGCAGGTCGCCGTGTACCAGGCCGACAACATGTATATACTAGAGCCCCAGCGTGTGACGCAGTCAGAGTGGTCTGGAACTGCTCATCTGGCGTACCACACCTGGGAACACTACTCGAGCGTGCGGCCCAAGGCCGGGCCGCACTCCGGCCCGGTTGCCTTCCCCATTCCCCAGGTATTAGGCCGCGGCCGCGAAACTACGGCTAGCGCTCAGGACTCTGCGGTAGCGCCGTGGAAGGTTGAGATCGTGCTCCGCAGTGTGCCGGATGCGCCCGAGTCGCAGATCATGCAAATGCTTCAAACAAAGGACCTCGACACGGTGATAGAGGAGCTGCTCGTGCAGCAGTACGAAGAGGGGCCTGAGGAGACGCGCGACACACCAGCTGGTCTGGAAAGCAGCGGCGTCGAAGTGGGTGACGAACCGCTGTCCCAGGGCGAAGCAGCGCCGCAGGCCGAAGAGCCGCCTCATGTAGAAACGGCGGCCGTTGGCGCGGACAAGAAGGGCCGACTAAAGCCCAGCGAGCCCGCCCAGCGGGCCAGTAAGAAGCAACAGGCCAAGGACCGGCGACAAGAAAAGAAGGACCGCGCGCGCCGGAAGAAGACGGAACAGGTTGGCGTTAAGCAGGCGAACGGGCCGGACCCCGGCAATAGCGGCCAGCCTGACGTCTCGAAGCGAGTGATTCACATTTAGTGTTTACGAAAACAAGAGTTCATGAAAATGTCATAATATAATATAAGTGTGCTGCTTTAGTTGTTCAGAAGCTCCAGCGACTCCTTGATCTTGGCCGGAGCGGCGCCCTTTACAGTGTTGATGACCTTGCCGTCTTTGAAGTAGAGGAACGTGGGCACCGTAGAGACCTGGAATTCGGAAGCGACATCAGGAACCTCCTCAATATCGAGCTTCACAAACTTGATATCCGGGTACTGGGGCTCGAGCTTGTCCAGCAGCGGCGCGACCATCTTGCAGGGGCCGCACCATGTGGCGAAGAAGTCGACGACGACGGGGCCGCTAGATGTGATTTCCTTGAACTCGCTTGCCGAGGCGACCTTGTGAACCATTTTTTGGTGATGTGCTTTAGGGGAAACTTAAAGTGCTGGAACGTGAGGGACGGTGGCAGCTGCCTTTATATGTCCCCCCCAAGCGGCTAGGTAATCAGCTGCAGCTGAGCGGTGTTGCACAGCAGCCTTTTGGTCTGGCCCTGGGTAGGGGCTGCGCGTCATCTCCGCTCGTTGCTCGCTTAGCAGTAAGACGGGCTGTGCAGGCGCGTTCTAGACAGTTCCTGGCGCCGCAGCGGCCGCCAAGCGCTGCAAGATACTCCGTGATACGGCTATCAGCGAAACCGTTAGCAAATATGCGCCACCACTCAAGCCGTTTGGAGCGGGCGGGCGGGCTCGAACGGGAGCGGGCGGGCAGGGGATGGGCTAGGCCAAGCAGACGGCTCATACAGATTAGGCAAGCTCGACTAAGCAGGGCGCATGGCGACGTCAACAAAGCCACACAGACACACACATACGCACGCACACACAGTCGCTAGTAATGACGACCGCCGCAGTAACGGCGCGCCGAAACAGCTTACAGATCGGTCTGGCAGCGGCCTTGCCCGATTACCGTCGGAAACTAAGACGTGTTAAACCTACGGAGACTCGTTAAGGTAACTCTACTATTGCGGTGTAGTTTGCCGCAGTGGCTACATAACCTAACTAATTGACCTAAAAGTAGCGGCGCGCGTGCTCGAAGGCTGCACCGACGCGGTCCTGCGCCGCGTCGACGGCGAACGCGACGTGCTGGCGTGCAATGCGCTCGTAGAAGGCGGCCGACGAGGAGACCGTGGCCAGATCCGGCAGCTTTCCCTGGACCCAGGTGTGCACGTCCGCGCTGACGGCGGCGTAGCCACGGTTATAGAAGTGCAGCGCGACGACGAAGCTTGCCGTGAGCAGTGCGAGCTTGATGGCGGTCCTGATGATGCTGGCAATGAGCCTTGACGAGCGCAGCACGACGACAAACGAGACCCACACCGCAAGCAGCGACAGGGCGACGCGGATGATCTCGTCCTTGTCGCCCGAGGCGATGCCCATCGCCAAAGAGAGCACAAATTGGTAGATATAGCCGCTAACGAGACCAGCAACGCTTCCAGCGAATGCGATTGCGTCAGTCATGTTTCCCGAAGACAAAGTGCGAAGAGTGTTGCTAATGGAGAGAGGCAAGGCTAGGAAACGGGCGCTACTCCACTTTCCTCCCACCCGCCTGCCAGAGACGTGACTTACCTAATGCACCATTCATGCTCGGGTAGAAAAGGGTTCGAGGCGCGAGTCCGCAGCCAGTTAACCCGCGCGAACCTTAGTTACGGACGAGGCCGCCACCGACGAGCAACGCTGCACTTGGGGACCTTGCACTGAGCCATGGTGAAGGACACGACTTACTATGAGGCGCTGAACGTGGAGGTCGACGCGACGCCCGCGCAAATCAAGCGCGCGTACCGCGCGATGGCCATCAAGACGCACCCCGACAAAAACCCGGGCGACGAGACGGCGAAGCAGAAGTTCCAGGAGGTGTCGGAGGCATACCAGGTGCTCAGTGACACAGAGTTGCGGAAGCGCTACGATACGTACGGCAAGGAGGAGTCCACACCCGCTGGCGGCTTCGAGGACCCGGTTGAGTTTGCCACGAACATCTTTGGCGGTGAGGCGTTCCAGCCCTGGATTGGCGAGCTGTCACTGATCAAAGAGATGACTCAATTGGGGCAGCTCGAGGAGGAGTACGAGAAGGAGCAGGGGACGGCGGCCGGCGGCGCCGCGTCGCCCGCCGACACTGCTACGGCCGCAGCAGCGGGTCCTGAGGCGGCCGGGCTGAAGACGGACTCGCAGGCCGGTGCTGCGACGGATGCGGCCGCCTCGCCGGCGGACTCGTCCGCGCGACCTGAGGGCAAGCACGAGAAGCGGCATATTCCGCGCCTGCTGCACCACCACAGCAGCTCCGTTGACTCGCACAGCGGCCGCGCTGGCGGCGCTGCTGCCGCAGGCGGCGCCGGTGCCGGTGCGGGCGGAGTCACGACTGCCGCATCCGAAAAGGATGCGCGTGCCGCAGCGAAGCAAAAGCGCAAGCAGGAGCTCGACCGCCTCGACAAGGAGAACCGCGAGGCGCGCGAGAAGCGCGTCCAAGAGCTCACGAAGTCGCTCATTGAAAAGCTCAGCGTATTTACGGAGAGCTCCAAGGACAAGCAGTTCACGGAGAACTTTATCAAGAAGATGGAGATGGAGGCGAACGAGCTCAAGATGGAGTCCTTTGGCCTGCAGCTATTGCATGTCATCGGCACTACGTACTACACGAAGGCGTCGCTGTTTCTGAAGTCGCAGAAGCTGTTTGGATTCGGTGGCATGTTCGGCAAGATCAAGGAGGCCGGCAGCATGATGCGCGATGTGTACGACACCGTGTCGGCGACGCTCGACGCGAAGAGTTTCATAGAGGCGGCGGCCGAGATGGAGAACGCGAACATTCCGGCCGAGAAGCAGGCCGAGCTCGAGCAGACCATTCTCGGCAAGATCCTCGGCGCCATGTGGGTCGGCTCGCGGTTCGAGATCCAGGGCGTGCTGCGCGAGGTATGCGAGCGCGTGCTGCACGATAAGAGCGTGCCCCTGGCAAAGCGCGTTGAGCGCGCGCAGGGCCTGCGCGTGATCGGCCTCGTGTTCAAGTCGACGCAGCGCACGCCTGAGGAGAACGAGGAGATGCAGCTGTTCGAGTCCATTGTTGCGCAGGCGAACGCGAAGAAGGCGAAGAAGCTGCGCAAGGAGTACGCGGCAGGCACAGCGGCGGCCGCCGCCGCGCAGTCGCAGCGCGAGTCCGTGTCGCCCGAGAGCGTTTAAGTGTAAAGTCGTTATAAAGTGTGTACGTCCTGTTGGCGGGCTGCGCCCGCGGGCAGCCCCCGCGAGCAGCCTCCCGCCGTTATTTATCTCATTACAGACCCTAGCCGAACTGCTTGCGCCGCGCCGCCTGCGCCTGCTTCGCCGGAACGCCATCGCAGATGTCCTTCGCCGTAAGCTCGTTTGCGAGCACGCGCTGCTGCGCACTGGCCACAACCTTGTCGTGGATGCTCGCCGGTACAATGACGACGCCGTTCTTGTCCGCATACACGACGTCGCCGGGAGCCACGACCGTGCCTCCGGGCAGCGCGAGCGGTTGGTTCACAGCCACGACCTTCGTCGTCAGATTCGCCGCGCAGCAGCCGACACCGTACGAGAACACGGGGTAGTCCAGTGCCTGGTGCTCGTCCACGTCGCGCACAAGCCCAAGCACGACAGACGCCGCCGCACCCAGAAACTGCGCGCGCGTCGACATGAGCCCGCCGTACAGCGACTGCTTCACGTTCGTGTATGGAGCGTGGGGCAGCTGGCACGACTGCGACGTCGCAATCAGCACAACCGCCCCCTTCGGTACGCTATCAATATAGTGTTCGGCCACGGCCGGCCGCGGGTCCGACTTCGGCGCGAACTCAACCGTGTAGGCCGGTCCCACAACCGTCTTCGCCGGCCCAGACTGCTGCACAACGTACGGAAGTTCGCCGCCGTCCTCAATTCCACTTATGAGCATGCCATCAGCCACGTCACAGGTCGCGAGATCCGACATTGCGCCAATTGTTTATGCGGTGAGATCCAGCTCGCGCGGCCGGGCCGCGGCCGCTTATGTGGGGCTCACACCCTAACAGAGCCTCGCTTAAGCAGCAGCAGCAGCCAGCCAGCCCCCACTAGGCCGCACAACGGCCGACTTTGTGGCGGCGGTTGGGGGGGAGGGGGCGTGGCTAGCACTGTCGGAAGAGTACTGCCGGAACACAGGAGCCTTTTTTTTCTATTTTACTACGGAGTGTTTCTTAAACCAGGTCATCACCACGTCATGGGTAGTCAGCCGAAGCGACAGCCTGAGCGGCGATGGTTTTAAGCAAGAAAATTTGATCTTAGGCACAACGGCAGGCGAAGGACGTGGTCACTCGACGAACTCCGTCTCTTAAAGACGCCGTGTGTCTCGGTGCATACCCAGCAAAGATGCCGAGTATGGCTGAAGAAAGGAAAAAAACCAAAAAGATTACTTGAAGGTCAAATGTCTCGTGTACACGCCGTGATATTGCTAACTTGGGAGAGGGCCGGTGGGTGAACATAACAGACTTTATATCTGCATTGGCCGTACTGTCACACGGCTGCCGTCGGTTCTTCACGCAACTCCGCCTCGCAGACTCGTAACGGCCGAGCCCGCTCGCGATCGCCGATGCCCACCTTGAACGACCAGCTTAACAGCTTCAAGGCGCGCATGCGCAATGCGCCCGTGCTTGGCAAGCGCACGGTGAGCACCGCCCTCTCTAGCGCGGGTGGCGACCAGCTGAAGCCGCAGCAGACGTCTGCGGCCGAGAGCGATGCTAAGCGGGCGAAGAAGGCCATGCCTCCGACGCCAGCGATGACCTCAGGCGCCGGCGCGCACCGCAGCACGCAGTTTGTGCACGCGCTCGAGTTCCTCAAAAAGGCCGAGCGCGCCGTGTCGTTCGAGGACCTGCAGGGATACCTGTCGTCTCCCGTCGAGCCGCTCATTCCCATGTTCCAGTCGAACCCACATTTCCGCGTCGTCGACGACACGGTCACTTACATCTCGAAGCTGGGCATCTACTCGGGCGACGACCTCCTGCGCTACCTCCACGGCATGCGCACGTTCCAAGGCCTTTCCGTGCGCGACCTGAAGGACGGCTGGAGCGGTGCCCTGCCGACAATAGCAAACCTCGAGGCGGAGCAGAAGATCATTGTCGTGCGCAACCGGAAGGACAACTCGCCGCGCCTGATCTGGCCAAACTTGGGAGGCGCCATTGGCAAAATAGACCAGAAGTTCGTGAGCCTTTGGCAGTCTGCACGTGTCCCGTCCGAGAACGACCTGCCGGGAAACCTCGAGAAGGTCGGGCTGAAGCCATCGAGCGTGGATCCAACAAAGGTAAAGCGCGAAAACAGGGCCTCGCAAGAAAAGAAGCCGAAGCGCCGCGCCCCGAGAACAAAGATCACAAACACACATATGAAGGGCCTCCTCAAGGACTTTTCCTAATTGCATTACCCATCACATTATTCTTTATTTTTCTTTTTTTTTGCTTGTCTTCCTCATCCATGCATTGCAATTCTGTACTTGCCGAATACATAATAAATAAGTATGTCGAAGCTGTTCACAATTCAGCAGCCTTTGCTATGGGCTCAATGCTCATCATTGGGGACCTGGATGATGGGTCGAGGTCAGATAGCCAAGTCTGCTCGCACGCAGGTGCGCGCGTTTACCGCCGTGACCCTGAGGACGCGGGGACCCTGGATCGTGGGTGGTGGTTCCAGGTTTAGGTTCTTGGCAAATCGTAGACCGACGGCCGATGACTGACCTCGCTTCCTTACCTGGTTCTCCGCATCCGGGCTTCCTCCGCAATATGTGTATTCTTGTCGCCAGCAGGGCGCATCCTGACTAGTAAGTACAATTGTCGCGGCACGGCGCATTTGACGAACGGTGACATACTAACTCTGTGGAATAGTGCGTTGGTGGTTTTGGACAACCGAGATGAATACATGGACCGACCTACGGCTCTAGCGCACTGGTGGCCCGATGAGGATATATATGCGCCGCAGGACTTGGCGCGCAGTGAGCGCGGTACGTGGATCGGGATCACGCACTCGGGCCGCGTCGCCGTTCTGCTGAACTACCACGAGCAGCGCGAGTACAAAGTCAGCGGAGCCGTGTCGCGAGGCATCTTGCCGAAGCTGTTCCTTGAGTCGCAGCTGCCGCCTAAGGAGTGGAAGAAGCTAATTGAGGAGAACAGTGACTTCGCGCAGTGCGGCGGCTTCACGCTTATGATTGGTGTCGTGAACCCGGCCGCGGGCGTCACCGACATCGAGTTTGTGTCGAATCGAGACACGAACTTCGGCCCTTTAGGACCTGGCGCCACCGTGTCCGTATCAAACGGCGCCGTCGACGACGCGAGCTGGCTCAAAACGCGCGCCGCCGTAAACCTGCTTACGCCGCTTCTAAGTGAGCGCGACCCAGAGCGATTCGATGCTGGCGCCCTGAGCCTGCTGTCCACAGAAACGCCGCCACCGCCGACGGAGACCGTTCAGCTCCGAAACCACATTTTCGTGCCCCGCATTGAGCTCGAGAACACGGCCTACGGCACGCGCACACAAATGGTGCTCACCATCGACCACGCCGGCCGCGTGCAGTGCACAAGCGTGGACACAACAACCCAGGAAAAGCTTAGAGAGGCTTTTTGTATTAACACAAACTAAACCTAATAAATTACGACTCGCTCATTCGCTCTTCCTGTCCTTCTTCACCTTGTCCTTGGACTTGTCCTTCGATTTGTCCTTCGACTTGTCCTTCGACTTGTCCTTAGACTTGTCTTTAGACTTCTTATCCTTGTGCTTCTTTTCGGAAGACTCATCCGTAACGTCCTTTGACTTGCGCTTTTTAGCCACGGGCGTTGCTGCTGCATCCGTTGTAGGCCTTTTATTGGCCTCGCCGGCCGCGTCTATACCAAATGACTCGGGGCCATATCCGGTGGGGAAATGCCGCATGCGAAGGTTCTCCTTCTGCGGCACCAATGGCTTTGGCGTGCGCACTTTCTCATAGTCTACTTTCGGCAGGCTGACCTTCTTCGTCAGGGTCAGCACGCCCAGCGGCTTCGCCGACGTCGATACGAGCTTTGCATCGTTCCCAGGCGCAACAAGAAGGTTACAATCGGGTAATTGAGCATCGTTTCTGAGCAGAGAGTAGCTCGTGCCCTCAAATTCGACCTCCTGCTCGGACTTGACGGTGGCCCTCGACGCCTCGAAATTGGGCGGGACCTGAACCAGCCAGATCTCCTGGTCTTTGAGCTTCAGGCCCTTGTCTTGGAAAGACACGGGCTCGGTGTTTTTGGGAGCCATTTTCCACTAATTTGACGCGGCTTAACACACAGATGGTGTCCAAGCAGCGAGCGGTTTCCGAAATTTTTGGTTGGGCCGAATTCTAACCCTTTACTCAGCAGCGGTCGCGCGGTCGAAATTTCACACCACGCAAACCCACGACGAGGGAAGCCCCGTTTACGACAAATCCCACCGAATGGTTTCGCTTTGGCTCGCGGCTGGAGCTGCTTGGAGGCCTGCGTTGAGCCTAGGCAGAGGCCTGTGGGCACCACGCACGGCCGTGCCTCGGCTGAGCGCCGTGCGCCCGTTTAGCGCGCAGCCTGGCTCGGACGCGCGCACGAACGATGCACGCGACGAGCACGTCGAGCGGCTGGCCAAGTACTACCCGCCGCACCTTATTCAGTCGATTCTTGCCGCCGAGTCGGTTGTGTCGCCGGAGATGCGCGCAAACCTGAAGGAGTCGAGCACGGAGTTCGCGCCGATGTACGCCGACGACTATGCCGAGTACGATCCTCTATACGACCACGCACAAGGTGAGTGGGTCGACAAGTCGAAGCCACGGCAGCCCATTCCGCAGCGGATCCCGAAGTCGCTGAACCCGGAGCCGGACGTCATGTCCTCGAAGTCGCGCTCGGCCATCAACCTGACGCGCCTCGAGCAAGCGACGGGGCTGCGCACGGAGTACCTGAAGAAGCTGAAGAGCAAGCCGCTTATCCGCAAGCGTGTGACGAACATGACGCGCCTCGGCAAGCGGCGCAGCATCTATGCACTGGCCGTCGTCGGCGACGGCAACGGCCACGTCGGCATCGGCGAGGGGCGGCACCTGTCGTCTCCATCGCTGGCCGTGGCCAGCGCGCACTGGGAGGCCGCTAAGAACCTTGTATATATCCCGCGGTTCAAGGAGCGCACGATCTACGGTAACGTCGAGATCAAAAAGGGCGCTGTGAACCTGCACCTCCGCGCGGCGCGGCCCGGCTCGGGCCTGCGTGTGAACCACATCATCTACGAGATCTGCAAGATTGCTGGCATCAAGGACCTCGTCGGCAACGTCTACGGCTCGCGCAACCCCATGAACGTGGCCAAGGCCGCCATCGAGGCGCTCAGCACGAAGCAGGTGCTCATTGACGAGATCGCCGCCAACCGCGGCAAGCGCGTCGTCGACGTCACAAGCACATACCTGAACTTCTGAGTCCTTCTGAGTCCCTGTAACTAGCAAGACATGTAAGTAACTCCGTTTTTGTATATACACATGTGTTGTTGAACTTCTAAACTTCTAAATTTCGTCATTCATGGCTGAGGGGGCATTTATTTCTCGACGACGAGATCGGGCACGGCATACATCTGGCTAATCAGCCCTTGCCTGCTCAGCAGCCCAAGTGTCTTGTCGCCCTCGTCCAGCAATTGCCGCACCTGCGTCGGGTCCGAGACGTTTCTGTTCTCGATAAAGCCGTCCCGCACTCTGCGGAAGGCGTAATTCCGGAAGTTGTAGCCGCTGAACTTCGCCGCCTGCCTCAGCATGTGGCGGTATAGCGTTAGAGCCCTTTGCGGTTGTGACATCTTGATGGCAAAAAGAACGCTTCTTCGTTAGCCCGCCGCTGCCGTTTGTGCCTCCCAAAAATCCTTAGTCGGCGTTTACGTGATACGCCTGGGGCGGTCGAGCCTTCATGCTGCCACCGCATGTGCGGCAGGTGACATGTGTCACGGCCGCCCCGCCGGGCGCCCGCATTGCGTCGCCCAAGCGCGCATCGCCACTGCCACCACGGGCATTCACTCCAGATGGTACGCCGCGCCGTGGAGCGGGAGCTCCCTGAATTTTGTGCTCCCGTACCCTTTTTGCTTCCTTTTTTTTTTTTTGCTACGCTTTCGTAGAATTTTATATCGTATTTTTGCCTAATGTACCTCCTCGTCTGCACGCCGCTCCGTAGGGCGTCCGCCGTCTAATGCATGTTTATTTCGAGTCCGGCGCGATAAACGACCTCACCTTCTCGATCTCGCCCTTCGAGCCCAGCCAGATACCGGAACGCTCGTGGATCTGCGTAGGGACGAGATCGAGAATGCGCTCGCCGTCGTCATTGATGGCCGTGCCACCAGCCTTCTCGATGATCATCGCCATGGGGAAGCCCTCGTAGAGCAGCCGCAGCTTGCCCTTCTTCGACTTCTCGTCCGATGGGTACGCAAAAACACCGCCGTACAGAATCGTACGGTGCATATCAGCAACCATCGACCCAATGTAGCGCGCCGAATACGGCTTGCCGTCCTTCGGGAACTTCAGCGAGTGGAAGTACGCGCGAGCTTGCTCGTTCCAGTACATGGAGTTACCCTCATTCACCGAATAGATGCTGCGCACCTCCGGAATGCGCAGGTTCGGATGCGTCAGAATGAACTCGCCCAGCGAGTCGTCGAGCGTAAAGCCGTTCACCTCCTCACCGCAGGTCAGAACGAGGTTCGCCGAGGCACCGTACATCGTGTATCCAGCGGCAACCAGCTCCTTACCGGGGCGCAACACGTCTTTGATTGAGCCCTGCGAGTCTTCGAACAGGCGGTAGATGCCGAAAATCGTGCCCACTGAGACGCCGGCGTCGAGGTTGGACGAGCCGTCAATGGGGTCGCAAACAACGGCATACCTGCCCTGGCCGCTCAGAATAATCAGGTCCTCCTGCTCCTCCGACACAATAACCTTTACCTTGTTCGACGCCTTCATGGCGTTGATGAAGATGTCGTCGCCAATCACGTCCAGCTTCTTCTGGTCGTCACCCGTGGAGTTCGACGTGCCGGAAAGCCCAATCAAGTTGACCAAGGTCGACCGTCGAATGTTGTGGGCTATGTGCTTGAACGCGAACTGCAGCGAGTTCAGGAGCAAGGTGAAGTCACCCGTAGCGTTGCTCTTCTGGCTCTGGATGATGAACCGAGTAAGAGTTGTGATATCTGTCTCCACCTCGTAGTTAGTTGTCATTGGAAATGCGCCGTAGTGGTGTGTGTTTATGTCCCCAGGGCTGAATACGCCCGCTTATATACTAGTCGGCACTTGCGACCCTGTGGCTACTCCACACCCCTTGCCCTTCATGAAACGAACGTGGGGTAGCTGAGCTTCTAGGGCAAGGGGTGCCGGCCCGGTTTATTTTCGCCTATGGGAGGCCGTGCCTCGACGCCAATCCCGGCCGCGCAGCCGGTGCTTCATGACGTGAGCCGTGCATAAACCGTTGACCGGCCGGAAAACGGCCGTTTCAGCTTACGCACGTCGATGCACGGGCGTATACGGGCCACGACTACGAACGATCACCCAGATTGCGGGCAGCAACGAGCTGCCTCAGCCCCAGTTCATTCAGCCCCAAGTGATAAAGGCCCTGGTATTGCTCGGCAAGACAAGTGATTAATTTACATTGCTGTTGAATGAAACAATAACAATAATAACAGGTTAGCGTGTTTAATAGTGCTTTAATATTCGTTATCAAGCGGCGGGCTTGTTCAATTGCGGCATAAAAATGTTCGATGCATAAAAATGGAATCATTAGTAGAATCGCCAAACAATCCTCTCGCGTTATTTCATGTTGCCGTCGTTCTTGTTATTACGCCAGTTTAGAAGATCTCCACGTTCTTCTTGCTATCTCCATCGATCGTGGAATCTTCACGGCTCTCAACGTTGTGCGAGTCGGACGTCTGCTCCTTCTCGTTGCTCTGCGACGCGTCGTCCTTGTTGTTGTTGTTGTCGTCGGTGTCATAAGTGATTGCCCGCTTCGACTTCGCGCGAATCTCAGGACCGAACTTGTACAGAACAAACGGCAACGCCGTAAGCACCGAAGCAATCAGCGACAGAATCAGTCCGGCATACTGGCTTCCCACATTGTGGAAGAACTGCGCACCGAACAGGGGCGACACGGCACCAAGGGTGTTACGCATGAAGCCCTGGCCAGCAATAGCAGACGATGCACTGGGGCCGTAACAATCGGATGTGAACGAGTAGCACGACTCGAAGATGAAGAAAATGCCGAACGAAATGCAGCCCAGACCGATGCAAGGCCCAATCCAGTGCACAAACGAGTACTGCGTGAAACTGTAAATGAACAGGCCAATAGGAAGGAAGACAGCACCCATCATGGCACCGTACAGGCGGTGTTCGGGCTGGATCGGATGGTTTGCGGCCCGACGCATGCTGTCATACTTGTGGATCTGCAGGAAATTCGCTGCAAACGCCAGCGTCACACCAATCACAAGCGCAATGTACGGGAGACCAGCGACGCCCTCGCCCCAGTGCTTCTTCTCACCGAATGTAATGCCAATAACCGACAGGAACAGGAAAGTAATGAACCAAGCGAATGCGATCCACAGACCGAAGAAGAAGACCACGGGCTCCGTAACCAGCATGAGGACAGACTTAACCGAGGAGTTGTACAGCATCTCCTTCAAGCCAGGGGATTCCAGCTCCTCCTTCGCAACCCAACGCTCATCTCCAGTATCCTTGCGCAGAGCCTTGGCGCGCTTGTGCAGGTACACACTGCCACGCGTCTCGCGCAGACCAAACACACAGAGAACAAGCAAGGGTACGTTCGAGAGACCCTGGATACCTTCCAGCCATCTCCAGCCAATGGCCTGGTCGACGAAGCCAGCGTAGATAGGAGCGCCAACAGTGCCCAGAATGGCCACATAGGCGAACAGAGCCATGGGAATTGCGCGCTGCTCGGGGCGGAACATATCGTCGAACGTACCACCAACCAAGATTGTACCGATACAGCCAAAGAGACCAAGCAAGGCGCGCAGGACAATGATCGTCGCCATGTTCTTGCCCAACGCAAGACCCACGAAGCACACACCGAACAAAGCGTAGCCACCAACGTAGATGATACGGCGACCAACCAGCTCACAGAAGGGTGCCAAGAATAGTGGCGCAATTGCGCACGTCATGTTGAACGTAAACAGACCAAGCTGGCCGATTTCATTGCTGCGGTGCAAGTCGCTAACCATGCGCGAAATACCCGAGCTGTACGCCGTCGTGGCAAGACCGATGAACAGAGTCATGCCGCAGAGCAACGCCGTAAGGAACGCCTTCAGGTAGATATTCCAGTTGAACGGATCCTCCGGGTCGTTCTCAGCGAACTCAAGAACAACCCATTCCTTGCCGTCCTTCATGACTGAGTCCGTGAGCGTCATGGGCATGTCGCACTCAACCTTTTGCAAGGGGCGCCTGTCCTCCTCCGCGGTACCCGCTTCATCGACGTTCTCAACATATTTGCCGCCAGCGACTCTCCCCTGTGGCTTGTCCAGGTGGGACCAGTCTAAATCGGCAGAAGCACCCAACTTCACCATAGTCTACAAAAAGATTGGGGACCTTAGCACTAAAAAGGCCGCAGGCACAAGTGAGTTTGTTATTAAAACCAGATCCTCGGAAAAACTCATTCTTAGCCCTAGCGTTCATGCAACAGGGCGGAACCCTAGTTCTGCCAGCGTAAACTTTTTCAGCTACTCATAGCCTTTGCTTGTATGACATAATATGTGTGCGCCGCCTGCGGCAGGCCACGCGACCAGGGCCCAGGCGCAGCAATTCCCGGGCGCGGCTGAGCAAAACCTATGGCAACGGCTATAAAATTGGGCCCTCAGCTTTACGTATACAGGGTTGCTTCTGCGAAGCCTCAGGCGCGACTAATGATTTTCTTTCCGCCGCAATGTCGTTGTTTGTTTTTGCAGCAACGACGCATGATCTGACCAAAATCAACGCAGCGTTTATCAAAATTTTGACGTCATGTGAGTTGCGTAAGCATCTCGGCGATCTTGATTCCCGATCCGTACGTCTGCAAACTGCCATAGCGTCCGGTTGAAACAACGACACTTTAGGAAATTCCCGCTTATGATAAGTAAAAATACCGCACCCTGTTTTCCCGCAATCAGTTGCTCGTCTTGAGCCCGCCTTGACCACCTCGCACTTAGAGCAATCGGCCGTCATGGGCGGCGCCTGCCGGCTTTCCTGAGATCCTCAAGGATGGCACTACGGTTGATTACGTCACATGCGGCTCTGAGGGTTTGTAATTGTCTTAGAGGGCCGAAAAGGCGTTTGGTGGTGGCAAAAGCAAAGTACACGACTTAACCATTGACAGATGACTAGGCATTGACAGCATGCATGCCTAGCATGTAGAACTAGTACACGCCTAAGCAGCAAAATGCCCGGCTATCATCATGATTGGGCATGGGTTGCGCTGGATCGCTCCTCCTTGCCCTTCTGCATGTTGGCGGCGATCGCTCAAAGTACGTATACGAATTAGCGTCGTACTATATGAAGACACCACGTGCCATCGCCGTCTCGTTTTGAGAATGGTGGCCCGCCCCACAAGGTACGGGGCAGACGCGGGTCACCCGCGGCGCTGATACCCTATAGATAAAAAAATCTGCGGCACAAGAAGAAGGGGCACCAGAAGTTAGCAGCCGGAAAACCACGAGGCGCTGCAATGCAGCACGGAAAGCATGTGATATAACTTAATTGTTTTTAACTGTTATGACAATTTAATTGACGAGTTTCTCCTCTGGGATTTGTCCCGGGTGTTGGAGAGCTGTTGGTGTACACGCGACGCCTGTTTTTGTATGCTGTCTGGCGCACTAGGCGACCTCGCCTTTAAATGAGCTGCCGACGGGTCGGACCAGCCCTGTTGCCATATTTTGTTGAGCGTGTACGTGGAAACGCTTTCAATGGCGCCGTGGCTTTGCTGCGCGCCGTACGAGAATCCGCTGTTTCGATCCGGGAACTCGGACATTTGATTAGCGGTAGTCGCCACCAGCGAGTTCACCTTCTTCACGGAGGGCAGCTGCAGGCTAAGCGAATTCTGCTGAGTTGCTGCTGCGACGTGGTCCAGAGAAGAGGACAACGAGGACGCAGACGATCCCGTCTCGGTCCGCTGCGAGATTTGCGAGTCCTGCGCGGCCGAGATGCGGCAAAGTGAGCTTATGACCGGATTGCTGATTGCACGCGTATTTGTATACTCACGAAAGACCTTCTCGAATTCTCGCGGGTCGTCATCACCGGGAACGGAGTCCTTCTCGGCACCGGTGCGGCCCGGCTCCGCGAGCTTCGTTGTCGACGCCGAGCGTTGTTGTTGGAGCTGGCGATTTGGAGCTTTATTAGTGTTCCAACCGTGAACGATTTGCGCCATGTCGCCGAAGTTTTTAGACCGGTTCACCGCCGTCGAGATCAAGTCCTTGTCCTCCACGAAGCCGGACTTATTGCGCGCGCCTTTTAAGGCCGACGCCATCTCTGCAAGACTGCTGACGGATATCACTGTTTCCTCGGAAATCTTGGGAGGCGTTGGCTCGACCGGCTGGATTCCAATGCTCAGTTGTGAATCCATGCGCGGCGGGCCGGGCGGCCTCTGGGCAGCCACCTCTTCCTCCGTGTCCGTATCCTCGAAGTCCGTAGTGTCTGAGTTAGCCCCATCTCTCTCCTCGTCTTCATCCTCGCCGTCATCATCGTCTCGTTCCAACTGGATAACCGACTTTTTGTGCGACTGTGCGAGGTTGCCTAGGCCACTGCTTAGGCCGCGGTGTCGGTGCGCAAAGCCGGCTGAAGCCACCGGGTGAGGTGGCCTTGCCTTGTTCAATCGCGCCGAAGACTGGTTGCGCGGGACGTTACTGCCTTCATGGTCGCGTTCGGGCTCTCCCGATCCGTCCGGCGGGCCGCGGCTGGCATGCTGCTTGTGTGCTTGATTGAGCGAGGCGGTGCTCTGCGATCGAGGCAAACTGCCAGCGATATTCCGTCTTGTATTGCCAGGGGCCTTTGCGAGGAGCGTTGACGACCCCTTCGCCCCTTTGCCGTGTCTCACGAGGTGCGATCTTGTGTTCGCCTGCTTGCCCGGATTACGCCGCAACTGCACAACGCTGTCATCAGGCATCCTGGTTTAAGCCGTGCCTCGATGCCTAAATCGCCCCACGGCGGCGTTAAACGGTATGACTCTGTCGCGAAAGCCAATGCACCTCTCAAAGGATTGCCAATACTAATTAATACCTTAGATGACTGTCTTAAGCTGAGTATGTCAGCTGCTTGTGTGGCCCTTGTTCCCAACCCCACCACCGGTTCCCAGGATGGGACAATCCGGGGCAGCATCACAGAGCCGCAAGGTTAGGATGGGGCCGGACACGGTATTATATGCAACGCCACGCCGACGAACCGAGGTCGGCCCGGAACACGAGGCATCTTGAACTTCAAACGCCGGTTTCTTTTTTTTGGCTTCGTGCAGTATGCACGCAGTTCGAGTAGTTCGCGTAGCATGAACCTTAATTCGATGAATGCAGGGCTTCCTCCCTAATCAGTGTCGACCCCACATGTTTGTTCTACGCAGCCGAGGCCTAGCCCTGAAAATGTTAGGAAGCACAAAAAAGAATAGTGACGAGGAAGGGATTCGAACCCTCGCCCCCGAAGAGACAGGAGCCTTAATCCTGCGCCTTAGACCACTCGGCCACCTCGCCTTCGTTGTGATAGATGAAACATAGATACGGATTCATGGCAATTACGTGCATAGCGCAACTAATCGCACGACCTGGCAGCAGGAAAGGCGCTTTACGCTGCGGCTGTCCGTAATACATTATGTAGCACCTGGCCTGTTCCTTCCATGAGACCCTTGAAACCGAGTGTGTGGGGTAGAGCTGCCATAATTCACGGTGTCGTGCATTGTGTGAGCTGATTAGGGTATGCACCGCCGGCTGGCGCATATAAGCAGCCCTGTTGCCACCCTCGTATCGTCTGCACGGACGCCATGGACATTATTGTAGTTGGTGCAACCGGCCTTACGGCCACTAGTTTTGTGAAGCAGGCGCTTACGAGCGACCAGGTGAAGAGCGTGCTCACGCTTTCGCGGTCACCCTTGTCGAAGGTGATTCCTGAGTCGAACAAGCTGCAAAGCATTGTGCAGCCCTCTGACGAGTGGGGAAAGCACTTTCCGAAGGGCGCCGATGTGATTTTCTCTGGCGTGGCCACGACGCGTGCAGCTGCCGGAGGCCTCGACAAACAGCGGCTCATCGACCACGATCTGCAGCTAAAGCTTGCGCGCGAGGCGAAGGAGCAGGGCGTCTCCACATTCGTTCTCGTGAGCAGCCTGGGGGCCAACGCGTCCTCGCGGCTCGCATACTTCAAGCTGAAGGGAGAAATTGAGAGGGACATTGCCAAGGTCGGGTTCCGGCGAGTCCTCATTCTGAGGCCCGGCGTTTTGTTGGGGACGCGGGAGAAGGAGCACGGCGGGTATCTGGAAGGCGTGACGAGCAAGCTCATGCCGTGCCTACACCGGTCGTGGGCGCAGCGCTTCGTTGGATACCCCATCTATGTTGACGAGATCGCTGCGGCGACCCTAAAGCTTCTGGAAACGTTGCCGGACGGCGTGCACACGTTCGACTCGAATGAGCTCATGGAGATCGCGGACGACCCGGCTCCGGTTTAAGCGCGCTGGCCCCTTATTTCCTTCATAGTTTATGCTAAGAATCCTATTGTTTGTCCACTTATGGCGGGTCCAAGCCAGCACCAGGTCGTGTAGATGAGCTCTATAGGTGAACTCTATAGGTGTACTGCGTAGGTGCGCTGTGCAGGTGAGTAGGTGCGCTGAGTAGGTGCCCTGTGTTAGGGGGGCCCTGACCGCTCGCCGCCTAGCGACGCTCTGGCCGTACGCCCTGGGAAAGGGCGTTACAACCGCAACCCTATACGGCGAGGCGACGGAAGCTAATTTCTATCTGGGTTGCGCTTGTCGAACTGGTTGTGGGCAGCGGTTCGAGGTTCGACACGCAATGGAGACACAAAGCCAACGCGCACGATGCCCTCAGAAACGGAGTTTGCGCCCATAGCAAACGGCCGCGGCTAGCCGCTAACCGGTCCGCGTGCGCGCAACCCTGATCTCCACACATCACCCCACTCCCCCAGACGGGGCAAGCAGGTCCGCCCGTTTCGAGGTGCGCTGGGACTTCTTCCGCAACAAATCATGATCATTATTGTGGGAGGACCTGCCGGCAGCGGCAAGTCTACCGTCGGCAGCCAGCTTGCCGAACAGCTGCACTCGCCATTCCTGGAGGGGGACGCGCTGCACCCGACGGAGAACGTCGAGAAGATGTCGCATGGCATTCCGTTGACGGACGAAGACCGCTGGGGCTGGCTCGAGAAGGTCGCTGTTGAGGCGAAAAAGGAGGTCAAGGCCTCCGAGACGGACAAGGTCGTTGTGGCGTGCTCGAGCTTGAAGAAGTCGTACCGGGACTACCTGCGGGAGAAGATCGCGGACGTGCGCGAGAAGGTGCTGTTTGTGTTTATCGCTGTCGAGGAGGCCGAGCTGCTCAAACGCGTCTCGCACCGACAGAACCATTTCATGAAGGCAAACATGGTCCACAGCCAGCTCGAGATCATGGAGGTGCCTAAGTCAGAAGAGCCGAACTGTATCGTGTACTGGAACATCGCGGTTGTGCCTGACATCGTCGAGAAAATCCATAAGATTCAGCAAGATGACGAGGCAGGAAATCCGGGTTCGAACAAATACACGGTGCCCTAGCCAGCGGGATTGAGCGCCGCTCTGTGGGCGCTGAGCTTCATTATTTCAACACGTTCACGACAGCATATTCCGCGCACTGCTGCAATTAAAAAAAAATAAGCACATGCAAGCATTATGTATGGTCTTTTAGGTCTCTATTTACAAACTAGCAGCCGACGACCGCTTTTCTCGGCGCCGCTCCTTTTGGCGCGACTTTTTAGCCACTCGCTTCTGAAACGGCTTGAGGGCTGTCTTCACATCCGTGTTGCTGTCTATGGCCGACTTCTGGATCGTGTTCCCACGCCCCGGCGACGCGAGCGACTTATGCGAGCTCAGCATCTTGTTGAATCGATGCTCACACAGCCTTTTCAGGTCCAGAGCGCCTGTGCGATCAACAAAGTTGCACGGGAACCGATAGCTGAGCCACAGGAACAGAGTGATTGTCTTGTGGATCTTCTCCAGAGTCTCGGCCACCGGGTTTCGGGAGGAGAGCCAGCTCATGAGCTCTGGAAACAGCTGCACAATATTTGCCGACTTTCCGTCCCCAATGGCAGCGCACATCACCTCGAACGCAGCGCTAACAGTTGGGTTTGCTGACGGAACAGGAGCGTTCGCCAGAGCAAGCCGGTCTTCAAACGTCAAGTTCTCGATGCGGTCGAACAGGGCCGCGATCTCGGTGGCGCCGCCCTGGCGCGGCATGATATAGTCGTTGCTCGTTAGCGTGCGGTCAAGGATTGCTTGCAGAACGGCACTGAAACGCACGCCGTGGTCAAAGCTCACACTGCCGATGATGGCCGATTTCATGACCTGAGCGTGAGGCATGAGCACGCCCTGTTGAATCTCGGGCGACTTCGCAGCCAACGCCTTGCGGACGACGGGAATGTCCTTTGCAGAGACACAGTTCACGAGCCCCTCACTTCCTTCGCCGCCGTCAGCCGTGCGATAGCGACCCGCGCGGCCAGCGATCTGCTTGATCTGCGGAATAGATAGCTGGCGCATCTGCACGCCGTCGAACTTCGTCAAGGTCGTGAAAATGATGCGCTTGATCCCGAGGTTCAGCCCCATACCAATGGCATCACTAGCAACAAGAAAGTCGACGCCGTTGCCTGGCGTGTTGAACAGACGCGCCTGCTCGGCTCGCGTCTCGGGCGGGAGTGATCCGTAAACAATGGAACAGCACAGCTGATTCCCATGTGCCTGTACAATCTTATCCCGGACTGTCTGCACCTGTTTTTTGGAAAAGCAGACAACACAGTCCCCGGGCTGCACTTGCTTGTACAGCGACTTCTGGCCCGCGTCGGGTTTCTTTCCTGAGCTCACGCTCGGCAGGTTCATTCCGCTCTCCAGCATGAGCGGCGACAACCGTTCGTACCGGTGCACTGTCAGGGTATCGCCCGTTTGACGTACGAGCTCTTTAATGAACCGTTCACTATTCGGGTCGCCGCACAGGTGCACCGTGTTCGCGCGAACGCCGAGAAAGGCGCGCGACCAGGCCCAGCCTCGGTCGCCCTCCTCAATCATTTGGATCTCGTCGATGACGGCGATCTCCATCTCGCGACTCAAGTCCATCATCTCTACCGTGCCGCTATTTAGCCGCGCATCTGGCTTCTCCAGCACTTCGTCGCCCGTGACCAGGTTACACGGAATCCCCTCGTTTTCCATGCGGTCGTAAATTTCCCGCGCAAGCATACGCAGCGGGCCGGCGTAGAAACCAGACTCTGCCTTTTTGAACTCCTGCAGCGCCGCATAGCTTTTGCCTGAGTTCGTCGGACCGATATGCAGGTGGACATCGCGCCGCAGCCTACGCGCCAGCGGGAAGTGGCGCGCCGGATTGAGCATGTTCAATGGCTTCAGCAGGTCATGCGGGACCTCACGGATGACTGCGCGGGACAAGTCTGCGCGGCGCTTTGGCCGCGAGGCCCTCGTGAGTCCCGGCGGCGCGCCCCTTGGCCTCGCATTGTCGCGCGGTCGCGCTCCCAATTTCGCTTGGGTGGATCTAAACCGTGTAAATAAATTGGCATTGGCGGGCGAAGCCCAGCCTGGGCGTGTTCCAGCGACGAACATGTCGCTGCTGCAAACAGTTCGCGAGCCACACACACAAACTGGAAAATCACACATTCAAATTTCACGGCCGTCACGTGATAAGGTTCACCGGCAAGTCGGTTTAAACGCGTTCGTTCTACGCGCTGTGAGACGAGATTGTTTTGCAAACTGCAGAAAACAAGTGTTTTAATGACATTTTTGCCGAGTGCGGGCTAGTGCGCGAAGTGATTTCCTAGCTGCTCCGTGCAAGGGCGACCATACGTATTTCATGGTAATGATCTACGGCATCGCGCATTCCTGGGCGGGGTAATATCATGCCATTAGTTCAATTGACAGAACTGTTGATTCACGAGACCGTGAGCGGCTCGTTTTGGGCTCAAGGAGACGCGGTTTGCGTCGTCTCCTGCGCTGGCTACGCCTGGCAGACACGTCATAAGCCCGCCGCCCCAACGTAATCAAAAGGAAGCCCACGTAAGGCTATATTTACATCTGTTTATCTGCTTGCAGGCACACTTCCCCCTCTCATAGACAGCCCCGGCCAGAAGATGACTTACTTCGACACCATTGAGTACAACTTCACGGACGTAGAAATCTCTGCCGACCAAGAAATCAACACGTCACAGTTTCTGCAGGCCACGACGGGCCTCGTGAAGCTGTTTGACCTGCTGGGCAGCACCGCGTTTTCGATGGTGCAGAGCGACATGAATGGCAACATCAAGAAGATTCAGACGCGGCAAGAGGCGCTTGGGGCCGCCGGCCAGTCGCTGCAGCAGATTGTGCTCAGCGAGGCCGCGCAGAAAAAGAAGGACGCGACGCAGGGGCTCCTGTGGCTGACGCGCGGGCTGCAGTTCACATACGAGGCCATGAAGCGTAACCTCGAGAACAAGGATGAGGAGTTGGCTACGTCGTTCACGAAGGCCTACGGTGAGACGCTGTCGAAGTACCACAGCATGCTCGTGCGGCCCATATTTAAGGTGGCCATGAATGCGTGCCCGTACCGCAAGGACTTCTACATGAAGCTCGGGTCGCCGATCGAAACGGTTGAAAAGCAGCTCGCGGCTTGGCTCGAGGCGCTGGGCCGCATTGTGCAGATCATCCAGACTTTCCTAGCGAGCGGGAACTATGCGAAGGGACTTTAATGCGCGGACCTACTTCAAACCAATTTAATCTGCTCTAGTTACGCAATTAGGTTCAGAAATCCGAGATGCCGCTTTGAGCCACGGTCATAGATCCTTCTCGCTACCCTCCACGCTGGGCCTTCCGGGCTCGTATATGACTTATGACTATTACTACGCATTTGTCACCCGAGCTTTCCCGCCTTTACCTTTCCTTTCTCGAACCACAACAGACTGCCACAAAATGTGCAGATTTATGATATACAAAGGCCAGGATACAATCAGGCTTGAGCACCTGCTCACGCGGCCGGCACACTCGATCATCAATCAATCGTTCGATAGCAGGCTGCGCGTCGACATGCGGCGGCCCATCAACGGTGACGGGTTTGGCCTTGGCTACTATCCGGACGACGTCGAGCCCGATGAGGAACGCGGCCCCTGTGTTTACTGTGCGACGACGCCGGCATGGAACAATCTGAATCTGGAGCGTCTGGCGTCAAAAACGCGCAGTAAGATGGTTTTTGCCCATGTACGCGCGTCGACGTCGGGCGTGCTCTCGGAGACGAATTGCCACCCGTTTGTGTACCATACGCTCATGTTCATGCACAACGGCAGCGTTTCGTGCTTCGACCGCATTAAGCGGCGACTCTGCGAGTACATTGACGACAAGTACTTCATGTACATTCAGGGGTCCACAGACTCAGAGGCGTGCTTCGCGCTGTTTCTGCACGAGCTGGAGAAGCTGGGAGTGGACCCGGCCGACCCGAACGGCCAGTTCCCGTACGAGCTGCTTGAGCAGGCACTGCTCAGCACAATTGAGATTCTTGTGAAGTGGTCGCTCGAGGCGGCCCGCGAGCACAACATTCAGAACCCGGAGCCGTCGCTACTAAACTTCGCCGTCACGGACGGCGAGTCCGTGATTGTGAGCCGCTACGTCAGCTCGAAGAAGGAGGAGGCGGCGTCTCTGTACTATAGCACGGGAACGAGGTTCTTCGAGTACGAGCAGGGCCAGTACAAAATGGAGCGCTGCCACCGCCTGAACAGCATCGTCATGGTTGCGTCCGAGCCGCTGACGTTCGAGCGCTCGGACTGGATCGCCATTCCCACAAACACGCTGCTTGTCATCCGCAAGAACCCGAGCGTGCTTCTGAAGCCCATCAAGGACCAGTTCTTCGTGGACGACCCGACAAAGATGCGCAGCAGCGAGTTCATGGTCATGAAGGGCCTGGCCAGCCCGCTTGTTGAGCCGTCTGCGCGCAAGCAGCTCGGCTCGCAGAGGGGCGTGCCCCCGCTGGGCAGAGAGGGCCGCAAGCTCGAGTCCGTGCAGGTCTGAGCACATGCGCAGCGCTCTTCTTATGTATTGGATGCACAGGCAACGAGCGTGTGCTCGAGCATGTGCTCGAGTATGTGCTCCCACGGTCTGTTGATTGAACGAATAAGCTAATGAACAAATATAAACCGCATTTTCTATGCAGAGACCTGCTGCACAGCGTGGGCTGCGCTCTTTGGTTACGAACGGCTCGCGCGCGTCCATTTCGCCGTCGCGTCGTCGGCGGTCATGTGACTACCCAACAAATCGGTCTCGGCGCGGGTGATGTACGCACGTTCTTACGCGCGCGCCTGGGGTCCTGGGTTCCTCCGCCCCAAGACAGACGTCTATCAGTCACATGCATCTTTGTTGGGCAACATAAACACTGACAACAGCACATGCGCGCGGGCGGTTTCCGGTTCAATTGAGACGATGTCTGCGAACATGACGTATAATGTATGCTGGGGTCTGTCGCTATTGGAGTGGGAGTCAAGCAGGCGAGTCCTAGAGCGGCCCACGCCTGGCAAAAACTGGCTGAAGTACAGCGACACGCTTTTCCCTGTGTTCGCATTTCTGACCGGCTTCCGGCCGCTGTCTCCGCGCCAGTCGCTGTTCACAATAGGCCTTGGCGTCGTCCGCAACATCCTTGTCGGCAAGCCGCTCGGCTCCATAGGGAGTCTGCAGAGTATTGGCATGGCCGCGCTCCTGCTTCATACCATTAGGGCCGCAGAACCGGCGCCGTTGTTGGGCGTCGGCGGATTGTACTTATTGCTTCGGTACATGGCCGCACGACGCAAGCGCAGCACGCCACACGATAGCAGCGCCACGAAAGAGCCCGTTTCTACACGCGAGGACGACATCCAGGCGCCAATGGGCATCGCGACTACAGCAGCCACCATGTGGCTGGGACAATGTGTTGCGAAGGGGTATTTCAGCACTAACGACCTCTTCATCACTGGCGTCTCGCTGATCTCGTTCGGCCATCTATCGAGCTATGCTCTGCCGAACCTATTCTCGACCACGGCAGCGCGCTGGAGTCCCAGCTCGGCACTCGTGGCCAGTGGAATCAGTTTGTTGAACTACACTGCCACAAGTCTTGGCTGCCGCCTCCTGCTACACTACGGCGTTGGGTCCTCCGTACTCAGCGTTTTGAGCGCCGTAGGGTCGCACGCTTTCGAGCTCTACTTCCTAAGCTCGGCTCTAGAAATTAGTGGGCTGCCGAAGTACGTGCAGCAGCGAGTGTCTGGCCTGAAGGGCAGCATTTGCTCCGCCCTCGTGACGAACGCTCTTCTCATCGGCGCTGCGCTGGTGCTTGACCACTTTAAAATCACCAATAGACTACATCTACATCTGCCTTAAGTTACATATAGAGAAAAAAAAGAGCAAAACAGGATTAGTTTGTGGCTTTATGATGCGAACGGGCCTAAACCGAGACCTCTTTGACCGGTGCAGAGCTCTCACTAGTGGTACTCGGTGCTCGCAGCGGTGGCAGGACGGCAAATGTCAGGAACGATGTGTGGCTTCGCCACTCCGTTTCTGCAAATGATACAGGCGTCCAGTTGTAGGTCGGGTTGCCCTCTTTTACGTGCTTGCTTCTTCCCCACGGGTCGTATGCGGTGGGCACCTCGAGCTCACCGCTCAAAGCTGCCTTCTGCTCTTCGGTCCGCTCGTCCTCAGGGACCTCGGAGGCAGCACGCTTGCGCTTCTTCCTCTCTATGCCGTCGCTGCGGCGCTTGCGTACGTCCCGCAGAACATCAAGAGCCTCGTCAACTTTTCGCACCATGCCATGGTGGCCCTCCCAGCGCCGCGCCTGGTTTTCCACCATCTCAATGGCTCGGAACCCGCAACGGTGCAGCACCTCCACAGTCTTTTCGACCTGCTCAATACAAGGGCTGAAGCAGCAAATACGTACTGGCTCTTCTCTGTTCAAGATCCCGTCATTAACAAGGAAGGGGATAGCCGTCCACGGCGCCGGAAGATCCAGGAAAACAGCGGTGGCCTGCGGGGCGGCTATGTCAAGGCCAAACCCGTCTTCACAGACGTTGCGATGAGTCGTATGCACGACCTGGCTGAGCTTGTGGTCGGTGAACTCTGTCAGGGCCTTGTTGTATCGGTCTAGGTGATACTCATAGGTCCATACCTTCCCCTCAAAACCGTGAACCGTGCGAGCGAGCGCGTGCGTCAACGCACCAGAGCCGGTGCCGGCTTCAATGACCTTGGACCCGGGTAATATCTGCAGCCTCTGCACAATATAGCTCGCGTCGGGGCTGTAAACAATCTGGGTTCGGTGAGGTAACGACAGAGCCCACAGTTCTGGCGTCGGCGCGACAACATGAACGAAGCCCTTACCAGTCAGGGAGGGTAATTGAGAGCCAAATCGCTTCCCAATAATGTCATCGTGGCGAAAGGGCCCGAACTTTGTCTGCAGTGTCTCCCCTGCTTGCACAAAGACTGGCTTTATGGTGCCTCGAGAAACCCATATCAGCACGAGATCGCCGTTTTCAACATACTTTTTGGAGTCGAGAAACATATCACTTGCGCACGGCTGCACTACTGGCTTCGTTTTCCCTTTTCAATTAGCCCACTGTGACAGGCCACGGATCTTAATATTACTGAGGCAGAATGTTCGCTGCCGGGGGAAAAAATTAAGTAATCTGAAAATTCGGGTAAGCTGAACTTCGCCGCCGTCAATAAAATATATTAACCAACCGCGAAAACGCAGAGACTTTCCAATGGCGCGGAAAAGAGGCGACACGAGCAAAAGCAGCCGCGAGAAGATTCTGAATGCTTTCGACACTGCTGTGGATGACAAGTATTATATCAGGGGTCTTCGGCACCAGCAGGACATAGATCTCGACCAAGTCTCCGACGAGCGGATCCGCGAGCTCTTGAGCAATCAAGTGGACCCCGAGAACGATGAAGACATTGATAGCGATGCTGCAATGGGCTCTGGCTCTGACATATCGCTTGGAGAGCCCGATACCGGTGACGAGGACGAGTGGGGTGATAGTTATGACGAGTCCGAGCTGCTTCCATTGGACGAGATCTGGGATTTGGACACGAAGGAGCAGGAGGAGGCTGCAAAGCGCAAGGCAGCAAAGAGCAAGGGTGAAAGTCAAGGGACAGCCGCTCGCGAGTCCGCTCAAACGAAACGCAGTGAGCCAACTGCCACTGGAAAGGCTCATGTATCTAAAGCCGCTTCTGGCACGGAGTCCGAATCATCGGAATCAGAGTCAGAGTCAGGGTCTGACGCGGAGTCAGAAGAGGCGGACTCCGAGTCCGCCTCAGATGGACTGGAGCTAGACAATATGAGCGAGAGCTCTGATGAGGAGGCGGATGACGAGACGCTTCTTAGAGCCATTAAGACTGTCAGTGGTGCGGATGATTTGGGCCCTTCTACACGCCGACTTGCCGATGCGGGTGAGGAGAACCCGTTCAGTCTGCCCGGGTCGGGTAACAAGGAGCTTTCGTTGCAGGAGATCATCCCGGGAACGAAAGAAGGGAAGACCTTGGCTGTGCCGGCTCCGAAGCGTGTTCAGGAACGCGCTGATCGCAGTGCTGCGCTCGATCTAGCCAAGGCGCAGCTCGGGAAGTGGGCGGATACGGTGACTGCGAACCGCCAAGCCGAGCATATCCAGTTTCCCATCAATGCCCCGCCAGAGCTTCAAGCGGCCACGCCTTTCGTGGCGCCCACGACCGAGGAGCTGAATCCACTCGAGAAGAGCGTTTCCCAAATATTGAAGGACAGTGCTCTGGCCGACGAGAGTGCCGTGTCGACGTTCGAGGAAATGGCGCCGTCGAAGCTTTCGGTTGAAGAGGTGCGCAAACGCCGCGATGAGCTGCGCTACATGCGCGAACTCATGTACAGGGAGGAGCAGCGGGCCAAGCGAATCAAGAAGATTAAGTCCAAGTCTTACCGCAAGATCCATAAGCGTGAACGCGAGCGAATGCAGGAGCTTGAAGACGGCGAGGAAGGCGAGGACGATATTGAGAAGGCCGAGCGGGCTAGAGCACTTGAGAGAGCGACACTACGACACCGTGCGTCATCAAAGTGGGCGAAACGCATGGCTGATCAGGGCCTTACTCGCGATGCCGGGACCCGCACGGAGATCGAGGAAATGTTGCGCCAGGGCGATGCTCTGAAGCAGAAGATTCGAGGAGACGTCGAGTCGGAAGAAGAGAGCGATGGCGACTCGGAGACGGAGCAAGGGCGCCTGGAGAAGGACGCTAAGGATGCGCGTCCTGAAAAGGGTGTATTGAGTATGAAGTTCATGCGCGATGCCGAGGAGCGAGACCGCGAAGCCAACGCTCGGCGTCTCAGAGATGATTATAGCGATGTCGGGAGCGACGACGAAAATATCGGGCGCAAGTCGTTCAACCCAGCCGGACAGCAGCTGAAGCGTGACCTCGCGGCTCGCGAGCAGTCTGACCACAGCGATCCGGACGAGGATATTACGGTCAAGAAGAGCTCGCGACGGAACAAGAAGAATAAGAACGAGCTTGGCTCGGAGACTATTGAGTTCCGCCAGCGTGAAGATTCTGAAGATGACGCCGACAGCGGTGTACGCGACAGGGACAGCGGCGACCGACAAGAAGTGCCTTCACGTCCATGGGAAGCCAAGTCTAGAGCAAACGTGGCCTCTAAGACTGGCGTTCCTACAAACAAGGGACCTAGTGGCAAACGCGAGGGTGCTGCGGAAGAGATTCCTCAAACAACGGCCATCGAAAACAATCCATGGCTGGCAGCGAGCGCCGATCCGTCTGCGCCTGGAACAATGAAACTAGCGAAATCGTCTTCGACACAACCTAAACAGGCCGGCCAAAACAGAGGGTATAAATCTGGCATTGCTAGCAACATTACGGTTGAGAACACGCTTGGCGACTCGATGGTGCGTGAGAAGGACATGACACTGCAACAGCAGGAGCTTGTTCGCGAGGCGTTCGCCGGTGACGATGTTGTTGCTGAATTCGAAGCCGAGAAGCGTCGCGAGGCCGCAGAAGATGACGACCAAGAGATCGACGAGACGCTTCCGGGATGGGGATCTTGGAGCAGCGAGAAGCCACGCGTGCAAAAGGTGCGCAAAATCGCCGGAATCAACGCGGCTCGGCGCAAGGACTTCAAGAAGGGGAATGTGATCATCAACGAGAAGGTGAACAAGAAGGCGGCCAAGTACAACGCCAGCGCCGTGCCGTTCCCGTTCGAGAACCGCCAGCAGTACGAAAGGTCTTTGCGTATGCCGATGGGCCAGGAATGGGCCACGAAGGACACATTCCAGCGGCAAACAAAGCCGCGCGTGCTGGTCAAGCGTGGCGCGATTATCGAGCCCATCAAGAAGCCAAACACGCACTAAACGAATTGAGCATAAGCCAACTCATATTGACGCCTGTATAATTATATATGTTTTGCTACGGAGCTGTAATGGAAGCTCACAACGAGTCTAGACGGTCCTGAATCTCCTGCGCGCTCAACGAGCGGAACCGGGGTCCCGTAACGCCCTCGACGCCCTCGAATCCAAGAAGGTCGTCGTTCGGCACGCCTACTACACAGATCTCCACGTTATCGCCGGTCATCTCGCCCTCAATGCTCTCCTTCAATGTGAGGAGCGTGATGTGGATGGCGTCTTCGAGCTCGAGCTCCTCGTTCCACCGCTTCTCGAGAAACGTTTTCGCCGAAGTCGAGCCCTTGCCGATGGCAGTTGCCTTCCAGGGGTAGTACGAACCGCTGGGATCGATCTGGTACAGGCCGTATCCATGGTCCTCGTCGTAACCCGCCACGAGTAGCGAGACGCCGTAGGGACGGACACCGCCCGCCTGCGTTGCCTCCTGCACGGTACGCGCGATGTCCTGCACCACGATACGTGTCGGCGGGTATTCTTGATAGATCTGCTTATAGTTCGAGTGGGCGAGCTTGCGGGCCTTGTCGACGAGCACGCGGAAGTCAGGACCCATGCCGGAGTAAACCATACCAATATCAGGAGTGAGCTGCGACACCTTCGAGAGGGAGTCGTTGTCTACGAGCGCGGAGCCTGCCTTCTTTTCGGTGGCAAGCACAATGCCGTTCTGCGCCTTGATGCCCACCGACGTGACGCCCGAGTTGACTGCCTGCAGTGCGTATTCAATCTGAATGAGCTTGCCATTCGGGCTGAACGTTGTCAGCGAGAACGAGTACCGGTCCGCCATCAGTTAGGTTGGGTTCGTTCGGTTGAGGGCGCTAATGGCGAGTTACGTGTGTGAGATGCGGGTGGCCACGCAGTAGTAGTAAGCAGAGCCTGAGCACAAGCAGCCGCCTGCTACAAAATGGCAGGATTTCGAAGATCGATTGACTGCACCGCCTAAACATCAAATCTGTAAACAGATCTGCTGCAATCCCCTAAAATTTAAATAGCACGATGCAGCGTTTTAGTAGGCTCGCTCTAAGGCAAGCCGCCAATACTACACTAGCCAGCTACTTCGTTATGTACTAAACGGCTACTGAATGCCCAGCATCAGGGGACGGCGCACTTGGACGAGGCTGCAATTCGTTGTGCTGTCCTGCAAACAAGCGTTCCCAAAACGCAGAGTCGAATTGTATCGGGTGCGCATAGTTGCAGTCCAGCTGGCGCCTACACTGGGCCCCGTCGCGGCAGATAGCTGCCGAGACCGACTTTGCTGGCAAATAATGCGCAAATATTGGCTTCCCTGCAAACCACCTGGTGTTTATGTTAGTCAATACGTGCGCCGCCTCGTTCTCGGATTCGAACAGTATGTACACATTCCCCCTGAGGTGCTGAGACTCGTTCGCAGCCACAAACATCTCGGAAATGCGGCCCATAGACGCGGCTTCTAGAAAAATGTCCTCCACGAGTTCTCGTAGTTCTGCCTGGTCGGGGCTGCCCTTCGTGGGCAATTGCATACTCACCAAAACAATCGCCGGGGACCTTTCCGGCAAGACATGTTTGCGCACGCACTTATCACCATGTCGACAGGCCCCGACTTTCGCGAAAAACATGCACTCTTCTGAGTGATTAGCCCCACCACGGCTTGCCATCATGCCGGTGCCTTTTTTTGTCAATTGACAATAATTAATCTGTAAGCAGGCTTACGGGACCAGTTCGCGGACGAGGCCGCCATTCCTGTTTGTCGCTCCAGGCCTCTAAGCAATGGGAGCAGACGGCGGCTCCCTGGCAAAGCGGTCCGATATCGTATCGCGGAACCCATCAGGCTCCGGCACTCGCGAGTCGAAAGCACCAGAGACTGACTTATGGACGCGCTGCGCGCTGAGCGGCGAGGAGCTGTTCGACCCCGTCGTAAGCGACTGGGGCGGGTATTTGTACAACAAGAAGGCGGTTTTAGAGTTCCTATTGGGGGCCGCGACCTTTGCGGCGACGCCTAAGACCAGCATCCGTCAAATTCGTGACATTGCCGAGATAACGCGAGAATTGGCGGGTGCAAACCGAAGATGGATCGATCCCATCAGCAGAAAGGACATTGCGCTTGAAGGGGCATCGCAGTCATTGGCGTATATTGTAGAATGCGGGCATGTCGGGCCTTATGCCATGCTTGCAGACCCTCGCACGCAGTGCTGTCTCGTGTGCGAGCGGTCGTTCGAGGACGTCGTGATCATGAACCCGCAGTCGGCTGACGCGAAGTTGAAAAACAAACAAAGGATCGAGAAGCTGAACCGATTGGGTCTTTCGCATAGTTTGCGGCCGCGGGAAAAGCGTGCCAAAAAACGACCACAGGAGCGCGACGAAGACTCATTAGCGTTCAAGGCTCGTCGAAAACACTAATTGCTTTAATATGCTATGTACAGGTTACGGGGAGGCGCTGTTTGCAGGCAAAGAGCGTCTTCCAAAGGCGTCCGATGAGCATGAACGAGAAGCGCTGTTTATACACTAGTAAGGACGAACAACGCGCTAGGGGCAAATCACGACGTAGCGAATGCTCGGCGTCGCATGGAATCTCAAATACTGTACTACTCGGACCCCTTGAACTCGCCCTCGGGCTGCTGGTCGCCCTGCTCTGTCCCGAGCAATAGCTTTCGCTCCTTGACCTCGTGGTTATGCTTCACGGCGCGCGTGATCCCATAAGCAAGATAGCCGGAGTATCCGAGAATGCCTAACACAGTCAACCGGTGCACGAGGTCAGCGCCTTGCACGTACCAAGGTCGTCCCGCCATGAGAATGTCTTGATTGCGTGGTGGGTCGTGCTTAGATACATTTTGTCAGAGCGACATGAGTATCTCGTAAGACTCCCACTCCCACTCCCACCACCACCACCACCACCACTGTCCATTTGGTAACTACGGCCGACTCGAGTCGGCCGCGCTTTGGACAGATGAAGCGCTTAAGGCGATTTCATGGTGTCATTGCCTATTCCTAAATATAAAATTAAACTTCTTGGTTAAGGTGAGCCAGTACTAAAGGGCAGCTCGACAGCGAGCAGATATATTAATATGTGCATTTTTCAATGCTGCGCGCGGCAATCCCCGGCGAAACACTTTTACTTTTGTAATGGGGTTCAATACATCATCGTAATTTAAGTAACTATCTAGCCTACCTCGATATAATGACTACAGATCCTGTCTCAAGAACGCGTTTAGACCAAACAAGCGGCTGAAGTAGTCGCGCAGGCCCGAGCTGACCCTCGACAGATGCGCCTTGACGCGGTCGAACGCTGACTGGGGGCGTTGCTCGCCGTAGATGAAATACTCGTAGTTTTCGCGGGCCGCCTTTACAAGGTTGTCCTTGCCGTCCTTCAGCTCTGTGCCAAAGTCGCCCAGGTACTCCTTCAGGTCCTCGACGCTCCACTTGCTGAAAGTGTCGTGCGTAGCTCCCTTGAAATCGCCATAAACATTCTTTATCTTGTCGGCAGACTCCTCGCCGTGGCTCTTGCCCTCCTTGTACGACTTCGCGTAGGAGCTCTGCAGCCGCTTCACGAGATCCTTGCGGCTGCCCTCAATGCTCTCGCCAAGTCCGTGCAGCTTCTTGGCCAGCTCATCGCGGCTCCAGCTGTCAAACCAGTAGTCACCACTGGGGCCATTGAAGTTGATGGGAAGCTTGTGCTTCGCACGAGCAACCAAGGCCAGCAGCTCATCGCGCTTCGAGCCCTGCGGCACATTGTAACCACGCGCATCCAGGAACTCCTTCAAGCGGCTATCGGACCATTTCTGCACAATGCTGTCGCTGATAGCTGCTGTCTGCGTCGCGTAGAACTCCTTGCCCTTGTTCAGGAAATCGGCGGCACCGTGGTGGGACGACGCCGCGTAGTCCTTCACGTCCTTCAAAAAGACGTCCTTGTGCTTTTTAGCTGTTTCGGCGAGCTGGTCGCCGGAGTGCTTGATGCCATGGAAATCAAGCCACGCTCCAAGGCTTTCCGGGTCCAAACTCTCCAGAACACTATCCTTGAAGTTACCCGCAGAGTCAATTACCTCATAGCCGATGCCCTCGAGGTGGTTTCTGATGCGGTCAGACTTAGATTGCTTGAAGAATACCGACGCCAAGACCAGCTGTCCGGTCAGCACAAACGTCACGATCCCACTCAGTCTCATTTTGCAAGAGTTGCGGTACTGCGATTTCGGCTGTTCTTTCTGGTTATATGGCCGCCCTAGCAAGCGTAACCCTTACCCGTAAATGACATTGCTGCATCTGCACGCCTACCCCACGTTGCTCAGCAGTGTGAACGTTAGCTCCGTCTTGTCAAGCAGAGACTGTGCATTACGCACGGAATTTAGGGCATATCCATGCCTAATTTATGTACATCGGCCGCCGTGCAATTGATCCTATCTAAAGCGCGCATCGCACGAGACTGCACAATGAACGCAAAAATCGCGTGATTAGGCGCATGAACCGATCAGGAAGGGGCGGGCCTATAAGGACAATACCTTGCCGCCCTGGCAAATGTTGCTAAGCTGCCTAGTACGCCATCACTGGCGTGGCTCCTCGGGAAGCGCCAAATAAATTATGATAACTATAAGGTGAAGAAGTATAATCACAGCGGTGCTGAGTTGTTCAGTTACAACTTTTTACACATTCAAGTAAGAAACCGACTTGTAGACCCAGAATTCTAGTGCCTCTCGCATCCACGGAACATTTGTTACATTGAGACTGCTGTTGCACCATGAGTGTCTCACAGCACACATGTTTCAGGGGGTTCCCGAAGATTGGCCGACGTCAAAACCCTTTTACGACTTAAACGACACAAGAAACTAAACGGGCCCCGGAGTTGCATGGGTTATGAAAGTTTAAGAGACCAGGGACGCTTCAAGGTTACCATGGCTTCGATAAATCGTTCTTTCTGAAGCAAATATGCTCCTTGAGAGGTGGGGTGGGGCGCAGCGTGACCGTAAAGGCGCAGTGGAGCATTGAAAGGAAAAAAGAAAACCTCAGCAAGTCTATAAGTATTTTTTTTATAGCTACGAAGTATGCGTCACTGCTAGTCCACGCGCGCACAGTAGTTACGGTAGGCTCGCCCGCCGAAAACGGCTTTGAACCGCGAGGCGAATATATGCAACTACATACCGTCAACTCCGAATGGAATGAAAACTTCCGGCACACACACCCCGTTCGGTGACCATTTTATAGAGGCATTCATAGAAAATGTCTTTGGGCGGCTTCAACCCCAATGCTCAGCCCAAGTCATACGGCGAAATGACGGTGGAGGAGCAGGCCGAGGCAGGCGCGAAGGCGATGATGAATTTCCTACAGAGCTGCCCTGGTAAAACTGTTACTGCCGGCGTCATGGGGTTCGGCCTCGGTGGCCTGTTCGGCTTCTTCATGTCCAGCATGTCCTACGACACAGCTATGGGTGTCTCTCAAGCGGCACAGATCTCGCATCTCCCGTTCAAGCAGCAGATGAAGCTCCAGTTTTCGGACATGGCGAAACGATCATACTCTTCGGCGAAGGGCTTCGGCAAGATTGGCGGCATCTATTCAGGCGTAGAGTGTGTCGTGGAGTCGCTGCGTGCCAAGGACGATATGTATAACAGCCTGTGGGGTGGCTGCTTCACCGGCGCTGGCTTGGCCTACAAGAGCGGGCCTCAGGGCGCCTTGATGGGATGCGCTGGCTTCGCGCTGTTTTCTCTGGCGATTGAGACTTACATGCGCTCTGAGCAACATTTCCCGCCCAAGACGGATGAGGATTGGTGAGCTTATTATTTATTTTCATTCATTGTACATATAAGGGTCATTCCATCGTAGAGTTTTAGGGTAAAAAGTCGTGAAATCCGAAAGCGCATCGGAATGTGTCTATTGTGACTTCGTCTATAAGAGGTCGTCGGTAACTTGGAGGCTTCGAAGCTGTGGGCTGGTCGGCTTCCACTTCAGGCAGCTCTCGCAAGATCGACAATATCCTTGTCGACCGACACATGGTATCTCTTCATCTCATCAAACACCGAAGCAGCTTCTGACTGCCGTCCATTAGAGACATAGGACTCCATCAGTGCCTTGAAGATGTTCTGGTCCGGGAGTACGCGGCTGTTCTTCACAAGTCCGCGATAGAAATTGCGTGCGCCGTCAAAGTCTTTGAACAGCACGCCACGAGCTCGAAGCAGCGTTGCAAAGCACATCGTCGAGATCGGTGCTCCATCGTGACGCATTAAAGCCAACACCTTGTCGGCTTTCGCCAAGCTCGCCTTTTCACCTTGGTTCAAAAGAAGATAAGCTTCCATAAGAAGGCGGTATGTGAACGGCGTCGCAAGGGTGCCAGTTGCGCGCAGCTCCATGAAGACCTCGAGGGCCGCGTTACGGTCGGCCTTCTTGTGGACGAAGTAATGCATAAGATGATTGAAAGTCTTCACCTCCAGTAGGCTTTTCGCCGTCACAGTCATATCTTTGAGCTTTTGCAGAGCAACGTGTCCTTCGTTTAGACGGACATGCATACTAATGATACAGCCTAGCGTTGATGCCGACGCTTCGAAGCCGCGCTCTTCCATCTCTTGTAGTATCAATTCAGCCTGCGTTTTCCGCAGGTTTCTTGCCAGCAAGCTCACCATGTCGTTGTACACTCGTGGGCTCAGATGCAGCTTAGCGTCGTCTTTTGCCTCGTTGAATAAAGCAACTGCTTCAACCACGTCCTTTGACGACGCAATTAAAGCACCATAACCTGCAAGGTCAGCGTAGAAACCGGCCTCTTTCAGGTCATCCAGCGCCTTTATGGCGAGTGCACGGTTACAGGAAACTGCGGCCACAATTAGCGAATTGAGCATCGTGCGCGTCTTGGGCAACAGCTCGTAGAGTTCATCTAAGATCTCTACAGCACCATCGCGAGCGCAGGCATGGAAAACAGCTTCGATCGCGGCCGGAGCCACGGCCTTTCGTAGCAGAAGCTGATCCTTGAGAAGCTGCACGGCAGAATCGACGCCATTAGGCAAAAGCGCATAGCGCTGAATTGCCGCAGACTCCTTGGCCGTGGCATACTTGTGGCCCGACATCGGACTTGGATGTCTCCGGTGCCACAAGTTCACAAGCGCCTCCGTGTTCTCTAGACCCAGAAGGGCCTCGGCTACGATGGCGCCCTCCGCGTCCGTGAATTCGCACTTCTGGGCTAGCGCGTCCTCGACGAATAGAGGAAGAATCTGGCGTACGGTAGCTAACTCGACGTCAGCAACGCCCGGCGCTCGCGTATAAAAAACGGAGAGCGTGTTCACAACAGTAGCTAGCTTTTCGGCAGTGAGCAGCTCACTTAGCTGATGCGAGTCTCCCAGCCTCGCTGCAGCTAAGATCCCGAAAACGGCTATCCGGGCTTTAGAACTCGAAGTGACATGGGGTAACAGAGTTATCGCCACGCCAAGTGATAGCTGCTCGTGCGCCTGGATCGCCGCAACGACGTCCGAAGCCATTTCTTGTCCCACGAAGCTTGTGATGTCGAGCTCTGTCCAGGCTCTAGACAGCTTAGGGAACTGCCAAGCAAAGACGTCAGCTGCCAGCATAGGCTGGCCCTGGGTGCTCAAGAACTTCACAACTTCCGTGACCGTGACAGGGTCAAGCAAGCTGTCGCTGAGATGTGCCTCGCGGAGGGCCATGTACAAAGTCTCTAGGTGGCCGGCCTTCACGCAAAGGCGCATGAATGCGCCACGAGGCTCGTTCGCATCGCTCGGGCCACCGTCACTGCCCCCGCCGCCACCGGTGTACGCGTAGAATAGCTGCGTGGCAGACGGCAAGCACTCCTTCGCATCCACGGTCGGAATAGCTTTCAGGGCCTCACCGACCACTGAGGCGTCGGGCTGCATTCTCTCCACCCATCTCCTAGCGGTACCCACGAGCCCCAAGGACGCGAACCCCGGTATCAAATGCTTCAGAAGATAATTGGGGGCACCACAGCCATCAAAAAATGCAATGGCACCTCTTGGCTCGTGCAATCGCAAATACGACTGCAGCATGGCAGCTTGTGCTGGCTCTGAAGCTTGCGCTTCCGCGTCCAGGGAGCTGAACACTTCTGCAGCCGCCTCTATAGATGGCTGGGCGGCGATAAGCGGTACGAGAGACGGAGAGGCGGCGCACAATACTGCGGCAGGGATATCGACTTTGTACTCAATGCAAGCCGCAACCACGGAATTGAGCGAGCCTTGCAGCTCAGGGGCTAGAGCCCCAGAGCGCGTAGCCGCAACGGCTTGCAACAAGCCTACAGCCAAAGTGAGATGCTCCTCAACGGCCAGACTCTCCACAATCTCATCCACAGATTCCAGAACTCCCATCTCGGTGCCAATAAACGGCCGTAGCTGCGTCCGCTTGGCAGAAAGCTCAAGCGCAGCCGACATTAAAGCATCAACTACGATCGTATACGTCGCCGCATTGGGACGCACGTTTTGGGACAGCATCCTCTCGTACGCTTCCAAAAGTACACTGATGTCCGTTGAGGAGGCCAAAGAGGCTAGTGCAATGTTATATGCCTCTATGGGAACAGGCTCCCTCAAAGCTATCAGCGTCTCGAAGGTAGCGAGTACATGTCTGTGCGATCCAACTGCGTGTAGCCGCTGCATTTTCGACAGGATACCATCGACGACGTTGACCTCGTCAGAGTCATCAATGATTTCAGCAATAGAGTCGCGCACGGCTGGCTCTGGCATAAGAGACTCAGGCGTGGGGCCATGTCTGACTTCTGCGACCAGATACAATGGCTTCACAGATGGCCTGTGAGCAAACGCGGGCTCGTCTTTGCGCTCTTCCTCAAGCGCAGGTGGAGCCGGGGCGGCAGGACCTAGATTTGCTCCACCAGTGAGCGCCAGATACGGGTTTCCAATGTTACCCGACTCCGAATGCGAGCCCGAACTCCCTGCGCCGCGTGTGTCATCTTGATAGGGTGCGACCTGGCTCTGTTGATGGCGTGTAAATTGTGGGGTTGACACGAAGAACCCAGGAACGGGCTGCGGTTGCTGAGAAGATGAACTGCCCCAGAAATTCTGCGCCCGAGTTTTTGCTGCCAATGTTGAACGCGAGAGCGTTGAGGCAGACTTCTGGAAAATCATAGTGCCATTATACAGGCGAACGCCACTGAATTCTCCCGGAAAGTGGGTTGAGATAATTTTTTATATACTCATCGGCACCTGATGGAGAACCCTTAACCTGCGCACGAACGGTTCCGTCCCACACAGCATGCAGATGAGTGGATAAAGGGGACAGCACGGTCGAAAGCGTGCTGTACAGTTAGACAATTAGTGGCAAGTGTGGACTGCAAGACAACCCAAAAGTAAGCTATTTTATGAGCCTCTCTTCAACGAAGAAATTAGCGCATGCGTTTGAATCCACGGATCAGTCACATGCAGGGCGCGTCCGTTAACGCGAGTGTGATTGGCTTGATCACCGGCACGCAGCCTGCAGTCCGGGGTAGGGATCTCGTAGTGTAGTTTTGGCCAATTTTACAGCGTTGGTTAGAATAAATAAAGGTTCACGCAGTCATTAATGTGTCCGAAGTGCTGAACGCAGTCGTAATTGAGCCAGGTCGCGTGTGATATCCCGGTTATACGACTTCTTCCATGGCCTCATGTCGCCATTTACAGCAAAGCGCCTTGCCGACATTTCAGCCTTAGTGCGCCAATCACAAACGATGCCTATTCCAAAGTGGCCCAGGAGCGCTAACAATAGCACAACAAGTAGTGCACTCATAAGCCGCCAAAATGGTGAGGGAACCTTGCTGTATGGAGGCACACGTAGGTCGGTAAGGAATGCAGCCTGCCGTTCTGGTGCAGCGGCTACGCTCGGGCGCGATGAGTGCCGCCGGTTCGATAGTGACTTATACGCTTCTTTGTCTGACGGCACCGAGCTCACCGCCTCCTCGTCTTCAGACCGTTCCACCTTCAACAGTTTTGGCTTCCATGGCTCTCTGTACGTCTGCAACCGAGGTATGCTTGTATTGAGCACCGCTTCACGAGCCAAACCAGCCCCCGCGGAGCTCGACTTAGTGCTAGGTTGCAAAAGCGGTTCCGTTCCTGGCATTGCACGCTTAACGCTTCGCACAGTATTCATAGGGATGTGCAGCGAGCTTGATTTCCGCGGGGCGCCTCGGTTGCCTCTACTGTGCTCGGGTATGAGTTGACGTGGCTCCGCTATGCTTGGCCGCTTAGGGAACGGTTTTTGTTCCTCAGCAGGTAGTTCCGATTCGCGCGACGGTTCGACCTTTAACGGGGGTTGCGGATGAGTGCTTTTCGGCGGCACGAGGTCCTGCGCTCTGGCTATATGGGCATGCACATCCGTAGTGCGGTGCGCCTTCTCGGCATCTTGGACGAAAAGCCGTATACTGGAAATCCTTGAGGCAGCTAAATTAGTCGACAGCTCAAGCAGCTTGTGGTCCTCATTAGGTGGCGAACCACGCGGCATTGGCGCCAGCATGAGACGACGTTTACTCTGCGAACGGAGCGTGCCTGCTCGAGGTAGGCCTCAGACTACAGTCACGTGCCGAAACTCGGCCCGCGCATCATATGCGTGAGCGGGGTGGTACCTGGAGCATTAGGATTCGGCCAAGAGTCAGGTACATACACCGGCCCCTGCAGTGAGTTAATGTGTGTTTTAGGAGATATATTAAAGTCTATAGGTCGGCCGCGCCCTCCAAGAAGTCTGCTGTCGGCACAAAGAACAGGTTTCCCGTTTTGGCCACGCTGTAATCAAGAATGCGGTCATAGTTGCCCTCGGGCTTGCCGATAAACATGTTCTCCAGCATTATCTCAGTGCGCGTAGGCGAGCAGGCGTAGCCAATGAAAAATGTGCCGTACTCCTCTTTGCCCACGGAACCAAATGGCATGTTGTCACGCAGGATCTGGAGCTGGTTGCCCTTCTCGTCCTCGATGTTCGTGAGAACGTTGTGCGAATATGACTCCTTCTCGTCGTCATCGAGCTCAATATCCGACAGCTTCTTGCGCCCAATGATGTGTTCCTGGCGCTCGATGGGGAGCGCGTCCCACTCCTTCTTTTTATGGAGGTACTTCTGCGTGATAACGTAGCTGCCACCAGCGAAGTCGGGGTCATCTTCTGTGATCAAGGTGGCGTCATAAATCGCCGAGCCTGTGGGGTTCTCTGTTCCGTCAACAAATCCGAGAAGATCGCGCATGTCAAAGTACTTGAAGCCGTGGACCTCGTCCTCGACTTTAGCAACGCCCTCAAGCCGCCTTACAATCTGCGATCCCAACTCAAAACACATGTCCATTTGCGGCCCACGAATGTGGAACAAAAGATCACCCGGCGTGGAAGGCGCAAACTGCGCCCCCTTTAGCTCCTTGAACGCGTGCAGCTCCTTAGGCCGGCCGGCCTTTCCGTCGAAAATGAGGTCCCAGCCGCGGGCGCCAATTCCAGTCACACAAGAAAGCTCTGCTGCGGGGTCGCGGAAGCTAACGGAGCGGACCAGAGCCGAGAGGTCGCCAAAAAGGTCCTTGATATCGTCGGCCCTTTCCTTGTTCGTGATGGTCATGGTGAGGAACATTGCCGCCGACGTGAGCTGGCCCGCCACGTTCTGCGGATTGACCTTTGCCGTGAAGCGCGGGTTCAAAAGGTAGTCCATATTCTGCTTTGCAATTCCGGCCCGAAGAAGTGATCTGAAAACCATAAATTGGGATGGTGATTTAAGGACAGCGTAAGCCAATCGCGCGGTCCCTAATTACGACTGCCGATCCCTGTTGCTCCCGATCGTGCTGGGCACGCGGCGTGCAAGTAGGGTTATGCATTTGGGCTCGAAGGGTGCATCGGATAATTGAGCTGTTGAGTTCACGGCATTGGCACACGGCGCGGTGGCCGTGGCATGGACGGCTGGGTGGCGAAAGTCGCTATTTAGTTTTCAAGGTTGAGTTTTTGTGGGCGTTAAAAAAACCGAAGAAGAAAGAATTACAGAGCTATACACAGCGCCAGGCATTAGCTAACGATCTATGAAGCGAACAAGGCCGTATTATTTTGCTTATTCCTTGACCTTGTACTCGCGCTGGAACTTGTCGTTGATGCTGACCAGGTAATAGGTGCCCTTGCGGAGGTGATCAATGGAGCCCTGCGGGACAAAGTCCTTCTGCAAGTGGGCTTTTTCGCGCAGCACAAGCGCAGCCTCGTAACCCTCGGGCGAGACCTGCTCACGCTCGGCAAGCAGCTGCTTCAGACCAGCCTTCTCCATCATCTCCGTGTAGTCGCCTGCAACCTTCACACTGAAGAACGAGGAGGCAAGTCCGCTTCCGTAAGAGAACATGGACACACGCTTGCCGACAAGGCTCTGCTCAGTGAACGTGAGCGTCGACGCGAGCGAGAGGTAGACGCTGCCGGTGTAGATGTTGCCGACATTCGTCGCCGCCTCGAGGCCCGGCATGAGCTTGGTCTTCGCGCTCTCCTTGGTCAGGCCCATGAACGTCTTCTCGACGTTGCGGTCGACAAGCGAGTCCTCGTACGACACGTCCGAGACCTCGGCCGGGACAGCGCCCTCGGCGGGCTTGAACGCGCCGTTGCGGTAGTCGTCGTAGACCAGGCGGCCGAACGACTTCGTCACAAGCTTGCACGTCGGAACATGGAACGCAGACGCGTCGAACTGAGCCATGCCCTCCTTGACGGAGTCGGACTTGCGCAGGTACGCATTGTACGCCTGATCAAGTGCTTTCGTGTAGCACGTCAGCGAGAAGTGGCCGTCCACAACGGGGTACTCCGACGTGAAGTCTGGCTTGTAGAAGTCGTACGCGTGCTCCATATAGCTCCCGTGCTTCGACTCAACGACCAGGGGCGCATCGGGGCCAATGAGCATGGCGACCGTGCCGCTGCCGCCAGTGGGTCGCGCGGCTCCCTTCGCGTAGATGGCGATGTCGCCGCACACGACGATGGCGTAGCGGCCATCCCACGAGCTCGAGTCCACCCAATTGATGGCGTTGAACAGGGCACTCGTGCCGCCGTAGCACGCGTTGTACGTATCGACGCCCTCGATGTCCTTGTTGTCCTTGAACAGCTGCATGAGCACGCTCTTCGCACTCTTAGACTTGTCAAGCAGCGTCTCCGTGCCGACCTCGAGGCGGCCAACATCGTTCGGGTTGATGTTGTGCTTCTTCAGCAGCTTCTCGACCACAGTGAGCGACATGGAGTAGATATCCTCGCGGTCGTTCACGAAGGCCATGCGCTTTTGGCCGAGGCCGATCGTGAATTTACCAGCGGCAACGCCGCTCGCCTGCTCCAGCTCGGCCTGGTCCACATACTGCGACGGGATATAAAGCTCAAGCGCCTTGATACCAATGTTCTGGGGACGGCTCATGTTGTTGTTGGTTGGTGGGTGGGTACGAATGTGGTTAATGTCGGAGTTGGGTAAAAGCGCGCGCGTCACGCTTTCTCGCGCTTAGTGAGCATAAGAAGGCGCCCGGCGTCGTCGTGACAGTCCTAAAAAAAGCGAGTGACGCGGCATATGGGTCAAGGGTTCTCAGATAATGCGCGCGCGTCAGTGCCAGCTAAGTAGTGCGCGGCCACTACGGCGCCATGCGGCAAAGCAGGGTCGCATTTGCGAATACTTAGTATCTGTTCATTTATGTAGTGTTTCGAGGTTAAGCCCAGACTCTAGCATCTCAGATTCAGCCCATTACGCAGCTCGCCTTCGCGGTATTCAAACATGACTTGAGCACCAACGAATAATAAGCACGAGCACATCACACTGAACCACAGACCTGCTGCGGTCTTCATCATGTCCTTAAGTAGCTGTGCAGTGCCATCTACGCCAACGGCAAACCCGACCAAGTTCGCGATCAGCATCATCCAAATGTTCCCCACGGCACCGAGGCCTGCCACATAGCGGTACCACCACTGCGACCCGTACTTCTTATAGGGTACCAGGGCGCGGCAAATTAGCTCGGGCATGACGAACAGGACAATGAGGAACCCCCACACGAAGAGCCGTAGCTCAATGTCGTGCCACAAAGCGACAAACGCGAAAACAATGAGCGAGTTCACGACCTGGCGGTTCGACCCGCCGAGTGGAATGTAGAGATACCGAGTGACCCAGCGGTGGAAGCTGCGATGCCATGACCTCCAGAAGCTGAGCGCAGAGTAGTTGTTCGCAACACAGCGGATCATGTTTTCGGGTGGGTCAATATCGTCAGCGAGGGCCCACAGGCGGAAGAAACGCCAGGGAATGAGGAGTTTCAGCCAGATAACCACGAGATTGAAAAAGCCTACCATGGAGACTTGAGCCGGCGACAGGCCTGCCCAGGCCCGCGTCTCGGCAATGGATACAACAGGAATGTAATGCAAAATGAACTCCATGCACAGTAGACACACGACGAACCGGATTGCGTACGCGAGTCTGCGCTGGAAGTTGATAGATGGCAAGGCCCTATGCTTCTGGACCTGGAAGTCGTTGAAGGTCAAAATCGGTCCAGCAAGGTAGAGCGGCGCGTAGAGGCAGAAGCCAATATAGTTCGCGAAGTTGTACTCTTGTAATGGGCGTGGGGTTGAGATGCGCTCGTGTTCGCTACCTTTCGGCGACTTTAGATCTGCCTCTGCAGGCGATGGCTCCTGCACAGCATCTAAATAATCAAGGTTGAAGCTTAACATGCGCATCATCGTGCATTTGAAGAAAACCTGCCACTGTTCCAGAATGCTGCCAAAATCAAGACCAAAGGGCAGTGGATATCCTCTTAGAAGCTCATTGCTAAAGAGAATTCCAACGCCAAATACCCACGATACTGTCCTGCTTCTAAACCGTTTTCCAATCATGTAGTTCAGACTCAGGATAGCCAGAATCTTGAGAGCACCCGTGCCGTGAAGAGCAAGTATAAGCCCCAAAGAGAAATAGAAGTCATAAACACTTCTCTTCGTATATCCCGTGGCACTGAAGACATGGCGTAACAGTACATGAGAAACTGCTAGCACAACCATGACTGGAATCTGGCTGCGAAAACCGCTATACTGCTGATCACTGTTGTCGACAGTGGGGCCCAACCAGCCAGGACTCAGCCGATCTGAATAGAGGTCATAGCTTGGATTCGACTTGCCGCTAGCTGAGACTGCAGTCGAAACCATTAACGGCACGAAAATGGCGAATATAAGTGCGTAAAAGCGGAATTCCCATGTTCTCTTTAACGGCCTCGTCGATGCCTGCTTGTTTTTTAGTTGGACAGCCTGGGAGGGAATGAACCTTGTATCGAGCGTTTCCGCTCGAAACAGCTCTTTGAGGAACCGCGTGGCCTCCATTTATTTACTGAGGGTATCCGACGCGACCGTGTATCCCTGCAACGTGGGGCAGCTTCGAGGTGACGATGACTAACGAGGCCCAACGCGCTCGTCATTTAATAGAACACGGTTTATTGGTGGCGCCGAGACTGTACTGATAAAATATGACGGATTCACAGGTGCGTGAGTCCGCTACAAATTCAATGCCACAGCAGAAAGATCGAATGGTCGTATATCGGATCACGGGCTCCTGAGAATTTCTGGCTAGTTTTGATCGGCCCGTCAAAGAGCGCCTCCGCGCGCACCTTCCTTTCGCTGAACGGCGCTCATCGTGTCGAAAGCACTTAGGGGGGCGTGGCGTGTATGCGTGATTACATGCCCGCACCCCACTTTTCTAGGATATTCCTCCTTGTTGAGCAGGGCCTCAATCCGTATTCTATTAAGCGAACCCTACATTACATTTGCAATGCATGCTAGTAGTGTAAGAAAAAAAAAAAAACGAGAAAAAACGGATCCCAACGTATGAAGCGCAGCACTTCTCGGTCTTGCTATTACATTGATCTGTCCGCGACTGGCAGTTATAAAGTTACTTAATTGAAATTCTTTTCCGTCCCCTTTTTTCTGCAGTTTCTGCGGAGATGAAGCGCGGAAAGAAAACGCGGCTTATGCAGCGGTAGTAAGCTTGCATGAGCATTTGCCAAAAGTAAGCGGATTTTTTGCGCTTAGACAACAAAAACCTAAGCTCACATGCATGTACCGGCGCATATTTAGACGCATTGCAATCCAACGGCGCTGAAGTTGCATTGCTGTTCGACAAGTATACTAAGGCGCTGTGGTATATAAGTAATGGGCAAGTCAAGTGCGGGTTCGCAGATGAGCAATGCGTATGGCCTGAAGACCCTTGTTCGAGATAGCTTTGCGGGACAGGTATGTTATCATATTTCCGGAAGACGATGGTGCAAGCCAGAATATGAGAGAGATTCCTATGTCGTTCCAGAAAAGTATTTGGTGTCCCCCCATGCATCGCCAGCTCCAACATCATCTAGCGACGCTTCATCGTCACGCAAAAGCGAAGATGGTGATATGAACTCCTCAAGCACGAATGCGCCTGAGGGGGTCATTATCGTTGACTGGGACGGGCCCGACGACTGCTCGTATCCCCAGAACTGGCCTTTTGCTAAAAAGTTGGCGGTGGCTATCATCATGGCTATTTGCACTTGCTCCCTGTACATGGGCTCGGCACTGTTTACCCCAGCGGAGGAGCAACTAGTTGGTCACTTTCATACTTCCACAGTCAAGGTGACGCTGGGCCTGTCTATGTTCGTTTGGGGCTATGGTATCGCGTCGCTGTGGTTCAGTCCAATGTCTGAGAATCCTTTGTTTGGTGGGCGGCTGTACATCTATCTGTTCAATCAGTTTGTGTTTGCTTGCCTGCAAATCCCGACGGCCCTTGTAAACCACGTCGGGCCCTTCGCTGTACTGCGATTTTTGGCGGGCGTCATGGCAGCCCCACCACTGAGTACAGGTGGCGCCACCTACGGTGACATTTTTGGATTTCCAGCAGTTGTTTACGCCCTCATCATCTGGAGCATGGGCGCAGTCATGGGGCCCTACATTGGGCCTCTCATCGGCGGTGCTCTGGTCCAACACAATACCTGGAGATGGGCCTTTTGGTACCTGCTAATCATGTCCGCGAGTGTGCTTGCACTAATGGTGCTCTTTTTCCCTGAGACATCTGAGCAAGCAATTTTGATGAAGAAGGCGCGAAGCTTAAGGCGCCGGACCGGAAACCCCAACATTTTGGCCCCCGGTGACCTTGTTTTGAGGTCGCAAAAAACGAGTCATGTCTTGAAGCACATCTTCTGGCAGCCTGCCAAGCTGACCATGCAAGAGCCGGCATTGCTTCTCATGGACATCCACTTGGGATTGATGTACTCGATCATGTACCTCTATTTTGAGGCCATTCCCATTGCCTACGGCGGCATATATGGTTTCAATCTTGTGCAGCAGGGGTTGTCGTATATGCCGTTCATGATTGGCTGTGTCCTGGTGGCGGCATTGTATGTGCCGTACATTCACAAGCGTCTCGTGAAACCGATAATATGCGGGAACGAGCCCGACGTATTTCACGTATTTGGTGACGCCGCCGTGTTTGCCGCTTTTTTGGCCCCGGCAGGTATTCTACTTTTCGGCTGGACAGCTCATCGTCAGATCCACTGGGTCGTTTCAATGGTTGGCAACCTCTTCTTTAGCATGGCGGTTTGGCTCATGTTCCAGTCATATTTGGCCTTCATTTCGAACCTCTACCCGCCTTCTCAAGTAGCATCGGCCTTTGCCAGCAATGGTGTTGCCAGAGCAGTGCTTGCTGCTGCCTTCCCCTTGTTTGCGCGTCCTATGTACAACACGCTCGCCATTGACGGGTTCCCCATCGGCTGGGGATGCGCTCTACTCGCGTTCATCTGTATAGCCATGGTTGGTCTGCCTGTATATTTGCGTCTGCGTGGCAGAGCACTGCATGAGAGAGCTATTGAAAAGTATGGAGTCCATTGAGCTATACTCCAATTACAGAATGTCATTAGTTACGCATATAGATAATTTCGGCATCATTCTATTCAATCGAGTTGCAATTTCGCTTGTTTTACGCGCGATTCGCAGCATTGGCGCCTGGCCCTGGGAGTTCTGTTCGAATTTACTTAATCTTTTCAAGGCGTCGTCGTGCACACACATACTGCACGAGACCTAGAAGAAGCATGGAGCGGAGGCCTAATCCGCCAGGATGGAAGCCACCCAAGGCACCATACAACCCATATGATCCCAGTGATATGCGGCCCGCTGAGGGTTATCCCAGTGAGTTCAACACGCCAGGGCGGCCGCGAAAGTGGAGCCAAATCCCAAAAGAGGCGACGCAGGCGCGGCAGATGAAAGAAACTCTGCGCAAGCTGAACTATACACCGCGGCCTGCTAGCGAGCTGTACCCGGGCCAATTCAAAGTGCTGAGGCGGAAGCCCGGGTCGCAATTCAACCAGGGCGTGCGACTGATAGGTAAAACAATGACCGTCGTGGTCATTGTGGGCAGCGTCTTCTTTTACCGATGGAACGACGGCTACGATAACATCTTCAGCGAGCCATACCGCCTGCAGCTTCGGATTCGCAATGCGTTGTTCGGAAACTTGTCTACTCAGCAGCTCGAGGACATGGAGGGTAAACAACGAGGCATGATCAAGAGACTTCCTATGCAGAATCAGCGTGCCGCACCGGCGAACGAGATAGACTCGTCTCGCGCTTTTGAGCGGCCGCAAAGGAGTCATGTCATTGAAGCAGAGCGACGATTACAGGAGCAGCAGGAGGCCATATTGCGGGCAGTGAGGAAAGCAGAACAGAAGGTGGCTACCGAGCAAAGTCCTGGGAAGGAGAATAAGGGCTGGCTAAAATGGTGGTGATCGATTTTGCGTGACACGAACCAAGCAACTACAATTCCAGCGCATGTATTATTGATAGTAAATTGTTCCGCATAGTAGATAAGTTCGATTTAGTTGCCCATCGGCTCTCTCATAGCGTCGAAATAATGAGAGCTTCACGTTATAGCTTGTCGAGCCAAAGTCGCAGCGCTGGTTGCCGCGTCTGGTGCGTGAAATGAAATGGGCCCACTCGGCCCAGCCACAGAACCCTAACCGGGCTTCCCCTTCGGGCTGGGGTGGCTGCGCAATAAACCACAGCGCGAGCTCAATTTCCATCTTCCGAACTGTCGCCATGGCATCGATAGTTAGCGATGTATACGACTATGTGCTGATTGTTCTGTCGCTGGTGTTGGTGGCGCTTGAGACCGTGGCCACGGGCGTGACCATGCTGCTCCCGCCGCGCGCAATTGTCGCCATCAGCAGAGTCCTAAAGCGCACGCTTCCGCGCTCGCACGAGGAACGGCTCCTCGCACAAGACGATTCCCTAAGCCGGAAGGTCGAGACTATAAGCGCAGCGACATCGTTTGTAGAGATATGTGCGCTGCACGGTTACCACGCCACGGAGCACATCGTCGCGACCAGGGATGGGTACATGCTTGGGATGCAAAGGGTTGCCCCGAAGCGGCGCAGTCGCGGTGCTATATACCTGCACCACGGGCTGCTCATGAATTCAGAGATCTGGGTAGCGACGCCACATGCGTCTGACAGCGTCGCGTTGCAGCTAGTTGACGCCGGGTACGATGTCTGGTTTGGCAACAACCGAGGAAATAAGTATTCGAAGAAGCACGAGTCGCGCAGCTCGACGTCGCGCGAGTTCTGGAACTTCAGTCTCGACGAATATGCGTTGTACGACATTCCTGCTCTAGTTGACTACGTCCTCGGCTACACGGGGCAGAAGTCGCTAACCTACATCGGGTTTTCGCAAGGGAGTGCACAAGCGTTCGCCGCTTTGGCCATTCACCCGGAGCTGAACAAGAAGATCGATCTCTTCATTGCTCTTGGTCCAGCCATGGCGCCGCCAAGCGTTGGCCCGCGCATTCTACACAGTCTTATGACGGCAAGCCCGTCACTATTGTACCTCCTATTTGGCCGCCGTGTCATTCTGCGCTCCACCGTATTCTGGCAAAACATCATGCTCCCGCAGATCTTCAACCGCGTCATTGACCTGTCAAACCGTCTGCTGTTCAAATGGGAAAGCAAGCACATTTCCTGGGCCCAGAAGCTGACAGGGTATTCTCACTTGTACTCGTACACGTCAGTGAAGTGTGTCGTGCACTGGTTCCAGATCATTGCCCGGCACAATGGGATTCACATGTACGACGACGATACGTTCGGTATTCTTGGCTCCCGGTTTGGCGTCCCCGTCTCACGGTTCTACCAAGTGCCACCGTACCCCACGCAGAACATTACGGCGCCGATCGAAATTATTTACGGCACGAAGGATACCCTCGTGGATATCGATACATTGCTTGAGAAGCTGCCTAAACCGGCAGGCGTTTTTGCCGTCGAGGGCTACGAGCATCTCGAGATGATCTGGGGTGAGAAAGTGCCAACCGTCATTGTGCCGCGCATCCTTGACGTGCTCCAGCGGCGCAGTACCGCTATGGTTCCTCACAGCATTCTGCGCACGCCCCCAACGCAGAGCGTGTCCAAAACCCACGTCGAGAACGAGAAATCTGTCGAGCTGCTGCGCACGGTGCCGCAGCCATTTGTGCCAATCTCGCCAGAGTCGGCCAGGCGCCTCGCATAATGAGTTCGGCGTATGCTAATGACGAGTGATGTAATTTATGTGTATTTATAGCGGTGTCTGCCTCGGCCACACACGTACAGGTTTCTTTAGTGGCCTCGCGATTGTGTGTCTATTGCTAGCTTTATTGTCACCGCCACTATGTTTACCTTGTGACCGCGGCGCTGGACTTGAGCACGAGCACGTCGAAATATAACCCTGTCTCACGTGCTCCTTTCGTTTCCTCTGTGCGCGATGGTGTCGTTCCAGCCGCTAGGAGACTACGGCGCAAGGGCGTTTCAGACGCTTTTGACGCTGGATCTCAATGGCGTGAATGTACTCGTCGACGTTGGCTGGGATGAGTTGCTGGCTGAGAGGGAGTTCCAGGCATTGGTAGATGTTATTCCTAAAATCGATCTTATACTTCTCACGCATGCGACGGTGGGCCACGTCGGCGCCTTCTGCTACCTGCGAAACAAGCATCCACTCTTCCGCAGTATTCCTGCGTATGCCACGCTTCCGGTTGTGCGGATGGGCCAGATGATGACGGTCGATCTGTACCGAAGTGCTGGGCTGTGCGGCCCGTTTGACGACGCAAATGCCATGGACGAGGCGCAAGTGGACGAACTGTGGTCCGAAGTACAGGTGGTCAAATACTCGCAGCCGCTGTCGCTTCATGGACACCCCAAGCTTGAGGGCGTCATCATCACTGCGTATAATGCTGGACACTCTCTCGGCGGCACGCTATGGAAAGTTTTTGACGGAGTCGACTCGATTGTGGTCGCATTGGACTGGAACCATGCCCGAGATGCGCATCTCAGTGGAGCCTTCCTGGAGCCCAAAACTGGTACGGTTGTCCGCGACCTGCAGAAGCCAAGCTTGCTCGTTACTAGCACTGAAGTCAGTACGGGCCAAACTCTGACGAAATGCCGACAGCAGCTTCTGGACAGCGTGGACCAGGCACTCAAAATGGGTGGTACAGTTCTTATTCCCACGTCCAGCGGTTCGCGCGTGTTGGAGCTCATTCTTATACTCGACCAGTTCGTGACAGACCACCACAAGGGCGTTCCACTCATTTACTGCAGCCACCTTGGGAAACAGGCACTGACGCAGGCGTCTGCTATGCTGGAGTGGATGGTTTCGTCCATCATTAGCGATTGGCAGATTCAAAACGAGTCGCCCTTTGATACGCATCATGTGCGCCACGTCTCCAGCTTGAAGGCACTTAAGCAGAAATGGCCGAAAGGTCCTAAGATTGTGCTCGCCACGGGCGAGTGCTTAGAATCGGGGATGTCTAAAGAAGTATTTCTTGAGGCGGTTGCTGCGGACCCACAGTCTGCGGTGCTCCTGACAGAGCTGTGTCCGCCAGCCACGCTGGGCGCTTTGCTCCACACCTTCACGAAGGGCCCAGAATTGACCCAACTAACGACGCACCTCAATGACGTGCCGTTGAATATCGAGGAACCACTCGAAGGGGCCGCGCTCGCCGCATTCAATGAGCGCAAGCAGGCCGAGATCGACCAAGCCGAAGCAGCTGCCGCTCTGGAGAAGCGCAACCAGGAGCTTATTGATACGTCGGCGGCTGCACAGGAAGTCTTGAGCGACTCTGAAGATGAGTTTGCAGACTTCAACACTGACGACATTGGCACCGGAGTGCTGCTATATGGGAAAGACGTGTATGACTACAGTTGTACCGGTGACGGCGTTCAGTCGTTCCCCTTCAACCCGAAAAGACGCAAGGCCGATGAGTATGGCGAGTACCTGCCACCAGACATGTTTAGGCAGAAGAAGAATAATGCGGAGGCAAACAAGTCGCGCCAAGATGCTGAGGGACAAACGCGGCGGGAAGACGACACAGCTGCTACGAAGGCGGAGGGTAATAACGGTTCTAAGAAAAGGGGCTCAACTGCTGCGTCGAAGCCCGTGAAGCTCGTTCACTCCCGAAAGAATGTGAGAGCACTGTGCTGGATTGCCCACATCGACATGAATGGTATAACGAACGCTAGATCTATGCAAATGATTGTGAAGCAGCTTCAGCCTTCGCGAATCATCGCCCTTCCAGGAGCTCTACCCGCCTCAGTAGATGTTGTGGAACAATTAAGGAAGGACAGCCCCACTTTTGCTCTTGGTGATGAGCTCGTGACCTTTGCGCGTACGAATTTCGCAATTGACGTGCGTGTCGATCCGACCGTGCCCCTTGATTGGCACCAATTGTGGGGAGGCTACTCGATTGCACGGGTCGCCGGCAAACTCGAGTTCGATGCGCAGGACAGGACCAAAAAATTGGGCGCATTACTCGTGGCCGCCGAGGAAACCAAGGAGCATAAGCCGGTCACCATTGGTGACCTCAGGCTAACGGCTCTCAGAAAAGTGTTAACTGAGGCCGGTTTCCGCGCTGATTTCAAAGGTCAGGGCGTCCTCGCCTGCAATGACAAGGTGTTCATTCGCAAAACTGGTGATGGTAAATACTTGCTCGAGGGCAGCACGGATCGTGAATTTTATGCGGTACGCGAAGCAGTGAGGAAGTTCATTACCACAATCTGAGACGCGAAGTGAACATCAGTTGTTCAGGTCGTGTTAACTTAACCTAACTTGTATGTTACTGTAATTTAAGGCTGGAAAAACATTATCAGTTCAGGAACGCTGCACCCACGACTCAGAGTGCGAACACCTCGGCCCAAAAGTCGTACTTCGTGCCATCCGTCCACCGCTCTACGTCATCCACGAGTGATTTTGGCCCGCACGCTACAATACAGGCTGTATCAGCGGAACCTGTTAAGAACTCAGATGCTAGCTTGTTCAGAGAGGGACGACCACTGAACTGCCGTAGAGTTTTATTATCACTTCCAGTGAGTTGGGTCTCCAGAAGAGCCTCCTGATCGCCGACATCCTCTTCTTCGTACTCCTCATCGATGGTGAATTCTTGTAACTCGTAGTCATCGTGACCAGGAGCGCTGCCATACGCATCACCAGTCACGAACACATCACACTGAGAGAGCCGCAAAGTTTTAAGGATCTCGATCTCCGCACTATTTCGAGTGACCCAAGCTAATTTTGTTTTGACTCCTGTGATATCCGCGAATGAGGGCAGTAAGGAAACACCAGAACCACCAGCAACAACAATAATATGAGTGTAGTCTTGCGGATTGATGGGTGCGCGGAAAGGTCCAGTGAGCGAGTACGTCTCTTCTTCAATGATGCGGAACCGTGTTTGCCGAACCACGAGCTGGTTATTTCCCACCAAAGTATATGGATGAGACGGGCGCAACCAGGTCAGCGGATTTAGAAGTGGGGTGGAGAGACGAACGTGGCTGGCCGGGCCCTTAAGGCTCGCCTCAAAAACAGCGGGCTCAAACGTAATGAGCCTTAAACTTGGCCCAAAGTCTTCAATTTTCGTCACCTTGACAGGCCTGCTCAGCGCCACGCGCATAGCGACCTGTAAAGTGAGCAGGCACCAAGCAGTAGTGACCATGAGCCATGCGCTAGGTCGGGCATGCCAAATCATGAGCGTAAATATGGTGGCCACAAGTGGCCAATGCAGAGCGTAAAACACGTAGTATGCTCTCCTACGGATAGGGGACAGGGAGACGACAAAGATCGTTAGGAAGAGCGTCAGCGAAATCATGCCGTACACATTGAACAGGCTAAACAGGTGGTGATGGTGGCCCTCATGACGCTTCTCTTTCTTTTCTGCGGCGGCAATGCTATAAGACGCAATATAGACGACGCCATGAAAAAGAGCGAGTATAATTGCGCTGCGGCCAACCCACTTGTGCAAAAGTGTGAGTGGAACCTGGTAAGTGCGTGGAAGCAGTGCAGGCTTCAGTGCCAAAAATACAGAAATCGTGGACGATGCAATGGCGAGCTGGCCGCATCGCCTCGCAAGCTGGATCGGCTGAGGGTTGAAGTGTGAAAGCAGGCCCCACAAGCACAACGCCGTCCAGCCGATTATAAGAACCACGCTTGAATGTAGTATGCGGACAACAGGTCGCAACTTAGGCACTTTCGAGGAGGCTAGAGCAAGCGCAGAATAAAGGACGAGCAAGCCAAAGAAAATGGCCGCGAACTCGTTCGCCTTCTCGAAGTGCACGCGCGTTCCATGGCGCTTCGCCAAGTGCACTATCGCGTCCTCATCGCTCATGTAGATTCAAAATTACTAACCCTGACGCTCGCAGAATAAACATCTTGAGATGCAGCACGTCTTATAGGTAGGCGCGCACATAAGGTGCTCAATTCAGCGCTACGGATTACAGCCTCCTTATAGACCTTCAAAGTAGCGACAAGAAGAGAATATAAGGTAAAAATAAAAAAGAGCCCATGCTTTCGAAAGAGTGGTGCGGAGTGATAAGGCATCGACCAGGCCATGGCTACAACGCTCATCAAATACAGTCCTTTATATGTATCTGTAGGTGCCACTGCTAAGAAACAGTTCAGTTCAGTTATATATACTGTTTGGAGCAAGCACCAAGCGCAGCTCCGGACTGGAACACAGAAGCACGTTTAGTACGGCAGGTGAATGTACGCCCCTTTGCGACTAAGTTTTGTGAGATTTATTGGCCTATAAACTAGCTAGAGCTGGAAGCGGCCCCAGGGACCGAGTATCCGCCATTTGTCTCAACTGCTGGAGGGAGTGCAAAGCCAGTTCGGTTTATTTGATGAGCTCCATATCAGTAAGGGATCTCTTCAGGTGCTTCTGCGTTTTCACAGCGGGAAGGTCCTCGTCACCATTCTTTTGTCTCCTCTCGAACTCGGCAGCGATCTTCTGCGCGCGCTCAATCTCCTTTGTGTGGAACAGGCACTCCTGGTAGTCCTCAGCGAAGATCTTGCAGGCCTGCCGCGGGTTCTCAGTGTCCTTGGCAGTATAGCAGTCAATAAACTTCTGCCAGTTGTACCAGCACCGACTAGCGCCGCCGTTGTAGCTCACACCGGACATAGTTGTCTAGCCAAAGTGATTTGAACTCAAGGTGATTGGCGACTCTTTCTGACTCAGCATGGCCTCTAGGCATCAGCGGTCAGGCGCATCGCTACGCGAATGTATGGAGAGTAGAGGCGGTCGAGCGCTCCGAATAAAATTAGTACCGCACATGTGGATCCTAACATACAAAAGAATAAATACATAAATAATAGTAGCAGAACTGTTGAGCAGGCCGGTTTGATTGGCCCTTTATCTTGCACTGCCTGTGCAGACCAGGGTGAAAACTCACACTGCCCAAAACACACACCCTCACGCCCTCTTAGTCTCTGGAGAGACCGCGCCTGAAAAGGACTAACCGGCCAAGTCATACTTGCTGCGGCTCATGTTTGTGCAGGAGCCGGTGACACCCGAGAAGCTTGAAGCAATTGCACTGGTCAATTACATAGAGGAGCTAGGCCGACAGCTGAACTCGGTAGACGTAGAAAAGTTCGACGAAGACGCATTTATTTCGCGGTCGCCTTCACCGCCACCAGAATACGACAAGAAGGGCGTGCGCACGAATACTAGAGAGCACAGAATACGAAATGCTTTAAACGTTGAACGCACGCTTGCCGTACGCAAGGCTTTGGAGCTCATCCCGGACTATACTCCGCCGAGCGATTTCCATCGCCTGGCGCGTATTGTAGAGAAGTACCCGATTCCCGTGCGCGACTTTCCGCAAATAAACTTTGTTGGCCTTCTATTGGGCCCGCGCGGCAATGCGTTGCGCCGCATGGAAACTGACTCGGGGGCCAGAATCAGTATCCGCGGCCGTGGTAGCGTCAAGGAAGGTTCGCGCTCTGCTACGGCGCAGCCGGCGCAAGAGGAGGACCTCCACTGCCTTGTTAGCGCAACGTCCCATGAAAGCATCCAGAAGGCCTTCAGCCTCATCAAGCAAGTTATTGATACAGCGACGCAGACACCCGAGCACGAAAACGATTTCAAGCGCTTGCAACTTAGAGAGCTTGCGGAGCTCAACGGTACGCTACGCGACTACGAGAACCAACTCTGTACATTCTGCGGTGAGCCCGGGCACCGCAAGTTTGCTTGCCCGCAACGTGAAGCCGCTCTCCGCGATGCGGTATGCCGCCGCTGCGGACAACCGGGTCATATAATGCGTGACTGTGGTAGTGCCGAGCCCAAGAAAGCCGATGCTATGGGTTCCGAGCCCCTTGGATTGCAGGAGTTTTTCAACGATCTGGAAGACGATCCTACGCCGGGAACTGCCGCGGCTGTTGCAGTTGCGGACCGCTCTGGACAAGGACAGGAAGACCTCTCTATTCCCTCGGCCCCGCATGTTCCAGGAAGCGACTCGGCTCAAGTCCACCGGCCTTTTCCGTTGTCTTCAGGCGACCAGAGCTTTAGTCCCCTTGAGCCTGCTCCTCTAACTCACGAACCGCCAACCATCACGCAATCTAATTCAGCGGCAGCACCGGGTCCTCCTGGTTTTGTGGCTAGCGCAGTCTCTTCAGATGGAGCTGGAGCTCCGTCTCGTGTGCTAGCACCGCCCGGCATAGCACCACCCGGAATAGCACCGCCCGGAATAGCACCACCCGGAATAGCACCGCCCGGAATAGCACCACCCGGAATAGCACCGCTCGGAATAGCACCACCCGGAATAGCACCGCCCGGCATAGCACCGCCCGGCATAACACCGCCTGGCGTGACGGGCTCCAGTGCACCGAGGACTCAGCCACTGAAAGACAACGAGCTCGCAAAGCCTGCCCCTCCGCCACCGTCAGCGTGGAAGCCTCCTACGTGGAAACCTCCAACTACTCCCTCGTAAGTTCTTCATCGTGGATTTTGTTTTATACCAAAAAGCAGAAAGCTAACACTCAAGCACCCATGTGGAAGGGCTGAAGGCGCATTCGGCGCCCTGCAGGAAAAAGCAGGATAAATCATATCTAGGAATTAGCGCTGGTCTCTGCCCACCTCCTTGCATTAGCGAGCAGTTTCGAAACGGCGCTGGGCTCCCTTTCAGGGAACTCGTACGTAACATATGTGGCGCCGCTGTCATCTGTTCTGGTTACGGGCTGCGGCGCTTTCTGACGCAAAGAGTCCAACGTCTCATCCGTACCGTAAGTTTCCTCAAACTGAACAAACAGCTCATAAAGTCGTAGTCGTTCAGTAGTGTGAGACCTGAGTCCCTCAAATGCTCTTATGAACACGGCTCTGGCTCGCTCGACTGCTTCGCCATCCGCCTCTTCTTCATCATCTCCCAGGCCCGTGGAAAGCTCGAACATGGCATACTGTGTCCAAACGTTCACCATGTCGGTGTGGTGAACTTTCAACGCTTCGTTCCAAACGTCTCTGGCACGGTCAAAGTCTCCGCTGTCTGCCTCCATCTCTGCCCATGCAATCCAGATCGCATCGGGATCCTCAACACTTGAAAGTGTCACAGCAAGCTCGAGGATGGCACGGGCTCTTTCTAATTCATCTAGTGACGCTTCAAACTTGGCATACTGAATCCACGCCTCCGTGTCGTGAGCACACGCGCAACAGAACTTGGAATAGAGTTTTCGAACTGCGTCCGTTGATAATAGCCTTTCCTCGAGCGCGATGTAATTTTTGAAGATCCGCGAGCTTCCCTGCGTCTTCCCTAATGCAGAACCGTATACTCGGCGAGCTTGAGCAACACCATTGTGCCGGAGCTCATACTCTGCGTACGCCTTCCAGAGTGTCGCAGATGTGAAAGAACTATGCGGCCAGTGAGCCAATGCGGCTTCATAGACCTGGTCGGCTGGAGCCGAATTTCTTTCCGCGAATATCGCATACCTTAGCCACAACAGTGCGTACTTTCTCCACTCCGCCGTCTTGCGCGTATTGTCCTGGGGAGAGCACTGAGCGACGGCGAGCTCGAAAAGCTTGATTAGCGACTCAGTATCCGCATCTTCGAGTCGAATGCTGATTTCTGCCCACCACGATTCGACGTCTTTGTATTGCAGTTTAGTGGAATCCTCGTCCACCTTTCGTACACCGCCAATCTCCAGTAGTGCTGCTGCACGCGCATGCTCGTTCTGAGAAGACTCATATGCTGACCACAGTGTAAATACTTCTCTTTTGTCTGCGTCGCTCAGCATGTCCGCGTCGATCGCGCGGCTGTATGCAGTTCTAGCATCAGTCTCACGGGCCAGTAATAGCCATGCGTGAAGATCTTGAGGAAGTTGGGCAACCCAGCGCTCTAGAACTTCGCGGGTATTACCACGGAGGCGTTGCTCGAACTTGTACCATGTCCTCCACGCAACAGAGCTCTGTGCAAGAGTCCATCTCTCGAGTAGCGCGCGGCAGAACTCTGTGTTATCCAGCAGCTCCTCCATTTCAATATATGTGAGCCACACTTTTGGCTCCTGGGCTAACAAGTGCACGCTGCGTTCGTAAATCGCGCGCGCGTGCGAAAACTGCCGCAGAACCACTTCCATTTGCGCATACCGGAGCCAAAAAGGCACATACGTATAGTCCACAGCCAGCGCGCGCTCGAAAACAGATCTGGCACGGTCTGTGTAGCCGCTATCAATTTCTAGTTGCGCATAGCGCATCCATTGACGCAGGTCGCGCCTATTGAGCCGCAGTGCTTGTTCATAGCGAGCACGCTGTCTCGCCAGAACCGCCTCCTTTTCAGCTGCGTCCCGCGCCGAGCTCAACGAGACCGTGCGACCACGCGCTCCTCCGGGGCCCTGCCGCCGAGCCGTGGATGTTTGAGAGCTAATTGTTAATGTGCGCGCGAGGCTCGTCGGCTATGGCATCGAACCTCAATAATTATGTGCACACGTGATGCACAGCGGCGCGAGTCTAGAGGGATTAGCGCGAACCTACTGCGAATATATATAAGGCCTGCATTTCACCTGAAAGCTCGTTGTTTCGTGGAGTGGTGAAATGTGTGTACTCATTACCTGGTGGCTGCCGGAGCTGGGCTAGTGCGCGATGGCCGTGCTATCAAACGCGAGGGCCAGGCTACCTTTTTCGGAGGAAATAATATTATATGGGGTCAGATATGTTCTATAAACCGATGTTTGCTGCCTGCCTCGCAAACCATAAATACTTCACCGACAAGCGATTACGATTACGTCCGGCCGAAATATATCTTGATCCAACGATGCGTCGCCGTTGGCGACAGCCGCTCGATTAAGAGTCGCGCGCGTCCCAACAACACCCAACCCCATCACTCAGACCCACTTTTCTCTTCACCCAAAAGTCGGCATCTAAATAGCCCAAATGAGCAGCCTTCTTCGAAGTGTGCGCATCGCAAGGCACGCAAAGAGCCCGCTGCGCTTTGCGCGTTCCCAGCCGGCCCTCAAGGCTGCGTTCTCCAGCGCACCGGCGCGTTTCTATGCCCAGTTCCCGGACCACGTCGTGATTGACATGCCTGCGCTGTCGCCGACTATGGAGCAGGGCAGTGTCGGACATTGGCAGAAGAAGGTGGGTGACAAGCTCAGCCCTGGCGATGTGCTCGTGGAGATTGAGACCGACAAGGCTACCATGGACTTCGAGTTCCAGGAGGACGGCTACCTTGCTAAGGTCCTGCTTCCGGAGGGTTCGAAGGACGTCCCCGTGGGCCAGCCCCTCGGCGTGTACGTCGAGGACGAGGCTGACGTTGCTGCGTTCGAGAACTTCAGCATTGAGGACGCCGGCGGCGCGGCGAAGGCCGCTGCTCCGAGCGCGCCCAAGGAGGAGGCTGCGGCCCCTGCCGCCAACGCCGAGCAGCCGAAGAAGCAGGCAGAGCCCGCGGCGGCTGCTCCTGCCACGGCGCCGGCCAGCTCGACCGCCACCTCTGGCAAGATCTTCGCGTCCCCGCTCGCGAAGACGATTGCGCTCGAGAAGGGCATTAAGTTGTCTGACGTGAAGGGAACCGGCCCGAACGGCCGCATCATCGCCCGCGACGTCGAGTCCTACAAGCCCGCGGCCCAGGCGGCTGCTGGCCCCGCTGCCGGCGCGCCGGCCGCGGCGGCAGCCACGTCTTACGAGGACATCCCTGTGTCGAACATGCGCGCCACGATCGCTAAGCGTCTGCGCCAGTCGAAGAACGAGTCTCCGGACTTCATTGTGTCCAGCACGGTTTCTGTGTCCAAGCTCCTGCAGCTGCGGGCCAGCCTTAATGCTGCGAGCGATGGTAGCTACAAGATCAGCGTCAACGACATTCTGATGAAGGCAATGGCCCTGGCCTGCCGCAAGGTGCCTGCTCCGAACACTCATTGGCTCGAGGAGCAGAAGGTCATGCGTGAGTTCCGCAACGTTGACGTCTCCGTGGCCGTTTCCACGCCGAAGGGTCTTATCACGCCGGTCGTTACGAACGTCGAGGGCAAGGGCCTTGCCGAGATCAGCGCCGCCGTGAAGGACCTGGCCAAGCGCGCTCGCGACAGCAAGCTCAAGCCGGAGGAGTACCAGGGTGGCACCATCACGATCTCCAACATGGGCATGAACCCGGCCGTCTCCATTTTCACTGCCATCATCAACCCGCCGCAAAGTACGATCTTGGCCATCGGCACTGTCGAGCGTCGCGCGATTGAGGACCCGCTTGCCGAGAACGGCATCGCCTTCGACGACGTCATGAACCTCACCGGTACGTTCGATCACCGTGTCGTTGATGGTGCGGTTGCCGGCGAATGGATGAAGGAGCTCAAGGCGATCCTTGAGAACCCCCTTCAGCTGCTCCTCTAGACGCCACATTCGTCCAGAATGTGTATATACAGACTAAAACTTGAACTTTAGAGACAAAACTGCTAAGTTAGCATGGAGCCATCCCCTTATCGTAAGCTGCATTTTGATAAGGTCCGTGGCCCATAGTCGCTAAGATCCACCCCTCTGTGCGCGATCGTGCAGCACTGTTCTCGAAGCGGGTATTTTGTGGTGTGGGTGGGCATCCCACAAATGTAGGGGGGTTTCCCATTTAGGATTGGCTAGTATGTGCCTTTATATAGATGCCCAGAGTTACAACAGCGCTAATCATGGGTTTCCTTCGCCGTCTATTCCACCGCCGCAAAGATGCGCCATCGCGTACTAGCCGAACTCGCGAAGCCGAGCTTGAGAAGGCGTGGATTGGAGGTTGGAATGGGAAACGACGAATCCCCAGCTTCGCAAAGTCAAACAATACGAACGCGAGCGTTTCCATGTCAAGAAGAAACTCTGAGTTCTATTTCGACTTTGATTTACCCAGTCGCAGTCCCGTAATTCTCGGTATCGCGCCAGTTGACGGTTACGCAACAACTGCCACTGCGCTGCAGCCCACAGCGAGCCGCAAACAGAACGAAACTTGTGCGCGACCGCCACTACAGGCAATCCCTGGGCCATTGTTAAGCTTCCCAAGGTTTCAGGAGTATGTTTGCACCTTCTTAAAGGAACGACTCGTACCGTTCGAAGACGCTACGTGTCAAGATTGCTCCCCAGAAAGCAAGCCCGAAAGCGACTTCGTTGAGCCACTCACACCAACCAAGGGTTATATCAACACAGGTTTCCCAGAACTCGTGGATGCTCACGCCTCGTCATTGGCCCCATCTCTAGTCGACTCTGAGGTTCCATCGTTGGTTTATTCCGAGACGTCAGTCGCCCCTTCTCTTCATTCCTCCTCGGCCAACTCCTTCCTGACCAGTCCGTCACTGACCTCAAATCACTCTTTTTTCAGTTCCTCGTCCTTCTCCTCGTATTTTCCAAGAAGACGCGAAAAGGACCACGACACGGCTCTGCCGCCGTCTGTAGCCAAAGCATCTGAAAAGCGGAAAGGCAAGAAACACAAAATGAGAACGACGCCATCGGAAACCTTTTCACCGGAACGCGAAAAGCCTGACGTCCCTAAAGTGCGACATGCCAATACCTACGTGGGATCACGATCCATGTCGGGACCATATCCGTGTATCGCAATTCAACATGGAGGGATATCTACTACAGCTCGTGCTGTTAACTCACTGCCTTCTCCTGATCATATAGGAGAATATTATCCCTAGACGCAGCAGCCACTCTAGAACTTGAGGCGATACTCATCACAATTACGATCTTACTAGCATGACAACAGCACATTACAGATAGTCCTTACGATTCGCTGTGCGCACGAATCCTCGGTATTTCCACTCAGTATCCGCATCCTTCTGGTCCAGCGTGCCGAGCATGAGATTGAACATCCGCATCTCAAAGCGCGGTCCAATTTCGGCCAGCTCCACACCTTCACGCGTGCGCACGTACACATGCTGCCTCACACTGATGTAGTCATGGTTGTTGGCAAATGTGATCACGCGCGGCGAATCCTTCTTTGCCCCCGGCGGGAACAGGTGTTTCAGCACAGTTTCGACGCGCTTACCCAAACTCGTTGTGAAGTTTTCGAATATGAGATGAGGGTAGGCCTCCGATTGACTACCTGCGTTAGGCAGATCGTGCCTCATCACCACGTTGTGTAAAGAAAACTGAGCGGTCGGCCCATGCGGGAAATGCGAAATGGTCAGTGCCGAAGGCACACCACGGTGTTCATGAACAAGAACCATGTCCGTGCAAGCCGATCTCTGGCAGGCACCGACTAATGCAGGAAGAACGGAGTTACCGCGGTTCACACGAACCGACGTCGGAAACAGCAGCCGGACCTCTTTGGCGAACTGGCTAAGCCGCGCGGATGGATTCCGACTTGTCGTCACAATCACCTTGGGATCTTGCACACCACTTAGCTCGCTGTACTCGTCATCCACATCCGGTTGCAAAGACTGGTCGTACTTATAATCGGCTTGCAGAGCCTCGTCGTCAGCGACTTCCTTAGGAAGTGGTCGCCCAGCCTCAATTGCGGCGCGCAGTTGCTGGCGCTTCTTGGCGACAACGCTATCCTGAAGTTTTTGAGACCTCTGGTACAAGTACTCACGGCGTTCTCTGGCTCTGCGACGAAGCATTGGCGTGGTTAAGTCGCTCAGGTTCAGTATGCACAGAAAAACCAGTTACTTGAAAAAATTATGTAATTTATAAATGGGCTAGGGTTGGAAGCGTCCCGGCTCCGTCGCGATCTTGGGATGATGTTACGCATAGCCACATCGCGGCACGCCGCACACAAAAAGCGCGCTGATGGCAGTTTTGCACTGATTCATTTGCTGAAAAATAATTAGATATAAATAAAAAATGGATAGACGTTCTAAGAGTGCATGGTAACGGTGGCACAGTGGAGTGACGTTGGAAGTGCAATCACTCTGTCTGCAAAGTAACGCTGCTGGTCATGTTGTTCACCTTGTAGACACCTACTAGCCTCGATGCTAGCTCAAACATATTATTGCGCAGAGAGATAACAATGAATTGCCCGTTCTTCGTTCTCTCTTTGATGTAGTTGGCGATAATCGAGACATTTCTGAAATCGAGGGCCGCGTCAATTTCGTCCATGACGTACAGGGGCGTCGGCTTGTAGTGATGCAGGGCGAAAACGAGAGCCAAAGAGCTTAGAGTCTTCTCACCACCACTCAGGTTTGCAATGTTCCGCCACGACTTTTTGGGTGGCATGACGCTGAACAAAATGCCTTCCGCAAATGGATCCATTGTATCCACAAGCTCGAGTTCTGCATTCCCACCCATGGTCAAAAGCTGATACATTTCCTTGAGCTTTGCCGAAATCTGCAGGAAGCCGTCCATAAACTCTGTGTAACGGCGCTTCCGGAGCCGCTGGACCTCGCCCTTGACTCGTTCATAGCTTGCAACAGCATCGTCGGAAACAGCTTTACGCTCAACAAATTCGGCGTACCGGCTTCTGTACTGCTGCAGCACATCCATATCGGCACGCCCGTTCTCACAAGCACGTTCATATTTAGCCAGTTCCGCTTTAAGCTCCGGCTCGTGTAGGCCATCAATCTCGTCAGGGGTCAGTTCAGGCAGCTCTGCGGCTGCGGCCTCTGAGATGGGCTCTTCAGCATCAGCCATTGCAACATCCTCATCTATCTCGGACTTGACATGTTCTGGAGCCTGGCCGGCGGCTGCTCCTGAGACACCCTCAGCCGTGTCGGACTTCAAGCAGCGCGCGACCGACATATCGAATAGCTGCAAGTCAGCTCGTTTATTGCGAGCTTCTTCCAAATTGCGGGCCATCTTGCGCGTGGAGTCGCGAAGTCCGTCAAGAACATTTTGCGCTTCTACTTCTACCGCTCGGAATTCGTCGATCGTCAGTCGAAGCTCTGACATCACTGACTTCGTATCATCAATGTCCGTAGAGCACGCGGTGATCCTAGCACCCCGGGATTGCACAGAAGCTTCGAGCTCGGGAATAGACTCCACCGGCTCCTCATCAGTGAGCGTGTCATTGAATGCCGCGAGTTCGCGCTCGCTAGATTCGATTTGAGCATCAAATTTTCGCATACGACTCTGGTGCTGAGCAATGTTCTCCTGGATTTCTTCAATTCTCTTGCGCGTGGCCTCGTCTTCTATTTCACAGTCTCTGACACGAGAGTTCAGTTCTCGAAGCTCCGTTCCACCGGCATCCAGGATGCGCCTTTGCAGCACTTGAATGCTCTCCTCCGTGGACCTGCTTTGGGCTTCCAGCTCTGAAATCTCCAAGCGCAAGTGGGCGATCCTTTCCTCACTGACTTTCTTTGCTAGCTCTACGGCCTCCTGCTGCTGTTTGACCTCCTCACGCAGCTCGCGCCTTTGATCTTTAGCTCGTGCAAACTGGGCTTTGATTTGACCGAGAGACATGGTGTCTTTGTTGAGTGCAGTCTCGGCTTTCGGCAACTCTGCTCGCAGGTTCTCGCTTCGAGCTTGTAAAGCGCCTAGCTGCTGCGTAAGTTCAGCGAGCTCAAGCTCGTGCGCAACCACCTCTTTCTCGACTCGCTCCAAGTCTTCTGCTGAGACACCGCTAGCCACCCTTGCCATAAGGCCGCGTAGTGGCTTACCGCCACCGCTCATTTTCCCGCTCACGTTGACAACGATTCCATCGAGCGTGACGACTCGGTGCCTCTGCCTTCCACTGTGAAACGCTACACGGTTGGCTTCCTCGATGTTTGCGACAACCAGTGTATCGTTGAGAGCCGCGTAAAAGGCCTTGCCAAACTGCGGATCAATTGGTTTGACCAGGTCGATTAGCCGTGGCGCAGGATACTGGTCTGGCCTAGCTTGTGGAGGCATAGCGAGCTTGCTTAATACCATGAACTTCGCCCTCCCGATGGATAACCTCCGTAACGCAGCAATGCATGTTTTCGCGGTTTCGACGCTGTCGACAACAAAGTTATTCAGTTCAGGTCCCGCAGTACTCACAGCGACGTCATAGCGCTGATCAATGGAGCCCAGGGACCCGAGCCTGCCATAGAGGCCCGGGATCTTCAGTGAAAGCAGCTCGCGCTCTATTCTGTTTTGGGATTGGCTGGCCGCACGAGACTCGCGGGCTTGAGCAACCTCAGGCCGGAGTTGTGCGAGTGTGTTGCTGGCTTTCTTCACCGCACTCTCAACTTTGGGTATTGTTTCACTTACCCTCGCAGACTCTTTCACTAGCGCATCACGCGCAGTTTCCAGTTCCTTCACGCGAGAATCTGTGAGCCTTCCCTCTTCTTGAAGTGACCTTGCAGTCACTTCGCATTGCTGCAAGCGCTCGTTTACCTCGCGGTAGGCACTCTCGGTCGATTCAACGTCGGCCTTAGCCGCAGTGATATTCTGCTCTTTCTCGGCAATGCTTACTCGCCAGGGATCAACCTGAGCCTGTAGTTCGTCGAGTTCAGCTTGAATGTCGCCCGTCTTCGAGGATACTTTGGCTTGTACCTCGACCAGGGCCGCTCTTGCCGACTTCTCGCGCTCGGTAACGCTCTCAACTTTGCTCTGCAAGGACGTGAGGTCGTCCTGCGCGTCCTCTATTGACTTCCCAGAACGAGACCGCCCGATCTGGGCATCGCGCAGGTTCCGTTCCAGCTTCTTCTTGCGAGCTTCAAGTTGGCCGCGACGCTGGTCTCTTTTGACAAGCGCGACGTGAGCCGCCTTGAGCCGGACTTGTGTAGCCGACTGTTCTTTCCGCAGCTCATCCAGAAGCTTATTGTCTTCACTGCACTTGCTTTCGAGGCCCGCAAGTTGATCGCGTTTAGCAGTAATTTCTTGCTCGGCGTCTTTCTTTCGCTTGACCTGTTCCTCGACATCACCATTAGCAAGCTCAAGCGCGTTGCGCAGCCTCGCTTCAATCAGCTGCAAGAGCTTGGAACGTGCAATAGTCGCGCGATTCGCGTTGAGCATCCATTTCTCGATTTCGGTGCGCTCCGCATCGAGCTTATCGAGATCTTTCGAGACGATATCGAGACGGCGCTGTTTCTCACCACAATCTTGGCGCTGTACCTCAATCTCGCCGTCCAGTTCTTCAATCCGAACCTTGTAGTTTGAGGTTCCGATGATATCTTCAAGATACTCTAGAAGGCCATCACTGCCTTCGCCCTCAGCCTTCGGCGGCATGAGCGCAATGCTCTCCACTTCACCTTGTAAGATCAGAAATCGCTTGTGTCGCAAATCAATGCCGCGCTGTTCCAAAAGCTCCTGGACTTGGCTGTAGGACGCACGCTTGTCATTGAGCGCATAAAAATTGTTGCCATCGCGACGGACCTCGCGCGCCAACACGAGTCCCGAATCCGGTACTCCAACTTCTTCGAAATGCACCTCTACCCGGCAAAAGGCTAGGTTAGGATGCGTCTCGGACTTGTGAATTAGGCCAGTGAGCTTCTCTTGACGCATCTTCTTCGCACGGAACCCAAAGACGAACAGCAGTGAGTCAATTACGTTTGACTTGCCAGAGCCATTCGGGCCCACAACCGCCGTGAAACTCTCATTGAATGGGCCCACTTCTTGGCGACCAGCATACGATTTGTAGTTGATGAGCACTAGTTTGCGAATCACGAGCCGCTTGTCTGGCTTCTCCTGCGATTCCTGAGCTTCTAGAGAGTAGCGAACACGCTGGGAACGCGGTGACTTCATGTCGGGAGAGCGCTGAAGCGGCGACCGCAGAGACAACGCCGGAGAACCCAGGCGACGCTGCGATCTCGACACCGTCGGGGAGAGGGGTGGTGTGCTAGCTGATTGCACCGGTGTCAGGGGCTCCATGACGCGTCGTGAGAAGTCGCCTGCAACCCGTGAGTGTAAACAACTTGGTGGGGCTAGGGTATTCCCTATATAATCACTTAAGCAGCCTAGTGCCGAACCCCGTGGACCACGTGCGTTACTGTGCTGTAGTGTGCGCAGCGGTGGGGGAGCCAAAGCCATGCCATGATTTAGCTTTTAGGAGAGCAGCGCTTTTCTAGTTGCACTACTAGATTGATACTGTAGTTAACTAGAATTTTTCTATTTCCTCCTGGTTAAGATGCTAATGGGTTGTTGTATGGGGATCATATTCTGGGTCAATTGAATCATCCATCTCAAACGATTCAGCGGGAGGCCCGATGAGTTCCTCATCCAGCTCCTCCAGTTCCTCGTCAATCATGGAGTCAACCGTAGCAGCGCGCTCGCCAACGAAGTCAGTGCCCAGGAGATCGCCCACCTTTGCTCGCAATTGGCGAGAAGTCATGGTATCGAGGTCGGTCGTGTTCAAAACCTGGCGAATAGTTGACCGGATTTGTGCTTCAGTACCTGGATCGAATAAGCCGCTTGGACCGGCAAAGACGCCACCGAGTGTGTTGACTGACATGGGCCTGGCGCGCACGTCGGAGTAGGCTGATATAGGCCTTGGCGCAGCTTCGGGTTCGCCCGAATCCTGTCGTGGAGCCAACGCGTTCCGCTCCACCCACGACTCGTAGATTGCTGGGTCTTCGTACAGCGTGCGCTCAATGCGACCCTTGCGACTGTCGTAGATGATGGCACGCTCGGCTCCTGGGATACCGTTGCGGACTGCATAGGACTCCCAGGGCTCGAACGGCACAGACTTCGGGTCAAATTTGTCTAGGTCGTCTTGCACAACAACCTTTTTACCTTTGGCTTCATCAACAACGACACGCGTGTTTCCCCATCCGAAATTATCCATGTTCCAGAATGAATAAATCGGCAAGATGAAGGAATGGAATGGGTATGCTGCAATGTACACGATCATCCAGAAAATGTGTTGCCAGCGCCTATGCAGAATGAACACACACGCCTGAAGACCATATGTCGCGCAAATGAGAATAATGGAAATGAGAGGCAGCGGAGATGAGTGCGAGGCCAGCACATAGATCAAGTAGACCAGATAAACGACCACGGATGGTAACATCAGCGTACCAACGAGATCCGTGAAAACGATGCCACGCATGCTAAGTAGACAGAAACCGCACATTGTCTCCAGGCGCAGCAGTTCGGCCAGGTTATGAACCGTGGAGTTGATCCAACGCCGCCGCTGCGACAGAAGCACCGAGAACTCGTTCGGTACCCGAGTGGCACACTTCGCGTCAGCAACGAACTTCATTTTCATGCTTGGGAAATACTTTGACATCACTGTGGTGAGATACCGGTCCTCACCAAGCGAGAACAGATTCTTCTTGTGCAATGTGTCCACATGACGAAGAGAATATTCACGAATGACATCGGCGGATATGAACAGTGGGCGTTGGCGCTGAACCGTGCGGAGACGGTATAGCGAGAAGCACCCTGGCAAACACGTAATAGAACCAAACAGAGACTCAAACGCTTTTGTAAGATGGTGGCTGATGAAGTATTCGTATACTTGCACCATAGTAGACAAGCTCTGTTTCTCATTTTGGATTCCTGTCTCGCCGCACACAGCACTGACGCTATTATCAGCAGTGCATGCAGCTACCAACCTTGTCAGGGAATCCGGCCTCACCATGGTGTCAGCGTCCACCGTGAACAAGAACTCGTACCTCTCCGGGTCCACGCCAATGATGTTATTGATATGGTAGAAGATTTCAAGGTCAAGCGGGCTCATTGGGTCGCGGTGATGAACGCGGTTAAGGAAACTCATGAGAATAAGCTGTGAGTCGCGCTTACCGCGATTTCCTGGCCGGTGCTCGCCCGGTGCTCCAACCTTCACAATCACAATGAATGGTACAGAATTGCCATCAAACTGATGTAACCCCGAATAGACCTTAGCGAAATTCAACTCGCGGGACCCTTCGGCGATAGCGTGGTAGGCTTTGGGCTGCGCGTCAAGACGGGTCTCATCAACACCCAGCACGTCCAACACAATTTCTGACGACGGTCTATCATTCCCTGCGCCAGTCATCGTTCCGTCACAGAGGATCACCATGAGCTTTCGCCTGTTATCATATTTCATAGTCGAGAGCGAGTCGATGGCAAGCCGCACTTCATCCTCGCCCTCCGTGTACACCGGTACTTGACAAATCACGAATTTGTCCTGTGGAGATGGCATAGGTTTCGCACCAAAGCGGATAGACGCCAAGAATTTGATGAGGGTGATAGACGTGAGCAAGCCTGCGATGACCAACAAGATGACATTGGCCGCTTGGCATTTCGCCGTGTGCCTAAAATCAAGGTCTGAGTACTTGAATGCATTATTCATACATTCAAGCGAGTTTGCCTTAGTCTTTTCGTCAAGACTGTTCCACTTATCAGTGATGTCCATCCCCTGATAATTTTCGAACAGGTTCGACACCGAGCTGGGGAAAAAGTTGTACTTCTTGTAATACGGGCTTTCCGTCTCTGGATATTGATTCGTGGTAGCCACATAGCTTGACATGTCGTAGACTGTCTTGTTCAAGATCACGAGGTACTTACTCGGGTCTTCAGAGACTTTCTTTTCAATCTCCTTTGGGGTCTCAACAAGGCGTCCTTTCTGGTATTGTTGAATGGATGGCTTGAACACTTTGTCGAACCATGAGTATTGATGAAGCGCCGTGTTGTTATTAGGAACAAAGTGAGATCCGCTTGTATGCATTGCCTCCGTAAACGGATACTGGGTTTGATTCACGTTCAATTCCACTGATTGATCAGTGACTAGAGACGGGCATGCAACGGTAAGCGGCGGCGGAAAATAGCCGCTAAGATCCTGGCCCGCAAATTGAATCATGAGTGAAGAAGTGGTCTTGATGCCGTTGTCGCTATGCTGAATCTTGTAGAATTTTGTCATGTCGTAAACTCCGCCAAATATTCCAACATAGAAGTCATTTGTGCCCTGATGGTACGAAAGCTCCTTGTGGTTCCACACCTTGTCGTAGTCAGGGCAGATCAGACGCCCAAGGATGATCATGTAGAAGATAATTCCACAATTGAGCAGCGTGATCAGTGCGAAGATCACGATCTTTTCTCGCCACGCAAAGCGCACATCGCGGCGCTTCATTCTTCCAACCCATTGAAGCAGAGGCGACGGGATCCACCACGTTATAAGCCAAACAAAAAACACCCAGAATTTGCGCTCTTTTGTTTGTGTGTGCACTTCAAGGTGCTGACCCGCTTCGACACCCTTGAAGTCTTTCATGAGCTCTTCGGTGGCCTCTTCATCAGTTGGCTCATCCTCTGCATCACCGTCGAGGTAAGGTGGTTCTTCATAGTTCTGTAATGCGTGCTGTACTTGCTGAGGTACATCTACAGCATTCTCAGGAGGCTCGAGTAGAGACTCTACTGGCTGCGTTGCGTATGGGGGTATCGATGCCTGCGCTTGGTGCGGGTTTTGATGTAAGCTTTGCAGCTGAGCTTCAAGCTGGTTCCAAGCCGTCTCGCTCAAGTATACACGGCTGTGGCCCTGGAAGAAATCGACGGGCTCAAAGCGACCTCTAGCCCATTCCGCGACATGCTGCGGCTCGATGTTTGCCGGAAGGATGTTCTGAAAGCAGATGCAAAACTCCTGCGTAGCATAGTCTGCAGTGTAGTCAACAATGCGTGCTCGCTGGGCCCATTCAGTGACAAACATGTCTCGAATCTGCGCGCTCACTACTGAGCTCGTCCACTGTTCCTGAACAGAAACGGCCTCGGCCGTTGCAGATGGCGCGATAGCGAGCGCAGACCACACACGATTTATTTCGGCGCGTTGCTCTAAAACAAAGTTCTCCCCGAACTCCTGTGGTATGAACCAGCGTGCTGACGGATCAAGAAGGCTCTCAAAGCTGTTCACGATAGCAAGCTGAGGGGGCGGCGGCTCGCGCGCGAGCTTTGCGAGTGCCTTTACGACATTGTTGGGGGGTTTGGGCAGCGAAAGGCCATCATCAACAATTTCCGCATTCAAGGCAAATTCATTATCAAAGCGCGCGCGCAGAAGATGCCGCCGATGCTCAGAGCAAGTAGCCAGCTCCGCGATGGTGACCGAAGATCCTGTCGTGTCGGCATCCACGGTCTGGTCCTGCATATCCATGGTTGCAAGATAGCGATTCAGCTGGGCAACGACGGATTGCACCAGAGCGACGTAAGTTGCACTTATAAGCTCGCGCGTCGGTAGGCGCGACGCTGCAGTGAAATCGAGGCCAATCAAAGCTGCGCCATCAGCCAAATCGTCGCGACTATGATCACCATTACCCAGAAGGAGAATGCCGCTCAAAGTCATGAGCACGGCGCGCCTAAAAGACTTAGGGAATACTTGGGCCAGAGTATCGGTCCAGTCCTTGGCTAAAGTGTAGTCGTCGGCAAAGGAAACCCATTTGGGCAGCTTGTAGGTATCCGAATTGCGCAACAGAGCGTACTGATATAGCGACGGCTTCAGACAAAGAATCTCGGCCTGGTCCGAGTCGTCTTGCTGCGAATAAAACATGTGGTAGAATACGTCGAACGAGCGCCAGTCTGGCTCGGACGGTAACGCCAAGAGCGGGTCTAAGCTGAGCAGCGGCTGCTCAGAAAGCTCAATGCGCGCACTCACAATTCCGCCATCGCTATTCAGGTTCAGCTTGAAGCACACACCGTTGTGGAATGGCTGATTCAAGTTCGCTGGAGTCATTGCCGTGAGAAACGGCTGCAGAACTGTCCATGCAGTGAGCATGCGCGAGTCAATTCCCGGGAAAGAGCTCAGAGCTCCGAGCAGCAGAGAATGAGACGCCGCATTAACCGGATATAGAAGAAGCAATTCGTCCTCTTCCTGAATCACTGAGTGGCGCCAGATGGCATGCAAAAGCTGCTCCGGGACATGCTTGTCCACAAGTAGAGCACTCGTGCTGTCGATAGCCAGGCTTCTTTGCGTACCGGATCCATGGACAAATATATCATGGAGCGCCACCAGCAGCAGGGAAGCTCCTAGCTGGCCCGGGCTCTTCGACAACGGGTTGTCCATGGAGGAGGAGAGGAACCGAGTGTGACTAAAGCACTGTATACGCGTGTCAAAATAAACCGCATAAATAACTACTACTACACGGGGCCCGCGCCTCGCTCGCAAACACGCGTTTGAACAACAGAGAACCGGAGAAAAGAAATGAGTTGTGCACCGCGCATCATTTCTATAGTATCGCTAGTATTATCTATGGATTGGGTCGACGCAAAAATGCTACGAATTGGATGCAGCCAATTGCATTACCCAGCCCTAACCTATGATTACCTCCCTAAACAAATCGCGCTCCTGGCGTTGTTTGTGCCGCCAACAACGAGTGGCGCCGTCCTTCTAAAAACTAGTTCTACACAGCGAATTAAGAGTCTGGCACGGGATTACCACTGGTTTCAGTGTATTTGCATCTCTTACATTTATGCAACGGTGAGGCATCTAAATATAGAACGGCCCCTCCCGCCAGCGTCAGCAGCCTATTGTTGATGATGGACGGTCCGAGCAGCGAACCCTAAACTTTCATATGACCGTGCAGTTGATCTCATCGCGATTGCCAATGCCGAGATATTTAACTATCTATAATTAGAAATCCTCCGCTTCTAGAGTAAAATTGTGGTCGCTCGTTTGTCTACAAACAACGATAAGCATTAACGTTATATTACACGCTTTGAACCTGTTTTTCTAGCCACGCCATCGGTGTTCGCGTTCCACGAATGAGGGTCATCATAAATACCGGCGCTCACGCTACCCCATTTGCTATGAAGGCGGTATGATATACTACCCGCTAGAACTCGACAGCACGAGATACATCTGATTATGCTTTGACAAGTCGATGGTGTCGGTACACATCAACGCCGCAGCCATAATTTCTTAATTCGGCCCTGTCGGAATGCCGCCGGAGTCCTTCGGCGTTCCTGACGCACCGCGTTATCCCAGCCCTGCCCTAGTCCACCGTGTGTGTTCTTTAGACTGAGCTTACCCACCCCTACCACGGAGGCGACGCCAGGGAAAAAGACCGCCAAACGGGTGACGGATGGCCGATTTGTCGCAGCTGCCGTCGGGCTCGCTCGAGGAGCGGGCCATCACGGCGCACATTGCATCACGGTTCCACCAGGGCATGCCGTTCTCGACTCTGTCAACGCGTGCTTTGGTGGCCGTCAACACGTTTACCAACGAGCTGGACGTGAATCAGGAGCAGGTGTTCAAAGACATGGCTGCCCGCGTCCAGAATCGCATGGCTGTGCGTACAGAGTCCCAGTGTGTCGTTTTTCTGGGCGAAAACGGCAGCGGAAAGTCCGAGTACGCGGCGAGTCTCATGCGGAACCTGCTCACACTGGCCGGCAACCCATTAAGCACGCGCGTTAGATCTTTGCAGCCTCTTCTCGATGCATTTGGCACAGCAAAGACATCTACTTCACTTGCCTCCTCCAAGGTGGGCTTGATCCGCGAGTTGCAGTACGACCTCGAGGCCAATCTCATTGGCGCTGCAGTCTACGACTACCGGCTTGAGCGTCAGCGCGTCACCCGCGTAGGTACGAACGAGCGAAACTATCAGGTCTTTTATTATATGGTCAACGGGCTCAGCGACGCGGAGAGGCGCCATCTGCGGCTCGAGAGCCAAGAGTTCCGCTATCTGGGGCACCAATCGCAGCTGCATCTGAGTGGTGTGGATGATCGCATGAAGTTCAAGCAACTCAAACTGGCGTTGTACTCGCTGGGTTTTTCGCGCTCCGATGTGGCCAACATTTTCCAGGTTCTCGCGGCTATTCTGCATCTCGGCCAACTGCGCTTCAAGGGTGCTCTGCATGATGCCTCAGTCTCGGCAACCGTGGCGGTTGAGGTTATCAATACGGACGTTATCGAGGTGATTGCTCAATTTCTAGGCGTGCTGCCTGAGGTCTTGACAACTTCGCTCATCGCGAAGACGCAGTTTGTCGGCCAGGATCGAGTAACAGTTGTGCTCGATCAGCGCGGCGCTCACGAGCAAGCCGACACACTTGCTCGTACGCTTTACACGATGCTATTCAGCTACATTATGGACCGAGTAAACAGTGTGGTCGCGCTTGACTCGGAATCCCCTGATATCGCAGCCACTATTTCGCTCTGCGACTTTCCTGGATTTCAGCCCTCGCAGGGCACGACTGCGAATCGTCAGGCCCCTCAAATTGATCGATTGTTGCACAACTGCGCGAACGAAATGCTCTACAACTACCTTGTCCACGTCTACTTCCGCGCCCCGGAAGACGTGTTCGAGAGCGAAGAAGTTGACGTTCCTGCTAGCTCCTTTTTCGACAACGCCGAAACTGTGAAAACCTTGGCAAAGCCGCACACTGGTGTGCTGGCCGTGATTAATGAGTACGCGCGACGCGACCGCGACGAGTCTAGCTTAAGGGATTCTTTGCGCCGAAGGTTCCCTAACTCTACCTCCATCGACGTAAGCGGCCCGGACTTCACCGTGAGACACTACGCTGGCGAGGCAAGCTATTCTATCCAGGGGCTGTTGGATGGTGCCCGTGAGGCGCTGAGCTCAGATATCATCAGCTTGTTCATTCAATCGAGCTCCAACGAGTTCTTGAAGGCTGTCTTCCAGTGTGCCGCTGTGGTTGACGAGACCGTGGATAACACTGTCGTTCAGGCCCATCTCACTAGTGAGCCTCGTCGTCATCCGTCGGTGCGCCGCGACTCTCCGGATCACGGCGATTTGGCACCGCCCGGTGCCCTCATGAGTGGGCGTCAGGGCAGTGTACGGCGTTCGGGAAGTATCCGCACCGAAAGAAAGCACCAGCGCCGGCCTTCAAACCCCATTCAACGCCGTGGTCGCGAACTCGAGCCGAAAAAGCAGCTTTCAGGTATCCTAAGCTATGTTCAATCCTTGGATAGTGCGGTCGACGCCATGGAAAATGCTCACGCTTACTTTGTCCTGTGTCTGAAGCCCAATGACAACCGCCTCATATCGTCTCTGGATGCTAGATGTGTGCGACAGCAAGTGTCTGCCCTAGGCATCCCCGAGCTTGCGAGGCGGACGGCTATCACGGACTTGTCAGTTTTCATGCCTTTTGCCGAATTTCTGCGCCATGCCAGCAATTTCACCGACATTTCCGTCGACAATAATGAAGAGGGGGAGCGTGAGCAAGCACGACGTATTATCACTACCCAAAACTGGAATGCGCGTGATGCTCGTGTCGGCCTGACCGGAATGTTCCTCAGCGAAGTAGCTTGGATCCACTTGGTTGACCCTGACCTGAACTTTGCCACGGAGGCCGCGGCGAAATTCTCGAGCGAAACTGGTGATATGAAAGATGTGCACGCATACACTGACCTCGAGACCCGGAGTCTGGCTGGTGGTTTTGGAAATATGTTTTCATATGCATCTGCAAATCGCGACCAACCGCTGGCAATTGGTGGGCCTGAACTTGACCCCGATGCTATGGACTTCACGGCACCTCCCCGTGAATCGAGGCAGCGCAAAACGTGGTTAACTATCGTTTGGCTGTATACGTGGTGGTACCCAACAGCTTTCATCCGCGGAACCTTCGCCAGCGTCAAGCTTGCTTGGCGCGAGAAGCTTGCGATTAATATGATCATTTGGGGCATCTGCGCTGCATCAATGATCATTCTTATCGGTCTCCCTTATTTCGTTTGTCCTCTGCAGAACGTCATCAGTGAGGGCCAGCTGTCTGGGTACTCGTACGACAACAGTCCAGACAAGGTTTACACGTCAATTCGCGGTACTGTCTACGATATCACTAAGTTCGCTGCCTCACACTACCCATCCATCATTCCTCGCCAAAATATTCTCAAATATGGAGGTAAGGACGCGTCAGATCTGTTCCCGATTCAACTATCAGCTGTTTGCTCTCTTGTAGACAGTGATTTCATTGTTATGGGCGATCCCCACAATTACACGGATACAAATGCTGTTTATCATGATTTCCGGGCTATCAAAGACGACTATCGTCCGGACTGGTATCTTCGCCACATGGACTTCTTCAACCAGCATTACTTGCAGTCATTCATCGGGTACACTCCAAAAGATATCAAACACATGGTTGACTCAAAATCTAAGTCGGTCGTGAGCATCGATGGGTATGTTTATGATCTGACTGACTACCTCAACGGGAATGTTTTCGATCTATCGAACTCGACAACGGATCATACGGACTTCATGGACTCTGGCGTCACTACTTTGATTCAACAGTACGTGGGTCAAGATATCACCAAGCAGTTTAAGAAGCTCAATATGGACGCTGGCCATCGCTTCGATGTTGAACGGTGCCTTCGCAACGTGTTCATGATAGGTAAGTTGGATACGCAGAATTCAACGAGGTGCCTTTTTGCGCGATATTTCTTGCTGGGCATCACAGCATTTGTGGTCGTCATTCTTCTTGTGAAGTTTTTGGCTGCCCTTCAATTCGGAGGATACGAGTATCCAGACGATCTTGAAAAGTTCGTTATCTGTCAAGTACCGGTTTACACGGAGGATGAAAGCTCTCTGCGTCGCGCCATTGACTCCTTGACTCGTACGAAGTATGACAGCAAACGCAAGCTTCTTGTTGTTATCTGCGATGGTATGATCATTGGTGCGGGTAACGAAAAGCCTACTCCGCGGATTGTTCTGGACATTCTGGACGACAAAACAGACGTGGATCCCCCAGCACTAGCCTTCGAAAGTCTGGGAGATGGCGATGAGCAGCACAACTATGCAAAAGTGTACAGTGGACTCTACGAGTCTGGTGACCACATGGTACCATATCTTGTAATCGTGAAGGTTGGCAAGCCGACGGAAGTATTCCGTCCCGGCAACCGTGGTAAGCGTGACTCACAGCTCTTGTTAATGAGATTCCTCAATCGCGTACACTACGATGCCCCGATGAGTCCACTCGAGCTGGAGATATATCGCCAAATGCAGAGCGTGGTCGGCGTCAGTCCGTCGAGCTATGAGTTTCTGATGCAGGTGGATGCCGATACTGTTGTCAGCCCCGAGTCGCTCTCTCAGTTGATGGGCAAGATGGTCCGTGACACTCGTGTACAGGCAGTTTGTGGTGAAACAGAGCTATCAAACGCCCGTCACTCACTCGTCACGATGATCCAAGTATACGAATACTACATCAGCCACAATCTTGCCAAGGCCTTTGAGTCGTTATTTGGCTCTGTTACGTGCTTACCCGGGTGCTTCACCCTTTACCGGCTGTATGAAGAAGATTCACATCGCCCATTACTGATCAGCCACCCCGTCATTGAAGGCTATTCCGAGAACACTGTGCGCACGCTTCACATGAAGAATCTCTTGCAACTTGGTGAGGACCGTTACTTGACTACGCTGCTTCTGAAGCATAACTCAAAGTTCAGTTGCCGCTTTTTACGCCACGCTCATGCTTGGACGGTAGCGCCTGACTCATGGACTGTCTTCGTGTCGCAGCGCAGACGATGGATAAACTCGACTGTTCACAATCTTTTTGAGCTGATGCCCTTGGGCCAGATGTGCGGATTCTGCTGCTTTAGCATGCGATTCATGGTCATCATTGACCTGTTCTCGACCTTTACGCAACCAGTGACGATCGGCTTCATCGCTTATCTGATCTACCTCGTCATAGCCAGGGGCGGCACGGTTCCATGGGCTTCGATCATTCTGATCATTGCCGTATATGGACTCCAGGCTCTCATTTTCATTCTTCGCTTCAAATGGGAGATGATTGGTTGGATGTTTGTGTATCTCCTGGCGTTGCCCGTGTTCAGTCTTGCTCTGCCGCTTTATTCGTTCTGGTACATGGACGACTTTTCTTGGGGCAACACGCGAATGGTTGTCGGCGAGAAAGGCAAAAAGATGCTTGTCAATGACGAGGGACACTTCGACCCTGCGGATATTCCCCTCAAGCGCTGGAAGGACTACGAAGCAGAGGTTTGGGATGAAGGTTTTATCGAAGAGGCAAAGGCTCATCATCGCCGCTCATCCTCTGATGCGTTCAGCTTGGCGCCCACAGCTATGATGGCAGCAGAGGACCCGTTCACTGATGATCCGTCACTAGCGAGAGCAGAAGTCGCTTCTCAAACACAGCTTGTTGAGACTGGGCCGTCCGACGAGCAGATCACTGAAGCACTCAGAGATATACTCGCCAAGGCTGACCTAACGAAGATAACGAAGCGGTCAGTGAGATCGGAGCTCGAAGAGAGATTCGACTGCAGCATGAAGAACCGGAAAGAGTACATCTCGTGGACCATTGAGGCATTGCTCTCTGGGGACCTCTAAGAGGCAGTAAGCCTCGTCACTCTTCTCCGCAACACTGCATTTAAAGCTTTTCTTAAAACAAAAAAGAACAAGATAACCTATTTATATGAATCACACACGATTACCACATTCCACTTACTTGTAAGAATCGTTGAAGAGATGAGTTCACACAACAAAAGACTAGTTCTTGTTAAGCAAAGTACATTTATACAAAATGAAATCATACAAACACTCTACTCGTCGTCTTCGCGCTTGCGCAGAATGACGATACCCTCGAGAGCTGAGCTCAATGGTACGTAGTCATCATCTTCCAATTCAGCCCTTTCGCCGGCAGAGAGTAAGACAGGCGTGTCTTGAGTCACCCAGCCAGTGATGGTTTTCGGCTTACCGGCTTGTCCAACAGTGTCAACCGCCTGGCCAACGCGCACAGTCACCTTCAAAGGCTTCAGATCCTCATCCACGGTTAAGAGCATGCGTGGCTGGATTGCCAATGTGAGTGAGTAAAGTAGCGCCGGATGCTCAGAGAGAAGGAAAAGTTTAGACGGCGGCGTGAGCAGGGCCAGCGAAACAACTAGGAGACCCGCAAGCGATACGGGGCTCATCAGTTGCTTCTCTGCGTTGAATGGTGACAAACTGAGTGTGCCTTTACCGAGGTTCACAAGACCCAAGGCAATACGAACCATGAAGAGCAAGTCACTTTGACGCGCGTAGTACTCGTCAAGTTGACGCAGCAGCTGCGCTACACGAGCATTCAGCGTACCAGCACCGACCAAGCCCATGGCAAAGATGGCGTTCAAAGCCACCCCGAACTCTGGCTCGTGAGTGTACCGACTCAGGGTCTCATAAACCTTCATTTCCGGATTTGATGCCGAAATCAAACCCATGGCAAGAGGGACGGCTTGTCGGATGTACGAGTCGCCGTAATGCATGAGATGCTCAAAGTGACGCTGGACCATTTCCTCGCCGATATTCTCACCCATGGCGATAACAGCGATACCCAGAGTGCATAGACCCTTCACCTTAGCCGACTCGTGCCGCGATGCCGGGTCTTCATCCTCCTCGGTCTCCGCGCCCTCTGCACTATCACCAGACTCAGCCGTAGTGTTACCCTCGGCTGCATTCAGCGCCGCAGATGCGTCTTCACCAGCATCAGCCGGAGCATCGGACATATCAACGTCCTGCGTGGTTGACCCACCTGCGCCTTCAGCGGGGCCAGCACCGGATTGTTCGGCAGCGGCGGCACCTCCCGCGGCCTTGGCCAAAGCCGTGGCCAACGAGACGGCGTCATCACCACCATCGTCTTCGTCTTCGTCCTCGTCTTCATAATGGCGCGTGGCTGTTTCGCGCAACAAGCGCTGGATCTGCAGCACATTTCCGGTTCCGGCGTAGGCGCAGATCACGAGGAGAATCTCCAACGTCTGCGAAACGGGGTGCTCGATAGCTTTGATGGTTTCGACAGCAGCGTCGATTTTATCAGCCTTGCCCACGTAGAGTAAAGCCAGGCCCAAGCCCATGAATACGCTCCAGCTGTGAGTCAGGTCGGTATGCTCACGCTCGATGAACACCTCCATGATGGACGTGGTCAGGTTACCGTTCGCGCTGCCAACGAAAATGATGCCCAGCGACAGGGCAGCAATCGCCGACACTTCGATCGGTAGCGATGCGTCGACCACTAATGGTTCAAGGACTTCGGCCAAATCCTCGCGCGCAGTACCAGCGTAAGCAAAGCCGAGACCCAAGATGGCCGAGGTCTTCACGCTGTTGTTATCGTCGGCAGAAGCAAAGTCGTGCAAAAGCGCCAGGGCAGCATCAGTCTCGTCGTGCACGCCTGTCGTGGCGACACCAATACCTAGGACAGCTCCAGCTTGTACGTTCTCGGCAGTGGTTTCTTGGTCAGAGCCCAAGTATTGCTGTAGTTCCTGCAGCGCAGCATCGTAGTCCCACAAGTAGCCAAGACCAAGCGACGTGTAGGCAGCCGCGCTGTTTGCCTTTGTCCGTGCGGCAGAGCCGGCGATCTCGGCAAAGCCCTCGGTATAGTTCGAGTATCCTGCGTTGACAAAGGCGCGCGTGAACAGCATGGCTAGGTTCATTTTGCTGCGCTCGCCATAGACCTTGGCGGAGCCGAGATCACCAGAGCTGCGGAATACCTCATGCGGGGACTTCAGCTTCTCTAGGTTCAGTTCCTTAGCGAGGTAGTGGAAGTACTCGGAGAGCTTTGTGTTGTGCAGCACTGGCGCGATGTCCTCGGGGACCTCACCAGTCGAGTCATCAGTCAGGTCATAGAAGCGTCTCTGACGCGCAACGATGAAGGCCAACTGTTTGCGCAGAGCCGTGTCATTTGTATCCGCAAACACGGAGCGCACGAGTTCCTCATCGTCGAGCTTGATTGCGAGGAGCAGCGACTGCGGCAGCTCGTTGTTCTGCTTGTATAGCGTGAATGCAGTCTGCAGGCACGCATCAGCTGCGTCCGTATCGAGGTAAGAGACGCAGGCGCTGAGGTATTGGCAAACGCGCTGGTAGGTCTCACCGTCAACGAACCCTGGGTCAACAAGCCGCTCAACGGCCTCGACTTCCAACATTAAGTCTACGGCGTCCGTTTCGGCGTTGTGCTTGAGGAAAAACGGCACAATGCGCAGGGCCAGGTCCAGCAAGTCGCCGGTGGCGGCCTGCTCATCCTCGTCAATGCGCTTGTGGAACTCGTCGCCAATCTCAAGCGCGAGGTGACGCAGGTACTCATGGCCCCACGCCGAGAGCTCAGTCTCGTCGCTGCTCTCCTCGTCCACGAGCAAGCGGTAGTGCAAGGCAGAGCCCTGCGTCATTCCGAGCACCGACAAGATACCTGCCAGCTGCGACTTGCCGCGGCTAGGCTTCCAAGACTCCCAAATGGCCGCGAGCTTCGGGATCTCGGGTTTAAGGAACTTGAGTGGCTTCGGCACGGCGGTCATGCTCGACGTGGATGTGCGGATGAGCGTCGTGAGCGACTGTAGCGCCGCCTCGTAGAGCGACTCATCTGGCTCGCCAAGCCTCTCCACGAGCATTTCGAGCTCCTCCTTAAGCTTCAGATCTTCCTCGCTGAGCTCCTCCTCCTGGGGTTCGGCCTTCCCGTTCGCGCCCTTCGCGTCCTTGGTCGGCTTCGGCTCGCCGGCGTCAGGGGCTGAGTCTTTGGGCGCATTCGCGTCTGTGGGCGGCACAGCCTTCTCGTCCGGAGCAGTCATCGACTTATATGCGGTGAGGCGGGACTGAGGATGGTCGGTAGTAGTGGTGGGTTGGTGGTGGGTGGTTTTGCCTCACAGTGCGTAGTAAACGCCAGGTCAGGGCCACTGAGTAAGCGTTGCCACAAACGGAGGCGAATCGCTGGGAATGCGCAGCGCAATTCGCGGGCGGCGATGATGGCAGCGCCCTAAGTAAACCAAATGCTAGTTAGATGCTTTGAATGACTCTGTCGATAGGGGCATATGTGCAGCAAGCGCAAGCGGCCTCGAGTTTTGAGCCTTGCGCCGGACACGGCCAAATGCGAGACGCGAAATGCCACCGCGCCAGTGCACCCAACGGAACTAGATAATTAAAGAATTTAAAATGCTGCTCTTAAGACTTGGTCACTCTCCTTGGCCGCCCTTCTGCGGCCACCCGGCATCGTCGCGTACGCGCGCGCGCGCCTCAATTCGTGCCGGCCGACGGTGGTGGCCCTTACCTTCTTGCTGGTCAGCAGCCACCCTTACCTGGGGGGCAGATCCACGAAGCCACTCCTCCACAAACAGTTGTTTACACGCATGTCAATTGAGCACGACGTGACGTATCCACCCCAGCCGAGCACGGCGCGGGCGCGGCGAACACCGCTCAGCTACGACTCCAAAAACAACCTCATAGCGTACGCGAGCGGTAAGGTTGTTGTCGTGCGGTCGGTCGAAGCCCCCGAGCACGCGCATCTCGTCTACGGTGAGCACCTGCAGCCCGTGACGACGGTTGCGTTCAGCCCCTCGGGTTTCTACGTGGCCAGCGGCGATGCGAGCGGCCAGGTACGCATCTGGAACACGAGCGGTGAGGAGACCGTAACGAAGGGTCCCTACCAGGCGACGTCGGCGAATCTGAATGGCATTGCGTGGTGCGGCGAGAGCAATCGTGTGATTGCCGTTGGCGACGGCAAGGAGCGCTATGGCCACGCGTTTACGGCCGACTCGGGCAACACCGTCGGCGAGATCAGCGGCCACTCGGCCGAGGTCAACGCCGTGGCCATCAAGCCGAACCGGCCCATGCGCGCTGTTTCTGTGGGCGAGGATGGCACGACCGTGTTCTATGAGGGCCCGCCGTTTCGCTTTGCGCGCACAATTTCGAAGCATGTGAACGCCGTGTCCGACGTGGCGTACGCGCCCGACGGCGCCCATTTTGTGACCGGTGGCTGCGACCGCAAAGTTGGTCTCTACGACGGCAAGAGCGGCGACTTTGTGGACTGGCTCGAGACGGGCCATGAGGGCATGGTTCTGTCGGTCGCATTTGCGAGCCCGACGCTTGTGCTCTCGGCGTCGGCCGACTGCAGCGTGCGGCTCACGGACATCACTACAAAAAAGGCCGTTAAGGTGTGGCAGCTTGAGAAGGAGCTGGACCACCAGCAAACGGGCGTCATTGCCGTGGACGAGCAGCTTGTGCTCTCCATTGGTCTGAACGGCGACATCTACTACTGGAAGCAGGACAGCGACGCGCCCGCGCGCGTCGTGCAGGGCCACCAAAAGAGCATCAGCGCGCTCGACCTTGACTCACGCAAGCAACTGTTTACGGGTTCCGTGGACGGCTCGATTGTGGAGTGGCTTGCGTCGGGCGGCAAGCGACTCGATCAGTTCACGCACGACGGCCCCGTGAGCAGCCTATTTGGTGACCTATGGAGCGCTGGCTGGGACCACAAGCTGCAACGAATCAGTGGCGGTGAAGAGACGCTCAAGACGGCTGAGCAGCCCCTCGACGTGGCCGAGACGGACGGCCACATTCTTGCCGTATCTGAGCAGTATCTCGAGCTCGTGAAGGCGCTTAGCGTGCCTCTCGAGGCGAAGGGTACGTCTGTGGACGCTGTTGGTAAGCTTGTGGCCGTTGGCTCTGGGCCGTATGCGGCGCTGTACTCGCTGGCGGACCTGAAGGTGAAGCACCGGTTCGACGCGCGGCAGGCCGAAGTCTCGTGCGTGCGCATTAGCCCCGACGAGAAGTATGTGGCTGTGGGCGATGCCAGCGGCAAGATTCTGCTCTACGCGACGGCAGACTACTCGCTCGTGACGTCACGCTGGACGTTCCACTCGTCGCGCATTACGTCCATGCAGTGGAGCAGTGACAGCCAGCGCATTGTCTCGGGCTCCACGGACACGAACATCTTCGTGTACAACGTAGAGCGGCCGGGTCGCAATATGAAGGTCCTCGGCGCGCACAAGGATGGCGTGACGCAGGTGGCCTGGGCCGGTGAGGACCGCATTGTGAGCGGCGGCGCTGAGGGCAGCGTCAAGAAGTGGACGCTGAAGCAGTGAGAGTGCGTAGAGACTTAAATATTGTCATTAAATTGTTCGCGAATAGTGTTAAACGGCCCATCAGTGGCCCATCAGCGGCGGCTGGAGCATTTGCTAGTGCGGCGTATGCGTGGCGTATGCGTGGCGTATCGCCTGTGCGGTAAGCGCTGCGTCAACTCGAGATAGCGGCAGGATTGCGGGCATTTAGCGGGATTGGCCAGATTATGGCAGGATTAGCCAGCTGCCTTTGCCCTTTGTTGGCCAATTAGTCGCCGCTTGTCCCTTGACTTCGAGGCAGCTCGCGGGCCATGCTTTCAGTGCCGACAATGGCTCTTGCGAGCACTGGCCCGCGCCCGACGCCTACGCTGCCGGGCCTGCGAAAGAAGCAAGGGCAGCATCTCCAAGGTTTCGACCGAGACATACTGAGATCCTGTAGACGACGGCCGCTCGCCCGTAAGATGCAGGCCCTTCGCCTCGTCGTCAGCCGCGCCCCACGATTCCATGGCGGCAGTTAATTTTTTCTAACTTTGGGTGGTGAGCGTGGGATGGTGAAGAGGACAGCGAAGACGCACGGTTTGGGCTGAGACAATTGCCAAGGAGCCTCGACCCTGTGCGCTTATCCTGCAAGTCGGCGCCGCGTTAGGCAAGTACGCGTGAACCCTTGGCCCCGTCGTCGCTGGGAGACTTGTGAGCCGGCAGCCTCCCCCACCGAGGTTCAGAGCCACACGAGGAGCTGGCTCTCGCTAAAGTCAGGAAATGCATATACATGCTTCACTTGCAGTTTATGAGTCTTTTGTCTGTATTTTTTGAATTTTTTTGGTCGGCCCCGGCCGGCTCGTAGTGGCGAAACGATGTCGCCCGCTGCAGCGAATCCTACGCGATACCCTTAGCCGCGGGCCAGCGTTGTGTGGTGCCCAAATTTTCAACCTCGCGCACGCTGCCGGTAATCTCGCGAGATGTTCCCTTCCGTGCAGAGGCTCGGCGGATACTTATGGAAGATCCCGTATAAGATGTCGCAGCCGCAGAAGGCGCGGCAGCGGAAGCGGCTGCGCGCCGTGGACAGCACAATTGCGACGGTCGCGGCCGGGCTGAAGGCGAGCGGCCAGACTGTGAAGAAGCTGCAGGTTCTCGAGCAGACGCTGCCAAAGGAGAGCGAGATGCCCGCGCGCGACAAGTACTGGATCTTCGCTCGCTACGCGCGCGGCTACCGCAAGGGCGCGCATCGGCAGCCGAAGTTCACGAAGCTGTCGAACCGCACGAACCCGCCTGGATTCTAAAATTAGTTCTGAGTATATACATATCTGCGGCTGCTGCTCCCGCAACGCCCCTCCCGTGTTTCTTTTCCCTCAAAAGTATTAAGCCTCATTAGAATGTCATTAACTGCTACGTAGGTGCTGCTACGTAGGTGCTGCTGCGTAGACGCTGCTACCGCTTGCGCACGCTTTCCCACTCGTAGGTGACCTGGTGGTTCGGCCCAATGATCTTCTTTCGGTCGCCCTTCTTCATGAGCTCGCGCTGCGTCTCGACCTCGTGCCGCAGCGCCGTGAGCTCTTTCTGGCGCTCAATGCGCTTGCGCAGCTGCCGCAGCAGTTCGAGCTTCTTCTCGCCCTGTTCTGCGGCCGCGCTCAAGTCTGCGGCCAGGAACGCCGGATCCTCGAGCTGCTCCGTGCGCACGCGGTTCTCCTTGCTGCGCACAAGCTCGGGCAGGGTGTTGAAATGCTTAGCGGCGTCAAAGTCGCGCAGCTCCTGCGTGCTGTCGACGTAGACGGTGTGGCGACCCTGGCTGGGCAGCGCCAGGCTCTTTTTGAGCCGCTCGATCTTCTTGCGCTCCTGGCTCTCGAGCGTGCGGATGTAGCCCGCGTCCTGCGTGCGCAGCAGCTTCTGCGCCTCCTCGCTGAGCGGCTTCGCCGTATGTTGCTCTTTCACGAGAATGCCGTCCTCCGTGCGCGCGCGGATCATGCCGTAGTCGAATTCGTCCTCATTGGCCTGCGCGGCCTTCTCGCGCAGCAGCTTGAGGTGTGCCTGCTTGCGGTGGTAGTCCTGGGCGCGCTCTCGGTAGTCCTTCTTTTTCTCAAGCAGGCCCAGCTTCCGCCGGTCGGACGGTTGTGCGCGCTCTCTATGCTGCTTTTTGGCAATGTCGTGCGCTTTGAACATGGCGAATGGGCTAGCACTAGCAGGCACAAAATAAATTGGAAGCGGCAAAACACCAATTCAAAATTTCCAGGGTTAGGCCGCAGCGGCCCGGCCGCGCGCCAGGCTGCCGCCGCGCGCCACGGCTACCGCGTACCACAGCCACATCCCGCTTGCGCACATTAGAAATCCGGGACGCAAGCTGCCGGTTTCAGTAGAATTGACCTTCCGCCTTCGCCCGCTGCGGCCGCGCTGCTGTCCGGCCACGGCCCGCACGAATGCGTTAGTCCCGCGCCGGCGTGGGGACACGCCATACGGCCAGGTCTGTAGAAAGCCGCGGCCAGAGCTATTGCCGCGCTTCACGGCTTCTGGCGGTGGTGTGGTGGGCCCACTAGATGAATGAGGACGTTGTGCCGCAGGATGTAGTGACGGCCGTGCTCATTGGACTCGCGTACTCGCGCCCCGTGCTTTTCACACCGCGCGACGTTGTGCGCCAGGTCGAGCTTGCAATCTCGCACCTTACGGGCGAGGACGTGGCCGCAAACATCATCAGCTGCGCGCCGGACACGAGCTGGCCACTGCTGGCGGCGCGCATCAGCAAGGCGGCCGGCTCGGGGATCATTCTGCGCCGCGTTGACCGGCTGAACCGCGACGTGCAGCTGCACCTCGGCTACGCGCTGCTCGAGCGCGCAAAGCAGCAGCAGGCAACGCTTGTCGCCTGCACGAGCGTGCCGGCACCGGCGCACATGCACCCCGTGCTCCGCAAGCACATTCTCGTGAAGCAGGACGTGGACCTCGACAGCGGGCACATGGCGCTCGTGGCGCTGCGGCCCGTGGCCGGGTCGAGCGTCGAGAAGTCGATGGCCCGCATGAAGGAGCGCGTACAAGACGTCACGATCGTGCCGGAGCTGCATCGGTACATGGAGGATATCGTGCTGTTTGTGCGCACGCACCGGCTCGTGCGCGGCGGGGTCACGCCGCAGGTCGCGCAGGACTTCTACCTCGTCGTGCGCACGCTGTGCGTGCTGCACGGAACGAGCTTCGCAACGCCGCTCATTATCAAGAAGGCGGCGAAGCTCGTACTGCCCCTGAACGTGCGGTTCGTGAGCGCCGAGGACGAGCCGAGCCTGCAGTACGGCGGCGACCTCGACGTCGTTAAGTTGTGGATGCGCGAGTGGGACAGCGACGTGCTCGTCGAGTCTGTGCTTAATGAGGTGCCCGTGCCGCAGTGAGAACATGGAGATGTAGGATTACAATAAATAGATAGTGCGCGCGCGCACGAAGCACGCACACATACAGGCCTACAAAGGTCAGAATGGCCTTCAGCCCGAGCCCGGAATGGCCCTCAGCCCGAGTCCGTAACGCAGGGCTAAGCCGCTTTGTGCTCGCGCTCGTGCTCGCGCGCGTCCTCGCCGCGCGGCGCTAAGTACTGCTCAATGGCCGGGTACTGTGCGGCCACGGGCGCGAACGGCTCGTCCGGCGTGGCGCAGCACAGCAGCGCGACGGAGCGCCAGGCCCGCGCCGGCGTCTTGCAGCGCGCGCGCGCGCGCTCGATGTCCAGGGGCAAGTGCTGCGCGAACTGCAGCGCCGCGCGCTGCCGCCGCTCGGCGGGCGTGAGGCCGCCGTGCTTGGCGCCCGAGATGAGCTGCAGCGCCTTCACGCTGTTCTGGCCGCGCAGCGCGAGCACGGCCGCCTCGGCGCGCTCGCGCTCCTGCGTCTGCGCAAGCGCGCGCTCGAGGCGCACAAGCTCCTCCTGGTACTTCACGATGCGCGCCTCCCGCTCCTGGCGGATACGCGCCTCCCGCTGCAGCTCAATGGCGAGCTCGCGCTGCGCCTCGCCGAGCTGGCTCTCCCACTGCTGCGGCAGCGCCTCGGCCGCGCCCAGCAGCGCCTCTGCCGCGTGCGCAATGCGCGCGCGCGGCTCGTGCATGTCGTCATACATTCGCCGCAGCGAGCTGAACCGGCCCTCGGCCAGCGTCGCCTCGATTTCGTCGGCCAACTGCCGCGGCCTGAGTGCCATGCCCGTCGCGCAGGGGTCCGATGATGGGTTCGCTTAGTGATGAAATTCCTGGGGGGCGCGGCCGAGTGGGACATTTCTGGACAAAACCAGCAGGCATACCCATGGCCAAGGACGCGCAGGGGAACTCGGCCGACACGCCTGTGCCGGTGTGGATTCTTGCGCCGCACGAGGAGAAGCGGATCCTCGCTGACTGCCAGGAGCAGGCAAACGCGCAATGCGCAAAGCAGTTCTGGCAGATGGGCGAGTGCACGGCAAAACACCAGCTCCTGTTCTCGTGGTACTGTGCGGACCAGAAGAAGGAGCTGCTCAAGTGCGTCGAGTACTGGGGCTCGCGCGATCTGCACGCGAAGATGCGCGAGCAGTTCATTGAGAAGAAGCGGCAAGAACTCATAAAGGAGGGCAAAATCTGAGCCCGCGGCGGTTTGCAGCTAGGGTGACCGCCGTGCAGCACATGTGTGCTTTGGTAGAGCCGAAACATGCATGCTATAAGAGGGCTTTCCTGCGCCCGCCGTCCCCGTCCCTAGTATGTGCTCGTAGTGCTCGCCGCAGTGCAAATCGCACCGCGACGCATGCCCAGTGCGGGCCCATCCTTTGTACATACTAACAGTGTAAATAAGTAAACATACTACGCATGCGAAAAGAGTGTTTCGCATTTGCGTATTTAGTTGCGCGACGTAGCAAATTTCTCGGCTATACGTGTCGTATGTCATCGGCGCTTTAACGCACGGTCTCATCCTCCCGACCAGCTGAACGTCATTAGTGTACCTGCCTTAGGACTCGAGACAAAGCCGCTCCCGCCCGCAGACGCTGCCACAGCTGGACTGGCGACGACCCGCAGGATTAGCATGCGGGACCGTTAGACCCTAGACCTGCGCCGTTGGCAGTCGCCCGCAGCTCTTCGCCCGGCGCTCTTCGCACAGCCCCTGCTGGCTTATGCAGTAAAAACTTGCATTGCTCAGTGTAGGCTGTTTGCATGCGGCGCCACTGTCTGTGCGCTGCCGAGCTCTATCTGGGGGGTGGGACGGCGGCTGCTTCGACTAAGTGGCCCGCGGCACCTGGGCCATACCCTACTCCTGCTCCAGCCCGCCAGTCATAGTGCCTTCAGATTCGGCCGTAGCAATGCGGGCAGTACGCACCACGTCCTCGAGAGCGGGCTTTGCAGAACAGAGGTTCGAATGCAAACGTTCTATATGAGCTTAAGGATACGGCCGGCCGCTGGCTGCCGGCAAGGCGCGGGCTCCGTGTGCTCGGCTGGAGGCGCACCATGTGCAAACAACCCTACGTCCAGATCGAATCACCTCAGCCACCCGCCGGTCGAACCTCACTTCCTCCACCACACCACCAGCGCCGTAGCACAATGGGTATCACAAAACGTCCTGGCCGCCGCACGGGAGCCGCGGCAAGGCCCCCCGGTGGCGCCGTGCAGAAGGCCACTTTCGAGACGGGCCGCAAGAAGAAGGCCGGCGTTGACGACCTCACGCTGTTGTCACAGATCACGAACGAGAGCATCGAGAACAACCTGCGTGAGCGCTTCTTTAACCAGGAAATCTACACTTACATTGGCCATGTGCTCATCTCAGTGAACCCGTTCCGCGACCTCGGCATCTACACGGAGGAGATGCGCGAGGCCTACAAGGGCAAGACACGCCTCGACATGCCCCCGCACGTCTACTCCATCGCCGAATCTATGTACTACGCAATGAAGTCATACGACGAGAACCAGTGCGTGATCATTAGCGGCGAGTCCGGCGCGGGCAAGACCGAGGCCGCCAAGCAGATCATGCAATACATTGCGTCGGCCTCGGGCCAGTCCACGTCGGCCATCTCAAAAATCAAGGACATGGTGCTCGCCACAAATCCGCTACTCGAAGCCTTCGGCTGTGCGAAAACGCTGCGCAACGACAACTCGTCGCGCCACGGAAAGTACCTCGAGATTTTGTTCAACAACATCAGCGAACCGGTTGGCGCCCACATCACAAATTACCTGCTCGAGAAAAACCGGGTTGTGAGCCAGGTCCGCGGCGAGCGCAACTTCCATATCTTCTACCAGTTCACGAAGGGTGCGCCACAGAAGTATCGCGAGCTGTTCGGTATCCAGACCCCAGAGTCCTACACGTACACCTCGCGGTCGCAGACGACGTCCGTAGCGGGCGTCGATGACGCAAAGGAGTTTGCCGAAACTTTGCACGTTATGGACGTTATTGGCCTCAGTGAGGAGGAGAAGGACAACATCTTCCGTATCCTGGCCGCTATCCTGTGGATCGGGAATGTTGACTTCGTCGAGGACGACAACTCCGTCACGACCGTCGCCGACGCAAGTGTCCCGGCCTATGCCGCGTATCTACTGCACGTCGGTGCCGAGGACCTCGAGCGCGCGCTGACCTCAAAGGTCATTGAGTCGAGATTCGGCTCGAGCGGCGGTGAGTCCTTTGAGTCGCCGCTGAACAGCGTGCAGGCCCTCGCCACGAGGGATACGCTGGCAAAGGCTATCTATAACAATCTCTTCGAGTGGATTGTGCAGCGCGTGAACCAGTCGCTCAAGTCGCAGGGCGAAGCAAAAAAGACCATCGGCATTCTCGATATTTACGGCTTCGAGATCTTTGACCACAACTCGTTTGAACAGCTATGCATCAACTACGTGAACGAGAAGCTGCAGCAAATCTTCATCCAGCTGACGCTCAAGGCCGAGCAGGATGAGTACGTAGCTGAGCAGATCAAGTGGACGCCGATCAACTACTTCAACAACCAAATCGTTTGCGACCTCATCGAGGGCATGCGTCCGCCGGGACTGTTTGCCGTGCTGAACGACTCCTGCGCCATGGCCCATGCTGACTCGGCGGCTGCCGACCAGAGCTTCGCCATGAAGCTGGGAATGCTCGAGTCGAACCCGCACCTGCAGAACCGCGCGGGCAAGTTCGTGATCAAACACTATGCTGGTGATGTGACCTATGATATCGAGGGCATTACGGACAAGAACAAGGATCAGCTGAGCAAGAGCATCACGCGCCTCATTGCGAGCTCCCAGGACCCGTTCTTCGTCCACACCCTGTTCCCGGACGCTTTTGAGCCCGAGGATAGTGGTGCAGGTCGCCGCAAGCGAAGGGCGACCGCTTCCGATAAGATCAGGACCAGTGCAAACGACCTCATGGAGACGCTTCACCGATCAAGGCCGTCCTACATCCGTACTATCAAGCCCAATCAGAACCGCTCGGCCACGGAGTTCGACTCGCAAGCTGTACTGCATCAGGTTAAGTACCTGGGTCTGCAGGAGAACGTTCGCATTCGCCGTGCTGGTTTCGCCTACCGTGCGCCGTTCGAAAAGTTCGTCGAGCGCTTCTATCTCCTCAGCCCCAAGACGGGCTACGCCGGCGACTACGTTTGGCAGGGCGATATCCGCGAGGCCGCGCTCGAGATCATGAGCGCTACGGGCATCGAGTCGCATAATTGGCAAATGGGTGTTACGAAGATCTTCATCAAGGAGCCTGAAACCGTGTTCGAGTTGGAGAAGATGCGCGACATGTACTGGCACCGCATGGCTGCGCGTATCCAAAAGGCGTGGCGCAACTATTATGCCAGAATTATCGATGCGGCTGAGATTCTTCAGCGCACCACTAGACGGTACCTCGGTGTTGAGGTCACGCCGGACGTGCCGCCGCCGGCGGACGAGTTCTTGGGCGGTCGAAAGGAGCGCCGTCGCTTCTCGCTGTTGGGGCAGCGTTCAGCATATGGCGATTATCTCGATGCAAACAATCGCCAGGGATCAGCTGGTGGCTATCTTGTGTCGTCGGTAGGTATAAACGAGGAGGTCGTGTTCTCGTGTCGTGGTGAGCAACTGTTCTCTAAGCTTGGCCGCTCATCACAGAGATTGACACGGACGTTTATCCTCACGCCCACAAAGTTTTATACTGTGCGCGGTGACCTGTTGCAAGGTCGGCTCGTGTACACGATTGAGCGCACGATTGCTCTGGGTGCTATTGCCGGCATATCCATGTCGCCATACCGCGACGATTGGCTTTTCATCCACACGGTCTCGAAGGACACTTCAGATCTTATGATTGCCACCATTTTCAAGACGGAACTGGTTGCAGCGTTGAACAAGCCAGTGAACATCAGTGCGACGATCCAATACATGAAGAAGCCCGGTAAGCACGCTACCGTTAAATTCGTGAAGGAGCCGAACAGTAACGCACTGTACGACACGTATAAGAGTTCCACCGTGCATACGGCACCGGGTCTTCCGGGTAACACGCCTCGTGAGGACGTGCCCAAGAACAAGATGGCCCCAGGCGGTACTGCAGCTGCAAAGCCGCGGCCACACCCGGCTTCGGGCCAGGCTCGCTCGGCGGCCCCAGCCTCAAGAAGTGTACCACAAGTCTCCGACTCGTACCTTTCCACGCATGGCAAGCCGCCCTCGGTTCCGGCGCGCGTGGGGCCTATTGAGGCGCAAAGGTATGGGCAAACCGGGAATGGCCATGCCCAAGCGCAGCCGGTGCCGCAGGCCCAAAGCAGGCCCGTGCCTCCGCAGCCACAGGCTCAATCCCAGACCCAGTACCAGCCGTCGGCTCAGGCGCGCGCGCCCGTGGCGGCACCATCGGCCCCGCCGCCGCCTCCTCCGCCACCGGCTGCTTCTGAGCCTATCGCCAAGGCTCTTTACGCTTTCGCCGGCACGAACGCGAACGAAATGCCCCTCAGCGTCGGTGAGCTTATCTACATTGACCAAGACTCCGGAAATGGTTGGACGCTTGCGCGCTCTCAAGACGGAGCCCAGACCGGCTGGGTGCCGACGAACTACCTGGAGAAGCAAGCGTCGGGCGGACCCGATCTCGCCCAGGGACTTGCGCAAGCTCTGAACCAGCAGGAAGCCCAAGGCCAGGCAATGGCTTCGGAACTGGCGGCGGCGCTGAAACACATGTAGCTCACGCGTTCCTTGTCATTACTGAGTATAAAGCGAGGTATAATAATAAATCGAGTATTATGTATAATTTGTGTCTTTTTGTGACCTGTCAATGATGGCACTGTTAGCCAGGTTTCTTTCTATTCGCGTTCTCCGTGCACGACGGTTCTTTCCCGGCTGTGTATGTACATGTGCAATTGTTGGGGGGAATGGGGAAGGAACTAGGCATTCTCGCTCCTTATGCTCTTCAACTCCGGCTCACTTGCGGCATCTGAGTCCGATGCCTCAACGGTGGAGGGCTCGCTTGTAGATTCCGCATCCGATACCTCAGTGACAAGTGAGTCTCCAGTCGAGTCATTGTCATTGTCACCCTGAGAGCGCGCCGCAAGCTCCGATTCCACGTCCTTTGCGCTGAAGGCGCCATTGTCAGGCACCCCATTCAGCAGATTAGCTTCCACAAGCGCGGCCTTCGCAATTGGAGCGTGATCCAGGCGTCCAAAGAAACTGCTCAAGCTTTCTTCGGGTAGGTTCTTGCTGACCTTGTCCACTAAGTAAGCTGTGCGGTTCGCGTTGTCGCACGCCTTGGCCAGGGAAAGCCAGTCGAACACTTGTGGCTGCTTCAGACTGAGCAGATGCTGCCATAGCTCGTCGACGCGGGCAATGCTAAATTGCTCAATCGACAACTGTTGCGCCGAGTTCAGCAAAATACGGACGGCGTCGAACTGCAAGTCCGAGGTGGGCGGGAACTGCTGCTGCAAGTAAGCAATATACTCCGGGCAGGTCCAGGTCTTCGAGACCATGCTGAGTACAGCGTTCAAGACGATTTGGTCCTCGCCCTTGTAAACACGTTCAATCAGTGCCTTTGCCTCATCCGTAGCTCCCAGCAGGGCATACTCACGCTGGATAATGCACTTCAAACATTCGGCTGTCACATTCATGAAGTTTGCATGACCGAAGTCCTTCTGCTGTGTCTTGAGACAGTGCATGGCCCTCTCGTACACGTCAACAACTCGCTTGATGTCACCCGTGTTGTCGTAAAGGTGCGTCAAATAGCTAGCAGCGGCACTTGGATGCAGATAAAGGAACGAATCCTCAGCAACGGCGGCTTCGAAAAACACATTCGAAATGTCAGCGTCCGGACATTGGGTAAGAATGTTGTTGTGCAGGCGCACGAGGCTTGCCGTCCACCTATTAACGTCGTAGTGGTCGCACATGGACGTGTACATCTTCACCGCCTTGTGGTACTCCTTGAACCGGAGGTAGCCAATGGCGAGAGCCTCGTCAGCCAAAATATAGCGGCCGTTGCGCTCCGTAGTCTCTGCGTACGTCTTCTCGAAGTCTTCGAGAGTCACGACGCTCGGATCGGAGGAGCGCAATGCCGCGCTAACAACACGCGGGTCCTGCAGCTTGTTGAAAAGGCTTTGGGACTCCTCGTTAGCCTCGGACGGGTCCGCTGCAGCCTTTGTGGTGCTGTCGTTCAGCTTCCTCCACACCTGCGCCGCCTGAGCATGCTCTTCCATCGTGCTAAATGCAGTTAGCAGGTAGGTGATGGCAAAGCGCGACGCATAGCTTCTTCCTGCGGCCAAGTCGTCAGCAATTTCATTGAGATACTCAGATAGCACGCGGTTCTGCGTGCCCATGATTTGCCTGCGAACCTTCGAGATGACCGGCTTCAGCACCTTCGCGCGCAGCCGCAGAATCATGAGAATCGCGTGTAATGGCTCGCTTGCGTTCACGCTGCAGGCCGCGTCGCGGTACCGCCTGTAGATATCCATCATGGCATGCACGTGGACGAGGTTCTGCACGTCTTTAAAGCTCAGTTTGAGCTCGAGGCGGTTCTTAACGCGCAGGAGCTCGAACTTCATCTTGTCGTTCACGTTCTTCTTCGACGCCTCGCCAATGAAGTACTGCGGCTGCGCATCGGCGCCTGTGTTGAGGGCCAAATGGGGCGGCACGGGCGTCTGACTAGCATTATTACTTTGCGTCGTGGTCGCGCTGGAGAACCGAGCGCGTGCTGCACCTTGCAGCGCAGGGATGATAGGCGTCCTGAATGCCCTATTCATAGACGAAGACACCCAAGAGCCACGAAAACAAACTAGCGCCGTAGAAGTATACGGTTCAAGATTTCTCGTTCGGTTTGATCAGGTAAACCGACTAGCTGGTCCGTCACGTGCACGCTTTCTCCAAGTGTGTGGGAGAGAGAGAGCACGGTGGCCAACCTCGTTAGGCCAAGGCCGCCGCCCCCTTCTTCTATACATGATTATTACTGTCGTATCACTACCACCCAACCCAATCTTATCGAAACCCTGACATCGTATACTATGCGTCGTCGTATAGAAACACTTCACTTCAAACCACGTATAATTTCTTTCTGTCTGATATTACGGATCCGTAGTTTTGAAAAAAAGTATGTAAATTTTAGATAGATAATAAAAAATAGGAAACACGGTTTAAACAAACCGCGTTCACTTGGTGACTCGTAACAACTCTACAACTTCTTAGATTTCCCAACAAGCCCCTCGGCGGTTTGTGATTCGAAGAGCAGCTCTAAGCCAGTCGCAGCGTATATACGCGCGCCACATGCTAGGAGTGCTAATCAATTCGTAAAGGCCGTCGTGGAGAAGGGATCGTTGGAATCCTCGAACATGGTGAAGTCACCGGTGATACCAAATGTTGTAGACGGCGCAAGGAAGGCATCGGGGCCTTCCAAGTCCGCACGGGCAGTGGCGTACCCCAAGAGCTCATCTATTGACGCTGCTGGCCAATAGAAAGGAGGTGAGCACAAGAAGAACACAGCGAGAAGCTTGCTAAAGGTGAGACGAGAGTGCGGCGAGCTTTGGACCTGCCAGAAGCTGCCAATCATCATCTTACATAGCCAGCTCACTCACTGTCGCTCCATCGTGAGGGTTCGAAGGCGTCACAACTGCTGGATGACGCGACTTCGATGAGCTCTCAGGGTTTGCCTGGTTGTCCGCGGATGCGAAGAGAGGGGACTCCAACCCGTAGCTGGCGCCAAACGGGTCCTGGTCCAGGTTCGATAAGTCGATGGGGGAGAGGGGCCTTTGAGAAGAAGAGTCCTCGCTGCCGTACTGCTGGAGGAACAGTGCTTCTGGACTTGCACAGTCGTCCTCCAGAGACGGCGCAGGCGAGCCGGCAGGGTCGCGCGGCGACGAACCAAGATCCCAAGCGGGCTCCTGTTTCACCGTCGAGCCCCAGGACATCGGCGTCATTGTTGACGGCGGCGTCGCTTGCCCGGTCGAGATAGAGTCGAGAGCACTCAGCTCGCCGGAGCTGCGCGCAAGGGCGATAACTGCTTCGAGTTGCTCAACCCTGGCCTGCAGCTCCTCGCAGCGCTGGGCGGACACCTTGAGCTGGCCATTTTCAGTCTCCAGCTCCGTGCACCGCACCTCCAGCGTTTCCAAGTGCTTGCGCTTCTTTTCTCGCGAAGCGTGCGCCGCTTGACGGTTGCGCATGACGCGCTCAATGCGGCGCTGCTCCTTCTCCTCAAGTGTCTTCGCGCGCTTTCGCGGCGGTAACATAGACCCGTTTGTGAGAGAGGTCTCCGAGTCCAGCTCGTCGGCCTCCCTCTTCTCCCCACAGGGCGAAGAACTGTTGGGGCTTTCATCGTCGGTATGATCACAAACTGTAGTAGCCGCGTCACTCACCTCCTCCTTAACAGCGGCGGGCTGCGTCAACGTCTGATTGAAAGTCTCCATGGTTATGTTCCTCGCTGTACTTGCCTGCTTTCCGAAACTAGATGTGGTTGGGTTTCTACAGCGTTCGTCCCCGATAGGAGAGGTATATTTATATACGCTTCCCAGGAGGGGGCGACGAGCATGATTATGACATAAGCTGCAGCGACTAAGAGCCGCAGAGGGCGGGGGCCGGCGTCTCCTGCAGAGTAATTATGATTATTACCCTTCGAAACTGCCAGTGCTCCCCCCAATCTCGAGGACTTACGTGCGCGCGTGAGTACGATGGGTGGCGCCCCACGGGTGTCGCCGGCATCGCACCGCAGCTTTGCGCGTGCCGAACAGAAGCAGCTCGTGTCAGTAGAGTTATAGCTATATTTAAAATAAGATTCACGCGACTTTGCGTTTTCGCGGGTACGGCGCGCGTGCGCTAGAGCTAGAATAATGCACACTTTTCCACTTCAGCTCCCGCCGGCTCCCGATTAAAGTTAGGCGAGCACATGCTGCTGCTCGTTGTCGTGAGACAAGCTGAACCCGAGGCGGTAGGGTAATCTATTTTTATCCAGCGGGCAATGAGGCGCGGGCGCGCGGGCGCGCGGGTCTGCGGGTCTGCGGACGTGCGGACGTGCGGACACGGCACGTGATGTGGCTGCGACGGCCTGACGGCGAGATTCCTCCGGCGCCCGCTTAAATAAGGAGACGCGTCGTCTGCTGCTCCTGCGCCGCTGCCCTGAAGCGAGCACGCAGGCCGCCCCGCTGCAAGAGCTAAGACGGACGGTGCAGATGTGATCAAGCCGGAAAATAGAACGCTGAAGCGACACTGCAGTGGTACCGCAGCAACTAGCGGGCAATCTATGAATACACAGTATCTGTATAGCTCGTGGACCTGCCGCGTAACCCCGCGGCACGGCTTATCAGCCCCTGCGGGCTATATTAGCCGATAGGGGGAGTGTCGCTTACGTTAGTGTGTTTACAATGGCGATCGTCGCGGGCAACCTACACTCGCGAAGGTGAAACATTGTCGAACTATCCGAGGTTCATGGCAAGGCGCTTGCTGGGCCTGGAATTCGCAGCTTCATGAACATACGGGCCGCGACGCCGCCCCACACTACCTCCGACGTCTCCTCCATAGCGTCCGACCGCGGCAGCCGCCATGACTATATAGAATTCCAGCAGTATGGCACTGCACACGGCTTCGATATGCTGCAGGACAGCGACTCGAGCCACACGAGCCGGTCAGGCAGCACGAGACTGTCGACGTACGCAGACGCGCCGGGCGACGACGCGTACGTTGCGTTTGGAGCAGAAAGCGCGCGCGACTCGCAGGACGGCCACTCCATCGAGCAGCTGCGGCAGCACCTCATGTCGCCCTCGTCGGCGTCGGGCCAGGGCCTTGTCCCCGTCACGCCCATCAAGCCGAGCTCGAGCTCGTCGTCCGCGCCCGGCCGACACGAACGAGTGCCGTTCGTGGCGGCGCTGCATGCGCCCGCACCCGGTGCCGAGGATGTAGCCGCGTCGTCGTCGTTCATGCTCTCGCCGCAAACGCCGCGGCGCCGAGGGCGGCCGCCGCCGCTGCCGGCCGCGCGACCGCCAGAGATGGCACCGGACCGCGCCGCCGCGGCGGAGCAGGCGCCGGCCTCGCCCCTGCAGCGGTTCACGCCGCAATGGCTAGCGCCGCGCGCGCCGCGCCCTCCGCGGCCGCCGCCGGAGCGCCCGCCACCGCCGGCGCAGATGCCGCTTACCTTTGGCCAGCCGCGGCAGGTTTCGGACAGCCGCAGCCTGCAGTCCCAGGGCAGCCTTGTGAGCGACGATGGGCACATTGAGCCGAGCCGCCGCGTCGCGCAGCAGACGTACAGCTACATCAAGCGGTCCGGGCCAACAATAAGCAGCAAGGGGCCCTACCTGGCCGGCCTGCCGCGCCTGCCGACGTTCCCCGTGTCGCAGGCGCCAAGCAGCAGCGACTTCGAGCTGGAGAAGCGCGACGCTTGGGGCCGCCGGCAGGCCCCGCGCGGCGCCGCGTGGGCGATGCTGGCGCTGTGCGCCGCATTCCCGCCGCTGTGGCTGCTGCTCGCCGCGGGCTACCTGGACAGCGTGTGCGGTGTGCTCCCGCGCCACGTCAAGCTGGCCGCCCTCGTGCTGGCGCTGTGTATATTAGCGGCCGTCGTCGCGCTAGTCGCCGTTTTTGGAGTCCTTAGGACTTGACGTTATTTATTAATCTAATCTGTAAATTCTGGCGCCCGCTTGGTGCACCCTGTGCGCATACAGCGCGCACGCTCACTAGCATTGTCTACTTCTACGGCAGCAATGCCGGTTCGCTGCGAGCCAGCTGGCTAGTAGGATCGTCTAGAATGTTTAGAGCCATCTCAAGTGGTGGCCGGGAACCCCCCAAACCTGTCTGCTCGGCACTGCGCGGCGTTTTAAAAGCGGGCTCACTCGCCGCGGTTTTTTTTTTTGGCCGCGGCATCGGCACACTTGTCCAAACAGCCAGCGCGCCATTACGGCGGATGCTACGGTTCACAATCCCGGCCGCGGCAACCACGAGCCGCTGCGCGCCCACCCCTCCCACCGCGGCGGCGTGGGGTCCGGGGTGGGCCTTGCAGTCCGGCCGATGTCGCATTGTAGCAACCCCGAACCCTGGTGCCCTAGCCCCGTGCCTAGGACACTGCCCCACTGCCACCTATCATCGTCAAGCCGGGCCGAGATTGTTTCGCGCCACAAAACCGGGAATGGGTAATACGGCCACCAAGGAAAGCCGGCAGAGCTCGGCGAGCTTCGGCACCACCGTCCTTCTGTCGTCGACGTCGCGGGTGCGCGCGGACCGCGGCAATGCGCATCCCCACGACGCCGCGGGGTCGCAGAACCTGCCGCACCATTCGGGCTCGCGCGAGGCCTCGGGCCACCGCAAGTCTCGTCGCGCGGACAACAGTGCCTACAAAATGATTGTTGACCGCAACGAGACAGTTGACGGCGGCTACCTGTTCCCGCAGGGCGTTTATCACGGCACGCAGGACTTCAAGGTAGCTGTCGTACGCGAGATGATCATCCAGCGGCGTCTCGCGCCGTTCTACAAGGGATTGGACTTGGTAGACCCGAATTGGAGCGATGAGGAACTGCTAAGCGCCGTGAACAGCCCTACGCCACTCGAGGACGCGGACGCCGCCGCGGACGCCGCCGCGGACACGGGCGCAGACGCGGCGGCGTCGGCTGCTGCACCAGGCGGCGGCTCCGCCCCTGCGTCGCCTGCCGCACCGGCCGCTCCACTCGCACCGGCCATGGCCCCCGCATCGCCGTCGGCCGTGGCGCCCGCATCCCCGAAGCATTCCCTGCGGCACGCACACAGCGAGCTGCCGGGCCCGCCAACAAAGACGCAGCAGATCTGGCTATATCGAAACGTGCATGAGTGCCCGATCTGCTTCCTTGTGTACCCGCGGCTGAACGCAACGCGGTGCTGCGGCCAGGACATCTGCACAGAGTGCTTTGTGCAGATCAAGCGCAATGCGCCGCACCCGCCCTACACGTCGATTGAAAACAGCGAGGCGACCGACGTGCTAGATCTCATCTCCGAGCCGTCGTGCTGCCCCTACTGCGCGCAGACCGATCTCGGAGTAATCTTCGAGGCGCCGCCGTTCGAGTGGGGGATCCCGTCCAGCGCGAGCCAGGCCAGCTCGGGCCGGTCCAGCCCCGGGCGGGCGAGCCCGGCCATTGCATCGTCGCCCCCGCAGAAGGCACTCACGAGCCAGCGGCCGCGGCGCACGTCTGTGCCCGCATCGCATCCATCCGTCGTGACCGTGGACATGATCCGCCCGGACTGGGAGGACAAGCTTGCGTCCGCACGGCGGCGGCTCGCGCGGAAGTCGGCCGCCGCGCGCGCCCTGCACCGCTCTGCATTAATTCCGAACGAAGACCAGGTGCCTGCGGGCGCGGCGGCCGATGCGCCAGCGGCCCCGCACAGCCCCGCCAGAGACGCGCCGCCGCGCTCGAGCTCGAATAGACCACGCAGAGGCTCGTCGCTGGCGGACATCGTCGAGGCCTCGCGCAGCATGAGCGCCGCTCAGACGCGCGCGCTGGAACGAAAAATGATTGAGGAGGCCATACAGGCGAGTTTGCAATGATACTGTTCTTAATATTTATCCTGTAGATTAGTCGCGCCGCTTTTTTGTCACCTATTTATCGGTCACGCACCGTCGTCTTCAGCCATTGCCGCCGCAAAAGCACGCACACTGTACCTGCATGTGTCCGACCTTCCTCTTCTTGGTCGACTAAGCATGCACGGCAAGTGCAGGCAACTGTCACTATAAGGAACCGGCAGCCTGCCATAAGGAGCCGAATCGGACTGGCGGCCGTATGTGGCGCGCGCGCTACGAACCACCTATTACCCCACTAACAAACTAACCAACTAATTTATTGCAGTTATCGCACCGCTCTGGTGTATTCGCACGTGACTATGTGCAGCCCATGAGCGTGGCGGGGATTATAAGGCGTCTGCTCAAGCGCCGAGCTGCCACGCGTTTCTGAGCCCCGCCCGCTGCGAATCGCTGCGAACTGCGCCCCGCTATGAAGCTTTACGTACACGACGGCGTTCCCGGCGACCAGCGCGCCGCCCATAACAGCGGAACGAGCGTTTCCGTGGACGAGCTGCCCGGCGTGCTCGCGTACCACATGCCGTCGTTGGGCGACGTCGACGCCCTGGCCAGCGCGCGCGACTACAAGAACCGCGACACGGTGTGCGTGACTGTAGAGGGCCTTGGCGGGCCCGAGTCGTACGAGCAGAAGCTGAAGATGTTCTACGCCGAGCACCTCCACGAAGACGAGGAGATCCGCTACGTGCTGGACGGCGAGGGCTTCTTCGACATCCGCGACCGCACGGACCGGTGGGTCCGCATTCTCGTTGAGAAGGGCGACTTGCTCATTGTGCCGGCCGGCGTCTACCACCGCTTCACGCCCACGGAAACAAATTACATTAAAGCACTGCGCCTGTTCCGCGACGAGCCGAAATGGGAGGCCAAGCCGCGGCCAGATGCAGACGGCCTGCCCATTCGCCAGGAGTACCTGAGGTCCTCGGCATAAACCCGTAAATAAAATAAACCTACCTATTCGTGTTCCTTGTTTTTTGGGGGGGGTCCCGGCGGCGCGTGCGCGCGATTACGCCACGATACGGCGGCCGTATCAGATGCGGGCTCGAGGCGAGCCGCGATGGCGTGGCCACCCGCCCGCGCCGTCGTCACCTGAGCGACGGGGCCGCCGTCATGTGCGCGGCCTCCTGCGCGTGGCACGAACCCTGCGGTTATGCGAGGGGACGGCCATGCACTGCTGAACGGCTCGCAGCTGGCGACTAGTCGTCGCTTATTGGCCGGCCCGGCCCTCGTGCGCTCGCCCGCGGCAAGTCGTCGATCGCGGGCGTGTGCGCGCCGTGTGTGTGCCGACGTTGCGTCGTGTGCACGCCGAAGGCGGCCGTCGGCGCAGCGCGTGCGGCGGCCTCGAGCCGCTGTTTTTGGGCCAGTTCAGGCGGTGCGGCGTTTCCGATCGGGTGGCAACCCTGCGGACTCTTACTTGGCGAGAGCCTGGCGCCGCAGAGCCGGAAAGCCGCAGAGCCGTAAAGCCGCAGAGCCGTAAAGCCGCAGAGCCGTAAAGCCGCAGAGCCGCAAAGCCGCAATGCGGCTCGTGATCGCCATGCGGCTTCAGGCAGGCACCGCCCAGGGCTAGTGTTTGCGTAAACGTGCCCCGCTCAGACTGCAGTTTTACGCGGCATGCGTAGCCCCGGAACCGCAGCAGCATTTCGCCATGCACGGACACTGCTCGGCCCGCAAATCCCCATTGTGCAGAGCCATAGCGCGAACCTTATGCACGAGCGGTCGGTGGCCGCCGGTAGGAGCGGCCGTCAGCTGCCGCCTAGGGTTCCGCACAGCAGGCGCAGTGCATCTCAGGCAGAGAACAACCTTCGATGGGCGCACGAGCCACGCACACTTCCTCATCGCGAGGGCCGAGCTAGGCGCCGCGGAATCGCGTTTGCGCGCGACCACGGGGTGCCGCCGACCCGAGCTGGCTCGGCGCGGGCTGCGATCGCAGGCGGGCGCGCGCGCGCAAGCTCGCGAAATTGCCGCAAATATCGGCACCTTTGTTCTCTGCATGAGGTAGGGTTCAAAAGCTTGAGTAAGCGAAGCACTAATTGGCCTCATGCACGCCGTGTTCCAAAAATGGCGGCTGCATTGCGTAATACTACGCAAGCCGGCCAGAGTTCCGTCCGCTTCGCCGCCCTAAGCTCCGCATCTTGCCATTGGTATTTTTGCACGGGCCGAATCATTCCCCTTCCTGGCCAAATAACCGCCACCGGTCGTAACGGTTAACGTGCCCACGCTGCCCACGCTTTTTCTCTGCGGGGCTAAGCGAGCGTCAGCCATCGTAAGTTCGGCCCGTTTCTGCACACTCCAAAAAAGGGTTCGGAGCTCTGGATCTAGGGTTTCCCTGCAGCAAGCACGGCTATTTTTCTGCGCTGTGTACATGGCTTGCAGGGCTTGCAGGGGCGATCAGGGGACGTCGCTGGGTCAGCGTACGGAAGTGGCACCCCTCCCACCGCCCCTTCGAAGCTAAAGTACCGTACCACGGCGAGCCTCGCACTTTCACAAGATTGCATGTACCTCCAGCGGAAAAGTCAGATCGAGTCCCAGAAACGCGCAAGTGATTTGGTTTTTCGAGGAAGCAGCAGTTCTAGCTAGGTGATGTTAAAGGTTTCGTCGCCGAATGTGCCGGCCGACGACTCGCAAAGCCAAGCGCCTCGGGACCCGAACGCGGCCGCGGCCGCGCCAGGCCCGCACGAGGAGGAGCAGCCGCCGCCGCCGCCCGCAGAGTCTAGCGCCGAAGCGGACAAGCTCCGCGCCGATGCCGGCTTCGATACACGGCCCGCATTCAGCGTCTCCGGCAGCGTGGCCGCGGCCGCCGGCGCGGACGAATCGTTTGCGGACGACCCGCAAAGCAACACAAGCAGCGAGCGCAGCAGCCTCACGTTCGACCAGGGCCCGCTCGTGGCCTCCGTGAGCGCAAGCGGCGAGCCTCAGAACCCACAGCAGGCCGCGCTGACCGAGAGCGAGGAGGCGCTCATCGCGCGCCACACAGACATGCTCGCGCCGAAGGCGGCCGTGCCGGAGCTGCGCAGCCCCGTCCGCGAGTCGAGCGACGGCAGTGCCGCAAGTACGAGTGCCGCGCCGGCGCGCGCGCGCGGCGACGCAGCACTGTCCGGCGACAGCACGCCCGTCGCGTACGACGAGGCACGCGCTGGCTCCGAGCCACCGGCGCGCGGCAGTGCCGGCAGTGCCGGCGGCAGTAGCAGTACGAACAGCGGCACCAGCGCCGTGCCAGCCAGCGCCAGCAGCAGCCCCAGCGCGCGTAGTAGCGCCCGGAAAACGCCGACCCTCGGTCCTATGGAGCCCATGGAGCCCATGGAGCCCGCAGGCCCGCGCAGCGAGCACAAGAAACTGCCTCCGCTCGATGCGGGGTTCCCAAGCGTGCCAGGGTTCCCTGCGGGCGACCCCGGCGCGAACACGGTCTTGCCGAGCTCGCTCGCCGCGCACGGCAAACGCATGCATAACCTGCCGTCCCTCGTCGAAAATGCACGGCATATGGCCTCGGACTCGGCCCGCCACGCGGCTGCCCCGTTCGGCGCGGCGAACTCAAATACAAACGTCATGGCCGACATTTACACGCAGCCGGGCGGCGAGTCGCCCCTGCTGCCCGGCATGGCCCCGCGCGGCGCTGGCGCCGGCGGCGCCGGTGGCAGCACGTCAACGCGCGCGTCCTCGTGGGCCTACGACGACGCCTCCATGGGCAGCGTTGCGTCGCACGCGGTGAGCTACACGCCGCCGTCACCACGTAACCGTGACCCGCGCTTCAGCTATGCATACCCACACGGTGTGCTGTCGGGACCGGCCGGTATTGTGCCGGACGCTATGGACAGCCTGACGCCGCTGCGGTCACAGTATAGTCACGTTGGCCCGCCGCCAATGATGGCCGTGCCGGGTGTACCATACCAGTCTGGCCACGGTGCGGTGTCCGCCATGCCACCTGGCGCTCCGCAACAGCACCAGCAACATCAACAGCACCAGCAACACCAGCAACACCAACAGCACCAGCAGCACCAGCAGCACCAACAGCACCAACAGCCGCCGCCGCTCGCGTCCGCGACGTATTCGGTCATGATGAACGCACCGCAAGTCTATTCGTCGCAGCTGCCGCATCCGCAGTACTTGGGCAATCCGCAGGAGAGCCTGGACCAGCTGCCGCGGCCGACGCCCATGCATATGCTGCCAGTCTCGCGCGAGGCGAGCGTGGCACCAGCCCCATCCAACCATGCTGGACATGGCGGTGGTCCGGGGTGGAACCCGGTGACGCGCTCGCAGACGTTTGTGCCGGCGGCCACCGAGTCGCGTACGTACCGCTGTACATATCCCGGGTGCGAGTGGTCATTTGTGAGGTCGAGTGACCAGAAGCGGCACATCCGCTCGCACGAAAAGCCGTCGCTGCAATGCCCGTACTGGGAAATCCACTCGAACTGTAATCGCAAGGGCGGCCTTTTCTACCGTTTGGACGTGCTGAAGCGGCACCTGCGCCTTGTTCACCTCATTCGCCCGGCAAACGGGGCCGACGACGGCGGCAGCTGCCGCGTCTGCGGGAAGGAGTTCGAGCACACGCGCGACTTCATCAGTCACTGCAACGCGTGTGCCGAGGACGCAAAGCAGCGCATGCTTAGCGACAACGGCCCCGCAGAGGCTCGGTGCATACTCAGCGATGGCGGCCCCGCGGAGCCGCGGGCCACCTAACGGGTGCTTTTTTTCTTATTTATTGACGATCACTAGCTTGCCGGGATCGTGCTGCGCCGCAGCCGCCTAAGGTAAGACTAGGTGTGCATAAATTTCAGTGGTGGAGGCGCATGCCTTATCATATAAATTTCATAGAACATTTTATTCCCATGTTGGAAAAGGCTCTAATTGTACCGAGCTAGCTAGACTTGCGTTTAGAAAGGACGGTGGTGCTACATGGGTATGGCCACTATTTAGGGCTCATATCGCCGGAATGCCCGCCCAAAAAAGGAATGAGGCCACAAGCCAGCTGCTAAACACAGACCTAATCAGGCCTAAATCTGAAACAATTACACAAAATCTATCTCTGAATGCGGCCCTAAAGCACGGAGGCGCGGCAAAGTGCGTGCCACTGCGCGTGACGGAGACCGGCGCGCGCGATCCGAGGATCAAAGCCTCGATTCCTCGGAACAAATATGCAGCATCGCACACGCGCATTAGCGAGAAATATTGAGCCTCCATTTACCCCATCTGCGCTCGCGCACACCCCATCCCCTGCGCAGGGCGGCATGTGATTCATGTTTTTTTGCAGCGTCGCGAGTCAGGGGCCCGAACCCCTGCCCTCAAACAACAAACAGACCCAAACAAACAGACGTTCCGAGAATTCCGCTCCTCTGCAATCAGAGAGGACTCCCGCGGCAATGAGGGACTACCATGTGGTCATGCTGGGGACGAGCAGGTCCGGGAAGTCGTCGCTGACCACGCGGTTCGTGCATAGCACGTTCCACGATGCCTACGACCCGACAATTGAGGATACTTACACGAAGGAGGTCAGCGTCGAGAACAGCCGCGCGTCGCTCGAAATCCTGGACACGGAGGGCGTTGAGCAGTTCCACTCGATGCGCGAGCTGTATATCCGCAACTCAGACGCCTTTGTGCTTGTGTACGACGTCACAAACAAGCACAGCCTCGAGCAGATTGTGCCCCTTGAGGAGCAAGTGCGCAGCATCAAGGGCGCCACGGCGCCCGTGCTGCTCGTGGCCACGAAGAGCGATCTGCTCAGCAGCAACCGAGAGGCCGCCGACCTCGTGCGGCTCGGCGCGAAGCTGGCGGCAAAGATGGACGCCGAGCACATTGTCACGAGCGCGAAGCTGAACAAGCGCGTCGCGGACGTGTTCGAGACGTGCGTGCGGCTGCTGCGCAAGCAGGACCCGGCGTACGGCCACTCGCGAGACAACCAGTCCGTGTCTAGCGCGTCCATCGACGGGCTCTTGTTCACACCGTCCGAGCGCGAGGCCCGCGTTCGGCACCGCCCCACGCTAAAGGCATCCGTGCTCCGGCTCAAGAAGTCGGTTGTGGGGCTGAAGGGCGCAAAGAGTATCCGCAATATCCGGCGCGCAGTATCGCGTGCGTCATTCTACCACGCTAGCCATGCGCGCGCCCCTGGCGAGAACCCTACTGCCGCCGCGCAGCAGTACGCCACGGCCGCGCCTGGCGCGGGGTCTGCGGCAACGGCCGGCAAGGAGCAGCAACTCGAGATCCCGGACCACGCGAACACGGTCGCGCCAGTGCTCCAGGACAGCCTCGCGCAGCCGCCCGAAATGCTGGACGTCTCGGGCCGCAGCGGCGCTGCTACGCACGGCCACAAAGGAGGTGTCTGTGCGATCATGTAGGGCGGGCGTCGCGCATTACCCTAAGCCGTGACTCTGCCGGTTCGGGCGAAAAATAATAATAATAGGGCTTGCACAGCGACCCACGCGCGTCGGCGGCGCGTCCTGCGGTAACGCCCGCCACAGCTAATTAACGCCGCACACGGGCGGCCCACCCCAGATACCCCCCTCCACCCCTCCTCCGTGCACTCCTTTCATTAATTATTCTGCATCTAAGCATTTACTTCATCCGCATTCACTCCGTTCGCTATTTGTTGGGGTTTGGCCCTCTCCTTCCGCAGCGCTGCGCAGCACCGCAACAATCTTTTAATAGCGGGGCTAACTCGTCTTAAGCCAGCCTAACTAAGCCCACGCCGAGGAAACCCGTACCCGTTACTGCGCGGGACGCACAGTGATATCACTGGGCAACACAAACACACAAGATTAATAGGCAGGCGACGTGCCATATTATGGGGCCCAGGGTTCCTGCGGACATAGCGACAATTATATAGTAGTGCGCGGATCCGCCTTTGCTTCCGCACACGATTCGAACCATGCTGCACATCATACTCGCTCTGCTCTCCGTGGCCAGCGCGGTCGTGCAGCTCGACTTCCAGGTCGCGAACAGCCGGCACAGCGAGCTGGCGAAGGGCGGCGCGGCGCCGCTTGGCCAATTAAGCCACAGGGCTGTGCGCCGCAGCGCCGCGGCCGACGCCGGCAGCCGCAACGGCTCCACGAACGGCACCGTCGAGCCGCTCATCAACGCATCGCTCACGACGAGCTACAACTTCTATCACGGCAAGCTGCTTGTCGGCCAGCCCGCGCAGGAGCTCGACGTGTTGCTCGACACGGGCTCGCCTGTCTCGTGGGTGTACGGCCCGCAGGGCTCGTTCAACAACGCGAGCCGGTTCTTCCCGAACCAGTCCTCGTCGTTCGCGAACGGCAACGAGACGTTCAGCGCTGAGTACGGCAGCGGCGAGTACCTTGGCCACTGGGCAACGGACCTCGTGTCGGCGTCGCAGTTCGTTGCTGCGAACACGACGCACAACACGACTAACGGCAGCTACGCCGTGCCATTCCAGTTCGGCGTCGTCTCGAGCTTCGCTACGGCGGCTGGCGCGCCGGGGCTGCTCGGCCTGGGGCCGCACATTAGCGGCGCGGGGCCGGCGTCGTACATGAGCCTGCCCGAGGCGTACGCAAAATACAACGTGACGTCCTCTTCCGCATTCAGCATCTTCCTCGAGGAGTCGGCGGGCCGATTCCTGTTTGGCGGCGTGGACCTCGAGTACGCACAGCTGCCGCTCTACCGCTTCGCGGCCCACAAGGCAGCCTACGGCTCCGTGGACGGCGGCAACCCGTCGTCATGGATGGTCCTGCTCGAGTCTTTGAAGCTCGACAACAACAGCGACTACACGGTGCGCGGCCAGACGACGCTCGACACGGGCTCGCCTGTTAGCCTCCTGCCGCCGGGCTTCGTGGACCAGGTCGGCAAGGCCCTGAACCTGACGAGCTACGGCCGATATGAGACGTACTACGTGAACGGCACGATGCCCAAAAAGCTCCGCGAGAGCACCATCACCTTCAACATCGGCCGCTTCAGCGTCGAGATTCCCGTAGAGGACCTCATGATTCCGGGCGAGCTCATCTGGCTTGATGACGGCCCTAAGAACGTCACGGCCCTCAGCTTCATGGGCTCCCATAACTACCTGCTCGGCGACTCCTTCTTCCGCCACGTCTACTCCGTCCTCGACCCGGCCAGCGGCGATGTCCTGCTCGCGAAGCGCACGTCCGCTCTCACTAATGTGACGACGCCGGGCAAGAACGCAACGAACGCCTCGACGGTCGTTCCATTCGCATCGCTGCAGAAGAACTCTTCTGCCATCGTGAACGGCTCGATTGCTGCGTCCTCCACGAACGCAACGGCTGCGCCCGTCACGTCGCCGGACTCGGCGCCGGGCAACACGAACGCGCAGATGCTCCAGAACCGGTACCTCGGCACGGTCCCGGCCGATAAGCAGGCTTCCATGACGGCCTCCGCCACGTCTGCCGCGGCGAACGCTGCTAGCGGTTCCGCCACGTCCGGCGCGTCGAGCAGCTCTTCTGCTTCGAAGTCGAACTCGAAGAACTCAGGCATCAAAAATGGCGTCTCTGTTGGTGCGGGACTGGCCGCCATTGCGGCTGCCCTTGCCTAAAGAGCTTTAAACATTCATGTGCGATCCGCAAGGATCCCCCAGCAACAAATCCCCCCGCCCTCAACCTCAAAATTCATCATTCGCAGCTGACTTCTTCTCCCCGGGTTCTCAGAGTGCCCTTTTCCATCCTAGTCTCTGTATAGATCCTCATAATTCTCATACCAATAATTCGCTCACAATTCATTCGAAGCTATTCGGCTTTTAGCGCGGGGCCTCGCTTCTGCTGGTTACCGACCGTCCGCGTCCACGAGACACGTGCCACCATCACCCCATGGAGGTGTGTGCGTTTATTTACTTTTCAGAGTTAAGCGCGCAACAAGCGGCATGGATTTCGACCGCGCGTTCGACAACCAAGTACGCAGCCTAAACGAATCAATCAGCGCCGAGGCGCCGGATGCCGACTCGCTGTTGAAGCAGACTGAGGATATACAGCTCCAAGTGAAGGAGCGCTTGGCTGTGCTATCGACCCATGACCGTGAGAAGTACGACTCGCGGCTCCAGCAGACGCGCGAGCGCATCTGGAAGCTAAAAAAGCCAAGACGGTTCCAGTTCAGGTCAACAAAGCTCCAGACCACTAAAGCGCCCAGCTCTGCGCCCGAAACCAATACCCATGCGCGGCCTGAGCCCACACAAACGGCCGTGGCCGGCGAAGTCATCTTTGAGCCCAAGGAGCAGGCGAATCTCAATCTCTCAGATGTGGAGAAGTCAGTGATCGTTGCGCACAGCATCACGGGCGCTCTGCATCTGACAAGGATTCGGAACTCAAGAATAATAGCCAAGTGCTCTCAATGCCGCATTCACGATTGCGTGGATGTCGACGTACATTTGGAGGGTTGCACAAATCCAGTGATCGAGAACTCGAGCCGCATCCGCTTTCACGCGGGCGACCCACAAGCACTGCGGGTCTCAGACTTCAGTTGGATGCGCAGTGAAGTCAATCCACACTACAGCATTGCGCCACTACGAGCTTCTGACCGCAGGCCGGTCTCCTCATACAGCTTGCGCGACGCACAAGAGGAACTCCGCATGCTCGTGTAGACGCAGTTTGGTCTGCCTGTGCATTTGTGAACAATAAATAGATTAGATTTATTTCGCTTCCTGCGCTTCCTGCGCTTCCTTCGCTTCCTGCGTTTCCTGCGTCTCCTTAGCTTCCTGCGTTTCCTGCGTTTGCTTCGCTTCCTTCGCTTCCTGCTCGTCGTCGCGCGGAGGCGGCACGAACCACGGAATGCGACCGCGGTTGAAATCATTCAACACCGTCTTCGCAACCGTCGGCTCGTCGGGCTCGCCACCCTTTAGCAGCTTGCCCGTCTTGCGCGCGATCATCTCCAAAAACTCGGCGCTGTTTTCCCAGCCCTTGATCTCATACGTGCGCTCAAGGTACCGCCGCTCGCAGCGCTCGAGGAGACCAGGAATAAACTGCTCCGGGTTCGTGACGTGTTCGACACGTACAACCCCCTTGAACAGAATATCCGCTTCCGTGTCCTTCAAGCTCGGAGGCACAATACCGGGACAGTCGATCAGGAAAATACGCTTCATCAGCGTGATATACTGCCAGACCTTCGTCTCGCCCGGAATGGGCGCAACATTGCATACCTTCTTGCTTCGCAGCGTATTGATGATCGACGACTTGCCCGAGTTCGGGTAGCCAATCAAGCCCACACTGATCTGCTTACGGTCCTTATGCAACGATGCGAACTGTCGAAGCACGTTGATCAAGCTGCCCTTACCAAACGAGTTCGTGATGGAGGAATGGAATGCCAATGTCGGGTAGTCCCGTGAGAGATGCTTAACCCATGCTGCCTGTTTTGTTGGTGTTAGTATTCTGTTGGAAAGAACCGAAAAAAAATGTGCGGCTTCTACTAAGAGGAAGGCCATGAAGTCTCGTGAGAGAAACCATCCTCTACTCAAAAAGAAGCCATTGCCGACACCCCAGAGGAGCCCAGAACGGACCCTATGGCCCAGAATGCCGGTGTTACTCTCCCAAAGCTGTAACAGGTGCATACTCATGGAGGAATATGTCCTTGACTTAACTTTGGGAACAGAAAACAAATGTTACTTACCGAAACCCACGTGGGAACAAGATCACACTTGTTCATCACAAAGATGAGGTGCTTGTGAGGCGCCTCCTTCTTGATGTACTGCTCAACGCTGCGACACCGAGTACCCATCGGGTCTCGCGCGTCAAGCACATGAATCACAACGTCACTGGAGTCAATGACTTTGTAAAGTTCGTTCCAAATCCGCTTGGACTGGCCCTTCGAAAAAATGGAATCCTTGGCCGCGGTGGAGTACTCCTCCTCCTCGCCCTGCTCTTCCATCTTTGTTTGATACATGTCTTGGTCCTTATCAACATCAGCAACGAGTCCCTCAAGGCTAGACACTGCCACCCGAGGCTTCTTGCGCTGCTGCTTAGGCCCAAACGTGCTAGAAAAGCTTTCAGTTTCCGTGATGTCCAGCGTTGGCACCTTCGTATTCTCCTCAACCAGAGACATAGGAAGCTTGTTCCTCCGCAGCAGCACCTGGAAGCTGTCCTTCTGCGTGGCCTTCACGGCCTCACGGAAGTGCTCCAAAGCGTCCTGCGAAATAACTCGTGTGTTGCCAAACCACCTTCGGTTCGGGTCCACACGGGCGTCCGGAATCTCTGTGCCTTGAAGAGACGCCGTTTTCGTGATATCTCCTCGCGCATTGCGCTGCGCGCGGCCGCCTTTCAGCATATTCAGCTTCTTCACCTTCGCGGCATCTCTGTAAAAGTTCTCTCCCTTGAGGTGCAAATTTCCATCACGCAGAGCCGAGCTGCTACCGCCGGAGGCAGCGTCGCGGCTCTTTCTTGTCTTCTCCTTCTTCGTCACGCCCATACTGTGAAATATACCAGCGCAGGTGAAAAAAAAGGGTGACAATGGGGCACAAAAAAGGCGGCGGGTGAATTTTCCAAAAAAAATTAAATAATCTTTCTGTGCTGATTGGATCCCACGTGATCTATGTGCCATTGAGCGCCGTCGTCATTGAGGAGCCAAAGTACTGACCATGTGTCAAGCGTTTTCTCTTTTAGGTTCGCCCTTCAAGATGATGAAGTTCGTATAGAGTTACAGATAAAGTACATTGTTATTGACGCCTGTCTGCGACCAAGCCGGAGGCGGGTTGTAGACACGGCTTTCCGCTGCTGAGATGCCAACATACTGAGTCCAACTACCAATTACGGCCACTAGAGCATATCTAAATGGATCCCGCTTATGGTGGCACTTGCCAGTGAGAAATGTCGTATTGCGGGCACTGTCGCTGGTGGTTCGTAGAGCCGCCCAAATAGAATAACCCTTGTTCACGAGTCGCGTCATGTGCATCTCTTGATCGTCATGTCGACGTCAGTGGTGGATCTGCTGGAGGCCACGCGTGCTTCGGACAGTACTACGAGAAGCAATGCAGAGGACCAGATAAAGACCTTTGTTCTGAGCCACGCAGATGAGTTCTTTACGGCGCTACTGCGCACGGCCGGCGATGCGGAGGTGAGCGTTGCTAATGGGCAAAGCGCGTTGCTTGTGCTCAAGAACTGCATCGTCACGTACTGGAGCCCTGGATTCGAGCAGTTCGAAGGACCGCCGCTCAGCCACGAAACGCGAGAGCTCGTACGGAAGGGGCTTCTTCAGTTGCTGGTTCTGGCACCGAACCAGAAAGTGCGGAGCGCATGTGCGCTCGTAATTGCCCGCATTGGCAGCCTTGAATACCCCGACCAGTGGCCGGATCTTATTGATAGAACCGTTTCGCTGCTCAGCGCCGCGCCGGCCTCTGCCGAGGCGTACGCTGGAGTTGCGCTGTTCAAGGAGCTTCTGTACGAGACGCTACGCGAGGAGGACTTCATGAACATAGGAGAGTACGTGCTGCTGAAACTCCTGGACATTGCGCAAGTGCCTTCGCAAGACGGGCGCCGGCTGCTGGCCATCCAGAGCTTCCACGAGTGCATCACGTTTCTGCTCATGGGCGACGACGACCAGCTGCCCGAGCTCGAAAGTGTGGCCGCACGCTTCATCCCGCAATGGATCGAGCTCTTCTGTGCTTTATTTGCGCAGGGCGCCGACGCGCAGTCGGACGACGCAGAGCTGTTCACTGAAATTGTGCTCACGACAAAGGAGGTCGACTCCGCGTTTCCTCAGGTCCTGATGCCGCTGCTACCACGATTGTTCAAGGTTGTGTGGGAATTTCTGGAACGAAGCAATGCCAGCGACGAGGAGCTTAAGTCGAACCTCGCGTACTTGCTGGAAGTGTGTTTACAGAGCAATGACGTGCGCAAGCAGTGTCTCGGGTCGGGGCCGCAGATAGACCGATTTGGCCGGCTCTTGCTTCAGCTTTCTCTCGTGCCCGAGGAGCTCGCTGAGTGGTGGCATGACGATTATAATGAGTTCTTGACGGTTGAGATGGAGCTGGATGCGGGCGAACTGTCGCCGCGACAGAACGCTGCACAGCTGGTCGCGCTCACGGGCCAGCCAGCGATGCTCTCATGCTTGCTCAATATGCTGGATGCGGCGAACCCGCCTATCCTGGAGGCAGTCCTGTTTCTGCTCTCGAACCTTCTGTCTCAGGTAGACATCGACAAGCATCTAGTGGTTCTGGACTTCGCCCTGTTCCAGCAATTCCTGAACGCCCTCCAGCTTGGAAACGAAGGGATTGCTCCCTACGGAGATATCCTGGTCGCGCGCAAGATCATTACCGCTAGCGTTGTTGCCAAGTACAGCGGGTCTTACTTGCCAGCAGACATTAAATTCCAGTTGGCTACACACGCGTTCCGTGATGCTGTATCACGGCACCCGCTCGTTCAAGCCAGCAAACTCAAGGCCTCAACAGTGGCCATTAGCCTGTTTCCGGACGAGGTCCGTCCATTTCAAGCAGATATGCTTGAGACCGTGGCCAGCCTCATCAACTCTGCTGAGGGCGATACGGCAGTGTTTCTGACTGAGTGTTATGGTGCTATCCTAACGCTGGATTATGATGTGGTGACCCGCGAAAACGGTGCCATAGACATGCTGTTTGCGCTCGCCGGCAAGAACACTGCTGACGTTGATCTGAACGCTCAGATCTTGGATGTTGTAGGCGAGCTAATGAATGCCGTGCCCTCAAGTGTTGTTGTGAACCACCTCTTGCGGCCAGTTTTGGCCGCTATTCAGGCCGGGATGGATTCGCAGTTTGAGTACTCCAGCGACCTGTACTTTTCATTGGATTTGGCGACGGCTGTGTTTGAACACGAAAAGGTCCACATGTCGGAAACAGAGCGCGAGCAGATGCTGCAGAGCTTTTATGGGGTGATCACTATGACACAGGATCCCCAGATTCTGCAGGTGTCTTCGTTCGCGTACGCGGCTCTCGTGCAGAACATCGACACGACGATCAGCTCTGAAGCGGCGACGAACGTGCTCAAGGTTGCCGCTCGGCTACTCGACCCGGCGCTTGATGACAGTGCGGCGCTGGCCAGCGGTAAGCTCGTGAACGCAATTATCGACCAATTCGGCAACGATCTAGGGGACGCTCTGGCTGAACTCATTGAGGCAAGCGCGCGCAGACTTGCAGTGGCCGAGAACGCGCTTTTGGTGGAGACGCTGGTGCTCGTGTTCTGCGAGCTGACGCTGCGCAATGCGCAGGCAGTGGTGGACATCCTTGCGAACGCAAATTTGCTGGAATCAGTGATCAAGCAGTGGATCCCGACGTTCGAGGTCGTTCGCGGCGCTGATGAGATCCACAAAAACATCAAAGCGCTACAGCTCTTGTTCGAGCTGAATGACTCGAGGCTGAATGGCCTTATGCTCCCAGATGAGCCCATTGTGGAGCCTAACGTCATTTTGACGCGCCGGCGGGCCAAGAACTTGAAGTTCACACAGGTGCCCCTGCCATTGAAGATTATCAAGCTTCTAATCCGCGAGCTAGCACAGGCTCCGAAGCCACCTACTGACAACGAACCGCAAGGTGGCAGCGACGACGACGAATGGGACGACGAGCTGGCGCTGAACGACGAGGGCGAGGTGCTCGACTATCGCTCGTTCAACCTGATCATTGACTGGTTCAAGAAGCTCGGGCAGCAAGGAATGCAGTGGTTCTCGCAGCTGAATGCGCAGGAGCGGAAAATCCTCGTTGAGGCCTCTCGCAATGAATGAAAAGGCTATGCAAGCGCACTTTAAAAAAAGAGAGAAGTAAAATACAAATAAACTAGTACCCGCTGGCACTCAGTCCTGTTTCTGCTTTCGTTCGTGGCTCACAGGCGCTTCACTAGCAGCACCCGGGGCGATGGAGCTGGCACTCACGGGCTCGGCGGCACTGGCGCCGTTACTGCTAGTTTCGAGACTTTCCGGATTCTGGGCCTTAAACTCCTTCAGCTCGCGAATGAACCACGTTATTGCCGCCCAAAGGCCTGATGATAGGAGAAATAGCGCCACAAAGTGCAGGCTTCCTGTCGAGTAGAACATGGCGGCCACAGTCACGAGCAAACATGCAAATGCAATGTGCGTGGCTGTTTCCAGCGCGGGTGTCGTTCCCGGCTGGAAAATGCCATTCCACAGCGAGCCCATGAAACTCTTCATGCGAACAAACAAAGAAACAAACAAAGAAACCAGACTAGTTTCCCCGTTCCCTTGCAGAAGCTTGTTCGTCACTGCTGCTAACTGCTGGACTACGCCGTAACATCACATGATACGGAACTTTGGTATACGGAAGCCCAGCCAGGCCGCCCGCCACCAGTCACGGCAAATGTAGAATTATACGACAGAGAACTTAACGCCATTTTGCATGTTTATATATATATATATATATATACATATACATGCGCACATCATTGAGCGCTCGCGTGAAGCATACGAATTCTCTCACGGAGACTTCTATCTTTAAATAAATATCTTCCCTCATTGACAGCCTCTATCAACCTCTTCTGCCCTTCAGCAGCCCACTGTGCCTGTGCCTGCACCTGGTCCTGCTGCGCATCGTCGGACTCGGGGAACTCCGTGCGCCAAAACCCGGCTGGTGTTTCTTGCTGCGAGAGCTCGTCAGGCTGGCGCCTGCCTCTGAGGGTCCCGTTGGGCCCCAAGTATCCGAACACATCATACACAGTCCTGCAATTCCTACAGTCTTTCCCGTGCATACACTGTTGCCGAGACTTACTGCGCACGGTGCTAATGAATGCGTCGCTGATCAGGCTCGTGCGATGTTCGCTTGGACGCGGGTTCAGCACGAAGTCGGCCGGATGCCAGGTGCGGTGAAGAAGGTCCTCAATGCCGTGCTGATCTTGCACGCCGTGCTGATCTTGCACCTGACTCAATTCGGGTGTCGACTCGGTCCTAGCGCCTTTGAACCGCTTTAGAGAGAGTTGCTCGTTGGCACTTTCCGCGGGCTGCTCAGAGGCGAAGCGCTTTGCCAGGCTCACTGGCATACGTGTCTCGGACTTTGTGTCTGACTGTGAGCTGCTGGCCACTCTCTCGTCGCTGTACATTTCTTGACTGGCCGGATGGGCCTGCTCTCCTTCGTAGAGTTCGTCAACATCAATGCTCATTGGCAGCATCCGCTGGGAAAGAGCATGTCCGTTTTGAGGCTGCGATGACCCGGGCAAGTTAGGGAGTATTGGTGCGTCGTCGCGCGGCTCCGCGGGCGGACTGGACGGCAGCTGTGGTGCGCTTAAGGGCTGCAGCCCCTCTTGCGTAGAAACGTCGCTGGTTGGCGCCTCCTGAGTTGTGTATTGGCGCCACATCTCGATTACCTGTCTGTCCTTGGCCCGCTGCTCTTTGAGCTTCTGCAATGCGAGGTGCAACGCGCGGTTTTCGTGTTCCAGCTGCACCATGCGCTTGGCCTGAGCGTCCTCGCGCTCGCGCGCGCGTCGCACCTGGCCCAGCAACTCCATCGCGGTGTTCTCCACCGCTTCGAGGCTGTGCGCACGTTTTGGGCGCGCGGACTCGCTCGCAGACGCGTGTTCAGACGCGTCACGCCCGGCGCGCATCTGTTTATTATGGCGATCGCTCGTCTCACATAAGCCAATGTACGGGTTCTAAGTTTAAGACCGAATTGAAGGAAACCGTGCGGCCAGCCGCCAGTGAGTAATTAGAGCCCCCGGCATGCGGTAGTTGTCAGTGTAAATGCTTCCGTAGGTATGCTATGAGTCGAGTCAATCCACTCTATAGTCCGAAACGAAATCGGCTGTTCTAAGTGGCCTCATCACGGGCTTCTCGCTCGGCGTCACGGGCTTGCCATCCTTGTAGTGCGTTCTGTACAGCTCGCGCATTGCCTGCATTGCGGCGTCGCGACACACTTCCTTCAGGTCCGAGCCAGACTTGCCCTGTGTCGTGGCCACTAAAAGGTCCCAGTCCAGATCAGGCTCGAGCCTCGTATCTTGCAGAAGGATCTTCAGAATCTTGAGCCGCTCGGCGGGGCCCGGCTTCGGCACCTCGAATCGCTTCGGCATGCGCCTCAAAATGGCCTGATCGATGTCGTGCGGCCGGTTCGTAGCACCAAGCACGAGTACGCCCGCATTGCTGGCCGTGGCCAACCCGTCCCACCACGTCATAAACTCGGCCTTCATTGTGGCCGAGGCCTCATGGTCCGTGGACGAGCGCTCTCGTAAAAACGAGTCGATCTCGTCGATGAATATAATACACGGCCGCAGCTTCTGCGCGAGCGAAAATAGGCCAGCTACGAGCTTGTTGCTCTCGCCGTACCACTTGTCCATGAGAGTGCTCATCTGGATGTTGATGAAGTTCGCTCCGGACTCGCGCGCGAGGGACTTGGCCAGCATTGTTTTGCCACACCCCGGAGGACCGTAGAGCAACACGCCCTTCGGCGCCGCCAGCAGTGGCGTGCCGCCCAGCTCCTCCATGTGGGTCAACGGAAAGATGACGGACTCCCGTAGCTCATCCACAAGGTAGTCGAGGCCGCCTACATGATCAAATCCCGAGGAGATCTCTTCCGGGTGGATGACGTTTGCCAGCAGACCCGTTTCGTACTCATTGAGCTCCAGTTCGCTACCGGGATCGAGCCGGCTCGCGGCCGCGGCGACGCGCTTCTTCTGCTCCGCCGACAGCGAGCGTGGGGGCTCGCCGGCATTAAACAGTAGTTTCAGCAAGTAGTAGAGCGAGGTCCCGGTACCGATAATGACGGCTATATCGGTCGCCGTCTTCAGGTCGAATTTCTTGGCGCTCATTTTGATGGTTTTTCAAGCCGCGCTAGTCGTCCTCACCCCGCACTTTTCGAGTTTGTCGTCGGTGCGGTGTTCCAAACTTTACCTTACACGCCCAATTACTATCGTAATCGTCAGGCGCCGCGGTAGCCACCGCCATCGACACTAGCAGTATCGTGCATCCTACCGCTCCGGGCTTGCCTTTATTTATTGTGTAAACAATATGCAGTGTCCCTGCGCCATAACTGCTGCCGACGTCAATATCCGAGGGCTTCTAGGCGTCAAAAGGTTTCCTTGGCGAAATGACTAGATCCGGCTTCAAGGCCGGACCTGAGGGGGGTGGCTCCGGTTCTGGTGCGGCGGCGGAGGCCGCGGAAGGCACTGCTGCCGCTCCGAAGCGGAGCGAGAAGACGCTGCGCGAAAGAGTTCGAGAGGTCGCCGAACGCAGCGCCGCCGTAATTCCGCTCGGAATAAACGGGTATTTTCTCTATGCGTTCTGTTACCTCATTGTGTGGCACCGAATCCGCTACGAGAATAGAAAGGCAGCGATTGCCATTTTGGTCATCTTCTGCTGGGTGAACCTGCATTATCTAGTTTCTTGGGTGGCCATATTTGCGTGGGGGCCGGGCCGCATCACGGACCTCTATGTGAAGAACGATGACGCAGACGCGCCATTCAGCTGCAACGAGCAGGGATACTCGCTCTATTGCTCGCACTGTCAACGCGTGAAGCCTAATCGCGCCCATCACTCGAAATTCACCGAGACTTGTGTGCCTGTGATGGACCATTTCTGCCCCTGGGTCGGCCACGTTATTGGACAGGGTAATACAAAGTTTTTCTTTCAGCTCTGCTGCAGCGCATTTGCGGGCGTGCTCATTGTTCTCGTCACGCTGTTTGTTTATCAACACCAGCAGGTCCCGCACATCAATGGAAATTCTATCGCAATGTATATCATATGCGGTATCAGCTTTTTGTTCACAGGAATGATGGTCTTTTCGCACGCCTTTTACATGATGCTCGACCAATCTACCCTGGAAAGCATTGCCGCCCGCAGCGGACGCATTCCGCATGTGAACTTTCTGTGGCGCGGGGATGAGCGGCGCGTGATCCAGCCCGAGAAAAAAGATGTCAAAATCCCGCGACAAAGCCCGTTCTCGAAAGGGCCGTGGCGAAACGTACTAGACGTCATGGGCCCTATATATACCTGGACCCTTCCGATCCGTCCGCCAATTCACGAGCCTCAGTACAACCCGCACTTCATTGAGACAATGAGAAAACGCATTGACGAGCAGAGCTCCGCGGAGACTCCCGTGCAAAAGGAATCCATGGAGCATAGCGCTTAGGCTGCAGCAGACGAAGCGTAGCGCTCATATTCACTCGCGCCTTCAAAATGATGCGCGCAGAACTCGGCGCGCAAAAAAGAAAAGGTCGCACTCATTTGCATTCAATTGTTGTTTTTTTTTAAATTTTGCACTGCAGTATTTACATAGTTAGCTACAGATGCTTTTTTGCTATAGACGGAGCTCTCGAATGCACATGCTAGTGCTTAGACGGCTTGCCCTTGTTGCTCTTCGGCGCCTTTCCCGTTTGTCCAATGGTAATGTTGACCTTCGGAGGAATCGAGAAGCCAAACGACTTCGCAACCTTGGCAAGATCAAGCTTGTCAATCTGGTACACTTGCTTCAAGTGGTGCGACGCGTATGCCTGCAAATACGAGCGGTAGCCGTCGCGAGCGCTATTATTGAGCCAGTAGTTGCTGCTCACTAGCTTCTGCAGCTGAGGCTGCACGTTAACAACCTTGGACGCCGGGAACTCAAACTCGTTCAATGGAACTCGCGCTTCCTTGAGGTATCGTAAGAAGCCCAGCTCATTGGGGAGCAGGAACATGAGGCTCTTGCCTTTACCCTTGGATCCTCGCGCCGTGCGTCCCACACGGTGAATGTAGTCGCGCGGATCATCAGGCGGATCGAACTGTACAATCCAGTCCACCGAGGGGATATCAAGACCTCTGGCAGCAACGTCCGTGCACAGGAGAGTCCCCTGCTTCGCGTTGCAGAACTCGAAGAAAGTGTTCGTGCGCTTCTGCTGCTTCTGCTTGCCGTGAAGATCCAGCACTGGCAAGTCGATGTAGTTCAGCAGTTCGCCATAGTACTTCACGCTATTGCAGGAGCTGAAGAACACAATCACCTTCTTGTTACGGTTGCGCTTCAGGAATGTGAACAAAAGTAAAAAGCGCTTGTCACTATCACACACAACGTATCCCTGCTCGAGGCCATCCGCAGTGGCCGTGTCCCGCTTCTCGTCAACGTTAATATACAGGGGTCCCTTGCGCAACGAGATACGAGCCAGGTCGTCGACCTTCGTCGTCTGCGTCGCAGAGAACAGCATAGTCTGGCGGCCTTCCGAGGGCAGAATCTTGATGATTTGACGCATCTCTTCCTCGAATCCAATCTCCAGAATACGGTCGGCCTCATCAATGATGAGCGCCTTTAGATTCTTGAACACGAATGCTGGTGTATTCTGCAAGTGATCAAGCAATCTGCCGGGCGTAGCAATAATCAGGTTCACTCCCTTGGACAGCTTCTCGGCTTCTTGACGGCGGTTTGCGCCACCAATAACAATTCCAACCGTCTGAGAGTGGAACTGCAACAGCTCTTGAGCAACACCAAAAATCTGCAAGGCAAGCTCACGCGTCGGCGAGACCACAATGACGCCCGTGCCATTGCGGGGCTTGAACTTCAGCGAGTAAAGAAGCTCAATGGCCGGAATGAGGAATGCCAGCGTTTTGCCGCTGCCAGTCTTGGCCGCACCAAGAACATCGCGGCCGGCCAGAAGAGGCGGAATCGTATGTTCCTGCACAGAAGTCATCGTGGAAAAGCCCATCGCTTCAATAGATCGCTTCGTGGGATCGCTCAGATTCAGCGTCGCAAACGGCTTTGTGGGCGTGTTTACCTCAATTGTAAAGGCTTCCGGCTTCGAACTAAACTTCTGCTCGACCGGCGCCTGAACCTTCTTCTCCTGCGTCTTCGCCCGTGCAGACTTCTGCTCCACCTCATCAGAGCTTTCCTGAGCACCATTCTCGCCCAAGCTCTCAGAGGAGGCCGCCGTATCTTCGACGTTCACATCCTCACTGTCATCTTCACTCACGTCCTCGACATCCTCGTCGCTACTATCGAGCTTCGCGAAGCTATCCTCTGACTCCGCGCCCTCGTCTTCAGATAAGCCAATGTCCTCTGCATCGAGGATTCCCTCTTCAGCGAGTGTCCGTTCAAGATCCTCAACAGAAAGCTCTTCGTGTGGCTCGTTGTTCACCTTCGCTTTTTTGCTTGCCAATGGCTCCTCTGCAATTCTTGCTTTTTTGGTGACCCTTACAGTGGGCTCTTGCTTCCCGTTAGGCTTCTGAGAAATACTCCCGAACGCTTCTTGCCCATCTTGAACGTAATGAAAGTAAGACCACGCAGCAGTTAGTGCTAACGCTTCGACCTATTCTTTCTCTAAATCCTCAGAAGAAAAAAATCTTAGTCATATTTTTCATAGGGCAGGGATAGCGCGAGACGCATATGTACATATGTGGCGTGGCGACGACAATCTTGGCCTAATTCTTTAGGTTACGAGGTTAGCTCGTGCGTGGATCAGTAATGCGAACAATGTATAGTGCTCTTAGATCTCAAAGACGATCGATCGGCTGTTTTCTAAACGATACTCTGCCGCCTTACAGAAAATCGTCAGTCTTATGGGGGTTCGTGGTGCTGCTACTTTATTTAGAGTGATGCAACTGACACTATTGGCGGCCCCATTCAGCGTACATAAGAATAAACAAAATTCAGGTTGACAATTCAGAGCTCACCAACCCAGTTCCGGTGTTAAGAATGGCCCAGCACTGAGGAGTAGCAAGCGATAAACACTCAGAGCAAGCAGCGGTTATCCAAGGTTTGGACTGAAAGCGAACACATGTAAACCAATTCAATTCAAATGCAGAGCTCAGTTTATTTGGGATGCAGACCTTGGGCTTTTTATGCTGCTTTATTGTGAAGTGTTATTGCCGTGCAAATGACTTCGTTTTTAGTGCTAGTAACCTGAATGTGCATGTCTAAATTGTGTATCTGCTCTTACTTAGGGAAGTTCCAGGACGAAACTCAGAGAACGATGAGACGGAGAGGACTTACCTTGGATCAAGCGGATAAGTTTCCCCAAAGTAAAAATGCTGCACAACAGGGAATTTACCAAGAACTTCGGCATTATACATTTTGATCATGCCGCCTTTGATCTTGGCCCATGAGCGTACGCCGGAAACATCAAAAAGGATGGGCGAGTGCTCAAAGAAGGCGCCCTTCTTTACGGTGTTGATGAAGTCAATCGCTCCAAAGTAAAGATTGATCGACTTATACTCGGCAATGGCCCGAGGATTCATGATATCCTTTGGCAGCGGAGGGTCGTCGGGGCCATTTGCGGCTAGCTGAGACGCTCCAAGTATGTAGGGCATGTGAAAGTGGTCGTCGAGGCCCCATACACCGTGGCTTCCGGCCGGCTCCAAGCTGTAAGTAAGTATCAACTTGCGACACAGATCCCCGTAGGTCTTAAACACGAGCAGTACGTCCTCGCCGCCAAGCTTGGCCTCCTCTTGGGCCGCGATGCCGGCCACAAATGCAATGAAATTCAGCTCGTGCCCAGTGCCGTAGTCAATGCGTTGCGATGATCCGAATGACTCAAATAGATAATGCAGCATTTCCTCGCTTGGTTGCGATTGCAATTCAGAGGTGCGAACCTTGGCTAGCCACTCGCGGTAGCTAGGATTCCCAAATCGCTGGGGCGTAGTTACGGGCGGCGTGTCGTCAATAAGTTCAGAAAGCACGCGCAAATCCGCCACGATTTTCGAAGCAAGCTCTTGCTTCGCCGCGGCGGGCACATTTAGACCTAGAACGCTTTGAGAAAATAGGCCGATGGCAGCCTGCAACCGATGGTATGCCAGCGAGTTGGCAAACTCCTTCATGTCCCCTGCCGTGTTTATGCGTTTGACGGGCTTCATTGCGATATCCAAACACTCGAGCTACACGACGCTTCGGCGCATCAGCGTTATAAACATTGTCGCATATATGATAAATGCGTGGGGTTAGCCGCAAGGGGTAGCCCAACTTCATTGTGACTCTTGGTGTATTCCTGGTAGAGCGCGCGAAATCTATAAGCCAAAACAACACACAGAGCGAATGGACGCGGGCAAGATGCACTGGAGCACGGAGCCGTTCTGTGCCGCCTATTCAGTGCTAGTCACAGACGGTGACTCGTTGACGCCCAGTGCGTTGGAAAAGACGCTCAGTCCCATCAGGGACGACTTGCGGGCGCTGTTGGCATCACCGCCCAAGTCGGAAACAAGCCGTCAGACACTGGGGAAAAGGCATGTGCAAATCGACGGAAAGGAAGTCGAACTGAATGAGTCGTTTGTGAATGCTGCCGTGCGAGTAGCAGACGAGCTGAACTTGGACGAGCTCGTGGCAGCCCATCTTGTTTTCTACGCCTCTGAGGATTCAAAGTGTCTTGGTGTCGACGTGGTGGAGTCTGCTGTATCCCTATTTTTTGTGCGCAGGCAGTACATCGTAGATATGGTTCGCTACGGACTTGAGACGTTGCCTGTAGAGAGCTTTTCGCTGATACTGGGAAACGCCCAGCGCGTGGAGCACATTTTCCTCGCTTTGAAGGCCGTCGAACAGGCTATGGAGGACCTTAGCGAGAAGTCGAAGACTAGTCAGTTCATGGGCTTTGATCAAAACCCGCATTTCCGGCAACTGCTCGAACTACAGCGAGAGTTCCTTATCAAAGAGCACGATAGGCTTGGTGGCGTCCTCCACGCATACTTTCAAGCAGCTGGGTCCCAAGAGAATGATGGTGCAGCTGCTATTCAAATTCTGAAGCATCTGGCGACCTTTACGTCTTTCGACTCGAGAATGCTTTCTTATTTCCCGGCACTCGTTACCTGGTTCTCGGCCCCTCATACAAAGGCGTTCGTGGGAGCATTACATGCCTACTTCTCTGGTACTGACTCGCAGAAGTGGCGCTTGGGCTATTGGCAGGCAGCGCTGGCGCTTGTCTTTTACACATATGTTGTTGATGAAGAGCTGTATCCTGACCCGTTCATCGCGTACGAAACAGTGCTCAAGCCTGTCAGGCAAGCCATTGACGATGGCGCCGTCGAGTTCCTCCTCGCACTTGCCCAGGACGTGCGCACTCAGGAGGGCAGTGCTCACTTTGATAAGTATCGGCCCTTGGTCCGCTCTCGCGTCCCGGCATTGCATGCTTGGATGCCTGAACCCTCCGTTATGACGCTTGAAGCGCTTCAGAATGCTCTTGAGTCCGTTATACTTGCGTTCATCACCAACTTGGCCGATATTCTCAAGGAAATGCGCCTGAGTGAGGAGGATATGTACCTGGCAATGAACGAACTGGACGAAGACCCGCAAGCAGTATCTCCTGGCGAGGACCTTGAGCGTTTCTTTTTGCTTGTGGCTACCACGTACAGAGACCATCCAGAATCCATAGAGGCCTTCTTCAATGACCCGGGCAATGCGCTTCATGGATTCTTGATTTGGGGCTCTGACTGCCAGGCGAGCTTCATGTCAGCTACATTCACCGAGCTTCTATCTTCGCTCGCTTCAGGCGAGCACAATAGCCTATCAGTGCACAAGTTCTTGCTTGATGCTGAAAAGCGACAGTCCCAAGCGGATGACGGCTTTTTGCTAAGCTGGAGATCAATGTACGACGTTGTTGACTACTACGTAAGAGAGCTCACAGCTCCCCAGGGTGGCTCTGCGAACTCGCTAGTAGCTGCGTCAACTTCTCAGAACGGTGTGCAGGTTGTCCTCCCGAGTGTGATGTCCTTGCCGCCGGTACAGAGCTTGCCCATGACTCAAGCACGCGCTCCGCTCGTACCGCCACCTCTATCAGCTACCGGCACGGCTACGCCCGCTGAACAGCAACCTGTCGATAATGTGATGCTACCTGTGTCATATGGTACCCCAAACCAAGCAACCCAATGGGGATTCTCCGAGGCCACTCCGCCGTTACCTGCGGCCACACATAACCAGTTGAGCGATGATACTCTACTTGTATTGTCATCCTATTTGGGTCTCGTTTCGCGCGTTGCTGGCCAGTGCGTAGAAGCGCGCGATTATGCGCGCGAGACATCTAACAGCCCCGAGGGCAGCCGTGACTTCACTGTGCTACTGTTCAGATTATTGAGGGTCCAGCAGCCTCTTACGGCGTCTATTTTTGATGCACTCAGCCCGTTTGCGCGTCAAGACATGTGGCCACAGCTGGATAGCTACGTAGTGAGTCGCTTCGAGGAAGTCCTCCTGTCGCTATCGGAAGTTTTGGCCTTTATCAAGCTTTTGGAAGCCCTTGTTCTTGCGGGTGGTACTGAATCACCGCGCTTACCGGACTATATTGATTTCGTCGCTCATAGCGTACTAGTTTGGGCAACTAGTGTGAAGGACAAGACGAACTTTCGCATCTCAATTCAGCTTCACTGCCTCCAACTCATCCAGCAGCTTCTCAACGTACCTTCTTGTCACTCCATGTTCAAAGCGTGCTTCGATACAAAGGTTTACGAGGCAATTTTTGCCATCGTGACAACTGGTGTTGACGAGATAATCAGCCTTACTCCCGAACACCCCCAGGTTTGCACCATCGCTCTGGCTGTGGAGCTAATCTCCACCCTGCTAAAGCGCAGCAGCCCGCCGTTGTGGTTCAACAAACCCGTTCTGTACAACCTGCATATTATCCCCCACCTGGCCTTGTATGCAGGCACGAGATTTGAACGATTATCTTTGGTCAGCATAGAAGTACTGTCTCTGTTGGAGCAAACAGCGGAGTTTCGTCCAACTATCACTCGCCACAGCCGAATCTTGAGTATTCTCAGCTCGACGTCGGAAGCAACTAGGATTCGCGTTGGCCTAATGGCTAGAGTACAAGATCCTTTCACGTCGTCGACAGTGAAGGCTGCGCTATTCGAACTGCTCGTGAATGAGCTGGAGCAAAGAGAGTCACCGCGACCCGTAATGACGGCTGCTCACTATCTACTCGGCTTTAGACAGTCGGACTTGGGCCTTGAACTCAAGCTCGAACTGGACAAGGGTGTTGGAGGTATAGCTTCGGGAAACTCTATGTTTGGTGTTGTTTGCGATCTTCTTTTGGGCTGTTTAGCGGGCGAGGTGCCAAGTACGCGGCTTCTGAAGCTCTCGAGTCAAATTCTTGGCCATTTGACGAAGGACACGCTGACGTCCGAGATGGTTCTCGACTACTTGCGACCGCTGCAGTTCGTTCTGACTACAATCAGCCTTGAATCTGTGAATCCCAGCGTCGCAGATTATGAAGACTTTTATGAGCATCGTGCCATAATGCTTGAGATTTGGATACGTGAGGTTAAAACGTGTCAACGGAAGGTGTACCTCACACTGGAAAACCACTATCTCGAGAAATTAGAGCCGATTATTTTCACGCTGCTTGATTTCATGAAGTATCCTCGCAGTACGGTTTCTCTGCGCTGCTTCAAATCTTGGTGCGAGTTAGTGCCTGTCTTGATTGCTAGTGACAATCCGTTGACGGGCCCTTCCTTCGTTTTGCGCGCCATTCAAACACTTATTCCCTTGCTGGTGGAGTTCGCTCGAGAGAGCCCAGTGTTTGCTCAACCCGTGGCTTCGCTGCTCGTGTCGCTTCTTATCAAACACGAAAGTCGAGGCGTGGATGCAATGGTTGTTAACCGCATGCAACCACTACTTGAGGCGTCGCTTCTTGCTATTCAGCCCTCTAGGATGAACTCTGAACTTCGTACAGACCTTTACGCGCTATGCTTCAATCTTGAACGCATGGCCTTGCAAACTCAATCGCAAGAGTGTATGGGAAATGTACTGGAATCCATTACTGTGTGTGGCCCGCGACTTTTACAGATCATTTGCGACGACAGCTTGGGGTCACCCAGCGAAACTTTGCGTCTGTCAGCGCTTAGCTTGCTGCAAATTACGGCAATTCTTGCCCGGCGATTGAATTCTGCGTATGTTGCCGACGTGTTTGTGGAATACAATTTCACAACGCTGCTCGTAACGCAAACGTTCAGTTCCGTGGAAAGTGGCAATGTGAGTGAACAGTCATTACGCTATTCGCGCATTGCTCTTTCTCTACTTCTCCAGGTAGGTCAGACTCGGAATGGCGCATTCGATATTCTTCACACTAAGCTGTTCGGGTACCTCGACGAGCTGCTCCCTAAATTGAAGGAAGAATTCGTGCTCTTGGTTGTTCAACTGCTTACGGCTCTCACGCTGTCAGTTGGTGCTGAAAATACTCTAGTCGTTCGGCACATTCGTGAACTGCTAGAGAAGCACCGGTTCGTGGTCGAGGGAATCATGAAACGCGATTCTGCTCCGGAAGACGCTTTACAGAATCAGGACCAAGAACCCGTGGCGACCCAGCTCGCAAGGAATGTCACTGTTCTTGCGGATCTCACCGGCAGCTTCTCCTGATCCGAGTGCGTGATGCTCTGATTCTGCGTATACATGTAATAATAGTTTATTTCGTCCAATCAATGACTGATTTAACCTGACTACATAACTATTGGCTGGCTCAACAGTTAGAGTCGCATACGCCAAGCGTCATTGCGAACACTACTGAGTTTCTTCTGCAGTTTAGAGGCGCCGTCATCGATGAATTGGAGGCTAGCCAGGTGTGCATTCAGAATCTTAACGATTTGAGCGACTGGATCTGTATCCTTAACGTTGTGCTCATCCCGTGTCAACTGGTTAATTTCACCGATGACAGATTCGAGGTTGCTCTCAAGGCCATCCAGTTTCTCGTTGAGCTGCTCGGCGAGGCCGTAGGCGTCCTTCCGCTCCTTGTCGATTGGCTGCAGATTTTCAAGAACAGCCGCACCAGGCGAACTTGAAGACGATGTCTGAGTCTCCAACTGCGTAAGCATAGAGTCTATGTCGTCCTGCTGGCGGCCCACATAGCTCAGCACGTCGTCGATACGGGTCTGTGCGACCTCGGCGACCATGACTTCCTTATAGATCTCCGCAATCTTAGTGCCATTCTCGACAAGAATCTGATCCCACTTGGCAGTTTCGCTTGCCTGCTCCTTGAATCTATCAACGGAATTCGTCAACGCAGACATCCACTTCGAGATGATGTCCTCGAAGCTTTTGTTTCGCAAGTAGTCGCCACGTTGAACAGGGATTGAGGAGGCAGCACTCTTGTCTACAGGCTTACCCTGGTCTTTGTTATCAGCAGACCCACCTGCGGTGACGGTGCTCTTGTTAGCCTCTAACCCAGAGGGTCCTGCAGACTTTGAATCGTCCTTCTTCTGCTCAGAGGCAGCCGAAGATGTAGTTGACTCCTTGGAGCCGCCAAATGAGAACTTTGGAGCGCTTGTCGATTCGGCAGGTTTGGACTCGTCCTTCTTATCCGCTGAAGCGCCAAAGAGAGGAGCAGCTCCTGCCTTAGGCGCGTCCGTAGAGGTTCCTGTTGTTGGAGCGCCAAACGATAGCCCAGGTTTTGCGCTGTCTGCACTCTTTTCGGGTTGTGCGTTGCCGCCGAATAAGCTAGGTCCTTTGTCACCAAGCTTCTGTGTCGAGCTTTGGCCGAAGAGACCAGAGCTCTTCTCCTCAGGCTTACCTGTAGCAGAAGGCTGCCCAAACAGTCCAGCACTCTTCTCCTCTGGTTTGCTAGCCGTAGCTGCCTGGCCGAAGAGCCCAGTACTCTTCTCCTCCGGCTTATTAGCAGCGGGAGGCTGACCAAAAAGGCCCGAGCTCTTCTGCTCCGGCTTATTTGCAGATTGACCAAATAGGCCGGAGCTCTTTTCCTCTGCCTTGCCCGCAGCAGATGACTGGCCAAAACTGAAGCCACTTGTCGTGGGTTTAGACGCATCACCATTAGCCGCGGTTGAAGAGGTGCTATTAGTGCCGAATAACCCACCAGAGGATTTCGGTGCGGATGTACCAAAAGAGAAACCAGGTTTCTCGTCACCCTTCTTGTCAGATGCGCCAGTCTCAGTTGGTTTTGACCCAAAAAGGCCCCCTGAAGGAGCGGCGTTTGAGCCCTGCGTAGGGGCAGAGGCATTCTGCGAGTTAGAGCCGAAAAGCCCACCACCTGAGGACGAGCCACCGAAACCGCCTGTTCCCGAAGAAGACCCAAACAGGCCGGGCTTCGAGCTAGCAGTGTTCGCGTTTGAGCTACTCAACGGGTTCGCGGTTGCGTTGGACCCGAATAGAGAGCCACTACCAGTGCCTGCACCAGGGTTGCTCGTACTATTCGCCCCAGAGCCAAAGGACGAGGTGCCAGTGCCAGAGCCCGCACCCGACGCAGAGCCGGGTCCGGTGCCGGAATTCGCGTTAAAGCCGCCAAAGCCTGTAGAGGCGCCAGGGGCGCCAGAGGCCGCTGAGGCACCGAAACCGAAACCGGTATTTGGCTTCTGAGATTTGTTACCGAATAGCCCGCTGCCAGTGTCACTGCTACCCTGCGTAGAGTTTGTCTGGTTCGAGCTGCCGAACAAGCCACTGCCCTGAGCTTGAGTATTGTTAGTAGTGTTGCTGTTCGTGCCCGCGGCGCTATTATTGCTGCTCGAGTTGAAAAGGCCGCCGCCTTGTGAGGACGACAGACCAAACGCAGGTTTCGAATCGCCCGAGGCAGTGCCGGCGCCAAATGTTCCGCCCGCGGTTGAGTTGTTCGGCGCAGAGGCGCCAAAGCCAGTGCCATTTGTGGACGAGTTCCCAAACAGGCTACCGCCAGTTTGGCCACCGGCATTCGTCGCCCCAGCACCAGAATTGCCGCCGAAGTTGAAAGGCGATTTCGCGGCCCCAGAGCCACTGTTGGCGTTGCCAGAGTTGAACATTAGCACTGGCAACGATGAGCAGCACGCGAGCGACGATGTTGTTTTGGTTCCAACCCGACGCTGACTAGTAAGCGCGCGGTGTGTTTAGTCATCTGGATTAAGGTGCGTCTTGTGGCCGTCGAAATTTGTACCCAACATACCGCCATTACTGTATTCCTAGCCCAGCCTAGAGAAATTATAAAAGACGCGTCGCATCCTATTTTTCTTCTTCATAGCGATTTACTCTAAGGATCATATTCTTATAGTTCGCAGCTTTTTTGGTTTTCCCAAAAATAGCCACTCAATCCAACTTGGTTGATGATAGAAGGTCCTTGTTGCTCTAGAGTGAGGAATTGTAAAGGCATGTCTTCTCAATGGAGCTATTGCCGCTACTCTAAACCTCGGAAGTCTTTGTGACTACCAAGGAGCGATGATCTCGGCCCTTTGTGTGATTCAGTTTGTGCACTGGGTGGGCGACAAGGCTGTCTGACAAGTTGGGTTGTAAGTGCTATTTACTTGGACTATGTACATAATCATTCAAATGCAAATTAGTCCACTGCCCTTTCTACAATCACTATGCTAGCACTTGGTACGGTGGGCTGGCTTATATAGTTACGTTGCTTTGCCTGAGTTGTCTCGAGTTAACAATTGAACAATTGCCTTGCACACCTTTTTGCTAAGCAAATGATCTAGCTGATTTATGAATTTGGAACAATGGCTCACGCTAATTCCTTAATTCGGTAGGCTGCTCTAATAGGTTTCACGAAATGTTGCTTAACGGCGGCCAATGCTGTTGTCTGCTTAAGCGTCCCCCCACCTTGACGGTACGCGCCTGCGGCGGACGAAGCGCTTAGTTAATACGGTGATAGCGCGCAACTGCGAGTGCTCTCGCCTGGCAGTATTGAGTGTTCGACGGTATGTAGTATTTGTTATCACGTGCAGGTAAACCACTCACACGATAGTCGTCGACTTACCTGCTGAGTTTTTCACCCTTTGGTATTCGCATCGTTCTGCTATGTCTGGTACTCCGGAGACTATTGCATCGTACGCCGCTCTGATCCTTGCGGACGCGGACATTGAGATCACCGCCGACAAGATTGTCGCGCTCGCGAAGTCCGCGAACGCTGAGCTGCCGCCTGTGTGGGCTGAGGTCTTCGCGAAGGCCACTGAGGGCCGCGACCTGAAGGAGATCCTGAACTCCTTCAGCACTGCCGGCCCGGCTGCTCCCGCCGCCGCTGCTGCTGCTGGCGGTGACGCTTCTGCCGCTGCTGCGGAGGAGGCTGCTCCTGCCAAGGAGGAGTCCGAGTCTGACGGTGACATGGGCATGGGCCTCTTCGACTAAACTAGGCTTTAATTCCTTAATTTATATGCACCAAAACAAAAGCTTACACTTTAGGCTTCACCTTCGCGCGCTTGTGGCCGTTGAGCTCTATTTACAGGTTGCAGGCTCACTTGCTCATGACGCACATTGGCCGTGTCCGTGGCTATTAGGGCTTTGTGTTAGGGCTTCGACGCGTCACTGGGGCGATATGGCGTAGCGTAATTAGCAGGTGAGCGCACCCGGCGTAAGCGTGACACCCTAGCCCGCCAGGTGTCACGTAGCAGTAACGTGACCCAGTAGTCCCAGCGGAGAGGGCTCGCTCTCGACTGGAAAAAAACGCAGCGGAATTTTCAATCACCCAGCATCCACGCAGCAAGATGTCGGAGAAGATCATTGTCCCCAGCGTGCAGACGTTCGGCAAGAAGAAGACGGCCACTGCCGTTGCCCACGTCAAGAAGGGAAAGGGCCTTATCAAGGTCAACGGTGTCCCGATCACCCTTGTTGAGCCTGAAATCCTGCGCATGAAGGTCTACGAGCCCATCCTGATTGCCGGCCCCGAGCGCTTCGCGGACCTGGACGTCCGTATCCGCGTCTCTGGTGGTGGCCACGTCTCGCAGCTCTACGCCATTCGCCAGGCCCTTGCGAAGGGTCTCATTGCCTACTACCAGAAGTTCGTTGACGAGCAGTCCAAGAACGAGCTGAAGCAGCGTCTGGTCAGCCACGACCGCACTCTGCTCATTGCTGACCCCCGCCGCATGGAGCCCAAGAAGTTCGGCGGTCCCGGTGCTCGCGCCCGTTACCAGAAGTCTTACCGTTAAGCCCTCGACGAACACGGCAGCAGCAACTGCATTGGCTGTTTTTATATATTGGTTATTCTAAAAAAACTTAATAACTCACGCTGAATATGAGTCGTTATCCATGGGTATTTGGCGTCACGAACTCGCCGCTGTTACTGCTGCGGCTTAGCTCTCTTTGAGTGCAGTTGCGTGCAGTTGCGTGCAGTTCGGCGCGCACCATTAAACACATCGTCATATTAAGAGCGTAAGGCACTTAGAACCTCTCCACATACGGCCGACGTAGGCTGCTACGCTGCGGCTTTTGTGACTTCTGCAATACGGCTGGGCTTCATGGCGCGTTTCTTCTCATTTCCTTACCCATGTTTACGATGCACTAGGTCGCCACCACCACACACATGAACTATCAGGAGCTTGAGCACGCGTACTTGGAGTCGCAGAAGGAGGTATTTCGGCTGCGCGCCGCAAATGATGCACTGAGTAGCGGCCAGCACTGGTGCGACGTCGCCGGCAGCAGCTATGAACTAGCGGCCGCGGCAGCGACCACGCCGGACGTGGCTGTCTGCGTACCGTGCGGCCGCTCGCAGGACGAGCGTGCCGGTGTTCTCGCGGCCAAATTGCGCAACTACGAGGCGAACGAGCGTCTCGTCACGTCTGGCTTTCGCCAGATTAAGTACGAGTTGTACTGTGCCACTGTAGACCTGCTTGGCTTCAGCCTGCACGTCACCCAGGAGCGCAATTGTACGGTAACCTCCGTCTATAGTCTTAAGGACGACGCCGCCGAGTTTGAGTTTATTTACGACCCGCGCGAGCACAGGTACGTGGACGTGGTCTGGTCCGAGACGGTTGCGAAGTATGCCGAGGCCTACCAGTACTGGATTCAGGAAAAATGCTGCATTCAGGGCTTCATGGCCTCGGTTTTTTTGGAGGAGTACGCGCGCCGCGGACGGCCGCCGCTTCGTGAGAGGAAGGTTCCCCGCGATGTTTAATCTATATCAGAATACCACCTCATTCCGGGGCGCGACTACAGCTTCTATTCTAAAGTCCGCTCGCAGCTACTGGGCGCTGTGGAATCACTTGCGCAACCGTTGATCGTCGTCCGTCGCGCCGCGCGTTTCCTCTAATTGGGGAACATGTTGCGTGCATGAGCGCGCGTCGCCGCGCCCTAGCGCACCTTCTCAAAGTGCCGCACGTGACACTGCATACATGCTCACTTTCGGCTCTTGGTCCCGCGGACTACCCGCCGCCCTCCGCACTTCGTCGTCGCCTCGGGCTGGACATGGGTGCCAATTTGACATGCAAGTTTCTTGGGTGAGAAGCTGGTGTCTGCGAATCGCACAGCAGTTTAATTTGAAGGCTAATTAGGTGTTCAATCTAGGCACGGTGCTTTTTATCCCCATTCGGCACAGCGCCCGACTGCGAAACATAATCGAGCGATCTTTTTTTCCCGGCTTACCTTGGTGCGGCGCGCACGACGAACGCATGCGACGTTAGCTTCTTACATACATTAGGGTTTGGGTCCCAGGGCAGCAACCGTCACTTACATTTAGAGTGTCGCCCCTTCTGACCAACCAACCGGAACGCTGCGCTTGGCGGGAATATACCATTGTTAATATGTTCAACAAGCACCGCAGCGACGGCCACCACACCGGCATCTTCGGGTTCCTGGCCGCCGGGCTGCGTGACTCGCACCACCACGGTCACAGCGACAGCAGCAGCAGCAGCGGCGAAGAGCGCGCCTCGTCGGCCGAGCCGTCAATTGCGCCCACTTTCGACAAGACGGAGGAGACTTACGACGAGGATGAGGAGGATTTCAGCGCCTACGATACTCAGGACGACGACTTGAGCTGCGGCCCGCAGGCTGACCGCAAGACGATCCTCGGCCTGCTCGGCGAGGAGGACGACGATGGCCTGGCCATTCACCACTACCAGGGCTGGCTCGCAAAGGACGTGCTTCTGCAGGGGAAGATCCATATCACGAGAAAGTACCTCCTGTTCGCGGCTCCCTTGCCGCCGGCCACGCTTGAGGTGCTGAAGGAGTCGCCGCTGAGCAAGAAGTCCACGCGCGGGCTCGCGAGCATCGGTAGGTCTTCGTACCAGCGCAAATGGTTCATTCTGCACATGGGCTCGCTGTCCTGGTACGCGAGTGCCGGCGAAACGTACTTCCCGCTTGGTGTGCTTCCGCTGCGCCGAGTTACGAGCGTTGAGTTCGACAAGAAGAGCCCTCGGAAGTTCGTTTTGCGTACTACTAATGGCCGTTCATACACACTCAAGGCTGACAACAGTAGCGCGGCGTATGACTGGGCAAAGGCCATCCAGAAGGAGGTCTTTCGTGCCCGCAACGAGGGCGGCCGTGCTGCATTTGTGCGCATTCCGCTGGAGAACATCATCAAGACGGACGTCAAGACAGCGCTTGACGCTGCATGGCAGTTGACCCTGAAAGTCGTGGTCTCGCCGTCGGGTGCCAAGCACGCGCAACCCGCGCAGGACAACCAGTCGCAGCACAATGCGCCCGTGGTTGGCGACTACATGTTCGCCTTCTTTGGCCGGCCCAACACTGTGGAATCCATCATTAAGCGTCTGGCGTCGTACACGAATGACTTCAGCAACCAGGCTGGCGTGCAGTTTAAGGTCCATCACAACGGAAAAGAGGCCGTGCGCATGCACCATAGCCAATTTGGTCCTGTTCAAGAAGAGGTCTTGGACACAACGCCTCCAACGAACTTCCAGACAATGAACGAGCACGACGATGTGGTTCGCGGACCTGGGTCGTTGGTGGATTCGCTGTCGCCTGTGGCCAGTGTCTCAGGTACGTCCGGCCCCGGTACACCGCGCACCCTGTCGCGCAACGCCTCGGGTGCGTCCACTCCGACCACGCGTTCGTCGAAGAGCAAAATTAACATCCTGCCCTCATTGAACCACCATCTCAGCAAGCTCAGGATCGACGACCTAATTCCGTCTCCGCATCGCCTGAAGTCCGGGCGCTCTTCTGAAGCTGGTAGTGAGTCCGAATCAGGCGCTAACAGTCCTGACGTTAGTGACAATGAGGACAATGCCGACTCTGACTTTGAGTCTGAGGAGCAGGACCATGGAGATGTGGATAGGAAATACTTCGATGACGGTTTGTTGCCTTTTGTGCCGGGAAAATCTTCGACGTGCAAACTTACCTTCAGCAACACTAGCACTGGCGCTGTTGACGTCGAGGACAAAGCGGCCGGGTTTGAACATAAAGTTGTGTCGGATCCTCAGCAGGTGGACGCTTTGAATGATAAGTTCCGCGAGCATTTCGGGCTTGAGCCGTCCGTGCGTCTCGAAGCCGAATACATTGCCAACCTTCGCAAGCCGGGGAACTCGGTAGCTTGGCAGGGCAAGCTCTTTTTGTCTAATCTGTTCTTCTGCTTCCGGCGGCGCGGTATCTTCGGTGGCGCAGAGTGGCGCACCATCATTCCTCTGCACGATATCATTCAGCTTCGTGAGCCTGAGGACGAACCAACGGCCGTAGAGTTCGAAGTTTCGGAGCCGGCCTACAGCGCTTTCAAGGTGACCTTCGGCGAAAGAGCGGGACGGGATGACTTCGCAAGGACGTTGACCGCCTTGCTTAAGAGCGTTCCATCCAACGATCCAGACGAAAGGCTGAACCGTGAACTGAAGGCACAGCACAGTGACGCTGATGTTGAGTCCCGCTTCTTGGAGTACAGCTTGCGTTCGGCAAGGTTGGCCACCTACGAACCCACGATGACAGCGCAATTGCGGCATCGGATCCCGCCGCTTATGTTCGATCCAACGAGTACGGAGTACACTGAAGCGTTTTTGCAGCGTCCTATGGAGTCACTCAAGTTTGTGATGATGATGATTGGCAGCAGAGGAGACGTGCAGCCGTACATCGCGTTGTCACAAGGCTTGATGGCCGAGGGGCACAAGTGCTGCATAGTGACGCACGCCGAGTTCAAGGACTGGGTCGAGAGCTTTGGCATTGAGTTCCGCGAGTTAGCAGGAGACCCTGGTAAGCTCATGGAGATCATGATCGAGCACGGCTCCTTCAGCTACAGCTTCCTGAAGGATGCTCTGGCGAACTTCCGCCAGTGGGTCGACGACCTCATGCACAGCTCGTGGAATGTGATTAAGGACTCCGGTGCCGATGTGTTTATCGAATCCCCATCGTCTATGATTGGCATTCACATCGCTGAGGCCCTAAACGTGCCTTACTTCCGGGCCTTTACGATGCCGTGGACGCGTACGCGCACGTATCCTCAAGCGCTCATCCAGCCAGATCAAAAGATGGGCAATGGCTACAACTACTTTACGTACGTGCTGTTCGAACGGCTGATCTGGCTTGGCATTTCCAAGCAATGCAACCAGTGGCGTAAGAAGGAGCTGGGACTTCCGCCATCGAGCCTCGACGTGCAGCGCCAGCAGGATGTGCCGTTCCTATATTGTGTGAGCCCGACTGTGCTGGTTCCGCCACTTGACCAACCGAATTGGGTGCACACGACCGGCTACTGGAACGTGCACGAGGATACGAAGGACCGCAAGGAGCCTGAGATTGATCCGAAGCTTATTGAGTTCATCAAGACAGCGCGGGAGAAGAACAAGAAGCTAGTGTACATTGGCTTCGGTTCGATCATCGTAACGAATCCGGAACTAATGACGAAGTGCGTCATCGATGGAACGAAGGAAGCCGATGTCTACTGCGTGCTTGGTCGTGGCTGGTCGAGCCGCGAGGCGAAGACCGGTGCGGACAAGAAGAAGGAGAAGACACCGATCAACGAGCCGAATATTTTCGAGGTGGAGAGCATTTCGCACCAGTGGTTGTTCCCACAGGTTGACGCGTGCGTGCATCATGGCGGCTCTGGTACGACAGGCGCGAGTCTGAGCGCTGGAAAGCCGACCATCATCAAGCCGTTCTTCGGCGACCAGTTCTTCTACGGCCGCCGCGTTGCTGAGCTTGGCGTTGGTGTGAACCTGAAGAAGCTCACGAAGACTGGGCTGGCGAACGCGCTGCACAAGTGCGTCACGGACGGCCCCATGATCCGGCAGGCCGCAGTGCTTGGCGAGCAAATCAGACATGAGCACGGCGTTGAGGAGGCGGTGCTGGCCATCTACCGTGAGCTTGGCTACGCTAAGCAGGTCACCGTTAAGCGCCGGCAGGAGACTGCTGAGGCGGCTGAGAAGACTGTGTTCGATCCCATCTCGCTGCTGAGCCCGTCAGATAGCAAGAGTTTGAACACCAGCGTTATCATGAAGCCTAAGAACTACATGGATAACGTGCTGCCCACGTTTGGCTCCCGGAAGCAGCAGGCGAGCACGAAGGACGACACTGACGACGGCGAGGTAGATGTGTCAGTGTGAGGCGCTTTATCGAAATAGAAGCATAGCGTTTAAGCAATAAATAGAGCCGAGTGGCTTAGATTAGATTACATGGAGTCGATCAGACCACGCACGAAGTATAAGCGTGCCTGTAAAGATAGGTGACACGCTTGTTTAAGCGAAGTGGATGCCGACCTGGTGGAATGCATAGAGCAGTCGGAGGAAGTCGACCTGATCGCATTTCTGCGAGCGCATGCTCGACATGCCTGTCTGCTCGAGCACGTAGTCGACCTTGTGCTTAACGACCTCAGTCCAATTGTCATCCGCAACGGCGCTTGAGTCGTAGCCCTCGCGGTTTGGCTGGCCGTTGTTTTGACTGACGAGCGCGCGGTAGTTCTGTTCGAGAATGGCCAGCACGGACGTGGACTTGAACCCGGCGGCAATGGTTCGGTTTTTGCGAACAAAACAAACGCGCAAGATGCCGTCCCACTCGTTGAAGTCAAGCTGCGGGCGCGGGTTCTTGATTTCGATGCGCACGACGCTGCTCTCGACCTGCGGCGGAGGCCGGAAGTTGCCTCGGCCCACCTTCATGACGTGCGTCACGTTCGCCCACATTTGCACGTTCGCAGACAGCCGGCAATAGAGCGGGTCGCCCGGCTTTGCCAGCAGGCGCAGGGCGAACTCGCGCTGGAACATGAGAATCGAGACGCGTGGCGGGCGCGGCATGTTCAGCAGCTTGAACACGAGGGGCGAGGAAATCTGATATGGGGTGTTTGAGATGCAAATGTCGTGGTAGGGAAGATCAGCCTTGATCACATCGCCAAGCATGATGTCCAGCTTGCGCTCGGTCGGCTTCCCTTGCACGCGTTTCGTGAGCTCGGCCGCCATTCGCGGGTCCATCTCAGCAGCAATCGTCTTCCGCGCCTGGTCCAGAATGCGCACCGTGAGATTACCCGTACCGGGACCGACCTCGAGCACAATGTCGCTTGGCTTGATCTCGGCCTTGTCCACAATTGCCTCGGCAATTTTGGGGTTTTTCAAAATATGCTGGCCGAGGTCCGTGTTCATTTTGAACACCGACGTCTTTACGTCGGACTGCTTCGTGCTTTTGCCCATGGCGAATTCAGATTTGGATGTTCGAGCAGTGCCTGTATACATTTTTTTTTTTGGCATAAATCGCTCGGGGTTGGGTGTGGGTAAGGGTTCCATTTCGGCCCGGGGATTTACTAGCTGGGTGTGAGAGTGTGTGCGTGAGTGTCGTCAATTTAAGTGTGAAGAACACGGCTCAGTATGGCCCAGCCCACCCGTCCCATAAGGCCAGTGGTACCCCGAGCACCCGAAGTGAAGGAAGCTCCGAAAGCTCCTAAGGTTTCCCCACAGTCGCGGCGCAACGTCTTCCTCGTGCTGCTGGGGCTTCCGCTCTTCCTCATCTCGTCAACCGTTTTGTATCGCCGCGTGTTTGAAGGACAGCCGAAGCGCGTGCAATTAGGAGAGTACACGCCCGACGGCGGATTGAGGATGTTTAACTCTGCGGAGAAAGAGCAGCGGGACAGCCAGACGTGGCTCACAAGAATCTTTGGCAAGGACAAATAGATCGAAATCAAAAGGAAATAAATACTAGTCGAGGGTACGGATGTTTTGCCACACCTCTTTTAATACAGGCAGCCCTGGCCGCAGCTGCGGGAATATAAGGCTCATTTCGTTAGCTTCGTCGACAACAATTTGCAGGACGTAATTGACCTGAAAGCCCTCAAACACTTCGTTTATAAACACCCCCAGAATCAAGTGCTTCGCAAAAAAGCGGCTGTCGTCCGACCAGAACATGATGCGGCCCTTTTTCTCGAGCTGGAGTCCAAGCCCCGCTATTGCCAGAACGCCCTCACTGATCTGGCTCCGCAGGAGCAGCGCCAAAAGCACGAGGCCGACGCTTGTAAACCAAGAAACTTGGTATCTCAAGCTGAGCGCAGCGGCCACTATTAGTGCGCACTTCGTCACGACTATGAGCCGGTTTACGTCGCTTTGGATCGTGTACGATACAAAGCCTTCTGACTTCGTGCTGCTCACTTTCATGCGTAGTGACTCGACGCTCTTGTCGGCGCAGCTGTGACTAGCGTTCGGTCGTCTGGTTCTGGCCAACAGTGTCGAGACGGCCGCCGAGCTCGGGTTTCATGCCGCGGGCGCACGCGTCTAAGTGGGAAGGAAGCAGTATAGCGTAAATAACCCTGAACGCGGCGGCGGGTGAGACGACATTTAAAGCCCCAGCGGAGAACACCATACCTCTGTTCGCCGCTCGATTCGTGCCTCTATTGAATCGAGTGCCTATTTGCTTTTTGCTTCAAAAATACGCGAGAGCGAGAGCAACTATTTGCGGACTTACGGAACAAAAGCAAAAAATGGGGCCAACCGGGAATTGAACCCGGGACCTCTCGCAAGCTGGGAAACCCTAAGCGAGAATCATACCTCTAGACCATCGGCCCTTGCAACTCTTGTAACCGCTAGGCCACTTCTGCGCTCGTTGGACTAACGGCGAACGAGACACTACATACGAGCAGATGTACTCGTAGCAGTTTATGGTCCGCAACATATTGTCTCGCAATCCTGCCATTGGTACTGTTTCAAAGATGCTGTATGAAGGACGGAATGATCATAGTGGCACCAGGTTAGTCCGTTATGTATAGGGTGTAATGCACTGCGAAGCGAGGCTGAAACCTTAATGTGCCTGCGCGCCGCGGTTGGTTCCACACTTGTGTGCCACCAAACAGCATGATTTGGAGTTTTTGAGTGATGATGCAGGTTTATGACTTGTAGCTTCTTATGTACCGTTTTATGGACCTCACCATCATGAGCAGGTAGGTATGCTAAGCGATCAAGCCAGTGTGCATCCTAATCTGCTTGCACATATAACCCCAATCTTGGCTCGAACCTTGTGTGGGTGCGTGGCCGGGTTCATAATAATTTTTAACGCTTCGACAGATTCTAATCATTAGACGTATAAATAATACGGTGGAGGTACAATGACCGAAAGATAATCCAGTACAGGCCCAGATATACTGATTCGCGCCACTGATTAGAGTCTAAAACCGGCAGTCACGTAAGTTGTGCTCCAGACCTCGTAAAGCAGCGACTGCGCAGCAAACAGGACTTGGCGATGCTTTAAAGCGCCGGTCGGTCCTGGCGCAGTGGCGTTGAAGTGCGCATCATTTCAGAACAAAGTTAGCCTTGCGCAGCCTCAGGTACTTCTGCTCGACTTCAGGACCCATTTTCTTCACAATGCCATATAACTCCTGGTTGTGGAAGCGCAGACCACTTGCTGTCTTATACGGCGCCTCGAGGCCGGTTATATCACACCAGTGCTTTGCAGGGAACAAGCTAGGAGCCGCGTCGATGCTGAAGTATGTCGCGCGGTCCGGCGGATAGCTGGCTACACGCTTCTGCTCTTCCGCAAGCACGGTCTTGCTATTGCGGGTCCTTTTAGGCAGCCGCCAGCCTGTCAGGGTCATCCCTACTACAACTTCGTTTCGGCCAGCTTGGTGCAGTTAGAGGTGGATGCGGCTCGGGAAAGGGTAGGCGCGTTTCGAAGCTGGAAGCCGAGCTCGCCACTGGCTTGCCGCGACCGCCTCGAGTATGAACCACGCTCAAACTGAAATGCCGTTTTAAACGGAATCGCTGGCGGTAAAAAGAAAAAAATTGGAACCGAAAGCTCGAGGTGGCCCTAAGCTCTAATAGAGAGGGGGAGGGGGCCCTAGGCGGCGGGCTCTGCAGAACTGGAGGAAAGAGACACGACTTAAATGGGAAGTATAACGCTATAGCATATCGTAGCACGACTGAGGAGACGACAGCATAGCCATGCAATCTTTACAGCCCAGCACTCCAGCGTGGCGTCGCTGTTAAGAGGATATTACGTCTCAGTGCTCATCATATTTTACTAGTATTTAAATTAACAAGCTTTAAACCCGGGCCGCAGCAGTGGCCGGGTTAACGCGCTTGTTGTCGCGGTTGAACCGCGCACGGACCGGAGGCGTACGGATGCGGCGGGCCTCACGCGAACGGACACGCACAACACGGTTGTGGATGGCGCACGACACGCAGTAGGCAACCTTGACGTAGAGCTTGGGCAGTACGTACTCCTGGTACACGCTGGCCTCGCTGATATCACGGACAGCCGCGGCCTCAACCATGTTACGGATGGTGAAGCGCTTGATGGCCTTGTCCTTGGCGACCATACGGTTGCAGTTGATGCAGCGGACGCACTTTACGTGGCCACGTCCACACTTGTTACGACCGTTGGAAGCTCTCTTCTTAGGCATTTTGTCGACTGTGCTAAGATGCTCGGATGAAATTCAACGAGACCCACCTAAGCGGCGGGAGCCAGAGGCCGAACGCGCCGCCGAGCGAATTGGGTGAGTCGTCCCATGTGATGCACGTGCTGGGACGCCCTAAGCCCGTCAGAGCCCGGTATATGACTAAAGTCTACGCAGACCGGGCTGCGACGGTCGCGGCAAGGGCTAAGTGGTTACGAGTATGGTGGCAGGGCGGGGCCGTAGGGTGCAGTAGTAGTAAAGCGCGGAGGAGGTAAGGTGTTGTTGGTTCTTGCGGTAGCGGCGCCCACGCACCGGCTTCTTTCGTGAATTGCTCTATTCTACTTTTGGCAGACTCGGGCAGTATTGTCTAATCTGCTCCGTGCACGCCTCATTCTTCGGCACCATTTGACGCGCAAACCGAGGAATGCCTTCTTCTCCTACGGGATGTATCTTGTTCGTAACGGACAATGCATCGCTTCTTCCTCATGCGTATAGCAGAATTGCGGATCTAGTGATCTCGAATGCCAAGAATTACACTGTAGGCGTGGCTCAGGCCTCGTCTAAGGGCGTTTCGCTTATAGGGGTGATTTCGCAACCGTCGGCGTCGGCATTGAAGCAGCTGAAGGAGCAGGCAGCCTCGGCTGCTGCTGAACTGCGTGATCACGCACCCTCGTTTGACAGCGCTGCTGCTGTCGCCAGCGCAGCGCTTCAATTCGCCCTACACCTGCCATTGTTCGACAATGCGGCCCATAAGGAGCTCGTCGTCATGTCGAGCAATCCAGAATCGAACGAGCAGTGCAGCGAGCAGGTTGTCTCGGAACTCAAGTCGAGGGGCATTCAGGGTTACGCGGTATGCACTGGTGGCGCGTCAATTGCGGGGCTCGACGCGCCTGCGTGGCTAAAGCTGCACGAGCTTGACCCTCCGCCTCTCAAAACAGTCTCTCCTGTGAAAACATATGATGGCAACTTCACAATCGGCGACCCAGCCTACCCACTCGTGTCTTTATCCATCCTGTGCTACCCGGCCACGCGCCGAGCGACTGCCATGACGCCATCGACCTTTCACGGCGAGCACGCAGCTGTGTCTAGCTATCAGATGCAGACTAGCGAGGGCCCTCCCAGCCGACCCGAGGATGTACAGAGAGGGTTTACGTACCTGTCGGAAATGGTCACGGCAAACACGGAGGTGCAGAAGCTTATGGACGGCGAGTTTAACGGCGCCGAGCGCTGGCCGCGTGCGTTCGAGCTGCTGGCGACGGTGCCGGAAGTACCTCCCTGGATCCCACTAGGAGGCTCGGATGTGGTTGTAGGCAAGGACGAGGAGGCCGCCGCATTCATCGCTGCGCTGCATGCGACGCTGAAGGGCCGCCACATGCACGCCCTAGCGCGCTTGTCGAAGGGGGCTCGCAGCGGCAACTATAAAGGTACTGTCGAGCTCTCGCTACTACAGCCATTTGGTGATGATCTGCTTCTGCGCACGACCTTGCCGTACAAGGAGGAATTCAAGTCGTATTATCGGTTCCCAGACATCCCTCGCGAGCCGCTGGACGGCAGCGACGAAAGTGTGGATGCCCTGATGGACGAACTTGTTAAGGAGATGCAGGTCGACCTTCCGACGCCGCCGCGAAATCCGGCAATCAGCAGAATTGGCGAATATATGAAGGGATACCTGGCACACGAATCGACCACGGTGCCCGCGGCACGGCCACCCCTCAAGTTACCGGAGCGGCCCGTTGCTAATAAGCAATCGGCCGAGCTTGCAGCTCAAATTGGCATTACTGAGCAGGCGCAAGCGCCCGCCGCGGCTGCTGAGCCCAGCCAAGAAGTCTCGTACCAAGCAACGCAGAATGAGATCAACATTGATGATTTGCTGTAAAATAACAGACGACGATGACGGCTTTAATTAATTGAATGATCATTTGGAATCAGTATGTTATAACTTTTACACAAAACTAAGTGGACATTGATTTTTGCTTTGCTTATTTATTTACAAGTTCGACGAGAACCCCTTCGTGCTCAGCCACTGCTTGATATCACCGAGGTCGTTGTCCAAAAACGTGATAGAGGAGCGGATGAGATCCTTGCTCTGGCTCAGAGGCATGTTGATGCCCTTCAGGTCCTTCTCCTTGAAGAACGCGTCGACGTCAGCGAGCTGCTCCTTCTTCGTGAACCGCGACGTCGAGATCTTCACGACGCTGCCAAGCATGGACCCCGACACGGGGAAGAGCTCGCCAATCTTGGCCCAGTTCTTCTTCACCCACGCCCAGCCGAGCTCCGTGCCTTCCTTGCCGCTGGCGGTAACACCGCCGAGGGCATAGTGGAAGTCCTGGCTGCGGAAGGTTCCATCGAGAAGCTTGTCCAGGACCTCCTGCTTCCGCTTTAGGTCCTTGCTGTAACCAAGGGCCAAGAGCGCGTTGTTGCCAGAGGCGCCGTTCGTGCCCTCGGTGTAGTGCTTGAGCAGAGACTCCCACTGCTCCTCAGTGCCGAACTCACCCACGACGCGATAGATCGGTCCGCGCAGGTTCGGCTCAACCTCGAAGCCCTTCGCCTTGAACTCGTTCAGAGCCACGTCGATGAACTCCTGGTTGCGGGCGCCCACAGCGGCGCTGAACAGGCTCGTCTTCAGCATGGTGCGGCGCACGTCGGACTCCTCGGCGAACGTGTAGCCGACCTGCTTGGCCAGGGGCACCACAACGGCCTCACGGAATTTGCGGAACTCCTCGATAACCACCTCATCCTCGAAGCGGAGAAGGCCGTTAAGCACAGCCAGGCTTTGCAGAAGAGACTCAACCACGTTCGGCTCAGTGTCATTCTTCCACTCGTTCACAACGGTGAGGAGCTGCGACGTGCGCGTGTACGTGCCCGAGAGAGCGGTCAGGTCGCTCAGCAAGCCAACGCGATCCTCGACGGAGAGCTTGGACTTGTCGCCCTTCGCGCCCTCGGCCGCAAGCATGGCCAGATCCGAATCCGGGTACCTCACGCGGAAGATGCCGCTTTGGTCAGCGTTGACCTTATAGAAAGGACCGCTGCCAATCGAAACCTTCGTCGAGCGCTCCTTCAACACCGTGGAGTGGTCCACGCTGCCGTCATCCTTGCGAATGCCGAGCCAGACCGGGTAGATGGTCTCGTCCTCCTCGGGCTTCACGTCACCCGTAGACAAGTACCGGTGCTGGCTGACCTCGATTTCGGAGCTGCTCGCATGGTCGGCAACCGTGATGATCGGGTAGCCGACGTCGCGCGTCCACGAGTTCATGAAGCCCTTCACGTCCTTGCCGCTGACCTCCGAAAGGGCGTTCCACAGATCGTCCGTCGTCGTGTTAGCGTAGCTGTGGCGCTGCAGGTACTTCGAGATGCCCTTGATGAAGACGTCCTCGCCCAGGAATTGCGAAACCATGCGAATAATGCACGAGCCCTTCAGGTACGAGATGGCGTCGAAGATCTGCGCGACCTCATCGGCGCGGGCCACATCGACCTGAACAGGGTGCGAGCTGCGCAGACCATCAAGGCGCAGACAGCCCTGGTAGCTGTCGACGACATAAGTCTCCCAGACCTTCCACTCGGGGAAGAAGTGGTTGCACGAGTACCAGGACATCCAGGTCGCGAAGCCCTCGTTCAGCCACAGGCCATCCCACCACTCCATGGTGACGAGATTCCCGAACCACTGGTGCGCGAGCTCGTGCTGGACGACCTCGGCCACGCGCGTCTTCGTCGCGGCCGAGTCCTTGCCCTCCGTGTAGAAGATGTCCACGAGGCGGTAAGTGATGAGTCCCCAGTTCTCCATAGCACCGGCGGAAAAGTCGTGGATACCGACCATGTCGCACTTGGGCAGCGGGTACTGGATACCGAAGCTTTCCTCGAAAAACGCAAGCGTGCGCGCAGCAAGGTCGGCCGAGAACTGGCAGCGATCTTCGAAGCCAGGCGTCGCATAGACGCGCACGGGCACGCGGAAGTGCTTCGACTCAACGTAGCGCAGGTCGCCAACAATGAACGCCACAAGGTACGTGCTCATCTTGGGCGTCGAGTTGAAGTGCGTAATCTGCTTCGACCCGTCGCCGATCGCTTCGACGGACTTCACGTCGCTGTTCGACAGCACCGTGAGGCTCTTGTCGGCGGCAATAGAGATGTCAAACGTCGCCTTCAGCGCCGGCTCGTCAAAGCAAGGGAACGCGCGGCGGCAGTCCGTGGCCTCCATCTGCGTCGTCGCCACGACCTGCTCCTTGCCGTTCTCGTCCTTGTGCACGCTACGGTAGAAGCCGCACAGCTTGTCGTTAAGCTCGCCGTCGAACTCGACGCGCAGCGTCGCCTTCGAGCCCTGCTGAACGGCGTCGGCAAACTCCCACGTAATGGCCTGCGCGTCCTCGTCGTACGACGACGCCTGCGCGGGCTTGCCGTTCAGCGCCGCGCTCTTGATCACGAGGTCCAGCACGTTCACGCTGACCTTGTTTGTCGTCTTTGCCACGTCGACGTCGATCTCAACGTGGCCCGTGTACTTGTACGTGGAGAGGTTCGGCTCCAGAAAGACGCGGTAGTGCTGCGGCACGACGTCCTGCGGAAGGACCTGACGCGCCGCCCTGGCGGTGTTCCCGGAGGCTGCTCCTGCGTGGGTAGAGCACATCTTTTTACTCCTTAAACTCGTGCCCACGATCCTTCGTGCTGCCGACTTTATATAGGGGAGCATTAGGTACGGCTTCGCCAGGATCAGGTCATGTTAACGTACCGACGGGGCTAGGGCTAGAATGCAGTCGACAACTTGTGCGGGTTTAGGAATTGGGTACACACGGGTCGTGCCGTTCATCTTGAGGAGCCGCTAATACACTCCGGGTCCCGCTCGAAAAATTAATAGCCGTGACGTATAGCTTCCATTATATATATACATATATGTATATTACGAGAATCTTGCCGAGGTCTATATTTTGGCCTTCAGGCACTTACGGGGTTATCTTTGCGATTATCGTCGCGGGCCGGCGCGAATCTGTGGTTGTGTTCGCGTTAGGGCACACGTGCATAAACTTTCACACGGCGCTTGTTTAGCTGGAGCCGCATGCTCGCTGGCGATAAGCGTGCTTGGAGCGCTGAAAACCTCGTACGATCCGAAGGAGCTTAACTAGAAAATGTATAATGGCCGCAGAAAGTCTGGCCTGACCAGCGGTTCACACAGCTTTTCATAAAGGCGGTAAAAATTCGTGTATTCGTTTATTTTGCCTTAGCAAAAATGTATACAGTATTCCACTTTAGAGTCACGCGCGAATCCAAGGTCAAGCCTGCCTCGGATAAAATACGGTCTTTGGCTTCCTCGAGAATGTCCCTCTTGTTCGCATTCGCCGCCTTCCAGTTACTGTAGCCTGACCCGGTTCCCAAAAGGCTCACGACGTCCTCTATGCGCACATCGTGCCTCACTAGCTCGAGAGGCTGATCAGGCCGCAGTTCACTCGCATCGTTGATAAACCGCTCCTCGCTCTCATACATGCTTCTTGGAAGGATCATGCCTTCATACATATCATTCAGCCTCTCTTGACCGGCATTATAGTAGCTGCCGCATTTCTCCTTGTTGAAATAAAAATCAGCAACAATTTCATCCACTTTGGGGTATCCCACAACGCGCGGAATATAATATGCCCACAGCGCCAGCGTACCACCAGGTTTGAGGACACGATGTGCCGCTTCCCAAAAGTCCGGATACGAGAACCAGTGCGCTGCCTCGGCGGCCGTGAGTAAGTCTACACTGTGCTCTTGGAACTGCGACGTTAATGTCTTGTCGTCGCCAACCACGAAATTGACGGTGGAGCTGGCGCCCGCGTTCCTGCATCCTTCCTCAATCATGTTCGCACCAGCATCGACACCAAATACCTTATTAGCAACAACCCGAGCTAAAGTTAGAGTTGCCTGGCCCGAGCCGCATCCTAAATCCACCGCAACAGAGACCTTTTCGTTGTCGCGCAGACCGACATAGTTCCGCAGGTGCTCGTAAAACGAGTCTGGATAGACGGGCCGATACTTCAGGTATTCTTTCGCTCTGTAGCTCGGCGTGGAAGAAGCAATCATGGCTTTTGCAGATCGAGTTGCAGCGGATAGGTCAGCGGCACCATGGAGCTCATCTATATAAACGCCTTTGTGAGTGAGGGCGCCTTGCGATGATGCTCTTCTGGTTGTCGGCAGCCACAGAATACAAACCTTATGCAATTGATCGCAGAATCACGGGCTTTCGCGGCGCGAAGGCTGCAGAAATCATTTATGGCTGCTGCCGCAAGCATAGAAACTTAGAAAGGCGGGTCAGAGGATGGCTGATCGATCACCGGGTCCAATATAGCATTAAAAGAAGTGTAGCTAAGAGTGTTGTATAACAGCAGAGGAGAATTCAGGTCCTGACGTCAGGCTCGTCCCTGCCAATGAACTCATTGAAGCCAAGGAATTGCGTGATCTCCTTGATGCGTGCGTCCAGGTACTCGGCAGCACTCAGCGAGTACTTGCTCTTGTCCTCCTCGTACTTCTCGAGGTACAGGCGAATCGTCGCACCCGAGGAGCCAGTGCCGCTAAGGCGCACGACGGTGCGCTCACCGCCGACAAACTTCACGTAAAGGCCCTGATGGTCGCTGACGGAGCCATCAAGGTCCGTGTAGCTGAAGTCGCCGGCCTCAGCCACTTCGAGGTTGCCGCCGTTCACGAGCTTCGAGCCCACGAACTTCGGGTCGGCAATGGCCTTGGCCAGCTTGTCGATGACCTTGCCGGCGCCCTCGCTACTGACCTGCTCGTAGTCGTAACGCGTGAAGAACGTGCGGCCGTACTCGTTCCAGAACTCGTGCTGAATGGTCTCGATGCTCGCGAGCTTGCCAGTCTCCTGCGATACACCAGCGATGATGTTCAGCCACGCACAGATCGCCCACAGCCCATCCTTCTCTCGCACGTGGTTCGAGCCCGTACCGAAGCTTTCTTCGCCGCAGATAGACAGCTTCTTGTCGTCAAAGAGCGCACAGAAAAACTTCCAGCCAGTGGGGACCTCGTAGCACTTCAGGCCCTGCTTCTCAGCGACGCGGTCAATGGCGCCCGACGTGGGCATGGAGCGCGCCAGGCCGTAAACACCCTGCTCGCGGAAGTACGGGATGTATTTGCGGGCGTAATGGGCAATGATGGCCACGGAGTCGCCGGGGCTCACAAACGTGCGCGCGCCGTAGATCATGTTGCGGTCGCCGTCGCCGTCGCTTGCGGCTCCAAACGGAATGTTTTCGCCATCCACACGGTCGACCAGTGTCTTCGCGTATGTCAGGTTCGGGTCCGGGTGCAGGCCGCCAAAGTCCGGCTTCGGCACGCAGTTCTGGATCGACGACTCGGGCAGGCCCAGTTCGTCAACAAAGATGGCCCGGCCGTAAGGGCCCGTCACGCCGTTCAGCGCGTCGAACAAGAGCTTGAACTGGCCCGTGTTAGCCTTGAGGAACTCGCGAATGAGCTTGAAGTCGAAGATCTCCTTCATGAATTGCACGTATGCCTGCGTCGTGGGCACGACCTCGACCTCGAGGCTACCGTCGTAGTACTTGCGCGAGCCGATGGTGTGCAGGTGAATATGCTCGCGCTGCTCGCTGCCGACCTTGTACTCGGTGAGCTTTGTGGAGTGCTCGTAGATCGTGTTCGTGACCGACTCGGGCGCCGGGCCGCCGTTGTCCATGTTGTACTTGATACCGAAGTCATTCTCGGGCCCGCCCGGATTGTGGCTTGCCGTGAGGATGATGCCGCCCGTGACCTTCGACTCACGGATGATGTGGCTGGCCGCCGGTGTCGAGAGAAGCGTGTTCTCGCCAACGAGCAGCTTGCGCACGCCGTTCCCGGCCGAGACCTGGGCGATGATGTCGATGGCCTGCGCACAGAAGTAGCGGCCGTCGCCACCGACGACGAGCGTCGCGTCCTGGGCGCCGCCGTCAGGAATCGCGTTCAGGATCGCCTGCACAAAGTTCTCCGTGTAGCCCGGCTGCTCGAAGACCTTTGTCTTCTTGCGCAGGCCCGAGGTCCCGGGCTTCTGGCCCTCAAATGGTTGTGTCTTCACAGAAACCGAGGGCATACTGAGTCTCCTGAACAGTTTGGCAAGTATGCTCGCAATGAGTGGTGCCTGACATGCTTAGGCACGCTCACCGTCCACTAAATGTTTAGCGGGTTAGGTTAGGCCGGCGAATGCGTGATATGCTGCGTGACGCGCGCATGCATAGCCAGAGGGGCAGAGGAGGGGCAGCAATGGGCATTGCGGCTGATGCAGGCGAGGTCTAGCGAGATGAGGTATTGTAAGCCGGTGGACAGCAGGGACGCGGAAAATTGGCGGCGATTGAAGTGATTGCGCAACGCAGAGCAGCTTGCATGTCAGTACGCGGCAGCCCGTATCTGGCCCAGCGTCCGCTCGCGAAATTAAGTGATGTTTATAGTAGTAGTAGGGCTTGGAGCTCGTCGAGTAATTGCGGGCCTCTAAGGCCATCAGAAAGGCTCTAAGGCCACCAGAAAAGACCACCAGAGCCTAAGGCCACTAGAGGCTAATGCCGGCAGAGCCTGATGCCGAATGCGCCGAGCACGAGCACATGCGAACTAATATTTCACGCGCCGAGCCGATCGGAATGCGCACGTAACGGGAGTGCGCACGTAACGGGCATGGCGAGCAGCACATATAGAAGCAGGAAGCCTGCACGTACGTAGTCGACCTAGAATTTTGGTGCTCTGGCTCTTTAACGCGGCAAATGTGGTTAGCGGTCACAGGCAAAGTCCGCGGTCCGCCGCTCGCACAGTCGGGCCTCTCGCTTACACTGGACGCGAATCTCGTAAATGAGCACTTCGGCATTGTGCCTGTTCTGCAGCTGATCCCGTCGCTTTCCTGCGCTTCTATCTATATACAATTTGTCTAGAAAAGTGGCGAAATATACTACAGCCAAACAGCAGTGAGGTGCCAGCCCTAGTGTGAGCTCGGCGATTGAGCGTCTATTTTTGCTGCGTGGGCGTTGGCGCTGGGGGTGGACGGCGCGTGCAAAGAGCCTACTCGGCCTTGGGCGCTGCTGTGCGCAATTGCAGGCCGTGCCACTTCGCGATCTCGTCGGCAAGGACCTCGTTCACAAGCCGGTGCTGCTTCACCACGGGAATGCCTCGGAACTCGGGCGAGACGACCTTGATGGCGAACATGGAGCCGCAGCCGCCGCTGATGTCTTCGACAAGCAGCTCTGTGGGCTTCAGCCGCGACTCGAGCATTGTGAAGATTTTGCTCTCGTAGTCGCCCGTCGGCGGCTTCAGCGAGAAGAAGCGCGCCGCGAGCGGCTGCTGGCGGGCCTTCAGCAGCGATCGGAACATATTCGGCCTATTAGCGGGTGGTTGATTGAAAAAGGAGCTTACTTAAAAATCCAGTTCGGCCGGACGGCGCGGCGGCGCGACGGGATTCCGCCACCGCAGTCGCGCGCGCGGCGCCAGCCAGGATCTGCGAGCAGCAGGGAATTTGGTGATTGCAGCTTTAAACTATTTCGTCGCTCTTTGTGATTGTGCGCAAGCCAAAACAAAACAAACAAGCAAGGGGGTGACCAGGCATGCTTAGCGTTAAATTAGAAGTACGGATATGTAGCTTATTCCGCGAGGAGCGACTCGCGCTTCTCGAGAATGCGCTGCTGGCGGCGTTCGCGGGCAGCCTTGTTGCGGGTGCGGCGGGCCTCCGCCTCGTCCTGCAGGCTCTTCTCACGCTGGGCCTGGGCCTTGGCCTTGATGATGTGCTCGATGACGGCACGCTTGTGCTTGAAGGTGTTACCCTTAGCCTCCTGGTAAAGGCCGTGGTACAGGTGCTTGTCAATCTTGCCCTGCTCACGGTACTTCCTCAGGACGCGGCGCAGCACACGCTGACGGCGCATCCACAGGACCTGCTGGGGCATACGGGCGTCGGCAGTACCCTTACGCTTACCGTAGCCAGTGTGGCGGCCGTTCTGGCGAGCCTCGTGGAAGGCCCGAGTGCGCCCCCGCGAGTGGCCCATCACAGGCTTGGCAATGATGAGGCCGTTCTTCGCGAGCTTGCGGATCTCCACACGGGAGTTCGCAAGACCGACCTGCGAAGACTCGTTAGGATCCAGCCAGATCTTGTTCTTGCCCACGCCGAGAACATCGGCCGCAAGGCGCTTCTGCAGTCTAAGGTTCGGCATTTCGTGAGAGGTGAAAAGTTGAAGGAGAAAGAGGTTTTCTTAAAGGGCCAGACAGTAAGCAGCCGTCCGCGCGAATCTGCGGTCATCCCGCGCGCTAGGGCACGAAACCTCCCAACGCGTGCCCTTACCGCGACCTGTCTGCGCGCAAGTGGGCGCTAGTCCACGTGCGCGGCGCCCTCGATTAGTGCCATTTCCGGCCGTACCCCGTAGCATTGTGATTAGTTTGTTAGTTAAGAGCCCTAAGCCCGGGCGGTTGGCGGCGCGCGGGCGGCGGCGGCAGCAGCTCTCGGATTGGCAACGTGCCTTATGCCCCACGGCTCGCGGCGCAGCTTCGTAGCACTTAAATTGTTCTAGTCCTTACTTGCTCTGTAGACCTCAATTCACGCGACCCGCCCCCGGCGGGGCCCATTCCTGCCGCGATTTACCCACCCGCACCCACACCGCTAACGACCCTGCTTTCATTTCCTAACCTGGACGGCGATTTTTCACCCAAATGGCAAAATCGCTGAGATCGAACAAGGTTCAAAAGAACAAGACGCTGAAGCGGCAGACGTCGTTCGGCGAGGTGGCTGAGGCCCGCGAGCGCCGCATTGCCGAGCGCCTGCACAATGCGGCGTACGAAAAGATTCTCGAGGCACAGCACGCGCCCGCAGGGCCGAGCGCCGGCGCTGATGCCGAGACGGCAATGGAGGTCGAGGTCGAGGCGCCCGTGGCGGAGAAGCCACGGTTCAAGGGCCTTGGCACGAACCTGAACAAGAAGCGGCGCGAGGAGCGCAAGGCGAAGAGCAAGCGCGGCTCGAAGAAGAAGAACCGGAAGTAGAGCGCCGGAAGTAGAGCGCCGGGCGTGACGCCGTGTCTGCCATCGCAGCCCCGTGCTGGCCCTTGAATTGTAGATATTTATTGTAACTATTTATTCCTACTGCCTAGCCGTCGGCCCGGCGCGCGGCCCGGCGCGCGGCCCTCAGCCACCTGTACTGCAGAACTCGGCGCCGCGCCCTGCGCCAACGCCAGTGCTGGCCCATGAGTCCTGAAACGAGCTCTGAATTATGGAGTCGCGCTGCGCGCAGCGCGTTGCCGTATAAGGTTTGCGCTGTCACGCCCGGCCTTCCCCCGCACGCGCCATGTCCACGCTGGGGAGGATGACAGAGCCGGCCGCGGCCGCCTCTCCTCTGCTGCCACCACCCCACCACACCACGTTCCGACGCGCTCATGCACAAGCGCCGATCGTCGCTTGTGTCCGGGTACGCAGAGGTCAATGAGCTGTCGGATCTCGAGGACAACCGGTTCGAGCTCGACAACCTGAATCTGCTGCACTCGCGGCACGCGAGCGCGAACGGCGACGACGACGCGGGCCTTGCAGATACTGATAAGCCGTTCGCCGACGGCGGCGACGAGCCCGCGCCGAAGCCGCGGCTCGTGTGGGGGGTCCAGGTGCGGGCCGTGATGTACGTGCTGCTGTGGTACGCGTTCAGCATCAGCCTGTCCGTGTACAACAAGTTCATGTTCTCGGCCGAGGGCCTGAACTTCCAGTTCCCCATCATCACGACGGCCGTCCACCAGCTCGTACAGGTCGTGCTCAGCCTGCTTGCGCTGCTCGTCATCCGCATACCCATCAATGCGGCGTCGTTCACGGACCGCGTGCGCGTGCTGCCCGCGGCCCTGGCCAGCGCCGCCGACATTGGCCTTGGCAACACAAGCCTGCTCGTAGTTACGCTCAGCTTCTACACGATGATTAAGTCTAGCGCGCTCGGTTTCGTGCTGCTGTTCAGCATCCTGTTCCGCCTCGAGTCGCCGAGCTGGCCCCTTGCAGCGAACATCAGCGTCATGACCATAGGCGTGTTCATGATGGTCGCCGGCGAGGCGCAGTTCAGCCTCCCGGGCTTCCTGCTCGTGCTCGGCGCGTCCTGCGCGTCCGGCCTGCGCTGGGCGCTCGTGAAGATCCTGCTCAACGCGGGTAACGCGCCCAACGCGCTGCCGCAGGCACAGGCCCGCGGCAAGGCGCACCCGCTGCAGACGATCCTTGCCATCTCGCCGGGCATGTTCGTCATCCTCGCCGTGCTCGGCGGTGCCATCGAGGGCTACGGGCCGTTCGTCGCCGCCGACCTCTGGACCAGCCGACCCGTGCCGCTCGCCATTCTGTATCTCATGCTGCCGGGCCTGCTCGCATTCTGCATGACATGGAGCGAGTTCGAGCTACTCAACGTCACGGGCCCGCTGTCGCTGGCCATTGCCGGTATCTGCAAGGAGGTCGCGACCATCTTCGTGTCCATCCTTGCGTTCCACGACCGCCTCTCCGTGGTTAATTGGATCGGTCTCGTCGTCACAACGGCCGCCATCGGTATGTACCACGTCCACAGGCTGCGCGCCGTGCCCACGCCCGAAAAGTAGCCCCGCCCCTGCGGCCTCACCCAAATCTGGCCTCTCCAAAACGCGCCAAATCCAAACTAACGGTCACGGCGCCGACTATTTATAGAACATCTTTGCATCTAACAAAGTAGCTTAGTACACCTGCTTCTATAGAAGGCCGCACGGCCGATACGAGCTGCAGCGCTGCAGGCCCGCACGTCACGTAATGCGGCGCGCGCGTTACGTGGCGCCCAATTTGGCGCTGCTACCAATGAAAACAGGCCTGTGTGCGGGCCGAACGAAACCGCCATGGCTCTAAATTCACGATGCGCGTGCCCTGCACGACCCGGCACCGCCCGCCCCGCGGTGCTCGACTAATTAGAAGTGCACATGCAATGTTTATGTTATCGGCGCCGGCAAGGGTTCTGATTTTTATCATTGCACTACGTCACAACATAGCGGCAGTGCGTGATTAGCGGTTCAGACCCCGCTTACCGCGACGATGAGTCACGCGCGCGGTTTGCGGATCCGCAGCAACCGTGCTTGGCGTAGCCGGGCGCAGCCCGAGGCAGCGCGGTCCCCGGGCCACACCCGGCATCGAGCCGCTAGGGTTGCATAGCTCTGCGCCCATCATTGATCGCCCTCGCGGGGGCTGTCGCCTGCCCACCCGCGCGACCCCTCGTCGCGATAAGACTGGGGCAACGTCTTTGTTAGAAAGCGGATCTGACCGCTTTGGGTAGGGGTTTGACCCTGACTATCAATCAGCCTCCAGATTTTCGGTCCCAAAGTCTGGTTCGACTGTGAGGCACAAACAACGCGGCTTCGAACTCCGAGGGATTGTCTTTCAATGATGCTCACGCTTCCCCAGCAGTGGACGTGGCATGGGCCGCTATCGATTCCCATCCTGGCCGCCGTGGGCGTGCTCGTGACCGTCCTCGTTGGGGCGCTCCGACTGCGCGGCCAGCGCCAGCTCAGCAAGCGAGAGAAGGTGGTAAAGCCGCTGTTCCCACGAAACCGTGTGTTCCTCGTCGAGAAGAGCAGCGGCGCGGGCTGCGCGCGGCCCTGCGCCACGGGGCCGCTCTTCCAGTTCGACACGTCCGAAACGCACGAGAGCCTCGAGCTCGCCGACACCTTCCGCAGCTACGACGGCAATTCACACGCTGACAACGTTGCGCTCTTTGTGCCGGGCTACGAGCGCTACTATGAGCAAAACGGCGGACCGCGAGGCGACCTCTATGCGTCGGCGCCGGAACCGGCTCTGCAGGCGTGGAAGCAGCAGCAGCAACAGCAGCAACAACAGCTGCCCGGCCACCATCACCCCCACCAGCACCATCAGCAAGAACGTCCACACGAACAGCTGCAGTCGTATGCCGAGAACCAGACGTTGGATCAGCAGTTTTCGCACCCGCCACCGCCGCCGCCGCATGGCGTCGACGCGAGCTTCTTTGCGCGCGCCGGCTCGGATTTGCCCTATACGTACACGCGCGTTGTCGACTTTGGTGAAGACGATAGCGACTCGGGTGCTTCGCTGCCCTCGCACAACGTCGAGTCCCTCGAGCTCGCCGAGGCTATGCGCATGGACCCGGTAGCCGATGGCATGGACGGCATGCGCGGTATGCGGCAGCAGCATGCCGACCCATTTGCCTCGGTGCCTTATGTTTCTGGCGGTTCACTACGCCAGATCCCGCCCGACGCGGATCTCGGCCTCATGATGCCGTTCGACCGATCCCTCGAGCCCTTAGACCCAACATTCGCCCTCGAGGGAACGGAACCGCGTAGTCTTCTTTCGGAGGGTCTGCGCGCGCCGCAGCACGACGAGCAGGACCCACAGGGCCCACAGGGCTCGCAGGGCCCACAGCACAAGCGGGACTTCCTCATCGACCCAGGTCACTTGCTTTACAACCCGTCGATGCCGCTGCCGCTCTCGAACCCGTCATACTCCGTTAGTGAATACACGAGCCACGACGCAGCCGAGCAAGACGCCGGTGAGGGCCTTGGCTTCAGCCACTTGAGTGTCTCTGAGGCCAGTCAGTTCTACTATACCCCGCCGCAGAAAGCACAGGGCGGGCAATACCTGAACGCGTCCGAACGCGCGGCGATTCTTCCTGTGGCCGCAGCGCCGCACGCGAAACGCCGCGCATCACTAGCAACGGGCGCTCAGACTTCGAAGATGGACAGGCCCGCACCGCGACGAAGACAGTTCAACCTGCCTGAGGGCATGGACACAGACTTCCCGGTCGTGGCGGCGGGGCTTGCCCGCTCATTTCCTAACGATCCATTGCCCGGCTCGCAGCCGCCGTCTTTGACGGCGCATCTCAGCGATGCCGAAGTTGCATCGTCAGTGGGCTCAAATGGCGTGTCTCCGAAGTCCCCGAAAGAGACGGATGGGTCTGGAGACGACAGCGGCGCTCGCTACCGCTGCCCGCACTGCGACACGACGTTCCGCATCAGAGGCTACCTCACGCGGCACATCAAGAAGCACGCGGACGTGATGATGTATAACTGCCCGTTCTTCAATGCAGATGACGAGCATCGGTGCCACGCCACGGGTGGGTTCTCGCGCCGCGACACATACAAGACGCACCTCAAGGCACGACATTTCCTCTACCCGCGAGGCACGGGGCGCAAAGACCGGTACCGCATGCCGGGTAACTGCTCAGGCTGCGGCGAGCGCTTCAACAACAATGAGGAGTGGATCGAGACACATATCCAGACGGGTCTCTGCTCGGGCAAGGTGTTTGGTGCGGCTGGCGACAGCGTGCTCGGCGATGCCGCGGGCGCAAGCGCGCTGCACGGTGAGCTCAGTACCGATAGCTCGCCAGCCTCAGAGCAGGGCGGCGACGCGCACAGCGACACTCACAGCGATGGCTACGCGCCCGAAGCGAGACCTTATCAGCAAGATTTCCAGAGGCACAATATGCTGGTAACGCATGTGCAGTGAACACGGCACCATCTGAGCCCCTTCTTTACGACCACGTACGACAGTTTATACTTAATATTTATCTACCTATCTATTCGCCCTATCTATTTATACGAACGCCAGGGGCATCCATGCCTGGCAAAGAGCATTTGCGGCATTTGTGGCGCCGGCAACGCGCTTTCGTGTAATGCCAGCGCCCGTCGTCACCGGCCCTGCCGTGAGCAGCGCGCCCTCGAGGCATTGTGTCTACCCTAACCTGCGAAGTTTCGCAGCGTTTTTAAGCGCGCGAGGACCTCGCGAACCTCTCTTCTTCTTCTTTCGTTGGCGAGATCAGAAGGACTGCATTCAAAGCTACGTCGGAAGCCCTTTGGGCTTCTCCTGCACGCTTTGGGGAAAGTCTCCGGTTGAGGTCCAAGCAGAAATGTATCTCCGGGTGCTGGAGATAGCCCAGTGCGTCCTCGGGCGGCGCTCCTTGTCTTTGCCTTTAGCTCTCTCTCGGGAGGGCACCGGCTCGTAAGGCCTGCTTCGGCAGTTTTCGTGTGAAAAGGGGAGTCGTACCTCTACGGTCGCTGGGCTTTGGCCTCTTAACGATGACAGCTGGCCTGTCAAATGATAGACATGCAAATCTTCTCACCTTCGCGGAGGTGGAGAAAACTCGATGGAGCTTACTTTTCTGATCTCGCCCACCATTTTAACTATCTGTTAGTGGCTCGCTGAGTCGGCTGGGCATGGTCGAACATGCCAGATAGGTTTTTCTTGTTTTTGTCGTTAGCTTTAGCGCGGATGACATGATGATATCCTTTAATAGAGTCAAGCTCAGAGGTCAAAAGGCCGTTGCTGATACTCAGGAAATATCTGATCACCGAAGTAAGTATTTTAGTAGTAAGACGAGCTACGTATAACTAACTGTGCGCCGCAGTAACGCCATTGGGCTCTGCTTTCTTTTGTTTTTGGTTGCTAACCTTTGCCCGACAAAAACCGCAAATCAACGGGTCAGGCTACTACTGGTCAAGGATAAATTGCACAATGGGTTATGGAGGAGAAGACATACATAATAGAAAGGAGTCGTATAGAGTTGCGAGTCAACGCGAGTAGGGCTCAACTCAGGCGAACCTCTGTGGCGGCAGCTGCTGCTGCTGCGGTGTGGGAGGCTGCTGCTGCGGCTCTACATGAGACGGGCCAACGCCGTGCTGCGGCGGCCCCAGCGGGGGCTGCGGTGGCTGCGGTGGCTGCGGCGGCTGCGGTGGCTGCTGCTGTTGCTGTTGTTGCTGCTGTTGCTGCTGCTGCTGTTGTTGTTGCTGCTGCTGCTGCTGGAACAGATGCGCGTAGTCTGACTGCGACAGCATGCCCTCCTGCTGCTGTTTCAACGCGAGCAAGGTTGCCGTGTCGAGCTGGCCCAGCTGCTGCGTGCCCATCTGCCCCTGCAGCTGGCTCGCGAGCTGCGCATTCAGGTGGCCGCCCATGCCGGCCGGCAGCGGTGAGAAGCCCTGGAACCCGCCGTAATGTGGCGGCATGACCTTGTAGCCCGGGCCGGCCAGCTGTTGCAGGTGCGGCGGCAGGCCCGAGACGGCCATCGCCTGCGCGGCCTGCGCCGACTGGAGGGCCTGCGCGGCCTGCGCTGCGGCGTGGTTTACGCTGTTCGGTGACTGCGTCCCGTTCTGGCGTGCGGCGGCGCTGTTCGCCTGCGCAACCTGTGCGGCCTGGACCTCGGCGGCCTGCGCCTGCGCATGCGCGTGAGCGGCCTGCGCCTGAGCAGCCTGCGCCTGCGCTTGAGCTGCAGCTTGGACCTGGGCGTGGTGGGCGCCCATGCTCGGGTCCGGCGTGGGCCCCGACGACGGCGGCGTTGAGCCGGAGCCCTCGGGCGCGTCTTGGCGGGCCGAGCCCTCCTCGAGGTCTACGGGTGCGTCCGGCGCATTGAGGCACGCCTGGATGAGGTTCTTGCCCTCGCTCTGCGTGACGAGGGGCTGCAGCTTCGGCGTCGTGAACGTGTACACGAGGCCCGTTTCGGAGACTACGAGCAGCAGAATCTGCGTGCCCGTTAGCACGGACAGCTCCCACGCCTTCTTCATGATGCCGTGCTTGCGCTTCGAGAACGTAATATGCCGACGCGCCTTGTTCTGGATGAACTTAATCTCGATTTTGCGGCGCTCGCGCGGCGTCTTGCCGCCGCCGGCGCCTGCGCCGCGCTTTTCGTCGTCATCGTCGTCGTAGGCGTCGCCGTCGCCGTCGCCGTAGACCTCCTCGGCCTCGCGGTCGTCCTCGCCGTATGCGGGCGGGCTCTCGCGCTCCAGGTCCTGCTCGCCCTCCGAGTCGACTTCATGGTCGTCCTGTACCTTGCCAAAGGTGCCCATGGCCCGGCTTCCCTGTGCTTTCGCTTTAGTGCCCGGCATTGCTCACTGCCAAAAAGGGTTAATGGCAGTAACCAAGACGAGATAGTTGCGAAGTGACACAAACAACGAAAACACTCTGCTGAGTAACTGGGCTGGGGCACGCGGCGGTTAGGGTGACCCCTACTAATTACGGCTTGAAAGCTGGCGCAATGAAGCATTAGGGTTCATTTATTCGCGCTGAAGGCTCACGCCGCCGCCGCGCAGTTGCGTCAATGTCGGCCGCCACTTGGCAACAATTAGTGTTGGACGGTCAAACTAATGCAGTGGGCTCCGTAGCTGAGACCCCTTTATGTTACATGCCGGCATTTAAAGTAGTATTCACGCGAAACGCTGCACTATGACGCAGGAGGCCCATAATCGATGAAAGGAGGCGCCGCGCCCACGCCGCAACTGGCCGTCTCTCCCCAGCGGCCTAATTACATGAGGACTAGGAGTGCGATATTGCGGCCCTGTGCACTCTTTCCCGAAACTCATCGGCCTCGCCAGAAGCGGCGAAGCTATATCCTTTTGGCAAATGGGGCTTTAGGGTGCCTGCTCAAACGGGGGGGTCATGGTTGAATTGGGCAAGTGCCATCTCCCGCTGACACACACCCCACATCCCGAGCGCACCTGGGCTCGGGTTCGAGCCCGACTGGTATAAAGTGATAGCGTGTTGACATGTTTCGAATGCACCTTCGGCGAACTTTGCATCTAAAAAGCTTTTCTTACGAAGAATTCAGGCCACCCAGTACGTAACATATTTAAGACTGCAAGAATTAGACAGGTGCGCGCGTTCGTTAAGCCGGCTGAGGCGCGCGCAAAAGCATGCATAGCCGTGACCCTGGCACGTGAGAGCCCGTGAGAGTACTAGGGCAGGGGTTCGTTCCCCTAGGTGGCAGGCAGCCTGCTGCTGATGATCAGCCGCATGTTGGGAAGTCTGATTAGCAGGGTTCCTGCGAGGGCCCGGACCCAGCTGCCTACCCATGAAGCAGAGGTCCCACATCCACCGCGTGAATTAACTCGCTGAAATAGCAAACGAACGTCAATGCTCAGCCCAAGAGGGTGCCTGACATGCCATTCGCCATTGACTGCCGGGCGTCGCCGGTAAGCCGCGGGCGAGGCCACGAGTGCGCAGTTGGCTGCCCCCGCTATGGGTTTGTTTACATGCATTACATAATATAATACTGATGAACGCTCGGTTCGCATTTATGCACACACACCCTTTTCCTTTTCCTCCTCTTCCCTGCACCGAAGCTGCTCCGATCGAAAGCATTGAAATGAATCCGGCGACGCTGAAGAAGGCCGAGCTGATTGAGCTGGCGCAGCTGCTGAACCTCAAATTTGTGGTCACGTTCCGCAAGGACCAGATCGAGTCCATCATCCGCGACCACCTTCTCAGCCACCGCGAGGACGTGTCCCGCGACAAGCGCCTGCAATTGTTCACGATTCCGCCGCGCGTACCGGGCACGAGGATGCCCAATGGCTCGGACGGCAGCCCGCGCGCGTCGCATCGCGCAAGCCGCACCGTCGCGGCCGCAGAAGACTCTGAGGCAGCGTCGCTCAACGACGAGGACGCAGCCCCGAACAAGGTGAAGCAGCGCGTTGACGCTGGCGTCGCGCACGTGAAGGAGACACTCGCGGTCTACCAGGACAAGACGCAGGAGGCGGTCAGCTCATGGTTCTCGGGTGTGCAGCACCATCTATCGACGGTCGCCGCCACGAACGTGCTGCTAGTGCTTGCCGAGTACACGCACCTTATCTACACGGAGTTCCCAGGCAAGCTTTTCGGCACTTGGCACTACGGGCTGATGGCATCATTCGACAGCCTGAAGCTTGCCCTCCTGCACTTCACGGGTATTCTCATCCTCGTGCCCCTGGTCCTCACGTTCGTGCTGAACTTCACAAAGATGGACTCCATACGACGCAGGAAGCATGCGTACCTCGTGGACCCGATTCTGTTCGGCGTCACGCGGTTCTACATCGCCGTTATCCTCTTTGTTACGAACTATGCGCAGCTGCGGCGCTACGCCATTCTCGCCGGAGCGTCGGGCCTCTCCTCGGCGATCATCGGTGTGTACGCTTCCATCCTGCAGACGTCCTGAGCGGCCGGCGTGCCGCACCGAATCTTTGATTGTATTTTAATAACCCGTCTATATCCTTGTATTGTTGAATTTGTTTTTATCGGCAAGGCGCGCGAGCCCAGCCTATGGCCCTGCTTTCCGCGTGCAAGCAAGGCGCTGCTGCACCCAGGACGCATAGTACAATGGCAAGGACAATGGCGGCCGGCTGCGGAAACAAAAAAGAAAATAGCTGTTACTGCGAAGACCCTGAGCACACTCTCTCCCTTTAGGTTTCGGGCCTAAGCGCGGGCCTGCCTGAGAAGGCCAGCTTCACAAGGCCAGTTTCTGCGTCCATTTCTTTTCATCAGTCTTTTGTTGTATTTCGGCTATGGCTATTACCGACCAGCGGCCGAGGCATTCGTAGCAAAAGGTTTGCTTTCAAATGTATTTGCTATTTACCTATTTAGGGGCCTCCTTGTAAGAGACAGCAGCCTCCTCATCCATGGCCGTGATGATGGTGACCAGCAGGTCCTTGCCGTCATCGAAGTCGGACTGGATCTTCTCGCCCAGCTCGCCGTCAGGAATCTTGACGTCGTCCTTCGTGTTGCCGTCACCGGTCATCAGCGACAGGAAGCCGTCGTCAATGTCGATGAGCTGGTACTCCGTGCGCTGCACGTTAGGGACGTCCATGTTGTGGGTCGAGGGAGACAGGTCCTCGAGCTTCTTGCCCGTGAAGATGTCAATGGCGACCAGGTGGACCTTGGCGTGACCGTGCTTGCCCGTCTTCGACGTGGACATGTCGACGATCTTGCAGGGGCGGCCCTTGATCACGACGTGGCCGTTCTTGCGCAGAGCAGAGCACTGCATCGGGAACGTCGTGGAGGCGCCGGCATTGGCGGTCTCGAATGTGTGGTCCTCGTCAGCCATATTGTCTACGGTTCGGTGTGGTGAGAAGGAAGGGTTGAAAGTGTGCGCCTAACTAGGGTGGGGGTGAGAAGTTTTTTTTTTGTTTGAGTGGTGCATGCCCTATTATGTAATCTGGGTTTCCGCAATGTTCGTTGCACATTCGCGGCACTGGGATTTGTCGACGCTTACTTTGGCGCCCGCGACGGCCCGTTGCTGCAGGCGGTTAGCCGCTGCGTACGCACGGCGCCGATGGCGTTCAGCCGCCGCGTAGTAGCGCGCCGGGCTCCGGTTACGCGTTTATATAGCATTAAACTAGTTGGTATTGCCAGTGCTGCTCAATTGAAACGTCTTTGTCGGCTTGCCGTATGGACGACAAAGCTGAAAGTGCCTGCCTCGAGACCGTGCGCTCCTCTTGCTTGCCTCTGAGGGTGCCGCACGTTCATATGTCTATGGCCTCATATTAATCTCTAATTGATGCTTGGGCCGCTGCGTAAACATGACAGAACTAGTAGAAGGGCGGTACGCGCAGAGTCATGTTCAGCCAGCAATCATTCTGGCCGTGCACAATTGCACGACGAATTGTGCACGACGGCAGTGATATGAGCGAGTGCGTCACCTTGTCGAGGCCCAACTAAATCGAACTCGAACTGCAGCACTTAAACAACCTTTAAACTGCTGGCATGGATCATTTACATGGATCACATGGACGAGGCCAAGCGGCGTTAGCTGACGAGAAGATGGCTCCTTATCGGGCCGGAGGGGAGGAAAGAACGGGGCCGACCCGCATAAATAATTCGAACCGATAGCAATAAGCTCTACGCTGTTACGAGCCCATTATGGTGGCTTAGAAAAATTATACGAATCTAAAAGGTGGTGAGGACCCGGCTTCCGGTTTACGCCCCGCTGTCGCGCTTGCGTGGGTTTCGTTCTCGTGTGGCAGGGCATACGCGTTTAAATAAGCATGCACAACTTGTTGACCCAGCACGAAAGCATGGATTTGAGCGAGCGGTTAGCGTCGGTGTACTTCACGCCAGAAAGCCAGGGCGCGCTTCCTGGACAGAACAGCCACACACAGCAGCAGCATGCAGACCGAATTGCGGAGTTCCGGGAGAACATGCCGACCTCCGGCATCACGTTGTTTTCGCACCGGTCGGCCCCGAACGGGTTCAAAGTGGCCGTGGCCCTGAGCGAGCTCGGCATCGAGTATCGCACAATATACATAGACCTGAACAAGCACGAGGAGCGGTCACCAGGCTACGTCGAGCTGAACCCGAACGCGCGCGTGCCGACGATTGTGGACCACGATAACGGCGACTTCGCCCTATGGGAGAGTGGCGCCATTCTGCAGTACCTCTGCAACCGGCCGCAGACGCGGGCGCAGGCGCCAGAGCTGGCCCGGCAGCTGCTGGGCGGCGACAGCATTCAGCAGCAGGCGCAGGTCAGCGCGTGGCTCTACTTCCAGGCCAGCGGCCACGCGCCCATCATTGGCCACGCGCTGCAGTTCCGGTTTGTTGAGGCGAACATGCCCAGCAACGGCATCTACGTCGTGGCCGAGCGCTTTGTGGCCGAGGCACGCCGCGTCTGCGGCGTCCTCGAGGTCACGTTGGCCGAGCGCCGCGAGCAGCTGTCCGAGGACATGTCCGACGTCGAGGAGTTTTTGCAAAGACCCGTGTGGCTTGTTGGCGACGACATGACGCTGGCCGATCTGTCGTTTGTGCCGTGGAACCAGGTCCTCGACAAGATCGGCATCGACCTGAAGGGCGACTTCCCCGAAATGTACAACTGGACGCAGGTGCTACTACGGCGGCCGCGCGTACAAGCAGCCCTTGGCGCACGACGAGAAGGCTGCAGATAAAATGATAAAATGTTTAATGGTATGGCTTTTTCTAATCGAGTAATGAATGCAAAGGATGCGCGGCGGGAGCCAATGCTGAAGCGGCATGGTAATTGAGGGCTTCGGCGGCCAGGCCCGCAGATTACAGGGCGCCTGCGTACTGCCCAAATGTTCCCCCAATTAACAGAGTACCCAGTGCACTATGCGCGTCCGAATTTTGCTCGGCCCTGCATTTAATGCGTGCCGCCGCATCATCGGAGGAGGATCATGGTGCGGCATATTAGGTCCCAGTTGGTCTTAGGGGCCATAGACGTAGTCAATTGAGATACTTCGCTACGCGTACCTCAATTGCCATAATTTGATAGTTAGGATCCATAGCGCGCTGCGCAATGCGGGCCTCGAACATTTCGACGACCTTGATCCCCCGCCTGTTTACTTTCATGCTCCATGAGTCAGCACTGCATGCACGACGCGCATGGCCCCCCCACCCATCTACGCACATCCCATCTACGCCAGTATCCCTATCCCCGGCGACCCTGTCCCGCGAGTGTCCATCTGATCTGCGCTGATAAGGTACGTCGGCCGACCGGATGCCACCGGACTTCGAAGATGGGCCTCGATTGTTCCGGCTGCCCCGCACCGACAAGTTCCGCGTCAGCCTGTGCCGCCTCGAGGACGAGGCGTGGCACGACCAGGGCCTGGGTCTCGCGTCGTGCGAGCGACGCGACAAGGACGGCAATACTTGGCTCACCGTCGAGAGCGAGAAGCGGCCGAGCGAGGTGCTTATGCGCTGCGCCGTGCGCGCACCGCTGTCCTTCCGCAAGCAGGACACGCTCCTGTTCTGCGCCGCGCCGAAGGATCACGTCGAGCTGCCCGACACGAGCACGGGAAAACCGCTCCACGACGGCAACGGCATCGTGCGCCTCGCCATCTGCTTCCAGGAGCTGGCCGGTTGCGCCACGGTCTGTGACTTCCTCATCTGCGCGGCGCAGGCGTGGACGCCGGGCGTGACCGTGGCCGTGCAGTACGCGGGCAGCGACGGCGGCGCTGACGTCGACCTCGAGCTCGTGGCCCAGCCGCCGCCGCTGCCGCCGCTGCCGACGCTCGAAAATGCGGAGAGCGTCGTGAAGACCGTGGCGCAGGCGCTGCGCATGCCGCTGGGGCGCGAGTTTCTCGGCATCTACCTCGACCAAGTTGGCTACCTCGACCACATGCACGACTTGTTCACGGAGATGGAGCGCTCCGATAGCGGTGTGGGGGCAATTGAGCGCATCCGCACGCTATGGGCCCTGTCCGAGACCATGAAGCAGTACTTCCTCGTTGGAGACGGCTTCCTCATTGACAGCATGGTCCAGTCGGACCAGTTCGTGAAGGTCATCGGCATCCTCGAGTACGACCGCGCCTTCGGCAGCCGCAAGGCGAACTTTCGCGACTACTACTGCAACCACACAGAGCTGAAGCAGGTCGTCGCGATCAGCAACATGCCCGTGCTCGAGAAAATCCGCCGCACGTTCCGGCTACAACTCATGCGCGATATCCTTGTTCGCAGCGCTGACGACTTCCCCTTCCAGATCCTGAAGACGCTTATCTACATCAACCAGGTAGACATCATCGACAGCCTGCAAAACTCCACGACGTTTTGCGACGATCTGTTTGGGCTGTTCGAAGACTGCGACGACACTTTGAACGACGACTCTATGGACGATGAACCGGTTGAGCCGGTCGAGCGTTTGGCGCAGCAGACGAGGAAGGAGCTGCGGCAGCAGGGCCTCAAGTTCATCAACGAGGTCGTCAAGATCTCAAAGACGTTCTCGATGCCGCAGATGCGCGTCCTTTACGAGAACCTGACCGACTACGGTCTGTTTGAGATCTTAAACTACGCCATGGCGCCGGACCAGCCGCTCGAGCCGAAGATTCTCGTGCTCGAGTCGCTTGGGGCGCTGCTGGAATTCGACCCGCAGCTCGCCGCGCGCCACTTCATACCCACGGTCGAGACACTAACACGAGTCGTTTGCGAGGCGCATGCGCGCGGCCGGCACGAGCCGCACTTGAGCGTGGGCATGGTTAGCGCCATGCAAATCCAGGCCTGCGAGCTGCTGAAGAAGCTCATGGCCGAAGAACCCAAACTCACGGCAGACACATTCTTCAAGCAAGTGGCTCGGCACCTTGCCGACGAGAAGGACAGTATATCGGCCGAAAGCGTCGAGCAGATCCTTGACCTCGTGTCCTATTCGTACCTACGCGTGCCGGCGCAAACTATGCGACTCATCATAGAGCATAGGCTGTGGCGGCGGCTCGCAAGCACGCACGTCATTCACATGGCCGGCGGCCGCGACGACATGCTTGACAGCGGCGTGTTCATGGCAATGACGCGCGCCATCCACAACGCCATGCAGCCAGCTATCCTTGACGAATCCGAGGACCTCGTGGAGCAGTCTACGCAGCTCATTGAAACAAACCTCATTGCCAAGGTTCTTGACCTGCTGACCGCTCTGGGCAACGTGAACGGCATGGTGCACTCGAGTTGCTTGAGCCTGCTAAACCTCATTACTGAGGGCTACCTGCGCGGCGAACCGCAGTTCAGCGTCGTGGCCCACTGGATCGCGGCCGAGAGGCGCGAGGTTGCACTGCGGCTGCACAAGACACTACCTCATCTCGCAGAGATGCTCCAGCTCGTTGACGCGGGCGATGCGACGCCGAAGCTCGGGAGCAGCGACCCTCAACAAACGGCGCCGGTGCTACTAGTGGCGAGACAGCGGCCTGCGAACCGCAAGAGGTCGACGAGCAGCGAGCTGCTGCCGACGCCGAAGCCGCAGCGCCCGCGAGTCGTCGTCCCCAGCGCGCTGCACCAGCCTCAGCACGGGCCAATTGACGAGGTCGACTCGGAGGCGAAGCCGGTGCCGACTTCAGGCCTCGGCCAGCGGCACACTGCCGAGCAGGGCCGCTTTGACCTCGCCGACGTTTCTGGCGCTGATGACAAGCCCCTGGCCGACGGCCTTGGCGAGCTCCTTAGCAAAGGCGACGAGCTCGGGTTCGATTACCTTGACCAGGGCCCGCTCGCGTCGCCAACGTCGCCGACGGCCGAGAATAGCTCGTACTGGAGCCACGCGCCCGCGACGGGCGCCGCGAAGCGCCGCGCCCTGCTCCTGCACGGCGCCGCGCCGGGCGGCCCCGCCGAAGAGGCCGACCTCGTCTAGACGCGCGTGCTTATTTATTGTTTGGCCGAGCTATATTTTTATTTATTGTATGTGTACGCTTCTTATCGTTACTTCTTATCGTAGCCGGCGTCGTAGCCTGCGTCGCGCGCTGCATAGAAGGGTGTGGGGGTGTGGGGGCGAGGGGGGCACGACGGTGCGAATGTGGCCCGCAACGAGCACGGCACTGCGCGACTCAACAAGTCAGCAAAACCTGTTGAGGACCCGACAATTGATGTGACGCAGTGCTGCAGTCTGTATGCGGCGGCGCCTAAGCGAGCCCACGACGGCTCACCGCGGCCCGGCACTACGCCATACGCACAGGGCGACGCGTAGGCACGAGCCCAGGTCGCAACCAGCCAGCACGCAACGGAGGCCTTCCGGAACCGCTTATCACGCCTGCGATGAGCTTGAGTATTGCGCAGTCGCAGAAGAAGCTGCTGGCGCTGCAGCGGGAGGGCGAGAACAAGCTGTGTTTCGAATGCAAGGCCGTGAACCCACAGTGGGCGAGCCCGAAGCATGGCATCTTCATCTGTCTTGAGTGCGCAGGCACGCACCGCAGCCTGGGCGTGCACATCTCGTTCGTGCGCAGCGTGACTATGGACCAGTTCAAGCCGGAGGAGCTGAAGCTCATGGAGATCGGCGGGAACGAGCGCGCGCGCGTCTACTTCGAGGACAACGGCATTGACAGCAGCGTTTCGATCAAGGACAAATACAACTCGACCGTGGCCGAGGACTACCGCGAGCTGCTCTCGGCCGAAGCGCGCGGCGAGCCGTGGACGCGCCGCGACCGGCCCGTGCACATTCCGCACACGGACGACGCGGCCGCGAAGGACGAGTCGTCTGCCGCAATCAAGCAGTTCCAGAAACCGGCGCCGCAGTCGCAGGACCCGTCGCTGAATGATCTGGCCGCTGACGCGCTTGGCGCCCTCACGAGCGGCTGGGGCTGGTTCTCGCAGACAGTCTCGCAGTCCGTGGCCGAGACGACGGAGAACTACATCCGCCCAGGCATGCGCCAGTTCGCCGACAGCGATCTCGGCGGCAACGCGCGCAAGGCCATGGAGCAGTTCGGCCGCCGTGCGAAGGAGGCCGGCGCGTACGGCGCCGAGCAGCTGAACCATGCCATCGAGAACCTGGGTCTTGAGGAGCAGCAGCGCCAGGATTCCGAGTTCGCGCAGCTGTTCGAGGGCTGGAAGCCGCGGGACAGGGCACAGGCCGGCGAGGCTGACGCCGACGCCGCGGCTCCCGCACAGACCGCGGCTGACACGCAGGCGCGCCTAGCGAAGACGGGCAAGAGCGACGCAACGAACGCACAGACTAATGAGTTGGAGCACACAAATGCAATGGGCGCTCCGCACGAGCCCACGAGCGGGCCGGCGTCGAGCGCGCCTTCCTCCACCAAGAAGAACGACTAGGAACCATGAGCATAGAAGAGTGACGGCGCGGACGATAAAGCCGGCCAGTACATCGAACAACGTACTTAGAAAACGCGGCTTGGCTTTACAGATTAGGTTTTGCAGGTGTACTTAGCGCCGTTTACGATCAGCAACGATGTAGCGCATGTTTAGCCGAGCTACGCAGCGCTCGTAACGGGCCCAGCATAGTGACTACTAAGTGTTCCCCAACCAGTTTACTTTTAGTTTTCGTTTTAGTTTTCATTGTTGTTTTTTATTTCATTCTTTTTCAGAACATTGCTAAGGAACGCTGGCGACGGCGAGGGTGATGGCCACGGCGGCGGCGGCGGCGGCGCGCGAGCCGCGCCTGCGCTGACGCGCACGTGACAGACGCGCTCGAAAATACGCATTACCCGCGATCAGAAAGACGCACTGGGACCGCCTCGCTTTAAACGGTTGCAGAGCAGGGCCCGGGTGGCGGTCTTGGCGAATGGTGTTTAGCGACCGCAAGTTCATTGTTGTGCGCGGCCCCGACGGCACGCCGGCGAAGTACGAGGCGCTTGAGGCGCTCATCACGGCGCACGGCGGCGAGATCGTGCACTGGGACGAGCGCACGGACCTGTCCGTGTCGCCAAAGCTCATTGTTGTGGCGAAGTCAATGGACTACGACCGTGCCGAGGAGATGAAGCGCCTCATGGTCCCGACCGTCGTCGACGCGTGGGTGCACGCGTGCATCCAGGAGGGCAAGATCGTGCCCATGCGGCCGTACTCGCCCGACCCGCGCAACTTTATGCGCGAGGTCATGGCCTGCTTCTCGCGCCTGAGCGCGGGCGACACGGACGTGTTCAAGGCGGGCCTGCGCGCCAGCGGCGGCGACTTCACCGAGCAGGTCACGCGCTACACGTCGCACGTCGTCGCGACGAGCCTCGACACCGACGAGTGCCAGCTCGTCCTGCAGAGCCGCGTGAACAACCCGGACCTGCAGATCAAGCTCGTGCGGCCCGAGTGGATCGATGACTGCATGAAGCTCTGCTGCAAGGTCGACGACGCGCCCTACGAGCTCGACGGCGACGGCAACGACCAGCGCCAGCAGCAACAGAGCTCCTCAACGCAGGACCTCACGGGCACGTTTCCCGTCACGGATACGCCGCGGCTCGCCGTGCAGCAGTCCGTGCGCGAGTCCCTGGGGTCGAACATCCTTGAGGGCCGCCGCGTGTTTCTGGGCGAGGACCTCGCCCTCAGCGACAAGGTCGAAAAGACGGTGCGGTTTCTCATTGAGACAAACGGCGGCTCCGTCGAGACGAATCTTGCGAACGCGCAGGTCTATCTTGGCAAGTGGCGCGAGGGCGAGCAGTACCTGCAGGTGTGCAAGCAGAAGGGCGTCATCATCGGCAACATTACGTGGCTCTACTGGATCATGATCCACCAAAAGTTCGAGCTCCCGACGCGCCATCTCCTCCACTACCCAGAGGTCAAGAACGGCATGCAGAGCATGCGCGGACTTGTCATTGGCGTGTCGAACTACACGGGCGACGCGCGCGCGTACCTGCAGTCCCTGATTCTGTCGCTGGGGGCCAAGTACACGGGAAAGCTTGCCGAACGGCACACAACGCATCTAATTACGGCGTACGAATCCGGCGCGAAGTTCAGTGCCGCTAAAAAGTGGGGCATCCCCGTCGTGAACCACCTGTGGCTCGAGGAGACATACGCGAACTGGAATCGCCAGGACGAGAGCCAGCGCCGCTTCACCTATTTCCCCAAGAAAATCGCAATGTCGACATTGATCGGCAACAAGCAGCTCATTCCGAGCGTGCTCATGAAGTTTGCGAAGCCGGAAGAGCTCAGGGTCGAGAGAGAACCTCGTCCGAAACGGCACGCGAAGCAAAAGGCCGACGACTGGCTACACGACGCCATGATCGTGGAGAGCGAGTATTTGAAGAAGCTGCGCGACCGGCACGGGAAGCTGCCTCCCTTGGACGCAGGCATCGAGGACGACGTTGATAGAAAACACCGCCGTTCGAGCTCAGCTTCTAGGGATATTGCCGGGACTGACGGGCAAAAGGCATCAAGCGCGGGTGCAGAAGTGCGCGAATCAGCGGCGGCAGCAGAGGCGGCACGGGCGGCAACGGAAGCAGTGGAAGCAGCGGAAGCTGCGGATGCAGCGCAGACACGGGCGACCGCAACTGTTTCGCCCGAGCCCAGTTCGAAAGCGCGCGGCAGCTCTCCTGACTCAAGCAAGTCGAAGCGGCGCCGCGTCTCGTCGGATGCAAAGCACGACGCTAAGCAGGACGAGCCGCACGCCGCAAAGGCAGCGAGTCTCACGAGAGTAATGTTCAGCGGCGTCGAAGACCTACCCAGCGCGAAGGAGTGCCACAAAATTGGCATCAGCATGGTCAAGACGTACCCGGCCCGCATCTTAGTGGCGCCGCGCGTGCTCAAAACGCCGAAGTTCCTGCAGTGCTTGGCGGATGCGGAGGCGTTTGTGACGCCGACGTGGGTAAGCGCGTCGCTCAAGGTCGGTTCCTTGGTTCCCGTGGACGAGTATCAATTGCAGGATGAACAGCTGCTCAAGACGCTGGCAAACCGCGCGAAGCTCGGCGGGAAGGGGCTGTTCGAGCACAAAAGATTCCGGCTCCAGCCGGCACTGAAGGAAAAAGTTGGCGTCGCCAGGGACCTTGTGCGCGCGCACAAGGGCCAAGTCGTGACGCGCATGCAGCCAGATAACCCCGACTTCTACACAATTGGTGATGGGAAGGACGACGTGCCGTTCGACAATTTCATTTCGGCGATTTACAATATGGATCCTAACGAATTAGAAGGGCCGGCGGCGGCGGCGGCGGCCTCTCCGAACTAACCATTTGCCGGCTGCCGCATTCATGGAACACACATCTCCGAGTAATTATTTATTTTCTAATTTACGCCCCTCTCCGTAACTAACTAACTAGCTGTCTACGCGGATGCTGCTGGATCACGAGCTTAGTATGGAGACGCTAAATAGTTATAATTTCGGTAGGCCAGAGCGTGGCTAAGCCTGGTAGGTCGACGACGAGATGTCACCGCCACGGCCCGTCCAGTTCACGTGGATGTCCTTGTTGGCCGGGTACTCGTTGTCAGCCTCCGAGGGCAGCACGCGGAAGGTGTGCGCACCGAAGTAGTCACGCTGAGCCTGGATGAGGTTCGCCGGGCCGCGCTCCGTGCGCAGGCCATCGTAGAACGTGAGGGCCGTCGAGAAGCAGGGCGTGGCAATGCCGTGGATCGCCGACGCGGCAATGACCTTACGCCACGAGGTCTGAGCCTTCTTAATAGCATCGTTGAAGAAGGGGTAGAACAGGAGGTTCTCGAGGTGCGGGTCCTTGCGGTAAGCGGCCGTGATGTCGGCAAGGAACACGGAGCGGATGATGCAGCCACCACGCCACATGAGGCCAATGCCGGCGTTGTTGAACTCCCAGCCGAACTCCTGGCCCGCAGCGCGGATGAGCTGGAAGCCCTGTGCGTAAGAGATGATCTTCGACGCGTACAGAGCCTGCTCGACCTGGTCGATGAACTCCTGCTTGTCGCCCTTGAACTCCTCGATGGAGGGGCCCTCAAGGATCTTCGACGCGCGCACGCGCTCCTCCTTCAGCGAGGACAGGCAGCGTGCAAGCACGGCCTCCGACACGAGCGTCAGGGGCATGCCGATGTCGAGGGCCGTGATGGCGGTCCACTTACCGGTACCCTTCTGTCCAGCCTCATCGAGGATCTTGTCGACAAGCGACTCGCCCTTCTTCGTCTTGTAGGCCAGCACGTCGCGCGTGATCTCAATGAGGAACGAGTCGAGGACACCCTTGTTCCACTTGGCGAACACCTGGGACAGCTCATCGTTGCTGAGCTTGAGGACCTTGCGCATGAGCGTGTAGGCCTCGCAGATGACCTGCATGTCACCGTACTCAATACCGTTGTGAACCATCTTCACGAAGTGGCCCGAGCCAGCAGGTCCAATCCAGTCGCAGCATGGCTCGTTGTCGGACTTAGCGGCAACGTCCTGCAGGATAGACTTCAGGTGCGGCCACGCACGCTCGTCACCACCGGGCATGAGCGACGGGCCGTAGCGCGCGCCCTCCTCGCCGCCGGAGACACCCATGCCGACGTAGAGGAAGCCCTTCGCCTTGAGCTCGTCGTAGCGACGGTTCGTGTCGTTGAAGTTCGAGTTACCACCGTCGATGATGATGTCGCCCGGCTCGAAGTGCTCAGTGATCTGGGCAATGAAGTCGTCAACGGCAGAGCCGGCCTTGACGAGCATGATGACACGCCGGGGGCGCTTCAGCTTCTTGGCGAGCTCGGCAATGGAGTGCGCGCCGTGGATGTTCTTGAACGGCTTCGCCTCCTTCTCGAGGAAGCGGTCGACCTTCGACGTCGTGCGGTTGAAGGCCACGACGTCGTAGCCGTGGTCGGCGATATTCAGAATCAGGTTCTGACCCATAACGGCCAGGCCAATGAGGCCAATGTCGGCAACAGCTTCAGACATGACGATAAACAGTAAAGCGGGATGGGTCGAGTCCGGGTCGAGCGCGGGAACCCTCTATTATATATTGGGATCTGGCTGACGTGTTTGCTCCACGCAGTGCTGCAGCTTACAGATGCATTCGTCAGGCAGAGTACCTATTGGGGGACACGAATCCCGGGTTAGGGTGCGTCGTGGTCGATACCAGGGCCTGCCGGAGGTAAATCGTGATTCAGGGCGGGCTGCCGCCGTCGCGGCTGCGCCCTTAGCGGCAACAGAGACCTACGCACCGCGCACGTCGGCAAACGTGCGGCGCTAGCCGGCAAAATCGCACTACTATGCCTTGGCGGCATGACAACATCGCGATTAGCGCGTCTCGGGCCTCGCCGAGTCCAGAGCGTGACGATCCAGACGCGCGGCCTGACAGCGCAACGCCTGCCGCGCTTCCATCTTATTAACACGCCCTGGGCTGGGGCACATGCATGATTCTGGCGGAGGGGGGGCACAACGGCGCTTCCTGCAGCCCCACAGACCCGCCCGAACCCTAGCGCGCGTGCTTCATATTATATGTCCGTTGCTCACGCTGACGGGCCGCGTTCATGGCGCCATTTGAAGCGGCCAGCGCGTAGACCCGAGCAGACGGCGGCGGAAATGCACCCTGAGCCGAGCTGAAGGGTCGAAGCTGCTACTGCCGCACTGGGCCTGCACACACCAGCAAAAGCGGTTGCGTAAGACGACGCCGCCCTGCCGGGCGTCGCTTGGCGCGTGCGTGCGTGCGCGCGCGCGCCCGCGCGTCTAACCGGCGCGCGTTTGCGCAGCAGCCACATTTGTTTCTCAATTCGCGGGCTCGGCCGTCGCAGTGCTGTTTGCAAATGGCGTTGGCTTTATATATCTACGGGCAACTCGGCGCTAGTACTTGAGCGCTCAATGCACGCTCGCTGCAAATGCAAGTGCCGCAGAACTATGCTGTGCAGCACCCAATTTGTTGCACCCAAATTGTTGCCGGCTGCGCGCGCCACTTTGCGGCTTGAGCCGGCAACTCGGCGCGGCGCCACGACGCTCAATTAATGGGCTAATAAAATACATATTAATCACGGCCGCTAGTTTTTGGCCTGCTTCTTGTCGAGGCGCTGCTTCGCGTGCTCGAGCGCAATGGCCATGTCGGCGGACCCGCGCTTAAAACCACGCAGATCGTAGTATGCGGGCGCGAGCTCGAGCAGCCACTCCGGCTTCACGCACGTCACGGTGCGGATGTAGTTTGTCGTCGTCAGCACGAACTCGTGGTACAGCACGAAGTCGTATGCACGCGGCGACAGCACAGTGGACGGGTGGATCATGACCTCTTGGTTGTCCTTTACGGTAACGAGGCCCTTCTTCGTGCCCTGACGCTTCGCGACCTGCATGAAGAAGCCCTTCACGAGCGCCTTTTTGATGCGCGAGTCAAAGTGTTTGTGCGTAGGCGGCGTGCTCACGAGCGCATGGCCCTGGCGCTGCATGATGTTGCGCAGCTGGTTGCGCACGGACCGCGCGCTCGTCAGAGACCGGTTGTTCAGGTAGTACTCCCAGCACCACTTCGACGCCTGCTGTTTGTCGGCCTCGTACTCGGCCGCAAAGTCGTTGTACACCTTCAGCAGCGTCAAATGGTCGCTTGTCTCGTCCGCAAAGGTCATCTTTGCGTCGTCGGCCTCGCGCCGCGCACTGTGGGGACGCACAAACACGGACGGCACGGACAGCATGGCCACGATCGTGAGCACCTCCTCGCTGCACTTGAGCTGCGCCGACGACACGAGCGTCACGGCCAGCGTTGGGTCGAGCGGAATGAGCGAGCATTGCCGACCCAGCTCGGTCAGGTTGCCCTCGTTGTCTATACAGCCCAAGTAGTTCAGCTCCTCAAGGGCGCGCATCATCGTTTCAGGTGCGGGCGGGTCGATGAAGTCGAAATGCACGAGGTCGTCGATGCCAAGCTTCTTCAGCTCAAGAATCGTGTTCGAGAGGTTGCAGCGCAGGATCTCGGGATAGCTCTGCTGCACGAGCTCAGACTTGTACGCGTCTTGCGTGTACAGCCTAAAGCACTTGCCCGGCCGCGTGCGGCCAGCGCGGCCGGCGCGCTGCTGCGCAGACGCCTTCGAGATCGGCGACACGAGCAGCGACTCGACGCGAATGCGCGGGTTGTATACCTTCTGCTTCGAGAACCCGGGGTCAATGACGTACACAATGCCGTCGATCGTCAGCGAGGTCTCGGCAATGTTCGTGCTCACGACGACCTTGCGCCCGCCCTCGGGCGCCTTTTTAAAGATCTGCTGCTGCTGCTGCGGCGGCAGCGAGCCGTACAGGGGATACACCGCCAGCTGTCCGACCTGCGGCCGCTCGCGGATCATCTGGTCCGCCTCAAGACTGATCTTGCGGCACGCGTCCTCGATCTCCTCCTCACCCGTCAGAAACACGAGAATGTCGCCGCTGCCGGCCGGCTCCGAGCCGTGGATCTGCAGCACCGTGCGCACGGCCGACACAAGATAGTCCTCCTGGTAGTCTGGCGTATAGAAGATCTCGACGGGATGCGTGCGGCCCGGCACGGCGAGGAGCGGCGCGCCGCCAAAGTAGGACTGGAACTTCTCGGCGTCGAGCGTTGCCGACATGATGATGACCTTCAGCGATGGCCGCCGCACGCAGATGAGCTTGATGAGACCCATGAGAATGTCTGTGGCCAGCGTGCGCTCGTGCGCCTCGTCGAGCATGATGCACGAGTACCGCGACAGCTCGGGGTCCGTCATGGCCTCGCGCAGCAGCATACCGTCCGTCATGTAGCGCAGCTTCGTCGCCTCGCTCGTGCGGTCCTCGAATCGAATGGAGTAACCGACCTCGGCGCCCAGTGCGACGTCCATCTCCGTGGCCACGCGGTCGGCCACGCTCATGGCGGCCACACGCCGCGGCTGCGTACAGGCGATCTGGCTCTGCGTGTTGCCGCGGGCCAGCTCATCCATGGCCACGAACTGCGGGATCTGCGTCGTCTTTCCCGATCCGGTCTCACCCACAAACACCATAATCTGGTTGTTGTGGTACATCTTCAAAAACTCTTTGCGCTGCGTGTACACGGGCAGCTCGCGCCGCACGGCGAGGATGTCGAAGTAGCGCTTCGAGAAGTCCCTGTTCGTCCACGGGTTTTTGGGGCCATCCTCGAGCCGAATTGCATCTTCCATTGCAGCCTTCGCCTTGACCTTCTCGGTCTTTTGCTTTTTCTGCGACGGCTCCATTAGTCGAGAAGCTGAAAAAGTCGGATTTGGCTAGGAAAAAATTAGGTAAGGAGAAATCACGCTGCGGGCACATGCGCTCGCGGCCGCGCACGCGAGCCGCCGCGAACGAGGCCGCGACACTGCGACGGCCGTCGACTTTAATCACTACTAAAACTGTGTTTCGGTGGCGAAGCATTGATCTACAGGTTTAAGTTCCTAGGCATTGGTGCTAGGCATTTGTGCCGGACTTGCGCACCGCGACGAAGCGGCTCGCTGTGCGCCGCGCCTGCAAAGTCCCGAATGTGCCCTCTCCTTATAGCGAACTCCATTTACTAAACTAGTGGAGAATTGTCCATGCTTGAACTACTTCGTAGCGCGCTCAGAATCACGGCGCCTAGCGTCGAGCATAAATAAATAGTAACCCTTAGGGACGCTAAGCCGGCGCGCGGTGCATAACGCACCTAAACACCTGCTCGTCTCCGCGCCATGATTCGGCGGTTCCGCAGGCATCCCAAGGCACATGTGAGCCGCGCGGGCCACGCACGACTGTACTCGTCGTCCGGAAAGAAGAGCCAGGACGAAATGGAGGCGTCGCGCGTGCCGACGTCGCAGTTCGAGCGCATGTACCACTACGGGCAGCTGGCGACGAGCCTCGGCATGGGAATGCTCAGCGAGAGCATCAAGCGCATGGGCGGCGGCGCCAGCGAGGGCAGCCTGTTTCTGAGCAAGGGGAACCTCGACAGAATGGTCCGCAAGCTGAGCCGCATGCGCGGCGCGGCGCTCAAGATCGGGCAGCTCATCTCGTTCCAGGACGAGAAGATAGTGCCGAAGGAGATCCAGCAGATGCTGGCCAAACTCCAGAGCAAGGCGAACTACATGCCGCCGAAGCAGTTTGAGAAGGTCATGGCCGGCGACCTTGGCGCCGACTGGCGCCGCATGTTCACGGAATTCGAGGACCGGCCCTTTGCGGCTGCGTCCATTGGCCAGGTCCACCGCGCGCGCATTGGGACCGAGAAGGTTGCTGTTAAGGTGCAGTTCCCGGGCGTGGCCGGCAGCATCGACTCGGACCTCAGCACGCTGTCGCTGCTCCTGCTCGGCTCGCGGCTCCTTCCCGAGGGCATGTTCCTCGACAAGACCATCGACAATGCGCGTACAGAGCTGGCCTGGGAGTGCGACTACGTTCGCGAGGCGGACTGCGCCATGAAGTACAGCCAGCTGCTGAGCGCGGACGCGTCGCACGCGAGCTACAAGGTCCCGCAAGTGTTCACGGACCACAGCACGAAACACGTCCTGACCATGGAGTTTCTGGAGGGCCAGGAGATCACAAAGCTCCCGGCCGAGCTGCAGACACAGGAGATCCACAACGACATCGCCACGCGCACGATGCGCCTCTGCCTGCTCGAGATCGCGAGGTTCCGCTTCATGCAGACAGACCCGAACTGGGCGAACTTCTTGCTGAACCGCGACACGAACCAGCTCGAGCTCCTGGACTTCGGCGCGACGCGCGACTACTCCGAGAGCTTTGTTGACAAGTATTTGAACGTGCTGCGCGCAGCCGTGCGCGAGGACCGCGCCGCCTGCGAGCACTACTCCGTCGAGCTTGGCTACCTCACGGGGCTCGAGTCGAAGGCCATGCGTGAGGCACACGTGGATTCGATCCTCATCCTTGGCGAGCCGTTCCGCACGCCGAACTACGACTTCCGCAACCAGACCGTTACGGAGCGCGTGCGCGGCAACATCCGGCTCATGCTGCGCGAGCGCCTCACGCCGCCGCCCGAGGAGACCTACGGACTGCACCGCAAACTGAGCGGCGCGTTTCTGCTGTGCGCTCGCCTGAACGCGACCGTGCCCTGCGGAGACCTGTTCCGCGAGATCGTGAAGGTTTGAGCTTGAGCTTGAACTAAAAGCTGTATTGTACATAATGATTTGATTTAAAAGGGTTACCCCGAATGGTTACGCCGAATGGCGCGCCCCGCCCAGCGGGGGACAACAAACAATAAACAAAAAAGGAAAAAGAAGATGAGGCGGCATTCAACTCACTGCTGGCGGTGCTGCCGCTTCTGCACGTCGAGACCGCCCAGCGTCGATGTGCGCAGCGGCCGCAGGCCCGGCGATGACGTCTGCTGCGGCGACACGTTTCGGCTGCCGCTCCGGCTCTCGCTGGGCGACATCGGAGGCGTCGCCACAGGCGTCTTGGCAATAGGCAGCATGGCATTGATGCCGAGGCCCCGCACGGGCGTCGTTGCCGAGTCGTCGCCAAACTCGCTTGCACCAGCGCGCGCGGACGCCGCGCGCGGCGACGCAAGACTTAGCGGCCGCAGCGTGTTCGCGCTGATGACACGCTGCGAGCCGGGGGTTGGCGGGTCCGCAAACGGCGGCGCGCCTAGGCTCGCGCTCGACACGTCGTGCGACGAGTGCGGGTTGCGCTGCACGCGTGGCCGGTGTGTCTCTTTGCGCTCCTCTGCGCGGGCCTGCTCCGACGCGAGGCTCTCGAAAATCTCAGTGCCGCGGCGGAACAGGTCTAGAACGAGCTGCTTCGGGTGCTGGTCATGCATCGTTACCGACGATGGCGCGCGCGGCCGCACTAGGGGCAGGGCCAGAGACTCGGCTAGCTTTGCATATGCGTCGTCGGCGGTGCCGGCAGTGCCGCCGCCGTGGTTGCCGCCGTGGTTGTCGCCGTGGCGGTCATGGTTGTCATTGTCATTGTCGTTGTCGTCATTGTTGTCGCGGTTGTCGCGGTTGCCGCGCTTGTGGTTGTGGACGTGGCCGTGGTCTCCGTTGCGACCGCTCTCACCACTGGGGTCGAAAACCGCCCGCAAATAGTCTATGATCTGCTGCAAAACGCGCACGTTTTCGACCGGCACTTGCATGAACGTATTTACCACGTCGGAAACGTCCGGATCCGTATCCCTGTAGACCTGCTTCACGCGGTCATATACAGTGAACGGCACAAGGGACTCCGGCAGCTCCAGCAGGAAGTGGATAAAGACGGAGACAACCACCGAAGGAGAGAAGAACTTGAAAATCCCCTCCGCATTGAACGGGCGCCCCGTGTTCACCTGTGTGCGCAGCTTGTATGCCTCGGCAATGGGCTCGGGCTGCGTCCAGAACTTCAGCCGTGCAACCTCGCTATGATGGGCTTGCAGCCAGCGCAGCGTCAAGTCGACGAAGAACCGCGACTGCTCGAGGTCCACGCCGAACGTCTGGGCCACGCTGTCGTTGTAGTAGCCCTTGAACACCGTGACGGTCGGGATGAACGGGCCCGTCTCGTAGCGCGCCACAAGGTCAGCCAGATCCAGCTCCGGGTTTACGGCGGCTTGCGCCGCGTTGAGCCGCATCTGCATCTCGCGCTGGTCCTCGAGCCGAAACGCGGTTTTTACGAAGTCTCGCATGCCGGCCTGCAGCGCGCGCTCCCGGTCGCGGGACAGGCGGTCCAGAAAGCCATAGATCTGCATCATCTCGACCTCCATCTCGCACCGGTATACATCGAGCTCGAGAACTGCCTGTAAGTAGCGCTCTTCGCTGGCGTCACTGGCGCCCAGCACGGACGTATTCGCCGAGCCCGCCGAATTGGCCGAGGACGCGTCGCTAGCGGCATGGCTCGACGCCGACTCCGCCTCGGAGTCGTCCGATGCCTCCTCGAGCAGCGCAAACGCAGCCGGCTGCCACTGGTAGTGCGAGCCGTGCGTACTTTGGAACTTGTTCGAGATCTGGCCTACAGGCCGTAGAAACCCAAGGTCAACAAGCGACTGCCCGAACTTCTCTGCGTAGGCAAAGCTGTCATTGCGCAAATGGCGCCTTGACGCCGTCGCTAGCATCGAGCCCGAGCACACGTGCTCGTAGGAGCCAAGTAATGGAACCTTGTATTCTGTGAGCACAATGTCGCTGAGCAGAAGCTGGAACAAGTCCGCGAGCTGCTGCCGCGTGTACTCGAGTCCAGCAACTGTGTATTCGACGGGCTTAGTCGTCCCGTTCGCGAGCGACCGGTTCCGCCCGTCGCTAGACGCGCTGTCCCTTCTAGAGTTCAGCCGCTCCCGCAGCATGCGGATTGTGCTTATTACGGGGTCGCGTGGCGAGTTGCCCGTGCTCATATCCTCGTTCTGGCGGCACCGCTCGTAGTAGACGGCGCGCTGCTTTGTCGTGTCCTGCAGCATGCGCTGGTATGTGGCCACGAGCGAAGCCAGCTTCGCCATGCAGGCATCAACCTTGTGTGAATACATGTTGCACCACTTAAGCAGCGGGTCGTGGACCTTCTTCTCGAGATCGGTGGCCACGCGCGTGTGCAAAATGGCGTTGTTCACGTTCTCCGTGTTGAAGACATCCAGTGACGCCTGCAGCGTGGACGAGCGCGAGCTTCCCGCCGCCTGCGAGACGTGCAGAGCCGGGTCCTGCGACAGATGAGCCAATTGCGAGGCGTGCAGTTGCTCAATGCGCGCGCGCTCGCGCACCATCGCCAGAAACTGCTTGTTCTCCAGTCCGCCGCCCTTCAGCGACTCGCGCAACGCTTCGAACCCGGACGAATAGTCATGGGTCCAGAACGCCTCCTGGATCATCTGCGATTCCAGAGGCAGACAGGCTTAATGCTTTTCCAGCCACCAGCGCGAACCGCTAAATCGAGACAGTAAGGGTAAGGGGCCGTCGCGGCATGGCGGACTCCATTTCTTATTTATGCTTAGTGGGCATGTGCCTCAGGCATGGAGCGCTAACCTTAACGACTGAAACAAAACATTGGACGACGCGAGGCGATAAAAAAAGACCAAAATAGCCCGACACGGAGCACATCTGTAAACAGACATAAATCAGAGCGCATTAATCAAAGTCGAGATAATTTCGAAGAAAAAAGAGTTGTTAGGTGAATTAGCTCGTGCCGGGCCCTGTCGTGCTATCGCAGGCACGCTCAAAAAAAATTATTATTGGCAGCCCAGTGCTGTGCTTAAGGAGTGCGCCTTAATGAAGCAGCACAGCGGAACTCTAACACAACGGGCGCGCACTGTCAAGTAAGGAAAAGCTTCGTGTGTACACGATGTTTGTTTGCAATGCCGTCGACCGTAATCTGCATGGAGGCGATGCATTGGGCAGCCTGCTAGGTGACCACATTAGTTCGTGCCATTTCGTCCCTTCTGGTAGTTATTGATGCCTTGATCATGGTAGGCTAGACACATCCACGAGTACACAGGAGTTGATCTTGTGCTACGCGTAGTATTCCATTTTTACGAAATCCGTAAGTGTATTTACTTAGCCGCCTCGGTGTGAGGATTTGGTGGCCTCACAATCTAGCGAAAATGTCATTGTGGCGCGCAGCCGTTGAGGCGCCCAGCTCGAGAGGCACGAGCACCGGGGTTAGGTTCTATGCAGGCTCCCACTGCGCAAGTCACCTGCAATGATGGTGACTGAGTTAAGCGAAGCCGGCTAGAACGGTTGCGGCGGGATCTCCACAAAGAATTAACCATGTCTGTTTTCGAGCGGCTTGTCGCGAACGTGCCCGCAAGCAACCGCGCAATTACGATCCCTGATGGCGGCCCGGAACTCAGTTTCGGCCAGTTCCGCTCCGTGGTTGAGCAGTTCAAGGCCGACCTGGCCGCGCTCGACGGCGGCCGCCTGCTGGCCGAGCAAAGCGCCGTCTCCATTTCGCTCACAAACAGTCTTGAATTCGCCACAGCCTTTCTTGGCGTGACGGGCTCGGCCCTGATTGCGGCGCCGCTGAACCCGAACTACAAGGAGCAGGAGTTTGAGTTCTACATTGACGACATGAAGTCGAGCCTCATCCTCGTTCCCCGCGGCAGTGCTGCCAAGAACTACGCGGCCGTCACGGCTGCTAACAAGTTCAACGTGAGCGTTGCCGAGGTTGGCTGGGATGGCAAAAAGGTCGCCATTGAGCTCGTGAAGCGCGGTAACGTGCCGACGACGCCGCGCGCAGGAAAGCCGCGGAGCCCGCGACCGAACGACATTGCGTTCGTGCTCCACACGAGCGGCACTACGGGGCGGCCGAAGGCAGTACCTTTGCTGCACAGCAACATGCTGGCGACCGTGCGCAATATCATCGGCACGTACAAGCTCGACGAGAAGGATGTTTCGTACCTTGTTATGCCGCTGTTCCACGTGCATGGCCTCTTGGCTGGATTCCTGGCTCCGCTCGGATCTGGCGGGTCCGTTGTGATTGCGCCGAAGTTCTCTGCTGGCCACTTCTGGGGCCACTGGCAGAAGCACGGAGCCACTTGGTACACGGCTGTGCCGACCATTCACCAGATCCTGCTGAAAAGCCCCATCCCTACGAATCCGGCGCCGTCTATTCGGTTTATTCGCTCATGCTCTTCGTCGTTGGCGCCTTCCGTGTTCCACGAGCTCGAGTCGAAGTTCAAGGCACCTGTCCTTGAGGCCTACGCCATGACTGAGGCCTGTCACCAAATGACGTCGAACAGCTTGGCTCCGGACCTGCGCAAGCCCGGCACGGTCGGCGTTGGGCATGGCGTTGAAGTCGTCATTCTTGACCAGAAGGACAACGTGCTGCCTCCGAACACGGAGGGCGAGATCAGTGTGCGCGGGCCCAACGTAACGCCCGGGTACCTGAACAACGACAAGGCCAACGCCGAGTCGTTCACGCAGGGCACCCACTACTTCCGCACGGGCGACCAGGGCAAGATTGACGACGACGGCATGCTAGTCATTACGGGCCGCATTAAAGAGCTCATCAACCGCGGCGGCGAAAAGATCTCGCCCATTGAGCTCGATGGCATTCTGCTCAGCCATCCGGCGGTGAGTGAGGCCGTCGCCTTTGGCGCCCCGGACAAGATGTATGGCCAGCAGGTGAACGCCGTGGTTGTGCTCGCTTCGGGCAAAAAGGCGTCGGAGGACGAGCTTAGGGACTATGTGGCGTCGAAGTCGGCTAAGTTCAAGGTGCCCACGAAGATCTTCTTTACTGACGTGATGCCTAAGACGGCAACGGGTAAGATCCAGCGGCGCATCATTGCGCAGAAGTTTGTTGGGAACGAGAAACCAGAGTCGAAGCTCTAAAAAACACCTTATTCCCCATATAATACTTTCAGCTTAGCAGATACACAAGTCAATTGGATGCCGTTATGAAAGTTAGTGATTGCAAACCCCACTGTGAGTCACCGAGCCCTTGCATTTTATCGATCTGATTCCATGGAGCACTTCGACTGGTTCAATGAATAGCCGACATACATATCCCCGAGCATTGTTCGTTGACCTGGATAGTCATATGAATTCCAGGCGAGCGTGGTTAGTCGCAGTGTCTTATCACGCACAATCAGTTCGACGCCTGGTTACCAAAATATATATATTATTTTGAGGAACTGAGTCTGATTATAAGGTCGCGGATTATCTTCCTGCACTGCGCACACAAAGTCACTGGGCACGGCCACTGGTTGAGCACATTTTGGCTGAAGAGTAGTTCCTGGTGTTGTTGCATGAGCTATATTTACCTCAAGCGGCTATTTCCTACCCCAGATTTTGACGCAACCCTGAACGCGGCGGCTAAGTGCACGGCGGGATCTTCACTGGAAGTGATGTAATGCCCGACGGCGGCACGCAGATCATTGCGCAAGAGTTCCGCGTGTGCGATAAGCCCGGATACGAGCACTAGTGATCTTTTGCGGAGTGCCGTGCTTGGATCGAGTAGATAAGTGACGATCTACCGTTGCCGTACAGATACTGTTCGCACACAGGGCGGATCTAGATCCTTAGATCGATGTAGAAAAGAACCGGCTGGGTTGCTACTAGCTGCCTTGATGCGTTCTCTGATGCCTAACTGCTCTTCTCCGACTGCTCGCCATCGGAATCCATCCTTTTAGTTAAGCATGCTTGAATTATCTGATGTGATTCTGGCGAGTCGATACAAAAAAGGCCTTTAACTTCTTGGCCGACTTGATAAGTAGCTTTTGTTGCTCGTGATTTGCGTAAATACAACAAGCCCAGGGCGGCATAGGATCATCGCTCACACTGCTGCTTGTCTAGTGTGTATCGACGACCTCTGGCTCTATTAAGGCGCTCACTGAATTTGCGCGAAGACTGGTAAACCACTCTGCCGGCGCACGCACGGCCGCTGTGCTCGTGACGATGCTCCAAGCGTCTTTTGTAATGTTGTGAGAGCTATATTTACACCGAGCTAATCAGGTACGTGAGTCTCTTATGACGCAACCCAGAACCACGCGGCAGCCAGGCGCTGCGCACTTTTCGTGCCCATGCCGAGAAAAGTCTTGGCATTGGACGCCGAGCCCGAAGCGGTCCGAGCAAAGCGGCACCATATCTACGGGGACGCATTTCTAAGGGCACCGGGCTAATCTGCGGCCGGAATCGTGGCGGACCGGTATTAGAAATGCTCGCGCCATGCACACTGACGTGCAGCGCCCTGCCATGCGATTACCGAGTGGTGGTGCCCCTGCAGATCCAAAAATAGAAGTGGGTTACATGATACGGCGCAGGACAAATCCTCCTGTACAAACCTAGGCGGGGCCATATAAGTATTAGGTGTACGCTTGAACTCAGACGCTGAACCGCAGCGCGCTCCGCCCGGACTACACAGAAGATGCAGGACCTCACGCGCAGGGCATACACCGTGTCCCATCAGAGCTTCATCATTGACAAGCACCTGGAGCTCACGCGCGAGCTGGGCCGCGGCGCGTACGGCGTGGTTTGTGCGGCGAAGTGCCCGAACTCGCCGGGCGTGGCTGTGAAGAAGATCACGAACATTTTCAGCAAGAAGATTCTGTGCAAACGAGCTCTGCGCGAGCTGAAGCTTCTTATACACTTCCGTGGTCACAAAAACATAACCTGCCTCTACGATCTCGACGTCGTGAATCCGGCCAATTTCAACGAGGTGTATCTGTACGAAGAGCTCATGGAGTGCGATTTGCACCAGATCATCCGCTCGCGACAACCGCTCACCGACAGCCACTACCAGTCGTTCATATATCAGATCCTTGTGGGCCTGAAGTACATCCATAGCGCCGGTGTCCTGCACCGCGACCTGAAGCCGGGAAACCTGCTTGTGAATGCAGACTGCGAGGTCAAGATTTGCGACTTTGGCCTTGCTCGTGGATTCGACGAGTCCTCACAGGAAGTAAACGCCATGACCGAGTACGTCGCCACCCGGTGGTATCGTGCACCAGAGATCATGCTCAGCTTCTACAACTACTCAAAGGCAATCGACGTGTGGTCTGTTGGTTGCATTCTAGCCGAACTGCTGGGCGGAAAGCCGTTTTTTAAGGGGGACTCGCCGTTCGACCAGCTGAACCAGATCCTAAAGGTTTTGGGCACGCCGTCCGAGAAAACGTTGGAGCGCGTGGGCTCCGAGCGGGCTCAGGAGTACCTGCGCTCCCTACCATACAGCGCGCCCATTCCGCTATCGTACTTCTTTCCTTACGCAAACCCAGACGCATTGGATTTGCTGGGCAAAATGCTGACGTTCGACCCCACGAACAGAATAGACGTCGAAACAGCTCTCACGCATCCGTATTTGAAGGTCTGGCACGACCCCGCCGACGAGCCGTCTTGCCCGGCCCTGTTTGACTTCAGCTTCGAGCAGATCGAGGACATGGAGGAGCTGCGCTCGGTGATCATTGAAGAAGTCGAGACATTCAGACAGTTTGTGAGGCAGCAGAGCTCAGCCTCGGCTGGCATTGACGGTGACGGCCTCGAGGTTCTTATGAGCCCAGATGGCCATGTGTCTAGTGGATCTCCGTTTGGCCACGACATGCACCGCGACGTGAGAGACGAAGAGATCACTCCCATCCCCAATTGAGAGGTTCCTCGCACTCTCCGTCAGCGCCCTTCCCCTCACCCCCCAAAAAAAAGTCTACGGAGCAAAACCCGCTCAGTAGAGTTAACAGTAGCTGTCATCCATTCTTTATTCGTGCTCAAGCTGCTTGCAGCGAGCCAAGCATCACCTTCTTTTTTAGCATTTATCTTAACCTTTAGAGTAGAGAGAGCTACCGTACAAAAGCTTAATTCTATACTAATAAACGGCGCCTCGTTGGTCATCTCCATCTGTAGCGACATAGCTCACGAGCGCATGGCGCGGCATCACTGCATTTACGCTGCCCACGCATGAGTACCCGCGCGTGATACGGCCCTGCATCGGCCATATTGACTAAGCCACACGCCGACGGTTTCCCCTTTCGGACACACATCGCCCACGCTCTGTAACGGCACAGTAACCGCTCGCAAATACGCTGGTCGCTGTGCGCTTTGGAACCAGAAACAGGAATGGCGGCAGCAAAGTATGCGAATCTGGCGGCGCATGCGCCACCTGTGCCCGAGGAGTTCGACGACGTTGCGGGCGGCGACGCCGAAAAGAAGAAGCACCCCGAGCTGAACTTACCCGAGCTTGCGCCGCGCCACGCGGCAAAGAACCGCATGACCACGCATCAATTCGGAAACGTGGTGTCTATCATTTTTGTTGCTGCCTCGCTGCTCATGCTCGGCGTCATTGGCGTCGGCACGAGCATGGGCTGGCCCGGCTTCTTTCCACACAAGCACATTCCGGCGCTCTCGCTCGCCGAGTACCGCAATGGCACGTACCGGGCGCGGTCGATGCAGATCGAGTGGCTGCCGGAGGGCCACAACGGCGAGTTCCTGCAGCGCACAAAGGACGGGTTCGACACGGCCGTGTGGGGCAATGACACGAGCGTAAAGCACATTGCGCCGAGCAAGTTCACGACGAGCAAGGACGACGACGAGCACATTGTGCGCTCGTTTGCGCTGAACCGCTTGCGCACGCACGCGCTCGTCGTTACGGACAGCGTCAAGCACTGGCGCCACTCGTCGTTCTCGTCCTACTGGATTCTCGATGTAGAGAACCAGAAGTTCGTGCCGCTGAGCGACCGACCGCTGAGCATTGCGGCCTGGAACCCCAGCGGCGACACGATTGCGTACGTGCTCGACAACGACATCTATGTGTACGTGCTCGACACGGGCGAGACGCGGCGCGTCACGCACGACGGCGGCGCAGATGTGTTCAACGGGATTCCGGACTGGGTTTACGAGGAAGAGGTGTTTGCTGGCGACTCGGCCGTTTGGTGGAGTCCCAGCGGCTCGTTCCTGGCGTACATGCGCACAAACGATTCGCTCGTGCCGAAGTTCCCCATCCCTTACTTCCTTTCGACCGGCCACGACTCGGACAAGGCGGCGGCGGCAGCCGCGTACCCCGAGGTGACGGAGTTGAAGTACCCGAAACCGGGCTTTCCGAACCCGCTCGTCGAGCTCTGGCTGTACGCGACGCGCGACGATAGGGCCGAGAAGTTCGAGATTCCCACAGAGCTGGACCAGCCCATCATCAGCGAGGTCCTCTGGGTCGGCGAGCTCGTCGTAGCGAAGCTCATGAACCGTGAGAGCGACTGGCTCGAGGTGTGGGTCCTGGATCCCGTGTCGAGGCAGGCCACACGCGCGCGCGCGTACTCGTCGCAAGAGCTCGGCGGCGCCTGGTTTGAGGTCACGCACAACAGCCACGCCATTGGCTCCTCCGGCTACATCGACACGATTGACGTCGACGGGTACAACCATCTCGGGTACTTCTCGCCTGCAGATGCGTCGGAGCCGACCATTCTCACGCGCGGCGAATGGGAGGTGGACGACTCGAACCTGGCCGTGAACCTCGAGACGCGGCACGTCTACTTCACGGCATCGAAGCGCTCGTCGATTGAGCACACGCTGTACCGCGTGTCGCTGGACCACCCCGAGAAGGGCGTTGAAGAAGTTGGATACGTGGGCGAGGGAGTATACAAGGCGAGCTTCTCGCCCGACGCGAGCTTTGCGCTCGTGTCGTTTACGTCGCCCACAGCGCCGCTGTCGCAGCGCATTTTGAGCCTGCCTGCGGACCTGACAGCTGAGCTGCAGGAGTGGGTCATTGAAGAGAATGCGGATTTGAAGCAGCTTTTGGAGCACCGCAAGCTTGTGGGCGACGCGAAAGGTGGCGTGCGGTACGGCGTGGCGAAGCTTGCCGACGGCGTGGAGGTGAACTACCGCGAGATCCTGCCGACGGACTTCGACGCAAAGAAGAAGCACCCGCTGCTTTTCTACAACTACGGCGGCCCTGGCTCGCAGATGGTGCAGCGCGAGCTCGAGATCGACTTCCAGCGCGTGTACGCGGAGCAGAATAACGCCGTCGTTGTGACGGTCGACCCGCGTGGTACGGCGAAGCGCGGGCGCCAGTTCCGCGCGAGCGTGCGCGACCACCTTGGCGAGTTCGAGGCCGACGACGTGATTGCTGTGGCGAAGCTCTGGAACGAGAAGCCGTACGTGGACGAGACGACGACGTCCATCTGGGGGTGGAGCTATGGCGGGTTCCTGACGCTGAAGACGCTTGAGCGCGACACGGATCTTGCGTTTAAGTTCGGCGTGGCCGTGGCGCCCGTCACGGACTGGTCGCTGTACGACTCGATCTATACGGAGCGGTACATGCACACGCCGCAGAACAACGGCGAGCAGTATCGCGCGACGAGCATCAGCAACGTGACGAACCTGGGCCGGCACGAGCGGTTCCTCGTCATGCACGGCACGGGCGACGACAACGTGCACTTCCAGAACACGCTCACGTTCCTCGACAAGCTGGACTTGGCAGGCGTCGAGAATTATGACGTGCACGTGTTCCCCGACAGCGACCACAGCATCTTCTTCCATAACGCGAACACAATTGTGTACGACAAGATCAACAGCTGGCTCACGCGGCATCAGCTGCCGAAGCGCAAGTAGCGAATAGCTAGAATTACAACGAGTTTAGTAGAGCTAACATAAAACAAGTGTTTACGAAAAATAAAAGAAGAACGAAAGGCGGCCATCCCCTGCGTTTATTCGGGGCGCTGCAGCGGGCGGTCTGGCTTCGAGTGCGCGATCTTGCCGCAGGCTGCGCACTTGCGCTCGGCCTCGTTAAAGCGCTCAATGGCCGCCTTCACCTGCGTGCCCAGGTCGTGCATGTAGAACTCCTGCTCGTACACCACATGTTCGCAGTCCTCGCAGTACCAACGCATGCGGTCGTTTGCGCCGGCCGGGCGGTCCTGCTCGACAACAATGCCGACGGTGTCGGCGAACCGCACGGGCGAGTGCGGCGTGTTCGGCGGCAGCAAATAGAGCGAGCCCTCGCCGATCGTGACCGTTTCGAACCGGCCCTCGGGAGTCACGACGCGCAGACACATGGGGCCCTTCTTCTGGATGAAGAACTCCGGCGTCGGGTTGATGTGGTAGTCCGTGCGCTCGTTCGGCCCGCCAACAATCATGATCGTGAAGCCGCCGCGCTGGATGCAGTAGTTCCCGACAGGCGGCTTCAGCAGGTGGCTGTGGCCCTCAAGCCACTCGTCGAGGTTGATCGCGGCCAGATTCATGGCAAGTCGCGCGCCGGCAGGTTACGAAGAGGCGAGGCCGGGCCGAGTCGAATGACTCGCCCGCCTCAGTGTGGGCTCGGGCGTGTGGGCTAGGGGCGGCGCCGCATGTGCATGTGCAATACGATCTAACGGTGCGCATAGGTGCGCATATGTGCGCGCACTGCTTCGCGCCAAAACGACTGCGTGGTCGTAAAAATACAGGTAGCCGAACGCTTTTACGGCCAAATGCTTTTGCAGCTTTAGCGGCCTTTCCTGTTTCTAAATCTAAATCTAAAGCACAAACACGTATTTTACTACCTTTTTTTACGTATGCCAGCGGCCGAGTCGCGCGAGTCTACAGCTCCGTGTGCTCGCCGAGCTCAATGGCGTAGCCGAGCGTGAGTTTCGCGTGCTCGAGCATGTGGTCGAAGTCGAGGTACTCGACCTTGTCCTCGGTTGTGTGGATCTTGTGGTCGATGTCCTCGAACGCGCTCTCAATCACGAACGCGCTTTGGTAGCCGTTTTTGGTGGCCGAGCTGTGGTCCGAGCATGCGTAGCCGCACTTCGTGTCCACGTACGGGATCGAGCAGTACTCGGACACAATGAGTTTGACGAACTCGGTCAGGCTCGCGTCGACGTAGTCTGTGATCACGCCGAGCGCGTCCTTGCCGTCGTGCGAGCTCTTCGAGCCGGCAGAGTAGCCCGTCATGTCCTGCTGCAGCATGGCGCGCACGTTGACGTGGCGGCTCGCGTACTCGGCAAACACGTCCTGCGAGCCAAGCAGACCGAGTTCCTCGGCGCTGTACCAGTGGAACTCGACCGTGTTCTTCGGCGCGTAGCCGTGCTCCAGCAGCACGCGCAGGACCTCCAGAATCGTGACCGTGCCGCTGCCATCGTCGTCGGCGCCGGGCGAGGGCAGCAGCGACGGCGCGAGCAGGTTGATCGAGTCCTGGTGCGAGCCAACGACAACGACCTTCTCCGGATTCTGCGTGCCGTTGATGGACACAATGACGGACTTCTGCTGCCAGTCGTGGTCGAAGAGGCGCACAGTCACGTCGTCGCGGTCCTGCGTCAGCTCCTTCAGCTTCTGGTACAGCCACAACGAGCTGTTCAGGCCGGACTCGCTGCGCGCGTAGCGCGTGAAGAACGACGAGAACTCCGTGAGCTTCAGTTCGAGCTCTACCTTCGACAGGTCCTTACTGAACTTGCTGAACAGGTGCTCTTGCGAAACGTTCTGCGGGAAGTTACTGACGGGGAAGCTCTGCGCGCTCGCGGCGCCGAAGTGCGGGTCGAACTGGTGGTCCGTGACGTCGATAAAGCTCTTGTGCAGACGCTTTAGGGCCAGAATCTCCTCGAACGTCATCAGCGTCTGCACGCCCGGCGCCGTCTCGATGAGGCGCAGACCCGCGGCGTCGCTGCCGAGCGCCTGCTGCTCAATAGGCAGTGCGGCTACGAGCTGTGCCAGTGCGGCGACACACAGAGTGCTCAATTTCATGGCGATGGCAAGAAGAACCAGGCCCTTAAACTGCGGGCCGGCTTACGTCCGGCCGGCCCGACGCTGACAGGCGCTAGCTCGTCGCCGCCGTGCGCACGTGATAGCACACACATGAGCGAGCGGTTATCTCTCTCTAACTAGCAGCAGCAGCTGCTGCTGCCGCTGCCGCCGGTAAGGGTAGTCGTCGTCGTCGGAGCCCACGGAGTTCCGCGGCCCCAGCCACACAAAACGCCTGAAAATTAGCATTCTGGAGATATGTACCGTAAATTGAGCTGCCACCCCGCGCTGGCCGCAGTGGCCGAGCGACGCCCGCCGCTCTGTTTGGGGACACCTTAGTAACGTCCGCCGCACTGAGCAGAGCCAAGTGCAACGATAATTAAAGCGTGAGCGAGCCGAAAGAGTGACAGCATATGGCTAGCCGCCTGCCCAGCGGCTCGAACCCGATATCGTTAGAACTGTCGAGCTGAGCGACGGCGCAGCAGCCGCAAGCTAGTGCTAGCCACAGACGAGGCCACGACACAACAGCTGCCGTTCGCTGCTGTCATCTTGCGCCGCATTGAGCGGATCACGCCTCGAGCGCCATTTCCCGCCTCGACGCAGCCGAGCTCCTATGCCGAGGGCCCCGCTTCGTTGTAGCCTCGGAAGAGCATGTGACCCCCTGGCGCGTCGCTAAGCTGGCACTACCCGACCCCGCTTACCCCACAAACCTAAACACGGAAATCCCGCGACCAGTATATAACTAGAGCCGAGCGCGCCCAGGGCCGGCACCGAATCATAGGAACCTTCCCCGATGTCTCTTACCGACCCCGCCTTCCCGTCCTCCAGCGCCTTCGACCTCATCAAGCAGGGCATTTCGTCCAGCGAGGAGCTGAAGAAGAAGTACATCAAGCAGGCGAACATGGTCGTGCAGTTCGACATTAAGAACAAGGAGGGCAAGACCGAGTCGTGGTACCTCGACGTGAAGAACACGGGCGACGTCGGCAAGGGCAAGGCGCCCACGAAGCCGGACGTCACGCTCATTGTCGGCGACGCCGACTTCGGCAGCCTCGTTTCGGGCAAGGCCAACGCGCAAAAGCTGTTCATGTCCGGCAAGCTGAAGGTGAAGGGCAACGTCATGAAGGCCACGAACCTCGAGGGTGTGCTCAAGGCGGCCCGCACGGAGACCAAGCTTTAAACGGTTCATACTACGTTGTTAGCTCCTTCAATATTTCTTAATAGACTGCACTTTCTACGCCATGGTGCAGAGGAGTCGCTCGCCAGCTCGCTGTTTACTGCTGCTGCAGTCAGGCGTGCATCGCATGTGGCCTCGCGTGCATGGAATGTAGCCTGGCGGCGCTTACAGGAGGCGGTTGCAGGAGACGCTTGCAGTTGTGGCGTGGTGCGCAGATGGATTTCAAAGCCTACAGTTCTCGATTTGTTTGCAGCTGCGCCTTAGCCATTCATTGCTGGCTTGGCAAGTGACAAACGGCGCTCTTATATACATCTAAGTACTGCTTCGATGTGCGGACTCATAAGCTGGCGGAAGAGGCAAGAGGAGCATCCATTTTGAGCTGAGCCCGCACATGATGTATGCTTACGTCTAAACTGATGACAACGTACTGTTTGTCGTGGCGGCCATTCAGCAACGAAACCCGTCGGTTATGGGCTCTATTTATCTATACACTCGTTCGAATTGTGTTAGCGCTGCTGGTGTGTGAACCGTTCAAGGCACAGGGCTAGGGCGAGGACTCTTGGTCGCGGCTGGACTGCTCTGCTGCTAGCCAGGCTAAACACGGCGAGCCCCTCAGTGCTAAGCGGTCGCCCCTGCAGATCTCGGGTACGGCTCTATGCGGTTAGCGAACGTCACCGCGGTCGAGCTGGCTCGTCCGCTGCCGGAGCCGCACGACGCGGCTCGGGAATGCCGCGTTGTCGCGTACGTCCGCGAGCAGGAGCGCCCCGTGTACATAAGTGAGGCGCGGCGGCCCGAGGCGGTGGACGGCCGGGCAATTGCGAAGTTCAACAGCATAAGTTTCCGCGGCTCGGCGCTGCGAAGGAGTTTCAGGCTGGCCCTGCAGCTCTGGGTGAGCAAGGATGCGTGGACGCTGGCCGACGGCTGGGTCGTCGATCTGCGGCACCTGCGCCGCGTCCACACGGCCGGGCCTGAGCATCTTGTTATTCACACCGACGCGGGACCAATGGCGCCGGCAATACCTATGGAGGAGGCGCAACCGCGGGCCGCCGCCGCGGCGAGCAGGCCTGGCTCAGAGACGAGCGTGCTTGACCCGAAGCCGGCGTCTCAAGCGCGCTCGTTCCGGCTGTTTGGCTGGGGCTCGAGCAGCTCCGACGATGCGGCGTCAAAGACAGCCTCCGCACACGAGCCGGGCCCGCTCGTCTCCCTCTCGTACGCAACGCTCGTGGACCTGTGGACGCTGCAGCATAGCCTCGACGATGCGCGGGCCGCATCCGAGGCCGTGTCGGCGGAAATCAACGTGCTCGTGCCGGAGTCAATCATTCCTCTGCAGGACAAGGAGTCCGTGCTCGTGCGCCGCCTCGCGTCCGTGCGCAAGCAGACGCGCCTCGCCCGCGACAAGGCGCAGCAGGTGCGCGAGGTGGCCCGTGAACGGCGTCACAATGACGCGCGCACGGACGGCCTCCTGCAGGAAAGCACGAGCGCCGCGCGCGCGCTTGACGCGGAGGCGCGGGCCGCGCCGCGGCGCGACGCGGCCGAGGACGTGCCGGCCGTCGCCAAAGAGCAGTCGAGGCTGGCCTCTCAGCTGCTGCAGATCTTCCCCATCGACCCCGTCGAAAACGCGAAGTTCCACTTCACGATCCGCGGCCTCGCGCTGCCGTCCGTGTTTGCCATCAATCACTACGACCCGATCCAGGTCGGCGCAGCGCTTGGGTTCGTGGCGCAGGTCGTCGTGCTGCTGAGCCGCTACCTGGACGTAGCCCTGCCGTACCCAATCACCGTATACGGCTCGCAGTCGTTCATTGCCGACAACATCTCGTCAATCCGGCACGGCTCGAACAAGTTCCCGCTGTGGACGCGCGGCGCGCTGCTCTACCGCGTCGAGTATGCACTGTACCTGCTGCACAAGGACATCGAGCAGCTCATGAACGCAATGAACCTGGCCGTGGCCGATCTGAAGCAGACGCTCGCAAACCTCAAAAACTTACTGCTGGTTGTTTCCCATAACTAATGTGTAATATTATTTTCTGGCCCGTAAGTATGCGTATGCGCATGCGCGACGGCATCTAGTTCTCGCGCCATTGGTGTCCACACGTCGTGCATTTATAGAATGTCGTCATCGGCTCGTCGGCGCTGCGGATCTGCAGCTGGTAGAAGTACGCCTTCATGCCCGTGCATGCGTCCACGGGACACATCACGGTTGTCTGGTCCACATTGTCCCATGCCCCCTCGCCGCCGAGCATGTCGTCGACCTGCTTGCGCTCCATGTACTGGCGGTCAAACACCTTCGTTTCGTCAACGATTGGGAACATGTACGCGCACGTACTGCACTCGAACCGGTTGCCGTCCGGCGTCGCGGCAATGCGCAGCATGTTTGTGCACGACGGGCAGAACGTGATCATAACTGGCAGGAGCCGCAGAGCCAAGAACGCCGGCGCTCGTGCTGGGTGAAATAAATCGGCGTCAAAATCCACCGCCTCTTCGGCATAACCCTTACCACAGCATTATTTCGGGGCGCGAGATCGCAGAACGGCGCCCCGAACCGCGCGCCGCGAAACTTGGCCTTGGGGGGCTCTGCCGCGCATGAACACGCTTTTTACCGATGGGTTTGAGGGCTACTTCGACCAGCACAAGCAGCGCGAGAAGATCAGCACGACGCCGTTCGCGCGCGCGCCGCAATTAGACAGCAGCGAGTACGTGCAGCTCGCCGCGAACATCAACAGCATCGAGGGATTCTCGGAGATCCAGCAGTTCCGCGCCGAGGAGCACCGCAAATTCTACAACCAGTGGATGCTCGAGCTCGAGCAGGGCTTCAGCGTGCTGCTGTACGGCGTCGGCTCAAAGCTGGACTTAGTCGACGAGTTTCTGCGCGCGTGGGACCCGCAAGTGCCTGTCGTGTGCGTGAACGGGTACAATCCCGCAACGGGCTTTAAGGAGATTTTGAACTGCTGCGTGTCCGTGCTTGTGGACGCGGAGGTCTCTGAGGGCTGGCTGCGGCAGCCCTCGGAGCGGCTGCTCGTGTTTCTGGACTACATCAAGGCGCACGAGCTGCACATGGTTCTCGTCGTGAACAGCATTGATGGCGTGTCGCTGCGCGACACAAAGGTCCAGTCGTTCCTGGCCCGCCTCGTCGAGAGCCCATATGTCACGCTCCTGGCCACGGCCGACCACATCAACGCGCCGCTGCTGTGGTCCGAGGAGCTGCTCGCGCGCTACAAGTTCGTGTGGCACCACACAACAACGTTCCGGCCCTACGCCGTCGAGACCTCGTACATGGACATTCTGAGCCTGGGCCAGAGCCGCGCGAGCGTGGGCGTGGCCTCCGTGAAGGTCGTGCTGCAGTCGCTCACGGCGAACGCACAGAGCCTGTACAAGCTGCTCGTGACGAGCCAGTACGAAACCATGGTCGAGCAGGGCATCGACGATCCGAACAGCATGAGCGGGCCCGTGCACGGTATCGAAATGGGCGAGTTCTACAACATGTGTGTGCGCAAGTTCGTCGTGTCGAGCGACGTGAACTTCCGCGTCATGCTCTCCGAGTTTAAGGAGCACAAAATGGCCGAAGTCACGCGCAACAAGGCTGGCGCCGAGGTCGTGTTTGTGCCGTACAGCTTTGACGACCTTGAGCAGATCCTCAGCGACTTCAATGCGTGATTGCGGCCAAAAGCGAACCAAAACCAAAATTAAAGAGTAGTGCCTACTCCTACATTCTACTAGAAATTTAGTTTTTGTACACTCTATGCTAAGGGTTCAGCGCCCGTGCCTCTTTTTCGTCTTGTCCTTCGCGTACGGGTCCGCGCGCTTCAGGCTCTTGCCCGCGCGGTTCGCCTTCCCCGGTGCGGCGGCCGCCGCTTCCGTCGATTTCTTGTCGAGCTCCGCAGCCACTTGCCGCGTCTCGTCGAACTGGCCCGTGACGTCCCACAGCTTCACGCAGCCGTCCTCGCCGCCCGTGAGACACGCGCCTGCGGGCTGCCACAGGTCGAAGCTGCGCACGACCTCGGCGCCGTGGCCGCCCTCGAGCGTGACGGCCTGTTGCGGCGCGGCGTCGAGGATTGGCACGAGCCGCGCCCAACCTTCGTCGTTCGAGCCGACGAGGAAGTGCTGCTTCTGGTAGTCCGCGACGTATTGGCACTGCCACGCCTCGCGCAGATCGCCGAACTCGACGGGCCGGTCCTCGTCGCGCAGCTCGGGCTCGCCATCAATGGGGTACACGGTTAGAGTTTCCATGTGGCTCAGCGCGAACACGCGGTCCTTCGTGTCGCCGCGGTTGCTGTCGAGCTTTAGCCGGCGCACGGCCTCGTGTGTGTCAGTGAAGAAGCCTGTGCGGTGGATCGACGCTTGGTGGTTGAACGCCTCGATGACGGCCTCGTCCTCGTCGCTGATGCTGATGTCGAACAGGTTCACGACACCGTCCGTCGAGCCACTGACCATGCGGCTACGCTGCGACGGGTGGAACTGCAGGTCCGTGACGTCGTCGTTGTGGCTGTCGACGTACTTAACCAGCGGCTTCGCGGCCTTGATCTGGCGCACGTCATAAATGTGGATCTCGGCGTCGGGCGCCGCCTCCGTGCCGAGGGCTATCTCGCCGTAGTTCGACACGCCCATGGCCGTCACGGTCAGGTTCGTGCTCAGCGCGTCGAGCTGCGTCTCCTGCCGCTTCGTGCGCAGGTCCCAGATCGTCAAGCGGCCCTGCGCGTCGCAGCTTGCGACGGCCATGGGCGTGGACGGCAGCGCCGCGAGGCCGGCCATCGTGACCTCGCGGCGCGCGGGCGACAGCTGGCGCAGCTCGTCGTGCGCAAGATCAAGGCTCACGGGCAGACTCACTATTGAGCTGTCGGTCAGCGCCGCTACGGCCGCTGATGGCAGGGCCACAATGTGCGACACATACTCCTTCGGACTGAGCTGAACCGAGGCCTTGGCTTGCACCATTCCCGCTCTGCCTGAATGCTAGGACGTCGTACCCGCTTTTTTGGGAACACCTAACCACGCAGCGTCGCTACTAACCACTGCGGCGCAGAACACGCCGCGGCGCGGCTAGTGCTAGCGCGGCGAGTTCCAGGCTGGCCAAATCAAAAAGGAAGAAATTAAACCAAAAAAAGGCGCTAGCCCGTAGTGAGCCCGTCGCCAGCCCGTCTTCGGCGCAACGTCGGCGCAGAGGCGCGGCCGCAGCGGCGCCCGCTCTGTCTAATTATGCGCCAGCTGCTGCAGGCGCGCGTGCAGCTCGCGGCTCCATGCCTCGCGGAACCGTGGCGACACGCTCATGAGCAGGCTCTCGACAGTTGCGAACGGCTCGTTGCTGGACCCCACAACGTCCCAGCCCTTCTGGCTAATGGCGACGCGCAGCTCGGTGCCCTCAAGCGTTGTGATGGCCGCCTCGCTCGCACCCAGACGTTTCCAGCTGCGGATCTGGCCGGCATAGGAATCGAGGTTCTGGAGCTCCTCGTCTTTAGCTTCGTGCCGCATGCGTGCCCTGAGCGAAGCTCACGCGCGCGGCGTGTGCTTACTTACGCGCAGCTGCGGTTATAAATCTATCAATCAGCGAGTCGCACGCACGGTAATGAAACGGCCGAACCAGTCGAAGTTATTTAGCCATTTACGATACAGCATGCTCCAACAGAGGCGCGTCAATCGTAAATGTATAAACTCGTAACTGTATAAACTAGTAATTGTATAAATATATGGAGGTCTCGTCTAGCGATGCATATGCGTGTGTATCATCATCAGGTGAGGAGGGTCGGGAAATGCACGGGTGGGATGCCGTATGCGGGGTTTACGGTGTTTACGGCTGTCTCGAGCGTGTGCAAATACGGCCGCAGCTCGACGCCCTTTGCCGAGTTCGACGCGGCCTGTATAAGCTCTCCGACAATGGACTGGCTAGGTGCCTGGAGCAGCTCCAGGGAGCGCGCGACCACGCCCGTGGCGCCGACGGCCCTGAAGTCGTCGGCCTTCGAGGCGAGAGCGTCGAGCAGGCCAACGACGGAGTCGACGACGGACATGGTGACGCCGCTGTCGATATCGACGGTCGAGATGCCGTACGTCGCGTCGGAAAGCGCACAGAGCGACGAGGCGAGCTGTGTGAGGTCACTCTCAATCTCAATAACAACCCCAACGCCATCCTCGCGCGTCCAGCGTCTGATCTTGGTTGCGAGCACGGATGCGCTAACGCGGACGGAGCTGGCCACGGTCGAGAAATCGGCCGTTATTGCGCCGAGCACAAGCATGGCGGAAATGAAGTCGTTGGGATGCGGCATGAGGAAATGATGGGGGATGGCTGCGGCGTGGCTGCGCGTGCCGCCCGTTATATATTATTTGCCCCGCCGTTATAATATGCGGGGAAATCTTGATCAAGGTTGCATGAGCGGTCAGGGTTATGCATGCGAACTAGTCAGGGTCGAGCCGCGCACGTCGGCGGCCGCGGCGCATAGCCGGCAGTGCTGCGCTGGCCTAGGGCGGCGGCAATGAAAGTGGTTCCAGCCTGAAAGCTGCCTACCGCGTTGCCAAAACCATCAGGCGCAGATGGCGTGCCCCTCACGGGAGCACTGCGCGCTACCCTATTCCCGGTGGGGTCGGGTGGGTGAATTATCGGCGCATGCAGCCGCAGCGGCCGCCGCCCCGATACCAGAAGAAACTTGACCTGAACTGCGGGTGGGTATCGTGACCGCCGGGCCCTCGCGTGACCTCTGCAGTGCGTGACCGCCGCAATGTGCTGCGCCCGGGCATCAAAGTTAGATTACCGGCGAATAGGACGTAAGCGATTCTAGCCGCCGCCCAGCACCGCGCCGGTGTGCGTGCGTCAGCCGAAGCGCCACGGCGGCGGTGTGTCAACGCTTTGTCTACGCTTACCTTTTGAGCCGCGCGGCGCGTGCGGCGCGCGCGAGGGCCGCGGTCGGTCTACGGATTCGTTAATAAAGAGAGGGGCGTATGTACATAAGATTTACTCGATGATGCGAGTGATAAGGCCCGTCGCAACGGTCTTACCGCCCTCGCGAATGTTGAACCGCTGGTTCACCTCGAGCGCCGTGGGGTGCACGGTCTCGGCGACCATCTCTGTGTTGTCGCCGGGGAAGACCTGCGTGCTCGCGTCGACGCCCTCGGGGAACGACAGCGTGACGGTCACGTCGGCGGCCGAGATGAACATCTGCGGGCGGTAGTTCGTGCCGAACGGCGAGTGGCGGCCGCCCTCGTCCTTCGTGAGCGCGTACAGCGAGCACAGGAACTTCGTGTGCGGCTTGATCGTGCCGGGCTTGGCCAGGACCATGCCGCGCTGCAGGTCCTCGCGCTTAATGCCGCGCAGCAGAATGCCGGCGTTGTCGCCGGCCTGGGCCTGGTCGAGCTCCTTCTTGAACATCTCGATGCCCGTCACAACCGCCTTCAGCGGCTGCTGGCGGAAGCCAACAATCTCAATCTCCTCGCCCTTCTTCAGAGCGCCGCGCTCGACGCGGCCCGTCGCAACCGTGCCACGGCCCGAAATGCTGAACGAGGCCTCGATGGGCATAAGGAACGCCTGATCGAGGTCGCGCTTCGGCGTGGGCACCCACTCGTCGACCGAGTTCAGCAAGTCGCGCACGCGCTCAACGCCGATCTCGGGCTGCTTGTTCTCGAGCGCGCACAGCGCCGAGCCGAGCACGACGGGCGTGTTCTCGCCGTCGAAGCCGTAGCTGTTCAGCAGCTCACGCATCTCCATCTCCACAAGCTCAAGCATCTCGGGGTCATCAACCGTGTCGATCTTGTTAACAAACACAACAACCTTCTGGATGCCGACCTGGCGCGCCAGCAGCAAGTGCTCGCGCGTCTGCGGCATCTGGCCGTCCGAGGCAGCAACGACAATGATGGCACCGTCCATACGAGCGGCACCGCTGATCATGTTCTTGATGTAGTCGGCGTGGCCGGGGCAGTCAACGTGCGCGTAGTGGCGGTTCAGCGTCTCGTACTCGACGTGCGCGCTCGTGATCGTGATGCCACGCGCCCGCTCCTCGGGCGCCTTGTCGATAGCGGCGTAGTCCAAGAAGTTCGCACCGCCGTCCTCAGCCAGCACCTTTGTGATTGCGGCCGTGAGCGTCGTCTTGCCGTGGTCGACGTGGCCAATCGTGCCGATGTTCAGGTGCGGCTTCGTCCGCTGGAATGTCGCGGCCGTACGCACGCCGGAGAGGCGCAGCGACGCCGGCGCCAGCGACACGCGCGGCGCAACAGCCAAAGCAGAACGCAGTTTCGTGAACATGGGTTGCTTAGGAGAGAAATCGAATGAACGCAGTCGCATTGGATGAAAAATTCAGAGCTTCGAGAAAGGGTAAGGGGTGCACGTGACGCAATGTACAACTGCGTTGGAGGAGGGATGGGCCGCCGCCGCACGCATGGCCAGCGCGCGCACGCGTAAATGGCGTAGCATAGTGGCCATGCGTCCACGCTTACAGCAGCGTCGTTTGCGCACCTTGCACTTGTAGTGTTAATGGTCGTTTGCAGTTAAGTTATGTACACAAGTTTGCATTTATGGCGCAGGCACGGCGTCCAGCACGCCGTCTAGCGGCGGCCCTGCGCGGCGGCGCTGCGCGCCTGGCGCCGCACGAGACCGTCAAGATCGCCGGCGTCGTGCTTCTTCGAGTTGCGCACGAAGTAGTACTTCTCCTTCGGCCAGCGCATGGTCGGCACGCGCAGCAACTCGATCTTCTCAATGTCAGGATGGTAGACGTGGAAGCGCATCTCGACGCCGACGCCGCTGATCTTCGTGCGCAGCAGAATCGTCGTGCCCAAATGGTTCCGGTTCAGGGCCAGCAGCATGCCGACAAAAGAGCTCTTGTCCTTCTTCACGACGCGCAAGACGTCACCTGCACGCGGGCACGCCGGGTTCTTCTTGTTGAACAGCGCCTGCTTCACGCCCTGCGGGTCGTAGCGCTGGAATAGCTTCTCCGTCTGCACGTCGACAGGCGTCTTGCCCTTCGGGACGAGCCGCGGCGTCTGCTCGTACACGGGCACGACGTTGCGCTGCCGCGTGGGGATAATGTACGTCCGCAGACCGAGCGCCGGACCTCTGCTGGCGGCGCGGAGTCCCAAGCGAGCGAACGGCAGCATGGTTTGCAACGGCGGACTGGAAGGAGCGGTGCGTCAAATTCAAATTTCAGGTTAGCGGTACTAGACGTATCGCGCGTCGCCTGCTCGCCGCGCGCGGCGCGCGCCGCGCTCAGGCACGGCGGACACAAACTAAACTGTTAATGCTAACGAGCACAATCTTCTATGCGGTTAGCGAATGAGGCCGCAGGAGCACTTAAGCAGCGCTCACAGTCGCTACGTTTGGCGCAGCGCAGCTCTCTGGCGGCGCGGCCATACATTACCAGAACTCAATAATTAAAATATTACCTAACGCGAGCATCGCTTCCTCTTCCTCTGTGTGTGTGGTTCAGCATGTCCTCGAAGGGTGATATCAACACACAGATATCGCTGTTCATCGCACAGCTGAAGCGACGGCAGATCTATGGGTCGAAGGAGGTGGCGCTGGCGACGGCGAACCTGTTGATCCGCTTCATCTCGGCGCGGCGGTGGACGTCCACGGAAAGCATGATCGACCAGGTGCGGCAGCTGGGCGCGCGGCTCGTAGATGCGCAGCCGCACGAATTCACCTGCGGGAACGTCATACGGCGGGTGTTGAAGAATATCCGTACCGTGGACGAGGCGGTCGTGCCCGGGCGCGAGAACGAGGCCGACGTCGAGGACGAGCTCGACACGAGCGCGTCCATGTTCGGGCTGCTGTCCACGTCGGAGCCGCACTCGCCGGCCGTGACGCCGAGCCCGAAGGACGGGCTGACGCCGAGTGGTGCGCAGTTTGCCAACGAGGTTGCGCGCGTGCAGGCGCGCGACCGGCGCAATGCCGTTATTGACGAGATCCACGGGCTGATCGACGAGATCACGAACGACGACCCGCTGTTCAAGGCCGGCATCGACATGATCAACAATAACGACATCCTCCTCACGCCGTGCCCGTCGTCGGGAACGGTCATCGACTTCCTGCTGCGCGCCGCGTCGAAGCGCAGCTTCAGCGTCATCGTCACGGAGAGCTACCCGAACGGCACTGCAAACGCAAAACAGGTCGCCCAGAAACTGAAGGCCGCGGGCATTGCTGCAACAGTCATTCCCGACGCGGCAGTCTACGCCGTCATGGCCAAGGTCTCGAAGGTCGTTATTAGCGCGCGCGCCGTGCTTGCGAACGGCGGCTGCATCGTGTCGTCCGGCGTCGCCGTCGCCTGCCACGCGGCGAAGCAGTTCACGAAGCCCGTGCTCACGATTGCCGGTTCGTATAAACTCTCGCCTATCTACCCGTTCGACATCGAGAGCCTCATTGAGGTCGGTAACAGCGGCAAGGTCATCGACTTCCGCGACGCAGAGCTTATGGACAAGCTAGAGGTTCTGAACCCGCTCTACGACTACATCCACCCGGAGCTCGTGGACATCATTTTCACGGCCGACGGCGGCGTCTCCCCAAATTTTGTGTACCGGCTCGTGCTGGATAATTATAGCGTGCAGGACCAAACGCTGGGCTCGCACTAGATCCCAAAAGAATAAAGAAAGAAGAAAGGAGGGAAAAGGCAAGAGAAAAGAGGCTGCACATATGGATCTGCATCTACATATGTATTTACGAATGTAATTACGAACGCGCGCGCGCCGACGGCTGCGCCGACAGCCGCGCCCGCCATAGCCATGGGTGGTGGGCGCTCTCGCTGTGGCACTTAATCCTGAAATTTCATCTCTAAAAGCATGGCGCGACAATGATCAATGTAGCCCATTTGTTCAGCCCGCGGCATGCGGCCCGGGCCGTACAGGCGCTCAAGGCGCATAAATGGACCCAATTGGAGTATGCGCGCTTTTTGGAACGCGTGGCTGCGCGCGCGTGCGCGCACGAGCCGCCGCCGGCCGCGCTGGCTGCGGACACGCTGAAATCGCTGTTTAACTTCTTGCCGCAGGTGTCGAATCCGCTCGTGCGCCGCGTATGTCTTGATTATCTACAGAGTTTAGGCGGCACCGACGCCAGGCAGGCGTGCTGCGCGGCGTTCGTGGCCACACAGTGCTACGAGGAGGCCTGCGCCTTTATCGACCCCGCCTCGGAAACGTGCCGCGAACTCATTGCCTTTGGCGGTGCCGACGAGGTCTACGCGGCTGCACGCGGCCACAGCATGCCGGCCCCGCTCTGGTCACGGCTGTTCGAGGCCTACGTCGCCGCAGACAACTACAATGCGGCAAAGGAGCTATGGCTGCGCGCAGACCGGCCCGCGTTCAAGGCGGCGGGCGAAGCAACGGTGCTGCGGTTCGTCGAGCAGATCGGCAGGTTCCGCGACAAAGCCATGCTCAAGCGCTTTCTGCACGAGTCCGGCGAGAACGGAGAGCTGCGTCTTACGAGCGGCGCCGTGGCCGCGTGCCTCAACTGTTTCACAGACGACGCCGAGCTCGCTCGCCTCGTGCAGCTCCACGAGCCCATGCTCCAGAACACGCTCGTCCTACAGGACGGCTGCTTCGTGAGCGACGCGCTGGCGCGCCGCTGCGTCGAGCTGCTCGCGCGTTTCCGTACGGATGCGGACCGCGCGCAAATGACACCGCTGCTCGGGAACCTCCTCCTGCAGGGCATCTACAGACAGAACACGTCGCGCACCGTGCTACACGTCTACCGGCTTCTTGTCAGCGACCTGCGCTTCGTGCCGGACGAGGCCACTGCCAAAATCCTCGCCAACTCGGCGTACCGCCTCGGGAACTCGAAGCTGCTCAGCCACGGAATATGGAGCGAGTTCAGCGCGCGCGGCACACAGCTCGGCCGCGGGTTCTACGAAACCGTTCTCATGTGCCAGCTCGTCGGGTCCGGACACCAAAGCGCGCTGTTTTTTGTGAGCGAGATGTTCCGCAGGCAGGTCCCGCTGCGCGGGCACATACAGCGGCTCCTGTTCAACAAGTTCGAGCGCGGCGGCGACAGCGAGCATCTGCTTGCCCTGTTCCAGCAGCGGCGTCCGGGCGACATGCACACGAGCTTCGACACGCAAAGGGCCGAAGCGGAGTCCGTGCCGCTGGGGCTCGACCAGGCTCGCGCAAATCTGCACGTTTTCCAGCACGGCCACAACCCGGACGTGGACGCACTAACGGAGCTGCAGAGCATGCTTGCATTCGATGAGCGCAAGGCCGCGAGGGCCTGAGCTGCATGCTTAAACCCGAGCTAGGCTCTAGGACCTGAGCTGGCGCAGCCGCTCCTCAAGCTCGTCCTCAGCCTCCTCCTGCTGCGACGCCCGCTGCGGTGCGGCACTGGGCGCCTCGCGCAGCTGGTGTCGTGACTCAATGCCCGCGTCGTCGGCAATGCGCTGCATGAGCTCGTCGACTTGCTCCTCGGGCGTGTCCACGGCCGAAGCGGCGCCCGCCGTCGACTCGTAGTACGCAGCAGAGGCGTCCATGTCCTCGAACTGCTGCTCGAACTTGTCCATTACGAGCGAAATACTCTCCGTGTTCATTGTCTCCATAGCCCGGTCCATGCCCTTTACAAGGGCGCCCATATTGCCCGTGAGCTGGCGCATCGTGGTAGCGGTCTGCACGCGAGACGCCATGGCGTCGACCCGCGACGCCAGCCGCAGCAGATTCGTCTGCTCGGCCTCCTTGCGCGTGGCGTTCTGCGCGTGGATGCGCGCAATGTCGTCGCGCTTGTCGAGCAATGCCTTCTTCACCTTCTTCACCTCCGCAGCATGGTCCTTCCCGGCCTTAGCGCTCTGCCGGCGCAGTGACTTCGCCGTGAACTTGAGCCTGAACAGCGAGTCCTCTAATTGTGGCGCCATACGGAGGATGGGCTTCTGCTGGGCCCCGGAACAGCAGTCTGCTTGCGTGACTCTTAGTCGCGGATCGAATTTGGCCATGTGCGGATGTAGTCGACAAACAGAGAGCTACAGAACTGTTTTATGCAGTACGCACGGCGCAATTCGTTGCATCATGGCAAGCTATTTAAGTTGCGAGCAAGGCCAATAGAAAAGAGGCGAAAACTGTCTCGCGTGGGCGCCATCGTAGGGCTACCAGTCGCGCGACTGTACTCAACTCAAGGTTGTATAGACATTTGTGACGCCAGTACCAAGACCGAACGAAGTCAGCGTGCTTCGCTTATAGCGGCACATAGCTATTGTATAAATAAGACGGGCTCCATTAGTAGGGTTGAAACACGAAGCGCGTTTGTGTCACATCTGTTTTAGAAGGATCTCGCGTCGGCCCTTGCCCCAGCTCAGCGCGTGCGACAAAACGGGTTCTCCACATCAACAGTAACACCGTTAAGAGCGGAATTGCGAATGCTTGATCCAGGAACGCTGGCGGAAGCCTTGCGCCGCACTGGCTCGGATGCCTTGAGTGCACTGGCTGCGCTTGCGGCCGAGGCGCGCCCCAATGCCGCGTACTTTGACGCGTACACAACTACGCTGCTCGAGTTTCTCGACTCTGCGCCGGAGCCGGCGCTGGCAGAGCTCGCCGTTGCGGCGCTGTGCTCGCTTGTCGAGCGAACTGAGCTCAGCAGCCCGGAGCCGCTTCTGAAGGTCGCGCCGCTGGCCCTGCCGGCCATGATCCACGCGCTCGCCGTGACGCCGCGCATTGCGCAGCTCTCGCCGGCGCTCGAAACGCTGTGGCTTGCGAACCGCTCTGAGACGGAGCAGGCACTGCGGCAGTGGGGCCTCGTGAGCCGCGAGCCCGCGCTGCGACTAGCCGCGCTGGCGCAGCTGCAGACGTGGGTCTCGGGCCTGAATGGCCGCTTCGCATTCCGCAAGTTCACGCCGCTCGTTGTATCTCTGCTGCGCGATAGCTCTGAGGCTGTGCGCGACGCGTCGTACCGCCTGATTGTGAAGTTCTTTGCGTCGACGTCACAGCGCGCGCGCGACGATCTCGCCGAAATCATGCGCAAGCAGCAGATCTCCGACCCCACCAGCAGCAAAATCATGGGCGCCATTGCTAGGGAACTCAACCGAGGCGCGCAGAGCCCGAGCCGTTCTGCGAGCCGGCCGCCGAGCCGCGCGTCGCCACGAGCCGCGTCGGCGTCGCCCATGCTGTCGCGGACGCCCACGCCGCCGAAGCTGGCGCCGCCCTCCTCGGCATTCGTCTCACCAGATGACGGCGCGCCTCTAGAGCTTGAGCTCGACGTAATGCGCGAGAGCGCGTACGCAATGCAGCCGCTCGATGCGGCAAACGTCTTCTCCGAGGACGAGTTTCTGAGTGAAGTGTCTGGCCGCCTTGCCTGCTTTGAGGGCAAAGAGACGGAAGGCAATTGGTCGCAACGGCAGGAAGCCGTGCAGCGGTTCCGCCAAATGCTGCGGTGTAAATATATCACAATTTCGCCAGCTACGCTGCGCGCAGCCGTCAGAATGATGCAGCGGCCCTTCGCGGATGCAGTTTTGAGTTTGCGCACAACTCTTGTCGGCTTCACCTGCCAAGCCGTGAAGGATGTTGCCCAGCTCGCCCCGCCAACTATGCTGGCGGAACTGCTGGACCCGCTCCTCGAGCCAGTGAGCCAGGTTGCGGCCGGCATCAAGAAGATCACAGCATCAACAGCCCATATTTGTATGTGCGCTATTCTCATTCAAAGCCCCTCGCTCTCTGCGCGCCAGTTCCAGACTATCAAGGCTATAGCGCAAAGCAAGAAACCCCACGCTCGCTCTTACGCATTATACTGGCTCAGAGCCGCGCTCGTTACCTCGCAGCAGCCCGTAGCCAAAATGGAAGACCGCGCCGCTGATATCGAGCAGATAGCCCTGAAGGGAATTACGGATGCTGTAGATACGGCTCGCGAGAGTGGGCGCCAGTTATACTGGGTGCTTCATGAACTGTGGCCGGCTCTGGCCGAGCGCATCAGCGCGCGCCTGCCCAATAGCGCCGCCAAGGCATTACAGGCATCAAAGCCTCGAGTCAAACCGGCCGCCGCCACGGCGCCGTTGCCCACAGCGACGAGGCCAGGGACGCCCGAAGCGGGGAGAAGCCCAAAGGGCCTTGGAATCATGAGCAGCGGCGGGCGCGATACTAGTAGGCCGATAATCAGTGAGGAACAAAGCACACCAAAGGTGTCGCGGCTGCGCAACACTCGGGACGGCGAGTACAACACTCGAGACGGCGAGTACGGACAGAGGCGAGCGTCACGCGAGGAATCTTTGGGCATATCGGACTCCATCGCCGACTTGAGCATCCGCGAATCCGCCTCCAATTCTGCGGAAATGTTTGACCTCGAGGACTCTGCTGCCGTACGGGCTGCCGTCAAAGAGCATGGAGCCATTAGTGTGCTACGCAAGCTTGCTACATCGAACGTGTCTGCCCTGACCAGCTCCGTGGTTATACGCGTTATTCGGGAGCAGGCGCCGGACGTGTCTTCAGCCGCCGACATCGCCAAGTTGATCCAGACGGACCTGAGCGGTGCGTCTCTGGCTCAGCGGCGGGGGTACTTGCAGCTCCTTGAGCGCCTCAACTACGAGCAAGACACGGTAGAGTCTGTGCGGCCGGCTACGTCGCCGGCGCCGTCCTCAATACGACGAATGCCGCCGAGGATGAGCTCCATTAGCGTGTATGCAGACAGTGCGAGTTCAGGCCCGGACGCGTCGCCGCGGTCGGCGCGTTCGCCCGCATCTATGGCCGCGTCGCCCGCTTCGTCCTCGTCCTTCACGTCAATGAGCGGCGATCTCGATGTGACCATGGATCTTGCGTATAAGGGTCTTGCGCTTGCGCCCGAAGCAGCCGAGACGTTCAACGCGGCCGCGATCAGCCCGTTTCCGTCAACGGAGCCAGCATGTAAGACTTACATTGAAGGGCTTGTGAGCCAAGTGGAGCAGCAGACGGCGAAGCCCGAGACTCTTGCGGCGCTAGCCGTGCTTGTGACGGCGTCCGGCGTGCCCCACTCTAGGCTATCGCCGCTCTACGCCGCCGTGGACGTCTGGCACCGCAGCTATACGTTCGACATGCACTTGCGGGACGTGATTCTGCGGTACCTCAGCACACGCACGGACGTGCCGAGCGTGCTGCTCGCGCTCGTGCTGCTGCGGGCGCTCGTCGTGACGCCGACGCAGGCGCCCGCGTCGGCGTACCTCGAGCCGCTCGCGTGCATTCAGTGTCTGCTCGAGGTTCTACAGGCCCATGGCGGCAAGTCGCTCGAGATCGACGAGCACGCGCTGCCGGCGGCGCGCGACGCTGTCATGCAAGCCGGGCGCACGTTCGGTAGCCGCTCGCTGCTCGAGCTGCTCGCTTCGTTTTACGACCGCGCGCACGCGCCCGCTGCAAAGGCGTTCATTGTGCAGACGCTTGAGCAGGCGATTGCACACACAGGCCTGCTTGTCGACGAAGGCGCCGGCGTGCTGCCGCTCGTCATGCGCGCCCTCGACGACGGCGACGCGCGCGTGCGCAAAGAGGCGTACCCCGTGCTTGTGGCGCTGCACCGGCAAAACGAGCTGCTCGGCGCACACGCGCAGACACGCATGCACGCCGGGCAGCGGCGGCTGCTGCAGCACTACCTTGAAATAAGCTAGAATGCGGTTAATCTAAAGCTAGAAGGAATATGTCTTGTGTTTTTTTTCCTGGTGAGGTTTGGGGCTACTCCGAGCCGGCCGTCTCCTGGAGGGCCGCGGCCTGCCGCGCCTTAGCAGCCGCGCTGTTCCAGCGCTGGATCGTCTCGTCAGACTCGGCCGTGTTCCCCTGGAACTGCAGGCGGTTGCCGACGACAAGCGTGAGCGCGCCCGCAATCGCGAGGCCGCCCAGTACGAACGCAGTGTTGGGCTTGTAGTTTTTGGGGATGAAGAACCATCCGCCCGAGGGGGACCAGGCCTCACCCTTGATTGCGCCGCCAGCCATTACTGAGAGATGGGGAACGCTTCTTCTTTTGGTTGACGAAACGCGCTGCTCATGATTGGGAAAGCCAAAGACGCCATACGGCTGCCACGGGTTAGGGCACGGCCTCCTCCTGGCGCCTCCTCCCGGCTGCTGCCCTCTCCACCTGTATGCGGTGGTGGTTCATCCGCCCGAGCCAATGTGCCTCATAGTTTGACCATTTTGAGAGCCGTTATTGCGAAGCAAGGTCGAGCCTATATGTCAATTAGTTCATGGTAGTTGCATACATTCATATTTGCCCATTTATTTTCCGGCCGTAGCCGCTTTGAACTGCTCAACAACAGCGGATGGGTCCTCTACGTACCGCCGCGCCACGGCCTCTATTTCGTGCCAAAACTCATCGGTCAGTCCTGGCCGTTGCGCTTGTCGCGCTCCTGCCGGCACAGGCTCTGCCGGCTTTGTAGGCTCTGCAGCCTGCTTGGCCGGAGCCAGCGAGTCGGCGCTGGCGCCCCAGTAGACCTGCGCAGGCACAGGCACATCGATTGCCTCGTTTGCAGTCACAAACATGACAGTGAAGTCGGCGGCCGGCAGCTCGAGCAGCTGTCGCGTGTCGCCAATGACCTTCGCTTTGAGCAGCAGCTTTATGCTGGCCGGCGTGTACTGCGAGTCGTGGACGGGCCCGTTCGGGTCGCTGAGCAGCCGCTCCTTGACGGCAAAGATCGTGTCCGTGCGTGGGACCGTGTACTCGAGCTGGAACTTCGGATTTCGGATCGACTTCAGCCTGATCGTGATCGGTGTAGGCGCCGCGTCGCCGTCCCGCGGCACGAAAGCCACAGGCATTTCCGAGAACGTCACCGGCCGGCCGTGTGTTCCCTCATAGTTGTCGTCGAGCTCCTTCGGCGCGTCGGCCAGCGTGCGCGCGAACTCGGAGGCGAAGCTGCTCGTCATAGTGAAGGAAGGACTAAGGTACACACAGCCCGCACACGGCCGGTTTACGGCGGTTCACAAACGCGCGTAAGGCTGCCGCGACACGGGAGGGGGCCTTAGCGCCCGCATTCACCAGCCTCAAGCTGCTGCCACTAAACATTTATAGCAAGAGCAGCGCCCTGCAATTTTGCCTAGCTTGACGCGCGCGCGCGCGACAGTGACCGGCCGTGGCCGCGGCGCTCGCTGCCGACACACGCGCCACCCTAACCGCGCGCGGCTGGATCACGGCTCTTTGCAGGAAAGCTTGGGACAGCTTGGTCGCGCCAGGACACGAACCTTGAGCATGGTGCAGCTCCACCTCAAGGAGCCCAGCACGCTGAAGGCGGCGCTGCGGTCGTTCACGGTGCTGGAGGACCCTGTCTACGCGAACAAGCAGCTCGGGCTGTCTGGGCAGCTTGAGGTCATGGCCTGCGACTGCCAGCAGCACGCGCCGGACGGGCCCATGTGCGCGGAAGACTCGAATTGCATCAATAGACTCACGTACATGGAGTGTATAGGCGAGCACTGTGGCTGCGACACGCGCTGCGCGAACCGCCGCTTCCAGAACCACGAGCACGCGAAAATCGACGTCTTCCGCGCCGGCCCCAAGGGGTTTGGCGTGCGCGCAATGGAGGACATGCCGAAGGGAACGTTCATCTCCGAGTACACAGGCGAGGTCCTCGACGAGGCGCGCTTCCAGCGGCGCCAGAAGAAGTACGACGAGCAGGGCGTCGAGCACTTCTACTTCATGATGCTGCAGAAGGACGAGTTCATCGACGCCACGGAGAAGGGCTCCGTGGCCCGCTTCTGCAACCACTCGTGCAACCCGAACGCGGCCATCGAGAAGTGGGTCGTCGGCTCGCGCCTGCGCATGGGTCTGTTTGCCAAGCGCGACATTAAGCGCGGCGAGGAGATCAGCTTCGACTACAAGGTCGACCGGTACGGGGCGACGGCGCAGCCGTGCTACTGTGGAGAACCGAATTGCAGCGGTTTTTTAGGGGGCCGGACGCAGACGAGCGGACTCTTGCTTCCGCCGTCCGTGATCGAAGGCTTAGGGCTCGACTCCGACAGCGCGTTAAGCTGGCCCGAGAGGGCCGAGCTCCTGCTGTCGGAGCTTCCAATCCCAAGCGCCGACCGCGCAAGCGTCCTAAAATCCCTCGACCAAAAGAGAAAAAGCAAGACAGCCGCGCTGCTCGCGCTGCTCGACGCGCCGCCCTCGTCAACGAACGCTGACGACGCGGCTGTTGTTGTGCGCCGCGCGCTCATGGCCTCGTTTAACTCTCCGCCCGTCTCAGATGACGTCCCCGAGTTTCTGCGCGTGCTCTTCCAGACGCAGGATCGCGCTTGGCTCGTCGCGCTCATGCTGTCGCGAGTCCTCAAAAGCTCGTCGGCAACCGACTCCGAGATCCTGCGGCTCCATGGCTACGAAATCATGGGTACCGTGCTGAACCGCTGGAAGGACAACCAGGAGGTGGTTATGCCGGCCCTCTCCGTGCTCACCAAGTGGCCAAAGGTCACGCGCAACAAGATCTCGAGCTCCAAGATCGAGTCCATCGTGCAGTCAATTGGCGAGCATGCCAAGGGCGAGGCGCAGGAGCTCGCGGCCGCGCTCGTTAAGGAATGGAGCAGCCTCGAAATGGGCTACCGCATTCCAAAACGCCGCTCGGAAGCAACAGAGCAGATGCCCGCTGCGGGCGACAAGCCGGCAGAAAATGGAGTGCACAAAACCACCTCCGGGCCTGAGTCGGCGGCCGCTACTGCGGACGCGTCTGCTACTGCGGACATGCCTGGTACGTCGGCAGAGGGCTCTACGCCGCGCGCCGCGTCGCGACGCCGTCCCCTGCCGCCGGGCTGGGAGGCGGCGCAGACCGACGAGGGCCGTGTCTACTACGTGAACAAGGCCCAGAACCGCACGACGTGGGAATACCCGAAGGAAATGCCGGGCGCGGAACTCGAGGCGCAGCGACGCGAGCGCGAGCGGCGCGATGCCCAAAGGCAGGAGGTCCTTGCGCGCATGAAAGAGGCCCAGCGCGAGGCCCAGCAGGAAGAGATCCGCCGAATCATAGAGGCATCTGCGTCGGCGTCTACATCTGCACCGGCCACGCCCGTCCCGAAGTCGGCGGCGGGAACGCCGAGCACGCCGGCGAGCGTTAGGACGAGCGTCCCGGACAAGGGCCGTGGCGAGCCCGCGTTGGTCCAGGAAAACACGCCGATCACACCCAAAAAGCCCCGCAAGCCGTCGTTCGAGGCTATTTTCGCAGCATACGTGCCGAAATTGGTGTTCGCGGCAGAGTCGGAGCTCGGCCACGACCGGTGCAAGCGCCATGCGCGAGACATCGTTCATACGCTGGCCAAAAAGGAGGAGAGCAAGAACACGGACCCGGCTACGTTCGAGCTCACGGCCGAGCGCAAAAAGAAAATTAAGGGCTTCGTGAAGGACTACATGGCAAAGGTTACCGCTCACCACCAGCGCCGCGTATCAAGTGCGGCTGGCACGCCCGTAGCCAAGCGAGCGAAGCGCGAGAAGGCTTGAGGATGCGAGAGGTCAGTCTCGGCTTGTAGCGCATGCAGACTGGGGCCAAGAGGCAAAAAAAGCAAAACCATGTGTTGGGTTGCTTCTAACCATCAACTGGTGCTCTTCTTAAAAAGCCTGTTGCGCTCGCTCTCGTGGCTATGACGTGCCGCAGTCGCAAACCGTAGGGAAGTGTTAATCTACAAAAAAAAAAAAAAAAAGAAAAACAAACAGAACAAGCAGAACAAACAGATTCGTCATTCTTTATGCCTCGACGCCGACCACTCCCCGCACATTGTACAAAAATGGGTATGTCACATCGTCGTGGTTATGACCCCCCAAGACCCGCTCTATGCATAATTACTCGCACCTCAGGGTGCCTTGGGGTTCTATGCCGCGTATTGCCCGAGCACGCAAAAAAAGAGCACCTTTATTGAGCCTGTTACTTTAAGACCTTTATACAAATAGCTTCATTCAAAAACTGTATCCTTAAACAACGCTTTCTGGCTGGCATTATGGTGCCGCATACGGAGAAGCACTGGCACGGCCGTGAATGGGCGCTCCTCCTAATTACGCATCTATTCTCGGCCTATATTATCGTTTATCAGTCCTTAGTGGACCGCTCGTATCTAAGGCCGATGTGATTGGACCCCGCTCCGTCTGACTCTTGTTTCCTTCGCGTAACTTAACTGCATGACGGCAGCCAATTCTGATTCTTCGTCCTAGCCCCTCACTTGCTGCGTGCGCAATACGATGCCGGGCCGAGTTTAATCCATACACTACATAGTCACCAATGCGCCTAGCTTGCTCGCGGCTCGCGGCGGCCCCGCGCACGCGATTTTTGCGCTCCGCCGCCTTTATCTAACGGGCAGGACCCCCTTACCTACGTCTTATCAGCGGGTCCCGCAGAGCTGCAGAACGGCGTCACCCTTGCCCTGCCGCCGTCGATGTATATATACATGTACTATGGCGCCCCGACGAGCACCCACACTCATCATGCTTCGCGCGTCTACTAAACTTCGTGTCCCGAGGGCCCTGCTCTCGGCTCGCTTCAGCGCCTACCAGTCATACAGCTCGCTCGCAGCGAAGGTCTTCCCTACGGAGCCGAAGTACCCGAAGGTCACGGCAGCCATTCCGGGCCCGCAGAGCAAGAAGGAGCTGACGGAGCTGCGCAACACGTTCGATGCGAGCGCGGCGTACTTCGTGTGTGACTACGACAAGTCTGTTGGCAACTACCTTGTCGACGCAGACGGCAACACGCTGCTCGACGTGTACATGCAGATTGCGTCGATCCCGCTTGGCTACAACCACCCGGCGCTGGCCGAGGTGGCCAAGTCGCCCGAAATGGTGAGCGCACTCATCAACCGGCCGGCCACGGGCAACTTCCCCAGCGCCGATTACGACAAGCAGGTGAAGGGGCTCGTCAAGTACGCGCCGAAGGGCATGGACCGCGTGTGGACGGCGCTCAGCGGCAGCGATGCGAATGAGTGGGCCTACAAAACGGCTTTTATCTACAAGGCCGAGCAGCACCGCCACGGCCGCGCCTTCAGCGCCGAGGAGCAGGCCAGCGCCATGGAGAACCACGCGCCTGGCGCGCCGGACATGGCCGTGCTGTCATTCAAGTCAGCGTTCCACGGCCGCTTGTTCGGCTCGCTGTCAACGACCCGCTCGAAGCCCATTCACAAGCTCGACATTCCTGCGTTTGACTGGCCAACAGCGCCGTTCCCGCAGCTGAAGTACCCGCTCGCCGAGCACGAGGCCGAGAACCGTGCCGAGGAGGAGCGGTGCTTGGCTGAACTCGAGCATACGCTGAAGACGTGGAAGAGCCCCGTGGCCGCCGTCGTTGTTGAACCCGTCCAGTCGGAGGGTGGTGACAACCATGCAAGCGCCGCGTTCTTCCAGGGCATCCGCGACATCACCAAAAAGCACGACGTGCTGTTTATCGTCGACGAGGTCCAGACCGGCGTTGGTGCTACGGGCTCCATGTGGGCGCACGAGCAGTGGAACCTGACGACGCCGCCGGACATGGTGACGTTCTCGAAGAAGGCCCAAACGGCGGGCTTCTTCTTTGCAAACCTGGACCTGCAGCCGAAGCAGGCGTACCGCACGTTCAACACGTGGTGCGGCGACCCGGCGCACATCATTGTTGCGAACAAGATCTTCGCCTACATTGCTGAGAACGGCCTCGTCGAGCGCACGGCTGAGGTCGGCAAGTACATCACAAAGGGTCTTACGGCCCTGCAGAACGAGGGCAAGCTCTCGAACGTGCGCGGCACGGGCACCTTCATTGCATTCGACTTGGCCTCGCCGCAGGCCCGCGACCAATTCATCCTGGATGCACGCGCGAACGGTGTGAACATCGGCGGCTGCGGCCCGCAGTCCATCCGCCTGCGCCCGAGCCTTCTATTCGAGGAGAAACACGCGGACATCTTGCTGGATGTGGTCAAGAAGCTCGTTTAGAGCGCCTTCGCCGGCTGCGCGCTCGGCTAGCTTCGCCGTCTTCGACAATCAGCTTATTTAAAATTCACAATTGAGATCTTAACTGGAGCGCTATACGCTGCTGTCCCTCGTTTTCTTTTTTTGTTCTAACTTTGTACTTGCGGCCGTCGTGCTTGTGGCGACCGCCGTTGTGGGGGTTGGGACTGTGGCGGTGGACGCGAGCGCGCCGTACCCTAGCCGCGCCGTAAATACGGAACCACAACAACCCTGGCTGCTTCCACATCCCGCCCTCTCAATTCTCGTTCTTCCGCATGCAGTGCTGGAGTTGGATTGACGTCTTCGTTTACTTCGCGTCCGCGACGCTCCTCTTGTTTTGGCACTTGTCCCCTCTGGGCGTCCTGTTCGTCCTTGTCAGGGTTCCCTTCTTCGCGCTTGTCAAGCTGCCACTCGGTGTGGTTCGCGAGTTCAAAATCACGACCTTCGAGCGCCGCCGCGCAAACCGGCCCTACTCCTCCTTCTTCGAGTATGCGGCTCTCAGCTACATGTCTTGGGTCCTGAACACGTTCCGCGCGGCGACGTGCGGGCCCATCTTCTTCGGCGAGGCGCCCGCGCGTTTTCTGTACTTCTTCCGCCGCTGTAAGTACGGTACGGAAAACATTGGCGACTTCGAGCCCACGCCGGCTGCCACCAGCGGCAGCTTTAACGGCTACTGGGTGCGCTCGCGCTCGCGCCTAAACGCGCCACCGGACCTCGTCATCTACTTTGTTCCCGGGAACCTGGCAGGCGTTGCGTCGGCCTATCTGTACGTTGAGTACCTATCAATGCTGCTTGTCGAGCTGCAGGTCCAAGGATTCGCGAACCCGGCCGCCTTGGTCGCCGACATCCACCTTTACGCGCCAGGTGGATACGTCTCGGCATTTGAGCAAACGCACGACGGCTGGAAGTATCTGCTCGAAACGCACCCGAGCGCAGCAACCCTCGTGAAGGGCTCGGGAATTGGCGGCACACTGCTGCTCACTCTGATGCTGCACCTGGCTCGGCCCTTCGCCGCTTTGGAGCCAACTCTGGCGGCAAAGACATCGAGCACAAACGCTGGCGCTAAGGATGATACCGCGGCTAAATGCACTTCAGATGGAAGCGACTGCGAGCAAACGCGCCCAAATACGGATGCATCTGAGACCAACGACAATGCAACTGAGTCTAGTAGCATTCGAGACCCAGGTCTGTTGAACGCAGCCAGCCTTAGTGATGATGAATTATTGGCCCCCACAGTCCCTGCTCGCAAGCCCGACGCCATGCTTCTGCTGTCCCCATTCCCGGTTGTGTGGACGGACCGCTTTGGGCCTTTCGAAGACATCCTTAGCGCGCGCATCCTTACAGAGCTACGCAAGCAGCTCGTTTCTCCCGAGCAGGCGTACGAGGCGTGGGCGCGCCCTGGCAACGTCCGCGACGACGATTGGTGGAAGGCGGCTCTACCCGACAAGGGCACCGTGATCATGTACGGCGCGGCTGAGCTTCTCAGTCACGACATGGCGCAGCTCGTGCAGACGTTGAAGCCGTGCCGCAAGCTTGTGCTCGGCCTCGCGGCCGAGGACCAGCTGCACGCCTGGCCCGTTCTGCTGTCCTTCATTTCGCGCAGCGTGACCGAGCAAATGAGCGGCATCGACGAGGTGGCGGACCACATCGCCAAAATGCTCGTCATGGAGTGTATCTGCTGAGGGCCCCGCGTGGTGCCGAGCCGCGAACAGCGGTAGAAGTAGGATTATATAGCTAGGAATTACCAAATTTATTGCGCCTCCGCAGCGCCCTCGGCCGCAGCCTCGACGTACTCGGCGTCCTGCGGGTTGCGGTTCTTCCATGTCACTGGGCTGATGGACTGCTGGTGCAGATTCAGACTTGTGCGCGTTGAGCCGTCGTCGACCGTGTACTTATTAATGGACGCGTCGGCCTCAACGTAGACGAGGTTGCCCTTCTGCACGTACTTCTGCATGAACTCGATGAGCTTCGGGTCGAACGTCACGATGTTGAACCAGGACGTCTGTTCCTTGCTCGTGTTCACGGCAAGCGCGTATTTCAGGTAGGAGGTGCCGGCCTTCGACTGCAGGGTCTCGAGGTCGCTGCCGATGCGGCCCAGCAGCGTCATACGGGCGACATCGAGCGCACTGCGAGACGTCGAGAATTGGCGCGTGGCGGCGGTCTGGAGACGTCGAGCGAACATGGTTTGAAGTGGGTGAAGGTAGGTGGGCAACGAAGGCGGTGGTGGTGGTTTTGTCTGAGCTCCACGCGTCGGTCTCAGGTCTAGGGTTCGCCTGAACGTCCCAAAAGAGGCAACCACAGCCACGTGAGACGTATGTATATTGGGCGCAGGACGCGTCGTTCCGTCCACCCGCGGGACCTGCCCAGTGCTAGCTGGTAAGCGGCTATTGCAAGGGCACTTCTGGGGCCCATTAGATGGCAAATATGGATTCAGGTAACTCTACGCAAAGCTAGCAAACACAACACGCAAGATAATTAAGGCGTCAACCGTTTGCACCGTCGTCATTAGTTTGCGCATTAGCACCTTACACAGTTATATAAATACATGCGCGTCATAGTGGATTCATTAGCCACCAACGCCACACTCAATCGGTGAATCCATAGGCTCGTAGACAGCACTCAGTCCTAGCGTTGCCTTAGGTTTGGTGCTGGAGAGGCGGGCGCACGTAGCTATTTTGCAGTGCTAACTTCTCGAGGTATACGGTGGGAATCTTGGGGGCAGAGCTTGAGCGAGGCAGGTATGCCTGTAAGTGATGCGGAGATAGTTGCATGTCCATGCCTTCCACTTCTGGCCGCACGTTCAGGGCCTGATTCAAGAACACCAGACTTTCGACTATGGCTTTCACTATGACGAACAGGCAATGCGTGCGGTCAGTAACAGCGTCGACGGGCCGTCGTCGAGACCCGCCAGATCTGATTTCGCTCACCATGAGGGCGATTCCAGAGATTTCGCGCTTCGTAATAGCGTACTTGGCCGCTACCTCTTCGAGCTGGTTCTCCACAATCTTGGCCAGAGGAGATACTCTGAGCGCCTTCAGCGTTAGATGCAAGATGTCGCCCTCAAGCGGCCTAACCCCAATGGGCTCCATTTTCACGCCATTCTGGCGCCATTCCTCTACTCTGCGCGTGTCTACATCGGGGCGGTTTTTGAACGACGTCTCCATAATGTACCCATATGCGGCACGGCGTATTTCGTGGCCCGCGTCGTAGGGATTTACACGGCCTGACGATGAGCCATGGCCTTGAGCCATTAGGGGACCCAGAGAAAGGAAGAAGCGATGATACACTATTCCACAATTGACGAACTCAAGGAACTTGCGGCTTGTTGCTTTCGGGTTTATCGTAGACACACCGAGTCGTTCAATTGGGGGAAACACGCGCATCTTTTTGGGAACAATGTTTGCGTCGAGCGCAGCTTTCAAGTTGATGGTCTTGATCGCTTTCTTGCCGCCGAACTTCTGCCCTTCCAGCGGCACGATCTCAACTGTCTCGGGCTTGTGAATGTTGAAGCGGAACACGTCACTATCGCTGCTGAATACAAACTGGCGCCGCGACCCGCGCGACGTGTCCTCGTCAATGAGCTTCATGATCTCGTCCTCCGCTTCCGTACCGGAGTAAACGAGCCGAACATGTTTGTGCCGACGTAGAATCCGCTCCGCCAGTATCCCGCTAGCGCTGACGCGACCCTCCGCTTTCCGCAGGATCGATTCCGTTCGCGCGATGCGCACTGCGAACTTGTCGACACCGATCATCGCGTCAAACACGAAGGTGATGCTGTGCGGGTTCAGCTTGTTCAGCATCATGATCTGGGCGTCCGCAATCATCACGCCGCGTTCGTGTGGTGTCTTGTGCGCATGGCTGCAGACCTTTTTTCCCGGTCGAGGCCGCTCTCGCGTGCCGCTGGGGTCGCTGCGGCTGGCAATGCGGTGCGCGAAGTTCAGGCCATCGATGTAAAAGTCTCCTCCGGCAAAGAAAGGTGCTTTGTGGTTTTTAGACAGCTCAAAGGCTTGTCGCTGGAGCCCCGGGATACCCATATACGCGCCGACCAAACAGCGCTGAAACTGTCACTACTTATGGATCATCAGCGCAGGGTTTGGGCGCGGCGGCGCCTGGCGGCTCAAACGCAAGAGGGCCAACACTACAAATAAGCTATGCTCAGAGCCGAAAGATCTATCACTTAGTCTAGTTTCAGATATTTTCGGTTGATGAGCAATTTGGTATCTCTATTTGGCTCTCCGTATATAAGCCCGGCGTAGCTTTTAAAGGTTCTTGCGGGACGCCACAAACACTCATAACAGTTGACAAAATACAACGACAGTCTCAACTGTAACTGCTCCAAAGACCTTCCAGTCATATGAATCTTCTAACCAGTGTTTCATCTAGACCACATTGACGAACGAGCTACATCAACGCCCCAAACGCACAGGTGTAAACGCAGAGATATGAAACGTGTTCGTTCTGTAGCTATTCGAATCTATAGGACCTCAGAGACGCCGCGCAAAAAAAAAAAGAAGACTCCGTAAAAAGCTCCCGTATTTTGAATCTGAGAAACGAGGCAACTAAGTTATAATGTAACGCGCCACGACGCGTGTTGGTTTTCCAACAACGAGCCATTAGATCAATTACTTAAAACCAGGTCCTCTAAGTTCACGAGACTAATGAAGCTCAGGCTCCCTTTTGTAGGTCCTGTAAGTATGCGTGGAAGTGGCCAACCGAGACTACCTGATCGAAAGCCATCAAATTGGGCTGGACCTCCGAGACCTCATTCAGAAAAAATATGCTTTTGGCCACGGCTTTGACAAGGAGAAAAAGTTTGCCGCTTCGTTCGCTGATGGGATACACCGGTTCTTGTAATTGCTCGGTATTGAGATCGCTGACGGCCCGAATTACGCGGATGATTTCCTCGTCCGTTATAGCATATCTCGCAGACACTTCCTTCAACTGGGTTTCGATAATTTCTGCCAAAGAAAGGTTTGTGTAATGTTGTACAGCAAGTCGGAGATCGTCGCCGACGAGCGGATGGAGGATCTGCGGTTCCATGTTCGCGTCGTGTTGTAGCCACTCTTCTACTTTTGTCGTGTCCACATCCGGCCGCTGCGCAAAGTGTGTTTCCATAATGAGGCCGTAGGCTGCGCGGCGAATGTCGCGGCCCGCATCAAAGGGACACACGTCCCGTGGTGCCTCATCCCACCCTTTCACGAGCAGCGGTCCGTGCGAAATGAAGAACACTTTGTGTACGTTCCCGCAGTTGATGAACTCGAGAAGTTTGCGACTCGAGATCCTTGGGTTCACCGTCGACTTGCCCGGTCGCTCAATCGGCGGGTGAATGCGCATAGACGCCTCGACCAGGTGTTGCACATGCTGCAGCTTCACAGTTCTGATGCGCTTGCCCTCGTTCAGGCCTTGACGCATGTGCGGAACAATCTCAACTGGCTGCTGGTTCCGGATGTTGAAGCGGTAGACGTCGCTATCACCAGAAAACACAAACTGGTGCCGCCTTGCGCGCGAGTAGTCTTCGTCAATAAGTTTCATGATCTCGGCCTCCGCCTCTGAGCCCGAGTAGATTATCACGATGCCTTTGTGGTACGTGGCCATGCGCTCGGCAAGGATTTCGGATATGGCCATGGGAACGCTCGCAGTTCGTAGCCTCGTCGTGGCGCGGCACATGCGCACCGCGAACTTCTCCTTATCCACCATGGCGTCGAAAACAGCCACGATTTTACGCGGCTGCAAGCGCTCGAGCTTCTGTATCTCGAGTTCTGCAAGCAGATTAGCCTGCTCGTGTCGAGTATAGCTCGTCGCGTTCGCTATGCGCGTCTCGTAGTCGCGCGGAACAATTCGCTGGGCATAATTGATGCCATCCAAATAGAAATCGCCCCCCGCAAAGTACGGCGCTTCGTGCGCACGCGAATAGCGGGCCAGAGCTACCTGCTGAACGCCAGGCAGACCCATTAGAGCCAGTGCAGCGCAGGCTATGAAATCACTAGGTGATACGAGATTAACGAATCTATTCCGCTGCGCTTTTGTTACATATATATATATCGCCCATTCAGCGGACCCCGGCCCGCGACGCATGCACATAATAAAATAACATGCGCGCGTCGATGCCCATGGGCGGCGGCGCTGTGCAGTGCTGATTCAGAAACAGGTAAGTAAGGCGAGGGTGTGCGCGTAACGTTACGTGTGGTCGGTTGAACAACACACACCGCCTGGAGAGTTAGTCAGTTAACCGCAGTAGACGTCGTAGCCATGGCCGTGTCTGAAGATAGCGTAGAGGCCGAGCTCCGCGTCGGCATGCTCGACATGGCACTGGCCAAGCTGCTGTCGAAGCAGCACCACACGATCGAGTTCCCCACGCTGCTGCTGCCAGAGAACGTCGAGCCCGGCTCGATTGTGCGACTGACATGCACGCGCGCGGCCGAGGCGGAGCTCGAGGACGCAAAGCAGTTCGACGAGGTGCAAACCAAGATTCTCGAGAGCTTTGCCAAGAATCTTCCGAAGAAGCCTGTGCTGCGCGCGCGCAACGTCACGCAGACGTCTGTCGTGCTCGAGTGGGACCCCATCGACATCGCGTCCGCCGACCTGCGGTACTTGGCCCTATACAAGGGCTCGCAGCGGCTGGGTCTGATCCCGAATGCGCTGAAGCGCAAGTCTATGAAGGTCTCGAACCTGGAGATTGACCTGCCCTATGTGTTCCGGCTCGTGCTGTCGTCGTCGGCTGGGGACTTCGAGAGCGACCCACTCGAAGTACAGACGCACAAAATGAGTGATCTGAGCGGCGTGGTTGTTTGCATCGGCTCATTGAACCACTCCAGCATTTCGGCGGCCGACATCGACGACACGCTGCAGCGTCTCGGGTGTAAACCAGCCCAGTCGAGCATAAAGCTCGAAACCACGCATTTTCTGTGCACTACGGAGGGTGGCAGTGAGTACGAGCGCGCAGTAGAGCTCAGCATTCCCATAGTACGGCCCGAGTGGCTGAAGGCGTGCGAGGCCGAGCGCAAGCTCGTTAGCGTGCGCGGGTACTATTTGAGCGCGGATCCGCAGCGCGTGCCTCCCGTTCGCGAGCGACCGCTTTCGTCGCCCCAGCCGTCGGCGCGCGAGCCCGATCAGGCAGAAGATGATGCTGAGCACGCGCCAGAGGACGAGCACAGGGCTCCTGAGCAGGACGTGTCTCAGGACAGGGCCGCAAATAAGAACCACCATGTGCGCTTTGACGTGCCCGATGGAAACGGTGATTCTGAGGTCAATGGCGAGGCCATTGCGGCGACTGCGGCTGACGAGAGCGAAGCTTCGAACGCGGCCGCAGAGGGTCATGCTGAGCAAACTGCTGTCGCAGCTGTCGATGAGGCCACCGGGGTTAGTGCTGAGCGTGATGACGCGGTGCCCAATTCGGCTGGGCCGGAATCCAGCCCTCATGGTGAGAGCCCTAGTCAGTCGGTAGAGCCGCCTGCGGAGCCCACCAGTGATGCGGCCCCACAGACTGCCACAGAGACTCCCACGGAGACTGTCACAGAGACTCCTGCAGAGACCGTCACAGAGACAGTGACAGAAAGTACCACAGAAAGTACGCAAGAGCCCGAGTCCAACATTGAGGTTCCCGCTGAGCCTATAGAGCTTAGGGAGCGCGCTGCTGAGCCAGGTTCTGAGCCGGCGTCGGAGTCAACAGAGCATGCCGCTCATGCCGCTGAGGATGCAGCCGCTGAGGCCTCGACTGAGCCTGCTGATGCGTCGGCTGTACGAGAACCGCCCATCGAGTCCGCCAGTGAGCCTCTGACTGACGAAGGTGTGGAGGCAGTGCCCACTACGGACCAAGCGGAGGGTTCAGCTACTAATGCTGAGCCTCTAAAGCCTGCTCCCGAGACTGATGAGCCTTCGGAGCCTGTTACTGAGCATTCAGAGTCTACTACTGCGTTAGCAGAGCCTGCCAGTGAGGCCTCGGAGCCTGCTGAATCTACGCCACGTGAGCCGCTTTCAGAGGAGCCGGGCTCTGCGCCGCATACCGGCACCGATGAAGGTACTGGCGCAGAGAGTGAACGCGACGCCGAGGATGTTAGTCCAGAGCAAGACAGGCGTTCTGCAGAGACATCGCCAGAACCTGCCAGCAAGCCCGCTGGCGGCCCCAGCGAAGGCTCGACGTCGACGTCGAAGGCAAAGAAAAACAAGAAGAAGAAGTCCAAAAAATAGCATTAGGAAGCCCCAAATTCCTCAATTCTGTTAACTGTAAAGTAGTGTTTTACTTATGAATTAGCTGCTGGCCTACGCGGTTGCTGAATATTACATTTTCGTCTTTGGTCTAAAAATCACTCGCCAAAGATCTTGCGCACGCGCCGCAGCACCGAGTCCTTCTCCGGATCATATGGGTGGTCCTTGGACGGGATCTCGAGCAGGGCCGGGAACGCGGCCTGGTATGCATCGACCTGTTTACGGATCCGCTCGGCGATGTGCTGGTTGATTAGCAGAATCGCAATGTCCTTGCGCTTGGTGGTGAACTTGTCGAAGGCCTCGGCAATCTCCTCCTCTGGTGTCTTCGCGTCAACGACGAAGAAGTTCCGCTCGCCCGAGTCCGGCGTCGTCTGGCCAATGCCGGCGAGCAGCATGCCAGTCACGGAGTCCTCGTCCCCGATGATGGCAAGCAGCGTGCGGCTGGAGTTCTCCTTCGACATGCCGATTCGACTCCACCACCTGGTTTATCTCGATGCGTGTTCGCCGCGCCGTCGTGACACTGCCGCCCGGACCACCCCTCCGGGCCCAGTAGACACTACATACGCTCAGTACGGGACGCGCTGGCAAATGGCGGAGCGCTCGTTCGCGGCACGTCTAAATAGTGAATTTTTGGGATTCGAATGCTGCCGGCACGTATTTGGGCCCGCCAATTCTCTACTTCGGCCCGCGCCTGTGCCGGTCACTCGAAATGGCAGAACATTAAGCACCGCAAAGCCCGGCAAGACGCTACAAGGTCCTCCACAAATACAAAAATCGCCAACATGATTTACGTAGCGGCAAAGGAGGGCGGCGGGTCCGATCCCACAAAGAATGTCCGCCTGGCTACCCTCATAGAGAACGCGCTAAAGCAGAGCGTGCCAAAGAAGGTCATTGAGGGTGCAGTGAGCCGCGCGTCACGCGCGGGCGTGCACGCCGGCGACAACACGCAGAGCATTACTTATGAGGGCGTTGGACCGGGCGGCGCTGCGTTCATTGTGGAGGCGCTTACCGAGAACAAGAACCGCACCGCTCAGCAGGTGCGCGCCGCATTCCTGAAATTCAAGGGTTCGCTGTCTCCAACCGCGTTTCTGTTCCAGCGCCGCGGCTGGATTGATCTCGTAGAAACAGGCGAGGACTTCGACACAACGTTCGAAAGATGCCTCGAGTTCCCCGGCGTTGAGGACGTCGAGCAGTGCGGCGATGGGGAGGTGACGCTGTTCACGGCGCCCGAGGGCCTGTCTGTGTGCGCGAACGCCGCGCGCCAGCACTACAAAATTAGCGATATGGGCCTGGCCTACGTGCCGGACCCCGACCAGACGGTGTCGCTGAGCGACGCCGAGACGCTGACGCGCCTGCAGAAGCTGCGCGCCGATCTTGAGAACCTAGACGATGTGAACAATGTATATACTAACGTCGAGGCCGACGCAAATAACTAGGTCATGAAGCACTACGTAAGTAGGAGAATAAAATTATGCACGACGAGTAGTATGCTGCTGCGGCCTGGCCATCGGGCGGCCGGCCGACGGCCAGCGCGAGAAGGGACTACGGCTCGCCCGGTTCCTCCTTGTGCGGTCGGCCAGGACCATACTTTTCTGGGAAATTGAGCTCAAAATCCATGCGAACGTGCGCCGGCAGGGCGTCTGCAATGGACGGCAACGTCACTTTGCGCATCGGCCCCGACTGGTGGCGCTTTGGTGGCGGCAGCTCCGCCGCGTCGCTGCTGCCTGGCCCGCTGCCGCTGCGGTACTGCCGCCACGAGTCATCGGCGTCTACGCCAAGCAGCGCACAAATGAGCTCGAAGTGCTGCGGTGGAATGACGCGCAGCACGTCACCGATTTGGTTTGCGATTTTGCGCAGCGGGTTAAACCCGAAGCTGAGGGCCGGCTCGCGCACGGCCACCGTAATGCGGTGCGTCTCGTTGTTCGAGTCGTCGATGATAGCCTGTCGCAGCTCGCGTTCCAAGGAGTCCAGGAATAGGCGATCATGGGAGACCGCATGCCAGTAGAAGACGCGCTGCTTCTTTTTCGTGCGCACACAGCCGTGGCGATGCAGGAACTCGAGCAACTCGGACCGTCCATCCTCGAGCTTGGCTCCCACGTTTGTTTTAAGGGACCGCAGGTCCGAGAACACGAACTCCTCGAATTTTGCCCGGTTGACGACCTCGCGGCCAAATGCCTGGAACCGGTATATGAGACAGCGCAGGATGGTCTGTGTTGGCACGTAGAACACATTATTCCAGCGAACACAGTATATTACTTCGTTATTCGGTAACTTATGTCGACGAATCATCTCTTCACCGTGGAACTGACTGGGCGCTAGCTCTAAAAACTTTTTGAGTGCCCGAAGCCCAGTAACAAAGTCTTCGCGATTTCCTTCCATATCATTCACACTGTTTCAAGCATGACTTTTTCAGTGAAGCTGCTCTCGTCGCGGCTGAAGGGCCCTTTTTTTTTGTCTGATACGTGCCTTTAAGGGGGAGAAATAGGGACCCAATATTTGGAGTCGCGCTTCGTGAGTTATTTAGATCCGAGCCTGCTTTGTTCTGATGCCTGGGCCAAGAGACGCGTTACCCACGCCTTAGGCTTGCATTCTGCATATGAACCCTGCCACGCAAACCCTCTCCTGTAATGGAAATCCTGCAACCACGCTAAATGTTACCACGTTTTTACTTGGCGCTCCTCACGAGTGACTCTGAGGCTTTAAAAGGTGTCGCGCGCACGGGAAAGCTGTGTTTCAGCTTGAGCCGGCCGGCTGGCGAATTTAGTGCAGGGCGTGCCCACGGCGCGGTATTTTCTTTAACGAGGAACTAGGGCTCAAAAGGCGGGAGTCCCGAGATGCGCCCCAACCGGGCCGCATGACATTCTGAGCAGGAGCACTGCGGATCAAGCAGCTGATAGATGCTTACGAGGGCCAGTTCAGGAATATAATATTCAGAATCATCCAGCCTTCGACGTGTTCTTATGCACCTACCCTGGTGCTCGGCCTGCATGATATGCAGGGCTGCCGATAGCAAATGCCCGGCGTCAGCAGTAGAATATGCATGGTAGCCGCGTGTCGATGCGCTGACTGGCTGTGCAATCGGGATTTGCGCGTTTCTCGTGGCGTAATGTATCCTTATACGTGCTGACTACTAAACGTGCCCACCGAAGCGTTCTCACGGCAGCCGGCTGCCGTATTCCAGCCGAGCCTATGAAAGAGGAGTATTCCGGAAAAAGGGCGATGAACTGGAGCCAGCGAGCGCCAAAATGCCTCTCTGCTCCTGCACGAACCGGTGAGCCACGCGGCTCAGCGCCGAAAAAGCCGCTGCGCGTGCTCATGGGGGGGGCAACCTCGGTCTGACGTAACTCTTTGCAGGGACATGCATATGCTTGCATATGCTTATGTGAAATGCTCCCCGCATAAAGCCTGCCGCGACTTGCAGCCCAGTGTCGCGACCGCGGCGCGGGTTTACGCTAGGAGGCGAAGTTCCACGAAGGGAAGCACCGGGCGGCAGCACCATGACGTACACTTCGAGTTTGAACCGCCGGATTAGACTGTAGCGACGGCGTTAGGGTGAAAATGAAAGAGAGGGGGCGCGGGCTCGCCAAGGTGCCACCAAACCGCGGGTAGCTGCTGCCGAGCCCTGGCAACCCTCTGCGGTCAATCTATAAAAACATAACTGGGCGGCACGCCGCTACACAGATCAGTGCCTGCCACACAGTTGGCATCCGCGTGGCAGCCACGCCGGTGACGGACGCGCGCCACGAGGCGTCCGAACGCACTCTCAACGTCGGAAAAATCGTTTAACGTGTGGACGCCCCTGCTTGCATAATATTATGCGTCCCCCCCACCCTATATTTCTATAAACTCGTCTGTAGCCTGATAATGACGCGGTCACGCGTCCCCGCCCCTCCTGTGGAAGCCATGTTCTTTTTGCTCCTTTCGTCCCGGAGCTTATCGCTGAAGGTGTGGCGATGGGGAGCAGTGCGTAAGGCGGGGGAGACTGGGGCGTGACGATTACACGGCGAATCGCGGTGGTCGGTGGCCCAGATCGCAAGCATTAACGAACCCGGAATGGGTTTGGCCGGAACGCGCCCGCACGCCGCTTCGCAGGAAGCTTAAAATAGATACTCGCTCAGCCCGGTGGTGCCGGCAGTTCCGAGTCACCAGAATGCCGCAGATCAATGCAATGCCGCGACGACTAATAATAATAATCGCCGTTAATCATGGCAATGACATGACGTCCGTGCCGCTGCCGCTGCCGTGGTTCGGTTTTGGCGGCGACGACACGATACGTCTATACTCTAGCGTGAGTGAGGATGAAGCATGACACACCGTCTGGCTTGACAGCAGCAGTTGCCCGAAGCCTTCAGCGACCTGCCTCGAAAATGAAGCCCATTGTGGGGCCCCTTGGGGCCTGGTTCTGTACGATCCTGTCGGTGTTCGCCATTGTCATTCTGTCGTTTATTGCGCTCATGTTCTACAAAGGCCACGAGGAGTTTGTCGGAAGCGTAAGCGATCCCGAGGACGGGAAGGCAGTCGCCGCGACGATCATGTGGGCCGTGCTTGTGTATGCCATCTTCCTCGTATTCTGCGGCTCGCAAGTGTTTTTGATTCGGCGCAACTCCAGTGTGGTGCTATCCTAAGGCACTGCTGGTGCGTGCGGCGGGCACGGCCCGCATGCGCGCGCGGCGGCTAGCGCTAGGCCCGCTCGGAGGCCACTACCTGTGCAGCGGCGCCGGCGCCATGACTTCTTGGCTCCGCGCGGCAACCGCCGTTTCGATATAACGGCCAAAAAATTACTGCGACTACCTAATTAGATACTGCCGAACGCTCTGCGCATGCGCGTGCAGCCTCGGCGTGATCAGTGCTGCCAGCGCACTGTCCGGCAAGAGCCGTGCAATCGGCCAGACGTAGGAAAAGACTAAAATATCCAGAATCGTCGGTTCTTCCACGGGCGCCGCGACGACCTCGTCTAATGCATTCAGCGCCATGCCCGTGCGCAGCAGGTTTTCCTGGCTGCATGCATAGTCGTCGTATATTGCGGCCCGCGCCTTCACGTATCGCTCCTCGAGGTGCGTATCAAGCTGCGAGCGCTGGACCCAACTGAACGGCCACGGCAGCAGGGACTCGGGGCCTGCGCCGGTGAAGACGCGTTCCTTCGCCACCCGGTGGGCCGGGTCCATGATTGTGGCGTGCCAGGCGTCGTCGAGCCACGTCTCGACGAGCGACCGGTAGATCACGAACTCCGGCTCCTGCGCCTCGGCGGCGCAGTACTTGTTCAGGACCTCGTCTAATGTCGACTGAACCGCTTTGTCCGCATCGCTGACCAGCAACGGAAGCGTCTCTAGCGAGGATATATACGGCGAACTGCTCTCGACACTGACGTCGATGTTTCTCACGCGAAGCAGCGCCGCCAATGCTAAGCATTTCGGCTCTAGTGGCAGGCCGTCTTCATCTAGGCTGTACACGGCGAGCAAGCGTGCGTCGCGCTCCTTGCTCCGCAGCTGCTGGTGGTGCTCGGGAAGAGTGGCTAATGGGAACTTGTCGAACACGGCGCGCACGGGAACGGGCACTCGCATTGCACCGGGGCGTATAGTAGCTTAGCTGGTGACCGCGCATGGCTGCCGCGCGATGCAGGCAGAGTTCAGTATGTCACGTGCCTAGGGTCCCGCGCGGTGGGGCCGCCGTGGGGAGCAGGCAGCTGCGGGCCCTGCGGGCCCACCACCACCACCACGACGAACCGCCTAACCGCGCGCTGTTGCTAATCAGCCAACAAATCGCACCACCGCCCTGGAACCCCTCGAGGCGACTAGCAGCTCTGTTGTCCATTTTTTGTTGGCACCCATGTCTCTGCTCACGAGCGCGCGTCTAAGCACCCTAAAGGGCTGGCCATTGCTGCCCACGAATTGGCACTACTTGTCGGCGGCAGTGCTGACCGTGATCAACCGGCCCGCCGAGATCCCCATCCTCTACAAGTACGCCGTAGAGGAGGCGCCGGCCGCGAGCCACGGCGAGCTGACGTCGCAGTTCCGCGAGAGCGTCTTCAAGACGGCGGCGCTGATTGGGCTGCCGCGCGTGATCAATGCGCTCACAGAGCTAAAGAACGCAACGCCGCCCGAGCTGCGTGCGACGCAGCTCGCGCGCGAGGACAAGCTCGACTACTCGCAGGAGGGCCGCGAGCTGTTTGCGCATGTATATGGCAAAATCACAAAGCGGCTGCATACGCAGCTGGCCGCGGCGTACCCGGACCTCGATTGGTTCGTCACGAACTTCGAGTATGGCCCGCTGCTCGCGCACAGCAGCATTCTTGGCCCGAAGGAGACGTCTCTTGTCATTGTGTCGTCGCTCATCCCGCAGAACGTGAACCCGCAGCTAAAGGGTCATCTCAAGGGCGCCCTGAACAATGGCGCGACAAAGGACGAGGTGAATAGCCTACGCGCCATGGTCATGGAGCTTAGTAGTTGGTATGGCACTGAGTACAAGGACGAGGTCAGCAAGTTGTAGCGCGTTGTACAAAGCGGTAGCACGTTATAGCAAGTTGTAGCAAGTTGGCGCAAGTTATGGCGCGTTTGTCGCGCGCGAGCGAGCTGCGGCTTAGGCTCGACGCGAGCAGGCACGCCAGCACGCACGCCAGCACGCAACCAAACAAACAAGAAAACAAGCAAGCGACCCGTGAGAGTTACTTTACGAAGATAAATTATGGATGTACAACTAATGCACGTTTTAGCATCGGGAACGCCGTCAGCAGCCTTACTGCTGGGCCTCGACGGCCTGCGGCTGCGCAGCCTCGGGCTTGGGCTGCAGGAACGAGCGGGCCGAGGGCTCGCCGACGTCGTGCTCGGGCTTGGGCTCGTTGATGATGATCTGGTCGGGCAGCGTCGTCTTCGGGGCGCCGACCTTGCCGTTCAGCGCGGGGTCGCGCATGATCTTGACCTTGATTCCGAGCACACCCTGGCGCAGCATAACGTGACGCGTGGCCGACTCGATGAAGTCGCGGGCGGGCTGGCCGGAGTGGATCATGAAGCCGTCCTGGAACTTCATCGTCTTGGCGCGCGCAGCACGCAGCTTGCCGGACACAACAACCTCAACACCCTTGGCGCCAGACTCCATGACGTGGCGCACAACACCGTAGGCGGCACGGCGGATGGCCAGGCCGTTCAGCAGCTTGTAGCGCAGGGACTCGCACTGAGCCACAGCAGACATGCCACGGTCCGCAACACGGTCCGCAAACAGCACGAACGAGCCGGACGGGCGCTGGAAACGCTTCTCGAGCAGGCTCGTCAGCTCGCGCAGACGGCGGCCGTTCTCGCCGAGCACGGCCTGGACGTGCGCGGCGCGCACAATAATCTCGATCTTGTGGGGGGTCGGGCGGATCTCAATACCGGCATAGCCCTCCTCGGCGAGCTCACGAGTGAAGAACTCGTTGACCTCGGCGTTGAAAACACCGTCGGCGACGTGCTTACGCTTGATGGAGACGCGCTTGTTGTAGGGAATCGACATTATGGCTACGAACAGAAGGCCGCTCGTTCAAACGATGCGAAAGTTCAGTCCGCGCACCGGCGTCGCCCAGCTCATCACGTGGCACTGCCCGAGTGGGTCAATGTGCACTTATGGTGTCGCGGTTCGAATAGTGTGCGGCCTCACTGCTCCCGGCTGTCTTCCTGCTGACACACCGCGGCCCTAAACCCTTGTGGATCTGGGCAGGCTCAACCGGCTGGCCCCCATGGCATGCCTGTAGCCGCCGCCGGTAGGGTAGCGAGCCGTAGCGAGCGACGGCTGTGCCCGCGTTATATACTCGGGGCCCAATCACCTAGGCGCCGCCAACATCGGACTAGAGGGACCGCTAGTTCACTCTATTTCTACGAGCACCTCTATACTGGCGCCCGTGTAACAGATCCTGCTCCTAGCGCTCTGCATACTTCTAGCTATCTGCGCGGGTCGTAATGGCGCTACACCTCTACCATGTCACAGTACAAATACCGGGCGCAATAAGCGCCACTGAGAAATGCCGATTCGGATCAAACGAGGAGCATTTGGTACTGGCCCGCGGACAATGGCTCGAAGTGTATAAGATCGAAGAGGATGAGGCCGTCTTGAAGTGCCGCGCAAACGTATTCGCAACAATTCGCTGCATACGGTGCGTGGCCGCCCAGGGCAGTGACATTCTGGCTCTCACAAGTGACGCGGGCGACCTTGTCCTTTTGACTTACGACTGCGACGCGGCGCGCTTCTCGAAGCTGGCCTCGGAAGCACTGGGCAGGTCCGGGTTCCGTAGAACCGTTCCTGGCGAGTACTTAGCGGTAGATCCAAAGGGAAGAGTCGCAATGGCCGCAGCCATTGAGAAGTTCCGGTCTGTCTACGTTCTGCACCCCGACGGGATCAGCTCCGCTGTCGAGGCGCCGGCTGCAAGCACCTTTTGCTACGGTCTTATCGCAATGGATCGCGGATACGGAAACCCGGCCTTCGCCTCCTTGGAGCGCTTCCGCTTTGGCCCGAAATGCATCGTTATGTACGAATTCAATTTGGGGCTGAACCACCTCGTTAAGCTGTGGTCGCACACCGTCACGAATGATACCGATATCATCATCGAAGTACCGGGTGGGCGTGATGGGCCTTCAGGAGTGATTGCCTTCACGGGCACAGCCGCAATTTACTTGAATGCGGCTTCCGGCGAGCCTCGCCATGAAGTCGCTTTACCACAGGATGTTGTCTGTGCGCGCACTGTGCGAGTGCGACGAAACGACTTCTTTTTTTTGCTACAGTGCCTTGATGGCAGCTGCTTGAAGCTCACCTTGACGGATGACGGGCTGGCCTACGCGACGTTCGCTTCGTTGCCCCGCGCCCTCGACTTCCAAGTAATGAAATCAGGTCATATATTTGTGAACTCTGAGAATGGAGATCATGCTCTGTACCACATCGCTGAGATCGACCCTCTGAGCGTCAGCGAGCCCATGGCGATGCCCGCTCTGTCTCCTTGTATCTCGTCCACCTTACAGCGCAAACAGCTTGTGACCGTAAATCGCAGTGGGCCGGGTTCCCGCATTTCGCTTATTGAGTACGGCAGGGACATTGAAGAGCTAGTTTCCTCACCGCTGCCAGGCGCTCCAGGCGCTGTGTACGCTTCTAAGCGATCGATGGCGGACGCGGGGCACGGCATTATCGCCCTTTCGTTTGACACGACAACAACTTTTTTATCTGTGGGAGATGATGGCTCAGTTAACGAGACTTCCGAAGCCGAGACTGGGCTAGCGTCTAAAGTCCGTACGTTGGGCCTCCAGTGTATGGGCGACGACGCTCTTGTGCAAGTACATACCTCTGGGTTCCGCTACGTCTCGACCCAGACGTTCCCTTGGCTGGCCCCAAAGGGATCGGCTGTTATTGCATGTGCATTTACCGCCACGCAGATGTTGTTGGCTCTGAGCGGGAATCAGGTCTTGTATTTCGAGGCCCGGAATGGTACTCTGGTCGAATCAAAACAACGAGTAGAGCTACCGTCGACGCCCACATCAGTCTGTTTTGAGTCTCCACTCGCGCACGAGCTGAGCAGTACCGCTTTCTACGTCAGCTGTGAGGACGAGTCTGTGCGGCTATTCTCCGTCTCTGATCTCAAGCAGCATAAGCTGTATAGTGCGCCGGCTCCCGTCGCGTCCATGCATCACAACCATACTCTTCATTTGGGGCACACAAATGGCACTTTTTCCGCTCTGCAAGGAACGCTTTTCTGGACACGAGTGCTGGGAACCGGCCCAGTGAAGCTTGTATCGCTTGACGGCGACAAACTCCTGGCTCTGAGCTCACGCAATTGGATCATATCTGGTAACGACATGGCGCCGTTGGCGGCCGCTGTGCCAAACTTCACGGCCGCGCATCCGTTTGTTGCCGAGGACTTGCCTGATGGCGTATTGGGGGTTAATGAGTCGTCCCTCATAGTGTTCACTGTCCCGTCCATCGCGCATGCAGCGAAAACGTCTCTGCGTCATTTGGCTAAACTTCCGTCACCTATCACAAGGCTGACTCGCAATTTTCAGTCTAGTAATTGGTACGCATGTGGAGGCGACTCTGTGTTTGTGATCGAGAATAAGGTCCAGGAGGATGAATCGCAAAACGTGTTCGCTATCTCCACGGGTCTGCCTGCAACGGCCTGTGCAAATGTGCGGTTTGACTCTCACAAAAAGGAGGCACTTGTTCTGGTAACAAAGACCGGCATCCAGACTTATGAATACACAGGGTCACCTGTGGGTAGTCAAGTGTCTCTGCTGCATGAAACAAGTGTGGATGAATGCAGTGCAATTCTACCGTTCAAGGGCATGCTTCTTGCTATAGTTAATCGCAGTCGATTGGTATTGTATGACCTCGGCCAGAAACAGCTTTTACGCAGGGAAACTGTGGATCTTGGCGATCTCACGATCGTAAGAGTACTCCGCGCCTCTCGCGACAGGATTTATGTGGGGGACTCAAGGCTATCTGTGACTGTGCTTTCCTATAACTCGTCTGGGTTCAGTGTCGTTTATAAGGATCCTGTACCGCGTAGCGTGACGGCAATGGTGGTGCTTGACCACGCGACTGTGTGCATTGGAGATCAGTATGGTAATATTGCTGTGTTGCGCTGCAATGCCGACGCACCGGCGTTGGAGCTCGCTGATAAAAACATCAAAGAACTGCAGCTTGTTGCCCACTTCTGGGTCCCTGATGGCATTGTGGACATTCATAAAGGCGTTCTTTCGCCAGTGGCAGGCGTCGAGGCCATTATATACACCGGCATACAGGGAACCGTTGGCGCACTTATCCCACTGGCATCAAAGGAAGACCAAGTCTTTATGGCCGCAGTCGCATCCGAGGTGAGTCGCCGGACGACAACCCTGGCCGGGCGCGAAAGCCTTGCGTTTCGCGGCTACTACTCGCCGCCGAAGAACGTCATAGACGGAGACTTATGCGAGTCAGGCCTGTGCAGTGCGCAAGGCTTGAGCAGTGCCGATATCGAAGAACTCGCTGAGGCTATTGATAGTGAGCCCAGTGATTTGATTCGTCGCGTGCAGACGTTCCGAGACCGCAGCGCGTTCTGAACTCCGCTATACTGTGCGCAAAAATTATTAGGAGAATAAATATATGTACAAAGCAGTCGCGCTCGCACTCTATGTGAGCACCTTTGCTCTCATCATTCCTGGCTGCTGAGGGTGGCCAGCACCGAAGTCAGCAATGTGGAGCTCACCTTTACGGTCCAAAACAAGTAAGGCAGTCCCGTCCGGTGTGAATCTCAACGCAGGTGCGTGGTACATGTCTTGGCCCGCGGCAACTTCCAAGCACAGGGCTATTCTACGAGCATCTGTCGAGACAGATGGCAGGTTCACGACATAGATCGCCCCAGAAATATCAGCAAATACGGCGCCAGACCCCTTTGGCGAAGGCTGACAAGATTGTAGGGAGCTCCCCATCTTTTCAAACCTCATAACCACCGACTGTGCATGGCCCGTGGGCACAAGCATTTGCGACACCTTGTTGTCAGTCTTGACCTTGCTCAGCGCTAGTTTCGTGTCGACGATCACTGGAGGCGAGCCTGGCGCGAACGAAGAGAGCAGCAAGAACTGGCTGTTCGGTAAGAACTTCACACCAGTGATACCCTCTGGCCTGCGGTCTGTACCGGCAAGGTCATCGTCCTCGGGGACTGGGGGCGCCTTTCGGCTGCTTCGCAGTAGAATGCGGGGCTCGCGGTAGTCGACAAGCGAAATGACAAAAAACCTCGATTCTCTGTCGGTTGAGCAGACAATGGCGCTTTCTTGACTGTTTATGGCGAGCGTCTTGATCATATCGGAATACGGGCTCGTGAACGTGATTGTGTCAACGTGCTCGAAGGCCTCCGCGCTGGAAAACATGATTGAAGGGCAGATGAGAATCACCATAGGTTGCATCACCTTCGTTGCCCGGTCGATGCCCGCAATTGCCACGGCGATGAAAGCGCCCCCCACAGAGACGTCGAGAGCGTCGATGCCGAACTTTAGATCTCTCTCATATATTAGGTCTCCACTCTCGATGCTGACAACGGCCAGCTTTCCATCGTGGTTCGCTAGCACGACCCAACTGTTGTTCATAGCCACAAATGTGTGCGGCGTGCCAGACTCGGCGAAGGCCGTGCCCTCAAATTTGAGCCTCGGCTGTTCGTTATAGTCCTCCGGTATTGTGTAGATGGAGTACTTCGGCCCGCAGACTAGCGCCATATGCAAAGTGTCCGGAGAGATGGCCGGCACAAATGTACGCGGCTTCTGACTGAGGAAGCGTTTCGTCTTTGTTGAGTGCTTGAACAGTTTGCGGTACACAGGAAAGCTTTTCTGAAAATAGCGTTGGCGGTTTGATGCGGATATCTTGAGGGGCATGGCCGGTCCCACTGACAGCGACGGCGGAGCCAAGTAGACCATCGTCGGGGATGAGCTCATTGTCGGCGGAGGAAATCCATTAGAAGATGTTTGAGAGAGCATGTCTGATAGCGTGGAGCCGTTCGTGTGCGATAGCGTCTTGACCGGGTTAGATTGACGTGAGTCCATGCTCGAGAGTGAGACGGCAGATGTGTCTATAGATGGTCCAGCCGAGTGTGACGAAGGGATCCCAATGGGCTCACTCTGCGATTGCTCCACATTCAGAGCCGCGAGCTTGATGGCGTCAATGAATCCCAGGCCCTGGCTGCTGCCCGGCGGAGATACGTCAATGTTCACCGTGGACGTGTGAAGGGACGGCGACTTCCTGCCCTCAGCTAAAGACGTCGTTTCTGTCGACGAATTTGTATTTCTGCGCGCGGCAAACGTCCAATGTCTCGGCATGGAGTCCTTGATCAGCTCCGATCGGTGTTCCGATATGAGGAGGTTAATCCTACTCAGGCTATAGCTGGCAACCTTCAAATCATTTCTGTTCTCGGGCGCCGAGAGCCGCGCGAGCTCGTCAAACAGCTCGCTCAGTTTCTGAGCGTCGTCCACGGCCATGGTCGCACCGTCTGGTGAGGGAGTTCCTTGAAGGTGTGTGTCGCAGGGACTAAAAGAGTCTATGAGGTGAAATAGCGTGCTTATCAGTGCATGTGCCCAAGCGTCATCTGAGATTTATGGTGATTGATTAAGACTGAGCGTGGGTGATACATGTGTAAACTTATGCTGCGCCTGGTTTTTCATACCGCGTCTGCCTATTGACTCCGATTTTTCACTCCACATCCTATGGCTTGCAAATTTATTCTCCTGCATATAGGATCTGTGCGAAGCCTGGCCTTATCATCCCAGGGTTGGGGGCAGGACGCCTCGTACGCAGCGAATATGGCGCCCGCAGACCCGATCGCGCCCGGGCTCGGAAAAGATTGCGCGGCATTGTGTCTCCGGTCATTTTCGAAGCGCCATGTGGGTCGGAGTCCAGATCAGGGGTATTATGCGCTGGGAACCGCCGCCGCCATGGTTGTACCCCGCATTTCCCCTGGTTTGCCATGGAGCGCGCGACGCAGCTTGGCGACGGTTTGGGGCAGCTCCGTGGCCGTAGGTGCGTTCGAGTAATTCATCGTGAAGGGCTTCGTCGTAGCTAATTATTCTAAAGTAGCGTAAATAAATATAATACTGGTAGCCAAGACGGGCGCTCGGGCGAGTACGGCCTGAGCCTAAGTATTCCGCACCATCTCGTAGAAGTGCTGGTCGCTGATCATTGCGTCGGCGCGCTCCTCCTCGCCGCCAATCCACTTGCCGAACTTGCGCATGAAGCGCTCATCGGCATGCTTCCATTCCATGGCTAGGCGGCTACTGACCTCGAACACCTCGCGGCCGCTGCTTTCAGGCCGCGTGACACTGCGGCCGAACTGCGCTGTGGAGGCGGTGCTGGTTGTACTGGTTGTGCTGGCCATGCTCGCCATGCTCGCCATGCTTTCATTCGTGAACCGCCGGGAACTGACCCCGCGCAGAGGCGTCGACGGCACGGACAACCCTAACGGGCTCGCAGCCACGGACTCCCGCGGTTCGGAGGACATCGCTAGGGGCTCATCGATTCCAGCAAACGGGTCATCGTACTCGTCTTCGTTCGCATGTACCCACGCGAGCATACGGTTATCAAAGATCATGCCATTGTTCGACAGCTGTTGCGTATCGACGCGCTGCTTTGGAATGAGCGTTGGCCGCACTGTATCGGCCGGTGCCTCGAACCGCATGGAGTCAACCTCGTTGCCTTCCCAGGTGCCCGTCTTGGGGTTCAGGACCATACCATTACGCACCTGTCGCGTGAGCATATGCGTCGGGTTCTGGATCAAGTTCGGCTGCTTTGTCTTTGGTTTTCCTCCGCCTTCGAATTTGCTGGGCTTCTTAGCGGGCTCCTTGTATGCAGTGAGCGGGCGCTGGCGCAACGGCGCGGCGCGACCAAGGTCAAGCATGGACTGCGCAACGCGCGGTCGCAGTGGTGAGGCGTCTGCGTGCTCAGCGCGCTGATTGGGAAGCTGGGCAATGGACCGCATTCCTCGCAGCATCTTCGACTGCGTATTGGGCGTCTGTGGGGCTTGCAGGCGCACGTTCCGGTTAGCGGAGCCAGTCTTCACTCTGAGCGTCAGCTGCTCGAGATCGAGGCCTAGAGCATCGTCGTCCTCCTCTTCGGCATCTCCGAACTGGTCCACGTGGTTGAAGCGCAGCTTTTTCTTCGTCTTCGCGGCCTGCGCCAGCCTTGCCGTCTCGGCTGCAGCCTCCATCTGCGCGCGTTGCTGCCGCATCTTGAACCGTGCTGCAAGCTCGGCCTTGGGGTCCTCAACGATGTTCTCATCAAAGTCAAACCCAAGATCGTCGTCCTGGTCCCAGGATGTAGGCGCGGACGACACGGACGAGTGCGACGCCGCGCTACTCACGGAAGCTCTGCTTGGGGACCTGTTACTGGAATCGGACAAAAACGCCTCCGGGAGGTTTTCGGCCGGCTTCTGCGGCGAGTTGCGGTGGCGCACGGCGCTCTCGAACTCGCTGGCAAAGTCGTCGTCATCGTCGTCTTCGAAGTCGAAGTCGTCAATGGCCATTGGCCCCTTCTTGTCGCGCCGAAGCGTCGCGTCGCCGTCGCCCAATGGAATGTCACTCTTCCATCTATGCGGCGGCCGTGGGCCTCGAGAGAATTGGCTCGGCCCAGCCTTCAGCGTAGAGAAGTCCTCATCGTAGTTCTCCATCGCCTTGTGTAGGGGTCCGTGACAGGGCTGGGTTTGGTTCATATAAACAATCCGGGTGGTGGTGCACCCGACATGTGATTTTCGCCAACGCGCGGATTCCTCGCAAAGAGAAATCTGAGAATATCTATTTGGTGAACTATATAGACTATTGTATGCATGCCAATCTTCAGCGGATTATTCGTATGAGGGCGTTCGGTTCCACTGTGCTAAGCGTCCCAATTACCTCACGCATGGGGGGACCAACCACCTGCTCAACGCTCTTCGGAGTGTGCATCGCGCCCATCGTCGAGCAATACGCTTGTGAAGACTGTTAAATTGACAGCATTATTTCATAAATAAAGGCATTGAAGCAGGTTATGGTTTACGGAGCCGCGCACAACGCTGATTTTAGTTCTTTTTCAAAGCCGCCAACCGCGCCGGGTGTACGCCATTAACAGGCGCAGCGTCCGCGGGCGCACTATCAGCAGACGCAGGCTCGCCGCCCGCTTTTGCGGTGCCCTTTGATGCAGACTCAGCGGGTTTTCGGCTCTTAAGCTCTTCCTGGAAGTTACTGTTCTTCTGCTTGATTTTGTCTTTGCGGTGAGCCGAGTTCCCGCCGCCGCCAGCTGAGAACTCGACGTTGATGCGCCGGTTCTTCATTGTCGAGTGGTGCAGCTGCAGCGCCTGGTGCATCCGCGCCGCCGCGTTCTCACCCGAGAACTCGAGAAAGCAGATGCCCTTTTGGCGAATCCGGATAGAAGCGGGCTCCGAGCTCTTGAAGTGCTGATTGATCTGCTCTTCCGTGACATCGTAGGGCATATTTCCAACAAATAGAATGTATCGCTTCGCAGCCGGCGCCTTTGGCGGGGGCGCCGCAGCCTCAATTGCCTTTCTCTTTTCCTTTGCTTCCTTGCGGGCCGTCTCTCGGGCGTCTGCACCCTCCTTGAACAGGGTCTTGCGCAGCTCCTTGCGGCTAGCCTTCGGCATTGCTGTAGATTTATTTCTATGGCGCACTCTCTTCGATCAAGAGCGCTGCAAGTTTTCCATTTTTTCTAGGGTAAGGCCGCGTGCGCGCATAACCCACCACCCGACCTTGTGGCGCTCCGTGCCTTGCCTACGCCGCATTGGCTTCTTCTTATACGCAACCGCTTCTAAAGAATCCAATTTGAGCAGCAGTATTGGTTAGAATGCATGAAACCGGCAGTCACCAACCGCAATGGCTCGCTAAAGTTTGTACGTACGCTGTCGCTGCCATTCGCAGCAGCGCATCACAATTCGCTACTCCCCCTTAGTACTGCTCGAGTGAACGTCCTGGCGCCAAGTTCATATAAATTTCGGTTACTTATAGAACGACAGAGCGCATAGCAAAGCGGGCGGTGGTTCACCACTGAAGCATAAGCATGAACGAGGGCTCTCCGTACACACACCCGAGTAGATCTATATAATCGCCGCCACGCTACTCCGGGGCTGATATTGTCTAGAAATGCGCTGTGGCTGCTCTTAAGTCTCTCTCTATTTTAAGCTTTACACGCTCAGCCTCGCGGCTCGCTCCCGCTCTGCTCCCCTCAACGCGTCGCTAACGCGCCTCTTACATAATTAAGTGGGTATCCACGTCGGCACAACCGCACAGCCGACTTGAATTGACATCCTGAGTAACTTTTTAGCGATGGCGGACGCAGCCGCAGCCTCCCACCCGGCGAAAAACAATGTGGCTCCTGGTGATTCGTCGCCCACTGGGCCCGCGAATGGCGACCGTGCGGCGCCGGCGCCGAGCGACGCGGCAATGAACAACAAAGACGACGCCGTCACGTTGCGCCCCGAGAGCTCAACATATCTGCTGAACGACCCGAAGCTCAAAGAGATTTTGCTGTCGGATGTAGGCGTCGAGTCCCTCCTGGCTCGGCTCAAGCAATCTGTCTACACAGTGAAGGAGTTTGCGGCGTACATCAAGAAAATGGCAACTATAGAGTCGGAGCACAGCGCACACCTCAAAAAGACGTCGCGCACAATGACCGACCTGTTCAAGCGCCCGGAGGTTAAAAAGGGAACGTGCCAGAACCAGGTTCTGAATATTCTGAAGTCCACGGACCGCTACGGCGACGCCGGGAATACGTTCATCGACTCTATGCACCGCATGCATGACGAGCTTTTGGAGGTCGTGCGATCCATCGAGCGGCAACGCAAGACCACGAAAGAGACAGCCCTGCGGCACGAGAAGGCCCTGGTCGATGCTGAGCGCGAGGCGGAAAAGGCAAAGACGAAGTACGACTCAACGTGTGAGGAGCTTGACCGCGCGCGCACGGGCGACCCCAGCAAGAACAAGCTTGCGTTCAAATCCAAGAGCGAGGAGGAGCTGCACCGCAGGATGACGATTGCCGAAGTCGACTACCAGCAGAAAGTGGACACTTGCCAGCGCATGCGGCGTGAGCTCGTCGAGAAGCTGCGCGTCGAGAGCGTGCGCACTCTGCAGGGACTCGTGCTCGAGTGTGACAACGCGCTGTCCCTGCAGGTGCTGCGGTTTGCGAACCTGTTCGAAACCCTACAGCTGAACCGCGGGTTCGTGATCGCACCCATCAAACCGCGTAACTCGCCAACGGCGAACCTGGCCCTCAAGGAAATGGCTTGCAAAATTGATAGCGAGCTCGACTTCTACAACTACGTCTGGGGCATTCCCAAGACGAAGTCTGTGCTGAATCGTGCGCCGCTGACCTTCAAGAAGCACCCAACTCTTGGTGGCTCGTCTAAGCCGGCGGCGCATAAGCCCCAGACTCCTAAATCTAGCCGGACTGGGGCCACTACGGCAGTGCCACCACCGCCTACTGGCGGCCGGTCTGCGTCGGGGCAGTCCACACAGCTGCACTCCTCGGGACAGGGCCATAATGCACTGCCAAGCTCTGGCGCACCGGGGCCGGGGCACAGTGACCGCCAAGTGAGTGGCACATCCACCATCACGAGCGCGTCCGTCCCCGGGCCGTCGAAAATGGTATCAAGCGGCACGGCTAAAACTGGGCCGGTTCTCACGAAGGGTTCCGGTGGGGCCAATAGCTCGAAGACCACATTCGACTCTCCTACGATGCCGGCGTCACCACCAGTTGCCTCAGCTGCGCCAGTCGCCGCCCCTGCACCACCCGCACCTGCGTCGGCTGCAGCTGCGGCCCCGCCTTTCGCTGGCGCTTCGTCGGCAACTACACTCGCTGCTCGGGAGCAACGGGAATATGATCCGTCGCAGCATGGGCTCGCTGTGTACGGCACGCCACTCGAAGACCTGCTAGACTACGAAGAAGGCACGGTACCCCGCGTCGTATACCAATGTGTCCAGGCTATTGACAATTTTGGACTAGAGGTGGAGGGAATTTACCGCACAAACGGCAATAGCCAACAGGTCCAGGAGATAAGGCGGGAATTCGACATAGATGCGGCAGCAGTCGATCTGCTGCGACCGAACAATGGTGTCAATGATATCCATAGTGTTGCATCCGCTTTGAAGCAGTACTTCCAGGCACTGCCTGATCCGCTTTTGACTCACGAGTTCCATCGCGAGTTTGTGAATGCGGCGAACATCAAGGATGACGTCCGTCGTCGTGATACCATCCATGCTATAATCAACAAGCTGCCGGACCCGAACTACACAACGCTGCGGTATCTCATCTTTCACCTGTACCGAGTGCAGGAGCGCGAGGCCGTGAACCGCATGAGCGTCACGAACCTGGGTATTGTCTGGGGGCCCGCCCTCATGGACACTGATTATCTGAATGTTGGCGAGATGGCCGTACAGAGCCGCGTCATAGAGACGATCTTGATCAATGCCTATGCCATTTTTGAGGCAGAATAAATGTGGGAATAATAATGCATACGCAGACATAAATACTACTAGTACGTACGGTCTTACCGAAGTCCATGCTTAAGCGTGAACTCCGTCATGTCAAATTGGCCGTTGTGACAACAAGAAGCCGCCGACGCCGGCGCAATTAACTACACTTCATTAACTTTACTAGCGCGCCGCTTCTCTCCGAAGACGATAGCTTTATCATGTGATTACGTCAAGGAACAGGGGCTGCTGCTTCGCGGTCACTTCGCGGTTATGTAACAGCACAATAGGGCTTATGGCTTTACTCACGTGTGCATCTCTCACCGACTCTTTCAGTCTCCCAGCAGTGCACCCCGGTGCTTAGCGCGATTGAGTTCAACGCTTCAGGTTGTTCAGGACTTAGAAACAAAATGGCTGACGCTGTCCAGACTCGCAAGCGGAAGACAGGGAGGAAGACGAGCTACCGTGGCGTTGACGCCGACGAGCTCGCCAACATGTCGCTGGAGCAGTTCGTTCCTCTGCTGCACGCCCGTGGCCGACGGAAGTTCAAGAACAAGCTGCCGCTCAAACACCAGAAGTTCCTGGCGAAGCTGCAGGACCGCAAGGTCAAGGCTGATGGCGAGAAGCCCCAGATTGTGAAGACGCACCTGCGTAACATGATGATCATCCCTGAGATGCTGGGATCCGTCGTCGCCGTTTACAACGGTAAGGTGTTCAACGTCGTTGATATCCGTCCCGAGATGCTCGGCCACTACCTCGGCGAGTTCTCCATCACTTACAAGCCTGTGGCTCGTAAGAACGCCAGCGGTAACGCCCCGCTGTCGCGCATGGTCTCGCTGAAATAATCTAACTTATGTTTACAAATAACGTATTCCATTGACTACATACGTCTTCAAGGGCTGTGCATCTAATAGGAAGCAGTGCGTCGTGCAAACTAGAGTCTTGAAGGACGAAGCTTTTCGGCACGCAGGGTTCGTTATATCCCCTAAGGCGGCGGTGAATCATGAAAACTGGGCAAGGTTGCCCGGTACATCCGTACACTTAGTTTACTTGCGAAGAGTTTCTCTCTTTTCGTTCCTAACAATTCACAACGTTAATAAATAAATATACTAATTCTGAAATCGGTTTTGCCTAGTCTAGCTGGCCCATAACCTTCCGGTATATCTGCTCCAGTTCTCCCGCAGCGAGCTCTAGCTTTCGCGTGAGCAGGTGATGCAAGAATAGAGGCAGCTTTTCACGATTCACGCCCAGCCACTCAATAGGTGGTGTCGCATCGCCGAGGTCTCTCAATTGCGGGATCAGAATTACCGGCGGCTTGGTTGCAATGTATCGGGTTCCAGCAAAAAGCACAACTTCTTCCTCAGTGTCGTCCTCACCAAAGTTCTCGCTACCATCTTCCTCTTCATGTATCGATAACTCAGACAAGCCGGATCCGTTCGTTCCGGTGGTCGAGATGGACAAGGAGCGGTCCAGAGTGCGCTCACGAAGACTCTCGTGCGTGTTTTCCCGTTGCAGTGATCGAGTCTCATCGAGCAGAGAGTCCGTTTCCTCTTCATCTAACTTCAGGCTCGCATTGTTCACCGATGGGCGGATAGCCCAGGCCTGTTTATGCGTCTCCAGCATTTCTTTAATGAAATTCACGCTGCCAAGGTTCCAGCCAACTTCAATGGAGCCGAAAAGGTGGTTTGAAAAGGTGTAACGCACCTCATTCTTATGTTTTGGCTCAACCGTGTCCATAAGCATGGATATCTCGGGTGTGTTGACAATCGTGCCGCCTGAAGCTGATCGCCGCACGAATGTCAAAAACTCTTCGTAGTCAAGATCCATCATCGTGCTTGAATAACCGTCGCCTCTGATGTTCGCTAGTCCTACGAGACACTCGTTCAACGCAAAGTCCACGCTTGTAACGTACTCACGCTCGGCTTCCTTTCGGTCAAACTGTACAGACACACGGTCTGCAAACACCTTCAGCGCGACAGTGTCGGTGAACTCGGTGGGGAACGCATGAACTAGGAGATTTCCCACCTTAATGTCGAATATAGCCCGGATTCCGACATTCTTAGGGCTAAAGTTCTTCATCCTGCCCCAGCTCTTGAGGTGCTTCTCCGCTTCGGGCGTGGGACCCTCGGTCGGCTTTTCTTGGGCCATGAATATAGGAGCGCTAGAGATCTGCGATTGCAGGCGCTTGAACAGAGTTATCACGTCATAAGTGTGGCTCACTACGAGCGCGGTAAACACAAGCGAAACTGACTCACAACTAGCAGTCACGTAGATACGTTCATCTTCAACCACAGTCTGGTCTTGTGTAGTCATGGCGGTCGCTAGATCAACGACCTGGCCAGCAATAAACGGATGGAAATCCAAGCTGAAGTAGAAGCCGAGTTTGCCCATTCTGAACTTCGCGTGAAGTAATGGAGATCCATGCTCTTCATTACAATGAACTGCCGCTTTGGCCATCAGTGATTCCATACGTACAGTGCCACCCAAGCGACCATCGAGTTGGGCCTTGATCATGTCAATACCGGCATGCAAAGATTGCTCATCAGCAGAACTTTTCAGGATTGCTGCCCAAATGCGAGTTATGGTAAAGTTGACATCACCAATAGACGGACCCATGCCAACAACAGCCCCAACGTTAGTGATACTGATGTTAGCAGTCCACGGAATCGAAACAGATCTCACCACACTTCTGTAACGGTCCATCAAGCAACTGCTAGTCTCATCACTACTTTGCTTCTTCGGAAGCGGAGTTTCAGCGCTAAGTGGGCTTCTGGCGGACGAAGTTGAATACTTGCGTCGCAGCGTAGTTGGTGTGGGCTCAGGTTCTGGGGTAGGCGTGCCCATTTTGTCTGCACTTTCGTAGAACTTCCAGATCTCAAAGAACGTACGCATGTCATACAGCTTGGCCAGTTTCACCATTAGTTGAGGATCTCTGAGACTTACCGCCAGCTTGAGTGGTTCCTGTGGACGATACATTCCAAGGATAGACAGCTGCGAAAACTCGGCCATGGCACTAATTTCACGAGAGTATATGTGCTGCAGAGAAACTCGAGCTCCCCTGGCGAACGCCTGTACGACCAAGTACGAATCATCTCGTTCATGCGTACGAGGGGTCGCCACAAGGAGGTTCGCTTGTTCTGTTGAAAACAAAGCACCCACCTTGCCATAAGGCAAACAGCTCAGGTATAAATCCTGGGAGCCGAGCTGAACACGGACGTCTAGCTCAAGATCACCCATGGTGGGAGCCTGTGGTGGTTCTGCTATATTGCTGAGAGGCGGAGGACTAGGCGAGCGTCTTGGGGACAGACGTTCCCGCTGATGCTGCTGCAGACTCGCAGTGAGTTGGCTCGAGAATGCTTTGAGTTCAGACACTGCCTTTGGATATACCTTGTTCGACGTGGGTGACACATCCACAAGCAGAAGCAATCGATTCTTGGCATATTCTGCTGATATTCCAACCGCTGGTGAAAAAAGTTCGAGTGCTGGTTCGCCGCTTCGTACCTGTTCCTCAAAGACACGAAGTATGCCTCTATCAAAGTGCATATCCATCCGTATTCCAAAAGGAACGTGGAAAGACGTCATCTTTTGCGGCGTGCTAGGCGAAGGCGGCGCATCAACTGTGCTCTTTAGTGTTTGTGATCTCCATCGCTGCGCGGAAAGACTGTTGATTGTGTGACGCGTCTCATCCCATGAATCCAAAAGCTTCAGAATCCAGGGCGCCACGGAAGACGTGATCAGCAGGGTCACCGACCTTCCAGACATGGAGACATGCACGCACGGTTCCTCGCCACTTTTCTCCGTGACAAACAACTTCGCGTCTACTAATGGCAAGTATGCGGTATTGGCGCGCTCACTAATAGGCTGGCTTTGGCGCTCTTGTGGGACCACGGGTGTTATATATGTCCCCACGAGCTCTAACCGAGCAAACAGTTCTGCAACACGAACTTCAAGCCGTTCATAACCCATTACTATGCCGTCTTGCGAGGAGGTTCCAGTATACCAAGTTATGGTGAGCGACTTCAAAAGCAGATTCACGCGCAGCCGCTGCAAGTCAGCGAGCCACAGTCGCTTCTTTTTCTCATTTGGTACCTCCGGAATGAGCGGCTTCAAAGGAGCCTCAGCCTCCGCCGCAGTTCCTTGTTGTGCGCCTGCCGCTAGCTGCTTGCTGGTTTTGAATAAGGCTCGCGTGTGTTGGTCCAGCTTATCTAGAGCAACAAAAAGTGCACCGACAGCTTCGGGATCAATCGCGAAGCGAACATAGTCGCTCTGTACGTTGAATGTGTCGTGCTCGTTTTCTTGTCGTGCGTCAACAGAGAACTGCAATCGCAGCATTTCACGAGATACGTGGTGTGGGAGTGACAGCACTAAAGCTAGATCTCCGACTTCCACGCTTATGTTCTGTGGTAGAGCATCCACATTACCATCGAGCTCGTCAATGGTCTTGAAATTTTCCAGTTTCGCGGTGATCTCAGCAAGCGTCAGTCTAAAAGAGCTTGTATCCAAGGGCAGTACTACCGAAATCTCCCGAATACGGCTGATTATCCTCAACCTGAACTTGGAGATGTCCCCACTCTTGTGACTCGAACCCTCACTTTTTGAATCATCGAACTTGTCCGGTTCTTCTTGCTCTTCTTGTTTGGGCGCTACATCTCTCACAAGCTCCATGGCTTCATTTATCGCATCAACGACCTCGGTTATTTGGGACTCAAGTTTCCGATGGCTAAGGTACTCAAGCAGCCACACGACCGACATCGTCTCCATCCGTAAAGCGCCCACGTCGTTGATCATAGCAATTGCCATGACTTGCTGGTCAACGCGTCCGACGGCTTTGGCAGTTTCGATTTGAATTTTTGCGACCGAAGCTAGGTTCTCGCCGTAATGAACACCAAGTGTACCTCGTTCAAGCTCAAAGCTGCCGACTAACGCGTCAGTGTGGCGGAGCTTAACTTCTACGTTCTTTCCCAGCAGCACGAGCCTCAGGTCGTCCACGAGCGCGAAGCGTACCTTAATGGATGAGATCGAAAAGTTCACGTATTGACCAGCCCCGACCTCGTTGGATCGACTGTAGAGGCTTGTAATGCTCGCAGAGCGGCTATTAGAAGGGGAGATGGCCTTCTTTTGTCTAACCCGACGCGCGCTTGCCTCTACTAACTTTTCTCCCACTCGTTTCAATACAGGAAGCTCAGTGTCAAGAAACTCTACCACCAGCTTTGCAAGCTCTGGAGTGGTCGGATGGACCGCGAGAGACAAGGACCCTGTGCTAACCGTAGCCCATGAATTAGACCGGTCTGAAGGCCCACGACTCGCGTATCCGATATGGATTTCAGTGACCAAGGAGTCCAGAATATCCTGATTACTCCCCGGCTTGTATACCCTAAAAGCACCACTGCTTGTCGCTAGAACACCAGTGTGGAACAACGATTCAATAATCGATGTCTGCATCAACTCAACGCTGGCTGTGAATTGCACTTGGTGATTCTGAGTTTCGATTTTTACAGTTTCGAGGTCGAATTCGAGAACAAGATCCAGCAAAAACATTGATATACTAGCTTGGAGTGCTAGCCCATTGTCAGCATTCGACTGCTGTGGTATCTCCGCCTCATCTTCAGCAGAGTTACGCATCACAAAGTTGTCTTCCTCTGTTTCTGTGGGAATGAGTTGATCGCTCTCTGCGCCGCTATTGAAAGCCTCCATAGCTTCGCGATATGTATCCTCTGCTTGCGCCACCGCAGATATGATATCTGCCGCAACCAGAATCAGGTTGATGCCGCCAAATGCTCGCATTTTGGAGCAGCGGAGAGTGATAGAAAGATTCTGTGTCTCATTCATGCGGGTCGAAACCAAATGAATCACGAAGGAGTCGAGGCCTAGATAGTGCTCCCGCATGTCTGGATATACCAAGCGCACTACCATTGACTCTGTACTCAAAGCCAGTCGCGTAGACATGCTCAAGACGTATTCTTGGAATGATTGGTCCTGCATCACCTGCTTGAAGATTTCGGAGTCTTCTAAGTTATCCGATTGTTCCCAGCTTCGCCAGCGTCGATAAACCCTGAGCATCCGCTGTCGTGCATCTTGGGGCAGCTGGAACCGTCCCCGCGCTACATCGCGCTGCAGCTTGTTTAGCTCGTCAGAAGAAATGTGTTGCAGCAAATAGCGCAGGCGCATGACTATTCGCCAGCTAATTTGAGAGCGCACATGTGAGCGAGACTGAATAGCGCCTGACGGGCGCGATAAAACGTAGGAGTCTTGCTCAACCCCCATTTGTTCACCCGCAACAGTCAACGCATAAAACATAGCAGACATAGTATTCGGCCGTCGGCTCGGTGCCTCACGTCTCCTCGAAGAAGATGCCAGTGCCGCTGCAAGTTCAGCAGCGTATAGTACTGTCCACTCAATCTGGTCAGTTGCCGCACTCACGTCCACTCCGGCAAAATCGAGACCACCTGTACCTTTCCGACTATTGAGTTCTGACCACCAGAATACTACTTTGCTGAGCACCACCGACACGGCATTGATTCTCGCTAGGTCGGCGATGGTGGCTCCGCCACGACGGAACGCCACGGACAAGGAACTAATTTCCGCATGGATCCCACGTTGAGTCTCTCTTGAGCTGAGCATAACATCGATGTCTTTTACCTCGCAAAGTAATCCGTGAACACTGTGCAAGCGTTCACTGAGGTGCAAAGACAGAATCGGTATTACCAGGTGGACGCGTGTATGCTCAGGGGCGGCAGCGCCCTTTCCTAGGGCCTTCACAATGTTGAACTGTAAGGCATCAAGCTCAGCTTCAAAGCTCACCTCAGGCTTAACATCAAGAGCTGTAACCAGAGCAACAACTTTTGGTGTCACATTAACTGTGACCGCAGTAAACTGAATGATTGTGCTGGAATGCTCATAGTCGTCGTCATCATCTGGTAGGGTGGGAGCATTCTGTCGCCAGGCAGTGGCGTGCAAATGGAAATTTGTTCGCTGCCGACGCAGCCGTTGGCGCTCAGCCGTCGCTTCGCTTGACGCGTAAGGGTATACTTCTGGAATGTCGGTTTGCGAGCGCTGGCTTGGCACTTTCATTGACCCGACGGTATCACTGCTATGCAGGCTTCCATATAAGCTTGTTCCGGGTGTGCTATTTCTCGAGTCGGCGCCACCAGAGTCACTTCCGTTCTCGCTTTCTCCGCTGGCCTGCCTCTCATTATATCCAGCGCTCAATGGCGACAGCATGTCAATGGTTTCGCGTGTCAACGGTGGGCTAAAAGGCAGAAGCGCAATGCAAGGGCGCAGATCATCAAACTGGCGTTGCCGCGTGTAGGGCTCTGAGTTTTTCACCTCGGGTTCAAGCAAAAAAGGGGCTCGGCGGAAAAGAGTGTCATGCAAGGCGATGTGAGCTTGTTGCTTAGCGCGCTGTTCATCGGCATGATGCTTCTTCGAAAATTTGGTCACGTATACGGCGGTTGAAGCCTCCAGCGCTAGAACACCACTCGTATAACAACGCATCTGGATTAGGGGTACCTCGAGTGTGGCACGGCCTGAATAGCGTATGTTTGCCAAATCATTGAATCGCATTTTCATAGGTCCGACTTCAATCTCGACGCTCACATCGTCCACATGTGCAGGCTTCAAGGTCACGTAAATCGAGGCAATGTTTGCACTTACGAAAGTCACGTCATTGAGCTCCTCTGGCACCAAGATCGGCTTATTCTCGTCATCTGAAAACCCATGTTGGAAAGAACGCGCAATCCCTTGTTTGGTCTCTAAGAACGTTGTATCTGCGTTCAGTGAAACATCGCCAACCTCAAAGTCCCACTTCACCACGTATGTTGGCTCGCTAGGCGGAAGCCCAAACATACGGTGTGCACGAATTTCCAGTTGACTGATGCTGAGGATTGACCGGGCTTTGTTCGCGAGAGCAACTTCTAGTAAAGTGTCTGGCTGGAGTCCACGGAGAATTCTACCAACAATGGGCTCAAACTCAGCCTGAAGATCCATGTAGTAGTTCGTGAACCTTGAGTCCATAGCAAAGTGGGTGAAGTATAGCCCCATGCTGTCCTTGGCTGAATACAAGTACTGTGGCAGCACGAACACGCCTTCTTCTACCTGTACATGAACATGTGCATCCATGTCAAGATCCGCCCGCGAGAATTCGAATGTCTCATGCTGCTCTGATTCACGGCGTTGGAGAAACTCCTCCGTCGTCTGGAAGTGGTAGGCGTGGCCAAAGTAATTTTCACGAACGCGCATGGCGTAGTCAATGAAGAATCCGTAAGCGATGAGCGCAAGCCGCGAACCTTTGATGTCAATGACTTGGGTATCAACATATCTTGAGCGATTCACTTCAGCTTCGCTCTCTGAGAACCGGTGTTCCGGTGGCAGAGAGCTGCTAAACATCGACCATTGCACCTCAAAATTATCGACACGAGCCATGCGCTGAGAGTCCAGGAAGCTTTGCAACGTGTGCCAATTTGGTGCATTCAGTTGTACATCTAGCTGCGCTGCCGTGATTAAACAGCGCGATGCTGAAGTCGGCGCTGTAATCTCCTCACTGGGAAGATCCCAGTCTACTTCGAGAAGTGGAGCGCGCAATTCGATAAACGTGTTTTCGCTGCGGCTCGTTGGCTTGTTAATGATGTTGTTCTTGTTGACATTCAAGAACAATGCCAGATTGATGATCTGCCACATAATTCTGTACCGGATGGGCACGAATAGAACGTAGGGAGTGGCAGGGCCATCAGCGAAGTCATTTATCATGTCCGCCAATAAGGTGATGTGCTCACGCAGAACGTAAAAGTCCATATTGTTCGAGGTGTTGGAAATATCCCAAGTTTGCAGCGCGTTCCAGACGAGTGGGACATGCTGTGTTATGCTCAAGTCGTGCTTCGACGCATAAAACATTGTGTCATGGGTCACTGAAGATCTGACTTCGGGCTTCTCAAATGACATATGGCACTCGGTAGTAAACCCCTCTTCGGTTGGAATGAAGGGGATGATCATCGATATAGACGAGCCCTCCAACACCCGTAGCTCGACCCAGCCATAATTACGTTGAATTTCATCGCCAAATGTGCCGAAATTTCTCGCGAAGCTTGCGGCAAACTGCGCGTCTTTAGACTTCTCTCTCACCGGCGCCAAACAAATACTTTCACCAAGTAACTCTACGGCCAAAATCGAATGTTTCTGTAGGCGTAACTCCCCAGGCTTTGGCGGCCCAGGGACTTTGGCATCTACACATTGCCTAGGAAAAAAGAAAGACCAAAACTGCTGACGCTGCCTTTCTGTCCAGGGGCCGTAGTTCAACTTTGACTCATACATGCGCAAGGATATGCTGTGCAACGGCTCGCTCTCGTACTTAGCATCTTCATATTCGGCGGGATTAGCCGGTCCAACAACGTCGATTATGATGCTAATGTCGAGACGGTCGCAGGCAAGCACTTGCGACACCTTCGCGTACTCTGTGGGTAATGCCGCTAGCCTTTGGCGCACTTCCGTGGGGTTTAAGGGCCCTGAATTGAATGCCTTTTCATCTGACTTTGAGGATTTGCCATTGGTGTCCGGGAAGATGCGCGTGTCAGCCGAGGATGGACTTGAGGTGGATCGCGAATGATACTTTTTTGCGTATGGCATACCACTTTCTGGTGTGTTTTGGGAGGAAGGGGATGGCGGATACCCCGGAGGCTCAGGTGGGAACTTTGATTCGTCCTCAGATCCTCCGTTAGGTTGGCTCGGTCGGGGCCGCAGCTGAGTATCCGGGTCTTGGTCCTCCATGTAGCGTCTCAGGCCCATCCAAGGCTCCTCAGCGCCTCTCTTATGACGATGCTTCAGCCTTCCGATCCAGCGAGGTTTTTTAGAGGTCCCTTGCTCGCGCTCCTTAGTGTGTTGCGGCTGGCCAGGATCGATACTCGAGACCTCATAGTCCGGATTCTTGCGCAGCTCGATCTCCGGCATCTCGACCTGCATATTGATCCTAAATGAGTACCGGTCTACCTCGTTCGATGCCGCGTCCATGTCCACAACTCCCTTGGCTGAAGGTGCGGACATTACCACGAGGGATTCGGTCTCGTCATTGCCGAACACGAAAGCTATATTCCTAGCATCGACATACATCGGCAGAAGATGAGAGAATCGCCGCTCCACAACACTGAGGTTCTGCTGCCACTCTTCAAACCCACGCGCGAGTTCGGCGGAGGGCGGTTCGCTTCTCCCCAGCACATCATACGCGTACTCGCGATTGTAGACGAACCACTCGAAACCGCGCACCCTTAGCACCAGTGCGCATTCCCCCTTGTCGGTTCCGCCCACGAGCGCGCTGCGCCGGCGATTGCGGATCCAGTAGCGCCAGCCAATGCTTCCGTGCACAATCCGGATGGCCTCGCTCGTGCCTATGTACACGACGTTGCTGAACATGACTCTACCGGCAAACAAGGATATTTGCACTGCTTCCACCTTGAAATACACGTTGTAGCGGTGCCATACATACCAGCCCACGGTGTGCGTGACGATGAAGCCCAGGAGCTGGTTGAAGTAGAAGATCGCGAAGATCGCGAGGACCATGATCATGATCCAGTCAACCAAGAACACCCATGAGAACTCATGCATGCGCAGAATTGACGTGGACACGAACTCGACGGCCACATTGTCGGGCATCGCGACGCTGCTGGTCTCACGATTGAGGCTTCACGGCGGGCAAGGGTTGCTAAATACTGGAACGTGAATTCAAGGGTCGGCCGAGCCCACGACTATGAGCGCCGCGCGAGTGAAAACGAGCTGCACACAATAAGGACTGAGGAGAAAAGCATCCGAAATCGAGCACAGCAAAAAAAGAGGCTGTACAACTATAAAGGCCGTATTTCTCTAGGTAATTATTGGCCGAGCCCTTCACTGCTGCGGCTCTGAACGCGGTGTTGTGTATGTTTTGGCATTTGTTTACTCCTTAAACCTAGTTTTACGAATGTCTTGTACCCCTAACGCTCTATCTAGAAAAGAAAAACTTAACACGCTACCAGCATAACAACTTATAAAGATCGCAGATTTGGCGCTACTCCTCAGGGCTGCCACTACGGCTCGCGTTGTTGCTGGATAATCTCGCGAACCAGCTCGGCGACCGGTTGAGTTCGGGTTTGCTTGACGCAGCCTGCGGCGACGTGGTTCGCGGTGACAAGTGGTCATCGCGGCTCGGCAGCAAAACCATGAGTGAGCGGCGGAAGAGCGATTTGCGGTCCTCTTCCTCGATAGGCGGGCTGCGCGTGCTGTGCCTGGCCAAAGGGTCGTCCGCGTCGCGGCCGTCGCCCTCTTCCGTCTCGTAGCGATGCGACCGTTGTCGCCTCAGAAATCCCGGCAGCTTGTTCTGGTCTTGTATGTTCGGTGGGTGGGCGCTGCTGAGACTCTTCGAGTGCCGTCGGCGGTGGTTTCCCTGTAGAGACGACGATGATGTACTGGGGCCGGGGAAGTCTTGGTCCATGCTAGCGCGGGGCGTGGGCATCTGGTCCGGTCCCGTGGCTTCGAGGTTGAATTCCGGGATTTTGAAGGCGCTGCCGCCAATAACGTCAGGCCCAGCGCCGCTGGCGAATAATGCCGGGGGCTGCGGTGCCGCAGTCGGCTGCTGTTCGGCGCCCGCTGGCGGCTCCTGCTCCATGTCCTGCTCTTCCATGACGTCGCCAAGATCTTCTGGACGGTTGCGGTTCGCGTGCTCCTCTATTGCTCGCGCCTCGACTCGTCGTAAAATGGACAAAGAGTGGTTGATGAGGAACTGGATGACAAGGCGCGAAGTCTGGTATTCATCAGGGTTCATTTGGTGCTCCGGCAGCGCCAGAATGCTGGGCTGGAAAATGGCCGCCAGGTTGTAGGCCGGCATACGATTCACGTCGCTCTGAGCCGCAAACATGGAGAGCAGGTCCAGCAAGTACACGAGCAGCTGCAGCGCCGGCGGTGGCAGTTTGAAAATGAGGTCCTCGTACGCCTTCGTGGCCTCGTTTATATCCTCGGCGCTGGGCTCCGGCGGCGCCATTGCCGCTGCGTCCGGCTGGTGGCTAGGGCTCGACGGCCCCGTCACGGCGTGGTGGTTCATGTAGTCGCGGATGCCAGTGAAGCGCGTCTGCAACGGCTTGCGGAAGATACTGTAGTAGCGGCGCGGGATGATGGACTCCGGAAGTTGCGTGAGGTAGCGCTTGAGCAGGTTTGCTGCGTCGTGCACGGTGAAGCCCTGCCACTCAAGGTCCTTGCCGAAGCTGGGTGGTGTGTTAAAAAGCTCCTGCAGCACCTTTATGCGGCGCACGGACCCCGGCACGCGGAAGATTCCCTCTGTTTCACGGGCGCTCTGCTTCAAAAACACGGCGCACTTCGCGACAATGATTGGCACATGCCCATACACAAAGCTTTGCCCGTCGCGGTCGGCGAGTGAGATGTTCACGCTCGCGTAGCGCAGGCTCACGGTGAGCGGCGCGCCAAAAATGGGCGAGTCTGCATATTGGGGAGGTATATCGATGCCGTGCGTCTTTGCCGCGTTCGTGTGCTGCGAATTGGGCAGGCGCGGCACGGCCGAGCTCGAGAGCGACGCGCGGTTCAGGCCAGGCCGCTGCAGCGAGTGGACGGAGTCGTCGTCCGTCTCCTTCTGCTTGAAGCTCTTCCACCAGGTCGACAGCGTCTTTGTTGGCGACGAGGACAGAATTGCTTCGGACATTTCCCGGTGGTGCGAATGAGGCTACGACTAATCTAGATTGGCGGCCGGATCTGGTCTATCGCTGGTTTGTGATTAGGTAACACCAACACCACCCCCACTTGTGGAAGCACGAACTCCCCCGCGGCGATGGTAGTCTGCGCACTGATGGCGAAGTTGGGCGGCTTTAAAGCGCAGATAATATATAGGTCATAGTTCCGATTATTTGATAATGGTCAGCCCCTGGGGCTGGGTGCCCGCGGCGGGAGGCGCGGCCCTGCAGAGGTCTGCAGGCCGTCTCGCTGCGGCGCTGCGGCGGAGCTGCATCCCCTGCAGTTTCGCCCCGGGTTGGGTCCGACGCGATACGCCTACCGCCGCTCGTTAGCAACCCGCGATTTCTGACAGCTTCACTTTAATCATGTGTGGAGAGAGAGCTAACGGTCGCCGTGTCCTAATAATAGATTAAGCTGCGGCCACCTAATCTGCGCGTCTGCGGCCCCGCCTGCGGCCCCGTCTGCGGCCAGCGCCTACGGCTCTTTGGCGGCGAGAACACGCAGAGGCGCCTGCTCCGTCCCCAAAATAGCTAGCCAAAAATGCAGCAACGATACGCGGCCGGGTCCCTTAATCGAGCTAGCTAATTACAGAGTTCATCGGCGGTTACGCGGCCGTGCGCGATGATGCCCTACTTGGCGGCGCGGCGGGTTGCGTGGCGCGGATCATTTCTATATTTATCACCCCCCAATCGGAATGCCCGCGCCAAATGCTACCAAAATTGCTCTGCCAAACCCGCGGCCGCACGCGGCACAACGCGCACGCGCCTCTCTTGATTTAGGCGTTCAGGCCAATTCAATTCAGATTTCAGACGTCTAGCCGCACGTAGTTTCCCGGAAACAGACCTTTGTGGCCATTGAGCCGGCCCGTCCACCAGTCGTTTGTGTCGGCGCTGCGCTGCACAATCTCGATGATGTCGCCCGCGCGGAAACTGAGGTCCCCGTCCGACTGCGCTGTAAAGTCGTAGAGTGCGCGGCAGTACTCCACGTCGTCGTCGACGGCACCGAGCTCGGGCTCCGCACCCGCGTAGGCAAGGCCCGACGACGCGCGGCTCAAGCCGCTGCCGCGGCTGGCCGAGGACGATGCGCGGCCCACGCGCGTGTACTCCTGCTTCTCGCGCGGGTAGGCGGAGCGCGGCGGCGACGCGCTCTCGCGCGAGTGCGAGTAGTCGTCGTATTCGTCGTCGTAGGCAGGTGCTGCCTCGGAGCCGAACGACGCGGCCGAGCTCGGCGACGCCGGCGTACCTGCGCCGGGCCGCACGCCAGGGCCGGGGCCGGGGCGGCCAAACTTGCGCCGCGTCGCGTCGACCTTGGCCTTGCCCTGGGCGGTGCGGAAATGCGTGATGGGCAGAGCCTCCGTGCGCTCAAGAATGTCGCCGCGTTTGCGGTAGAACGAGTCGCGGATGTCGCTATTCAGATCAAAGTACGGGATCTTCATCTCCTCCATATGCATAAACAGCGTGTAAAAAATGTTCAGCTGCATGTAGTAGAACGACTGGAAAAGTGGCTTGATGAATTGGCCCTCGAGCATGAACAGCTTTGGCAGCTCGTCCTTCAGTAGCTCGTTGTAGTAGTTGCACTCCTCGAGCGCAATCTCGTACTCGTTCTCGGCCTTGTACATCTTCTCCTCGTCCTTCACGCTACGCTCAGGCTTATCCTGGATCTTGCGCAGGTGCTGCGCGCGGCGGTCAAGGTCGAGCTGCTTGTGGTCGCGTTTCGTCAACATCTTCTTAATGGACTTTATGATCGTGAGCAGCTCGTCCGCTGGACGCAGAATGCGCGTCTCAATCATCTCGAGCTCAGGCCGTACAAGCTGCTGCAGCTCGACCACGAGCCCGCGGTACTGCTGGCAGGCGGCAATGCCCTCGGGATGGCTATCGTCCGCCTCGAGGTTGTCCATGTCCAGCGGGCGCCCAGAAATGGGCTGGTAGATCTGCTCGAGCGCAGTTGAGTACTCAATTTGGTGCTGCAGCATTCTTGTGATCGCGTCCCAGTACCGTTTCGACTCGGCGTGCAGCTTGCGCGTCTGGTTCTCAATGACCTCGAACCGCCGCTCCGTGTCCGCATACATGGGGTCCTTCATGGAGTGCGCCTTATCCATTTTCTGGCGCAGCGTCTGCGGCGTGCGCACCACGCCCTTCTGGAAGCCTTTCCAGGACATCTTCGCCGCGTTCCCCTGCTCGGCCGACACCCAAACTGTGGTGCTGGCACTGGTGGGGCTGCCGCGGCGCCAGCTCAGGCTGGGGCTTAGTCACTGCAGGGCGCGCGCGTCCGGGGCCGTTCTGGGCCGCAGCGCAGCGCCTTTCATCGCGCACTCGTAGAAACTTAGCGAGATGCGAAAGGGCTGGCCCGCATTTCTGGGACGCTCGAACTCTCCTTCCATTTTCACGCATTGCGCGGAGCTAGAACTGTAAGAACGCCCCACCTCAAAGTGGGCCCACAAATTACCTACTGAAGTCAGAGAAATACCCCAACTATAGAGCATAATCAGACACTGCAATACGCTTTCGCTGTTCAGTCTCTGTCCAATGGATAAAGTCCCGGCCGCACAATCTCCCCACATACACCTCGCATATACACCCTATTTAACATTCGTACGGACTGGGACTTTTCGACTGAACTGGGACATGCGCGACAACAGGCTGGTGCCGGACCATGTACTTAGAGAACAATTTCGGTCTGGTCGCCGGGGGAAATACCTTTTAGACAGTGGGCCAGCTAGCTCAATGGCGGCGGCTCTTATAGGCGGCTCGTAGGGAGGCCCGAGGGGGGGGCTGACCTAACCACACGCATGCATGGATTTTTTTGGTCCGCAATTTATTAACTTGCAACCGCCCAACTGGCACTACTCCATGAGTGAATATATACCTGTTCCGGTGCTTGTGGCACCATCAGTCACACACACGATATACGTGAGGCCGCAGCTGCATCTGAATGCGCAGCAAAGCGACTCGGACTCGGACGCGGAGTCCGACCAAGAGAAGGCTGTATTCGCCACGAACCTGCCCCTCGACACGACAGAAGATAACGTTAAGGACATGTGCAAGGCACTCGGAGATGTCGTGCTCGACGCATATGTATATCAAGGAGGCCGGCACGGCCTCATCCGGCTTATAGACGAGAGCGCGGCGCGGCGGTTTCTAGCCAAGGCGAAGAAGCTCAGCAGTAAAGGCAAAATCAGCTGGGAGCAGTACGGCCCGCGGGGCGCCGACGGGTATTTGGCTCGGCACTATGCGCAGTTCCCCGAGGAGGCGGACTTGCAGGAGAAGGTCGATGAGTACATGGCTCTGTTCGCAGAGCAGGAGGAGCGTGAGGCAGAGGAAGCACAACGCGCTGCCGAGGAGGTCGACAGCGAGGGCTTCCGCGTGGTTGTGTATAACAAGCGTAAGCGGCCCGGCAACGTACCGCCGGACCCGACTGCCATCCCACAGCGCAAGCGCAAGAAGCCGCTCGAGAAGACAGACTTTTACCGGTTCCAATTGCGCGAACGCCGCAAGGAGGAGATGACGGACCTGCTGAGACGCTTCAACGACGACAAGGCGAAGGTCGAGGAATTGAAGCAGAAGAAGCACTTTAAACCGTACTAGGCATGCGCACCCTTAATTTATGCGCGTCTCGCGGCGCGAACCTCAACCCACAAGGCTGCAAATAAATAATGCTCGCAGCAATATGGCTCTACGCGCTTGCAGTCGCTGCATGTGTCAGCAGTCACATGGTGCGTCCCCCGGCCCTTCACGTACCATCAACGTCAACAACACACTCTCCCACCCACCCGCAAGCCACTGAGACCCCCGTCAAATGCTTCAGCACATCATTGCCCGACGCTTCGCCCCGCAGTTCACGGCGCGCAGCTTCCATGCCACTGCCTTCGCTCTTGCCTACCCTATGAGCAAGAACGGCCGGCCCCTGACGGCGTTCATCCGCTTCGTGCAGGAGGCGCGCGCGGGCGTGCTCGAGAAGGAGCCCGAGCTGAGCCTGCCAGACACGGGTAGGCGCCTTGGCGAGCTGTGGCGCCAGCTCCCCGACAGCCAGCGCGAGGAGTACAAGCGTGAGTACATCAAGGCCTACGCGGAGTACAAGGCGAAGCTGAACGCCTAGACGCCCCTGTACTTCCATGCATTGTAATTATTTAAGTGAAAAGTATTTTAGTATTGAGCCAATAGTCGCGCGACAGAGCTTGCACTGGTGAGGGATACGTGCGCGGAGTACCTGCGCGCCACACGCGAGCTGCCGCGATAAAGGCGTTAGAACGGGGCGGCCAGTGTTATTTTGCACACGGCGGACAGCGGCTGGCTGAAGACGCGATTAGAGTGCTGTGCGGTGGCGATGCCAGAACATCATACCAGACGCAATTGCGCGGATAAAATCGCCAACCGCCGAGCCAGGCAACTTTCGCTCGCGCCGAGAAGGAACGCGCGGGCAGTGCTGCTCGGCCGTCGCGAATAACTACTTAAATCATCTCATAAATACATCATGTAAGAGACTAGAATGCCGCTGTTGGCGCAACTACGTGCTCACTTGTGACAGCGTCACGCCGGTTTCAATTTACGCCTCTCGGGCTCAAAGAGAATTCAAAACTTACAAAACTAATTCTCTCATTAGTGAAGGCTTAAAGGCATGTGGCGCTTAAATTGCGCCTCGCTACTGACCGCTCCCTCGCCTCTCTCCGAAGCACATTCTGCACCACCTGAGAGAGGTGGCAACGGCCAGTAAACAAGTAAGAAACAAGTAAGAAACAAGGTCGCGCGCGGTTCTCTGCTTCTTATAAGGGATTATTAGCATTTGATTCGTATTTACGCTAACTGTATTATAGGTGTGTATGAGAAACTGGAAAGGTTACGGGCCACCAGCAATCTCAGCAGCGCACGCCCAAAGACTACCAAGTTAAGACGAAGCCACGCACTCGGCGCCCCAGAGAAGCCCGCTATTATATTTGTTGTCCTCAACGCCAGGAGTCTATTCAAGAAGGCGCGTCGACTAAAAAGAAAGAAAAAAAGAAAAGAGAGACCAATTGATAGATCAAACATCCTTGACCAGTACGAAGTGCGGGATCCCGTCCTCTAAAAACTGCTCGCCCTCCACATAGAAGCCAAAGCTCTCGTACCACCCGCGAAGGTGTGATTGCCCATGCAGCATGATCGCGGTGAGATTACGCGTGACCTGGATGCCATCAATCAGTTCCAACGCCTTATTCATTAGCGCCCGGCCGAGCCCAATGGACCGGTACTTCTCGCGAACGACGACGCGACCAATGCGCATCTGCGTTGGCACGTCCGGCTCGCTGAAGATCCGCAGGTATGCGCCGACCCGTGCATCGTCGTCGACATAGCCAAAGACGTGGAAGACGGAGGGTAGCAAATCGATTCCGTCTAGGTCCTGGTAGACACAATCCTGCTCAACGACGAACACCTCAGCGCGAAGCTGCAGACAGTCGTAGAGCTCGCTGGCCGTGAGCTCAGAGCCGGATTTGACTGTCCACCGCTGTGCCATTGGCGAAGCGTTTGCATGACTCACGCACATCCCACCATTATCTAAAGATTAGATGATGCGAGGGTTCCTTGGCGCCGGCGCCGGCGCGAGGGGTTCTTTTGGCTGTTTATGGCCTCGGCGTCGTGAGTGCAGAGCGTGCCCAAGTTTGAAGGCCAGCGCCTAACTGACTTGCATACCTCCGCTCCCCGACCCGCCGCCACCTGACCAGCACGGAAGCGCTCGGCACGACAGGAAGAAGGCGCGCTCTATGCGTCGCGTGCGCCGCCCTAGCCCTACACCGTAGTAGTCTGGGGTATCACCTGACGATCGTTCGATCAGACCACTCACATTGTTCACACCATGCTCAGACTTTCCTTGAACCGCGCGTTGTTGCAGAGCTCGAAGGGCAAGCAGAGCGCTTTGTTTTCGACCACGCGAATGATGCTTCGTACTGAGACCGACGCGTTTGGCGCTATCGAGGTGCCGAGTGACAAGTACTGGGGCGCGCAGACGGAGCGCAGCCTCGAGAACTTCAAGATTGGCGAGGGCACGAAGGAGCGCATGCCAGAGCCCATCATCCATGCGTTCGGCATTCTGAAGCGCGCGGCGGCCGAGGTGAACGAGACGTACGGCCTCGACCCGAAGGTGGCTGGCGCGATCAAGCAGGCCGCACAGGAGGTGCTCGACGGCAAGCTCACGGACAACTTCCCGCTTGTCGTGTTCCAGACGGGCAGCGGCACGCAGTCGAACATGAACGCGAACGAGGTCATTTCGAACCGCGCCATTGAGATCCTCGGCGGCGAGATGGGCTCGAAGAAGCCCGTGCACCCGAACGACCACGTCAACATGTCGCAGTCGTCGAACGACACGTTCCCGACGGTCATGCACATTGCCGCCGTGCGCGAGATTACGCACCGCCTCATCCCGGCGCTCGAGGAGCTGCACAAGGCCGTCGACGCAAAGGCAAAGGAGTTCGAGTCCATCATCAAGATCGGCCGCACGCACCTGCAGGACGCGACGCCGCTCACGCTGGGCCAGGAGTTCTCGGGCTACGCGCGCCAGATCGAGCTCGGCATTGAACGCGTGAAGGCGACGCTGCCAAACCTGCACAAGCTGGCCCAGGGCGGCACCGCCGTGGGCACGGGCCTCAACACGCGCAAGGGCTTCGACGTGGCCGTGGCCAAGAAGGTGTCTGAGATCACGGGCCTCCCGTTCGAGACGAACACGAACAAGTTCGAGGCGCTGGCGGCCCACGACGCGTTCATCGAGTCCAGCGGCGCCATGAACACGGTCGCCGCCTCGCTGTTCAAGATTGCGAACGACATCCGCTACCTCGGCAGCGGCCCGCGCTGCGGATATGGCGAGCTCTCGCTGCCCGAGAACGAGCCGGGCTCGTCCATCATGCCGGGCAAGGTGAACCCGACGCAGAACGAGGCGCTCACGATGGTCTGCACGCAGGTCTTCGGCAACCACGCGGCCATCACGTTTGCTGGCGCCTCGGGCCAGTTCGAGCTGAACGTGTTCAAGCCGGTCATGGCCGCGAACCTGCTGCGCTCGGTGCGCTTGCTTGCGGACGGATCGACGTCGTTCCGCAAGCACTGCGTCGAGGGCATCAAGGCAAACAAGGATCGCATTAGCAGCCTCATGAACGAGTCGCTCATGCTCGTCACGGCGCTGAACCCGCACATCGGTTACGACAAGGCCTCGCAGGTCGCGAAGAACGCCCACAAGAAGGGCCTCACCCTGAAGGAGTCGGCCCTCGAGCTCGGCGCCCTCACGGAGGAGCAGTTCAACGAGTGGGTCCGCCCCGAGAACATGATCTCCCCAAAGTAAGCTACGCGCGCATATAGGTCAGAGTTTTAGTGTTAAATAGACTGGCGCCGCGAGAGTGCGGGCCGCGAATGATGGTTACAATGATAGTTAGATAGCTTACAAGTGCAGGGCTCAAGTGCAGGGCTCAAGTGCAGGGGCTCAGGATACCCTGGCCAGTACCACGGCCACGCGGCACGGAATATAGATTTGCAGCGAGTGTGGCCGACCGTTCCAGTCGCCCGGCGAGGTGAAATGGTCGACGTTCGCGTCCGTGCGGCCCTGGCCCCTGAACTCTTCGTCGTCCGTGCTCAGCACGACACGGTACTTGCCAGCCTCGGGAGCGCCAATGCGGTAGTCTGTATAGGATTCGGTCGGATGGAAGTTGAACACGAAAATAAGGCCGGCACGATCGAACGCCAGCATCTTGTCCCCGTTGTGCTTCAACGACACGTACCCTTGCGGCGATTTGAGCCACTCGTACTTACTGTCGAGATGCTGCACGGCGCGGTCGAATGCAAAAAGAAACTTATAGAGCAGATTGTCGTCACGAGGAAGGTTCAGCTGTCGCCGTGCGTACTGGTAGGACTCGCCATTGCCAGCGCGCGGGAAATCGAGCCACTCAGGGTGCCCGAATTCGTTTCCTTCGAAGTTGAGGTATCCCTCGCCGCCGAGGCCCTCTGTTACTAGCCGAATCATTTTGTGCAGTGCGAGCCCGCGCTCCACAATGAGGCTCGGCGGTGAGAAGACCGACATGTGCGTGTACATCTCCTTGTCCATAAGCCAGAACGCGAGCGTCTTGTCGCCGACGAGCGCCTGGTCGTGGGATTCAGCATAGGCAATGGTCAGCTCTTTATAGCGCCGGTTCGTGAGAACATGCGCAACATTTCCCACGTCCCATTGCTCGTCGTGCTCCTCTTTCAGCATCTTGATCCACATGTCTGGCACGGCCATGGCCAGCCGGTAGTCAAACCCGATGCCCCCAATGGATGTGGGCAGACATAAAGTCGGCATGCCACTCACGTCCTCGCCAATCGAAATGTAGTGCGGGTCAAGCCGCTTGATGAGATAGTTGGCCAGAATGAGGTAGTTGATCGCTTGCTCATCGACGTGCGAATTACCAAAGTACTCGTGATAACCCCCCGAGAACCCCGCCGAGATACCATGGTGCACGTAAAGCATGGACGTCACGCCGTCGAACCGGAAGCCGTCGAACCGGTACTCGTCCAGCCAGAATCTAAGGTTGGACAAGAGGAACCGCAGCACCTCGTGCTTTCCGTAGTTGAAGAGTCTGGAGTCCCACTGCTCGTGATAGCCGCGCTGGTCACCGTGGAAGTATTGGTACTCCGTGCCGTCGAACATGTTCAGACCATCGGCCGAGTTTTTGGAGGCATGCGAGTGCACGACATCCAGCAGCACACGAAGGCCTAACCCGTGCGCCGTGTCGACGAGCTCTTTAAGGTCTTCAGGAGTGCCGTAGCGCGACGAAGCCGCAAAGAAGCTCGTCACTTGATACCCAAACGACCCGTAGTAGGCATGCTCCATGACAGCCATCAGTTGGATGGCGTTATAGCCAAGGTCAGCGATCCACGGGAGCATCGTCTTAGTGAACTCTTTGTACGTGCCGATACGCGGCTCGGGCGTCGAGATTCCAACGTGCGCTTCGTAGATCTTGATCCCACCATGCGTCCAGTCCGTTTCTGGCCGCGCATTTTTAAAATTGTAGGGCTCAGGAGGATTCCAGTACACGGCGTCGTACGCAGGCGAGACCGTCAAGTCCTGGACAACGCGCTTACTCCACACTGGCACACGCTCTAGATACCTGTCCTGTCCCGGAACGCGGAGAATAAGCTTAACCTTCGTGTTGTGGGCAATCGTATGGGCCGGAAGCCGGATTTCCCACACGCCGAACGCATTTGCCTGGTGCAGCGCGTGGCTGTCGCGGTTCCATCCGTTAAAGTCTCCCATGAGCCAGGCCGCCGTCGCGTTGGGGGCCCATTCGCGGTACACGATTTCGCCCGTTGCCTCGTCAGTCGTAAAGCCGTAGTACAAGTACCCTTGAGAGAACTTTTCTATGCCGCCTTCGGTCTCCTCCAGCGTGTCGAGCCAGTGCCGGGCCAGTCGCTGGCGCCGGTGGATGTCGTCGACATGCGGCTTCAGCCAGGGGTCTATTTGCAAAATTGGGTCTTCAGCGTCCTTCGTCGACATTTTTAAAGGCGCCCTGCGAGGTAAGAATGAAGGTCCGGATCGTGAGCGGGCCGCTAGTTTAAGCCAGTAAAGTGCGGGGTGGCCGGGTCCGTCCTTAGCGGGGTTAGGGCAAAACTGATATGGATGCTCGCGCTTGCTGGCGCGTCGACGAGCAGCAGCCTACTAATTACACAGTAACGGCACATAATACCCGTGTAATGCGTCCAAAATGTTTCATTATTTGGCTCTCTGTGCTACTTGACGGCGCTATTCCCATGCGCAAGCAAAGGCCTGTCATCGCCCCAAAATGGCAAACCCGATTAAACCCCACAGAATTATTGACGCTTCGTCCCTGGACAGACAGGGGTTAGTGGCAATCTATGGATAGGAGCTATCTACAATACGATTCTCGCCAGTCGTATAGTCAAACCGATCACGGAGTGCTATGGCTCTAAGCAAAGCCCTCGGTGAAGCTCAGTAAAAGCGAATCGTACTGTTAGCTGCTTAATGTAATTGATTATTCTATGACGTCGCTGCAAGAAGACATGCATGTAGCGCGTAAGAAGAACAAGCACGCTACCCTGCTCTACACGGTTCATTGCTCGCCCAGAGCCTCGCGTGTACGCTGCATTTGATGAGCAGCTATGACGTTGACATCCGGAACCCCAGCCCTCAACACGCGCATGTTCAACAGGCTCCGACACTGGCCGGACATTCAAGCAAGAACGTTGGCCAGAGGTTACCACTAATCGGCACCGTACGCCATCAGGAATCGTGGCCTCCTTACAGTGTATATTGGATTGGGGATGCAGCCTTAGTTTAACAAAAAAAAGCGCGCAAACTAGTCGCTCGGAGAAGCCTGAGAGTGGGGAGACTTCCACGAGCAAGTGTGATTTAATTTGTCACAGCTTGAACCTGCTTCATTTGCGTAAATTTTGTAGTTACGAACCAGATTGCACGACTGCTTTCGTTTAACCTGGTTTTGCAGACGTGCGGGCACTGTGGTCAATCGAGGGTAAGGTTGAACACTGAACATTGTCAATCCACCAAATGGCTTCCGCGGAGACTGCAGAGCTCTTGCGGCCAGCAGAGATTATCGAATGGGATATCAAGCAGGCGCGAAGGCTAATAGAGCTCTCACAGAGGGAGCCTCTGCCTTCGCTGCTTGCTGAGAGCGATCTCATGTCGTGTCTTTATTATCCTCTGCGGCAGGTCCCTTTGCCGCAGTTTCAATTCGAAATGCTGCTGTGGGACAGCGACAAGCTGAATGTGTTCAGTGCTACTGATAAACCTGAACTGTCGCTTGTCAAGGCCGACAGCGGTATACTAGTGAACCCTGCTGTTCTGTACAAGCGCGCAGACGCCTTCACTGTTCTAGCTATTGTGTACTCCTTCGAGTCGCGAATGGCCGCAGTTTTTACGAATGAAATCTCGCAGACGTCCTGGGAAATTGTGGGTGTGTTTAGCGCCCGAGACTTGCCCAAGCTTATTTCGGCGAACCGCCACCAGCTCCACCCTTACGAGACGTTTGAAGAAGCCTATGCTCGGGCCAGTAATCCAGAATCTAGAACAAAAGATGCGAGTGAGGATGCTAGCTACTGGGATAGATACGACAAGGAGCTGGACTCAGTCGAGCCCGAGCCCAGCTCGACTAAGAAGACGGATGAGGAGTATTGGCAAATGTACGACAATGCCGCGAATGATGAGGAGGGAGGCACAGGCACAGACACAGGCGGTACTGCGCAGCGCGTGCCCGTGCAGGCCCCGAGTACTTTGGCAACAAAGATGCTAATCGATCTGGTTCCGCTTTTCCGCGACTGTGGATTAGACGATCCGGCAAAGATAGCCTCGATAATACGCGGAGCTGCCGTGCCTACTACTACCGATCGGCTGACTAGCGCGCTTTGCGTGTCACATCAGATCGCGTGGAGACATACGCGCAGAACCGTGGCTCTAATTGAAGAGCACTTTGGACGCGGCGCATGTGAGCAGGCCATTAACGAGGCCGCGCAGCTCATTGAGACAAGCTAAATGTGCTCATTTATTTTCTCTGCGCAGGCAAGAGCATGTTGGGGAAAGCGCGGGTAATGGCCGTTGAACCCGCTGTCATTTTGCGCGCGATAGGGGTAGGGCAGTCGCGATAAGACGCACGCACGCAATAATTTACGGCCTATACGCAAGATCACGAGTAAGATCGCAACGCGGGGTGCCGGTTTAAGTATTCAGTGAATCCGTGAGCGAAATGAATTTTCAGTGCTAATGAGTTCTGAAAAGTTTCAGGAGGTAGTTACTGGCCCACAGTCAATTGCAAGCTCTGAGCAGCAGGCGCCCGCGGCTAAACAACCCGTGAAGTGGTACCGCTCAACGTTCTTCAATGCTACAGTATTAGGAATGTGTAACTTTCTAGCTCCCGGGTTGTGGGGAGCTATGAATTCGCTCGGTGCCGGTGGTGAAGAAAAGCCGTACCTCGTCAACGCGTCAAATGCGCTAACCTTTGGCCTCATGTTTGTTACTTGCATGTTTGGTTCAGCATTCGTCAAGGTTCTTGGATTACGCCAGGTTTTAGCTCTGGGAACTGTGGGGTATGCCCCTTATGCCGCAGCCTTGTATTGCAACAATCGCTTTGGAACCGAGTGGTTCGTGATTGTGGGAGCGGCTCTATGCGGGCTCACGGCTGGTGTGTTCTGGATGTCCGAGGCAGCTATTGCACTGAGCTACCCCGAACCTCACAACAAGGGCAAACTAATTGGATACTGGCTATCGTTCCGGGTAGGAGGCAACCTCGTCGGCGGTGCCATTAACCTCGGGATCAACTCAAAAAACTCTCATGCTGGAAAGGTGTCGTACACTGTCTACATCGTCTTCATTATCTTGCAGGGCCTGGGACCCTTCGTCGCGTTCCTCCTGTCTCCTCCGAACAAGGTGCAGCGCACGGACGGAAAGAAAGTTCAGCTGTACACAAATCCGAGCCTTCGCAAAGAGCTACTAGGACAGCTGAAGTTCTTCATAAGAAAGGACTTCTTGCTGCTCATTCCTCTCATTTGTCAAGCAGTTTACTCGGAGGCATTCAATTACACTTACATTGACCTCTACTTCACTGTACGCGCGCGAGCCCTGGGATCGTTTCTTTCTGCCGTGTGCTGCATGATATCAGGAAACGTGCTCGGGCTCTTGTTCGACAGCAAGCGTCTGTCAAACAAGACGAAGGCTCGCTGGGGGTTCATCCTGGTAGCCTCTTTCACGGGCGGAATGTGGGTCTGGTCAACAGTGCTTCAAAACAACTACACCCACAACAAACCTATCTTTGATTGGAATTCACCGGGCTTCGGAAGGGCATTCGGCCTTTATATTTTCCTCGCAATCACATTCCAGGTGAACTACATGTACCTGTACTACTTGATTGGAAACCTTGCCAACACTCCCGAAGAGATTATTAGATTGGCCGCACTGTTACGAGGCATTGAGTCCGCGTCGCAAACAGTAAGCTACGGCTTAAGCAGTGTGAATGGACTCAATACAATTGGTAACTCGGCAATCAACTTCGGCCTGTGGGGAGTCTCAATTGCACCGGCGACATTCGTTATCAGGAAAATCGGAGTCCCAGGTGGCATTGGCGCGAAACATTTTGCTGTCAAAACGGACGACGATGAGAGTACCTTGAGTTCAGAACACGGCACTAATTCAGATGAGCAAAAGCTGTGAGTATTCGAACCTTTACAACAATGATTGCTAAAAAAAAAGAAGACTAATGATGGTTTTAAATTCGCCAAATCCCCGTCCGCGGGGCCTCAGAGAGGCGTTATACAAGTCGGATCCAAATTAACCTAACCTAGCCTTTGACACTCTCCAGCGATTTATTACATAAGCATGAAAAAGTTGCCCTTGACCTGACAATATAATTTTTTTGAGCGATCCTCTCTCTAAAGGCAGTTAGATCCAACAATGGCAACCTCATTGTCGGCTCAGCTTGCTGGCATTCGTGCCAACAACAATGCCACGATTCTCGATAAGTCGAAACGTAAGAAGATCCACAGCGTTTCGCTTGTTTACGATGCAAAAGAGGCTGCGACGCAGGACTTCGAATCTATCTACTACGACTGTTTAGAGGCGTATCGCGAACTTGAGAGCATCGACAAAAGGTTTGGCATCTTCTCGACTTCACTTTTCAGTGAGACGAGCATTCGTTTCGACCGTTTGGGCCAAAACAATGAGCAGGCTGCTGCCTTGAATCAAGCCATCGAGCAGTTCTTGATGCTCGTGGCCGGCTACTTGCACTTGACGCCCGCCTTCCGAGCCCTCGAATGGCTGGTCCGTCGTTTTCAAATCCAGGTCCACAATGCCGAGTCATTGCTGCTTGCAACGCTGCCCTGGCATGATTCTGAACAGTTTGTGCGCATTCTGGAGATTATTGGCGCTACCCATTTCCCGCCTCTATTCGAGTTCCTTGTCACTAGCAAACAGTCACTGCAGGGCCCGAGCAAGTCTGCGCTTGTCCGTGTGTTCTCTAAGGACCACCGGCTTCATGAAGTGGTGAACGCTTTTGAGCTCTCCACGATTACACGAGGCTTTGCGTATGACAGACAGCTTGTGTTCTGGTCGAGCACGAATGTGTACGTTGCCATCGTTCACAAAGAGCAGGGTGAGCCTCAGCAGGCCACGGACAAAGTGCTGCCGGCTGTTGGAGAGGTCCTTACGCAGACGAAGTTCCCTGCCGCTCAGATTGCTGCATACATGGTGCTTGTTGTAGTTGCCACGCAGTTCAATTTGAGCCAGGACGTTGTTGAAGCGGCGACAGAAACCATTGTATCAACGTGGTCTCATGCGTCGAAAAACCAGGGACTTCTTTGCATCAGCCAGCTCACTCAGTCGATCGATGACGTCTCAGCATTCAATGAAAAAATCTGGGAGTCCATTGTTCTCGCGTTTGGCTCGGTTCAGGAGATCTGTGGCACCCTCATTACCGCGGCGCGTTCTCACAAGGTTAACAACCTTGTGCAGCGCATAGCGCTGAGCTGCATTCAATGGAGTCCCTCTGACTTCCCTGCCATCCTTGCTGCTGTGCGTCAGATTCCTTTGAGTGATCATCTCACCGCAACGGTACTTGAGTTCATTAATACGAGGGGCCCCTTCAGTCCGGAACTGAACACGGCTCTTGTTGAATTTGTTGAAACCGCTGCTCCGCAGCTTAACAGCGCACAGCTCGATAAGCTTGAGCTTTCTTTGCAGTCGTCAATCAGTCGCCCCGTGGACAGGAATGTGGGCTCCTCGGACGACGACGAAGCAACTGTCGTTCCCGCCGTCGAAGTCGAGTCGGCGCCAGCCACGAAGCAGAGCATTATTGAGGAGGCTGGGAACATGAAGCAAAGCACGCAGAAGTCTTTCCTGGATACTCCCTTGCCTCAGCAGGATCAGCGCGCCCAGCTTTGGGTCCGCGCTTCTGGAATGGGATTCAACTTGGATCAACTTCGTCAGATTGCTCGCGTTTCGCCTGAAGCAGAGCTTTCGTTTGCTCTCGCCATTGCAATCGGCCCGTGGCCTACGGTTAGCCGCGTAGCAGCCCTGAATCTGGCGCTGAGTAGTATCACGTCTGGGGTAGACTACCAAGCCATGCTGCCAGTGACGCTGTTCCTTCTTAGTGATCCCGAACGACGAGTCCGCAAGGGTGCCAGTGACATCATAGAAAAGCTTAGCGCCGAAAAGCCTGCTAAGTCTGCACGATGGGGCAGCGTGAATGGTCTGAAATGGCTCAACAAAAATGATCTGCAACATGTCACCAAGCGGCTCAGCGAGACGCTAGCCGAGTGCGTTATGGACCGCGAGTACGTTTTCACTGCTGCGCGGCAAGCGGGCAAGGCCGCATGGTGTGATTTCCTGGTCAGCCACGCTGTCACAACGCAACTTCCTCAAGTGCTATGGATAACGGTCAGATGTCTGGCCAGTTTCAAGGGTGTAGTGAAACAGCTGGCTCCCTTGATGGAGAGCTGGAACAAGCCTAATACGCAACAGAAGTGGCAACAGCTCGCGTCTGATGCGAAGTTCCCCTCTACTGGCCTGGACAAAGCATTGATCAAGACAGTTCGCTCGAACGATTCTCACGGCATACAATTCCTCGTAGAAGTCATGCACCAGCGTGACGCTGCTTTGGCCGAGGCTTCAGGCGAGCACATCGTGGAGTTGTGGAAAGAGGATGTTTTGCGGCCTGAGAACCGCGAACGCCTGGCCGAAGCCATGATAGAAATTGCTGTCAATGACGCAATTCTGTACGACCCCGGTGAGGTACTCAACCAACTCCAGCCCTTTTCTGCGGCATTGTTCACGACCCTGTTGGATCGCACACGTACAGAAAAGCCACTATTTAATGAAGCCACTGCTAAGCGACGCCGGCGACGGAGCAGCAGTACGGTACAGGTACGAGGAGGCCCAGAGCAGGAGATAACTGCTGCCGCCGAGCTTCATCTCCGTCGCACTACGTTGGTGCTTGAGCTTCTTGAGAGGTCGGCGCCGGCGCTCGAGGATACTGCGAAACTGTTGGCGATTCTTTTCGACATTCTCGAGGAGCTTATGGCTTTGGGTCAGGACTCGCGTCTGCCGGTGCTGTACACAGAGGAGCTTTTGGCTAATTGCATGATTAGCTTGGTTGAGGGCCTCAAGCAGCGCAACGTGAAGTCGAATGAGCTTTCCACATTGAAGCTCAATGTAGCGGTGTCTTGCATCCGTGCGTCCTCGAGTCCGCAGGTGCAAAACAGGCTGCTTCTTTTGGTTGCGGCCCTGGCCACTTTGTGTCCAGATGTCGTGCTGCACAGTGTTATGCCCATCTTCACTTTCATGGGTGCGAATACGGTTCGTCTTGACAACGACTTCAGCGCTCACGTCATTCAGCAAACAATTGAGCAGGTCATCCCTGCGCTGGTCGCCTGTGGTGATAAGCATGAGGAGATTGAAATGGCGCTCATGAGTTTTGTTGCTGCATTCCCTCACATCCCGCGCCATCGCCGGAACAAGCTGTTCGGTGCTTTGATCAAGACGCTAGGCGCTGATCAGAGCCTCTACAAGCTGCTTCTGCTCTTGGGACAGCGGTATGCCGAGGCCACTAGTGCGAGGAAGCTTGCTGACGCCAAGGCCCTCGTACACTTCACAACGCCTTTCCTGAGGTCGTTCAGCGTCGGCGACCAACTGCTGGCGATGAACAGCTACATCAAGTTTGTGGCGTCTGAGTCTGAGGAGAATTCGCGCTTCGGGCTGCTAAAGATCCGTGATGAGCTGGAAGGCTCGCCGCGCTTGCGCAACGCCCTTTACGAGTTTTTGGTCAAAACGGCCGGGGAGAGCGAGATCATTGCTGGCACGCATCCGCTCCGGACGCAGATCAGCAAGCTCTCAGAAGCGCAGTGGCAACTGGGCACGTCGATGGTTGACTTGCTATTGACGCAGACCACGCCAGCGGCAGGCGAGCTTCTCGTCAAGTGCCTCGAGCTGCTTCCGATTGATCGGTTTGTGCAGGTTGTGCGCCCGCTTTTCTCGCCACAGAACAGCAAGGTGCTGGAACTGGTGCGCACGAAGTTCGAGTATGAAGTCGCCGATGACCCGGTTGCCCTCGAGGCAGCGGAGGAGATCGTTGACATGTTCGTTGACATGCTTCAAAAGCAGCCAACCAGTCTTCTGATAGACACTTTGGACCCGATCCTCGTGAAGTTTGGTATGAAGCTGCACAACTGCGAGGTCAAACTTCTCGAGGTCTTGGTGGGCCCCAGTGGTCTGCTGAATACGGATGCGCAGGTCATGCTTTCCGCCATTTGCTGCATCAACACACTGAGCCAGCATTTGGGAGCCGTATTGTTTGGCTTTTTCCCGCGGATCTTCCCTTTCTTGTGCGCCAAGGTCACTGAGCTTCAGCAAGCTCATGCTACGAAGAGCGCCAAGGTTAGCGAGGACGACGACGATAAGATGAGCGTTGATGGCGAGGACGAGGACGAAGACGATGAGGGCGACGATCTGCAGCTTGCGATCTTCTCCTTGTTTGCCGGATTTGTGCGTCTCATTCCCGCATTCATGACGCCGGAGATTCCACAGTTCTTGGCGCTTCTGCTCGCGTCTCACATTCCGGCGAGTTCGCGAGCCCAGGTTTTGCAAGTCCTGGAGGACCAGCTGCCACCGCGTGGGCTGCTTAGCGGCTTGAGCCAGTCGTGGCGCGCGACCATGGACGGCGGCCTTGCGTCGCTGCAGCTGTTCTTCGCCTCTTTGAATTCGGTTGTGGACCGCTGTTCAAAGAAGGACGTGACGGCGGAGTCAGGCACGCTCACGAACCTTCTGTTGGCGTGCTTCTCCACGCGCTCTTCGTCGGACGACATGAACCTTGTGAACCAAGTGGAGGCCCATGCCACAGACAGTGCGCTGGCAATCGTGCTGAAGCTGAACGACCGTGTGTTCCGTCCCCTGTTCGTCAAGATTGTGCAGTGGGGATTCCAGGGCGACTACAAGCGGCAGATTCCTGTGCTGAAGCTTTCTATTCGCGTGTTTGGCCGCCTAAAGGGCATTGTCACGAACTATTTCGGGTATATTTTGGACGATGTCTGCAACCTGCTGGAGCAGTTTGACGGCGATGCGGTTGTGCGGAAGCTCGCTCTGCAAGCGCTGACGATCTCGTTCTCGCACGACCAGGACGACTTCTGGCAGTCTCCGTCGCGCTTCGACCGCGTTTCGGGTATTCTGTTGATGCAGCTCAGCGCCGAGCCCATGAGCCACGGGCCGCTGGTCGTGAAGGCGCTGACGGCGCTTGCCCTCGTCAGCTCGCCGCAGCACCGCAAGAAGATCAACGACGGGCTGGCGCAGCGCATCACGTCCGACTCGCCCGTCACGCAGAAGTTGTGGACAATCAAGATGCTCAGCAGTCTGTACACGAAGCTGGGCGAGGAGTGGGTCGCGAACCTGCCGCAGCTTGTTCCGCTCATTGCGGAGCTGCTCGACGACGAGGACGAGAGCGTCGAGCTGGAGACACGCAAGTCGCTCGTGCCTGTTATCGAGGAGGTTCTTGGCGAGTCCCTCGACCGTTACTTGGCCTAGACTTCTATGTAGATACACGATGCTAGGCTTAGCTTTAAAGGCCATGTTGGCAAACATTTGAAACTTCGAGCTACGGCTCGCAGACGAAACAGAGAGGAAGAGATAGAAAAAAAAAAAGAAAAGTTGTATCGTTCAATTGTCGTTAGCACTCTTGCATGCTGGTGTAATATGTACAAACTTAAGTCTCAGAGTTTTACGCCGGATCTAGCCCTCGTGTTGCTTCTAGCCCTGGCGTTGCTTGTGCTTCGGGTTTGACTTGCAGTAGACGTATACGCGGCCCTTGCGGCGCACAATATAGCAGTGCGTGCAGTACTTCTTCACGGCCGCACCAACCTTCATTCCTCGGACCTGCGAGACTTGGCCCATAGGCGCGCGCATTGTCAGCGCCTGCTGGGCCAGCGCGGGGCGCTCCAAACGGGCCAGAGCCAGGTTCTGTGGCCTGCTGATGACCGCCTTAGCCTGTCGGAGAAGCACAGAAAACATTTGGCCCTTACGGATCTCGAGGTTCAGTGAAAATGTCGCTGCGCGGCTCGACCTGGGTAAGGCTTCGACACACGATGCGGCTACTGCGGCGGGCGACCGCCAACGACGCGTGTGCATGGCGCGCGTATAAATGGCTGGGCCTCAGCTCGGACTCCGCCAAGAGCACTATTTTTCTAGTTTAGACCTACTCGTGCTTGAGAAGGTCGTACGAGTTCGTGGCTTGGGCCGTCCGCACGGGTTAAGGCATAAGGCACATTCGATATTAGCTGATGCCCGGGCTCTGAGGCTCGCGTCGAGTTCCGGCGGCGGCCCCGGCGCGCGCCAGCGCAGCGCAAAACAAGGCTAAGACATAAATAAAAAAAATGCTATAATAAATATACTGATTTATCTAAGGGTTTCCGATTGCCTGCTTGGCCTCCATCCACGACTCTAAGTTCTTCTCGGCCCACTCGATGTGGCACCGCACAAATGCTTTGACCAGCCGTTTCACATCGTCATTCTTCCGCTCGTCGTACCGCGCGATCTCCGCCTTCACCTCCTGCGCGGCCACACGCGAGTCCACCTCTGCCACCTTGAGCGCCGCCTCGAGCTGCTTAATGCGCTCCTGCGACCTCGTGATGTTATTGCGGCGCGCGGCCTGAGGATCAACGTCCATCATTCCGTGGATGGCGTGATTAATATGCGATAGACCCGGAAGACGGAACCCGCGCTTGACCGGGGCCTCTGCAACGGGGCCCGGCACCGGCGCCAGCGTCTCTGGCGCCGAGGCCACGTCCGACGGCGCGCCACCCGTAGACGCGCCCGAGGACGCTGCGGAAGATACGGGTGCGAGGCTTGAGTCGGCCTCCTCGGCATCGGCCCACTCAGACACGTTGCGCGCGTCGTTGGCGTCGTGCTCATTGTCGTGCTCAGCGTCGGTGTCGGCGCTGGCGAGGCTGTGCAGGTCGCTCTGTTCGCGGTCGATGACATGGTCGACATCGTGGTCACCGTCGTGGTCGACAACGTGGTCGCGGTCGTCGATTTTGAGGCCCTGCGTTGCGGCGGAGATGCGTTCGTCAGCGTGCAGATACGAGTTTATGCGCTGCGCCTCGCTCTCGGCCTTGAGCAGCTGCGACAGGTTCGCGCGCTGGTGCTGCAGCGAGTCGCGCGTGATCTGCACCTGTAGCTCGCGTAGGCGGCGGTACTTCAGGACTTGGCGCGCCGTGACGGCCATCTGCACCGTCTCGAGCAATGGCTCGCTGAATTCGACACTTAGCGTCTCGACGAGCTGCGACGTCGAAATGTAGCCCTGGTCTACAGCCTGGCCGACCTTCTCGACGGCGGGCGCGAACTTCTCGAACTGACCGTGCGAGTCGAGGCTGAAGCTGTTGAACTGACCGCCCAGATCCGCGTACTCGGCCGCCAGCGCGCCGTAGTGCCGGTTCACCTTGCGCGCCCGCTTCTCGAGACCGCCGCCAATGACGTGCTCATACTCGCGCGCCGCTGCCTCGGACGCAGCGAAGTCTTCGTCCGTGCCGCCGCCGGCGCTGTTGATGGCGGCGCTGCTCGGCGGGATCGGCAGGTGCGCGTGCGCGGCGCTGGCGCGACCAGGGTCGACTGGCGGCGCCTGCAGCGGCGACTTCGGCACGCTGAGCACGCTATCGGACTGCAGAACCTCGCGCCACGATGTGTTCGGGTCCAGGAACCGCTCAAGGATCCACGAGTCGTGGATCTGCGGAATGCCCATGCAGCGGTTCAGGAACGCGGCCAGCATGCGCTGGCGGTTCTCAATGATCTTGACGTCCTCGTGCGCGTGCGCCGGGTTCGACGCGTAGGCGCTGAGGCTGTGCTTTGCTGGAATCTGGGGCACAACAACGCAGGGGAAGAACCGTCGCAGCAGACAGCGCAGGCTCTCAAACTCGGAATACCGCCGCCGCACGGTCGTGCCGTTCGCCAATCGGATCGTGTATGTTATGTGCCCGCGCTGGCCACTCTCGTGGCTCTTGCCGGCGTCGCTGATGACGATGCGCTGGTTCGACACGGAAGCCGGGGGCTCGGCGGCGCGCGCACGCGGGATCTCCTCATCGCTGACTCCTAGGGGGTTGTTATCTTCGAAGTCCATTGCAATTGAGTGCCCCTGGGCTGAGCGTCGCAGGGTCAGTGAGGTTGGGCTAGAGGGCAGTTATAGGACGTGAGCGAGAGAGGCCATTCTGGGGTAGTGGCTCTCCACGTGACCACACATACCTGGCCACAAACGCTGCGCCGGTGCAGGCGGCGGCGGCAACCCTTTTCTTCCTCGATAATTAGCGCGCCGCTGGCATGGCTCGGAGCGAGTGAGCCAGGAGCGTCGCAATTAAGGTCACACTTAGGCGATCGAGCTCGAGGACATGGCATCACAGCGCCCGGAGCTGCAAGCCATGGTCGTCTACGTATTCTTAACTAGACATTAAACGCTTGCTGCCGTGGTTTACTCCCGTTCCTCCCACCGGCCATGTGGGGGGCGCCTGCGCAGCAGCGCTGGTACTGGCGCTGGGGAGATTGAGATTGACACATGAGATGCGTGTCGGCGACTCGTAAGAGCAGGGGATCAGAGCCTCGGCTCAGAGCGCAATGGCTCGCCCAAACAGGCGTCGCAACGTCTTGAGTGAACTGCGTAGCTCGGTACATACATTAATGCGAAGCAAGTCGCTTCCAATCATGGCCGTGGCGGACCAGCTCGCCACGGAGGGATACGCAGCCTGTTTTGCGCTGCCTACGCCGTCTTGAACTGCCTATGCCGTCTTGAACAGCAGCACATAGCACCAGTCGAGCAGGGCCGGGTCCCGCGCGCTGACCTCTGCAAAGCCGCGCAGCCGCGGCGCTTTCACCTTGAGATGGATGAAGTGATCCCTCGTATGTGCAACCATCGACCCAAAGCTGATGCCCACGATGCAATGCCATGTCGGGCCGTCGGCCGCCTCTATGCTCTTCTTGATGAACGACGCTATGTCGCTCTCATTTGTGTACTTCTCAACCGCCTCGTTGCAGAGCTGAACCACAAGCTGCTGCTGCTCCTCGGGCATGTCCACTGCCTTCACAACAACATTGTTCTGCTCCTTCTCGCTCATGCTTGGACCCGTGCTTCGTGTGCGTGTTTGTGCGCGGCGCCGAGGCACAAGTACCCTAAACCGCGGGTGCGTGTGGTGGGTGGCCATGAGGCTTGAGACGGAACGAATAGGCATGTGCTGTTGGATTGAGGCGAATAAATAATGCAAATAAAAATACAGCTAATAGAGTGAAGATGATGCGTTAATTGAGTGGCAAGCTCTATTGAGTGGCGAGCTGCACGCGCGACCTCCATTTGTCGAGAGAGGCCGCCGTATCGAGGCGTGCCGTAGCCACGTCCTGTGTGAGCGCGTCGTGGTCGCAGAGCAGCGTGTCAAAGGACAGCGCCGTGCCGCTGCCGGAGCCGCCAAGGTCGATAGAGCTCAGTCCTTTGCCAGTGAGCTCTCTGATGTAGTCTGCGAGCTGCACAGCGTGCTTCTCGGCCTCGACCTTCTGCGCCTCGAGAATGTTGCTACGTACCTTCTCGCGCGCCGCCTCATCCTCGTAGAACTGCACGAGCGCCGTGAGCTTCGCGTCGTCCTGCTTCGTCTCGTCGCTCTTAGCCGTCGTAGCCGCGCTGAGCTGCTGTCGCAGTTCGTTCATTTCGCGCTGCATCGTGCTCAGGCGCGCCTCCTGCGTCTCGGAACTGATGACGTCCTGGTTGATCTGCGCCTGCGTCGTGATCTTCTTTGCCTGGTCCGCGTACCGCAGCGTCGACATCGTTTGGTCGAAGTTGCCGCTGTCGGGGGCCACGCACGCGATCATGGCCGTGCGGGAGTTGCCGCCGAGGCTGTTCTGCAGCAGCCGCGTCAGAATGGACTCGCGGTACGGCACGAGCACGGCCGAGCTCGGCCGCTCGGCCTGGTCCGCCAGCGACGAGATGACGCGGCCAAGCGTTACGAGCGACTTGTTGATGTTCGAGCCCTCCTTGAGCCGGTCCCCTGTGGCCCCCGTGGATCCGGCGCGCTCACTGCCGGCCAAGTCGACTAGCCGCAGCACAGAGATCTTCTCCTCGGTTGTGGAGACGTTCGCACCACTCATGACTTGCTGCTTGATCATGAGCGAGACGACGGCGTGAGACCGGCTCGACTGGTCGTTCATCTTTGTAGCGGCTGTGCTGCGTGCCTTGCTGCCCTTGTCGAGGTACTCGCAGACTTGCCGCACGCTCGTGACCTTGTACTCGCTGAGGCCCTCGACGTAGCAGTCGCTGGCGGCCCCGCGCACGCGCAAATTCGTCGACGGCGTCAGCAAGTCGCGCACCTGCTCGTTGTATATTTCCAGAAACGACACGCGGATGGTCACGGCCGTCGTCGTCTGCACGGCAGCCACAGTGTCAAAAAGACTGTGGCAGATGTTCGGAATGAGCCCTGGGTCGGTCTCGGTTCCGAGCATCGTGTACGACTTGCCGGACCCCGTCTGGCCGTACGCAAAGATGCATGCATTATAGCCCTCCAGCGCGTGCTCGACAATGTCCTGACCGAATTGGCTGTACACATCCTCCTGTGTGCTGGTTGCAGAGAAGCAGCGGTCGTAGATAAATGCACGGGCGGTCGCGCGCGAGCCGACGGGAGGGTGTACCGTCACTTCTGGGCCGTTCACTGTGAGCACATCCTCTGCATCTCTTGCCGGCCGCACGCGGACAGCCACCTTCACCTTGAACCCCCTTTTGCTTTCCTCGCTCCTTTGCGAAGCCTTCGGGCCCCTGACCTTCTGCGGGCTCAGCATCGTTCTTCGTTAACTGAAGGTTGTGTGTGAGTGCTACACAGGTTTGTTTACTTTTCCCCTTCATGAGGCAAGAGGGCAAGGGCAATCTGGCTAATGCAAAATGGGGCTGCGCCGCGCTAGTATGAGGAGACCAGGCCGCGCTGCCACTAGGCAGACGACGGCGCATGCACAGAACTGCTATAAAGAAGACGTAATTGCCGACTTAGGCGCCGTATACGTAACTATGCGCCGCTCTGTGTGAGTATCTAGTCATTTACGCAGCAGCCGCGGGCAGTTGTTGTTGTTGCAGTTGTTGTTGCTAAAGCTATGTGCTATAGTCGAATCTAAAGTGCACTAAACTTTATTGTGCCTAGAAACACGGAATTAGTATAGCCCAGCCAATCAGCATAATTTGACTTCGGCAAGCACGAAACGCGAAAAAGTCGCGCATGCCGTTTATTAATTTAACGGCGGCGCTCAGCTGCGAACTCCGGGCTGCATCATTGGCTAAGCAGAATCCTTTTCGGGACTACGTCATTGGGAATTATGTATCAAGCTGCAAATGCAATGCGCGGGCGCCATCTTCGGAGGAAACCGGTAAACCTCGGGCGAAATCGGACGACGCCTGAGAGGCCGCGGCGGCCGCATACAGAGCCAAAACAAGTAGGTAGGAGGCAGTTATTAAAAAAAGAGACAAAATAAATAGCTCGTGGAGCATACATGTCTATACGGGGACGGGTGCGGCATCTCACACGACCGCACTTGGCTATAAACTAGTGCGGTCGCGGCATCTGAGGCTTCACATGCGCCGCTTCGGCAACATGGCCGCATCACGTATGTTCCCAAGGCCTCGGCTTGTACTCGGCCGTTCAACGGCCTGGGACGGTAATTTACCGGGAGGGTCGGTAAGTCACATGCACGAATTTTATCGGGTGCTACCCCGCAATTGTACGATGTACTCGATGCCCGCCAAGTAATACGAATCAGCCCCGCAATGTTCAGAAAATACCTGGAAAAGTAGCAACCGGCACCAATTGAGCTCGAGATCACACATGTGCATGCCGTGAAGGCATTAATATATTTTCGGTCCGCTTTTCGCATGTTGAAGCCGATTGCAGCCCAGCGCTCGGAGACCCTGCATGAACCCTAACATCATGCATACAACCTTCGCGGGAGGCAGGCCGCCCATAACGCGACCGCCAAACACTATATAAACGCGGCGCGAATGGCCATTGTACAAACTGCATCGAGTACTACAAAATGGTTCCTCCTGCATTCAACGCGACTCGTATTAACCCGCAGGGCGTGAATGCGTTCCCGCCTAGCAGCCAAGTCGAAGACGCACTGTACAAGCAAGCCCACATTGACGTCAATCTCGTGCACATCGAGCACAACCCCAGTGTCGCAATCCTCTACGAAGATGCGCTCACGCGTGAGCGCGGCAGCGCCATCTCATCCACTGGTGCGCTCATTGCGAACTCGGGCCGCAAGACGGGCCGCTCGCCGAAGGACAAGCGCATTGTGGACGAGCCAAGCAGCAACGAGAACATCTGGTGGGGCCCCGTGAACATCAAGCTCAGCGAGCAGTCGTGGAACATCAACCGCGAGCGCGCCATTGACTACCTGAACACGCGCGAAATCCTGTACGTTGTGGACGCGTACGCCGGCTGGGACCCGAAATACCGCATTAAGGTGCGCATTGTGTGTGCCCGCGCCTACCACGCGCTGTTCATGACGAACATGCTGATCCGCCCCACCGAGGAAGAGCTCAAAAACTTCGGCGAGCCGGACTTCACCGTGTACAACGCGGGCCGCTTCCCGGCGAACCGCTACACGGACGGCATGACCTCCGACACTTCAGTGGACATCAACTTCAAGGCCATGGAGATGGTCATTCTCGGCACGGAGTACGCGGGCGAGATGAAGAAGGGCATTTTCTCCGTTATGTTCTACCTCATGCCCATCAAGCACAACGTCCTTGTGCTGCACTCGAGTGCAAACCAAGGTCCGAAGGGCGATACGACGCTGTTCTTCGGCCTGAGCGGCACGGGAAAGACGACGCTGAGCGCTGATGTGCACCGCGACCTCATTGGCGATGACGAGCATTGCTGGTCCGACCACGGTGTGTTCAACATCGAGGGCGGCTGCTACGCGAAGTGCATCAACCTGAAGGAGGAGAATGAGCCGGAGATCTTCCGCGCTGTGCGGTTTGGCTCGGTGCTTGAAAACGTTGTGTTCGACTCGAAGACGCATCTCGTCGACTACGACGATACGAGCCTCACCGAAAACACGCGCTGCAGCTACCCCATCGAGTACATTCCGAACGCACTGCTTCCGGCGGTTACGCCAAACCACCCGACGAACATTGTGCTGCTGACGTGCGACGCGAGTGGTGTGCTGCCGCCGATCTCGAAGCTCACGGAAGAGCAGGTCATGTTCCACTTCATTTCGGGCTACACATCGAAGGTTGCCGGCACTGAGGAGGGTGTGACTGAGCCGACGGCTACGTTCAGTGCCTGCTTCGGACAACCGTTCCTCGTGCTGCACCCCATCCGCTACGCGAAGGACCTGGCCATCAAGATGAAGGCGCACAAGGCGAACGCGTGGCTGCTGAACACGGGCTGGACGGGCAACTCTGTTGCGCGCGGCGGCAAGCGCTGCCCGCTGAAGTACACGCGCGCCATTCTGGACTCGATCCACTCCGGCGAGCTGGCCAAGGCCGGCTACGAGAACTTCGACGTGTTCAACCTCAAGGTTCCGACGAGCGTGCCCGGCGTACCGGCAGAGATCCTGAACCCGGCAAAGTCCTGGGCGCACGGCTCTGCGGACTTCAAGAAGGAGGTCGTAAAGCTGGCGCAGCAGTTCAACACGAACTTCAAGCGATTCGCCGACCAGGCGACGCCCGAGGTCCTTGCCGCTGCTCCCGTTGTCGCATAAAGCGGCGTCGCGAGCCTTGCCAAGCGTCGAAAATAGGGCATTACTGCTGACTTCGTAAACCAAAGATTGAGACTTGCCTCGAGCGCGCGAAAGCGCTGCGTTTCTAACTTCATTTATTATGGTAGAGGATGTAAACCAAATTCCTCGTTCACGAACCGGTCGACAAACCAAAAATGGCGGTGGCTCGCGCCAGCGTCTATGCAAACTAGTTCTACATCTATATAAACAGGCGCGCCCTTTACTGACGCGCAGACTCGGTGCCATGCGGGTGCCACGCCGGTGCCCCGGGTGGCAGGCAGATGCCTTAGCGCAGCCGCATTAGCGCAGCCGCCTTAGCACGGCCACTCTAGCGCATGAGCCCCGACGCATAGGCCATGGGCGGCACGTCCGGATGCTTGACGGCTGTGAACTGCGTGAAGTGCAGCTCGAGATCACGGGCAATATTGATGTACGCGCCCTTGTTCCCCGTCGAGTCGCAGTAGTTTGGAGCCGAGAACACGGTGATGAGCTTACCACCATGCTCCTTCTCGTAGCCGCCATCGCGGACTTCGTGCGAGCGGATAACGGCCTTCAGCTTGTTCTCCTCGACAAAGCGCGCCGTGACGTCCGGACCGAACATGTGCGCAATGCCGCGCCGGCTCGGGGCCAGCCCTTCGCGCTCCTGCGGGTCGCTCCACAGCATCTCCATCATGAGGCCCTCCTGGCTCGGCTGCTTCTGCGCAAACCGGTCGAGCTTACGAATATCGTCGAGCGTCACGCCATCCTTCGAGAACAGACCGCCGTGCACGACGAGATACGCGTCACCAATGAGGCACGCGAGCGGCAGCTTCGAGAACGACTCACTGAACGCCTTGAAGATCTTCTCCGTCTTGTACTTGGCCTTGCACTCGCCCGTGAAGCCGTACGTAACGTTCATAGCATCTGTCTCGTGGTTGCCGCGGTTCAGCAGCAGGTTCTGCGGGTACTGCAGCTTCAGCACGTAGAGCAGGAGCACGACCTCCGTGGACCAGCTCCCGCGGTCCACGAAGTCGCCATTGAACAGGTACGAGTGCGTCTCGGAGGGCCAGCCGTTCTTCTCGAATATGTTCAGCAGGTCGTAGAACTGGCCGTGCGTATCGCCGCATACCGTGATCTTGCCGTTCGCGGGCGGGTAGACCTCCGTCATCGTTGGCTCGGCGTCGAACAGGGCCGCCACTCGCATGATCACGTCGTACACGGTCTTGCGGGGCAACTGCTTGCCGGCCTTGAAGTGGGCAACCAGGCCCTGCACGGCATCCGGCGTGAGGCCATCGAGGTCGAGGGCGAGCTCCGAGTTCGGCCCGTCCGAGTCCGGCATCGCCGCGAGGTCAATTGTCTCGAACACGGACGGCTCATCGTCTGTTTTGATGGCAGCCTGGAACGCAATGTAGCGCGCCATGCTCTGCGCGGCCTGCAGGCGCGTGCGGCCCTCGGCGAACGACGGCGCCAGCTGCACGACCTTTTGGAAGTCCTTCACGGCGCGACCGTAGTGCATCATGCCGCTAAGAGCAATAGCGCGGCGGTAGAAGCATTTCACCATCTTCGGGTCTATTTCGAGCGCCTCCGTGCAGCTCTGCAACGCGCTGCCGTACTGCTCGAGTTTGAGCTCGCATTGCGCCCTATTAGCTAGATATACGGGATTAGAAGAGTCAAGGGTCACGGCCCGGTCGTAATGCTCCCAGGCTAACTGGAAGTTCCCCTTCTTGAACTCCTCATTGCCTATATTTTTCAGCTCCTCCGCGCTCGACATGGAAAAAAGCGCTGGACAAGAAACTTTTAGGTAAGCACCGCTACTTATTAGATTAGGGAGAGACATAGAGATCCCCCCTACTGTAAGGCACCACCGCGATAGTGCTGCTGCTGGGCCAGTGAACAACGGACGCCAGCTCTTTGAGACAAAAGGGGCACTACTGGGGGACGCTGCCGCATACAGCTGGACGCCGCTCTCCCTGCGTCCATGAGTGATGACCTCTCCCCTGCCACAAACAACATCTCCGACTCGAGCCGAAATAGCCACCACCCCGGCCACCCATCGCGGCCGGCTCCTTACGAGCAGGATCACAGTGGAGCTCCTTCAATAGTAAACTACCCAGGCGGTATGCAGCTCGCGCAGCAGATGCGCCCTGACGAGCCGGCCCAAGCGCCGCAATCGGCCATGCTGATGAACGGGCACCGCCTTGGCGACTCGGCCGACTTAGCACGGTCCACGAATGCCCAGTCGCCCGTGCAGGCGTGGCCAACCTCTGGAGCACCGGTGTTCCCGCCACCGCCGTTGCATGCGCTTGACCCGTCGGGCCCGCACGCATTGGCCACGCCCAGCGCCATTGCGCATCCGCGCTACGCTAATTCGGCCATGACACAGGTGGCAACCGACGACTTCAATCATATCTCGCATAGCGTGCGCAGTTCGACAATAAGAGTCAACCATCTCGACGCCATGCTGCGCAGCCTGGCTCTGAGTCGAAACGGCGTTAAAAAGGTCAAGATCGAGCGCTTGCTTCTCGCCGCGCAGCAGTACATGAATGCGAAGGACTTCGAGAGGCTGCACCACATGCGGCGTGTCATTGACTCTTTGGGCCCGCACGGGACGCCCGACGGCGCGCCGCAGACATTGCGGCCTATGACCTACACGGAGTCAGTGAACTCAATCGGTCGGCCTTCGCCGCCACTGCCGGCTTCAACTGCACCGAACCCGCTCGTCGCGCCGAAAAAGAACACACCTGTGCACACACCGCTTTCGTTCCAAAAAAGCCCCTTCTACACGCTGGAAACGCCATTGGCAACGCCCATGTTTTTTATCCGCCCCTACATGCGACGCCGCGTACAGCAGACAAGCCGGTTCCGCATCAATCCAAACCTGCTGCGCGACGAAAGTAACCGCGTCTTCCTCGTTAGCCAACAGTTCATGCCGCAGGCGCAGAACCTGAGACCGGTGTACTTCCCGTTTTACATCGATCTGGCGCTTGATGACCAGGAAGTGAAGGCGAACACACGCGGAGTTCGTGGCAGCGTTGGGTCTGCAAAGCCCGTGGACCTTACGAGCTACCTGAAATCAAAGCCACGGAGTACGAATACGCTCACGGTTACTGTACATATCAGCGACCAGAACACGTACGAGACAGTGAGCGACAAGTCGTTTGCTATGGGTATCTACTTTGCCCACAAAACACCTCTTCCGAAGCTCGTCTCTGAGATCAAGGACGACCGTCCGCACTTCACCATCGAGCAAACTAAGCTGCAGTTGAGCAAGGCTTCTGCAGACGAGGAGGGCATCGAGAGCACGGCAATGCGGTTCTCGCTGCGTGACGCTGTCATGCGCACGCGCATCAAGGAGCCAATGCGCTCACAACTGTGCGACCACATCGACTGCTTCGACGCAGAATCCTATTTCATGCTGCAAAACCAAGCAGAGACGTGGAAATGCCCCGTTTGCAATCGGCGCATCACTTTCGAGTCGTTGTTTTTCGATGACTTCTTCATGGACATCCTCAGCAACACCCCTGGCAATGTGGATGCCGTCGAGATATCGCCCGACGGCCAATGGTCCATACCTTCGCAAGACAGCGATAATGACAGCGAGGGCAGCAGTGATGGCGACGAGAAGCCTCCTGCTAGTAAGCGTGCCCGGTCCGAGCCTGAGGTCGAAGTTGTAGACCTTTTGTCCGATACAGACGAAGAAGTTCCCGAGCCGGTGAAACCTGTTCCTTCGCGTGGCACCTTCCAATCGGGACAGGCACCAGTAAGTTCGACTCCAGATCGACAAGGTACGGCAAACTCGGCCTCAACGACAAGATCTCATGAAACGGCTAACAGTGCCGAACCGCTGCCAGCAGCAGGGGCGGCTCCGCGTCAAAATTCGGGACACGAGGAACCTGCGCGAAGTAGTGAGCCACAGAATGGAGCGCAAAATGGACAGGAGAATGGAGCGCAGAATCGTGCGCAAAGCGGCACAGAGACAGATCAGCCTGCGGCGGTGCGCAACGCACGGGTTGGTCCAGAAGAGCCTTCCAATGCCGCCTCGCTCACCACCACTGAAACCGGTCGCGACTCTTTGAGCGGCGATGCAGCGGATAGGAGCCGGTCAGTGCCAGCCGCGGCCCGCGATTCGACGCGCCTTGAGTTGACGAATTCACCGCAGCCATCGCCGCACTCATCCTCGCCGTCGTCGCCACCACAAGCTTCCGAGCCGAGATTCCAGATTGCCGAAATGCTGCAATCTTTCCGCGGTTCCAATAGCGTGCTGTTCAAGAGGTCTCTGCCATACCCACCCAGATATGGCTTACTTTGGGGCAAAGACGCTGGCGACCAGCAAGAGACCAATGCTGGTCAGTCGCCAAGTGGCGAGGCGGACGCCATCCAAGCGAGATCAAACTCAACGAGCACAACCGCATCAACCGAGCATACACAGTTGGAGGGGCGATCGACACCCAGTTTGGGGCAAGAGCCTACGCACACGAACTATCCTCAACCCGAATCCTCTTCCGATGAGGACGTCATCGACTTGACGGGTGATGATTGAGTATTTCAAGCATATTTATTAATGATCCAAAAACAGAAAGGGTCTAGTTTCGTCTACTAACAAGTTTAGAACCAAGATTAGCCAACAAACACGCAAGTAAATTGGTGACCTAGATCTGTATCTGCGTGTACACCGTTCCGTTACTCACAAGGGCGTCCTCAGTCACCTGCATAGCGGCCAGCACGTCTTCCTCGCGATAGCGCCTGCCGACCACCTGGACGCCTACAGGGAGACCGTGCATTTTGTCGGCGTCGTAGTTTAGATACGCACCCTTCGCCACGCCGTTCAGTGACTTCAGCGAGAAGTCGCTGGGGAGCGCGTCGGTCTTGCGGTCGACCTTTGTAACCGGCAGGATACCGGCCGGGTAGTCCACAATGTTGAACAAAAACGTGTAGAAGCAAGAGCTGAACGATTCAAACAGGCCCTTGTGCGGCAGTGCCGGCGTTGCGTTCGGTACTGTGATCAAGAAGTCCACGCCGCTCTGCAGATACGCATTGAAGAACTTGTTGCGAAACGTCTCGCGCCGGTAGACGAGGTCCCAGCGCTCGGTGATCGACTTCTTGCCGAAGTTGCGGAGTAGCTCGGCCCAGACCTTGTCACCGTACCACTTCTCAACAACGAATGCCCAAAACCGCTTTACGAAGCCGGGCAAGCGGGCCCACATTCTCGCGCGGCGAACGCCAGCATCGTTGTGTTCGCCAAAGTACATACCACGCGTAGCGACCTCGATACCATCGCTACACAGAAGTTGGCTTCCAACAGACAGCCCTTCTAGCGCGTCCGGTACCGCAAAGTCAACAATTGTGTGCCCCTTCTTACGTAGTGCATCTACGGCTAGCGTGAGTGCGCGGTGGCACGCCGGAGACGGGTCCACAATACCGTCGGACCAAATGACGCCGAACTTCAGCTTCAGCGGCAACTTGGCCTCCTTCCAGGGCCGCTCCTCCACCGTATAATCATAGTTCCAGGGCTTCATGCCAATCACAACTTTCAGAAAAAAGCTGAGGTCGCTAAGCGACCGCGCCATTGGCGACGTCACGGACGGCACACCCTCCTGCCCCGGCATGGATGTATGCGCGCCCGTCTTCGGGAACCGCCCCGTTGTAGTACGCAGAGAATAGATACCGCTGAAATGGGCCGGAACACGCACAGAGCCGGCCACATCCGTGCCAATGCCGATGCGCGAGCCTCCAAAGGCGATCAGCGAGGACTCACCTCCCGAGGAGCCGCCAGGCGTGTATCCGTGCACATGAGGGTTCTCCGTGACGCCCCAAATGTCGTTATAGCTCTCAAACGATAGCAACGTGAACGGAATGTTCGTCTTCACGTAAGGGTAGGCGCCAGCATCTTTCAGCAGCCGCACAATGGCCGCGTCCTCCGGCAGCGGGTCATTACAGAACTTCGACGCCCCAACCGTCGAGTCGTAGCCCTCTACGGCAATAGTGTCCTTCAGCGACACGGGGATCCCGGCGAGCGGGCCCGTCGTACGCGTCGCCCACTCGGCCTCGGCCTGCTTGATCATGATCTCCGTGATCGGGTTGTGCTCGGCCTGCGCCGCAAGCGCGCGCTTCCCGTACGCCTTCAGCACATCTTTCGGGCTCAGATCCTTTGCATGGACCTTCTTTACGACGTCCTCAATGCCCATGTTCAGCAGGCCCTTCTCCGCCGCCGTCAAAGGCGCCGTGTACTCTGGAAGCTCTTGAATGCGCCGCTCGCGCTCGGCCTGCTTGGCCGCGACATTCCGTCCGTGCTGACCTACCATGGTTAAATTAGCACTTTTGACGTGCCTGAGTGGTCAGATATAGGGTCGCGGGCGCTGCCGGGGGAGGGGCCGACAGAACGACATTAACCGTTATCAATACTGGGCTAGGGCATATTCCGAGATAAAATGGGACTGGCGGCCACGATACGGGTTTGTCTGTGATTACGACCGCAGGAATTTGCCCAGATAAATTGTGCTCGACTCAAGAATTTTATTACCGATGAGCGCGACCTAACAGGCGGTGCAGCTCTGCACCCCGCCGCTTCTGATTCGTTTGCAGCTGATAGCACGTCGAGGGCTAGGGCACTCACATCAGGTGCGCATAATATCGCGCCGCGGGCACTGAGCCATATCCACCGGGCATACAAAAAAGAGTGTATATAGTGCTGCATCCCTGAAGCCGCGTACAGCGCTATTATGCTATTGCGCATGGCGACGCCGTAGGCGACGCCGCTGGCCCTGTTTTTCTGTACATACTTAAATATCTATGAATCCCTACAACTTTATCTTATATGTGCTCGAGACCTTGTCGAAGAGCTCTGCCAGATCCCGCGTGGGCCCGCTCACGATCTGTTTGTTGCCCCCAATACCAAGAATGCGCTCTACAAAGTGGAGCGAGCCAACGAGAAGGCCAATAGTGCTCTCGTAAAGAATTCCATGGTGCGGGGACGTCGGCACCGGGGCCGGGGGTGGCGCGGGGGCCGCTGACGACGACGAGTCAGAGCCATCGTCACTGCCGTCGTCATCGCTATCGTCGCCGTCGTCGGTAGATGTCGACGCCGGCGGATTCACGGTTGAGGGGGACACGGTTATGGTGATGTACTGCGGTGAGTACTGCGGTGGCGGGTAGCCGGGGTAGCCATAAGCGTAACCGTAGCCTTCAGGAGTAGCCGTTGACGATACCGAAGAAGATGTGAGCTCCGCATCATCTCCGTTGTAACCTGAGTTGACGTCGTTGCCCATAGTTAGCCAACCAGCCTGGGGATGCACGGCGCGCTTGACAATGTTCTCCACGGAGGCAAGGTTTTTATGGTGGACCAGATACAACGAAAGCGTCTTGGTTACGGCGCTAATCACTTTCGGCTTGTGGGAGACGGGGATGCAAACACTCTGCATGCTGTCGAGAACGGCCTGCTGCTTCGTTAAGGAGTCAAGACTCTGCTGAACTAGGGCATTGTGGCGCTGTTGCTCGATCGGAATGTACGTAGAGAAGTGGATCTGCTCTTTCGTCTTGGAGACTGCGGCGTGCCCGTGGGGTTGAGCGGTCACTACCTTAGTTATAACGTGCTGGGGCGGCTTGGGGTTCGCATTGACAGCCGCGTGCTGCGGCTCGGGGCTTTGGAAGTGCTTGGGTGCCTCTTTAACTGCTGTGGACTTTGCAGCCCGTTTGTCGAATAAGCGGTTCTTCGTCGCGGCGGGACCATTGGCTACCAGGGTCGCAAAGCTGTCAAGCTTGGAGTTGAAACTCTCAATCTCTTTGACGAGGCTATCAGCAGCAGACCCGTCGCACGATGCGTAGACTACTTGCAACACCAACGCGCCGAAGGCTGCAAACCTGAATATGGGGCTCATGTTCTCGCGTGGATGTGGTGCGCCCGCCATAAGGTACCCACTATGGATATATATAATTCTCGCCATTTTCCGCGTGCGCTTGATGGGTGCCTGTGAGCCGAGAGTGCAATGTTTTACTTTGAGTAACCTAGCGAACCTTAATCCTATCTCGCTATACACGAGTAGAGCATCTATAGAGAATGACCACCAAAAAGGACTCGAACGCGGGCTATATTCTAATATGAAGCGTCTATTGCCAAGGTTATGGAAATGTCGATGGAGAATTGAAAGTATATTCAAAGTTAATACTGTTACACGGACTGCTACACCAAGCGCTCACTAGTGGCCCAGGATGTCCTTCGCCAATTGCAGCACCTTGCTCTTCGTATCCTCTACCAGACTCACTGACTTTGTGTTATCCCGGTTCCGGCCACCAAACTCATATCCAATAACTTCTAGTTGTAATAGCAATGTCTCCGTGAGGTGCTCCAGAAATCTGAGGATGAAGTTTCCGTTCTTGTCATTCAAATTTGGCTGAGAGCTGCTGCTCGCAGCTTGAGGCGCTGGTGGATAATAGTATCCTGGCTCATTGTAGGCGGGTTCATAGTAAGGCTGAGCGTCCTCAGTCTGCTCTTGCGTGTATCGGGGCTCGTTCTGTTCCTTAGAGAGGTTTTCATCGTCACCCTGGTATCGGTAGCCTCCAGTATTTGGTGTATATTGTGGGCTGCTGCCACCCTGCACTGGTTGTCCGTATCCGCCACCAGCCTGGTAACCATTCGGAGCTGGTGGATAGTATCCTGCGGGTGCGGGCGCGGGCACGGGCTGGTATGCAGGCTCATATGCTGGCTCATAGACCGGAGCGTACCCTGGCGGGTACTCATACACTGGCCGGTATCCTCCGCCACGGGAGCCGCGGTAACGGCGCGCGTTGGAATCGAGGGACACCGCATTGACATTTACGTTGTCCGCTTGCGAATGCCTCTGGGTGTGACTGTCGTCTTTGCCGGTGATTTGGCTCTTTTCACTAGCCAGCACTGTTGTAGCGTCGGAGCGCGTACCCGCCAGTGCGTAGAAATGAGCGAGGTTGTCGCGAACAACGCTCAGCAGGCTCGAGCTGCTGCTTTGCAAACTCTGCGAGTTTGAATCGGTGACACAGGGGGTACCACCGTTATTGCTTTTGACGAGCTTTGATCGTGAGTCAATATCATCAAGCAGGCTCTCCATAGCCTCGACCTGAGATTTGCTAGCCAGGGCTGTGATCGGCTTGCTCGCCAGAGCGGACCAGTCGTTCTTCATGGCGTCAATTGCGCGCACAATGTCCGCAACTTGAGAGGATGAGAGGCACTTTGCGTCAGATTTCGAGGACGTCTGAGCTTTGTCTGCAGACGTGCCCGCCACGGTGCCGAGCAAAATGGCGATACCGGCGAGAAGTTTCATGATGTCTAGTTACCCGTTGAAAGACGTCGCCCCTCTTCTAGTGCTATAAAATGCGATATAAGTAAAAATACGCAGCGCCGTACTAAGTTTGATTCTGAAAACGAGTCCTAATTTAACTCAAGTTTCATATTTATGTGCCAAACTTGCACCTCTTCAAGAAAGTACTTGTCGCCTACCAAAACGAATCCTAGGGACTCGTAAAAGGCCTTCAGATGAATGCGGGCGGCCAGTTCGATAGCCGCTAGTTTTTGGCTGCGGGCCCAGGCCATGGCCTCTTCCATGAGTTCACGCGCCGCGCCCTTGCCTCGGTAGTCTTTGGCTACAACGACACGCCTAATTTTGACTGAATTGCCGACGGGATGTAATCTGAGATACGAAACAAGAGTGCCATTCTGAAACCTCATGAGGTGCGTAGTATCATCCGCGAGATCTTGGCCGTCTACATCACCCACTGGACACTGAAGTTCGACTATATACACTTGATTCCGGAGTTGCAAAATAGAGTAGAGCTCCTTGGTTGTGAGCTCCGAGTGGTGCTTGATAACAGTGTTTACGGACATGAGCTTGCAGCCGAGTTGCAGCCGAGTTGCAGCCGAGGCCCGCGTCTTCTGCCTTATGAAATTGGAGCTGAGCTGGGGGGAGAGGGTGGGGCGGCTGGTGACGACCGTGACGCAAGCTCCCACATCTTCACAGTAACCTTACCCCATCCAGACCACAAGTGGAGCGCAGCCGACCTGAGTAAGGACGCGCGCCTTAGAGTTTACTAGAAGGAGCCGGTATTGAGGGTCCCGGCTGCGTCCACTGAGCTTTTGATGAACGCGAGCGAACATGCATCTCAATGTGTGCAGGCATTTTTGAATAGCCCGGATGCGACGCCGCACGCCAAGGAGCAACTGCGGAAATCCCTGGACATCGTTGCCGAGGCGCAGCGGCAATTCGGGCCCGACGAAATGGCTATGTCCTTCAACGGCGGCAAGGACTGCCTCGTCATGCTCTACGTCGTGCTGGCGACGTTGAAACGGCCGATTCGATCGATCTATATCCGTCTGGATCGCTCGTTCAAAGAGGTCGACGATTTTGTTGCGAGCTGTGCCGAGAAGTATGGGCTTGACGTCTCCGTTTCGACGAAGCCCATGAAGGATGCCCTTGCTAGCTACCTGAAATCATACCCTTCGCTGAAGGCAGTGTTCGTGGGCATTCGGCGGACTGATCCGTGGTCGGATGACCTCGCGTACATACAACGAACAGACCATGGCTGGCCCGATTTCGTCCGCATCCACCCCGTGCTTGAGTGGGAGTACAACGACGTGTGGAACTTTCTGAAGGTGCTGAAGATTCCCTACTGCCCTCTGTACGACCTGGGGTTCACGTCGCTGGGTGCTACAGATACAACCATTAGAAACCCCAGCCTCCTCATAAAGGACTCGACCGAGTATCGCCCTGCTTATGAGCTCGAGGACCCGAACCTGGAGCGCGTCGGGCGCCAAGTTGCGAAACGAAGCCCGACCCCTGCTCCGGAGGACTCGGCGAAAGAAAAATGAGGATTCGGCGAAAGAAAAATGATGATAAATACGACAAAGACAAACAAGGGGCTGCCAAGGAGCACTGTATTTGAAGTGTCGTCGAGCTGTATTGGCTTCAGCGGCCCGCAAAATAGATAAAATGAGGTATGATAGACGACTATGATTACTGGGAGAACCCCGCTATGCCCTCATGCGACTATGCACAAAGACGTACGAATAGTGTGCGAGCTTGAACGCTTCGCACCCAAGGAGCTTCGGATCTCATATAGCTGTGCTCATATAGCTGCCCCTTTCTAGGAGTGTTGTTTCCAGTATCTATTTCATGGCTCCATATTTAGTACCTCGAGGATTTACGAGGCCGCTTAAGAGGAGTTGACGTTCCGTCATTATCGTTATCATTATTTTCGAGGACAGAGAGCAGCTCATTCACCAAGCTTATGAGCTCGCTAGTGCTGTGGCTCTCTTCCTCGGCATGTTCAGAGCGTATTGAGCGGCGCTCAGCAATCTCGAGGGCATTCTTCAGACGCCTGTCGAACATCACGCCGCCCTGAGCATCCTTCTTCATCGTCCAGTAGCGACACAGAAACTCTAAAGCCGGAACTGGTAGCTCGAAATCCAATCTCTCGCGTATGCTGGAAGCAACTGCGTCGACCACGGCTTTCGGCAGCACCAGAGTATCGGTTGCTGTTCGCCAGTACCTGTACCGGCGTTTTGCGAAAAGGGATTCATCCCGCCGGCGCAACGCTACTCGCTCGTTATGGAACGCCTCCCTTGCGGCGGCGAGGTCAGGTTTAGCGAACCTCTGCGCTACCTCGTGCGGCGTGTGCTTGTCGCAGTACACAGGCAGGTAGCTCTGGTGCCTCAGCATCTCTCCAATATCATGGTCAAAGCTCGGCATATAAAGGCCCGCCATCTGTGCGCACGTCGCGTGAAACGCCGTATAGCATTTGCCATATGCACACTGTATGCAGGAGCCAGACTGCTTTTGGCGACACAGGTAGCAGAACAGAGTGTTCCGGTTCCTATCAACAATGCCCTCAATCGGCTCTAGAAATGCAGACTCTTCGGGGACTCTAAGCTCTGGAATCCACAGCCCACACACAAGGTGCGCCCAGAGGCCTTCTCTGGTTTTCTTGAATGCACCCGACCGTCGTGGGCAATACGCACACCTCACGTCGTCACCTCTAGAAGCCTCGCATTTGCGGCAAAGCCAGCGACCTTCCGGAATGCTGTGTACGCCGTAGCAATCCTGGTGAACTGCCACATCGCAACCATCGCAAAAAATAATCGTGTTTGACTCCGTGCACTCGGCTGAGTTGCACACGGCGCACTTCCGAGTATCCGGGGAAGGCCCACCCGGTGCGTCGCGCGTCGACCGCTCTAGGGGGAAAATCTTGAGTCGGAGCAGCGCAGCTGCGAAGTCAAGCATACTCATCACGATTTCGAAGGTCTCCGGTTCCATAGAAATGCGGAAGTGTGCCTTCAAAAATCCGAGAATGCCGAGATCCGTTTCGTCCATGTCATACTCAACACGGATCATATTAGATATTTGGCCGTGTAAATCAAGAGGATCCGTAGAGGCAGACGAACTGAAAGGATAGTAAAGAGACATTGTGGCGTCCTCCCTAACGTAGTCCTCCAGCACCTCGTACGGCCTTGCGGGGTCGTTGAAACCCAGGTCTCGGTAACGTTCATTCATCTTGAACGGTTCTGGTTCAGCGCAGGATGCGTGCTTTAGCGGAAGGTACCTGGAGACTCCTGCTGGGCCTCCCAAGTAGTTCGGTACCCCCAGGGCCACTGGCGCCGGCGAGGCCGGTGCCTGCGAGCGCGAATTAGCCAATGCGTCCAATGAACCGGCCGGCTGCGTCTCGCCCACTAACTCATTCGTCAAAACGATCTCCAGGTCAGCATCGACATCCAGCTCGGGGAAGACGTCCTGATACTGCTGCTCCACGCGAGGCAGAGCCACCGACATTCACTGACGCGTCGCGGGACCGCCTCATCTCCAGGCTAGGTTTCTTTTCGGCGCTGGATTAAACGGCACAGCGCACGGGCAGCGTGAGGGGCGAGGGCGGGTGATAACCGCATGCTTACATACGCACGCTTATCAGTGCCCGGCGGCACCGCGCGCGCTCTCAGAAGGCAAACCCTCGCCCTATTAGCCAGCAGCGATCTGCTCATGCCGTGCACCAAAAGAGTCACGGTACCACCCAGTCATTGCAAAAAATCTCATCGGCTCGAAAGGAAAAGGAAGATCTGCTTCGATAACTCCGCACGGCTGGTACTGCCGGATAAACTCATTGGTTTTTTGCGTGACCCCTGAGTGGTAGGTGTCCCTATGTGGCTTAATCCAATCGGTAATTGCTCACCGGCGGTGCCGGCCGATGTGCGGCTCGCCCGTCGCCGTACCAGCTACCCTAACATCTTAGATAGTAGTAGATACTATCGCGACTCTGAACGCACGATGCACCCGGTATTGCGTCGTATACCCTCGATAAATTCCGACTTCAAGCCTAACCCTTGAGGGACGGCATCAATAGGGCTAGGCGCCGGACCGGCCCCGCCAATGCAGAGGGAGATATATATACAGCCAAGGCGTCCTAAAATGGGGTTCTTCAGCGATCGCTGCTCATAAGACTAGTCGCCACTGCTAGTGATGAGTTCTTCCGAAGCATCTTTGGAGGATTACGGGCGCCGGTCAAAGGACTATAAGGAGGCAAATGATGAGGCATTTCCCGTAGACGCGCGCAAGGGCGCTGTAACTACCGATATCGGGCTGCTCAGCGAAGTCGAGCACTTTGCGAACGGTAACTTGGCGGCTGATGATGTAGAGATTATTGCGGCTCACTTGGATGACCGCAGCGTCGAGGAGTGCACGGCCATCATAGAGAAGGCGATTGACTATCACTATGGTGATCCCTGCCTCGGCCAGTCCTATTACGACCATCTTCGGGTTATCGTTCAGGGGCCTTTGCCGGGCCAGTCGTATGAAGAGTGGGAAGCGCTCCTCAAGTTTGACGCATTCCTCATTTACGACTGGTCTATCTACCCGGAAGTGAGAGCCGTGACGCGGCCTATTGACGAGGAGGACTTCGAAAACTACGAGAACATGCGCGTGTACATTACGTCAATTGTTTGGTCTTGTGCGGGCTCCGTGCTTGCTACGTTCTTCGAAGTGCGATTCCCGTCGATCAGTTTGGCTAACGTCGCCGTTCAATTGCTGATTGCTTACACGGGCAGGCTGCTTGCGTTCATTCCGGGTTGGTCCATTCCGCTTGGATTCGGGCGCCGCTTCCACTTTGGCAGCGGCAAGTGGAATTATAAAGAACAGATGCTCGCGACGTGTGGTATGGGTGTGGGCAACACTACGCCGTATTCACAGGATGTTATCCTGGCCATGGCGAACAAGCACTTTTACAATTTCACTGAGGCGTCCAGCTTTGGCTTCATTATTCTGCTGACGCTGTCCACAAACATGATGGGCTTCGGACTTGCGGGCATTTTCCGCTCTTTCCTCGTCTATCCTGTGCGATGCATTTGGTACTATATCCTGCCTAGCCTCAAGCTGTCCCGCGTCCTCATTCAGACGGAAGAGCGTGAGAACATCAACGGCTGGAGGCTCCACGGCTGGGAGTTCTTCTGGCTCTTTTCATTTATCCAGTTTGGCTGGTACTGGATTACCGACTTCGTGTTCAACTTCCTGAGCCAGCTGGACTGGGTAGCATGGATCAGCCACAAGAACAACAACCTGCTCAGTGTTTGCGGCCTCGGCAACGGACTCGGCCTGAACCCGTTCCCGTCGCTCGACTTCTCCATCTTCCTGCCGACGCCGATGGTAACGCCATACTTCGCGACGATTTCCACCCTTGGTGGAATGGTGGTTGGCGCATGCGCCATCTGTGCGATGTTCTGGACGAACTCGAGCTACACGGGATACTTGCCGATCAACACGAACGATCTGTATGACAACCAGGGCAATGACTGGGATGTCAGCAAGGTCCTCAATGAGAAGCACGAGCTTGACGAGGAGAAGTACCAGAGCTACTCGCTGCCTTTCTGGTCCGCCGGAAACATTGTTGTCTACGGCACCTTCTTCATGTTCTACCCGGCCATGATTGTTTACTCGATTCTGAACTACGGTGACATTCTGTGGTACTCGTTCCGCATTTTCTTCAAGACTATTTTGAACCCGCGCGCCGCTCTTGACGGCTTCGACGACAGGTTCTCGCGAGCTCAAAGGAAACACAAGGAGGTTCCGGAATGGTGGTATCTCTTGTTCCTTTGTATCTGCATTGGCATGGGCATTGCTTGCGTTGAGCACTACAAGTTCACAAACACGCCTGTCTGGACGATCTTCTTTGGCATTGGTCTCTCGGCGGTCTTTATGGTCCCGTGCGGAGTGCTCTATGCGACCACGAACACGCAGGTCGTCATTAACGTACTCTACGAGCTTGTCATTGGTTTGGCCATTCCAGGCAACGGCACAGCCCTCATGGTAGCGAAGGCGTACGCGACGAACTTCATGGCTGAGACGGACACGTATATCACGAACCTGAAGATGGGACACTACACGGGCATTGCTCCGCGGCCCATGTTCCGCATCCAAGTCATCAACATGATTGTGAACTCGTTTGTGCAATCGGGCTTGATCTCTTGGCAGGCGTCGCCGAACGCGATTCCGAACCTGTGCTCTCCAGACAACAAGGTGAAGTTCACCTGCCAGAACACGCGCACATACTTCAACGCTGCCGTTCAGTGGGGAACCATCGGTCCCAAGCGAGTCTTCAAGGGACTGTATCCGGGGCTCAGATGGACATTCCTTGTCGGCGCCTGTTATCCGCTTCCGTTCTGGGTGGTGAGGAAGTTCCTTATCCCATATGCGAGAAAGCACGAGTGGAAGGCGCCGAAGGAGGGCGGCTCGCGTCTCAGGAATAGCAGTTTTGTGAGGACCCTTTTAGGCATGGAGTGGGTAAACTCCATGAATGAGATGGTTCTCATCCAGGGTGCCCTGAACTTCGCGCCGTATAACTTCTGGTACTACCTGCCGTGGCTCTACGTGGGCTTCATCTTCCAGTTCTGGATCCCCAGGTACTACCCACGGTGGTGGCAGAAGTACAACTACCTGCTGTACGCCGCGATCACGGTCGGCTACTCGTACTCGGCTCTCATTGTGTTCTTTGCTACGTCGTATCATCATATTGCGTCAATTGACTGGTGGGGCAATGACACGGGCGTCAGCCTCGCGGCCGGCCCTAGGCTGAATGCGACCGACGCTCCGGAAGGCTACTTTGGGCCCCGTTTGCATCACTTTCCCTGATCTGCGTCTTCGCTCGTTTAGGACGAGATCGTTAATATATAAAACGAACACCGATTGTGCTCTGTAGATATATACATACACACTCATAAAAATCGAACTTTTGACACGACTGCCACGATCTATTCTGCCTGCTGCGAAGGCGCCGACCCGTAAGGGCACAGCTTCCCCTTTCTATTCTGTCCGCGGCAGTGCCTGATGATGCAAGCTGAGATGTATGCTACGATGGTTTCCCTACATGAGTTCTGCGCTTTTTGTGTACGCGCGATGGCCGCACTGGATAAAAAGAATCCCCTCGTTTGTGCCCACGGCCAGCACGCCGTCCTCTCCTCCGAGCCAAGCCATAGTTGACACCGTAAGAGTCGTGATGTAGCTCTCCGGCTTCGTCGTAGGCAGCTCGTATACGCCTTTAGACTCGGGCCAGAGGGCGCTCCGCAGATCGTACCGTGAGATTGACTCGCTGGGCCGTGGAATCGCTGGCAGCCACAGCTTTTCGTGATTTGCGAACTCGCGCGTGTCCACGACGAGAATCTCGCCCGTATCTACAGACGCCGCAAACAACCGGTCACTCACCGGCCCGCTGAATGTGACCGACGAGCACGCTTTTTCGAGGTCCATGATTGACAGTATCGGCTGCGAGAAGTCGCGGAGATCCCACACCTCGAGAAGCCCCGTGCGGTAGCCGACCGCTATCATTTGGCCGTTGTCGCTGATGGCAAGGCAGCTCGCAGGCATTGGCAGCCTTGCCGTGTGATCTCGCAATTGGTCCGGGGCGTTAAACGGCGCTGCCGCCAGCTGCTTACTCCCAGCAATGGCGATTATCTGCGGCGGAGCTGCAGACACAGCGACGAGCGGCGTGCCGTCGATGAACACCTTCGTGCGCATCCTCTCGTGGCCAAAAGTGACCAGATTATTCCCCGACATTGTCGTTAGAGTACCGTCGCCAACAAAAGCACAGCTATTGCAGGCGCCGGCCACAGAGCCCCAGTCGCCGATGCCGCGCGAGATGTTTAGGAGGTGCACGGGCACAACATGGCGGTCGTAAAGGTCCTGCCACGAGAAGCACCAAACGCCCTTCTCGTCGTCGTGGAAGCCGTCCTCGGGGTGGTCGAGGCTGCCCTCGGCCATGATCACGAGCATCGTCCCCGTGAAGGCGATGCTGATGACCTCGCTGCACCGCAATTGGTGTCCGAACAGGTCCTGGGCCACTCCCGGAGACGAGTCGTAGTTGCAGTACATGAGGGCTCTCTCGCCGGGATAGACAAGGCCGCGCCGCGACACAAAAACCACGCCGCCGGGTACCGCGGCCATGACCCTATCACCGGCCGAAAATGCGTTGTCTACAGGGAACCGGCATCTTCTGTATTTCAGCGCCGCCTGTGCTGGTACTGCTGGGGCCATAGGTGTGCAAGCACCGGCTCCTAAAGGTGGAGAACAGGTGGCGACGACATTACATTAGCGGCTATGCTGGGGGGTCCGCTGCTAGCAAGCTAGGGCGCGCCAAGGTCGGATCGCTGCAGGGGTTGTCCTATTAGAAGTGGGCCAAATAATTTAGATGCCGGCTATCTAAAATACTCTGGCTGTGCGAGCTATTATTAGTGCGTCGAGTGCCGTCTACTATATATCCGACTTATATGGCTCAGGCGCGCGTTGTTGTCACATGCATTTTCTGACGGCGGTGCCCCAGGCTCGCTAACTAACGCCTGCTAACTAACGCCCAGGCATTCACCTGCCTCGACGACGTGGTGACTAACTGAAGCATGCTTGTGGCAGACAGTTTGTGTTAGCACGGAACTTAATACTCGATAAAGCTATAGAAGGCTGAACTGTAGACTTTAAATAACTGGTGGTATTCCTTTCGAATCATCATTAAATAACGTCCGACGTGTCTTGATTGGTTTTAGGCGACTCAACGTCCGTGGTCACATCGCCGCCTAACAGTTTGTTTACATGGATCCATTTATAACCGCTGTGTCACGCGGATCCATTAAGGACCCTTGCCCAATATAAACAATCAGGGGCGGCACTAGCTTGTTGCGTTGTTTCTACAAAAGCACCTGCTCAAATATACGCGTCGCAATGGGACGGCCACTACTCTACGACGAGGTGCCAGTGGGTCAGTGCAAGGTCAGGGCCATCTTCTCGTGGTCCGGAGAGACGAAAGAAGACCTTGGCTTTGTCGAGGGCGATATCATCGAGGTCCTCAATACGGGCGACGGCGACTGGTGGACCGGCAAGCTGAAGCGCAATCGCATGGTAGGCCACTTTCCCCGGAACTTCGCCGAGTATGTCGACGAGAACCAGGAAACAATGTCGGCTGCAGCCCATTCGAAGGCGGCCAAGGGAAGCCGATCGGGGGTGACGAACGGCGCTACGCCCGATGCGGGCTCGAAGCGAGTATCCCTGGCGGACCTGCAGATCCAGGAGCCCCTGTCAAGCAGTACTGGCTCCGCCTCGGCCTCAGCGCTGGGCTATAGCGCGGGATCGGCCACCTTTAGTGCGTCGGCAAACTCGCAACGAAGCACGAAATCGGCCGAGGAGATCCTAAAAGACGTGAGCGACGAGCTGAACCGCGGTTATTTGGATGACGTGAATATCAAGTCTCAGCCGGAAGAGCTTTTTAGTCCTGAGCTCGGGCTCGACGACGACGCCGACTGGGGCAAGCTCGACGAGCCATTTGCGGCGCCCGCTCACCCGAACCGGGCACCAGAACCATCGCTAGACGACGCGCCGCCTCCAGTCCCGCCGCACAGAATTTCGCCTGCCGCCTCTCTGGCACGCCATTCTCATCTGCGCAGCTCCCAGCACAGCCACACTCCTGATCTAGCGGCATTTGACGGCCCAACGAGCTCCGTACCTCACATTTCGGAGCCGAAGTCGTCGGCCCTAACGGGCCCTGTGCTCCGCAACACAAACCAGAAATCGGATGGTGGCTTCCCTGCAGTCGATATAGAAGACCCGCAAAGCCTGGACCCGCGGGCACTCATGACCCAGGGACTGCCAACCGGTGCAGCATCCCCAAGTCTTCAAGAAGAGGTTCCGTTTGATCCTCGTGCCTTCCAGCCGGAAAAGCCAATAGGGAACCATATTGGAAGTCACCTGGACATCGACGCGGCCACATACAGCGCTGGGCCCGTAAACCACGAGGATGCGCCCATGTCAATTTCCAAAACGAGACCGTCTAAAGCAGCCAGCGGCGGGTCCAAGGACATGCAGGCTACGGCACCCGCTTCGACGGTTGTCATGTTCCCATCAGGAGACGACGATGACGCCGGCAAGAACCGGTTCTTCGAGAAGCTGTTTCCCAAAAATAGCCAAATACGGCTCCGACGCTCCACATCGCATGCGTCTCAGAAGTCTTCGAAGTCATCAAAATCTGCACGGTCTTACCACGCAATAAAATCAAAGCTGCGCGGAATCAAATCTATCTTCTCGTTCGCGCCATCCATACGACCTGACGAAGATATATATCCGTCGAACGGCTTCGGGCACACGGACGCCTATACAACAAATATGGGAGGTATCCCGACTGGGCGCAGCGCGCATACAGGCCATGACCTGCACACCAGCACTACGGGGGTGGCTGCGTTGTCCTCCACGGGCTTGTCCAGCGGTACGGGCTTGTCCACCACCGGCACTGAAAGCCCCTCTACACTGTCACACGGGCCCTCTCTCGGTTTGGGAGAGAAGAATCTCGGTGGTAAGTGGATCCAGAACCGGCGGGATCTATACCGAGCCAAGACCCTGACTGAGCGCGATGTTGTGAAGCGGCGGCGGGCCATGGAGATGCAGGGCATCAACTGTGACGACCTTATGGCCCCGCTGAACGAGCAGGCCGACCTCGATTTCCATGACTACCGCCTCGAGTCATTCCCAGAGGTAGACAATGCCGTAATGAGCATGAGCACCTGGCCGCAGCTCATGACGCCGGCCGTGTTTGCCAGCAGCCGAATTGGGCGGCACTTTAGCGATCCTGTCGAGCGTGTGCGGGCCGTGTTCCTCATTTGCGCCACTCACATCTCGCATGTGCAGCAGACGGAGCCCGGAAACAATGTAATGCAGAGCCGGAAGGCGACGGCTCCGGAGCTGGTGCAGACGGTCGCCGCAATGCTCACGGCGCTGGACGTCGAGTGTTTGGAGGTTACGGGACACCTGAGGACTGCTGAGCGCGGGGCCGCGGCCATCGAGAGCGTCGAGCACGCGTGGAATGCCGTGAAGCTCGAAGGTGAGTGGCGGTTCATTGACTGCTTCTGCGCCGCATCCGGCAGCAGCGTTCTTTCGAGCAATAACCAGCAGGACGTGGACGCAACGGCAGACTCTGTGCTCGAGGGCGAAGAGAGTGTGAACCTGTTCTACTTCCTAACGCCGCCGACGCAGCTCATCTATACGCACGTTCCGGCCGACCAGAAGTACCAGTTCCTAAGACCATCGCTGCCCACGGCGACTGCAGCCCTGCTACCAGTGGCGAGCCCCGCTGCGTTTGCGCATGGCATATCCTTCGAAAAGTTCTGGCTCGGTATGACGCGCTTGTCGGACCTGGACATGAGCGAGCTCACGTTCAGCGTGCCTAATGGCGCTACAGACCTCGCGGCGTTTGTGAACCACGAGCCTGCGTTGGCACAGGCGTATACGCGCGAAGCCGGGCGCCGCGTACGCGTGAAGGCGTTCGTCCCCCACGGGCGGAAGCAGGCCGTGCTGCAGATCTTTGCCGTGAGCAAACTGCAGCCCACGGTGGACCCCGCAGATATGGAGCTGTTGTGGACGCTCGAGCTACGGCACGTCAGCGGCGAGTCAAACAATGCGCCGTACGAGTTTGTGCGCAAGTTTGCGTCGCCGCAGGCCCTGAATAGCGACCTCTACGTCGTCGAGCCACAGTGTCGCGTGCTTGGCGGCGGTGACATGTACACGTTCCGCGTCGAGCACTTCCCCGCATCGGCGGACCTCGTGCGGCAGCCGCAGCTGGCCATTCAGTCGCCCTCGGGGCGCGTGACGAAGCTCGTGCCGTTTGGCACAGACCTAAACGACACGTTCAAGGCTTCCGTGAAGACGCTCGAGGTTGGGACATGGCGTGCCGTTGCGCGTGGCGACGAGACGGAGAGCTGGGTGCCGTTCGCCGAGTGGTTCTGCGAATGAGCTGACACTTAATGATACTCTTTTAATAATTTATTCTGGCACCGCAGTGTCGCACTTTTACTTTACAGGGAATGGGCAGAACCGGTTCGTAGTGACCGGTTCGTGGTGACACGACGATGGACAGGCGCGTCACACGCCAGCATAATTAGAGGATCCCACCAGTACCTAGCCACCAGTACCTGGCCACTATACTTTTTCTCCCTCGCTAAAACTTGAAACGCCGGCGTTATGATGGCCCCAAATGCAACCTAGCTAGGCAGCTCGCCGACGGGCGGCAAGCTTAATAAGGGCGAGCCTGCGCGCCACGGCTCATTAACGACAGTTCGCGTCCATTGCAGCGAAACAGCAAGTTTTAAATGGTGGCGACGCATCGGCAAGGCAAATTCGTGAATGAAGCGACTCTTGAGGGCCTGTGGAATAATATGCTGCAGGACATGCCCAAGGAGGCGCTGAGGGGCCTGACGAACAGCGGCGACGATGTAAAGTACATGGCCCCCATTGAGCACGACGCCGCATTTACTGCTAGCTTGAAGAACCAGGATGTTGCGAGCGAAATCAGAGCCGTGTGCGAGCAGCGGCTTAAGGAGCTCGGGTGCGACGTCGCGCTGCCGGCTGTGAGGTCGCATGGCCGGACGTACGGCAGCCTACCGGACGTGGACGCGTACGCAGCCGAGCCGGACGAGCTTGCGCAACTCGCTGCCACGAGCACGCAGCGCGCGCTGGGCGCCAATATCACGGGCGCCGTGCCCGTCGGGCTGTGGCACTACGAGAACTGCGACGGCATATGCGTCTTCTGCCACGAGCAGCTCATGAATCCCTGTCTGAATTGTCTATCCGACGAGCTGCCTGCCGCCTCGTGCAGTATTGCCGTCGGCATGTGCGGACATTCCGTGCACAGAGACTGTCACAATTCGTGGAATGATGGCAGGATCTGCCTGGCATGCAGGCGGCCGTGGCATGTGAAGACAGAGTTCTCTGTGTACGGGAAGAACGTAACCTTCTGAGCCGCTCTTTAATTATCTCTATTTATTTGCTACCGTGCCCTATTTCTATGAACCGCGCGGCCCTCTCCCGTATTGAGGGACGCGTTCGGCCGTTTTGCCAACTCGTCGCTAAATAGGTTGTGTGCAGTTTTTATGCGCAGTGGCTGGTGATATGAGCGGCGTCGGCAGGCCGAATCTAGACCGCTGCGCCCGCAAACAACTCTGTTTACGCATGGCAGCGGGTGTATAATCGCCGGCGCTATAGCTGGGCCACACGTGATGGGCGCCTCTGACGTTCTGTCAATACCATGCGAGGACCGCAGGAATGGTTTGAGCAGATCCGAAAATGCCGGTATCTGGATGAGGGGGACATGAAGCAGCTGTGTGAGATGGTGAAATTGCTTTTGATGGAGGAGTCGAACGTGCAGCCCGTGAGCTCGCCCGTGACGGTGTGTGGCGACATCCACGGCCAGTTCCACGATCTTCTTGAGCTGTTCCGCATCTCTGGTGGCTTTCCCGACGCAATCAACTACATTTTCATGGGCGACTACGTCGACCGCGGTTACTTCTCGCTCGAAACCTTCACATTGCTCATGTGCCTGAAGGCGTTATACCCGGACCGCATCACGCTTGTGCGCGGCAACCACGAGTCGCGGCAGGTCACGCAGGCGTACGGGTTTTACGACGAGTGTCTGACGAAGTACGGCAGCGTGACCGTGTGGAAGCACTGCTGCCAAGTGTTCGACTTCCTCACGCTGGCGGCCGTCATCGACGCGAAGATCCTCTGCGTGCACGGCGGGCTCAGCCCCGAGGTGCGAATGCTCGACCAAATCCGCGTGCTGAACCGCGCGCAGGAGATCCCGCACGAGGGCGGCTTTGCCGACCTCATGTGGTCGGACCCGGACGAGAGCGTCGAGACGTGGGGGAACTCGTCGCGCGGCGCTGGCTGGCTATTCGGGTCCGAGGTCGCGCGCGAGTTCAACTACGTGAACAACCTCGATCTTGTTGCGCGTGCACACCAGCTCGTGATGGAGGGCTTCAAGTACCATTTTGAGGACAAGGACGTTGTGACGGTATGGAGCGCGCCGAACTACTGCTACCGATGCGGGAACGTGGCGTCGGTCATGAAGGTCGACGAGCACACGCAGCCGAAGTTCTCCATATTTAATGCGGTTCCGGACGACACAAAGCTGCAGCCCCAGAAGACGCAACGTAACGACTATTTCCTGTAGGTCCTACTTTATGCCCCCCGACGCTTTATCCTTACGCGGCCGCCGTGCCTTTGTAGAGAGAGCCGTGCTGCTCTGTGTGAGCCTATAGACTTGTTTATATTGAGAATGCCAATGCCTAGAGCCGCTCTTCTTCTTCTTTCGCTTTCGCTTTCGCTCTAGCTGGTTCGCTAGGACCAGCAGCGCCAGCGCGAACGCTCGCTCGCTTGCTATCGTCTCTGTATAAATACTACATTTCCACGCAGCCGGCAGTTACGCGTGTTTACTTAACTCTATACGCGCTGCTTCAGGAACTTTTTCGGAATGTTACTCGTGCGGACCCACGACGCATCGTGGTCGCTCCAGCCCTCGTCGTGGTGCTCGTACTGGTGGTACAGCTTCTCGTGCTCCACATCCTCCGGGTGCACGACCTTCACGTCGGGATCGTTCTCGGAGTGGAACTCCTTCCAGTGGTGCACTTCGTACTCGTACTCGTAGTCGCCGTGGTGGCCCGTGCCGAGCCCGAAGTCCGGGAGCTCGTTGCCCTCCTCGCAGAACTTGCGCCACTCATCCATTGAGACCTTGCCGTCGCCGTTCGTGTCGAGCATATCCAAAATCGTGTTGTAGACGTGGTTGCGCGTCTCGTCCGTGAACTTCTGCGACTTGTCGTTGCTGCCCATGCCGGTGCCGTCGCCGACCTGCTCGGTTTTCTGCAGGCCGTACAGGCGGAGGATGTCGTCACGGTTCCACGCACGAGAGTTGTCGCTGTCGTGCTCTATGAAGAAGGCCCTCGCATCAAACGAGTCCACGCCATGCTCGATTTTCATGTGTCGCACCTGCCACGAGTCCTCGGGGTTCACGGCCGCTTGGTTGTGCGCCAGCGCGGGCCCCAAAAATGTGCTCAACAAGGCCAGAGCAATCATTTTGATTGTTTTTTGTTTTGTGTTGCCGGCAGACCACTTGTAAACAGCTTTGTTTGTTTTGCAAAGAGACAGACAGCCCAGCACCTCCCTTCCCCAGCCCGGCCAAGGGTTGACGTAGCGCGGTGCCCAGGGGGGAGAGGAGGAAGGGAGATGCTAGGGTTCGCTCCGCGCGGCGAGGCCGCGGTGCGCGCGCCAAACGCACTAAACAAACTGGCCGCGCCGGCCAATTAGAGTCCCAGATTAGATTAGAATTAACTATAAACAAGCGGCTTAGAACTTCTCGCCGCGCAAGTGCTTCGCCTCGCCGTACTTCTTGATGCGGATGGCCTGCACGCTGATGAAGCCCGTCGTGTCCGTTGGGTCGAAGTCCGTGAGCTCGTCCATGGACGCGGCCGTTGCGTCGTAGAGCTTCTCCGTCTCGGACGAGCGGCCGAGGATCATGACGCCGCCCTTGTAGGCCTGCACGCGGACCTGGCCGTTCACAGTCGTCTGAGACGGCGGAATCGTCGCGCGGATGTAGTCGCCCTCGGGCGAGAAGTACTGGCCGTTGTACAGAATGCGGGCGAACGTGGGCGTGACGAACTGGTCGCGGATCTGGCGAACCTCGCGGTCGAGCACGAGGCCCTCGAGGTCGATGTGCGCCGTGCGCAGCAGCGTGAGGCCCGGCGTCTCGTAGCAACCGCGCGACTTCAGGCCGATGAAACGGTTCTCGACAATGTCGATACGGCCGACGCCGTTGCGGCGCGCGATCTTGTTCGCCTGCAAAAACAGGTCGACGGGGTCCGTCACGGTGCCGTCCTTCGACACGAGCTTCACGGGAATGCCCTTCTCAAACACAACCGTGAAGTTCTCGGGCGAGTCCGGCGCGTCCGTCGGGTCGACGGTCAGCTTCCACATATCCTTCGGCGGCGTCGTGTCCGGGTCCTCGAGAATGCCGGCCTCGTACGAAATGTGGGCCAGGTTCTCGTCCGTGGACCACGGCTTTGCCTTCGTCTGCGCGACGGGGATGCCCTTCTGTGCCGCGTAGTCGAGCAAGTCCTTGCGGCCAACGAACTTCGCAATGAACTCGGGGTCGCGCCACGGCGCAATGACCTTCACGTCCGGCTTCAGCGCGTAGAACGCAAGCTCGAAGCGCACCTGGTCGTTGCCCTTGCCCGTGCACCCGTGCGACACGGCAAAGCAGCCCTCGCGCTCGGCCACGGCAATCTGCGCCTTCGCGATGACGGGCCGCGCCAGGGACGTGCCCAGCAAGTACACGTTCTCGTAAATGGCGTTCGACTGCACGGCCGGGAAGCACAGGTCCTCGACGAACTCGCGACGCACGTCCTCGACAATGAACTTCGTCGCGCCAATCTGCAGCGCCTTCTCGCGCGCAGCGTCGAAGTCCTCCTCCTGGCCGACGTCGGCCAGGAACGCAATCACCTCGTAGCCCTGCTCAAGCAGCCAGGCCAGAATCACGGACGTGTCGAGGCCACCGGAGTACGCCAAACAGACCTTTCCCTTCGACATTTTGAAGCGCGAATAGTGAATTTTGTGAAGACTGGTTCTTTTTTGTCAGATATAGGCCCCCAAGTGACCAGGGATAGGGATAGGGCGGCTCGATAGCGATAGCGTGAGTCATTCTAAACGGTTGACGCATTTCGAGCCTGAGTCGAACGACGCACACAAAAGAAGTCTTATGTGGGTGTGAGGTCACTGCGTATGATCGCGTTTGGTTCTGCACAAGGTTCTGTAGAAGGTTCTGCGCAACGCTCTGCGCAAGCACGGCGGCCTGCGGCACCAGTACGGGCGTGTTAAGCGCTATTACTCGCTCGGCTGTCTCTACTATTTATAGCGTTTATGCGTATATGGAGCTGCGAGCTACGAGCTGTCGCATTCTAAAAGCATGATTATTGGGTGTGTGCAGCAAGCGCGCCGGCGAGCGGAGGACTGAACAGCGAGTGCACAGCGCTTCATCCGTGAGGACGTGTGTTGTGTGGGGGTAGTCGTCGCTACGAGCATAGCCCAGCCCAACCAGTATGGTGTGACTCAGCACCCCTCTATAAACAGCGCGTGGGGAGAGGGGCCGGCCACGCTAAACATGCACATTGTGGTGGTGGGCGGCGGCACAGGCACGAATGCGATTGCGCCCGTATTCCACCAGAATGCATACAAGATTAGCTATGTCGTGCCTGTGAGCGACAATGGCGGGTCGACGTCCGAGATTCTGCGCCTATTCGGCGGGCCCGCCATTGGCGACGCGCGCTCGCGCATTGTAAAGCTCATGGAGCCGTCGGCGCTGCGCCGCCTGCTTGGCATGCGGCTGCCCGAAAATGCCGAGCTAGCCGAGCGCGACTGGTTTCTGCTCGTGCAGGGCACGCACGCGGCCTGGGACAACATTCCGTCGTACATGAAGTGCATCTACCGCCCATTTCTTATCCATGTGCACGCCGAAATCCTGAAGCGCAGCGCGGCCCGTGCGTTCAACTTCAGCCACGCCAGCGTGGGCAACCTGTTTCTGACGGGCGCGCGCCTGTTTTTTGGGTCCCTTGAGGCGGCCATCGAGCTCGTCCTGCACACGGCACGCGTGCCGGACACGATATCGGTGCTCCCGTGCATCAACACGAACTTCTCGTACCACATTGCGGCGCGGCTGCAGGACGGCGGCGTTGTCGTTGGCCAGACCGAGATCTCGCACCCGTCAAGCGACGCGCGTCGCTCCAGTGCCGATACGGGGCGCGAGGAGGACGGGAACCTGCCGTTTGCGCACCCGAACCTCAGCTCATCGCAGATCGGCTTCGACAAGGCAAGCGCCGTCTCGCTGCCGAGCCCCATTGAGCGCGTCTACTATGTGAACCCGTACGGCGACGAGATCCGGCCCGCCGCGTCGCCGCGCGTGCTCACGAGCCTGTTCGGCGCCGACGCCGTTGTGCTCAGCGTCGGCAGCCTCTACACATCGATTCTGCCCGTGCTCATTCTCAAGGAGTTCGGCAGCAACATGCCAAGCCGCTGCATCCTTATACTGAACGGCTCGAAGGACCGCGAGACGGAGTTCATGGACCCTGGCGCTGTTGTGGACGCCGTTAATGACGCCTGCGTCTACAGCGGCGGCGCGGACGCAGGCGGCGCTGCTCGGCAGCGCTTTGTGAGCCACGTTATTTACCCCGACCGCGGCTACTCGGCCCAGGAATTGCGCTCATTGCAGGGCCACGACGTCGTCGCAGTGCCGGCCGCGTGTGTCGGCGGCGAGTACGTGCTCGGTCCCCTCAGCGAGGCCCTGGAGCACTGCCTGCCGGACCAGCGGAACTTCGTCGTCGGGCTCAACGAGCTAAGCGACGGCATGCGGGCGGCCGGCCTGGCCCGCCTCGACTGAGGCCCATGCGCGGGTCGTCTGGGACCTGAGTCCGGGGACCTGAGTCCGGGGCTGCGGCGGCCGAGCCTCGAGCCCGGGGGCGTCCGAGACACAAGCCCGGGGGAAGCGGCAGTGCGTCTCGGCTAGGCGCGCAGGGCCTATTTTTCGCTGCAGGTTGACGCAAGTTGCACCGTTCCCGCGAGCTCCGGAAACCCTTGTGCGGGGCATAGGGCAGCAGCCAACGCGAGCGCTGCGAGCAGCCAAGCGGCCGCCGAGGGTCGTGCACCGCGCCTACTAAGCCCCGCGATCTAAAAATAATGAGCTGTACCGTTAGCGCCGGCCAAATATCCGGCATTTACCGTTCTCGACATTTCCCGGTATTTGTGTCCGTAGGGTCCGCAGGCGTGCGCGCGGGCGCGGGCGCGGCGCGGCGCGGGCGCGGCGCGGCGCGGGCGGCCGCCGGCCGGCCAGCGGGCGGGCCTGTGGTGGCGCTGGGCCGTAGAGTCACCGGTGCATGCTGGGTCGGGGTTACACCCTGGGCGATAGTGCCTGAAGTACGCGATCCGGGCGGAATTGCACGGTGGTGTGGGCCGCAGGGTGGGAACTTACTCGAGGGCGAGGGTTGCCTGCAGGCAGCCTAGGAAAGCAACATTAGGTTTGTGCGCGCCGAATCACTCACATGAAAAACGTCGTTTGTATCTGCGGCCACCGCAATATGCGGCCGAGCTCCGTACGTGATGGGGCTGGGGCACCAGTATTATGTTCGATCATGGCTCGCGTGCCGCGCGGGGGAACCGAGCCCGCGGAAAAATAGACGCCTCGTTTGCTCAAGCGAGCTCTCGGGCGGGGTCGGAACACCAGCTATCCGGGCCCCCGTGTCAAAAGCCCTGGGCCTGTGTAGGCCACGTCTGACTTATCCACTACACTTTAACGCTCCTCCGGCTTAGTTGGCCGATCCCTGATCTCCCGAGAGCCACCCAGCATTGCGGAACCCTTGCCGCGAGCTATCAGCTCGGGGCGATTGGGGCCTCCTGTGAATAGACCGGCAGCGCCCGTGTCGGGCCCGGACCACACTCCACGGGGCGGCGCCGGCATATTACCCGAGTGCCGAGCCCGAGGCGCGGTGCGGCGGGTGTCGCGGCGGGCGTTGCGAGGCGCTGCATCTGGGCCGCCTACCTGTCAAGACTTATCTCCGCCGGGCGGTGATCGCCACCAGGGTGCTGCCTAACCCTTGTTGGAGGACGCGGTTTAGGGTCCCTGCGCTTGATCTCACCAAGAAGATCCAACAACCACAGACGATTGCAAAGCATTTGGCCCGGTCCCTTTTCGAGATCAGCGACTTCCCGAGGCGCAGAGGCCGCCGCGACGCATCCCCGTCGAGAATTGACCTCTGAGCTCGAGCCCCGCACGCTTTATAGACTCGCACCCGCCTCCAGCGCGCTCATGACGTCGCCCCAGCAGCCGCCAAACCACCACCACCTGCCGAAGTACTACTGGTACGGCTACCCGAGCACGCCGAGCATGAACGTCCCCGCAAGGAGCAACGTCCTCGGCCTGTACTCAATGGCGAGCCCGGCGGCCTCGCCGCCCGAGAATGCTGGCGCCGGCGACGCTGGCTTGTTCGGGCCCAGCCCGCCCGCGCGCGGTCCGGCCGCACCCGCGCCGCCCTATTCGGCCATGGCCGGGCCGGCAGCCGAGCCCGTGTCGCCGCCGTCGCGCACGTACGCACCGCCGCAGTACGCGCTTGGCACGACGCCGCCCGCGCTGTCGCCGCTCGAGTCGCCGCTCAGCTCGCCGCGCTTCTACTACGGCCAGTACGCAGCACTCGTGGCACCGCGCCGGGCCGATGCCTCGGCGCCGAACGTCTACGCGAGCGCGACGCTGCCGCAGGCGTCACCGCCGCAAGCAGCGCCGGCCGCGCCGACGACGTACTACGTGCGGCAGCCGCGCCGCCCGCGGCACAAGTCGCACGAGGAGATTGCGTACGCCATGAACTACCCGAGCCACCCTGTTCCGGAGCACATGTACGTGGCGACGGGCCCGCCGAACGCGAGCTGGCGTGCGCTGCCGCCGAAGCCGGACGAGATCCGCGTGCGGCGCTACGCGACGGGCGTCGACGATCGCAACTTCTTTACCGTGCTCGAGTACAAGATCAACGACCAGCCGATCATCTGGGACTATTACACGGGCTATGTGCACCTCACGGGCATCTGGAAGGCCATCGGCCACGCGAAGGCCGACATCGTGAAGCTGCTCGACAACTCGCCAGAGCTCGAGCCGATCATCAAGCGTGTGCGCGGTGGCTTCCTCAAGATCCAGGGCACTTGGGTGCCTTACAGCGTCGCGCACCGCCTCGCGAAGCACATCTGCTACTACGTGCGCTTTGCGCTCGTGCCCATGTTTGGCCCACAGTTTCCGGACGAGTGCACGAAACCGGACGAGCCGGGCTTTGGCGAGCTGCACTTGAACCAGCCGTATGCGCACCTCGTGCACGCGCCGCCACCGCAGCCGCGCGCGAAGCATGCCGCCATCGCGCCTGCTGCCGGTGCGGCCAGCGGTGCGCCAGCCGTCAGCACGGCCAGCGTGGCTAACACGGCTAACATGGCCAACACTGCCAACCCGGCCAACACGGCCAGCACCGCTAGCACCGCTAGTACGGCTAGCACGGCTAGCACGGCCAACACGGCCAACACAGCCTCCTTTAGTTCGGCCGGCTCCTTGGCCTTGGCGGCGCCGGCAGCATCGGCGGTCAGCTCTACGCACCCTCCTCATCCGCAGCTTCGCTCGCCGCCCTCGCATATGCATTATTCCCCCTCATCCTCGCACAAGCCCGCCCATCTGGCCCGGCCGCTGCTTGGCTCGGGGCGCCACGCATCACACCATTCCGAGAGCATTGGGACGCGGCCGCGCCGCGAGTCTGGCGGTGCGCGCCCGCGTGCGTCGTCCGGCTCGCACCAACGCTCGGACTCGTTCAACTCCATCCGCCGCGCCATCGAGGGCCAGCGCGTGAAGGTCGACACGAGCGCGGAGACGGGCTCGCAGAGCCTAGTCATCGACGCCGTCGACGAGGAGACCTACGACGAGAACGTGTTCGAGGACGACGAGCCGGTCGGCTCGATCTCGCCGCCGCCCATGCCGCGCAAACTCTCGTTCCGCGACGAGCAGCGCGTGAGCGAATCGCCCTCGGAGTTCGTCGAGATGCTGAAGGCCACGCGCTCGCTGCAGCAGATGTCGGCCGGGCGCCGGACCTCGGAGCACTGGAACCGCACGGGCGGCGGCTTCGAGTGTGCGGGACGCCAGTTCCGCTGGGACGGCAGCGACCGCCTCGAGGTAGTTGTGGACGGCCCGAAGCTCGGCCGCGGCGCCGCAGCCGATGCGCACGACAAGAAGCGCGAGCTCACACCGCCGACGCAGTCAGACAAGCCAGCCCAGCCGGAGCAGCGGCTTCCATCGTTAGCAAAGATTTTGAACACGGACTGATTGCGGTTCCCTTCTTTTTGACTTTCTTCGGCTAGATAACGTATTTATTGGGTTCTTTATTTTTTATCTAACAGTGCATTTCACTATTTATGTACGGCGCCGCGCCGAAGTGCACTCACGTTGCAGCTCGCGACGTTTACGGTGGGTCGTGGGTGCCGCCAATGTCCTTTCTCCTAACGACGCCGTGGATATGTCTATGTACATCTAGTTCTTCTGTGGGCCCTCGTCGGCGCTTTCCAGCTGCTGCGCAACCTTCGCCTGCAGCTCCGCGTCGCTAGCAAATCGCGGGTCCTTCAGGATCTCGAGGACGGCCTGCGCAACCTCGCCGCCAGGGCTCTCAAGGTCGACCTTGTTGATGGCAAGCGGGTTCTCGGCATCCGACTGCGTGCTCACCTCCATGGACTCGACGGCGTCCAAAGACTCGGTCGTGAACGTCTTTGCTTTTACGCCGACGCCGGGCATGAGATGCTTGTTTGCCACGGCCAAAAAGATCTGCACGTTGTCCGCGTTCGCGTCAAACAGCTTGATCTGCCGTTGGTACGTCACACGCTCGAAGTTCTCCTTCGACTTCGCGTGCACGAATGGCGACTTAATGACCGTCCACCGCTTCGTTTTGCGCGGCAGAGGCGTCGGCCCGCGCGCGGGAATGCCGAGGTAGAACGCGACGCGCAACAGAAAGTCCGCGAAGAAATCGATGTCCTTAGTGCCCATGAAACTGGACACCGTCACGTCGGCAACGAGATCGCCGTACTTCGCCGGCAGCTTGATCGGCGCGTAGCCCGTGAGCTCCACGTTCAGCGGAATGGGCCGGTTCGTGATGCGGTTCGGTTCGACATCGGACCTCGCGTGCAATGCTGGCTGCGCGTCGCCGCCAAAGGGCTGGGCTGAGGACGCCGAGTACGCCCGAAGCACGCCCCTAAAGAGCCCACCGCGCGTCGCCGCAGAAGCGAAGCACGAACGCAGCATCACTTCGCTACAAAATCTTCAAATCCAAATAATTAGCCGATCCCAGGCGTCTCGCCCTCGCCCTGATCCCGCGTGTTGACCGCACGGCGTAGCGCGATTATGATGAGTACCTGTATCGCACACGTCACACCTCACGGGTGCTCACAACACAACCCATAATAATAATAATAATCAGGTACCGCGCGGCATGAAGTGCCCGTGCGCCTACTGTGAGGGAGACGGCAATTGTTAAAATTAAATATGTGGATAGTAAATCACTGGCCGGCTCAGCCGGACCAGTGTGCGACTCATATGGTCGAGTGCTAATGCTTAATGTGTGGAAGAGGAGGTGGAGGGGTCGTAGTTAACGTGGCCTGCACGCCGGGCGCCGCACGGGCGACGGACTCTACCGACGAGCTCCTGCGCGGCCCATAGGCGATCTGCTGCTGGATAATGCGGAGTCCAAAAGACGCTTGGCAATGATGTTCGTCATCTCGTGGCGCGACGACCGGCGCGGCGTAGAGGACCGGTAGCGCTCGGTCTCGCCGATCTTTACTCGGTCGAAGCGGTTCTGCCGCTCGCAAGATGGGGCCGTGACCTCAATATCGTCAGGAATGCGTTGTGTCATGTAGTGGAGCATTGAAAATCAATTCTGTGAGTGGAGCGCTGCCTCTTTTAGATATGCGGAAACGTCCTTTATATATGTGTGCGTCCGTCTTTTGTGGCCCCACCATGTAACGTGGGCATTACACATTGCAGGAGCGGCGGAGGCGTCCGAAGGTGGGCCCCCGCATCTCCTGCACATATTTCTCCGCCCTATGGCCCCGTTTAACACGAAGGGGTCAGGGTTCTGTGCGCCTTTTCTACTTAGGATTAAGGCTGGTGCGTTATCTCGGTTGCAGTGACGCAGCTCCCAGTGGGCTCTCGGTGGGTAGTGGGCGCTGGTGCCCCAGCAGATAAAGGGGCGACTGAGAGGTAAATAAGAGGTAAACATGAGATAAATAGGAGGTAAATGCGAGGTAAACGAGTGACAGGAGCGAGGCGAAGATGCTCCGAAAAGGCCGCTTTGGTGTAAATGCTTTGACCGACTTCTGCGGTCGTAGCGCTCGCTGCGAACTATACGTGCGCCGCGAACTGGTTCACGTGATGAGTCCCCCAAGGTGGGCTTCCGTACTTATGCATGTCGGTCATGCAAGAGTGGGCTCGTTTCGTTTAGGGCACTATGCATCAAACATGTGAACCCAAGTTATGTAACATGTAGTGGCTCCGACAGGTTTGAGAGGGTGAGGCTAAAGTCCGCGCGGCGGGTGAGGAAAAAAGGGGTTTTAGAACAAAATTTTGAAATCCACTCTTTAGAAGGATGTAATTTTTTTTGGTGTTGGTTTTCGTATTCTATTATAAATATCTGATTTTTAGAAACGCACGAAGGCAAAAACAAAGGATCGCTATTCCTGCATCAGGAAATACACATGACCTAACCACACAGTGCACATCATCAAGACGATCTTCCTCAAAACTTTATACATCTCGGAAATACGGATTTGCGTCAGCCGATTGGTCAAACACGTGCCGCGACTCTTGTGTCAATGATGCAGAATATATTGCGCGGCTGCGAGTTAAAGATGCGGCATAATCATTAGCGGCACAATTAATTAGTTTAACATAGATTAAGTCCGGAGCCAATGCAGTGACGCAAAGCAAGTCCCGGCCCAGTGCGGTTTGGGGTCGCGCCCGAAAGAGTTGCCGACATGCACGTAGCAGAGTGACCGTCATGCATGCACTCTTATTCCGGATCTTCTGCCACAATGGGGTTGCGCGGCTGCTTCAAGAGATTGCCGATAACGTCGCTGTGCATGAGGCTTTGCCGATAAACAGCATTGCGGTTTTAGGCCTTGCGTCGGGAAACGCAGTAGCACTTGCAGTGAGAAGTTGCTATTGGCTCGTCTCCAGGACTGCACGGCTTCGCGGCTAGCAACGAATAGTTAGATAGCTACACACTAAGAGCAACTTAGTGAGGTGCCGCATGAGCAGCCGCAAGCGTGAGCTGCGTCCGCAGATTACTGCAGAGTGCTCGCGCCAACCCGCGATTACTGTATCTTTTCGTACTTTTGTCCCTCGGAAATCACTCCCCGTTTTATTAGAACCGCCGTCATCTCTGCCATATCGTTGATATACTGTACAATTGCTTGCCGATTCAACACGCTCGTGTACCATTTTTCCCCGTCGTCCTGCAGGGGAATACTTATATGTGCTGCCTTGGACGCCCAGTAAAGGGCCGACGCGGCAATGTCTCGCGTGCCCGCCTCCACGGACAGAAACGTGCGCGTCGAATCCGTAATAAACGCCGCCGCCATCGTCCCGAGCTGGTTCATGTCATTCTGCGGTACAAATTGGCGCAGCAGCTTGTCTAGCTGCTCGAAGGGCGACCCGAAATCGAAATCGAACTTCAGCAGCTGCAGAAGCTCGTCTTCCTGGCTGGGAATGAGCCGTCGCCATTGCTCCACATCATCGCCGTGCGCCTTCTCAACGTCGACCGTTTTCGGCAGCTTCAGCGCCGCCTTTGTAGCTGCTATCGATACGTCTCGTAGTTTGCGCGGTGTCTCCTCGGTTTTGCAGGCCAGAAATACACACCCCGCCGCCATCTTGTAGCTGTGGAATTGCTGCAGCGACTGGCGCGTATAGAATCGGTGCAAGTACAGAGCCGCTGTGAACACGGTTTGCTGTGGCAGTCGCAAGTGAGATGCCATTCGGCCTATGAACTGCACGCCTTTAGCCTGCCAGACAAGCTCTTCATCAAAACTCATGCCCGCGTCACGGCTGGGGCTCGACTTGCGCCACTGAGCCAGCGGGAAGTTCCATCTCGGCGGCCTCTGCAGCTCCTCCATGCGGACGTCCGGGTTTTCAGGCCTGGCGCCGAAGACTATCCTGTCCTGGGTTACACGCCATTTTGTGACTATTAATGAATGTCAGTAAATAGTGCTGAGCGCGCGGGCGTGCGTCGTGTTTCGCATCCGCACACAGCATAAAGAAAACCATAAAGAAAACCAAAAAGAGCACTGAATTGCTCCATACTTGCGTCTTCAGGAGTTACACCCTGTCTCAGGTCGAGTTTAGAGCGCTCGCACACCACAGGCGTGCTCTAAGCATGCGATGCCAGATCCGGGTAATTAGATATCTGCAAAGATCAAGCGCCTCGTATATGCGTATACGTTGTGTTAAAACCTGTATCTGTAGACGGAAATGTACTCATAAGTCAAAATCCTGCGCCGGCCGGCGCTAGACGCGTCTTAGTAACATTCGCGTGCAGGTAATTTAGGGGAGTCAACAAATCGATCAGGCTCTAGCGGGCCAACTAACCGGCTAAGTACGCGTATATGGCTGCCTCATCGTGCTTGGACATAGAACCTTCTGATAGGTTACAGTCGCATGTAAACTCACGAACGGCTACACTGTCGCGAGAAACACTAGGCTCACAAGTGGAGGGCGAGCTCAGCAGCAGCTGCGAAACCGCCACGCTTGTCTCATCTGGCCCCGAGTTCACCCCAGAGTACGAAGAGGCTCCAAAGCGGAGCGAGGCCCAGCAATTGCGAGTCACTTGCGCGGAAGCATATGAAACGGCATCACAGGACTTCATTTCGAAGCCGACGCCAGACTCACTAGAGCAGCTAAACTATGCTCTTGCCAAAACCCACGCCGAGGATATCGACCCTATATCGGCCGAGAAAGCACTTGGTTGTGCGCACCGCTTTTTAGAGACGGAGGATGTGCGGCACATTCTGCTTGCCTGCCAACTAGTTGTGCGCTACGACCTGAAGCGCGCCGAGGCACCCGCGACGTACGCTTCGAGCTTCCCAGAACTTTGCACAACGAGGTTCAGACAGGTCTCGAATCGGGACGCCCTGGATTCTGAGTATTTACCCCTTCTGGCGGAGACGGTACGGCTGTGGACGGCGCTGGCAGAGTCAGAGGGGCTCGAAGAGCACCAAGGATACCATTTAGTCGCTTCTTCGCTGCACTGGGTTTTTGGCTCCTTCAAAAGAAATGCCATGGCTGCAAACGTACGCTACCGATTCATGAATCTCTTGGTCGCGACCTATACTAGGATGTCTCGAGAGGGGAAATATCGCGCAGTGCATGACCTCCTTAGTCTCATGCTGCGCTCAGCAGACGCTGCTGGCGACGCAGTACACCTTCTGTTGCGGCTCATTGCAGTCACGGGTAGCGTGCCCTTGCACGTTTGGGCCGAAGCAACGTCACTGCGCAAACGCCAGCTTATCGAGGCAGACGCGCAGGCGAGGCACAAGGAGGCGGTTGCATTGAGCCAAATGATCAGTCGCAGGGTAATTGAGTTCGCCTACGAAGACGGCGATAAAACGGGCGCAGGACGCGACCTCCTGCTCAGCTTTCTCGGCGAATGCAGGTCCGCGCTCCTGTCCCCGCAGCTCCCGTCGACGGAAGTGCTGCTCTCGAGCTTCATCGCCACCCTCTTCACATTGAGCCAAACTCATCGCAACCGCAAGTACTGTGTGTTCTCGTTTACCGTGTTGCGAGCGCTGCAGGAAACGCTTGTGCTCTTCCAAAGCGGCGAGAGTCTTGGCGAGGTAGATCCCGTGTCGCTCGCATCTGCCGTAGAAACGCCCGAGCAAGTCAATTATCTGGCTTCTCGCCAATGCACGCTTCCTGGTCAGCCCTATTTTGACCTGCATCTAGCTGTGACGCGACCGCGCTCGGCTTTGAAGTCCACCTATGTGACCCAGTCTGAGTGGCTAGCATTCCTCAGCCAATGGCCGATCTCGCGCTACTACGAGCACATCTGCGCGCAGATTCGCGGCCTTGCTGACCGTGACGACCTTCCTGATACTGTTCAGGTGGAGCTTTTCAAGGTGCTGGAGAAAATAATGGCCGTGGATCCGTCGCATTTCAATATGCGGTGGCTTGACCGACTGTCTTATGCGTCTGCGTCAGTGTGCGAAGCACTCGTTCCCGTCATCGCTGCCGAGTTTCGCGGCTCAGACCCAAAACCGTATGAAGTGTTGCACAAAATGGGGACGCGCCTCGCTGTACCGGGAGTGAAACCTTTCAAAAAGCGCGCCATCGCCCTATTCAGCAGCATATCGAGCGTTAGCGGTGAAGCTAACGAGATTGCCTGGCTTTACCTTTTAATAGCGCTGGCCGACCCGGATACTGGCGTTAGTCAAGCAGCGTCAGAACGCGCCACCTCGATGTTCTTCGCAGCACTTCAGGGTGACGGCGTCGATGCTCGTCTGTCGGAAGCGCTGCTGGCCGCCCGCTCAAACGCTGGCGAGAATTCGTACCTCGTTCAGGACGGACTGCGCAGGCTAGTGACCAGTATCGGAGCGTCTAAGGAGGGCCCTCAAGTCCGCGGGCTCGTTTCTAAGTTACTGAATAACGGCGACCTGGAGCTGGCCGCGCTGCTAGTCGAGGCAGATGGCACTTTCATGCCCCTGGCGAAGATACCTGCTGTGTTCGAGGGCGTGAACCAAGCTTTGGACGGCCAAAGAGCTGGTCTGCGCATGCTCAATGCGGCTCTCTGCGCGCGGCCACGCGTAATCTTGTCTCAGGTCACGGCTTCGACGATGTTCAAGGCTCTGCTGGCAAAATTAAGGACGGCCACAGAGGTCGAGATGGACTATATCGGCCCCATTTTAGGCGAGCTCGTGATGCTCGGTGGGCCTCAAGTTCAGCAGGAGCGAGCTAAGAAGCTTGCACTGGTGCTTGATGCCTCATTCGCAAAGCTGTGCCAGTTCGAGGAAGTGCCGAGCAGCAACGCCGCGCAGATGGCCGTTTTTCGCCAGCTAATCATGATCAGCGGGTGCGTACGGTTCTGGGAAAGCAAGCACGGCCTCGAAAATGCTACCAATGTGGCAGAGAAGCTGGCCGCGTTTGGCCGCGAAGCCGAAGCCAGGAGCGCTTTGAGCCAGCTTATTGTTCGCACTGTATTCAGCATTGCGGCAAAATACCGCGTTCTGTTCAACAATCGCAGAGTCGACGAATATTTATCCTCGCTGCAGCAGGGAAGTGCTGAGTTTGACTGCTTCATGCAGCTGCTGTTCCAGTATAACTGGCACGAAACAGAAGTCGAACAGCGCGTCTCGGCTAATGACGCACTAACGTCGATGATTAGGGGATCGAGTCAAAACGAGGAGGTGCTGGCCACCTCCGCCATGCTCCAAAAGTATCTGGCGCATATCCTGCAGCAGGCAGACCGGGACCAGAGCGTGGTTGCGCTGCGCATTATCTCGAAAGCCCTTGACCACTATCTTATTGTCGTAGATCGTTGCCTGCCATTGGTGGTGTCTTTGTGTTTCTCGTCGAAGCTCAGCGTCGCGCAGGCCGCTCTAGCTACGTACGCAAAAATGTGCAGCCGCTGGCCATCTTCAGTCTTAACGAAGCTTGTGCCCGGACTGAAGCGGTGCTCAGATGCGAGCGACTTGCGTATAGGTCCGTTCGCTCGCGTGTGGCAGCTTGCGAAGGGAAGCCAGACGCAGCGGAACATAAAGTTGCTGGTAGAGACTGTTGTCACATCGCTTCGCCACGACGCGTCCGACGTGTACACCAAGCTGCTTATTGCTGGGCTCATGCAAACACCACTGGACCCGAAAGACGCGCGGCTGCTCAAAACGGGCCTTATGGAGAACGTGTTTAGTTTCAGTCCGAGAAACAAGGCGCACGAAGCGCCACACATCGCTAGAATGATTCTAGTTCATGTGTTTGAGGCATGGCTCACGCGCCGGTACGGCCTGGCAAGCTCTCAAAAGGTGCAGCGAGCGACCGAGAATGAGGCGCTCGAGTATATTGACATTGACTTCATTTTGCAGCGGTTTGGAGCAGACCGCAGCTTTGCGAAGCGAGCGTTTGAGGAGCTGCTTGATGAGCAGTATATCTACGGGTCACAGGAGATGGACGAGCTTGTGTACGGCAAAGCCCCCAAACCAGTGCAGAGCGCGGACGAGCCCGTTCCTAAGAAACGACGTACGAGCTGCTAATGCGGCAAACCCTCTGTAATTTGATGCTGGCTGAGAATACGCGATTAGTATAAGTTATTCAGTCTCCGACCATGGTCTAGAGTAGCGCCCGTAGTGCAGCGCGCCAGCGCGCTCATCTCACGGCACAGGCAGATAGAACCGGCTCGTGCTGCCCCCTGGTCTAGCCACGAAAGAGCCATATAAATCTAATGAAGAATACATAACCGCGCGGCAAAGGATGGCGGACGGCATTCACCGTTCTCGACGGCTTAACGCTGCGGCTTCCGCGTTGTTGACCCCGCACGTTTTCCTGACCCTTGACCCTGCCGAGCGGCGAGGTGCTCGCTATATAGACTGCCGACGCGGCCCATTACTGCGTGCCACCCACAAACGCTTGGCAATGACTGAAGATTTGTTCCACTATAAGGAAGGGAAGGTTGCGCTGGTCACTGGCGGCACCAGGGGCCTGGGACTGTACATGGCCGAGGCGTTTCTGCTAAGCGGGGCGGCGAAGGTCTACGTTAGCTCGCGGAAGGAAAAGGCGAACGACGAGGCGGCCGAGCACCTGAACAAGTTCGCCAAGGAGAAGGGGCTCAAAGGTACTGCCGTGGGAATTGCGGCGGACGTGAGCTCGGACGAGGGCGTGAACCACCTGCTCACGGAGTTCTCGAAGCACGAGAAAAAGCTGGACATCCTGGCCGCAAACGCCGGCGCGACGTGGGGCCAGGAGTTTGGAAACCACTCCGGCAAGGCGATTGATAAGGTTCTGGGCCTGAACGTGAAGGGTGTATTCCTTACCATCCAGGCGTTTGCGCCGCTGCTGTCGGAGGCCGGATCGCAGGCCGACCCGAGCCGCGTCATCATCACGGGCTCCGTGGCCGGCCTGCGCTCGGGTATGAGTGGCGGCACGTACGGCTATCTCGCGTCGAAGGCGGCCGTGCACCATGTATCGAAGACGCTGGCCGTGGAGCTCGGCCCCGAGCACATCACCGTGAACTCGATCGCGCCGGGTTTCTTCCCGTCAAAGATGTCAAACGGTATGCTCGAGCTCATTGGCGACGAGATGACGGCCACGAACCCGCTGCGTCGGCTCGGCGAGCCGGACGACATCCGCGGAATTGTCATTTTCCTGACATCGCCGGCCGGCGCGTACGTCAATGGCGCCGTCATTCCTGTGGACGGCGGCCAGCATTTGTCGGGCAAGCTCTGAGCCGCCACCGCCAGGGCCCTGCGTAGGCCCGAACTTGTCGCCCGTGCCTGCTGCTGCTGCCGCATAGCGGCTCTCGTCTCATAAAGATCGGGCCCTTGCCCTGTTGGGCGGTGCATGCATGCATGCGCGCCTCCCCAGCTCGCGGCTGGCGCTCGGCGCCTCAAACTCTCCTCGTAGGTACATATTCACAATGCAATAGACATTTAGCATTATTGTGCGCCGCACTGAGGCCGTCCTCGGGCTCTGCTGCGGGCCCGGCGCCCGCCGTTGGCGAGGAACGGGCCATTCACGCGTGCAGTGGTACTGCCCGTGCCCTGTTACTAAGTGCTGGAAAGCCTACCACTGGAACGGCTGCTCCTAAACGGCTTTTGTTGGACGGCTAAAACGGGCGGACCGAGCAGCGAGGTTGCGTGCACAATGGAGGGCGAGACTTCATTGACAGTTCAGCAGGAGCACCTGCTGAAACGCGAGCTTCTGCGGCTCGAAATGAACCGCGAATCGAACCGCATCGACAACATGATTAACATGGACCTGTTGGGCCCGCCGTTCGTGCTTCCAAACGGTACGTATGCGGACGGCACGGAGTACCCGCTATTCTCCTACATCTTGCGGTACTTTGTTGTGAGCTTCCCGCTGCTGAAGACTGCCAAGGACGGGTTCTGGAAGGACACGGCCCAGCCGTTTGTGCAGGGCCTGGCCAGCAAGGACATCTCGTCGAGCGCGGACCGCGACGAAGCCACGAAACGCCGCCGAGTGGGTCGCGTCATCAAAAGGCTACTGCTGCTCTTCTTTGTGGCCGGCATCGCCACGAACCGCAAGAAGGGCAAGAGCGTGCCAAACAGCATCTCCGAGTCAACGGCCGTGGCAGATCTGTCGCTCGAGGAGAATGGCGACCTCTCCGTGCAGGAAAAAGTGTCAACGCCGCCGCCGCCGCCGCCGGCACTCTACGCGGGACCGTACGCCGCCGTGATTGGCGTACGCGAGGCATCGTTCTCGGGATTCATGCGCACGAAAACGCAGTCAGAGTACCTGATGGAGTGCTTTTTCAACGGCGGCTCTGTTCCCGTGTACGTAGCGCGGTCGTGGGGCGACTTTGTGAAGCTGAACAAGCAGCTAGCGCAGCACTTCCCGGGCAAGCGCATGCCGCGCCTGCCCCGCAAAACGCTGCAGAACACGACTACGCTCGTGGACGGCAAAGAGGTTGTGTTGCTGAGAGAACCGCAGCGCGTCACTCTGCGCCAGTACATGAACCGCCTCTGCCAGATCCCGCGCGTCGCGCACAGCGAGCTCTTTATAGACTTCCTATTCCGGGACCAGCTCGAGCTCTCGAAGAGTGAACGCCGCGATATCGAGGCCAGGCTTGCCCTCGACAAGCAGCGGCAAGAGGACCGCCAGCGCTTCCATGAGCTCACGAAGGAGCGCGAGCAGCGGCTCGACAAGTACATTGGCGAAATCAAGCAAGAGATCTTGCTCGAGGACGCCTTGCCAAAGTTATTTCTGGAGATGAAAACGCACCGCAGGGTCGAGGATATGAGCCCGCTGCTGCAAAAGTTTGTTGAGTGGTGCCTCGTGAACTTCGCAAGCGTGCTGTACGACCTGTTCATTGCCAACGACAGCAGCCCCGAATTCTTCTCGCAAATCAAACGGTTCCACAATCTCATGCCTTACACTACAATGCGCGGAATCTTGAAGATGTCGAACCCGGCGCTTGTGCTCAAAAAGATGACGGAGCTGTTCATGGCCACGCCATTTGGATCGAAGTCTCTGATCCAGCAGATGTTTATCCGCATCCTTAGTGATGATATGCGCACGCAGGAGGTGCTCATCGACGAGCTGGAACAGCGCATGCCGGACAAGGATCTCATCAAGGCGCTCGAGACGTACATTGCCGAGGACCACTATGCGCGCGTGGCGTTGCAGCAGCGGGCCGCTGATGACGACATCGATCTCGTCCTGGAAATTGTGCGTACGTACGGCCCCTCATCAGCACGGACAAAAGAGGTCGCTGCGTGGCACGCCAAGTGGCAAGAAGCAGTCACTAACGAGCAGCTCACTGAAGACGAGGACCCGTACATTGAGAAGTACTCCCAGCTTAAAGATCTTCTGAAGCTGAAGGTGCGCGCTCGCGACAAGGAGGTCATGCAGGAGTTCTGGAGCGACCCCTTGACCATCAGATTTATCCGTGAGCTTGTGAACGTCACGTACGACGTGTTCATCGACATCTTCCGATATGCGCACGTCAGCGAATCGCTGGGTGATCTCCAGAAGTTTATGGACGATCTCATTGCCTACGTCGAGTATGCCACGACTGAGGTTGTTTTGGATGCGTCACAGATGGTCGACAGCCTGTTGAGCCTGCTCAAAAAGCACCAGAACTCGATCTTCAAGTTTATCAACCGCGTATACTCTCGTGAGTCCGGATTCTTTGTGGACATGGTCGAATGGATGACACTGTTTGTTTCCTTTGTAAAGCGCGGTAAGGATGGTCTGACCAAGGTGGACCTGCTTAGCCTCGTTGGCCGGACCAAGGCCGCCGACCCCGACAAGGTCCGCGCGGAACTCAACGATCTTCAGAAGTGGCTGGATAGGCGACGACAGACTGCTAAGGATGGGCTCAACTTGCCGAAGGGTGAGGACTTCCCCGTTGCCGGTCACTTCGATGTCTCTGACGTGGGTCTGTCATGGGACGACATTGACTACGGACTTGCCGAGGTCGAGCGCGATGATATGGAAGAGTTCGTTGCTGACCCCTGGACGGACTTCACGAAGGACCAAGTCACACTCGAGCGCCGTCGCCGCGCGAAACTGGCCGAAATGGAGGCCCGTAAAGCGCAGCTCGCACCGCGGCCCGAGCTCAAGGAGACGGAGAAACTGCTCCCAGAGTTCACTTCGATGCTTGTGAGTGTACTATCACAGGCCAAGCTGCAGAAAACTGTGCTGAAAGACCTCGAAGCTAGCATGAATGCATAGACAATTATATGAACCGCTCGTTAATTAAGTGGTTTTCTGGGTAAGGTCACGTTTGGCCACCACAAACAGTTATGTAATTTTTTCGGCCCAGTTCAGTTTAACATTGTTCAACCGTTAGGGAAACGAAGCTCTTTGTGTTTTCCCTTCGAGTATGGACCGCGGCCGAGGCAAAAAGAAAGGCCTCAGTTTACCGGCACATCTAATTAGCCGAATTGATGGCGATGACTTCAATAATGCTGAATGGCAGAAGTCGCATAACATGGGCGGGAAACGCAAATCGCGCAAAGACTCGCGTAAGGAGCTGCGCCAGAGCAAGCGCATTAAGAGGATGCCCGCCAAATTGAGAGAACAGCAGTTCGATGAAGAGCCTTCTGAGCATCTGCTTAATACCCCAAGGTCAGGAAAGAAGGCTGCGCCTAAACAGGCCCAAAGAGCTGCAAAGCCAGAACCGGAAGCCAACGCAAAGAAGCGCGAGTCCAAGCAGCCCGCGAAGCCCTTCGTGAGCGCACACGAGCTTGACATGCGCCGCAAGGAAGAAGAGGATGCAAAGTACTACGCTAAGAAGTTGGGCCTAAAGGGTCTAAAGCTCAATAACGACGAAGACGGCATGGGCGACATTCTTGGCGATCTCGACTTCGACGACTTTGCGGCTAGTCAAGACGAGAAAGACAGTGAGCGGTCCGAGTCTGAGTCTGAGTCTGATGAGTCTAAGTCGGACGGCTTTGATGATGCCTTTGATGATGCCTCTGACGATGTCATTGACGACGCTTCTGCTGACGACGCTTCTGATGGTGAAGGCATGACAGCGCAAGAAACAATGGCCAAGCTTGCTGCATTGAAGGCAAAAAAGTCCGGCTCAGGCGCCGCTAAGCCTGCGCCTCAAGAAAAACTGCGCGTCGTGCGCGAGGAGGGCCTTAGTGCTTCGGACGACTCTAGTGATGAGGACGATGACTTCGATTCGGAGCCTGAATCAAGCGGCGCAGAGATGACTGCCGAAGAGACAATGGCGAAACTTGCTGCACTCAAGGCCAAGAAGAAGTCAGGCGCAAGTGAACGGGCCAAATCGAGCAAGCCAGCGCCGGTTTACGAGAAGGACGACTCTATAAGCGATAGCGATTTCGACGACGGGGACGCTAGCGACAGCGCCGGCGAGGAGATGACGGCTGAGGAGACAATGGCGAAGCTGGCTGCTCTTAAGGCCAAGAAGAACAAGGGCCCAGTAGCGGCGCAAGCCGACAACGACTCTTTCAGCGAGGGCGATTTTGATAGCGATGAGGAGGAGTCCGAGGGCACCGAAATGACGGCAGAAGAGACGATGCGAAAGCTTGCTGCGCTCAAGAAGAAGAAGAATCTGGGCTCGCAAAAGAACGGTGCATCCGGTTCGTCTGGATCAGAGGCCGAACTGGCCTCCGACTCTGAGTCCGAAGACGACGAGAATCCGTATTTGCCTCCTTCTCGACGCAACAAAGAAAATGCTGATGAAGATGCCTCTGTCTCGGCGAAGGCCAGTGCCGTGGACAGCGAAGCAGTTGTCAAAATGAGGCGTGTTTTCAAAGGCGCCCTAAATCGGCTCACTGAATCGACGTTCAGCCACGTAGTCAACGAGATTGAGCTTGCCTTTTCGAAGAACTCTCGTGCCGAAGCCAGCGAGGTCCTGACGGAGCAGATTCTCGAGAACATTAGTGGCTCACAGTCGCTTCAGCACAGTTTCTTTGTTGTCTACGGCGGCCTTATTGCGGCACTTTACCGCTCCATGGGCACGAGTTTTGCCGCTTCTTTTATCCAGAGCTTGGTGGAGGGTATTTCGAAGCAGTCTGAGTCGACGATCAACTTTTTGACCCTGCTTGTCGAGTGCTATTGCTTGCATGTCGTCTCGAGCCGACTCATGTACGACCTGGTCAAGGACTGTCTGCAAAACATCACTGACACTGAAAGTGAGTATTATGTTGAGCAAGTCCTCGTCATAATCCGCAATGGTGGCTCGCTGTTGCGCACGGACGACCCGCTGGCTCTGAAAGAAGTCATCCTCATATTGCAGCAGCGCATTGGCACTCTAGGAGGCTCCGAAGCACTGCCGCCTCGCATGCGTTTCCTAGTCGATACAATTGTCGCACTTAAAAACAACCGTCAAAAGCCGACAAGTGAGCTGGTGGTGGCGCTTCGACACCGCCTACGTAAATTCCTGCAAGGTGGTTCGGCCAATGCGTCGAAGGAGCCCTTGCAGGTCGGTCTGGAAGACATCAAAAACTCGAGCTCGAAGGGGAAGTGGTGGCTTGTCGGTGCATCTTGGAAGGGAAGCGAAGCTAATGTAGGTTCTCGCGACGGCCCTGAAAGCTCAGTGCGTGCTGGCGAAGATGAGGGCATCGACGAGGCCGCTCCAGACTGGTTAGAGCTGGCCAAAAAGCAGCGGCTCAACACTGACGTGCGCCGGGCCGTATTTGTGGCTCTAATGGGCGCCGAGGACTACCTGGACGCCTGCTTGCGCATCGACAAACTCGGGCTCAAGAACAAGCAGGAGCGAGATATCCCACATGTCATTCTACATTGTCTTGGCCAGGAGCCTGTGTACAACCCGTATTATGCACTTGTGGCTGGCAAGCAGTGCACGCGCCATTCGACGCGCAAAACGTTCCAGTTCCGACTGTTTGACTGGCTGGATGCTCAGTCGCAGGGCAACACGCAGCTTGCCATGCACTATGGCCGTTTCTATGCCTCGCTAGTGCTGCAGAAAGTGCTCGGGCTAGACATTCTGAAGGCAGTGGACTTCCTTGGAGCGGCCGAGGACGTACAAGTGTTTTTAGAAATCTTTTTCGTTACTCTGTACCGCGAGCTTGGCAAGCAGGCCGAGAAGGATGCGCGGCGGCACCTGCAGCAGGGGCTTGCTCGCGTTGATGGTAAAGCCGAGCGCGATGGGCGCGAGCTAACGCTGCTGATGTCCAAGTGTAAGGACGAAAAGGTGCTCCGTGGCGTGCAGCTTGTTACGCGCACGGTCGTGAATTCGGAGGCCATTCGTAACGAGCGCGATCGCGAGCGGATTTTGTGGTGTGCAGAGCTGGCGTCGGACATGGTCGACGAGCTTGTGAAGCGTGGCGGCGCCAGCGATGAGATCTGAGCGGCTGACTATGTGTGTGTATATATAGCGTAGTGTATAGATTGAGACTACATTTTTGTCTGCGTCTGAGGCCGTTCAGCAAGCTCCTCTCGGCGCAGATCAGTGCTGCTTAATTTCGTGCCTTCCGGCCCATTCCCCGGCACGAGGCCGACCTCTATGATATGCAGCGGGCGCCAATGCATCTTCTGGCGCTCCTTGTTCACGAGTCCGCCGCCGTTGCTTGTTTCGTGGCTCACGACTAGTGCGTCCAGGTCTTCTATTTCTATTGTGGGGCCAAACATGTTGAGCATCTGCGCGGGCTGCACGCGAAGCCCCGGCCGCAGGTACTGAATGAAATCAATTGCTGCATTTGTGCGCACGTCATAGCTTTGCAGCGCGGCTGCGTACTGCTTTTTGGCCAGAAGCTCGCTGCCCGTGACGCCCAGGACCACAAGGTCGCGCGCCGTATAGGCGGCCAGCGTAAGCATTAATCGGTGGCCCCAGTGGACGTGGTCCCAAGTCCCGCCAACGGCCACGGCCTTATATATGTTGAAGAAGTGCTCGTCTGGCGACGCCGGGCTCGATAACAGCGACTTGCGGCCATTGCCCGCGCCGGAGCCGGAGCTGCCAAATGTCACTTGCCACTCCTCGTCATGCGTCCTTGCGTCGAACAAAACTGTGTAGTTCAGATCGGTAATACGGGGCGGCGCGTAGCCATAAAGCTTCTGAGCGATCTCGTCCGCCTCGGCCACAGACGCCGGCGGAGGCTGCACAACAACGTCCAGGCGGCCGCCTTTCGCAATTTGGCTCTTTGCGTGCTGGAGGTCTGTCTCGCTGAACGCGCGCGGGTCAATGAACACGGCACCGTGGATGCTCATTACACACTCGACGTGCCCTGCGACCGTGCGTGGCTACTGCTACTGCTACCCCCTACTATGGAGATGGCCGACTGCCCTGGCCCTGGCCCTGGCGACTTACTTGCATGCTTGATGCACTCTCCGCTTGAAGCCGCTTGCCGCTGCCGCCGTTCATGACCCTTATAGATGATTTAAAAGGCCTTAGAGCACTGAATATAGACGGCGTGGCTGGCCCTGACAGTACCGATCTCGAAGCAATCGCGCATGCTGTGGCGCAGGCTAAGGACGCGGATGCGCAGCGGCAGGCCGTCGAAATGGGCGTGCGCTGCACGCGCCAGAACGAGGGCTTGGCGGCGCGGTTCCTGGCATGGCTGCTTGTGTACAAAGTAGTGCTGCCGCTGCAGATATTGCAGGCTATAGTGTATACAAGAGACTCCACGCTTGTGGAGATCTGCGGGACTGGGCGGTTTGAAACGGATAGCGTACGACATTTAGGCCTGCCGGAATCGCGCGGCGCCATTCCAAAGTATGAGCTCACGGCTACGCCGGCGCCGATTTTCATTGATTTCCTCGCCGTCGAAACGAATCCGGTTCCAAAATCTACTGGGAAAGAGGGCCACAGAGCTGAAGCAGAGGTCCGTGGAGCCGGAGCAGAGGCCCGCGATGCGCGCCAAAAAACAGACGCTACGGCGCTGGCCAAGAAGGCTGAGCAGACCGAGATTGCTGGCCTCAAATCGAAGGTGCGCGGGATCATCATGGGGTCCATGTCGGCCGAGGAAATTGCGCATAAGATTGCTCGCGTTTCCTCCAAAAGGACAAGTCTCGAGGTGGTCAAGACGCTTGTTCAGACTTGCATTGATGAGAAGACTTATAATCGCCTGTACGGAAACGTGGGCTACAAGCTGTGCCGTCAGTCGCCGCACTGGGCCGAGCTATTGCAGGCAGAGTTCGCCGCCATGTTTTCTGCTGGGGCCGAAGACTTGAATACAAACCAGCTCAACGTGGCTGGAGCCCTGTTTGGGCACCTGCTCGGCCTCAGCGCCGTTGACTGGGCAAGCACGTTCGCGGCCATGAGCCTTGATCCTGGCGAAAGCACGGCATCAAATCGCATTCTGCTGCAGGCAGTGATGCGGGAGCTGCGGCAAGAGCTGGGTATGTCAACGCTCGAGAAGAGACTCGCAAGTCGCGAGCTCGAGACGGCGACTGCCTTGCTATTGAGCGGCACGTTTGCGGCGCAGTTTTGGGAGGTCACTGGCTTCGCGAACTTAGCGGCGCTTGTGTCTGTGGACAGTGACAGCGGTGACTCGGCTTGACTGACCGGCGTGACTAGCCGACGGCTTCTGATGTTACAGGCTTGACCTGCCTGGCTCTGCCTGGCTTCTGGGCTATCTAAGTGATGAACCTAATTGTATATTTATAAATGTAAGCTGTAATGATTGCTCGATGGCCTAGTTAGCGAGCGCCTGCGGATCTGGAGCGGGTACGCAGCGGCCCAACGGCGGCTGGGGGCCGCATGCACGCGCACAGTCCACAGAATAGGGTAACGCGGGGGCAGCAGTCGCCGTCGCGGTTAAAATTCAACGGCACGTGACTGCGGTTACCCAACCAGAGGGGCGAGAACCGCTGCTAAAGAAAGTGTAAACCATCATACTTGTGTAGATGCTCCGGCTACAAAGCAAGCAGATTTTCGCGCGGGCGTCCGGCCTTGCCTCTTTGCGCACCTATGCCACCCAGAAGGAGCTGGATCTTGTGGTTATCGGCTCCGGCCCGGGCGGCTACGTCGCCGCCATTAAGGCTGCGCAGCTCGGCCTCAAAACGGCGTGCATCGACAAGCGCGGCCCGCCCGGTGGCACCTGCTTGAACGTCGGCTGCATCCCGTCGAAGGCGCTGCTCAACAACTCGCAAATCTACCACACGATCAAGGACGACACGAAGAGCCGCGGCATTGACGTGGACGGCGTGTCGATCAACTTCCCGCAGCTTATGAAGTCGAAGGAGACGGCTGTGAACGGTTTGACTGGCGGCGTGCGCATGCTGTTCAAGAAGAACGGCGTCGAGTACCTCGAGGGCGTGGGCTCGTTTGTCGACGAGAACACAGTCAAGGTCGTGCCCAACGAGGGCGGCGAGGAGGTCGAGCTCAAGGCCAAGGACATCATCATTGCCACGGGCTCCGAGGCGACGCCGTTCCCGGGCATCGAGATCGACGAGGAGCGCATTGTGACGAGCACGGGCGCACTCGAGCTGAAGGAGGTCCCGAAGTCGCTGACCATCATTGGCGCCGGCATTATCGGCCTCGAGATGGGCTCCGTGTGGAACCGTCTCGGCACGAAGGTGACGGTTGTTGAGTATGCGAACGCCATTGGCGGCGCCGGCATGGACACGGAGATGTCGAAGACGGCGCTCAAGATCCTGAAGAAGCAGGGTCTCGACTTCAAGCTCGGCTCGAAGGTGAAGGGTGCCGAGCGCAAGGGTGACACCGTGACAACCGTGTTCGAGGACGAGAAGGGCCAGGAGCAGACCATTGACTCCGACATCCTCCTCGTGGCCGTTGGCCGCCGCCCTTACACGCAGGGCCTTGGTCTGGAGAAGGTTGGCATCGAGGTCGACAACAAGGGCCGCGTCATTATGGACTCTGAGTACCGCACGAACAAGTCGCACATCCGTGTCATTGGCGACGCGACCTTCGGCGCCATGCTCGCCCACAAGGCCGAGGACGAGGGTATTGCCGCAGCTGAGTTCATCAAGAACGGCTATGGCCACGTCAACTACAACGTCATTCCGTCCGTCATGTACACGCACCCTGAGTTCGCCTGGGTCGGCCAGACGGAGCAGCAGCTCAAGGACCAGGGCGTGAAGTACAACGTCGGCAAGTTCTCGTTCGCGGCGAACTCGCGCGCGAAGACGAACTTCGACACTGAGGGCTTCGTGAAGGTCCTCAGCGACAAGGAGACGGACCGCATCCTGGGTGTCCACATCGCGGGCCCGAACGCCGGCGAGATGGTTGGCGAGGCCGGCCTCGCGCTCGAGTACGGCGCCAGCGCCGAGGACATTGCGCGTACATGCCACGCGCATCCGACGCTCAGTGAGGCTCTCAAGGAGGCTTCCATGGCTGCTTACTCTAAGCCTATTAACAGCTAAATGTCCAGAAGGACAAAAGCATGAAGACTTCCTGACTAGACTTACACCTATGTACTTACCAACCGAAAGAAAAACAAAAGGATAATAGGCTAACATGAGACTGCACTACACTGGACTACAGAATCCCGGCCGCGACTACGATGCCGACCGCGACGGCGCCGATCTTCACCGAGGCTAGCGCAGCTCCGTTGGACAGAATAGGAATGAGCTGCGTGTTGTTTTGGCTCGTCAGGTTTGCAGGTGTAATGAGCACGGGCACGCCCAACCCAGGCCCGGCCGGACCAGACGAGCCGCTATCGACCTCGGCCAGGTCCGTGTTGTTCACAGACGGTATTGTGTTCGGCTTGTTACTCGGCTTGCTACTCGGCTTGCTACTCGGCTTGCTACTCGGCTTGCTGCTCAGTTCGCTGTGCGGCGTATACGACGGCGTGGGGGTCTGAGAGCTGCTGCTCGGTGGGCATGCGTACACGGTCGTGGTTACGGGGTGCGGGCCTTCGCTCACGCTCGGCGGCTCCGCAGAGGGCGCCAAAGACAGGGGCGGGTTCAGCACGGGTCCTGTGGAGGCCGCGGCTTGAGCGCTTTTTGATTGAACAGCCGACTCTTCAACCGCGCGGCGGTGGCACGCCGGCGCCGTAGGGAACTGCGCAGCCTGTCCTCCGTAGGCCTTTTCCGCCGCACTGAATGCGTTTGAAATCTGGGATATTAGTGGTGAAAGCGTGTCTAGCTTGTTGCAATCCTGTTTCAGTGTGCTAATCAACGCAGTAATGATGTCCACTGTTGGCGTCTCGAGATCCCTGATGTCGTTGGCCACGATTTGTCGCGCGCCGGCCCGGGTAAAGTCGCTCTCCTTGGCAGTTAGCGACTGCAAAACGGCAATTATCGACTTCGTCAACGACTGCAGCTGCGACGGGGTCACCTCCGAGGCGCTGACCGCCTGAGCCGCCGTTTTGAGGTTGTTCACGTTGTTGACAAGAGGCTGCACGGCGCTCTGGATCCTGAGGGCATCGATCAGCCCACGCGCCGCCGTCCAGGCCTGGACCTGTGTGCTCAGGTCGTTCAGCTCAGACTCGACCGAGCTCACGAGCGACGAGAAGTCGTTTGCGCCGGCCGCGAGGCAGGCTGCGGCGAAAAGCAGTACTTTCGAGAAGGCCATCTATGCAATGCGATTGAAGGCGTATTTCTACTGGATTCATAAACTAGTGTCCGTTATATAGGCGTCGTGCTTACTGCGGAGGGGGTCGGGGCGGCATTCCTGACTTCATCTGATAAGCGGGGGTGGTGGCACACACAGAATGCAGCCACTCCCCCACATGACGATGCGGGCAGTTTGGGGCTCGTTTGCTGCTCGCGCACACGAACACACGAGCAAGAAGCCCATTTCGAGGAAGGCTCTCTTATGTATAGATATAGATTTATATATTTGGGTTATTTATGTGCACGCGTAGCTCAAGCTTAAGTTTTTTTTGCCAAGATCTTGAGTAACTCTTTTTTCTTTCTCTTTACCTCGCTTCTGAGACCGGCGCCGCGCCCAAATAGATTAGATTACCGTCGGCGCAGCATCAGACCGGTGGCCTTGAACCGCTTAGACTTTTTCGATGCGCAACTGCTTCGGTGCGCCACGAACCTGTTGCACAGTGCAGCCGCGAAGCAACCAAAACTTTATATGCTCTACTGGCACAGAAGCTTCCACAGCCCCTGTGCGTCCGTAGTGTCCTTGTAAATTGCAGTCACGAGGACGCGGCCCTCGGCGGCCTGGCCGAGCAGCGCGTATGTACGCGAGCCCGGCGCGTAGAGCTGCTGCCAGTTTCTGAGCACGCCGAACGTCTCCTCGCGCCAGGCCAGGAACGAGTCGTACGCAATGATCGTGGACTCGGCCTTTCCGTCGGCCCACTCGCCCCAGGTCACGACATGGCGGTCGCCGCGCGGGCGGTTTGAGTCTACTTCGCCCGTCTCGGACGCCGCGTAGAACGCGACCTTTTGCGAATCCGTCAACTTCTGACGCAGCTTAAGCCAGTCGGCGCTGTCCACAAGGAACTCTACGAACGCCTCTTGGTACATGAGGCCCTTAGGCGGGCCCCATCCCAGGATGCGGTCCGTGGAGGGCTGCGCGTGCGCGGCCGGCTGTGAGCCGAGCGTCCACTTGCCAGTGATGTTCATGTCGATAAGTTCCTCCTGAATGAGGGCCGTTTCAGCGCTGAGGGCCTCGTCGCTGAATGGGATAACGGGCAGCTCGTTTGTAATGTGGCGGATAATGAGCTTTGAGATATCCTCGTTTGTGTTGAGCTCGCCCCATGACGGGTTCGGCTTGTTTCCGATCGACCCGTGCACCATGGGCCCGTAGCCGTCGATTTCGCCGAACGCGGCGCTGGCCGGGTCCGTGTAGCGGCCGTTTGTGAACTCGTCCCAGTCCGGCGACTTCGGGCTCGGCGGTTCGCTGTGCGTCTGCTGCGCGAGCTGCGTCTCCCGCAAGATCTCCGTCAAGCTCTTCTCGAGGTTCAGCGTGAAGAAGTGGAAGCGGCGCACGCCGCCCTTGCCGAGCTCCGTAATGAGCCGCGTCAGCATCTTCACACCGTACGTCTTCACCTGCTCGTCGTCAAGCGTCGCGATCTTTTTCAGGTCGTGCATGACGAACGGTGGGATCGAAGCATGGCTGAGCTCGGCACTGCGCACAAACGTGCGGTAGCTGACGAGCGGCATGATTCCGGGGAAAAGGCGCTCGTCGGCGATCTTTGGCCCGAGGCGCGGGTGCGCGCGGACCTTCTCCGCGTAGCTCAGGTACTTTGCCGCGTCGTAGAAGAGCTGCGTCATGATGAACTCGGCGCCAGCCTCGATCTTGTCGGCCAAATACTCGAGGTCGCGGCTCACGTCGGGCATGAGCGTCGGGCTGTCCGTGAACCCTTCCGGGTAGCCGGCCACGCCAATGCAGAAGCGGTCGGCGTAGTTGCCGCGGATGTAGCTGACGAGGTCCGACGCCCACGAGAACTCCGTGGCGGCGTGCTCTGCGTAGTAGTCTGTGCGCGGGCGGTCGCCGCGCAGGGCGAGGAGGTTGTCGATGCCCGAGTCCGGGTCGGAGATGCGCGCAAGCGTGCGGTCGAGGATCGCGCGCGACATGTTTGTGCACGTCAAGTGCAGAACGATCGGCACGCCGGGCCCGAGCGCCCGGTGCAGCTCCTGCGCGAGCTCGACGCTGCGGTCCGCCGACGTGCCGCCGGCGCCCCAGGTGATGCTCACGAATGTGGCCCCCAGCGCGACGAGGCGCCGCGCGCGCTCAATGAGGTTCGTCATGCCCGCATCCGTGCGCGGCGGGAAGAACTCGCAGCTGAACGTGCGCTGGCCGGGATCGAGATCGGAGATGCGCATCACACCGCCCGGGGAGTTGTGATTCAAGCTGGTACGCTGGCCGGCGCTTCTTAGCTAAGAGACGCGTGCCGCGGCCGCGCCCGTGGGAAGAAGACACTACTGACTGCTTTTCGTTTTTTTTTTTTTTAAAGAGATGTATTTTATATCTGTACACGTTCTGTGGCTAAATCCCCTGCCCGTTTAGGACATATTATATCTATGGGCAGAGAGAGCTCGAGTGCTGCGCCGAAATGCACAATGACGCAGCCAGGCGGGGGAGGGCCACTTAAGCTGCTGGCCTGCCGTTTTATATAAGGCGCCGTTCGCCGCTGTATATACGGCTCTGCCGCCTCGGCTGCTCCGCATTCTATGCGGCCGCCTCGCTGCGCCGCTGCACCATTAAGGTTCGTAAATAATTCGGCCGCTAGCGCGTGCAGCCATCCGCGTCCGCGCGACGGGCTGTGGGTGAAAAAGCGTGGGCCGGCGCTGAGCGGTGACCTAACCCAGCCACAGTGCTAAGATCAACAAAGCAGGCAACATTTGTTTGATACATTCCACGGTGCGCACTGCCTCACGCGACCATGAAACGCAGCAGCTGGCACACGGGCGCGTGGAGATCCGTCACGCGGAACGCGTCGCGGGTGTCGCGGTTCGTGCGCGCGCGCAAGACGCTCGTGCTGGTGATTGCGGGGCTGCTCTTCGCGGCGCTGACGCTGTTCACGTCGGTCCCGTTTCTGCCGCACCTGAACTTCGGCAGCCCGAAGTACGTGATCATTCTCGGCGCGAACCAGGGCGGCGGCGTCCGGCAGTGGAAGGGCGCCAAGAACTGGGATCTTGAGAAGATATCGATTGCAAATAAAAAGGACTACGTCACGCGGCACGGGTACCACCTCGCCGTGAAGGACATGACGGAAAAGCGGCGGTACACGCACGAGTGGCGCGAGAGCTGGCAGAAGGTCGACATCATCCGCGACACGATGCGCCAGTTCCCGCGCGCAGAATGGTTCTGGTGGCTCGACCTGAACACATACATCATGGAGCCGCAGAAGCGGCTCGAGTCGCACATTTTCTCGCACCTCGACGAGCTCGAGCGGAACTGCTCGTCCTACAACCCGGCAAACTTCGATCTCGACTTGCCCTACGTCGACTACTCGCAGCCGATCAATATGATTCTCACGCAGGACTGCTCCGGGTTCTCGCTCGGCAGCTTCTTCATTCGCCGGTCCGAATGGAGCGACCTGCTGCTCGACATCATGTGGGACCCGACCTTCTACGAGCAGAAGCACATGGAGTGGATCCACGCCGAGCAGTCCGCCCTAGAGTATATGTACCGAACGCAGGCGTGGGTGCGCTCCAGCGTCGCCTTTGCCGACCAGCGGCTCTTCAACTCGTACCCGCAGGGCGCGTGCGGCGACGCGGCCGGCAGCAAGCGCATTTTCTACCAGCGCCGCGACCGCGACTTCGCCGTGAACCTCGCCGGCTGCGAGTGGGGGCGCGACTGCTGGGCAGAGATTATGGAGTGCAAGCAGGTCTCGCAGGACTTGCACCGCAAGAAGTTCCTTCTTTTCTGAGCGGCTCAGCCGTCGCTCGCGTCCGCAGCCACGCTTTGGAGCCGCCCTCGCAGGGCCGGCCCTGCACGCTCGCAGCACCCCGTCGGGCAGCGGCGGTAGCAAATGAAGTCAGGGCGACGCTCGACGGGGGCAAAGCGCAGTAAGACGGGGCTTTCAAGTTTTGGCAACGTTCGCAAATAATATCAGCTAGTGGTTTGCAAAGGGCACACTAGCCGCGTGCTAATCGGCCTACGAAATAGCTCACGCCGGCTACGGCAATCAGTTTATACACATTTTTAAGTAGTCAAGCGCACTACAGACGGTGGGTTTTTTTTCTTTTTTTTTAGGGCGCGTAGCCGCGCGACTCGCGGATCTGCGCTTTGCTGTCCTCGTTAAGCTCGTCGCGCACAGCAGCGAAAATCCACCCGTTCAGTACCGTGTCGTAGAACAGGAACGCAAACGTGGGCGCCGTGGCCAGAGGCGGCCACTTCAGCAGGTAGCACGCACCTGTGGCGATGAACAGAAACATGAGCCGCACAGGCAGGACCTGCATGAAGTTGCGCAGCACCTGCTCGCCTGTGAGGCGCATGAAGTCGTCAATAGCAAGCATGACAAGCAGGCATGCGAGCAGGCCCTCGCTGCCGCTGCCCGTGGATGCAGATACAGTGGACCCGAGCACAACGACAAAAATGCTCGTGTAGATCTTCTCCGGCGCAAACGCAAGGAAATACGCCACCGTGATGAGCCACGAAATGCGCGTGAACACAAGAGTGTTGGCTGAAATGAGTCCCATGCTGCAAACCTAGGTGTGTACACGGGCCTAATGTCTCGAGTGTCCACAAAAACAGAGGCGTTATGCTTACGCAGGCAGGCCTGGCTACGCACGAACATAGCCTACTACTACGAGGCCTCGTATAAGGCATACCCTGACGCCGCGCATGACGCCCACGGCCCAGCTAGGACGCCCTAAATTGGCTTGCGCGAATTGTTTTGTACGTCTGTGGGTGGCTTTAATGTTTCTACGTACATTCAGTGCCTTGCCTCTCCCCCGTCGCGCGTCGCTCCGCGACTAATTAGCGTCACGTGGCCGGCCACGACGAGGCGAATTCGAACCCTTGTTGTGCAGCAGCAGCGGCAGGAAGTAAACAACGCCATGGCGACCGTGTGGTCTCCAGTCAGTGTTCTCGCGCCTAGAGACACAGTTAGTCAATTGCAATTTGGGACCAATGACCTGCTTGCAGTCGTGTCGTGGGACGGCTCAGTGCGAGTCTCAACACCGAAGGGCGACTGGAGCGCGCAGTGGCAGACGTCGCGGCCCCAATTCGGCATGGCTTGGGACCCCACGCAAGCAAAACTCTACTTTGGGGGCGCCGAGTCCCGCGTGAGTGTTCTAGACTGCGAGGCCGAGCAGCAGTTCGACCTCGCGGCCACGCACTCGGTCGTGACGGCGTTGGCAAGCGCACACAATGCCTTGTTCGTTGGCACAGCGCGCGGGACCACCACTCTCGATCAGCGCATTCCCACTGCCGCTGCTATTTATTTTGATACTGTCGGCGCAATTGACCTTGACGCTGACCCGTGCGGCGCAACATTAATGGTAGTCGCGGGCGCCGACGGGCAATGCCGCTTATGGGACACGCGGAACACGCGCAGGCCAATAGCCTGCCACAATCCATTCCAAACGAGCGCTCCTCTCCTGAAGGTTGCGTTCGCAAAGGACGGGAATGCGTACGCCGTGTCGAATAAGGACTCACACGTAGCTGTGGAGTATGCAAGCACGCCGCAGCGGTCGTTCGTGTTCAAAACCAATCGAGTCATTCCGGAGGTCGGAGCCGCACGCATGTACCCCATTTACGGACTCGACTTCCAGCCAGGCATTCTTACGACAGCCGGAGGCGATAAATCGATCTGCGTCTGGGACATCGAGCACAGAAAGCTGGTGCGGCGCGTCTCGTTTTCCATGCCCTGCACTTCAGTGTCGTACGCGCGCAGTGGGGAGTACTGCGCGGTGGGGTTAAGCAGCGACGAATGGATGTACACGCAGGCAAAGTTCAGCAGCCGCTCACACGCGAAGATCATGTTGAGTAAATTGACTTCCTAAATAAAGCTCCGCAAGCTAGCGGCCGACGTTTATTGCGAAACAAGTGCGACTCTGGCATCGAGGTTAACATACAACTATTAAATACTTAGAGTACAAAACGGCGAGCTCTGGGTGTCTATGTGCTAGACATCGGCAAAGGGATTTGATTATCATCAACTGATATTCATGCTACGTATTAAATGCGAATCGCGCCGACGATAATGGCACGTTCTTGCACTCATCACAGCCCAATTAATAGTTTTACTATGCGGTAAATCTTTGCGAATTCATGCCGTGCAGATTGCCACTCGGAGAACGTGGATCTTGCCGATGATAACTGTAAGTTCCCGCGGTCATCGTAATTTGTTGCGCCGTATGGTTAGATCTCTGTCCCAAATAGGCTTAAGAGCCAACAAAACCTTATTTATAGAACCCGTGGCGCATGACGCGTTCTAGATCAGGTCGGCGATTACGGCGTGCCTCGCGCTGCAACTGCGGGCGCGTTCCGGTAAGCAACGTAACGCTTATCGCAAAGAGTCACGCACGATCTTACGACGAAAAATGCTATCGATATTACTTGTACGAATTTAGGAGCCCGTCGGCCCGTCGGCCGCGCGATCGGTGGTAGTAGGGGGGCGCGTGCGCGGCCGCGCCGAACCCCGATTCAGCAGCGGTCTTCACGGACCCTGGTCGCGCCCTTATCAATGACCGCACACGTGTCGTCGCAGCCCTTACCGCAAATAGCTCATGCGGTATTGCGCAATTTTTGCCATTTAATAAGTGGCGATCACGCCATCTCCCGTTACCTTCAAATTTACTCGCGAAACTCCCACCTGCCAAAATTCACGTATTCAACCAAAGATGACGTCAACATGGGGACCACTGAGCCTGACGAGCAATGCTAACGTCGGGACCCTGAAGAACTCAGTCGATATGTCCGAGTTCTACGACAGCCACGACTCGCTGTCGTTGCTGTCGCATTCCGACGAGGAATTGCAAACGGACGACAGCGAATTCGACACGGAGCCCGCCGACCGGTTCGAGGGCCTTATCGCCGACATCAAGCGCATCATGGGCCCCACGTCCGGTCTAGACACGGAGGACATTGACACGGAGGCGCTGATGCAGCGCATGCGCGACTACATCTCGAACTCGAAGGAGTGGGGCAAGTACGCGTTTGTGGACACGGCGATGAACTACACGCGCAACGGCGTTGACACGATCAACAAGAAGGCGAACCTGCTCGTGCTCGTGTGGACGCCCGGCAAGGGCTCTGCCGTGCACGACCACGCAAACGCGCACTGCATCGTGAAGGTCCTCCAGGGCACGCTGCGCGAGACGCTGTACGACGCGCCGAGCGCGTCGGAACCGCATAAACTGCATGTGTCGCGCGTGAGCGACTACGGCGCGAATGAGGTGTCCTACATGAGTGACACTCTGGGGCTGCATCGCATGGAAAACGTGTCGAGCGTCCCGGCTGTGTCGCTGCATTTGTACACGCCGCCCTACGCAGCCAAGTTTGGCTGCCATGTTTTTGACGAGGCCAGTGGCCAGAGCAAGAAGGTGTCCATGTCGACGTTGTACTCCGACCAGGGAGTCAGGATCGCCGGCAGCGCCGACTCGTGCTGAGCGCGACCCCCCGATTATTTTTATTCTTCTTTGACGACTATACGATGGTGATATATTTATGCAAGTTTACTATACTTTCTGTAAGAGGCGCGCTGCAAAGCGGCTGTGTTTTGTTTTCTCTTTCATATATTTGTACATGTACGCACGCAGCCACGCAATCGCGGCGCCCAAGAATGAAGCCGGCCGCCGCAGGAACGCTAATTCGCACGCTAGGTCGCGTTTAGAGTGGCCCACTCCGTATCAAAGGAATAGAACTGGCTGGTTGTGGGCGCGTGATCACTGACTTGGTATAAGCTGCGAAGCTGCGTCTAAAGCGGCCCTTAAGTGGGGCCGCGAGGACCGCAGAGGTGGGCTCTCAAGTGGGCGGTTCCTGCGGGCGGGTGGAGGGTAACCCCTGCCCACGGACACGCGACTCTCCTGGATCAAACACGTTCGTGACACGTTCTCCACCACACCACCCAAGACCCCCGAATGCCTTTGTCCGACTTCGGCCCGCGCGAGAACCCCGACACTCTTGTTTTGTTCGATGTTGATGGCACGCTTACGCCGGCGCGCCTGAGCGTGACGCCCGAGATGGTGAAGACGCTGAAGGCGCTGCGCAAGAAGGCCGTTATCGGGTTCGTTGGCGGCAGCGACTTCGTGAAACAGGAGGAGCAGCTCGGCTCGACGGTGCTGCAGGACTTCGACTACTGCTTCAGCGAGAATGGGCTGACGGCGTTCCGCCTGGGCCAGCCCATCGAGACGGAGTCTTTCATCACGTTCATTGGCGAGGACCGCTACAACAAGCTCGTGAAGTTTGTGCTGCGGTACCTGGCGGACCTGGACCTGCCGAAGCGACGCGGCACGTTCGTCGAGTTCCGCAAGGGCCTTGTGAACATTTCGCCTGTTGGGCGCAACGCGTCGACGGAGGAGCGCAACGAGTACGAGAAGTTCGACCTCGAGCACAAGATCCGCGAGAAGTTTGTTGAGGCACTGAAGAAGGAGTTCCCGGACGTCGCGCTGACGTACTCGATTGGCGGACAGATCTCGTTCGATGTGTTCCCGACGGGCTGGGACAAGACGTACGCGCTGCGCCACGTCGAGAAGGAGGGCTTCAAGACGATCCACTTCTTCGGCGACAAGGCGTTCGCCGGCGGCAATGACTGGGAGATCTACAACGACCCGCGCACGACGGGCCACGCCGTGAAGAACCCAAGCGACACAATCCGCATTCTGAACGAGCTCTTCGACCTCAACGCCTAATAGCTCTCTAATCATCATGTAAGAAGCCTCACATACGCGAGCACCAGGGCAAACGTACCCGTGCATACGCCAATGAGCCACTGCAAAACCTGGACCTTCGTGCCCTCGATCTGCGTCTTGAAGTTCGAGAGCTCTTGGTCGATGCGCGCGTTCAGCTCCTGCAGCTTCAGCTCGTGCCCGGCCGACTCCTCGCGCGCACGGCCCTTTTCGAGGTTCAGGTCGAGGCGCACGTTTGCGCGCGCCTTCGCAACCGTTTCCTTGAACTGCTGCCGCGTCTTCTCGACGTCCGTTTTAAGGCGCTCGTGCTCGTCGTTGATGCGCCCGAAGTCCGCCTTGTCCAGATTCTGTAGCTCAGACTTCAGCTTCGTGAAGTCCACCTTCTGCTGGTACACGCGCTTGCTGAATTCGGACCGCGACACCTGGTCCGCGCTCAGCATGTCGACCGTCTCGGATAGCACTGAGTTTAACGACCGCAGCACGGCGTCTGCCTGCGTCGGGCTCAAACCCTCCTTCTCGAGCTGCACGGCAAACTTGCGCGTGTCGAAGTGGTGCGCGCGCGCAAATGGCGCCGCCGGCAGCCGCCGCGCAATCGTATTTAATCGCCCCGGCACAAAGGCCCTGCTCAGGCTCTGCATCCCCAGTCGCTGCATTTTCGAATTCGCCCGCCGCTGTGCCGTGTGTTCGTGCGTGCGTGCGTAGATGGTCAGCGCGGAGCCGGTACGGTTATGGGCCAGCCGTTTAACGTGCGCGAGCGTGGGCAACTGCTGGTTTGGTTCCCTCTTCCCACCCGCCGAGCAGCCGCAGGGCGACTGCTCCTGCAGGGCCGTCGGGGCACCCGTATCCCGGCGCCCTGCGTCGTAGTAGGCGTATGGAGTATCCTTTTGCAATAATGAGGTGCGCGCGCTGCCGCCGCCCGCGTCCACAACCTTTTAGACGCGGCAGCAGGTGGGCATGTTCAGGCTGGCGCAACCGCAATTGAAGAGGCTCGGCCTTGTTCTAGGGGCGTCCGCTGTCGGGCTGGTGGCGAGCTCTGCCGCGGCTGATAGCCCCGTCCCGGCTGATGCGGACCGGCCACAGCGCGGTGTTTACTTGTGGGGGGACAACAGTAAGGGCCTCATTGCGAATGCGGGGCCCATTGTGCGCACACCGACTCGCGTGCCGTACTTCGACAATCAGGCGCTGCGTGCGCTGGCCGTGGCGCCCGAGTACGCGGCGGCCGCGCTCGCGAACGGCGACGTCGTGCAGTGGACAACGCCCTCGAGTCAGAGCGTTGTGCTGAAGGGCAAGAACATCACGCAGCTGTTCATGACGCCGTCGTCGCACTACATTGTTGCGTTGGGCAAGGACGGCAAGATCTGGAGCTGGAACGGCGCCGGCGGCGCTGGGCCGCGCGCGGCGTTGCAAGTGGACGCAAAGCTCGGCTGGTTCGAGCGGGTTGTGGACGTGCGCTGCGGCGTGGACCATGTCGTTGCGCTCACGAACCGCGGCCGCGCGCTGACGGGGTTCCTGCGCGCGGACGCCGAGCACCATGGGCAGCTCGGCATTGCTGCATTCCCCCACTTCGAGCCCGCGCCCGCGCCGGGTGTGTTGCACCAGGTAAAGCTGCTCGATGCACCCGTATCGCAGATCGCGTGCGGCAGCTACCACACGCTGTTCCTCACGACGCGCAACGAGCTGTGGGGAGCCGGCTCGAACAAGTTCGGCCAGCTCATGCTGCCCTACACTTATAAAACAATGAAGAGCAGTGTGCCCGTGAAGATGCAGGACCGCGTTAGCGAGGCCGCTGCGGGCGCTTTCCTCACCTATTTCCGGCAAGCGGATGGGAGCTGGTTTGCGGCCGGTGACGGCGAGTTTGGCCAGTTCGGCACGGGCTCGTTCGCGCAGTGCCAAAATGCGCCGCTGCGTATTGGGCTGCTCGACAACCTGCGCGAGTTCAACGAGGCCCTCGGGCGCGTTGTGCCCGTGAGTGTGAAGAAATGGGCCATTGGCAGTACGTACACGTTTGCGCAGCTCGACAACCCCGGCGGCGACTGGCTCCTGTGGGGCTCGAGCGAGCTCGGACAGCTCGGGCACAATAAGCTCTCGAAGGTCGTGAAGCCCGTGCCCGTGGCAAAGGTCATGGTCGACTACCACGCGCTCGGGGCGACGGCGTTTGTTGCTGGCGACAAGATCAGCGGCTGCTTTGCCGAGAGCCAATGAGTCGTGCGCGAGTCGTGCGCGAGTCGTGCGCGAGTCGTGCGCGGTGATTGCTGGCGAATAGAGTATCCTTAACTTGCCCTCAAAACAAGGTTTCTAATGGATTTGGCCGCGCGCAGCAGACCTAGCCTGGGGCAAGACGTCGTCGTAGGGGCCAGACCAGGCCTGGGCAGTAACTCCCTTGTAAATATTCATATTTTACTAGCCCGTGTAATTAAGGAATCATTGTTGGACACTATTAGACGACGTGTTTGAGCGCTGCGAAAGCCAAGTGCAAGTCCCAAGCGGCATCCTATTATCACCTTAGTGTGGAGCTTAATTAGAGGTCGCATTAGGGAGGTGTACATGCATAACATTTGGGACTCAATGACACGACAACTAGCCTCACTCAAACAAGAAACAGCAGCGTCAAATGCGGAACTCTATTGGGCGGCGTCTCGGTCCTGACTTTGTCCTCATAGCCACAGGTTGGCCGCTGCACAGGTCCCTCGAATAACAGTCCCGCGGACCACTCTACACACAGAGACCCCTTACCCAGGCACACACATATTGTTGGCGAGCGTCGACCGATCCCAGCACCTCCTTCCCCCGAACCAGAATAGACTAGCGCAGGTGTGGGAGGGCGCGTCATGTCTTCGCTCTACAACAACGCGGTCAAGCAGTCCAAGATATTGCATGACTTCCTGGCCGAATTGCGCACGTCGCCCGAGGACGCGCCCAGCCGTCTCACGGGACAGGTCTCGACGGCCATCACGTCATTCCAGCGCGCCATAGACAGCTACTCAGCAGCGGCAAACAATGAGATCGTACCAGAGAAGAAGCAGCAGGCGCAGGACCGCGTCCTCGCGTTCCGTGAGGAGCTCGTGAAGGCGCGCGACGAGCTGCGCTCGCTGAAGGCGCGCCGCGAGGAGAGCATTGCCGCGCAGCAGCGCAACCAGCTGTTCCACCGCCCGCAGCACCAGTCCGACGCGTACGCGCAGTCCGAGAACCCATTTGCAGCCGCACCTGCTGCGGGCATCGACCGCAGCGCAGGCATGGCCCGCGAGGGCGACGTCATCCAGCGCGCCGGGCAGCAGCTCGACGAGTTCATCGAGATGAGCCGAAACGCATTGAGCGACCTTGGCGAGCAGAACGAGCTCCTCCGCAAAACGGGCCAGTCCATGCGCAAAGTGGCCAACACACTGGGCATCTCAAACGAGACGATCAGAAAGGTCGAGCGCCGCGCCAAGGAGGACAAGCTCGTGTTCTACGGCGGCGCCATCACCATGCTCGTGGCCTTTTATTTTATTGTAAGGCTCCTGCGATGAGCTTTGCCCGCACGAGCTTTGCCCGGCACAAGATCTACCCGCATCGGCCTCGCTGCGTGCTGTCGCCGCAAATCTGTAATTTCGCGCCCTAAGTGGCTCTAATACGGCGCTAGCTGCTGCGGGCAAAGCAGCGCCGCTAGATCGCCCTGGTACTCCTTTCGCTGCGGCTGCTGCGTTGTGCAGCGAACTGCCCGGACACAGAGCTCATAATATATCCATCAAACTCTCAAATTAAACCTAACAGGCCACAGCCCCCTCCCCGGGCCCGTTCCCGGGCCTCGCAGCTAGCTTTGCTGAGTCGTTAGAGGGCCGTGCCGTAGGCCGCGCAGAGGCCCGTGCTGCCTACGCTCACCAGCGCACTCTACACTCCTGAACTGCTCCAGAACTACCGCGCCCAAAGCCCTCTCAAGCTGCCGCGAATAAGCTGCGGCCAGTCGCGTTTGTACCGGTTTCACTTCGACGCGTCTGCGCCAACGCCTACGCGAACCGCAGGACGCGTCGCGACAGGAAAATATTATTTTAGCGTTGCGAGGCCCACGCGACGCAGGCGCTGCCGCGATGCAGACGCTGCCGCGCTGATCTGCGCCGCTGTCTCACTACGGACGCGCCGCCACGCGTCCGATGCGCGGCGAGCCGCATTAGGGCGATGCGAGTAAACGAGATTGCGTTCTGTGCCACTGGAATGTTTATTGATCATGCGTCGTGCCGAACCCTTGATCTGCAGGGCCCCGGCACAACAGTGGCACCGATATGAGCGATAATCGCGGATAAATAGTTAATCCACACAGTGGCGCTACGTACTCTTCGCACTAAATAATAGGATTACGCCGCTAGGCCGCTCACTTGCGCGCGCGCGTCACGCGCGACCCCTGGGGCGCGCTCAGTCATACATGCCTCACGCAGTTTACAAAACAATGGGACTTCTCTAACCGGAAGCCCAACAACAAAAGTCACGCCATACGCTCTACAAAGGGCGTGGCAGGCGCTGGCCGAGTCAGATAGCAGCAGACCGGGCAGTCTGAGACCGCTGAGCGTAGCCCATCATCCCCTCGAGTAATGCGCTTAATCGCTCGTGGCCAGCAATCGTCTCAAAGCAGCGCCTCATCCGAGCCCCCGTCCGAGCACCCCCGTCCGAGCGCGCGACCTGCCACCTCAAGTTATAGATGGTACAGCCACTGGTCGTAGCGCATCGAGTTGGCTGGCTATCCGTATCCGGGTTTGGGTGCTGTATGGGCGCCCGGGTTTTGGGCTGGCTTCGAGCACGAGGTAGGGGTTAAGCGACTAAGATGCACATTATCTGCATGCCAAATATCGTGGTTACGCCGCCCGGCAAGTAATGGAGCGGGGTGAAAATTTCGAGAATTCACGCAGAATGCCCGATGCTTTCCGCAAATCATGACAATTCCGCCGACGCGGCGCCGTACAATGCCCGGTTCGAACTGTTAAACCGGAACGATTAAGCGTCATTAGGCCGCTAGCTGGGACCGAGCGTGCCAAACGTGACGGCGCGCCCCGCTCTGCAGATCTCGATGACAAACAGGAGACCCGGCAAAGTTAACCTACCCTAACATCTCCTGTATTTGGGAAACCCCTCCATCCCGTTTTTTCGCTCCCACCTTTAAAAACACCCGATCGTTCACGGCCCCCAAGTTCTCAGCGCGGTTGCGAGTCTTTCCTTTATACCCACCCACCACAGTCTTTCATTTTTTCCAACTATGCACTTTAGTACTTCCGCTATTGCGCTGGGTCTGTTGGCGTCCGCTGCTGTCGCTCAGCCCATCAACCACCACGCTCACCGCCGTGAGGCCGAGCCCGTCGAGGCCTTCGTCACCGTCTACGAGACGCACTACGTGACGGCCGGCCAGACCGTGCCTTCGGTCGAGACCGCCACACAGGTCGCGAACCAGGACAACGCCGCGGCCGCGGCCACGCCCGTCGTCACGTCGACGACGGCCGCCGCGCCGCAGGCGCCGTCCTCCACGTCCGAGGCGTCCTCCTCGGCCCCGGCCCCGGCCTCGTCGAGCGTGGAGGCTTCCTCCACTTCGTCGTCGGCCCCCGCCGAGACGAGCTCTGCGCCCACGGCGTCGAGCAGCGTGTCTGCCGGCAGCGCCGGCGCCGTCGGCATCACCTACTCCCCTTACACGGACAACGGTGGTTGCAAGACGAGCGACGAGGTTGCTGAGGACCTGAAGAAGATCTCGGACTACTCGGTCATCCGTCTCTACGGCACGGACTGCAACCAGGTCGCGAACGTCTACAACGCGAAGGGCGACAACCAGAAGCTGTTCGTGGGCGTGTTCGACATCGGCAACATCCAGAGCTCGTGCCAGGCCATCCACGACGGTATCAACGGCGACTGGGACTCCGTGCACACGGTGAACATCGGTAACGAGCTTGTGAACGACGGCGAGGCTACGGTCGACCAGGTTGCCGGCTACGTCCAGCAGGGCCGCAGCGCCCTGAAGTCGCTCGGCTACAACGGCCCCGTTGTTGCTGTCGACACGTTCATCGCCACGATCAACAACCCTGGCCTGTGCAAGCTCAGCGACTACATTGCCGTGAACGCGCACGCGTTCTTCGACGGTGGCGTCACCTCTGACCAGGCCGGCAGCTGGGTGCAGCAGCAGATCGAGCGCGTCTGGGGCGCCTGCGGCGGCTCGAAGCCCGTGACGATCGTCGAGACCGGCTGGCCCAGCAAGGGCGACTCGAACGGCAAGGCCAACGCCTCGCCGTCGGACCAGTCCGCGGCCATCGACTCGATCAAGAACAGCGTCGGCAACGACGCTTACCTGTTCACGGCCTTCAACGACCTCTGGAAGCAGCCCGGCTACCTCAACGTCGAGCAGTACTGGGGTATCTACGGCGACGCCTCGGCCTAAGCAGCGACTTAGCCCCCTTTTTTATACTCACGATCTTTACATATCCGAAAATAGTTCTACTTTCAACTTAAATTAACGCCTTCCAATAACGTTCAGCGCCCGCGGCGCTGGCAGTGCCTGTGCCTGCATCGCTCGCCGCGTCAAGGTTAGGCCGGAGCTAAGCTTAGAGCCTAGCTTAGAGCCTAGCTTGGAGCCGGCCGGCCTGGCACGGCCGACGGCGACGAGCTCGCTGCTGAAGCGCGCGCCAGGGTTAGGGGTAATTTATGTGATGTCTGCGGCTGCGCACTACGCGTCGGTTGGCGACTAACTTCACTAAACACGACCCGAATTCCGACACATGGGCGATTCACTGGTGGACAATCTTAGCCTCGAGGCCCAGGCCCAGGAGTGGGGTGAGAAGTGCGCCAGCTACGCTAGTGAACACGGCGCAGAGAGCCCGGAGCTGCTCTTCGAATACGGCAAGGCCATCTTCGCCGTGGCGAAGCGCAGCGCTAGCCTCGTCGACACACAGAAGGTCGAGGAGAAGCAGCTGCCTTTGGAGAATCCAAAGGTCAAGCTCGCTGCTGACGAGAGCGACGTGGAGGACGACAAGAAGTCACCGAGCCCCAGCCAGGGCGTAGACGGCCAGGCTGACGAGAGCGAAGAGCCGGACGCCGAGAACAGCGGTGAGGGCGAGGACGAGGACGAGGACGAGCCTGAGGACGACTTTGAGTTTGCCTTTCAAATTATCGACTCGTGCCGCGTGCTCTACGAGAAGCAGGAGCAGACGCGTGACGTAAAGGCGAAGCTTGCCAAGACACACGAGCTGTTGGGGGACATCGCCATTGAGGACGATAACTCACCGCAGGCCGTTGAGGACTACACGGCAGCAGCGGCACTGAAGCGCGAGCTGTTTGGCGCCGACTCGGGCGAGTACTCTGAGACCGAGTTCATGCTGTCCATCGCCTACGACACGATTGGGGAGCCCGAGAAGTCTCTCGAGCACTTGAAGTTGGCCGCAGGGGCGGCGTGGGCCGCTAAACTGGACGCGGCCACAGATCTTGAACAACGCGTAACTGATCTGGAGCAGGAGCTAAGGATTGCCGCTAAAATCGGCGACAAAAACGCGAAAGCTGCAGAGAAGGCCACAAAGGAAAGCATATCTGGCCGCACGGCCATCCAAAGTGCCGTGCAAGGACTCGTCTCGGGTGCAAACGATATTTCACAGCTCGCGCGCAAACGGAAGCGCCCTGATTCGAAGACCCCAGAGCCCGATGCTCCAAAGCCGCCTAAAAAGTGAAATAAGCGGGACCGCACTAACTACTAGACTCACTTTAATTTATGGCTCGTTTATGTACTTTTGGACCCCTTAATGAATGACGCGGATACAAGCAAAAAAATGAATGCTCAGAGCCTTGATGGAACCTCCCCCACCCCCTGATTCTATTCTTTGTTTGACCAAGACCTCCATGGCAGAGTTCACGGGGAAGATCGTGATGGCTGGACGAATTGGGCAATAACAAGCGCAGCGGTGGCTGCTGTGGTGTGTGATTTCAGATATGAACAAAGCCCACAGCACCGACAAATCGCTTTTACTTTGCGCCCTTACTGATTGTATGATACTTATTTCTGATACGTTGCATACTATCAAAAACGTACACCCTAAAGATGTCAATTCCGTGCTTCCGGATGCCAAGAAATGGCGCGATAAGGGCCCTCCGCATGGCGCTGGCCCGCGTCGGAGTTTGCCCTACCCTGCGTCAGCACCTGTGTGTGACGTGTGTGCTCGCATCGTGACGGGTGCACTCGCGCCGTGCGTGATATCCCTATATAAAGCCTCCATAATTGAGTTTCAGGATACTATAGACATGTCTTGTAGTTACATGAGTGATAACGGAATCCCGAGTTTGTGTGCAGTTGGATACGTCCAAGTCTTGCTCGCTGGTTTCGCGCTTCCATTTGCACTATATCGCATCTGGAAGTATCGATCTTCGACCAAGCGGGACGCATTTTTATCTGTATTTGCGGCAACATGCCGAAAACTCGCATTCTGTACTTCCGCGAGCTTTACTGTCCTGAGCGCTTCTCAGCCATCAGCTACTGGGGTCCTGTTCACGGCTGCCGCCCTGACAATTACCATTTTACATTATACAGAACTAAGCTTAGTGCCTCGTAGCGTAGCGTCAACTGAATTGCTGCTGTGGTGGGTTTCCGAGACCGTCGTTTGCGTGTCGCGACTCGCAGCTCAGCCAGTACTTTTGAATGCCGCGCTGAGTGTGCTCGCTAGTTCGACCTGGCTTCTTGAGACCTACAGCTCTCCTTGGGACCCCCAAGGGTTCGAGGATGCCTCTATCTTTGGCCAGATCAACATGTCATTCATGCGCAAAATGATCGAAACTGCGCAGGAAAGAATAATCTCGTCGGACGACTTCGCCGGATGCCCACAGGGAACTAGTATGCATCTTGCATACGCGTCTTTCGAGAAAAAGTTCAACAGCTATCCACAGAGTAGCAAGTACCGACTCATTCGCAGTTTGTTGGCCTTCCGTAAATCGCGCATTCTGCTCATGCTCGCTTTCGATGTCCTTGGCGATGCCGTGTCGTACTCCCAGCCATTGCTGCTCTCATGGTTTCTCAAGAGTCTGCAGATTGGGAAAGATACACTCTCCATTAGATACGAGTCCGTATACCTTGCCTTTGCGGTTGCCTGTGCACTCGTCCTCTCCAATGCGTTCGACGGCCTGCGGCAGAACATCGTTAGCGAAGTTTACATTGACTTCCGTACTTCCCTCATGGATGCGATCTACCGCAAGGCACTGACGTTGACTAGTGACTCACGAAATGAGTATGATACCTCCAAGATCATGAATTTGATCAATGTTGACACTGAGTCGCTTGAGATGGTGTTTGCCCAGGCCGCTACCATCTTCTCGGCACCAATCGGGTTGATTTACTGCAGTGTCCAACTCTACATGTTCATGGGGAAGGCCACTCTAGCTGCGATTCCCTTCTACGCTCTTTACCTGCCATTTACCTCGTGGTCAACAAGGAAGATGTTGCGTACTTTCCCAGCAACTATGGCGGCTAGGGACGCGAGGGGTAAATCAACTATCAGCGTCATGCGCAACATAAAGTCACTCAAGCTGTATGCTTGGGAAGAGCCGTACGAAAAAGTAGTGTTTGAAGACCGCGAAAAAGAGCTTAGCATTAGGCGCAATTTTCTCAAGCTTCGCGTGGCACTGCGCGCAGTATCAGGCCAGTTGGACAACGTTGTGTTGGCTACAGTGTTCCTAGCATTCCTCTACTTTTCAAGCACGCCACTCACTTCAGAAATCGTCTTTCCGGCCCTGGCTTTGATCAAGCTCGTTTCTGGACCACTCTTCACGATTCCCACCACGATCTCAGAACTGGGAAGCGCTGTAACATCTCAAACCCGAATCCTGCAGTTTCTCGAGCAGCCGGAAGAGAAGTTCGAAAATTATTACCGGAAGCCCGCCGTGGGGCAAGACGACTTCGACTCCCCGGCCGTTGAGCTTGAAAACGCTCAAATAGCATGGGGAAACGATAATGGTGCGCCAATTGCCGTCATGCCGCTAAATCTGCAACTGCGCAGGGGTGACCTGTGCTGTGTACTGGGGAAGGTTGGAACCGGAAAGTCGGCGCTATTGAGAGCGCTGTGCGGACAGCTTAATATTACAAGTGGGTCTATCACAGTGAAGGGCTCTTTGGCCTATGCAAGCCAAGAACCTTGGCTGCAGTATAAAAGCATACGCGACAACATCTTGTTTGGACTGGAGTACGACGAAGAGTTCTACAAAGCAACCATCGAAAGCTGTGACCTGGAAAGTGATACTGCATTGTTCCCAGAGGGTGACCTCACAGAAATTGGCGAAAAGGGCATCAGCTTGAGTGGCGGGCAAAAGGCTCGCGTTTCCCTGGCAAGAGCAATTTATAGCCGCGCAGACGTTTACGTCCTGGATGACGTTTTATCGGCAGTAGACCAGCACGTTTCGAACAAGTTGCTCAAAAATCTGTTTGCTAGTGATGGTCTATTGGGGTCAAAGGTGGTTATTCTCGCCACACATACGGCAAAGTCACTAAAGATGGCCAGTAAACTAGTTTGCATGGCTCGAGGTGGGGAAGTCATTTATAATGGCGCTTCTACCAACGCCGGAGCGGCTGACCTCTTGAGTGTAACAGGCGAGGACTTCACACTTACTGACATTGCTACCGTGCTTCCGAAGGATGGATTCGATCGACATGAGGAAGTGAAAAAACTAAACGCCCGAAACCGAGCGGTGATGGCCAGTAGTCTTGATCCAGAGAATGCGAATGCAACGTTCTCGCCACAAAGCTTTACTAGAGATGAAATGCTCCCAGATGTTCCCATATGGGGAACATACAAACGATATTTGAAGACTGCTGGTCGGATCACTATTCCAACCGTAGCAATTGCTGTTGCAGGAGTATTGAGTTCATGTCTGATTACCCTTTGGCTCACTGTGTGGTCTGGCAAGGGCCTTTCCGGAATAAAGGAATCTCGGTTTTACATTAATGTGTTCCTGGCCCTCATGGTACTGAACCTGGTCGCAGATTGTGGTGGGTATTATGCCTTTTTGGGCCTTTTGGCTCTACGAGTGTCTAAAAGGCTACATGACATGATGCTTGACAGTGTAGTACACGCGCCGATGTCGTTCTTTGAGCGAACTCCACTCGGCACTATCATGAGCCGTTTCACTGGAGACGTTGCCTCACTCGATCAAACAATGCCCCTCACCATGTATGCTTTTCTGTACATGGTTTTGGACACTACCTTGAACCTTGGCATTTCTGTTATTGGCTCCCCTTTACTTGTCGTGATTTTAGTACCTTTGTTCTTCAAGTACAACGGATACAGGAAGGCATTCGTGCCAGCTTCGCGGCAGGTGCAAAAACTGATGAGAGCGTCTAATGGACCCCTTCTCAGTCACATTGAGGAGAGTACGCGCGGAGTAAGTCTCATAACGGCATTTGATATGAGAGCTCAGTTTATCAAGGGGTTTGAAAGCCGTGGCAACTATTGGGCCTACACAAGCTTCCTACGATATGCACTCCGACGGTGGATGAACACGCGCGTGACGCTAATGTCTGCCTCTGTCGTCGCATTGGCTATGCTGTCCGTCGTCTTCCTGGTGCGGTTTGCCAATATTCCCGTAAGTGTCGCCGGAATTGTGCTCTACGGCATTCGTACCGCCCATTCGAGGCTATCGCGGATAATTGAATCCTGGACACAGGTCGAAGTGACCGTAGTCGGAGTCGAGCGCGTATTTGATTACATCGACCTTCAGCGTGAGGCGCCCTATCATATAGGCCCACTTGAGGGCGCTGCACTCCAAAAGAATTGGCCGTCTCATGGTGTCATCGAGTTTCGCGAATACAGTACCAAGTACAGACCTGAACTAGAGGATTCACTCCATAACATTGACCTTAGTGTTCTGGAAAGAGAAAAAATCGGTGTAGTTGGCCGCACAGGGGCGGGAAAAAGCTCACTAACGCTGGCAATTTTTCGAATCCTCGAAGCCAGTTCAGGGAAGATTCGCATCGATGGCGTTAACACGTCTAAATTAGGTCTTTTTGACCTTCGCAGTCGGTTATCAATCATTCCCCAAGAGGCGCAGATTTTCAAGGGGACTCTACGGCAAAACTTGGATCCGCTGAACACTTCCGACGACACCAAACTCTGGCGCATTCTTGAGTTGTGCCATTTGAAAGACCATTTCGAGGCCGGCTTAGACACAGAGATTACGGAAGGCGGAGAGAACATTAGCCGCGGACAGGCACAGCTCATTTGTTTAGGAAGAGCACTGAGTCGATCAACCAAAATCCTGGTCTTGGATGAGGCAACTGCATCTGTCGATACAAATACGGACAGTTTTGTACAGTCGATGATTCGGCGTGAATTCAAGGATCGTACCATTATCACAATAGCACATCGCCTTGACACTGTCATAGACTCGGACAAGATTCTAGTCCTGGACAAGGGACGAGTTGTGGAGTTCGGTTCCCCACAGGAGCTTCTGGAGCAAAGAGGAGCATTTTACGAGCTGCGTAACTCTAAGCAGTAGGTTCCCATTCTACTAGCCAATAGTTTGGATCGCGAGAAAAATCATGCTCAAGCCACTCGTCGTAGTTCAGAGCTAACTCTCATAGCGCTAAATACCCGTATCGATATTTTTATCAGTTTTCCTCTGCTTAGCGACGCAACTAACAATTACAGGGTAGTCATGAAGGAATTATCGTGATATCAGCAAGTATATAAGCTCTCCACTATAGGGTGCACTAATTTGAACGGCCCTTTGAGCTTTTGGATATTCTCAGTGCTCCGTGATTGAATTTGCTAAGCCGCCTTCTCATTGACCAAGCTATTCACCAAAATGGCCTATCTTAGTCGCCAGTTGTCGGACTACGATCGCTATTTTCGCATGATATGGCATGCGGTCAAGTAGAGAGCAAACACTGAGAGGTAACAAGTAGGGCCTCAGCAGGGCTTTAGCAGGTAGACAGACATGGAAGATCATTTCATCGCACTGCATCTGGTGCTCTCTGTGAGAGTTAGTCCGCTCAACTTATGATAGGAAGCGTATATTATAGTCTCACTTCCGATCCACGGGTTGTTATCAGGGAACTCAGTGCATCATGATCGGCAGGTTCAGTTCGTACAACACATTAGCGATTCATCATCTGCCGAGATCCCGTACCCTAGCACATCATATCTACCCTACCCTTGCTTATCATGCGGTAAGCCACCATTAGATTAAAGCCGTGCCAAATTAGCCTCTGTCTGTGACATGGACCGAGAAGAATGGCCTGCGAGTATCTGAGCGAGTCTGGCATCCCAAATGTATGCTTTCTTCAGCTAGTTGAAGCGACGGTGGTCGGCGCAGCTCTGCCTTTCGTTGTTTACCGCATATGGCGATACCGGAAGTCGAACAAGCGAGACGCGTCGCTCACAATTTTCGCGGAAACGTGCCGCAAGCTCGCTTTCTACAGCTCCGCCATATTCGCCGCCGTAAGCGCGTCACAGCTTACGATCGCGGAGATCCCTCTTACCACTATGGCCCTCGCGGCTACCCTGCTGCACTACTCAGAGCTGCGCGTCCAGCCTCAGCTTGTTGCATCTACCGAGCTACTACTGTTTTGGGTTGCTCAAACAGCTATATCGGTCTCGCGGTTTGCCGCTCAACCATCATCTTTACGCATCGCCGCACTCAGCGCCCTAGCAGCGCTGACTTGGGGATTCGAGACCTACAGTTCTCCATGGGATCCCGAGGGGTTTGAAGAGGCGTCGGTTTTCGGGCGCATCAACATGTCGTTTATGAACAATATGATCAAGGCTGCGCAGGAGAGGATCATTACAGCTGAGGACTTCGCTGGCCGCCCTGAAGGAATTGGTATGGAAACCGCGTACGCGCAATTCCAGCAAAAGTTCGGGCAGTTTCAGAGCGGCACTAATTATCGGGTCATTTGGACCCTCATGACGTTCTACAAGGGGCGGCTCGTTCTTCTATTCGTTCTCGGCATTATTGTCGACCTCGTGTCCTACTCTCAGCCTTTACTACTCTCGTGGTTCCTGAAAAGCCTACATACCGCGCGGGATGCTGGAACCATTAGATACGAATCCATGTACTTCGCCTTTGGCATCGGATTCGCACAACTTGTTGCCAATGCAATCAATGCTCTCCGCCAGAACAACTCTAACGCAATGTACTTGGACACGCGTACCGCCCTCATGGAAGCCATATATCGCAAGGCGCTGAATATCACTAGTGATGTGAGGTATGAATACGACAGCGCCAAGATCATGAACTTGCTCAATGTGGACACAACAATGGTCCAGATGGCCTATTCTCAGCTGACTGTTCTTGTCTCGGCACCTATTGGCCTGATTCTATGCACTGCACAGCTCTATATGTTTTTGGGCAATGCCACTCTGGCTGCTGTTCCATTATACCTTCTCTACTTGCCCTACAGCTCGTGGGCGACCAAAAAGCAGCTGCGCCGGTTTCCGGAGTCTATGGCAGCCAAGGACGCGAGAGCCAAGTCAACGCTCAGCGTTATGCGCAACATGAAGTCGCTCAAGCTATATGCTTGGGAAGAGCCGTACGAATCTCGGGTGTTCGAAGACCGCAAAAAGGAGCTCAACGTACAGCGCAAATTCCTGAAGCTGCGTGTAGCATTTCGTGAAATCACTGGTCAGCTAGACAATCTTGTCGTGACTGCCGTATTTCTTGCCTTTTTGTACTTGTCGAGTAGTCCGCTGACCCCGGAAATAGTGTTTCCAGCACTGTCGATGATCTCTTTGGTATCCGAGCCCTTGTTCACTTTGCCAAGCGCAATATCAGAGCTCGGAGGTGCCTTCACATCTCAGAAGCGCATCCTGCAATTCCTTGAACAACCTGAAGAGAAATTTGAGAACTATTATCGCAAGCCGGGCATTCCAGCTGACGACTTTGAAACACCAATGGTTGAGCTTGATAACTCCAAAATAACATGGGAGAAGACTGATAATTCACCAGTGGCAGTGTTGCCGCTGAGTTTACAACTACGCCGTGGTGATCTCTGCTGTGTACTCGGAAAAGTCGGTACCGGAAAGTCCGCGCTACTGAAGGCTCTGTGCTCGCAGTTGTTTGTCAAACAAGGCTCTATTACAATCAAAGGCGCCCTGGCATATGCAAGTCAAGAGCCATGGCTTCAGTACCGAAGCCTTCGTGATAACGTCCTATTTGGACTGGAATACGACCAAGAGTTCTACGACGCGACCATCAAAGCCTGTGATTTGAACAGCGATATTGCACTATTTCCGGAGGGAGACCTCACTGAGATTGGTGAAAAGGGGATCAGCTTAAGTGGTGGACAAAAGGCGCGCGTTTCACTGGCACGGGCAGTTTATAGTCGCGCAGATATTTACGTCCTGGATGACGTTTTATCCGCGGTAGACCAACACGTCTCAAACAAGCTGCTGAAAAACCTTTTCGCTAGCGATGGCTTGCTGGGCTCTAAAGTCGTGATTCTCGCTACTCACACTGCCAAGTCACTGAAAATAGCTAGCCATCTGATATGCATGACTCGTGGAGGCAAAATAGTCTTCAACGGCTCACCCGTCGACGCTGGGGCAGATGACCTCGTGAGCGCTACTGGAGAAAGCTTGAGTGCGTCTACAGTTAGGGATCTGCTCCCCCATAAAGACTACAACCGACGTAAGGAAGTGATGGCTCAAGGCTTATCGATAAAGGCGAAGGGGACCGTGGACTTAGAAAACGCAAATGCTAAGTTTGTGCCCCAGCAGTTCACAAAAAACGAGATGCTCCCCGATGTCCCTATCTTGGGAGTCTACAAGCGTTATCTGACAACAGCAGGTAGCTACGTCACGACATGCACTCTAGTTCTATTGGGCGCTGCCGTTGTTTCCGCAAGTCTGATCACGGTCTGGCTCACTGTGTGGTCGCACAAGGGCCTCTCCGGACTCCGCGACTCCCAGGGATACGTAAAGGTATTCCTTGTCATTGTGTTGTCTAATGCTCTGTTGAGCAGCGTATCGTACTATAGTTTCTTCGGAACAATGGCCTTACGAGTGTCTCAAAGACTTCATGACAAGATGGTCGATAACGTCGTGCATACGCCGATGTCGTTTTTTGAGCGAACCCCACTAGGCGCTATCATGAGCCGCTTTACGGGCGACATTTCATCACTTGACGAATCACTGCCGCGAACTATGTTTTTCTTCTTGAACATGCTCTTGACTACGGGTGTGAACCTTACGATTGCTGTGTTTGGTTCCCCTATCATTGTCATCATACTTTTGCCTATGTTCTTCAAGTACAATGTGTTTAGGAAGGCATTCGTGCCAGCATCAAGGCAGCTTCAAAAGCTGATTAGTGCATCTCAGGGACCGCTACTCAGCCACATTGAGGAAAGTGTTCGCGGTGTAATAACTCTTACGGCGTTTGATGCGAAGGATCAATTTATCAAAGGATTTGAGCAGCGCGGAAACTATTGGGCCCATGCGAGCTTTCTGCGCTTCTCACTGCGGCGGTGGCTAAACACACGCATAGCACTCATGACTGCGACTGTTGTAACTATGAGCATGCTCTCAGTTGTCGGTCTTGTCAGGTTTACGCACCTTCCAGTTAGCGTAGCCGGCATTGTACTTCACGGCGTGCGTGTTGCTGGCTCGCGCCTATCAAGGATCATAGAGCTTTGGACTCAAATTGAGGTCAGTGTCGTCGGTGTTGAGCGTGTGTTCGACTACATAGACCTTCCGAATGAGGCACCTTATCATTTGGATCCGTTGAAGGCGCCTGAACTGAAAACAAACTGGCCTACTAATGGTGTGGTTCAGTTCAGTGATTACAGCACCAAGTACAGACCTGAATTGGAGGACGTCCTTCATAAAATCGACCTCAAAATTCTTGAAAAAGAGAAAATCGGCGTCGTTGGACGTACTGGGGCGGGTAAGAGCACGCTCACAATGGCGCTTTTCCGCATCCTTGAAGCTGTCTCTGGGAACATAGTGATCGACGACGTGACAACTTCGAAGCTGGGTCTGTTCGACCTTCGCAGCAGGCTGTCAATTATTCCCCAAGAAGCCCAAATATTCAAGGGGACGCTGCGGCAAAACTTGGATCCCCTGAACACATCTGATGACGCGAAGCTGTGGCAAGTTCTTGAACTATGCCATTTGAAGGGTCATTTCAAGTCTGGACTAGATACAGACATTTCAGAAGGCGGCGAAAACATCAGCCGCGGGCAAGCACAGCTGATTTGTTTAGGAAGAGCGCTGATTCGGCCAACTAAGATTCTGGTTCTAGACGAAGCAACTGCTTCCGTAGATACGAACACGGACAGTTTTGTGCAGTCGACGATCCGACGCGAGTTCAAGGATCGCACGATTATCACCATTGCGCATCGCCTTGACACCGTAATGGACTCCGACAAGATTCTCGTTTTGAATGAGGGGCGCGTTGTGGAGTTTGATGCTCCGCAGAAGCTTCTAGAGCAGAAGGGGGCATTTTACGAGCTCGCTAATTCGAAGCATTGAGGCGGCGGCGTTTCATTGCTTTTCAGCAAAATAAGATGAAGATATATAGGTCATTAAATAGAGTTTACAACAGATAATAGGAAGTTTTTGAACTAACGCTTCCGTTTGTTCGAGGCAGCTAGTTGGGGTTGCGGCTGAACGACTTGAGGGGGTTTTGAGGAGACGGCTTTGTTGTAATTTGCGACTTCAGCGTCTATCGCAGCAGCAGCTGCGGCCACATCCATGCGAGAGCCTATTACTGCATTAGCCAACATCTTGGCCAGCTCCTGCTCGACTTCGTCGATGCTCTCCAGCTCGTTATTCTCGACCTGGGAATATATAGTGGCCAGGTCGGTTGGCGAGAGCACCGCCGGGTTGTTCGCATGAGCCGGCGATTGGAAAGGTTCTAGCACTGGTGAAGAGCGGAGGGAATCGACAAGAGAGAGCAACGACTCATCTACGTTGGGTGATGGCTCCTTGTCTGAAACTGCGGACGTTCTTCGCCTCTGGTTGCGGGCCGGTTCTGTTGCGTCCTTTACGTCCTTTGGTTCGCTCGGTGTCCTTTCAGCAGGGGATGCAGCTTCGACGGAGGCCGCACGCGAAGACTGTGGGGTAGACCGCGCAGATCGGCTGGCCCGAGAGGCCCGCGATCTTCTCCGAGCCCTTGGAGTTTCCTCCACATCATTTTCAGCCTGATCCTCTTCCCTTGGGGCTTCGTCTTGAGGACCCTCGTCAACGTTCGCCCCCGGGGTCACTGAATTAGTACTTTCCGGGCTGTGGGTGCCTTCGGGCACTGATGATGACCGACGAGGAGACTCAGATTTATCCGAAACCCCCTCTGCAACTTGGGGAAGCTCCAAGTTCTCATTCGTATCCCCAGCTCCTTCTGGCTCCAGTGCTTGTTCAGGTTGACTCTCATCTGCATGAGGTGGAGACATGGTGTCAGCGGCATCACTGTCGGGGACGTCAGCGTCCTGGCTTCCAGAACTGTCAGACACGTTCGTATCGAATTCTGCAGGCTTGCTTGCGGCACGATTCTCTTGCGCGGGGGCCTCCGACTTGGTATCGTGTTCCGCAGACGAATGCTTAGACTGCTCATCAGAGAGCTCGTCGGAGAGCTCTTCAGGAACCGGCGGCTTTAGTGAATCAGCGTCGGAGTCGTGGACCGCATTGCCTTCAGAGTCAGAATCCGAAACAGCGTCTGCAGCTTCAGAAGCTTCGGCAGCAGGTTTGGTCGGCGCTTCTTCCACAGCGGGAGACTGAACAGGCGACTCGGAATGCTCACGGACAGGCTCAGACCTCGGAGCCGGTTCGGGCGTGGGTGCACGAGTATTAGTAGAGCCAGCAGCAGCCTGCGAGCCCTTGTCCGCATCTGCATCCTCGTCTGAGGCCGCAGCGGTAGCAGCACCGTCCGGGACCGCTTCGGGAGTAGGAGCAGACGCGTCCTGGGCTTCGGGGCCAGCTTCTTGCTCTGGCGTGCCTTGGCGGCTCGACTCAACTGGACTAGGCTGTTTTGGCGAATCCTTTATATCATCGCCCTCGGCTTGCGATTCAGCTTGTTCCTGTGGCTCGGGCACTTCCACCGCCTGTGCGGTGTCCCCAGAATCGAGCCGGCGCCTCTTATGTGCCGCCGTGTCTGATTCTTCGTTTTCCACCGCCTCGGATCTTTCGCGCTTGAGGCTCTGGCTGGTTTGGGACTTGCGCAAGGCATCAAGGCCCTTTCGTATGTAAACACGCACCTGCCGGAGCGCTTCCGCCTTGAGGTCGCTGACGACCACGGAGCCCTGTTTACCAGCAATCAGGTCACTCCAGAGTTGCGCGGCTTCGTCCGACGATAGCTCATGGTGTGATGCATTCAGCGGGTGGCTTGAGTAATGCGCATTGATCTCCTCGAGCGCTGGAGCCGTGGATGTGATCGTGAGATCGTGTTCGAAGCGTTTCAGCACGCTCTGGGCAAAGATCACGCTGGACAGGTCTCCTGGATGATCCGGCCATGCCGCGTCCACTATTGCGGGTGGCGGAGCTTGCGGAGCCTCCATGATGCCGTGGCCTGAGCTTGCACAAGTTCGAATAGGCGGCCGTAAGGCAGTCCGGCTCAGTTCCCGACGCGCTATGGGGCTAGGGTGGGTCTCGTCTTAGGCTCCAAGGACAAAGCGAGGCCGAAGCAAAGTACCTTCCTCAATACGCAAATAAGTAAATGTTGCGTTAGCGCTTGGCTTCGTTACAGGCTCGTAAGTAGTGATTTCGTTATGAGATGGCCACAGCCATGGTACCGTCCGGTTAGGGCTGCTGGCGTTAAGTTTTCTGGGCGGAGGCCGCAGCCCATTCAGAATCATTCACTTCATCAAAAAATTATAATAATACTATACACACGCCCGCAGCCGGACGACATAAATTAAGCTGAGCGCTGCATCACTTCGTTTTGACGCGCTGCCAGTTTGCTACGTTTCCAAGCTAGGTACTTCGCCGAGTGGCCGAAGCCATGGGCCGGCGCCGCGCCGCGCTTTGTTTCTCCGTCCATATCGAAGCGAAGTGTAGGCGGCAGCGGCTCGGAGAGCACGCGGTGCGTGACGTTGATGGGACAGCTGGGGAACCACAGTGGCTGGCCATCGCCCAGTTTCGCGACGCTGGCCACGCTGGCGCCATCGAGGTTCTGCACGAACTGCGGAGGCAGCACGTATGCAGTAGGGATGATTGGGGGCGGCTGCGGCGGGCCATGCGCGGGCGGGCCCTGCGGCCCGCCACGGAACATGGGCGTGCTCCTGCTGAGGGGCATACCACGGTTCGGAAACGGGTTCGCGACGCGCGGCGAGTTCATGCCCGAGTCGGCCATGCCTGCGCCCATTTGGTGCATCCCCGCTGGGCCGCCGGGCCCGCCCATGGGACCGACCGACGCAGCTGCCGGCGTGCTGGCAGCCTGCGGCGGAGGCGACGGTGGCGTCGGCTCCTCTGGCGGGTCCTCGGGGTCGTATGGCCTCTTGTAGACGGCACCTCGCAACGGCGGCGCCATTGGGTCGCCCATGACGGGCTCTGGTACGGGGTCCGTCTCCTTTGCGTCCGGCGGCAGTTCGTTCCGCAGCGGCGAGTAGACGCGTTTCAGAGACCGCGTCTTGCCGAACATATCCATCGGGTAGTCCGAGTTGCGGATCTCGTCCGGGATGCACGCCTTCCACGTGCGGATTTTGTTGAACGTCTTTTCGCCCTCATTGTACCGCGACTCGCACAAATAGACGGACCGGTGGCCAATATCCTTCGGCCGGCCGCGCTGATACTTCGTGATGAACATAACGAAGCATTTCTCGAGGATATCATCGACAAGATGGTCGCGGTACTGCCCGCTCTTCACGACCTCGTTTTCCCAGAACAGCTTGTCCCACTTATGCACGGTCTGCTCGGGCCGGTAGTACCAGCAGCAGTTTGCCCAGGTCTTGCCGCCCTCGCGCCAGAGTCGGAAAATCTGGCCGACTGTGGGCTTGGCCGGGTCGTTCGGGTTCGAAATGTGCACCCAGTCGCCGACCTTGTAGGTTTCGCCGCGGTGCTCGACGCCGTCCAGCGGCAGGCGCGCGACCTTCGAGTTCGAGTCTGGGTCCGCATACGCGGAGTCCGGCTTCTTCTTCTCCTCCTCGGCTGCGTGCATGAGGATCTGCTGCAAAACCTCGGCGTCCTGCCAGATGGGGTGGCTCTCATCACCAACAAAGCGCTTCGCATTGCTGAAAATGAGGTTCATGTCGGCAAGGAACTCGTCGACTGAGCTGTATCCCCGGCGCTTGATGATTTTGCGCACGCTGTCGATGGCAATGGGCCGCTCGATGATCTGGTGGTACTCGGGCACGAGCTTCGGGTCCGGCACCTTCTCGAACTCGACGGACAGCACGCGGCCGTCGTCGGCCTTTACGCGGCGCACGGCGCGCAGAATGGCCTTGATGCGGTGCTCGTGCGGCTTGTCGACGGTCGGCGGGCGGCCGCGCTTCTTGCGACCCTCGACTTCGTGCGCCTCGTCGTCGAGGTCGTCGCGCTCGCGCTTGAGGCCTGCAGCGCCGCCCGTGAGCGACGCTATCGACGTGGCCGTCTCAACGGCGTCACTGATGCTTTTATGGCGCGTCGAGCGGCGGCGGCGCGCGCTGCGCAGACTCGCGCTGCCGTCGCTCGAGTCGAGGCCGTCGTCGGCGCCGTCGAGCCGCATCACGGGCTGCAGATTCGGGTAGTGCAGGTCCGCAGCCTGGCCCGGGTACCGCTCGCGCAGCTCGGCGATCTGCTCCTTGATATACTTCTCGACGGCGTCGGCGTCGATCCAGAAGATTGTGGATGGCTCATTATAGGCCTTCGCGTTCTGCGAGATCTGCGCGACGTCCCGCACGAAATCCTGCAGAGTCGGGTAGTTATTTTTGCGCAGTGTTTTGCGGATCTGCGTGAGGCACATCGGTCGGCGCATCACGCTGTAGTAGTGCGTGAGCTCCTTCGGCGGCAGGTCGTGGAAGACCTCCCACTGCTTGCGTCCAGCCTCATCCTTCAATTTGTAGATACCGTCGAGCACGCCCGTGGCAATTTGTGAGACGCTCATGGCCGCGCGGTTGTAGTTGCGTGCTGGGGTGGTGGGGGGGTCTGCTGCGCGAGCCTGGGTGGGAACTTGGGATTTTGGATTTGGCCCCCCTGCCCCTGCCTGTACACGCGGACGGCCATGAGTCAGCAGAAAGAGCGGACGCCGGGATACGGCTGCAGCGGCGATGCCAGTTGCAGTGGGCGCACGCACGCACTAGCATATATAGCACGCGAGACGACGACCACAGTTCGGGCCGTAACGGAGGAGGAGACGTGTAGGAGGAGTGTATGCGGCTGGGTTGAGGACGGCCGAACGCTTGCTCATAACTGCTGATACATTGCTCATAAGATTGCCGATACCTACGAGCTAGGCTAGTTTTTGTTTTGTTCTGTACATACGGGCCATGGGGGCCATGGCCGTGCCAAGCGCGGACCTCGCATCTTTCCAGCAGCACCTTGGCGCGAGCCGTCGTGTGCTTGCCCTTGTCGGCGCCGGCCTGAGCGTGGCGTCCGGGCTGCCGACGTTCCGCGGCGCGTCCGCGAGTCTATGGAAGCAGTACGACGCGGCGGAGTTAGCCACGCCCGAGGCGTTTGATGTGGATGCGAATCTTGTGTGGCAGTTTTACAGCCACCGGCGGCGCGCGGCGCTGGACGCCGTGCCGAACGCCGGGCATGTGGCGCTGGCGCGGCTGGCCGAGCGCTGGCCCGCGGCGCGGTTCCTAACGCTCACGCAGAATGTGGACGGCCTGAGCGAGCGAGCGGGCCAGGCGCCAGGCTCGCTCGTGCGGCTGCACGGTGACCTGTTCACGGTGAAGTGCAGCAGCTTCAGCTGCGCGTACACGGCGCGCAACTTCGACGCGCAGCTCGGGCGCCACGCGGCGCCGCACTGCCCGCGCTGCGCGTCGCTGCTGCGGCCAGGCGTTGTGTGGTTCGGCGAGTCGCTGCCGTACAGCGCGATTGTGGCCGCAGAGTCCTTCATCGAGACGGGCGAGGTCGACCTGCTGCTGTGCGTAGGCATGTCTGCGCAGGTGTGGCCCGCGGCCGGGTACATAGACGAGGTTAAACAGCGCGGCGGCAAGGTTGCTGTGTTCAACCCCGACGCGGGACTGGGCCAGCAGGCAGACTGGTTGTTCGACGGCGGCGCCGAGGAGTGGCTGCCGCGCGCGCTCGCACCGCTCATTGGCGTGCTCGAGCTCGAGCCCGAGCCCGAGCGGAGTGGTAGCGACCTAAGCGAGCTCGAGGACTTGAGTGACGAGGATGCGCCCACTTCATAGTGATAGCCACCGGCAGGTATATGGCGGGGCGTGCTGCGCAGGGCTTGAAGGAATGCCATTCTAGAAGCGAGCGCATGCAAAGGACGGCGTCGGGGCATAGATCAGGAGAGGCCGAACCATGAGGAGCGGGAGGGCTGACGTGAATTAACAGACTACTCTATGCCTAATACTACTTAGCGCTCCTCGAAGTCAGTGACGACGGCGCGCTTGCGCTTCTCGTCGGCGCGCACGTCGTCCAGGTTCTCGACGCTGCGGATGTCGCCTACGATGTCGCGCGTCTTGCCGAAGTAGACCTCGTGCAGGAGGCTGCGCAGCTTGCTCTCCATGTCCTCGACCAGCGTGCCGATGTTCGCCACATGGTCGGCGGCCTCCTCGACGCGCATCGTGCGCTCCGTTTGCCGCGTCAGGTTCCCGGACAGGCCCGTGGACTTCGAGCCAATGTCGAGGATGACCGTTGAGGTGAGGCGGTACGTTGCGCCCGTCGGCGTCGGCTCGAGCACCTCGAACACATGCACGGAGTCCCAGCGCGACTGCGCCTGCTCCTTCTGGAACAGCGCAACGCCAGCGAAGCCGTCGTCCTCCTGCTCCCACAGGTAGCAGCTCGAGTGGCCGCCCTCGTAGTAGAGCTCGCGGTACGTGTCGAACGCGTCGTTCGCCGTCTCCTCGAGCTTGCGCAAACCGGCGGGCAGCTCGGGCGCGTCGTCAATGGGCGGCACGTACTCGTTCGTGTACGGCGAGCGGAAGCTGTCGCCGTCACGGTTGTAGTCGCAGCACAAAAACATCTTTTTTGTGCCGGGGCACTGCCGCAGCGTCAGCGGCTGGTCCACCGTGCTCAGCAGCTCCTCGGCCAGCTCGGGGTTCTGCTTGCACAGCGTGCTCAGGTTCGTGCTGACATTCTTCGGGTCCACACGCCGCAGCAAGTCCAGCGCCGCGTCGTACTGAGAGTCCATGCCGGCCGCAAGCGCGTTCTGTGCGTTTAGTGCGTCTGGCCGGGCTGGCGGCTCTCGAACACGGACCCTTACCCGGCGCCTGCCCCGAGCGCCATCGCAGGCTCCGTGCTCAGGATTCGCTGAGTTAAGGGTTTCAGATGCGTGCCTGCGCGCTGGGAGGAGGAGGAGGAGGAGGCCTGCTCCGCAAAAAAAAAAGGAACCGCCAGTCGCCCCGGCAATAGATTGGGGACTCTGCGCGGCGCAAGAATAATCAGCGCAGCGCAGCGCAACGCCGTGCGATCGTCGCCAACAAGACGCTATTTTGCAGGGGGCCGTTGATTTCGACCGCTCCTGCGCTTTTAGCTCGCGCGTGGCGGCGCACATTGTGCGCGCATTTATGCCGGGTCCGCATGTACTTCTGAATGGCGTTGGCGTTGGCAAACGGTTTTCGGCAAATTAGCGGCGCCCGCCGTGCGTGCAGAACCCTAGTTCACGGCGGTTTGTCACCTCCACCGTTTAAATGTCGCATTGATGAGTCATGCGCAGCCCGGGCCTGGGCCACTCTCAGCGCCTCAAATAGCGGTGCTCATCGCCAGTTGCGGTTGCCAGTTGCGCATCGGTCTCCCATTGCCGCGTCCCAATGAAGTTTACTCAAGCGCAGGATATCGAGGACTACAAGAAGGCCATTATGGTCGGCGCCATGAAGGGCATCCCCGTCGGCGCCCTGTTCAGTCTCGGCGCCACGGCCGTGCTCAAGCGCCGCACGTCGTTCTTCCAGAACGCCGGCGGGTACCAGAAGGTGCTTGTGTGGGCGGCGCCCTCTGTGTTCACGGGCATCACGTTCATGGAGGCTGCGTCGCGCTCGTTTGAGGACCACGAGCGCAAGAAGCAGCACGGCATTAAGGAGGTCGGTGAGAAGCACAAGAGCGCGAGCTCCTTCGACGCCTTCTCCGACTTCTTTGGCCGCAACAAGTACAAGTTCGTCACGGCCGGATGGGCCGCGTCCATGGCCGGCTCGTTCTACATTGTGAACCGCGACAAGTACATGACGAAGGCGCAGAAGATCGTGCAGGCGCGTGTCTACGCGCAGGGCCTCACTGTGGCCATGCTGCTGCTGACTGTGTTCTTGAGCGTGGCGCCGAAGAAGACAGAGGCCGAGATTGAGAACGAGAAGAAGGTAATTGCGTCGCACAGCTGGGAGCGCGACATTGGCTTCGTGAGCTCGGCGAACCACCCGAATGGCGTGCCCGACGCGGACGCGGCGGCCGCCACGCGGAAGGCGGCTGGCACGGACGGCGACAAGAAGACAAGCACGGACAAGTCGCTGCAGGACAAGAAACAGAGCTCCGACGCGGCGCCGACAAAGAGCGCGCCGCAGGACGACGCAGCAGCGAAGAGCGCACCGCAGGAAAGCGCAGCGCCGAAGCCCGCTGCTCAGGACAAGCAGCAGGCTGAGCCTGTGCGCAACTAAAAATAACAGTACATATATATATACATAGTCCGCGCCCGACTCGTAGAGATAGAAATGGGTCGTTTCAGTCATATAGGATAATTAATGCTAATAATTATGGTAGTTTTGTCGATCGTAGCTTTGCCGATGCGCAGTTGCTTGTTTTTTCTTTTCCATTTTTTTTTTTCTTTTTTGGCCGCACGCGGCGCTGGGGCCGCTCATCACAGCTCTTCAAGGTCGGCAAAGCCGCTGCCCTCGCCGTCGACGAGCCACGCGCCGCCGCCCCACACGCTCAGCACGACGGGCAGCAGGGCCAGGGAGTGGAATGTGGCGCTGATGACGAGGGCCAGCCACATGCGGAAGTAGTACACGTTGAAGATGCGGCTGTGCGCGAATGCAAGCACACATACGCCAAGCAGCTTCGTGAGCGCAACGCCGCCGAATACAGAACCGCCCGTGCCGGCCAGCGCGTTATAGGCGCGGTCGACCTTCGTGTATCCGCGGATGCCAATGGCGCCGACGCGCGGCACAAACGTGAACGAGCGCGCAATGTGGATGCAGAACTCGACGCCAATGCCGACGCAGATGACGAGGTTCACGAGGCTCAGTGCGTTCAGGCTCACGCCAAACACGTACATGAGCCCGCACACATTCAGCACGAGCGACGCCACGACGCTCGTCACAATGAGCGATGTGCGCAGGTTGCCCAGAAACAGCCAGCTCAGACAGCACGTCACGCCCAGCGCCGCGCCAATCAGCCACACGGATTCCTGCACAATCGTCGCGTACTGCGCGAAAAACGGGTAGAACACGGAGTACGGGAACACGCTCAGCCCCGTCTCGCTCGAGATGCGTTCGGCAGTGTCCCGCGCCGCGGCGTACGCGTCAATATAGTCTTGCTGCGACCGCAGCGGCACATGCATGGCCCGGAAGTGCGAGGCCGTAACGAGGCCCTTGCTGTCCTGGCTCACGGACGCGCTGTACGGCGCCTTGCCCGCCAGCGGACAGCGGTCCGACGGCTGGCTCAGCCACTTGTCCAGGTACCGCGTGAACTCTTTGTTTTCGGGGAACCCCGTCATGTTGAAGCTCCACGGCTTGTCTGCGTAGCACACGTGGCGCGACCCGGCCGGGTCGAGGCAGCATTCGTCAAGAGCCGGGTTCAGCCACTGCAGAAAGTCGTCGAGCCAACTCGCCGGTGATGTGGCCAGGAACGACACGTCTGGCCGCTTACGCTCAGCCTCGAGAATGTTCACGAGCGAGTTCGTCTCGCAGGTCGAGAACCGGCCGCATAGCTGCTGCTGCATGGGCCGCGACTCGACGCCAGGGTCGGCAACGACGAAGTATGCCGGCGGGCCCACGCCGAGGTATGCATAAACGTCAGAGAAGTAGGAAACCAGAAACGAGTCCTTCGGCGCGGCAAGGCGCTGGTCAAGGCCAAGGCTCACTTGCGGCAGGACCCAGAGCGATGCGGCCAGCCACAGCACAAAGAAGCACACCGTGCTCTGCTTGAACCGTTTGCCCAGGAGCAGTGGCGTGTACTCGGTGCCAATGAGGAAGGAGAAGCGCCGCGCATCGAGCTGGTGGCCGGCCGCCTGCGCTCGTGGGCTCGTGGCCGTGGCCGTAGTAGTGTCGGCATTGTTGTTTTGCGGCGACTCGGTGTCGCCGCCGCCGCTATTTGGCAGGTGCACCGAAATGATGGGCGAGCCTGGGGACCCGTCATAGGGCCCGCCCTCCACGCGTTTTTTGTGGAGCGTCAGCAGCGACACAAACATGGTGAGCTGCAGCACCGAGTTAATGATGATGGCCGCGCAGGCGAACACAGCGAAGTTGTGCACGGCCGGCATCTGCACGATCGCGGCGATGCCGAGCGCGGCCGCTTCACACGACGTGCTCAGCAGAATAGAAGGTCCTATGCTGCCCACGGCCTTCGAGACCTGGTCCTCGACCGTGAGGCTGGCCGGACTAACTTGCACGACGAGCGCAAGCTGGTGTACGAGGAGAAATATGTTGTCGACACCGATGGCCAGGGCCAAGAATGGGATGACCTCCGTGATGACGAGCGTCAGCTTGTAGCCAAGCATGCTGAGCAGGCCCACGGCCGACGCGACGGAGCACAGAACGACGCCAATGCCGACCAGGCCAAGCCAGACGCTGTCGCCGAGGGCCACCGTCACGTATGCAAACATGAGCGAGTAGCTGAGCAGCACGATCTTTGCGTCCGTGCGGCCGGACTTGCTGAGCTCGCGTTCGAGACTGCTTTCGACGTTAAAGCTGAGGCGCAGGCCGCGCTCAGCGGCCTCGGCCGCGACGGTGTCGCGCAAGAACGACTCGACAAGCACCTCCCACTCGCGCACGCGGTCCTGGTAAATGTATGATTCCGAGTTCTGCAAGACCCACGTCGTGACAAGGGCCTGCGATTCCCAGATGTCGCCAGACTCCGTCGTGCCGAACACAAGATTCGCATCGATGGGCTGCTGGAATGGCGGTAGGCAGGTGACGGGCTCTTTCGCGCAGCGCTGCAGCTTCTGTCGCCAGGCCGGCGAGTTTGCCACGTGGTACTGTGTGACACTTTCGACGACGCAGCTGTCGCCGACGGGCTTTAGACAGAACGAGTCGAGGGAGTCCAGCAATACGGGCGTGCGCAGAGCGGCGACGCGCTTCTCAACGGACGCAAGCCACTCGAGCACGGCGTAGTCCTGCAACACGGGCCCCGTTTCATTAACGACAAACAGCTGGTTCGTGCGGTAAAAGCCGCCGAAGTGTGCGTCGAAGAAGTCCTTCTCGACGGCCTCGCGGCTCTGCGGCGCGACCCACAGCCTTGTCGGGTTTGTCTCGAGCTGCATGCCGACAATGCCGAGTGACGAGCAAAGGACGAATAGGATGCACACGGTGATGACCATGTACGGGAAGCGCGCGCAGAACGCGGCGAGGCGCGACATATAAGTGGAGAGCCAGGTGTTGAACGGGTAGGAGCGCAGGTTCAAGTTACCGAGCTCCCACGACGGCAGCACAAACGGGTCTTCCTCGCCCTGCTCGTCGTCGTGGATGAGGCGCTGGATCTCGAGCGCGGACTGCTTGCGCTGCGTCTTTTTGACCTGGACCCACACGAGGGCGCAGCCAAAGACGAAGGCGAGGTAGCTGAGCACGAGCGCGACGGACACGCAGCGGAACGGGCCGAGGCGGCACGCGCGGCGCGGCGGCGCCGCGTCGAGGTCCGGGCACGCGTCCTCGCAGTCGATGCATGAGCACTTTTTGGCGCCGCTCGCGCAGGACCAGGGCTGCGTCTCGTTCTGGCGGGCCATGCCCGCGCCGAGGTCCGCGTCGTCCCAGGGGAAGTTTATTTGGAAGAGGGACCCGCCGAGCATGGGCTTCTCCTCGCCGAGGAAGCCGAAGAACTGCGAGTAGTTCTGCGCGCCGCCACCGACGAGGTCCATGGCGCGGCCGTTTGTGGCGCTGAACTTCACGTTGCTGCAAGAGTCGTACGCGTTTGCAGCGAGCTGCTTGTCGAGGAAGTAATTGACCTCCTTCGGCACGGTGCCGCCCTGCAGCGTGGTCTGCGTGCGCAGCACGTCGACAAACTGCGCCTGGTGCGGCGAGCAGGTGAAGCGGCAGAACACATCGACAAAGTTCTGCTCGCAGGCCGGGCAGCTGCCGAGCAGCGGACCCACGCGCTTCAGGTTCTCGACGAGCTGCTCGACCTGGCTGGCCGAGCAGCACACGAGGCCGTCGGCCACATCGGCGCCGCACAGCCCGGCGAGCTGCGCGCGTGCGGCCGTGTCCTGCAGCGGCTGCGGCGGCGCGCCGTCGACGACGCAGGGCAGCGGGCTGCCGAACCGCGACAGCGTGCCGCAGGTGTTGTAGAGCACGCACTGGGCTGCCGCGGCCGCGAGGAGCCAGGGCGCAAGTATGAGCATGTGCCAATGGGCGCGGCGCGAATGACAAGCGATGGTGGGGAAGGAGCAGACGGGGTAGAGCGAGGAGCCGGCCCAGTGCAGGTGGCTCGGTTAGGGGTGTGGCGGACAGGGCTAGGAGTTGCTCAGCGAGCCGAGCGGGTAAGGTTGTAGGCGCGCTTAATTCGAGCTAGCGCGCGCGGCGGCCCTCTGTTCAGCGCCGTGTTTGGCGGCGGCGCTATGCAAGGCGCAGCTTCTTAGGGCTCGACGCCGAATTTCGCACTTGCCGCTGGGACGCTGTCGCCGGCTTGCGTCGTTTCGCGGGCCACGCATTGCCCACGCCTAAGCGCTCCCCGAACTACGTGCCGTTAATCGGTTATTTACATCGGTTATTTACAATGCGCATACTGCCGCAACGGTCGCGCAATGGGCCGGAAGTGACGGGCGGCGCCTGGCGCGCCCGACTCGAGCGAGCCCGACTCGAGCGAGCCCTTTCCCTGGACGAGTCTGCTCACTACCCCAAGCGGCACTTACTCGCGCGACGGCCCGCTCGTGCCTGCCAGTGCTGCGCGCTGCTCCGGGCCATGCTGAAGAGCAATGTGGCGTGGATGATGACGAAGGACCAGCCGCACCCGGACGAGTTCGTCATGGAGTACCAGGTCGAGCACGAGCGCGGGTTCCTGCTGTTCGGCGCGAGTCGGTTCAGCGCGAACGCGCTGTTTCCGCTCGACCCGAGCCACTTCACGACGCGCACAAACGAGCCGCTTGGGGCGCGGCTGCTCGACATGGAGGTGCCGGACGACTCGTGGGTGTGGGTGTGGTCGCGCTGGTACGTGGACATGACGTCGAGCGTCGACGACCAGGGCTGGCGCTACAGCTGGCGGTTTGGCAGCAAGACGTGGAGCGATCGGCACCGCTTCGGGCGTGCGTTCGTGCGGCAGCGGCAGTGGATGCGTCCGCGCGCGAAGCGCAGCCTCATCGAGGGGTTTGCGTGCGACAGCGACGCGGCCGCGGCCGCGGCCGCGAGCACGCCGCCGCAGGAGCAGGCGGCCGAGGAGCGCATTCTCAGCTACTTCCGGGCGTGCCGTAACGACCGCGAGACCGTGAACGCGATCGTCGAGTACGTCGCTACGCACGCAAACGAGCTGCCGTTGCTCATGCGCCTGAAGGAGCCGATCGAGAACCTGCTCGTGTTCGACATCAGTCGCAATACGCTGCACGACAAGCTGGCGAAATCGAACAGCGAGGCTTGCCAACGGTTCCTGCTCGCGCCGTCGACGGTCTGGCGCGAGCAGGTGCTCCTGCACGGCGAGCCGAACACGGACACGATGGACAAGGACGAGGACGAGCAGACGACGGCCGACGCCGAGGGAATGGTCGAATAAATATACACACTTTTACGGACAGCTAAGCGGCTGCGGCTGCGGCTGCGGCTGTGGCTGCAGCGGCGCTCAGCGCGCCTCGAACTGGATGGTGCGGCGGCTGCGCTCCTTGTACAGCACGCGGTGCCCGCAATCCTTGCAGCGCACGGGCTCGCTCCGCTGCAGCACCATATGCGCGGCACAGCTCGCGCACAGATAGAGCGCACCGTTCTGCCGCGGCGCCGCTGCGCTGGGTGGCACAAAAGTATCGCGGTTCATGGCGGATGGCAGTTTTGGTGCGCGGCCGGCCCTCGAAAATATTAGCGCCGCGGCATACGGCCAACCGCCACACAGTCACATGATGCGCTGGTGGGGAGCAGCGGCCCGTCGCGCTCCGCTGCGCGCATAAACTACGGCCACACTACAGGCGCTCACAGGCGCTCACGAGCGCTCGCCTGACGCCGTTGAGCCCGCTTATTTGCTTTGTTTTTATAAACGACTCTGTCATATCAGACTCTGTAGTATTCTTTGCGCGGCGCTGCTTTGTTTCTGTTGGACGGCTCGCGGCACGCTAAAACGCCAGGCGCAGTGGCTGGGCAAACGCCATGGCCAGAATCAATTCCTGCGCACGCAATTGTCTTGAAATAGGCTGCTCGCAATGAAAATACCATCTGTTTCCCTGCGACCTAGGCCCTCTTTTGCCCTTTTACGCCGTTCTGCCGAATGCCACATGATATCTGTGGGGCTCCCTCCCGCAGGCTCGGCCCTGCATAAATATATGGACAGCGCGTACGGCAGCGGCTCAGAAAGGGACGAGGCCACGGATGACTCCAGCAGCGCGCGGACGGCCGAGGATTCGGTCGACGAGGACGACGTCTTTTCGGACGTTGAGTACAGCCGCGTGATTGCGACGCCCACGTCGGAGCGCGCGACGCGCGCGACGCGCGCGCGCAGCACGAACGACGAGACGCCCGTAGCGGCTCGCCACGCGACTCGCAGCTCGGCGCCGGAGTCACAGACGCAGCGCGTGCTGCCCGTCACGGCGACGCAGCTGCAGCGCCTGGGGCTCGGCTTTGCGGACACAGACGCGGAGGCGGCGCAGGCCACGCCGAGCCAGCCAGGCACGCCGAGCCAGCCAGGCACGCCGAGCCCGCCAGGCACGCCGAGCCCGCCAGAGACGCCGAGCCAGCTAGGGACGCATGGGACGCCGCTGCACTCGCCGGAGCTCGGTCCCGCGCCGGGACAGGCCTTGTCCAGCGTCATTGAGAGCGACGACGAGCGCGTGTCGAGCGGCAGCGAGGAGCTCGGCACGCCGCACGCCGCGCAGCTCGGCACGGCATCGTACGGCTCAGGCGGCGTCGTTGACGAGACGCCCGCGCGCTACGAGCCGCTCAGCGCGCAGCCGCACGTCTATGTGCTGTGTATGTGGCAACGCAAGTGGTACCCGGCGCGCGCCGAGCGCGCGGACTACGAGGCCGCGCAGCGCGGCCCGCACGTCGCGACCGTGATGTTCGCCGACGGCACGACGGACCGCACGGACCTGTCGCAGGCGACGGAGTTCGACCTGCAGGTCGGCGACCGCGTGCAGATCGAGGACGCCGCGTTCAAGAGCAAGAAGTTCGAGGTCGTGCACCTCATTGCCGACGACGGCGTCGCCGGCCCCGTGCGTACGACGAGCGGCCACACGGCGGCGCGCCTGCGCGCTCACGCACCGGCGCGCACGGCGCCGCCGGCGCCCGTCGTCGTTGCCGCGGGCGACCTGTCACTCACGCGCAGCGACTACGAGCTGTGGATGGCCGCACGCCGGCGCATGCGAGAGCGCGACAGCCAGGCGTCGCCAACGGACCACCGCCTCGCGCGCACGGCGCGCCGCAAGCGTACGCGCGGAGCCGACGCGCCGGCCCTCTACGCAGACGCGCCAGCCCTTTACACAGACGCGCCAGCCCTTTACACAGACGCGCCGGCTCTTTACGCAGACGCGCCGGCGGCGCGGCGCCGCAAGATCGCCGCCTCGCGTGAGCCGTCCCTGGCTGACGAGACGGCGACGACGGCACCGCCGCAGCGCATCTTCGCGCACTGCGTCTTCTCGATCTCCATGTCCGACCAGGCCGATGAGGAGAGCGAGGAGATTAAACAGCTCATACTGAGCCACGGCGGGACCGTGCTCGACAACGGCCTCAGCGACGCCGTCGCCCTCACGGACGCCACGGCCAGCGGCGACATGCCCGGCCACGAACTGCAGTTCGGGGACGCGCGCTTCGCGGCCGTGCTCGCCGAAAAGCCGCGCCGCACCATCAAGTACCTCGAAATGCTCGCCGTGGGCTGGCCCTGCCTCATGTCGGGGTTCGTGAAGGAGTGCATTGAGCAGGGCCAGTTCATCGACTGGCTGCCATGGACGCTCCCGGCGGGCGTCTCATCCGTGCCGCGCAAATCCGGCACCCTCGTGAACGCGAACATCAGCCAGTTCGAGCACGGGTGGCGGCGCGGCGAGACGCTGGCCACGCAGTTTCTGAAGCGCCGCGTCATCCTGAAGTGCACGATCCCCGTCTGCGTCGTTGTGAACCGCGACTACAACAATGACAACGAGGGCGAACGCGAGGGCGAGCGCGGCCGCGGCCGCGGCCGCCGCCGTGGCCGGTCTGCCGCCGACGCGCAGCGCCTCTTCCTTGCGTCGCTTTGTGCGCCGCAGTACAAGCTCTGGGTATACATGGACAGCGCCGACGTGCCTGAGGGCGCGCTGCTGCTGCGGCTCGGCGACAAAAAGGGGCAGCGAGTCCTGCCCACCGAGGCCGGCGCTCTGCACCAAATGAAAAACCTGGCCAGCGCGGACAGTGTCATTGTGAAGGACGCGTCCTGGCTGCTCGAGTGTATTATAAACGGTGAACTTATTTAGCTTAGATTAGACTGCTCTAGTTCGGGATCTAATAATGTATGGCTTCTCTGACACTACGGCGTGCATTAAAAAAAATACAGACACGACGAGTTCTTATAAAAGCCCAAGCATAGCTATCCATCTCGGCGATCCGAATCACTATCCTGCGCACAACACAGCGCTGCCTTTAAGCCCCGCCCGCCAACCAGCTCCCACTAGAACAGTGGTGCTGGCAACAGCAAAAAGCAGGAGGCAAACCGCTCGCACGGGACAGTTTGTCTGCAGATCGTCACTGTAAGAAGAAGAAAAAAAAGCAGACGCGGCGGACCCTTGACGCATGAGCGCTGGGCCATTCGCGTCGCATCAGGTGACCGCACCCCCAACCCCCTAACCACGACAGGCCGCCCTGGTAATCCCGACGCTCCGACTGAAACTAGCGCCCATGCCTGAGTCCAAAAAAATGCCGTGCGATATGTCGGCTAGGGTTCGAGTGAGTCATGCACTAGGCATTATCTGTGGCAAAAATATCATGGAGGACGCGCCGATCACCATGCAAGCACGCGCTTCATCTGCCAAGAGCGGCTGCGGCCAGCAGCTAGAACCGCCGTGCAGGCGCGAATTTTAGGCTACAGGCGCAAGCCCGCCTTGAGCATCATCCCGCGCTTGCCGCCGCCGTCGCCCCTGCTTAGTCAAACACATGCAGGGCAATATCCGGGGTAATGACGTCAAGGCTCGGCGAATGAAGCCGGGAGGAAGGAACCCCTACATCCCCGGTTGCAGCATGAGTCAGTGACTTTCTAACTTTGGCGAATAGCAGCGCTCCCCTTCGTCCGCCGTCCCCTACATCTCCCCCCGCAAAATGCAGGGTGCCGGGTAAAGTGCCAGGCGACAGGTAGCTGTAAGTACCCCACAGTAAGCCCGTGGCCCGCATGACAAGGCGGCGCTGCGCCACGCACAAAATGCACACCGTTGCAGAACCGTTAGGCCGGTCTGCTTACGGGCGCAAACAAAACCCGCTCATCTCCAAGGGGTAAAACCGCGTTAGGCGCATCTGCATCGGGTGCCGAATCGAGCATCGCGCGCGCCAGTTTTTCTTGGAACCGGACGGGCCATAACCCCAGAAACTGCCATTTACACGGGAGTGCGGGTCACGTGCGCGCTAATATGTACCGCCACTTCCTCCTGAGGCGCAGGGTTTGCAGCAAACCCCAGCCTGCGCGCTCTTTGACAGCGAGACGCACGCAGCCCGAATGACGGAGCCGCATCCTGCCTAAAGCCTGCGGCTCATAGGCTGGCGCGCAGAACCAAGCCGGTAATATCGCTCCGGCGCCCGCGGGCCGCCGCCGATTTCGGGCCGTGCTTTCTGGAGGCAGCACGTTCGTACCGGGTGCTTGCCGGAACTAATCTTGCGCACCTCCGCGGAGGATGGCCGCGCCAACACGGAAGCGCGCCTAACACATATCACATTACAGCGCACTGCCCTAGCCCCGTGCCGGCCGGCTGCTGCTGGACAGGCCCGCGCAGGTGACTCAGCAGAGTAAAGGATAGAGGCGAAGCGTATAGTTCCGAATTGGCGTTCTGGTCACACTTTTACCGCGAAACAAGTTCGAGCTTCGCGTGCGCAGAAGTGTCCCCAGTAACACCCGCACACGCCACCGATCTTATAAACCGCGTCGTGCCTAGCCCGCCGCGTCCGCCATGTCTCTGAAACACATCCCCCCGGCCAGCACGGGCCCGAACGCGTCGGCCGTCATAGAAGACACTATGGGCAGGCAAGCCGCGAGCGAACCGTCACCAACTGAGGTTACTGTGAATTTGGGCTCGTCGCCGACGACGACCGGCGCTCCCTTGGACGCCGATGCCGCGGACGTGCAGGCGGCTAGTGGCCAGCCCGGCCTTGTCGGAACCGAGCCCATCCCGGCTAAAAGTCTCATCATTAAGACAACAAAGCCGCGCCCGTACGTGTGTCCCACGTGCACGCGTAGCTTTGCCCGTCTTGAGCACCTTAAGCGCCACGAGCGCTCGCACACAAAGGAGAAGCCTTTCCAGTGTCCGATTTGCGAGCGTAGCTTCGCGCGGCGCGACCTGCTTTTGCGCCACAAGCAGAAGTTGCACGCGTCATTTTCTCCGGGCGACAAACACGACGGCACGCAGGAAGAACTGGATGCACAGGAAAACCGTGCGAAGCAGCGGAAAGTGGCCCAGTCAAGCACAAACCTGAGCAAGCAGCTGCAGGAGCACCAGCAGCGACAGCAGCAGCTGCAGCAACAACAACTGCAACAACAGCAGCAGCACCAGCAGCAGCACGGGCACCATCCGCTACCACAGCATCAGCAGCAGCCGCGCCTGGACGGCCCCGAGATCCGACCAGAGCACCACCACATCCTAAAACAGGCAAACCTGCATCACCACCATCAAGGGTCCATGTCAGTCAGCGGTCAATATGGGTCTGACCTTCTGCCGCGGCACGACTCGATGGCGCTTCCACAGGACCGCATGCGTTACGGGGAGCAGGAACATATGTTCCCGGCATACCAGGAGCTGTCGAATGCAGCGAGCGCAGCGAGCACAGCGAGCACAGGTCACCGTCCGAGTCCGTACGGCCAGGCCGCGCGCGATTACAATTTGCTGCAGGACACGTTTGACACAGAAGCGTTCCCGGCCTATGGGGAACCCGGCCGCCAGGGCGTCACAATGAACCAAACTTACGGCACTGCCGCGCAGAATCACGCGCAGGACCCCGGTGCGGGTGACTTCACTGCCGACTGGCTGCCGCTGAACCCGCTTGGCCACGAGCTCGATGTTCTGCAAACGATGGCGCCGCCAGTGCGCATGGCTTCGACGCGCACGTCGCGAGCAAACTCATTCAGTGCAGCGAGCGCTACGTCGTACGTACGGCGTAAGGATCTACCCGACGCGTCATTGCAAACAGATAACTTCCAGAACGGGCCGTCCCAGGTCGGCTTTGCCACGCCGCAGGCGTACCCGGTGGAGCCCGATGGGCCGTATGGAGACTCGATTGAGCCCGTCGACTTGGGATACGTGGACCCGCAGCACCTTAGTGCGAGCCCCGCTTCGCGCATTGACTTGGGCCCTACCGACCTTGGGCGTCCCGATCTTGGCCACAACGATCTGGGACACAGCGATGCTGGCAGCATCGGCTCCGTGCCGTCACAGGGTCCGCTTAGCGCGCACCGGCTTAGCTTCGATGCACAAATCCCACCGACTCAGGGGAACGCGCGCGCGCGCCTAGGAAGCATGTCGAACCCTCGCAAGCGCAGCTTTAGCGAGCAAGGCCAACAGCGGGCCTTCCAGGCACTGCAGGCACAGGCCCAGACAAGCAGCGCACATGGTGGCTTCTATGGCCATGACCCGGTGCCCGCAAACAGCAACAACACGAAGTTCCTGTCGCCTACCTATAGCGGCTCGCCCTCGGCCCACTATTCACACACGCAGAGCGTATCGCCGGGCTATGCAGGCATTACGCCGGGCATGACGCCTGGAATGACGCCTGGTATGACTCCTGGTATGACGCCTGGCATGAATGTGCCTATTGACCCTTATGATGCTCGCGACAGCCCCGCCGCGTGGAACTCGCCTGGCTCGTTCCACTCGATACCACACCACGCCCGATTCTCGCGCGACGAGACGACGATGCGTGACACGGTATCCAAACAGGGTGACGAGTTTGTGAACTCATTGTTTGACATTGAGGGTGGCACGCCGGCAGAGCCCTCGCCGGACCAGACACCAGCCGACTCGACGGCGCAGGCCTCGCCGCCTCACCAGGAAAATGATCTGCGCCGCTACGTCAGCGCGTACTTCTCAGGATTTGACCGCCATCTCCCGTTCGTGCACCAGACGCCGTCGCTCGGCCCACGGCCGGGCGCGTCCTTCGAGGGACCGGGGTCAAGCGACTCACAATCGCCGGCCATCTCACCGCCATCCTCTTCGTCGTCTATTATCACTGGTCCTGCCAACAGTGAGGCACTGTCGCAAGCGCAAGCGGCAATTGGTGCGCAGATTCTTGGCGACCGCGGCGCAGCGCTGGCCTACTACTGGGCCGTCAAGGACATGCTGGACAACCGTGCGCAGCGTTTCAGCCGGCTGGAAGACATCCAGGCCGGTATTCTGGTGGCCGTATTCGGGTTGTTCCACGATGCGCCATCGGAGCACGCGAACGCATTGGAGCGCCTCGATGCACTTGTAGACGATATCGACGTGCTCATCACGCAGAAGGGCGCGCGGCCGAGCGATGCGTCGCTGGACTTCGACGTCACGCTGGGTCTCGATTTCGGCGCCGAGCTCGACCTTGTCCACAAGTGGGAACAGTTTGTGACCTCGCAGTCGCGGTACCGCACGCTGCACGCTCTGCATGCCGTGCATGCCTGGAGCAAGTCGGCGCCGCCGCGGCTCATTGAGCTTCTCGAGACCTGCGGCGGTGCGCCTTGCGACGAGGAGCTGTGGATGCTGCGCCGCTCGAACGACTGGTGGAATCTTGTGCACGCGAGGAACCTCGATGTGCGGCTCGTGGCGCAGACGGGCGGCGGCCCGAGTGACCTGTTTTCGCGGTGCATCTCGTATCTGCGGGCGGGCGAGACGCCGCCGGACGCCATGACGCTGCCGCAGTTTCTGCTGCAGAGCCTTCTGCTCGTGCTGCGTAACCCGGCGGAGTCGGCTAGCGTGGCCGCAAATCCGCTCAGCGTGCGGACGGCGTTGCGCGCCTGGGAAGGAACGTGGTCGCAATCGCCGTTGGCGTCGCTGGACCCCAGCCCCGAGCATGGCCCGCTCATGAGCGACTGTGTAGCGCTGGTGTCGATGGTTGCTGTGTATTCCGTGTTCGACATGCGACCCGTGCTCAGCGCGCTGTGGTCGCAGGACTTTGTCCGCATGAACAAGGAGCTCGATCTCGTGCTGGCGGCAGGCGTGGCCGACGCGCCGCGCCTCCTGCAGGCGGCGACGTACGCGATTGACACGCTTGTGTGGTGCGAGGGCCACGTTACCTCGTCAACGATCTTTTTGCCCACGATTCTCGCCGTCACGGAGTGCGGAATCGTCTTATCGGAGGCTCTGAAGCTCGTGCTCAGTCGCGGCACGACGCCGCAGACGCCAGCCGAGGACCAGCTGCTGCAGCGCAGCAAACGCCTGGTGCGCACGGTCCTGCGCGTGCGCACCTCGGAGTCGCAAATGCTGGTGAAGGGTGTGCTGCGCGCGGCTACTTGCCTCGTGCGTCTGTCAGACTGGCCGCTGGTCGGCGTGCTGTCGCAGGCGCTCATGGCTCGCGTCGAGCACAACTGAATGCGGCTCGCCCCCCCCTTCCCCCTCGTGTAATGTAATGATGCTAATGATAGAATTCCTTTTCCTTCTCTGGTGTGTGCGCTGGGCGCACCTGTGCGGGCGCACTGCGGTGTTTATAAACGCCCGATCCCTGGCCAGCTCTTACGTCTGTTTGCCGCTGGGACTGATTGCGACCTGTGCGGGGCGGAGAGGAGCACGCCGGAAAATCTCCAGGGCACCGCAATACATCCGGTTCCCCACCGGTCGTATCGTCAAGCCGGAACGGCAAAATCAACAATGCGCCGCCTTCCCCTCAGGCTTCCTCGCCCTAGTGGCTTTATCACCTCATGATAAATGCGGCGGGCCCTTAATGATCTGCGCGATAGGGCGGCACGTAGTGCGCGACCGGTTTCGGGCCCGTGGAGGGGGAGTTGCTGCCGCAAGCAGGCATCAAATACGGTATATGTTTTAGATTCGATCTAGGGAAATCGTGCAGGTTAATTATCCGCGGGAGCATTCGCCCCTCACATTCACTGGACGCTCGCAAAGTGAGGGTGAGCCGCAGTTTCCTGGACGCAGCAGCCGTAAACCAAACCAAACCACGTGAAATGGGCGCAAGTTTATCAGTCTGCTTGGCACGGTAATCACTTGCATGAGCGTGCCCCGCACCTGCACGCCGTGGCCCGCCCTGAGCACACCATCTCAGTCACGGCCATTTTATGTGCCGCAACATAGGGCTCAGGTGTTTACCTAAGCGCGATGCTGAGTGGGCCGGCCGAGTGCAGCGTTTTCACGTCGCAATCGGACGCACTATACACGTGACGCCGTCATACCCTCGCTCGCGGCGGCTCGCCCTGCGCGAGGCCGGAAAGCACTTTGTTGAAATTCCGACCAGATCGTACCCACAGCCAGCCGTTCAAGATGTTGATCCCCACTGCCGAGCGCCGCAAGATCCACGAGTACCTCTTCAACGAGGGCGTCCTCGTCGCGAAGAAGGACTTCGAGATCATGCACCCTGAGCTTGGTGTCAAGAACCTGTACGTGATCAAGGCCATGCAGTCGCTCAACTCGAAGGGCTACATCAAGACGCAGTTCAGCTGGCAGCACTACTACTACACCCTCAACGACGAGGGTGTCGAGTTCCTGCGCCAGTGGCTCTACCTGCCCTCCTTCGTCACCCCTGCCACGCACCAGAGCGCGGCCCCTGCTGAGGCCCCTGCCGCTGGCGGCCGCCCCGGCCCCAAGGCTGTGGACCCGCAGGCCCAGCTTGCCTAACTTGCCTATATTAATTATTTAAAAAGGAGTTAGCGTTTGCGGCTCTTCTCTCATTGATGAATAAAGTTGACGCACAGGAGCGTTGCGCGAGCGAGAAAACAAACATAAATCGAGCCATCTGTAGGTAAGAGAAATACTCAAAGAGATTCTTAGCCCTTGGCCAGGCTACCTTTCTGGTAACGTGGCGACAGTTGTAGAGACGAAGCGTATTCGCGCCGGTGACCGTGGATACGTCCACATACCCTCGCACTCGGCCGATAGCCTTTAGGAAGGACAATGACATGCACAGGCCGCTGAGTGTTCAGGAAACCCATAAACAGGGTGCAGTGCGTACCTGGACGGTCTGCACTTTCCCAGAGCCGAATGCGGCTTCTGGTAGACATATAGCCTCAGCACGAACGACTCGCTCGCTTGAAATTTATGCGTGATTCTATTAATGAGTGCATTTCGTGTCGCTGTTGCAGCATAATAGCCGAGTGGTCCTCCACCGCTCTGGTCGGACGATGCTCTTGTATACCTTCTCTGTTCTGTGTTCGTAGACTTAGAGAGAGCCATGTACGTCACTAAAAATCATTGCGGTGTTGAACGGGATAGAAGCCCATAATAACGCAACGCGAATGCCTTCCGACGTTTAAAAGCTTGCAAAGGCCCGTAAAAACGTTATGACCACGCGTTCTCTAGAATGCGGTGAGGAACACAATCTTAAAGTGACGACCTAACGCGATTGTATGACATATATCTCGTTATTACAGGATGAAAACTAAACAGTGTAGCATACGTTGTAAAATAATACGCTTCTTTTTTTTTCCTCCGGATATTGACTCCCACGTTGGGCATGCGCGTGCGCATACGGTACCTAATTCCATACCACAAGTCAGCCTGCCAAACCAATGTGTGTGACTCAGATGCACGGCACCGTGGACACGAAACTCAGGTCTCGTTGGAATAGGTGCTTCTATATATATATAATAGCAGTTAATATGTTGAAACACATTCGTAAGAAACAGCTAGGATTCCTCTTAATGCACAGAGCGAACAAATACTTAGCGATGGGGCTCGCGTCGTACTCAACCGATGATGTTGAACCTACTACTGCGCAGCCCAGCAGCCCAATCCTGGGCGGTTGCGTTTTACGGCGCGGCTGGGCCGCAGTCATCACTCCCGGGGCGATCACTCCCGCGGCGATCACTTCCGCGGCGCAGGTTTGGGCGGCTTTACTGATCGGGGTGTGCCGTGCCGTGGCCATATGACGTAAAACCGTTGTGCAAGCCGTGCACCTAAATGCATGTGGATGACAACGCCACATACACCACGCGCTGCGGAGAAGCGGGTCCCAAAGATCTTTTAATCACTGCTGTGCTATTCTTAGCTCAGCCTCATCACGAAGAGGCGAGCGTTCGAACTGCCATTCCGGAATCAATGGGCCGCCGAAAAATCGAAATCAAGCCCATAACTGAAGAGCGGAATCGCTCCGTCACGTTCATCAAGCGCAAGGGCGGCCTGTTCAAGAAAGCGCATGAGCTCGCTGTGCTGTGCCAGGTCGAGCTGGCGCTGGTCGTGATCACACCGGACCGCAAGGTCCACGAGTACAGCACGGCGCCTAGAGTAGAGGATATTGTCCACAGCTGCCGGAAGTACCCTGTGGTGGAGCACAAGGGCGTGCGCGACTACTCTGGGCGGTTTCGCGGCGCGTCCGGGCCGGACGCGGACGAGGACGACGGGCCAGAGGAGGCGACGCTGGAGGACTCTGAGGCCGAGCCCGAGGAGGTGCATCTCAAGAAGGAGACGGAGCACCGTGAGGCGAAGATGCGGCAGATTCTCACGGACGAGCATACGGAGCGAACCGCCAGCATAGCCGACAGCCGGCCCGGCTCGCGGCCGCGCCTGAAAGTGCAGATCCCGCAGATCCCACCGCCGACAGTGACGCCCGAGCCACAAGCCAGCCTTAAACCCGAGCATGAGGCCGGCGCCGACTTGGATCGGTCCCAGCACGCGGCGGATGCGGCGGATCGCGCCGCGCAGCCACCTGGCCATGCGCAGCAACCATTGCAGATGCAGGCGGGCGTGCCGAACGGCAATGCGGAGCCTTTGAACGGTGCGTCGCCAAGTCAGCTCGTGGGCGCCGACAAGGCCGCGCGTGCGCAGCCGCAGCACCCACAGGTGACGTTTCCGCCGCGCTTGAACACGAACGTGAACCGCACCCTGCCGCAGAGCCCGAACGCGTTTGTGCCGCAGCCGTATCCGCCATACGTGCCCTACGCGGGCTACTTCAACAACTATCCGGTCGGCTACGGGTACCCGGCACCGCCAAGCGCGCTGCCCGGAGGCTCCGCAAAGCCGTCCGGCGCGGCCGGCGCGGCCGGCGTCGCTGGCGCAGCTGGGTCGCCCGTGCGCGCAGGGCCATCGGGTGCGGGGCCTATTCCCGTGAACCAGGGCCCGCCCACGGCCGGCGGACAGCGCGTCAGCGCGACGGTCGGTACGTCGGCCACGGGCAGCGCCGGCGGCGGCCGCTGGAGCGCGTACCCGCAGTCGCCCATGGCGTACTTTTTGCCGGCACCCATGAGCGGCGCCGACACAAGCCAGAATAAGCTCGAGCCCGGGGCAATATCGGCGGCCATGCCGTCGCGGTACATGAACGAGATGCTGGCCAGCCCGTCGAACTACTTCTCGATGGAGTGGGGCGTTTGGGACCCGCAGGCATCGGCCGGGCCCGGCGGGACAGCACGCGTAAGCCCGTCGTCGTTGCCAACGCAGGCGCCAAACGGGGCGAACAACAATGGCGAGGCGGCTATTTCCTCACCTTTGCAATTTGTGTCGGTTCCGGGGAACGAGCGGAAGCGCACGGCGTCTGAGGAGCACAGCGGCTCGAAGTGGCGGGCGAAAGACTAGGAGCAGAATTGGTTCGTGGATCTAGCATGGGCATGGCAGGGGCCCGAATCGGGGCGCGCATATGAGTCGCGGCCCGCTCATTCGTTGACTGTTTCTATTAGTTCGAAATTATTTATAGGCATTTGGTGGTTTATTTATGTTGTGTGGTCTTTTCTTTTCTTCTTGAGTCGACTGAGGTCGAACGTACGTTTTGAAAGTCCGATTTCGTATGCGGTGGGGCGGCGCGTGTTGTCGCGCCGCTCCCGCCTGCGCGTCGGCCGCACCGCGCGCCGGCCCTTGCCTGCCGGCCCTTGCCTGCCGGCCCTTGCCTGCCTGCCTGTGCCTGCCTGCCTGCCCTTACCTGCATGCTGCCGCTCACCCGACAAGCAGCAGCCGCACCCACACAATGCGGGCTGAGGGCTTTGTGACTAAGCCGGACCAGCTCGACCATAAGGTTAGACGCTGGTCCCAAGCCTAGCTGGCAGCGGCGAGTTAAGGCCCTGGCAGCACGCGTACCCTTGCCCTTGTCTGGCTCGGGCAGGGCAGGGACGTCGACAAACTCATCACTACGAAAACCAGGATCCTTTTTTCACTAGATCTCCAAGATGGTCAAGCTGAACATTTCGTACCCTGCGAACGGCACGCAGAAGCTGATCAACCTCGACGACGAGCACCTTTCGCGTAACCTCTGGGATACCCGTATTGGCCAGGAGGTTGCCGGCGAGCTGCTGGGCCTGCCTGAGGGCTACGTGCTGAAGGTTACTGGCGGCAACGACAAGCAGGGCTTCGCCTGCATGCCTGGTGTGCTTGTCCCCGGCCGTGTGCGCCTGCTTCTCTCTAAGAACCACAAGGTCTACCGCCCGCGCCGCGACGGTGAGCGCAAGCGGAAGTCTGTGCACGGCGCCATCATGGGCCCCGACATGGCCGTTGTCTCGCTTGCTATTGTGAAGGCCGGCGATGAGGACATTGAGGGCCTCACGACCGAGCAGGTGCCCAGCCGCCTCGGCCCCAAGCGTGCGAACCACATCCGCAAGTTCTACGGTCTGACGAAGGAGGAGGCCACGAACGAGGACCTGAAGACGCTTGTCATCCGTCGCCCTGTCACCGGCAAGAACGGCAAGGAGTACACGAAGGCGCCCAAGATCCAGCGTCTTGTCACGCCCCGCCGTCTGCAGCAGAAGCGCCGTGTTCGGGAGCAGAAGCTGGCCCAGGTGCAGAAGTCGAAGGACGAGGCCGCCGAGTACGCCAAGCTGCTCGCTGCTCGTGTTTCGCAGAGGAAGGCCCAGAAGGCCGAGATCCGCAAGCGCAGGGCAAGCTCCCTCCGCGCCTAATCTGACGCAAAAATAACTTATATTTGTGAGTGATATGTAAACTCGATCATGGTAAATTGGATTACCGCGAGCTACACAAGGGTGCTCCGTTGTGCATATCATGCTGGGACACGAACGCGTAGTCCGTGCAAGTAACTGAAGAACGTTAGGAATCAGCTGCGAGCCTTATGAGGGTGTTGAGTTGTTTAGCGAAAACTGTAGAGCGAACACGCGGAATTAGCGCGGAAACAGGCCGGCAGGGGCGACGCATTGGTGAAAGCGCATGCTCACTTTAGGAAGAGTATGCTCAGGGTAGACTAGACTGGGTATGCTGCTCATTGTAGGAAGGGTATACTCACTGTAGGTACACACTTAGAGGCGATCCAGTATGTCAAGACTCTGAATCATTACATTCGTCAAAATGCGGTTCATTTTTGTCTCGCAGTCGCCTCAGGAGAAACATGTGAACGGGCGCGGCGCCAAATATAGACGAAGTACCCTAGCTGCGGATCGTCCTCACATGCGGCTCACAACGGCCGCAGCGCTCGAGCCGTTGCTAATAACGGAATTCGCCAAGAAGCGGATCGGCATTTTTCTAAGCTGCGCCGATAACTGAACTATACATAGTCGAGCGCAAGCTACTGCTCCCCGAATACGAGCCTGCTTAGCGGCGCCCTGCCACCTCCCTGCAGGCCTATCTTACAACTGACTTAATCATCGCTGCCCTGCTTTAGCGACGGCCTGTGTGTGCAAAAGCAGGACACCAACCACACGAATGAAGGACGATCTTCCGCGGTTCCCGACGCCGATGGAGGCGTTCGGCCAAGGAAAGCGCAAGCACACGAGCGCCGCCTTCGAGGCTGTGGGCGAGGTGCCAAAACCGCCGCCGCAGCAGCGGTTCCGCCAGAAGGCGTCGGGCAGCCCCGCGCCAGGGACGCCCGTGAACGGCGCGCCCGGCCACTACTACGCGCAGCCGCCGCCGCAGGCGGCGCCCGTGCACTCGGCACCAGCGACGCCGAACCACGCCTATCACGGCATGCACGCGGGCATTGCGAACGCGCAGCCATTGCCGCAGCCCGCGCTGCGCGGAGCGCCCGCGTACGCGGGGCCCGCCATGCAGCCGACGCCGCCAATGGCGCCGCAGCAGTTCGCGCAGCAGTTCGCGCAGCAGGCCGCGGCACCGCCCATGGGCGGCCCGGGCTCGCAACAGTACGCGCCAGGCGCCGCGTACCACATGGCGGCAGCACCGCCGCCACCGCCGCCGCCTGCGGCAGCGTACGCACCGCGCGTCGCCACAGCGCCGCCGGCGCAGGCCGGGCCGTACGCGCCGCCGAACGGCGCGCGCCTGCCGAGTAACCCCATGCTGCACGCGCAGTACCCGGGGCGGCCGAGCCCGCCGCCGAGCCGCGAGGAGGCGCGGCGGCCTGCGGAGCCGCGCGAGCGGCCCAGCGACACGGCAGACCTGCGCAGCCTGTTTGACGAGGTCGACCGCAAAAAGCACGGGTACCTCACGGAGCGCGAGCTGTCGAAGGCGCTCGTGAACGGGGACTACACGTTGTTTGACGCGCACACGGTGCGGCTCATGATGAAGATGTTCGACCGCGACGGTGACGGCGCGATCTACTTCGCCGAGTTCGGGCAGCTCTGGAAGTACCTGCACGAGTGGCGGCAGGTGTTTGACCGCTTCGACACGAGCCGCAACGACAGCATCGACCCGGACGAGTTCAACCGTGCGCTGACGGCGTTCGGGTACTCGCTGAGCGCGCCGTGCGTGCAGTTTATGTTCAACGCGGGGTCGAAGCTGAACCGCCAGGGCGTGCGCGAGATGCCGTTCGATCTATTTGTGCAAACGTGCATTAGCATCAAGTCTATTACGGATACGTTTAAGCGCTATGACACGGACCGCGACGGGTACGTGACGATGAGCTTTGAGGACTTCCTCACGGAGACGACGAAGCTACACTAGCGGCGCGCGCCGCGATACGCCTGCGAGACTGCCATGACATAAGGCGGCGGGCAACAAAGCCGGCGGCTCGCCAAACCGGCCTCGCGCGCGCTCTCCTCACACCATGGCCTCGAGACAGTTGCGGCCAGAGGCCCAGTCGCGCACGCAGGTCACGACGGAGACGCCCGAGGAGCGCTCGCTGCGGCTCGTCGGCCAGAACACGCCGCCGGCCGAGCAGCCCGCGGCGCGGCCGCGCGTGACCTGGTCGGACGAGACGGTCGACAACGAGCACCTGAACCGCAAGAAATCGAAGATCTGCTGCATCTTCCATCCGAACGACGAGGAATTGTGCGAGTCGAGTGAGGAAGAGGAGTACTCGTCGCCGTCGTCGTCCTCGAGCTCGTCCGAGAGCGAGAGCGACGGCGACGCGGATGGCGCGCCGGCCGGGCGCCGCCACCGCCACCCGCGCCCGAACGCATACGAGCGGCAGCCCCGCCTGAAGCCGCGCCCGCATACTCACGCGCATTGACTCTTCTCAGTGGTCAAGTATGTGGCGCGGCTGTGAGTGCAGGTGCGGCCGTAAGTGCTGGCGTAGGCGCAGGCGCAGGCGCAGGCGCAGGCGCAACCGGCATGCGGCCCTACCTTGCGGCCTCGTCTTGTTCCGGGTTGGGCTCTAAACCCACACTCGAACGACACTTCACGCCCTGAAGTTTGCTCTCTTATGCGCTTCCTCGGCCGACAACAAATTACCGAAGTGCACGGGACGCTTACGCAGGTTGTGCGCAGACGGTGCTGAAGACGGCGCTGCTGCGTGATAATATTATTTATTCATCTTAAACAATGGTAACTGGATTGGCTGGCTCGCGCTAGCGCACGGGCCGGTAGCGTCGCGCCGCGCGCGGGGCGCCGGGGCTCATGCGTCGCAGGTTGCGGTGTTGCGGGGCGATCTGCGCGCGCAGGCTGCGCGGAATCTCGTGGAGCGCCTGCTCAATGAACGCCAGCGTTGTGAGTGCGGAGGCGTACAGCGTTGCGAGGATAGGCATGGGGCGGGTGGGCACGGTGCGCGGCCGCGAGCGCCAGCAATTGTATATAAACAAGCGGCCCGCGGCCAGACTTGCCCCATCTATCGCGCACAATTCGCCTGCCCAAAGCGGCTCTAATTCGAGCTCTTGCCAGTTGCGGTAGCGCGAGCCGATGCTGCAGTGTTTACTTGTCACCCTCAAACAGCGCTGCGAGTGGTCCTGGGCACGGCACCCATGACATCATCCGGCGGTTCAGCACGTCTGCCGAGGCATAGTGCCAAGCGTGCGTGCGGCGCTATCCGTGCACCATTAGCGTGGGTGGGGCACTCGTGCCCGCCCTAGGCCTTGACAGTGCCGCGCCGTGCCCCACTCAAGAGCCGGTTCTCCCTCAATGTCCGTACGAATTAATGGCGTTCCAATGTGATAATACTCCACCTGTTGGTGGGGAGCCCTGGTCAGCTGGTTGCGTTCTGGGGCCAGTGGGGCTGAAATCAGCTGCCTCGTCGTGCATGCTCCAACAAGAACCACCTTCCCACCACCCCCACCCCCGGTGCGCATTGCGAGTGACTCAGCAGGTTAAGGTTTTGGGGAGGAGCACTGGGCCTGATTAATTTCCAAACCCAGGAACCCCCCGTGCCGCCCCAGGTCCCAACGGTTCTCCGGGTTTCTAACGGCCATCTTCGAGGCACCTCGAGACATCGAAAAGTTCAGACTTCGGCGCCTACAGGCACGCAGAGCACAGACACGCAGAGTAGGCAGCCCCAGGGTCACGAACATTTAGCAAAGAACCATGTCGCTCTTTTCGAAGTACTGCAAAGACGACGCCAGCGACGCAACGTTGCCACCAGGCGATGAAAATCTGCCGTTCCAGTTCAACGCCGGGCGCCGCACGTCCGTGAGCGCTGAGTGCTCAATGCATGCATGCGAGCCCTACCACGAGCAGTACCACCACAGCCCGCAGGACGCGCGGCGAAGTAATGAGCCGGCGGCGCCCAAGGCAGCGGCGCCGCCCGCGGCGAACGCGCTGCTCAGCGACGACGCCGCGTACCGCCGCGTCAGCGACGCGCTGCGCAAGAACATCATTTTCAGCGAGCTGAACGACGACCTCATGTACAAGGTCTTGAGCGCGCTCGAGCGCCAGTCCGTGCCGGCGCAGCACGAGGTCATTACGCAGGGCAACGAGGGCGACTGCTTGTACCTGCTGGAGGATGGCCAGGTCGAGTACATCAAGGACGGCGTGAGCGTCGGTGTGGCCGGCGCGGGCGCCATCTTCGGCGAGCTCGCCCTGCTCTACAACTCGCCGCGCGCCGCAACCGTGCGCACGGTCGCGCCGTCGCACATGTTCAAGCTCGACCGCATCATATTCAAGCGCATCATGGTCGCCAAGTTCAGCCGCAAGCGCCAGCACTCGCAGCAGCTGCTCGCGCAGATCGACGTGTTCGCAAACCTGCCAATATCGACGCAGCTCAAGATCGCTGACTCGCTGCAGCCGCGCAGCTACGCGCAGGGCGACGTCGTCATCCGTAAGGGCGACCAGGGCTCCGAGTTCTTCCTCATTGATGAGGGCACGGTCGAGATCACGGCCGACGGCAAGCACCTGAACACCCTATCTAGCGGCTCCTACTTCGGCGAGCTGGCGCTTATTTATGACCTCCCGCGGGCGGCGTCCGTCACGGCCACGAGCCCGAAGCTGAAGCTCGAGGTGCTCAGCAAATACGGCTTCGAACAGCTCATTGGACCGGACCTCGTCGCCGAGCTGCGCAAGCGGGACCCTCGCAAGGACACGCATGCAAACTGACCCACTATACCTAAGCTTACGATATTCCATTCTGCTACCAAAGACACTAAGAATCTTACGCGCCATAGCCGGCACAGATACGGCATCGCGCCTCAATGTAGCGGCGTAGCGGCCACGCGCGACCGCCGTTCACAACATAGCACAGCACAACACACTCACTGGTTCTACGGGGCGGAGAGAAGCGGACGGCATTAAGCCGCTGTACATAGCGCCGGCGAACCGCCTACCACCCCCCTCAACACGACATTCTGCATACCGTTCACGGCACACCAGTAATCAAACCTTTATTTACATAGCCTAAAACTTAGTCGCCAAAGCGGCGCAGGCCGAGCCAGGGCCGTGCGGCCTTGTAGCCGCTCAGCGCGTTGACGCACGAGCTCAAGGTTGCCAGTAGCACCGCCGAACTACTACAGAATCCACTGGTCCTTAGCAGCAAACATCCACGCTGTCGTCACCGAGGCCACAAGCAGCGGGCCGATGAGGCCCTTGCCTAGCTTTGCCGTGCCGAACACAAGCCACTCCATGAGAAAGTGGAAGCCGGCAATCATGTACGTGCTGTGCGCGATGTGGTACACAGTCGGGTCCGTGAGGTGGTACGCCGCGTACGCACGCACGACGGCAACGGCCAGTGTCCAGGTACCAAATGTGCGGTTGCTGAGGGCCGTGACCTCGGCAGGCTTTGCCGAGTACACGCGCTTCGAGAGATGCAGGTCGCCGCAGTAGCACTGGCACGAGTTGAAGATGGACACGGCGGACACAAACAGCATCCACTTGGGAAGCAGGAACGGCGGCAGCGAGATCATTGCGGACGTAGCGTAGGTGGACAAGATGCTCCCCAACGAGCCGTATTTCCCTATACGAGCTGGCGCAGCGCAGCAGCAGCCCGCCGCCGCCGGGCACGTGCGCGCGGCTGGCCTGGCTGGCCTGGCGCGCGCCCGCACAGAGCGGCTAAGTCACATGAGCGAATTTATTGGCACTTTGGAACGCGTTTGCACCGGCCCGCGCGTCTCGCCTCTACGCCAGCCATGTCCATCGTATCGCTGCTGAATGTGTCCGTGTTGAACAATCCGGCGAACTTCATGGACCCCTACGAGTTCGAGATCACGTTCGAGTGTCTCGAGCCGTTGAAGGAGGACCTCGAGTGGAAGCTCGTGTACGTAGGCGCGTCGAAATCGAGCAAGTACGACCAGGAGCTCGACTCGCTGCTCGTAGGGCCCGTCCCGCAGGGCGTGAACCGCTTCATCTTCCAAACCGACCCACCGCGGCCGGACCTCATCCCGCAGGAACAGCTCGTGTCCATCACAGTCATGCTGCTGTCCTGCTCGTACAAGGGCCGCGAGTTCGTCCAGGTCGGCTACTACGTGAACAACGAGTACGATACAGAGGAGCTGCGCGAGAACCCACCGTCGCGCGTCGCGCTGGACCACGTTGTGCGCAACATTCTGTCGGAAAAGCCGCGCGTCACGAAGTACAACATCCCCTGGGACTCCGACGACGTCGACGAGTATCCTCCAGAGCAGCCCGATGTGGACGCCGATGACGACGAGGATGCGTACGGCAACGAGGACGAAGACCTACGCGATGAAATGATCGACGACTTGGAGGCCGGCGACGTCGATGTCGAGGACGAGCCTGCCGACGCGCAGGCAGACGACTCCGACGACGGAGAGGCGGAGGTCGACGGCGAAGACGACGGCGAGGGCGAGGACCTTGATGCCGAGGCCGGCGCGGCCGATACGAGCGCGGACGCCGACGCGGCGCAGAGCTCTCAGGCCGACGCGGCACCCAATGACGCGAGAGTAGACGAGACTGCGGACGAGAACACTAAGGAGGATACAATTGAACCGGCGACTGAGGCTACGGACACGCAGGAGGCCGAAGCCTAGTCGAAACTATAACTAATCGCTGCAACGGTCGCTCAGCACAGCGCCGGCGTGGCCAAGGCTAGTTCGGCGGGCTCTATCTGGCTTAGGGTATGCGGCTGCTCAAACTTGGGACGGTGGGTCCCAAGGTGAAGGTGGATGGGATGATGTGTCAGGAGGCATAGCCGCGGTGCAGGGCCCACAAGCTCCAAAACCCTCAAACCTCGAACGTCGAACGTCGAACCTCGCCCGCCACGCGCCTCGAACCCACTGCGCGAACCTCGGTCTTTCTCAGCGTCCGGCATGTCTGAGGACCCGAAGCGCGCCCCGCAGCACCGCCGGCCCCGGCCGCACTTGTTCACGAACGACCTGAAGGCACTGCTTTACGCCTTCGGCGACGTCGACAACCCGTACATCGAGACAGTGGCTGTTTTGGAAGACATTCTGCAGGAGTATATCTACGCGATCTGCCAGGAGGCCAGCCGCATGGCCCGTGCCGCGAACCGCCAAAAGCTCAAGATCGAGGACTTCAAGTTCGCGCTGCGGCATGACCCGCGCAAGCTCGGCCGCGTCGAGAAGCTTTTGCACCTGCAAAAGGAGATCGAGCAGGCCCGTGCCGCCTATGACTACCGCCTCGAGGGCAAGCAGATCCAGAAAATGGCGGATTAGACCCCGCCGCATGGGCGTGCCGTGCCACCTCTTATTTATATTTTCTCGCGACGACCGGCGCCGGCGCCGGCGCCAGGACCATCGCCGTCGCGCGCTGTAACGTTTATCCAATCAACTAACTTACTTATCGTAGCAAATATGTACCTAGCCTATGCTTTTGTTTTGTTTCCGCATGCGGAAGCGGTCTCGACTGCGGCCCGCAGCCCGCGATTTGGGCATCCAAGTCTGCGAGCGCCGCTCAGCAACAGACATGTCGGCGTGGAATCTGTTTGGAGATCCATTCTGGGCGTGCACGCTGCCAATGGTGATCATTGGATGGCTGTGCGTACTTATTGGCGCCATTCTGTTGCCCGCAATAGAGTGTCCCATCTTTATATGGTGGATCGTCGCATTTCAAGCACTCATCATCATCGGCGTCAGCGTTACGGTGCTCACGAACGACACGCGCCTGTACCGCAGTGCGTGGCTTGCACTGCTTGCCGTGGCCACAAGCTACTCGACCTCGCTCACGAGCTCTATGCTGTGGAAAGATGGAAGCGCTGTGGCCGTTGTCGCCGCGGGCGCCATTCTTCTCAGCATCGTGAACCTGCTGTGGATCCTGTTTCTTGGCACTTCGAGCCGAGAGCCCGCGCACAGGTTCGTAAATTCGTTCGCGAGGGCCAAGCAGGGAGGCAGCGACGCCGAACACGGCCTCGACGAGCAGAACTTGAAGTCCCGGCCCAGACTTAATGCAACTTAAATTTAGAGCTCGCCCTTGAAATCCACTTCTGTACCGTAAAGATTGCGCAAGTCCGTAGCCATTTGGTTCTCGTTGCGCCCTGTGAAGCGGCCCCACCAAATGTGCATCTGCAGCAGGGCCAGGCGGGCCAGATTCTTCGGCAAATCAATGTACGACCGGAAAATGAAGGCCATGGCCGTCTTCGTCTCCTTCAAACCCTTCACGATTTGGTAGCGGAACGACGCAAAATCGACAAGACGTGCCTCGCTCTGGTTAAGGAAAATGTCGGTAACCTGCACCGAATGAGAAATGCGGGCAAATGTGTTAATGAGCGCCACGAGCTCACTACGGCGGAATGTCGAAAGCACCTCCGCCACTGCCTCGGGATCAGAGGCGGGGTCCTGCGGAAGCTCGAAAAGGATCTTCAGCGCCGTGCCGTAGCCGGCTGTCTGGATCTTGCCCCACAGGCGGCAGCGCTCGCAGCCAACGCAGCTCATGAGTGCGTTCACATTGCGCACGCGCTGACGGAACTCGTTCTTGAGAGCCTGGCCCTCCTCGCTAGAGAAGAGCGTCGTCTCGTCGAGGCTCTTCGCCAGAGGGCCCTGCCGCAAATAGCGGCCCAACCTCTTCAGAGCAACGCGCACGTCCGTGTCCACAGCCTCACAGGATCGCGAGAAGCTGAGCTGGTCCTCGTAGGTCCCAATAAGCTTCGCCACAGCGCGGGACATAAGCACATAATCAAAGAACATGTTGTTCAGGCGGTCCTCGTGCCAGCCGACGCGCTCGAGCCACTCCGGCAGATTTGCCTCCCAGATCTCAGACGTTGTGTTGTAGTAGTCAAAGCAGAGGTGCGTGCTGATCGATGAGTGCATACCAGACAACAGGCGGTAGAACAGACGCTGCTCCACACATTCCGTCTCGGGAAGCGGCACATCCACGTCCGCGTCGGTGGCCTCGGCCGCAGCCTCGAGCTCGGCCCGCTTGTGCGGGTGCGCCAAGATGTTGGCGAGGCGGTCGGCAGCCGAACCAGACATGCCAGAGCCGTCAGAGTCGCTGCGCGGGTACCCGAAGCAGTTCTCACCGTACACCTTCTCCCACATCAGATTCGCGTGGTGCCCCGCGTAGCCCGTGAAGCGCTCAACATTGCCAGTGAGATCTACCCAAACACCGTCGGCATTCTCCTCGTCCTCCGGATAGCAGTAGTCGCGGTCAGAGAAGCTGTTGAACGCGTACAGGGACGCCGAGTCCGGTGCGCATCCTTCAACGGGGTCGATAGGAGCATCCATGCTGACGGAATTTTTGCGCAGGCGGCCCAAAAACTGCGACTCAAACAGTGCCTGGTTGATGTCGTTGCTGCTCAGCGGCTCAATGGCACACTGCCGGTTCGCGCACGTAGCAGTGTCGTCCTCAAACGGGCAGCGTTTGTCGCTGAGGTCTACTTTGTAGGTCGAAAGGTAGGGCATTGCCGTGAGGCGCTCGAGCTGCTCGACAACCAGCTCATTCTGCTCGATGGCGTCGCCAAAAGTGGCGCCATCGGTGTCGCCAATCTCGGTCGACAACAGGTGCAACAGAATCTGGTTCTGCGGTGCGTCCACAGGCAGAACCTGGTGAGAGCCTCGCAGAAACCGAGGCTCGGCGGCTAACGCCACGGCGCTAGCCGCCAGAAATATACACGAAGAAGACCCGACGCGCATTCTTCGTGTTTTTCACGGTCGGGCGACGCGCAGCTACGTAAACTAGTTATATTGAACCCCACGATACGCCTAGCGGCGCCCATGGTGGCAAAAGAAGACCAGCGCATCGTTTCTTGTTAAACGAGATGCTTGACGCCCGCTTGGGTATGCAGATTGAGTTGGAATTCGTTGGCGGTCAAGGTCCTTTGTTGGCAGCTCAGACGTTTTAGAGTTCATTTATGACGAAATCTGGGCTCGTCGCGCGCATAAAGCCGAAAAAAATAGACACTTAATTAGCCATATAATTAACAGAAGCATAGCCACCGATTTCTGCACGAGTGCTAGCACAGCGCGTGTACTCAGTTCACTTCATGGTTCCCTTACGCCGGGACGCGATTTCACGCGCGTGAAACCTAGCGCCTGGAACAGGTAGTAAACCCAACCGCGACGGGTAATTTTTATTTTTTTCTCAGGCCCCGAGATCAATCACAACAATGAGCGACGACAAGGAATTGAGGAAGAAGGAGAAGAAGGAGAAGAAGGAGAGGTCCGAAAAGAAGGAGAAAAAGGAGAAGTCTGAGAAGAAGGACAAGGTGGACCGGAAGGAGAAGAAGGAGAAGAAGGATAAGAAGGAAAAAAAGGAGAAGAAGGATAAGAAGGATACGGAGGATACGGAGACCTCGGCTCCGGCCGATGAGGTGAAGGCGGCTCCTGCGCCATCAGCTGCTGCGAAGCAGAATGGTTCCGACCCTGCGAAGATCAAGGCGTTTTTGGAAGACAATGCCGTTTCTATTGATGTTCCTGCAGGTCTGGAATCGCAGGACCCGATGCTCGCTTTTGACCAATTGAATGTCGAGCCCGAGCTGAAGCAGGAGCTGCTCAATTTCGAGAAGCCGACGCCCATTCAGAGCACGACGTGGCCGTTCTTGCTTGCTAACACTGATGTTGTTGGTGTGGCCGAGACTGGCTCCGGCAAGACGATGGCCTTTGGCATTCCTGCCGTGCACCATATCATTGTGTCGAACTCGGACATGACGTGCTTGGTTGTGTCACCGACGCGCGAGCTGGCTATGCAGATTTACGACACGTTCGAGACGCTGCTGCGCAAGGTGAGGGGCGTGAAGGCTGTCTGCCTGTACGGAGGCGTCCCAAAGTACGACCAGCAGAAGATGCTGCAGGACCCGCAGGTTAAGGTGGTTGTCGGCACGCCTGGGCGTCTTCGGGACCTGCTCGCCGATGGCTCGCTGAACATGAACTCGTGCCGCTACTTAGTCCTTGATGAGGCGGACCGTATGCTGGAGAAGGGATTCGAGCAGGACATTAAGGAAATTCTGAGCTGCGCGCCTCCGGCCAGTGAGCGACAGACCGTTATGTTTACGGCAACATGGCCGCCCGAGGTCCGATCACTGGCAGCGGGATTTATGAGGCAGAACGGTGTCGTTAAGGTGTCCATCGGGGAGGTGGACGAGCTGCACGCGAACAAGCGTATCACGCAACATGTCGAGGTCGTGGACCCGAGCATGAAGGAACGGCGGTTCCTGGAAATCTTGCGCAACTACGCTCGCGGCGACGATAAGATCCTTGTATTTGCATTGTACAAGAAGGAGGCGTCTCGCGTCGAGCGCTTGCTCGTGAACAAGGGCTACCATGTGGCGGCCATTCACGGTGACCTTAGCCAGCAGCAGCGCACGAAGGCGCTGCAGGACTTCAAGACCGGCAAGAGCACCCTCATGCTTGCCACGGACGTGGCGGCGCGCGGTCTTGATATCCCGGCTGTGAAGGTGGTGATTAACCTCACGTTCCCGCTCACTGTCGAGGACTATGTGCACCGCATTGGCCGTACGGGCCGCGCCGGCAAGACTGGTGTGGCTCACACGCTTTTTACGGAGCAAGAGAAGCACCTTAGTGGTGCGCTAATGAACGTGCTGAGGGACGCGAACCAAGAAGTGCCCGAGGAGCTGAAGAAGTATGGCTCGCATACGAAAAAGAAGGAGCACAGCCTGTATGGCGCGTTCTTTAAGAACATTGATCCTAATCAAAAGGCCAAGAAGGTCAAGTTCGACTAAACTGGCTATATTTACAGTCCCTAATGTGTCTCATTCGTATAGGTTTACATACAAGATGATAACGATGATGCGAAGCTCACGCAGCCGGTTTGCTAGATTTGCTGGACTTGCTTTTCTTCGACTTTTTCTTATGCTTCACCTTTACGGGCTCGAGCGGTGTCTGCTCGGGAGTGTCCTCGATGCGCGGCTCAGCAACGGGCCCATTCAAACCCCGGAAACCGACACGGAACATCGACTCATCGGTTGGCTTTGGCGAGCTCGAAGCAGCGGGCGCCAGCCCGTCCACGGTCTCATCGGCAGCAATTAGTACCTTCTTTTTGGCCGGCTTCGGCGCCTTGGCGGGCTTCGAGCTGTCGGAGCTGAACTGGCTGAATTCAGCGAAGTCCTCCACGGGTGGCGTCTCGCGCGGCCGCGACAGATTGAACAAATCTTTTTCGGCGGAGAGGAAATCGTTTTCAAAAGCGTCGCTCGGCACGGCCATCTGCTCCTCCTTCGGCGTAAAGCTGTCGCTGCAGGACTCGCATTCCGACTCGGAGTCCGAGATAACTGACGGACACTCGACGGGCGTGTCGAGGTCGAGGCCCTCGGGAACGGGTATTCTCTGCTGCGAGCCAGCGGCAATGGGCGCAAGCTCGTAGTCAGAAAACAGCGATGCAAGCCCCGTTCTGAGCAGCGAGGTCATCTGGTTCGGCGAGCCGCGCGCGAGCCTGAACAGCTCCAAGAACTGGCAGGCACGCTCTTGCAGCTCGAAGTCAAGGCTGCGGCTCCACGGCATCATGCTGTTGATGACGGCGTCAATTACGTCTTCGGAAAGGACCTCTAGCTTCGTGACTAGCTTTGCGAGCGCCGTGGCAAGCGCTGGCGAGGGGTGGTGCTGTTGCGTCATATTTATAAACACCATGGGGTTGTGTCGCATTTCTGTCGTGGCGAACTCACCGAGGATCCACCAGCAGATATCCGGAAAGCCGTTGAACATGCTCTCGTGGTTGTTCGCAAGCCACTGGAAACAGAGGGTTGCGATAGACTCGCGCACGCTATCGTCCTTGACGCGAATGACAATGTCAAGTAGCCTCGAGCTTAGTGCTTTGTTCGAGACGGTGCGGCTAATGTCGGCCAACATCTCGGAGAGCCAGTGGAAGTCCGGGACGTAGGCATAATTTTCTATTGCGACGACCTCGCATATGCATGCTGCAAGATCGATTTTGTGTTCGAGAGCCTCGGCGGCACTGAACTGCGTGCTCAGCTCCGTCACGACGTCGAAGAGGTTGTCGTCATTCACAATGAACTTCGCAAGCGAAAGGGCTCGTCGCCGAGTTTCCGGGTCCGGCTGCGGATGCTGCAGCAACGCGGCCACCGGCTTAGAGGGCAAAAATGCGGGGTTGATATTCGCGATCTTGGCAAGGGCCCCCAGCGACACGTATTGCAGGTTCTGGTCAGGCTCATTCAGCAGCTGCAGCGTGTGGACAACCAGCTCTTCGGCCAAGGCGTAATCGTCCTCCAACAGCATGTTGCCGTTCAGAATGGCATTTACGCACTCGTAGACGAGCGATGTGGCCTCGGACGTGGTCAAAAGGCTACGCACGGCAGGCAGCAGGCGCGTACGCAGACGTGGCTCTCTTTGCGTGAACAGCTTGAAGACCTTGAGGAGCTTGATGAGCGTCCAGTTGTGCTTTGTGGCAATAAATACGTCGTAGAGTTTTGGCGTGAGCTCCAAGAAGTCCTGCACGGACGGAGCCCGCTCCGCCAGCTCGCCGATAACCGACACTGCCGCGCACACGACGGATGCGTCGTTTTCGGAGCCCTCTTGCTGGGACGAGTCGAGCAGGTCGGCGAGGCGCGCGAGGGCGGCGCCAAGGATTTCTGGGTACTGCAGCACGACCTTGTACATTGCGAGGATGGCCTTCTGGCGGATGTAGGGCTTTGAATGCGAGAGCATGCGCATGATATCGTCGGCGACGTCCGTGGCCAGCAGCGGCGTCACGATCGTGGCCAAGCCGGACAGGGCGATGCCGACCGTGGACGAGTTCTGGCTGACGAGGTCCATTTTGAGCAAATTTGTGACGAGCATGAGCAGCTCAGAGTCACCGCGGAAGCTCTGCATGGCCGCGATGTACCCGATGCGCTTCTGCTGGAACTGCGGGCTGGCCATGACTTCGATGACGTGGAAGCCCGCCCAGGACATATCGTAGCCGAGCATTTCGAGGTACGCGAGCTTCAGAATGGCCGTTGTCTTTACATCGAGCCGCTGGCTGCGGGCCTCCTCGCGCAGATCGGCCACGACGCCGCGAATGTATTCGGAGCGCTGCTCGGCATCGTGCGTCTTGCGAATGCCGCGAATGAGGTCCGTGAGGCTATTGCCGAACAAAAACCCGAACGGCGAAAGACGCGACATACGGGAGCCTACTTGCGCCGTCAAGTCTCGCTAGCAATGCGGCGCTCGTGTCGTCGTCGTCGGCGTGCGCTCGCAGTTCGGCTGGGATGATCGTGGGGGGGGGCACGACGCGATACGCACTGTACGAGGCAACATTAGAGCTGGGGCGAGCCCAGGCGCGAGCATTCAAGGCGGGTTTGCAGAGCTAACGAGCAGACGCGAGAGCCGTGCGAATTCGACTGCTTGCAGCTATGGAGAGCAGCAGCGATGCCGATTCGTACGTGGGGTCGGCTGCGTCTGTGAGCGCGATTCAGGACTCGGGCGAGACGAAGGTAGCCGAAGCGGTGCAGCAGGCGTTTAACCCGCTACCGCTGGACCGCGCCATTGTTGTGGAGGCGCAGCACTCGGGCGTGCTCAATGCGTTGACGAAGGACCTTCTTGGGCTGAAGGAAGAGGCACGAGCGCTGGCGGCCGAGAGCGCGAGCAAGGCCGTGCAGGTGCAGTCGCTGCTCAAAAAGACGGAGCTGAATATTGAGTGGCTCACGTCGGCGCTGGACCAGCTCGAGGAGAAGACCAAGCGGCGGCTGCCGATTGAGTATGCGCAGGCCGAGAGCAAGATTATCTGGCGCGAGGGCTGAGTGCCGTGCGCAGCTTCGCTTAGCGCGCGCGAAAGCCGAAATGCAGCGGGCCGGAGCTGCGGCGCGACGCGGGCTGCTTACGCCGTACAAATCTAATGTTCCTGTGAGACTAGTGTAATGATAATAAGATTAGCGGAAGGATTAGCTCGAATACGAGTACACTAGCTGCGGGCGCACGGGCCACGGTAGCGACCATGCGTGAGGCACGGCGCGTACAGCGCGAGTGCGAACTAGATGTGTCGAGCCCGAGGATGGCATGCATGTACAGAATTTCAGACCTCCCAGACCTCAAGGCCAATGACGTTGAACTTCGAGCCCTCGGCGCTGAGCACGTCGTTGTTGTAGGTGAGGCTCTGGTACGTGACGCCCTTCGCGAGGCTGTCGTCCAGCCACAGGCCGTAGTGGCCGTCGCCGCCGCCGAACGAGAGGAAGTGGTGTGTGCAGAAGATCATGAAGTCGTTCACGCCCGTGTACGGGTACGCCGCAAGATTGTTCTGCGAGGCCTTCCACAGAAAGCAGTCGCCGTTGCCGTGGTAGCGGCCCGCGCTCGGCTTGAGGGGCTCGTTCACGTAGACGCCGAACACGCCGTTCTTCGCATCACGCACGACAAGCACGTAGCCGTGCTGACGCTCGTACGTCGTGGGCTGCGCCGTGTCGTACAGCGTTTTGAGCGACGACCCGTTCTGCTCGAGGCTGTACTTCAACGTCCACGTCGAGCGTAGCTGCAGCCGCTCAGGCAGATGGTGCTTGATGGCGTTCGCAAGCTCTGCAGTCAACAGGCGCTTGTTAGTTGACGGCTTGTAGCCCACCAATTGGATGTCCATCGTCAATGGAGGCGTGGTTCCCGGCTGTGTGGGGGGGGCAGAGTGGGAGCGGTCGGCAATGTACCACACACATATATAAGCCGCTCAACACCCACGACCCACGACCCTCCTCCCGTCGACCACCTCGGTGGTCACGCTATGGCTAGGAACGCGGGCACAATGCTGCGTGCGCGGAGAATTGAAAGACCGCCACAATGAGCGCGCAGCTCAATTTTAATTTTCTTGGCCGTAGGCGGCCTTGAGCGGCGGTCCCGACCCGCGCTTCCCCCGCTGCCCGCTGCGCGCGGGTTAGGTACATTGCTTCCGACTCAACGTTTGGGCCCGCGCTACCACTCTGCGGCATGGAAGCAGAAGGCCCGCCGCCCACGCGATGGGAAGTGGAGCTCGAGTTCGTGCAGGGCCTGGCCAACCCGATGTACGTGCACTTTCTGGCCCAGCAGAAGTACCTCGAGAAGCCCGAGTTTCTGCGGTACCTCGAGTACCTTGAGTACTGGCGCCAGCCGCAGCACATCCGCTACATTGTGTACCCGAACTGCCTGCTCATGCTGACGCTGCTCAAGGAGCCTGTGTTCCGCCGCGAGATCGCGAAGGCCGAGGTCGCGCAGATGATGATGAACGGGTTCATGCGCAAGTGGCAGCAGCCCGCGCCGGAGCCCGAGACGCGCGCACCGTCGTCCGAGGCGCCAAAGACGGAAATGAGCTAGGTCCGTCCCTCGTACTGGGTTGCCCAAGTATTCTTACGGCGAGTCTAGAATAAACTGTCCATGGACCGGATGCGGGCCGAGCAAACGCGCATGCTACCTATGAGCGCATTGGTGTATGGGGCAACTGCCTTGCCTGGTTCTAACTACTTCTAGCAGCTCTGGCTAGGTAAAGAGGACTATTGCAGATCGAGATATGTACCGCCAATGTCTTGGTGCGAACACAAAGCCTCCAAATACCGGTTTGTGCCGTATCGTGGAGCTTATACGTGTACATCATTATGCCTTGCTGGGGCTTCGACACCGCCGGATTGAACCGGCCAAAGACGTATTTAGCCGGTTAAAACAGCTCCGTTCATGGCGCCGCGGGCCTGCGTAAGGGCAGAGGAGATGAGGCCCGTGTGGCGGCCAGGTCATCACGTGCGCTTGCACGTTGCCGGGCCGGTAGTGATTCATTGCGAATCCACCCCACCCCCCCACAAGGTTCGTCCGTTGCGCCATGTTGCTCAGAACCGTCTGGCCACTGCGCGGCATTGCGCGCGTGCCGGCGAGGCTCGTCCGGTTTCAGTCGCAGACTGCGTTTCCGTGCCTGGACCGCGTCGAGGAGCGCACGCAGAAGATCCTCGAGACGGGCCCCGAGCCCGTGTACATGTCGCGCAACACGGGCTACGAGGTGTTCAAGGTGCCCGGCACGGTTGAGCTCGACTTCGGCAAGCAATTGAAGGATGTGGAGGTCGCGTACGAGACGTGGGGCACGCTAAATGAGGACCGTTCGAACGCGATCTTGCTGCACACGGGCTTGTCGCCGTCGTCGCACGCGCGTAGCCACGACAAAAACACGGCCAAGGGCTGGTGGGAGGCGTTCATTGGCCCGGGCAAGGCTGTTGATACGTCGCGCTTCTTCGTCATCTGCGCGAACGTGCTCGGCAGCTGCTACGGCAGCACGGGGCCGTCCTCGTTTCTGCCTGGGTCCGAAAAGGAGCGGTACGCGACGAGCTTCCCCGTGATCACGATCCAGGACATGGTCCGCGTGCAGCAGCGGCTCGTTGTCGAGCACCTTGGCATTGAGAAGCTGTACGCGTCGATGGGCTCGTCCATGGGCGGCATGCAGTCGCTTGCGTTCGCGACGGAGTTCCCCGAGCGCGTTGGCCGCGTTGCGAGCATCTCGGGCTGTGCGCGGTCGCACCCGAGCTCAATTGCTTCGCGGTTTGTGCAGCGGCAAATCCTCATGAACGACCCGCACTGGAATCGCGGGTACTACTACGACGGCGTGCCACCGCACGCAGGAATGAAGCTTGCGCGCGAGATCGCCACGATCTCGTACCGGTCGGGTCCTGAATGGGAGGCGCGATTCTCGCGGGATCGCCTCGACCCGGAGGTGGCGCCAGCGCTGTGCCCGGATTTCCTCATCGAGACGTATCTGGACCACCAGGGCGAGAAGTTCTGTCTGCAGTACGACCCGAACTCACTGCTATACGTGTCGAAGGCCATGGACATGTTTGATCTCGGCGTGGCCAGCAAGCAGCAGCGGCAACAGATCGCGGACCGCGCGCGCCGCGGCCAGGAGCAGGCCTGCGACGCGTTTCCGACCGAGCCGTTCAAGCAGAAGCCGCGCAAGGAGGTGCGCAAGTGCACGCAGGACGACCTTGTTCAGGGCATGCGGCCCATGGCGCACCTGCCCACGTTCGTGCTCGGCGTCGAGTCGGACGCGCTGTTTCCAAGCTGGCAGCAGCGCGAGATCCACGACGTACTAAAGGCGGCCGACCCTTCGAACGAGCACATTGAGCACCACGAGCTTGGGCTCGACCGCAGCTGGTACGGCCACGATACATTTCTGCTCGACCTGAAGAACGTGGGCGAGCCCCTGAAAGAGTTTCTCGAGAAGGAGATCTAAAAAACAACAGAAAAGCGCGCGCCGTACGAATGCGAGGGCCGCGTTGCGTCTAAGAGCACGCTGCGTCTTAATGTCCAGAGAATTGTCGAGTCCAGAGCGTTGTGAGATCGCAGAGAGTTGTCGTAAACCAGTGATAAATGTATATACAGGAGGATGAAACTAAGACGGCGCGAGCCGTGTCTATTTGAACAGCATTTCGGGGTTGTGCTGCGCCAGGTAGCGCTCGGCCTTGTCGCGCTTCGTGGCGAGCTTGCGCGCCTCGCGCGTGTCCTTCTTTGTCTTCTTCAGCGGCAGCGTGCGGTCGCCGTAGAACTGCGTGCGCCACAGGTACTGGCGCGACATGTGGAACTCGGCCGACACGGACTCGTCGCTGAGGCCGAGCTTTTCAATCGTCCACATGTATCGCCGCGGGTCCGTGCGCTTCAGGTAGAGCAGCATGTTTCGTCGCGACTGGACCATATGCTCGAGGCGCCGCTTGCTCTGCACATCCTTCTTTGTCTCCTTCACGTGCATGGCCAGGAAGTGGATGCGCATTGTTGTCACGGCGGCCTGGACCTCGGGGCTGCCCGTGTCGCCCTCAAAGCGCTCGAACTCGCGGCGGGCCAGCGACACGGCCTGCTTCTGCGCCTGCTGCTGGTTCGCGTTGCGCAGGCTCACGATGCGCAGCAGCGCCTCGCGCTTGCGTGCCTCGATCTGCGCATAAAGATGCCGGCTCTTCAGCTCGAGCGCTTCCGCGTCCTCGCCGCTGCCGCCGCCGCTCAGCGGGCGCTGCATGATCGCGCGCTCGGCACCGTACAGCAGCCGCGACGTCGTCTCCGACGTGAGAAGGTCGATCTCGTTCTCGGGCTGGCCGACAACAGCACGCATACGTGCCAAGAACGGCACGTCCGGCCGCCCCAAAACGGGGTCGACCCACTCTTCCTTGTCCTTGAACAGCTCCTTCGCCCAGTGCTTATGGAGCCGATTCAGCCGCTTCAGATGCTTCTGGCGAACCAGAACCGGCGGGGAGATGTGGAACGCCCGGCAGCCCAGCCGCGCGCCCAGGCCCGCGCTCGGGAGCAGGGCGGAAAGGGACATCAGGTTCGCCATACCTGAAATTTTCCAGCTCGCGGTTTCGCGCGCTTCAACCAAGTGATGCGTGCACGTGACGTGCGGGTTCGGCCGACCAGTGTGCTCATGGGCCTGGGGCGATGGCCAGCACCGCCTGCCAATTTGCGCAGACAACTTGTAAGGGCATACGATAATTAGCGCTTGCTAAAAAAGCCAAAAAAACTTACAGTGCACTTTGGCCCTCATTGCAGTGTGCTAAGACCGCTCGTCGAAGGCCCATTCTGGGAGCGCCCACTTGGGAGTGCTCATTTGACAGGGCACTCACATTCACTGGGTGTTCTGCGCGGGCCCAACACTAGCGTCATATACGGCAGCATCAACAGGTCCTTAAAGAGGTCAAACAGTGGATGCTATTAAATACTAACAATATAAATCGCACAATGCATCTACGGGCAGCCAAGCGCCGCATTAGCGCCGCATTAGCGCTGCATCGGTCAAGTTCATACAGTCGCGGCAGACCCTCTCCGGGCGGGCGGGCCGGGCTCATGGTGGCTAGCTAGAGTCCTGCGCATGTGGAGTGTCGCTCGGCGCCGGCTGCTCGGGTGAGGGCGCAGGGGTTTCGGGCGCCGGTCGGTGGTCGTAGATGACTTTATGTCGCGGCTTGAAGATGAGGAACAGAATGAGCCCGACTACGACAAGCGAAAGCAGCAGGATAATTTTGCACTTTTGAGTTCGTTTCTGGTAGCGCTCGCCCTTCGTGAGCTGCTGGTCCGCATCGCGCGTGTGCACGAGCGTGTTCTCGACGTTGTAGTCGATGCGGTCAATGATCGTGCCTTGGTCAATGACCATCGTCTGCAGCTGGTTGAAGATCTCCGCAATCTCGAGAATTCCTTTTGCGATCTGCTGGATCTCGCGCTCGCGCTGCGCAACCTCGATGTCCTCATACGACTGCGCGGACGGGCCGCGCTCAAGAACTTGCTGCGACATGGCCACGTCGTCCTCCATGGAGTGTGTGGCCGGCATCATGCCGGGCAGTTCGCCAAGCTGGTCCTGGTTCAGCGCCTGCAGGTACGAGCTCTGCATTTTGCGGAATGTCGTTGAGCACTCCTGCAGTTTTGTGGCCATGCTGATCTGAATGTTGCGGGCCATCTTCGCCTGGTCTGGGTCCACTAAGGACTCGGCAATGCCTTTAATTGCCTTAATGTTCTCCTGGCCGCGCTGCATGTTGCGCGTGATGCACACGTTCAGCCGCTCAATCTCTCTGTCCACGGACGTGCGATCGTCAAACCCGGGCAATGAGTTCTGCTTGTGCAGAGGCTGCAGCTCGGCAATATCGGACTGTATTTGCGAGACGAGCTGGTCGAACTTCGCCGTCAGGTCCAGCCATGTCGGCGGCATGATCTCCATCTCGATGGCCTCGCCATTCATCAGCGGCTCGTCCAGCGGGTCCTGGTGGTCAAGGGGGCCAGCATCGTGCACGGCATGGTGTGTGTAGCTCTGGCGGTACGAAATGAACAGGTTCGTCCTGTCCCTGATGAACACCATGGCCCCATATAACAACAACCCAAGCTTCTGGCAGTTAGGAGGAGGATCCACGATAAGCGCAGCCCGGGCGTCCCGCCGCCTCCCAGCCCTCCTCCCAGCCCTCTCTGGCACGGCCGTTCCTCCACATGAAATTAAGCAGCCGTAGACCCGACCCAGCAGCGCGCAGGGCACGTGCGCCAGCGGTTGTGCGCTAGCAAAGGCTGCTGCCGTTCAGTCCATTAGACAAATGAGTGCAACGAACGAGTGAAGTGTGAGTGAACTTTGGCCGCATGTGCTGACAGAACAAGCACTGCATCATAATTATCACCGCAAAAGCTACTGAGGAGCTCCGCCTCCCACCTCCGAGCTCAGCGTTGAGAGTGCGCTTCCACACAGCCTGCGTCCTGGGAGGAAGACCCTAGCCCAAAGATCAACCGGACCACGGGGTAATCCATATGCACGTTGCGGGCGGCTAAATTTCACTTCATCGATATTTCACCCTGCGGCCCGGACACGACTAGGCAGTAGACATCGGTATAGGCTAAGGGAAAATGGATTCGTTGCAGCACCCGACAATCGTTGACGGCTGGTTCCGTGAAATCAGCAACACCATGTGGCCCGGTCAGGCCATGACGCTACGCGTGAACCAGATCCTGCACGTCGCCAAGTCGAAGTACCAGGACATTCTCGTGTTCGAGAGCTCCGACTACGGCAATGTGCTCGTCCTCGACAACGTCATCCAGGCGACGGAGCGCGACGAGTTCAGCTACCAGGAGATGATCACGCATCTCGCCATGGCCAGCCACCCGAACCCGCGCAAGGTCCTTGTTGTCGGCGGCGGCGACGGCGGCGTGCTTCGCGAGGTCGTTAAGCACTCGTGCGTCGAGGAGGCCACACTCGTCGACATCGATGAGCAGGTCATTGCCGTGTCGAAGAAGTTCCTGCCCAGCATGTCCGTCGGCTTCCAGCACCCGAAGGTCAATGTCCACATTGGCGACGGTTTCGAGTACCTGCGCAACCACAAGAATGAGTACGACGTGATCATCACGGACTCGTCCGACCCCGAGGGACCCGCCGAAGTCCTCTTTGAGCAGCCGTACTTCCAGCTGCTCAGCGAGGCCCTTACCGAGAAGGGCGTCATCTCTACGCAGGGCGAGTGCATGTGGCTGCACTTGCCGGTCATCAAGAACGTTGTGCAGTCCTGCAAGAAGGTGTTCCCCACTGTCGAGTATGCCTATACGACGATCCCAACGTACCCGTCGGGCCAGATCGGGTTCATGCTGTGCTCGAAGGACAAGAATGCTAACCTGCGCAAGCCCCTGCGTAAGTGGTCGCCCGAGGAGGAGCAGCAGCTCTGCCGCTACTACAACGCGCGCATCCACGAGGCTGCGTTTGTTCTGCCGAACTTCGTCGAGCAGGCTATTCAGGGCCAAGCGACAAAGGAATAGCCAGCTAGTTAATCTCGGAAACTGCTTTAATTTCTTTTTTAAAAAGACAACCGCAAATGGGTTTGAACATAGCTCACTTGAATACAGTCATGCGTCGTGCGTCGTGCATCACGCGTCGTGCATCATGCGCCGTCGCGAGGAGGAGGTTACCTACTACTAGCTCTTCGCTCTAGTTGCGAGCCATGCCCTCTATTAATTTATTGAAGCGCCTGCGCTGAACTACGGACTGCCCTGCTGAAGTCAAGAACCCAGCGCGCAGCAACCCTAGCCACAATTAGCTAAAACGTAAACAAGACGCTTTGGCGCATCTGTGTTTTTGCCTTAATGTCGTGGATCAACGACGAATTGCCCGCAGACTGGCCGAGCAAAGGTGCACAGCCGCAGAACAATGATAGTGATTTCGACTTCACCACCTCGAGGTCCTCGGACTCCATAATAGGACCCACCGTCTCTATCCAGCCCAAGACGCAGGAGGAGACGCCGCAATGGAAGGAAGCCATCAGGCCGCGACCGCGGACAGCTAATGAACCACACCTCACGGGAATTTTCGACCTCCCGAACCTGGATAATTCTGGCGTGCGCGAAGCGCAACAGATGGGCGACACGTCCGAGTTCAGCTCCGAGTCACCCAGCACACAAAGTACGAGTGACCATAACGAGGCGCCGCAGGGCCCAATTAGCCGGCGACTCAAAGTTTTTGGGCGTCCAGATACGTACACAAATGAGCGCCTTGGTAACCTGCTGTCGAGCATGGGCGGCAACGAATCAAGCACAAGCAGGACTCATGGAACTAGTGGGAACCGAGGAACTATGCTTACTGCGGGCACCAATGGAATCGGCGGGGCGCACAGCACTAACGGAGGAGGTACTGCTAACGAGTCGGACATGGATTTAGCCGACAATCTCCAGAATGAGGGCCGCAAGGTTCTTCAGGGCCTCGCTCCATATCAACCAGACCTAAGCGCCGTGCAGGAGTCCAGTTTGGATGCGCTTGAGCAGCAGCTCACGAGCAATGGCACGACACAGGGCACGCATGAGAATCGCAGTTCAGCGCCTCCTCGTGCACAACACGACAAAAGCCAAAGTATGATATCACCGGCCGGCATGGATACGACTACTAGCGATTCGGGTGCTCGCACTCTCGACTCGCTCCACTCAAGCATGTCTAATTGGGATACGTTTGGGGGCACCCATGCGGCAGGTCTGCCGCGTTTACACAAACGCAGCTCGAAGACGCTTTGCGGGTCAGGCCGCAGCCGCAAGCCCGACGAGGATCTCAGTGCGCTGGCAATAAGCGAGCCACTGCGGCCTCGCCAGTCTGGCAATGGCTACGCAACCACAAGCGAACAGCCATCCACCTCTGAGACGGAAAATCTGAGTCAAAGACATCGCCAGATGAGCCAAAGCATCCGGACGAGCCTGAACTCCCGTAAGAACTCTGCTCAATACTCTGCGGCGTTTGACGTCACGCCAGAACCTCATATGTTTTCTGACCGTCCACATTTCCGCAGCCCTCTTGCTTCGCGGCAAAGGTCGCTCAACGATCAGCTGCCCCTAGTACAATCGGGCTCCTATGACCTGCGCGACAGAGAAGTCAGAAGCCCAGCGCAAGCCGAGGCTACCGAGCCGTCGATCGCAGTTGCGGATGTTTCGTTTTCGGCCGCGTACGAGCGCCTGGCTACACTTCTGCGAGAAAGGGCCTCCTCAGAAAGACTTAGTGACGTGGACTCGTTGGATCTTAACAATTGTGAGCTCGAATCCATGGTAGGTCTGGACAGGTTTGTGCCGAACCTTACAACGCTTTTCATGAATGGAAACTCAATAAGGAGCCTGCATGGGCTCCCATCCGGGATTGTGCACCTGGACCTGTCGATGAACTGTATGTCGCCGGTGAACACATTTCCCACATCGTTCATATCAACTCTCATTCTCTCGAACAATGAACTGGAAGACCTGGAACCCCTCAGAAACCTGCGTGCTTTGTGCAGCCTTGACATTAGCGACAATAAGCTCCATTCTTTGCGGGGGATCCGCTCTCTCACGGCACTCAGGTCACTGAACGTCAGCGGCAACCAGCTCCAAGAGTTGAATCTGAACTTGGGAATGCTGGTCGAGCTTGACGCGTCTCACAACCAGATATCAGCCGTGAACCTGGACACGCCTTTGCTCGAAAGCCTGGATCTGGAGGGCAACCATGTGGTAGCTTTAAACGAACCGATGCCGAATCTGAGAGTGCTTAACATGCGGTCCAACAATGCAACCGTAGACTTTCAGGGTTGGTCCAGCCTGGAGACGGTACTGTTCGACGGTAACAAAGCACTACGAAATCTAGATGCTGTGGCTGGAAATCTTGCTACGTTCAGCTGGGAGCAGCCCATGAAGAGCGACACAGGCTGTAAGCTCGAAGCCAAGATTCTCAGTAGCGTCCGGGATCTCAAGTTAGGCGGTCAAGAACGTGGATGGCAATTCGGGCTAGACACAAGCCTAGTATATGCCGTGCAGCACTTGGACTTGTCCTATTGTGGTATTCGAGAGCTGCCGCCAAACATTCACCAGATGTTCCCGTTTCTCACGTCGCTGAACCTCGCCTTCAACAAGCTGGACGACCGGTGCATTGAATCCTTAAGGTCATGCACAAAACTGGAACGTCTGTCCCTCTTCAGCAACCGACTCACCATGAGGGGCCAGGAGCTGGCTGCTCAGTTGCCTCACATTCGCGTGCTCGACGCACGAGCTCAGCGCAAGAAGCAGCAGCATCTCGAACAGGGAGTCTATGCCTCAGACGTATACGGCGAGTTAATGGAAACCAATGAAAGCACCGTCATTTCCGTGAAAAATGAGGCCCTTCAGTGGCTCGACGGGCACTGGACGAACTTTTCGGGTCGCGCTCAAAAACACACAACCCGTCCAGGGTTCCAGAGCCCGCTCTATCCCGTATCATGGGAAGAACGGCAAGCCGAGGATAGGCGCCGTATTCTTGACGCTACCACGGTGGATGGAACCAGCTTGGTAGGGAGCATCACGCCAGCGGAGTTCCTGAAGGCTATGTATGTTCACCACTGGAGAGAAATTCATGGCCATTAGTGGCAGAACGTGCTACTTCGTATAAGTTACCAAATTATTTATTTTAAGCAGAATATAGCCTGTCTCTATGCCACAAGAAAAACTGCAGGCGTCAGTTGTATTGCGCGATATAGTTTAGTTTATAGGTTCCAAAGTTTTTAACTGGATAGCTGCGGCCAAACCCAGGTGAATACAAGACTTCCCGTCCGATCAGTCCTATTTAAACACCTGAGGGCCTTACCAAGTATTGTAGTGGGAGACCATACGAGAACAGAAGGTGCTGCAGTTTCTTTTTTTCTGTTTCTTTTTCTTTTTTTTTCTCGACAGGTATCATTAAATACATTAAATTTACAGGACTAGACTATGAAATGGCATTTGCCACCAAGGACACACGAGAACTGCCGTTGTTGTGTGTATTTTCAAGTGCCCGCTGTGACACGCCATGAGGTGCACATTTTTTGCGAGTTTTCGTCTGCAAATCATGTTTCTTTTGATTTTAATAAATAACGCGGCACTCCAGTGTCTTGGGATCGAAGCCTTCTCCGGTGATGGGCCTCTAACCCGTCCCTGCATGTAGTGTGTGGAGTAATGGCGCGGGTCCGTGTCTCAGCTAATCATCATATGGTCGAGTTTTCGATACCGGAAGGCCTGCCGCAGGCGGCAGTTGCGCGCCTTGTGGAGCTGCATCAGGAGCTGGAGGAAGGTGACGTCACGGAAAAGGGCTACAGAAAGCACCGGGAGCAGATTCTCGCCCAGTACGGTGTAGGTTCATCGGGGTCGATCAGCTCGGCCCCGTCCACAGATGTATATGGGCATTCACGGCGTCAAAGCGGATATGAGAGTATTATCTCTTCGCACACGGTAGACTCACCGGCCTTGATGCCCCCGCACGACTCTGTGGATCTGTGCTTCATCCCTAACGCCGAACCAGCGGACCTGAACAACCTGCAGGCCCCCGTGCCTCCGCGCGGCATCCCTGAGACGGCTAATACTGACCCACTGAACGTGAAGGTTCGTTTGAACACGTTTGATAACCTTCCATCTATCTTGCGGCATCGTGGCCGCACGAACGGAGACATTGTCGCCTTCCAATGTCTAGATGTCAAGGGCAAAGAGACAAGCTCAATTACGTGGGGTAAGTTAGCCTCTAAAAGCGAAAAGGTCGCTCAGATGCTGCGAGACCAAAGCGGACTCTTTCGAGGTGACCGCGTTGTGTTGGTGTATGCAGCGAATGAACCTATCGAGTTTGTTGTCGCACTCATGGGCTGCTTCCTGGCCGGACTTGTGGCCGTGCCGTTGAGCGCTGAACTCGCGCGCCACTTGTTGGGGCCCACACTAAAAATGGCTCAGTCTAAGCTGGCCATGATGTCGGAGTTTCAGCACAAAACTCTGACCAGGCAGATGGTGCTTGCCCCGCACGCGTCGCACACAAAATTTTGGAAAACCACGGACTGGGGCTCGTACAAAGGTAATTTACCTCCCCTTCAGGTGCCCGATCTGGCATACATAGAGTTTCTGCGCAGTGGCTCGGGTGAATTCCGTGGCGTTGTAATGTCGCATCGCACGATTCTTCACCAGATGAGATGCCTGACTGCATTGACGCAGAGCCGACAAGACTCCGATCGGCGGAGGCAAACCGACCGTGTTCTCTGTAGCCTGGATGTGCGTCGATCTACTGGTATGATCCTAGGTGTTCTTCTCACCGTGTATGCTGGTAACACGATGTTTTTCCTGAATCCGGTATCTATGAAAACCCCAGGCCTTTATGCTCACCTCGCATCGCGTCTGAAGACGACTATTCTGCTCTCTGACTACCCCGGCTTGAAGGGCGTCTGTTACAACTACCAGCGCGAGCCGGCGGCAACCCGCAACTTCGCCAAACGCCACGACCCCAGCCTTGCCCACGTTCGATGGTGCCTTGTGGATGTCCCGACTGTGGACCCCGAGTTCATGAAAGTTATAACTGATAGATGGCTGAAGCCACTTGGTCGCAAGGACCCGGGCAGTATTGTTGCTCCGATGCTTACTCTTACTGAGCACGGCGGGATGGTCATTGCCACGAAGGATTACTTGACACCTTCGAGCGGAAGCAATGAGGTGTTCCTCTCGCCGGAGGCGCTCGCTCGCAACAAGATTGAATTTGTTTCAGCACAAGAGAACGGCGTTCCCGTCTACAGCTTTGGATTCCCTATCCCCGACGCTACTGTGGCCATTGTGGATCCGGATATGATGCTTCTCAGTAACACTGGTACCGTTGGAGAAATTTGGATTGACTCTCCCTCCCTCAGCGGCGGTTTTTGGTCTCATGTCGACGATACGAATTCTACTTTCCATGCTCGCTGCTTCGGGGCCGAAGGCGAACTGCCAATGGAGTTTCTTCGCACGGGCCTACTTGGCTTTATGAAGGATGGGAAGGTATTCGTGCTTGGCACGCGTGCCGACAGGCTGGTGCAAATTGAGGAACACCCTCGATATTTTTACTCTCACCACTTGCTTGAAACCATCATGCGCAGTGTGCCGGATGTGTACGATGGCGGCGTATTTCAGATCCCCCTTAAGACAAGCGACTCAGTCAGCTTGCTGAACGTCGTTCTTTTAGAAACACCAAAGGCAGCGGGGCCGCCCAAACGGGGTAATGCGTTACTGGAAGATATGGCTACTCAAGCAATAGCAGCTTTGCGTCAAGCGCACAACTTCAAGGTGTATGCAGTTCTGTTGTGCGACAGGGAGACGGCGCCGCGCACGTTGGGCTCGGGACGCCCCTACATTGCGAAGGTGGCAGTTCGACGCCAGTTCCTACGCGGCGAGCTCATCGCGTCGCATATCAAGTTCGACCTTGAAGGCGCAGAGGTCCCACTGCCCTCGGGTGACGACTTTAAAGGCGGCATTTGGGGACGCGCCATTTCCCACATCAGAACAAACCAGCTCGAAATGAGTGGCAGTGACAAGCAATTTTCGGGCGTGGATATGCGCACGGACGTTGTAGATGACCGAATGTCTACATCGCTCGACAGTTTTGATTCGCTTGTAAAGGTTCTACAATGGCGATTGCAGCGGCAACCAGATGAGCTTGCGTACTTGAGCTTGGGAATGAACAACATGATGAAAGAGACAAGCTGGAGACAGTTGGGCGCACGCGTATCTGCCGTGTATCAATACATCACGAGCCACCTTCACATGCACAGTGGCGATACGGCGTGCTTAATTTATACCCACTCAGAGGACTACGTTGTTGCAATTTACGCCTGCTTCCTAGCTGGCGTACGGGTAATTCCGTTCAACCCCGTAAATCTGGACAAGATGGAGGAGGATATCACCTCGCTGACGAAGGTAATTCGGCAGTTCAAGGTGAGTGTGTTGTTGGGAAACTCGGAGACACACGGCATGATGGAGGATAAGCAGCTTCATAACTACCTGAAGTCCCGGCATGTGAAGCTGCCGAAGTTGCACAACACCACAAAAGCTCGTGTTGGTGACGACGTAACAAGCATTCTGGCAATTAAAGAGCCAGCAGCGGCGCTTCAAAAGCCGGCGCTCATCTGGCTGTACTTTTCGCCGGACCATGAATATACGGCCAGCTTTTTCACTCAGCAGCAGCTTTTAGGCATGTGCAAAATCCAGAAAGAGACGTGTCAAATGACGGCCATGAAGCCCATTATAGGCTGTGTGCGCTCAGTCAGTGGCATTGGCTTCCTCTACACCTGCTGTCTTGGTATATACATGGGCGCGTTCACTATATTGGTGAGCCCCGTGGACTACGCGAACAACCCGGCGATTTATTTTGTCACAACATCGCGATATAAGGTGAAGGATGGGTATGGCACGCAGCAAATGCTCCAGCACGCCTGCAAGCAGCTGGTGAAGCCGAAGAACTTCGATTTGTCTGAGCTGCAGAACCTCGTTGTGCCCCTCGGTGGGCGCGCAGACGTTGAACTTGTAGGCCAGATGCGGTTGACGTTTGCCTCAGCAGGGCTCGAGACGGTGGCCGTTAACTTGGCCTACGGACCCCTCTGCAATCCGATGGTGACGACACGAAGCTACATGCTTGTGGAGAACATTGATCTCTGGCTAGATCCTGATGCGCTGCGACGGGGCCTCGTAAGCGTGGTGAACCCGAGCAACACGCCGAACGCGCTTCATCTTGTGGATAGCGGCATGGTACCGGTGAACACCCAGGTTGCCATTGTGAACCCCGAGACGCTGCGGCTGTGCCGTAATGGCGAGATAGGCGAGATCTGGGTGGTTTCTGAAGGAAATCAGACGTCCGAAGCCTCGCAAAATCTCCCGCCGGGTCAGGTGTTGGCGAACATAGAGGCCGAGATCGTGGATGGCGAGCCCGGGATCCGGTATATGAGAACAGGAGACCTTGGATTCCTGCACTCCGTCACGAAAGGCAACCATTTGGAGATGCAGGTTCTATTTGTGTGCAGCGCAATCAGGAACACGTTCGAGGTCAATGGGCTGCAGCACTTTGCCGAGGATGTTGAGAAGAGCATCACTGACTCACACAGACTGATAACAGACTGCGTTGTCGGAATATGTGGAGGCATCATATGTGCGATCGTTGAGACGGATATAACGCCGCTATTCATGTCTTCTCTGGCTGCCGTGGTTGCGAACGTGGTTATTTCGGAGCACCAGTTTGCCCTGAATGTTGTGTCGTTTGTGCAGAGGGGCGGTATTCCTCGCAGCCGGCTAGGAGAGAAGCAGCGCAAGACACTGTTGCAGCTATACACAGGAGCGAAGAAGCTGCCGCAGGGCTCGCCTTTCAAAACGGTGCTGGATTTCACTGTGAACCCGGTGGACTTTTGAGAGGAGAAAATAATGAGAAAAAAAAGTTTAAGCAGTGAAGGTAGCTGTGTATTCCATAACGGAGTTGTATGACGTATATGAAGGTTTATGTATTAAGAAGCGGCCTTTTGAAGGTCACCACTTGTTCTCGCTCTCGCCAGGGAGCCGCTGCACGCGCTTTTGCTCCCAGTTGTCGAGATCCATGTGCTGCAAACGGTAATACTCGTCACGCAGATCGACCTTGCGCTTCCGGGCACCGAGCTTTAGCGAGTCCTCCTGCGATACCTCCTGTTCGCGGCGGTCGTGCTGCTCGTAACGAATTGAGGCGAACTGCGTCATGAAGTGTGTGCCCACGAGCATCATGGCGAAAAAGGGCACGCCGAAGTACAGCAGCGAGTTCTTGCGCATACGCGCAAGGTATTTACCCCATATGCTATTCTCAATGCGCTGGCGCTCGGCGCTCGACAAGAACTTCTTGTTTCCTAACATTGCATTCTTGCCTGCAAAATACAGACTTGTCCGCTCGTTTCGCGCATGTGACTCGGCAACGTGTGTGGCCAGGCATATCAGGCGCCCGTCTCAGGTCGGGGTGTGTGTGGGTGGTGGTGGGTGCAGCGGCCCGCCACGGAAAATATTGCCGCGGCAAGTCGAGCGCTGTTCGAGAATATCTGTGGAGAAAAGGGCCGAAGGCGGCACACTACATTGCCGACAATATAATTGGGATACTAGTTCGTGCTAAAGTGGTGGAACTAATTTGGATACATACACGGTGACGGTGCGCTTGTGCCCACAGAATGCGCCGCAAAATCCGTGCCGTGAAATTGATGCTTCACAGGCCCTGTGTATCGTGGATCTGCATGCGCGGGCAAGCAGCAAGGGGCGGCGGATTAACGTGCTTGTTCGCTGCAAGCTGGCTACTTAGTGCGGTGACACACGTAAGCAGGGCCCAACCGTCTTATATGCTTGGACCAGCGCGCGCACGTTTAGGAGCTTTGAAGACTAGCGTTCGATTCAATAGCACAATGGCACCTACTCCGAAGCACTTCGACTATCTTGTGATTGGCGGCGGCTCTGGCGGCGTGGCCAGCGCGCGTCGCGCGGCGTCGTACGGCGCGAAGGTGCTCGTCATTGAGGGCGAGCGCATGGGTGGCACCTGTGTGAACGTGGGCTGCGTGCCGAAGAAGGTGATGTGGAACGCGAGCGACGTGGCGACGAAGCTGCACCAGGGCACCGAGTACGGCTTCAACGCGCCGAAGGAGGTGAAGTTCAACTGGAATGAGTTCAAGAGCAAGCGAGACGCGTACGTGAAGCGCTTGAACGGTATCTATGAGCGCAACCTCACGAACGAGGGCGCCGAGTTCGTGTACGGCTGGGCCGACTTTGTGGACGAAAAGACCATCGAGGTGAAGCTGCGCAGCGGCGGCACCGAGCGGTACACGGCGGACCACATTGCCATCACGATTGGCGGCAAGCCGATTCGTTCCTCGTCGCCGCCTGGCGCCGACAAGATCGGCATTGACAGTGACGGGTTCTTCGAGATTGAGCAGCAGCCGAAGCGCGTGGCGATCGTGGGCGCGGGCTACATTGCCGTCGAGTTTGCGGGCATGTTCAACGCGCTGGGCTCTGAGACGCACATGCTCATTCGCCAGGACTCGTTCCTGCGCCGCTTCGACAACTCGATTTCGTCGACTCTGCACGAGATCTATGAGAAGCACGGCGTGAACATCCACCCGCACGCGAACGCGAGCGCTGTCGAGCGCCTCGACTCGGGTGAGATCAAGATCATGTTCAGCAGCAAGGACGGCGATAAGGAGCTTATTGTGGACGAGGTTGTGTGGGCGACTGGCCGTGAGCCGGTGACGTACACGCTGGACCTGAAGAAGGTTGGCGTGAAGACGGACCAGCGCGGCAAGATTGTTGTGGACGAGTTCCAGAACACAAGCGTGAAGGGCATCTACGCGCTCGGTGACGATTCGGAGGCCGTCGAGCTCACGCCGGCAGCCATTGCCGCCGGCCGCAAGCTTGGCGACCGTTTGTTCGGCGGCCAGAAGGACGCAAAGCTCGACTACAACAACATCCCGTCGGCCGTGTTCTCGCACCCTGAGGCAGCAAGCATCGGCATCACCGAGGCGGCGGCCCGCGAGAAGTATGGCGACGAGGTCAAGGTCTACGAGTCGCGCTTCATCAACATGTACTACTCGCCGCTGCCCCAGGAGATGAAGGACCCGACCGTTTACAAGGTCGTGTGCGCGGGCAAGGATGAGAAGGTCGTTGGTATCCACCTCGTGGGCGACAGCGCTGGCGAGATCCTACAGGGCTTCGGCGTTGCCGTCAAAATGGGCGCCACAAAGAAGGACCTTGACAACTGTGTGGCCATCCACCCGACGGCGGCCGAGGAGCTTGTCACTCTTAAGTAGATGGCGGCTACAAACTACAAACTTACGTTAAGACTAGAATCCGTAACTACTGACTTTCACTAAGCTGCTTTTGCCTGCGGCAAAACTTCGTGCACATGCCAGCGCCGAACACATAGTCGCTGGCGCTGTCTCTCGTCATGCAGCTTCTGTATGCGTGCCCTATTGAATGCGCGTTTCACATGCGCGTTTCACATGGACGTTCATTCAGTTAGCTCAGCACGCTCAGCATGTGGCGGCGCTTCTCGCTCGTCCGCCGACTCCGCACACGTGACGCCGCCATTATACGGAAAACAAGCCGTGCCGGCGCTAACTGCCTTCCCAGAAACGAAATTCGGCGCCCGCAGAACAATGGTGGCCTACGACGACTCGTTCCTGAGCGACGACGAGGATGTATGTCCTCTGTGCATTGAGGAGATGGATATCAGTGACCGGAATTTCAAGCCGTGTCCGTGCGGCTTCCAGATCTGCCAGTTCTGCTACAACAACATCCGCTCGAACCCGGAGCTGAATGGCCGCTGTCCGGCCTGCCGGCGAATCTACGAAGACAAGAACATTGAGTACAAGTCGCTGACGCAGGAAGACATAAAGCGCGAGCAGGCGAGGAAGCAGCGCAAGGAGCTTGAGCGCAAGATGCGCGAGCGCGAGAAGAACAAGGAGAACGACCAGCAGCAGAAGAAGCACCGCGCCAGTATGCGTGTCATCCAGAAGAACCTCGTGTATGTGATCGGTCTGAACCCGAACATTCCGCCTGAGGAACTGCAGCAAATGCTGCGCCGCGACGAGTACTTCGGCCAGTACGGCACCATCCAAAAGATTGTCATCAACCGGCGCATCAACGGCAACGGCAACCCCGGCATCGGCGTGTACGTCACATTCGCCCGCAAGGAGGACGCGGCGCGATGCATTGCAGCCGTGGACGGCTCGATCAATGACGGCAAGTACTTGCGCGCCGCGTACGGCACGACAAAGTACTGCTCGAGCTACCTCCGCAACCAGAACTGCCCGAACCCGAATTGCATGTTCCTGCATGAGCCGGGCGAAGAGGCCGACAGTTTTAACCGCCGCGAGACGCCGCACCAGGCCACCGCTGCGGCGGCAGCGCCGCCGAGCGCGGCTAGTGCGCATCCGTCGAGCTCGCACCCGCCTGCGCACCAGGGGTCGCATGCGGGTGCGTCGTCGTCGCAGTCGCCCACGCCGGTTCTAGCCGCCGCGAATACACCGGCGCTGCCCGCGTGGGGCAAGACGGCGCCGCAGGTCCCGGCCACGCACCGCGTCGTAGAACAGTTACTATCAACGAATGCGACGGAGGCGCTGCGCGCCCTGTCCGAGAGCGTGGCCACGCTGTCAATGAAGCATCCGTCTCTCGAGTTCCGGTTCTCGAGCGACATCCTCGACTCAGAGTCGACGTTCCCGGCCATGTTTGGCCTGCCCCTCGAGGACAAGCGCCGGCTGAAGGTCTACAACCAAGCCGTTGCCGAGCTCGATAAGCTGCAGGCCTCGGCCGGCTCGAGGTCCGCGTCTGCGGAGCCCGAGAAGTTGGCCGAGCCCGCGGCGGCTCCGCGCGAGCCCGAGAGCTCGCGTCATGTGTACACAACGCCGTCACCGGCGCCATCGTCGGACAGTTCCGGCGCAACTCCGAAGATGAAGTCCAACAACAGCCAGCAGCTGCTTGCGCATCTTTTGCACGACAAGCAGACCAAACCAGAAGGTGTGTATTCATACTAGTAACTTGCTATCTACGAGAAACTAGACACTAACCCTTTCACAGACATGCACGCAGCCCTCGTGAGCGAGGTGGACAGGGCCCTCGTCCACAACCAGCCTCTCATTGGCCCGCACGTTAGCGAGGCTTTGCGCAAATACGGTGCCGAAATCACGCAGCCCGGTCCCGCGCCGGCCGCCGTCAGTGTTCCCGAAGACGTCGACTTCGGGCCCAGCAATCTAGTGGACTCCGGCGCGGACTTCGACCTGAACAAGATCCCGGACGTGGACTTGGTCGGTGACGTGGAGCCGTCCGTGTGGACGGCGATAGAGCGCCGAAGCGGCCTGCGGCAGCTGCTGTCCACGCAGGAAAAGGAGTACGCAGCAGCGCGCTCGCAGGCGAAGAAGCGCTTGAAGAGGCTGAAGATCTAAGCACTGCAGATGCTTTTGAAGTGATGTAATTTATTGGAGTTAACGTGCCGTGACCAGAATGCTATTTCGCGAAGTGCGGCCGCCGCGCTACAGAGGGCTTCTTGCCCACGCCCCGCGCAACGCCTGGCGCCACCACCTTCTTTTTGCCTTTCTTCTGGGCAAATTGCTGCCACTTTGACTTGCTTTGCTCAAGTGTGCTATCGGCTGGCGCCTCCGCTTTCTCGCGATTAGCGGCGCCGAAGCCAGTGCTTGTGAGCGCCTTACCTGGCTCGTATTTCTTCAGCGGCAAGCTGGACTTTGCTGGGGGTTCGCTGCTGCGCTTTGCCGTCTCAGCACTTTGTGGTTTACGCGCCTCGTTTTTCGCGGTAGGAACAGGCAGAGACGGTGCGAGCTCTGACTCCACAAATGACTCGACGGCCTCGCCCCGTTCTAGTTTTACTGTATACAAATAGTCGGGGTATTTCCCGGCAATTGAGGCTACGCTAGCAGGCTGGTCGCCCTTAACAATAACACTACTTTGCGGCGCGAACTTGGGCAGCTTCTTCTTCAGCTCAGCGATAAGACCGACCAGTTCGCTTTCGGCCTCCACCAAATCCGCCTCCTTCTCAACCTCGAGGGCGGCCCGCACCTCTGCTAGCTGATCCTCATATTCACGAATCTCAGAATCCATAGGGTGTGCGTGTGAACATGCGGGTGCCGACGGTTGCCGTGTGGTGGGTGGGGTCAGGGTCTGCGAGTATCCGCGACGTCGGTTCCAGTCCTTCGGCAATGAGTTTAAAAAAAAAGACCGGCTGGCACGAAGGCCCAAGGGTCTAGAGAGTTTAAATATTTAGGTATGCACACTCTACATCATGCCCATGTCGCGGTCCGCCGTGCGCGGCTTCGCACGGATAATGTTATCCACACGCAACAGCATCTCCGTAGCCTCCGCAGCGCTCGTGACGGCCGAGTTCTTCAGCTTATAGGACTCGACAATGCCTTGCTTGCGCATGTCGACAATCTCACCGTTATCGAGATCAAGACCCATAGTCGTCTCGCCGCTGTAAACGGCCGCCTTCAGTCGTGCAATGAGGTCGTTACTATCAAGGCCGGCGTTATCGGCAAGAATGGTGGGAAGCTGGCGCAGAGCGTGGGCGTAGCTCTCTACGGCAAGCGCGACCTTGCCCTGGCAGCGCTGCGCGGCCTCGTCCACGGCCTTCGACATGAGCATTTCGGCGCAGCCGCCACCAAGCGTCGTCTTCGGGTTAGCCACCGTCTGCGATAGCACGGACAGCGCGTCGTGCAGACTCCGCTCGGCCTCGGCAAGCACCTGCTCGGTTGCGCCGCGCAGCACAACTGAGCACGCCTCCGACGACTTGCACCCCGTAAAGCGCAGCAGACTGTCTTCGCCAACCATGACCGTTTCCACCGTCTCGCAGTGGCCGAGCTTCACGTTCTCGGGCGAGTCGAACGTCGAAACAACCTCCGCTCCCGTAGCCAGGGCGAGTCGCTCAACGCCCACGAAGTCCGCGTGCTCGACGCTGTTCACCTTTGCGTCAGTGAACAGCTGCTCCGGGTAGTTGTAGATGAGCTGGCGGTTCACAAACACGTCCATCTTGTGCGCCAAAATGCGGTCAACCTTCGCCTTCATCTTGTCCTTCTCAGCGCGTTCGAGCTCGGCCAGCTTGCTCGTGCTGTCGACGCGGAACTTCGCGCCGAATACCTTCACCTTGTCCGTGTCCATGGGAGTGTTTGCCACGAGAATCGACACGCCGCCAGTCAGACGCTTGGGCTGACGCACGCCAAAGCTCTTTTCGAGCAAGAAGCCCTCGTCCAGATACGACTCGTTCAGCTTGCCACCAAGCTTCGTGATTACCTGGATGTGCTCAAGGTTCGTCGAGCCGTTCAGCCGGAGCACAGCGTCAACAGCAAGCTGCGCGAAGTGCTCCTTGTCCTGCGCGAGAATCTTGCTGCTCAGCGTCGTGCGCGCGATCGCGAGCAGGTCCTCGCGGAACTTCGTCTTGTCGGTGCTGTTGTCGACGGCAGACTTCGCAAGCGCATCTCGTGCCGCCTGCGTCGCAATTCTGTAGCCATCAATGATCGTCTGCGGGTGGATTTTACGCTCGACAAGCTTCTCGGCTTCGCGCAGAAGCTCTGCCGCGAGCACGGTTACGGTCGTCGTGCCGTCGCCCACGCCCTCGTCCTGCACCTTCGAGATGTTTACGAGCACCTTAGCTGCTGGGTTGTTGAAGGGAATCGCCTGCAGAATCGTCGCGCCGTCGTTTGTGATCTGGCTCTCCGCGCGGGTGGCACTCTGCAGCAGCTTATCCATGCCCTTCGGCCCCAGCGTGGTCTTGACAAGATCGCCGACAGCAATAGCGCCAACGAAGGCACTCAGACGAGCGTTCTCGCCGCGCTCCTCCGTGACCTGGTCGCCGAAAATAGGAACAGACATCGCGGATAGCAGCAGAGCGGTTTGTTCTGCTTCACGTTGATGTGTGTGGTTTCTCGCAGTCACATGGTCGTGGCTCCGTGAAGATGTGATTAAGTGTCACACGTAGCTCAGGCTCGGAGGCGGCGACGAACAATGGTGGTGGTGAGCAGTGATGACAGATCGCCGCATCGCGAGCTGGAACTGACCGGGTACCGGAAGGTGTGCGCTCCATGACCTTTAGGGAAAAAAGGGCGCAGCGAAGACCAACTAGAAGAAGGCTGAATAGGTGTCGTGCGCTGTCGAACGAAGGCGAAGCGTGACTTTGACCATCTGCGAGCCAGGAAAAACCGCAGACGTACCGTTGTAGCCGCCTGCATGACGACGTGCATTTAATTATAGAGGCCGTATTATAAAGCTTTATTTTCGCTTGAATTGGCGTGACCGCGCTCTCACGCTCTCATGCCCTCGTGTTTGTTTTGCACGCGTATAAGGGACGGCACTATATCTGCTCGCGTGATGCAAAAATGCATTCGAAGTGAGCAACAACGTACTCAATAAGTGGAAGCCAGAGCGCACATGCGGGGCTTTGTACCACATGCTCGCTCAGTCTCACAGGTTTATGCACGTCGGTTTAGTCAGGTGACGTATTTTACCTTTTTAGGCAATAGTGCCTGGCGGGCAACGATCCTAACTGTCGGAAATTGACGGGCACTTCTGCAGAAGCCCGTGGGCAATCTCAGCGGTTAAGGGTACCCTGGCAAGTTTAAAAGCAAGATGAAGGAACGATCTGGATGTAGGTCAATTGGTGCAAGATGAGCGGCAACCATACAATGGGCGACAACCCGTTCTTCGGCGTGCCGTTCGCTCAGCTGCAGCAGATGCAGATCTTCATCTACTATGATGACGCGGGGGACGCCATATCCTACACTCTGCACAGCATAGATACGTTCATGCACAACCGCCTCGTTGTGGTCATTCACGCCGGCGTCCGAATTGCCTCGGCCGTCATTATCGGAGTTCTTTTGGCACTTATCGCGCGCAGCTACAAAAGCCTCATGTTCTGCCTCTACGAGCTGAACATGGTCCTGATGCTCGTTGGCTCTTCTCTCGAGATCGCCTTCATGTACAGCTCCGCAGCGTCGATGACCATAGACATCAGTGGGGGTGCGCCCACGAATGCAGGCGCGCGCGTGGGCCTCGCCGCCACGGTTATGGCGATGCTGCTTGTTTTTTCTTTGCTGGCGAGCCTGGTCACACAGATCTTTGTCGCCCATGGTGACCAGCGGAGACTCATTCAGTGGGCGGCTACCATTATAGCGATGATTGGCTGCTTTCCCACCGTTTTAATCTGGCTTTGGCGCTGCGTACTGATTGGCCTGAATGACTCGCACCCGGCGCTCACGGCTCTTACGTGGAACCCAAACACACAGTCTAGTATGTGGGTGCGCAAAGGCGCGTGGCCCGCATTCGCGGCCTCTGCTAGCTTCTGCTCCTTGATACTATGTCTCAAACTGTGGATGGCGCAGAGGAACCGCTCGAAGTTAGGGCTCGCCGTATTCGACCCAGTCAAGATTATTCTCGTCATGGCGGTGCAGAACTCAGTGATACCAGCTGTGCTAGCGATCATCTCGGCGGGCTTGGGGACGAAGAGCTACGGCGGAGCATCCGTTGGCGCTGCTGCCGTTGTCGTGACGGCTGTCCTGTTGCCTACTGGATATCTTTGGGCTCAGTTTGAGATTCTCAAGGGCTCACAGAGTCAGGCCAAACCCGTACGTCTTAACAACGTTGACATCGAGAAAGCGAAGTCACTCGCCCATTCTCAGACCGACACATACACAGGGACCACTACTGACACGAGCGGCTTAGCTTCGCATTTTAGCGGGGAGGGCTTTGGAACGGTTGACTATCACAGTTAAAGGCTGCGCGCACTACTTCTCTACCTTTTTAACATTCCTTAGGCGAAGCGAGTCGCGAGGAGGTTTAACAGCCGCACGCTTCATGGCATGCGGTCTCTGGCTGGCATGTAGCACTCGCTTAACTTTACCGGACTGCCAATCCGAAACAGCGTCATACGTTAAATTTTACCCAAATATCTATGCTTCTTATCCTACATTCCGAAGCCACATTCTCGAGGCCGATGTTTCATACTGTGCTGCGTCCAGATATACGGCCCTCTCGTTTTCCATAATTTTTAACTACTGTGCACGCCGCTTATAGCCCCGTGGTGGGCTAAAATTAGGATAAAGTTTCAAGCGAAGGGGTATCATGTGATCGGGCGCGTCTAATTTCGCGCGCGCAAAGGCGTCTTCAACGCGTCACTAGGGTTCCCTTACCGGAACCCTACGCGACCAGGCAAGTGCTCGTGCGCGAGGATAGAAAGAAGAATGACAGCGCCAACGCCATCGCACGCACAACAACTGAGTTTTTCGCGACTCGTGCAAACCCGTAAAACCTCGTGAAACGCGAATCTGTGGTCTGTAAGATCAAGGCAGCCCATCTGTCGCGTCGCGACGCGTCTCGCCCCCTGGTTAGGGCTGTGACCTTCCTAGTTCGGTTAAGTGATCTCGCAGGCGCCCGCAGGCTAGGTACCCTAACTCCTAGTGAATCCCGGGAGGTAACGCCAGTTGGGCAAAGTTCACCAACAACCAACTTCACAAGGTTCAGGAAACTGCTGTGGACAAAGCGTTCTGATGCTCAGCAGAACCATGAAGCTAGCAGCACTAGTAGGTGCTGCGCTGTTGGGTATTGCCAATGCAGCTCCTCAGGAGGAATTCGCGTTCAACAGCCAGCTGCCGCCGGTAGCAAGGTGGGGCCAGGAGTACACATACACATTGTCGTCCGATACCTACAAGAGCACACAGGGCGAGAGCGTAAACTACTCATCTCCGAACCTTCCCTCGTGGCTCAAGCTGAACGGCCGAACGCTGACCGGCACGCCGAGCGGTGGCCAGGGAGACCAGACAATATCGTTCCAGCTGGATGCCTCCGACTCCACGGGCACTGCCTCTAGCCAGTGCACGCTCCAGCTCAGCAACGAAAAGGCGCCGTCCTACTCTCCAGCGGAGTTGGAGCAAACGCTGAAAGACAGTGGCGAGATCGCGTCTCCTAATTCATATGTTCTCGTGCCGGGCAAGCCGTTCGAGATCGAATTCCCTGAGGATTTCTTCTCTTCGGATGGCCGCACCGTTATCGGCCATTACGCCGTCACGGGCGACCACTCACCGCTGCCCATTTGGCTGAACTTCGACGGCAGCGCCGGCAAGTTCTCGGGAACAGCTCCCACGGTGAACAGCGGGATTGCGCAGGCTCAGCAGTTCCCCATTGACTACGTCGTGTCTACGTTCCCCGGCTTTGCGTCGGCCGAGTGCGAATTCAACCTGCTGCTCGGCGCCAATGTTTTGTCCATGAACATAAGCACAGACCCAGTTAATGCCACGGTTAACCAACCGTTTGCCTACGACGTGCCGTTCTCACAAATCACCCTTAACGGTGCCGAGCTTCAGAGCGGAAACATTTCGGACGTGACGGCGAATATTCCGTCCGACGCGCAGTCCTGGCTGCAGTTCGATAAGTCGAACTACACGTTGCATGGCACGCCTCCCGAGTCGTCGGCCGGCACGAACTTCACCGTGGACATGAAGATCGCCGACAAGTACCAGGACACTGTGTCTTGGGGAGTCCAGGTCGTGGTCAACGACCGCGACAACATGACCGTATTCACGACGTCGAGCTTGCCATCTGCCAATGCGACGCGCGGCAAGTTCTTCGAGTACTCGCTTGAAGATTACCTTCTGAACAAGAATGTGGAGCTCAAGCTGTCTGGAGACTCGTGGTTGTCCATGAACGACGATAACCTCACCATCACTGGAATGGTGCCGTACTCGTTTCACAGCTCCGTGATCAATATAACGGCCACTGCGTTTGGCAAGCGTGACACTGAGGATAGCTACGAGTCCGTGTCGAAGGACAGGGATTCGAGTATGACGGCGCACTTGACGCTCTACGGTAGTGGGCCAACGTCTTCTGCCAGGTCGTCCTCGCAGATGTCGTCCACCATGAGGTCATCCAGCCATGCCTCATCCTCGCGCATCACGTCAAGTTCGCGTCACCACTCGCACTCATCGGGGTTTGCCAGCGCTACGGCCACCTCTACAGGCACTCGAACTGCGAGCCGGTCTGCGAACAGCTCCACGGCAACCAGCACGGGTCTGTCGCCCGTCTCCAAATCTGGCCATCACAACTCAAACGGTGTGGCCATTGGTTGTGGCGTGGGCATTCCGGTTGGGGTGATAGCGTTGGCCGCGGCTGCGTTCCTCGTATTTTGGTGCTGCCGCCGCCGGCGTAGAGCCGCTGCCGGTGGCCACACGCCGACGGAAATGGGGCCGGACGGTGCGGCCGGCATCTCGGCCCCACGGCCTTCGAGCAAGGGCATGGCCATGGCGCCTGTCTTCCGGGCCGAGTCTTCCGGTAGCTCGCTGTACGATGATGCGCTCGAGGGCGATGATGGGACAATCTTCGGCACGCCGGACAAAACTGAAAAACTCCGCAAAGAGGGAGAAGCCTGGGACTCGCCTCAAAGGGCATCTACAATGAACTTCCTGGCAATGGATGGCTCCGAGAATGCCGGTGACAGCACGGACGAAACGCTGCCTATCCCGCGCCAACCTGACGAGACTACGATCACAAATATCTCGCCCATCCTGAACACACCGGGCGCGATCCCACGGCAGTCCGAGGAAGACGATGTGCTCGGTGACATACCTCGCGAGTCGTGGCGACACACGAACACGGGCGACAGAAGATGGCAGGATGCGCGGTTATCGCAGTCGTCCATGGCGTCCATAGTTCCCACGGAGCCACCGACGGTGCAAATGGCCTCTACAGAGTTCCCACCGGAACCTGCCATGCAGCGTGAGTACTCCTCGGGCGTACTCCACCGCGTGGGCAGCCACTCTTCCTCGACGTATACGTCTCAAAGTGGGGCGCCAGAAGACCACCGCCTTTCGCAACAACTCACAGAACACTACCGCAGCGCTTCAAGTGGCGGCAGCCGAGTAAGCAACGAGCTGAGCGACGACAGCATCGCGAACTTCCGCGCCTACCACGACGAGAACGGTGAGCTGCACTGGCGCGAGCAGGATGATGCGAACGGGGCGGCCCGATTGGGCGCGGTCGGACTGGACCGCAAAGCTTCGGAGGCGAAGACACCCAAGGGGGACACTGGTGAGTTTGTCTTTGTTTAGACAGGCTCTGTAATTGTTTTATTAGTGTGTGCGTCTGTTTGCACAACGTAATTTATTTAATCGACACCTTGTTTAACACTAACTTGTAAGTTTTGTTTGAAAATGCGCACCTCGCAACGGAATCAGGTAAACAAATGCACATACAGGCTCTCATAAGTGCGCTTCGACCACGCGGGATTGCAAAGTTCTTTGGGCACCAAAGTGGACCGCCATTGAACCCTTGGCCTGCTGCTGCCAGCCCGCGCCGCCATCATGAGGCGCGGATCTCGTGACCACCACCTCTGTCAATGCGATGGTCCACATTGGCGCCTGTGTTCGGTCTTTGCCGGGCCGAACCAGACGCAATCAGCCCCGGAAGGGCGGCGGACTTTTATGTACGGGACCTGCCCGGCGTCGACCCCGTAGTTTCCCTCCCGGAGATGCATTCGGGGCTCATCGAGGTAGGCACTCAATTGGGTCTCGGCGAAGCAAGTTTGTTCTTCTGGCACGTACGGGCCAGAAACGATACGAAAAAGACAATCGTATGGTTTAATGGCGGCCCAGGCTGCTCGTCCATGGACGGCAACCTGTTAGAGCTGGGCCCTCTGCGGTTCGACGAGGACACGGAACTGTTGACGACATCGGCCGACGCGTGGTCCGAAACGGCAAACCTGCTCTTCATTGACCAGCCATTTGGCACTGGGTACAGCGAGCCGAACTCTGGTGCGTACGCGCAGACGCTCGACGTCGCTGCGGACGCCGTTGTGCAGTTCCTCAGTGAGTACGCGGATATATTTCCTGAAATTGCTGCCACGGATATATACTTGGCAGGAGAGTCCTATGCCGGGCAATACGTGCCATACATCTGGAAAGCTCTGAACAACAGAACTGACGTGCTGGCCAAAGTAGGTGGTGTGTCGGGCATTCTTCTGGGAAACCCCTGGATTGATCCGGCAAACCAGTACCTCAGCTACGCGCCATTTCTCAAAGAAAAAGGGCTCGTGTCGAAGACGCTTTACAACGACCTGGACAAGATGCAGACGCGCTGTGTCGACGCACTGCAGGAAAAAGTGGTCATCAGCAGCCAGGTCTGCGAGGCAATTAGCGATTTCGCCCTTAAGATGTCGAGCAACGACAAGGGGACGTGCTTCAATGTCTACAAGTATACTGATCGGTCACCATATCCGCAGTGCGGCATGGAGTGGCCCACAGCAGTGCCGCTGATGACGCAGTGGCTCAGCCGCAGTGACGTGCGCAAGGCCCTGCACGGGCCATTGGACGACTCAAAGAGCTGGTCCGAGTGCTCAGCGTTGGTAAACCAGCACCTCCACACGAACAGCGCGAAGCCGGCGATCACGTTCCTGCCGCAGATTCTCCAGGAAATCCCGGTCATGATCATGATTGGCGACCTCGACTACGTCTGCAACGGCAAGGGTCTCGACCGCGCCGTCCAGAACCTCGTTTGGAACGGTAATGCGGCGGGCTTTGATGTCGGCGAGGAGCCGAAGCAGTTTCATTTCGGTACGCTTCAGAGCGGCCGCAACTTAAGCGTCGCACATGTGGCGCAAGGGTCGCATATGCTGCCCGTGGACGACCTGGCTGTTAGTCGGGAGCTCATGATGCATTTCACGGGAATCCGTGCTCTGCGGACGAACGCAACCGCGCCCGGAGAACCCGGCGCGTCGCAGCCGACGCAGGAGGAGATCGACGACGCCGTGGCTCGCGCGTACAAGAAGGCAGGCGTCATTGCGCTCATATTTGTGATCATTGTGCTAATCATCCTGGCGTGTGTTTGGTGGAGGCGCGGTGAGGGCCTTTCTGGGAAGGGGCTCGTCCAGGCGCTGCTGCAGACGAGCACGCGCTTTAAGGATGCGCGCAAGGACCAGTACTTCCCGCTCCAAAACCTGGGCCGCCGACCCGAAGTCATACTAGAAGAGGATGAGGAGGATGTAGTATAGAATTGGCTGTGTGTAGCCAATGTACTTTTAGACGGAGAAGACGCGAGATGCACATATTCTGCGCGCGCACGCCAGGTATCGCGGCAGCGAAGGTCTTGTTAGTTAGTTGGCAAGCCTTTTTCCTCGTGGTTGTCTTCCTGTTCCTGTTCTTGTGTTTCTTTTTTTTTTTTTTTTGTTTAGTTGCTGCGCTAGCTTTAGACTATGGACTTCTGTTCAATGTGTCGTGACCATGTCATGCATATACTCCTGGCTCTGACCGGCCTGGCGCCTGCCCTCCAGATAGATCATCATTTCCTCGTACGACTGAGGAAGCATGCGGTAGCCCGAGTCGCCCTCGACGAAGAACGAGTAGATGAAGGTGCCAGCGTCCTTGTGGTCGTCGGCGCTGAGGCCGCGCACGATCGACTGCACGCGGATCTGTACGAGGTAGCCGTTCTGCACGGCTGGCTCGCTGTTCACCATCTCGATCTGGCGCTTACTTGGCTGCGTGTACGCGACGAACGCCGTCTGGTGCACGACGCTACCAACGGGTACGGGCGAGCGGAAGGTGACCGTGTCGAGCGAGACAAAGCGCGGCGGCAAATGCGTGAACGCGCCGGCGCAGGCGTACGCGAGCTCGAACGACTGTCGCATCATATAGCCGCCGAAGATCATGTAGCTGTGGCGGTTGCGGTACTGCGGCTGCATAATGCCCGTCGAGTGGACCTTAGTCTGCTCCATGGTCATGACCTTCGGATCGTCCTTGTCCTTGCGGCCCATCATCCACAGGTCGTGCACGAGACGCGACTCGTCGGCGCTGGGCGGGCTCAGCGTGAGCGCGCGCTTCTGCGCGGCCTCCTTCTTGCGCTCGTTGTACTTCTCGGCCAGTAAGAACTCGCTCAGCTCCTGACGGGACTGCGGAGCGAGGTGGTTGATGGGGAAGGCCTTCTGCGTGACGGGATCGCGCGCAACAAACGTGAAGTTCGCGACGAGCCACGTCTCGCACTTCTGGCAGTCGGCCATCGTCGGCTTGCGGTCGGCAAAGCTCTCGTTAGTGCTCGAGGCGTTGATCGTGATCTCCATGGATGAGCGGCCCGTCCACGAGACGTGGCCCCATAGCACGACGTTGTGGTCCTGCAGGTTCTCGAGCCGCTTCAGCAGCAGAATGCGGTCGACCGACGCCGTCACAATGACAGGCTCGGCCGGCGCACAGTGCTTGTTCGCAATGATGCCACTAAGCCGGTCCAGGTCCATGAAGATCTGCCCCACGCGCAGGCGGCCAAATGCGTTAATGTACCCATCGAGGAACCACGGATCGTCCCGGAATGGGAACACAACGGCGCTGAACGAGTCCTCCGGCGTGCGCGAGGACACTTCGCGTGACTTCACGTCGTTGTGTGCAAAGATCATGCCTTTCTTCGCCGCCTCGGGGTCCTCCTCCAGCAGCTTCTTCTTTGTCTGCAGCGCCTCGAGCCACGTCTTCTTGTGAACAACGGGCGACTCGCGGATAAATTTGGGCGAGGCCCGCATCGCACGGCCGACATGCAGCAGTCTTCTGGGCAGAAACATTGTTCTTATTGCACCGGCGAATGCGCAGCTCGCACGTAGATCCGAAAAGGGCGGCGCATCAGCAGGAACGCCGGCTTCTACGCTGCTTGCATTCGAGCCCTAGCCCACACCCCCAGAGCCTGCTTAAGAGCTTTGTGGCTACGGCAAGCTGTACGTAGAGCCACTGCACTGCAAATCTGTACAGTGTTTTCGAAGAAAATCAGTTTTTACGAACGCATGTCTGCAGCGTAGGGCTCTCGCTCACTGCTGAATCCGGGCTCCAATTAGTGGCCCGCATCCCCCGGGCGTCGGTTTATGGCGTCTATTGTTTGTGAGGCCTCTTTCTTAATGAGATTGACCTTGTGGCGCAATGGTTAGCGTACCACATTTCGGTCATTCTGACAAGCACTGTGGTGGTTGCGAGTTCGAGTCTCGTCAAGGTCTCTTTTTTCTTGAAAAGACCAATGAAACGAGCGACACATTACATGTCGAAGCTTGGGCATGTAGAGTTCGTTTCCACGCATTTCGCTGCGCTCTGATGGGGCGTGCGTTTATTTTCCTTCTTTTTTGCTCCCCCAATTTGAGGCATTTTGTAGTTTGCGTGGCTCCCTGTCTGTCTCTCTGCCTCTCTCTGCCTCTTAGTCAAATCACTAGCATCTGCAACGAAGGGCTATGCCAAGTGCGTATAACCTGTCCACGCTGCCGATCTCAGTATGGTACACGATAATATCGTACCTCTCGGTATCAGATCTGCAGAACCTGATGATGGTCAACCGACTGATCAAGTCGTACGTCCAGGGGTTCCTGTACAACGAATTGACCCTGACCGAGTGGGCGTCATCGGGCAAGCGCCTGGCGCGCGCAATTAAGGATGGCATTGTGAGCGAGGAGGCCGTTGGCTGCATCCGCACGTTTCGCATCAAGTTCACGAGCTACGAGGAGATCTACGAGACACTGCAGCTGTGCCTCGAGATCGAGCCGCAGATGACGGGCGTGCAGAAAATCGAGATCGAGGGCCACAACACTGAGGACGCGTTCTGCGCCGTGCAGGTCCTTGCGAACCGGTTCGGCGTCGCTGAGTTGGAGGTCGGCGCGCGCGCTCCTGGCGTCGCGCCCCTGTACCCGACCTACGGCGGCGTCTTGCAGCGCGTAACGGCGCTACGGCTGCCGCGGCTCTTCCGATCGGATATTGCGTACTTGCAGGCCATTCAGAATATGCAGGTCGAGGAGGTCATCAACGACAGCGCGAACGTGTTCCTGCGGAAACCGCCCGGCACAGTCGTCTCGCGCATCGCCATGCGCTACCGCGACTACACTATGCTCTACTCGCCGAGCTGCCTGCAGCTTGAGCTCATACTCGACAAAAGCGTCACGGAGCTACGCATCGACAGCCCGTCCGTGCGCGTGCTGCGGCTCGTGGCCACGACGGATCTGCCGGACGTGCAGCCTGTGTTTCGTGCGCCTTGCCTAAGCGTGCTTATTCTCTGCAACATTGCGCCACTGCCCACAATGCGTCTGTTCCGCAACAACCACCTCGCGAGCCTCGAGTTCATCTCGCTGGCCCCCGTGACGATACCAGCGCTGCAGGCGCTCGCGGCGACGGCATTCATGCCCACGCTAAGGCTTGTGTTGGCTATGGTAATGCACACGTCGTATCTCTCGGACGCGCCGCAGCTGCAGCGGCGCGAGACGCGCCGGCTCGTCGAGTGGCTGCAATCGATTGCGGCGACGTATCCCGTCGACGTGCGCGACTTTTCTCATCTTTTGAAGCGTGAGATTTATTTCTCGGAGGGCCTTTGGTGCCTGGCGGCTCAGACACGCTACCGCGAGTACTTGCCGCTCGTCGCGCCGCCGCCGCTCATCAACCAGTGATTACGGGCAATCTACCTGCTGGCCGGGGCCAGCGATTCTGGACTTTATTTATTCTTTTCGTTTATTTATTCTCTTGATTTTATTTATCGCCTGTATTTTAATGATCTCTATGTGTTGCTAAACCTCGAAAACCGCCGCTGCTGTTGCTGCTGCTGCGGGTTAATACTGCGGTCAGGCATTGTTGTCGCTACCTGGCGCCTGAACGTTGCCTTGTACGGTTTCGAGAGCCTCGATAAGGATCTTGACATCAGCGACGAGGAGAACTAGATTCGAATGTACACTTGCCGCATGTGATTGATCTGCATGAGCTCGTCGCGCAGCCTTTGCGCCACGTCTTCGGCATCCTGGTCGATGTGGTGCAGCTTCACAGTGCCAACAAAGGTAGAGCCGTAAGACTCGAGCGTGCAGCCTGCGAGCTCGTAGTTCGGGGCAATCGCTGCAAGTGTGTTGCGCGCGCTTGCCTCGAACTCGTCAAACGTCTCCGAGGTCATTGCCTGCTTCGAGCTGCCGCAGAGCTCCATTGCGGCGTTAACCAGCGGTGGCCAGCCAGCGCGGATAATCAACGCGCTGACCACGAGCCCGCCCAGCGGGTCGACCCACGTAGCCTGTAGCAGCTGGCCGGCCGCGATGGACGTAACGGCCACGGCCGAGACGAGGCAGTCCACGCGGTGGTGCCACGCGTTCGCGAGCAAAACGGGTGAGTTCTCGCGCTCGGCCACGCGTCGTGTCGCCTGGTACAGCGCCTCTTTTATGCCAATGGATATGAACGCGATGCCGGCCGCGCTCCAGTCGGCGAGCTCCGCCGTGTGGTGGTGGCCGTGCCCAAACTGCACCCAGTCGACGCCGAACGACGCGGCGATCTGGCCCAGTGAGCCCCAGCCCATAGATGCACCGGCCAGTACGAGCATGCTGCTCACGCCGAACGCACCGACGGCCTCAATGCGCCCGTACCCGTTGGGGAAGTACTGGCTCGGTGGTTTGCGGGCGACCGAGACGGTGCAAAGTGTCATGATATCCGAGACAAGATCGCTGATGGCGTGGATCGAGTCCGCAATCAGGCTCTGCGAGTGGAACACGACGCCGCCAACGCCCTTGCCGACGGCCATGCCGACGTTCGTCAGGAACCCAATCAGCGTGATGCGCACGGCCGGGTTCTTGCGCGGGGAGCCCGAGGCCAGGAGCTCGCCCGTTATGCTATGGCTATGGCTGTGGCCGTGGCCGTGGCCGTGGGCATGGCTGTGCCCGTGCGCGCTAGGCTGCGCGTGAGTATGTGCATGCGCGCTCAGGGCAGCGGCGGAACGATCGGGCTTGTCGCCTTCTAATGCCTGCAGGCTGGCCCGCGCATAGCATCTCCTCAATTGCGTGCATTTTGCCGGTCGCGCCGGCCGCGCCGCCCGCTGTAGCGCAAAAATCAGCATGTACACGGCCACTACGCGAACGGTAACTTCTCGGCTTAAGTAGTAAGCACGCGTCGCGCCGTCCCGTCTTATGCGCGGCCAGCGGGAGCCAGTAAGAACGATTCTAATTTGCATTGATGGATCGCTCGTAAATGACAGAATGCAGCCAGTGCTCGAGCTGCAGCGGCCCAGGCCAACTCAATATTATTATATTCCTGCGCTCGTCTCCATGCATAAGCCGCCGGTTTAGCTGCCATTAGGGTCAGCTCAGCGCCGCTTGTCGGCTTCGTCCGCAATAGATATTAGCCTACGTCACTGCAGTTTCTTCGCACCGAATCTAGTCCCGCTATTATTTTTTGTTTTTAACTGCCGGCTAAGCGCCACTCCGCCGCGTACAGACGCCACGACGCTAGTGATGCTGTGACGGGTGCCGCGCGCACGCGTATGCCATTAGTCACGTGTGTGGCGCGCCTTGGAATGTTTACACTGTTTGCCCTTTGTTCCTCGACGCGTCCGCTTGTTTCCCAGAGATCGAAGCCGTTCTGAAGACCCATTCATGAAATCGGCGCTGGCCAGGGCTGGCTCGATGAGCAAGCTGCGGGGGCCGCGGTCCCTCAGCTACTCCGAGGGCTCCCCGCAAAAACAGACGCCGAAAAGCGTGAAGTTCGACAAAACCGATGAAGTCATTCACTACGACGTGATGACGCCAGAACTCACAGAGGAGTACTGGGACCAGGTGTCGCTGCAGAGCTGCGACTCGGATCTCGCTGATCGCGGCGAGCACGACAACCGGCCGCTGCCGGCCGTGCCGCAATTCGTGCTGCCGTCGACACTGCTGCGCAAGGAGCCCACATCCCCGCTACACAACCGTAGAACGCTTATGGGCTCCCCCATAGCCGACGAAGATGACTTCGACTTCAACCTGCAGCAGCCAGGTGCACGCCTCGCAGACTCGCCGGATCTCGACGACGTGGAGCTCCCGGAGCCCCTGCAGTCCCCGCAAATCCCGGAGGCCGTGGTCAACGCGCCCTCAATGAGTACGAGAATCGACGCGATGCTCACCGCCGGCAGTGGTATGAGCCCCTCGCTGCGAGGAACCTCGGGCCACCGCAGAACTGATAGCCAAATGAGCGACATGAGCGAGGCTTCAGCGCCTTACTTGCCGCTGCGCAGTCCTCAGAAGTATAAGCCGGAGGAGGACGAGGACGACGCGGCTAAGTGGCGCGACGTAAATGCCGCAGCACTGGCGCGGCAAGACTCTCTGCAGGACAGCCAGCGCCACCCGCCTACTCTCAAGGTGAGCGAAGGTGACCTGCCGGCGCCAGTCGACTTGGACCGCACTTACTCGAAGCGCCGCAAAGAGCTTGCGACTATGCTGGACCCACGAACCAGTGCAACTCAACACGCCGTGAGCACAATCCCCGAGGAGGCCGAGGAATCCGAAATCGCTGAGCCAGAGGAGGGCTTCGAAACCGACACTGCTCCTGATCACGCGGCTGCCGAACAGTCGAGCCCGCTGCCCGAAAGGCCATCGCCGCCGCATCACCATGAGATCACACCTTTGCTCTCCGATGACTCTCAATTCATCGCGAGCCAACGCTCCGTGCCTCAGTCCAGCTCCGAAGTCTTGCAGAACGATTTCGACTTCGGCAATGACAGCTTCTGGAACGGTGGCTATCTCGCTCGTATGCGTGATGACTCTCGCGAAGACTCTATCAGTGCAAACGACACCGCAAATGACACTGCGAATGCCACTATCGGCATTTCTAACGAGCCTGCCGCCCAGTATGCGGCTGGCATCTCTCCGACTTTACCTGAATACACAGAAGATGACTCCTATGATACTCAAGAGGAAGGGGGAATCCCAATTGGTGAGCACGCCCTGCCAGTACGGCCTCAGTTAAGTGCAGCCGCGCAAGGCGCTGCCGAATCTCTTGAGGAGCTCAACAACCCACATTTGGTCCGAGAGCAATCGTATCTCAACATCAAGGACCTTAATTCCGAAGAGCTGGACATTGGCCCAGCCTTGGCTCCCGTCCGCAGTGACAGCGACTTCTTCAGTTTGCCCCCATCACCGCAGCGTAATAACGCGAGTATAGGAGGCGCTGATCTGGTCGGCCGCGAGGAGGTCGAGACGGATTCAAACAGTCAGGACCAGTCTGCGCTGCAGCAGGCTACGCTGGAAGAGTCACTGTCGACCATCAACGATGCTTCGGTGAGCCCGCGTGAAACAAAGCCGCAAGATGCTCTTCCTGCGTCCCCCGCTATCACGCTAACATCGGCTCCCGCCGATCCATCGCTAGAGGCACACCTGCCGGGTCAAGCGCACCGTGAGCTGCCCGATACGCCTGCAAATCCACAAAATAATACCGAGACTCCCGCCAAGTCACAAAACAATGTGCCTCGCGTGAGAGTACTCCCGTGGGACCCCTCAGTGGAGAACTTTCAGACCTCACCCATTCCCGTCCCAGACCGCTCACCAAAACGGCAGCCGTCCCCTCAGAAGGGCGTGAACACAGATACTGAAACGCCAGCAGATGATGAAGACGTCAGTGCTCATGGTGACTGGCAACACTCCAGTAACAGTTTTGAGGCGGAGTATGATTATGAGAATGAGATTGACTCAGAGCTACAGGAATTGATGGCCTCGACAGCTATACACGCTTCTGACTCGCCGAACGTGGAGATAGCCGAGAAGTTACAATCTCCCGAAGTAGGTGGACCGCTCGCCGACGTCACAGACGTTTCACATACTACTGGATCTAGTCGTGAAGTTTCCGACAGCCCACTGAGTGGCGCCATGAATGCTAATGGCGAACAGGAGCTCACCGCGAGCGCTGGGCGTGAGTTCGCGTCCACGCAAGGATCAGACGAGCTCGAGAAGCCCAACATTCCTGCCATTGTGCCCACGCTTTCTCCAGTAGCGTTCTCACCTTTTGTTCCATCCATACCGTCTTCCCCTGTTGAGAGCTCTCTTAAAGAGCCAGTGGCGGAAATGCCAGCTGCTGGTATTGATGAGTTAGTCGCGTCCCCAGCCCCCGATCAGGTCGACGAGTCATCGGACCCGTTGAGCCCTGCGAGCGCGTTGTCTTCTGACGTGAGAGCCAAGTCCCAGGACGCGAATGATAGTGACGCGTCTGTGCCTGGTGGGCAGCCTCAGCTTGATAGCGATTTGAGTGACTTTGAAGCATCGCCAGAATTGAGTAATGAGCCGAGCCAGGGCACGCTCCGTCGTGCGCCCATTGATGATCAGTCTGTGTGGGAATCCATGAGCAGCAGATCACCGTCGGAGTCTCGGTTCTCGACCTCTACGCAACAGCTCTCGCACGCGATGTCGCCAACTCAGCGTGAGTCTGTGTCGCCCGCTCCGCAACAGTCGTACTCGTTTTCCGCGGAGGCGCCAAGTCACGTCGCTCAGCCAAGTATTACCGGGGACGTGTCGTTGCGAGAACCCTCGTTTGGTGAGAGCATGAGCTCCAGTCTACAGCAAATGCTGTCACAGAGGTCTGAGCTTGGTAGTGAAGCCCTTGACCGGAGCTACACACTGAGAGAATATGGAAGCTACGTCGTTGCAACCAGCCCTGCGCGGCGACAGCGCCGGTCTCAGGCTTTCGAGGTTATCCGCGATGACTCCGGCAGTACCTACTCTGCTCAGCTGGCGATTCCTCGTAACCGGCCGCTACCAACTCATTCTTCACTTGATCAAGAGCAATTGCGCCGAGGTGATGGGCTCCTAGGCTCGCAAGACCACATGCGTGCCCCAAGCGTCATTTCAAGAACAGACTCGTCTTCGTACTCCCTGGCCACTGGCTCTCTTTCTTCGCAGTCCCATCCGTCTTCTACGAAGGGTCCAAGTGCTAGGCACGTTAGTGAGACGAAACTAGGGCCCATTCTCGAACCGGCCGACGGCTCCGCGGAGCATTCTTTCTCGATATCAGAGCCGAAGGCACCGGAGGTAGAAATTTCGGAGCCAAAAGTACTGGAACCGACAGCTCCAGAGCATAGCCTGCAGCCAATTCTTGAGCCCTCCTTAACTGAAAGTGAGGATTCCATGATCGCGGCTAGTAGCTCCAAAACCGGTCACCAAATCCGCATGCTGGATCAGTCATTTATGCAGGAGGATAATGGCCCTGAAGTCCAACCGAAGCCTGACGCTGCCAACGCCACCAACGCAAGCTCCATACAATATCAGCCAACCATCTTCCCCAACGGCGTTCTGTTCCTCGTTGTGAAGGGCATTCGCTTGACCAAAGATGTGCCCCGCGATACGTTGGTAACGCTCACCCTTGACAACGGCGTGCATTGTGTTACTTCATCGGCGCGGACGCTATCTGAGATCGAGGACTTCGGCGAGGAGTACCGGATTGGCATTCTGGACGCGCCACTATCCATAACTTTGCGATTGTGCTCCGCAGCTGGGCCAGTTCAGGTACCTGAGCTCGAACTCGGGGCTGATGGCTCCTTTGCGAAGCTCGATATTGGGAATCCACGCACAGAAGTATTTGGCAAGCAGCGTGAGCTTACCCTACGAGGTGTGAACAAGTGGTCGACGCTGGGCAATATGACTGTGTGTCAGGTTGATGTGTCTGCCATGTACATTCCGTGCGTTTCCCGCAAGGAGCGTCTTCCCAGCCGGCTCGGAGATGCATCCGAGCGCATTCAAGAGGCGCGTGGACTGCTTCGCGAGAGGCAAGCGCGCATGCAAGGTGTTCTGCGCCAGTTTGGCGGCGACATCGCGCGCCATCGTGGAAAGCAGCGGTGGTTTGTGCTGGATCCCGTAGCGCCGCTCCTGGTTGCTCACTCCCTGCGGTCGCATAAGGCGCGGACCCTCATAAACCTGGCCAAGGCCACGAGTACCGCCCAGGTGGACTCGCATAAGCTGGAGATCCGTTTCCGCAACCAGGAGACGTTGACGTTCCAAGTGCAGTCCACACTAGAGCTGGCAGCTTGGATCCGGGCTTTGCGGGGATGCATTGGCGACGACCAGAACCCACGGCCAAAGTGGGTAGATGCGGTCATTTACGAATCCGAGAACGGCGCGCTGTCGGCGTGAGCCCAAACTAATCTAATGTAATGAAAATGACTTCTTTGAATAAAATATTGTGGTTTTACTGCCAATGCAAGCTACTTTTGTATTCATTAAATAAAGCGACTGACGCACACTTTGCCGACCTTCACTCGGCCCGTCCCGAATACAGCGCAAATGTGAACTAGTGATCCTATTGGCGCTGCTGAGGAAACATCATAGGAGGCATTCCGGGCATGCCAGGCATCCCTGGCATCCCTGGCATGCCAAAGGGCATCATTGGCATACCCATTGATTGCATCATCTGCTGCGGCGTGATATTTGCGCGCAGTTTGTCCTGGCGCGAGCAGTAGGCCGTCCATGTGAACTCATCGAAACCGTAGTTGAAATAGTCGCTCGTGTCGGCGCCCGGTCGCCGCCAGGGCTTTTCCTCCAGGTACTGAGGGACAATACTTGTTACGGGCTGGCCATTGAATTGACCAACTTCGTCTATGTCTAGAGTGCCCTTGGCTGGCGGAGCAGCTGTGGCACTGCCACCGGCTGTCTGCGCGGCCGTAGACGCGACGGCGCCGTCTCCTTCGGCACCCTTCGCGGCGTCATCCTCGGGTATTGCCGGTGTGGGGGTCGCGGACGCAGCAGGCGTCATAGCAGGTGCAGACGCGGGGGGCCCACTGGGTCTGGACTGTGCTGCCGGGCCTAGCACAAATTCGACGTCGCTATCGCTCTCCTCGTCCTCGTATTCCTCCTCATCTTGCGGCATGCTACTATTCTCGGGCCCGCCCACATCCTGGGCCTCCTCGTCTTCTCGCGGTCGTTTTTGGCCAGCCTCTGCTACTTCTGAAGCCATTTTGCTGGACACGCAATTGAATAGCCTCGGGGAAACGCGTGCCTAAGGTCTGACGCTACGAAAGCACGCTAACTGTCCTCAACAAAGTTGCCTTAGTCAAGCAGGATGAGGAGAGACACACTAAGCGTTTCATTTTAGACGGGGCGACGACCTGAACAGTAGTTGTGCCAGGCGTGTTGAGCCCGAAACGGGTGCAAAATGTCCATATATATACGAAAGGACCACTGGACGCCCACGGAAGATAAAATTGTGAAGGCGGCCGTGATGAAGTACGGGACGAACCAATGGTCGCGGGTCGCGTCGCTGCTCGTGCGCAAAAGCGCCGCACAGTGCAAGGCACGATGGCACGAGCATCTTAGCCCGCAGCTCTCCCAGAAGCCATGGACACCCTTGGAGGATACAAGGCTCCTAGACCTCGAGAAGGCAATGCCCAATATGTGGCGGTCGATCGGCGCGACCCTGGGAGGCCGAACGGCGGCTCAATGCCTCGAGCGCTGGACGCATTTGAACGAGGCAAACAACTTGGAAACAACGCGGCTTCTCGCTGATGCAGAGATCGAGGAGAGTGATGCAAGTGAGCCGGACTCAGATAGTGAACGGCAGTTGATGGCAGAAGCCAAAGCACGGCTTTCGAATAATCTGGGCAAAAAGGCGAACCGCAAGCAGCGAGAACGGCTCGACGACGAAGAAGCGTTCCAGAAAAGTATACTGAGCCATCGGACCACTGGCTCTGCCATAAAGGTGAAGCAGTCAAAGTTCGCTATTGACTACAACCAAGGCATTCCTTACGAAACGCTGCCGCCCGTCGCGGAGCCCGGACGCACTCCGGCTGCTGCTCGTGTGCAAGCAAACCGGCCATATGGCGCCCCCGATACAAAGCCCAAACAAAGGCCACCTCGCCTACCCAGGCAAGCGCTAATCCTTCCGGCGCCGCTATCGAGCCTTGCCCCAGCAGAAGGCCGCGTCACCTCTGCGTCTGACAAGGCATCTGCACGAAAAAAGCTAGAGAGCTTGCCGGCACCAAGCACGCGCAATACGTTAGCGACCTTGGCATTAGTCTCACTTGGCGAAGACGCCTACCTCGAAGATAACGAGGTTGACTATGTCCAGATTGACAGTGACAAGTCTGGCGATCTTACGGTCGACGGTCCTTCAATATCCATTGAAGAGGTTCTCAAAGACCAGGATGCGTCGATCCAAGTTTCGGTAGACGCAAGAACACTCTTGGACGAGGAATTCGTGCGACTGCGACAGATGTATAATACTGATTCTGGTCGTGAGGCTGAATACCGGGCTGAGTACCGAGACCTTACCAGTCTAAGTGGCCTGAATCGCAAATACGAACAGCTTCAGCAACGACTAGTTGACGCAACGAGGATACGGCAAGCTTCCGTGGGCCTATGAACAGCATCGTCAAGCTCTGAGAGTATAAGAACGACTTATTTATTATGTTTATGATATTCTAAATTCGAAAATTGTGAGTTTCGTGATTCTTAGAGACAAGTTCTTGACGTACACACCCTAATTAGCACTCTCACATGCCAGGCCGGGTCAGGGCCAATTTACATAGTAATGAGCTCGACGGGAATATACAAGTCAGTAGTAACAAGCGCGCAAGAATAATAAATGGATACTCAATAATATGAACTAGGTACAATCTATTTGCGCTTCTTCTGTATACGTCGAAGCGCCCTCTGTTCTTTCTTCATCGTGCCGTCAACCATCTTATACTTACCGCGCACACCCCGGGGCCTACCCTTGAGACCGCGGTTCTTACCAGCCGCAGCGACGACCGTGACCTTGGGACGCGTCTTCTGCGTGGCACGGCGCATGAGCTTCGCGATTTCCTCGCTCTTCTCGCGCTCGCTCTTCGTCGCATCATCGTTAATGAGGTCGCTCTTCCTGCTAATCTTGTCCAGGCGACGCTGTGCGCGCATCTTCTTGCGTGCATGCGCCTCGGCAACCTTCTTGATGGGTCTAGCATTCAAAGCCTTCTCAGCCTCGCGGGCAGCAGCCGCCGCCTCCTTGGTGATAGGCTTCATATACCTCGTGTGCTTAGACTCATCCTCGATGAACCACGCGGGCAGTCCGTCACGGTCGCGGAACGCAACCGGGTTATAGCCCTCGTTGATCAGATCATGCTTCGAAATCTGGCCCAGGGCCAGCTGCTGCGCCAGCGTCATGCGAATAGCCTCATTCGTCTTGTCCTTATTAGCAGCTTCGAACGCCTGCTTCGATGTCAGCGGCTGCGACTCGTGGTCTGACTCGGGCTCGGGCTCGGGCTCAACAGGCTCAATCTTCTCCTCCTGTTCGCTCTCGCTCTCTAGTTCAGACTCGCTACTCTCTGAATCCGCCTCAACCTCATCAGAGTCCGAGGCTGCCTCGATCTTGTTGAACAGCGGGTTGTCGAAGAACATTGACGCCGACGAACTCAGCTCCTTGCTCTTGTTCGGAGTCAAGTCGAGGTCCATGTCGTCGTCATCGCTATCATCGTTCTCACTAGCACTTTCGATGCCATGCCACTCGGTCTCGCGGTTGCGCAGGGCCCGCGCCTCAGATGACTTCGCCTGCTCTTCCTTATAGCGCTCATACATGAGGTCGAGCTGGTCAGCAAGATTATCGTCAGCCTCAGAGTCACTGTATTCCTCGTAGCGCGGGGCATTAAGGCTGTTAGCATTGCGCTCCTCATCGCTGCCCATCTCCACGTCGTCAAGCATCACGTCGGCCTCGTCTCCAATGACAATGTCGGCATCCTGCTCGCGACCGGCAAGCACAGGCGCCACCTGGCGGCCCTTGACCAGCGCCTCAGCCTGGCCTGTCCGTCGCACCTTGCTCAGGTCAAACAGGGCATCGCGGTTGCTGTTACCCTCGGCGTCAATGATGTCGGGCGCACCCTGATGCAGCTGCATACGAGCGATGTTCTTCTGCTTTAGCTCATTGCGCTTGCGGCGCTCGCGCTTCAAGCGCTGCTTCTGCGCGTCTGTCAGATCCGCCATTTCTTTCTCGATCTGCTCCTCCGTCGTCAGCTCGGGCTCGGGCTCCTGATCGTCGTCGACTTCATCGAGCTTCAAATGGTGTCGGGCTGCCGTGCGCCACTTCAAAATAACACGGAAATCCTTTTTGCCGAGAACCTTCAGGTCCTTGAAGTACTCAAGAAGCTCGGGCGTCGTTTGCGGCAGCTTCTTGAGTTCCTTGATCTCGGGGTCAGTCTTGTCCCAAACGAACTCCGTGCTCTCGCCCAGCATTTGAATGGGGTCCACGGACTTGATGAAGTCGGTTGCCGAGTTCCGCTTGTACAGCACAAGGTTGCCTTCGTCGTTATCGTAGCCTTGACGCTTGCGAATCTTTTTCTCCGGGTTGTACACCTTCTGCTGGTTGTTCTGAGTGTTCTCCTGCAACTCCTCAAATACATATGCCGGGTCAAGAAGCCGCGGGTCGATGCGGCCCGGCGCCTTGAAGCCGCGGCACACGACGAAAATCTCGGCACTCACGTTTCGGCTCGACGGCGGCTTAGTAGCCTCGCACTTCTCGAAAAACTGCTGGAAGACCCACATAAGCTTGTTGTAGTCCTTCGAGCGGAAAACCTTCGTAACAAACCAGCCGCCCGGTGCCAAAAAGTCAACGGCAAGCTTCAGGGACTGCAGCACCAACTCGCTCTGCGTGAAGGCGTCCTGCGCCCAGGCCATACCTACGTTCGGCGCACCATCGTGCATGACGACATCGGCCTTCCACGTCTTGAGGTAGCCACGCAGCTGGCTGCGACAGTGGTCTGTAGTGATATCCGACTGGAAGGAGATGACGTTGGGCAGCGGCTTGATGGGCGCCAAGTCCACACCGACAATGAGCGAATTGAGAGGCACGCATTGCGTAGCGACTTGGCACCAACTACCTGGGGCCGCACAGAGATCAATGATACACATCGGCTTGCCCTTTTTCGGTGGTGTGAAGAAGCCATACTTCTGGTTCAGCTGGATGATCTTGAAACTGGACCGGGCACGGTACCCCTTCTCTTTTGCGAGACGGTAGTAGTGGTCCAAACGGCCCTTTCCGTGCTTCTTCTCCGACTTTCCCATATGTTTGGTGAAACTTCGTCTTGGGCCTCTCTGCAAGAAAAATGAGATAATCTTTTCAAGGGTTAGGCGCACAGTGGGTAAGGCGCGCCACCCCCCAGGGCCCCCAGCGCGTTTCGTAGACACTTCTTGTGCTGGAATTCGCGCGATGATACAATTATAATAGCAGCAGATTTGCAGTTGGCTAATTGTAGTACTTCAATACTCGAGAGTAGCCCCAATTTCCCCTGCACAACGGACATGCTTACAGCACAGAGTCGCGTCATCAATACACCTACGGACGAGTGAAAAAAAAGAAAAAAAAGGTTACGAGTACTTGTATATAAGTTGGAGGCTCACTTCGAAATTGTGGAGTAAAGAATAAGCGCCCGGCTTAGAGGTGCCTCTCTAAACCAATGTCTCACATTGTCTGAGATTCCTCGATATCATCACATGCTCAGCTGCAGATATCACGTAGTTGCGTTAACTCCACCGCAGGAGAAAAAAAAAATTAGTTGTTGCAGCCTCGCGCGCGATGTCGACTCCACGAATGGCCCATGGCGCAGGGATAGATTTTGTCCCTGCACGCCGTCTGGAGACATTCAAAACGGATATCTCCGGGTACAAGGTAATTGAACCGGACTCGAGTGAGGGTAATCAAACATCGGGCGAATCAGAAGGCTCCCAGGTAGGGCTGGATGAGGACGACTCGGAGGATGACGCCAGCTTTGATGGGTCTGCGTCGGAGGAGGATAGCAGCGAGTCTGAATCCGAATCGAGTCCTGAAGAGTCGGAGTCGAACACGGACGAGAGCAGCGCCGAGCGCGCTCCTGTTCGAGACACGGCCGGGGAAAAAGTAGCCGAGACTATGAAAGACAGTCAAAGCTCTGAATTTTACGACATTAACGAGAATTATGCGGACCGCGGCTCCAAATCGGAGAAGCGCATACGAAAGTCGTGGCCGCCGTCGGCACGTGCTCCAGTGGGTCTGGAGAATCAGGGCGTCACATGCTATCAGAATGCAGCGGTACAGTCGATCCTGCACTTGCCCGCCGTCGGCCAATATTTATTGGAAATCCTCCAGGGGAAGCATCCGAAAGTCAACAAGGGCTCGGTAACTTATGATCTTGCCCAGCTGTTTAAGAAGCTGACGGAGCGTAAATCTGCCGTGTTTCCGAAGGTGCTGATTCGGCGACTTGAGGACATAAATCCCATGCTCAGCGAATGGCAACAAGAAGACGCGCACGAGTATTACATGTCTCTTCTCGGCCGATTGCAGGAGGACAGCACTCCAAAGGGAGAGAAGCTGAGATCGAGCATCATTCATGATATCTTTGGGGGAACCGTGGAGCAGAAGGTCACCTGCCAACGCTGTCACACAGTGAGCACGACGGTTCAGGACTTTTATGACCTTCCTGTGAGCTTCTCGCCTCACCAGCATAAGAAGCATCACTCCCTGGAACAAAGTATCAAAGATTTTTTCACCCCAGAAATGATTGCGCCCACTGAGCAGAGTAAAGGGTACCATTGCGAGAAGTGCAGACGGAACACGAAAGCCATCAAGCAGATTGCGATTGATGAAGCCCCCGAGTATCTGACTGTTCACATCAAGAGGTTCAAGTTCGAGGAGCACTCGTCAAAAAAGGTCAAGGACCCCATGTCGTACCCCATGCAGATGGATCTTACGCACTTCGAAAAGCCAGGCCAAGACCCGCTTCGCTACAAGCTCATTGCTGTTATCGTTCACGAGGGACGCACGGTCTCCAGCGGTCATTACATCGCCATTGTGAGGCAGCCCGGTAATGACTGGGTCATGTACGATGATGATGAGCTGCGCAAAGTCAAGGAGTCATTCGTGGAAAAGCAGGATTCGGCATACATTCTTATATACAGCCGGCTGCTGCCGAAGCAGAAGCGGGCCAAACAGGCGAAGGTCGAATCCAAAGTTGAGGAGACGAAGATGAAGGCTGTTAAGGAGAAGAAGAAAAAAGAGAAGGGAGTTGTTGTCCCCCCAGGCAAAGTTGGCAAAGAAAAGCATGATAAGACGCGCAGCCCGGGAATGAAAAGTATCTCTCCGGGCAAAAAACACAAAGAGGCTTCAGCGATCGAGAAACGGTTGTCTGGAGACACGATCGATGAGATTTTCGGTAATAGTAAGCGGCCCAAGTTGGCTTGATGCCAGCCAGTGAATGGCTCCATTGGATGTTCCTTCTTTGCACTGACCTCTATGTCTTGACGTCGTCTCTGAAGGATAGCTATATTTAATTTCGTTAGACGCCTCCTCAAAGAGGCTAGTTATCCTGACTAGTTGCGATCTGCGCATCTCCGCCAGTAGTATCCTCGCGTGACGCATGCGTGAAGACCCTCATCTGCTCGGCAAAGCGCGGATCAACCACAAATTCACGCATCCATTCAGAGTTCTTGTCCATCCCGGCCTGCTTGAACTTGTTCGGCCAGTCCTCCTCGTCGCTAACGGCAAGCTCTGCGTCTTCTGACACGTCGTATGGGCGTGTATGGGCAAACACGACCCCAACCGCCTGTCGACCCATCTCCTCAGCGAGGTGTCGCTGGTTGAGCCATCTATATACACGGACAGGGGTCATGAGGATTCCCAGAAGATGCGGGAGCCGGAAAACTGAAATGGGTTCCTGCTGGTACTGGAAGAAGTCGCTAGGAAGCTCTTTTTCGCTGAACTCCGTGGGCGAAACGTAAGGGGGAATGACAGGATACTTACGGTCGAGCGTGGCCTTACGGTCTTCCTCATAAGCCTCTTGAGTCTCGTAATCCATCTGGTTCTCGCCGTCGGTGGCCTTGGCCTTCTCTTGCGCGCGTCTCTTCAGCCGTTCCCTTTCCTCTTGCTTTTCAAGATCCAGCTGCTCGGTCACAAACTGCGGCCGCTCAACCGGGCCGAACCAGCCCTCTTGCAGACCAGACATATATTCCTTGTACGCGCCGCGGCCGATAATCATTACGCCGCCAGTAAGGTCGCGTTTGATCTTCGACTCCACGCGTTTGTCGAGGTCGTCGCTCTTGTAGCCTTCGACGGGCAACCCGCTAGCGGCACGTCGCATGTTCCGCACCTCCTCGGCAACCGTGCTCCGAATGAACCCCTGGCGTTCCTCCGTCACGAGTTCGTGGTCAACGGCAGCGGCAGTAAGCACGGGCTTGATGAAGTTCCGGAAATGCTGCAGGGATGCATCGATGAAGTCGTTCGGTGGCGGGGCCACGTATACCTTGACCTTGCGTGGCACATCGAGCGGGTTAAGAGGCTCATCACCGAGGTACGACACGCGGTTGATCCAGTAGTCGCGAACCTTTTTGCGTTCGCGCCGGTCCCAGTAATAACCGCCAACTAGAGCGCCGGTGATTCCCCAAAATATGAGCCAGTTTCGGCTGGGGACCCTAATTCTGGAGATGCCCATCATCTGGAGCACCGGGTGCCGGAACTCCGGCCTCGCGGGCTGCTGCGACGCCATAGTTTTCTGTGTCCTAGATGAAGACTGAACTAAAAAATGTAAGTGCCGCGGGGGTAGGGTAAATGCCACAAACACTGAACAGGAATGCCTGGACATTGTTCGGAGGCAGAGAACAAGTTAAGTGAGAAGCTCGACTAGAAAAGTTCTCGGTTCCCAGACAAAGAGTGCTCGTATGTGCTCTTCGTGAATCGACTTTTTAATTCGATGAGCCCGACCTTATGGTCGAGCTTTCCTTGTTTATCGTAAGAAGAAAAAAAGAAAAGTTGTATTTACAAGTCGCCCGGGACGGGGTACTGCTTGACCCATTCAGCAATGGCCTGCTTAGCGTTGCTGATCTCCTGGTCCTTGGCTGCAGCAGCCTTGAAGTCGGCGATTTTCGGCTTCTCGATCTTGGCAGCGACTTCGCCCTTAATGCGCTGCGTGATCTTCACGGCCTGGTCAATGTACTCGGCTACCTTCTCAAACTCCTGGGCTCCAAACTCGCGCGTCGTCATGGCGGGCGTGCCGATACGAAGGCCGCCAGGCACAAGCGCGGACTTGTCGCCAGGCACAGTGTTCTTGTTTGCGGCAATGTTCATCAAGTCAAGCACGTATTCAGTACGGGCGCCGTCGACCTTGTGAGGCTTCAGGTCAATGAGCACGAGGTGGTTGTCCGTTCCGTCGCTCACGAGCTTGTAGCCACGGCTCTGGAGCGCGTCGGCAAGCACCTTCGAGTTCTCAACAACTGCCTGCTGGTACTGGGCAAACTCAGGCGTCGCGGCTTGGCCCAACGCAACGGCAAGAGCCGAGATCGTATGGTTGTGGGGCCCACCCTGGTGCCCGGGGAACACAGAGAAGTTGATCTTCGAGTCGAGGTCGTACATAACGGGATCACCCTTTTTGTTGTAGCTACGCACTCCCTTGCGGTAGAAGATGAGTGCGCCGCGGGGTCCGCGCAGAGACTTGTGGGACGTCGTGGTGACAATATCACTGTAGTCGAAAGGGCTGGGGATGACACCGGCCGCGACAAGGCCAGCAATGTGGGCCATGTCGCTCATGAGGTATGCACCAACCGAGTTCGAGATTTCCTGCATACGAGCATAGTCAATCAGGCGTGAGTACGCAGAGGCACCAGCCACGATGATCTTAGGGCGGAACAGCGTGGCCGTCTTCTCGAGCATATCGTAGTCAATGATGCCAGTCTCCTCATTCAGGCGGTATGGCATGGTCTGGAAGTACTTCGAAATGTACGAGATCTTCTTCGACGCTGTCTGGTACCCATGGCTGAGATGCCCGCCATGCGGCAGGTCAAGGCCCATGAGCCGGTCGCCGACACCCATGAGCGACGAGTAGACGTACAGGTTAGCCGGCGCTCCGCTCAACGCCTGCACGTTCACACCCCATTGTTCAGGGTCTAGGCGGAATGCCTGGAGCGCGCGCTGCTGCGTCAACCGCTCGGACTCGTCGATGAACTCATTACCACCGTAGTAGCGGGCACCGGGGTACCCCTCCGAGTACTTGTTCTGCATCTCGCTCCCGAGGCAGTCCATCACCGCCTTCGACGTGAAGTTCTCGGACGGAATGAGCGTGATGCTCTCCTTCTGCCTCTGGCGCTCCCGGGCAATGATTGCAGCCATTTCCGGGTCCACGTCCGCAACGGGCCCGCCCAGAGTGGCCCGAGTGCTAGCGAAACGTTTGAACGAGCTGATTAGAGGCTGCTCCAGACTCGCGATACGCAACATCAGCTGTAGCTTCTTGTGGTAGTTTGCTAGCTGGCGAGCTCTGGAATTGTGTCATTGTGCACCAGTCTATCCACGTGATACAGAGGGCTGGGGTGATGTGGTCGCAGCTATCAGACTGCAATATAATGATGGCCTCGCATGCGGCCACCAAGAAAAGTTATAAGGAACGGCTCTGTTTACAGGCATGGAGCATGGCGGCCTGCTTCCATGAAAAGAACACAAGGATTCGCTCAGCTTGAATACCCAGAAGAAACCGCTCAACTTGAGTATAACGGTTTGCATGTTGCGCGCGCCGTCAGTCAGCCCAGCGTAAGAACGACGCAACCGAGAGAGTACATATTAATTGGATTCAAAGAGTCTTGTCTACAACAAAATTTCAAAAAAAATATAATTTAACAAGCCGTGGCGGCGGCGAGGGTATCAAAACCGAGACGGCACTACCACATCTTTTCACCACGCTTAGCCTTGCGGTTCTTCTTTTCCAGCATGGCGATGTGGGCCTCGTCGAAGGAAACATTAGTGTGAGAGTGTCCTGGCGCATGAATCACGCGCGAATCCTCCATTGTACAGTGAGGCTGGCTATTCAGCCAGGGATCATCCCAGCATTGTGTAATTGTGAAGCGGGATTCGGGATCGAGATCCATCATACCGGTCAGGAGAGGAATCACTTCTTGCGGCACGTTCAGCATGAGCTTCCCCAAGCCAGGGCGGGACCCGTCCGGCTCCTCCTGCACGAACGCCTTGAATGCGGGGTCACTGAGTCGAGGCGCTTTCCACGGGAACTTGCGCATAAGCATACAACGTAAAACGATGGCGGCGCTCCAAATGTCAGTGCCAGTCGGGTTGTAGCGGGACTGGCCCGCCGCCTCAGGCGCCAGATATGGGTCGCTGCCAACGACTCCGTCGCAGTCGTAGATCTTGTCACTCTCGGGATAACGGTAAACAACGCTCGAACCGAAGTCGATAATCTTCACAATTCCTTGGTCAGTGACCACGCAATTGTCAAGCTTCAGGTCGCGATGAGCAATTCCCGAATTATGCAGGTATCGGATTCCGTCCATGAGCTGCCGGAAGTCGCAAAAGACCTCGTCGCGCGTCATCTTGCCAGACATCACAATTGCGAAAAGGTCATACGAGCAATACTCCATGACTTGGTAAACCTTCTCGGGCTCATAGATGATGTCCACAGTGTTCACGATGTTTGGATGCTTCAAGGTCAGGCCAAGGCAGAATTCAGCGCCGACCTTTTTGTTGTACTCGCGCACCGTCTCAGAGGAGTGTCGCGTGCGGAACTCCTTCACGGCGTAAACGTGATTGTCGACATTGCTGCGAATGATCTTCACATGCCCACCGGCGCCCTCGCCCAGCGTTTTGCCGAGCTTTCCATACGCCTTGCTGAGGCTTTGTTTTCGTCTTTGGTAGCCTCCGTTCTGCGAATGGTTGCTGGCGTATGCGTTGTCCAACGCCGTGATAGAAGCGCTAGGCGTCGAGGGCCGTGACGAATGGTCGTCCTCCTCAACGATGCTAGATGCGAAAGATGCAATCGAATTTTTGCGGCTGTAGCTTGTCGACCCGGGCGGTGACTGCCCCGAACCAGATCCAGGAGACACGGGTGCGTCCTCCTTCCACGGCTTCTCTACGAAGCGGCGCAAAGAGGATAGCGAAGTCATGGACGACCGTGAGCTGCTGCGCGAGAGCGAAATTTTCGAGAGCGAGCGACTTAGACCCGACGCTGAGCGATCGCCATAGCTACTGCCGCCCGCAAACCCCTGACTAGGCGTACGGGGAAGGTTCACGATAAATCGCTCGTCCACGCTGCCCGGGTCGATTTTGTCTCGCACGACCGCTGCTGAGTAGTGCCTCGGGCTCGACACGTTTCCAATCTCGCCCGCGCCAAACACAAAGCCGTAGCCCGCCGAGCTGCTAAGAAGGCTATTTGTCGGCGTGTTCTGAATGCTGCTGTCGCCGGTGCGTGCACGCTGGCGCTGCTGCTGCAGCGAGGACGGGATCTGGCTGCGGCTGCGCCAAGAGCTCGATGGAATGCGTACGCTCGAGGCCGACTCCTCGGCAGGCGGCCGCGCAGCCACTTGCTGTTGCAGTGATTGGGTTGGAGACGGCGGGTTCGAGTGCTCGTATGTGCCCTCAGCGTTTTCTGGTTTAGCCTCGGGTGAGGCCTCCTTCGAGCCCTTGGATCGCTCTAGTAGCAACGACAGAGCTGATCCCTTCGTCTGCATGGGGGGCTTTACAGCCTGGCCCGCATCAGTTATGGAGTAGTCCTTTTTGGTGAACTCTAGCGACATGCCCTGAAACCTGGGGTAGTCAACAAGCCAGCTTCTGGCTGATGGATGCCCCGACAAATTGTGTGGGACTCATATCGGCGCGGTTATGTAACTTCGGCACCATGGCACGGGTTGCGGCTAGGGTGGGAGATAAGGGCATGACTTACACCTTCTAGATCTCCTAATCGTGGCACGGACCAGGGCCCCAAACGGGTCCTCTCGCTTGCCTAGTTCGACACTTGTGCATCACTTTGACTCTGCTGTCATCACCACTATTTCTACTCACTGACCTGCTTTAGCCGCCGTACGCCATGGGCTTGCGTGACGGAACCTCACCGCCCTAGTCTTATCTGGGGCGCGACCTGCTGACATACAGGTACATATTTTATGTAGGATATCATTCGCGATTTTGCTTCGAGCTTTTTCTCGGCATTGCAGGTCTCAGCACGAGTAACCGGACCAGCGGGGGGTAAAATAGAGGCTTTAGTGCTCACCACGACAATATAGGATGAAACGTTCCGACCGTGTGGTGCCACTATGCGCAATGCACACTACAATGCGGCATTTTGACTCGCGTGATTGGTTGCACGATAAGTGCTGAGGCCGCTGCTCATGCGTGCGGATGTGCGCTACCGCCGTGCCGCTGCCGCACTCGGCGCACGCAAGCGGGCCGGCCGGTGGCTCCGCGTGCTTACATGCTTACACAACGGCTTCGCGCTAGGGGCGTATCACGTCGCGCGAAGTGGGTCACGGGCGGGCCCGTGCCCTGTTGTTTACACCATCTCGAGTAAATACAAACATGCGTGCAGCCTACGCTCACAACACCGCGCATAAGACCGAGTTGGCTCGAGCAGCAAAGCGCACCTAGGGGCCCCATGATTGAGATTAACGTGCAGCTGGCCACGGCCTCGCTGTTCTCAATTGTTGTTGCTCTTCTGGCGATCGCTCCGGCTGCCCTAGGGCTGATTCTCAGCGTTCACACCTACTCGCACGACCGAGATCTCCAGATTCCTGCCGCTTTGACGGCAGCATGTGAAATCCTCCTAGCGCTGAGCGCATTCGGCGGCGTCCCATGGCCCTATAAGTGGGCCCAGCTCGCTTCGTGCGGCGCGATCACGGTAACCTGCGCCGGCAGCGGGCTCTACTACCTTGCCGAGAAACTCTCGACGCTACAGCAAATGCCTAGTCATTGGCACCTTGAGATTGCGTTTGTCGTGACTTGGCTCGTCTCAATAATGGCGGCGCTGGCGCATACCTTCTTCTGCCTCGGAGAAAGATGGCTTGCTACCTACGACCCTGAGGAGCAGCATCTCCGCGACGAGGAGCAGCTTCAAGAAAAGCTGCCGCGGCCCGTGGAAAGCCTGAGCGATATTCCTAACGTTGCGCATTTGGGGGCGCCGCTTGGTTTCGGCACAAATAGCACCCAACCGCAGCCTCTTCATAATGCCCTTTCGCCGCGGCTGTCATGGCCCTCATCTATTGGGTCTGCTGTACGACCTGCGTCGTTTGGGTCGATGCGATCCGTCCTTGATACGCGGCCCGTCACACCTCCACCTGCAGCGGCCGGTCCGCACACACAATCTGCACACGCGCCTCAGCAGAGCAAGTCGCCGAAGTCGCCACTGAAATTACATCTCACGAAATCCTCGTTCAGCTTGAGGCGGTCGCCAAGTAAACATGCAACGAGCGTCAGCGCGGCCCACTTGCCATCGCCGCACGGGTCGCAGAGCACAATGCCGTCTCTTGACTCGCTTCCTAACCATATACCACCAGAGCTGGCGAACGGGATGCCGCTACTCGCCTCTGCATTGCCAGAACCGGGCAAGCAGCAAAAGTGGGTGATCTTCCCTAACCAAAACCCCGCCGAAAGCAGATCTGTTTCGGGATCCAGCCAGCTAACGGGCGCCATATTCCCTGCCTCCGAGTACAACCGCAAGATCAATTCGGCGGGATTCCAGCGCGACGAGCCAGTGGCCGTACAGACTCAGCTGCTGAAATCACAACCAAGCTTGTCGCAGTATGACCTGGAGCGATTGCATGCAACAAGAGTGCATTCCTAAGTATTTATTGCTCCATTGTACCCAGGCCTAGTCCGGAGTACACTGGGGCGTTATATGTGTGTAACATAGACAGCGTTTAAAGCTCGAACCCCTTTCGCAGCTCAAAACTGTGATCCTTGCCTTGGAATTTAAAGATGAGGCTAACATGGGGCAATTCAATAAGTCTTTTATTGCATGTGGCTCTCGTATTTCTGCTGGCAGCTGCTTTTTGCACTTTCACCTTACAGACAGTCATGCATGTGACGTGATCGCTTACACTATTTTTTTCCAAGTTCAAAAAATCAAAGCTTTGACCGTTCAAGACCAAACATGGATTTATTTGGTGTTTTCGATGAGGCCCCAGAGGCCAGTGTCGAAAGGGTCACCGAGGATGCTTCCAAAAGGGAGCAACCGAAGGACCAGGGCTCTGCGGAACCCCAACAAGACGCTCAATCGTCAGAAAAGCGCCAACATAGCGAAACGGAGGATGAAGAAATCGCCGCTAAAAAGGCCCGTGTAGACGCCGCTAAGGCGCTTAAGGTCACAGATAGCGTCGAGGTCGAGGCAACCCAAAGCTACGAGGAGGAAAACCACAAGGTTCTGCAATTGAGCCACCAAGTTCGCCACGACGTTGCGTTGCCGCCTAACTACGACTACACACCTATCTCGCAGCATGTTCCCAGCTCGAACCCGGCGCGTACATACCCATTCAAGCTTGATCCATTCCAACAAATGAGTGTGAACGCTATTGAGCGTGGCGAATCCGTACTCGTTTCCGCACACACGTCAGCTGGCAAAACCGTGGTGGCGGAATATGCGATTGCGCAGAGTCTGAGAGAAAAGCAACGAGTCATCTACACGTCACCCATCAAGGCTCTGAGTAACCAAAAGTACCGTGAACTTCTTGCGGATTTCGGCGACGTGGGTCTTATGACGGGAGACGTTACGATTAATCCCGACGCCAGCTGCTTGGTTATGACGACGGAGATTCTGAGGAGTATGCTTTACCGTGGCTCTGAAGTGATGCGTGAGGTCGCATGGGTGGTGTTTGACGAGATTCACTACATGCGCGACAAGGAGCGTGGCGTAGTGTGGGAAGAAACCATCATTCTGCTACCGGACAACGTACGGTACGTGTTCCTGAGTGCGACTATCCCCAACGCAATGGAGTTTGCGGAGTGGGTCTGCGAGACACATACGCAGCCGTGCCACGTTGTTTACACAAACTACCGTCCTACGCCCCTGCAGCACTATCTGTTCCCCGAGGGTGGAAGCGGCATTTTCTTGGTAGTCGACGAACGCGGCCAGTTCCGCGAGGAGAACTTCCATAAGGCCATGGGCACAATCAGCGACAAGGAAGGTAAAGAAGTCAAAGAGAAGGGCAAGAAGCCGCGGCGCGGAGAGGGCCCAGATATCTACCGGATCATCAAGATGATCATGCTCAAAAACTACAACCCAGTCATTGTGTTCAGCTTCTCAAAGAGAGAGTGTGAGAACCTTGCGTTAAAAATGGCGAAGCTCGATTTCAACACCCCAGATGAGCAAGAAATGGTCTCCAAGGTCTTCCGCAACGCCATTGGACAGCTTTCCCCAGCTGACCAGCAGCTCACACAGATTCAGGCTATTTACCCGTTGTTGAAGCGCGGCATTGGTGTGCACCACTCGGGCTTGCTTCCCATTCTCAAAGAGGTCATCGAGTTACTTTTCCAAGAAGGACTGATTAAAGTACTGTTTGCAACCGAGACTTTCTCGATTGGACTGAACATGCCCGCGAAAACTGTTGTTTTTACTAGCGTGCGTAAGTTCGATGGTAAGCAGATGCGCTGGGTCAGCGGCGGTGAATACATTCAGATGAGTGGTCGTGCCGGTCGGAGAGGGCTTGATGATCGCGGTATTGTCATCATGATGATTGACGAGCAGATGGAGCCCACCGTAGCCAAGGGAATGGTGAAGGGCGTTGCGGACCGCCTTGACTCGGCTTTCCACCTCGGCTATAACATGATCTTGAACCTGTTGCGTGTGGAAGGTATTTCTCCCGAATACATGCTGGAGCGATGCTTCTTTCAATTCCAAAATGCGCAGAAAGTACCGCAACTTGAGGATGCTCAAAGGAATCTGATCGAAGAGGCAAACTCGATGCACATTGATCGCGAAGCTGAGATTGCCGATTATTATAATTTGAGGCACAAGATCGCCGACTACGGTCGTGATATTTCCAAGGTTGTTGCTCATCCTGGCAACTCGCTTCCTTTCTTGAAGCCCGGCAGACTGATTCATGTGAAATACAACGATCTCGACTTCGGATGGGGCGTCGTTGCCGCTATAAACAAGCGTCAGAAACCGCGTCACTCGGATCCCGATTGGAATGACCACCAGCGTTACATCGTTGATGTTATTGTGGATGTGGCTTCGACCACACCCACGCATCTTGTCCGCCGGTTTGATCCTACGCTAGTGCCAGGCGTAGTGCCGCCGCCGTCTCGCGACGAATACAAAACGGAGATGCTACCCTTCACACTTGAAAGTGTACAGGGCATTTCCAGCTTACGCGTGCAGCTGCCTGGCGATCTGATGAACAAGAAGCATCGCAAGGCTGTGAGTGCGAACGTACAGAAGATCACGACAAAATTCAAGGACGGAGTGCCTATCCTCGATCCCGTTGAAGACATGCGCATTGACGACGAATCGTTCCTGCAGCTCGTACGTAAGACCGAAGTGCTTGAAACAAAGGCAGCTGAGAACCCGCTATCCGGGACGCCCGAGCTCACGCAGCTTTACGAGGCCTACAGCAAGAAACAGTCGCTGCTTGCTGAGGCGGATGAGACGAGGCAGAAGATTCAGGAAGCCAGAGCGATTCTGCAGATGGATGAGCTGAAGTCGCGCAAGCGAGTGCTCAGGAAGCTCGGGTTTGCGACGGCTGATGATGTTGTGGAGCTGAAGGGTCGTGTTGCCTGCGAGATCTCGAGTGGCGACGAGCTCATGTTGACGGAGCTCATCTTCAACGGCACCTTCACGAAACTAACGCCGGAGCAGTGCGCTGCTGTTCTGAGCACGTTTGTTTTCGATGAGCGCGTAGATAACAAGAACTCAGGCCTTCACCCCGACTTGAAGGAGGCATTCCGAGCGGTGCAAGAGATGGCGAAGCAGATTGCCAAAGTCAGCATTGAGTGCAAGATGCCGTTGGACGAGGCCGAGTATCTGCAGAAGTTCAAGCCCGAGTTGATGGATGTCGTATTCCAGTGGGCTCGCGGCGCAACATTCGCGCAGATTTGCAAAATGACGGATGTGTTCGAAGGCTCGCTGATTCGCATCTTCAGGCGACTGGAGGAGCTGCTGCGCCAAATGAGCAACGCGGCAAACACGATCGGGAACGATGAGCTCGCGCACAAGATGGACAAGACGCTCGAGCTTATCCAGCGCGACCTGGTTAGCGCGGCCTCTCTATATCTGTAATAGTACATAGCTTTAGGTGACACGCACCGTGCAAAGACTTGAAAACTTTATGTAACGGCTTTATGCTTTCTTCGGCTTCTGCTTCTTCGCAGTCGAGGACTTGCCGCCTGCGGACTTTGCCTTATCCATCATTTCTGCGGCGCGAGCCTTGGCTTTGGCCTTGGCCTTCTCCTCATCAGTTGGCTCGGGCTTCAGCTTGTTGCGCTCAATTGCAGAGCTCTTTTCGACGGCATCGAGCAGCTTTGCCGTCTCAGCAAACAACTCCTTTTGCTTCTTTTCGTCCTTGAACTCCGACCTTGGCGGCGCTGACCGGATCCGACAGTCCGAGACGTAAGAGACGCCGTCGTTGACGGGAATGTCGGGCGACATGATGGCGTAGAGCATGCTCTGAGCGCCGTCGACGCTGGACTTCAGGAACAGCCACCACACAGGCCACATAACAAGGTACACGGCCAGCATCCAAACTCTCCCAAGCGTGAACCAGCGCTTGAACGAGGGCGAACGCATCATACCCGGGTCGACAACCGAGACGTGAACGTTTGTAGGTGCCTTGTCTTGGCGCTCGTACTCATCAAACTGACGCTGAAACTCGAAGCCCGAGAGCGCAAGGTAGAGCTTTGCTTCGCCGGACACGAGGTGCGGACGCCAGTCTGGGTACGCCCGCTTCACGAAGCCCAAGTCGTTCAGGTTAAAGTCGGCCATGACCGAAGAGATGCAGCTCGTGAGAATGACGCGTACCTCGCGGTCCGGCGGCTGCATGCGCAGGGCCGGTGCCAGAATGCTCAGCAACAGGTAGTGACCCAAGTAGTTCACCTGGAACTGGGGCTCGAGGCCGTCCGGAGTAGTCGTCTTGCGTGGCATGGACGGCGGCTGCGTGATGGCGGCGCAGCACACGACGGCATCGAGTCGTCGCGGAGGCAGGTTGTCGATCCACTTTGTAGCGAACTTTCGCACACTGTAAAGGTCGGCGAGATCCACTTCTTCGGCAAACACGAGCGGGTTACCGGTGGAGTTGCGCAGGTCGTCGATGTAGTCAATGAGCCAGCCATCCTTGATGTTGCGCACTAAAAGAATGACCTGCGCACCGCGTTCTGCTAGTGCTTTCGCTGTTTCTGCGCCTAATCCGCTCGTTCCTCCTGTGATTAGCACTACGCGCCCATGCATATCGCGCTCCCAGGTGTTTCGCGTCCCGGCGAAGTACCACTTCAGGATGGCGAGAAGGGCAATAGAGGGCACCCAGACCTTAAGTACATCATAGAAAGGAATGGCCGTCCTGCCCTCGACGTACACCGTCGCTAGAAAGTTGATAGGCATGCTCTATATGGTAGTGGCGTTGCCAATCAAGGGTGAGCGAGCTAGCGGTTTTCATTAACAATCGCGTCTATTTCGCGCGCTGCGTCCCACGTGATTCTGTCTGGATACCGAAATTCGTTACTGGCCTGATTTCATGTTTTATAGCCAGGCCGTCACTAAAATAGCATCAGGTTTGAACGCAGGTACAACTTTACATGTGTCTGAATTAGTGCGCGGAAATTACCACTTCGTCTGGGCCGTTGATTTCGGCAACTGGCCTTTGGTACAACTTTCTTGCCATAAGCGCACACATAATTACAAGGCGCCATACTTGCTCTTAGAACCGAGTTGAAGTCATAATCAGATTAAATCGCTTTTAATACCTGGCCTACGAGTCAAATCTGACGCCTTTTGTTTGCCCGAGCGGACCATCTGACCTAACCCTAGGGTTAGCCTCTGTGGATTGGCAACAAAAAAATTGTGTGCATTCAGTCGAGTCGCCATGTCGCTCGTTATTGCCACAACAGGAGGAATTTCCTCTCTGGAGGTAGACACTGGCAATGTTATCAAGACATACAAAACAAGTGAGCCCATTCCGTACGGTACAGCCGTTTTGAAGAGTGGAGACTCTCCAAGCGCGCTGTTAGTTGCCCAACGGAACAAGCCGCTTCTTCACCTCTATCAACTGCGCAAAGAGGCGGTTACAAAACGAATAGTCATGCCTAGTAAATTGACTGCAATCTCACTGTCTCCATGTGGCAGATGGCTCGCGGCGGGCTCGCTAGATGGCACGATCTATGTCTGGAATATGCGGTCTTCAGCGCTGCTCACTCTGCAAACAGAGGCACATTTCCAGGTCGTGACATCTCTTGCCTGGTCGAGTGATAGCCATATCCTCGTCAGCGGCGGTGGTGATGCCCGCGTACTGGTGTGGCGATCCACGGATCTCATTACGACCCCGGGAAAGCCTCCCAGACACATTTTCACGGCGCATTCACTGCCAGTAGTGTCACTCAAAATTGGTGCAGGCTCGTTCCGCGAGGCGCGGTTGTTCACGGCGAGTCTGGACTCTACGTGCTGTGTGTTTGATATTTTCTCTGGTACGCTTCTCTACACTTTGGTTGCCGACGCGAAGATCACAGCCATGGACATCGATCCTGCTGAGCGCGCCGTGTACTTGGGTTGTATTGACGGTGTGCATGCGGTTCCTCTTTACCACGAGGCCCCCGACTCGAAAAAGCTTGTGGCAGTCGGCTCTGCTGAGGGCACAGTCATTTCAACAAATACAGTGGAACGCATATTCAAGTCCCCGAGCGACGTGGCATCACCATTCACAACATTCACAGTGTCTCCCAACGGAATTCATTTGATTTCGGGCTCCGACGACGGGACCGTCGCCGTGTGGGAGGTTGGGTCCGGTCAGTTGCTGCGCAACTATCGCGCCCCAAAGGGAAGCGTCTGTCAAATATTGTACGAGACAAACGACTTCAGCACGTCCGAGGCTCTCGCACTCAATATATTGCAGCGCAACGCTGAGGGTGTGACTGAAATCACTGATTTCATTCCTCCCGCAGACGAAGCCAAGACGCCAGTGGTATACACCGAGGATGACGACTTCGCTTCCGAGATTGATGCGATTTTCAGAGATGGTGAGACACAGTTCGACAAACCCGCAAAGGAAGCTGCCGATGTAGACAAAGAAGACGCGAGTGCCGCGCCATCAGGCGAGCTCCAGGACCTGAAGCAGCGGTATGCACAGCTCAAGAAAATGTATGACGAACTGTGGACCAAATACGCAGCGAACAGCTAATGTTAGCAGCCCAAAATTGTATAATAGAAAGCTTTGCTGAGTTCTTTTTTAACGTCGCCCTGCTGTACCAGATCGTTATTATAAGCCGTGTGTTTCGCACACTCTCACGCACACCGGCCCTCAGCAAGACCACTGAAATTTCAAATAGTAGGCTGTATAACCCACTGAATATAGATTCGTGAAACGTTCCTTTCTGTGCTAGCTTTCCTCAGTCGGCCCGGGTGCAAAGCAATTAGTTTTGTGCGGAAAGAAAACTGAAGTCTCGACGATATAGTGGGTGACAGATTGAAGCTCCTCATCATCTCGAGCATCCTTGATGCGCCCCGTTTCCAGTCGCTCCCCATGTGAACCTATGGAGAATTGGATGGATGTACGCTGCATCTCCGTCTGGCCAAGAAGACCAAAAATGGCATATGTATTGTATGTATGGCTTGTAGATAAATTCACGCATACTCGCCCGTACCGAATTGAAACATGTCAATTTGGAAATGCTCAGTGTCTAGCGCTTAGTAGACGTTGTTGTCTCAGCTACTCAGTCTGCTTGTTAGACCCTGATAGTCACAATTGACCGTCAGTGAGCATGTAGCCTGGACTTGCATCGAGCTATGCGTACGCCATTCTAGGCGCCACAATGTTGTAGCTCCTAGCGCCTTTGTTATCGGCGTCGTTTTATGCGCATCTATATTTAACCGCGCTTTGCCGGTCTAGCCACGCTTGGGCTCCTTGCCACGGGCGCTATGAGTCGCCCTACACCCCTTGATGCAGACATCTCACAGTACCCTAATTTGCAGATGGCTCACCCATCTTCCCGTCAAGCTGGTGGGTGAGGGCTGTTAGGCCGCTAGTATTAGCCGCTCGGATGCAGAGAGTACGGCATCGCATACCTTTAAGGTTGATTTATTCAAGGCGCCTAGGTGCTCGATGTTACCACGAGGGCCTGATTTCGACGCTCGAGGCGCGAGGTCTCCTCAGCCAGGTCACGTCTGAAAAACTGGGGGACGAGGCTGAAACGGGCCAACTCGGCGTCTACCTTGGCGCGGACCCGACCGCAGACTCGCTGCATCTTGGAAACCTGATGCCTTTAATGGTTCTGATCCACTTCCATCTACGGGGGCATCGTGTGTTCCCCCTTATCGGCGGTGCGACGGGCATCGTCGGCGATCCCAGCGGCCGCAAGAGCGAGCGCTCCGAGATGCTGGCCAAGCAGCGGGATCGGAACATTGAGCTTGTTGCCGCGCAGATGCGAGAAATCCTTAAAAATGGCGAAAAGGTGGCGTCCAAGTACCTGGACGTCGACGGCCTGAGGCGCGGGAGTGCGCCGCAAATTACGCCTGTGAACAACAATGACTGGTGGAAAGATATTTCGATGCTCTGGTTTTTGGGCACGTTTGGGCGGCACATCCGCGTGAGCGCGATGCTCGCGCGTGAGTCCGTCAAGCAGCGGCTTGGCAGCGAGGCCGGCATCGGCTACAGCGAGTTTAGCTACCAGATCCTGCAGGCATACGATTTCTACCATCTTTATCGGCACCACCAATGCCGGGTCCAGATTGGCGGGCATGACCAGTGGGGCAACATCACGGCCGGAATAGACTTGATCAACCGCCTGCGCGACCCTGCGAAGGACGCCGAGCCGTTCGGCCTCACTGTTCCGTTACTGACGACGCCAAGCGGCGAGAAGTTCGGCAAAAGCGCCGGAAACGCTGTGTTCCTGAGCGCCGCTCACAGCAAGCCGTACCACATGTATCAGCATTTGGTGCAGAGCCCCGACGAGGCCGTGGAAAAGTACTTGAAGGTGTTTACGTTCATTCCGCTGGCCGAGATAGCGACGCTCATGCGCGTGCACGCCGAGCAGCCCGAACAGCGCGCAGCACAGCACCGCCTCGCGTTCGAGGTGACAGAGCTTATCCACGGATACGACCAGGCAGTCGCGGCCCGCACCGTGAGCGCCGTCATTTTCGGCAACGATGCCAAGTCGGCGCACGAAATCCTTACGGCATTCAAGTCTCAAGGATTGACACGGTCAATTGCGAGAGCCGCCTTAGTCGGGACCTCCTGGAAGGAGTTAGTCGCCGAGCTGAGCGGGAAATCGAAGTCGGAGGCAAACCGGCTTCTCAAAAGCCAAGCGGTCTACAGCGGCGTGGACCGCGATGTCGTGAAAACGAAGACGGTCGAGGATGTGCAGCTAGCAAGCAACGGCATGTTGCTGGTCCGTTTGGGCAAATCCGAGTACCATGTTATTGAGGCGTGTTAGTTGAGCTTTTGTACATATATAATTACAGCCTTGCAATTGCTGGTCTGTATGCCTTACCCCGCGCCGACCATGCGTATGTATTGTATGTACTTGTTCACGTCTTAACAAGCGCTACTTTTTAGCGCAAACTCGCTCAAAAGTACCGCTGAAAAGAATACAGCTCTAACTAAAAGTGGTGTTCTGTATGAAGTAGAGCATTGCGCCTGGAGCGGGCCATGGCCCTTCACATGCACCGGGCGCGCCTGTCCGCAACCCTAACCGACGGCTTACGCGGCCCCAGAGCACTCAGCATAAGCAGCAGGTCCGGTTCACCTCTCACCCTGGTTAGTTTCATTACTTTAGGACTCTGCGATGGTGCTCAAAATCACGCTGAAGCCAAAAAAGGGCAACGGTGCGCTGGCCAAGAAGGTCAGTTCCGAAGTGGACATCGAGTCTGATGCGGTTGTGCTTAGCCTGGTTGAGCTGATTGCCCGCGAGACGAAGCTGAACCCGAACCGTATTCGGTTGACCGTGAAGGGCGAGAAGCCCGTTGGCGAGACGCAGGGCAAGGACCGTGTGCTGAATGCAGGCGACTCGCTCTCCGCGTTTGCCGACAACGGTGAGTTGACCGTGTACTACCGCGACCTTGGCCCGCAGGTGCCCTGGCGCACCGTGTTCATGCTCGAGTATGCCGGCCCGCTTGTGATCAACCCGCTTGTGTACTTTGGCCGCAAGCAGATCTACGGCACGGACGAGGCGCCGACGCAGATCCAGCTCATTGTGTTTGTGTGCGTGATGCTGCACTTCCTGAAGCGCGAGTTCGAAACGGCGTTCGTGCACAAGTTCTCGCTGGCGACGATGCCGCTGTTCAACTTGTTCAAAAACTGTGCACACTACTGGTTCCTGAGCGGCGTGCTCGTCGCCTACTTCGGCTATGCTCCGCAGTCGTGGTGGACACAGGGCCAGACGAGCCGCTTCCTGTTCTACTCGGGCGGCGTATTCTCCAGTCCGGCGCTGCTCCTGCTTTTCCCAATTGTGTGGGCCTTTGCGGAGGCGTCGAACTTCGTCACGCACTTGAACCTGTCGAATCTGCGCCCGAGCGGCACGACGGAGCGCCGCATTCCGTACGGCTACGGGTTCAACCGCGTGTCGTGCCCGAACTATTTCTTTGAGGCTTGGGGGTTCCTGCAGCTTGCGCTGCTCTCCGGCAACTGGGCCATGGTCCTGTTCCTCATTGTGGGCACGACGCAGATGTACTTCTGGGCACTGAAGAAGCACCACCGGTACCTGAAGGAGTTCCCGGACTACCCGAAGAACCGCAAGGCCATGTTCCCGTTCATTGCGTGAACCCAGTCCTCGTTTCAGAAGCACTGTAAATGCGCGCCTCTCGCCACTATGCTTCTCCTTTCATCGAACGTAAATTCACAGTCTAAAAACCATGCCTCATCCCGGTTACAAGGCGCAACTCGCTGTAAAACCGCTGGCAAGGGAGCTAGCCTGCCCAACGGTTTCGTTGCTCTGGACGCACGACGCTGTTGCTAACGGGCATCCCTGCCGGCTACAAATTGGAGTGAGCTATTCCTGACGTTCATTCGGGCTTAATTGTTTATTCTTTAAGTTATCTACTTCTACTCTGCAGCGTCTTCTGGCGCGGCTCGCAGCGAGGTCCTAGCCGGCTTGCTGCCATTCGGGCTGCAGCTGCAGCCCGGACCCCTTACCTGCTTCGGCCACGCATGCAAAGGCACGCATCTGAAACCCACATCGTGCCGGCGCGCCCACGGGCTGGACACGTTCGGAGCAAGAGTCACGCGCCAAAAATCAACAAATACCCAACACCACCCTCAACACGGGTTATTCACCGTTAGCAGTTGAGCCCTTCGATCCGCACCGTAATGCCTGCCCTGCCGACCCTGAACGACCTGTCCGTGCTCGCTTCCGAGGCGCTCTGCCCCGGCGAGCTCGGGCTCAATGAGAACGGCTACTTCAGCCCCTGCTTCACGAACACGTACATCTTCACGCCGGTGGCCGCAGGGCTCACGATTTGGGCGCTGGCCGAGACGCGCAGCCTCGCCACAAACGCGCACCCGGCGAACACGACCGGTCAGCGCATCAAGTTCCTGCTTACCGTGCTCTACGTGTTTGCCGTGATGCGCTACGGGTCGTCCGTGTTCAATGTCATCTCACAGGTCGCGTCGATGCTCACGATGCTGGCCGTGTTTGTGCTCACATTCCTTGACCTCAAGGGCGTGAGCGTGCCGCAGAAGCCGCTCGAGTTGTACTTCTTCTTGGCCGCCGCCGTCTTTGGCTACCTCACGGTGCAGCTCATCTCCCTGAAGCAGTACGGCACGACGCTGCAGGCGTCCGTGATCCTTTGCTTTGTCTCGTCGCTCGCTGGCTCAGCGCGGAACATCATCGCCGCTTTCGACGATGCGCAGTCCGAGGCGATCAAGAAGCGCAAGGCTCAGTAATTGCATGTCTTGCATCTGAAAACAAAGAAAAAAATAAGGAATAACGCTGGTCTTAAAAGCTACGTAATGGACTGAATCTCACTTAGCAACTGCGCGCCTGCAGGAGCGTCCTCGAAACGTGGTGCGCGGCCGTTGCGGGGACGGGGCGTTCTCGACGCACCGCACGACGCACCCGCTCCCCACAAGCCATGGCATACATTGATACGAAGGCGATCTGCGGCAGCTTCTGTGTGCACTCGCACGGGCGCACTCGTAAGGGCGGTCTGCGGCGGCACGAGGAGCCCGCCCGCGGCGATCTTAGTCCGCGGCGCTGTCTTGCGAGCCACCCCCGCTTATAAAAGAGGCCCTAACCACCCCCGCAGCGGGATCACTCATGCTTCCATCCCTGCGAAACAGAGCGGTGGCCATGCGGTATATGCGCGCATTTTCTAGCGGCACGCGGCGGCTGAACAAGGTCCGGCCGCCGTCGCTGTCGGAGATCCGAGTAGTGGACCTCGAGAAGTACCGCAAAGAGCAGTCCGGGCCGGAGGAGCTAGCCACAGAGCTGGCCGAGTGCAGCGAGCAGGACTTGAAGCAGAGCGAGAAGAACCAAGGCGGCAACCTGATCAAGTCATTTCTGTACGGTTCGTCACAGGCGCAGCGCGAGGCGGCGCAGCTTGACCGCAGCTTCTCCATGCAATTGATGCGCGGCAAGTACGTGCACGAGATTGCTGTGCACAAGGTCCACGCGGGCGCCTCGGACGAGTACGTACAGCTTTTGACCGACTACAACCGCAATCGCACGGACGACAAGTCCTCTCCGTCGCGGCTCGTCGGCGCGTGGCGCAGCGTCATTGGCGGCGACGTGGACACGTACTTCCACATCTGGGAGTACGACAGCTATGCGCAGCTGCACCACGCGAAGAACACGGCGCAGGATGACTCGAGCCACAACTCTTTCACCACGAAGCTGCGCCCGCTGCTGCGCAGCCGCTCGTCCGAAATCGTGCAGGAGTTCGAGTTCTGGGGTGGCACGCCGAGCCCGCGCCAGCTCGGCGGCATCTTCGAGCTCAAGTCGTACGACCTGAAGCCGGGTATGATGATTGACTGGGAGTACCACTGGCGCAAGGGTCTTGAGTACCGCAAGGAGGTCATGGAGCCTGTCGGCGCTTGGTTCTCGAGCATCGGGTCGCTGAACCGCGTGTACCATCTGTGGCAATTCACGGACTTGCAACACCGCCGGATCTCGCGCCAGCGCAGCTGGGACCTGCCGGGCTGGGCCGAGACAACGCAGGAGACCGTCAAGCTCATACAGCACATGCAGTCGTCTATCCTGCTGCCCATGGAGTACAGCCCCTGAAGTAGGCGTGCGTTTTATCTTGCTTTGATTTTTTTTTTTTGAAACTATGTACATCGTATGGTATGAACGTCTATGACCCGTATTTGCGCTGCACCTCGCGGCGCTCGACCTTCGCGGCGCGGCGCTCGTCCTCGGCAAACAGCTCCTCCATGGCGGGCAGGAACCCGCTCTCCTCGGGCGCCGCCATGTTTTCCGAGTGCACACGAGCCTGGTGCCCGGGCCTGCGGTGCGGGTTCTGGCTGTCGAGCCAGTAGTCCGTTTTGGGTGCGCGGTTTTCGTCCTGTGATGGCCGCTGCGGCTTCATTTTGCCCACATTCGTGAGCCCGCCACGCACCTGCTTGCTTTTCGCGTCCAGCGCCCACAAATCCATTTCGTTCGCCTTGCGTGCGTCGTGGTACTCCTGCTTGCCCTGGCTGCGCGCGACCGTCCAGTGCTCAATGTTTCCGGACGGCGCGCATACCTCCATCAAAACATGGCTCTGCCGCTTCTGCGGCTGCTTCATGATGCGCGGCCACTGCGCGGGCTCGGCCGCGCCGGGCGCATTCTCGAGCGCCACCCAGCTAAAGTGCGCGACCTCATGCGCGTTGTTGTGCGCGCGTCCCGTGCCTTTCAGCGCCTTGCCACCGGGACCCCGCGCCGCGTCCGGTGCCCACTTCTGCGCTAAGTACTGGCCCTTCTTCAGCTCTGTCGCGTAGTGAGGCCGCTGCACATTCTGGCTAAACCGGCACCAGTTCTGCAGGCCCGGCTTCTGTGCGTACTGCCGCGTCGCAAGTCCAGCTTGCAAGGGGCACTTCAGATTATGCTGGCAGGGGCCAACCACGTTGAACGCGTACTTCGGCCGCAGCAGATGCTCGCGCGCCAGGGCCACGGCCTCGAACCCAACGGGGTTCCCGCGCTCGACGAACAGGATGACGCCGCCCGGCGTGAGCTGTTGTGCCAGCTGCTGCGTGTGGCTGTCAACAATCTCCTCGGCTAATGGGCCGGACTGGTAGAGCTGGTGCGTAGTGATAATGAGGTCGTACCTCGTCGGCGAATTCGGCGACGGCACGCTGTCCTTGAAGACCACGTTCTCAGTCGTTTTCAGAAGCTCCTTCGCCCGTCGCTTCATTCGCGGATGGCCGATGACGACCGACACTTGCCGAGATGATTCAGGCAGCTCAAACACGTCCCTCGCCGCGAGCAGGCCTGTGGACGGCCCGAATCCCACGTCCAACACCGTCTGCGGGGCAAAGGTTGGCCGGCGCTTTTTGATGTCCGAAAGAGCCGACCTGACGGAGGCGAAATTATGCAGAAACATGCCCGTGATGTGCGCCTCAACGTCTATGGATTCGAAGGCGGGGCGGTGCGACTCGCCCTCATGCAGTGCGAGATACATTGACGCCACCCGCTGGCGCAGGAGCTGTGGAGGCCACTGCCACGTCATATTACTGATTCCAGAGCTCAGCTCGTCAGGAAGCACATCCATGCCCGGCAGCGGCGACTTCGCGTCTAGCGTCGCGCTGCTGAACTTGTCTCTATCGGAGTATGTTTCATGCATTGCGCCACCCGTCGTGGTGACAATGGGTACGTCTTGGGCTCCGGACTCGACCAAGTGGCCGAGCTGCGCCGGCGCCTTCAGGAGCGAGCGTAATGGGCGCGTGTACCGCATGGTTTCGATTTTTTTCAGATTTGCAGGGTCTAAATCTATCTAGCGACGCACGCCCTAACCCACAGTCAGCGGTATGCGCTTCAGCTCATTCGATATCGACCTTTCCAATCTGCGCCTGCACTTAGCCAGGACGCAGACACAGATGCTTCACATCTAGAAAGCCGTAGAGTGAACCAGTTTTCAGTTCTGAAAAAAAATACACGGAGGAGTACGCGGAGGAGTGGCTGCTACGGCGTGTAGTACGCCGCGAATCTTTCGAGCCTGCACACAAAGTTGCGGCGGCCTCAGAATTGCTTTAGTGGGCAATTCATAGCCACAGCCATTGCCGCTAATATTTGCGGGTCTTCAAAACGCGTGCTTCGTGACTCGCGTCTGCTTGTTTCCAACGACTGATACGAGATCATATGATGCGGCGTCTCGCCCTTATTTATCCCAGCAGCCGGTTATTTAGTGAGCACGCGCCGGTGCAGTTCGCAGTTCTCGTCAAAAATGAAGATCTTGTGTTTGCACGGATACACGCAGAACGGCAGTCTCTTTGCCCGCAAGGCGAGCGGTCTGCGCAAGCTTCTGAAAAAGGCAGGCCACGAGCTCGTGTTCATCGACGGCCCGTACAAGGTCCAGCTTAGCGAATTGCCCTTCGAGCCGTCGCCAGAGCTTATACAGACAGACATGCGGGCGTGGTGGATTATCAATGAGGCCGACAAGATGTACGGCAACACGGATCTTGCCTTCAGCACGGTAAAGCAGGCCATTGCCGAGCACGGCCCCTTCGACGGCCTGCTGGGCTTCAGCCAGGGCGCGGGCCTGGCCGCCGTGCTCACAAAGGCCATCGACCAAATAGCGCCGACGCACCCGCCGTTCAAGTTCGCCATCCTGTACTCGGGCTTCCAGCTCCTAGCTGCGTCGGCGCAGCACTGGTACGAAAAGCCGTTTGACACACCGGCGCTGCACGTTATGGGCACATTGGACACAGTTATGCCAGAGGAGAGAGGGATGCTCCTGTACAACAATTGGAACCCCGACAAGCGGTCGCTCCTGAAGCACCCCGGCGGCCACTATGTTCCCTCGCAACGCCCCGTTCTCGAGCCTGTTATCAGCTTTGTTAATGCGCAGGTGCCCGGAGCGGAGCCTCAAGAAGGGCCTAAACAATCGGAGGATGACGACTGGAGCGCTTTTGATTCCATCGGCAAGTGATAGATCTAGCCACTGTTTGTACTTTCAGAAAACGTTAGTTGCACAACTTGAAACAGCGTCTTCAGCGCGATGGTGCTGTTGGCTGTTATCACGCGACGAGCTCGTGCACCTCAAACTAATTTTACGACCCTCGATTCTGTACTTTTATGACGACCAAAAGAAAAAGCACTGTGAAGTCCCATATTGATGTTATATGTGAAATTTCGTAATTTATGAACAGGATTATTTACGACGGTAGCATGTCAGTTACACACAAAGCTGGGGACCAAACGCTGGGGACCAAGCGCTATCGATCACGCGCGCCTTTCTAATGCGCCGTGGTCAGCGCCGCCTTCTTCAGCCGCATGATCTGCTCGCGCTGGCTCTGCATCTCCTCCTCGAGAATCACAATCTGCGCCCGCAGGTCGCGGATCACGAGAGCAGCCTGGTCATTGCGCGCGCTGCCCACTGACTGCGTGCTGAGGTCGCCCGTTTCGTTCGCCGCTGGTGCCGCACGGATGCTCGCGTCCTCAAGCTGCTCCTCGAGACTCTGAGCGTGGGCGCGGCTCATGTTCAGCTCCTCGCGCGTGCGCGCCAGGGCATTCTGCTGGTTCTTCGACAAATCCACGGCCTTTTGGTACTCGGCATTGAGCTCCTCAAACGAGTTCTCAAGGCGCTGCAGACGCGCCCGCAGTTCCTCCGAGTCATGCGCCGACGCACTCTTCGCTTGCAGCAGCGCCTCCTGGTGCTGCTTGTCGAGCTGCGAGAGCGCCGTTTGGTGCTGCTCCTTCAAGAGGTCCAGGTCCGCCGTCGACGGCGCCGACGACTGCATGGCACTCAGCTCCCGCAGTTGCGCCTTCAGCTGCGCCTGCTCGCTATACGCGGCCTCAAGCTCACGCTGAGCCGAGTCCGCCGCCGTCTTGTGAGTCTCGTAAAGAGAGCGGTAGTCGTCGCCGGGGCCTGACGCAAGATCGCGCGTCGCGCCGCCAGCCATGCTTCCGGCCGCGCCGCCAGTAGTGCCCTGGTTATACTCAGCCCACAGCTGTACCAGCTGGTTCACCTGAGCATCGAGGCTCGTCGCGCCAAGAGCTCCGGCTTCTCCCGTACCAGCGCCAGCACCAGCAGCCCTCAGCTCTGAGTGCTTGTCCGTCAGGTCGGCGTGCGCAGACCGCAGTTCGCTGTGCGTTGTGTTCAGCTGTTCAAGCTGCTCCTCGGCGTGCTTGCGCGCGCTCTCAGCCGCCTGCAGCTGGTGCTTCAGGTCCGCGTTCTCCCTTTCCAGAATGGGAACACGGCTGAGCTCCTGCTGCTGCGCTGCGAGCTTAGCATTGGCCGCATCCAGCGCCTGCTGCTGAGCCTGCAAGGTGCTCACATGCCCATCCATGAGCTTCTGCACATGCGCATACCTCTGCTGGAGATCCTCGTGCTGGCCCTTGAGGTGAGCACTGTCGCTCTGCAGCTGACCATGCGAGTCACGAAGATTAAGCAGCTCGCGTTCGCGCGCAGCATGCGCTTCCTTCAGCTTGTGGTGCTCACCATCAAGATCACGCTGGCGGTATGCATTGAGCTGCTGGCGAAGCTGGGCAAGTTCGGCAGAAGCGCTCGCAGAAGCTGGCGAGGCGGCCACAAAGTCGTCGTTCTGCCCGCGCGGAGTGTGAAGCCCGCGCGGCGTCTGCGTGCTTTGCTGCGCGACAGAAGTCACATCCTTCGGTGAAGACTGCGACTTCGGGTCGGCCTTGACTTCGGCAGGGCTCGGAACATCGCGGTTTAGCGGCGTTGAGCTCACGCCATTGGCAGCCTCACTGCTAACACTGGACGGCGTGCGAGCATGGTGACGCTGGGAAGACTGGGACGGGATGCGTACGGGCGAAGTCGGCTGCTCCGCGCGGCTCTTCAGTGGCACATCCGCCTCCTTCGAGCTCGTCGCGCCCGGGAAGGGCGGAGCCCCCAAGGGAGCCGTCGAACCAGAAGATGAAGTCTCTGTACCGTACGCAGACTTGTCGCTGGATGAGCGGCCAAGCGAGTCAGCGCCGTTGGCTACGCCATTGCTACCCGACAGGCGTGACGACTCACCTAACGAGTCACCCGCGGAGCGCTCCGGCTCGCTGGTCTCACTCTTGAGTGCTTCCCTCTCACCATGGGGCGCTCCGACGTTCAAGCCGCGTGTGTCCACTGACTTGCTGGTCGGGATTTGTTGGCTCTGAGCCGCGTGCGAGTCCGGCGGCAGGTTCATCTGGTCGCTGAGACCAATAAGACCCGCGCCCGCAGCACCCATTGCGCCAATGCCTGTCGCACCCGCGAGCTCGTCATCGCGGCGAGACGACGAGTCTTTGTCGTCGTTTTGCGCGTTGACTGCGCCCGAGTCAGAGCCCGCCCCGGCATCAGAGGTATCGTCGTTGAGGCTGCGCAGCGCTAGGTTGGTCTGGGGCTGGCTGCGACGCAGCCCAGGTGTACGAGAAGACAAAGCATCCTCGTCCTCGCCGTCATTTGAGTTCAGCTCCCTGGGAATCGAACCAAGGCTTTCTTCGCTGCGAGCGCCATCAAACCCCGAGTCGCCGGAGTCGGTACCGGTGAACGGCTTGTTGGGCAGTCCGCCAGGCATACCGCCCAGCTCTCTCTCCATGCTCTGGAACTCTTTTTCCTGCGACTCCGGTCCAGCGACGTCGGCGCGAGTGAGCGTGTTGTTTCGACTGATGTCGGTGGCCGGCATCTCCGGCGTGGACTCGTCAAGAGCGCCAGCAAGCGGCGCACCGCCCAGGCTCTGGCCTCGTGTGTGACCGCGCGAACGCCTCGGCGTCTCGTCGCTCGCGTTCGCGCCCTGAGAGAGGGCGCCGAGCTTCGTCTGGTCGTCGTTCAAGTCCACAGCAGACACGAACCGCTCGTCAGAAGAACCTTCGGTCTCGGAGACGTAGCTGGTAGGCGTGATGTGGGTCCTATTCGGAGTCCGGTCGCTACCAGACTCGGGCTGGCTGCGGCTTGGGCCGTCCAGCGTGGACGACTGCTCCAGCGGGGACTTGTCCTGCAGGCCACGAGGAGACCCGTTCAACTGCTCCGCATCCGGCGTAGCCGCGCCGCGCAGAGGGCTAGACGGGGCGAGGACGGAGCGCCGCTTCGCGAAGAGCATGGAGTTGCGCGCGGCCGGATTAGCGCGGCCCTGAGTAGGGCCACTGTTGTCGATGCCCTGCAGCCTTGGCTGCGGCGACATGTCACCAGCCACGTCCCGAGACTCAGAGCTTGACGCCGGCCTTGCCGGCGGCACAACGGCCGGTGCGCCATGCGGCAAGTCCTGCTGCGCGGCGCCGTCGGCTTGGTCGTCCGGGTAGTTGATGCGCGAGACGTCAAGCACGTAGGCCGAGTTGCCCTGGTCGGTGCCTCCCCACACGAGGATCTTGTCCGTCGTAAATGCAGTGAGCGAGTGACCCGAGCGCGGGGACGGGCCCGGGCCCAGGTTCTGGAACGTGTACCACTTCAGGGTCGTGAGCTTCAACGCGAACAGCTGGTCGATAAGCACACCCTGCGAGCTCATGCCGCCGAACACGTACATGACGTCACCAATGATCGTGGCCGCGTGGCCCTGGCACGGGGCCGGCACGTAGCCAGTGCAGTCGAGCTGCTCCCAGCGGCGCGTGACGGGGTCAAAGCACCATGTATCCGAGTACCAGAGATCGCCGTTGGCGCCGCCGAACAAGTAGAGCTTGTCATTCCACGTCACAACGGTGTGGTTCGTACGCGGCGTGGGTGGCTCCGAGGCCGGCTGCACGAGCTCCCACCGCGCGGAGGGCGAGCGCCACGACTGCAGGTCGAAGGCCCACATGTCGTTGTAGAACTGCTCGTCGACCTGACCGCCGAAGACGTAGATGCGCGCACCAACGTTAGAGAGCGAGTGGCCGTAACGACCCGTGGGCCGCGGGCCGACCGGCTGTGCAACGGTCCACTTCAGACTTGACGTGTTCAGCAGGTACAGGTTGTCGTCGAGCGGGTCCGTTTCCTCGATTTTCGTGTCACCGCCGAACATGACGTGCGCGTTGCCGAGCACGAGCGACGAGTGGCCGACGCGCGCACCAACGCGTGCCCCTTCCGTCACAAGCTGGTAGCCCGTGAGCATGTTCGTGTCGATGACCCACAAGTCCGACATGATATCCGAGTCGCGGATGCCGCCCATAATGAACAGCTCGCCATCGCGCGCGGCAATGTAGTTCGCAGAGTGGCCGAAACGCGGCGACGGGCAGGCGCGCTGGATAGCGTACTCAGCCCATGGCGTCTCGCTCGGCTCGGACAGCGGCGACTTGTACGCCTCGTGCGGCGGCTGGCGGTACCTCTGCTGGAACTGGCGATCGCGCTCGTGCACGAGGTCTGTTCCGGCCGCGCCGGGGCTGCTGCCGGGGCCCTTCGCGCCGGTCACCCCTGCGTACATACCAGGAGACTGCGGAGACGCTGCGTTCGGCGCACGATTGTGCGAGACCGGTGGCTGGCCGTGCGGCGGTGGGCTAATAGGCGACTGGGGACCGCCGTTTGCAGACATGCCTGGCTGGCCGCCATAGAGCATATGTTGAGGCGCCTGTTGGGGCGCGTGCGGTGCGTGCGGTGCGTGCGGTGCATGAGGCGCGTGGGGAGGCGCGTGCTGCGGCGCGTGCTGCGGTGCGTGCTGCGGCGCGAATCCTTGCGGGCCACCCGCAGGGGCACCGGAATTCGCGTCGCGTGAGGCGCCTTGCTGGCCCTGCTGCGGCGGAGGCCCGTTCGGGCTCGCGTGGAAGCCGTTTTTGCTCCCTGCGCTGGCGGGGCCGTTGCCCTGGGCCCCTGGCGCACCGCCCTGGCCTGCGGTCGCGTGCTGCAAGCCCGCCTGAGGGCCGCTCGATCCATTGAGGGGCTGCGCGTTCGCAGACGCGTTCGCGCCCGCAGGCGGCTGGTTTGGCGCGCCCTGCGGGCTGCGCTGGCCCAGGAATGGGCTGTGTAGCATCTTCTGGCCGGCCTGCTGCGCCTGCTGAACGCCCTGCTGAGCACCCTGTGGAAGCTGCTGGGTGAATTGGTTGCCATTTGCCGCGGCAGCGAGGCCGCCTACGGCAGCACCGCCGAGCACGCCGTCCCCAGAGCGCACGGAGCTGCCGCTCGGCGAGCGCTGGTCGGCCTCGTGGCTGGTGACGGAGGAGCCGTCATCAGCCTTGTGGCTCTCCCGCCGCTTCTTGTACTTCGACAGCAGCGACGGCATTTACGCAGATGGTTTGAGGATGGAGAGCAAGAACACGTTACGCGACTTTTTTCGCTCTGCTGGCCCATCCCTCATTAGGGCTGGTGTCGGGGCTAGGGTGTACACGTAGGCCTCACGCGTCGGCCTAGCCTCCACCCTGCCACGCAGATTACGCTGCGAGTAATTGTCCTGCTCGCTTGCATCGGCCGCATGCATCGTCGCGGATGGCCGGCTTGGCGGTCGGGCCGCATAGCGCGGCACAGCTCGCGGCAGCGGCGGTTTCACCCCCGCCTGCGCCCGGCGTGCTTAGTCGTGGGTGGTTATATGGAATAGTTAGATAAGATACGTAGAAGCGTGGGAAGCGAAGCGCCGCAAACGCCCCACCTACGAAGTGTTTCTGAGCTAAGACGAGATCTAGATGGCGCGCCCGTGTAGCAGCACGGTTCCCACAACTAACACGAGATTAAGTTACTGGCTGGCGCGCGCAGCGCGGCGAACGCGTGGCTGCAGAGCCGCAGCAGAGCATAGCGGGGTCTAGGGTAGTATTCATTACCCCTCGCCCCGACCTAGAGTTGCAACATTCCCTGCATCAATTTGTTAACCATCATGGGCCCCGACGGTATCAGGAACTTTTCAGCTGGTGTGCTTAACCTGTATCTCTCGTGGAGTAATCCCGTGACTCTGAGGCCCGAAGGTGTGCCCTACGTCAGGTGGTGGGGGCAGCTGGGTCGGGGTCGGGGTCGGGGGCCTGGACGCACCAATCGCCTGAAGCAAATAGCCGGAGCTGGTGCGGCGATCGCGGCTGGAGAACTGATTGCGGCTCGCGTGCACCGCACATGCAGCAGCAATCAAAGATCCTATCGCAAAGGGCCGTGCGTTTCCAGCAGCTTAACTGTGAAACATGCGTTCCGTAGTGACTTTAAACTTTGTTTAAAAAAAGTAGTTAATTATGGAAGGCAGCACTACCGCGTATGGCCTTGCTAAAACTGGTGCTGGCGAACCTTATTGTGAACTCTAGAACTCACTGAGAGCTGTTGGTGGCTTAGGCTCTGAAGCAGCGACGAAACACAACGAAGGATTAGATCAACCTAGTTTGGTAGGATAGACGTAAAAGACAGATGGTTGCCAGAATTGTCCCAAAATAAATACATAAGCTTTTAGTGCGTCGAGTGCGCACGATGGTACTTTAGCCCGTTCAGGTTCTTGTACCGCTTGCCACAAATCTCGCACCGGTAAGGCTTGTCCTTCTCCATCCCCATGCCGTCCGGATACGGCGTGGACGTTAGGGGGTCAATGATCGAGTATGTGCCGTCGTCGTTGAGATGCAATGTTTGGTTCTGGTGACCGTGTTGCCTATGGTATTTCAATCCATTCTGGTTCTTGTACGTTTTCTCGCAACCAATTACTGGACACTTGAATGGCTTGTTCTCGCTGCGCTCAAGCATGTACAGCTGCCGCGCCGGGTCGTCTATGCAAGGCTCGTCGTCGTCGCCGAGTAGCGCCTTTGCCGACGACGAGACACTGGGACCGCCACGGCTCGCTGCGGGCTGCGCGCGCGCCGCATGCATGGCGCCGTCGACGCCAGCCTGTGCGCCGGCCCCGCGGCCCACCTGTCCTATTTGGCTGAGCTGGCTGAGCCCGTGATGCACGGGCTGGAATGACGGCGGCGCAAACGGCTGCGGCTGTGCGGGCGAATGCGCGCCCATGCCTAAATGGTTGTTGAACTGGCCGCCGAGCGCGTTGCTGCCGGCGCTATTCCCAGCCGGTGCCGGCGTGCCGAGCGATCCCATCGACGAGAGCAGGTCTGGAGGCTTTGCTGTCTGCTCGAACGGCAGAAACACGTCGTTTGTATTCACCATTTCCATATTTTGCATGCGCCGCATGACGGGCGCTTCGTCCGGCGGAGACGGGCTAATGTGCTGCTCCTCATAGTGCCGGAGCAGGTCGTGCAGCGTCGGTAGCAGGTTCCCGCAACACGAGTAGTCCCGGCAGAAGTCGGCCTCCAGGGACGGGAAGTATGCGGGTTGATCCGGCGAGATCGCAAGCACACTGCTATCGCGGTACATGCCGCCGAGGCCGCCTAATGACTGCCCGCTCGGCGTGCCCTGCGGGGTGTCACTTATTGCCGAGCCGCTCAGCAGCTGGCTTTGGTTATTCTCGCGCGTGGCCATGAGCACTTCATCGCGCAGCCACGAGCCGACGCTCGCGCCTCCCCACGAGATGCCGCCCATGCCTTGGGAGTGTGCAACACTGTCCCGGTGAAACTGGAGAGGGATGCTCTGGCCAGGTGCGTTCCTTATTGGGATTGCACTGCTCATTGCCACCTCTGAGGTCGTAATCCAAGTGCTGGTGGGCGGCCTTCGGGTTCCCATTACAACGTTTATGACTAATACCCTTGCCACTCCACCTTGATCGGCACGGCCGTATCGCGTCTAATCGTCGCAGCCCGGTGCCACTGCGGGCGCACATCGGACGGCCCGACTGGGCGCTCAGTGGCGATCCGCGTGCATATTTTTTGCCACCCCTGCACGGCCGGTGGCTGCCGCATTGTCATCGGCGAATTTTTTATTTAGGGCCGGTTTCATTCGTCGAGCCTATTTACCGGTGGCAATTAGTTGTCGCGGGTGTATTTGCCGATGCCGCCAGTGCGGCTGGCGCCCAAAAATAGATCCCGCGATTAAGTAGCATTTTTTAATGGGGCGGCTACGACGTTCGCGTACTTTGTGTAAACGCTGTAGCAATTACCCTCGCCGTCTTTTAGTTGTTCAAAGAGCCGACGCCAGGGTCACAAACGTTGTCGGCTAATTGGACCCCGCTTTTCTAGTTCGCAGGCTATGAACGATTCTGTTGCGAACTTGGCTGTGTACCTAACTTTTGAAAGTCCGCACTCCAAAATGGCCACTTAAAGACCTTTGTGAGTTCGTTCAATTAGATCTAGCTTTTTTTTTTCTTTTTTTTCTTTTTTACTAGCAGAGAGCGCGTCTTCGGTCTACTTAGCGTCGCTCAATCAGCACCTTGTCAAGCGCCACGTACCCAATGACGAGGAATAGTGCGGCCGTGACGGCGAGACCTGCCACATCCCGCGACACGGCCTCATTATTGAATCCGAATGCGCTCAGAATCGTCGCTCCGGGAACCTCGATCTTCAAGCCAAACTTGTCCTCCGTCAAAGTAAGGTACTTCACCTCGTTCACGGAGAGAGCCTCGTAGGCATAGTGGAAAATTGACAGCATTTTTGCCCATCCCGAGCCCTTTGGCATGCTCTCCTGGTTTAGGAAGAGCCCCGCAAACAAGATGCCAAACAGATTCACCATGCACCCCACAAGCGTCGCGACGCCGAAATCGGCAATCAGGATTCCGATGAGCAGCATAATTGTAGCGGCGCTGAGATTGAACAGCGTGAGCACAACCATAAAAACTAGCGGCGCGTTGTCGCCCACGTTCAGGCCAACCAGCGGGTACAGAATCGCACCGAGCAGCAGCGGCGGCCCAATGCGCAGCGGTACGATATCAAGAAGGACCTTCGCAGCATAGTATGCAAACGGATGATAGTATCCGTTCGACCGCTCGCCAAGGAACACGAGCCGCTCGCGCGCAAACAGCGACACCGAGGTCAGCGTCGAGAATCCAAACACCGAAAGCAGGAAAAAGAACAATCCGAGCCGGTTTTGGAAGCCGGGAATGTCGTTCGACACATTGAAGTAGAGGTATCCGCACAAAATGCCAAGGCCAGCAGAGATGCCGTAGTGCGTGAGCACGAGCATGGGGTCACGGTACAGGTTGCGGAACGTGCGCAGCGAAATGAACTTGAACTGGTCAACGAGCGAAGCGCGGCGCACGTCTGCGGTGAGGTGCGATGGCTGTGTGGCGCTGCGCAACTCCTCAACGAGCTCGACGTGCGCCGTGCTCGACTTGAATGCCGTCACGAGGGGCTCGAGGCCCTCATTGCGCAGACTGAGCTGGCTGTTGGCCATAGCCTGCGCAGCGCTGCGCGTGATCTGCTGGCGGTGGAACGCGAAGTCCTCCCACTCCCGCCCTGGCTCCACATTGAGAGGATTCGTATGCACCTCGGGGTCAAGGCAGTCTGCTGCGGGGTCGGAGCCGCTAAGGCCGCCGGCATCTTCATCAGAAAGCACGTCGTCTGCCACCTGGTCGGCACCACTAGCCGCATCGTCATCTGCTGTCCCTGCGGCATCGCTGCTCTCGATGACTTCGTCAACCGTCTCCTCGGCGCCGTTGCTGAGGCTGGGCGTACCCAGATCGTCGCGGTACGGCACGAGCGCCGCCTTCATGCTCACGTCTACAATGAAGTCGGCGAAGTTATAGTTCTGCGGGCAGGGATAGCCCATTGCCGCGAAATGGCTCTCTGCAGCAGCCGGCGTGCCCGTGAAAACGAGCTGGCCCTGCGCAAGCAGCAGAATGCGGTCAAATAGAGAAACAATGTTCGACCTTGGCTGATGGATCGTGAACACAACGGTGCGATTCGAGTTCTTCGCAAGGTTGACGAGCGTCTCGACGACGGCGAACGCGTTGAACGCGTCGAGGCCAGACGTGGGCTCGTCGAGGAGCAAGACGCTTGGCGAGGTGACGAGCTCGCAGGCAATGGCCACGCGTCGCCGCTCGCCGCCGCTGAGACCCTTGCCGACGAGCTGCTGGCTGAGGTGAGCAATCCCCAGCTCCGAGAGCGTATCCAGCACGCGCAGCTCCTTTGTTGCCCGCGACATGGACCGCGGTAGCCGCAGCAGCGCGCTGAACATGACGTGCTCGTATACAGTCTGCGTCGGGACGAGCGCGCTGTTGCTTTGGTCCACAAAGCCGACCAACGACCGCAGGGGCGACCCACTCGTTAGTGCCGTGCCATTGAGGCGAACGACGCCGTCCACAGTACCCATTTTGTGCTTTGCAGCGAGGATGTCGAGCAGCGTCGTCTTACCCGCGCCGGAGCCGCCCATGATGGCCAGAACGTGACCGGGTGGCACGGCGCCGCTCACGAGCCCCAGGATTTCCTTCCCCGACGCCGTAGTGTAGCGCACTTTCTCGAAGTAGAGGCCTACAGGCGCTGCCAGCGCGACGGGCTCCTCGTGGGCCAAGTGCGCAGACTTGTGCGGCGCGTACGAGTCCTCACGGATGAGACGGCGCAGGCCCCACGAGAGGAGAGCAATGAATCCGACGGACGTGGCCAGCGACAAGAGAATGCTAAGCTTTGATGCACCTGGGTTTGCCGGCGGCACATATCCCGGGACCTGGCTATAGTGCATGCACTCGGATGCCTGGCACTGCAGCTCGATACTATGGTCACCAAACACGAACTTGATGAGCTGGTTCATAGCCGGCTCTTCGAACGTGCACTTACCGCTGGGGTCGCAAAGCAGGTCGCCGGGGCCCTTCACGCTCTTCTGCAGCCACTCGCTGATGTCGATGGAGCCCTCGGCGCCGCACAGCAGCTCGCCGGGCTGGCACTGGCACTGGATGTTGGCGCAGTTGTACTGCAGGCCATCGAACGTGCACTCGTCGAACTTGCAGAAGAAGGACTCGACCTGGTCGACCCACAGTTGCAGGTCGCACGTCGACGAGTTGCGCGAGCATCCGAACGTGACCTCGGCCTTGCGTCCGGCCAGAACGTCCAGAATCTTACGGTTTGTGACGTCGCACATGTGGAAGTTGTCCTCGACGAGGTAGCCGCCGCTATAGCATCGCGCGTCGCCAGCGCCGGGGCTGGGCATGAACGGCTCACAGACGCTGTTTGACGTGCACATGTTGCAATTCACGCCGTCCCAGCCGTCGCTGCACTCACAGGTAGAGTTCACGGCCCGTAGTGGCCGGTACGGCTCGTCGGAAAGGCCGCCGCAGACGGGCTGTTTGCAGTCGGCGCCGCCGAAGCCCGGCGGGCACGCGCATAGGCCCGTGTAGTTATTGCAGGGTCCGAAGTGCGAGCACTCGCCGCCGGCGGCGCAATTGAAGCAGTCGTGGGCCAAACTCAGGGGCAGCAGCCCGAGAATCAGCGCCGTTACATGCATTGCCGGCACGATCAACCCCAATGCAGTTGCGAGGGTCGAGCTGAACCACCCACCTCCCCGGCGGCGGTTGCGTCACGTGCACGTCCAGTCAGGCTAGCTTCCGAATGTGGGCAACTGGCTCGGCCCATTACGGCGAACGTGATTGGGGCGATGCCGGTGGGGTCGGCACGTTAGCGAGCCTAAGGGCGATCTGAACCGCTGGGCTCGTTTATCAGTTTATTTATGGTCTAAATATGATGCCCAGCGCTTTGCGGCGCTATACTAAGTTTTCTTCGAGACCCGTGCTGCTTTGCGTCAATGCTATAAGAACGGCAACCTGGTCATCTGCCGCTGTACGGCGTCGTATTTGTAGTGCGCTGCTAGCAGTCGGTCTGGCCGACGGCTCTGCTGGCCAGGTCTGGCACTGGCGGCGAGGCGCCTCCGCTTCCGTTTCCACGCACCGCCGCCACATGCGTGCGTGGGCGCTTGAACCTAACCCCGTTGATCAGGAGGAGCCCAAAGCCGAAACGAAACGGCTGGCACTTTTGACGGCCGGCCATGCGACTGAACCCGCGGCGGCCCCCCCGCGAGGCCATACCCCACCAGACGGCGAAGGGCGTGGGAATTTTGGCGGTGACGTGGACCGTCGTTGGCGTTTGCGCGTACTGGACGCTTGCGCCGCAGGCGCGGCCGGCAAGCTACGTCGAGTACGAGGAGCGCACGGGCCTGCCCATTCCGTCGTACTACTCTTTACTCGTAGTCGTGCTGCCCACGGTGATCTGGCTGTGGGCGCTGGCGTCGTGGCTGGGCATCAAGTTTTTCCGCCACGGCTAGCCGCTAGCTGCTAGCCGCTAGGCGCTAGCCGGTGGGCGCTAGTTTAACGGCGCGAACGTAAGTGTAAATAGACAGGGCTCTGGGTGTGCAGGGCGAATTAGAATCGATACTGCCCTGCAAACTAGAATTGATGTTGCCCGTGTATGCATGGTGCTTTTGTCTTCGGGGCTAGTACAGCCACTCGTGGAACAGCGCGGCCCATGCCTCCATCGTAGGCCAGTGCAGCAGCTCGGCGTTGTCGCCGAGCGTGTGCCACTCGGCCGGGAACGACGGCGGAATCAAGTGCAGCACGGGCACGCCGCGCGCCACGTACGGAATGTGGTCGTCGAGCATCATGCCCGCGTACTCGTGCAGGTTCCGCCCGCCGACGAGTCGCGGGTTGATGCGCTGTAGCTCGTTATGCAGTCGCTTCGTGTTCGGGAACCACGACGGGATCGGCATACGGTCCTCGTGGCCGAGGAGGTCGAGTAGGACGAGCGTCGTCGGCAGCGCGCCCGTGTCCTCCTGGTGCTGCGCGAGCGCGCGCGCTCCGTACAGGCTGTCGTCGTCCGACCACTCGAAAAACGACTCCTCGCCGTCGAAAAAGATGAGGTCGAAGTCGCGCTTCGGGTCCGCATGCGCGGCCAGCCACAAGAGCAGTGCGCAGGGAAACGCCGAGTCAATGGCCCCCACAAAGCCCGCAGGGTCGCGCTTCGAGTCGTAGTGCGCCGCCAGCGTCAGCCGCGGCCGCTTGCCTGCGGCGCCAGCGCCGGAGCCGGCGCGCCGCGACACGATGTTCGCCATGGGCACCTCGCCGAACGGGGCCTGCGCCGTGAAGTTGTGGAGGTCCACGGTCCACCCGTATTTCTCGAGATGTGCAGCAATATGTGTGCGCGCAGCAACACCGCCAGGTGTCCCGGCCACGCGCGGCTGCAGCAGCGGTGCTAAGAGCGTGCCTCTGTAGGGGTCAAGCGCTTCTCTGGCCGAGGGCGCCGCGCGGCGCGCAGAGCTGAACAAACGGCTCCCGTAGCGGCTCATGAGCAGGGAAATAACGGCAATGGCTAGTGCGGCAAACCCCCAGCGGAACTTCGGCTTGCGCGTCTGCCTTTCGTCGCGCTTTTGGTGTTTCATGCGCCGCTATGTAATGTCCCGCTTAACCTGCCCCTGGATAATAACATTGATAAGTGTTTACTCGATTCAGCCACACATACACAGGATATGGGCAGCGCGGCCGATCCCGCACGCCTAGGACGGACGGGAGGAGACGGCCGCTGCCGTTACGCTTGATCTGCTTATATAGTTCTGAATCGTGCCACTGATTGCCGCTGCGTCGTAGTTTTAGAATTTGGGCGCTGGCGCTTGGTGATGTAGTGAGCCGCGGGAAAGTCCAGCGGCCTAATGGCTCTAATTGTCGATACCGCTCTTACCACTGTACCTCGTGATCACGTAACGTAACTATAAACTGAAGCCATCAACAAAGGCACGCCGCTGTATTTTTTAGGCTGGCTGCGCGCTCAATTGAGGGTCGGCACGCCGCGCGCACACGGTCTCGAGTCTTGTGCTTGCTAGTTTGGTCCAGTGTTGAGAGCCTGAGCCTGTACACACGGTCCTGTCGTGGCCGTCCTCGGCTAGGTCCTTCCCCCCTATTTGGTCTGCTCGGTTCAGATCGCTGGGCGCTCTGCTCCGCACTCTTGACTTTTTAATAGTCCGGCTGTATAAACCAACTGGGTCTAATGTCTTTTTTCTCGTTTCCCGACAACGAAAATGACGAGCCGGTGCAGTCGCGCAGTGTCTACGGAAAAGTATTCTCCGCAGCCACGCAGATGCTGCACTCCCTGCGCTCCGAAGAAGATGACTTACAGCCCCCGGCGCCACAGCAGAGCAGCAGGGGCCACTCGCCGCAGCCGTCTGTCACGCACTCGCGCGAGAAGCCGGACGTACCCCAGCAGGTGCCGGCCACACCAACCTCCACGCCGAACCGGCCACCGAGCCTGCGCACGTCCACGCTCTCGTCCGCCACCGTTGGTTTATCGTCCGAGCAGGCCGTGCCGCTGCTTCCTACGACGCTCATCCCAAACTCCGTCGGCAGCACCTCAGACACTTCGGCAAAGCACCCGTACGCGCTTCCGCAGCGCGACGGCGAATCTTTAATGAGCATAAGTAGCTCCGCCTCGCGCGCGTACCTGACGTCGCAATACAACCGCGGCCGCTCGCGGCAAGTGCCGGGGCGGCTCAGCCGCGAGTTCTGGATGAAGGACGAGAGCGCTGCAACCTGCTTTGGCTGCAACCGCCAGTTCACCACGTTCCGGCGCAAGCACCACTGCCGTGTGTGTGGCCAGATCTTCTGCTCGACGTGTACGCGGCTCATTGACGGCGAGCGCTTCAACGCGCCGGGTCAGCGCATTCGGTGCTGCACTGCATGCGAGGACGCGCTTGAAACACACTCGAGCTCTGAGGAGGAGGACATGAGCTTCAATGTGAGCCTGAACCAGTTCGCGACACGTGAGGACGAGTCCGAGTGGCCCGACTCCTCTCCGTCGGCTGAGGAAACCGACCAGTCGAACTACTCGCGCGTCGCCTCACCGGGGGCCCTCGCCAAGGACGAGTTGCATCTGGCACGGTCATTCCTTGGCGCATCTCACCATCACGCGGGCAAGCATGCACGCGCTCGCTCGTACTCGCAGAAGCGCGACGAGGACTCACATGTCCGCCGCAAACGAAGTTCGTCCACAGGAACCCCGTTTGGAACGCCCACAAATAGTCCGGCCTTTGCGGCCCCTTCCCTGCTCGGCTTATCTAGCTCGCCGGCGCCCTCGCCAATGCTAGCGCCTCCCGCCAACGGCAGGGCGTCGCCCAATAGCCAAGCACCTCTTCATACCTCGCCAACTGCGGTAGCGGCTCCAAGCATGCTGACGCCGTCTACAGCCGCCACGGTGTCGTCTGCAATTGCGCCTTTGGCGGCAAGCGCTGCGGCTAATGTGGACGACTACCCACAGAGCACGGCTCGGTTCCCCCAGTCAGCTACAGTGGAGCTCAACTCCGCTTCCCTTACCTACTTGTCCCTGTTTCTTGACCAGCTGCTCCGCGATAGTGAGCTCACCGTTGAGGACTGGAGCCGTATTTTGACTCCGCCGCTGTTGCAGGCCGCTGCCGGACTGCATCTCGATCTGAATGACTCGGTCGCACCGCGCGAGTGGGTCAAGGTTAAGCGGATTCCCGGTGGAAGGGCCGAGGATCTGGAATGCATATGCGGGACCGTTTTCACCCATGCGTTGGCTCGCACGTCGATGCCGGAAAGGCTGCGTATGCCCCGCATCCTGTTGATTGCCTTTCCCATAGAATACGCTCGGCATGACCGCTATATGAGCCTCGAGCCCGTCGTGGCGCAGGAAAAGGAGTATCTGCGAAAGCTTGTCGCTCGCATAAAGAGCCTGCAACCTACTCTACTCCTGACTTGTTCCCATGTATGTGGTCAAGCGCTAGACATGCTCGAGGCCTCGGGCATCTCCGTGGCTCAGAAAATGCGGGAGTCCGCGCTGTACCACGTCAGCCGCATCGTAAAGGCAGATATTTTGCCTTCCATCGACCGTCTCAGCGCTGCGCCTCGCCTCGGCTCCTGTGAGCTGATGGAGGTACGCTCATACCGCTACGAAGACCTGGTCAAAACATTCATGTTCTTTTTCGTAAAGCCCTCAGACCCAGGGCGGTGCGTTCTAGTCCGCGGGGACCCAGCCATAGGCGAAATCGTCAAGGTCGTCATGGAGGTCATGGTCGAGATTTGCTACAACCTGAAGGCAGAGACATCCCTCATGCGTGACCAGTTCGTTCTGATACCTCCTCTTATGAATCCACCCGCCCAAATCCTGTCGTCCTCGCCGTTCGTCGACTACGGCACGCCTTATCTGCAGCAATTGGCTCATGGGCTCGAGGACGAGGTGGTAGAGATAGGACACAAACTCGATAGTGCCACGGAGCCGGAAGACCAATACGTGTTATCGTCGAGGCTCGACGTTGTTCGTAGAAAATGGATCGACGCGAGTAACCAGTGGGAAGGCCTCGAGCGCTCAAACCCATACATGTTCAATCCTTCCTCGCACCAGAACTTGGTTGTACTTTACAGCCTACAGTGCTCGAAAACGCAGACGCCCTGTGTGGGTCCTGATCAGCTTCTAATCGAATTCTACCTGGACACCGACCAGACCTTGGGTCAAGCAGTTGAAAACAGCATCTTGGAGGCAAACGCACCTTGTCCAGACAACTGTGAGTATAATCTGGAGGGTCATTACAAGATGTACATCAACGGTACGGGCTGCGTGACCATGTACACCGAAAAGAGCCCTTGTAAGCTCCCGGGGCTACAGAATAGTATCTTGATGTGGAGCTATTGTAAGAAATGTGAGCAGCAGATGCCCGTGTTGCCCATGAGCTCTACAACGTGGAAATACTCGATGGGCAAGTATCTTGAGCTCAGCTTCTACGGCGAACCGCTCAAGATGAGAGCCTCTTCATGCGAGCATAACATCTACCGTGATCATATCCGATATTTTGGTTGGCATGACTATGCACTCAGGATCGAGTACTCCCAGGTGGACATGAATGAAATCGCTAGGCCCCCTAGATTGCTGCTGTGGGATCCTCAGGCCGAGACGCAGTTGAAAGAGCGCGTGTATCTACAGCTGCATGCTAAGTTAAACCGCTTCTGGACAAGCGTATTGGATTGTTTATCCAAAGTGACCGTTGAAGGCCTCGAAGAAGAGACAATGCAGCAGTCGCACCGCAGGCTGGAAAGGCTGAAAAGCCAAGCACAAGCCGATTGTGAGAAAAGCATAAGCATACTCGAGCAAATAAATGCAGAGAGTAAGCCCTATGACTACTTGGCGCTCAACGGTGTACTTGAACTCTACCAACAACTCGTGGACAATTACCTTGCTGAGTTTGCCGAGTTTGATGGCCAGTTCTTTCCTACGGAGCGTGATATTCGTCGGGTGACAGCGCAGCATATCCGTGGCCTCTTAGGCGATGAGCCTGAGAAATCCAAGGGAACTCGGCGTAGTTCCGCGTCGTCGGAATATAGCTCAATCAAGCAGGGGGAGAAAGCGGCTCTTCCCCGGCGCCTGGGAGCGATGGTCGTGCGTGCGAGGAATCTGCCGTGGTAGATGGTGAGCCGATGAAGGACTCTGCTAAAGTTCCAGGGGAGAGACAAAGACCTTCAGACTCAGTTCCCCCAGAGCCAGGATCATCAGAGCCGTTAGAAATAGGACACACAGAGCCAGGACCCTCAGAATTAGGGACCCCTGGGACAGGCCCCCAAAAATTAGGGACCTTAAGAGCAGGTCCCATAAACCCAGGGCCCCCAAAGCCAGGACCCTCAGATGGTGGGTCTTCAAACGCAATATCAAGGAGCACCAGTGCCATAGATGTCTCACCGGTGATTGCCAGCACGTTTGAATCCACGCCCACCAAACTGCAGGCCCACAAATCGGACATCTTCTCGCCCAACACTCCTCACACTGATCAGTCGGATGCACTTGAAAATGACCTTTCGCGGAGGTCTCCATCGGTTCTTTTGAAATCAAAATACGGTAACAATATCAATGTTTCCATGCCGGGTCTTGTACCCCCCGAAATTCGTGAGGGAACAGGCCGCGTCTCGATCTTGGCCCGCCATTTCGAAGAACTCTCACGCGACTTTGAGCGCGAGCGCCAACGTGAAAAGCAACGGCTGCGAGACAGGCAAAAGTACATGGCACTCAAGCAAGCACAGCCAGTGGCTGAAGTCTTCGAAGATGTTTCGGAAGCCATTGAAGACTGGCCACAGCATAGTAGGTCAAACAGTAAATCTGGGCCGCCTGCAGACCCTGGGAAGATCAAAAATGGCTCCGGACCGTTTGCTGAGACGGAAGAAGTGGATGACGATGCTAACCGGCTATCTAGACAGACTATCTCTAGAGCCAATGAGAACCCCGTGGAGTCTGCAATCCTTGATGTGAGCCAGACTGTTGGAGTGTCGCCATCCGCCGTACCGGAAAATCCACTCGTTGAAGTCCCGACCTCGAATGAGGAGGACGCTGGCGGGATTTCTGCAGGTGACAAGAAAGAAGTCGCGGTGGATGACGACGAAATGAAGAAGGCTGAGCCTATAAGGCTCTCGTTGGTGCGCGCCCTTACAAACTTTTGGGCAGAACGGTCTTCCACTCGCTGGAATGGAATCGAGTACGTTCTGGGTCCTGGTGAGCATTTATTTTCGAACTCCCTTGTGGTTCTCCGAGAGTCCGAGCCGAGCTCCTTAATCGCATTCTGCTTGAGTCTGCCAGACTACAAAGACCGAGTTGCTGAATTCTACTCCGATACTCCGGGGATCTCCAATGAGCAGGCCTCTGATAGTGATGATGGTGTAATATTGGAGCGGGCTATGCTGCGACAGACCGGCACTCACATGCGTTATCATTTTGGCCAGAACAGCGTGCGAGTATCATGCAAAATCTTCTTTAGCGAGCAATTTGATGCACTGCGCCGCAAATGCAAATGCTCGGAAAGGTTCATACAAAGTCTTTCACGTTGTAGCACCTGGGACACTGCTGGCGGAAAGTCTGGGTCGGCCTTTTTGAAAACGCTTGATGACCGTCTTATCTTGAAGGAACTCAGTCATGCCGAATTTGATTCTTTTGTACAGTTTGCTCCATCATATTTTGAGTACATGGCTCAGGCGCTATTTCATGACTTGCCTACCGTTCTCGCAAAGCTTTTCGGTGTTTATCAGATAACTATCCGGAACACGCAAACGTCGCAGCAGATCAAAATGTACGTGCTTGTCATGGAAAATCTATTTTATGGGAGCAAATTCAACAAGTTCTTCGATCTTAAGGGCTCTATGCGGAATCGCAAAGTTAGAGAGACTGGCAAAGCAAACGAGGTGCTCCTCGATGAAAACATGGTCGAGTACATCTACGATAAGCCTGTCTTCGTAAGAGAGCATTCGAAGCATATGCTGCGTTCGTCGCTGTATAACGATACCCTTTTCCTCACGAAAATGAACGTCATGGATTACTCGCTCGTGATCGGTTTGGATGAGCAGAATAGAACCATTGTGGCCGGAATCATCGACTACATTCGGACCTACACGTGGGACAAGAAAATCGAGAATTGGGTGAAAGGAAAGGCTAGTACAGGAATCAAAGAGCCAACCGTGGTTTCTCCGAAGCAATACAAGGTGCGCTTTCGCGAGAGCATGGAGAGATACTTTGTTATGGTCCCTGATTGTTGGAGCCAGCCCGTGAGCTGATTGAATACCTATTTATGCCAATTCATATGTGTAGATTTCAACAAAATGCACTCTTTTCTATTTTGACGCAGATATGTAGCGCTAAGGATGAACTGACGAGATGGCGCTCGAGGCGTTCTCTCTCATAAATAAAAACAATTATAGGAGGTCAGTTGGCAGAACTCGCAGGGGGGTCGTGTCGGCTCGTGGTGTTCCCCACATACTTCTGGAGAACTCTGGCAATGTCGTTTCTCATTACCGGCTTGCTCAAGACCTCTTGTATGTTGACCGACATTATGGCGCTTCGCGACTGAGCGTCACTGAATCCTGTCAGAGCTATGACCGGATAGGGATACCCCAAGGTAGTGCGGATGAACTGCGTCGCTTCGATTCCGTTCATTACCGGCATGCTGATGTCCATGAAAATAATAGCAAAATGATAACCTCCGATGATGGACTGCTCGACCAGCTTGGTGGCCTCTTCGCCATTCGAAGCTGTGCTCACGTTCTCCAGACCAAGTTGCTTCAGCATCTTTACCATGATCTGACTGTTCAGCGGGTTATCTTCAGCAACAAGAAGCCTTGCGTTGGAGTCAATCTCCGTAATGACTGAAGACCCCTCTGCTGAGGTTACGAACACAACAGGGGGGGCGTTACTAGTGGTAGTAGTCGGAGAGGCAACTTCAGGCTTCAGAAGCGCATCCGCGGGCGCAGATGGTGCGTGGCTACTTGTAGCTGAGGGCGCAGCCGATAAAGTCAGACTAGACTTCTGGCGATTAGGCGATTGTTCGCGTGAGCTTAGTGGCGGAGTGGGGGAACCCTCCGCAGTATACCAAGACCCCTTGAGCGTCTTGAGGATGTCTGCTCTTCAATTGCAGGCGGGACGACCAGGAGAAGAGATGACGACGAATCGTTCTTATGCTGGCCAGTGATAACATCCATTGGTGACACAAGGTCGCCACGTCCCTCGGATGCTGAACCTGACGCAGACCCTGCAGAATAAAGCGATGCAAAGGCGGTAGAATGCGACTGCTGGTGTTGGTGAGAGGTCTGCTGGTGATGCGATCTGAGTAGTTTCGTGACCGGGTGTGCCCTCGTAAGTAGCATCTTGGATCCACCTGAAGACTGATGAGAATGACGCGATCGCCTTGCGGATGGAGACGGTGGGTATGGCACAGTGGATGCACTAAGTGGGGAATGTGGAGAGGCGCCCGACGGCGGAATTCCATCCAGGGACTGTCCTCGGCGCCATTGAATTTGCTTCACTAGCATCACATTGCCAGCATCAAATGACAACGTAGTATAAACATCTTTCACCTTGAATTCAATAGGAGGTCCGTTGAATGCCTCGACCTCGGCAGCGCTTCGCCCCACGCATTCCACAGGGACTCGCAAGACCACGGACGACCCAACGCCTTCCGCACTAAACACGGCGACATAGCCACCGATGCCTTCAGCTAGCTGTTTGGAAAGTGCCATACCAAGGCCGGCACCGCGGTGGTTTTTGCGGAGTGGGTCGTCGCCTTGGACGAACAAATCAAAGATTTTCGTCAATTGAGTGGGCGACATCCCTACTCCAGAGTCGGTAACAAGGATTTCAAGAATGGCGTTCGCACCGTCAAGACCGCCTTCATACGAGTCAAGGCTGATATTCGGGTCTTTAAAGGGTCTCAAGTGTAAGATGACGGAAACCGATCCGTTTCTCTCACTGAACTTCATCGCGTTGGACATGAAATTAAGGCAAATCTGTATGACATGATCCACGTCGCCGCGAAGAGTAACGTTGCTCAAATCTGAGGGCACAGCAGCAAGAGAGAATGTTACTGACAAGTCCGAGGCACGCGACTGGAACATATTAGGCAACGTTTCCAACAAACTGAATGGGGAGAACAGCCGCACGGCTGGCTCGACGCCAATTAGACTCTTTGATAACTCGAGGAGTTCGTTGAGCAATTCCATGAGCACTCTCCCACTCTCTATGATGAGACCCAGACTGTTCTTGATATTCCCAACGTCATCATCTTCGACGCTCACTGACGTGAGTCCCATTATTCCGTTCAGAGGAGTTCGCAACTCGTGACTGATGATGGCGATAAACTCTGATTTTGCGCTATTGGCTTCCTCGGTAAGCTCTCTGGCCTTCTGCGCCTCGCGCGTGCGCATGCGGACCTCATCCTCCAGGTGCAGGTATTGATTGTTGAGCTTGTTCACCATGTTATTGTACTCAAAGACGAGGTCGTCTAATTCGTCCGTGTAAACCCGGTTCAATGGTGGCAGACTGGTAGGGACGCGGCCATGAGCGCCTGACGCGGATCCTTTTGCTTCAGGCGATGCTGATACAGAGCGGAATCCCATGTCCTTGAAGGACTCGCGGGCTGTATCGGATGAGTGTGTACTTCCTTCGCTTTTGCTAGATTCGGATCGCCCATGGTCCGCCGCTGATTGCTTGGGCGCACCCGCGATGGCAGGTTTTGCGTTTGTCGGGGGTGGTTTCTCTGGCACACCGTCCTTGCTATTCTGAATGTCATCTTCTTCACGATCCCCGTCTCCATCGCCGTCTTGGTCTCCATCCTGGTCGCCCTCGTCGTGATCGATTTCTTCATACGAAACGAACATGGGACGTAGACGCATGTTTTGGTAGATGATGTAGAGTCCACGCGTCTGCCAGCGGCTTAGTGGAGCCATTATTAGCACTACAGCACCAAGGATACCCACGCCAACGCCAATGACGACATTGCGCAGATGTACGGCTGGGTTATACGCCTCTGACTGCGAGATTTGCACGAAGATAATCCATTTTTGGTTCAGAACATTGGCCCACGAGTAGCCTATACTCGACTTTCTGTCCCAGGGTGCAGTTGTGCGCATAACTGCGCGACCTTGTTTTCCCACAAAGTTACCAGTAGAAGCCGCACTCTGCAGGTGAAAGTCCGTCCAAGGTTGCGGTAGGCTCTCTTTGTTATAACGTGAAGCGCTGTCATGACGCCGCCTCATCATTGCTGGACCATCGTTGGTTCGCTCATTGGGGTCTCCTTCGTCACCCGCATCTGGTTCGCCGCCACTTATAGATGTGAGATTGCCAGAATGTGTGCTGTTAGATAAGGATTGGTTTTGACGAGCCGTCAATGACTCCACCATTGCCTTGGCCGTGGTTACAACCGGAAAATCCTTGATCGGCCATGTGAGCTGTGGGTCCCTGATAAAGTCGCTGTCGCTGAAGGGTGTCAGGAACGTGAAGTTATCCGTTCTAATCTCTTCCAGCCGAACTGTGGCTGCTTGATAATGGCCAAAAAGATTCGAAAGCGAGATATTGGTCTTGAATGCATACGGCGTGTTAAGCAGGAAGGTGCAGTACCCGGACCAGTCACTTCGGCTTCGGTTTGTGTACCCATCATTGGGGGCGCCTGACGATGAGTAGACGTCATCAGCGGTCCTGGACACGCCCTTGCTCACCGAGTACGTGAGATTCGCGGGGTCTTGTATGAATGTGTCCCACTGTGGGAAGATGTTGTCGCTAAGGATCCCACCCGAGAAACCATCGATGCGGTTCACAATGTCATCCCTCATGCCTGGGTCAGACAGTGGGAGTAGCACACCGGGCACGTACGCCAGCTGCTGACCCGGTATGTTCGCTTGAGTTTTCTGGCGCCGCTGGTGCGTGTAAACGATGCGTAGGTTCTTGTCGTACAGCACAAACCCATAAAGATCAGGAAACCCATTGAACTGGATCTCAAACTGCTCCTCTAGGGTCTCCCACGTACTTGGTGTGGCCCGCTTTTGGTTTATGGCCGACAGCACGGCCAACAATGGCTGGGACGAAGAGGCCGCCGCCAAGCGATTCTGAATCTCGAGGAAGTTCTGCTCGACCTGTAGAGCCATCATCGTGGCGAAGTTCGACAATCGCTCGCGCATTAGGTTCTCCGAGTACTGCCATGTTTTGACGCCAGCAACGATGGTCAGTATGAGCAGTGACAAGAATCCGGCCGAGAAGATGAGGATCGTGCCCTGGAGCCAGAGCGGGATGCGGATAAACCAATTTCCATCTCGCTTTCCTATTGGCCTTCTCTTTAAGCGTAGAGGCCGTACATTAACCATGCAGAGGGTGTTCCTTACGCACGGGCCGCTTCTGCTTTTGAGATCTCCCTCGAAATCTAATATACTTTCCACGTGATAACGAAATGGCGCCGCCGAGCATATAGTAGGGCTGCGAAACCGACGTGTCGGCGGCCCCTCTCTCGCCGCAAGATAGGGTTTCGCGTATATGCACCCGTGCCCTGAGAGAAGCAGTTCGAGTGCACATTTATTGCCGAAAATAAACATGTCGAACGCAATTGGGTAAAAGCGCAACTATTTTAGAAGCAACTTGGCGTCAACACTTAGTTTGCCGCTGACCATGGAGCGCTCGTTGAATATTGGCGAGGTGAACAACCGTATTTTGCTAACGGTCACAGCCATCAACATTCTCATAGATTATGAGCTCACGCTGAATTGCTTGACAGAGGATCTGGCCGCTCTGCGAAAGAAGAAAGAGACGTATGTGCAAGCGCTGAAGGCGTCGGAGGAAAGGGCATTCGCTCTGCGAGAGAAGTATGCGAAACTTATTCGAGAGGTCAAAGCATCGAACCTGACGAGGCCACAACTGGAATTGAGACTGGCGCTAGCCCAGCGCCAAGTGGATGCACAGCCAAACGTCATTATGTCGCTCCTGAGTGCGTCGAAGTCGCCGCCGACGTCGGTCTCCCCGCCAGCGCTCTCTTCGCCGGAGTCCGCTGCGTCAAAAGGCTTTGTGACGCGCAAGGGCTATCTCCACAAGTTAAAGCAGCATTGGCGGCGGAAGCACCATCATCTCCGGCCTGACACACATGCGACGCTGCGCCGAGCTGAGGCTCATTTGGCGCAGGTATCCGCGATCCTAGCGTCAAAGCGCGACGAGAGTCTCCGTGTTCAGCGCGGTATTCGCGCTGCTCGCGAGAACATCAAGATCGAGAGCGAGGAAATCGAGAGTCTGCAAAGCAAGCTGGCCTCACCGATGTGGCACTTATTTGAGGATAAGTACAATGAGTACTGCAGTCTCTTGCGGGCCAAGCTAGTTGACTTGGACGCTCTCAGCGGCTACAGACTGGATATCTCGTTCCCGCGGAAGACTTTACCGTACGGCACAAGTGTCAATGCACCCCGAATGGCATGCAGGGGCTTGCCTAGCCCCAGCAGTGCTATGTTGGCAAACCCTTCTACGTATTAGGAGGTGAACTACCGCATCCTCTTCATCGTGCCCATAGACATTTCGCTTACCTGGTCATGCAGTATGCATTGCGGGCTAACCCGCTGCAGCAGTCTATCGATGTCGTGGTGGTTCAACACCATGTGGTTTTGATTGTATTTTCTTCTTCCATAGCAGGCCGCAAAATCGGTCGCTTTATACTGAGCGAAGCCCAGCATAAGCCGTATTATAGGCTGTCACGTTTATGTATGTTTATCTATTTAGGCTGCGAAGCTCGTAATTTTGTGCTCGCGTCTCACAAGTGAGCATGCTAATGGCGCTCTATAAGTAATTCACTCACGTCGTTCCACAAAAGAATATTGTAAGCGCTTGACTAGCGAGTTACTTCATTCCGTTTAAAATTTAAAATTGTAACGAGCCCGCCGTGTTCGCCCGCCGTGTGTGTGTGTGTCCTCGCGCGCGCGTGTGTCCTAGTGCGCCTAGTGCGTGCGCACGCACACGATTTAATGGCGCGCGGCTTCATCATGTAAGCGGCACTACCCAGGCAAGCTCAGACATACTTGTGAATGCACTTCGAGCTAGTTTCGTGGCGTCAAGATGCAGCTCGTGCGGTTTTTGATGAAGCTCACGTCCGAGTATGTGCAAATAGAGCTCAAGAATGGCACAGTTGTTTCCGGGATCGTCGTGAGCGTGGCGCCGAACATGAACACGACCTTGAAGGACGTGAAGATGACCATACGAGATGAGGACCCCGTAATAATGGACACTATAAACCTGCGAGGGAACACGATTCGGTACTATATATTGCCGGACGCACTGCCCTTAGACAATCTAATTGTGGACGACGGCCCGAAGCCGCGCACGCACAAACCGCCGCAGCCACTGGCGGACAAGCCGAAGCCGCGCGGAGCGACGCCCGTACTGCGGGGCCAGAAGGGCCAAAGAGGCAGAGGCGGCTTCCGGGGCCGTGGCGGGCGCGGGCGTGGCGGCCCTCGCGGCGGGTTCCAAGCCGCTTGACGACGTGCCGCCGCATTCACGACTATGCGCCCCTAGAGCGGTGCTATGTCACAGCAGCAACTCTACTTATTGTGTAGTTACTCACGCAGCAGCGGCTCACGAGCCGCAAGACCGACCTGTTGCAGCTTGAGTCGCGCCGGCATGCGCGGCAGCGCGAGGTTAAACACACGCTCTTCGGTCAGCAGTGCGTCAATGAGCTCGTCCATGTGCCACAGTCTCTGCTCGCCGGCCCGGTCTATGAGTCGCAGCTTGCGATAGTCGGCGAGCCGTGGCTCGAGCAGCCTGTAGACGTCGAGCGGTTTGTACATGAGCCGCACGTAGACGGCGGCGACGGCCGAGAGATACTTGAAGTAGGGCTGGCCGAGCATCTCCTCGATGATCGCGCGCTCGGGCGCAATGAGAATTAGTTTGTATACTAAACAAAGAAAGTCCGTAGGTCTCTGATTTAGATGCAGGCCGCCCACGGCGCGCAGGTCCGCGCCGCGTTCGCAGAGAGTGGCCGCGTTGATGGCGAAGCACTTCGTTTTCCAGTACACGCTGTCGTAGATACGCTGGCGCACAATGCGCTCGACGACGTCGGCCATCGCGCGGCCACAGAATGCTGGCGCCCGTTCCGCATCGTTCCGCATCTCGTCGTCTGTGGGGTTAGGGCGCATCATGCTCCCACCCGGGCCCCTAGGCCGTGTCCGCGAGCTGCGAAGCGCCGCGTTTCTCGCCTGCGTATCCAGCTTCGCGTCAGTTCACTTTTAGCTGCTATGTGGGGCCGACTTAAGGGGCAGGTCACAAACCTGCGACCGCGGGGCGAGAAGGACGTGGACGAGAACGACACAATTGTGAGCCGCGCGCTGCTGCGGTACTACGAGCCGCAGGTCCCGGCGTGGCTCGTGCCGCCCGGCGGCATGCCGCAGACGGCGCTCGAGCCCGAGAAGTCGGCGTCGCCGCCACTGCCGCAGGCGTATGCTCGGCGCCCGAGCGTCGATCCGCACTCGCACATATTCGACCGCATGGAGCGGCGCGACAGCGCGGCCAGCACGACGACGGTGTCGCCGGCGGCGAGCAAGCCTGCGTCGGGACTTGCGAGCCGGCTCAAAAACTCGAAGTGGTGAGCACCTTCGCGACAGCGCCTACTGTTAGTTCATTTTGCATAAGTACATAGTTCCACTGTTCTTCTTCACCGCGGCCACTCACGTTGACGCTAATTGCGCTACGTTAATGGCGCTGCGCCACGCAGGGCTGCAGTGCCGGTCCAATTCTAGCTCTCGCGTGCGCCTTCAGAGCCGGGCTGCTCAAACTGCCATACGGAGTCTGCGCTAAGCTTCATTAGGTTCTGATAGGTTCTGATTAGCCCTTAGCGTTTTATTCGGCGGTTGTCTAATCGACGCCGCACGTTCTCCCTATTCTATGTGCAGAGTTGCCTGGCTCGAACGCTGGCTACTCGAGCGTGCGCAGGGCATTTTCGAGGATATCCAAGCCCTTTTGCGTCTCGGCCTCGCTGATCGTGAGCGCCGGCACGATGCGCAGCGTGTTCGTGCCGCACGTAATGACGAGCAGGCCATTGTCGCGCGCGGCGGCAATGACGCTGTCCGGCGCGCGGTCGAGCTGCACGCCAATAAGCAGGCCGCGGCCGCGGACCTCCGTGACGGCAGCGAACTGCGCGATCCAGGCGCGCGCGCGGTCCATGATCTGCGCCGAGCGCGCGGCGACGTTCTGCTGGACGTCGCGCGACGTGATGCGCTGCAGGACGTGCAGGCCGATGCGCGACGCGAGCGGGTTGCCGCCGTACGTCGTGCCGTGGTCGCCGACGCGCAGCGCGTCGTTCACGTCCTCGGAGATGAGCGTCGCGCCAATGGGGAACCCGTTGCCCAGGGCCTTCGCCATCGTGACGATATCCGGCTGCGCGTCCGCGCCGAGCGCCGCGTGCGCCCACAGGCTCCCCGAGCGGCCAAGCCCGCACTGGATCTCGTCGTAGATGAGCACGACGCCGTGCTCGTCGCACTTCGCGCGCAGCGCGCGCATCCACTCAGCCGAGCACTCGTTCACGCCGCCCTCGCCCTGGATGGGCTCGACTATGACGCCGCAGGTTTGCGGGCCGATGAGGTCGAGACTCGCTGCCGCGTTGATGTCGCCGTAGCTGAAGCCGGGGACCATGGGCGCAAACGGCGCCTGGTACTTCGGGTTGCACGTGGCCGTGAGCGCGCCGTACGTGCGCCCGTGGAATCCACCGCGGAACGCGACGAACTCGCTTTTGTGCGGGCTCGTAAGGAGGCCCTTCTTACGGGCGAACTTGATTGCGGCCTCGTTCGCTTCGGACCCGCTGTTACACAGGAACACGCGCGCCGCATTCGCCATGCCGCCGCTCGCCGCCGTCTGCCGCACGAGCTCGTCGCTGAGCTGGCTCGCCCACTCGTTGTAGTAGAGGTTCGAGCAGTGCATGAGCTTCTGCGCCTGCTCGTGCACAATGGCCGCGACGCCGGCGTCGCTGTGGCCCAATGCGGTGACGGCAATGCCGGCCGTGAAGTCCACGTACTCCTTGTCGGCCGAGTCCCACACGCGCGCGCCTTGGCCGCGCACGACGACGAGCGGCGGCCGCGCGTACGTCGTCGCCATGTGCGCGTCCGCGCTCTTCAGAATCTCCTGTGTGCTCAATCGGCGCATGGCTGGCGTCACACGCGCCGCGCGCACCGCACCGGCGCACTTCGTGTACGTCTTCAGCAGCATACTCACAACGTTACAGGACGAAGGGCTGGGCGTGACACAATTATTGACAAAAAGCTGCGCGCTCGAATTACTCATTGCAGCGCGCCTTACCCTTATCTATCTGCGATGACGCTTGGGGAGGAGGAGGGAGAGGTACTTCGCGTGCAGCGCTCGCGCGCTGAGCAAAGAATGCGCCAGTTTTCCTAGGCCGAGCTCGACTGCATGAACAGGTACATGTTCAGCACGATGTGCTTCAGCTCTGCGTTCTGCGCGAAGTCGCGCTGCAGCGCCACAATGAGGCCGAGCACAAAGTCAGCGACGCGCGTCGTTGCCTCGTTTGGCCGCGCAACAGCGCCCTGCTTCACCTTCAATTTGGCCAGCAGCTCGCGATGCTCGTCATCGAGCCGCTGCAACTCCGTCTTGAGCGCGGCCACGGCTGCGTGCTTCTCGCGCATGGCGTCAAGCGTGTCGGCACTGATCTTGGACTGCGTCGTTGCCAGGCCCGACGCAACAACCTCGGGTAGGTACTCGTCGACAGACGCAAGCACCTCGTCCCATAGGTCCAAGTACTCAGCAGCGAGTCTGCTCTCCATCGCGGCCGCGCGTGAGGCTGACTGGCTCGAGGCGCTGCGGCGGTTACGTGAGAACGCACTGTTTCAGCGCTGCCTAAAGCGCGCACCTCGACGCTGCGGCAATTCCCGCAGCACCCGTTCAATTTTGGCTGGTAAACGACGCAGTTTGAAGCAACATAAATGAGTTATTATTTTTGCACTTTTAAATTTGGTCTTGCATGTTATGATCTTATTTTATGGCTAGCGCGCCGCCCGCGGCTGCCGCGTCCTGCCGTGCACGTATCGTGGCGCCGCGAGTGAAATTTCACCTCCAGAGCCTCAGAGCACCACCACCTTGCGGGAACTAGTACAATGCGGCCGAGCTTGACGTTCTTGGCCATGCCGCGCCGGCTTGCCAGCGACGTCCTGAAGTCTGCGCAGTCGCGGCTTGCTGCGGGCGCGCCGCAGACGGAGGAGCAGGTGTTCTTCGCGCAGCTGCCGCCGCTGCTGCAACGCTTCTTCAAGCAGTACCCACCATCGCCGTTCCGCACGTACGCGGCCGAGCCGCGCGCCACGAACGACCCCGAGGCAAACCCGTTCCTCGCGAACCGGCATCCTGTGACGCAGCGCTGGCACAAGCCGAAGTACTCGATGCGCAAGCAGGCGGACCTGTGGAAGGCCGCGTACCGCTTCGGCGTGCAGCATCTCCTGCCGCAGCTGCTGCACAACCGCAAGTTCTACGAGGAGCGCTATGAGGCGCACAAGCCAATGGCCGGCTCGCGCTTCTTCAAGCTCACGAAGCGCGAGCGGCGCGCGCCCGAGCGCGCGCGCGAGGTCGAGGAGGCCGTCGCGCAGCTCGACGCGAAGCTCACGGAGCGGAAGGGCAAGCGGTTCGCTCAGTTCTTGCAGGACAAGAACAAGGTCGGCCATGTCTAGAGCGGCGACTTGCAACAAGGACGGCCATGTCTAGAGCGGTGGCTTGCGGCGGCTTGCGGCGGCTTGTGGCAGCTTGTCGTGGCGGTCGCTGGCGGGCAATTATGCTATGTTTGTATATAGAAAGTTTGATAGTAGTTAAGCTGAAACCAGATTGTGTGTGTGCCCGCGCCGTCCACTGTGGATGATGGTGGTTTTCAGCTGATAATGCTGGCCGTTACCCCTGTATGGGCATTATGGGGTGGCCGTTCATGCCCGGCATGATGGCGTGGCCGTTCTTGGCCGCGTTTATGGGGCTGGCCATTGTCGGCGGCCAGGAGCCGGGCCGCTGCAGCATGTCCTGCGGCAAGAGCTCGTAGATGACGTCGTTGAAGAGGAACCCGGCCAGGAGCACGAAGTACGCGAGCAGCAGAATCGAGCCCTTGAAGTAGTTGCTGCGGCCCTCGCTGTGCATGTGCCCGTACAGGACCATGCAGATCATCCACACCCAAGTGTCCCACTTCGGAAACAGCAGAATGAAGACGTAGTCGCGCAGCGGCTCGTACAGGTGCGTTCCAATGTACTGCTGGCTCGCCAGCACGAGCGCGGGGACCTGCAGCAGACACACCTGCAGTGCGTACGCGCCGCCGATCTCGAGGCTGAGCGCCACATTGCCGTACATGGCGAACGAGATGGCGTTCAAAAACTCGGTCGTGTTCGGCACGAGCGCAAAGATTGTGAGGCCGAGCACGCGCTGCGACACGTTGACGTGCTCGAGCACAATGTCCACGGAGTCCACCAGCACCTCGGCGATCATGGCGTATAGGAGCGTGGCACTGATGAGAATGACGTACGACTTCGTGCGGTCCCAGTTCGGCCCGTCCTCGGGATCCGTCTGCTCGATCTCCTCTGAAGAGGGACCTGTCGTCCAGATCATTGCCGCATGCGTGCGCAGCGTGAACCAGAGCCCGACCGCATAGGCCACAAACAGGCACACGGCGCACAGCGCGCCGAACGGCTTCACGATCTTGAAGTACACGGGGTCCACAGCGCGGAGCTCGTGCACGACGCTCCAGCACACACGCTGCTGCGCGTCTACCATATTCTCGCAGTGCACCTCGCTCGGCCCATAAAGATAATAAAAGATGCTCGGCCCCAGCACGCCGACGAGCGTGTACATGAGCATCGTCGACGTCGCGGCCGCGCTCTTCGGGTTGAACCGCTGCGTCTTCCGCTTGAACGCGCCGGCGCACATGGACAGGCCCGGCAGCAGCAGCACGCCGGCCATGACGGAACCCGTGATGCTGCCCTCCACGAGCTCGCCTTTGCCCTGGCGCAGGGCGACGAGGTAGAGGTAGACCTCGACGATCGTCGAGAAGAAAGCGTTGATCGTGGCGCCCATGGACATAGAACTCTGCGCGGAGATGCTTGCGACGGCCTGGCCAATGAAATGGGCGAGCGGAATGATGGACACGAGCGACATTCCGAAGATGGCCGGCTTCGGCAGCGTGTGCGTGACAGAGAAGTCAAAGAGCGTGACGAACACGACGAGCATGAGGTTCAGCAGAATGACGTTCGTGCCGCCGACGGTGTACTTGTAGTACTTGAAGCCGAACGCGCGGTACGTGCAGAGAATGATACTGAACGACTCCGGCTGCTGCGCCTCCTCGTCCGTGAACTCGGACGTTGGCCGCACGCTCAGCGCGAGCGGGTGGATGCGCAGATGCTGCAGCATGTGTACAATAACGCGAGCCATGGGCACGCCGAACACGCTGAACCAGCACAATGCGGACACGCCGAGCGCGACGGGCACGAGCAGCACGTAGAACCCGATGAAGTAGAGCACGCGCGCGGCCGTCCAGCGGCCGCGCCCGAACAGGCGGAACCGGCGCTCCGCATTGTGGTCGAAGTGCTGGCTGGGCCGGCGGCGGCGCGGCGCAAAGAAGAGGCGGCTCGTCGGCTCAGCGCCGCTCGCGTCGCTGTCGACGGCGTTCTGCCACGCAACGTAGTCGGCCACGGGCCGGCCGTGGCCGTCGTCCTCCTCGCGGTAGTTCTCGTTGTAGTTCAGCTGCACGTACTTGCCGAAGGGCACGAGGAAGAAGAGCGCAAGCTCGCGCAGTAGGTTTGCGTAACGTACGCTGTGCTTGAAGAACGGCGTCAGCAGAAACAGCGGCGCCCAGATGACAAGGCACGTCACGCACAGAACGAGCCCAAACGTGAGTGTCCACAGCAAGTTCCCCGCACGCACAGACGCGGGCACGAACCGGCTCGGCTTCCAATGGATATCCTCCTCCGCATTCGCCTCGACGGACCGCCGCTTCTTGTAGAGCGCGGGCTTCCAGATGCGGATGCCGAACGGGTGCGCCGTGTTAATGGCGTCTTGCCGCTCGCGCATGGTGAAGGACTCCTCGGACCGGACGCTTGCCGAGTCACTTGGCGACGACACTTCGGCCGGCGCCGGCCCGGGACCACTCTGCATATGCTCATCGCCGACGTGCGCCCCATCGTGCTCGGCCGGCTCAGCGTCGTCGGCGTCGTCATCGACGCTGAACTCGCGCGCCTTCTGCCGCGGCCGCGGCCGCGGCGAGCTGCGCGATGAGGACGAGGCCGTGGTGCTAGAGTTGCCGCCATTGCCGGTCTGCGGGCCGTCGGGGTTCGAGAATTGGATTGTCGGTTTTGATTGCCCCATGCGGTCGGCCATACATATATACGCGCACAAGGAAGTCGTGTGTGTGTGTGTGCCTGAGGCGTACTGGGAGGAAGCTGATTAGTCGAAGGCAATTCGAGTGGCGCCAAGGCGCAGAAAGATTAGAGTGTCAATTTTATAAGGTATGGGTGCTGGAGTTAAACTGGTCGCAATTAGAGCCGCGGCGAAGCCCACGCATGCGCATATGCCCTGGCGCGCGCCCGAGGGCGCTGCTGCTGGCCTTGCGTCTCTCTCAGCGCATAGCTAAGCTTCCCAGCAGTAAGGCGTCGCCGCTTCATGGGCAGGGGCGCGCGGGCCGCGTGACCGATCGTGGGGAACCAGGATCAGCGCGCTCATCAGCGAGGCGTCCCCGCCAGGGAACGCGCTCGCCGCCAGGAGATGCGCTCACGTGAGTGATTGCAGGGCGCGTTCCTGCGCATGCAACATGCCTCACGACGCGCGCGCGCGCGGCCCCTTTGTCTGCAGCGCGAAGTGTGAAGCACACAGTATTGTTGCACTCGCTACAGGCTCAATGTACTAGACAAAATTAAATATAGGCAGCGCGGAGCCACAGATCGCAGTATATACTGCGGGCGCCGCCGCGTCGAACCCCGGCGGTGTGATGACATAATGGTTTTTTTTTAGATTGTAACGCGCTTGCGGCCGCAGAGCCTCATCGATCGCTTAGCTTAGCTTAGCTTAGCTTAGCGCAGCGGCCGGAGCTGAGCTGGGGCGCCGCAGGGCCCGCTTACATATTTTTTGGGCAGGAAACACGACCCTTAGTGTTTTTCTGTTGTTGACCCACAAAGAGCCCTCGGCACGCAGCACCGGACGGAATGCTTGTGACACAGCTTTTTGCGGGTCTTCTTTGGTTCACCACGCTCGTGGTCGCCGCGACCAGCAAGAGCGAGGTGACGAAGACGTCCACGGCGTCGCCGACGCTTGTGTGGATGACAATCACGAAGCACGGCGATCTCACGGCCGTGCAGCTGCCGTACCACCAGCGCTTCACGGCTTACTTTCAGTCTATAGCCTCGCCGGCGTCCGGTAGCATTGGGCTCGGCTGGATCAAGGGCACCTACGGCACGTCGCGGCACTACCCGATCACGCCGCCCACGGACGTGCTCAAGAACTTCCCGACATCGTCCGTCGTCCCGGGCTCGTCCGGCTCGAGCGTGCAGCAGCGCGTGCTTGCACAGCCCCTGAACACAAACTCGAGGGGTGACCCGGTCACGCCGAGCGGCGCGACGTCGGCACCAAGCGCCTCCTCGTCTGCGTCGGCCGCGGCCACGGCTTCGACGACGCCGGCCACGCCGACGACGACAGGTAAGACGACGACGTCGACGTCGAGCAGCTCGACGCTGCCGCCGGGCGTCGTGCCAACGACGAGCACGACGACGCCGCCCGGCGCGGCCGCGAAGCCGCCTACAACGACGACGCCCACAACGACGCCCACAACGACGCCCACAACAACGCCCACGACGACGCCAAACGCCGCGGCCGTCCCTCCAGCAGCCACGACGCCGACCACGGCGGCCACGCCCGCGGCGGCGGACACAAACACGCTGCCGGCCGGCGCGGCCAAGCCGACGACAACGCCCGTCGGCGCGGCGGCAAACACGCTGACGACAACGCCCGCCGGCGCTGCCGCGGCAGTGGACACGGCCACGGACACGCTGCCCGGCGCAGCCGGCGCCAAGACGACGCCGCCTGCCGCCGCAGCGAACACTGATACAGATACGGCCGCGGCGCCCGCGGCCGCTAATGCGAAGACGACGCCACCTGCCGCCGGCGCGAACACGGCGACGACCGTGGCGAACGCTGCCGCTGCTGCGGACACAACGCCTCCCGCCGCGGCGGGCCCAGCCAAGCCCGCGACTACGCCGCCCGCCGCCGGCGCGGTGCCGCCGCCCGCGGCCGCGCCGCCCGCTGCAGCGCCGCCTCCTTAAACGCCAAGCCTCTGCTGCGATTTACTGCGGCGCCTCATGCAGTTCTCTCGGTTCCTCATGCGGCCTCGTCGCTCATCATGCGGTTCTGGGCTCATGGCTTCCTTTTGTGGGGCCCTCCTCGAATCGGCCGCGGCAGCCTCAAAACATTCACCTGCCACGGCGACTCATTGCAGCCGGCCGCGTGGCTAGCGCGCTCCTTCGGCACAGCGCTACACGGCCTGCTCTGCTCACCACCACTACTACTACTACCACTACGACTGCGACTACTGCCGGTTTTGGAGCGGCGCTCGTAGTCCGTCCTACCGCCGCCGCCGCCCGGCGCGGTCTGCTTATTATTATTTCGTTCGAAGCCGGCTATAAAGTAGAAAAGCTTTGTATTTTATTTCATGCTTACAACTCGATCTTGACCTGCAGGCCGCTCTTCGCCTTCGACGAGCTGTTCAACGCCTGGTACTCGATCTTCTGGCGGTCCGTGAAGTTCAAGACGTTCTTGAAGCGCTTCGCGACCTCGAGCGACTTCTCGGCGTCGCTGTTCACCCAGATCTGCATCTTCACGGTCCCGCGCGGGCGGACCATGGCAAACACGCCCGTGACGACCTCGGAGTCCTCGTTGTCGAGCGTGCCGCCGATGAGGCTGAGCAGCACGTTCAGCCACTTCGAGTCGACGTCATCCGTGCCGCGCAGCTGTGCAATCCACTTGCCGCCGGCCTCGTTCGCAGGGTCCTCCCACTCGGGCCGCACGCCCTTCTTGAAGAACGCAAAGTCTGCGCGCATCGGCAGCTGCGTCACCTTCGGGACGGAGTTGTACGCACCCCAGAACTCCTCCACAGACGACACCGTCACGAGCTCCTTCAGCAGCTCGGACCAGTTCTCCGTAGCCTGGCCGCTCGCCGGCTTCAGGTACCACAGCGTCCACTCATTAGACAGAGGATGCACGACCGAGAAGTCCGTCGCCGACTCCAGCACCGTCGACTGCTTCGGCGCGGCGTCCTCGACGCTCAGGTTCTCAACCTTGGGTTCCGCTACGTCGCTCATGGCTGAAAACTTCGGTTGTTAAGGTAACTCTTTTAACGTTCAGTCGTAAGCAGCTCTCACCGCCAGGGTTCGGGTCGCCTACGACGTACGCCGAGCGCAGCGGCCAGAACTGCCCCGGTCGGCGCCGCGCTACGCGCAGGAGCACGGGGGCGGCGCGCGCCGCGGGCACACGAGCAGCGCCAAGCCGGCTCGACGATGCCTGCCTTTGGGGCCTTTTTGGCGCCGCCCCCGCTTAACCCACTGCTCAATTGCGCTATGCCATGCCCTTGCGCACAAACTCGGGCTGTGGCGTGACGCCGCGCCGCGTCCCTGCCTTGCGCTGCCCCGCGATACGGCCATTGCCGCTGACCTGACTTCGGCCCAGCCTGAAAGAAAAATTGGCCTCACCCCCAGCCTTTAGCTAGAGCCTTGGGACCTTGCTCGATGTTTAGGCTCGCCGCTCCCCAATTGAGGAGCGCCCCGCCGCGACTGCTCAGGCGCTTCAATTGGCTGGCCCGCCCGCCATGGGACGCGCGCGCACCGTCTGTTCTGCCGGCGCGCGCGCGTTTGCTGGACCGGCGCATGCTGCCATTGCTGCCACCTGCGCGCGTGCTGTGGGCGCTGCGCTTCAGCTCGGGCGCGGCAAACAAGCCTGATTCTGATCATGAGCAACCCGCCCCGTCGCCGCGTTCGGCGCAGAGCGCCACGGCTACGGGGTCCGGCGTGCCCGCGTCCGCGCCTGAAGCGGCGCCGCGCCCAGCACAAGCTTCGACACAGGCTTCCGCAGAACCGCCAAGAACATCAGAGTCGCCAACAACATCAAAGTCGCCAACAACATCAGAGTCGCCAGCGCAGTCACAAACGCCAGCGCAGCCACAAATGCCACAACAGCCACAAATGCAGCCACAAACGGAGTCAGGGGCCTCTGCGGCCGGCGGCGACGCGGGCATGGCACGCGCGAACCGCAAGTCGCTTGAGTACCACCTCAGCCGCGTAAAAACGTGGTGGGGCCGCCTCGCTGTGCGCACGAAGTGGGCGCTCATCCGCACGTACCGGCCGTTCAACGTCGACGATCTGAGCGCGCTGTTCTCGTGGATCATCTGGGGCCACATTCTGTGGATTTTGCTCGGAACAACTACGTTCATCTCGCTGCTCGTGTGGGCCATCTCGAAGGCGCGCTCTGAGGACATGCTGGCGCGCTGGGTCGGCCGCATCGTCACAAAAGAGACGGGCCTGCGTGTCGTGTTCGAGCAGGCCATCGTACCGAACTGGAAGCAGGGCGCCATTGTGCTGCAGAAGGTGTTCATCCAGCGGCGGCCGGGCGCCGTGCGCAACGTCGTGACGGGCTCGCAGGAGGAGGCCGCGCGTGGCGAGCCGGGCCATGCCGTCGACGACGGCGACTACACACAGTTCGACCTCACGGTCGACTCGATCTCCGTGACGCTGTCGCTGAAGCGCTGGCTCTCGGGCCGCGGCATCCTACAAACGGTCGAGGCAAAGGGCATCCGCGGCGTGGTTGATCGTCGCCACATTCAGTACCACCCGGACTACGAGCCGATGAAGCACCGCAAGAAGCACAAGCGCGGCGATTTTGACTGGGAGACGACGAAGGTCGAGGACCTCATGGTCACGGTTTTGCAGCCGAACCATCAGCCCGAGCTGCCGGCCGTGCCGCCGTTCCAAGTCAGCGTGCACAGCTGCGAGCTGCCGCGCCTGCGCAAGCAGTGGTTGCTCTACGATATGCTGAACGCGAACTACTTTTCGGGTAGCTTCGACAATGCAATGCTGTCGCTGCACACGCGGCAGCTCTCGAGCGAGCTTGGCGCTGACGCGGAAAAGCCCTCGTTCAAAAAGGTGCAGCGCCTGCGCATCGACGACGTGGACATCAGCCACCTGAACCGTGGCGTGAGCGGCATGTTTGGCTGGATCGAGAGCGGCACCTGCGACTTTCTGGCCGACATCATGCTACCCGCCGACGAGCGGCCGCTCACATTTGCAGAGCAGATTTCGGACCTCGTCGAGCGCTGGGACGCGCAGTTGAAGAGCATAATCACGAACAAGGCGCCGCGCGACATCATCACGCAGGTCGAGCGCGACACGCGCGAGCGCGAGCTGCAGAAGGCCATTGCCATCGACCTGCGCGTGCAGTTCAATAACCCGCGCGCTACGCCGCCGCTCTACTCGCCGGACCTGAACTACGTGAACAACGCTATTGTGCACCCCATTGTTGCCTACATCAACTCGCGCGACACGTACATCCCAGTGCACTGTCATGTGGCGAAGCGTCTCTACGACTTCGACGGCAGCTGGACTGTCTATGACAGCGGGCTCATGGGCGACCTTAGCAGCGAGATCTACCGCGCGTTTGCGCGCAACGCCGCCGACGACGAGGCGCGCTCGCGCCGCATCAAGAAGGTCGGCTTCTGGTCGCTTCAGTTCTTGGCCCAGCTCGTGCTCCTCACGCTCGGCATTGTGGCCTAATTGTATATACAAGTTTGTTTTGGAGGCCGGACATTTTTTTTTCCTTTGTCTCTGCGGGAAATGTGCCGGCCAATGTGAACTAATGAATGACGTTACGAGAGAAGTACACAAAACTAAACTAATCAACGGAATTTAACCAGATTCTGTGGTTCGACGACGCAGTAAGGCGGCCCCCGTGGGCCCCTAGAATGAGCGAATAGAAGGCTACGGGCCTGGTCATTACTATGGCCGTTACTATGCGCTGGGGCCGGACGGCGCTGCTTCTGCTGACCCCTGACCCTGCTTTGCGCGACGGCTGCAGCGAAGCCGCTGCGCGATACTCACGCTGCATTAGGCGTATCGCGCGTCGCCACGCACGGTGCTCGGCTCGGCGCACATGGTTTCCGAACAAGCTTAGCTAGCCGCAGACGACGAGCCCTTCTCCACAAGGTTTACTTCCGCGTGTTTCCAGCGCAAACGCCCGTCCACCGCCACTAGCCGTCTGGTGCAGCCCAAGGCAAGTTGCGTCGCCAGAATGCATTCAATTGCCAGCACGAGCGAGTGCCAGCAGGTCCTTGACTCGAAGCCGCAGGTCATGCTGAAGTTCAGCGCCGAGTGGTGCGCGCCATGCAAGGCCGCGGCGCCCATCATCGAGAAAATGGCCCCGCAGTTCCCGGACGTGTTCATGGCTGAGGTCGACATCGATAAGTCGCAGGAACTCGCGGCCATGTACAGCGTCAGCGCCGTGCCCTCGTTCGTGTTCTTCCACAACAAGATCGAGGTCGACCGCGTGAAGGGCGCCGACATCGCGAAGGTTACGGCCGCGCTGCGTGCGCTTGCCGCGCGCACGCCGTCGTTCGGCAAGGGCCACCGCGTCGGCAGCACTCCGCGCGAGGGCGCTGCCGCCACGGCCCCGAAGCCGCCACCGACGGCGGCCGAGATCCGCGCCGCGCGCACGCGCGCGCTCGAGAAAAAGCTCGCGGCCAAGCGCGGCGACGCGCCTGGTGCCGCCGCAGAGTCGAGCGATACAAAGAACGCGGCCGGCGGCGCGGCGGCATCCGTCGCGCCCGGTGGCGACGTGCGTGCGGCTGCGCCGAGCTCGGCGCCCGCCATCGACAAAGCGCTCGCGTTCGCGCGCGACCTCTTCTACTTCCTCATGCTCTACATACTCACGCTGTTCTCCTTTGACGCGCGTGCAAGGGCTCTTAGCTTCCCGAACAAGAAAAAGGACTAACTATTTATTTAGCCATTCGCAGCGATCGGTTCCCTTGTTTGGTTTGTTTTGTTTGCGCGTGCGTGTGCGTTTGGAGACGCGCTCAAATGCTCGCGCTCAGGTGCGCCGGGCTCGTTTCGATGCGGTGGAGCCGTCGCTGCTTCCATTCGAGGTCGTCCAGGTTTGATGTGCAGCGCCGCATTGCCCTCACGACTCGCGCCCACACGTAAAAGAGCGATAGGACGGGCGCAGTGAACGCCGCGTGAAGAGAGACTAGCAGCAGCGCCAGAGCCGCCACGCATCCTGCCGCTGCAAGCACGGCGCAGCAACGCTGGACGCGCACAACCTTCTTTTGCAGCTTCGCCTGTGCGTCGATGTCGACGATGTCAATCAGGCGCGCCAGCTTTAGGGTCGCCGCGCTGTGGCACACGGCGCCTGCGTCCGACCGCGTCCACACGTCGTGCTGCGGGTCAAAGTAAGGACACTGCTTTACGAGCTCGCATCTTGCGCGAGCATTGATCGTGGCCCAAAACCACTGGCGCAGCTCGTCGCAGTCAAGATGGCCCTCAAAGACAAGAAAGTCGAGTCGCCTCCACAGCTGTACCTCGCTTATCATCGTGCCGGCGAGACTCGGCGCATCCTCGTAGAGCGCTGCTGCCTCTGCGGGCGTCACGGCATAGTCTACAGTCTCGTCGACTCTGCCCAGTGCCGTGCGTACGCACGCAACCCACTCGGGCCATCCTGTGAGCGTGCAGTAGCGAGGGTGAGGAATAACGAGGAAGCTCAGGTGCTCGACAACCGGAGCCGACATAAAACTGCGGAACGTGGCAATGCGGTCGCTCACGAGAACGCGCTCGGGGTAATTCGCTTCGTGGTAGCGCAGCGCGCGTAAGTAGAATACGTTCCAGCCGTGGAAGTTGTAAACGAACGGCGTCTTCACGGACACTACTGCTGCGGAAATCATTCTTACGAAGGGTGTTTCTGTGGGTTAAGAACCGAGCTAGTATATAAGTATCGCCATGCTGATAAAAAAAGCCGGAGCTCAAATGGGTAATATCCTCAAATGGGCAACGCGGCGAGCCCTGCGCGGCCCCTGCATTTCTTTTCACGCCCTATGCTCGTAGCTTAGTCGCGGCGCCTCAACTTGACTGCTGCGGCCCGAACTGTTTGAGAACCGTTCAAAACGGCACTACCATTCATCATTTTCGGCTACCTTGACCGCCGTTTTCGCTGAGACACGCTTTGCAGTCGTAGAGTTCGCCCAATCGAATTGCTGCCCAAGGTTTGTCTAATTTAAAATAGTTTTTGTTCGGTATGAATGCGGAGCACGAGATGGCGGCGGCCGTTGCACCTTTTCGCGCCGCATCTTATTTACCACACTAGTGGCGCCCTTGCCCATCGTTCTGGCGCTACGCCATGAGTCCCACGGCCAAAAGGCCTAAGGTCGAGCCGCCACTTGAAGAGCTGGGAGGGCCCGATGCAGAGGCGAACCTGCAGCAATTGCGTGTGCTCGTCATTGGTGCCGGGGGTCTCGGCTGCGAGATCCTTAAAAACCTCGTGTGCTCGGGGTTCGCGCAGATCGACATCATCGACATGGACACGATTGAGCTAACGAATCTGAATCGGCAGTTCCTGTTCCGGCCCGAGGACATTGGCCAGCCCAAGGCCGAGGTTGCTGTGCGCCGTATCCGCGAGTACGCGCCGCCGCGCGCGCGCATTGCGGCGCACTTCGCCAGCATCGAGTCCATGCCGAACGACTTCTACACGAGCTTCCAGCTCGTTATCTGCGGCCTCGACAGCATCCGCGCTCGGCGCTGGATCAACGCGAAGCTCGTGGATCTGTGCTTCAAGGACGCGTCGCCGTCGGGCCTGCGGCCCCTCATCGACGGCGGCTCCGAGGGCCTCCGCGGGCAGTGCCGCGTCATTCTGCCGGGCATCACGCCATGCTACGAGTGCACGCTGAGTCTCCACGACAGCACGAAGACGTACCCGCTGTGCACGATTGCGACGATTCCGCGCCTGCCCGAGCACTGCGTCGAGTGGGCGCGCATCATCCGCTGGCCGCAGGTGCATGGGCAAGAGAAACTGCCGGACTACGACTGCACGGAGGACGTGCAGTGGCTGCATCGCGAGGCCCGGCAGCGCGCGGACGAGTTTGGCATCTTTGGCGTGGACGTGGACCTTGTGTACGGCACACTAAAGCGCATTATTCCGGCCATTGCGTCGACAAACGCCGTCATCGCGGCGTCCTGCTCGGTCGAGGCGCTGAAGCTGGCCGTGGGATACGAGACGGCCGGCGCCAGCAACTACTTTATGTACAGCGGGCGGTCCGGAGCATACATGGCGGCGCTGAGCCTCGAGAGGTCGAAGGACTGCCCCGTCTGCGGCGCTGAGGCAACGGTTGTGGACACTAATGGCGATCAGCGGCTCGGCGAGTTTCTGGCGCAGGCGGCGCGGGCGCTGTCGTGCACTGCGAGCACGCTGCCCTCCATTTCCTCGGTTGAGGGCGAGACCATCTACATGAACTCGCCGGCGAGCCTGCGCGCAGCAACGGCGCCGAACCTGCAGCGCCGTGTAAAAGAGCTGTTCTCGCCGAACGACGAGGCCGCGCTCTCGCACCCGGACCTGAAGAGCGCCGCGCGCATCATAATTAGATTCTAAGCTAGGATTTACGCATAATTTTGTCGCCCGTGAGCATGCACGTTGTCGCAACGACGACTTCGAGGTCGCGCTGCGTGCCGTCCTGCGCGGCGCGCTTGATGGCCGCCGCCTCGGCGTAGGTCACGCCGCCGATGAGGACGACGAGCAGAATGGGCTTCGTGCTGGGGTCCGAGTTGCGCATGAGCGTGCGGCGCAGCTTCGCCTCGTGCGCGGCCGCGCCATTCTTGCTAAGGTGCGCCAGTTTGTGAAACTCGGGCTCTAAAGGCGTCTTTGCAACGGGCTCGTGGTTCAGCGCCATCTGCACGATGCGCGCCGTTAGCGGCACGTAGCCCGCGTACGGCTCGGCCACGCCGTCGCCCTCGGCGTCGTGTGGGTACAGCTTGTACGCCTTGTTCAGCGTGTACCACGAGTATTTTTGCGAGAGCGGGATGTCCAGCGGTCCATTTGCGAGCAGCGCGTCTGTGCTCGGGCCCTTCGCTTCAGGCGCGGCCGCATTGCTGCCACTATTATTGCCGGCGCCACTACTGCCAGCTCCAACGCCCAGCGTCATGGACCCCAGCGATGCGAACGGCGCTGTGGACAGGAGGAACGAGGACCCCTTTGGCGAGAACAGGTAGCCGCGCTCCTTCAAGTAGCGTATTACGGGCATGTGCTCGTATCCATAAGTGCGCAGGATGTCTCCGTACAGCAAAGACTGCAGCACGCTCTCCTTGATGCCGCCGCGCACGAGGCACAGCAAGCAGAGCGGCCTCAGCACGGTCGGCAGGGGCACCATTCTGAAGATGAGGTCCTGGATGCGCGCAATTGCCTGTGTATTCGTGATGCGGTTGTCCATGATCTGCACCTGCAGGTCGTAGAGCTCGCGGCGCGCGCTCGTGCCGAGCGTGGCCATGGCCGAGGACGCGAGATCCGTGTGGATGTCGACGAGCTGCTGCGTCGTTTGCAGCGACCCGATCTTCGACACGGCTTCCCTGATCTCGCTAAGCGACGACTCGTGCGACGGGATCTCGCCGTGCTTGTACTGCGCCTGCAGCTGCTTTGCCGAGTCGTGGATGAGCGTGCAGGCGCTGGCGAAGCCGCGCTCGGCAATGGAGTCGAACAGCGGGTCCGCGCGCAGCGACACCTTGTGACTGTCGGCGGCGATCGTGCCGCTCGCCGACACGCCGAAGATCTCGTCGAGCACGCCCTCGTACGTCGTCTGGCTAAGCAGCGGCGTGACGAGGTCGACATCGCGGTCAATGATGACGAGCTGCTCTATGTGCGTGCCGATGAACGTGCGGCTGGCGTAGCCGAAGCGGTACTCGAATGACGACGCGGCCGGCGCGTCCTGCGTCTTTACGGCATTCTCGTCGCGACGGTCCGCGAGAAGGTCGGCCACGAGGCGCGCCTTTGGGCCGACGGCCGTCGTCTTGCCGGGCACGCCGAGCTCGGACGCCTGCAGGGCGTCGAGTGCCCACACGGCCGGCCATACACCGGCCAGCGGCTGCGCAGCCGTGTGCTCATCAAACAGGTTCAGCAGCGCCGGCTGCGTCGCGTCGTTCACGAACCCAAGCGGCCACTGCGTAAGCTCGATCTCGCCGAGCACGCCGTACTTCGTGAGCAGCAGCGGCACGCTGGCCGGGATCTCGGGCACGAACACGGCGACGAGCGTCGCGCCGCCGGCCTGCGCCTTCGCGCTCTCGGACAGCCGCCACACGGCCTCGGGCTCGGCGCGGCTAATATATACAACGGCATTGCCTGCGTGCCGCGTCGTACGCGCCGCGTCCGTGAGCGGCACAAGCGCCTGCACGCCATGCTGCTTTAGCGTGCTGTATGGGCACACGGCGCTCAGCACGGGGACCAATGCGGGGTCGATACACACAACAAACTCGCTGGCATGGATCCCATCCAGAATGGACAGCAGCGAGTCCAGCCCGCTTGTCAGATCCATGGTTCCAGCGCCCTGGACGTGGAGGTGTACTTAGTGGGCAGGTGTTTACATCATTTAATGGGGAAGGGGACGAGGGTCGGAATACACTGGCCAGCGCCGCGCCAGACAGGTGTAGAAGCAGCAGTTTGGCTCTTTGGGCATTGCTTCTAGTCTTTATAATTGTCGCACGCTTGTACGCAGTGCGCGCTACGGGTCCGCCTTCAGCGGTTATGCGAGACAACCAGTCACGTTTACGCTTCGGATCCGGCACTAACACTACGTACTGGCGCCTAGAGCATACGTGCATTTTGTGCACTACGACCAATTGCGCCCTGCTATCGCCATGCATTCGCCGTCTGCCGACTACATGCCTAGCCTGCACCCGCCGCATGCGCAGTGCCCTATCTCGGTCCCCATGTAGAGCTCATCGTAGCCGGCACAGCTAGGACACTACCAACGGGCCACTACAGCCGGCCCGCAAGCGCTCGAGCCCGTGCAGCTTCGCCTGTTTGCGCGGCGCGTGCGCAACGCGCGCGCTCACAGGTTCGGGCCTGCTGAGGCGCAGAGCAGTGTGGGCAGAATAAAAAGTTAAATTACGGCCGCCAAAGCTTGGCGGCCTTTGTTAGATACAATTGCGCAGAACTTCTACGTAACCAGTTAGCAGCTAGCTGCGCAGCGCCGCATGTCAGCGCTCCGGGCGCAGGCACGGCGCTGCGCGTGGCAGGGAAAAGGCGCACATGCGGGTGCACAATGTTTACTCGTCGGAGTCGCTCTTCTGGGCGTACTCGCGGTACCACTCCTCCCGCGCGCGCACGAGGTTGTTGTGGCCGAAGTGCCAGTACAAGTAGCCGGCAGGAATGCCGATGGCGAAGGCCGTCACGACGTCACGGATGATGTACTTCTTGAGCGTGCCGGCGACGCGGGTAGCAGCGACGTTTTGAACCATTTTTGTTGCAGCGCTGTGGGGTCACTCTGGCGAGATGCTTAAAAAGATGCCTTGTGCCGCGCCCAGAAGGGGTGGCCCCGCCTGCTGACCAATGGGGATCGGGGCAAGATTACGACGCTATACGACTGGCGGCCGCTGGCCAGCGCTCGGCTGAGGTAAGCGGCCCGGCCCAATTGACGGGCGCCAAATGAAGCGCACCTGCTCCGAACCCCCCTTGCACCCCACCGACATGTTCGCCCGCACCGCCCTCCGCTCGACGCGCACGCAGACGCTGCGCAACTTCAGCACCTCCGGCAAGCAGCTGAGCCACCACGACGGCCCCTACTCGAACCTGCCCTTCCAGGTCCACAACCGCCGCTTCGTGCCATACGCCGTGCTGCACTGGGGCTTCTTCACGCTCGGCCTCGGAATCCCCGTGTTCCTGACGTGGTACTCGCTGAAGAAGGCGGGCAACCTCTAAGCGCTAAGCGCTAAGTCATGTTTATGTATTCAAAATAATTTATATTGCTTTTTGCGAACGGCTGCGGCAGCTTCGTTTGTTGTGGGCGTGCCTGTCTAGCCACATAAAGTACCCGCCTTGAACTAGTTCTTGCGACGACGGCTACAGCGGCGGCTACAACCGGCTACAGCCGGCTACAGGCGCGGCGTCTGGGCCGCGAGAGGGGCGGTGAAAAACACGGTGCGGAACTGCTTGCCCAGGTAGAGCGCCTGCTTGTGGACCTGCTCGAGTACCTTGAGCAGCTTTGCGTCCGCGGCGAGGTGCCGCGACGCCGCATTGAGCGCCACAACGACGACGTGCACGCGCACGTCGGGCACGGTGAGGCACTGGGCCAGCGCCACGTTCAGCCGGTAGCCATACCAGTCCCAGACCTGCATCGAGTCGAGAATGGCCCGCACAAGGTCGTACGCACTAGTGATGCCGCCCTGCCAGAAGGTGTCGACGGTGTAGATGCGCGCGTCGCTGCGACGCGCAAATGCGTGGATACTGGCCAGGCCCGCTTCGCGGTCCTTCGGTTCGATCAGCTCGATCCCATTGCCTAATATCATACCCAAGTTGCGCGCTCGATTCGCATCGCTATTCGGCAGTAGGCAGCGCGTACCGTCTTGCTCCAGACCAGTGCCGACGAATAGGGTACTGCTAGTTAGCTGGAGACCGCTTACAACAGGGCCGCGCGCGGGGTAGGAGTGTCTCGCTGACGCTACTAAGACCGATTCTGATGAATTGTCGGTTGCGCTGAACACGCCTTAATTGCAGGCGCCTGAACGCGCGAATTAATGATCGACTAGAAGTGCTATTAACCGCTCACGCGCAAAAAGGAGTAAGAGGCAGCATCTGGCCCAGCAGCTGGCCGTCCAAAAAAAAATGACCCCACCGTGACTTGAACACGGGACCTCAGGTTAAACTGTTTGAAGTGTGGCTTCAGACCTGCGCTCTCCCAGCTGAGCTATAGAGTCCTTCTCACCGTATGTGACCACTTGGCCACTTCCGATTTCTCTTGATGTGTTTCATATTGATAAGTATATGAGGCCCCGTAGTCACCGAAGTTGGCAGCGGCCTATGGTGCTCATCGTACACTAGCTTCGACTTTCGCGTCCTCGAGGTCTGTAAAATAGATGCTTGAAAATTCTGACGCTAAGTGGTGCAAAGCACACTGCGAAGTGGTAGGAACCAGTGCAGTTCGTAGGAGCCTGTGGGAGCTGATTAGTTGCCATATCCCCAGGACAGAATTACTTCACCACGGCAGCGAATTTGAACAGCATCAACCGAGCTCAATTTAAGCAATAAATAGGCTGGTTCTGCTATTTCCCTAGGCTATGACCTAACTAGCTATATTTAAACAGCAGGCCCACATATTCTCGTCCACAAGATCGTTAATGGGCTCGCCGACTACCCGCTTGCCACGCTCTGCAGTAGCTGCTACGAGTCGCTACATTCTGCCGTTCATCATCTACTCGTATTTGCTCCATTGACGGACGATGGAGGTTCCGCCGAGCTAGAGCTCCGCACGCTTTATCACTCTGCAACTGCAGGTGACGAGTCTGTACTTGCCGTGGACCTCTTGGCCTTCGCTGGGCAGCATGCCCTGGAAATTGACGAAGTGCCAGCCGTGGCTTGTGCATCCACTGCCAAAAGGGAGCTGGCACTGATTCACCCGAAGGACGAGCAAATCCCCGAGATTCGAAGACTAAAGATCACCCCGCCAGTCAAAACCGATAAATTCGCATAGACGAGCTTCCACTGGCCATTATTGGGTTCTTGAATCCGACAAGTGACGAGGTATCAACGCTCGTCGTAGACGTTAAGCACGAGACCGTTCTGCACAGCTTCTCAATTAAGCCTTGAAATCCGTCCGATCGCAACATGCTGCCGAGAAGCTACGAGATTTTCATGACTAGGCTCTCAATACCGCCAGAAGGGTTATTTGCTTTGGTGACATGAAGAGGCTGCTAATAGCTTCGGCTCTGGCACTGATTATGCAGCCATTTATGGCAGCGTACGTGTCGAAGTATGCTCTATAAGTCGAGCGTGTGCTGAAGGCCAGCCGTCTTCTCTAGACCTCGTTTTCAGTGCTCGCGCTTTCCTACATTTTTGGCAATTGTGTCTCAATGCCCTGGTTGCTGAACTTCCTCCGCCCATTATCGCACGAATCACAGTGCTACAGATAATGGTGCTGTTACGCCTGAATACCCTCGGATTACCTCAGGCGTATTTATCAATTGAACGTATCTGTGCACGTTAACCACTATATCGGTACAGGTTCCATGCTCAGATCGCGTCATATACACGTGCGCCATGGGTGGTATTCGCAGTCTTCCTCGTATACACATCCACAACTTGGTAAGTGAATCAATCCCACTACGTTATCGAACACGCGCACGCAGGTCTATCACGTGGCGCGCTCTAAACATCGCGGGCCATGCACTTGCAGTCGCACCGATGCTGCGAACCCAAACCCCGGATTTAAGCGGGCGCCGAAGAGTCACGTCCGGGGTGGTTTGGGGGGGAAGGGAAAGGCTGCGCAGACATGAGGCGCGCCTGCGAAGGAGCCGCTGCTGATTAGAACGGACGAAAATAAGGTCCGAGGCAATCGACAGCTCCGGTGCAGAAACCAAAAGCAGCGCTTAATGCTCAGCGGCGTCCGCTTGGCCAGCCGTATTTCGTCGCTCGAACGCCGCATGTAGGTTATTTTAATGGTTTTTATTATGAAGAATGCCGGAAAGCGGAGCCGCGGGGGGGGTTTAAGAGACCAGGGTAGAAGGATGCAGACTCCATGGCCGGCACTTAGGTTTGTTAAGGTTCGGGCGCATCAATGCTACGGCATTGGGTGCGCAGCATTGATGCGCAAGGCCCAGGCGAGGGCCCGAGCCTGAGAAGCAGGCAGCGGTAGGTTTGCCCGCCTTCTCAGGCCAAATGCGCCTGGTTAGGCCAGCCGCACGCACCCCGCGAGAGGACTCAAGCGGGGACTAGAGTGCAAGACAGAGTTGTCATTACATTTTTGATGCTGTTTCTGCAGAATATAACTCGCCTTATATACTTCTCGTACTGTTATTCGCGGCGGTGTGACTGCATATGTACGGTGACTCCCCACGTCACAATACGATACGGACTAAATAGTCATCTACGTACGGACTGAATAGTCATCTACGTACGGATTGGATAGTCAGTTATTGGTACCTAAACTCGCTAAGATAGTAGTTTTGCAGTTCCCTGGCCCGCCACGATCCTCGCAGCGGCGCCGCGCTACCGTGCGCCGGCCGCAGCAGGCGCCAGAGAGGGGCGGACTGCTGTCCGAGACGCTAATTACGACACTCATTCGAGGTACTCATTTGCGTCTACTCTCGTGCACTTCCATTCTACGCACACGCGCGAAGCAGGCGCGAAGCGCGCGTTTACGGCCGCGACCTCAGGCTCACATAAGCGCCCACACCATAACAATCAGCCGCATCACAAGAAAGCAGTTGGTGCCATGTCCGACGGAAATGCACGCCCGCGCACGCGCAATTGAGCACACACTGAGAGATTCCCCGTAAGTGGATGCTCTTGCATGACTTCTTTTTAGTTGTTGTTTTTTCACCAACATACTTTTTGAGCAATTCTCGTCCAAACTAGTCATCGCTGCGCGTCAGGTGCGCGGCGCAGCATCCTTGCAGCCGCTGCGCCCTCTGCCGTAGCCGTCGTCACCGCTAGCTCTGACATCGGCACCTAAAGGCCTATGGAATATATATCTCGAGCGAACTGCGGCTACGTCGTGGGAAGCACGCTGTGAAGTAACAGGAACCACAGTTCGAAGGAGTCTGTGTTCGCTGATTAGTTTCCTTACGGGCAAATGAACCTCCTACGAAGCTGCGGTTGCTAACATCACGGCGCGCGCAAAGTTCATGGAAAAAGCTTTAAATTATACTGGCTCTGCTGCTGCTATGGCGCGATTAGACTCTAAAAATAAAGGCCAAGCTCAGATCTTCTCATCGACGAGGTCGCCAATCGGCTCACCGAGCTTGATGCGCTGCCCTTGCGTGACGTCGAACTTGAACGTGTTTGGAGCTTCGAACACAAGCACGACGGTGCTGCCGAGCTTGAAGCCGCCCATCTCCTCGCCCTTGTGTAGCGGGTAGCCCTTCAGCGTCTTCGACGCGGACTCGTAGCTCGCCTCGTAGACGCGGTGCTTCATCTCGCCGCGCACATTAGTCTTCAAGAAGCGGTCGAAGTTCACGATGATGCTGCCGACGTTTGTGGCGCCGACGGGCGTCATGCTGAAGAAGCCGTGCTTCCAATGGCCGAGCAGAGCGACGCGCTCGTTCAGCGTGAACAGGTTCGCGAGGCGGCTCTGGAAGTACGGCGCGACGCTGAGCAGGTCGCCAACGAAGTGGCGGCGCGTCGCGCACACCCACGACGCAGGGCTGTGGAAGTGGTGGTAGTCGCCCGGGTCGAGGTACACTACGCAGTAGAAGAGGCGGTTGTTGCCGACGGGCTGGAACAGGAACTTGGCTGGGTCGTGCTGGTCCTCGAAGTGGCGCTTCGAGTCGGCGGCGTCGCCGACGTGCGCGCGGCTCTCCTCCGTGGACCCGCGCCCATTACCCATCATCTCGTCGAGCGTGTAGGGCACGCCGTTCATCTCGGCGAATTGGCCGTGCCGCGACATGTTCACGGCATCCTCGTCGTTCGTCTCGGCCTCGGGCTCGGGCGAGCCCGGGCGCGAACCGGGCAGGTGCGGCGCCTCGTGGTGGACCTGGTGCGGCACGGGCGGCGGCACGCGTGGCGCGCCCACAAGCTGGTCCAGACTGTACGAGTAGCCCTTTACCTTGTCGATGTTATCGCGGCGGTCCTGCAGCTGTCCGAACTGCAAAACACGACCGTCGGCGGGGCTAACGACAAGGCTCGGTGCAATCGGCCGGATGCCCGGCCGCAGGTTGCGGTAGAAAAACTCGCCAAGGTTCGCGTAGTGCCTGAGATCCTGGTCGGCGGCTTCGTCAAGCTTCACGTGGAACATCCAGCTGTAGAGGCCGAACCCGTACGGGCGCAGCCACACGGGCAGCGGCACGTTGTTAGCGAGGCCCCACATGCGCGACGCCGCGCGCAGGGGAATGAGCTCGTACGCAGCGACCTGCCAGCGCTTCGCCTGGCGCGGGTTCCCGTCCTTGTCCTTCGAAAACGCAAAGTAGTAGATGCTTGGCGTGAGGACGAGCGCTGCCGCCGTCAGCGTGTAGCGGTGCGCCTTCGCGAACTCATAGGCCTTCGAAACGATAATCATGGCAATGAACTGGTCTGCTTGCGGCGCCGGACTCTGGCGAACTTCGCGCGCAGCAAGGGCGGAGCAAGTCGACGCGGGCGGGCGGGCGTGCAGCTGCGGGAAGGGCCGCAGAAAAGACCGGTAAGGATGGGGCTCTGGGCAGACGCAATCCCAAAAAAGAGGGCCTTAGGGTTGTTCCTCGCCGGCGACTTTCTTTCTTGCATGTGATCGCGGCCTGCGTTTGCCGCTGCTGCCGCGGCAAGGGCGCGGCCGGCCCTGGCCGCAGGTTCTCGGCCGGGCGATGAGCGCGGTTTGGGCTGCCGCCGCGGCGGTCAGGGTTCGCCATTTCCGCCAACGCGTCGCAGTCAGTAGATCCGCCGCGCTCGGCCATGCTTGTGGGCATCACGGGGACGCAGGGCAGCGGGCGCAAGACGGCGAAGGCGTACCTCGAGGCGAAGCACATCGAGGCCGTCGAGTTCACGCCGGACGCGCTTGACGCGATCGTGAGCCGCTGGCAGACGGACTTTGTCACGCTCATCCCCGCGCGGCCCGGCGCCATCAGCAAGCGCCCCTGGTTCGTGCACCTGAACCTCGACGCGCCCGAGGACGTGCGCGCGGCCCGCGTCGGGCGTCTCGCGGCAGCAACCCACGCGGATTTCGAGGACCGCATTGCGAACGTGCGCAGCGCGCACATCAATCTCGTGAACAGCTTCACCACGCTCGCCGAGTTTCATGCCGCGCTCGACGGCCTCGACCTGCTCGCGGCCGAGCGCGTGCGCCCGAGCTGGGACCGCTACTTCATGACGATTGCGGACCTCGCCGCGCAGCGCTCGAACTGCATGAAGCGGCGCGTCGGCTGCGTGCTCGTGCGCGACCGGCGCATCGTGGCCACGGGCTACAACGGCACGCCGCGCGGGTTCACGAACTGCAGCGACGGCGGCTGCGCGCGCTGCAACTCGGGCTCGAAGGGCGGCTCGCTGCTCGCGACGTGCCTCTGCCTGCACGCCGAGGAGAACGCGCTGCTCGAGGCCGGCCGCGACCGCATCACGCGCGGCACCCTCTACTGCAATACGTGCCCATGCCTGACCTGCAGCATCAAGATTGTGCAGAGCGGCGTGTGCGAGGTTGTTTACTCACAGGACTACTCCATGGACACGGAGAGCGCGCGCGTGCTGCAGCTCGGCGGCGTGCACCTGCGGCAGTACCGCGTATAGCCCTCGCCGCTCGTGCGCGTGCGCATCGCGTGGTGTAGTATCGCGTGGGCGCGGAGACATTGTTCGGCGGCTGCGCGCAGAGGCTGGAGTGTAATGCGAACACATGTCGCTCAGAATTCTACTGGCTTCCACACGCTTGCATCCGCAAATTCGTACATATGGACCGTTTAAGGCAGGACGGGTCTGAAATGCGTAGTGGCCGGTAGACTCGCGTGCTGCGACGATGCACTGTAGGTGCCGCTAACCACACAAACGTAGAGTGATCGCGAACGTGCGGCACGACCGCCAGCATCTGCGCAGAGTCGTATGCGACGACGACCACGACCATGCAACGGCCAGCGCCGTCACTTTTCCTATGACGCTGAGCCAGGCGCGAAACCCGTCCCAGAACGTGCGTCGCCGATCCGCCCGCGTGAGCGAGCCGCTGCCGACGAATGCCTGCAGACACTGCCACCGCTCAGAGGACCGCATGCCGCGCAATTGGAACCCTTTCACGACGAGGTTCGGCACCGCCGCGTCCGCAGCCGCCTCGAAGTACTCGAATTCATGGCACTTCGTGTAGTCGTTATGATCTACAGCGCTTGCGGACTGGAACTCACTACAAAGGCGGTGGGCGTGGGCCGTATGTGCCGCAGTGGACTGCACTGCCCATCGCTAATCAAGGGTGTATCGAGTTACGGGCGCGAGCCTCGTACGCACCTCTAGCGTGCATACATAAATTAGCGTCCGCGGTGAGCAGCCGCATACGCGACTGTATATATAGATGTATGAGCCCGTAATTTATGCCGACAGTGAGCGGGAGCACGTATCGTGGAGTATCTTCATCCTGCGCCGAGCGAGAATTCGCCTATAACCTTGCCGCCGAGCCCTCAACGGCTTCTTATTTATTTATGGGATTTAATTTGACTGTCGTTGCGGAAGCAATGACGCCATGTGCAGCACGGCGCGCGCCCGACGAGTGCCAGCCAGCAGCGGCGTTCCAGGCCGCACGGATGCTCGCGCTACTTGTACAACCAATATCGAACTTAGGGCGACTGGCTAGACGACGAGGCCCTTTTCAGCCTCTGGCAGCCGCGGCTAAACGCGCGGCCTCGACGCGCCGCGCGCGCCGCCGCGGCTCTGCATATTCGCCGCTAGTGCCGCGCGTTTGACACGTCACGTGCATACGAGCTAGGGACGAGCTATCGGCGTGCAAGGATGGGCGGCCGCTCGCGCGCACTCAACGCAGCGAATTTCCGCAGAGCACCACTTATGCGGCTTCAGATCAGACCAGCGATTCGCAATTAAGGCGTCGGTGCAACCTGCCTCTTGTTTGGCTACGGCACGGCAGACTGCATTCTCTTCTTTTACGATCAAAGAATTCATCCACCGCGCGCGAATCATAATGCTTGAGGCTACCCACGTAAACACGCAGCATTGAGCAGCTGCTCCGCAGCGTTGCAGCATTCAGCAGCAGCGCCTCCGCGTGTACGCAGCATTGTGCTGTGACCCGACGCTGCTTTTAGCGGCACGATCTCCGTGTCGATCCTGCGCACAAATGTTGAGCCAAATTAACATAAATGTGCTCGATATGCAAAAATAGGGAACAGGAAAAAGGTTCGTGGACTTCCTGCTTCTTCGGTGGCCTTGTGCGGCGCGGCAGCATTTCTAAGGCCCAGGGCCTAAAAAAATAAATCTGTAAAAGCGGCTCTGTACACAAGACATCGGCCAACGCATTGCCGTCTCATTTCTAGCACCGAGCAGAGCGTGCGATGGCGCAGGGATGGCCGAGGGCCGGCCGCGGGGCCTGGCGGGCCAGGCCGAGATAGCCACCTGCTTACTCAGGGAAAAATGACCTTTCCGGCGCGCGAACTCAGTTTGCGACGGACTGAACGAGACGATGGACGACCGGACGTGGATCCAGCAGTTCCTAGGCTTCGAGGGGAACGAGTTTTTCTGCGAGGTCGATGAGGACTTCATCACTGACCGGTTCAACCTGACGGGCCTAACGACGGGCCCCGAGCGCATGCAGGACATCATCAATCTCATTACGGGCCCCGCCACAGACTATAGCGACCACGTCACAGAAGAGCAGAACGAGGAGGAGGACTCGCGAGAAGCGATCGCGCAGCGGTTTTACGGGCTCGTGCACGCGCGCTACATTCTGAGCACGCGCGGCATCCAGAAAATGCTGGCCAAGTTCTCGAACGCGGACTTCGGCCGCTGTCCGCGCGCGCTGTGCCGCCTGCAGCCCGTGCTGCCAATTGGCCTCCATGACCTGCCGGACATCAGCGAGGTCAAGCTGTACTGCCCGAAGTGCGAGGACATCTACCACCCGACGTCCATGCGCCAAGCCGCCCTTGACAGCGCCTACTTCGGCACGAGTTTCCCGGCCATGCTGTTCCAGGTCTACCCGAAGCATCTGCCAAGACGGTCGAACGAGCAGTTCACGCTGAAGGTGTTCGGCTTCAAGCTGCATGAGCATGCGCAGCTTGCGCGCTGGCAGCAGAAGCGAAGAGAGGAGATGGACCGCAAGTTGCGGTAGCAGCCCGTTTTGATGGAACAGTGCGCGTGGCCCGGCGGCTCCAGTGGCCCGGCGGCTCCAGTGGCCCGGCGGCTTCGGTGGCTTCGGCGGCTCCAGCGGCTTCGGCGGCTCCAGCGGTCGGCGCGCGCGGCGTTTTGGCATGTGCACCCGCGGCGGCGCAGCCTCTTATAAAGTAGCATACCGAAGATAATGTATTTAGCGCGGCGCGCCGCGGCTTTAAACACTAATATGTTTTTGATCAGAATTTGTGTTGCGGATCTTCTGTTTGGCCGGCGCCGCACCGTGCAGCACAGCACAGCACGCGCTGTTCACACAGAGGAAGCAGTCATGTGTAGATCACCTATGGTGTTTTACAGGTTTTATTGCTGCGGCTCGTCGACGAGCTCGCGCTGGAGGACGCGGCCGAAGTCGCGCAGCGCTGACTTCAGCTCGTCGAGCGAGACGCCCGCGAACGTGCCGCGGAAGTACATGGCGTACTTCTCCTTCTCGCCGACCTCGAGCTTCGGCTGCGGCGGGTCCGTTTCATACGGCGACATGAACCAGCGGCCGGGAATAATGAGCACCTTTTCCTCAAGCGCCTTCTCGAACAGAGCCATCTCGCACTTCGCCGGGTCGCGGTCGTGCGCGGCAAAGCCCTTGAACAGGCGCGCGTCGACCTTCAGCCAGTAGAACATGCCAGCCACGGGCGGGCAGAACTCGAACTTGCCCTGCGGGAAGTTCTCGTAGATGGCGTCGCAGGCCACGTCGCGCAGCGACGTGTACACAGCCTTCAGCTTGTTCAGCCACTGCAGGTAGCCCTCCTGGCCCCAGCGTCGTAGCGTGCCGTACACAATCGCCTGGCTGAATCCGGAGGGGCTCTGCATCGTTGTCTCGTACAGGCGCAAAAGGCGCTCGATGAACGCTTCCTGCGCGACGACCCAGCCGATGCGCGTGCCCGGCGCGAGCACCTTCGAGAAGCTGTCGAGCCGCAGCACGCGGCCGTCGACATCGAAGTTCAGGAACGACGGCACGAAAGACGCGATCATCTCGTCCGAGCTCGCGGCGCTGCCGTCCGCGTGCTTCTCGTGCGAGTATGTCGGGAATTGCAGGTAGTAGTACGGCTCGTCCTCGATGATGAGGAAGTCGTACTTCTGGGCAATCTCGTACACGGCCTTGCGGCGCTCAGCGCTCAGCGACGAGCCCGTCGGGTTCTGGCCCGTCGGGACCGTGTACAGCAGCTTCGGGCGCGGGCCAACCCACTTCGAGAGCTGCTCGTCGAGGGCCTCGGGCTTGATGCCCTCGAGGTCCATCTCGACGCCCACGGGCGTCACGCCGTTCGCGTGGGCCGTCTCAAGCGCCGACGAAAACGCAAACTCCTCCACAAGGATCGAGTCGCCACGGTTCGTAAACGTGCGCAGCATTGAGTCCCAGCTGAAGCTGTTGCCGCAGGTCAGAATAATGTCCCAGCCCTCGTAGGGAATCTTGTGGATGCGCTCGGAGTGCTCCTTGATGAACTCGCGCAGGCGCGCCTCGCCGTTACTCTGCCCGTACTGCAGTGCCGTGCGCAGCTCGATGTCGTCCGTCGCGTCCTTGCCAATGGCGCGCGTCACGAGAGTCTCGTTCGTCTCCTTGCCCTCGAAGCTCGGCAGGAACACGCCGTCCGCGTACGGCGCGGACGGGCTCGTCGCTCGCAGGTCGTCGAACGGGAACAGCTCCGGCAGGGGCAGGCCGCCGCCAAGGCTGCGCATGCCCGGAATGCTCCGGTACTTGAACGCGCCCTTCAGCGGCGACTCCTGGCGGCTCTTGGCCTCCTCACTCAAGAAATGCGACAGATCCCTCACCATCTTTATTTCGCGCGAAAAGCTTAGTGCCGTGAGGACTAAATGGCCTTCGCCGATGTGACTAAGCGGCCCTGGCCCCAGATCGAGATAATGACGCACGCAGACGCGCGAATGATGAGCGCACTTATGTGATCGCGGAGGTGAGGGGTGGTGTGGGTGTGGGTGCTGTCACTGATATTCAGCGACCCTCGTTCTGCAATGCATCTTAGTGCAGGCGCGACATGTTGAAATACATTGGTTCTGCTTGCGTCGTCCGCAAGAACACTGCGCCTAGCTACGGCTCTTTCGTTTACGCCGTGAGCGGCGGACGTCCTTAACTACGGCGAGCCATTTGTGGGAGGCAAGCAAAACGGCTGGCTCAATGATGCGTTTTCGGGGCCTTCTAGGCCTTGTGGGCCGCCGGCTCGAGCCGTTACACAACCGCAGTGTGCGATGCAGGTCCCTGCGCACTGCCGTCCTACGTAATCTAGATCCAGATCGATCATAAACGCTAACATGAGCGCCCCAAAATGTCCACAAAACGTCCACGAAATGATCACGAAATGATCACAAAATGATCATAAAATAATCGCCTAGAATAACTTATCTATGTCTTTGTTATCTGCGTTATTTTTCTGCTTTCCGATTTTTACTTCGGAATGGCCGTGCTCTAAAGCCAGAGCTAGCGTTAGAGCTAGAGCTAGGGCTGGAGCCAGATCTAAATCGTAAATACTACATAGGTAGCTCGCACGGACCGCGTGCAGATCGGCCTCAGATTAGACCTCCGCAGGTGCGCCTTCGAATTATGTCGGGTCGCGTAGGCCGCTGCTCGCAGTTACTCCACGATGGCGGCCGCAGCGGCCGCGGCCGTGAAGCCGAGCTCGAGGTCGGCAATAATGTCATCGACGTGCTCAATGCCGATGGACAGGCGCACGGTGCCGGGCGCCACACCCGAGGCGCGCAGCTCGCTCTCCGTGAGTTGCGAGTGCGTTGTTGACGCGGGGTGGATGGCCAGCGACTTCGCGTCGCCAATGTTCGCCACAATCGGCAGCAGCTTCAGGCCTGAGATGAACGCCTTGCCCGCGGCATGGCCGCCCTCGATGTTGAATGACACAAGCCCACCCGCGCCGCGCGGCGCGTACTTTTTGTGCAGCTTGTAGTACGGCGACGACGGCAGGCCCGCGTAGATGACCTCCGAGACCTGAGGGTGCTTGTCGAGGTACTGCGCGACGCGCAGCGCGTTGTCGACGTGGCGGTCAATGCGCAGCGACAGCGTCTCGATGCCCTGCTCGAGCAGGAACGAGTTGATCGGCGAGATCGCGAAGCCGAGGTCGCGCAGACCGATCGCGCGCGCGCGCAGGATGTACGACACATTCACGCCGAACGGCCCGCCCGCGCCGAGGTCGCGCCCAAACACAAGCCCGTGGTAGCTCGCCTCGGGCTCGTTGTAGTACGGGAAGCGTGCAGGGTCCTTCGTGTAGTCGAACTTGCCCGCGTCGACAATGATGCCAGCAATGGCGTTGCCGTGGCCGCCGAGGTACTTCGTGCCAGAGTGTACGACGATGTCCGCGCCCCACTCGATTGGCCGCGTCAGGTACGGCGTGGCCACAGTGTTGTCGAGAATGAGCGGCACGCCGACGTCGTGCGCGGCGGCGGCGATCGGCTCAATGTCGAAGATGTCGCCCTTCGGATTCGGGATCGTTTCGCCGTAGAACGCAACCGTCTTCTCGTCGGCAAGCTGCTTCCACTGCGCGGGGTCGTTTGGGTTACTCACGAAGCGCGCCTCGACGCCGAGGCGACCAAGACTGTTCTTGAGCAGGGCAATTGTGCCGCCGTACAGCGACGACGACACAATGATGTTTGAGCCGACGCCGCCCAGGTTCAGCACGGCCAGCGTCGACGCGGCCTGGCCGGACGACACAAGCAGCGCGCCAACGCCGCCCTCGAGCGCGGTGATGCGCTTCTCGACGGCATCGTGCGTCGGGTTCGTGAGTCGGCTATAGATAGGCCCGACCTCCTTTAGCGCGAACCGCGCTGCGGCCTGGTCCGCGTCGGCGAACGCATAGCTGCTCGTCAGGTACACGGGCAGCGTCGTCGCGCCCGTCTCGGGATCGTTGTTCCAGCCCGAATGGATCTGCTTCGTCTCAAACCGCCAGTCGGCCTCGTTCGGCTGTGCTTCGCTCATGCTGCTGCTGCCAATGCGGTATGTTTGTGCCCTTGTCGGGCGCAGGGCCGCCGGCCTTTATGAGCGGCCCGTCCCGGCAAGGTAAGGTTATCGCACGACATAAGCGGATGAGGCAAGAACAGCTGAGCTCGCACCATCGTCGTGCTGGCGATTAGATCCCCAGCGCCGACGCACGCGCGCCCAGACTGCGTAGCACGGACCCAAAAGTCCCAAATAAAGTCCTAATTTTTGTTCACAACTTGCGGCGGACGCTTGGTCGCGGTCTAGCCACGCACGCCACGCGCGCCACGCATGTACGATACCTGCATGCGGGGGACCCTGCGTCCTAGATACGCATACGGTGCGCCCAGGGTACGGACGCTGGCCGGACGCGTTCAACAGCCGCTAAATAGTAGCCGCTATGCGTGCGCTTGAAGCTGGCCTACACTAGTACGAGGTTTGAACCATGAGGTTTGAACCATGTAGGCCGGTGGACAGAAGGAGCAGTGGAGTGTATGCAAGGTTAGGCGTCTGTTCTGTTTGCCGCGCACAGAGGCGTAAATCTACATTTGACATGCGAAAGAAATTAGCTATGTAAGAAACAAGCGGGCGTTGCAGGACAGAAGATGCAGAGAAGAAAAGGGAAGAAAAAAAAGGAGGTTTGGGCAACCTTATATTTCCATATGCATGACTTCGTCCCCGGCATGGTCCGGCTCGAGACGCTCGGGGGTGTCTACGGTCTGTTCCTCCTCCTCGTCCTCAAAGTCCACGTCGAAAAAGTCATCGTCCGAGCCGACGACGGTCTCGTACAGTTTTCGTGCCTGCGACACAATGCCGTCGTATGAGATCTCGCCGGGCGTGAACATCGTCGAGAGCAGGTTTTTGCTGCCCTCCAGCACGGGCCGCGGCGTCACGTTCTCGAAAGTGCGGCCCTGGCTCGTCGGCGTTGTGTATGCTAGCTTGAACAGATACTGCAGCCGCTGCTTCGGCACAAAGTTCTGCATGGACTCGCCGAGCCGCACCGACGAGACCACGGGCACGCCGTTCGGCGTGTAGGCAATGTCCTTCCTCTTCAGCGACCCAAACACAAAGTCCGTCTGCGACTCGCGCAGAATCGAGGCCTCGAGCCGCTCGAGCGCGTTGTTCAGGTCGTCGCGCGCGCGCCGGCTGTCGGGGTTATGCGTGCTCAGGTACCAGCAGCTGAAGCCTTCTGGCACGATGCCCGAGCCGGGCCCGTACACAATCGTCTGCACGGCAAACTCATTGTTTGTGCTAAGTGTGCCCGGCGGGAACACGACCGTCGCAGCCGACTCGCCCTCCGTGAACCACTCGCGGCACTCGTTCGTGACGACGGCCGTCATGCGCGACGTGATGCTCACGCGCTCGCCATCGGACGTAGGCCGCGGTGCGTCAATGTTGTAAAGCGGGCGCAAGGGCGACGGCTGCGTCGGCGACAGGAACGCCTTCTCGGCCACTTGCACACGGCTGCCGTCGCTGAGCGTGGCAATGTTTGACTTCTCGTCCCAGCCCACAAGCTTCACACCGAGCTTGTATGTGGCACCGGCCACGGCTGCGGACCGACAGAAGCCCTGCGCCAACTCACCAGAGCTGCCATACATGCTGTACATGACCGGGAAGTGGCCATACACGTCGAGCGACAGCAGGTACCGGCGGATGCGCGGCAGCGCCGACGCGGCTGACACCTCAATGCTGTCGCAGAGGCCAATCGCGATAACGAGTTCCACGATCTGCGGCTTCTCGAGCCCGAACTCGGCCTCCAAAAACTTGCTGATGGAGACCTGCGACAGCACCTTCACGGCTTGCTCGTCGACCTGCCACTCGATCACAAACTTCATGAACTTCATGAGCTTGCGCTTCGTGCGCGGCGTCAGAGACTGGTCCGTGAAGATGGCCTGCTTGTTGCCGCTGACCTTCTCGAAGCTGTCGGACTCGTACGTGTGAAACTGCGTGAGCGCCTTGAACTCGAGGTACTTCGCGACGCGCGACTTGATGAGCAGCTCGAGCATGTCGCTGCGCACAAACATGATGTGCGGCGAGAGGTCGAACAGAAAGCGCTTCGCACGCGTCGACTGCGTCGCGGCGGCCGACTCGTAAAACTGCGCGTTCATGCCGGTCGGTTCGGGGCCATTCGCGACGGTCTCAATCCACGGCGCGAGGTCCTTACTCGATAGGCACACGTTCGCATCGCCGTACACGTTGTTCGCGTCGATGTGCAGAACGTTCGTGCCCTGCCACGCGAGCGCGGCCGCGAGAATGGACTCGGCCAAACCGGTGCCGCAGATAAGCACGTCGCACTTGTCTGGGACCGTTTCGAGGGCCGGGCGATCCACGCCGGCAAGTGGCGGCACAACAGAGCCACGGCGCGAAGCTTCACGGGCCGAATACGATGACATTGACAATCTCTTACTATGTGGAACACGTCCGGTGTGCGTTTTGTGCACGTCTGCGTTTTTTCAGCACCACGAGAACAAGATTTCGGGTCAGTGGAGAGACACCAGACAAAATCTGCACCTGCAGTAGAGGTGTAGGCGAGGGTGCTGACTCACGGCCTCGCGCCGGCTCCCACCCCACGTTCACGGCCTGGGGATCACCAAATCGCCGAGTCGCCTGCTGACAAAAACGCCACTTTTGGCTGTGTGCTTTGCCGGATCATGCTAGATAAGCTGACCCGTGTGACGCTTAGTCGCAGATGGGACGTAAGCTGGGCAGTGGTTTGCCTCATCAGACGCAACGCGCAACTCCCAGCCCCGGACCCGTGCCGCGACGCCCTGCCGCGCACGCCTTTCGCCTACTGTGCGCGCGTGCCTCGCCGTGCCGGGTAGCCGTACCGCGTGCCGCAGACGCGCCACGAGGGCGCGCGTGACCGTTCGGCCCCACGGGCCCTGCATGTACCCGTATGGGGTAGCGTCCAGGAAGAGGGTCCGGAAAGGGTCCGTTTCGGGATAGCGCGCGACGGATGCGCGGGGCCCGCGGTGAAATTTTTTTTTTTGCACGGCTCCGCTCGAGATAGGTACGACGAGCGCTCAGGCGTGATCACCCGGAGCTCCGATCACCAGAATCGATCTTTCTGCGGTACCGTATACACGGTCGGCCCGGCTGCGTCCGCGCGGCACGTTTATAAACCCGTAATTGATTTTTAAACTCGGAGCACTGCTTCTTCACCCTAACAATTCGATTCCGTGCGGAATCGTGTCCTGCCCTTCAGCGTGAGCGCCTCCGCGATGCGCCCTCACCCTAAGTTACTCAGCACCAAGGGCTTAGGGGTGTCATCGCGATGACTAGCAGCGCTGACCTGGCACGAGTGAAAATTTCCGCCTTCCCAACGCGCACGTGACGGACTCGACCCGCCGCGGGCTACCCAGCTTCTCATCTCAACTGCACTTAGGCATAGTAAAGAGCTCAGGTCAGTAACCATAAACTCAAATGCCGACTCGTTTCTCTAAGACCCGCAAGCACCGCGGCCACGTCTCTTCGGGACACGGTCGTGTCGGCAAGCACCGGAAGAATCCCGGTGGACGTGGTATGGCTGGTGGCCAGCACCACCACCGCACGAACCTCGATAAGTACCACCCTGGTTACTTCGGTAAGCTCGGTTTCCGCCAGTTCCATCTGCTGCGCAACCGTGAGTGGTGCCCTACCGTGAATGTCGACAGGCTGTGGAGCCTCATTCCCGATGAGGAGCGCGAGAAGCACCTGCAGAGCGCCTCTGCGTCGGCCGCCCCGATCATCGATACCCTTGCTGCCGGATACGGCAAGGTCCTTGGCTCTGGTGGACTTCCCAACGTCCCCGTCATTGTGCGCGCCCGTTTCGTTAGCAAGAAGGCCGAGGAGAGGATCAAGGCCGTTGGCGGTGTGGTCGAGCTCATCGCTTAAGCCCGTCTATCTATATATATTAATGTACAATGGAAGCAAACTGTTCAAGAAGAGAAAGGAAAGGGTATCGCGCAAGTTCGTGCGCTGACTTAGTTCCGTTATTAGCCGCGATATATGTACCGTGACGGGTGTAAGCCGGGAGCTAGAACAATCGCGGCGAACTGCTATTGCGAGTGCTAACGCCTCGATTCTAGGTGTCGCCTTAATGCTTTCGCATTGAACAATCTGGAGTGCTTTCCAAAATCCGCATCGGTAGCGCCCACTACCTTAAGTGGCTGCATATGGATCGTCCTCCATTCAGGTGTGCAATGGCATGCTTCCATACGGCATGGAGCCATTGAATCGTCATCATAAGTAAAAAAACTACAAAATAATTGAGCCGGTTTTCAAGACGACAGCACCTCGTCCGACGTTACCTCCCCGCTTTGCGCAACCGCATGCCGGTGGTAGCTGCCGGACCAAATGTCGTCGACGGTGACGCGTCCACCAAGGCCCGCGTTCGCCTCTTGCTGGTCCGTAACGCTGAACTGCGACCCGTTGCTGTTCACCTCTACGTCCCACGTGCGATTGAAATTGATCTGCTTGTTTGATTCAAGCAGGGCGAGCGGGTAATGGTGCGTGCGTGTGTAGAACGTGTTTGTGCCGTTCGTGCCGAGCCAGTCTGCGCGGGCCGAGCCCTCTCCAAATTGGTCGATCGTCTGCGTGCCGTTGCTCGTGTTATTCACCTGGTTCCACATGTGCGTGAACTGCGTCCATGTTGCCGTGCCTGCGACACTCGTGTTCGTCGCCGTGTCCACGAACGTAAGGTCTGCTGACGTCCAGACGTGGTGTGAGTACTCGGCAGTCGTGTTTCCGGACTGCGCGTCGTAGGTAGGCGTGCCTGAGCCGTTGTAGCTGTGCTGGAAGTTCTGGCCGGAGCCGTAGATGCCGGGCTTCTCCCAGGTGAGGAGTGCCGCATTGATGATCCAATTGCTCTGGATCGCTTCGGTAGCATTGTAGCCATTGCCAATGGCCACAGTGAGCTCTGCACCGTGGTCCCACAGCGTGGGCAGGAAGGGCGTGACGTCCACTTGGTAGCTCGGCACGTCGCTGGCGCGAATGCCCAGCAGCGGTGACCACAGTCCCGGGTCAATGCCACCCGTATACACGACGGCAAACGGGTCTGTGGCGCCGGCGAGTTGCCCGTCGATGTAGACCTCGACCATGCGCGTCGGGCCACCTTGCTGCAGCGTGTTCGCGTACCAGAACTCCTCGTCGCTGTTGCCGCTGGCAAACACGTTCATGACGGCGCGCGTCGTGTTGCGGGATACCTGCAGAATGGAGCCGTTCACGGGAGATGCCGCTGCGAATGCGTCGTAAGGGACCACGGCTTGAGCATTTGTGGGCGGGCTTGTGTAGAACCACATATCGTCACTTACTGTGTGCAGGTCTGGTGCCCGATAGAACTTCAGCGTCAGCTCCGCGTAGTACGGACCGTTAATGCCCGAGGCGATATTGTTGTCGAGATCGAACTGCAGCTGGCCGGGCTGGTTGAACAGGTTCACAAACGTGCTCAGGTCCTTGCTCTGCACGGATGTGATGTTCCGCCCAACCGGCTCGGGCGTGCTTGGCCGCCACACCTCGACGCCGTTCATGATGAGGTGCATAAGGCGGTCGTACTGGTACCCGTAGCTGGCGAGATCGAGCTCGACGGTGACGTGCGTGAAGTCTGGGCAGCTTGCCGGCGGCTCGTAGTTCACATTCACGGGACGTCCGTACGATTGCACAAACTCCTGGTCGAGAACTACGATGGACGCGCACGGCGAGCCGTAGTCGGGCAACGGCAGCGTGGCCTCATACACAGATGTGGCGTTCGCGACATGGCTCGAAGGCGGCTGCTGAGCTAGCGTTTGGCTGAGCAAGGCTAGCGAGCAGACTGTGGAAGCCGCGTTGAAGAAATGGCTTTGATGCGGCATTTATTCAAACAAGGGTCTTAAAAGAAGGGACTTCAAGAAGGACTCAAACGAAAGGACTCAAACGAAAAGTTTCAAAAGAGGGGAGCTCAAAAGAGGGGACTCAAGAGGTGCGGTGCAAAAGAATGAGGCTCGGACAGAGCTAACGAAGGTAAAGCGCGAGAAGTTCGGGTAAGTGATTGAGGAGTGGCTCGCAAGGGCGCCCAGGATGCCTGTCTATATATGCGGTGCACGCCAGTCTACACTGAGCAGACGACGTTTAGCGCCGTTCGCGTGGCATGCAGTATGATGCACTTAAGCCGAGATAAGGCGCATTGGGGAATGCGCTGATTACACCGCCGCTGATGCGACTCGGCCAGTGAAGGCCAGGGAAATTACCGGTCTGCGTGCGGAGGCCCGCAGGGCGAGGGTTCTTACTCTAAATGACGCACAAGCGAGGCCAGAACGCGTCGCGACGCATCACTTTGATCAGCCCCGATGCCGCTCCGCTGCGTGCCGGTGGGGGCTAATTTCCCGTCGCGGCGGCAAGAGATAAGAATCGATGCACGGCATCGACGCGCAGCATTCGGGTTAAGTCAACAAGAGAGGAAAACGAGCGCTAACATATAAGTCGTAAACATAAAAGAAGGAAGTCCCGGCCATCACAGGCCGCGGCGGAGCCAGGCATGGCGGATCTCGCGGTTTTTCTGGAGCGTGGCCGGGCTGAGATCGGCGCTGAACCACTGGCGCGCCGGAGAAAGGTCAGCGATCGGGCGATCGACGCCGAGCTCTGTGCTCGATTCGAGGTGCACGACAGAGCCGTTGCGCGAGAGCGCGTGCAGGTGCACGGTGCTGGGCGCGCCGGCGTCCGTGGCCTGCCACGGGTCCAGCACGTTCACAATGACCTCGGAGCCGTTGTATTTGCCCTTTGCGTCGAAGTCGTACCACGAGCCGTTGTAGGTGACGCTGCGCTTGCGCGCGTCGCGCGGCGGCAGGTGCGCCACCGTGTTCACATCGCTCGTGCTAAGCGAGTGCACGACGGCAATCGAGTGCTCGTCGAGCGCGAGCACGAGATCGTAGTTGCGGCTCATGCTGTACGTGGACTCGTGGTACGTGAGCGCCGAGCTCGCCTCCGTCGAGTGCGAGACGACGAGCTCACCGTGGATGACGGCATCGGTGTTCTGCTCCTGCAGCCACTCCACGCGCACGGGCGCGGCATCGTCGAACGCAAGGTCGGCCGTCACGTTGACCTTGCTCGTGAAGGTCGTGATCTCCGTGCCCGGGACAAGCACACTAGCCGAGTGGTTTTTGGACAGGGCTGGGTAGCGCACGCCCGAGCCGACGGAGCCCGCGTCCTCCCAGGTCAGGAGCGCGGCGCTGACGATCCACTCGTGCGTGACGGCAGCGTGGTGTGTGTCCTTCACCACAAAGGAAATGCTGGCGTCGGCAGCCCACAGGTCCGGCAGGAATGGCGTGATGTCGATCTGGTAGCTCGGCACGTCATAGGCCTTTACGCCAACAAACGGCGACCACAGGGCCGGCTGGAACCCGCCCGTGTAGATCTGCTGGAACGGAGCGATGACGCCGGCCACGTCGCCGTTTATTTCGACGACGATGTGGCGCACGGGGCCTGTTTTATCGTCGGCCACGTCGAGCGAGCTCTCGGCGTACCAGAACTCGTCGTTTCCGTTCCCACTGGCGAACAGCTGCAGCAGGGCGCGCGTTGTGTTGCGCGCGACCTGCGGTAGTTGCGTCTGCACGGCGCCCGTCGTGACCTGCGACGTCAGGACGGGCTGCACGCGCCCGGGCGGGCGCCGTTCGTGTTCGTACCACTCTGCCGTATCATTCGGCGCACCATTCGGTGCGCGAAGCCCCGACGACGCGCCGCTGCGGGGCACGTCGAAGTAGGCGGCGCTGAGGGTCACGTTGAAGGTGCCGTTTAGCCGCTCCGTGACAAGGTTGTTCAGCTCGAGCGCCAGCTCGCCATCGGCACGGAATAACGCCGCATAGGGCGAGAGGTCCTTTGTGTAAGACGAGAACGAGCGCTTGCCGCGCGGCTCGGACGTGGATGGCCGCCACACCTCGACGCCGCCAAGCGACAGGTGCGCGAGGCGGTCGTACTGGATGCCGAACGTCTCAACCTCAAGCGTCAGTTCTACATGCGAGAACGGCTGCGAGGGAGCGCGGTACGGCACGGCGTGCGGGCGGCCCCACGACGCGGAGAAGTCGTGCTGCAGGAGCACGGCTGCGGCGACGGGCTCACCGAAGTCCGGCGCGGGGACGTCGATTTCGTAGTTGATGAACGGGCGCTGCTCATGGCCCACTACCGAGCCCGTGTGCGCCGGCGCGGTCGGCGCCGGCGCAGCGTCGGGCCCGAGGCGCGCGAGTCCGCTGAGCAGGAGCTGCAGCACAGCTCCCGCGAGGTTCATGGTGCGAGTGCAGCTCGTGCACAGCCAATGAGTCCGCTACTAAGTGGAGAGCCGGTGCGCAGGAACCGGGGCGGCAGAATTCGGCACTAGAACGTCGCTAGGGGCGGCCGCCTGCTGAGGTGAGTGCTCCTGCGCAGGCCAGGGTCGAGGGCGATCGCGCAATTAGCACGCATAACCCACGCCCCGATTTTTCACGGGTGCGGTATCAGCCTGTCGCCGTCTATGTTTAGGGTTTGCTCGCAGCGGTCCTGGCCCGCGCTGCGCGCGCTGCGCACGCGCCTTAAGCAATGCCGTGTGAGTATGTATGCCGGCGTAGACAAGGATGCGCCCTTGCAAATGCGCGGTATAGTCCGGCAGTCACATGTACCCCGTATTAAGATTCCGAGGCTTACTGTCGGAGGTACGAGCAACGTGACCACGGACTTGGGTCAGGCATTGGCCGTATCCCGGCAGCTAGACCTCGGTTACGGTAGGGTCTAGGAACATCATTCCAGAGAGCTCAGAGATTCAAGGGGTAGATCTGAGAGAGGAATCAAGTTACATAAGAATATTGTGGAATAGGGATTATATAGCAATTTGAGATCACGTGGGGACGTTCGTTCCAACACTCCCTTGTTGAGTATCGAAGTTCGGCAGTTGTACCAGTTCTCGTACAGCAGCTTTGAACGCAGGTTCACTCAATGGCTTGGTGAGGACGTCTGCGGGATTCCTTTTCCCTTCGCAGTGCATCACTCGGATATTAGCGAATGACATAAGATCATGTATCTTGTCGAGATGCACGCCCATGCGACGACTAGTTCGGTTGATCTTTTCGCTATTCATCACATTGTAGGATGATTGAGAGTCAGTGTATAGCACACACTCGTCATCTTCACTCACTTCTCCCACAAGGATAAGCAGTTTTCGTATGCCTTCACCATACTCTAAAGCATTGATCAAGCATCTCAGTTCCGCTTCGTGAATGCTCACACATGCTCGACGCTCTCGACGCGACGACCAATACAACAGGCTGTTGCCATAGTACCAGAGATAACCTCCATGTGGATGACGAACGTGTTCTCCGCTAAAAGTAGCATCAGAGTATCCTATCAGTTTAGGATTCTTCTGCTTGGTGAAGGTAATCTGTGCCTCTTTTGAACTGTCAAGATATGCTAACAGCCTCATTAGCATTCGCCAGTGAAGTTTATTCGGCTTCTTGAGATAAGTGCTGAGTTGAGACGCAGCAAAGGCAATATCCGGTCTACACTTGGACACGAGATAATTCAGACTACCAACAGCCGATCTGAACCGTACAGTTTCCCAGTCTGACAACGGTCTAGATTCTTTTTCAAGATCTTCATCCTTTGGCAGCAGACCATCTTCAATCTTAGAAATTTGAACCGCCTTTTGAGCTTCAGATGGTAGGATGGGTGGTATTTTCTTGAAATCATGTTTCGAGAACAATTCTCGGTAGTCCTCCAGTAATTTGACTACGTTCTTGCGTGCATCCAAGGTCAGACCTGCTGCCGTCCTTTCTATATGCAACGAAAGGTAAGACTCAGGAAATCCAGAGCTGGTTATCTCTAGAGCCTTCTCAATCTCGGTTCTCACCCGGATAGTCTCCCTTTTCGTTTGTGAAACGATGAGTATATCATCAACATAGACCACAATGTAAGTCTTTGTTTCACGGCATATAAATAGACCTTGAAAGTCAGATACTTTCGTGAACTTCAACGGTTCTAGTATCTTAGACAGCTTAGAGCTCCACTGTCTCGGTGCCTGCTTCAGTCCGTAAAGTGACTTCTTCAGATGATAAACTCGGTTTGTTCCATCCTGATAACCTTCAGGTTGTCGCATGTAAATATCATGCTCCAGATCACCATAAAGGAATGCTGATTTAACGTCGAGTTGTTCGACGTGCCATGCATTTTGCGCAGCAAGTTTCAGCATCAAGAACAAGATGTCAGTTGAGACGACATCTGCATATGTCTCATCATATTCTAGACCAAATAGTTGAGTAAACCCTTGCACAACCAAACGGGCTTTATACTTCAACGGAGTGCCTGTATCTGATAACTTCCGTTTCAGAACCCAGCGACAGCCATGTATGCGTACCCCCTTCGGTCTGTCTACTAGTTCGAGCACTTCTCTCCTCTTGATAATTTCCATTTCAACATCGCAAGCCTGTTTCCATAGAACTGCATCAGATAAATGCATTGCTTCCCTGTAGGAATTGGGATCTCGACCAACTGGAGTTTGGAGATCCATCATTGCAATTGCAGCGAGAGTTTCTTGGTCTAATAATTCCTCATGAGTGCCACACAATATGACATTCCTATCATCCTCCTCCTCCCTTGATCTACCGGTTACACCAACAACGGTAGATGAAAGTGATCCATTGAATTCAATTGAGGGGTGCGAAAGAGCGGGCATTACATCCGTTATCGCGCTAACTGTGGTAGCCATACCATCAGCAGCTGTGTCCGCATCAGCTACGGCCGCAGAGATTCGTTCATCTTCTGCGTCGGGCAGGAGACGGTCAGGAGTCAGGGATTGTGTTGCTTGTTCCGCGAGTCGGCTTTGAAGTTGTCGAAACGCGTAACGCCATGTTCGTTTAACGAAATCCAACTGGGTTTTGTCTTTCATCGGATCGAAATGTGTTACCAGCATAGACAGAAGTCTATTGAGGCAATACATATCCCTCTGAAAGGGCTGAAAATGCTGTTCAGCTTCGTCAGAAAAATTTCCAGTGGAAGGAATATAACACGCAAAGGTAGAGCCAATGGAAACCACTCCACACCATATGACTTCAATACCTCGTTTGGGGCGTGTGTTCTTAGGGAACGTAGTACCACGTCGATTAACGAGATACCCGTTTGATCCAAAGAAGCGTAGTTGTTTGCTTAGCGTTTGGATCCGACGCCTTAGTAGTGCGTCAGTGTCGCGCAATATGAATAAATCATAATACGGGCTGACACTTTCACGCTTGTCCTCGTGCTTTCGGGGCAGGAGATTTTGCGTGAAGACGGCATGCTGAAACGCATGTCGCCACATAGACTGGGGAAGTTGGCTCTCTTCAAGTAGAGCTCTTCCACTTTCCTTCACAGTGCGCATCTCTCTTTCGATTCGACCATTCAGCTCGGGAGTAGCTGTAGGAGTAAGGTCGAAGGCAATAACATGTTCTTGAAGATAAATACGAAGATCCATCTTGTTGAACTCTGAACCTTGGTCGGAGAAGAATCTCTCGACTCGGTGATTGGGAAACATGGAGTCCAGAAACCTAAGTAATTCGATGATCTTCTTCACAGCTTCTGATTTGTAGAGTAGCGGAAAGAACCAGAGATATTTCGTATAGTCGTCTTTGATCAACAAGAAGTGCTGATAACCGGCCATACTAGGTGTAAGAGAGTCATCATCTTGGGTTTTGCCAGAGAGATCCGCATGTAATACCTGAAGGGGACGGGAAGCCAAAGGAGTTTGCCGAGGCAGTTTCCGTTTAGCAACAATACGATGCGGTGCACACGACACACAGTCATGAATTGTGAAGGAGCCTTTGCTAGGGATGCCATTTAACCGTAAGAATTCTCGAATTCTTTCTTGACTCGCATGACCCAACTTTGAGTGCCAGTAAGTTAGTGATCCCGGTGTGGTCAACGCACTGATTTGAGGGTCAGGCAGGGACTTGGCGATGTTGTAATTCCAAGTTTGAACACGCACCGAATTGACTGCTTTGGGCCCAATATAGTAAAAGATCGAGTCAGAGGACGGTTTACTAGTCCTAGTCGAAACCTGATAAGTGAGAACAGGATTTGTCTGCGTACGAACAAGATAACCTTGATCGTCAGACTGAATCATCAGACGCAATGCCTGTAAGGCAGACGCGGCAAACACTCTTGTCTTTATCGTTGGCACACAGAGAATTCTGACAATGACAGTCAGACTACCTTCACCCGGGTTAACAGAAGGAAATGTGAAGGTGGCATAGCCACTGTGTGTTGGGCGGATTTGTTGTCCTGACACTGTGTAACAGGAGATTCCAACGAGACGTTGAGAATGTTGAAGATCTGATAGGGTTGACGTACATGAAATTGCAGCACCCGAATCGATCAGCCAGTCAGATGATTCGTTATGTCCAACAGCCGTGACGGCGTTGATAGTTGGCACTCCCGAGTGTAGTCACGAATAGGGTTTCAGTTGCGTATCCGAAGAATCATTTTCCTTCGGATGCGAAGGCCATGTCTTCTGCCCCTTCCCTCCCTTGGTCCCAGACGCACCCTGGGAGGGAGTCTCCGTGGAAGAAGGCTTGTGATCCTTGTTAGGGGAGTGGCCCTTGCCATTACGGCCTTTGCCGTTCCTCCCTTGATTTGAAGGATTCAGAGAACCCGAGGGTCTCGGTGTGGTTGATCCAGTCGAGACAGGGTTGCGAAGCTGAAGTTGGCCAGCAAACCAATGAATCACTTCGGAGAGCTTGCTAAAGCTTTCGACAACCACAAGAAAGTCATTCACCAATGACTTCGTGTCAAACAACTGGCTGGTAGAAGCCCAGATGTTCCAAGCGACATTCTGAACCGAAAACGAGGAGTCTTCAACCTCCGGTAGGTGAGAAGCGACCCAGATCTCAACGCGATTCAAGTAGGCGGCATTGGTTTCAGTTCGAGTACGCAAGGGAAACTGAAATTGAGCAGGTCCTTCGGTCAGATACGGATTCGGAGTCAGCTTTTGGAGCAAGACAAGGGCCTGATGAGTAGTCCCTGGCCATTCCAGGTTCAACACCAGGTCCTCCGGAATCCGTGACGCAATGAGTGATGCACACTTCATCGAAATGGCACGCTGTTGCACATCCTCATAATCAATTGGGAACATCAACCATTTATGCTCGCTATGAGCAAGGAAGTTTCGGACACCAAATTGGTATCGGTGGATATCTTCGACCTTTACAGGCGCATTCAGTCGATTGATTCCATGCTTGACTTGATCCACAATGGCATCAGACGAAGGATCGTATCCACCTGTCAGTGGTAGACCCGGAGAAGATCCATCGTCAGAGCCGTGGTCAGGGTAAGCGGGAGTAGGGTTGATGGGCAGCTGCTGGTTCGATCCAGCAGAAGAAGAGTTCTTCTTGGGAGCCATAGGGAAGAGGTAGGTTGTGAGATGAGACTTAAGATCAGTGATGGTGTTTTCAGGTACCGATCTTTGCTGTGAATTTGACAGCGTATTTATACCTTTCCGGACTCTGAAGACCGTGACGCCCCATGCACTAAAAATAGCGCAAACTTTGGTTTTTCAAATTGGTGCCCGCCAGGGACTTCTTCCTATTCGGGTAATCCTCTGGTCTTGGCGTATGCATTGAGATTAAGAGGCGAGTGGGCCTTGCTGATAAGCTCGTATTGCAATACGTGGGCGAACTGCATGTGATGATCTCTACCTGGGCCGAAGTTCGGCTAAAATCAAATCACAAGTGTAGACGCTCAGACAAATGCCCCCTTGTGCATTCCTACTCTGTCTGGCGATGCAACACAGCAGTTAGTTCCGGCGACGATTGTTTTAGAGGTTTGGGGACCATAGATGTTCCTGCAGGAAGATCAGTCTTGCAGGGTACAGGGTTCCACTTTAATCGGATGGACTCGTAACCTCGCATAATTGGCGAGTTATGCGACCTCAGAATCGGGCGGGTTAGTAATGGAGGATTGCTCAGTAAAACGTGTTACTCCTCAGAGGGCAATCCCACTGGTGGTTCGAGCCAGATGAAGACTGCCCCCCGTCGGGCTCCATGTCGGAGGTACGAGCAACGTGACCACGGACTTGGGTCAGGCATTGGCCGTATCCCGGCAGCTAGACCTCGGTTACGGTAGGGTCTAGGAACATCATTCCAGAGAGCTCAGAGATTCAAGGGGTAGATCTGAGAGAGGAATCAAGTTACATAAGAATATTGTGGAATAGGGATTATATAGCAATTTGAGATCACGTGGGGACGTTCGTTCCAACACTTACTGATAAGATGCGGGCGCCAAATGAGGCACGACGCCGAGATATAATTTGTGTTAGTGCTAGAAGTGTACAGCGTAAACTGATTACGCTCATAATCAATTATAGAGCGTGCGCCCGTGATCAGTGCATGCGTCGTGCGCGTGAACAGTTCATCGTTCAGTGAAGTGGTCACATGCGGAGGCCGAACACTAGTCTGCAGAGCTTATGAGAAGAGAGTCTTAGAGGCGAGGCGGGCTCGCGCACAAGACACGAGGTTCTAAATTAGTACGTGATTCTGGTTTGTGTATTTGCGCGTGTACGCGCGTGTGCGCGCGTGTGCGGGGCGCGCGCGCAGCGGCGCGGTAGGGAGTGCTGGATTTTTTTTTGTTGGCCGCGCGCGGCTGTGACTTTTGCTCGGCCGCCGAACACAAACAGAGACGGGTTTGCACAACAACATCGCGTTACGCACCACCCAGAATACGCGCATGTGGACCCCCGAGGCAGCCGTGCCGGAGTGCACGAAGCAGCGGCTCGAGGCGCTGGCCCGTGCCGGCGCCTCCAAGCAAAATAATATGGCGTTCATGGCCGCGTTCCTCGAGATCGTGAGCCAGCTGAAGTCGAGCGAGCGCACGGGCTGGGTCGACCGGAAGCTGCCGCAGCCCGAAAGCATTGCGGACCATATGTACCGCATGTCGATCATCTGCATGCTCACCGAAGACGAAACACTCGATAAGGGCCGCTGCGTGCAGATCGCACTGTGCCACGACATGGCCGAGGCGCTGGTTGGCGACATCACGCCGTACGACCCGACGTGCGACAAGGCCGAGAAGCACCGCCGCGAGCAGGCGGCCATGGAGTTCATCCGAGACATTGTGGCCAAGTTCAACCCGACGGCTGCGGAGCACATTTTTGCGCTGTGGTGCGAGTACGAGTACCAGACGACAAAAGAGGCCGCGTTTGTGAAGGACATCGACAAGTTCGAGCTGCTCTCACAGTCGAGCGAGTACACACGCCAGCACCCGAGCATAGACCTTTCCGAGTTCAAGGGCGTGCGTAGCCTCATCAAAACGCGCGAGGTCAGCGCGTGGGCGGACGCGCTCGAGACGTACGACAACTCCGCATAGACTTAAATAGCATAATACTCGTGTTTTTGGTTCTGGTTCAAGGGTAGCCGCGGGGACGTTCCCTACGTTCCCTACGCGCGAATGGCGGAGGTGCCCGGTAGCAGCCTACAAGTTGTCGCGGCCAAACACCATTTTGGCCAGCATGTGCCGCGCAACAAGCGCCGTTGCGCCCGAGACGGCCTGCACAGCCAGAAGCACCTTCGCGAGCTCATTCTCGGCCAGCGGGCCGGCCCACACGAGCACGAGGTTGATGAGCGTCATGTTCGACACCTCGATGAGCACGCCGTCCTGCTGCGGCGTCTCCCACATCTTCACGAGCCGCAGCGCCGCGAGCAGGCGCAGCACGGCCAGCTTCCATGCGGCGAGTCGCGACACGTCGGCCCGCGACGGCAGGAGTTTGCCTGTCGCGGCGTCGAGCAGCGGCATGCGGTGCCGCGGGCACGGCACGATGTGCAGCAGCTGCGGAAACGAATACACGAAGTTCACGATCTGGGGCAGGATGAGGCTGAGCATCGTCTTGCTGTAGTGGCCAAGGATGCCTGAGACGGCAAAGACCATGCCTGCGAAGTAGCAGTACGTGTCGCCCACAAACACGGACGCCGGGAACCAGTTTGCGCGCAGCAGGGCGAGGCTGCCGCCGAGGAGCGGCAACATGAAGAACAGCGACAGCGTGTGCGGCCGCGCCGTTTCGGGCGACAGCGTGTAGCCAAAGTACGGCCGCGCCAGGTAGATGAGGTCGTTTGCGACGACGCCGAGCGCGACTATGACGCTCTGCCCGACCTCGAGGCCGTTGATGCCAGCGTAAATATTGATGCAGTTCGTGGCGAAGATCGTCAGCGCGGCCATGTACGCGTAGTACAGCCAGCCCAGGTCGATGGACGTGCCCAGGTTCAGGAACGGCGGCAACAGGATGTGCGTGTTCCCATACTCGATGTAGTACACAATGAGCATGGGCACGGCGGCAATTGCCGGCAGAAAAAACTTGTGCCGCCAGCGCAGGTCGAACAGGTCGTCGGCAAAGCCAAGCATGATCATGGACTGGATCGACAGGATGCCGCTCAGGTACGCCGCCAGCGCGTCCAGGCGCAGCGTGAACGGCGTAAACAAGAGCACGGCAAATATGAACGTAATGCCAACGACGGCACCGAGGCTCTCTGGAATCGCCTGCTTCTGGCCGGGCTTCAAGCGGTCGCGGCCGCACAACCCGATCTTGGCCAGCGCGGGCCCCGCCGCCGGCACCATGTGCTGGTCAACGAGGTACACGGCAATGCTGAACCCGGCAATCGTGACGAGCGGCTCATTGAGCGGGTTGAACACGAGCCCGAGCGCCAGCGCTGCGAGGCCCAGCTCTACTATGGATGCCATGCGCCGGAAAGGGTTACCCTATACGACGATCTTAGTTAACGTGGCAGGAACAGGGCAGTCGCCGTTTGTGCGCGCGTGCTCCGCCCAGCCCAGTCCTGCTGCCTACTGCGGGCCCTCAGCCACTCTAGTTTATTGGTTCTAGTGTTGGCCAGTTCGTTACCACGGTCTTCAGGTTCGGCTTGCATCCGGATTCCGCGCACCTACCCTGCATCGCTGGTGCTTCCGTTTGGACTTCCGTTTGGACATCGCTCTGCCCTTCATCTGCGCGCATTCCTTGCTTGCTCGCTCGCTGGCTTTGCTAATTTTTAGTTGTAGTTTACAGGACAGTACAAAAATGGACGCCCGTGAAGGCCAGCTCGACTGGCTGAGTGGCCAGCGCGCAGCGTTCCCCATCGACGGCACCGACGAGAGCAGCGCCGCGCAGTACCTCCTGGCCGTGCGAGCCGAGGCCGAGGACTTGGCCGTGGCCATGGCTCTGAGCCGGAAGCGCCCATACGAGGACGACGTGCAGACCGGCTCCGAGGCCAACGAGCGCGGCGCGGCGCCGAATCACAGCGAGTCGCGGCGCGCGGACGCACGGCCCGCGCCGCCCGAGAGCCCCGCGCTCGACTACGACGCGCAGCCAAACGCAGCCGCAGTCCGCAGCACTACAGCCGGTCTATTTGGCGGGGCCGCCGGCGTCGACGCGCAAATGCGCGGCGGCCTCACGGCGATCTACAAGACGGCGAAGCCCGAGCTCGAAAAACTGGCACCAGAGCACCCGCAGGAGTGCACGAGCCTCGCCACGTGGAAGGAGTTTACGACGAGCCATGCTCCGGTGCCATTGAGCCACGTCAACACGTTCAGGATGTACAAGTATTTGGCGAAGTGGCTCATGTCTCGGTTCGAGGAGGCCCACGCCGTTTGGGCGTGGTCGCTGCTGCTGCGCACGCCGAGCGTGCTAAACGGCGACGAGATGGCTCTACTCAGAGACGTGACGCGCGCGCTCGCGCCGGCAAAAACGAGCGACGTGGCGCAGGCGTTTGTGTTCATCGTCGGCACTGAATTCGGCCAGCGCGACCTGCTTTTAGAGTAGCCCTGCTCTGAAGCGGACTGGCGTTTGTGGTCCGCAAAGGGGCGTCGTGTATATTAGCCAGTGTGATTCGGAAGGGCAGTATGGCGCCGCATTAGTTGAATACCGCCGCCGGCGCCTACGAGTATCACAGTAGTGCGCCTACTAGATCATGCTCCATGAACATGGTTTGTGTGTGTGCGTGTGTTGGAAAATGGTGGGGCCCGCATTAGGGACGTTGTCTACTCCTCCTCGAGGAGCTTGCGGCGCTTTTCCTGCAGGCGCGCCAGGTTCTCGGCAGCGCCCTTCGTGTCCAGGTTCGTTGTCGCGCGGCGCTCAGCAGCCACGTCGTGCTGTTTCCGCCAGGACGGGTCCAGCGAGTGCACGCGCATGTGCTCGTCGAACTGCGACGCCGGCACGGACTCGCCCGTGTAGGGCGATTTGTACATGGGCTCACGGGTCTTGCGCTTGCGCGACGTCTGCTCTTTGTGCAGGGCGGCCTCCTCGCGGGTCAGCGGTGCGCTCAGCCGCGACGTGCCCTTCAGATCGGCGCCGAAAAACTCGACCGTTTCAAGCACGACGAAGTCCTGCCAGTCAATCGCAGCGAAGTCGGCCGCCGCTTGCGCCGCCTTCGCGTCAAGCGCCTCTCGCGCCGCCGGTTCTGGTGTTCGCGACTCGTCTGACCGGCCAGCAGCGTCTGATGCGCGTTCGGGTGCTGCCGGCTCGTGCAGCGCCGCCCGGCGCACGGCGCGCTCAAGCACGCTCGACGGATCCGGCCGAGCACCGCCAAGTACGAGCTTGTACTGAGCAACAAAGGCCTCGAACAGCGCAAACAGGCTGTGATCCGCGCTCGTGAAGTCGAACTCTGACGCGCGCGTCTGGGCGAAGGACGCGTCGCTCGCAACGTAGCGGGCCACAAGCTTCACAATTGCGAGCTGGCGCTCCGAGATAGGCGGTAAATCGTACACAAATTTTAGTGGCTCTACAGAACGGGGCTCGTCGCCGGCCGGCCGAGGCACTCGCGCTTCTTCCATCACCGTGCAGCCTCGCCAAAACCCAGCTCTGTATTTCAGCGCTTGAGCTGCTCCCGTTAGCCGTGCGTATAATTGGGTCTTGCGTTTGAGCAGCGAGCGCGGCACTTTAGTGCAGCTTTGCCGCCGCGCAGGAGCAGCGGCGCAGCCCGGCGAGCGAACGGCCGGCTGTCGCCGTGCGCGGCCGTACCGCGTATCCTATGAGTTAGGGCTTGCGCTGCGCGTGACTGCGTTTGTACGCACTCGCGGCGGCCGCGCGCAGCGGTTGGGAGATCGCGGGGGGCCTTTGTGTGACTCTTGTGCCGGTATCGCGAGGCGCCCCGAAATATTCGCAACCAAACCGCTTGTTTCGCAGCTTATCATGTCGAACCTTGCTGTATCGTACGCCGCCATCATCCTGGCCGACGCTGACGTCGAGATCTCTGCCGACAAGATCCTTGCGCTCACGCAGGCCGCCAACGTCGAGGACGTCGAGCCCATCTTCGCGCAGCTCTACGCAGGCGCGCTGGCCAAGGCCGACAAGAAGGAGCTCCTTGCTGCCTTCGGCCAGTCGGCTGGCCCTGCTGCCGCCGGCGGTGCTGCTGCCGGTGGCGCCGCTGCCGCTGAGGAGGCTGCTCCTGCCGAGGAGGCCAAGAAGGAGGCCGAGGAGGAGTCCGACGACATGGACATGGGCATGCTGTTCTAAGCGCCTGCGTTCCTGCATCGCATTCCCCCAACCAAAAGCCTCACCCTCCTATATATTCCTACGAGCCGGGCTGTAGATAATTTAAGATATTTGGCAACGACTTCACTGACCTCTGTCTCTGTTCTCTATCACCATTCCGCGCATGCGTGCGATACGCCCAAATCGGAAGCGAACAAGGCCTGCGTGCTAAGATGCTCGCCGCGCTGAGGTGCCCTAGGCTGCTGCTGCGTCTTAGATAACCGGCCGCATTGGGGTACGTGCGTCATGACGCTGCTCGAGCAGATGGAGCAGCGCCAGCGCCGGCCCGCTGCCGTGCAGACCAGCGCCGGCATGAGCGACGACGACGACGTGAGCGCCAGCATGAGCGCCGGCGTGAGCGAGGCCGACGTGAAGCGCGGCTACGCCGTGATTGTATCCATCAGCATGTTTGTCGTGCACGCAACGCTGGCGGCGCTCTCGCGCGTGCAGTACGGCCAGGACGCGAGCCTGCTGATCGTTGGCAAAGAGGCGCTGCCGAGCATCCCCATCTTTGCCGCGCTGATCTACTTCCTGCACCCGCTGCGGTCAGCGCCGAAACAGGCCGCGGCCACGGCGTTCAGCATCGGCGTCGGCTGCTGGCTGGTGTACCTCGTGAACGAGGAGGGCTACTACGCATCCATGCGCCGCGCGCCCGCGCTCGGCTCGCTATGGATCTGGCTGTTTGTCGAGCTCGAATGGTACTACGGGGCCCTGTCCCTGGCCGCCGTGGCGGGCTACCTCAAGCTGAACGACTACTCGCTCGTGTAGCGGGCTGCGCCGTTTCGTAGCGTTTCGTAGCTGAGTTAAAAAGTGGTCGTTAGTTAAAGGTTACTCGTAAGGTAGGTGGCTATGATATTCGTTACAAAAGAAAGAGTCTAGCCAATGACTCCACGCCTGAAGGAGCGGCGCATGCTTGAGTGAGTCCATCGTTTGCTTCAGGCGGTGGTGTGCTCATGCAGTATTCGCTCATGCCGCTCATGCAGTGAGCGCGATCGCGTTCACGATCGCGCTCGTATTCGCAATTGCCTTTGCCTTTGCCTTTGCCTTTGCCTGCGCGCGCGCGCGCGTGCGCTCAGGCCGTGTCGCTATCGGTGACAGACGCCTTCGTCCCGCGCGGGTTCGCGACAGGCGCGCCCGACGGGCCAAGCAGTTCGTGCTCCATGGCATCGTCAAACGACGGCGGCAGCTCGCCATGCTCGTTCTCGTACGAGTCGCCGGCCGTGTACGAGGGCAGGCTGATGTTCGCGTGCACGCAGTGCCGGCTCAGCACGCTCACGGGCGTGTCGATCTTGACCTCGAAGTGGCTGCGGCCGCCGCCCTCGCTGGCCTCGCGCGACACGCGCAGCACCACGAGCAGCCGGTGCTTCACGCGGATGTACGGCCCGCGCACGTCGGGCTGCAAAAACCGCAGCTCGCCGTACTTGCCGCGCGCATAGGGATGCGGGCCCGCGTGCTTCGAGTGGCGGTTCTCTTGCGACATGAGCAATAATTTACACTTGATCTCCGTCGGATCCGTGGGATGCAGCAGCGTGCCTGCCGCGCGCTTGTTGTTTTCGGTCGGCGCATCCTCCTGGTACAGCAGCAGCTTCAGGCTCGGGTCCACGTAGCGGATAGCCGCGTCGAGCGAGTACACATACGACACGCTCTCCATGATGTAGACCTGCACCTGGTGGACTTTAACGGGCCGCCCCGGCAGCGGCAGCAGCGTCAGCGTCATGTTCACGGGCACGTCCAGCGTGATGTTCCGCCGTTCAACATTGACACTATACACAAACCGCTCGTCCCACACGCGCGAGAGCAGCACGGAGTCGTTGCCGGGGCCAATGCTCGGCCCGTCCACGAGGTCATACGGCGCACGCACAACATCGACCTCCGTCTTGCCGCTCAGGTTCGGAATGAACGCGCCCGTGCGCACGATCTTGGGCGCGAGAATGAACTTGACCTGCCCGTTCGGCACGTTCACGGACCCGGGCGTGCGCGCGTCCACGAGCAGCGTGAAGTGGTACACGTACTCACCGGCCGGAAACAGCACGCCGTCTGCCTGCACCGTGCTCTGCTTCAGCTTGCGCGGCTGCGACGTGAGCGGCGTGAACACGGGAATCTGGTGCGTGGCCGAGCCGCGCAGGCGGCACGACTGGTTGTTGTGCACGCGCTGGTACTTGCGGTGCACAACGCGGCCGGGCTTGTCGCGAAAGATGGCCGCGTCCGCACCATACAGGTCCTGCCCGATGAGCGTCGCGCTCTGCTCGCTGTTGTTCTTGTCGTAGGCGGCCTGCGAGCGGCCAAACTGCTCAAGCGGCACAAAGTCCCAATGGTGCACACCAAGATACGCCATGTCCTCGACCTGCGCACTGTTCGGCAATGCCGAGTCCATGAGCAGCGCTGGCTGCGGCAGCAAGTTCCACAGTGTGCGGCTCACGCAGTAGAACGTGAGGCCGACCTCCTTAATGCGGGTTGGCTTCGACAGCTTCATGAGCACGGATCCGCGTAGCGTCGCGCACGGCGACTGGCTGCTATTCTCGCTGATGCCGCCCGTCTGGATGTCTAACCCCAAATCCTCGGGCATGATGTGCAGCGCTGCCATTGACACCTCGCGCTCGGGGTCCGGCGCGTTCGGGCCAGCCACTTCCGAAACGCTGACGGTGTCTACATCGTCCTGGTCGCCGTCGCCGTCGCCGTCGTCGTTGTCGCCCGAGCCGGAGCCGGAGCCCTCGCCTTCGCCTGACGACATGTAAAAGGATCTAGAGCCCGCTCTAGATCGCAGCGCCGGCTCAGAGCGTTGCTCGCCGGACCTAAGGTTAAAAGAATCGGCGCCCGTGCCGAGCGGGCTCGCCCCGTCGCGCGCGAGCTGCGGCTCGGGCTCTGGAGGCGGAGCCGTCGGCGGGGCCGTGTAGTCGGCGCTGCGCCGCCTTCGCCGCCGGTGACGGTGCTCGCCCTGGCGGTGGTGCACGGTCGGCAGAAACACTGCCTTCTCCTGCAGGCAGATCGAGAGCTCGACGGCGCCTGAGTGCGAGCTGTTCACCTTCCGCGGCGTGCCGAAGCAGAAGTCCTCGATACGTGGCTGCGGCGGCTGCGGCGGCTGCGGTGGCTGCGGCTGTGGCTCAGCCGTCACGCGCGTGTGGCTGGTCTGTGATGGGCGGCGCCGGCCCGCCGCGGGCTGATCCGGCGCGCGCGCGTCGCTGCTGGCCGCGGACGCGCCGGGCAGTGGTGCCGTGTCTGGCGGTGCTGGGACGGCGCTTTGCGAGGCGCTGCGCGTGCGGATCCCGAACAGGCGGTCGCCCTGCGAGCCTGAATTGGACGCGGTCTGTGCGTCGCCAGTTTGAGGCGCGGAGCTGCGTTTCCCCAGGCCGTTTAACCCGAACTCGAGGCGCTTCGACGACCCGCCGGACGCATTTGACTCGTTCGAGGACGGGCTCCCGCCTCGCTCGTAGCGCCCGGACCGGTCAGACCGGTCAGGTCGTGAATAGCCTAGCACAGGCGCCATTCTGGGTCGTTCCGAGAGCTATTCTGCAGCGGGAACTGCTGGAAAGATCTCGCGAGAGGACGCCTACAGATTGAGTTAGCTAACCCGCGGCGTGTACCCCTGCCCTGTCGCCCTCGTGGTCCGACCCCGCGTAACTCGGCTTATCGCGCGACCGCCTTATCGCAGCGCCAGCAGCCCGCGAGTGCGCTGCTTGGCACCGCGGCCATGCGAGACTGCCCCGTCTCACATGGTGCGGGGGCCCGAGATTGCTTTGGTGTGGCAACATAATTCTTTCTGGGCTTGCGTCTTCGTCTCGTACGCGGCTCCCTGCCTCCTGCTGCGGAGCCTGCTCGGCAGGGCGTTTTTTATTGTCTGGTATATGATTTACTTTTAGCCTGCTGTAAGTGTGCGCTATTAAGTCATGCTGTGCGTCACGCCGGCCATGCCGGAATTAATCCGACCGTGGGGTTGCGGGACCTGAGTAAGGAGCGCATGGGCGCTATAAATTACGAACAAATGCAGTTGGCCTCTGCAGTGTGCGCTCAAAACTCGTGGCAACTAAAATGCAAAGGATCTGCCCCACGTTTCGGGCATAAAGCGGCGTCCCGTTTCTCGGGATCTGGCAATGCCTCGCAACTTTCTGGTCGGCCACAAACCACAGAGTGCGAACCACTCAAGTGCTAGGGGAATGATGAACTCATCATAATTCGAACAAAAATGCTAGCGCTATGTGGACTATCTAGCGCGGCAGTAGTTATTAAATTAGACGCACTGCCTTTACGGCTTCTGTTCCCCGAGGCCTAAAGAACGGCGGACTCAAACGCGGTGAAGGGCCGGGTGATGCAATTACTTACTTGGCAGCCTGGACTGAACTTTGAGAGTGCGCAGATTGAACTCTGCTTGTCTGATACTCCCTACGTTGCGCTCCTCAGGCGTTAGGGACAGCGCCGCGGCCAGGGCTGCGCGATTTGCCCTCAGCTCCGTCTGCATGGCCTCGAGCTCCGAGCAGACGGAGTGAAGAACCTTTTGAGGAGCAGATAAGCGATTAGCGCTTTTGTGTGCGGCTGCGCGCGCCTCGAGCTGGCGCCGGCGGCTATCCAGGGCCTCGGCTTTGCGCCGCCGCTCGCCCTTCAGATCCGTGATTTCGGCCGCGAGGCTGAGCATACTTAGGCGATGCTGCCATTGCTGCTTCTTTGCCTGTTTATCTCGCATTACTTTGCGTTTCGCGTACTCGGCCGCGTTCGCATCCGCACGCAGCTGGCGCACGCGCCGCTCAAGCTCAGCCAGCGCCTGGAGCTCAAGCTTCACATCGCCGCTACCGACATCTGCTCGCAGGCATAAAGCGCCTTCTCTGCCACTGTTACTCGCCATCACAGACGAGAGTTCGCTGCCTAGCTGGAGGACCTCGTGCAGATGCGGCGAGTCCAGCGCGCAAAACAGGGCTACGTTGAGCTGCCTCGGCGCGCAGTACAGCTCTGCCCACAGCAGCTTCGTGACCGCAGAGTCGCGGTACGGGAAATATGTCTTGCTGCGGTCCGCGGACGCGCCGACGAGGGTCACTAGGTTCGCCAGAGACCGCACAATGCGCCGTGTGCTCTTACTGTAAGGTAACTCAATCACATTTGCTGTGTGGGCGCCAGCGCGGAACTGAGAAATGCGTACAACAGGCGTAGGTGCGTCCAGCACGCCACGGGCTTGCGCTATGCTCGCCGAGCGCCAGCCCCAAACTCGGTAGACTGCATCGTTGTTGTCCTGAGCGAGGCGAGGGCGCGAGCTCGCATCCAAAGCATCCGTGAGCTCGTCGTCTTTCAAGCAGGCTACACAGGCTACAGCGTCGTGGCTGGCGAACGCGGGGTTAGCAAAGGGAAGCGTATCAATCAGCGATGCTGCCGCATTGAGGGTTCCAGTACTAATGAAAAGGATTGTGCTCTCTTTCTTGCCATGTGTCTGGGCGCAAATGCTGCTGAGAACGTCGCTCATTGAGCTGGGCGCATCAAACACGGCCGCGAACTCATAAGTCCGCGCCTCCGTCACACACTTCGAGCCGGTCACTTTATAGGCCACTTTGTGGGCGCATGCACTTTGTGGTGGAGTAGACGTGCTCAATTTCAGGAATACTGGCATCGCAAAGAACGCGGTGTGACAATTTTATACTAGTCAGGGCGGCGGCCTTTATTTTATTTATTTACTTTCGCGCTCCACGCTGTGTGGGGCCGGCGGCCCTAACCCCAGCATGTTTAAAGAGCATTACGTCGGAGCATCTAAAACAAGAAAACCTGAACACAATTCAAAATACCAGCCGCAATTATATTACTGCTATTCTGCTTGTCCAGCCAGCACGTCTGCTAAGCTGCATGCCTCGTCGCGACCGCCCCAAAACCCCGTATCCTCGTGAGGGCCCACTACAAACGTATCGCGCAAATCGCCGATTACCTCAGCACCGCTGCGCGTAGGAGGCCTCCTCCAAACAGGGCAGTGCGGGTGTGCGTGTTTGATCCCACCTTCGACGTTCTTGCCGCCGGAAATGGGGTCTCTGAAGCAGTTTGTGAAGAGCGTACGGGCGGCGAAGACCCTGAAGGACGAGCGCAATGTGATCCAGAAGGAGGGCGCGAAGATCCGCACGGCGTTCCGCGACGAGCGCACGTCGGCGTCGACGCGCCGCGAGAACGTGGCAAAGCTGCTCTACCTCTTCACGCTGGGCGAGCGCACGCACTTCGGCCAGGTAGAGTGCCTGAAGCTGCTGGCAAGCCCGCACTTCACAGACAAACGCCTCGGGTACCTGGGCACAATGCTGCTGCTCGACGAGAACCAGGAGGTGCTCATGCTCGTTACGAACTCCATCGACAACGACCTGAGCCACCCAAACCAGTACGTTATCAGTCTCGCGCTGACGACTCTCGCGAATATCGCTAGCACGTCAATGGCGCGCGACCTGTTCCAGCGCGTCGAGAAGCTCATTACTGCCAGCAACCCGTACATCAAGAAGAAGGCGGCGCTGTGCGCGCTGCGAATAATCAGGCGTGTGCCCGAGTACGAAGATATCTTCGTCGAGCACGCGAAGGTGCTGCTCTCTGACAAAAACCACGGCGTGCTGCTGGCCGGCGCGTGTCTGGCCACAGACATGCTCGACAATAACCCACAGCTCATCGAGCAGTTCGCACCAACGCTGCCGACCGTGCTTAGCACGCTGAAGCAGCTCAGTGCTACGGGGTTCGCGCCCGAGTTCGACGTGGGCGGCGTACCGGACCCGTTCTTGCAGAGCAAGCTCATCCGCCTCCTGCGCGCAATGGGCCAGGACAACGAGGAACTGAGCGAGCAGATGAGCGACTTGCTCGCGGCGCTGGCCACGAACACGGACAACTCGAAGAACGTTGGCAATGCCGTGCTTTTTGAGTGTGTGCTAACCATCTTCGGCATCGAAACGGGCCCGCCGCAGACGGACTCGGGCCTGCGCGTGCTCGGCATCAACATCCTCGCCAAGTTCCTCACCACTAAAAACATCAACACGCGCTACTCGGCCCTGAACACGCTCATGCGCGTCGTCGAGGTCGAGCCGGCCGCCGTGCAGCGACACCGCCAGATCATTATTGACTGCTTTTCGGACCCCGACATCAGCATCCGCCGCCGCGCGCTTGAGCTCAGCTACGTGCTCATCAACGCGCAGAACGTGCGGCTCATGGTCCGCGAGCTGCTGGCCGTGCTCGAGCACTGCGACGCCGAGTTCAAGCCGCAGCTCGTGTTCCAGATCGCGCTGAATGCAGAGCGGTTCGCGCCGAACGTGAAGTGGCACATCGACACCCTACTTCGCATGTTCGTCTACGCGGGCAACTACACGAAGGAGAACGTGCTGAGCGCATTCATCATGCTTGTCATTGGCGCGCCGGACCTGCAGCTCTACGCAACGCGCTGTGTGTACGCAGCCTTGAAGCGCGACCTCAGTCAGCAGGGCCTCACCATTGTGGCACTTTGGCTCTTGGGAGAGTACGGCGACGTGCTCGTTAAGGGCGGCCCTTACGCCGTCGAGGACACGCCGGACCAGGTCACGGTCTCGGGTCGCGCAATCCTGGACCTCATCCTCGCCGTCCTGGCCAGCCCATACGCGACGCTTGTCGTGCAGGAGTACGCCATCAACGCGCTTGTAAAGCTGAGCTCGCGCCTCAAGGATGCGGCCGACGTCGAGGCCATCAGGATCGCCATTTCGAACCGCGACATCTCACTGGATGTCGAGATCCAGCAGCGCGCCGTCGAGTACTCGTCTCTGCTAACCGCGGGCGGCTCGCAGCGCAAGGGCATTCTGGCTAGGATGCCTGCGCCTGAGTTCGGTGATGACCTCGAGGCGCAGCATGCGAAGGCTATGAGCAAGGCTCTCATCAAGCGCCGCCGCCGGCCAGTGGTTCCGGCCGGCGACTCGTCTAAGGGTAAGACGGGCAAGGCCGCTGCCACAAGTGACCTCCTGGACTTAGGTGGAGTGACAGACAGCAGCGCTGCCGCGACGCCCGCGGCCACATCAGACCTGCTCTCAGATATCTTTGGCTCGCAGCCGTCGACCGCTCCACCCAGTAGCTCGACCACCGCTTCAAACAAGAATGAAGATATCTTGAGTCTGTTTGGCAAAGGCAACGGTAATGGCAACGGTACTGCTGCGGCACCTTCTGCTGCTGCATCAGCTAGCACTGGCTCCGCTCTGGATGCGTTGTCGACGAGCCTTGCTGTGCCCGGCCGTGACGCGAAGGCAGACGCAGTAGAAGCATGGTCGAATGAGCATCTTGTGCTCAGCTTCTCGGGAAAACAGGAACGGTCCGGCCAGGCCCTTATCACCGCGTACTTCCAGGGCAAGGCGCCCATCACCGATCTGAACATGCAAATTGCCCTGCCCAAGTCGCAGCAGCTTTCGCTGCAGTCTCTTTCACAGTCCTCGCTGGACACGGGGGCCAATGCGACGCAAAACATGCGTGTAAGTGGCCCCGCTGGGGCGAACGTGCGCTTGCGGCTCCGCGTGTCGTATAAACAGAACGGCGAGAGCAAGCTGCACCAGTTCGACTTCAGTGGGCTTCCGCAGGGATTACTCTAGAAACACTTGATAGCACATAATTGTCACGAGAAAAAAAAAAACTGATCACCCCCCTAATCATGCATATCTTGGACATTGGGCCTGCGATCTCAGCCTGCGAAGCAGCGTTGATACCCCACCCCAAACCCCAGACCGCAGCTTGTCCCACATAACCCTAATGAGCTTGCCCAACCCTACATAAAATCATCAAGCAGCATATCGCTGAGCCATCCCTCCAGGAGAGTGCAAATCCTGCTCAATGGAACAGCGAGCGCAGTTCACGCCGCCAATTGAATACAGCAGACTCTCCAGTCCTCCCGTGTCTGCGATGGACCCAGCGCGGTACGATTTCCGCGCAATGCTCGCTGCCTTCAACCAATGTCAGGGAACGGCACGAAAAGCAGACTCAAAACGGCCGCTCAACGGCTACGCGCGCCGCGCCAGGCCGCACCGCAGTCCGTTCAGAAATGAGTACTGGGAAAGACCACCAGACGTGTTTTCTGCAGCTCCTCCAGCGTCGCCGCCGGCGTCCCCAAAGCGCCGGAAAACAGAGGTGCACCTCGAGAACTACACTGGCGACCAATACGAAATCGATTTTGGCAGACTCGATTTGTGTGCTCAGATCCGGCTGCTGCGCACCGTCGATGACACGAGCGACGAGGAGGCGCTAACTTGGTCTTCGAGCGAAGACGACGAAGAGCCGATAAGGAGGCAATTCCACTCAAGACACTGAGGAGAAGAACGTACCGTGCATATGACTACCCCCAACCCGTCCCTTTCTTTTTGTTTTTATTTATCCTACAACCATAAGACACTTAAACCAGATTTCGGCCCGTGCTTTGGTTGTTGCTCTGCGGCTCGCTGCTCTGCGGCTCGTTGGCTCCTTGTCCGCCGCTTATTACTGCCGGTGCCCACTTAACTTTTCAAACGGATCAAGCTGAGATACATATATATACTACAAGTATGAAGAGAAGCGTTTCTTTAGTAACTATCTGTGCAGGTGCCTCCAGAGACGCCTGGCGTACCGATGTGTGCGCTCGTGTACTTATTGATCCGACCCGATCCGCGGCGGCCCATAGCGGCGCTTTTCACGGCCTTGTAATCAAAAGATCCGTCCACAGATGCGCCACGCTGAGCGCCGTGTCTCCTCCACATAGGCGCGAAAGGCTGTTGGTAGGATGCTGAAGGACTGTCTTCGTACGGCGCATTTTCTGCGCCTGTGGCTCCGCGCGCCCACTCGGATCCCCCAAATGTCAGGCCTGGACCCGCAGAGCTGAACGGTGATGGGGCCAACGAGGAGGACGAAGAGGTTGACAGTGCTGGGCGGTTGTTATATACGAAGTCGTGGTACTTGTTGTGGAACGACGTATCCTCTGGAGGCTTTTGGTGCTCGTAATCGTGTTGCACAAGCAAGTCGAGTGGGAAGTCCGACTCCTCGGTGTCGAGCTTGAAATGGTCCCGGCGCAGCCCAGAAGCGACACCACTAGCAGCTGTAGAGTCCAGAGATAGGCTACTTTGTGAGCCGTAGCTACTTGACTGGCCCCATGGTGACCTTGTAGATGAAACGATCGGAGTGACTGACGTGGGTGTCGGCATGCTGGCTAACGAGTCAGGCGTAGCAAACGCGGCCTGCTGCCGACCGTGGAAACGAGGGCTCAGAAGCAAGTCCTGGCTGTTCACCTTATCAAGAGACTGTGATGGCGTCAAAGGATGCGGCGGATAGGAATACTCGTAGTCCTGTGAATTGCTGGTATGTGGGTTGTTTTGTCGGCCCATGTTATGACTCGGGATGGGCATAGCGCTAGCGGCTTCCGGGAATGTGGAGCGAGCGTAATCATTCGACACGGTGAGGCCCGTGGTTGTAGCGTCAATCAGCGTTGCGAAGTTCGGCGGGAGCCCCTTCGAGATAGATGCGACCTGGTCGATCAGCGGAATGGCGCTGTTGAAGTCGAAGGACAGCGCCGGTTCCCTGACTGCGCGCGTCGAGGCTGGGCTTCCCGAGCACAGGTACGACTCGTCGTAGCCATTTATGCCGAGGGACCTCGCATGCTGTTCTGCTTTATACGCCTGCTCCCGCTTCAGCTCTCGCTCTAGAGTATCAATGAACAGCTGATCATGCTGTACTGAATACCAAAAGAACACCTTCTGCTTCTTTTTGGTGCGCACACAGTGATGCTTGTAGAGCAGCTCAAGCAGTTCCGACTTCGGGCTCTCGAGTGTAGCATCAACATTGATCTTCAGATTGCGCAGATCCGAGAACACGCCCTCCTCGAACTTCTTCCGGTTCGTGACCTCTCGACCAAACACGCTGAAGCGAAACACTAAGGAGCGAACAATGTCAGTGCCCGTGATGCAGAAGACTTGTCTCCAACGCACGCAAGAGATCTGCTCCTCGGACGGAAGTCGAAACTGGCGAATGAACTCACCGGGGCCAAACTGGGTCGGAGCCGACGCAAGAAACTCCTTAAGTTCAACAATACTCTTCAGGGCCTCAGAGAGCTGCTCCGTCTCGTCGTTGCGCCTCGCGTGAAGCGCACGATGACCTGAAGTGTCTGCTGTTGAACTATTAGACTGGGCTATCACTGAGCAAGGCACACGGATCATGCTTGAGCGGGCTCGCGGCGAGTCTGCTTCGCCTCTTTTACTAGCCTTTTCGGTGCCCGAGGATGAGTCCTGGGAGAACGCGCGCTCTGTGTGCGAGGGGTCTTCTGCAGTGACATGGAACGCGCGACTGAGAGAAATGGGGCTTGAATGTGTTTGCTCTCGTGGCGGCGTGCACCGACGAGAACCGTCGAGCTGTTCAGGGTGAGGAGCGTTTCGCTGATGAGGGGATGGGGACGGGCTATATGCTTCCGATCGATCATAGTGCGACTGAAGCGACTGCTCATGCGAAGGATAGACACCGGGCACATGTGAGAGGTCTTTAGACAGAAAGCCGCACATCGTTTCGTAGTTCGGTTTCTGTGTGAGAGTTGCTAACGAAACACTTCTGAGATCTCAGCCGAGACGTACAGGATGGAACCTCAAAGTTACCTGCGGTTTGACTGCGGGGTGGGCGTCCGGGGGTCTTATGTCCTAGCAGAATATTATAGAACTTTAACTTATCTATATGGCAGTAATAGAATATAATAAACGATCACAGCCATTTCCCCGAACAAGATTCACTTGTGCTTATACCTAGGCAGGAGCACCTAGCCCTGCGTCTTCGCGAGTTTCATAATTGGACAAAAGCACAGTGTTTCAGGTTGCGTATTAGAGTAGGTACGTAAACCCCTCACACAGTAAGGCAATATATCACTAACGTGCGCCACGCATGGCACCAAATCAGCCTAATGAGTGTGACGCTGAGGCCTTGCACGCTATCTGCATGTCTCTAACTGTTATTCTTCGAAATTCGTCAAACAAGCAATGAGAGACGGGACCAGAGAAGTGAAAGAGAACTAGAAGCCACTTGTACTCATAGTCGAGCACAGGCATATAGCCGTTATTTCGAGCACGATTGAGTCCATGCTCTCCGCGGCGATACCATACTTGCTTGCCTGCTTCGCTTCAATCCGTGCGAGCTCAGAATTCATTGCGCCTGACGCGATAAATTATATGACTCGCGTCCCCGCCTTAAATTGAAATTGCCCACTACGAGGGTTATGCGTCATGATGTCTGCGTATTTAAGAACATGCATAAGACATTTCAACGACTAATCAAATGTGCATAGTTAGTCTAGTCTGCGTTTATTATCGAAAACGCGTATTGTGATAACACAATCGAATATGACGCTACCCGTCGGGTTGGGCCTTATAAGGTTTGGACGGATTCTACGGAAGCGCATTGCCACGTACGATGAAGCGGCAGCGGCTTGTTTATAACTCAAGCAGAACACAACCATAGGATGCTCAGTCAACAACAAAGGCACGTATAAGGCATGTACCTTAGCAACCAAGAAGGGGAATTGAGTAAAGTTCAGAGACACAGCACATAGCACGATGCCGTTCAGCGATTTTAGCCACGGCTCAGGAATTCAGCAAGCAAGCCAGCAAACAGAACTGTAAAAGTACGCCAGCCATCTCACGCAATAATGTGCACCTATATACATACAAAACCACGAGTACACGAATAATGTACCTAAAGGGCGTTCCAAACTTTACAAGACGTCCCTCGTCAGGTTTCTTGAAGGGAGAGCAGCTCGACGGGCAACGCTTTATGTAGGGTTAAGCCTCGCCCAGACCAACTTTCCTAAATGAGTTTCAATAATTGGCGGATACTAGCGGATACTAAGATCGTATACTAAGATCTTAAACGGCTTGGTTGACTTCGCGATTTCCCAGCATCCCTTAGTGATTGCGCAGATATATAGGTATTGGTTACATATCTCGATACTTGGACCGCTGGCGTCGCGTGGAGTCTTGAGCGCTTGCTAAAGGTTACTTTAACGCAGTTCAACCGGTTGGCCTAGACTATGAACCCTCAGAGACTCATTTTTGGCCGCGAGTGACTGCAAATAGGTTCATTACTACTGTACTCACTGTGAGTGTCGTACCTATCATTAATAGGGTCTTCAGGCGTTATTATGATTTGCCAGATCGCACGTAATTTTAGAATTGACCTTCCCACCAGTGTGAACTACGCTGGATCGCACTAGAGGTTTCCGGTTTGACCGTTAATTGATGCGATGTGGCTCGGTGACTCAGTGACGCGTGTGACGCATGACTGATGCGTGTGACGCATGACGGATGACGACGCATGCTTGACGCTGGGTATGACGGTGACAGGTTATAAGTGTCTCCAAGTGCAACGATGCTATAATCCCAAAGGAATCGTCGATGGAGTATAAAACGGTCGACGTGTTTACGCGCAAGCCACTGAAGGGAAACCCGGTGGCCGTTGTGCTGGACGGCAGTAAGCTGACGAGCGTTCAAATGCAAGCCATCGCGCGGTGGACGAATCTCTCGGAGACAACGTTTGTGGTGCCTCCAACTGAGGCACAAGCCGACTACCACGTACGCATCTTTGACACTACTAATGAGCTGCCGTTTGCGGGACATCCCAGTCTGGGCACGGCGCATGCACTACTTGAGTCCGGCATCCTGCCGCGCAAAGGCCGCCTAGTTCAGCAGTGCAAGTGGGGCTTGATTGAGCTGAATGTGACGGATTCGCACATTGAGCTTGGTTTAGAGATTAAGGAGCGTCGCTCGTTCAGCCCCGACGAGGTGCGCAGTGTTTCCGCAGCCCTGCGCGGCCTCGAACTGGACATGCGAAAGCCGCCAGCGGTCGTGAATGCCGGTCCGCGCTGGACTGTAGTGCAGATTAAGGGCACGCCGCAGGATTTGTTGCGTCATACGCCGGACCAGACGGCAATTGAGGCGCTCTCCAGAAAGGTACAGTCCGACGGCCTGTGTGTTTTTGCCGTGCGCGACGACGGCAGCAACGGAATCGAGCTGCGTACGTTTGCGCCTGTTGTTGGAGTCCCTGAGGACCCAGTTTGCGGAAGCGGCCAGGCCGCAGTGGCCTTCTTCCGCGACTTGGGCACGGAGTACACTGCTCGCCAAGGATCGGCGATCCAGCGTGACGGCGAGGCGCGGCTGCGCTATGGAAACGGCAAAGTATGGGTGAGCGGCGAGTGCGTCACTGTTGCCGACAGCGTGCTCCATTTGGCCTAATTGTTGTGCAGCGCGCGAACGCGCCCCGCCTACGAAATGAGGCGTCGGCAGCAAAAACACGGAGCCGTACGCCCGCGACCAACTCACCGAGGCAATGCATGGTGACCGGTATCTAAACTAAATTATGGAAGAACCATACGTAGCCCTTCTTCATTTCGTATATCCGTGGTTGCGTCCCCGCGACGCCATATCTTGGACCTGCGGCCTGGCGGGTTAGGGCCGGCGCGATTACACCAGCGAAAGTCGTCAGGCCTCGTCGCAGTCTTGAGCTCCGTCGTCGCCATTCCCCCACAGACCTATGCCTGCCGACTTCGAGTTCAGCCCCAAACGGAGCGCGGAGCTTGTGCTCCCGTATGCTCATAAGAGCGACGCGCCCAAAGAGGAGCGCAATGCGCTGATGACGCAGTCGCTGCCGATGATGTCGATGTTCATGCGGTCGAAGATCATTTCGTGGGCCGGCGTGTTCACGGCGCTGCAGTCGTGGCTGAGCGAGCCCGAGAACGTCGGCCAGGACCAGAACCCGGGCTGGATGTCTCTCATCACGGCGTTCATTGGTGTCGTTGTGTGCTACTTGGACTTCGTGTACGCGCCCGCGCCAAAGGGACCCGCGCCGCCGCAGGCGTCTTAATGCCGGCAGTCATGCGAACTCAGAGGCGTGCGGCCTCATGCACTTGAGGCTCCTTAGCAGGCTCCTTAACAGGGACTGTTTGGCTGCTAATTAGAACGTGCATATGTAAATGCAGTGGCGTTAAACGCGTCGCCCGCTGAGCTCTTTTGAGCAGCACCGCTGAGGTTTACTGAATGGTCTCTCATCCCGTCAAATTCGTGCGTCACTCTGCGGTAGCGTACGCCGTGGGAACGCCGTGGGACCGCCGTTAGCGATTCTTTACAGTCAGGCTATTTAAGATTCATCTGCTAGCGAGCTAGTTGTGCGTTAGCGCAGTTGCGGCTGAAGCATTCCGGTAGGAGAAAGAGTCGTCTGCGGCTGTTTCCCGAACGGGCGCGGCTCGTTACAGATTCCGCATAATAAGTGAGGTCGCGTAATAAGTTAGGTAGCCGAACGAGCAGCTAGATGAACGGGCAGTCGATTGCAGAATGGCCCTGGCGCTCGCACAGCGAGCACCAGTCTTTGCGGCCCGCAGCCAGGTCCGCAAACTGGCTCGTATTAGACTCGTCTGCGACAGCGGGCGGGCTCGTTGCTAGCGGCGGCGCGGACGCGCCTAGATCTGCGTCTGTGGTGAGGTCCCACGAGTCAGCCACGGCCGGCGGTGCGGCCGGCGGCGCGGCCGGCGCAGCCGCAATGACCGCCGCGCTGCGGGCGTGCCCGTTGGCGGCTGCACTGTCATGATCCCGCGCCGTATCGTGCGTGGAACGCGCGCTCGCGTCGCCGGATATGCTGAGCTCCGAAACGGCGGGCGCTGCCGACGGGTCCGGCTTGTGGCGGGCTGGCTGGCTCGCTGTGGTTTGTGCTTCTGCCTGCGTCCGCAGCTCCGCTCGCAGCTGCGCCAGCTCCGCCTGCAGCTGTTCGTTGTGCGCCTCGAGCTCGGACTCGCGGACAAGGCGCATTTCGAGCGCGTGCTCGAGACGCACAAACTCGTCGCGGCTGACAGCGTCCGGCGCGGGCGCGCTTGGGCGCGGGCCGGTCTGCACGGCGAGCTCGAGCTCGGCATTGCGCGAGCGTGTACTCTCGAGCTCGCGCTGCAGCGCGTCCATCTGGTCGACCTTGCTGCGCATGTCCTTGAGCTGCTGCTCCATGCTGCTGAGGTCCGCGACGAGCGCCTCGAGGTCGTCGGCGCCGCCAGTGACTTGACGCACATGCGCAAGCTCGCGCTTCAGGCGGTCGATTTCGTGCTGCTTCTCGGCGCGCTCGGATACGAGCTTGTTCTGCATGGCCGCAAGGGCCAGGCGCTGCTCCTGGACCTCAGAGCCGCCCGCTGAGGCGACGAGCGAGCTTGAGCGGCGCGCGCTGCGCAAGCGGTCCTCGTACTCGTCGCGGATTTCGGCCACACGCGCGGCGTGCTCGGCCGCGTACTGCTCGAGGCGCTCGTGCACGACGCGCAGCGTCTCGCGGAAGTCCGCGCGCTTGCTCTCGAACGCCTTGCGCTCGGTCGCGCGCGCCGCGCGCAGCCGCTCGCACTCGGCGCGCAGCTGCTCGAGCTGGCCAGCCATGCTCGGCGGTTCTGCGCTGCTCGTGGCGTCGACACTGCTTGCGGCGTCGACACTACTCGCGGCGTCTGCCTTCGCCTGCACCCGCAAAAGCGGCGGCTTGTGGTAGCGCGGCGACGGGCTGATTGCGTCATAGGCGGCAGGGCTCATCACGGCGACGGAGCGCGCTGCGCGCGGCGTCTCCACGCGCGCGGACCGCACGTTCGCGCCGACGAGCTGCGTGTACGACACAAACAGGCCCGTGCCGGGTCGGCTCGTTTCGAAGAACTGCTGGCCCTGGTACGCGCCGCTGTGCTTGCCAAGGCGCTCCGCGTCCGGTCCTAGCACCTCGACGCCGGCGTACTCGACAGGCGTGCGCCCGGGAATGCGGCCGATCCAGCGTAGGATCGCACGATGGCCCTGCGGCAGTGCGACTTCATCGCCAACAGCAATGGTCGACATGTATTTTCGAGCCGCGGCGGCGTCTGAAACAAAGGCTCCAAACAGGCAATGTTTGGGCGACGCGCTGACTCATGCGCGGACGCGTCGCGCGGGCCGCATCGCTGCGCACGGCCGGCTCGCTGATAGCCCCCGCATATCTCTCTGTTTAATAACAGGCCTGCCTTCGCGCGAATTCCGGATTTCGGTCGTTTCGCTAAGCCTTGGGCTTTGGCTGTGGGCTGTGGGCTGTGGCGTGTACTAGGCCTGGGCTGTGGCATCCACAAAAGGGCATCGTAACTCGAATGCAAAAAGGTTGTGTATTTAGAAAAGACCGTGCAGCTACATGTGGACACTCTCTAAAAGCGCTCAATTACGGAACCTGTATGTGTGTGGTAGGCGCGCTGTGCGATACTCGACACCGGGCCATCATGTGATCGGTCCTACTTAGGCGGATCTGGTCGAAGTGGGCCGCAGTGGTCCGCAAACAATGGCGTTGTTGCTTGACGACAAGCTTGTGGGCGAGGTTGCCGAGTACTGCCCTGCGCCGTTCCTGAAGTACTACGAGTGCCTCGGCAAGGGCGATGCGCAGGCTTGCCTGCCCGAGCAGCGCGTGCTGGCCGACTGCGTGAAGTCGAAGGCGCCGTCGTTCAGGAAGATCGTGAAGGGCTGCGCGGCGCAGATGAGCGCCTACGAGGACTGCATCAAGACGAATCCAAACTTCCGCACGCAGTGCTTCGACCTGCTCGTCGAGATGCGCCAGTGCGTGTCCGACACAGTGGGGCCCGTAGAATAATGGGCGCAGCGACCCTCGCAATAGCTTTTTGCGAACTAACCATGCTAGCTAACAATGCTAGATAGAGAATTGCGCTTATATTGATAAACTAGTTCATCCATTGCTGGCCGTTTGCCCAGTTCCACTGTCTCTGAATCTCTATTCTGGTGTCGAGTTTGCGTTTACGAGGGCAGGCCTACTACTTATTTACACAGCGTCTGTCCGTGAAATACCTTGACGGCTTGGCACCATGTCCCAAACAGTCCCTTTTTGATTCACGCTTGTTGGTTAGTGCCACGCGCTTGCCGGGCTAAAAAAAATACTTTGCAGTATACTTACCGAAAAGAAGGGGGGTTTCTCTCCCCGGGCCTGGCTACTGAGCCAGTCCGGAAAGAGGGGCCCAGAACCACGTTCAAAAGGCTGTAGCGGAGCATTCGGTGTACGAGTTCTTTAAGGGAACCGTGTCATAAAGACCCTAGGGGTGGCACTAAAGCCCCTTCCAGGCATGCGCCGAGGGCCCCTCGCCAGGACATAATAAGCCGTATCGTGGAGTAATAAAACGATAAGAATGCAGTACCGCGTGCAAGAGCCGTCCTCGTTGGGACTGAACGAATTCTGGGACAAGGAAGGAAACGAGTTGTGGGGCGCGGGGGCGCGTTTATATACTACTGATTGGGCGCGGCCGCTGGGAGCATACACAGGGTTAGGGAGAAGCCGGCGGTGGGAGAGGGCGATGGCCGCGTCGTGGTGGCGGACGCGCCTGCGCGCCAGGAATTTTGTTTTGGTGGCTTAGCGTAATTAATTCGTGTTCTGGTGAATTATGCAAGGTGAGGGGGCAGCAAGAAGTTCGGGATCGTGTTCTTGATGTGGTAGAGGTGGCCGCAGTTGCGGCAGGTCATGACGCCGTTCTGGATCTGCGTCTCGAGCAGCAGCGCATGCAGCTGCTGCGCAATGGCGTCGTCGCCGTTCTCGAATGCGGGCTTCTCCTCAGGCAGGCTTGTGTTACCAAGGTCTGCGGCCACGGCCCGTAATGCGGGCCAGTCGATCTTGGGCATGACATTGATGATGAATTGCGGGTCGTACTCAAGCTCCGTGTGCACGAGTTCACAGTTCTCGTACTTCAGAGGGAACGCCTCCGTGGAGCGCGCGCATGACTTGACTGTGCATTGCACAAAGTTTGTGGTGAGCAGCTTCATGCAGAAAAGTTTGGCAACTGGCGAGAGTGAAAAGTCGCCTAACCTAACCTCTGCCCGCCGACTAGAAAAAAAGCGGCCGCGCTGCGAACCTGGTCTCTGCACGACGAGATCTCAAACGGTAAGTGCGGTGATTATTTCTTAGGTTAGTGTCAATCCTCGGAATTTCCCTTGACGACAACACCTTTATATCCGAATTCTTGTATGAGCGCGACTAACCCCTTTAGTGAGTAGACTTTCGAATGTGGATTCTAGTTTAGGCCGTAGATGAGCGCCTCTGCTGCGCGCGTAGCATAACAAAATATGTCTGTTCTAAGTTGAGGTTTCTTTTTTGGGTTTTCTTTGTATAGGCTCTGGTATATGCCGTGAGTTGTTCGTATCAAAGTACAGGTACTTACTCTGCGCCCTGGCCGCGATAGCTTTTACTAGGCAGATGCCGCTTATATTCTAGGTTGTAGTCGGTTTCGTGGATGCCGTTTAGTCTACGTCGTAGATGCCGTTTATATTCTACGGAGCCTAGCTGTCGGCAGCGATTCACTTCGTCTTCGTGATTGTCCACTGCGCGCCCGTAATGCTCACTTCCTGGTTCGCCTTCTCGTCGTAGTCGTACCATTCGTTGTCCTCGAACGTGAGATTGAACTTCGTGTTCGACTCCTCGCCTACGGCCCAGAATTCGCCGTCAGGAATGAACTCAACAAGCGCGAGGCCGCGGCAGTCGAATGTGGCCATGCGTTGCGGCTTGCTGCCGGCCGTATACACGCCGAGCTTGGCCGACTCAATGGTGAGGTTACTGTCCTTGCCGCAGAACTTGCACTTCATGGCAAAGTGCGCCGAGCCGCGGCTGTTTGCCAGCGGCTTCAGCTCGTGCATCGTGAAGCCCACGGCGTTCGGGTGCACTTCGTGGCACGCGCCGCACTCGACCTTGAAAGTGAAGTAGTACGGCTGCTCTGGCGAGTCGACAATGCCAAATTGCGACACGCCCTCGAGGTCGGCCTTGAACTCGAGCGCCAGCATTGACGAGAGCAGCCCGCGCGCGCATCCACCATTAATCTGCGCTCCACGATAATGCTAGCACGGACAGAGCGGCGCCGCGGCTTTGTCTGGCTCAACGCACGTAAAAGCAGAGCTGTAAGAGCTAAAAGAAGCGATTATGTATTTGAGCCTAATTGTGTCTAAAGGAGGGCGAATTGGATTGCCCGGAGAAGGAGATCTGAACTTTGTTGAAAGTTAAGGGTTCAAGGTTCAAAGGGGAACTGCACACTCGCAGGCACATGGCGGCTGCAATTTGGTTGCGGCACTCCGTTTTGCATGCGCCGATGCCGTTCCGCTGGCCATGCATGCTCATCCCGGCTTAATTATAAGCGCCTCGAATTTGTACACTGTAACGCTTGTTTGGGTAGTGCGCTCCTTGCCCACACATTTTACGCGCATAGAGCCCCCGTCTTTGCAGCGCCTGGCATGCGCTGTCTCCAGTGCCAGCGCCGCGTTCTTGCGGGCCTTAGCGGCGTGCGCTCGTACGCTGGGCGTGCCGGACCATTGCCGGCCGGACCGTTGCCGTTCACGCCCGCGTATACGGACTACTACGGGCTCGACCTGAGCGATGCTACGGCCGAGCAGGCGCTCGGCGCGCCGCGCGTCGAGCGCACGCGCGTCGAGGCGGCAGCGCGCAAGATTGCGCAGCGGCTTTTTCTGCACGACGACGCGAATCGCGCGCTGCTCGAGGAGGAGCTCGAGCAGGACGGCGCGCCGTACCTGCAGGACTACGTTGACATGCGCGACGCGCAGCCGCCGGCGGCACGCCTGTCGTCGCAGCAGGTCTCGAACAAGCTGTTTGGGCTGCTAGGCCCGCCCGCGCAGGCGCGCGCGCGCCACTCGCGGCAGCTGCTCGGCGACGTCGCGCGGTTCATGGCCGCGCACCAGGTCGTCAAGCTCAGCGACTACCACCGCATGGTCCGCTGGCTTTTGAGCGCGCACCTCGAGGAGGCGGCTGCGGACGTCATGGACACGCTGCTCATGTCGCGACAGACGGGCTTCGGCGTGTCCACGTACTCGCTGTGCCTCGAGCTCGCCGTCGTGCGGCGCGACGCGCAACGCTTCGGCGAGCTCGTGAAGCGCGTGAAGTGGCCACGCAGCCAGTGGCTCGCTTTGCAGCACAAGTTCGACGCGGCAGACTTCAACGCGAAGGACCCGGCCATCGTGAAGCAGCTCGCGAGCGGGTTCTTGCAGTTCAACCGGTCGAAGGACCTCACACACATCATGCAGCACACGCCGCGGCTGTCAGCGGACCTGCTCGCCGTAAACATGCGTGCTGCGGCCCGATGGAATGACGTGGAGCGCGCTGTTTGGACGCTGGACCGGCTCGAGTCGCTGCTACGGAGCGGCGCCGCTGATGAGACGCCGAGCCTAGAGCTGCTGAAAACCGCTGAAAAGATTCCGGCCGTAAGCGCGCGAGCAACCGAACTGAGGGCCGAAGTCAGACGGCTGCAGGACCGCGAGGAGGTATAATAATACTGTACATATAGCATTTTGTTTTGGAGGGAGCACGTCTGAAGTGCTATTCACATTCATCGTTTAAACGGGCTTGCAAAGCGGCCTGCTTAGAATGCCTGACCGCGGCAGCGACGCGGGAAGGGCGCTTGGCCTTCTTTTTATTTTGCTGTGAGGCGCCAAGGCGCAAGCACGGATGTCGCGCTTGGCGAAAAAAAAAGAGGCTGGCTATGATCGTTTGCGGCGTATCCAAACGCGGTGGGCTAAGCTATTTACATATACAGGCAGGCGGCAGGCAGGCAGGCAGGTCAAATGTTCAGGAGCGCAAACACGCGCGGCGACACGAGGAGCACCATAGGGCCGATACCGCCGTACGAGAGCAGCCGCATGACGACCTCTATGTCGTAGCGCAGGCGCGGCTCCTCGACGTGCTCGAGGTTCACCTTCTCCTCGTGGTGCTGCGCGCGCAGCTCGTATACATCCACCTCGGACTGCGGGCCCATCGACACGGAGCGGCCGTGCGACTCGCGCACGTTGCGCAAAATCTTCGCGATCTGCTGCGGCGAGTCCGGCACGCTGTCGTCGGGCAGGTTTGCGGGCACGCGCGTGTAGTCCGACGCGGGCAGGAAGTAGCGCCGCGGGTTCTCGATGCCGATCTTCGCGATAGCGCGCCAAATCGGCGGCAGCACGCGCACGAGCACGCGCTTCGACAGCGAGCGCCACACGACGACGAACGCGGCGCCAACGACAAAGCGCGCGAGCGCGGCCGCGGCCGTGGTCGGCGCCGACGCGTACTTGCTGGCGTCGAAGTGCACGTTCGCGTGCGGCGGCATGGCCAGCGCCCAGAGCATGCCGATGATCGTGCCCACGAACGCAACGCTGTCGTCGAAGCAGGGGCAGTTGTCGACGGGCTCGGGGCTCACGGCAATGGCAAGCAGCATGACCGCCGTAATGAGCGCGCGGCCGAGCCAGCTCTGCGTCTCGTCCGTGCAGGCCACAATGAAGCGCCGCAGCAGGGACGACGCCACGCCGCAGACAGCGCCGACGACGATGTCGAGGAAGCCGTGCATGCCGTTGTAGAGGCGGCCCGTGACGAGCGTGGTGAGCAGCCACACGTTTGTTCCGGCAATGGCGGCGCTTTGCGGGTACATGCTGTGCAGAACGAGGCTCACGGACACGGCGTTTGCTGTGTGAGTGCTTGGCAGCCCGTACTCGAGAACGGCCATGCCGCTCATGGAGATGCGGTGCAGGGGCGGGCTCTGCGGGCGCGGCAGGCACAGCAGGTCCTTGACGTAGCCCGAGACGTAGACGCCAAGCGCGAGGACCCAGATGATCTCGCGCCCGAGCACGGGGTTCCCGTACCAGAAGAACACGGGCAGCATGACCATGTAGAAGGTGTGCGTGCCCATATTTGCCGAGACGGCGAAGTATGTGTCGAGCCAGGGTCGGCGCACGGCGTTCTGCATGCGCGCGAGCACGGGCGTCTCGGCCCGCACGACATGGAGCATCTTCTCGCGGCACCAGTAGCGCCAGGGGCTCATGCGGCAAGCGTAGTGGCCATCCTCCTTCGTTCCGGCGTCCATCAGCTCCGGATTGAACTCGTCGCGCTCCTGAGGCACGGTTTTGCGAGCCGGCCTAGGCCGATTCATCCTTAAGGAAGCGACTATCGCGAAACCTAGCCCCCTGCAGAGACGCGTGCAAAGGAGGCTTAAGCGGGTCCAATCGGGCCGAGTCAGCGCCCGAGGAAAGCCGCCGCGTTTACGCTATTGGGACCGATTTCGTGGGGTACTGAAAAAAAAAAGGCGATGAGCGTGCGGGCTGGGCCGCTGCGTTCGCGCCGACGGCTCAGCGAGCCCCGCATCGCCAGTTTGCCTGCCAGTGATCATTCAGGATCAGCCAAGCCTTGATTCCTGCTGTCAAACAGGTATTTCCAAACCTCCGCGCGGCTGACATGCCGCTATATTTAGGGCAGAGGAGTGCAGAGCTGGGCAAGGCAATGACGCAAAGTCGCGAACGCGCTGCAGCCGAAGCCCTGTCCCGGTGCAGGTTCTGGCGAGCCTGGCTCCATGCGTACACGCGTGGTTATCACGAGGCCGTCCGTGCACATTCCGTACACCCACACTCTGGATGTAGATTAATGCGGAGTAGCCGTTTAGATATACGCATTTGCTTTCTTGTTTCTAAAAGCGAAGCTGTGTTAGACGCGGGCACGAGCTTGTGTCTGGCGACGGCTGAAGGGCCGCTTTCAAAGATGGCGTAGAACGATAAAACCAGCAGAATAGATCATTGTTGCTCACTATTCAGGGCGGCCCGCACATAATGGCGGCCCTCCTTCTGTGCCGCTTTGCAAGACGCATTGTCGCTACTTTGCAGTCTAACCGGCGCTAGAACGAATCCGCACCCGCAATACGAGGAGCTCAGAATCCCTGAACCCTGGCTTTGTCGACCTCGTTTCGTAACTGCCGCTAATGCCAAAGGATTACGTGCTTGACGCCGGGGCACTATGGGGGCTATAATTAACAATGATCGAGCACAGCGACAGGGCTGCAGTGCCGCGCTGCTCAGCCGCGCGCCACGAGTATGAGATTCTTGCATCAGAAGCATGATTAGAAGCGTGTCACGTCTACTGACAAGCATGCTTCGCGCGCGTCTCAGTGGGCATGCGCAGCCGGCCGGCCTGCGGTCTAAACCCGAGCATTATGCAAACTGCTGCTGTGCCAAGCAGCCCAGCGTATTCAGGGCACATTTTAGAGAATACATTGCTTTGCATTTAACGCACGGCCGGTTACAGCACCGTCTGTACAGCACTGTCTGTAGCAGCATGCCTGTAGCAGCCCCCGATCCCCCACTGCGCGATTGCGACTCCCGCGATGGCGGCTGTGTTGCTTGGCGCGGCCCGCTCGTGCGGTGCGTGCGGGCTGAATGCGTCCGCGGACGCGCGGATCGACGCGCGCCGCGTGCGTGAGACAGTTTCGCGCAGCCCTGAGTAAGGGCCGCGTGATTACTGTAGCGATCCGATCGCGCGGGTTCGGGGTTTCGACTCGGCAGCGTTCGAGGCTGAAGGTGGCGGATGGACTTACGGGCCCAGAAGCGCCGCTCGTTCCTGAGCCAGCCCTACGGAGCGTCGTCCGCGTCGCTGCAGCGCTCGCTCACGCAGCGCTCGTCGCTCGAGACGGACGCGCTCGGCCCCGCGCGCGCGCACTCGCTGCGCAGCATCCACTCAAACGTGTCGGCGGCGCGGGCGCGGCCAGACCTGGCCGTGAAGGCCGTGTGCGTCGGCGACGGCGGTTGCGGCAAGACGTCGCTGCTCACGCGCTACGTGCGGGGCGGGTTCCCCGAGGCGTACGTGCCGACCGTGTTTGAGAACGACGCGAAGCTTGTGCAGGCGTTCGGGCTGGCCATCGAGCTGTCGCTGTGGGACACGGCCGGGCAGGAGGACTACGACCGTTTGCGCGCGCTGTCGTACCCCGAGACAAACGTGTTTGTCGTGTGCTTCAGCGTCGACTCGCCCATCTCGCTGCTCAACGTGAAGGACAAGTGGCTGCCCGAGATCCGCTTTTACTGCCCAAACATCCCGTTCGTGCTTGCTGGGCTCAAGAGCGACCTGCGCCGCACGCTCGGCTCGGGTCTCGTGAGCGCCGCCGACGCGCGCGCGGCCGCGCGCGAGTGGGGTGCCGTCGCCTACGTCGAGAGCTCGGGCCGCCTGAACGTGAACGTCGAGCGCGTGTTCGACGAGTGCATTGCGGCCGTGCTCGAGCCGTTGCGCAAGGACGGTGCGACTAACGGTGCGGCTAATGGTGCGACTAATGGCGCGGCTAACGCGCCGCCGGCCGATATGGCCGCACCGCCGCGCGGCCCGCGGGCGGGCATGCGCGCGACCAGCTGGTTCCGGCCGCCGCTCTCGCTGCGCATGTTCTCGTCCGCCGACGGCGGTGCGTCGCCGCCAAGGTCGTCGCCGCTGCGCGAGCAGGCGAAGTCACGGTGTACAATCTGTTGACGCGCGCGCGTGGCGGCTGGCCTTCGCCCACAGCTCAGCCGTGTCGCGGCGTAGCGGCTCAGCCACGAGCGCCGACTTCTGCAGGCGCTGCAGCTTCGCCATGAGGCGTTCGCCGCGCAGCACCTCCTCGTGGATTTGGGCCAGCGTGTGCGCGAGGCGGCGCTCGAAACGCGCGGGCAGCAGGAATTGCCGCCGCGGGTGGCGTGCGGGACTGACCATTGCGTTTGTTCGGCGTTCTTGTTGTGCTCGGTGCGGCTGTTGCCGGTGAGTGTGTTCGTGCCTGGCGGGCGCGGAGTTTATTATTGTTGATGAGGTGGGCAGCGCCTCGTCTGTGTTGCCACATCCTTGCCCTACTGCCGTTACCTTTTGGCATTGCCCGACCGCGTGCCTTTTGCATGCGGCCAGCGTTTGTATTTATTTATGTTCATTCCTAGTTTAGAATCATAGGCGCATTTACTATCATTATTATTCCCTTAGCGTACGCGCGGGCTTGAGTAATCAGTATCTTCTCGGTGTGCAGTTATTCTTCTTATGGACGAGGACGATATCGAGGCGCTCTTGGCCGACATTTCGGACGGCGAGCCGAGCACCACAGTGCCGGCACAGCACACACCCGCTGCTCCTGCGCGCGGCGAGCTGAATCGCGCCGTGCAGCTCGAGGCGCAGATCGCCGCGCTCGCGGCGGAGCTGCAGCGCGTCTACGCGCCGCGCGCGCCGAAGCTGCACGAGCTCGCGCTAGGCTCGCGCACGCTTGCTCGTGTCGTGCAGACGCTCGGCAACGAGCCGCCTGGCGCGCCGGCGGCTGCAGAGGACGTGCTCGTGCCGCAGGTCGGCAGCGCGACGGCGCTGGCCATCCGCCTCTGCTTCGCAGAAAGCGCCGGCACGGCGCTTACGAGCGAGGCCTGGAGCCGTGCCGAGGGGCTGGCGGCGCAGATCGTGGCGGCCAGCGCCGAGTGGGACGCGCATGTCGACGCGGCCGCGGCGCGGCTGCCGGCCGACGCGCCGAACCTCGTGCAGGTTCTGGACGCGCGCGTCGCGGCGCGGCTCGTCGCCCGTGCCGGCAGCCTCCGCGAGCTCGCCGCGACGAGCCCGGCGAACCTGGTGTCGCTGCGCACGTCGCCCCTGCTTGGCGAGCCGCTCGTCGACGAGGTGCCCGCGCAGTTCCGCAAGCAGGCCCTGCGCATCGTCGCGGCGAAGGCCGTGCTTGCGGCGCGCATGGACAGCGCCGGCACGGGGACAGACGCCCTGCAGGGCCGGCTCTGGCGCCGCCAGATCGAGGCTCGCGTCGACAAGCTGCTCGCGCCGCCGCCGTCGCTACAACACCGCGCGCTGCCGAAGCCCACCGACAAGAAGACGAGCCGCCGCGGCGGCAAGCGCGTGCGGAAGATGAAGCAGAAGCAGGCGCCAAGCAAGCTCGCGCACGAGCAGAACATCGTCCGCTTCGGCGCATGACGCGTGCGCGCACGGCCCATATTTATACTTGTATTTATTGTCATTGTCATTGTTACTGTTATTAGTGTATAACTACGACACGTAACTCAGAACCCAAGCACGTCCGCACCAGGCGTATATACATGCAAGCCATTGTCCTCGGCCACGCTCGCGAGCATGCCCGCCGCGGCCGGGTTCCAGGCCACGTCCGTGACGGGCGCCTTATGGCCGCCATGCGTGAACAGCGGCGGCCCGCCGAAGTTCACGGCGTTCCACACCTTCACCGTGCCGTCCTCGGAAGCCGACGCCAGCACGGACGGGTGCCAGGTGTTCCAGTGCAGCGCCGTCACGTACCCTGTGTGCGCATCAAGGCGGCTCACGAGCGTGCAGATGCTGCGCAGGTCCCACAGCTCAATGCTGCCTGTGTCGAAACCGACGGCCACGAGCGATTCGTTCACGGGGTTCCACGCGACGCACGTCGGCTTCTTTTGCCCGAACCGCTGCCGCACAACCGGCTCGGCCGTGGCCGAGCTTGTGTCGTGCACAATGAGATACCCGTCGTCGCCAACACTCGCCAGCGTGGCCGGGCGCCGCGGGTGCCACTGCAGGTCGTTCACGGCCGTTTTGGGCTCGTGCTCGCGCTGCTGCACGGGGCTCATGAAGCCCGTGTGCGAGTCGTAGTCGCGGCGCAGGTCCCACATCAAGATCTGCCCGTCCGCGTCGCCCGTCGCAAGCTCGCCCTCCAGGGTAGGCGACCACGACAGACACAGGGCGTCATTTTGATGCCCGCCACGCGCGCCGGACAGCGTCGCCGTCGGCACATAGTGCGGCACTGGATTGTAGGGGAACTTTGTGATGTCCCAGATCGCCGCCTGCCCTGTCGACGCAACCGTGGCTATTAGATTCGCATTCTGCGGCATGTGCCGTGCTCGCGCTACAGCGCCTTGCACCATAATGCGCTGCACAATCTCGAGATCCGCAGCGTACGCGGGCTGGTACCCGCCAATCGTGCCGTACTCGGCATCGTAGTCCACGAGCGAGGTCGGCGCCGTGACTTCCGGAGCGTGCAACTCGGCAATTCGCAGATACTCCGGCGCCTGACCCCCTGTGCTCGTGGCCAGCACGAGCCGTTGCTTCTTCACCGCATTCGCGTCATTCGCAGCCTCGGACTTCGTGTCCGGGCGCGCCTGTTTAGTGACCTGCTCCGGAATCCACTGCACGGTGAGCGAGGGCCACGGCAGCTCAAACGCCAGTAACGTATCGTAGAGGTGCTGCGCGTTCTTTTTCCACGCCAGAAACCGCGCTTGGTCGGGCGGCGTTGCTGAAATTGGAGCTCTTGACGCTTCGGGTATTTCTGGCTTTACGCCATCGGGCCCTCCAGTTTGTGGCCCTCCAGTTTGTGGCTCTCCAGTTTGTGGCTCTCCAAATGCTGGCTTCGCGATGCCTGGCTCGGCGGCCAGGGCCGCCGCCACGGCATTCTGCGCGTCCGAACCCATGGCGTCTGTTAGCGCCTAAACCTCTTGCTGGTTCGCGAAATAGGTCGCTTTATGGCGGGCGGGCGCTAATTACTGCTATTATCTCGGCCGCGTGTTGACCGACGCGGCCCGCGAGCGCGCGGGCGCGACGGGATACGCCGAGCGCCGCCGCCGTGATACAGCTGGTCAGCGGCGATCTGGACTTCCGCAAGCCGATCTGAGCTGCTGCGATTTCTTGATGGATCCCCTTGAACTCGAGAGCGACTCCGAGGACAACAGGGTCGTCGTCCGGCCCATCACGTTCCGGTGGACGGAGTTTGTGCAGAAACTCGCCGTGAACCTCCTTTTCCCGTTCGTCAATGGCGTGATGCTTGGATTCGGCGAAATCCTCGCCCACGAGCTCGGGCTCGTCTGGGGCTGGCGCAGCGCGAAGGTGTACGACCCCACAGCGGTGGCCATCGCGACGAACCCCCGTACGCGACGAAAGTGGCTGTTTGGCCTCGCCTGATCGGCTCTGACTCGCCCCCTCGCCGACAGCGGCGCGTCGCCAGGCGAGATGCACATATGCCCTAGCCCTACGCACGTTTGGGGGGAGACGGACGCTTCTTAACGAATGCCGCGCCGTACTTTTTCACACTTCCTTTACACAAAATGTCGAACTTCGAGCAGGATCTCAAGAACGCCGCGTCCGTCGGCGAACAAGCCTACTCGGACTACTCCTCCGGCAAGGGCTTGAGCCAGGACGATAAGCAGCAGGGCGAGAAGGCTGCGCAGGCGCTTTACAAGGACTACGAGTCTCGCGAGGGCTCGAACTCGGGCTCGAACTCGGGCTCGAACTTCTCGAACGAGGCCCAGAACTTCGAGAACTCGGGCGCAGGCCGGGAGGCCGAGAGCTTCCTGCAAAAGCAGTTCTAAGCTAAACTAACATGTAAAAGAAATGCTAGCTGTGCGCTAAACTTTAGACCAGACGAAGCTTGTACATGAAAAGTTATTGCAAACCCCTCATCACTCAAGCCTGCGGTCACTCAAGCCTGCGATCACTCAAGCCTGCGTCTAAAAGCAAGGGAAGAATGAGCTGGCGGGACGTTTGTCGATTAGTTAGTGGTATACAAGATATCTGCAGGTATTCTATTCCGCGAAGATGCTGCCTACCGTTCTGTATCCTCCCATCTTGTTTACATGGATGCGGTTTCATGGTGCCGCATCTATACGGACGGCTGCAGGAATATGATGCGTCGTCCTCTGAAACAAGTAGTAGTCGCCAGAGTAGTCCCATGGAGCAGTGCAGACGAACACATGAGAAAAAAATATATAGCTCGCATGTGTTGTAGGCCACAAGATTCAGGTTAGAGTACGCGACGCGAGTGCGAACACATATGGCCCGCATGGCTACGATCTATTAAACGGGACGAGTGTGCATTTGCGAAGAACGATTTCATCTGAGTCTGATTAATGGGAAACTCGTGAATGCTGGGCATTGATATGCACCAGGACCTGATTGACTCGTTCTTAAATGTGATACACTCTAATATAGCGTGTACTCCTGAAAGGATCAACGGACGGAGACTAAGTACCACAAAAATGCTCAATTCACAGTGGCTGCGCGATCAATGCTCGCCGGCACCTGTAATTCAGATCGCACGCTTCTGGTAAGTAATACGTACGCAGTTCTGCATCGACACTATAGCACTCGAAAGCCTACACAGTGTGGAACTATGAAAGTTGTTCATTACATGTAGGCGCTGGCGCACGCCATTTTTAGATCGCTCGCGCCGCAGCCACGCATACGACATCGCCAGTTCGCGCTGCCCGCTCGCATCGCAGGCAGCATTGCATCGAAGGATGACGCAACTGGCAATGATCAGTGCTCTACCGCGCCTCAATTCGCAAAGATCTATATTTCTAGGCTTAGTGTAGCACCGTTGCCACGAAAGTCGTTGCCTGCATGCGAACCCGCGCCCTGGCCGCCACGCGCAGGGGTATATAGTCGAGAGCCCCGGGCCGGTGAGCTCTCCTCACGTACTCCATCGTCTCACACATTTTAGACATGTCGAACAGTAACACTCAGGACCTGAAGCAAGCCGCCAACACGGGCCACGAAGCGTACTCTCATCACAGCTCTGGTAAGGGCCTAACCCAGGATGATAAGCAGAAGGGAGAGAAGGACGCCCAGAAGCTGTATAAGGACTACCAGTCGCAAGAAGGCGAGAAATCCGGCTCCGGTTCCGGCTCGAGTTTCATGAGCAAGGCTAAAAGCTTCTTTAAGAACTAGCTTTCTTGCTTGTGTTGTATACTTTTGCGTCCCAAGGATGTATCTAACTGAACTCAATGCTTTACTAAACCAATCTCTGTCATCGGCATACTGCAGGCAGAGAAAAGAGGGGGTTATACAACGAATAGGGCAAGTTCATTGCTATTACACACGACTTAGAACGCCTCAGCGTGCGAGGCCGTCTCCGCACGCGGCGCGTGCATCACCCTCTGCCCAACAACGGTCAAAGCTTGGCGTACCCGCACATGACATCCACGGGTATGACGTGTCGCCCGTTAGGTCTTAGCGGAAGATTCTGGTCGTAGAACAAGAGTCTCTAGAGTAGCAACGTTTGCGAAGGAGAGCCAGATCCCGTACATGGTTCAAGAGCCATGCCACAGTTTGCCTCGGGGAATGTGGTTCTCTGGTCTACTTCTGCAGCGGCTCGATTTTCTCGCAGTCCGGCGTCTAACGGGTTTGTTGGTCCGAGTTGAGCACGCCTTACTCATCGACTCGTAGCCCCTGGAGCTGCGCAGGTAGGCGCAGTTATCGCGCAGCTAGGGAAATAGGACTCAGCATAGGTGCGTCATTCCCGATTCCGGTGACCACTCCATGCCCAGTTTATGCGGCCTTACTTTTCCGTTTTATGCGGTTAAACCGTATCGAGACTTACTTAAATGATAGAGCATATACTTGGGGTGTTTCCCTCAAACTCGGCACATTAGTTGCCAAAATGCACAGAATTGGAGCTTCCTTTAGCAATATCCTATCAATTCGCCTGCGTGTATGGGTAAGGGTATATGCGTGCCCTACGTAATGTCGACGTGCCGTTGCTATGCATGGACCACGTGGAGATCTGCCGTGTCCTTTGGTGGTGCCACATCCATATATAAGGGGAAAGGACTCCTCCAGAACTGCATCTAGAATTGGATTATTGTAAACAATGGGACTTTTTGACCAAGTGAAGAAGACTGCCAACGATGTGCAGAACATGGCCCAGGGTGGCGGCAATGGCAACTACCAGGACAACCTGAACACGTTGAAGGAGGACTACCAGGGATTCCGCGGCGGCAACTCGGGCAACTCGGGCAACTCGGGCTCGGGCTCGGGTTCTGATAACTACGGCTCCAACTCGGGCTCTGGCTCTGGCAGCGGATTCGGCGGCAACTCTGGCTCTGACTCCTATGGCTCTGGCTCGGGCTCGGGCTCGGGCGGATTCGGTGGCAACTCGGGCTCCGACTCTTATGGCTCGGGCAACTCGGGTTCTGACTCCTACGGTTCCAACTCGGGCTCTGGCTCTGGCGGCTTCGGCGGCAACTCGGGCTCTGACTCCTACGGCTCTGGCTCTGGCTCTGGATCTGGAGGCTTCGGCGGCAACTCGGGTTCTGATTCATACGGTTCCAACTCGGGCTCTGGCTCTGGATCTGGCGGCTTCGGCGGCAACTCGGGCTCTGACTCCTACGGTTCCAACTCTGGCTCTGGCTCTGGATCTGGCGGCTTCGGCGGCAACTCGGGCTCTGATTCCTACGGTGGCAACTCGGGCTCTGGCTCTGGCGGCTTCGGTGGCAACTCGGGCTCTGACTCCTACGGTTCCAACTCGGGCTCTGGCTCTGGCGGCTTCGGTGGCAACTCGGGCTCTGACTCCTACGGTTCCAACTCGGGCTCTGGCTCTGGTGGCTTTGGCGGCAACTCGGGCTCTGATTCCTACGGCTCTGGCTCTGGTTCTGGTTCTGGTTCTGGCGGCTTTGGCGGCAACTCGGGCTCTGATTCCTACGGTGGCAACTCGGGCTCTGGCGGCTTTGGCGGCAACTCGGGATCCGGCGGCTACGGCGGCTCCAGTGGTGGCAACTCTGGCTCCAACTGGTAAGCGCGTACAGGTCTATTACACTTCAAACATACTCTATATGTAGAACCTGAAAATTAATCTTCAAAGGAGAAAAAATAGGCAACGCAATGAGTGCTTCAACTGCTGCTAGTCAGTCATGGTGATGGCACTCGAATGCGTGGGTGGTTAGCAGCCTTGGGTACGTACGTAACTTGGATTTTGACTAACCCGCGCCGGTGGAGAGCATTTGTCCAAGCTGGTCCACGGGGTGTGTGCAAAGTGTTAGGGGGACTGGAAGCAGCTACGAACCAGTGTAACTGGCTTGAGGTTCTTAAATACAGTCCTGCCTCGGGCCTGACCTCACGGCCGCTACTCCATAAAAAATGGGATTCACAGCAGTCACAATTGTAGCGCCGAACGTCCCAGATGGCGTCGATCCGTTAACTTACCTCACGGCCAAGCCGCGAGACAAGGCACAAGAGCTAGCTCAGCAGCAGGCCCAGGCGGCCGGGCTCGCTCTCTTTGGTGCGGCCCCAAGTTCCGAGGCTGCTCTCTTGCCCACCGACGCTGAGGAGCCAACTGGCGCTCCACAGCTGGGTACCAAACAGCCAACGCCATGCCTCACCGCGGAGGAGAAACAAGCTGCGCAGAATGCAAAAACGCTCGTCATACCTCGGGCCGCATCCGTGACATCTAAAGTCTCCACCGGTCAGAATTTCGATTACGCCTATCTCTTTCCGAACGCGAAATATCGAACCGCGCCACAGTTATTGGGGGAGGCCGAATCTCCTGCGGCCGTACCAGAAGCGCGCCAGTCAAGTAAGGTGGCCAGCACGCCAGCCCCCATAATTCGGCCTACTGCCCAAGAGCTCATGGACGAGTCCCCGTACACGTTCATACAAAAAGTGGTTGCGCAATATCGCGGCTCTGGGATGGTAAAAATCGTGCCACCCCATGGGTTTGGCTACCGGCTACCATTTGGTCAGGACCTCTCGGGTTTCAAAAGCGAGAAGCAAGTATTCATGACGCCCGCAGAGGCAAAATCGTTCAGTGAGCCGGCGCTCCGCAAGGGCTTTTTTCGCGCCGTGCTGCGATTCCACGCCACTACTGCGCTTGACAAGGGGAAGCGACGCCTGCAAAAGCTGCCGTCCTACGAAAAGAGGCCCGTAGATCTGTACCGGCTCTATAGGAGCGTGCGCATGCGAGGCGGCGTTGAAATGGTTGTGAAGCGCAAGGAGTGGGCTCAAGTAGGGCGTGAAATGGGCTACGCTAGTCAGGCTCTGCCAACAATTTCATCAACTCTAAGGCAGGCTTACGTGCGTGCCATACAGCCCTTCGAGGCTTTCTTGGAACAGCATGGCGTTATCTTACACCCACATGTCCTGCCTCTAGTTGACGTAGAAGACGAGGACCGGCCCGCGAAGCCCCGGGATGGTGTCAAGTTGCTTCCAAACGGAATCATCGTTCATGCGCAACATCACAAGGTAGAGACACTAGACCGCAAAATTGTGGTATTGGACGAAAGTCGCAACCAAGGATCATCGCACACACTCAGGTCGTTCCGACAGAAAGGAGCAGCTCAAATTATTGCAGATCCAAAGCTGTCGATAGACGAAAAAGAAGCCCTATACTGGGGTTTGCCCTCATATTTCGAGGTCGAGCAGGTAGCAAGCAGCCCAGGCATAAATCTTTTGCCATTTCCAGACACGCTCGCCTCGAGCGCATCCTACGCAATGGCTGCGAACAGTTCTTTTAACCCATGGAAGCTGTCGTCGCTTTCGCTGCACGATGATGCGTTGGCTAGATTTGTGCGAGAGGAAATTGACGACCTTGTTGTTCCTCGTTTACACGTTGGCCAACAGTTTGCAACACAGGATTGGAACACCGCTGCCATGGCAGCGTACACAATCTCATCGCTGGTAGATGGAAGCCCACGAACGTGGTACACGAAGGACAATGTGTTTACAGACCAACATGTAGGGGAGCTTGTTCTTGTTTTTCCCCAAGTGCAAGCCATGAACTGGTGCCATGGATATAGCATCACGGAGAACGTGAACTTATTTCCCGGATTTGACTGGCTGGACTGGTCTCTGAACGCGGAAGTGATGAACAAGCCAATGAGGTTCTGTGTGCAAAGGCTCGTATATGAAGCATCGAAATCAGCGTTGAACTCTGGGGTTAGAGATCAAGTATTAAAGGCGATTGGAGTCTTGCGAGAAAGAGAAGAGTATGTCACTGCAAAGCTTGGCCATCTCAGGAGGAAGGAACCGGACCTGGCCCTAGGATCAATAACCTGTGCCATTACTGGCGCTAAGCGATTCTTTTCGTGGGTACTCGTCGATGGCCAAACGTGGTCCGCCGAGGCGGTCCTACAACTCAAGCCAGAAACAGTGAATCTGGCCCTTGTAACGCGCTACGTTGATGCTTCGACGTTCTTCGACGAGATGGTCGCGTCAGTTGAAAAGGAGAGCGGCATACTTCAAAATTGGCGAGAGGCTGTGCCTCTGGCTCTCAGTGACCCGAAGCTGCCAAAGGCGTCGAGACTTACTGAGCTTGCTCAAACTGCGCCGTGCACCATTACCAATGGACAGATTTCTGCCCATCTACTATCGGTGGTGGAATCAATGCAAGCGTGGCTCGCGTCCCTAAAGAACGGGAGTTACACAACAGACTCTAGTCAGACTCGTGAGGAGGCGTACAACGAACTGGTCGGTTGCGTTGACGACGAGGGTCTCTTAGAAACTGCACGTAAAGATGCAGCGGACGAAGACCGCGCTGTTGAGGAATTTTGGAAGGAGATAGTGGCCTCATTAAAAGAAGGCATTTTGCCAGACGCAAGCGCTCGTAGCAAGTTGGACGCACTGCTGCCCAGCTATCCCCGGTTGCGACTCTTTGTCAAAATACTACGCGAACTGCCGGCGTGGACGGAAGCCGTTGCCCAGAAGGTACGTGAGACTCCAAACGACCCAAGCACACTCATGCGCCTCAAAGATCAGGGCCTTGGATTGAAAGTGTCGATTTTCGCCGATCCTATGCGGGCTATTGACCAGCATCTGGAGTGGCTTGCTGGGGGGTTTGCAGATATTGACCGGTTTATGGCGGATAGAGGCGCATTCGACGCGGAGCTCGTCCGCTACTATCACAAAACAGTTGATATGAAATCTCTACCTCCTGAGGTGCGCGATCGGTTCCTTGTGCTCGTCGCTAACCTGGACCTCATAGATCGCATGACCTGGCCTGATCTCGCAACCCGGCCGAAGCAGAAAGAGGCAGAGGCTCTGAACATATTTCCGGCATTCGTGTACGCCATTAACGACCTGAAGATGTGGCTTGCTGATGCGCAATCGCTAGACTGGATTCTGATAATCGGCCAATTACAGAAGCTTGCTGCGCATGATACTATGATGTACACTGGGGAGCGTATTTCGATGAGTCGGCTTATGAAAGTGCGAGAGGCCATGTATCAACTCAAGATCATGCCCGACGATATCGAGCTCGTGCAGAAGACGATCGAAGACGCATTGCGCGCGCTGCAGGCGACACCGCCGGCGAGTCGCGCGGCCTACGGGTTTGATCCGTGATGGTAAGGTCTGAAAGGCTGGAGAGCGATCGTTTCAAAGTTCCTGACGTGGCCATCACACAGAGTTCAGTCATCCACTTCGCATGAGCCGTAAAAATAGCCGAAGGCGATGTTATCATAACTAGCACCATCAATTAGAAGCCAATGTATATATATATATGCACGGTCTCCGCTACATTTTATTTAGGCCAAAGCTGTGTAAGGGACCAGTCGGGAAGACGGCGCTTATTTCGCTGGCTTGTGTACCCAGTCGTTGAGGCCGTGGCGGTTGCGGAAGATCTCGATGGCGTCGAACTGGACGCGGAAAGCAAACAGTGTGTTCTCTTGAGTGTACTCGCCATCACTGTTCACGCGCAGCAGGGTGCCAAAGTTATAGTCCGGAACCGTTTTTTCGTACTTTTGGGCGAACTTGAACCATTTGGCCTTGCCCTCCTTGCCCTTCATGGCATCTTCATTGAGAGTTTTGGCGGCCTCGGGGTTTTCCTTGAATTCGGGAAAGGTCTCGACGAGATCGTCGTAGAGCTCGTTGTCGACACCGGTCAACTGCAGTCGCGAGGGTCCGAACTTCTCGAGAAGCGACCAGTAAGTGGAGGCGTGCTCCACAGCCTTCACGGCGAACTGCTTTTCGATGTCTTCGAGGTTCTCAGCCTGCTCGGGGTCGAAATTAGAAGGAACGGCAGCCATGTTTGTGTATAGAACGAAGCGAATTCACCCTCCTCAGCGCTAACTTTTTTGAAGTGAGATGCGCCCCTACCCTGGATTTGTTCGCCACGGCCCCAAACGCAAGCCGTGGCGGCCAGCTACATTAGCCTACATTAGCCATGCGAGGGGCGAGAAGGCATCAGCAAGGCAAGTAAGGGAACTAAATCGAAAATTAGGAGGGCGCCACAGGTAGTGCTCGGGTTCAAACGACAGAACTGGCGTAATCATAGGAAATAATTGCCTTGCATAACTGCCAGTAACGGAGGCACGTTACAGTAGGCATCCCTCGTACCCTGTTTGAATTGCAGACCTGCAGCTGACACTTGACGGCTCTCAGCACAATGAATAGCTCAATTACACGCGAATAACGCTCTGCACTCACATATGTTTTCTGCACTTCGCGAGCTCCGCATTTCGCACGGCTGTCCTTCAGACACCGAGCCGCTCGAGCCGCTCAAGCGCGTGCAGCGCCGTTGTACGCTTATGACGCTGACACACGGGATCGATCGTGCGTGCCGGACCCACGACTATAGGAACGTCGCAGCTGGTAATACGCGGTTTTGAATGACACAAGAGGACGTACCGGGGGTCGTTATCGAGCCTGGCTCTCGCAACACACGGTTCGGTGTTGCTGGCGATGTCACACCGTATTGTGTGGTGCCGAGCGCTGTCCTGCGCGAGGGCAACCAAACGAAGTACCACATCTCGGCGAGTGGCCCCGCGCCCACTGATGGCGAGGTCTGGACACCAATAATTGACGGAGTCATCCACGACTTTGACGTCATTGCCGGGATGTGGAACCACCTGGCCGAACAGCGTCTTGGCTTCAAGCTTGAGGAGCAGCCACTGACCGTGACGGAAGAGGTGTGGAATCCGGCCGCGAGCCGACAGAAGCTGCTAGAGACCGTGTTCGAGGAGCTGAATGTTCCACTGTTCCAGCTTGTGAAGGCTCCACTGGCCGCGACGTTCGAGTCCTCGCGAGCGAACGCGCTCGTCGTCAGCGTCGGTGCGGCGATGACGTCGGCGACGCCGGTCGTGGACGGCATTGTGCGCTCGAAGGCGGCCACACACACGCGGTTTGCCGGCGACTTTGTGGACGCGCACGTTCTGCAGCAGCTCGAGCATGCGCGCGACGAAATCATTCCCCAGTACCAAATATCGAGCAAACAACGTGGCACGGACCAGAACGTGCCGGTCAGCTCGCTGAAGGACTTCACGCTCGGCCCGCGCGGTACCGACAGCTACCACAGCTACCAGTTGAGTCGCCTGCTCGATGACTTCAAGCGCGTGTGCTGCGTGACGAGCCCGACACCTTTGAGTGGGCCGGAGATTAAGGGCACGCGCCTGTACGAGTTCCCGTCGGGGTATAATATGCTTGTGGGCCATGAGCGGCTTGTGTCTGTGGAGGCGTTGTTCAACCCGACGATCTCGAGTCTTTCAGACGGGACAACGCCCGGCTTGAATAGTCTCGGCCTAAGCGAGGTCATTTATAACACGGTGCAGAAGGTCGACGCGCCGCCAGAAGTGGTGCTGAGCCTGCTCTCGAATGTCGTGCTGCACGGTGGCACGTCGCAAATGGCCGGCCTGGCTCGGCGTATCGAGAACGACCTGGCTGTGCTCGTGCCGAACTACGCGGTGCACATTCACCACCCGCGCGAGCACCCTGTGTGGACCGGTGCAAGCGTGCTGGCGTCGCTGAGTGATTTCGACGAGTCCACATGGATCACGAAGCAGCAGTATCAAGAGCTGGGTGTACAGCACCTGCTGGAGCGGGTTTCCGAGGACTGAAGGCGCGCGCGCAAAAGAGCGGCAAGGAAACCAAAAACAAACAAAACAAAAAAAGGCCGAACGAAGAGCAAAGCAAAACAATCAAAACGAAACGAAACCAAAGCGGAAAAAAGAAGTAGACTGTTGTTTAGTGTTTAATAGCGTAGTCGCCCTGGAATCGCGCCGCAAGACTCTCCTCGGCAGCGTTGGGCGTGGCCAAGAAGAACTTACTGTACGGCGGCAGGTAGTACGAGAGCGATCCCTTCACAGGATGCTTGTCCGCATCTGGGAAGTGGTCGAACATCAGGGCCGGCACAATGATTGCTTTCTTGCGGCTATCGGACGGAGCAAGGCTCTTCCAGCGCACGGACGTGTCCCGTGCCGCGTAAGCCGAGTTCGACGGCTTCGGTGCGCCGGCTGAACTCGCAGAGCTTGGCAAGTTCGACGTACTCGTCGAGTCCGTTAAAGCGGCTGAGCTGAAGGAGCTGCGTGAGTCGGGCGACGGAGCCGCTGCGGAGCCACTGCTACCACCAGAGCTGCCGGAACTGCCGGTGCGGCTCGACGAGCCCACTGAGCTCGAGCCAGCCTGAGAGTCCTCGGCTGTGGCCGCGTCAGAATCGATGCGCTGCAGCAGCTGGATGTCCCACTCGTCCTGGCGGGCGAGCAGGCTATGCAGCACTGGGTCGAGCATCTTTGAGCCGAGCGCCTCGACCGTATCCCGATAGGCGTCACCGAACCACATTGTGTGCTGCTCAAGCCAGTACTGCGCAATCTGGCGCTCCGTGAGGCCGTTCTCGAAGTACGAGAGCATGCGCAGCACAAACTGCATGAACGACGCATCGACAAGGCTCGGCACTAGGCGCTGGCCGACCTCGAGGCGCGTCTGCAGCCATGCGTCGCGACTGCTGCGCACGGCCTCGAGCTCGCGGCGGAAGCGCAGCATGTGCCGCGTAACTGCGAGACGGCGCACGCCTTCGACCTCGAACGCGTTGAACACGGCCGTGGCGAGCTCGTAGAAATCCATCTCGTGCTTCGGCTGCGACAGCAGAATTTGCGCGGCCGTGGCATCGATGATCTCGCTGGGTGCGCTATTGATTTTGAGCTTCACGCTCAGCTTCGTGGACGTTGCTACACGAACTTCCGTCGCGGCCTCACGCGCGGGCAGAGGTGGACTCATACTAGTGAAGCTATGTGGGTAGAGGTAGCCGTTGTGCAGTTAGTAAGTGAAAAGAGGCAGAGCCGAGCTAGGCCTAGCCAAGAGCGTTAACTCGTTTTGAAATATTCGGCACCAGCACGCACGCTTTTACGCCGGAGTCGTACGCGAGATTCCACTGGATCAGCCAGTAACTGGGTGCGAGTAACGTATTTTTGGTGCCCGAACTGCAAAAAGCCGCCGTGTCTGTCCTCTCAGCAGATCGGTCGCGAACTGCTGAACTTATCGAGGTGAACTGTGGTTCTGAGTGACCCAGAGGTTGTATACAAATGTAGGGTAGCACGCCGAGCTGTAGGGTAACATTGCAAATGTCATGGGTAGGGTTTTTGTGCCGACAGTCGCGGACCTCGCCCCTATGGATAATGCATGCCTTGCAGAATCCAATGACGACCGCGGAGCGCCGCTAAACCTTTGGACGGATACCGGGTAAACGACGAACACTGCATAAAGCTTTGGACTCCACCCATGTCGGGTCTTGCTGCTTCGCCGCATCACATTCTGCACTGGTCGGCGGGGTATTCGGAACCTCGAATCATGTGTTCGAGCAAGTGGCTGGCGATTGGATCGGATAAAATCCCCGTGCATGAGCCTTACAGCATAGAAGGCATCTATTCGCGTGACAAAGCCACGGGCTCGCATATGCGCCTCATATGCACTCGTCATATATCAAACCCTGCTGAGGTCTGTAGTCTAGGGTCTGTCTTAAATGCAAGCCGCGCCCCAAAACATATCCGGGGTGGTTCCTAATAAATACCGGTATTATCGCTGTCACCCCCCACAAAGACTTCTGCAAAAATGCGATGTTCCACGTAACTCTAATGGCATCTTGCCTCCGAATCCCAACGCCATAAAATTAGAGTTTGATGTGTTTGGTTTGGGCTGGTCATGCATGCATACCCTAATACCAGCATTTTTGAGGGCGTCTGTGAATGCATATGCACTGGCGGCGAACGAGCCACGTTTGATGTAATACTTTCGAAGCTGACGCCGCGAAGGTCACACATGTCCGCGCACGACGACTTGCCGATTCCCGCAGTCCCGCTCCCTCCTCAATGCCTCACTTTAAGTAAGGTTGCTACTGAGACACTTTGACTAATAGCGTGTGAGGGACAAAAAAAAACTATCCATCGGATCGGGGGCTTGCCCCGTCGCTGCGGCACATGTTTGCGTGCACCGCATATGACCTAGTCATCACGAATAGCATAAGCTGCAGGGAAGCGGCGCGCAATATGCGTGCAATAATAAAGCCCCAGCTCCGAGGGCTAGCGGCTCGGAGCATTAAGATACTGAACAATGTAGCGCCGAATTTAGACGAATAGCGGCCTTCGGCCAGGTTTATAGTTTAGACGGGCCGATTAACTTGGAGCATGCCTGCCGATGCTGCTTCTACCCTGCCTCACTCGCCTAGTACTGGGATTCTTGACCAAACCCAGACTCGTGCTCTAAACAGCAACGCCACTGGGCGGCGTGCCACATTCAGCAGGCGCTGCATATTCATCGCTTAACGGTACGAGGTGGCGCCGAGTCGGCGTGAGTGCGACCAAATTTCGCCCTCCAATAAACAGGCTCTCCACAAACTACAGGACGGGGCGCTGGGTCGGGCCCTCGTATTGTCCCGATCCGCAGGAGCTAGCTGTCAGCGCAGGCCGGGCTCCCGCTCTTCGCGCTGGCACGCATGGTTTGTCGGCGAAGTTCGCGCGCGACCACGAAAAGGCTGTTGGCCGATGCTGTTGATCGAGGAATTAGAGTTAACTGGTGGCAAATGTAAATGTACAACAATAAATAACTTGGCGCGCTGCAAAACACAGCTCATATCGAACTGCCGCATACCGTGCACAGACCAGGGCTCTCGCCGCGGCTGCGGAAATACGCGTCGTAGCAGCGCTCGTGCAGGCGTGCTGGACACTGGTAATTCGAGCAGAGCCGGCCCGCCAGAAACCACTGTTCGCAGCCCATGCAGCGATGCAGCGTTTTCCCGGCATAGCGCTCAACCAGGAACGATTGCAATTCGTATAAGCAGCGCATGCTAATGAAGACGCGTCCGGCGCGGCGCTCGGCCCTGCCGGGCAGCTCCTGAAGCCACTTGTGCCGAAGCAGCTTGTCGATGATCTCCGTCTTGCCCGGAAACTTGTCCTGTGGCAAGTCACTGTTCGGATCAATGCCCTCGCATCGTGAGTCGAGGAACATCGTGTCGAGCATATCCTTGAACTGCGGCGCCTGCGTGCTTGACAGAAAGCGGCGGTCGAGGCCCGCGGGCAGCGGCGTTTTGCTGATTAGGAAATAATAGAAGTTACCGTGGTCGAAGTCGTTGCGCACCTTGATGAGCTCCATATCAACGGCATCCAGCACCTCGTTCGCAGGAATTAGAAGCGCCTCAATGGAGCGCTGCTCGGACTCGGGTCGGCGGTGGTTTATGGTGTGCACCGCGGATTCGAGCTCGCCCTCAGGCACAGCCGGCGAGGCCATTATGACCTGCAAGAAAAGCTGCTGCACAGTGCCTTCAGCGTGGTCTGCGCTCATCCTGCTCGCAACAGTCTCACGGCGTTGGCGCGGTATTCATACACGAACTAGCCCCGACCGAAGATAATCGTACAGTCATCATAAGAAGACTGCGCTCGCTATGGGTGCGGGATACTAAGAATAACGACATCATTTACGGCAACTTTAGCGGCACTCAAAACTAGCGGTGCTCATTATCAGCTTGCGTATACGATATTGGACCCAGCCAGTCCCGAGGAATCATAGGATCATGTTCAGCCTAGTTTCAGCCTAGTCACGCTACAATACATGTGGTGAACCCAAAGAAAAAAAAAAACTTGTAGGCACTTTAGTAGTATAATGCAATGCAAGTGGTCTAGAATTCGAAATTGAGAAAGGTGCTGCCAAGACACGCGGCGCAGGCACGAACCGCAGCATGAACTGCATCATCGCCCGCACTGCCCCGCCGGCCGTAGAGCGGAGCGCTGACTTCGCACTGACATAAGCCGGCTTCCCAGTCACGCCGCCCCGTGGCCGCCGCAGCCAGCCCAACAACGTAGGAGGCGACGGTAGCCGGAGCTCAGCGTAGTCTTAGACCAGCACCCCAAATCGACGATGTCCAGCGCAGAGCCCTACGACCCATACATTCCCGCCTCGCATACCGGCGGCGAGTCGCGGACGGCGGCGATCCAGGCGCAGATCGACGACACGGTCGGCATCATGCGGGAAAATATTAACAACGTGGCGGCGCGAGGCCGTGGCCTGGATGACCTGCAAGACAAGACGGACAACCTGGCCGCATCGGCGGCGGGCTTCCACAGCGGCGCAAACCGCGTGCGCAAGCAGATGTGGTGGAAGGACATGAAGATGCGCATGTGTCTGATTGCGCTGGTGATCATTGTAATTATTGTTGTGGTCGTTGTTCCCGTGGCGACGCTTGTGCGCCGCTAAGTCGGCCGCCGGCTCGCCAATGCTGCGAGTTTTTTTTTTCTCATTGTCCGTGATCCGCGTTCCGCGGTGCGTATCGTTGCCACCGAAGTGTGCGCGACTCCTACATACGAAGTTATTTATGAGCGTCTAAGTTTTTTATTCCTCAAAGGACTCGCGGCTTGGCAAGAAGCTGTATGAGTGCGTCCTGCTCCAACCTTGGACGCAAGCACTACGCCACCACGAATGCTGAGCGTGCGCGCAAGAGCCATGCCATGCCACGCAGCTATGTAGCTTTTGGCTCATTGAGCCGCTGCTCAAACCGTCTTGTCTCAAAGGACGGCCACGCTTTATGAACTGCAACGCTCTCTCAAATCTTTGTGTTCCTGTCGTCAAAAAGTAATGAACGCTTAAAACTAGCCTATAGCATCTCCATCTTCATGTTAGTATTTAGTAGGGAAGCGGGAACGACGAAGCCCAGGCGGCGACCTCCTCGCGCAGCTGCTTGAGCTGGCCGTCCTTGTCGGCCGTGGCCGCGGCCTTGAAGTCCTTGAGGCGGTTCGCGTCCTTCGGGAGCGACGCCTGCAGCTCCTTCGAGTACACAACGGCACGGTCGATGAGCTGGGCAATGCGGGCGAAGTCCTGCTCGCCAAGACCACGCGTCGTCATGGCCGGTGCGCCAATACGCACACCGCCCGGCACAAGCGCGGACGAGTCGCCCGGAATCGAGTTCTTGTTGATGGCCAGGTTCATGAGCTCGGCGACGTGCTCGACGCGCGCGCCATCGACGCCCTTCTCCTTCTTCGTCGACACAAGCACCATGTGCGAATCCGTGCCGTCACTGACAAGCTTGTAGCCGAGCTTCTTAAACTCGTGCTCGAGCGCCTTGGCATTCTTCAGCACCAGCTCCTGGTACTCGCGGAACTGCGGCGTGGCCGCCTGTTTCAGCGCAACGGCCAGCGCCGTGATCGTGTGGTTGTGTGGACCGCCCTGGTGGCCAGGGAACACGGAGAAGTTGATGCGCTGCTCAAGGTCGTACGGCACGTCGTTGCCCTTGGCGTCCTTGCGCGAGCCCTTGCGGAAGAAGATCATCGCGCCGCGCGGCCCACGCAGCGACTTGTGCGTCGTCGTCGTCACAACGTCCGCGTACTCGAACGGCGACGGAATGACGCCGGCCGCAATGAGACCCGAGATGTGCGCCATGTCAACAACGAGGTAAGCGCCAACCTTGTCGGCAATCTCGCGCATGCGCTTGTAGTCGATGAGGCGGCAGTACGCGGACGTGCCGGCAACAAGCACCTTCGGGCGGAACAGCTCCGCATTCTCCTCAAGACGGTTGTAGTCGATGATGCCCGTCTCGAGGTTGACGCGGTACGGCATCGTCTCGAAGTACGTCGACACAGCGCTGATCTTCTTGCTCGGGATCTGGTAGCCGTGGCTGAGATGGCCGCCGTGGGGCAGGTCAAGGCCCATGAGCCGCCCGTGCGGCGGCATGAGCGCCTGATACACCTGCAGATTCGCAGGCGAGCCGCTCAGCGTCTGCACGTTCACGCCCCACTCCTCGGGACTGAGGTGGAACGCGTTCAGCGCGCGCTTCTGGCACAGCGTCTCGATTTCGTCAATGTTCTGGTTGCCACCGTAGTAGCGGGCACCGGGGTAGCCCTCGGAGTACTTGTTGCACATGGGCGTGCCGACGGCATCAATGACGGCCTTCGACGTGAGGTTCTCAGAGGCAATGAGCACAATCGACTCGCGCTGGCGCTTGATCTCGTTCTCAACAATCTGCGCCACCTCGGGATCGAACGAGTCGAGCCCGTTGTGCATCAAGTCCTTGTGTTCCGCGCTCAGATGGTAGCTCATGGTTGCTCTAAACTATAACTGTGGAGTCTTTAACGCTTGACTCACTGAAAAATTAGGCAACCACCCGCTCTGGCTTATCACGTGGCAGACGCACGCGGAACTGCGATCAGCCTATTATCACGAGATACCCGCAGGTGATACCAGCATACACGGGTCTCGATAGCTTATCCGAGATGCTACTACTTGCCGTCAGAACCGGCGCGCGCCGCGATAAGCTTAGGAAGTCCCACATGCCCAAACACCATCACGTTCCACAAAATATACCTCTCAGGACACCGCCGCCAATAGCAGCACCAAACGAGCAGCCGAGGTCGCAGCGAGTAATTTGCAACTTCGAGGACCTGGTGCGTTGGCAGTTGAATCAAATCATGTCTCTCGGAGCTACAAAGTCGCCCGAGGCGGCAAAGGCGCGCGAATTGGCCGCGCGGTTCGAGGCCGCGCCGTCGCGTCAAGACCTTGTCGCTGGCCTCGAAGACTTCCGTAACTCGTTTGACTTGGCAACTCAGTCTTCATCCCACACGCTGGAGGTGTATGCGAGCATTCTGTCCTCAGCACTCATTCCTCTGTTCATAACTGAGTCTAATGTTGTAAACGAATTCGTGAGCGTCCTGGGCAACGTCGCGGGACTCGGCGCTCTAATGTCGCGGCTGGCAATGGCTCCGCAACACGAGGTTGACGCGCTCGTGCGCGTGCTGGAGCTCATCTTACAGCAGCAGAACATTGTGGGCCAGCTCATTCACGCCCAGCCGAAACAGGCCTCGAACCTCGTATTCGGCTCGCGAATCTTGAACGTGGCTGCCTCTAGACTCACGAAGTCATGGGTCGCTGATGCGCAGCACTACACGGCGTGGCTCGCTGGCCAGCTTGTCTCTACACCGTCCTTGGCTACGGACCCTACACTGTTCGACCGGGCTGCAAAGCTTGGTGCGCCAGCTGTGCTTGTGGAGACGTACCTAGCGCCAGAACATTTCGCGACTTTAAAGACGCTTTGGCCGGCTCTGCGATCTTCGCAGCAGTATTTCGTGTTCTCGCGAGCGTTTATAAATGTCCTGCCCGCTTCCCCGGCACAATCTGGCCGAATTCTGCTGGACCTCGGCGTAGATCCGCAGCTCGCGTTTGACGTGTGCTTGCGCTTGCCAGCTGGCCTGGCAACAATCCGAGCCGCCGTCGTGCTGGCGCGTGAGTCCGGTAAGCTCCTGTCTTTGGTCGTGAAGCTCGTAGACGAATGGAGCAGCAAAATCGGATTCGAATGCTCGACGCTTGCGTCGAAGCAAACCCTCACGCAGCTCATTGTGGCGTCGTGCTGCTCGCTGTCGCAAACCGATGCCGCCCAAATCTCCCACTCTGCGCCGTTACTCGAGGGCGTTTCTCTGCATCTTGGCTCTACCTCTGAGAATGTGCGCAAATTGGGCACACTTGTGGCCGAGACGTTCGCGAAGCAAGCTGGCCAGAAGCTTGAGTTCGGGATCACCTACGACGACTACGAGTGGTGGCTTGGCTTTGACGCTGTGGACGCAACAGCGCAGCCGCTGAATACAAGCCATTTGCAGTCGATTCTGCGTCCAAAGCTACACGACCCCGCTAAATCGAACGGCAAAGACGCGGACTCGGACGATGAGGACGGGACTCGTGCTAAAAAAGATGATGAGGACGACGACGACGACGACTACGTCGATTCTGACGAGGAAGTCGTGCCGCCATTCTACATAAAAGACTTGGTCGCATACCTTCAAAGCGACAAGTACGGCGAGGTACACGCAGCACTGACGACGGGAGCGTCACTCATTGCGCGCAAGGCTCAGTTTGGTTCGGAGGTGCCTCAGTACGCGCCTGACCTGCTCCGTACGGCCTGTGCACTCACAGACAAGTTTTCCATCACGAAGTTTGCCGAGCTGCGGCAAGGCATATTGAATGCTACTATTGTAGCCGATCCGAAGCAGGCGCCGCTGGTAGTGACGATGTTCAAGACGGGCGACTGGTCGCTCGCGCAGCGCCAGAGCCTGCTAACGGCGCTTGTATTCGGAGCGCACGAGCTGGCCCAGGGGCAGAACCGGGGCGAATTCGCGCGCCTGCCGCCTGCACTACACAGGCTTTTTGTGACTCCAGAGGACCAGTCTCGGTTCGCTATTGCTGGAGTCGACAAGCTTAGCCTAGCGCACGAAGGCAACCATGTACGCGCGGGCAACGAGGCGACGAACGGGACGGTTGTGCGCCGGTCGCAGCGCCTGGATCTATCGCGCGAGAAGGCAGCCGGCCTCGCCAGCACGCCAAAACGGCGCAACCTGTTCTCGCCCGTTTCACACTTATTTTTCTTCCCCTAATGGCCGCAGTGCCGCCGCTGCGAGCAAGCTCGTACGACGCGCTCATCTATGCACAGTGGCTGCGTACACTAGGAATCATTGTTGTGGACGCATTCCCAACGCGGCACATGCCAGACATGGTGAGCGAGCTGTGGCCCGTGCTTGTGGGCCTTGCTGTGCGAGGCGCTCATGAGATCGTTATTGAGGAGGCATTATATACGTGTCTACTGATGGTCATATCGGTGGCTGGAGGCATCATTATCCAGAGCCACGCGGCGGACATAGGCCTGCTAATGGACAAAATTTACGCGCGTGTTCAGGCCGGGACGGAGCCACGCACGCAGCAGCTCGCCGCGGCGGCTGGCGCGAAGCTGGCCGAGATGGCTGCCGAGATCGAGCGGCAAATGCTCGGCTCTACGCAGACTGCTTGAGCGCCCACTCCTCGGGCGTGAATGTCTTTTGGGTGAATGCATGGACGGAGGCAATCTCGCCTTTCAGCGCCGCGTTCACGGCCTTGTGGCGCAGGAGCTTCGAGCGGCCCTTGAACGCCTCGCTCACGACGGTGACCTCGAATGCCTGGCCACACCCGCCGCTCGTGTCTAAAACTTCAACGTGCGAGGCATTGAGCTGCTCTCGCAGGGCCTTCTCGAACGTCTGAGGAGTCAGCATGGCCGAGTGCAGGTGGGCAGCTGCAGCTGAATGCGTCGCGTCGATAAAGAAAACGGTGATTTGATCTAAAGTGAAAAATAACGTGAGCGCGGCCACGTGACTTTTTGTGGCCGCGGAAGGGCGGGGCCGTGGTCGCGAGCCTTCGTTGAACAACAGTTAAGGGCAATCACCAAAAGCGGTACAAAAACCGAACCGAGCCCGAGCACAAGAGGCGCAAGTCGTCACGCGTAGTGCGAGCATATTCGCGGAAACATGGATTGAGTGCCATCCGCCTTCAAGATTCGCCAAGAGCCGCCCCGGGCTGTCAGATACGCTCTACTTACAGCACCAGGCAAATGATGGGCCCGCGGCACAGGCACAGGCTCCTGCATACTCGTGGGCCGAACATCTGCATGGCGATACACGTCGACGCACACAATGCGTTCATCCTTTTCCTCCGCGTATCACGTGCGGACCGCGGCGGTCCGCAGCGGTCGGCTTCGTCACCTAACGACGGGCGCGCTAACGCACGCGGAGCGGGGTGCCTCAAACCACCACCGAGCGAAAAGATCTGTGGCATATGGTTTTGCGCACACAGAAAGTAAAGGCGGTCGTCGATGCCTTGCAGCGGCTATACCCAAAGCAGCTGGCCGACAGCTCGTGGGATAACACGGGTCTCCTGCTGGACACGGCTGCCACGGCGCCGGCCAGAACAAGCGAGCGCACGGACCCGCGCGTGCTGCTCACCATCGACCTCACGACGGACGTCTGCGACGAGGCGATTGCTATGAACTCGGACCTTGTCGTCGCGTACCACCCGTTCATCTTCCGCGGTTTGAAGCAGATCTCGAGCTCGAACCCGCAGCAGCTGTCGCTGCTCAAGCTCGCGCAGGCCGGCATCTCCGTCTACTCGCCGCACACGGCCATCGATGCGAGCACAGATGGCGTGAACGACTGGCTCGCTGACGGCATCACGGACGCGCGCGAGAACGAAGCGTCGCGCTCGACAGTGCAGCTTGTGAAGCACGGCTTGTCGGGCCACGAAGGCGCCGGCTTCGGCCGGCTCGTGTCCCTGAAGAGCCCCGTGCCGCTACCGCACCTCGTGCGCCTCGTCAAGGAGCACCTCGAGCTGCCGACGGTCCAGCTCGTGCTTGCGGGGCGCCATACTACGGACCCCGTGCAGACGGTGGCCCTTTGCGCTGGTTCGGGAGGCTCCGTTCTGCAGGGGTCGGACGCAGACGTGTGGGTGACTGGCGAGCTGGGCCACCACGAAATGCTGTTTTTGCGCGAAACGGGCACGAGCGTAATTGTGTGCGGGCACTCGAATACGGAGCGTGGCTTTCTGCCAGTGCTGAAGAACCAATTGCAGGAGGAGCTTGCAAAGGACGGCATCAAGCCGCGGATCCGAGTGTCGCACGTGGATAAAGACCCGCTGCAGTACGTCTAATGTGCGCAGCGCACTCTAAGCGGTAGCGGTGAACGCGAAGCCAGCCAGCCCATAAACTCGGAAGCTTTTTGGGGTACGAATTGGTCTGGCACAGGAGGCTTAGAGACTAGTTCGAGAGGGCTCGAAACGATTTTGGTACACGCGAATCTTTTGTCTCAGCCCTTGAATATATCTCTCTCTGCCTAATTAACGAGGGTATACGAACATTTTCTGTTTCTTCTTTCTACAGTCGCTTTAGCAAAAGAGCTTGTTAGATGTGTCGGCGCGGGCCACTCGGCCTTGCAAGGGCCTTGCAAACGATCTCTCGTTCACATCCGTTTACAAGCTAGTATTGTTACATTACATACCCAGCTAGAATAGCTTATTCTGGCGCCAGGAAGTTCGCTACGTCTGTAATGCTTGCCTTCATTTTCGGCTCCACGCCTCGCAAGCCGCCAACCCACTCAGCCAGCTGGGCAATGTTGTCGCGGCCCTCTACATAGTACAACCGTGGCTCAGGAAGAGGCTTCGGAAAGTCTATCTTGAGCTTTGGATAGCGCCGTTTAGGCTGGGAGCGCTGCGCGCCGTCGCCAGCGACTGGTTTCGTATCACTGGCGGGCTCTGCGGAGTCTGGAGCTGCGCTGGCGGCTGCGGCACCTGTGTCCAAACCTGTCTCAACGCCCGTCTCGGCCGCAGCGCCCGTCTCGGAGCCGGGCTCGTTCGTTGTCCCCTGCCGGCCACGAGCCTCCTTGCGTTGGCGCTTGCGCTCGGCAATCTTCTCGGCAACCATCTCGTCGCGGCCCTCGAGCACATGGTTCACATTCAGACCGAACTGATGGTGCCACGCGGCCAGCTCTGCGGGGTCGTACAGCGTCTCGCACATAATCCACGACCCCCAAGCAGAATGCTCCTTCGACTTGTATTGCAGGGACCAGTATTTGTTACCGAGCTCGTCCTCAGCCATGGGCGTCGTGCGCATGTTGAATTTGTGCAGCTTCTGGTAAAGCTGCTGCTGCGCGCGCCACGCCTTTGTGTCAGCGGCGCGCTGGGCGGCCGCAACCTTCTCCTTGTGTACCTGCTTGTCCACCTGCTTCAGCTTCGCCAGCTTCTGTTCCGTCTCCTTCAGCTTCGCGTAGATCTGTTTGATCTCGTCGCTCGCGTCCTTTTCCACGAACTTGAGCTGGTCCATGTCAGTCATCACCGTGATGCGGATCGTTTCCGTGCCCGTACATATGACCATTAGCCGGCGCACGAGATCTAAACGGCCGGCCTCCGTCTCGGGTGCAGCGGTTGGTGCGTACGCGTCGAGCTGCTCCACAAACTCGAGGAGCCAGTCCCATATTTTGGGGTCTGAGGCGTCGAGCTGGTCGACCTCGGCAAGATACGTGCGCACACCCGAGTGCAGAGGCGTCGCGTCGTTTTGAATTAGCTTCAGCATGGCGAGCATAACGGCCTTGAACAGCTCCGGTGTCCATGGCGAGAGCGGGTCGTTCACAGCCGCCGTGAAGCGCGCAGGCACGCGACATAGCTTGTCGAAGCGCAGCAGAAACTCGCGCAGATTTAGCCGATGCCAAAACGATTCCACGGAGTCCACCTTTATGGGAGTAAACGGTGGTGGCGCGACCGGGTTCACGTATTTCAGAGTGACCATCTGCTTCGGCGCGCGCTTTGGCGGCGGCTCCAAGCCGGCTGCAGCCGCCTGAGCCGCCTTGCGCTTCGTTTTGGCCCCCTTCTTGGCCGCCGCGCTGCGGGCCTCGGACCGCGCCTTCTCGATGGCCAGGCGCTCCTCGCGCGCGCGCCGCAGATCCTCGGACCGCGCGCTGACGGTGCGAATGCGCTCGGAGCGTCGGCGCGAGCCGTTCAGCTCCGGCCCGGGCTCCGCACTGGACGTTGCTGGCGCCGGCTGCGGCTGCGGCTGCGGCTCGCGCAGTCGCAATTTGAGGGAGAACGCGCGCTGCGCGTCTGGCGCGTCTGCGTCCCCGTCGGTGAGTTTCGCGTCAGCAGACTCGTCCTGCGCATGGCTCAATGTCGCGCTCTTCTCATTTTTGACGTTTTCCAGGGCCGCTGCGCTGGTGTCGCGCTGCTCCACGTCAGCGTCGCTCGCGCTTGCGTCCGAGCTCAGCTCGCTCGAGGGCGGCTGCGAAGGTCCTTCATCGTGTTTACTGCCTGCCTCGTCGTCGGCGCTATCTGCCGCCTGGTTCATCGCAAAAACGGCCGGAGCCGGTTCCGCCATTTGCATGCTTGAGGGTCGCCCAACTTGCGAAAAATGAAAACTAGGGTCCGGATTATGGAAGGACCGCCTATGCGGGCACGAACTGCGGACATCTACGCGAGCAGAGCAAGCCGCGAATGCGGAGCGGTTGGCGCCAGAACGCAGAGGGACGGAGGATTATTGGCGTGAATAGAATGGCTCAAAGTAGACGTTGCAGGTCCTGCTGTTAAAGGCATGCGCTTGGTGCCGCATCCACCCTGGCCGCCCAAGTAAACACGGGCGAAACAGGAGCGAAACAGCCGTAGTATCTAACCGCGTGCGCTAGTGCTCTAAATTGCAGTATAGATACAATAATTAGTTGCGGTTGTCGCCGTGCTTTCGCCTACCGCTGTGGAGAAAAATGCCGGCTACGAGCCGCACGTTGCCTCAAAGCTCGTCTTTTTCAGAACACTCCTGAATCGTATCACTCATATTTACAGAAATTCCGGGAGCCTAGAAGTGCCATGCGCTCTTGGCCAGTCTCTGTGCGGCGCAGTACGTGCTTGGACGCGGGCTATGTTTGCATACGTATAGACCAGTTACATGCAGGCGTCAGCGCCGGCGGCGCCGTGTCAATCCGGTCTCTTGAGAGTTTAGGTCCTAAGTTACCGAATTGGAACGGAATATTTGAATACTTGCCGCTACGAGAGCTGATGCGTGTGTGCCGTCGCGTCGAGGCACGAACCCATGACGTCACTAGCGGCTGGGCCTAATTAAACTGTTAATTAGGGCACGCACCTGAGCACCACCCACCGAGCAGCAATGAAACGTGTGAAACGAGCCCGAACAAGTTAAAGCAAGCTACTGACGACCTCATCGCTTTAGCAATTAGTTTCGCTGTACAAACGAAAATTAGTGGTGCGTCATTATTCCGAAACGACATGGCCACGCCCAAAGCGCTAGTTTTCTAGGTTCACGCGCGCATTATCAGCAATGTTATCCATAACCACGTCCGCCACTACACGCCACGACACCCTATCATCTAGCCCTCCATAATCACGTTCCCCATAATTACCCCAAACGACTACTAGCCCGCACTGAAGCCATGCAGCGCACACGAATCTCGTAAAAAACGAACCGCACGAGCATAGCACCGGCGGCCAATTTCGACTGGCCGAGAGCTCGAAATTTGCGGGATTCGGGGCCATATGCGGCGCGCCTCAAAAACAGAGTTCGATCACGTTTCCCCGGACCGAACCCAAAACCCGCGCGACCTTCGGCGTGCTGCTGCTCGCGTGCTGCCTGCCAAATCCCGACGCGTGACCTCAGAGCCACCTCATCACCCGGGTCCAGCCATAAAGCACCCCACCGTCAGTGTTTGTTAGGCCGCGTGGGCACAGAAATGAAGGCACGGAAAGCACAGCAGTACGAAATCCCGATTGCGCAGCAGCCGTCCGCTGCGGGCGCCGACGTGCACTTGCGCGGCGCGCAATACCAGGGGTCCCGCCACGGCGCGCCTGCATATGCGGGATCGAGCGGGGCCAGCGGCGCGCGCTTCCAGTCGCAGCTGCTTGACCGGCTCCATAACTACGCGCACACGGCGGACGAGAAGCTGAGCGAGCTGGGTGCGCCGTTGAAGCCATACCTGCCCGTACTGGGCCGGCTGCTCATCATTGCCACGTTCCTCGAGGATGCGTGGCGCATTATCACAAACTGGGGCCCGCAGGTGCGTCACATCTGGCAGGTCCGAGGCGTGCCGTGGATCCTCACCGAGCTATTTCTCATTTTGAACGTCGTGTTCATGCTCGTAGGCTCGTTCTCCGTCGTCACGAAAAAGCACCTCGAATTCGGCGTCGGGTTCCTGCTCGCCGTGCTCGTGAGCCAGGCCGTTGTGTACGGGCTCATTCTCGATCTGCAGTTCTTCGCGCGCAACGCCAGCCTCACGGGCGGCCTCCTCCTCGTCGTGAGCGACGCGTTCGCGAACGACCGTCGTGGCCGCGTCCTGCCCGGCCTGCTGCGGCTCGACACGAAGGACAAGTCGCAGAACATCATTTTCGGCGGCCGCGTGCTCATTGTTGTGCTCTTTGTGGCGCACCTCGTGCTCACAAAGTGGACGGTCGGCGCGCTGCTGCTCAGCGCCCTGAGTCTCGTCGGCTGCATTCTGGTGGTCGTCGGCTATAAGGCACGGTTCTCGGCCAGTTTGCTGGCCGTGCTGCTGCTCGTCCAGAACCTTACGACGAACTCGTACTGGCGGCTGCAGAGCTGGAACCCGCAGCGCGACCACCTAAGGTACCAGTACTACCAGACACTCTCCATCATTGGCGGCCTCATCCTGCTCGTGAATATCGGCGCGGGCAAAATCAGCTTCGACGAGAAGAAGAAAATATACTAGACCTGGTTAGCTGTACGAACAAAATATAGCCGTAGCGCGAGCCGGCGCCGAGCGCGCGACCCGCAAGCCCGCCCGTGCGCATGCCGCGGACACTAAGGAAATACTTGCGACAATTATGGTCTCATTGAATCGCCGCTTTGCAATTAAACACGCGGCCGCTAGTGGCCAGCCAGCTCGACGCACTCACCACCACCTCCGCAGCAGACTTTACGCGATACGCGCATTGGCCCCACAGGTCCGCAGCGGCGGCGCTGGGCCAGCGCAAGTCAGCGCAAGTCAGCAGCACCCGAGCGGCCGCACCGTTGTCGACACCGCATTCGAGCATGGGAGGAATTCTGCGCCGCGACAGGTCGGAGTCCGAGTCCGAGTCTGCGCGTGAGTTCGACCGCGAGCAGGTGCGCAAAAACACAGAGCTGAATGCGAAGCTAGGCTCCGCCGGCACGGAGCTGCGCGGCCGCCTCAACTCGAACGAAGCGTCGCCCGCGGGCGAGGCCAGCACCAAAAAGCCTTACCCGAAAACGAAGGCACCCACAGCGCTGCGAAAGCACGAGCTCGAAGAGGACGAGGGCTTCGTTGAGCCAAGGAAGCACGACATCGGCTTCGACGAGCAGGGCATCGAGGACTGGAACCAGCACCGCGGCCAGGCCCAGAAGATCCTCGAGCCAAATACGCCGTACATGGGCACGGCAGCAGACACGGAGTACTACGACGATGACCCCGTGCCCGAAGACCTCGATCTGGGCAGCGCTGCTTAAGACAATTTCTGTACTGCTAACCAACCGCATTGGCGACCCGTCCCCTTTTGCAATGGACGCGCCCTTCCATTATAACTGGCGGCCTGCTTATGTTCTGTGGTTTGCTGGGGAGGGGGATGGGTGGTCGTCATCCTAAATAAATCTATGTTACAATCTACAGCTTCGCCTCGCCGTCCTCGTAGCGCGCGAACGTTTCGAGGCTCGCCACAGGCGCGGCCCGTGGCGCCATGATCAGCGTCTTCTTGAACGCCTTTTCGTCCGTAATCTCCTCGCCGCTCATGCGCGGCGCCGGCTCGTGGTGCGTGCTCGCGGCCTGGCCCAGGCGCGCCGCCGTCTCCACGAACTCGCGCGCCTCCTCGGACGTTTGCCCGTAGTCGGACACGAGCCGCGCCGCGAGCAAGCCCAGTGCCTCGTGCGGCTCAAGCCCGCGGCACTGCTGGCTGAATGCGCGCACAGCCTCGGGCGTAACAGGGATCTCGCGCTCGGCCGTGAGCTGGTGCACGGCCTTCATAAGCGACGTCTCTGCGTCCAGTGCCTTTGGCTGCGACTGCGCCACGAGATGCAGGGAGAACTGCGCGCGTGTGTCCGCGTTCAAAACGTACTCGTCGAACGTCTGCAAAACCTCCTGCTTCGTGATTTCAGACGCCAGGCGCGCTGCGCGCTCGCGCTTGTAGAAGTCGTAGTACCCGCCCGAAATGGCCGTCCAGTACTGCTCGGCCTCCTCGTTCAGATTTTTCGGCTTCTCGAGCTGCTGCGCAATCACGGCGTCCACGTTACGCCGGTACTCGTCCTCGCTCATCGCCTCCAGCTGCGGCCGCATCGTGTGGTGCAGGAAGTGAAGTATGCGGCCCTCGGCGTACGCAGACGGCTCCTCGGTCTGCACACCGATCTTTAGCCACATCGACGCCCGCAGCTGCCGCTTGTAGGCAATCACAACGTAGCCGAGTTGCTCCTTCGTGCGCAGCTGGTCAAACGCTGGCTCCTTGATGATCTGCATGATAATGCTCTGCGTCACGGACAGCCGGTTGTCCGTGGTCTGGCCGAACTGGAACCCAAGATCAACCACGTTGTTTGTATTCGCCTTGTCAGCTAGCGGCTTTTCATAGTAGCACTCGCGCCCAGCCGGCAGCATGTACGACGCGGCACGCTTGCTCTCCGTAGTGGGCCCGCCCGGGCTCTGCGGTACAACGTCGCGCACCAATGCAGCCGTCTGCTGCGCATCGTGACTGTTCACGTTGCCAAGCGTGAGCAGTTCGACTCCAAAGCCCTGTTCGCGCAGCTCCGCTGCAAACCGAGAAACGCTTTCGAACGTCAGGCTATCTAGCATAGCAACGCGGTCCTCATACTTGAAGACGTTCTCAGCAAACAGAAACGTGCTGTGCAGCGCGCGCTGTGCAAACGGCATTGCGTACGAAAGATTGCTAAGCTGCCGCAGCTGCTGCTCCTTCACAACGCTGAAACGGTCGGCCCGTAATGGCGCCTTGCTGACCTTCTCCGCTAGCACAAGCAGTAGCTTCGCCAGCTTCTCGCTGAACCCGTTCACGGCAATTTCAATGCCATCCTGAACGCCGGAAAGCGAGTGGTTCATTCCGGCCGTGTCCGCATAGTAAGTGTAGTCGGCCAAGTCGTCATTCAGCAACGCAACGAACATATCGGCCTTCATGTAGTCCTCGATGGTGGCACTCACCTTCGGGTTTGCCAGCTTCAGGTAGAAGCTCGCCTTCGGCTGGAAGAACGTGTCGTCTAGCTTGTGCCAAAGCTTCAGTTCGCGCGTGTTGATAAGCAGCCTCGGCCGCGTCTGCTTGCGCGGCGCCGGGTCGCTATCCTCGTGGGCCAGGTCAAAGCTATTAGGCAAAAACTCGTTACGCTTCGGCAAGTGTAGCTCTGGCAGGTCCACGGCTTTGATAGGCGGTAATGTCTTGATGCTATGCTCTGTGCCGTACCATTTTTCCTTCTGGTCGAGGTTCTCCAGTGTTTGGCTAACGAGCAATACGCGCATGTTCTCGCGCGTGAGGTGCTTGCCGAACTCGCGTACCTCGTCAGGATCATACCGCTGCACAACGCTGAAATCCAGCAGCCGCTCACGCGGGATGGGACGATGCATGACCGTGGCTAGTGACACAGCGACTGGCATTGCCTTTGCCTTTTGGCGGTACAGAAACGCCGACTTCGTCAAACTCATGAGCTCGCGATGGACCCATTCCTGCGGGCCTGCCGCCTTGACCATATCTATGTAGGAGAAGAGCGCCTCGATCACGTCAAACCAGTGGTTCTGGCCCTCATTCGTAAGCTCAATACTGACAAGCAAGTAGTCCGTGCCGGAGTCGACGTGCTGTCCATGGCACGCGAGCTCCGTAGCCCAGTGCTTCTCCTTGAGATAGTGCAACAGCGAGCCCTCGGACTCGTGGCCGATGAGCTGCACATAGTATCGGAACGGCTGCGTCTCGTGCGAGGGCTGCTGGTTTGGCACCGGGAACGTGATAGTGAGCATGTTCAGGTCCATGACCGGCTTCGCACGAATGATGAGGCCCAGGTGCTCGCGCGTGAGCGGCGGAATCGAAGCGTACGGCCACTCGACGCTGGCCAGGTCCGGGTGCGGGTTCGGTATGGGCTCGAAATACTCGCGCGTCCAGGCCTCTAACGTGTCGAGGCTGTCGCGGCCGAGAATCACAAGCTTCATGATGCCGGCCGTGTAGTACTGACGGTAGAACTCGATGAGCCTCTCGCGAATGTTGATGCCTGCTTCCTCGGGCTCGACGCCCAGTGTCTCAAAGTTGCCCGTCGAAAACTTATGCATCGGGTGCTCGAGGTTTGAAACTGTCTGCTCGAGTTGGAACAAGCGCCACACGTCGCTCTGGAGGTTCTTCTTGTTTTCGCTGTCGACAGCCATCATTTCGCGCTTTGTGCAGGACTCCGAAAACAGGGGCGATATAAAGAACTGGGCGAACCGGTCAAGCGCGCCCTTCAAATGAGGCCAGCTCACCTCGAAGTGGTAGTTCGTCGCCTCCGACGCCGTATAGGCGTTCGTCATTCCTGCGTGCTCGGAAACGTACTGCTGGTACTCGTTCTCGCTGGGGAACTTCTCCGTACCCATGAATAGCAGATGCTCGAGGAAGTGGGCGAGCCCGGGCAATGCGTCCGGGTCCATGTAGGACCCCACACCAACCTCGAGCGCGGCGGCGGCCTTATCGGTTGTGGGGTCTCGGATGAGCAGTGCCTCGAGCCCATTGTCAAGACGCAGAACGCGGTACTCGCGGTCATCCACCAATGGCTTCTTCAAAATTACCGGGGATTCCATAGCAGGGTTTGCAGGATTCCGAGGCGGTTTGACCAAGCAGATGAGCGATGGCACCACCCTTATTATTTACGCCCACTAAAATGGCTCACGTTTTCTCAGTCAGCAGCAGCAGGCTGGGGCTCCCTGCCCACAACCACCACCTGGCGCCTCCCTACCCACCACACCACTTGTCTGCTGCTGCCCCTGACTCCTTATGCGGCTACGCAGCCGGCTTCTCCCAGCTAACTAATATGTAGTGGGCGCGCCCGTCCCCCTCCCCTGCGGGCTATTCGTGTGGCCAAGGTGAAAAATCACCGGCTGCGAAAGAGCGGTGGGTTTCATAAGCGCTCAAAGAAATTTCCGAGCGGCGCCGCTCAGGAGCCTTCGTAAAGACATGCTGCAGCATTTGAAGGCATTGAGGCCCTCGCATTTAGGCAGCCGTCTACGCGGCCTGCACCGCGCCTACGCGCAATTATCGGCCACCGCGGCGGCCCATGATGCGCCAATAGATTTGGGGCCCTTTTCGGGCGTTTCACGGCTTCGTCCCACGGACAAAATATACGTTGCCATGTCTGGCGGCGTTGATTCGTCCACAGTAGCAGCGCTGTTGGCTCAGCGATTCAGGAACGTCGAGGGCGTTTTCATGAACAATTGGTCATCGGCGTCAAAGTGCCAGGAATCGAGCTGGCGCGAGGTGCGGCTGCTCTGCGAGCTGCTGCAAATCGACTGCCGACGCATTGATCTCGAGCACGACTACTGGACAGACGTGTTCGAGCCCATGCTGGCGGCGTACGAGCGAGGCGAGACGCCAAACCCAGACCTTGGTTGCAACCACTACATCAAGTTTGGCCAGCTCATTGCGCAGCTGCAGCGCAGCGACCCTGCGTTCCGCTGGCTGGCTACGGGCCACTACGCAGGCGTGGACCCCGACCTCGGCCTCGTGCGCCGAGCCCAGTACATGCCGAAAGACCAGAGCTATTACCTAGCAACCGTAGACCAGTCGGTGCTGAAGCACGTCCTGTTTCCCTTGGCGCACTTAGCAAAGCCGTACGTGCGACAGATCGCCACGCAGCTAGGGTTGCCGGAACAGGTCTCCTTGAAGCGCGACTCTACGGGGCTCTGCTTTGTCGAGCAGCAGCAGGAAGTGGGCCAGCGCGGGTTCCGCAAGTTTCTGGCTGAATACCTGACGGCCGAACCGGGGCCCGTCGTGCTGGCCACCGATCCAGACCGGGTAGTGGGCGAACACAGCGGGCTGTGGACGCACACGATTGGCCAGCGCGTGAGCATTGCCATGCCGCAGTCGGACCCGGAGACTCGCGGGCAGTGGTATGTGACAGGGAAGGACGTCGCGCGCAAGGCCCTGCTCATTGCGCGGGGCACCAATAATGATCTACTGTTCACGAACTCCGTCGTGAGTAGCGATTTCAAGTGGCACACCGACTTCTCAGGTAACTACTCTCAATTGTTTGCGCAATACCGGTCTCTGCAGGAGCCGTGGAAGGTTACAGACATTCGGGGCAACGCTCAGGATGAGGGCGTTCTAATGCGATTCGACTCAACGCGCCGAGCAGTGGCCCCGGGGCAATACATTGTGGCCTATGATAATGACGTCGTGATTGGTGCTGGCACCATCACGCGCGCATTTCGCGCGTAGTTGGCCAACGAAATGCCACTTTCTGAGCCGATACACTGCCCGGTTCTAATATGTATACTAAGTTAAAGTCAAGCAAAGTCAGTTTTTTTTTGTGAATGCGCTGCCGCAACAGCACCACGCAACAAAGCGCGAACTCGTTAACATTCTTTTGGTTGTTTACTTTCCGTCGGCAACCGCTGGACACACCTGTGATCACGAGGCCGCGTATGCCGCCTGATACGCTGATACGCGCTCATACCTCCAGAGCGGTGCTATCCCATCCACGCGCGCGGAGGTTCTTTAGCTCGCTCGTAGATTCAATGCTTTGGCCTGAAGGATCGGCGTCCGTTGTAGCAGGTCTTGGGAACTACCTCGAGCCAGAGCTCCCCGATGAGGGCGTGTGCTCGTTCTGTGTCTCGAAGGCGGGCTCGTATCTCGTCATGGCATCAAAGTCGGTTCTGGCCCTGTTCCGCGTGAAGCCGCTCACGCCGCTCGCCATATATCCTGCATTCTTCCCTGAAACACAGATCGTGCAGGTCGTCGCCAGCCTGCGCGGCAATTACGTGGCCGTACTAACGGCAGACAACCGCGTCGCTGTTTTCAGCGTCCAGCCGCAAAAGGATATCGAGGAGGTGCTTAAAATTGGGTACGTCGTAACACCAGGCCCCGGCGAGGCAATTGGTGCGCGTGAGCTCTGGCTCGAGCCCCTCAACACCGTGCAGCCCGAGCACAAGGTCGTCAAGCTGTGCTCTCTCGGCCCGCTCCTTCTTGTATACACGGACCAGCATGTGCACGTAGTTGAGTGGCATGCATTTGAGTCGCGGGACCCGCTGAAGCCGCCAGCGCTGCGGCTGCTGGACATCGACTACTTTGACACGCACGCGCACGAGTCCATTCGCTCAGCATCCGTGGGCGTTTGGGCCAAAGACGAGTGGATCTCATGCCTCACAACCCACAGTGGCAAGTCTCTGATTCTTCATTTCAAGGGTCTGATTGCAAGCTCTGTAAACCTCGTTTCTAGCTCTGAAGTGCCCCTGCAAGGCGTGCGCTCGGTGGATTATAACTTCCGCATGGGGAAGCTGGCCTTTGTTACAGACACTAGTCGAGTGTTTGTGCTCTCGGACCCGCTTGCTGCCGAGTCAGAGCTGTTCGAGCTTCCCCTAGACGTCTCCTTCAAAATCAACTCTGTTCAATGGGCTCCAGCCGGAACCGTGCTGCTGCTCTCGTGCGCAAGCGGGTGGCTCCTTTCCTCTTCCTTGGGTCTCATGTTGTATCACCATCAAGAAAAGGCAGCTAGCGGCGCCGAGCCCGTGGGAACCGTGCATGGTGAATGGCTCGTCAACGGTGATGGGCTCGTATTGCTAGATAGCAATGGCAAGCTGCGGATGCACAATATTCTGCGCTGGAGTGGAAACAATGGGAGTGAGCGCACGCGGCCGTTACTGCACGGCAATGGCCGACTCATGGTTTATCACGGACCCTCTCCACGCGGCCTGCAAGCGAATGGCGGCGGAGGCTCTGGCAGCCAAATGTGGCTGACCGTGCCACTACCGACCTGGTATATGGCTCAGAACTGGCCGCTTGCGCATGTTTGTAGCAGTCCCGACGGTCGCTACGTGGCCGTTTCGGGAACGGTAGGAATCATGCTCTTCAGCCTGGCCACTCGCCAGTGGAAGGAGGTCGGCGACCGCGACTCCATGGTACACGGCGGTCTGTGTTGGCACGGGCGGCGGCTTGTGGCAGCCACGCAGAGCGCCGACGACGGCACAACCTGTCTCAAGATGTTCTCGCCAGTCAGCGTGTACCATCAGAAGTCGTCGTCTGGCGGCGCGTCAAACCAGTGGACCACATCGCGACACGGTCAAACAAACCGTGAGCCGGCGCCAGCGCCAGAGAGTCCCCCCGCGCGCCCACGATCCTTGCAGGATCCGCATGGCGCGTTGTCTGCGCATGGCGACACAAGCTCGAATTCGGCCACGGGCTCAGGGCTGGCGCACATATCTGCACTACCGAGCACGGCCAGCATTTCGGCGCTAAACCTGGGCTCGAGTACGGAACAGCAGGTCATTGCCCAAGATACGCTTGGAAGCGGCCCAGGCAGCGTAGTAACTCTGTTGAGCAAGGGTCCGCATAACCTGTTAGCTGCACTGGTCGGGGACACGGCGCGCTTGCTCATATACGACCTCACGCACAACGAGTTTGACCTAATTCGGGACATTCCGCTCTCCGGTGTCTTGCCGGGATTACGGCCGGCCCCCGCCGTGCGGGCAGTGTCGCTTGTGGACGAGCGCCGCGTGCTTGTGCTCGTCGGAAACTCATTAGTTCTGATCTCCAGTATCGACGAGAACCGCAAATACCAGCGGCAGATGATTGCCGAGCCCATTGAGTCGTTCACGTATCTCGCTTCCGAGGAGCTGCTGTGCGTCTTCGACGGGCAAGAGATGATCATCACGACATGGCCGCCGCGCTCGCAGTCGCAGTCGCAGCCGCAGTCGCAGTCGCAGTCGCAGTCGCAGTCTGCTGTGCCCTCGCAACAATTGTCTCAACCACAGGTCGCTGCTGCGGAGCCAGAGCCAGTGACGGAATCAGGAGACCCCACGCCGGTCGAGAGTGACCGCGCAGATGCTAGCAGTGAGAGTCTGGCTGACTCGCGGCGTAGCAGTAGTGGGGTTAACAAGGCGGCGCCGAGCACTACGGACAATGCATATCTCACGACAATTCCCCTGGATGCGTATCCTGTGCATATCAGCCCGAACCGGGGAGTGCTGGCCCTTGTTGAGGCGGAGCCGATCCGCAGTTACGACGGCAGCTTCTTAGTGGCACGGCCCGTGACGTCTCAAGAGGTTTATATACCGTATGTCTTGGAGGCGGCGCTCGTGTCCGCTTTCGACAAGGCCGTGGAGCTTGCGCGAAAGTACAGCAAGATGCCGTACTTCAGCGGCGTGCTGGAGACTCTACTGTATCGCGCCGTGACGAACGACGACGAGATTACGGGCGTGAAGCTAGCCCTCGAGCTGATTGCGACGTTCCAAGAAGACGAGGGCACGCGCCTCATTGTCGCTGGTTGTGCCCGCAAGGTGGATGTGAAGTACTGGTCGCGGCTGTTCGATGCCGTTGGCAAGAGCCCCGCGCACATCTTCGACGATTGTCTGTCGCGCGGCGAGCTGGAGACGGCGAGCGAGTTTCTGTTGGTTGTACAAACCACGGAGAAGCAGGGCACGCCAGACTCCGAGGCAGCGAGCCTAGCAGGCCTGCAGCTCGACGGCAGAACGCAGAACCTCTACAAAGCCGCGCTGGCAGCGGGGAAGCTAGAGATCTGTCGCGAAATCTGCGAGTTTTTGCTTGCCGTGGACGGCAGCGGCGGGGCCCTCAAGCACCTGCGCCAGCTGGCGGCTGCCGCCTAACCTAAACAATGTACATTAAACGCCTGATTCGGGCCACGTAAAATACAGGAATTTTCTCATTGGCAGTAGTGAGCTACATAAATGTAGAGCCCGCGCCGAGCGTGTAATATTTTGGGGTTGACGCGGGACCGCAAAGAGTTAAATAAGTTATGCCTCGTTCTTGATGAACCGACGAACAAAGTTGTCGGGCTTCTGCTCGATCTTCGTGGCCAAGTAATCGTCGAAGTACTTCAGCACATGGCCCTCCTGCTTCCAGAAGTTCACGGTCTCCTGGAACTCGTTGTGGCCGTGCGCAAGCAGCAGGTTGCGCACACGCATGTCCTCAACGTAGCGGTTGCGCTCGAATTGCTGCCGCAGCTTTGTGCGCACAATGTTGACCGGGACGTCCATCTCGTACATCTCCACGAACTGCGGCGCGCGGCGCATATAGGCGCGGTAGAGCGACATGACGCGAGACCGCAACTCGGCCGGCGACTTGCTGAACCGGGCGACTTCGGCAAAGGCCGTGGGTGTAGTAGGCATGGCTCGGTCCTAGTGGAGTTTAGCGCGCGACTGACTGGCCAATTTCAAGAAGCTGTTGTGCTTAGTCACTGGCGAACCTTTGGAGATTAGCGGTATAGCGCGGCCCACGCGTGAGGTCGGGCCTCACTGCACACCCACACCCACACCCACACTGCGCGCACTACCACATTGGCACGGCTAGCATTAAGCATCTCCAGCTAATTACGAACGGTTCGGCGTGCTGTTCTGTTTTGGACAATTTTGTGTTGAACAAGCTCAGATACTCTCATTGCGGCGTCATCAGCAGCTCTGCACTTGGCTTTACCTGGTCAATTGCGAAACGCAGTGCTTTCTAGCCAGCAGTGCAGTTTAGCACATAAACAGGCCGCACGCACCGACTATGTCGTGCAGTATCTACGAGGGCCACGCCACCGTGGGCACAGTGACGGCTGGTGGCTTTGCGCTGGCCATTTTTCTCAGCTACGTGCCGCAACAAGTCACGATTGTGCGGCGCCAGACCGTTGAGGGCATTAACCCGTACTTCCTCATGCTCATGAACCTGGGCTCGGCGTTCTCATTCGGCAACATTCTGATGCTGTCGTGGCCGCTTGCGGCGTGCTGCATGAGCTCCATCAGCGGCTTCGACTGCCTCAGCAGCTATATGAGCCTCGCGCAGCTGTTTGCCGGGTTCCTGGGCCCAACGATTCTGCTGGCGCTGGCCGTGCGATTCCGCCGCCCCGGTGATGAGGGCGCCGCTGTACTGCGCTCGGCGCGCATTGTAGGTTTAATTGACGCGCTCATTCTCGTACTCGTGCTCGCGGCGCGCGGCCGCACGCTCGTGCGCCGACTGGCTACCGCTTTTGGCCTGCTTGCGCTGAGCGTTGGATTTGTGCAGTACTTCCCGCAAATGGCCACGACGTACCGCCTCAAGCACACGGGCTCGCTGTCGGTGACGATGATGCTGCTGCAGATCCCGGGCGGGTACCTGTGGTGCCTGAGCCTAGCCATGCGCAAGGACTCGCACTGGTCGACGTGGATCTCGCTGTTTGCGGCCGCGTCGTTCCAGCTCGTGCTACTCATCATGGCCATGTACTACTCGTGCGTGACGACAACGGAGCTCGCAGACCGCATGACCACGCCGCCGCCGCTGCCGCCGCCGCCGCCGCCGCTTAACGTGTCGCGCAACGCGTCGCGCACCGCGTCGCGCACCGCGTCGCCCTCTGAACGCTCGCCGCTGCTCGCGCCATAACCCAAAAGCGACATTACGCTGTATAAAATGTTAGACTAATTACACGCTGATGCTCTTCCATACGGTGAATCCGTCGCTGCCCGTCGAGACAACGGCGCCCGGGATCTGTTTATGCCAATGCACGTCCTTCACGTTCGGCTGCCAGTGCAAAAACAGCAGCTGCGACGGAACGTCGTCGAGGTCGCCGCCGGCGGCCTTGTGCTGCTCGGCGACCTCCTCGTCGTCGGCCTCGACGGACAAATCCCACAGCGAGACGGTGGAATCCTCGGACCCGAGCGCAAGCACGCTCTCGTCATTTGGGTTCCACTCGATCGACGTGACGGCCTGTTTGTGGAAGTGGAAGTCAGCCACGGGGCTGCCCTTCGTGAACGTGCGCAGGTCCCACACGGCGTAGGCGCCGTCGTCGTGGCCCGTGGCGAGCAGGTGCGGCGCGCGCGTGTTCCAACTCATCACGTTCACGTCCACGTTCGACGCGCGCACGCTCAGCGCCGGCGTGCGCGCGGCCTGGCGCGTGTCCCAGATGCGGACGTGGCCGTCGGAGCCGCACGATGCAAATACCGTCTTCTCCACGGGGCTCCACTGCAGGTCCTCAACGGAATGGCCGGCCGCGGGGTTCACAAACGGCTTCGGCTCCGTCGTCCAGCCCTGCGGCTGCCGCGTCGTGTGGAAGATGTTGCCCTCGACATCGCCCGTGAGCAGAGACCCGCTCTGGATCAGGGGCGACCAGTCAAGCGCGTAGCCCTCCACAGCCTTGTGGTTCTTGACGGTGTGCATAGGCTTCTTGTTCCACTGCGAGCCCGCGCGCACGAGCGAGTTGTACGCGCCCGTGAAGTCCCAGATGTGCACGTCGCCACTCTCACACATACTAGCACCCAAATACTCGTTGCTCGTGGCCGCAAACGGGCTCACGCGCAAGCGGTTCGTCGTGCTCAGCGTCGGCATCTCGCGCGACTCCAGCACGGGATCGCTTTCTACATCCTCGTCATCGTCGTCCTCCTCGTCGTCGCTATTATCGTTGGCAAGCGTGCGCCCAAGCGAGCTTACCTTCATGAGGGACACGTCGTTGTCCTTCGGCCTGGCCGCCTGCGTGCCCGTGGCAATGTACATCGTATGCGGGAACTTGCGGCGGTCCGCGCCGAGCCCGTCCGGCAGCAGCGCAAACGACAGGCTTGGCCATTTCACGTTGAAGCTGTGCAACATCACATATGTCGAGTAGTCCGGCTCCATCTGCTCGTTCGGCCCGAGCGGCGCCGACCGGTGCGGGATGTACACGCGTTGCCGCGGTGCCGCGGTCGATGGCGCGCTCTCACCCTGGGCCGGCTTGTCCTCGTCCTCGTCAGGCTCGCCGTTCTCGCCAGCCTCGAAGATCTCGTCCTCGGACTCGAAGTCGTCGCCGTACGGATCCTCGAAGTCGCCCATTTCGACCTCTCCGTCGGCATTGACGGCCTCGGCAACAGGTTTGGCGGGTCCGTCGCCCTCGGCACTCTTAGGGGCCTTGTTCGGGCTCTGCACTTCGCTCGCACGCTTCATCTGTGCTGAATTGGGCGCCTAAAAGTTGACGATGAAAAATCTCGACCTGTTTTCGAAAAAGTATTTACCAAACCCAGCTAACCAAACCCAGGCGGGCCAACCCCGACACGGACCACACAACGCCCTGTTTGAATGTTAGCGCGCCTAAAATTAAGGATGGTTACGAGCCTCCAGCAGCTATAGGTTGTGAATCACTTTTCTTTTTCTTTTTTTTGGGGGAGGAGTCGGAAATCAAGTTCTGAGTTCAGTTCGGACGGGGTATAAGAGTAATGATAGTCCCGCCGCATCAGACCAGAATATTGGTCGGACTCCGAGCGAAAAGTAGGAAAATAGAGTAGTATAGAAAGTAAGAATCATGTATAAAGAACGAAGCAGATGCATTGCCGGTTGCAGTGCAGGCTCGATGCGGCGAAAGCAAGAGACAGTGCGCTCAGCGTTCGGCACGCTCGTTTTCGCACTGCATCTCACGCAACTGCCGCTTCAGCAGGGCATTCTCCTGTTCCAGCACCTGCGTCCGGGCCTCAAGCTCGGCTGCGTGCTCACCGCTCGTCAGTTTGCCGAGATACTCGTTCTCGCGGCGCAGGGCCTTGAGACGGTTCATGATGCGGTGCGCAACTTCGACCCCGTCGGCGCCCTGCAGAGTGCTGGATGCGGCCACGCCGCTCGACTGGGACTTCGACATGACGATAGCCGTAATGAGCGACTCGACCTGCAGCTTCAGCTCGGAGATGATCTCCTCGGGGCTGTCGTCCATCTCCATCACAAACGTATCATTCATGGACTCGTTCGGGAGCAGGCCAGGAACGCTGGATGCACCGTGCCGTCTCTGGCCGGCTGGTGATGACCCGCTCGGCGGGCCCGCGATCTGGTCCTTTGGTCGCGAGAGCATGGCATCCGCGGCGAGACCAGATCCCGGCGAGAAGGCTGAGTGCTGCCAGCCGCTCTTTGACGTAGCAGATGTTGAGGCCGCCGAGTTTGACGTCGCGAAGTTCGATGAGCTCGAGTTCAGTCCCGAGCTCGGCACCCTTGGGCTCAGCCCGAGCCCCAGATCACCACGGCCCCTATGGTCCCCATGGTCCCCATGGTCTCCACGGTCTCCACGGTCCGCAGTCGGGCTTGCCGTGTTCAATGCACTCGTGCTCAGCGTCAAGTTCGCCGAGTGCACTCTGGAACCCATGCCGCGAGACGCCAAACCGCCCACACCGCTGAGGCCCACGGACGTCAAACTGGGCGTCAAGATGCCGTTGAAACTGCCGGCATGGAGTCCACCAGGCATGACATTGGAACCGCTCGTGTTCGGGACGTGGTAGCCCGCGGGATTGAGGCTGGCGGACTGCGGGTTGAAATTGCTTGGCGCCGGCGAACGGAAGCTGCTTGGAGCCGGCGAGCTGAACTCACTCCGGGCGGGAAAGCTGCCGTTTGACGGCGGGCCGTGGTTCATTCTGTAGTCGCTGCTCCACGGGTTCGAGGTGATAGGCGCCTGCGCCGCAGGGCCTTCGCGGGGAGTAAAGCCGGCAATGGTCGGGTCGAATGAGCCGTCCATGAGTGTTTCTGGGTGTAGAACCAAAACCTGGGCTGCTATATTTATACCCCCGTACCGCCGCGCGGCTGGGATTGAAGGGTAATTTGGCGGTTCAAAGCGGCGGTTCGATCGCTAATTTCATTCTGCGAGCGGATCGTGCAAGACCAGGCTACACACCGTTTAGAGGCCGAGAGCTAAATGTTCTCATCTATCTTTTTAAAAAGATATATATACATATACATATGTATGTATGGATCCTGAGCGGCTGCAGTGTGCGCAGCATATAAAGCGGTTCAGCACCCTTTGCATATCCTGGAAAGAACCCAACCCACGCGTGCACGCCTTAAGGCCCGTATCGCAAGGATGACGCATCAGGCGAGCAGAGAAACTGCAGCGCAGCCGCCGCCGCGGATCCACGTGTTACGGGCTCAATCACGTTTTTTCCAAGCTCCGAATAGTTGTCCAGTTCATTGGCGGATCCGCAGGCACCGCATGCTGGGAACGAACGCCATCAAGCTGCTGTCCGGGTCGAGCCACCCCGCGCTGTCGGAGCTCGTGGCGCAGCGGCTGGGGGTGAAGATTGCCGATGTGGAGGGCCTCAAAATGCCCAATGAGGAGACAGTGGTCTTGTTCCGCGAGTCCGTGCGGGACGCAGACGTGTACATTTTGCAGACAGGCCACGGCGCAATCAACGACCTCGTAATAGAGATGCTGTTCATGATTGGCGCCTGCAAGCAGGCCTCGGCCCGGCGCATCACGGCCGTCATTCCCCTGTTTCCCTACGCGCGCCAGGACCGCAAGGACAAGGGCCGCGCGCCCATCACGGCGCGATTGATGGCGGACATGCTGCAGCGGGCCGGAGCGGACCACGTTGTCGTGCTGGACCTGCATGCGCCGCAGATCCAAGGCTTCTTTACGATTCCCGTCGACAACCTCGTGGCCGAGCCCACGGCCGAGCACTACATCCGCAACCACTTTTTGCAGACGTGCGGCAGCGATGCCGTGATTGTGAGCCCCGATGCCGGCGGCGCGAAGCGCGCGGCCGGTCTCGCCGACCGCCTCGACCTCGAGCTGGCCCTCATCCACAAGGAGCGGCGGCAGGCGAACAAGGTGAGCGACATGGTTCTTGTCGGTGTCGTGCGCAACAAGCTGTGCATTCTCGTCGACGACATGGCCGACACATGCGGGACGTTGGCCAAAGCCGCGCAGACCCTCATCGAGCACGGCGCGAGCGGCGTGCTCGCGCTCGTGACGCACGGGATCTTCTCGGGCAATGCGCAGAAAATCATTGAGGACAGCTGCTTGGACTACGTCGTGTGCACAAACAGCGTGCCGCTGCGGGACTCGCTGCGCGACTGTCCCAAGATCAAGCAGATCGACATCAGCGCGACGATAGCCGAGGCGATCCGGCGCTTGCATAACGGCGAGTCCATATCATACTTGATGAGGCACGAGCCGCTTTAGGCAACTATATATTTATCACGTTCAGCGGAGCAAACTAAGACCAGCAAGAACGGTACACACCATACAACTGACTCTAGAAGCATAAAAGCACAAATTCACCTCCCCTTTTCATACACGCTATACGAACATGACAAACTCTGTGTGGTCGCTGAAGAACGGACGTCATCTGGCCCAAATACTGCCCTACGAGCGACGAACTCAGCCTGAAGGCGCGAGTTCAAGTCCAAGCTGGGAACCAACCGCCTTCGTGAACCTCAGGCAATGCTGTCACACGAGACATTATACCCAATATATTTATCAAACTAACTGAAATTGAATCCTTCTGTACCGTCCGCGAAGCTGTTTCGACGGTCTCCTGTCCAAGCGGTCGGATCAGGGCAGGGGCGCCCTCACCCTCTCATTTGACACCCTAGGGTTCGCACTGCTGAACCTGCTGTCACCCGTGGGGAAACTGCTGAACGCCACACCAATTGCCATGCCTGGACTGCTCACACCCGCGCTGTGCTTTGGCGGCGGTGCCCTCATTGGCATTGGGATCTTTGTGGCCCTCAACTGGGAGCCCATTTGCGACCGCATCAACGAGGCAATGGACGAGCAACGCCTCTACTGGGAAGCTATCCAGGAAGTACGCGCAAAGCGCCAGGAGTCGGCGCGGCGCGGCACCGAGAAGCCGGAGGAGGATGCGGATGCCGAGGTCGAGAAGGCTACGGGCCTGTATCTCGCACCGTCGGCGGCCAGCAGCTCGGACGAAGAGGAGTCACAGCACGCAGCAACTCTGCGGCAGCGCTTCTCAGAGCCGCAGAGAAGGAATAGCTCGCCTAGTGCACGTGCATCGGACTTGATCAGCCTCAGCTCAAGCGAGCACTCGACCCCTCAGCCCTCGTCCGCTGAATCTTCTCGTGAGCGCTCGTCAGCTGAGCACTCGTCGCCGGAGCTGTTTGCTGTTTACACCATCGAACCTGCTTTTTCAAGCGACGAGGATGCAGACGAGGAGTCTGACAGGAGCGACTCAAACGAGTTCTCGTCGTATGATAAGCTCGATAGCTCAGACCTGTCCAGCTACTAAACACAGGAGCCAGTAAGGCATACTAAACATGCCAACCTTTTCTACGTATCTTCAGCTAAATCCATGTCATGCATTGCTACTATGGTCAGGAAACTGTGTGGTCTTACTACGGGCTGAGCACTCGAATGGGCGCTGAGAAGCGTAGCATAAAAAGTACGAACTCAGTCACCTCCATTCTGGATGAGACCTTGCGCCGCAGCATGTATGCAGATTACTGGGTCCTCGTGCTCATCTTACCCTTGTTATTCTGTTCTTAAAGCTACACGCATGAAAGCCGTGGTGCTGTAAAACGAAGTAGTGTTTTGTGTCTCATTAGTCCCGCAATGCACTCTGAAGCAAACTCGCGCTCAGCTGCATTCATGCAACTGCCTTTATATTTAACCCTGCTTATGCGGGTCAATCTTGCCATGGCCGAAGTTACCTACCTATCTTATTATGTCCTGCTGGTCTGTGCGCTTAGCAGACTCTTTATGAGACTGAACTTATACTCGTTCCCGAGCGCCGTTCGCTGAATTGAGCTCGGCTCGGGCCGCTGCGCCCTTTATCGCCTCGCGTTCCATGTACGATATCTCCTGCCAATAGCGTGCGATTGCCGTAAGTAGAAGGTGCCGCGGTTAGGAAACGCGAGTTTCTTATGGCGCTGATCCGCGGACCCGCTTGAGTCATATGCGTGCTTTCATAGGGCCCACGTCCGTGGCGATACATGATACGCCTGTGCTGTGGGAACCAGGACCGGGCTAATACCCCGTCCCAGTATGAGTACTCGGGGCCTTTGGCGGGTCAACTGGTCAGCTGACCGATGCACATGGGCCAGCGGGTGGGAGCATTAGCACAAAAAAATGTATTTAAGATCAAGGCCGCCCACGCAAAGCAAGGCGCCCAGTTCTGGTTCGTTAAGCCATTGAATCGTGAAAAATGAACGCTTACCTTGGCCGTCCCTTGCGACCACGAGTAGTGTCTTCTTTGCAGAAACGGTTGTCTTCGACGCGCCAGCGTCGCTCGCCGGAGATTGTCACGCCGACTGAGCCATTGCGCACGCCAGGGTCGAGCGAGGCTGTGCCTGCAATCCCCGAGTTTCTGAAGAGCTACTCGAACCGTGACTTGCTGTGCTACTCGGGGCTCACGTTTGTGACCGCGCATGGCTGGCTCCTGAAGCTGGCGACGAAGCTGCTGCCATATACGCCAACTCCCATTGTGAAGGCGTTCGTGTGCCCGATTTACACGGGCGGCGAGAACTTCAAGGAGGTGCGCGAGACGGGCATGCGTCTTTATAACCGCGGCATTGGCAACATGATGCTCTCGTACGCGGTCGAGGACGCGAACGGCAAGCTGTCCGGAGACGTGCTGGCACAGTCCGTGAGCCAGATCAAGAGCAGCATCTCCGAGGTGTTTGTGAAGATGAACCGCGAAATGGCGCAGAAGTACGAGAGCGGTGAGCTCGACGTCGCGCCCACGTCCGGCTACATTGCGCTGAAGCCCACGGGGCTCATGGACAACTCGGCGGACATCCTTGCGAACTACAACAACCCGGCCTACGCGGAGAAGTACGAGCGGTATCTGGACGTGTGCCGCTCGCTGTGCCAGTACGCGAAGGACCATGGCGAGGGCAAGGTCGTGATTGTATTTGATGCCGAGAAGGACTGGCTCCAGCGCGGTGTCTACGACGCGCAACGCCGCATGATGCAGGAGTTCAACCGCAACGGCGATGTGCTTGTGGCCGGAACCGTGCAGATGTACCTGCAGAACTCGCTCGACGTGCTGAAGAATGAGATCGAGCTGGCCAAGCAGCAGGGATACCAGGTCGGCATGAAGCTTGTGCGCGGCGCGTACATCCACTCGGAGCCGGACCGGTGGAACGTCATCCACCGTACGAAGGAGGACTCGGACAAGTCGTACAATACGGGCACGAACCTCATGCTCGACTACCTGCTCGACGACTGGAAGGCCGGCGAGCGCAAGGGCCCCGTGGGCCGTCTCATTGTGGCCTCGCACAACCTTGACAGCTGCAACATGATTGCAAGCCGCATTGAGAACGAGGCGCCTGCTGGGTTCGACCACGCAAAGAGCGAGGATGTCGTGTTCGGCCAGCTCATGGGCATGAACGATGACCAGAGCAAGGACCTGTCGCTGCGCGGATGCAAGGTCGTCAAGTACGTGCCCTGGGGGCCGGCCAAAGAGACGAAGGAGTATCTGAGCCGGCGGCTCGAGGAGAACGGCGATGCGGCGCGCGGTGGCTGGGACCACTTCAAGGGCTGCATGCGCGAGATGAAGTATCGCATCATTGGCTAGCATTATTTACCCATTCGCATTCAAAGATGCCTAGTCTTATTTAAGTGTAACATTAGATTCCCCCTAGTTAGACGAAACTGCTAATATAGAGGCCTAACTGAACAACAACACAGCCGCAGCATGGCCCCTAGTAGTGCGGCCCGTGGCAGTGGCCCTCAGTCCGGCGAGCCCGAGCCAGCAGCCCAAGCCAGCAGCCCAAGCCAGCAGCCCAAGCCAGCCCGGCGCGGCCGAGCTCACGTCGCTCGGCGGATCAGAACCCTCGCCCTCCGCGCGGCCGGATATTTCACCAAGAGTCCCACAACGCTGCATCTGCAAAAAAATAGCGGCGAGCCCAGCGCCCAGTTCAGACCCGCCGCCGAGCCTGCGCCGTCCCCAATGCGAATCCATATTGGGCACATCTCACCTGCGCTGGCCGACAAGATCGAGGAGCTTGAGAAGCGTCTTGTACGCCACGGGCCCCTGAAGTCGCCGCTGTCGCTGCACCGCAAAGAGTTCGGCGACTGTTTCTTCGCGTATGCGGACATGGACGTGGACGAGAAGCAGTACCATGCGCTAGCCGCGGCACTCAATGGCGTCACATTCAAGCAATCGAAGCTCTCGATCCAGGAGGCGCGGCCGAGCTACGCAGAGCGCCTGCAGCAGGAGCAGGCGGCGCCGAAGCACGTCCCCAAGTATAACCCCGAGCAGCTGAAGCGGCTGCGCTCGAAACGGCCGCGTGAGATCGATGTGTACCACGCGCGAGAACGGACGGCGCCGGCGCCGCGCGATGACATCACGTTCCGCGTCATGATCAAGGGCAAGCTGCATAAACCGAAGCCGCGCAAGCAGAAGTTATGGGGCGTCGAGCGGCGGCCGCTGGCGAAGCTCGTGGACCACTTTGTGGACGGCGAGTGGCGCGACTCCGAGGACAAGGCCGTCGAGGTTGTTGCCGCGCTGCAGGACGAGCACGAGCGGGACCGGCGTATTGCCGAGGAGCTGGCCAAGAAGTCAGCGTACTTGAGCGACAGCGACTTCGAGGAGTTCCAGGAGCAGAAGCAGAAGGCCGCGCTCGAGCCGACGCACTACTCGGACGACGAAATTGAGGTCGTGCCGCGCGCAACTGCGGCGGCGGCCGCGCCGCGCGCCGAGCTGGACTCGGACGCGGACGCGAGCGACGCCGACATGTCGGCTGAAATGCCGGCAGAACCCGCGGCGAACCCCGTCACGGAGTCGCTGCGCTCCGCGCTCAGCGTGGAACGGCCGTTCACCCTATTCGGCGGCCCCGAGGAGGGCAGTGTCGCGGCGGCCGAGCCGGCACCGGCAGCACCTCAAGCCGCCCCCGCGCCCGCGCTTGCCGCGCCGAAGGTGGGGCTGTTCTTCGACCACAAGCAGTCTCCGTACCTGCGGTCGCAAACCATGGCCGCAAAGCTCGTGACGGACTTCGACCCGCAGAAGTGGGAGGCCTCCTTCTGGGAAAACCGCGGCGAGTGGAACCGTGCGTTGCGGCGCCGGCGCAAGGACGTGGCGAAGCTCGCGCGCAAGTCCTCGAAATGGCGTTAGTATCCGTATTTATTTGTATTAAGGCGTTCATATCTTACGGGCCCGCGACATCTCAATGGCGGCGTCTTCATAGCGTGCCTACAGTGAGAATGCACTAAGCTGATTATTTTATAATTGGGGATTAATTGACTAGAGGGTCTGCTTTTTAGGTGCGCTGGCGCTGCTGCTGAGCCGAAGTCGGCCCTTCTTTTTTTGGGGTGTGTCCTAGGCACGCGTGCCGAAAACGCGCAGGCGCTTCACGCCGCCGTCCGGAATCATCACGAGCTTGACGTGAGTCACGGGCGTCTCGGACTTGACCGCGTACTTGTGCTCCTTGTCGGCGCCCGTCTTCGACTGCGGCACGATCTCGGACCAGGACTCGGCTGCAATGGCCTCCTCGTTCGAGCTGGCGGCAAGCGCCTCGATGCGAATGCTCTGCGGGAAGTTCCCGCGGAAGAATGCCGTGTCCACGACGACGTGGTCTATCTTCGTCGGCGCGCCGAGCTTGACAATGGCCCAGTCCGTGTGGCCGGGCTCGCGCGAGCGGCTTGTCTCCCAGCCGTCGCTCATGTCTGTGCCGCGGCCGGGCAGCAGGAGGTTATCGGCGCTGCTGAAGTGCTGGTCCGACACGGCAATCGTCGTGCCGCCGTTCGTGATCGCAGCCATGTCGAGCACGGTGTCCTTGCTCTCGGGGAACACGGGCACGGGCTCGCCCCACACGCGGAAGCGGGCAATGCCGCCGTCCGGGTACATGTGCAGCCGCACATGTGTGTATGCGGCCGTCGTGAGGCCGTGCGTGCGCAGGAAGTAGTGCTCCTGCGACGGCCCGCACTCGTGCTTCGCAATGACGTCCTCCCAGTCCTTGCCGCCGTTCGTCGAGCCCTCAACGGACACGGCCGGCGCGTGGTTGCCGCTGAAGAACGCCGTGTCGACCTCGACGCCGAGCACGCGCGCCGAGTTCACGCCAAGCTTGATGACGACCCAGTCGCTGGGCGCCGCGTTGTGTCGCCGCGTCTCCCAGCCGTCGTACCAGCGCCCGGCGTGCACAAAGCGCACCTCGCACACGGGTGGGCCGGGCTTAATCAGGTTCGCCGCCTCAGCGAACCACTGGTCGCTGTAGCTCTCGACCTCCGCACCGAGCGACGCGCTGCTCACGCACGTGTAGTGGGCCACGGCCGCACTGAACTCCTGCCTCGACACCTTCTTGATCGCGGCCGACATGCTGGAACTAGCTGGTAACGCGCTGCGGCGCCAAATGCACCGCTAATCTTTAATAATCCTCACCGATAGGCGGGTTGCCCATACCCTGACGTGTGCTCCGCGTGAGCTCCGCGGTGTCGTGCTCGGGCTCGCCGTAAGGCGGCGCCCAGACTGTGCGACGCATGATACGGTCATTGGCTCCCGGCGAGCAGCGGCTGAAAAATTCCGGCGCTGCACACGCAGTTTGTAGATCGCTTAAGCTCTGCAGAAACCGCCGCGCACAAGCATTCACAAACACTTGACGACCGCCGAGACAAGAATGTCAGAGGCATCAATTCCCGCCTGGAAGCGCGCCGGCCTGAAGCGCACGGCCGGCGCAGCAAAAGCGGCTGCAGACTCGTACGACCCGCTGCAGGAGGGCCTGAAGCGCGTGCACGAGTCTGGCGAGACGAAGAAGCCCGCAAAGCCGCCAAAACGGCCGAAGGTCGCAAAGTCGGAGCGGCCGCAGCCCACGTTCGAGCTCGACCAGCTCGCGTACCTGCGCCAGTATGCCGAGGACCGTGAGAACTGGAAGTTTTCGAAGCAGAAGCAGAACTGGATTCTGAAGCACATGTTCACTGACATCACTGACGACAAATATGACGAGCCTTTGCGCAAATACATTGAGGGTTTGCAGGGCGCCTCGCGCAATTGGGTCTGCGACGACGCGCGCAAGGTCGTTGACGAGTGGAACACATTTATGCTCGAGGAGGAGAACCACGACGAGAAGAAGGACGAAAGCGAGGACCATAATGATTCGAAGGAGGCTGAGGAGAAGGACGCGGCCGAGAAGCCCAACCCCGAGACTGAGAAACAGTCTGAGGGCTCTGAGTCCGATGGCTCTGACGCAGAAAAGAAGGACGAGAAGAAGCCGAAACCGGCGAAGAAGCCGAAGCAGCCCCCACAGCCGCAGCGCAAAGTTCCTACTGAGAAGATGGCGCGCCGCGCTCAGTCCATGATCAAGCTTATAGCGAACGAGGACGTGATTCTCGCGTTCCTGGACACGCACGACGAGGGCGCGCAGAAGTAGGTTCGGCGTATTTTTAATGGATTTGTTTAGCATAATAGCACTGTAGCTCAGTTTCGAGCGAACTGCGCGTGCCGCCGGTGAGCTAGCGAACCCGCCATTTATTCATCATCCTCCTGGCGTGCTCAATTGGCATTCCATTCTGTTGTGCAGGCAAAAGTCACGGACGAGGCTACAAATGCAAGGCCTAATTGAACACTCACATAGAACACCTCCAGATTCAGCACCTCCAGATTCAGCATCCACATAGTATGCGCACAGGACACACAAATAACGGCCACAAATGTAGCCGTAGTGGCCGCGGCAACGCAGAGGGGCTTTCACCAGTCCCGTGCGACATCTAAACGTCTAAACATCTTTCAATACATAATTTTAGAGGCTTTCAGGAGCTCGCGCGGCGCGGTGCTGCTTAGTGCTTCTTCGTCTTGTACGGGTTCTGCGGGTCGTTCACGTACTCAGGCAGCTGGCTCATGCTGCGGGACACGCCAGTGAAGAGGTAGAAGGTGATGCCGGCGCCGGTGAAAAGGGGCCACAGCGTCTTGAAGAACGCCGTATCGTACTTCTTGAAGTGGCTCAGGATCATCGTGCAGGATGGGTTTTGTGAAGAGCCAATGATCGCTGGAGGCTCTGAGACGAGCTGCCAATTCGTATTTGTCATCGTATATCACGTGCACATAGACCAGCTCCCTCTCTCCCTCCCTCCCTCTTCCCGAAGCCAAACCCTGTTCCTCAGGGCGCGCTGGCCCCAAAAACCGCCGTGCACGCTTCAGCTTTTTCCTCTTCATCATTCAATCAAGCAGCCTAAATTTTCCCGCCGGCCCGCAAATTGCGGCCATGGCCAGCGAGACATATTCTGTTGCAAGAGAGACATATCCTTCTAGTTTGAGTCGGCTGACTTCCGTTCGTGGGCTTCTCGACATAGAAAGAGGGAGACATAACTTGGTGCGCGTTTATTTAGTGTTGTCGTCTATATACATAAATCGTTTACAAGTTTTGGGGGTGCAGTGCTAGGACACGGCGTGCTCGGCCGCGTCAAGGGCCATTTTGAACCTCTGAATAAGGTCGTCTTTCTCCTCGAGGCCAATGCTGATACGCACAAGGTGCTTGTCGACGCCGCATTTGGCCACGAAGTCCAGCTCCGCGTAGTGGGCGATGATCGTGTAGGGGCAGCCGAGCGTGAAGTTCGTGCCCAGCGAGGGCCCCTTCGCGATGAACAGCGTGTCGTAGAAGGCAATGGCTGCCTCGGGCTTGTTGAACACGATCGAGAGCAGCCCGCCGTAGCCACCGTCAGCGTACTTGATGGCGTCGTAGTTTGCGCGCGACTTCGAGCACTGCGGATAGTTTACGTCTTTGATGATCTTGCCCGGGTGGCTGTTCTTGCTCTCGAGCAGCGTCGCGACGAGCGCCTCGGCGTTGGCGTTGATGCGCTGGTTGCGGTCGTAGAAGTCGCGCGAGTTTCGCTCGAGGTAGATCGCGTCCTCGGCCCAGAACCCGTCCACAAACTGGCGGTCCAGCGTCTCGCGCAGCCGTCCGTACAGCGGTGCCTTTGGGTTCAAAACGAGATCGCCAGCCATGACGTTGCAATCGCCGCTGAACAGCTTGGTTAGGCTCGACACGCAGATGTCGACGTAGCTGATCGTGTCGATGTTCGCCATGTTCCCGACCGTGTCGTCGACGACGAGCGCAAAGCCGTGCTTGTCGGCGAGCGCGCGCAGCTTGGCCAAATTCGGCGTGTTCAGCAACGGGTTCGACGGCACCTCGCAGAACACGCAACTAATGCGCAGGTCGCCCGACTCGAGGCCCTGCTCGAGCTTTACGAGGTCGCCCTCGTCGTCGCCGAACGGCAGGAACTCGACGCCAGGGCCCCACTTCTGCAGAACCTTCAGCGTGTCCGTGTAGGGGAAGCCGAAACACACGGCCTTCAGGTTCTGGGCCGTGGCATCGAGCGCCTCGAGAATTACGCGGTAGGCCGAGAAGATGGCCGTCATGCCGCTCGCGTAGAGATAGACGTGCTCGGGCGCGAGGTCGACCTCGCCGCGCCGCGTGATCTCGCGGCTGATGCGCTTCTTCAGGGCATCCTTTGCCTCGTCGGCGCGCGCCACGGACAGGTACCGCCCAAATCGCTCCTCCACAAACACCTCCTGCGGCTGCGTCACCGCGCCGTTCGTGGACTCGCGCCGCACGGGCGGCACCTCGGGCGTCTCCGTGGTGGACTGCGCCTCGTTCAGGCGCTCACTGAAGTACTGCGCGTGTCGGCTCGAGATGCCCTCGCCCGTGTGCTGCCAGTACTGCTTCGCGACGCTGAACAGGTTTGCCGGCAGCAGGATCGCGCTCAGCTTTGCGTCCAGCGCGCCGCTGTCGCTCACCGGCGCTGACAGCTGCAGCACGCGCACGGGCGCGTCGGCGTGGCGCGCGCGCACAAACTCGCGGCAGCGCCGCGCCGCGCCGTTCGTCGAGAACAGCATCGCGCGCTCGTCGTCGCGGCCGTAGTCGGCCTCGATCCGCGCCGCCAGCTCCTCGATCTTATAGTGGATTTTGAACCGCGGATAGCCGCTCTTCATCTTCGCGACCAGCTCGGGGTCGCCCTCTTCGTACGCAACATTGTCGCTCCATAGCGGCAGCGAAACGCTCACAGCATGCACGGCGTTCTCGGGAATGCTGATCGCTGCTTCCGTCGGCGGCGTCAGCAGGCTGCTCATTCAAGTGACCGGCGAGAATTGCCTGCTTTGCAGAGATCGAGATGCACAAATTAGGCCTGCGTGCGGGTGTGAGCCGATAACCTAACAGCGGCGACCCGAGCGATGCAAGATGATGATGAGTCACGGGGTTGGAAGCGGTTTTTGGGCTGCAGTGCTGATTCAACTGCGGCCGCCGCCGCGCAGCAGCGGCTCGGCAAGCGTTGGCAAAAATAACGAAATCATGGCACTTGCAAAGTGCTTATTCGGGGGTCACGGCCGTGTGGCCAGCACTCGCTCAATTCTGCCGGCGCATACGTATATCATGGCTGGCCGCGCGGGGTTTCAAGAACGCAGAGGCCCTCGATCCTTTCGCAGGTCGCCAGTTTATACCGTTTACACAGTTCACACAGTTTACAGCACAGTTATTCTGTGCTCTTAATTGACGGCGGGCCTAGTCCCGTCAGGCTGGCGGGCGGGCATGCCGACAACGGCTTATCCACGTCGGCTAGAATTACTGCTGCTCTTGTTATGCGAGCCCTGCGACAGCCCTAGCCCTGCGCGGCAGGGCCGTAACCTGACCATCCTCAAACCGCCGCCGCGCGTCCGGGTTGGGCCTGCGCCACACGTCAATGCCATCACGACAGCTCTTCCGGGGACTCTTTTTCTGCTTCTACCCGCAGCCGGCCATATTTAGCATCAATGGCGTGAAGGCGAAGGCTGCGCAGCGCTTCGGCGCGACGATCGAGGTTCGCCCGTCGCTGCAGACTACCCACATCCTTGTTGCGCGCGAGTTGGCGCACACGCGGGCGTTTTGGCGGTCCGTCCAGGCCGCAGACTTGTCCAGTAACTGCAGCATTGTCGACAGCGACTGGTGCAGCCAATGCATCGACAACGGAAAGCTGCTCAACCCGCAGCCGTTCATTATTAGGGCGCACGAGCCGCCGAACCCCGGCGCTATGGCCGGCGCTGTGCGGCGCCGGTCAAGTGCGTCCAATTCCCCAGCCACAAGTACAGCCAGTGCCTCAATTGTAGCGGGCGCGGCTGGCGCTAACAAAACGGCAGGTCAGACGGCGGCAAGTGTGGCAACGGAAACAGGGCCTGTGCAGCCCCAAAGCCCCTCACAATCGGTGAATGCCTCGCCTGCAACCAGCCCTTCGCCTGTGGCCAGCCCTTCGCCTGTGGCCGGCCCATCATCTGCGGGAGGCTCCGCGCCTGCGATCGCCCCGTCAGTTTCCACAACCTCTCGCCCCGCTAGCCCCGTCCTCGAGACGACAGCCACGTCCGCTGCCTCGCCGAGGCTGCCCTCTGCTGGAGCAAAGCGAGGCCCAGATACTCCCTCCGCGCCGCCGTCTAAACGGGCTCAGCCGACGCGCGCTCGCCGCGAAGACGCCTATCCCAGCATTTGCGGCGCGAGTATTCCTCGTCCTAAGAGCCCGCCTACCTCCCCATCGGCACTCGCCTCTGCGCTCGCGTTCTCGCGACGTGCTTCGCGGCCTTCGTCGCTCCCGCCTTCACGGTTACAGACCTCGGTGCGGCCCGTGTCCTCCTCGTCCCCGAAACGGCAATCGTCTGCTGGAAAGGACAAATCACCTCCTGTCGTGCACTTAAGGGCTGCGCGTACGCCGTCGCCGCCTGCACCCGGGCCGCGGTCGGCCAACGCGCCCTCAGCGCTGGATCACGAGCAGGTGGTCAGCGGCTTAAGTGACGACGCGAGCCCTGGCTCGCCGCACCCGAACCAGGCCCTCGTCGATATCTTCCGCGACTTTGTGGCCGCGCGGCAGGCCACGGGCGACGAGTTCAGCGCGCGCGCCTACGAGCGCGCGCTCGCAGTGCTGCAGCAAACGTCGAAGCCCGTGCGAAGCTACGACGACGCAATGAGGCTGCCGAACTTCACGGCCAAAATGGCGCAGCTCGTCGCCGATGTGCAGAACGACGTCATTCCGGACTTCGTGAGGGGTCCTATGAAGGAAATGAACAAGACGCTGGTGCTGTTCAACACCGTGTATGGCGTCGGCCCGGCCACAGCTCGCGCGCTCTACAACAAGGGGTGCCGCACGCTCGAGGATATCGCGCCGCACGTCGACGACAACGGCCGCTACTCAATTGCCCACCACGCGGACTTTGTGGAGCGCATGTCGCGCAGCGAGGTTGACGTGCATTACGGCAAGGTGAAGACACTCATGGCCGAGATCGACTCGCGCGTGCAGTGCTATTGCATGGGCTCGTACCGCCGCGGCGAGAAGGACTGCGGCGACATCGACGTCGTGCTCACGCGCGAGGGCGCGTCGATCGGCCAGCTGAAGACCGTGCTCGAGCAGCTGCTCGACAAGATGTTCGCCGTGGGCTTTGCCGACCACACGTTTAGCAAGGGCTCGACGCGCTGGCTCGGCGCGACGCAGGTGAACGGAAAGATGCGCCGTATGGACTTCTTGCTCGTGCCCTGGCAGGAGCTCGGCGCGGCCATGATCTACTACACGGGCAACGACTCATTCAACCGCCAGATGCGGCTGAGCGCCATGAACCAGTCGATGCGCCTGAACGAAAAGGGCCTGTTCCGCGTCGACGCTGAAGGTGCCCGCGAGCTTCTGGAGGGCCACGACGAGAAGCGCATATTCGAGCTGCTGGGCTGGACTTGGCGCGAACCTCACCGCCGCCGGTGGTCATAACAGGCGCTGCTCGTAAACGGCGCGCGCGTTCATTCATTGTTGTTGTCTACAAATCTAGATCTCTTGATATTTATTTATTTAGTTGGAATTGCTCATTTATCATCTCATTTCAGTGTTTCGCGTCCAACACGACGAGAGCGCCGATGGCACCCTGCAGAGGGGGGGTGGAATGGGGGACCCTACAGCTTAGCAAGCTATTTGTTGGCCAGGGCCGTCACACCAGGCAGCTCCTTGCCCTCGAGCAGCTCAAGCGAGGCGCCGCCGCCCGTCGACACGTGCGACAGCTTCTCGGCCACGCCGAACTTCTTCACGGCCGTGGCCGTGTCGCCACCGCCGACGATGACGGTGCTGCCGAGGTCCACAACCTTCTGGCAGGCCGCGGCCATGGCGGCCGTGCCGTTCGCGAACTTCGGGAACTCGAACACGCCGGGAGGGCCGTTCCAGACAATCGTCTTCGAGTGCGAGATCGTCTCGGCGAAGCGCTCGGCCGTCTGCGGGCCGACGTCCAGACCCATCCAGCCGTCGGGAATACCCTTCGCGTCCGTGGCGCGTCCCGTGCGAGCCTCGCCGTCGAACTTGTCACCAATGACGTAGTCCTCCGGCAGCACGATCTTCACATTGTGCTTCTTAGCGTTCTCGAGAATCTCGGGCACAATCTTCGCGCCCTCGGCGTCATACAGCGAGTTGCCAATGGACACGTTCTCGGCCGCCTTCTTGAAGGTGAAGGCCATGCCGCCACCAATGATGAGAGCGTCGACCTTGGGGATCAGGTTGTTGATAAGCTGGATCTTGTCGCTGACCTTGGCACCACCGAGGATGGCCAGGAACGGGCGCTCGGGGTTCTCAAGCGCCTTGCCGAAGTAGGCCAGCTCCTTCGCCATGAGGAAGCCCGCCGCACGCTCGGGAGTCTGAACGCCGACCATCGACGAGTGGGCGCGGTGGGCCGTGCCGAAAGCGTCGTTCACATACACGTCGCCGAGCTTCGTGAGCGACTGGCGGAACTCCTCGACCTTCTTCGGATCGGCCTTTGTCTTCTTGCCCTCCTTGTCCTTGGAGCTGCCCTCCTCCTCAATGTGGAAGCGCAGGTTCTCAAGCAGGATGACGCTGCCCTCCTTCGGGTCAGCACAGGCCTTCTCGACCTCGGGACCGACGCAGTCGTCGAGGAACTCGACCTTGCGGTCAAGCAGCTTCTCGAGCTCGGGCACGACAGGCTTCAGCGAGTACTTCTCGACGCGCTCGCCGTTGGGGCGGCCGAGGTGCGACATGAGCACGACACTCTTCGCGCCCTGCTCGAGGGCGTACTTAATGGTCGGCGTCGCGGCAACAATGCGCTGGTTGTTCGTAATCTTCGTGCCATCAAGCGGGACGTTGAAGTCCACGCGGATGAGCACGCGCTTGCCCTTGAGCTGGAGGTCCTTGATAGAAAGCTTCGAAGCAAGAGACATGTTGTGAAGTGGGGGGGAGATCAGTTGAGTTTCCTTTGCTGGAGATCCTGCTTGCTGCGCTTAAGCCTGCAATATATAGATGTATCCCAACGGCCAAGGTTAGGGTGCAACCTGCCATGCGTGGGCTAGGGCCCTGCTCCTGTCTCGTATCGTGGCAGCTTTGCCCTACGAGCAGCGGCGCAAACGACAGAACACGATGGTTCCCTGGCTGCAATGGAGGCGCTGGCTTCGCGGGATCGACTACGAGCACGAGCTGCCGCGGCTTGCCGACCAGATCACCGCCGCCCATGCCGCCCTCGCCGCGGCAAAGGCCCGCCAGCGTCGGTGGCCGGCCGTATTTCTGATGCAAACCGCCGTGGTTTACGTCGCGTACGCTCTGTTCGTGCTCCTGAGTGGCAGGCATAAGCGTCGATTCCGGCACCAGCTCGGGCTTGTACTCACGCCCATGCTGCTAGCGCTAATTTTCCGCCTTCTGCGGCTCGTTACGGCCGCCGTCGTTAGCCGCCGCGAGCGCTTGCTCAAGGCGCTGACAGACCGCCGCAAGGCGCTCGTGGATGAATACAAGAAGAAAACGAACTTTGACAAGATCCGCGAGCTCATTGCCGACCCCGACGCGGAGCCGCCGAGCCCGGTCACGGGCCAGCCGGGCCAGCCGCAGAGCGCAAGCCGCGCGCAAACCGCGAAGCCGTCGCACAAGGGCAAAGCAAAAAATGCTCGTGGTCCGGCTGGTGGGCTCCCCAGCGGAAAACTGGGCGGCGCAAGACCCAATGGCGATGCCCAGGCTGGCGGCCCTGCAGACGGTAGGCCGGCGGCTAGCGGTGCTGCGCACGGCCTCGCTGCAGCGGACTATGCGAATGTGCCTGCAAATGCGCCAGGTGCGCTCACGGCGGCGCCGTACCATCGCACCTGGGTCGACCGCCTCGTTGACCTCGTTCTGGGCGAAAACGAAATGAGCCCCGCGAACCGGGACGCTCTAATCTGCCCCAAGTGCTTCAGCCACAACGGCCTGGCGCCGTTCGGCAAGAGCGCCAGCGAGATCACGTACCGGTGTCCCGTCTGCGGCTACCTCAATCTCAGCAAGGAGACGAAGTCTGAAATGGCGGAGCATCAGGACGCCGTAGCACGCGAGTCGAAGACGCCTGCAGCGCCTGAAGCTCCTGCAGCGCCTAAAGCGCCTGCAGAGGCTACAGCGGAAACTGGCTCTGACATCCACAGCGAAACGGACGCGGCTTTGCGGCCGGAGTCGCTCGAATCGGAGCCAAACGAGACTGCGCACGATGCCGAGGCCAGGCTCGAGGATGACGAGCCTTTGGACACAAACACGGAGGTCTCCGGATCCAGCTCGCGCAGATCCTCGCCCCACAGTTCTGGGTCTGCTAAGCCCGAGGCGCCGAGTTTGGGCGTCAAAACCGAACTGCCCAAGGTTGAGGCCCTGAAGTCGCAAGAGACCGGCCACCAGGGCTCGCCTGCGTCTACCGAGAGCGCAAAATCTTTGTCGCAGCACCTCGAGAGCCCCGTGGACGAGGCCGATCCGCAGATGACGGTAGAGGAGCGCATCATGCGCGAGATCGATGGCATCCGCAAAGAGATCGCCGAGTCGCAGGCCAGCGGCGCGAAGCATGGCGTGGCCAGCTCGAACGCGAGCGGTTCCAGCCGCAACAGTCCCGCGTCATGAGTCGTAAACTCCAGTAGCTGTTTATTTATTATGAGAGCATCTATTTTGTAGGGTCATTGCGCTGGTAGCTGAGGTACCCGCGCATCTCGCTCGTGGGCAGCAAGTCAAGGTAGCGCTCGGCCAGGTCCTTGCAGTTCTCCTGCTGGTTCGGGCCCTGCGTCTCGAAGCACTTCTCAAGAGCCTTCCGCACTACGCCCAGCGCCTCGACGCGGATCGCCTGCTCGCGGAGCAGCGAGTTCTGTGCACTGCGGATTTGTCTGTGGTCATTGTAATCAATGTCGTCGAACGACACAAGCTCAGGGCGCTGGTGAGGCATACTTCCGGCTCGTTTAACCGCTCGTGTCCGCTAGCGAATTTCACCTATCGTGTGAGTGGTTGACGCCTAGTCATCAAATACGCCATACGCCCAAGCGCTGCTGGCCGTACGTAATGAAAACCGCGAAGGTGGGGGAAACCATTCCCTTCCAAGGCCGCGCAAGCTGCTGCCCTGTTTGCGCTGCTGCCCTGTTGGTTCTTCTGATCTGGGTTGTGGGGATCGCGCGGGCCGGAACGGTGTGAATTGTTCTTATGCGCGCCGTTGCCGGGTGGCAAGAGACGCGGATTCCAGTAAATAAAAAATATCACTACATCGCGATCGGCAATACCACCAAAACGTTATAGCAGGCCGGCTTGCGCCGGCAATAATATTAAAAAAGTTACACACCCCAAGGCCTAGGACATTAATCTACTCCGGGTTCTCCAGGAAGAAGTAGTTGCCGTTCGCCTTCTGCTCCTGGTCCATCTGCGAATCAAGCTTGTTGATCCGCGGCCGGTAGCTTGTCGGGTCGCGGCGGAATGTGACGTTGAGGTTCTTAAGGAAGCGGTTGCAGCCCGTGAGCAGCGACTCCGGCGGGTTCGCGTGCGCGTCAACACCGGGCTCGCCCTCGAACACGATCACGCGGTCGGCCAGGTACGTGGCCATGATGAAGTCGTGCTCCACAACGAAGGCCGTTTTCTTGGCGTGCATGATGAAGCGGCGGATGACCTTCGAGCAGATGACACGCTGCTCGGAGTCGAGGTAGGCGCTCGGCTCGTCGATCACATAAATCTCGGCGGGGATGCCCAGCGACAGCACGATGGCTACGCGCTGCAACTCACCACCACTCAGGTGCTGGACCTCCTGGTCGATAATATCGTCGATGCGCAGCGGCTTGCAAACGTCCGTCTGGAATTGCGGGTGCAAGAACGACGCCTTGATCTTCTTGAAGAAGAGCTGGCGCACGGTACCCTTGAACTTCGGCGCGATCTTCTGCGGTTTCATGCTGACGCTCATCTGCGGCATCTTCGTGCCACCGTCGGGCGTAATCGCGCCGGCCAGCATGCGGCAGAACGTGGTCTTACCCGTACCGTTCTCGCCCATCATTACAATGATCTCCGAGTTTGTGAAGTCGCCCTGCTTCATCGAGAGCTTAAAATCGCCCATCGTCTTCGACATGCTCGGGTACTTGAACGAGCGCTCGTGCTCGGTCAGCGCCAAGTCCTGCGCCTCAACCATGCGGAACTGCAGCGACTCTGTGCGGAAACGCATGTTCTCGGTCGGAATGTTACCGTCGAGGAACATGTTGATGCCCTCGCGCACGGAAGCCGGCAGCGACACAACGCCGTACACGGACGGGACGCCGTACAGAATGCAAATGAAATCGGACAGGTAGTCAAGCACGGACAGGTCATGCTCGACGCAGATCACGTATGTGTCGTTCGTCACTACGGAGCGGATGACGTTCGCCGCATGCAGACGCTGCTTCACGTCCAAGTACGAGCTCGGCTCGTCGAACATGTACACGTCGGCCTTCTGCACGGCGGCCATGCCGATGGCGAAGCGCTGCAGTTCACCACCACTGAGCTGCGCGACCTCGCGCGAACCCAGCTTCTCCAGCTGCAGCGTCTCCAGAATGTAGTCGAAGTCCTCAATGCGGCAGTTGTCGTTGTCCTTCGACAGCAGCTGGCCGACATGGTTCTTGGGGCCCTTCACGGCCCTCGGAATCTGGTCAACATACTGCGGCTTGCTGATGGCCCGCAACTTGTTGTCGAGCATGCGCTGGAAGTAGTTCTGCAGCTCAGACCCACGGTAGTGCACCAGCAGCTCCTGCCAGGTCGGCGGGTTCTCGAAGCGGCCCAGGTTCGGCGTCTCCTTGCCGGACAGGATCTTGAGCGCCGTGCTCTTGCCAATACCGTTGCTGCCCACCAATCCGAGCACCTGGCCCGGGCGCGGCATTGGCAGCCGGTGCAGCTTGAACGAGTTCGCCGAGAACCGCATCGAGACTTCGGAGTCCAGGTTTGTGGGAAGGTTGATGATGTTGATGGCATTGAACGGACACTTCTTCACGCAGATACCGCAGCCAATGCACATTGTCTCGCTAATAAACGCAATGCGCGAATCCGGCGACACCTCTATACAGAACTTGCCCGTGCGGACGACGGGGCACGAGCGCTTGCATTCTTGCTTGCACCGCTTCGGCTTGCACTTGTCACCGCTGACAATCGCAATACGCGTCAGCTTTTCTTCTGCCGGCATATCTGTGTTGATGTACGCTACAACCTCTAGCAGACTGCCGATAGATTCTGATGGTGGTAACCGCCAATCTGAAAAATTTTGTCAGCTAATGAGTGGTCACGTGTGGTATAGTTGTTCCGGGAAGGGTGTGTGCCCCTGTCATCGTATATCGCACCCGTATAATTGGCCAGCGCTTGATGGCGCTCTAGCCGGCCCCACGCGTTTGCAGCACCCGCAATTAGCTCTGAAACCGTACATATACTGCTGCACAAGTATATCGTTTTATTAGACCTTCTTCGTCTTGAAGGAAATGCAGATCCGGCGCAAAGACTGCTTAGCGGCCGCTGTCTTCGCATAGTTAGTACAGTAACTTTTGCCTGGTGCGTGAAATACGAACGAGATATTCGAGCCGCACGCGTATTAGAGGCTCGGCAGTACGTGCTGCGCATTCTTGACCTCAGTCGCCACTGCTGCTTATGCTGCTTAATTACCTAGTACAGTAACGCGTCCGAGATCAAGTGTGGACCGCTGGAGCAAACCCATGAGAATGGGCCGCTTCGCAACAAGGTGCTAACTACGTCCAAAAAAAAGAAACCTCTACTTTTAAATAATGCGGCCGTCACTATTCCGGGGGTCCGGCAGTCCTGCTCGTGTTAGTCTATTACACTAGCGCTAAGGCCACTGCTTAGAACTTGAGCAACGTTGACAGGGTTATCGTTAGTAAATTAACGTCTCGACTGGAGCAGTGCCAATGGCAGTAGTCTACGAATACGCCACGTAAAAGAAACAAAGGCTGCAGTGTGTCATGTTTTATTTTTAGTATTGCCCCACGCTTGTAGCAGGGCCAGAGCCGGCGCCTCCGCACGCTACACACGATCGCGGGCTCGCGGCTAGGGCAGTCGCGTGGGGGTGAAGTGACTATCGCGCCAATGGTAAGCTGGGAACGCGGGTGCCATAATAGCTAACGGCAGGGCTAAGCGCTCCTCGTGATCTCCATATTAGTCGAGCGGCATCATGCGGCAGGGGTGTGGGCGAGGGTAAAAGCGCAGGTTTTTGCGATAAAGCGGATTTGGCATTGCTGAATGCGCGTACCAAGGAGCAAAAAAGTTTAGTAAAACAACCTATTTTGAACCGGAGTTTAGAAAAAGCCGAGCTCGGGCACTATGTTTTAGCGCTCAGGAGAACACTTTTGTTATCAGTGCGCATATGTGTGCCCTTTAATCTGTCGGTAATGATAAAGAGCGGACGCCCCCCACGCCGGGCCCACGCACCAGATCCAACTCTACTGACGCGAGCATGAGCCTACCGGAACCTCAGAACCTCGACCACCATCTTGGCCAGAGCGCTCTGCGCCGCAAGCCGAACATCTTCAAGCTCTTCTACAAGTATGAGGAGATTCCGGGCATGTACATGCTATCTGGCGGTCTCCCAAACGAGGCGCTTTTCCCCATTGACGGCGTCCAGGCGAGCACGGCCGACCCGCTGCGGCTCACGAACGAGGCCGCGCCGGAGCACATTGTCAGCGCGAGCGAGTGCGACGTGAAGTCGGGGCTGCAGTACGGCCAGGCCAGCGGCATGCCGGCTATGCACGACTGGGTGAACAAGTACATGCGTGACACGGTCAAGTGCCCCTACGCGACGGGATTCTCGAGCATCGTCAGCCTTGGCAGCACGGACGGCTGGTACAAGGTGCTGCAAGTGCTGTCGAACGAGTGGCAGGACGAGGCGCCGGCGAGCCTGCGCGACGGCATTGTCGTCGAGGAGTTCACGTACTCGCTGGCCATTGAGGCCGCGCGCGTGCGCGGCCTCAATGTCGAGTCTGTGGCCATGGATGACCAGGGCATGCTGCCCGAGGCGCTGGACAAGCTCATGGCCGAGTGGGACCCGGCCAGAGGCAAGCGCCCGCGGCTCATGTACACGGTGTCGATTGGCCAGAACCCGACGGGCGCGACGATGGGCGCGGAGCGGCGGCAGCAGATCTACGCGCTGTGCCAGAAGTACGACATCATCATTGTTGAGGACGAGCCGTACTGGTTCCTGCAGTTCGACAACGTGTTTGAGGACTGCTACCTCAAGTACGACGTGGACGGCCGCGTGATCCGCCTCGACACGTTCTCGAAGAACTTTGTACCTGGCGCGCGGCTCGGCTGGATCACGGGCCAGCCCGGTCTCATTCGGCGCGTGTACGAGCTGACGGAGGAGGCCACGCAGCAGCCGTCCGGGTTCACGCAGCTCGTCATGATTGAGACGCTGCGCGAGTGGGGCTTCGACGGCTGGAACGACTGGCTGAACAACCTGAAGCTCGAGTACCAGGAGCGCCGCGACATGATGGTCGACACGCTCGACAAGTACGCCGTCCACAAAAACACGCGCTTCCTCGAGTACAAGCGCCCCGCGGCAGGCATGTTTGTGTGGATCCACGTGCGCTTCGACACGCATCCTTTGGCCTCGCAATTCTCGGTGGTGGAGCTCTCGCGCGCATTCTGGGCCTACCTGGCCACGCACGAGCGGCCCGTGTTGGTGACTCCGGGGTACTTCTTTGCACCGTCGCTGCTCAACGCAGAGCATATGGCCTCGTACATCCGGCTGTCATATGCGCCCTCGCACAAGGCGAATCTGAAGGCCGAGAGCGAGCGCTTTGGCACGAATGCAAACGAGTTCTGGGACATCGCGGAGCCGCAGAAGCTCGTGCAGCTCATCGCCGAGTTCCCGGAGCTGTAGAGTAAAAAGGCAGCTAATGTCATGAATGCATGTGGAACCCCCCGAATTGTATCTAAAATAAGCATAAACGCCGAGCAGCTAATCTTAATTCGTGATAGTGCCGTTCGTCCTAGACACGCCTACTGCAATCCAAAACAGTTAGCGCGAAGTACACAACCGAACGAGGATGCTCAAACAGCCATGTCAATTTTATGAACTACACGTCCAAAGGTGCCGACAATTGCCCATTAAAAGCGCGCTCGCCACGGACCCAATTTACCCCACGAATTGAGGCAATGGTGAGTGAGAGCCGTGGGCGCGGTGGTCGTGAGCGCCGATCTCAACCCCACATTCGCACGTGATGTCGATCGACCCGCATCGCTTATAGCCTCCCGAAGCTTGCTGATACGAGTGGGCACTCCAGAACCAGCGCTTCGCTCACGGCGCCAATGATCAGCACAACCGACCAGCTATGGCGCCGGACTCCGGTGGAGATCGGCATCATGGCCGCCGTGTTCTTGTTCTTGCTGGGGATCATTGTGTCGCTCATTCCGCAGGACCCCGAGCCACCCAAAACGAACTTCTGCCCGCAGGCGAAGGCGATTGTACCCGAGCACAGCTTCATGCCGACGCTCCAGTTCTACGAGGATGAATACCGAAACTTCTCGCTGCAAGCTCTGCAGGGCGCAGTCCAGGTGCCCACGGTCAGCTTCGACGACATGGACCTCGATCCGCGCCAGGAGCCGCGCTTCAAGGTGTTTAAGCAGTTGCACAAGCACCTCAGGCACACGTTCCCGCTGGCATGGAAGCACGTCGAGCTTGTGAACGAGTACGGGCTGCTCTACACGATCCAGGGTTCGGACGACAGCCTAAAGCCCGTTGTGCTTATGGCGCACCAGGACGTCGTGCCCGTGCAACCGAGCTCGCTCGAAGAGTGGGACTACCCGCCATTCGAGGCCCACTTCGACGGCGAGTTTCTGTACGGCCGCGGCGCCGCCGACACCAAGAACAGCCTTGTGGGCATCCTCGAGGCGACGGAGGCGCTGCTTAAGCAGCACTGGCGCCCGCAACGCACGCTAGTCATTTCGTTCGGCTTCGACGAGGAGATCAGCGGTCCGCGTGGCGCGCTCCCGCTTGCGCAGGAGCTTGTGCGCCGGTACGGCGTCGACGGCGCCGAGCTGGTTCTGGACGAGGGCTTCGGTATGCCCGAGATGTACGGCGTGCGCGTGGCCGGCGTCACTGTGGCCGAGAAGGGCTATCTTGACGTGAAGGTCGTTCTCACGACGCAAGGTGGACACTCGTCGAAGCCGCCTGACCACACGGGGATCGGCATTATGAGCGAGCTCGTAAAGCGGCTCGAGGCACACCCGTTCCCGTCTGAGCTCGACGACTCGAACCCGACGCTGCCGTTCTTCCGCTGTTTGGCGGAGAACTCGCCGGACATGGACAAGGGGCTGCGCTACCAGATCCTTCACATTGACGACGGCGAGCACCGGCAGCAGATCACGGATTACATTTCGAGGAACCCGCTGCTCAAGTACCACATCCGCACGTCGCAAGCCGCCGATATCATTGATGGCGGTATAAAGGTGAACGCGCTGCCCGAGCAGACCGAGCTTCTCGTGAATCACCGTCTTAATATGAACATGGGCACGGGGGCGATCTTCGACCGATTCGAGCACTTTGCCGAGGACCTCGCGCGCGAGTTTGGCCTCGGCGTCGTCTCGCAGGGCGAGACGCTGCTCGAGCCAAACGCGAAGGGGTACTTCAACATTTCGTCCACGTCGTTGCTGGAGCCGGCGCCCGTCTCGCCGTTCTTTGGCGTGCAGTGGGACCTTATTGCCGGCACGACGCAGAACATCCTGAACACGGGGCCGTACAAGGTAGACAAGCCCAGTGTTGTGGCACCGTCGCTGTTCCCGGCCAACACGGACACGCGCCACTACTGGGACCTGACCAGGGCTATTTACCGGTTCTGCCCCGTATTCGCCGAGGACCTGCTTGACTACCACACGGTGAACGAGCGCCTGCGCTTCCGGAGCCACCTTGTCACGGTGGCCTGGTACTACGAGTTCATCATTAACAGTACGACCTGATGAGATGAGAACCAAAAGAAAGCTAATTTGGGGTAACTAGTGGATATGATGTGAATTGCGCACGACGGTCTTGATCCACATTGCAGCAACAATCAAGTTTGCACAGAGGTCTCGCTCTTAGTGCGACCGCACCTACGCATCTGTGCTGCCGCATGTGCATCAACGCATAGGGACTGAGTGCGTAGGGCCTAACTCGAGACATATCCCTGGCCTCTCTTGTATGCAGAATCGATGACTGTCCTGTGAGTCCTTCCGTTACGGCACTTTATTCAGTTATTTAAGGTCTCTAGGAAAGAAGCGATGAGTGCTCGGCTCCTTAGCTTCGTGAACACACATAAATAACGCGAAAGCTGGTAACTGGCGGCTGGATCACTCTGCAGGATGTGATAATATTATTATGCGCAGCTTGGTACTAATATATTCGTTAAGACTCCACGATTGACTCCACCAAACTTAGCCAAACACGAGGATTTGAGGGGCCAGCTCACGCGAGCTCGCATTCAACCAACGGGACGAGGAAGAGTAGCGCAACGGAAATCTGTACGAATGCTGCTTTTAGGTTGCCTAACAGCTACGAGAATCGCAATCGTTCTGAAGTTTTGTACCCTCACGATCACTTTCTCGGCCCAAAACTTAAAACACGTAAACCAAAGTTCCGCAGCCCGGCCCAGTTTTTCGCGGTTGCTGATGACCGAGCTTAATTAGTGTACTTTGTGCTTTGTATCAAACTCTAGGGAACCAGCTAGTTATCCAGTTTCAGCCTGGTCTCATGCGCTATCATTACAGGAAGACCCGGCTTCGTTCGTTCGTCCAGTCGTGTACTGCTCAGTGGTACAGCAGCAAGAGTTGCCGCCATAATGCGACTATCCAGCAGGCCTTCTCTTAAAAACTAAAATAGGATTGAATCTAGACCAGAGGAGCATATATCACAACCCTTAAAAGGACGAACCCGTAGATATGGAGTGTTGGTTACACAAAAGAAGTAATGCGTGTATCATCAGTGGTCATTGCTACATGCGCAATTGGCCGTGTAGCGCTAGGCTCAGTAGAGTCGAAGCTTGCACCGACCAGAGAGCGCTTTTTGTGCATGAGAGCGTGCCAGGCTACACACTTGATGTTGTTGACCCGTCGAGTTTGGGATTGGCGCCCGGAGTTAAGCAGCAGTCCGGGTATTTGGGAACGCCGTCCGGCGACCAACTGTTCTACTGGTATTTTGAGTCGCAAAGTAGCCCCAGCACGGACCCGGTGCTAATTTGGCTGAATGGCGGGCCCGGGTGCTCGTCGCTCGAGGCGGTGCTCTTTGAGAATGGACCATCAAGCATGAGCGATGGTGGAACAATCTCCATCAACCCATGGTCGTGGAACAAGCACGCGAACGTGCTGTATATCGACAATCCTGCTGGCGTGGGCTACTCGACGGGCGGCGGCGTCTACGACAGCAATGCCGCAGCGGCAGACTTCAAGAGCGCCGTGCGTCTGTTCTGGGAGCGTAACAAGGCGCAGCTTGCGAACAGCAAACTCCACTTAAGCGGGGAGTCATATGCAGGCAGATACGTTCCTGTGTTTGCCGAAGCGATCAACACAGACCCAGAGGGGGTCATCAAGATTTCGAGCATCCTCCTTGGTAACGGGCTCGTGGACCCCGCGGCCGAGTACAATAGCTACCAACCGATGCTATGTGGGGAAGGTGGCTACGCATCTGTGCTCACACCGGCACAGTGTAACCGAATGAGCGCCCAAGCGAACGGATGCGTCCAGATGCTACAGCCGTGCATGAATGCCGGCACCGGGCTGTCTTGCACGCTGGCCAGCGCTACGTGCAGCCGGCTGCAGTCTTACTTCCGAGGCCGGAACCCGTACGACATCCGCGATAGCGAGTGCACGCAGACACAGACGGGGCTGTGCTACACGGGGCTCGACCATGTGCAGGAGTATTTTGGGCAGGCAAACGTGAAGCAAGCGCTCGGCGTGAACCCGAACCAGGGCTACTCGATCTGCAACACGGGCCTCAGCAGCGAATTCTACGCGGCCGACGATCCGCTGCAGCCGACGTTCCACAACATCACGACGCTGCTCGATGCCGGCGTGCCGGTGCTTGTGTACCATGGCGACGCAGACATTGTGCTGAACTGGCTTGGTGGGCGCGAGTGGACGACCAATCTACCGTGGACGGGCCAGCAAGGCTTCCAGGCGGCGGCCAACCAGCCGCAGAAGTGGGTCCCATCTGGCGCGCAGGAGCGAGGCGAGGTCACGAACTTTCAGCACTTCACGTTCCTGCGCGCGAGCGGCGCCGGACATATGGTGCCGCACGACCAGCCCGAGAGTGCATATTACCTTGTGTACCAGTGGCTGCATGGCGACTACGGGCTGCGGCAGAAAGTGCCGAGTTGAGCGCCCGTGGCCGGTTGCAGAGCTGAGCAAAGGCAGCTGCGTAAACGAGAACGAAAAATCAAAACAGAAGAAAGAAACTCATATAGCTAGCGTATATTTAATGGTGGAACAAGCGGATCGGGTTCTCGACGTAGACCATGCCCTCGGAGTCAGCGGCCTCGAGCACGGCCTTGTCCTGCACGCTGCCCAGCGGTGCGTAGACGTACTTGACGCCCGAGCGCGCGGCGCGGTAGACGTTGTCGCTGAACGGGAAGAAGGCGTCCGAGGAGAGGGCGACGTTCGTGAGCTTGCTGAGCCACTCGCTGCGCTCGGCGGCCGAGAGCGGCTCGGGGACGTGCTCGAACTTGGCCGTGAAGTCGTCGTGCTCGGGCCCGCTGGCAGGCACCTGGCCCGTGACAAAGAGGTCGATGGCGTTCGACTTGTCGGCGCGCTTCGTGCCCTTCGCCCACTTAAAGGCGAGGACCTTCGGGTGGAAGCGCAGCCACCAGTTGTCGGCCTTGTCGCCAGCGAGGCGCGTGCAGTGGATGCGGGACTGCTGGCCCGCGCCGAGGCCGATGGTCATGCCGTTCTTCGCGTAGCACACGGAGTTGCTCTGCGTGAACTTGAGGGCGATGGTCGCGACAATAAGGTCGATGATGGCCTGTTCTGGCAGGTCCTTGTTCTTGGAGGCGATCTCCTTGAACGAGTCGCGCGAGAAGCGTGCGTCGTTGCGCTTCTGCTCAAGGGTCACGCCGAAGACCTGGCGCGCCTCGAGGTTGCTCGCCGTGTACTCGGGGTCGATCTGCAGCACGCAGTACTTGCCGCCCTTCTTCTTCTTCAGGATCTCGAGCGCCTGCTCGTCGAAGTCCGGCGCAATGATGCCGTCGCTGACCTCCTTGCCGATGATGGACGCCGTGGCAAGATCGACCTTGTCGCTGACGGCAATGAAGTCGCCAAACGAGGACATGCGGTCGGCGCCGCGCGCGCGCGCGTAGGCCGACGCGAGGGGCGTGAGCTCCTCCTTCAGGTCCGCGACGTGGTAGACCTTGCGCTCGACGTCGTCGAGGGGCAGGCCGACGGCGGCACCCGCCGGCGAGACGTGCTTGAAGCTGGCGGCCGCAGGCAGGTCGAGGGCCTGCTTCAGCTCCTTCACGAGCTGCCACGCATTAAGGCCGTCGAGGAGGTTGATGTAGCCAGGCGAGCCGCTGAGGATCTTGAACGGGAGCTTGCCCTTCGGGACGTAGGCCTGAGCCGGGCGCTGGTGCGGGTTCGCGCCGTAGCGCAGCGGCAGCTGTGAGATGTCCTCGGAGTACTTCTTGCGGAAGAAGTCCGAGATGGCCGAGTCGTAGTCGGCCGTCGACTCAAACGCTTTCAGCGCGAACAGCTTGCGCGTGTTCTCACTAATCTGGCGGTCGTTGTCGAGCTCGTTTAGGAACGTGGCGTAGTCGGCCGGGTCGCTAAGGATCGTCACGCGCTCGTGGTTCTTAGCGGCCGCACGCAGCAGCGTCACACCGCCAATGTCGACCTCCTCGACGGCCTCCGGGATCGTCACGTTGATCTTGGCCACGGTCTCCTGGAATGGGTAGAGGTTGCACACGACGAAGTCGACCATGTTGATGCCCTGCTCCGTGAGGTCCTTCTCGTCGCTCTCGATGTGGCGCGCGAGAATACCGCCGTGCACAGCCGGGTGCAGCGTCTTCACGCGGCCGCCCAGCATCTCCGGCGCGTTCGTGATGGAGCTCACGTCCTCGACGGGGAAGCCGGCCTCGCGAATCATGCGCGCCGTGCCGCCGGACGCGAGGATGCGCACGTCGTTGCGGGCAAGGCCCTTGGCAAGGTCGAGCAGGCCCGTCTTGTCGTAGACGGAGATGATAGCCGTTTTCTGCGCAGCCATTTAGCGGTCGTCTCTTGGTTGTCGCTCGCCAAACGCTAAGCCGTTTCGCGATGGGTCTGCGCGCCAGCCAGCCCTTAGTCACAGCCCTAGCCAACAGCGGCGCGAGGATTCACGATGGGCCCGCGCCCGCGCGCGCGCGGCGAGTAATATTTTATTCGTTTTGAACGCAGTTAAGATTAAAGAAAATGACGGTAGTAGCCGCCGCAGCAGTAATACTCTATCAAGTTCGCCAAAGCCGCAGGTGGCGATTGGATCGTGTTTTGGCTGGGCGACAGCAGACCCGGGTAAGGAGGGCGGAGGATTCTAACCCTGTGGGGGATCGCACGCACACAGAAACCGCCTGCGGCCGCACTGGCCTAGAGCTAGCGACAAATGAATAAATAGTAAATAAATAGTAGGACCGTGATGTGGCTGCTCGTTGCTGCGGCAAGCCCAGAGTCTTGAGACTACGGCTAAACTCGGTCGATCCGGGTTAGGAGGGGCCCCAGGCTCAGGCTCTGGCCATCGCACTATGACGCATTGCAGAGCGCTGACGGCGGCCCGCCCGCGCGACGCGCCAGCCCAACCCGCCAATGCTACGACACTATGAGACTAGTCTGTAGCTGCACAGACCCAGCGTTCAAGCGGCTCTCAATGGAACACGAGAGTAAGTACTTAACTGCGCGCAGCGGCGGCCCTTACCTCCAGGTATCTCGAAACAAAGATTAACTAAATAATTTTAAAAGCCAACGACAGCCAGCCGCAGCCTGCCCAGCAAGGCAGGCAGCTTAGCGGTAGCGCCAGAGGCTGAGGGTGTTGTGCCTCTTCCACGTCTTCCGGCGGCCGGCGCGTGTGTTGTTGAAGAGATGGCCCTTGTTGATGCCGCGCGACTTCTTGCCCGTGGAGGTGAGCGAGCGCGACTCGCGGTGCTTGTGCACGGGGCGGACAATCCAGTTGATGCGCGCATCGTTGCGGATGGCCGGGTGCGAGGGGTCGACGAGGATGACCTCGAAGTACTTGTAGGTCGAGTCCTGGTTCACCCAGTACGAGTTCAGGACACGCAGGTTACCGCAGCGGCGGCCAACGCGCTCCTCGGCAATGGCGCGGTGCGTGCGCTGGTTCTTCAGCTGGTTCACACCCTGGTTCGTGGGCTTACCGTAGGTGGCACCCTTGTGCGCGTGGCGCTTGCGGCCACCGCGGCGCACACGCGCGCGGTAGATGACGTAGCCCTGCTTCGCCTTGTATCCGAGACGGCGAGCCTTGTCCGGGCGCGACGGGCGGCTGGCGCGGTGGATGGCCGCCATCTGGCGGTACTCCCAGCAGCGCACGCGCAGAAGGAAGCGCAGCACGTCCGACTGCTTGTTGCGAGAAATCTCCTCCAAGTACTTGTAGGCACCCATTGTTGTGTTCGAGTCTAAGTCGGTGCGAACTGCTAAGGCTGTGGGTTGACGATCCTGCAAATTCCAGCACGCAGCATTTCGCCGCGTGAGTGGGTTCGGAAGTCCCAAACACAGCCCTGAGGCCCTAATCACTAAGCACCAGATCTGGCTGCTGACGTGTATATTACATACAAACTGTCACGCGAGGTTAGGCCTTGGCGGGCAGGGTGCAGTGCGCGGCACGAAGTAACGACAGGCTCAAGAGCACACATTGTTAGAGACATAAAGCCAAAATAACTAATTGAACAAGCCAGCAAAAGAAAATTCACAACGTCCAAGTATAATTAGGTTCTGAGAGGCTCCTCGTCGTGAGTTGTTTATCGGCCGTTCGGCCGCGCAGTCAGTGCGCCAACTTCCCCCTCCAAAACCTTGAGTGAATTTACCTTATTCTGAAGCTCTAGAGGCTTTTGACGTTTGCCTCTGGGTCGTGCCGGGCTTCTCTGCAAGCGCCCTTGTGAGCCGCATTGTCAAACCGCATCGACACGATACGGCCCGTGCGGCAGTGCGGCTCCTGGCATGAGCAGCACGCCTGTTCCGTCGTCGATTCCGTCGGCGCGCACGCCGGCCCCCGAGAACGGCGCGGCGGAGGCGCCGCAGATCGACTGGCCTGCCGTGGACCACGCGCTCGACCAGATCAATGGCCTCGACATCCTCGAGCTGGCCACACACATCGCCACGCAGGCCCAAGCAAAGGGGTCTAAGGAAGCGTACAATGAGGCAGGAAGTGTGCGGTTCCAGATTGCTCGGATGCGCCAGCACTATGACGTGCTGAAGCAAACCATCTGCGCAGACCGTTTGGACGCAAAAGAGCAGCAGATCCGCGCGCTCGAGTGGGCGAACGCCAAAAAGCGGATGCTGGCCGCTGAGAGCGTCACGGACGCGGCACCGTGAGGCGGATTTCGGCCATATAAGCATCGGCTGCAAGGCCTGTGATCTAGTTGTCCATAGTCTGAGCTTTGTACCTTTAGTGCAAACGAGACGCGCAGCGGATTACTTCCTGTGTTATTGTCCTAAGGATCTATGATATGTCAGGTCCTGTAGTCGCATTCTACTCAGAGGCGCCCTTTTGAGCATTGAGCTCGTGGCATTGCGGAATGCGTGTTGGTCATGAGAGGTGTATACGTTGATGTCCTGAGAGGTGTATGCGTTGATGTCCTGAGCAGCCGAGCTACGACCGTCGCCAGTGATGACCGTACTCAGGGTATTTCGGCCTAATTGACACTATTATCATCATACTCAGACCCACATTTATGTAGGCTAAAGCGCCGACCTCGTACAACCTTAGCATTGAGCTAAGAACAGAAGTTATCCTGCCTAATCCTCGCTGCTTTAATACTCACTATCTATATATTCCCCGTCTGTTAAGGCCATCAGGTTTGGCCATCTTGTGTTATCTACGGAACAGCTCGGCGAGATGGCGGGGGGGATAGGCGGCACAGAGTAAGCCGGCCCGCCGTGACTCAGTACCCCTTCCCGCCACTGAGAAGGACCGAGAAAACAAAGGAGGATATATAGGCAGAGGCTCTAATCGTTCATCTAGAACTAATATCGCACTAAGGCTGTATGCTCCGACGCAGCTAGCGGCGAAGCCCCTCGGGGCCCCTTCCTCGCGCCGGTGCCTTAAGGTGTAACCGCCGTTTGTAATCTGAAATTTTTCACATATCGTGAAGTAAGCAAGCTCACCCGTTAGAAGCCGACCAACACCATGGCTGCAGTTCCGAGTATTGCAGACATCCACGATATCGCGGACACGCCGCCGACGGCGCCCGGCGTGTGGACGAACCCGCTGTTCTCGTACATCAACCGTGCCTACCAGCAGGTGAGCTCGCACCGCAGCTCGCTGGGCCTGCCCAGCCCGGGCACGGTCGAGAACGTGAACCGCGAGGTTGCGCGCGACGTATTCCTCACGCCGTACTTCTACTCGGGCCTGCGTGCCGACGTGTCCAAGTCCTTCTCGCTCGTGCCCGCGTTCCAGGTCAGCCACGCGCTGTCGCTGGGCAGCCCCGTCCTGCCGACGTACGCGTTCGCTGTGGCGTACGCGAACGACAAGACGCTGCTGCAGGGCAACATCGAGGGCGACCTCGCGCTGAGTGGCCGCCTCCACCAGAACTGGAGCGCCGCGAACATGTCGAAGGCGCAGTTCCAGATCTCGGACGGCCAGCCGGCCATCGTGCAGCTTGAGCACGACTACCTCGGCAGCGACTTCAGCCTGAACTTCAAGGCCATGAACCCGAACTTTTTGTCCGGCGCGTTCTCAGGTGTTGTCACGGGCTCCATCCTGCAGAGCCTCACGCCGCGCCTCGCCCTCGGCCTCGAAACCATGTACTCTGCATCCGCCATGGCCGAGATGCCGCCGCAGGCTGCCGTCTCGTACTTCGGCCGCTATTCCACGCCGAGCTGGATCCTGTCGGCGCAGCTGCAGGCCACGGGCGCCGCCACGTTCTCGTTCTACCGCAAGATCGCCGAGAAGGTCGAGGCCGGTCTCGAAACAACGGTCGGCGTGAACGCGCAGCAGGCCATGATGACGGGCGCCCCGCCCACGATCGAGGGCACGACGGCTATCGGCGCGAAGTACGAGTTCCGCCAGTCCGTCTTCCGCGGCATGGTCGACTCCACGGGCAAGGTCAGCTGCCTGGTCGAGCGCCGCGTGCTGCCTATCCTGTCTCTCACGTTCGCAGGTGAGCTCGACCACGCGAAGTCCACGTCGCGCGTCGGCCTCGGCCTGCAGCTCGAGGCCGGCTCCGAGGAGGTGTTCGAGCAGCAGCAGCAGCTCGTGCTCGAGCAGCAGCAGAAGGAGCAGCAGGAGGCCCAGGTTATCCAGACCATCCAGCAGCAGCAACAGACGCAGAACCCGGCCGACCCGGGCGCTATGACCCCGGCCCCGGCGGCCAGCGGCTAAGCGCTCCGGCGAACGTCCATTCTAGTACATAAAAACATAACGCTATTCGCACCGTATCCTGCGTCCGAGTCCGTGTCTGCTATAGAAAACAGGCAGCCCAGAACGCAATGCATAGACAGCTGCTAAGCCTTGTGTTAACCCGTCTTTGCGCCGCAATCAGTCTCATTGTATCGGAACAACTTGAGCTCGTACGTTGACGCCTGAGCAAAGCTAATCTGACTTTGCTTGTGGTTTTTGTGCGAAGCCGGCACTGCTCGTGAGGTGCTATGACCGGCCGCGCATCAATATCAGCCCGCGCCTCTCATCCAAAACAAGTTGGCTATACACGTGATGCTGCCTATGCATGCGGCCCTGCAAAGCGCTATCAGCTCATGCAGCCGCACTTTTTGCCACTGGCGAGACTCATAGTGACATGCGTCTCCATAGATATTCCTCGGTTGGCTAGTATGTGGCTAATGGCATACCTTCTGCGCTTAAAGTTTAACTTAAACGTCTGCTGAGAAAGATGCCCCTAGGAAGAACGTCAGTTTCGCTCAGCTCAGCGTCCGTGCTAACATTTGCCGACAATCTAGAATACGCTCCATTGCTCCGCCAAAGACGGGCAACCGCACCAGGCATTTCATTGGCTTAGGGCGACATATCACATAGAATCGTGGCGTGCCCATGATCAATTAACTGGCGCGCATTTACTTTGATTTGGACATTCACTAAAACTCATAATACTAAATAGCTGCTGGTAAGGACGGTAGTGCCCAATGACGCCAGTACGAATAGACGTTCAGAAAGGTGGCCGGTCTCGGTGCTGCGAAATATCGGCTGCATCCGCCGCCGCCTGCATGCTCATGTCTGGCAGCGACGCCTGCGACGAATTAGACAGATCCACGGGATACACATTGCGCACAAGCCTGCGTCGGCTTTGGGGCCTCGACTGCTGAGACTCTAGCGACTCTTGGCTCGCGCTTGTCGAGCTAGGGAGCTTGAAAGACACGCGACGGTCACTGCCCGCAGAGGGGGGCGCAATACTGGGCATAGCCCTTATTTGCGTCGGGGGCCTCATTGCCGCCGGCGTACGCTCCCCGGCTGCTGCAGATGGCGGAATGAGAGCAGGCGACGCCTCACGACGGCCGATCTTCAGATTTATGCCGGAGCCGGTCGGTGACTCGTTCAGCGGTTGCACCGGTTGAGGGACGCGCTGCGGCTGCTCTGCACCGTCTGGCGTCTGGCGTGTCAGCGGTGCCGTATCCTCGTCGCCAGGTCTGCGTCTGTCATCGCGCTCGCTCAGCCGCTGACGCCACTCAGGCTCCGGCAGCCTTCCTTCCGCGATGCTTGAATCAAATGATTGCAGCGCGGACTGATACATACTCGAATCCGGCGAAGCCTTAGAACGGCTTTGAGTGCTTCTCGCAGACATGCCGCCCATGGATGGAGACTCCGAAACCGCCTCCCTCCTCGTCATTCCGGAGACTTTGGGGGTCGGAGTGGATGTCATTGGCGGTTTCACAGAGCCCCTAAACGGAGAGGTATGAGAGTCGCCCTGAGAAATGGGATCACCTATCGGAATGGAAAACTTGTTCAATCGCCTAAGAATAGACTGCGGTACCGGCGGCATGGGCGGAGCACCGTGCTGCGGAAGCGGCGTGGACGACAGCCCGCGGAATGGCGCCGGCGGGCTGCCCTTGGTCGGCAAGGACCGTATTGACTTCTCGTTCGGGGAGTTTTCTCGGGGAGAGTCATCACGCTGCTTCCTGGTAGAAGCTCTCCTTCTCTGCGCGCTCTCACGAGATGACGCCGGGGAAGAGCTGGCGGCTCTTTCGCTGCCCGCGCTTCGAGACGCTCTGATGGGCGTTATCGTAGCATCTGATAAGCTCTTCGACGAGTCGGGGACCCTCGCCTGCCCGGCAGAGACAGAAGATACAACCGAAGCCGAAGCTGGTTGCGGCGGCGTGCGTGCTGCGTCCTGCTCGCTCTCGAAAGTAAGCCGCCGCGGTACAAGGTCTGCTCGCTGCTCCTCAGGACGCTCCTCGTGACCCTCCTCAGGACGCTCTATGGAACGCTCTTCACGATGCCTGTCGGAGCGTTCCTCAAAGCGCTCCTTGGAACGCGCTTCGTGATACTCCGTAGAGTATTCCTTAGGGCGCTCCTGACTTCGAGGCCTGTCGGTTTCAGCAATTCGCCTCATGGGTTCTGTAAGATCGGCTGCGTGCTCAAGCACACCTGCCCGCTGCAAAGCTCCCTGAGCTTTTTGGGAATTGTAAGATTCCCGGAATTGCGCGGCCCAGTCATCGCGAGTCTTAAGGTGCGGCAGACTAGGCAAAGGAGGAACATCAACGCGGATATCTGTGCGACTACGTTGGGGGAAACGTGGCTCAGAAGACGGGGCTACTGTTGAATGAACCTTGCGAGACTTGCTGAGTACGGGAAGCGACTGGTTACCCAGCGACTCTGTCCTCTCTTCAGCACTGGGCGCCTGCTGTTGTGCAGACGCACGAAGGCGCGCAAATCTAGTAGCAGGAGGCTCGATCTCTGGGCTCCCAGGACGCTTCGACGGCACGGATCGCGCCGGTTCGGCTAACCTGTTTCGCGCCTGTCTGTCTTGCTCGCCATAGTCACGGAAGCTTGAGGATTCTCGCGGGCTCGCTTGATTCATTCTTGGAGATGACGCCGCTTGACGCGAAGTCTCTGTTGCTCCATAAAGGCTCCTGACGCGCTGCTCGCGCCCGTCTCCAGATGTGAGTTCCGCCTCGTCGTCTCCGTACTGCAACCGGATATCGCGCTCGGTTTCGACGTTTGCCACACGCCTCTCTTCTGAGTCTTCATGCCGCTGAGCGGCCTCATTTGGCTCCGGCGAGTAGCTGTCGAGCATTTCAGTAGCTCCCAGCCGTGAAGGGAGTTCGTCTGCGCGACTTGAGCTATCGCGAGGACTCTCTGTTCCAGATATACTGGCAGCCCCTACAGGTCTTTGATATTGCTCTTCCTCTAGGACATCAGCCTCAAGCTCCGGTTCGCTGCTGGGATAATGCACGCCTACAAAGGATCCGTCATCCTGACGGCGCTCGCTTGCGGCAGAAGCATTTGCTGCCGAATCACTTCTAGCATTCTCCACACTAGTCAATTGACCAGGGTCATTAGGCGGCCGAGTCGTTTGCGCAACCCACGAGTCATAAGCAGGTGGCGGTGGGTTCTGCGCCGCCGGCGAGCGAGCCGGCGAGCGAGCCGGCACTTCATCCTCCTCGACGATCTCATTTCGTTGAGCGTCGAAGCTATGATCATCGAGGGGTACCTCAGCACGAAGCTCCTCAGCCCTTTCCTGATCCGGTGTTCTGCGATCATCGTTAGCTGCAGGTTCATAGACCGTGGGTAGCGGACCAGGCTCCGTATCTGAGTGGCCAGTCGTGCGCAAGCCATCGTAACTCAAGGCCTCGTTCACAGCATCTTCATAGGTCGAAGGCAGCGGACGAACAGGCTCGTTCATTGAGCGGCCAGCACCTTCGCTGCTCGGCTCGCGAGCCTGGACCTTCGGCGGTACCTCGGACCTTGGAGCCTCGTGCACGGCCTGTTCGTAGATCGAGATCCGTACGCGATCGGGCTTATCTGTTGACTGATCTGCCAACTGACTGCTACTGGCCTCGGTCCCTTGTTGCATCTCGAAAGTAATGGCCTCGTTCAGTGCCTCTTCACGGTGCGAGGGCGACGACGCAGCAAGCTCGTTCCTTAGGTGGTCGGCCTTTTGACTATTGGGCCTGCTATGGTCGGTATCGGCCTTCGGCGGGGCCGCGGCAGTGGTTTCTGGCTCCAAGGCGGTGTTTACGCGCGGTTCGGGGCTGTTCAGGCGGCTTGTCGACGCAGGTACCGCTGGTGCCGCGTGTGCGCGCTCACTACCGGGGGTTTTGGCGGCATTGCGGCCTTGAGGAGCCGTTCTGAGGTCGGCGCGCGAGTCTTCGGCGCGCAGAACTGCGTCATGCGACCTTGCGAACGCCTCGCGCACGGAGCGATCCAAAGAGGCCTCAAGCGCGGCGAGCGAGAGGCCGTCGCTGGCGTCTGCTCGCGAGTCGTCCGTGCGCAGCCTCTTGGCGGGCGCGAGGAGGGACACTTCGTTGCGCTCAACAATGGGACCATGCAGACCGTCCTCGAGCCTTGGCACCTCGAGGCCGGCGCGCCAAATGTAGGCCTTCAGCTGCTCAATCCGCGCGGCAAGCGACTCATTGAGGTCAAGGCTTTCGCTGAGCTGGCGCCGCAGCAGTCGTTGATGGCTCATTTCCTCCATCTCGGCTGTTTCTGCGTCGCGAGTGAGCGGTTTGGAGACGCGTCGAGTACCACAATAAAGAGTAAAAGTTCGGGCGTCGCGTCATAAATGGAGGGGTTTCACCCCGGCGCAGTGTAGTCACAGGGCTCGCTGCGACGGCCGGCGGCAGCGCAATTGCCGCTTAAATAGATAGATTGTAATGCTGGATTAAGCAATTATCTTTTTTTGGGGCGCGCCGTTAACTGTGAGACGCGCTGGCGCCTAGAGACTAATTTAGCCGACTACGTGCAACTATGGCAAAACGCAAAAGTATATTCAGAGAATTAGTGTTCAAAGAAACCGCAGTAAAAGCACACGGAAGCTAGTAGAAACGGCTGCGTTAGTGTAGCGTCCACAGCGACTAGGCTCGTTTCAGCGCGCGCGTGGCCGCGGTCCGCCCTTGGCCGTACGGCGTGTCCTCCACGCGTGTGGACTCGTCATCAACAACACCACCGCCAACATTAAGTAGCAGTAGCCATGCGATTTGGGTCGGTGTTTAGCACGCTGGCGTCGGTTCTCGCACTGCTGAGCACGACGGCGGCCGCGGCCGCCTCGTCGCCGGACCTTAGTCCGTACGTTGCGTCTGACGGAGTCATCTATGCGGACCAGTCGATCATGGAGATCGCGTTCGGCGGCCCGCGCGACTACACGGTTGCGCTGCTGCTCACGGCCGAAGGTGGCAAGTTTGACTGCGCCTTCTGCCGCGTGCTGGGCCCCAACTTCCGCACACTGGCGGCGAGCTATGCGGCCGAGCCGCCGGCCACGGACAAGCCGCTCTACTTCGTGGTTGCCGACGTCGAGAACGCGCAGAAGACGTTCCAGACGCTTGGCCTCACGCATGCGCCGAACCTCGTGTTCTACCCGCCGACGCAGACAAAGTCCGACGCGAAGCTCGGCGTCACGGGCAAGCACTCGTTCACGTCGTTTCTCAGCGGCGGCGACCAGGTCGACTACCTCGTGAACGTGTTTGCGCAGCACGGTTTCCCTATCCGCATCCAGAAGCCGTTCCCCTGGGCGAAGGCCGGCAAGGCTGTCGGCACGGGCGCGGCGCTTGCGGTTGGCGGCGTCGTGTTCCGCAAGCAGCTCCTCAAGGTGTGGCAGGCAAAGCAGATCTGGCTCGCGCTGTCGCTCATGTCCATCGTCATGTTCATCTCGGGACACATGTACAACGTGACGCGCGGCACGCCGTTCATGGGCCAGGACGGCAACGGCATTGTGCTGGTTGAGCGCGGTTTCAGCAGCCAGCTCGCCGTCGAGACGCAGATTTTGGCGACGATCTACGCGCTGCTCTCGTTCACGGCCATCGGGCTCATCAAGTTCGTGCCGAAACTCGAGTCGCGAGCCGCGCAGACGTTCGGCGCCATTTTCGGGACCGTCGTGATTCTCGTCGTCTACAGCGCGCTCATCGAGACGTTCAAGCTGAAGAACGGCGGCTACCCGCTCTGGATCCTTCCCGTGCGACTCTTCTAAACGGCGGCGCTAGCCACTAAAAGCGGGCTGCGCGAGGGCGAGCAGCTGCAACGACTCGCGGCCCTCGCAGAAGAACAGAGCCGCGTATGTAGGAAAAAAAAGTACAAAAGCAATTATATCCAGCAATCACGCGGGAGCCTCAATTGCGGCTGCCGCACCGCACCGCACCGCACGGGCGGCGAAAAAGAGTAAATGGCGTAAGTAGCATCAATCATTACTTTTCTCTATGTACTAAATGCTAGAGGCTCAGACGCCTGTTGCTCAGATGTGGTTGCTGCCGAGGCTATCCGCTAGTTCGCCTTTGCCAGGAGCGCCTGCAGCGTTTCGCGCACTTCTTTGCACGCCGGCGTGCGGCAGAGAGACGCATCCGCCTCGCTTGTGCGCAGCCACGCAGCCGCATCCTGCCGCTTCCCCAGCTGCCAGAGTACTTGGCCAATGTATCCGCCTGTGGCCGCCTTGTAGCACAGAGGGTCGCTGCTGGCCGGCACCGAGAAGGCCTTGTGCAGAGCGACGAGGTTCGCCAGGGCCGCCGCGTACTGCCTGCCTTCAATGAGCAGCTTCGCCGCCTCCATATAGAGCGGCGCACACGCGCGCACCTGCTGCTCCGTCTCCAGCGCCGCTGCGGGCCGCATGCGGTCAAGCGAGGCGGCGTGCGCAGCGTCGAGAAGGTACTGTGGCTGCGCGCGGTGGCCGATCCAGAACAGTGTCACGGCCGCCTGGGCTCGGAGCGTGTCGTTGCCGAGCGGGATCGATAGGCTTGCCTCGAGGGCCTCCTTTGCCTGGTCGATCTTGTCGTCGTCATAGAGAGCGGTACCGAGCGCGCGCAGCAGGTCTGCGTAGCCCGTGAGCCAGTCGGCGGACTTCGCGTTCACGTCCGTGCGCTTCGACACAAGCGTGTTCAGCGCCTTCTCGTACTCGGCTACGCGCTGGTCCGCCGAAAACACGCCGGCCGCGCGCGTGATGTACGACTTCGTCTCGAGCGCCCACTCGTTCGACAAGTGCACCTGCTGATTGCCGGAGGCCACGGCCGCACGCTGCTGCAGCGCAAACACCGTGCTCCAAACAACGACGGCGCCGCCGCAGCCAATGAGCACGGGCCGCGCGAGCCTCAGAGCTTGGTTCATGACGAGTAAAAGCTTCGCGCAGCGGCTGGGTCTTGAACTATGCCGCTGCGAACCGCCGCTAAATCCACACCGTTGTTGGTCTCCCGTAGAGCCGCTCAGTGTTGCAAACCAATTCTGACTTCGCGCGCGCAACCCAAGTACAGGAGCCTGCTCTTAACGACGCGCACCGAGCCAGCGGCGCCGAAACAACCAAAGCCTTAGCGAAACCGCGGGCACGGCAGAACGAATCTGCCAAATAAGAGGGCCGTAGCCTAATTGTACTTTTTTGTTTCGGCTGTGTATGTGTACGACGCCTCGCGCCGAAGCTCCTCTGGGCCTGCCAGCCCTGCCAGCCTGCCTTATCTCGCGCCGAGCCCAGCCTCGCGCCCGTGCCCTGGCCCTGCTGGGTGCCTCGAGCCCGATTCAACGGGAGGGACCAAAAGTCCCGAAGCGGCTCCCAGCAGCTTTATAGACCGGCCAAGCGTTCATACACTGATATGGCCGGCCCCGCTGGCGCGCTCCCCAGCCCGCCTAGTTCGACGTCGCTCAACGGCAGCCCGAACTCGAAGAGCAATGGCGCCGTGCCTTACAACACAGAGGTGCGGCACGGATTCAATGTGATCTCGAAGGAGTGGATGTCCCAGCTGGCCGAGGGATACTTCACGTACTTCGCCGACAAACGGCACGAGATCCGCGCTTACCCGCGGGAGAAGGAGGAGGTCAACGGCGGCGACTGGCGCATTACGGACCGCCAGCGCACAGTGAACGCGGCCCTCGTCTTGTGTCTGAACCTCGGCGTCGACCCACCAGACATTATCAAGACACACCCCGCCGCGAAGATGGAGGCCTGGGTCGACCCGCAGCAGTTTGTGGACACAAAGAAGGCGCTCGAGCAGATCGGCAAGAACCTGCAGGCACAGTACGAGAGCCTCAGCACGCGCACAAAGTACAAGCAGAGCCTAGACCCGAACATTGACGACATCAAGCGCTTCTGCATGGGTCTGCGCCGCTCCGCCCGCGACGACCGCATCCTTTTCCACTATAATGGCCACGGCGTGCCGCGGCCGACCCCGAATGGCGAAATCTGGGTGTTCAACCGCGGCTACACGCAGTACATCCCGCTCAGCGTTTTCGACCTGCAGACGTGGCTTGGCGCGCCCGTCATCTTCTGCTACGACTGCTCGGGCGCGGGAAACATTGTCAAAAGCTTCAACGAGTTCGTCGCGAAGCGCAAAACGCATCCCATGGATGACGAAATCACCTACAACTATGAGTCCTGCATCCAGCTCGGCGCCTGTCGCGCCGACGAAATTCTGCCCATGAACCCGAGCTTGCCGGCCGACCTGTTCACCTGCTGCATAACAACGCCAGTCGACATCGCCGTGAAGTGGTTCCTTATCCAGAACGGCGGTGGCTTCGCGGCCGCCGGCCTGTACCCGCAGACGGTGCAGATTCCGGGCAAGATCACAGACCGCCGCACCCCGCTGGGTGAGCTGAACTGGATCTTCACTGCGATCACAGACACTATTGCCTGGTCGGCGCTGGATCCGGCGCTCTTCAAGCGCCTTTTCCGCCAGGACCTCGTCGTGGCTGCCATGTTCCGCAACTTCCTGCTCGCCTGCAGAATTATGCGCGCTCATAACTGCCACCCGGTAAGCTCTCCAGAACTCCCAGATACCTGCGACCACCCCTTGTGGGACTCCTGGGACGCGGCCGTGAACCACTGCTTGCTGCAGATCGCCACGCCAGACCCGGCCGCCGAGAACCGACTATTTAGCGACTTCTTCGAGCAGCAGCTCACGGCGTTTGAAATGTGGCTAACTTACCGCTCTGCGGACGTCACAAAGCCGCCCGAACAACTGCCCATCTTGCTCCAGGTTCTGCTCAGCCAGATCCATCGCCTTCGCGCGCTCATGCTGCTTTGCCGGTACCTGGACCTGGGACCCGACGCAGTCCGCATCGCTCTTAGCATAGGGTTCTTCATCTACGTCCTGAAGCTCCTACAGAGTCCGGCTCCAGAATTGAAGCCGGTGCTCGTCTTCATCTGGGCCCGCATAATGGCCGTCGACCGTCTCGTTCAAACAGAGCTCGTGAAGGAACAGGGATACCTATACTTTGTGAATATCCTCACGGGCTCGGAAGCAGCAAACCAGAGTGGTCACGCCTCGGGCATTCCTAAGGGCGAATTGGGAGACCCAGCGATGTGCTGCTTCGTGCTTGCACAGTTCGCTCACGAATACCCTCAGGCCCAGCAGCTGCTAGCCGACAACGCGGGTCTGCTAAACGTGCTCGAGAATGGCTTGGAAAGCGAGTCGCCTCTGCTGAGACAATGGTCCTGCTTGCTGCTGGCTGAAATCTTGCCCCAGCGATCAATCACAAAGGTGCTATGGCGCCTGAAGGACCCAATTCCTGAGCTCCGCGCTGCTTCACTCTACACTATAGGACAATACCTCAGTCGCGGCGAACTCGATGAGGACGAGATCGAAATGCTAGGAAAGGCCACCATTCCGGTTGCGGTGGACGGCTCATCTCTTGTTCGCCAAGAGTTTGTTGCCTACTTGTCGCAGTACATCGTTCTGTACGAACCAAAGTTCCTCGTTTGTGCATTTACAACACTCGAGGAAGAATTTGCGGCTTCAAGATACGGCGGTGACATGCGCAGCAGGAGCCCGGCCCATGGAACCGTGTGCCTGGCCCTGTGGCGGTGCCTTCTTGTGCTTACTGACGACGCCATGCCTCAGGTGGCTACCAGAGCCAAGAACCTGGTAGACTATTTGCAAGCGCAGCTAGTGCGTACGCCCCTAGCTGACGATGTCAGACAGATGGCGTCTGTTCTTCTCGAGCCGTCGGAGATGCGCAAAACAAACTCTGCGTCCGACCCGGGCCTCGCTGCGTCCGTAATGACCGTGGCTCACCACGCGTCTGACGAGCGCACTCAGAGCGAGTCCTTACTGCGTTTTGCGCTGCGATGGATTGTAGGCGAAGACCAACCACACCCACAAATCCGATCGCGCCCCTCGCGCGCCTCTTTAGTGCAGCCAGCGGTTCCTGCGGCGCCAGAGCAGCGCGACTCGCCCGTGGATCCTGGCTTAGTTACTTTGCCTTTCACATCCGAGTTCCGCGAGTGGTGCGTCGAATTTTTTAGGGAGCCGCAGCTGAAGTCTCCGGATGCTGATGAGCCTGGGTCGAAGCGCTACTTCGAGCGTCTGTGGCGCAAAGAGCGGAATGAGCACATAATAGCGGAGACTCAGGTCCAAAAGGGGCTCGCTGTGACCGGCACATGGGGCAACCAAATAAGCAGTCTCGAGATGCCTGGCAAACCGCCTGAAAAGCTAGTGTTCGCGCAGTTCGAGCCGCACCTCATAGCGTCCCATTCAGAGGGTGTGACGGTGTTTGACTGGCAGCAATCTAAACCGCTGAACCGGTTCAGTGGCGGCCGCGACGTGGCCGACATTCGCTTGCTGAACGAAGACGAATCGCCACTGCTGCTGACGGCGTCGCGAGATGGCATTGCTCGAGTCTTCCGTGATTACGACGATCCGCATAAAATGCAGATTGTGACGTCTTGGTGGCTTTTCTCCGACCTCGTACACCACCAGCCCCACAACCCTTCCGTGGTGCTGGACTGGCAGCAAAGCCGCGGCGCCTTACTTATTGGTGGTGATGCCCGCGTTATTCGAGTTTGGGATGCCGCTCGTGAACAAACAGTCACGGACATCCCCGTGCGAACGAGTGCGCAGACGACCTCGATTACGAGCGACCAGGTTGCTGGAAATCTCGTGTTCGCTGGATTCAGCGATGGCGCCGTCCAAGTATATGACCGCCGTCTTGACAAGAAAAATGTGCTGGTCGCACGATGGAAGCGCGTGGGCTCCGGCCTGCACGCCTCTAAAATAGGACACTCCTCCCGCATCATTAACGTTCGCATGCAGCGCGGTGGCCCTCGAGAAGTGGCTTCTGGCTCGACGGATGGACAGGTTTGCTTGTGGGACATTCGCAGCACAACCCCGGTTGGCTGCTTCCGTGCTCACACGCGCGAAATGAAGTGCTTCGACGTACACGAGCATGCGCCCGTAATAGGTACGGCATCGCGCGTTGCGGGCGTTTGGTCTACATCAGGACGACGGGTCTCAACACTGAAATGCCCGACGTCAAGCTACCTGTCGTCGAAGGTTTCGCCCGTGGGCGCGTTGACATTCCACCCGCACCAAATGTTACTGGCTATGAGTAACGCAGAGGAGCCGACGGTGAGCGTTTTCCGCTGCGTGCCTTGAGCGGCAACCATAGAAAAGAGCACTAATTTATTACATGGCGTATGGTGAGCGCCGCAAATGCACTTCTTACCTGTAGAAAATCAATTACGAAAGAACAAAAGCATGCGGATATGGCGCCTTTCATCACAATCACATTTATGAGTGCTGATCCCGCAGGGCACACATTCGATAGTTACGGGTTCGCTAAGTTGATTTGCTTCATTATTTCTCGTGTCCCCTCGTCGGGGGTGAGGGTCACTGCACCATCATCCCTTTGGGGTCGTTTCCCTCCACAGCGACGTGTCGCGCGATTACTACAGCTTGTACATAATAAACAAACCCAGCGAACCGTGCAGGGGTTAAATGGCGGTGCTAGCCGAGCTGTTTCTCGTGCTTGCGGGCTTTGAGACCGGCCTTGAGAGAGACGAGCTCCAGCATGCGGCTGAGCATGACATTTTCGAGCGCGCGCGTGAATTTGGCCAGCGGTTTACTGTGCTCCGCGATGCGTGTGCAATAAGAGACGACGCCATAGCCAACACTATAGATAGCTGCGTTGTACAGCAATACCTCGACGATATAGTCGAGCTAGAGGCCCAGACGCTTGGGGAACTCTCTAGGGTGGCCCATCTGCCACTGGGCGACACCCTGTTCAGGTCCGCCGAAATCATGGACAAGAGCGTGGACCGCTGGCAGCGGCGTTTCGATTTGGCGCTGCAGCTGTTGGCGGAACTCGACCCCAGCACAGTTTCTGTTACGCAGAGCCTCGCTGAGGTATCTGCGGTGGCGCGCCTCCATGCGGGGTTCGGCGACCTTTACGAACTGTGCAACAAGTGCACTGAGGCACTTGACCGGCAATGGCTGAACGACCTAAAGGTGAACCTCACGACTTTGGGCTCTGAAACCTGCGTTCCCGAACTGGACGCGCATCCCAGCTTGATTGGCAACCCAGGCAGTAAGGTGCTGGCGAACATCCTGCTGTCAGTACGTCAGCTCGGTTCAAGAGATGCGAGTAGCGTAAATGGACTCGTTATTGAGTTTCTGGACGTCGCGGATGAGAACTTGCGACTCATTGAGTCTATTACCGTCCCCATTGCCGCTCACCAGCTTGTGCCAGTCCTCGAGCAAGTGGGGTTGAACATCCTGACGCTGGTAAGAGCACGCGTCATGCATGCCAGAAATGTCGAAGCAATGCTCATTTTTCTGCGGGATATTTTGCTCTTTGGGTCCAGCACGTTCGTCGAGCAATTTCATGCCGCGCACGGAAACACGGGTCTAGCTCTCGATAAACTCTGTGATGCGGACCCGCTATTTGCAGCTGAAGTCTATGCGCATGTCGATCCTATGGTTCATTTCAATAGTAATTCAGCTGAACTTACGGTGCATTGGCCCCTCTCGCTGTTGTTCACAGCTGATCAGTGTGTCGTGTATTGCAGCATCCACAGCACGTTCGCCGCGGTCCTGAGCACTCTGCAAAGTATTGGACCTGGTCAAGGCCCAGTCATGCACACATATCGACTATTCCTTGGGATGCTGTGGTCAGAGTTCCAGACGTCGGTGAATACTGCTTTTGCTGACCTGTGGCAAGCTATCGACGCAGACCGGGATCTAACCGTGCAGTCTACGCAGAGCCATATCCTTAGGGACCTTGTCAAGCGGCTATTTCTGGACTCCTCTGCAATTCGTACACAACTACAGCTCGTCCTCGAACACGTCGAAGCCCACAGTGATACGACAGAGCCCGTGAGGGATCTTGCAATTGCCCTATCAGATCTTCCTCTTGGGCGCGACTTGCCTTTGCGACCATTCATTGAGATCAAATGCGACTGAGTTATTCGGGCCTTGTATATATTTTCTATTTATTTGCGTTACGCAGCTATGCAATCCAATTCTCAAAACCCATCGTCCCATATAGCGGCAGCAGCGGTCGTCTGAAATTATAACGCTTCGGCCCTTACCCATAGATTCATTCACGCGTCGTCGTCAATGTCGCTCGCGGATGCGTTCGACCTTTTGGCCAAGAACAAAAGCGTCGGCGACGATGTATTCCGCAGCATATTTGCAGACGCCGGATCCAGATACGCAGCTGTGCGTGCGGCGATTGCTGCATTCTTGCATGCTTCCTCAACCGCTCGAATCATGGACAACCCCACGCTCGTATCACGCTATGTGCGGGCTTTAGCCATTCTCGTCGAGCACGAGCACCATGTTCAGCATCTTTCTGTATCAGATTGGGCTTGTTTGGTGCAATTCCTTGGCTTGGCGTATACCAAACTCAGCGTCGGCCCCCGCGATAGAGCGTTCGTCAAAAATGTGTACGACCTGTTCCGTGCACTGTCGCTTCTGCTCGGAGCATTCGAGTCGGTCGACTCAGGTTGCTTTGATCTGATTCTTGACATCTGTGAGGATTTTTGTGGAGAAGGCCCGCTCCATGAGACCTCTTGTCATCAGTTCGTCATGGCTTGTGTGCGAATAATGACGCAACTCCGGTTTGCAAAGGCTCAATTACTCGGCAACCGGTTAATTCAGATTGGACGTCCCCGCATGGAGCGCCTCAGACGCGAGATGTTTACCTTTGCATGTCTTGCCCCTCAATCTAAGGATGACCTCGTCGCTATTGGACCCGCAATTATTGAACCTCACGAGGTGGAGTTCGCGCCAGCAGTAGAATTGGGCCTCCCTTGGTTCAGGCCCAGTGTAGAGGCCGATTTGAGTAAGTACATTGCCGCAAAAGCGCTGGCTGTTAACACTACAAGTGGTCGTCAAACTACACCGGACTTTATAGGCTCGCAATTCTCGGAACAGCCACCGAGCAAGCGCGCCAAAATTCACCTTGAAGAGATTGATCTCATGGCTCTCGCTTTCTCGGGGCGGAATGGTGATATGAATGACTTGATCTTGGAGTCAAGCCGCCGCTCTTTCTGGATGTTTGTTGTTCTCGCTCAGGCCGTAAAGGTGATGACTCGCGCACAGCTTCTTGAAGTTTGGCAGGTGGCCTCAAGTCACATCCAGCACGCAGATACGGCCCCCAGTGCTTGCTTTTGTTTGTCTCAGGTTGTGCCGCGGCTCGTTGACCCGGAATACATAGACGATAGCGTGTTGGCTCGACTCAGGGCCCTTCTGCTTACAATGAGCGAAACGTCCTACCCCTCGCTATCTTCGGGAAGCTTGCTGTTGTGGCATGCACTCTCGCGCGTTAGCGTCTTGGACCGTGACTTCCAGAGTCTGAAGAAGGCAAGACTGAACACATGGCTCGTAAAGAACGCTTTGGATACACCTTTCTCGCTAGTGACTTCCTTCTTCGGGAGTCATTGTGGTGTGTACCATGTGGATATTATAGGCCTTCAGCTTTTGAAGAGCTTAGTGCTGTTTCAAAAGGTCACCAGAGTCCTGGAAGACCTGGATCCGAACGCAATAACCGATTCAGAGCCTCCGTATGGTGTTGCTGCCTCTCGCTTTGAGCGGCCCATGAAATTTCCACACCTGGTAGCCCAAGACGTACGAACTGCTTTCTGGTACCTTGCTATTTCGGCGCATTCAGGACAGCCGATTACAGAATTGTGGTACGAGGCAAATATCACGGCCATCAGTGATGCTGATATTCGGAGCATCGTATGGTTTGCAAACCTGGCTAGTACTATGTGCTGGGCTCGCGAATATTTTGAGGCGGCCTTCGCACTTTTGGATAAGGTGAAAACGGAACTCGCAGACGTGGGCCATGATTCGAAAGCTTCTGTCGATCTTGCACTAGCTTTAGTTGAGAACCCGGACTCGTCGCTGAACGCCTTTGTTGCTGGCCATCCCGAGTCGCTGCGAAATGAAGACCCAGCGACGGCCATTCGGTCGCTGCAACCCATATTTCAGTCCTACACGCTGCAGCGCTCCCCTCTCATCGTAGCCAATATTCTACGACTTCTGAATGAGCCGCGGTACGCTCGCATTCCAGAGTGTGATCAGCTCCTGCAATATTTCCTGGGTTTCATCAGTGCTCAGTCGCCGTACTCAAGGTTGCGCCCTCTTCTTGCTAGATTGCTGGCTGCCAGTGAAAACATTCTTGACTTGATAGCAACTAGCAGTCTTGAGAACGCCGTGGCTGCCCTCCCGGAAAAGTTACAGAGCGACGCTTTGGCTCTGGAGTTGCTGAAGGCACTTCCCCATGAAGGCCGAAAAGCAGTAGGGTTTGTACTCATGTTGCGGGGGGCTAGTCCGGCTCAAGTCATCGCGTTTCTTTACAATGAGCAGCTGCTCTTGTTTAATGACCTCACCGAGATATCAAGATTTCTGTGTGTGACGCCTGTGGAAAGTCTGGTCGCAGCTATTGCTACACCACTACTGTTTGGGTCTTATGCTGAGAACTTCGGTCCACTCATCACGTTTGCTGGCGGATCAGTGATGCTTCGTCGCTTAGAACGCTACCGTTCCGTTTTTTTAGGTTCATCACAGTCTTTGAGCGAGGGAGAGATGATGGCTGTGGTGGAGGATACGATGCGAGACTGCTCGTACTTGGCCAGTGTGGACGAGAAAGTTGAGTGCATCTCAAAATGCTGGCTTCTTGTCTGTGCTCATGGTCCAACAGTCCCTGCGGAACTTTTGAGATCCTACATAAAAGGTGTCGTGGCCTTGGCGTCATCGATGAGTGACCAAGAGCGTGAAAGGTTCTTGCCGGTTCTTAACCAGCTAGCTGGCGCTCATAACGCTATCCAAGCATACTCCACCTTGGCCGCGGATGTTACTTGGATGGGTTTCCCAGCACTGGCAAAGCAGTTGGGCTCCGTCCTTGAAGCTGCAAACTCAAACGTAATGAGAATTGTTTGGTCCTTTGAATCGATTGACTCAAGTATTGGAAAAGCACCAGGCCTGCTTTACGAACTGTTGAAGGCCAGTGGTGTCTCGTTTGAGGTATGGACACTGGTGGTCCAAAAGCTTATCAACGCTACACGCCTTAATTTGGATGCCGTCATTCACGCATTTCGAACGCATTCAAGAGCCAAAGAGCTCGTAGGAGCTCTGCAGTTATGGACTCGCCGGTTGCAGCTCTACGACAACGACTCTTGGATGAGCTTTATCGGTTACTTGGCTGCCGAGGTGGGAGATGTCATGCAGAAGCCGGTTTTTTGGGGTGTGAGATCCACCTCCGCTTTTTTTCGCTCGATGTTGATGGTATACGACGGTTTGCCCTGCTCGCGAAAGTGGCACCTTCATCCGTTCATGCGACAAATTCCCCGCATCTTCAAATCTCCGCAGCCCGCTGACGCTGATTATGATCCAAAGAGTGCTTTCAAACCCCGATCCCCCGGGAAAAGACAATACCACTGGTGTACGATACAGCCGCTCAGCTTGCCGATACCGCACTGGCAGCCCTCAAAATGCCCTTGTTAGAGAGATACGTTTTTGAGGAGATCCCTGAACTTCTCGACGACTTTTTACCATTGCTAGCAGCTGCGGGTTTGAATCGCTATGATTCCACGAACATTGAGGGTCTTCTGAGGCGTTCCCCCGAAGAGCGTGTCATTGCGCTTCGTATACTTCAGAGGTATTACGAGGCTACTAAGTCGTTCATGGGCATTGAGGACGCTATCGTTGAGGCCTGCGCACTGAGTGGCTCTGAGTTTGCTGAGCTTGGAATTGCTTGCGTGGAGGCGATGTGGGCCGAAAGAAAAGAGCCTTTGTCGAAAACCGTTTTGACTCACCTTCTCAACTTTTATCGGGAACTCCGAGATTACGACTTCGAATACATTGCTGTGGAAACTGGGACCGTTGGATCCATTTTATCGCGCATACAAATGGAGTCGAACTGGCGGGAGCTTGATTTCAGCTTAATCTCATATGAAGTCACCAGTGATAGCGCTAGGCTTCAGAGGTCCTTAGAGCAAACCGGACTTTGGAATTTGGCCTTTAGATCCGCAGAAACACAAAGATTTTACGATTACGAACAGGCTTGGTGGATGCAACAATGGGACCTTCCGCAAGCTCCAGAGCGGGCACCCCGCAGTTTGCCATCGGCGGCGTCAAAGAGCGAAATGTATGAGATCCTCTTTAACCATTTCAGCGGGCGCTTCGATGAGGCGAGGGCACTTGCTCAGCTTTGCCGCATTAACTTTTCGACGCCTCGCATTTTCGGCCTCATGCTTGATCCCACTGAGTATTTTGACGACGTTGAGAAGGATGCTGAATTACCGCTTATTCGTCAGGGCCGCGAACTTGTTGCGTCGAATAAAGGCCCCCTGGAGCTATCGTTTGAGCTGCGACGTTCCAGCTCGAAGTTGCGCGAATTGGGTGAATTGAAGGACTCTGCGAAATATGCTCTCAAGCTCGAACACCTCGCAAACAGCACTGACAATCCAATCATCGAAACCTTGAGTATTGTCGAGTCATCACACACGGCGTGGTCGCTTGGAGATCAGAGCCTGGCTCTCTCGTTGCTGCAAAGAGCACTGACCAGTCCCGTTCTCGACAATAATTTGAGTGCCTATGGAAATGTGAGACAGCTGGACGGAGACTACACCTTAGCCAAGGTCTATAGTAGACTCGGTACTTGGGCAAGGCTTGCGAGGCATGAGTCTGATGAAACAATTCTGGATCACTACTTCGCCAAAGCTGAAGGGTGTGCTCGCAAGTTTGATATGGAGCAGGTCTTCCATCACTTCGCGCATTTCTGCGATGAGGCGAGCCATGATCCATCTCTCAAAGAGGAATTGGAGGATCTTGAGCGGATGCAGTCGCAGCGCCAACGTGAGCTCACGCACCTTAAAGCCGTGATTTCGCAGACGAAGCAAGAGAATCGCGACTTATTGCGTAAATCCCATCAAGCTGAAAAGGCTTTAAAGAGTGAGAAGCGAGATTACCAGTCTCTGCTGGACCGCAAAATGCAACTGACACTGAAGTGTGCCGAGAATTATTTGAGGAGCTTGAGCGCTGGAGATTCATATGCTGAAGATATGAACTACTTCGTTGCTTTGTGGCTTGAGCTTAGTGCCGACGTATCTGTGAATCTGCTCATTCGTAAGGCGCTTGGCGACGGCTCTACCATGGCAATCCTTTCCAAGAAGTTCCTTCCCTGGATGAATCAACTCTCATCGCGACTAGGAGGCGGAGGCTCGGATAAAGATTTCCAGCGCGCCCTGCAGCTTGTTGTTACCACTTGTTTACAACGCCATCCATACCACACAGTTTGGCAGCTCATGAATCTTTATCTGTCGGAAACACCGGAAGGCGGGGTGTCAGTGGAAAGGAAAGCTATAAGCAAGGCGATAATAGATCGCGTGCGCGGTAGGAAACCGCTTTCACGCCTAATTGGCAATCTCACAACAAGCGCTAATCGGATGGTAACACTCATGAAGATCCCTGTGGACAAAAACACTAAGACAGTAAGTTTCCGTGAGCTGGGCAGCGATGTGGACCGTTGGTGGCGCCGAGAGTTTGTCAAAATGGAACTTCCTGTGCCGACGTCGTCCATAATGCCCCAGGATGATGGAGACTATTCCCAGGTACCTACGGTCGTGCAAGTGGAAAACCAAATCACGATAGCTGGAGGCCTGTCGAGTCCGAAGATTTTGAAGCTTGTTGACTCTACGGGCCAAGTGAGCCGCATGGTTTTGAAGTATGGCACGGACGATCTGCGCCAGGACGCCATCATGCAGCAAGTATTTGGAATATCCAACGACTTGCTGGCCACCGCCAAGGGGAAAGATCTACGCGTGCGAACATACAACGTGATTCCACTGGGCACTGTCGGCGGGGCTATCGAGTTTGTGGAAGGGACGCGTAGTTTACAGGAAGTGCTTGAGCCGTTGCATGAGAAGTACGGCGGTAGTGAGGAGTACACGATACCAGAAGCGCGCAAAGTGATTCGGGCTGCCCAAGGCGGAGACCGCGCAGCGAGAATCAGCGCTTTCCAAGATGCTATGCGGCACACGCCACCGCAGATGCGGAGATTTTGGCCGACCCAGATGCCCGATGTGCACAAATGGCTCAGTGCGAAGACAACGTGGTGTAGGTCAACGGCAGTGATGTCGGTGATTGGGTACGTCGTAGGTCTCGGTGATCGGCACTGTTCGAATCTACTTGTAGATACAATGAGTGGCGAGGTAGTGCACATTGATCTTGGCATAACGTTTGATCAGGGCAAGTTTCTGTCCGTGCCGGAAACGGTGCCGTTCAGGCTGACGCGAGACGTAGTGGACGGGATGGGTGCGTGTGGCGTTGACGGGCCATTTACACTGGCGGCGCGCACGACGCTGGGTCTCGTGCGTGAGCAGCAGGGTCGCATCATGACCGTGCTCGAAGTGCTAAAGCATGACGCGCTGTACTCGTGGCGGCTCCCTCCTTTGCGCGTCAAGCAAGTCAGGGTGGGGCAGCCCGACGAGGTGCCGGCACCAGCGGCGCCAGATGCAGGCACGACGAACTCCGCGACAACGGGACAAGCGGAGTCTGCGTTGCGAGGAGTAAAGCAAAAGCTGTCCTCGACTTTAAATGTTGAGGCGACGGTGCGAGACCTCGTGGCTCGCGCGCGGGATCCGGCGAATCTGGCCCTCATGTTCGCCGGGTGGAGCCCATTCTACTAGATTGAAGTTACAAGTGGCACTCAGATGTCGCTCATTATTCTATGTACATATGATCCGCATTTACGGCACGACGGGCTCGGCCTCCTCCTCGGGAGACTCGTCCGACGAGACGGCATTCGCGCGCCGCGCGCTCAGGTTCTTTGAGGCCTCCACCGCATCGACCACGAACTTCTCGATGTAGTTCTGCTCCTGGGCCAGGCCAATATCCCAGGTAGACGGGCCAAAGACGGCGCCGTTCATGAGCGCCTCTTCCGTGGCGACCTGCTGCTCGGCGAACTCGCGCATGCGCACACGGTAGAACTCAAGGCGGGCCTGTTCGTAAGCCGGGAACCAATCGGTTCCGTGCTCCTGCTTGTACTGAGGCTGCTCGGCCAGCCAGAGTGTGCGCTGCACAACAGACTCGCCCGAAAGACGCATGTTCGGCTGCACAATAGACGACCAGTCACGCAAGCTAATTGGCTTATCGCCGGGCTTTTCGATTACGTTGCGCGGGCGTGCCATTTCCCACGGGTGGTTTGTGTAGAAAAGGTGCCGTATGCTGTCGGCGGCATATTTCAGTTTGGGCACTTTGTAGAGGTGTTTGGCCTTTGCACTAAAGCGCTCCTTGTTGCGCGTCACATAAAACCCGCGCGAAGTCTTTTCGCGTGCCTCTTTCGCGCCCTGCGTGAGCTGCTCCTCCATTTTGCGCAGCCGGGCCAGCAGCTGGTGCGTTGGTGGGTTTGCCAACACGACGCGGTACCACGTAGGCTCAAGGATAGGGGCCGGTCCATTCCGCTGTGCTGCACGCAGCAGTGTGGCCGTGCGCAGAGCCACCTGGGTCGCCGACGTCTGCAACTTCATGGCCACTTATTTAGAAGCAGAGTTCAGGATCGCACAGTTATGACGGGCGCGCGTCCGATCTGAAAAATGTGACCACATACGGTCATGTGCGTGATACGGTTAGTGTAATTGTGGTTTGGCGCGACAGGGCTCAAAAATCAAAAAATGGCTGGAGGAACCACCGTTAATTCGCCGCAGCTTCGCAGGGCCAACCGAACACAACAGCGTACTAAGAGGAGCATGCATGCTGCTGCGTCGACACGGATGTGCGTCCCGTCCGAGACGTGCATGCAGAGATTTCTCTAATTGGCTACCGGGGAAGATGTTCTCGCCCGGTCCGCTGCGGCAGCTCGACCTGCGCGCCGAATACGCGTCGCGGCTGGATGAAGCCGTCGCCGACAACCTGCCCGTGCTGGCGTCCAAATTGGCGGTGGCGCCCGAGCTTGGCGCAGTCAAGAAGCAGCTCCTGGCCGACGCACCGTGCGAGCTATCAGCGGTGCGACGACAGCGGCTCGGCGTCGCGAAGCAGCCTGGCGCCCCGACGGCCGCATACAACCGGTTTTTGCGAGCGCTTTACATGCCCGAACCTGACGCGCGTAAGGTCGTTGACGCGCTGGCGCAGCTGCCTGGTGCAGCCCAGAACAAGCAGGCCCTCTACATGGACGCCGCGCACTTTGAGCGCCTCATATCCGAGTGTCTGTCGAACCAGCAGCTGTGCACCGTGGTGGTGCCGCTGGCGGAGGCAGCCGGACTGCCCACGACAGCGCGCGAGCGCGCACAGCTACTGCTGCATTTGCACGCGTCAGGCCGGCCCTGGCGCGAGTTGTTTGCACAGTACTGGCCCGGCTTCCTGGCCTCGCCGGACGTGGGTTCGTGGAACATGCTGTTGCGCCTCGCGTACATGACGCGCTGCGCGACGACTTGGAGCAAGGTGAACGCCCATTTCCCGCCGCCGGACCGCTTTACGCTGATGCTGCGGCTCAAGTACAACGCGCGGTTCAACATCCACGCCGCGCGCGAGATCTTTGCCGATTTCCATAGGCGCGGCTTTGTTGTCGACACAACAATTTTGACGCTATTCATGAGCGCGCTCCTGCGATCTCGGCGGGCCGAGGACGCGGCGATGGCGGAGGCCGCGCGCGACCGCATGCTCAAGCAGTTCGGCCGCACGAAGGTGGTCAAGCGCAACAGCAGCGAACTTGCCCGCCTCATCAAGGCACTCGACCGCGTTAACGCTGCAACGGGCCAGCGCTGCAGCGTGCCCCTTGCCGCGGACGCAGAGTTCTTCGAGGCATTTGTGAACTCCTACATTTCCACGCAGCAGTACTCGGCGGCTATTGACGGACTACAGGACATGGTGCAAAATGGGCATGTCTCGCGGCACCTCGTGCTCAAACTGCTCAGCAAGGACCTTGGCCCGCGACTGCTGGAGCAGCTGCTCTACTTGAGCTGCGATATTGAAGCAGCCCAGCCAGGGTTCATGAGTAGCTCGCTGGCCAGCCAGTTCGTGCGGGCAATGTGTCTGCAAGGCGAGAGCCATGAGAGCGCCACTCGCATTCTGGCTCGGAATCGCACTACTGTGGCACCAATGCAGCTCGCGAACCAGTGAGAGTTTTGTATCAGTGACGCTTCGCCCTGCCGATGGCAGGCTTATTTATTTAATTAGAGTATTTATTTCTCACGCTGTGAAGCATCCATGGAGCACGCTGATCTGGTATTGGGCGCCCGCAGTTAACACAGCGGCCGACGCATGCGCGACGCCTACGTGACGCCTACGTGAATGCAAGAACAAGCTGTTTTAAACGGACAGCATGCTCATGTCGATAAAGCTTCTTCTTCTAACCCGTACTATACACACAATAGGCTCCTTGCCACGCTGCGCCTACATTTACCGTTCGCTAGTTACGCCGTACCCCTAATCGTTGTCTCCTTTGTCAGATCAGGCCACCAAGGCGACATCGACGCGAAGGCCCACGCACTCTACGCCAGACTAGCAGGCGCCGCACTCCACCCCCAATGTCAGCTGTGTTCAACTTCGAGTCTCTGCTCCTAGTGATTCTTCTTTTCATATGCACCTCGACCTATGTGCGCGCCATGGCGCCGTCGCTTGTTGACCGGCACAAAACGGGGCTTGCCGGTGTGCCCTGGAAAGCGGCACGCGTCGGCGAGCGGCTTAGTCCGTATGTCTCGATATGCTGCGTTGTTATGGCAGTCCGATCGTTGAGGTGAAGCCGCTGCTGCTCGTGGTTTAGCCTAGTTGTTGCTCCTGTTTAGCTCTCTGTGTTGGCTCAAGAGGCGAGCGCCGATCACGGCGAAACAGACGGTCAGTGAGACCTAATTTAATTCTAACGTACACCCTTTTGTTCGGCAATGACTTTAACACTTTATGCCTATAAAGTAGTTCCTCCGCCAAACTAGGCGACGAAAACTGCGCGTACGGTCATTATGTACAGCATTTCGCGCAGTGCTCGTAGTGATTGTCCCACATTCTAGATCAATTGAGCTCCACTTGCCTCATCGTTTGGGCCTTACAGCCCTGTTTGCCGCTGCAACACGGCGCTTCGTGCTCCTGCCAATGGCCTGACCTGCATAGCGAGCGACGGGTCCCCCCTTACCCACCACCGTACCGTACCCTCATATTTTTTTCAAAGCCAACCCCCATTTTTTTCATCAACCGCTCAGCATTATAGACAAACAATGGCGGCGTGTTCGGACGATGTTGTTTGGACGGTCATCGACAACCAATTCTGCTCGTACAAGCTGAAGCTGCCAGAACCCCAGAAGGATAAGTTCTGCCGCAACGAGTATAATGTCTCTGGCGTCTGCTCGCGATTAACGTGCCCGCTGGCGAACTCGCGCTATGCGACCGTGCGCAACATCGACGGTCAGATCTACCTCTACATAAAGACTGCTGAGCGGCAGCACATGCCCAATCGCTGGTGGGAGCGCGTGAAACTGAGCGCCGACCCGGAGGCGGCGCTGGCCCAGCTTGAGGAGCATCTTGCGTACTGGCCTGAATACACTGTGCGCAGCTGCAAGCAGCGACTCATTCGCCTGCGTGAGGTGCTCATGACGGAGCGCCGGCTTGCCCTGCGCCAGGATGAACGCCAATTTACGACAAAGTCGTCGAAGGTGAAACGGCGCGAGTCCACGCGCGAGCGCAAGGCGTTGGTCGCTGCGAAGCTCGAGCGCGCCATCGAGCGCGAGCTGCTGGATCGGCTCAAGTCGGGTGCGTATGGTGATCAGCCGCTGAACGTGGACGAGGCTGTGTGGAAGAAGGTCATGAAGGGCATGAAGCAGGCTGAGGGCGAGCAGGAGGCCGAGAGCGAAAGCGAAGAGGAGCAAGAGCGTGAGGGCGAGGTCGAATACGTTGAGGATGACGACGAGGACGACGAGGATGTTGTGGATGTCGAGGACATCGAGCGCTGGCTCGACCAGTCTGGCTCCGGTTCTGGCTCCGACTCCGATGGCGCTAGCGGCTCTGACGACGAGGACGGCGGTGCGCGCCGCCCGAAGCCGCGGAAACATGTGCGTGCCAGTAAACCGGCCCCGCGGCGGCCTAATGTGGAGTACGAGCTGGAGGACGAGCGGCGTGCCGCGCGCGCGTAACGCGCCTAATTACTATTTATATAGCATTAAATCAAGCTACTGCCGAAGCCCTGAGCTCTAGCCGGTGATTCCGATATGAATTACAGTTTCAATACACTACACTACTTGTCTCAATGTTGTTCGGCAGGCCGGTTTTGTATGTCCGCCGTTACACTGCCGGCGATTGTCGTCGGCACGGGAACCCACTCGCCGTTCGGAGTCAGGGTGCGCAGCTGCAAAACCGGGTTCGCGAGCTGCGGCAGCTTGAAACGAACATCAATCGGGCCCGGCTCGACGGGCTCGTGGCCATCAACCACGAACTGCGCCAGCAGCTTCTGCGGCGGCTGGCCGCGACGCAGCGTCACAGGCTCGTTAAATCGCCAAGTCACGCGCTGCTTCTCGCGCGAGAATGTGGCCACAGGCTTCGACTGCGCCGACGACGCCTTGCCGCGGCCGCCAACGCTCACGGCAATGACGAGGTTCTGCACGGTGACACTGTCGCTGCCGATGTACAGGTCGCTGAGCTGGTACGACAGCACAAGCCGCACCATGGTCGGCTCAACACGCCATAATAGCGTCACCTTCACGGGAACGCGGCCCAGTGCCGTGTTACATTCGTATGTCACAAGGTCCTGAGTCGTGCCCCCATATATGGACGCCGGGACCTCGAATGACAGGCTCGACGTTTGAACCAGGTTCGACGATGGCGTTAGCTGCGCGTGCGGGTCTGCCAATAGCACGCCCAGAGCCAATGTGTTGTTGTTGTTGCCGCCGCTGATCTGAGCAACAGCCTCGCCGTGGACGCTGCTGCTGGCCAGCTCGTCGCCAACGAACGTTGCAGTGATGCGCTCGACGGCGGCTGCCACAAGGCCGTGCTCAGCCGGTACGGGCGGCATTTCGGCGGGCCGCAGCGTCAGTGACGCCATGCTGCCGTTCGCATCGAACTGGCCGAACTGCGAAGGGAAACGCGCGGCTGGGGTCCAGAACTGCTCCTGCGGTGTGCCCGGGACGGGCCCATTCTGCGGCGTGCCTGGGATCGGAGCCATATGGCCCGGCGCAGAGCCACCCGTCTCAGCAGGCGTCATGTTCGCGAAGAGCTGAGAGTTCACGCGCTCGCGCTGGCTCGGTGTCCGCTGCAGGCTTGCCGACCGTTGCACGGCCGAGTACGACGCATTCGACGGCGTGCGCCCAAAGCTTGGCGTGCGGTTCAGCGTCGACTGCCGCGCCGGCGGAGGCGCCGGCGCCGAGCCCGAGTTTGCGTACGCCGGCGCATTCACCGTAGGGGAGCTCCTGTTCACAACAGGTGACCCGTACGACCCCTGCGGGGATCCGCCCGGAGATCCGCGCGGAGAGGCCACTTTTGTGGGCGTTAGCGGGGCAAACATGCCCCCAGGCTGGCCTGGGACACTAACTGGTGGAAGGTTTGGGGGCTTTTGCGTGCGAGGAGAAGTCGACGATGGTCCGTAGTTCGCTGGCGGTGGCGATATTGGCCCCGGCTGGGACCCTGTTACGGGGCCAGCGGCCGCGGTCCCCGCTGCGGCGCCTCCTCCTGCCGCAGCTGATGCGGGACGGCGCGGAGACGGCTGGCTATACAGGTCCGACGCATTGGACGTCCCGGACCTCACACTAGCTTGCGACTCACGCCGAATCGGCGACGGAGCGCGCAGGCCGAAGTCGGGCGGCCGCGTCGTGCGCGGTCGCGACGCAATGCTCGAGCTGTCCGGCGTATCCTCGCGTGTCGAGTCAAGTTTTCCATCCTTGGCGGCACTGCTGCTCTTCTTTTTGCGACCGAACAGCGAGCCAACCTTAGAGCGCAGGTTCGACCGCGGCTCGTCCTGAGCTGCCGACGACGACGCCCCGCCGCTGTTGCTACTGCCGCCACCGCCAAAGCGCAGAGACGACTTCCGCCTCACAGTCGAGTCAGACTGCGTGCTTGCCTGCGTGGCTGCGCTCGCGTGGCGCTGCTGCGGCTGTTTTGAGGCCACGGGTGCGACGCCGGAAACGACTTGCGCCACGTAGGCGGCCACGTCATCCTGCGGGTCATACGCGAGCCACGCCTGCGCCGCGTGCTCGGAAGCACTCGTCTGCGACTGCGCGCGGTCGACTTCAATGGTTGCGAAGCGGGCCAGGGCGTTCTTGATCGTGGCAAGGCGCTCCATGTCGAGCTGCTGCAGCTTTTCGATGCTCTCGGCAGGCGCGACGGCGCCGGAGTCGAGCTGGTCCAACGTGCGCTCGACTTGTGGCCAGCGCGCGTCACGCAGGGACTTCTCTGTCTCGACGTGGGCGCGGCGAGCGGCGTCGAGGCTCGAGCGCGCTTGCTCAAGCACAAGCTGCGCGACGGCCTGCCACGGCTGCGCGAGGGTGCCGAGCTGCGACTCGTCGATTACATGCTTTGCCGTGAACCGTTCGAGCTCAGAGGCGTGCTTCGAGACGAGCTGCGTGTAGTCGTGGACCCACTCCGCGAGCCGCTCGTTCGCGCGGCGGCCGTTCTGCATCCGCGCGCGCAGCAAGTCAGCGGCCTGCCGGGGGGCATCCGTCCCAATGGCTCCCACGTAGCTCTCGCCCATGTCTACGTATCCGCGACGTGCGATAAAGACTTGACGATTGCTTTTAGCGGCGAGCGATTCACCGATCGGATCCATGGAGGCAGGGTTCCTGTGCTGACTCATGAGCACCGGTCGAATAGGAGCACCTCTCCAACCCAAACGAGCACTGATCCGGGGAGTAGTGCGCCCTCAAAGCGGTATGGTCACATGATGCTAATTAAGGGCGAAGGGCGATGCATCCAGAGCGTCTGAACGGTTGCAGTCCGCGTGTTCCTGCGCACTTGTGCGTGCTACGCGCTCGCTTTAGCATAAAAGGGCCCGTTCAAATTGGGCTTGTGTGCCTACTGCAAGCCTGCGTGTAACCTTTGTTTATAGGCGTCACTTATACGAAAGGACCCTGGACACTCGCGAGCTAAATAGCCATATACGGAAAACATGTACTCACTTAGCATTGCTGAAAGCCCTTTAAATGTTAGCGTGTCATGCACATTAAACACGGATTTCATGGAGTGAAGCGACTTTTCCACGTATCTCTGCGTTCGCGCAGTGCATTTGTTGTTCGAAACCGCGCCTGCTTGTAGGGCTCTCAAGACGCTGATCCCGTGTATTGTCGAGCTCATCGTTCGGTCTTATGTCCGCGAGAACCTGTCGCGCAGTGTAGCGTGCCGGATTGCGTTGCGCATTTCAGATCTCGCGTTTGATATTCCACATTATCCGCTTTCGGTTACCTCTGACTCGTGTTTTTTTACACAGATGAATCCGTAGATTGCACGCAGGCGCCTTCATGCTAGCAATTCGCCGCGATAAGCCTTTTCACGGCTTGAACTTATTGAATGCAGTAACTTTGGCGTGCGCAAAGCTACTTCGAGCTTCAGGCGGGATTAACAGAGTGGCGTACGACCGACGCACTCGTTGATGGCTGTGCGTGCGCCTGCAAAAACAGGTCGTCATCTGCTGTCTCTGTCTCGGTGAGTCAGTTGCGTGTCAGATCATTCGAGTAACCTGTTGTGAATGTGGTGGCAGTGGACTAATTGGTTATTTGTGCTGATGTCTTTTTAAGGAGCTGCCCTATTCACGCAGAAAGTGAACTGCACAAATAAACATAAAGAAGATACCCCTTCAGGGGAATGTATGCGCACGGAATTACTCAATGCTTAATTGGCGGTATCTGAATAGTGCTCTGTTCAGTATTGAGCAGTGTCATTCGGCGCCAAGCGCGAAGTTCAAAAATGCATGATAATGCGGCCCTCCTCGGCGGTGCTGACGGAGTTACGTCCCTTATCGAGGTACCTGGGCTAGGGAGGTTTGGGACCGTCGTATTTCTAGCGACGATGAACAGGGGCACTTGCACCCCGTTTGAATTTATTTTCTAGCTCTTTTTGTGTGCCGTGCCTCCTCTGTAATTTTTGGTGGAACGTCTCCGGCGCCGTGTCGCTAAAGCGGGGTTCTCCGATGAGCTTTTAGGGGATCTCCACGGGTAAGGCGCGCTTATGCAAAAGGGTGTGGAGATAAGCCCGTCCCAGCACATCACTGTGTATAAAAGGAGCATTAGTGCCACCGTTCAAGCAAGCCCGTGCCCCCTGAACTCAGCCTCAACATGCCTCTGTCTTATGCTCGCTATGGTAAAGCCAACGTGCGCCTGTTGAAGGTGCGGAAGGACCCGCAGAACCCGGAGAAGCAGGACGTCATCGAGCTCCGCGTGCGGTGTCTGCTCGAGGGCGACATCGAGACGTCGTACACAAAGGCGGACAACAAGGTCATTGTGCCGACCGACACGGTAAAGCAGACGACGTACATTCTGGCGAAGAAGGGCGAGGTATGGCCGATCGAGCTGTTTGCGTCGCGCCTCGGCAACCACTTTGTTGAGACGTACGGCCACATCCACGGCGTGCACGTCGACATCCAACAGTACCGATGGACGCGCTACAACGTGCAAGGCAAGCCGCACCCGCACTCGTTTGTGCAGGACGGTGCTGAGCAGCGCACAGTGAGCCTGTACGTGAAGGAGGGCGGCCCCTTCCAGATCCGCTCGGGCCTGAAGGGCCTCACCGTGCTGAAGAGCACGGGCTCGATGTTCTACGACTTCAACGTCGACGACTACACGATTCTGCAGCCCACGAAGGACCGCATTCTGTCGACAGACATCGACGCGTCGTGGACGTGGAACCCGAAGCTGACGCAAGACCTCGCCGCCGTCACGAAGCTGGCCGAGACGCAGGTGTTTGACGCGACGTTCGACATTGCGCGCAACCAGACGCTCGAGACGTTTGCCCTCGAGAACAGCGCGAGCGTGCAGGCCACGATGTACAACATCTCGAACCAGCTGCTGGCCAAAGCGCCCGGCGTCGAGACGGTCAGCTTTGCGCTGCCGAATAAGCACTACTTCAACGTCGACCTCTCGTGGCACCATGGGCTTAAGAACACGGGCAAGGACGCCGAGGTGTATGCGCCCCAGTCCGACCCGAACGGGCACATCGAGTCCGTCGTCTCGCGCTCGCATAGCAAGCTCTAGTTTATTTAATCTTTATTTGATTCTGTTGTTGGCTTTGTGGCGGCTTTGATCCGAGCCTGCTAGTGCTCTGGCTGCACTGGCCTGGGGCTTGCAGGCGTGAACGGGCCGCTCAATTCGCTGAGCCGTTTGAGGTCCCCGGGAAGCCGGAGGTGTGGCGGCTGGCTTATCCTCGAGCCTCTTTGTAGTAAAGTTCTTGTGTTTGCTGCTTTCGATTCGCACTCGTACTTGAAGCCCTGTCCTAAGCGGCTTTGTTATGTTTGTTACGGCGGCCGGCCGACGCGTCCGATGCGCATGGCGCAGCGCGGCCTCATACCTCCTCCCCGAATCTGTGTATACAATCTGTTAAATGCGTTGCGTTTCTTCTGCATGGTTTCTTCGCTCGTCGTCACTATTGCCTTCATATACAAATACTAGCTCTCCTTATTTTCCATTGAACTACTTCTGTGTTTAGGAGGTTTTGTGGGGTAATCAAAAAATAAGGCTCCAAAGTCGTCGACTCGGCAAATGTGTAGCCTAATTTACGTACGCAGTCGGCAATTCCTTTTGGCCGGCCATGGATCCGAATAACGACCAAATGGGGGTAGATTGACGGCCAAAACGCAGCAGGCCCCAGTAAAGAAATACTAGTGAGCAACAAAGGCAGTCAGGCGCACAGCGCCGCCACCGAAGGCCAAATAGCCGAGCGCACCCCGCAGGTGGCCCCACGCAACCCCTGCCCTCGATCCACAGACAAAAACCAAAACACCTTCAAACCGAGGATACCAAACCACTAAAGACTGGCGCATCCGTACCGGTTTGCACCCCAACGCCCACCAAAGCGAACTTTAGCTGCCGCACCCACAACTCGCAAAGTGCGATCAGGACCCACTGACGGACTAAAGCACGCGTTGTTGCGAGCGGACACACGCTATATTTTCGGCCGATGGCTAACGATGCGCACAGCCTGGACTACGTTGTGCGGTCAGGCATAGCCGGTGGCATCGCCGGATGCGCTGCGAAGACGCTGATTGCGCCCATGGACCGCGTGAAGATCCTGTTCCAGACGCGCAACCCGTTCTACACGAAGTACGCGGGCAAACTGATGGGCCTGCCGCAGGCTGCGCGCCACATTCTGGAGACCGAGGGTGCCACTGGCCTTCTGCGCGGCCACTCGGCCACGCTGGCCCGTGTGTTCCCCTATGCGGCAATAAAGTTCGTGGCGTACGAGCAGATCCGCGCCGTGATAATACCCGGGCCGCAGTACGAGACGGCGAACCGCCGCCTCGTGACGGGCTCGCTCGCAGGCATCGCATCCGTCATGTGCACATATCCGCTGGACGTGATTCGCGTGCAGCTCGCGTATACGGGAACACGGCCAGAAGTACAGCGCGAGAACCACCGTCTCATGCACACGATAGCCGAGCTGTGGAAGCAGCCGGCGCCGACCGTGTTTGGCCGCGTGCGGAACTTTTATCCCGGGTTTCTGCCGACGCTGTTGGGCATCATTCCCTACGCGGGCGTGTCCTTCTTTGCCCACGACATTGGCCACGACATATTCCGGTCCAAAATGCTGAGCAGCGTGGCCGTGAACACAAGCATCACGGGGCGCAACGATCGTCACCCGCTCAAGGGCTGGGCCGAGCTCATTGCCGGCGGCACATCGGGCATTGTTGCGCAGACGGCGAGCTACCCGCTTGAAGTCGTGCGCCGCCGCATGCAGGTCGATGGGCTGTCTGGCGGATCGCGGCGCTCGCTGCGCGAGACGATTGCGCTTATTTATAAGGAAACCGGGTTCAGAGGGTACTTTGTGGGCCTATCGATTGGATACCTCAAGGTGGCTCCCATGTTTGCCTGCAGTTTCTACGTGTACGAACACTGTAAATACATGCTAGGAATATAGACTAGACGAGACTAGACACGAAAAGAAAAGCAGTAGACTGCCTGACAAAATTAAGAGGATTCAGACCGGTTATGTACAGCAAAAGCGGGCGGAGTGAGGCCTTTTGCGCAGCAGCTCAGAGGTGGACAGCTCAGACGCGGAAAGCTCAGAGGCGACCAGCTCGGACACCGACAGCTCAGACGCGGACAGCTCAGACACCGACAGCTCAGACACCGACAGCTCAGACGCGGACAGCTCAGACGCGAAAAAGTCCGTACCAGCGGTCCAGCGCCATGCGCCGCTCGACCTCCTCGCACACTTCGGGGCCCCACACCTCGAGCAGCGACTTGCCCTCGCGGAACACGAGCTGCTCGTGGCGCTTCTGGTCCTCCGATATCATAGGGACCGTGTTGTGGATGCTGATGGGTCCCTGCGGGTCCCACAGCGACAGCCGCTGGCGCGTAAACTGGCCCTTGATGGTCTTGCCGCGCCAGACCTCTTCGAGGAGGTAGTCGATCTCGTCGACGCTCACGCGCGCGCCGCTACCCTGGAGCTTCAGCCGCGTGAGCTGGCCAATGAGGCTGCCGAGCATGGCCTCGTACAGGGGCGTGCGGTTCCTCGCTGCAAACGAGTACCCGCCCTGCACGGGGTCGAACACGCTGTGGTACCCTCCGATCCAGCAGAGGACGTGTGTCGCGATGGTGAGCCCGAACATGGCCGGCAGCGGGCCGAGCACGGGCAGGATGCGCACGCGGAAGTCCTGCAGCACGGAGAAGTCGCCGACGTTGCCCGCCTCGATCTGCGACTCATCGAAGTCGAGCAGCTGCGCCTTGTCCTTGCTGGGCTTCTCGGTCGAGTACACGACGGGGATGCCGCGCGTGATGCCGCGCGCGCGCAGGCGCAGCCGCGTCGACCGGCTAAGGCGGTCCTCAAACGTCGTGCTCACGTCGCCGACCGTGATGCGCGTCGGGTCGGCCTTTGCGCCGGCGCCCATGGACGAGATGACGGGGATTTCGTGGCGGTGGCAGTGCGTGAGGAGGTCGACCTTCGTGTCGATATTATCAATGCAGTCCACAACGTACGTGGCGCCCTCCAAAAACGGCGTGCCCGTCTCGAGCGTCCACAGACTTTTGACGGGCTCGATTTCGACCCACGGCGCGACGCGCCGCAGGTACTGCGCGAGGCAGTCGACCTTCGACGTGCCCACGTCGTCGAGCGTCGCGCACGCATGGCGGTTCAGCGAGCTCACACTGACCTGGTCGAAGTCCACGATGCGGACCTTGCCAATGCCGCTGCGCACAAGCATCGTAGCCACCCACGAGCCGACGCCGCCAACGCCGACGACGACGACCGTCGCGTTGCGCAGCTTCTCCATGCCGTCCTCCTTCAGAAACGCCCGCGTGCGGGCCTGCTGCTCGTCGACGATCTCCTGCGCATAGCGCTTCGGCTTCGCGGCGGCCGCGCGCGCGCCGCGCGCAGCCGGCGCGGCGGTTTGGCCACTTCTGAGAAAGTATACAGTCGCTACTACGGACAGGGCGGCCGAGCCAGCCGAGGCCAGGGCGATTGCACACGCGGGGGACAAACGCATGGACCCGAACCACTCAGCACTCAGCACGGCAGCTCCTGATCGGCAGCTCCTGATCTGCAGCTCCTTGTCAGCAGCCGGCCCGTCGCGAGGATATTTTTCACTTTCTCTCCCCACAGAACCGCCGCTAGCATAAACAATGACTAATGACAAAAAATGCGGCATGCGGCGTAGCGCGCGCGCAGCTGCAGCCTGACCCGTCCGGCAAGCGCAATCCGCGGCACTACATTCGCCCAAAATAAAGGCGTTCGCAGACGACGCAGGTGCAGGTGCAGGTGCAGGACCGCGGACAGCAGCACAGAGAGCAGCGCAGAGAGCAGCGCAGAGAGCAGCGCAGAGAGTAGCGCAGGTCTGGAGTGAGTCTGGGGTCTATTGATTTTCTATAAATGAACAGTAACAACGTAGCAATAGTAAATGAGTTAGTGGGCGAGGCGAGGCGAGGCGAGGCATGGCATTCCCGGGCGGGCCGTGGTACGGCGCCACAGGTTCAGCGCACACTCAGTCGTTTTTCCTGAACTCGCCTATCGCGCCATTGATAGCGTCGGAGCCGAGCGTGGCGCCGGCGCCGAACATGATGGCGTCGCCGAACCGGTGGGCCAGGTTGCTGCCCACGTGGTGGTGCTCCTTCGGCGCCGGCTGGGGCTGGGGCTGGGCCTCCTGCTTAGGTTCCTCTTTCTTCTCTTCTCCCATTGTGGTGGTGGTGATCTGCAGCCAAACCGTGGGCGGCGCTGCTGGCAGCACACACGTATATAAGTAGTAACTAGCGGCGGCCCGGCCGTCCAGGGCTGAGAGGGCCCTAGCCCTGCCCTCCTGAGACAGTTTGCAGAACCGTTTGCTGTGGCAGCAAAGCTTGGCGCGCTGCGTGCGCGTCACTGCCTACGCACGCCTCGACAGGCGCTAGGGCCGCCAATTGTTGTCGGAGTTCTCGGTTTGGCGCGCGGCGGTTCTTGCACACGCGGACGCGCCGCGAATCAGCCGCAGACACGCGGCCCGCCCATGACGTCACGCGGATGCCCGCCCTGACGCGCGTCGCTGCATGCGAGCACCGTATATAGAGCCGTGGGGCGCGCAGCCGCCCACGGCGGACGCAGCGTGAGCAACATACTGCACGGGCCCCTAGCGACTACTTCCTCTGACGGCGAGGAAACATATAGCTTCGTCTAGGCCGGCGAACTGTGGGCAGTTTACAGTTCAACATGTCGAGCCAGCAATTCAACAAGCGGTTCGAGGGCCTCGAAAAGGAGCCGTGCACGGGGCGTCGCATCGGCTTCGACAGCGTGCAGTGCTCGATTGACGACCTTGCCTCGTTCAGCGAGAAGGACGTGCCGCACTTCTTGGCGGCGCTCTGCAACGCCGTGTTTGTGTCCGTGTGCACGTACTATCTGTTTTCGAAGGGCCACGACAGCACGGCCGTGCGGTACGCGTGGCCCGCCGCGGGCGCCGCTGTCGCGTTCGGCACGTGGGAGTGCGAGGAGCTGAACCTGGCGCTGTTTGGCGGCTTGCTCGTTTCCGTGGCGCGCGTGCTGCGCACAATCTACCTGTTCAGCGACTACGAGCAGCTTGTGTGGCGCCTGTTCACAACGTGGCTGGCCTGTGGAGCGGGCCTGTTCGTGCTGCTCATATGTGCGGCGACGGCCTCCTTCCGGCGACGACTCAAGAGGACGCGCGGCGCGCGGCGCAGCAGTGCAAAGAAACTGGAATAGGCGAGCGCATTCTGGGCTTAAATCCCAGTATGGCCCCAGTATGGCCCCAGTATGGCCCCAGTATGGCCCCAGTATGGCCCCAGTATGGCCCCAGTATGGCCCCAGTGTGGCCCCTGGTGCTGCCAGCTCACGACTGGGTTGCGACAGGCGCGCCCGCGTCGAGCGACTTCTTTAGCTCGCATCCCTCACAAGGGCCCTCTAGTATTAATTCCCGGCCAATTGGGAACGGAGACCATGAACCCGGCAGCATATAAGTTATACATTACACACTGAGTTTCTACAGGCGTCTACGTGCCGCCGCGCCGCCGCGCCGTAAAGAGTGCCAGGCCTTGAGGCCACTGAGCACCAGAGCTCGCGGCCATTGCCCAGCATAACACAGACTCACTGACTACGGAAACCATGCGTAACAAAGAAAGGCAATGTATATAACGTCGTTTATCACCGAGTGGCACAAAACCGTCGAGTGGAACAGCCTCCGCGGACCCACCGAGTGGAACAGTTTGCTGATTCATATGTACGTTAATTAGATATCGCAGTGCCGATGAAGAACCGGTTAAGTCGCGACCTGAACTGAGATAATATCCACAACCTGAACAATAATGAAACTATGAAGTCTACTTCATCATTCACTGTACCTGGCCTATTCTATTCGCCTCTCCGCCAGACCAGCTGTGTTGAAGGGTTGAAGGACAGACCCGCCGCGACGCTTTAATGTCATGATTGGTCATGCGCACTTACTCGGATACTAATGATTTTGTTCCACTCGGTGGGTCCACGGAGGTTGTTCCGCTCGACGGTCTTGTGCCACTCGGTGATAAACGACGTTACTGAATCTACGATTTACAGGATTATGAGATTAGCAAGTAGCGAGTCTAAACGCCGCGCATTGCGCAGTGCGGAGTGCGACGCCGCGCGCAGTGTCCACATGGGGCCCAGGCGTCAGGGGCGCACGCGGGCTCGCTATATAATTTAAAGAGACGACGAATAAAAAAGGGGACGCAGCTCAAAAGATCTTGTTGATGAGGTCGCCGCCGAGCGTGGCGCCTGCGCCGAACACCACGGAGTCGCCGAACCGCCGCGCCAGGTTCCCGAACTGCCCGTGGTGGCGGTGCTGCTGCTGCGGCGGCGGAGCCTGCTGCTGCTGCGGCATCATGACCTGCTCCGGGTACTGCTGCTGGGGCGGCGCGTACTGCTGGGGCGGCTGATACTGCTGGGGTGGTGCGTACTGCTGGTACTGCGGCGGCTGGTACTGCTGCTGACCCCACGAGGCCGGCGGCGGTTGGTACTGCTCCTTCTCGCTATACGGCTCAGGGTAGTCGCCGCGGCTCGGCGCGGGGCTCGCGCTCTGGCCCGGCGGCGGCGGCGCTGGCGGGCGCGAGAACGAGCGCCGCTTCTCGGCCGGGCGCACGTAGTTCGCGGGCAGCACGCCCTCGCGGCCGGTGTCCAGGTTCTTCCCGCGCAGCCAATCCGCGGACAGGTGCTCGTACACCTCAATCTGCTGGCCCTGGCGGATTTCTACATCGTCCTCGCCCTGCGGCTGGAAGTCATACAGCGCCTCAACGATTTCTGGCATGGTTCGGCGGGCGCGGAGTGGCACGAGTCGGGACGTGGCGAAGCGCTAAATACGTCACGCGTGCCCCCCAGAGATCGGCGTTCGGTGCCGCAGGGGCCGATATGACGTAATCACAGCCTCGCGGCGGTGTGAGGCGAGGCGAGGCGAGGCGCCTTGGCGTGGAATTTGCAGGCGCAGCCGCAGTCGTGACTCGGCGCCGGGCGCGCCAAAAAAAATAAGGTTCGGAAGCGATAGGCGCAGCTCGCGCAAACCACCACTTTCGCGCTGCATGTGGATGCCGCATAAAAAGGCCTCAATTGACCGCTCCTCAGCCTATTTTTAATGAATCAGTTTATTTAAGTTAATAAAAATGAGTGGACTCATATTACTCCACGGTTTAGTAGTCCAGCGCGTCAGCGGGCCTGCTGCCGTTTAATGGGCAGCCCCGTGTAGCCCAGAGTTCGTAGATTAATGCTAATATGGCACTGAGCCCGGCACTAAGCCGGCACTAAGCTGGCGGCGGTTGGCGTGCCGCTACTCAATTGAACCGGCAGACGCAGGCTACGCGAGAAATAGACGGCAGCGCTCGTTTCTGACCATATATTCCCGCAGCTGTGCATTCTGCTCGTCGCCTTTTTGTACTCAGCTTCTCTTCTCGCCCGAATGGCTTGATAGCGCCTACGAGTAGAAGCTGAAGCGCATGTAGATGCGGTCCAGCGCACCCAAAATGGCCTGCGTATCCTGCGAAGCAATGGCCAGGTCCAGCAGCCGGTCGGCCGATTTTATGAACTGCTTGCGCCCGGCGGACTTCGCCTTCACAGCCGTGCGCTTGATGAGCGCGACTTCGCAGTACACGAGCCCCAAGTCCAGCTCGTTCAGCTTCCCGCTGTGCGCGGCTGCCGCCGCCTGCACGACGTCGTCGATGTTGCCGAGGCGCACGAGCACGTCCTCGCGCAGCACGGCAGTGTGGTCGCGGCGGTTGCGCAGCGCCCGCACCGCGTAGGTCACAATGCCAAGCGCGGGCAGCGCCGCCAGGAACCCAAACACGAGCTGCTGACTGCCGAGCAGCTGGTCGATGCCGCTGATGGCGACCTCGGCGTCGACTTTGCTCTTCTGCACCTGGATGAGCAGCGTGCGAATGAGCTTGCCCGTCACGAGGTTCGTGAGCGGCGCCTCGAGCTGCCGGCTGTACACGGCCATCACGGGCGACACGTTCCCGTTCTGCGCCTCGAGCCGGATCGCGTCAAGGTCCTCCGGCGTGAGCTGCGGATTCGTGTCGCGCGCAAAGTCAACGACCATCTGCACGAGGCTGGCCACGTCGCTCGTGAGCGACTCCTTCGCAATGAGCGCGACCTGCCCGTTCGGGTCATGGCGGATCGTAAGGTAGATCTGGTATAGCGGGTCCACAACCCAGTTGTGCCAGAACGCCTGCACCGTGCCGAGCACGCTCGTCTCGAACCAGGCCAGCAGATGCTCCCACGACCCGTTCAAATAGTACGCGCCCACAACGCCCACGGCCACGGCCGGCCACCAGCGCACCCACGCAGCCGGCACCGTGCTCACACCCATGGACGCGCTGCTCAGCGTCTTCCTCTGGTCTAGCACTGCCTGCAGTGCGTCAAGACACGCATCAGGCGTGTCCAGATCCAAGCCGCCGGGCTGCAGGCCCACGACGTGGGCAAGACATTGGATGCGGTCCTGCACCGAGCCGGCCGCCAGCAATAGGGCCCCAATGTCGGCCGCCGTGCGGTCGCGCTCGCGCAGCAGCGTCGCGCGCTGCGACTTCGCGTAGAGCTGCGCAGGCCGGTACAGAACAGCCTTGAGCCGCCGCCACTGACTGACGACAAACCGCACGAGCGCGGCCGCCCGCTGCGAGAACCCGCCCTCCCACTTCAGGCTCGTGCGCCAGTTCGGCAGCGCCAGCGCGGGGCGCTCGAACCCGGGGTCGCGGACAAGCCGCGTCACGTATAGCGGACCGTGCTGCATGTAGAAGAGGCCAAGCCCCACGGGCCCGCTCGCTCGGACCTGCGCCCAGTACGACAACCCAAGCGACACGGGCACGGCCCTCTGCTCGAGGAGCCGGCTGATGACGGCCGACTGCACGCTGCTAGTCGCCTTCTCCACATCCTCCCAGCTGCCAGACGAGATGAGCAGGCTGTTATTCCAGATCTCCATGGTGTCCGCGTCGGGGCTCGCTCCCGACTACTCACTCCACTCACGGGCTGCTGCTAGCTAAGCAACCGGGCCTAAGCGCACATACCCCACATTTTTATGTACGCACCTCGCTCGGCCGTTCAGCCAAAATGAACTGAGTATGCAGAGCCGTTTTGCGATTGTACTATTTATACATACCAGATCGCCTTGCAGCTCATTAATCGGAGCCGCCGGCTATGAAATGAATACTTAGTCCGCCATAGTCCGCATTCGCGTACGCGCGCGCGAGCGCGCACTGCTTCTTCTTAGTCGCATCTCCAATTTGCAATTGCTTTTAGGCGCTGGCGCAGCCGCGTGAGCCGCACCCATTTACTGGCGGCTCTGCCGACGGCACTCCATGTGCGCCACGCGAATCGCCTAGATATCTAGATGTACGAACGCAGCGCACGGGCACACGGCCCGAATCCCGCCTCACACCGGAATACTGACTGCATTCTAGGGGTTAATAGCAAGCAACCCGCGGCCTCATTTTCCCCCCGCTAATTACATATCACATCTACCACCGGCTGTTGCACGAGCGACGAGCGTTGCGTCGTGAATTACTCAACCCGACGATGCCACTTACTCAGCGCAGTCTCGGCGCCGCGAGGCGTTCCGCGGTTCGCGGCGGTGCGGCGCCTGGCCCCGGGCCGAGCACACAAATTGAGACTCAGCACGCCGCTAGTCCTGTCGTGTGACTTTGCGGCGCCCGCCTTATCTTATTTGTAGCTAAGGCATTCTTTTCTTCGCGCCTTATTTTTGTTCTTTTTTCTTGGGCAGTGGAGCAGCGCTTCGGGGTATGAAGCACAGGTTTTCCCCGAAGTACGTCACCGTGCATACACACGTGATATCCAATTTACCGTCTCGGTCGACGGTCAATAAAACGGTGATGGCAATACAGCGGCGTTAATCAAAGCGGTCTGGTAGAGATTACATCTGCCTCGAGGCGCCAGTTTGAACTCGCGCAATTTCAACTGGTATTCCCCGTGCAGAGCCATGCTGCTCTGACTGCGGTAATAAAATTAAGCTCGTCGCCATGGCGCTGAGACGGGTTTGTGGGCGGGGCCGTCATGCAGCCCCGGCATGACGCATGAGACGACGCTCACACCTTCCGCATTGGTCTTCCGCCTGGGCACGGGCTGCAGCATAACCACTACTAAGAGTCACACGCCGACGGTGCGGTCCAACCAGCACGCCCTTAAGACGATGAGATTAAAGCAGCATGCAGCAGCGTCAGCGGTAGTGGCAGATATGCGTGCCGAATCAAGCCCAAACAATGGAGGTTTACAAGGTTTGGTTGCAGTGCCGCATGGGAATCGCATCGTCCGCGCAGTGGCACATAGATAGATTGGTCTGCGACGGTGTGCTACCGGCGTCAGTACTAGCAGCACAAAAACAGCACCTAATTTTAGCTAACCGGTCGTCTATGTATTAGTTTGGCACGAGCCGAGCCGCGCCGATTGGCTGTCGAGATGCACTCTTATACGGCATCGATTGCACACAGAAAATACCCGTGTAAACATCCGCGTGCTATCATCAATAAGCACTGCCAGTGTAAGCCGGGAGTGTCTAGTCATTCCGTACGCTGGTGGTGGCAGCAGACAGGCCGGCTTGCCATGCTGCAGCTGATCTCATGCATGCGGAGCCCAAGTTGCACGCACTGCAAACAAAACCCTACACCCAGTTAATTAATCAGATGTAAACAAGCAGCATGCAGGGTCTTGAGGGAGAGACAAACAGCGGGCAAGGATAAGAGCAAGCTATGCTAACCAGAGGAAAAAGGACTGAAAATGCGGGGGTTGCACTGGCGTAACAAGGAGCCGAGTTGCTTGCTTACGCCCTTATCTGTTGTTTTTCTCCAACTGAACGTCTAGAAGGCTCGCCGAAGCAGCGATCTGCAGCCACTGGATGACCACCGCCCCTCACTGCAGAAGGCGCATGATGTTTTGATTTAGTCAGCAAGTTTTCGTACTCTTTCGGGCAGAAGTGCGAGAGCAACAAAAAAGTAATAATCAACCTTGCCCTTGGATCTGCTATCGCACATATAAGTACCAGGCTGCCCCGCCCCCTCTCTGCTTCTGCCTTAGATCTTGTCATCCAGACCCAACCACATAAAAAACAATGGCTAGCCTCGGTGATTCTATCCTGCGTATTATCCTGCTGGTGTTCTCCATCACGGCCCTCGGTCTGACGGCCGCGTGGGTGCACGACGAGAACTCGTCGTCGCGCGTGCGCTTCGCGGTGTTCGCCTCTGCATTCTCGATCCTGTTCGGTGGTATATTCGGTCTGATCGCCGCCTTCGTTGAGGTCCTGTCGCTTTCGATCGCCTGGGCTGTCATCGACTTCCTGAACATGGTGTTCCTCTTCACGGGCGCCACGGCCATTGCCGCCAAGATCGGCGCCGGCTCGTGCTCGAACCAGAGCAACCTCAGGAAGCACTTCGAGAAGCAGTCGTCGAAGGACTGCCGCATGGCCCAGGCCGCCACCGCTTTCCTCTACTTCGCGTGGGCGGTGTCCGTCGGCAACCTTGTGTACTCCATCCTTGGTGCCCTCCGCGGCGGCTCTATCGGCATGCCCGCTCGCAAGCACAACTACCCGCGCACGGGTGTTCCGACGATGTCCCAGGTTTAGAATCTGAAATACCCCACCCCCGTAACCCACCTTGAGGGCTCCGGAACGAGCACACGGACGCCCAGAGGCTGTTTACCGAACGCACGGACCGGCGGCCCTCTCGGCAGACCTATTCCTGCTCTCAGGCTAATATCTTTCTGTTCTGTGTGCCTTATTTAATGCTGGCTACGCATAGTGCTAGGTAGGCATTGTTGTATCAATTACTCCTCGAATATAAATGTTGAGCAATAGCAGTGCTTTCTTCTCCTTTGCACCGCTAAACAGCGCCGTCTTTGTTCTGCGCTTCGCACTGCTCTGGCATGTTTGCTTGCATCCGCGCTCGTGCTGTGGTTGCTGCATTCCATTCCACCGGTTCGCGGAATGCGGCTGCCGGTCGCTGGCGGCAGGGTCATGCGGTATGCACCTCTGTTTGAGCAACAGGCACAATAACCGCCCAATCCGGCATTCCCTATGCATAGCTGCATGGCATGCGTTATTGCGCATATATGCAAGTTAATAAGCCGCAGCTGGCAATGAGATGACTAACACACCCCCCGTGGGACACTCGGGGCCGCGCTGCCAAGAAGGCCCCCAAGAAGGCCACGGCGAGATCGTGGCGATAGTGGGAAGACGCACACGTAATCTGCGGCGCCGCCAAACTGCTACGGCGCGGGTGCGGCCGGCGTCCTGCGAGGCGTGCGTCGCGCAAGGCTCCATGTAAAGAGGGCTCATGATGGCTACCGCAGATAGTGCCGCACGCTAAAATGTTTAGGTTGGCTTCAGCAGTATATATAGGCTGCGTGCGGCTATTTACGGCGCCATGTATTTTACGGCCTGCGTGATGCGGGCTGCGAGCTGCGGGCTGCGCCGGGCAGTGCGCGCGGGGCACAACGATCACATTATTACATAGAACGGATAAAGTAGTATTATAACAAACAGACGGCGCGACCAAACGCGCAGAGTATCATTAGAGTTTCTTTCTCTATTGCTCTATCTGAGCTTGAAGAGCCGCTTGAACCGGCCCTCCTTCTTCGTACCCGAGCGCTGCAGCTGCGATGCGTCGCTCGACGCGCTGCTGATCGAGTCCGAGTTACCCCCAACGGCAGGCGGCACGGCCCCACCGCCAACCGTGGCTCCAGTAGCCCCGGCGCCTCCAGTAGCTCCCGTGGCCACTGTCAGGCGAGGAGGCTGCTGCTGCTGGGCCTGTGTGAACTGCGGCTGATGGATTTGCGTCGGCGGCGCGGATGCCGCTTGAGAGGGCTGCTGAGCCTGCGGAGTCTGAGTTTGCGTAGACTGAGCGTACGGCGACTGCGCAAACGAAGACTGAGGTTGCGTCGGCGAGGAGGTCGCTGAAGTGTACTGTCCCTGGCGCGATGCCGAGCTATGGTGCGCAGAGCTGGGCGAGTGGTTGAATTGACCGGACTCGCGCGAGCGGCTAAACCCATGCGATGAGCGCACAGACGCACCGCGCGAGACCGACGGGGATGCTTGCCCGCGGTTCGTCTCCACACGACCGGAGATGGCAGCAACATCCTGCTTCGCGAACGCCGACGCCTTGCTCGCAGCCGCAATGACTGCTGCGTTGCGGTGCTCCTGGCTGGTGATCGGCGGTGCAGCTGGGTCCCGGTCACGACTCTTTAGGGACCTGCGGTGCTCATGATTGCGCAGTGTCGGGCCATGGCCGTGACTGTTCCGCTGCTGGCCAAGTGGCTCATAGTCTTCGGGACGGTCAACGGGGAACCCCGTATTCACGTCAATGGGCTGGTGCGTCTGAGCCACATAAGACGAGCCATACGGGTCAGGCTCGTAAGTCTTGCGCTCTTTCGGCGTAGACGGCCGATCCTCCGACACATTGTCCGACGCGGCCTTGTGCGCGGACGAGCGGTCTAGCCCGCTCTCGGAGCCATAGTAGTCACCGCGGCTCTTCGATATGGTACGATCGCTAAAGCTTGTCGGCAAGCCCGTCGCTTCGTCAAGGTCACCCCGCGACTCCTGGAAGACATCGGCACCGTCGTCCTCGTCAAGCTGCTCGAGCGCAGAATCATAAAAGGACTGGTCGCCAGCCGTATCACCCCGGGTCGGGCTCGAGTCAGCATAGCCGGCACCAGTGGACCCTTTGCCAGATGCACCAGTGTACCCTTTGCCAGAGGCGGAGGTCGGCCTCGTGCTGCCTCCCCTGAAGTCACCAGGCTTGGCGTCCAGAGCGTTCCCCGGAACCGCCTCGCCGCCCAGGACGTTGCGCTCGAAAGGCATAGAGCCGGGCATCGACGCGTCCTCGTACGCATCGGCATACTCATCATCGGTCGTGAAGTTCTCCGAAGCCTTCTCCTTCGGCTTGTTCAGATCCGGCTCAGTGTACTCGTAGCTAGTGTCGGGCTTGCGGGATGCATCGCCGTATCCACTCGCACCGCGCCCAACGGACTCTTCGGGCTCGGCGAGCTGAGACTCCTTGTAGTTGTAACTGCTGTCGTAGCCCTTGCTGTCGTAGCCCTTGTTGTCGTAGCCCTTGCTGTCGTAGCCCTTGTTGTCGTAGCCCTTGTTGTCGTAGCCCTTGCTGCTACCATACCCCGTGCCGTAGCCAGACGTAGATGTTTGCTTCTGGGATCCACTACCTTCCAAAACGTCCTCTTCCGGCTCCAAAAGCTGCTTCCCAGTGTACTCGTAGCCCGTATCTGGCTTCGAGGAGTAGCCACCAAGGGTATTGCCCGCCGTGCTTCGCGCGCCCGTAAGACTCTCTTTTGGCTCGCTAAGCTGCGAGTCGGCAAACTCGTACCCAGTGTCCGGTTTTGACGAGAAACCACCAAGACCGGCACTGCTTTGGGTTCCAGTGAGCGTTTCTTGAGGCTTGCTGAGCTGCGAATCCGTGTACTCATAGCCCGTGTCTGGTTTCGAAGAGTATCCGCCAAGGCCTCCAGTGCTGCCGGCACCTGTCAAAGTCTCTTGAGGTTTGCTAAGCTGCGAATCGGTGTACTCGTAGCCAGTATCCGGCTTCGAAGAATAGCCGGTTTGGTATTTGTCGCCAACCGTGCCAAGCGGCTGGTCCAGTTGCTTCCCTGAGTCGAAGCCGGACGCGCCGTAGTTGCGCGACGGGTCGCGGTCAAACTCTGCGGCATAGTCGTAACCCGTCGAGCCCGTGGCGGCTGCGCCCGCGACCTCACCGATCGAAGCGCCAGTGCCGGCGCCGGCCCCAGCTCCAGAATAGGTATCAGTAGGCTTAGAAAAGCGGTTACTGGGGCTAAAGGACTTTGGCGTTTCCTTAACAACCTCGTACGGCTCTGAACCCAGCTCCAGGGAAGATAGTCGCTGTTGAGCCGCATCCGCAGAGCGCGCCTCGGCACCGTTATCGGACTTGAAGCCGGTCAGGTCCTGGAATTCGTCATTACCCGTGCTGCTCGAGTATCCTGCCGATCCAGGCGCCTGGCGTGCCGCAGACTCCGTAGGGCCACCAAATTGACCGCCGCCAGGTGCGCTATCATGGCCGCTAGCACCAATACCACTGCCAATGCCGCTACCAGAAGCCGCGGCGAGTCCGCCAGCACCATATCCATTATCACGCCCGCTCTGCTGCTGCTGCTGCTGCTGCTGCTGCTGCTGCTGCTGCTGCTGCTGCTGCGGGTTGCTCTGGATGGGCTTCGCGACTGCAAAATGGTTCACGTTTCCCGCTCTGTCATGCGCGGTTTCTAGACCAGGCAGCAGCGACCACTGACCATCAACAATGAATTTATAATGATACAGCGTCGCAGCCTCTGCGCCGTCGAACACGGCAGCGTACCGCGTGCCCGAGTCGAGGCCTAGCGGCACCGGATTCCAGTCCGTGAATTCGGCGGCTACCTGCACCGATTCGTGGGTGCGGCCATCGTCATACTCAATATCTATGCGTCCCTCCATAGCCGAATTCGTCAGTCAAGACCCAGTCTTGCAATTTCGTCTCCACCGATAGGATGTAGAAAGCAATATAAAGATGTTCGGCGGCGGGGAGCAGCAGTCGCAAGCCAGCTTCGTGGGTGAGGGTACCGCAAGCCATCTCAGGCCTGAAGCGGCGAACGCAATCGGCTGTGGGGTCATGCACGGGGCATGTGACTAAATGGGCAAGGGATTATGTGGTCTTTGTGGTTCCCCGAGCCACCACCGCCAGCAAGATGGCGGCACACTCAGCAATCGTGGCTGCCCGCCCAAAAGCCTAGTCGGCCCGCCCTACTGCCAGCGCACCGTTGGCCTGGCCTGTCTTCTAACGATAAAACATGTTACCAAGTTACTTATCACCGCTAAATCTCCCTGCTAGACACCGCAGGCGTCGTCAGCCTTAATTATTTCCGCCTCGCGACGCTGCACCATGGCCTTGTTATAGGTCGTAATTTTCCGTGGGCTGCGTGTGATTATGCACTATTTCGTCAACGGTATCTGCAGCCGACTGCGATATTCGGCGGATTCGTTGCTTACACCCTAGGCCTGGGCGTCACGCGCAGCTCATCTGACCACCACGTTTTGAGCATGACACGCCCAGAGCAAGCCGCTCGACGCGAGTGACGCGGCACCGCTTATAGGCACATGCAAGTACATAGTTCAAATTAGGAAATAGCCGTCTTATCCTGTGTGCGGCTTTTGGAATGTAGATCTCGTGCGCTTCTGCCATCTAAGCTGTAGCGTGTGCATCACACACGGCTACCAAGTAGTGCGCGAATGGCAATTCCGTCTGTTTAAGGCACTAGATAACTTCTTAGATACTAACTAAACACGACTACATAAGTACGGCTGGTGTGTTGGCGTACGGCTGGTATCAGCTGATCCAACGGCCTCTGCGCTGAAATACTAACTACTAGCACAACAGTATCAGCACAGCTACTAACTAAACCCATGTAGGCTCTCTTTTGGCTCTTTAGTCTGACTCAATTGTTGAACAGCTACTAGAGTCAGACTACTAGTTTTCGTTTTCATTTGTCCCTTCGTTGGCTACCTCTTGCCCCGAGGCAACCGTCCTGTGGCTTTTCGAAAATGGTGGTGCGCTCTGTAGTCGGCCGTTGAAAGAAGGGACTCTCGGGTAATACAGTGAGGCAGTGCTAGCGGCCGGGCTCATGAATGCGAGCGGATACATTTGTTGGTGCCCATAATACGGCATGCGCTGCACAAGGTGCCGGCGGAGATACTGTATAAGCACAGGCTCCCGAGAGACATCCGGACCGCCATTTTCCTTGTTCTGCCCGTGCTGCGAGCGGCTAGCCAGAAATCTTGGGAACGTCGCGCACCGGTCCTTCCCATACTGGATATGTGAATGCGGGATAATTCTTGTCCTTTTAGCCCACTCAACGGCCTGCATAGTTTTTGAAATGCATGCGAACGTGATAAATATACACCCGAGTTCCGGCGACATTTTGATCTGCTCGATGGGGCCGAATGCGGCGAACTTATCCAAGATCTCGTCTTCTGTGATCAGCGGCTCATGCGCCTGATGCTTAGGCCGCGTGTCCTTAATACACACATTTCGCGTCACACCTCGAGAAATGGCCCGTTCTATGTCTGGGTTCAGAGCGCCTGAATGTTTGCCCCAGCCTACCTTGACAGGCTTTCCGTTTATGAGCAACCGGTGTAGTCGGTAGGTCGCATAGAACTGCGCGGCAGCACAGGCCTCCAAGAAGGTAACGAAACAGATCCCTCGATCACTGAGCAGGTGGATGTTCTCAATCATGCCGCCGCGAACCGTGTTGCAGATGTCCACGAGCTTCGTGTTTTTTGAACAGTTGCCGATGTAGATACAGCGGTTGCCAATGTTCGCGTCTCCGCCACCAATCGCGGCCGTGAACACTGCGGCCATAGATTGATATGCAATTGCTTTGCTTATGGTTGCTTGGTCGTACTCCAGTAAGGTGGTCGTGTCGTACGGCGATCGTCCGAGGTACAGAAGCGCAGCCTGCTTCTTCAACTTTAAAAGACTGTGGCAGGGGTCCTTCCCAAACGCAACCGTGAATTTCTGCCATTTCGCATCGCCGGCCTCGCTGCGCTGCCGCAAGGTGTTCACAGCACTTACTGCCGACGAGATGTTCGTATAGTACACAAAGGTGATGTTGCGAGGCGCCAAGCTGTACACACTTTCTATTGTGCCAAAGACTCCAAGCTCCTTCCGCAGATCCGCCTCACGTTCCGGTAGCGCCGTAACTTCGCCAGAGTGCTGCTCAATGTACACGTTGCGCGAGGCGTTTTGAGTATCGACCGCGTAGCGGATCTCTGGCGCCATGGGTGGAGTTGGTATCCAGCCAATGTTCAGGGGCTGACCGTGGAGCTCGTATGCGTTCATGAAGAACTCCGCGTAAAAGCGCAACGCTGCTTCGTGCCTGAGGAAAATAAGGATAACGCACCGCTTCTGCACGAAGCGGCGCATCCTTTCGAGGGCACCCGCACTAATTAGTTGAAGGATCTCTGCGTTTGTGGCTTCGGGGGGCACGCCATCAATGTAGACCGAGCGCAGAGGCTCCCAGCTGTCGTGCCAAAGCAGCGGTATACCGGGCGTAATTGCCGGCAATTGCGCGGCCAATTTGAGCACCGTCTCGGGGCTGGCGTTCTGGAGAGCCGGTGTCGCCGAGTACGGATTGAAGTCGTGCCCCAAGTACGTGCCTTGAGAGGCGGCGCCCAGATCATACGATGCGGTTCCGAAGGGGGTGGTGGCGGGCGGCGTTCGTGATTCTGAAGGAGCTAGGCCTGTGGGGTATGACAAGGGAACGCATAGAGGCATACTGACCATGTGAGAATTAGCGTAACTCAAACGAGAAGGCATTGGAGGTGAAACGAGGACACAGACAAAGGCAGCGGACAGAGAGGCCGGCGAAGCATAAGACCCGTTTTTACAGTAAGTAGCCTGGGCAGGAGCGATGGAGCGATTAGGCGTTCCCGATGAGATTAGCCACTTTCCTGACGCTGTCCCAAGCTATTACTTCTAACCTTAAGCTTCTTAAGTTACGAGCCGCTCGCCCGCGGCGCCGCTCCTATTAAGACGCCAGGAGTAATTAATCAAACCTTGCGTACATATCGCACCTCTGAAACCGCGTGGAACCAGGTCGCACTGCAGTGTTATAATTTTGAGAGGTGCATACTCTGTCTTATTATTCATTAGCCGAGAAACGCAGTACGAAAACCAATTCCATCCTCACGCGAGAGGGACCGAAATATTGCGATACATTGGGTCCGGAGGCCAGGGCACACTTGGTCTAGCCGGGGCTTGCACGAATGAGAGACGGTGGCGGCGAGCGGCTTACTCCCCTGCGGCTGCATCGCCGCTTACTCCCCTGCGGCTGCATGAGGACGCGCGCGGGGCGGCTGCAGGAGGAGGGTGAGGGCAGCCAGCAGGAGCCGGGGAAAAAGAACGGCGCGCCCGTGCCGCCAAATGAAGAGCAACGTACATGTATAACTAGCGTCCTAAGTATGCTCTGCCAAAGCGGTTCCTCAAGCTCGGTATCCGACCCAGTTTGGCCTTTGTTGGCTACACAATCGCGAGGTTAAAGCGCGCTAACTGCAGATCTTCGGAAAAAGATAGCGCCAGATGAACTCGGAAAAGACGCAGTAGCTGCGCGTCTGAGACACACGGCGAAAAGCACACGAGCATGAGGGGTTTTTTTGCTTGTTTCTTCCACGAATTCAGAGACTGCACCGTCGTCGGCACCGGTGTGTCAATGCAGCGGCCGGCTATTGTTCGGGCTCCTCCTTGATATTTACAGTGGCTGCTGCTGATGCTGCTGCTGCTGCTGCTATGCGCGCATTGCGGTCATCAATGATCGCACTCACACGTTTTAGCAGCGTTTCCTGGTACCGTTCCTTCTCCTGGACCATATCCTCCATGCATTGTGTGCGCAGCTCAGACTCTTTATTAGTGCGGGCGACGTCCGCGTGCAGCCGTGCGTTTTCGCGACAGAGCTCAGCAATCATGCTCACGAGGCTGAACTGCTCAGGCGAGGCCGGTATTTCGAGCGCTTGCGGCCGCAGCTCGAGGCCACTCGGCAGCACGCGCGTGTATGTGAACGTAATGCTAGTCGCGGATGCGGCAACAGAAATGCGCTGGCTCTCGTCCGCAGAGACAAGAGCATCCAGCACGTCAGCAGCACTCGGTTCGAGCTCGCGCGAAGCGTAGGCGCGACCAGACTCTATATCGACTACATGAATACTCGGCGCCGCGCTGCCGTCGCTGCCGTCGCGAGCGGCCCTAAGCAAGTAGTTACTTTGCACGGCAAATTGCAGCATGCCCGAGCCAAAGCGCCAGCCAAGTGCCGCAGGTGCCGGCTTTCTAATCTGCACCGAGCGGTCTCACTAAGGTGTGCAGGACTTCGGTAAGCTTCTAACTAGCTGCACGGCGCTCAGTTCTGGACCCCGGTCCAACGGTTGAGCGCCGCCATATTGTTACCCACGGTATACGGCTATAGCTTCACGAACGTTCGTGGGTACTTAGTGGTTGCGCTGCGGCCCCCCGCATTAACTAAAGACGTTACGAAAGGCCGGGCAAGATTGTTACGAAAGCCGCAACCCGCGTGACTGGGACGGTAGGTATATAAGGCAGGGACAACGGCCGATCGTGGCGTTGGGATTTGCACTAAATCTGAGCCCTACGAAAAAAGAGCAGCTTTGCGAAACCAACAAATGTACGTAGGTGTCGACGTAGGAACGGGCTCGGCCCGCGCCTGCATTATGGACGAGAAGGGCGAGATTTTGGCCGTCTCGACGAACCCGATCAAGCGGTTCACGCCAAAGCTCGACCACATTAACCAGTCGACGAAGGATATCTGGTCGTCGATCTGCTACTGCGTGCGCACGGTTCTCGACGAGAGCAAGGTGAAGCCTGAGGACGTGAAGGGCATTGCCTTTGATGCGACATGCTCGCTCGTGGCCACTGACGGCCCGGCTAGCGAGAAGACGGTGCCAATGGGCCCTGACTTTGAGAACATTGAGGAGGACGTCATCTTGTGGATGGACCACCGCGCGCCCGAGGAGACGAAGCGCATCAAGGAAACGGGCCACCCGCTGCTCAAGTTCGTGGGCGGCCAGATGTCAATTGAGATGGAGGTGCCGAAGATGATGTGGCTGAAGAAGAACATGCCTGCTGGGTGGTTCGGCCGCGCGCACTTCTACGACCTCAGCGACTGGCTGACCATGAACGCTACGGGCGTTGACGCGCGCAGCTTCTGCTCCGTTGCCTGCAAGCAGGGCTACGTGCCGCAGGGCGTCGAGGGCTCGGTGACAGGCTGGAGCAAGCAGTTCTTGACGGACGTTGGTCTCGAGGAGCTGACGCGCGACGATTTCCGGCAGCTCGGCGGTGTTGCCGGCAAGAACGGCATTTACCACAGCGCAGGCGAGCGTGTCGGCACGCTGAACGCGCGCGCGGCGGCTGAGCTCGGCCTTACGACGAGCACGGTCGTTGGCTCGGGTGTCATTGATGCCTACAGCGGCTGGATCGGCACGGTTGCCGCGAAGACGTCGCTCGAGAACCACCCGGTGAGCAGCCGTCTCGCGGCCGTGGCCGGTACGTCGACGTGCCACATTGTGCAGTCCGCGGAGCCGGTCTTCGTGCCTGGCGTTTGGGGCCCCTACCGCGATGTGCTTGTACCGGGCATGTGGTGTGCGGAGGGCGGCCAGAGTACGACGGGCGAGCTTCTGAGCTACGTTGTGTCGAACCACCCCGCGCACGAGCAGCTTGAGCAGCTCGCACACGACAAGCAGATGAACAAGTTCGAGTTCCTGAACCACCACCTCGAGTATCTGCGCGAGGAGGCTGGCCTCCCGACCGTTTACCACCTGAACAAGCACCTTTTCTGGTACGGCGACCTGTATGGCAACCGGTCGCCCATTGCGGACCCGTCCATGCGCGGTGCGATCGTTGGTCTGACCATGGACACGAGCCTTGACGACCTTGCTAAACAGTACTTGGGCGTTGTCGAATTCATTTGCCAGCAGCAGCGCCAGATCATTGAGGCCATGAACAAGGCTGGACACAACGTGGGCGTGATCTACCTCAGCGGTGGGCAGTGCCGCAACCCGCTGCTCACGGAGCTCATGGCGACGTGCGCGAACATGCCGCTCGTCATTCCCGCATACATTGACTCCGCGGTGGTGCTGGGTACGGCCATGCTGGCCGCGAAGGCCGTGCACGCGAAGGGAATCTGGGATATCATGAGCGAGTACAGCCGGGATGGCCGCGCCGTGCACCCGAGCAAGGATCCGAAGACGCGCGCACTGCTTGACGCGAAGTACGAGGTATTTTTGGAGCAGGCGGACACGCAGCGTGCCTACCGCAAGAAGGTCGACGAAGCCCTGGTCTAGGCCGCGCGAAAAAGAAACCGCGCTTCTTCACATAATTTGCAAACTACTCATTTTTTATTCTATTTGATGTGAAGTATTCTAACTAACGTTTTTATGCCGATGTTTATGTTACGTTCGTGGACTCTAGGCAGCCGCGGCGGCTGCAAATGGGGCTGCGGCTGCAAATGGGGCTGCAACTTCAGTCAACAATCTTGACCGTCTCGCTTACGGGAAGCGTCGACTTCTCGCCCGGCTCGCTGACCTTCGTGCCAAACACGAGCTGCGCCGTCAGCTCCCAGTTTTCCGGCACGTCGAACTCGCGCGCCACGGCGCCGCTAATGAGCTCGTTGTAGTGCTGCAAGTTTGCGCCAGCGCCCTCGAGGGACAGGGCCGTCCACGCGTTGATGTGCGCGCAGCCGGCGCTCTGCTCGGCCATGGGCCGGATGTAGTGCGCGTACAGCTTGAACTTGTCCTCGTACTCGCGGATCGTGTTCGTGTCCACGAAGAAGAGCACCGTGCCGTAGGCGGCGCCGAATCCGTTGATCTTCTTCGCTGTGGCCGCGAACTGGTCGGCCGGCACCATCGCCTTCAGCGTGTTGTACGTGATGTCGTTCCACAGCTTCTCGTGGTTTTTGTCGAACACAACCACGGCGCGGTTCGTCTGCGCGTTGAACGACGTCGGCGTCTTTACAATGATCTCCTTCACGATCTCCTCGACCTTACTACGCGTCGTCGGGAAGTTCTCCTTCGAAAGACCATAAATGGTGCGACGGGCGCTAAGCGACTTCAGGAACTGGCTCGACATTTCGCGACTTCGAATCTTGTGAAAAGGGCAATCTCGTGCTTCGCCGTGTCCGCTATTGGTGAGACCGCTCCGGACCGACTACTGCCACCCTGCGTACACATTATTCAGCGGGTCAGGGTACTGCACGCGAGACCGGAGATAGGTTTCTGTACAAACGGTGCTCGTGATAAGTCCGCTGCGCACAGGCGCTGGCGGCCGTCGCGCACGGGCGCGCGCGTCAAAAAAAAAAGGATCAATAAAGTAGATAAATAAAAAATAAAAAAAAGGAGAGAGACTTTCGAGAGCGACTGCTCAGTCGCGGTTCAGGCTATCGCGCTTGGCCACAAACGAGAAGTACATGCTACGCGTCAGCTTGCGGCACTGCTTGCCCCAGAGCATCATGGGGAACATGAGCGCAATGATGCCGAACTGCAGGACTCCGGCCGCAATCATTGCGTTCATGGCGCTGAGCGCCGTCCAGTATTGGGCAATAAAGCTGATGACGAGTGCTGTCATCGTGTAGATGAACACGATGCCAACCATGCCCTCCAGCACCATCTCTGGATAGCAGTCTGCCATATACGAGATCGAGATCTCACCGGCCGAGCCGAAGCCAAACCCAACGAAGCCGAGGGCCACGTACGACACGGGCCAGGGCCACTTGTACTGCGTGCCGGCTCCGAACAGGAGCAGGCCTAGCGGGTCTAAAATGAGCGCCGGCAGCAGAAGCCAGAGCCGTGTCTCTGCCTCGCGTAGGCCGTTGTTCCTCCTGGCCGCCCATTTCACGTACCAGTCCGCAACCCAAGTCGAGTAGATGGCACCAATGGCAGACCCAATGAGGTTCGGAATCATCATGAGCGAGAGCGCGCCACTGCCATAGTTCCACGGCGGCAATATCCAGTACTCGTTCTCTACATTCTTGAAGATCGTGATGAGCCCGATCTGCATGGCCCATTGTAGGCCGGAGAAAATGACCGGCGGGAACGTGAACACCTGGAGCAGCAGCAGCACTCGCTTGAAGTACTGCGTGATCCCCGAGCCGCGGATGTTCAGCGCCGGCGTGATCACCTGAATGAGCTGCCAGTAGTTCTTGGCCCTCTCGGGCGAAAGGCCCTCGAGATCCTGGCCGGCCTCGGCGCTGGAGCTCGAAAAGTTACTAGCCGGCGACGCGGGCGAGACGCTGTCTGCGCCCGGATTGGGACTGGCGTCATGACCTACCTTGTAGACGTCTCCGCCCTGCTTCGCTTTGCCGTGCTCTTCTACGCTGCCCCGGCTGGCGTCTACGCCTTCTATCACCGTGCCGTGGCGATGCGCAGCAGCCTCATCCTCGTAGATATGCCGCTCAAAACTAGACTCCATCAATCCAAAGACGACAATGACGGTTAGCGCGCAGGTGAAGATGAGGCCCATGTAGCCCACCCAGTGCCAGCCGAGGTCCTGCGAGATGTAGCCCTCAATGAGCGGCCCCGTGAAGGTGGCCACGGAGGTCGTGAGCACAAACACGCCAATGACGTCGTTCATCTGATGGTGGTAACAGATCTGCGCAAAGGAGAGCAGCGCAACGCTCTCGCCGACGGACGTCGCAGCGCCAATGAAGAATTGCGATGCAAGAAGCATGCCCTCCGAGCTGACTCTGGAGTAGAGGGCGTTGCCAATGATGCCGAACATGCAGCTGACAATGAAACTGATGCGCGTTCCGTACAGGTACGCCGACGGCGCGTTCAGCAGAGACCAGCCACCGAGCCCGGCGAACAGTAGGCCCGAGGCAGTGTTGAACGAGTTCAGATCCAGTGACGGATAAGCCTTTGTGATGCCTCCCACGGCCGAGTATGTCGAGCCGGCCATGGCGCAGGTCACGCCACGCAGAAGCATGATCACAGCGAGCTGCACAAATTTGCGCCACTTCGGCCAGTTCAGCGGGTCCAGCGCAGAGTCCGTGGGCTGCGGCACTAGCACAATGTCTCCATCCCGTTTCAATTCGTCGGCGTCTTCGTAGTGCTGCACAAATATGTAGTCCGAGCCCGGAATGTAGTCCGGGTCACCGTTGAAAAGCATTGGCAATTTCCCGGTTATAAGAGGCCCGGAGCAGGCGCTGCCACCCGTCTAAATATACCTTTCAATTGCCAGCATATCGGCGCTGTGACCATCTGCGTGGTGGGGAGGGCGGCGGGCTTACGTGGACAGCGCTGCACGAGGCGGCCACGATAGCGATCTCGCGGACCGGCGCCGATAATGCATGTCAGCGTCAGCCGTAGAACATGCCAATTCGCCGCAAACGCAACGCCGCTGGCATCAATGCAGCCCATGTGTGAAAGCAAAAAAGTCCAGCTCGAATCCGGGTTTAAACTGAGCACACATACTTAATTGTGCGAGCGCAATGGGCTACAGTATCGGACGGAGTCAAGATAAACCTTCAGATAACGGATAGCTTCAGGGCAGGGGTGGACGCGCGCGTATCTTTACTGCTTTCAAAAAAGAGACGGCCAAACAGCTAATATTGCACCCCGCGGCGTGCCGAGAATTTGCCGTCTCGGTCAGGTGGTACGCTCGCTACCAAACCTGAACCGATTAGGGTGTGTTCTGTCTTCGCCACGTTGCGTTGCCTGCTTCTTTAAGAGGTGGTGACCTTTGTCGTGCTGCGCTGCGCGATCTTGTCGGCTCCCTAAGCACGCGTCTGCTTAGCTGATTATGCCGGGCCGTTCAATGAAAGACCGTTGAATCAGCGGTCATGTGGAGAAAGCAACGGCATTAAAAGCCGGCTACATGCGCCGAGATGGTGCGCCTGCGGCAATTAAGAGACCGCCCCGGACGCGCTTTGCTAAGCCTGCGAGGCCGCGGCTACTAGCAGAAACAAGCTGGACGGCGCGATCACTCAGCCATTTGCACGCATGGCGTTTGTTCAACTGCTTAGTCTCCCGCACGCTACAATGCACCAGTTGAAGCGGTAAACGCGTAGAATGCTGCGCCTTGAGAAGCACGCGTTCAGGATTTTACAAGCTTCGCAGCCAAAGGCTGGCGGCCCGGGTGGTTACGTGATACCGCAAAAACCCAGGGGGAAGTAGGGTTATGGCATCTCAAAGTGAGCGATGCACGACGCGTTCTAGGCGACGCGACTAGCCAAGACCTGAGGAGCCCATGTCAGAGCCCGGTACGTCCCCTGCGGAGCACGAGGCACCGCTGGCCAAGCGGATGGCTGATGTGCCCGACGACGACACAAGCCCGGCGAAGCGAATAAAGCAGACGCGCGAGGAGTATCTCGCGGCGCGAAAAGCCGAAAAGGAGCAGCGCGAATCGGAGCGCCGCGCCGAGAAGGAGCAACGCGAGGCGGAGAAGCGGCTTGAGAAGGAGCGCAAGGAGGCTGAGCGTAAGGCCGAGAAGGAGAAGAAGGAAGCCGAGCGACGGCTTGAGAAGGAGCGCAAGGAGGCCGAGAAGGCGGCCGAGAAGGAGCGCAAGGAGGCCGAGAAGGCGGCCGAGAAGGAGCGCAAAGAGGCCGAGCGTAAGGCCGAGAAGCAGCGCAAGCTGAAGGCGCAGCCCCGCATCAACCTCTTCTTCAAGCAGTCCGAACCAAAGGCGCCAGAGGCGCACGCCGTGGCCACGCCCGAGCGGGCGGCAGACCCCGAGGCGAGTGAGGACTATCGCACGCAGATCTTGCCGTTCCACACGAAACTCGACGGCCAGCTCTTTAACAGTGTGTGTAACTACGAACACGGGGAAGAGGAGCCCGGCCAGGACCCCGTAGAATGGCTGAAGTCGCTGGCGCCAGCGCCGCCGGCGCCGCGCCTAAGCACGCTGCAGTTCCGCAGCAAGCTAGCTCTGGCCCAGGAGTCGTCGCAGGTCGCGACGCTGCTCGCCCAGCTGCGCATCCGGCGACTGCAATTCAGCCAGCTCAGCAGCCGCCACATCGAGAATACGAAGCTGCCCGTTAACGAGGAGTATCGACCGCCGTACGTGGGCACGACGCGCGACCTCGATGCCGCGGCAATTTCGCTGCTTGCGGTTGATCCGTTCAGAACCGACTTGGACTCGTCGTTGAACTACGAGTACGACAGCGAGGCCGAGTGGGATCGCGAGGACGGCGACGATTTGCGAGATGACGATGGCGATGATAGTGACGAAGACATTGACGACAGCGAGGAGATGACTGGCTTTCTGTCTACGGACGAAGACGACCCGAGCACGGCGAACCGGCGGAATTTTGTTGGCCCACTCACACCCGTCGTCATATGGGGCCAGGAGGACTTGGCGCCATACTCCGTTGAGTGGCTCGCCCCGATGCCGCTAGACCCTATGAATCCATTTGGCGAGTCCGCCCCCGCATTGTCGGGCCCCAAAGCATCTAGTGCTGGCGCTGGCGCTGGCGCTGGCGGTGGTGCTGGTGCCGCTGCGACCAGCGCGGCTGATGCGTCGCCACAAGAGGTCGTCAGTAGCATAACGGCCAAAGTGGGCTTCGACTCGTTGAAGCAGTGCATGGTACTTGTGAATGGCAATCAAGCAAACAAGACCCTGCTTATTGAGCTCATGAAGCAGCAGCTGCCGTCTGCCACCGAGAAGGAGGTGCGCAGTGTGCTCGATAAATGCGCGGAGCGCGTCGGCAAGAAAAAGGCCGAAAAGCGGTGGGTTGTGCGCTCGGACGCTTGCAGCATATTCGGCATTGAATCTGCGGCACCCGCTCATGCCCAGCAGTCAAACCTGTCGCAACACAATCTGCCAGGACTAAGTCTAGGCCAGCAATCCATGCCGCAACCGCAGTCCATGCCGCCGCCGCAGTCCAGTGCATCACAGTCGAGCGTCCCATGATGACGCCTCTTTAGAAAGGCATGCATTCAGGAATAATCGCATTTACGAACTCATTTAAGATATAAGCGCTACTTAGGTTTCGATCCCCGCTGCACGTTAAGTCACTTAAGTAGCGAGCATAGGTGTGGCACTACTGAGCTTTCTTCGTCCCCATTCGGCGAGTGTCGGACGCGTGCGACGCGTTTCTTATGTAATTGCGTTCACAGGGGTCAGGGGTCCTGACGCTACTCGTCGGAAAGAACGCATTGGCGCTCATCAAAAAAGCAAGAGGTCACACTACACACCTGTTCACGGCCACATTTCAGGCTGAGCCAGCCGCATTGTTCAAAGATGCTGCACGGCTCGCGTAACCGCTTAAGCCGGCCAAAACCGGCCAAAAGTGTCAATGCACTTATACCCTTGCCCCTAATTAACTCGCATCTCCTTCGGGCACCCTAAACCGCCTAAACACCTAAACCACCGAAATATCCCGCGGCCCCCCATACACAGCGGGTTGTCCAGCACTCGCCCGTCCCACCACCCACCTGCCCAAAAAACCCACGAGTTTGCCTTAGCCTGGACACACAACGATGTCGTCCCCACCGGTATCGTCCCCACCAGAACCGAGGAGCGACATGAGCTCGCCCGTGGTCGTGGCGTCGTCGCCGTCGCCAGCCCCCGAGGACGAGGCTCTTTTTGTGGCCTCGAGCCCGCCACAGGCAGACTTGGCCCGCAGCTTAGGCCAGATGCCGCCGGACTCGTCGCCCATCGCGTTTGCGTCGTCGCCGCTGCCGATGCCCTCGTCGGCGCTGAGCAGCACCCTGCAGAGCGACCGCGACTCGATCCGCGCCAGCGGCCGCGGCCGCCATGTGCGCGGCGAGTTTGCCGCGAGCTCGGACCCACTCTCGGGCCCCATGAGCGAGCCCGGAAGCGAACCGACGCGCGTCATCTGGGGCACGAACGTGTCGATTAACGAGACGATTGAGAGCTTCAAGCGGTTCCTGACCGGTTTCAAGATCCGTTACCGCATGGCCTTCGACGACATGCCTCTGCGGCCGGGCGAGGGCGATGAAACCGCCTACATGGACATGCTCGCCGAGATGCGGCAGCTGGGCACGACAAACCTGAACCTGGACGCGCGGAACCTGCTCGCGTTCCCGGGCACAACGAAGCTGTATTACCAGCTCATGAACTACCCACAGGAGGTTGTTCCCATCATGGACCAAGCACTGAAGGACCATCTCGTCGCACTCGTAGAGTCGGACTCGGCAAACCCGACGGCCGAGCTTAACGAGATCGAAGGTCGCACCTACCGCGTGCGCCCATACGGCTTCCCGTCACGCACGGGCCTGCGCGAGCTGAATCCAAAGGATATCGACAAGCTCATCACGATCAAGGGCCTTGTGCTGCGCTCGACGCCCGTCATCCCCGAAATGATGGACGCCTTTTTTCGCTGCGCCGTCTGCAACCACACGGTTGTTGTCGAGATCGACCGTGGCACGATCACAGAGCCCACACGGTGCCCGCGACCTCTGTGTGGATCCATCAACTCCATGCAGATTGTGCACAACCGGTGCCGCTTTAACGACAAACAGGTCGTGCGGCTGCAAGAAACGCCAGACGTCATCCCGGATGGCCAGACACCACACTCAGTGTCTCTGTGTGTATACGACGATTTGGTCGACTACTGCAAGGCTGGTGACCGCATTGAGGTAACGGGAATCTTCCGCGGCGCGCCCGTACGAGCGAACCCTTTGCAGCGCGTGCTGAAGAGCCTCTATAAGACATACGTCGATGTTGTGCACATCCAGCGCGAGAATCCGAAGCGCCTCGGGTTCGACCCAAGCACACGCGAGGGCATGAACGAGCGCCTGTTTACGGACGAGGAGGTCGCGGAAATCCACCGCGTGGCAGCCAGACCTGACGCGTTCGACTTGCTCTCGCGGTCCCTAGCGCCGTCCATCTACGAGAACGAGGACGTGAAGAAGGGCATTCTGCTGCAGCTGTTCGGTGGCACCAATAAGACCTTCTCTAAGGGCGGCAAACCCCGCTATCGCGGTGACATCAACGTGCTGCTATGCGGCGACCCGTCCACGAGTAAGTCACAAATGCTGCAGTATGTGCACAAGATTGCCCCGCGCGGCATCTACACAAGCGGCAAGGGCTCCTCAGCCGTAGGCTTGACTGCGTACGTGACGAAGGACGCCGAGACAAAACAGCTTGTGCTCGAGTCAGGCGCCCTGGTGCTGAGTGACGGCGGTGTGTGCTGTATTGACGAGTTCGATAAGATGAGCGATGCAACGCGCTCCGTGCTCCACGAAGTCATGGAGCAGCAGACCGTTTCCATCGCTAAGGCCGGCATCATCACTACGCTTAATGCGCGCACTTCGATTCTGGCCAGTGCAAACCCTATAGGCTCGCGCTACGACACAAAGCTGCCCGTCGTGCGCAACATCGATCTGCCGCCAACGCTGCTGTCGCGTTTCGACCTCGTGTATCTCATGATTGACAAGGTCGACCAGAACGCTGACCGCCGTCTAGCCAAGCATCTCGCATCCATGTACTTGGACGACCGACCGGAGAGTGCCAACGAGGAAGAGATTCTGAGCATCGAGTTTCTGACGAAGTACGTGTCGTACGCCAAACAGACGATGCACCCGCATATTACAGTGGCTGCGAAAGAGGAGCTTGTGGATAACTACGTCGAGATGCGCCAGCTTGGTGAGGGCTCACGAGCCTCGGAGAGGCGCATCACGGCCACGACACGTCAGCTCGAGTCTATGATTCGCCTTGCCGAGGCGCACGCAAAGATGCGGCTCAGCGAGTACGTCGAGGCTGCGGACGTGCAAGAGGCAGCCCGGCTCATCCGCTCCGCCATCAAGGAATACGCCACTGACCCGGAGACGGGCCGCATCGACATGGACATGGTGCAGACAGGCGAGTCTCGTACGCACCGTGAGCAGCTCGACGGGTTCAAGCAGCACGCGCTGGCGCTACTTACCGAGAACGCCGCTGGGCTGCAGTATGAGGATGTCATCCGCCGCATTGCCGATCTCAGCTCTGACCGTGTAGACGTCGGTGAGGTTTCTCGAGCTGTGCGGGAACTGCAGCAGGAGGGAGCGCTCACCATCGGAGCAAGGCGCGTGGTTCGGAAGACGATGTCAGAGTGATATCGCTTCGCCACAAGCCTAGAATGTATCAACCTAATTTATCGTAATGCTAATATTTTCATTTTCAGCAGAAAGAGAAAGAAACAAGAAAAAGACAACTGTAGCGACTGAGTGTAGTAGCACGTCGGAACCTGGCTAGCATTTGTGCACGCCATTAAAATACAGAAAGAAAATACAGGGGCTTTTTCTATTTACAGTTTTTTGACAAAGTCCAAGGCGGCCTGAGCAGTATCAACAGCTTCGTCCGCGCTGAAGTCAGACGCAGACTGTGCATGCAATACAACAGTCGCGTCAACCTTGCGGCCGCCGAGCTTACCACCCTCGACCTGCGAGAGATGGAGAAGCCGCTTGTTCAGCTCAAGCTCTGCCAGTGTGAGGTAGACTGAGCTGTGGTAAAGGTACGAGACCTGCTTGCCGGCAATCTCGATCTTGAGTTCCGGAGGAATGCGGTGAGGACCGAGCCGGCCAAAGAAGCACTTCTTTAGGAAGTAATTCTCGATCTCCTCGGTGATCTGGATCGGGTATGTATGGGCCAGCGAGATCTTGAGATCGCTCTTCTCGTTCGGCAGCGAAATATGCGCGCTGGCCTCCACAGGCACGGCGTCAACGCGGGGAACCTCGGTCAGCCGCGAGCTGTTTGAGCCCACCGGGTTTGGCATCGTAGCCCACGCCACGACTGGCGGGTACTCGAGCGCATGACCCTCGTTGGGATTCGCAACGAACTTGATCTGGATGAGTCGCAGGTTAGGCGCCAGCGGCGCTAGTTCCTTGTGTCGCCGAGATGTGAACACGCGATTTCCGACCTCGGGCTCGAGCGCGTCTCCGTCGGGCTTTGAGTCAGAGACTCCATCCAGAATGTCCATCCACAGATCACGCTGCTCATGGCCCTGCGCATGGCCCTGCGCAGAGTCCTGAGGCTGCACAGCGTCTTCGTGATGCACGTCTTCAGCATACATTGGGAGCGTGCTCGCCAACGCCGACACATAAGGGATATTTGAGTTGAAGGCCTTCGGCATCGCAGCGTTAGGCAGCATCATTTCCTGGCCCGGGTCGTGAAGAACGTAGCCAGGTGTGACCGTAAGCGTTGTACTCACCGGGCTTCCATCCGGCGCCTTAGGAGCCGGGTAGGCTGCACACAAATTGCGCGTGATCTGTTCCACCTGGTCGTTAAGAGATTCAGAAGAAACAGCGTCCGAGGGGCATTGTTAGAACCAGAGTCGAACTGCGGGCTCTGCAGCACCTTCAGGTCAGGCGACTCAAGCGCGCTGTCCGCGTTCTTGCGTTTCACAGCTTCCCAACGCTTCCAGTCTTGTAAGCGGGCCGTCCATTCCATGGAGTCCGTGTCCTCGAACGGATGAAGGAAATACGAGGCGTGATTAGCCGGGTTTGCATCGTAAATCCACGAGGACGGGCGCCACTTCTGCGCAGTGACGGGATCGGCGAGATGCAGTAACAAGCGCCGGACGAGCTCCGCATTGTTATGCTTGTGATTCCCAGCACTAAACACAGTAATGGCGTCTGCGTCCAGGTTCTTGTTGCCGAAGTACGTGTCCGTGAGCTGCTGAATGGCCGCAATTAGGGCCGGCTGCGACAACGGGTTCGTAAGCTTTTTGAACTCGGAGATGTCGACCTCCGTGGCTGTGACCGTTTCGAGGAACTTGCTGAGGCTCGCGTTGATCCAGTCAAAAGTTTGCTGTCGGCTCTGCACCTGAATTTGGCAGCGTCGTGGCAGCAGTGAGATGCGCGCTCCGCTTTTGGACCACTCTCGGAGCAGGCGGCCCTGCCCTCCGAGCAAAAGCACGAAGTCTCGCTCGCTGAGCTCCAGCAAATTCTCAATGAGCGCACCCTCGCCGTCCTTGCGGACGACGCAGTTCCATGCCTTGTTTAGCACCTCGCTCACCATCTTCGACTTTGTGGCGCTTTTGGGCAGCGACAGACCCTGAGAGGCCAGGTACTCGGCGAGCTGGGGCTTCTTGAATCCGCGCACCAGTTCGTCGCGCAATTGCCCGTAGCGCTGCGCGGTGATAGCCGGCGATTCAGGCCGCCTTGAGTGGATTTCGGTGACGACAGAGACCTGCTGCGGGAACTGAGGCTCGAGTGGTGGAGGCTGCAGCTCGCTGGAGCGCTCATGTCTATTTATTAACCGGCGCTTAGGCCGTCGTACGATGCCGGCCTCGCGCGGGTTCAGAATGATGAACCGCGGGTCCAGCTCCGAGGAGTAGTGGCGCAGCGGCGGCACCAGGCGGCGAGCATTGACACTAGCGTTTCCATTGGCAAGGCTCACAAAGCGGCGGATCATACGCTTCTGTGCATAAAATACGCCAGCCTTAGCCCGTCTTGTTTAGGTGAGGACCACTTTTTCAGGGACCGAAAAATATTAAGTAAGGCCCGGCCCGCTGCGAAGCGCACATGTCATGACGGCCCCCCCGGCCGCGGCTGAGGCTGAGGCTAAGGCTAAGGCTGAGGCTGTCCAGCCTGACAGCCCGGCCAAGCGCAGCCACACTTCAAATACGCACAGGACGCGGAAGTATTTGCGGCTCTGCCCGGACTCCGCACGCGACGTTCCGCCCGTGTACGATGCGGCGACGCGCGTGGCCGCGGACGGCACATCGAGCGTGGCACCGCCGGCCGAGGCACTTTGGCAAAGCCGCTATGCACTGCCGCTCCTGATTGAGCCGCCAAGGGCTTTGCCTACAGCGCCGCAGGCTGCGCAAATGACAGAGGCCGAGCAGCACGCGCAAAGAGTCTCCCAGGGACTCTGCTGGCAGGAGGAAGAGGGGCTCGAGCCGCTGGCGCCGAGCATGTTCCGGTTTGGGGACTTGGACCTTCCCGAAGCTGCAGTGTGGACGTCGGATCAGAAGTACCAGTTTATTGAGCTGCTGGGTCGGCGCTCGACAGCGAATCTTGCGTCCATTGCTCATACGGTTGGCAAGACACTGCTCGACTGCGAGCTGTATTTAGCGGCACTCCAAGAAGGCGCTAAGACAGAGCCCTTTGACCCAGAAGAAGTCCCCCTGGCCGACGAGGCTCTCGCCGCGAGCCCGGAGCCGACGCTGCCCGAGAACGAAGACTACATTTTTGGGACCGTTGACGACAATGAGGAGTGTCTTCTGCGCCTTGACCGGCTTGAGGTGCGCATGGACCACTCGTTTTCGTTAGATAGCGTGGCGGCGCTTGTTGACGCCGTGAAGCAGAGAGTGAGCATGTGGATGGAATGCACTGACCGTATGGGACCCTCGAATCCGCGGGTTAAATATGTACAGGAGCTTGTTGAGCACGCACCGAAGCGCGTGCTTGGGTTTTCGCGCCTGGACGAGCAGGCGCGCCTGCTTGAGCCGCCCGCGCCAGGCACGGGACCACTGCCATTTGACAGCGACGTTCGCGAGGCAGCGTTAACGACAAGCGAGAGCGATTCGGAACTTTCGGATACCTGTGACGAGCATGAGCCTGCTGCTGCTACCCTGGAGTGACGGTCGCAGCCCGCTGAGAGGATCTGCAGGCTTGAATTACTGACAGCGACGGGGGGAACTAATCAGGGGCAAACTTTGCGAATACCTTTCCTGCAGAGGCTTTCACAAAAGATGCAGCCCTCAGTCGCAGTGGGCAATGCAGCTCCTCACAAAGCTCCTCACAAATACACAGGGTTCGATTCGGTCGATTAATTTAACTTGCACATTGCATACGGCCACTGCACATACGCATCAGCATGGACAAACACTAAGAGACCGAGGCAGGCACGACAAGAAAACGTTACAACCAAATCGTCATAAAAAAGCAGAGGTTCGCCTCATCGTTGTATATAGGCCCGTAATATGCTATTTTTGTATGCGGCTACAGGCGTGTAGAACCGCTTGTCGGCCGTCTGCGCCCAGGGGAGCGCGCGAGCACTCGCAGCTACTAGAACAGACTAGCGGATCTGTAAGGGACACCCGCGCCGCCGAAGTGGCAAGCGGCATGACATCATCCTGCGTCACTCCACAAGGAAAGCGACTCCCAACGGTGGCGCCCGCGCGCTGCCGCCCTTACCTGCTTATTGTTGCGATCACGTAAAAGCGTCGTGGCGTGATTACCGATCCTGACGCATTACCGGTTTCTGACACATAAAGCGTGTGATGATCTCATCGGCACTAGCGGGTATTTAGAGGCGGTCACTGCTTACCTACACAACATGTTTAACCATATAAAGGCAGCAGCAACGAGGCAGTTGAGGAAGCCAGCACTCACTAGAGCTTCATTTGCATCGCCACAGTTCAGAATGGTTCACCAAATCACATCTGCCAGCGAGTTCAAGCAGGCCACGTCCAGCGGCCCTGTCATCGTCGACTTCTATGCCACATGGTGCGGGCCGTGCAAAGCGATTGCGCCGCTCATCGAGCAGCTCGAGCCGCAGTACTCCGGCGTGAAGTTTGTGAAGCTTGACATCGAGGAGGTCAGCGAGATCGCCAGCGAGTACCAGGTCTCTGCGATCCCGACGTTCCTGTTCTTCAAGGACGGCAAGGTCGTCGGCACCGTGCGCGGCGCGGATCCCCCGAAGGTCAAGCAGGGCCTCCAGGCGCTCAGCAGCTAGGCGACTCTGCTCTGCATCACAAAGCTAAAACAAAGGGAACGCAACACCAAAAAACTAGATGTAAATAGATACAACCAATGAAAAACGGCTCTTTTCCGCACACCAGCGACGGCGCGCTGCACACGCGGCGCACACGCGGCACAAACGCGGCGCACACCGCGCCGTACATTAGACACTCTACTCGTATTGCATAACACTCTTTATTCTTTTTGAGACTATTTTTGCGCTTCTACTCCGACATCGCCGCGGGCAGCCTTGACCGCTCGACCCCAGCAGCAGCAACGGTCGTGCTGCGGCTGGAGGAGGCACATGACCGGCCGTTGGAAGAGGAAGCGGCAACATCAGCAGCCGCACTGCAGCTGCCCGGCGTCGCCATGTACGCGCTCAAAGAGTACGGCGAGGCGGAGCTGCCTGACCCGCAGGCAGCAATTGAGGAGGGCCTGGTATTTCTGAGCCAGGTCGAGAGTAAATGGACTTTTGTGAAGGAGTTCCACGGCGGCGTGCGCACGTACAAGCACTGGCAGGGCGACGACTACTGGGTTGCGCGCGCGAGCGAGCACGCGGACGCGACTTACGAGGAGATGCTCGGCACGCTGTACCACGACCACACGGCGAACGAGGCCGAGTACATATCCATGATCGAGTCGCAGAAGCCGCTCGACTCGAGCGTGCGCGCATACGCGAGCAACGTCGTCACCTACAAGTTCCCGTTCCCGCTCAAGAACCGCGACATGGCCATCTGGAGCACAAAGAAGGAGACCGTGCCGGGCTCGCAGTTCGTCATTGTGACACTGCCGCGCAAAGTGGCCACGCAGCACACGAAGGGCTTCTACGTGTCTGTAGAGGCCGTGACGCGGCTGCCCAACAACAAGGTGAAATGGGAGATGGCGACAACGAGCGACGCTGGCGGCTGGCTGCCGAAGTTCGTGCAACGCCCGCAGCTGCCTGCGGCCGTCGCCGAGGACATACCGTCGTATATGAAGTGGCTGCGCAGCCGCACACAGACCCACTAATTAAAACCCGTAGCTAGTGCATGCACCTAGCTAGCGCCTACGCCTCATTTTTTCGCGGCCACCTTGTCGGCCTGGCGTGCCGTCACGCGACTGGCCTTGCGCGCCATGTCCTGCTGGTGCTCGTGCGCCTCGGCCCACTCTTGCGCAGACAGGATCGACGCGTCCAGAATGGGCCAGAAATCAGCGCCGGCACGGCCGAGCGACTGCGAGCAGAACGCGAGCTGCAGCCACAGCGTGGCGCGGTCGGCCGCGTCCGTGATGTGCGGCGCGTGCTCGCGCAGCGTCACGAGCAGCTCGTTCAGGGCGCGCCGCGCAAACCGGCTCAGCACAGTCTCATCGTAGCTCTCGCCTGCGTCGGGGTTGTGCAGAAAGATTGTGTGGAAGCCGTTGATTGTCGCGTAGACGTGCTCGCGGTAGATGTCGATGAACCGTTTCAGAAACGAGAACGGCTGCGTTTTCTTGAGCTGCTCGGGGATGTGCGCCCACTGTGATTGCAGAAACTGCCAGCGCGAGTCCACAAACACGGTCTGCAGCTGCTCGGACTGCACGCGCCGCAGGTACGTGACGGCCTTAATGAGCAGCGGCAGCCGCGACGCCTCGCGCAGCGACCGCAGCAGAATGTCCCGCATGCTCTGCACGCTCTGCTGCACGTCCTCGACGAGCTGCTCTACGAGCCGCAGGTTCGGGTACCGCTTCTGCAGGCGGTCCGTCATGGCGGCGAGGTCCAGCGCCGTGCCGTAGTTCCCGCTCACGACGCAGTCCCGTACGAGGTCTGGGATCGATAGCAAGTCCTGCACGCGGTCGACATGCAGGTACAGCGCCATATGGTCCGCGAGCAGGTGCCGCAGTGCCGTGTACGCACGCTCGCTCGGCCGCGGCGTGGCCAGCGACAGCTCAATCGCCTCCGTCGACGCCTGCGACATTGTGCGCATGAGGTCTCCGATCTGGTCAACGGTTGACTTCGCGTCCACAAAGTCCTTGAGATGCGTGGCCGCCAGCTGCTCGCCCGTGCTCGACACGTCGCTCAGGCTCGCCTCCAGCGTCTGGCGCTCGTGCACAAGCATGCTCTGCGGCATGCTGCTGATCCGCTTCACATACTCGGCATCAATACTGTCTGCCTCGGGTGCCTTCGCGCGCAGAAACTGCACCAGATCCATGCCTTCGAATGCGACAGACGGCGCCTGCTCGTCGCGCCAGATCAGCGCGTCACATGACAGGCATGCATGCGTAGCGGCGGCGTCTCACGCGCGCGTGACGGGTTCACGTTCATTGTGTTGACGTGCATGCATGCAGGAAATGTAAGTATGTGAATCTAAACAAAACAAATCTTGTGGCAAATAAATATTAGCTCGCCTAAACTTCACTCGGCTCACCAAGACGGCAGTCGTGCTCAGCTAAGACTCGAAATTGGTAGCCGCTTAATGACGGAGAACTGCCGCTCGTTGCGTTCAATGCGGTAGTAGGAGCTGCAGTGGTCCGCAGGACTCATCTGGGCGAGGAAGTGCTCGTCGTGCGTGATCACAATGAGCTGGAAATTGCGCTGCGCCCGCCGCGACGCAATAATGTCGCTGAGGCTCTGCGCCAGCGCAACAATGTTCTCGTGGTCCAGGTTCGTCGTCGGCTCGTCGAGCACGATGAGCCCAAGGTTGTTCCCAAAACACTCTGCTAGCGCCATGCGGATCAGAATAGACGCGAGCACCTTCTGGCCCGCCGAGCATCGGCCGCGCATGTCCAGCTCGCTTTCCTGCTTTACCATACACACGCGGTAGTTGTACGACGCGCGCGTCGACGCGGACTCCGCGTCCGACTCGCTGCGGATCAGAATAGTGTCGATGTCTGTGCCCGTGTACGTGCGCTTCCAGAGCTCGTCGAGCAGCGAGTTGATCTCCGCCATCTTCAGTGAGTGGTACCCCATGATGGCCCCGTCCAACGCCCGCACATACTTCACAAGATCCTCAGCAGCTCCTTCGTGACTCTCTAATTGCGCGACGGCCTGCCGGTACTGCTCCTCCGTGCCTTTATACGTCGTGCTAAGCTCGTGCCGTAGCCGGCCCATTTCTTCACTCTTCGCCTTCGCCTCGCCCGTTTTCGTGGCTATGTCTGCGTTCGCACTCGACACAGCGTCTTGTAGTTTCGCAATTTCGCGCTCGTAATCGCCAAGCCTCGCTCGGGACTCGCGATGCTTCTCGGCAACTGTCCGCTCTTTGGCGCGCACATTTAGCAGCTCCGTTTCAATCCTGCGTAGCCTCAAATTGTCGCGCAGCCGCCGCTGGTGGCTGCCGGAGTCCGCCTGCGTCCGCTCGAGATGCACAATGGCTTCTGCTACCTCGGCCATGGCCTCGTCCACAGCTTCCTTCTTTCCTTGTACGGCCGCTCGTTCAGATTCGAGCCGCGCTAGTGGGTCCGGCCCATGCTGCGACTCAAACGCCGCTATATCGTTGTCAAGAGCATCGAACTGGCGCATCACATCTACCACTGAGCTGCGTTCCTCGGCGAGCGCGCGCTCGACGGTGGCGAACTCGTGCTTCACACTCCGCAGGCTTGCTTGGGCATCCGCAACCGCCTTTTCTGCAGCGGGAAGCGCAGCTTGAGCATCGCTCAATTCTTGTCGGGCGCGCGCAGCCAGCTCGCGCACCTCACTTTGCGCTTGCTCAGCCTGCTGCCGCCTTGATGTGGCCAAGTCATACTCGGAGATGCGCAGCTTCAGGTTCGATATGCGCTGCTCAAGGGACTGCAGACGCTGCTGTCGGCGGCGCTCTTGCTCGCGCAGCGACTCGAGCTGCGCGCGGGACTCGCGGAGCAGCGACTCGGCCTTGTCGAGGGCTTCCTGCGCCTGCTGTGGCGTCTCCGTCTCCATACCGCTGATTATGGCCGTTTCTGTCTGAATCTTGGCCTCGATGTCGCGAGTATCGTCGCGGTTTCGGGCATAGGCTGTGACATGGCGAGAAAGCGCCGAGTCCAGCTGCTCGTGTTCATCATGAAGTTTCTTCGCTTCATTGTCTAACTCGACCTTTTGCGCCACCAGAGTTGTCACCGCTGCTTGTTCCTGCGCCACAGCCGCATCCAGCTCCGCTAGTTCGGATTTGAGCTGATGCCAACGCTGCACTTGAGGCGCCTGGGATCGAATGCTTTCGACGTTTTTGCGAGCAGATTCCGCTTCTTGCGCAGCTACTTCGGGTGACATGGGCAACGACTCGATTCTGGCAACAAGCCGCGTAACAAACGCGTCCGCTTCACCCCTCGTTTGGTGGTGGTCACACAGCAAACACACGGGCGCCTTGCTTTTGGCCTTTGTGAGGGCCTCGGCAAAAAACCTGTGCGCAAAGGCCGCCTGCTCCCGGTTTTCCGTCGTCACAATCACGTCTTCTTCCGCCTCGCTCAACGCGGCCTCGAACTTTGCTGGGCTGACTGTCAAACGCTTTTCAAGAGATTCTAGCTCACCACTCCTGGCCTTGAATTTCGCCTGCGCCTGGCTTAGTGCCGCTTCGCGGGCATGCAGGTCCGCTTCTAAAGCAGAGCGCCGTTCGTCAGCCTTGTTCATTGCGTATTCAGAGTCCTTGAGTGCAGTTTCGGCTTCCTGGCTGTGCGCCGCAGGGTTGCTCAAGACGGCGCGGATTTGCTGCAAAGCGGCATCTGCGCGAGCATCCGCTTCTCGCAGTGAGTCCCGCAGGAACACTAGCCGAGATTGCACGCTGCTGGCCTCAATGGCTTCTTGGAGACGGGTTCGAGCGCGCTTGGCCTGGTGCTCCTGTTCGCTGATTTGTGTCTGTCGCACCTGCATCTCGTCGCTGTCGGTGAGCTCGGCCACATTGTGGCGTGCCTCGGCGGCCTGGGATTCGAGGTCGGCAAGTGCCGTCGTCATGTACTTCACGTCTGTCTGTGCATGTTCGCGATCGTGCGCGTCAATCTCGGCCTGCAGCTCTTTGACCTTTGCGTCGGCTTCGCGTGCGGCCGTCTTACGATCCATAGCCGCCTGTTTCAAGTTCAAAACTTTGGCCTCATGTGCGCTGACAGCCTGTGAGAGTTCTTGCTCGCGCTGGCGGTGCGATACCTCGACTTCACTGATGTTCTCGTCTAGTTCGGCCCGCCGTCTCTCGAGCTCGTTGCGAAACTGCTGCGGCGTGCTCTCGCCAGCGAGCCTCGCGCGCTTTTGCAAAGTCACCTCGCGAGCCTCCAGGGCTTGCTCTATGCGGCCCTGCTGATTCGACAAGACGGCCAGGTTTTGGCGCAGGGACTCAGCGTCTGCAGCGAGCTCCTCGCGCCGAGAATGTAGCTCAGCCACCTCGGAGGCCAGCCCCGCCGATCGCGCATCCCAGTCGGCAAGCTCTTTCTCTAAGATCGGTGATGGCTCATCCAAAAGCTCTGTTTCCGAGCTGAGCAGCTCGGCGTCCTGCGCCAGGCGCGTGACCGAGCGCTGTACATCCTTGAGCTCATACTCCAGCTCTTGAAACTGCTGGCCCGACGCGACCACATTGTTCAGTTCAGCATTTTTGCGCTTGCGGTAGTTCTGGATCTGCTCACACTCGGCGTTCAAAGCGCCGACGCGAGCTTCGAGGTGCGCCAGATGCTGGCGCTTCTCTTCAACGCGCTGGCGGTCGGCCTCGAGGTGGTCGACATTCACCTTGTCAACGCGGATGCCGGTCACATATTCCTTGCGGATAGTTTTCAAGGACTCGAGTGCCTTAGAGTACTTTGTGGCCTCGAAGATCTCATCGAACCGCTTCTTGACCACAGAGGGCTCGGACAACGGCCACAACGAGTCCTCTTGGTGGCAGAACACGACGTAGTTCAGAATAGGCGCCGAAACGCCCAAACTAAGGGGAACTAGTGTGTTCATATCATTGACGCGCGAGCTCACGCCGCCGTCGTCCATCTCGGTACCGTACACTTTGAGATGGCCCTCGAGCGTTTTGAAAGTGACTTTGCCCCGAGCAGAAACGCTGAGTTGCATGTTGCGGGTGACGACGACCTTGCGGCCCTGCACATCTGTGTACAGCAGCTTCACCTGGGCGAGAATGCTGTTCTCAGACGCCATGCTTGGATCGTGTACAAACGCGCCACCCCGCGCATTCGGGGGCAAGACCCCTGTCGTCGCATAGCTCAGCGCCTCGATAATGGTTGTTTTTCCGACACCATTCGGCCCGCAAATGAGTGTCAAGGGCGTGTTGAATTCGAGGCTCTGCTGCGAGTGATTGTCGAATGCGCGAACGCCCTGTAGCCCTAGTTTAAGCACAGATGCCATCTGCCGCTAATGATTCTACAAATGCTGCAAGAGCTTCCGCGGCAGTTGCCAAGTTCAGTTCCCGGCGTCTCTTAAAAATACTCGCGCCCGACCTGAATGGTTAGAGACGTGCCGCAATCGAACTAGACAATGCGACCAAGGCAATAGCACGAGCTGGAAAGCCTATATATTCGACGTCTGCTCTGACGCGCGGGCTTGGCTCTGCTCTGCAGAAGAGTGTAGGAGCGGTTACGCGCGGTAAACCACCACCCATCGCGCTGGACCTAGCCCTGGCCCTGGCGCTGTCGATGGTGAACTTGATGTTTCGCTGCGAGACATTTAAAGACGATGAAACCGAGGTATATCTAGCAACATAATGCTATAGCATACCGATGTAGTGACTCAAGCAATGGTAATAGTACTGGTAATAGTACTGAATTGATTGTTTTCGCATGACCGGTGTATCGCCACTAACTAACGACCATGTGGGCCGCACAAACACCCAGACGAATTCAGGTTAATACTGGCGAGCCACTTTATGTGCCCGCAGCTTTTGCAATCTTTAGACAGATAATTGGCCACTTACTTGACCTTCGACTTATGTATTGACCTTTACTTAACTCAGAGACAAATGCGTAGGTCCGTAAATAAACATCAAGAGAAACCTTAATACACTCGAAAGTACAGCGGTTTCGAAAAAAAAGAACTGCAGCACCTTCTGTTCTCGTATGGTCTCCCACTACAATACTTGGTAAGGCCCTCAGGTGTTTAAATAGGACTGATCGGACGGGAAGTCTTGTATTCACCTGGGTTTGGCCGCAGCTACTAGTGGTCAGGGTGATACTGTCTATGTAGTGCAAGATCTTTGTAAAGCTAGCGGACTGAAGACCCATTATAAGCGGCAAAAGGCACTGTAATTTATACATCACTTGAAACTAAAGTGCCCAGGTAAGGTTCTGTATGGCAGTGTCTGGTAGGGCGTCTCACGTTCAGGCAATTGCGCCGTTGTCAACCGCCAGTGTCGTGCCCGTAATGTTCTCGGACTTCACCAAAAACAGCACGGCCTCGGCAACTGCTTCGGGCTGAATCCAGCCCTTGATGGGAAAGTCAGGAATTGAGTTCAAATCGAGGTCTTTTGTCATCTCGGTCTGCGTTGCGCCGGGGTTGACACAGTTCATCTGTACGCCCCTCGGACCGAACTCACGAGCTCCAGCGCGCATGAAACCATCGAGGCCAGCCTTCGTGGCGCTGTAGATTGGATTCCGGGAGCCCCGCAATGCTCCAATAGAAGAGTTAAACACGACCTGAAGTGGAACTCCCGACCGTGTTTCTGGCATCTCCCTCAAAACGGCCTTTGTCAGTGCAATGGGCGACAACAGATTCACTGTAGTGGCCTGCACCAGCTCTTCATCAGTGTAAGCAACCGTAGGTGAGTGCTGCCTCACACCGGCGTTGCAAAACAGGACATCATAGCTGCGTGCCGGCAGAGGCGCCCCTTTGAACGACGAGGCCGCGCTAAGATCGCTTAGATCGAGCTGCCAAACGTAATGCTGCTGGCCTTCCTTCACAGTGGGAAGCCTTGTCTTGACCATATTCAACTCTTCAAGTCCTCGAGACGCGAGTGTAACGTCGTAGCCCTCCTCGGCAAGCTTCATCGCTGCAGCCTCGCCGATGCCGCGGCTAGCGCCAGTGACAAGAGCGTTCAATGGGGTCGACATCGTGCTGCAACCAGATCCACGCGTTGCGATTGTTTCGGGCCACTAATCATGGCTGCATAGAAATGATGGCGTGTTTGTTTATTGCTCATGGTGGCGTAGGCTGACAAAACGTCCTTATGCAGCCTGGCGACTAACTGCCTGGGAGGAGCCGCGCGTAGGAAGAGTGTGACATGCGGTAATAGTATGTTATACAAACGTAGGTTATACAACAAGCGAGAGAACCACATAATAGTGCGTTGCAAATACTGTCACGCACGGATCAAGAGGAGCGCCTAGTATTCTCAATGTTCATAAACTCGCATCGCAGAGAGGCGTACCTTTAAGGGAGAGGATCAATACAATAAGACTGATTGTGGCAGCTTACGGCCGAGACCCGTTATGTTCATTTATTTGTGTTCTAAGATGAGCTCGTATTCTCAGACAGCGATACCGTTGTCGACCATGGGCGTTGTACCAGTGATGTTCTTGGACTTCACCAAAAAAAAAACCACGGCACGCACAATTGCATCTGACTGGATCCAGCCCTTAATAGGTAAATCAGGAATCAAGTTGAGATCAATTCCTCGCGCCATCTCGGTCTGAGTTGCCCCGGGATTAACGGAATTCACATGGACACCTTTAGGACAAAGTTCGCGAGCCACCGAGCGCATAAAACTGTCAAGGCCGGCTTTCGATGCCGAGGAGTCGGTCTCTAATTAAGTGGTCTACTTGTTTAACAACAAAACTGTCTAGCGAGAGGCCCCACGACGACTGTACAGAATGCTCTGGCAGGTTGAGGTTAAAGCAGATACGCCTTCGATGCGTCAATCAACCACAGCTGGCAGGGTTGTCAGGAACGTTGACGTTGGCGGGGAAAGCTAACTGAAACCCTTTATAAACAGCTTTGCGAACGGCGCGGTTCCGGAATCGCCACGCAGCCCGCTCTTTTTCAATTCAATAAGGTTCCAGTAGTGAAAGACGCGCAGGTTATGGAAGTCTTGACACTGGTTTATTGCTTATATGCAGACATTGGCTATTGTATAGCGAGGCCTCTAATATTCAGGGCGAAGCGCGTCAGTTGAATGATCGCTTCTCGGCCGCTTGCATGGATGCATTCGGTAACGCGGGTAGGCGCAGAGTAGCGGTCATGACAGTCTCAGTGGCAAGGTTTTCATTGAATTGGCGTGAAACCCCAATGGGCAGCGCGGCTGCCGGCAAGCGACGAGTGGGCGGTTCTTTTTCCGCTCCTAAAAACAACTTGTTGACGATCTTGGGATTGAAACTAGTGGTGCCTCGACACGAATGAGTGCCACTAAAGACACGCACAATATGCCTTCGCGCAATGCGACTTCTAATGTCCAGAGCAGCTTAAAACTGAGCAACGGAACCGGCTATTAGAGTAATAGAGTGCGCACAACATGTATGGCAAGGGTTTGGAGCCGCTGTCGAAACATCCTAGTTTCCCTAGGCATGTGCTTTCCAAGTGCGCTGCAATCAGCGCGCTATCTCAACACACGTGCTTTTACCTTCAGTTCCAAGTAAATTTGTAGCAGTTGTCTAGTATAAGAAACAAAAAACATAGCGTAGGTATTGATCAAACTTAAGCAATCAAGCCATTGTCGACCACAATGTTTGTGCCGGTGATATTCTTGGACTTTGCCAGAAACAGAACCGCATCAGCAATTGCCTCGGGCTCGATCCACCCCTTGATAGGCAAATCAGGAAGGGCTTCAATGCCGGCGGTCATTTCAGTCTTCGTGTATCCGGGGTTGATGGAGTTCACATGGATGCCCTTCGGGCCCACCTCACGGGCGACGGAGCGCATAAAACCATCAAGACCGGCCTTAGATGCACTGTACACGGCGACCTGCGCGGCGCCATGCAAGCCGGCCACCGACGAAATGTAGATGATCTGCAGTGGCTTGTCCGCAGGCCTTTCGGAGACGTCCTTCAAGAGGGCCTTCGTGAGGGCAATGGGCGACGACAAGTTCACGGCGAGCAAGTTCTGCCACTCCTTATCATCGTGGTCGGCTGTGGGCGAAAACGCAGCGACGCCCGCGTTCGAAACAAAGACGTCGTAGCTGCGAGCAGGCAAAGGAGCACCCTTGAACGACGAAGCAGCTTCTACATCAGCCAGATCGAGTTCCCAAATGTAGTGCTTCTGCCCGTCCTGTACAATTGGGAGTTTCGCCTTTACTTCATTCAGTTTATCAACACTGCGAGAGGCCAGCGTAACACTGTAGCCCTCCTGAGCCAGCTTAATGGCGGAGGCAGCGCCAATGCCGCGGCTGCCTCCAGTGACAAGCGCATTTGAAGTAGTCGTCATTCTGCTAAGCTAGTAGGAATATAGCGGAACATTAACGGGGCTGAAGGCTTTTTATATAGGCCGCTGGGATGGGCGCCTAGTAGGTCGTCGCCAAGGTGACGCGCGAGTCAGTCAGCATGCATAATAGCAACGCGGGCTTACCCTACCCATGCAGTGCCGTAACGGCCCGGTCAAATCCCCGAGGCACTCCCGCTGCGGCACACATCTTCTAGACCGATGTTATAGCTGAAAGCGAGTTTTTGGGCGCGAAATCTAGGGCGCGAAATCTAGGGCGGCTCAAGTGGTTACAAGGCAAACACCGGGCAGGTACGCGGCGGTATGTTCACTGAAGCCTGAATCAGCCCGCTGGCCCTACAGCCTAGGGTCATGCACCTCCTGCAGAATCGAAGGCTTGGATGGACACATCGACGCGGGGTCGAGTTCAGCGTACGCACTTGCAACGAAGGTAAAGCCATCGGTAGGGATTAGGGATTTTAACATGTTTTTGTCGAATTACGCCGTACGTCAGGGCATGACTAGAGACCGGGAGTTGCGGCGACAACACGTAGACAGCTGAGCGACTAACTAATTGGAAATGCAGACTACCGCCAACGCAACACGTTCCCAGCGAGCTGATCGACTTGCATAGTCGATGGGCTGCGGCTAGAAAAGCGGCGTTCCTATGCCACGTCGTGACATGACGTTGCCTCGACCCTCCCGCCCTGCCTCGGACATTTGATGTAAGGTTTATGCACTGAGACGTAGTCTTAAGGTGCTTACCGCGGTCAACGTGGGTATAGCCCAAATTGCGTTATAGACCTGTGGAGTTCAGCCGCTACACGGGGCGTATAATGAGCCAGCCCACCGCGGTTGGCGAAAACGGTTCGGGTTTGGACCTCTATTTAGAATCACTTGTTTAGCTCGAAAAACACAAATATTGATGCGAACATTTACGCGGAGTAGACACTTTGCCGTCGGAAATTTGCGTAAAAGTATATTCCATGAAGGCGCTTAAAATCAAAAGGTGTTCATCGGACTACGTCGAGAAACCATTGTCCACTACAATATTCGCGCCGGTAATGTTTTTCGACCTCGCAAGGAACACTACAGCATCAGCAATTGCCTCAGGCTGGATCCAGCCCTTAATGGGCATGTCCTTTGGGTTTTCGACTCCTTCCGTCATGTCTGTCTTAGTCCAGCCAGGGTTCACCACATTCACATGGACGCCTTGAGGACCTAGTTCGCGAGCAAGTGAGCGTGCGAATCCATCAGTACCAGCCTTCGAAGCACTGTAGACGGCCGTTTGTGCAACACCACGTAGGGCTGCAACCGACGAGATGAAGACGATCTGCAACGGATTCTCGCTCGACCTCCCAGAAACGGCCTGCAAAAGAGCCTTCGTCAGGGCAATCGGGGACACTAAGTTAATGGTCATAATGTTCAGCCACTCACTATTAGTATGTTCTGCCGTGGGCGAGAACTGGGCAATTCCGGCGTTCGAAACAAACAAATCGTAGCTGCTGGCCGGCAGAGGAGCCGCCTTGAAAGACGATGCAGCCTCTACATCGGCAAGATCGAGCTGCCAAACGTAGTGTTTCTGTCCACCCTTCCCGATTGGCAGCTTGTCCTTGACCTCGTTAAGTTTCTCAAGGTCGCGGGACGCCAGCGTGACGCTGTACCCTTCTTGAGCCAGCTTGATGGCGGCGGAAGCGCCAATGCCGCGGCTGCCTCCCGTGACAAGGGCATTAGGTGTAGATGTCATGCTACTAAACTAATAGACGATATGAGTGCGCCTTAACGAGATTTAAATAGCCATTTCGAAGGGCGTTCAGACTGTACGGGGTGAGCACTTTGCAATGAGGCAACTCAGTCAGCATGCATCGCGCGGCCTGCAGGCTTACAAAACCCTCACGAGGCCATTACGTCTCGGTCTTTACTCCAAGCCGCTTCCAGCGGTGGAAATGGCTTGATAGACAAGTTAGCCCTCCTCAAGATGCTCGCTGACCACTTGAATAGCACTACTGGTATTACTTGCAAAGTCTGTACTGCGTGCCTTCGGGTCAACCGTTGTTAATCTCTGCGAAGTTGTTAGGGTCATGCAGTCCTTGCAGACCAACCCTCCCTCGTACAGATTTGGTACGCTTCAGGGCTGTAACACTCGGCACGCGATTCTTGTCGGAGACTCTCGCTGGAAAAGCATTTAATCAACGCTCAAGTTCTCTATTGAAACACTATATGCCTCGTGGGATGTATAGCTAAGTTCAGAACTACAAATCGAGCCCCGGACCGCGATCTACAGCTGAGCACATTCGCGGTAAATTGTTTGTGATGTAAAGACTGAAGAAGGTTAGTGCGGCACTGCCCAGGAGAGCAGGCTTGGCGTATCCGGATGAGCTGAACCTGCATATGGGGACACCGACCGTGCGTAGAATGGGGAGAATTGTTACTCCCTCGTTCTTTGGCGGCATGTGATGACTAGAGTTTCTATTTCAATTGACGCCTACGCTACGCAGACCCGCAAAAACACGCATCCGTTGGGGGAAGCTTATGCCTCGATAAGCATGTGTCACGCACACTCTCACGAAAAACAGTAAGGGTTTGGAGCCGCCCCTCAGCGTTGTGTTATTCGGGCACGAATTGGTAAAAGCTCGCGACGGCGCCAGTTCACTTCTCGTGGATACTGCTGAAGATAACCTGTAAATCAATCACGGCCTTTGGCAGCATTCAGACATTAAGCTCATTTGCTATCAGGGGCTCCACGGGAAAACTCCATATGACGCGATCCTAGACGCGACGAAGTCACTACCAGTTACTCCGGCAACGCTAACAAGTGAACAATTCTCTCAGCGCACGTAAAAAAAGCGCTATTTGCTCCATTTCGAGGATCCGCAGCTCGGCTATAAGCACAAGCTCTGGATCCTGATTAGAACTGCATCGCCTGATTTACTTCAGCCCTTTCCTCAGAAGCTTACGTGCTCTAATCACACATTCGTACAGAGTTATCACCAGAATTTGGTGGTGCCATGTATTGTATGCTCTAATTAATTTTTGGAGTTTCAATACACTAGGCCATGGTCCATAAAAAACAGTTTCCTTGCCGATAAGTGTAATAACAACATTGCGTAAAACCGTTCTATCTACTCAAGCGAGCAAGCCATTGTCCACCACGATATTAGTGCCTGTGATGTTCTTCGACTTTGCCAGGAACACAACCGCATCAGCAATCGCCTCAGGCTGGATCCAGCCCTTGATAGGAGTATCATTGGGGTCGTCAATACCATCCGTCATGTCAGTCTTCGTCCAACCAGGATGAATAACGTTCACATGAATGCCCTTCGGACCCACCTCGCGAGCAAGAGAGCGCACGAAACCGTCAAGCCCCGCCTTCGAAGCACTGTAGACTGCAGTCTGAGGGACTCCGTGCAGGGCTGCAGCGGACGAGAGGAAGATAATATGGAACGGCTTCTCGTTCGACCTCTCGGAGACGCCCTTCAGTAGGGCCTTCGTGAGCGCAATGGGGGAGGAGAGGTTCACGGTGAGAATGTTCAGGAAGTCCTTATCGGTTTGGTCCGCCGTTGGCGTGAACTGCGCAATGCCAGCGTTCGAAACGAAGAGATCGTAGTCGCTAGCCGGTAAAGGCGCGCCCTTAAAGGACGATGCAGCCTCAACGCTCGCAAGATCGAGCTCCCAGATGTGGTGCTTCTGGCCGTCCTTGACCACAGGCAGCTTCTCCTTCACTTCGTTCAGCTTCGCGACATTACGCGCAGCCAGCGTCACACTGTATCCATCCTCGGCGAGCTTAATGGCAGTAGCAGCGCCAATGCCGCGGCTAGCGCCAGTTACGAGAGCATTCAACGGAGTCGACATCTTTGTAGCTTTGGTGTAGGTTAGTGCACAGTCTCGAGTTAAGTCAAATGCGCCCTTTTATATTCCCACAGCACACACGCAACGCACACGCAACGCACATGCACACTTACGTGACATCTGTAAGCACACTTCGTAGCGTGCATGCAGATGCGGCCTGACAAATCCCGACGCGCAATGCTTGCGGGGGGTATTTTCAGGCATGTAGCGCGCTTCTCTAGTGTTCTTTTTTGGTTCAAGATGAGAGCACAGATGAGACCTTCGTAGGTACGAAACTATGACTTTCAAGCCATTGCTCTGCTCAAAGGCGCAATGTTTATTGTCCGCGTGGCGGCGCCGCCATCATGCAAGCTTACAAGATAACCCTAGAACGCGAGACGATCCTTGAGCGGTTGCGTCGAAGTTTGACGTCATGTTGCGGCAGGAATGGCATAGCGCCGCGACATTTCGACGGCCACATTAGAGACTTATTTTACTTCTGTGGTTTTCAGTCTCGACCTTCAAGATCATTGTGGTTAGCAGCTGGGAAGGAGAGTATATGCTTTGCAATTGCAATTGCGATTGTCGAGGCCTACGTAACAGGTATCGTAGATATGTGGTTACAGCGGCAAGGCCTTTGCAGGGGTAGCGCCAGTTGGAAAGCGTTAATGCACAAGCAGGCCCTTGATGGCAGCGATCGCTCGCTGGAGATTTGACTAGAGCGGTGCAAAGCGCGAGCTTACTCACATGGCTACTCTCCGCAACTAGACATCTCCAGAACTCCTCGACTGCGACGGCGACAAGCAGTTACCATAAGCCACTAAACCAAACGCTTCTCGTAATCGACGCAGTCATACATCGAGGCACGCCGCGACGCACGCGTACCGGAGTTGGGGCGTGAACGGAACCATGGAACGGAACCATTGAACTTAGCCGTTGAACGGAACCATTGTATCACAATGAGGCCGACCCTGAGGGAATGGCGCCGAACTCAAAATTGAGCCAAGCACGAGCGGCAACTCTACTATGCAGGGGAGTATAAGCTTCCTGCTGCTGTAGACAGTGGAGCAACGCTGGCGGGCCACTGCGGTCCTCATTGCGCGCACGTGGTGCGGAAGCAAAAAAGCCCTGCGTCCACGGCCGAGCTCGAGGACTCGAGGCCGCGCCTAGAACAGCCTTGAGGGCCAGTGTTCTGCGCAGCGCGCGGGCCACACGTCGCGCGATGCAGCTCCAATATGAGGCATACAGGCCAGGTCGGCGCGACGCGCCAGCCGGAGAGTGTGGCGACTCGCCTCACGCAGCACCAGGGCAAGGGTATGTTCTATAGCCGGGCAGGTTCAAAACGAAACTTTCCAGCTGCCAGTTTTGCGGTCACGAACTTGAGCCATGAGCGCGTCGGACAGCGTGCAGCTTCCCGAACCAGACGCTGGCAAGGACGCGAGCAGGAGTCGTGCTGTGCGGTGGGCGCTGGCGCTGCTGCTGTTTACAGGCGCGGCCGTGGCGTTTGTGCAGCTGACGATGCTCGCGCGCGTGCCCGAGCTGCAGCCGCTGAGCCGCGTTGCATCGCTGCCGCACGCCGACAAGCTGGACCCGCACCACATTGACAGCCGGCTGTTGCTGGTGGGCGACGTGCACGGTATGTACAAGGAGCTGAAGCAGCTTCTGCACAAGGTCGACTTCGACGCGAAGCAGGACACGCTTGTGTTTCTGGGCGACATGATCACGAAGGGCCCCGACAGCCTGAAGGTTGTGGACCTGGCCATTGACACGGGTGCGTACTGCGTGCGCGGGAACCACGAGGACGAGATCATGAGCATCTACGCCGACTGGCACCACCTAAAGGACCCACGCACGTTCCCGCCGTTTGCGAGCGAGTCTACGATGATTGCCGGGAGCAAGCCGACGGCGACGCTCGATGCGACAACGCCAGCGCCGGCGCCAACGGGTGGGCTTGCCGTGAAGGACTACGAGCGCGATATCAAGCTGGTGAAGCAGCTGAAGAAGCGGCACATCCGCTACCTCGAGCGGTGCCCGGCCATTCTCGAGCTCGGCCAAGTGTCGAAGCGCGGCATTGAGGCCGTCGCCGTACACGGCGGGCTCATGTGGAACATCGAGACGCTCGAGGACCAGGATGTGGGCGCGACGCTGCGCATCCGGGCCATCAAGCCGCCGAACTATACGGAGCCGAGCGAGGATCCTGAGGATGGCGAGCCGTGGTTCGGGCGCTGGAACGACGCGCAGCGCGCGCGGCCGAAGTCCGAGCGCTACGAGGTGTTTTATGGCCACGACGCGTCGAAGGGCCTGCAGCTGCGCCGCTACTCGAAGGGCCTCGACACGCGCTGCCAGCGCGAGGGCAAGCTCAGCGCCTATGTCGTGAGCGTGAAGCACGACGGGCGGTACAAGGAGGACCTTGTGCAGATCAAGTGCTAGACGGCAACGATTAAAGCAAATTAGAGTGATGATGATTTATGCCATTCAAAAGATACGAAATACAAAACCTGTTCGGCGCGCCGGCGCGCCGCGCTCTGCGACGCCTGATTATTGCTCGTCCGATTGTAGTTGAAGTTGAAGTATGCACTCGTGTAAGTCGGGATTAGGCACAAACCGCAGGTGCGTGAGCGCCGGCACAAACACACATAATGGCGCCTTCATTCGTACGTGTGTACACGCGAGTCTATGTAGTGCGATAAATAGTTCGCGGCGGCTGCATCTATAAGCCGCCCTGAACAATGCTGTTTTCAAATGTCCTTTGACATGTACGGGCCGTCGAGATAGTACCCGAGCTTCGCGTAGTAGTTGCGCACGCCGACGCCGGAGATGACGGCGATCTTGCGCGAGTGGTGCTCGTCGCGCGCAATGCGCTCGGCCTCCTCCATGAGCAGCGTGCCGAAGCCCTGGTGCTGGAACTTGCGCGGGTCGCGCGAGTGCAGCGGCACGGCCGAGCCGTACACGTGCAGCTCGCGCACAAGCGACGACGGCTGGCCCACGAGCTCGGGCCGGTACGTCGTCTTTTTCGCGCACTTGCGCAGGCGCAGCAGCCCAATGAGAATGTCCTGGCGCGGGTCCTCGTAGGCGAGGAACGTCTCCCAGCCGCCGTTCGCGAAGTAGTCGCGGCGTACGAGCTCGACTTGGTCCGGGTGCACACGGTGGTGGACCTCCTGGATGCCGACCTCGCGCGTGCGGATGTCGCGGCACTTCGTGCCGAAGTCGCGCATGCGCGCAAGCGCCAGCTCGCGCAGGTTCCCGTTGTCGACTCCAGAGCTCACGAGCGGCATCGGGATGTCGCGCTGCACGCGGTAGATGCGCGTCCACGGCGGCACCAGCGCAAGGATGCGCGCCACGAGATCCACGAGGTCGCCTGGCGCGTAGCTCTTGTACAGTCCCTTCTTCCACAGCTCGTACAGGCCCGTGCCGCGAATGACGAGCGTCGGGTAGATCTTGAGCCCGTCCGTGCGGAAGGCCGGGTTCTCAAAGTACTCGACAAACTGCCACAGGTCGCGCTCCATGCCCATGTTCGGCAGATCCGGCATCATGTGGCTCACGACCTTGTACCCGGCGTCCTTCGACAGCGCAAACGTGTGGCTCACGGCGCGCACTGTGTGCCCGCGGTTCGTGTCGCGCGCAACATCCTCGTACACGCTCTGCACGCCGATCTCGAGCCGCGTGCAGCCGTAGCGCAACATGTCGCTAAGATGCGTCTCCGTGCAGTAGTCAGGGCGCGTCTCAATCGTGATGCCGACACACTTCGTCGCGCTCTCCTGGCCGAGCGCAACGGCCTCGTCGAGCTGCGGCGTCGTCGCACCGCTCAGCGCGTTGTGCAGGGCCCCGACAAACTCCTCGCGGTACTCGGGCGCGAGCGACATGAACGTGCCGCCCATAATGATGTATTCGACCTTGTCGACGGCGTGCCCGAGCTGCCGCAGCTGGTCGACGCGGCCCCGAGCCTGCTCGTAGGGGTCGTAGCGGGCACGAATCGCCCGCATGCTCGTCGGCTCGTAGCCCGTATAGCTCTGCGTTGAGTAGTCGAAGTCCGAGTCCGGCCCGCCGGGACAGTACACGCAGATGTTGCCCGTGTACGCAATGTGCGGGCAGCGGTGCGGCTTGCACATCACGGCCACTACGGCAATGCCGCTCGCCGTCCGCACGGGCTTCGCCCGCAGCTTCGGCAGCAGGCGCTGCCGGTACTTGTCCGGAATGGCGCCAATGATGTCTGTGAGCCGCGGCTGCTGCGCCAGCTTGTAGCGCCGGGCCACGCGCGTCACCAATTGGTTCAGGTTGATGTCGGCATCGCGGCGCTGCTCCACGGCGGCTACAAGCTCCACGCTGATGTCGCTACAGCACCGCGAGAACCGCTCCTTCTGCGACACGCGCTGCATTCACTTACTTAATTTTTTTCGACCGCACCACCTAGTTAAGGGCAGGGGCCAATCGCAGGCACCGTAAATGCGAGCCGCGCGCGCGCCGGCCTACACACGCCGAACGGACCGTAAACGCGCCACCATAGAGTGTCGAACAATTGTGGTGCAACTCATTACTGGGAGCTGGCGCTGGCGCGTACGCGCGCGCATGGCGCTGGACTGGGCGGGCCCGTGCGCACAACGGCTCCATTTTGCTACATAAAAGTACCCGCCACGGCAATTGCAGGTCGCAATTCATGCCAATAACCCCAGCGATCTTGCGCGCTGAGCGCACTGCACGCAATGCCCCGCGTGCACCGCGAACCGACCTTGCCTGCGGAATTGCTCTGCAAGGCGCTGTGGAGACGCCGCCACATACGCCTAGGGCTGTCGCGCGGTACGGGCGCATTGCGAAGCGTGTCCGCCGTGTTGTCTCCACAGTATCTCGCTAGGGATGGGCTCGAAGGCGAAAAGCAAGGCCCGGAACAAGGCGAAGCGCACGGGTGTACCCAGCGCAACTGCAGCGGCTGCGTCCTCGGCTGCGGCAGCCGCAGCGTCGCACGTGGCGAAAGACATTCAGGACGACGCAAACATGGGCGTTCCTACGTCGCCCACTGCGGACGCCTTAGAGAACCAGGTCAGAGCTGGCAAGCTGACCGAAACTTCGGAACACGACTCGGCCAGCTCTCTGGCACAACCAGATGGCCCTGAGCACACAGGCGACACTGTGGCAGCGTCCGAATCGGGCAAACCTGGCGCCGCCAATGGGCCAACGAACGAGCCCTCGGCATCTAGTACCTCGGCGGAAACCAGCAGCTCGAACGGAAAGCACAGCGAGGCGTCATTACCAGGCCCTGAACCAACGCCTTCGGCTACCGATGCAAACACGGAGCAGACTGGACCCACTGCAATCACGGTGCCGCCGGCCTCGTACGGAAATGTCTCTGCCGCCATATCGCCTAAAAGTACGGTTCCGAGCAGCGCCGCCCCTGAACTGGCCGAACCCGAACCGGCTGCACGGCCTTCAGCGGCGGAGCACAGGGGGTCGGAAAACGCGTCCCCAAGCCGCACTGACCCAAGGGCTGGCGCGCTAAAGATCGACGACCAGCAGAGCGACGTGCTCAGTGCTATCCACCACGAAACCAAGGTGCTTGACGAACGTCAGAGCGGCGCGCAGGGGTCCTCGGCCCCTAAGGAAGGGCACAAGGAGGAGTCCAAGGAGGAGTCCAAGGAGGATCTCAAGGAAGAGTCCAAGGAGGAGTCCAAGGAAGAGTCCAAGGAGGAGTCCAAGGAGGATACCAAGGAGGAGTCCAAGGAGGAGTCCAAGGAGGAGTCCAAGGAGGAGTCCAAGGAGGAGTCCAAGGAGGAGTCCAAGGAAGATACCAAGGAAGAGTCCAAGGAGGATCTCAAGGAGGATCTCAAGGAGGAGTCCAAGGAGAAGACCAGGGAGGATCTCAAAGAGGAATCCAAGGAGGAACCCAAGGAGGAACCCAAGGAGGAGTCCAAGGACGAACCCGAGGAGGAACCCAAGGAGGAACCTAAGGAGGAACCCAAGGAGGAGTCCAAGGAGGAGTCCAAGGAGGATCCCAAGGAAGCGCCAGAGAAGACACCCTTGAATGAGCTTAAGGAGAAACTCACGACTGAGCTGAATGGTGAGCCCAATGTGGTCCTCGACGAGGACCCTGAGGCCACGCAACCGAAGTCTGACGAGAACCTGAACCAGAATGTTTCAAATGCTTTCCATGTTGATGTGCCCGAATACACTACTGAGCCGCAGGACGATTTTTACAAAAGCATCACCGCTGCTGTTGAGTCAAGCAAGCTTTCGACAGAGTCACTCGAAAAGGCCAAAATCGTTGCTCAGGAGAACCCAGACCCGCTCGCCAAGCAGCAAATCGCAGCTGCAGCTCCGACTGACAAGAAAACTGAACAGTCCGCTGCTGTAGCCGCGCCTAAGCCGGACTTAGCGCTTGCAGAGACCGTCGCGGCTCCCTCGTCGTCTCTAACAGAGGCTCGCCAGCTCTCTGACCTGAAATCTCCAGTTTCGCATCCTGAAACTCAGAACATTGCTTCCAGAGATCAGCAAGCTAAGAGTCCTCTTGCTCCGGATCAGAGCGAGGTGCAGAGCGCTACGCTGGCTGGGCAGGTTGCCCAAACAATGGACGACCGCCCGATCTCCCCAAACAGAACTCACCGCAAGAGCACGACGAGCTTGCCAGTGAGCTGACTACAGCCCGTGAACCAAGCTCGGGGACTGCTTTCGACGAGCCGCAAGATACAGATTTCTGGAACTCGGGCGCTTCCGAGGTAGCGCCTGAAGAGGACGAGTTTTACAGAAGTATTTCTGCTGCTGGTAGGGAAGCTCAGCGCAGCTCGATAGGTCTAAGGCACGAACAGGAGGCAACAGACGAAAAGGAGCTTGACGCCGAGCTTGAACGCGCAGCGGAACAGGAAGATGCCTTTGACAGAATCATCTCCGAGCGCCGTGCCAGAGAGGCCGAGATCAAAGAAGAGAGGGACGCTTGGCGAAATTATACAGAGGCGCTGGCCGAAAGCGTTGCCGACGCTGAGGAAGATGATCTAGAGGCTACTGAGGCCGAGGCAGTCGCGCGCAGGGAGGCAGCATTGGCCGAAAAGCTACGCCAAGAGGTTGACTCCGAACTGCTTCAGAGAGACGCCGATGTACAGCATGTGCAACCGGAAGAATCGGATGCTACCGGTGAAAACGGCGACTTTTACGCGGCGTTGGGAGCGGGCTCAGACGAGACCCGGCGGTCTGACTCGAACGTGGGGCCAGACGAGCTACTGGTGGTCTCGGAACAGGCAGTCGTGGAGGATGACTCCACAAGCACCGTGTCGGGACACCACCAGAACCTCTCAATTGAGGGAGACGCCTTCTACCGAAGCCTTAGTGGCAGCGCGCTTCCGCGATCGCCTAGTGGAAGGCTCCAAACGGAAGACTTCGGCGAAGACCGCGTGAACAGGGACTTTGATGGTATCATTGGTAAAACTGAAAGCATGCGGGGCGGCTCGAGCTCAGTAACTTCTAGCCCAGCACCCCCAGACGACTTCTTCGCCAGCATACAAGAATCCGAGCCCGGACCCGGTCTGCCACGGAAAATTGTACCCGCGGTAACTCTAGACCTGGACCTTGATGACGATTTCTTGGATGACGAAGACGACGTCAACCGAGAAGAGGACACTCCGAAAGCATCAGCTGCTCAGGAGACTCTGGAAGTCGGAAAACGCCATAAACCCGCTGTGAGTCTGTCGTTTTTGGAAAGCGATGACGATCTGCTTCCTGAAGACGAGGAGAGTCAGTCGAAAGATGACCAGGCGTCTGAGGCGTTTCCTGCCGACTTGCAACCTAGCGTCGAAGCCAGCAGCGAGCCACCAACGCCCGCGCCCGCGCCCGCGCCCGCTCAGCCAGCGTCCGACTCAGACGCCACGCCGGCAGCAGAACCTCAGCAGCTGAGGCCTAGGCCGAGCATGACGCAGTTCCACACCGACAAGCAGGGATTTGACTTGCCGCTTGAGATCCTGCCTCAACCAACGAAACGTCATGCGCCGCAGCGCGTGGGTAGTCGCGCGGGGACTCCGCAGGGTCCCGTGCAATCGCCTGGCGGCGCGGCTCGACCGCATCCGGCCCAGGCGCCGCCTCAGCGGGGTCCGGTTAGCATGCCTACATCGCCTCCGCGCGCGATGCCGCCTCCGCGGGCAGTACCGTCGCGTGCTCCTTCTCGACCCCAGTCTAGCGCGGGCGCCTCGAAGTACAAACCCGCGGGTCCAGCTGCACCTTCAGCAGGCGCAGCGCCTCCGCCGCAGAACTCGAACCCGTCGCTAGCGGCCATGCCTCATCATGACATGTTTGTGAACGAGAGCGCTGCCCCGCAGCGACCGAACTGGGGGTCTGCGCCCCCACCGGGCCCCTCAAGTGGCCCGTATGCTGCAGCAGCGGCTCCAAGTGCGCCACCTCCTGTAGCAGCAGGAACGCGGCCAGTCGCACCTCGTCCCGCTGGAAACCCAGATCCCTACGGTTTCCCTGGATTAGCCCCTCCTGCGGCCCGCCGCGCCACTTCCCGCACATCAAATCCTGGATCGCGCAGGGCGAGCAGCGGTGTTGCCCCGCCTGGCTCTTCAGGCTATAAACCGGCAGCTGCTCCCGCCGTAGTGGCTACGCCACCACCGGCAGCAGCACCGCCCATGCACGCAGCGCCTCCGCGCAGTTCGGCTCCGCCTGGTCCGCCACCACCGGCAGCCGGCTTCCCCCACGAGAACATTTCGCCGCGCACTGTGTTACGGCCTGCAACTGCAGGTGCGGCTGGTGCGGCTGGTGTGGCTGGCGCGACAGGTGCACCAGGGGGTCGTCAAGCTGGCTCTTTGAGCGCCCCACATGTGCCGCCTGCAACTGCGCCACCGGTAGGGGGTGTGCCAGACGTTGGTGCTGTACCGCAGCAGTACGAGCAGTTTGGTGCGCCACTGAGACCCCCTTCTGTGCCGCAGCGAGTTGACTCGCGCAATCGCTACACACCGTCGCCTTTGAACGCGCCGGCAGTGGCCGTGGGCCCACCACGGGGAGACTTTCCCGAAGAAGAGCTTTTGAAGCGTCAGCGAGCACTTTTTGTTTGGAGCCCTCGCGCTTGGGTGCAAGTTGTGCCCCAGAACAAGTTTGGAACAAGTGGCGCGAGCGTGTGTACTGGAGATTTCAAATCTTTGGGCTTACTTCCGCCGGCGGGTATGTCAAAATTCCCGCTGCCAGTGGTAAATTCGAAGGGCGCCATCAAGACTAAACGAAAGGAGCTTGAGAAGTGGATTGATAGTGTGGCCGTGGAGGATGGCCCAGGCTCCTTGCTCTACTCAATTTTGAAGCAGCTCCTCGGTTCGGATGAGGTCCGAGATGCGGGCGTACGGGAGGCACTGAAGGCTCACTCCACAACGCAGTCTTCCATTCCTGCAATCGTGGAGTCGGCATCTATATCGTCTCCGGAGATTCTGAGCATGCTGCGCGACGGGAACCGTGAGGGTGCGATGCAGGCTGCTTTGGATGCTCGAAGTTATGCCCATGCACTCATCGTTGCCCATGCACTAGGAGGGGATCATTGGCAGACTGCACTCAATGAGTTCGTCGCAGAGGAGGTGCGTAGGCAGGACCCGCAGCTGGCGTTTGTGTACCGTGCGCTAGGTGCCGGCGATGCTGCGTCGGGCGCCGCGGCGTTGGGTGAGCTGAAGCCTCGAGGGCAAACTGAGCTTGTTGATTATGCAGGAATTGATGCGAATCTCGAGCGCTGGGCGGACTCCGCCGCTGCTTTGTATGGCGGCGGCGGTGCGGCTCACGCAGCATTGGCAGAGTTGGGTGCGCTGCTCGTTGAACGCGGGCGCGTTGAAGAAGGCCACGCCTGTTTCATGCTCGTAGGCATTGCTCCGGGAGCGCCGAAGTTTGGCCTGCCTCTGGTTGGTAACGGCGGCACGCCGTCGTTCGAGAGTTATGTCCTTGCAGAGGTATACGAATTTGTTTTGGGCAGAAGCTTGCCTACGTTGCTACCTGCGAAGATTGCGTTTGCTGGGTTGCTGGCTGACAGTGGCTACGAGGCCGAGGCTCACCGCATTGCTGAAAACGCTTCTGCTATAGCCAAGGCCACGAAGGCCCCCCTAAAATTCTGGAGCAAGCGGCTCAGATGGTAGCTCGGTGCTCGAGCGCGACTTCTGCGCAAGGCACTTGGCTGCAACGCAAGCTGAGCCGGCCAAATCTCGAGAAGACGTGGGTGTCTTCGTTCAACAAGTTTGTGAGCGGTGGCGACGAGGAACCACAGGTGCCGCGTCCGCAATCCGCGGGTATGCCCATGATGTCCGACGCTGTGCCGCAGCGGCAGAGTTACACACCAGGACCATACCCCGGCCGATCCGAATCCTATAGTGCTGGTGAGGCTGGACCCGCTGTAGCAGAGTTCACGGGTGCGTACACGCCGACTCGACCAGCGCCTATCAATGAAGTGAACGAAGAGTATGGATTGGGTGCGCCGGCGGCGGCCAGGCCTTTCACCCCGCAGTACTCAGCTCAATATCCTCAGCAGGCGGCTCCGCAAGTGCATCAGCAATTGCCACAGCAACATGCTCAGCAGATTTCTCACATGCAGCCTCAGCCTCAACAATCTCAACAGATTCCGCAGCCCCAGCATCCCATTTCGGGTTATGCGCCATATGACCAGTACGCGCCTCCGCAGCTACAGTCCCAGGGTCCATATGCACCGTCGAGCGCAGACCCATATGCGCGCCCGCTTTCTCAAGGTGGATACATGCCAGGGCCGCCAGGCAACATGCCGTATGCGGCGGGACCTAGTGGACCTTATTCGGGACCACCGGGCTCCACGTTCTCAGGGCCATATGCGCCCGCTGCTCCGCCTGCGGCTGCGGCTGCGGCGGCGGCTGCGCCTATGGCCGCGCCTGTGGCCGCGCCTGCTACTGCGCCTGCACACGCTGCTGGACCTTACGCGCCACCAGTGCCTCAGCCTGCACAGAGCCCGTATGCACCGCAGATGGCGACCCCTGGAGGACCTTACGCACCGCCTGTTGAGCCCCAGGGAGGCAGGTATGCACCACCGGCGCCAGCGCCGGCAGCACCGACCGAGCCTCAGCCAACTGAAGCGCAGGCAGCGGCGCAGCAGCCACCGGCCTCCGAAGCACCAGGGGCGGCAGCGTCTACTGAGACTGAAGACAAGAAGTCTGAGGCCGCGGCAAAGCAGCAGGAAGAGCAGCCCAAAAAGAAGGGATGGCTCTCCTGGCTAAAGAAGGAGGACCCGAATGCACAGAAGCCCATCAAGGTAAAGCTGGGAAGTGAGGCGAAGCTGATCTACGATAAGGAGTCGAAACGGTGGTACCGCGAGGGCGAGCCGAAGCCCGAGCCGAAGAAGGGCCCACCCCCGCCGCCGAAGGTCGCGTCGCATACTCCGTCGCCAGCGCCTGGAGCAGCGCAGGCCGGGCCAGGTCAGCCAGGGCCAGTCCCGGCGCCGGCAGGGCCCGTACCTGCTACCGCAGCGGCTGGTGGCCCACCAGGCGTCGCCCCTCCAGGGGCGGCGGTGTCTGCAGGGACGGCGTCTCCAGCGCCAGCACCACCAGCGGCACCGTCGCCCGCAGTGCCTGCCCCACCAGCGGCGGCCGGTATTGACGGCATTCTTGCTGCGTCGGCGTCTGCGGCTGGCGCGCGCAAGAAGCGTCCCGCCCGGAGCCGTTACGTCCAGGTCACCGACTCGGGGCTACCAGAAGGTATGACCCAGTAAGTACGCACATGGCCAAAAACAACCTTAAGTAGCCTAGCCTTACATGCACTAAAAACATTGGACTTTTTATGCTAAAACGATGAGGTGCGCTGCTTTTAGCGCCGGCGCTAGCGCGACCGTCCCACACGCAGAACCTTGCCCACAGAACCTTGCCCAGCTGTATAAATGCGCTCGCGAGATCCCAAAATGCGAAGCCAGCAGCTAATAGATGAAGCGCTGCAAGCATTTTAGCCGGTAATAGAGCAAGAATTACGCAACGGTGAGTCACAAGCGCGTCTTAAACATTTCTGAGTCCGAACCTAGCAGATGCGGGCTGCAGGAAGGGTTTGAGCTCCTGCGTTGTGTGAGCCATTGTCCATGTGACTAATAGGTGCCGACGCGGACCTTCCTCTTCCCTGTGTAACAAAAAATTCAAATGAGTGAGCCTGCGAAAGACGTGCCTGCGCAGGCCGTGCAGGGCATGAAACTGAATAAGAAGACGCTGTACGATGCGGAGGACCCCAAGTTCGCGTTCATCGACAAGCGCCAGGAGATGTTCGAGGAGCTGTACGCGAAGCAGCAGGCGAAGCTGGCCGCGCAGCCGCGCGAGCCCATCACGATCAGCTACAAGGGCCAGACGCTGAAGGGCACGAGCTACGAGACGACGCCGATGGTGGCTGCTAAGGAGCTTGCGTTCCCGAACATGGACGATCTCGTTATTTCAAAGGTGAACGGCGAGCTGTGGGACCTTGGCCGGCCGCTGGAGGGCGATGCCGAGCTGCAGCTGCTGACGTTCGACGACGAGGAGGGCCAGCAGGTGTTCTGGCACTCGAGCGCGCACGTTCTGGGTGAGGCCTGCGAGTGCTTCTACGGCGCGCACCTGTCGTACGGCCCGCCGACGTCGGAGGGGTTCTTCTACGAGATGGGCATCGAGGACGGCAAGCGCGTGATCTCGCACTCTGAGTACGGCTCCGTCGAGGGCGTTGTGAAGAAGGTTGTGAAGGACAAGCAGCGGTTTGAGCGCCTCGAGATGACGAAGGCCGAGCTCCTGCAGATGTTCGCGTACAACAAGTACAAGCAGTACCTGATATCGACGAAGATCCCGGACGGCACGAGCACGACCGTTTACCGGTGCGGTGCGCTCATTGATCTGTGCCGCGGGCCGCATATCCCGCACACGGGCCGCGTGAAGAGCTTCAAGCTGCTGAAGAACAGCGCTGCGTACTTCCTTGGCGACGCGCAGAACGAGTCGATGCAGCGCCTGTACGGCGTGAGCTTCCCCGACAAGAAGCGGCTCGACGAGCACATGAAGTTCCTTGAGGAGGCGGCTGCGCGCGACCACCGCCGCATTGGCCAGCAGCAGGAGCTGTTCATGTTCAACGAGATGTCGCCCGGCTCGGCGTTCTGGTTGCCGCACGGTGCGCGCATCTACCAAGCCATGACGGACTACATCCGTAGCGAGTACCGCCGGCGCGGCTTTGAGGAGGTCATTACGCCGAACATGTACAACGCGAAGCTGTGGGAGACGTCTGGCCACTGGGCGAACTACAAGGACAACATGTTCACGTTTGACGTGGAGAAGGAGCGGTTTGGCCTGAAGCCGATGAACTGTCCTGGGCACTGCCTTGTGTTCAAGGCGCGCGCGCGCACGTACCGCGAGCTGCCGTGGCGCGTGGCCGATGTCGGCGTGCTGCACCGCAACGAGTTCAGCGGCGCCTTGACGGGCCTCACGCGCGTGCGCCGCTTCCAGCAGGACGATGCGCACATTTTCTGTGCGCCGGAGCAGATTGAGTCCGAGATCGACGGCTGCTTCGACTTCCTGCGCGCCGTGTACGGCACGCTCGGCTTCGAGTTCAAGATGGAGCTGTCGACGCGGCCCGAGAAGTACCTTGGCGAGCTTGAGACGTGGAACAACGCCGAGGCGATGCTGAAGTCGGCGCTCGACCGCAGCGGTGCGCGCTGGGAGCTGAACGCTGGCGACGGTGCGTTCTACGGGCCGAAGATCGACATCATGATCAGCGACGCGCTGCGTCGCTGGCACCAGTGCGCGACGATCCAGCTCGACTTCCAGCTGCCGAACCGGTTTGACCTGAGCTTCCAGAAGTCGGACTCGGCCAGCCACGGCCGGCCCGTCATGATCCACCGCGCCATCTACGGTTCGTTCGAGCGCATGATCGGCATTCTGTGCGAGCACTTCTTCGGCAAGTGGCCACTGTGGCTGTCGCCGCGGCAGGTGCTCGTGATCCCCATCTCGAAGGGCCAGGACGGTTACGCGCAGGAGGTGCGTGACTTCTTCTTCGAGAAGGGCTTCTACGCCGACACGGACCTCGGCCCGGACACTCTGCAAAAGAAGGTGCGCCGCGGCCAGCTCGCGCAGTACAACTACATTTTTGTCGTTGGCGGTGAGGAGCAGTCCACGCGCTCGGTGAACATCCGCAAGCGCGACGACAAGTCGAAGCAGCAGAAGGGCGAGACGGTGCCGCTGGACAAGGCGCTCGAGCTTCTGACGCGCCTGCGCGACACGCGCGCCCTGAGTGAGGACGCCCTTGCGTGAGCGCGAGCCCGTAAAACACATTCCACGTACAACGCGTACAACTGAAGTACCACTGCCTGCACAGTACAGCTACAAGTGCAACACAGCTACGAGTGCAATACAGCTACGAGTGCAATACAGCTACAAGTACATCAACAACAATACAATACAATAAAAATAATACAAAAATATACACAGGACGGCTAGTCCAGAGGGCTAGCTTGGACCGCTAACTCACAGCGCTAGCTCACGCCATCCGAGATCGCTCGCGGCAGAGCGCTAGCTCACAGCGCTAGCTCACGCCATCTTGGACCGCTTGTCGCGGAGCGCTAAGTCCGAGCTCGGAGCACTAGCTCAAAGCGTTGACGGGCTCGATCGAGTCGGCCGGCTCGAACGCTATAGTGTACACGGTCGTCTCGTCCTTGGCCGCGACGGCCAGCGTGCGGTCGTGAAGCGCAATGCTCTGCACGCCGTCCCGCGCGTACTGGGCTATGCACTTGTCCAGTGTCCGTGTGTAAACCTTCACGCCGCCCTTCGTCAGGGCCACAATGTACGCATCCGACGTCTGCACGGCGTAGATGGGGTCGCGCGCGTTCGCGGCCGCGGCCGCGCTGGGCGCGCCCAGCGTCCACAGCTTCAGCCAGCCGTCCATGGAGGCTGTCAGCAGCTGCGGCTGCGAAATGGGCGTGGTAGCGACCCAACTGACGTGCGTGATGGGCGCGGCGTGCTCGCGCATGACGGCGTACGGCTCGTCGCTGTGCGACGACCAAAGACACACGGCGCCGTCATCGCTGCCGCTGGCCAGCAGGCGCGACACGCTGTCGAAGGCAAGCTGCGCCACGCGCGGCGCCTGGAACACTTTGCGCGGCGCGCCCTCGCCGACCGTGTACACGGCGACGCTATCGCGCTGCAGCGTCGCCAGCATCGTGTCCGTGACCCACACGGCGTCCGTCAGCAGCCCCGCATCCATGCCGCCAAGGTCGATGCGGGCCACGAGCGTGCGCGCGCTCGTGTCCCACAGAGCCACGACGTTGCGCACGTCGATGCTGGCCAGCAGCGGACCAGCCGGCGCGCGCTTCAGCCCTGCCACAGGCGCGTGATCCGCGTCGGGCAGCATGAACACACCTTGCAGCTCTGTGGCGCTGCCCTGCAGCGCCCACTGCCGCACCGTGCCGTTGTCGTAACCAATAAAGACGGCGCCGGCGCCTGCCGCATCAATGCACGTCGGGCGCTCGGTCGCTGCGAACGCGTCGCTGCCAAATGGCACCAGGCCTGGCAGCGTATAGGCGGCCACACCACTGGTGCCGCCGACGAGCACGCTGGCTGGCGCGCCGGCTGCGAACGCGGCTGCGTAGCCGCCCTGCAGAGGTGCGCTCGTGACGGGCTCGAGGTTCACGAGCCGCGGCCGCGTGCTAGCCAGTAATTCTGGCGGCACGCGGGCCTTCTCTATTTCCAACATTTGCAGGCCCTTCAGCACGAGCTTCACAAGCTCGCCGTCGCCCGTCTGCTCCTTGAACTCGGCTGCCCACTGGCTTGCGTGCGCCTCCTTGTCGAGCGTGTACCCGGACAGGGCCAGGCCCTCCTCCTGGAGATACCGCCAGACCAGGTAGTTAACGTGGTTCGACGTGATGGCCGGCATGCTCGAGGCCACTGCGCAGCGCCAGGTTCCGTACTGGGGAGGGCTGCCGCCGGTACCCGGCCCGCATACGCGAGCAAGAGGCACAGCGGGAGCGGGAGCCACCTGCGGCCGGCACGCGCTTGAGGCGCCCGCCAAAACCGCCGCGCAACCGGCACCTTAACGAGCAGTAAACGTCAGTGCGGCCGCCAGCAATGGAGAGCCAGTCGATGCGCCGGCGTCAGACGGTGCTCGGCGAGCAGCTGCAGCAGCGGACCACGCCGCAGAGCTCGGCGTCGAACCTGCTCGGCGTGCCCGGTACGCAGGAGCCGCTGCCGGACCCGCGCGGCGAGCCCCGGTCGCACCACATGCGCAGCTTCTCCCGATTGAGCGTGCGCCACCCGAACGCCAGCGCCGACGAGCTCGTAAGCGACCAGGCCAGCGCCGTGACTGTGGCCACGCCAGACGCGCTCGACGACCTCGACGTGGCGCTGCTCGCGCCGGGGCTCGACCCACAGGCGTACCTCGTGCGCGCACTCGCCGGCACTAGTCCGGACGAGCTGCTGAACTTTGGCGACCGCCTGCGCGCGCAGTCGCAGCGCGTGCTCGAGGCCGACGAGCGTAACATGCACAGCAACCAAAAGGCGATGCGCGGCGTCGCCGCGCACGTCGCGCAGCTCGGGCCGGCCGTTGCCGAGCTGCACAAGCAGATCGCGGAGTTGAGCCTCGTGAGCGAGGCCATGCAGCAGGATGCAAATGCGGCGAAGTCGGGTCTGCGTGCGAACCAGCGCCGCATCAGCGCCGCGTCCGAGACGGATGACGCAGGCCTCGACGACGAGCTGCTCACGCTGCCAGTCGACCGCCGCCAGTCCATGCTGATTCTGAATTCGGCGTGGGCCCAGAATCTGCAGAGCCTTTACCGCCGCATCGAGGGCGTGCAGCGCCTGCTGCCGCCGGCGCCGGGCCGCCACCTTGTGCTCGAGGAGCACGGGTTCCAGGAGGTGAATCTTGTCACGCAACAGGCGGTGAAGCCCGTGCTGCTTGCCCTGCTTAATGACCACCTTCTCGTCGCCAGCAGCCGTAACGGCCGGTACACGCTCGACCAGTACTGGCCGCTCGAGGGCGATCTGCACGTCGAGCTGTTCGAGGACCAGAACCTGCTGCGCGTCGGCACGCCACCGAAGTCGAAGGGCTACCTTGCGCCCACGCGCGCGCGCCTGCGCGCCGTCTACTCCGAGCTATGCAAGCTGCTGGAGCTGTCCACAAGCTTCCGCAAGCGGCGATCCACGGCCAGCGGCTCGGGAGTTGTCGCCGCGGGCCGCCAGGCCGGCCGCCGCACGTCGCGCATGCGCCACGCACGCCAAACCAGTACAAGCTCGCACGCCTCTGTGCCAGAGCTGTCCCTCGAGGAACGGCGCGAGGCCGCGCACATCGTCGCTGACGTGGACCGCGAGATCGCACACCGCCGCTGGGCGCGGGCCGTCGACCTACTGCGCGAGCACGAGGACCGACAGACGGTCGCCGAGCCACTGGCCGAGCGCAAAGCGAGGCTTCGCACGCTGCTCCTCAGCGAGCTGAAGACGCCGCGCAGCCGCACCAAACGGGAGTCGGCAGAGCTCATGCGTCTGCTCATCAGCCTTGACCGCGCCACGGAGGCGCGGCACGCCCTCCTGGACACGGCAACGAAAGAGATCGAGGCGCAGACGCGCTACGTGCACTTCATGGGCGACGTCGTGAACTACATCTCGCAGATGGCCGCCATCTACTTCCAAACAATCATCGCGACGGTCGAGATCTACCGCACGGCGTTCCCGAGTCGCGAGGACAGCAGTTTCGTGGTGGCGTGGGCGAAGTCACAGGTCGACTTGTACGCGTCCATCTTCAACCGGCAGCTCTTCCGCATCTCGCCCGAGGCGAAGAGCTACCAGAAGTGCCGCGAGGTGAGCCGCCGCGAGAGCTCGCAGCTTAAAACACTAAAAATGGACATGGAGTTCATGCTACGCTACGTCTGGGAAGACTAACACTGCTGCTAACTTACATTATGACCCTAGAACTTCGAACATTAACGCCTTAAGCTAAATGAAGCCGGGTCATCTTCAATAAACCAGAAATTTGAAACTTATTTGTGCCCGCAGTTCGAACTTTAGGATACGACGAAGTTCGTTGTTTATCCTTGGGAGGGACCAGTAGCGCTGCAGCTAAAACTAAGTTGTGTGCCGCGTAAACAACGCGTGGACCCAACCCTTGCCCCACACTTTAGCATGGCGCGGGCGCGCCTTTCAAAACCACACCGCTTCTTTGTGCCGCCACACACGCGCAATGACGCCGCAAGACCGCGAACGACTCGCTTATGAGCTTGAGAAGCCTCTCGGCCCGGAGTACATCAGCTTCAAGACGGGCCATGCCTACATTGAGGGCTTCAAAGTCATCAATCTTGCAAACGAGATTTTCGGATTCGACGGCTGGTCCAGCGAGATTCGCGCCATGGAGACGGACTACATCGACGAGAAGAACGGCAAGACGACCGTTGGCATCAGCTGCCGCACGCGCGTGACGCTGAAGAGCGGCATGTGGCACGAGGACGTCGGCTACGGCAGCAGCATAAATATGCCCCACAAGTACCAGGCGTTCGACAAGGCGCGCAAAGAGGCGTCCACGGACGCGCTGAAGCGGGCGCTGCGCATGTTTGGCGAGTCCGTCGGCAACTGCATCTACAGCAAGGATTATGTGGCTATGGTGAAGAAAGTGCCTGCCGACAAGTCCACGTTCGACATTGAGGACCTGCGGCGCCCGCACAAGCGCCGGCGTCTCGATGATGTTACCACGGGGCCCGCACACGGCGCAGCACCGGCGCGTAAAAGCGCTTCCACGGTAAAGCACGAGGAACCGGCTGGTTCTGGTTCAGGCTCGGTGTCACGCCCCGACCTCGAGCTGAAGCCGGCACCGGACCCGGTCTACATCTCCAGCGACGACGAGGACTTCCCGGACCTCGTCGAGCCGAGCCACGCGCCGCGCGACTCTGGTACCCCGCGCGAACGCGACTCTGATACTCCTCGCGAACGCGACTCTGGCGACGCGGACATCACGCCAATGCCGGCCGACGCCGTGTTCGTGACGGCCGACCAGGCCGCGCTCGTGCGCAACCCGGCTACTAATGCGAGCCCGCTGCCCAAGACGGCGTTGTTTGACACGTCGCACCAGAGCCCGGCGCTGGACCGGTACAGCCTGCCCCAGAACGTGTCTTCCAAGATCCTGAAGCGGCCCAAAACCTAGTCGCGGTGCGGCCGGCTCTTATTTATCCCCATGGACTTGGCGGCATGGCCGCATTGCGCATTTGTCGACGCGAACCAGCAATGCCGCTCCGTAAAACTGTTTTGAAAATGCGGCCTTGTACCCTCGTCCGATTCTCCCCTTCATTCTCGTTCATGTTCTCGAAGCAACTTCTTATCCTCACTCGTTTAATTACTGCTACAAGTCTCAGCTGCCTCGCCAAGAATCCTATTAATTATGCTTCAGGGTGTCTATTATAGCCAGGATATACTTATATTCTATGCCTAGCATTGCCGCTCGAGTGATTACTCCGCTAGTGATGAATGGCGTCCGGAATGGCTGGCTTCACGGGCGCTGCAGCAAGATACTCGTGGCCACTTTCGTCATAGCGCACAAGCGCGCGCTCGTCTACCGTGTAAATTTCATCAATGTTCTCGCGCAGCAGGCCGAGGACCTTCACGTCCTCGGCCACGAGCTGGCCCGCGTAGACTGCCAGGTTGCAGCGCTCGAGCGCAACTACGAGGCTTTGCAGGTCGCTGCGCACATGCTGCAGACGCTCAACAAGACGGGCGGTGGACGATATGAGGTACTCTTCTTCGTACACGGAACCCTTCTTGCCCATAGCGCGCTTGCGGTCCTGCCGCCGCTGGTTTTTCGCTGTGCGCCGCGTCGCATTCGTCGCGGCCGTGCCCACGCTCGACTTGTCCGTGTACCGCGTGAATATCGAATTGTTTGTCGTCTCCGTCCCGGCCACGGACAGGTTGTCGGCCACGTCGAGCTCCTCCATCTGATTCTCAAAACCAAGCGTGTCGGCATCTCGCTTGGCCCTCAGCTCGCGCAAGCGGCGCAGCTGCGACGGAATCTGCGTCGCGCAGTCGGCTAGCAGCTCCTGGAACGTCGCATAGCTCTCGCGCAGTGCATCACCGAGCCGCTCCTCAAGCTTGTGCGAACGGGCCATGAGAATGGCGTCGTCAAATTGGTTCGCCATACAGTAGCATTCGACCGCTCGCTGCGGTTCGCTCAAGTAGTACGCAAACAGATGTGCCGCATCACCAAACTTCTTGTCGGCTTCCAACGTCTCGGCCAGCTTCGCTGCAGTGAGGCGACGCTCGTCGCCGGAGGCGGCAAGCGCCAGCGCTTTGCGCCAGTCTCCGCCTAGAATGTACGCCTCAACGGCCCGCCCTAGCTGTCCCAGCACTTCGAAGTTTCGCCCAGCATCAACATACTTCGCACTAGTGAACCATTTCTGAGCTTGGCTCTCCATGATCTGGTACTTCGCAGGCCGGCTCGACGCACGTAGGATCTCCAGAGCCTCGACGTGCAGATCGTGGCGATTCACAAACTCGACAATCTCAGCGTCATTATCGCTCGTCTCCTCGGCTACAAGACTCGTCAGGGCCTTCTTGTAGTCGCGTAGGTACAAATCGATGTTGAAACGCCGGCGGTGCACGTTCTCGCTCTTGCGCGCCCGCAGGAACGGCAAGTACTCTTTCGGGTCCATCTGAGCTTGCTGAGCAACAACCAGCGCCAGCGCGGGGTCATACACACTGAGCGCAGTCTTATACAGCTGGTCGGGGTCGCTCAAGAAGCACAAATGCTTCACAAGCTTCTCATTCTTTGCCGCCGAAACAAGCGCCTCAGCAAGCTGAGGAGGCTGCTTCAAAGCCAGAGCCGTGATCGTGCATTGCGGCGACAGATGCGGTAGCATGGCATCGAGCACGCTGTTGGCTTTGCCGGGGACAGCACCAGATCCGAGCGTCGGCTGCGCCGACGTGTCAATGTACTTCGTTCTCGTGACATCCTCGTCGGACATGGACGACAAAAGCAGATCGACCTGCGTATCGTTGCCCAGGCTGGTCAATATTTGCGGGATGTTTGACAGAAACTGAGTTGGCTCAAGGTCGTACAAAATGCTCAGGTCAATACGATGCACCTTGCACGTCTGGAAAGCCTTCAAGTAGGCTCCCTGTGTGATACTGTGGCGCACCGACCCCAGAACGAGCATGCGCGGGTAGATCGTTTCAATGTTGCCACGCGGCGCCTGCAGCACTGTCGTCATGGCCGAGGGGACTACGGACACTAGAAGCGAGCCGCGCTCAATCTCGCGGCTTTGCTCAGACCGCACATCATCCTGGCTCGGCAGAGTAGGTACCTCGTCCGCCGCAGACAAGTGTACGAACACGAGCTTTGTGAGCGTCGTGAACAACAAGTGCTCGGTGGCAAGCGCTATAGACGTGACGTGGTGATGCAGCACGGTCCCAGAGTTACCATGTAAGAGCTTGCCCGAGCGGCTGAGGCCAAAGCTGACGTTGTCCTTTACTACGACGAAATCTAGACAGGCCTCTCCAAAATCGGCGACGAACTCGCTGCTATGAGCACTGTACACGCGTGAATTGCAAAGGTAGTTTCCACGATATAGGGCAGTCACGGCCGCGGCGGGCTGGTTCGGATAGGGCCGTGCGTGGCCGCCGCGGAGGACGTTGAGAAGGACATCATCGTCCGTGTAGGCCAGGAGCTGCTCGTTGCCAGCGAACGAGAGCATCCTTGTTAGCGGCACTGCCCAGGAGTCGAGTTCATGAAGCTCTTCCGCCTCGAGGTTCAGACGGAACAGCTTGATCGCGTCTGCTGTGGCCACCGCGACCAAATCAGGCGCCTGTACAGCGACCGCAGTGGGCTGACAGTCGAATACCACGCTTGCGAACGCCATGGGCGGCGGCATATTCGCGTACGCGAGAGGCGTGACCTTGACCTCATTGTTGTCGATGACGGCCACGAGGCCATCGTCGGAGTTATATGCGAAGCGGTATGTGCGAAACTGGATGCCATCTTCACAAGGCACAATCAGAGTCCCCGGCTTCTCTGGGTGCCACATCGGCTCCAATCCAGGGGTACGAGCAATGCTTATTGACTGCTTGCGGTACCAATGGTAGTTTTTCATCGTCCACAGATCGATATGCGATGCGTAGGCGACAGACAGGATGGCGGAATCGGAGCTCCACGCCAGCGACGTCACGTCCTGCGACGCCGGGATGTCAAACGAGTAGCGCCGGAGCCCGTTTCGCTCGAAAAACTGGACGCAGCCGCCGTCACCAGTGTGCTTTACACAGGCAATGAGCGCGCCCATGGGCTGCCAGGCCGTGTACCCGAGCATGTGGTCGACGGGCTCGCTCACACTGTCGAGCTCGCCGGCACGAGTGAAGAACCGCAGCGCCCGCTTCTGGCTCTCGGAGTCAACCGCGTGCACGGCGACGTATTCGCCGTCTCCGCGCCAGCTCACGTAGGTCTTGCCGTCATCCGCGGCGCTGGGCTCGCGCGTCTCGATTTTGTCCAGCAAGGTCGGATCACGCTTGGCGCCGCGGCCCTGGAACTGCGTCTCGCGCTTGCCCCATCCCACCGTGACGTGCTTCTCCGCCAGGTCCAGGTCGGACTTCGCAAGCGAGTGCGACCTCAATTCCTCAAACGACGAGCTCAGGAACAGGACACGTCCCGGGCTGAGGACCAGACAGAGTACCTCGCCGTCGGGACTCCACTCGCAGGCGAGAACCTCGGTTTCGAGGGACCCGACGATTGTGGCCATGCCCTCGCTGAGCGAGACGGCCACGACGTCGCCATTGCTCATGACCACGACGGCGGAGTTATCCAGACTGTCTCCCTTGAGGCCCACGACGGACGTATTTGGCGCTGCGAGCGGCCACTCGACCTGTGCGGCCCATTGCGTCTGCGGCGACCATGTAAGTAAAGAGACCGTGTCTGTGTCAGAAGACGCGAAACAGGCGAAGACGAAGTCCTGGTCCACAGCGACCCGCTGCAAAGGCAGCGGGATTTCCGCGGCTGTGTCCAGCTGCGAAACGACAAGCGACACCAAGTTCCGCATTTGCGAATGCCCGTGCGCTCTTACTGTGGAAAAAAGATAAATAATAAATTGGCGTCACCTGACAGCCTCAAACCGACGATGGGCCGTCGTTGCATTTGAACAAACAAACCGCTCGACGCCGGTGAGAACGGCTAGTACGCAAATTTCTAATTAAATACACTTAAATTCTCTTGTCTCGCGTTTGGACGCTGCTGCGCGGCAAAAGTCGCAGTCAATAACAACACCGCGATGTTCGACAATTTCGTGCGGTACTCGCAGTAGACGGCCCGTGAAAACGCCGTTACTACACGCGCCAGACGTTTACGGTAGTTCGCAAGAATTACTGAGGAGAGGTCGTCGATACATTAGGTCCTATGCTGTTTTTATGCTGCCACTTAAAGCTCGTGGCGTTGGCACTCAGTGGTGCGTGCACTCAGTGGTGCGTGCCAAAGTAGATGCCAAGCACAAGAGCGAGCACAACAATTACGAATATCACAAAGCCGACGCAGCACCACTTCATGCGGCGGGCCGAACGCGCCTTGCGGATGCCCGAGTGCTGGTTATCTATGCCGCGCTGGATGTCGTCCTCGGCCGCGTACACGTTCGCCTCGACACCCTGCACCTGCTCGTCCTGCTCAGCAACCATGATCTCCATGTCGTGGAACAGCTGTGCGAGCTCCGTGATCGTCTGCTCGATTTTGAGGATTTCGCGGTGCCGCGACTGCACCTCTGAGAGCGCGGCGCGGGCCTCGCCGCGGCGGTTCGACTGCATAAGCGCCTGTGAAAAGACCTGCTGGCCAGAAGCGTCGTCGATGGCCTGCTCGACTTCGGCGTCCGTGGCGGACGGGTCGACGACGCGGTACTGGCGCGCGGCGACGTCGCGCGCGCGCTGGCGGAACGCGGCCTCCGTTGTCTGGAACTTCTGGATGAGCGACTTGAACTGCTCCTTCAGGTTGTTTGCCTGCACGTTTTTCGTCGTGTCGCGGAAGCTTTGCGACTCGAGCGTCTTGATGCGCGTCCGCAGCTCGCCCGCGAGCCCGCGGCTGTCCTGCATCATACCGTCGATCTGCCGCTGCAGAAACTCGTGCTCGTCCGTGCGGGTCTCGGCCAGCGAGCGGCGCTGCAGGCCCTCGACCCGCTCAATGTCGTCCTCGTACTGCAGAAGCAGCTTTTTGATGTTGTCGACCTCGTCGAAGAAGGCGTACTTATGTTCCTGCATCTCGATGCTCTGGTCGCCGGCGGCGAACGGGTTCTCCGACTGCTCGTACCGCTGCATGCTGTTGCTGTTCCTTGGCACGACAACGCTGGGTGGGGTAATGTGGCCGCGTGCTTAATTACCGGGGTTTGTGTTCGAGTTCGAGTTCGTGTTCGTGTCGGCGCCGCTTACTTAAAGTAGAAGGCGCGGCTCTCCTGCGCGGACGTGACTTATTTATAACTAATTTTGCACGGGAGCTTGGCCGCAGCTTGGCCGCAGCTTGGCCGCAGCTGGGCCGCGCCGCTGGGCCGCAGCTTCGCGCTAGAGCCAGTATACGCGGCCAAACGCCGGGCTTTGTGAGAGCCGGCGGCGAGTGCGCGTAAGAATATTAAATGTGGCGTGAAAACACAATATATAACAAGCGGGAGACAGAACCGCGAAGGCGCGCGAGTTGCGCGGGCTGCTTCGGCGCAGATGTCGTGCATCGGCTTTTAAAAATACACGCGCCAGGGCGCGCTACATGCGGACGTTTCAGCGGCGAGAGGCCAATGCGGGATTAGCGGTGCGGGGCCGCAGCGGCCGGCCGTCTTAGTGGCCCTTCCCTACCGTGAAGTAGAGACTGAAGAATAATATGCAGAACAGCACGACTATGATCAGCAGAGCCGCGCACCACCACTTCTTCTTGCGCCATGCGCGCGCCTTTCTGATGGCCTGGTACTGGTTATCCACACCCTTCTCGATGTCCTGCTGCGCCGTGTAGACGTTCGTCTCCACGTTCTGGACCTGCTCTTCCTGCTCAGCAACCATGATCTCCATGTCGTGGAACAGCTGCGCGAGCTCGAGCAGCGTCTGCTCGATCTTCAGAATCTCGCGGTGCCGCGACTGCACCTCAGTGAGCGCGGCGCGCGCCTCGCCGCGGCGGTTCGACTGCATAAGCGCCTGCGAGAACACTTGCTGTCCGTTTGTGTCGTCGATGGCCTGCTGCACCTCGGCGTCCGTGGCCTCGGGCTCGACAATACGGTACTGGCGCTCAGCCACATCGCGATAGCGCTGGCGGAACGCGGCCTCCGTGGCCTGGAACTTTTGGATCATAGACATGAATTGGCGCTTCAGGTTCTGCGTCTGCGCATGCTTCGTCGCGTCGCGCTGCGACGTCGCCTCGAGCTGCTTGATGCGTGTCTTCAGCGTCTCGGCCAGCCCGCGCGTATCCGCCTGCAGGCTGTCGAGCTGGCGCTGGATCATCGCCTCGTTCTCGGTGTTCGTCTCGGCCAGCGACCGCTTGTGTAGGCCCTCAATGCGCTCGATGTTATCTTCGTACTGCACGAGATTGCGCTTGATGTCGTCGACCTCGCCGAAAAACGCAAAATTCGTGTTCTCGTCCAGCTCGTAGCTCTCCTGGCCCTGCTGCGTCGCCGGCACCTGCTGCTGCACCTGCTGCTGCGGCGGCGCGGCGGCCGTCTGGCTGTACGGCTGGCTATACTGCTGCGGCTGTGACGGCGCTGGTACCCGCGCGCCACCGGCGGACGCGGCCGCCGGCGGCTGCGCCGGGGCTGTGTACTGCTCGTAAGGCGTGGCCACGAACTCGTCGACACCGCCGGCCGGCGCCGGCGGACCCGTGTTGTACGGGTTTGTATAGGGGTTGTACCCGTCCTGGTCGTAGCTCATTCGCGCCTCGATCTACCGCTCCGCGCTTGAACTCACCGAACCCGGGCCGCGAAGTGGTTGTGGGAGAAAGATTTGGCGAGCGGCGAGCTTAACGTCCCAGCTGCCGTAAGCCCGCCTTACGCTGCGTACCCTTGCCGGGGATACCCAATGTTTGTGTTTATTCAGGACGCCGCTTTGCTGCCTAAGGCTACCCCGGCCGTTGCATAAGCGCGCCATCGTATCATTGGCGTTAACGACGCAGGCATGGTCCAGCGGCAGGCCGTCCTCGCGGCTTAATTGAGCCAACAGAGCCAGATCTAGGGAATCTCTCAGCTATTCTGGACGTATGCGAGCCCTGGCGGTTATCGTGGGTACTGCGTCGTTTGCGCAACTTTGTGCTTGCCCAGTCGATTTCGCCGATTGGGCGACGCCCGCTCCCGAACGGGAACGGAGGCCGGGGCGACGCCGACGAATCAAGAATGTGGGTACGGGTATGGGGCCAGGCTAAGCCAACGATCGGCCCATTGCGCGCCAGACTCTTAATCTACGCATACGCAGCGCACATGTGTGTAGGCTTATGTACGTGCCGGCCAAAAAAAAGAAGTGACAAGCGCCACGCTACGGCGAGCACCCCTACGCCAAACGGCCACGAACTGCTACAGGTTGTGCTCGGATCATCCATGTCAAAACCTGCGATTACCTTTTCGTGTGGTGTTGTTGTATTGCATGAGTATGTAGCCTAAAACTCCGCTGATTCACCGCTGAACCTTGATTATCTGCCTTTGGCGGCAGCCTAGATATCGCCTCCTTCGTAATAACTTCTTGTTTGGCTCGTTACGCCAATATATACGCCAATGATTCTGCTAAAAATGTTCTGTATATGACACCATGTTCTCTCACATGGCGCGCTTTCTTGGCGCTAGGCTCTGCGTTATTCTGATGCGCTCGCGATGAAGCCGCTGCTCCGGGCCGTATGTTTTTTCCCCCACCGCTCCTGCCCCATGCTGATTCCACGTAATACAGCGTATAGTGCTGCGGCGCGACCTATCGCGAGGGTACGGGTGACGCACGCTATATGCATTGGGATAACGAGGCAGTTCCGTTGAGTCTCGACAACCGCCATCCTAGAACCTCAAAACAAAGTCGGCTCTTCAGCCTATGTATATACCGTTATTTTCAACGACATAGGCCCTGTTCAGACGTAGCTACACTGCTTTCCTTGCCGATGCCGATGCCGACGCGACCGCATCGAGGTCACGTGCGCTCGTTGAGACCAGTCCTCAACAAAGTGAACACAGCAAGTGGGTCTGGCGCGGCCCCCAGCGAGCTCGCATGGAACTATGGTTTCTGTTGCGAATCTAGGTTTTTTGGAAAAAACTGTGTCCTGAAGTGCCGCTCCGCCGGCGCAGCTTCTACCTATCGTCGCGAGATCACCTGACGTTGGGGTTCTGCGCGTTGGGGCGCACCCAACCCTGTTGAAACCACTCACAAGAAATTTAGATCTCCTTCTCTTCACACCCAGCGCATTTCACCAAAGTATGAAGCCTCAGGTGGAACAAGAGCTGGCGCATGTCTTGCTCACGGAGCTGCTGGCGTACCAGTTTGCATCCCCAGTTCGCTGGATTGAAACCCAGGACGTGTTCCTGCGCGACCTGAAGGCCGAGCGCATTGTCGAGATTGGCCCATCGCCAACGCTCGCGGGCATGGCCCAACGCACGCTGAAGCTGCAATACCAGGGCTACGATGCTGCGCTCTCTCTAAGGCGCGAGGTTCTCAGCTATGCCAAGGACCAGAAGATGATCTACTACGAGGACGAGGAGGCTAACGCGCCGCCGGCTCCTATTGGCGGTGCTGAGCCCGCGCCGGCGGCCGCAGAGGCTCCGGCCACTGCTGCGCCCGCTGCCCCTGCCGCGGCTGCGCCTGCTGCTCCGGCAGCTGGCCCAGCTCAGGCGGTCGAGGACAAGCCCATTTCTCCTTTGCAGGTCATCCAGGCCGTCATCAGCCACAAATTGAAGAAGTCTGTTGACCAGGTGCCTACTTCTAAGGCTGTGAAGGACCTTGTGGGCGGCAAGTCCACTGTTCAGAACGAGATTCTTGGTGATCTAGGAAAGGAATTCGGTAGCGCGCCTGAGAAGGCTGAGGAGATCCCCATTGCCGACCTCGCCGAGCAGTTTGGCGATGGCTTTAGTGGCAAGCTGGGTAAGCACACTTCGTCCCTCATTGCTCGTCTCGCGTCCTCAAAGATGCCGGGTGGCTTTGCTCTCTCTCAGATCCGCAAATACCTGGAGACGCGATGGGGTCTCGGCGCCATGCGTCAGGACGGTGTCCTGTTGCTTGCGCTTACGAAGGAGCCCGCGTCGCGTCTCGGCAGTGATGCTGATGCGAAGGCATTCTTTGACGGCATCGTACAGGGCTACGCCGCCTCGGAGGGTCTCGACCTATCCAGCGCCAACGCCTCGAGCAGCGGCGGTGGTGCCGGCGGTGCCGTGATTGATGCCGAGGCGCTTGAGGCCGTCACGAAGGATCAACGCCAGCTTGCGAGGCAGCAGCTTGAGCTGCTGGCAAACTACCTGCGTGTGGACCTGCGCTCCGGTGATAAGAAGAACGCGGCCCAGGCCGAGGCCACGGAGCTTCTGCAGAAGGAGCTCGATCTGTGGCTAGCGGAGCACGGTGACGTCTACGCCGATGGCATCAAGCCTATCTTCAGTGGCCTGAAATCTCGCCGCTACGACTCGTACTGGAACTGGGCTCGCCAAGACTGTCTTCGTATGTTCTTCGACATTGTCTGGGGTAAGCTCTCGACCATCGACCGTGAGGTCCTTCAGCGCTGCATCTCCATCATGAACCGCACTAGCCCTGTGCTAATCGACCTAATGGTTTATTACATCGGCAACGTTCCTACCGAGCGCGGTGAGACGTTCCAGCTCGCGAAGGATCTGGCCACTCAACTGCTCGAGAACTGCAAGGAGGCACTTGGCGCTGACCCGCTTTACAAGGATATCATGCTGCCCACCGGCCCACATACCGAGGTCACTTCGCGGGGCGCGATAGAGTACAGTGAGGTGCCGCGTCCCGAGTGCCGCAAGCTCGAGCAGTACGTGTTCGAGATGGCACAGGGCCACTCCGAGCTCACGGCTGCTAAGGGCGCCAGTGCGGACTCCGAGCAGCAGCATCTCGAGGCTCTCTATCACCACCTCAGCTCCGATCCAGAGGCTCAGAAGGCGCTTGACCTCCTTAAGGCGCGCCTTGCTGCCACAAAGGTGCCTGGTAGCTCGCCGCTGGCTAAGGGCATGCGTCCCGATATCGTGCCGTACTTGAACCTGCGCAAGCGCGAGGGTGACTCCTGGGTTTACTCGTCTGAGCTCACCACTCAGTACCTTTCGGGACTTGAGAAGGCTGCTCGCGAGGGTGCCACGTTCAAGTCCAAGACAGTTCTGCTCACCGGTGCAGGCAAGGGCTCGATTGGAGTCAAGGTCCTTGAGGGCCTGCTCATGGGTGGCGCTAGCGTAGTCGTCACGACCTCTCGCTTCTCGAAGGAGACGACTGACTTCTACCAAGATATTTATACTCGCCTCGGTGCTGCTGGCTCGACTCTTGTTGTCGTGCCTTTCAACCAGGCCAGCGTACAGGACTGCCGTGCGCTCATCTCCTACATTTACAGCGATCTCGGCTGGGATCTTGACTTCGTCGTGCCTTTCGCTGCTATCCCTGAAGGCGGTATCGAGATGGACGGCATTGAGTCCAAGAGCGAGCTTGCTCACCGTCTCATGCTCACGAACCTGCTGCGCTTGCTTGGTTTCATCAAGCAGCAGAAGCAAGACCGTGCCATTGAGACGCGTCCGGCCCAGGTGTTGCTGCCTCTCAGCCCCAACCATGGCACATTCGGTGGCGACGGTATGTACTCGGAATCGAAGCTCGCGCTCGAGACCCTGTTCAACCGCTGGCACGCCGAGTCGTGGTCCGCCTACGTTACCGTGTGCGGTGCCGTCATTGGCTGGACTCGTGGCACTGGTCTCATGAACCAGAACAACGTGGTGGCCGAGGGTATGGAGAAGGAACTGGGTGTACGCACCTACTCTCAGCAAGAGATGGCCTTCAACCTCCTTGGTCTCATGACCCCCAACCTGCAGCGTCTGTGCCAGCGCTCGCCTGTGTATGCTGACCTCAACGGCGGCATGCAGAACGTGCCTGACCTCAAGGACTACATGACGACCCTGCGTGCGAACCTGCAGGAGACTGCTGAACTTCGCCGTGCGGTTGCAACGGAGACTGCCATCGAGCAGGGTGTCATCAACGGCCCGCAGGCTGACGAGCCCTACTCGCAGAACATCGTCAAGCCTCGTGCGAACTTGAAGTTCGCGTTCCCTGAATTGAAGAAGTACGACGATCTACCGTCCACGGACAAGCTTGTTGATCTTGTCGATCTCGAGCGCGTCGCCGTGGTCACCGGTTTCGCCGAGGTCTCCCCGTGGGGTAACTCCCGCACCCGTTGGGAAATGGAGGCTTACGGTGAGTTCTCTCTCGAGGGCTCCATCGAGATGGCGTGGATCATGGGTCTGATCAAGTACAATGCTAAGAAGGGCTGGGTTGATGGAAAGTCCGGCGAAGTTGTCGACGAGCGCGACATCAAGGCCAAGTACGAGAAGCACATCCTTGAGCACAGCGGTATCCGTCTGACTGAACCCGAAGTCCTCGGCTTCGACCCGAACAAGAAGCAGGTTATGCACGAAGTCATTATTGAGCATGATCTTGAGGCTTTCGAGGCCTCTAAGGAGACCGCTGAGCAGTTCAAGCGCGAGCAGGGCGACAAGGTGGAAGCCTTCCCTGACCCGGAGAACGGCGAGGTCTACAACGTGCGCTTCCTGAGGGGTGCTAAGATCCTCGTCCCGAAGGCTCTGCAGGATTCGCGCTTCGTGTCTGGACAGATTCCCACGGGCTGGGATGCTCGCACTTACGGTGTTCCCGAGGATATCGTTGACCAGGTCGACCCTGTCACCCTGTACACGCTTGTGTCCACTGCCGAGGCGCTTGTCACGTCTGGTATCACAGACCCCTACGAGTTCTACAAGTACGTACACTTGTCGGAGATTGGTAACGCCTCCGGCAGTGGTATGGGTGGTATGACCGCGTTGCGCAAGATGTTCAAGGACAGGTACTTGGACAAGGAGGTTCAGAATGACATTTTGCAGGAGAGCTTCATCAACACGATGAGCGCTTGGGTGAACATGTTGCTGCTGAGCTCCAGCGGTCCCACGAAGACGCCCGTCGGTGCTTGTGCGACCGCTGTTGAGTCTGTCGACAGCGGTGTTGAGCTGATCCGCTCGGGTACCGCTCGTGTGGTCATCGTCGGTGGCTACGACGATATCCGCGAGGAGGGTATTCACGAGTTCGGTAACATGAATGCTACTTCGAACTCGGTTACTGAAATGGAGCATGGCCGCACGCCTCGTGAGATGTCTCGTCCCACGACGACGACGCGTTCTGGTTTCATGGAGGCTCAGGGCTCTGGTATTCAGATCCTCATGGCCGGTTCGCTGGCTGTTGAGATGGGCGTCCCAGTTTACGGTATCGTCGCGCTGACCGCGACCGCGACTGATAAGATTGGTCGCTCCGTGCCGGCGCCTGGCAAGGGTATCATGACCACGGCCCGCGAGGACAACACGAAGTCGCAGCACCTGCTCGACATCGAGTACCGACGCAGGCAGCTCGAGTACCGTCGTAAGCAGCTGCGCCAGTGGGCTGACGATGAGCGCAGCATGGGCACGCCGCTCGAGGCGATTGCCGAGGACCTGCACCGCCAGGAGCGCGAGGCTCAGCGTACGTGGGGCAACGAGTTCTGGATGCGCAACCCGGCTATCGCCCCTATCAAGGGTGCCCTTGCTCAGTGGGGTCTGACGATCGACGACCTTGGCGTTTCGTCGTTCCACGGCACGTCGACGCAGGCTAACGACAAGAATGAGTCTCAGGCCATTCATGACATGCTTGTTCATCTCGGACGTGCCAAGGGCAACCCTGTCCTTGGCGTCTTCCAGAAGTACCTTACGGGCCACCCGAAGGGTGCTGCTGGCGCCTGGATGATGAACGGTGTTTTGCAGATCCTGAACTCGGGTCTTGTTCCGGGCAACCGCAATGCTGACAACGTCGACAGTGTGCTGCAGAAGTTCGATCGCATCCAGTTCCCGTCCGTGCCGCTGCAGACTTATGGCATTAAGGCTGGGTCGCTCACATCGTTCGGCTTCGGCCAGAAGGGTGCCTTCGCCCTCCTGGTCCACCCTGACTACTTCTTCAGCTGCCTGCCCCGCGCTCAGTACGAGGCGTACCAGAACCGTGTGAGTGCGCGTTACGATAAGGTCTACCGTTACTGGCACGATGCGATCACGCACAACACGCTGTTCCGTCCCAAGGACAAGCCGCCTTACACGCCGGAGCAGGAGACGGAGGTGTACATGAACCCGATGGCTCGTGTGGACCACTCGCTCAAGTTCCCCAAGGACTCGGTCGCTCCGAAGAGCCCTACGAGCTTGGAGAGCACGTTGTCGACCATGGCTGCTGCGACGACCGGTCAGCAGCATGTGGGCGTCGACATCGAGCTTGTGTCGGCCATTAACACGGAGAACGAGACGTTCATCGAGCGCAACTTCACGAAGGCTGAACGCGAGTACTGCAACGCGGCGACTGATCCCCGTGCCTCCTACGCCGGCACTTGGTCTGCCAAGGAGGCTGTCTTCAAGGCGCTAAAGACGGAGGGTAAAGGTGCTGCGGCTCCACTTGTCGACATTGAGATCGTGCACACGCGCACGGGCCCCGAGGTGCGTCTCCACGGGGACGCCCAGGTTGCTGCCAACGGCCGCAGTGTGACGGTGAGCATTTCGCACGACGACAACCAGGCCGCTGCCGTTGCCGTCGCTAAGTAAGTAGACTCTAATCATAACTAATAACTCATACATGAAATCATTTCTATTTCTATCGCTCTCTTGTGCAGAAAGCGCCAGCCACTAGGGCTTTGTTGATGATGCTGGCTGCCGTGAGAAGTTCACGTTGAGACTCGGCAGGTATCAAAATTAGTGCGAGATGTACTGAAACACGAAGTCCACTACAGGCTCGTCCGACTCCTGCTGCAGGAGCTTATCGGCCACTTTGGAAAGCTGCCCGTGGGGGTAGTGATTCCAAGTTGTGGCATCGCCATAGAGCATTGCTGGTGCCTTGATCAACTGCTTTTCCGGCGTGCACCGCTTGCACTTGAACGTGTCGTGCGTATCGCAATTCGTCTCGCGGTTATACGTGAACAGGGCCTTGAGCATTTCGGACGAAAACAGACGCTCCACGTCGGTCTTTTCGTCTACAACACAGGAGCTCAATGACTGCTTCATGGTCTGCCTCTGGAAAATCTTCTCTTCAATGGTGCCTGTAGCGATGAACCTGTAAACAAAGCAGTCCTTCTTCTGGCCGTCGCGCCATACGCGGGCCAGAGCCTGCTGGTCCGCGGCAGGATTCCAGTCAGGGTCGAGCAGAATCAAACGATTCGCGCCAATTAGGTTGATACCGCACCCACCAGCCTTCGAAGATAGCAGAAACACGAACTCGGGTTGCTCAGGGTCATTGAACCTATCCACAAGGCGCTGTCGTTTGTTGATCGCCATCGTACCGTCGAGTCTGACGCTTCCATACCGGCAGTCACGACACAAATTCTCAATCATGTCCAGCGTCTGCGTGTAATTCGAGATGAGCACGATCTTGTCGTTCGTGTCAGCACGGATACGCGCCAGCATGCGGGCCAACACCATGAACTTACCAGAATAGTCAGGACGCGCTGCGCCAGACCTATTCCGGCCGGACATTCTGGCTGACGGAGGAAGATAGTCCGAGGGAAGTAGAGACTCGACGCCCGGCACATCATTGTAGAGGTCGAGCAAGTCGGGATGAGTGCAGACCTTTTTCAGGATGTTGATGCCCTGTAGACTCTGGGTACCTTGGCCCTTCAACAGAGAATTGACCTCCTTGGACTGCAAGTACTGGTTGTACACCTTCTGTTGGAAGTCCGTCAGACCACAAAACACGACATGCTCGAACTTGACCGGCAAGTACTTGGATAAGATGTCGTTTGTGCGGCGAATGATAAACTTGTTCACGATTTGCAACAACTCGCGCAACTTCTCCTCGCCGCGGGCGATTTCCTTGTCAGATGCCGCGGCGTCGCGTCCCTTCAGGATCTTACTCTCGTAGTTCTTCCGGAACTCAGCACGCGTACCCAAGAGCCCCGGGTTGGCAAAACTCAGTAGCGAGAAGTACTCTGACAAGTCATTTTGAATTGGCGTGCCACTCAGAATGACGCGCCGTTTCACATTCAAGCTGTTTAGTGCCGTGAACGTGAGCGAGTCTCCGTTCTTTAGACGGTGGCCCTCGTCAGCCAGAAGTAGCCCGATCTCTGCGTCTCCCAAGTCTGCGGCATTGCGCCGCAGCGTCTCGTAAGAGATGACGAGCACTGGGTGAGTAACGCTACGGCCATCAGCGCGGGCCCATTCTTGAAGCCTTGTTGAGAGGTCCGCAGACTTCACAGACTTGCCATCGATAGCGAGCGGGTGCAGCGCACCCTTGCCAAGCCATTTATCGAACTCGTTAGCCCAATTGTTGACTAGAGACGAGGGACAAATGACTAGACCCTTTTGGATCGTACCCTTGCGAGAGGCCTTTGGTGTGGGGGACTGCCGAAGCAGCGTCCACAGTAAAGTAATACACTGCAGCGTTTTTCCTAGACCCATTTCGTCAGCCATAATGCAGCCATGAGCCTGCTTGTCCACGAGGCCCATTGTGCAGCGGTACAGAAACTTCACGCCGTCGACCTGGTGCGGGCGCAGGATCTTCGTGAGCCGAGGATCAATCACGACGGGCACACGAACCTCCTCTGCGACGTCCAACGCGCGCAGCCCCAACAACGTATCCAAATCAATTCCTTGGAGTCTCGGTTTTGGCATCTCTGGAGCCAGCTCAACTGCAGTCTCGTTCGGCTGGGCGCCCTCGAGCTCCTGGGGTTCCACGGGCTCCGGAATGTAGTCCACCGTGGGGTCGTACAGGACGATGGCGAACTCCTCGCACGGGTCATGCAAAGGCCGCGGTTTCCATTCGGCCAAACGAAGCATGCCGAGCACGGCAGTGCCGCTGTCAGACGGCCGCAAGTCCTTCGAAGGGATCCTGAATGGCCTGTAGAGATCGACCTGCGGGTCTCCACGCGAAATGACAGATGCGGGCTCGACCGGGAGGCCCTCGGCAGCCACTATGCTCGCATAGTCAACACTGGCGCGTGGCCGGCGGCGCAGCGCACGGTGACTCTGCTTCATCGGGATTTTGAATGGTTTTGTGAGATCCATGAGCGGCGGGCGTGGGCCAATTCCGCCCATGCCGCCAGGCGGCAGTAATGGCTTGTTGCTCACGGCCAGGTTTTCCTGCTCGATTCCCACGGGATTGCCCAATGGCCGCCGATACATTTTTGGGGCCAACCTATTTTTGTGGCAAAGCTGTGGCTGTATGTTGATTAGAATCTGTCAGCAAATATCAAAACATGAGCGACGCGACTAGCGACTAGCGCGTAGCGTCACGTGCGCGCTCGTGCAGCTACATCGGAGACTGCCGGCGCGCGCGGCTGAAAAGGATAATCCGATGATAGTGGCATATCGCTTGTGTCAACCGCGCATGCGGAAGCGTATGCGGGAGGGCAATCTGCAAGAACTTGGTTCCGAAACAGCGGAAAATGCTAGAGCCCGCTTCAGTACTACAAACTGAGGTCCGAACAAGGGCATGTATCAGCAGCGACATCACATTCATTGTTAAATTGACAGCCCGCACAGAAGGTCGATAGGAAAATGCAACACACTAATAATAAAGCAGATCAATTGAACATCGATATTAAATAAATAAAAGAGTTAAGATAAAACAAACATTACGTCTCGCGGGACAAATAAATAGGTGACAACGCGCAGCTCGTGCGCGCGGCTCGTGTGCGCGCAGCTTGAGCGCGCGGCTTTTGGGAAGTCTCACCGACAGGAACAACACGCTAGCTTTAGCGGTGCAGCATCTTGGCAAAGATGGACTTGTTCTTGCGCGAGCTCTTCTTCGGCTTGGAAGAGCCATCCATGTGCGCCGCGCTGTGGTGCCCGCCGAACAGGGAGCTCTGCGACGACGTCGGAATGACATAGGAGTCGTGCGTCTTGGCGACGGAGAGAGGCATGGTGTAGAATTCAGACATTGGATGATTGTTTGTGTGGAGACAGGAGATCTGCTTTGGGCTGGCCGATGACTATGGCACTGCGGCGTGTCTCTTTTATATTTTCCGCTTTGTGGCTGGACCCAGACCCTACAATGAAATTTTCCACAAACCCTGCATCGCAAGGCTGCATGCGCCAGTTTTTCCGTAGCCGCGCTACGCGTTAAAGTGGTTCAATGGATTTTTTTTTGCACCGACACGCTTTAGTGAGTCTCCCTGAATACTAAAATCATTTTCGCGTGCAAATTCGTGTTTACACTGGAAAGTTCATCTAAACGAGGTCGTGCGTCCAGGGCTAGGGCGCGCCTGGCACAAACCGCACAGTTTTTGGTGTTGTAGAATGTATGCAATGGCCAAAGCTATGTTCAATACTATCAAGTAGTAGCTACTAAAGTCTGTCAATGCTTTTCATTTCCCATAAAATGCGCGTGCATGGTGCGAACCAGGCATTTGCTTCCATCACGCTCTATCACGTGCGGTTCCGTGCGCATGTAGGGGTCGATCCTGCGACGCAAGACTCACGACGTCTAGGGCAGGTTCCCGAGTAGCCATCTTGGGGTAATTCTGACTCAGGACTATAGACGCTGGCACGGGGAGGATACGAAATTGCGTCTGAGTCAGCAGCGACGGTTTGCGAGGGCTGCGCGTATCCCTGCTCGTGATCTCGTGACCTTCGTGACGGATCGTGGACACGTCGTACGGCTGGCGAGCTCGCGGTTGAAGATTAGTCATGCCCCGCGTCGTCGGTCCCCGCGCCGCTGCCCCACCTCCGCCCAGCCGGTTTTGGTGGGTCATGCGCCTGCGTCTGCTTAGCTAGCTCGGTTCGGGCCGGTCCCGTCATTCCCCCATCGGGCGCACGCATCGGAAAGATGTCATCACGATCTGCCGGTTACAAACCTCCTGTGCACCGCCCATTAGAATCGATACGATGCGGTATGCGAACCGATGTTTGAGCCGGTTGCCCGTACCATTACTGATAATTATGGGACGACGTGTAAATCTAGCTACATTTACGAATAGAATCTAGCGCGGCCCTGAGTGGCTTCCACCCTATAGATGACCCTCACACGTGCCAAGAAACCCACATGCCCCTGTCTGCTTTATCACTCGATGCGAACGGGAGCCATGCCCGCGCCTGCGCGACGGATCTGCGGGGTGGATACTAAGACTTAGGCCAGCGCTGATTGGGGCCACCCTGCCCAGAGTCCTGTGACGCATAGCGCCCCGTGCATACGAGCGCAATGGGCGGTCGACGGGGCGGCGGATGCGGCGGGGAGGGCCAATGACGGGGAAAAAGATCCATGCACGTCGGTATTTCTCTCAGGGCGAGGGTTCGTATCGCGTACTGGAAAGTGAGATGGTAATTTTATTAGCAAACCATCTCCAAACTCGCCCCTCTCTGGTCACGGATTTCGCGTTTTCGGCATGGAGATGAACGAGACCGTTTTCTCGGAGCGGACGCTGCAGCGTCCGCTCTTCGAGGGCGTCCTGGACCGCGTGAGCGCGGCCGTGTGCGCGATGACCTGGTGGCAGGCCCTGGCGCTTTTGTTTGTGGCCGGCCTGATCTATGACCAGGTCTCGTATATCCGCAAGAAGGGCTCGATTGCCGGCCCGCGCTTCAAAATTTGGCCCGTAATGGGCCCGTTCCTCGAGAGCGTGAACCCTAAGTTTGAGGAGTACGAAGCGAAGTGGCGCTCGGGCCCGCTGTCGTGCGTGTCCGTGTTCCACAAGTTTGTGGTCATTGCGTCGACGCGTGATCTCGCGCGCAAGGTGCTGAACTCGCCGGCCTACGTGCGGCCGTGCGTCGTGGACGTGGCCATCAAGCTGCTGCGGCCGTCAAACTGGGTCTTCAAGGACGGCAAGGACCACCTTGAGTACCGCAAGAGTCTGAACCCGCTCTTCACGAAAAACGCCATTGCTGCGTACCTGCCGGCCATGGAGGAGTGCTACGACCGTTACCTGGAGGAGTATGTGCGCCTCAGCGAGGCTGAGGGCGCGCGCCCTTATATGGTGGAGTTCCGCGAGATCAACTGCGCGAACTCGCTGCGCGTGTTCTGCGGCCGCTACATCAGCGAGGAGCAAGTCAAGAAGATCAGCGACAACTACTTCCGCGTGACAGCCGCGCTCGAGCTTGTGAACTTCCCCATCATTCTGCCCTTCACGAAGCCTTGGTACGGCAAGAAGATCACGGACATGACGATGGACATCTTTGAGAAGTGTGCGCAGGCATCTAAGGACCACATTGCGGCTGGTGGCGCCGTGGACTGCGTCATGGACGCGTGGGTCAAGGACATGGCGTTCAATGGCGGTAAGACGCGCGACTTCAGCAACAAGGAGATCAGCGAGACGATCTTCACATTCCTATTTGCGTCGCAGGATGCGACGTCCTCGGCGACCACATGGCTGTTCCAGATCATGGGCGACCGGCCCGACATCATGGCCAAGGTCCGCGAGGAGCAGTTGCGCCTGCGCGGCGGCGATCCGCACCGCGAGCTCACGGTCGACCTCGTCGACAGCATGGCGTACACGACGATGGTCGTGAAGGAGGCGCTGCGCTACCGCCCGCCGGTTTCCATGGTCCCCTACGTTGTGAAGGAGAACTTCCCCATCACGCCCGAGTACACGGCGCCGAAGGGCTCTATGGTAATTCCGACTCTGCACCCGAGCTTGCACGACGAGGAAATCTATGAGAACCCCGAAGAATTCATTCCCGAGCGCTGGGTCCCCGGCTCGAAGGCGAGCACGGCGCACCTGAACTGGCTTGTGTTTGGCTCGGGCCCGCACATCTGCCTTGGCCAGCGGTACGTCATGCTTCACCTAATCGCGCTCATGGGCAAGGCGGCCCTGCACTACGACTGGAAGCACACGGTCACGCCAAAGAGCGAGGTCATCCGCGTATTTGCCACGATCTTCCCTGACGATGAATGCATTCTGGAGTTCCGCCGACGCACGCCGGCGGAGATTGCTGCCTCGGCGTAGGCGGTTTCGTGCCGGCGGCTCAGCTCGCGGCCGGCTCTACTGCCACAACGTCTCTGTTTATGTATTAATATCTATTTTGTAGCCAAATGCGGTTACACCAAAAGAATGGCGGCTACGTATTATTTCATGTATCGTTCGCCCAAGTGCAGCACAAGTGCAGCGCAACTGCAGCACAACTGCAGCGCAACTGCAACGCAAGTGAAGTGCAGCGCGCCGGCTGCCTACTCCTTCAGCTCGACAATGCGCGGGCTGCTGCTGTCGTCACCGTGCTGGGCGTTTTCCACGATCTCGTCGATCTTGTGGCGCGACTTCACCTCTACGCGGCGCGTGTCCTTCTTGGGCAGCGTCTGCGGCGCGCTGCGGCCCGTCACGAGCACGAGCAGCGCGTTGAACAAACCGAACACGACGGCCGTGAACGCGAGCGCCGCGGCAATGGCGAATGCGGCCGTGACGGGATACGTGCGCAGCGCCGAGACGTTATCGGCGCGGAAAGCGTCAATGAAGTCGTTGTACACGTCCGCCGCGTAGTTCACAGGCTCAGCCCGGAACTCCGACCACGCGCGGGCGTAGCGCGCCAGGACGCCCTCCGTGGGCTTGTGCCCAGACTTTTCATGCGCCTCCGTCGCGCGCTTCTCGGCGGCAATCTCGATGTAGTACTTCGGAGACCACGTCGCGTTGCCGATGTTCTCGGCGTCCTGCACGGAGTGGCCGACGTAGAGGTTGTCGAACAGGATGTTGCCCTGCACCGTCCAGAGTTCGAAGCCGGCGCCGCCCACGGGCCCCTCGAGGTCGCTTAGTCGCTCGTCGGCGTCAAAGGCCGGGTTCGCGATCTTGCGCGGCGCCCACTCGCCCTTGTACTCCGGGTTCGGCACTAGCGGCTGCACCCACTTGCCCTTGTACTCCGGGTTGCGGATGAGCGGCGCCTGCCAGGGGCCGCAGCCCTCGCCAGCCGCCTCGTCGAGGTCGCGGCACGCGGGGTTCAGGATCTCGGGCGCCGTCCACACACCGTCCTCCTCGTCATCCCACTCGGCCGGCTTCGCCGCGTCCGGGTCTGGAATGAACACAGGCGTGTCCTCCTTCCAGGCAGCGGGCTTCACGGCGCTCGGGTCCTCAACGAGGTACGGCGCGTCTTCGTCCCAGTCCGCAGGCTTCGTCGGCTGCGCAGGATCCGGAATCATCTCGTCGTCGACCCAGTTTTGCGGCTTCGTGTCGCTGGGGTCGTCGATCTCGCGCGGCGCACTCAGCGGCGGGTCGAACGCGTCCTCGTCCGTTAGCGAGCCGGCCTTCACGACGACGCCGTCAATGCGGATCTCGAAGTCCTGGTTCTCGTGCAGCACGAGCGTGTACAGCGAGCTCAGCAGGCCGCCGCGCGTGCGCGGTGGCGCCTGCAGGTGGTGTTCCTCGCCGTTGCGGCGCAGAATGAAGTGGACCTTGTCCGTGGCGCCGCACTTGTCCGGGCCGAACATGACGAGGTACGGCGTGTCGTTGCCGAAGTCCTCCCATGTGTCGGCCGACGTCTCGGGAAGCAGCTTCACGTACGCGCCTCCGCAACGCAGCGGCTGCTGCAGCTTCACTTCGTACTGCAGCACGAGCGGCTTCCCCGCGTTGTCAACGGCCGCGTCAAACTTGCGCGCAATGGCGGCAGGCTTCTGCTCGCTCTTCAGCACGAGCCCAACGTCGCCGTCAAAGCCCTTCAGCACCGTCGGCTCCTCCAATGCCCACTCACCCGTGTACGGCTCCTCGCCGTTCCGCATAGCCTTGGATTGCCGCCAGCGGGCCCAGACTTCGTTTGCAGGCCCATCAAATTGCTCAAATACGCCGCCAACGAGCTCGCCGTCCTCGACGGGGTACGGCTCGAATGCCGGGTGCTCAACGTCCTCCCACTCCGGCGGCGGCGGCACGTCCAGCTTCGGCACCGAGCCCTTTGGCCGGCCGTCTGTATTCGTGGCTCTCACGGGCACCCCTAGTAGCAGCGCAGCTGCACAGATCACACTTGAACGCATTGGCAAACTTCACGGAATTTAGGCCGATGAAATACGTGCGTCGCGCCAACGTTGCCTATTTATGCTCGCCTGCCCTGCCAGCTGTACCGGTTCGTGACACCCTAGCCCTACTTGTGGTTAGGTCGATGCCGGGGCCTGCGCAGTTACGGCTCGACGCGCCGCTAGAGAGCCTGGACGGTGTCTGCGCGTAGCCGCGACTAACACAGAGGGGGCTCTGGCCGACCAATTTCGGGCTCACCTCATTTACTGCGCCGTGTCGCTGCGCGGAGTCTACTCGTCGAGCTGAGGCTGCATGTGGTGGGGTCCGTTTAAGGAAATTTCTAGTGCTTACGAAGCTGTGTCACAGACGCGCGAGGCGAGTCCACGCGTGCCGCAATTGACACGGCAGCTCCTAAAGCACTTAGGGGCGCAATTGGCTATGGGCCATCTCTGAAATATCCGCCGCTACGCTGAGCCAACTATTACGCGTGTAGGTTTTAGCCTTAGCGCTTTTGTTTTTTCTTTCTTTCTGAGCGAAATGGCTGAAACAGCAGCTACGCGCACATGCATGCATCATCATCACATCTAGCAAATAAAATAAACTGGTTAACACAGCAGTAAAAAGTATCTATCAATGAACGAACGTTTGAACGAGTTAAATAAATTGATTACTGGCTAGAAACTATACTTGGCATCTCGTATCGACTATCATGCTCTTCCATTTTCAGAACTTCGGGCCACTCGTGGTCTTCGGCAGCCCCTCACCAAACACGAGCGCCGAGTCGCCGGATAACGCCTGCGCCTTCTCGTGCGACGTCATGCCGCTAAGAGGCTTCAGCTCGTCCTCGTCGCCGTAGGAGCCCGTCGCTCGCCGCGACGGCGAGCGCTGCAGCTTGCCGCTCGTGTGCGCGTTCACGCTCGAGCGGCGGCGCTGTAGTGCCGTGTCGGGGTCGTCCAGAGCATCCGTCTCCGTGCGCATTGGGTCCACCACGGGGCGCTCGAGCTTGTGGTGTGTCTCCGTGAGCCGGCGCTCCGTCTGCACCGGCAGGTCCGCGTCCGCAGGCTTGAAGTTCCTATCGTCGCTGAACGTGTTCAGTGCATTCTTGTGCTTCAGGTCGTACGACCAGGTGCTTGCGTCGTCATTCTGATCCTCGGCCGTCCGCGCAAACTCGGGCCGCGGATCCTCCACGGATGCGTGGCCAACCGGTCGGTCGAACACCTGCATGTCGTGCTTCGCCTGCCATGCCAGTGTGCCAATACGGGGCTCCGCGTCGTCCTCATCGAAGTAGTCGTTGAAGCCTTGCTCGGTCTCGCTCACATCACTGTCGCTGTCATGGTGCGCGCCAGAGAAGTGGCTTGTGGCTGCGCCTCCAGTACTAGCACCTGCGCCCGCGCCGTACGCACCATGCTCAGGCACCCTATCCACGGGCTGGGACAGCTGGCTTTCCTTGTAGTCGTAAGGTCCGCGGCTGTTAAAACCAGCCGCGCCGCCTGCAACCGTGCCGGCCGCAGCGCCACGGGGTAGACTAGCGCCTGTGCTCGAACCCTGGCCTGGAACGACATTGTCAACGGGGTCCGGGATCTGGCTCTCCTTGAAGTCGTAAGGCGCAGCATGGCCATACTCGCGGCCTTCCGTTCCCGTTCCCGTTCCCGTTCCGACGTTACCAGCAGCAAACCAAGGGTCCTGGCTGGAGTTTACCTTATCAATGGGGTGCTGCAATTGACTCTCCTTAAAGTCAAACGGGGCGCTGTTGCCAAGCTCGCGGTCCGATGCACCAGCAAGGCGAGCGCCGCTCACGACGCCAGAGGCGCCCGGGAATCGCGGGTCCTGGCCTGGATGTACATTATCAACCGGATCGCTGAGCTGACTCTCCTTAAGGTCGAACGGGGCGCTCTGGCCGAACTCACGGTCCGTGGTGCCAGTACCACCCACAAACCGCGGATCTTGGCCGGCATTCACCTTGTCAATCGGATCGCTGAGCTGGCTCTCCTTCAAGTCAAACGGTGCGCCCTTCCCGAGCTCACGGTCCGTGGTACGGGACGTCTCTCCGGCAAACGGATTCGTGTCACGCTGAGGCGCAGCGTCCTTGGTGGACAACGACGACAGGGCCGCCGTGGGCGTCTCGTCTGAGCCATTCAGGTTTGTGCCCTGTGCACCACTAGTCGGGTTCACATTGCTTCCAGCGAACTGGTCTGCACCCGGGCCGCCGGCGGCTGGGTCCAGCGTACGCGTGGGGTCTGCGGATTTGCCAGCCGGTGCGTTGTGGCCGAAGTTTGGTGCTTCAGCCACTGCCGCACCCGCTGCTCCGGCCACGGGGACGCCCGTTAACGACTCGTTCGAAGGCGGATCGCCGAATGGGTTCGCAGATTCCCTAGCGCCACCCTTCTCACCAGGAGCATTGCGGTCAATCTTCGGGAAGGGCTCTGTTGGCTCGGGCCCGAGGCCTCCCGTCGCTACCCCAGGCTTCGGCGACTCTGACCCAAGGTGATACTTTGACGACGGCGGAATGGCGTCAGTCGAATCAAGCCTGTCCGTAGGATGCGGTCTGCTAGTAGCTGCGCCTCCCGCACCGGCCACGGCGCTCGCTGGCTCCGTTGCCTTTGACGTGGCGTCCGGAGCACCAGCGGCTCCTTTCGCGCCTGCGGCTCCCGTATTACGCGTATCCTCGCGGCCACCAGCCGTGCTTCCTAGTGCATCCACAAATCCCGTGTCATAAGCGGGCGCAGGGCCTCGCTTGTCAGATTCCGCAGGACCAGCACCAGTTGGAGCAGCGCCAGTAGGAGCCGTGCCAGCTGCTGCAGCGCTGGGCTTGTTCTGGGCGCGAGCAATTGCCTCGAGCGACGGCGGGACCTCGCCCGCCGTAATTGCTGCCAGCTCGCGACGCCAGTTCTGAGCAACCTTCGCTCGGAACACGAACGTGTGCAGCCTGCCAGAGCTGGAACCGTGCTGGCGCGCCTGCAGCACAAACTGGTTTGCGTCAGCCGCCTTGTGGTCCTCGAGCAACTTCGCGCCAATGAGGTCGAGCGACCACACGGGTAGACCGTTCTTGACCTCAATCAAGCTCTGCGGCGTAAGCACATACTCGCCCGGTGAGTAGCTGTGAAGGATCTTCGTGCGGCGCTCGAGCTCGCCTGTGCGTAGCGCTTTCGAGTACACGGAGTCCTCGTCCGGGTACTGCTGCTCATTCTGCGGCTGCGGCTGCGACGCCTGCTTGCTCTGGAAGGCCTTCGGAGCCTTCGAGGACTGCAGAAAGTGGTGGTACTCGTACAGCTTCGGGTGTGCGAGGAATCCACCCAGCAGGGCCGACGAGCCCTCGAGTGTGGCCTGGCCCTGGTTGCCGACGGCGTCCGCGTAGCGGCCAAGAATGCTCTGCAGCCGGTCCGTGACCCCCGCGTCGACTTCCTTGCTCGCATCCTGCGTGTAGGCGTACGAGTCAGACAGGCGGCTCTGGCCCTTCGATGCCTTCGCGAGCTTCTTGTCGATGCTCAGCTTCAGGATATACGGGTCGACCTTCGGCGACTTGTGCGCGGCCGCAGCGGCCACGGCCTCCTGGTACTGCGTGATCTGGGGCTTTAGAGGCCCGCTGAGCAGGTCCGCCGTCGAGTGGCTCGAGTTCCCCGCGTAGGCCTCCTTCGTAGACTCGCCCTTCGACGCGCCCGCAGTCGAGCTGTGCGCTGCGCCCGAGTCGGCGGTGCCAGCGCCCGTGAATGAAGCGGAGTAACCGCGGAAGTCCTCAATCGAGTTCTCGATATCCGCGGCCAATTTCTCGAGCTCGCCGCGCAGCTGCGTGCCAACGAGTTTCGCCGCTCTTGCGGCGGCCTTCGCCTCGCTCTCGTGCATGGATGTGATGGTCGGCAGCACGTCGTTCACGCCAGACTTGCCGCGTGGGGCGAAGTATGGTATGAGGCTGTGCACATCCTTCTCGTTCACGGCGCTTGCCAGTTTGGCCGACTGCTCGCTGCGCTGCTCGAGCGCCGTCGCTGCCTCGCCGAAGTAGGTGTCCAAAAGCTTCACAAACTTGCGCCACGCGACAGCGCGGTCAATCATTTGTGGGGTCGGGTCCGATGTCGCGCTCATTGTGCGGTCGTCCGTGTTGTTGACCATCGCCTGCGCCCCGCGCGCTCTGGCTTTATAGACGTCCCGCGTGTTTATAGCCCGGGGCAAGGGCAGAAGCAAGGCGAAAGGGTGGAAAGGGGTTGCTGTGGAGGTAGATCCGCGGCGCGGCGCGAAGGCGGGCGCGCGCGTCGCCTGCATAGACTAGTGCATTACGAATGACAATGACTGTAAGCACGTACCCAATGCTGGGGCGTATGACCGTCTCGAAGTGTCTCAAGCGCTGAATGGCTCGCTACGTATTCCCTCGTGGTGTGATTACCATTGGCATGTCCCATGCGCCTAGGGTGCAGGGTACCAGAGCGCAACTGACGTCAACTGTGCGTTCGCTGTGCACATGCGCCGAAATTAAGGCTGTGCTGAAGCGTTGCGGGGCGAGCGCGTGTCAGGGCGCGAGCCCATATTATGGATAGTGAGACATTATGTAGCAACCGTGAATTACTGCGTGCTCTGCGTACGGCCCTTAAGCCGTGCACTTACATGCGCCGTTCGCGCGATCTCGGAACGCCTGTGCGGCAGCACTTGCTAACGAGGCTACTCATTCACATGTTCATGCAGAAACTGTCGCCACATGCCATGCTCCTGCGCCTCGGTGCGTCGCCCTCGCCCACAGCACGACTCCGGCATGGGCTGTGACGCCGTTCGTGGCTCGCGCCTGCAGATGACAAGCGAGCCACAGCGTCACGAACACAAGCAGTTTGTGGATGTAAACGAAACTGCTCGGCTACGCAAGCGCAAAAGGGCGTTCCCAAGGTTACAGTAGCAGAACCACAACCACAGTAGCAGAGCCGCAGAGGCAGAGCCGTAGTAGCAGAGCCGCAGCGGCCGCATGGTTGCCTTTCGAGACGGCGCAGCCAGCCCGTGCCGCGCGACTTTGCTTATGTGCGTAGCTCCGGCATCTTCCTCGGCTCGCTAGCTCTTAAACTAACGGCCCACAACCATTTCGTATCATAATTCTGCGTTCACGCGCGCAATTGCGGTTAGACGCCTAAAATGAGGCAGCGCAGCTCAAAACGTGTGATTCATTCAGTTATTTACAATTCGCAGCTAACGTGCTTGGTATTTATGTCTTCGTTGTGGCCTACAGAGGCGCCGAGCGGGTCTAGCGGAGATACAGCTTGCGGTCTCGGCTGCGCGCAATCTCGCGCACAATCGTTTTGAGCCGCTCGTGGTTGTCTTTGTGTTGCAAAAGCTTCGGCTTCAGCGCCATGATGAGCTGCTTGATCTCAGTCTCACCGGACACGATGTGCTTGCGCACGTCGTCGCGCGTGAGCAGGCTTGGGTCCTCCTGGTCGGAGAGCGGCGCCGCCTCGACGCGCTTCGCGTTCGGGTACCACTCTCCAGCGGGAAAGTTTGTGAGCACGGCTGGCGGCAGTTGGAGAACGGCCATGCCTGCCGGCAGCGCGTCCTTGTTTATATGCTTCTTGCGGAACTGCGAAATGAGCGGCATGAGCACGTCGTCCTCCTCGCGCTTGATCGTGGCACCAAGCTCGGGCGCGCCTGTACCGGCCTGCTGCTGCTGCTGCTGCTGCTGTTGCTGTTGCTGCTGCTGCTGCTCGGCTGAAAGCTCATCTATGGACTCGTCGCTGCCGTCGCTGGAGACATACGGGTTCTCCTCGTCGTCAGTGTCGTAGTACTGGTTTTTCTCGAGCGAGCGCAGGGCCTTGCGCAGGCGGCGGCCCTGCTTGCCCTCCTTGTCCTGGTCGTCGTCGAACAGCTTGTCGATATCCTCGTCGTTTCCGGCGTCCATGAGCTGGTTCGCCTTCAGCTGCTCGCGCTTGATGCGATCCTCAGCGTCCTTCAGCTCGTCGTCGGGGCCGTCTAGGATGGGTGCGCCCTCGTCGTCGTCGAACATCTCCTGGTCGTCGAAGTCCATCTCCTCGTCCATCGTGTACTTGTGCTGGCGCTCCTCCGAGCCGACGACCGTGCGCAGGCCGCGCTTCTGGTCGCGCGGCGCGGCAACGGCGGTCGGTTCAGCCGCGGCCTGTGCGCGCGGCTGCAGCGTCGACATGAGCCAGCGATCGCGCATCGTGTTTGTGCGCTCCATGCGCTCCTCGGCGTCCTCCGTGGACAGCGTCGCGTAGCGCGCGTACGGCGTCATGCGGTACACCTTCTCGATGGGCACGACCTTGAAGCCGTTCGTCGCCGCGTCGTACGTGAGCACGGCGTAGTTGTTCGACTGCGCCGCCTCGTACGACGAGACCCACGTGTTCTTGTTGTCGAAGTCCTCCATGACCCACGGGAAGTGCTCCTCGTAGCGCAGCTTGCGCGCAGCCTCATTCTTCTCGCCGCCGTGGATCTGCCGCAGCTTACGCTTGCGCCCGAACGGGCGGCGTTTGGGCGCGTCGCGCGCCTCGTCGCCATCGCCATTCGCGCCATTCGCGCCGCTCGCACCCACAGCGGCACCCGCACCCGGCGCCGCCGTGTCGGCACCTTCTGGCTTCACGTCGCCATTCTCAACGCCGTCCATCGAGCCGTCCTCGCCCTCTTCCTCTTCGCCAGCAATGACCTGCAGCTGCTTTGGGTCCTTGCGGTGCATGCGGATGGGCGGCACGAACTGGTCGGCCGGGTTCACGCCCTGGCGGCCATGGAACTTGATGATGTGGTACCGCGCGTTGTTCAGGTCCTCCTCAGAGCACATTTTGAGCGGAAACTCCTGGAAGCCGGGCCCGTTCATGGCCGCCGGCGGCTGCTGCTGCGTGAGGTCCGCCGTCGTCGCGGGCGGCTTGCGCTGGGCGGCCGCGGCCGCCTGCGCAGCCGTGCGTGCCGCGGCACTGCGCAGCGCCGGCGCAGGAGGTCTGCGGGAGCCTCTCCGCAGCGGATCCGCCGATTCAAACTTCCTGCGCATTAGTATGAGGCTGGCCGCCCAGCGCTCGCAACCGCCGCCGTTTGTCATCAGCACGGCGCTTACCTATGCGGGCGTGCGTGGGATGCGGCGGCTCGCGGGGCCGCCATAAGCGGCGCCAGAGCGGTAATGCGTGCCGGCGCAGGGTGGTGTGCACTAATAGGCTAAGTACGAGCGGCCGTGCGGGCCTCCGTATTATCGCGCAGCCAGCGTGCCAGGCGGCAGGCCGCGCGCAGCGCCGTCCAGTTCGGCGCAGGCACCAATTATAGTGCGGGCCGCAGCACAAAAAGGCCTGCGTCTTGCAATTGGCGCTTACAAGTGCGAAGGCTGCCGTTCAGGTCGAGCCCGCGGACATGAGCAGAATATGAGTCTTTGTGGGCAGCTCGGTTTGGCGCGCCAACTCGCTCGCTCGCGCGGCCGCCATGTGATGCGACCTAGCCCAGGCTAGGCTAGTCAGCCATGGCCAGCGTCGCGCGCATCCGCAACTGCCCGCAGCCACGAGCACTTTAGGAGCAGCATGTCGACGGGAATGGGCCACGCGGCGGGCTCGCCACTCCCGCGGATCAACCGGGCGTGGCGCCTCATCACGGCCGCCGTGATCACGACGGCCGTGTCGTACAAGGTGTACCGGAACTACACGCGGCTCGACGGCCCCGATGTGCGCGCGCCGCCGGGATCATTCACGGGCGTGACGGGCGTGCAGCCGGTGCAGCGCAAGTCCAAGTACGAGGGCGCCGGGAACTCTAAACTCGGCCGCGGCAGCGGCGACCGCTTTACGTGAACGGGCCGGCGCTCGCCTCTTTTTTCCGCGGACGGCTCTGTTTACAGGCCTAAGTGGTGAATCTAATCTGTACATATTTCATTAGTTTTTGCATTGGCTTCGTTTGAATTACGCTCCCTCATTTGTTTTTTGAAGGGACCGTTGGCGCCTGCATGTGAGGGCTGATTACGCCGCTTAGGCGCTGAAAAAAAATTGGGTCTTGAAGTTGGGGTCGCGCGCTGGGCATGAGCTTAACGCCGATTCCGGGCGACTATCGGCCGCCGGGGCTCGTGCGCGAGCCCGTGTACTACGCAGACATTGAGAAGCGGCTGATCAGCCGCGTTATTGAGGCCGTGCGCGCGGCGGCGCCGCCGCAGGGCCCCGAGATGCAGCACATCAAGCGCGTGCTGCCCGCGGCGGACCCGCAGCGCCTGCGCGTGCTGCTGTGCCCGACGCACCGCATCGACGAGGCGAGCCTGCGTGCCGTGCTGCCCGCGGAGGTCGATGTGCGCCGCGCCGAGGCGTCGCGCTACGCGGCGCGGTCGAAGGAAGAGGCCGACGCGTGGAGCCGCGACGTGTGGCCGCTCATGTGGCGCGGGAACGTGGCGGCGCAGCCGCCGCGCCTGAGCGCCGAGAAGGCGGCCGAGGTCGCTGCGCACGCGCGGCCGCTCGCGCGTGGCGCGAACGCGAGCGCGTGCTGCGACGTGTGCAAGATCGTCGACGCGGCGACCGGCCGCGTCCTCGGCGTGAGCGAGCACGGCGACGAGGCCGCGCACCCGCTGCGGCACAGCGTGATGCTGGCCATTGCTGCTGTCGCCGAGAACTCGGCCGAGGACGCGTACCTCTGCAAGGACGCGGACGTCTACTGCTCGCAGGAGCCCTGCGTCATGTGCTGCATGGCGCTCGTGCACTCGCGCATTGGGCGGCTCGTATACACGCACGAGTCGTCGAGTGCTCGCGGGCCCATCCGCGAGCTCTGTCTGCACGGGCGCAGCCAGCTGAACCACACGTTCGAGGCCTGGCACTTCTCTGTTTAGATCCCACTGCGCAGGCGCGCGCCCTTGCCCAGCGCGCGGCCGCGAGCGGTCGCGGGCCGCCGCACAGCGCGGCGGGCGGGCCGGCGCGCGTGGCTTAATTTTTTTTTGCCTCTTTCAGTTTGCGTCGGCTCGCCTTGCGGCGCTGGCCGCGGGCAAGCAGCGCTGCGCGCAGCGCCCGGCAGTACTGTGGCGCAGGTCAGTGCAGTTCAGGGTCGTGCCAACCGCTAGCCCTAATTTGGCCGGATTCGAAGCATGCTCGCTTCAATTAATTGTAAGCTAATATGTATTTACTACGGCCTTGCTGCATTTTGTGTGCGCCGTGCTCGTGGCCTCGCGTGTGCATGCCGTGTCTGTGCATCATCGTGTTTCGGGGCGCACGGCCCCCGCGCTGGCGGCCGCGTGACTCAGCCGCGGCGTGGGCCTGTCATAAGCGGCAGGTTGTGCTCCCAGCGGCCCTGCCCTCTTGGTGGGTGCCCTTGCCCGCGTGTTTGTGCCCAAACAAAAACATAGCAGTTTAGGGCCACCTCGGTTACAGGCACACTCGTGGCGTGGAACTGCGCGACTAGACACGGAGGCTATGGCAAACCCCGCTTCTGTCCTACCGCCAGTGAGTGACCTGCACCAGCGCGGCCTTTCAATTACGCTGCCGCCGCCGGCTGCCGCCGCATCGCCGGAACTGAGCCCACGCAGCACCTTCGCGGCCTCCGCAGCGCCAGCACCGGCGCCTCCGCCCGCAGACGAGGCTACGCGACGACACAGCAGCTGCTTCAGCGACCACGGGCCCCGCGCCGAGCCGGACGCGCAGGAAGAGACGACTCCGCGCACGTCGTTTAGTTCGGGTTCGTGCACGCCGCCAAAACAGCCCCTGCGCCGCACATCCGGCCGCAGACCATTATCCGTGCTATCCTCGTCGAGCACGAATTCAGATATGTCCCCGCTGCGTGTGCCCATAGACGCGCCGCCTTCGGACATTGCGCACGCACCTCACAACGGCCACCCCAGCCACGCCGCACAAGCGGGGCATCACGGCCATCACGGCCATCACGGCCATCACGGCCATCACGGCCACCACGGCCACCACGGCCACCACGGGCTCGGCGTATCTTATGGTAATCACACAACAAAGGCCGTGAACCAGACGCCGGAGCCCTACAGCCCAAGCAAGCACCGGCGGCACCGCAGCATGATCTCCGCGCCTATAGACTACCGCACGCAGTACGCGACGCCGCAGCAGTTCGGCCACCCGCTGTACGTGAACTATACACCGCGACCGCACACGGACCCATCAGCCAGCCCGCATATGAGCGCATACCACCAGTACTCGCCGTTCGGCTCGGCGCTGCCGCCGCCGTACGGACAGGGACACTCCGGCCCGTTTGGCCCGCAGTACGCGGGCGCCTACCCAACGCCAGGGCCGTCGCCGCTCTTCGACACGTCGCCGCTGTCGACGACGCCACCGTTCACTGGCCCGCAGAGCCCCGGCCACAGCGACCCCATCCAGGACCTGTTTGTGGCCATGGCGTACAAGGAGCGGCAAGTGCTTGAGGCGCGCCAGAACCTCGAGGAGGCGACGGAGGTTCTGAACGCGTTCAAGCGGCAGTTAAAGGCGATGATCTCGCCGCGCCAGGAGCCCGTGACGCTGCCGTGCCGGCCGGCCATCATCAGCCGCCGCCACTGCCCGAACCTCGGCATCCACGCCCTTGCATATACAGCGCGGCGACCGCGCGCGCGCAGCACGGGCCTGCAGGTCGTGAAGTGGCGCGTCGATAACGAGGTCTCGCAGGCCGTCGCCGACGAGATGCGCGACGACGACGCCGAAGACCCCGAGCCGCACCGCTCGGACGGCATTGCGCTGCGCATCGTGAAGTGCTTGCTCGGCATTGTGCACTGCATCATTTCCACGCTGCCCGTGCACCAGCGCGACTTCGCAAGACACCCCTTCTACCTATCGGCCGACAACGCGCACCCACTGCTCTGGGTCGCCGAGTACCCGCTGCCGATGGAAACACTATTTGGTCATCTCGCCTACGAGCCATGACGGCTGGCGGCTGCTCAAGGCTCGAACACAGAAAACCCCCAAATTGAGTGGGCCGTCGACATCGAACATTGCAAAGGCGCGGACCCACGAGGCGCGCACCGGTGCCAGCCCCTTCACACTATTTAATTTATTCGCGGCGGCCGCCACACGGCCGCCGCACCGCCATTCATCTCAGAGACCTGACATCTTTAAATTATTCTCACTAAAAAAGGTATTTTATTTCTTGCCAATGCTCGGCGCGGCGGCCCGCGATGACCCCTTGCAGGACCGGCCTGCATCGCTTCCCTGCAAGGGACACGCGCGAACGTGCAGTTGTGTGCTTAGCGCCGCGATACGGCTGCACCGGGGGAGGTTTGAGGCGCGCGCGCACGGCCCGCCGTACACAAGCTGCAGCTTTCGCCATGGTGCACGCGGATAGCACGAACTTTGCCGGCCTCTCGAAGGCCGAGAGCTATGACATGCTGCTCATGCAGCTCGAGGCGTTGCTCGTGAAGAGCTGGGTCGCGAATCTCGCGAACGCGGCGTCGCTGCTATGGCACCATTTCCACGCACAGCCGCGCCCGCAGGCGGGCGTGAACTGGGCCGGGTTCTACGTGCTGGACGCGGCGACGGGCGAGCTATCGCTCGGCCCGTTCCAGGGCAAGGCCGCGTGCCAGACGATCGAGTTTGGCCGCGGCGTGTGCGGCGCGGCCGCGCAGAGCCAGGCCGTGCAGCTTGTGCGCAACGTGCACGAGTTCCCCGGCCACATTGCCTGCGACGGCGACACAAACAGCGAGATCGTTGTGCCGATTGTGGACGCGGCGGCCGGCAAGACGCTCGGCGTCATTGACATCGACTGCACGGACCTCGCCGGCTTCGACGACGTCGACAGCGAGTATCTGCAGAAGGTGGCCGCGCAGCTCGCGCCGTCGCTGGCCGCGGTTCTTAACTCATAGAAGTAGCACCAACCAGAAGCAGAACATGATAATGCCGATGAGCGCCAGCCACGAGCGCCAGCTCACGCCGCGGCGGTCCGCCGTCTCGATCATGCGCGTCATTGTGTTGCGCACGCTCGTGCGTGCGTTTGAAAAGCGGTCTTCGAGCGAGCCGAGCAGCGACGTGCCCTCGCGCACCTCCGTGCCAATGCGGTGCGACAGGTCCTTCAGCACGGAGACCTTCGCGCTGAGCCCGCCGATTTGCTCGTCGTGCTGGCTCTCTAATTGGTCGTACACAGCGTCGTTGTAGGCGGCCGGCGCGGGCGACTCGCGCGCGGAGCTCGGGCTCGCGCGCATGGCCAGCGACGGCGAGTACGGCCGCGCGTTCGCAAACAGCTGCGTCCGCTCGCGCACGGCGCCGGGGTCGTAGCGGGACGAGCTCATGTCGAAGTACGCAGGCGCTCTCGTGTGCGGTTTCGGCGCGCGGCAGGCTGGCGGTATTGCGACACGACGCTGCGCGCGCGCGAGGGCGCCGCGGGCCGCCCGCGCGCGCTGGCCGTATGCTGGGGCGCGCGGCACGTGATTCAATCCGGCGCAGGCAGCGGCGGCAGCGGTTCGAACGAAGTCTGCGCGAGCCTCGTCTGCGCGCGCCGTTCGCTTGTGCCGTCACCGCCATGTCGAGCAAGCACATCGAGCGCGAGCATGCGGGTCACACGTACGCCGTAGTGGCCACGAGCTACGTGGACACGCTGCACATCATGGTTTATAAGAACGAGAAGATCGCAAAAATGTTCAAGTGCCTGCTCTACCCGCAACCGGGCGGCGTCATCTCGAGCGAGCTCGTCGTGCCGGGCCTCACGCCGCAGCCACTAATTGGCACGAGCCCGGACGATACGGCGGGCATGCTCTACACGCAGATGGTCAGCTCGCTCGTGCTGAAGCACAGCCCTGACGAGTCGCGCCAGGTGGTCCTAGGGTTGGGCGATGTGGGACCGCGCAGCAGCGGCGACATCACGCAGGCGCACCGCGAGGAGCTCCTGTTCATTGTAAAGCTTGTTGAGGATGCTCGCGTTTGGTAGATTTGCGTTTGGTAGATTTGCGCAATCGGCCGTGTGATTTCCCAGTGTGTGGTGCTGCCGTTCCCACTTAACGAGTGTTAAGATAAAAAGGGCCGACCTCGTTTTGTATTAAGTTCTGTGCAAGCTTCGTAGCGGCTAGGTTCATGCTTCTTGCCATATTTGGGTTTACTGTCTTAGCGCGCCGAGTCTCCTCTTAGCTGCAAGCATGCGTCGTAGATACATGTATCAAGGCCAGGCGCTCAAAGAGTGCGACACATAGGCTCTGCTGCGTCATTCTATAGTTGAGTTATAGCTTATCTGTTCGATAGTATTTGGGCGACTGTGGTCGTGGGACTCTGAACAGGGCGCGAGATCCACCTCGGCCTAGGCTGGCGCAGCCCGTCCAAAATGCGTATAATCTTAAGACGACGAGCGCAGAGCCCTGCCCATTCGCCGACTCAGACATGACCGGCTAGCTTCTGCAAGTAGGAAGCCGTGCTATGCATTAATATTTGACGGGTGCTCGTGCACACGCAAGACGAAGTATATAAATTAGCCGTTAGCGTCACGAACCATTCCCTCGAGAGCTGGTTTAGGCTGAAAATGCAGCCCTGCCTCGCTAAACAGCCCGGTTTCGCAATAGGAGCATGCAATGCGAGAGCTTACGCCTCCGTGGAGTCCTCCGTGACGGCAAGCACCTCGACGACGCCCGTGCCGCTGGACTTGTCGTTCACAAGCCGGTCAATGTCGCGGAAGTCCGACGGGTTAATGAGCCCGCTCGCTTCCCAGCAGCTTGCGTCCGAGGTCTCAGACTCAACAACGTCCATCTTCGCCCGCAGCTCGTCTGCATAGACGGGCGCTGCGTCGTCGCTGACGCGAATGCGCATGCGCGCGCGCGCAATAGGAATGAGCTGTTTGTCGACAAGGAGCTTGATTGCCTCGAGGGCCTGGCCCTTCGCCGGCCGCGTGGGGCTGAACTTGAAGTCGAGCAGGTCCAGCGTTTTTTCCAGAATTGAGGCCGGGTACGGCCGCCCATTTTTGGGGTTGATGACACGCGCCGCCACAAGCTCGAGCACGGATTGGTGCAGCTGCGTCTGCTGCTGCTGGCGCTCCTTGCCGCCGACCTGCAGCTCGCCCTTGTTTAGAATCTCGAGCACGATCTTGTCGACGTCGCTCGAGCCAAAATACTTCTGCAAATCCTGCGACGAGGCCGCCTCGCCCTTGCCGACGTTCACAAATACCTGCGGCACTTGCACGACCTCGTCAATGTCCTTTTCGACGCCGGATCGCCAGTCCTGCACCTTGTTCCGGTAGCACACGATCTCAAACCGCCGGTCGCCCTTGCGCATGCGCACATGCGACACATTTGTGAACTTGACGCTGCTGCCGGGCTGGTTAATGACCATGGGGGCTCACGTCGACGCTCGTCGAGGCTGGCACCAGAAATCTATGCACTCCTAACCGAATCCGTGGGTTAGGGAGGTCACAGGCGGCGCCGGCTTTGTGATGGATGGGGGTTTTTATCGTGTGTCGGGGAGCCGCCCCGCCAAATACATAGCAAAATACATAGTCTCGTCTAGGTGTTTGTCTAGGCGTTCGTCTAGGCATTGGTTTAGGCGCTTGCGTCCTCTCTTGCCGCGAACAGTTCCTTCGTCTGCTCGTCGCCGCCGAGGGCCTTGTTCAGGCCGCCGAACGGGTACTCTCGTCGCACGAACTGCGGCTCCTCCCAGTTGTACCAGCAGAACAGGGAGAACAGGGCAATGCTGCCGAAAAAGATGCCGTTGTACTTCCACGCGTAGCGGTCGGGCAGCTGCTCGAAGTGGTCCGGCGACCACACGTCAATGAGGTCGAAGCGGTGGTGCAGCGGCTCGCCGAGGTTGCGGCGGCCCTGCTGGTCGTCCCACTTCACGTCCTGCGGGCGCTGGTTGTAGTACTCATACGGCAGGTTCGGGTACGGGCCCACAAGGCCGTCCTCGGGCCAGTCTTTGCGCGACTTGGGCTCCGTCGAGTTGCACCGGCGCACGACGGCCGGGAACGCAGCACTGCGCGACGTTGCGAGTGCGCTTCGCTGGCTGAGCACGCTGAGCTGGCGAAGCATGGACCTGTAGCTGAGCGTTGCACAGTTTTGGGCTTTAGACCCGTCTTGATTGGGACACCGTCGCGATATGCGCACGTGATACTAAGCAGCAGAACAGTAATAGCGCTGAGTAACGCATGCGTCAGCATTCGGACGAGCACGGCCGGCGTCGCGCCAGGACCCGAAATGAAGGCCACATACCGCGCTCTTTTTTGCGCGACGCGGCGGGCAGTTTTACACTCATATATAGTAATTGAGCGAACTGTTTTGAGTCTCGAAACTCTCATTATAAAACGGGCCTCGCAGCTACGAGCTCGAGGATTGGTGCTGTGGTGACACACTTCGCCGCCATTTGGGAACTAGCTTCAAAGCGACAAGCCCCAAATGCGATTCTCTACTGTCCTGGGCTAATTGACTAGTTAGTTGCCGGTGTACACAGCGGGGTACGACGCACTGCACTGCATGCTCGCGACGTAATTGTGCCAAGCCCGCACCCCGTCTCAGCTGCGAGTCACGTGTGCGCGCTTCGCTGGGCGCCTGGCATCCTCGCCCCAAGCGACCACCTCACACCCTCCTCCTCCCCTTTTTACTCTCAACAAACTTTTTACCTTTTTGGCATTTGACACAGGCAGGCTCCCGGTGCTAGCTAACTAGCTATCCCTTTACTTTTAAAAGTTTAACCACCAGACCGCAACTCGTTCTTGAAGCACTAAACAGAAGCTACAGCTCACCGCCATCTACAGCATCCTCTCTCATGGCCGACATCGCCGAGTTCAAGGATGTTCTCACGCAGCTGCAAACGATGAAGGCGCCCGGCGTGTCTGGTAGCCGCATCCGCAAGCTCGCCGACTTCGCGGCAAAGTATCCGGCCCTTGAAAAGGACGTCGTGCAGGCGCTGGGCGCGAGCGCTGCCGCGAGCCCCGTCAGTAACAAACTGGGTATGATGTATGTCTTAGATGCGGTAGCAAGAATGTACCAGGAGGAGTCTCGCAAGGACGGTGCGGCGCCGCAGTACGCGCAGGGCCTTGCGGACCTGCGCGACGAGCTGCCGGCGTTCATCGACAGCATGGCCGTGCGCCGCCAGACGACGGACCACTTCGACAAGATGCGCAAGCTCCTTGACATCTGGGCGAAGGCCGAGACGTTCAGCGAGGCCGCGCTCGACGCGCTGCGCCGCTCGCACTTCGCCGAGCCGTACACAACGACGCCGCCGGGCTCGCCGCCGCGCAACTGGGCGGGCCTGCCCGCGTCGCCGCCGCCGTCGGCCGCGCCACCGAAGCAGGGCTCGCAACCGCCAACGACGGACTTTTTGTTCGGCGTGCTGCAGAACCTGGCCAAGAGCAAGCCCGAGTCGCCCGAGCCGGCGAAGGCCGACCCTGCGCCGGCGCAGAACTCGCAGGCCTCGCTGCTGCAGCAGCTCATGTCGCAGACGCAGTCGCAGCCACAGACGCAGTCGCAGTCGCAGACGCCGCCGCCGCCACTGGCCGCCTCCGGTAGCGGTGCGGCGCCGAGCCGCGCTGACCCGCGCCTCGCCGCGGGCGGCCGTGGTCGCGACGCGGCGCGCGAGACCACGCGCGAGCGCGAGCGCTCGCGCAGCCCCGGCCGCGCCGCACCAGAGGTGCCGCAGCCAAAGACGCGCGCCGGCGACGCGACGCGCAACCTCGAGTCCGACAGCTCGCTATTGCCGGACCGCATAAAGGTGTGGTCGCGCACGCTGTATGTGGGCGGCGTGCCCGACAGCTACTCGGAAAGCGACCTGCGGCAGGAGCTCGAGGGCGTGGCGCAGATCCAGTCGTGCGTGTTCCACCGCGAGAAGCGCCACGCGTTCGTGAAGGTCTACAGCCGCAAGGACGCCGAGACAGTGCGCGGCGAGTTCGAGCGCAAGAACCGCGACGGCGCGAGCCTTTTGCGCATCAAATGGGGCGTCGGCTTCGGGCCTCGCGACTGCTTCGACTACTACCGCGGCGTCTCGCAGATCCCGCTTTTGCGCCTGACCGATGCCGACCGCCGCTGGGTCACCAGCGCCGAGTACGGCGGCACGGGCGGCAAGCCGCTCGAGGCGGGCCTCGTCATGGAGGAACCGGATATCGAGATTGGCGTTGGCGGCGTAAGCACGAAGTCCGTGAACCGCCAGCGCATGCTCCAGCAGCAGCAGATGATGATGGGCATGCCAATGGGCATGCCAATGGGCATGCCGGGCATGCCGATGCCAGGAGTGCCAGGAATGCCCGGCCCGATGCCAGGAATGCCAGGAATGCCCGGCCCGATGCCGGGAATGCCTGGGGCCATGCCGGGAATGCCGGGGATGCCTGGCATGCCTATGATGCCGGGCATGGGCGGCAACGCAGAGGGCGGCCAGATGCCGTTTCCAATGATGCCTATGGGCCAAGGGGCCGACATGCAGGCGCTGTTCGCACAAATGCAGCAGCAGATGCAGCAGCAACAGCAGCAGAAATAGCCGCGTCGGCCCTCGCAAGTCTAATAGCGGCTCACGACAAAACGACCATCTGGATAACGACGCATGGTCTTCATATTTAAGCGCGATACTTAGCTCTTATATGCCAAAACAGAAAAAAAATGCCGAACGCATCCTCTTTTCCATCACTACGCTATTTCACTTATGCGTAGTAGTCGCACATCGGAAGTTTTTATGTATACGACAGCTCAAAGCGTCGGTTTCGAACTAGATCCAATTTTAAGTCGCGCAGCTCAAAAGCAAAGTAACGATAGATTAAATATATACAATTAAAGAAGCGCCTCAACCTGCTCGTAGTAGGCCGCCGGCACGCGCTCCTTCACCTCGTCCTTCGTCAGCCATGCAAAGTCGAGGTTCTCGGGCACAAACTGGCCGTGCAGAACGTGCGACTTGATGAGGAACTCGGGCTCGTTCGACGTATGCAGGACCCCCGCCGGCGTCGGCGACACGGTCCATGTGTTGATGCGCTCTCCGCCGAGCCGGCGCAGACCGGCCTCGGCCGCCTCGTGCAACGACGCATCCGAGTCAGCGACCTCGAACGACGGGAAGCGCCACTCGCCCTGGTTCACAACAAGGTAGAGCGTCGAGTCGAGCTTGCGCGCAAGCGAGCGGATGTCGCTCTTCGCGTCGGCCTCGGTCGCGCGCGGGTGCGGCTCGATCTTCTCCTGCTCGTCCGAGCCCAGCCGTACCTCCTGCTTTGTTCGCCGCTCCCGGTTATGATGCACGTCAGGAATCCCTTGTGGGTAGAACACGCCCTTATGCCGCGGTATGGGCCCGCGCTGCAGATCGTTGAACCGGCGCTGCGCGAGCGTGCCTCGCTTGAAGTAGAAGTAGCTCGGAAACGTCCACATGAGCCGCCGCTCCAGCTCGTACATGTACTTGTAGTACACCTTGGCAAACGCCGACGGCTCGGGCACCACTACGGGCACACGGCTCAGCAGCAGCCCGGCTCTCAGGGGCTTGACCATTGTCGTGCTTTCACAAAAGTGAAATTTCACGAGCTTGGGTCTACGGGTCACCTGAGGCCGCTGCCATCGCCGACTTCTAAAATTGCGTCACATGATGCGGCCTGGCGCTAGGCGGCGGCGAGTTGGCGGGCTCGCCGCCGCCGCGACCTGAGCGGTGCATACCTGGACCTACCCGAACCCTTGAGGCAAGCCGGCCGGCAGGCCAGCTGGGGGGCAGCCACAGCGTGGGGCAAAATAGAATTTATGCGCAAAAGTTTATCTCACGCAGCTTGCTCGAGACAATCAGCCCCTCTCTGCCGTGCCAAATATCAATCATTCTGCCGTTTTCTGATGATGCATGGCTTTAGCTTGTAGAACAGTCGGAAATGCCATGCTTCATCACTGCTCGTTCGGGACAGAAATCTGATGGGCCCAATAGCGCCTATGCACTGCGCCTAACCCTGTGCACTGCATCTGGAAGTAGTGTTGCTTCATCTTGGGTCCCCGCACAGCCATGCGCAGCATGAGACGCATGGACTGGCTGCATTGCCGGTCAGTTCGCAGCTCTGTCCTCATTCGGCAGCTGCTACACAGTATAAGAGCCCTCCATAAGTCAACTGATTCATCTCATCCCACTACATACTGGTCAAAATAGGCGTCTGAAATGTCTACTAATATTGCTGCCATTGCTCTTCTTCTTAGCGTCGCTGCTGCCGACTATAATGGAGCTGCTAGCAGCGTCGTTTCTGCGGCTGATGGCCTGGCCAGCCTGCTCTCGGGGTGGAACTCGAACGCCGGTTTGCAAGGCGCTCTAAGCGTTCAGAACGGCTTCCCCGCCCTCTCAGCGGCTCTTGGTGGATACTCAAGCGCCGTCGTTGGCGCATCGGTCAACGACATCGACGTCGGATCCACGTCTTCTGTGGACTCCGCTGTTGCATCGTTGCTGGCGAGCCTTTCTGAGAAGGCCGCTGACTTCAATGCCGTGGGCGCTGGCAGCATTGCGCAGGGCGATTTGAAGCAGGTCGCTGGCCCGTCCGAGGCCATCATCAACGGCCTCGTTAAGGTCCTTGGTAGCGACAGCGCCAAGTGGGACTCGCTCAGCGGAGGTCTTATTGCCCTCGAGTCGAGCCTGAACGCGGCAAACAAGGCTTACAATGTCCCCGAGGTCTCGTTCGCGCCTAACCCCTCATTCTCGGCGAGCTCCAGCGAGAGCTCGAGCTCTGGTTCCAGCTCTGGCTCCAGCTCCAGCGCGCACTCGAGCACGGAGGGCCCCAGCGCCACGGGCGCAGCAGCGGCCCCTGTCGGCACAGGAGCGTCGAGCCCGGCTTCGCATAACGCTACAGCTGCTGCTGCTTCGAAGAACGCCACGGCTCCGTCCAGCTCAGCCTCGCACAGCAAGAGCCTGCCGGTGCACAACGGCGCCATCATGACTGGTGCAGGAGTTGGTGCCGTTGCCATTGGCGTCGCCGCCCTTTTGCTGTAATCCTTGACGCCGCTCACTGTCTCAATTCCATTCATTTTCTTGCCCACCAACTCAGCATCTCTCTTGTATTTTCTCCCGTGGTCTTTTCTCGCCTCTTCTCCCTTGTCGCCTGGGGCCGCCCAGCCTCTCTCCAGAGACCAGTTCCCAGAGGACGACGCCGGTAAAGACTGACAATAAGTTAAATTAGGTTGGCTAGATAAATAATAATTAGTTACACGTCAAAATACCCACTTCCAGAAACCTCTTTGCTTCTGGCCACGAGTCAACCTTGAATGAATGCAAGCGCATTGCGCGTCCGCAACTACACGGCTGCCGAGTGGCCCTTCTCTTGGACGGCCGCGTCGGCAGCCGCCTCGGGGCCCTCCTCAAGCATAATCTTCGCCTGCTGAACCCGCTCCCTTTCCTTTTCGGTCTCCTCAGGGTGCTCGGGCGTCGCCATGTGCTCGGCAGTCTGACTCAAGTTCGGCAGATCCGTGAGCGGCGTGATGTTCGCCGCGTTCGCCGTGGCAGTGCTGTCCGCATAGTGCGAGCCACTCATCGAGTCAGACGTAATGCCCTTCTCATTCGGCGGCGATGGGCCCAGCGCCAGATGGCGCAGCTGGTTCACGCTGTATACACACTTGTGAATCGTTTGCAGAAGCAGCGAAGGCTTCAGCGGCTTGCTCAGATACTCGTCCATCTGCGCCTCCATGCACCGCTCCCGATCGCCGAGCATAGCGTGTGCCGTGAGGGCGACGATCGGCGTACGCGTGCGCACGCCAACGTTCTGCTTTTCCCACTCACGAATACACGCCGTGGCCTCAAAGCCGCCCATCTCGGGCATCTGCACATCCATAAGGACGATATCGTACCGCTTCGATTTGACCGCATCAAAGGCCTCGAGGCCATTCTCGACAACCTCAACCTTGTGCTTGTAGTTCTCCAGAATGCGAACAGCCAGCTGCTGGTTCACAATGTTGTCCTCGGCCAACAGAATGTTGTACTGCTGCATACCGTCCTGGTTCAGCGGTGCAGCACGGCTCTCCAGCGCCGAGCGCATAGCTGTCGCAAGGTCGTGAACAGGACAAGGGACATTAGCGTACGATGAGATGCCGAGATCCAAGCACAGCTTCAAGTTCACGCGCGGAATGTGCTTGTTCAACAAGACGAGCGGGATATACTTCAGGTACTGCAGCTGGCGCAGCTCGCGAGCAACCTCAAGAGTGTCAACGATGATCGTGTCGTACTTGGGGCATGTCTCGTTATCGACGAGCGGACTTGTCTCTACGCTGTCCACAAGCTGGCACTTCAGCTGCAGCTTTTCGAGACTCTCGAGAATCTGCGCCGTCACCTCCGGCGTGTCGTGGATCGTGCGAATAAACAGCACTTGGTGGCCCTTGAACGGCGACAAGCTCTGCAGAAGCGGGCCCCAAGGAGGCGTTGTCGGTGTGAGCGCGAGCGTGAAGAAGAACTGCGAACCCTGGCCGTAGTCCGACTTCACCCAAATGTCACCGCCCATGAGGTTGATCAGCCGTTTCGAGATGGAAAGACCCAATCCTGTGCCGCCAAACTTGCGGGTTGTTGAACCGTCTGCTTGGCAGAAGGTATCGAAGATCACGTCCAGTTTGTCGGACTTGATTCCGATTCCGGTGTCGCTGACGCAGAACTCGAGCATCATGTCGCCGTGCTCGTTCACTGGCGGAGAGGCCTTGCGCACGGTCAAGGCAACCTCGCCTCGCTCCGTGAACTTAATAGCATTGCCCAGCAAGTTCAGTATGACTTGACGCAAGCGAAACGAGTCGCCGACGAGTGAATCTGGGAACGAGTTGTCGACATTGTAGAGAAGCGCCAGTGGCTTTTCGTTTGCCTTGACCGCTAACGTCTTTAGTGCGCCAAACACCGTACCTCGCAACGAGAAAGCGATGCGCTCGATTGTCATGCGGTTCGCCTCGATCTTCGAGATATCCAGAATGTCGTCGATGATCGTTAATAACGAGTTCGCGAGGTTGTGCACGATGGAAAGCATCTCACGCTGGTATTGGGTGAGCTCTGTATCAAGGGTGAGCTGTGTCATGCCAATAATACCGTTCATGGGCGTGCGGATCTCGTGCGACATGTTCGCCAAAAACTCGCTCTTCGTGCGGTTAGCCAGCTCTGCCGCTTCACGAGCCGCAGTGTTGCGCTGGATACTATCACGCAGCGAAATAATCATTTGGTTAATGCGTGTTTTCAAAGCGTCCATTTCACCACTGGCCTCGACCGTAACGAGTCCGTGCGTGAAGTCACCATTCGTGACGGCATACGTGATATCACCGAAGGCGCGCACCTGAGAGGTCAGGTTTGAAGCCATTGTGTTCACATTTTGGGTGATATCCTTCCACAGCCCGTCGACGTCCTCGACCTTTGCACTCACACCAAGCTTACCCTCGACACCGACATCCTTAGCAACCCGCGTCACTTCGGCGGCAAAAAGGCGCAAGCGGTCCACCATTTGGTTGATCGTGGACTTCAAAGCCAGCACTTCGCCCTGGGCGTGCACATCGATCTTCTGGCTGAGATCGCCCTGTGCGACGGCCGTCGTGACGTGCGCAATCGATCGCACCTGCGTCGTCAGGTTCGAGGCCATGACGTTCACATTCTCAGTGATTTCCTTCCAAGTTCCCTCGACATCCTGGACCTTCGCCTGACCGCCCAGTCTGCCCTCAGTTCCTACGCGACGGGCCAGAGTCGTGACTTCCGTGGCGAACCCCTGCAGCTGGTCCACCATCTGGTTAATGGTGGACTTCAGCGACAGCAGCTCACCGTTACAGTGGGCGGTTACCTTCTGGCTCAGGTCACCCTGCGCTACGGCGGTCGTGACCTTAGCAATGTTTCGCACCTGGTCCGTCAGGTTCGACGCCATGGCGTTCACGTTATCCGTGAGTTCCTTCCAAATACCCTCGACGCCGTTCACGCGCGCCTGCCCGCCGAGCCGGCCCTCTACGCCCGTTTCGCGAGCTACCCGTGTGACCTCGAAGGCGAATGTGCGCAGCTGGTCTACCATTGAGTTGATAGTCTTTTGGAGCTCTAGAATCTCGCCCTGCGCGTGTACGTTAATCTTACGACTCAGGTCGCCCTGCGCCACGGCGCGCGTCACATCTGCAATTTCACGCACCTGGTTTGTAAGGTTTGAGGCCATAACGTTCACGTTCTCCGTGAGCTCGCGCCAGACGCCTACGGTTCCGGCGCCCTCGGCCTGGCCACCGAGCGTGCCGCCGGCCACCTCAGTGGCGACGCGCATGACCTCACTGGCGAACGTTTGCAGCTGGTCCATCATTGTGTTGATTGTGTTCTTGAACTTCACGATGTCCGGGTCGAGCTCCTGCGAGTGCACGGTGACCTTTTTCGACAGGTCGCCCTGTGCGACGGCTATAACGACCTCTCCAATCTCCTGCAGCGCTCGTTGGAATGCGCGGTTCGCGTTCTGCGAGCGTCTCAGCTCGACGGCCGTGCTCTTTGGCGTATCACTGCCGCCGTCCTGGTTTGCGAGACTCGAAACCATGCCATGTGCATACGACAGCCTATTTTCGAGATCTGTGGCCGTCTGGAGTTGGGACTCGATGTCCTGCTGCTGCTTCTCAACGCGCTGGTACAGATCCGACCAGTTCAGGCTGCCGTAAGGCACGCCGTCGAGCTGGCGCGAAACGTGGCGGTGCTGCTCGAGTTCGTACTGCAGGCGCCGGAGGGCTGCGCACAGCTCGGGGCACTCAACGCCCTCGCCAATATCGATGGAGCACGTATCGGAGTCGCAGAATTCATTGATGCGGTCTGCGAGCGTTTGACCCATGGCACCGAACGGTACGCCGCTTGATTCAACCGCGACAGCCATATCTCAGTTGATTAACAGGCTTGCGTCCCTTGCCGAGATTCTGGCTGTAACCGGTGCTTTCGCGAAAGAGGCGTACTCTTGTGGAGAAGCGATAGCGGAAATCTATTTACGTGTTTCGAGCCCGTACCTCGGCTGAGTCACCCCGTCGGCTCTCCCAGCGACTTATGCAAGGGCAGACCCATTTTTCACGGTTGCCACCCGGCTGCTGGCTTAGCAGGCGGGCCTAGGGTTCGCCTGCGAATCGCGGTGCACCACGGCCGAGCCCGATGCCCAGAGCCCATTCGTACTGCAAGGCGGTTTTTTAAGCAACGATCGGAGATCGTGTGCCCCTGTGCGCTGCCTATTGCCGGGCTGCCGTGTGCGGCGCCCGGCTGGGTCTTATCATCGCGACATAATCCGAGCTTCGTTTGCCTAACCCTCGTGGCTCCCCCAGCCTTGTTCCTAGCCTCATAGTGCGTCATATATGCAGACTGACAGGCTTAGGCCGCGGCGGAGTTAATGCGCGTTAGTGCAGAGGCTAGAATAGACGCTAAGACCACAGGCCTGGCGGCTCGGGACTCGTTTCGGCCAATTCTGGCCTAACTCTGGGCTGGAATTGGTGTTTGTCCTTGTTGGCGCGTCGACAGGGGCACTGCCACGACGGCTGCCCTCCTCGCGAGCCGCGAGCGGCGCTCCTGGATGCTGCTACGCCGCGACGTCATCAGCTAAGCTCGGGAAATTCACGGCTGTCGACAATGACGGTTCAGAACGGCCAATAGCGAAAGCGCACCCTTTGTCGCACCCTTTGTGGCGGGCGCTACGCGGCCGTCGCGGGCATTTCGGCCCGCTGTCTCGTCCGGCGCGGGTTAGGGGTCGTAATTAGAGGGCGCGCAGTGCGTAACCACTACGACTTACTGCAGACGAGCAGCTGGCAAGAGCAGTCAGCAATAAGGCATTGTAAAGAGGGCATATGCACTATGTATGTAGGTATTTATGTATATGTAGTGGTGTACATGTAGTGATATACCCTAGTGATGTACATGTAGTGCAACAGTTCTAACGTCCCGTTTGGAGTATCGTGAAGCTCGTGGAGTTAAGTCGCTCTGAACTAAATGTAGACTAGCCACTTGTCATGTGACTCAACGCTAGTCAGCCCATGAACGCTGCGGGCCCAGCTGTTCATTTGTTTACATATTTCCTAAAAATAGGCGCGTTCTTTGCTGGTGGAAGAAGATGTCTAGTTTTGAGGAGTTGCGGGCGAAATACGTAGCTGCTGGCCAGGAGCAGGTGTTCAAGTTTGCTGATAAGCTCTCTGATGCTGAGAAGGCGCAATTTGCCCAGCAGCTGCAGGCGATCGAGCCGGCCGAGGTCGAGGCGGTTGTGGCCAAGGCGAAGGCGTGGAAGGCGCCGCAGAGCGATGTAGAGCCTCTGCCGGCGAGCGCGACGGCGTCGCTGGTCGGCTCAGGTGCGCAGGAAGAGAGTAACGCGGCCAAGTGGTCTGCGACTGGCGCCGCGGCCATTCGCGACGGCAAGGTCGCCGTGCTGCTGCTGGCCGGCGGACAGGGCACGCGCCTGGGCTCGTCGGCGCCAAAGGGCTGCTACGACATCGGGCTGCCCAGCCACAAGTCGCTGTTCCAGCTGCAGGCCGAGCGCATTGCGAAGCTCGGCGGCCTGCCGTGGTACATCATGACGAGCGGCCCCACGCGCGGGCCGACGGAGCAGTTTTTCAAGGAGAACAACTACTTTGGGCTCGACAAGGCGAACGTCGTGTTCTTCGAGCAGGGCATCATGCCGTGCGTGACGCCCGAGGGCAAGATCATTCTCGAGTCGGCCGCGCGCGTGGCCGTGGCGCCCGACGGGAACGGCGGTGTGTACAAGGCGCTGCAGACGGGCGGCGTGCTCGCCGACATGCAGCAGCGCGGCATTGAGCATGTGCACATGTACTGCGTCGACAACTCGCTTGTGAAGGTTGCGGACCCAGCCTTCATTGGCTTCTGTAAGGCGCACAACGTCGACGTGGCCGTGAAGGTTGTGCGCAAGCGCTCGCCGGACGAGCAGGTCGGCGTGATTGCGGCGCGCGACAACCGGCCGTCGGTCATTGAGTACTCGGAGATCTCGGAGGAGCTGCGCGAGGCGCGCGACGCGGCGGACCCGGCGCTGCTGAAGCTGCGCGCGGCGAACATTGTGAACCACTACTACTCGCTCGACTTTCTGCTGCGGGCGCCGGCGCTCGCGAAGTCGAGCATGCCCTTCCACATTGCGCACAAAAAGATCCCGTACGCCGGCGCGAACGGCGAGACGCAGAAGCCGAGCCAGCCGAACGGGATCAAGCTCGAGCAGTTCGTGTTCGACATTTTCAGCGAGGTGCCGCTGGCCAAGTTTGCCGCCCTCGAGGTCGCGCGCCAAAGCGAGTTCTCACCAGTGAAGAACGCGCCCGGCAGCAAGGAAGACTGCCCCGAGACGGCGCGCGACGACCTCATGCGCGAGGGCCAGAGGTGGCTGCTCGCGGCCGGCGCGAAGTCGGCGCCGCCTGTCGAGATTGCCGCCAGCGTGAGCTACAATGGCGAGGGCCTGTCCTCGTTCCGCGGGCAAGCCGTCACGCAGGACTACATCCAGAGCATCTAAAAGTACCTACAAAGTTCATAATCCACATCGCATTTGAAAGGCTAAGCAATGCGACCGTGCAATGCGACTGTGCAATGCAACTGCGCAATTGCACCAGTGCGCGGCGGCGGTTCGACTCGCATTCCACACGTGTGTGCGCGCTGTAGCATTAATTAGTCTGGAAGCTTATTTGTTTTTTTTTTTTACATAGCTTAGTCTCATCTGCCGCCGTCCCCATGCAAAGAAATAAATAAACGAGTGTCAAAATTGGGAATCGGAGGCGCTGCGCTGGCTGTGTATAGGCAGCGCACGGGGGAGGAGGGGTACGTCGAAGCTGGCGAACCATTGCGGGATATAATACAAGAGAGTCATGAGGAACATGAAGACCGGTTTGGAGGAAATGCAAATGCGCGGGCGCGCGGCTCTGCGCTTAGCACAGGCGCGGGCACGGGCGCAGACAAGCGCAAAGACCGCCTCAACACCTCTCCCCAGAGCAGGTAGCGGCTGTTGTGGGGCCCGCGCAAATGAGTAGTGAGTGCGCGAAGCCGCTCGCGTCACCGCCGCGCCATAAGCGACTCGATGTACTCCTGCAGGGACTGGTTCTGCGTCTTCAGCCGCTTGCAGTTGTCCTTGATCTCCTTGATGTTCGTCAGAATGAACCCGAGCTGGTCCTGCATGACGGCTGCCTGCGTGCGCAGCTCCTCTTCGCTCAGGGCCGGCCGCGTCGCGTCTGCGGGCGCGTGGCCCGGCTCGCTGTCCGTGGGCGAGACCTGCTCGGGGGCGGCGGCGCCAACGCTGCGCGCGGCGTCCAGGTTTACACTCGGAGGATCCATGCCAATTTCTCTTGCGGGGCGCTCAAATGCAACTGCGCCACACTCGCGTTGCTGGCAGCAGAAGGTGTTTTTTTTTCTGCTAACGAACTCGTTTGTAGTCACTGCGTCGGGAGAGGGATTGGGTAGCTCATGTTATGCCCTAGCCCCGGGGATGCTCGTCATGCTTGCCTGTTCGCGCTGAGATGTCAGTGGAACTGGCCCCCTCCTGCCCGGCGCCACGCGCGCTGTGCAGAGCGTACGGGACCGAGGCAAAAGGGAATTGCGCAGACGCAATTCAGGGCTTATTAGCCAGGCTACGTGCCGCGGCCGCGCTTCGCTGCGCTGCGCCTTGGCATAAGCTCGTGTCTGGCGTGTCATACCCTCCTCCCTAGCGAGTGAGCGCCCCTACCCTGGCGTGACGTCAGGCCCGCGTCCCGAGAAGGGCCCCATCGGGTCTGTGACGTCCAGATCGGGAATGCAGGGCTCGCGCGCCACGCTGCTGGCCCGAACACCGGCCGCAGGTGCCGCCGCCGAAGCTGCGGTGGCCCTCGAGCAATAGAGAGCGGGGCACGCGCCCGCAGAATGGCGCTGCCCCTATGCGGGCCACGCGTGCGTCAGGGAGGAAGCAGTCCGCCCGCCGCCTTAGTCAAAGGCTGCGCGCGGACTTCCCGACTTGGCAGGGCCGCGCGCTGGGGTTCAGCACGCACAGCGGTCCATAAGCTGCATGCATGAAGCGGCTTATCGTGGATGATTTCCGGGCTCTCCGCGATTCGTACCGAGCCTGCAAGTACCCGATCGTGCTGTGCCACGGCCTGTTTGGCTTCGGCACAATCCGCCTGCCCCTGGGCCACCGCATCTCGTACTTCAACGGCGTGAAGGAGGCGCTCGAGGCAAAGGGCGCCGTCGTGGTTGCGCAGTCCGTGCCGCCCATTGCGACGATTGAGCGCCGCGCAAGGATCCTGCATGACGGGCTCGTGTCAAGTAGTACTCTGCAGAAACATAAAACGATCAACATCCTCGCGCACTCCATGGGCGGCCTAGACGCGCGGCTGCTCGTTTCGCGGCTGCTGAAGGAGTCCGAGGGGCTGAAGGTGGCCACGCTCACGACGCTGTCCACACCGCACCGCGGGTCGCCTTTGGCGGACGTGTTCGGGTCCGTAACGCGCCAGCTGCCTCTCATTTCGCCGGCCCTTGGCGGCTTTGGCGAGCTCACTACGAGCTACATGACGCAGCGCTTTAATGCCGAAGTGCCGGACGACCCGGCGGTGCGCTACTTCAGCTACGGCGCGCGGTTCACGCCGTCGGTTTTGTCGCCGTTCTACATCCCGTGGCACGTCATCCGCCGCGCCGAGGGCGACAACGACGGCATGGTGAGCGTGGCCTCGGCGCACTGGGGCGAGTACATGGGCACGCTGGACAACGTGGACCACGGCGACGTTATCAACATGACGCAGTACAAGCCGCGCAAAATGCTGAACCACAACTTCTCGTCACAAGCAATGTACCTCGGCATCATGGACGATCTGGCCCGCATGGGCTTTTAGGCATGCGGCGCCCACAAATATAGATACTAATAAACTACGAACGATGCGCAGAACGATGCGCAGAACGGTTCATGATACTCCGCGGATGGCGCTTATGGCCGCCACCGTTTGAGCCTCAAAAGCAAACTACTAATTCAATACTGCGATTTACATAGACCCAACCTAATGCCCTTTGCTAACGCCGCATGTTCGCAGCTTGCGAGCGGGTTCTTTGGAAATGCAGGGCCGCGCGCTACATGACATGTCACATGCGGGCGCGCTGCGGGCGGCTGCGAGCGGTTGGAGACAGAGTGAGAGCGTTGAGCAGAACGAGGACCAGGGCCGCGACCCATCACGTGACCATAGTCCTTGGCGAGGTACCTTCATATCTCGCGCACGGCATGAGATCTCGGCTCCGCATCTGCAATTCGCGCTAAATGGCCGTGCGCATAGAGCTCGTGCACGGCCAATCCTGGTACACGAACCACGACACTGTCCAGGGTAATGTGCACCTGGACCTGAAGCAGAGCACAGACGTGAGCAGCGTCGTTGTGTCCCTCTGCGGATTCAGCCGCACCGCGCTCGTGCGCGTCGACGATGTTGGCCAGAAGTTCACGGACGCCGACAAGGAGGTCGTGACGGTGCTGTCGCTGGAGACACAGCTGTTCCCGCCGCACGGCGAGCACTACGGCGACAAGTACAAGCTGCGGCCAGGCTCGTACACTTGGCCCTTCAGCTTCGCCGTGCCGGGCGAATCAACCATCTCGGTGTCGCACAACGACACGAACTACGGGCTCAGTCAGCAGGCGGCCGGCTCGCGCGCACTGCTGCCGCCGTCACTGAGCGACATGGACGAGCACATGGCGTCCATCCGGTACGGACTGCGCGCGGTCGTGAACCGCAGCGTCGTGCTCGGTCTTGGGCCGTCCGTGCTGTCCGTGCACGAGCCTATTGTCGTTCTGCCAAGCGACCCGCCCCTCGACCACATCCCCACGTTTGGCGCCATGAACTCGTCGCAGAGCCGCGTCATTTCGAGTAAGCGGTCCGTGAGCGGGCTCATCTCGCGGCTCGTCTCGACGCTCGCCCACGACCGCGCACCAACGTGCGTGAACAACGTCGACTTCGAGGTGCGCAGCGAGCTGCTGCTCACGCCCGGACTCAAGTTCAGCTGGCTGCTTGAGTCGAGCGTGCTCAAGCCAAACGAGTCCGTGCGCATTGTAGCCGTCGAGGTCGTGCTCGTGGCGCGCACGCATGTGCGCGCCAAGAACCTGAACAAGGTCATCGACAACCAGATCGTGCTCCTGCGCGAGACGGGCCTTGACATTGTGTTTTCGGACCACGGCGACATCACGGCGCTCCTCAACAACCCGGTCATCAGCGTGCCCGAGGGCGTGCCGCCGAGCTTTGCCTTCAGCAACATTATGCGCGAGTACCGCCTCGACACGCGCATCAAGTACGGCCACCGGCCGTCGTCGGCCCTCGCCCACAAGGCCGTGCTCAGCCGCAAAGTGTGGGTGCGCGCGGGCATGTACTCGCTGCCGAGCTACGACACGGGCGAGGTCATGCGCGCGAACCGCCAGTTCCCGCAGGCCGCGTCCTACTACAAGAAGGCCTGAGGGCTACTAATGCCAATGCGAGGTGCTGTGTGTCTTTTACTGGCCTACGCAGGTCAGGACTATGCAGGCCTCTGCACTCGCCTAGGGCCACTGACTCTGCACTGCTCGGCCCGCCGGCCGCGGCTCGGCCCGCCAGCCGGTGCCGGCCACCCATTGATGAACGAATGCCATGTTATGACCCTTAATTCTTTAACTATGCCACTAATGCGCGTCGCGCTGCTGCTGCTGCTGCCCGCTGCCGCCCGCGGCACTAAACTCTACAATTAGGCGAGGCCAGCCACGAAACCGGTTTTATGCGGACCGCCAGTGTTGCGTAAGAACCACCCGCCAGACGCTTGCGGTGGCCGCCTCGCGACGCCTAAGTTTACCCTAACTAGTTCTTCAGCTGCATGCTGCACGGCGCCGCCAGTACGGCAAAACTCGCGTCTCAGCACCGACACTAGTGGTAGTGCGAGCCACAGGCCAGGTTGTAGCCCGTACAGGCCCCAGCAGCCGTATTGCCCCCGCGCACGACAGGTTTTTTGCTGCGCTGCTGACGCTAGCGACGCCCGGCGCTGCGAGGCCGCCGCTGCGAGGCCGCCCGTTGCGAGCAGGGGAGGTTGTCGCCCTAGTCCATAAACAACACTGAAGGTTAGGGTATATATGTCTCACGAACGCATAACCGCCTTCGCTCGCATTATAGGTTTGCAGTGCAGTGTGTGGCCAGCTCGCCGTTCAGGACCATGCCGCTGACCTCTGCGTGGATGTCGAAGCTGCTGCCCGAGTCGCGGTTCTCGGACCCGGCGTACTTCTCTGAGAAACGCTGGCATGAATACCTGTTCATGGTGTCCGTGTGTCTGGGCGAGCTCCTCGCAAACACGGCCACGACCATGGCCATGACGCAGATGTACACGCTGCAGGAGGACTTCCATGCATCGCCGCCCATGCTGCCCTGGTACTCGGCCTCGTTCGGCCAGGCAATGGGCTCAGTAACCCTCGTGTCCGGCCAGGTTGGCGACGTCTACGGCATCAAGGCCATGATCATGCTCGGCTACATCTGGACAGTGATCTGGTCCATTGTTTGTGGCGTGTCATACTACGACCGCAGCTACGGCCCGCAGCTGCTCATTTGCGCGCGCACCTTCCAAGGCTGCGGCGTCGCGTTCGTGCTGCCGAACATCCTCGGCGCCGCAGGACGCATCTACGCGGATGGCAGTCTCGTAAAACGGCTTACTTTCGGCTCGCTCGGATTCTGCGTGCCGTTCGGCCTGTTTCTAGGCGCATGGTTCAGCGGCATCATCGACACGACAACGAAGCGCTGGGACTGGGCGTACTATGCGTACGCAATCTTTGCCTTCGTGAGCGGCGTCATAACCTGGGTCTGCCTGCCCACGCTGCCGCCGAAGATCAAGCCGGACGGCACGCCGCAGCGCGTGGACTGGGTCGGCGCCGTGCTCGTGCTCGGCGGTCTAAATCTCTTCGCCTACGCGTGGAACCAGGCGCCCGTCGTGAACTGGGAAAACGCCTCCATTATTGTGCTCATCATTGTTGGCGTTGTCCTCCTCGTTGTGTTCCTGCTCTGGGAGATCTATTTTGCCTCGGACCCCATCTTCCCGCCGTACCTGCTCAAGAACCGCGACCCGCGACTCACGCTCATCATGGCCGTCACCTTCCTGGGCTGGGGCGCGTTCGGCGTCACTCTGTTCCGCACAATGATGCTCGACCAGCAGTTCCGTCACTACTCCTCGTTCGCCACGGGCTCTACGTTCGCGGCCATGGTCCCCATGGGCGCCATTGCCGCCTTCAGCTGCGCCATCATCACGAACGACAAAACGGTCGAGTTTGTTCTTCTGTTTGCAATGCTGTGCTACTTGGCCGGCGCCATCATCCTCGCCACGGCGCCGATCGACCAGTCATTCTGGCGGAACCAGCTCGGCACATGGATTGTCGAGCCGTTCGGCATGGGCTGGTCGTACCCGGCAGCGACCATCATGATGAGCGATAAGCTCCCGCCCGAGTGGCAGGGCCTCGCCGGCTCGTTCATCTCGTTTGCATCCGGCTACGGCATCGCGCTGTTCCTGGGTATTGCCGGTGTTGTGCAGGGCCAACTCACGCTCATTCACCCTGACGAGCTCTACCATGCCATCCGCGGCGCCCTCTACTTCGGCATTGGCATCAGCGGCCTCGCTTCCCTAATTGCATTTGGATTCGTCGTCGTGCGATGGACGGCGCCCTACACGAACGTACCAGCGTGCGGCGTGCTCCACGACGGAGATGTGCGCAAAGAAGCCGACGCCGAGAGCGGGTCCACAATTGAGAAGACGCATTCCGATGCGGGCCCTGGGGATCGCCACGCCGATAGCGACAGCGTGTCGGCGCTCTCCGTGGACACATGAACGCACGCACAGCGCCGCTTCGCATGCATCATTGTTCAAGTTCAGAATTAGCCACTCAGTTCAGCACTGGCCCGAGACGCGCGACGACGTGTTTAGCGGCTACCGCGCCGCGCCCTTGCTGGACTCAAGGCCTGCGCGCCAGCATTCTGGAAACGAAAATGACATTTTTTATTTTATATACGCGGATGAGTGCGGATTCGCCCGCTACTTGGTATAACCGTAAACGACGCTTATCTACTAGGCTAATGAAATGATACCCCGCTCAACGGCCTGCCTGCTTGCGCGCGGCCAAACATGTCATAGCCGGGTGCCGCCCTCGGCCCTCCTAGCGTTTGCGCAGTCGAGCCTCTGTGTTTGTGTGTGTGTGTGTGTGTGTGTGTGTTGTGCGCTGCGGTGCGCGCCGCACTGCCGCACGCGTTTAATCTAATTTGTTAAGTTTTTTCATCTTTTTTGTTCTCATTGATCTATATATTTTGGGCGACCTAAAGCTACTGTTTTCTAGAACTCAGGAAACGTCTAATCTATGGTCTGCTGTGTCTATGGATGTGCGTGTGTACAGCCTGAGCGCGTTTAGTGCAGCTTCAGGCGCGGGCGCAGCCACTTGTTGATCTGGTCGACGACGATCTGGGCCGCCGTGCGCGAGACGCCGTATATGGCGACCTGGTGCATGCGGTAGAGCGACGTGTACGACTTGCGCGCGAGCCAGCCCTCGACGAAGAGGCCGCGGCTCGACGCGCCGCTCATGAGGCTGCCGAACGTCTGGAACCGCGACAGCGACACGAGCGAGCCGAGGTCGCGGTAGTGGTAAGGCAGCAGCTCCTGGCCCTTGAGCATGCGCTGCAGGTTATTGTTCAGGTGCGACGCCTGCTGGTGGGCGGCCTGCGCGCGCGGCGGCACGGGCTTGTTATTCGGCTGGATACAGTTTGCGCAGTCGCCAAGGGCGAAGATGCGCGCGTCGTCCTCGCTGATGAGCGTCGGCTTGACCTTGATCTGGTCGTTGCGCGCCGTTGTGAAGCCGAGCTGCTTGAAGATGCTTGGCGCCTTCACGCCGGCGGCCCAGACCTTGATGTCGGCCGCGATGCGCGAGCCGTCGGCGGCCACAAACCCGTCTGCGTCGGCCCTGGCGATCTGCGTGCCCGTGTGGACCTCGACGCCAAGCTTGTCGAGCTCGCGGTGCGCGCTGCGGCTGACGCGCTCGTCGAGAGCGCCAAGCAGGCGCGGGCCGGCCTCAATAAGGTGTACTTTCAGCTCGCGCGGTGAGTGCACGAGCTCATCGTACGTGTTAATGACCTCGATTGCGTTGTAGAGCTCGGCCGAGAGCTCGACGCCCGTCGCGCCGCCGCCGACAATGGCGACCTTGACCTCGCGCTCGGCCGACGTCTTGCGCTGGCTTGCGCGCAAAAACGTGTAGAGCAGGGCCTGGCGGAAGTGCTCGGCCTCGTGCGCGCTGTCCATGTAGAAGCAGTGCTCGCGCACACCGGGCGTGCCGAAGTCGTTGCTCACAGAGCCAATGGCCAGCACGAGATAGTCGTAGTTCAGCTTGCGCTCGGGCAGCACGGGCTCGCCCTCGTCGTCGCTGATCGCCGACAGCGTGATGTTCCGCGCGTCGCGGTCGATGTCGCACAGACTGCCGAGCTGGAAGCGGTAGTGGTTCGCGTGCGAGTTGCTCAGATACGAGACCTCGTCGAGGTCCGCGTTCATGGCGCCCGTCGCGACCTCGTGCAGGAGCGGCTTCCATACGTGCGTCGGGTCGCGGTCCACAAGCACGACGTCGGCCTTGTTGTGCTTGCCCAGCGACCGACCGAGCCGCGTCGCGAGCTCAATGCCGCCAGCACCGCCGCCAACCACGACAATGCGTGGCTTCGTCGCCGTTTCCGTCATACGAGGTAAGCGAGAAGGCGAACGCAAAAAAGGTGACTGAGTAGTTGCTGCGAGGAGGAAGGGCCGGATCGAGGTCTGGACGCCCGGCTAGCCACGACGTCTACGCGCAGCGATCTGATCTTTAGGGGTCGGCGCGCGTCCACCAATGACAATTCTTCCTTATATGCAGGGCCCGAAGCAAGACGTACGCTATTCGCTGTTGCGCGCGCCCACTTTGCGCGCGCACTTACACACCCGCCACGGGCCGTCTTACAAAGCGCGCCGGCCGCTCGCAGTGCGTAGTAAACAGCGCCTAGCGGGGGCCCTCCCGCAGGAACAGCGCACGAGCCCGGCCGCGAGCAAATAGCCGAGGCCCGCCGATCCGCCGGTTGCAGGCTGCGACCCCCCATCCCCCAGCCCGCGCCGACGCGAATCGCGTCGAGCATGGCGCGCGACTGCGCTGCAGGAGTGCGGCACGCACGCGCGCTCGCCGCCGGCGCCTGCCAATCGCCCACCGGCCCCGTGACCGTGCGTCGGGGAAGACAGGATGACGTGAGGCCGCTGCAGGGCAGCGCAGCGGCGATCTCATCTCATCGCCCCGCTGCCCGTTAGTAGTATCGGCAGTAGCTGCGTACTTCGTTCGCGGCCGGAGTTTTATTTCTCAAAGGTGGGATTCTGTGAGTGCCATTCATGGCCACCGGCGGAGCGAAGACCGGTGCTGCGGCGCAGGCGCCGCGCAAGCGGCGCGGGCGCTCGATCAAGGCGTGCGAGGGCTGCCGCGCCCTGAAGACGCGCTGTCAGTTCTCGGACCGATCGCTCGTGTGCGATAAGTGCATCGAGCTGAACCGGCCCTGTACAATGCTGCCGACGGCGCTAGCCGCGGCCGGGCCCCTGCGCAAGCGGCGCGCGGCCAGCACGAGGGCGAAGGCCGCGCGCCGCGCCGCCGACCCCACGCCAAACGAGTCCAGCAGCGACGCGTCCGAGCTCGAGGCCGTCGCAACGGCGCCGGCGCCGGGTCACGCGCCTAGCGCGTCTGTCGTGTCGGTCGCGTCGGTCGCGTCGGCAACCTCGGCGGCCTCGGCATCGACGGACGACGCAGGCCTGGACGACGCAGGCCAGGACATGGCCGCGTTTGAGCGCGCGCCAAGCGAGCCCACGTCGAGCACAAGCCACGCGTCCGAGCAGATCAACGGCGACGACGCCATGTTCGACTCGCGCTACCCGTCGTTCGACATGCGCGCTGTTCTTGACCCGGACACATACGTGCCCGGCCCGAGCTCAATGCCGGCGGACGAGCTCGATGTGCCAGACTTGCTCAATGCAGACATGCCCGAGCTTTTCTTTGGCATGGACATCGGCCGCGTCACGCCGCCGTCTGAGTCGCCCGAGCCGCACGACAGCGTGCCGCCGGACGCGGCCTACGCCACGAACCCGAAGAACCGCATCCTGTTCAACTTGTCGCCCATGTTCATGGCTCTGCGCCACGTCGACCCGGCCATGCAGTCGGGCTTCGGTATTGCGTCACGCCTGCTCAAGCCGCGCAGCTACCCGGCCGTGCCGCGCAACGTCATCTCGCTTGGCGTCATTAGCCGCGAGCACGCTATCGAGCTCATGGACATATTCAAGCTGCACCTGAACCATTGGATCCTTATGCCCACGCAGGACGACACGGTCGTGCTGCTCGACTACCTTTTGCAGAAGTGCCCGCTGCTCGTGACCGTGTGCTGCGCGGCCGGCCTGCGCCTGTGCTCGCGCGACGCCTGGACACGCTACTACCCGGCCCTTGTCGACTATATGTCGAAGGAACTGTCCATGACGCTGGCGCGCGCGCCACAAAACGTCGAGTTTTTGCAAGCCATCATGCTGCTCTCCATCTACGGCGGCTCGCTGTCCTACCAGGAACACGTCTTCGACATGTGGTACCTCAGCGGTATCGGCATACAGCAGTGCATGACGAACCTGGCGCTGCTCGATACGCTCGCGCACCATAATCTGCGGCTCTGGAACCATCTTGTGCACGTGCATATCCACAGCTCGGCAATGACGGGCCGCGCGCCGCTCATCGACGACCAGTGCATCCAGCTGTGCCGCCGCATCATGAGGGAGCCGTTTGCGGACCGCTTCGACAGCTGCGTGCTCACAGAGATCCTCATGTACGACTCGGCCCTGCGCCTATTCCGCACGCGCATCACCTATGACGAGTTCTTGAAGCGCGTCGATGACTGGCAAGCGGAGTGGTCTGTCGCCCTGAGCATGACGGCCGTGCAGTTCGCCGACACGGTACGCCTGCTGCTCGAGTTCAGCGTGCGTGCGACGCACCTGCGGCGCCTGAGCCAGGCGTCCGCGTCGCCAAACAGCGCCACGACGCTCGTCGACTACGCCATGCCATTCGCGGCGAATCACGAGGCCGTAGGCCAGAACGACCTGCTCACGGCAGAGTGGTTCGGCACGCTGTCGTCGACCGAGCTCCTCAATGGCGTAATACAGCTAAACAAGACGATTAGCGGTGTTGTCACGCCAGCGTCGGGGCGCCTGTTCCGCTACCTCAGTGACATGCTCCACGACGTCGCCTTCACGGCAGCCGTCCTCACGATCTCGCTGCGCAAGATCCTGGCTAAGCGGACGGATATCCCGACCAGCGACGCGGAAGCAGCGATGTCTGGTGCGCTGACGCTGCCACGGCGCCTGGCCGAGCTCTTCCACGCCACGAGCCGCGGCGTAGACCTGCAGCAGAGCCGCTGCTTCGCCATTGTGCGATTGCTACAAGACGCGAGTTGATGAAGCGTATTTAACGTGTTTTTTTGGGTTCTGAGGCGCCAGCGCGAGGCGCCAGCGCGAGGTGCGCGGCACGCCTCGCCATGAAGAATCTCTCGAACACTGCACGGCTTATTTATTTGCTCGCTTCTTAGCGCCCCCTTTTCCGCCCTCGCCTACACTCTTCACTAATTCCGCGGGAGGCTAAATGCCGCACTCCTGTTCACCTTACTTTTCCTCTCTAACTGCAGTACAAGTCTTATTACTGTTATTATCGCGTCCGCATGCCCTTAGATTTTGGAGACGCGGCATCTTCATAAGTAAGGTACTACAGCGTATAGCCGTTTAAAACGTATCCGCAGCGCTCTGGCTCAATGCGAGCTGCGCGCGCCCGCGATCCAACAGATTAGCGCTCCCCTTTGTCTGGCCTCCCGATAAGGGCCGCCTAACCCTATCACACAAGATGAGCAGGCGATCACGCCAACGGCAGGGAACGCATAGATCCGCGCCGTTTCGGACGCGCTGTAGCCGCATTCGCTGCATTTCTTAATTTTTTTCCCTTTCTTTTGGAAATATGCTTGGTCCAAATGGTTTGTGCCGCCTTAAATCCTGTTGTACCTTACGTTGTCTTAACAAAAATAGATGTAGTGTAGCACCGGAACCTACATCCGCTGGAACCTCTACCCCACCACGATAAGGCAATTTCGCAATTGCCACAGGGCCTATCATCATCGGCCAAGAAACATATATCATTAAAGTGGCGCGGCACGTAATTCCTATAGCTCAATTGCACGATTTAACGATGACCCCTACTGAATCGGCACCGCTAAACGACGTCCCAAGCGCGAGCTCGGCAAGGTCGGCCGCCCGCAACACGCTCGATGCTCGCTACAATGTGAAGCCATTTGTGCCCGTTGGCCCGCCGGCCGAGAAGATTCAGTACGTAGACTTGCAGGCCATAGACTTCGGCAAGTTTGTCGAGGGCGACGCGCCCGAGGCCGTGCGTTCACGGCACGAGCTGGCCGCGCAGCTCGACCTCAGTTTGCGCACGTACGGGTTTTTCTACATCGTGAACCACGGAATCTCTGCCGAGACCGTGGACCGCCTAAACGCGATCACGCAAGCGCTGCATGCGATTCCCGAGGATGAGAAGCTCGCGCACCGGTCCGGCGGCCTGACCTCGGACGACGACGTGAACACGACCGGCGCCGAGCGCGGCGCCGGGTTCAAGCCGCGCAAGTACTGGCACATGGCGAACGGCGTACGCGACAACATCGAGTTCTACAACTTCGTGCACGTCGTGCATAACGAGATTGTGCGCGCACACAACCACCCCGAGGTCGCACGCGTTTACCTGAACGAGATCTCGAACTACTTCCAGTTCATCCACTTCTCCGTGCTGCGGCGCCTTAGCACGCTGTGCGACATCATTCTGAAGCTGCCCGAGGGCACGTTCTACAACAAGTACTTCAAGGTCACGCAGGGCGACGTGGAGAACTCGGGCGGCGGGTTCGGGCGGCTCATGGTCTACTACGGGCAGCCCGGTGAGGGGAACGTGAAGACAGACGACACCTGGCTGCGCGGACACAGCGACAGCACCGGTTTCACGTTCATTGCGAGCCAGCCCATGGTCTCGCTGCAGATCCGCGACTGGGAAACGAAGCAGTGGCGGTACGTGAAGCACGTCCCCGGCGCGCTCGTCGTGAACATTGGCGACGCCGTCGAGTTCATGACCGGCGGGTACTGGCGCTCGACAATCCACCGCGTCATCAACCCGCCGCAGTCCCAACAGGGCCATATTCGCCAGAGCCTCATTTACTTCTGCAAGCCGTCGTGGGCCTCCATCATCGACCCCGAGGAGCTCGACTCGCCGCGGCTGCGTGAGCTCGGCATTCACAGCCCGCCGGAATGGGAGCGCATCAATTACGGCCAATGGGACGTCGAGAAGGGCCGGCTCTTTGGCAAAAGCAAGGTCAACGCCCGCGACGGCGATGCCCCCGAGCCGGTCTACATTTACGGGCGCCTCGCCGAGCGCTGGGTTCCCCTCCTTACCACGGCGCAGTAGTTCTTCGCCGGCAGCCACCCGAGTTACATAGCTGCGTTAGACTGCGGACTGCTCGTACTCGGGTAAGCTTTCTAACGACCGCAAGGCGCCAGGCTCTCTCATCATTGCCGAGGCTTCGGCCCGCTGGCCGCCAGGGATGAAACCTTTCACGACTCACAACTTAGCACTACATGTATGCTTCTAAAATTGACCTAACATAAAACCTGAGGCATTGCCTCGCCGTTTAATTGCAGCAGCCTTTACTGTACGCGGACTTGACTGGGAACCAGTCCACTCCGCATCTACTCCGTCCGATGCGTAAGCCGTGCCGTGCCTTTGCATAGAACTTTAGGGTCGCGCGGGCACGGGCACGGGCACGGGCACGGGCCATTGCATGATAAATAAGCCCCGGCCGAACGCACGACCTCCGCGGAGGGTTTTGCGCCCGGCCCGCCACCAGTCTCTGCATGGGCGGCAATGGTCACTAATCAGGGAATGCGGCTTTTTGCTACCTCCACTAATATCGACTTCCACCCGACGCGCCGAATTTCACGCACTGATGCAAGAACGGCAAAAAAAGCATGGAAGCGTCTAAGCGATCGCCTCCATGCGGCACCAAGTTCCCGGAAACTTTGTGTGCGTGCTAGGCGAGCATGCCTGGCAAACCGTTTGCTGTTTAGGCTTTGCGACAGGTGCATACCCCTTGCCCTGCCGTGGGGGCAGGAGGAGCGGCCCGGCGAAGATGATTAGAGAGATCCGGGGCTCTGATCTGTAAACGGCGGGCGTGTGTGCACACCGTTGCATAGCCACAGGCTCGTGGCGCCAATTCGCCGTGGCTACCAAAGATAGCAACGGTGATCTCTCGTCATGGGACCCAATTCCGGCGAATCTGCAACGTCATAAATTGGGCACCAAAAAAGCGGGCGTGATGATGGGCAACCCGAGTACCTGCAAAACCCTAACACATGATTAACCCTAAGTAACCCTATACAACCACGCCACGCATCAGCCGCTTGTAACGTGACCCCCGCAGGACAATAATCTACAGATAACTAGTGTTTGCTACTCGGTGCCGATGCTCGGCCTGCTCATCTTTCGGCAGATGGTACCTACGCGCAGGTCATCTCGGTCCTACGAACCATCGCGACGTTACATAGGTTCCCTGCGTCAGAGTGAAATGGGTTCCTGCGCAGCATGTCCGAGTCGGAATTAAGCGCTCAAATGGTGGGTGAGTGATATGACGCCGCAGAACCCTTACATCGAGCTTTTTTTGTTACTTACCTGCCCCTTGCCCGCCCAATGCAGATATGCCGGCCCTGATATGCTCGGTTTGCGGAAAAGAACGGGAGTCCTACGTCATCCACGACCGGATACGAGCTCCCAACCAAGCGATTCTCCACTTTACTCGCCGTTATCTGCATAGTGTCATGCGTTCTCGGACGCAAGCGGTAGGGTCATTGCATCAGCGGGAAGCCTTTCCGTATAATGTGTGTTGACCTCGGCGGTGCGTATAAATACTGACTATTTACCTTTATATTGCAGAGATCCCGATCGTTCAGGCTCGATCTTTCGTTAAAGATACCACAGAGACCCATGTCAAACAATCACGACCCCGGCGCCAGCCTTGGCGGCAAGTCGGCCAGCCCGGGCGACAAGTCGGCCAGCCCAGGCGGCGCAGCTGATGAATCCAAGAGAGCGGCTGGCTCCCTGTTCTCAGGTGACTCTGTCAGTGGCTTCACGAATATAACGGCCGCGGAGGACGCGCATGCGAAGGTCGCGTCACCAGACCACCCCGTCCTCGTCATCCGGGAAGATGGCTCGCGGACGCTGGATACGGGCCAGAAGGAGATCCCGACGAGCCAATTTGTCGAAGACATTGGCGCCGAGGTCCACGTCATCATTGAAGAGAACGGCGTCAAAAAGCGGAAGCGGTTACCGGGTGTCATGCACAAAGACGGGCGCCGTGAGATCCGGGAGCGTGACTGCTACGACAAGCTGGGCTACAGTTTTCCGTTTTGGAAAAAGTGGACGATTTTGACGGTTATATTCGCGGTGCAAATGTCCATGAACTTCAACACGTCTGTTTACCCGTACGCAATTCCGTTGATTGCGAAGGAGAAGGACATTAGCGAGCAGAAAGTGCGTGTGTCGCAGATGCTGTTCCTTGTGTGCTATGCATTCGGCTGCGAGCTGTGGGCACCGTGGTCCGAGGAATTCGGCCGCTGGCCGATCATGCAGTTGTCGCTGTTTTTTGTGAACATTTGGCAGATTCTCGCCGCATTAGCGCCAAACTTCGGAGCAATCTGCGTGGCGCGTGCTCTGGGTGGCATCTCTAGCGCCGGCGGCTCCGTGACGCTCGGAATGACTGCCGACATGTGGGAAGCTCAAGTACAGGGCTTTGCCGTTGCATACGTTGTGCTTTCGTCAGTAGGTGGAACGTCGATTGGTCCAATTTTTGGTGGCATCATGCAGGACCAGCTAAACTGGCATTGGAACCCCTGGATTCAGCTCATCTTTGGAGGTGTCGTGCAGATCCTTCACTTCTTCCTGGTTCCAGAAACGCGTGCCACGATTCTTCTGGACCGCGAGGCTAAGCGCCGCCGGAAGAAGGGCGAGGACGACAACATCTGGGGCCCAAATGAAATCAAGCCGAAGCGGGTCGAATTCAGGGAATTTCTGCGTATCTGGCGCCGTCCGTTCATGATGTTCGTCCAGGAGCCGATTGTCCTGTGCTTGTCACTTTTGTCCGGTTTCTCGGATGCCCTCATTTTCGTATGCATGGACTCGTTTGGCCCGACGTACCAGCAATGGGGCTTTGGAAACACGGCTACGGGTCTTGCATTCGTGCCTGTCATTGTCGGGTATATTTGTGCGTACGGCGTGCATCTGCCGGATGTATGGCGCCAAATCCATGTGATGAAAAAGTACGGTGACGCATCGCGATTTGCAGAGCGGCGAATGCTCCTGCTGTTGTTCCTCGCGCCGCTAGAGCCGATTGGCTTGTTTGGTTTTGCATGGACAAGCCTGGGTCCTAAGAAGGGTATTCCATGGATTGCGCCCATGATCTTTACATGGTGCATCGCCATTGCGAACTACTCCATTTACATGTCTACCATTGACTACATGATTTCTGCATACGGACCTTATTCCGCGTCGGCAACGGGCGGTAATGGGTTCGCTCGTGACGCATTGGCCGGCATTTCTACAATGTACTCGACGCCGCTGTATGCGAACATTGGCACCCTGCATCTTGAATGGGCTTCAACTCTGCTCGGCTGCATAGCTGTACTTGTCGCCATTCCCATTTACATCTTCTACTGGAAGGGACCTCAGATCCGGGCCAGGAGCAAGTTTGCCCAGACGCTCGCTGCAGACAAGGCCCTGGAACTCCGCCCCGAGGAGAGCGAGGAGGACGATTCCGCCGGAAGCACAGCTGAAAAGACCTCATCAGCCAGAGAAGCCTGATAGATACGCTGTCAGTCATAGTGATCATTTCTTTCATTTAACGTATGACAGTCGATTTGTGTACCTTAGGAACCGAACGGATTCCGCACTGCTAATCTTTTATTGTTTGTTTCCTTTTTTTCTCTTTTGCATAACCAGTAGTATCTAACTAGCCTGCCCAGGACACTCAGTGCCAAGTCAAAACGAGCTACGTATTTTCCACACGGGCCGAGTCCGAGTCCGCAGCCGTCGCGCCGCCAAACAAGAAAGGCTAGCTACGCAATAGCCGCCCGCGCCCGCCGCGTTTGACGCCTTGCAGCGTCAAGGTGGGCACTGCCACCTGTTCACAGCACGACAATGCAGCACGGCGAACGCACATTGACGACTAATCGCCGAGCACCCACTAATCGCGGAGCGACCACTAATTGGTGGCGCGTTCGCTTGACTAATTAATCGAAGTGGCCCGCCTTGGCCAGTGGGGTGCATACGCGCTTCGGAACAACTCCCGCGCCGGGATGGAGGTGCGTCTGCAACGCGCGGCGATCCCTGCACGGCCTGGTTCAAGTCATGTCGCTGGCATCACTTATGTGCATAAGTTAACTAACTAGCTAGAGCCTGCGGCGCGGGCGTGCGCCCGTGCGTCCTTCGCTCCGGCGCGGCAGCACGTCACATTACTCGCAATCTGTACACAGTAGCAGGTAGCGCCACTAGCGCCCCTGGCGTCACAGGCCATTTGCAGCGCACGTGAGCATAGATTCTGCTGCGTCGGAAAAGCTTTGCTACATCTTACCCTCACCCTCGTAGAAACTGCGGAGACGGCACGGCCCGAAGACGCAGGGTTATGAATTCTGGAGCGCCGCTACCCTGGCTCATGTTTTCTCAGCGATTCGTAATCAAGGTTTCCGGCGACGCGGGGAAGTCGGCGCCTCGCGACGCCGCGCAACAACACGAGGACCTCAGATAAAGAGATGTATGGTGGGCATGAATGCACTGTGGAACTGGCTTTCAGCCAGTCCTGACGCAGCCAAGTATTGAGAATGCAGGATGTGATTAACCCGTTATACCGGAAGAAAGCAACGTGCATCCTTATGCAACCCCGCAGGAGTCTCCGGAGCCCCCCCCCCCGGTTGGTGTGCCCGGCTAGGGTTATGCAGTCTCTCCGCAGGAACTGTGACCTGAAGTGGCTCTATGGCGGAGGAACTGCGTGAAGCACAGCGCTTACAAGCTGTCATGGGACCTTGCCCCGACAAAATGCGCGAGCCACTGGGGCGGGCGCGCAGGGCAACGCGTGAAGCGCCGTCCGCATATAAACGTCCCTTTCCCAACGCCTTATTTAGAGTTCAGATCCAGATCCTTGGCTCGCAAAACACTTCTTGTGTGATCCATCATGACGGCTGCGGACGACCACAAGGAGTTTCTGAACTCGGAAGGTGTCGAACACGCTGACACGTCGTCAGCCAGTAGTCAGGGCATCGAGCTCGAGAAGCGGGACACGACGAGCCCGGCCGAGGAGGCCGAAAAGGTGAATGCGGCGCCCGGCGACATTGTCGGCCACGGAGAGAACAACGGAAAGTCCACGGCAAATTACGTCGAGGACATCGGCGCCGAGGTCGAGGTCTGGGCCGTCGACGCGAACGGCAACAAATACAAGAAGAAGCTCGATGGTATCCTGCATAAAGACGGGCGGCGCGAGATCCGTGAACGCAACTGCTACGACAAGCTCGGATTCTCGTTCCCGTGGTGGAAGAAGTGGCTCATTTTGAGCGTCATCTTCTTCGCCCAGGTCTCAATGAACTTCAATGCTGGCTTCTATCCGGACGCCATCTCGCTCATTGCGAAGGAAAAGAACCTCAGCGAGCAAAAGGTGCGCGTGTCGCAAATGTTGTTCATGATCTGCTATGCCTTTGGCTGCGAGCTGTGGGCGCCCTGGAGTGAGGAATATGGCCGGTGGTGGGTCATGCAACTGTCGCTCTTCTTCGTGAACATTTGGCAAATTCTCGGCGGATTGGCGCCTAACTTTGGCGCTATCTGTGTGGCCCGGTCCCTGCAAGGCCTGTCGAGTGCCGGCGGATCCGTGACTCTCGGACTCGTCGCCGACATGTGGGAGCCAAACGTACAGGGCTATGCCGTGTCCTACATTGTGCTTTCTTCCGTTGGCGGCTCGTCGCTGGCACCCATCTTTGCTGGTATTGCCGAAGATAACTTGTCGTGGCACTGGAACTTCTGGATCCAGCTGATCATCGGTGGCGTTGCCCAGGTACTGCATCTCCTTTTCGTGCGCGAGACGCGCGCCTCTATTCTCATGGACCGCGAGGCGAAGCGCCGGCGTGAGTCCGGGGAGGACGATAACATTTGGGGACCCACCGAGATCCACGGCCGCAAGGTCGGGTTCCGCGATGCTATTGAGGTGTGGAAGCGTCCGTTCCTAATGTTCATCACGGAGCCGATCGTGTTGTGTTGCTCGTTGTTATCCGGCTTCTCTGACGCTCTGATTTTCACCTTTATGGAGTCATTCGGCCTTGTGTACGGCCAGTGGGGATTCGGCAACACTGCGTCGGGACTGGCATTCATTCCCGTCCTCATTGGCTACTTGATAGCCTACACATTGCATATGATAGATGTGTGGCGGCAGATACAAATTTCGACGAAACACGGCGAGGGCGCGCGTTTTGCGGAGCGGCGGCTGCTGCTCCTGCTCTTCCTGGCTCCTTTGGAAGGCGCAGGCCTTTTCGGATTCGCGTGGACAAGCCTTGGGCCCAAACATGGCATCCCTTGGATTGCACCCATGCTGTTTTCGGTGCTCGTCGCCATTGCAAACTACTCCATCTACATGGCAACCATTGATTATATGATTGCTGCATATGGTCCTTATTCGGCATCGGCTACGGGCGGCAACGGCTTCGCCAGAGACTTCTTGGCCGGCATTGCTACGATGTACGCGACCCCTCTCTACAAGAACATGGGTACGCTGCATCTCGAGTGGGCGTCAACGCTGCTTGGTTGTCTGGCCTTGATGGTTGCCTGTCCAATTTACATCTTCTACTGGTACGGACCGACGATTCGCAAGAAGAGTAAGTTCGCTCAAACGTTGGCGGCCGACCGCGCGTTGGAAAACATGGATGACAAGGACTACAACGACGAGAACAGCGATCACGAAGTGCTGGTATGAAGTTGACTTGTGGTGGTTTTGGCTCTTCGCCCTCTTTTATAATGAACATAAACACTTTGGATTTATCTATACACGTAGCAAAAGCTTAAGTGTCCCTCTCTCACTGCGCAAACGTAACTTAAACTTAGTCTAGCTCAATTTTGGCAAACGCAGCGCATACCTCAATCTTGTTTAAGATCCATCATACACTTTTATCCCCGACGTCAATTCGAATCTTTTGCGAGCAGATGTGCTCCAATGTGAAGTTTCTTGTCTGCGTGGCTTCTCCTACCATTCCTCGGCTCCTATTCAACTCGAGCTCTTTTTGGCTGTTTTAGAGTCTTCTACTCAGGAATGGCACCCATAGAGCGTCTAAGTTGTGCTAAAAGCGGTTTGACGGACACTTCGCTGTGTGTCAGTGAGATATCCGAGTGTTAGTCCAATATTATAGCTGGCGGTTTAAGATTCTCTATATTTCTCGACATTTCTGAGACAGTTATTCACCGGATCGTACAGTTAAGAGAGGTCAAACCACGATAGCAACCTATTCAGCATGAACAGTCTCTATTCCCAATGAACTGACGCGCCGCAGCGACGCGTAGTGTCGTTGTCAACGTGGAAAGTCCCGCGCCTAAGAAAATAGATTGAGGCAAGAGAAGAAGAAGATATGTTCAAGTGATTGTGTCTATAGACAGATGAAAAGAAAAAGTATATATACGAAAAGAAAAGAAGAACGCCTTCCTGGGCTTAGCGGTAAAGAAGTGTGTTTCAACAAATGGGATGAAAGGGAGTTGAAAGGGGGTTGAAAAACGTTCGGATAATGATTTATCAGTCGAAACCGCCCATGTCTCCCATATCTCCAATGTCTCCCATGTCTCCCATGTCTCCCATGTCGCCCATGTCTCCAATGTCTCCCATGTCTCCCATATCTCCCATATCTCCCATGTCGCCCATGTCTCCCATGTCTCCCATGTCTCCCATGTCTCCGAGGTCTCCGAGGTCCCCACCATCTCCACCGAGGTCCCCAAGATCTCCGCCTAGGTCTCCGCCATCGCCGAGGTCCCCTAGGTCACCGCCATCTCCGCCACCGAGATCTCCAAGGTCGCCGCCTAGGTCTCCACCATCTCCGCCACCGAGGTCTCCGAGGTCGCCGCCTAGGTCTCCGCCATCTCCGCCACCGAGGTCTCCGAGGTCTCCACCATCTCCGCCACCTAGGTCTCCGAGGTCTCCACCATCTCCGCCACCTAGGTCTCCGAGGTCTCCACCATCTCCGCCACCTAGGTCTCCACCATCTCCACTACCTATGTCCCCCAGGTCTCCATTACCGAGGTCGCCATCGCCTCCACTACCCAGGCCTCCATCTCCTAGGTCTCCACCACTCAGATCGCCTGCGTCTCCATCCGAACCTAGGTCTCCTCCAGCGGATCCGAGGTCCCCAGAGCTGTCACCTAGATCACCACCGGACCCTAGATCCCCCGCAGACCCCAAGTCTCCGTCAGACCCAAGGTCTCCTCCACTAGCGCCCTGATCCGCACCTAAGTCACCAGCGTCCCCAAGGCCTCCGTTAGTGCCTGCGTCCGCTGAAGCACCGGCGTCAGCAGTGGCACCACTGCTGGCATCTCCCATGGCATCTCCGTCGGACCCTAGGTCTCCACCACTCGCGAGGCTTCCATCGGCTCCCGAGTTCGTGTCGAGACCATCGTTGCCGGCGTCCGCTGAAGTACCTGTCCCGATCGAATCGCCTCCGGTGCCCGCGTCTCCGCCATCTCCGAGGCCGCCGTCATTCCCGAGACCTCCTCCCTCAGCGCCTAGATCGTTGTTGGAGCCGTCACCACCGGTGAGCCCTGCAGAGTCACCACCTGCGTCTGTCGAGGCCCCTGCGTCCGCCGAAGCGCCTGACATACCGGAGGTGTCTCCGCCGGCGTCTGTTGAAGCGCCAGCGTCTGCTGAGGCACCTGTTCCGGACGAATCAGCGGACATGTCCCCTGAGCTATCAGTGTTCGTGCCGTCCACTGAAGCACCGGAGCCTGCGGCCCCACCGCCATCAGCGTTCGTCGATCCGCCAGCAGTATCACCCGGCGCAGCATCAGTGCTCCATGTGCCATCACTGGCCGCTGTTTCACCAGTCGATGCGTCGTTGTTCGCCGTCGCACCAGTAGCGGCATCACTTCCTGGTGTGCCGTCGGTCGCTCCACCAGCAGATGCACCACTGTTCGCTGCTCCGCCAACTGAGCTGTCGCTAGCAGCGCCGCTAGCCGAACCATCAGGGCTCGCTGCTCCATCGCCGGATCCATCAGGGCTCGCTGCTCCAGCAGATCCATCATTGTTTGCAGCGCCTGCGGCGCCGTTAGCCGAGCCGTCAGGGCTCGCTGCTCCTCCAGCAGACCCACCACTGTTCGCAGCGCCTGCTGCGCCGGCGTCGTTAGCCGAGCCATCGGAGCCCGCTGCTCCTCCAGCAGACCCACCACTGTTCGCAGCGCCTGCTGCGCCGGCGTCGTTAGCCGAGCCATCGGAGCCCGCTGCTCCTCCAGCAGACCCACCACTGTTTGCAGCGCCTGCTGCGCCGGCGTCGTTAGCCGAGCCATCGGAGCCCGCTGCTCCTCCAGCAGACCCACCACTGTTCGCAGCGCCTGCTGCGCCGGCGTCGTTAGCCGAGCCATCGGAGTTCGCTGCTCCTCCAGCAGATCCATCGCTGTTCGCAGCGCCTGCGGCGCCGTTAGCCGAGCCGTCAGGGTTCGCTGCCCCTGCGGCGCCGGCGCCGTTAGCCGGGCCGTCGGGGTTCGCTGCTCCTCCAGCAGATCCATCACTGTTTGCAGCGCCTGCGGCGCCGTTAGCCGAGCCGCCACTGTTTGCAGCCCCTGCGGCGCCGGCGCCGTTAGCCGAGCCGTCGGGGTTCGCTGCTCCTCCAGCAGATCCGTCACTGTTTGCAGCGCCTGCGGCGCCGTTAGCCGAGCCATCACTGTTTGCAGCGCCTGCGGCGCCGTTAGCCGAGCCACCACTGTTTGCAGCCCCTGCTGCGCCGGCACCGTTAGCCGAGCCGTCGGGGTTCGCTGCTCCTCCAGCAGAGGCGTCACTGTTTGCTGCAGCAGAGGCGTCACTGTTGGAGTTGGAGCCGTCACTGTTTGTCGCGGCGCCAGCCGGGGTTTGACCATTGGCCCCCTGGCCGCCCTTGCTTGCATCGCCAGAAGATCCATCATTAGTAGCACCGGAGCCATCGCTGTTTGGCGCAGCGCCAGCTGAGCCACCACTATTCGTTGCCTCGCCGGCGGAGCCATCGCTGTTCGCTGCAGTACCAGCCGACCCACCGCTGTTTGCTGCTCCACCTGACGAGCCATCACTCTTGGACGCAGAGTCCCCGCCATTTGCCGCACTACCAGCGGAGCTGTCGCTGTTTGCCGCACCACCAGCTGTGTCACCACTCTTCGCCGTGTCTGCTGCCGAGCCCTCGTTATTGGTTGCACCATGAGCCGAGCCGTCATTACTCGCCCCAGCACTACTATCCGCCGAGCCGCCGTTGTGCCCCGCACCACTGCTTGCACCGCCAGCAGAGTCAGCACTGCTTCCCGCCTCACCAGTTGTGCCCTGTGCAGACTGACCTTGCGCCGTGTCACTAGAAGTACCAGGCTTCGCTTGTCCAGACTCACCAGTCGCCGTGTCACCAGTTGTACCTTTGCCGGACTGTCCCCCTGTCGTGTCTTGTCCGGGCTGGCTTTCCTTTGTATCGGTCATGCCTTGATCGGAACCACCACTGCCTTTATTATCGGAACCGCCACTCGAGGTGCCATGGCTAGTGTCACTGGCGGAGCCTTGCTCAGACGCGCCTTTCGCGGTGTCACTACTTGTGTCATGGCCAGATTGACCCTGCGTCGTATCGCTGCCGGCCGACTCATGGCCCGAGCTGCCTGTAGACGTGTCGCTGCTCGACTCATGCCCGGACTCACCATTCGTAGTGGACTTGCCATTCCCGCCCTCAGCACTATGTCCAGTGTCGCTACCTTGTTTGGTTTCACCGCCTTGCTGGGTCTGACCACCTTGACCAGCTTCGCCGCTTTGTTTAGTAGTCTCGCCGCCATGATCAGTATCACCGCCTTGTTTGGCAGTTTCACCGCCTTGTTGGGTCTGACCACCTTGACCAGCTTCGCCGCTTTGTTTAGTAGTCTCGCCGCCATGATCAGTCTCACCGCCTTGTTTGGCAGTTTCACCGCCTTGTTGGGTCTGACCACCTTGACCAGCTTCGCCACTTTGTTTGGTAGACTCGCCGCCATGATCAGTCTCACCGCCTTGTTTGGCGGTCTCACCGCCTTGTTTGGTGTCACTATGGCCAGTATCACCACCTTGCTCGGTCTTTCCAGCTTGTTCGGTCTCACCGTGACCTGATTCGCCAGTTTGCTTTGTCTCACCGGTCTTACCGCCTTGCCCGGTCTCACCATGACCTGATTCGCCATTTTGTTTGGTGTCGCCGCCATGGCCAGATTCGCCACCTTGCTCAGTTTTTTGGCTTTGCTCGGTGTTACCACTCTGTTTGGTGTCGCCGCCATGGCCGGACTCGCCACCTTGCTCAGCTTTTTGGCTTTGCTCGGTGTTACCACTCTGTTTGGTGTCGCCGCCATGGCCAGACTCGCCACCTTGCTCAGTTTTTTGGCTTTGCTCGGAATTACCACTCTGTTTGGTGTCGCTGCCATGGCCAGACTCGGATTTACCACCTTTCTCGGTCTCACCTCCGTGGCCAGACTCGCTGCCCTGTTCGGACTTACTTCCTTGCTTGGTCTCACCACCATGCTCAGATTTCCCGTTGTTTCCAGACTCGCTACCGGCCTTTCCACCCGATTCCTTGCTTTCGGTGCCCTTCTCTGAGCCGCTCTTCTCGGTTTTAGACCCACTAGACTCGGAGCCACTAGATGCCCCTTTTTCGGAACCACTTGACGTCCCTTTCTCGGAGCCGCCCTTCGATCCCGAAGTGCCGGAGCCGCCATTGTGTCCACCTTTGGATCCTTTCTCTGCGGTGCCTTTGGATCCCTTTTCAACGGTGCCTCCTCCTTTGCTTCCACCGCCTTTGGAGCCCTTCTCAACGGTGCCTCCTCCTTTGCTTCCACCGCCTTTGGAGCCCTTCTCAACGGTACCGCCTCCTTTACTTCCACCACCCTTGGAGCCCTTCTCAACGGTACCGCCTCCTTTACTTCCACCACCACCCTTGGAACCCTTCTCGACGGTGCCTCCTTTACTTCCACCACCCTTGGAGCCCTTCTCGACGGTGCCTCCTTTGCTTCCGCCACCCTTGGAGCCCTTCTCGACGGTGCCTCCATTCTCATTTTTGGAGCTCTCCTTTTTAGTAACTGTCACGGAGTTTGTGGTTTTCTCGCTTTTGGTGACTGTCGCCGAGCTACTGATTTTCTGGGTGCTTGTGATAGTTACGGTCGGGTGTAAGACACCTTGAAACGATGCATGAGAGAACGCCGCACCATAAGTGACAATGCTTCCTGTGTGCGGCGCTGGAAACGGGACCTCGACGGTTACGAGTCCAAAGGCTTTGCTGTAAGGATTGGTGACAACAACTGTGGTCGGCTTCCCGGTTACCGTTACTGTTGTGCAAGGAATTCCGTTTGTAGCCGCAATAGCCACGGTTGCGACACTTTGCGTAGGAATGCCGGCACTTACTTCTGGTGCTTTCCCGGCGGGTGCCGTAGCCGTACTAGTGGGAAGGAGAGTAGTTGTGGTTGCACATGAGCCGCCGGCTTCGGCAACACATGGGGCAGCAGGTCCGCCAGCAGGTGCTTCAGCACATGAGCCGCCGCCCTCAGCACACGGACTACCACCGGGAGACCCTCCAGGTACTTCAGCACATGAACCACCACCCAAAGCACAAGAGCTTCCACCAGTTGTAACGTTTGGTGGAATAGCACCGGGTGCCCCAGGTGATTCGGCACATGGGCCGCCACCCTCAGCACACGATCCACCAGGGGCTCCGGCACAGGGTCCGCCACCGGGAGCCCCGGCACATTCTTTGGCCGGCACGGCACCGCTAGGTGTGATTAGGGATACTCCGCCGCCACCCGAGGGAGGTGCTTCAAGACCTCGCGCGAAAAGCAGATCCTCGTCGTCAGAAGCATCGTGACTAGCTCTGCCATCGGCGCTGAGGGTCTCTACAGCAGTGTCCTCAGCGTGATCAACAGAAGGATCTGCTTGAATCACAGAAGCAGGAGCCGTGTTCGCCATGCTAGATCGGGCCTTTTCAGCTGGCCTAAAAGTCTGGGCACTAGATATTGAAAGCGATGTGGTAGAAGCAGTTTGCGCGTTGGTATCGGCACTTTGGTCAGTGTTCGGGCCTACATTCGAGCTTAAGAACGTGAACGTGACGTCATTGACAACGGCCTGCGATGGATACTGTGCCAACGTCAAAGGCAGATCCAGTGTAACTGGAAAAGGTGTCCCACCAGAAGGGCTGACACTGGTTACCACGTTGACCGTAGTCACGCTAGCCTGTGGTGTGAGTGCATAAGGCGGCAGGTTTGCGCCGTCAAAGCTCTCCGTGACGGTGATCGTCGCCGCCATAACATCAGGGCCATTTTCATCATCCTTCGAGCGGAGCTGACTGGCTCCTGTTAAAACCGCGGGATAGGCTTGCGACAGTGTCACAGACACGCAAAGAGAGGTTAGCCAAACAACAGATTTCATTCAGTTAGGCAGACTTGTTCAGTGTGCTGAACTCTTTCACACGGCGGGGGTGGCTTTATATACACCTGTAGCTCGCGTATAGCAGAGCAATGCTCTGCAATTCCGGCATAATAGTTTCATCGCGTTGCTACTAAGGAAGTAGCTCGTGCCGACGGAAACCCCGCAGTGTTTTGCATAATAACCTACAGTTCAGCTAACTTTGTTGCATTCTGAAGTGGCACCCAGCATGATACCTTTCGTTCCTGCATGAAAGGGGTGGGATTCCTAGCACTGCATTGGTTCCGTCGCATAACATCTTACCCTGAGCACGTTCAAGTGATCTGCGCATATTTTCCGTATTTTTGCAGCGACGGAGGGTTCGAATTCAGTGCGTTTGCATGGAGAGAAACCATACCAAGCAATTCAAGCACAGGAGACACTCGCAGCGCCAGTGTCTCTTGACTTGAGCTCTTTTTGCCACAGTCTAATGCGTGTCACCAGGCGCCTATGCACGGCCGCCACTACATTGGCCGCACAGGCAATCTTTCTAGATACTACATGATCTGAATCTGCAAAAGCAATTTAACTTGGGCCTCGTAACACAGGCAACGATCCGGAACCTAAGTTTCAAACAATGTGGTGTCGCTTGTGATAGCAGTAATAAGCGGTCTTTGATCATGATGCCCATATGCATCTTACAGCATAGCAGATACTTATAAACGTTCTAAATACTGTCACTGTTATGAGTTGTATCCAAGCGTGCCATCGTTAAACTTCTCATTTCCTGCCTCTTGACATCTCGAAGAGGCGGAGTCGAGTAGCCTGAGTAGTGTATTCTATCTAGCTGTGGCGCCCAGCGTTTTTTATCGGTGTGAATAAAATAGCAGCGCGCACGGGTCCACGGCACTGCTTATCCGAAAATGCAACTAGATATAGAGTTAAGCTCGGATTAACACAATGCGAGTTCTCAGCGGTGCAAACCTTATCTGCATGCAAAGTCCCACGCTGGACGTTGGGGTTATCATGCAGAATTTGATTTTATTATTACAGCGGTAGCGATATGATCTGCACAGCACACATGCCTAATGCGGCGACTTTTAGTGGCCTCCTTCAAGATTGAGTTGTATAGATCTTCAGTTTCCCTTCTGCAAAGGTCAAATACTGTTCTAGGTTTACTTAGTGTGGTAGCCCTGAGCCGTACTCGAGCAAACGTGGACTGTATGCCTGCTTTCGTGATGGAATAACCAAGCATGCACTTGAAAGCCGCACCAGTCTAGGTTTCACGAACGGGGGAAGTTGCAACCGAAGCCTTGCGGCTTCTGTAGAGACAGATCTTTTTGAGCTTAGAAACGAATGTTGTTGAATAATCATACCAGTGATGTGATCAAGCCCAGCGAGCAATTACTGGCCTGTCCTGGAAGTTGGTTCCTGCGTCATTCTCTACCCTAATGTGGCCCTAATGGGGCAACGATGTCTGACAAATGGATGATGATGCTGCAGTGAATGCGAACGACAGAGGCCGCATGGCTAACCGAAAGGTGCGTTTCGGGGCCGATTGCCAAGTCAAAAGAGGTGTTGAGAGCATGTATTGACCGCCTGACCTCTGAGGAGGTCAAAATGCCGTTGAATGTCCCTCGCAGCGATGTGCTGCGCGGTGTTCTCACACGGTCGGGGGATCGCGTTATTGTGACCGGCCACGCGCACTTCCACCATCATAATTTCGACGTCCAAAACGTAGCTGTGACCCTGCCTCAAGTATCGCTGCTGAGAGCTGCTCTGGAGCAAGTTATGGTCGAGCTCTCGACGCTCACAACACACTCGAGCATACACGAGGTGCTGGAGCAGACACGGCTAGCGCAAGAAGGACTCGTGCTGGCCCGCCGGCAGCTCACGACACCCGAGCGGTCGTTCCGGTTCCCCGAGAAGTTTTTTGGCCTTGGAAAGACCGTGCCTACTGGGTACTGTGGAGAGATGTTTGCTTGTGAAGAACACAATCTCGTGTTCAATTTACACGCGTATCAGGACCGCGGACAAACGTATGTAGCAACGGACTCCGTTAGTGTCAAGGGAGCAGACCCGCAGCTGAGTGAACTATGGCAGGCTCTGGACGCCGACGTCATTCCGGGGCTGCAGCACATTGTTGACCAGCTGCAAGCAGTGCTCATCGCATGCATGTGAGTTAGATGTATTTATTTTTTGTTCTTCTTTTTGGATAGTTGAATATATTGGGGGTGCAGCGCATTTATTCGATGTCCAGCGCGTCGCGCCATACGCCTGTCTGAACCCAAGCGCCAAGCTTGCGCATGAGCCGCTGCGACATGGCCTGTGGGTGTGCGTTGAAGACGGCAAAGGATCCAGCAGTAGCCAGAGTGAGGAGAATGGTTGCGTGCTTGCGCGAGAAGTTTGGTCTCAAAATCGAGTATTGCGAAAGGATGGCGAGGCGCACGGCGTACAAGAAGCGGGCCTTTCCGCGCTCCTGGTCCACAATTGACCACAGGCCGCTCATGAACCCAATGAGCCAGAACCGCGTAGTTGTGAGCATGCGGCGGCCTAGCATCTTCTCGCTGAGCTCGATGCCGGCCCACGCCGTTGACGATGTGAGGGACGTGAACAGCGCCGTGCGCAGCGTGGCCACGGCTGCTTGCTTGACCATGCCGAGGCCCTCGACATCTGGATCGAAGTACGCCTTTAGCAAATAAAGCGGGAAAAGCCACTTTGCGGTGAGCTTGAAGTTTGCACTGGCGCAGTTCAGGAACGCGCCAGCAGCGCTGTCAGTATGAGGGTGTAGCAGCGCCCCAATCATTGACGAATTCCCGGGGTGGGCTAAGCGCAGGAGCGGCACGGCCGGGCGCGGCGCCGTAGCCACGAGATCGCTCTCGTACACAAGCGGCCCACGGAAACGCGTGAACTTCTGCTCGGAGACCTCGCCAATGCTACGCAGGAGATCTGTCTCCGACGGCCAGCTGCTTGTGCGCGGGAAGCCGTGCGGGCGCTGCGGCGGTACGGCGCCGTTGCTCAGCAGAATCATGAGTTTGCGGAAGCCGGCCGGGCAGGCCTCTGGGTGCAGAATCAGGGCGTAGAAGAGCTGCCCCATTGCCAGCGGGAATAGCAGCCACGTTCCGAACACGCGCGGCTTCCACTCCATATAGCCTGCGTCGTCAAGCCAATTATACGCCCATTCGCAAACCTTTGTGGCCAAATAGATCCCAAGATAGCCCGTTGTGTACGTATTGGGCAGGGTCGAGAGCACGTAGCCCGCAATTGCGCCCGCAACGAGACCCTTTGTCGGGTTCGATGCGCCCTTGATGTGGCTGAAGACGACGCGGTAGGACGCAGCGCATGCGGCCAATGTAGCGGCGAGCCGCGTCGCATGGATCTGTGGGGCACCCCGCAGGCGTGACGTGTTATTTATTGCCAGGCCTGCTGCCCAGGCCTTGAAAAACAGTCGCGTGTACTGCCTCACAAGGCCTACATGGCGCGGCTCAGCCTTCTCACGTCGTACTTTGACCTGGCCGGACTGCGAGCCCACAATATGTACGAGTTTCACGTACTCTTTTGGCGTGAGCACGTATCGCAAGCCGTACTCCATTTCGAATGTGGGGTACGAAATCGCGCTTGACGCGGGGAAGACGTTGGGCAAGTGGGCGCGCGCGGCGGGGGAAGGACCAAGGGTCAGCTGGCGCCCGAAGCCATTGTTAGTCGTAACCTGTAGTGCAGATTTGCGTTTGCCGTATCGAGTGGCGAATGTGACAGTCATGTGCCTGGGACCCACCTACTTTCTCGAACCGAGCCGTAGTGTGTTTTCTCAGCCACTAAACAGGTCCCTATTTCGGAAGCTTCCCCGCATCTCAAGCTGCATTCGAAGGGACTATGAGAGCATTCCGGACTAGTGCGAGACCATTGCAGAGCCTTGTGGCTGGCTCGAGCATGCGCAGCGGCGTCTATAGCGCTGCGAGGCCCCTGTCGGCGGTGTGGGGCCGCTACGCAAGCAGTGCCGCGCAACCATCGCCGCAACGGCTGCGGTCGACACTCGGACCCGACGCGGCGAACCCGACACAGATCTCGCAGCCCACATTCACAAAATCAGGTCAATTGCTGCGTGTGGACGTGACGGCCGAAGCCGCCCGCAAACTCAGAGCAATCCGCGAGGAGGACAAGCGACCAGCAATGGTCCTCCGCATCCACGTGGAGTCGGGCGGCTGCCACGGTTTCCAGTACGTGTTCAAGATCGAGGATGACAGCGAGATCCGCAGCACGGACAGCGTGTTTGAGCGCGACGGCTCGCGCGTCGTCATCGACCACAAGTCCCTCAAGATTCTGCGCGACGCTACCATAGATTACACGACCGAGCTTATAGGTTCGCAGTTCAAGATTGTGTCGCCGCATACATCGTCGTCTTGTGGCTGCGGGTCGTCGTTCTCACTAGACATGGAGGACTGAATTATTTATTAAAAGGTGTGCGCGGCATTGTCGCGCGTGCTTCACGCCCCTATATATACCAACTTTATAACATTTGAAGCCGCTCGTGCCAAAAAAGAGCACAAAAAAACACTAGTTTTTAGTGCGTAGCCCGCACTGACTGTTTTCCTCCAACCTCGCACCCATCAGCGAGCCCGAGCACACCGCTACAGCTTAGAAGCACGAGCTTGTCTCGGCTACCCAGAGGTCGCTAGTCGGCTTTTGAACTTTGAGTTCAGCGGACTTTGGCGTCAGGTATTCGCGGCCGCTACGCATTCTCGCGGTCACCGTTCTTCGAGGCAATCTATGTGCAGATCCGAAACTCCACCCGTGCAATTGGCATCTAAGTAGCTGCAAGTGACATAGCTTATCTGAGGCCTTCTAATTCACAGCGAAGCAGTGAATGAAGCTGTCTCAGTGCGCAGAGTCTCGTGGCGTGAGCTTCTACTTCCCATTGATAGCAACGCGCAATGACAAGACGAGATCAGCCAGAATAAAAATGAAAAATCTGGGCTCGGCGTTGGATTCTATTTGGCTCTATCATCTATTCACTTGTTTACGCTGCAAGCATCGTTTCGCAAAAGCCGTTATCTCTCATCTGCATGAAATAAGTATGCATGAGTCATGTGCTCGCACTCATCCACTTCGATTCAGTGCTAAATGGAGAAGACGGACTTGAAGGGCAAGCTGCCGCTCGTGGCACGGGGAAAGGTGCGGGAGCTTTATGCCCTGCCGAACGAGCGTTTGCTGTTTGTGGCCACGGACCGCATTAGCGCCTACGACGTTATCATGAACAACGGCATTCCTGGCAAGGGCGCGATTCTCACGAGCCTGTCGCGGTTCTGGTTCGACTACCTGAAGGATGTCGTGCCGAACCACCTTGCAGACAAGGGCAGCCCGCTCACGGATGGCTCGCTGCCCGAGGACGTGACGACGGACGCCGAGCTGCGTGCGCAGCTCGCGGACCGCGCCATGGTCGTTAACAAGTACAAGCTCGTGCCGCTCGAGGTCATCGTGCGCGGATACATCACGGGCAGTGCCTGGAGCGAGTACGTGAAGAGCGGCACTGTGCACGGCGTGCCGCAGCCGGCCGGCCTGCAGGAGTCGCAGCAGTTCCCGCAGCCCATTTTCACACCCTCGACGAAGGCAGAGTTTGGCGAGCACGACGAGAACATCAGCAAGGAGCAGGCTCTGGCTGTGCTTGGTGGCGACAGCGCGCTCTTGGCCCAGATCGAGGCCGTGGCCATTGGTCTCTACGAAAAGGCGCGTGACTACGCGCGCACCAAGGGAATTATCATCGCCGACACGAAATTCGAGTTCGGAGTGGACGCGCACGGCAAACTTGTGCTCGTGGACGAGGTCCTGACGCCGGACTCGTCGCGGTTCTGGCCGCTGGACACTTACAAGCTCGGGGCCACGCAGGACAGCTTCGACAAGCAGTACCTGCGGGACTGGCTCGTGTCGAACGGGCTGAAGGCGAAGGAGAACGTCACGGTGCCGGAGGAGGTTGTGAAGAACACGGCCCAGAAGTACAAGGAGGTATACGAGAAGCTCGTTCAGTAAGGTACCTACCTAACCAGTTAATGTGACTTGTTTGACCGGTGCGAAATGCTCGCCTGCTTAAATTATGTTTATACGTTAGGCTAAAGGTTCGAAAACGTCGGCCGCACCTTTTTCTTCGTGCGCGTGCTCTCAAGCATGGCCATGCAGCCCTCCATGAAGTCCTCGCCGAGGCCGTAGGAGTTGAACTCGGCAATCTGCTCGAGGCCATCGCGGTGCTTGTTCTCGATGGCAAAGTTCAGGGACCGTTTCGTGCCGTGCATGGCGACGGGGCTCTTCAGTGCGAGATCTGCCGCGTACGCAATGGCCGCGGCGAGGGCCTCGTCCTTCGTTGCGTGCACCCTCTGCAAAAATCCCTGCTGCAGCGCCTCGTCAGCCTTGAAGTCGCGGCCCGTATAGCACACGTCCTTGACCCAGCCGAGGTTGCCCACGATCTTGGGCAGCCGCTGCAGCGTGCCGATGTCGGCCGCCATTCCCAGCTCGATCTCGCGCACACTGAAAAACGCATTCTGCTCCGAGAACCGCACATCGGCAGCGCTCAATATATCAATTGCAAGCCCAATACACGCACCGTGGGCCACGCCGATCACGGGCTTGTTCACGTAGTGCGGCTGCGAAATGCACTCCTGAAACTGCTTGATCGTCTTGACGAGCGCCAGCGCGTCACGGCTCTGCTCGCGCTTCTCGGCGAACTCAGAGGCCATTCCTCCGACGTCCAAGCCCGCACAGAACGCGCGACCCTCGCCGCTAACCACAATTGCGCGCACCTCCGGGTCCTCGCTGGCCAGCCGAAACAGCTGCCCGTACTCGACATACGCGCCTTTGTGCATCGCGTTCAGTAATTTTGGTCTATTCAAAGCAATGTGAAGCACATTTGCAGCGGGAAAGCTAGTTTTGTGATACTCTGACGGGTATTCGGGCATCGTGTACAGCGAGCGCGCAAGTAGAGAGAAACGCGGGGGCATCATGCATATTACCTGGAGACGCTGAGTCATGTGGTATTTGCCGGAACCTCGGCTAACGCGTCATGTACTTCAGTGAAAGTACCATGCTCCTTGAAAACGTTTGGCGCGACTTTCGTTTGTCGCAGTAGTCTTAAAGGGCTAGTGGATTGTCGGCCCTAAATAGAGCTTGCTACGGCACGAGTGCCAGTGCAACCGTTCCATAGTTTGCGGCAAGGCGAGTTTTGCAAGCGTGGCTTAGGACGTGTGTAAAAATTGTGTAAAATTGAGTTTTACACCTAGCAATTCTCGCAGGTTTGTGCGTGAATTGTGCGTGACGCCGCTGTTTCGCATGCGGCTAGTGCACGCTAACGCGGTTCGAGCGTGTCAGATACGCGCGTGTAGGGCTAGGTACAGGCCCACACCGATCGCGCATCTTCGCCACAGGCATCACCCTAAAGGCTGTCGCAGCTCCGCGACTAAATGCATGCTGTCGCAGCTCCGCGACTAAATGCATGCCAGGCCTACAAAATGGAGTTTCTGTTTGGTAGCGAGGTCGTCTCGTGATTTGTTCCTTAACGATCAACACGTTCTTCAGCATCCACCTCCAGCCTGTTCCAAGTTTGTGCAAAGAACAGTCCGTTAGAAGCACTAACCTCAGGATTCTTCATCGGAATCCTCCATATCCTTACTACACAAGGCCACTGACAGCGCTCGTCAAAGACAAAAGTTACTATGACTTATGAGCAGCTGCATTCCTGAGATCTACGAAAGGTTGTGCATACGTCGTTGTGGACGTATGATCTGCAAGTCATTGCAGCATGACATTGCACGGGCTGCTGACCCGTGCATAAGTCTCCACTATAGGTTAGGGCCAAATGTCACGGCGCCCACTCAGGGCTTCGTCAATAGTGGAGACCGTTTAGACCGTTAGGGCTAATGATTGTTACGCATTCGAACCTTTTGGGCTGCTGTTCAGAGCTTCTTTCGCTCTGCAGGTCATTGAGATAGCTTGGTGTGCCTTGCGCGCCTTGCGCGCCTTGGCAGATAGACGTAGACGTTTGCTCTTGTACCTATAAATAGTACCGGATTTATGTTTTGGCTGCTTCAGATGCAACCGTTTGTTTGCATCCGCCCTTGAAGCGACCTTCGGGGCGAGTGCCTTGTTGCTCGCTAATCCGCTTACGGCGATCGATCTCTGCGCCGCCGTTCGGTAGCGTTTATCAGCACGCCCGGCGCGATGCTCGGAAATGTAGCCGCGGCAAAGACTTCTTGTCGATACACCGTCAAACGTTAGTCTATACCGATATCGTGCGTGCGCAGTAGACGAGCAGCGAGTTTAGCCCCCTACCCACTGCGTACAACGGCCGCTCGAGCCGTACTAGCCATAAAAGGTGGTGGGCTAGGGTACTGCACATCGACGGCGCGCGGACCTCTTTTTAATGACTCTACTGGCGTTATTTCGATGACTCTAGGCAAGGCGTAGAGCATTCATAAAGGTGTGAAACCGCACGATCAAGCACGCAGTGTTGGGTTGACGCTGAGTGGATGTTAAGTTCCCATCTCTCCCATGAGGAGCTCTCGCGCTCGTCGTCACTAGTGTCGCCCACGAGCTCAGCGTCACACGAAGAGGCGAAGCCCTCTGCTGCGCAATTGATCGACCCACCGCCAGACGGTGGCTTTTGGGCGTGGATGCAAGTGCTTGCTGCCTTTTTTGCGAACTTCAATAGCTGGGGCCTCATCAACTGCTTTGGCGTATACCAGGAGTACTATCAAAACAATGTGCTCAAAGATAAGTCGCCGTTCCAAATTAGTTGGATTAATTCACTTGCGGGGGCCCTGGCGTTCTTTGGTACGAACTTTTTCGGTGGGTTTCTTGATCTCGGATACATGAAGATCATGGGTTTCTGCGGCTGTTTACTGCAGTTTGCCGCCCTCATGTTGCTCTCGTGGTCCAAGACATATGCAGAAATAATATTGACGCAGGGCCTATTTGTTGGTATAAACTCGTCCCTCCTGTTCATGCTCACGATTGGCACAGTTGCACCATACTTCAGCAAAAAACGACCCTTCGCCATTGCCATTGCCATGTCTGGCTCATCCGTAGGCGGGACCATCTACTCGATAATGGCTCACAAGCTCGTGGGTGAAGTCGGCTTTGGCTGGTCGACGCGCATTATTGCATTCATGGAACTATTCGGGACAAGCCTCATGTTTCTAGCCCTGAAGCGTCGCCTGCCGCCAACAAGGCGAAAGGCCTTCGTCGCATTTGAGTGCTTTAAAGAGCTGCCATTCATGCTGTATTGCTTCGGTACTACTGCTGGTTTCTTAGCGCTTTACATCTTCTACGTCTACTATGAGTCGTACGCTCTTGACCGATACCCTCAGGAGTCGTCGTTTGAATACATGACAGCAATCATCAACGGTGGATCCGTGATAGGGCGCGTCTTGCCTGGCTTGCTCGCCAGCCATATCGGTCCCTTCAATACTCTGGTACCGGCTGTGCTGGCAAGCATGGTTTTGTCCTTCTGTTGGATGGCTGCTAAGAACAAGGGCGGTATCATATCTGTTGGCGTGCTCCTCGGAATCATTACCGGGCCTCTGTTTGCCATGCCGGGCTCGATTGTTTCTGAGCTCACCACTGATTTCAACCGTCTGGGTATCAGATTGTCGTTCTTGTTTTCATTTGCATCATTCGGTGTCGTGCTGGGGCCACCCTTGGCCGGTATAATACAGCGTAAGTATGGCTGGTTCTGGTGCGAGCTATATGCTTCACTTTGCTGGCTACTGTGTCTTGCGTGCTACGCACTGGCTCGCTTCAGTATAAGCGGGCGGCGAATCTGGCATCGCGTGTAGAAGTCGCACATGCGTCTTAATAGAATAGAGTATTTCTTTCAGGTCTAAAAGCTGGACCTCTCATAGAAAATCAATCATTTGCATGAATGTTTGCCTGATTTGCCGGAGTGCTTGACCTTATGATGGCATCCGATGCTGAATCCTGAGACGCGATGGCAGATTCAGGAGCTATGCCGCAGTCACGTACCGATTATGGCTGCCGCGTAACAGTGCAATCAGAAGGGAGTGTGTGTGGGACGAGAAAAAAAAATGCGGTTCCGGTGAGGCTCGAACTCACGACCTCTCGATTGCAGGATCTAGACTAGATAACAGTCGAACGCGCTAGCCAATTGCGCCACGGAACCTTTTTATGAAACGTCGCCCCAGAAAGGCCTACATGTTTGATACTCCTATATTTATCTAAGAAGCCGATGGAGGAAGCATGACTAGATTAGGCATTTATGGGGCACGGGTTTAACGCAGACGCAAGCGTCGGGCGATTGACCTGAACCTATCGTGGCACAAGTAAATGAGCAAAATACTGGAGGAGCTTTACAAGCCTCAAGATAGTCGCATCTTTGCTAATCTAGCGCTGGCCACTTTGCCTAGATCGAGCTCGATGCTGTTGACGTTGATGACCCACAAAAAAAGAAAAATGCTACACGTGATCCCCCCCTCTTGCAGCCGCGTAGCAGCCGCTACCGGCTTTCAACCCTCTTTCAGCACGGCCGTTGAAAATCCGGTATGGCCGATGTCAGACACGATGCCCATGGTGTCGAGACTAAAGAGTCGTCTGACTCTTCGTCTATACCGTCTAACGGGCATGACAAGGACACGGAAGACCTGTCACCGGCCCAGCAGCTAGGCCCCCCGCCGGACGGCGGTTTCTGGGCGTGGATGCAGGTACTCGCCTCCTTCCTGGCGAACTTCAATAGCTGGGGCCTCATCAATTGCTTCGGCGTTTACCAAGAGTACTATCAAGATGGCCCTTTAAAGGATAGGTCGGCCTTCCAGATCAGCTGGATCAACTCGCTGGCCGGAGCGTTACTGTTGTTTGGCACGAACTTTTTTGGTGGCTTTTTGGACCTTGGGTACATGAAGATCATGGGCTTTTGCGCATGCCTTCTGCAGTTCGCTGCCCTAATGCTACTTTCGTGGTCCAAGACGTACGCAGAAATCATTTTGACGCAGGGCCTTTTTGTGGGAATCAACTCGTCGCTGCTATTTATTTTGACAATTGGCTCTGTTGCGCCGTACTTTAGCAAACGGCGCGCGCTGGCAATTGGAATTGGTGCCTCCGGATCGTCTGTGGGCGGCACAATCTACTCCGTCATGGCACGCAGGCTCATCTCGGAGGTTGGCTTCGGCTGGTCTACGCGCATTATCGCGTTTGTAGAGCTCTTCTGTACGGCCGTGATGTTCCTTAGCTTGAAGCGCAGGCTGCCGCCGACGAAGCGCAAGGCGTTTGTAGCGTTCGAGGTGTTCAAGGAGATCCCGTTCATGCTCTACAACATTGGCAACATTGCCGGCTTTTTGGCCCTGTACGTGTTCTATGTCTATTTTGAATCGTACACTCTGGATAAGGAGCCGAATGAGCCATCCTTCCAGTACATGACGGCAATCATTAATGCGGGATCCGTGTTTGGGCGCATTTTGCCGGCGCTGGTGGCCAGCTATATAGGGCCGCTGAACACGCTCGTGCCGTGTATTTTGTGTTCCATGGTCCTATCATTCTGCTGGATGGCTGCCAAGAATAAGGGTGGCATGATTGCGGTCGGTGTCATTATGGGTTTTGTTAGCGGCCCGTTGTTTGGTCTGCCCGGTGCGGTGGTGTCCGAGTTGACAAGCGACTTCAACCGGCTTGGAATCCGTCTGTCGTTTGCCTTCACCTTCTGCTCGTTTGGGATTGTTTTGGGGCCACCGCTGGCCGGTATGATTCAGCGCGAATATGGCTGGTTCTGGTGCCAGCTCTATGCGTCGTTGTGCTGGGTGCTGTGCTTCATATGCCACGCCTTGGCTCGTTTGACGCAAAGCGGGCTGCGCGTTCGCTACAAAACTTGAGTCTTTTCCGACCTCGCTAATTAATAGAATAAATTTATGATTGTATACCACCGTTTTGTAACTAATACACAGGCCCGCCACGAGCTCGAGGCAACGGGTGTTCTCTTTTCGGCGACGTCGGCCGTTCACTGAGCAGCTTTCGTGCAAGTGGTGGAGTCATTTGCGGGTGGCGCACGCGCAGCTCCTCGGCGGCCAGTCGCTCGCGGTCCTTTTGTTCGCGGATGCGTCGTTCGACCTCCTGCTCAATCACGTTTCTGAGGTCTGCCTGCACGCGGTCGTAGACCTGGTCGAGCTCCTCCTCGCGCTCTCGCACTTGCTGTTCGCGGTCCTTCAGCTCGAGCTCTTTGCGGCAGATCTTGATTATGTCGAGCTTGAGTAGCGTCGCGGCCGTGGGTCGCTGCGAGGGCACGAGGCTCAGACAGGCGCTGATCGTGCGCGCTAGTGTTTGCGAGTATATGTGTGCTGGGATGGGCCTGAATGTTCCCTCCTGTATCCGCTGTGATAGCTGGATGTGTGTCTTTGCTTGGAACGGCGGATGCTTGCAGCAGAGCTCGTATATGACGCAGCCCAGACTCCATATATCACTGGCCGGCGTAGATGGCCGGTCCATAAGCACCTCCGGAGACATGTAGTAAGGCGTGCCGACGTACGTCGTGGCGAGCGGGTTGTCGCCGTCGAGGAGCTTCGCGAGGCCGAAGTCGCCGAGCTTCACGTTCGTGTACGGCTTCGACGCCGTGTCCAGGAATATGTTCTCGGGTTTGATGTCGCGGTGCAGCACGAACGACTGCGGCTCCTCCTCTATCTGGGCGGCGGCTGGTATTTGGGCTGGCGTCAGGATAGACGACGACTGCGCCGGCGCGTCCGTATTATAGTGGCACCGGTACAGCGCCAAGACAAGCTGTGTAAGGACGTTCCAGACCTCGTTCTCCGGGTAGAATTGGTCTGTGTTTTTGTAAGTACGGACAACGCTGGCCAGGTCGCCGCCGCCGCAGTACTCCATGTACAGATGTACCTCTTGCAGGTCAGTGACGTGCTCGTGGTGCAGGTAGTGAACAATATTTGGATGCACGAGTGATTTGAGGATGCGGAACTCGGCAATAAGCTGTGTGCGCTCCTTCTGGTTCATCGCTTTGTAGCTGATTTCCTTGCGCGCCAGCACGACGCCGTCGGAGCGCCGCACCTTGCGGATGACACCAAAAGATCCATGTCCTATCACCTCCAGGGGCTCGTACTCCATTGCGCGGCGTTAGTACTGAGGAGTGACAGCGAAACGGTCGCGACTTTGGCGTTTGTTATTACTCTGTTTACCTGCTTCCCTGTAGGGTTTGTAATGCTCGACGCGGGGCAAGGGCGGGGGCCTCAGGCGAGACTCGGCGAGATCGCGGCACGCCGTTCGCCGCGATAACGGCACCGAAAATTCAGCTTCGACTGCTTCAATTTTGTCAATTACCCCGGCACCTGTACGGGGTCTCCTCGTTTGCCTTACTGAATGCCAACTACCTAGCCACTCAGTGCGGGACGTAATTAAGTCTCCTATCTTGAGAAGCGTTTAGGCTCATTGAAGCTGGGGACTGAAGCAAGCACAGAATATGGATGTGCTTTTAAAGTCTAAATACCATAATCTATGAAACACGGTCCTATGAAACACGGTTCTATAAACACGTTCTATAAAGCACGGGCCGTATTATCACAACCAACAAAGCACGACAGGTGTTATGCTGAAACATTCGCGGTCGTAGTTTTTGTCAAGGGGCCGAACAGGAGATGCACTGCATCTATTCATGATTGTAGTGAGATCAACGCACGGTCCCGTTCAGGAGATGCTGGACGTAATCGTGAACGGAGAAAATGACTGCATTCGACGGCACTGCGCGCAGACACGTCACAAGACAGCCCCTGTAAAGGCCACGCACGCCTACTGTGTTCATGAGCTCGGTGCCGGTTTTCCAAAATGACTGTGGGGGCCGTCCGCGCAGCCGGTCCGTCTGCATGCGAGACTTTATAGTGTCGGCCGGGAACAGGCTCAGATTATAGCCAACTCCGGCGGCCGCGCCGGCAATGAGAGGACCTACAGAGTCGCGTAGTGCGTAGTAGGTACCGAACCAGGCGGCGCTGCCGCCGCCCTCGCGCAGCGCCGTGCCCGTCTGGCCCCGCCAGAACCCGCGCGGCCCCTCCAGCGCCCACGTAGCCTTCACATAGTGCCAGATCCCGCGAGGACGGTCCCCAGCGTTGACCTGGACCTGACACTTGACGAGCTCAATTGGTGTGAGCACGAACGAGGCTGCGAGCCCGCTCAGGCTGCCCGCCGCCAGGGCACGGGTTGTCCCACTATTCACGCCGGCGCGCTCGAGCGCTGTGTCGAAGGCGGCAAATGCGCTGAAGAGCACGGCATTCTCGGCGGCAGCGCCGACCATCGGGGCGGAGAGCCCGCGGTAGAGCCCCGTCACGCCCTCATGCCGCAGGGTTTGCCGCAGACAGTCGACGGCGCCCGAGTACTGCGGCGCCGTGAGGGACTGCGCCTGCAGACGGACCTTCGTTGTGTCGAGCGGGTACTCAAAGAGCTTGCCAACGGAGCCCGCCACGGACCCAGCGACGATTTCCTTCAGTCCATCTGCCATCCTAGGAAACAAAGAAGTGCATCATGTGACGCGACGCTTTAGCGCGCGTGGGATTGAGTCAGTGCACGCGACAAGCGCGGCGGGTTCCGTATGCACGGACCGGCTTCGGCCGTCCGCAATAAAGATTGAATTCAGACAGACCTTATTTAGAATTGAATGGAAGAGGTGAAGTTTGTTTTCTGCCAAGCGCGGCTCAAGTGCGGCTGCGCGATCTATAGTCTAGTCTCTAATGCGCGGCTCTACTCGTAAACGGCGCTCTGGTGCTATGCAGCCTGCGCGGACGCGGCCACACCAGTACCTGCATCGACCTCAGCACTGCGGATGTCGAGCTTCAGCTTCTCCCACCACTGCGGCTCGACCACTAGCAGCTTACTCTCGATGGTCGGCTGGCCATACTCCCACGGCAGCTGCTCGGACTGCTCGTCAACTACGTAGATGCGGCCCGTGACCCACGCCTTGCGGGACGCCGTGTCGGGGGCCGGTGCCGTCGCACGCATCACGATCCAGCGGCCGGCCGGGGTCGGCGCCTTGTATGCGATGTCCAGCGACGCCGTGACGCCCACATGGTGGGGCAGCACGGCGAAGCCGCAGTGGCAGAGCCCCTCGTCGAGCAGCGTCGCGAGAAAGCCGCCGTGCGCGATGCCCTTGTGGCCAATGGCCGTTTCAGGCGTGTAAATGAAAGTTATGTGCTCTACTTCAGGACCGCTGCGCGTGACGTAGGTCGTGCCGCACCCGGCGGGCGAGCCGCTGAACAGAGACTGCCAGTACGTGGAGACCCGTTGCTCGATGCGCGTGTAAACAGTACCGTTCTGCACGGCCAGCTCTGTGGCCGAAATCATTTGCGGGGTGACGGCTGGTGCTGCTGCTGGTGCTGCTGCGTCAGGCGTGACGTGACAGGAACGTTGGCCGGAAGTGTAAATAATGGGTCGTGGGACTAGCGGTGTGTCACTGGAGGGGGGCGCGGGGGTTCGACGCACTTTATCCTCGGCAGTGGGCTAGGGTGCAAATCGCCATGTACTGTGCGTATGGCGTATTCACGGTCGCGCCCCACGATACGCCCAAGTGCCCGTTAGGTAAGGGTAACCGAAGCGGCGCCAGCGCGAACTAAGGAGGCGGGGCGGCGCTCGCAGCAGGCAGCACGCAAGGAGATCGCCATTTGAGCGGCGCTGCCGCGAGGCCCCAGCGCGAGGCCAAGCCGGCGAAGCGAATCATAGCGGACAGCAGGGGGACCTCGCGTGCGAGCAGCTCATTCTCGAGCCCGCCATGACTGTGTGAGTGGCGGCGGGCGGTGGTTCGTGACTTGGCGCGACGGCTTACCTTGTGGCGGCGCGCGCGGCGGCGTGATTAGCAGCCGTGCCTGCTGACGGCACAGCTTCTGCACGCGTCTATTTTAGGCTTATCGAGGACCCCTACCCTCGACATTAAGGGGACGCGTCATGGAACCCTTGCCTGACGCATGCTGATCCCAAATCGAACTGAACCCCTAGCTAGCTCAGAATCTCGCACCGCCGATCGCACCACTCTCCATCTCACTTGCTACTTGTTGCGACCATGGCGTGGAACCGCGGGGCCACGCTGGTTACCGTGCTCCTCTTCCTGGCCTTCGGCTTTGAAGTCATTGGCGTGTTCAGCGAGCCCGTGTCGCGGAACAAGCTGTCGCTGGCCAGCCACAAGGGCTACGACTACGGCGTGCTCGGCTACTGCCCTACGGACGGGTCGAAGCCGTGCTCGAAGGCTGGCCTTGGCTACGACCTACAGGACACAAAGGACTTCTCCTTCGGCAAGTCCGGGCAGCACACGTTGACGCAGCTGCTCATTGCCCACATTGTGGCTGCGGGCTGCCTGCTCATCTCGCTCGGGCTCGGAATTTTGTCGCACTTCACGAAGCTCCGCTTTTACGTGGTTTTCGAGGTCTGGCTGTGCCTCATCTTCCTGCTGACGGTGCTCGTGTTTGTCGTGGAGATCGTTCTTTTCGGCAAGCGCCTCAAGTTCGCCGGCTGGTTCACGCTGGCCGGCGCCATCCTCACGCTCATGGCTATATTCGCGCTTGGGCATGTGTACCGCAGCCTGCGGTCCAGCCTTGGCGAAACGAATATCGAGCCCTCGGATGCGGATCCGCTGTTCGGAAGCCTTGTTTCGAACCCAAAGGGCTCGGACTTTATTGTGGGCCGCGACGACGAGAAGCGGCCGCAGGCAAATACGAATGCCGCGCCCTTCCAGTCGTTCGTGCCGCCGAAGCCGCCGGCGCTCAAGTCCGTGAACGTACAGCAGGGCTACGAGCGCATTCCGGACAGCACGAGCGAGCATGTGCCACACTCCGTGAAGAGCAAGGCGTCGCGCGACGACTACCGCGCCGGGTCGGACACGCGCCAGGCCCAGCGGATGCCGGGACATGGCGCCGCACCAGGGACTCAGAGCCGCGCGGCGTGGACGGCGGCTGAAGGCGCGCGCACAGGAACGGCCGGAGGCGGCTCTGCAGGAGCCGTAGGGTCCGGCGTAGGAGCTGGCGTAGGTGCAGCCGCTGGAGCGGCCGGAGCAGCGGCCGGAGCAGCCGCTGGTGTGGCCGGAGCAACCGGCGGAGCTGCAGGCGGCATGCACGCGCCTCGCGGCCCACAGGGAGCCGTACGCACGCAGCCACCCCAGGCGTACCAGCGCTCAGGGCCACAGGCGCAGCCGGGACAGGAGGTGCCGCGACAGCCCAGCGGCCCGCAAACGAATACGGCGCTCTTGGCAGCCGGCCTCCCGGCAAAGCCGCATACGGGTGGGCCGCGCTCGCAGCGAGAAGAAACGTGGTCGCAAATTGCGCTGCAGAACGCGAACGAGCAGAACGCGAACGAGCAGGACGCACAGCGCGCAGGCGGTGCGCGCCACGGCCCGCAGGACAGCATTGCGTCGTCGCAGGCCGCGCGCATCCCGGCTGGCGCGTATATGCCTGGCGTAGACTCCGGCAGCCGCAACTACGGCCCGAACGTCGTCAAGATCCCGAAGGTGCGCGAGCCCGAGCATGCCGTGCTCGACTACTACCAGGACGAAGCCGAGCCGCGGCCGCAGCTCGGCGCGCAAGGCGCCAAAGTGCCGAACTATAGCCGCATGAGTGCGGACGGCCCTCGCCAGAACGATCTGGACGCGCGGCATGACGCGCGTGGCACGGGGTTACCGCCACGGCCACCACAACCGCCTTCGACACCGCAGAGGATGAACCCAATGCTGCAGAGGTACGTCGAATCCGTGCCGAACACACCGCAGCATGCTGAAGAGCCCTTCTACGACGTGCCAAATCTGCGCATGGTGTCCGAGTCGCCGGCCGGGTCCGAGTCGTCGCACTACACGTCTATCAGCGAGCGGCATGCCCGCAATGTAGCGGCACAGACGATGCCGCCAACGCCGCCAGCAATCGCCTCGCGCCAATGGCCAGCTACGAACCCGCATAACGCGGGTGCACCGCCAAGCCGGCCTCCGGGGCCCATGCAGTACACGCCAGCGCAGATGCCTCCGCAGCAGTATAGACCAGCGCCGCGCACAGCGCACCACTACGCGCCGCCGCCGCAGCAGCAGCAGCAGTACGCAGCGCCTCAGCAGTACGCAGCGCCTCAGCAGTACGCAGCGCCTCAGCAGTACGCAGCGCCGCAGCAGTACGCAGCGCCGCAACCGTACATGCCGCAGCAGCAGTTTGTGCCTCAGCAGCCAGGATACGTTGCGCCGGCGAAGGCGCCAAGACCGGCCGGTCAGCAGCGCAGCGAGTTTGCGCTGAACAACAACCCAGACTTCAGCGTCGGCAACATGGGCAACCGAAGGCGCCGGCAAAACCGCGGGCCCATACTCTGAAACCGTTATATTTTGTTGATATTTATCGTAATTTGTGCCTACTGTGCTTGCGGTGCGCGGCCTGCGCGCCGGCCGGTTGGCTCAGACACAGGGCGCAGCAGGCGCACGATATGGCCACGGCGCAAGCAAGGCCGGCGGCCGGCTCCAGGTTCGAGCCTGTTTGCCCGCAATGTCCTGATCGATACCTTATTTTGATTTGCCTCAATTGATCTTTCTGACCCAATGCCGAACGTGTTCGAAGACCTGAAGGCCGGCCGCGACCGGATCAACGAGTACCACAAGAGCTACCAGCAATGGCGTCACGACAAGGACTCGCTCGCCGACACGGGCAAGACGCAGACGCACGAGCCGCGCCGTGACGACGAGGAGTTCGGCGACTCACGCCGCTGGACGTCGCCGCCGCGGCACGAGCCCGCGGCGGCGACGCCGACGCACGACGACTACGTAGCGCCGGACTCGCGCGCGGGACACAGGCGCTCGCACAGCGCCTCGTCGCCAGGACACTTGCAAAGCAGCCGGACTGACCCGCACCCGGCACACGCAGCGCACGGTGCACGGCGCACACCCGCGTCAGGCTCGTACGCTTCAGGCCAGGACGCGCCAGCGGCGCAGAGCGCCAATTCTGCGCACGCCACGGCGGGCCCCGCACCTACGCCGCCACGCCGGCCAACGGCGGATCCGCATTCGTACCCGCCGCCGCCAATTGAGGGAAACGCAAGGCCGACGTCGCAGCAGGTCGAGGACAAGCTGCAGTCGAACCGCGTCGCGAGCTCGGATGTCGACAAGGGTTCGACGCACGGCTACTAAGTAGATTATACGGTAGTTACGCAGCATACCGCATGTTTAGAACCGAAACCAGTAATGACGAAGCCGCGCTAAGCGGCGCTAAGCGGCGCCAACTCTAAGGGCAGCAGCGCCCACACGAACGCGCGTGCACACACACGCACACGCAGAGTGGGCTTATTCGGGCGTCTGCCCATTTGATTTAGTGGTACATACTTTGCGCCCGTGCTCGAGCGGCGCGAATAAGACATATAGCAACCAGCGAACGTGAGTTTCATGGGGAAATATAGATAGGTGCGCAGGACTACTTACTGCAAAGCACGCGCGAGAACTCTGCGTAGTTGATCTGCCCGTCACCGTCGGTGTCGGCGGCGCGGATCATCTCCTCGGCCTCCTCGTCCGTGAGCTTATCGCCGATCGACGTGAGGACGTGGCGCAGCTCCTCGGCGCTGATGAAGCCGTTGTTGTTGCGGTCGAACACGCGGAACGCCTCGCGCACCTCCTCCTCGTTGTCCGTCGTCTTCATGCGGCGCGCCATCATCGTCATGAACTCGGGGAAGTCGACCGTGCCATCGTTGTCGATGTCGATCTCGTTGATCATGTCGGAGACCTCCGCCTCTGATGGCGTCTGGCCCAGCGACCGCATCACCGTGCCCAGCTCCTTCGACGTGATCTTTCCGTCGCGGTCCTTGTCGAACAGCGAGAACGCCTCGCGGTACGCACTGATCTGCTCGTCGCTCAGCTTGTCGGCCATGATTCTAGTCTCTACGGCGCCTACGGTGTGGGATACGCTTGTTGCGGCTGGTCGCAGTATAAGACGTTGGCCCTGCTTACGCGGCCGCCATGAGCGTATGGAGTAGCTCAGAGCCAAGGAGCGCGCGCCCGCCCACGCACCCATCGCGCGCGGGGCAAGGGCTCTCGCTGCTGCATGCTGGCAGTAGGCCGGGCCTCCGGCCGCGCGCGCTGGCGCGACGCACGCGACCCGCTCTCCATTGCTGCAGAACCTGTGTGCAGCAAGCCCGAGTGAACTGTCCATTACCTGTGTGGCGCATTGTGTGGCGCATTATGTGGCGAGCCGTTTTCCATATATTCCGTGTCGTCCCTAGTGCAGCTGCTTGCGCACGAACGGACCCTGCAGGACAGGGCGCATGTAGTCACGCCGATCAGTTCATGATTTCGGGGAAACAAAATATTTCGAATTAGCTCGTAAATCCATATGTCATTAAACTAAGGGGGGAGGGGTCTGGTGGGACAGCTGAGCTGTAGCAAGCTCGTAGCCTATTAGCTCGAAACGCACGAGCATCTCTTCAAATGTGTTACGATATAGTCCCACGCCTCGAGCTCACTACCGCCCCGTTTCAAAACTCGGCGTCTCGCTACGCGCCACGGACACAATCTGCTTCTCGGTTGTATCCACAGACCGCACGCTGCCAGACTCCACTTCTGGTGGTGCGGGGCCCTTTCGCGAGTTGTAAAGCACAATGCCGTTCTGCCGTGCATAGCGCTTCTCATTCCACTTGTAAAATTGCAGAACCACAATTGTCCACACACATAAGGCAAACGCGCACGCCGCCGTCCACGAATAGCCCTTTAAGTAGCGAGGCGCTTCAACCGTCTTCCACACAATGACGGACATCCATGCCGTAGACGCCTGCGCCAGCATGTTCATCCACACGAGAATGACGGCGCGCTTCTGCGCGTCGCGGCGGCAGATATCTGATTGCCATGCGTACAGCGTCGGAGCCATGGCCCAGCCAAAGTATTGCAACACCCATGCAAACCATTTAGCTCCTTCCTTCACGTTCCATACGGCCAGAATCACATTGCCCGTGATGTTGAATACTTGAGACCCAATGATGGCACCCCACCGGCAATGAAACAGGTCAGCGAACATAGACGTCAGGAACAGCCACACGAGCCCAAGGCCCGGTGTCAGGGCCGAGTAGTTCTGCAACTCGCCGGGGCATACCGCTTCAGCGACTTCAACCACAGAATATACGCTCCTGAGGAGCCATTGTTATTGTTCCAGCAGAACAGGTTCCAAACAGAAAGAATGTAGATCTCCCACGAAGTTAGAATATCCTTCCAAATGCGCGGCGAAAAGAGATTCCGCAGAGCCTGCTTGCTATCGGGCCGCCCGGCAACGTGGTTCTTTTTGAGCTGCTTCCGCAGCAACCGAATCTCGTCGTCCGATAGCCAGATCGAATAACAGTCCGACGGAGTGCCGGGGATCATATACACACCCAAAATCCCCACAACGGCGGAGACAAGCCCGTCAATGATGAAAATCCACTGCCAGGCGCGGTACCCAGCCACGCCTTCCATGTGGTCAATGATCGAGCCGCTCAGCAGGCCGCTTGTCAAGATTCCCAGGTACTGCCCAAAGTAGTAGAACATGGACCGGCGCGCAATCATGGCCGGGTTCGCAATGAACGTGCCGAAGAGGTACTGGTACGCCAAATACGAGGGGGCCTCGAACGCGCCAATGAAGAAGCGCATGGCCTTGAGCCCGCCCACAGAGTGGAGCTGCGACACGCAGATCGTCAGCACGGACCAGCAGATATCTAGAGCCGGCAGAACGTAGTTCAGTGGCAGTGCATATAGCACGTACATGAACGGGATCTGGAAAACAATGTTGCCAATGTTGAACATGACCTGCGTGTTCACGAGATCGTTGCCTTTGAGACCAAGGTCCTCGGCAAAGTGCGGCGCAACATACGCGTTGTTCAGATTTGTCTGGTCGAGATACTTCACCCAGTACGCCATGAACGCGTAAAAGGTCAGCAGAATGTCAATTTTCCACATCAGCTTCCGCTCTGCTGGCGTGTCATTTTCATCGAACCACTTGTAGAACTTGTGCGCCTTGCGGGCATACTTGTTTATGCGATACTCGTACTCATCGAAAAACTTGTACCAGGGCCGGCCGGCCTCATCGCGGTACTCGAGGAGCTGCGGCGCAGCCGCACCTGAAATTGGCTCCTCAAGGTCCTCGAAATTGGACTCCTGGAGGCCAATCACGTCGTCGCCGCCCGGCTTCTCGCTCGCAGCGTCCTCACCCTCGTCGACGATGCGCCGAACAGGTAAAAAGCCCCATTTCAAGCGACCAAGCGGCTCAGACAGAAAAGAAAAAGCACCCATTACTTGTAAAATAGCAAAAACGGACTGCGATCATCGAAATTTCATCCTCCGCTGCAAGTGTCTTATCGCCTCTGTATCACGCAATCGCACGCGAGATTGTGTGTTAGGGTGCAAGCAGGTCTCCGCGGCGGTACGGACGGCTAACCGGACGAACTACGACACAGTAAATGCAGAGCCATTTCGATGAGGACATTTTTAAAGTTAAATGCATAATATGCGTAACTGGAGTTAAAGAAAAAGGAAAGATGACGCTTTAGTCCGGTGTAGTACGTTGCTGGCTAACGTGCACTAGCTAGATAAACAATCTGAATCCATGATGAATAGCTGCGGCCAAACCCAGGTGAATACAAGACTTCCCGTCCGATCAGTCCTATTTAAACACCTGAGGGCCTTACCAAGTATTGTAGTGGGAGACCATACGAGAACAGAAGGTGCTGCAGTTTCTTTTTTGCACCTCTACAAAAGTTATCTTTTTAACATTTTACTAATAATGAGCGACCTAGCAAAAAAGTAAAAAGGAATGGCCCCACCGTGACTTGAACACGGGACCTCAGGTTAAACTGTGTTAGCTTCAGACCTGCGCTCTCCCAGCTGAGCTATAGGACCTTTTTGTTGTGTCCAAGACGGGCGCGGATCTAGTCACTCATAATGCAGGCACTGTTACAGCCCGATATACACAAGTGGGCACTCACTAACCCGGATCTTACCTGGTTATGCTGTGCAGTAACTCTATAGCTCCAGACAAGCCTTGAGTTTCACGATTACGCTTCTTGTTTCACAATGGACCGAGTAGTCGAGTCGGTGTAGCGCTAAGTTGAGTGCGCCTTCCGCTTTTGCAATGGCGACGTCATAAAATACCTTGTTAGAATACTGCCGCGGTTGTCCAATGGAACGCATCGCAATCACGTATAGCGCGACGGGCTTTGCCCAGCGGGCTACGCTGCAGACGCATTGCGTGGCGAGGCACTGCTGGGCAAGGATCATGCACCGGGCGAGAAGCGCCGTTCAGAGAGACTGCATCTCTGCGTACGGCCACAGTGTCGTGCTCCAATGCGGAGACAACAGGAATTAGATTGAGAGGCACTCACGTTATATGGTAACATGATCACTACACGCAAATTAACTATGTAGCTAAGGAAGCAGTATTCGAAGCTTGCAATGAGCGCTTGAAGCGTAGCACAAAACTGATATTTTAAGCGAGCCCACGAAAATGCGCGGCTCTCAGCTCCGAGCCGTAAGAGTTACGTCAGCGAGAAATATGGTGGAAATGCGGAATTAGGCAAGATAAACGCGAGATCACATGGGATTGTGAGTACTCACAGACTGCGTTTAATACGCATCCTTGTATGCGCGTTATCCCGTGCCCTGAGTAGAAATTGAGTTCCAGGCTTAAAAAGGGGGCAAGCAAATAAAGGAGTCCTTTATACAGCGTAACAAGACGGAAGTGGCTATGTAGTAAGGTGCCAGCGACTCTTCGCTTCGTCCGTCCACCCCTCGCACATGCGACATCTCCGATTGATCAATCGACATAACCCTAACATCACGGTTGTGCCGTGCGGGAACCGGGGAAGAACGAGGAACGAAATGTCAGCCTCGGCCGCAATAAATAGCGCGCGCTCGTGAATCGCGGCAGTGCAGAATCTCATGAGCGAAAGCGTTAGCAGCAAAGAGGAGAAGCTCAATGCAGCTCCCTCCTGGAAGTCTGCAGAGCTGAAGAACGGCACGGATGTTGGCCTATTGAGCGAGGTGGAGCACTTCGCCAACGGCAGTTTGTCTTCAGAAGACATTGAGATCATTGCCATACACCTGGACGATCATAGCGTCGAGGAATCCAAGGCCATCGTGGAAGAGGCTATCGTGTACCATCATGGCGATGCCTGCCTCAGCCAGGGCTACTATGATCATCTGCGCCGCATTGTGCAGGGGCCTATCATGGGCCAGACGGAGGAAGAGTGGGAAGCACTGCTCAAGTTTGATGCGTTCCTGATAAAGGATTGGTCGATCTACCCGGAGGTTCGCTCGGTGACGCGGCCGATCGATGAAGAGCCCGATGAAAGTTACGAGACCCTGCGCGTTTATATTATTTCGTGCTTATGGTCTTGTGCGGGATCCGTACTGGCCCAGTTCTTCTTCGTCCGATTCCCGACTATCAGCATGAATTCCGTCGCGATCCAGCTTTTGATCGCCTACACTGGCAAGCTCATGCGGTTTATACCTGACTGGTCATTTCCAGTTGGCTTTGGTACTCGCGTTCGGTTTGGCGGGGGCCACTGGACCTATAAAGAGCAAATGCTGGCCACCTGTGGCATGGGTGTGGGAAACAACTACGCCTACTCGTCGGCGGCGATCATCGTAATGGCAAACGACCACTTCTTCGGTTTCAAAGATGCTAATAGCTTTGGCTTTATTATCTTGTTGACGCTGTCGTCGAACCTAATGGGCTTCGGCTTGTCTGGGATCTTCCGCGTTTTTCTTGTATACCCGAGCCGAATGCTTTGGTACAGCGTTTTGCCTACTTTGAAGTTGTCGCGCAGCCTTGTAAAGGACGAGACTGAAAGAGAAAACATTCACGGCTGGAGACTGAAAGGATGGGAGTTCTTCTGGATCTTCTCGGTCGTTGAGTTTGGTTGGTTCTGGATCACGAGCTTCGTCTTCCAGTTCCTTGGATACTTTGATTGGATGGCATGGATCAGCCACAAGAACAATAACCTCGTAAGCGTTTGTGGTGTGCAAGGAGGTCTCGGCTTGAATCCGGTTCCGTCGCTTGACTGGTCCGTTTTTCTTCCTACAGCCATGGTGAGCCCCTTCTTTGCCACAGCATCTCTCCTCGTCGGAATGGCGATCTCTGCTTGTGCAATTTGTGTGATTTTCTGGACCAACGTGCGCTTCACGGCATACCTGCCGATCAACAGCAACACTCTGTTCAGCAACCGGGGAACGCCGTACCAAGTGAACAAGGTACTGAATGACAAGCATGACCTAGACGAGGAGAAGTATCAGAACTACTCGCTTCCTTATTGGTCCGCAGGAAGCATCGTTCAGTACGGAAGCTTTTTCATGTTCTACCCGGCGATGATTGTCTATTCGATTCTGAACTATTTCGACATTCTCGTGTACTCGGGAAAGATATTTTTCAGGTCAATGCTGCACCCGACAAGGGCACTAAAAAGTTTTGACGACCGGTTTACGCGCGCGCAGCGCAAGCACAAGGAAGTTCCAGAGTGGATGTACATTCTGTTTTTGTGCGCGTGCATCGGTATGGGTATTGCTTGTGTTGAGCACTACCGGTTTACGAATACACCTGTGTGGACCATCTTCTTCGGGATTGGGCTCTCAGCGGTATTTATGGTCCCTTGCGGAGTTCTGTGGGCAACAACGAACCAGCAGATCGAGATCAATGTGCTCTTCGAGCTCATCATCGGGCTTGCGTGCAAGGGAAATGCGTCGGCGTTGATGATCTCGAAGGTTTTTGCTACAAATTTCATGAGCGAGACAGACACGTTCCTGAGCAATCTTAAGACAGGGCATTACTGCGGGATTGCGCCGCGGGCTATGTTCCGCATCCAGGTAGTGAACATGATCGCGAACTCATTTGTCCAGTCCGGGCTGTTGAGCTGGCAGGCATCACCAAACCCGATTCCTAACATGTGTGCCCTGGATAATAAGGAGAAGTTCACTTGCCAAAATCAGCGGACGTTCTTCAATGCTGCTGTTCAGTGGGGCACGATTGGCCCATCCCGCATTTTTAAGAGCGGCAATGGGTTATATCCGAGTATGAAATGGGTGTTTCTGATTGGTGCTTGCTACCCGATCCCGTTCTGGATTGCTCGCCGATTTGTGATTTTGGTAGCACGCCGGCGCAACTGGGGCGCAATCAAGGAAGGCGGCTCGCGCTTCCGCAACAACAGTATTGTGCGGGCCATCATCGGCATGGAGTGGATCAACAACATCAATGAGATGGTCGTTATCCAAGGTGGCCTAATGTGGGCCCCGCAGAACTTCATGTATTTCATCCCGTGGCTGTACGTCGGTTTGTTTTTCCAGGTGTTCCTGCCGCGATACTATCCGAGATGGTGGCAGAAGTACAACTATTTGCTATATGCTGCGATCTCCGTTGGCTATTCTTACGGTGCACTTATCCAGTTCTTCGCGACGTCGTACAACCACATTGCACAAATATCGTGGTGGGGCAACGACACGGCGCTCACGTTGCAGCCCAAACCGCGTTTGAATGTCACGGATGCGCCGGACGGTTATTTCGGGCCGCGACTAGGACACCTTCCGTAGCTCAATACTGGGCTACCTTAAAACTGAAACTAAAACTTATGTAACCTAATTGGAACTAAAAAACGTTATCCATCGTACGCGAGTGCTGCCCAATGAACTGTACAGTTTTAAGTAGGGCACCACTGCATGAGCGCATACACATATGACGTCACGCACGAGATCATGCACAGGGACCACATGACGTTTCGGTGGTGAAGCGCGACGCGAACAGTGGGCGACAGAACGGTTTCATCACGGCCCAAGACAAGGGCGAAGCGAAATGGGTGATGGTGTTAACCAGTTCGAACTGCATAGATAGAGGCATCTTTTCCAATATACGCTGGGCCTGCCTTCAGCACGGCCGCCATTGCGGCGAGCAGACGACATGCGATTACTAACGCAGGCTCGTACATGCCCGTTCCTCAGTGAGCGCTTGAGCCTACGCAAGGCACGAGGCCCCGTGCCTCGCAGGTAAGGCGATACGCCGCGAATTCGGTCTTGCGGCATTTTCCCGCGGGGTGCGCACTTAGTTCTAGGGCCATTAGTTCCCGTATGTAGCTCAATTACCTAAGACTCCACCGGTACGGGCCGCGCGCATCGCTTTGTGCATGTCCGTGTAACGTGCGTGCGGGATTTGATGCACGCCGTGCGGGATCTGGGCTAAGAGGCTGGACGGCCGGACATGGATGACACGGGTACAATAGGCAGATATGCAAGCGGGGTATGCATGCCCCGCTAGGCACTAGCCGGAATAAATCACCAAGGGTTCAGTTGGGGCTGGATAGCGCCGGCGGGCCTTGCTCAAACGCACTGCCATTAAGCGGGGTGAGTAAGCGCCTGCGTGGCCCGTACGCAAGGGTAGAAGCAGAACCCTATCCCCAACATCGATAGCCGTTAGAGAGCCAGCGCGGCATTCACCGAGAAGTCCGCGAACCGGAGCACAGCTCCCCGAAGCAAGCACCAGCCCGGCCCGGGAAGCATAAGTGCTGATCGCCTACGAATCTAGCACCCGCGCGGGACGCGCGGTTCCCGACATTTACGGCTGATTTTCCGGTGGTGAGGAGCTCCAAACCCTAACGGCGGTCCTCTGACCAGGGACCTGGCGGTCCAATCGCATTATCGCTTCTAAGCCATGGGCGCGCGCTCCTGGCGAACTATAAATACGGGCGGGGGTTGTCGCAGCGAATTTGCTCTGCAAAACTTACCTTGAGTCACAATGCTTCGCACTGCAGCATCTCGTTCCATCCTAAGTGGCCGCCGCGCCTTCTCGAGCACGCCTGCGGCGCACGATAAGATTGTTGCCGTTCTGTACCCGGGCGGCAAGTACGCAAAGCGGCAGCCGCGCCTCTTGGGCAGCGTGGAGAACGAATTGGGGCTGCGCAGCTGGATTGAGAGCAAGGGCCACACGCTCGTGACCACGGCCGACAAGGAGGGCCCGAACAGCGAGTTCGAGAAGGAGCTTGTTGATGCGGATATCATTGTCACGACGCCATTCCACCCGGGATACATCAGTGCTGAGCGCATTGCGAAGGCGAAGAACCTGAAGTACTGCGTCACGGCCGGCGTGGGCAGCGACCACGTTGACCTCGACGCGGCGAACGAGCGCAAGATCGGTGTGTACGAGGTTACGGGGTCGAACGTGACGTCCGTGGCCGAGCACGCCGTTATGACGATCCTGGCGCTTGTGCGCAACTTTGTGCCCGCGCACAACCAGTACGCGAACGGCGAGTGGAACGTGGCCGAGATCACGCAGAACTCGTACGACGTCGAGGGCAAGGTTGTGGGCACTGTCGGCATTGGCCGCATTGGCCGCCTCATTATGGAGCGCTTGAAGCCGTTTGGCATCAAGGAGGGCCTTTACTACGACTACAACAAGCTGGACGCCGCCGAGGAGAAGCGCCTCGGCGTGCGCCGCGTCGAGTCCCTCGAGGAGATGGTCTCGCAGTGCGACATTGTGACGATCAATGCACCGCTCCACGACGGCACGAAGCACCTGTTCAACAAGGACCTGCTCAGCAAGATGAAGAAGGGTGCTTGGCTCGTGAACACGGCGCGCGGAGCCATCACGGTTCCGGAGGACATTGCCGCGGCGGTCGAGAGCGGACAGCTGAACGGCTACGGTGGCGACGTGTCCTACCCGCAGCCGCCGCCGCCCGACTACGCGTGGTTCAAGATGCGCAACTCGTGGAACCCCGAGCTTGGTGGTGGTAACGCCATGACGCCGCACATCTCCGGCACGTCGCTCGATGCGCAGGCCCGCTACGCGGCCGGTGTGAAGGAGATCCTCGAGAACATCTGGTCCGGCCAGGCGCAGCGGCCGGCGAACGTGATCGTTGAGAACGGCAAGTACGTGTCTCTTTCCTACGGAGACCGCAAGTAAGACAATGAAAAAGAGGCCGCTGACTAGACGCCTTTACTACCGAGCCTTAGAAATAAATCTAACTTTACGTCATGATCTAGCCATGTGTGTTGCGTACATCGCCTTCTGGGCGGGCTGGGTGCTGCTGCCGCTGAGCTTCTGGAACTCGGTCCGTGCCGTAATGGCTATCTGTAGAATTCCATGACTGTGCGTCTACCCCAGCCCTGATTAGTTATATCACTAACCGCCGAGCACGGCCATCCGTAACCCCGATACGCGATGACATGCTCCGCATACACACAAATCACCATATATATAAAGCGGCCGCGCGGCACAAGATCCGACCCTACCCACAGAGTCTTTACAAGAAAAGAAACTAGAAATGTCATCTAAGGGAGTTGTAGAACTGCGCCCATTCAGCAGACTTGGAGGCGGCAACCACGGCTGGCTGAACACGCGCCATCACTTCTCGTTTGCGGACTACTACGACCCGAAGCGCATGAACTGGGGCGCCCTTAGAGTATGGAACGACGACATCGTCAAGCCCGGCGGAGGCTTTCCGGCGCACCCGCACCGCAACATGGAGATCATCACGTATGTTTTGCATCCAAACAAGCATCCGGCCACGGGCAAGATCGAGGGCGGCGGTGGTGCTGCCCACAAGGACAGCACCGGGTCCGAGGGCGTTACGAAGCCGGGTAACGTCCAAGTAATGGCAGCCGGCAGCGATGGTGTTACGCACAGCGAGTACCACGCGCCCTCAGAGACGTCTCCGAAGGACTCGCTCAGCTTGTTTCAGATCTGGATCCAGCCGAGCAAGCGCGTGCAGAAGTCCACGTGGGGCACGCGCGAGTTCCCTAAAAACGACCGGAACGGGAAGTTCGCCATTCTGGCGTCCGGGTTCGAGGAGGACCAGCCGGACGCGCTTCCCATCAACACGAACTCGCGCGTCGCCGGCGCATTCATCAAGTCGGGCGAGACAACCAAGTACAAGCTCGGATCTGATCGCCTTGGCTACATCGTTGTTGGCTCCGGCACGGTGACGGTGAACGGCGTGAAGCTGAACCGGCACGACGGCGCAGCCATCAAGGACGTTGACGAGCTCGAAGTCGCTGCAACTAGCGATGAGGATGCCGAGGTCGTGCTCGTAGACACGTATCCTCTCGGGTTCTGATTGAGCCTTCCGATAGCGTGGTACAAATATTTATTAGAGAATAGAGAACCTTACATTTGTGCTAATACTACAAGAAAAAAGAAATGGTAACTAGGAGCTGTAGGCTGGAGCTGCAGACTGGAGCTGGGGCTAGAGCTGGAGCTGGAGCTAGCGCCTCTGACCCAATGTGTTAAAGCTATTAACGCATATTAACGGCGCCTTATCAGAGGCAGAGCTCATCCTCCATAGCTTGGCAGGGCTCCGCAGCACGATGATGCGCGGATCTACTCAGCTAGTGAATGTGCATGTGCACATGGCGCCGTTGGGCTGCTCGTTCTGAGCTTCGTGTATACTTCCTGGACCCGTGTACAACCTAAAGCAGGGCGGTCTTCTAAGCGAGGTTCGAGCATCGTGGCTGGAATCGGGACGCGTGCTAAATGCTTTCAAGCATGCGGCTAACGCTCAGTAGCACTTATCAATATGCAATTCCTTGCATTCTTCTTAATGGCTCGCAGCCACTTTTTGGTACCAAACCGCAACGCGAGCTTTCAGCAGAACTACGTTACGGCTCAACTCGGGTCCAACTAAAAGGGGCGAAGCAGCTACCTTATTTCGAGCCTTAACTATATTCAACGGTTCTAGTCTGCATTCGCTAATCTGCCTAGCGCGGCGCAGCACGGCCCACGAACGGCGGCGGCAGCTACCTTTGCCGGAGGTCCTAAGCTCAGATGCCTAGGCCGCCGCCGCCGCCGCCTAGTCATAGAGCACGCACCTCTCTGACCCGACCGCGCGGTCCAGTCACATGACCCAGCCCCGATCCTGACTTTCCTCCCCACGCCTTGAGCACCTTAGCGGAATAGAGTACGAGTAAACCAGTCGCCCATGGTGTTAGCAGACCTCGGCCGCAGCATCAACCAGGCGCTTGGTGGCATCACCCGTGCACAGGGCGACATCGACGGTGTCGCCCTCGACAAGGCGCTGGACGAGGTCGCGATGGCGCTGCTCAAGCACGACGTGGGTCTGCAGCACGTCTCGCGCCTGAAGAAGAACGCGAAGGCACACGCGGACCTCGATCACGTCCCGCCGCAGCAGCGTAAGCGCGCCATCCAAAAGGCCGTGTTCGACGAGCTCGTGGCCCTCGTCGACCCGACGGGCTCGCAGCACGGCCGCGAGGCCGCCGTGTACAAGCCGAAGAAGGGCAAGGCGAACGTCATTATGTTCGTGGGTCTGCAGGGTGCCGGTAAGACGACAACGTGCACAAAGCTGGCCGTGTACTACCAGCGGCGCGGGTTCAAGACGGGCCTCGTGTGTGCGGACACGTTCCGCGCCGGCGCGTTCGACCAGCTGAAGCAGAACGCGACGCGCGCAAAGATCCCCTTCTACGGTAGCTACACGGAGCCAGACCCCGTCACCGTGGCAGCGGCCGGTGTGGCGAAGTTCCGCAAGGACGGCTTCGACGTCATTATTGTCGACACGTCTGGGCGGCATCGCCAGGAGCAGGAGCTGTTCGACGAGATGGTCCAGATTGGCGAGGCCGTGCGGCCGAACCAGACGCTCATGGTGCTTGACGCCAGCATCGGCCAGGCCGCCGAAAGCCAGGCGCTCGCATTCAAGGAGGCGGCCGACTTTGGCGCTATCATCCTCACGAAAATGGACGGCCACGCGAAGGGCGGCGGCGCTATCAGCGCTGTGGCCGCCACGCGCACGCCGATTGCCTTCATTGGTACGGGTGAGCACATCTTCGACCTCGAGAGCTTTGCGCCGCAGCAGTTCGTTTCGAAGCTGCTCGGCATCGGCGACATCCAGGGCCTCATGGAGCATGTGCAGACGTTGAAGCTGGACCAGAAGGATACCATTAAGAACATCCAGCAGGGTATCTTCACGCTGCGCGACCTGCGCTCGCAGATGCAAAACATCATGAAGATGGGCCCGCTGTCGAAGGTTGCGAGCATGATTCCAGGTATGGCGCAGTTTGCGGACCAGCTCGGCGGCGACGACTCGAACCGGCGCCTGAAGGGGATGGTCTACATCATGGACTCCATGACTGATAAGGAGCTCGACTCCGACGGGCAGATTTTCGTGCGCCAGCCGACGCGCGTCGTGCGCGTGGCGAAAGGCTCGGGCACCTGTGTGCGCGACGTGCAAGAGGTCCTTGTGCAGCAGAAGATGATGGCCGGCATGGCAAAGCAGATGGGTGGCCAGGGCGGCCTCATGGAGAAAATGAGCCAGATGCAGAACGCGAAGGGGCCGCAGGCAGAGGCCATGCGCCGCCGCATGGCGCAGATGGGCGGCGGCGCGCCCGGCGCTGCGCCCGGCGGTATGCCCGATATGAGCTCTTTGCTCGGCGGCGGCGGCGGCGGCATGCCCGACTTCAGCCAGATGGCCAAGATGTTTGGCGGCGGCGGCGGCATGCCAAATATGGGTGACATGATGAAACAGATGCAGTCGAATCCGATGATGAAGAACATGATGAAACAGTTTGGCGGCGGCTAGTGTCCGCCCGCAGGCACTGTAAAGGCGAGTCTGCTTTGCGACAGGCAGCTCCTTGGGCGGGGCTGGCCACGGAGCCTAGTTCCGTTGCCGAGCTCCTTACGCCGTCCTCGTATCGGTCGCGCGCGCGGTTTCAAGATTCGACTTAAAAAGAGCCTTGAGAAATGTGACGCAAAAACAAAATTACTCAATACTGTTTCAACGACAACAGCTACATCAATCAAAGCTACATCAATCAAACGAACTTACCATAAACCTGTCACTGACAACTGAACTAAACTAATTCTACGCAACACCAGTTTCCCCAACAACATGGCACGTACGCGCACACCATAACCACGACCTATCGGGCCCGAATTAGCTCGGCACTTACCCTTAAGGTCGTGGCTACAAACCTCGCATTCTGCAGCCCGTGATGCTGCGAACATTGCTTCTGAACCTAGAAGCGGGGTGCGTCATCGGCCTTAAACCTAAAGGCGGGCAAATCGTGGCCAACGTTTGGGCCATTTACATTGCGTCCGTATAGTCTTTTTTTCGCCTAGCAAATAAACTCAGAATACAACTTTGATTAGCGATTGTCGTCTACAGCGAGCCTGGCCTGCCTAACTTATATGCCGTCACGTTCGCACCAGATGCCCCTCTTTTCTGCCGATGCGTACCATGTCTTATGCTCCGAGCCAGAAATTAGGGCCGGCGTCCGCATACATCCTCACGCGGGGCCACCCTGGGGTCGCGAGCGGCGCCGGCGAGACCGGGACCAGTGATGACCACACAGGCGAGAAAAGCTTTGGAGGCAGCATGTCGATGCGCAAGCGGTCGTCGCGACTCATAACGAGCTTCCCGTCGCCGTCGCCGTCGCCGTCTGCATCTGCGTCTGCGTCGCCATCCGCATCTGCGTCCGCGTCGTCCTCGCGCTCACCATCGCCGTCACAACCGCAGCTGCAGCCGCAATCGCAGCCGCAGCTACAGCCGTCACAAATAAAGCAGAATGTACCGGCCTCGCCGACCGCCTATGCGCTGCCATCGCCCTCACCGCACACGACACCGCCGAGTACGTCCCCGGCGCTGTCCCGGCTCTACACGGACTTGGGTCGCTCAAAGTCCTTGTTTGAGGTAATGGAGCCGCGGCTGGCCCCGGCGAACCGCAGCGAGCCATGCTCGCCGAGGCCGCAATGGCGAAAGCCGCACGCGGCCGAGCAGAACGGCCGGCGTGCCGTAACTCAAGATGCTTTGCACGCCGAGTGCGAGCGCAAAATACAGAAGCTCACCTTGCAGCTCGCAGAGTCGCGCGAGCTCATTGAGAAGCTGGAGAGCCGTCTGCGACTTCACGATACGGCGCCCGCTCGGGATGCGTCGCACGAGAACAAGCGCGCATCGTATGCCATCACAATCACTGAGACCGACGCCAAGACTGATACCATCGAGGAAGAGGACGAGGTGCAAGACTGGGGCTTCTGCTATGTGGCCGAGGTCGGCCGCGCAAACAGTAATGGCCGCGGTGTGGCAGGCAGTGGTCCGGCCTTTGCGTCGCGGCTTGGGTTCGACAAGCCCATGACTGCGCAGCGGCGGAACCGGCAGTCGGCGGTCATTGGCGACAACATGCTCTACATCAGCGACATTCCGCCGGCGTCAAACGACTCCGACTCGACGGGGTCGCCCAGCTCGCAGCACTCGCGGCACTCGCAGCACTCGCAGCACTCGCAGCACTCGCAGCACTCGCAGCACTCACAGCACTCGCAGCACTCGCAGCACTCGCCACAGTCGAGTATGAACGCGTCGGCGTCCAGCAGCTGGACTGCTGACGGCGACGAAGCGAGCCACTGTGGTGCAAATGCAGCGCCCGCGCTCGAACCGGCGGCGAAACCGTACCAGGCCGTGGCCATTTCGCACTCGTCAAGCGAGCGCGCTACGCGGGAAGAGCCGTCGGAGCGCGCCATGAGCTGCGAGGTCGGCCCACGCGAGAACCGCACGTTCGAGAACCCGCTAGGTGGGCGCCAGGGCTACGTGAATCGGAAGTTCCGGTCGACGCAGAGCATTATGCTGGGCCGATCCAGCGTGGCGGCGTATCGGGCATGAGCTCTGGCGGCACGCCGAACAGGCCCACGCGCCCGTCCTTGCCGCCCGCAGCAATCCAGGCCAGCGGCAGCGGCTTAAGCCGGCGCCGCGATGGCGGTGCCTCCACACTTTTGGCGGCGGCACAGGTAATGCCGCCGTGGCGGCCGCCCTTGAATGTGGCCACGGCCTGCAGGTCTGTGGGTCCAAGTATGCGGAATACGGTCACGGTGCCGTCCCATTGCGCGGCCACGGCAAGCTGCTCGCTTGCGAGCACGTCGATGGCGGCAATGCCCTTGTGCGCGAGTCGCGCCGCCGGCAGAGCCGTGCGCGTGGCCATGTCCGTGGCGCCGATTGTCTTGTCGGCGGCCGTTGACCACACGGTGTTATTATAGGCGGCGAGCGAGAGCACGGGCACGCGGTGCGGGCGCACGAACCACGCCGGCGAGCCCGATACGAGGTCGAAGGCGACGAGGTGGCCCGACTCGTAGGCCGCGACGAGGGTATCGGCGTCGAAAAATAGCAGCGCCATAACCGTGCCGAGCTCTCCGCGGCGCGTTGTCTGCGCGGCCTCGTCGCTAAGCGCCGTCTCGAGCGGCAGCGCGTCGGCACCGTTCAGCGCCCGGTGCGGCCGCGAGAGCTCGAGGCCAGCGCCGAGCCGGTAGACGTCAATGCGCTCGGAGGCGGTTGTGGCCGGCACGGCGAGCTGCGACGTTGCTGGCGACAGGCCCGCCGGGCAGAAGTTCAGCGCGTTCACGTCCATGGCGTGGACAAGCCACGGTTTAGGGTAGTAAGTGGACGGCCCACTGTTCTGCGGCGCAGGGTTCGCGTCGGCGCCGCCACCGCGCGCCGCCGGCAAATGAAGGCCTAGGGGCTCCGTGTTGTACGCCTGCGTGCGGTCGAGGCGCCAGATGCGCAGCTTGTTGTCGCGGCCGTGCGTCACGAGCTCGTTTGCGGACCAGAATTGCGACGTGAGCAGCGCGTTCTCGTGCGCGCGCCAAATAGCGAGCGGCCGCCGCGTCTCGAGGGACCACCACACAACCCAGCCCTCGTCGTCGCCGGAGCTGCACGTCAGGCCGTCCGGCGCAAAGCCGAGCGAGCGCACGGGCGAGTGGTGCGCGCGCAGCGTCCACCCGGGCAGCGGCTGCGCGTCCATGAGCCCAATAGTGCCGAAACGAACGAACCCTGGATCAATAAGCAGCCGCCTCAGCAGCGGCCCCAAATTAGGTTGCACAAGCGGGACGCCGCAAAGGTCGGACCTAAAGCACGATAATCGCAGGGAGTACAGTAATAAATACGAAATGCCCACCACGGACGCCAACTGGCACCAGAAGTGAAATGCGCTGCACAGAGACGCGAACGAACTAGCAGCACGCACAACAACGATGAACAAACAAGCATTTCGTGGCGCAAAGCTCGGCTCAACGACCGTGCGCCGACGAGAGAAGTTGTAAGAAGCTCAGAACCATAATGAACAAGCAGATAACTAAACACGCAATTAATTTAGAGCACACGAGTCGACGCCGTGGCAGTGCAGCCCTGCGTGGCCGCCGCCTGCGAGACAAGGCTTCGCAGTTGCGGGCGCGCGCCGAACACGAGCGCGCCCGCGGCGGCCACGCGCGCGCACTGCGTCGTCGACCCAGCTTTGCTCCAAGGGCTAGGGCGGCCGCCGCCGCTCCCTCCCCGCATATTTAAGGCTCGGGGTCCAACGGTCGGCTCCCGACCTCGAGCCAGAACTGAGAATGCCGTTGGTTGCGTCCACGAGTCAGAGCATTGTGAAGGCGCTGCAGAAGGGGGGCGTGATCCCCGATGTGATTGACCTGTTCACGGTGAAGGGCGTGCTGCAGGCGAGCTACGGCGCGGGCAAGGAGGTGAATCTCGGCCAGGAGCTGTCGGTTGCCGAGACGCAGGAGCTGCCGCAGGTGCAGGCGACGGTCACGGAGATCCCACAGGACGCCGTGTATACGCTGGCCGTGACAGACCCCGATGCGCCGCGCCGCGGCGACCCGAAGTGGAGCCAGTTTGCGCACTACCTCGTGACGGGCATCAAGCTCGACGCGACGAAGACGAACGAGCCGCAGACGCTCGACTTCAGCAAGGCGCGCACGCTGCTGCCGTACATGGGCCCCGGCCCGCCGCCGAAGACGGCGCTGCACCGCTACGTGTTCCTCCTGTTCGAGGGCAAGAGCGAGGCGAAGGGCCTGCCCTCGGAAGAGCGCCCGAACTGGGGGTTCGGCAAGCCCGGAGCCGGTGTGCGCGACTGGCTGAAGGGCCAGGACCTGACGCTTGTGAGCGCGAACTACTTTGAGGCGAAGAACGTGGAGCAATAGCTGGTTCAAAAACCGGAATCTCGGCCTTTTCAAAAGCAGGAACCACTCAAAAGCAGTAGCCGCTTCAAAAGCAGGTACCGCTTAACGTATGTACTAACCTCTTTTTTTATTCTGGCCGGCGTCCACTACGAATGCTGTCTCTATATTATGTCTACATCCAAACAGTTTTTGCGCCAGGACCCCAAGTGCGCAGCTGCTCCATGACGATGAATGTGACGATTGTCTGTGGGGCGAGGCGGATGAACGCCGGCGTCCATCCGCGGAACATGAAGCTCGGGCCCTCCTTCCTGACGGAGTCGCGCAGCGTCTTGACCATGCCGATCTTCTCGCTCGAGTTCATGGCGCGCGTCTTCACGACGTCGACGGGCGAGCACACGGTCGTCGCGACGAAGCCGGCCCAGATGCTGGCCATGAAGAACGTGATGCGCGACGTCGGGTCGCAGCCGAGGTGCTGCACGAGCGCCGTCTTGCCCGTGTCGTAGGACACGACCTGGCTCGCCGTCATGAGCACGCCGCGCAAACCGTTCGGGCCGACGCCGCGGAACCACCCGCGCAAGCCGTCCTCCTTCGCAATGCGGATGACGGCGTCCACGGCGTTGCGGTAGCCGCGGCGCTCGCCCACGGGCAGCGTGCGGTCGTTCTGCATGCGCACGTTCGCGAGGTCTGCTGGGTTCCCAATGACGCTACCAATGAGCCCGGCCACCATCGAGCACGGCAGCAGCACGTAAACGGGCAGCACGCGGTCGGAGCCGCCGGCCGCCCACTCCTTTAGCTTCTCGTACGTGCCGAAGCGCGCCGTGCTGTACGTGGCCTGCCGCAAAATGCTGGCGCTGAGGCCGTCGTAGATGCCAAGAATGCCCTCGCTCTTCACCGTGCGCACGAGCGTGCCCATCATCGTCTGGCCAGGCAGCTTCGCGGCCTGCATGCGCGCCTTGGCCAGGTCCAGCGGGTGCGTCGTCGCGCCGGCGACAATGCTCGCCGCGCCGCCGTACCAGAACGGGTACACGACCTTCGGGTGGAGCCTCTTTTCCTCGGTCGCTGCTACCGTCTCGCTCATGTTGCTGGCCTGCCAAATATAAAGCGGTTTCGAATACAACCTCTCTCGGTTTGATCCGCTCCTATCGGCCCGCCCTGAGGCTCAGGGTTCCTCATAAAAATCCAGCACTCACGTGGACAATGTGCCGCGCACGGGTGTTTGGGTGCCCTACTGTTGGACCGTTGGGCCTGCATGCAGCGTCGCAGGGCGTCTAACGTAATGGCCTTGCCTCGTCGGGCGCGCGCTCCTCGATGGGGCAAACCGCACCTGCGCGACTCGCTGCAACCCATCGCTAACTGCAGAGCATATATTTACACGTAAAGACGTCCAGTCATACTCAGAATCCTCGCTTATTCGCGGCGCTCGTGCCGCGGGCGTCGCCCTACGCCGCGGCGGCTGCGGGGCCCTGCATCCACGAGCGTCCCCTGCGTCAATTGCATCACTTCCGTATATGCACGAAGTAAGCTGCAGCGGCAGCAGGTAATAGCAGGCCCGCCCAAGACGCCCGTATGCAAGGAGGCTGCACTGGGCGATTGCGCTCGTCGCGCTCGCTGCGGGCCCTGCGCGCGGTGCGCAACGGGAGGCTCACTTCCGAGTCATGACAATGCACACACAACCCACTATGCTTGTGCTTGTGCTCATGCTCGTGCTCGTGCTCGTTTTCGGTGTGTCCTTTTCCATGTTTTTTTCTTACAGTTGTATATAATAATAAAATAGTGGTTTCGAGCTATATACTTTTCTCATGCTTAGAATCCGATCGGGTAGGTGTCCACGAGCAAGACCTCAGCGCCGTTTTCGCTCGTGGCCGTGACGTCGAGGTTGTCGACGTCCTTAATGGCCGCGCCGTCGTGCGGGCCGAGCTTCACGCCGTTCACAGTCGCGGAGCCCGAGGCCACGACGAGGTAGCCGAGACGACTCGCGCCGAGCTTGTATGTGGTCGTCTCGCCGTTGTTGATGAACGCGCCGGCCACGCGCGAGTACGTGTTAATGGGCAGCGCCGCGGGCTGGTCCTCCTCGAAGCCAGAGGCGAGGATGGCGAACTTGCCGTGGCGGTCGTCCTTCGGGAACTCGCGCGTGCCCCACGTGGACTTCTGCACGCGCTTGCTGGGCTGGATCCAGATCTGGAAGAAGTTCGTCGTCTCCTTGCCGGACGACTTCGCCGGCGCGTGGAACTCGCTGTGCACAACGCCGTCGCTGCCGGCAGCCATGACCTGCACGTCGCCGGGCTCCGTCACGCCGTCCGAGCCAGTGTTGTCCTTGTGGGCAACGCCGCCGCCGCCCTCAACCTTGCTCGTCGCAGGGTGCTTGTTCGGGTGCAGCACGTAGCTGATAATCTCCATGTTGCGGTGCGGGTGCGGCGGGAAGCCCGAGCCGGGCAGAATGATGTCGTCGTTCCACACGCGCAGCGCGCCCCAGTTCATGCGCTTCGGGTCGTAGTAGTCCGCGAACGAGAAGTGGTGGCGCGTGTTCAGCCAGCCGTGGTTCGCGCCGCCGAGCTTGCCGAACGGGCGCAATTCTACAACTCCCTTAGATGCCATTGTGTGTATGAGTTCTTCGCTTGGTTGCGGTTGCTGTTGGTTGCCTGAGAAGTAGAGCAGGATCGATACAAGCGCTACTAGTGCGGTTGAATACCAAAGATAGGACATTTCACCGGGGAGCTCCAATCGGGTCCCTTATATATGAGCGCCAGACCCGCCATTGCTGCGGACGTAATCATCTATCGGGTCCGCGTTTCGCCCGCATATGTGTGTCATGATGGATCGTGAATTCGATGGGGCTAGGGCAAAACGGTAGAGGCTCGACCCAATCGCCTGGTCACGTGGTACATATTATGCACTGCGAGTCGCCGCCCCGCCCCTTCGAGACGTCTCCATGTCGGGCTAAGCGCGAATGCTTGCGTCATTACAGGGTAATTGCCTCTCATCTTTGTCACATGTCCGGAGTTCCATGCCCTACCCGAACCTTCGCCGGCTACTTGCCTCTATGAGGCGGCCGCGCGGCGCGAGCAATGTTTACGTTTGGCGCGCGCGTGCGTGCTGGCCGTAATGCTGCTGCCACCGCCCCATGCAGGCAATAATCACCGCCGCTGGCACCTCGCCCCACATTATTGCTATCCGCCGCTGCGAGCCGCCCGATCGTGCGGCACTTTCCGCGGCAGGGCCTGTCTTTTGCTCTTCTCTTACTTACACCTATATAGCCGCGGCTGTAATCGTGCTTCTCATACACCACCACCCTACATGTAAGCAGTGTCGCAGCAGCAGCAGCGGCTATGGACTTTGGGCGTGAGGTAGTATCGTGAAGTAATAAGTGGTAGGGGCCGTTGCATAGGCCAGCAACAGCGGGCCCCGCGCAGCGACGAGCTCCTGCGCAGAATTTAAGGTAGTGTAGTTACTCTTGGTATTAAAAAAGCCCTTAAATTACATGCCGACTTGGGCGGCCGTACTCGACGGCCATGCATTTTTATGTATGAGGCAAAAAAGACGCCGCATTTGCCGGAGGAGGGCCTACCTACCTTGCCAGGACGCTCTGCAGGAGCTCGAGGAAGAACCGCTTGAAGTCCTTCGGCGGCGCATTCAGTTTCAACACCAGCTCCTCGATCGCCGCCGTTGGCAGCCCTGCGCCTGTCAGGTACTGCACGAGCTGCTCCTGGTACGCCGGCCCGCGGCTGTCCCACAGGGCCTTCTGCAGCCCGGCCAGCTCGGCCAAGACCATGCGGCTCTGTGCGTCCTGCAGGCGCTCGGGCGACTCCGTCGGCACGGACCAACACAGCTCCGTTAGAAGCTCGTACGTCTTGCCGTCGCTGAACACGGGCACTGTCGCGCCCTCACAAAACTGCGACTCCGGCACCTTGCCCGTTGCCGCCCACAGCGTGACCATCTTTTGCACAATGCCGACGCTCAGCTTCTGGTTCGAGGCGGCGCCGGCTCCGCCGGCCACGTCGCCGTGGCGTGAGTAGTGCAGCAGCGACGACATGATGTTCTCGAACACGGGCTCGTTCCCCTTCACGAACAGCATGGCCCCGTAGTTATTGTTCAATAAATTGAACACAAACTGCAGGTACGCAGATACAATGTCGCGGCGGAACAGAGCCGCGTCCGTCGACCCCTTCGCCTCGAGATCGGCCGTGCGTGCTGCTTCCTGCAGCACGCCAAACACTTTTTCAAACAGCGGCCCACACAAAGACGTGAACATATCAAACACTTGCTCGTCCTTGGCAAACTCGTGCGCGAGCTGGCCCAAGAACGAGAGGAAGTCGCCGAGGTCCTGCGCAGCCGACGTCTGCAGGAGCACGTCAATGAAGCTGCTGATCTCCATGAGAATCTTCGAGCCCAGCAGCGACAGGAGGCGCGAGAACGCGGAGCGGCACGCCTCGCGCACAATCTGCACGCTATGCAAACGCTCCAGAACGGCAACGACCATCTGCGTCGCCGTCTTCATTTGCACCTCAATGCTGTCCAGTGCGCGCTTCGGCATCTCGGCGCGCGTCTCGCTAATGCCCTTCGTCAGCGCCGACAACGCCAGCACGTTGTGGTGGATGCGCATGTGCTCGAGCGGACCAGTCTTTGTGCTGGCGCCGTCGATGTCGGCGAACATCTGCGCCAGCAACTGCCGCGCCAGCTCGGCCAGCTCGACCGTGTCACTGCCGGCTGCAAACAGAATGCCGCACATTTCATACAAGTACATCTGGAAGTTGAAGATCGTGTCCATTTGGCTGGCCAGATTCAGGTCGTCGACCTTCGGCGGCTTCACCTCGACGGGCAGCCGCGGCGCAATGGCGCGGAACACGGTCTGGGCCACGCCGGACGAGTTCACAAACTCCGTGCGCCGCACCGAGCGCACGAGGCGGTAGAACATGTACCACGCGCGCACGCGCACGCGCAGCCGCGGGTTCTGCACGCCGCGCTCCATGAAGAAGTCGAACGCCTTCGAGAGCAGCGGAGCACGCTCCTTTGGTGCATTATCGCTCAAGAACTGCGGCGCCGCGCGGTGCACAATCTCCATGTACCATAACTGGACGGCCGGGTGGTTCCACTGCGCCGCGGCCGCCGCGTCAATCATTGTTGCAAACAGCTGGAACTGCACGTCCGACACCTTTTGGGCGATCTCGGCGAGCTCGCCGCCCGCCTTCGTGGCCTTCACGGCCCAGGCGCGCGCAACGTCGCCGTACACGGACAGCTCATAAAGAGCCAGCTCCTGAGCTGTCCAGTCCGCGGCGGACGCGAGCTGCTGCGTGACGTACTGGCCCACAAACTCCAGAAAGAGCTGCGTGTCGATCTGGGCCAGTTGCTCCTGCAGCACGCGCAGCTTCGCGCGGAACTCGGCAAACTCGTCGAGCTCGCTGTCGCCGTCCTCATCGACCTCGTCCTGCGCATCGTCGTAGTCATCCGGGTCGTACCGCGACTTTTGAACCAGCTTTTCGAGGATGGCTGAGAGCAAGGCACGGCGCTGCAGCGACAAGTCGCTGCCAAACACAACGCGCCGCGCGCCGCGCAGCTTGCGCAGGAACCCGAGGTACTCGCCAATCCCGGGCACGAGCTGTACGCTTGTATCGTCATACTCATTGCCGAAGTACTCGAGAACAAGCGGCATGATTTCGACAATGATCTGCTCGGCGCCAGCACCGACCGGGGTCTCCGCCGAGGGCAGCTGGTCCAGCAAGTGGGCCATCTCGAACAGCACAGCGTTGATGAGCTTCGCCAGCAGCTCGTCGAACTCGGCGTCGCCGCTGCGCTCGAGCGAGGCCAGCGCCGGCACGACGCCCGAGTGCTGCAGAAGCTCGAGCTTGAACTCGGGAGCCATTTTCTTGCCTAGGAGCTCGATGAGGGCCAAAACAACCGAGCTGCGCACAGCCGGGTCGGCGAGCTGCTTCAAAATGAGCGGCATTCCCGGCACGAGCAAGGAGACGTCGATCCACGACACCCAGCCGGCAATGACCTGCAGCACGCCGTCCTTGATGGGGGCCGGCGCCGTGTCGAGGAGCTGCAGCCAGGACTTAGCGAGCTGCGGCACGTCGCGATCACGCAGCGCGTCCTTCAGAACGGTGGCGCGCTTTGCCTCGGCCTCGTCGCGCGCAAACAGCTGGTCGCCAATCTCGTTGTGCACGGCCTGCAGCACGCGGATGTACATGTCCGCGGCAGCGAGGTCCTGGTCCACGAGCTGGAGCAGGTCGCCGAACAATGAAGGCCACTGCTCGATGTATAACCGCACAAACAGGTCCTTTATGGCCGCGGCGAGCTTGTTCCGCAGGTGCGCCGGCGCGGCGCCGGCCGTCTGCACGCGCGCCCACAGCTTCGCGCGAATGTCGTGAAGCTGCTGCTCGTTTGTGCTTGTCGAGATGGCGCGCTCGACGATCTGCAGCGCGAAGAACTCTGTCGCGTCCGGCCGCTGGCCGCTGGCCACGATGTCTATGCTGGCCTGCCACCACGCCTGCGGGTCCGCTTCCACCTGCTGGATGAAAGCAAGAGCTTGTGACTTCATCCCGGGGTCGTCGCCTTGCAGCGCGACCGCCACAGCCTTGTCGAGCTGCTCCACGGCGTCCATCGTGAGCTTAAAAAGAAGCCTTGGGCTGTCCGCTATTTTTTGAGCCGTGAAAAATATATGACAAACGGGCCTTGGGAGTTCACTGCAGGGCCGCTGGCGTGCGTTTCCGTAGGGCAGAAACTGTGTATTGAGACCAGGGAGAGCAGTGTACAACGACGAACGGCAAATAGACCATCATGCGCCTCACTGGGACGGCTATTTAAGGCGCCTCGACGCGCTGGCGGCGTTCAGTGACTAACTGCAGTGACTGCATACCCTGGCCCTCGCGCGTCACTAACCTAATACCCAACGTCTCTACGCGCTTGTTTACGGCGTGATTCATGGTGCGGCAGACCTCGACATGAGTGACTCATGCCCGTCCAAATGGCTCAAAAGGCAATTGCATTTAGGTGGCGGTGCATATCGTGGTGCCAAATACGAACAAGCGCCGGCGCGGAGGCAGGGGCAACTGCGCACGGTGTTCGCATTTTGCACGTCCAGGTCTCATAGCGGCTCTGTGCTGGCCCACTAATCCGCTCAAATACTTCTAGTAATTATGTAGTACGAACGTTTTTTTCCTTAGCGCCGCCTAGTGGCCGGCCCCGTACGGGACCGTCTGCACCACGAACCCTTAACACGCGCCTGTGGCGTGCGGCGGCTGCAGCGGCGCCAACACAGGGTTCTTCCGCAAAACGAGGTATGTATGTACAAAAGGTGTGCCAAACCAAACGGGCCTACGCGGCTGGTTTTGAAAGCACGTCCGTGCCCATGAACGCATGCAGTACGGGCGGCAGCCGAACCGTGCGTGTGCTGGGGTCCCAGCCGTTCTCGAGAATGGCCACGATGAGCCGCGGCACGGCGGCGGCCGTCGCGTTCAGCGTATGTACGTGCGCGCCGTCAGGGCCAGTTGTGTGCAGGCGCCGAGACTGGAAGTCGAGGCAGTTCGATGCGGACGAGATCTCGCCCCATGCGCCGCGGCCCGGCATCCACGCCTCGATGTCGTACTTCTCGTACGCCGGGTTGCCGAGATCCGTGGGTCCAACGCGAATGACACGCAGGGGCACGCCGACCGACTCGAGTAGGTCTTTGTAGAGGTCGCGCTGCTGCTGGACAAGGGCGTTCAGCTGCGCGTCGGAGCCGCTGCAGCCGTTAGAGCCGTTGGAGCCGTCGGAGCCGTCGGCCGCACTCCACACGAACATCTCCACTTTCGTGAACTCGTGCAGGCGATAAAGCCCTCGCGTGTCCGTGCCGCGAGCGCCTGCCTCGGCCCGGTAGCTGCGCGACACGCCTGCGTGCCGCTGGGGGAGCCGGTCGAGGCGCTTGTGGGCCATGTGCGCGGCCAGCGGTATTTCGGCCGTGCCCGTGAGGCAGAGCTCCGAGTTTGCGACCGTGTAGATCTGCGTGGCCGCGTCGTCGCGCGGGCGGAAGCCGCAGGCGGCGCTGAACTCGCGCCGCACGAGCGACGGCGGGCTCACGAGCGTGAAGCCGTTTTGTGCGAGTTTCGCCAGCGCGAACTGCACAATGGCCTGCTCCAGAAGCGCCCCCTGCCCGACGAGGAACGTGTTGCCCGTGCCGCTCACGCGCGACGCGGCTGCCATGTCCAGCAGCCCGAGCTGCGTCGCAATGTGCACATGGTCGCGCTCCGCGTCTGCGCGCACGGCCGTCGCCGTTTCGTAAACGGTCTCGAACTCGCCGTTGATGCGGGCCACGCGCGCCGGCATTATGTTCGGCACGGAGTCCATGAGCTCGCGCGCGCTTGTGTCCAACGCAGCCACGAGCGCCTCGACGCGGGCCAGCTCGCGCTTCACCTCAACGGAGCGCTGTTTGAGGTCGGCAGGGAGCTGGTCGCGCAGGTTCGCCCGACCAAGCTCCTGCTTTACTGCCTTCACAATGCGGTTCCGCTCCGTGGCAAGCTCCTGCTGCTGCTTCTTGGCGGCGCCGAGCTCCGCGTACACGCGCTGCAGATCCTGCAAGCTCTGGCCGCCATGCAGCGACGCGCGGCGCCGGTCAACGCTGTGCTGGTACGCACTCACATTCTGCAGCACATGCTGCCAATTATACGCCGGCGCGCGCAAGTTCGACGAGCTCTTCGTCGCCAGGCGCCGCAGGCCCAAAGTCATTACGAAGCACGGCAGAGCCGAGAAGCGAATAAGCAGTAACGACTCGCGGCGCAGCACAGAGCGTAGAGCGGCTGAACGTGAATAAACCGGCGTTAGTAAAACACTATACCGCATATCCTACTGCATATCCAACCGCATATCCTGGCGTGCATCCCATTGTTGCCCCAGTTGCCGCCCAAGTCACTTTTGCCCACCGCCATGAATGCAAGCAGCTGCTGCCGCCAAATTTCCCACACACTCAAAATGCCGTTCCAATGTACGGCCCACTTCGTCAGTAGATCCGAAAATCTAATCGTTTGCTAAATATTATGGTCTTTTTGGGTTGTACATAAATTAGAACGCAAGCTTCTGGAAGAACCACTTGTTGTTGCCAGCCTTGTGCTGCTCCTCGAAGATCTGCTTGGCAGCCTTCTTCGCGTCCTCGCGCTGCGAGGGCTCGGCAAACGTGTCTTGCGAGATGACGGTCTTCAGCGAGTCGTGGTCGAACGAGTAGCGCGTGGGCATGAGGTGGGTGTAGTTCACGCGCTTGATAAAGGTCTTGATCCTCGTGCGGCGCTCAATCTGCTTCTCACTGTGGTTGCGCGTCACCTTCTGCGGGTAGCGCTCGATGCCAACAACAAGGGCATGGCCGTAAGGGTGAGACTTCGTGCCCTCGTCGAAAGGCTTGACGATGACAACCTTCTTACCGGCCTGACGACCCCGCGTGATGATAGCGACCTTGTTGGGCTTCAGAAACTTGGCCATTGCTTCGTATCGATGTGGTGAAAAAAGTCGGTTTGGGTGGGGGCTATGACTTTCGGCGCGCAGTCACGGGGATTGGCAGAATGTGCGCTAGACGATTGAAATTTTTCTTGGTCCTGGGCACGGATTCCACCCGTATCATGGAGCTAAGCGCCGACGGCCGGGCCATCCGCCGCACAGTGCTGACACATAAGCCCTCAGCCCGGAGGCCATGTGCAGGAAAAAGAGAGACGGGCAAAGCGGCGCTAGCCGGCCAGACGCCACGTGAATTCCATGTGACTCCGCGGCAAGCTGTTTACGCCCTTGCCCCAATGTTTACGCCGGACGCAGCGGGTTCAGCTTAGAAGCACACGCCTCGCGCCCCTTGGCCTAAGCCCGATCCCCACATTCGCGGCCGGCTCGATCACTTTAGCTCCCCACAATGGACCAGAAGCCTCAGCCGTACCCGCTTCCGCCCGAGAACCCGCGCCTCGGCCTGAGCCCCGTGCGCTCGGGGCCGTTTGCCGCCCGCAATGCGGACGGCCGCTACGCCGAGCACCTGCGCGATCTGCACGATCTCATTCGCAGCATTGCCTCGGACGTGAGCACCACGAAGGAGGACTTCGAGGACCTCAGCACGCGCTCTCGCGACAACGGGCAGGCGCTCGAGCGGCTCATGCTCGAAATCAAGGGCGTGCGCGAGGACGATGGCGTATCGCAGAAGCTCACGGGCCTGGCCCAGCTCGACCACTTGCAGAAGCTTGATAAGCTGCGGTACCTCGGCAAGCTGAACAAGCTGGACAGCATTGAGGAGACGCTACGCGGATTGCAGACAGCGCACGCGCTGAGCGGTGCTGAACAGAGCGGCGCCGTGCAGAGAACTAGTGAGCAGAAGAGCAGCGAGCTCGAGCAGCTCGAGCAGCTGAACCAGCTTGGCCAGCTGAGCCAGCTCGGCCAGTTGAATCAACTCGGTGAGCTCGAGAAACTCGGCCAGCTGCGCCTGCTCGAGCATCTCAAGAAGCTGAACTCGCTCGAAAGCATGGAGTCGCGGCTCGACAAGCTGCAGGAGCTTGACCGTTTGAAGGAATTGCAGCAGCTACAGCAGCTGCAGTCGCTCGAGCAGCTGAAGCATCTTGAGCAACTCACGGGCCCGCGGCCCGAGCTGAACCTCGACGCCCACTTCGACGAGCTAAAGGCTCTGCACTCAGATACGAGTAAGCGCCTAGAGCGGCTGCCCACGATCGAGGAGCAGCTGCGCCTCAGCGGCGCGGACCACACAAGCAGCATGGGCGAGCTGAAGCAGCAGCTGAACGCGCTCGCGCAGTCTGCGTCCGTGCAGGAGCTGGCTGAGCAGGTTCGTGCTCTGCACAAGCAGGTGGCTGCAGGCGGCCCACGCGTCTCGGACGAGCAGCTGCAGGAGCGCCATGCCGCGAGCGTCGAAAGCTTCAAGACCGAGCAGCAGGAGCTGTTTGCGGCGCTTGGGGCGAAGCTCGAGCAGCGGCTTCTGGCTGTGGACGACCTGAAGTCGGGTATGTCAACCGTGTCTACATCGCTGCATGAGCTGAGCCACCTCGGCGACCTGTCTAAGCTGCAGTCGCTGGACAAGCTACAATCGCTGGACAAGCTGCAGTCGCTAGACAAGTTGCAGTCGCTCGACAAGCTGCAGTCGCTAGACAAGCTACAGTCGCTCGACAAGCTACAGTCGCTGGAGGCGCTGCAGCAGCTTAAATCGCTTGCGGGCCTGACCAAGCTCGACGAACTCTCATCTCTGGACGAGCTGAAGTCGCTGCGCAAGCTGGACCAGCTGGACCAGTTAAACGAGCTAAAGCCACTGGCGCGCCTTGACGAGCTCACAGGCCTGCAAAAGCTGAGCTCGCTGGACCGCCTCGCGGCTCTAGAGGACCTCAGCTCGCTGCAGGCGCTGTCGAAGCTGGACGGGCTCGAGAAGCTTGGGGCGCTGGACAGTCTTGCGTCGCTCGGCCAGATCGAGGACATAAGGGGCGAGATCCGCGCTGTGCAGGACCACTTGGTCGGCATGCATAAGGACGCAGTGCAGGAGCTGGCTGAGCTCCGCCGGTTCAAGGAAGAGGCCGGTCCTGTGGCGAGCCTTAGCGCCGAGGCTGACAAGCTTGAGGCACGCGTGCAGCGGCTACGTGACGAGGAGCGCGAGCTGCAGAGCAGCACGGCGACGCTGAAGGCGGAGCTACGCACGGGCGTAGACCGCCTTGCCGAGTGCGAGTCGCGCTACTCAAAGCTCGAGGCGCAGCTGCGCGACCTCACGCTCGCGAAGTACAAAGGCATTCTTGGCACGGGCGCGATGGCCGTGCTCAGCAAGAGCCAGAACAAGGAAAACGAGCTCGTTATGCCGAAGCGCCAGCTGCGCACGGTCAGCCTTGCGAACCACTGATATTTATTCCGCTGCTCTCAATTCGGCCGCCCGCCTTCACGCGCAGTTCAAAGGTAGCCCCCACTTGCCGAGGGCGGCACAGAGCTAGGCCGCTGCCGACTAGCAAGCCTCTACGTAATAGCATATGAACGCGACACCGACCCCGCGCGAAGCCGTGACCGAAATGGCCTGGTCCCGCGAAGCCGTGACCGAAATGGCCCGGTCCCGGCCTAAGCGTACTAATGAGAATGAGAATGAGAATGAGAATGAACATTGTCAATTGTTTAATTTTTATTTAAAGTGATTGCCTGCGAGTTTACGAGCCGCAGCCGGAGCCATGCGCGCGGGCGGGGCTCGCCAGGGCAACGCATATAAGTTAAGGGCGGTTGTGGAGTAGCGATCCGATTTGTCACCATGAGCACGTATCGGCCGTACTACGACGCTGCGTCGTTCCGGTACCCCAGCGGCCCCGGTGAGACATCTGGGAGCACCGCGACGAGCGAGGCGTTCGACTTCATCGACCTCGATGACTTTGTGGGCAGCCAGTCGCGGCTGTCGGCTGTCGGCGTGAGTGTCGGGCGCTTCTACGCGCGCATGCTTGTGTCGCAGCCGTTCGACGTGGCGAAGTTCCTGCTGCAGGTCGGCGATTGGGACTCAGAGCCAGAGGCGTACGACGCGGAGGCCAATGGCGGTGCGTACGCGGACGCGGAGGCGTCGAGCGACGAGGAGGTGGACTACTTTATTGACGTGCGGGACACGCAAACGAACGAGACGCACCGCCGCGCGCCGCGCCGCGTGCAGCCGAGCCGCCAGCGCGGGCTGCAGGTGTACCGGCCGACGTCGGACACACTGTTTCCGGAGCTCGTGAGGCCCGCGCGCGGGCCGTACGTGCTGAGCATGCTCGGCGCCATCAGCGACAAGGAGGGCGTGCTCGGCATGTGGCGCGCCATCAACGCGTCGTGCCTGTGCCGCGCAGCAACGGGCGTCGTCGAGGCGTGGCTGACGAGCTTTGTGGCGAGCGTCACGGACACGCCGGACCCGCAGTTCGTGGACGTGCTGCACGCCGTGGACCCGCTGCGCCTGCTCGCCATTGGCGCCGGCGGCTGCGCGGCGACGGCGCTGCTGCTCACGCCGCTGTACATGATCCGCGCGCGGCTCGTGGCGACGTCGTTTGCGGCCACGGACCGCCCGCGCTCGCTGCGGTGGTCCCTACAGAACATGGTGCGCACGGGCCAGTTCGTCGCGCCGTGGTGGGTCGCCGCGCCGACGACGCTCGCGGCTGCCGTGGACAACCTGTTCACACGCAGCGCGCCGCTCGTGCTCGCGCGCTGGCTGCGCGTCGACGCATACTCGATGCCGCGCTGGTTCCAGCTCGCGCAGCTGGCCGCACGCCTTGCCGCGCTCGTCGTAAAGATCCCGCTCGAGACGCTCGCAAACCGCGCGCAGCTGCGCGCCGTGCACGCGCCGGCAAAGAGCCTCATTGTGCGGCCGACGCCGTACGCAGGCATGCTCGCGTCGCTGTGGGCCGTGCTCACGGGCCGCGTCGCCGTGGCCACATTCTACCGCGGCTGGCGCTCGGAGGTCGTCGGCGTCATTGGCGAGTGGGGGTACGCCGCGCTCGACGACGACGGACGCCCGGCCGACAAGGAGCAGTTCTAGGCGAATATTTATACAGTGGACATAATGTACGTGCAATGCAGTGATTAGGAGAAAATGTGTGACGAATTTGCATGCAAACAGACCTTAGCGCCTGGCTTATGCAGGCCGACGTTGCGCGCGCAATTTTTGCGGCTGCCCAGGCTCAGGAGTCGCGCGCGCTTGGGCTTGCATTTACGTGCTCGTTTACGCTTTCTCGTTTTCCACTTCTGCTTTTGGTTCAAACTCGTTTTTCCTTGGCGCTTCGTTCGTTAGCGCAGCTGCAGGCGCGCCGCTCATAGGGCCAGGCGAATCCGCTACGGATGATCCCACGGCGCTCGCGCCCAATGGCGCCATCTCAAGGCCCACGGCCGAGGCAGCCCCTTCGCTCGGCTCAGCGCTGAGTTTGGTCAATTCAGCCTTGACACTACTAGTCTCTGCGTCACTTGGCTCAGCACTGGCATTTGACCCAGAGGCGGCCTCAGGATTGGGATGAGGAGTGGGATCAGGATTAGGCTCAGGATTGGGCTCAATACTCGGCTCAGCATTGGGCTCAGCATTGGGCTCAACACTTGGCTCAGCATTGGGCTCAAAGTTTGGCTCAACACTTGGCTCAACACTGGGCTCAACACTGAGCTCATCACTTGGCTCAACACTTGGCTCAACACTCGATTCAGGGCTACCAGGGTTGCCCGAGAGGGACACAATTGGCCGCCGCGGCTCGCGGCTCCGAGCCAGGAGGTACTCGCCGAGCCACGCTACGGGCCGGTCCGGCCGCGCGCGGTTCACCTCGCGCAGGCCGTCGTTCAGGGCCGGGAACAGGCTGTGCAGCATGTACTGGCGCGCCGGCGCGCCGCGGTTCAGCTCGAGGGCGGCGAAGTTGAAGTCCGGGGGGAACACACGCTTCGGCTCGGGCACGCCGTCGGCGCCGGCCGCGGCGCTGCTGCGCTTGCGCGCGGGCTTCGTGCGCGACGACTTCTTCGCGCGGCGGACCATCGCTCACTCGCAACGCTGCGGCGCTTAGTCACACGGCGCGGGTGACCCGCTTTCTAGTGCAGCGCGCCCGCCGCCGCAGCGTTGCAAGCCCCTTCCTTCCACCAACCCGCCGCGAATGGACCCGTTTGGCTCGGTGCTGCAGGACGCAGAGCGGCAGCTCGGCTCCGCGCAGCTCCAGCTGCGCCAGTACCGCGCGGAGCCGCGGCCGGCGCTGCTTGCCGACCTGCAGAACACAATCGAGGAGCTCATGGAGACGGTGCGCGACCTGTCCGGATCGATTGCGGCCGTGCAGAAGCAGCCTGAGGAGTTCGGCCTCAGCCACGTCGATATCAGCCTGCGCATCGACCAGGTCGGCCGTATCAACAACCAGGTCACGGACATCCAGGAGGCGCTCGCGCGCATCCGCGACGACAACCGCGCGCCAACGCAGTGGGAGCCCGAGTACCGCAGCGACCCGGAGGCGCAGACGGCAACCGTTTCTGCCGAGGACCGCCAAATGCTCTTCCAGGAAACGATCCGCGACCAGGACACTATTCTGACGGGCGTCGAGCAGACCGTTGCGACGCTTCGCGAGCAGGCAAACCTCATGTCGTCGGAGCTGCAGGACCAGGCCGTGCTCATCGACGACTTTGAGCAGCAGGTCGACCACTCGAACGATCGCTTGCGCACCGGCATGAAGCGCGTCGACTACGTGCTGCGCAACAATCGCGAGTGCATGAGCAACTGCTGCATCATTATGCTCACGGTAGCTCTCATCATTCTGCTTGTTCTGGTTGTTATTGCATAGCGCCGAAATGGCTCGGCGAGCCGCGCGCGCGCGCGCGCGAAAAGAAAGCCTAAAATAAAATAGATCGATACGCCAGCCTCAGAAGCCGCTAATTTGTTAATCACATTCTTGGCGGCCTATTTAAAAAAGGTTCATTAATCCCCCACGGGCTCTTTTTCCTTTCAGCAGGTATACTTGGCCAACGGCTAACGGGCGCTATTTTTGCAACCGATCTTATCTCCGCGCGGCCCGATCGCTTGATCGCAGACGTACGGCCGTGACTCGCAGAGCTAAATCGGGCGAATGGCTGCTTACCGGACCCGAGTTTCTCCGCCCCTTAGCTGAGCAGCGGCCGCTTGCCCCACGCTCATGTACCTGCGCTGCATGATGATCGGCTGCTCATCCGGTTCCAGTGAGCACCGGCGAGCCTGCGTCGCCGTGCCCGCCTGCACACAGCAGCTCTTGGTACTATCGCATGTGTCAAGGCAGGTGCAGGGTGCTGCTCGCGCTCATGGGCCTTGATGCGGCCGGCTCACGAACTCGATGAGAGTGCGGGGGTGGTAAGGGCGCATATGCACACCCGTCGATAGGTTCCCTCTCCGGGGTAGGGGCTGCCCGGCTGAATATGCCTCGACTTTTGCGGGGCATGCAGGCAACGATAGCGCGCTGCGGAAAATCGAGAGGGGCTACGGCACGCCCCTGCGTGCGCTGGGGGCATATATTCATGGGCATGAAAAAAAAAGAAACGGGGCCCAGTCCGCATCAATCTTTGGATTCATGGAGTGGACCGACGACACGAAATTTAAGACCGCCGATTCGTGGACGGAGTCCGTGGCCACGGCCACGGAGATTGCGCGCCCGCGCACATACAAAGAGGCCGAGGCCGTGTACTCGTCGATTGCCGAGAAGCACGGCGTGAGCCGGCGGCGGCTGGCCCTCAAGATCGACCTCTGCATCATGCCGCCCATCTGTCTGCTCTACGTGCTCGCGTTTCTAGACCGCTTGAACATCTCGAACGCAAAGGTATACGGCATGAAGGATGACCTTGGGCTCGTCGGGAACCAGTACAACGTGGCGCTGGCCGTGTTTTTTGTTCCGTACGTCGTGTTCGAGATTCCTGCGAACTGGCTGCTTAAGAAACTGAGCCCACACCTATTTCTGGCCGTTTGTTTGCTCTGCTTCGGCGCCGTGACCATTGGCCAGGGCTTTGTGCACAACTACCACGAGCTCATTGTCACGCGCGTGCTCCTGGGCACGCTCGAGACGGCCATGTTCCCGTCGTGCTTCTACCTGCTCGGCAGCTGGTACACGCGCGACGAGGCGCAGAAGCGCTACACATTCTTCTTCTCGAGCACGGCCCTCGCCGGCGCGTTTGGCGGGCTCATTGCCTACGGCATGCACACGCTCGACATGAAGCGCGGCATCGAGGGCTGGCGCTGGATCTTCATTGTTGAGGGCGCCATCACGGCGTTCTGCGGGCTGGCTCTGTTCTTCCTCATTGCGGACTTCCCCGAGCAGGCGCGGTTTCTGAACGAGCGCGAGCGTGCGTTCATGACGGAGAAGCTCGCCGTCGACCAGGGCGAGTCCGGGTTTGAGCACGAGCCGGGCCTGCGCGACATGCTGCGCGTGTTCAAGGACTGGAAGATCTGGTGCGGCGCGTTTATGTACTTCGGGCTTGTTGTTGGCATCTACGGGTACGCGTACTTCTCGATCTCGATCATCAACACGTTTGGCTTCTCGCCCGTCGCGACGCAGGTGCAGTCCATCTACCCATGGATCACGACGTTTGGCGCGAACGTGCTGCTCGCGTGCCTGTCCGACCTCGCGCGCCACCGCTACGCGTTCAGCCTGTTCGGATCGCTGCTCGCTATCGCGGGCTTCGCCATTCTGCTCGGCACGGACGCCGTCACCGAGAACCGCCACGTGCGGTACGCGGCGTGCTTCCTGGTGTGTATGGGTGTTTATGGCGCAGCGCCGCTCGTCGTGTGCTGGTCGTCCATGAACTTTGCCGGCCACACGCGCAAAATGGTCTCGACAGCGTTCCAGATCGGCTTCGGCAACATCGGCGGTATCATCGCCACGTTTGTGTTCCTCGACAAGGACGCGCCGGCCTACGCGCGCGGTTTGTGGACGGCTCTCGCGCTCGTCCTCTTCAGCATGGCCTCGTCGCTGTTCTACCTGCTCGGCGTCATGAAAATTAACCGCGACCGCGCGAACGGCCGCGGCCGCCTCGACTGGGACGGCCTCAGCGAGGCCAAGAAGGCGGCCGCCGGCGACCTGAATCCCGATTTCCGCTACATGTACTAAAACCGTAATGCCCTATCACGCTCTTACTCCAAATTAACTACTGCAAAATTAAGTGCCCTAAGCACTGCTAACCGACTAATTGGCTGCCGAGCTCGCGAGTCCTCATTTCCGCTAACATGAACTAAACCTTAATGCTCTAAACCGCTCTAAACCGCTGTCACTCCAAATTTAATGCCTCAAGCACTGCTAACCTTGATTACCTGGCTAGCTCACGAGCTCGCGAGCTCGCCACAGGCTGTGTTGTCTTGCCGCGCTTAGCGTCCTCGCCTTGCAATGCGACGGCGCCGATTGAGGCCGCGCGCGCCAGCCGCGGGACCGGATCATCTGACCAATCGCTAAGTAGTCAATGCAGCCGCCCCTCCGCCTCGGGCCCGCCCGAGGCAGCGGCAACGCCCGCTGCGCAGCGATAGTTGCCAGGGGCGTCGATCCGGCCAACAGAGTCATGCCTATGCAGCCGTTTAGAGCCACTGCGCAGTAACGCATGTGCCAGGGGCACGCAGCCGGGCCCGCCGCGGCGCACCGCCCTGGCCGCGGGACCTAAACGGACCCCAGCCCTGAACAGCGGCTCGTTTTCTCGTTTCGAGCAGCGGCTCCTCGGCGGCAGCGGGACCGAGATGCGGTCCGTGGCAGCACCGCAAGTAGACCACCGCAAACAAGCCATTAGCAGGCGCGGTGCGGCCGCGGATTGCGCCCTCCGGCGTTAGCGTGCGCGCGCGCGACCGACAAATGCATGCTGATCGGCCCCGGACCAAGAGGCACAGTGCATTTGTCGGCGTGCTGAGGGCCCGCAGCCGCGCGCAGAGATAGTGACGGATAAAGGCACTAACTGCCAAATACGACCGCTGGCGACCTAGCCCGCTTAGGGTCCGCAGCAAGCAACGGCGCAACCGCCTGGATAAAGTGCAGATTCGAGACGATGCCGAGCCGCACCAATTAGCTATCTCCGAGATTAGTGCATACGAACGGCGGCGCCACGCCGACAAGCTACCATCCCTCGCGTATGTGTCGCCACCACCCCCAAAAAAAATGCGTCGGACCTAAGCGAAATCGTTTTGGCTTGCCCCTTGCTCAAGGGCGGCCCCCGCAGGTTTCGGGCATCTGCCACTGCCTCATGCACCCCGCGGTTGTCAAGTATCACTCAGAAACTGCAGCGAGCATGGGCTAGGGTCGGCGCACCTAAGCATCATCCGTCACGGGTAGACCCATCTCGTTCGTCGTATTTAACAGTGCCGCGGGGCAGCGACGCGTCACGTGCAGGAGAAAGATCTGAGGGCCCAAACGGAGTTGCCACAAAACATCCACTTACACCCACTTAAACGCCGCATCTGCTGCTGCTACTTCTGATATAAACACCGATTGGGCGTTTGATCCCAGGATATGCCAGAGAAGCAGAGGACCGTTATTATAGGCGGTGGCATCATCGGCGCGTCCGCGGCGTTTTTCATCACGAGGCACCCGAAGTTCGATGCTGCGAAGCACGAAATTGTCGTTTTAGAGGCGGTAAACCCCGCTTGTGCCGCCAGCGGCAAGGCCGGCGGGCTACTATCGAAGACGGCGTTCCCGCAGAGCCTTGGCCCGCTCTCGTTCAAGCTGCACGCGCAGCTTGCCGCTGAGTTCGACGGTACTGAGGCATGGGGCTACCGGCGCGTGACGACGGTGAGCGTCGAGAGTTCGCAGGGCGGCAGCGGCGGCGGCAGCGGCGGTGGCAGCGGTGGCGGCGACGGCGACGAGGCCGGTGGCCAAGAAATGGGCGCCCTGAACTGGCTGCGCGCGGACATGGTGGACTACTTCGACGAGCTCGGCGGACCAGACGAGTTCGCGCAGGTCCACCCGTACTACTTTACGAATTTTATGATCGACCACCTCAAGGAGAAGGGCCTTATCAAGCTAGAGATCGCGAAGGTCACGGAGCTGCGAGCAAACGCAAGGGGCGAGTGCGTGGGCGTCACGTACGAACAGGACGGCAAGGAAGTGAAGCTCGACGCCACGGACGTCATTGTGGCTGCCGGCCCCTGGACGTCGAAGCTCGTCGAGACGTGTCCTGTGTACGGCATGAAGGTGCCGTCCATCACGGTGCGGCCCACGAAGCCCGTGAGCGCGTACGCGCTGTTCACAGAGCTCGACCTGGCCGATGTCGGCCGCGTCAGCCCCGAGATCTACGCGCGCAAGGACGAGGTGTACATTTGCGGCGAGACGCTGGACGATCCGCTGCCGGAGACGGCGGACCTCATCACCGTTGACGAGCGCTACGGCGACGCGCTGTTCAGCTACGGCAGCGCGCTAAGCGAGGAGATCGCGGGCGGCGAAATCAAGGTCCGCCAGGCCTGCTACTTGCCCGTCGTGGACTCGCCGTACTGCTCGGGCCCGTTCGTCGGCAAAACGAACGTGCCGCACATGCTCATGGCCGCGGGACACACGTGCTGGGGCATCAACAATGCGCCGGCCACGGGCCTGCTGCTGGCCGAGGTTCTGTTCGACGGCCGCGCGCACACGACGAACATCCGCGGCCTGACTCCGGCCGCCTACTTCGACGCGTCAAAGGCACTGACTCCTTCCAGCTAATTAACCAATTAGACGCCTATTTTTTTTTCCGCTCCCGAATTGCTGAAGCTGGCATTGTCGAGTGTTCTTGCGTCGCCAGCCCGAATGGGCAACAGCGCCGCCTCGCGATGCACAGCCGATCCCGTTGTACGTGTGTGTGTGCATTTTGTGCATGTGTGTGTGTGTGTGTGTGTGTGACCCGGCTCCAGCCCGGCCTGCGGGACAACAGATAAGGCCAAGGCGCATGTGTTTATGTCGTTGGCGATGCCGACTTATAGATGAGAATGACGCGCTTGACATGTGTGCGGCTTAGCGGCGGCCGCGAGGCGCTAATACTAAAACATAAATATAAACATGAATGTACTCTCATATGATTCTGGAGCGCCTACGGCCAGTGGCGCTCGACTTCCCGAAGTCGACGTCGAGTAGGCACCGAATTCGAATCGGAATGCGCGGGAAGCGGCAGTGAGCAGCAACAGCCGGCGCCGCCTGCCCGCGGCGCTGGATGGGTGGGCGGCCCCCGCCAAATTGCACGCACTATCCATCGACTCACGCAAGCATCGCATATGTGTCAGGTGACACATACGGCTCGCATGCGAATGCGTGCTAACCGTCACAAACGCGCATAACCCTACTCCCTCAGCGATAGATAAACTGTACTTTCCCGCAAGATCGACGCGATTTTGGCGCGCTTCCATGGTCGCGGCGGCTCATGATCCTCACGAGCGCGAGCACCTGCTCGCGACAAGCAATACGCCATTGCTGGAGGCCGAGGCCGAGGCCTTCATGCCGGACCCGAACGCACCACCGCCGCTCAAAGGCAAGTGGAAGTCCCTGAGCTATCGCCGCGCAGTGGCAGCGCGCATGATGGTCTGCGTGTGCATAATGGTCGGGCCGCTCATCGGCATGGACCCCATTGTGACGGATCTCATGTACAAGGTTGTGTGCGGCAGCCTCGGCGTCGCGCCAGACCAGTGCGCGGCCAGCAACGAGGCAAACGAAGCCGTCGCCCGCTTCTACGCGTGGCAGACCGCGCTGAGCTCCGGGCTCATGCTCGTAATGATTCCGCTCGTCACAGGCATCTCCGAGCGCTTCGGCTACAGAGCCGGCCTTATTTGGGCCGCGACGTGGCTGTCCTTGGAAGTGTTTGCCACGTACTTTTTGGTCTACGCAGTCCCGGCACACTGGACCTACTGGCGCATGCTTGTTCTGTGCGTCATAGACTCCATTGGCGGCGGCTTTATCACGGTTTCCAATGCTGCGTTGCTCGCGTTCTTCCAGCTGTTCCCCGAGCCCGAGCTCCGGCCGCGCTACACGTCGCTGGCGCAGGGCATCATTGGCGCGACGGGCACGTTCTCGCCAAGCATCTGCGCTTATCTCGGCCGCCGGTACGGCATGCATAAGGTGCTGCTCATTGGCGCGACGGCCACGGCGAGCTCCATCGTGTATGCGCTGGTCATGGGCGACATGCCGGACTTCGAGCTGACGAAGAAGCAGACGGAGGCCGAGCGCGTGCCGAAAAAGAGCTGGTTTACGCAGATTGCTGAGTACGTGCGTGCGCAGGTGGCCGGCTTGTCAGTGCTGTCGTTCCGCCACGTCGCAGACCGGGCCACGCGCATCACGGCCTTCGTGCTGCTGTTCAACCGCGTCTCAACGATCGAGCTCGGGCAGGGCGGCGCGAGCGCGCTCGTTATGTTCGCGAAGCAGCACTTCGGCTGGGACAACAAGGAGTACGCCTTTGTCACGGCCCTCGTAATTGGCTCCATCACGTTCTGGGGCTTGCTCGGGTTCCCGCTCCTCCAGAAGTGGCTGCTGCGCTTCTACCATGTGAACCCACTCGGCGTCGACCAGCTCGACTTCCGCTTCTTGCTGCTGGCTACCGTCATCAGGCTCATTGGCTTTAGCGGCGTGGCGGCCGCGCGCACGTCGTTCGAACTCATGGTCGCCGTCTTTGTCAAGGCCCAGTCCGGGCTCGCCGGACCGACGTACATGACGGCCCTAGTGAAGCTCATTCCGACAAGCCAGGGCGCATCGCTCATCACGGCCGCGACGCTTGTAGATATGGCCTGCGGCGTGGTCGTTCCAGGACTCATGCTGCAGATCTACAACTATACGCTAAGTTGGTGGCCGCGGCTCATCTTCGAGGTCGAGGTCCTCATCTCTGTTTTGCAGCTCCTTTCTCTCATATTCTTCATCAAGGTCGTAACCGCCTCGCGTGCAGCCGCCTGACGTCTACGCGCGCCGTCGCCGTCCACGCCTCACCATAGAAAGTTACTTAATTTATTTTCATAGCCACCCGCCTGTCAGCCACAGAGCGCATAATTACACAAAAAAAGCGCCAAAAATCAAAAGAATGAAAGACTGAAGTGAGCATCGCCCTTATTATTTATCCTGCGCCGCGCGCTGGCTTACGCGTAAGGATTTCGCGTCTTATTTATGCTTGGGATGTTTACGGTCGCGGCTTACCTACGCCACCCCGCGCTTGGGTAAACACGCGCAGCCACAGATCGGACGCACATCGCTGAGCGACGCCCGCATTGAAGGCCGAAAGCACGCCCCATGGGAGTGGTCGGTGCGTGGGACGGCGTACAGCCCACAAGCGTGGTGCCCCTGCGCGACTGGTGCCGCGAGTTCTGGGTGAGCAAGCAGCGGCTGCCGGCAATCGCCGTGGACATCTCGAACCACATCTTTCAGGTCAGCACTGAGAAGAAGAGCCAGCGTGAGGGCATCGAGCACACACAGCTTGCGCGCCGCCTGCTCGCTTTCCTCGCGCTCGGATGTACGGTTGTGTGCGTGTTCGACGGGCCCATGACAATGGAGAAGCGGCGGCACATAAGAACGGCCGGCTACGCCCAAGTTCGGCGGCAGACCAGCCCAATGGTGACGTACGCGAAGCGGCTGGCTAGCGCATTGGCCATCCCCGTTGTCGAGGCGAAGGCCGAGGCCGAGGCGCAGTGCGCGGCGCTGCAGCGGCAGGGCGAAGTGGATGCCGTGTTCACGAGCGACGCTGACGTGCTGGCTAATGGTGCGACGCGGATTTTGCGGTACGACTCGTCAAGTGCGAGTGCGGGCCAGACCGCTGCCGTGCGCATTGTGAAGTACTACGAACTTGGGGAGCACGAGGCACCCGTCTTCGCAATGGAGGCCATGCTGCTCGGCAACGACTGGGCCGATGGCGTTAGAGGGATTGGCAAAACAATTGCTAAGGGCATTTCGCAGTGCCAGACTGGCTTCGCGGCGCGGCTTGCGCGGATTAGTGTTGGCAACTGCGACGACGAAATCGCCGCCTGGCGCGACGATCTCGAGGCCGAGCTGCGCACAAACAAACACAAGTGGCTTGCGCAAAGATGTAACCGCAGACTGCCCGCCGATTTCCCAAACATGGAAGTGTTCAACATGCTGTTACGACCTGCTGTGCATGAACATGTCACTTGTGCACGTCAATTAGCCTACGGACTGGGACACAACCGAACGCGCTACGGAGCAATGCTCGAAGCTCTGGAGAAGCTGTGGTTCCAGCAAAGCCCCAATTTGGGCGCAAATAGCAAGAAACCCGTACCGGACGACTTGGAATACGAGGCTTCTGCCAAGCAGCTGACCTCGTTCGAGACGGCAGCAGCGCCGGTCGTCGTCGCATCCCTCCTCATTAGCGATGCGCCCGAGCTCTGCAAAATCGTGTTCAAGACCGTCGAGAACTCAAAGGCACTTGAAGTGGTACACTGTCCAGCGTGGGACGGCCAGAACGGCCGTAACGGATCTGCTATTGCACCCACGTTCTTGATGGGCGCACGCGTGCCCCACTACCTTGCGGACGGCAAAACGAACGTGCGCTTTGCTCAAAAGACGGCGGCACCGAAGGCGGCGCCGAAAAACAGTACTCTCGACGATTTCCTCCGCCTGAGCAGCCAAGCTCGCACTGCCGAAGCGCCGAGAGCCGCCCGCTCGCAGTCGAGCCCGGCTGTTCTTATGGTCACTGCAGCTAAGACACCGTCAAAACCCAGCACTGGCGCGCCGACAAATGTGGCTGTGCCAGCGGTGTTTAGTCGCAGCCGTCGGCCTCTGGAGCCAGTGGCGCCAGCGGCGTCTAACAAGGCGGCTTCTGGCACAGTCGGCATGAAGACACCAACGTTTTCACTGAAGACTGCAATCGCGGCTCGCCGCAACCGCGGTAAACTGTTATGTGATACCACGGATACGCGCGTAGAGCACTACTTCCGGCCGGACACCTCGCGACGTGGACAGAAGCAGCCGGCAGCTGCCCAAAACGGGGCCGATAGTCTAAGACCGCCGTCGTCGCAGGGCCTGCAGAAGGTTATGCCGAGAAAACATGAGCCAAGACAGGTCGCGCAGACGAGGTTCGTGGACCTCACACAGGACGAGTCGCTTACGAGCGGCTCTTCGTCGGATTACGAGCCTTGTGATTCAGATGCGGACACAGACACGGACGCGGACGACGTCGATGCGGCGACGGACGACGGCACCTTGTGCGGGAGCTCGTCGCCGCCACTAACGCGCACAGAAACAGCTGCTATTGGGTTGTAGGAGGTTGGTGGGGGTGCCTCCACGAGGCGTTGTTGAGTTATATTGTTACAAATTACATGCGATCATTATACATGTTCCATAATACAGCGGGTGCCTAGTTGAACCACACGAGCTGATAATAAAAAAGTTTGGGGTAGCCCCTGTCCAGTTCCTAGCCTTACCGTCTTCGCCCGAGGCCCGAGACAGCAATCGCAGCGGCGGCCGCGGCATTATGCGAGTTGCGTTCCTGGTCGGCGATGAGCTGCGCATAGTACCTGCGGGATAAGTCTATGGTGTCCATCCAGGGCTCCACGTCGCCATCGGGGCTGTCGAGGGTGAGTACGCGGTTATAGGTCTGGATGACCATTTTGCTGGTCGCGCGGCCCGCCGCCGTCTTGAAGGGCACGATGGAGATCTGGACCTGCGGCACGCCGAGGGGCACCTCGAACCGGACCTTGCGGTCGTCGCCAATCACGAGCAGGCGGCCCGAGGTCGTTATTATGACCACGCGCGGCTTGTTTTTGGACGAGAAAATCTTGGAGATGAGCGTGTCGTCACCGTACGAGTACGCGACGCTCGACTCTTGCGACTCTTCGTCCTCCTCGTCGGCCTGCGCGGCTTGTGGCGGCATGTGCGTCGACACAAACACGTTCAGATGCCCCAGGCGCAGAATGCGCTCCTGGGCGGATATGAGCACGGACGCCCACTGCGACTCGAGCTGTGTGAGCGGTTGCTGCGGCAGCGTCTCGCGGATGGACGGGCTGCGCGGCGACCCGGGCAGGGTTGGGCTCGACGAGGATTGCGGCGAGGACGACGGCGGCAGAATGCTTTCGCCGCGACCGCGGTCCTGGACGCGGCGCGTGATCTCGTTGATCCGGTTCTGCCGCTGCTGGTACGACGACGTCGGCTGAGGCTGCGGTGTGCGGTACAAAGCAGTCGATGCAGCCGACGCCGACGAGTTCGCCGGCCGACCCGGGGCGCGCGACCGTGGTGGGCGCGCCGCGGCACCGCCGCCACTGGCAGTGCGCGCGCCCGGCGGCACCTGCGAGACGTCGGTGGCAGACTGGCTCACAGGCATGCCGTACAAGGTCGTTGGGTTCACGGGCTGCAGCCCGGCCGCCGTGGGCACAAAAGTAGTGGGCTGGCTCGGCCTCGGCACGGTGACGCGCGTGCGCTGCTGCTGCTGCTCGGCGGCGCGACCCGCTGTCGAGCGCGGCTTCATCGAGTGCACACTGGGGCGATACGGCTGCAGCCGTGGCGGGCCATTCGACCACAGCGCCTTGCGCGTCCAATCCTGGTCGGCAAAGAATTCGTGCTTCTTGATCTCGGCCGTTGTCCACCGCACCGACGGCTTCACAAGCACATGCTTGAGCAGATCGCGCACGAGGAACGGGAATCCGGGCGGCACGGGGTATTGCAGCCTCGCGATTTTTTGGAAGGTGAGGAACTGCGTGTTGCCCTGGAACGGCGGCGCAGCGGCAATCATCTGGTAGAGTACGCAGCCCCAAGCCCAGATATCGGCGCTCTTACCCTGCGCCTTGTCCATGAGCAGCTCAGGGGTCACGTACTCGGCCGTGCCGACAAACGAGTTTGCACGAATGTCCTTTGGGTACTCGCCCGTCGTTGCGTCCGGGCTCAAAAGCTTTGCGGTACCGAAGTCGGTGATCTTGATGCGCATCTTGTAGTCGAGGAGAATGTTCTCCGGCTTCATGTCGCGGTGCACGACGCCGCGGTCGTGCATGTATTCGATGGCATCGAGCAGCTGAGCGGCATAGTACTGCGCGCACGGCTCGTTCAGCGAGCCCGTGCGCTTGATGAGATGCAGAAGCTCGCCATTCGGCGCGAAGTCCAGGACGAAGTAGAGACTCTGGCGGTCCTGGAATGTGTAGTAGAGGTGGATAATCCCCGGGTGGTCGCCCATGCGGTTCAAGGTGTTCTTCTCGATCTCGACGTACTTGACCTTCTTCTCCTTGATGATGTGCACCTTGTCGAGGACCTTAATTGCGTACTTGCGCAGCGTCTGCTTGTCACGGCCGAGAAACACAGTCGAGTACGAGCCCGTGCCGAGCTCAGACAAAAAGTCGAAGTCCTCAACGCCCTTTTTGACGACACGCGTCGTGACATTGCCCTGGTTGTCCTGCGTGCGCTGCACCATTGTGGCCGCGCCCTCGCGGCGGTACTGCGCATCTGCATCCTCGTTCTCGACCTCATGCTCAAGGCGCTGCTCGCGGGCGCGATTCTGGGCAAGGCTGATCTGCTCGTGCTCGCGATGGCGCTGCACACTGACGCGGCGCTGCAGTTCGAGGTCGCGCTGCCGCTGCCGCTCCTGCGCCTCGCGTAATCGGCGGTCTGCCTCCTGCTGCGCGGCCTCGGCCGCGGCCGCACGCGTGAGCGCTTCTTCGCGCGCCGCGGCCTCTGCAGCAGCCTCCTCCTGCTCGGCGGCGGCCGCGGCCTGGCGGGCGAGCTCGGACTGCTCGTGCTCCTCCTGCTGCTGCTGGTGAATGCGGCGCTCGATCTCAAGCTGGCGCAGGCGCTCAAGCTGCTCCTCCTGCGCACGCTGCTCCGCGTTCAGCCGGCGCAGGTGCTCGCGGTGCTGCTGCTCGAAGCGCTCCTGTTCGGCCGCCTCGTGCAGGCGGATCTGCTCGATGCGCTGCGCCTCGGCCGCGGCCTCGCGCCGGCGCTGGTCCCATGCTTCTGGCGGCACGGCAACCGACTGTTGCGACGGGCTCAGGCGCAGCCCGCGCGGCGCCGACGTGCTGCGCGTGGCCGTCGCGTTCGGGATGGCCGACGTCTCGGCGTTCGTGGGCTGATAGAGCGCCTGCGGCCCGTTCGGCTGCTGGTAGTGCGACTGCGGCCCGTTCGTGGGTTGTTGGTAGAGCGCCTGCGGCCCGTTCGCGGCGTGGCGCAAAGGCACCTTCGGCGGCGGCACGGGCACGCGCATGGGGTGCCGCTGCGGCGTGGCTGGTTGCGCGGCCGTGGGTGACGGCGGCGCTACGCGTGTCGAGTACGCGGCGTAGGGGCTCTGCCACCGAGGCGGCGTGGCATCCATGTTCAAGGACCGGTCCAGCATGGCCTCCAGGTCCTCCAAAGGGCCTGCCTGGGTATTCATTGCCGATCACAAGGGGAACTGTTCACACTTTGTGGTGATGGGCCGCAGGTCGGGGAAACGGGGATATGGTTTGTTTGTCGCCTTTAGTCGGGGAATAGGCGGATGTTGGCAAAGCGCCCAAAACAATAAGCCGGCCGGGCACGCTTAGGCATCGACTGCACACACGTGACGTCATGCGGCCGGCTTCGCTGCGGCGCGCGCGCATGCCGCCGCGGCAGCGCGCGGATGCGAGCAGGGCTTCAAGGCCCCGAACAGCGTTTGGCACTAGTACTATATACCGGGCCGGTAGAGCGTGGATGCGGCGCGCCTGATAACCGCGTAAGGGCAGTGCCTTGACGCGTTGCCCGTCCTATCTAGTCGCTGCCGAACCCTGGAATGCGACAAGGCTAGGGTCAGCGCGCCACATTATATATACATTTGTGGGCTCCAGCTAGTGCTGGCGACTGCTGGCGCGAGCTGTGGCAACGAATCAATGCTTACTAGAATTCGCGTTCGCAGCAGTGATGTGCACTCACTATGCGACGACACGACCAGCACTCCGGAGCCGCTCTTCGACACGAAGGCTGCAGACGGGTCGTCGCAGAATGTCTTAGGCGCGTGTGGCTCGTGGCTGCAGCACCCGCGCGTGGCATCCGGCGAAAGCGCTACGGAGCATACTGACACCGAAGGGATTCAAATTCGCCGTCGGCGATGAAGACGAGTGAACAGCAGCTGAGGATACCTGCGCTTGCGCGGCAGGCTAAATAATATTCGCGATAGCGCCGCGACACATAACCCACTTTGAGGTCAGCAACAGCACAAACCCTATGCGTTAGCCCTACGGGGCCAGCACGACTGGGCCGGCCCAAAGCGATGCGCGCAGGCCAGCGCCCAGAGCCGGTCGTGTGTGAGCCTGGCCACGAACATAATAAGTCCGGCGACGAGCCAGCGCAAGTATCGGGCTGTTTGCGCGGGTTGGATCGCGGCTATTTTTAGGTAAATTTTTAGAGCCGCAGAAAACGCAGCGGTACCCGGATACGGTAATTAACATGAAACAGGGATCCGGGGTGTATTGCGCTCAGAAGCCAGTGTGCCTCCTGCCACTCAACCCAAATCCACAATCTATTTAGTTTTGGCAAGAAAACTCATTTACGAAGCTCCGCGGCACCTCGTTTGCAAACTACGCGTGCAACTCATGGGCCTGATGTCTCCACCTGGCAAGCCAAGGGACGAGCGCCCGCTCTCCACGACGTTCGTCTCACGAGCAGGCCTCACGTCTGCAATGCGTTCCATGTCCACCAGCTACCGCAGGGCCGTAGGGCGCGGCGACCAGTCCGAGAAGAGCGTATCGCCGCTGCTCAGCCCGCCGGCATCGCCGCCGCCGCTCAAGCGGCCCGTGTCCACAGCCGACGTCTTGTACATGCACGAAGGCCTCCACGCAGAGGTCACTGTGATCCAGAGGGCCACGCGTGTGCCCATTGTGACTCTGAGCGAGGGGAACTTGCGCGAAGTCGTATACCACGACGGGAGGCCTAGCTATCGATAAAAAAGAATGGAGCAGTCGCGGCAATACCTGGCCGCTGCTGGCAACAATGCTATAGTATTAATTCTAGCCGAATCCAGGGAATCCTTGTGCGTCGTTCATGGGCGCTTTCGGCAGCACGACGATCACGACATGCATATTGCCTTCAAGCTAAGTTTAGGCCGGCGCGGCCTCACGCAATTAAATTACCCTAGCGCGCTGCAGCTGCGATTCGGCAGCGGCTTATCTTAGCTTCCGCGTGCAATGCAGGCGAAGTGATTTATCAGCGCAGCCTGATGATGCAGATGCAGAGCGTTCGGCGCGAGCAGCCAAGAGCGGTCAAGAGCCGACCATAAACACGCCTTCCGCGCAGGTCCAGCAATACGGGCAGTGGGTAGACAAACGCTGAAGCGGAAGCAAAGCAGGCCAAATGGCGTAGGCGCATACTCACGCAACGCTAGACGCAACGCTAGACGGCATCCTTCTGAGGGCTGAGACGCCGGCCCATTCCCCTGAAAAGTATCTCAACGAGCACACGAGCTCGATCAGAGCCACGGCAGTGCTTCAGAACGGCGCGTGTACCTGACTTGATGACTTGCTCGGAGCTGATTGGTGCTGCTGCCGCGGGTCAAGGGCAGCTGCACTGGAGTGGCGAGCGCACTACATACGACTGGAGCGCCGCCGGGAGGGCGAGCTTGTGTCCTGCGCATTTCATGGCGACGTATCTCGAGCAGGCCGCGTTCTTCCTCCGCACGGGAGTCCACAATCTGCGCGCAGCCGGACCGTTCTGGACCGCTGATGACTATCCGGATCTGAGCGGCCAAACCTGGGTCGTGACGGGCGCAACGGCCGGTATTGGGCTCGAGCTGGCAAAGATTCTCGCGAAACAGAACGCGTTTGTGTGGATTATTGGCCGCAGCCAGGCCAAGGCCGAGGCGGCGGTAGCACAGCTGCGCGAGCTGAAGCCGCTGGCGAAGGCTGACTTCGCACTGGTCGACTACAATGACCTGAGCACGGTGAAGCCTGGTGTCGCGAAGATTTTGAAGAATGCGACAAAGCTCGACGGCATCATTCACAACGCGGGCATCATGAGGACGTCGAGCGGCAAAACAAAGCAGGGCTACGAGCAGCACTTGGGCGTGAACGCCGTTGCCGTGCAGCTCGTGCAGGACTTACTCGACCCGCTCATCGAAAACACGCCGCATGGCCGCATTGTATGGGTGTCGTCGCTGGCGCACGGCTTCGCGCCCGTGAACGGCTTTGACTTCGCCCAAGCAAACTCCTTCAGTGCAAACGTGTCGTACGGTCAGTCAAAAGCGCTAAATTACATCCAGGCACTGCAGTGGACAAGAAAGCACCCGAATTCGACTGTCAAGACTTTTGCCGTCCATCCGGGCATCATCAGCACGAACATTGGCGCGAACAACAGCACTTACTGGAAAATGAAGTCGTACATCTTTGAGTACCCTGTCGAATACGGCGCATATGCGCCAATATTTGCGGCTCTGAGCCCGCAGGCGGTGAATAACGACTACATTGTGCCCTGGGGCCGACCTGGCATCGTGCGCCCAGACATCTACGAGGCCGCGCGCAGCGAGCCTGGTTTGCAGGCCGACAAGTGGCTTGAGGACGAGGTCGCGTCCTATTTATGAGCTTGCAATCGCGTCCGCAACGTCTCGTCTGCTTGCCTAGCTGTCTAGTTACAGCCTTCATCCCACAGCCATGTCGCATGCTCCTATGCATCTGTGGGGCCGTGTGTGCATGATCTTCAGCTTCGCGCGTTAGTGCGCTATCCTAAATGCAGGTTAGTGTCGTGTTTAAGTTGTGCAATACGAATATAAGTAGAGATAGACAAATGCCGTTCAGGAATGGGCTCTACGCGCTTCTCACTGCCATATTCAGAGCAGTGGTGTGCGATGATCGGATTTGCACGGACCGACGATAATCGATTCTTAGTGCGTAGTAAGGGGGACTCGCCGGAACTGTAACTCGCGGACGAAGTCCAAAAGCAGCCCGGTTGTGGCGGGTTGTGGACCCTTGTAGTACTCTCGGGCATGATTAGCGTGGAGCACGCAGGCCGCACCCAGCCCGCTGCGCTGCCGCCGCTAGAGCTGCCGCTACTAGAGCCCTGGACAGGGCTCTAGGGCCTTCAGCATGCGAAGGTTTGCGGCTCCCAATCTAATGAGGACAGCTCAATTGTAGATTAGATTTTACTATGATCTAGAGGACCACGCGCGTCTGTGTTTCTTTTTTTGCACAAGCGGAGCTAGGCGTGCATATACCCGCTTTCCACGACGGGAGGCTCACTACTTACTCACTGGTTGGCGGCAGAAATTATAACGATATTTCTGGCCGTAGTAGCCCCTGAAAGCCGCCCCGTGCCACCCTCAAGCTGCATAAGAGCGTAGTCTGGAAAGGGTAGGCCGCCCCCCCGGGAGCTGCCTATCTATCTAAGCTTGTGCGTCAAACGATGCAGCCTGTGTGATTTATCAGCGCAGCTCGATGCAGAGCGCCGGCGGTCTTGGCGAACGGCTTAGGGCTCGCCTCAATCACGTCTTCCCCGCACCACAAACGATGACGGAAGCCTAGCCGCCGCATAGCCCGCGCCAGGCACGTGTGAAATTCGTGCGCGGGCACGCAGTGCGCACCGCCGAACCGCCGGGGCCGAAGGACGGTGCAAAGGGAACTACGCACCAGAGTAGCCGCTCTTAATTCTACGCTGCTGTTTACGGCCATAGCCGTGCCCACAAATAGCCTGCCTCTCTGGCCCGATGCCCCTGCTCGGAGCCCATTGGCGCGCCACGTAGTTGCAGACGCGTGTTAAGGGTGGCTGCGGGACGGTGGCGAGATCACTATATATAAACCGGCACGCGGCGGGGCCGCACCCGCACCAGCACACAGTATGGCCACGAAGCTCGAACAGGCGTCGTTTATCTTCAGAACCCTTGCGCATGGCCTACGCTCGGCCGGACCGTTCTGGGCCGTTGATGATTATCCGGACCTGAGCGGCCAAACCTGGGTCGTAACGGGCGCAACGGACGGCATTGGGCTCGAGCTGGCGAAGGCGCTTGTAAAACAGAACGCGTTCGTGTGGGTCGTCGGCCGCAGCCAGGCCAAGGCCGAGGCGGTCGTCGCGCAGCTGCGCGAGCTGAAGCCGCTGGCGAAGGTTGATTTCGCCCTCATCGACTACAACGACCTGAGCACAGTGAAGCCCGGCGTCGCGAAGATTTTGAAGCACGCGACGCAGCTCGACGGCATCATTCACAATGCCGGTGTATACAAGACAAACGGCGCGAAGTCGAAGCAGGGCTACGAGCAGCGTCTGGGAGTGAACACCATTGCCGTGCAGCTCGTGCAGGACTTGCTCGACCCGCTCATCGAAAACACGCCGCACGGCCGCATCGTATGGGTTTCGTCGATGGCCCATGGCTTCGCGCCCGTGAACGGCTTCGACTTCACAAACACGGACTCGCTTGACGACGAGGTCCTGTACGGCCAGTCGAAGGCGCTGAACTATATCCAGGCTGTACAGTGGACGAGAAAGCACCCTGCATCGACCGTCAGGGCTCTGGCCGTCCATCCCGGTATCATCCACACTAAAGCCAGCGGCGAAAAGAAGGACATCGTATCCAGAATCCTGGCTCGGCTCCTCGAGTACCCCGTTGAGTACGGTGTGTATGCGCCTATCTATGCTGCCCTGAGTCCGGATGTGGTCAACAACGACTACATTGTGCCGTGGGGCCGATCGGGCATTATGCGCGCGGACGTGTACCGGGCTGCGCGCAACGATTTGGGCGTGCAGGCAGACCAGTGGCTCGAGGAACAGGTCGCACCTTACAAGTGATAGTAGTTGCTGTCACATTGCTTTGTCGCGTGCGTCTGTATACTTCAACATGCTTCTACCCTATGCGGCGCCATTTTAGGCGCCGACCTTGGTACACTGTCTACTGTTTGCCTGGTACTAAAGGTGTGTCCCAGTGAGAACTCGTAAAATTTTCAGCAATGCGCCTCACGAGGGATATCCCTTGCGGCCCAGAGTTAACGGGAACTGCAGCCCTTGATTCTGTGGGGACTTGAAAAAAAAAAAGAATTTGGTGGCGCCCGGAGCTTTAGGGCCTTCTAACTCTGACCTGAGATGAGCAGTAGTACACCGTATACACGGCGCTGCGAACTTTCACAATGTAACAGCCCTCAGTTAGTAAACACAAAGCTCGTCTAGCTTTCTTCACCCTGACGGTCGCGATGCTTGTGTCTACGAATCGCAGAATTGCCGGGGACCCTATGCGTAACCGCCGCCGGAACCATTATTCCCGCAGGGTCCCAAGGCAAGGGTTTTACGCGACGAGGGTTCATGCAAGCTGCGCGCACGAACCCTAAGATGATGTCTTAGGCACCCTGCATATAAAAGGGACACCTGCCGTGAGGAACGGGGCGTCTCGCATCCCACATTTCAATGAGCGGCCTTGGCGAACAAGCGCGCTTTTTCTTCAATTCGATCGTCCATGCGTACCTGAAGCCCGCGGGCCCCTTTTTCGCCAGCGAGGACTACCCGGACCTGAGCGGCCAGACCTGGGTCGTCACTGGCGCCACTGGCGGCATTGGCCTCGCCATTGCCAAGATCCTCGTCGCCCAGAATGCGCACGTGTGGATTGTAGGCCGCAATGCCGTGAAGCTCGAGGCCGCGCTGAACACGCTGCACAAGGTGAAGCCGCTCGCGAAGGTCGACTTCACGACCATCGACTATAACGACCTGGCCTCGGTAAAGCCTGGTGTGCAGAAGATTCTGAAGAGCACGGATAAGCTGGACGGCATTATTCACAATACGGGCGTCATGAACGTGCCGAGGGGCAGCAAGACGAAGCAGGGGTATGAGCAGCAGCTCGGCGTGAACAACATCGCCACGCAGCTCGTGCAGGACCTGCTCGACCCGCTCATCGAGCATAACCCAAACGGCCGCATTGTGTGGCTCTCATCGTCGGGGCACGCGCTAGCGCCGTTAAGCGGCTTCAACCTCGCGAATACGGACGCGCTGGCGCCGTGGCCGCTCTATGGCCAGAGCAAGGCACTGAACATCGTCCAATCCGTACAGTGGACGCGCAAGCACCCGAACTCGAGTGTGAAGGCGCTGTCTGCGCATCCAGGCGCCATCAACACGGACCTCGTTCGCTCGTCCTCTGCTGTGGAGCGCTACCTGATCTCGTGGATGCAGTATCCCGTTGAGTACGGCGCGTTGCCGCCCATTTACGCAGCGCTCAGCCCGGACGCGGAAAACAACGCCTACATTGTTCCCTGGGGTCGGCCTGGGCTTGTGCGCCCGGATATTGCGCGCGCGGCCAACGGTGAGAACGGTGCGCAGGCTGATGAGTGGATAGAGAAGCAGATCGCCCCATTTAAGTGAATTTCCTCTCTACGTAGCTTCTATCTTGCTTCTTCGTCTTTGTTATAACCTGTTTGTGCTGTGCACGGAAGGGCTCGATCGTGCAACTCATGCTTCGCACTCGGCTGGTTCAAAGCCGTCGCCTGAAACCTCGAGCAGAGTCAATGACAGCGTTTAGCCCCCACTATGAGCTCGTACTACGAACCTGTGGAACTGCATTAACGAGCATAAGACACAAAGCTGTGTCATGTCCTTGGTGGCGAAGTACGAGCAATGCCTCGTCGCCTTTCCCGCCGCTGAACCGCGCGCTGTCTTTAGACCGAGCCGCGCCGCGCGGGGCCGACCGGCGTATACACTAAACTAGACTGAGTGTCGAGCGGGGAAGGTTCAAAGGCTGCAGATCGGGGCTCACTCACTTTGAGACGCAGATGGCAACACAATATATATGCTCGATGAAGGTAGTTAACAAAGGTGGCACTGGTTCCAAAGCAGACGGAGTATTGCTCGGGAAACGAGAACGCAAGGGCTGGATCAGCGATCGAGGATATGCGTTGTGCTGTTGCGTGACTGGAAGTGTAAAGATATGCGTGCTTCGCGGGTGCTTGAGGGCAAGTAGCGCTGAGAGTCTTTAAAGACGTAATTACAGGCATAATTTAACTAAGCGTCCAACCAGCCAGCATCTAAATAGCGAACGAGGCACGTTCGCCTTGCCGGTTAGCGCTTGGCAAACAACTAGACGGTGGCGATCCTGTAAATTTTGTGAACCCTCCTGTCACAGATCAAGAGTAGTGGTGCGATGATAAGAGTCTTCGGTGGCGAACTCACTGAGCAAACATTGTAATCGGGGAAGAGCGGTAACACCCCTGGTAGCAATGACGAGTTCCAGGGCAGCGTTGTTACACGGGCAGCGTTCGACGGTGTTACGAGGGCCGTTCACCGGGACATACCTAGTTCGTATGCTCGTCACCCCGATTTCATGCAGCCCATACCTCTTCCTTGCATGCAGCTTGCATACGATTTAGTAAACTTGCGTATGCAAAGTGAGGAGGGCGCGGAACAAGTGAGATGGTGGTAGTCACGAAAGTGCTGTCAAATTTTACAGTAACTGAACTGAAAAAGGCCTCGTCTCAAGTCATAGATAGGCTTACACAGTAGCCAAGCTTGCCTGCAAAAAGCCCGCACTGAAGTATGAGAAAAAAACAGCAGCTGGATTGTGACCGGTGTTTGATCGGATGCAGAGCGCACACGTAGGCGAGGCTGGACGTGGCGTCGTAACTATAAATAGGGAGCTGCGTGAGAATCGCACAGCACTGAGGTACAACTGCGATCTACTATGGGAGGCATCGGCGAGCAGGGACGCTTCGTGTGGAAGACGTTTGTGCACACATTCTTCAAATCTTCAGGCCCGTTCTTCACTAAGTCCCAGTACCCGGACCTGAGTGACCAAACATGGGTAGTCACCGGTGCCACGAGCGGAATAGGCCTGGCTCTGGCCAAGATTCTGGTAGCTCAGAACGCACGCGTATGGATCGTCGGGCGAAGTGCCGCCAGACTGGATGCAGCCGTGACGCAGCTGAAGAAAATTAATCCTGAGGCGAAGGTCAACAGCACGATTATCGACTACAATGATCTCACTACGGTAAAGCCCGGTGTGGAAAAGATTCTGAGGAGCACCGCGAGGCTGGATGGCATCATACACAACGCCGGCGTCATGAACGCACCAAAGGGAAGCAAAACGAAGCAAGAATACGAGCAGCACTTGGGCGTGAACAACCTGGCAGCACAGCTGGTGCAGGACCTGCTGGACCCGGTTATTGAGGAAACACCAAGCGGCCGCATTGTGTGGCTCTCGTCATCGGCGCACGCCACGGCGCCGGCGAACGGCTATGATTTCACGCGGACTGATTTGGGGCCGTGGGAGGCCTATGGGCAGACAAAAGCCCTGAACATCATTCAGGCGGTTCAGTGGACTCAGAAACACCCTGCGTCAGCTGTGAAGGTCCTCTCGGCGCACCCTGGAATCATCAGGACCGAGATCACGCGGTCCACGCCGCGGCTGCAGCGCACGTTCATCTCGCTGCTGCAGAGCGACATCGAACATGGCACGTATGCGCCGATATACGCCGCTCTGAGCCCGGACGCCGTGAACAACGACTACATTGTACCCTGGGGCCGGCCGGGCATTGTACGCCCAGACGTTTACCGAGCCTCAAACGGCAAGCTTGGCAAGCAGGCCGACACATGGATCGAGGAACAGATCGCGCCCTTCAAGTAGAGGAGCAGTCTGCACTTCGTACACGTCTCGCGGCGAGCCGGCCTTCACCTTTAACAGATTCCTGAGGCCCACTGACTTGAACAATACATTTATATACATGCGTATGAAAATACTTTTTCAAGCCTCGACTGAATTACAGGCAAAGCCCTCCACCTCAATCATCGTACGTAGCAGCATCTGCTTAGCAGATCATTTGATCTGCACGGCCCACCTCGCGTAAGTTGTTGCACCACGCAATGGCGATAAGCCATTGTTAATATTCAGCGCAACAGCAGCGCCGGTTCCACAATACTGAATGCATCGAATAGAGCAATTGAGCAATATGGCTCGTCCAGACTAACGTGTATTTTACAAATAATAAGACAACGAACGACGCCGCAGCGAAGTCCGCAGCGAGGCCCGCGGCGAAGTCATAGTATGCTCGCAAGAAGCCAAGCAAAACTGTGTGGCAAGGGTAGCAATGGACCTGCGGCCAGTAACCCTTAGGGAGCCTTGAACATTTAGGGAGGGGGGACTGGGGTATAAGAATAACATTGGCCCACATTCCTGCCCATACTCGCTTCAATTATCATGTCTGGGGTCATAGAACAGGTCCAATTTGTCCTGCACTCGCTGTACTACTCGTACCTGAAGTCGCCGGGGCCGTTCTTCAAGAAGGAGGACTTCCCTGACCTCAGCGGCCAGACCTGGGTCGTGACTGGCGCGACCGGTGCCATTGGCATCGCCCTGGTCGAGATATTGGTCGGGCAGAATGCACAAGTGTGGCTGATTGGCCGCAATGTCGCGAAGCTCGAGCAGAAGCTGGAATCCCTGCGCCAGGAGAAACCACTGGCCAAGGTCGACTACGCGACGATTGATTACGACGACTTGACGACAGTGAAGCCCGGCCTTGAGAAGATTTTGAAGAAGACCGATAAGCTGGACGGCATTATCCACAGCGCGGGGATTATGAACGTGCCAAAGGGTAGTAAGACGAAGCAGGGGTACGAGCAGCAGCTCGGCGTGAATAACATCGCCACGCAGCTCATGCAGGACCTGCTCGACCCGCTTATTGAGAACAACCCGCACGGCCGCATTGTGTGGATGTCCTCGCTTGGGCACGCCATGGCACCGCCCGGCGGCTTCAACTTTGCCAAAACAAAGTCGGGCGATCTGTCGCCGTGGCTGCTCTACGGCCAGTCGAAGGCGCTGAACTACATCCAGGCCGTGCAGTGGACGCGAAAGCACCCGCGCTCGCCGGTGAAGGCCATTGTCGCCCACCCAGGCGTGATCAAGACTGATCTCTATCGAACCACGTCCTCGCTGCAAGTGGCCCTCGTGAACCTCGTGTCCTATGACGCTAAGCACGGCACGTATTCTCCCATCTACGCAGCCCTTAGCCCGGATGCCAAGAACAACGACTATATTGTTCCGTGGGGCCGGCCCGGGATTGTACGGCCCGACATTTATCGTGCGGCCCGAAACGAGCTCGGCGAAGAGGCCGATAAGTGGATTGAGGAGCAGATTGCGCCATACAAGTGAGTGCAGGCCGCGACACCGCTCATCTGTGGCTTGTTAGAGGCCTGTGCGCCCCGCCGTGGCCCACCCGTTGGCCGAGGGCCATAACGAAATTCCTTAATTAAAGATTCTTACGATTTAGTTTTAAGTATGAATGCAGAATAAACTAATTTCTGGCTGACCTCGGCGGCTGATCAGGCCTGGTGCATGAATGCTCGGCATTGCGGTCGGGGCATCGCAACCAGCGTGCCGATCGCCAAACCTCGCTAACTCGCATGCCGAAACTATGTAGTAGGCACTTTTACGAGACAATCATCGGAGCCGCACGCCCTGCATAAAATGTAGGGCAGCGGCACGAAAACTGTGAAACAAGCTCTTCTTGCTCGTGCATGCGCGTGATGTCATTGAGCCACACACCACGGCGGTGGCGCGGCTTCTGGTCGCGCGTCTTACCCCAGACTTGTTACATCAGACCCTGATAACCATCGGGATCCACAAGCGACTAAGTTGGTTGGGGCATCCCCCGCACATCAGGGCAAGGGTGATGCGATGGGGGAAGTGCCCTGCCTGACCAGCCACAAAAAGGCAGCTGCAGCAGTCAGTCCGACGAGGCGCCGGGCCAACGTAGGATTTAGAAGCCCACAATGGATCTTGCCGACGATTGGAACTTGCTGGAGGACGAGCGGCGGTTCCGCGAGAGCCCGCTCCGGTTCATGGGCGAGTTGAAGCAGGTCATGCGCGGCGAGAGCTTCGCTGCCTACGACAAGTACATTGGCAGCCAGATCTACACGCCGAGCCCCTGGTTCGACAGGATCTCCGAGCTCACAATGAAGCAGCCCGTGGTCGTGGCCACGGTGGATCGCATGCTGAACGAGCAGGCCGCTCGCGAGGCCGAGTGGGACCTCACGCCGGCCGAGCGCGCGGCGCGCCGCGAGACGCACCGCGTGTGGATCCACGGCATGCTGAAGAAGATTGCCGCAAAGGCGCTGCCGCGGTTCGACCGTAAGTCGGCCGTGCGCTTCCAGTACTTCGTCGTGTCGCAGGGCTTGTCGCGCTGCTACAAGCAGGGCCTGCATATAAGTCGCCGCGACATTGCGCGGCTGAAGCAGCAGGCGACGGAGCTGCAGGCCAAGAAACAGAGCCTCGTGCTGTTCCCCTGCCATCGGAGCCACGTCGACTATGTCGCCCTCGTCTACACGTTTTTCCGCATCGGCCTGTCTTTGCCCGTCACGATTGCCGGTGACAACCTGGACATTCCCCTGCTTGGTTACTTTTTGCGCGAGGTCGGTGCCACGTTTATTCGCCGTGGCAACTGGAAGGAGGACCCGCTCTATACGGCGTTTTTCCAGGGGCTCATGAACACTTATCTACAGGAGGGCTGCAACTTGCAGTGCTTCATTGAAGGCACGCGCTCGCGCACGGGCAAGCTATTGCCGCCGAAGTTCGGCATTCTGAAGTTCATTCTCGAGGCTGTGACAAGTGGCGCCATCGACGACTGCTGGATCGTGCCGGTCAGCACGCAGTACGACAAGGTCGTCGAGGCCGACACGTACGCGACGGAGCTCATGGGCGCCGAGAAAAAGAAGGAGAGCCTGCGCTCATTTTTGGACTCACGCTCGCTAACGCGCCTGAACTTGGGCCGCATCGACATCCGCTTCGGCGAGGGCTGGTCGCTGAAGCAGTTCGTGTCCGAGCAGCTCGCCCAGAATGCACCCAAAATCCACATTCTGCGGTCTTTGGGCTATAAAGTGCTCGGCGAGATTAATCACACGTCCGTTGTCATGCCGTCGTCGCTCGTCGGCGCCGTGCTTTTGACGACTCGGCGCCGCGGCCTCAGTCACGAAGACCTGCGATTCCGCGTGCGCCGGCTCATTGACCGCGTCGTGGCCCAGGGCGGGCGCGTGGGCGCCATTCCGAAGCCGGAGTCGCAGCTTACGGACGGCGACATTGACGCCATGGTCTCAATGGCCATCGACGTGCTCGGCAGTGATCTCGTGTCTGTCGAGAGCAAGCGGGTGCTCGAGAAGGTCTATAGCCCGCGCGACGAGTTTAAGCTCAGCTACTACCGCAACCAAGTCATGCACCTGTTTGTGCCGGAGGCGATTATTTGCGTGTGCTTGTACGAGATGTACACGACAACGCTGTCCCTGAAGCAGTCCTACCCCGAGCTCGAGCGGCGCGTCAAGTTTTTGTCGGAGCTGCTGAGCGGCGAGTTTGTTTACAGCATGAAGGGTCTCGAGAAGAACATGCAGGAGACGCTAGCGAACCTGAACGAAATGGGCATTGTGCTCTCGTACTCGAGTGAGTGCGTCGAGATCAGCATGGAGGAGGTCCGCAACGAATGGGTTCTCACCCATAACTACACGTACCTACTGTGGCCGTTCATCGACGGGTACTGGTCCACGGCGCTGACACTCTGCTCGCTGCCGCCGTACACGTCCATGAACTATAAGCGGTTCCTTGTTCTGGCACAAGAGGTCGGCAATACGCTCTACGCGGAGGGCGCGCTCACGCACGTCGAGGCGTGTAACCAGGAGATCATTCGCTCTGCCGTTGCACACTTCGAGAGTATTGGCATTGTGCAGCGCGAGAACTTGGCGATCCGTGTGAATCCTGAGTTCGAGGACCTACCAAAGCTGTGCGACGAGATCTCCGAGTACCGCAACGAGGTCATGAAGCGGCCGCAAGGGAGCGACGTGCAGGAGCGCGTGCTTGACCTGTGCAAGCCGAGCGTCGAAGTCGCGAAGCTGTGAACTCCACACGCACCGCGGCAGCTGCCTGTATAGCTGACCGCCCGCATCTGTATTTATTCCCGCGTGGAGGTTTACCTCGTAGTGCTTTTTTCTCTTCATCTACTGTAACCGCGCTCCGCCCTCGTAAACGTGCTTATAACCGTACTTATTACTTATGAACGTACTTATTACTTACGAACGTCCTACTTATAACCGTAGTACTTAGACTTACTTCGCATTGAAAGACTATCTGGCGTACTCTACTATAGCATGGCAGGGTGCTGGCCGTGTTTATATGGCACATGGGTGGAGGCGGTTCCGGTGCGCGTAGGGCTGAGACCTAACCCTCTCTATTCAGCGTGAACGCCGGCTCGCGCACGCCCCAGCCGGTCCAACCTCGCATGTCCGAGACATGGCTGTCGTGGCTCAGCTCGCAGTCCGAGGCCCAGATATGTGCTAGCCCGAAGGTACTGGCCGAGGCGTTTACATTGAACGTGGCGGCGCCGCATGTGGCGGCGATCCAGGCCGACGTGGCCGGCCAGCCGTCGAAGCGCCTGACGCAGCTTGTCGAGCAGGCGGACGTGCTGAACGGCGAGTGGCCCGGCCTTATGCGCCTTGCCAAGTCGTACCTTGCGTGGTGCGCAGACGTGGATCCGCAGAATGCGGCGCACAGCTTCGATGTGTACGCGCGCTTCTACGTCGCGCTGCAGCAGGCGTTTCTGGACCGCCGCGGCGGGTGCCTAAACGACGTAATAGTGGGCACCGTGCGCGAGATGTTGCGGCTTTTCTGGGGTCGTGGCGACCAGTATTTGGAATGGATTGTGGGCGGGCTCCTGAAGTTGTTCAACAGCGTGCGCAGCGAGCGCGAGCCGCCGGCGCTGGGGCCCAGCAAGAAGCAGAATGCTGTGTTCTACGCGAACATGATGTGCCGCATCTACTTTGCGCTGAAGGAGTACGTGTCGTGCGGCAACGTCTTGAAAAACATGCACTCTGTGGGCTTGGACATGTCACAAGTGCCGCTCGCGCAGCGTGTCGAGTACCGGTTCTGGCTCGGCCGCTGGCTGCTCTACCGCAACGAAATCGAGGGCGCATTCATGCACTTGCGGTGGAGCTACGATAACTGTCTGCCGCAGTCTGCACAGGCCGCGCTTGTGCGCGAGTGGCTTGTCGTGCCGAGCATCCTTGTGGGCAGAATACCGTCGCCAGAGCTCGTGGCCGAATTGAGCCCCGAGGGCGCCAATGCTGTGCAGGTGCTTGTGCGCGCCATCAAAACGGGCGTGTTCCCGCCGGACTACACGCGCTTCCTGAACAAGGACCCGTTCGTGACGTCACGGCACCTGCGGCCCGTGCTGGCGACGCACCTTCCGCTGCTCGTGTACCGCACAGGCCTGAACCGGCTGGCCAAGATTGCGAACACAAACAAGCTCGAGCTGCTGCTCGCGCGCGCAGCGTTCCATCTCAACCGCGAGAGCGACCCCGATCTGCTCGTCACGGAAAGCATCTGCGAGTCGCTGGTCGGCAGCGGATACTTAATGGGCAAGATTTTTCCAAACCGGCAGATGCTCGTGCTGAAATCGCAGGGCTACATCCCGCCGCTCATCGAGGTCACTGGCGTAATGACGCGCGGTTTGCCGGAGCGGGACCAGTGGATGCAGCGATGAGTCTCTAACTGTACATAATTGGCAAGCGCCTCAATTAAAATACTATATTTAATGCCGGCCTAGCGCGCGCACGCGTCCCACTTAAACGAAACATAAAGTGACGGCGCTTGGTCTACTGACCCCGGAATTAAAAGTCACGTAGCGGACGGCTGGCGAAGGCGCCCACACCTCGTCCTCCACACTGCGAGCGCTGACGACGAGTTCGACGGTTGTGGGACACACAGAGGGACTTCGCCGGGCGCGACGATAGCAATGAGTCTGTTTTCACGGAACTTGCTCGAGGTTGAGATCAAGTTCGACGACGAGGAGTCGCGCACGTTTGTCGACACGAAGCCCAAGAACGGCAGCTCGAGCCACCAATTATGTCCACTGTTCGAGCCGCACGAGAGCGTTGTTGGCACCTGCACGCTGCGGCCGCGTGAGGGCCGTCGCGTCGAGCACTCCGGCGTTAAAGTGCAGTTTGTCGGCACGGTGGAGCACATCACGCGCGACAACAAGGTCCTCCACAACGACGACTTCATGTCATGGGCACACGAACTGGCAGCACCGGGCGAGGCGCGCTTCCCCGAGACGTTCCCGTTCGAGTTCAAGAACGTCGAGAAGCAGTACGAGAGCTATAACGGCCACCGTGTGCGCCTGCGCTACTTTGTGCGCGTAACCGTCTTCTCGCGCATGAGCGAGATCGTGCGCGAGCGCGACCTTTGGGTCTACCAGTACGGCAAGCCGCAGGACTCGCAGCACTTTGTGAACATGGATATTGGCATCGAGGGCTGCCTGCACCTCGACTTCCAGTACACACGCTCGCACTTCGGGCTCGCAGACACGCTCGTCGGCCGCATCTTTTTCCTTGTCGTGCGTCTTAAGCTGCGGCACATGGAGCTGTGCCTCATTCGCAAGGAGATTGTCGGCCAGGCGCCGAACGTGCAGGTCGAGAACGAGACGCTTGTGAGGTACGAAATCATGGACGGCTCTCCCGTAAAGGGCGAGCAGATCCCTATACGCATGCACTTCGGCGGGTTCGACCTCGTGCCCACAATGCGCGACGTGAACAAAAAGTTCAGCGTGCGCACGTACCTGTCGCTCGTGCTCGTGGATGAGTCTGGGCGCCGCTATTTCAAGCAGAGCGAGCTGCAGCTGCACCGCGATGCACCCGAGCTAGCATCGCCGGAGTGAGTCTCGCGAGAGCCAAACCAAATTATGTATTTTTCTTTTTTATGGGGGCCGCGGAAGCCGTCGCCGCGACCCGCAAGCAAAGAGGGCGACAATTCTGTGCCGACAATTACGTGGGCCGCAAAGTTCCTAGCCTCAATCAATGACCTTGCAGACGAAAACCGCTAACTATGCATTTAGCTACTAATGTAACAACGTATAAGGTACCGCGTCGGAAAAAAAAAACGCGCGGACTTTCGTTACTAGTTCGGCGGTTCAGTGGTGGTTGGATAGATGATGATCGTGATGATGCGCGTCGCCATGACCTCCACAGTTACTCGCCGTAACACGCGGCTATCCGTATCGTGGGCGGCCTCCTCGAGTACGGAAGGGAAATTTCACGGCTGCCAAAAAACCCCGCTTGAGACTTGTTCGAAATGCTTAGGTGCCGTGCGGTAGCGTTACGGCTGCGAGCACCGCACGTCCGGTACGCCGCGACGGCCACGGCTACAACGTCTGTGCGCCAGCTCCTGTCCGAAGGCCGGCCGTACGAGGCTGCGCAGCACATTCTGCAGCTGAAGCCGGCGGGCGACAGCGCCGGGACGGGCTCAGCGACGTTTCTGCAGGCGCAGCTGCTCCAGCACCTTAGCAAGAAGCCCGAGCTCAAGGACCTCGAGCTTGCGTTCGAGGTGTTCGACAAGGTGCTGAACCTGTCGAACGGCGTCGACAAGTTCTCGTGCGCGCGCCTGAGCCTCATGTGCATCAACGCCGGCTTCCCAAATAAGGCGCTCGAGCCGTGGGCACGGCTTCTCGAGGTGCTTGGCAGCAAAGTGCCGCGCTCGTACCTGGACAAAATCCTGGACAGGCCAGACTTCGAGCCGGCCGCGCTTGCCGCGCTTGCGGCCTACTTCGTCGTGGCCGGCCCCGCCGCGGACCCCGAAACCGCCTACAAGCTCGTGCCGCGCAAGCAGCTGCCGGCCACGCTGCTGCCGGTCAAGAACCTCGGCGGCATCACGTCCGCGCAGGACCGCGACACTGTGCTGAAGGGACTTGCCCAGCTGCAGAAGCACATTTCAAGGAACTTCACTAGTCCCGAGTACCTGGAGCGCGTGGCGAAGGCGTCGTTTGCTGAGATCGGCAACTTGTGGACGCAAGCGCGCCTGGCCAGCGAGCCGCAGGACATTTCGGAGGGCACGTACACTGCGTTCATCCGCCGGTTTTCGGAGACGCGCCAGACAGACAAGGCGTTTGCGACCTGGCAGGTCATGGTCGACGCAGGCATCCCCATCACGACGCTCGGCTGGGCCGCCCTGCTAAAGACGGCTCTGCACACGCCCGAGAACTCGCACGCCATTTTTTTCAACCTGTGGGACCGCATGCTGGCCAGCGGCTACGAGCCCGATGCGCAGTGCTGGCAGCAGCGCCTGCTGGCCCTCACGAACCGGGGCGGCGACGTCGAGCGCGCGTTTAAGGAGTTCGCCGAGCTGCAGAAGACGCCAAAGCGTCTCGATATGAAGTGCGTGAACGTGATTCTTGGCGCGTACGGCCGCAAAAAGGACTTTGCCAAGAGCGACGCGCTCGTGCAGTGGGCGAAGGAGCACGGCATGAAGCCCACGTCGCACACCTACAACGTGCTCATCCAGTCGTCCATCAGCAAGCCGGAGCTCTCGTCGCGGTACCTGGGCGAGATGGCCGAAGCAGGCGTAACGCCGGACATTGTTACTTATACGTTTGTGGCCCAGCAGATGCTGCGCCGCGGACAGCCCATTGGCGACCTGCTGATGGAGATGAACGCGCGTGGCATCGAGCCAAACGAGCAGTTCAACACGGTCGTTGCCTACGGCATTGGCCACAACACGAAGAATCTGGATGTGGCGCGCCAAACGCTGGCGACGATGCTCGACAAGAAGCTGCCGGCTAGCCTTGAAACGCTGGGCGCCTTCATCCAGCTCGAGCTCAGCTACGGCGACGTGGATAGGGCCGTGAAATACGTGTCGCTTATTGACCGGTTCGGGCTCGCGCCAAACATTCCCACATACAACCAGCTTATTCGCGGAGCGCTGGCTCGGAACCGCCTCGACGTGGCGGCGGCCGCGTTCAGAAAGCTGGCCAGCGGCACGCACCGTCGGCTCACGCCAAATACATACACCTACGAGTTTCTGCTCAAGCCGTGGTCCGTCTCGGATCTGCAGCTGCGGGCGGACGTGCGCAGCCTCGTAGAGTCGGCGCTGCAGTCCCTCGCGCAGCGCCCGGATGCCATGGACTACCATCTCGCGCAGCGCGTGCAACGGATCGCCAAGGAGGCCGGCGATCTCGTCCCGCCGCCAATCACGAAGCTTGCTGAGGAGCGATCGGTAGAGCTCTTTGACAAGCGCAAGACCGCGCAGCGCTAACCTGAGCTTCGCTCACTTGTACATACATGCGACAACCCATTTACCATTCTGTTTAAAACTAGTCTCCGGCCACAACAGTTTTGAACTAATGTGCGAATCTGGAGGAGATTCTGACGGCCTTCGATTGCTGCAGAGGCGAGCGTAAATATAGCAGCACATCCTGGAGATTCTCCGGCAATCATCCCCGCACGCGTGTGCCTGCGGGTCGCTAACCGCTCATGCCGGCGGTACCGTGGAGCGCATGCAAGATGTGTGCCCCGCGAAAGGCGGGTGGTGGTGCCGCGGACGATGATGCGCATCGAGCTCAGACGTTACAAGCAGGATTAGCTCGCACCGCACAGGCACGTGGCGCTATTTAAATTGAATATGAATACAGGGTCTAGCATGGTTTTGCGATTCATATGGCAGTTACGCGCCACGCATTCACCGGCAGACTAGATGCAGCTATGTAATTCGAGAAAGCAGACATTGTTCCGCAACTCGCACTTCATGAACGGTAAAAGATAGTCTAACGACGCCTCTATGCGGAGGAAGCATACGTTGTCCTCATTAGCGGTCGTAGCGGAGGCGGCGCGGAGGCGGCGCGCCCCACAGCCCCACCGCCGACGCACGCGGCCTTGCGCCGTAGACGATGTCTTAGCAGATCTCGCAGATCATATGCCGTAACCAGGGCTGCGATTGCCGAGCCCACCGTGCCAGCAGGAGCCACGTATGTCTCCGCGCGATCAAACTCCGGGCAATCATTAGCTGCAGCCACAGGGCCGGAGCTAACCGAGGTACGTAGGTGTAGGGTTCCTGTGGACCCCTACCACCAGGCTTTGCATTAGCACACACACGAATCAGTCGCCCGGCGTCAGCGTCAGGCACGCGATGTGGCGAAGCAATATGGCACCGTTGCTGGAAGGGAAGGGGCAAACGATGGGGCTGAACCGGTGCTGAGCCGCCGCGAATAGCCCCGCACGAGCCGCGCGGCAGCCCAGCCGGGCGCCGCACGCGAGCTAAAAGTGGGTACAAACAAAATATTTCTCCGGGATTTGCATGCAAACATTATGTAGGTCTTCGGACATGACCAATATTGTGCCGCCTGTCTTGGCCGTATGCACGAATGGGAACCGATGTTTCCTATCTCTCGATGACAAAGCTGACGAAAGTTTCACATACAAGGGTTCGGGCTGCCCTTCGTGACCTTTCCCCCTATGATGCAGCTTAGCATAGGCGATGCGTCAAGGATCCGTACACGCACACGCTGATGAATAGCCTAACTGCAAACGAGGCTGTGCTAGATCCACGATATTTGATGGAAGAGCTTCACAGATTGCTTCGGTCCGAATGACATGCCCCGGGCGCACCGCAGTGCCAAGGACGCCATGATTGCGCGGAATTTTCGTGGGTTGTGCGGCCCCTGTCATGCAGCCCTCTGAGTCCCGCGCCGAGTCTTGTGGGGATGGGATACTCATGCATATGCATTGGTGAGCTCATACACAAACGCTAGGCTAGCGGACGCAACCCTGGAACGCCAAGGGCAGGGGTAGTGGTTTTTGTTTTTTTGTTCTTTTTTTACAGAGGGTGATCAGAGATATAAGCGGCACGTGGAGACGGCTGGAGCGCGCGGGAGGCGTGGGCAGGGGGTTGTTCGTTCCCGCTCGTTTCCACGGCTTGCCGAGCGCCGCTCATAGGGCATCCGGGTTTGATCGCGATGCGTCGTATTCGTTTCTTGTTATTATGAATTTTTCTTGCCTGCGGCGCGCATCGCGCCAGCGCCAAGGCCGACGATATGGGGCCGCACGGGCTACTCAGCACGCCCAGGCTGGCTTGACCCTGACCTTCTCGCCTGCTGCGTGTGCAGATGCGTCCGAAAACCTTATCTCAATGCGCGCGACCTACATGAGTATTGTAGAGTGAGCGCTGCCGATCCCTGCGTTGGCGCAGATGGAGCGGTCCCAAGCGACGGGCGGATGACGTCGCCATTCCCCAGCTGCAGGCCAGATGAGCGGGGTCAGGGTATTGCTCACTAGGGCAGGCATCCGCGCTTAGCACGGCGAGCTTAGCCAGCCGCGCGATAACGTGATTCTTGGAAGCGATATGCGCGCCCTAGCCAGTTCGTGGAGAGATGAGCAGGGGAACTTCGGAGGGCCCCTCTCGCGTAGGGGATATACGGCGCCCCCCAGCCCGTAAACAGTGGCAGTGCACAGACGCCGATCGTTCGGGCTACACTCGGCCGATGTGCTCGCCGTCGTAACTGAGCGAGGTGCCGCACTGGTGAGCCGGGCGGAGCGGCTAGGATTGCCCATTAAACCGAGCCGGCCCGCCACAGGCGGTCGGCAGCTCTCAGGGTGGTTCGAAGCGACAGTTCGCTGAGGTTTAGGGCTTCTGCCACGCGCTGCGGTATATGCACGATTGCCAGCAGATCCCTATACACATTTTCCGATGTTTCATGCGTTGAGCAAGGGGTAACCCTAACCTAGTCAGCCTCATGCAATGCTTAAGTGTAAGTTGCGTCAATAGCAGTAACACCTACAAAGATAGCCATTTAGTTCGCTTGATCAACGCCGCATATATAGCAGACTCGGCTTGACCAGCACCTACTGTCGCGAGGTGTTGCTGGCGATACATGATATCTACGCTTGCAATGCCCGTGGCGCCCGAGTCGCCGTCGTCGCAACATAGCGCTCCGGCACCGGCGGACCAGTACGCGCACCATCAGCCTTTACCGAGCCACCAGCGCACGGGCTCGGGCAACGTTCTGCTCTCCGAGCTCGCCGCGGCCGCGTCGGCCGCCAGCCGCGGCGTCGTGCTGCCGCCGCTGCGCTCGCTCGTCGACAGCAACTCTTCGCCGGACAATCATGCGCCGCCGCCGCCTGCTGCCGCGGCTACGGCGCCGGCCGCCGACGCGGCTCATCCGCAGCCTTCCTTCTCGGCAGCGCAGCCACCGCCGGGCGCTGCCGAGTCGCCCAGCGCTGCGAGCCGGCCCGAAAGCAAGCCGTACCCGAAGCCGCCCGTCATCGCGCTCTCACAGGCCCCGCCCAGCTCGCAGTCGTCTTCGGTGAGCAACGCAATGGCCCTGCAGACAGCTTTGAACGCGGACACACGCGTAGCGCCTGCGGCTACGCCTGCGTCGCAAGCTCAGGCGGCGCCTGGCGCCGCGCCCGCGCGCATGCCTGCGCCGTTATCGGAGCACCTACAGGCGCCGGCGCCATCGGCTGCACAGGCGCCTGGTTTGACTGCACCGGGCTTGCGTGTCCCGTCACCGTCGCGCTCGTCCGTGTCCTCGATCGGCTCGCACGAATCTGCGGTCTCGCCAGTCACGCCTACGGCGGCCGCGCCGGCCACGCCGGCCATGCCATCGGCCCACCAACCTGCTTCCAGCGAGAGTGTCTCTAATCAGTACGTGGTGGGCCAACCGGCTCCACAGCAACCGGGCCAGCGGCAAGTCCAGCCCACACTGGCGGCGCAGCCCGCGGGCCAGGTGCCGCTCGCTCCGCGCCCGATGCCGGTTCACCAGCATGTGCCTCCGCAGCTGGCGCCAGCCACGACTGCCGTGAGCCAACTGCCTCCGGGGGCGGCTATGAGCCATCATCGGGTGCTGGCGCCCGCGCCCGCGCCATCGCCGCTCATGCCCAGCCCGCAAACTGGCATGGCCCAGCTCAGCGGTGCGAGCGCACACATGGCCAACCCTCATGCGTCGATGGCGCCGGGCCAGCAACCGCACGCTCCCCAACATCAACCGCCCCAGCATCAGCAGGCGCCGCCGCATCAGCACGCGCACCAGCAGCATCCCCAACATCTGCATCATGGGATGGTGCCTGGTGCGCCGATCGCGCCGCGAGGGGCCCCACCTGCGGGCATCCCCGGTTCGCAGGCCGCTGGCTTGCATCCCCAGGGCGCACCGCAGATTGTCTACGTGAACCCGTACGGCTACCCTGTGGACTCCATGCCATACATGTATCCTACCTCGGCGCTGCCTCATCCCCACTACGGCTATGCTCCGCCACACGCGTATCCGGGTGGGGCCCCCGTGCCCATGATGCACATGCCGCCGCAGCAGCAAGTCTCGCATCCGTCGCTGGGGCCGATGCCACCGAACGCGGCGGCGAGCAGCCCCGGTATGTCGGGCCCAACCGCCGTGGGCGGCGCGCCGCCCATGGACATGAAGCCCGGCATGCCCATGCCTCCGCACATGATGCAGCCCTGGGCGCACACTTTTTCGCAAGAAATTAAGCGGCGCACGAGAACGGGATGCTTGACGTGCCGCCGGCGCCGCGTGAAGTGCGACGAGCAGCACCCGCAGTGTCGCAACTGCCTCAAAAGCGAGCGCGTGTGTCTAGGCTACGACGTCATCTTCAGTTTTGACCGTGCAAAGCGCGTGGATCACCTCATGCACCGACGGCGGCTCTACCGCGCGTCGCGCGACTCGCGCGCGCGTGTCGCGCGCGACGTATCGCTGAACCCCGTCAAGGAAGAGACTCCCGCGGGAGGGCCTAGTGCCGGCAGTGCGCCCGGCGCGGCCGACGAGCGTGCCGCGGCGGCGGCGGCCGGCGACGAGGAGTGCGAGGAGCGCACGGTGCTGCGCTCGTGGTCCAAGGTTGTGGAGCTGTTTCGCAACCGCCTTGCTGGCCCGCTGGACGAGCTGCTGGGCAGTGACATGTTTGTGAACATTGCCCGTCGCACGGGCGATTACCTGAATGCTGCTGATCAGCGGTTTGTGAATGTTGCCGGCGAGCTCGAGGCCATGAGGCAACTTTTGGCTGTCGTGTATCCTTCGCTCGGATTCGAAGGCTTGAACATTTTGGAGTCTCAGATCGCCCTCGAGAAGCTGCGCACGACCGAGGACTACTGCCTGCTTAGGGGCGTGGCGGAGTGCCTGACCTCGGAGGAGTCCGGCGCCAGCATGCAGGAAATGATCTCCCCCACTGCTGCCGTGCGCCGCACGATCCATCAGCAGCATCTGCAGCGCATCTACCTGCGGCTCGCCTTTTTGCACCGCGTTCTGCACCCGGATAGAAACCAGAACCACGCCGCGGCCCACATCGAGTCTGCAGAGACGTTGAACCGAGCGGCCGAAGCGGTGCTGGCGGTGCGCCCGGGCGACCAACGCTCGGACCTCACGGACCTCCTGTGGACGTTTGTAGAGGACGCGATCATTGGCGCGTCGGGCGCTGCGCCAAGCCACCCGGATGGGACGCTAAAACTAGAGAGCGTCTCTGCCGTTGTGAAGCTTGCCGAGCGCAACGACGCGCGCGGCGTGCTGGCACTGCTAGCTCTTTATGCACGGCGGCCGTCCGAGGGTGAACTGCACGAAGTGCTGAACTCACTGAGCCTGCAGGGCCTGCCAATGGCACTGCTAGAGATTGGCATGGCCTCGCGAGCATAATTTCGGGCGCGCCAGTCCTCATTTTGCGCCGTCCAACCCGCTCTTCCCTGCCGCTCTCGAGCAGAGGTCACAATGTCCCTTTCAAAGTATTAATATTTATGTACTACTGCATTGCATCACTTATGAGTCCAGTAAAAACAGCCAGCCTCGAATTAAACAGTATAAACAGGTTATCGTGGCTACAGCACAGTTCTCGAGGTTGCCAAGGCATGCAGTCAAGTGCGTGGAATTCGGCGTGTGCACAACAAACCGGCGCCGCTGGCTGCATATGCGTCCGCGGCCGCATATGTTCATGTGCGCTCGTGCGCGGAAGAAAGTGCAGTGTACTTTTTTGTTTTTTTGTTTTTTTGTTTTATTTTTTACTGCCGAATTTTTAACTGCCGAGTTCTATTTGACTACGAGTACAGCGCATATGAAGGTGGAAGGCACCACCAAAGCATCCCCGCAAGTCTATTATTACGATTCAGCTGCTCCGCTTATATTTACTTCGGGACGGACTCCTGCTGCACTCCCAAGATCATGCACGCCGTAAAGGTTATCAGGTGCGTCATGCCGCGCAACGCGTTCGGGAGAACGCGTTTAGGGATCTGCTGCGCAGCCCTTCCGGCATCCGTCTGATTATGATCTGGCCAAGGCGGCCCGTTTCGGCATGCTGCTGCTAAACGCAGGATGAGCCATGGCGGAACCCTAAGCGACATATCTAAAATTAGACACATTTTACGCGTCCGTGCCGCAGCGCCGGCGCGGCACGCCCGCGTGCCCTCCGAAAAGCGCGGGCGTAGCTGCCGCAGTGCGTTCGCCTGGTTCGGCATGCCTCTGCACGCCCTGCCGCAGCCGTTGCGTCATTCCTCGGCCAATAGCGAGCCGATGGTCTTAGCTCTTGATCTGTAGCCGCGTCGGGCTCACCGGGCTCATGGAGAACCCAAACCCTGACTCATCATCTTTCCCCGGTCCCCCCTTTCATTGCCCGCCAAAAAACACTCGCGGCTCATGTAGGCTCCGTACGCGTAACTTGTTCGCCGCAACCCTGGCTGAGTAAGGGGCACACTGAGGAACTGGCGGAAGGCTGCGCCCCAAGGCCTTAAGACATTTTTTCTTAAAGTGGATTCCTCTGGGCTGAACCTGGCGCGCGCACGATGAAGAATCTCACAGGCCGCGGTGGAGAGTACCAGTCCATATCTCCCTTTGGCGAGCGGAGTGACACGATGGGGTCAAATGCGCAGAACCCGTTCGCGGACATTAGCAACGACTCGGCCTCGTCGCGCTCAGAGGGCTCCGACTCGAGCAACGCGCGCTCGGGTTCGTCCTCGGCGCTGCCCACACGCAAACAGTCGCTCGTAGCGCAGGGTGGGGCTGTGCCGCCGTCTATAGTGTCGGGATCGGATCTCGATCGCTACCCGATCCGGCGCAGTCTCATGCCGCCGGGCGCGGACGCGTCGAATGCGAGCTTCTCGCGGTACAGCCACTCACAGGGGAGCTACGACGAGCGGTCGCAGCGCACGGGGAGCCTTACGTCGAGCGTCCAGGACGACAACGACCCGTTTTTGACAAACGTGGACTCGTCGCCATTCGGTGGCTACCCCGCGTCGGACTTCCCGCTGCACATGGACGAGAAGGAGGCCGACGACTACCTGCATAATCCGGATCCGATTGCGGACGCGGCCGATGAGCGCCGCTGCCACCGCCTCGATAAGCGCGGCTGGGGCTGCCTCATTGCATTTGTGGCCCTCATTGGCGGGTTCATCGCCGTATTCATCATTCTGCCTATCCTCGACTTCACGGGCCCGAGCACGAAGGTGCCAGCGCCGAACGATGGCGTGCGCCTGTCGCCGTACAACTACAACATCTTGAAGGCGCTGCGCACGGCGAATGGCCTTGTTGACGACGACACACCGGACGACGTGAAGACGCACACGAGCGTCAACGGCGAGGAGTGGACGCTTGTTTTCAGTGACGAGTTCAACCAGGATGGCCGCACTTTCTACCCGGGCGACGACCCCATCTGGGAGGCCGTAGACATACACTACGCGGCGACGCAGGACTTGGAATGGTACTCGCCCGACGCGGCGCACACGCAGGACGGCGTGCTGCAGATCCGTCTCGACGCATTCGAGAACCATGATCTGTTTTACCGCTCGGCAATGATGCAGTCCTGGAACAAGTTCTGCTTCTCGCAGGGCTACGTCGAGGTTGGTGCGCGTCTCCCGGGCAACGGCAGCGTTCCTGGTCTGTGGCCCGGTTTGTGGACGCTGGGTAACCTGGCGCGCGCAGGCTACCTCGCCACGTCCGAGGGCGTGTGGCCCTATGGGTATGATCAGTGCGACGCCGGCATCACACCGAACCAGAGTGCCCCGGATGGCGTCTCGTACCTTCCTGGTCAGCGCCTGAACAAATGTACGTGCTCCGGTTCTGAGAATGAGCACCCAAACCCGGGCGTGGGCCGCGGCGCCCCCGAGATTGATATCATCGAGGGCACCGTTGCCACGCCGTCGGGACGAGAGGCCACTGGTGTGGCGTCGCAGTCTTTACAGGTAGCTCCTATGGACATCTACTACATGGTTGACTACGACTTCATCGAGATTGCGAACCACACGGTTACGCAGATGAATACATGGACGGGCGGTCCCTTGCAGCAGGCTGTATCTGGAACGACGTATCTGAGCCCTGAATGGTACGGGCAGGGCGAGACGCGTGCGTTCCAGCGCTTCGGAGTCGAGTACATGAACTCGCGCGAGACGGGATACATCTCGTGGTATGTGGGCGAGCACCCGGCCTACACAATGTATGCGGGTGCGCTCTCGCCGAATGGCAACGTGGGCTGGCGCGATATTTCGAAGGAGCCCATGTCCATTGTCATGAACCTGGGTATCTCAACGTCCTGGACATACATCGACTGGGTAGACCTCAAGTTCCCGGCTATCTTCGAGATCGACTACGTGCGTGTGTACCAGCCGAAGAACAACATCTCGACCACGTGCGACCCGGACAACTTCCCGACGGTCGACTACATCAGCAACCACCCCGCGCCTACCAGAACCCGAACGCGACGTCGTGGACCGACGCCGGGTACACTTGGCCGAAGAACCAGCTCATGAACAAGTGCAGCACATAAATCTGCTCAAGCCCTCTCTGCTTCTCGAGTTTTGTTTCTCGGGAATCGCGCTTTAAGAACACGGTTCTTCTTCTTCTTTGAGCGCGGGATTTCGCTCTTAAATGGTTCGCTGTTTATAAAACGGCGAGTGTATTTAACTAGCCCAGCTCTGGGTGAGCTTAATGTATTTAACTATATTTGATAACGACTTTGCGAACTTGGAAGCCGCTCGCAATGCAGGAGTCCCTGGCGACGCGAGTAGGCAAGAAGAAACCGGCGACGCAGAAGGTCGTGGAGTAATAATAATAAGCCGTGTGCCGCAGCGATTACAGATAGCTCGGTTCTGGCGGCCGAAGCGGAGATTCGATTTCCAAGGTAGCCGCGACCGTTTAAAGTGTAACGTGATTCGTAGTGTGCGGGAGGGGGCGACGGCGGGGGTTGCGGTGGCGAGCTGGTTTGTGGCGACCCGAACTTCGCGTGGCGCGCGGGCCGACGCCGGCGCTCGCCACGTGCAAGCGCACACGTGACGCGCTTCTAGATTTATTCATCGGCAATCCAAATGGTCGGACCACAAGCTATTTGCAAAGCTTTCTACAGGTCCATCATGTTGCGCCAATTGACCCACACACCATTGCGCTCGCCGCTACGGCTGCTGAGCCGGTCCCTCTATATCCAGACTGCCAGCACGCCGAACGAGGACGCGCTGAAGTTCCTGCCCTCGCAGGACGTGCTTGGCCAGGGCGCACGCACGATCGAGTTCCTGAGCGGCCGCGAGGCCTACTCGAGCCCGCTAGCCCGCAAACTGTTCGGCGTAGACGGCGTGCGTGGTGTAATGTTCGGCCCGGACTTCATCACGGTCGAGAAGGGCAGCGACGGCCAGTGGCCGCACCTGAAGCCCGAGATCTTCAGCCTTCTTACCGAGCATTTGAGCAGTGGCGAGCCCGTCATCGACGAGAGCGTAGCGCCAAGCACAGACACACAGTTCAGCGAGGACGACACAGAGGCAGTGAGCATGATTAAGGAGCTCATTGACACGCGCATCCGGCCGGCCATCCAGGAGGACGGCGGCGATTTGCAGTACCGTGGGTTCACACCCGAGGGAATCGTGCAGCTGAAGCTGCAGGGCGCTTGTCGGTCGTGCGACTCGAGCTCGGTGACGCTCAAAAATGGCATCGAGTCCATGCTGATGCATTACGTAGAGGAGGTGAACGGCGTTGAGCAGGTGCTTGACGAGGAGGAGAAGGTCGGCATTGAGCAGTTCCAGAAGCTCGAGGAGCGCCTGAAGGCCAAGCAGGATGACGACGTGGCGCCCAGCCTGTAAGAAGTACCGAAATACTGCAGTTTGGGTAGGAGAAACGAGCATTGCTTGCGGTTTTTAGAACGGCCTATGGCCTTCCTATGGCCTTCCTATGGCCTTACTATGGCCTGGCTATGGTCTGGCGAGAGCCTGCGATGGGAGGAGCTGATGATGACCTCTGCAACCTCTGCTTGATTTTGTAGCCTGGTTTTCTAGGTAGAAGTGGGTTGCTCGGTAAGAAAGGGTTGTTGTTGCTCTACTTCGGGCTGCTCTACGTGGCTCATAGGGGCGTCTCTGTTTTAGTCTCGTTTTACTTTTGCTTCTTCTACTGGGAAGGAAGGTGCACCGCGCCGGCACGGCACACTAGTTTTGTGCGGACGAGCCGTTGCCTGCTTTCTCGCTAGTCCATTCGCGGTAGGCGTCGCACGCCTGCTGAATGCGTTCGTCCAGAACGTCTTCATTCTCCAACCATTGTATCAGGGCGCTAGGCTGCTGCTCGAGCAGGATCCCGGTTATTTGGCTAGCAAGCTCACTGTCGCCTCGCACCGCCGCGTGCTGCAGCACGCGGGGGTGCAGGGATTCACCGAATTGCTCCTTTGTGGGAACCGCGGCGTATGGCGAGACCATATATGGGTACTCCATGGGGACCAGGTAGTACTCGGAGCCGTTCGGCCCCTGCTGCACGGCCGTCATCGGCACGCCCATGGGCATGCCCATGGGCGTGCCCATTGGTGACCCGTTTGGCGCGCCATTCAAGGCCGGGGCTGACGCGAGACCGGACCCAGCCGAGGCCATGGGCACGAACTGCGAGTAGGCGCCAGGGACGTTTGTGCCGAACTGCGGCGCCACTTTGCCGCCGAGCTGAGGCGTTTGTCCAGGTAGCATGACTGGCGACATGCCAAGCGGCGTGCCCATCAGAGACTTGCCCTGCAGCGGCGCGGCTCCGGCCGGCAGCATTTCGGGGCCCCATGGCCGGCGCGCTCTGTCGCGGTCGCGGCGGCCCTGGGCGCGGGCCACAAACAGCTCCTGGCCCCAACGCTCTTGGCCGTTCAGCGCCTCGGCCGCCGCGTCGGCCTCGGCTGCAGACTCGAAGCTGACGAACCCGAAACCACGCGACGTGCCGTCTTCGTTGCGCATGACGCGCGTCGACACAATGCGCCCGAACTGGCCGAACTCAGCGGCTAGCGTCTCATCGGTGATGTCGTCGCCCAGTGGCCGCACGTACAGATTCGTGACGTCCTTGCTGCGGCGGAACGTATACGGATGCGCGGCGAGCGTGACGGTGACGGGCGCGCCGTTCACCTCCGTGATCGTGTCGACGGCGCGCTGCGCGTGCTCGGGGTCGCGATAAATCACAAAGGCGAAGCCGCGCGACTCACCGGCGCCGCGCGTCGTCGGCACGGACAGGTACTCGAGCGCGCCGAGCTTGCCGAACGTGGCGCGTAGGTCTGCCTCATTGGCGCCCTTCGCGTCGTCGAATCGCACAAACAGCTTTGTGCCGCGCTGGCCGCGGGGAACGTTCGGGGAGACAAATATGCGGCGCTGGCCTAGGCGGACGCCGTCAAGCGCCTCAATGGCGGCCGGCGCATCGCCGCTGTTCTCGTACGTGACGAATCCAAAGCCGCGCGGCATTCCCATCTCGTCGATGGCGATGCGGCACTCGACGATGGGCCCATAGGGCCGGAAGACGCTGTAGAGCAGCGTGACGCTGACATTCAGATCGAGATTCTTGATGTAGAGCGCGCCGGCCGGGTCCGGGCGCGGCGGTTTCTCGGCGCCCGGCTCCGTGTAGGGCACGACACGGCAGTAGGAACTGTTCACAAACAGGGGCTGCGTTGCCGCCAGAGCGTCTGCGGCGTCCTTGTGGTTCGTGAAGTTCACGTACGCGTGCGCGAAACCGAGCGGGCGCGACGTGTCGCGGATGAGCCTGATCGAGCGGATCGACGCTTGCCAGGGAGCAAACGCCTGGTACAGATGGTCCTGGTACGCAAGGTGGTCGAGGTTGCTGATATACAGCACCTTGAACGGAGCAGGCATGGTTGTTTTCCGGCTCAATTGGTCGTCCTCGCGCCCTTCAATCCCAACGCCTGGATGCGACATGCCACGGGCCGTCTCGAGGAGACTCGATTAGTCGGAGCTGACTAAAACGCCACGTGAAGCGCCTGGCCCTGGGCAATAATTACCCTGTGCACAAGCGCTGCGCGCGCTGTGTTGGCTGGGCGGGATCGCCTGAGGGACGGATGGAGCTAGGGCGGGCCGCGACGCTGCGCGCGCGGCACTAGCACGCTTAGATGAGCTACGAAAATACCTATAGATACACTAACTTTATTATTATGCGGACTGCACGCGACGATTGCACCGCCCCGCCGCGCGCAGCGCCAGGGCGCATGGCGGCGGCTAACTTGCTGCCGCCATCTCAGCGTCCACAGATCGCGGGGGGCCGCCGTGACCTAAATTCGTACGTCCGGTGGGTTAGGGCCATGCTTCGTGGACAGACCCGGCGACGCCAGGCGCGAGTCAATGGTCCCTGCGGCGGCTGCGAGTGCAGGCGTGCATCTCTACTGTTCCTGCTGCACTCACGTGGACTTGCTGGACGCCGTGCCTATTGGGCGAGCCGGGCAGCTTCCGGAGGTTTATGCGAGTGGCACGGGTTGGCCTGCATATGCACTCCGTGCTTGATGATGCCGATCGCATCTCGCTACGTTGATATTCGGGTCCGCGCGCCTAGCTGACTACGGCAGGCGCACGGTTTCTAAAATTAATTTTAATTTACATCAAGGCCCTCGCGTTTTCGCAAGAGAGCGCTTGACTATACACGTCTCTGTGGGGCCGTGCGCCCCACTCGTTGGCCGCGGCGGCAATATCCGCTGTTTTCATAATTTTTGTCTAACGTGTCAGCTGATACAAAGCGCCGACTCGCACAACGGAACCGCCCTGCCTATGCGAGCGTCACTAGCCGTGCGGGCTGCGAGGCAGTATATTGCGCTGGACGAGCGCGGGCTGCAGAGCCTCGCGAAACAGCAGTGGGTGCTGAGAGACGGGCACCTGCAGAAAACGTTTGCGCGGCCGTCGCACACGGCGGCGGCCGAGCTGGCCCTCGACGCCGCGAAGGCCGCCGATGCCCTTAACCACCACGCGGAGATGCGAATCCGGTACAAGAAGCTGACGTTTCTACTGAGATCGAACGACGCTGGGTCCGTGAGCAACTACGATGCAAAGCTCGCGAACACAATTGACGAGCTCGCAGCCGAGCCCTAAATATGTAAGGCCGCCACTGTGGTTTAACTACTAGTTTACGAACGACTACATCGAGGCAGTCTACCATTCTCGGCCATGAGAGCTTGCGTGCGGCACACAAACACGCGCTCAATTGTAATTCGGGGCTTGGCTGGGCATGTCGTGCTCTGATTCCATTTCGGTTGGCCCTGCGTACTCTAGCAGTGGAGCTAGAGCCTTTTGCGAGTGCCCAGCGCTCCGCATGCACACACATAAGACATTTGTTTCGGCAATTGCGTTGAATGTCTCAGCATTGCAGTATGCGGCGCAACGCTATGATGCCTGGCACCACACAAGACGTGGGCACCAACTAACCATGCGAATGCCAACCACGAAGTCTATTTTTAGGGGAATAATAGCTCGTAGGTTCATAGCGGTGCACTCTTTGGCTGCGCGCTTCACACGTCGCGCCAAGGCTTAGCCGCATCGTGTCCCTCCTGCTCAAGGCATGGCAGCTCACCACGACCTCGCAGCCCACACCACGACACGGCGTCGACTGCATACATCCACACATAATGGGCGCGCCGGATCTGTTTCTGGACCCGAGTATCAAGATTTGGGTGCTCGTACCCATTCTTGTGGTTATGATCATGGTGGGGCTTGCGCGGCACTACGCGACGCTCCTGCTACAGCCGCAGCCACCCGTGCCGTCTGCGAAGGAGATGCGACAGCAGGCGTACTTGCGGTACGCAGCGAGCCTGCGCCAGAACTGCTTTAACCTGTCGGCCGAGGAGTTCGCGCGTCGCACGGCGAGCCTCGTGCCGGCGCTGCGACAGGGCGTCTACCTGGCCGACCCCGATGCGAAGCCCGTGTCCGCCATGCCCAGCCTAACGGACCCAAAAAGCGCCGAGATGCTCATTGGCGGTCTGCGGAACCAGGTGCTCACGTTTGTGCCTCAGACGCTCATGATGCAGTGGGTCAGCGCCTTCTTTGGCGGCTACGTGGTTATGAAGCTGCCGTTCCCGCTCACGACACGGTTCAAGCAAATGGTACAGGCGAACATCCCCACGGAGGAGCTAGACGTGCGCTGGGTGTCGTCCATTTCCTGGTTTATCCTGCTCGTGCTCGGACTGGGCGGCGTGTACACGCTCATTCTGGGCCGCGATAACGAGGCCACGCAGTCCACAGCTAGCCAGATGCAGATGCAGATGCCGACGCCGCCGAACGTGGACCAGCGCAAGCTTTTCGAGGATGAGGCCGACGCGCTCGACCTTGTGCGGCACAAGTCTGTATTTACGGGCATTGCCGACCGCGTCGTGGCCCAGTAGCTTAAATGGCCCGCGAAGTCTTCATAAAATGAAATATAATACTCATAGAGGCGCTAGGTTGACTCGGTGCATGGTGGGTAGCTGTTTGGCTACTCGCGCGCATGCTGCCGATACGGTCCCTAAATGAGCGGACTGACCACGCTCAAAACTATTGTAACGGACTATGTATGTGTTTGAGACTTGAAAGAAAGGACCTGCCGTATCTAATTTACTACGTTTTAAACCAAGTTATGCTGAGCCGCACCGAATTACGAGAAGCTCGTTGAGCGCTTCGAACGCCGTTGTCGAAGTGCCGTTGTCGCTTCACAGTTACATAATTTAATTTTTGTCAACCTTTTGCCATCTCAATCTGCAGTATGGTGAATGTATTCGTGATTGGCATGGCCGGGAGCGGCAAAACGACGTTTCTGCAGCGGCTCAATTCGGAGCTGCACAAGCAGAAGAATGCGCCGTACGTGCTGAACCTGGATCCGGCTGTGCGGGACACGCCCTACGCGACTAATATCGACATTCGCGACTCCGTGAACTACGCGAAGGTCATGGAAGATTACGGGCTCGGGCCCAATGGTGCGATCATGACGTCGCTGAACCTGTTTGCTACGAAGATCGACCAGGTCGTGGGCCTCGTCGAGAAGCGCCAGGAGACACACGACTACATTGTTGTGGACACGCCCGGCCAGATCGAGTGCTTCATCTGGAGCGCGAGCGGCCAGATCATCACCGATGCGTTTGCATCAGCCGGCCCGACCATCATCGCGTACATCATGGACACGCCGCGGTGCTCGACACCGGCCACGTTCATGTCGAACATGCTGTATGCGTGCTCGATTCTGTACAAGACGAAGCTACCCATGGTTGTTGTGTTCAACAAGATCGACCAGCAGGACAGCGCATTCGTGCGCGAGTGGATGTCGGACTTCATGACGTTTCAGCAGGCTCTGAACGAGAACGGCAATGAAGAGAGCTACATGAGCAGTCTAATGACGTCCATGTCGCTCGTGCTTGAGGAGTTCTACAACGCCCTGGATGTATGCAGCGTGTCCTCCGTGACCGGCGAGGGCTTTGACGAGTTTTTCACGGCTGTGGACAAGAAGAAGCATGAATTCGACACAGAGTACGCGGCCGAACGCGAGCGCGTTTTGAAGGTGCACGAGGAGAAAGACGCGGCGCGCCGCGCCGACGACCTGACGCGGCTGCTGAAGGATGTTGGGGTGGAGAAGACAGACCCGCTGGACGTCGTTTCCGACCAGGAGGTTGATGACGATGACGACGACGAGGATGCTGACGCCGACGGCGCTCCTGCGGCTGAGGGCGCCGCTACGAACAAAGCGGCGCCCAGCACAATGCAGAGCCGCTATGAAGAGGTGCTGAACAAGACGTCTACGGCAGAGGAGCGCGCGGCGGCGGAGCGTATCATTAGTGAGAGCACGCGCCAGAAGAACTAGCCGGCACGGCCCCCAGTAAGGACTGTACATATTTATTTCTTTATATCGGACGGTTGCGGGTCCACCCAAAAAGAACATACATTAAAAAAAAGAGGAAAAGAAGAAGCCGCGTTACAGAAGATCCTTCGTGACCTTCTGCAGGAGGCCGCGCTTCTCAAGGTCCATAATGGTTTTGGCGAACTCCGAGTTCGCCCACGCGAACCACGGGCGCGAGTATTCGTTCGAGTCGACGTCGACCGTTTCGTGGATGAGACCGAGGCCCAATGTGCTGTTCACGACGGCGCGCATATGCTCCCTGATCTCGGTGACGTTGCTCGTTGTGCGCATGGCGACGATGCGCGACATGGGCCAGGCCGCGCGCACGCCGACGTGCGGGCCGCCAATGCCCTCGAAATACTCGCCCTTGATGTAGTACGGGTTCCCGCGCATGGACGTGACCATTTTACGCGTGCGTTGGTACGTCTTGTCATCCATGCCGACGAAGCCGAGGTCCGGCAGCGACAGCAGCGACGGCAGGTTTGCGTCGTCCATGAGCAGCGTGCTGCCGAAGCCGTCGACCTCGAAGGCAAACACCTTGCCGAACTCGGGGTGGTTCGTGACGGCGTGCTTCCAGATTGCGTCGGCGATCTGCTTGCTCAGGGCGTGCGCGAACGCGCCGTGGCCGGCCACGTCGTAGTACTTCGACACACGCATGAGCTCGACGCTCATCTGCGCGTTCGCCGGCACAAAGAACTGGTACACGCAGGCGTCGTCGCTGGGCCGGAACCACGAGCGCGCCATGCCCGTGAAGCGTGTTGGGTTCCCGGCGCCGCCATTCGCGAGCGTCTCGCTGCCGACGTTCGTCCAGCGCTGGAAGCGGTACGCATCGGGGATCTGCTCGCCGGACGTCTCGTTGAACGAGCCGAGCGTCATGCGGTTCACAAACCGCAGCAGCTTCGCGACAGCCGTGCGCCAGTCGTGCGTCACGAACGAGTCGTCGCCCGTCGCCTCGTAGTAGTCGTTGCTGAGGCCAAGAAAGCTGGCCAGCGAGTCGAGCTCGTACTTGCACTCGAACGAGTACATCGGCGATACGTAGGGCCACACGTTGTCGCCGTCGTTGCTGGGCCGCGCGCGGATGCCTGCCTCGTGCGGCGCCTGGAATGCGTTGCAGTGCGGCGCGCGCGAGACGTAGCGCGCGTGCTGCGCAATGGCGCCGAGTATGAGGTCCGTGAGCGGGTCCGCCGCGCGCGCGGCCGCGCTCATGCCGCGCAGCACCTGCACGTACGGCGCGAGCTGGCGGTGGCTGTCGCGCAGCCACTCGGCGTCAATGTCGCCCGTCACGACGAACGTGAGCGGGCTCGGCCCGCCGCGGTGGTACTTAATTGTCGTGTCCAGCGTGTTCGGGAATGCGTTCTCCCACAGCCGCGCAATGTCCGCGTCGCCGATCTTCGCCTTCATGTCCTCAAGAGCCTGCTCGACGGCTGGGCTCGCGAACGTGCGGCACTCGCGCGGCGGGCGCTGCAGCGGCAGCCGCAGCTTTCCGCCACTCGGCGGCGCGTGCGGCCGCCGCGACCACTGCTCGTAGCTCGGGCACTTTGCCGCCCGCAGCTGCGCCTGGTCCTGCTCCACGGGCACGCCGCTGGCGAGCGCGACAGCAATGGCAAGACCGAGGATCAAGCGCATGTTGAAGGGCTCGCGCGGGTCGCGGGTTCAGTGTTTACGATTCTGCTTAGAGTACTGGTACTGGTGGTGGTGGTGGTGGTCCTGGTAGTGGTGGGCCTCGCCAGCGAAGATGCAGGGCAAGGGCAGTGGTCTCGTCCGGTGCGATTTTGTGCGCACTGCAGCTGCCCAGTAACCGTTAAGAGGTTTTGGGGTTTGTGGGGTCGTCGCCAGCGCTTTAGGTGCTCGCAGACAAGCCTGGGTCGGGGTTGCGCGGCTGAGTGTTGGGAGGTTTAGGCTCTGTTTGCAGGGCTGGACAAGCCGCATGTGCCTCGCGACAGCCCTCAGGGGGCAGTTGAGTAAGCAGCATATCCAAGCTTATCGAGCTCGCGGCCACCACAATCTGCGTATCTGCAGCGCTTTAACTGGGGCTTGCTGCGGCGTCGGCTTTTTACCCACACCCCACCCTTCGACATGGAGTCGTTGCGATTGGAGTTGAACGAAGACCTTGCGCGCGAGTTCGAAAGGGCGCCCCTCCATATTAGAGCCCGCATTGACGAGCGGCAAAAAAGCCTGCTCGAGCTCGTGCGCCAGTTCTACCACCAGAAGCGCCGCGAGCTGCAGGTGTTCGCGCGTGACCAGCTTCTCGAGACGGATGAGGATACGGTATCCGAGCTCGACCACTCGGCCTCGGAGCCGAAACTGAAGTCCATTGTGAAACGCCGCCCGTCGTCCTCAGATAAGCGCGTGAGCTTCATCAACTCGCCTACACACGCGCCCGTCTCGCAGCCAGACTCGCCCGATACACACGCGACGGACGGTGGCGATGACGATGACGATGTCGCGAGCCCGGCAAGTGCGCGTGCGGGCGCGAGCGCGAGCGCGAGCGCCAGCGCCAGCGCCAGCGCGCAGGACGACGCGCAGGACGATGCGCTCCTCGGCATCACGTCCGAGGACACTGTCAGACCGCGCAGCCGTGGCGGCGTGGCCATGAGCATGCCGGCGCTCGACCTCAGCGCGCTCACGAAACGGCCGTCCTCGCACCGCGCGCGCCTGCTTGACGACGGGACCGCGTACACGAACTCACCGGACGTAGAGCCGCGGCCTATTGAGCCGGAGGAGCCGCTCGACCACGAGGACCTCTTCAGCTTCCAGACAGAGCTGAACGGCGAGCCGGCTAGCGAGCGTCCTTCCGTGCAGTTCGACGAGCGTGACGAAATGGCCCAGATGCACCACGCACCTCTACTTACGCCGACACCGCCAGGGCGGCAGCTTGAGGTGCCCAGCGAGCGTCATAGCGCGTCGCCCGTGCGGCAGGGCTCGCAGATGAATGTCGGCAGCGCGCCCATCTCCATCCACAATAGCGTGCACGGCCTCGACGGCGACGGCGGGCCCATTCCACTCAGCGCCGAGGAGCGCGCCGAGGAGGCGAGCCTGTCGCGGCCTGACGACCTCGCGGGCCTGCCGCGCAGCAAGATAAACGAGTTGGACCCCGGCGCCATGAGCTTCAGCCAGCGCATGGAGTGGGAGTCGCTTCGCCGCCGCGTTGGCTCATAACGCGCAATGCGAGGTCTCGACTCTCAATGATATGTGGAGGAGGCCCTCCTCTAACGTTCAAGTATCGTGCCAGTGCTAGCGCCGGGCCGTAGCCCTGCGTTCCTGCAGTTTGTGTCGCGCTGCGAGAGCCGCGCGGCCGTACAGCCCGGAGCAGTGCAATGTGAGGGGTGTTAAGGACCGTATCCCATGGTAATTGAGGCGCAGCCGCACGGCAATCGCAATCGCGCAGCCTGCGCGACTTACGCCAGCTCAATTTGGGCAGTCCCAGGCGGGTCTGTGTTAGTGGTTGCCCCGTTACCCCCGACCCCGGAAATGTGACGTAAGCAAGGCCGACGGGAGACCTTTTTTTTTTGGGAAGTCCTAGCTGCAGCTGTGCGCTATCAACCGCCTGAACGCGAGCGCCCAGATGGACGTCGAGCGGTTTCTTGTGAGGCAGGGCTGGAAGAAAGGCGAAGGCCTGCGTCCTGGCAGCATTAAGAAACCGCTGCTTGTGAAGCACCGCAAGAATAACAAGGGCCTTGGCTTCAATCCGCAGGCCAGCGAGGGATGGTGGGAGCGCGTGTTCGACGGCCATCTTAAGAGTCTCGGTGTGTCCAGCGGTTCTGAAGTCACTTTTGAGGTCGACGAGGAGAAGCGACGCCGTGACACTTCCCCATTGTATGCGGCCTTCCTTAGCGGCGGAGTTCTCGAGGGATCAATCAAGTCTAAGCCCAGTATAGAAGACGAGATATCGCAGGACGAGGCCAGCAGAAGCGAAGCGAAGGACTTGAAGGCAAAGGACTTGAAGGCGAAGGATTCGAAGTCGAAGTCGAAGTCGAAGGGTTCGAAATCGAAGGATGCGAAGACGAAGGATGCGAAGGTGCGCAAGTCCAAGAGGCGCAGCAGCGACGCAAGCGATGCCGATGAAGACGCCGCGCAGCACACGAAGAAGCGCAAGCGCAGTAAGCACAGCGGCGTCAATTGACGTTCACACTTGATGCCCATGTATTTATTTATATCTGATGTCCGCTCGGCGGCAGCGAATTTTGTAGCATTTTTTTTTGGAAAAGTACGTTTCTAGACCTTTAAGAGGCCTAGCCAGTGCTAAGTGGCCACGCAGTCCATGCGGTTAATGGGCGGCAGCTAATAAATCGGCCTCTGCGTTGGCGGCAGCGGCGTGGCGCATCTCTCTGCGAGTGATAGATAGCTCGCTAAGGCAAGGGTACGCGCGGGCCTGAGAAGAAAAAAATAATTATCTAATCTTTTTCACAAAACCAAGCCGGCCCCACTCATCGCAGAACTGCCGCCCGTATTAGCCATGGTTGTGGATACAGGCCGCCCGAGCCAGAAGACGCAGCGCTCGCGCAAGGGCAAGAAGGCCTGGCGCAAGAACATTGACCTCGATGGCTTCGAGCGGACGCTCGACGAGGAGCGCGAGGCCGAGATTGCCCTCGGCCCGCAGCAGGCGCTGTTCACTGTCGACAAGCAGGCCGATGAGGCCAGTCTGTCGAAGGCAATGAAGGCCGAGAAGCGCCTGAAGGCCCACGAGATTCTGAATGCGCGCTCGGCCGTGCCGCCGCTGGCGTCAATGCACAAGCCAAAGGACAAGCCGCGGTCGAAGCCGCAAAGAAGCGCTGAGGAGCTGCGCCGCGCGGCTGGGCTCACTGAGGATGCGCAGGCGAAGGTCGACGTCGAGCGCGATGGCATTCTGAAGTCCGGCCCGCTCACAGACCTGTGGGGCGACAGCGCGGCGACCACGAAGCCGGCTAAGCGCGCCGCGCCGGACGCGCCGCTGCCGGGCGTGAAGTCCGTGGAGGTTGCTGCAGCCGGCCAAAGCTACAACCCGGCCCTTGACGCGTGGCGGCAGACGATTATGTCTGCGCACGCGAAGGCCGAGAAGGAGGAGGACCGCGTACGGCAGCTTGATGAGGAGAAGGCGAAGATCAACGCCATCATTGCCGAGACGGAGGCGAAGCTCGCGCACGCGGAGGAGAACCCTGACGAGGAGGTGTCAAGCAGCAGCAGCGACGAGGACAAGGAGGTTGTTCTGGGCAAGCTGTCTGTGAACCCGCCCGTGCAAATGAAGCGAAAAACGCGCGTGCAGCGCAACCGCGAGCGAAGACACCAGCAGTGGAAGCACGATCTTGACCTGCTGCGCGAGAAGAAGCGCGTGCTGCGGCAGATCGCCGAGCCGCAGCCGCAGCCGGCGGCGAAGAAGCCGAAGCGCGTGCTTGACGCCGACGAGCCGCGCCGCGCCCACAGCAAGGGCACGGTCACCGCGGCACCGCTGGCCGTGAAGCTGAGCGACGAGCTCGACGACTCGCTGCGCCGCCTCAAGCCCGAGGGAGACCTCCTTAAAGAGCGCGTGCACAGCCTGCAGGCGCGTGGCATCATAGACGCCGCCCCGGCACGGTACAAGCCGAAGCCGAAGGTGCGCACCGTCGAGCGCTGGTCGTTTAAAGACTTTATTTAAGAATCGTTATGTACAGTCATTAACTCGTATCATTTTTGTGGGCCGTTTTTGCCACTAGCGCGTGCGGCACGGCGCCGCCGCTTCGGCTCGGGGCCACCGCTGGCCTTGTCGCTGGCGTTGTCGTCGTCACTAATCAGATGTTTTGAGCCCGCAGTGCCGCTGCTGCTGCTTGCGGGCCTTCCGTTTGGTGCGGGCGGCGCCGCGGGCAGCGATGAGGGTGCCGTCGGCGCGGCCTGCTCGGCCGCCTGCAGCTTGTACAGCACGACGAGGTCCGGGTTGGGTTTTCGCCTCGCCCGCGCCGGGCAGGCCGGTTCTATGTACCGCACGTTTTCGAGCGGGAGGCTTGCTCCGCCGCTGGGCGCCTTGTTCTCAATGCCAGCAGGCTCGTCGTAATCCACGAGCGGCATGTAGTTGCGCTGGGACGGGCGAGGACGCGAAAAGCACTCGCGCAGAGCGAGGTGCATGTGACTGTTATTCACGAGTGCTGTGAACCGAGAAGCCGCACCCACTCACGCCATCGCGAGTCCTCGGCCTTCCAAAATGCAGCTTTCCCGGGCAGTGCTTCAAATGAAGAACATTCGCGGTCGCTACCGCAATCCTAACGGCACGTACACGGCCGCGGCGATCCGCGCGCGCCAGCCGTACGCCGCCAAGAACGCCGTTGTTGGCCTCACGCTGCTCGCGTTCACGGGCTTCTGCTACGTATGGGCGTACCGCAGCTTCTCGCCGGACGACTTCAGCGACGTGCCCGTGCCGCCGGTCGACAGCGAGGAGCTGCAGCGGCTGCGCGAGAAGCACGAGTCCAAGTAACGCGCTGCGGCGTGTGGCGGCGCCTAGAACCGCCATACACACACACACCCCTGGCAAGCAGGCAGCCAGTGCCTCAGATGATCATCTTTTTCACCTCCTCGGCCACGGCCGTCGCGTCGTAGTCGTTCTCCATGAGCGCATAAAGACTGAGGAAGTCCTGGAGGCAGTTCGCCGTCGCGCGCAGGTCGAGCGTCGTGCGGCGGCCCATGAACCCGGCCAGCATATCGAGCCGCTGCTTCACGACCTCGGGTGCGCGATGCGGCTTCAGCACTAACACCATGTATATAGCTGTGATAGCAATAACGTGCGGCGCGTACACGAGCGGGATGTCCGTGGCGTAGCAGTCGTCAATGGCGGCCCACGCGCCTTGCTTCTCCTCGGGCGTCAGGCTCAGCTCGTCGGCCAGCGCTACGAGCGGTGTATAGGCGTGGTGCACAACAAGACATGCCTGCAGCTCGCAGATGACGTAGAACTCGCACTCGGCAAGCAGCGTCGTCTCCACGGGCATGAACTGCGGCCACGACTGGCGGGCCTCGTTGCACAGCGTGAGCACATGCAGCGGCTGCTCCTCGGCGCGGCATGCGATGTAGACGCACGTCGTGAGCAGCAGATAGATGTTGATGTCGCTGGGCTCGATTTTGGTGAGAATGCGGGATAGAAAGACCTGCGCCGTGGCCACGACGCGCTGCCGCAGCTTCAGCCGCGCCGCAAACCGCACGAGCTGCTGGCTCAGCAGCAGGCGAATGCGCGCGTACTGTAGCGGGTCCATGCCGCTGCGTTTCGCCACGAGCTCCTCCTTCGTGAATGTCCATTTCAGCCGCTGCGAGGACTCCCAGTAGTTCCCACTCATGCCGCTAGCAGCTCACTGCTGGCCCCTTCCTCTAGCGGCTCATCCGTGTCGGCGCGATTACGTATGCCCGCCGCGCGTGGTCTAGCTTGGCGACACGGCGCCTTGCACTGCGCACCAGCCAACTTACGCTACTATTAGGGTACTGGCATCCTTTATTTTAGTGGTCTACAAGTGTAAGTTAGTGCCAATTGCTTTCACAGCAGCAGACTTACTCGGCGAGGGGGGGGGGCGCCTAGTACCCCGCAAAAAGTGCCGTTTTCGTACGCGTCTGTACAAGTATACCCATTTATCACAACTTATATAGCCCCACTTGCGCCAACCAGTGACCGGACCATCGCAATTACAGCAAGGAATTCCAAAAAAAATGCGCGCGGGCTATCTCGAGGCTCGGGACGCTGGTGGCTAGCGAAGGGCAGCGCAGCGGGCTAGGGTTCCACGGTCGAGGTCCGGATCGAGGGCTTCAACTCAAGCCTTACGATCCAACCGGCGAGCCCTTCGCAGTTGTTCGCCCGTGGTTCAACATGTCGAGCGAGTCGCTGGTGCTCATGGCCATCTATGCGGCGCTCCGCTCGCCGGACAAAAACAAGCGGCTCGAGGGCGCGCGCGACCTGCGCGACGCCGTCGTCGCCTACTCGCGCGAAGCCCCGAACAACTCGTCGAGCCTCAGCCCAGAAGTGAACAAGCTCATCTTCGAACTCATCTATGCCCCAGATTCGAATTCAAAGCTCGGCGGCATCTACGCCATTGACCAGCTCATCAGCATCGATGTGGCCGGCGTGAATCCGGAGTCGAACGCCCCGCGCTACGCACACCATCTGCGCAAGGTCGTGCTCACGCCAGATATCGAGGTTATCAAGGCCGCCGCCGCCGCCATTGGCCATCTCACAAAGGCCGGCGAGTCCTTGGCGGGCGACCTCGTCGAGTACGAAGTCAAGCGCTGCATCGAGTGGCTCACGCTCGAGCGCCAGGAGCTGAAGCGCCAGGCCGCCGTCATTGTACTGCGCTCCGTCGCCCTCACCTCGCCAACCCTCATCTTCCCCCACATAGAAGCTATCATCGAAGCTTTGTGGAATGGCATTCGCGATATGAAGCTGGCCATTCGCCAGGATAGCGTTGCCGCCTTGGGCGTGTGCTTGCAGATCGTGCTGCGACGCGACCTCGCCATGCAAACGAAGGTGTACACCTCCGTGTGGGAGGAGGCGAATGCGGGACTGAAGCAGACGTCCACGGCCGATGCTATGCACGCGTCGCTGCTCGTATATCGCGAGCTGCTCTTGCATGCAGGCCAGTTCATGCATCAGCCCCGGTTCGGCGATGCACTGACTAGTGCCTTGCGGCTTCGCAACCACAAGGACAACGTAGTGCGCCGCGCTGTCATTGAAACCATACCGGCCTTCGCGTCGTTCCGGCCGCAGCTGTTCACTGAGAAGTATCTGGACACAACCATGACATACTTCCGCTCGCAACTAGTAGCCGGTGGCACGTCGAAGAGCAGCGACAAGGCGCTCGTTTTCCGCTCCGTTGGCGAGATTGCTTTGGCCGTGCGCTCGTCGCTGGCTCCATATCTCGAGGCCGTACTCGGCGTTATCCGCGAGACCCTGGCCACGGCTAAGGCTCGCGTGCGTCGTGAGCAGGAACCGGCTATTTTCCAGTGCCTTGGCATGTTCGCCGAAGCGTTTGGCCAGGCGTTCACGAAGTATCTTGACCGGCCCCTGCTAGGACTCCTGTTTAGCTGCGGCTTGACACGACCACTCTATGAATGCTTGAGCAGTCTATTCACGAACATTCCGGCTTTGCGTGAGGAGATCAGAGATCTTCTCCTAGATATCATTGCTCACGGATTGTCTGGCTACCCATACCGCATGCCCGGCCAGCCCGACGACGACTATGCCATGGAGGGAGACGAGGACGCGCGAATCATGAGCGAAGCTCTGGCTCATGAATATCGTGAGCAGATGCTGGCTAAGATTGGCGCTGACGAGGCTGATGACGGTGAGGTTGTAACCAGTTTCCTCAAGATTCTTAGCGAGTTCGATTTCAAGGGTCGTACGCTCGCCCCATTCTGCCGTGACTGCGTCCTTAAGTGGGCGGAGAATAGTGACGTACGCATCCGCAAGGCCGCAGCACTAACCTGCTGTGCAGTTCTTGTCCGTGAGCCGATCTCACACCAGGTAAGTGCAAATGCGCTCATGACTCTGCAAACGATTCTGCGCAAGTTGCTGGAAATTGGCGTCACGGATGCCAACTACGACGTGCGTCTTGATGTGCTACGCGCACTTGACCCTGTGCTTGACTCGCATCTCAGTCAACCAGCAAACATTAAGCTACTTTTCATTGCTCTGAATGACGAAGTGTTCCTCGTACGGCTAGCGGCAGTGTCAATTCTTGGTCGTCTTTCGCGTGTGAACCCGGCGTACGTCGTCCCTTCGTTGCGCAAAACAATGATAGAGCTGCTCACGGATCTCGAGTACTCCAAGAACAGTAGAGGCAAAGAGGAGAGCGCATTACTTCTCTCGGCACTGATGACTGGCTCGCATGTGCTCGTGCGGCCCTACATTGACCCGATTCTTCGCGTGCTCATTCCCACTGCGCGAAATGCCACGGTCAGTACCGTCAGCAGTGCTGTAATGGACGCGGCTGGTGAGATGTGCGCTGTGGGTGGTAAGCGGATGCTCGCCCATGTACCGGAGATCATGCCGCTGATCTTGGATATGCTCGGCGACCAAGGAAGTGTCTCGCGCAGGGACACAGCTATTCGAACCTTGGAAAAGCTGGCCGCTCATTCCGAGTATGTCATCGATCCTTACTACCAGTACCCACGGCTGCTAGGAACACTGATCAAAATCTTGGTTAGCGACAGCAACCAAAGCATCCAACGTGAAATGGTGAAGCTCATCGGTATTCTGGGCGCTCTCGACCCTTACAAGTATCGTGAGATAGAGCGCGAGCTCGAGGCTGAAGACGGCGATGCTCAGCAGCAGATTCCGATTGACGTGAAGCTTGTACTGAGGGGTACTCCACCATCATCTGAGGAATATAACCCTACAGTGGTTATCACATCCCTCATGACCCTACTGAAAGACCCTGCTATGACAGCAAACCACACACGTATTGTTCAGGCTGTATTGCGCATTTTCGAGAGCCTGGGCCTTAAGTGTGTGCTATTCCTGGACGAGGTAATCCCGGGACTGATTCAAGCGATGCGTTCGAGCTCACTGGACATGGCCGACCTGCTTTTCCGCCAGATTTCAACGCTCACGTCTGTCGTAAAGCAGCACATCCGGCCATATTTGCCACAGATTTTCAGCGTCGTAAACGACTATTTCAAGCATCCTCGAATGCACGCCTCGATTCTTGTATTAGTGGAATCTCTGGCCACTGCGCTTGCTGGTGACTTCAAGGTCTATATGCCCGAAGTGCTTCCGGCTCTTGTCGGAGTGCTTCAAGCGGATGACTCCGAGATGTCGACTAAATCGAAGATCCGCGTTTTGCACAGTCTTCCCGTTTTTGGTACTAACCTGGCCGAGTATGTGCACCTCATTGTGCCTAACATTGTTGGCTTGTTCGACTTCTCACCGCAGAACCTGCGCATAGCTGCGCTACACTGCATTTCAGCTCTAAGTCAGCTTCTGCGTCTTGACGACATGTCCTCACGCATCATTCTTCCACTGTTGAGAGTCCTTAACTCAACGCAGGATGATGCCATCCGCCGCGTAGGTGTGGAAACTATGTGCAATGTCTGCTATCAGTTGGGGCCGGCATTTGCTGTATTCGTTGATACAGTGCAGCCTACGATTCAGCGTCTCAGGGCGCAAATTGGACAGCCAGGACACGACCAAGGTGTTGTTTCTGCAGAAGGCAATGATGTACTCATGCTGCTCATGACCTACGACAAACTTGTCATTCGCATTCTGCGCGGGGAACCGCTACCTGCGACTATCAATCCCTACCGGGACCACAATAGGGCTATGGCACAAGCCACTCCGGTATCGGAACAGAACAGTCGGCTTCAAATGAACCCCGAGTTTTTGAAACAGGCTTGGGACACTACGGGAAGGTCGACTCGCGACGATTGGACTGAATGGTTCAGGCGCATCAGCGTCGAGTTCTTGAAGCAAAGTCCCAGTCCAGCTATGCGTGCTTGCGCGGATATTGCGGTAATCTCACCAAGCTTGGCTCGGGACTTGTTCAACCCAAGCTTTTATACTGTGTGGATTCAGCTCGAGGATGTGCACAAGGACGATCTTATTCGGCATGTGCAGAATGCTATGGCGTCTGCTCATATCCCACCAGAAGTTCTACAGACACTTCTGACGTTGGCCGAGTTTATGGAGCGCGATGATAAGCCTTTCCCCTTAAGTCCTCGTGTGCTTGCCGTCTATGCGCAAAAGTGCCACGCCTACGCCAAGGCTCTGCACTACAAGGAACTCGATTTCATTGCAGACCCGAATAAGGCCACTATTGAGAGCCTCATTGCCATTAACAACCAGCTGCAACAAAACGATGCTGCAATCGGCATCCTGAAGCATGCGCAACAACAGCATGCTGTGGAGCTCAAACTGACCTGGTACGAGAAGTTGCAACGATGGGACGAGGCACTAGCCGCGTACCGGGAACGTGAAAAGAAGGAGCCAAATTCAATGGAGGTCGTAATGGGTAAGATGAGGTCTCTACACGCCCTAGGCGAATGGGAACAGCTCAGCGGCATTGCGCGTGAGCGCTGGGGTGTTAGTTCACCCGAAGCGCGGCGTGCAGTAGCACCGCTCGCGGCTGCCGCTGCATGGGGCCTGGGTGAATGGGAGGAAATGGATCGTTACGTGCGCGTGATTCGGACGGAAAGCCCAGACCGAAGCTTCTTCAATTCGATTTTATGTCTGCATCGTAATGATTTCGCTGAAGCCGACAGACAAATTCAGCGTGCGCGAGACCAACTCATACCTGAGCTGACGGCACTTGTTTCAGAAAGTTACAACCGTGCCTATGGTGTAGTAGTGCGCGTGCAGATGCTGGCTGAGCTCGAAGAGATCATGCAGTACAAGAAGCTTGGCGAGTATGCTGAGGAAGATCGCGAAGCGCTGCGCAGGACGTGGGAGAAGCGATTGATGGGATGCCAGCACAATGTAGACATTTGGCAACGCATCCTGAATGTACGCACGCTTGTCATGGAACCGAAGGAAAACATGGGAATGTGGATCAAGTTTGCTAACTTGTGCCGAAAGTCCAACCGCCTCGGTCTTGCCGAGAAGTCACTTAACTTGTTGCTCGATGTGGATGAGCACCAAGCCAACCGTGCACCCCCGCAGGTCGTGTATGCACAGGTGAAGTTTATGTGGACGACAGGTAACCAGCAGGACGCGTTGCCGTACTTGGTTGATTTCACGACACGAATGTCGCGAGACCTAAACCTCAGCGCCTCGGATGATCTCATTAGCCAGCCGCTGCCGTCAGAGGGCCCTGATTCAACGCCCGAAATTCACGAGTACACTAAGCTACTTGCACGTTGCTTCTTGAAGCAGGGTGAATGGCAGATCGCTTTGAACACGGATTGGCATCACCAGCCGGATCGTAAGGCTAGCATCCTCGGTAGTTACCTGCTGGCAACCCACTTCGATCCAGAGTGGTACAAGGCTTGGCACAACTGGGCCATTGCGAACTTTGAAGTTGTTTCGTTGCACCAGCGCGAGACCGAGCATAATCGTAACGAAGATGGAGAGGGTATTGAGCTCACTAAGGCCGACGTCGATGTTGACAGCCACTTCGTGCTTGCACACGTCGTTCCCGCCATTAAAGGATTTTTCCATTCAATCACACTGGCGCACAAATCGGCTTTGCAAGACACATTGCGATTGATTACGCTCTGGTTCAGATACGGTGGCTTGCCGGAGCCCGCAAAGGCTCTGAATGATGGATTCCAAATGGTCAACGTCGAAAACTGGCTAGAGGTGGTGCCACAGTTGATTTCGCGCATTCACCAAACGGATGAGGTCGTACGTGATTCATTGCACGGGTTGCTCACAGAGCTCGGCAAGAAGCACCCCCAGGCGCTTGTGTATCCCTTGCAAGTCAGCATTAAGAGCGACAACGAGTTCCGCAAGACAGCCGCTCAAAAGATTTTGGACTCGATGAGGCTTTATAGTTCTGCAGCATCCACGCTAGTAGAGCACGCGGAGCTGGTCTCTCACGAGCTTATTCGTGTTGCCGTGCTCTGGCATGAGCAATGGCATGAAGGTCTGGAGGACGCCTCGCGAGATTACTTCGTCGACAAGAATATTCCGCGGATGTTCGCCACGCTTGAACCTCTACATGCCCTCCTTGCAAACGGGGCCACGACGCTACGCGAGATGTCTTTCCAGACCGCCTTTGGTCGAGACTTATACGACGCCTACGCTTGGGGTGAAAACTACAAGCGTACACATGACGAGTCGCACTTGAATCAGGCCTGGGACATTTACTATAACGTCTTCCAGCGGATTTCGCGTCAACTGCCCCAATTGACCTCGTTGAATCTCCAGTACGTGTCACCCGCGCTTCTGAACGCTAAGAACCTGAAACTTGCAATCCCGGGTTCTTACGAACCCAAAAAGCCAGTTGTGACGATCCAGTCGTTCGACCCAACCTTCACGGTAATTTCGTCGAAGCAGCGGCCTCGCCGGTTTGTGGTCATTGGAAGCGATGGTAAACGCTACCAGTACGTTTTGAAGGGTCACGAAGATCTGCGTCAGGACTCACTTGTAATGCAGTTGTTTGGCCTGGTTAATACGCTTCTGGCGGATAACCCTGAGTGCTTCAAACGGCACTTGAGTATTCAACGGTTCCCTGTGATTCCCTTGTCTCCAAAGGCTGGTCTGCTAGGGTGGGTCCCTCACTCGGACACACTGCATTATCTGATCCGCGAGTACCGTGAAGGCAAGAGCTTGTTGAATATTGAGCATCGTATCATGATTCAGATGGCTCCGGATTATGAGTCTCTGACCCACTTGCAGAAAATCGAAGTGTTTACATATGCGCTTGACAACACAAAGGGGCAAGACTTGTATCGCATCCTGTGGCTCAAATCCCAGTCGAGTGAGGCATGGCTCAATCGCCGCACGGAGTATACGCGGTCATTAGCTGTCATGTCCATGGTCGGCTACATCTTGGGACTTGGAGATAGGCATCCCCTGAACCTGATGCTAGACAGAGTTACAGGGCGTGTTATCCATATCGACTTCGGCGACTGCTTTGAGGCTGCTATTCTTCGCGAAAAGTTCCCGGAGAAGGTGCCCTTCCGACTGACAAGGATGCTTACTTACGCCATGGAAGTCAGTGGTGTTGAAGGCAGCTACCGCATTACTTGTGAACATGTCATGGCTCTATTGCGTGACAATTCTGAGTCGCTGATGGCGATCCTTGAAGCCTTTGCCAACGACCCACTTATCAATTGGGGCTTCGATCTCCCACGCGACATTAAGGGTCGTCTTAACTTGGCTGATGCCCAGGAGATTCCGGCGGCAATGCTTCCTGCCGGTGACGCGGACTACGCTGAACTCACTGACGACCAGAAGCGCGAGGCATACATTCGTGCCACGCGCGCACAGCTGGTTCTGCGCCGTATTTGGGATAAGTTTACTGGTAACGACTTCACACGCCACAAGGACCTCGAAGTTCCGCAGCAAGTGGACTTGCTTATCCAGGAGGCTACGAATATCGAGAACTTGTGCCAACACTTCATTGGTTGGTGTTCGTTCTGGTGACCAGCAACACGATGTAAGTCAGTACAAACTATATACAACCATCAAAATACTTATTTGCTCAGGCCTCGTTCAGCAATGTCGCAAGGCGGGACTCCCACTTCAACAACAATGGGTGATTGCTTCCCTCGAATAAAGGGCGCGCGTTGCGGTCGTAGTACTGAAAGTTGAAGAGCTCTTTAGCGGACAGTTCTTTAAGTGCTGCCGTCTCTAAATCAGTTAGCCCCTGAGCTTGAAAAGCACCGATTATTCGACCTGCCCGCAAGCCAATGCCGGCCCCTTCTTCGTAGCCCTCATCAAAGCCCGGCTGCAGCGACTGCTCCTTAGAACGAGTGATTCCTTCTAGATATCCGGCATTCCCATGCTCGCGCTCTACCTTGCGGGTCTCGCTGGGCTCTGAAATGGCTGCCTCGTCCCAAACGTCGTCCATGGCAGAGACGGCTTCCAAAAATCTTGCTTCACGATACCGACAGTCGTCATCTCACTTCAAACTCACGCTTCGCGGCGCCCATTATGAGCGGCTAGCCAATAAATGGGCCAAGGCAAAACAGCGACAAATCCGCCCTTTTTTGGGTCCAAAATTCCGGAACTTGAGAGCATGAAGCTCGCGCGTCCCAAGTGCAAACATGATAAACGCCGCTGTTAACCTAACCCTCGATCGGGTATCTCGCATGCGCGATCGTTCGAGTCGCAGCATAAAGACACGCCGCAGCGTAGCCGACTCAATGGTCACGAAAAAGAAGGTAGTAACCCCAGAATTGAGGCACAAGCAGCTAAGGGTTTATCCGCAGCGTATCCTTTATGCATACCGGCGGCGAGACGATATCGGCATTGTGAGCCGCATCCGTTACGACCCCGACTACGCTGCTGCAACTCTGGAGGATCCGATGTGTGAGGAGTATACAGATGGGTTCTACTTCCTGAGCAAACTACATTTTGAGCAGCTTCAGTTCAGTTTGCATTTTTTCCGCTGGCAGCTGGAGTTGACCTACGAAGCCTATATGAGTATCTTTACCGACTTCTTTTCGTCTTCTAAACTGGCACCAGAAGGCTGTTACATCATAACGCTCACTATTTTCCAGGACGGCAAGGTGGAACTTAGCGCGCAGGAGACTGCACCGGTGGAGAATCTGTTTATTGGGCTCCTTGACCACATCCGCATTCTGAATGAGGACCCTGTCGAAATTGGAGAGGAAAGTGAGACGCACATGGTAGAGACTGAGCCCTTGCCAGTTTACATCGACACTGATTTCGTACTTCCGTGCAAGTATACCCTCTTTGACTTATCCGACGACCAGGTTTATAACGAGGCTGCCATCCGCGTTAAGCAAGACTATAAGCTGGACGATGAACTCGACCTTGCGGACTTTGAGGTTCTTATTTGGAGTAGCGTTCAGTATGTCATGAGCACACTAGATTGCGTGGTGGCTGTGTTTAGGGATGATGTCTGGTACGTCCCCCATGCCAGCTCTGGTGGACGGCAAGATCCGCTACGTATGCTCCTTTTGGAGCAGGGTGTGGTTAAGGAGGCACTCTTTAATGTCCAACGGCTGGAACCAGGCGATGACGTGCTGTTGATTTCAGCACAATATGGCATTCGACGAGGCATACTGATGGGAAGATTGCCTGAGCCGCTAACTCGATACAGCCGCAACCGCAAATCAAAGCCAAGTGTGCTGAAAAAGCGCACGGAGCTACAGGTTCGCAACTCGGAGGCTGTCGCGCAGCGTACCTCGGAAACTGTGCGGACGTTTGGAGAAGGTGCTGTGACCGGTGTTCCAGGAACATCGGTGCTCAAGTTCTCACAGCCGAGGCGCCGGCCGTGATCAACGAGCTTTTTTTATCGATTGAAATCTCTTAGCTAAATATATCTACTTCAGCAGCGCTGCCTTCACCTCAGCCAGAACGACTGGGGACGATTCGTTATGCAATCGGCTCTTTAATGCCTGTTGAACAAGATCATTGTCCCTCAATACGCTAGCAGTTCGGGCCCATTCTAATCGAATAATTTCATGTTGCTGATCAGCGGCGCATTTTTCTGTTAGCAATTCGAAAGACTGGCTGCTGAACGGCTTCTCGCGGAGTGCTAAACAGGCCTGTTGGCGCAATTTCCAGCTGTCAAGGTCAACTAAAGCCTTCTGATCAACTTGGGCGATCAACTCATCGTTGTGAAGAGAGATCAGAACCTCTTTGAAAGCATGAAGTTGAGCACTGCCGTCACCGTCCAACACGCTGATTAGACTTCCGGCAAGCTGTTTTTCTATCTCCTCGCTTAGGCCACCGTCCCGGTGATGTCGCAAGAACTTTGCAGCACTGGGTAGAATCGCTAGCTTGTACTCTTCGTTGCGTCGCTGGATCTCGTTCAGAACACGCTCCTTGATTTCCTGCGTTACGCGAGGATCAACGGAAGTCGAGGCGGCGACCAAAGCCTCAAACAAATGCTCCTTACCCGGCCAGCTCCTGCCTGCAAGGCTGGTCAGAAGTGCCTTGGCTACGACGGTGTCGTCTGCCTTCGTGGTCGTCGGTTGTTCCAACGTTAGAGTCAGCGCCTTGGCTGCAGCAACCTGCATTAGCCTAGAGCTCGAGTTCTTCAGCATCTCAAGGCCAAAAGCGGATATGTCAGAGCGGTAGAGCCGCAATGACGCACTTCCGCCAGTATTGCCCTCCCAAACATCCTTGAAATCATTTTTCTTGGGATCCGAAACTGTAAACTGGCCATAGAATGCCAAAGGCAGAACCGCACTGCTCACGGCACTAAACACATCGATGGCATTCTTGCTCAATCCCTTTAGTGCTGCGCCAACAGTGCGGCGCGTGCGCTCATCTTCAGACTCAGATGATGCGAACTTTAGCTGCAATTGTTCCACATACTTGACGACCAGTTGCAACGGTAGCTGTCGGCACATGTAACCAATCGTAGACGCGTAGTTTTCACTAACCATCTCATTGACACCCCATAGCTCAGCATAAGTGGCATTGAGCAAAGAGTCGTTTGCATGCTTTTCCTTACCAAATGACCGCAGGCAACACTGAACCAACAGTTTCGAGGCCGCAAGCTTAGACGGCACGCCAACGCTTTGTTTCACAAGTCGAGGAAGCAACGACCACATCTCATCCAGTGATGGGACGCCGCGATCCACCATCGCCTCCAGGCTTTGCATGATTGGGGATTCTCGTAGCTGCTTGACGCGTGCATCGTCCACTAGGCCTTGGCTGGTATTCAAAGCGAGGTAGTTCAGTGCCTGGGGTTCAAGCGAGGAGAGCTGCAGGCACAGCTCCTCAAGTACTTGAGCCGCCCACGGCTGGAAACCGTTAGTCTCGCTCAGTTTAAGCAACGTCTCCAGCGAGTACTTGCGGGTCGAGTCTGCATGTAATCCCTTCAACAAAAACGGGATAATGTGTGATAGGTCAGGGGTCGAGTTCGTCGTAGCACTTGAGCGAAGTAGAGACTGAGTAAGAGCTTTTACGAACTCAGTTCCGGCCGTGCGTACGCTGTCTTTGATATCATCCACCAACCTAAATCCAAGCTGCCACAATTCAACACTGTAATCAAGATAGCCCTGAGAAAGCAGATCCGAAAAGGCTGCTGCACTAGCTTGTCGCACTCGCCATTCACGATTAATGCATCCATCGCTTAGTCCCTTACTGATAAGGGGCAAATAAAGCTTGACAATGCGTGCACGTTCTGAATTCGGAACAACCGCAGTCCAGATGTGCTTCATAGCCTCTCTAGTAACCTCAATTGGGTCGTAGAGGTATCGATAGAGCTTTGGCACAAGCTTGTTGCCCAGTTCAGAGCCCTGAGAAATTTGTTGTCCGAGCTCGGATTTTGCCAAGATCCGCTCAAGGCTGAACGCGATTCCCTTGCGGCCACTCCAAATCTGGGAGCTGGCACTCAAAGACATGAATTTATAGACGAGTGAGCTATCGCCGGTCTCGTTTGCAAGACTGAGCACATCCTTGTACGTAGAAATGCTACCATCGCTCTGTGGTGCTGAGGGAAGAACGCCAGGCTCGAAAACTTGCGTGTCCGCGGTGAGGGTGCCAGCGTTTAGCTTCTTCGCAGCGTCATCATCCGTGAAAGACGTGACTAACGTCGACAATAGTCCGCGTTGCAACTGTTTATCATTTCCGCCGTTTTCAAACAAAATTCCCAATCCCCTACCAGCAGACTCTTGTGTAACATCATCCGAGTCTGTAAGGAGGTTCATGAAGCAAGTCTGAATACCAGCCGCGAAACCTTGAATTTCATTCACGTTGTAAAATGAATACTGGGTCAGACAGAGAAGGCGCACAGCTGCAGTACGGCGACTTTTCGGGCTTCCTCTGATACCAGCAACTACTTTGGCCAGGGCCCTCTGCTGTAGCTGTGCTCTCTGATCTGCAGGCTCCCCTGTGTTATACTTCGCCCGCAAATAAGGATACTTTTCGTGAAGTACCTTTGAGCCCCAACCAGAAGTTGCGACGCTGATAGCTTCACCGTTTGCGACTAATTCATCAAATGAATCAAAGTCGCGGTCGAGAAGATTGCTCAAAATTTCTAGTCGTTTTTCACTGCTTGCGAATGTAGACAGGCAGGCAAGAGCGAGTTGAGAGCCTGAGGTAGCACTGATGGCGGTTTGGTTCACCTCAAGGTTATTGCTGATAGCTAGGAGCTGGATGGCCTCGACATTCTTAGTATCGACGGCAAGTTGTGAGGTGCTAGCGGCATTTGTGCCCCATATTGCTGAACGGTGCGCTTGTGCCAACACTTGAATTCTACCGATACCATCAATCTCAAGCTCCGGAGCCAACAGTGGCAGTAGCTCTGCTGCAAGTGATGCGTAAACGCTTCTCTCGTTCGCAATTAGCGATTTCAAAGGATCCAGATTGAGGGCCTGTGTTGCGACTGTCACCCGGTCCTCCTGGCTCATTGCTAGCAGAAATGATCGGCACGTAAAAACCACAGAATCGTAGTAGGTCTGGGAGAATAAAAAGGAGAAAGCAAGCGTCAAGAATCCCTTCGTCTCCTCGGGTTGTGTAGCCATGGCCTCCGTCAAGCGACTGCTACCCATGTCGGTATAAGTTATAGCCGTCTGCAAATCCGCTGCCCAATCACTACTCTCTGTGGGCCATCGTAGCATGCATGCAATGAGGAAAAAGAGCGATGTATCAATCAACTCTGGTGAACTAAGTCGCGAACCCAAAGACTTGCGCAAAGTATCAAGGACTGGACCGAAGGCTGGCAACTCATCGGCGCGTGTCTCTAGACCGCGCTTCGATTCCACAACAACGTCAGACCGATTATCCTTGGGGTCAACTCCAAGCAAAAATATGACGCGCTGTATAGGGTTCGTAGGATCCAGCTTCGCCGCAGCAAAGCGAACGGCTGTGTAGCGCGTCCGATTATTACTCGAGTAAAGCATGATGTTCAGCAACTTTTGCGCATCTGCTGTAAGTTCCGTTTTGATTAGCAGGTTTGATAGAGCCTTCTGGATGCTGGGGGCATTTTCCGGCTTATCACGCTCCAAACTTTGGAAGAGAAAGTCCACCGTATCTTGGGAAGGTGCCAATAAGCCCAAAAGCTCATAGCACTGCTGTCGCAGCTGGACCTGCTTTGCCGAATGATCGTGGGATCGAGGCCAGCCATCATCTACGATGTACTGCTGTACCATGACACCAAATTTGGTGGCCACCGCACCCGGCCACTGCTGCCCTGCCATGGAGGCATCCCGCAGAAGGTAGAGAGCTACTTGGCGGAGCTTGAGGTCACCCTTCTCGAAAGCGTTGATGATTATATCTGGGTTGATGCCAGTAAGAAGCCGTCGTCGTAGCAAAACCTCGATGATTTCGGTACGCAGAGCTTCGTTACCCCTAAGCGCCCACTTTTGTAAAAGCTCCATATCAAAGTCTTGCAATTTGAGAACCTCTGAGTGAGCCTTGCGGCTAACGTCCAGAAGCGAATCGCCAGTGGCGGCCACCAGAACGTGTTTAAAAGAGTCGACGTTCGCAGAGGCCAAAACCAGAATGCTTTTCTTGGTCTGAGAGTAGAGCGTCTCATTTGATTGCGGATAATTGACTCCTACTTTGGCACCATGCTCAAGGAATAGCGCAGCATCGGCCGGCGTTAAATTGGGCAAGGCCGTGGGAGCATGGTGGCGTAGATCCAAGAAGTAAAACTGCGCCATGCGATCCGCAAGCACCGAGACATCTGCAGGATCCCAACCAGATACGCTGAGGTTTTCTTGAGGCACGCTCTCGACAACGCCGTTCAAAGTAGCCAAAAACAGGGAGAACTGCTCGGCTGTGTTTTGCTTCACTGCATTCGACACATCTGCCGCATCGGCTCTCAGGCCGAACGCAAGGTCAGCCAACAGGGGAACTGAGCTCTCGCTCAAAGCCAGCCCGACAAACGGCAGAACTTGGGAGTTCTGTCGCACTGTGTTTGGGTCATAGTCGAGCACGCTCGTCTTGTACAGGTCGACGAGCTTTGTGAGAGGCAGAGGAAGCTCGGGGTTCTGTTTCTTTTGTGTTTTGATGAAGTGCAGAACCTCGACAACCTTGCGCACCACGTCAACGCGGGCAGATTTGAGCTTTTGAAGTAGCGGCACCAGAAACGTGTCAATAGCGGCTCTTAGCTTCTCTTCGTCATTGGCGAGGAGAAAGCGGAGCTCCACTCTTTGCACGATTTCGAGCTCGTCCATGTGGTTGCTTTCTTAGGTGCCTATCAGGTCGCCACGCTTCTGCGGTTTCGTCGCCCCCCGGATGTTTACGCTACGCAGTGACGTGCCCCGGGTGCGTTTGCCACGCGTATCGTGTCTTGCGATAGTCATCGTGACTTGGCGGTCCTGTCCCTCGTACGCGGCGCTAATACGTCGTTGCATAGCCTAGAGAATGATTGATTCCAGCAAAAGTAACGAAAATGCGCGATGCCCCCATAAGATCGAGAATTAGCACACACCACACAATTGAATATATCCGAGCCTAAGGCCACTATGCCGTGAGATATCTGCTTTGAAATATGTGCAGCCGGATGACTGAAGCCCATTGTGCGGCTACTTTACCTTTAGAAAAGAAGATAGACTACAATTGCTGCTCTAGGTCTAGCATGAGCCCCAGGAATTGGGCCGCGTTTCGGAGCTGCGTCGCACTGAACCGGAGCTCGATCGGTCAAAACGCGACTCCGGCCAACCCTAACATTAGGGCACGTGACCATGCACCTCGGTAGCCACTGCGGTGGTACTTTGGCAGGGATTCCCCAACTACGAGTTACCCCAGCTGTGATGATATCGACGCTGGTTGCCATTGCTGCTGCCGTTGTGGCAGGACTCGTCCTGTTCAGGATTGCTGCGCCCAAGACGGCCAAGGCTGTTCTGCACCCGACAGAGTTCCGCCGGTTCCCGCTCGTGCAGAAGACTCCCGTGAACCACAACACGGCGATCTACCGCCTCGCGCTGCCTAACGCGAACGCGACGTTCGGCCTGCCTATCGGCCAGCACATCACAGTGAGCGCCAACATCAATGGTAAGGACGTTGTGCGCTCATACACGCCTATTTCTACGAACAAGGAGCGCGGTTACGTCGACCTGCTCATCAAAACGTATCCGAACGGAAACATCTCAAAGCACTTTTCTGAGCTGCAGATCGGTGACCACGTCCTCATCCGCGGACCGAAGGGCGCTTTCAACTACGAGCCGAACACGATCAAGCACCTTTCGATGATTGCCGGTGGCTCGGGCGTCACGCCCATGTACCAGATCATCCAGGCCATTGCTGCGAACCCCGAGGACAGGACGACGGTCAGCCTCATTTTCGCGAACGTCAATGAGGTCGACATCTTCCTGCGCAAAGAGCTCGACGCTCTGGCCGCCCAGCGTCCCGGCCAGATCAACGTGCACTATGTGCTAAACAACCCGCCGGACAACTGGAAGGGCTCGGTCGGCTTCGTCACGGCCGAGATCTTGACTTCGCAGCTGCCGCCCCCGTCCAGGGATTCAAAGCTGCTGCTATGTGGACCGCTCCCCATGGTGGCGGCCGTGAAGAAGGCTGCTGTCGAAGTCGGCTGGGACAAGGCACGGGCTCCGTCCAAGATGGAGGACCAAGTCTTTGTGTTCTAAGGCCCCCATCCTCCGCCCAGCACTCGCACAAGCCCGCGCTGTCTGGAATCGCGGCTACCCAGTGGTAATTCAAATGGTTCAAATCTAGAGATATATTAAGGTAATTTAGCTACGGAATGGTATCGCGGCGTAATCTGCCTCAATTCAGCGCGGTGATTCTCGGCAATAACGAGGGTGCGGGGTTACGCTGATTCGATATATTCGTGAATGTTATGTTATAGTTTTGTACTTGTTTATTTTGCTTCCTGCGTCCGCAAGTTTTGTCGAACCAAGTCAGAGCCTAGTCTCGTAATTTATTCTTTCTTTTTTTTCTGTCTCTTTTGGGCGTCACGTATGGTGCATCAACAGATTCTCGTGCATAGCCGTGATAGCCGCCAGCACTTGGTTCGCGTCGATGACGCACGAAATGTTGATCTCAGATGAGCCCTGGCTGATCATCTCGATGTTCACGCCAGCGTCGGCCAAGGTCGTGAACATTTTGGCGGCAATACCAATGAACTGCTTCATGTGCGTGCCAACGAGCGATACAATGCTCAAATTTTCTGTCACGTCCACTGACCCATACTGGCGTATCTCACGCAACGCCTCAGTGATAGGAGTGTCAGGCGAGGACTCGTGGATGGCCATCGACACATGAACCTCCGAGGTGGAGATAAGGTCAACAACGAGCCGCCACTTGTCCAAGATGCGGAATACTTGCGCAAGGAAACCGTGGGACTGCCGTGTGCGGTTTGAAATGATGTTCAGCACCACAATGTTGCCCTTCGAAGTGATCGCTGTAGGGCCCTTGTGGTGCTCGGCCAGGCTCACAAACGAGGGCGTGACCTGCAAAGGAGGGTGCTTTCCTTCCTTGTCCTCATTATCCCCAATGGTCGACTCAGCGGGGAACACCTTCGTGCCGGCGCCTTTCGGCTTCATCACGTTCTTGATGCGGATAGGAATATGGGCGCGAATAACCTGGTCCATGGTGAAGGGGTGGATGACTTCAGACCCATAATACGTGAGCTCAGCCGCTTCCTCCGGTGTAATCTGGTCTAGCAGACGCGCCGTGGGCACCTTCCGCGGATCCGCGGTGAAAATACCGTCCACTTCTTTCCAGATCTGCAGCTCTTCGGCTTCCAGACCCACAGCACACAGAGCCGCGCACAGATCCGTGTAGCCGCGCCCGACATTATTTATCAGACCGCCGGGGAGAAGTCCAAAGAATCCAGTCACCACTGGCACAGCGCCTTCATCAGAGGCCTCCTGTACTGCATTCGCCATCTTGGCCTCTAAGTCGGCATAGAACTCACGATCCAGTTTAGCCACATCGTGACCATTGTTGCCTGCGCCCGGCGATGATGCATTGCTGCCAATGATACGCGTAAAGTCGACTAGTTTCGCATGGCAACCCGTCGTCTTCAGCACTGCAACCATGAACATGCAAGCTAATTTCTCCCCAACCGAAAGGACTAGGTCCAGAGTTCTCGGGCTAACTTCGTCGAGGATTTTAGAGGCCTCGAGAATCTGCACCGCCTGAGCGCATTCCATTTCAATGGCCTTCTCTAGTTGCGCGAGAACCTCCGGACTCTTGGAGCCAATTGTAACGCGTGCAGCGTTCAGATGGTCGTCCCGAATATCGTCAACTACTTTTCGGAAGTCCTTTGACCGAGAAACAGCGAAATCCGCAGCCTGGATCAGCCGCGTCGTGGTCCCTTGGGCTTTTATGTTGTTGCTCCGAGCAGAGCAGACAACCACCACTCTAGCTTCCTGTTCATACTCTTTTACGATGTCGCGCGCTATTTCTAGTGGGAATTTACCCACACTCGTGCCGCCAAATTTCTGAACAACCCACGGCTTCGACATGGACAGCGACAAAGGAATATTTCAAAATTAGTCATAAGTATCAGAGTCATTCATTTTTGATCGGGGAAGGTCACTTGGGCTGCGGTTCCTGCATGCAACAACACCCATCGTGCATGACCCTCCATGACCCTCCGTAATTACCTTTTCACGGTAAGACGCTCAGTGGACGCTCAGCAATGCCGCAAGAGTCAAAGAAGAAGAGACTTTAAGTATAAGAAAAATATAGGCTTTGTAGATATTCAAGGGAAATGCCCCTTTCGAGGGCCAAAATAACCATCGGGCGCGCCGCTCACGTTAAACTGGGGCTGCGCGGTGAGGCGGATGCCTGTATCATTACCCCACCATTTAATCGACGCAATGTGGTGATAGCTGGTGGCGAAGAATATAATCAGCGCTGAATAGGACATTCCTACCGTGATTGCTGCATACAACAAGTAGTTGTACTTGGCCCACCACCTGGGCCAATACCGAGGAATCAGAACTTGGAAAATAAATCCAATAGGAACCCATGGCCAGTAGTACATCAAGTTCGTCGGAGCCCAAGCCTGACCACCCTGAATGATCACCATCTCGTTGAAGCTGTTCACCCATTGCAGATTGAGCAAGCCGCGGATGAAAGCACTATTCCGGAAGCGCGATCCGCCTTCTTTCACCCCGCCCCAATTGTTCTTCCGGGCACGAGAGACGACAAATCTGCGAACAATCCAGAACGGAATGGGGTAACCGGCACCAATCAGGAAAACCCACTTCATCTTCGGGTAAATGCCGTTCGTACCATTACTCTTTAGCAGACGCTCCGGCCCAAGTGTTCCCCATTGCACGGCGGCATTGAAGTATGTGCGCACGCTTTGGCATGTGAAACGCTGCGAGTTTTCGACATCGCAAAGATCGGGTATCGCGTTTGGCGTAGACTGCCACAAGATAAGCCCCGACTGCACAAACGAGTTCGCAATCATATTCATGACCTGAATGCGAAACATTGGGCGAGGAGCTATACCGGTATAGTGACCAATCTTCAAGTTGCTCAAAAATGTATCGGTCTCGACCATAAAGTTTGTTGCGTATGCCTTGGCGACCATGAGCGCGTTTCCATTACCCTTCACTGTCAACCCGATGACCAGCTCGTATAACACGTTGATGTAAACTGCCATGTTTGTCGTTGCATATAAAACACCACAAGGTACCATGAAAACCGCGGAAAGCCCGACACCGAAAAAGATGGTCCACACAGGGGTCTCGGTGAAACTGTAGTGCTCAACGCAGGCGATCGCCATCCCGAGACAGACGCAAAGGTAGAGGATGTACCACCACTCAGGTACCTCTTTGTACTTCCTTTGCGCGCGAGTGAACCTGTCATCAAAGGCATGAAGTGTGCGTGTTGGATGGATGATTGTTTTCACAAAGACCCTCATCGAATAGGTGAGGATATTGGCGTAGTTCAAGATGGAGTACATGATCATCGCCGGGTAGAACATGAAGAAGACGCTGTAGCTTATAAAAGCACCCGCGGACCAGAATGGAGGTGAATAGCTCTGGTACTTGTCGTAGTCCAGCTTGAAATTCTCATCCAGCACGTTGTTTACGTCGTACACCTGGGCAGTGTTGTCGTATAGCTGGTTGTCATTGATGGGAATATATCCCTGATTCAGTGTGTTGTTATAGAACAAGCCGATAACTCCAAACATAGTGATGAACATACCCAGAACATACATTGCGCTCGCAAAGAAGGGGCTCACTAAAGGAGTGGGTAGGAAAACAGACCAGTCAAATGATGGGATGGGGTTAAGCCCGAGACCTGTGTTCACAGAGCAAATGTTCAACAGGTTGTTGTTCTTATGGCTTATCCACGCGACCCAGTCAAAAGTTGAAAGAAACTTGAAGACAAACCCTGTAATCCAATACCAGCCAAACTCGACGAAAGAAAATATCCAGAAGAACTCCCAGCCTTTCAACCTCCACCCGTTGGTATTCTCCCGCTTCTCATCCCCTACCAGTGCCCGCGATAGCTTCAAACTCGGCAAGGCAGTGTACCAGATCATTCGAACCGGATAAACCAGGAAAACGCGGAATATTCCTGACAGCCCAAATCCCATGAGGTTCGTGGACAATGTCAGTAAGATGATGAAACCAAAGTCATTAGCTTGCTTGATTCCATAGAAGTGTTTGTTTGCCATCGCAATCACTACGTATTGTGAGTACGGGGCAGCGTTTCCAACACCCATACCGCACGTAGCCAGCATTTGCTCTTTGAAATTCCAAGGCCCTGAGCCAAAACGCACGCGTCTGCCGAAGCCAATGGGAAAAGACCAGCCAGGTAAATATGCCATCGCCTTTCCAGTGTACGCAATAAGAAGTTGCAAAGCCACGCTGGACATTTGGATTGTCGGAAAGCGTACACCAAAAAACGTAGCCAACGTGGAGCCTGCGCAAGACCAAATAATGGAGACAAGATAAGTACGAACGTTCTCATAGTTTTCGAACTCTTCTTCGTCAATGGGCCTCGTTACGGCGCGCACTTCCGGGTATATCGACCAATCTTTGATGAGGAAAGCATCGAATTTGACCAAGGCTTCCCACTCTTCCTCTGTCTGGCCAGAAAGTGGTCCCTTTACTAGCTCTATCAACGTCTCATAATAGAACTGGCTCAAGCAAGTGTCGCCACGGTGATAATCAATGGCTTCCTCAAGGATGCCAATGCACTCCTGAAGGTTGCGGTCGTCAATGTGAGCGGCAACAATTTCAATATCATCTGAGGTCAACGCCCCATTCGAGAAATGCTCAACCTCACTGAGCAAACCAATGTCAGTCAAAGCCGTGCCCTTCATAGCCGCCTCAGGAGGCTGCCCAGGCTTGGACTTCTCCTCCGAGGATGACACCGAAGCACTCATTCCTAAGTTTGAGATTGCAGCGGAAGTAAAATACACCGTTTGGTTAGTGTTGTTGCGTGATTATATCCGGAACACGAATGTAATTCAGGTCTTTTTAAATCTGGGGAAGATCGTCCATATATCGTCACAGCTGCACACAGGCCCTTGCCCTGTGCATAGGAGCGGCACGGTCGTTGGTGCCGTGCCTGTAAGTCACCTACCTTATCGTCGTCACGGGAATGCTATCATTTTACAATTGGACCACCCCTTGTCGTAGAACGTTTTCCCGCACCAATTCCTAATAAGTGGTGCTATTATTGACGCATTCGCTTTCTATGTGTTAATGGCTGACTTTTTGAACGGTACTGAGATCACCTTGCTTCTGGTTTATCTTCCCCAGAGAGTCACAGTAGGGTTGCGGGGATAACCCTAGTATTGGTGCCGCCAAAGGTGGTCGGTTGAACAAGGTCGTACGCTGCTCTGTTCCAGGCCTGGCAGCGGGTTCATTAAACCCTTACTATGCACTCTAGAATGTTATGAACCAATTCTCCGGGGCGCGGTTTCACTCGTAGAGCACTTCAGTACGACTTGTCTCCTGCGTAAGCGACCTTAGGGGCGACGCCGTAAATGCCACAGCCACGGATGATGACGTTTTGAGAAAGAGAAAACAAGCTGCACTGATTCAAGTGAGCTCGAGATGGTGTAATGTAATAAGGACGTGGTTGTTTTACCAATTACTATCAGCTAAACTATTGCGATTCGCGCGTTACGAGCACCAGACCTCGTAAAGCATGAAACGGCAACATCAGTTCGAACGGCGCGGGTTAGGTCGAAGGCGCTGATCTCCGCATAGAGATAAGGCGCCTCGCTTTTTCGTGCTTGTCATTGCTGGTTTCGTGGGCATGCAAAGTAGCCAGTCGTGCTGCCAAGACTAATATTGCTCACGCGCCGATCCTTGTACCGAAGGAAGTTCCGAAGCTCAAGCACGGGGCAACTGCCTCCTTACGGCAAGTAAAAGCACATTAGCTCAGAAAGATTAAGTCTTGGGCTGCGCTCTGAGTACTTCAGCGCAGCAACGAGAACGGTGTCTTGCAGCGAGCGATACGCTGAGAACTGCAGATCCGGTCTATTTACTTTTTAAGCAATAGGTAGCTGAACTGCGAATGCGAGTTTATTTCAATCAGTTCACTCTATCTAAGTCTCCGATTACTGGATTTTCCGATTTCGCATGCTTAAAAACTGTGCAAGTACAAGGCCTTGTATGGGCCTTTTTTGCTCCGGTTTTGCAAGTTAAGGCGCTCCATGCGCGGCCGCTCGAATGCATCAGGTAACGTGCCGTTCACACAAATAGGAGGTCCATTAATTGATCGTCTTATTTTGACGGTATCGTGCATCCTCGGAAAGAATAGCTTTTGAAGAAGCCGCGAGCCGCATGTCTGGGATCAGCTTGGAGACTGCTCGTAAAGTATGTCTGTCATTGCTTGAGTCGAAAGACCGCTCTTCATTTATCCTGTCGAAGTATATCCCAGCAAACTCTCATGATGGCTTTGTGGGTTTACGTGCCCTCAACGTAGAGACCGCAAAGGTTGTGGACTCCGTGAAGGACCGCGCAACGGCAGACCTGCGTCTCAAATTCTGGAAGTCCTCAATCCAGCACATTCATTCCAAGAACACAACCACGGAGCAGCCTGTTGTGAAACTACTGCAGAACGCCGTTGCGCAAGGAGCTCGTGTGCCAAAACGGTATCCACTTACGCTGATCCAGACGCGCGAGTCACAGCTTAGCCAAAAACCTATCCGTACTGTGGATGACATGGCCCGCTTTGGCGAGGGCGTGTACTCACAGATGTTGTACGCAACGCTCGATATGTTGCAGGCACGGGAGAGCGGGACGGCAGAGTTCCTTGAGGAGAACGCAGACCTAGACGAACTTGTTAGCAACATGTGTGCACACATCGGCCAAGCGTCTGGAATTGCAGCCTATTTGCGGGCGCTGCCGTTCTACGCCGGGAAGCAGAATCTTGTTGTGCTTCCCAGTGAACTACTCTCAAAGGCCAGTATTTCACAACAACAGATCATTGATCTCGTTACGAAGGAGAATCAATTGCCTATACCGGGGTTGAATGACGTTGTTTTTCAAGTAGCCACAGCTGCCAATGACCACATGTTGACGGCACGCTCATTGCTGAACCAATTCAAGGAGATCACCGGCGGCGCTGTCCCGCAATCGCTCGTCCTCACAGCCATGTCAGCCGTGCCTGTAGCCCTATACTTGGAAAGGCTCGAGAAGTACGACTTTGATGTCCTGCGTACCACACACTTAGCAGAATGGAAGTTACCCTGGCGCTCCTGGCGCGCCTTCCAGACCCGGAGCATATAGATATTCCGGGTCTTGCATGTACATATGTATAGATATCTGCAAAGTTGCAATTCAGAGTATTTCCGGACTTTGATGGTGTGAGTTAGCGACGTCGACAATGTCGTTGGCAACAGACTTCCTAGTTGAGTGGAAGCCACGGCGGATTTGCGATAGACTGCAGGGCATTATGCAGCTAGTAAGTACCAGCTTATGAACTACAGAGCCACTGCTGAGGCTTCAGACTCATCCTTGAATTGACGAACATGCACCTATTGTGGCAGTCCAATAGCACTGACTCGCATGTGGCTCATGCTCGCGTGTGCCCGCGTCGCGCATTGCTTGTACAAGCTGCCCTAGCAAACTCTCAAGATACTAGCTTCTGAATGCTATCATTGTTAATGAAGTAACGTTATTTGCGCTGACACGAACGCCGCGTCCACGCTCTTACAGCCTAGCTAAAGCCTTGCTAAAGCCTCGCGATAAACACTTATATGCACTCGCGTGTGCCCGCTACACAGGGTCACTCCCAGCGAGCCAATCCTCGCCCAACATTTCCGGCAACAAGCGAAGTGCCGAAATAAGCCGTTGCAGTACCAGCCAGTGCGAACAGGACGTCTTTGACGCCAGAGCGCTCATTCCACAGCTGCGGGAAGATCCATGCGGTAACTGCAGTTCCAAGAAGAGAAACGCTCGAAGCGATAAAGAACCCGTTCGGAGTTGTGTCCGTAATGTACCACATGGTCGGGTTAATGAGTACCCAAGCAAGGATTGCCTCTCTCGGAAGCTTATGGCTCAGGTAAACGAGCCCGAGTAGGACGCCATAACTGCGGACTAGTGAGGTGAACCATGTATTCGTGGTCGAGTCGAGAGCCTTTTGCGTTATGGGTGCCCCACCAAGGCTCGGTGACTGCGGCGCGGCTCGCTTCCGCGTGTCGGTAGACGGGACGAGGAAGCCCACTGCTACGCCAATTAGGCCACTGAACATGAGCAGCTGGCTCCTTTGCAGTGTCGTGAAAAGGTCCGCCGTACCCTGCGGTAGATGGAAGTTCATGAGGCGACCCTGGATGATGCCGAACGCGAACAATGCTGCGACTGCTAACCACCGTAGGGAATGCCGCGCTCGTGGAGGGGCGCTACTGCTCACGCTGTAGCGGCGAGGAACCGTCGTATGCATTTGGTGGTGGGGCGGTCGCTCGTTAAGGCCGAACCGAGAGTATCCCGACGGCGGAGCCGTGTTTGAGTTCACGTCACCACTTAACTCTGCGAGCGAGACGGAGGAGCCAAAGACTCCTCGGAGTGCAGAACCAGAACCATCCGACTCAGCCATGGTTTATGTATCGCCGGAAAGCTATTCACCGGTCCGTAATGCTTCGTGTGCCGATCAGAAGTGGCACTTCTCTTACGCTGCGGCCAAACTAAACAAGTGGAGATCGCCTTTGTTTGACCGTTTGTAGGGGCAGGGGTTGCGGTCACTTGATGCGATCACGACGACGACAGCACAACCACCGTGCACACACACGCTCGCAAACGTGACTTAGCTACTTAATCCGGGGCGGGTCGGGTTGGGGCGGTGGCGCCGGCAGTGTGGGGTACGGTGTTGAGTTCGCGGCAGAGGCACGCGGTCGATGCGAGCAAAACGCCCAGGCTGCCCGACCGATAAAGTAACAGACGTCTAAATTAGATTTCACGTCGTCTTTTAGCGTAGGCCCTACAAACCGAGCGTTTCCAGCACCTTGACTCTCTTTGAATTGTCTAGGTGACTTGTTCCACCTTTCCGATGTACTTTCCGGAAAGGACGGGGAGTATGGGCCGCGGAATATGCGGTAGGCAACGGCGAAGCATGAGCATAATACGCTGCTGTCATACATTCGCGGTTGTGCCCTTGACACGTTTCTGCATCTGGATGCATCCCCCGTGGGGGGCCAGATCTTGGGGTCAGGAGGGACGCCTGTGATCGGCTCGAATGATAGTGAATTGGTGGTCGGTTCTTCCCGTTTGTCGGAAAACTGTTTGGCTGCTAAGCAGTTGAACACTAGGGACCAGCGGTATCGTACTCCGTGACTCTCTAGCACATGCTCAGTGCGCTTACTTATTTTGCGTGATTGATCCTTAGGCCTGATGGGTATCTACGAGGCCACCCACCACCCAGGAACGTCTTACCAATTCTTACGTACTTGATTCTTACATCCGGTGCCTTGATTGCTGTGCCGGGTTGGGTTAACCTCTTCAAGATGGTGGCTTTAGGCCATCTGTCTAGTCTAAAAGCGTGCATGCATTACCGCTGTAGTCATCTCATCTGCTTGGCATCATCTAGCTGCATATAGCACTGCTGATTCATGCTTACTAGGTCTAACTTTGTAAACGACACCCTTCATGGTTCACAACATTCGGCCATTCACTTCGCTCCGTTCGCTGCATACAAGCATTTACGCAACTATTGAATGGGAAATTTTGGAAGCACCGGTATGATTCTTTAAGCGAGGCATGAGTTCACCTCTTATGTGGGGCAACCGTTGGGCGCAGTCATCGCGCCGCCACAGGCGTGACCCGAACCCTTAGACGCAGTCGCGCGCGTCGACTGCGTCAAGTTCGACACTACGCGTGGAGTCATAAACAGCATCTATACAAATGGGACACTGATTTTCTTCAGTGGCACTCTGCACAGCTTTCTTTGCGACTCGAAGCTTTGATCTCGTTTGTGTACTCGCTTCTCGCGGCCTCCATCGATGTCTCCTCACACTCGCTCCCATTCCCAGCTCGCAGACGAGTCGAGCTCGCTACTTACAGCAGACTCTGACCATACCAGCTACACTTCAACAAAGAATGACACCACGGTAGCCACATCCCCCATTGAAGTGGATACAATAGCCAGCAGTTCGAAACTACCGAAGCGCAAGTCGCTGCTCCGCAACTTGCGGGAGGCGATGTTTTACAATTGGGACTTCATTGAAAACACTAAGTAGATGAGGCCGGCAAGATACCCAAGACGAAGCTATACAGCCTCAAAAGCTTTTCACTACTTTCTAACGCTGTAGTCAGTTGTGAGAGCACGTCCACGTAAAACGTCAAGCTAGTTGGATAGCCAGCTTATTTTATGCCGCGCCGTCGAGCTCGCGAAGCAACCAGGCGACGTCAACCACCTCTGGTAACACGATGATCAGCAACTCCATGTGCGAGTAGGCCCGCCAGGTTCTTAAGCACGCTCGTCCCAATGCTGCGGCGCAGAGTGCGGGAGCTCGCGGAGTGCCTAAAGACGTCCAGCGCGATGGCCGAGTTCTTCGAAGTCCACAGCATGGGCAAGGTCGCGCATCCTATAACCAAAATGACCCATTATATGTACAACAAGCTGTGACTGTTTAATGTCAGTTGATCCACGATATTAATGAACCCGGACAGGCCTTTATTTTATGATCGTTGCATGACTGGTATACAGCGCGAGAAAATGATTTCTTTACGGAATCGCGGTACTTTGATAACGAGACGTAACTCGTCGGCATCACCACTAGCAGTTTATCACAACACAGCCGCCATCAGCCCAGGCCACTGGTTCCGTTCACGCTGTTATCAAGCTGGTTTTGAGGCACGAGCGGTTTCGTGATGGCTTGGCGTTCTGACGCAACCGTCCACAAAGTAGGGTTGCGCCAGCATGTAAATACAATATAAAGTCCCTGCAGTGAGCCTAAACCAGAACGCTCACGACCACCAAAATATGTTTTCTGCTTGACATCAAGCTATTGGACTCACACAATACCATTACACTTACGTGAAGCGAGGAGCCACGATCACTTCCGATAGCCTTAAATGCCCCCAGCCCGAGCCCCTCCCCACCATTACAAATGCCCTAGCCTCGCGAACGGCGGCACAGGTATATATAGTGAGTGTTTGTCTCGTTGACAATTGTAGCCAGCAAAGTCGAACAACCCCAATGGCTGCGTTTCCGGATTATCATTTTGGCGTCTACCTAATTCCTGCGAATCAGGCTGCGAAGGCCGTTGAGCAGGCGCTTGAGGTCGGATACAAGGGCATTGACTCTGCGCGCGCCTATGAGAACGAGCGCGAGTCTGTGCTCGGTATCCTTGAGTACCTCAAGAAGCACCCCGAAAAGAAGCGTGAAGACATTTTCTATACCACAAAGGTGGCACGCAAGGACTTTGGGTATGAGCAGGTGCTGAAGGCAGTGCGCGAATCGCACGAGGCTGCGAAGGAGCTCGGTCAGATCGATCTTTTCCTTCTGCACTCGAGCCACGGTGGGCCTGAAGTACGCAAGGAGTCGTGGCGCGCACTTGAGGACGCCCAAGCCGAGGGCCTCGTTAGGCACATTGGCGTGTCGAATTGGGGCGTCGCGCACCTGCAGGAACTGGAGAAGTCGCAGAAGGTGAAGCCGTTCCTAAACCAAATCGAAATTAGCCCCTGGCTGCAGCACAGGGACATCAAGGAGTACAGCGACAGCCACGGCATCATTGTAGAGGCGTGGGGGCCCTTGACGAGAGGCAAGCGCCTTGACTACCCGGAGGTGACGAAGCTGAGCAAGAAGTATGGCAAGACTCCGGCGCAGATTCTTGTGCGGTGGTCCCTACAGTATGGGGCGGTCCCTATTGTTAAGTCGACTTCGCCCGAGCGCATGAAGGAGAACTTCGATGTATACGATTTCGAGCTGAGCAAGGAAGACTTTGCGGCCCTTGGTGACCCTAATGAGTACTACCTGACGTCGCCTCAGTGGGACCCGACGGTGCTTGAATAAAACTCTTTGTGCAGACCATTAGCTACTTCTTTTTATAAGTCTCTTTTTTTAGTTAACTCTCCTGTACAAAAGCTGGGTCGGCATCCATTTTGGCAGTGCTCAACGGCGACGACGAGCTCTGTCTCTTCGAGACCCCCAAGCCCTCTGCGGCCTGTCGTCATCAAACCTCTTTGGGCCCGGTGGCCGCGGTTCTGATCGCGTGTCCGCGCTACCGATAGTCGAAAGAAGGTCGTCGTCTGCCCGTCTGTCACCGTTTCTTTTATCTTTTTTGTCGCCATTCCCACGACGCTTCGCAGACTTCGGCTCAGGCTCAGGCTTTACGCCGCTGAGCTCACGGCTGTTCAAGGCACGGAGACTCGCAAAAAGCCGCGATTCAAGCCTCTCGCTATTGACGAGCATGGTTTTGTAAAACGCTGAAGCACGCACGTCTTCGATATCGCTAGCGCCTATCCAGAGGGGCTTGCGCTTGTTGAGCTGGGCGTACAGCGATTTAACGCTCGTCTCAAGGTCCCCGTCCGAAAGCGAGACCGTCAGAATGTGTATGCGCCTGAGGAGGCCCTCACCCTCAATTGAAATAATGGGGAAAACAGAGCTGGTTTTCTGCAGGAAGGAAAACACATTCGACAGAGGGACATAGCCCTGTGTCGGTACAGCAACCTCGAGCAATGTGGCCGTTAACGTGCTCAGCCAGTCCCTGAAAGCTTCGACAGAAACGTCACGCCGCAAAATATACTCGAACAAGTCTGTGGTGAACAACGCAAAGCTTTCAAGCTCCAGAGGGGATGCTGTGTGGAGTAGAGCCAAGATGATGCCGCGAGAAAATAGCGCGTTGCCTACCTCACTGAAACTGAACCCATTAGGCTGAATTTCCTCGAGCACTTGCAGGAAACGGCTAACGTAAACGGCATCTACGGGAGAAACAACCATGCGCGGTATCAGCAAAAAGTTCACGAACGCCGCCGCATTCCACTTACCGGTCGGGGCAGCAAACCACGTATCTTTCATTGAAGTCAACCTCTGCTTCACCGACTTTGTGCGAAGCTTGTGCGACAACGAACTCTTCTCGACGACCTTTGGGTCACGCATCTCACCAACCGCCACGTATAACCGTTCGTCAAAAACGATGTCGTAGGTGCTCATATGCCAGAAGTTGAGGTACAGGTCAGCCGATATTTCGCCGTCCCATTGGTCTGACCCCGGCAGCTTTTTGGCCAAGTCCACATCACCAAGCTCTTTAGTGCTGGCCCGCCATAGCGTTAATGCGAACGGCACCGGGACCGAATATTTGCTGCAAAGCTCAATAACATCAAAATGGCCCGAGACGCCAATAAGTTCAGCGTATACAACGATGAGCTCTGCAACAAGATCTCGGCGATTAACCACCACCTTCGCATTGCTGCCCGCGAGTAGCATGTGGTTGTAAACGTGGCACAAAGCAACAAAGACCTCCAATAGCATATCGCGCTGCTGCAGAGATTCCACAAGTCTCTCTCGGCTAGGATACATCTGCTCTGTGAGCGCTGCCTGGGTCATTTCGCGGACCATTGGCGCACTGCACAGGGCAGTTACCTGGGGGATCGACATGTTGGACTTCAGTGGAATGCCCGAGATCCTCAGGAGCAGCTGTTCTAGAACAATGAGTTGAGTGAAATCACCCTCTCCAATCTGGCGCAATACAAGAGCAATAAGGCTCAAAAAGTCAAAGTCTGCATGCTGGGAGGCGATCTCTCCGGCAAACGAGGCGAGCAGTCGGAACCAGCGGCTCTCGTAGAGCCCGTCCTGCTGTTGAGCAAGGCGGCCGCCAGTTGTGAGCTGCTGCATAATAATGAGCGGGAGCATATCCATGGCTAGTGCAGGAATACGGGTTGATGTGGATCTGGCTACAAGTGAGCCGATGTTGTAACTTTCTACCTGGTTCACAAACGCCGCCAAGCTCGGTAGCGGGCATTGGCTAAACACATCAAGTAGAGCAGGCACAATCTTCTCCTCTGCGTCACTCTTTGTCAATCGTTTCAGAATATTCTTGGTTTCCTTGTCAGCTTTCGCGAATCGGGTCTTCACGAAGAAGTTGTCTTTCGCGATCCGAGTCTGCAAGTCGTTGTAGAGCTCAAATCTAAGTTGCTCGTCAAACATCCACAATACTGAGTCCACGGTTGATTCAAAGTCAAGCGAAGGGAGCATAAATTCGCGGAAGAAGTCGGTCCAAAATTCGGGAGCTTCATCGAAGTTTGCCGTTGCAAAGGTGTTCAATACAGACCACACCTCCGCATCCAAGTTGTGCGAGACATGCACAAGGTACTTGATGGCCAGCGCGAGTACGTTTTCACGGGTTGCGGGCGCACTTGCGAAGAGGCGGCAAACAACTCTACTAAGGCCCTTGGCAATAGCATCAGATGAACCAGCGATCAACGGGTAGGCGTTAAGATATCTCAACGCAGCTTCGACAGCGTCCCTCGAATGCGATGGCTCTGTGTACGCAAATATGTCCCCCAGGTATGCGAGTGCTGTCGGTACTTTATCGACGTGGCCAGCATCACTAGGCTCCTCACTGGGGCGTACATCTGTGCCGCTTTCAGTGGCTTCGATGCTCTCCTGTCTGTCGCCATCCATCAACTCATCCTCATCGTCATCATCGTCATCATCATCGAGCAGTACAGACATTGCCAAGGCGTTCATTCCTGACTGCGTGGCTGCCTCCTGATCTTGCCTGATCTGGCGTTCGTACTCAGCAAATCCTTGACGCTTTGGATCGAGGTACGCAAACATTGCCGTGAATGAAACGGCGCCTAATACCGTGAGGCGAGCTGCGAGCTGCACACCCCAGGGCTCGTCCAGGAACATTTCAATAACAACTGGCAGGTCGGGGTGGTCCCGCCATTCCGATTTAGCTAGCCATTCAAGACTGTCTGTGTTAAGCTGTCCTTCATGAACAACCGCAAGATCAATTACCATGCACAACACTCGAAAAGGCTCCAGAGTGTAGGCGCCAATTAGTTCGAGCACCTTGTGCCAAGTCTCATCATTCATGGTCTTAGCACGGGTTAGCAGCACAGCCAGTTCTGCGTAGCCATAGGGGCAATCCCGGTTCAAGTCAAACGTCATGGTCCTGGTCTCGAGGCCGATTATGCGCTGGTATCGTTTACGAGCCAGCAAGCTATCAACCATACCAAGCTCTACGAGACGCTCGGGACTTAGGTACTCAAGAAGAGCTGCTGGCTCAATACTCAGCGCTTTCAAGCGCTCGGCTACCTTTGGACTTTGTAGGCCACCAGCAGCAGCTACTACATGAAGGAATATGGCCACAGTCGAGGGCTGCTTGTCTTTGAACAGTGTCTCGAGCTGCGCATTTGTAGCGGCAGGGTCGCTATCCGTCTCTAGCTTGCGCAAGATCTGCAGACTAACGTCTGCAATGTGCGTCACGTTGCTTGCGGAAACGACTGGATCTACTACCTTGCCAATTTCTACCTGTGCGGCTTCAGAGCCAGCAGTTGGATCTTGGAGTGCTGCCATTCAACAGTGGCCTCCGCGAATCGCCGCTATTTGTTCAAGCTTTAGGCAGTGTGGCTCCCTTGACGCATGTGTGAGAGATGTCGAGTTAACCTGTTAAACGTATCATGCATCTCTCTCACGTGCGCGCTTCTCTAGCGCCCTTCCACTCACTCTACAGCTATTTTTGGCGATGTTCTCCGTTTTAGCGATGGATTGTCAGAACCAGCCGAATCAGTCTATTCGCTATTTATAAACAACGCATATTAGCGACCTGCAGGACCAAGTCCTTGTGTGAATCACGGTTCTTGCTCTGGCCCAAGGAGGATCATCACACATCGAGGACGATCACAGCACGCGAGATTTCGGATTAGGTCTATTCAGGTTTAGGGCGATTTCCAAATCAGGTACCCTGCGGCACATCTCTAGTAAGCTTGCGCCAAGGCCGCAGAGCCGGCCGTGATAGCCGAGATTTAGCGAATATTTTTTAAGTCGTATAGCAACGGTTTACAGAATTACTGACGCGTGCGTTTTGGGTGAGCTTGGCGCGTAAGTACGCCGGCCACAACCTAATTCAGGCAATATGCACGTTTGTTGCTCTCTTGATCGCCGGGCGCGTTCTCACGTGGGCTGCTTGTTTACTTCTTTTTCAACCCGCCCACCGAGCACGGCACGTTTTGGGTGAGTATGGAATGTTTCACGGACGCGCAGGGCCGGTTTGTGTTCCCCGGCCGGCTGTTTCCGGAGCTCCCAGACTCGGCTGGCGCGCCTCCTTCGGTGGCAGGCCGTAGAGATGCAATTGAACGCGAGTTCGGAGTCCTAAAGGCCGCCGGCATCGAGCGCAACTATAAATGGGCGGTCAACGTGTTCCAGTTCCAGGACACCTGGGGAGACCTGCTCCAGCTCGATCGCGGCGAGGAGATGCTGGCTCAGGCGCGTCGCATCGTCGACAAGCTTGCCTCAGGATCGACGCAGTACGCAGGGCCCGCAAACTACGTGCTGGGCCTGCTCGCTCCTCGCGACAGCGAGTCGCGTGTGCACTACCGCACAGCTCTAAAGAAGGGCTATGAGCGAGCGTGGTACCGCGTTGCCGTGAAGGCGGCGGAGCGCGGCGAGAAGGACAGCGCGCTTTCGCGATTCAGGCGCGGCGCCGAGCGCGGCGACGCGGCCTGCCTGTATACTCTAGGGCTCGCAAACTTGAAGGGTCTTTACCGGATTCGCAAGAACGCGCAGGAGGGGCTTCGTCTTATAGAGCAGGCCGTGCATGGTAGCGACGCTGATTTCCCTCGCGCGCCATATGTTCTGGGGAAAATCCTTCTCGGCGAGGGCGGTGACGTCCCAAACGGTCTTGGCCTCGAAGTAGGTCATGCGAAACAAGACCGTGCGCGTGGCCTCGAGCTTGTGCGGCAGTCTGCGATCCTAGGCTTCGCGCCAGCGCTGGTAAGAATGGGTCAGGCGCGTCAGAGCAAGGAGTTTGGCTTCGACTGTGGTATCGCCCTGCGCTATATGAGCCTGGCAGCGGAACAAGAGGCTTACCGGCGGTTCCGGCGCCTGCCCACGCAGCTCAAGGGCGAACCGGAGTCTAATATCATCAAGTGGTTGCTCTGCGGCTACAAAGATGTCATTCGCGTGAACGAACAGTGGGCATTCCGCTTTGCAGAGGTGGGTGCGGCCGAACGTAACGGCACGGCTCTGTTTGCGCTAGGCTACTTTTACGAGGTCGGGGTCAACACGAACACTGATGCCGCCAAGGCGATCGAGTACTACCGAGAGGGCGCACTTGAAGGCTGTGCTGCTGCTAGTGCGCGCCTGGAACAGATGGCAACGAACAAGCCGAATCTGCGGCGCACGCTGACGCGCCAGGATCATGACGCGAAAATGCGGAAGCATCGTACGGCTCTGATTCGCGGTGAAGGTGATGCAGGCTTGGCAGCAATCAATGATCAGTCAACTCTTGAGTCCGGCTTGATGGGAGCTATGCCTCCAGGGAAGATTCCGTCGCCAATTCCGGAGCCGCAGCCCTCTTACGCACAGACTAGACCGCCTGAGCAACCGCTGAACCAACCACGACCCCCCTACCCGGAGTCTCCGGATAGATCTCCGCAAAACTCCGTGTCAGATCTCTCGCAGCCACATAGAGGTCCGTCACTGTCGTCGCTGTCTTCAGGGCCCTCTATGCATTCGACCAACTCGAATCCTTCTGGGTTGCCCTATCCGATGGAGGACCATCATGAAGATCAGCCAGCTCAACGATTTAGCCCAGCAGGTTCCTTTCACTCTGTTTCAGAGCGGCCGCCTTTGCCTTATCCGGATCACTATGACCCGAAAGTGCCTCTCAATTCCGGCGGCGCATTGCCTTATCCGCGCTCTCCGGAATCCCCCAGACGAAGGATGGCGTCAGACGAACGCTTGAATGAGGCTGTGCAGTCTACATCGCTAGATGAGAACGCTGGCCGCAAGCCGCGCCCGGCACCGTCATATCGCAGCTTTAGCAGCGGGCCCGAGACATTGGACGTTGCTCAACCTCCTTCGCAGGCGTCACCGCAAACTCAGCTGCAGTTCCGCCGTGGTCACGGTGCCACGATGTCGATGGGGAACGTACCTGTCGCCGCTCGGCTAATGGATACGGATGCCCGAACGCGCTCCGGCGAATCGCTGCAAACAGTTTCTCAAAAGCAGTCTCGTCTCACGCCGAGTGGCTCCCGTCAGAGCAGCCCCGATTTTGCGGGGACGGCTCCGGCCCCCGTATACCACCCTAATAGAGTTCCTGTTGGCTGCCGCAGTTCCAGCGCTGCTGACACCCTGCCGAGCGATGCATCTGGCGCTAATGTGTACGCGGCATCAAACGGAACACCCAGCTCTACCTTTACAGAAAGGCCGTCAGATGTAAGGTCTTACAGTGCCACCACAGCGAGCACTGCGCCTCCTACATCAGGAAGCGGTTCAGCGGGCTCGTCGATATCGTCTCGGGTGCCGAGCACGAATCCGCGGGGGAATACAGCGTATGCTGCTAATATACCTGCGCCAGGACGTGCTGGGCTTCATACTGTGCAAGATGCAGCGCCGCTGCCAGCGCGGAACTCGCTGCACAGCTCGTCGAATGAGATTCCGAATCTCGCGCCCAGCCTACCTATGTCCGGCTCAGACCCGGCACTTAACAGAACTCATACGGGGTTTCCACGCGTCGAGTCCGCTCGGACGTCTCCGTCGCCGTCAATGCAGGCCCGTGGTGGGGCATCTAATAATAGCACTCCGATGCATACACCGATGTCCTCCCGCCCCACATCCCCGTCACCCTCTCCATCGTGGGGCTCGCCGGAGAACCGCTCCCCGCCGGGATCACCTGGGTCGGCCGGTTCGCCGGGTCGCCGACGAAAGGCCCGCCCGCTCTCGTCCGGTTGGGTGCGCGAGTCATTCCTACCTGGTGCTAGCCGGTTTTTCTCGGCTTCGCAGCCTCAGCTTGATAGACCAGGGTATGCAGACGGACCAGGCCCCGAGGCGCAGGTGCGACAGCGCTCGCCGTCGCCATTGCGCAAAATGTTCAAGAGTACGCAAGATCAGCGCAGTGTGACTGACAGCGCCGTGCTGCAGAAACCCACGGGCCCAGATCCAGCAGTGGCCAACATGCCGAAGGTTCCTGTACAGCCTATCCAGGTGAAGCGTGAGCCCGGTGTGGCCTACACGTTTGAAGACATGGGCGTCACGGCCGTGACTAGCGCCAAGAACGACAAGTGTATTATAGCGTAGGCGGTGTAGAGTAGCAGCGAGCCTGATTAAAACATTTCAATAGCATTTAAAGTATCCAGTCTAGAGATACGATCTATTTATTGTACTCATTCATTTTGCTAGTGTTCTGTCATTTCGATGATCACAACTGTGGAGGCTATTTAAAGTTCATATGAGTAACTTCCACATGGGTCTCAAGCTGACTTTTGAGCTCTTCTATAGAGAAACGAATGAGATAAATCCCTTCACGTCAGTTAACCAAAGTGAATTTTAAAGCTGGCGAGATGTATAAACGAGTATGCTCGTCTCTACGATTACTAGCGCAGCCTTACGCCAGCGGCGTGTCGTGGTGTTGCTAGCACAAAGCGAACACCTGAATATATAAATATACGGACGAAGTTATTGAGGATGGAATTACATACAGTTTCCAGCCCGGTTTCCCGAGCATAATGAGAGTGTGGTCCAATACGCGCCAGGGCGGTGCGCAGTCCGCCGGGATCGCGTCACTTGGCCAATTTGGGCGGTTTTTCAGCGCACGAGGGTTCCCCGGCCAATCTGGCGACGTACATCATCATGTGACCAAACAGAGGACAGGCTGTGCGGGCTTAGCGGTGGACGGCAAATCGGAGCAATTCTCGCGGAAGTATGCAGTCCAGACGATTTTGAAACATGATCTCACGCTGCTCACGACGTTTTTCTCGTTGCTTCCCGAGGTGCGTTTGGGCAGTGCGCGCGCGACCTGACGCGGCTATGCGCGGTGATTGGCTGGGCGATCGAGGCAATTAAGTAAGCGGCGATGCTCGACGGTGATTGGGAATTGCCCTACCTTTTGTCACCCCCGTTTTCTCTCCTCTCCTTCTCCACCCACCACACAAGCAGGAAAAACCATGTTTCGCAGTGTTCTTCCGTCTATGAAGCGGGCCGCACTCCGACAGACGTCGGTGGCGGTCCCGAAGCTCCTGAGTCGGTCGATGGCCGCTGCGACTGGCAGCAGCGCTGGCCACATCAAGGCCGTCATTGGTGCCGTCGTCGACGTGCAGTTCGAGCAGGGCAAGCTCCCCTCGATTCTGAACGCCCTTGAGCTGAAGCGCGAGGACAACGGCGAGAAGCTTGTTCTCGAGGTTGCCCAGCACCTTGGCGAGAACACCGTGCGTGCCATTGCTATGGACGGTACCGACGGTCTTGTCCGTGGCCAGAGTGTCTCTGACACGGGTGCCCCCATCATGGTTCCCGTCGGCAACGGCACGCTCGGCCGTATCCTCAACGTCACTGGTGACCCCGTTGACGAGCGTGGACCCGTGAAGACGGACACGTACCGTCCGATCCACGCCGACCCCCCTGCCTTCGACCAGCAGAGCACTGCTGCCGAGGTTCTGGAGACCGGTATCAAGGTTGTCGACCTGCTCGCTCCCTACGCTAAGGGTGGTAAGATCGGTCTTTTCGGTGGTGCTGGTGTCGGTAAGACTGTGTTCATTCAGGAGCTCATCAACAACATTGCCAAGGCCCACGGTGGTTACTCCGTGTTCTCCGGCGTCGGTGAGCGTACCCGTGAGGGTAACGACCTGTACAAGGAGATGATCGAGTCTGGTGTCATCAACCTTGAAGGCGAGTCCAAGGTCGCTCTCGTGTTCGGCCAGATGAACGAGCCCCTGGAGCTCGTGCCCGTGTTGCCCTGACCGGTCTGACCGTCGCCGAGTACTTCCGTGACGAGGAGGGCAAGGATGTGCTGTTGTTCGTCGACAACATCTTCCGCTTCACTCAGGCCGGTTCTGAGGTGTCGGCCCTGCTCGGCCGTATTCCCTCGGCTGTCGGTTACCAGCCCACGCTGGCCACCGATATGGGTGCCCTGCAGGAGCGTATCACCAGTACGATGAAGGGTTCGGTCACCTCGGTCCAGGCCGTTTACGTGCCTGCCGATGATCTGACGGATCCCGCCCCGGCTACGACCTTCGCTCACTTGGACGCCACGACTGTGTTGTCGCGTGCTATCTCCGAGCTGGGTATCTACCCTGCCGTCGACCCTCTGGACTCCAACTCGCGTCTTCTTGATGTTGCTGTTGTTGGCCAGGAGCACTACGACGTTGCGAACCAGGTCCAGCAGACCCTGCAGGCCTACAAGTCGCTGCAGGACATTATCGCCATTCTCGGTATGGACGAGCTGAGCGAGCAGGACAAGCTGACGGTCGAGCGTGCCCGTAAGATCCAGCGTTTCCTGTCGCAGCCCTTCTCCGTCGCCCAGGTGTTCACTGGTATCGAGGGCCGCCTGGTGGCTCTGAAGGACACCGTTTCCTCGTTCAGGGAGATCCTTGATGGTAAGCACGACTCTCTGCCTGAGAACGCCTTCTACATGGTTGGTGACATCGAGGAGGTTAAGTCCAAGGCTGAGAAGATCGCGGCCGAGGTTAACTAAAGCTAAAAATCTCAGATACACTTAACCGTCCATAGATAGATGGAATGATGCTCTACACGACATAACTATCTGTTTTTGTAGCAAAAGAAAAAAAAGAAAAGGTTAACGGAACTAAAGAAAGACTTGTACCCATGAATGAAGCGCCAAATTTAATGATTCGCGGCTGCGGTCAAAGCAAAGATATTCTCGAATACGGCGGAGGCCCGGCTGCCACACGAATGGTATAGATGTTTATGGACTAATTATTACGAGTGATGCCTATCCGGTTAACGCGTGAAGAATGGGTTCGCCGCGCGGACCATGATTGACGGGAGCACGCGCCCGCCAGAGTCCACGCGAATAAGAACCGGCACCTCTGCCAACAGGCGAATCTCCTGTACACGCTCGTCCGGCCGCAGTGTGAGCTTGGCTCTCAGATCACTAGGGATTTCCGGGCTGCGCTCCTCCTGCGAAGCAGATTCACCATCCGGCGAGAAAGCGACGCTGTCAATCTTCTCGTTCCAGTAAAGCTCAAGCACACGGTCCTCGCTGCGGAACTCGGCCTTCGTGAGCGGTAGTTGGTCTCCGTGAACGCGCTTCTCGACGCTGAGCTCGGGCACGACGATGTCGAACGCCGACTCGTAAACGGCCACAACGATGGCCGACTCGAGGCGGTACTGCGAGGTCAGACTCTGACAGAGCGCGAGGTGGAATGATTGCTCCTGCACGCCGCGAGCGCAGTCGTAGCGGAACGTAAGTTCAGCAGCCAACTCAGTGGCGCCGCTGTCGTCGGCGGTTGGCACACGCTCACGCGTGGCCAGCATAGCGTGTACTTGGCGAGCGACAAGTTGGTCCGCGTAGCGATGCAGCGGGCGCACAAAGTGGGTGTATGCGGGGTATCCGAACCAGTAGTGGTTCATTTGTCCCGGCGGCGTTTTCGAAGCCGCAATGTAGCGCTGCGGGGCTAGGACCTTCGCCAGGGCGGCCGTGACGGCTGTGGCCTGCCGTGGCGACAACTGTTCCGCCAGTGAGTGCGCCAGGGTTTGTGCGGACGTCGTGTCTACACGCAGTCCGCTCGACCGTAACAGTTCGGCAAACTCTTCGAGCCTGGCAATGGGCGGCTCCGCCTGGCAGCGCAGCAGCGTGCCCATGCCTACCGAGGACCGCAGCAGCTCGGACGCAATCGCCGCGTTTGCAGCGTGCAGCAGCTCGAGCTCGACAATGTCAGCTTGGGTCGGTGTGGACAGCGGTGCGCGGGCTGGATCAACAACATCGAGGAGCGCGTCTAGCTCGAGCGTCGGCTCTCCGATAGGATCGAGCCCGCGGCGTTTGCGCAGTTCCGATGCCGCGGCCGTAAAGGTTTCGATGGAGCCCTGTTCAGGCGTAATAGATTCCTTCTTTACCAGCACAGTACCGCTAGTAAGAGCGATCTCGACCGTGATTGCCGGTGATTGGCGACCAATCTCGAACTGCACAAGTTTCTGAGCCTCCGGTGCTAGCAGCGGCGACTCATAACCTTCCATGTACACTCCGGCGGACTTATGGCGCAGCTCGCGATCAAGCAGTCCATTGCGGCGAACATAGGGCGTGATGTCGAGGATGTGGATAGCCACGGTCTGCTCACCGTCGACTTCGCGCTGGCTAAACGCCGTGTCCGGCCGCACGTACGTGGCTGCTGAGGACGGCGACGCCTTCGCGACTTGGGCCATAGCCTTCGCCGCCTCCTCGGCCTCAGCAGCAGCGGCCTCGCTGAAGCGGTGCGGACCAAAGTTATAGTCGCGGAGCACGGCCGTCTTTGCAACCTCCGGGTCTGAGAACTGGCCCAGCTTTTCGACAAGCATACCAAACGGGTGCAGAGAGGTTATTGGCCAGCGCTTGATCTGGGCCACAAAGATCTGGTCCGCATACGCGCTCGGATTATCCACGAGATCGGGCGGGGCCTGCTCCGTGGGGATGGCCATGAGCGGCACACATTTCTCCGTGGGCTTGAACCAAACGATCTTCGGCCTGTCCTGCTGGTGCGGAGGCGTCAGATCTGCCTGACCGCTGGCCTGGCGCGAGTGCTGCTGACGTTCCTTTGTAGCTTGGCTCGATGGACGCAGAAGACCCAGCGTACCCGAAAACAGCTGTCCGGCCGGGCGCTCGAGGATGGCTACGACGTGGCCCGAGTAAAGGGGTTTCTCGTCGCCCGAGCCGAGTTCCTCGCGCAGCAGCAGCATCTGGCCCTCGACCTCGACGTCGTCGCTGCGCTTTTGCGGAGCACGCTGGCGCAGCGAGCCGCGGCGCCGGAGCTGGCCCTCTTGCGTCTCGACGAGGCGGTCCGCCGCGGGCTCCTGTGTGCCTCTGCGACGTTTCTTCTCCTCCTTCTCGCGCTTCTGGTCCCAGACCTCGTTCACGTCGAGCAGCTCTACGGCCACGAGGTCGCCCTCCAGGGCACGGTTGCGGTCCTTGGACCCAGCAATGAAGACGTCGGCATCGAGGAGGTCGGTTGTGACGTACGCATCGCTGCGGTTCTTGTGGTTCACGCGCAGCGTGCCCGTGACAAGTAGACCCTCCTGCAGCATTTCAGGAATCGTAGCCTGCGGCAGGTAAGGCACAAATAGGGATTTGCGGCCGCCGCCACCACCGCCGCCGCCGCCGCCGCCCAGCGAGTTTGAGCCGAAGTCGACGCTTGCATTAGACGCGCGCGGACGGTGGCCGTGGAACTCGCGGCGCTCGTCCTGTGGCGGGAATGTGAAGCGCTGCGGAGACGGCGTTTGGCGGTGAGCCGAGCTCATGCTCTGCGAGCGCGAGTGGCCGCGCTCAGCGGAACGCGCGGCGCGCTCCGGGCTGGGCGGGAAGCGGAACTGCGCGACAGGGTCGAGCGGCGACGAGCTAGGGCTGCTCTGTGCGGCCGCCGCCGTGGTAGAGGGCGGTCCCAAGAAGGCGCCTGAGCCACCCGAGCGTTCCTGCGCGGCGCGGCGCGCCTCGCTCACGGCGAGGCTGTGTCTGCGCGCGTGGCCCATTGAGCGCTGGCGCATGTGGCCGGGGCTCTGCGGCGGCCCTAGGCCGAACTGGTGAGCCGAGCCGATGCTTGAGTGGCTGCCGTGCGAGCCGCCACGGTTGTGGTGCGATGGCGCGTAGAGCTGCGGCGGGGGCAGCATCTGCGACGAGACGAACACGCCACCGGGGACGCCCGGCACGCCGCCGGGCCCCTGGACGCCCGGGACGCCTCCCTGGGGCGGGACGCCGCCCATATGGGCCATCTGCTGGTGCAGCATTTGCTGGTTTTGCACGGTGAGCATCTCGACCTGCTGCTGCAGGGCCATGTTCTGCTGGATGAGCGGCGTGAGCTCGGAGGGCGTGCGGCGGTGCGCAATGTTCACGAAGCGCCCGTTCGACGTCCGCGCCTTGCCACCACGCGGGCTGTCCTTGTCAGTCATTCCCACACGCTTTCTGGACGCCTAAGCTGTGCTTACAACAACTACACACCTAACTGAGTGGGTGAGCGTGGTGCCTGCTGGATGGCTGTGGCCAGGGCAGCGCAGCAGGGCCAGGGGCGCGCGCTCACTGGGAGGGTTCGCCGGCGTGGCTACCAGGGCGGGGGACGCGCATGATAACGGGGGCCGATCGCGCGACTCGGGCCGCAGGCCGCAGATGTGTGAGACACCACTGCTGCCTGCTGGCGGAGACACGTAACGCTGTTTTAGGGCCCTGTTTCAGGCCCATTCAAAGGTCGCGGCCTCAGACGCGGCATGTTTTAGCCCTACGGACAATGCCGGCGATGGGCGGGGTAGTTTATTATTTTAGGGCAGTAGAGCCGATCAGATGCGCCGACGCAGCCGTGTCTCGGCCCTGCCGCTAAATATATATCGCACCTGTCGCTGCCAAAATATGCCTGCCTCCTTGAATGACGCCCTCGGCATGTGCGCTGCCGTTTGGCCTGGCGGCCGACGGCTTACCGTTAGCGCTACCGCTGGCCACGAACTACGTCATTCATACATAACCAACCGCGCGCCTAGCCCGGCTCGCTAATCAAACCATGGACGCCATCCGTGCAGTGCAGGCGGCGCTCGACGGCGCCACGCTCGACTACGACGTGCTTGAGCGGCTCGCCTTTGACGCACGCGCCGCTCTGGACGTGCGCGACTCCCTCGTTCCCCTGCTCGTGCAGCTCGTTCTGGCGCGGCCCGAATTGGCCGCGGACCTGCCCGAGAACCTGTTTCCGGCCCTGCTCCGCGGCCTCAGCCTCGAACAAGCGCTGGCGCTTACTGGCATCGACGCACGCGGGCTGGCCAGCGAGATTGTGCGGCCCGTGCTCCTCGTGGAGCTCGCGGACAAGGCGGCCAGCGCCCGGCCGGAGCACAGCGAGCTATTTGCGGCCGCGTTCGCACTGCTCACGGACCCCGAGCTCGACACGCACTCCGTGGCGGCAATTGAGCGCGTGGCCGAGGCGGCACCCGAAATGGCGGCCGCGTACACGCCGTTCGACGAGCTATTCACGGGCTCGGCCGTGCTGAAGTCGCGGCTGATTGCCATAAACACGCGCCTCGTGCAGCAGAAGCGGTTCCCGACCGAGCGCCTGAACCGGCTCATGTGGGCACCGCTCGAGCGCGAGGACGACGACACGCTCCTATTTGCCGTGCAGATCGACTACGTGGGCGACCTTGTGCGCCAGTTCACGGCGCAGCCGCCGATCCGGCCGTACGTTGGGCAGGCCCTACACGAGCTGTGCCGGCGGTACAATGGGACGACGAAATTCGCCGCGGCCATGGAAACCGTGTTCGCGCGGCTGGCCGCAGTGGCCGAGGTCGTCTTCCTCGAGCTCGACGCGCAGTACTCGCTCGTCACGCACGAACGCACTAACTTGCTTGCTCTGCTGCCGCCAAAGTACATTGTCGAGCACCATGCAGCCGTTGTCGAGCGCGTCGAGCTGAGCAGCTCCACGCTGTATGCGGTTGCGAACATCGTGCAAACGCCCGAGGGGCTCGAGCTGCTCCAGCTGACCGAGGCGCGCATCACGGCTCTACCAGTGCTGCACCAGCTCATGTTTGCGGCGGCGGCGTCGACCACGGACCGGGGCACGCACATCCTCGCGCAGCGCTTTCCGCAGGTCGTGAAGAACGCGGCGGCCGCACCGGTCACGCTGGAGACACGCGACCTGCTCACCACATTCAAGCACAACATGCTGCGCAGCATCCCGCACATGCGCCAGGACGCTCAGGTGGCCGTCGGAATCTAGCGGCCCCGTATGGCCGTTCGCACTGTACATATATAGTATCGCATTTGAATCCATAACCATAGCATGCTCGACCCGTTTCGGTCTCCGTCTTCGTCGCCTTCGTGCCTACGACTATGCTGCTGTTTAAATTCTATTCATCTTAAGCCTGGCGTCCGCCGCCGTGGCTATTTTGGCGGTGGTGGTTCTAGTTCGCGCGCCCTTGCCCTTTGCAAACTGCTCGCGGAAATAATGGATGATCCGGTGCCGAGCATATAGCACGGCCCGCAGCCATGGCGGGCGGCGGCTGCTTGACTACGCGTCTCCGCGCACACACGCCGTCGTGCCGCGGAATAAATGGCTGCTCACGGCGCGCACGGGCGCGCGCTACGAGAACAAGGCCTCGCAGTTCAATGACCGCCTCGAGCTGGCGACGATTCTCGCCCTGCTCCTGCGCACGGAGCAGGATAAGGCAGCGCTGAAGCAGAGCATATATAACCGCCTAGGTCTGCGCGGCTCCCTAGATAAGTTCCGGCAGGAGTACCTGAACGGCGAGGACGTATTTGGCGAAGTTTTGCAAAGCAACAAGAGCTCGCGGGCCGAGCTCGAGCTGTGGCTTCAGTGCGTGCGGGCTGAATCATTGGGTGAGGCGCTGGATCTGATTGCTGCGCATCCGACACGGCATTGGCCGGACTTCGTGCTCCTGTTCACGTTTGGACGGCAATGCCGCTCCCCCTTGGAAGCATACAACGCCGTGAGGCAGTTTCAGCACTTGTTGCCCCGCATTCAGCCGCATTACCGGCCAGAGGTACTCGTGCTCGTCATTCGCATGGCCCAAAAACAGCTCATTGATCTTGTGCCCGTGGCCGTACGCGTGTTCTTGGACGCGACCAGCGAGCTTCCTGCCGCCGTTTACAACGAGCTGCTGTGGCAGATCGCTAAGTTTGGCACAAACTGGTCCGCCACTGACACACCGCTGCTTCTCGAGGCTCAGGAACTGCTTGTTCAGCGCGCCGGCGTCTCCCTAGTCGACTCTAAGGGCATGTTTGCGCTGGCATATATCACCCACTTCCAGCACCCAGCCGCCGCGAACCGAGCCATGAGCGAGCTGGGGCCCATCGTGGCCGATCGCACGCCGCCAGCGCAGCGAAACGAATTTGCATACACGTCAGGGCCTGTGGCTATGCGCATTTTGACGGCAGAAACTGTAGAGGATGCGCTCGTGGCCATGGACTCCGCCTCGCAGCATCTCCCTATCTTGTGGACGTGTGTATGCCTGTACCTCAGCCGGTACCGATTGTTAACGCAAGACCTGGCAATGCGCATTCTGCGAAAGCTGGGTCAGTCGAAGGTCCGCCTCACTGCTTTGCTGGCAGAGCTACTTCTTGGTGCTGTGTGGGACCTTCGCACAAAGCGTAGCATCCTTGACTCGATCCTGCGCAACGGCCTGAAGCTCACACCAGCGCTGGCGGCCAAAATGCTCAGAGTCAGGGCCGCCGTGGACTTGGATGTCGTTCTCGCATCTGAACACATGGCACCGTTTCTGCAAAACGACCGCGTTCTAAAGCAGCTTATAGAAACCCAGAGCCGCATAGACCCTCGCAGTGTTTGGGACACTTATAAGCGGCTTTGCGACACTGGTGTGCCATCGCGTACAGCACTGCGCTGCCTATGTCGCGCAGCATGGGATCCAACGCTCTTATGGGATAGCGTGTATGCGCCGCAGCGCGCACTGGCTGAGATCAAAAAGCATGTGCGTGGCGTTGTGGCTCCGGCCGAGGACCTCATGCGCGTATATCCCGACGATCGCATGCTCTACAGCTACGTTGTAATGATTGGGCGAGCAGGATACACGGAAGAGCTTGTGTCGTTTTTGAGCTGGGTGGACGCTCTTGGGTTCAAGCCAACCAAGCGCATACTGCTCGCCCTAATTCACTATTCGCCTCAGGGGCCTGCCCTGCTCAAGCTGGGCCAGAAGATGGGCCCGCCTCAGTCTGAATGGCCCACGGAAGAGGAGTATGAGCTGTATGCCCAGCAACTTGAGACGACCAGCAGCTAATTAGGCGACGAATAAAATACATTACCAGGCCATTCGGCTTTATATTGCTAGAGGAAGTCAGCCACGGGCACTGCTAACCGTTGCGCTGGACCGACATGCTGGAATGACCGGTTCTTTGCTAGCTAACTTCCATGACCGACTTTATGGAGGGACAAATTTGTGTTTACGACAGAGGAGTTTTTGCGTATAAGCATCATGCAACCATCTTACACGTGTGTTCTCCTATGTTTGATGAAAGAACAGGCTGTTAATGCAAAAGAAGAACAGAACATTTTACTTACTATCTACGCAGATACTTCTGAGCGCGCTCAACCAGATCCGTAATATGTAGATCGCCCTTGTGCTCAGGATGCAGAAGACGCAAGGCGCGATCGAGATTCTCGAGATACTCGATGTTCGCTCCGCTCGGTCCCGATGAGTGCGCAATGTGCTTCGCCAGCTCCTCGGGGTCCTGCGGCCCGACAAACGCGTCGTTGCCCGGCGTGCCAACGTACGTAATGCACTTCCAGTGGTCGTTGCTGCCGCTGGAGTAGAAATCGAGCTCGACGTCTACGTAGCCGTTCTTCTCGCGCCAGTCCATGTATTCCTTCACTTCCTCAGCGTGCGCGGGGTCAATGCGGTAGGCTACACCGTACACAACGTCGTCATTGCCGTACGGATGCGGGTCGTGTAGTGTTTCCCAGTACTCCTTTGTAATGAGCGTAACGACACGGCCCGGGGCCTCAGGGGTGCCGCGGTGGTCGTTTGAAGACTGCCAAAATCGGCGGACCGAGCCCGTGACATAGCCCTGCACACGCTCGACGGTGTGCGGCGGGGCCTTAAAAATGAGCGAGCCGTAGCCGAAGAGCCAGTAGTTAGCTGGGTCGACCTCGACCATGTCAGCCACAAACGAAGTGACGCGCCTCGCCTTTGCCGCACTAACGAGTTCGCCTGCGGCACGTGAGAGAGAGACAGCCTGTCTGTCTACCCGGCGCCGCCCAGCGGCGGCCTGGCCTTACCCTACACCGTGCCCTGAGGCCCGGCGTGGAGTGGACGCCCTACGACTGCGTGCCTAAAGCTTCAGCGCGCGGGCAAGCTCAATTCCGTCGGCCAGGTTCGCCACACGCGCGTCGACCTTGAACCCCTTCTTGGCCAGGGCCTCAATTTCCTCGGGCAGCGTCTTCAGCGGCACGCTGAACGTCTCGATGAACTCGCTGTCCTCGAGCTGCGGCTGCGGATGCTTGTTGCGCTCGTCGCTGAGGTCGACGTCGACGTGCACCATTTTCATGTTCGTGTTGCAGAACCCGGGGTCGTTGAACATGATCTGCGACGTCTTTGTGGCCTTCCCGAAGTAGCCCGTCTCTTCGTGCAGCTCGCGCTCGGCGCACGTCTCGATTGTCTCATTTGGGTCCAGCAACCCAGCCGGCACTTCGATGCAGATGCCCTCGACGGGCGGCCTGAACTGCCTCTGCAGTAGCAGCTCCGGGCCCTCGGGCTTGTGCAACACAGCAATGACGCCGACGCCGTCGCAGTCGGCGCCCTCCACGCGCGTGCGCCGCGAGCAGCACTCCCAATTGCGCTCCTTGCCCGTCGGGTCCACGTAGTGGATGAGGTTCGTCTTGACCCACTTCGGGTCCGTCAGCTCTTCGTAGCGCGTCACCTTCGCCTTGTTCAGATCAATCATTGTGGTCGAGAAGTTGACAAAGTTGCTCGCGTTGGCGCCGGCCCGCACCCGCTGCTGGGGTTCGAACCCACGGCTCAGGAGGGGCCCTAGCCCTCGCAGCTGGCGGCCGTTGCGAGGCCCGCTGCTGCTGCTGAACATGCGCGCCGCAGGCGCGCGCATAAAGTACATTCTCATCTTCGGTAGCCAGGCCTGGAATGAGCGTTACACGAGTTCTGCTCGTGCGGAGGCCAGGACAGGATAGTAGAAAGTCATCATTGTTTGCGGTGACGCGGGTCAGTGCCGCTCGATCCACGTGTTGAGCGCGTGTGTTGCTGTAGCAAATGCTGAATGAGGTGGTTCCGTAGGCTAAATAGAGTCGCATTTAGTGGTAGTGTTTATGAGTTATGGAGAATTCATCACGCCTAGTTAATTCAGACTCAAACACAGTGGCTTAAAGCACGAGCCTGCCGTAACGTAGAACGGCCTAAACTAACCGTACAATTAAGACGCTACAGTTTCGCACCATGCAGGCTCTAAAAAAAAATTACTAGGTCGTTAATATGGACTATGTCTTTGCACTGTAATATGTCGTTGAACTAGCGGCCTGAGCAGACCGAGTCTCGAAGCGCGTTGACTCGCTCATCTTTTAATCTTTAGCCGTCCTCATGTCTGCCGAGCAGGTCCAGGACTACCTGGCCAAAAGCGGCAAGCACGCGCAGCTGAGCCGGTTACTGCGCGAGCGACTACAGGGCGTAGGCTGGTATGACAACATTCTGGCCATGGCCGTGCAGGAGCTGAGCGTGGCCGACGACATTAGCGCGAACGCGGCCGCGTCGGCCGCAGTGCAGGACAAGGCGCTCAAAATGGTTCCTGAGGACATTAAAATCGAGATGCTACAGCTGATTAGATCGCTTGTCGACCAGGTTGTGCAGGATGCCTAGCAATATGGCCCACAAGGTCGACGTCGCGCGCGGCTGCCGTACTGCCGTACGGCGCGCGCGCGCTTCACACGGGCGACCGCGGAACGCGCGATAAACGCCAGTATTTATTTAGAACTTGTTTAGAACACTACACCAGGATCTTGCTGGGGTGAGCGCCTCGCGTGCTGCACATTGCAGCGCGGGGGCACGCACCGGTCCTGATGGATGCTTTACTTTACTTAGACGTCGGCTTCAGCTTCAGGAACTTCTCCTTCGCAGAGAGGATGTTGTAGATGACCTTGTCGCGGCCCTCAATGAGGTCCGGCTGCGTGAGGTGGTTCGCCTCGAGCGTCTCGTTCACACCCTGCGTGGCCTCCTCGACCACGGACGGCTTGTACTCCTTCAGGTGCTCCATGTCGAGCATCATCTTCAGGTAAGCCGGGCCAAGGTGCTTGAACATACGTGCGATGCCGCCCTGGCCACCGCCGAGGTGGAAGTTCAGGAACTGGCCGTACACAGCCCAGCGCAGGCCGGGGCCGTCCGACAGGGCGCGGTCAAGATCCTCGACGCTGGCCACGCCCTGGTCGAGCAGGCTCATCGCCTCCTGCAGAATGGCGGCCTGGAACCGGTTCGCAATGTGTCCCTCGATCTCCTTCTTCATGACGACGGCGGACTTGCCCAGTCCGTCGTAAAACTCCGTGGCCAGACGCATGTACTCGGGGCTCGTGTCCTTACCGCCGCAGATTTCGACTAGAGGAATGAGGTGCGGCGGGTTGAACGGGTGGCCGAGCAGAATGCGCTCGGGGTGCTGCGCGCCGGCCTGGAACTTCGACGGCAGGATACCCGACGACGACGAGCTGATGATGGTCGTTGGTCGAATGACCTTCTCGAGTCGCGAGTAAAGCTCGCGCTTCACGTCCACGTTCTCGGGGCCGCTCTCCTGCACAAAGTCCACGTCCGCGAGCCCCTGCATGTCTGGCGAGAACTTGAACTGCGCCAGGTTTACTTCGTACGAGCCCGGCGCGCCGCTGGCCTGGAACGTCTCGTTGCTTACGGCGAAGAAGTCGAGCATACGCGGCGCAACATCCGGATTCGGGTCCCACGCGACGACATTCAGGCCTCGCTCGAGGTACTGCAGGGCCCAGCTCGTGCCGACGGTGCCGCAGCCGACGACGCCGACTGTCTTGATGTCGCTGGCGGACGTGGCGTAGGCACGCGCCGCAATTCGCGTGACGCTGGTGAGTCTGGTGCGGAGGAACATGTTGGTACGCCCCGCATGCGTGCTTCCCCAGTTATATATATAACGGCGCGTCTAGGGCTAGTCCACATTAGGGTATGCCGATAATGCGGGGCACCCTCGGGAAGTTACCGGCGAGGGCAGAGCCCATGTGCGGCGCGGACTGGACAACGCGCGTGCCAGCCTGCGGCGCGCAGAACAAAAATACCGATTGCAGCGGGGATAATTGCCGCGCAGCGCTGCGCTCTCAGTAGGGCCAGCACACCGGCTAGCTTTGGGGCGCGGGGCGGCGCGAAGGAGGGCGGGAGGTTGGCTGGGCTGGACGTGCCACGCACACCATAAAAAGAAAGTCGATCGCATTTCTAGCAACGACAAATAACGTTCACAAGCCATTTCGCAAATGTCCGACCGTGCTGCGTGCCGCACTTACGGGCTTTGGCCGCATCTGGCGCACGTCATCGGCGCCCGCTCAAATCTTCGGTTCTTGACTAATGTCCTCTAAGGCCGCTCTGCGGGTCGCCGAGCAGACCGGCTGTCTTCCCGCGGAGGCCGCTGCTACGCTGGAGGTCGAGCCCGACGTAGAGCGGGCCACGAAGGCCCTGCGCGCCGTGCTCAACGGCCGCCGCGCTCTGTACCGGTCGCGGCTGACAGCCGTTTGGGCGGAGTACGCCGGCTCCGAGACGGCCGAGGAGATGGGCCTGGACGAGACGATTGCGTACATCCAGGCCCTTGGCTTGGCTCTTGAAGATCCGCTTGTTCTGGCTGTCGTCTATGAGCTGCAGGCGCCGCGCATCGGCGCATTGACTTTCCGCGGGTTTCTAGACGGCTGGGCCCGCCTCGAGGCGTCCAATTTGGAGGACATGCGTGAGCGGGCTGTGCCCGAGCTCAAACACCGCCTCGAGTCTGACGCAGACTACTTCCGCTGCGTGTACCGATTTACGTTCCGGTTCAACCTGGACGACGGCTCGCGCACGCTGGCCTTGGACACTGCCGTCGCTTACTGGCAGCTGCTCCTCGTCCCTCGCTACGAAATAGCCGCGAAGTGGGTGGAATTTGCACAGCTGCCGACGCAGAGCGGCTCGTTCACGCACGGTGTCAGTGCCGACACTTGGAACATGGTGCTCGAGCTGTGCGAGTTCGTGACCAGAACCGACCCGCATCTTACTCAATACGACGAAACGAGCGCCTGGCCCATGGTCATCGACGACTTCGTCGAATGGTTCCGAGCAGGTGCAAAGAATGAGGGCTCGAGCTGAACCTCGTGGCGCATGCCAGCACGCTTCGCGGGACGCAGCGTGCCACATGCCTCACTATATAATGTTTAATAGTTAATAAAGACATTTTAAAGGCGCCCTTTTATTTACGCATGGCGCCTAGTCCCATGCGTGGCCGAGCACAGGGAGTACATTTGGCCTAACCAACGCGTACTGACCCGCATCGGCCCGGGCTTTTTTGGACCCACGATACCTTTTGACCTCAACAAGTGGATCAGAAACAGCCGCGCCGTCCGCGACTCCTGTTGCTGGGATATTTCTATAGACGCTATTGCATACTTTTGAGAATTAGCACGCATATTGTTTATTTACAGGACGATTTCGAACGCCTCGCTTGCGAGCCATCTGGCGCCATGATATTGCGCGGCCCGTCGTCGCCCGCTGCGTTTGCTGACACACGCCAGCGCGCTAGGTCGAACTGTTCAGGGCCCAGTGCTGTTGTAAAGTTATACTGCTGCGCCAATGAACACAGGACACCAGCAGCGGCTGACGCCGGAGATGCTGCAGCACATCGTGCGCCGCATCCAGGGAGAGGCGGATCTCGCCACGCAGAAGGGGCGCGATACACCGGAGGGCATGATGCATCTGCAGCGCGCCCGCCAGTATAACCAGACGTTACAGGAAATCCGCCGGAACCAGGTCGCGTCCGCGGGCCAGCAGCAACAGGCACACCAAGCTCAACAAATGCAGCAGCAGCAGGCGCAGCAGCAGGCGCAGCAGAACCAGCATGCGCAGCCGCAGTCGAATGACATGCAACAACGCATGGCCCGAGGCGCCCCGAGCGGCCAAATGAGCCCGATTCCGACCCATACGCCGGTGAACCAGATGTCTCCGATGCCACAGCAGGCGTCCATGGGCCAGTCTGCGTCTCCAATGGGTCAGATGCCCATGAACGCTATGGGCCAGATGAACCAGGCAAACCAGATGGGCCGCATGAACCAAATGAACCAAATGAACCAGATGGGTCATGCAGACTCCCCACAAATGAACCAGATGCGCTCCGCCTCTATGGGTCGTGACACCACTGTGAACATGCGCTCGGCGAACGGGTACCAGCAGCGTGTTGCCCAGCTTGAGGAGCTGCGGTCGAAGCACAGACAGGCCACGGCCAGACTGGAGCAGATGGAACGCGTTCTGCCGACGCTGTCAAACCCGAGTGAGATCGAGCGCTTGCAGCAGCAAATGATGTTTTTGCGGAGCCGTCGCGACGAGATACGCAACCGCGAGAACACGCTGCTCACGGAGCTTCGCATGTTCCTTGATCGGATGCAGCAGGGCCAGCAAGCCTCGCAGGGGGGGCAGACAACCCCTTCGCAGCAGCAGGCGGGCCAGGCTTCTCAACCGCAGCCTCAGACTCAGCAGCATCCCCAGCAGGCGCCGCGCCAGGTCCCTGGACAGCAGCAGGTTGCTGCCGCGATGCAGAGCCAGATGCTTAGAGGTATGCCTCGGAACCAGCAGGGCCAGCCGATATCGAACCAGCAAATGACTGCTGCTCGCGCCGCTCAGTTGCGACTGCTTCAACAGCAGCAACAGCAGCAGCAGCAACAGCAGCAACAGCAGCAGCAGCAACAGCAGCAGCAACAACAACAACAGCAGCAACAACAACAACAACAACAACAGCAGCAGCAGCAGCAACAACAGCCTCAACATCAGGGGCAATCACAGGCTCAAACCCCTGTGCAGCCGCAAAGGGTCCCGGGATCAGCTGGCCCGGTCGTACCAGGCGGACCAGCTGTCCCCACAGGACCAACTACTGGACCCACTGGACCGGCTGTAGCTGCTGGGCCGAACGGCGTAAGGCCGCCTTCGGCTACAGGTACGCGAGCTGGTACCCCTCAGGCCAACGCGGCCATTATGGCATCACAGGGACGGCCATCAATCGCCCAGACCATGCCCATTCCCAACCACTTGAATGTGCCTCCTCAGCAGCCAACGCCGCTGCGCCCCGGCCGGCCTACTCTTACCAATGGTGATGCGTCGGATTCTCAGGCTCTCAATGCGCCGGCGCTGACTCGCGCGCCTCCCATAGACCTCAGCGGAGACAGGCTCTTGTCTAAGCGCAAGCTTAGCGACATGGTAAAGGGTGTTATGGGTGATGATAACAAGCCGTTAATTGACGGAGATGTCGAGGAACTACTGCTCGATCTTGCTGATGAATTTGTGACAAGCGTTACGTCGTTTGCATGCAAGCTGGCAAAGCACCGTAAAAGCGACGTTCTCGAGGCCAAGGACATTCACATGCACCTCGAGCGAAACTGGAACATGCACATCGCTGGGTACTCGAGCGACGAAGTACGCTCCATTAGGCGGTTCATGCCTACACAGACCTATCAGCAGAAGCTGCAGAGTGTGGCAATGAGCCGTAACGTCAAGAAATAAACCCCTATTAATTTACATATAAAGCCAAACACTCAGCGCGTCTTCGTCACTGTCCCGGATTTTGGAGGGTTGGGTTTAACTCCACAAACCCATAATCCATTATATAATTTTTTTTGTTTGCCTCAGCGCGAGAAAAACCACACTGCCCTCGTGAAAACCTGCTTGGTTGCACATTGTAATGGTCAAAAGCTACACGCGCTTCGAGCTCGAGGCCACGTTTGGCATTGTGTCCTCGGTTTCCTCGGTGGTACATATTGCTGCTGAAAGGGGACCAGGCAAAGCTGTGGTGGGCGCTGATGAAGCCGTGCATCTGTGGGATCTGAAGACGAACGTTTTAGAAGCGCGTCTTGTGGACCCTCAGCAAAGCGAAAAGGCGCAAGTTCTCCAGCTAGCATACGAGCCGAAGTCTGGCCTGCTAGCTGCGGGTTATACGGATGGCACAATCCGAGTCTGGGATCTGCTCAGCCAGACTGTGCTTGTAGTGTTCAACGGTCACAAGTCCAGCATTTCTGCACTTTTGTTCGACGAGCAAGGAACGCAATTGATTTCGGGGAGTGCGGACACGTCTATCATTGTCTGGGATCTCATCAGTGAGCAGGGACTTTACCGTCTTAAGGGCCACAAGGGACTCATCACCGGTTTGACCATGCTGAGCGAAACGCGCTTGCTGTCCACCTCGAAGGACGGGATTGTCAGGATCTGGGATCTCGAAACGCAATATGCCACAGAGAGCCATGTGGCTCACAAGGGCGAATGCTGGGGCATTGTCCAGGTCCCTGAGAACAGAGTTATTACCGTGAGCAACGGGAATGAGCTAAAGGCGTGGGGTTTCGATTTGGATAAACCCGAGGGAAGCCAGCTCGTAGCTTTGGGTACTATTGAGAAGCAAAGTAAGCACCGCGGTATTGAGCTCACTTTCGATGAACGCGAGGGGCTGCTATTCTGCGCGTCTGGAGACGCGATTCAGATTTGGAAGCAGCGCACAGAAGCGGAATTGAAGCGGGCTCTGAAGCGGAAACAAAAGCGGGCGGCGAAAAGTGGAGCAGATGAAGCTGAGACGGAGGTCTCGCTCAGCGCTGCAGACTACTTCCTCTCGCACAAGCTCATCCGCACGCGCGCAAAGATTTCCGGCCTGACTCTTGGCCAGCGTGGTGAGCTGATCGTGAATTTGGGCTCTAACGCCGTCGAGTGCTACAATTACATGGCGGAAGAGCCTGAACGCGTCTATTCTGTTGATATGGAGGGGCATCGCACTGACATTCGCGATGTATGCTTGAGCGGCGACGACAGGATCGTAGCGACAGGGTCTAACGGGCTCATCAAATTGTACAACGTGAAATCCAAGTCACTCGTGCGAACACTGACCGACACTGACTATGTGCTCGCTTTAAGATTCCTACCTGGCGATGGCCTCCTTGTCGCAGGAACGAAAGAGGGCAACATCGATCTTTATGACATCGCCAAGGCGATCAAAATTGGTTCCTACCCAGCTCATCCTGGTGCTGTATGGTCTATTGATCTGAGCTCAGATGGACAGTCCATTGTCTCCGGCGGAGCCGATAAGACGGTTAAATTCTGGGCTCTGAAAATCATCGAGGAGGAAGTCCTGGGACACCCCGAATTGCCGCGAGTTCCCAAGATGGTTCTCAAGAACACCCATAAGCTGGAGTTCAATGATGATGTACTTGCAGTCAAGCTCAGCCCTGATGGACGCTTCGTAGCTGCTAGTCTGCTCGACAGCACCGTGAAGATTTATTACCGTGACAGTCTCAAGTTCTACCTGAACCTCTACGGGCACCAACTCCCGGTGCTCTCCATTGACATATCTCATGACTCCAAACTAATTGTCACAAGCTCCGCTGATAAGAACATCAAAATTTGGGGACTTGATTTCGGTGACTGTCATAAGTCCTTGTTTGGCCACGATGACTCCGTGCTGCGCGTTTCCTTTGAGCCGTTGAGTCATAACTTCCTCTCGGCGTCCAAGGATGGTCTTGTAAAGTACTGGGATGGCAACAAGTTTGTTCAAATCCAAAAGCTTGTAGGGCACCACTCCGAAGTTTGGGCCCTGGCCGTCGCGCACGATGGATCATTTGCCATCAGCGCGTCTCATGACAAAACCGTGCGAATTTGGGAAATGACAGATGAGCCATTATTTATTGAAGAAGAACGGGAAGCCGAGCTTGAGAAACAGTATGAAGACAACCTGGTGGAATCACTAGATAACCGTCGTGAGGTGGAGGCTGAAAATGAAGACGAACAGGCTAGCAGCAGTGCAACTGTAACAAAACACTCAATTGAATCTCTGAAAGCCGGAGAGCGTTTGTTCGAAGCGCTTGACATTTGCACACAAGACGTAACGGAACATCCGAACCCGCGACATGTCATTCTCGCAACGTTGAATGTTTCTGCGGAGCGCTATCTCATGGATACACTGGCTCGTATCAAGGCGCCTATGGTGGAGGATGCGCTCCTGACGTTTCCTCTTGACCGGATCGTGAACCTTCTGAAGTTCGTTTTGATTTGGCTCGAGAAGAAGTGGAATATCCAGCTTGTGTCCCGCGTTCTGTTCTTTTGTCTGCGCAACTTTCATAAACAGATTGTGGCTAACAAGTTGCTTCAGCCAGAGTTGGAGGCTATCTGCCTTCGACTTCGCACTCAGTTGGGCGATGCGTCCGACATCATCGGCTACAACCTCGCTCAGATGAAGATGCTTCGCGATATATGGGACGAGAACCACATCAAATCCTTCGACGTTGCAGAGGAACCTAGTCGGAGTGACAGCAAGAAGCGCGTTTATTCTACGGTTCGTGTTTGAGAACGTGAAACTGCCCCGGTTGCACACACTGCTCCTGACACTCACGGCACGGACCCGCACCGCTCAATAAGGTTTGAGTTTGTGGGGGTGCGGTTGTGCGTACCAAATGTATATTGTAGGATATAAAGGCTCAAATAATATCGAGTTTTGTAAGAAGCACTGCACTGCCATCAGCGTATGTGTGCCCTGCAGCGTTTTTTTTTGCTCGTTCTTTCTGCGCAGCTTTTACCCGTTTTAGCCGCCACCCCCTATTCTCCTGTATCTGTCTCTTGTCCTCCTGATGCTCTAGTTCGTATGGCCGATGGTTTATCGGATGCGGAGTCGGACTGGATATCACAGCGGGATGTGGTAACGCAAGACGCCCTTATTCACTGGCTCCAGGAATCCAAGCTCCGCGACTTTGACGTGGGTAACTTTTTCGATAACAGCGATGCGAGTGACCCGGCGACTATACGCCTAGGTTTAGCGTTCTCCGGCGGGGGCTACCGGGCAATGTTATCAGGAGCTGGAATGTTGGCAGCTGTCGATAGTCGCACAAAAGGGGCGACTGAGAGGGGCGGTTTAGGCGGGTTACTGCAGGCTGCTAGCTACATCACAGGACTTTCGGGCGGAGCATGGCTGGTAGGGTCCGTGGCCATGAACAATTTCGCGACTGTGCCAAGCTTGCAAGCATCCAAAGACATCTGGAATTTTCAGAACGTCTTCAACCCAACACCAACGCGGCCGGGGTTGCTCGATCGCCTTCCAATAAGTTGGACGGTGCAGGTATTGGAAGACGTCTTAGGGAAGGAGTCTTCCGGATATCCAATCACACTGACCGACGCATGGGGCCGATACCTTAGTGCTCAGACACTCGAGGGTGTGAACCACGGACAGAGTCAGTTGTGGTCGGACCTTGCACATGCTGATTTTATAAAAAACCATGAGATGCCCCTACCGATCCTCGTTTTCGACAGCGTCGTGAACAACTATAATGATAACGTCTCATTGAACTCGACGGTTTATGAAGCCTCGCCATACGATTTTGGCTCTTGGGATCCCACGGTTTATACGTTTGTCAAAACGCAGTACATAGGATCGCTGCTGAGCAAAGGAGCTCCTGGTCCAAATAACGCCTGCGTTAAAGGTTACGACAACGCGGGGTTTCTTATTGGCGCGTCATCGACGCTGTTCAACCAGTTCGTCGAAGCTGCATTGCAGGCAAGCGATATATTGCGCGCGCTTTACAATGAAATTGTAAAACGGTTGAACGCCTACGATATTGATTTGGCCATAATCAGTGGCAATCCATTTGCGGACATTAAGTACATTTGGGAACCGATACAAGCGTCAAATACATTGATGCTCGTGGATGGGGGTGAAGACGGGCAGAATATCCCTTTGGTGCCCCTCTTGCAGCCTGAACGCGAAGTCGACGTAATTCTGGCCTTTGACAACTCCGCGGATGACTCGCAAAACTGGCCCAAAGGCGACGCATTGGTGAGTACCTACGAGCGCCAGTTTGGTCCTCAAGCTAATGGGACGACATTTCCTTTTATCCCAGATGGAAACTCTTTTGTAGAGCTGGGTCTCGTCGAGCAACCTGTCTTTTTTGGTTGCACAGCAAACGACCAGCAAACGCCACTAGTGATTTACCTGGCCAACTCCAAGCACAGCTACGCCTCCAATTTCTCAACCTTTAAGCTCAGCTACAACAGCACAGAGCGAGACAGCATGGTCACGAATGGATACAATATTGTCACGCAAAATAACGGCACCTTGGATGGAGAATGGCGCACATGTGTAGCTTGCAGCCTCATACTACGTGAACAACAGCGGCGCGGAGAATCAGTAACTGAACAGTGCAGTCAGTGCTTCTCGCGTTACTGCTACGAGGACATCGCACTTCGTATGGGCAAGCATCCGTCCCTCGGGCACGTAAAGTCTGGCGAAAAAACAGAGGACCCGCCACAACACGCGCTTTTTAATAGCACACGGCCGGGGGTCCGACAGCGCCGCGATGGACAACTAAATGCGGTTGTCGCGGCGCAAAACTTGACAACGGACGAAGATGGAATGTACGAACAGGCTGCGAGATGACCCCAAAGGTTCAGGGACCCGTTTGAAAATGAATATGGTGGCACTTAAAGTATACAGAGTTTGTTATCAAGACATCTCATAGCGTGACGGTTCCAGTGATATCCCGAGGGTTATGCAGGCCGATACCGTGTAAGCAGCTTGATACGGCTGTCATAGCGGGGCGAGCCGGCGGGAGATAAACGGCTATCGGCCACGAATAAAAACAAAAGGATTCACCAGTTAACAGCGATATCAACGAGACGAGCTTAGAATATTTTCAGAGCGGATGCAACTTTGCCGGGTCATAAGTGTCAAGCACGGAAAACGTCCACGGTAGCTGGTGGGTGGCCCTACCCTGAACCCTTGCTAGTCTAAGTGAAAAATAAAATATATAAAAATATTCCGATTCCTATTAACCTCTTGCCGTAAGACTATTCTCACAATGGTCAAGGACGAACCCCTCACATTCTCGGACCAACATTATTTCAACTCATATGACCATTTCGGCATCCATGAGGAGATGCTGAAGGACGAGGTCCGCACGATCTCGTACCGGGATGCAATTTACAAGAACCGGGATCAATTCAAGGGAAAGGTAGTCCTTGATGTCGGTTGCGGTTCCGGAATCCTGTCTATGTTTGCGTGCCGTGCTGGCGCGAAGCACGTTATCGGCGTTGATCGCTCGAACATCATCGACATGGCTCGCAAGGTTGTTGAGGCGAATGGCTTGAGTGACCGCATCACGCTGATCAAGGGCAAGATGGAGGAGGTCCAGCTGCCTTTTGATCAAGTGGACATCATTGTCAGTGAGTGGATGGGCTATTTCCTACTGTACGAGGCTATGCTTGACACTGTCCTCTATGCTCGTGATCGCTACTTGAAAAAAGGTGGTCTCATTCTGCCGGACAAGGCCACCATGCATATTGCTGGAATCGAGGATGCGCAATATAAGAGCGACAAGATCGGGTTCTGGGACAACGTTTATGGCTTTGATTACTCGCCTTTCAAGGAGGTTGCTATCAAGGACCCCCTTGTTGACTGTGTCGAGATGCAGGCGCTGGTTACCTCCTCGGCCGAGCTGTTTGTTATCGATCTCTACACTGTGACCAAGGAGGATCTCTCATTTACCACAAACTTCACTCTGCACTCCTCGACTAGCGATACACTTCACGGCTTCGTTGTGTGGTTTGACATCGTTTTCGAGCGCAGCAGCCCGAACCAAATCCACTTCTCCACAGGTCCCCACGCGAAATACACACACTGGAAACAGACCGTGTTTTACACGCAGAAGGACCATCTCTTGAACTTTGGAGAAGTGATTGAGGGCCGCATGGCGATTCGTCCCAACTCGATGAACCCTCGCGACATCGACGTGAAGCTCGAGTACGAGTTGATGAAGCCTGGGTTCCCGTCGGGTAATAAGGAGGTACTTGCTTTCGTCATGTGCTAGAATGAGGACGCCATAGCTCGAACTTAAAACTTATATGCGAACGTGTGATATGTATGTCTCTATGAAGCTGTTTCGTCAAATCATTAGCGGGTCTCCATGTCGAAGAACAGCCCTGTCCAGGATCAAAGCGCTGTGGTGACTGTCATGGACTGGGCGTGGACCAATGCGGTTGGGGGCAGACCTTGACACAGTAGCTGCAGAAGCTCGTGATAATCACGCGCACTCTTTTCGCTCTTATGCGTGCCAAGAGCAGGAGCAGGGAGCGTTGAAAAAATCACCGTCGCTTCACCGGACACACGACGCATCAGACAGTTCAGAATCATGTGCTGAGCCTTTGCTGGTAGCTCATTGAAGCGCAAGCCGGAGCGATAGTCCAACGCAGTTGGCATAGGTGACTCTGACCTTCGCTCGTCGTCCTCTTGCTGCAGCTGCTGCCTACGCGGTTGCTGATGATCCTCCTCACGGTGCAGGTCTGTCGTGCCAACGGAATCGTCCTGGAAGCTGGGCCCCACTTCGTCCGCAAGGTCGCTTCCGTCTTCTATGGCATCGTCGTCACTCGCCTTGTCATCATCGACGGCATCACTGTCGCTGTCGTCACTATCGCTGTTGTAAATATGACTCAGGTCTTGAACATGCCATCTCGTAGCTTGCATTGAGTGAGAGACGCCCATTTGCTGCAAAGAGCTTAACGTGCGACGCTTGCGGACATGGAAATCGCCACCCGGTACAAAGTACTGCGCACGCTGATTGCTGTTCGATGGACGCAGTAGCTGGATCAATTGCTTTTGAGATCGCGGGTTCCTTCGAGCCTCACAAAGCCGCTGCCACCATCGCGACTTACCCAAGCTCTCGTTAACACATCCCGACTTGTCGGGCTCACCTCGCACAATCACGTCGTAAATCTCATTGTCCGTGTCCAAATTGTACACGAGCACCGTAGCCTGGATGCGTAGAGTCTCCAAAAGCTCCGTAATGCGACCCTTTTCACGCGGTATTTCGGCGCTGTGCTCGACGAACGCTATAACGCGGAGCCTATGAGTTGCTGACCACGCCTTAACGGAGTGCAGAATCGTTCCGAGCTGCAGGATCAAAGTGTACGTGTCAAAATTGATGGAAAGGCCATTGACCTTTCCTTCACTGTCAACAAGCTGGGCACTCATCTGAATTGGGTAGAGATCTACAAACCCAGAGTCTGTGTCGGCAGGAGAAGGAACGCGTTTCCACGGTGCACGGAACCAGGGCTTATTAGCTGGCATGTCAATATCCATGAAGCCCTTCGCGACACAGACATTTGACCGCATAGCTAGCAGGTCTTCTATTATATTGACCCACTGTTGGTATGTCATGTGGAGCTCCTTACGGCAGTGATCCGTCGGAAGCGTTTCGATATCGATCAGCTCACGATGCTGGCCCGTCTCATGCTCATCGTAGAAGCCAAGCACCGCAATGTTTGGGCGCATGCCACCGAGCCCCGAGCCCAAAAACACGTTACGGGCCCCTGAAACTATGTTTGAATCAGCGCTCATCTGGAAGAAGGCCTTAATGTGGTTCAGCTCACGTAGCTTTTCCCACGCGCTGCGCTGCTTCGCGATCTCGGGAACGGCAGCCTGGAAATCATCGCCCACAACAATGACATGACCAAGGATCAGCAGACCACCTTTTTTCAAGAAATTGCAGAACCTGATGAGCTGCCACCCTGAGCGTGGATCATCGACAAGCAAAAGTATCTGTGGCCTCCAATACTTAACATGATCTTGTCTCAGTTTCAAAAGGTACTTTCGAACCTGATGGTAGATGATAGCCTGCGACACGTCACCCCATGGCTTTGGTGACGCGTATGTATGAATCATCACGAAGAATAGGACACCGAGCAAGAATATTTCCAGCGCGGCGAATGCATCGGTTATGAGCATTGCCAAAATGCAAACAACAGTTCCCAAAGCAGCTGTCCGCTCGTCAAAGTAGCGGAAGCTAGGCCTAAAATTGGGTGCTGCTGCAACTTCAAGAAGAAAGCATGCAAGGTTGAGGACGACGAATGTAGTCAAAAATGCCATTGTAATATACACAGCAATTTGGTTCACGTCCAGAAGGATAGTGCATTGAGTGAGCAAGTACGTTAGCAGAATTGCCTTGATGGGGTTATCGTCCGAGCCAGTTCCCTCGCTGAAAGCACCCATGAAAGGGACAATGTTATCGCGCGCAATTGCCTGCAGAAGCTTGGCCGCACCAATAACACCCATGAGGGCGGAAAAAATGCTCGTCGAAAACTCGCCCAGCATTACAAGAAAAGGGCTCACGTTAACACCGCTTATCACGTCAATGTCACGGTAAAGTAAATCTCTGCCCACCGAAAGCCCAATGGCCAGGATCACGGACGCGTATAATGCGAAGGTCACTAACAAGCCGAAAAGAGTGCCTCGCGGAATTGACTGAGAGGGCGTTTTTAAGTCCCCGCTCATACTAGCGCCTGCGAGGATACCCGCTGTAGCTGAGAAGAAGATACCAAAAAGATTGCTAAACGTCTCCTGGCCATCATGGTCGCTTCCAGCGGCATGCTTGGTGAAGCGTGGCCACATATTGTCGAGCGCAGTCTTCAGAGTAGGTCCTGTGTACCAAGCGTCGAACTCCTCATCGTAGAAGCGCCTCTTGAAGAACGTCGACAAGGGCACTGAGACGGTCGCGACAACCAGGATCTTGAACAGAAGTTTCGATGATCTTGCAAACAGTGAGGGCCCAAGCAGGCATATTATACTGCACAGCAACAAGAGAAGCGTTTGATACAGAAATGACCACCAATACGTGTCAGGGAGCATACGAGCATATGTCCCTTCAGATTGTCCGAACTTGGCTAGCAGTGGATCAGCAAATCCGGATATATTGAGGCCTGCATTCAGCACTTGACCAATATAGAACACCACGCCAATGCTGCCACCAAACTCTGGTCCTAGGGATCTACTGAGCATAAAGTACGCACCGCCACCTTTAACCACGCCATTTGTAGCGATTGCCGACACAGACATAGTCGTCAACAGGTTGATACCATAACTTATCGCAAGCAAAAGTAGCGAACCCAGAATCCCTGCCTGGCCAATAATAAAGCCGAAGCGCAGGAACATGAGGATCGAGAGCACATTAAGCGTGGTAGGCACAAACACGCCCTCATAGGTGTCTAACTTCGTAGCCCCATTCAGCAGGGGCGTCGACTCCGTCACAGGAGCTTCGACCATTACTGAGGTAGCCCGGCCTCGAAAGGTTTAATTAACGAGGCCGTTCCGATTATTCAGCCTCACGCGGACTCTTATCAGGAGAACGTTGATAAGGACTCCTGAACAAAGGACTGAACAAAGGAAACTGCATTATTGATGGTGTGTAAGAACATTCCCGTGAGGTCGCAATACAATACAATGATTCCATGTACTCGAATATACTCGAGTGGTGGGTGGCAGCTATACAAAGCCGTGTTTCTGTTGTCTGAGCGTTCCACTTAAGGTAAGCTCGCGGGCATTTGATTGGGCCCTTTAAACTCTGTGTGTAGCTTGATGTTCAGTATCACTGCATTCGATCCACTACTACATCCATGGACCCATGGGCGGCCTTGCGAGATCATTCCCGCGCCTATTTTAGACAGAAGAGGATAAGAGCTGGAGGTCTAAGCATGAGCCGTACCATACGCGGCATGCACATTATCCAGTGGTTTAGTCATTACTGTCGCGTATTGTCAAGGAGTTTGCGTCGTTGGGCGTGACAACGACTCCCCCGGCACGGCAATTTGCAAGATGCGCCGCAGGGTCGGCTGTTTTCGCTTAGCTCTTTCTCAGGGTAGGCGTAGCTGATTCGGCCGGATCGCCCCCAGTTTCTCCGCCCCTGCTGGGAGGCCGTCAATAACGCCGGCGGAATATTCTAACTTGTCACGATGCATGCGTCGTTCCGGATCCATCTGAGCCCACCACGGCAGATACGACGATCCCATCACATGCCCGAACCCTGCGACGCGTCTCCCGGACACACGCCACTTAAAAGATAAGACGAGAGTTGCCCACAAGGGGGAAATACTAAAGGGCGGTTATCATAGTGCTCAATAAACTCACGACTCTCGTTTAAACGCGCGGGTTTCGTGCTCGACAGAGGCGTTCTGGATCCGGTCTTGGCAGTACCCGCGTGATCTGTATGCATGTGAATAGCATCACCACTTGGACCTAACCTTGGTTGCGCATAGGACTGCCTTGTCAAGAAAAAAAGAGGGACAACAGCTTAGAGGGTGCGGCCCAGCCGGAACCAGCCGGAACCGACGGTCTTCTAAATTCAGCTATGGATTTTCGTTTTAGGCGATTGAAGTCTCCGCTCAAAGCGTAACTGGCCATCCTCTCCGCGCGCTAAATAAGGCAGCATGACGTCCAAAGAGTAAAGGTCACAGCAGTTACATGTGCATTGCATAGACCAGTGCCGCCCCCGCAGAAGTAAAATGCGGGGGATTCACAACTCCAGAAACGCGTCCGGTCCCATTAGCCCGCTTGCAGAGTGGCTTGCGCTCGTAGCTCTGGGGCTTTGATTCAGTGGGATGAAATACTGCGAGCTGGCTGGAACTGCGTTAAAGTGAGTGGCCCCCGCGGACAGGCTCAGAGGCCCGACACTCCTAGGAAGCAGATGCCTTGTTGAGTCCTCGCCCGGTCCTCCTTTATTACACCTTGCCCTGCGCTAGCCACCAAGCAAATACCCCACGCTCGCGGCGCCCAGGTTAAGGGCAACGTAAGGCACTTATGCGTGATAGTCCTGGAGACGTGTATATATTAATGGGCGCTTTGCTTTACGGCGCTGTGTTGCAGACTCGCAAAAATGGCTGACTTCAAGGACGATAGCACGAGTCGCGCTAGCGACCCTGGCGTCATAACCGATAACAAGGAAAAGGCGCACACGCAGTACGTCGAGAATGTCCGCCATGACCCTACAATCCACAACCCTCTCTCGCACCTTTCTCGCGACGAGCTTCTCGCCGACGTGAGTGATTTTGCTGACCGCTATGGGCTGCTTCACGAAGTCGAACTGCTGCAGCGTGGTGCCCTCACTGCGCAACACATGGACGACTGGGAGGAGACCATGGAGGACTCGCTGCTGCCAGATGAATGGGACGCCCTTCAGTTCGAGAAGAAACATCCTTGGCGAGTCACTTGGTCCATGGTGATGACTGTCCTTGTTGCCTCCATTGGCGCATGCGTACAAGGCTGGGACCAAACCGGTACTGCCGGAAGTATTCTTTCGTATCCGGTCGAATTCGGCATTGACCCTACTCAACCAGGTCCCCACCAGACATATTACAACTGGCTAGTGGGTGTGATCAGCGCGGGCCCTTACATTGGCGCATGTGGGTTCGCTTGCTGGGCATCAGACCCTTTAAACCACTACCTTGGGCGTCGCGGTGCCATTTTCGTGGCCGGCATTTTCTGCCTTGCATGCCCTCTTGGGTCCGCATTCACGCAGAACTGGAAACAAATGTTCGTCGTTCGCATTCTTTTGGGGTTTGGCATTGGTTTTAAAGAGGTTACGGCCCCTGTGTTCGCTGCAGAGAACGCCCCTAAGCAGATCAGAGGTGCACTCGTCTTGTCGTGGCAGATGTGGACAGCGTTCGGCATCTTTTTGGGATACACGGCGAACTTAGTGGTGAAGGACACGGGTAAGATCGCTTGGCGCTTGCAGTATGGCTCTGCTCTAATCCCGGCGATTCCCCTCCTAATTCTTATCTTTTTCTGCCCAGAGAGCCCGCGATGGCTTTTGAAAAAAGGGAGGGTCGCGAGTGCGTTTAAGTCGCTGGAACGCCTGCGGCGGCATCGTATCCAAGCCGCCCGGGACCTCTATTTGCTGCACATTCAGATCATTCAAGAGCAGAACTTGATGGGCGGAACCACTTACTTTCAACGATTTGTGCAGTTGTTCTACAAGAACCGCATTCGTCAAGCAACGTTGGCGGCTTTCGTGGTCATGATTGCCCAGCAAATGTGTGGTATCAACGTGATTTCATTTTTCTCGTCTACAATCTTCTCGGAAATCACTCACGATGACAACAAGGCTCTGTGGTCTAGCTGGGGGTTCGGGTTAACAAACTTCGTGTTTGCATTCCCTGCGCTTTTCACGCTAGATACCTTTGGTCGCCGCAATCTGCTGCTCTTTACCTTCCCGAACATGTTCTGGACGCTGCTGGCGGCAGGCTTTTGCTACTGGGTCCATGGTGAGACAGCAAGGCTGGGAACCGTCTCACTGTTCGTTTACATGTTCTGCGCATTCTACTCACCAGGAGAAGGTCCTGTGCCATTCACATACTCTGCTGAGGCGTTCCCAATTGTCTCGCGTGAGGTCGGAATGGCGTTTGCCGTTTTCATCAACAACTTCTTTGCCGCAATATTATCTGTCACGTTCTTCCGGATTCGACAAGTGTTCACAATTGTTGGTACTTTCGGATTCTACGCTGGTCTCAATGTTCTCGCTTTGATTTGGATCTTCTTGTGGGTGCCCGAGACGAAGCAGCTCAGTCTCGAAGAGCTGGACTCTGTATTTGCTGTGCCCACAACTGAATTCATGAAATACCAGATCACGGAAGCGCTCCCGTACTTCGTGAGACGGTGGATCTTGTTCGACCGCAAGGCACATCTGCGTCCACAGCCCACAGTCCCTTACCTTCATTGAACACGATAGGCTGTCCCTTAGAGCAGCGCTATATAATCATAATTTCTTATTGTAATATCTCTAGTAATTCCATCCAATTGCAGGAGACGCTATCAATTCAAATGGGCTAGTATGTAATTTGTGAGTCTCAATAGCGGCTAGCAGCGCAGCTTCAAGAAAGCAACTTGTCGACGGCCCAGTCGATCGAGAGGGTGCGCAGGTCTGTGTACTGCTGGCCCACGCCGACAAATAGAACGGGAACGCCAGTTGCATAGGTGACATTCACAAGGGTGCCAAGCATCTCACCCACGGTGTCGACCTTCGAAATCAGGAAAAAGTCGAGGCCCCTAGACTTCCCGAATGCAGAATCAAAATTGCGGGCCTGTTCCACACTGTCAGTGCCTACGAGGGCTTCACCAACCATGATGATTTTATCCGGCTTCGCGAGGTTACCGAACTTCTCGAGACTCGACATGAGGCGGCTATCATTGTGTCTCCGGCCCGCCGTGTCAATAAGCACCACGTCAAACTTGTTTTTGGTCCCGTACTCAACAGCCTTTTTGGCAATGACTGCGGCGTCCTTGCCGTAACCTTGATCAAAGAGCTCGACATGACCGTGCGACCCGGCTAGCTGGCTAAGCCGCTGAACATGGACCTTCAGCTGTTCCACAGCACCGCTACGGAAAGTATCACACGCAGCAATAAGAACTCGGAAATCATTCTGCAAAAACCAGAATCCGAGCTTTCCTAGGTTAGTAGACTTACCCACACCGTTCACGCCTACCACACTGATCACGTACGGGACATCTTTGTTTGCAGTAGTCGTCTTAATGCCGGCTAAGAGATCAGTCGAGGATTCGGGTGTCAAAATGCGGCTTAATGTACGCTTCACGCTCTCACGGACTGTTCCTTTAACTGAAGTCCAGCTCTGCGTAGAGGTGCCCACTAAGTCGCTGCGAACCTGATCGCAAATAGACTGTGCGACTTCCTTGGCAACGTTCTTGGTGACTAGGTGATCCTCCATGGCCAATAAAGCGCTTTGAACGTCTGCATCGCTCAGCTTTTTGCCGCCAACAAATCGCTTCAAGAAGCCGAACTGCTCTCGCGGTTCATCATCTTCATTACTCAAGATCTCACTCAGTTCACTCGTGAGTTCTCGCACAACAAATCCGCTCTTTGACCGAGACCCCAGCTGTTTAGCATCCAGCGGGGCCGCTGAGCTCGCGAATTCTTGTGAATTACCCTTCGATTCAGAGTAATCAAGAACAGTATCGGAGTCCGAAGCAGACTCATTACCATCCCACGTCCGCTTCTTCTTACCCTTCCCCTTTTTCTTGGCGGCCTGCTTTTTGGCCTTCGATACAGGTCGTGCGGCAGTTGGGGTGGGATCCTTGCTTTCCTCGTCATCAGGCTGTACATTTCCCTTCGGCTCCGGTTCTAGACTACCCTGTGGAACTGGGGTACTTTTGTTGTTTAATATCTCGCTCACACGCACATCTAACAGAGCCTCGAATTTGCGAACATCCGTCTCGCCCACACTGCTCCATATCTTCGCAACGTCGTTCACAAGGCTTTGCGGATCAGCGATTTGGAGGGCTGACGGGTACAGAAACGCTGTGTTCGTTCCACTCTCACGATTTTGTGCCAGCCGCGCAGTAAACTCGCGCGTTTTGCCTAACAAAGGCTGTTGTCCCTTTTGTCTAAGTCGCCTGTTCTCGACGCACTCCTGCAACACCAAGTCATTCAGTGCCTCCGTTGGAACTGCTTCGGGCTGCCGGTCGTAGTGTACAATTCCGCCATCACTAAAGACCACCAAACGATACATGGACGCTTCAAGTCGCCTTTGGCTAGTTAGATCGACGAGAGCCACGCACGCGCGTGAATAAGTCACATTGTCCACGTCCACTATCAGTATCATGCGGCCCAAAGACGGTCATATCTTACCACTGTGGGGATTTTCCTTAACACGCAATCGCTCACTCTAATTAATTAACATTGTATCTCTAAACGACCTCAGAAATTATGATTCCGTACATTTTACATTTATCTGAGGTAAGAGCTAGCACCTTCACTTTATCTAATGCACTCAATTCAGTAGCTCATCAAGCTGCGACTTGGGCAGAGTCTTAAGAGCCTCGCGCAAAGCGGCAAGGCCCTCCTTTGAGCTCGTAACGCCAGCGATCTTCTTCACCTCAGCAGCATACTTAGCCTGCGAAACCGCAGCGTCGACCTCGTCCTTGTGCGACTCGAGCCACTCGACGACCTCGCGGTCGGAGAATCCCTTGTCGGCATAAAGGGCCTTAATTGCGTCCCGGTCAGGCAGATAGAGCTCCGCGAGGCGCCGGCGGGCACGCCAGTAGAAGTAGCGACGCGAGTCCGCCCAGGGAACAATGTCACGTACAACGCCCTTGGCCATCATGCGACCCGGACGGTCGTGCAGATCCGCGAACTGCACGGCGACCTGCTCATAGATGGGCAGCAGCTGCTTTTCGCGAGCAGCAACCTTCGCACTAAGCTCGGCTTGCTCATCCTTGTCCTCGGCCTCGTTGAGCTCGTCACACAAGTCCCGGTACTGTTGATCAAGACGCTTCATGTGCGTGATGAGCTTCTTACGGCGGATCTTGATACCAACAATACCTTCCGGCTCAAGGACACCCGCACGAGCCTCAACGTCAGCATACATCTCCATTTGCTCCGGGTTGATACTAGGGTCGACAACGACCCAAGAGCCACCACGCAGTTCGCCAGTGGGCGGGATGTACACAAAGACGGGACGGCGGTACTCAGACAAGGCATCGACAATCATGGCACCATACTTCAACACCTCGAAGTACATATCGCGCTGGCCACCACTGAATCCACGCCAGTTCGCAAGAATCATCAGCGGCAACTCTTCGCCAAAGTTGAAGTCCTCGATTGCCTGGGCTGTCTTATAAGCCGAGTTCGGGAACCACACTTGGCCGGCCTCCGGGATGACCTGCTCCGTGCTAAGCGGGTTGGCGGGGTCTGCAGGATAAACGGTCTCTGTAGTGCGCGTCTCAACGCCAATCACACCGAACGGAATGCCGCCCAATCTGGCCCGGCCAGTCACGACACCTCGTGCCCAGCCTCCTAGCGTCTCGACGAAGGAGTCCCGGTCGAACATACCATGCTGGAACCCGTCAGGAGTATCAGAACCCGCAATGAGGTGACGCACGTCGTAGATCTCGTTCTTGTGCGGCGTGAACTCGACATCGCGATCCCAGTGGTCAGAATTAGGTAGCATGGGAACCGGTCCGCCGCGCACGGCAGGGATGTAAGACATCCACGTCATGATCTTGGCAATGCCGTCATAGTCATTCTCGGCGACCAAGTGACTCACACCATTCCGATACATAACTTGCTCACCACCAAGTTGCACGTTCGAGCTGTATACCTCACGTCCGAGCACCTTGTTGATAGCCTCTGCACCAGTGAGGAGAAGAGGCTTGCCCGCAATCTGGACCGTGCGCTGGCCGAGACGTACGACATAAGCACCAATACCAACGGAGCGACAAGTGACAAGAGAGGCCGTGAAAATATCGCGATAAGCCTTGCTCGTCGTACCGGCGATAAGTCCTGAACCCTTAAGAGACTCAACACCGAGACCTTCCTCTCGTCCAATGACGTACTCAAACTTGTAGCGCGTTTCACCATTGGCAACGATTTTAGCGAAGCCAGCGTTGCCTTGCATGGACTCGTAATGCTCCGGCGACAGATACAGGTATTCGAAGCCGTCTTCTGGCTTCTCCGGGTTTACCCAGGCAACTTGCAGCTGCGCCAGAAGCTCCTCGGCAATACCAATGCGAGCGCCAGAGTTGGCACTGACGTAAATACGCGGAATACCAAGCTTCCGGGCCAGTTCTGTGGCGAGGTGGAAGAAGCGGTCCTCACGGGGTCCAAAGGAACCGATCTTGTAAGTGATGTCATTAGCCACAATGAGGAAGCGACGCCCACCCGGACATTCAACCGTATTCGCAGTGCACATCCAAGCGACCATGCCACAGTTGTTAGCACCGGGCTCGCGGTCAACCTCAGTGAGCTTTTCACCATCTTGGTCGAACATGAGTTCTGTGGCGGTGAAGAAGTCATTAGGCGGGCCACCCTTGACATCCCACTGCTTAGCCAGCGCCTCCTTAACAAGATCAGGGAAGTCATAAACAAAAGTAGTACCCTTCAAGTTGGCCTCGTAACGACGCAGCTGGAGATACTCCTTCGTCGGGTAAGGCGAAAGCAGCGGACGCAAATGCATGCTACCAGGCTTCTCGCTGCCAATTGACTTGAACACCCACTCGCCACGATCGTTCTTCACCTCCGTGTACAGATCGGATTTCACAACGAAACCGCTAATGTTCTGGATGAACGCGCGGATCGGCACATCGTCGACGACGATTCGCACTTCAGCACCCGTGACGCGCAGACGCCACAAGCGCAACCCAAAGCGGACAAGGAACTTCCTGAACGCCATGAGCAGCTCAGACAGGTCGACATTGAATACACCCGTGAAATTGATAAAAATGTGATTCAGGTCAGAGCCAGATGTGTCGATAACCTGCAGCACATCAAGAATATCGTTCATGAGGCGGTTAGACTCACTTTGCAAGTACTCTGGAGTACTAACATCGGTCGCCTGCAACTGCTCAGGGGTGACAACCGTGCGCACGAAGAAACGCTTATCAGCCGAGTCGCTGACAGCATGAGCTTCATAGACGTGGATCGAGCGGTTCTCATTGAACACAGGACGGATGTTGAAGTTAGAAAGACGACCCAATTCAAGCTGGAAAGCCAGCGGCGGGTTCACGTGGCGCAGCGTGCGGTTCTCAGTGAACTTAGGACCCTGGAACGTGAAGAACTTAGGGGGAGCCCCAATCTGCGTCTGAATAAGGACAGTGATGCGACGCACGCGGTGATCCGTAAGCTGGTCGGACTTCTCAGCAACGATCTCGCCCAAGAAATCAGCAATCTCCTCATCAGGCGTCTCAGCGACACTCGGCTCAAAAACAACAATGTTACAAGTGTTGATGAGTTCCGGAGCCACTATGTCTCCAGAGGGACTCGGGGGATCTGAAACAGCACGAGCCCGCACGCCACCGCCACCAATCGTCAAAGGCATTAGGTCAATAGCACGCGACAGGGCCTCGTCGAACTCTTCGTACTCGCCCGGCGAAACAAGACCATGACGGTTAAGCTTTCCCTCGCCATGAGCAATTTCGAAGTCATAAGTCACGGCAGGGAGCTCACCGATGTGGTACTGCAAATTCCCCACACGGTAAGCGCGGTTCACGCGGCGAGCATAAACCTCGGCCGCGGCGAGAACGATATAAGGATCCGGCGACTGGAAGAATTGGAAAAGGACGTCGTACACAGAGTACTTGGACTCAACCAGCTCACGCAGCATACTGAACTCAGGGAAGCGCCGTTGCTTGTCAAGACTAGACCCGTAGGATGACGCCATGACGCTAGACTTCAGGATGTGCTCCATCTGCTCTGTCTGCTCCTGCAACGTGGGCAACGCGCACTGAATGATGAGCTCACGCGCACGAAGAACCACCTTGGCAGTAGCGTGTTGGTCGTCCAGCTCAGTGAGGTTCTTGAGCACAGGACGCAGATACTTGGCGACCAGTCCATTAGGGTGTTGGTGCGGGTCGTACTCGTTGAGAAGCGACAAAACCAGGGTGTTCTTGTTTCCCACACGCGAGTGAGACATCATCGTGTCCACGACATAGTCAAGGTCCTCCTTGTGGGCGTCACGCAAGCGATGAATAGCTTCTTCGGAAGCCATGCCAGTGAACTGCTTCTCAACTTCGTAGTACTGGGTGAGCAGTTTCTCGATAACCTGGAATTCGTGGCCCTTGAGTCCATTGCTGTAATCTTGCGCAATTTCGTTCAGCGGGAGCATCGTGTCATTGAAGATCTGCGCCTCAGTAGGACTAGTGGGAGTCCATTTGGCAATGGTCTTTGCCACCTGCTTCGCGGGAAACTCGCGCTTTGACGCGTGAGCTCTGTTCACAAGATCGACAAGCGTCTGATCAAGCGAAGCGGGCATGCGGCTATGCAAAGCAGACGCACGCTGGTTCCACTGAGCATAGGGCAGCTCCGGGTCCCGAAGCGTCTCAAGAAGAGACTTGATAGTGTTCACCATAACCACTTGGTTATCGTAACCACTGAGAATGTAGCTCACAGTTGCAACAAGGTGAGCGAACTGCACGTCGATCTTCTTGCTCTCGATCTGAGGAGGCCCAAGCGGCGGCAGCTGCCCGACGAACTGCGATGCATTCTTAACTAAGCTCGGGTCGTCAAGTGTCAGGATACCGACGATCTCACCGCCCTCCAGGGTGGCGCCGGGCTGCTTGATTGGCTGCACAACACCGTCCTCCTGCGCAATCAAAGGCATGTACATTTTCATGACTTCGACCTCAGCATAAGCTTGTCCGGCGGTGACGTGGTCGCCCACGTCCACAAGGAAACGCACAAGCTTGCCCTGCGAAGGTGTACGAAGCTGGGTAGGGTCATTCTCAACCTCGAGAAGACAAGTCTTCGAGTCGACAGACAAGCGAGTATTTCCCATTTCGTCCTTGAAATACACAAGGTGGGACTTTCCGTCAATACCAACCAGCAGGCCACCATCACTAAGAGGCCGCACGCTCACCTCAACACGCGAGCCATTCAGGAACAAACGGTACGTATCAGGAGACGAGCGAGTGGACGTGAACCGGTAATGCTCACCGTCATAGATGAAATCAATCTCGTACAAGAATTTCATCGCATCCTTCGGCGGCGCCTGTCCGCGCTCCAAAGCAGCTTTGTACTCACGGGTCAGCGCCTGTGTCTCAAGATGAGACTTTGTGGCAGCACCGCAAAGGATAGCAACAAAGCGATCAGGCTTCTCGGTTGTGACCTTGCGACTGATGAGTTCATCAAGCCAGCCTGTCGTGATCGTGTTCTTCTCGAAGTCCTTGGTCTCAAGCAGACCAATGAGGTACTCGACGGTGGTGCGGAAGTCACCACGAATGGAAAGCTCCTTTAGCGCCACGATCATCGAGCGACGGCTTGCTTCGCGAGTCTCACCGAATGCAAAAATATGGCCGAACTGAGAATCCGAAAAGGAGTGAATGTTACCGCGGTTACCGACACTGAAGTAACCCCAAACATTGGAGCTAGAGCGGAAGTTCAGTTCATGCATGGTACCGCCACTAGGCTTGAAACCTTCACCAGGGTCCTCGGATGTAATGCGGCAGGCCGTAGTATGGCCCTTCGGGGTAGGCCTACGTTGGTGCTTAGACAGCTCTTTGTTCGAGAAATGGAAGTCCAAGGGCTGCTTCGAAAGCGGGTCCGCACCGTAGAACATACGGATGTCAGTGATGAGATCAAGAGGAATACCCATGGCGATCTGAAGCTGCGCGGCAGGCAGGTTGATGCCGCTAACCATCTCAGTGGTGGGATGTTCAACTTGCAACCGCGGGTTCAACTCGAGGAAGTAGAACTTGTCATCTTCATGCGAGTACAGATACTCAACGGTACCAGCACTGACGTAGCCGACAAGGCGGCCCAGACGCACGGCAGCCTTCTCCATTTCCTCGAAGGTATCCTTCGGCGCGACCTCCACGGGAGCCTCCTCGATGATCTTCTGATGACGACGCTGCACGGAGCAGTCGCGGCCAAACAGAGAAATGTTGTTTCCATACTGATCAGCGAGCAGCTGGACTTCGAGATGGCGCGCTGAGCCCGCCAGTTTCATAATGAAGATAGGCGAGCCGGGGATTTCGCCCTCAACCTGACGGTACGCATTAAGGAAGTCGGCCTCATGGTCGACCTTACGGATACCTTTACCACCGCCACCTTCGCTGGCCTTGATCATCACGGGCAATCCAATCTTCAACGCCTTCTCAAGGCCATCCTCGGCACTCGTGGAGCAACCCTTGGCATACACCTCCTCGTCGACACTGACCAGGTTTGTTTCGGGGTCCAGGTACACATCATCGACACCGGTACCACTCCAGGGAATGCAGGGGACCTTCGCATGCTGGGCAACAATGGTGGATGAGATCTTGTCACCCAAGCTGCGCATGGCGGATCCGGGGGGTCCAATGAAGACAATGCGGCGCGGAGACGCGGCAAGCCTCTCCGGCAGCAGCGGGTTCTCCGACGCATGGCCCCATCCGGCCCAAACAGCCTGGACGCCACTCTGCTCGGCCACGTCGACAATGAGATCCACATTGGCGTAGTTGTTGTTATTAGTGCCCCCAGGAACTGGCACGACCTGGTCGGCCATGCGAATGTACTCAGCATTCGCCTGCAAGTCCTCAGGCGTGGCCATGACAACGAAGCTAATGGCGCGCTCATCACCGAAAGTTTGGTACGCCCACTTCCGAACACTTCGGATCTCCTTCACGGCGGCAATACCGTTGTTCGCGATGAGAACCGACGTAATGACGGTGTGGCCGCCGCGCTCAGCCACAAAGTCGCGAACAGCCGACGGCTTCGCGGCCTCGACAGACTCCAGGCCAATGAAGTGCGGAGCCAGCTTCACATGCTCGTACTTCTTCATCCGCTGTGATGTAGCCAGCATCTTAGTGTTGGACTCGATTCAACAGCGTGCTGGTACAGAAGCAGAACAAGTACCGGAGCACTACTGTTTTAATAACATACGCCCAATCTTTTTTGTGGACGCGTCTCCTGCTGACAAACCGCGTTGGGCCACAGGAGGTTGGGGGTTCCGCCTTTTTATCCATTTGGTATGTACCCCAAATCGAGCCAGATCGGGGTGAGGGTATGTGCGGAACCGTGGCTATCGGGCCGCGGAAGGTACTGTAAACATTTAGGAAGCGTCCCGCTGCTTGCCAATTGGCGCCTTGAGCCCCGGTACAGATCGGAGTGCCTATCAGTGGCTTTTTGTAAAAGGAGGCAAAGTTATTCCCCAACCAAGCCCTCACAGAAGCGACTCATGGGCGCAGGGTTCGTCAAAAGCCACAAGACAGACGCTCACAGACAACCATCACAGCAATAAAAGCGTAGTACTTCAGCGCCCTCAAGCGTAGCGATACTGTAGTCGTCTCTTAGAATTCATAGTGGCCTGTGTTTGTTAGATTGTGAGATCTAAATGCCTAGTGACGATCATGGGCGAAAACATAGTGGTCCAGCATAAATACAAGAAACACTTTTTGACCTCTTTCACGTTAAGCATGCTAGGTCCATATAGCAAAGGCAGGTACTACTAGGGCTTTAAATGTACGAGTTCGGTTCGCGTCTAGACATAAATTACGTAGTAGTCGTAGCTTCCAGCTCTTGGATAACGACGAGTTCTGCGTATATAAAGCGACCAAGCATACGTGCCGTGCGTACCTGAACCCATTACCAATCCTAGCTAGCCAACCGTGTTGGTTTTGACAAGATATGTCTTTCGCTGGAAGAATTTCCCATCACGAAGTAACATTGAGCCATTCACTGAGGAACTGCCAGCTACTGAGGCGTCGTCATTCATTAATCCTTAAAGCACGGGAAAGAACTGACCCATATAATTAATCCCTTGCTACGTATCGCTCCCTGGTTACCCGCTGTTCCGCTTATCTTTATCCGGGGTCGTTCGATTATATAAGGGAGATATTTGCCGCTATCAAGGTAGTGAGATCACGCTCTCGGCGTCAATGCAGTGGCCGTCGTGGGCTTCGAAAAGCCAATCTGAGCGGCTGCCTAAGTGGTTGAAGCCGTCTGAGTCCGGGAGGCCTCGCGCCGTCAAGGTTAGCCTGTTCTTTTGCGCAATTCTGGCGCTGCTGTATGTGTGTGCAAGTACGCGCAGCTCACCGTCAAGCTGGCAGGGCACTTATCATCCTAATCCGGCCCTGGATGTGACTGGATCCACCGGTGCAGTTGCTAGCGACGTGGGTTCATGCTCGCAGATGGGCGTTGACGTCTTGAAGCGCGGCGGATCGGCTGCAGACGCGGCCGTAGTGGTTTGTTTATGCATCGGCTCGGTGAATTCGCAGTCCTCGGGCATTGGAGGCGGCGGCTTCATCACGGTGCGGTTGCCTAATGGGACTGCGTTTGTGATTGACGCGCGCGAAACGGCTCCGCAGGCCGCCCACAAGGACATGTTTAACGACAACCCGCTACTTTCGCGCGTCGGTGGACTAGCCAGTGGCGTGCCCGGTGAGGTAGCTGGACTGGAGAAGCTCTGGCAGCTTGCTGGGCGGCTCTCGTGGAAGGACCTTGTGGACTCGGTTGCCGACATCAATGAAGTGGGCTTCGCGCGTTCTGAATATCTCGACAAGGCGGCCCAAATCTACCGCGAGAACATGCTTAGCTCGCAGCCTGAGGCGTGGCACAAGCTCTATAACGTGAGTGACTGGGAATGGCTTTATGCCGACGTGCGCAATCCGATTGTGAAGCGGCCGAACCTGGCTAAGACCTTGCGCGTCTTGGCCAACGAGGGCTCTGAAGCGTTCTACAATCCCGAAGGCTGGATTGCACAAAGCCTGGCCCGTATCACACAACGGACGGGTGGTATTCTAACCCCCGAGGATTTTGGTGCCTACGCAGCAATTGTGAAGCCCGCGCTGAACACGACATTCCGCGACCGCACCGTGTTCACTGCCCCGGCGCCAGCCTCCGGAAACGCGCTTATGTTGGGCCTGAACGTGCTGGATCACATTCTGCCCGACGACATCATCGACGGCGACGAGGATGCCGTGCTTGTGCACCGCCTAACTGAGACGATGAAGTGGATGGCGGCCGCGCGCTCGGAGCTTGGTGACCCTGCGTATGTGCGGAACCCGAAAATGGCAGAAATGCTTGAGTCTGAGTGGGCTGAGCGTGTGATTGGCAACATTAGCGATGCCCACACGCTAGCGTCGTGGCGAGACTACCACCCGTCGTACGAGATGAATCAACCCAACGGCACATCGCACTTTGCCGTTCTCGACAAGGATGGCATGGCTGTGTCGATGACGACGACCGTGAACTTGCTTTTTGGGAACTTTGTGTGCGACCCCGAGACCGGGATCGTGATGAACTCGGAGATGGATGACTTTGCCGTACCGAACACACGCAACAGCTTTGATCTTGTGCCGTCGATCTACAACTTTGTGGAGCCCGGTAAGCGTCCACTCAGCTCTACCGTACCGAGCGTCGTGGTCGGGGAAGATGGGGTCGAGCTCGTGGTTGGTGCGGCTGGCGGGTCGCGCATTTTGACGTCCGTATTCCAGGCAATGGTCCGCCGCTACGCGTTTGATCTACGGGCGCTTGAGACTGTGTCGTTTCCGCGGCTGCATCATCAGCTCATCCCCGAAAACGCCGAGCTCGAACTAGGCTGGTCAAAGGCCGTGTACAAGGGCCTCAAGTCGCGGGGGCACGATGTAGAGTACAGTACACCGAAGTCGGCCATGTCTCTAATTCAAAAAGATACGGACGGCGTTTTGCATGCGATTGGAGACTTCTACAGGAAGCGAGGCTTGGGAGCGGCCTACTAAATGGACCTCCTTTCCGCAGCTCAACGCACTGTGTGAGCTTCCAATTGACAGGAAATGGTTCCTTTTAGTTTCTAGCTAAACAGACAAATGATACAGTTAGGTTGGAAACGAAAACGCATGCCCATTGTGCCTCGCGCGCACACAGGCGGCAGAAATAGCAGGGCGTTGGTTGGCATCAAAATAATGGCGCGCGCACGCCGTCAAGTGCCGGCTGCGCTTTGTCAGCCCCACCGCGGCGCGACGAGGAACCCAGCAGCAGGCACGAAATCGTAGCGGCGTTGTTACGGGATGCGGCAAAGCCTGGGATGGAGAAAATTACACACTGTGAATCCGGCCAAAAATTATCCCGAAATGATCGGAGGACTCCAGGGCCTATTTGGGCACTCCAGCAATCGTGACAATGAGAGCTCGAAGCCGGAGAACAAGGGCGGCCTTGTAGACGAGTTCAAGGCGGAACTGCCGCCCGTGCTTCCCACGGCGTTCGATGTGGCCACGCTGCACCCGATGGCGGACCTGGGCAAGCAGTCGCTCGAGTATCTCGAGCTCGAGACGAACCAGCGCCAGGCCGACGGCCTGATTGCGTCGCGTGGCTTCCTCGAGGACCTTTCATACGGTACGGGTGCCATGTACTTGCTGGGCCTCGGCACCGGTGGCTTCTACGGTCTCGCCGAGGGCCTCAAAAGCACGACCTCGAGCATGAGCCCGAAGCTGCGCACGAACGCGATTCTGAACTCGATCACTCGCCGAGGCCCGTACCTGGGCAACCTCTGCGGGTGCCTCACTCTCACATACAACTTTGTGAACGGCGGCATTGACAGCCTGCGCGGCGACTACCACGATGACGCGGGCTCGCTGGCGGCTGGCGCCATCACGGGCGCTTTGTGGAACGGCTCGCGTGGCGTGCGGCCGATGCTCATTTCGTCGGGAATCCTGACCGCCGCCACGGCCGGGTGGTGTGTGCTGAAGCGCGCGGTTGCGCCGCCTGATGACGAGTAGCGGGCAAGCACGAGCGCCGCGGGCCGCGATGCTCTGTATGTATATACCTGGAACGGGGCTGGTCCATGCATGAAATAAATAAAGATTAATGCGTATCTATAGCAGCGCTCGCGGCGCGAACAGCGCGCACGCGGTTAATGGGTTTTGAGATGTGCAGAGGACGGCCGAGCTACGCTGCTTGCGCCGCGCGCTTCGCCGGTGGGTCCAGCCGGTCCAGCTGGCCAAGGGTCCCGTCCGGCTCACGGCGCTTGGATGCCTTCACGCTGAGCACGTCGCTCTGTGCTTCCGGCTCGTCTCTTGTCGGTGTGGGCGGCGATGGCGATGCCGTGGTTTGCGCAGCTTCCTCGGCTTGCGCAACTTCCTCGGCCTCGCGAATAACTTCGTTCAGCTGCTGCGCCGTTTTGGCCCGAGCAAACTTCTGGTACAGCGCGTCGCGGCCCGATACCATATTTGTGAGGTTGTACTTCATGTGAGAAACATTGTAGTCATACTTCACGCAGAGGTCCAGAAACTCGCGGCACACCTGCAGCTGTGGCACGAGCTGTGGGCCGGCAAAGCAGGACGGGTTCGACTCGGCGCCGCGCGCAATCATTGCCCCGCTCACGCCGTACTTGTCGATCATGGGCCGCAGCTGGCCGCGGTGTTCGATATCGCCATTCACAAGGCACGCGACATCGGCCTCACGGCAGATACGGGCAATCTCGGCGAGCTGGTCGTAAACAGCCGGCTCCTTCCGCGGCCGCATGTCCGGCGTGCGGCAGTGGACGGTGAGGCACTTCACGCCTGTGCGCACGAGCCGCGCCACGAGCTCGTACGTCTTCTGGGCTGTGTCGAACATGCGGATTTTGACGGAAATGGCCACGCCGAACGGCGTGCCCACCTGCTCGACGAGGCTCGTCAGAATGGACACGAGCCGGTCGGGCGCATACAGGAGCTGCGAGCCCATGCCTGAGTGGACGGAGAAGTGCTTGGGGCAACCGCAGTTCAAGTCAATGCCCGCAACATACGGTGCGACCATCTGCGCAGCCTGCACGGCCAGGCCGGGGTCGGCCGTACCGAGCTGGAACACGACCCTCGACTTCTCGACGGCCGGCGCCGTTCGCCATGTGAGTTTCGAGGCATCCTTGGCCAGCACGAAGTCGGTTGTGCCAAGCTCCTTATTCTCGACGCAGCGGCTCGCAATGAGCCGCTTATCGACAATCTCGGGCCCCCACACGAGGTCCGCACCGTATTTGAGACTCAGCACGCGCAGCGGCAGCTCGCTCACACGGACCATGGGCGCGAGAACAAGTTTGCCCGTGTAGTCAAGGGCGGGCGGCATCGATTCCGGTTCGGGGGCCAATGCTGTGCGGTGTCCGACGCTCTGCAGTGCAACACGCTCAATTTTCACTTCGGGCCGCGCAGCGTCCGCCGCTACGACGCGCTAGTGCTGTGTGACGTTTGCTCATTGCCTCTGTCGGAGGGGCCATGTGACCCGGGCTGCGGGTGTTTCGAGAACTGAAATTTGGACTGCAGCTGAGGGTGAGGGGCGCGGGCGGCGGCAAGAGGCCGCCGCCGCATGGCTCCTGGTGGTAATCAGCCGAGACATCCCGATCCAGGGTTCCGATGGTGACTTCGGAACTGAGCGTCCGGTTATTCGGCAAAAATAAAGGACTGATCGTAGAATTGCCTCGTGTTCATTGGCTCAATGCGTCCGCGTCAACCATTTAGGCTCCCAAAGCCGTGCTTTACTGCTTAACTAGAAGCCCGTAATTCGCTTGAACCCCATTTGGTCGCCTGCGCCAATACTATGGGCGGGATTGCGGGTTTCGCCGCAATGGCTAAAGACGGGGATCCTTGGCGGTAATTGTACAGAGCCGCTAATTTCGGTAGACTGTAAATTTGCACACCAGTCTGCTTAAACACGAAGCTCTAGTGTATAGATAGCTAGCGGCTGTAGCCAGCCTTGTTTGTCGAGTCAAGTGTTCGTCCGCATCCATCGCAGTTGGGCTGCCTAGGCACACTTCGGTTTATTGGCGTGGAACAACCTCTCCGCTGGCTGCCGAGGTGGCCTCTGCTAGCATGGCTGCTACGTCGCTGTTACATCGCTGCTACGTTGCCGTTACGTCGCTGCTACGTCGCTAGTGTGCGGCTAGTATAATGTGCATCAAGCGTCAAAAACTCTTAAGCTATGTAAACCGATAAATATAGACGACCTGCGTCTCTGCTATTCTCTGCGTTCAAAGCGACCAGCGCTGGGTTTCGGTGTCATTCTGGACACGGTCCAGAATGATCTGCGCCATCTCGTCGGCCGCCGACTCCATCTCGGCCGCGTCGGCGTCGTTCTCGTCGTGGATGCTCACGGGCGACAGCGGCGCGCCGCCGGCGCTCGAGCGGCGCCCCGCCGGCACGGTCAGAGATGGCAGCAGCGGCGCCGAGTCCGAGTGCGGGACGGTGGCCTGCGTCGCCGGCAACGCTGCGCCCGAGCTCGAGCGCGAGCGCGGCGACCGGTGCGGCATGAGCCGCGGGCTGGCCTCGACCTCGGCGGTGTGCGGCTGCGTGTGGGAGGCAACGCTGGCAGAGCGGCTGCTGCGCGCCGAGACAAGCGCCGGCCGCGTCGAGCGCTGCGGCGACGGCGCGGCCTGCTCAAACGATATGCTCAGAAACTCCTCCTCGTTGCCGGGCGTGATGGGCGTCGTCGGCGCCGAGTGCGTGTGCACGTCGGCGCGCTTTGGTGGCAGCTCTATGGAGTCCGGAGCTATCGATTTCTTGTTCGAGGTTATGGACGAGGCCGAGGACGTGTCGCCGTCCTTGCGGCGCAGGCCGGACAGCTTCTGCATGCGCTTCGTTAAGGTGCGCTTCAGTTCCATTGTCTCACGCAAGCAGCAAAACGGTCGATCGAAATTGCCCTGGCGCCCTGCCTGTATTTGAGTGGTTTGCAAGAGTAGGCCTGCAACGGTTCCCCCCTGGTCGGTTGAACCCCCTCCTAACTCCCTTTCCTGCGTCCTGCGTCCTGCAGCCTGGATTTTTGATCACGGTGCTAACGCTTCAGTCGTGGGCAGGGTTGCGGCAGGGGTTTTGATAAGATCAAAACCCACAGTGCCTTTTTTTTCGTTCTCGGCGATCACATGAGCCGCACTGCTTAGACTGTGGGAACCCAGACCTGATTTCGAGTAATCGCTTGCGGCTAAATTACCGCGCTCGAGCTGCCCCCGGGCGGGGCCCATTGCGCGACAGCTGTGAAACAATGCAGAGGCTCAGCACCTCCACCCACAAGTCCCGCATTCGTGCGGGGGACGCCCCACGGCGGCATTATCGACGCCATGTGGCGTCCCGTATGCGCCGACAAGCCGGGTCAGGAGCTAACGATCGTGCTGATCAATACCGCGCCACCTGACCTGCTCTCGGTCGATCTTAGCCCCTTTGCTTCTTCGCAGACCGGCGTGACCGCGCTGCCTGCGGGCCCTAGTTGTCACGACAGTCCCAGTTTGGGGTCTCGATCTGCACATTTCCCATCACATGATTCTGAATCCAAGACGCGAACGCAGCTAGCGTCCCCTTGCATAAAGATACCCTGACCTCCGTCTCCGACCTCGACGCTCCACCATTAGCTGATCAAGGCTGCAGGGTTCCGCGTAGGTCGGAAGCCTCACAAACCCAGTTCCTCCATTAACAAATGTCAGCTGCAGCCCTTTGGCAAGCGCGGTCGCGATCGCCGTACGCCTCGCGCATATGGTTGATCTAATCTCGGCCGCGCGGCATCACTGCCCCTGCCAAGGGCTGGCGGCTAGCCTGCCGTATTGCGGTACTTATCGCGTGCGCGGCATTCTTTTTTTCATGAGTCGGGTTGCGGCGGCCTTGAGCCTCTGTTCACAATTTCTATCTGCAGCTCTGCTAAAATGTATAGTACTGGCGTCTAGCACGATAGATCCCACCCATTAAGGGTTCCCGACCAGTGGGCACGGGTTCCCGATATCTCTGGCCAGGCGGCCGCGCCATAGTTCCTTAATCGTATCAGCTAGGCCCCCCTATGATGCCTTCGGAGCGCCATAAACCGCTATGAGCGGCAGGTCCAGTCTCCCGTTGTGCCCATGGTACTTGCCGCCCCAGCAGATTGCTACGCCCGCATTGAAGCACATCCCCACGCATAAAGGACGGCCATACGTGGCCGCCAATCATTCGCCAGAGCCTGCCTACACGTGATACTGCCGGCCTGCACGCGGCTTCGAGCGTTGGCAAGGATCTGCCTTCGCCAGATCCTCGAGGCGCGCCTCTGTGACCTGTCGCAGTCTTATTGGTCTTAGCCGCCTTCTATGCGTCAAACGCAGCTGCAGGGGCGGCGGTAAGCTCAGGTCATGCACGACCGTCATGTGACATAGACTGCTCTGCGGGCGCTAACCGCGCGCAGAGCTAATTTTAAGTGGATTCGACTAGCACTGGTCTATGCGTTGGCAGTCACATGCAGAGCATTAAGAGGTTCTTGTGTGCTTGCATCTGATTATTAAAATTCCCGACATATGCTCGCGGCAGAGGGCGAGCCCGGGGTTCAACGTCGATGAAGACGCAAGCACGTATGGGCAGCCACACCAAAACGGCGAGCCACCCTTTAAGTAAGTTATTCTAGGCCTGCAGACACATTGAAGGGCTATGAATAGGCTCCGCCATTCCAAACGGAACGGGAATGGGGCCGAGCTCTCCGACTTAAAGGCAGGTCTTGTTGTGTGGGAAGAGAAAAGTGCGCCGTCGCCGCTTTGCTTACATAGGTAAAGCTACGACATGTCCTCAGGTAAGAGCGGTGGTGAAAAATTTGTGAACCCTTCGTGCGCATGGCGCCTCGGCTGACACACTACCCTACGTGTGCGTCGAGGGAGCTGCAGACGCGTTGCTCAGACTATGAACTTTTTATTGGACCCCAGCCCGTGTAACGCCACCGACGCTGCGCGCGTTTGAGGTTTTTGCAGCGTGTCTGGCCGCCGTTGTTTCGTCACGCGATGAGGCGGCCGCCCGCGGCAGCAGCGTCGCCCCTGCCCTCGGCGACTTCGGCGACCACCGAACGCACGCGCTCGCGTCTAACGCACCTGTTTCGGGCTGCTCCAAATTTTGTCGAGCCGTTTAGAATCATTCATGGGCTAGATTTTCTGTAATTCTTTAAATGTGCGAGCACGCGCACGGTCTAATCGTCTTGCAAATCGGCATCGTGTCATGCTGGGCACACGCCCAGACGCAGGAGCGCCTCCGAACTCGCCTCCCGCCTCACAAAAAAAACTGGGGGAGCCGCCGATCACAGGGCTTGACGGCGACAGGAAAGGCCAATAAGACCAGCGGAAACTCTGATGACAATGTATTGGGGTAAGGGCCATCCCTTGCATCAACGGCTCGGGACGACTGTGGATCCGATGAACGCAACTTGCCACGCGCCATAAGACTCAGGAGTAGCATGGAGCTGATGAGGGGCTGGATTGGGTACCTTCCGAACTTTTGGCCGGCCGGTTTAGTACCTCAGATTACATTTACTTAGCTCTAAAGAATGCACAAATCATGCATCGGACATTTTTTTCGCTTAGTCAGGGGCTCTCGGGAGCAAACTCGAATCAGATAAATAATTATCGATCTGTTACATATACTCTCTTACCCAAAGACATACTTGATCAATGGCTGGCAGTGCTAAGAAGGGAGCTAAGCTTTTTAAGACGCGATGCGCGCAATGCCACGTCGTCGAAGACACGAACAAGGTCGGCCCCGGCCTGAAGGGTGTCTTCGGCCGTGAGTCGGGCTCGAAGGAGGGCTTCTCGTTCTCGGATGCCATGAAGAACCACGACGAGAAATGGGACGAGACGACGATCTCGAACTACCTCGCCAACCCCAAGAAGTATGTGCCTGGCAACAAGATGGCCTTCGCCGGTCTCAAGAAGCAGGCCGACCGTGATGACCTCATCGCCTACCTCAAGGAGGCTACGGCCTAAGCACCCGACTTTGTCGGGATAATAGGTGCTGTCACATTGCCCGCTGTTGATCGCGGGATTGTCTTATATCTGGCACATTGTCCTCGTCCACAATGCAGCGGCGCTCGTAGTACATAGAATCATAGCGTATACACGTTCCAAAAAGAGCACTTCATCACAGTTCTGTCAAACAAATAAACAAATAAATAAATACACATGAACTAACTAACAGTTTACTTCCTATCGTTACCGCCCTGGCCTGGGATTTCCTTGGGCTCAAGAAGTCACCAAAGGCAGTTCTGCTTGTGCGAGAAAAGGTTCGCAAGTCGCTGCTCGACAACCGCTTCCTTTCGTGTACTTCGTGCCTCGTCTTAGTGCTTGTGGGGCTACATTCTCCATCGCCGTTGCCAACTTCAATAGTTCTTTATACGCACGAATTTGAATCACATTCTTGAGAAGGCGCCACGGTTGAATTCAATAGCCGATTTGCGTATCCAAGCTCTGCAACTTCTGATGTTTTTAGCCAGTCAGTGGCCTTCTCTGTGCACCGGTTTAAGCCAGTGCAGAATGAATGCCATAAGGAGCACAAGACTTAACGGTCATGCCAGTATATTAGGCCAAACGCCTCATGAGTGCGTCAAACTATTATCACAGCTGTGTATGTGGAAATATCTAGTATTTGCACAGCAGATAACGATCTCTTCGCTTCTGCGGCCTGCCTTATCGTCTATGCCTCGAGTGCCGTCGCGTTTATCGTCACATGACCGTCGCCGATCAGATATCCTCTCTTAGGCGGTTGTCTTGAAGCAAGTGCTGATTTTGGCTGAGCGCGCGCGACCGCAAAGACTACATTGGCTTAAGAGCGGATGTGGAAACGGTCCCGTCGTCGGGCTCCACCGACCCAGTCTCCTTGGGCTGCTGGCCAGCCCCCCGCAGACGAGGTCGAATTGCGAAGCTTGCATGGGGAAGTTGTCGACCTGCGTGCGGTTGATATTGTCGACGATGCCGCTAGCAGCGTGAATATCGATGAGGAAGCACTAAACGAAGACGGATCCGAGCTTATCGCTACGGCGCGACGCATAATCGACACCTCCATCAATTGGCGGACGGGACGGAACGATTTCGATGCATATACGGTGGAAGCTGCCCGCCAAGTCCTCGAGAATGCCCCCAAACAGCGGCACCGCTTTTACGATGAAAGTGCCGGGGCACCGGCTCCTGGCCCAAACCATCCAGTGTCGCACCTAGCAGGGGCCGACGCTGCAAATAACGAGAATGCCACGCATGACGAGACTCCACCTGTTGAGGTGTCGATTGTGCCAGTACGTTCAACGCTTAGAGACCACCCCGGGTTCAGCGACGGTTTTTACAACGAGATGCCGAGCGAGGCCTCCTCCATATTCACAATGAACATCGACATGGACGAACTGCCAAGCAGTCAAACAATGCGTCTGGCGCGCTCATTCCGGCCCAATGATTTTAAGTGGCTATGTCTCACTGGCGGAATTCCGCTGGGTCTATTCGTTGGCACGAGCAACTGTATTGGCGTCAGTGGACCGTTAGGCACTTTTCTGGGGTTCTTGATCATGGTTCCGGGAGTGCTCAGTGTCATGAGTTCTCTTTGTGAAATGATTGCCTTCTTCCCTATGGAGGGCGGCTTTTCTCTTCTTGTAAGCGCGTATGTCGAACCGGCGCTTGGCTTTGCGGTGGGCGTCTGCTACTGGGTCTCCTGTGCACTGCTTATTCCTGCCGAAATACTGAAGTCGCTGCGCCTACTCTCGCTGTACGCCGTTATGGATAACAGCTCTACAACGCGCGTAGTCTGGCTCACGTTTTTGCTGGGATTGCTATTCGCATTTTCGTGTCTTACCACTCGCATGGCAAGCTGGTCGCTGCGAATCGCTTCACTTGTCACCGCAGGCTGTTTGTCCGTGATGCTTGTGTTCATGTGGGTTTTCGATGCCGGCGGTATAGGCAAAGCCCCGGCGCTGGGCGCCAGGTTCTGGAAACATCCCTTCCGCGAGCACCATTTTACGCGACACAATGGCGCAGTCGAGCATCTTTTCCAAACTTGGCATGCCGTGGCGGTGGCACTTGAGTCGATCTCGGGTGTCGAGATTCCGTACACTGCGATGCCGGAAATCCGCAACCCGCGGCGGACCGTCAAAAAGAGCATGCGCCTTATCACCGTGCGCGTCGTAGTGATTTATTTGCTCGTCGTATTCTCCTTTACGCTCGTGACGTCCCCCTCGTCTTTGGACTACTTCCAAAACCACACGAACAAACAGCTCTGTTCGGCTGACATCGGCACAATCACGAACATGTTTAACGAGGGTGTGTTTTGCACGTTCCTACTCTCCTTAGGTGGAGCCAATCTGTGCTCTGTGGCCTATGTACTGAATGCCTTCTTTGTCTTCCAAGGTATCTTCTCGGCCGGCCTCAAACTGTTCGGCGCCACGCGCACACTGCATGGACTCGGGTTGAGCGGTCTTCTGTGGGACAAACTGGCGTGGTGCTCGCGCGATAGCGTTCCCATCGTCGCCGCAGTTGTGTCTCTGTCGCTTCTTCCCTTTGGGTACCTTATCATCGGTGTGTCCGAGTACAACCTGTTTGCCATGCTAACGACGTTTGCCATCCAAATGTATTTACTGGTGTGGGCCTCTTTGTGCGTGGCATATCTGCGATTCTACAAGGCCATCCGCATGCAGCAGCCGCACACGCGCATCTCGCGTAATGACGAGGACTACCCCTATAAGTCAATATGGCAGCCCTACACTGCGATATTCGGTCTTATTTGGTGTATCTTCATGCTGTGCATCATGACGGTCGAGCACCAGATCCACGTCTCTGCATGGCAGCCCAGGTTCTATGTCGCCGGATTCTTGCCCTTTGGCATCTTTGGCGGCGCGTATCTCGCATATAAGTTCTACCACCACACGCGGCTCGTACGGTACGAAGCAATAGGGCTCGTATCGGCAAAACGGCAAATGGACAGCGAAGAGTGGGAAGAAGACCGCGTATACAGCGATGGGTTCCGCGAGAAGTTAGTGCGACGATTCAACCGCATGCTGGCTTGATTATTTATTATTTGACTATTCATTCATATGCTCGTTCGCGGAGAACACGATTTACTTGCCGTTCGCGTATCTTTTGCGAATCTCCGCTTTACGCGCAGCTATGAGCATTTGCTCAAGCTCAGCTTGAGTGGCGGGCTGCGGTATTGGCCTTGTCTGTGGCGGCGAGAGCGTTGACGTACGATCAAAGCCGTAGTACTCCAGGCTTCGCTCGACGTTGGACCCGGGCGGCATACGCGCCTAGCAAAAATAGAGAGGTAAAAGAGAACGAAAAGTCCAAAAAAAGATAAATCGGGTTTTGTGGACACTACGGGAATCGAACCCGTGGCCTCATCCTTGCGAAGGATGCGTCATACCACTAGACCAAGCGCCCGATCTTGTTTTAGGGTTAAACGCGTTAGTACTTCACCTCAATATTGCCAGAACATCACAAGTTCACTCCGCCGACATGAATTGTCGGGCTTGTATGAGCCGCCGTGTACCACGGCTACTGGATGCGATGTTATCACCGCATGGCCTACTTTAGTAGTATAATCCGCATCCGAGCCATGGTGAGCCATCCACCCCACTAAGGTTACAGTCAAAGATCGAGCCAGCACGTCGCTTAAAAATGCCAGGTAATGTTTTAACCTACTTCGAAAGACCATCGAGATAATCATTCACTAACTTTGTGGTTACGATGCTCAAGTCGCGCTGTGTGCAGATCGTCATGGATGATGAGTCTTGTGTTTTCTGATTAGGGGACGCAAGCTGATCCTATGTGCGACAGTGAGATACAGGACGATTTGCTCATGATGCGACCAGCGCATATACATTAATTACTTAGAATAGAAAAGTAGCGTGCCACCGCAATCGCGGCAGCACACAGGACGCCCTCCCGCGCGCGCGCGGGCCTCGGCGAGCTCGGTGCGCGCGGGGATGCGTCGGCAGCTTGCAGACACGCAGCGCGCCCGGCTTTTCCGGAACCGCAGCCCACAAGAGTTGCACAATTGGCCCTGTTTGGGGTCCCACGAAGGCCGCCAGCACGGCGTTTGCCGTGACCCGCACGCAATGCACTCGCGCGACTTCTTCGTGTTGGCCAGCCTCTGCAGCGCGGGCGCATCGCGCTTTCGGATCCCCAAACGCGGGCTGGGAGGCGGACTCGGTAACGAAGATGTCGATTCCGGACGGGCCTCACCAGGCGCGGTGTCCCAGACCGCCAGGCTCGCATGAGCTGGTTCATTTGGCGGCGACGAAAGGAAGGATGTGCCGTACTCCTCGCTAAAGTCAGCGCTAGCGGCTAATTCTGGGGACTCGCTCTCAGCCTGGGTCATGGCCTGCTCGGCGGCGCACTGCGCGAGTGCGTCAAGCGCGGTCGGAGCGGCACGCTGTGCGTGCGGAAGGCGGCGCATGCGCGACCGGCGCTTGGAACGAGGCCGCCGCCTCGTGCGAGGAAGTAAAGCCGGGCGCAATTGATCGCGCGCTGTCGGGCGCGCCTCTGGAAGCGGTTCATAGCCACGGCCTAACATGAGCAGTGGATACACGGCGGAAAGGTCTTCGCGCGAAAGCCGCCGCAGGCCAAATAGCGGCGCGCAGATCTCGCCGATGGCCTCCGCCGAAGGGATTGGCGACGAAGGCGCAGTCGCTCGCTCAGTGCTATCCATGGAGTGCCGTGTCGAGCGGCGCCAATTCAGAGCGAGGGTGGTGCGAGATATATTCGAGGGTTTGTATGTGGGGGTGGTTTTATTGTGTGCGAATTTGGTCAGCTGGTGCGGGAGATATCACATATGCAACCTGCAGTTGGGCTAAGATCGTCAGCGGCAGCTCAGCTGATGCATTTACGATGCGAGAACGCGGTGCCGATGCGCAGAATGCACTGCACAATTCAATGTTGCCGACAGTGGGCTACATACCAACCCCACTTACTTGTTTCGGACTTGCGCGCCTCGCGCTGCAGAGGCGCGATGGTTTTTGCGCTCCGGGCGTACAATTCATAGATAGTCTGGCCCGTGAACAGGGCACGGGCATTACCGCATTGGGAAGTCCGCGTCACATTATTTGGGCGGCGCCAGGGACCTCTAAAGGTTCATATCGGCACCGCTACCGGTGCAAAACGAACAAAATAATGGTTAGGCACGCATCCACACGTCCAATTCGACTATAGCGCGACTTGGACGAAGCTATACAAACGAGCGATTATTGAAGGGCTGGGGTAGCGCGCATGCTCGCGATCAATTATGACAATGCAGGCGATCGTGGTAAGGATCCATGTTTTGCTCGCGCTGCACAAGGCGTCCACCTGAATTCATGCGAATCCTAGATTATCGTGTATCGGCTGCTGCAAGGTGCTTTTTCTTTTGGCGGCGTCGCAGCCCTTTTGCAGCCCACGATCTATGCATGCGGGTTTTCCTAGGCGGGAACTCTACTTTATATACACGTAGGTCTCTATACATTAGCTGTGCAAAGGATTGCGGCATTTGCGATTGCCTGCGTGGCGACGGCGTTCTCGTGCACGCGAAAAAGCGAATGACCTAGGCGTCGCGCCCCTAACCTAAACACCGCACGTCGTAGCTCGACTTTACTGGGGATGAGCCGCGCCAGGTCGAGTTCGGCGGCTACTGCGGCGGCCGTGGCGGCAACGCAGTCGGCGTCGGTGAATGCGCAACATGCCGAGCCGCCGTTGCATGTGAAAGTGCTGAGGCTGGCCAGGCCCGTGCCGCTGAATGCCATGGATCCGCAGAATGTGGAGGCGCCAAGCCTTCCGACCACCGAGCTGCTGCTCCCCAAAGCCGTGCACTCTGTTTTCGTAGGCGAGGAGTTCCAATGCCTGCTGGCGCTCCAGAAGATTGGCGCGGTCGACGAAAGCAGCACAAGCGTGGTCGCAGAAATGCTGACGCCGCGCGGTGAGCGCACGGAACTGCTGCGAAGCGACGTGCAGTGGGACAACGAGTTTGTGCGGCTGCTGGCGTTCGACACGGCTGAGCCGGGCACCTACACGCTGGCCGTGACCGTGCGGTACGAGCACGATATGGAGCACAAGGCGTTTCGGCGGCTGTTCAAGTTCGAGGCCACGCCGGCGATCAGCGTGCGCATGAAAGTGTCGCGTGGAAGCACAGCCTTAAAGGCCCACGTTCTGGAGGCGCAGGTCGAGAACCTGAGCGACGCGGCCCTGACCGTGGAGAGCTGCGTGCTTTCGCCGACTCACGGCTGGGAAATCACGAAGCTCGAGGCAGTGGTGCCCGACGCGAACGTTGTGCTGCGGCCGCGTGATATCCACCAGTGGTGCTTTGTGCTAAACGGCGGGTCCAAGCAGGAGGTGGGCCACCTCTCAGTAGGCTGGCGAATGGAGCCTTTAGGATCGAAGGGATGGCAGACTACGGGCATGATCCGCATATGAGCTCGGTTTCAATTTGAACAGACCAAAGCCTGCGAATCAGTGCAGTGACAATGTAAATCTAAAAGCAAGGATACGCGAAGGGTGCCGCGTGTTTAGGCGATGCACCTATCCTCGGCACTGGGCAGCATTATAGGTAGGAACTAAGGAGCCGAAAGTGTAACGCGTTGCTTTATACAAATACAAATAAGTTATTGGAAGATTTTGGTTTAGTACGGCGTGAAACCGCGCGCCCGGTAGCCCCCGCGGTAGCCACGAGGCCCGCGCCAGCCGCGGCCACCGCGACCGCGTCCGCCGCGTCCGCCACGGCCGCCGCGCTGGTTCAGGCCTGGGATGTTCGTGCGCTTGGGCAGGACCTTAATGGGTCGGCCAAAAAACTCAGTGCCGTTCAGGAGTAGGGCTTCTGCTACAAGCTGCGGCTCGGCGAACTCAATGTAGGCGTAGCCCTTCGGTTGGCCCGTGAACTTGTTCATCATGATGTTCACGCGGTTAATGGCGCCGGCCGTGCGGAAATGTCGCTCGAGGTCCTCCGCCTTTGCGTTGTACTCCACGTTGCCGACATATACAGAGCGCGCATCAACCTCGTCCTTCGAGTCACGGTGCTCCTCCTCCTCAAGGTCTACCTCCGCCTGCAGCTCCTCCAGTTTTCGGCGCTCCTCCTCGAGCTGCTGCAGCTGCTGCGCGACCGGGTCCAGCGGCTCCTTCTCAGCACCGTTGCTGGCGCTGCCGCCGGCTTGTGAGTTCGCAAATGGGTTTTCCTGAGCCACGTATGTCTGCTCTTCTATTACGCCGGGCGCCGAGGCACTCTCGGCGTAGTTCTGGTGGCCCTCTTCCGCCATCGTTTACGTGCAAATGGCTCTGTTTACTGACAAAGCGGGCAAACAAATTCTGGCGGTCAGGATATGAGGCTTTGTAATGGGCGGGCCGCCTGCTGTGGAGTACTGCAGAGACCAGGCGGAGAGCGCAGCAGTGGTTGCCAGCTAGCCAGCCCGAATTAAAGTGCCTCTTCAGTTTGACACTCAGCTTGCATCTCAACGTGCTGCAGGTGCTCCGCCTGCCAAAACTAATTTAGATAGTTAGCGCCTGAATTCGAGTAACGAACGCAATGTGACCACGAGGAGCTGAAATTAGACTGGACACACAAAAACAGTTGAATGTACGGCAACTGGTATAAATGCCTCCCACAGCCGTGAGACAACGATGTGATATCATGCGCAGAACCTTTTAAGTTTGATTCCCCGAACAGCGATCACAATGTTCCGCGACATTTTACCGGCGCTAGATTAAGGCGTCTCCGGCTTCAGGAGTTTCTACACCATGTCACATCCACAAGCGAGGCTGTCGTTTCCGAAAGCCAAGATCGCCCATCAGTGGATGCCTCACCAGGCCAACCAAGAACGGATTCTGCAACCTGCTACGTCATATTAGTCCATACAATTTCAAACCCGCAATTGAAAACATTGTATTTACCAGACTATTATTGATCTTGAAGTTGCAGAATAATGCCACCAGCAGTCTGAACACGGCTCCACCATTGAGTCGCCGTGAAGTTGCAGCCGAGGGGGGGAAAAGGGGAACTAAATTTAGAGGCCATAGCAATATGACCTCACTTGCTGGACCAGCATATAGCTCTGCACGAGCAACTCGAGTCAGGCACATGCATGTATATGCAAGCGAATGACAGTGATTTCTGAGGCGAGAGCAGAGGAACGAGGCTTGTGTGCAGTTGAGATAATGTACTAAATAAACTGCCGCTTGGTATGTTACTCACAAGCTCTGCACAGGAGTGTGCCGCACACTTCTCGGTTTGGTGCGAAGAAGCTGTCTGCAGATGTAGGGTTTCAGCACGCACCTTGAAAATCGATCTGCTAGGCTCTGCATGGCCCCGGACGCTTACATAGCCTCAGCGACTTCGTCGACGACTTCGTCGGCGCTTTGTTATTATATAGTTACTTACGGCAAAATGATGGAGCACGATGCCATAGGATGATGTTAAATGTGGTCAGAAAGATCAGTGAGATATGGCACTACGAGAGAACGGAACAATGGGTAGCGACATCGCTGTTCGGCATTGTAAATTCAAAGCTTGGAGCGCTAGACGATATGCGCTCAGTTTTCGACGTGGCTCAGCCGCTGAAATCAAAGGAAGAGAGTAGAACACTTAAAAAATGGTATAAAGTAAAGACATTGACTTGCTCGAATCTTCTTCTTCGCTACGTAAGCTAATGCATGCACACCGCGTGCGCGAGTGAGTTCAAGAGCTCGTTAAAAAAGCACATAAAGGTCGTATCAGATTGAGAATCGCGTCTTACAATGTGTTCGCAGTGGAAGTATCACTGTCAATTCCCAAGTAAACCGCGCCAGACGTAGCAGCAGCCGCCACGTAGTCTTCAGCTATGGCGGAAGGCAGCACTTCAGTACTGTTGATTGTGGCATAGTCAGGCAGAACAGACTTCGGGTTTGTAATGTTCAAGATCGGCAACAGCGCTTCTAACCACAGCTCATAAGCCAGGTCTGTGTAGTGGAATCCATCGACAAGGAGCAGATCTAGCAAGAAGTTCTCCGGGTTCCCCTTTTCGCCAAGATACGTGTAATTGTAGCTTGAGCAGCTGGTGCCATTAGTGCCGTTGGACAAGCCAATGGTATAATTGGCGTCAGAAAACGTGCACTGGGTCCCTCCGTCACTGGTAGAGCCGCCGCCCGAGCTCGCGCTCGTGCTGCTGTTTGTTGTGTTGGTGACAATCGCGGGAATGATAATGCTGGTAACCGACTGGTTGACGCTATTCGCAAATGTTGCGTTAGCTGCGGGATCACTGAATGGCCCGGACAAGGCAAAACCACTTAAGGCCGGAACATACAGGTTGGGGTCTTCATTTAAGAACGTCCGGAAAACACTCCAAAGATCGACGAACGGCAAGTCAAACAGCTCGGCGAGTTGCTTTGCCGCTACGTTGAACTGGTAGAAGTCATAGTTCGTGCCATTGGCGAGGTCCTCATTTATGATACCGGGGCCAACGATTACGACATTCTTTGACCTCTCAACAGCAGTGTAAATAAGGCTGACAAGGTCTATCACCGAGAACAACACATCGAACTCTTTAGAGCGCGCGAGCTGGTCAGTCCCGAAGCACAGGATCGTCCATTCAATAGGAGCCTCTCCAAGGCCATTGAAAACAGGCTTCACGATTTGCGAGCCTTCAAAGATCGTGTACCCGTCAAAACCGCGGTTCACAACATCGTACTTACCTAGGTATTGATTCTGGAGCTGTGGAATGATGCCACTCGGCGTTTGCACTGAATCCTCGACAATTGAGTCGCCAAAAAACAGAAGCTGAGGGAAGAAAGCAGAGACCTTCATGCGAAATGTGATTTAGAAAGATCCAAATGCGCTTGCTTGCCCGTAATGGTGGTTGTGGTACCAGCAACTCGAGGGCAGGGGTAAAGCGTATCTTGCGCAAACGAACTGTAGGGTCCAACGAGACGCGGACACTCCAGCACAAGTGCGCGGCAGCTCTGGGTGGACCGCCCCACAACTAATGCGTGGCCAAGTGCCGTATGCAGTGGAAGCCTATCTATATATGGAATAAATCAGATTTGGGTGATCAACCAGAGTCCGGTCTCGCCTACCTGCATTTTAAAAGGGGTGTTTTGATGTCTAAGGAGACCACTTCTAACACTTCTCTAAGAAAATCAAATGTGACCCAGTTTAAGACGAATTAAGGCGAATTCCGAAGTGTTCTCAGCGTCTCCGTATACACTGCTCTTCTGCGGTGGCGCTCTGGAAACTATGTTTAATGGCGGTCCCGCCAGCCAAAGAGACACGAACGATCATTGTTTCATCACATTTTCATGCATTCGTAGCATCGCTCTCTGTCCATGCTATAATATAGTCGCCATTAGGAAACCAAACAGAATACAGGCTGTTCTTTAGTGCCAGCCACACACGACTGCGTTGAGCCATCTACAGTGGCAGCATGCCGAGTAAAACTAGACACAATGTAACCAGCACCATAATGTGAAGCGTCAAAATGTGAAACTGACTTTCCCAGCTTCGGCGCAAAACTCGGGCTTCAGCTTCCAGCTCGACTTTTGTTTCTATAATACTCCGCCCTCAACAAGTCTAATTGTTTGCCTCCTCAGTAGGCAAAAAGACGCCGTCGTTGTCTACACCGACGGTGACTTTACCCACCATATTAGTGCTGTCCACTGGCGAAGCTACGCGGTAGCGTGGGACGTCGCTTTCGGGGAGATTGTCTGGGACGTTGAATTTGGCCCGCAGCCGCTGAGACACGAGTTCAAAGGTAACAAGCGTCACGGCGCTGGCCGGGACGGCGCGGCAGATATTAGCGGCAAGGCCCGCGTAGAATACGCGCCAACCTTCCTCCCGGAACAGCGTCCGCACCGTACGCCAAACACCCCGGTACTTATGGCCCGAGACCTTCATCTGGTTACGGGCGCGAACGACCTCGTGCGGATACGTGATGGTCGAGGCGACGATCTTCGAAAGAATCGACGCCAGCAAAATCCCCCATGTGTTATCCAACGCGGCAGTGCTGCGGAATCTTGCCTTTAGCGCCTCGTAAAGGGGGAAATGAATTGCGACATGAGGCAGGCCAAATAGGGCCGAGCCCAGCCCCGAATAAAACACGCGCACACCCTCGAATTTGTAGATGGTGCGGGCGGCGTCGATGATCCCCGAGTATTGCCAAGACGTGTGCCGGGACTGAGCCATCATACGCGTCTTGATCATCCAGATCGGGTTTGTGGCCACAGCTGAGCAAGCGCCGGCGGCCACGGCCGCCGTGACGCCGCCAGACAGGCCAGAGTCGGGTCCAACAAACCGCTGCATGCGCTTGTACATGTAGAAATAGATGGCCCACGTTGGCAGATAGCCTACAAGCAGTGGAGTAAGTCCTCTGTAGAGTCCACGCACGCCGTCTTCGGCTACAATGGCCCGCATTGTGCCCATGACGCCGTTGTAGATCGGTTTGTGCGTGGAGCTCGCTGTGCGCACGTAGAACCCTTGGATCTGCAGCTTTGTCTTAACTACGTCCAGTGGGCACACGACAATTCCGCTCATGAGGCCCGCGGAGGCGCCGGAGATAGCAGATATGGTTCCCAGACTCAGGGACGGGCCAGCGGCGCCTGAGGAGCTTGGAGATGCGGGGTCGGTGCCGCCAGCCTGCGCGGCTACGGAGCCCGGGATGCCCCGTGCACCCTTATGGCTTGGGGGGTCCTTGGGCTCCTCTAGTCGTGGAGCGCCCATTGGCGGAGTCTGTGTATTAAGAGCCAGAACCGCGGTGCACCAATACCAGTGGGCTTGAAGAAACAAATTGGTAATTGCACAGGGTCCCTGGGTAGGGGGCAGTGATTGCGGGTTAGGTCGCAGAAGCTATCGAGTAAGGCTTGAGCGCGAGCCCAAAGGAAGCTTAGGGTGGTGGGGGGCTGCACGTCACAGGATGGTTACCGCCTGGATACGGGTAGTGCTGGGACCTGCGTGCAAGTACAAGGCACTGGCTTCGTAAACGCTGAGCAGCGAGAGAGACGCTCATCACACGGTTGCAGCGGCCAGTTGGCGAAACATTTGTGCGGCCCTGAGCGGACCAAGCAGACAAGAAGCCAGGCCGTGAAGAGCATGGAGAACAGCCTCCCCACTCCGACTGAGGCAGCTGCATCGGGTATGGAGGGCGTGCGGAACGACCTGCAGCACGTTGTGGAGTCGCTGCTCGAGCTCGGCGTCATTGTGCACGATTACGCGGGCGACGAGCCGCGCTCTCAGGAGCTCCTGAACCGCAAGCTCACGGAGTTCCTTGAAGATGCAAAACAGACGGTCGCTCGCTCAGAGCAGATCGGCAACGTGCATGTGCCCCTGGATATCCTGTCCTACATTGACGACGGACGCAACCCAGACATCTACTCGCGAGAGTTCGTGGAGCTTGTTACGAAGCAGAACCAGGCTGTGAGCGGCGAGATCGATGCGCTGCGTTCTTTCAGCGCGAAGCTGGGGCATGACCTTGCAGAGGCCTTCCCGGAGCTCCAGGGCGAGGCCGACCGCATCCTTGCTGAATAGGAGCCGTGAAAAAAAGCAATCCACATCCCTTAGAGCCGAATGGTCTATTGTAGATATTATTAGAGGCGGCCGTTTATGAGTGTACTATACATAGCGGGTATTGCACATCAGCGGCGAGGTTAGGTGCATCGCTCGAGCGCTCGCCATATTGGCATCTACCGTGTTCATGACTCGAGTCACCTGAAATGATACGCCAATGTCCGTGAGTGCCCGCCGGAAGGATAGCAATGGCCCTCTGAATTAAAGTCCAATTAAACGCATGGTCCAGCCCACATTGAGTTCGTCGAAGCGCGTCGCTTCGCTACGGGCCGCGCCTTGCTCATGTGAGCAGAAGGCAAATTCGTGCCTCGCACGCCGCGAACAAAAAATTATACAACGCATTAACTGCTTTTCCGAACATAACTTATACATCAACCTTCTTCGACACAAAGTCCCACATCGACTTGAGCAGCGGGTTCGGCACCGTGAAGAGGTCCACGGAGAACTCGCCCGCATCCACGTCGTTCTTCACGTAGATATCTGGGGTCTTGTTGTCGCTGATCATCTGCACGATCGAGAGGACGTCCTGCTCGCCGAGCTGCTCTAGGCCACTGCTTAGACGCTCGAGGTCCACGGAGCCCTTGATCGTGACGCGCGGCTTCTTCGCCTTGCTCGTGCCGTCGTCCTCTTGCGCGCGCTTTTCCGCGCCGTTCGTTGCCTGTTGTTGCAGCGGCGGCGGCGCCGCTGCGGCGGGCGCCGGCTGCGGCGCTGCTTGTTGCGGCACGGGCCCGGACTCGGCGAGCTTCGCCATGAGCTCCTTCTTGTTTACGGGAAAGCTGAGCATGACGTCCTCGTGGTGCACCTCGGGGCCAAAGCTGAGATCAAAGTTCACGGTTTGCTCGCCGCCGCCGTGCGCAATCTTGAACACGATGGGCATCATGAACTGGCCCCAGCCCTTCTCGGTGATGGCGAACGGCGGCTTGTCGAGAACTCGCGTCGGGTTCTGGAACGTCTCGTGCAGCTTGTACGTGACCTTGTCAAACACGGTGGCATCGTACTCCGTCTTGCCGTCCGTGCCGAGAATGTGGATGTCGATCGTCCACTGACGCATGGGGAAGTCGCCCATCGGCGGCTCGTTTGCGAGCACATGATGCCGCGTGGTGATCCGCACCTTGCGCTGGATTTTCTCCACCATTTCCGCCGGTTTGCACGACCCACTGCCTTTCACGCGACAACCGATTTGGGACGTTCCGCCGAGTAGTCAGAGACTAAGAGGCACGACAAACGCGCACGCTGGCGGGCCTCCTTCACGCCCGCAGCTTAGTCTACATCTCACGATCCTTGGTGCCAAAGCACGCGCGCATTGCGCAATACTCGGCGTCAAAAGCGGTTCAATTCTAGGCTAATCACGCCGTCAGAGCCACGCCGCACAACGGGCCGCATGTAGCGGGCCTTTGCCGCTAGACGCGGGTTCCACCCTTCGCGCGCTTGGCCTCCTAAACTCGAGACGGGGCGCTCGGCGTGTAAACAGTGCGGAAAGAGAGTGGGTGAAATGGCGTCTATAGTTGGCAGCGGCTGGCAGCATTTAGAGGTCGCCGCCCGGCCTCGGGCGGGTCACGTTCAGTTCTAGCGGCTAATCTTCAGCACGTGACAAAGATAACTTTGTGGAGACCGACGGAGCGGCAGCGCGGCAGCACGGCAGCATGCCCTACCACGGCTCGCGCTTGCCGTAATAAGTTACGGAATTTATTTAAAATAGTGTAAATGCGGTCGTCTGAGGTCCATTATTTTGTGTTTGAAAATGCTTGCGCTTGCGTTTTCTTGTGGCAGCGGTGAGGAATGCTGCAACACGGCCGTCGGTTGCAGGCACGCTTTTGAGAAATGTAATAAAAGGGTTCGTGTAGAGTGAATTTCAGGTAACTTATTATTCTGCTGCGTATACGGACGCACACTCGTTGCGTCATTTTCTAGAGCTTGCCCTGCGTGCCCGTCACGGCGGCGTGCATGCTCTTCGCTATGTAGTCCACGTTGCTCGTATTGAAGCCGGCCATTGACGCGCGGCCGTTCGGCAGCAAGTACACGTGGAACTCATCGACCATGCGCTTCACCTGGTCCGGCGTGAGACCCGTGAACGAGAACATGCCGATCTGCTCCGTGATGTGGCTCCAGGTTCCGGGCGTGCGCAGGTCTTCGAGTTTCGAGCGCAGGGCATGGCGCATCTCAATGATACGGCCGGCCATCGTCTCAACCTCGTGCTTCCACTGCGCGAACAGCTCCGGCGTTGTGAGAATGCGGCTCGCGATGCGCGCGCCGAACGCGGGGCAGTTTGAGACCTCCGCGCGCGTCTGCGTCGCGAGCTGCGACGTGACGTTCGCGACCGACTCGGGTGTCGCGTCGCTCAGCACAACGTGCAGCGCGCCGCACCGCTCGCCGTAGAGGCCCATGTTTTTGGAGAAGCTCTGACACACGAGCAGATCGATCTTCTGCTCCACGAAGTAGCGTACGGACCACGCGTCGCGGTCCAGGTCGCCGGAAGCAAATCCCTGGTATGCACAGTCGAAGAACGCGAACAGCTGGCGCTCCTTGATGACGGCGGCAATCTCCTTCCACTGCTCACGCGTCGGGTCCATTCCCGTCGGGTTGTGCGCGCACGCGTGCAGCAGCACGACGTCACCGCTCGTCGCGTCGTTTTTAAGCGTCGCAATCAGGGCCTCGAAGTTCAGCCGCCGCGCTTGGCCGTCCCAGTACGGGTAGTTCTTAATTTCATGGCCCGCCCACGTGAAGATCTGGTTGTGGTTGCCCCACGTCGGAGTCGGGAGCCATATACGCTTCTGCTTTTTCCCGTACGGCGTGAACCGCGCCAGCAGAATGCCGGCCATGTGGTTCGCACCCGTGCCGCTCAGCGTCTGCACCGTCGCGACGCGCGACAGGTCCGCGTCCTGGCCGAGAATGAGCTTTGCCGACGCCGAGCGGAACTCCGGCAGGCCCGTGATGGGTAGGTACTCGTGGTTGACCTGCGGGTCCGCAGCGAGTTGCTGCTCGACCTTGCGCACGACGGGGAGCACCCAGGGCACACCGTCATTCGAGCGGTAGGCCCCAATTCCGAGGTCAGCCTTCTGCGAAGCCGGATCGCTCCGGTAGCGGGCCGCAAGCTCGAAAATCGGGTCTCCTGGCGTACTGGTTGCTTGAATGGCGCTCATTGTCTACACTCGTATGGTTTGTGGGGAGGAGGGGAAGCTGACTCTTATCCGAGTCGGAACCGTTAGGGTTCGGGACGCGCCGCGGGTAAGGTGCGCTTCGGGGCTGCGTCGTGCGGCCGCGGGCTTCATCATGGCAGAAATGTATACTACTGCTCGAGATACATTCCAATTGCTGGGCCTCGTAAGCTAGTCAGAGTGTTGCTGTGCAAGCCGAAGCGTCTCTGCTTTTGACGTCCGTGCAGGACAAGAAGAAGCAGGCCGCGGGCTAAGAACGCGGGCTAGCTAAACAATACGAGCATGATAAGCGGACCATAAACAGGCCGACGATGCACAACCGGAATGGGATGGTTTCGGAAGTGGCAAACACTCCTGTTAAGGCGCCAGCCGCTGGTGGTGCAATTGCTTGAAATAAGTGAATCGTAGAGTTTGCGCGCTAGTAATGTACAGGCCCTTAAGAAGGTTGTATCTCTAAGACAGAAACCAAACCATATACATAAAACCACCTCTAATAGCACCGGCGAAGTACACACGTTTGTATACACTCGTGTATCATAGCCTAATAATAAAATATAGCGCAGCTACAGCTTACATCTAGAGGGCTCTTTGGCACGCGCGCTTCAGAAGCGACAAAATCAAGGAGACACACAGAACGACATGCTCCTATCCATTTCCATGGCAATAAGAAGTACACGCGCATGTGCTTGAGTGGCGATTTCATGCTAGGTTATATATGTATGCAGCGAAAGCTTTGTCGACAAAGGTGCTTAGTCCACGTCGTCAATCGTGCTCGGCGGCGCCTCGTCCAATGTAGGCATGTCCCTGTTGTACGTAGGCGCCTCGTGATCATGTTGCGCCAGGCGCTCGCGGTCCTGCTCACTCATCTCTGCCTCGAGCTCGGCCCTCTTCTCAGCCCACTCGTCCTGCTCGTAGATCTTGCTCTCGACTTGAAGCACACCAGAGTCACCAAGCTTGGCCACAACATCCTCGGCCTCCTCAATCTTCATCGATGCAAGCACGTCGTTAATCTTATCGAGCTGCCGCGTGGCAATGGCCTCTTTCAACGCAGGACTGAACGAGTCGTAGATGGCTCGGCCCTCGCTACCCTCCTCAGGCACGCCCACAACCAGCTCCGTATCCGGGTCCACTGGATGAAGTTGAATGGCCTCCTCACCAGCGTCATCGGCCTGCGCCTCCTCCTTCAGAATGCGGCACCGGCTGCGGATGTGCGCGTACGTCTTCTCAACATCGTCGGCAAACGCCTTCGCCGCAGGGTGCGAGCGGTCGAGAACCTTGCTGAAGAACAGCCGCACGCCGTCCTTGCCGAGCACGGCGCTGTACTGGATGAGCAGCGCGTTCCACACCACCTGCTCCGTCATCTTTGTGTCGCCAGCCAGCTCGTGGTCGAACGCACTCATCGTGAGCGCGTCCTTTTGGCCCTCAGTCACGATCCAGGGATGCTGCATCAAGTACTTGAACGCTGCCTGCATGTCACCCTTCGGGATCTCGCCAAACTCCGCCGTTTCGGGCAGCAGCTCCTCGAGGCCATCCTCGTTCATGCGCGGCTTGCGGCGCTGGCCGGGCGAGTTCAACACCTCGACAGAGGACTCGCTTGCCTTCGGCTTCGTGCTAGACAGGGCGCCTGAGCTGCTTGTCCCGCCGCTAGCCTTCGGCGCACCGGAGTCAGCGCCCTTGTCCGAGGAGTGGTATACAATCGTCGAGTCCCAGCCCGTCTTGATATCATCCGTCGTGATGTGCTGTGCCCGCTCCTCCACAAGACGGTCCTTCTCGGCGCCCTCGTCGCGAATAGCGCCAACGATCATCTCGCGGTGCTCCTTGAGCTTATTGAGCACGACGGCCGGGTTCCCGTCCTCGGCCACAATCTGCGATAGCATGCTCTCAATCATGTCGTTATATTTCGGCTGCTGCGGGCTCGTCGCCAGCGCGGGCTTCTCTTTCTCGTCGACCTGCGCGCTCAGCTCCACATCGCCCTCGATATCAACGCCAATCTTGCGCTTGCCGCTGCTGCCGGCAGCAATCAGCTCGTCTACACGTTTTAGCAGATCGTGGTTCGTCTCGAGGTTCACTTCAAGCTGCGCAATGCGGAACTTCAGCTGCTCTCGCTTCTCGTGGATGTCCCGTTGCTTCCAGCGGATGAACGACTTCTTGTCGACGTTCGGGTGCACCTCAACGTCGCTATCGTCGCTCAGCTCTAATTTGTCCCACTTCGAGTAATCCACTACCATATTTGTGTTCTAACCGCGCACAGAATTTGGAGCTCCCCGAGGAAGTAGCTGGAGTACTCGTGTATTTATTGCCGTGGGCTAGGTTTGCCCTTGGCGCGGCCCTCGGGCGCGTTGGCCCGGCTACCGCATCCATCGCTCAGAGCTGCGTTCTCGAAATTTCGATATTCACCCAGTATTTACAACGAAGTTCTTGGCACGCCTTTGACGCCTGCATTCCACTATAGAGCATTGTGTTGCGTTTGCCGATTCCTGAACTCGGCTGCTTACTCTCTCTCTCTCCCTGGACGGTCTAATTAGCGGTACTTCGACTAAACTATGCACTATGTGTCTTGTCCCCCGAGTTAGCACTTCTTCGTAGGCCCAAACAATTCTGCTAAGTAAACGTTTAGGTTGCTCGTTCGCAACAAAATGAGCCGTGCGGACTGGCGCCGAGCGGTTCTGCTAACGCCTGGAGCTACCGCTAGATGACCGCTCACATGCAAACCGGACCGAGCTCGCAGCTTCAGGACGCGAAGCGCTACGGACCAGTTCTAGGCGTGGGAAAGCTGCAAATAGAAGGGATACAACAAGTTCATTAACGTTACACTTATAATTACGGCGGCTCGCATCAGCGGTAGAAGTCCGGCCGCTTTGTGTTGATTCCATAGTCCCCGAGAATGCCGCTGAGACTCTCCATGGTAAGAACGGTGCGAGCCGAGCCAGACCCGCTCTGGCCGCCGCGACCTCGGCCCGATGTCGAAGCCGTGCCGCCGGCCTGTGAGCGGATGCGCGAGTACTGGTACGCGTCGCTCGCAATGTCGGAAATGAACTTTTGGGTCGCTAGCGCGAGCAAGCGTTTGATGCGCTGGTCGTTCGTCTTGAGACCGGACTTCGCCAGGTAATAATCCGTGACTGCGTCGGGAATAATCGGCGCAAACTCGTCCATTGACTCGAGCAGCTCCTTCAGCGACTTCTCGCGGCGCTCGAAGAGCGGCTTCAGCAGCGTCTGATCAAAGGTGGGGTCGTAGTCCCCGCGGCCTTCAGCGGCCTGCTCGGGCTCCTCTTCCGCGTCCTCGCGGTCTTCGGCTGCAGCGTCCGGGTCCCCAAAGGCCTCGACATCGGCGTCCTCAATCTCTACGTCCTCACCAGGGTTCTCGCCGACAGACTTCTCCTGATCAGAACCATCGGCAGCACCAGGCTCTGCTTCAGCATTCTGCTCGCTAATTTGCTCCGGGTGCTCGTCCGAGACCTCTTCCTTCACGTCATTTCTCGAGGCCATGCGCGTGTATTCCGCTCAAGTTCGCCTGCTAACGTAATTCGCGGGGTGAGCTCTGGCGCGCCGCGTTACTGCGCAGCCGCAGGTGCACAGCTTCTAAAATTAATCGCGGACTTTTACGGTGTCGTACATCATTTTGTTTTTGAAAATTAGTAGCGCTCACTTGAGACGCCTTCCTAGACACACATAATGGCTATACCTTGACGGCCATTGCATGCGCCAGTGGTGTTATGACTTAGACTCAGCAGGTCTCAGCAGAGCATTAAATCAAAGTACTGTACAGACATGCCCACCACAGTGTAGCACGGCAGACACCGACAGCGAAATACATGTATATATACATACTAGGTGCCTACAGCTTCAGCCGCTCGAATTCCTTAATTACGGCGTCAAGACCCTTCAGCTCGGCCTCGTAGCCCTCAAGCTTCTTGTCGTTCTGCTCGCGCACGCTCTCCTTCACCTTCTCGGTGTATCCGGGCACCTGAGTCTGCTTCACGACGTTCGCCTGCTGCTGCTGAACCTTCGAAATCTTCGCCTTGGCCTTGCTGATCTCGTCGTCAAGATCGACGTGGCCCTTCACGACAAGGAACACGCGCACAGACGGGTTCACCGTCGCAACAACACAACCCGCCGGCGTGTCGCGGTCCTGCGTGATTTCCAGCTTCGCGGCCTGCTTCACAATCGACAGCATGGACTGCTTCTGCGCAGCAAGCATGCCGTGCGCAGGGCCGTCCGCAGACACGATCATCTCGCCGTTCTTAGCAATTCCGTAGTCCGCAAACAGCGAGCGCGAAGCCTTCGCCACTTCAAGCACCAGCGTGTAAGCCTCGTCGGCCTCCTCGTTGAAAAGCTGCTCCTCGGGGAACGCGGCAAGCGCAATCGTCTCGGGCATGTGCACACCCTCGGGCTTGGGCAAACGCTGCCACAGCTCCTCCGTCACGAAAGGCATGAATGGGTGGATCAGCCGCAGCGCACCGTCCAGACACGTGTACAGCGTGTCCTGAGCACTCTGCTTCTCCTCAGGCGTGCCCTCGAGAATGAGCGCCTTCGAGTTTTCAATGTACACATCGCACAACTCGTACAGCCAGTACTGGTAGACAGCCATAGTGGCCTCCATGAACTGGCGCTTCTCAAGGTGCTCCGCCGTGGCCTTGCCGGCAACGGACAGCTTGTGCAGAATCCACTTCTCAACAAGGCTCTTGCCCTCGTGCGACTTCTGCGGCGGCTTGTAATCGGCGCCGAGGCGCATGAGCGCAAACTTCGTCGCCTGGTAAATCTTGTTGCAGAACTTGCGGTAACCCTCAACACGATAGATGTCGAGGTTGATATCGCGGCCACCCGTAGTCAGTGCGCACATGGCAAAGCGCAGAGCATCGGTTCCACACTCGGGAATGCCGTTCGGGAAGCTAATCGTCTGGCCCTCCGAAGCACGCTTGACCTCACGCGGGTCAAGGTTACCGAGCTTCAGCTTGTCGTTCAGGCCCTGCAAAGAGATACCGCTAATGACGTCCAGTGGGTCAACCACATTACCCAACGACTTAGACATCTTGCGGCCCTGCGCATCACGCACAAGCGAGTGACAGTACACCTCCTTGAAGGGCACCTCGCCCACAAGCTTCAGCGAGAGCATAATCATGCGAGTAACCCAGAAGAAGAGAATGTCCCAACCAGTTTCGAGCATCGACATGGGGTGGAAGTTTGACCAGTCAAGGTTTCCCTCAGTGTTGGGCCAGCCAAGAGTACTCAGCGGCCACAGGCCAGAGCTGAACCATGTGTCAAGCACATCCTCGTCTTGGAAGAGCTTGATCTCATGGCCCGGGAACTTGGCCTTCGCCTTTTCGTACGCCTCTTCCTCGCTGCGGCCAGCGACCCAGTTCGTCGACTCCGACGAGTCCAGCTGCTTACCGTCAAGCTCAACGAGGTAAACAGGGCAGCGGTGGCCCCACCAGAGCTGACGAGAGATGCACCAGTCCTGGATGTTCTCGAGCCACCTGAAGTACTCGTTTTCAGACTGCTTGGGGAAAACAGTAGTACGGCCCTGCTTAACGGCGTCAATAGCCATCTGAGCGGGCTCAGCGAGCGCGACCCACCACTGAGGCTTCATAACCGGCTCGATAATATCGCCACTCTTTTCGCATGTTGGCACCGACATGGCGTTGTCCTTCTGCTCAATGAAAAGGCCGCGGTCCTTCAAGTCGGCAATGACCTTGGAGCGCGCGTCGAAGCGCCTCATCCCCGCGTACGGGCCAGCGTTCTCATTAAGCGTACCATCATCATTCAAAATGGAGATGAACTCAAGGTTGTGGCGCTTACCCGTCTCATAATCATTCGGGTCGTGCGAGGGCGTGATCTTCACAGCACCAGTGCCGAACTCCATATCCACAGCCACGTCATCGAGAACGATGGGGATTTCGCGGTCTAGTAGAGGGTGCTTCACCTTCTTGCCGTGCAAGTGCGTGTAGCGCTTATCCTCCGGATGCACAGCCACCGCAGTGTCACCGAACACGGTTTCAGGACGCGTGGTTGCCACCACCAGCTTCTCGTCACTGCCCACGACCGGGTAGGCAAACGACGTAATGACACCGAACTCAACGGGCTCGTCATAGCCGGGTACCTTCAGCAGGGTGCGACCAGGAATCTCCTTGTTATCGACTTCGAGGTTAGAAAGCGTCGTACGCAACGCGACACACCAGTTCACGAGCCTCTCAGCACGGTAAAGGGTGCCATCGTCAAAAAGCCTCACAAAGGCCTCGTTCACAGCCGCCGTACGCTTGTCGTCAAGGGTGAACGCCTCGCGGTTCCAGTCGTAAGACGCACCCAGGGCACTGATCTGGTTTGTGATCCGCTTGTGGTAGTCCTTCTTCCACTCCCACACAATATCGACGAACTTCTCACGACCGAAGTCGTGGCGCGTCTTCTTCTCGTGGACCCAGAGATTCTTTTCCACAACGCTCTGCGTCGAGATACCTGCATGGTCGAAGCCGGGGATGAATAGGGTGGTGCGCCCCTTCATGCGGTTGTAACGCACGAGCGTGTCCTGCAACGAAATGGTCAGCGCGTGGCCAATGTGCAAAGCGCCCGTCACGTTCGGCGGCGGTGCGGGAATAACAAACTTGCCCTGCTTTTTGATGCTGCCATCAGCTTCCAACTGCGGCGCGAAGAAGTTCTGCTTGCGCCACCACGCGAACCAAGAAGACTCTACGTTCTCCGGCACGTACGCCTTCAAGGCAGGGTCATCCAGCGACTTCAAGATCTTCTTTTCGCCAGGCGTAGTCGTGTCAACAAACTTGGGCACCTCCTCCTTCGGTTTCTTCGGCTCCTTGGCCTCTTTAGGCTTGCTAGGTCCCTGCTGCTGCGCCTGTTTTGCCTTCTTGGCCGCGAACTTCGCGTTCTTTTCGGCCTTCTTCCGCTCCTTTTCGAGCTCCTTCTCGGTCTTAGGTCGGCCGTCCGGGTGCACGGCACTCACCGCCTCAGCTGCTGGGTTTTGAGACATCGTGTGTTTCGCTCGTGCGGCTAATGGAAGTACTTTCTGTGCGAACCGAAACGTTATTATAAGTGGTCTGCAACGGTAGTGAAAAAGTACGTGAGTCAGCGCGACACAGATATAGTCATGGTCTGTGCTACGCATTACTCAGTAAGATGCGCCGAGTGGTGGCGGAATACTGGCAGGAGCGAAAGGCGATGATTACTCATGGGGCTCGCATCCAGGACAGGCGGTCGCAAGAGGAGACGGAGGGCCGGGATATGTATGTTGCTGATACACGGCACCGCCTATCGTTTGGGCAAGGAAAGTGTGCTCTGCCAAGAGAAACGCTTTGCCGAAGAAGTGCAACCGTTGGTGTTCCACATGTGAGGCCGCCTTTCTAATTCCTAAATTAGTACAGCAGGGTTTCAGGCTGCGCATGGTCTCGTGTGAGCTTCATATCTCGCCCTCTATGAATACCGCAACCAAGGGAAGGCTCACTTGGTTTTTAAATCGGCAGTAATAGATAAATTTCTAAATGAGATACATTAGTAGCTGCAATTCGAGGTTCATACCAATTGTCACGCCTCATTGGGCACTGGACGTCGCCGCGAAGCGTTCACCGGAGAACCCGAGATGGGTGCGGCCAAGACTTTAGCCCTACTCCACCAACTGCGTCGTCCCATCACCACCACTATATTCAGCCGGAGCGATTTTCCGGTATTCTTTTCGATGCCATGAGAACAACGAGGAGCCGCAGGATTGAGGCGGACGTGCTGTCGCGTAATGTGACCCAAATAAAGAGGCTTTCTAATCGCAAGATATAATCTATAGGAGGCGTTTCCACATCGCCCAGCCGCCGCTTGCGCATTAGCGCCTGCCGCCATCGGCCTACGCTAGTGCACTACGAGGGGAAACATATCTGGTCATCCCCCGAGAAATTCCCCACAATACCTGAGCCCGCGGGGCAGTAGAGGCTCCGTTGGGAGACGCGGCTCTAGGCTCTTTTGAAGCCGTGAGGGGGTGCGGTCTTACTGCACGTCATGCAAGATCAGGCCACAGCACTATGATTGCAGCCCGTACCCAGACAATATTACTGTTCCATAGCTTACAACGCTTTCATCACGTGGTGCACAATGCAGGACCTTTGTGACCTACCAGATCAATCAGAGCTTGTATATAAGGATTGTTCGCCGCAATGGCCAATACCTCAGCCTTTAATTGAGCTCAATGGTTCGGGGAAATGTAGCGGTGTTCCTGAGCATCGACGATACCCCGTTTATTACCGATGGCTCTACAATAAATGCGCATCTTTCCATCGACGTACGCAAACACGACGCTGCGGTCGGCCAGTTGACCGCCACATTGACATGCGAAGAACGACTTGGAACAGTCCAAGGCTCTGCCGTCATACTCAGTCGCAAATTGGAAGGTATTCCGTCGATTCTGCCTCGTGGGTCGCACGACTTCGACTTCTCGCTGGCGCTAGGCTCTCAGAGCTTGAACAAGTTTCCACCATCCCTTCATACCGACGCAAAAAACAACTCCGTTGGCGTTTACTGGACACTGGACGTTTGTGGTGATCCGCCTGCTGCTCTATACGTTTCGCGGACGGTTCAGGTATTCCCTGCGCAGGCCATCACGGTGCCCGAAGATGATGACGCTTCAACAGGATACAGCAAGTACCAACGGCGCATTCCCATGCTGGCGTCTCTTGTCGCTGGTCCACCGCATAAGCAGCGCCCGAAGCTGCTTGTCACGCTGTTTGGGCCTTCATATCGGATACCAAAGGATGGCGAATTGTGCGAGGTGTTTGTTCACTTAGGTCTCAACACCCCAAAGGCGGGGGTCTTTCAATCCCCTAATAAGGCGCACCTGGGCGTTCATGTCTCTTCGGCGGCAGATAATGCCGTTGTCCTCTCCATGTGTTTCGTCAAGTTGCTAAGCAAGACAACCATCAAAGGCACCAATAAAACTTATTTGTCAACCACTGATGTCTGGGAGCGCGAGTTAGAATTGGTGTTACCACAGGGTAGTGTTGACCTAACAGATGATGTTGCCGACCTTGAGCTTCCACCGTGTCCTGGTACAACAGAAACCAGCATGATAGACCGACAATACGAGATCAAGTTTATCTTCGTCCTTCGTGCTTTGCATTTCGAGAACCTCACACGCTGGGTATCACTGACTGCGCCCGTTACCGTCCTTCCAGCCTCTCTGAGTCTGCAGGATGACTTCCGCGAGGCGCCTCCGCCATATGTCGGGTGAGCCACTGTGTACGTCAGTCTTTTTATACTATCGTATGGCATAATTTAGTTGCTTCACCTATGGCCGACCTAACTTCCGTCGTGACTGTCGCGAGACGTGAATCTGAGTGATGCTGTCCGGCTGGGATGCCGAGATCGGGGCGTGCCACTCTAGGCCTGCTTGTTCAACCTTAGTCTATTTTCCGGTCCCATGTGGTGCATAATCACAACAAGGCGCCATTTTCGGCTGTCCCATGCATTGCTAGCATGGAGAGCATTATCTTGGGGTTGCGCCATTTTTTGCTTCGGGCGTAGTTATACTCGCAGCTGCCTGGCGTAGATCCAATCTTCTACTAGCGCACGATGCATAGCTAACTCTGCATACAATGCTCGAGAATTGCGCGTACTTAGGGCGCTACTCTCTTTCTCTGTTGTAACATTCTTATGCTAAAGGCACAAGGCGCCTGCGTGCCCGAGAGGTTGATGGAAACCCTATCTCCGTCGGCGTGCAGATCCCCAGTGCTGTTCATCGTGACTCCGCCCTGCTCTAGAGACTGAATTTGATGCTCGCAATCTGTTAAACAGGAACAGCGTGCACCAAGACGTTTCTGTCAGAGGGGAATATAATGCATCGCTCTCTTACGGACCTCTTTTTATGTTGACATTCGGTCTTATGAATGAAATAGCTCGCAGAATCATTACCCTAGGAATGTGTGTTACGTTCCCAATACGGTAATTAGTTTCTGGCGGGTTATGTTACCAGGGTTGGGTTTTATTTCAGATCTTGAATTCCAGCCCACACTTGGCATTCTTTCGAGACGGGATCGAGTGTATAGAGCCCGAAAGTCGAGTTACAAGGCCGCAATTTGCACGGGATACAAAAAAATCGCTGTTGGTGCTTATCCCGCCAGTTAAACAACAGCTCTTCGTGCTTCAACGGAGGCTGAGATGTGCCTTTGCAAATTCAGATCGAAAGCCATGACGCAACAACCCTGCGTCCTCAGAAGTGCACACGGGGCGGCTTTACGGATGAGTAGAGTGTCTAGCGCTCGTGCATATAAGAAGGGGTAGGCCCCCGACGATCGCCCACAACCGCTCAACAGCGTACACTCTTTTACCTGCAAACAATGAAGCTTACTTCTGTTTCGATCTTGTTTTTCTGTGCGGCTAAGCTTGGAGGTCTGGGTGTGAATGCCAAGCGCTCTGACATCGAGCTTGAGAACGCTTATAACTACGTGAAAGCCGCCGACGAACAGCCCTATACCACCATTTACTGGACTTCGACAGGAACCCCTGTGGTGACCAATGTTTTGAGAAGCTCTACTGTCTCCGGGTTTATCTTGAGCTCGTGGTCATCTGAATATGCGTCGTCGGATGAGATCGTGTTCGATTTTCCGACGAGCACGCCCGAGCCGGCCACTTCTCGCTCAACTGCAACCACGCCTGCGACAAGCACTGAGCCTAGTCCCACTCCAAGCTCATCTTCCTTCAGTAGTTCAATCTCGTCAAGTACGAGTACCACGTCCACAGTTTCACTGACCACGAGCTCAACCACAAGTTCGACATCCATCTCAGCCTCGAGTTCTCCTTCGCTGTCGGCTTCCCTTTTGACTTCAACATCAAGCTCGGTTCCGACATCAACAGTGATCCTTATGACATCTACAACCAGCTCCACTCCGAGCCCTGTCACCACAAGCTCCAGCTCAGTTCCGCCCTTGCTCACCCCAAGCTCCGCTTCTAGTACGCCACCCGTGACGGTAGGCTCCTCTAGTCCGCTGCCAAGCGGGCCCGCCAGCGCGCATTCAGATAGTTCGAGCTTCTCGAGTCCCACGGAGCTGTCTAGCGTCGTTACTTCGACCCAGCGACTTCACATCTAATCGGGCACAGTTCACTGCTTGTTAGCACGCATTTTACTACCGTTACAACGACATGCGCCAGCTCCGCCAGTAGTACGTTTGTGACTTCGAAGTTCGTTTCTTCGTTGCCTCATGTTCCTCCCACGGGTTCTGTTAGCTCGTCAACTACGAGTTCCTTGCCAATTGTGTCACCACCGAGCTCTACGGCGCCATCGGTGACAAGCGCATCTGCTTCCACGACAGGCATCTCTGTGAGCCACACTCTTTCTACGGCACTATCCGCGACTGTCAGCCCCTCTACTCATGTCGGGATTACGACACCGCCAATCCGGCCAAGCATTACCCAGGCCACAACACCGCCTCCTTCAGACGCGCATTTTGTAAACACAACGATTTCTGAGCCTTCGAGCAGCTCAAAAAGTTCCCATGGTACACCAAATGTGTATACAGAGACGTCTTTGTCGACTATTGGCAGAACAACGACAGAAAGCAGCACGGTGACACTTAATGTGCCTTCTACCGTCGCAAGCGCCATGACCCCACCAACACCTGCGACAGCTATAACGACCACTAGCGTTTCGACGGCTCTAACCACAAGCTTGTCAGAAACTCCGGGAACGCAACACTCCACGCCTCCGGGAACAGCTCGCGTTACTACGCCACCTGCACCTCCTTCTCAGCCTCCGAATGCGGGATCACCGACGAGCGCCCCGAAGGATTCTTCATCCTTGAGCAATATAACCCCTCCCATTCCGGGAGCACCCACCCCCACGAACGGTCTCTTCACATCTACGCCGCCCATTCCTATCCTGAACGAGGGAGGTACACTTACGCCCCGATTCTTGACACTGTTGCTAGTCACGTTCACCATGTTCGTTTGATTGTTATAAATTTGATATACTTTACTTCACTTTGCGATTTGGCGATTTTTCTGATAAAGACGATATAGCATCATCTCTTGCCCGCGGTGGATCTGGTGACGTGACCAGAGTAGCATCCTACATGTAAGCGAAACTACTTCAAGTATTGTAGGCGTCGCCAACTAGCCTTTGTACCCAAACCGACCAAGAAGAGGCACCAGCATGAGTCTCAAGCTAAATAAAATGAATAAAAAGTTGTATAGGCCTCAAGTCACGAGCTGCCACCATCTGAGCGGGTAGCAGAACGCCAACCGCCCAAAGTGTCAGTGTAGTGCACCGTAGAATTGCCAGCAACTAAGTACATGGTTTTCATAATAATGTGCATTAGCTATTTTGCCAGCTGTACCAGCCCCGATCTTTCAATTCTCCTAGCCTTACTGCTACGAAGAAATCTAAGCCCGCCCGCAGCAGCCGACCATCACCTGATCTTCTCAGATCTGCCCGAGGCTAGACCGATGTGCGCATGTGACCGCCGATCACCGAGCTCACATTGAGCCCGCGGAATGCCAATCGACGAGGCGCCCAGAAAGCAAGTTCGTCATGCGCCCGCTCGGGCGTTGTCAGATACCGAACTTGTTATATGTAACGCGAACGGGGTTCTTTTCGTACTTCTGTGACACGCGCTTAACGCAAATCAAACAAACAGAAGCCTCAGATACATAGAATTAGTACCTATGATGATGCTTCACTAACTACGTTATACGGGAAGCCGAGCCGTTTGTGTGCCGCATAAGATGTCCGAGCTCAAGCGCAAAATGCGACTCGCTCAACAAATGCGCCGCAGCACGTGAGAATCCTCACACGCACTGCAAAAGTGTGGTGCATGTGCATGCAGTACCTGCATGCAGTATGCACTCTAGATTAATGAGTATGCAGCCGGGCGTGCATATCGCATGAGTCGTGGATGTATCCCAAAGGGCGCAGATCAAGACAGTCAAGAGCCCCGCTTGAGAGAAACTTGAAGGTCAACAAAAAAGGAATACCCATTATGAAGCATGTGCTTCAAAAGAGGCTGAATGGTTGGTTCAACCGTCATAGCTAATGACGTTGCGAAGCACTTATGTGGCCTCGAGGGACGCGAGCAGGGGTGCGGGCGGCGCCCACGTCCGGCGATCGTCGATCATTCGTGCCCTCTGGCTACATTGCGTCCACATGATCTTTATTCAGTGCAGCTCTTCTTGGCTCGGAATGGAAAGGCATGGGTTAGTGCTTACCGCAAGTATTTAACACCGTCAACGACCGTAAAGAACCCACATAGCGAAACTTGCAAGACACGAATGCATCTCGGGAGGCTGTCACTTATCACCGCGTCGGTGTACACTATTGTGGCTGCGTCGAGTCCACGTAAATTGCCAGAAGATCTGGATCCTGCGCTTGACGGAGAAGAGCACGAGCTGGAGAAACGTGATGATGTGACTGCCAACCCGTATACAACTCTGTATTGGACATCTACGGTGTCTGGTATGCCTACAGTGCTATCATCAGTGGGCACGTCTTACTCTACGTTCGCAGTCACTAGTTCATTCTCGAGCGAAGGTGGAGGGGCGATTACAATTGGCCCCGGGTTTTTTGATTCACTTCTAGGCTCCTCGACAACGACAGACTCTACTAGCCCGGCTCAGAGCACCCCACCGTCAAGCCCAGCTGCTAGTACTGACGGATCTACCAGTCACGGTTCGCAATCAAGCACTGGCACCCCAAATGAGCCAGAGAGTACGTCACCTAGTAGTTACAGCTCAATGATGACACCAGTCTCGTCTTCTACTCACGCTTCGAGCGATGCCTCCGCGTCATCTAGTCCTCAGGCTTCTTCTACCAGTAGTGGCCCCCAGCACACCCCAACTGATGGAGCGGGCACATCATCTAGTGGTGGCCCCCAGAATACCCCAACCGAAGGAGCGGGCACATCATCTAGTGGTGGCCCCAGCACACCCCAACCGAAGGAGCGGGCACACCATCTAGTGGTGGCCCCCAGAATACCCCAACCGAAGGAGCGGGCACACCATCTAGTGGTGGCCCCCAGAATACCCCAACTGATGGAGCGAGCACATCATCTAGTGGTGGCCCCCAGAATACCCCAACCGAAGGAGCGGGCACATCATCTAGTGGCGGCCCCCAGCACACCCCAACTGATGGAGCGGGCACATCATCTAGTGGTGGCCCCCAGAATACCCCAACTGATGGAGCGGGCACATCATCTAGTGGCGGCCCCCAGCAGACCCCAACTGATGGAGCGGGCACATCATCTAGTGGCGGCCCCCAGCAGACCCCAACTGATGGAGCGGGCACATCATCTAGTGGTGGCCCCCAGCACACACCAACTGATGGAGCGGGCACATCATCTAGTGGCGGCCCCCAGCACACACCAACTGATGGAGCGGGCACGTCATCTAGCTTCGGCTCTTCGCTGGAACCGTCGTCCCCATTTGTGCCAGGTCCCAGTCCCCGCACGTCGAGCAGTAAGACCCATTATAGTCGGTCACAACCTGCCACTAGAAGCACATCGGCTAGCGGCCTCAAGGTTCTGTCTGTGAGCTTTTTTTCTTCTCTGCAGACTCCTGGATCCTCGACGTTGAGCACTGATGTACTCGGTTCGAGTTCTCAGGGTTCTTCTAACCGTGGATCGCAAACTAGTACTGGAACTCCGAAGGCGCCAAGAAGCGGGTCTACTAGCACCCGCAGTTCATTCTCGATACCCCTCCGTTCATCGTTGCAAACCCCGGCGTCCTTCACCTCGAGCAACGGAGCTCTCAGTTCGGGCTCTAGGGGTTCTAGCACTGTTGTACCAGGTTCGAGTTCTCAGGTGTCTTCTAACCATGCATTGCAAACTAGTACTGGAACTCCGAAGGCGCCAAGGAGCGGGTCTACTAGCACCCGCAGTTCATTCTCGATACCCCTCCGTTCATCGTTGCAGACCCCGGCGTCCTTCACCTCGAGCAACGGAGCTCTCAGTTCGGGCTCTAGGGGTTCTAGCACTGTTGTGCCAGGTTCGAGTTCTCAGGTGTCTTCTAAGCATGGATTGCAAACTAGTACTGGAACTCCGAAGGCGCCAAGGAGCGGGTCTACTAGCACCCGCAGTTCATTCTCGATACCCCTCCGTTCATCGTTGCAAACTCCGGCGTCCTTCACCTCGAGCAACGGAGCTCTCAGTTCGGGCTCTAAGGATTCTAGCAGTCGCGGGGTACAATCTAGCATTGGGACTCCGAACGTGCCCGGAAGCGCGCGTACAGGGACTAGTTCCTCCTTGACACCTTCGTCGTCGTGGCAAGCTTCTCGCTCCTTCATGCCGAGCAATGGAGCCTCCACTTTGCCTGGCTTGCGTTCGCAAATGTCGTCTACCAGTAGTGGTCCTCGGTATAGCTCGAGAATTCCAAAGCAGGGAGGAAGCACCTCGTCTGGCAGCTCCAGACATTTGCTGGCATCTCCTTCATCATTTATGGATACCCAACGTGCTTCCACATCAAGAAACGAAGTCGCCAGTTCGGCGAATTCAACCAGTCGTTCTTCAAACGTTGGACTTGCGAGCTCTATTCCTGCATCCAGTGGGCCTGTTAGCTCTAGGACACACATGCCGAACAGCGAGATGGTTGGTCGTACGTCCTCACATGCCTCACATGCGACAACTGGGTCTGACGATCGGTCATCACGCACAAAGCCTACGGTCGGTTCTGGAAATTCCTCAAGCACATTCAACGTGCCAAGCATGAGCCAGGCGTCCACACCGAAATCGTTCTCTAGCTGGAGCGCTACGAGAGTTGAATCATTCGTTCCGACGCACAGGAGTAGTATCGAAAGGTCAGCCACGGAACTAAGAAGCCATTCGAACTCAGGCACACTAACAGGATCCTCCTTGAGCACAGCAGGCAAAAGGTCCGCATCCTTTAGCGATTCAGTGAAGAGCTCGCAAAGCGGCTTGTCAAGCTCCAGCCTAACTCGAATGTCTACTGTCAGTACCATCGCGGCCTCGTCGAGAACGGGCGGGAATCGCTTCGTTTCTTCGACTGCTCGTTCAAGCCCTACCGTGGAGGTTTCCGCAAGCGAGTCTACTGGCCGCTCTGGTAAGACTGGGTCATCCAGTGCCAGTAGCGAGAGTCATGTACCCGTGTCACCTAAATCACACCCGTCCAGCGCTAGGCAACCAGTCTCTAGCGCTGAGTCTAGTGTTATTCGTCATGGTACCGTAGCTACGGGCTCTAGAAACAAGAGGAGCTCTAGTTCTACACTAGGGAACTACAAGTCAAGCTCACAGAACTCACCAACTCAAGAGTCTCACAGGACCGTATCTGAACAGACTCTTGCGCCATCTTCCACTCAGTCGCATGGCGTCCCGAGCGTCAGCTCAACGATACCTTCACAGACCAGGGTTTCAGGCCCCATGAGCTCCGCTAGTGCTGCCAGCAATACAGCGAGGGGATCGGATGTGACGGTTACTAGCGTCAAAACCTCTTCGACACCCCTAGGTGTGAGTCTTTCTTCATCCAAATTGTCTAAAGCCGAATCAACTTTGGGTACTGGTGCAAAGAACTCACGTCTTGGGTCTACTTCAAGCTCGTCAGACGCGCTGTCGCATTTCTCGAGTCTTGGAAAGTATAGTTCAGAGCGAGAACCCTCCAGCAGCACTGAGCGTCCTCCATCGGGGGTCACAATTTCGAGCCGCATGCGTCCGGGTCACATCTCTAGCACCACCGGAACGAAGCCAATCCAACAAAACTCAAAATCTGAGACCTCAGCTAACTCGAGGCCTTCAAACAATCCCAACTTACGGTCATCAACTTCCGAAGCCGCTAGCGAGCCCATTGCTAGTTCCGGTACTCGGGGCTCGGGTACCTTGCCTACTGGCGTCTCTGCTTCGGAGACGAATAGTGAGACCATTGCGAGTGTGACCTCTGCTGCTCGTCGCACTGCCCCCAGCAGTGAGAAAGCGAGAACTGGAACGTTGAGTACACACCCCAGTTTTACTAAAACCACGGCTACGCCGGTAGTCCCAGGACTCGTCATCTCGAGTTGGGTGTCTCAGGACACTACGGCCCCGAGTGGCACGGCTGAGATCCGAACATCTGTTACAGAATCCTCCCGCACGACGCTAAGATCTACCACTGGTGACTATTTCACTCGTTCATCTGCTGTAGTGGTGACACCCACCCATGCGGTCCCCAATCCTGAAGCCTCTGTAACGACTCCGTCATCTGCGCTGAGGGGTGAATCGAGCACTACAGTGACAACAGTATTGACCGTCCCAACGATCATTTCCAACTCTGGGAAGCTCAGCACGACGTCAATCCTGCAAACGTTTACAACAGTTACAGTGTGCCCCTCAACGCTACCGACGCCGGCAAGCACCGTTGGATCGTCTACGGGTACAAATGATTCTAAGTCGTCTGGGAACGTGGAGAGCAATACGAGTATCACACCGTCTAGCAGCGGAACATCTGCAGTGGCTACTTCTTACGCCGATACACAGCCTGCTCATCCGCCGGGACCTACTCAGGATTTCGTGACTTCTTCGCAGACGACAGTCCCCCAGACAACAAGCGATAACACAGTTTCGCGAAATGTCTTGCCTACGAGCCTGACAATTACAACCACTATTACAGCGGTTAGTACAGAGCCTACTACGGTGTTCAAATCCGGTGTCCCCCACATCACGGAAGAAGTACTAACCACAACGTTTGTGACAACGACAGTGTGCGGCACTGAGCCGGCAACAGAATTGCACTCAGTACAGACGGACGTGAACCCCACTGGTACAGCAGGCGGCGAGCCTACTTTATCTGTTCTTCCTTCGGTCACAACATTTGAGACCACCGTTTTAAGTCCAAAGACGGTCTACTCTGGCGGATACCCAGTGACCATTACAGATAGCAGTGTCCAGACTGTGACGCAGTCCTGCTCAGGGGCCACTTCAATGACTCTGGCATCGACAACGCCTCCAGGCTTCGGATCAAAGGCTACAGAGCCGAGTAGTAGCTTGGTGCAGAGTGGGATAACTTCAGAGATGGCGGCGGCGACACCTTCAACTACAACTACTGGACCGCAGAGCACTAACGAGTCAACAATTAGTGGTGCAGAGTCAAGTACGTTGACGAATGTGCCGGTTTCGACTTTCACGGCACCAGCGTCGACGCCTGTGGCCAGTACTCACAGTGACCGCGCTTCGACCTCTCTAACATCGACAGAGGCACCAGTCGTGGAAAAAGGATCGACACAAATCGGCTCGGCAAAGCCTACCAACATTGATTCACTTGAAGTGTCGTCTTCGATGGCTTCTTTGCCAACGACGCTCACAACATTCACTCCTGACTCGGTTTCGGCAGGCATTGTTACAGCGCCTGCCCAAACAGCACCATCACAGGGCGGTCCTCTCGGAGTGGCTTCTTCGCAAGGTAGCTCCAGTAGGTCTCCAATGTTGGCAAACTCTGCTCCCAAACTCGGATGTTCATCGCTCAGCACCATGGTTCTACTGTTTGTTCTCGCAACCTCATTTTAAGATACCGTTGAGTGGGGGCATCACCTATCAGAAACCACACATCCCGTAAAATTAGTTCCCGATTAGTTGTATGATAAGCTTTTATCTCGTACGCTTCTCTAACTGAGCATAACCGGATAATACATTGCTTCGTGTCTAGCCCTGATTCGCTCGATGAAACGTGTGTATGGAAAAGACGCGACCGCGTAGGGACCTGAGCCGTGACATTTTATATCGTTGTTTAGAATGCAAACACGAATATTATTGTTGGTGCCATTAGTCGGGCCTGATCGAAAGGGAGCATTACTGCGTCCTTCCTGCGCTGAATGATGTCTACAATCCAGTAGAGCTCACTTGCCGCACGGTTCCCTTGGCCAATATGTATATTGCTCATGCATCCTAACTCACTAAACGCGACCCCAGTAAGTATTGTTTTTTAGCCACTCTCGCATGGGCTATCGGTGGTACGGCGGCGAATGACGTCATCAAGTACATCACCATAAGCATCGTCAAGCCGTACCGGTAACCCCGATTAGGAAGAGGGAGGAGGAAGGCTGGGTTTTCAGTTTCGTCATATAAAAGTAATAGGTAACATTGTGTAGAGCATTGTTAATATAACGTGGGGTTGGTATCCAGAAGACGTCCTTGTGCGCTTACAACAGAGGAGAAAACATTGACAGCATGACAACGAGCAGCGACGCTGCGTGCTTCTTGCCGTGGTTAGGAATGGGAGCACTTGGGCCCTTTGGCGAGCCAGAGCCAGCTGAAAATAGTCCTGGGCTTGTAGTGGTCGGAGAGACAGCAGAGCCTTGCACCGAAGAGCCGCCACTCGCGATCGTTGTTGGTGCCTCATTAGAGGAGTCGACACGGCTCTCGCTACTCATAGTGTCGGTCATACTACTAGGGCCGGCCACAATGGGAGCTGAAGTGGCAGCTGAAGAAGTGGCGGCGACACGAGTCGTGCCGCCACCTGGCGACGTGACCTCGCTTTCATGCGTACTGGAAGAGATATGGGGCGCAATATTACTTGCCGTAGTAGACGCATGAGAATACGCCCCATCTGATAGAGGGTTATCTGATCCAGTCGCAGATGCATCCGGAACAGACGGGGAGGTAGGGGCGCTTGCCCTTGCTCCGGAAGCTTCAGGTTCAGAGTGGTGTCCTGGGGACAGGGCCGTCGCAGTAGAGAAAGCAGTAGCGGAGGGTACATCAACAGGGTTGGAACCACTGGGCACATATGTCGGCCTTGTAACCACTTGCAACGATCCCGAGTCATTCGTCGTGCAAGGAATTGTCAAAGTCGTCGGGTACGGGGCAGTGATAGTCGTCCCGAGAGTTGTAAGAGCCGTGGATGATCCTACTGACAATGTGATGGTTCTGAGGCTGCTGTATTGAGACAAAGTCTCACTGGATACCCCAGAGGTCGCAGATTCCGAAGCCGAGGGGGCTGTGCCCTCTGCATGTGGCAAACTTGACCGTGCTGTTGCTTGTATGTCAGCGGTGTTCGACTCATTAGGCACATCTGTCGGTCTTGTAGCCACTTGCCACGATCCCGAGTCGTTCGTCGTGCAAGGGATTGTCAAGGTCGTCGGGTTTTGGACAGTAATAGTTGTCCCAAGGGTCGTAAGTGCCGTCGGCGACCCTATTGAGATTGTGGTAGTCCTAATATTGTGGTGCTGGGTCGAAGTTTCACTCAATACCCCAGAGATCGATGAAGCAGATGTCGAAGCCGAGGGAGCTGGGCCTTCTAAACGTAGCGAGCTTGAATCCGCACTTGTCGGAGTAGTTCTTGGCGACAAAGCGCTGCCCTCCGTGGTGGTGCCTGAATTGGTGCTAGCCACAAGAGTCGATTCAGATGATGCAAGAGAGCTCGCTGAGCCGGTGGTGGAACTACTTGCGGCGATTCCTGGGACAGGCGAACTGGAGCCTGTTTTTGTGCATGGGATTGTAAGTGTGGTTGAATTCTCAACTGTAACAGTAGTTCCTAGCGTGGTCAATGTTGTGAGGGACCTGGCCGGGATGGTGACAGTCTCTGTCGTAATGAGAGAAAAGGGCTCTGAACGAGAAGAGTCACCGCCACTACTGGTAGGAGCAGGATTCGAGACTGAGTTTGTAAGAAAAGATCCGCTGTTGTGGTCACCGGGACTGCTGCTCGATCTCAAAATAGACTCGACAGCTGAATGAGTTCGCAACGAACGGTGGTTACCAGAAACCACCGAGGTCTCCACATGTGATGCGAAATGGCTGCTGGTGGTGATTGTGCTGCCGTGGTTTGACATCGCCCAGCTGCTTGATGGAATACTCAAGCTAGTAGGAGTCGAGATGATAGTATTTGAACCTGTGCCCTCACTGTTTGAACGTCTTGTAGAGCCCAAAGAGACAACCAAGGGTCCTGACTTGGACACCTGAACCGTGACGAGCGCAGAGGAGGGTATCGGAGAGAAACTGGACCGCAAGCTTGAAGATTCATAAGTATGCGTACCTAACGAACTTCCTGAAGGTGTTCCGACGATGGTGGTCACAAGAGAGGTTGTTTGTGACACGACTGACGGCTGGGTAACCAAGGAAACACTGGAGGAACTGGACACGGCAACGCGCAGGCTTGATGAGTTTCCAAAAGACGCAAACGGGACTGAGCGCGAATCCCTAGATGAGAGAGTTACAGTACTCTGCGCTTTCGAAGCTGCTGGGAACGTTGTGGGGGACTAGTGGCTCGATCAGACCTTTTCGAGCTGCTCAGGCCAGACAGACTTGTTTGCGACGGCGTTTGAATGGAACGCAGCTCAGTGAAGCTAGGTTGCAGTCGCGCAGAGCTAGAACGAGTCACATTTCGAGACACCAAGGGAGCAGCGGAAGAACTGGCGCCTCGCCGCGATCGCTCGGTGTGTTTTGAGTATGTCACACTCCCCGTGGAGTGAATTGAGGAGGGTTTAGACGAGCTGGAATCCGGCGATCGCGAAGCACTAGACTTGAAGGGCAACTTCGTACTTTCTGCGGAGCTAACTTGGGTTGAGAGCGAAGTAGCACGCAGAGAGATAGATTGGTTTGAGGTCGCTAAGGAACTCGCTGGCGCGTGTGACTCACTCGTTAGCGACAGAGAGATCGGATGAACGACAGAAGAAGAAGCAGAGCTCCAATGAACACTTGACATAGAGCTGGGGCTCGAACTATAATTTCGGCTTGAGACAGAACCCAAATGCGTGGAACGATAGCGCAGGGACAAGCCCCCAGAGGTCAGAGATGATACAGAGCTTGAGATGCGTGATGAATGAAGTTGCGTTTGGTGACTAGCACTGATTGATTGTTCAGAACTCTGGAACCGAGTAATGGGCAGTGAAACACCGGGCGTCGGGAGCGCAGAGCTCGAGAGCCTTACGGAGCTTGATTGAACGGACGAAATTGGGCTGGATGCTTTCGATGTCGGTCGCACAGTCAAACTACTAGAGGATGACAAGGCCGGACTCGACATCTTTGAGCTTTTTGCAACGCCGAAAGTCGAGCTCGAGCCGGCATTGCTCGGCAGAGAAGAGCCCCGTCGTGAGCTGCCCCTTACGGAGGAGCTTGACTGAACGGACGAAACTGGGCTGGATGCTTTCGATGTCGGTCGCACAGTCAAACTACTAGAGGATGACAAGGAAGGACTCGACATCTTTGAGCTTTCTGCCACGGCAAAAGTCGAGCTCGAGCCGGCATTGCTCGGCAGAGAAGAGCCCCGTCGTGGAGTAATAACGGAGGAGCTTGACTGAACGGACGAAACTGGGCTGGATGCTTTCGATGTCGGTCGCGACAAGGCCGGACTCGACATCTTTGAGCTTTCTGCAACGGCGAAAGTCGAGCTCGAGCCGGCATTGCTCGGCAGAGACGAGCTCCGTTGTGAGCTACCCATGCTCATGCGAGCACTTGATCTCTCAGAAGGGGTGGGCGCCTTTGTACTAAAGAACGTAGAGCTTGAAGCAGGTCGCGGACCACTGAATGCCGATGATGCCATGACTGTCGAGGTGCTAAGTGGTGCTGTGCTCGGCGCCTGACTTGTGATTGGCGACGAACTTGTGGGAGCTGGTGGTCGCTGCGTTGTGAGACTCGTTAAGTTGGAAGGCAACGTGTGCATACCAGTGCCCTGAGTTTTCCTTGGGGGTGGCGTGGATAACGATGCTGTCTCCGTTGTCTTATAGCTTGTAGACGTGAGTGTATCGGTGTAGAGGACCGTCTGCCCTGAGATGACGGACGTGCGAACAGACTCAGATGTCACCGTGTAAGGGATCGTGACCGTTCTTGTAAACGTCGTTGCGCCGAAGGTCTCCCAGTGCCAAGTTATCACAGTCCAAGTCGTTACAGTAAAGGTGAGTCCCTCAGTAGTTAGGTACAAGGTACCGTATGTCCAAGGCGCTTCTGCGCGTTTTCCTACCTCAACCAAATTCGCCTCGTCAGATAAGTGAGCTAAGCTTTCGGCATCTGGGTATTGAAAGTCAGCGAGGTTCTTTGAGCCAAGTTCAGCTAACTGAAAACCATTAAACTCCTCAGGGGTAGTAGGCAGCGCACCGCATACGCAGCTGAGAGCTGTGAGAAACGTCACAAACCCTCGCAACCGGAGCATAGTTCGAGTGGAACGTGTAAGGGCAGTTATCCTATAGAAGATTCGGCAAATATATATCTGCGCAAGGCTGGCCACTTGGGCAAGCAACGAAATCCCTTCGGAGGGCCGCATGCCAATCATGCATTGTGCGAGGTTGCATGCAGGGAGTCGCGGTCATGACGAAGGGCAGATCATGAGGCGTTTTCACTCGTGTGCGGCGCAGGTCCAGGGCGTGAGCAAGGATACGTTCATGAAAAGCAGTGTTAAGCACACATAATAGCAATAAAATCGTACCTTGTCATTTGTGGTCTAATAACGAGAATTCTTGGTGTTGCATTGGTTTATCTAGGTCTGTTCTTCGTAGTCTGCGGCACATCGCCTTTACGTGCATATGCGCCGCAAAGTAATGCAGACCTTGCATGCGCGACTCGAGCACCCACATGCAACTGCATGCAGATGCACGTAAGTGCATGTAGCCTCGGCCCCCTCGTGGGCTAGGGTGCCATTGCCGCGAATTCTAGTAAGTGTTCAGGGCAGAAAGACTCGCGGGGAAGCTGAAAATCGCACTCAAGGATAAGAACAGCGGTAATTCGTATAGGTTAGTGTATGCAAACCGCCTCCACGAAAATGGGGTAGATAGCTTGCGACCGGTGATCGGGATCGGAGTTAGGTCCCTCGGAAGCACGATTTGTAACCGTGCGTACAAGATTCGGAAACATCACCCGGAGGATCGACGATGAAATCACTGGCTAGGGAAGGGGGGATGACATTGCTGCAATACTAGCGCACCTACACATGAACCCGAGCAGAAGCATGGGCACTGCTAAGCAGTCAGAACGGAAAAACGCAGAGCTGCAAAACTGCCTCACTGAATAGTTTATTTTGGGTTACTGAAACGCGCATATGCGCCTCGCGTTATCATTTTGATAGAATCGTACACGGAGCGCTGCGAGTCGGCCATCTTGTACTGCTGGAGAGCGCCTGTGTCTTAATTGGGCACAAGTGATCGAAGACAAGTTAGCCGTCGCGCTTGCTGATAATCACGCTTGCTGATAAAAACTGAGAGAATCTATTGGAAGCGAATTAATTGACTGATGAACCTTGTCAATCTATCCCTGCTAACATTTACGCCATTAACACTGGGTATTATAATGGGGAGTACTGTCCATTCACAGCGCTGACATTACTGATGCGTTTCAAGATATTAGAAAGACACAGGTGGCGAAAGTGACGGCACCTTAGAAGTATGTATACGGGTGCACATTACGCGTGCGAAGTGAAGAGAAATGAATTAGACTCCGCGGTTGAACCAGACCTGTTTGCCCTGGAACTCGGGCTCCAGTCTGTCACCGCTCAGAGTCTGGCGTTGCGGGAACACCGCTAGCGCAAATGGCAGAGCCAGGAAAGACGTTGTGGCAATGAGGCCGAGATTGACCAAGGTCACAGCACGATTCGATTTGCCGCGCAGCGGGCCCTGCTGAAGACGGTACAATGCCAGCGCCGGGAATACCATGATAGGCGTTGCGTTAATAGCACGGGACAAAGCCGTTTCGCCAACTGCGAGCATCGCAGCGCGTTTGGACTCGCCAACAGGCTCGTTGGTGTTCATATCGTGCACAGTAATGCCTCTAAAAATCTCCTGGCTGCGCATCACACCGACGTTCACAATACCAGCGCTCACGACAGCAGCAAATGGAATTAGACGGGAAAGCACCGCTTTCGTGGACGGCGCGACGCGTAGGCGGGCAACAAGAGGCTTCAGTCCGACGGCAATCGAGACGCTGCTGACCACGGCAATACCATAACTCTTGAGCATTTCAGCAGTGGAGATAGGCTGCGATTTGTTTGCGTTCGCCGAGTTCACGGCCACGTTCAAGCTCTGGTTCGCCCACTGCCAGAACACAGTTCCGCCTGTGGACAGATTCGGCGTGAGCATTCCAAGAGTGATGGCGAGGTTAGACAAGACGTTACAACTCATGCGAAAGGGCAAAAAGATGATTTCACCGGTATCCGGGTGCACGCTGGAGTCTACGAGCTGTTTCGCGCGCCAAAACTTCTCATCCAGAGGCACCTTCCCCGCCTCAGCGTCTCGCAGCAGCAGTTGCGCCGCACGAATCTCGGCATTTGAGTGGAACAAAGTGAACGGCGATACGGCCGAAACAATGTGCCGCACGCGCCCGCTGTAAGTGCTCAGGTCGTATCTACTAGCCGGCAATTCTTGACGCATTTTTCAGGTCGGTGGATACACTGTGTGCCGCTTAATCATAAGTGCCGAATTGAGCATGACGAATTAACCACGACGGCCCGCCCGCTGCGGAGCGTTTCGACCCAGACACGGCTAACTAGTGCTGCTAGGTCGCGCACGGTCGGATGCCAGTTCTTGGCATCGGCACAGATCTTGTGAAAACCGCAAGGTTTGCTGAGCTCCTGGCCCGGCACCCTCATCGCCTAAAGCGGCTGAGCGAGCGAATCCTGCACCCACTTGAACGTGACCGTCTAAACACTGAGGACCGCCAGCGGACGGTACAGCAACTGGCCTCAGCTTGGGCGGCCAAAGAAGCGCTCTATAAAAGCCTAGCACCGAGCGAGCAAGCCTCGTGTCGATTCAACGAATGGCGCAAGACCTGGGACGCGGAGCTCGGCCTTTACATGACCCACAATCAATCTCGTAACGACTTGGTGAGGCTCTCATTGAGCCACGACGGCGAATACACTATCGCTATGGTCGTGAGGTCCCTAAAAGCCTGAGGCAATAACTGTAGACAGCGCAGGCAGAGCATATTCCTGCTCCAAGAGCATAACGACCAATTCGGTATCTCGTCAACGCCAGATGCAGGCTCGCCAGCGCCAGTAGTGTAGCGGTGTGCGGCATAGATATTACGGGACACAGCCCAGCACCAAACGGCAGAAAGGATGAAGGTCTTAACGCGCTCTAGCGCGTTTTGTATTAAACCTAGGGCAACTAATAAACCGCTAGCGTCCTAGCAAAAAATTTATTCCCACTCCACAGTAGCGGGCGGCTTCGACGTCACGTCATACACGACGCGGGCAACACCAGGAACCTCGTTCACAATGCGACGGCTCACGAGCTTCAAGAACGAGTACTCGAACTCGTACCAGTCGGCAGTCATGAAGTCGCGCGTCTCGATGGCGCGCAAGGCAATGACCTGCTCGTAAGTACGCTGGTCCCCCATAACACCAACCGACTTCACGGGCAGCAGACATGCGAAGGCTTGGCTGATGTTGTTATAGATGCCCGCGCGCCTGATCTCCTCAATGAAGATGGCGTCGGCCTTGCGCGCGATGTTGATCTGCGACTGCGTGACCTCGCCCAAAATGCGGATAGCAATGCCCGGGCCCGGGAAGGGGTGGCGCCACACGAGGTCGTGCGGGATACCCATAAGCTCGCCCAGTTCGCGAACCTCGTCTTTAAAGAGCTCGCGCAGGGGCTCGATGAGCTTCAGCTTCATATCCTCGAGCAGGCCACCAACGTTGTGGTGCGTCTTGATCGTCTGCGAGGGACCCTTGAACGAGATTGACTCAATTACGTCCGGGTAGAGCGTGCCCTGCAGCAAGAACTCGATCTCGTCGCCACGCTGAGGCGTGATCTTCAGGGCCTCGCGCTCGAACACACGGATGAACGTGTTGCCGATGATCTTGCGCTTCTTTTCCGGGTCAGAAACACCCTTCAGGTTGTCGAGGAACTCCTGCGACGCGTCGATGACCGTGAGGTTGATGCCAAGGCCCCTGTCGAGTGTCTCCTTGACCTGCTCAACCTCGTTCAAGCGCATGACACCGTTGTCTACCAGCAAAGCGTGGAAACGCTCGCCAATGGCCTCCTTCATGAGCTTGGCCGCGACCGTCGAGTCCACACCGCCGCTGACGGCACCAATGACCTCGCCGTGGGGGCCCACAAGCTGCCGAATGCGGTCAATCTCGGTCTCAATGAAGTTCCGCATCGTCCAGTTCTGCTGGACCTCGCAGATGCGCACAGCAAAGTTCTCGAGCAGCTGCGTGCCCTTCGCCGTGTGCGTGACCTCCGGGTGGAACTGGATGCCCCAAATGTGGTCCTCGGCCGAGTGGATAGCGGCATACGGAGAGTTCTGCGTCTTTGCCGTGATGGTGAAGCCCTTCGGCAGGGAGCTCAGCTTGTCGCCGTGCGACATCCACACTTGGAAGTGGTCGATACCGGCGAACAGTGGGTTCTCCTGGTCAAGGACCTCGATCTCAGCGTGGCCGTACTCGCGCTCATGGCTCGCGGTCACGGCGTTCTTGTCGTGAGTCCAAGCAATCTCCTGCAGGCCGTAGCAGATGCCGAGGATGGGAACGCCGAGGTCGAACACGGCCGGGTCGACGTGCGGCGAGCCCTCGGCGTACACCGAGTACGGGCTTCCGGACAGAATAACGCCCTTTGGCCGCCACGACAGCTCGCTGATCTTCTGCGTGCAGGGAAGCATCTCTGCGTAGACATGGCACTCACGCAAGCGGCGCGTGATGAGGTGCGAGTACTGCGAGCCGAAGTCCAAAATCAAGACGGTGTCGAACACATTCGATACTTCCACGGGAGCGGTCATTGCAAGCGAAGAAGGCGGGCCAGCTGCACGGAGATGGTACCTAGATGAGAGACAAACGCACTTAGGTAAAAAAAATGTCAAGAAAAATAGATGGATCAGGGTAACGCTCGGGCGAGGGTTCGCCGCCGGGAAAAGTAGCAGCGCTGCAGCAGCCTGGAACTAGGCTGCAAAGACGCGAAATATATGAGAAGTGAAGCGTCGCTCACGCCGACCCACAACCTCAAGATGGACGCTAACGCCGAAGGAGGATTGTTTTACTTGGGTCTAAGCTACAACGACTGATAAGTGCTAACATTTCGGAAACTCCGCATGACTCACTGAACCGCCGAAACAGAGGTACGAGGCTCTAGGCGACAATGGTTCAGGAAACAAGCGCTGTTAGTCGGGAGCATCTGCAAAAATCCCGACACAGGTGATTGTGTGCGCATTACAGATTTTTTAGAACGTGCGCAGCGCTCCCCACCACCCTCCTACTGAACTGTGCAAACGAGGATTCAGGGAACATACAAGAAAAGGAAGCATTGGGAAGCGTACCCAAGCGAGAGGTCGCCGCCATCACCCACCGAATCATGTCGGCTACCGAGCCAGACCGTTCAAGTCATAAAAGCCGTCAATGGCATCTGCAGAGCCCAGCCGGACCTTTGGGAGGCAGACATCGTTAAATAGCCGCTGATGCCGCTGGCGCGCTGCACGCGAAGTCACGACGATGTCGTGGATCATTTCCCAACTCACGTTGTCGCGCGCTCCTTCCAGCGCACCGAGACGGTTGCGCTCGAGCCAGCAGCGGCGGAAATAGCGTTTCAAGCTGATTGAGGTGGGGACGTCAAGAAGGATAAGACCCGTCGCACGCTCGAGCCGCTGCGGGAACACCGCCAAGTAGTTCCCCTCCATGACCCAGGTCGAACCCGCGATCGCCGCGTCGTGGAGGGCCACAAACTCATCAGCCGGCCGAGGGGTCCAATCTGTGTGCGGCACATAGTGCAGCTGGTCGAGATGGACCACATCCACACCACGCGCCCGCGATATGGCGTCTGCCAAGGTGGACTTACCGCTGTTAGACGGTCCCAGGATGCAGACGCGTGGACCAAGCTCCTCCAGCTTCATGACGGTCCCCATCCCTCTCCAGAAACCGCAACGTTTTCACGCGAGATTCAGCAGGGGAGGCGTAGGCGCTCATGTCGCCTCCCCGCTGGTTCCGGTACGCTGCACACTATTCGGCACGCCATACGGCGACTCTCGACGTTTTGCCATCGGCAGTATCACGTATACGCCCGAGCGGCTTCCTAACCGCCGCACGCGAACAGCCACCACTACAGCACAGCAGCAGCACACAAGCGCAGCAGAGGAAGCCAAAGACACAAGACTGGCCATGTCGTGGGAAGGCTTCAAGAAGGCAGTGAACCGAGCCGGTACGCAGGTGATGATGAAGACCGGGCAGGTCGAACAGACCGTGGACCGCGAATTCGATGCCGAGGAGCGTCGGTTCCGTGTGCTCGAGGCGGCGTCGAACCGGCTGCAGCACGAGGCGAAGAACTACCTCGATGCGCTGCGTGCAATGACCTCTGCTCAGGTGCGCATTGCCGAGACGATTGACCAGTTCTACGGCGACAGCGGCATTCGCGACAATGTGTCGAAGCACTACCTGACGGCGGTCGAGGAGCTTGACACGCAGACCGTGAAGGAGCTTGACGAGCCGTACCGCGAGACTGTGCTTGACCCAATGATGCGGTTCTGCTCTTACTTCGTCGACATCGACGAGGCGATCAAGAAGCGCCAGCACAAGCTGCTTGACTACGACCGCCTGCGGCACCGCACGCAGCGCCTCGTCGATAAGCCGTCGAAGGACCCCGCAAAGCTGCCCATGGCCGAGCGCGAGGAAAAAATGGGTAAGGAGGTGTACACGCAGATTAACGACCAGCTCACGGCAGAACTGCCGCAGCTCATTGACTTCCGCGTGCCGTATCTGGACCCGAGCTTCGAGGCCCTAGTCAAGATCCAGCTGCGATACTGTACGGAGTCGTACACGCGGCTGGCAGAGGTCCAGCAGTACCTCGAACCGCAGGTGCGGGACGAGTACGCGAACGGGCAGCTCGATTCGTATGTCGAGCATGCGCTCATGCAGATGCGCGAGCTGACGATTGTTTCTCTTTAGGCACGCAAATTTATTTATCAACGACTACACCTCAACCAGGGCGTTAACCTCAACTAGGACGTTAGGCTGCTGCAGCTTCGTTGACATGTTAACGCTCTCTCCAATAGACACGCTTCGATAGCTCGTGGCATAAGAATAACCGTCTGTATAAGTACTAGCTAGAAGCAGCTAGCTCTATGCCCCTTTCTAGAGCTATTACACAAACGCTTGCCGAGCGCTCTAAATGAGACTGGCTTTAGTACGTAAACATTGCGCAGCGTAGTGAACGGCAGAACGATGCGTTAAAACCGATGGCAAAGCAAGCTAGAGTGTCATTGAGCCTAGCAAAAAGCATTTTGTGCGTAATTATGGCGCGCCCGATGGCGCACCCGACGGGTGCCCAACCTTTCCCGTGAACCTGGGTTGGGCTAGCGCGTTCATATCAGCGCCGAATAGACAGTATCATGTATCCCCTAGGGGTTAGGCAGAACGAGTGTCACAAAGAAAATTAGTGAAATATATCCCAGGTATGGCAGTGAAAACGGTACTCCTGGACGCTGCTGTGGTGTTCCAGATCAATGGACATCTGAACGAAGCATTCCCTGCCCCCGCTGGTGGCATCCTTCTGGGCACGGGCCCGGAGGAGCGACCCGCTGAGGAGACGTGTCGTGTCACTGAAAGTTTTGCCCTGCCGCAGCACATCGTCGACGGCGGCAGCGCGAACTTCCGCTCCAAGGAGGCCACAAGCTACACAAACACGGTCCTGGCCAACCTTGGCAAGGTCGGCGCCGACGGCCACATCGAGGGCTGGTACATTAGCAGCAGTGTGGGCGCGATCTACGACGCGACGATCTTCGAGAACCTGTACGCCTTCCAGAACACGAACGCTGACGCATTTCTGCTGGTCCACGATGTGGCGCTCAGCCGCGCCACAAGCACGCTCGGCCTGCGTGCGTTCCGCCTGTCCGAGGCGTACCTGGACGTGCGCAAGGCCGGCTCGAAGATTAGCACCGAGCAGCTCCTCAACAACGAGCTCGACTACACGTCGCTTCTCGAGGAGCTTGTGGTCGAGGTCTCGAACTCATACCTCGTGAGCTTGTTCCTGTCTCAGCGCAGCCAGGTCTCGAACGAGCCGCTCAAGGTGCCTAGCCAGGAGCTGCTCGAGACGAATGCGGACTCGGCCATGGAAGCCGTGGACGACTTCAACTACGACCAAGGCAGTTACAACTACTATCAGCGTCAGCTCGTGCGTGAAAAGCAGAAGGTCGCCGCCTGGCAGGCCAAGCGCAAGGCCGAGAACCAGGAACGTGAGGAACGTGGCGAGAAGCCATTGCCGACCGACGAGTACAAGACGCTGTTCAAGCTCCCCGAAGAGCCCTCGCGGCTGGATAATCTGCTTGTCTCGGCCCAGCTGGGCGAGACAGCGAACCAGATCGAGGAGCTGGCTGGCGTTTCGGGCTCGTTGCTATTGTCGTCGAAGTGCACGCTGCCTTAAATCTCAGTAATGTCTCCGTCACGTAAAAAGAACTATATATTTCATCGCCATAAACTGCGTTCCGTTAGAACCGGTGAGTGAGGCCACTGCTCCGCCCAAACCGCCTTCCTAAGGGGTCGTGTCCTAGCGGCTTCTGTTCCAGCGGCCTCGTTCTCGCGGCCTCCCGTTTCAGACACGTTCAAACTGCTCAATATTAATACATGCCTCGCTGCATAACTACAAATGTATACTAGGAACTAATGCACGCTCGGTGCTAACGTATGATCGTGGCTTTGGCCTGGAATCAGGCTGACGATGCCACGGCAGCATTCACAGCGGGTGTGCCCGTTGCCGGTACGATGGCCACCTCAGGAGCGTTCGCAGTGGCTTCCTCGGCGTAAGGATAGCCTTCGTTATAAGGCTCGTAAGGCACGAAGTAGCTAATCGTTGTGTACGACACCGGAGGCGGAGCCGGCGGAGGGGCCGCTGGGGGAGCCGGCGGAGGAGCCGGCGGAGGAGCCTGAGGAGCCTGAGGCGGCGCATATCCAGGATAGCCGTAGCCGGGGTATTGATATCCGTATCCATACGGATATGCAGTGGGGCTTGGAGGGTAAGCGGCTGTGGGGTACGCCGGGGCCGCTGGAGTGGGCGAAGCGAACTCAGGAAGGGCAAAAGGACGGCGAGCAGCTGCGTCGCTGTAGCCAAGGCGATAGCCCCAGTGAGCGCCATCAATGTAGCCCTCGTCGTAAGCCTGCTCTCCCGTTGCGCCAGTCTCCGTTGCATTCGCGACGCAGTTCCACTGGCCAGCACTGTAGCCCTGATCATAGCCTTGATGAAAGGCGTCAGCTGATGGAGTGCTGCCGGCCGGGATCGTAACAGTAGCCGTAAAGACGTCCACCTGCGTCACAGTCTGCTGCTGAGTGACCGTTTCGTAGTCGGTCTCAGTGACGGGGTCCGCTGTGGGCAACGGTATCGTCACGCTTTCGTACGAATAGCGCGTCACCCAAACAACATCATCAATGTGTGCATTTGTCGGGTACGCGGCATGGTCCGGTGTGTCCTCGACGGACTTCTGGACGTCTTGCTGCACGCCGGACACGACCAAAGCATTGGAAGTCACGTCTGACCCGTCATTAGCTGGCGCGGCGACATTCGACGAGCCCTGTTGAGCATTGGCCGCATTGTTCGCTGGATCCTGCGGAGACACATCAATAAGCAAGGTGTCCGAGCCGCTGCGCAGCTCGTCATCGTCGGCAGAGTCGTCGTGGTCTTCGTCAGGCGCATTCGCGTTAACATCGACCTCGAGATCGTCCCGGTCAGAGCTGCCATACAGGAAGTTAAACATCTTGCGGTGCGACAGCGTGGACGTCGGGGTGTCATTCGCGGGCTGTGCGGAGGCCGCGGCCGCAAGGGCTACTACGAAATACAGAAGCTTCGTCATGCGGATCTCGAGAGGCGGAGCGGCAGGCAAGGCTCATATATAGTGGCCTGAATTTGTCGTTGCAACGGATCTGGGCCGGCAAGCAGGCAGCATGACGACGCATGCTGGTGGCATCAGCCAGGGAGATCTCGTCCCTTTTACGGCATGACGCACGGAAAGCGTCATGAGGAATGCAACCATCTCAATGCATCAATTCGGGTTGTTGAATCTATGCTGCTAGCATTGAGATATAGTGACCACTACCTAGTATGTATATACTGGGCGTATAGTGAACCGAAGACTAGGTTACAGTATTGTTAAAGGGAACTAACACTAGACAGATACAGACCTTAAAACAATTCTTCAACAAAAATATTTCTCTGGCCCCTAGCTCCTACGGTTTATGCCACCAAGTCCGAGCGCGTCCGGGCTCGTAGCGGCGGCATGCCCTTACCTTGGTAGAATGCCGCCGCCTGCCGCCTGCGTCGCCGCGACCCGCGCGCCCCACGGTGCGGTGATGCGCCTAGGGCACGCGAACTGCGCACCACCGAACGCGCGCACTCCACTGAGCCTCGCCCGGGCGGAGGCTGTGACTAAGCCAGTGATTCTAGGGGCCTATGGACCTATCCCTAACCCGACCGTGTCGCTGTCGAACGCCTCCAGCACTCGAACTGGAGCTGCAGCGCACGCGCACATTGCCGGTCAACGCATGCTGGACTCGCCCGAGGAAGCAGCGTCACTGCTGCGTGGGCCGCCGAGCTACGATGACAGTACCATTGCGGCGCAGCGGCCGGCCGAGGAGTTCGAAATTAGCGAGCCTGAACTGCCTCATAATGTCTCATGGCTGTCGCGCATGACGACGTTCGGAAAGCGGCGAATATACGTACCCGTTCGGCACATTGTGGACCCGATTGCTCACTTGTGGCACTCGTTCTCACTCTGGACTGATGCCGTGCTCGGTAGGTACATAAACCCCCTGCTTGCCAAGCGGCTCATATTCGTCGTGTTCACAGGCATCATTATCGGCGTTCTGTACTGGTCCCATGGCGACAAGATGCTCGGGCTTGACCTCGTGCATTACGACCACAAACAGCTCCGGGCCGCATTGGAGCCCTATATCACGACCGACTCGTTGCGCGAGACGGCTGAGTTCTTTGGTCAGATGCCTCACTACGCCGGCTCGGTGGCCGACCGGTCTACAGGAGTCTATGTGCATGATACCCTGCAGAGCCTGGGAATGCATGCGTCCTATAACCGGCACGATGTCTTCTTGAGCCACGGAAACTACACTCACTGCACTCTCCTAGAAAATGACAACGCAGTGTGGGAATCCGATCTGTTGGAGGGCCAGGTCCTCGAGCATCCAAACCCGTCGCAGCAACAGCCGCGGACTCAGATGGCACTGGTCTTACCGGGTGAGGCGGAGGGTCCTCTCGTGTACATTAACTTCGGCTCTCTTGACGACATTGCGGCAGCCGGAGATGTGCAGGGCAAGATCGCACTAGTTAAGTACGGCCATGAGGATGCAGGCACCATTGCTGTGCGCGCTGAAAGGCATGGTATTGTAGGAGTCATCTTTTTCTCCAGCAAGCACCCGACGGAACCAATGTGGCCCGAGGGTCGTGATTACCCGGCTGATGCTGTGCAGCAGGGCAGTCTCGCCTTCCCGGCCGAATACCCGGGCGATATACTGAGCCCTGGATGGCCCTCGTCTATGCAAATGGTCACAGACATCAACGCGGCGTATATTGCTCATATTCCTGCTGCAGCCGCGTCCTGGAACGACGTAGCACCCTTACTCCGCGCCTTGGCTGGCCAGGGCCGGCGTATGGATGCAGAACACCGTGACTGGGGCAACAATGGCATGCCTCCGAACATCGAGTGGTGGACGGGGCCCACAACAAACCATACGGTACGCCTCGTCGTCAGACCTGACGCAGAGAATCGGCATCAAATATCAAACGTCTTGGCGCAGATTCCCGGCCGAGAGTCTGCGAGCCGTACGATTGTGATTGGCGCGCGCCTCGATACTATGTGCTATGGCTCGTCACAAACAGCGGGTCTAGCCATCTTGCTCGAGGTGGCGCGTGCTTTTGCGAACTTGCGCTACGATAAGCAATGGAAGCCCCTGCGCTCCATCTTTTTTGCTGCCTGGGATGGTACTGCGCACAACTTTGCGGGCTCCACGGAGTGGGTAGAGAGCGTGGCTGATAGTCTGTCGACCGAGGGTGTGGCCTATATTGACCTCGATATCGGGGTTTCCGGGCCGCGCTTTGTCGTGCAGGGCCATCCTATGTTTGAAGTCGAGGAGATTATGAAGGCCGTCGATTACAATGGCGCGACGCTGTGGGACGCCGTCGACCACGACGAGTCCTTCAGGCCTATCCCTGGGTACGGAAACCACATCGCCTTTCAGTCACATACAGGTGTTCCTTCGCTAAGGGCGGGGTTTCTGGGTGACGTTGTGCCCGTAGACTCATGCTACGACTCTATGGACTGGATGCACCGCTTTGGAGACCCTGGGTTTGAGCGGCATCGGGCTCTGGCGGAGTTTGTTACATATCTGGCGCTCGAAGTGGCGGACTCACCGATCATTCCGTTCGACATTGCGCACTTTGGGGGTGAGATTCATCGCTACATTGCCGATCTCGAAGAGCAGGCGGTCAAGACATTTGGCCGCGAGACCGCTTCTTCGCAGCCGTTTACTGACGTTCTGGCACAAGCGCATGCAAGTGCGAACGCGATGATTTCCACGGGTGCCGATTACACACATCTGCGGCAGTCCTGGAACGAGTTGTGGGCATCGAGCGTAGACGAGAAAGGTAACATGGTTGGTGAAGCCGCGCCGGTCGCGCGCTTCCGCATGCTCTGGAACGAATGGGCCTCGCATCTGAACAAAGCGATTCTCGATCGCAATGGCATTGCGCACCGCAACTGGTATAAGCATCATTTATTCGGGCCCGAGTACGATTACGTCTTCAACAACAGCCTGAGCGGAACATTTCCAAGCGTGCGGGATGGCCTCACGAGCCATTCTGAGGAATACTTTGTGGACACGCTTCGTGACGCGGTAGGGCACATCAACCAGGCGGCAGTCTCGCCTGACGACATGTTGATAATGTGATCAGCTTTAGTCAAGTCTGGACGCAGTTGGGACGGGCCGGCCTAGAGCCGTACGTACGACGGATCGGCCTTGTGCGTGCAATTGAGCATGAATCATAAATGTGATATCCACTAGTGCTAGCGTGGGAACCTGCTGTGAAATAGCTAACATTGGTTTCGTCATACGTACTGCGCTAGCGTAGAGAATGAGAACATACTTACTGCACTAGCTTAGAAGCAAAACAAATTGATCTTATCCTCTTTTTCTTGGGCGGGCCGAACCCCTCGCCACACGAGAATCCCCACTCGGAGACGACCCCCCATTCCGAAGTGAGCGAGTGTGACATTTAGTCGTGAGGCCATTTTAGAAGCCAGTCGCGCCCGATTCGAAGACTAATGATCGGTTGGATATTTCTCGTTGCGGTTCTGTTTCTCGCGTGGAGGCTGTGGCGCAGTATCAATGGTAGCGCCGACGTGATTGACGAGCCTCAGAGTATCGAGGTGCAGGACTTCACGCCCCACACCCTTCAGAAGTACAACGGACGCGACGACCCCCACGTCCTTATGGCCGTTAAGGGCAAAGTCTTTGATGTTACGAATGGCAAAGCCCACTACGGCCCTGGGGGCCGTACGCGAACTTTGCCGGCCGCGACGCATCGCGCGGACTTGCCAAACATAGCTTCGATGAGGACATGCTTACGCCGCTGGATGCGCCTATTGACGCGTTGAGCGATCTGAATGAGGCCGAGCGGGATTCGCTGGATCAATGGGCGCAATTTTTCGCCGGCAAGTACCCATACTGTGGCCGTTTGGTCAATTCTAAGTAGACCCCCTGTGCCCGTAGACTTGTTCTAAATACGTTCCCTTCCCGTCAACAATTTTTCGGTTGTGCGGTTTTCGAGTGCTCCTGCTCCAGAATCCGCGGCGCTGGGCCCCGAATTGCCACGACCCACACGTCGTGTTAGGTAGCCTAAGTGTATCATGAGGTACGCGATTATAGTTCGTCCATGTTTTTGTACGTCAGAACGCCGTGCTCGCTCCGCATTGCATACTTGTCTTTCGATGCTTCAATGAGTGGGGCTCGCAAGGACAAATAAACGTTCTTTTATTCGATTGGGCGACTTTAGTAAACGTCCAAATGGCGGCCAGTTCGGGTCTAAGCAGTCAGTGATCTGAGAAACCAAGCCCGCGATCCTGATTATCGATCAACGATGCAGCGTCTTATGCGGCGCTACCGCCGACGCTGCTGCTGCTGATGCTGCCGCTGCTGCTGCTGCTGCTACTGCTGCTGCTGCTGCGATCAGCTTTGTGGAGCATTCCGGATACGCACAGAAGCCCGCGAACACACATGGCCTGCATGCCCCGATTATCTTTCGCAATGCACCAATGGCGGCGCTTTGTACGGGCAGAAGACTCTGATCGCCGCGCAAATGATGTGGCCCGCATGGTTGCGCCTACCCTTAACACTATGCAGATCCCGCGGTTCCAATGTGCTTGCCGCCCGGGGCAAAGAGCTTCCCGGACAGACGTTTTTGGCAACGCAGCTAGGCGAATCAGGCTAGTCCAACACCTGCATCGTTGTGCTCGCTGCAGAACGATTGTTCTCGCTTAAGAGCTGAAAGACACGCGAGAATCGACTATCGTTTTGAGGCTGCTTACTCAGTCGGTTGTGTATCTATACATGTGCGGCTTATGTGAAGCGGAATGGAGCATGCAGAACTTGCGCGCAACAACAGAGCCATTAGCGTCGGGTCCCAGCTCAGTCACCTGCTGCCCCTTAGTTCAAATCCCGAGGCAGGTGGCCGACCTAGGATCTGCATCCTGGCTCGCCGCATACCTACTGCATGTTTGCTACGGAGCCCTTACCGTCTTCCGTTTCGCCACCGCGTATCCACCGGGATGTTCTGCACATGCAGAACGGGTTGCGGCATTTTAGCGAGTTCCGACTTGCCGGCCCGGGCCGCAGCCGCGCTGCGAAGCTTCGCCCCTGACGCTTGTACCCCATGATGCGAAGGGTGGGGTCGGCGAAACTCGCATGTGGCTCGTCTGTGGCTGACGAACACGAGCCGCACGCGGGGATGTCAGCGAGTTATGCAGGCGAGCTAATTAAATTGCTGCAGGGCTGACGATTGTCGCGCGTAGTCAGCAAGGATGCAGGCGTCACTTCGGGCGCGCACACGGCGCTTCACGTTGTGGCCCGCCACGTTTTAGGGGCGTGTTCCCTTGACTATACAAACGCGACCAGCACTGCTAAAGGAGCTAGAACTTTACGATATCAGTAGGATATAAGATGACCTTCCAGGGTTTCTCACCCTCGGACGCAGACGTACGGCCCCTTTCGCGCTCCGCCTCATCGCCGGTATCAGGTGCTGGTTTACCCTAAGCTGGTCCCCGGGAACGCATGCACGTTGCAGAACCCTGTGGTTCGGCGCTGACCACCGATACCGCTTCCGACCTTCTGCTGGAATTCTGGAGTCCCGGGACGTGAGCATAGCACTGCGAAGGGCTTAAAGTAAGTGCGTAGCGCCGAAACTGTGGCTCAACATAATCTGATGGCGAACGCCGCAAGCCCTTGACAGGCGCAAGTCGCGGTTATCGGCTGTGGTGATTACAAACCCGTATTTCTGGAGATCCCAAAAGGTGGGCAATCAAAACAACGAGACATAAGAACATTTAGACTGATAGCAAGGAAATAAAGCAGACATGGGCTATGAGTGCACTATACTAAAATCATATTGGGTCAAACGCAGCGAAAAGAGTGAACCGCGGCGTGAACCGGGGTCTCTATAGCCGCCGGCGCGCATTCTGTGCAAGCGCGATTTCTCAAAAAGAAGTGACATCTGCACGGCGCATCAAACAGGTTAGGTTACGCATATGCACGTGATTTATAGAGTGGCGTTGACAAAGCTTCCAAGACCTTCGTGAGCAACGATGAGCCACGCCGCTTGTAGAATTGGACAATGAGCGCGGAGAAATGGACGGCTTCCTCAAACTACGATTTTCCACTATGGATTGGCGCCTCGATACAAGGCCATGCCATTGCCGGATTTCCCCTCCGAGGCGGACGCATGCACGAGCGACACCTCCGCCCAATGGATGCTGAAGGGCTAGGAACGCCGAACTTTCTGCCTTTGCAGGCAGAGGTCAGTAAGCTAGCTGCTTGCATTAACCATCCGCTAGGGTAGGCGGAGCTGTCATGTCTCACGGGATCCAATAGGGTACACGGGATCAAAAAGCAGAATAGGATGGTGACCCTCCTCAAAAAGACGGGCTACTCACCCACCACTTCTGTTGCGCGGTCCTAAGATATTGAGGCCTCTGATCTTTGTGGGACCAGCTAGCCGCGGCAATTCTGACCGAGACCATGAAAGGTGGGGACCAGAAGCAGTTCCAGTGTACGCACCCCGGTTGTGACAAGGTGTTCAACCGTCGCGACTATCTGGAGAGGCACGCAACCAACCATTTGCCAGTAAAGCCGTACGTGTGTATCCAATGCGACCGGCACTTCAGTCGCAAAGATCTTTTTGATAACCATCTCAGCACGAAGCGGCACGCGCGCGTCGCGCACGAGGTCGAGCATAATGTGGCTGCGGCCGCTTCCACTACGAACCCGGACGCGTCCATGTATTTGAGCGACGAGTTCGACGAGGTGGGTGTCATTGGTGGGAGCGACGTGCCAATACCACAGCGACCAGACGCATTTGGCCGTGTTTCGACCTCGCTGCCTGACCCGCACCGGTTGGGTCGGCTCTCGCCGCCCAACTCAGCTCTGCGCCCTGCAACAGGTCAGGGTCAGAGCTACTTCGACTTCACGCTTGGAACATCTCATAACGGCGCTTCGGCCTGGGATCTTGAAGCCCAGAATCAGCAGCAGCGCGAGTTCTTGTTCCGACAGCAACACCACCACCAGCATCATCAACAACAGCATCAGCATCAGCAGCATCAGCAGCAGCAGTACCAGGCTCGGCAGCGGCTTCAGCACGAACATAATAAGCAGCAGGAGGCCGACCGGCGGCACCTGCAGCAACAGCAACAGCAACAACAGCAGCCGCTGCCACAGCAGCAGCAGCAGCAGCAGCAGCAGCATCAGCATCAGCATGAACTACATTCAAAATGCGAGCAGGAGAACTTGCAACAGCGGGAGACTCAGGAATGGGACCAGCAGCACTTGAACGCGCCCGCGTCGAGACTATACACCTCAGGCGTCACAGGTGACGCTCGAGCAGGCTCTGGGCTCAGAACACCCCACGGCTTAGATTCCCCCGAGCTTTTGAGCGGGCTCATGAGTTGGCCAGCTGCCCTGGCCGTGCCGCAACGCCGACCCTCTGCGGAGGCAGCTGCAAACGTCGGTACCGTACCTGCACATAATCAGTCGATGGCAGCATCCGAGTTTGCGTCTTTGCGCTCGCCGGTGAGCGACTCAGAGGAAGCGACGAGCTCGGTCATACTGGAGCAGCTAATTGCTGATGATGTAGCAAACATGGACCCGAAGGCCTTTGCGGTTCTGCGGGAGCGACCCGGAGAAAACATCAGCTCTGAAACACAAGCCAGTCCAATAACAAGGGTGGATGGCGACTCCCGGTACGCATGGTTTTTTGACGACTCTTTCGACACCGACAAGTCCAAGTACGGCTACGATCTCTGCTACTCTGAGTCGATGGATGCCTACGCGACTCGCGAAGCAGAAGCCCATGGCGCCCTTGGGGTCAAACATGGAAGTATTAGTGCTAGCGGCAACAGCCCCGTGTCTCTCGCGTCCGGTTCTTCCACTTCCGACACTGGATCTAGCCTCGTAGTACCTGTGAGCCCAACTGGCGCCGGCTCGAGTCCGACGAAGCTCAACGCTCCAAGTCCAGGGATTGGATCCTCGGGCATGGCCTCCATAAGTTTGCATCCGGTCAGAGCGACGCTACTCATCAACGCAATGCGCGACCTGCCATCATACCTTAGAGATGAATTCTCTGTGAACAGCGCTCTTCGCGCTGCCTGGGTTCATGCGGAAGACATCAGTCACATCGTGCACAGAGCTACTTTCGACGCTAATACAGCTCACCCTGCACTTCTTTCTGTAATGGTCATGGTCGGCTTGGCGCTGTCTGATCAGCGCGAAGCAGCGCATCGCTTATATCCATCGGCCTACTTGCTGGCATATCAGGCACTGCACTCCATTCCAATAGGCCGAGTGACGAAGGTCGACCAAACCGTCCTGGAAACTCTGCAGGCGTTCTGTCTATTGCTGCGATACGAGGCACTCGTACTTGGATCCGATGTCGAGAAGCTCACTTTCACTAGGGGTGAGGCTGGCAGGTACGTGACAGACCGCTTCCTCTGGACAGCGCTGTCTAGCGTCCCCCACTCTAACGAGTTTAGCTCGCCATTCTCTGATAGCCTCGTTCAACACCAGCCAATCTGGTCGACGACCTGTTCCGAGGCTTTCTTGTTCCATCAGGGAGCTGAGCCTGAGGCGCAATGGCGTGAGTGGGCGCTTCTGGAAGCGGCTAAACGCACCGTGCATCTAGGCGTGTACTGCGATGGTTTGCGCGCGTTTGTTGGCTCTGGTGATGCGCCGGTATCCTTCTTCAACCTTGACATTCACATGGTCAGCTCGGACGCGCTTTGGCACGCAAGAACAGCCGAGCAATTCTTTTACATTGCTGGACCTTCGGGCGCGCTCACCACGGTACCGTACCTCGGGCTCATCAAGGCTCTAATTCGATTTCCGCGCGTGGCTCAGCGGCCCGGCGAGCAAGACACTGAGCATGACAATCTGAAAGGGATACCTTGGTCCATGTTTGCGCTGCAGGTACTCGCACACGGTCTGATTGGTATCGTTGGCCAGCTTTCGGGACCTTATGCGCATGAAGATGACATGCTTGAAGCAGCAGTTAACGTCCGAGGCGTTCTTATCACGTTTGACAATCGCATTCAAGCGCGCCTCTACCGGGGGCTGAACGTCTGGGTGCAAAACTTCAATGCTGCGCATGGGCCCGTAGGGGAACAGCCTTTCTGCGCTTCAGGGAGTGGCCCTGTGCCACAGTATGCGATGCTCATCATGCTCTGCCACTATGCATCATTCATTTATGTTCACGAGGACGTGCCGATTGTGCGGCAAGTCACAGCAAATCTCAAGTCGTGGCTGGAGACCCGGGGCAGCGGTAAGTCGCAGGAGATGCTCGACTACCTGTATATGCCTCTCTACGTTAAGTGGATCAGGACCGACGAGGCAAAGAGTATTGTGTCGACCTCGGCTTTGTATCTCGCCTGGATGCATGCAGTGAGTTCGCAGGTACCTGGCCGCACGAATTACTTGTTCCTCAGTGCCATGATATACATCTCGACGGTCGCTGTGTGGCTCTACGAGTTTGCGTCGCATGAGGGTGACGGCGGAGAGGACAACTCATTAAAGCAGGGCACTTTGCAACTGGAGAACTTCCAGTTTATGGACGATGCCATAGAGTACCTCGACGCGTTGCACGCAAACATCAATGGCAATGGTCCGCCGCCCAAACGCCATTCAGCGCACTCGGTAATTCTGCTATCCGCGTGCATGCTATACCGCCGTGTCGCAACGAGCCAGCTAGTCAACATGCTCATTGAGATTCTCACTGTCATAAGCCCGGACCACACGAAAGAGGAATTGATGGAAGTTGTGAAGAACTCTACCGAGGTCTACCAAGGCCGGCTTGCTCGCACAATGGAGTTGCGAGATGCTATTTCGACGGGCAGCACAACAGTGAAATCATCCTCAGTGGCGACGGAGCTGGAGTCTGAAGCCGACAGCGATGTGCATATGAGCGACATTGAGATGAACGACCAATTTTTGAGTCCCACTGTGGGACAGGCTATGATCGCCTGATCCCAAGGATAGGGACTCAAGATTTTTTTTATTACTGATTTATTCGAACAATTTAACTCTTAAGCTTTCATTTATAACTGATTATATTTGACAATCGTACCGTTTCTGTCGCCACCGCAACTTTTTTTTCTGCAGATCCTCTGTGTCTCAGCTGGGGGCACTAACGCATTAGCAGGCGCGTGAGCGCCTTACGTGAGAGACTGCTGCGTCTTTTTCGTGGCCCACCACTCTGATTCCTAAATTTACACATAGTGTCATGGGCATCATGCATTGAAGGGCAAGATCCTTCTGGTTCTCGAAGTAAAGACGGTGGTTATAGCTAAGGGAAAATGCACTTTTAAAGGGTCTTACTCGTAAGCAATGTTCAGATACTAGGCTGCATTTTAGCTTTCGAGAAAAATATAAAGAGATCGTTTAGAGAAGGTTAGTCTAGCACACGCCACGACAATATCTTACAACGCTGGCAGTTCTCGTATTGTTCGACCCTGAGCTTACGCGATCAAAGTCATCTGCGGCTTCTAAGCCTTCGCACAAGGCGCTGCGGCTAAAACGCCGAGATCCAAGGTGCCATAGTTGATCTGGTTATTGGATTCTAACATGACCTGATTGAATACTTAGCCTCGGGTAAAGGGGAGTTCCTGCCTCGCCGAAACGGGTAGTGGCTGCGCAACGATGAAGCAATCTGAATAGTATTATTACCTTATCCGCTAATCATTTCCTGCATGGCCGTTTACACGGTTAACTGTGCAGCCTGCATATATAGACACTGCATTGCCGTACTGTACTGCGTGCGTTATCAAAGCCCACCTGCTTCAACACCCTTCCTCTAATTCGTAAAGCACTCTTAGCGTTAGTAGCTCTGATCGCTTCTGCAGGGCAACCCTCACGGAAAATTACAATTCCAGGTTGTAGTAGAGCCTGCACGTACTGCTCAATTACAGCTTCTCAATTACAGCAGCTAAGGCCACGGGGATAATAGGCCACCACCGCGCATTCGATTGAATACACGATTGAATATACCACGTCACCAACAGCCCGCCGCAATGTGTCGTCTCGTTTCAAGCCCGTACAACGCTATCAGATAGAATACATCAGAGTTTACCTAAATTCCTCTTAATGGACACTAATTTCAGTAGACAGAAAGCAAGTTCTGTTTAACCGCGTCAATAAACCGACCGACCGCTAGGCTGAGTCACGGCCGCATGAATGAGGGGATGAAAGCGGCACTATGTTGTCTCGAACCTAGAAAAGTATAAATGGCGACGAGCGAGCGATTTTCGCAACCATATGCGATCCTCGAATTGCGCTGCTCGCGTCCCCGACGAGGATGACACAGACTCCGCTTAGGCAGTCGCTGCGAGCTCGGGCGCTCGCAAAGCCGCCAGGATAGGCGAAATGAGTCGCGAGTCACGTGTTATCACTGGCGAGACACTGCTGACTAGAAAGCCGACAGCGGCAACAGCACCCATCAGTGTACTTTCCTGCCCCATCAATGGCGTCGTCGTCTGCGTCGGAGCTAAAGATAACCGTGATTGCCGCGGATTCGCTGTACAAGCGGGATCTTCTTCGCAACCCCGACCCGTTTGTGGTGCTCACAGTTGACGGCGCGCAGACAAAGAGCACGGGCGTTATCAAGAAGACGGTGAACCCGTACTGGAATGAGACGTTTACCGTGCAGGCGAAACCGACGTCGACGCTAGCGCTGCAGGTGTTCGATCACAAGAAGTTCAAAAAGAAGGACCAAGGCTTTCTTGGCGTGATCAATGTGACCGTGAAGGACGTCATCAATGTTGGCCAGGGCGGCGAGAACATGATCACGCGGGACCTGAAAAAGAGCTCTAACGACAGCCAGCCCGTTAGCGGAAGGCTTCTTATCAGCATAAGCACGGCCGGCAGTGCGCCTGCTGCTGCTCCGGCGGCTGTCGCCGAGCCTGCGGCTGGCGCGGCGCAGCAACAGACGACAACTACGCAGGATGCCGTGCAAAGCGACGCGCAGCAGCGCCGCCAGTCGCTGTCTCCATTCGAGGACCAGCTCGGCCCGCTGCCGACAGGCTGGGAGCGCCGCACGGACAACCTCGGCCGCACCTACTATGTAGACCACTCGACGCGCACGACGACCTGGACCCGCCCCGCGAACGACGCATCGGAGCGGGCTGCTCGCGCGCGCACGTCGACCGCTGAAAACGAGCGCCGTCAGCACCAGCAGCGCACGCTACCCGAGCAAACGACTGGCTCGTCGTCGACGTCCGCCTCGACGAATGTCGTGAATACGGGCGCCACGACGGCTGGCCTGGGCGAGCTCCCGCCAGGATGGGAGCAGCGTGTCACTCCCGAGGGGCGGCCCTACTACGTGGACCACAACACGCGCACGACGACGTGGGTCGACCCGCGTCGCCAGCAGTACATTCGCATGTACGGGCCGAACGCTGCAAACTCGACCATTCAGCAGCAGCCTGTAAGCCAGCTCGGGCCGCTGCCCTCGGGCTGGGAGATGCGTTTGACGAACACGGCGCGCGTGTACTTCGTAGACCACAATACGAAGACCACGACGTGGGACGACCCGCGGCTACCGTCGTCGCTGGACCAGAATGTGCCTCAGTACAAGCGAGACTTCCGCCGCAAGCTCATTTACTTCCGCAGCCAGCCGGCACTCCGCATTCTGCCCGGTCAATGCCACATCAAGGTCCGCCGTGACCACATCTTCGAGGACTCGTACCAGGAAATCATGCGCCAGACCCCGCAGGATCTGAAGCAGCGCCTCATGATCAAGTTCGACGGCGAGGAGGGCCTCGACTACGGTGGAGTCTCGCGTGAGTACTTCTTCTTGCTCAGTCACGAGATGTTCAATCCGTTCTATGGCCTCTTCGAATACTCGGCCCACGACAACTACACGCTGCAAATCAACCCGCACTCCGGAATTAACCCCGAGCATCTGAACTACTTTAAGTTCATTGGCCGCGTCGTTGGCCTCGCCGTGTTCCACCGCCGTTTCCTGGACGCCTTCTTCATTGGCGCGTTCTACAAGATGATGCTGGGCAAGAAGGTTGTCGTTGAGGATATGGAGGGCGTGGATGCTGACTTCCACCGCAATCTCGAATGGATGCTTGACAACGACATCACGGATGTCCTTGATCTGACGTTCAGTGTTGACGACGACAACTTCGGGCAAATGCAGGAGCTCGACTTGAAGCCCGGCGGACGGGATATTCCAGTGACGAACGACAACAAGCTGGAGTACGTTGAGCTTGTGACGCAATGGAGGATTGAGACTCGTGTACAAGAGCAGTTCCGGGCATTCAAGACAGGATTCAACGAGCTGATTCCCGAGGATCTGGTGAATGTGTTCGACGAGCGCGAGCTCGAGCTGCTTATCGGCGGCATTTCCGAGATCGACGTCGACGACTGGAAGAAGCATACGGACTACAGAGGCTACTCCGAGAACGACGACGTTATCCAGTGGTTCTGGGAATGCATTCGTAGCTGGGACAGCGAGCAGAAGAGCCGCCTGTTGCAGTTCACGACGGGTACTTCGCGTATCCCTGTGAACGGATTCAAGGACCTGCAAGGGTCGGATGGCCCGCGTCGGTTTACGATCGAGAAGGCCGGCGATTACCGGCATCTCCCCAAATCGCATACGTGTTTCAACCGTGTGGATTTGCCACCATATAAAGAGTTCGACACGCTTGTGAAAAAGCTCGGGATTGCCGTTGAGGAGACGGTTGGCTTCGGACAAGAGTGATTATCTCTTCGCCTCCAGTCACCATCACCACGAGCGTTCAGTCGCACATCAAGAGCATTCAGCCACACATGGGGAGCGTCGCGCGGTTTGCTCCAGCGTACAACATTAATGATTCAATATTGAAAAACAAGTAAACAAATAAATGAGGAAGGAGTCTGTCTGCACTTGGTGGCGGTTAGGAAGCGCCGAGTTCACCTTATGCCGCTCAGTGAAGGCAGTGTAGTCAGTGTCTAAGTCTAGATAGTTAGAGTTCTTTTGTATAACTTAACTAACCTCTTAACAGCTATTGGGTAGCGAGGGCACCGTCCCCATCATATGCTGTCGCCTAGGCTTTTTACCACCGCGTCAGCTGCACTAAGGGCTTTCCTCCTTCAAGGCTCGGCCCCTACAAATTTCTATCTAGTATAAACCCCGAGTGCTTATGGACTCTGCGACTTAGTCCTATGCTTTTCGGACTGCAGCACTGGGCTTGTTCAGCCGCGAAATACTCGAGTGTACCCTTCATTCAGGGACGCGAGTGCCATCAGTAAACCATCCAGATACAGGCAAGTTACCTCAGAGCTGTACGTGTCTAGCGAAAACAGGACGGCTCCTGTTTAATTAGGGACTAATTCTTTAAAGACATCTCCGCCGCGCTTCGTGAAGCGAATCAGCTTCGCTGTGGCGCGAGTGCCTCAATAACACTCAATCAGAATTCGAGACAATGAAATGGATTTTAGCAGGCATGTTTGGGCTTGTATTTTGGCGGAGCTTTGCAAGCTGCTCGGCGGTGCGCGATCCGCGACGGCATGACCCACGGCTGATGCGCGTCGAATCTGAGTAATCTCCTTAACACGAAATGGACGAGAATGTGGTCCCTCGCACGCGCAACCTGCGGCCGCGCAAGCCGTACGTAGACCCGTTTGCGCAGCCGAGGCGCAGCGTCCGACGGGCGCGGGCCCGGCTCAGTGCGGCCGATTTCTACGTGCTAGATAACGATGACGACGGCGACTGGAACGGTGTGGCGGACGACGAGGCGGCGGACGACGACGTTGTGGAGCTCGGATCGTCTCAGCGGCGGCCGCATCGTTCGCATCGACGCATTACTGGGCGACGCGAAGCGTCTCGCTCTGCGCGGAGCACGCCGGAGCCAGCACCTAGGAAGCGGACGCGTAAGCCCAAAGTCCTGCTTCCGGAGGACGTGCCGTTCCGCGAGCCCGTGCAGCCACAGCCTGAGGCCGATCCCGAGGACGCCGCCCACGCTCCAAGTGTTGCATTCATAGCAATCTTCATTGCCACGTTCCCGTCTTTATTCGAGGACCTTGGGCGCCTGCCGTCGCCGCAGGACCTGGAGGCCGGCCTGCTCTCGCAGGAACCTTCAGAGCTCGTCGAGTTCGTGTTCCGGCGCATTCTGGGCTGCGTGCTGAACCGCAAAAAGGAGATCGAGGTCGGCCGGTACGGAAGTGCGCTAAGCGAGCTGCACGCACAGCGCAATACGCTGGGAATGGGTCCCTATTTCCCGCCGTTGCAATGGAAGTCGAAGGGCAATGCTTTTGCCGAGCTGCAATGGTACGACCGTCTCGAGCTTCTACACGTGCTCGTGCACTGGAGTCTTTCTGCATCAGACCGCGTGCGCCAGCTCCTGCGACAACTCGATGACGAGGCAGTGAACCCCTGGATTGGTGCAGACGAAGCCGGTAACCACTACTACATTGTGGGCTTTGATCCCGTTTCCGAGGGGGCCGAGGAGCACACTCCATTCAGGGTGTACAAAGAAAGTAATCGCTTGCTACAAACAGTGAAATGGGAACCAGTTGCTTCAAGTGCGGCCGAGGTTCAGGCGTTTCTTGACTCCCATATCAAACAGCCGGCTAAGACGGAGGACAGCGAAGTTGGCAACAAAGCCTCTAAAACGGATGCCGGCACTGAAAACGCGAACGCGCAGAAGAATGCTACTACGGAAGATACCGGCGCTAACGACTCTAGCCCCGAAAATGTTAACCTCGAGCCGCCGAGTACTAAGGAAGGACTGAACCTCGAGCAATCCGAGGTAGTAGAACCCAGTACTATCGCGGAGGAAGCGGTTAACGAGCCAGCAGAACCAGAGCCGGTGGAGTATGATCTACCTCAGACCGTCGTGGACACGCTCCTGTATTTCTTGCCGGCCATGTATCGCAGCGAAGCGGTAACGATGGATAGGCTACAAAAGGAAGCTAAGCGAGCGCGCCGGCGCAACGATATAATGTGGCAGGCTGAGCATATCTCAAATGGAGGCGGCCGTTACGCCGGCCGTACCAGAGGCCGCAAAATCAATTACGCGGAGTTGTTACGAGACACCGTTGACGACGATGAGGACGAGCAGCCGCGGAAACGGCGCCTGCGGCAGCGCGATTCGAACTACGAGTGGAAAGAGCCCGAGCCGGAAACCCGCCAGCAGAGACACGCCCGTATCATGGCGGAGCGAGCGGCTGAACGCGCTGCTTGGTCTTCCAACGACGTCAGCGTTGAGCCGACGCCGGATTACGCGCCAAGCACACTGTCGAATGAGACGGAAACGCTGCCTTCAAACGCGGCCCCGGAGGAAGTTACGGGCTCGCGCGAGCAGCTGAGCCAGATTCCTGGTTCACAAAACGACGCGTCACGCAATGGAGCCCAGTTGTCAGTTGAGCAGCAAGGCCATGCGCCCGTAAGCACCCAGGCGAATGTTGGAGCTAGTGATCAGACTGGCGTGCCAGCTGGCAGTGCTGGTGCGACTCCTGTCTTGTTGTCTACGAATTCTGAATCACCTAGGCATCAGTCCACTGGCGCACAAGCGCCGACTTGCGAAGCGTCTGAGCCGCCTGCTCCCGCCGCCCAGACTCTTCTTCGCGAAGAAGCTGCAGTGCCTGCGTTGCAGGTCGAACCGCTACAAGCTACGCCCGGATTCGAAACTGCCACGGGCGAAGCGCCTGCTGTTCAGTCTTCTACGCAAGAGAACTCTAAGGTCGCACCGAGTAGTGTGTCCCCGCACAGCCACGAACCCACTAGTACTACGCACACATGGGCCACTACCTCCTCCTCCGGGGGCAAACGTTCCCTCAGCTCGCCGGGCAACAGCAGCAGCCCTCGCAGGGCCTCGAGCCTGTGGAAGCTCTAGGAATGCCTGTATCCCAGCCCCCAAGCGGAAGCGCGGGGCAGGACACTAGCCTCTACGCTAACGCTCCAGTTGTCAGTGAGTTTCCTGAGCGGGATCAGATGCCCGAATCCGCCGCCTACGCGACGGCGACCGGCGAGAATCCAGGTGTACTGCAGGCGCCGGTGACCGATGAAGCTCCCTCGGCCCACCAGCTCGGATCTCCAAACGCACAGTCCGACGTCTCTGGAAATTCCGCGCTGCAGCCTCGTGCTGCAACTTCGAACGAATAATAAACTTACACACAGTGAGCAATGTATTATTATTAAAATAAATGAAGAAGAAGAAAAAGAAAAACAAATGCAGTGAACTACAAGTTTACAGTAGAAGATTTAGAATAAGAAGAGCTTATAGTCGGAGCCCCTTAGATCAGGTAGGCAACGACGGCGGCAACGCCGGCAGCAGCACCAAGCTGCACGCCCTCGGCGCCGTTGGCAACGCCCGGCGCGGACTTGCCCGAGGCGGCGGACTTCTCCGGTGCGTGCGTGCCGGTGGCCGTGATCGTGAGGTTACCAGCCTTGGATGCCGTGTAGGAGTGGCCGGCGACCACGAGGGTCGTCGGGCCGCTGCACGACGTCGTCAGAGTCGTCGTGTAGTCAACAGTAACGGTAGCGTTTCCGGCAGCAGCGGCGGCACCAACGAGAGCGAAAAGAGCGAGCATTTCAAATAAACGAAGGAATCAGCAAGGGGTGGAGAGGACAATTCCGACCCGGCGGTCCAATATATATACGCCGTCGGGGGCCGCCCGCGCGGCGCTAATTCGTTAGGGCCAGGGTTTCTGCAGACGCGTGAACCGATTCGGTCTCTCTTCGGCATGTTGACAAATATAGAGAACCACGGGCGTCCGACAGGTTCTCGGGCGCAAGAGTAAACAAACCGTGCACCCTATACAGATGTCTGAATGACTCAACAACGGCAATTGCATTGCTGATTCGGGTGTGGTCTACGCTTCTTTTGCGCAGGTTACTTGCGGACAAGTTCCGAGGTGCCGCATCCGCCGTTGACCTACAACATGGAAACCCTGGCCCTGCATGGCTGCAGATCTCTTGCCGGCGACGGTTTCGTGCCTCTATTTGGTTGGATGACGTTTTAAGATGGCATGCAATTGTGATTCTAAAACACGTGCGCAGTCGCCGGAGTTGTAATACGCGCCCTTTTCGCAATGCGGCTCCAAGCACGCGCACTATGGGCGGCTTTACCCCTTTCAAACTGTTTCAGGTTTATCGGGCGTTTCTAAAAATAGCTCACATTTTTCTCTCGTCTAAATATAACGGCCGCACTTTCGGCTGCAGGGTACGGCAGGTCAGGCGACAACTCCAGTAGTCACAAGAACGGCACGGCAGCTCCTTGCCTTACGAGGGACACACGCGGCGGGCCGAGCATCACTGCCTTGAAACCATTCCTTGCTAATCACTGATTTAGCACCGAATTGTGGATGACGTCCGTGCAACGAATCGGATTCGCGGGCGCGAATGATGCGATCTTGGGACATGCGTGACGGCGTTCGAAATTTTAAGTGGCGCGTGGACTAGATGTTCGTGAGTCAAGCCATAATAGAGTGAAGTTATAAACGGGGATCCTAGGTTTAGACAGCCCCTACAACACGACCACTAGATTTGTATTGAAATGAGTCCGCTTGCTATGACATTCCTTCGCGTTGACGTGATTCACGCGTCTAATGGCGATTAGGCAGTGTCCTTAGAGCCGCAGCTGCGGGGTGTTCTAGACCAGCAGCGACGCAAAATGGCGCGTCATATAATCGAAATCTATACGTTCATTACGAACTCTTGGACACCAGATATCTAGATTTGTGTACTTCGTGTCGTCGTGACCTATCCCCTTAGGAGCCTTGATTGGGTCGCATAAGAAATCAACATCTGTGCTCTTGCCCAAAGTCTCAAAAGAGAAAAAAGAGACCAAAAGGACTCAGTTCGCAGAGCTAAAAACAGGGTTGGTACGTATTTATTTTGTTTGAAGCAAGTTTTATAATCAGCCAGCGCCGGCTGCAATGCACAGCAGCCCGCAGGCACCAAAAAAAAGATTTGCTCAGTCTACAATGTTGGCCCACGTGTCGCGCTCCTTCTTGCGGAGCGTATCCGTCTCCTTCGAGTCCGAAATGTACACAGGGTTCCGGTGGTGGCGCACGAGATGCGTGATGCCCTCAGAGAGTTTGTGCGGCGTGATACCAAGGTCCGCATAGGTGAGCGCGCCCTCAGAGGGCTTCGCGTTCTGCGAAATGAACATGCGCTCGACCTGGTCCGGCGTGAGCGGGCCCTGCCAGTACGCGGCGTACTGCAGGAACCAGGCCCACATGCGCAGAAGAGGTTTGGGCACCTGGACGAACTGGAAGTCGCGCTTCACCTCGCTCTTCACGCGGTCGAAAAGCTCGCGCATCGTGAACACCTCCGAACCATTCAGCTCATAAAGCTTGCCAACGGTCGAGTCATCGTACACCATCATCTCAAGGGCCTGGGCAACGTCAACCGAGGAGGTTGGCAGCAGCTGCTCCGAGCCATGACTAGCAGTGAACGAGATACGCGAGCCGGCCAGCCGCTGCAGCCAGTTGCTTCCCGATTCCGAGTATATGGGGCCCGGGCGCACAATAGTCGCGTCTGGAATGATCTCTCGCACGGCAGCCTCGCCGGCGGCCTTCGTCGCATAAAACTGGCTCGGACTCGCAGCATCGGCACTGTGGCTTGATACATGAATGAAGCGCGGCACATTGTACTTAGCGGCGGCCGCAGCAATCCGCCGAGCGCCCTCGACGTGGACATCGTAAAAGCTGAAGTTCTTCGTCTCCCAGTCGCGGCCGATGCAGTTCACAACAACGTCTGAGTGTTTCAGCGCATTCTCAATGCTCTCCACATTGCGGAGGTCGAACTCCTTCATGCTGACCACACCGAGGTCGCCCGTCGGCTTCAGGTGCCGCTTGAAGTACTCATCGCGGAAAGGCGCGACGGTGATGGTTCCGTGCTCAGCGAGCTTCGTTACAAGCGACGTTCCGACAACACCTGGCGCGCCGAACACGGTCACTGTATATCCTGTGCGCGACGAGCGACCCCCAGTACCCTGGGCAATCACAGTCTTGCCGTTGCGAAGCACGTTGACCTGGGAGTCGAGCACACCAAACGTCTGCAACGAGCGGGAGCCCACCAGGGGGACACCGCGGAATGCCAGCCGCGGCAGCGTCGGGCGCAGCGGTGCGGAAAGCATAGTCCTACTGCAGAACTATTGTGAAAGCTGTAATTGGGCCAGTGAGAGCTGCGAGATCAAAAGCGACAAAGCTACATAATACGGCCACCACGCGTGAGCTCAATCGACCCGCAGCTACCATCATGCAGTGGGTTTAATGAAGAAGATGAGCTATATTTTTGTCTAGTCAGTATAACCTCTATTCTAAAGCGCACTGGTGCTTGCACTTGTACGGGCATGCTGCAGCGAAAATGCAGTCCAACCAAGGGGAGCTACATGTGCGACCAACTCAGCCCAGATGGCACTGTGCTCTAACACAAATTATGTGTTCGCACATGAATACGAGCACACACAGCGTCTCAGTAAAAAGTCCACTTCGAACAGAAGATTATCTTCAAAGCTAGACATAGAATTATTGTCAGATTCCTTACACTTCGCCACGTGAACCCTTGCTGCAGCTGCGCACGCGCGGAGCTGTGCGTGTCTACTAACAGCCTAAGGTCAGGAAGAAAGCCTAGTGCGAAATTATTCGAGCTTGGCACGCTCACATGTACACTGTAGCCAAGCTGGTCCACCTCCATCGATCGCCAGGGCTAGGTGAGCCCCACACTCACCGCGACGGCGTCGAAAACAAGTACAGAAGCTGAACGACTGCACCGCCACATACAGCAAAAGCAATGAACGCGAACGCTGTTTTGCTGATCGGCAGCGAAAAGCCCTTACTCTTGCGCTTGACCGGCTTGCGCGCTGTCTTCGTAACTTGCTTGTCGTCGCCCTTCTTTGCCGTGCGCTTGCCCTTCTTTGCCTCCTCGCGGCGGTGGTACGTTTGATTAGCTGCGCGCTGCGCCGGAGTCTGGACTGCCATGTGAACAAAGGCTGCAAAAGTACCGCAGTGAGTGTCGGCCGTGGGGTTATTGAACACGATAGCAGCTACGAGCGTCGGGCTACGCCTAGTACCGTTTCAAGGGGTAGATGAATAAGAAATGACTCATACGAGTGTCGCGTCGGCCTGACGCACCCGACGTTATCAGAGGGGTAATAATAGTCCTCACGTATTGACGACTCGACGGCTCCATGTTTGCGATGTTGAAATAAGCGAGCAGCTAATCTGCCTCTTGGACGCATCGGGAGCGCGACTAAATGACCTTGGCTTGAATAAAGCTTCGCTCGCGATGCATGTCTGTTCAACATTTAGCATAAGTAGACAAAAACCCTGACAAAACCAACAACCACTTAGAAAGCGAGCTACTTGTAACTGGAGCCGCGGCGTGGGAGGATGAAAGAGAAGTGCGTTCTCAATGTATTTCTTGATAACACAAGCAAGCCGTTCTACACGTCCAGCGATATCGTTAGCGGCTACGTGCAGGCGGTTGTGTTGTCGAAGATCCAGGTCACTGACCTGGACTTGGTGCTACAATGCGAGGAGAAGGCGTCCGTGGCCATAAATAAACGAGACGCGAAGAAATCAGACCAGAGAAAGGTCCGCAGTGCACAGGAAAAATTGCGTCACTTCATAAGCGTTCAACACCCGCTGCATACCGAGAAGGGCGAGGAGCCTTTATTACTCGAGAAAGGTGAGTATACGTACCCGTTTATCTTCCATCTTTCGGACGACATTAATGCGTTCCCACCTCACGCGCCAATACACGATGCAAGGGGCCTCTATGCAGGCGTCTGGTGGACCCTAGAGGCGTCGGTTCACCGACCTAAGTTCACACAGACCGCATACAAAACAAGCATCGAAGTACCAATACAGCCACTCCCGTCGAATGGCATTTCCCAGATGCCCCTGGAGGGCGTGCGCACCACGGCTGCAGGATTCACGGTCGTACAGGAGAAGCCCAATTTCGTCGAACTACTGAAAGGCCAGCGAGCGACAGGGAAAATCTTCGAAGCGCAACTCAGCTACCCCATGGCAGGACTGCCCCAGCCTCCTCACAAACCAGACTTTCGTCTCCTTTTGCGCTGCGAGCACTTAACGGTACAAATCGCCAGCATCGAGGCCACAATCTTACAAAAGTGTAAGGGGAAAGCCAGACAACTTGAATACACATACGTGAAAGAGTTTCCCGTCGGCGTCTCAAAGATGTCTGTCTCTCTTAGTTCCGGTTCTGCAGATGTTTCCGAACACCTGGACCATTTCATGCTTCCTGGGCTCCTTGTGGCTCCATTTGCGTCAAAGCTTGTCACTCTGACATATGAGCTGCGCCTAAAGGTATCTTTCGTACCTCTTTTATCCAACGCGAAAGCTAAACCAGACACTCTCGTGATTGAGACACCCGTGGCTTTGCAGTCCCCCGTGCTTGACTGGGCTAAAGACCAGTTGACCAATATTAGGCCCGTCCCAAGACAGACAGCCACATTCAGTGACACGTTCTCTGACTCAGGCCATGGTTCATACGGAATTCCCCGCAGTAGCTACGGACCGAAGTCTGTGGGCGACGCCACTACCATGACCGCGGCTACTGGTACGGGTACTGCATCTTCATACCTTTCGTACGAGATACAGCGTCCTGGACAGGTGATGTCAAACTTGATGGATTGGTTCGGCAAGTCTAGCAGCTGAAGTGCCTGCCTCCTTGGCATCTATTAACGTTGGTGTCCAGAATTGCATGGCATTGCATCCTGGTAAGCGACCAGGCCTATATTTTTAGGGGTAACTGGAAAAAAGGGTGCTTGCGAGCGATCACTCTTGTCTTCCCTTAGCATTGAGGAAGGCGCTCTAATCGTTTCCCCGCGGAAACCTTGGTCTATAGTTGTATATGCGACTGTCGCGATGCTATTGTTTCTCAATGTCCTGCTTCTTAAAGGCGATTATAATAGTACACAGATTAGAAGCGAAACAGTTAGCTACTGTTTCATGAGCTCATTCAATTCTTTAATTGAGAGCCGCCGCGGACTCAGCTTGAGTTGTTTCATCCGCCGCAGGTAGAACAACACGTCCAGGGGGACTTGAGCCACCAGAGTGTATTCCTGAATTAGGAGCTTCACAACCTCTGTAGCATGCTTGTACCCATCTGAAGAAGACGGGTATGCGCCGTTTCCTTCGGCACTTAGTTCAGGCTCCTCGACAGCGTCCACCTGTCCCGGTAACAACGCCGTAGATGCAGCCTCCTCATTTGACAGAATCAGCGTTGGAGTGAGCACAGTAGCAAGGTTTGCAATATCCATCTTTGATCCAACATCATCCTCAACCTGAGCGAACCCCGAAACCCAATTAAGGAAGTGGACGAGCGTCTCCAGGACGTTACGATTCACCCGAGGCAAAAGGGCAATGAGGAGGGGCACGATCTTCGCCTGTCGCTCAGAGTCCAAACGTGAAACACCTATCCACAAACGTGCAAGCTTCGATGTCAGCAGAGGATCCGGAAGGTCCCGCAAATATTTCTTTAGAAGCGCTGCAAGCTGGATGGGCGATTCGTCCACCAGCAGACCGTTTTCATCAGGGAACTTGTCGATCCTTTCGACAAACTCGCGTAGTCTCCGGATATTTCCATTCTTACGGAAAACTCCCTCGACGCTCATGTCCTTTTGCCGCATGGCTCCAACACAGTCATCGACGAAGCTAGGGATCCTCAACGTATATTCGCCCCCGTTTCAGGCACGCCCAGCGCTGAGTCTACTCCATGGCGAGCTGTCACGCGCTCGAGAGGTTGGCCAAACACGCCGTCAGTTTCAGGAACATCAGCGGCTGCGTAAGACTTCGAGCCCGTAAAAACTTTCCCCATGCGCTCCCAGATGGAACCACCGGGACCACCTTGTCCATTACCTTGCCTCGCAGAAGAAGTCGAGTTCGAGGTCGCGGCCGCGTTAGTAGCGTCAGACAGTGTACTAAGCTCAGTAGGTTCAAAGTCGACATGTAGAACGTCTTTCGCGATTTTCTGCATCAGCGCCTGCGCAATGTACTGAACCCAGAGATAGTCGCTGTCATCCAGGCGACCGAAAAAGTGGTCCTTGTTCGGTGATTTCTTGCCGTTCGGAAGTACTGTTGATGAAGGGTATGAATTCAGACTTGGTCTCGGTCCCTCCGCACTACGTTTGTTTTGCTGAGCGAACTTCGACTGATGAGGACGGGTACTTGGACTCTTTGCGCGCTTTTGTTCTGCTGAATGAGCCTGTTCGGTGGCGACAATACGCCGAATGTCGTCAAGAGTGAGACCGTGTTTGGAATGTAGAATGCTTGATGTGCGTTCCAAAGTAGATGGTCCTGTGTCAGCGGTTATAATAGAGCCGCTCGAAATCGGCGACCCGGTTTGAACACGTTGTCCAGGAAGAATAGGCGTGCTTGCTGAGCCCTTGTCGTTTTGCTGCTGCTGTTGTTGCTGCTGCTGACGAGGCGCCAGCCCAGTCTGCTGAGAGTGGGGACGCTTGTGATTGCTGAGGACCAGATCGAGCCGCGCCAGCGCGACGTGTAGGAGGATCACGTACTGCTCGAGCCTTGTCGTCCTCACAAATACCTGGGCGGGCGCATCTGAGCAATTCAGACAGAACAAGTGGCCAGCATCACTTATCGTAGCGGCTTCCGGTTTCAGGGCGTTGTGGCACTTTGAACAATTGAAGCATTCTGGCGTGGCATGCCACAACCGGTCACTGCGGGAATGCTGGCGGTAACACCGATCCTCAACGCTCTTGCCACAGGTTCCGCAGCGGTCGCTGCTGAACGGGGACACGGGCTTCGCCAGCTCAGCGGAAGAATAGAGTGCCACGGCATCTAGGAACCGGATTAGCAGTTCACGAGACTTCGGAGGGTCTGTGCCAGTAATGTCAAAAGCTCTAAGGGCGCGTGACAAGCCGAAACGAATGAGAACTTTGAGGTAATGTGCCATAGCACTGGCCAGAGAGAGCAAGTCGCGCGCGAGGCCGGCCATGCGATCGCGACTAGAAAGCTGGCGAGTCTTGGACAGTAGAGACATGTAGCTCACGACCTTGCGGCACAGCGTCTTGGCTTCTTTGCCAGAACCGGCTATTTCGGCAGGTTCTTTCACAGCCGGCAGAATATCCAGCGCTTGGAAAAGCACGTCCACATAAGTGACGAAGCGTGTACAGTGAGTATACGCCTTACGGAATTCGCCGTTCACGGCAGTTTGAACCAGCCCACTGATCTGGTCACCACATGCCTCTTCAAATCCACACAGAGTGGTCCACGTCCGCATGGCCAGCCCTTCTACAGCGTCTTCGTGGCTGAGCACACGCTTGGCACGGCTATCATCTTGAATCGGATGCGCCACAGCGTACTCTTGGTTCGTTGGTTGTCTCGCCTCGTCGGCAATTTGGCGACGAAGCCTCTCAACCTCATCTTTGTCAGTATCCTCGACCTTAACATTCCAGAATTTGTAGACCATATAGCACTCGGGATGCCACCTTAGGTTTTTGCCCCCTCGTGGAGTTTCGACGAACTGCTTGAGGATTGGTGAAGAGCAGCCCTCGCAACGGTAGGCAAAGAGTGCCGCATAATGGATGCGACAATAAACGCTACCCTCGTGCTCAAAGTAGCTGTCGTCGGGACCGAACACCGTCGGACATAGTGAACATGTGAAGTGTTCTACATGGTATTTGTGATCCAGAGCAGTGATGTAGGAGCCTCTGAGGCTCCCGTTACAGCGGTGGCAAAGGAGGTTTTGGCGTTTGAAATAGCAGTGCTCACATAGCGGTCGATCGTTCATAGGAAAGAACTTCGAAGCGCACTCGACGCCGCAGTCGTCGCAGGTAAAGCATTGTATGTGGTAGGCCGCGCCCAGGGCGCGCACAAAATGGCCTGAAATTTCCCGCTCACATTTTGCACATCGCCGGCGGCCCTCTCGCGGTGCGCGCGGGCTGCCGGATGGCGGGAACGGAGCTGGAGGTGTGTCTAGCTGCGAGGCCGCGGACCCGGCTGTGTGTTGCAGGTATGGTTCTTGCTGGCGGTGCGCGAGCGGTGGCTTAGCCGAAGTTTCTGCGGAGCGGTTGGTCTGCTGCGCACCGCCCTTGCTAAAATGCTCAAGATCCATGTGGGCGAACCGCGGACTAGCCGAGCGGGACCACCCTGAGCGGTTAGGAGACTGATATGGGTCCAGAGTAGCCCTGGGTGAGTGTGGAGCGTTTCGCGGGGAGTAAAATATGTCTTCTGTTTGCAGCTGCGGAGTCCGGCTCACGCGGCGACGGTGCACGCCCCCGCCGGGCGGCATGGAGTCAAGATGATGAAGCAGCATCGCGGAGTTCGCTGCTCGGGCCGAGGGCGACTCCATTCCCGGTCCAACTTGTCCAAGTAGCGCTGCGTCGTGGTTGTTCGAATGTCGCCAACTGGGTAATCTCCCTACCCTACTAAATATAGATCACCTAAGCATCTCTTAGGGTGGTCGTCTCCCCCTTCGAGGGGTACGCGAGTGGGGACGGTCACTAGGGTCACCACGATAAGGCTCGCCTACCGGGCCCATAACAAAAAAAAAGTTTCTTCGTCAGGGCATTTTATGTACGAGGACAGCCCTGCTCTAGGCCAATGGATATCAACTCTGACTGAAGCAGGCTCAAGACAGCGGGACCTCGGACTTTTTTGTGAGCCTAGCGAGGTACACAGCAGATCCTGCTGTGCTCCACGAACCAGGCTGGTGGAGTTCATTTATGCACACTAACAACTATTTTAAATTGTACTTCTTAACGGCCGCCTCGCCAACGTGGTGTTCGACGCCAACACCGAGCTCCGCCGCAGCGCGATAACTATTTGCGCTATATTTGGCTCGCCGTTTTCGTGCTGACTGCACAATTTGACGCGTTGTACAGCATACCCTAACCCGTGACATACCTGCACCGCCCTGCATAGCCGACGGGCGGATGCACATTGACGTCAACAACATGCCTTTTTACGGGAAGCTTCAGTTTTCCCAAATCACACATTTTAGCATAAAATTGCGATCTTCCCTTTCTTTTTTTTGCTAGCGCACTGGACTCTTTGATGAGCTCTCAATTGGTGAAGCTGTTGCAGCCTAGCGGATAAGAAGCAATCAATGCAAGAGAAACACGGGCGCAGAAGCACCCGTAACTGGGGACCTTGAGTACTCAACACTCATTCCGCTGAAGATGCTTACAACACCATTCAATGAACGGTTCATGCAGCGTTCGAATTTTCCGGGCGACAATCGTGTCGTTCCACGTTTAACAATGACAAAGTCCGAGATACCAGTTGGAAACCCGCAAGCTAAGATGGAAACCTCGATGAACGCACTAACTGATCACGCTTTTGGTCTTGTATATGTATCTATTAGGGCGGCATTAGCGAATTCATGGCTTGCACTCAAACTTGGCGCGGTTCAACCGCGCCGAGGGCTGGTGCGCGACGTGTGGATCTTTGAGTACTTCAATTGCGCGTTGTCATTAGAGTGCGTTTTCGCTTCGGCTACTGAATTGTGCTCGCTCTCAAAAAGAGCGGTCTCGCTGGCCGCCCGGTTAGCAAGAAGAACGGCGGCCACGTCCTCGGACAATGCCGTCGTGGCAGCCACAGTACCTTCCATTGCGGGCACAAGTTGGGCCAGGTGAAGCGTGAGCTCTGTGAAGCTTGAGAGGTCAATAGAGTCCATGGTTTGCTGTCTTGCTTGACGACGCGCGTTTCTCAAGAGCAAATTACGCGTGACAAACAATACTAGAAAGGTGTAGAGGCCCACATCTCACAACCCGTGCCCAACAAACAAGATTAGTCTATGGCCACTCGTAAGTTAACATGCATATAATAAATACTTGGGAAACCTACATTACGCTGAAGAGTCACGTTCGGCATTGCCAGCCTCTCCTGATGCTGCGGCATTGTTTAGCACATTCTTTATCACAACCGTAGGTACCTCGTCGTCCTCGGCTCTACCAAGATCACCGCCGTCTTGGTTGGTATCGGGCTCATTAGTAGTGGGGACTAAGGCATCTGCTGGCGCCACAGCCGGCATAGTTGCCACATTTTCGCCAGAGTTGTCCGTATCACCGCCCAGCGCTTTATCGGCAGAGTCCAGCCACACGGTTCTTAATCTGAGAAGCTCATCCACTGTACGTCTCACAAGCAGTCCAGCTCCGCGGGTTACTTGCCCGGTCCGCTTAGAGCGCATTGGCACAATTGCCCAGCTCTTGATGCCCTCCCCAAGCTTCAGAGCCTTGCGGACAGGCCAAATTCCAGACAGAAGCCCCGAAAGCTGATTGGCTCTAATGTCGGGACCCCAAAGCCCCGATAGCTCTAATAAGAGACGGTCCCAACCGCTCACTCCATGGAGGACGCATGGCTTCAAAGTAAGCTTCGCACCCTTCACAACGAACAAGTTGACCAACTCTGCTGCTGCACCGGACCGAAGGCTCTTGTAATCAACCTTTTTAGGGGTATAATCAATCACAAGCGGCAGCTCATTGAATTCAAAGCGCTGGAGAAACGTTGAGATCGAGGAGCCATTCCGCTCAGCAACCGCAGCCTCAACAATTTCGTCGCTGACATCAAACTGAAAAAACCGATTCAGGAACTCCACTGTGTCTTGGTCGAGCTGTAAGCGCAGGGGCTGCAAGGCAAAAAAGACTCTCAATTCGGGCGACGAAGCAGACTCGATAGTCTCCTGTGTGTATACAAGAAACTTTTGTTTGCCAGCTTCCAAGGGTGCTAACAAATGCGAAAAAGCACTGGTGGGAACAGTGTCACTCACTTTGCCGTCGCGCACGGAAACGGAAAGGAGTGATCGGGAGTTCGAAAACAGCTCTTGCTTTACGTCGACTCTTCGCAGTGTCATCGTGAGCTTCGGCTCCGATGATCGTGCGTATCCTTCTGACCCAGAGCCTCCTAATTCATCGGCAACTTGCGTACTCAGGACCTTGCCGTTAGGGCCTCCTTGCGCGACCACAAATAATGAATTGTACATGAAGTCGCCGACAAGCATCCTGTCATTTTCATCTTCGTCCGTGTCTTTATCGGATTCATTGATGTCAGCTGCAGCCGTCTCAATGCGGTGGATTGCCTGACCAATCGCCTCGCGAGTCCGTTCCAGGTCGAAACCATCAAACATCTGCCACTGCGCTAGCTTTACAGAAAAGTGTACCTTCGTGCTCCTTGTATGCACCGTACCCGCTGTCGATAGATCGCTATCAGCTGCACCTTCCGCGCTTGCAGCTCCAGGCCCAGAACGATCGAGCATGTAGTCCTCCTTGATGTCTATCGAGTCCAGAGTAACTGCCAGATCTTCTTCCGGGGTCTTGCTTAGTTTTTCAGGAGTGAACCGCGTCTGTACCACGTCTTTGAAAATATCCACACTGGTGTCAGGATCTACCTCAAAGTGCGGCGCCAATGCGGGCGGAATCACTAAGGCCGGGAGCTTCGCTAGCAGGCTATAGGTATCGGGGCAAGTTGCGAGAGCCGCCTTTTTGACGCTCACAGAGGTCTCAGGACCAGTCTCAGCTGGGTGAAAATGCGATAGCTTTGTTTCCTGCATCTTTAGCAATGGTATGTCACCACCATGGTCCTCAAGCTTTACAAAAAGCTCCGGAATGACTACCGATACGGCCCCATCACTTGCCACAAATATCTCGACTATGTCTGCTGACAGCATGAAAACAGACTTGTGTGCGTCCGGGAAGTGTACCCGGATTCCGTTACCGAAGTCTAACTTCGATCGGATTTCGGGAATGCTTGACGCGGAACTGCTGTTACGTTCAGGAGTCCCATTAGGAGGAGATGTCAAAATCGACGAGTCTTTAGCAATGTATTTTTCCAAATAAACATCGCAATCAAACACATTGAAAGTCGACTCAATAGACTTAAGGCCATCATTTGAATATGCGCTCAACTCGAAGGTGGTCTTTGAGCGTTCATGGTCCAAGTCAAGACTAGTTCTGAGGTCAGCATTAAATCCCACTGTTCTGAATTCCATGTCGCCGCGCATCAAAACCTGTTCAGAGTCCTCAACGAGCAACGTCTCAACCTTCCAGTAAGTATTAGGCATGTCAATAGCCGCCCAAGGCTTTCTGGGAACATCTTGCTCATGCGATGATGACACGCCAGAGAGCAACAAACCAATGTTGTGGAGCTCATCTACAAAACCAGACGAGAGGCGAACCCTAAGCTCGTCAACCTTGCTTTTGAACCCGTCCCCGTCTTCAATACTCTCACAGTGCAAGTTTCGGATCAGAAGCTGACCCTCCGAAGCCGTTAGCAGTATTTCCCTTAGCATGAATCCAGTATTTGACAAGGACTCCGGAAACACCAGCAAAGTAAAGTTTTGACCAATTGCTAGCCTAAACTCCGGCAGATTGACGTGTATTGGCGTAGGACGCGGTTCGGGAGGTGGTGTCAGCTCGCTTAAGATGTCTCCAATGCGTGTGGCCAGATCACGAATATATGGCATACTGTCAAGACTCACAGACACGCTTACCGGCAGTGTCATGTCGACAGTGAGCTTTTCTTCCTCGACACGCGCTGTAAGGAGTGGACTGATACTCACCACGTCTGGGATGTCCAAGCCACCTACATCGAGCTTTCCATCCTGCAGTCGGATGTCAGTCATGGAAACATGGGTACCTGAAGAGTCCGCGAGAGTTTCATAGACATCAAATGATGCCACAGATAGCTCACTTTTAACAGAACCTTTAGAAGTGTCATGTGTAGGTAACGACTTCCACACTAGGTTGAGAGTATCAACAATGGTATGGAGCGCAAGGATACCGTCAACTCGGACACAGTCGACCTCAAAGTGCACTTCTAAGGGGTCCATTGAAAACTTGAGCACAACTCTGTTGATGGTACCGAGCTCTTCATCTTCTTTACTACCGCGTTTCCCTCCTTCTTCGGCATCAAAGTACACGCTTTTGACAAGCGAAGAGTTATCTACAAGCGACCCACGCTTCGCGAAGAAAACACTCTGAGACATTTTGTTGTGCGCCAGATCCTCATCATCGTCACCACCAAGCACGCCGCCTCCGCTATCAGCGTCGCTATCTGATTCAGCACTGGAAGAGTCGGAATAGCTGTCGCTCTCACTATCACAAACACCACGCGTGATAACAACGGACTCGAATTCAATGAGGTGTTTCTTGTTCATCACGATTTGGTCTACGTGCACACGAATCAGAACGTCACTACTGGGGTACCGCAATGTGGCGCGTACGTCTGTGATGTGCATTCTTACTTGGGATAGTGCAAAGTCGGCAAACCGAGACTTCATTCCCGACATGTCACCGCCACCATAGCCCTCCATGTCCGTTCGTGTCTGCTCCAATATTCGTGAAATGGCCAGGTCTGGAGGTTCGAGGCTCTTCACAAAAGCACAGATGTTTACACCCGAGGCACCAATGGCAATTCCGCTAGAAGTGAGCTCTACCGTGAGCTTCTCAACGATGAATTGGGTTATCAGGACACCGGGAACGGCGACGCGGTCATGGTCAATCTCGACGTTCGCCACGCTCAGCGATCTCCCGCTGAGCTCGAGCTTTGACGGGTCCAAGTCCGTGAACAGCTTCAGGCGCGATATAACATACGACCAAATCCAGCGCGATAGGTCTGGCCATCCCATTGCGGCCCCAACAGGTTTTGGCACAAACACGAGCTTGTCCAGCACAAGCTGAGCCGCGAGCATTTGGGACTTTCGCGCGGGTTAAGGGTTTGGGTTGCTGATAATGGAGCTCCGTTGATGTGACAGGCGGCGGCGACAGACAACCGCAGCGTGCTAGGGCATTCATTGTATATCCGAATTGGGGTGGAATCTAAGGCTTGGTCCCCGCACTTGACGCATTTCCGAATCTGTCACCTATCTATTTACATATGCACTAGACTGACGAGCGTAGTTAGGAGATTAGTTAGGAGGAAGAATGGGATGTTCTAAAGCCCTCGTCGCTTCATCATCTGCTTTTTGAAACCACCCTTCTTTTTGAAGTTACCCTTGTTCACCTTGGCTCCTTTCAGTTTTGGCCGAAGTGAGGTCTTGTCATGATCCTTGAGGTCATCGTCACTCCCGTCATCGTCATTGCCGTCGTCCCCAGCGCGCTTGCCGCGCTTGAACTTCAGCTTACCACGCTGTGTACGCACGGGACCACTCTTGACCGCATCCATGTAAGCCCCCAGAGCGTCTGCTGTAGCAGCTTTCATTTCCTCTTCAGCTCGGTTTTTGCCGATAATGAGACGGCCGTCCTTGCTCTCCTGCAGCGCGTTCTTCATTTTGCGCTCGGGAGCCTGTTGAGGCCTGGATGATGAAATGTGAGACATAGCACCCTCGTCCAGTAGATCCAGCGGCTCGTCAGACGTGACCAGATATTGGTTTTGACGACCACCAGCCTTCTTTTTCTGCTGCTTGAACTGCGGTCGACCCTCCTCATCGCTTTCAAAGTCAGACGAGGATCCGTACAACGCTTCATCGAACTCATTGTCAAACTTGCGCTCCTTCTCCTGCGGCTGCTGCTGCTGCTTTCCAGCGTCCGTGTTGTCGTCCTTTGCCTTGTTTCGCCGCGACCTCTCCTTGTTCTTCACGATGTTCTTCAGCATGCTCTTATGGTCCTCCGGGAACGCAGCAGCGACAGCGTCTTGACCACAACGTCGAACAAGCCGCTCAATGATGTGCCGGACCTTCCCCTTGAAGTAATTCCTATGCTCGCTACTCCACGCGACAAGGCCATTCAACAACAGACTTAGTCGCCCTTCGAGCATTGGCAAAGGCATAATCAAAATGGAGACCTTTACGAACCCGAGCACAGCCGCGACAATTTCGCGATTTGGATTCTCGAGCAGCATCCAAACAATATCAACGTACTCTTCGAACTTCGCCGGCTCGAGTTGGCTAGCAAATTCATACAGGACGCGACTAAGCGCCGTTGCAGTCGCCGCAATCATATGGGGCGTCGACCCCATAAGGCCAGCCATGATCATTTCGAAAAACTCAGTGATGCTCACAGGCGACTTTTCATTGTCAGGCATTTCCGGTAGATTACCGTGATCGACGTATCCTTGTCCCAGTGCCATACGTTGGCCTTCGAGAATCAGGAGATTGAATGCAGCGTCGCGCGTTTTCTCGTTAACGTCCTTCGTAGCCACAATAGCTTCAGGCAGCGTCTTGAAGACAAACGAGAAGTCACCGTCTTCAGGGAAGGACTCAACAGCAGCGGCGAGCGCCTGCAATCTTGTGCGGCGAGCACTAGCAGCAACAGAAGGCTGCAAATCTACCAGGACATCACAAACAACATCGATATACTGTGAGAAGTCCTCATTGGCCTCGCCGAAAGTGGCCAACGCCCTGTATGCCTTCTTTTGCATAAGCGCGTCATCGAGACTGGCCACAGTCTTGAAAAGGTTGAAAAAGATCTGGTTCGTCTCCTGGGACACACCAAGATGCGCCACAAGAGCGTTGACTATGTCCATCATAGTGTGTCCTGTTGGCGTAGCAAGATTTTGGGCCAGCATTGTAGAGACCTGGTTGAACAGTTGGGCAACGTCAGCAGAAGGAAGCAACGCAATGTACGCCTCTGCCGTTTCAAGGACATAACCACGAGAGTCGACTGGCATAGCTTCAAAGACGTTCAGCAATGACTTCAAAATGTCGCTGCCGTACTTCCCGACAACAAATGCTTGACTCGCCTCATCCACAGGTTTCGTCACCAGCAACTTAAGGCCCAAACATACACCCGGGCGCATCTGAGGACGCGAGTACAACCATTCCAATACGCGCTGCACTACTTCTGGTTCAGCAAAGGCAGTAGAAACGTCAGTGCACTCGTCGCAGAAACGCGGAAAGAGCGAGTAAATCTGCTCGGCAACAGTGGAGAGAATCTTCGCCTGCCGGTCTTGAGTCCCAGCAGCCAACTCTTCAAAATGAACCGCCTGTGGCACCAAGGCATCGAAGAAATAAGCCAAACTAGTGTGTCCGACGTGGTCAGCCAACAAAGGGAGTAGCCAGATGCGACCTCCTCCAGAACGAGCGTCAAGCTGCATTGGAACAAGCTCCTCACACACGATTCGCGGGCCCAAAACGCGGATAGCTGCGCCCATAACTTGATCGGCGGCGCGGCCTCCAAGGTTACCCCTTAGAGTGCCAACGACCCGCACAATATCGAGTACCCCGTTCAACTTAGGGGCAATGTCAAAGGGCAGCACAGCAATGAAGGCAGCAAGAACTTCACACACAGTAGACCACGTAGCATGAAACTGAACCTGCAGCAGCGGAAACAGATGGTTCTGAGCAATATCCTCAAGTAACTGCGGGCTAGATACCGCCGTGGCAAGCACTTCGCTGATCAAGCCGATGAGGCATTGACCTGCAGATTCAGCCACCTCTTGTGAAGCCGGAGGGCTCGCGAGATAAGGCGTGACGATGCCGAACACACGCGGCATTACCGTCACAGAATCCCAAGCCGAGAACGCACGAACAACAACCGCAAACCACGCAGGGGCAAGCTGTTTATCTGTAGGAGGCGGAACCAACCCAATCAACAACTCACTAGTGTCTTTCGCCAGCGTAGCTTGCTTTTCGGATTGGAACAAGGCATCAAAAACGTCGAAAGCAGCAAGAACCACATATTGGTCTGATGTACGCGACGCATTGAGGAGTCCTGAGCACACGTCGTCCAGCTGCGCCTTCGTAAGGGTGACTGGAAGGGCGGCGATCACTACACGAAGCAATTGCAGGGCGTGATTCAAACTCTTCGTTTCAGCAGCGCTAACTGCCGTAAGCGCGGCATCCGTCGCAAGCTTCGAACCGTGCTTTCCGGGCTTGCCGCCCTCGAGTATGTGCTGGACGGCCTCCAGTGCCCGCCGCCTAATCTTAGGCCGCGAGTCCTGCGCCAACGTGAGGACGCCGCTAAACGTGCGCTGAGCTCCAAGCTCAGAGAGCGGCACAGTCCATGCTGGGGCATCCAAGCTAGTCAATAGAGCATCCAAAACAGCAATTACAGACCGCACAAGAGCAGTATCTGCTTCGCGGCTTTCACTCAGCAGGACGGGGAGCAGTTTCGACACCACGAAATCAAGCTTAGAGGCCAATAGCCCATGCGGAACATGAGGTACGACGTATGCGAGCAGTGCCATCGCGCTTTCTGCGGTTTCTGGGCGCTCGAGTAAGCTCAGCAGAGATGCAAAGTATGCAACAGAGCTAGACCCTTGACCGTCCGCTTGCAGCGCGGATTCAACTGCGTCAAGCAGAGCAGCCTGGCGACTCTGCACAGGGATCTTAGACGACCGTAGTACACGAATCTTTGCCAAGCTCGTCTGTAAGTCCATTGTCTAAAAAACTAACGCTTGAAAATTCTGTTATGTAATTTTTTTTGGTTATCACTTACTTGGTTCCCAGCCCTATCTTTCAAGACCCGCCGCCTTTTTGACGCGGCTTCTGACGCGGCTCCTGACGCGGTGCAGACTCACGTCACTAGGCAAGAACAGCGTAGAAATTTGCGTATCATAAGGGTGCTGCGAAATGTTGTTTATTCAACTGAGACAGTTTCTAATTGGGTTATGCAACAAGCGGTGTTGTGGTCGGCATTCTCCACTTAAAAGCTTAAGCGAAGTAAGTTAGAGCTTTACAACAACTACGCGTTCTCAAGTTTCTCTGTGTCGGTTGGGTACTTGTTGGTAATGTCCCGCCTGCAGTTGGTTCAAATTCTAGCGATTTGAGGTTAAGCTGCACCTGAGTGTGCACCTTAGTCTTGACCACTGTTAGCGCCTTAGTCTTGACCACTGTTGGAACGCTGGTGAAGCCATGGCAAAATTGGACACAGCTGAACTGCTAGCACGAGTAAGAAAGCGGAAGCAGGAATTGCTAAATCAGCCTTCCGATGCGAGCCTCCAGGAGCCAATACCAAAGCAGCAGAGAGTCAACCCGTACCTGGCAACGGCGGGATCAGCTAAATTAGCAGTCCCGAAGCCTCGTATCGCACTCCAGCCATCACAAAACTCAGTCCGAATTTCTGATGAAAGCGAGCTTTCATATCTACCAGGGACTACGCCTAGTGCCGGCAAGGAGTGGTGGGATGAGAGCTCTATAGAGATATCGAGTCTCGTGTACAAGCCTGACCAGACTGGGCTGCCAATAGAGTCGGAGAGCGTCGGAGACACGACCCTGCATTTAACTGCAGAGGAGCGAAGGCGGAAGCGCAAGCAGGAGCGGCACGCAAAGAGCCAAGGCGCTCAGGAAAGGGTGCGTCTCGGAATTGACCCACCACCGCCGCCAAAACTCAAAACGTCTAACGTGGCCAGTGTTTATGGGCCCGAATTTGTTCAAGATCCTACACGCTATGAAGAGCTGGCGCGGAGATCAGAGGCCGAGAGACGAGAAGCACACGAAAGGGCCAACCGGGAGCGGCAACTCACCCCTGAGCAACGCTGGTCAAAGCACGAAGCCAAGGTCGAGAGTCACCGCTCGCAGACCTTGCAAACTGCCGTGTTCCGTCTAGAGCAATTGGACGAGGACACGGGCAAGCAGCGCTTCCTCGTGGACTACAGCGCCAAGAAATTCCTGTTTACAGGCGCTGCTCTACTGGGCTCGCCTGCTCTTCTAGTGGTCGAGGGAGGCGAGCCTGAGGTCGCGAAATTCACAAAGCTCGTGACACGTAGAATCGAAGGCTGCACGCTGCTATGGGTGGGTTTCTTGCGACGCAACCACTTCAAGGCCTGGTCGCTCCACAAGTTCCCATCGGAGCCACTTAAGCGGGATTTTCTGCGCAACCACCACGCGCTTCCTTATTATTTATTAATGTATGACGCCCTAGCGAGCGAGACCTAGCTCTAATGTTAGTAGTAGTTCGTTAAACATCTGCTATTGCTTCCCGGTGAAATCCTGTCCAAGTTATCACATTTATCCCCATAGTCTCGCCTAGCCAGCCCATTTTGAGTTGAAGAAGGATTGGGTGAGATGCAGCGTTACCTTGAGACGGTCAACATGCAAAAAAACGCCAAAAAATAAAGATTAGCATCGGTTGGTTTCGATCCAACGACATCAGGGTTATGAGCCCTGCGCGCTTCCTCTGCGCCACGATGCTTGTTCTTGTTGGGGTTCCACTCACATAATATATATACCGCCAGCCGCAACAGGCTACTTTTTCAAGGGTCTATGAGCTGAATTTGGTTTGCGGATGAGTGACTATATGTACACTATACGAAGTAGTTGTAAACGAACTCGGCGACAGAGTTCACGTTCATAAGACCTTGTGGTGCCGGAAATCCGAGGTCTCGCTGGTATTGGCCTAGCACCTTCGAAAAGGTCTCGAGTGCTGCACGGCCTGTGGGATCAGCAACAATAGATTGGTATAGAGATTGCAACACACGCTGGGCGCGCGATTGCAGGTTGCCGCCTTCGTTGGGACTAGCGCGCTTCTCCAAAGCTGCCTGCGCCTGTAACTTGTTCAGGTCGTAGATGGACGTGTGGCCTCTCACGTATTCGACATAAGAGCTGTAGATCGGCAGTGTGTGAAGTGATGTATACGCAGATGCAAATATAGAGGCAACCTCTGATAAAGAAGTCGCGGGGGCGTTGCCTCGTTCGACCCAGTGCATCGCCATTGAAGCCATTTCCGTGTATTGCGTGGGCTTGAGCCCATCATCAACAATGTGCTTAGCAACTGAGCTGGCTTCTGCTTCGGGAACCCCAGTGTGGCGGATCTCAACGGCTCCGTTCACAAAGCCAGACGAGAATTGGTTGAAGTACCACGGGCGGTTGGGGCCAGTGGCCTCGTTTGTCGTCACCGCTCGCTGCGCATGAGCAAAACCAGTGACTGTCAAAACGGAGAGAATAATCTGGCAAACAAACATCACCGAGATTGGCTTCAACGAAGACGAGGTATAGAAAGTACGGCTATTAAGTACGAAAGCTAGCATAGAGTTCTTACGTGTCTGGGACTCAAGCATACGCGAATAGCCTCCCGGGGAGTTACAAACGTTGTTCTAGTTTGTGCTTGTTTGGTTAAGGGGTTTGTTATCTTCCATGAAGTTGCCCTGTTGCAGGAGCGAGCCGAACGCGATGGTATTTAAGACCGCTTCCCAGCACTCAGCGAAATGCCTACAGTATGCCCTTTATATTATTTATTTATTATTGTTTCCTTGCCTTGTAATTATGGAAATTAAAGCGATGGTGCTCCAAATAATATCAATAACATTCGGCACGACCAGACATTTTACCTAGAACTCACTTAACACTTATGCAAAAAAAGAGAAAAAACAAAACCTACCAGAGCAAAACAACACCAAACAGCTAACATGGACCCGTTGTGAGGATGATAAACATTATGTTAATGTCGCGACGAGTTAAACGCTACTAAGGTGGCAGGCCAGTGATGCGTATACGTGCAACAACCACTCATTTTACGCACGAAAGGAAGTCATCACTTCCATGAAACTCTCAAATTGTACGCCAAAATATATTTCCAGTATGTGTGAACTGGCTCCGCGTTTCTCGGCACGACGTTAGCGCGTTTTCGTAGTGACTGAAACACGACGCAGTATGTCGTTGCCTTAATTAAGATGGCGATGGCGAACCCTGGAAGTTCGCGGGAACCCGTGGGGGCTGTTTACCGACGACCAACACGTTTCAGTGGCGCCAATGAAGCCTGTGCGAAGGTTAACGAACGAGGAAGACCTGGCAAAGTTCATAAATTCCGATGTCCGGTCGGAGGTACTCGAATTCGTCGTTGAACTGAACAATTCTGTCGCTGGCCGCGAAATAGGACTCACAGATCCCGTGTCGAGCACTATCCATGCGCTGCTGGCTTTGTTAGATAGCGTGCTGGACGTGCTCCACAACAATCCATCTAAAGACTCTGAGTCTCGCTTTGGCAAGCCTGAGTTTGCCGGCTTCTATGACGAGCTCGCACAGAAGGCTCCGCAGTGGCTATCTGACGCGGTGCAAAAGACAACCGCGAGCACGCTTAACACAAGTAGTGACGACATTGAGGAAATGGCCACATATTTTGTTGAGAGCTTTGGCAACAGAACTCGTTTGGACTATGGTAGCGGCCATGAGCTGAACTTTGTATGCTTTCTGTTGTGCCTCCAAAAGCTGGGTCTTCTGGAGACTCAAGACTATCCAAATGTGGTTCTAGGTGTGTTTGCGAAATACTTTAAGGTCATGCGCCAGATACAGCAGGAATACTGGCTCGAGCCAGCAGGTTCGCACGGAGTTTGGGGCCTTGACGATTATCATTTCCTCCCGTTCCTTTTCGGAAGCGGCCAGCTGGTCCAAGATAAGTACCTGCGACCGATCAGTATTCACGACGCTGATCTCGTGGACATGTTCAAGGACAAGTACTTTTACTTTGGGTGCATCAGCTTCATAAACAGCGTGAAAACGGCGTCCCTACGCTGGCATTCACCGATGCTGGATGACATTAGCGGCGTCAAAAAGTGGTCCAAGGTCAATGAAGGCATGATCAAAATGTACCAAGCCGAAGTGCTTGGCAAATTGCCGATTGTACAGCACTTTCTCTTCGGCTCTCTGTTGCCAGCCCCTGAGGGCGTCACGGAGCCTGAAGACGTAACAGAAGTACACATGCACTGCTGGGCAGACTGTTGCGGTATTCGCATTCCCAGTGCGGTGGCGGCAACGGCTAGTACGAAGAACAGAGGAGCTGGACACACGCTTCCAAAGTCCACAGGAGTGCCTCTTGATTGACCGATAAAGTTTCGCGTTGGTGTTCGATCCATGTGTGCAAAGAGGTGTTTTTTAGTATCGTCGTCGTATTCATCTCACATCTTAAACGAAATGCAATGAGCTGCAAAGCTTTCTATTCTATGTTACATAGGATAACCAATAAATAAATTGAAACAAACGCAGTCGAGTTCAAAAGGCGAAGCGGAGCTGGGCTGCCGTAAACACTGGAGGCTTCCATTTGAGCTTTGTGGGATCGATACGATGCGCTTTCTTCTTCTTGCTCTCCTCGTACCGCTGCATGGCTGCGTCGCTCAAGCACACAATGTACTGTCCAGCGTTGTACTTCAGCATATTCATTGCTTGTAGTGTGCCAAGAATGTCTTGCGCCGTGAATGCAGTGACGCTGCTTAGTTCCTCGACGCTGACGTTACCGTTGGCTCCCACCTTTTCTACCATGTGTTGTATGAGGATGTCGCGCCAATAAGATCGGTAGGAAATAAGACCGAGATCCGACAACGGCTTTTCGGGAGAACCAGTCTTGTGCTCTTTCTTCGAGAGATTGTAGCTGAAGTCAATGAGCACTTTTCCATAGCCGAACCTTTGGTACTGAGGCAAGGATAGAATACAAGCCACATTATACCCGTCTGCGCTGTCTTTCTCCTTGCTAAAATACCCAGTCAGATGGTGCCCATACTCATCGCGCGTGGTCATGCAATAGAACAGAAACGGGTCGACGTCGTAGTAGACGGTTTTATGATCCAAGAACAGCTTGGAAAACAGTGACAAGTTGCGGCACCAAGTGCGCTGTTGTCGACCGTCGACCTCGAAAAACGAGAACTTCTCGTCACGGTAGATCTCGTTCCCTGGCGGGTGACGCATCTTGTACTTCTTCCGGAACCGCTCAAACTGGTACTTTGATATGAAGAATTGCAAGCTGTACTCGCATATGTATACCTCATCAGCCTCAGTGAACTCAATTGGGTATGGGCTGAAGTACCACGGTTCGATCTCGTATCCGCCGAACACAATCTTGTTCAGGTTTCGCACGCGCGCCACCTCGCTCGGGTTCTGCGTCATCGATCCTGAACTGCGAAGCTTCTCGATCTCTTTCTGCGCATCGAATTCGGGCTGAGCGGCCTTCGTTTGCGCCTCGGCCTCGACCATAGCGTCCGCGCTCACGGGCGCCTTATCCTGCGCCGCCACATGGCCATCCTTCTTGTCATCTGATGCTGGAGTAGGCCGTTCTATGCCACGCGAGAGGACCAGACGGTCCCTACTAACCCACTCGTCAAGTCGTTTATTGAATCCCTCGTAGTGCACGTAGAATTCGAGTTCACCTTTGCGAACGCGCTCCAGCAAAAGCTCGGCGCGGAGTTCCTCGCCGTCCCTGACCACATACACTTTGCAGCCAATGAGGCTGGCCTCGGGCTCCTCTGAAATAGGCATTGTACCCGCAACAAGCTAGCAGAACTGTGCAGCAGCCTCGCTCCGACGGGTTATGAAAGTGAGACCTTCGAATGGATCGATGACTAATGGTTTGAGCTGGAGGCGCGCCGTCGGCGAACGTGCCTTTAATCGTGAATGTGGCGAAGTTCTAGGGTTCGGCCGTCGGCGCCCACATTCGTATTGTTTTGTCCATATGGCCCGTCACCAGACGCGAGCGAGTGACATCAAACGAGCCACAAAGAACAGCTGCCTCAGAATCGAGGGATCCAGGCAGCGGAGCACTTTGCAGCGTCTCCATTAAGTGGCCGGTTTCATAGTCGAAGGCGCGGATTACTCCGGAGTCGTACCCTGCGAATATAGCATTTTCATACTCATTCAGCGCCAGCATAGTTACCCCATCATCCTTGTATAGGCCATGGCTGCCGAGAAGAATGCCCTCTGGCAGCTTCCATTGTCTGAGGCCGTCGCGACCTCCACTCGCAAAAGTAAGCTCTTGCGGGTGCACCGCGAGGGCCCGCACGGAGTTCGTCGGCTGCGTGAGAGTTGCTTGGCATTTTCCGCTGACGAGATCCCACAGACGCACTGTGCGGTCCTGCGAGCCAGTGATGATCTGCGGGGAATCGTCATGGACAACAACACTGTTTACCGTAGCATCGTGGCCCTGCAGCACATGTATGCACGCCCGCGTGCGTACATCCCACACTCGGGCCGTACTATCACGGCTGCCTGTAACCAGAATGTTTGGGATACTTGGGTGTAGTGCCGCGCTGTACACGCCGCTGAGGTGGCCGTGGAAATGGCGCACGATCTGGTTGTGCTCGAGGTCCCAGCAGTACACGGCCTTGTCTTCACTGGCAGAAAACAGGTACGGCAGTTGCTCGGAAATAGCAACGGCGCGCACGCCCATTCGGTGCCCGGTGAGCGTCAATTTGAGTTCGCCGGTTTGAAGGGACCAGATCTTGATCGTTTGGTCGGCCGAGCCTGTGGCATAGAATTCGTTCTCGGGGTCAAACGCAATGCTGTAAATCCATCCGCTATGACCAGTAACTACACGGTTCAGCTCCCAATGGACCGCTCTTCGTGGAACATCGGTGCACGGCTCTTCAGAGAATTTTATGAGCCCAGAGCCCTGCAGCAGAGTCCGGTTTTGCCCTGACAGAACCGGACTTGCCGGATGAGCAAAGGTTTTGCGCAGTATGCTCTCTCTTAGCTGTCCCATTACTCTAGCATTTAACCACCACCACTTTGACCATGGAACAAGCAGGTCACTAACGTAAGCTCTGGAACAGTTTAGTACTGGGTCACGCAAAGGTAGCGGAGTCCAAAACAGAAACTAAATAACCTGTAAGTATGTAAAAGCAGATTTCCAATTCGATCCAGTTATAGTGAAAGGCTGCGGTCAAAGACTGAAGGAAAACTTAGGACAGCCAAATCACACGGCGGCAGCCTAGCCGCAGAGTCAGTCAGTGCTAATCGAATAAATTATAATACGTGCATCGGCGAGGAGACAGAGCTTGCAAACGCCGCAGAGCGAAGCTGCGCAGGTCTCCGTTGCCCCAGCAATCACAGAGCAGACATAGTGAAGTCATGCTCGATCGTGGGCGTGACGCTGGCAATGAACTTCAGGAATATTATAAGATACTGGTCGACGCGCAAGCCTTGAGGAACCTCCTCCCACTCGTCGCCACCATCGTTGTTGTTGTGGGCCTCCTCCAGCGTCTTGGCGTCCGCCATGTCGAGCAGCATCCGCATGACCCCAGCATGGCGACACGGGTGTATGCTGATGAGCGTGAGACTCTCCTGGAAAGGTGCGCTCTCAATGGTTACGGTCTTGTCCTTATATTCTCCGACGATGTCGCTGAACATAGCCCTTGGCGGGAGCGGCGCACCGTTTGCGTCGAAGCCGGACAGGTATGCCTTGGGCACGCGGTACGATGTTGAGTACGTGATATACACGTTGTAGGTGCGCTCGTTCGTATCAACCGGCGCGCCAGCAGGCTCAGCACCGGCACGGTCCTCCTCGCTATCGGCGATCCCCAGGGCGTCCAGGTCGTCCACGTCAACCACGGCATCCGTATCGTGCCCGAGACCATCCGCTGCAGACGTGCTCTCCGCAGGAGTGTTTGACGACATAGCATCCCCGTCTTTCTTCACGCTCTTGCTCAAAATCCAAGCGCCGTCGTCCCCCTCGCGCTCGTCAATGGCCGCCTCTGTGTTCGACGTGGCCCGAGCGTGCGACGGGACGTGCTGCGTCACAAGAAACTGCTTGTCTTCAGGCAGGAAGTCTCTTCGCTTAGAGGGCGATGCCGCCGACCATGACCATGTCGGGAACTTGTATACTAGATAGTCGCCTGCCTTCACGAACTCCTCGGGTGTGATTTGGCCCGTCTTCTGGAACGTAGATGTGTGGCTCACAGGAGTCAGGTACTCCCTCAAGCTGGAAAATGTGGACCTTAGCATATGCCAGACTAGTTTCGTGGCTATTCGCGCGTCAGTGGTAGAACAATTGAGGAGCGATGTTGCCACTCACGCGGATTCCCAAATGGGCGTAGTGTTAGTGGAGGAAGCCGAACTGGGAACACCGCTATGTCACCGTCCGTCACGTGCACGCCGATGCAGCCCCACGCCACATGACCCGGCTGTACACAACATCTGCAGCAGCAGCAGCAGCACAGCGGCGGCAATGGACAACAACAAAGGCAAGGTCATAGATCCGGGCGGTCCGGGCCTCAAAATCGAAGTCGCAGTACATACATAATCTTGAGAGGTAAATTTAACGTTCATTGTGCGAGACATCTACATTTAGCTACGCAGTGTTTTTCGATTCTTGGCGGCGCGATTCATGATAGTCGTCGGTAATGGTTGAGCATATTCTGCATGGGCAAATTGCTAACCGCAAGCACCTGTGTTGCGGTGCCAAGCCAGCCTTTAGATCTGCCTAGTTTAATAGTTTCGGGATCAAGTGCTTCCCGGCATGGGCGCCTAGTGTTCGCGGTTAGCAATTCCCGCGTGCATAATGTGCCGCGCACGGCCTAGCCTCTTGTTCAAACCTCCAATGGTCACACATTCAGAGAAGAGAGTCATATTTAGCTAATTTTTACAATTGGTGTTCGCTGGCATTCACTGGCACTTATGCGGACCTGTCCAGCAGTCCTTCTGCCTCCGCATCTGCGTCGTCCACAAACGGGCCGCGATCCATCTGTCTCGGGGCACTTGGACGATGCTCGTCGTTGCTATGCCGATCCTCGCCGGGACCGCCCGCCAGATCAGACACCGCGTACTCCGAGTTATCTGCATCGTCCTCAAAGTCGTCGAGCTCAAACTCGTCTTCCAACAACGAAGAGTCATTAAGGTCGAGCCGCCGCATGTGAGCCTCCCCGGAGCTAGCCTGACGCTTCAAGTAGCACAAGATGATTGGCGCTGCGCACAGCACTATAACGCCAACGCCAATCACACTCACGACAAGATAGTACAGAACTGAGTGGTGGGGGCTCGAATCGCTTTCGCTGCCACCCTTATCGTCTGATATCGGTGGCTGTGTGGACGACGCCGTGGCTGCAAATGTCGGGTCTAGTGTGGAACTCGATGTCGTACTCTCGCCATGCCCCTTTGTAGTCGTTGCCGACTCTGAGGTCGCGCTTGTTCGCGTCTGGTTCACATTCTCAGGAGCATCAGTTATTGAAGAACCGAACGCTGAGGTGTGCGACGTGGCCTCAGAGGGCGGCGCTGCAGAAGTCGACTGTAAGCTGACTGCGTCCTGGACGACTTCTACGTGGGGCTCATACTCGTCCCAAACCTCGCTGAACCGCCGCGTCTTGCTAACATCCTTGGCTTGGCCGAAAAACTTGAGTTGCCAGGATTCGAGCACGCCGTGGTTCTCCTCGTTTCCGTACACACGTAACTTCCAGTGGCCCTCGCCTTGCTCGCCCCAATGGACCACCGACATGAACTCCCAGTTCTTCACGGCCATGAAATTAGAGTCGCGGGGGCGCGGCGCAGCCAGGTCACTCACGATACCAGCGGGACTCTCCAGCTGGAAACGCAGGAGACCGCGGAACTCGTGTTCATAGCTGACTCGAACACGCACATGCTCGATGTGGTCCATGTTGGCTTCGGCCCAGTCTTGTTTCGAGACGGTGACTCCAACTTCACACAAGACTCCAAGCGCGACGTGCTCGTTGCGCTCTGGCATGAAATACCAAGTATAAGGCTTGACGAGGTCCCACGTCTCCGCGCGTTTCACGATCGCGTCGGCGTCAAGCAGACCATACCCAAACGAGTTGTGGTAATGATGGCCATCGGCAGTGCGCTGCCACGTTGTGTGAACGGGGTTCGGCGGCAACGACTCCACGATATCAAACTGCTTTGCTGTTTCGCGAGCGAGGTATTGCAAGTCCCGCCACGTCAGCTCCGGTCGCTGCTCCAACACCAGCGCGAAAATACCAGCAGCAATAGGCGCAGCGGCCGATGTCCCAGAATGGGCATTAGTGCAAGCCACCTTGCCAGGGTTTAAGGGGTCTAAGCGGTCAGAGGTCGATATCTTATCGACGTAGTTGCTCGAGTACGTCACAACCATATTCGCCGAACAGCTCTCAGCATAATAAGGATGCGCATTGTGGCGGTCGACGGCACCGATCGTGATTGAATAAATCGAGTTCGTATAGCCGTCGTAGTTGCAGTTGTCGCCTTTAAAGTCGCCATTGCCGGAAGCAACCACGTAGATCGAGCCCTTGCCATGACGGCCCTTTTCGATACCCTCAAGCTCAGCACGTTTCACGAGGGGTGGTGGCCCGTCAATTGTTCTACCGTCGTCTTCAGGGCCCCATGAGCACGAGTAGATATCGTTCACGTCGTACTGGTGAATTAGGGAGCGTGCCTCGTCGCTCGTGAGCAATTGCCCACTCAGAATACGGATCCCGGCCACCTTGGCGCCTGGGGCTACGCCAACGCCACATGCGTTATTGATTCCCGCGGCCACCTCGCCGGCGCAGCGCGTACCATGCGTGTCGTCATGGAGTAGCGGCTTCGGGTGATTTTGGTGCAGATTGTAATCCCAGGACCCTTCTGCGCTATACGACTCGGCAAAATCCGGGTGGTCGTAGTCAAGGCCGTCGTCAACAATGGCCACAGTTACGCCGCGACCGGTTATGTTGCGCCTCCAAACGGGAACAATGTTCATGTCATGGCCCTCTTCCACGGGGTTGTGCAAATACCACTGGTCCTTGAACAGCGGGTCCTTGATGTCGAACTCTTCCTCAATGGAATTGATCGGTATTGGCGCCCGTCGGTTCAGTATTCTTGGCTCAGATGCATATATGCGCTTAGATCCTAGCGCCGCTGCGTCAGCCGAGCGCTTGTGGTGGCTGCTAGACCCCTTAGCAACACTAAATAGCCAATGATTGGTGATAGGAAACGGCTCCTCTAAAGTCCAACCCCTGGAATTCGCGCCTTCGGGGTCTGCCATCTCAACCACGAAATAGTCGCGGCCGGCGATATCACGCTTCCCCGGATCGGGCTGAGCCTCAAATGCCGCCTCCCACGTAGACCTGGCACTGATAAGCCCTATGCACAACCATGATACTACCGGTAATAGCATCTGTGCCGGTACAATTGCAGCTCGGTACAGACACCTAAATTAGCTTCGAGTGCGGGCCGGATGATTAAGGGGGGCACTAACCCACAGCCCGTGTATTCCCAATGCAGGTCCAGGCTCCCATTGCGTTTGAGTGAAACCGTAAGCGCAGGGCCCGCCTACATGTTTTTTACTTCAGTGCCGATGAATATAGTTATGTCTGCGGGCTAAACTTGCCGTATAGCACCGCTGAAAACTGTGGCCCCGAGCCGTAAGGCCATTTTGCCACTAATACGTATCATCCTAGAATCTGTCCCACCGAATCTAACCTTCGAAACTTGTTAAACACCGCAGGATCCGCTGTCACCGGTTTTGGTGAGTGTTTTGGACCGCTAGCGGAGCTGCTGTGCTGAAGCCCCGTATCAGAACCGCTTACATATTCCTTCCTTCCGTTTCGCAGCGTTTGCATATGGGCACAACCAGGGATCCAGACTTGGCGCAATACATGAACAAGCGTCTCAGCTTGCGTCTCAATGGGTCGAGAAAGGTTGTAGGTACTCTGAAGGGTTATGACTTCTTCCTGAATGTTGTTCTCGAGAACGCCTATGACGAAACAGACGCGTCCAATCCAACCCGTATTGGCACCGCTGTAATTCGGGGAGTTTCGGTGGTTTCGCTCGAGGCGCTCTAAATTTCGGTGTCTTTATGACCTTACGAGGTACGTGCTGCAGCGGATACCGGCATTGCAAAGGTGTACAGTTATTGTCGATGCTCACTCGTCTGGTCCTCCAGTGGAAATGTGCTTGCTGTATCAAGCCTGTCAATGCTGTTCAGCGTCTGACTGTTTGCGGAATAAGCCATGTTTCTCCGTCTGAAATGCTCTCTTGGGCCCTGAAAGCCAGTTGATGTGAAGCGAGGCCAAGCGCGTTTGATCAATGACGCCCAAAACGAAGCGACATCTCTAACGACGAATTCGCGAACATGCTACATGAACAAACTCAGTCAATGATGCTCAATGATAATCAATGCACGAAGTGAAAGCAAAAGCTTGTAAAACAGGATTAATCAATAAATAATAAGTACGCGTCAGCATACAAAAAGTACACAGCACTCACAGCGCGTTAAATGCTTTCTCACGCGCTACTAGCTAGATGCGGTTATGGCTACACATAATGCAGATACAACTGTTCTTAATGCGTCGTCATACTCTTGAAGCGGTCCATATCTGTGAGGACCATGCCTGCAACACAAGCAGAAGTCATGGTGCAGAAGCAGCCAACGAACAAAGTGATGAGTAGGAACTGGGCCACCGTTCCCTTCCGGTCAGGAGCAAGCTTTGTGAGCACACCCAACTGGATACCACAGGAGCCCAGGTTCGAGAAACCACAAAGGCCGTACGTAACAAGGATGCGGCTCCTTGGGCTCATGGCCAAGTACTCGGGGTCCCTCGTCAGAGCCCTGTAAGCAACAAACTCATTTTGAATGATCTTCACGCCCAGAAGTTTCGCAACCTTGTAGAGATCGCCGTCGCGCGAGACTCCTAGCAGGAACGCCACGGGATAGAAGATATATCCCATAATTTGCTCCAGCGTGAGCTGCGGGATGCCCCAGAATTTGCCAAAATAGGTGAGCAACGCGTCAATCAGAGCCACCAGAGCAATGATGCAGAGAATGTTCGTGAACATTGCCAGGGCCACTTGCAGCCCGAACCATGCTCCATTGCTGAAAGCATGCAGGACATTATGCGCCTCCTCAGTGGCGTCTTCTGGCATGACAACGTGGGTTGCGGTGAGCGACTCCTCCGTTTCTGGCAGCACGAGCTTAGACGCAGCAATGGAAGCTGGAATCGACATGGCACAGCTAGTTACAAGCGCACCAGGATCAACACCCATTTGCACATACGAAGCAAGCACGGAGCCAGCCACAGTCGAGAAACCGCTCGTCAAGATCTGGAAAATTTCGGCCTCCGTAGCATGAGGCAAAAAGGGCTTGATCAAAATGGCAGACTCGCCCTGGCCAACAAAGGGGGTCGCGGCACAGACCACCGCCTCAGCACCACTAACTTGCATGAGCCAGAAGAAGCCCTGCGAAAATTTGCCTACAAACCACTGTAGGATGCCAAAATAGTACCAAATGTGAATGAACGCAATGAAGAACATGATCGAGCATAGCGTTGTGACAACAAACCAGCCCTCATTAGCGAAGTCCTGAGAGGTCAAGAACGCAGCGCCGTCTGACGCAAACGAGAGAAGCTTGCGGGCCAAAAACGAGATCCAGTTGAAGAAGTCGTAGCCAGCCTTTGTTCGCAACACAAATAGAGCAATGATGTACTGCAAGAATAGTCCCCAAGCCACGGTATGCCAGCGAATTTGGCTCTTGTGTCTTGAGAACAGAAAAAATCCGAAGTAAATCACAACGTAGCCAAAAAATGACACGGCCCTATCCTCGAGCTTCGACTGGGGGTACTCAGGAGTCGCAAATGTTGCCACCAGCACCGTCATGAGCACCACCAGCATTTCTGTAGGAGCCCACCATTTCTCCGGTATCAGGTTACGCACGGGTACAAAGGTTCTCTGGAATACCCAATTCGCCATGTCAAGAAGCGGACGCGTGCGCACGTAGAAAGTGATAAACCGAATCATCAGGAAAAGCCACAAGAAAGTAGGAATCAGCCACTGGTGTCGGGTCCTGTCTTGGGCGACGATCGAGATCCACCAAGAAGTGAAGAAAAGGCCAAAGAAAAGCACCAGTATCCAGCGGTGGCGGCGGCACCACCTCTTAACTTTGGCAATCGGCAGCATCTTACCCCGCTTCTCGTTCTCTACGGAGTCAGCGCTTTCTGCGTCGCGAAATTCGATGCTCTGCTCCGAATCCACCGCGACGCAGGCCTTTTTCTCGTCGCGGTTGCGCTCAGGCGTCGGAAACTCCGGGTCAACCTGCGCGGACACTGCCGGCTGCGTCGGCATTTCGTCCACTTTGCCATGTGGCGCATGCGCTGAGGGAGACACGACTGGTGTCGCATACTCATAGTCATGAGGATGCGGATGCTCTGGGGCGTGACGATGTATCGGCACGTCATTGGGATCCAGCCGCCCCGGAACGTCGGCACCCACATAAACAAAATGGTCGTCACCGTGGCCTTGGCCCTCGTGGACGCGGTGCCGATGCTCGTGCTGGTTTCTCGGATCCAGAGCCGGATCTCTCGACTCAGGGATCGGGGCCTCGGCCAAATCAAATTTTTCAAGGACCTCGGCGGCCCTGTGTAACTTCGACTCGCCGTGTTCAGGCCCAGGTTTGCTGTCCGAGGCCATGTTTACGGATCACGAGCCGCCTTTCTTTTTTGATGCTGCCAGGGAATGTGCCCAGGAGGGGGACTTTTTTTAACTGAATTTCAAACTAATCTAACGAATTTGCAAATGTATATGGGTTAGGGCCCTCGCCTAGCGCGGCTTTGAGAGTGAGTACTCATCGAGCCCTCTTGATTTTAAGTAATGCGGCCTTCGTTAGTTGGGAAAATGCATCGAAGGGAGTTACCTTGTAATGCAACATAGTCATGGAATCGGCATATACCGCTACTTTTCATTGTACTCAGTCAATGAGCCATTAGATGGTCTTATCTTGGTCCGGTGGGGCCGGGCGTCGCTAATCTTGCTTCGGGGCGCTGAACCTAAACAGGGCTCGAGGGGCTTTAGGGTCCGGGTAAGTCGTTTCTACCGAGCGGGGTCGGCCGCAAGAGCTCTCATCGGAGCCTTTTTTTGTTGGTATGATAAAGCCGGAAAACCACCCGGTTACAGAATCCAGTAACTTCGGTCAATTTGTGTATGCCACATGTTAAGGTCCTATCGCGAATTCTTCGCCAAAGATAAACTCCTCTGAGGGCGAGCGCCGCATGCAAGCATTAGTAACCCGTGACCTCGAGATAATCGTCGAGATGGATACGCCGATAAGCTTGGGGGATCGTGTCCCGACCTGAGAGGGGCTCGACAGCCTTCACGAGATCACTGGATCCACAATGCTATAACTTTTGCGACACTCCCCCGCGCGAGCATGCCGCGCGTTTCACCGTTGCGGAATCAAGTACTATCAGGTATATTACTCCATAAAAAAGAGGGCTTCATCTTCTAATTCATTTCATTGGGAAACAGACTCTAGTTCACTAAGATGAACCTCCTTTCTGTGCGTGAAATCTGGGAGTGCTGTATCCAGAGGACAAAAGCTCTCTCACGTGAGGATCCCATGTGCAGTCTAAACAACCCTCACAATTTGCTGCTCCGTACGGCACACATTCGTCGTAGCTTCCCCGCATAAAGCTTCAAAGGGTCACGAAGACTGAACAATGATAACGGTGTAGAGAAGTGCGGGTGACATTGCGGACTCAGGGCTTATATAGGAAATCTCAAGACGGGCAGTACAAAAATACGTAATTCATTCTATGTGAGTTCGCCGGCGGCTCAATAGCTGCGACAATCCCAGGATACTTCGGTACCAGTTGGCCACGCACGCAGAGATCCAGGAAACTAGTATTCTTCTGCTCGAGTCCCTAAGTGACTCGTGCTCACCAACCGTGGGTTACCAAAACCATGGGCTTACAAAAGGCGCAATGTTTAAGTTCACAAGGAAGAACGCAGACAGCAGAGCATGGCGGTACAGTGACCTCGATCTTTATTGCTTTCCGACATGCCTCACCACAAAAGTGTCCGATTCAAGAAGCGGGAGCACCCGCGAAGAACCTTCCAAAGAAAAAGCATTGTTTATGATAAGGCGTGAAGCGGAAAGAACATGAAGCGCCTAAATAGAGCGTTTGCGTGAGGAACGAGAGCCATGGTTAATATATAAATATTTTAGCGGTCAAACCAATCTGATGCTCCTACCGCGGCTAGTATACTACTCGGCGTGACCTGAATGTAGTTTTGAGAAGAAAAGGAGGAGCGCTGTCCATTGTAAACGAGGGACTATTCGGAGATCTTGAGGCAATCCGGTGACTTCTCGTTGACACAGAAGCCTAGCACGAGACTTTGGCCATCCGATGGCAATATTGGCGCGACCTTGGAATCAAATTTAATAGGCATTCCCGGAGAGCCTGCCAGTTCTGCGGCGCTAAGCTCGATAAGAGCGTTTGTGCGCGTCTTGGCTGCACGCTGCGCCTGGGTATACTCTAGCAGGTCTTGGGCCCACATGTTGAGCCGCCATCTTACCAGTCCTTTTTGCCTTAGTTTCACGAAATCCTTTGGCTGCATAAACAGGGCGGCTAGAGGGTCGCCTTTGAAAGCGCCCCCGTTGTGGCGTTTATCAATGAACGACGGCGACGACACCTTTTGTTGCGGTCGTTGGGCGGCCAGCTGCTTTGGGGGACCACCTGCCGCACGAATTGGGCCATCTACGTCGGCGGTCTCAGCCACATTTGTATCGGTTCGCGTACGCTGGGGAGGCGGGGCCGCCGCGCGGACGATTGGTGTATTAATATCTCTCTTAGAGGCTAGCGGCTCAGCTCGGCTGCCCACCATGCGGCGAGCCCGCTCATGCTTCATAGAGACCCTGGTTCCCGCGCAGGCGGTTCAGCAGTGATCGGCTCAGTCGATAGATAGCACCCACCGCAGCACGCCAGGGCATGTTGCTTGCGCGTAACTAGGATCCTCTGGGCGAGGGTTGTTACTAGATCGGCTTGGGAGTGACAGGTGTACCTGCAAAAATAGACTACTTATCGCCACCAATACGCACTCTTCAGGGCCTATGCCAAGCTTGCAGAGTCCAGCGCACACGGAGGGCCTGCCGTATAGAGCTTCGGACCCAAAATTAAAAATAAGGATGCCGCGAATCGTAGCGCACATCAACACTAGCTCGTCGGCTCGTAAATAGCAAATAGTGTGTCCAGCTGCATTCGGCCTGCATGCCTTCGCTAATACGCGCAGGAAATCAGACGCCAGGCCTTCATTTCGTCGGCACCTGGTCATGTGCAGTCAGCTGACAAACCACAAAACAGGCCTTCCACACAGAAGCCCAACGAACAGTAGAACTGTACAAGCAGCCCGAAGTTGAACCACTTTGTAGAATTGGCTACCTCGTCTGCATAAGTCATGAAGCAAAGATTCAGCTATTTGGACCTTCGGCTCATCTGCAATGAGATGGCTGCGGAGTTGACTAACTGCCGGCTGCAGAACGTGTACTCACTGGAGAGCAGCAACCGGCACTTTATGTTCAAGTTCGACGCCGAGGGTAACCAGTCCGGCAAGCGGTTTGTGCTCGTAGACCCAGGATTGCGGTGCCATCTTACAAAGTATCAGCATGAGTCTACCCCCCAGCCGGCGCATTTTGTTCAAAAGCTGCGCAAGTACCTGAAGACGCGCCGAGCTTCCTCATTTTGGGTGGCTCCATCCAGCCGTCTGATGGTCATAACCTTCTCTGAGGGCCAGTACTTTCTTGTGTTCGAATTCTTCTCGGGTGGAAATATCATTCTTCTGAACAATGAATACAAGATCCTGACCCTTTTCCGTGTCGTCCGCGATGTGGGTCCTTCTCATCAAACCATGCAAATTGGTGAAACATACCCATTGCAAATAACGGAGACGACGCCTTTACAGAGCATGCCTAACGATGAAGATCTGCAGCTGTGGATCACAAGGGACAAGTTGGGAAAGACGCTGTATTCTAAAATCTCAGATCCTTCGTCCTCGCTCTTGGAGTACTATCTTCGGGTAGAGGGCCTTGACCCCAAGGTCAAGCTTGGCCCCGAGGAGGCGACCGAGAAGTTCGATAGGATTAAGGTTGCTGTCCAAAAGTCTTTGGATGCGGCGCATGAACTCATGAACAACAAGGGCAAAACGGCCGGTTATATCCTGCGCGACGATGAGGGAAACTCGCTTGAGTTCGAACCTTTCCGCGAATACTTTGATCTCACAAGCCCGGACAATCCGGTAGAGGCTCATCCCAGTTATAACGAGACCGTGGACACGTACTTTGGTGCTATTCTGCTCGATAAACAAGTGAACAAGCACGACCAGTTGCTTGCGATAGCAGAGTCGAGACTGGAAGCTGCGCGGAACGAACGGAAGAAGCGCGTCGAAGTACTCGAAAAACAGGCGGCACAGAATGCCGAGTGTGGTACGGCTCTCCAGGATCACGCTGATCTCGTAGAAGCGGCTATAAATGCTGTAAAGGCTTTAGTGGACCAAGGCGTGGACTGGGGCAATGCAGAGAAGCTCATAAAGCTTGAGCAGGAGATGGGTAACAATGTGGCCCAAATTGTACACTCTCTGCAGCTACAGAGCTCTCAAATAACGCTGTTGCTCAACGGCCTGAAGGTGAGTGTGAACATCGATAAGTCTGCCTTCGCTAACGCACGCGACTACTTCGAGGCTAGGCGGTCTGCTGGTGCTAAGATTGAAAAGACGGAGCAGCATGCGTCAAAAGCGCTGAAGTCAGCGGAAATCAAGATCAAGCGTGATCTTGAGCTGAACCTCGCGAAGCATAAGAACCAAAGCGCAGCCACGCAGCTCCATGCCATAAGGACTCCTTATTGGTTTGAGAAGTTCTACTGGTTCATCACGACATCGCAGTTGCTGGTTATTGGCGGCCGTGATGAGCCTCAGAATGACATTCTGCTGCGTCGATACTTCGAAGATGGAGATATCATTGTGTGCAGCGAGGCTCCGGAGGCTGCGTTGCTCGTCGTGAAGAACCCCAGTAAGAATGACATCCCGCCGCAATCGCTTTTGCAGGTGGCTGCGTTCTGCGTCGCTACAAGTACAAAAGCTTGGGAGGCCAAAATGAAGTCCCCGTGTTGGATGCTTACTCGTAAACAGGTTCCCCGAATCAATAACGCGGGCGACCCGATTTCCCTCCGCGATGTGAGGCTACTCACACAGCGAGCCTGGATTCCTCCCACCCCAACTGACATGGGTATAACTTACCTGTGGCAATGTGAGACAAACTTGGACTCGGATGATGATGAAGGCAAGGAGGCTCGCAGTGATGATAGTGAGGAGGAATTTCCTGATACGCAGTTCGACTCGGATGATTTTCCGGATACGCAAGCTGATTCAGGTGATGATTTTGATTCAGACTCGAGCAGTGATTCTGAGGATTCGGCCGATTCGGATGCAAGCGCTCGCGCTAGTCCGCCGCCACCACCTAAACCAGAGCGCGATCTCGAAAGTGACGAAGGCAAAGCGTTCAATGCGGGCAACGTGCCCTCGGTTGACGATGTCGCTGAGGCTGCACATGCCGAATTGACAGGGAGGCGCGTCGCGGAGGACGTGCACTCTCCGTCTGAAGAGCCTGCTGACGCGGAGACGGACTCTGAGTCTGAGTCGGACTCCGGTGAAAATGAGGAATCTAAAGATCGCCATGCTAGTTCAGAACTCGCGTCAGAGCATGCGTCGGCCTCTCCTCAGCCTGATCCTTCAGTCCTGGCGCCGAAGAAAGTACGTGGCCGCAAGAAGAAGCTGCTTAAGTACCAAGCTCAAGATGAGGAAGACCGTCTTCAGGCGATGGAACGACTTGGCACCTTGAAGGGCCTCCAGCGCAAGGCTGAAGAGAAAGAAAAGGTCGAGAATACGCGAAAGGCCCAGCAGGATGCTCAAAAACAGCGAAAGGATAAGCGGCGAGCTGCGGAGCTTGCACGTATTGCTACTGAAAGCGGCCCCGCCGAGCCGACTCCTTTCCCGACCGGGCTCCTGAGCACCTACAAGGAAGAGGAGCCTATTATCGGTGCGGTGCCCATGTTCGCTCCGTGGACGAGCCTCCAAAAGATGCAGTACAAGCTGAAGATTGTACCAGGGACTCTCAAAAAGGGCAAAGCGGCCAACGAGATTGCGAAGCACATTTTGAACACCGGCGCAGTCCCTGCTTCTGCGCGCGAGCAGCAGCTCGCTGAGGCTCTGAAGTCGACGGAGATTCAACAGGCAATTGCGGTGTCACGCATTCAGATTGGCAGCAGCACAGCCTCGAAGCAGAACTCGAAGTCGACAAAGAGCGCGAAGGGCAATGCGGCACGGGGGAAGAAGAAGAAATAGCGAAATCGCTGCCGTGAGAGTTGCAAGAGATCTTACGTGTATTAGAGATATTACTGATATGACGAATTAATAGTAGAATGAATGGCTCAGTTGCAAGGAATGACGTTTGCGGTTCCGATTCCGTAGCCGTTGGGCAGACCGTAGTCAGGGACAAGAGACGAAGAGACGGGCTGCAGGACGGCGCTCTGCGGGTTCTGGACGGGCACCACGCTGTAGTACCACTGACCCTGAGGCTGAGGCTGAGGCTGCGGCTGGGGCGCAGGGGCGTACTGCGGGATGTACTGCGGCTGGTACTGTGGGTAATAAGGAGCCGGAGCGGGACTCTCCCCACCCTCGTCCCAGCAGTCACCGAAGTACGACCAGGGGCACAGGAGGTAACGTAGGAAGCGGCCGGAAGCGCCGGCCAGCCCATTGCCGAACTGGGAGTAGCAAGCGTCGTTGCCTCCATCATACGGAGCCGGCGAGTAGTAGACAGGCTGCGGCTGGTAGACAGGCTGCGGCTGGTAAACGGGCTGCGGCTGGTAAACAGGCTGCTGCGGCTGGTAAACAGGCTGCTGGTAAAAGACCGGGGGCGGCGTGTACTGCTCCTGAACCATCACAGGCGCCGGCGAGCAGGGCTGGTTAGCCTGAACGAAGACTGGCTGAACCGCCTGCTGGCAAGGCTGAGCAACCTGCACCTGCGGCTGGCAGGGAGGAGCGGCCTGAACCTGGAACTGCGGCTGACAAGGAGCCGGGGCCTGAACCTGGAACTGAGGCTGGCAGGGCGCAGGTGCGGCGGCCTGAATAATAACTGGCTGGCCACAGTTATCGCGCTTCTCCACGTCGACCTCATGAACGTCAACCGCAGACACGAGCGCGAGGGCAGCAGTGAGAGCTCCAACAACGTATTTCATGAGAGCGAGAGAGGACAGGAAGGTAGATGGTACGGAACATTTGAGATGAGATTATGGACTTTATATAGCGAGAGGTCTAGGTGACAAGTCTGCTCGACTGTCTGCACGACTGCAGCGATCGTTGGTCAAGCGCACCTGAGGCAGGCACGTTTGCGTGCCGGTCGCGAAGTCCAGCAGCGTGGAAATTAATAAAGCCTTCCCAATTGGGATGTATCGACCGCGATGCAGCGGGCACACGGAGCCCGACGCAGTAGGAATGGTGGCCCGATGTGGCACGGGCTAGGGTAAGCGCGATGCCGGCTTTACTGACGCACATCGACGGCACGTACGACGATACTCCATGTAGATAGCACACGCATCTGAAACAAGAGATTTTTGAATTCCATGGGTTCAGTGTGCATATTCTGCGAGCCAGACGCGTGCAGAGCGTACGGGTCATGTGCCCGAGCCTGGCGGCACCCGTGCCCAGCTTAGTCGCGTCCTAATTACACAGCACGTCGGGGCCAAACTGCCGTCACAAAGCCGCGTCGTGCGCCGTTAGTTGAACAGAGAATGCAGCCGGCAAAGGTCCCGCTTGCGCGGGTCAAGCGGATCATGAAGGAGGATCCCGAAGTCATGGCGGTCTCGAATGCGGCGGTGCAGCACGTCGCAGCCGCGTCGCAGCTATTTATTGGCCATTTTGCGGAGCAGGCGCTAATGGCCGCCCGCGCCGAGGGCCGCCAGCGCATCGGCTACCGCGATTTTGCTCAAGCGGCGGGCAGCAACTACGAGCTGGGATTCCTTGGCCCGCTTGTACCAAAAACGATTCCGTTCGGCAATGTGCAAGAACTGCGCGAGGGCTCGGATGCTAGCGAAGAGCGACCGCGCATCCCGCTTGCTCGACGTGAAGAACAGCTCGAAGCCGAGGAAGAAGATAAGAGCGACTGACTGAGAACCTTCACGAACTATTTATTTCCATGCGTTTGGCACTACAGAAGCAGTTCCGCTTGCCTGCAGCGCATGGTGACACAGAGCGCCAAAAATGTAGTTACAATGCAGAGTCTCTAAGTAGAGAATAAAAATAGCAAGACTGAAAAGAGCAGAGTTTGCCGCTCGCGTGAAACCTGTGCGCTCCCATAAGTTAGCGACCATCGCATCTGACTCGTCCCGAAAGCTCACTTAGTACCGTTTACACGCCGTTTCAACGCCGTGAAGGCTCTTTATTCAGCTCCGGGCGATTATATCGTGGCTGCTCGAGACAATCTAATCAATTCATAGTCTTAGGCTACAGTGCAAACCCCTATTCCTATTATTCGGTACAGCTCAAACAGAGCTTCTTGCTCACGGCTTCTCGCAGCGGCGCCGCGTCACTGAACACCCGCCATTCGCGTTGCTCAGCTGCTCACGCGACTCTACAGGCGGCTTCAACCGCGTCATAGCAGTAAGTAGTTGCATCGACGATGACCAATCAACTGGTGTGGAGTTCGCCAACCACAACCTGGCAATTCCTGATCCCAATAACGCTTACGAGAGCGAGTAAAACCGGAGGTGTTTCGACTCTACCACACAACCAACCATCTATCGATGCTGAGGACCTTGCAGACCTTCCAGCGGTTCAGCGTTGCACCGGGAGCGGCGGCCGGCATGCCGCTTGCTGCTGCGGCCCGCTCGTTTGCCACGAAGCACGAGAAGCCTGTAGGTGGCGCGAGCAACTTTGACGTGCCAGACTACAGTGATGACCTGAAGCCGCAGCGCAACAGCGACTCGAACCGGAACCTCAGCTACTTCATGATTGGCTCGCTGGGTTTGGTGTCGGCCGTGACGGCGCGCAACACCGTGCAGGACTTTTTGAAGACAATGAGCGCGTCGAAGGATGTGCTTGCGTTGGCTAAGGTCGAGGTCGACCTTGCGAACGTCCCTGTAGGCAAGAACTTGGTTGTGAAGTGGCGAGGTAAGCCCGTGTTTGTGCGCCACCGTTCTCAGCACGAGATCGACGAGGCGAACAGTGTTGATCTGAAGAACCTGCGCGACCCCGAGACGGACTCGCAGCGCGTGAAGGACCCGCACTGGCTGGTCATGATCGGCATCTGCACACATCTTGGCTGCGTGCCCATCGGCGAGAGCGGTGACTTCGGGGGTTGGTTCTGCCCGTGCCACGGCTCGCACTACGACATTTCGGGCCGTATCCGCAAGGGCCCCGCACCGCTGAACCTCGAGATTCCTGAGTATACGATGGAAGGCGACACCCTTACCGTTGGTTAAATTAAGTCTCACGAAAAAAGAAAAGCTGCGCCAAGTGGGTCTCAATGACGTCAACCGCATTCCAGTTGCTTGATTAAACTATTACTCGTAGTTAGCGAGTTGTTAAAAAACTAGATAATACATGCTTACATTGAATGATCCTTTGAGGCAGGCACACTCACAATAGGCGTGAGTAGTTCAAGACAGTCGCATGAGCCAGTATGGGCGTTTTACGCAGTCGGTCACCACAGAGGTTAGCACTTGCAGCTGCTCTTGCTTAGTTAGCCAGCCAGGCTAGTGTGCGTGCATCACTTCCTTGACTGAGAAGAGGTCATGGCAGAATGGATCGAGGTAATTTGCAATGACCGGGTTGGGCGGAAGGTGCGCGTGAAGTGTCTACCCGAGGATCGCATTGGAGACTTCAAAAAGGTACTCGCACTGCAAATGGGAACGTTGCCGGACCGCATTGTCTTGAAAAAGGGCTACATGACTTATAAGGATCACATTACGCTCGCAGACTACGAAATCCACGACCAATCAATGGTCGAGCTATACTATAATTAGGCGTTTAGATTCGCTGAGTGGAGTATACAGCCTTAATGAACTCCGCTAGCTCTATTTAACGCTGCGGCTGTGTTCTCAAGGGCTGCGGTGCGCCGCCAGGGGCCACAACTACAAGACCATTACTAGATAGCGCCTTCAAGCGGCCGGCTTAGTTTCCGTTTCCCCAGTGTTTGTGACGGTACTGCTTGTGTCTGAGACATCCCTGTTGTTCATACCTTGCGCGACGGTCACCTCGGCTTCGGTCTCTGGCATCGAGAGGCGCAGCATATTGAGCGCTGCTAGCAAGATAAACTGCCGCTCACTAAAGCTGGGAATGCGAATGGGTGACATATTGGAGAGCCAGAAGTCCGCAGGCAATTCGTTGACGCCCAGAATTTCGCACACAACCGTGTGCCATGTTTCGAGGGTAAACGTAGCATCCTTTGGCAGCGCCGTGAGCCGCGTGATAGCGCGCCAGCGCTCACGATTCGGCAGCTCGCTAGCCAATGATTCGATCCGCTCAGTCACCTCATTCACGGCCCCTTCGTCGACGTCGTACTTGCTGGCATGAAGGCTGCGCTTCTGTTTGTACCAACGATACGCGCGAACGATTCCGAAAGTACGCATTTTCTCTTGAAGCATGCGCAACGACTGCGCCCATTGCATAGTCAAGGCACTTAAGTCTGAAACTGCCGTTGTCATCGTTGGCACGGCCAGCATGGACCAGTAAACAAAGAATGAGCGGCCGCCGGTGGACTTTGGCGTGAAGTCGCCGTACCCGACAGTGGCTAATGATACGGCGACGTAGTAGAACGCGTCAAAATAAGCCCAGCCCTCTGCGTACTTAAAGATAAGCGCACCAATGAGCCAGAATATTACGAGCCACGAGAATGTAATAATTGTTCGGGACAACACTGCGCGCTCTCGGGATTGTCGTAGAATGGTTCGCATTGTATTAAAGCTCTGCTCCTCTGACTTGATCGGCTCCGCGAGGGCGGCGTACCGCCGTTGGTCGACGTGCGTTGCAATAGACTCGCTACGGGCACTTGCCAGACTGGCTTGAAAAATAGACAGCGTCGACAGACCAGCTAACACCAGACCAATGTAGAGGTAGGGTATGATAAGAGCGCGAGGTAGCACCTTAGATGGTGTTATGTCGCCGTATCCCAGGGTAAGACAGCTCACAACGCAGTAATACGCGGCATCTGAATACGGAATGCTGAGCATTGAGTGCGGCTGGAAAGTCGCGCCCCCAATCGCGATCCAGGCGATGAAAAGCGAGGAAAGGGTCATGATGCGGCGCTGGTGCTGTGACATCGATGCATTCCACTTCTTCTTGCGAAAATACAGCAAATTCGCTACAATCGAGAGGGCTGAGAAGAAGTAGAGTACGGACGCACATACGGCATGCCAATACCCTGAGGTTTTGTGCAACACATGTGTGTGGCGGTGGAAATACACGACCTGCGTGGCACCGAGAATGGCCATATAGATACAGTCTGCGGTCAGGTACAGCAAACACACGCCTATCAGGCTCCAGGATCGGCGCATCCAGCTCTCAGCATGGAGGAATAGGACGAGGTTAGCAACACATCCACAGGCCAATGCGAGCGAGTTCAGTAACAAGACCCACCAGACATCGGTGATCGTTCGGCCCGCGGAGTCCATGCGCCAATGGTCGCAAATGCTAATGATAGATGCCATGTTGCCAAGCAGACCAAGCGGCGAGGCGAGCTGAAAAAGCGTTGAGAAGTATACTGACCACGGGTCGGAACTAGGCGCGGGCGCACCTTGCGTCGCCCCTTTGACTAGGAAGAATAGAAACGCTTCACGCTGAGTCTTCGCCTTGTCATGTCGCAGTCTCTCATCCATCCGCTCGGCGCTACGAGCATACTCGTCGGCCTTCGCACTCTTGCGCTCTAGGCGCCGCGCTCGGCTATCGCGCCCGTGCGACGTGCTATTCTCGTCACACTCGTCGTCGTCATCATCGTCACTGCTCGAGTTGCGAAGCTCATTGTAGTCCAACTCTATAGGAAAGCCATTACTATCTTTCGAGTTCTCTGGGAGCGGCTTCCCGTTTGTAGCGCGGTTCTCGGCGCTGGCGTGTGCGGGCTCATCACTGCGATTTACCTTGCGCTGCGGCTGCCGCCACATTTGTCGGCGCATGCCACATTCACAAGCTCTACGGCGAGAACGGGGGCTTGCAGCGAGGCTGGCGATGCTAGAACGCCCCAACTCAAAGCAAACGTGCGCTTTGACCGCCCGATCTAATACTCAAACGCAGCAGCAGCCATTGCAGCCATCTGCCCAGACTATGCACGTGCGCGTGACTTTCAGCTCGGGCGGTTGTCGCCGAACAGCGTTTCGTTGCTCACCGGTGCGGATTCTCGGTTCGGCTTGGGGTGAGCAGACAACGACGCGCCTAAAAAGGGGTTCATTAAATAGTCTCCATTTTTCCCTATAAGATTCCATTCAGAAATACTAAGTTTAAGTGAAGTGTGCGTGATAATCATGCGCCGGGATCGGCCTCTATGTACAATGCTCCGGGTGCTCAGCCCCGTTCGCGCCAGCCGTCCTGGCGCTCCATTGCGGGGCTGTCCTCGGTGCCGTGCTCGACGAACTCCATGACCTTACGCAGGTGCAGCTTCGGATCCGTGGCGCCCTTGAACCCTTTGAAGTGGTTACGGATGTTCGGCGTTGTTGGGTCGACGAGCGGCTTCAGCTCCGACGACGCCATGTTCGCAGGCACGACAAACGTCCGGACCTTTTCCCAGTTCACTTGGTAGGTACCTTTGTTCGTCCATCGGCCCACGCCGGTCGAGCCCGTGCCTTTGTACATATTTTTGTTGCCCTGCTTCGTCGACAGCGCCCAGCGCTTGTTGCCGGACTTCGTGAGACCATAGAACGGCTGCCGCGTGCGGTATTTCTGCCAGGGGCGCAGCAGCAGCTGCACGGGCGAAGGCTTCATGCTGAGGGTCCCTCTTGAAAAAGCCGAGTCTTGGGCACAATTATTATGGGCGCCGCTTATGCACTACGTAATCACATGCCCTTCTGCTCCCATTCTGCCCACGATTGAACCTCCCAAGCAGCGACGCCCGCTGCAGGGCCCGTTGGATGAACTGAAACTTTTTTGCCCATACCCCTACCGAACCACCAAGACAGGCGCAGAAACGCAGGGGCGCTGAGCTGCGTGGGGTGTCGCCATCTGAGACCGGCTAAGCCCGACTTACGCCTCATTCTGGCTCTATAAAACCCCAATTGCTCCCCCGCTTTTTATTCCTAAACTACCCAATTCCATGATTCTGTTCATTGACTGCTACGACTCTTTCTCCTACAATCTGAAACAGCTGGTCTCGGCTGCGTGCGAGGGTGCGGACGTCACCGTGTGCCACCACGATCAACTCACTCGCGCAGAGCTGCACGGCATTCTACCCTCGGTCCAAGCTATAATCTTGGGACCGGGCCCCGGTGATCCGGGGAAACCGGCAGACCACGGCGTCTTGCCCGAACTTTGGGATATCATTCTAACTGAGACAAGCGTCCCCGTGTTCGGCGTCTGCCTCGGCTACCAGAGCATGGTTCAGGCGCTGGGCGGATCTATTACGCGACTGAGCCCGCCGCAGCACGGCCGCGTCTCGCCTCTGCACCACGACAACTCGGCCATGTTTAAGGATGTGCCCCAAGATTTCGAAGTCGTTCGCTATCATTCGCTGTGCACCTCGAGTGCTAACACGCCCCTTCAGCTTAGCGCTACGGCTGCGAACGATTCGGCTGAAATGGCCGTATACCATCCGGACCTGCCGCTATGGGCAGTGCAGTTCCATCCCGAGAGTATACTGTCTCAGTATGGCGAGCAGATCGTGCGCAATTTCTGGCGCATGGCGACGGCGTTCAATGCCTCGCACCGCACACTGACGTCGGGTAATATTCCGCGTTCATTGGCCGTGACGTACGACCCGCTGCTCCAATCTGAGCATCCGGCCGCTGCTTTCCCGAACATTTCGAGGAGCAGCGAGTACTTCTCGTGGCATCAGGTGAGCTCTGTTCTCGACGACTTCGTTCTACTCAATTCGTCGGCGGTCCCGGGCAAGTGGTCAATCTTTGGAGAGCTTGAGGACGGGAGGACGCCACACATTCGCTCAAAGGGCGACAAGATCTATGAAGGTCCCTTGCGTCGGCCGCCGACTACTGAAACGTCGGGCAACATCTGGCAGCACGTTGCCTCCTTCATGGGCCCCAGGCTATTGCCGAAAGAAGCGAGGCAGCAGAACGTGCACAAGCTGCCATTCATTGGTGGAATCGTTGGCTACGTCACGTATGAGGGCGGTTGTCTCCATACAGTGTGCGATGACGAACCAATGAACTCAGAGGCGAACAGCGACGTCTCATTCGTGTTCATTGACCGGGCCATCTTGATCAACGAAACCTCGAAGGAAACGTTCTTCGTTGGGCCGCCGCAGTGGGTCGAGGCGACCATCGCGAAGGCCCGAAAGGCTGCAGCTGCGCAGAGCGCAGAGCGCGACGGCTCGCAGTTCAAGCCTCTGCTCAAGAAGAGTTTCACGCGGCCGTCCGCTGAGGAGTACCAATCGAAGGTAGCGCAATGCTTTGAGCCGCTACATGCTGGTGACTCCTACGAGCTATGCATGACTTGTCAGGGGCAAATCGAGTTTGCGGAGCCTGCTCCGACTCCGTGGGAGCTCTTCAAAAACCTGGTCCAGGTGAACCCGGCGCCATACTGTGGCTACATGGCCTTTGACGATATTCTCGTGGCAACGTCTCCCGAGCGGTTTATGGCCTGGGATGACTCGAAGTGCGAGTTCCGGCCCATCAAGGGCACTGTTCGCAAAGAGCCTACTATGACGCTAGAAAAGGCGACGCAGATTCTACGTACGCCAAAGGAGCAAGCTGAGAATCTCATGATTGTTGACTTGATTCGCCATGACTTGGGGCATTTGCTGAGCAATGTGACGTGCCCGCAGCTTATGGGCGTCGAGGAGTACGCGACTGTTTATCAGCTTGTCACCAGCGTGGAAGCTACTTTCGAGCCAGACTCGGCCGTAAGCGGCTTCGACGTCCTGACCCAGAGCTTGCCGCCAGGATCGATGACGGGCGCGCCCAAAAAGCGCTCGGTCGAGATTCTTCGTACGCTCGAGAACATGCCCCGCGGCCTGTACAGCGGTGTTCAGGGCTATTGGAGTATTCATGACACTGGAGACTGGAGCGTAGTGATTAGGTCCCTGTTCAAGTACGCGACCGATCCCGCTGCCTTGTGGCGTCTGGGCGCTGGCGGCGCCGTGACGGTTTTAAGCACGCCGGAGGGTGAATACGAAGAGATGTGCACTAAGATGGATTCTGTCCTCAAACTTTTCCAATAGATCAATAGTTCTTGACCCTTCCTCTTCTACAGTTTAGCGTCCCTGCCGGGGTACTTGTAAAACCCCTCACCGGCCTTGATGCCAAGCTTGCCTTCGGATACTAGCTTTTCAACAGTCGGGCTTGGCTTGTACCGCGGATCCTGGTTCGAGTGGTCGTAGATGACTTGCATGAGTGACAAAACGGTGTCAAGGCCGACCAAGTCCGCCAGCCGGAATGGGCCCATCGGCGCGCGGGCGGCATGTTTCATGATGCGATCAATCTCTTCCGGAGTGCCAGCCTCGTGTTCCAGCAGGCTCGTAGCTTCCAGAATCTGGGCCGTCAGGATGCGGTTCACGATAAACCCGGCAATATCCTTCCTACACAACGTGGCCTTCTTGCCCATGCTTTTGCCGAGCTCCATTGCCCTATCAACGACGCTCTGAAAGGTGTACGCAGTGCGAATGACCTCAAGCCCGTCCATGAAGGGCACGGGATTGAAAAAGTGCATCCCCACGACACGCTCTTTCGGCCCTACGGTATCCGCAATGGTGGTAATAGGAATGCTCGAGGTGTTTGTTGCCAGCACGGTGTCAGGCCCGGCGTGGCTGGCCAATGCCTGAAATACGGTCTTCTTCAGCTCGAATTTCTCAGGCACGGCTTCAATCGCAACATCGAACTGCGTATGCTGGAAAGCCTCTTCTATAGACGGCATCGCCGCGATGCGGCCCGTGATAACGGTTGGGTCGAGGCCGAGCTTCTTGGCCTGCTTCACGAAATACGCTTTCGAGTCGTTCAGCGCCTTCGGACTCGCGTCCACAATCACGACATTGCGCTGGGCCTCGGCCGCGGCTACAAACGCGATGCCACAGCCCATAATCCCAGCACCAACAACAAGGATCGACATGCTAGACGTGGAGTAATGAGATGCCAATGGTGTTGAGATGCCGCTGGGGTACGCCCTGGCGATCGCTTACCCCACACTCCTTCTCCTTCTTATCTGATAGGGTAATAATGCCGCGCGGGACCGCGTGCCTTATCCACCGAACGATTCCCCAACCCGGTGTCTGTCACGCCCGTAATTGGCTAAAATAAAAGAATAGAAAGTTTAAGACGATTGAGTTAGGTCAAAGCGCTACAAGTTAGTATGCAAAGTGGCTAAATCGTTGGAAATGCTCGAACACAATCGGGACTGTCCTCTCGTGTTTTACACACGGGGCCCACTAATATACTACAGGTCTAACTAGCGTTAATTGTAACAGAAGCGCGTATAGTCGCGCATGCAAAACAAGGGCGGAACAAAAACGAGGCTTGTAAAATCACAAGAAGTAGTCGACCACGACCGACTGAGCCGATGATTTAATATGCTTTTCGTTCTCGGGGCTCGCGTCGAAGACGTTGAAATGGCGCGTGCCGTTCTCGTCGAGTTCGAGCACAGAGGCCAGGTTTCCGCATCGATAGCAGTAGTTCGGGGCCGACCAGACAGTGCTCAGCATTCCGTCAAACAGCTCTTCGTAGCCCTTTTGGCAGAGCTGGTGTGCGCGCAGAATGTGACTGAACTTGTTGCGTTCCAGAAACACCTTCACAATGTCGTAACCAAAAGTGTAGCCCGCTCCGCGTGAGCTGATGCTAAATTGGGGCCGTGCCTCGTCCGGATCGCTCCACACGAGGTCCGCCATGGGCCCCTCATGGGGGATCTCGCGGAACCGGTCAATGACCTTGATCTGGTCCGTAGACTGTAGCGAGGGCGAAAGGCCGCCATGCACACAGAAAATGGAGTTGTCGATAACCACGCAGAGCGTGAGGTAGTCGAACATGTTCGTGAAGTGCGTCCACACCTGCGCGCCTCCATATTTACGCACGCACTCCGTGTAGAATCCATAGGACTGCGTGATGGCGCGCGACTCGTGGTTGCCGCGCGTGAGCCAAATGCGGTTCGGATACCGCAGCTTCAGGCATATTAGCAGCGTAATGGTCTCGACACTGAACAGCCCGCGGTCCACGTAGTCGCCGAGAAACAAGTAGTTCGTGTCGGGGCATTTGCCGCCGATGTTAAAGATTTCGAGCAGGTCGTAAAATTGGCCATGGATGTCTCCCACCACGGTCACCGGCGCAGAGATATGCACGACATTGCTCTCCCTGATGAGAAGGTCCTTCACGCTGTGGCAAAGCGCGCCAATGACGGGCTCGGGAAGCAGCTCGCGGCGCTGCAAAATCCGCTCAATGCATTCGTCAAGGTTGGCGTGTGTAGTTAGCATACCCGCATTGAAATCCCACAGGTGCCAGTGCGGGCAGATGCGTGAACGATGTGCTCAAAGGGAACGTCGCGACTGGAGCCTTTTCTAGCTTGGTTACAAAACGCTGTCGTGCGGGGTAAGGGCATGCTGGGACGCGAGCGCGGTCGGGCCCGTGGCTGCGTCGGAGGAAAATGCATTCTGGCATACTTTGCCGTCAGTGCTCTCCTATTCAGCTTGCTTAAACACGCTCATTACACAAGACCAATTACTACGACTCCTCCTCCTCCTCCTCATCGTGCCTGTTCCTCGTACCTGTTCCTTGTCTAGCTCTACTTTAGTTGCGCTGCGCATTTGCTTAGCGAGGCCAGCGGCACATTTTGCTTGTCATGCATAACTTCAGATATGTTCTTGCAGCTTTAAACTCTGACTAGTCGAACGATCGACGTGACTGGGGAACCAACGTAGTGCGAACGAACATGTTTGTGACATCATGTGAGTAAGCTACAATCCATAGTGGGAAAAGAGGACCCGATTAAAGAAGGGGAAGCCCGCCCCTGCAGGCACTATGTGTAAGTCGCTCGGCGGTCAGTTGATAAGCCAGATTGGGAAGTTGCATACACCCGCCGAAGATGAGACAAAGACCGTAATCTGGGCCGCAGGCATATAGCGAAAGACAAAATGAGAGCCACGGCATCATTGCGCGTGAGCTCATGCCTACGTTTCAATGACCCTGGCCGTGCAGTGTCCTGAGGCGGCGCGCACGCCAACACGCGCTCGCGGCGCCACCAAGTCTCCTTGCCCAAATAGACAGTATCCCGTATCTCGAGTACTCCTTCTGACTACTATTACACTAAACAGGACCGGCAGTGCATGCTCACACGCTTGGCACGAAGACTTGATTCAAGGGGAAAGCAGTTTTGCAAAAGGTATGCAAAAGCCCCCGTTCACGCGGCAGACTAGCACGCAGTCAATCGCGTCACAGATGCTGCGAACAAGGAGCTATTCGCGGTCCGAAGCTGGCCTTCAGGAGCTCGAACGGCCGCCCATGCCGGACATGTTCCAGCAGAGCGACGCCAGCAGCAGCGCCCACACGCCAAATGGATCGTCTCCCACCTCATCCTCCGCGTCCTCCACAATGGAGCCTGCCCTGGGCGGTCAGGCCCAGTACATGGCGCAGGAACAGGCATACCTGCAAATGGTGCGCACGAACATTGACGACTACTACGGCAAAGCACTCGGATCGAGTCAGGTTGATGGAGAGGAGCACGACCTCGAGAGCGATGAAGAAGGCCTGGATGCTTTGGAGGACGAGAACACGTCGGCCTTGCAGTCTGCTGATTTGGCCCTGAACCCAGGCGATGTCTCCAATACGGCGCGCATCTTGGAGCGTGCGGACTGGCAAAACATGCTCACGACCGTTCTCACCGGTGATGTATTTACGATGGAGAAGACTCGCATGCAGAGCAGCGATAATAAGGGCGGCAACGCCCAGCTGTGGCTAGAACTCCGGGCCGCCGTATGCGGGCGCAGTGTGAAGGATCAGAACAAGGTCATCAACGCGCGTCGCAGCGGCGTTCAAGATGTGCTTGATCGCATTATGCACTTCAAGCTACACCGCAACTACTACGACAACATTGAGGACTTGTTCGAGGAGGTCGGTGGCCTGCTGAACATGCTGCAGCGTTGTGAAAACCTGTTCCACAGCGGTAAGGCTATGGGTGAGTATGTGCCCATGTATACGTCGCAGGAGTTTCAGGAGCGAGTAGATGCTTTGACTGCTTGGTACACCATGACGCACTCAATCTTACAAGAGTTCAGCTTATTACAGAAGTGGACCGGTAACTTCGAGGCAGACCCCACAAAGCCCCCAGACGCACCGAATACGGAGGGCGAGCAGGCGCTCACCCTTGTGGAGCGGCTCATGAAGCAGGAGGGCGCTTTGCAGACCATGTTCAACAGCCGATTCAAGCGAGTAACGCTGCCTCTCATTGTGCGCGCCCGTGTCTGTACCCTGGAGTACTCTACGCGGCTCTTGGAAATGGGCATGCCGCTCTTCGTTGGCTTGGGTCCGATCATCGCGTTTCCCGTGAAAATTATCCAGGAGATTGTCGAAAGTAGGCTTGCCGCTGCGAGTCGCATCAATAACCCGACCATGGTCATGATTGACGATGCGATTGCGCGATTCGCTATGTACATGCGCGTCGGTCGAGCCCTGATTGAGGACTTTGTGAAGGGTGGAGTGTTGAAGCCCGTGCTCGACAAGGGCTGGATTTTTACGAAGCGTGAGATTGTCCCGTTCAACAAGACAATGCTCCGGTGCATCCGGTTCTACTTGGAGCTTCTGTCTAATAAGTACCTTGAGGGCGGGCGAACTTCAATGAGCTTTTTCCGAAGTTTCAAAAACATTGAACAGCTCGAGGGCCACTTCCGCTTCCTGAACGAGACCTGTCAGTTTGTGGATGGAGGGAATGTTTCTGTGGCAGAACAATTCTCAAGCTTACAGTCGCGTGTCTTAAGCCGCCTGCACGCTTATTGGTACCACCAAATGAAGGGTCCCACAGTTCTACCCAAGGACCCGAAGAGCGCGAACCTGGAAATGCAGCGTTGGTATCTTGCCACTATCGAGAACATTCGCAGCATCCATCGCAAGCTTTTGCGACTCTACAAGATGATTGCGGACACATATGAGAATGCGATGGAGATGCGCCTACCGCGGTCAAAGACGCGCGACTTCTTGCGCTACTTGCGTGACCAGAAGTTTTTCCTTGTCTTCGTAGGTTCAAGTGAACGACATGGCACTTACACCTTTGCCTCGCCTAATCTTGCGAATCAGCCCGAGGTCATCAAGACCATGCTTATGGGCCACTGTCCGCCACCGTCATCTTCTAAGGAGAAAGACAGGGATGTGGATAAGGAGCAAAGAGAGAAAGAGTGCGACCAGGAGAGCGCTCCTGGTGTCATTCTGCTGTTCTCTGTCGAAGAAGCTCTGCAATGGGACGGTGAGACCTTCCAACTAGATATCGGTGTCGATGACCTGCCCGTGTTCTCTAGCCAAGTGCGTCTCGTCGCCCAAGGAGGCTATGCTCAGGTGTGTCAAGCCCAAGAGATGTATCCTCAACTGTCTCGACTAGAGGTTACCGCAGCGCGGCGTTCTCATCTCGAAAAAGTGCAGTACGAGCTTCACCGAATGAGCCAGAGTGCGTTACGTGTGGCGTTCTCGGTTATCAACTCAGGCATTGAGTTCCGAAGTACGATGCGTGGTAGAGATGTTCAGGACGCTGTTCAGGCAATGCTAGCCTTTGCACGAGAGTTTGGCCAGCGACAAATCCGGTTGGTCGGCGAAACGCGTCGTAGCCACGTAATTGTGCGCCTGTTTGACCTCTGTGTAGAATGGATATCCTTCGTTACCGAGGATTGCGAGCCAAGCTCAAACAAGACGTTCAAATGGACGGTCACTGCTCTTGAGTTTGCCATGGTAATGACTCGCGGCGCCAACATTTTGGCCGTGCGGGAAGAGTTATTCCAGCGACTACAGAAAGAGGTTTCAAAGGGTATCACTCTACTCATCTCCCACTTCGATATTATGGGGGCAAGATCGAAGGCTGCCACCCTCACGGATCACAAAAACCGCATTCGCAATACCCATGTCCCTAGTAACGTTGCGCTCAAGGACGATGACGAAATTATGGCCGCTAACCGTAAGCATGCACTTGAACTGTACAAAGAACTCGAAGACCAGCGTTCGAGCATGTACAAGCAAGGAAAGGTGCTTGATCAGAACAATACGGAGTTTGAGTTCTTAAGCTTTGCGTCGAGCCCTCTTACGAACACGTCAATGCGCTGGCAGCTGGGCAAACAGATTGGTTCTGGTGCGTTCGGTGTCGTGCATGAGGCTCAGAACCTTGAAACGTTCGAGCCCATGGCCGTCAAAGAGGTCCGCATCACGAACAAGGAAGGTATAAAGAGTGTGCTCAAGAGCATTAAAGACGAAATGACGGTCCTAGAGATGCTGTCACATCCAAATGTTGTGCAGTATTACGGCGTGGAAATCCATCGTGACCGTGTGCTTATTTTCATGGAATACTGCGAGTCGTCACTCGCAGAATGTCTTGCTGATGGTCGTATCGCTGACGAGGACGTCACTCAGCTTCTCAGTCTTCAAATGCTAGAGGGCCTGGCCTATCTTCACCAGTCTGGTATTGTACATCGTGACATCAAGCCGGAGAACATTCTGTTGGAAAATGGCATCATTAAGTTCGTTGACTTTGGCGCGGCTAAGGTAATCGCCACTGGTGGCGCGCGCGGCAAGTCTGTGCAGACTCGGGTCGACTCATTGCGTGGCACGCCAATGTACATGGCTCCAGAAGTCATCACTGGCAAGGGCAACGCCAAACCATCCAGTGTCGATATATGGTCACTGGGTTGTGTGATTTTACAGATGGTGACTGGGTCGCGGCCGTGGAGCGGGTACGACAATGACTTTGCAGTAATGTATCAAATCGCCAGAAACACGCCGCGCCTGCCCACAGAAGATCAAGCCAGTCCGGAGTGCCTTAAGTTCTTGGCGCGAACGCTGGAGCGCGATCCGTCGAAGCGACCGAGCGCAATGGAGCTTTTGCACGACCCATGGATTGATGAGGCGCGAGAGTTGCTGAACCGTGCTCGTCCAGACGAGTATCGCACAATGCAACTTCCGAACAGCAGTGTGCCCGTTGAACAGTCAAGCAGGATTGAGGTCCTGGGCGAGGAGAACTTTCCAGATCTTGAGAAGGTTGAGAATGAGCCAGGATTCCCAGGCAAGCTTGATGGCATTATATGGGAAAATGGCGAACGCGAAGGCTATTTTGACGAATATGAACCATCTATCCACGATCGTCACGACAGCTCTTTGCGTGGTAGCCGCTCTAACTTCGATCCTATTGAGTTCCCGAGCCCAGAGGCACAAGCTGCCGACAGTGTGCAAGAGGCATCAGAAGGTCATGGCCCACCGACCCAGCCCAGCGCACCACCAGTGACTGAAGATGCTTCTCTGAGATCACATGCTGCTACTCCACGGCCCATGGTGCCAATGGATCCTATTAGAGAGTGAGTCCTGAGCTGCGCGCGGGTCAGCGTGGGTCTCACGAGAGTCACTCCGGAGAGCATACAGTGTCGAACCCGTAGCGCGTCTCGCTTCATTTCATTTCATTTCGTCTGTTTTGTTTCGTTTTGTTTTATGTACGTTTTGTTTCCTTTGGTCTCGTGAAGATGTTAAATGTAAGATTTTGTGTTAGCATCAGCCTTATTTATTGTCTCGATTCTATTAATTCGCTTGTAGTGGGTCTGCAAGTGATGTTCAGTCTGGTTCGAGGCAGTAAGGAGAATGTGCCAAAGTCGATTAGGATGTTCAGAATGGATCAGCTACTAAGCCCTAGGATACTCAATTCAAGTGTCCATACGCGTCGAGCATGCATAGAGATGGTAACTGGGGCGGCCTCAGTACCCAGCACCATGTCAAATTTGTCCCACCAGCACTTCTTAGCAGGCTTTCGCCAGAATAGCAGGAGCTTTTGGAGTGCGCGCACATTTTCGATCATGGAAGCATCAGACGGAAGCCTGACTGGTTGCAGCTGCAGGCTCAACACACGCGCCTGGCGCGGCTCGTGTTCTCGGAAACCCCAAACTTGATCGGTCGATAGTCCGGCCAGTACCAGCATCTGCATGAGGTGGTACTCCGGGCTATCCAGCGTGTCCTTGTTACGCAAGCCGCTAAAAACCTTGCGGTTAATGCCTGCCTTGGCCAGGTTATCCCCAGCCTGCTCCTTAAGGGCAATTACTTTCCCGTTGGGCAGTCCTGGTTCAGTGAGGAGGTAATATTCAAGATCCTCACGCAGCACAATCACCGATGGCCTCGATCTCAAGACCTCGGGGACGTCGAAGGGGTGACTCACGAAAAACTCTGGAGTGATGGGGACGTCCGCCTCGTCGGCGTCGACGTCGCCATCCCCAGCAGCATGCGGCCCGTGAAATTCCTTGAAGGACGAAATGGGTACTGGGGTCACGGAGCTCTCGCACTTGTCAAAAGTGTTCAGTAAGTAGGCAAAGCAGTCCTCGTTGAAGTCTACGCTCATCGTCTCCAACTCCGTCTCGCCCTCTTCCACACTGTCGGCCGAGTCATTGGCCGCGGTTGAGGCATATTCAGGGCTTTGAGGAGTAATTGGCGGTAATTCCTCGGTCTCCTGGTGGATATGCGGGTCGGTAAAGTCGGGCTTGCTGTCTTCAGGTGATTTCGGCACAATGTGGCCTGCCATTACGGACTCTGCTGCCTCCTCCTGTGCGTCAACCGTCGGCACGTCCTGCTCGTCGGCAGGGATAGTGTAGGCGGTTGATCCACTAGTGAGACCAAACAGGATATTTTCTGGAAGCGAGAGCAGACGCTCGCGTGAAACGGCAAACGTTCTGCCCCGCAAGTTCAGCATTGTTGTTTCGGGAAGCTCGTGCACCGACGCCAGGTCTGACGCCCCAGCACCAGGCGGCGCCACCTGCGTAATCACATCCTCTCCAGAAGACATGCTAGACTATAATGGAGGTGCCGGCAATGGGCAGTGGTGAGCCAATGGGCGGCGTATCCACTGATGGGAGATGTGTTTGGATGCGCGTGGAGCCGTGCGTGCGTAAACAGATGCGGGGCCCGCGATACTGCTAGTGCGCCGCTCCGGCTGCAACGAGATGCCGAGTGCCTGACAACGACGCGTCACGCGCATTTGGACCAGTTTCGGCGGACATTGATACGGCCTATGAGCGCAACCTATGGCAAGGAGGCTAGATTCTATTCAATTCAGATAATCTATGGTTTCAGTTACGATGTGAACAAGTGAGGGTCCACGTTACGATCACTTTTGAATGCGCCTACAATGTATTTTGTGTGATTTCCGCGGGCAACAAGCTGCATTGTGCTTGGGTTCTTGATCTCCACAAACGTGAACGCCATTGTCCGGCCCATACGCTGTAAGTAGCAGTCGACGCGCAGAAAGTCACCAGGTTTCCCGCCCGAGGCCAAAAATGTCGTTGCCAAGTCCGTCGTGACGCCCGTCATAAACATGCCCTGTGAAGCCATTGCCAGCGAGCCGCCAATGTCCACCAGTGTAGACACGACGCCGCCGTGAATAATGCCTAGTCTGTTTGTATGCTCGGGCTGGATCTGGAGCTGCGCGCTAACGAAATAAGGAGCGGCAGACTGCACGCTCAGCGAGCCCATGACTGCGCGCTCAATCCCGCCATTCGCAAGCATATCTTTCCAGACGGATCGCACAAATGACAGCCTCGACATCTTCGCGAGGAGTGCTGTGCTCGGTGCTAGTGCGTGAATGCACGCTCCGCAGCTGGTGTTCCGTCGTGAGATACATAGGGTACGGCGCCGGGCTAGGGCATCACCAGAAAAATCCCTGACAAATATATATATTTTTTTTATTGCACGCAGAAGCTGTTGTAGTAACCTAAAGAAAAACTTCCTCGAAGCAGAATGCCGCGTAGGTCGTTGAAAAAGCAGGTTAAAGAGCACAAGGGTGAGTATGTCACGCGGGCCCATGCGATCAAGCATTTGCAGGTGTCGCTGAATGACTTCCGCCGTCTGTGCATTCTGAAGGGTATTTACCCGCGCGACTTGCAAGGCAGAGCCAAGTCTCATGTGCAGAAGGGTTCGACGAAGCAATTGACTGTGTACTACCGCAAGGACATCCAGTATCTTGCCCACGAGCCGCTGCTGCGTAAGTTCCGCGACCATAAGATTTTCGCACGCAAGCTCACGAAGGCACTCGGCCGCGGCGACCTTGCTGATGCGCGCCGTGTGGACGCCAACCGTCCGCGCTACACCCTTGACCACATCGTCAAGGAGCGCTACCCCACGTTTTTGGACGCTGTGGGCGATATGGATGATGCGTTGAGCACGCTGTTCCTGTTCGCGGTCATGCCTGCGACAGACAAGGTGACGCACCGTATCACGGCCGAGGCTGAGCGTCTCAGTGCTGAGTGGATGGCGTACGTGGCTCGCGAACACCTCTTGCGTAAGGTGTTTGTGTCCATCAAGGGTGTCTACTACCAGGCGGTCGTGCGCGGCCAGGAGGTGACGTGGGTTGTCCCGTTCAAGTTCCCGCAGACAATCCCCACTGACGTCGACTTCGAAATTATGCTGACCTTCCTCGAGTTCTACACGACGCTCGTGCACTTTGTTTTGTACAAGCTATACACGGATGCCGGGCTTGTGTACCCGCCGCCCATCAACGCGAAGCGTGAGAAGGGTGTTGGCGGACTGGGCACATATCTGCTTGAATCGCAGGCGTCTAAGTCGCTGGCATTACCGGAGATAACCGCTAGTGAGGGTGAAAGCGTGCGCCCGAATGTTGAGATCTCTGTAGACAAGGCGCGTGCCGCCGATCTGAAGGCCGGGAACGATAACGACGAGTCTGCGCAGGCCGCAAAGAATGATGACGAGGACGACGAGGACGTGAGCACGGCCGGCAAGCTGGACGAGTTCAAGGCCGAGGACAACAGCGGCGACCTGCTGGCGCAGCCCACGGCCTCGTCTGATAGCGGCCTGTTTTCGAAGTTCACGTTCTTCGTTGGCCGCGAGGTCCCGCTCGATATTGTCGAGTTTGTCGTGCTCGCTTTCGGTGGCAAGCTGATCAGCGAGGCGGCGCTTGACGAAATGATCGATAACGAGGACGTTAACGCGAGCAACGATGCGTCGCAGATCAAGCTGAACCTTGACGCCGTGACGCACCAGATCAGCGACCGACCCAAGATTGTGCAGCCCGTGGCTGGTCGCGTGTACATCCAGCCGCAGTGGCTGTTCGATAGTGTGAACGAGGGCGAGCTGCAGCCAGTGAGCGCATACGCGCCCGGCGAGCAGCTGCCGCCGCATCTGAGCCCCTGGGGCGACCGCGGCTCGTACGATCCCGAAGAGGAGGACGAGTTTGAGGACGAGAGCGATGCGGAGGAGGCCGAGACCAGCGCTGCGCCGAACGGCGAGGCGGAAGATGAAGACGCTGATGAAGTTGAGGAGGACGAGGAGCAGCGGGAGCTCAAGCTCGAGGCCCAGGGCGTCAAGTTCTCGGAAGCACCCACAACGAAGACGAAGAAGCGGAAGGCGCCGAAGAACGAGGACGAGGAGAAGGAGCTGCGCAAGACCATGATGTCGAACAAGGAGCGCCAGCTTTATGAGAAGGTCCAGGGCGAAGCCGACAAGAAGCAGGCGCGCAAGGAGACTTTGGCAAAGAAGCGCAAGCTGTTGAAGACGAAGAACTAAGAAAAATGAAAAGATAAAAGCGGCGTTTCGCGCAAAGCATAGTAGAAAGCAGGTGTATTTAATTATTTTCACAGTACGACCTCTGTTCTATATACACGCACAACCTTATACACATTTGACGATACAAGTTGGCTGAAAACACCTTGTTTCTTTCTTCTTTTTCTACTTCCGTTTGGAGTGGTTCATGCAACGCGCGGCATGCGCGCGTTGAAGCTGCCGCGGCTGGGCATTTTGAGCGTAACGACGCTGCGCAGCTCTTGCTGTACGTTGAGCAGCACTTGCGTGCCGCGCTCGACCGCCTGCAAGTCCGTGACGGCTTCCACGTCCACAAATGCCTTTACGATCCACTGCGCAGTGTCGTCGAGAAGCACCCCCGTGTCACTGTGCAGCCTGAACGCGTGCACAACAAGCGTTCCGCCTAGCACGAATTCGAGCCCTGTCGTATTATAGCTAGATTTGAATTGGTAGCCGAGATCGGTGAGAAAGGAAGCCACGTCAGAGCCGCCGGGCAGGACGCTCGTGCGCAGCACGGTCTGCGAAATGACCTTGATGTTGCGCCCGGCCTCGGGGACTTCGTGGACCTCGATGTTTACAGCCGAGTCCTTCGTCGATTCCTCGGCCGAGCGCTGGTGCACAAACAGGCGGTACTGCTCTGTCTGGTTCGCTTGCCCGGCCACAGGACGCGGCGTGAAGCGGTGCTTCGGCTCCCAGATTTCCTGGTGCTCCCGGAAGGGCCGTGCCGGCATACCGCTCACGGCCTCAAGGGTCGTGAGAGCCATAGCGACCTCCTCATCGGACACAAGGCCAAAGAGGGAGAGCCTCTGAACCATCGCGCGAGCCTAGTTCTCACGCACTAGCGATGGGGCCGGTTTGCAGACGGACCTAACCCACCCGCTTTGGCGTGCGGCTTTTTCTGCGCAGAATCCAGCAAGGCCACGCATCTGTGGGCTACCAATTGCTATTCTCATGAATATAACTTGAGACAGCTCTAGTTCGTGCTAGTTTTGGGGGGGCATGAATCGCCATCCGCTCGCGTAGGGCCTGCTGATTAGGCGCCTTTGGGCCACCTGGCGCCCAAAGTGCGATGCGATCACATACAATTTGAGCGCCGTAATAAAGAAATACACCATAAGAAAGATACCTGGCCGCAAAATGGCCTCCGCAGCTGCGCGTCTTTTCCTCGCTTCCCCACCGTTACCTTGTGGGTACAGCGCGTCGGCCCGAACCCTGGATGTGAGCCTTTAGGCTATATTTAAAGCTTGCCCGTACTTCGCGCGCCTCCCTGGACACCAAGCACCGGCTCATGTCAGATACGAGCGAGCTGAATCCACGCACGACTCATTACGAGTTCTCGGGCCCGCGCGGCGCTCTCTCGATTGCGTTGGGTCTGCCGCTGCTCATCGAGGCACTATTTTTCAGCTGCAACGCGCGCGGCTGCCCAGCGACGTGGTCTTCGTTTGTAGCTCAGTTTTCGGAAACAACGCTCATTTCTGCTGTGGCCGTAAAGGCGTACTTAGCGTGGCTTGCGGCTCTGCTCGTGCTCGAGCTCGTCGTGCCGGGCGAGATTGTGAAGGGCACGACGCTGAGGACAGGAAGCCATCTCTTGTACAAATTCAACGGCGCACGCGTGACGCTTCTTTTGTTTCTTACGCTCGCATTCAGGGCCTACTACACGAGCCTCAGGCTTCCCGAGCTGCAGTTCATCTACAGTCACCTCATTGAGCTTGCGAACGCGAGTCTTCTGTTTGCATTCTGCCTGTCCACGTGGCTGTACGTTGCCAGCTTCCGCGGCAAGAAGCTGCTAGCGCTCGGCGGAAACACGGGCAACGCTGTGTACGACTGGTTCATTGGCCGCGAGCTGAACCCGCGGATTCTCGGCGGCCGTGTAGATCTTAAGCTGTGGCTCGAAATGCGCCCCGGCCTTCTGCTGTGGGTGCTCATCGATCTTGCGATGGCCCACCACCAGTTTCTTGTGTACGGAAAGGTCACGGCGTCGATGGTTCTTGTGTGCGTCTTCCAGGTCTATTACGTTGTTGAGGGTACGTTTTACGAGAGCGGCCTCGTGTCGATGATCGACACGACCACGGACGGCCTTGGCTTTATGCTTGTGTTCGGCGACGTCTCGCTGGTACCGTTTACGTACACCTTGCAAACCCGGTTCCTGGCGGACCACCCTGTCGAGCTGACGTGGTTGGCCATTGCCGCCATTATTGGCATCTACGTACTTGGCATCGCCATTTTCCGGCTGTCGAACAACGAGAAGAACCGCTTCAAGGCGGGCGACCCCTCTACGTCGCACCTGAAGTACCTGACGTCTGCGTCCGGGTCGAAGCTGCTCGTCACTGGCTGGTGGGGCACGGCGCGGCACATCAATTACACGGGTGACTGGCTCAGCTCGTGGGCGAACTGCCTGCCGTGCGGCTTTACCCCCATTCCGTACTACTTCATTGCCTACTTTGCCGCCCTGCTCATCCACCGCGAGGGCCGCGACGAGGCGAAGTGTGCTGCAAAATACGGAAAGACGTGGGACGAGTACAAGGCGCGCGTCCCGTACAAGTTTATTCCATACGTATATTAGGCTGCCGAGGCGGCACCCAGTTCTATTGCTAAGCTTTTACTGAGTCTTCTTCTCCTTCATGGCCTCCTCCGCGGGGTCGGTCTCAAGGAAGGCGGCAATCACGTAGCCAATGAGCACAATGTTCGCGACACCAGCAGCAGACCCGCCGCTCAGGAGCGCGCCGGCGCCGAGCCAGCGCAGCACAAAGAACGTGGCCACAGGCAGAATGAGCATCGATGCTGTGGCTATCGCAAGCTTGCGCACGACATAGTCTGGCACGCGGGCGTCCGAGCCGTTTCGCGCCGACGGCACCGTTGTCGTAGGCATTAGTAACGATACTGCACCACCGGCGGCGCCTCTAAGCTTTTAGTACCCTATCGACGCTAGCCCATACGCTCATAAAAGCGCCAATTGCGGCGCATAGAAATACTGCGCAATTATAGTTTAGTTAGTTGAGTGTCAATTAAACCTGGTAACGGTGCCGCTAGGAGGGTGCAGCGGTGCAGGACAGTGCCGGACCCGTGGGCGTAGGCGCATTGTGCTGCACTATGCAGTACAGCTCCTTCCTTGCTCGCCACGCATTTACATGAAAAGTGAAATGAGTTTCATTTCGGCTGCGGTCCGCCGCCACAGTCCGCGGCTACGGTCCGCCGCTGCGAGCGGGCGGCCGGCTGCGGCTGCGCTCGCGTCGTCGTTACCGAGTGTGAAGGATCACGTGTGACACAGTCGGCGTGCAGAGGTGCAACGCGAGGCCAGAAGTTTAGCGGGCCAATATGCGACTTTGGCCTCGAAAACTGCAGACTGCATAGCCGGTCATCTCACTGCCGTTCTGAAGGCTCCAAACTAGTCCGCCTGAAGCCGGCGTGTTTTACGACTCAACGGAGCTGCACTGCCTGCACGGTCGAGGCAGGGCAGAGCGCACCCTTTCCCTGATCTTGATTGTTACGACCACTGTGTTCATCCGTGAACTCTGCAGCTGGCACGTTGTAGCCGACTCGGATGTCTTCGGGATTCAAATCGGCAGGTCCTCGGGGTGGCCGGGGCGGTGAGAGCAAGTTCCGCACCGACAGCGACATTTCCGCGGCGCGGGCGGGCCGCGAGCGGAAGCTGCAGCGGTGGGACGAGCAGGACGCGGCCGCGACACCCACGAACGTGGACCTCAGCTCGCTCGGCACGCCTGCAGAGGTCGGGAAGTGGGACCAGTTTGCCGCAAACCGCGAGAAGTTTGGGGTCGAGTCCACGTTCGACGAGCGGCTCTACACGACGGAGATCGACACGTCACACCCCGAGTACGCCGAGCGCGAGCGCCGCGCTGCGCGGATTGCCCGCGAGATAGAGAGCGACGCACACGGCGGTAATGCGCACCTCGCTGAGGAGCGCGGGCTCGTGCTTGACGACTCGCAGCTTGACGAGGAGGACCGCTACTCAGGCGTGCAGCGTCCGGCCGGCTTTGTGGCGAACGAGGCTCGCAAGTCCATGAGCTCGCCCACGTATCTACGGGACCGTGAGCGCGGAGACCGGCTCGAGGACCTGCGCCGCTTTTCGCAGGACTACCGCGTGCAGTCGCCGGTACCGCCGGACTTGCTGCCCATTCTCGGTAAGAAGTCGAAGTCGGCCGCGGCGAAGGACAATAAAAGCAGCCAGAACCAGGCGCAGAACCAGACTTTGAACAGCAAGCCTGGTGCTAAGTCTTCTGTAGCGGACAAGGACGCTGCGGAGAAGCCGAGCACAGTGTCGAGCGCCGCAGCGAGCGCCACGCCGGAGCCGGCTAAGGATCAGAAGCCCAAGTCGAAGCCCGGCAGATTCAACTTCTCGGCTTCGGCGGTGAAAAACGCCTCGTTCAAGTCGTCCTTCAGTCCGCAGCCGTTCTCTCCGACCCCGAGGCAGCCGTCGTTCAGCCCGCATCCGATCCCAATCCAGCCCGTGGCCTCTGCGTCGCCCCTGCCGTCTGTGTCCCCGTCCATGGCTCCGGGCTTGCCTTACGGCTTCGTTCCACCGCAGCAGGGGTTCGCTCCAGGGATGCCCATGCCCATGATCCCGCCGATGAGGCCTCAGAGCACTGGTCCGAGCCCGGGCGCTGGTCGCGGCAGTGCCAGTCCGGACCCGGTTGAAATCCGCCCACTGGGCATTAGCTTCGACTTCTTCGCGCAGCTTGCGGCGAAGGGAGAAAAGCCTCCGATCGCGTTCACCACGCCGCCGAGCTGGGCGACGACATCGGAAGTGTCCTACATTGACCAGTTCGCCATGGCGTCCCCGCGCGCGCCTCCCATGATGCCTTCGTTCGGGTTCATGATGCCGCAGTTCTAGGCCACAAAATGGAATTCCTATTAAACAAACAAAAAAAAATAGCTACACACAATAACGCCCCTAGCAACTTAACTGGTGCTACCTAATCTTCGGCAATCGCGTGCTCCAGAAGAGTCGACCTTTCATTCGGCTCCCCCGTGCGAATATCTCGCCGTTGCTGCTGTTTCCTGTGGACTTCAGCCACGGCGTAGTAGATGAGCGATACGGATGCCGCGGCCGTAGCAGCGGTGAGCACAAGGTTCATAGGAATGGGATTCATCTGGAACACGGTATGCGTGAGGCGATCAATGACGGTCTGCAGTATATTCAGCACGCCCGAGACCGTCATGATGAGTCCGTACACGGTGCCGAAGGTTTCGAAGCCGAAGACCTTCGCGCAGTAGTCGGATATGACAGTATAGTAGAACGGGCGGTAGATGACAAGCAGCACAATGCCAATAAGATTCAGGGCGAAGCTGCGGAAGACGCCGAGCACACCAATGAGAACCGAAGCGATGCACATGATTTTCAGAACCTTGATGGTTGGCACATTGTCGATCAGCAAGCCAGTTAAAGGAATCGCAACGAGGCCGCCCGCGGGGAGCAGAACGTCAAAAATGTCTCCGAGCTTCTCACCCGCAGCACTACCTCCAAGTAGGTACTTCTCCTGGCTGCGTACAGTGGCCATGAAGTAATTCAGGCGCAGCATACACAGGACAGTCAACACTAGCACATTCCAAAACCAAGGTGAGCGAACCTGTGAGCTCACGGATTCCCCATGCAGCATGCCATATACGCCTTCCGTCTGGACCTGGAGCTGCTGCGTCACATGCTCTTCAAGCACGCTCTTGCGTCGACGGTCACTAACGCGGCTCACTCGACGCGCTGGCTGCTCCTCTGATGAGCTGGCAAAGTGCGACGTCGACATGTGCCTGTGCAGTAGATCTTCACGCTCTCCATCATCGTTCACGAGGCGAGGCTGATTGATTCCCTCGGGCAGGTTCCCGTTCTCGTCCAGGCCCTCGACATCGAGCTTTCTGACGGCACCAAGCGATCTATAACTATTTCTTGGCATCACGAGAAGCTGGCACACAACAATGAACAATGGCACCGCGAGATAAGCAGTAAAGAATGTTCTAAGGCTCACGGCCTTCACGTTCTGAAAGTAGAGCCTGTACATCAAAAACAGAGCCGACGACGAGTCAAATGCGCCAGTAATGGCGGCAAGAATCTTACCAGAGTGCTGCGGTACTGCGTTTGCCAGCTGGAAGCAGGATATGAAAACGAAGGGGCCGCCAACGGCAAGGCCTGTGTACCCAGAAACATAGGGGTCTATGATTGAAATGGAGCCGCTGTTGGCAAGCAGAAGCGCCCCAAGCACAAGAAAGACGGCACCAATAAGAGCACAAACTCGTGGGCCTCGTGAGTCAAGAATGAACCCCACTGGAAGGGCACAAACGTTCGTCACCCCTGCGGCCACCGTGAACATGAAGTTCAGCTTCATGTCCTGTGCAGCGCACCCTGGTTCATCTACAGAGCACACATCGGCATAAACTCCTTGTGTGACCAGTATGGGCTTTAGTGCGGCGAATCCGAACACTGGTCCTGCTGCCAAGACGTTCCATAATAAAGCGCACGCAATCTGTACAGCTGCAGAAGTCATAGTTATACAATGCACAAACGTGGCAACCAAACAGGGTTCCACGGGGAAGAGCTATACTTGAGGGCTCTTTCTCGCCGTTTCGCCGTACTGCGAATGCGTTCTGTCTCAAGCTACTCTTGCTGCTGCTCTCTTATCTCAAACAGACAGTAGCAGGGCATTCGCAGGACGCTGTAGTCAGGTGATACATGCCTCGCCCTAATCGCGCTTCGTGCAGATGGTCCTCACCGCGGCGCGGTTGCCGGTCCAACCTTATTTGTTTGCATTTTGCCAATGGTCTATTCAAAACACTCCACCGAACGTAAACCACAAATTTGAGCTCGCGGAGTGCTTGTACAAGAGATCTGGAAAAATTGGCCCAAAGTTTGACGAAAAAGCGGTTTCACGAGCTCACAAATTATCTTAAAAGCTAAAGAGGAAAGGACGGTAATGCCAATTCTCAAACCTAGGTTGTAGCATCACCTTTTCTAGGCGAGCGATAACTCAGGTGAAGCGAGCACATTAACAGGAAAACAATCCCATTGAGAGTTTGTATTAAGGCACCCTGATTTAGCCACCCCACTGGTAAATATAAAGAGCACCGCGATAAACAAGCTAGCCGTTTGGCCGAGTCTACTGAAGCCCGCAGCCGTTAACGTAGCAGTATTTGCGCAGTTGTCGCAGTAGGTCCCTGTATGCTTCAGCGGCAACCACCACACATCGCAGCTTAGGCTAGAATATGTGATGTTTTGTCAGCCTTTGCATTGTGTGTGGCCGCATTTCTGTTGGAGAGAACGTAGGCAGCACGTGACCTCCGCTAAATAAATAGTACTCTAGGTGCTACATAGACTTGGAACCCGTTCTTACTGCTTAGTGGTGGCCCTGACCATTTACGCCGGTACCTACGGTTCCTAGGCCTGTGTAACCAAGGTCTAGCTGCCGGAAGTGGGTAATCGCTGACGTCAGTCCGTAAGTCACATTACCTTCTCTCCGACATGGAGCCCGACGGGTCTTCATCTGGCACGAATCTGCCACGGTGATTTCCTGGTTTCGTATTGCCTACACTAGCAAACAGTCGAGCAATCAGCTCCATCTTTACTTATCTGTCCAATTTCGTGTCACCGCCTGGGGTTTTGCCGCTCATGCGTGGTTACATCACCATCCTCGCTTAACTTACCCTGGATGCGACCGATTTCCCGGACTGCGGCTGATCACGGCTACCGCAGGAGATCATTGTATCCCTAATACACGAATTGCGACCAATCAGACTACTTGGGATGTAGTCTGCAGCTTGAGTAGCCCGCTCAGGGGCGTAAGCTGCATGATTTTCCCGGTTTTCATGTTCTGGAAATTTCTTTTCCTGGTGTTTCTGCAACAATTGACCAATCCGGTAATTTTTCCGAGCTGCAGAAGGTCACAATACCCTTCGATTTCTAGATGCTGCAGTCCTTGCATGCATATCACACCTTTCGAGATGCCAGCACTCTGCACCAAATTTTCCGATTGGTCCCTCATATGCATAGCACTATCTGCACATAGGATCTCCTATGATCGCAGTCACACTGGGTTGGTTCACCCTGGTGCAGCTATAAATTCGAGGCATTCAGCATGAACAGTTGACTCGGCGCCGACACTGTTGTCTCCTCTAGTCCACATGGCCGGTGGTCCTCGCTCTACTAAGAACCAATCTCGCCGTGAAACAGCTACTCACTCTGCTGATCTTCCTCCTGAAGGACCTAACTCTCCTCTCTTCGCGGATGCCCAGAGGTCCGATGAACTGGGAATGTTGGTTTACTCCAAGGATGTTGTTGCTCAGCAGCCAGTGTATTCTCACTACAGCTTTTTTGGTGAAACTGACCCGCCTGCCAACAGTGTATCTGAAATCAAGCATGCACTGGAGAATCTGGTCAAACGTCCGGCGAATCGCCATGAGTTGCGGTTGTTCGTCTTCAATGTGAGGCGACTGCTCTCGCTCAATGTGAATTATGCTGCTCTGCTGAAACCTATCACTAAACAGACGTCTCCGCATGTCGCCTATGTATCGGCCAAGTGTGCCTCACTGATTGTGGCACGCCTACCTCAGGACATTGTCTTTAGTGAACAGTGGCCTACGAATACGTACGCGGTTCTCGAGCACATCTCTGCTATTGCTCCGAGTCCCTTTATGCCTTCGGACAATGTCAGAGCTGCTCAGGTCAACATTCCTCACCGCCACAAGACGGAATCTATGGATGCCTACATTAACCGTGTGACTCTATGGATTTCTACCTACTGTCCTGATATCGTTGACTGTCCTCCGGCCATTCGCATGGTGGCTGGACAGATGTGGCTATCGCACTGCGCTCTCTATCCTACTAAGGATTTGGTGTGGTACAACTTTGATGCGGCTATTCCGACGTTTGTCACTCTTAAGGACATGTTTGCTTGGTTCAAGCAGAAGCCTACTCTCTCAGATGCCCCTGGTGCTGCTTCTCCGAGTCGGACACCGACTCAACGCCCACCGCGTTCTGGCGGAAATTCTAGATTTCAAGGGAGCCAGAATCAGGGTCTTCAGGGCAACTCTCGCCAATCTCCAACAATTTCTGAAATTGATGAGACTACTAGGCGTGAATACGGGCTTGTTCTATTCAGGGCTGCGACATCCGGTATATATACTATGCAGCATGCTCCCTTACAGCTGCGGCCAAACCCAGGTGAATACAAGACTTCCCGTCCGATCAGTCCTATTTAAACACCTGAGGGCCTTACCAAGTATTGTAGTGGGAGACCATACGAGAACAGAAGGTGCTGCAGTTCCTTTTTTTTTTGCTTGCTCTTTTACAAGCCTTCCTTGTTCTTGTTTCAATATGAGTGATTAAATTAGGAAAAGAAAAAACAGGAAGCCGCTCTTACGCGAAAGCAAGGAAGCGTATCCGTCAGGCGGCGTGCGCCTCGAATTCACTATGGTCAGCATTCATTTTCGCGCAAAGGTAAGTATGAATAGAAAGCACGCTTTAAATAGATAATTTTGTGTACACAACCGGAATCCCGAACTAGGTTGCCTGTGGAAGCGCAGGCTAAGGAGAGCAGCCTTTTGCAGCACTGGCACGCAAGTCGAGCAGACCCTCGTCGTCTACGTTAAGATTTTCTAAGGTTTACTCGTCATCGTCATCCTCCGCGTCCTCGGGGGAGATACCAGTGGCCTTAGACTGGACCTGGTTGTAGCCCGTGAACGGGTTCGCGTTGATCTTCTCGAGCTCAGCGTTAGAAGCCTCCTGCCACTCCTTAGACATGGTCTTGCCGTTGTCAGGCATGAACAAGCGAATTCCAAAGAACACAACGGCAGCAGCACCGACACCAATCAGCGTGCCCCACACAATGCGGGCAGGGTCACCCTTGGCGTGGATAGGCCGGCGAGGTCCCCACTCACCATATGCAATGTACCATGCGGCCCTCTTCTCATACGGCGTCAGCTCGTGCCAGTCGACCTTCTGACGCTCGGCAAGGGCGCTGATGATCTCGTCCCGCTCGTCCTCAGGCATGCGCTCCCAGCGCGTATCAAGCCTTCGCAACGTGGGTACCGAGATCGGCTCGGTTGGCGCCGTGGTCGATGCGGCAGGCGCCGCTGCGGTCGACGACGCGAGACGAATCCCCGCCGGCAAAGACGTGGCCCGGGTTCTTAGCAGAGTCCTCAACATTGCTTGCTGTTACACCTTGATTGTACCAATAATGTGTGGTGGGAAAAGTGATTCTCAGTCCACCCACGATTTCTTACTCAGACTAGCCACGCATTGATTGGTTATTTCTGTGTGACTGTTGTTCGTATTCTTCGTATTCCCATCAAACGCATCTCGGATGGACGAAAAATATGCCCCCTAACCTCGATATGCCTTGATTGATGGGGCGGGATAGGTCCGCTGCGTCTAGCCGCGCCCACGTGCACGGCGGTCTGTTCCCCGCGTTTTTGTACAGGCGTTTGCACAGTGCCACCCTCCCGAGTTGTGCGCTCTGCGCTTGCAGACCTAGTTATCGCCACTACTTAGGGAGTCCGACAGGGCATCATTGTGGTATCACGCGACCAGCTATAAGTTCCATCGGACGCGGTCGTTCGGTGCACATGCTTGCGTACATTCTATATAGACTTCTGGTTACGGCAGGCAGCCTATTTGCCAGACGTCATTATAGAGCCTCAAATCAGTGGTTAGCGCGCTGCGCGCACGGAACCATTTGTACTGGTGTGCGTCATGACAGACATGCACTAAGTCATTTCGTGGGCGGCGGCATTTCAACAAGAGATCCTGTTTTTTGTCTTCTTCTTCTCCAAGATACCGCGTTGCACAAGGGCCATCAAGTGACCGGCCTTTGCGCACGTTCGTGGTGGCACCGTGGCGATAAGGGCAGAGAGACAGCGAGCGCATCGGTTTAAGCACGTGACGCGGTTTTACAATCATCAAAGAAAAGGCTGAGGCGCCTCTCTGCTAATCTGACCCAGGCTGGTAGCACCAACTCAACTCATCCCTTTTTTGGTCTCACGGGACAGTCGGAAAACAGGTCTGATTTTTTTGTCCGGTCTTAAGAGGTTGTTTTGCCTGGCATGAGCTCAAATGGATTAGCCGACTCCGATGAAAATGATTCGCTAGTTCTTTTTAGCCCGCGCCGGCGCTCGACGGCCCCGCACCCAAGCCTCAAACCTCCGCATAGCGAAAGCAGGCCCTCCGATGAGCTCACGAGCTCGCTGTACTCGTTCACGTACTCACAGCATACAGGCCTGCTGCTCAAGACACGGTTGTCGGCAATGCAGCGCAGCGCAGCGGCCGCCACGGATAGCACGTCTGCATCGCCAAACTTGCAAAGCATCTTCCAGCTGCTTCAATTTCTTCAGGGCACCGTGCCGGTTCCGTCTTCAACCACGGCGGCCGAAGCAACGCAGGCCAAGGAGGCCCTTGGCAAATCTGGATCGTCCGCAATTGACGAGGCTACACTGCGGTTTCTGACCTTGCCATATACAGACATTGTCCGGCCCGGTGAACGCGAGCCTTCTCTATCTCTTCAAAGACCGCCTTCCATGTTTCGTCGTGCAAGCTCGATGATCCTGAAGCCTAGCGATACGGTTGTGCAGGGTATCAGCACTCCGTTGGAACACCTCCCCTCGAAGTATATGCACACGCAGGCAGTGCTCACCACTGAGGCCGCGTTTCCCTTCGGAATTCGCACACTCAACGACATCGCGTGCTTGGTATGTGTGACGAATCAGCAAACGGCTCCAGACCGCAGCATTCTCGACTTCGTTGCCCCGCATTTCCGTGAGTGGCTTACTTCCAAGGTTAATGAGGAGCCATCGGCTCGAGTTAGACTCAGCGGGGAGCTAGTAGATCTCTTGATCATGAATCAGCCTAAGATGGTCAGTTTGTGGGTTGAGCAGGTCAGTGCTGAGCGATTGGTCTGGACCGTGCAGGAAGTTGGCGCGCTGACCAGCGCGGAGTTCAATGTGGTCGAGAAAAGTGATGAGCCGTCCTCAGCCAAAACTCCCGATGGAGAGCCAACCATGCGGCACAGCATCAGCCAATCTCACGAGGTCGTTTTGTCGTCTCCGTTGGGGCTCCGGGAGCCCTATACTATTGGCTGTGCCGTCGCCATCAACCGGTTCTCGTTGAAGATTTGCGGCTACAACCGACCCACTCTGTACTTCATGCTGGGTTATAAAGGTGAGGATCTTGTAGGCAAACCGGTGACAGATATGCTACCGCAGTTCCATCAATTTTGGTTACAGGTGGAACCGCTGTGTAAGAACATCGGTGTTGTCATTCCTGAGCATAAGTTCCGCGAGCTAGCTGGAATCGACATTGCATCTCCTGAGTTCGTCTCCCCACATCCGTCGTGTCATCCCGAGCGCTCTATCCGCGCCAGGGGAAAGACAGGAATGTTCACGTTTGTGGACATCCAATTACGTCTGGTGGATGGTAAGAGCCTCGTTTTATGGATCAGCTACTCGCGAGCTCGGGAGCCAAGCGCTTCCGACAACATTATCATGAATGTGCCTTCACAGCGCACGCTTCTTCCCACCGTAAGGCTTGACCAGTCTCCCTCCCCAACAGCCAGCTCTTCCGAAGACGGCAATCAAGAGCAGAGGAACGAGGAGTCACTAGCGAAGGTTGTTCCCCAAGAGGACGTTCATTTGCTCACCCCTGCGAGTGTTGTGTCGGAACCTGGCATACTCCCAGACAGTGTTAACAAGAATGTGGCAGAGACGGCGATGACAGACGTGGCTGAGCCGCATGATCTGAAGAACATCAAGACTCTTGTGCCTGGAGGCGATACAGATTCTGAGTTGCGCCCGGAAACGCAAACGACAGAACCGGCGTGCCCAACTGATGATGAACTGTGGGCAGTGTTATCAAAGATCGAGGTTGGAGCACAACGACGAAGCAAGAGTGTGAAAGATTTCGAAGTCATCAAAGTGCTTGGTGAGGGGGCATACGGCAGGGTAAGTCTTGTGCGGCCAAAGGGAGAGAAGTATGTTCTGGCTTTTAAGTCCATTTTCAAGGACCGCATCCTTGTAGATACGTGGTCAAGAGATCGTAAGCTCGGCACAATTCCCAATGAGATTCGCATCTTGAATCAATTGAGGCCTACGAGGCATCCTCACATTGTTGAGATGGTAGACTTTTTTGAGGACACAGACTGCTACCATGTCGAAATGCTGCCAATCGGCAACCCACAGGGAATGGATCTTTTCGACTTTCTAGAGGCCAAAGCGAACACGAGCCAGCGCGAGCTTTTAGACATTTGGGGTCAAGTAGTCAGTGCAGTGGCGCATGTACATTCCTTGGGCATTGTACACCGGGACATCAAGGATGAAAATATCGTGATGGATGGGAAGGGTAATGCCAAACTCATCGACTTTGGTAGTGCGGCGTACTTGAGACAGGGACCTTTTGACGTCTTCGTTGGTACTGTTGACTACGCGGCTCCTGAAATCGTACAAGGCCAGGCTTACGAAGGTTGCCCTCAGGACAGCTGGGCTCTCGGAATTCTATTGTACACGATAATGTACAAGGAAACGCCATTCCATGGTATAGAAGCCATTATTGAGGGCAATCTTCCATCGGATCTTAACTGCCTGGGTAGCTCCCTGATTCGCAGGCTTTTGGTAAAGAACCCTTCCAGCAGGCCCACTCCCGCGCGCTGTCTGGGATATTTGAAAGACATGCAGACAACATAAATCAGCTAACGCTCTCAAACTCAGGAAAATGTACATAGTATTAATACACGGCTTCCTACGAAAACAAAGCTCAATGACTGGCTTAGCATGCTCTCATACGGAGCTCTCTCATGCAGCTCAGCTATTAGAAAAACGCGAAGCTTATAGTCACTGTTCACAAAATCAAAATTACGGATTAATTACTGTCTACGCAGATGCGGCAGTCTTGATACTACTTGGCTTGCTTCCGACTCCCCGGCGTTTCCGAGTGAACCAGCTCAGGAAAGTGACATCCACGAGCGACTGACCACCGAAATCGCCTAATGCGAACTGAAGCAGCGTGCATGCTCCTGCCGACAAGATCGAGATTCCTAGCATAGCCACCATGACCATATTCGAATCACGGAAGCCCCGCTTCGCGTCAGCCGGCCAGCCGGAGTACAATGCCTTTGTGGTCGTGACAGAGCCAGTGTTGCCAAACCCGGAAATGATCGCCGTCACCATGGCAGCTCCGAGATCGCCGTGACGCTTGTAGAATATGTTAGCACCCCAAGACATGGTGATGGGCACTGTAGGACCTAAACCGAAGCCACAAAGCAGCAGTCCTCCCCAGCGACTCCATCCATCTTTCGCGTACGTGCAAACGAACAGGCCCGTAATAATGATCAAGCACGAAAACGAGAAAATTAGCGGCCGATGCTTCCTATAGCGGTCCGCGAAGGGCGTGAGTACAAGAATCCCACCTAGGTCGAATAACCAAATCGGAGCCGTGAGTAGCGACAGGTCAATGTCCGACCAGTTAGGGTTGATTTGCTGCAGAATCGTCGTGGCATAGTTTTCAATACCGATACCGACACCCACAACTCCGAAATACATGAGCACAAGAGGCCACAGACGTATATCCAGCATAACCTTCACGAAGTCCTTCCAGTTCCAGCGACGCTCAACGTCGATGCGATCGGCCATGTCTTGATAGTGGAGCTCAGCGTCCTTGTCGTTGAGCGGGAACACTCTACTGCCCTTCTTCTCGCTGGGGCGGCCTGGCAACCACCAGAGTAACGTAATTCCAACAAAAACGGTGATAACACCATAAATAAGGAAGTTCCATTGATATCCGGTGTACCCACGGGTGCCATCCATCTTTTGGAACGCAGCTCCGAGCAAGCCCGCAACAGCAGCGGATAACTGGGCTGCCGTAAAGTAGTAGCCGACTCGCGTGACAGCACGGTGGTCCGGGTACCACATTGAGATGTAATACGCCATACCTGGCCAAATACCAGCTGTGGAGACGCCGTTGAAAAACCGAATGGCCATTGCGCCAGCCGAGTTCTTCACAGCGGCGATACAAGCATACGTCAAGCCGACTGTGATAACAATTCGACTCATCCAGGCGTGTGGCTTGACGCGACTCATAATCAGATTCATCGGCAAATCAAACACAATATAGCCCACATAGTCCAGGGATGTGGCCGTGGAGAGGTCATGCGAACTCATCTTCAGCTTCTGAGGAAGGCTGTGACCCACGCTAGCATTCATCGTGAGGGAATTGCCGTAGGCAGCGGATCCATAGCTAGACAAGAAGTACAAGACCCATAGTGCCGGGATAATGCGGAGGTCAAGCTTGCGGTAGACACGATCAAGGGCCCGCTTGTGCTCCGCAGTGATTGAAGCCGTGCTAGCAACAGCCACCTTACCTGTGGATTCCGCCATGCTGGCTAAAGAAGATCTGCAGATCACCCGGTTGAGCTGTCCTTAAATAGTTGAGAAAAAACCCAACCGTTTTACTTAACATGACTCAAGTGCATAATGTACCCTACCAGCATCACCTTAAGAAAAGGTAAGATGGTTAGGATGAGTAATATGACTATCTTGCATGCTGTACCCGCGTATCTCATACATTTCAGGTAGTCATGTTGAGTCATGTTGAGTCATGCACGTGATATTTGATACATGTGCGGCCTGTAAGGCGTTAAAATATATGTAGCTGTCTGGGCTTTATGCAGGGCAATGTACGAACCAGTCAGCATCGGTAATCTTTCCCTTTTTTCCCCTTTCCCAGAGGTGCAGCGGGTGCTCGAAAGCGCAAAAAGACTCGAATACAAGTCACGTTGAGTTCCATCCTGCTCTTCGCTTATAGGAATGCTCTGGCGAGCCAGGCTCATTCATACCTCATCTTTGTGCGGTCGAAGTTCCGATTTCATCTAAGACTTCGCGTGCAGCAACTAAAAGTTATCATAATTTTCCGTCCACTCAGTTTCCTCATCCGGAGGAACCTGTTGAAGGATGTAGTCCTTGCGCCAGTACCAGTAAAGTGCGCCAGTTCCCATCACAGTTACCGCTGCTAAGGGCGACGCAAAATAGGGCAGCCCACTCTTGGGCGTCGGGGGCGGCATCCAAGGGAACAGAACCATGACAAGGTTTGAAGTCAAGAAGACTATAATCAACGCCAATGGTGCGCGATAGCCTTTATCCATGTGCCAATGCGTGGCCTCGGGGTTACGGTGCACGTAAATCAAGCCAATAGTTATCATGGTAGCGAACACGGTAACTGGATACGTGCTGACGTCCACAACAAAGTTGTACACATCTCCCGGCGGCGGAACTGTCAAAGTAAGGACCGTCATAAAGAAGTGGAGAGAAAGACCGGCGATCGGCGTACCCCATGGCGCCGCTGAGGCGAGTAAATTGGAACAAGGCAGGATGTTGTGTTTGCCCACTTCCTGTACGACGCGACTTGCCGCGTACGCGACGACGAGTATATTTCCCAGATTTGAGAGGCAGATAACCAATGGCAGGACGCGAGCAGCCACCGATTCACCGAACAACTTCAACAGAAAAACACCGGCAATGACGACGCCCGAGTCTGCAACCTCTGGTTTAGGCACCACTGCAAAGTATGCAAAAGTACAAAGTGTGTAGAGCGATGTAATTCCGGCCAAAGCCATAATTCCGGCCTTTACGACGGTGCGCTGCGGGTTCTTTACCTCGCCCATAACGAGGTTGAGTGTCTCCCAGCCGCGATATGAGTACGACACTCGCAACATTGCAACGCTGACGTTGTAGAGCCCGCCACCAAAACCGTCGCTTTTCCATAGATTGTCGCCAAAGTTCTGTTTCATTGTCTCTTGCTGCCCGACATCGACAATCCCGAGAGCTAGAAGTGGTCCGCATGCAGCAATGAATACTAGAATGACTACCTTGATAGACCCCAGCGTATTGAATGCCGCCCTTCCCGCATTAGGGAAACGAGCGTGGATGAAACAAATGATTCCGACGGTCACAGAAGCAATCCAGCGCGTCGCGCCTTCGCTAGGCACTCGGCCGAGACCAAGCTGTACGTAGTTCCCAAACGCATAACTATTCGACGTACTAAAGCTCAGGATCACGGAGCACACGGAAAATACTGTGAGCGCAAGTCGCGGTGGCCGCGTGAACACACGCTCAAGATAATTCTTCTCACCACCGCTATGAGGCATCTCCAGGCCATACTCTAGATATACCGTGAATCCACAGAACCCCATAACACCGCCAAATATCCAAAGAATGATAGACCACCCGACACTCCCTGTCAATTGATAGATTGAGGACGGGATCGAGAAGATACCGGTGCCAATCATCCGATTGAGCATGAGAAACACGGCTGAAGTCAAACCCAGGTGCCGCTTGCCGGGCTCGCGTGCTAGCGACACGAGTGGGTCCCGCTCGGTCGGCTCCTGGATAGACATAATTGCGGCTACCTTGTAGAGGAAATGAAGCTGCGTACGGCTCCAAGTCTAGGACACGCGCTCCCCCGTGACATATGTCACGTGTTCGATGACCGTCAGTGTCAATCGCTAAGCGAGCGCCTATCTCGATACCAAGTCACAACCTGTATATGCCTGGGCTTATCGATTATCGGTATGCCTGCGCACCTTTGCAGCTAGATCGGTGTTGTCTGATACGTACTATTTTTACTTGCGTCCTATCTTGTTGCATGACGTCTTCCGACGATCCATTGATTTCTCATCTCTGGAAATTCGTACATAAACCATTTTTGACGGAAATGACATGCTCATATTATGACGGTATATCATGTAGCTCTAGAAAAAAATAGCAGTTGCGGCAGTGCCAATTCGTTTAAATAAATAATAGCCCGGGTTCGACGTAAGTAACCCGAATTGAGGAAGATGTATCATGAGGATACCAATTCAGGCCGTGAGATGGTTTTGCTGGACTTCGTTGCTAGCCGGTGCGCCCTCTCCCGGGATGGGCACTTCCACGTGAGCCGGGGCCTCCTTCTCATTCACAGACTTTGTAGAGTCCGTGTCAGCGGTGTAGGTATCAGAAACGCCGGACCCCCTAGGAGGCTCCACATCTTGCTTCTTCGGGCGAGACATGAGTGTCATGATGGCCACCACAATAGCGACCACCACTGACCCCGAACTCAACCCCAGAGCAAAGTACATGCACGCCTTGTGGGCCAGCAACGTGTTACCAGGGTCACGCTTCAATATCTGAGCCTCGACAGTGCCAGCAATGCCAAGGAACAGCGACATACCATAGGTGACCATAGTCGTTAGTAGACTACCGGCCATACCCTGGAACTGTGCAGGCAGCTCGTCGCTGAGAATGATCGAGCCAGCCGGAAAGCTCCAGTCCATGCCCCACACACCAAGGATCCACAAACCCATGCTAATGCGGAAGTATGACTGGTGCACTGGCATCATGAGGCACATAACATCGCTGCACATGAACATGATCATGGAGATCACTAGTAGGAACTGCACGCGGATGTGAGCAATCAGGAATCCGCAGACTAGAGCCGCAGCGGTGCCGAAGATAGCAACAGGTGTCAGTGATGCGCCGGCCTGCAGCGGGTTGTAGTCGCGTAGCTCCAGCACAAACACGAAGAACCTGTAGAACAGAATACCGAACGAACCCCAACTCAGGAGTAGCGTTAGCAGAGTGAGCATCATCTTAAGGTCCTTCATGACCTGCCGTGGTACCAGCGGATTGGACGGGATTTTAATCTCATACCAGAAAAACACGGCGAACAGAACAATGCTCACAACAAGCAGAGCAATGATGTATCCGGACTGCCAGCCAGCGGCAGGTGCCTGGTTCCACACGAAGTTGAACAATACCAGAGCGCACACGCCCATGGCGCATCCAATCCAGTCAACCGATACTTCGGGGTCCTCCTTCTTGTGGGGCGTGATGTAAGGAATCGAGAACCAGGCAAGCGCCAACGCAGCAGCGACGGCTATCGCATAGTGGTAGAAACACCATTCCCAGTGGACGGTCTCCGTAGCAATGAGCCCATCAATGATGGGGCCGACACTGCCGCCCAGTGGCGCGCTGAGGCCAATTCCGGAAAACACCATGTGCTTCCGCCGGGTACCAGGCCTGTATACGCGGCCAGCAACGCCCATGAGGTTCGGTAGCACAAACGCTAGGCCAGCGCCCTGCATGGCGCGGCACACGATGAAGAAGGTGGCTGTGCTCAAGTAGCTCGAGACACCGGCAAGAATGCTCCAGACCAGAGTCCACATATATCCGCCCAGGATGCAGGCCCGTAGACCATAAATGTCGCCGATTCGGCCGCTGACGAGGATAAGCGCGCCAATTCCGAGCGAAAAGCTCGACATGTACCAAGTGCTTGTGGCAGAGTCGGAGCCAAAGGCCTTTCCAAGAACCTTCAGAAGAGGTAGCGCGGCATTCGAAGACGACTGCGTGAAGATTTGCCCGAAAAGAAGCGATACAATAAAGGGATATTCGAGTTTCGGGTGCTTAGCAAAGTACCGAGGGTCCGTAAACCTCTCGGACCTTTGCATTTGCATCTCTCCTCCCGTAGTTCCCATGCAAGCAGAAAGCCAATTAGGGTGGGTAGCGCGCCGCCTTTATATAACCCATACTAGGGCCCGTTGCTTCTCCACGAGTTTTTCCGTGTTCGCCCTTTTTCGTGGGTCTTCATCGGATGTATGCATAAGGCGGCACGAGACAACAGCGTCGCCAGCATTACCCTTTGCCCAGATGTGGTGTGATTTCAAAAGCCACTGTCTAAGGCGCCTCGGTTCGCAATCAAGAGGCCACAAAATGACGGTTGTTCGCGCAATTGAGCGAGTAAATTCAGACTTTTGTGGTTCACAGAGGCTCTGCTTTCATATGGTACATTTTTTGCCGAACCAGCTGGCCGCCGAAGAGCCGGCGGCGCGCCATTTTACGCCTCCTGCAGAAAAGACCTCCGTGCAGCTGTCAAGAACCCATGCCCTCCGCGTATGTCAATTTTTTTACAAAGATTAGTGAAACCCTTACCTTTGCAGACCGATAGCTGTGGAACGGCAAAGAAATTTGAATAAAAGCATCTGGCCCCCCTTCCCTTTAGAAATCAGCCGCCAGCGATTCGCGATCGATCGCCGCGGATGCAAGAGAGCGATCTCATCGTGACGCAGATATCAATATTATCTGTTAATTAAAACCTAATTAGAGAAGTTTTCACAACTCTGGTAGCTGGCTTGCTTGGCCACATGCTCGCTAGGCACCGTGACAGCAGCACCAGCTCCCACGTTTTTACGGATTAAAACGCATCGAGTGGTGCATCGTGAAGTTAGGGAAACTTGATTAGTTAGTCTCAAGCGGGAGTTCGAATGTCAGCTGAGTGCGATTGCGACCCGAATGGGCCCCTTGTGGCGGCGAGATAGCAGCTGCGATCACGGTAAAGCGGCAAGCTTAGTGCATAAATATGGCTAGTTTCGGCTTTGGAATATTGTGGTATGAATAGATCCTTTTTTTTCTGCAGCTAAACGCTGATGTTAACCTTGTTTTGGGCCGATTTACGCTGGCTAGCACAGCCACATTGAGGGGATGCGGGGTTATCCCGACTTGCTGATTGGAGAGCACCCCGTGGCTAAAAAAAAAATCGCGCTCTTGAGTTCATAGCGCCGAGGTAACAGACGCGCAGACGCGCGCGTATATAGCTTTCTACATTCATTGAGCCCCTCCTTTAATTGATTGGCCCAAAGGCTAGTGGAAAGAGACTAGTGGCGGTGTGCGCGGTCGCGCTCAGCTCCGTCGACCAGCTTTTCGCCGATAGCCAATCCCTTGCGGCGTCTGATCTGTTTGACATAGCCCAGAGCGATATTTTCGCGGTCCGCAGTCTCGCCTAGTGCTTCTAGCTCTTCCTCTGTGGTGGGCACCCAGTACGGGTCCTGGTCCAACAACACGAAGCCCGAAAACATGAGCTGTGGGTTTGCGGCACCGGAAGTCTTTTTCCGAATCTCGTCACTGAACCCCAAGCTCTCAATGACGGGAAGCTGGGCTTCAACCATGAAGAAGGGTGTCCCCTCCTTCAATTCCTCGGTCAGCACTTTGCCCTTGCGACGCGTAACTACTCCGTAGACCTTGCCAAGTACATCAGTACTAGCCTGGATTTGACACAGGTACGTCGCCAACATAACGCGCGGGCTCCATTCCTCCATGGCAGCCTGGATGGCCTGCTTTGTGGCAGTGATGAGACGTCTTTGTGCAATGCGCGAGACCTCGTCCGCCGTGCAATTCAGCTCCTTGACCCCTACATAAACATCTTGGACCGGTTCCTCAACCAAGGGGCCCTTGGCCATGGCCGATTTGAACCCAGTGATGATGTTGTGTGAGCCGAAGGCACCAGTGGCCAGCACCTGGTCGCTTGTCTCATCTACCAGCACATTCCCGCGGAACTTAGCGATGACGGCGGCCTGAGACTCATCAAAGTCCTCAGGCATCGGTCGTACGTCGATCTTAATGTGGATACCACCAACATCACGCTCTTGCGGGCCCTCGCCGCTAAACGGCGCACGAATGGTTTCCCGGAACGGCACGACAGGAGGCGACACGTCCAGCGGTATCTTGGCATATCGCTCGGTCAAATCATTGAGGCAACGCTCTAGGTGTAGCTCGCCCGAAGTCGCCAAAATGAACTCCCCGAGTTCACTTATCTCAAACGCTACACTAGGGTCCGAGACGTTCAGGAGCTCAAGACCACGTTCAACATCATCCAGCTTCGTCGGGTCTTGCGGCTCAACAGCGACTCGTAAAATCGGCGCGGCAACCTTGGCCGAGCGCGCTAGGTTTGGTCCAACAATTCCGGGGCTTACGAGGGTGCCACTCTTAACAATGGTGCCCTTAAGCCCGTTAACGCCTACAATAGCGCCAGGGCCGGCCTTTTCCACGGGGATAAGGTCCCGGCCCATAAATAGGTATAGACCCGTAACCTTGACGGAAGTGCGAAACTCGGCAGGCTCAGTGGGATCCGCCCTAGGGCCCAGGAGATCAAGTTCCATGCCAGGTGAGAGCGTGCCACTATAGATGCGAGCGAACCCAAGCACAGCTACCTCAGAATTGTCGCTTTTTGTGAGCCGCTCGCTCTGCAGCCGCAGCGCTGCCAAGCGGTCCTTGACACCAATCACGCCCACAGGCAAGTCCGCTTCAGGAATGCTAACCGCTTTAGAAACGTAGGCCACAAGCGGCCCATTAGAGTCACAAGTCTCCATAGCCGTTCTCACGCGGCTGTCCACGACTTCGGGGTGCGGTGTGTTACGAAGAACACATTCTGTGCGCGTCCTTTGAGCCTTCTGAGGCGACGGCAACGAGACAATGCCGGATAACACGGCCCTACTCACGGGAATCCACTGGTTGAAAATGGCCTTCGCCGTCTTGGTAGGCATGGGTTTCAAGTTCAAGGCTTGCACGATGCGGTCAAGCTTGTATTCGTCTTCCTCAGCTTCCGCAGTATAAACGGCCCAGATATTCTCCATCACGAATTGCGTGAACATCGACTTGCGCTTCGTTGTGGTGCCAGGAACGACCTTCTTCGTTTTCGGGTCCAGCGAATAGTCTCCCCATAGAAACTTGACAAGTTTGGAGCGGTCAACGCCCAATTTCTTCTCGTAGAAAGTGGCAAACTGCTGAATACTGAACCCCCAACCATGAATGGCACTGCTGAACACGACGTTGTTGTTGGCCGGTGAGAAATACACGACGTCATCGTTATCCTCCTCAGTCTCCATGCGCTTGCCTACGTAGAATTGGCCCCACACAGCATTGACCTGCTCCACCAGTTTTGATAAGTGGGCGGCTGCCTCCGACGCTGATAGCTGCCACTCGTCGTACAGTTTGTCCATTTTGTTGATTACCAGGATGGATTGCAACTCTTCGTCCCAGGCCTGCTTGAGTGCGCTCACTGTTTGGCTGCACACACCTTCGAGTGCGTCCACAAGAATGATGCTCGCGTCACAGAGCCGCGACGCTTGCGTGACCTCAGAACTAAAGTCTACGTGACCAGGCGAGTCAATGAGGTTCACAACAAACTCTTGCTGGGCCGTGCGGAAATATAGCGAGATTGCGCTGGCTTCCATTGTAATTCCTCGCTCCTGCTCGTCCGCACGCGAGTCCAAATACCTGATTTCGCCCTGGTGCTGCTGCGAAATGATGCCGTTGCTCGCGAGCAGCGTGTCGCTGAGGCTTGTCTTTCCGTGGTCAATATGAGCTAAGATACAGACATTGCGGATGTTTTCGGGCTGGTTCTCCAGCCGCAGCAGGTTCTTTGGATCGATTGGCATGGCGCGACTCGATCTTTGCCTTCTATCGCACAAGAGTGAAATTTCAGCACGTGAGCAGACAAAGTGCTCTAAATAGGCAGCCATGCCTAACACGACGGGGTAGCACAGCCAACCTTGCCGCTGGATCGGCGTTCAGATTATCGCTATCCCTTATGCTTGGCGACTAATTTGCTAAATTAACTAGTTCAAGGCCAAACATAGCGGTCATGCTCCTCCTGTCTACGTAAGAGCAGTCACTCTCTGTCGGCGCAAGCGCTAAGCTATATCAGTGGAGTATTAGCACGTTTAGGTTCAATCTAATGGGCCATTTTACGCTGGGCCATTTTACGCTAGCCTCAACCAATCTCTTCTTCGCCAGGCCATTTGGAGCTACTCCACTGACTCCAAATGGAGCGTAGCCTTAGTCGGCCCTGAGCGGGAACAATACTAGACCGAGTTATTCTAATTTGGTGTGGACTTGGTAGAGTTATGTGTGAGGCTAGGGGCTTCTTCTCGTAAAGCTTTTCAAAAAACTGGCTGTCACTCATACGCTTGTCAATCACACGACATAGTGTGCTCTCACTGCCCCTGATCCGTGAGGATCTGATAGGCTCGGCGCAGCCGTCACTCAAAGTACGAGAAAGCCAAACTGCGCGCTGCATAAGTTGAGTTCAGTTTGTCTAAGTTTGTCTAAAGTAATGTCTAAGCGCGTAATTAGTGTAGGAAACCATGTGTTTGGTGCTTGTGCTTAGGAACGAGCGAAACAAAAACTCTAGTTCTTCATTTCAGGCACAAGATTGATAACAGATCCTGTATCCAGGAAGCTCTTCACGTTAGAGAAAAGTTCTTCCTCAAGATTCACACGCGTGTTTTGGGTCAGCGGCCCAGCATGTGGCAGAAGCGTGATATTCGGGTTCGCGAGCAACCCCGGGTGGATTTTCGGTTCGTGCTCATATACATCAAGACCCACTGAGCGTACTTTGCCGGAGTCCAGAGCCTCAGACAGAGCAGCCTCGTCAATAATGGGCCCACGAGCGATGTTCACAATCACGATACCGTCCTTGCATTTGGCCAGCTTCTCTCTATTGATGAGGTGGTAGGTGTGCCGGTTGAGAGGAAGAACTAGGGCAAGCACGTCACTAGTGGCCAGCAGCTCCTCAAGATCAGGGATATACTTCGAGTCCTGCTCGAGTTCGGGAGCTAGCTTTGTGCGGCCGTGATATTGGATTGTCTCAAAGCCGAGCGCTCGGGCTCGGTCACGGTACATGCGACCGATGTTGCCCATACCGAGAATTCCGAGAGTACGACCCAGGGGACTAATTCCCGGTTCGACATTTGATCTCCAATTGCCAGCCCGCAACGACGTCACCAAAGGATAGAAGTTGCGCATTGCGCTCAGGGTGAGGTAGATGCCAGTATTTGCTGTATCCGGAGCCACGCTATTCGGGCAGTTTGACACTTGAACGCCGTACTTCTTCCACTCATGCACGTCTCCAATTACATCGTAGCCGGCTCCTTCATGGCACACAGCAGCCACGCCAAGCTTCGAGAGTCGCTGAATCATATCGCCCGAGTAGGATCCCATATTTCGCGCAACTTCGTAGCTGTTCACAATTAACTTGACGTGGTTCTCCTCGGCAATGGCCAAGAACTCCTCGTGTGACGTGGGGTGGCAGAAGATAATTTTCATCCCGTGAGCAGAGGCGAGTGCTTCCCAGTCGGTTTTCATGAATGGCGCTGCTCCGTCGAGCACCATCATGGTGCCACCAGTAACCGCAGGCATATCCTTAAGCGTGGAGATTCCCTAGAAAACAAAACCTCTAAATATTATGCCCCGAGCGTTTGAGGTAAGGGTAATTCATACATCTATCGTGCCGTGCCGGCAAATCGCGGCCAAGTCGTTTCTGAAATTTGATGCTCAATGAAAAGAGCTCACCATAAAATGTACAATGCTCCATTAGTTACTCCACGATTGAGCAATTCACAGGTTACTAAGAACAGTTGGTGCTGGTGCTGAGAGTTAGCAGTAGGGCTAAGCCTCAAACTGAGCAGGTTCATGCAATGCTTGTAGGAGTACTCCTTAAGATACTCGGTGACCGTGCCCCTCAATAATGCTGCTAGAGTGGTCGCCACCTTTTAGCACCAGCAGCGAACCGTCGAGTAGCTGCACCTCGATCCGCGCACGGGCGGCTTTAGCCTCGTTTCCAAGCCCCTGGCGCTGCACAACGCGCACAAAGCCGACCTTGCGGCCGCCAATCAGCAGTCCATACTGGGCCATCGACATTTTCTCGGCGAACCCGTGCGTGGCCGCGCTAAAGTCCTGGGCCAAAGCTTCCAGCTCGCTGAACTGCAAGTCGCCAGGACCCAATTTAGCGCGTAAGTTCTGCTCATTAGAGTTAAGCGCCGTCTCCACCGCAATTCGCGCGAACGTTGGAATGCGCTCCGATTTTTCACTAGCAGGTGCCTGCTGGAGGTGGAAGCTAGCGAGGTCCTGCCACCGCTGATGATGGAGCTGCACAGCCAGCTGTGCAAAGGCCCGTCGTCGCTTATGGACGAGCCAGGCTCCGCATATAAGCGGCGGCGTAGCCAGGATGATTACTGCGGGTGCCAGCACAACCGTAGCAGCTGCCAAAGCGGCCACGCCTGCGAAGGCCTTCAGTGGCTGAGGTATATAATTTCCAATCCGGCCCAGTATCCCCTGGCGTCTGTAAAGAAAGTACGGATTCCGGCCAAAGGAATTGCGCAACGGCATATTTTTCTCTACGACAAGCGGGCGCGCTTCAAACCGCGGACAGATTGACCATGCATCTATGCTAACAATATCGCGGCGCGTTCTCAATATACGACTCGCAGAACTGCCCGCTTCTAGGCTTTCGCGCCCCGCGGGAAAGCCCACAACTGCAAGCTGGTGGACTGTGATGTGGTCCAGGGTCCAGCCAACTCAGTAAACTCAGAGTCCTGGCAAATACTGTGATTCAGTTCTAATGCCCCAATCGTGTGATTTTGGGCTTTAAATTCTAAGTCGTGCAAAGACGTACCCAAACGTGTGGTAGCAGAAAGAATGTCGCATAATACCAATGAAATTCTCTATGTGGGAGGAGGAGGCCCATCATCGATGGGTTAGTTTTGGGGGCTCGTCGCGGAGCCGACCCTGCAACTTTATAGTACGATGCGTTAATGGCTCTAAAAAGGATTTCGGGTACAAAAGCAGGTTCGCATTTAAATTTAATTGTATTTCCGCTGGAGTGGTGCATGGCGAAGCGCACCATCGGTGCCGTGGTTGCCGCATGCGGGCAAACGCGTCGCACGAACGTGACTTGGCATTGGGATGCAGCGAACCGCGTTTTGCGTCGCCCGCGCTCCGAAACTATAATTAGGGGGGTCTCGGCACCCTAGCCCTTGCCCACCCAGGTGCGCCCCCTACCAATACTTTCTGGATTAGATCCCCTTTTGCCTCAGTGCACGCTTGAATCGATGGGGTTCGGCTCATTTGAACTGATTTGCGAGCGCGCAAACATTCCTCTGTGCCCGCTGGTCGGGCCCTACGAGGGATCGAGCGCGTTCGGGCAAGGCCTGCTCTCGAGATGCTACGCGCGGTCGATTTTTCTGGCCAACACAATGATTTTTAACGTGGGTACTGTGTTTATCCACTTCGGCATTCTACTCATGGCGTGCTTTGCCATTTACACGGTATATGGCAAGTACACGGCTGTGGGCCGCCGCGAGATGCTTGATCTTTTCTATCTTTTCTTTGTTCTCGAGGTGTGGTCCCTTGTGGTAGACGCAGGCGTCTCGCCGGCCACGAGCCAGTCATATCCGTGGTTTGTAGCCATCCAAGCCGGGTTATCTAGCGGGTTCTGCTGCCTGCTCATGCTCACGTCACTGCTCGGATACCAACTCTGGGAGGACGGCAGCTTCAAAAGCGTTTGGTCTTTGCGCATATCCAGTTTACTATGGGGCGTAACGGTGTTTCTGATTGCAATTTTCACCTTCAATGGCGGTAAGCCGTCGTGGCCGACGCTACTGAACCCGCGCGAGACGACGGCTCTTATGGTCGTGCTTTACGTCGTGAACGCGGTTTTCATGTTATTTTACGCCTGCGCATCGCTCTACCTGACTGGTGCACTTCTGCGTAACTGGTGGGCGTTTGGCGCGCAGTTGCTGGCGCTGTTCTGCCTCATCGCCGGCCAGCTGCTCATGTACGCGTTCGGCTATCTCATCTGCAACAGCGTACGCCACTACATTGACGGCATTTTTTTCGGCACCGTGTGCAATTGGTTCGCATTCTTGATGATCTATAAGGCCTACGACTCGATCACAGCCGAGGATCTCGAGTTCACCGTGTCGCTGCAGGACCACTCGTGGGACGAGAAGTCGACGAGCGACGGCGACGGCGCTGCGTCGGAGTACGCGCTCTCGAACTACAACCTTCAGACGCCGTATTAATTCAGTTGCGCTTCATTGCGCCGCTGCCCACTGCTGCTCGCTGCTTTCTTGTTTGTACTCATATTTATCTTGTAATTCTGCATAACCGTCACCAAGAAGAAGAAGAGCTCCTTCTTCTTGGCTCACTTTGCAAATAGATAGTAGTGGTGGTGGTGGAGGTTGTCATGCCCATATTTGTAGAAGGCCCTGCTGGATGCGCTCGTCCCCGACAAAGAAGTCGTCGAATAACTCTATAAGAAGCTGATCCAGAGACCGAATCTTGGGGTATGCGTAATGGCGGTATTCCTCGAATATCATTGCCAGCGACCAGTGCTGCAGCCTGCGGATGCAGCCAACAACACAGCCCGTGCGATGCTTCCCCTGATTGCAATGGATGAGGAGGGGCTGGTTAGCCGGATCCAGCGCTATGCGCAGCGCGTTGCGCAGATCGCTTTTCTTGACGTGTACAAATGGCTCTTTGTTGCCGGACAGGCCAATGCGAAACAAGCGGATGTTGTTTTCCGCACAAAACTCGAGGTTTTCCTCAGGATAGTCTTCGGGGAGCAGGCTGAGGATGCTCTTCAGGCCTAAAGTCTCGAGAAAGGGGAAGTGCTCAGCCTTCGGGAACGAGCTGCGGTAGATCTCGCTGCCGACTCTCCCAAAATTTGGCGGGCACTCCAAGGTTGGCGGGCACTCCATGGGAGCCCTTTACACCGCCGGCGAGGTGAGTGAAGCACCGATTCTTTGGCAGCCGTAGGTGGAAAGCGGACGGTTTATGCAATCACCGTTTACGTGAGATAAGACCCGGTCCACAACGATAGACACAGAGACGCGCTACGAGGTGGCCAGCACGCAGTCCGTAGAAGCCAGGGGGAAGTATAGAAAATATGGTTCGTTAAGTGTTATTTTTGTTTATTTGTTTTTGGCAGATATCACATCAAGAAAGAAAGCGGCTTTCAATCAAACAGGCACGGCGGGAACTTTTCGCTTCTCGCCTTCGTCCTCGGCGGGGGCCGCATCGTCGTCACCGGCCACGGAAACTGTCTCCTTAGTGGTTTGGATTTCGCTGTTGAACCCACAGATTTCTATGATGTCATTCCGCGGCGCGACGACGGCGCCAACCATGTCACGCACTTTGAAAAGGCGCACGTACGTGCGCTCGATTTTCATGAATGGCATCACAGAGATAGACGAGAGCTGCTCGAGGTCGGGGATCCCTGTGTGCGCGGGCTTTTGGACATTCAAAGGCGCCTCGTGCGTGCCCTCACCAGTGTATTTGAGGTACGCCTCGCGCGCCGCCCAGTAGTAGCCCTCGAGCGGCTTCGGTGGCACCTCTGTAAACAACTGTGCCATTTCCTCCGGGTTGAACGGCGTGTTCAGGTCCGTAACGTCGATCCCCACGGGCTGCGTCGTGGATGCTACAGCTACGACGATGCGGTTGTGATGCGTGATGTTGAAGTGAATGTTCGGCTCGTCGAAAAACGGCTTGCCCTTCGCCGTCTTTTCAAGACTGGCCTTTGCGCCGTAGTCCTCGGCGACCTGCTGCTTCATGAGATGAGACGCGAGTTGTGTGCATGTTTGCTGAAAGTGGAAGCCGCCGCGGAACTCAATGTTATTTGCCACGCACTCGCGCTTTACATCCTCCTCTGTCCAGGGCGCCGTGTCTATGAGATACAGCATTGGGCTAAGTGAATCGGGGAGTTGATTTGCCGGCCAAAAATGTGGTCCCACGTAGCGGTTCGCAGGCACGTTCTCATTTAAGCGGCTGCATGCGTCAGATGATATGGTAGCGGTATGTAGGAGCAAAATATGGGGTAGTCAAAGCCGAGGCCTCATATCGCCCACAGCCGATCTTTCCGTTTGTGGAGTTTTGTTGTGCGCGCGTGGCCTCCAGACAAATTTTTGAGTGATGCGGGAAGACTACATTCGGTCGGCCGTCCAGTTCCTGAAGGAGCCGCAGGTGCAAGGAGCGAGCGTGGCCAAGAAGGTTGAGTTCCTCGAGTCAAAGGGCCTCACAGCCGAAGAGATTGAGGAGACGCTGCGACAAGCGGCCGGCTCACGAGCAGAGTCCGTGTCATCCTCGTCGCCCTCCTCGTCCCCAGCCCCGCAGTATGTTCCGCCGCGCCCCAGCTATATGCTGCAGCAGCCGCCACCCATTCCCGAGCGCGACTGGAAGGACTACTTCGTGATGGCCACGGTCAGCGTCGGCGTTGCGTACGGCATGTACGAGGTGGCGAAGCGGTACGTGCTTCCTATGATTCTGCCGCCGACGCCGGCGTCACTCGAGGCCGACAAGGAGGCGCTCGAGGAGGAGTTCCAGCGCACAGAGGCGCTCGTCAAGCAGATGCAAGAAGACACGGCCGAGATGAAGGCCCAGGAGACGGCACGCAGTGAGGAGTTTGCACGAGTCATGGAGGAGGCGCGCGACGTCATTGAGGGTATCAAGCAGCATGCCGAGGAGCGCAAACAGGAGTCGAAGCTTGCATTGTCGAACGTCGAGGCCCTGCGCGAGCTCATTCCGCGCTCGCTGCAGCAGCACAGCGAGACGCAGAAGCGCGCCGTAGTGGAGCTGCAGGAAGAGCTTAAGAGCTTGAAGCAGCTGATTGGAAGGCGATCCGCAGGCCCGCACACGCCCGTCGTGCCACCGGCGTCGTCGGTGCCATCGACGCTGCCGGGCTTCCAGCGTAAGCCCCGCGACCCGTCGGCGGCCCCCAGTGGCACGAATGGCACCAGCGGCGCTAGCTCTCCGAAGCCTGCTCCTACAGAAGCCAAGGCAGAGACGCCGTTCATTCCGGACCCTGAAAAGGCGAAAGGGCCGGCACCTGCGAGCCAGCCGCAGCAGCCGCAGCAGCCGCAGCAGTCGCAGCAGCCTTCGCTGCCGGCATGGCAGCTCGCTGCTACAAAGAGTGACTAAATAAAATAAAGCACAAACAGCATAATTGCCTCTCTTACGCAAAGCGAACGACACAAACAGGACCGGCTGCGTCCGCGGCCTATGGACCACCACCAGTAGTGCCTACTAAAGCAACAAGGCAGCGCCAAAGAGTCCGTTTTACTACATGCCATAAATGCTACTATTGCAGCCCCGCCCAGCATACTGTCCATAACTGGCGCGGCCACGAGTGAGGCTCATAAACATTAAGAAGTCTAGGTATTCTCGTCAAACTCAGCAAGCGCCTCCTTTTCCTCGTCGCCTTCTTTGTACAGACCACGCACGAAGATCTCTTTGCCACTGAGCCGACCGAATGGCCGCTCCTTCGGCTTGTCCCAGCCCATTTCGTGGCGGAACTTAAGCCGCCATTGCGCGAACGACTCTTTTGTGACGGGCGTGCCCTTGAACTTGGCCTGCTCCTTCTCCTCTTCGAGTGTCAGCTGCCGCAGGCGCTCAGCCTCCTGGTCGCGGATGCGTGCATCATAGAGTTCCTCTGCGTGGTCCTTGATCGAGGACACGATCGTAAACACGGACGGCAGGCCCATGTTTTCCTCGGCTACCTCGTCCGCTTGCTTTTTGAGCCTCACACAGTCGTCCTTTGTGAACTCGTAGGAATATCGGGGCTCGTCGCTCTTCGCTGCCGCGTCGTCGTCATCGCCGGCAGCAGCCGCCGCGCCGGCGTCGTTACTGGCTGTGATCGAGAGCTCGGGGATCTCGGACTCCGGATAGTTTTCCGGGTACTGTACATCCACGACAAGTAAGCGCTGCGGCTCCGTGTCGAGACGCAAGCCGATGGAGAAGCGGTTCTCGCCGAGAATCTCGAGCTCATCGGGATAAATGGATTGCAGGATTTCCAGCTCCTCGGCCTGATCCTCTTTGCCCATCCTTTAGCCACTCTGACTCCGGCTGGTGGAGTGGTGGAGTGGTCGTGTAGTTTTCTGTGCGGTTGCGCTTTCGCGGGTTCGTTTAGAAGTGGTTTTGGGCGGTGGTCGTGGTTTGGTGTTGTGCAGGATTACTATTTACATAATTTTTCCAAGCAGTGGAAAAATCCCGTACATGATTGTCTACGAGCGGCTGCAGCGAGAGCCCGAGGAGTACGTGGCCGAGCTCACAAAAGCAGCCGAGAGCAGCCCTGACGATATCGATGTGCTTCAGACCCTTTGTGAGGTGCACTTCGAGCTAGGCAATGCGGAGCAGGCCTTGCCGCTGCTGCAGAAGGCAATGCAGCTCGATCCCACAGGAAAGCACGGCGCGGGCAAGTTCCTTTGGGCAGGCCAGATGTTCGGGAACCGCCGCGGCATCGAATTCTACACGAAGGGCATCGACGTGCTTCTCAAAAGCGTGAGCGAGGCCGAGCGCACGGCGCCTTCCGGCGCGGACGCTGCCAGCGCGGCCGAGCGGAAGCTAATGAACCTGCAGCTCAGCCAAGCGTACCTGGGCATGATTGAGATCTGGATGACGGATCTTTGCATGGAGCCCGAGGCCGAGCAATCCTGCGAGCGGCTGATTGCTGAGGCGCTCATGGTGAACGAGAGCAACCCCGAGGCATGGAGCATTTTGGGGAGTATCCGCATCAGCCAATTGCGACATTCCGAGGCCAAGGAGGCCTTGGAGCGTGCGTGGGATCTATACGGCCAGGGCCTTGTTCAGCAAGCGCTCGACCATGCCGTGATTCCGCAGCTCGTTCGGCTCGCCCAAAGCATGCTCGAGCTCGAGCTCTACGAGCAGGTGCTCGAGGTGACTGGCGAACTGCACCGGCTCGACGACCAGGTGCCGGATCTTTACTATCTTAATGCGCTGTGCCACAAGAATCTTGTGGAGACGTCCACGGACAAGCTCGAGCGCTCGAAGCACATTGTTGCCGTGCAGGACGCGGTGCAGCTGCTGGAGACGGTCGAAGACGAGATCGATCCCGAGATGCTGGCGGCCGCGCGCGCGCTCCTGGCGGCGTTGCCGGCGCCTGAGGTCGAGGACCCGTTTGCGGACGAGGACATGGCCGAGCTGGGCGACCGTGACGAGGCCTAGATGCTCATTATTTATTCACTCCGATCCTCGCAAAGCCTAGCTTCGAAAAAGGATGGCTATGAACAAACTGAAGACAAAGGTAGCCATGAACACACTAAAGAGAAGAAAGAAAAAAGGCGGAGCCATGAAATAACTTTTATTTGGCCACGCCCTATATGCTCTGAGGTGTATGAACACTCGTATATGGATACATATACGCATACTCATATATGGCCACGTATAGATGTAAACTCATGAACGCAAACTCGTAAGCGCTTGGACGCATAGATGTAGGTATCGGCACAGTGATACGATGGCCGGTGCCGGATTGTTGGTGTCCGGCGTTCTGCGTTTCCTGCGCGAAAGATCGCTGAGGAGAGAGAGCCTGCCGTAATGCAGCGGTGACAGACAGCGCGGAGGCAGTGGGAGCGCCTTAGTTCGCATCGTACCACTCACTCTCGTTTTCGGGAAGCACCTGCACATATTCCTCGGGAACAAGGCCTGTCTCGCCGTTTTCGAGGTTCTCGGCCACGAGCCAGCCCTGGCCGTGGCGGTAGTTGATCCACACAATCTGGCCCTCAACGAGCGGCGCTTCGTTGCTGTTCTCCGGCTCGAAGTCGAAGAGTGCTACCGCTTTGCGGTAGATGTCGTCTTCCTTCTTGTGCGGCGCCTCGTCGGCCGCTACAGTACCGGCGACGTCCTCCGGCTCGTCCCGCTTCGGCTCGGGAGCCGCCTTCTCAGGCTCGGCCGGCCGCATCCCATAGTGCAGAGGGTGCTTGTCATGATAGGCAAAGTCCCTGACCTTGGTATACGGCAGCGCGCTCGAAAACTCCGGCACATCCATCGCACGCCGGCGCGGGGTCTACGGAGTCGCGATTATTAGGTAAATACGCGCCTGCAAATATTATCATGCCCTAAGCATGGGAACCGGTTCGCACAGGCCACAGTGGGAGGCTGCCAAGGGCCGTGAAGATGCGCGGAGCGGCATTAAGCACGCCAGATCACTGCCGTCGCATACACAGCTCAAGTATCGGCAGGCTGCACGACCAGCCGCTGCGCCGCTAAGGGCGCGCATCGAGCCTGCGCGGCGCTCCTTTGCTGATGCTGCGAGTGCAGCTGAACAACCCGAAACTGGTCAGATTGCTCGTTCTGATGTACGAGGTAGCCCTGTGGAAGCCAATTCTGATGCAGACGCCGGACGCGACTTGGGCTCGGACTCGGAGAGCGACGACTCAGAGGCAGAACTGCGCCGCGAGCTGGATCTTATCAACAAGCGGCGTGCTCTACAGGCTCAGCGTGATGCTCAGCGGAAGCCGGCGCCAGCGCCAGCCTCGAAATGGCGCTCAGAGGCCACATTCAAGCGCACGCGACCAATGAAGAAGCGGGGCACGGATATGATTAACGACACGCTGAAGAAGGCCGAGCACCAGGACTTTCTCGACAAGTATCTCAAATAGGTGGTTGCTGTTGGTGCGACCTGTCCGGCACAGGTGCATAGTGAGCGCATAGGGCTGAGCGGGCCCGACGTGCTGCTGCTGTGGCCACTTGTCATATGCAGCTGCAGTCGGCCCACGCATACGAGTGCACCTTTGTGCCTCTATTTATTCAATTATTTATTCCTGCACTGCGCTTGTTTCATGCATTATCTAGAAATAGAACCGCTCCGACCAGTATCACGTTCCGCCCGAGAAGAGAGAGGCCAGCATCCTATCTGTGTGCGCTTTAGTCGCCTCTCTCTCCGTGCGCGCTGGCCATGATCTACTCGTTCTGGCTCTTCGACCGGCACAGCGAATGCGTGTTTCGGCGCGAGTGGAACCAGCTTGTGGACTCGCGGCGCAAGAAGGAGACAAACGATGACACGGCGAAGCTTGTGTTCGGCATCTGCCTCAGCCTGCGGAACATCTCGCGCAAGCTCACGGACGACGACGCGTTCCAGACGTTCTCCACGTCCCAGTACAAGCTGCATTACTTTGAGACCCCGTCAAACCTAAAAATGGTGTTCATTACGGATCTCCAAACACCGTCTTTAGTGCATGACCTACAGGAGATCTACTCTACACTGTACCTGAACTACGTCGTGAAGAACCCGCTCAGTCCTATCGAGCACACTGGCGGTGCTGGCGTGAACAATGAAATGTTCACAATCAGTCTGAACGCATATATACAAGGGATGCCCAGTTTCAGCTGAAGCTCGACTGCCCGGCTCGACTGCCCGGCTCGACTCGGCTCGTGCCGCGCGATACGCCCGGCGCTGCGAGTGAGTTTATGTAATTTATTTTTTTTTGTCACCGTTCGCGTTCCTCCTGCCCGCCGGCACGACGAGGTGTATCTACAATTCTACGTCAATTGCTGCGCAGAATGTCACGCATGGCATCCCTTCCCAATACGCGAAAGGGCCGTGAGCTCTACGAAAAGTTGGGAGCGCCGAAGACCGTCGTGGCGCCGATGGTGGACCAGTCTGAACTGGCTTGGCGTAAGCTGTGTCGCCAGTACGGCGCCCAGATATGCTATTCGCCGATGTACCACGCGCGACTCTTTGGTACGACGGAGACCTACCGAGACCAGCACGTTTCCTCGGCGGACGGTCAGGCCTCGGACAGGCCGCTCGTGATCCAGTTCTGTGCAAATAAGCCGGAAGAGTTGGTTGAGGCCGTGCGCTTAGTGGAAGGAAAGTGCGACGCCGTGGACCTCAATTTGGGCTGTCCCCAGGGCATAGCCCGCAAGGGCCACTATGGTGCATTTCTCATGGATGAGTGGGATTTAGTGACCTCCCTGATCAGGGCTGTGAGTGAACAGGTACCTACAGTGCCCATCACTGCCAAAATTCGCGTATTCGCCGACCGTGAGAAGACTCTGGAGTATGCCAGGCGTGTTTTGGAGGCTGGCGCCGTGTGGCTGACCGTGCACGGGCGGACGCGTGAGATGAAGGGCCAGCAAACGGGTCTTGCCGACTGGTCGCAAATAAAATTCTTGCGGGATAACTTGCCCGAGGAAACCGTGATTATTGCCAACGGGAACATTATTTATCGCCGCAATATCGACGAGTGTTTGGCGGCGACAAACGCGGACGCGGTCATGACGGCCGAGACCTGTCTTGCGAATCCAGCCATATTTGGAAAGGGAGACGAGTTCCCGCGTGTTGATAAAGTGCTCAGGGAATACTTCGAGATCGCTCGGAGCTGTCCCGGGCCGGCCTCGCATGTGGCCATGAAGACACACATGTTCAAGCTGCTGCGCACGTTCTTTATCCATGAGACAGAGATTCGCAATCGGTTGGGGCCAACGCGAACGGGCGATTTCGAGCGGTTTGAGTCCATTGTGAACGACGTGGAGAACCGCGTGGCTGAGCTCGTTGCCGAAAACGAGGACGAGGATCAGGTTGTGGAGAGCGAGAGCCAGGGGTACATGACAGTGCCGTACTGGCGCACGCAGCCGCTCTTTCGTGTTGTGAATGGTGTGGCCAGTAATGGCGAAGTGCGCAAGATAAAGGCAAAAGCAGAGCCGGCACAAAAGGAGGCAAGAGCAGCGGATTCAGAAACGGCGCTGCCGGTCGCAAAACGACCCAAGGTAGAGGCCGTTTCCACATAAGTGGAAAGGCATCAGTAACATAGAGCATTAAATAGCATTAATTGAGTTACATCTCTGGGGTACGCGAAGCTTGTGCTTCACACACGTTCCACTAGTCGGTCAATTCGTAGCCCGAGGCATCATCAAAAGAAGTGAGATGCCTGAAATGGTCTTCACGATTCCGGTATCAGCCGGCTGAACCCGCGTATTCGTGTTGTGCACAATCTGGCTAGTAATTCACTCACGGCGCAGAGTCAATTGAGGGACCCGCAGCCGCGCCGACATGAATCAAGCTCAGATTGTCGTTCTTTACGCTTGCTTCTTCCTCATCCTAACCGATTTACATAAAGTAAACGAGCTAACACGAGACGTGACCGCGCGCGCATGGCGCATGGCTAGTCTTAGCTCGTCTGGCATGTGTAAGCAGCACTCGGCACAAAAGCCGAACCGTGGGGTAATGTGCCACCCGGGTAATTAGCGCACATTCGCGCGCAATGCAATCGCTCGATAATGCACAAGTTTAACGCCATCTGGTTAAGCTTCGATATTATATCAAGCCTGTGGATTTATTACCTTTTGTAGCACTTGCAATAAGTCTGCGAGGACCACCATACTTGGGCTCTCCCCCTTTCCCACTATCGCGACGACCCGGAATTCGACAGCGAGATATAGGGTAGGGCACGGGTCCGGGCGGAGTAGGAGCGCCAGGTCATTTCGCGCCTGGGTTTCGTAACTCTTTCCTCTTCCACCCCACAGCCAGAACGCCATAATGGACCTGAATATTTTGGTTGCCGTGGGCCTGGCTTTGATTGTCGGTTATTTTGGCTACCGCTATCTCATTGCTGGTCCGGATGTTGAAAGGAGCGACGCAGGGTCCGCGTCGCAGTTCAGCTTCGGCGCGTCCGGTAGCGACGCCCGTAATCTCGTGGCCACGATGGCCAAGAACGACAAGAGGGTGGTTGTTCTCTACGGCTCGCAGACGGGCACGGCCGAGGATCTCGCCACGAAGCTGTCGAAGGAGCTCAGTGCAAAGTTCGGCCTGAAAACCATGGTTGCCGACCCCGAGAATTACGACTTTGAGACGCTCGACACGTTCCCGGAGACAAACCTCGCGATCTTTCTCATGGCTAGCTACGGCGAGGGCGAGCCGACCGACAACGCACAGGAGTTCGTCACGTTCCTTGGCAGCAGTCCCGAGTTCAGCGAGGGCAACACGCAGCTGCCTAACCTGCGATATGCCGTGTTCGGCCTCGGTAACTCGTCTTACGAGCAGTTTAACCAGGTTGGCAAGGACGTGCGTCGCCAGCTCGAGGAGCTGGGTGCTAAGGAGGTCGGCCCCTACGGTGAGGGCGATGATGGTAAGGGCACGCTGGAGGAGGACTTCCTGGCGTGGAAGGAAGAACTGTTCTCGGCGCTGAAGCAGGAGCTGAGTCTTGATGAGCGCGAGGCTGTTTACGAGCCCAGTATTGCTGTAACGCGCCTGGATCTCACTACGAACAGCCCGGACGTGTACCTCGGTGAGCCGAACTTGAAGCATCTCGTGGCCAGCAAGGAGGGCGCCGATGTGAAGGGTCCGTTTAACCAGTCAAACCCGTACCTTGCTCGTGTGCTGAAGGCGAGGGAGCTGTTCAGCAACACGGACCGCAACTGCATTCACATGGAGTTGGCGGTCGATGGCCTGAAGTACAACACGGGCGACCACCTCGCTTTCTGGTCGCAGAACTCTGAGGAGGAGGTCGAGCGGTTCTTGCAGGCGCTTGGCATCACCGATAAAGACGCAGTTCTCCAGATTAAGGTCCTTGACACGACGAGTCCGGTGCGTGTGCCCTCGCCCACTACATACGACGCGATTGTGCGCTACCACCTGGAGATCAACGGACCAGTGTCTCGCCAGGTTCTTGCCGCTATTGCGCCGTTTGCGCCGTCGGACGCCGTCCGTGCCGAGGCCAAGCGCCTGGCTGAGGACAAGGTGGCTTTCGCCGAGACGGTCACGGCTCACTGCTTCAATCTGGCGCGTCTTCTGCTGCGCCTGAGCGACGGCCAGCCGTGGTCGTCGGTGCCGTTCAGCTTCATTGTCGAGACGGTTCCGCACTTGCAGCCGCGCTTCTACTCGATCTCCTCGTCCTCTTCGGAGACCCCTGACACAGTCTCGATCACGGCCGTCGTGGAGCGCCAGCACCCGGCGGGAAGCGACCACGTCGTGAAGGGCGTTGCCACGAACAACGTGTTGGCTCTGAGCCACATGCTCGAGGGCAAGCCTGATTTCACCTATAACCTGCGGGGCCCGCGCGGCGTGTACGAGCAGAACAACGTGTTCCGCGTTCCCGTGCACATCCGCCACTCCCTCTTCAAGCTCCCGGCCAAGTCCACGGTGCCGATCATCATGGTTGGCCCCGGCACGGGTGTTGCGCCGTTCCGTGGTTTCGTGCACGAGCGCGCCCACCAGGCGTCGCAAGGCAAGGAAGTTGGCCGCGCCCTCATGTTCTTTGGTTCGCGCGACGATAAGCAAGACTTCCTCTACGGCGACGAGTGGCCTAAGTACTCGCAGTTTTTGGAGGTCGTCACTGCGTTCAGCCGCATTGGTGCCGAAAAGGTGTACGTGCAGCACCGCATGCTCGAGCGCTCGAAGGATATAAACGAGCTGCTCGAGCAGGGCGCCAACTTCTACGTCTGTGGTGACGCGAGCCGCATGGCTCGTGATGTCCACTCCACGCTCCTCGAGATTATCGAGAAGGAGCGCGGCGTGTCGGCGGACGAAGCCGAAAAGGTTGTGCGCAAACTGAAGTCGCGCAACAAGTACCAGGAAGACGTGTGGTGAACAGCAGTTCTCGGCAACGACGTTATGGCTATATAGTTACGAATTTAAGATTTTAGAACATCAGAGCTAGACGCACAGAGCTAGACGCACACGCACGCCGTCTAACCTAGTAGACCAGTGCTGAGCTACGTTCTAACTGCGGTCCCCGTGGGTTCAGTGCTCGACTTGGCTTCAGTGCCCGATTTAGATGCATTCAACGTGAGGAGACGATGCGGTATTGCAGACAGAACTGCTTAGCTGTTCCCGCTCCTTCGCTACTTGAGCTGGCTCGCGTAGGCCGCAACCATAAAAAGTTAAAGAACAAGCCAGCTTCTCAAGCTTGAGTTCTTCGCGCTAGCGTACATCCACGGCGTTTATGTCTCAATTTGGCCCACTAATGGCTCAATGTTTGCTATGGTGCTATGTTATTTTGTCGCATTAGGCTCAGGCTTTCTCCTGACGATTCAACAGAAAGCAAGATAAAAGTCAGCTAGCGCATCGTACCAGAGCGCTACACGTGCTTTGATTAGCGGTCACAAACACTACAGATGCATACGAGCTAGTCGCCGAGTTTATCGTGATGAAAATGCCGTGAGCGCCTCTTCTCGTATCTCGCAACATAACCCTCGGGGCTAGGGTGCGCTCCTTGTCAGAAAGTCACCATCCGCATCGCCTCGCATCTGATTCGCGTAATGTTCATGTTGCCATTCAGAGGCGCCGCTCGGCCGGCGCTCAGCGGGCTTCTGGCCGCGTCTTCGAAGCGAATGCCTGTGCACAGGCTGCCCGCAGCATCTTCGTTCCACACGTTCAAATGGCGTCTCAACAAACAATCTGCGGAAATTCCGAGCCCGAACGTGAGCTTCGGCTCCGCGAGCCACGCCGCTACTCAGGCCGGCATTGGGCCCGTGCCAAAGGCGGCTCGCATCGGCAAGCCGCGGCTTGTCTCCACAAAGGGCGTCGCGTACTGGCTTTTGGGCTGTGGCGCGGCCGTGTTTGGTATCGTCGTGCTCGGTGGTCTCACGCGGCTCACGGAGTCGGGTCTCAGCATTACTGAGTGGAAGCCCATCACGGGCAGCATTCCTCCGCTCAGCGACGAGGACTGGGAACGGGAGTTCGCGCTTTACAAGCAGAGCCCCGAATTCAAGCAGCTGAACGCGAACATGACGCTCGACGAGTACAAGTTCATCTACTACATGGAGTGGTCGCACCGGCTGTGGGGCCGTGCTATTGGCCTTCTGCTGGTGATTCCGGGACTCTATTTTGTTCTGCGGGGCCGCACGAGCCCTCAGACGAATCGCCGACTCGTGGGGATCACAGCCCTGCTCGGTCTGCAGGGCGTCATTGGCTGGTGGATGGTGCACAGCGGCATTGACGAAGCGAATCTGTCAGCGCGAGCCGATACGCAGCCTCGCGTCAGCCACTACCGCCTGGCCACGCATCTGGGCGCCGCATTCCTCCTTTACTTCGCAATGGCCCTCACGGGACTGGACATCCTGCGTCATAACCGCTACATAGCGAACCCCGTGAAGGCTGCTCAGGACATCAAGATCCTGAGCAGCCCCTTGGCAACTACGCCGCGCCGCCTTGCTGTCGGGCTTCTGTGCCTTGCGTTCGTGACGGCCATGTCTGGGTCGTTCGTGGCAGGCCTCGACGCGGGGTTGTTGTACAACCAGTTCCCGTACATGGGCGAGCGCCTTGTGCCTTCGAGCTCGGAACTGTTTGATAAGCGCTACGCTGCGCGCGGGTCTAATAGTGAGCCCTCAACGCTGGCAACCATCTACCGGAACATGCTCGACAACCCGGTGACCGTACAACTGACGCACCGTGTACTGGCCGTCTCCACGTGGACTGCTACTGTGTTGTTCCTTATCTACGCCGGGCGCCGCAAGAACCTGTTGCCGCGCAACATTTACAAGGGCGCGCACGGCGTGTTTGGGTTCGCGACCCTCCAGGCAGCGCTCGGTATCGGCACGCTCGTCTATATTGTACCCCTACCGCTGGCTGCATTGCACCAGGCGGGTGCCCTGGCCTTCCTCACGAGTATTCTTATTCTTGTGAGCCGGCTCGGCGTGCCGCGGCCCCAGTTGCGCAAGCTGATCGGCCTCATGGCTGAGGCCGCCCAGAAAGGGAGTAAGGCCTCGGAAGCGGCGGGCAAAGAAGCGATCGCGCAGACCGTGCGCAACGCTCGCAAGGCCTAGACAGTCGCGCCGCACCGCCCTCAAACATAGTTGGGGAAAACAACGTTGAAACGACCACCGGAACAAGACGCAGTTACACGGTCTCGTTACGGCGGCCTGTATATATCCTTCTGTACATACAAAAATCCGACAAGGACTAGTTAATTATCCTTATCAAAAGGAGCTGTGAACACACTGCAGTTGCTCTAGGCAGCTTTCATGGCTGCAGCTGCCATTTCAGTGCTTCTTCTCTGGTGGCGTCAAGGCCTCACGCTGTAATTGGCCTACAAAAATGACCACGGTGAGGGCAATCGATGGAACACCTCGTATACCGCGGGCCAGCAGAGCCAGCGCCGAGAAAGAGCCCCTTATGGAGCGATGTTTTGACTTTAGGCCTTCGCTCATGAACTCGGCCGCTCGTCCCTCTGGGTTCAGCACAATTGAGTGTGGACGCGGCTGCATTTGACAGTTGATTCAGATAGTTTGTTTTAGGACGCGTCGAATATCATCAACAATTATAAGCCACGCCAAGCCCGTATTGCTTAGTTTGGCGCCTCTTCTATTAGGCCTTGTTTGGGTAGTCCGTAGTGGCACCCATCGCATCTCCTGCCGCAAGTAGCGACTGCTCGAGGTCAATGGGCCCCATTAGTGAACGAACGTCTTGCGCACCCGCGTTCGAGCAGCCAAATAAAGAAAAATAAATTAACTCGTTAAGTCGTTAAAGGACCTGCCTCGTGGTGTAAGTATCATAACTGAATCGGACGTACGAGAGCCACAATCGCTCAGGCAGTGCAAATGGGGCAGAGCCAATCTCCTTCTGGCACATCCTGGAGCCCTACACACTCGATGTGGTACCACTTATGAGGGCATTTGGTACTGTTACACATGATCATGAGCCCGCTATCGTCGGCACCACAAACACAGGCCGACGTATTGATAACGGTATCAGCACCGTCGTCATAAGACGAGTCCCGTGCGGCTAGCTGGTCTTCCATTGAGTCCTGCGGCAGCGAGCTTGTTACGATTTCGATCTCCACTTCAGCCTGTTGCTTCGCGAGCAAACGCAGGGCCCAGCGCGCAGCGTTCACGCGCTCGCGGGCGTCCTCTGTGTGCTCGAGGACTTGCGACGAGAGCCGCTTGAGAGCATCAATGGTCACGAGGATCTTGTCCACCTTGTCTGTGCTGGAGATTTGCATGAATAGAGTGCACTGATTCTGTTTCTTTTTTTCGAAGTTGTGGTACAACCGTGTGGCTCGATTCGCAGCAGTTCACGACCCTGTGGGTAAGGGCCCTGCCCCACCGCGCAGATGGACGCCAGAAACGCGCGACAAGTGTGATACGCGCAAGGCCTGCTGAACGTACTCGCACACGGCCCCTAGAAGAATGTGAAGTCAGGTCGGCTATTTCAGCTCGGGATGCGCTCCTGCCCAAGGTACTTCTGGCTCAAATCGAGGACGAGCTGCAACTGCTCTTCGCTGAAGCGGATATCGGCCTCTTCGACAAGGCAGAACAGCACAGGCCAGTTGTCTGGAGCGCTATTCACAATCTGCAGGATTTCAGCCTTCTCCAGCGCGAGGTTGTTCTGTTTAATCTCGCGGATGAAGTTCGCAATGTTCTCGTGCGTCTGGGGCTGGTCAATGTTCGCGGCCGGGCGCTCACGAAGGTAGGCCTGGATCTCCACACATATTGTCTGAAGGTTCTGGATCGATGCCGACTGCTGTTTAGCAAAACTAACATGGTCCATAACCTCGGCGTTCGAGAGGAGCGGCCCGTCCTTGGCAAGGACCTTCATAGTATTTCAGAGCCGAACTAGATCAGGTTCTGCCACACTAGCTCACTACGGATCCGGCTGGTCGCACACTTGGTTGACCACGAAGTGCGATGCCCCGTTCGGAAGAGCGCCGGCCAAGCTGGTGGCAGTAGGAACACGCACACGGGTCGTCCTTCGAGCTTAGGGCATCAGCCCTATTGAGGGTCTTGTTAGTCATAAGCCCGACTCGCGGGGCCACGCTTGCGTGCTTAGGGTGGGGCCATTGGTCCCAGCCTGAGCGCTAGGCGCGAGCAGTGATTACTCATCCGGTCACAGGGGAAGAGCGCCCTACCCGCGAAAAGTGAAATATCTTATTCTTGCCAACACCGCCGACGGCTCATAACACATAATGTCTCTTGTGGTCACGGAGAAGGGCAACTTCCAGCACATCCTGCGTCTGCTGTCGACGAACGTCGATGGTAACATCAAGATCATGTACGCGCTGACGACGATTCGTGGCGTGGGCCCCCGCTACGCCAACTTGGTGTGCAAGAAGGCCGATGTCGACATGGCCAAGCGTGCCGGTGAGCTCACGGTTGAGGAGCTGGAGCGTCTGATCACGATCATCCAGAACCCCACCCAGTACAAGATCCCCGGCTGGTTCATGAACCGACAGCGCGACCCAACTGACGGCAAGGACGCGCACCTGCTTGTCAACCAGCTCGACACGAAGCTGCGTGACGATATCGAGAAGATGAAGCGCATGCGTCTGCACAAGGGTCTCCGTCACTACTGGGGTTACCGTGTGCGTGGACAGCACACGAACTCCACTGGTCGTCGTGGCGGTGTGACGGGTATTGTGCGCAAGGCCCAGAAATAAGCACTTTAAGTTAAGCTAATTTATAGTCAGCGGCATTCTTGCAAGCACATGAATGTTGGCAGGGGCCGCGACCAACACGCACAAAATATAGTTCAAGTCGACTCGAGATTAACGGGCATCAAATGAAAGCTTCGCTATGGGTGCTGGGTCGTTCTACCAGACTCGAGTGCTAGTTTTGCTGCTGTAGTTAACACGCTGTATTCCGGCGAGAGAACGGACTGCTTTTTATCTGGCGGGAACGACACTTCACAGTTTCAAGTAACAAGGCTTGACTGTCGTAGAATGCTTGCAGTGGAATGCTTGCGGCGGCTGCGACGGACAAGCTTCGTTAGGAGCGCACGTTAACCAAAGGCCGTCATGTCCGGAGCCCCTATATTCTGTGTAGATAGTGCGACAAAATGCTGGTTTGTCCCGAACAGGCGATGAGCCTGCCGTGCAGTAGTAGGGCAACGCCGGCCTAGTCTGCTGAACATGCAATCTGTAGAACGTAGATGTGTGCTACGTGCTGTCACGACGACCATGTCGACTTACTGGCGCAAGTTGCTGGCCCTGCTACAGACGTACATCCCGTGTACCCGCCTATCACTTGGTGACAATGTAGTTTCGAACAAATCGGTCAGCACTTAATGAGCGCACGCTTGCACGGCGGACTATGCCGCCGAGGTCGAGCGCTATCTATAAATACGTAGGATCTCGAGCTTATTTGTCCTCGAACGTGATACGCTCCTCCGGGTAGGACGGGCCGACGAGCTGCAGGCCAAGGCTGGCAAGCCACTGGCCCTGGCGCACAGCCGTGTCGAGCGGCTTGCCGTCCACGAGCGCAGCCACGAAGCCCGCCGCGAACGCATCGCCAGCACCGTTCGTGTCGACGATCTTCGACTGGTCCAGCGGCACGACGGGGTACTTCTTCACCTCAACAGTGCCCTTCTCGACGTCGCCGACAGCCACGACGGTGTCGTCGAGGCCCTGCGTGATAACGACGTAGCGCGGGCGCTGCTTGTTCTCCTTGGGCAGCAGCGCAATGTGCTTCGCGACGGCAACAACGTCGTTCGGCAGCTCGTGGCTCGAGGCATAGGCCTCGGCCTCGCTCTCGTTCGACACGAGGTAGTCCCAGTACTTCGCCGACGCGTCGAGCGGGTCCTTGAAGAAGGTCGGGATGAACGGCGCGCTCATGTTGATGCCAAACAGCTTGTTCGTGGCTGCCGCGTGCTCGCCAAGAGCCATGATCGCATCGGGGCACACTGTGAAGTGGTAGCCGCCAACGTAGAACACGCTGGCGCCCTCAACGAGCTTCCACTGCTCGGGTGCACGCAAGTGGTCGACCTTGTAGTGGTTCGCCGCTGCGAGGTCCGTTGCCAGCGACCGGTTCTTGCCCGTAAGCAGAGCCGCACACTTGCCCGTCGGGATGTCCTCCTGGAACATGTAGTGCGTGACGACGCCGGCGGCCGTGTTCGCAGCGAGCAGCTTCTCGCTGTACACGTCGCGGCCCACGGAGCCGAAGTATGCGACCGAGCCCTTCGGCAGCAAGAACGCGGCGCCGCGTGCCGTGTTCTGTGCCGCGCCGCCGGCAATGAGCACGACGCCGGGCATCTCGAGGACCTCGGGGTAGATCGGTTTGTGACGGTCCTCAATGAGAATCGCGTCGTCGGCCTTTAGACCGTACTTCTCGAGGTACGCGCTATCAACGTGAGCCTGCAGATCCAGCAGGGGATTGCCCAAGCACACCAACTTCACCGACATTTCTGCGTGTCCAAATATGTTGTTCTGTGGAAAAAAGGCCGCGCGTGCCAGGCACGGGTTCGGGCATTGCATAAGCTTGGCCAGCCCGAAACGGCTGCGAGCACGTCACCCTTCAGTCGAGCACGCGCCGCATGTGGACGCTCGAACTAAACAAGTAGCTTCGTTCAATTTGCCGGCCCCACAAGCATGGCCCACAAGCATGGCCCATAAGCCTGCCCCATAAGCCTACCCCACAAGCCTGCCCAAAGGGTGGTATTTCTCTAGGAACAGGACCCAACGTGCTTGTTGGTGGGCAATGACCAGCACAGGCACTCACAATACGTAAATAGAGATTTAGTTGGCCGGTATTAACACAAAGTAGCACACAGCCTAGTACGGAAGCGAGCCTACCTCATCTGGAACATGTACGCGGCATCTACAAGGTGTAGTTACCATTCGGCAACGAACCAAACACCTTGTTAGCAGGCTAGATGCACAAGACTTATTCATATATCGCTGTGGTCTACGTCTAGTCTCGTCTCAAAGGATGCGTCACTGTCTTCGTGCCGTCCTTTGATAGAATCAGGATCTCGAGCGTGTCACCGACCTGGATTTGGCGCTCAGCCGCGCCCGTGAATGCGTCCTTCACAAGTCTCACAGCCGTATCCAGGTCCAGTTCTACGCGCGCCTTCGGCTTGCCGGTCTCGGGATCGAGCTGGTTTGCGAACGTGACCTGGTTGTCGAGGAACGGCACGAGCAACGCCGACGCGTGGCCGCCGGCCTGGCTCGGCTGGCTCTCGTAGCTGCCTATCGGGTCAAACGAGTACACGAGCCCGCTCCCGTCGGGTGCCAGACCCACGAGAATCGGGTTCACGTAGTACGGGAAGAACCGGTTGCGGTAGAGCAGCTGCATGGTCGTCCGCGCCGCCGCCGAGGCGCTAATCTTGCGGTCGTTGTTCTGGTGGTGGTACCACTTGATTTTTGTCCTCAGGTCGTCAACGAGCTGCTTCGCGTCCGCACTGAACCCGTTTGGAGACATATACAGCCCGTCGCCGACGCTATGGATCTGGCTCATCATGCGCGAGTCGATGGAGTAGCCCGTCGAGTGGCGCGTGTCGCCAGCAAGCAGCACAAAGTCGGCACCGGCAATCGCCACCGTGCTTCCTCCACCACTGTCGCCGTATGGATTGAACCTCGACATTCTCTAGGCTCCGCTTCTTGGGGTATGGCGGTTAACGTGTGCTGGGAGGCGTTGTGGCCCCAGCTCGCTCGCAGCAGTAGCAGTATCACGTGACGTCCGACATGATACTGGACCTGGCCAGCGCTGTGGCCGCGGAGAGCGCGGCGTCGTGCGCCACGGGCCAGACGCTCCGCTCAATTCATGGAACTCCGCTAAATTCACCTTCTTTTGTTTATATAAAAATAAGCGGTTAGTTTCCTGCTGTGGTCAATAGTATCTTTAACATGCTGTTGCCCCCACCCTGCTTAATATGACTGTTGATTGACTGACACAAGTTCTTGGACCGCGAGTGCAAAACACGCGCAACTGATATTCAAAACTACATGAACATGAATTCGCATTATTGAGCCAGCGGTTTGGCTTGCGAGTTTTCTGCTCGATTGCGGCCCCTACTGTGGACATTTGGACGCGTGGATCCATCTTACTTGAAGGCACACGTAGCGATACCCCGCAATACTCCGCGACACTGCCCCGTTCTCGCATCACCGGGCTTAGATGTTTGAACACATAGTGTCTACACTACCGAATTGGCTCCCTAGGGGCATATAATATTATTTGTTATTTACGGAGGAAGCGTAGCTTGAGCTCAAAGGTGCGACCTTGCGATCTTGAGTACGATTTGGGCAGGACACCGCTCGTGAAACTAGCGGGAAGATGACCATCAATGCTAGCAGGCGATCGCGGGAGCGTCCCGCAAACAATAAACACCCGTGAGGAGGATCTTAGTTACCTACCCTCCACGCAGTCAACCCAGACAGTCAACCCAGACACGACGAGCCCTAGCCCACACCAACCAGAAGGCATCAAACCGCGGGCATACCGCGCAGTGTACGACGTGCCGCGCCCTAATGTGTTCTGGCGAGTAAAATTCAGTATGCCGAGAGATTATCGCATATGACACGTAACTTCACGCTTCTATATAGCAGCGGTAGGCTCATATCTAGCAGTACGTACCAAGCCACGCAGCACCTCCGCATTCGTGGCGCGCATTGCCTAATTTACCCCGCACGACCGGCCTCGTTATGGGCGCAAATAGCACGTAGTGCACGGCAGACGAAGCCGGCTCTGGCCGGCACCAGGCTTCGCGAAACACTGTTTGCCGCCTAGTAAACTGCTGGCGGCAGCGTTAGCGGGCGATCGCGGCTGCACTGGCGCCGGCCCGACATTGGTGCGATCCGCGCGGCCTCGTGACACGGTCAAGCGCTCGAGACGTAATACGATTTCTCTGGCCGAACGCAGGAACCCCTAGCCCCCGCATATATCATCCTGCTGCAAGCCGAGAGAAGCGGAGCGATACCCCACGCACAATGAGGCGTCGGATTGAGTATGTATTCGGTCCGTCGCGCCCCCGAACGGGCCACTCGTTGGGTGTAGGCGCCCTCGCGCTCAGCGACGAGCTTATTCTGAGCTCGCAGAGTCACGGCGCGCTCGTGTCTGGAGGCAGAGACGGGCGCCTCAACGCATGGGCGCTGGGCGCTGGCGACCACACGCTGGCCGCACGCGTCATGGACGTGCACACAAACTGGATCAACGACGTCGTAGTCGCGTCGCGCGACGCGGTTGTGAGTTGCTCCGCCGACACGACCGTCAAGCTCTGGCAGCCGCGCAGCAACAAGGTGCACACCGTCGGCCACCACTCGGACTACGCGCAGCGCCTTGTCGTGAGCCCGGGTGGTGCCGTCGCGTCGGGCGGCCTCGACGGCAAGATCATCGGCTGGAACCTCGATCTCTGCACGGCGGGCTTCGAGTTCGACGTCGGCCACTCCGTGTACGCGCTGGCAGCCGAGCCGTCCGGTATGCTTGTGTCTGGCTCTCCCGACGGCGTCGTGCGCCTCTGGGACCCGCGCCAGCGCCGCATGGCCGGCAAGCTCGCCAGCCACACGGACAGCGTGCGCAGCTTGGCTGTGGTCGGCGACTGCCTGCTCTCGGGGTCCAGCGACGCGACGGTCGCCGTGTGGTCGCTGCGGGGTAACCGCGTGCTGAAAACGCTTGGCAACTTCGACAGCTCCGTGTGGTCGCTGCGCGCCGAGCAGCGCGGCTTCTTGGCGGGCGACCGCGATGGCAATGTATACAGCTCGCCGTCGGCCACGGACGAACCGCAGGTCGTGCTGCGCCACGCTCTACCGGATGGCGGCGTGCAGGGCCTCTGTCGAGACACGCACAATGGCGACCTCTGGGTAAGTACGCCGTTCATGCCGGATCTGTACAGCTTCGCACCGAGCGGCGAAGTGAAGGAAGTCATAAGGGGCCACCCGGGCCTCAGAAAGCACATGCTGCTGAACGACAAGCGGCGGTCGCTCGTGGCCGACACGCAGGGGAAGGTCAGAATGGTCGATCTCGTGAGCGCAAAGCCCGTTCCTTTCGATCGCCAGGTAAACACAAATAACATGGACGCCGAGCTCGAGGAGATTCTGCAGGAAGTGAACACGATGGACGTGCTCGACAACTGGTGCCAGGTCCAGATCAAGACCGGCCAGATCTGCGTCACGCTGGACCCCCAGTCCGTAAACAACGCAGACGTCTATCTCGACGACCTGACGCAGCACGCGGGCCATATCGAGAAGTCCCCCTTCCCGACGCCACAAGCATCCCCTGTCGCGTCTCCACTCGGCACGCCCCTCACGTCCCCAGTGTCCTCCGGCTTCTTCCGTCAAACGCGCTCGCCGTTCGCGTCACCAGCCGTCTCGCGAGTCACGAGCGCCCAGTCTCTTACCGAAACTGCGCGCGCTCCGCCCGTCCCAAAACTGGGCACCGGCACAGGTAGGGCCAAGTTCTTCACCGCGGAGGAGGACGCTGACGTTGAGGTACCAGCCGACGAAGAGACGGCCGACGATGAAAAGCGCATTAATCTAGGAAACTGGGTCCTACGGAACTTACTTAGAGGTGTCGTCGACCGTCTTACTGAGGAGTATGCTTCACTGCCCGAGCCTCCGGCTGCGATCACGCGTCAGGAGACCCTCAAGCCAGCCCAGAGTCCGCAAGAACTGGACGCGAAGACGAAAAAGAAGCCGCGACTGTTTAGTAGACTGCTTGGGCGCAGCAAGAGGCGCGACGACGCCGGCGAAACCGACTCGCAGGCGGACACAATGTCGCGACAGGAGTCTCCTCCCCCAAAACAGCAAAGCGAGCAAGGCGGCAACCAGGAGCCCGAGCAGCCAGATTCCACGTCTTTCATGGAAGCGTGGTCGCGCGCGGTTGCGCATCGGTCGCTCAAAACAGCCGACCCCGAGGCGCCGAAGCCAGACATAATGAGTCGCCGCACGCGGCTCATTGTCACAGAGAACGCCGCCGGCGCTGGTGCCCCGACGGAAGTATTCATTTCCTCGGTCGGTAAGCTTATCCACAGCAAGTCAGAGTGCGAGCGCATTGAGCAAGTGCTGCCGGGCTGGGTCGGCGATGCCGTTCTACTCGGCAAGTTGAACCTGAAGCCGCCGACAAAGATCGGGTTTGCAATTCTACCGGGCGCTCCGGACCTACCTGACCTCACGCCGGCCAAAACACGTCTCATGGCAGTGTCTATGTTGCGGGCCCGCAAAATCATGTCGTACACAGTGGGTCAGTTGCAGCAGCAAAACCTTCTCACCAGTGAGGCATCTAACTATTTACCCGAGGAGCTCGTGACCCTGTATTGCCAGGATCAGGAGATTACGGCCCTCACTACATTGGCGACAATTCGTACGCGCATTTGGCGTAAAGGTGGCGACGTGAACATCACATACACGATCAAGAAGCGCGTCTGAACAAACAATTTATTGATCCTAACATCAATAAACCGTACTCTTAGACATCTCAATTTATGTTTTATTAAACAGCTGCATCATATATGCTCTCTGACGCGGCCTTAGCGCGACTACTCTCTGGAAGCTCTGTGTAAACAACAGCTAAGGAAACGGCAACAACGGCAACAAGAACAGCTAGACGACAACCGATGATGGTCAATGGATGATGATGGCCCACCACCACCGGTCACGCAGTCCTACTTAGCCAAGTGATGACAAACACAGCTCACGCATGAGCTTGAAATTGCACCGCGTTTAGTAGTACACAACGCGGATGGCCCGCGCTCGCAGACAGCCCCCTAAAAAACGCAAGGCGGCCACGCCAGAGCCGGTTAAGCTCGGCCATCCATGTCCGTGTGGAGAATCGGCAGATGACAGGTTTGTAATTAAGTGCGCGGCGTGCGAATGCTGGTGGCACGGCGATTGCATAGAGGTGCCCCGTAAATACGGGCCATTCATAGACACGCTCTATTGCACAAAGTGTTCGAAGGCATACCGGCTCAAGAGCAAGTGGCATCCTCATTGTCGGCTCGAGGGATGCGAAGCTCCCGCAGCGCAGCTCGGATCTGCGTACTGCACGCCCGAGCACGCTCAGGAGTACTGGAAACGCCGCGTTCAGGAGCTCCAGGGCCCGGACATGAGTCCTGAAATCCTGCAATGGCTCGTGGACCGCAGCCAAAGTATAGATGGGTTCGAATCAGTGGCACCGGATAACATACCACGCGCCCCAAAGGACTTGACCGCAGAACAGAAGGAATGGAAGGAGAAATACGACAGGGCTATCGAGCACAAGGAACTGAGCGGCGTGTGCGGGTTTGATCCGTCGTTGCTAGCTCTGCAGGGCCCGGTGTGTCAGGGTCCGGCCCCTTCTGCGACAAGCACCGCAATTGGCCCACTACGGCGCTCAAACGCTGGGAATTAAACACTATGGACGATGAAATCGCAGCTCTACCGGACCGGGCGTGGCTCGCGAAGAGAGCCAAGTTTCTCGTGGCCGGAACGACTAGGTTCTCGAAGCGCCGGAGGTGCAGGGCTGCATACTTCTTGCCCTATGTCTGGGAGCCTGAAAATGACAGCTACTTTCTGGAGGATGACCCAGAGCCGTTTTGGAATAAACATTTCTGAAAAAAGCCGCAACAAATTACTCGTTTCTGTGGCGCGGAGAAATTGGTCGCGGCAGGTGTGCTAGTATCTGAGACAATTGTTGGTCGCCTCCTGCATGTGCGTGCGTACACATCGTTTCAAGATAAACGGCGGACTCCGCGGGCAGGTCTTCGTTTGGTTGTCCAAAGTGCATTGGCCTGTGGGCCTGATACGCCTTTAATTTATTTATTTAATGAACTGGATGCAGAGTCTTTCGGCGCCGAGTGTCCACACTTGGATGGGGGATGTTTCAAGTGCAGCGACATCGTCGTCCTGGGAGATCAACAAAAGGAACAACAATGTGAAACATTCAGACGCAAGGGCAAGTCAGCCGAGAAACTTGCGCTAGAAACATCAACACAGATATAAAAAACATGGGAAGAGAATATCCGTATCACTAGATACGGGATCCGATCCGGGAAAACTATGTACGATCCGCACAGGCAGCCGCCACCTCCATATTACTCGAGTTCTTTGCACAATCGACAGGTGCAGTATCCTCATCCCCCGGCCGCTGGCTTTGAATGGAGAGACCTAGATGTGCGAGGGATGCCAGTGGAAATACCGGCTCGATCGCCAATGGCTGGAGCTCCCCCTTCGCCAGCCATTGGTATGTACAGTCCAATGTCTCCCCCCAAATGGTGTTTCCCGCCCATCCCAAACGCACAAACGCTGGCGCTGCCGGACCCAAACGCACAATTACCACAGCCGTCCAGCTCTAACGCTCGAACGCGCCCACCACTTACCCCAGCAGCTCGAAGCAACGATGCACGGTCGAAAGTGGGCCGCATATCGAAGCCAGCAGACACCGGATACAGAGCACTCATGCCAAAGCCCCGATACACGGTGGAGGAGGACCTTTTTATTCGCGTTGCGCGGGCCGAGAATATTCCTTGGAACCTTGTGGCCGCCGTGCTGAAGGAGAGATACCAGCACGCCGACAACCGCAACAGCAAGAATCTGCAGGTCCATTTTTCGACGAAAATCAATCCAACTGCTGCTACTACTGAGCAGCTGACGTCTGATGAAACGGCGTATCTGGAGGACTGGCTCTCAGCGCGGCTCGGCACGTTGTACGCAGGGGTCGCGGAAGAGTTCAACCGCACGACCTTGAAGCTTGTGGATCCGAGGTTCGTACAGAGCTATGCGCAAGGATGGAAAAACCGCACAATGCACGAGCTCGAACAGAACTTAGTGATGGCTCGCTCCATGGTCGACTCGAAGCGAAGGCGCACTGGTCTCAGGGGACAAAAAGCATTTAAGTAGCGAAATGTTTCCGGTAATCACATTAGTAGTCATAGTCTAGAGTATATAGAATCAACGCCAGCATGAAGGCGTGCCTGTTTCAATTAAGAAGTCGTCTACATTCACAGACAGCAGGCGGGCGATCCCCAACCTGGGCAGGGGCGAACCGGCTTATTGTAAGCGAGGCGGTCAGGGGGCGAGCGGTGCCGTACGGCCCGGTGACGAACTAGAGCGCTCGAAATCATATCGCGAGCTTATCCAGTGAGGCTACACACTCGGAATTTCGATTTGAGGCTGTTTTAGAACCCCGTAACGCACAGAGTTCGGCACCACCTGCGACACTAGGTTCGACTCATCAAACGTTGCAGCACATTACTCAGCGCACACAAGCCGATGATGTGATCATCACAGTATCCTCACGGCTGAGAATCGTTACCCGGAGAATATCCGAAGTCAAAAAATGATCTCCGCTACGGTGATTCTTGTTACGCTAGCGGCAGCAGTGTTCGCCCTGGTGGTTGCTACCGTCTCCCTTTTCATTTCCCCGGGCGACCCTTTCATCATTTTCCTGCTCGCGGTGGGCCTGTTCGTGGCCGGCCTCTCAATGACGGCGTTCAACATTGCGCAACGCTCTCACATCGAGCTCGGCAGCGAAAACGCCGACGAAGAGACTATTAATGAGCAATGATGGCCATCACGACCTTTTTCCGAATTAACGACTTGTACGCTTTTTATGTTCCATAACTATGAACCGTCTCTTAGCGGCTTTTCGGCGCCTGACCGGGCCGGGAATTATCGGGCGATAATCGGCGAGCGACGGTCGCCCTAGCCCGCCTTGCCGTGTGGCGCGCGTGCGTTTAAACTGTAGGGCCTGCGGAAGGGCGGGGATGCTGATTACTGCGCGCAGGTTTTAAACCCCACAGCCCCCTCTCCCACATTTTCCCTCCCACTGAACAGCTACTTCGTACTTTACCCCAATGATTGGAGGAAGGTTCCTGAAAGTTGCCGGTCTGGCCGCCGCCGCAGGCGGAGCCTATTTCTTCTACGATGTCTATGTATCTCCGCCGCCGAAGGAAGTGAACCTGCAAAAGGCCGGCCGCGTGGCAGATGAGCGCATCATGCACCTCAGCGGCAGGGCAAAGGAGGCAGAGCAAGGCGCCACGGCCAACGCATTACAGGTTAAGGAGCAAGCGAAGGAGCAGCTCCAGAATGCAGCCTCGTCGCTGAACGCGGCTGCCACGTCCATCACCGATAAAACCATCAACGGCGTCGACAACTCTGCCGCCGAGTCGAGGAATGCCCTCACGCAAGTGAAGGGATGGCTCACGGGCAAGTAAAGGTTCAACACCAGCAGGAACACCGTCGTTTGCGCTAGTACTCGCACCGCTTTTCCGCCTAGACTCCGTTATACCCACATTTCATTCCGGAACCATGCATTTCATATTATCTATATACTCGTCGATACCAGGTTCCATTACTAGTCACCCGCGCGCAGGGGCGGCAAGGCCCTGCTCTAATGCGAGCCACGCAACTGGTTGGTGTGACCGAGCTTCACGCCGACCGTCAGCATGTGGCCAATGCCGGTATCACGTTGCACCATCTTTTTCACCTCAAAGATCAACACGCACAATCGGAACCTGAATCGCGGGTTAGTCTGGATTTTCACTTCGGTAGCTTCTTCATGGATTCCTCAAAGGAGACGACAAAGCTGTGGCGTGTCTTCAGAACTGTGAAGGAGCTCGTCAGGGACCGCGGATATAACGTCGGCGCCTCCGAGGTCGAGATCTCGCTCGAGGACTTCAAGGCCGAGTTCTGCACGCCAGATGGCTCCGTCATCCGCGGGAAGATGAACTTCCAGGCGATGCCAATGCCTGAAACTACAGAAAAGTTTCCCCACCTTGGCTCGCTGTGGGTGAATTTTTGTGAAGAGGCTAGCGTGGGCGTGAAGACAATGCGGGACTTCGTTGTGCTCGTGGCCACCAAACACTTCTCAAACGCCCTCTTCATTTACCAGCAGTCAGTCACTCCAGCCGCACAGAAGCTAATCCCTACGGTAGCACCAGCCGTTATCGAAACGTTCCAGGAGAGCGACCTCGTCGTGAATATCACAAAGCATGTGCTCGTGCCGAAACACATTGTTCTCAATGAAGGCGAAAAGAAGGAGCTGCTCTCGAAGTACCGCCTCAAGGAAAGCCAGCTGCCTCGCATCCAGGGCCTGGATCCCGTGGCACGGTACCTAGGACTGAAGCGAGGTCAGGTTGTCAAGATCATTCGCCGATCTGAAACGAGTGGCCGTTACGCAAGCTACCGAATCTGCCTGTAGACTCTATGTATTTATAGTGTGGATCTTTTTCCAAAGCCGCACCTTAGTATTAGCGAACATGATTTGTTTCTATTTTGCTCTTGGCTTTGCTTCTTTCATGCTTGCATGCATCTGAGATGTTGTACGCAGCCACCACAACGCCTTCCTAATTAAGAAGTCCGGCGTGCATGGCTTTCTCATCCATCATCATGCTGCAGATAAAAACATATAAGCCTTGGACGTTGCGTATCATTCGAGAAACAAACGATGACCCTTCCTTTTTTCTCCGTGATTGCGCTTCTGTCTATCACTAAAGCGGCGGGGCAGACCAGGGAATACTTCTTGGCGCATGAACAAAGTCCAGCCCCATGGGTCGAGGTGCTTGATGCAGAGCCAGAGTCGTCCTCTGATAGCTGCCTCCCTGTTGCGGGAGCGTCTAACCAGGAGATCAATGCAAAACTCCTAGCAGAGGTCTTTCGCGCAACTGAACAGTAATTTCTTTTCTTACAGGGGAAAAGTAGCCTAGCCGATCAATCAAAGTCAGAAATTCTGCACGTTACAACGACTATGAACGCCTCAATGTTCTTCACCTAACTCCAGTGCATCATTGCCGTCTCTTTTTTTTGTCATAATCCTATTTAAGGACTCGTTCGGTTTCCAATTCCTCAACCTTAGGTGCGCTGGCATCCACATCCGCCTTTATTGTCAATAAGTTTACACTACCAGCGCCATCCATTCATGTAAGTCACTGCAAAAAGTGGTGGCGACGGAACGCAGTCGAGCGATCGGCATACTCCGTTTCTCGAGCTCTCATGAATGCCGATGCGATACCCCCGCGGAAGATAGTCTACGCGCTGCGTTGAATCACGATGATACACCGTGAAGCACACATCCCACTCATACGCCATCTGTTAGCATCTGATGCCACAGCGCGTGGGAAAGTATGCTCAACAATTTCGATACCGGAAGTACGAAAGGCAAGCTCGCCATTGTATCAACACGTGGTGAATGCACATATTCACGCAAGCGGGATAATGACTGCGGATCTGGAATAGAGTTCGTAACACCTTCCTGAAAGAGACACTCTGAAGTACAAACATTATCCCCTTTCGAACAGATGTGTATACCGCCCGTGCCCAGTAACCATGCCACATAAGACACCTGGATCGTTGACGCAAAGAGAAGCTCGCCTCGACGACTTTCATGGCAGGGCTCGAAGACGATTCCAGAGAGCTGGGCTTCGAAAGCCTCGCATGGAGCGAAGATTTTGAGGACTCAAGCAGTACCTGCGCAACCCCTGCAATTACTCCTGGGGCCCTTTCCACGGGAACTCATGTTGACGAGTCAGGTATGCCAGTACTATCTCGGATTACAATTGGCATCCATTGGACGCCTAAAAGCTACCCTGCCTGGGCGGGCTTGCAAAAGCCGAAGGATGCAGAATACTCTCAAGCAATGCCATCCACTCCGTCCGCTTTCGAGCATGCACTGTCTGAAAAGAGAGACAAGAACCGCGCCGCAGATATTTGTTCAAAATTGGCTGCACCCTTTGGCGTCGACCATATCGCGGGAACTGTGGATCAAATTCGAGGCATGCTAGGCTTTCAATTTGACGCAGCACTGAGTGCTTTCGAGCTTTTGATGAGCCAGCTAGACTCCAGAGCATCTCGAACTTGTCCAAGGGCTGCCTTAAAGTCCCTGCATTCGGACTACATTGGCGGAAAACATTCGAACTTTCGAAAGTGGTACTTTGCAGCGCAGATGGACGAGATTGATCGTTTAGATGCCGCCAGGGCCGAAAATCTCGAGGAGGACGAGTCAGTGCCACAGAGCAATGATCCCGAAAAAGAAGAAGTAACCTTAAGCGGAGCAGAGGCCATATGGGCATTTCGCTTTGGAGTAGCGACGGACCAGCGACGATTGGAGGAACTGATATTATATCTGCTTTGCTGGACAGAGGCAAATCAAGTGCGCTTCATGCCAGAGTGTCTGACCTTTATTGTGAAGTGCGCTCACGATTATTATTACAGTGAGCGCGAAAAAGTAGAGGAATACTCTTTGTCTGACAGAAGCGACGATTCAAATGCCGGGCTCTCAGAAACGTTTTTCCTGGATAAAGTCATCACACCAATATATGAGTGTTACCGTTCCTACAATCTCACTCAGACGCAGAGTGGCAACTGGATTCCCCGAGAGGGTGACCATAAAGATTTTATTGGGTATGACGACATGAACCAGCTGTTTTGGTATCGTGCTGGATTAGAAAAGATCAAAGTGCATGGTCCAAATGGTAGCGCTTTGCCATTGATAAGGTTGCCGCAGGCCCAGTGGTACATCGTTCTACAAGAAGTGAACTGGACGAAGGTCTTTGTCAAAACATACCGTGAGTCAAGATCTTGGTTACATATTGTCACAAATTTCAGTCGCATATGGATTCTTCATGGCGCAATGTTTTGGTTTTACACCTCGTTCAACTCCCCATCACTTTACACAGTTGCATACAACTACATGAACCCAAGTTCCCCACGCAATTTTGTGAGATGGACGGTGATGAGCCTAGGTGGGCTAATTGGTCCCATTGTCACATTCTTGGCTCTGATAGGAGAGCTGAGGTTTATTCCGAGAGTTCATCCTGGTGCGAAACCTGTCCTACCGCGCGTTCTTTCAGTAGTGGTCATGTTTCTTGCCTTAGGAGTGCCGGCAGTTTGCAACTTGATGTTCAATGACTGGTCAACACCAAGAGATGATTATGACCTTGTACCAGCTACCGTAGTTTCTGGGGTTTTGTTCGCACTGGCTATTGTTTACACAGTCTATTTCAGCTATCAACCGCTGGACCACATATTTGGTGGGATGGGCACCGGAACGACACGAACAGAAACAGAGCAAGTCAAACGAAAGTACTTGGCTAACGAGTATTTCACGGCTAGATTTCCTAAACTGAATCGGAAGGATTGGATTGTGAGTTGGGTAATGTGCCTTGCTGTATTTGGAGCAAAGCTGCTTGAGTCCTATTTTTTTCTGACTCTCAGTTTGAGAGACCCGATTCGTGAGCTTGATATAATGAGCTTGGAGGACAAATGCCTGGGTGACAGTTTTCTCATTGGAACGCTGCTCTGTCGATTCTATCCGACAGTCATATTGGTGGCCACCATTCTGACGGACATGGCACTCTTCTTCCTTGACACATACCTGTGGTATGTGATCTTCAGTACCATAATATCGGTTTGCATTGCAATTTCGGGGGGCACATCCATCTGGACACCTTGGAGAAACATTTATAGCAGACTGTCCCAGCGAATTAGCTCGAAGCTGCTGGTATCGAATATGACTGCTTCCCCGCGGACCTCCTGCGCATCTGCATTACGGATAATCTGGGCTTCGATTGTCGAGGGTCTGTACGACGGCCACCTTATAAACCGCGAACAAGCTGGCAGATTGACACGCGTTGATGCAGCGACTCAAGAGCCAAGCTTCTTTACCATGAATGAGGATGGAAGCACCTTTACAGCCAGTGCTGCAGCTTCCCGGCGCATTTCCTTCTTCGCCCAGAGCTTAAGCACACCAATGCAGTCCGTCATGGCTGTTCCTGAAATGCCATCGTTCACAGTTCTGATCCCTCACTACAAAGAAAGGATTATTCTGAGTCTAAGGGAGGCTATAAATACCGACAGCGGCTCAAAGGTCACGACGCTTGAATACCTTCGCAAATTATACCCTGTCGAGTGGGAAAATTTCGTACTCCGAGAACAACTCTGTCGAGAGGATACTACACCAGAGTCTTCGAGATCACGGAGAACAACGCAGCTCGACAACGTACGTCAGGAATGTCTGAGCAGAGTTGGGTTTTCCACATGGGACCCCAATGACACCAATCCAACGCGACTCTGGTCTTCAGTAAGATCGCAGACGCTTTATAGGACAGTGCACGGGTTTTACAATTATTCGCATGCAATAAAAGTCCTTTCCTACGCTGAAAGTCGCTTAGGAGGCCGTGATGAGCAGCCGTTGAATGTAACGTTTGCTCAAGACGTTGCTGAACTGGTCAATCGCAAGTTCCGACTACTCATCGCAATGCAGCTCTATGACACCTTTACTGTTGAGCAGCTGCAAGAAGTTGAGGCACTCTTCAATGAGTTCCCCACGGTAGTCGTGTCATATGTTGAACATGAGTCCGACTCGGGTAGTTTCTATTCGTGCCTGATAGATAACAGCTGTCCTTTGCTCGAAACCGGAAAGCGCCGCCCAAAGATGCGGATAAAGCTCAGTGGAAATCCAATTTTAGGAGATGGAAAGTCCGACAACCAGAACAGTGCCCTCGTGTTCTATCGTGGCGAGTATATACAACTCATTGACGCGAACCAGGACAACTATTTGGAAGAGTGTCTTAAGATTCGCAACGTGCTCATGGAGTTTGAGACCGACCGTGGTATGGCAGTAGACCTAAGGCCCCAGAATCCTAGATGCTCGGTTGACTCTGAAGCAAACCTCGAGACACTTGGCACAGAAGATGACGGCATGACCGAAACGGCACCGATAGCGATTGTTGGTGCGCGAGAGTACATTTTTAGCGAAAACATTGGAGTTTTGGGTGATGTGGCTGCGGGAAAAGAGCAGACATTCGGAACGCTTTTCGCACGTACTCTAGCAAAAATTGGTGGAAAGTTGCACTACGGGCATCCTGACATTCTTAATGGAATTTTCATGACTACAAGAGGAGGGGTGTCGAAAGGCCAACGCGGGCTTCACCTCAACGAGGACATATACGCTGGTATGACAGCAATTTTGCGCGGGGGTCGCATACGTCATAGCGAGTACTTTCAGTGCGGAAAAGGCCGTGACCTTGGGTTTGTCTCAATACTGAACTTCACGGCTAAAATAGGGGCTGGAATGGGTGAGCAAATGCTGAGCCGTGAGTATTTCTACATGGGGACGCAGCTACCATTTGATCGGTTCATATCCTTCTATTATGCGCACCCGGGGTTCCATTTGAACAACGTGTTCATTATGCTTTCTCTTGAGATGCTCTTGGTGGTAACGCTTTGGTTCGCGTCTCTTGCGTCTGTATCAACACTTTGTACATACGATCGCAAGGCCGCACCTACCGAGCCGCACCGACCCGCGGGTTGTAAGAATATCCTTCCACTGTTGGATTGGACTCGCCGCTGTGTGGTGTCAATATTCTTGGTGTTTTTTGTGTCCCTGTGCCCTTTGTTTTTCCAGGAAGTGACTGAGAAAGGCTTCTATCAGAGTGCAAAGCGGATCTTGAAGCATTTCTGCTCGCTTTCAATGTTGTTCGAAATATTTGTTTGCCGCATCTATGCTCGCAGCTTTTGGGAAGACCTCAACATAGGGGGTGCGAAGTATGTGGCCACAGGGCGAGGATTTGCTACTGCGCGGGTGCCATTCCACAAATTATTCGCAGGCTATCGCTCAGAGGTGACGACAGGCTTGAAGGCATTCGGTATCCTCACATATGCAAGCATTTGTTTTTGGCACGCGAGCTACTTGTGGTTCTGGGTGACAACCTTTTCCTTGTGCATGTGTCCTTGTTTGTACAACCCACACCAATTCGCCTTTGTTGACTTCTTTCTAGACTATCAGCGGCTATTGCGGTGGTTCTTTGAGGCAGTTACGCCAGAGGAGGAAGTTGAAGATGACGTCGCGACATGGAGCGTGATGGTCAAGAGCCATCGCAACAAGCTGACCGGAGTCAAGAAGCGCACCGTGGCTTCTGAGAGCTCTCGGCCCTCTTTCCGTAACACGATGCTCTCAGAGGTAGGATCATCCATGGCAACAACATTTGTGTTGGGGGCTCCGTATGTCTACGTTGATACACAGAAAACCTCGCGACATCAGAATGAGCCCGACACAAGCGCCATTCTGCGCATGGTTTTCATAACTTTGCTACCGTTGGCTACAAATTGCGGAGTCGTTCTTGTCGGGTTTATGATCTCATTGTTCTTGCACCTCGTGGGAGCGAAAAAGTCGGGAAACTATGTCGCACTCGTGTCGAGAGGTCTCTATGTATGTGTGCTTATCTTGAGCTGGTGGATCCTGTACATACTGGAAAGACAGCGATTCACCTCAACTCTGCTCGGGATCATGACAGCAGCCAGCTCGCAACATACGATAGAGACCATTTTGACCGTGCTATTGCTACAAAGACAACGTAATGTCAGAAGAACGAACGATCCCTGGTGGACGGGAAACTGGCGCGCGGCTAAACTTGGTTGGAAGTGCCCGCTGATAGTTTGTGAGGAGCTGATGGTGAAAACAACCGAGTCGTTGCGCGTATCCTACGACTTTCTAGCCTGCCACTTTCTCCTTGCTATCCAAATCCCGCTCGTTCTCATTCCTTATATTGACAAAGTTCACTGCCTGTTCTTACTGTGGCTTCCTCCGAGCGTCTGCGCCGACGCGGCCAAATGTGTGGGCGCTCACCGCTTGACACATCGAAAGAAGCGTGCCCAACTTTTTTGTGCGGCGTTCGTGCTCATACTGGGAACACTCGTTACTATGCTCACGTTGCCACTATATCTTCCGACACGAGTCATGAACAGGATCGTGGACATTGTTGATGAGCTTGTGCCGTGGGACGCCGTAAAATGAACAAACAGCTCTTTAAATCGCGCAGGGAATTCAGCATATACAATTCAAAAGTGATCCTTAGTTGATTCAATGCATTAAAATAGTAGATGAAAAGCAAGTACAGCCGGCCGCCCGCAGCCGATGATTTAAGGACTAACAAATTTACTGAAGAACAATGGCGTCTTGCTGTGGTCGGCCATAGGCGGGTTGAAAAAAAACATGATGCATACTCCTGCAAACGTCATTATTCCCGTCGTACCGACAAGCACGACGAGGTTGTGAACCTTGCTTCTCGAGTCCGCGAACATTTGCCGGGTTGCAGTGCGCGTGGGTACTTCCTCTCGCTTAGGCGGCCGCGCCGATGCAAGTGCGGCATTTACGGACGGAGCTGGAGGGCCGTCTAACTGCAGCGGTGGTTGCGGAGCTTGAACGGAAACCGAGACGCCGCGGCCGCGCTGTCCGCGGCTAGGCTGCCCCCGAATATTGGCAAGTTCAGCCCTTAAACGCGCATTTTCAACCTTGAGCGCGGCTAATGATGACGACTGAAGATGCACTTCAGCTTCGTGGTTGTCAGCCTCGCGCTTGGCTCGCTCTGCTTGCTCCCGTGCGTCGGCACTTTGCGCTTCTTGCTTTATTTCGGCAAGCAGGGAGGCGACAGATTCCATCTTTGCAGTATCAGCCATGACCGCGCGCGTTTGCGCCACGAGCCGCTTTGCCGCGAGCTCAAAATTGATATGCGTCTTCACCGAGTCTTTGATCATTAGGCCTCCAGCTGTGGTGTTCGCATGGTTCAGAGCAATGGCCTCTAAGGATCCACCAAAGATTGCTTCGGCGGCGTGTGACTTTACCGAACCACCAGAAGAGGTGTCTACAGCTCTCAAGGTCTCCAAGGATGGGCTTCTATGTATTGGCGGAGGGGTTTGCGACGCTGGCTGTCGTTGTTGCACGCTAACGTTCAAAGGAAGCATACTCACCTTCTCCACCTTGGCGGATATCTTCTTGTACACCTGTTTCGTGTCATCATTGCACATTATGTCAATGCCGAGGTCCAGCTGGTCGTTCCGCTTAAGTTCAAATGGCTCCGACTCTGTGTTTTCGTTGCTAAGGCGTTGCCGATTAATGTACGTGCCGTTCGAGCTTTTGCAGTCCCGTAACCACACCTTACCAGTCTCACGATCAGCCCAAACTTCCGCATGCTGTCGCGAGAGTACGCGGCTGTCGAAGAAACCATTATCCGGCCCCGCCGCAGAGCGCGCCGTTGTCTGGCGGCCCAGTTTGAGCACCTCTGGGGCAAATGGTATCACAAGACACTTCCGCTCAAATGTATTATTCAGGGGAGATAGCACAAGTACAACAGCAAACTGTGAGCGCCGAAAGCGGCGCTTGCCAGGCTCCGCTTCCATCCCAGCTCGATCCGCACACTTGAGACCTTATTTGTTTGGAGCGCAATTCCACGGGCAAGGGTAGAGCAGCATTCGGTCTGTGTGTGCGTGTACCGATTGAATATGTAGCTATTAGTCCTCCGGACTCCCCGAGTGTGGAGAGAGGAGCTAGCCATATACGGAGTGCATTTCCAGATTGGGAGCAACCGACCCATCTAACGGCGCACTGCGCTGCTAGGCTGCTAAGTAATGGCGGTCAATCGTGCTTCTCAGGAGTTGCTCATGAGACTCGGTTCGACACCAACATGCTTTCATTCTCATGGGATGAAGATCTCCGGGTCCATAGGGCCCATGTAGTAAGATTCAGGCGATCATCCACGAAATAATTATGCGCTCGCAACTGTCCGCATTAGCTCGCTTTATGCATACGATCCACCGATTGGATTCAGTTTGATAACCGCGTAACCTTGTTTGGGGTCGCGATGATTGTATTTTTATATAGGGGCAGCCCAGAATGGCGCTCAAATTATGCGTACGGGAATCAAGGAGCCATGCGGTGTTTTTACCGAAGTCCGGGGCACCGCTAAATGGCTAAAGGACGATGACAATCAGAACAAAGAGCGATTAGAGCGAGGAGAAGACCCACAGGCGGGGTTGAAGCTGTCGAAGAATGGTATCATTTTGATACCACAGCCAAGTGGAAATCCGAACGATCCATTGAGCTGGCCCTTATGGCATCGCGATACAATTCTTGCCATTATTGGAATCTTATCCTTCCTGTGTGGTGGGCTTGTTGGTGTCCTTGCTCCGGCTATGGGAACAATACAGCGCGCTATGCACGACACACCGGTGCTCACTACAATTGCAGTGAACGGAATATGCATGGTAGGACTTGGGTTAGGCGACTTTGTGCTTGGTGCAGTAGCTCGCGTGTTTGCAAAAAGGCCTGTATATATCTGTGCAGTTCCTGTTTTGTTTGCTGGGCTTATTTGGTGCGCGGAATCAACCTCGTACTACGAACTAATTCTGTCACGACTCCTGCAGGGCATTGGTGCGTCCGTCTCAGAATGCTTGGTATCGTCTACTATCGGCGAGCTTTACTTCAGCCATGAGCGAGGCTTCCGTCTTGCCTTATACACTCTGCTTTACCTAGGCGGAAAGAACCTGTGGCCCACGATCTCGGGATTTATAGTCTCCGATCTTAAAAGCTGGCACTGGGTATTCTGGATTCTGGCGATTCTGGCGGGTGTCCTGTGGATTCTGATCTTTGTCTTTGTTCACGAGACGACATATGAACGCACGGAATCGAAGAAAGAGCTTAGCGAAGGGGCTGTATGCGTACATGCGAGGCATTTAAGTACCTCTGCGCACACGCACACATTGTCTCGTACTTCGAACACGGTAAACTCCGAAGCCAAAAGGCGTCCGTTTTGCGACGGGTTGAAAATAACATCAGGACAGCGGTCTAGTGAGCCATTTTTGCGCATTATGTCGAGACCTTTGGTGCTATATGCCTATCTTCCGGTATTGTTTGCATCCGTGCTTTACGCCAGCAGCGTCGTGTGGCTATCCATCATTGCTGAGACGATCTCCACTATATTCTCGGGCGCGCCGTACCACTTTTCGCTTCGATCGATTGGGCTACTTTATGTCGCACTGTTTGTGGGTGGGACTCTTGGCTCGGCTGGTGGTGGTAGGCTAATAGAGTGCGCGATGAAGAAGATGTGTCGATGGAACGATGGCTGGTTTGAGCCAGAGTTTAGACTCATTATGATCCCCCTTGTCATGGTGTCAACAACGGTCGGGCTTTTTGGATTCGGCTGGAGTGCTCAGGTCGGCGACGCTTGGATAGTGCCCGCCATCTTCTTAGCGATCCTTGGGTTCGGCACATCGCTGTCGTGCACAATCGCTATTCAGTACGTGCTCGACTGCTATCGCGAGTTGACCATTGAATGCCTCATATCACTCAATGTGATGAAGAACTTCCTCGGCTTCGTTTTTTCGTGCTTTGTACCTCAGTTTCTGCACAAAACTGGAGACCGCACAACATTTATCGTATACGGGAGTGTCTGTATGTGCTTGTGCGCGTTCGCGATACCTATGTATAGATACGGAAAGTGTTGTCGCGAATTCGCTGAGAAGCACGACTGGGCGCGTGTAACTAGTGCGCAAGCGAGCAGGAGCTGAGTTGACCGCCTCGCCGGTAGCGGTGGGTGGTCCACGATGGTTGGCGTGGTCTGCCCCTAACCCACCGTCGTTAGCCTGGTACAGCCCTTGCCCACACAGTATACCGGAAACGAGCCAGAATACGTGAAGCATGCTGCGTTTGGGGACCTTTGCACGCACTCAAGCGACGCGCGCCTACTCGACGTTTACCAGTGAGACTGTGCTGAAACAGGCCCTGCCACTTGTGTTGCAGCACGGCTGGGAGGCCTCGCTAGTTGAGGCATGCCGAAAGCTGGGCCTCAGCGACCAAGCGACGTCCATGTACGCCGCGGACGACCTTGTAAAGTTCCACTACAAGACTCAGCTTGCGAAGCTTGCATCACATCACCCGAAGGCCGAGGGCGTGTTCCCCAAAGTGCGCGAGCTGCTGCTGTTCCGACTGGGATTGAACCGCGAGATTGGCGCCGCGAACGTGGCTTCAGGCATTGCGATTGTGCTCAAGACACACCCGGCAAGCTCGACATTTGAGGCTCTTGGTGAAATCAGCGACGAGATTTGGTACAAGGCGGGCGACCGCAGCACGGACACGACGTGGTACAGCCGGCGCGCAGCGCTAGCAGGGATCTATGGGATGTGCGAGGCGTTTCAGTCGCGAGACGGCTCGCAGAATTTTAGGGACACTACAAAGTTCTCTACGAAGCTACTGAACGGCCTCGAGACGGCTGAATATGCGGAGAGCAGCGTAGGCGAGTGGCTGGACTTCAATGCTCGAGGCCTCGTCAATGTGCTGCGGACATGGCGCTGAGCAGCTTTAGCGACGCTTCTGTGGACTGAGTCTCTATTTGCAAGCGAAGTTTACTGGCGATTTCGGTAGCGAGATGCGCCGACATGTCTTGCAATGACGGCGGCGAGCCTGTAAGATCGGCAACGGACACCATCTGGGCGTCAGGAAGATTGCAAGCAACGATGCGATTAAACCAGAATGGATCCGTTGCGACGTTCAACGCGAGTCCATGTGTCGTAACACTGCGTTGGACATGCACGCCAACGGAGGCAATCTTGCTTTGTGTGCCTGCGATCCATACGCCGTTCATCCCGGCACCAGTCCGCTGTTCCGCATCTAGGCCGTACTCGCGCGCCAAAACAGCCACAATGCTTTTCTCTAATATACACACGTAGTCTCTGACCCGCACCTTCAGTGCCTGGAGGTCGAGCACGGGATATATGACGACTTGGCCCGGCCCATGGAATGTTGTATGCCCGCCGCGGCCTGTCTCAATAAATTTGGCGCGGCCCTCGGCCGTCAAGTACTGCTGCTCGCTCGGCGGCAGCTTCCCGATCTGGCGCCTGCCGGTTGTGTAAGTCGGCTCCATTTCATAGCTGAGAAGTGCCATTGGGGCCGGCACACCGCCGGGCTTCTTCGCGTCGAGCAGTGCTCGAGCGAAGCGGTGCTGTACAGCGTCTGCTGCCGCGTACGATGCCTTCACCACAGGGAAGTATCGGATCATGGGCGACTAAGAAGCAAAATTTCACTTAGCGAACGCGAAGGTGCTTTCTTGCAAAGAGCCCATCAACGGCGTCAGGGGTTAAATGGATGCCATTGCCCAGCTGAGGGCTAGCAATGCGCAGTTTTTCTGGTCGCCAAAGATTGCTGTCGAGAATGTGCCTGGACAGGGTAACAGCGTCGTTTGTGTTAAACCCATTGGTGTTGGCGAGACGGTAATCCATGTTCCGGCGTCAATGCTAGTGAATGTGGATACAATTGAGTCTGCCGATGGTGATGCGGAGCCGCAATTCGACGCGTCTCTTGATACGCACGCGCTGCTAGCGCGTGAGCTGCTGCGGCGTCGGGCAAACTCAGACGCGTGGGTGGCCGCGATGCCAGGTGACTTCTCGTTTCTGCCAGTTCTCTGGCCTGAACACGAGCAACAGGAGCTCCCCAAGCGGTACCGCGACACCGTGGCAAAGCAATCCGATGCAATTGCCGCCTACGCTGCAAAATGCGAGCTAAGCTTTAATGATGCTGCTTGGTCGTGGCTGGCCGTGAACTCGCGGTGCTTGTACTGGGCAAAAGGGGGGATGACGCTGGCGCCCGGTATCGACTTTTTGAATCATACGGCTGATCAGGCGACTGGCCTTTCCGTTGTTACGACGCCGGCAGGAATGTCGGTCAAGACCACGCACTCGTATGCACCGTTGACGGAGTTGACGTTCTGCTACGGGCCGCGCGAGAACGGGTTCTTGCTGGTCGAGTACGGGTTCACAATGAAGTCCAATAGATGGGAGTTTGTGGATGTTAGTGCGTACGTAGCTCCGCTTGTGAGCCATTGCAAAGCCTTCCTTGAGGAGCATGGCTTCTATGGCGACTGGACGCTAGATTCTGAAGGCGAGCCTAGTTTCCGCGTTGAAGTCGCCCTTGCTGCGGCCCAGTCGCCGTCGCAGGGGCCCGTAAAGGCGCTCATCAGCGGCTTTGACGACGGGCAGCGGTTTCAAAGCGGCACGGCGCAGCTTGTGAAGCGTGTCGTTACCGAGGCGTTAGCGGACGCGCGCAGCGTGCACGCGCGTGCCCAGAACCCGCAAATACGCATGCTTTATGAGGAGTATATACAGATAATGTCGAAAGTCTAATCGAGCTCGAGGGGTACAATTGTCTCCAGCTCGTGCCGCGTCTGCTTCGTGCGCATGAGCACAAGGTCGCGCAGCAGCTTATTGAGAGGCGCGTTGATGCCCAGAGACCGGGCCCGGCGCACAATATAGCCATTTATGTAGTCGACCTCGGACGGGCGGCCCTGCTCGACGTCAGCGAGCATGGACGACGTGTTCCCAGCCGTTTTCTCGAGCACGTCGTGCACGACATCGAGCATGCGGACGGCGTCGAGGTCCAGCACACGGCAGGATTCGTTCACGAGCCGCGGCAGCAGGTTGTGCCGGTCCAGGCTCAGCAGCGACCCGTTCGGGCAGCCCAGAATCGCCGTCAGCGGATTAACGACGGCGTTCACGACGAGCTTCTCGTGCTGAGCCCGCAAAAAGTCGTGTTCGCTCAGTCGTTCCGTAACGAGCAGCTCAGGCAGCTTCTCAAAGGCCGTAAGCAGCTCGCCCTGTCCGCACACGCGCAGCACGCCGTTCCCCGTGTATGCAAAGGACCCCGGCGGTGGCAGCCGCTTCACGCCGGCATCCGTCACGCCAAACAAGAGGCGCGGGCCCTCGCCCTCGGGCCAGAGCTCGCGCAGCTCCTCGGCCACGCCCATGCCGTTGTGCAGTAGCAGCACCTCGGAGTCGCGGTTCAGCAGCGGCACATAGTCGGCGAGCACGCGCGACACGGCGAACGCCTTCAGCGTGACGACGAGTTTCGAGATGGGGCGCGTCACGTCCGCACGCATCGTCGCCGGCACGCGGGATTCCCACAGCGCGCCGCCGACGCGCGGCGTGTGTATTCGCAGCATCTCGCCTATGGCCTGGTATTTCTTGAGGCTCGACGGCTTGAGTAGCAGCTTCACGGGATGGCTCTGCGCGAGCGCGACGGCCGTGAGGCTGCCGATGTTGCCACCGCCTAGAACATGGATCATCGCGGCGGTTCGCACAGTAGCGCCGGCGTACCCAAGCCCTGCTGCTACTACTAAGTGAGCGAACCAGCCATGGCTGGCGAAGAAGAACGAAGGCAATAAAAAACGGAGGAGGAGCGGCTACTCAAATCCCGGGAGTTCGCATTAAAGGGGGGGGCTGTTGCTTGTATATACACTTAAACTGTTTACAGTTTCGAGGGTCTTGATCTGCGGTCAAGAGTTAGCTAGTGCACTACACCAAAGGCATGGAAAAGGGGGAGCTACTTACTGCTCAAGGGGTGTGAAGCGCAGGTACGGCTTCACGGTACGGAACTTGGGGAAGATCTTCTTCGCCTCCTCGTCGCTGACGCTGGGTGCGACAATGACGTCGTCACCAGGCGTCCAGTTGATGGGCGTCGTGACGCGGTTCTTGTCGCCCGTCTGCAGGGAGTCGACGACGCGCAGCACCTCCGCCGTGTTGCGGCCCGTGGACGCCGGGTAGGCCAGAATGAGACGGATCTTCTTAGCCGGGTCGATAATGAACACGGAGCGGATCGTGAGCGCAAGACCCTTCGAGTCCACGTTCGTCGCGTCCTGGTGGTCAATCATGTCGTAGGCGAGGGCGATCTCGCGCTTCGGGTCGGCCACAATAGGGAACGTGAGCTTCGAGTTGTTGACCTCGTCAATGTCCTTGATCCACGCCTTGTGCGAGGACGTGTCGTTCGCGCTGAGGCCAACGAGCTTCACGTTGCGCTTCGCGAACTCGGGCTCGAGCTTCGCGAACGCACCAAGCTCTGTCGTGCACACGGGCGTGAAGTCGTCCGGGTGGCTGAACAGAATGCCCCACGAGTCACCAAGGTACTTGTGGAAGCTGATGGGGCCGTTCGACGTATCAGCCTCGAAGTCGGGAGCGGTGGAACCAAGGCGAAGAGTCTGCGACATTAGTATTGCTGAAAAGCTGTACTTACCAATAGGGAGGGGAAATTTGGCGGTCTTTTTATAATGGACGTGGTGAAAGGTCGACAAGGCGAGAGCGCAATTTCACGGGATTAGGCGCAATCAGGCCAAGGGTACCGACACGCGCAGGGTAAGGCGGACCGCTGGTGTCCGGGGAGCAGTGGCTCGCGCGCATGGCCATGCGCCCAGCGCGTGACGGATAGATGTGACTTTGAGTGCTGAGCCGGACCCGTCGCGGAGAAACGATAGCTACCTCAAATGGCCTCACATTAGTCAAAACTGCAAGGCGGCGAAGGTAGCGATGAGATGTGCTGTGGTTCAGTCTAATTCATAGCGTTTTGTTCCTAATTTTGATATAGTGGTGATTCTGTATTTAACAAGTGGACTTCGTGCAAAATTTGGGCTCGGCATACGACGTCGCATACTACCTTCAGTATACACCTCGACTTTCGCGTCTTGAATGCGCCGCGTGGCCACGATCTACTTGCATTGGCTAGTACTGGGCAGACGTGTTTTAATTCGCGCTGAGCTCGCACAGCGCGCTAATGCTGCTGCTGCCACTGTGAACCGGCCCGAGCCGAACGCCTACTACTCTGCACGCGTTACGTGGACACGCGCAGTCACCTGACGCCGGCGCGTAGGTGACAAAACAGAAGGAGACCGGCGACGCCGAGCGACCCCCCACATCAGTCGCTGCTCATGGACCAGCTCGCGCAGAAGGTCGGGTCGACGGTAGAGCAGTATGTCCGCAGCGTGCTCGAGGCGGTTGCAAAGATCCCCGGATCGTCGTATGTGGGCCGGTATATAGCTGCATCTCACCAGAACGACCCGGCACGAACGGCGTTTGAGATTCTGCTGTTCTTGTTTGCCGTGCGCTACTTCTTGGCATCGAAGCAGTCGTACTCGAAGCGCGACTACCTGAAGCTCACGGATGACGAGGTCGACGAGCTCATTGCCGAGTGGCGGCCGGAGCCGCTTATCGAGCCCCTTGCGGGCAAGGACGAGGAGCTGCTGGCCGAGGTGCCCGTGCTAACGAGCGCGCCTCACGCGTACGCGAGTATCGAGGGCGACGACCGCAAGTTCATCAACCTTACCTCGACTGACCTCTACGGTGTGTCCACAGACCCTGAAATCAAGCAGCTGGCCATAGAGAAGCTGCGCTACTACGGTGTCGGGTCGTGCGGGCCTGCCGGATTCTACGGAAACGAGGACGTGCATACGAGCTGCGAGATTGCTCTGGCCAATCTGCTTGGCACAACGAACGCTATTCTGTATAGCCAGGGCTTGGCAACGGCCCAAAGCGTCGTGCCCTGCTTTGCGAAGCGCGGCGACGTGCTGGTTGTTGATGACGCGATCAACATGGCTCTTCAGCGCGGCGTGCAGCTCTCCCGCTCTAAGGTCCTGTACTTCGCCCACAACGACATGGAGGACCTGGAGCGCCAGCTCGCAAAGGCCGTGTCCCTGCACCGCGGCCGCGGGCGCCTGCCCCGCCGCTTCATCATAACGGAGGGCCTTTTCGAGTACACGGGTAACTCGCCAGACCTTGTGAAGATCATCGAGCTCAAGAAACGCTTCAAGTTCCGGCTCATTCTGGACGAGTCCTGGTCCCTAGGCGTGCTTGGCGCCACGGGCCGGGGCCTTGTGGAGGAGCAGGGTGTCGACCGCAAGGACGTTGAAGTCACCATTGGCTCGCTGGCCGCAGGCATGGGCACGTACGGTGGCTTCTGTGCTGGCGACAAGGCCGTCGTTGAGCACCAGCGGATTGTGTCTTTGGCATATACGTTTTCGGCCACAGAGCCGCCATATCTTGCCGGGTGCACGGCGCTGATTGCTGATAATATGCGCGATGGGCTTTACGCCGAGCGCGTGGCCGCCTTGCGCAACAAGGCGCGCACGTTCACCAGCGCGCTGCAGCGCGCTTCCGTGATCGACCTCATTTCGCGCAAGGACTCGCCAATAGTGATTTTCCGCATCAATGCTGGAAACAACGTAGAGGACGACAACGACGCGGCTGTGAACGAGCTGCTTCATACGTTTGTGTTGCAGGCACGCAAGAACGGGCTGCTCGTAGCGCGCCTCGGCCAGATCGCGGAGTACGAAACGTTCGGCCCCGTGAACGCAATCAAGCTGTACGTGCCGAATGCCCTCAGCACATCCGAAGTCAAACATGCCGCTGATCTAGTCGTGAAGAGCGCTAAGGAGGCGGTCAAGGAGAGCTCCCGCAAGCGCTGATTGCGTTGCGGCCTGGCTGTATAGCGCCCTGGCCTTGCTTAGAGCGGTGCCATGCCCAAGGCCCAAGGTCCCCAAGATGGCACACGCGCGCAGGGGGGTGATATCTAGTTAGACGCGGGATTAGCATAGAAATTTACTAACGACCATGTTTAATACTAAAGTGCGTATTCGTGGCGGCGCGTCGTCGCGCGCGCGCGCACTGAATATTTCCTTGCCTGTTCACGTGCACCAAAACTTCGGCAATGAGAATATGGGGCTGGTGGAGAAAGGACGAGCCGAAGCCGGCCGACGCGGACGCTGTGCCGAAGACGCTTGACGACCTGCCTCCGAAATTCGAAGACAATGTTGAGGAGGCTATTGAGTCCCGCGAGCGCTTGCGACCGAGCCTGCGCCGCGCGCTGAAGTCAATCTCCTCTGACGACTTCAAGGCAATGCCGCAGATGCCCTGCTTCCGTACGGCGATGCTGACCGGAATGGGAATGGGCGCCGTGGCAGGCAGTGTCATGCTTGTCGCGCGCAGGTCCACGTCCAGAGCAATCAACTGGATGTGCGGCGGCTTCGTGGTGGGCTCGGTTGTTACGTGGGAGCAGTGCCGTTTCCGCCTGCACCGCGGCAAGCGGAATGTTCAGCAGGCACAGGAAGTCTGGAGACACAAGGGCGAGCACGAAGGCGGCGCCAAGCCGGAGAAGTAAGGGTCTACGGACCCGTAAGGCCAGGCCTGTGGGCCCCCTGTGGAGTCCCCTATGGGGTCCTGTGGGGCCGTAGTATGAACGTCCTGAATCTGTATATAGATATCTCCGCCTCGTGCGAGTATAAAATATGCGCTGGCTACTCTTTAATATGCTGCTGAGAGACTCTGTATGTCCGGCGCCGTGTGTTGTGGTCGCGCCCTAACCCAATGTTGTTCCTGAAGCCACAAAGACGCGTTCGTACTATAACTACTCGTTCACAACATCTAACGTACAAAGCGTCCGATAATGAACTCGACTGCACCAGAGAGGGCCAATGGGTAAGTAATCTGCGAGTTGCTCTTATACCGGACCTCATGCTAACCACACCACAGTTATATGGCGATTCTCAGCTCGTGGATCCGCCGCGCTGCCGCGTACATGGGGCCGAACTCGCACATAGTCCTGTGGATACTTTTATTTGTTGCATTTGCATGGCCCCTCGTAGTAATTCTGGTCGTGTGCGTGGTTACTGCCTGCGTGGTCTCTCTAGCCATGGCCACAGTAACAGCGCCGAGCAGCGTGTTCCTCCTTTTTGGCACCGTCGAGGTAGCAATTACTGTCGTTCTCGTGAGCCGCTGCTTCTACAAGTTATGGGCCGTTCTGGAGACCCTTTGGGACCCCCTTGTCGCGCCTTCAGCGTCGAACCGCTGGGACTTGGCCACGCGCATGCTTGGACGCGAAGACAGAGATGACATGTTTGACGCCGAGGTCGACGGGCTGCTAAGCGCCTTCGGCAGTTCTGCGGGAACTGTGCAGGAGCTACGCGACATGGTCCTGCCGCCGCAGTCTGTGCAAGCGAATTGATTACGCGTCTTCGCTTGCCTCTACCAGGATTTAAGCCAATGTTCATGAACGTCGAATATCTACTAATATAGGCTAAACTACTTACGGAGGGCGGGCACTGGGGCTGCCGGCGCTAAGATCTCGCGCGAAGATATCGCGCGCTTAAACCGCGAGCGCTCACTCGATCTCAAGCTGGGCGTCGGACCACAGCGGCTCCGGGACCGTGGCAAAATCACGCCCCTTCGCGAGCCAGTCACCCACGCGGTTGAGCTGCAGTTCCGTGAAGACCGAGTCCAGCGCGTTCACGAGGTCGTCGCACAGCTCGCGCGAGTGGCCCGGCGTCGGCGTGCAGCGCAGGCGCTCCTCACCCTTAGCAACGGTCGGGAAGTTGATGGCCTGGACGTAGATACGGTGCTTCTCGAGCAGCAGGTCGCTAGCACGCTTGGCTTGGGCAGCGTCGCCGACGAACACGGCACAGATATGGGCGGGATTCGGGACGACGGGGATACCGCGCTTCGCAAGCTGCTGCTTCACGTAGCGAGTCGCACGCTGCTGTTGGTGGCGGCTCGCGTTCGAGCGTGTCTGGACATTGATGGCCGCCTCGGCACTAGCCATGACGCTGGGGGGCAAAGTCGTCGTGAAAATGAAGCCGGGAGCGTAGGACCGAGCCCAGTCTATGAAATTGTGAGAGCCTGCCACGTAACCGCCCACAGATCCGAAGGCCTTGCCCAACGTACCAGAGATGATGTCAACTCGGTCGCTGACAGCCTGCTTGCGGCCAGGACGGCCGAGCGGCGCCGTGCGGTTTGACGCGTGGTAATCAAAATCGAGGTGCTCAGCAATGCCGGCGCCACGCGGCCCGTACATTCCAACAGCATGTACCTCGTCCAAGAAGGTCAAAGCGCCGTACTTATCAGCAAGGTCACAGATGGCCTCGATGGGCGCGACGGATCCGCTCATTGAGTACACAGACTCGAAGGCAATGACCTTCGGCGTCTCGCGTGGCACACTCGCAAGCTTCTCCTCAAGGTCCTTCACGTCATTGTGCCGCCAAATGACCTTGCGCGCGCGCGAGTTCCGAATGCCCTGAATCATGGACGCATGATTCATTTCGTCGCTAAAGTAAACAAGGTCCGGGAACCGCCGCCCAAGCAGCGTGAGCACAGCGTCGTTGGCCACAAAGCACGAGCTGAACACAAGGGCCCCGTCCTTCTCGTGCAAATCCGCCAGCGCACGCTCAAGCTGCACGGCGTGGCGATTGTGACCAGCGATGTTACGCGTGCCGCCAGCACCAGCCCCGTACTTATCGAGGGCTGCGTGTCCGGCGGCGAGAACCTCGGGGTGGCTTCCCATGCCAAGGTAGTCGTTCGCGCACCACACGGTGACCTTGTCCGAGGCCTTCGCCAAATGGGCGCGCGGAAACTCCGTGGCAAGCCGGTTCACATTGTTAAAGAAACGGTAACTCTTGTCCTCGCGCTTCTTGGCCAGATCGGCCGCGTACTGCTTCTCGTACTGCGACAGCGACGGGCGCGCGGACTGCGGCGCATTCACAGACCGCTCGTGCACCGCCTCGGGCTGCGACTCGGCAGTCTTGAGCTCGGGCTTGGCCGGCTTAGCGGGGTGCGGCTCGGCAGGCTGGGCCTGCACGGAGTACTGGCGCGCCGCCATGGCATTGTGCATGACGGGGCAGCCGTGGGCGACAGCAGAGAGGCCCTGTGTCTCCGAAATCCGGCGCAGAGAGCTTGCCGAGGCAGAGGCCAGAAAGGGGCAGACGCGCTTCGAGGCGTTAATGATTTTGTCCATCTTGTGACTCACAAAACGCTTGTGGTTAGTTTAGTGTCGAGCCTCACTGAGCGTGCGGGTCACCAATATATGATTAATTTTTTGGGACCTTTCAATGTGCTCATCCCGTGCCCTAGGGGCATGGGCTGGACCGGGTCTGCTCGTAATGCCCGCGTTGGGACTGGCTAAAGCTAGGCTGGGAGTGGCTAAAACTCGGGGAGTCAAATATTTATGAAAATTGTGTGGTAGTATTAAGACAGCTAAAGTGTTCTGACGTAGGCTTTATACTTGTCTACTTTTTAGGCGTTCATGTACGTCGACGGGTCCACGCCCTCAGCAGGGAACTCGGGGATCTTGACGCTGAAGCGGCCCTGCACCTGCTCGAGGACCTTCTCATCCTCCTCGGTCGTGACAAACGAAACAGCGACGCCCTTAGTGCCGAAACGGCCGGCACGGCCGACGCGGTGCAGGTACTGATCGGCCTCGCGCGGCATGTCGTAGTTGATGGCGAGGTTGATGCGCTCAATGTCGATACCACGGCCGAACACATCAGTCGCGACGCAAATACGCTTGTTGAACTCCTTGAACTCCTTGTAGCGAGCAATACGGTCCTCCTGCTTCATGGCGCCGTTCACGGCAATCGACGGGAACGAGGACTCGTTCAGCAGCTTGTTCAGCTGGTTCGCGCGCGCCGACGAGCGCACGAAGATGATGACCTGGTTAAACTCGAGGTTGTCAAGCAGCTCGTTAAGCTTGCGGTTCTTTTCGCGCTCCTCCAGCTTCACGTAGAACTGCTGCAGACCGTGCAGCGTGAGCTTCGAGTCATCGTCCACGTACAGCTCGAGCGGGTTCTGCATGAACTTCTTCACAACGGGACGAATCTCCTGCGAGAGCGTGGCAGAGAACATCATCACCTGCTTCGTGTGCGGCGTCTCGCGGAAAATATCCTGCACGTCGCGACGCATGCTCAGGCTCTCGAGAACGCGGTCGCACTCGTCAACAACGAACGCCTTCAGCGACTTCAGCCGCAGGGCCTTCTCGCGAACAAGCGACACAAGACGGCCAGGCGTGCCAACGATTACATTAGGCTGCTTCTCTTCGAGGCGCTTCTTGTCCTTCTTCGTGTCTGTCTCGCCGCCATAGAGCACCTCGGTCCGCACATCCGGCAAGTACTTCGAGAAACGGTCGTACTCGTTCTTGACTTGGCAGGCAAGCTCGCGCGTGTGGCATATAACAAGCACGCTCACCTCGCCCGGCACAGGATCAAGCTGCTGCAGCGTGGACAGCACGAACACAGCCGTCTTACCCAAACCGGACTTGGCCTGGCAGATCACGTCCATACCGTGGATGCTCTGCGGAATGCAGATCTGCTGGACCTCGCTGGGGTGCTCGAAACCGTTGTCGACGATGGCACGCAGCAGCTCGGGCTTCAGCAGGAAGTCCTTGAACGACGTCGCGTGCACACCCACGTAAGAGCCCTTAGCGGCCCCGGCGCCGGCCGAGGCGCCGCTGGCACCGTCCGCAGCGCCGCCGGCCGCCGCAGATCCCTCAGCACCGTTCGACGTGCCGTTCGCCTCGCCGGCGGCGCCCGTCGTGGTGGGAGCCGTAGTCTCCTCAGTGTCGGAGTAATCGAGCACTTCTTCCTCGCGCTTAGACATTGTATTACCAACTAGGAGCTACGTCGCTGGCTTGGTTGCAAGTTTGGCAGTGTCGACGATGATCCTCGAGACTTCGGTTAGGTAAGTCACAGATCATCATCTCAAACAGGGCTAGGGGAGACACCGTGTGCGCGGCGCGCGGGCGCTGCCGTTGCGTGCACAAGAAGAACTAGAGGGCTATTCCCACGTGCATCCGAGGTGTTGCCGCTTGGTTGCGACCGCACACGGTAGCAGACCCTAGAACGGTAAGGAAGAGGTTCTGCGAACTGCCGTTTTTGTAGTGTTTAAATATTTGTGTGCTCATGTGCATGCCCATGAAGCGCGTCAATGACGTCCTTTAGCATTGCACGCTTAATCGGCTAAGTTAAGCGGGATTATACCGCTTCACTAATGCTGCTTTCAGACCGTTGACGTTGTTGAATCGGACGGCGACCGATCTCGGGCGCAGGCCCTTACCCGTAGATACTACCAAGTTAGGAAGCGCCGCATGCGCAGAGTATCGCTGAATCGGGAGGCAGAGCCGTAGCGCACGCAAGCAAAACCGGAAGAAACGCCTGCTCCCTATACCTGGACGCAAGACGAGTGTCATTGCGTACACCCTCTATGATACATAGTTGCACGCTCGTGCTTTCCTAGAAGGTGTACTTCGCGACCCCGCGCGGTTACTACTAAATGTCTTAGGCGGCTTTTTAGCGGCATCGAAACGTGACCTAACGGGTATACTCAACTTTCTGGCAGGCGTGTATCAGGCGATTCTTGCTTCAAGTGCCCTAAAACGGTTACTGAATTTGCCCCCTACACTCCATTGGGCTTTGAGGGGGGCTTTGACCAGATTGTTAGGTCCTAGTATTGCTCAAATCCTGCTGAAGGGTGACCCGTTCAGCGCAATATGGAGACTATGGCCGCTCAGCGTAATCGGGACCTAGCCCTGGACCACTTTATCACCGCTCCTCTACCGTTGGTGCACTGGTATCGGTCCAGTAGATGTTCTCACTGAGGAAGCGCGCGCGCCGCGTGCCTGCCGCTTCGGGCCAAACTGGTATCAGCGATGTGGTAGCGGGTGTGACGGGCCAGATAGACCAAATGGCAGCCATAATCAATGATCCCGGAGCATCGGCAAGCAACCGCATCACTGCTGCTGAGGTTGTGCGCTCGCACGTGGAGTTCCAGGTCTTGTCGTCCGTGACGGAGATTTGGTATTCGGTGAGATGCTTGCTGGATCTCGATAATCCGGCAGAAGTGCGTCGCGCAGGGTGGAAGCTGACTCTAAGCTGTATAGACCGTGAAGAGATCAACAACTCTGCCTTCGCTGTGTACTATCACGTCTTGGTTTCTCAATCTAACATTGAGGACTTCGATCTTGTCCTTATCTGCCTCGAGCATCTTACCAAAAATGGCCGTTTCATAGCTGGGGGTGGAAACCCACAAAACCTTCCAGAAGTACTTGTAAACTGGATCCAGCTGCTGGCAGTGCGTGCTCAGGAGATTCGCGCCACGCCTAACGCTAAAGATGTGGCTGCGCAATGGGGAACGACGACAGAGCAGTCATTTCATCGCCTGCTCATGTACACTGCCAACACACTGAAGTTCAACATGGCTATCTGGGAGCCACTAGAGGTTGAAAACTTACTGCTGTGCGTGGTCGCAATTGTTCGCAGTACATCTGAAATGGAAGACTGCCATCTGTGTCTGTCTCTGGTGGATGCCGTCATGGCCTTTGGTTTGTTTCCTGCCACAGTTTTGCAGCCTGTGCTCGAGGTCCTCTGCGGAATCAACTCTATGATTCCCGCCCTGCGTGAGCAGTCCAAGGCTATTATATGGGGACTTTGTGCCAGCCACTTGCGAAGCTCAACGTTCATGCGTCTTTGCCGCATTCTCGACAGCCCAACTCGCGATATCACTCAAGGTATGCGCGTGGTCGCGGCAACCACCTTGAAGGACATCCTTGTAGAGTCAGAAAAGAGCCTGAGTCTACGAAGCCAGGCAAAGAGACGAGCCGGCGGTATTCTCGAAGACGAACGCCACCCATCGCAGTCTTCGCCGAAATCCCAGGCTTCGCATTCAGCACCACAGTCCCCTCAAATGAAGCCGCAAAATGACCCACCCGACCTTGTGGCTGATGATCTTCCCGTCGTAGAAGTGTCAGAAGCGTACTACCAAACGCTGCATGACCCGACGACTCCTATGAAGGTCGTACTTGCTGTATCGGATGCAGTTCTCGAGCTGGTGAGTTGCGTTACGAGCATGAGCAACGCTCACTCCAGCATGTGGTTGTGGCAATCTGAGAACACATTTCCAGGAACGCCACACACTATTTATAGACAGATGGACACGCTTTACAGTAAGTACAGCGCTATTCTGGCTGACGCGCGCTCCGAGGTGTCAGCGTCGAACTCCCCGCGGCCTTATCTCTCGCATGGGGCCTCACAAGCCTCGCGCCAGAACTCACCGGGTCAAAAGCAAGAAGAGACGCGTCACGAGGACAGCACTGGTGAGCGCGACGCCAAAAAGTCTTTCGATATTCCACCTGGATTGGACCCGGAAAGCTTTGCCCTTTATCGTTCCAAGCTAGGGAAAATCGTGACTGCGTTGACGAAATCCCTGATTGGCAAAAACTCAGCCACTGTGACAGAAGACTCTGTCTCTGTTTGCGTAGAGCTCTCCAGGTTCCTAGATGAAGACGCATGCGAGAGCCTGTTGTTGAGCATTGAGCAGTTGCATTTTTGCACCCCCGGTGTGCCTCGTTGGTACGAGCACCTAAAGGCCTTAATAAATGCCCTATTGTTGGGAAGGTCGGGGCCGTCACGTATCCATGTCTTGCGAATTATCAAGAACGTCTACAGCCTCGACTCGGAGCGGGAGGGATGGGTCGACACGGAGCGCCTTTCTTGGATCACGGAAATGACCTTTGCTTCGTTTCGCCATGTAGATGCTGCGATGAAAAACGAGCTTCTGCAAATTTACGAGCTGCTCGCGTTCATGAGCAACCCGGAGGTGTTCGGGTGTGCCACGTCACAGCTCGTGGTTAATGCGATAAGCCGCGAGGCGAGTCTAGAGTCGCGCTTAGGCGCAGTGGATGTGGTTGTGGATGCATTTCTGCGCTCTTTCAAAGCATTTGCCGATCAAGCGATTAAGCTTTACGAGGCATTGGTCGACATTGCGCGTAATTCCCTAGACTGCGGTGACGTTTACGCCCGTTCGTGGGCTGTTCTATGCCGTTTGCGCACAGATCGGTGGGACAGACTCATGTTTGTTGAGCCGCTTGTCGAGCATACCTACGGGGAGGCTCTGCGTGACATGCAAGAGCCAGCACCACCAGCGCTTTCACGCATGACTTCAGAGCCGTCGCTTGTTTTGAAAGCTCAGGTTCAGCCTAAAGAGGAATGGCCTGCAGCCCTGGACATGGTACCTGTACTCGAAATCATGCTTGGTGCTTTCCAGTGCCGCCAAACTGGCGCCAGTGAGCGCACATTCGTGGTCACACTCATAAATGCCGCATCTCATCTGACGCACTACCGGATGTTTTTCGATTCGAACAATCAGAACGCACTGAACGTCATGTCTCAGATTCGAGATGTGCTGCTTCACCTTGTTGCTACGGGTGGCAGTGAGATGCCCCTTAGCCCACCTAGCTCCAAAAAGCTGGCAGCAGCTTGTATCTGCGTTCATAACCTGACGGTGCTGCTGCCGAATAAGCAACTGTTCCAAAAAGCAGAAAATGACCGCCTTGTGTACACATTAGTGGTGGCTATGTCGCAGTACAACCTAACGGCATGCTGGCCGGTGCACTGCTTCACTGTGTGCTGCTACGAATGCCCCTCATCCATCCAGCGTTACTTGCCTCAAATACTGAGCAGGTTTCAGCTCAAAATCACCAACAGAGACTCGAGCATGTTCATTCTGGACTTTTTACTGAGCTTGAGTCTCGAGGGTTCTCTCACAAAAAACTTCACGCAGCAGGACTACAAGCGCGTGTTTGGAATGTGTTTCTCGTTTATCCAAAGTGCCAATGACCTGCTGCAGCTGTCAACCACACATACTGAGGTTGGTGCACAGTGGCTGCTGAAACTTGCGTACTCTGCGGTATCGAATCTTTTCTTGAGCATGACGCTCTCTAGCCGTCGCGAGATTGTGCCGTATCTGGTGCGGTCCCTCATTTTGGCGGACCATGACCCACGCGGCGTGGATCCCACTAGCATGGTGACCTACGACATGATAAACCGGTATGCCTACTCAGACATGCCGCTTCGCGTTAACATGGACGCGCTTCCCAAAAGGCGCGAAGGATGGGATGTGCGCCGCTGGTTGCGAGGCGTCGGTATTGTTGAAATCTGGTGCAATCGTCGCACGGGAGAGGGCATCCGCATCGTGAGGCGCCCTGCAGGAGTCTTCACAACCCAGCTCAAGCCGAGCGTATCCTCTGCGGACACTGTAAATACAGGAGTTGATGTTGAAGAGGACGATGAGAATGGCTATTATTCGTCGAACTTCTATTTGCTATGTGGACAGCTGGGTCTCGGAACGTTCAGCTACATAGGTGACGAGAGTGATCCATCTGGAATGAGCAGTTTGAACAGCACCGTGAGCTCTGGTGTATCCTTGCAGGGAACGGTTGTGCCGTTGCCTATTCCCGAGGATGCTGCATCTACCCGAGCACTTGCGGCGATTGACCGCGTGCCAATAGTTGATTTCCACAAGATCGGAATCATCTATGTAGCACCAGGGCAAAAGACAGAGGTTGAAATACTGAAGAATGCGAGCGGATCGATTGCGTACCGGAACTTCCTCAGCAATATCGGCGTTCTGGTCCGCTTGCGGAACCACCGGATGTTTTACGTCGGTGGGTTAGACACAGAACAAGACCTTGACGGAGAATTTGCCATTGCGTGGAGCTCGAAAATCTCGCAGATCATTTTCCACACGATCACGATGATGCCCGCTCAAGCAGGCGATGCTGCATTCGCGTCCAAAAAACGGCACATCGGGAACAACTTCGTGAACATCTATTTTGACGAAAGTGGCCAGGATTTTGAATTTGATGTCGTGAAGTCTCAGTTCAACTTCATCAACATTGTCATCACGCCGACCTATTCGAAGGTTGACGATCAGCGTTACTGGAAGGTGCGAGCCTACCGGAAGCCCGGAATGAAGAACACGCTAGCTGCGTATGACTTCAAGGTTGTGTCGGAGTCGAATCTGGCCCTGTTTGTGCGTAATCTTGGTCTCAAGGCGAGCCAGTATGCGGCAATTCACAACATGGGTGGAGACTACACCGACAACTGGGTATACCGGCTGCAGCTCATCCAGAAGCTACGTGACCGCGTCACGCAGGCTAAGCACGATGTGGAGCAGGCGGAAACGACACCCGACGATATCTCGGACGCGGCCGACCCTGAGGACCTCAAGATCGATGAGCGCGAGTTAACGCTACTACGGTGGATGGACTTTACGCGGTACACGATCTAATCAAAAGACTAGAACTAGTATAGTTAGACGTTCAGTGAACGAGCTTTAGAGAAAAGTCAATGACGGGAACACCCTGGTGCGTCCAGGATGTCGAGTACACGTCGATATCGCTGCACAAAAACCCGGAGATGTTTTCCTCAGTGAGGCCACCAGAGCATTCGAGCAACACGTTTTTGCCGGCGTGTTTTTGTTTCAGGCTCTGGGCCGCGACCCGGAGATCCTCGGGGCTGAAGTTGTCGAGCATGACGACGTCCGCGCCTGCGGCAATGGCCTCGTCAGCCTCATCCTCGCTCTGACACTCGACCTCGATCTTGAGAGCAAACCCACCAAAGTTGCGAGCCGACTCGACCGCCTTCGTGATGGAACCCGTGGACCACACGTGGTTATCCTTGAGCATGACCATGCTGGACAGGTCGTAGCGGTGCATGTCGATGCCGCCCACGGCCATGGCGTACTTTTCAACAATGCGCATTCCCGGCGTTGTTTTGCGGGTGCCCGCAATTGTGCCCGTGTAGCCTGCGTTCCTGGCGAGCTCCAGCACGCGCCGGCTGCGCGTGGCAATGCCCGAGCTGCGGGAAATGATGTTCAGGGCGACGCGCTCGCTCGAGAGAAGCTGGTTGGCAGGGCCCCAGACCTCCGCAAGGGCAATCTTGCCACCGGAGTCTTTCGGGTCGTAGTAGGCGCCCTCGTCGCCGTACCAACGCCACTCAAGGCCGCACTGTTTCCACACCTCCTCCGCGAATGGCACGCCGGCAAGCACGCCCGCCTCTTTTATGTATAGCGTTGCGTGCTTCTGGCTCTCGCCAACGACGAGCCCGCCGATATCGAAGGACGGGCAGTCCTCGGCCAACCACGACGAGATTTGCGTCTTCCATGCGCCTCCAACCGGCAGCGCCGCTTTGTACATTGTTGCCGGTTCAGATATGGCAGGGCACGGGTGGCTCGGGTCGAGTCATCCCCGCGGCGGCACTGGGCGGTGCCTGCGTGACTCTCGTGTTTGTCACGCACATGAACTGCGCACGGCCAATTTAGGGTCATGCACAACAGCAGCGCCTAGGTTGTTGTTGACAGAAACCCACAAAAAGATGCCGTCGTTGGGCACAAGATCTGCAAGCGCGCTGCCGCCGTAGCGACACAAGTCTATCAATCAATTATTTACACACATATACAAATTCGGCAGCCGGTCTTATTTCAGGCGCCGCTCAATGGCCTGCAGGTGCTTGCCGTACTGGCCCTTCTTCACGATAGGAAGGTTCTTCTTGACGGCTCTGGCGAGCATGTCATAGTCCTCGTTCTTTGCCGTGCCCAGGATCCGCTGGATGACGTAGTTTGCGTACTGGTCGCGCATCATTGCGAGCACGACGGGCTCCTTGGTGTCCTCTGTAAGCGACGTCGTGATTATACGGACCATTTCGCGACGCTGCGATGGCGAGCCCTTGATGAAGCACTTCTCAATGACATTGGACGCGAACTTGTGGCCGCTGAGCTCAACGACACGCGGTATGAGCTCGCCCAGTATATACTCGCGGTCCCGATAGGGCCCATTCTCGACAACGTGCTGCACAACATAGTTGCCGTACTGGTCGAGCGTGAGCAGCTCAAGGTTCTCGCGGATCGAGCGCAGCAGCTCTGCCTTCGCTGTCTTGTCAGAGTATTCCAGAGCGCGCTGGATGACTCGGCAACCGTACATGTGGCGAGCGAGCGGCAGGGGCTGGCTAAGGATATCGTCGTAGATGAAGTGAATAGCCTCAGGGTTCACGTACTCGACCGCCTTCTGAACCACATGGTTACCATTGTGGTCCTTAACGCACTTGATGATATTGCCCTTCAGCTCGGCGACAATTGCACCGCGCGACTTCGCCGAGACGTTGCGCAGGGCTATCTGCACGACGCGGCATCCGTACATCTGCAGCGACAGCGTGAGGATAGACCCCTTGAGGCAGGCGACAAGGGCCTCTTGGTCTTCAGGAGAACTCTGCTCGATGAGCAGCTGCACAACGTAGTTACCAAACACGTCAGTGGCCAAGGAGAGCACGCGGGGCAGAGCTTCGACAAAGAATTGGCGTCGAACCGGCTCGGGGGCTGACGCTAGGCGGTCTTGGATGAACCGGGAGCCGTACTGGTCCGTGCTAGCCTCGAGAACGCGGCCAAGTACGGAGCTGATTTCTAGCTGTTGAGACTGCGGCGAGCGGAAGTGGTCGAGCAGCGGCGAGTCGCCGCGCTTGCGCCGAGACATTGGTGCATTACGAGGCGATGTGCGGCTGGCAGAGCCGCTGTTACGGGGACTGGATGTCCCTGGAGCTGCCGCCCCTGGCACGGTTCCTGGCGCAGCTACTGGTGCAGTTCCTGACGCAGCCCCGGCCGACGCATGAGCCGCCTCGATCTCGTTCGGCGGCGTGAGCATCTTGGGAACTGGCACAGGAATGCTCGCTTTGAGATGCTGGATATTAGGAGAAACACGAGGGGTCTGGGGTGAGGTTGAAGTGCTAGGCACTCGGGCTGCAGCGGCTTTAGGGATGCCGGCCGTAGCTGGTGTGGGCACGACCGGCGCCGCGGGTGACCCTGTTGGCCCTGGTGCTATCGGCACAACTGGTACTATTGGCACGGCGCGAGACTGCGGTGACGCCGCGGAATTGAGGGTGGCTTGAGCGGAAACAGGGCTCACGCTCGCGCTGGCGTCCGCAGATTCGACGGCACGCGTCGCGTCGGCCAGGGACGAGAATCGCTCCAGAATGCTAAACGAGGGCGCTGTAAAGTCCATGTGTTGTGACCCCAGCGCATGCGTCTGGGACAACGGTGACAGCGACGCAAACATAGGCTCGCGGTCTGCAGGGGTCGTCGAGACGGCTGGCTCGGCCGACGGGAAGCTGGCGTGGCGCGCTGCCGAGCCCCAAGCGACGCCGCCATTGCGGTACAGCTCCGAGTCGAACGAGCCCTGCGAGGCGTCGGACGAGCGGTGGCTCGAGGTGCCGGAGCCAAGTGAGTTGTAGGCGCCGTAGGCGCCAAACGAGCCGCCGCCGGCGGCCCTGAGACGGCTTGTCCCGTACAGCGGACTCCAAATGCCGGTTCCTGAGGGCATGCGTGACGACGGCGAGCTGAGGGCCGCGAGCGGCGGCTGCGCGAGGTCAGCCTCAGCCAGCGTCGGCGAGCTCACGGCCACGCCCGCGCCAGCGGTTCCAGGGCTAAGGCGATCCGCGCCGGCGCCCGTATCCGAGGGTGGGCGTGAAAATGGGACGGGCTTCGCAGCCACGGGCGACGTGCCACGCGCGGGCGCGGCGCCCTGGTGCGGGATGTCGCTGCGGTAGGTAGACGTCCAGACTTGAGAATTCTGCATCGAGCGGCCGAATTGAGCACTTATAGGGAGACGTGCCGCTCGGACAAGTGAAGCGCTTAGGGCAGGTGAGCCTTCTGGACGGGCTGCCTCGTTTAACTCGTGCGTCGGCTTGCTTAAGAAGGAGGAGGGGCGGGATGGGAGCCCGACAACAGTTAGGCAGGGTACAAGAAACACCCTTGCCCTGTGACACTCAGGAAGGGCTAGGCTAATTCACCCGGGCTATGGTGTGTGTCCGCCTCGAGCGCATAAGCTCGCGCCGAAGCGCGGATTCCGCAACAAGCCGCGGGAGGCTCGATTAAACTGCAGTACGGACAAATTGGACTGAAAATGTACACTAGTGCGCCGGCTTGCGCGCGTCGCATCTGGCCACTCGTATCTTCTCCACACCATCCAATGCCAACGCTTCCATACCCTGAGCTCCCGTATTCGACGGCCTCACTTCGAAGCACCATGTTTGGGATGACCAGCCGCGTCTCAATGGCCCCACACTGGCGGTCGATAAAAGCTCTTAGCGCCCCGTACCGAAATTCCACTGCACGGCGCCTGCTGCACGCATCCGCGCTGCGCGTGGACCGGCCCAAGGCGGTGCCGCGGCTCGACGACATACCACCGCCGAACCCACCGAAACGCATGGTCGAGGAGGTTGCCCAGCCGAAAGGCCTGCGGAAATTTATCCGCGCCCTGTTCCAAAAGGAGCAGGCCACACCGGCGCCGTTCGTGGCCGCGAACACGCCGCCGATGCCGTCGGCCTCGGAGCCGAACGCGAAGTTTCTCCACACCGACAAAATCACGAACCTACTGTACTGGTATTGCATTGACCTGTCATTCTCGCAATCGGACTTTGAGCGCATTAGCCCGCCGGGCATTACGTTCAACGTCACGCGCGCACGGAACCCCGCAAACCTGACGCGCTGGATGGGCTACTTCCTCGAGTTCAAGTCTAAGGAGGACGCTGCCACTTTCTATAAGGAAACCATCGGCTCGGAGCTGTGCGGCTTCCCGCTGAAGCTGCGGTTCACTCAGCCCTCCATCCAGGGCTTCCAATCCGAACACCTGCAGAAGGTTGCCGGCAGCGTGCCCCGCAAGTGCCATGTCGTGGCCCTCGGCTTCCCGTACGGGTTCTCCGAGCACGCGATTCTGCGCGTACTTTGGGACTACGACCTCGTCGATGACGACAAGCTCGCTGTTGAGCGCATGCCCATGGAGAACGTGCGCTACGGCGGGAACCCCGTGCTGCTGCGGTTCAAAAGCGAGAAGGAGGCCGAGCGGTTCGTGCGGGACTACAACCTGGAGATCTTCCCTTATACGAACAGCAAAATACTGTGCGAGGTAGTGGACTGATGCCGCGGCGCGCGAGTAATGTAAATAGCGATGATATGATACGTAGTTCCGAACTGGTTAACAAAACGGCCTTGCGCTGTAAACCTACAGTCGCGTACGGCGCTCCCGGCGCTGCACGTACGCGCGCGGCGGCGGCCAAATTCGAAAACAAACAACAAACAAACTGTACGTCTAGGCGCTCTTTAGGCGCTCACTGCGTGCGTTCGGGGATCTCGCGCCAGGCCTCACGCACGAGCCGCTTCCCGTCATCGAGTAAAGCGTACTTCTCCCACCGCCGCTCTTTTTTCCACACGACTATAATCGTGTTTTCTGACGTCCACCCCAGAACGCCTTCTGTCGCATACTTCGTGCGAGCGCGAGTAGAGCTCCATTCATTCTTGAAGTACTGCGGCGCCATGGGGATCCCCGACAGCGCGTGCTTCTCGTTGCCCGAGGACGGGTCGAAAACATGCAAGGTTGCCTTGTCGCTAAGTACGGCCAGCTTCGAGGAGGGCGAGAATGCAAACGACCAAATGACTGCCTTGTCAAGGCCGCGCCGGAACTCATGCTCCATGAGCCCAGGCGCCGCGCGGCTCCAGACCCTAACAATGGTTCCGGTGGTACTCGCAGTTGCTATGTGATGTGCATTCACAGCAATGGCTGCGAGCGGTGCCTTGTGGCAAGCTATCACGGATTCTACGCGGCACGTAGTCCCGTTCAAACTCACAAGCTGGATGCGCCCCGTTTTCAAGCCTGGAATCACAAGGACGTCGTCAAGCATAGCCGCAATGCCGCGCGGGTTCGCAGCCGTGTTGAAGGTATTCAGCAGCTTCGGCGGCGTGGAGAAGCTGTAAATGTGCACACGATTCGCTAGGACGACGACAATCAGGTCGCGGCTCATCAGCACGTTCAGCACGGGCAACAAAAACTCGACAGTGAGCGCCGCCTTGCACTTCTGGTCGTCCCAGATTATGACCTTGTTTGCAGGGTAGCGCGGCCGCTCGCCGCCGCCAACTAATGCCAAGTAATTCGTGCGGTGCAGCATTGTGGCCAGCCCCAGGCCGCCGTCAGTGCCGAAGTCCCGTTCAACCCATTGGTCAAGCGGGTCGGCATTGAACACCTGAAACCCGCGGCGGTGGGCAATAGAAAAGCACGAGACGTCCTGATTGAACCGCACCGATGAGCTCATTCAATGGGGCATTGAACAATGCTGGGCCAGCGGTTGTTTGTTGTTGTGAGCGGTTGCGAGGTTGTGGAGCGTGCCCTCGCTTCATCGTGGAGAAACAGCCCTTGCCCCAGTTTGCCGGCGCACCGTGATACTGACAGCGCGCCGGCGTCGCGCGTGTCCGCACAGCTGTCTCGTAAGATACTCGACGTCTGTCGCCACAACGCGCATGGAGCCTAATCTGGGTACCTTCGCAGTGCGTTGCGCGGCCGACTAAAGTGAGTCAAGCATGTCATCATCCAATACCTCTCAGTATTTGTTGAAGTCAGTTACGCGTTTTAGGCGGCGGCCGCGCCGTCTCGGCCGGCCGAGCTGCCTTATGCACACGCGCTATCTAGCGGCTTCTATCTTCACGTGACACGGGCCGATTATTTGTACTGTGGGAGATATGGTCATGAAAAGAAAAAAATGTATCTAGAGTAGGTCCGCTTTTTGCGCAGCCACTAATTCGTCGCGTTCTTAATTCGAACAGAGCCACTCAATGTGCGGTATTCTAGGCATTCTGCTTGCTGAGCCAACTCAGAGTGTCGCGCCAGAGCTGCTGGACGGCATGCACTACCTCCAGCATCGCGGCCAGGACGCGGCAGGCATCGCCACATGCGAGCCCCGCGGCCGCGTTTACCAATGCAAGGGCAACGGCATGGTTCGCGACGTGTTCACTCCGGCCCGCGTCGCTGGTTTGTACGGCAACATGGGCATCGCGCATCTGCGGTACCCGACGGCAGGCACGTCCGCGAACTCGGAGGCCCAGCCCTTTTTCGTGAACTCGCCGTACGGGCTGTCGCTGTCGCATAACGGCAACCTTGTGAACAACGACCAGCTGCGGGCGTACATGGACGAGGTCGTTCACCGCCACATCAACACGGATAGTGACTCCGAGCTGCTCTTGAACGCTTTTGCCGCGAAGCTGCAGGAGACGAACAAGAGCCGTATCAATGTAGAAGACCTGCAGACCGCCTTGAAGGGCGTATACGAGCTCGCTGAGGGCGCGTTCGCGTGTGTGGCAATGGTCGCTGGGTACGGCATGATTGGCTTCCGCGACGCGAACGGCATTCGCCCGCTTGTCTACGGCGAGCGCCTGTCAGAGCACGGCATGGACTACATGTTTGCCAGCGAGAACATTGCGCTCGAGGCCAGAGGCTTCACGAACATCCGGGATGTGCTGCCGGGGCAGGCCGTGATTGTCACGAAGAACACGGGTGCGAGCCCCATTGTCGCCCAGATCGTTGAATCTGAGTCTTACTCTCCTTGCATCTTCGAGTATGTGTACTTTGCTCGTCCCGACTCCGTCATTGATGGCATATCTGTGTACCGGTCGCGCATTGAGATGGGTAACTCGCTGGCCCAGAACATCATTAAGGAGTATGGCAGTGTCGAGAACGTCCACAAGAACATTGACGTGGTCATCCCCGTGCCCGACACGTCGAACCCGGCCGCGCTGGCCACGGCCACTACACTGGGCATTCCTTACCGCGAGGGGTTTGTCAAAAACAGATACGTTGGACGCACGTTTATTATGCCGAACCAGAGCGAGCGACGCTCGAGTGTGCGCAGGAAGCTCAATGCTAACCGATACGAATTCGAGGGCAAGCGCGTTTTGCTTGTGGACGACAGCATTGTCCGCGGCACGACGTCGTACGAGATCGTGGCCATGGCGCGCGAGGCTGGTGCGAGGTCGGTCTATCTCGCGAGCTGCGCACCGCCCATCCGGTTCAACCACATTTACGGTATTGACTTGGCTGATTCGAACGCCCTTGTAGCCCACAAAAAGAGCGTCTCTGAAATCGCGAAGGCGCTGGGCTGTGACGCGCTCTTCTATCAAGAGATCGGCGACCTTATAGAGGCCTGCGAGCGTGCTGCGGTGCGGCCGTCCATGCTGGACATCACAGGCTTCGAAATCGGTGTGTTCAATGGCGAGTACATCACGGGCATCACTGAGGACTTCCTCGTCCGCCTGGACAAGCGCCGCCGCGATATGAACGGCGACAAGCGCCCGGCTAAATCTGAGTCCGACCTCAACATATTCAACTCGGGCGACCACTAGCGACGAAAATGAACGCTGCGCAGCTTAGAAAAAACTATTATTAAAACATAACGCGCTAATTGTACCATCACTTAATTGCCGGCCTTGGCGTATTTGCTGAGCTGCATCTCCTCGCCACAAACTCGTGTTCAATTTGCAGCAAAAAATGGCCGCGTCAGTTCATGGATGCCGCGTGATCCGCTTGTGTTGCATGAGCTCGTCGCCTGCGAACTGCTCGCCACAAGTGCCACACGTTAGCAGCACACCCTGGTTCCCCTTCTGTTTCCGCTTCGCCTTCGCCTTCGCCTTGCCCGGCTTCTTTGCGCTCTCAGATTCGTCTGTAGTACTTAGTCCAGAAAGCTTGCCAGCAAGGTCGTCTGCCGGCGTTCCCTCACGACTCGTTTCCTGGCCGCTAAGAAGCTCCTCGTCTTTCAGCAGCTGGGCCCGTAGCGCCTGGAGGGTTCGACGGTGCATGGCCGACTTTTCGTGGTCTTGCTGGTCATATATAGTGTCGAACCTCTCGTCACAAACGACGCATTCCAGAATTTCTGCCGCCCCGGCCGGCGCCGTGTCCTCCGGTTGTTGCCAGTCCTGCTCAACAAACTCGGCCACGTCGGTCGTTTTCGGCTTCGGAGCAGCGGCCGGCTTCGACTGCCGCACTGGTTCCGCAGGCCGCCGCGGGTCAGCTTGCCTCAGCATCGACACGGCGTACCGTACGGCGGCATTGAATTCACGCTTGCCCGCGTCCCGCACTTTCTTGTTGTGCTGGTCAAACTTGCGTCGTGTCTTCCGGTCCGTGGCAAGGTGCGACGGGTAAATGTCCTCCCAAGCGTACGACTTCACAGTTGCGAAGGAGCTCCATGCATTGTAGAATTTCTGCGCGTGCGCCCAGCTATCCGCGCGCGAGCCAAACGGCACAGCCTCGTTAACGACTGCCGGGGGCTCAATGTCCTGCTCAAAGGCAGCTTCTTGCTCTTCATGCTTTAACTTTTCGAAATGTGCGGCAACGCGCGCAAAGTCAAACGGTGCCTTAGACGGCTGCACGCGCAGCTCGCGAGCCAGAGTCGCGCGGACGTCGGCCGCAGTCGTAATTCCGCCGTCGTAGGTATCGTAGGCGTTGCTCTTTCGATGGTTGTCGTACCATTCGCGCTCCTTCGGATCCGTCAAAATGTCGTATGCGGTCTGCACGCGAGCAAACATTGCGGTGGCCTCCTCCTCATTAGAAAAGTTTCTGTCCGGGTGCAGCTCAAGCGCCCGTTGGCGGTAGGCCTTTTTCAACGTAGTTGCATCAGCATCACTCTCTACTTGCAATATATCGTAGAGACTGTCCTTTATGTGACCATTGGCGGCCACACTGCTATGAGTTGCCCCCATTAGCGTCTATTTTCCGAAATTTCACCTGTACAGGATACGCGCAGGTTCAGATGTGCAGGTTCAAGTGGGGCTTACTATCACATGCATCCCAACAGGTGCCCGAGAAACTGCCGGCGCCACTTGCTCAATAACGGAGTATGAATCAATTCCTATCCTACGAGTAGTTTGTTAAAAGAATTTTACAGCCTTCATCTAAATGCATTTGTGATATCGGCACCCGTGAATTCAATGTAGTTTGTCGCATCGTATTGCTGCGCAATGCGCTGCACGCGCTGGTAATACGCCATATACTGGTCGCCAATTGCATGCCACACCCTTTCCTGCAAAGCTGGGTCCGCCCCGGCGAAGTGCTTTTCGACGCGCTTCCGCAAAGTCTCGGTGCCCTTACGGAGCTCTTTGCCATCAAGCCCGTTCAACGACCGTTTCAGATTACCAACAACTTCCTTAGAAGACTGGCCGTGCTGCGTGTCGTGGTTGTTGAGAAGTGTCATAACCCTCCCAAATGGGCGCATAATGACGGCATGGATGTAGCTTTCAAGCTCCTTTTTATAATGCTGCTTTGCGTTCAGCACGATACGCTGCACACCGACGCTGCCAAATCGTTCAAGATCAGTTACAAGGCGGTTCATATTTTCTATCATGACCACATGTCGGTTCAAGAGCTCCTTCGCCTCCTCGCCGGTGACAGCATTGCCAGTAGTTTCTCGTGCTGCGGCTTTTAGGCGCGCAGCCGTGGTCTGATGACCAGCCACCGTCGGCGTTGATCCGAGCTGGAAACCTTGAGCAATAGCTCTGAACAACGTCTCGTGAGACTTATCAACCATTTCACGCGTCGAATCAGCCTCATACTCTGTTTTCATGTTACCAAGCTCACGCTCGCTTAAAAGCGCGGCAGTAATTGAGCGTTCCACAATGCTAATATGCTCAGTGAAACGTGCCACAACAGGCAAAACGCCTACGCGCTTCCTTGTTGTGTACTGCGCGCTTAGAATACTGCGGGTTTGCTGCTTAGAGACGTCATCCCATTCATCAGATATAGTCTTCAGTAAGCGCTCAAGCAATGAGGTCAGGTACTGCTGACTCGACTTGCGCAAAACATTGATGCGCAGGTCAACGACCGTAGCCATGTAAACACTTTCGAAAATAGCCGCGCTCGTCAGCGACTTCACAGCCTGACATGCGAGCTCACCGAATTTCACGAAGATGCGATCGCGCAGTACGGCAAGGACGGCGTAGGAGGCGGATTCCGATGTATCGATACCTCGCAGCTCCATTCTCATGACTTTTGATTCGAGCTCCTGCTGCTGCTGCAGTCGCCCCTTCGGCAACGGCTGTTGTTGGACGACAAAGCTGTCAAACTGCTGCGCCCCCTCATCTCCGAGTACGAAGAACTTGACCAAGAAGCGTTGTTGTGCCGCAATATGGAAACAGAGCTCATTGATGAATGCTGACATGTGCTGGTAAAGATGCTGCAATCTATCATTTGGCAGCGACAATGCAGTTTTGACAGTCGCATGTGAATGTGACAAGTCCTGGCTGCTCTGGATTTCCTCGGAGTTCTTGGACTTTCGCTGCCCGGCATTCGCTCCAGGTGCATCCGATGCATGCAGCTTTATCGAAGCACGTTTTCCGACAATCTGGTCCAGCTGTTTGACCCAAGAGGCACTATAGCTCGCGAACTGGCGTTCATAACACGAACGCATGAGCCGCTGGTATTCTTTGTTCAGTGCCCGGTACATGCGCGACGAGCTCTCCTTCAAAAATAGTACACACCCACAGTACGGGTACAAACGCGAGATAAGTTGAATCTCCAGTGAACGCTCGAACGGAGCATCAAGCGCCGGCGCCGCACGGCACAGGTCGTCTACCGATTTGAGAATGAAGCGCGAAAACTTGGTGCTGAAATCGTTGGCCGTTTCGCCAATAATGTGGCCACGCTCTTTGAGGACCCGCATGGAGCCCAGACCGGTGCCCGACTCATTTTCCAAGCTGCTGACCTTTACAGCGCGATACAGCTCAAGCAGCAGGTCCTCGACCCGAGCAAGCTTGGACACAGCTTCGTCGGTTCCAAGCTCACCAAAGTCGGGCGTACGAATGGTTTGAATAACAGACTGTGGCAGCGTTACCGTGGCCAATAGAGACTCGATCTCGTTGGCAAGCCTCTGATAGTTTACAGCAGTGATCTGGAGGCCGTCACCTCGGCCTTGAATGTGGGCGATTTCATCTCCGGCGCCAGCGAGATTCATGGCAACGGCCTGCATTTTTTCGTCCACGACGTCGCATTCTTTGATACTTTGCGAAACGAGCTCGTCAATTTCGTCAAGCTGAGAGTCTAAGTCCACAACGTTTGCAAACGTTTGGTCGGATAACTCATCCAATCGGTCCTGAATCTGTCTCTCTAGGGCGCTTACATTGTTGCCGGACCACTTGAACTCGTCAAAAAGAAGCATCACGTCGTGAATCATAGTTTCCTCACGCGTCGGCTGTGATGTACCGGCCTGCGTATTCGACCTTCCTCCTTTGAGCCTCGAAAGCGCGCGCAGCTCGGGTTCAGGAGACATGGATCCCGGCGATGCGAAGTTCCGCCCAGTCTGAGCATCTACTGGTGTGGTGGGTTGCTCCCACTGTTGTATCTGCTCTTGCGCAAGCTTGTTCAAATGCTGCTGCCGAACTTGAACGTTGGGTGTCGCGTGCGAGTTAGGGTCCTGAGAAGCGGCAAGAGCTTCCGCGCCGGTGTCGACTCTGAGCGGCTGAGACCTGCTTGCATGGCGGTGCGCTTGTTCCTGTCCATGCGGCTCCTGCCTTGCATGCCTGGCTTGCTCTTGCCTTGCCTCATCCTGTTTGATCTGTTCCTGCCTGGCTTGCTCCTGCGCCTGTTTCGCTTGCGCCTGGGCTGCCTCAGCTCTCATTGCCTGTTCCTGTGCAGCTTGTTCTTGTATCGCTTGCCTCTGTCTGGCTTGTTCTAGACTGGCCTGTTCAGCTTGTTTAGCCGCCTCAGCCTGCCGAGCCGACTCCTCTCTATAACGCTGTTCTTGCACTGCCTGCTTTTGTCTGGCCTGCTCTAAGCTGGCTAGCTCGGCCTGTTTCGCTGCTTCCGCTTGCCGCGCCGATTCCTCTCTATAGCGCTGTTCCCGGCGATGAACGGAAGGCGGCGGCACTTCTGGCTCAGGCAAAGGTGATGGCTGCAGCTGATTCTCTGCTTGCTCCGCAGGTGGCACAGGGAACGACCTTTGCGACCTTTGCGAGTGTAGCGACCTTGCCGAGGGCTGATGCGATAATGGAGGAATCGAGTTGCTGCGCAGCGGAGATCTGGATGGCAACGAGTCCGAAGATGATTCTTGCGAGAATTGCGACTGGCCACGCCTGAGCGGAGCTACTGGTGCAAGCGCTGGCGCCTGCTGCGTGGGAGGGGAAGTGGGCAGCTGTGATGCCACAGCAGGTGGCCGTGGGCTCGAAACCGTACGCTTCCGCGAAACTGTTGGCACTGGTGGCGGCGCAGATTCGGAAAGGAGCTTGCCAGTCAGCTCCTTGTAGTAGTACCTGACAGCAGCTTCAAACTCCTGGCGTGTTTCGGGGCCCGCGAACACCCAAAAATAGGGCTTTCTGAACCCCAGGACTAGAACCCGCGGACTAGTCGGCACCGAGTCGAGGTGTACGAGCTCTTCGAGGCTCCAGCTGCGGCCGATCTGCACAGATCGATCTCGGTTCTGTCGGCCTTTGTGAACAAAAAATGCAGCGCGGCCCGAGGTAGTAGCAGCAGATGAAAGCACAACTACACGTGGCTTAACTCGGTCTTGCGGGAGCTGTGGTCCGTCCGCCGTGGCTTCGCCGAGGTTCGAGTACTCGTGAATGATGGCCACTTCTATGGGAGCTTCAGGTCCTTGAAGAGCCGAATTCGGATGCGTCCGGGCCATACGCTGAAACATGGCCCCGACCAGGCCTATGAGCTCGGACTTGTCGTGGGATTCCGCCATCTTAAGGCCTGCGAACGGCTTGCCAGAGCTGTTGTGATCGTGTGGATTGAGGGCGCAGCCTGCTGTCTGGGGTAAGGGTCTTGTCAACACGTCCCAGTGAACCACACGCGTCGATGTCAGTAGCATACATCTTCACAGCGAGAGTCTTTTTGCCCAAACAGCGTGAAAAGGTTACGCTTATCAGAAGAATAGTTGCTAGAAACTAGTTTATTCACCTAAGTCTAACGACAGCTTTTTTTCATTTGCAATGCATGTTTGTTAAAGCAGGGCGCTCATATAGGCAGAACGTCAGCTGCAATTTATCTTGCGAGCTTAAGAGTTCCTCAGATCTTCACAATTGGTTGGTGAGAGGGACCCCTTCACTTGAGGAGGTGAGACTGCCGCATGGGTCACCGTGAGTTCGTGTTGTAGCAGTGACGGAAAGGAGGCTAAAACACCGCAGGCTAGACGTGTCCAGCTTGGACATTAGCTACCGAAGACAGCATGACCCCAGACCTTCCTCATAGAAACGTACATGTTCCTCAGTCCCTGATAACATGCCAGGAAGTGGCGTACCACTACTCGTGAACGTACAGAGAAGCGTCGCAGGGCCCCGTAGCATTTCAACGACTAAGGCTAGACAGTTTTGCGGCATTTTGAGGCTCGGCGGTTCTGTGTAATGATAGGCATAACTATGATCGTTTTGGCCATGCTCGCGGTACTTTGTTGCTCCTTCGCTGCTTGGATGTCAGGACGATCCTCACTTTTTTCTGTGTTAAGTTGCAATCTCGGCCGTTTGCATTCATTGGCGATGCCAGCAGGTGTCTGGCCTTTCATTTATCTCTCTATTTTGACGCCACTATAATGATCTAGCGCATGTAGCTATTCGCACACACTGCAAGTCTCTTCTATACGAGTCTTGAACCGCTATAAACCCATAGTAGGCTCAACAGCTTCCTGTGCTGAACTAACGTACATATCATGGCCCACATACATGTGAACTCGCACACAAAGGTACGAGGACTAAACGGTCGTGGGACGATGCATGTGCCTTATTTTGTTACGCCTCAATTCGAGCCTAGATTTGACAAAGCGTGGTAACACTCGCTTAGGTTAGCCTAGTTGATAGTTATTCGTGGGGCCATTTAATCCGAGTTTCTTTGTCCTTGGGGACATCATGAATGGCACTGTGCCATTTAAGTGGTCTGGGCAGGTTATGGCACTCCGGCTACCGAAACGGTACTTCATTGCACTAAAGTAAAACATCCCACAATCAGTCTGCGGGACCACTGAGTCAGCAAACGGCTTGGCAATCTGTCTCATCGATATGACCGCCGGAGACCCTCGGGCGGGACAGCACGTTACCTTCTATGCTAAAAATGCTACGTCGGGTAACAAGATGGGCCCGCTCATCACGGCCAGTGAGCCGATCATCAATATGGTACCAAATTTTTATAGACGACGGCGCATAACTCGCTCACAAACCACCGATGCGATCGCCTTGCGTACTGGCATCGCTTAGGCAATCGAAGGTCGAGGCTTGGCTTACAGCCCTTCCCCTAAACTCGCTGCAATACCCTAAACCCCATCGCTGCATAATAGAGTTGATTCGCTCACTTTTTTCAGTTAATCGTTTCGATCTGTGGACCGGGGCTCCGGTACTGCAATGACGAAGCGCAGTAGTTCGAGAAATTATATCGTTAAAACGCGATCAAAAGAGCATGACTATCCGCTGTCGTGGCTGAGTTAAGAACTTTGACCGCAGGTGCGCCTCCCAAATTTGTGTAGACGCGAAGTGATCATGAGAAAACGATCACTTCCGGTTAGGGTTCATTTGCCGGGAAGGGTTATGGTGAGATTCTTACTCACGTATGTGCATTGCATATTTCTTTCATGACAGACAGAAAAGCATAAATAAGATGTGTGCGCTAGATGATGAACGCCCATACACGCGATGAAGAACTGGAATCTGCCTGTTCGTTCGCTGGGTGACGCGAAGTCACCCGGCGTCCAACGGATTGAGGCGATGTCACAAGTGATCACCATTTATGATCGCATTTTTCTGTTTGCCAGTATTTTCCTAGTGTCTTACGTCTACGGGTTGGATGGCCAGACAAGGTTCACGTACCAGAACTTTGCAACTAGCGGTTTCAAGGAACACTCGCTGACCTCGACAGTGAACGTTTTCCAGACTATTGTTGGTGCTGCAGCGCAGCCTACAGCGGCAAAGATTGCTGATGTCTTTGGACGTACAGAGGTTGTCTGCCTGTCCATATTCTTCTACGTGCTGGGGACAATTGTGGAGGCAGTGGCGAGCAATATCCCAACTTTCAGCGGTGGAGCTGTGCTGTACACTATTGGCTACACAATGATACAGTTACTCGTTGAAGTCATCATCAGTGATCTGACCAGTACTCGCTCTCGTGTCTTTTTCAGCTACATTCCCGCCTTGCCGTTTATCATCAACACGTGGATCAGCGGCAACTTGACGTCGACCGTGCTTGCGAACACAACGTGGAAATGGGGAATTGGCATGTGGACAATTATTTACACGGTTTGCGCCCTGCCGCTACTCCTTGAGCTGTGGTTCATTAGCCACCGCGCGAAAAAGCGTGGTCTTTTGGATGGTGAGGCTACGCGCACGCTTTACCAGCAGCTTGGATTCAAGAAGATGACCGTGGAGCTATTTTGGCTGCTGGATGTAATTGGGATCATTCTGATGATTGCTGTGTTCGCGCTTATCTTGGCCCCGCTCACTCTGGCTGGCGGCTTCGCCGAGAAGTGGAAGCAGGGGTATATCATTGCACCTCTCGTCGTGGGCTTTGTCTGCATTCCCATTTTTATCATCTGGGAGTTCTATGCACCTCATCCCATTCTGCCGCTTTGGAGGCTCAAGGACCGCGCCATTTGGGCGCCAATTGGAATTGGGCTTTTCCTGGACTTCTCTTGGTACATGCAGGGCGACTATCTCTTCACGATTCTGCAAGTTTCTTTCAATGAGTCCGTTCTCAGTGCGACGCGTATCAGCTCGTTGTACTCGTTTGCAAGTGTTATTTGCGGACCCATCACTGGTCTTATCATTTACTTTGTGAAGCGAGTCAAGATTTTCATGATTCTAGGTATCTCGCTCTGGATCTGCGCATTTGCAATTCTCTACGTGTATCGTGGAGGGTCAGATAGCAGCTCTCATTCCGGCGTCATTGGCGGTCAAGTGGCACTTGGCATTGCCGGTGGCATGTTTCCGTACCCCGCACAGGCCATTATTCAGGCATTCGTTCCTCACGAGGTGATGGCTGTAGCCACCGGTATGTACCTCGCACTTTACCGTGTTGGTTCTGGTTTCGGAGTTGCTGTTTCCGGTGCAGTTTGGACGCAGCTGCTACCGAAGCAGCTAACCAAGCTTGTGGGCCCTATGAACGCGACTGCCGCCACATACATGTACGCATCACCCTTGGAGGCAATTTTGGAATACCCAGTCGGTACTCCTGAGCGCACGGCTATGATTGAGGCCTATCGATACATTCAGCGTCTGCTAATCATAATCGGCATGTGCTTGAGTGTGCCGCTTCTGTTTTTCGCATTGGCCAGCCCGAATCCGCACCTTTCGAAGCGACGCAACCTGGTTACTGAAAAAGATGACCCCACGGATGGCGGCAGCGCGACCGCCGAGTCCGTCTCGCAGAAGCCAGGCGGCATTAATGAGAAGGCCGGTGTGCCGGATGCCACTACTACTGCTATCGATAATGAAAACACGGCAGAGGCACTTGCTCATCCGGACAACAGTCCGTTTGAACTTGCGGACGATCCGGAGAGCAGCACACGGGTCACCAAGCGCGGGTTCTGGGCTCGTATCGCCGATGAGCTCATCTAGTTTTATTAGATTATCACGACCGTTTACGCTTAATGACGTTCCTTATGTCACTGTTTAATTAATGCTTGCGCCTCTTTCCCTGTCTCCATCTCTGTTTCTGTTGCAGCTGCGGTAGACAGGACCTCAGACTCGCGAAAACACACGGCGCGGCACAAGCTAGTAGCTTCGAGCATGCATGATGGTGCGCGATTTCCGAGCACGTGCATGAAGTATCATCAGGGCTGGTGTCATACACATGCGTACACCTCGCCCTTAAGTGAGATTTATCACGTGTTATTATGCATCGCCAATTATTCCTATCAATCTCATCACCGTCGACTAATGAGCTTCTAGCATGCGCCTGGCTGGAGGGGCTCTGCTTGCAACGGCGGCTGCGCGGGCAAGTGACGTGACTGTTCTCGTCAAGAGCTCGGTTGCGGCCTGCTCAAGTCTCGTCGCGAGCGAGTCGTGGGAGTTCGACGACGAAGACTACTATGCAGCCATGTGCGAATACGAGCCCGCGATCGGGTCGTGGGTAACCTGTATTGACGACTTCATCCAAGACGATGGGCTGGGGACGATCACCGGCGTGAGAGGACTTTGCGTCGAGAACATGAATCACCGCTGCCACGCCCTGGACACGTTCCAAGTGTCATTCACAGAACAGCGGTATCTGACCTCGATTAAAAACGCATCTCAATACGTGGGGAATGGCTCAGTAGGTGAGCGCACTGGAAGGGAACCAGTGAGGTTTGACGCAGACAATAGACGGTCCCTGGGTCGAGCCTGGGTAATTAACCTGCGAAACCTGGAGACCAGCAACGCGTCTTCACTGTACATGTATGCTTTTTTAGCAATGATCTCTCTTCTAGCTGCGATCTCTCACCATCTGAGTACCGTGGTTTTCCAGAGAAAGGCAATCAACAAACTTCGGAGTTGGCTGACCCTGCCGACGCTATTCCACAAGCACGCACAACCGCTCCGACAGGCACCAGGTGGTCTTTTGCCAACACGTTTAGAGCTCGGTATCGTTGTGGGATTCTTGGCAGCGCACGCTGTGGCTCTTTGTTACAGATACGAGTTCGATAGGGACGAGGCCATGGAAAGCCAACAGATGCAGCTGCTGAAATATATCGGCTACAGGACAGGTTTACTTGCATTTGCTCAGTGTCCTTTACTTGTGTTCTTTAGCGGCCGCAATAGCATGTTTGAGCTCATTACAGGGCTTCATTATTCCACCTCCATTGTGTTGCACAAATGGATTAGCAGGCTCATGACCTTCGATGCGTTTGTACATGGCACGATATTTGTCATAAGAGCCCATGTCGGTGGCTACCTGGAGCATGCAAAAAGGTCCCGCTTTTGGATTTGCGGGGCTCTAACGCTCTACGCAAGCGTCTTTCTATGCTTGCTAGCGTTCGGCATGTTAAGGCATCGTTTCTACGAACTTTTCTTGGTAACGCACATTTTTTTGGCAGTCGCATTCTTTTATTATGCATGGCAACATGTGAGGTCTCTTGGTTGGTCTGGCTGGGTGTACGCGTCTGTGGGATTGTGGGTTCTCGAGAAGGCCCTGCGGGGGATGCGTATTATGGCATATGGGGGTAAGATATCCGCTCGCGCAGAACTGTTCGAGCCCGATATCATTCGCGTCACTATTCCAAAACCCCGCAAGGGTTGGACAACTCATCCGGGAGAGTACGTGTTCATCTACTTCTTGTTTCCCATGACTTGGTGGCAGTCTCACCCGTTCACATTTGTTGACCGCGGCGATAGTATCGTAGTGGTCATCAAAGCAAAGAAGGGTGTCACAAATGCCTTGCTCGCAAGAGTGAAACAATCGGGTGGCGTCACAAATGTCTCCGTGTGCGTCGAAGGCCCTTACGGGGATTCTGCCGCGATCTCAGGCTTCGACGGAAAGCTATTCGTGTGCGGAGGTAGTGGCATCCCGGGGCCGCTCAGCTACGTGCTCAACACGCCGAAGCCGCATATGCTGCTTGTGATCGTGGCGCGAGATCTTGATATCATCTACGCATTCAAGACCGAGATCCTATCTTTACCGGAATCGAGCGTACAGATCTACATCACTGCACCTGCTGCGGTGCACCAAAGCATCAATGACCCTATATGGGACCAACGTAAGAATGTCGTTCGGGGGCGACGGCCCGATGTTTCTGGCATTGTGCACGAATTCTTCGACGCGAGTGAGTCACTGGCAATAACTTGTTGCGGGCCGCCCGCATTGGTCGATATGACTCGTGATATCACTGCTAAGGTCCTACAGGCCAGCCCCGCGAAGTGCTTGGCGTATTTTGAAGAATATCAAACGTGGTGAACCGTTGGGAGTCACCTTGAGCCTCCACGACTACAAGCTAATTAGGGAACTGAAAATAGAATGATACGACGAATGATTATATCGCTGAAACATCACAGAGCTACGTGGTTAACTTTCACTCCGACGAGCGTCTCCGTAACAAGCTGGTAAACAAACCGACCCCTTGTGATTACAGCCCTTGCCCAAGGTTTTTACCAAAACTCACGCGTTTCAAAACACGGCTTCCTAGCAGCCTCACGGCGAGTAATGTTCGAGGTGAATCTGCTCAGCAGCGATGGCATAGCACCTCCGTTAAATGCGCCAATACGTGAAGACGAGCCTGAAGTAATTGATTTGCTCTCATCCTCGCCGGTGCGAACAATCCCAGTATCAAACCGGTCTCAGCCTAGTCATCCTATTCGCGCCGACACGGGGACGCCGCCACCAAAGCAATCGCGCGACTTTGACCTTTCAAGCTCACCTATATTGAAAGCGCCCGAGCCGAGTACCCCTATCAGGAACGACAGCTTTGAACTCAGCAGCAGTCCTTCTCGGCCGCTGACCGAACCGAGCTCAGCGCCCTTAGCATTACAGAACATTGACCCCAATATACCCTCAAGTCCTGAAGCTCTAGCTGAGCCAAAGGGCCCCGCAGTACCGAAGGGCCCTGCAATACCGAAGGTCCCAAAGCGCGCCTTCAGATCGAGTACAGACGTGGTTGCGCCAAAACAAAAAACCGCTGCGAAAAGATTCAAAGCGACCAAAACCAGCAGTGCCCCGGCGGCGGTAAAGCTTGTTACGGACCGCAAAAAGGCTTGTGATGGAATAAAATGTACGATCTGGGATTTCTCAAACGGCTGGACTGAGCTGCTAAGCGACGCCCTTAGGGCATTAGATATAGACGCCCCCTGTGAGTCTATAGCTTGTCCTGTGGAGCTTGAAGGCGTTGCCGCCATTGTGACTGTGAGCGGTGAGTTCTCCGATGAGTGGGATGCAGAGCAACACACCTTTGTGAAGACCCTCGCTCATGTCGAATTCATGAACACGCATATTGTAGTGCTCCAGGCCAATCATCTGGACACTCTCGGGAAAATGGACCGACAGAGCCGCGATGCATACTTCCAGCGAATTCATCGCTCAATCGCAACCAACCGACAATGCAACCCTACGTTCAGTGTCGTGTATGTCGTTCCTGAAGTTCACGCTGAGTTTCGGAAGATGATGGCAGCGTATGACCGGAGGCTGCGGCAGCGAGTGATGGATCACAGCAACGGTCGCAGTGTATCCGTGGAGCCGCCGCCGCAGCAGCATTACTTCAATGAGGTGCAGGTGCGCCTACAAGTGGAAAATCAGATCCGCGCCGTGTATCCTCGCACGAAGGCCGAGGCAGCTGAAACCATTGCGAACTGGGTTATAGACTTGTGCTTCTCCCGATACAGAATGCGAGTCGATGCTACGCTGGAAGGTATCGGGGGAAGCGTAAAATCCAAGTCTGCTGTACCGGAAATATCCTCTGAGGCCCTGGCGGTCATTCATGGGCTTCCTCCGCGCATTGCTTCAGCACTTGCTGGCGACATGAAATCCATCGGCAAACTATGCGCACTGCTCGCCACGAACGAGAAACAGCAAATGGCGCGCCTGCGTTACTACGGAAAGGGAGACTGGAACGAGTCACTCATTAGGCTGTTGACTTGTGATGATGCCGAACAGACAATTGGTCAGGCGTAGTATATAATGCCTGCATAAGGCGCGAATGGCCTTTCTTTCTGTTGCATTGTCCGTGTTGGTCCCTCTATTTGCTATATGCTTACGCTCAAAATATACAGTAATAGTCTGCTCATTCGAAGAAATGGCTAGGCCGGTGGCTCATAAAGAGCATAAAATCCATCTTTATTGTTTATTTATTCCTTTTTTATCGGTTCTCTAAAGTTACTTTAGCGTCTCTGGCGCTTCCTCTATTTCGGCGCTCTTGTTTGTTTGTACAGCTGGGACACACGTGCCGCCGCATCTGCCACCTTCTTTACTGTGAGCGGTCATGGAATACGCAGTCATTGTCGATGCTGGGTCAAGCGGCAGTCGCGCGTTCGTGTACACATGGCCCGATCCAGCCACCTACCTAGCAGATAAGCCGGGAAGTGTGCTTGGTGAGGCGCTCATTCCAATCGAAACGACGAACACCTGGGTGCATAAGATCCAACCAGGAATATCGACCTATCAAGGCAACACGTCGCGCATATGGAGAGACCACTTGGGTCCACTCGTGCGGAAGGCTGTAGACATCGTTCCCAGAGACAAGCAGCAAGAAACGCCGTTCTACTTCCTGGCGACGGCGGGACTGCGGCTCCTGCCCGAAAACGACCGAGCAGAGATCTTGCAGACAGTGTGCTCACTCCTGCAACAGAAGACTAACTTCCTCGTGCCCGAATGTGACTCGCATGTGGCCATGATCGATGGCCAAGCTGAGGGTCTATATGGCTGGCTCGGTCTCAATTACCTTGTACATCAGAAGCTCTCCAAACGCTGGAACCATTTCGATGACACGTACGGCTTTCTGGACATGGGAGGGGCGTCTGCACAATTGGCATACGCGGTCGATCAGGACACGCAGCACAAAAATGATATGCACACAATCCAGATGCTAACGGCCGGAGGGGATCCCATTCAGTGGCATATCTTCGTGACTACGTGGCTGGGATATGGCGCAAATCAAGCCCGCACGCGGTTGAGGCACCAGATTATAAGCGACTACAAGCCCGAAGATCTTGAAGTGGATGGTGCGGGCCAGTACGCCATCCCAGTATTCGATCCTTGTATGCCCAAAATGGCCTACGATATCACGGTCATGCCTGACGGGCGGGAGTACATATTCTCCGGTAGCGGGAATTGGGCGGAGTGCGAACGAAGGGTTGAGAGCTTGCTTAACACGGGCGTGCCGTGTGTAGACGAACCTTGCTTGTTTGATGGCGTACACGTACCCGAGTTCAAACTCGATGGAAAGCGCTTTGTTGGCGTTAGCGAGTATTGGTATACTCTACAGGACCTGTTCAGTAATAATGGCAAGTTTGACTATACCACGCTTGAGGAACAAGTCTCTACCCTCTGCACTAGCGACTGGGCTGACCTCCAGCGCGTAATGGCTGAGGGTAAGTATGTGAAGCAGGACGGCAGTCCGCTCAGTGAACACGAGATCAAGTCGACCTGTTTCAAGGGCGCATGGGTGCTTAGCGTGCTCAGCAAAGGATTTCACTTCCCCTTGAGTCCCGAAAACAGTGCCCTAGAACACAACTTCAAAGACACATTCCAATCCGCTGCCGATATTCACGGCATAGAAATCTCTTGGACAATGGGAAGGGCTGTTTTGTACGCGTCGTCGAAAATCAAAGCTAAAGCGGGTCATGAGGATTTTCAGGTTGGCTTCACTGGCCTAGATGGCCACTTTTTCCCAGGTGGTGAGGTAGCGTCGTTAGAGGAGATCCATGAAATGCAGCGGCCACACATTTTGAGTCATCCCTGGGCGATGTGGTTCTATCTCCTCGCGGCACTTGGAATAGTAGTCGCTCTGTTTAGAAAGCGGATTACGAGGTCGCACCAAATCCGAGTTCTCAGGCGCAAGCTCAGAAGATGGCTGCCCAGTTTTGAGCAGTCGTTAGACCGTACGGCGGACCGGATTGGTTATGGCTATTCGTATCCACACGCAGGGATTCCCCTAGCCACGTTTGACTTTGACGAAGAGGGAATGTCCACCTCAAGGACGCCGAACCGGGCTCCCAGTAGAGTGAGCTCGCGGCTTAGCTTGAATGGATACACGGAATCCTGAGCTGCACTCGAACTTTGTTGCTTAGAATTATACTTACAACAATGGTTTTAAAGGTATATATTGAAGGCCGATCTGTACTGAAAGATCGATACAAGCGTGGATGCGAGTGGAACAAAAGTACTCCAGGCGTCATGTCTCATATCATCTGCATGAAAGCGGCGCTCAACGTGTGAATATGCGTGTGCACGGCCCGAGAGCTCAAGGGTAAGGGCAGACACAATGGAAAACAACGCGTCCACATCTTCTAATTTAACAACTGAGCGCGTGTGTTGCTTGTGAAACATCGGCACGGCATGCAATGACAGCCTATGAGCTTAGCAAGGAAGCTGCAGACGCTCTAGATGCATTAGATTCGTCTGAGGATGAGCTGCGAGGCGAGTATGTGAACCCCGACGCCGCCGCCACAGCAGCTGCGCTGGACGCCTTGGATACGGACTCCGACGATGAGAAGGTTCAAGCGACAAATTCAGTGGCTAAAAGTGGTGACGGTTCTCGTATGATGGACCAAGAATCTGTTGCAGAGGCGTTGGATGCCCTTGATAGCTCGGACGATAATAGCACTCCACCCTTGTCACACCCGACGCCGAATTTCGATCTTAATACACGGTTATCGAGCCCGGGGCGTCGAATTCATCACGAGCTGGTTGAGGAATGCCTTGACGCCTTTGATTACCCAGTGGATATGGAGGTGCGAGACTATCAACGCAACATCGTGCGCAAGGCGCTGACGCAAAACCTCATATGCGCTCTGCCAACGGGACTGGGCAAGACCTTCATCGCCACAGTCGTTATGTTGAACTGGTTCAAATGGACGAAGTCGGCAAAGATATTGTTCGTGGCGCCCACACGTCCGTTAGTGGCGCAACAAGTCCAGAGTTTTCTCGAAATGAGTGGCATCTCGATTTACAAAACAGCCGCGCTCTTGCAAAGCGTTGTAGACCGCAAGCGCCGGGCTATTGAGTGGAGTACGAAGCGCGTGTTTTTCGCGACTGCGCAAACGGTGGAGAACGATATAAAGCAAGGCATTGTTGACCCACGCGACTTTGTGTTACTTGTGATGGATGAGGCGCATAGAGCTACTGGCAATCACAGTTACGTCAATGTTGTCAAGATGGTAAGAGCAGTGAATCAAGACTTCCGTGTACTGGCGCTCACCGCCACCCCTTCAGGCAAGATTGATGGAGTACAACAAATCATCGACACACTAGGAATCTCGGCCACGGAGATACGTAGTGAAGAGAGTCTAGACATCAGGAAATATGTGCATGCGCGGCAAGTTGAGAGAGTCGTTGTCGAGCCATCGAACGTGCAGCTAGATCTTATGCGGCTCGCCATAAAAGCCACGCAAGAGCAGATGCAGATCCTACAGCGTGCTGGAATTGCCCATCAGGATATCTCGAGCACTCACCCTTTCATGCTTCAACAAGAAGCCAAGCGGTACATGACGTCGAGTGCTGCGCGCCTCAACCCGGCGCGGAAATTCCAGATCCAGGCGGTATCCACATTGATGTCAAAGGTGGCTTATGCTACACTAATGCTGCGGAATCACGGCGTCATGCCCTTCTACGTCAGAATGCACGAACTCGAGCTCGAGCTTATGGGATCCAAGGGCGTGAATACGAAGCGACTACTGAACGCACCCGGCTTCAGCGATTTGATGAAGACATCAAGGAAGCTGATTTATGGCTCTGATAAGGGTCCAACATACAAATATGCGGAAGAAGAGCGTGATCCGGCTTTTGTGGGCCACCCAAAGCTGGAATATCTCGTTGACATCATCAACAATTTTCAAAGGGACCGTAGTGCCGACTCGCGGATCATCATTTTTGCCGAGTTCCGTGACTCCGCGGCTGAAATTCTCTGGATTCTGGGTCGTCACTCACCGCAGATCGTGAATGCAAGCCTCTTCGTTGGCCAAACTAGCGCAAGCAAAGCAACGCGCGTTAAAGGAATGTCACAAAAGGAACAGCAGGCAGTACTAACGAAGTTTAAGGCCGGAGAAATCAATGTGCTCGTCGCAACGTCTATTGGAGAAGAGGGCCTTGACATTGGGCAAGTCGACTTGATTGTGTGCTACGACCAGTCGCAAAGCCCTATTCGCAATATCCAGCGCATGGGCCGAACCGGGCGTAAGCGAGATGGTAGCGTGTACATGCTCATGACACCAAAGGAGGAGTCGAAATTATCTTACGCGTTTGGCGGACACAAGTATATTCGGGACCGCATTTATCAGAGCTCGGGAACAACTCAGCTCAACGCAGGAGAGGCGTTGCGGCTGCAGTACGCGCCGCCGACGCGCCTCATACCCCCCGAGTTCGAGCCAAAGTACAGAGAGGTGGCTATTGAGACACCAGCCGAGAACGAAGCAGCGCTAGCGAGCGGAGATGTAATCGCCGCTATGAAAGAATTGTCTAAAATGCCGCGTTCGCAATCGCGCTTGTCGGTGAAGCGCAACAACAGCTCTAATGAACGGCCACGTAAACGCGCCGCAATAGATGATGGTGACGAGACTGCAGAGGTTACGGGTTTCCGACCTGCAGCAGACGTATTTCAGTTAGAGTAGCGCTACTTGTTAGTGTAAGGAAATCGGATTGAAGTCAAAGTATACAATAAACAAACGCGACTCGCGTGAGAAGCCAAACCACATCAAGCGTTTAAGCGTAAGAAAAACCACAACCCTTGTTGTGGCCGTATCCAGCATCTCGGCGAAAGTATAAAAAGAAAAGCGCAGCGCATCGGTACGAGTTCCTCATCCTTATGCAAGGGCATTACGCATATCAGTGAGGATTCGTCCGAGATTGTGTTTTTGCTAGTTGAAAAATCAACACTTAAGACCACTTCTGGCGGCTTCACGTCGTCCAGAGAATTTTTGGAACCTGCTATCCCCTGGGTAGACGCTATATGTGTATTCATGTAGCGATGATTCGTTTCTGGGCAAAGAATCGTTTAGTTTAGCACATGTTAATAAAAGGAATGCGATAATGAGTGAATGAAATGTCGGTTATGTCTGCCTAAAGAAGGGTAGCGCAAAGCGTGAGGAGCCCAGCAATGAGCGTCGCTACCGAGGCCGAATTAGCAAAGGCGCCGTTGGCCAGGGCCGGCGAAGCCTCGAGATTCGGGCCGCTCGAGATCGCCGCTGCCGCGTTCGTGTTGTTGAACGGGTTAGCAGTAGGCTCGCTGACGGCCGTCGACGTCACAGGGTGAGTGACAGTGCACGGGCAGTCCGTTATTGTGAGTGTCGTGGCCTCCGTGGCCGTGTAGGTCTTGCCGTTCGTCGTAATGGTCGTAGGGCCGGGCACATACGTTGTGAGCGTCTTGTAGACCTTAGTAGTCTCTGTAACTACCTCGGTCGCGGCGGGACCAGCCACGGGGACCTGAGATGTAGTCGGCTCGGTTGCGTTCGGAGAGACGAGCTCAGACTGCGTCGTAACCGTTTGAACTGCGGGCTCCGCAGTGTAGGTGCTGCCGGCCTCGTTCGTCGTGGGCGCAGCCGGCGACTTCGTGAGGGTCTCAACAACCTCCGTTGTCTCGGTCTCAAAAAGCGTCTTCGTGCCAGTCACGCCGCCCTTCGTCGTCTCGGCCGCAGCAGCACCGCCCGGCGCAGTCGTTGTAGGCGCAGCAGCCTCGGGCGCAGGCGTGTGGCTTGTCGTCAGCGTGCAGGGGCAGTCCGTGATCGTGAGCGTGGTCGCCTCGGTCGCCGTGTACGTCTTGCCGTTCGTCTTGATTGTTGTGGGCCCGCTCACTTCCGTGGTCAAAGTCTGCACAACCGTCGTCGTGACGGCTGGCGCCGGAGCCTGCGAAGACGCGGTGTCAACGGCGCCGGCCTGGCCGGTTGGTGCGCTCGTCGTCGGCTGAGCGTTCGTGCCGTTCTGCGCCGGAGTCGCGGCAACGCTGTGCGTCAACGTGCAGGGGCAGTCCGTGATCGTCAACGTCGTGGCCTCCGTGGCCGTGTAGGTCTTACCGTTCGTCGTGAGCGTCGTCGGACCCGCCACGACCGTGGTCAGCGTCTTAACAACCTCGGTGGTGATCGTAGACGTCGGCTCGGCCGCGGCAGCAGCGGGCGTCGGAGTCGAGGAGCGAGGCGGAGCGCCCGTTCCCGTAGATGTCACAGTGCAGGGACCGGTAATCGTGACTGTCGTCGGCGCCGTGACGGTGATGGTCTGATCATTGCTCGTGATAGTGGTCGGCGTCGAGCAGTACGAAGTCAGCGTATCCACTACGTACGTCGTTGTGTACGTCGTAGGGGCAACCGGTGTGGACAGTCCGCTGCTGGGATTCACACCGTCGGACTCCGGTGCCTGAGTTGGCACGCGCCCGAAGCTCCAGACGCTGGTCGTGTTGGCCGCGTAGGCAAGTGGGACGGCTGTCAAAAGAGCGTAGAGGGACAACATAGATATACAACCAAAAGAGTGGAAGGGGCTATCCTGCGGGGTTCCCGCAGGTGCCTGCCTTGCCGCCCCTTTATACTCTGGGCCCCTGTGGCCGACTGTGCGCGAACGCGTCCCCGGAGCACGCGTTCATGCAGGGTCGCAAACCCTAACGACGCCGAGCCTGCGGCCCTTCGTAGGGTTGTGCACAAAACGCGTCGAGAGCAGCCGCTAGGGGGCCCAACGGCTGCTTGTCCGCGTATGTCAGCTGAAATATTCGGCACCCGGCACGTCGCCGGTGCCATCGCAGGGCGGCGCGTGACGCGTATATACGGTGGGCTCTGCTCATTCAGCCGCACGCGTTCGCAAAACATACTGCTCTCTAAAAGTCTACATAGCAAGCTTACGAAAGTGAGTCTCAGCTCGTCCGGGCCCGAAACAATCGAACTAACAGTCCATAGCCGCCAATCATCGGCAACTTTCTTATCCCACCGTAATTCAGACGTTCGGTGCCGTCAATCCCTGCGAAGGTAAACCCTAACCATATGATTGGACGCAAGCTCGCTCCAGCTGCGCCGCTGCTATAAATATTTCCCAATAGCTGTAAAGCGCGGTTGCATGAATGAAGTGGTGGCGGACTTGATATTGCGCAGGGGTCCTGAACCCATACCGATCGATCTCGGCACGCGAAGGAGGCGGTGTTCGAAGAAGACAGCTGCGCACAATGCGCTCACTGTTCGTATATATTACAGAATCGTATAACAGAGAGGCCAGCGGTCTTTAATTGGTGACTTCAGCGTTCCGCATAGATCCTGGCAGACATAGATTGAGAAAATGAGACCTTTGTTTTCTAGCCTGCCGCCAAGCACAGCGGAGCCCCGGGCTATTTAAAGCAGCGAAAGATACAGAACTAAATATGAGCCGTGCCAGAGTTTAAAGAAAAAGCCTTGGTAGCCCGAAATTCTAGTACGGTGCAACTAGAATCGGCGGAGGCTATAACTGCTCTCTATAGCTTTATGGCCTTTTATGATCAAGCCGTCATTCTGTTCTTGCTATTCTGGTCTTTAACAGTGGTCCCTTGCCGTCGGCGACGCCGTCACTCAGTTAGTTTACATACCCCCGCGTGATCATCATGTACATGCGTTACATACGTGACTTGATTAGGCGTCACACCGTAGGCACAAATGAGACAGCTTGACAGCTCACCGAACAGAGTTCATTGAGGCTGCATTTCGAAGTTACGGACTGCACTATGTCGAGCCTTTTGATGGCGGTTGAGCGTGTAAATCATGTGTTTATAATTGGCTTTAGCCTAAATTCCTGCTTCAACAGGTCAGCGAAAGGTTGTGGCAGTAGGGCAGAACCTGCACAGGATCGTTCCTTCAATAACGACTCTGAAGTGCCAGTACCACTCAATCTTCCAGCGGCGATGCGCTAGATCAACCCTTGAATACGCTATGCGAAGTTTGCCCGTGGATGCATACTGTGGCAGGTTGAACCGAGTAGTCATATCTGTTTCGCACACAGAGTTACTGTTTATTCGGTATGAGCGACGCCTTCTCGTAGTTCGGCAGTTCGGATATTGAGCGGTACTTCGGCCAATTGAAATGGGTGTGTTCCTCGTGTAAAACCGCATAAGCAGAGCCTATAGTAGACTATAGGAAGCTCCTAGTATCAGTTGGTTCGGGCAGTTTTTCTTGGCGGTTTTGTAACATTTCCGCGACCAGGTTTCTGCTTTTGTCTCCGTCTCGCGACGTCTTGTGCTTCCTTAGCAATGTCTGGTCTCAGAATGGGAGCGTATTTTAAAACTTCCGGGAGCTGGATCATCTTAACATGCGAGCCCCTCACAAATACGGCATCCATATGTCCGGGTTCCCCATTGCGGCCCGTGACTGCTACATCCAGGAGCTCAAGGTTCATGTTGTCTTCAGCGTGACGTAGACGCCCCCGATAGGTCTCTCCAGTGGACAGCTCAACGGTAACAACATGCTCCTGAGCTTCTACTAGAATATGTAGGGGCACGCTTTTCATAGGCGCGTCTTTTATGCCTGGCAATGTTCCTGCAGAATGCTTGACTTGCCTTCCTGGACGCTCACGTTTCCGCTCTGGGTGCGACTTCGTGGTCGCAGTATCGTGTACCTATTTTGTCCACCTCCCAACCGCCTTAGCCCATTATCGTCGCCGCGTGCATATCCAGTTGCGAGCCGTGCATGCGGAAGCGGGAGATACAATGTCGCCGCCATCCCCACTAAATGTGTCCATATCGCAGGTGCGACTTATGTTCAATCCGGATGCGATCCACTCAGTTGCAGTCGCGTCGAACTGGCTCTATTTAGCGGCGGGCCCTGCCACGGTTGTGCGTATCAACCTGGATAATCCGAGCGCTGTCGAAGATGTGCAAATCCCGAGAAAACAAATTGAGACTGCGGGATCCATAAAGCAGCTCTATGTGGATGACAGTGGCTTACAGCTGCTCGCGGTGACGCAGTGGAATGAGCACTTCTATTTTGCAGACCACAAGCAGTCCCGTAAGGAGTTCAAGTACCTTTCGAAGCTACGAGGGACCCAGACCACTGCGGCAAGATTCTATGGGCGCAAACGAGGGGTGGCCGTGCTGGGCACTAGCACTGGCTCATTAGTGGAGATGTCGGTTGATTCATCTGCAAACGAAACATATTTCAGGCGTGACATGCGATATGTTTCGGAACTGTGGAAGAGCGCACGGCGGGAACCCATTCGTGCGATTGTGCTACAGGGACGCGACTTGGTCATCAGTTGTGGTCGTAGCCTGCTCAGATGGGATGTTTCGAACGCTGGGAACGACGCTGCAGCCGGTGTCGAGGTATTCAAGGCGGCCCTTAGCGCGCAGCCGGAAACGCTGGAGTCGGTACCATCAGAGTCCTCGGGCCGCGTGAAGGGCTTGACGTGCTCGCCAAATAAGAAAGCGCTGGCCGCTGTGTTTGGCGATACGCATGTCGGGTTTTGTCGCACTACGGACTGGAAGTTGCTCGAGATCAGCAATGCAAGCAGGTTACTTCTGTCAAACTATCACGTCTTCGTGCTACACTCACAAGATCCGGTTATGACGGTAATAAACATGGTGTCTGAGGTGGTGGAGAATGTACTAACGTTGCCCACGACTAACGCTATCCGTGGTGTGAGCCAAGACGCTGTAGAAGGCACGCAGTGGCTTTTCACTAGCTCAGATCTATATGAGGTACGACTTGGAAACGAACTGGCTGTCATTTGGCAGGCTCTGGCCGACACTAAGAGGTTCGACGAAGCTTTGGAGGTGGCTGAGACTGGGAGTGCGAAGGGCTACGTCTTGCAAAGATATGGTGAACACGAACTTGAAGCGGGCGACGCTCAAAAAGGCGCCATGTTACTAGGCCAGAGTGACGCACCATTGGAACGCGCCGCGCTGCTTGTCTTAGACCGTGATGAATCGGCTTTGACAAGCCTCCTGAGTGCCAGACTGAAGCACACAAAACTTAAAGCTCAGCAAGTCATAATCACTAGCTGGCTTGCTGAACTTGGCGACGAACAAGTGCTGAAACCAAAAACAAAGTCTGCAGGCGAACGCGATACAGCTACTTTACTGCAAATTCTGAAAGACAAGGGCCAGTTTGAAGACTACGTGAATCTTCTGGTCGAGACCGGAGCGGTTGGAGAGGCTATCTCCTTTCGTATTGCTAACGAGAAATGGTCTGAGGCGCTGGAGCTCATGCGGCAATTCGAAGACAAGGCAAGCGTGCATAAACATGCTTCGGTTTTGTTGTCGAATGCGCCGCGTCAAACGATCGAGTCCTGGATGCGTATTGCGAACCTCGATGCAGTGCCGCTGATCCCAAGTCTCGTGTCTTATGCAACCACATACCGTGGGCCTGCTTCAGAAAATCAGGCGCTGAGATATCTCCGGTTTCTCGTGATCCAGCAGCAAAACACTGAAACGCCCGTCTACAATGCGTTGGTTACATGTATGTGCTTGAACGATGACTCTGAGGAGGCGTTGATCGACTTCGTCAGGGAGCATGCATCAAAATTCAGCGACCAAGACTTCGTACTACGCGTGTGCCTGAAGTACAAACGTTTGGAGCCGGCCGTGTTCATCTACACTCTCATGGGCTTATACGAAGAAGCAGTAATGCTCTGTTTGAACGCTGGCACGCCCGAAATGTTGGAGTTGGCAGCAGAAATCGCGGATAAACAGGTGACCATGAATGATGAATTGCGCAAATATCTCTTGCGAGAGGTTGTGAAGCGCATGATTGTTGTAAAGGGAGCTGAAACCACGGCACTGAGATTCATCAAGCTGTTACGCGTCGACGACCTGCTCTCCCAATTTCCTGATTTCGATACCTTGAACGACTTGGCACCTGAGATCGTGCGCAATTTGGAGCAAACGAATAGCAAATTGAGCTTACTGAATGCCGACATCGACGATTCATTGAAGGCGTCTCAGGAAATGCAAACCGAAATCTCACGGTTCAAAAAGCGGAGCGTCCTGATCGAACCTGGCGAGGGCTGCCAGCACTGCGAGTTGCCGGTTGTTACGCGTAAGTTCTATGTGTTCCCATGCCAGCATGCTTTCCACGCAGACTGTTTGAACAAGCTGCGCATGGAGCGAGGCTTAAGAAATGCGACGAAGGCAGAGGAGGAAGCTACATTGGCCGAGGAATGCGTACTCTGCTCTGAGAGTAATATCAGGACAATTGATCTGCCGCTTGACGACAAGTTCTAAGTGCGAAGAAGATGCCCAAGCTAGGGTTTTACCATACAGTTATAGATATATAAGTCTATATTGAGAGCTGGGTTCAGAGCATAGCCTATGCCCACCTTCTAGTCAGTTCCTCGTCTACAACGTTTTGCAAAGAAGTCGGGTTCTCTAGCTTGGCAAACTTGCGACGCATTATAATGGGAAGGGCCTCTCCCAGCGAGTCTGGCGACTTGCACACGTAAATACAGCTAAGCTGCTCGAGCTTCGTCGCAACCTCGAGCTGGTGATTGTCCATGAGTCGGTCATTCACCACGACGATGACCCTGCGGTTTGCCAGCCCATCGCCACGCTCGACCGCATCTAGAATGGACCCGGTTCCTGCATGAGAGATTACAAGCTCAGATTGTTGTACCTTGGCACGGATTTCGGAGTCGAAATCGAAGTATTGCACGCCATTAACATTGCTGGGCATGGCATACCCGTGCTGGACTTCGATATCATTGAACCCGTAATCGTTTAGCCCCTTAACAAACTCAGCATCAATGGCATCCACCAATGCCTGGAAGGGCACCGTTGCCCCACTGAGAACGACGCATTTCATAGCGACTGGTCTCGCGGAATCAGGACGTGAAACCTTGCCCCGCCACCCACCACTTGTTTCCCAAACAACCAAAACACTCATCGCCAAAGCAGGCTTCGAAAGCGCCAATGCCGCTTGAAGTCAAGTTGAAGGGGCCACCAAACGAGGATCTTGTTCAGGGGTTTCCCGGCATCCCTGCAACCTGGCCTCGCATAGCGGGAATCGTAGAGATCCGCGTACAGCATCAGGGTAAAGGACCTGCTGAGCCCGTCGACGTGAAACGCGTCACTGTAGGCGTATTTCGCACAGACTCGATCATTCTGCCGTCACACCGTCCAACAGTTGCTGCTCCGAAGCGTGAAAAGTCATATCTCGTGACGCGTCAGAAGGAAATCTATAATGGCAGCGGCGCGACCAAGCCATATGCACTAGATATCCCATTCACGCTAAGTCTAGCGACTCAGCGAGCCCCAACTGCGTCCATAAGTCTTGCAAAGCAACTAGAGTCCGTTCACAGTGTTTTCATCACAGTCGAGACGGCTGCAGGCAAGACGAACCACAAGTTTCCAGTCCGAATACGCCGCTTCGACACTCTCTCCACGTTCGGAACGTTCCACCAGCCATTGATCGGAGAAGTGACTTCAGCGGATCACCTTGTGACCTTGGAATGGTCTCTTCCCGTCTCTGCATACGGGCCAGGGGATCTTTTGCCAATGCAGGTCAGGATTCAGCCCAACAAAGACTGGCCGAAGTCGAAGAAGGTAAAGGTCAAGCGCATTTCATTGGAGCTCGTTGAAATTACAAAGTTTGTCGATCCCGAAGTAACAGCACAAAAACCACAGACACCTCAAAGCCCTAGCAAAACGTCCAGCGAAACCAGCCTTCCTACCGCTCCAGAACCTGATGTCCTAGAAACACGCAATCGCATTACAAAGGCCTCGAAGGATTTCTCCTCCACCGACCAAGACAAGAAGATCGGTATTGAGTCTGCCGTTAAGCTAGAGCTCCAAGTGCCCGTGGGTATAAGTCCCAGCGACAAAGGTACTGTTCTTGCCAAGGATCTTCCCGAAATCGGCTATGACGGCCGCGTTGGATTCACAACAAGCTCCCCGCTGTACTCGGTAGATTTCAAGCTTGTGATTAAGGCCCGGCTCAGCCATGCGAAGGATATTGAAACCGAGTATCCAATCACACTCTCACAATTTGATCACAGGACTTGCCTCGTTTACATGAATTACCTCGTGGAGGCTGCCCAGACTGTCAAACATTTGGATCCTCGACCGCATCCGCCTCGTGTTTGGAAAGAGCCTCCAGATACTAAAATTATAATACTATAGGCTTAGCGTAGCCGTTCGCGGCCCTGCCGAGCTATTTTGGTTGTCTGTGGCGGGACGTAAACAATGACTCAGCTACTGACGCGTCCAAAACCCACTCACGTGCCCGCTAATTAAGTAGTGACGCGCGAGCCTTGGCTTCGAAAAGTCCGCTCAGTGCGAGTTTATATCAACGCATACAATGGCCGCGGAGGAAGCTCCGGAGGGCCTGGAAGATTTAGAGGTTAGCGTTGGATGGCAATCGTCCCCCACGGCGCGAGCAATGCTTGACCGGCCAAGCAGCAGCTCGCGCGTCGAAGAAACACCGGTACGGGACGTAGCGCATACTCAGAAGCGGCCTGCGACAACTCCTGCGACAACTCCAGGACCCGTTGGTGGCATACTTGGAAAGTACTCGGAACTTTTACCGGGTTCGTCGCCACCAATGCCAAGGTTAAAAATTCGCAGACAACACGAGCCCATAAGCGCGACTCGACCAGGTTTCGGGCCGCTGATCGAGTCGCTAGTCCCGCAGATTCCCACACCGGAGCCAGATTTTAGCGAAGACTCGGATCTCGAGGACCTAGCAGCAATGCAGCCGGCCGAATACACGCCGTCGTTTTTCCACAACAGACGCGTCCTGCGTTTAGTCGTGCAGTCCAGTGAACTCGCGTCGGACTCCCTGAAGCTGCACTGCACGGACAAGGAGAACAAGGCCAGGGAAATCAGACTCACAGGATCTTGGAAGCGCACAATTCCTCAGAAGAGTGATGTTGTACATATCATTGGCGAGCAGCTGGCTGACCCCATTGAGGTCAGTGACTCGAATGATCTTTTTGCCATCATAAATCCCGACATCCTCGTATCATGCACCAGCATTGCTGAATCTATGGCATGCGAGAGGCAAGTTGCGCTGCGCGGCAAGGTGCGAGTTCCGTCCGACATCAACGAGCACACCGTACTGGGGCAACTGAGGCACGAACTCATCCAGGATTGCTTGATGCGCGCCACGAAAGACGACCCGTTGGCAGCATTTGGGTCCGCCGCAGTGGCGCGCAGACTCGATGAGCTTCTAGACTTTGTCCGTCTGGACCTCTTTCTCGTTGGGCTTGATGTCCCCACGGCGAGGGCTAAGATATTGGAATTGGTGCCTGCCATTCAGAGCTGGGCGACGTCGCTGTTTGGAGCTGCGGGCCAGCTTGTCGACTCTCACCGCGGTCAAGTAAAGCTAAAGGTACGGTTGCGGCGAACAGCACAGGTAGAGGAAGAGATTCGCTCCCCATTTTGGGGTCTTGTGGGCAAGCCGGACGTGACCGTAGATGCCCTAGACATGACTGAGGGCACTGCTCGTCTGGCTGGGCTAGAAATCAAGACAGGGCAGAGCACTACTTTGGTTAGCCATCGCGCGCAAACAACGCTTTACACCCTTCTCCTTGCCGAGCGACATCCAAAAAACACGCATCCCTGGTCATTGTTGTATTACACAGTATCAGGCACAACAATCGCGGTCAATACTATTCCAACTGAGGTCCGCGCACTCATTCAGCAACGAAACGTTGTCGCACAGAATATGTGGCAGTTGCCGGACAATCGCTTGCCGACCCCTGCGGCGGCCAGTGAGAAAATCTGCAGCTGGTGCAGCCGCAAGAGCAGCTGTGGTATTTACACGGCAACTATTGATAACGGAAATACTTGGGGCTCTTCCGGCTTGGCTTCCTGGCTCAATGAGGCCATGCAGTCTGGAAAGTTCGCTCCCAGCTTTCTCAAATTCGTCTCTCACTGGAATGCCTTACTCGATATCGAATATGGAATTCAGAACAAGCATACACAGATCAGGGAACGGCAATGGTGGGTTTCGAAACCCGAGCCTGCCTTACTACGCGCTACTCAAGTGAGTTCAGGGACGCCAGGAGAATACGTCTACGAAATGACGCCTCATGACACTGAGGCCCCTGGCGCCACACTTAATGTCGCCGAGAATGACCCCATTATCGTGAGTACCAAGCAACACATGGGCGTAACCTTCGGGATCTGCCGAGAATCTGACGCCAATAACATCGTAGTCTCAGTGGCGCACGAACTGCTGCGATCGGCGAAGTACCGGGTTGACACAGAGGTCAGAGCACAGGATTATCACCTTGGCCTTGCACGCAACAATCTGGTAGCGCTATTAGACGCGGACCGGCTTCGTGAACTCGTTGTGGACCTGGTGCCTCCACAGTTTACTCGCTTGAGCGAAAGGAAGATACAGTCTACCGCAGACTGGGCTTCGGGGCGCGTCCTACCGACAGCTAGCCAGGATGTCGAAACGGTAGTGGACGAATTCCCACCAACCTATGAGCACGCTGAGGTCTCTTCACACCTTAATCTGAATGATGACCAGACCGCTGCGCTCAATAAGGTTCTAGGCGCGAGGGATTACGCTCTCATTCTTGGAATGCCGGGCACAGGCAAGACTACAACGATTGCGGCTATTGTGGCGGCTCTCGTTCGTAAAGGCCAGAGCGTGCTAATCAGCGGTTACACAAACTCAGCAGTTGATACGATTGTTTTGAAGCTATTGAGTGCCAAAGTAGACTGTTTGCGACTAGGAAATGACCTGAGTAGCCTCCATCCTGACGTCCGGCACGTCAGCGCGACCGCTGCGGAGCTTTCAGGAAGATACGAGAGGTTTCTGGAGGTACCAGTGGTCGCATGTACGAGTCATTTCGTGAACAACAAGCTGTTTGCATTGCGCAACTTCGACTACTGCATTGTAGACGAGGCCTCGCAAATAACCCTGCCATTTTGCATTGGACCCCTACGACTGGCCTCGAAGTTTCTGCTTGTTGGGGATCATTACCAGCTTCCGCCCCTCGTTCGTTCACAGGAGGCGAAGACGAGAGGCCTCGACCAATCTCTGTTCAAGATCTTGTGCGAGGCCCACCCTAATGCGGTTACAGCACTGACGAAGCAGTATCGCATGTGCGAGGACATCATGAGCTTGTCAAGCGAGCTTGTCTATGGCGGCCGCCTTACTTGCGGGAATGACCAAGTTGCACGACAGAAGCTCGAACTTGCTCATTGGGGCGATCTCGATACTCAGGAGAGCCTATACTCCGCTATCAATCCCGAAAACCGCGTTGTCTTCATTAATACGGATTCATTGGGCGAGGCGGCTCTTGAACAGGAGCAGCTTGGTGGCGTATCAAATCCCGGGGAGGCACGAATCATACAGCAACTCGTGAAAACACTGGCTATCACGGGTCTCGATCTGAAGGAAGCAGCTGTCATCAGTGTTTATCGTCGACAACTATCGCAACTTCGCGAGCTTCTCGGGCCCGAGGTTCAGTCAGGATTGGAGGTGCTCACTGCGGATCAGGCACAAGGTCGAGACAAGAGCTGTATTTTAGTGTCTCTCGTGCGGTCGAATTCGGAGATCAGAACTGGTGAGCTGCTCAAAGATTGGCGCCGACTGAATGTGGCTTTCACGAGAGCCAAGCAGAAGCTCATCATCGTGGGGTCGCGGCGCATGATGAAAGCGGCTGATGGTGTTGCTCGATATTACGAGCTCATTGAGAGACGCGGCTGGGTACAAGACGCCGAGGCTTAGAGTCGCGGACAACAGCCTCTCCCTAATCGCATAAGGAAAGCATATGAAACTAATGAGCACGGCCCGAAGCCGTTACATAGAGCGTTATAGCAAATTTTGACCTATGTAGCCAGCAAGGCAAAACCATGGTAAATATAAATATGTGTTTACGCGAACGTACCGCGAAGTTAATCCATAGAGCGCTACGTGAAGCATCAGATCCTATCAAGGTATAGATCAAGACAAGCGGGACGACTAGCTACGAAGTATAAAAAGCATTGTGAATGGGCGATAGGTAGTTCATTTCCCTTCGGGGGCCATGATGCAGTTCTGGATGAGCTCGTCTATTTTCCCCACAATGGGTTCGCCCAGGTAAGGGTCCTCCTGTCCGAGTCCCCAGTTTAGACTCTGCCCTTACGGATTTGTAGGGCAAGGCCAAATATTGACCTGCGCCTACTAAACTCGATAACTATCCATTGATCTTGCTTCTGGGGAGCTCGGAATAGCGGACCAAGGGACAATGCTTCTTCAATTGATATTTGTCTCGCTCCTTTCTTCAACGGAGGCCTGTGGCGTTGCGTAAGTACCGATTCCAACCACTGGTTGGCTCTCTTTGGTTTCATCAAGACAAAGCTAACAATTTACGGAAGTGTTCATTCATACTTAGTCGAGCGAATATTGCCGCTGCTTCCAGCGCATATTGCGCGGAATGAGGCATATGTACGTGCCGGCGCATTTTACCCAGACGCGTTCTACGATTGCATGGGCGAGTACGATGTAGCGGAGGACGCGCACTGGCCGCCGTTTTTGGCTGCGGGCGTAAACCTCGTGCAGGCCCGCCGCGCAGCTGGAGATTACGGTACGGCTCCACTAGAAGCCTTCCTTGTGGGGGTTATGACCCACCAGGTCGCGGATATAAGCTGGCACTCCTTGGGCATATTCCAGGGCCTACTAAGAGCTATGTCCAGTCGCGAGTTTGATGACGACTACGATGATGCCCATACCGTGCTGGATGTGGGCGGTGATATGATTCAGTTGAATCGGCTGGCTGCTGACCCGCAGCACGCCAAATGGCTGAATAGCGAGTGGAACTACAACCCTGCTGATATCCAGGAGCTGCAAAGGTCTGTGGGGTACACGGATATCTCGCAGTCTGCCATTCGGTACTGTATGACTCGGGGAAAGGCGGCGCTGAACGCCGAAATCAATGTTGCCAGTGTTGGATACAAACGGTTTGCGCGCCGATCTCCGCTGCTCTTTGACGAGCTGGAGACATACTTTGTCGGGGGATCGACTGACATGCAGCAGCAGATAGAGGAGTGTATGCCACAGTTTCTGAAATGGCTTGGCGGTGCACCAGTTTCAGATCCCTGGGATTTGTGTCAGGTATTCGACGGTAAACGGCCTAGTGACGACGATGAAGATGACAACGACTTGCGACGACGCAAAGGGGATGCCCTGCTGAGCATCAGCGGGATTTTGGAGATCTTTAAGGACGCGAAGTCGAGCGTTAAGAGCGGTCTACAGCGCACAACAACCGCGGCACTACGGTGCGACATTATTCCTGCTCCTAGATTGCAGCCCGACGACGAAGTATCCTTCGGAAGCGGCAACTATCGACCCCACTTTGGTGCGACGGTCGCTTCTTGGAAGAAGCGGTGGGCTGTGGCCGCACCTAACGAGGGAAGAGTGTATGTGTACGACGAGAACTTCAAACACAACCTTACGATTAGCGCCAAGCGAGCCAACAAGGCAAAGGGCAAGTTTGCCACGCAGTTCGGGGCTGCAATGACTGTGTGGGAGGACTATCTCGTAGTAGCCAGCCCTGGACTGAGTACCATCGATTTTTTCGACGCGGAAGGCGACTGGTCGGGAACAATTACCTGGAAGAACATTACTACGGATTATGGGCACCGTGGGGTGAAAATGGTGGGACAGACGCTAGCAGTCGATCCTGACCTTGGCTCCATTTACGTGGGCGCTCCCTACTACGATGACATGGCGCTGGATGAGCCTGACCAAGTGGGTGCAGTTTATGTTTTACCGAGATCGCTGATTCGGAAGGCTGTTTTGCGTAATGTCCTGAAACTAAACCACAATGAGAACTTAATGGTGAAGGGGGACAATGCATACGAGCGGCTGGGAGCCCAACTTTCAGTGACGCCGCGGTTCGTACTGGTTGGTTCCCCAGGAAAGGCGAAGGTCTACGGATTCGACTTTGCCACTCACAAAAGAATTCTGACGATTGACGACGAATCCGCAGATCCCAAGTCGGACCAGTCTGGTTTTGGCGGTTATCTGTTGTCTGGAGACAAGGACTATGTGGTCATTGGGGGACCCGCGTCTAGCGATACTCGGGGAACACAAAATGGAAAGGTCACTATATACAAGAATACGCAGATGCAGAGCATTCGTGGGTCTGCTGAATTTGAATGGTTTGGCACCGGCGGCGTGCAAACCACTATAGACAAGCAGCCCAAGATGCTGCTAGCGTCCCCACACGCGGCGGATGGTCGTGGGATGCTTTGGTCCCTTGATCTGCGGACGCAGGAGCTTCACACGCTCGGGTCGCCGCCCGTGCCGGCCGGATCCGGCTTTGGGCGCTCAATTGCGTGTAATGAAACGGTCGCCGTCATTGGCATGCCCTTTCACCAGGGCGTAGGGCCAAGGCTTGGCGCCATCGCCGTGGCGCCACTGCAGGTTACGATTTAGGTTTGAAGTAGAGCATCATTCTTCGCTGCATGGTCCCCTCGGGCTCTTTGGCCTTTGCACCGCCTGCTTGCTCGGCCAGAGTGTTTACTCTCTCGAGCAGCAATGTGCGCGCTTCAACATCGTTGGGCGTGAGCGGCACATTTGCCTTCTTTTTGTTCTTATTCTCTAGCCGCACCTGAAGCTTGTGCCCGCGCTGCAGCACAGAGCTGATGGCTTTGCCCTTTTGGCCGTCCAGGTCGTTTCTCGAGATCAGCCACGAAATAATGATCTCCTTAACTTCTGAGGGTTTTTTGCGTGGCTTTTGTGTCTTCTCTTGCGCTGCCGCAGCCGTCGTGGCGAATTGCCGCGCAATGCTGGCCAGCCTCAATATTCTCATGGCACACACGGACTGCGCTTTAGGCGGTTATGTAACAGCCCACATAGATATGTGGAGCTCGTCTGACATGTAACCTCATATTAATGTAGACGGCAGCAGCGACTATGGAACGACGGCGCCGGTGATTAATATTGCTAAATCGTTTCGGAATCATTTAATTGAGCCCCCCTTTGATTTGGTTCAGTCTCACTTATTTGACGAGCCTGGCTTAACCATTAAACACTAGGAGGTTGCGGGGCCCTCGTGCATCGGATACTGCATTCGGGGTTGCGCGACTCATAACGAATCCCTTAATGAACTCTGGTGTTGTGAACACGCCATCTTCCGCCAGCGATAGGTAGTACGCGACGAGGCCAGCGACATGCGGAGTGGACATGGATGTCCCCGACATCAGCCGCGTCTGGTGCGGCCCCTTGTGGGACGCGCTAAGAACGCTGTCGCCCGGAGCGAACACGTCTACGCAGGTACCGAAGTTTGAGAACCTGGCTCGTTCGTCGTGCAAGCTAGTGGCTCCCACGGTGAGCACCTCCGCGACTGACGCCGGTGTATGCGAGCACGCATCAGTTGCATCATTTCCGGCAGACGCCACGACGAGGATGCCGCTGCGAACAGCGGCTCTTGCCGCAAGGGCCAATGACCTTGACTTGTCGGCCGGCAGCCCCAGAGACATAGAAATCAATGAGCCCTTGTTCTCAATGCCGCTGTCGAGGAATTCCGAGACCGCGTACTCAATGCCGGCGATAATGTCGGACATCTGGCAAGCGCCCGTTGCGTCACACACCTTAATCACATCTATGTCCACGTTTTTGGCCACTCCGAACCGGGCGCCACCAATTGTGCCCGCGCAGTGAGTGCCGTGCCCGTTCAGATCGTTCTCGCTCCACTCCGTGGTCACGAAGTTCTTGACGAGACGCGCGCGAGGCAGTGGAGGAATGAAGCCCTTGCTTTTCTTTTTAAACTCGTCATGCTCGGCATACACGCCACTATCGAGAAGATACACTTTCACGCCTTGCCCGCCTTCCTTGTTGTACACGTACTGCTGGTACTGCCGATCCGACTCGATGCGCCGGTGACTGATCCTTCCTAAACCCCAAGGTGCGTTTTCCTCAACGTCGTCTACATGGCCCACGGCGTCAGGCTCGACGTTTAGGACGCCGTGCGTGTGGGCGAGCCGGTCGACCAAAAAGTCAAGCACTGCCGAGTCGACCGAAGCCAGATACCCGAGATACTCCGTGCCTATGCTGAAGGAGCGCAAGATGTCGAGAGACCCGGAAATCGCTTGGAGGTGTGTGTCGTGCACATGTTGCGGGAGACTGGGATCGAGCGACACAATGATATTCGTGCGCTCCGTAACGACATTGTCTACGGGTAGGCCAAGCGCTTCACTGAAAACGGCCAGAAAAGTGAGCCAGACAAACCAAAATGCTGGGCCGCCGGAAACGAGTTCCATATTCTCTGCCCCACGCGCGTATAAACCACACGTCCACAGAGCCGCACCACCAAGAGACGCCGCCGCTTTCTCCGCGATACAGCTGGGCAGGGTCCGTCGGCCGCAGCTGATTAACCAGTCCAGGCAGCGCCGTTCGGCTCGTTAATTAGCAGACGAGCCGTGAGCCGGATATGGCCCTGCGAGTTACGCATGCTCAGCAGCAATCCCCATGAAGGGGGGTGGGGGCTCGTATCCGACGTCTAATGGCCAACTAAGCGCGAGCATCATCGTATCCAAGCAGTGGGGCTTACGCCGAGACTCACGCCACTAACGCCACTCCGCCCAACCTTATATTGAGGCAGTCGCTGGCGTGTCTAGTCGTCCAAAATAAATAATACCTCCTTAGCTATAAGTGTCTGTTAAATTACGCGGGGTTTGCGATGGACGGTGGCGCATTGCGCGATTATTCCTCGCCGGGTTTGCTCGGGCGGGCTTCCGTAACCCTAACGCGATGGCCGGGGCCATTTCTGGCCAACGGTGTTGTTTAGTAACTCGATTGAGATTGGCCGAAGCACGCGCCGCAACCCTCGAGCCCTCAGGGCGCGTCTTCCTTATTAAGTGACAGGAGTGTCCCGAGATCGATTCGCGAGACCGAGGCACACACGATACAATGGGTCTGTTCGACAAAATTAGCGACAGAATGGAGCACCGCCGGATCATAAATCAGTATGGCGGCAAGCGCCGGAAGGGCGCCGTCGCGGCGACGCGTAAAGCCACCGAGGGCTACGAGTTCGAGGAGGACGTGAAGAAGCCAGGCCTCTTGAAGCGGTTCTCGTCCCTGTCGAGATGAGCTGCGGCCGCGATGCCGGCGATCCTGAGTTTTCCGTCTCCGAGAGACGCACATCGCACCGCTTGGCCTTTAACTTATTTCACATGTACATACCATCAACCTTCAGTTATCTTTGTTGTGTATTTTCTCAAACAACTGGAGCAGTTCCTTCCATTTGACGACTTCGGACGCATCTGAAGACTGCACGGGCTTATTGGGTGCTGGTGACGCGTCGAGCGACAATGCACCGATCCCGCTGACCGTCTGCAGGCGCTGGCCCAGCGTCTTGAAGGCTTGTGACTGCGGCAGGACCATTAGGATCCCGTACAGCGTTTTGTAGAGGTACGGGTACTGAGCGGGTTCAAGCAGATGCATACGCAACGGCGCGAACAGGGGGCCCTCAAGGAACTGCACGAGCTTGTCGATCTGGATCAGCGTGCCCACCGTGACGTCGAGCCGAGCGATGACCTGCAGCACCGCAAAGGCGTGCTCGTAGGCCTCTGCCAGAAGACACAGCGCCAGCGCCGCGACCGAGTTACGGCACCAGCTTCGAAACAGAGTCGTGAACAGCTCCCCACCTTCGGCCGTGTGCAGATGCGTGAGCCGCGAGCGCAGCTGGCCGAGCTCGGGCGCAGTGATGAGAATGTTGTTCAGATTCTGGATGACAAGACACGCGAAATCGTTGTCACTCTCTTCGTCAATGATCTCGGCGAACGTTTGGTACACGCGCTCGGGGCTGAGCAGAGCGCAGAGCTGCGCGCACACGAGCTTGCCGCGGTGAGCAAATAACTGCCGGTCCGTGCGAAACGCGACTAATAAACGGCGCACAAACTCCGTGAACCCCGACGAGTTTGTGTCGTGCAGCACCAGCGCCAGCAGCCGCAGGTCCTGGGCGACGACTTCATCGCTGGGGTCGCTGAGCGGGCTCAACAGTTTTCCAAGCAGGTCGTTTTGAAACCGGCTCAGAGACTTGGCCTTATGAACAGCAGCCAGCCACTCGAACGTCTCGAGGCGCGTCACCTTGTTTTCGGTTTCGAGCTGCTTCGCTAGCGCGTTCACTGCGGATTGTGCATCAATCGATTCAGATTGACTGGGTATGAGCTGCAGCAGGCGGTCGCTCAGCCGCTTGCCGGACTGACGAACCTCGGGCAGCTCGTCAGACAGGGCGGGAAGTAATACGGCTACAAGATTGCTGAGCTTTGCGAAGACATCGGTTGGGCTGACGTCAAGCAGCACTTCGAGCCAGTCCAGCACGACAAGCCGCATCTCTGCATGCTGCGGGTCCATTTTGGCGAGTAAAATGTCGATAATCTGTGCGTGGTCGATGTACGTGTCCTCGCCAACCCTGTATAGCCCAGCATCCTTACCGGTCGCGTCCTTGCGGACCAGAGACGCCTGCTCAGGGTGCGCACCTGAGCTGCCCCCTTCAGATTTGCCCGCGTCTGTGGTATCCGTCGTCTCGGACTTGTCGTCGTTGGCTGCGTCGAGCTCGGCGCGTTTCTGACTTGTTGCTCTGCGCAGCTCGGCAAGGTCTTTGATTTCCTTGAGGAATCCGTTCAAACACGTCTTTGCGAATGTGCGAATCTCGCGGTTAGAGTCCGCGACAAAAAGTAGCAGTCCATCAAGGAATTCAGGGAGATACTTCACGAGCTCTAAATCCGGAATTGAGTCGAGAAGCATGATCCACTGCACAAGGAACATCCTTGTTGAAGCGTCAATGGCATAGATGCGCTCGACGAGCAATGGAATAAAGCGCGGTAGATTGAACGAATGCTGTCCACGATACGAATCTGTGCTGTCTTCGTCGCGCTGATAGCTGGGACCCTCGGGACCCTCGGGTTGCGTGACGGCCGCAGGCACCTTTGGCGGGCCGCGGTCAACGACAAAAACGAACGTGGCTGCCGTCTCTACCACAATGTCGCGCATCAATTGGTCCACGAGATTCGCTCCGTTTCTCACGGACTCCTCGGAGTCAGCCGTGAGTTTACACAGGATGTCGAAGATCTCATTGAAATAGCCGAGGATTTCGCCCTTTGCCACCTTTGCTACATTATAGAGGGACTCACAGGCATAGTAGCGGACACGAGAGTCCGCGTCTCCGAAGCAGGCAAGAATTGGCTGGATGATGTCGTCCAAATACGCCGGCAGATTGCTCTGCCCAAGGGCAATGGCCACTCCGGCCAAGCCTATGAGCCCACCATTGCGGTAATTCGGGTGCCGTAGTGCGTATGCGTAGTCGCGGCTCAGCTCCGTGATGATACCCTCGACAAGCTCAGCGCTGCCGCCGTCTATCCCCTTGCGCACAATCTGCTCGAGCTGCAACGCTGCGGGCTTGCGCTTGTCATATATCCTGTCCGTGAGTGCTTTGCGCAGATTCTGGTCAATGTACATCTGGCCGTGTTTGTGGCGTTTTGCCGCCAGTGCACACCTTCAATCCCCGGTGTTTAGGTCGCCGGACGCAGGCGCTAAGCGTTCACAGTGAAGGCCGATAGCGTCGCGCCCACACGTGACTAACGCCGTGAGGCATGCGCGATGGCGGTTTGGCATGTGAAACAGATTGACATGGATGTAAACAGCGCGGGGAACCGCACTAGCGCCCGCGGCGTGCACATATATATATTTTATAGAGCATATTGCAAGCCAATCGCAAACATATATTGGTTTAAAACTGTACTTCGCGCTAATGTTTCTGAATACGACATTCCTGTTTGTTCACGACAGCCATCATAATGAACTTAAGTGTTGAACTCCGTGTGGCATTTAGGCCTCCTCACGTTCAAGCGCCGTCACACGAGACTTGACGTCACTGAGCTCGGCATGGTACTTCCGCTTCGCAGCTTCAGACGCTGCTAAGCGCAACGCGAGGTCGTGAATCTTGCCTGCGATTTTCCGCTTCACAGCTGAGGCCTTTTGCTCCATAGCGCCGACGGACTGTCGGATTTCCCGCCGCAAGTCCTCGTACCCGGCACGATGTAGCCTCCCCTGTCCCTCTTCCCACGCTATTCGGCCCACTTGTGCCTGCTCAAGTCTCGCTATTTTCGTCTCCAGTTCACCCACTTTGCGTTTCAGAGCATTCATTTCCTCACGACTAGTTTCCGCTTCGGGCTCAAAACTGTTGTTGGCACGTTGGCTCTGCATGCGCGCATTTTCAACGAGCCCACGAATCATATCTGCTTGTGTTTCACAGTCTCGGCGAAGAGCAGCTACTTCGGCGCGGAGCATCTCAGTGTCGTTACCATCAATTCGTGCCGAGTGGTTCATGGTGGGCGCGGTGCGGCGCTGCTCGTCATCAATTGTGCCTGCAGGCGGCTTATACGCAGCTGCAGGGTGCTGGGCACTTGGAAGGAGACGGATAAGATTGCTTGGGTCCGCTACCTCGGTAATCTCTGACTTCAGAAAGCATGGCCACGCGGTGCTAGCGCTGCTCAGCTTGAAATCACGATGCAGCGAGATATCAGCAGTAAAGCAGAACCCCACGGGCCGACTTTCAAGATCGTCTATCATTCGCGGCATCTGTGGCTTCCACCCCTTTCGGATATTTAGCTCTGGTGGAGCGTTCTCGAAGTATCCAGCCTCATAATACGTGAGGGCCGCCACATCTTCACATATGAGGGGTCGGTCACGCAACTTACGCAGAAGCAGGTTCTTCACATCACGGCGATCCGAAAGTGGGTGCTCTAGAGGAAGTAGGTATGTGAGGCAGTTTTTCCTGAGGCCAGAATGCTCAAGGTGCGAGGCGTGCGATGAGAACGCAAGCCCATTCGCAGAAGTCATACGCTCTGTAACGCGGCCAAGGACGCGCTTGCTACCGGAAGCGGGCTCAGTAGAGACGCGTCGGCGCGTCTGCGTCCAACAACGTAAACACTATAAGTATTGCCATAATAACACTCTTAGTCATCCGAGCACCATGCGGCTCAGCGATGCACCCCAGGCCGTCGGCTTGTGCCCCCGCAGAATTGACCTAGCATGCATAGCTATACCAATAGCTATGCCAGAATTGTTAGGGCAACAACGCATTGGCCTTAAAGGTTTATGTACTTTCTAGCAGCATGCTCACAGCAGGCCACGCAAGCCATGAATCGGCCAATCAGCATAAAGTGTCTCAAAAACTCAGAACAGCTCTCGCGCAATACTGTATGTAGCGGACTGTTTCGGAGCTATTGCGTCGTGCAGTCGCTTGGCATCGGCGGCATGCCCTCGCCGCCTAAGTCAGGTACGCCGCCGCCAAGAAGCGAGCCCCCAGCTACGTCGCCCACGAGCTCATCCGGCGGGGCGCCCGTATTCTGCATCTCCTCCATCTTGTCCGTGATAAACCGCCGAGATTCTGCGTTGCCGTCACTATACCCAGGCGCCTCGTAGGCGGCAACGATCTCTGCGACAAGGACCTGCTGCTTTTTGAATCGCTGAAGGTCTGCCGCGCTCACATCCTTGCCTTTTGTCGCCATCCACTCGGGGAACTTCGTGTGCATGTCCTTCATGGGCTCGTAGAGCACCTCTTTTGACGAGAGCTCGGACATCATGCTCGAAAGTAGGTCGTCGAGGCCTCCGCCCTCCCCAGCAGAGGCGCTATTCTGGAGCTCGCGGAGCATGCGCTCCATGAAGTCGGTCCCGCCCTGCTCCTCGGAGCCTTGGCGCTGCGACTCGTTCAGCCGGTTCATTGTCGCCGAAATCGTATCCTCGAAACTGGGCGGCGCAGTCGGTGGCGCTTGCTTCGGCTCGGGTTCCTTTGCCTTTGCCTCGGCCGTCGACGTCTGCTGTATACTGCCGATCAATGCCTCAATGAGCTTTTGAGTTTCCGGGTCCCCATCGGTCTCCTTCAACAGGTCATTTACGTCGCCTTTCAGCTGCTGCGCAAATGCATCTTCTTGCACGTCATCCTCTCCCAGGCTCAGTTTCGAGACGTCGGCGACTGCGGGCTCGCTTTTAGCTGCGTCGTCAGCTTGTTTTGGTTTCGCTGCAGGGTCTGCAGCGGACTTCGGCTCAGCGCTGCTTGCGGCGTCCTTCGCGCTCCCCGGCGGTTTCGAGAGAATGTCATTTTGGATCCCGGCGTCTCCTAAGAGGTCGTCCAAATCGTCATACTCATCCTCGTTTCCAGGCATCGTCTCCAGCAATGCACACGCGCGAGGCTCTAATGCGGAGATCCTTAAGTAAGGCTTGTCTTCTCCGCCGCCTCCTGCCCCAGGGCAGCAGCCGGCAGCTTCGCGCGATAGCCTAGCAGTATCGTGTTTAGTCTTTCGTATCTGCCTCGGCCGCGCATGTGTCGACCAGCGATGACTAACGGCGCTCAGAGTCCACGCGGCACGAAATTTGGGAAGTTGGGACTTCGCTGAGTACGAATGTGGCGTGTGTGCACAGCGCACACAGGTGCAGAGAAAAAACAAGGGGAAAAAGGCCGAAGCACAGTAATCGCACACCGGCGGCCCGTAGACCTAGCACACTTTGAGCTGTGAAAATAAGCGCCGCCCGCTCGCCGCTGGTGGCAACTCTATCCCAAACCTAACCCTTTTGTCGTTGCAATGCGCCTTTCGAAACCGTTTTGACACTCCCGTCTTCTCGTCTTCCTGAGCGACGCTGGCCGGTACAGAATGAGCAGCTTGTGTCTGAGCCGACTACAGGAGGAGCGCAAGTCGTGGCGCAAGAACCACCCGTTTGGGTTCTATGCAAAGCCAAACAAAGACAAGGATGGCAACCTTGACCTTCTACACTGGAAAATTGGAATCCCAGGCAAGAGTGGGACGCAATGGGAAGGTGGGATATATCCAGTGAGTCTAGTGTTCTCAGAGGACTATCCGGCAAAGCCGCCAAAGTGCCAGCTGCCCCAGGGCTTCTACCACCCGAACGTATACCCCAGCGGAACGGTGTGCTTGTCGATTCTAAACGAAGGGGAGGACTGGCGACCAGGTCTTTCGCTGAAAGAGATTGCGCTTGGCATCCAGGCCTTGCTGGATGAGCCGAACCCGAACTCGCCTGCCCAGCGCGAGGCGTACACGCACTTCTGCAACAACAAGCCGCTCTACGAGCGCAAGGTGAAGGAGCAAGTGAGCAAATACATCGAGTAGAAAAGCTTCCGCCCGCACCGCGTATTAATTTAAAGCCTTGTACTATATAGCATCGACTACCGTGAACTATAAAACATGCATGACGTTCGAGCGCACCGCGCACTAAACGCGGCCCATGTGATCTAGTAAGCAGCTGCTGCCCGCGACTGGAAAACACGGCGAGGTGTCCACTCGACGCGGGGGAAACGCATGGACCGGACGCTTCTGTACCATGAAATCGTGCGCATTGCGCTGGAGGGCGAGTCGAAAGTGCCGGCAGACGAGCCTGCCGTAGCCCCCGATAGCGTAACGCGAGAGTGTACGGAGATCGCGCGGTCAATCGGCAACGTGGAGAGCGGCATCAAGCAGGTGCGCAAGCGATATCTGGCGATGAGCGGGCCTCAGCAGATGAGCGACGACGAGAAGGACACGTTCGACTACACGATCCGGCGCATGCTGCAGAACGAGCAGCAGCGAATACGGCGGCTCGAGCAACTCGAGGCGGCGCGGCAGGCCGCCGACGAGCAGCAGCGCAAGAAGCGGTGGTGGGCCGTGAACCCGAAGGCCGACGGTGTGAGCCAGACGCTTGCGCAGCACCGAAAGGGCATGTTCTTCTACCTGAACTCGCAGCTGCACGCCGTGTCGCAGGCCCTGGCCGAGATGCAACAGGTGCGCCTCGCGCGCAATGCGTCGCCCGGCGCGCGGAAGCACGCTATCCGGCAGCCGACGGAGCTACCCGTAGAACACGGTCGCGTTAAGGAGCCGACAGGCGAGGTGCCGCGCGAGGTGCCAGGCGAGGTGCCAGGCGAGGTGCCGCGCGACGTGCCGCGCGACGCACCGCCGGCTGCGGCTCCACAGGAACAGGAGCAGCAGCAACAGCACCAGCAGCTGCTGCTCGAGGAGCACGACGTGCTCCTGGATGAGCTCAATGCGACGCTCGACAAGGCGCAGCAGGCCGAGCAGTCGCTGCGCGAGATCGCCGACCTGCAGACGGAGCTGAACCAGCACCTCGCGGCGCAGACGCTCCAGCTCGACTCCATGAGCACGGATGCCATGCGCACAACGAAAGACATCTCTGGTGCGAATGAACAGCTTGCGCGGGCCAAAAAGAACAGCCGCCGCGCCTCGCGCATCGTCATTGGGTCGTCCCTCATTACGGGTATTCTGCTCCTTATGCTAAATGGTAGATAATGAACGGCCCTAACTTGCATGAACATACAAAGCGGCACGGCGCGGCGCTGCGCACGCCGTTGACGGACCAGCCATTGCGACGCGTCGCATGGCGCATACATTGTGCGGCTTAGACTTGCGGCGGTTCGACAATGCCACATGCGTGGCTCCTTTTATTATGTATTTACGGAAGTAAGGAGTCGACTACGCCGCCGCCGATCGTGGCGCCGTTCAGCCGCAGTACGAAGCGGCCGAGGTCCTTGCACACGGATGGCGGCGTGAGTACTGCCGGGCTACCGAGCTCGAGCTCGACGCGCGCCGCGGTGCCCTTGCCGAGGTGCCGGATCTTCTTGGCCGGCGTCTTGCTGAGCGACTCGACGATCTTCACGACCTTAACGGTGTCATCCACGCGGCCCATGTGGAATGCGAGTTTTGTGCCCGGAAGGACCGGACGCGGGATATCAAAGAGCTGGATCTTGGCCACAAAATGCTTGCTGGCTACGAGGCCGGCGTTTGGAGACGCCATGACATCGCCAGGGCGCACGGCCACGGAGTCCTCCTCGCTGCTGCCGCTCGAGTCGAGCTGCAGCTTCATTTCACCGACCTCGCGCGAGCCCAGGAACTCGGCGTCGCCAGCAATACTTTTCACCGTCGCCTGTCGGTTCAGCGCAACGAGCTCCAGAACATCGCCCTTCTCAACAACGCCGCTCAGCACGCGGCCTGTCGTCGTGATCGTGCTCTGGAACGGCTCCACAAACGCATTGGACACGAGGAACCGCACGGGATCGTTGGCGGGGTCCGCGCTTTGCGGACTCATGGCCGCGAACTGCTCCAGGATTGACACGAGCGACGGACCCTTGTACCAGGCGGGCCCACCTTTCTCAACGACATTCACTCCGGAGATGCCGCTGGTTGGCACAAACATCACTTTCGACGTGTCGAAACCAACCCTCTTGCCGAGGAACTCAGTCAACTGCGCGGTGATGTCCTCAAACCGGTCCTCGGACCAGTCCTGCGTGTCCATTTTGTTCACGGCAACAACGACGCGGTCAACGCCAAGGCTCCGCGCCAGCACTGCGTGTTCCTTTGTCTGGCCGTCCAAGGAAAAGCCGGACTCGAACGCGTTCGTGTCGGAGTCCACAACGAGCACGGCCACGTCGGCCTGCGCAACGCCGGCAATCATGTTCGGCACGTAGTCGCGGTGGCCCGGCGCGTCCAGTACCGTGAACTTCGTGGACTGCGTCTCGAATGAGGCCTCGCCAACGTCCACAGTCACACCGCGCTCACGCTCTTCCTTCGTGGCGTCGAGAGCCCACGCCAGCCAGAAGCTGCTCTTTCCTACCTTCGAGCTCTCATGCTCATACTTGCTTACGACCTTTTGGCTCAGTGCTCCCGTGTCAAGAAGGAGGCGGCCCATTAAAGTGGACTTCCCGGCATCTACATGGCCAATGACCACGAAGCTGCAGCTCGGCTTCATCTTCAGATTCGCGAGCTTCATGGCCAACTCAGACTTCTGGGCATCGGACTTCTGCTGCACGGCACCCTTTGGCTTCGCCGCCGGCTTTGCTGTGGGCTTTGCCGCTGCGTCACTGGCCGCGGGCGCTCCGGCCTTTGCCGTGCCCTTCGCCGCTGGGTTAGCCCCAAAGGCCTGTGCCTGTGCGGAGAGCACGACATCATCGGGACTCGGCGCGCTGAACGCTTTCTTCGCGTCTCGTGCTACAAAGGTGTTAGTTTCTGCGTTCGTGAAAAACGGCGTCCCCGACGTCCCAATGAGTGCCCCGAACCCGGACGGCGGCTTCAACGCAACGCGGCACGGATGGTCGTAGCTTATTGGCGGAGTCCACGGCTCGGCAGCAGCAGCAGCCGGTGGTGCGGGCGGATGCTGCTTAGGAGTTTTGGATTTCAGTGCAGCCAAGCCTTCGCTAGCGGAGGCGGACTTCTTGCGCGCCATGAGTTTTTCCAGTGCACTCAGGCCATTCGCAGGCTTATCCTCTGATTGCGCCTTCCGTTGCGCGGCTATTTGGGCCAGGCTCGGCGCCTGTTTCGGAGCTTCTGTCGGGGGTGGTTGTGGCGTTCGCCGTTGCGCAAGCCGTTGCAGCGCGGATAACTTACCATCTGGGTTAGATGCAGGCTTCGGAGGCGCCTTCTGGGCGGGCTTCTTTGGCTGGTGCTGTTTTTTAAGGCTCGCAATGGCCGTGGCCACGTCCCAGTCTGACTTGTCGAGCGCGATCTCGGCGTCCTGCTCGCTGATGCGCACTGGTTTCAGAGCACTAATGACCTCCGAAATAACAGCGTCCTCGTCATACGAATCTTGATCATAGTCGTACAGGTCATCCTCGTCAAGCTGCATCCCGTTGTTTTTTTTGTAAACAAGCAGCAGCTAACCGCAGGTGGTGGATGGGATGGGTTGAAGAGGTTCGTTTCCGCCGCAGTACGCCATATCCGTATCGTGGCGATATTTCCAACTTATTTCACTCTCGAATCCTACACACTGGTGAGAGCCCCGATACGCTTGCGACGTCACAGCTTTTGGACAGAAGAGCTACAGTGATGTCCACATTACCCAGATTGGCTGTAACTTTCAGTTAGTTAGTCCTTCCTTTTATCACCTTACATTCCTACTGTAAACCAAGGTAAAGGCACACTGACTATTCTTGTCTGTGTACTGTGTGTTCCATAAACCCGAAGACCGGTGTTTGCTGCCTCTGCTCTTCAGGCTATGAGGCAGACCTTGTTTGTAACCCTTGTCTAGCTGCCGGTAGAATGGGAATGCCTGGTCCGTGGTCACATTACCTCATTATCCGACAACAGTAGCCCGGTCAGCAAGTTTATCCGCTGGGAAGAACGGCTATCGATGCTGTTACGCGACGATCGGCGCTTTCTAGGAGCATAGGCGCTGCATGGCCTGATAGCCTTTGTAAAAGAACACTTAGATTCGTGACGCTCGTCAATTCTTTGAGGTGGGGCGTCGTCGCCTGCTGCTGCAATGGCAATGTATCTCGGGCCACCGTTAGCTCCATTCTTATCACTCTGGAACCCGAATCGGAGCGGAACCTTAATGGTGCCTCGGCACGATACATCTAATGTTAATAATGGAAGCGGTCGCATCGGGTGGTCGCCCCTTGATTATGCAAAGCGCGGACGCAGAAACCGGAGCTAATCTAAGGCCTCGCGCGGAGCGAAGGCGATATAGTGGCGCGCGCAAGTGTCGCATCGGGCACGGCGGTCAGCCAGCGGTCCATACAGGGCTGTCGTGACGGGGCATCGGTTCTAACAAGGCCGCAACGTTCAAAGCCTCGTCGGAGAAAGCCCGAATCCCCACCCATCACCGGGATTGACCGAACCTAACCCGCTCCGATCCGCTGCAGGGACTACGTCATTCGACTCCCCCACGTCCTAACGGCACCACCGCTCGTGCGTAAACAGGTGCTGTCCGTAACCAGTGGCGGCCCCGCGTTGCGGTTCCAGGTTCGCATAAGTAAACGAGTAACCTCACCAACAAACGACTGCCTGGCCTGCACTGTGTGGAAGCGGTGCGGTGAAGCAGCGATGATGCAGAGCCCGTTCCACGCAATTGCGGACGTTTGGCCCGTGCCGGAGCCGGTGAGGGGTAAATATTATAAAAAGTCGTGGGGCAAGCCGCTGTTCAGCTGCCGCGTTACCGTCGACCCGAAGGAGGGCGAGAGCACTGTGCTCAAGATTCGGCTTGAGAACCGCAAGAGCCACAGCCTTCTGGCAATAGCACCCTACGACGGGCAGAATGGCGTGCAGAGCGTCACGGACTCGGCGCGACATTACGTGCTCACGCTGCACAACCCCGCGCTCGATACGTGGCTTGGCATCGGGTTCCGCGACCCGAGCGACAGCATAGACTTCAGTCTCGCGATCCAGAGCTTCATGCGCCGGCGCATGAGCGAGGAACGCCTCGACTCGCCGGGCTGGTCCACGCGTCTCGTGGCCCGCTACGGCCCAAAACGCGACACGGCCAATGACAAGAAGCCGACGGCCCTGGCGCCGCTTTTGTCGCCGCCGCTCGCGAACGGCTCCGGCAGCTCTGGCAGCTCGAGCGCGTCCAGCGCATCCCCGTCGAGCTCGGCCCCGTCGAGCTCGTCGAGTTCAACTAGCTCCAGCGGCTCGAACAGCCCCGCGAACTCCTCTAGCGACGACGACGAAGAGTTCGGAGACTTCCACCAATAATCCGCCGCGACCTGCGCACTTGCATCTGCTCTTGCGGCCCCGCCGCACCCCGGCTGTTCCTTTCCATCTGCCCGCCCGCCTCCCCTGTTTGAGCTCTTAGCATCCTAATAGCTAGACGGCGTTCAGCGCCATTTCTGTTTCCGTACATACTATTTATCTCATTACCTTGGCCGCCTCGTTCCTGCTGCCTTTGTTCCTGTTGCCTTTGTCGTGTCATCAACTGGTGTCTTATGTACAGTGCCGGCGCTCACGCGTCGCGCAGCCAGAACTGCTGTCGTCGCTGCCGGTGGTCGCGCGCCCGCCGGCGGCGGTCCGTCCACAGGCTCTGAATGAACTGCAGTCGCTGCTGCATCTGCGTCGTGTGCTCTTCCTGCGGCTCACTCACGAGCCCAATCACGTACTCGGAGACGTCGAACTTCGCAGCCAGCGCCTTGCGCGTCCACGTTTCGGGGTCGTCGTGGCGCAGCTTCTGGATCTCGTGCGCGTCCTCCGTTGTGAGGTGGTACGTCCGCTTCGGAGCCGGGCTCAACTCAGGCATCTGCTCGACGGGGCTGGGCTCAGCGTACTTCACATATGCCCGGCGCTCACGCTCCTCCTTAGGCAGGAACGCGGCTGGCGTCTCGAGCGGCGTCGGCGCGCTCGGCGCAGGGTTGTGCGCGACGCCTGCAGGCATGTGAATGACCTGTTTATATGCGCTGCGAACAGGGTTGAATTTGGTGGCGAACCGTGTGTTGACAGGGGACTTGTGTGCGCGCGGCTGCCGCGGCACCTTGGTGCTGAAGCGTCTCAACATGGCCCAACAAGGTGAAATTTTGGCGAATTCGACGATGCTTAATTCGCGGTACTAACCGTAGCACGTCTCTTCAGTGCCCAAGACGGGAACTCGAGGAGCACCGTAGACGTAGAGAAAACTAGTATTCTCGCCATTGTTTTCTTTTTTTTTTTTCTTTTTTTGTTTGTTTACGATTTCTTTTTATTTCATCTCTCATTTAAAAACCATTCCAACCGAGCGTCTCGTTTTGTTTTGTTTAGTTTTTAGAGTCCGTGTGCCCCACCACTAAAAGATCACATTGTCCAAAATGCGCGTGCCCGTCTTGAGCTGGACAGCGGCGCTGAGTACGGCGCCTTTGCGGGCGTCGTCCAGTTGATCCAAGTTCTCGTAGTCATTCAGCGAAATGTACTCAACACTCGTGATAAGGCCCGGCTCCTCGGCCAGCACACGGCGCACCGTTTCTTCAATTGCCGCCGCATTTGTCACGTTGTGCGTGTTGAATGCATCTTGAGCGGCTAATAGTGCGCGGTAAAGCACTGCCGCTCGTCCTCGTGTTTCTGGGTCCAGGTACTCGTTGCGGGAACTCATGGCCAGCCCACTCGGCTCGCGCTGGGTGGGGCACACAACGACTTCCGTAGGCATGAGCAGGTCACGGACCATCTGGCGAATGACGACTGTTTGCTGCACGTCCTTCTGACCGAAATAGGCGCGCGTTGGCTGGACGGCATTCAGGAGCTTCGCAACGACTGTGGCAACGCCGCGGAAGAAGTGCGGACGCACCGCGCCTTCAAGCTGGTGCGAGCAGCCCAGAACCTCCACAAACGTGCCGCGTTGGTGGTCACGTCTCAGGTCAATGCCGCTGGGGTACATCTCGCGCACGCTCGGCGCAAACACGGCCGCGGCGGCCTGCGGCGAGACCTGCTGCGCGCGCGTGGCGAATTTCGCAACGTCGTGGTCGAACGTGCGAGGATACCTATCGAGGTCCTCCGAAGGAGAGAATTGGCTCGGATTGACAAAGATCGACAGCAGCGTCGCGTCATTGTCAGCCACGGCGCGGCTCACAAGGTTCAGATGGCCCTCGTGCAGCGCGCCCATTGTGGGCACAAATCCCAGCGACTTATGCAGCTGGCGCCACGCTCGGAGCTCGGCCACGGTACGTAGGATCTTCATTCCTTTTTGTTTCGATAGCCCTGATGCCGCAGCGCCGTTGAACCACCTCCACGGCTCTCTTTTTTTTTTCAGTTATGAGTCGATGCAGGGTAGCCCTTGCCCTCGGGGCCCTCGGCAGGCACACACGCCTGCGCCGAAGCGCGCACAGATGTGAACCAGTAAATGTATATATGTACAGCTCAGCAGTATGCGCACTGGAGCTGGCGTCCTCACAATAGTGCCACCTTCGTGTGCGTACACTTTTCTTCCACTTGTAGCGCCGTGCTCTTGTGTCGTGTCCATGGGACCATCCATAAGTCCATGGAGAAGCCAACCGCTAACATTAAATTACACAATGAAAACGGTAAGAACCTTTTGAACCCATTAGAGGCGCGCTTGACCAGCCGCGGATCTTAGTTCTTGTCATTTGCTGTAGTTAGCCGTTTCGTCGCCCGACGCGTACACATCGCACCCCTGCCCTGTCCAGTGCATCGCTAAACATCGCGGTGCTGAAAGAGCGCTTCCAGAGATACGCGCACCCGCAATGAGCGACAACGGCCAGCGGCCGTTCCAGCCATGGCGCGTCACGAAACCCCCACCGGGCGCACGGCCCACGTCCAGCCGGAACCCGCCGCCCGCGTTCTATGCGCGCTCATACATGCGGCCGCCCAGCGGAGCGCCGCAAGCGTCTGCGCAGCAGTTCTCGAGGCCGCCCACGACGTCGCGGCGCGACGCCACTGGAGGTCGTGTGCCTGACTCACCCGCAGGCGCCTTCTCCGGGTTCAGGGACCGCGGGCTTTCGGGCGTGTTTGCTGCCGCGCCGGCCGACTACGGAAGACCGCGCTCAAATAACGCCTACAGCGGGGTGCCGTCAAGCGCCGAGTACCAGGATATGGGTGTCGGTATGCAGGAAGACATGTCACTGTCTGGGTTCGTCACTACGAAGCCCAATATGGAGCGTCTCTACGCAGCTGATGCAGCGCCAGCAAGCCGCGGGCCACGGCCGTTCGCGAACTCGTTCGGCCCTGCACCGAGTGGCATGCGAATGTATCAGGGCTACCGTGGCTCGTCGGCGGCAGTAGCGTCCGATCTGCATACAAACTGCCGCCGCATTGCTCGGACGCTGGCGGAACGCGACATTGGCTTCCCTTCTATGGCGTCTGGGCTCACTGTAGAGCACGCAATTCAGGCATGTGCCCACTTCTACGCGCTCTTCTCGCCTCTTCCACCGGATTTTCCTCACCTTGACTTCACCTATCCCGGTGGACTTGCGCCAGGCCAGGTTAGACAGGGAATTACGGCCGTGGACGGCCTCCTCAGGGATGTCAGCTACGAGCATCGCCGCCACGCCATAGCCGCGATGGCGAATATGGCGTCTAATGAGAACCGATCACATGCAGTGGCAGCCATTGTTTATCTCATGGACCTGGCGCAGACGCTGCGGCCTTTTGTGCCTGAGCAGGAGGAGAAAGAGGAGGTTCCGCCTATGAACGACTCCCTACAGTACGCTCTCTATGTGGAGCGCATGATGTTTGCGGCGTCCTTGTCTACATCTCCGGAAATCACTGTACCGGAAGCTCGCGCATACGTTGACATGGCGCTCGCGCAATTCCAAACGGAGAAGAAAGAGGCCGAAGCAAACCGTAGGAGAGAGATTGAGGCCATTGAACAGGAACGTGCGGACCTCGCGCGGAAGCAAACTGAGTATGCGGAGAGCGAGAAGCGCGAAGGTGAGCTCGGCTCAGCGCTGGAGCCTATCAGAACATCCAGCGCATCTCTAGAAATGGACCTTCAAGCTAAAAACACGCAACTGCGTTCAGCCCGTGAAGGCTATGATGCGATGAAAGCCAAACTCAAGGGGAGTCGAATCACATCACCACAAAGGGCCATGGAGCTCGCCTCGACGCTAGAGGCCCAGCAGCTTCAGCTGGAGAAACTCGACGCCGAACTGCAGCAAGCAACGGCAACCCTGGTTTCAGAACACCGAGACCCGGTTTCGCGGCAGCTTGATGAAGTCGCTACTCTGGCCGCTACGTACAACAAAGGCGTTACTTCGGAACTAATGTTTCCGGAAGTCCCGCAGACCGTTGACGATATCATTGGTATGTCTGCGTCGGATTTTCTTACGGCTCAGAGATTGCTGGCGATGAGTGAAGAGTGGAAGCGCGCTACGAAGGAAGCCCAGTTGAACTCGTCCCGCTCAGAGAAACTTGCGGCCGATGTGAAGGTCAAGATCACCGATCTTGAGAAAGCCGTGGCATCGGAGGCTGAGGAGGCGGTGCATCTTAGGCTCGCGCAAGAGCGAGTATCCAATGATCATGCTGCCTCCCAGCGAGAGGTCCAACAGCTTGAGCACCAGCTTCGGTTACGCGAAGAGCTCGTACAACGCCGCCGCGACCAGGGTAGTGTTTCAGAGAAGGAACAACTGTTGGCAGAAGCACGGGAACAGGTCTTGGCCGCGGAGGCCACTAATAATGAATTGAAATCCAAGATGCAAAGGTGCGCCGATCGGAAGCGCGAAATCCGCGTGCTTCTCGAGACGTATAAGGCTGCTTACGCCCGCATTATAGAAGGCATCGGACAGCGAGAGTCCGTAATGCGGCAGCAGGAAAGAACGGTGCACGACCTACAGCAAGTGCTCCGCGACTACGTGCCTCCTAATGCGCGCAGGAATGCACCTTGAAATCGATCTTGAATCCACCCGTCCTCCTTTTTTTTAAGTTATTTATTTATTTATTTCTGTGATGCTGCCATGTACCGATAATGCAGCTCGCGATAATGCAACTGGCGCGTGACGCAAGTGAGGATGACTTAGCACATAGGGTGCTCTCAAAATTCAAAGTATTTCGCACTTTTCATGACCCCAAAGCATGTTCTTAAGTCGACATTTACCACAGATTTGGGTATCGGTTGCGCGCTGTCGTGGGCTATCCCGCTATCGACTTCTAGAAACTCTTATTTAGTCGCAAAGACCTAAGGATATACAACATGATACGGTTACTGCTGACACTAAATAAATCTCGAACAATTTATTTTCCGGTTGTGGTTGCTTTTGCAGTGTAGAAATGGCCGGACCGGATCCCGAAATTCTCAAGGAGATTGGCTCGTACTTGAAGTCCACCGGATTGAAGAAGCAGGCTACTGCTCTCAAGCGTGAGTTTGCGGACCTGGAATACGACGATGATCTTGCTGAGGAGTTCGTGAAGCGGTTCAAATCGGAGAAGGGCGCGGCAAGCTCTAGCGACTCGAGCAGCGATAGCGACTCTAGCTCGAGCTCCAGCAGCTCAGATGACGAACCGAGCAAGCGAACCAAATCGAGCTCCAGCTCCAGTTCAAGCTCAAGCTCTAGTTCTAGCTCGAGCTCGAGCTCGAGCAGCGATTCCGAGAGCAGTTCGAGCAGCAGCGGTGATAGCGATTCGAGCTCTAGCACTGACTCGAGTAGCGACTCGAGCAGCAGTGACTCGAGCAGCAGTGACTCGGACAGCAGCTCCAGCTCGAGCAGCAACTCTGACAGCAGCTCTGACAGCGACTCCGATGATGAGAGCAAGGCTGAGTCAAAGGACGCCAAGAGCGCCGAAAAGGAAAGCTCCAGCAGTTCTAGCAGTTCTAGCAGCTCCAGCAGCTCCAGCGACAGCAGCTCCAGTGACAGTGACAGCAGCTCCAGCTCTAGTGACAGCAGCTCCAGCTCTAGCGACAGCAGCTCTAGCGACAGCGACAGCGACAGCAGCAGCTCCAGCGACTCCAGTAGTTCTAGCAGTTCGGACTCGGATTCGGACTCGGACTCGGACTCGGACTCGGACTCGGACTCGGACTCGAGCAGCAGCACTAGCTCAGGTACTAGCTCAGGTACCAGCTCTGCTACCGTCTCCAGCAGCTCGTCTAAGGACACTTCTCCCCTGGTTACAACGACGGAAACGAAGACGTTGGATAGCGACGGCACGCCGGTCTACGAAGTAAAGACTGAGGGCTACACAAAGAATAAGGACGGCCAGCGTGAATACTTCTCACGCATCGATCGTTCGAAGATTTCTTTTGAAAACGCGGCTCTACAGGATAATAAATACCAGGGTGCAGCTGGAACTTGGGGTGAGAAGGCCAACGATACACTGCGGCAGGTCCGTGGCAAGGACTTCACGAAGAACAAGAATAAGATGAAGAAGGGAAGCTACCGTGGTGGCAGCATCGTTGCCAATGCGTCGGGCAGCTACAAGTTCCAGAGCTGAGGTTGCGTATGCACGTGCGCGGTCTATTTTTATCGGAGCTTTAACGTAATACGTTATCAGTTGGTTCTTAGTCATTAAAACGTTTATGTGGGGTTTAGTCGGCCTCGGCGGCAGGGCTGTTCGGATACTCCTCCTGCGTGTGTGCATACGCATCCTTCTACAGGCAATCCCTTTACAGGCAGGAACGTGTGGTCGGCTGGTTCGGGATGGGATTGATCAATCCGCCTGTCCACGGCGACTGGTCTTTCCTGGCGGATCATTCGTTGAAGGTCCTGGCTCTTCTCGTCTTCCTGAAGCTCCTGTTCGTTCTATTCCTTACACAAGAGGAGCGCATTCGACGGTGGTGCAGCCGCACCCCCCGCCGAGTAGCCGACCCCGAAATGGGAGAATTGCATAGCATGAAACGGTTCATACCCTTTGACCTGCGTTCCGTCAACACAGTCGCTTCGCTGCCATCACTAACCAGTAACGATGCATCCTCGTCTGATTCACCGTCTGACGTAGATAGCGACAGCGACAACTCAGCACATCTGTGCTATATTATGCCGCAGCACTACTTGGCAACTGATTCAAGTGTCTGAATATCGTGTAGTCAAGCCATCGGACGACTATCTTCCACAATTTCATTAAAGTTATCATTATCGTTCTATATTATTTTAGAATCACAGAGCTTTCACTTCTTCTTTTTGTAGTAAAGCTTGTTGATGAGTGGATTATGCTTGCGAAGCTCCTTGTTCTTGTTTTTGTTGTACTCGACGTAGGCCATGTCCTCGCCGCCAGCCAAGCTAGCCAGGGACCCCTTCACGCGCTTCGCGCGTGACTGGGCCTTACTAGACCCCGACGCTGCTGCGTCGTCACCAAGCTCGATTCCGGCCGCGTCCTCATTTTGCAATAAGATGAGTTGTAGCAGCTCCTTGCGCTCCGCGAGCGTGCCATACGCGAGATTCGGAAGCTTGTCCATTCCGTTCAGCTGCGTAATGACCTTGAAAGTATAACCTTGGTCTACCAAAAACGCTTGCCGTTTCGTGCTGTAATGCATCTCCATAGTATCCTTCGATACTAGTGAGTAGAAAAATGCGTTGAAGCCCTCGTCGTTGCGCCGCTTGGCCCGTAGAATGCGACCGAGTCGCTGAGCTTCTTGACGCCGACTACCAAAGTGGCTCGAAATCTGAATTAGACACGTTGCCTCCGGAAGGTCGATGGACGTGTCACCGACCTTAGACAAGAAAATCGTGTTTACCGCGTCATTGAACTGGAAGTTCTTCAAAATTTGCATGCGCTCCTGTTGCGGCGTCTCACCATAGATGAATGGCTTGCCCAGCTTCAGTGCATATGCTTTCAATGCGTAAACGTTATCGCTGAACACGATAATCTTGTCACCGCGTCGCTCGTGGAAGTCTAACAAGAACTGGCAGGCCTGGAACTTGGTGGGATTCATGATGGGTAACAACATTCCGCGCACACGATCGGCCAATAAATACTCCTGGTAAAACTCCCCGGTCATGGGGCACCATACCTCGGCGCATTGAACTTTCGCAATGTGGCCCTTGTTCGCAAGGTCCATCCAGTTCGCTTCATAAAGCTTTGGGCCGATCAAGAAGTTCAGGTCGTCAATTTTGTCGTCCTCACGCACAAGTGTGGCCGTGAGTCCGAGCTTTGCATGCGCGGCAATGGTAGTGACGACGCGCCGGAACATGGCGGCCGGGACAACGTGCACTTCATCCAGAATGATGAACCCCCATTCTCTGCTGGTCAAGAAGTCCATCATTTTTTGTGCGTCATGCGACCTATTTCCTGTGTTCGCCACCATTGTGTATGTGGAGACGACTATACCTGCCTCGCCGGCAAACCGTTCTTTCGACTCGGACGTAAAAACACTGATCTCTTCCGGCTGAATCGTGCTCCACTGCAAAAACTGCTGCCGCCACTGCATTACTGACACAGACGAAGTGCAAAGCACAAGGCAACTTTTACGGATCGTACAGGCTGCCGTGATTCCGACCAGTGTCTTGCCAGCGCCGCATGGAAGCACAATGATTCCAGAGCGCGCACGGCCGTTACCAAACATTTTCGATAGCGACCGCTCTTGGTACGGTCTAATCTGAGTCGATGGCCTCAAGTCTATGTTCAGGTCGGGATTCCGCTGATCGTTGCGGAAATCGTATTCTTCCAGCACGGGATAATCGATCTCCTGGCACCGCTTCTTGACCAGCTCAACGCTCCCAGCACCAATCTCGAATGCATGCACAGCATCATCGTCGCCGTCAGCTTCCGCGTTGTCCATGAGCCGCAGTATCTCGCCGTTCCCTTCGTCGGCAACGGCATCGACAGTGTTCTCGGTCGAATGGCTCTCCCCGATGGCATTGACACCTTGGTTCTCAACTTCTCGGTTATTCGCCGTGCCGGCAATTACAAGATCAGGTAGGCCCGTGTCGGGCAATGCCGCCGTGATGTCCGTGATCCGTAACTGCGACATCTCCGGGTCCCGCAGCATCATTTGTAGGATTTCCGGGTAAGCAGACTCAACAAAGTAACGGTTGTGCTTGAGTACGAGCTTGACTTTGCCATATGACGCTGTGCACGCCTGGATAAACTCGACTGTACTCTTAGGGACCGGCACCTTCGATAGACGATTCAGCACGGAGATGATGTCTCGCGTCTCAAGCCCAACCGATACCGCAGCATACAACGAGTATGCTGTGAGCTTGTACTCGTGGATGAACGTAGGCCTGCTCACGGGCTCGGCCACTGTGATGAGGAAGTCCTGAGCCTGCTCCGCCAGCGGTGAGAAAAACTCGAGAATGATACGGCCTGTGTCAGGACAAATCCAGAGCGGCCGATTTTCGTGGTCCCCCTTCAGTGCCAAATAGCTGTAGTCCTCACCGGCAAAGTTAATGACCTGGTTCTTTGCCGGTTCAGCCTGCCCGCCCACTTTGAGTCGCAATCGCGGCGCAGGCGGCGCCGGTGTGCGCGGCTCGGCGGCGAAGTCGCTTCCCTCACTGAGTGAGTCGAAGTCGGCCTCCGGGTCGCTATCGTCCGTCGAGTCCGCCGGTCGTTTCGACATGAGACTTGGTGCTGGTTGTGGAGGACGAAGAATGTAATGTGTGAACCCCCTTTGACTAATGGTCCCACGCCACCAGCGGTGGCACCGAGCTCTTCTTACGAACGAAACCCTAGCTTTCCCAGCTAGCTGCCGCAATTGAATTTCGGAATTTCGTCTTGGGGTTCATGGCGAGGCGATGAGCCGATCCGCAGAACAGGTGCGTTCAAAAGGTAGACTTCAAACAAGGCTAGTACTTGCTTGCGACGCAGACACAAATTTCAAGTCTATATTAGTACAATGCGTAGCTATTTTTTTTAGGACTCGTCCATGGCGCTCCCAGAAGACGCTCCAACTGTGCTCGAGTTCGCCGCAGACCCGAGGTTGTCCGTCTGGACGTAGCGTTTTTGCACGCTCGGCCCCAGCTCTGGGATGTCGTTCACCGTATTGTAGAAATCTTCAGCGGACTTGCGATCCGCAAAGTCGATTGTCACGGCGCCATTTCCATCTCGGTGGTAATCAGAGTAGTTTGTTGCAGCAAGGCGGCTCCGCAGAATCTCGTCCTTATCCTGGGTAACGCCATCGAGATACACGCCCCTTGGCCGCCGATCCAGCGACGCACCAGTAAAGCCGCCTCGGGAGTAGCCACCACCGCGGAAGCTGCCACGGCCTCTAAAGCTCCCGCGTTGGCCCTGACCGTATGGGCTTCCACCACGAGCTCCGCCGCGGTATCCACCACGGTAGCCTCCGCGGCCCGGCGCAGCACCGGCGCTAGCAGACAGCTGGCCCAATTCGGATTTGAGCCGCTGCGCCTCCTGCGCAAGCTGATCGTAGCGCTGTTGGTGCTCCTGCATGAGCTGGGCAGGAGCGTTCGACTTGAGGAGTTCCTGCTTCTCGCCCAGCATTTTGGCCTGCGTAGTCATGGTCTCGCGCAGTTTCGCAGTCAGCTCCTTGCGCTTAGCCTCCTTTTCCTCGAATTGCTGCTGCTTGATGGCCTGCATGCGACGCACAGCGTCGATGTCGGGCTCGGGCTCTTCCTCCTGAGGCATCTTCTTGCGCCAGAAAACCTTGACAAACCGGTTGTCGAAGATCGGGTCCGGACACTTATGAGCTGCGACAGCCTGGTCATGAGCCTCGAACTCGACCTCTGCCATGCTCTGTTGCTCATGCAGTTGTACTTTCGTCACGGTGCCAAACCGGCCGAAGTAGTCGCGAATAGAGCCCTCATTCAGCTTTTCTGCAGGAATGCCTTCAACAACAAGACACCTGTTTGCGACACTTAGCTCATTGCGAATAGAGCGAATTGGATTGAACTGCTGGTTCTGCCGCTGCTGGTATTGCCCGTTGCGCGGCCGGCTCTGACGCTGGAAGCCCTCGTTGCCCTCGTTGCCCTGGCCTGGCATTGGAAACCCCGGCGGCGGGAATCCTGGGCCACCCGGGAACCCAGGCGGAGGCACAAAGCCTTGTGGCAGCGGCGGAAACTGCGCCCCGTTCGAGCCCGGGAACCCAAAGCCGGCCTGCGGGTTAAACTGAAACGACGGCGCATCGCCGCGGAAATTGCGGCGGAACTCCTGCTGTCCCCCAGACATCTGTGGAAGCGAGGACTGGTCCTGCTGCTGCTGCAGTTGTTCCTGCTGCGGCTGCTGTTGTTGTTGCTGCTGGAGACTCTGTTGTGCCTGTGGAGCTTGCTGCTCTTGCTGCGGCGCCGGTTGTGCGAAGCCAGCATTTGCTTGCAAGCGTTCAATCTCGCTGAACATGGCGTCCACAAATCCGACCGTGTTGGACTCGAGAAACTCGCTGAGCTCCGAGATACATCGCTCGCGAACCTCGTCCCGAGATCCGGGGACCGTGAGCAGCGACACAACGTAGTCGGCCATGTCTTTTGGGTCTAGCCCCGAGCTCGAAAGCGTCGCCAGCAACCAAGGGTGCAGGCGGTCAATCAGCTCCGAATCCATCTGTGTATTAGGTGTTTATCCAGCACCCGGCCTGCGACTTTCGACTATAGCCGCTGAGCAGCCCCAGCCAAAATTTCTCACCTAATATGCCAGGGTTGCGTCACTGCTCCTTGATACTGCGAAGGCCCGCGAGAACTGCCTCGTCGCGCATCCCAGAATAATAACGCCATAGCATACCAGGGTTGTGGGGCGCCGCCATACTGCGACTAGTGATAACGGCAGCTGATAGCTAAAACCAAACGGCACCAAACGATGCCGTGTTGACACCCATCGCTCCGCGTCGAATCAAGTCATAATGTGGCACTTACTGGCTATCCTCGTCGTGTCGTTGGGCAGCTATTGGGGAACGCGTAAGCTTTTTCCCTCGTACAGCTGCAACGGAGACGTGCAGGACTTCGTTCTGAACGACGTGCCCATCTACTGGAAAGTGATCGAGGGTCCTTGCCGGCCGAACGATCCGGACTATTCACAAGTAGAGTTCAACGTTGAGGAGCTCCTCGTGGACGAGGAAGGTGAGTGGGCTGAGGCAGTTTGTCAGTACGGTGAGATCTTCGAAACGAAGTACATATTCACTTATGGCACGGACAAAGAGAAGGTCGACACGATAGATTGTTACGCGCCTTTAGAGGAGATCAAGGACGAGATGCTGAGTGACCCGGCTGCTCTGCTGCGTGGCTTGTTTTCTTAAGAACAACTCCCTGGCTGATTCCAAAATGTGCAGTATGCCGCCACCCCTGTCCCCAAGCCATTTGTTTAACAAGATACGCCCCAATGGCACAGCTAGACGTGCAGCCAAGCAGGCAAATAGCCGCTGTCAATACACGCGGCAAACAGATAATGTAGTTGTAGTGCGATTCGCGAGGTCCTACAGCAATTCTATACTCTTCTAGTCCCCATCAATGGTTCCTCGCGCAGATACCGGCTCCAACCAACACTCAACACTGACAGGCACTACGGCCCTACCCGAAGGCGAAGGCGGCGGAGTCGGCGAAGATCTTTGGGCCAGGGTCACACGGTTATTAATCGCGGGATTTAACCCGCCTAGCCCACTTAACCCGAAACGGCAATTCAGTGTCGCTTTCGCCGGTGAATAACTCAGCGTACAGTGACCCCACAGCTTAGATAAAAACGAATCTGGTGCCAATAAATTGCGGCTCGACTAATATGAAGATCTTGTTCTTTGCCTTGGACGTTGAGGCCCATATTATTTTTACGTGCAGACGCCGTCCCTCGAGCCACTCGTCGCCGAGCACAGGTGCCCTAACTTTTACATATGCAAGTGCCGAGCATTGAGACTATATAATACACCCTCACACCATTTTCCGGCCGGCCATCCTTCTGTACTATACGAACCTCTGGCTCAACTGGGCTCAATTGTACTCATGCTTCTATCTTGGCTTCACTTGCTTCTTTCCTTCCCTATTGCAGCTGCTGCTGAACTGAGCCATCCCGTCTTGACATCCAGCGGTTTACTCACTGGTTTGGCCGGTGATTTTGGCTTCCAATTCCTTGGTATTAAGTATGGCGAAGCCGAGCGTTTCGCTTCTTCCCACCTAGTGGCGCCGAGTAAGGATCCAGTCTTGGCAACGACGCTCCCACCATATTGCCCGCAAGCGGGCCAGGCTGAAATAGCCGAGGACTGCCTCTTTCTGAATGTATACGCTCCGCCCGGTAACTTGACAGGTCTGCCCGTACTAGTGTGGGTTCATGGTGGCAGCTTTCAGGAAGGCGGCTCTGCAAACCCAGCTTTCAATGGGTCTATTCTTGCCCACGACAATGAAGTCATCGTGGTCACTTTGAACTACCGCCTAGGCACTCTGGGGTTCTACCTGACCGATCTTGCCGATTCCACGCCCGCCGTCACGGACGTCGTGAATGCGCTGCGCTGGGTTCAGACAAACATCGCTGCTTTCGGAGGTGACAAGACGCGTGTAACGATTTTTGGGGAGAGCTCGGGTGGGACAATGATACGGGCAATCTCTACGGCGCAGTCCTTGACCAATCTATTTTCCAAGGTCATCATAGAGTCTGATCCGCAGCTCGGATACGAGATTAGTGCGCAACAAGCTCTGAATACGTCTACGTACGTGCTCGCTGCAAACAACGTTACTACCACCGAGGAGCTCAAACAGCGGACGGTGGACGAGATCCTTCAGGGCGATCAGGAACTGCCTCAGGTAGCCCAGCTTTGGCCGGACCACGCAACTTTCTTCAATCCCTGGGTGGACGGAAGGTACGTTACTGGACAGTTCGCGAAGCTTGCATCCGCAGGAAAAATTCCCAGCCGAGACTTTCTGCTCGGAACCGTGAAGAACGAGTCCGCGCCAGCGTTGGCCCCTCTTGCCGCGGCAGCGGAGGCCGGTCAGCTGCCACCAAACATCGAAGTCGGGCTTTTAGCACAGGCCCTAGGCAACGAACCGGCTGCAATTCAGGGCATCTTGTCCAATCCTGTTCTAGTGCCCCCTATTGGAAACGATTCGTCCAGCCAACTTACGGAGGTCATCGACTTGAGTGTGTTGGCCACAAAAATCGAGTTCGAATGCCCTACCGCATTGAATGCAAAATACCTGCGCAGTAGCGGGAACAACGTTTACCTGTTCAGGTTTGATAAGGGCATTCGCTATGCGGATAACGAGGGTGTTCCGCTGTGCACGCTGCCCTCAGAGGTGTGTCACGAAGACGACATTAACGCCGTCTTTGGAAACACTGATCCTACCAGCGCACTCGGCACTTTTACGAGAAAGGCTTGGACTGATTTTGCCAAATCGGGGACCCCAGGATGGAGCGCGCTCGATCTTGAAGATCTGAAGCTTTACAGTATAGGCACGGATGACTATTTGGCTGCTGAAGAGAATGACCCAGCATGTGCCGCACTTTACAAGCTTCAAATCTATTCTTAAATTCGTTATAATTATCAACTTTGAAAGATCAGTCTATGGTTGTCCGACTTCGGTCGCCTTTTTCCACAACTCACAGTAATTGTCATTTACGCGACCCTAACCGCACTCTTTCACATCATGGTAGAATCGTTTGTTTGTACGGTGATTCGGCGCCCGGATTCGGCCGCTGATGTGTTACAGCGGCTGACAGAAGTTGTCACCAGACTGGGACTGAGTGTCTCGAGCGAAGTCGAATTTTCTGCGCGCGTCACGGACTTGTTCGTTGTAGGCTCTAATGGGCCCGCGCTCCGAGACGAAGTAGCTGCGCTTTCAAAGGCTTCTAGCACTGATATTGCCGTACAACCTGTAGCGCACCGCAAAAAGCGGCTCGTGGTCTTTGACATGGACTCGACGCTAATCCAGAACGAGTGCATTGATATGATCGCGGCTGAAGCGGGCGTCGAACCTGAGGTTGCAGCCATCACCGAGGCTGCCATGCGCGGCGAGCTCGACTTCTCTCAGTCGCTCGCCCAGAGAGTCGGGCTCCTTAAGGGCGTGCCGATTACTATCTACGAGCAGCTCACGTCTCGTATCACGCTTACACCGGGCGTGCAAGAGCTATGTAGAGTGCTCAAGTCGCACGGGGTAAAGCTGGCGGTGCTATCTGGCGGGTTCCAGCCAATTGTGGACTGGATAAAGGGTGAGTTGAACCTCGACTATGCCTATGCTAACACCTTGACGGATGATGGCGCAGTGCTTGCTGGGACAACCACGGGCCGCATTGTTGATGGACTAATGAAGGCCAAGCTTTTGGAGGAGATTGCCGCAAAGGAAGGCATTCCTTTGGAGGACGTTGCTGCCGTAGGGGACGGTTCGAACGACCTGCCAATGATGGCGCGCGCAGGCTACGGCATCGCGTGGAGGGCAAAGCCTGTAGTGCAAGAGAAAGCGCCGTCGCGGTTGAACACGGACAACATTGCTGATGCGTTGTATATACTGGGGTACGCACGCGAGTAAGTTGAAGCGGCCTCGTACGCAATGCCGAGTATGCGCCTGGCCTGTCTATGCTTTAGAGTCCCCTCACGAAAGGGAAGAGCGCTAATCTATTATTAGCATTCGGAAGGGCTCCAAACGAAAGATTGTGTAAATTGCCGCGATCACATGAAGGTTTACGGTGGACACTGAACTGCAGACCACGTTTGAACCGCCGCCGAAGAAGGGTTTGGTTTTCGTTCCGCGGCCAAATTACGGGGCCTCAGAGTGAGCCTTTTGGGACCGAAAGTCCAAAATACAAAAACGACGGCTAATTCAATCAATACGTTGTTCAAAAACACCTAAAATACATGCTTCGGCACATGGCATGACGATTCACGAAGAGTCGGATCTGCACCCCATATTAGATAGTCCGAGCCTCGTATGCAACCATCGAACCGCCGATGAACCGCCGATGAACCGCCGATGAATCGCCAGTGAACCGCCAGTGCTGACCACATCCCCCGTGCTGAACAAGTATAAAAGGATCGCCCTTTCTGTTCTTAGCCGCAGATCAATTGCTTGTTCCTCACTATCCTCAATGCTGCTTCCTTTCCTCCTGAAGTTTATGCTGTCTCGCAACGCGAAGTTCTGCATCGCGCAACTCTCGCTTTGTATCTTTCTGTTCATCTCATCGGTTCTGCTCTTCTGCCTGGCTCTGGCCTGTCTTCATCCGGGACGTGCGCTTTCGGACATCTACTTGATTGAAGCTAACAGCGCGAACCTGACTGTAACGCGCACGGGCTACTTCCACATGTGCGCGAAGCAGCACCAGAACGGCACCTACGGCTGCTCCAGTCTCGGCGGTTTCAAGAACGATGGAGGACTCGCCTATGTCTTCGCAAAGCACGTTAGTCGCCCTTACTTCTTGAGCCTGTCTCTGGCCGCGACACTAGTTGCTTTTTTCTTTGCCATTGTGCGGATCTTCGTGCACCAGGTTAGCGAGTATTTCCTTATCTGGCTTCTCTTCACGTTTCTCACCTGCATGGTTACGGCTGTTTGGCAGCAGGTGGCTGTTCAGGCAGCAACGCGATTGATCGAGGATGCTGTAAAGCGCGGGACTCGAGCTGGGGCCATGGTGTGGACGGCGTTTGCATTCGTCGCACTGGCTCTCATCCTTGACTTGTTTGTTCTCGAGCGCAGAGACAACGACGCATACGAGGATGTACAATCAAAGAACGGGGAGCAATCTATCATGTCTACAATTTACAAAGTTGGCGACGGAGTCCCCAGTATTTGAAGCAGCCGCTCGAGACGCCAAGTCTGCGCGTTTTACCCTTAAGCTATTTTTACTATTTCTTATGAATATACTTTGACCTCTACAGAATACAAGCTTTCCTATGTCCCAAAGTCTCGTTGGTGGTGCGTGTGCCTTAGCTAGCCCGTTAACTTCGCCCGCACGGTGAGCTCGCCACGAGCCCCAGGTTTGGGTTGGGCAACCGCAGTGGCTTACTCACACAAAGTGCCCGCTCTGCCTTCCCCCCTCCGCCGGTCACATGATATGACTTCCCATAACCCGAGACGCCAGGCTGGCCATATTTGGTGCCCTGCGAGCACTTGCTGTTAGATAGGCCCCGCATTCATCGCCATTCGGACATGCGATTTGGAGTATATTGCGCCGCCTCAGCAGTAGTCTGCGGCCTTATGCTGGTAGAGGCGCTGCTGGTGTACCCGAACCTGTTCAGCGCCCTAGTGGGCCTGTCCGACTCGGTGGTCAAAGTGTGCGCGCTCATCAACCTAGCTTGCTGCCTCACAATTCTGTGGACTAAGATGGTTCTGTACATCTTTCTCGGTGGGGCGCGTGCGAACGAAATGCAGACCGTGTACAACAAAGGGTGGATGTTCCTCTGCAACAGCATCCTATACTGGAGCGTGCGTAATCTGCGCTCACATATCACGGCCTACGACCTCGGCGTTTGTATGCTTTCCATTTTCGTCCTCATAGCGTTGCACTGGATTTGCAATGAGCGCGTGAAGGTTGCATTCTACGAATCCGAGCCGGTCTCCTACTACAACCTTGCGCGTTTAGGAACGCTGTGTTTCTTATTGGGCGGTATTGATATTGCCCTGTGCTACAAGGCCATTACAGACTTCCTAAAGCGAAAGTACAGCCTGTCATTGTTCTGCATGTTCCTGCTAGACCTGCTCGAGATGAGCGTCATCTTCGTCGGCCACTACATCATCAACTTTTGCGAGATGATTTACCTCATGAGAAACGATGACGAGGACGAGTGGGACCGCAAACTTTTGCTGCAAACGATCGTGAACTTGTTCAGCTGCACATTGGGCATTGTCGCGCACTGCGTCATTCTGTATGTGTTTAACCTGACCACGAGTGACGTATTGACCTTTGGTGTCCGTCTCGTCAACCTATACCAGGATGGAAAGGAGCTGAGGCGGCTACTGTCTTCGACGTCGGATGTTGACAAGTTCTCCACGCTGGCCGAGCTGGCCGACCTCGAGCGTGACAACACGTGCGTTATCTGTCGCGATGAAATGACCATCAACCACCGGGGGCACCCGAAGCGATCAGCGCAGCGCCTTCAGTGTGGCCATGTTCTGCATGCGAGTTGTCTCAAGTCCTGGATGGCTCGCTCGGACAAATGCCCTACCTGCAGGCAGTCAGTTCACTCGGCCGCTTCGGCGTTCCCCGTTGTGGAACAGCCAAGGGAGCCGCAGGTTGAGATTGCCAACTTTGCGCATAATGACGCTGCGCCACGTCATGGGGCGGCACAACGACCAGAGCATGGGCGCGGAGCTGATGATGTAGCGCCGGCGGCGCCCGTGCATGCTGTACAACAGCCTGCACCTCAGTCTGCACCGCAGCCCGCCCAGCACCAAGGACAACCAGATGCCAGCGAGGAAGACGAAGACGTGTCTGATCTGTTCGCACGTAGGTCTGGATTGGTGCCTACGCCTACCGTTCCTTTGCCAAATGGCAGTGCTAGCGAATCTCTCGAGGGTACGCCAAGGCCTGGAGCTGAAAACGAGGATGCGAGCCCTCGAGAGCACAAACTGTATTCTGGTTCATCCCCCTTTGTGGTGGAACGCGAGACGCCCTTCAGCGGCCGCATTGTATCGACGGGCAATGTCGCACAAGCCTACACGTTTAGGGAAAACTATTTATTCTAAAGATAAGATACTACATGATTGACATACGAAACTCCGATATTTATACTCCGATATTTATATTTCTTAGTGGCTGGCTTTGAATGGTTGCGCAACGCTCGCCTGCCGAACACTCGCTTGTTTGGAAAGATCATCATCACACCTTGTAACATCCGACTATGTAGGAGCTCAAAGGTAATTTGCACAACTCGTCCTCAAAAAGGAACTTGGAGACCTGCTCCTTGAGAAGAAGCATGCATTCGGTCTGAATTTCCTGGAGAGGGGCTGCGACGTGCGCAAGCAAATCGGCGACTTCGATACCATCGCGCACGACAGCAAGGAATTTGTCCCGCAAAGCCTGGCTTATATTCAGCTGAAAGGGGGATCCAGGTTGAACATACAGGCGCTTAAGCTCAAATGCGCCTGTGAACACCTGTGCCTGCAGACGCTGCAGTCGCGTGATAGTGCCCTGTGCTGATTGTCGAGCTTTCAACAGCAACAGGACGCGCTGCGAATCCTCAACATACCTCAGGTTCTCCTCACAGTGCCATTCCGCCAGCTTTCTGCGGAAGGGGACTTTCAGGCCAGGCTCACGGTTAATGAGGTCCAAAGTGACGAGCTGTTTGAAGCTATCGTCCTCGCCAACCACGCGGGGTCTCTCTGTAAAACTCCACGCCCAGGTGCGTCCGTCGGCAAGTTCAGACTTGCTGGGACCGCCACTCAGCATCCAGCGAATGGCGTTCACCTCGTCCTGATCGAAGTCGCTCGGCTTAACCGCCGCTACATCTATCATGTCCTCCCATGCGCAGAGTCGAACGCCGCGCTGCGTAAAACGATAGAATGTAAGGCGAGAGATCGTACTCGGAAGATCGTCTTTGTACGTTGCCCAGCTGAGAAGTCGGTCGGCAATGGGCTGGACGAACCGCTGGTCTATAAAAACGCGCACGATCTTCGCAGCCTCAGACGATTTCTCTACGGTAGTGCACTCCATGATCCACTGCCACATTGCCTTCCCGGAAAAGCACATGCATGCAGTGTACTGCTCGGCACTGGCAAACTTGGATTTGAGTGGACGCTCGAACTCCAGGCTCTTGAACAGTCGCATACCGCGCGAGTCCCAGTACTGCATAACACTGCTCGAGCTGGGGTGGATCATGGAAGCATTCCAATACGGGGTTTGCACGAGTTCCGGAGCGCTATCGGTTAGCGGCAGCACTGACGCCAAGTCAAGGGAGTTAGCGTTGAACACGGAAAGCGCATTCCGGCGCAAGGTTAGTTTGTTCTCCTTACGGACCGTACCATCAAAAACATTGGGACTCTCACCAAGCATTTTCTGCCATAACCACATTGCCAGACCGGTCGACACAAGCAATGTTTCAGAGAGCAGGCTGCGCTCCAAACGAACTAGCTCCATAGAGTTATAAGGTGAAGCCAGTGCCGATACAAGAAACTCACGCTGGGCCACGGTGACATTCGTCGCATTACCCCTAAACCATTCCTCGAGGTACGCGAAGCCTTTCGCAGTCGGCTGCATCTCGGCGTCCTCGTTCCTCACCCGCAGGCACATACGATCGTCAGGGAAATGCAACAAACGGGCCTCTGTGAAACGGTCAAGAAGCTTAACTGCATCATCATGGTCCAACTCCTCGTTCTCTGCCAACCAGTCAATGCCCGTACAGACGGTAAACCCGAAGAAAGCGTGCGGTTCGCGCGAGCGCTTGCCAAGAAAGCGGCGTGACTGCGCAGACAGAGGAGAGTCACGATCCATTGTGGCCATCATCAGGCCGAAGGTGGCTCCGAGCTTCGTCATCTGGAGTATAGGACTTGGTGCTCGTGGCTTGAGGCTAAATACTGTCGGTGGTTCGTTTGTGAGAACGTCCACCACCCTAATAGGAAGTTGAGGGTAGGGCTACGACTTAGTAATGTCGATAACGCATTGTGGCCTGCATATACGGCGAAAGCTAGGTTTCACGCTCCTTGACACTTCCGGCAGCGCACAGCACGTCATGCGTGCTTGTTACTTGTCGAATAAACATTCTGTAGAACCGCGTTCGTGTGTCGCGCTCCTATCTGCCAAGCCCACAGGCCATAATCGATCCTTGAGACTCTTGCTAGCAGATCGATCACAGAGTCAAGAAGCAAACGATCCTCGTTCTATGCAAGATCTCTAGTGGGAGTTATGAGAATATGCCAGCACCCTGACCTCTTCATCTGCTCAATAAGGTAATGTGGCTCTAACCACCTTTGCCGCAAAGAGGCACCATGATTTCCAATCACGCTACCGAGAGTATAGATGCTTGGTCGGATTATATCTCTAATACTCGTGACGGATTCATCCACAGCTGGCTAGCCATTCTCTTCGCGACGCGCTTCTTCGCTAGCTACATGCGCGTGCGTCCGGCATGGCAGTCACGTGCTCGTGCTCGTTAAGCACAGCCAGCAGCAGTACAGCTGTACGGCGAATAGATAGACCAGTTGTATGCGCGAATGAATCCAACACTTTCGTGGGAGCGCGTTGGCCAGCGGTTCTACCGTACACTCGAGGGCCCTTCCCTTCAATGGAGCTTTCAAATTTCCCATAAACATATCCGCGGGGCGCCGCATGGCGGTGTCATTGGCGTCTGGGATCGCGAAGACATTATCGTTCGGAGGCCAGCCAATGCTGAACCGCAGCGACACCGGCCGCGCCTGAACTTGCACAATGCCCAGGGAGCCTCCTTAGGTCACATTGCGCTGGACTTTGGATCTGTTGTGGACGTACTCTTACCGGTGGATGAGACGATAATTGTTGTGTCTGGCACGGGGCTCTGTCGCCACTACACAGACTTTGGCCAGAACTTTGTGCAAGTACATCTTCCGGGTACCCCGGTTGGAGTAGGCCCCTGCACAGACGGGTACGTTGTACAGTTAGATATGGAGGATGGTTTGTCTCTCGCGTTTGTGACTAAATACATGTCCGCCGAACCGAAGGTACGCGCCGCCTCCATAGAATCCGCTCAGGTATTCGAGGCGTGGGCTATACTTCCGGGCAACGAGCTACTGGGCCAGTCTGAAAGCGTCTTAGCAGTCACTAGCAATGGCGACGTCCAGTTGTACGACCTTGAACTTAGCCCGAGCTCGCGCAAATCCGCAGCAAAGGCAGTCCCTGTGGGCTACCTTAAGGTGTCTGTTGACGGAGGCTTTGTGGCATTCTCTAACGGCCACGACGTGAAAGTATTCTCAAGCGATTTTAGCAGTGAAACATTCAGCGGCCAATGCAGCGAACACTCTAGTTTATACTGGGTGGGGAACCGCGCACTGGCCCTGCTCACTGGTCCAGGTGAAGTGGAGATTGTGAACCTTGAAGGTGGTGCGGACATTGAGTCTGCCACTATTTACTTTGATGATGACGAAGTAGCACTGGTATGCGAGATCGATGGCTTGCGCGTGCTGGGCAACCAGTCACATACGCTCCTAGTCCCCGTGTCAAAGTCTACCGTAGATACCTTCAAGCTCGGCTCCACAGCGCCATCTGCAATTCTACTCAGCTGCATTGACTACCTTGACCTTGGGTCTCCCCGTGCGGACCAAAATGTGAAGCTTCTTGGCCCACAAGCTTTGGCAAAGGCTGTAGATACCTGCATTTCGGCAGCGTTGGTCGAGATTGACCCGAAGCTACAGAAGCGGTTGATGAGAGCGGCTTCCTTTGGCAAGTCTGTATTGGAAGTCTACGATAGCACTCGCTATCTAGACGCGCTCAAGAAGCTGCGCATTGGCAATGCGCTTCGCGAATTATCTGAGCGGCCTCTCTTTGTTACGAACCCGCAGCTTGCTAGTCTTGGGTACGCTGGATTGATTAGGCGCCTCGAATTGCGACAGCTTTGGCCAACAGCGGTCGCAATTGCGCGGCTTGAAGAGATGCCCGTAGAACCCATTTACATAGAGTGGGCATGCTGGTACATCCAGACCCAGGCCGAGAAGAGCGACGATGAGTTACTCTCTGATATCGACGAGAGGCTCGGGGAGCTTCACGCTTACTCGCACTCTAAGATGGCCCGGCGAGCGCTGGAGCAGGGCCGTCAAAAGCTGGCGCTTGTACTTCTGGAGCAAGAGCCCGTGGCATCTGATCGCGTACTCATCATGATGGAGATGGAGATGTTGCAGCAGGCGCTCGAGCAGGCCGTGCGATCAGGCTCTCCATTTCTAATAGACTACGTCCTTCTCGTGCTTGCTGAGCAGCTTACGCTTTCCCAGCTCATGAGCAACGTTGGCTGGATCAGTCCGCTGGTTGGCCGGTACACACAACTGCTGCAATTGCCACCAAACACGAAAGAGTCACTTCACCAGTTCCTCATTCAAGTGGATAAAAGGCCCGAAAGTTTGCACATCGAGTTCGACGAGGCTGCTCAAACTTCCGACGTAGGAAGACGTCTGCAAGGACTGCACGCGCTGGAAAAGAAGTATAGCAATACGGGCAAGAAATTCTACCAGGAGAGCCGCGTCTGCGCTGAGTGGGCGGATTTATTGGAGAAGCAAAGGGGCTTGGAATCTGCGTTCAACGGAACTAGCTTCACGGGTCTATCAGCAGCTGAAACCATAACGACACTTCTCAAGGTCTCGCAAGAAAAAACGGCTGAGCAGATGCGGGCGAAACTGGGGATCAGTGAGCGACAATTCTGTTGGCTAAGGCTCGGCGTTTTGCGCGAACGCCGCGATTGGCATGGACTCTGGGACCTAAGCCAAAAACGGCCTGCCATTGGGCTACGTCCTTTCTTCACTGCGGCATTCGAGGCCGGAAACCTCGACGCTGCAGCGAAGTACGTGCCGCTGATCTCTGATGCAACTGTTGAGGAAAAGGTCGGACTGCTCCTGAAATGCAAGCATCTGGATGAGGCTCGTGAGCTTGCCCTGAAGTCTCGCGACCAGCGCGCCATTGCCCTAGTGCAAGGTGAAAATTGATCTCTAGAGTGAGCTGTAACGTTGGTGCGTAGGGTCGCTTGGTTATGGTAAGCCCTTTGTCGTTTGTGCCAACTGTATCTCGAAACGCTGGGGGGTTTGCCCGTGCGCCTGTGGAAATTGCCGCGTTTAAAGCAGTGAATACTGTATATCTATTATATGAGCATCGACTAGGAACGAAGAATTGATGAGGAACGGACGATTGATGAGTAGCATGTTCATCCACCCGCTGCTTCGCTAAGGCGCTCGCCTGTCATAGAGGGAGGAGGAGACTCGCTGCCGGCGAGCGCTACTTGCCCATACCCGCGATTTTTTTCTAGCCGCTTATCTAATTATTTTTGGAGAAAAGTAAAATCGACCTGCTTCTCGGACTCTCACAGCCATACACAGACGCAGAAAATGGCCGACGTACAGGAGAATGTGCCACGCTCATCGCTGTTTGTGCGGTCAATTCCTTCTGAAATAACGGAGGATCAGCTTGCCGCATTTTTCTCTGACTTCGCGCCCGTCAAACATGCTGTTGTTGTGAAAGACAAGGAAACCGGCCAGTCGAAGGGCTTCGGATTCGTCAGTTTCAGCAATCCCGAGGATGCCGCTCAGGCCAGAGCTGAAGCAGTGAAGCAGCCGATTGCAAATAAGCGCCGCCTTCACATTGACATTGCGAAGCCGCGCATGCGTGAGGACGGCAAGGAAGCGCTGCCTTTGGACGCCTCAACGGAGCTGGATCGTGAGAAGCGAAGACCCCGTATCATCGTGAGAAATTGCCCCTGGTCACTTCGCGACCCTCGTGAGCTCGTGAAGATCTTTTCGAAGTTCGGCAAGGTCGCCGATGCCTATATCCCGCGCGGAGCGAACAACCGCATGTCCGGCTTTGCGTTCGTGATCATGAAGCGCAAGCGGCATGCGAAGCGGGCTGTCGAGGAGAGCGCCGGGCTGAAAATCCATGACCGTGCCGTGAATGTTGATCTTGCTGTCTCGAAGGAGAAGTGGGTTGGCCGCGGACACGGTGCTAAAGATGGCGAGAGCGAAAGCGAGAGCGAAAGCGAGAGTGAGAGTGAGAGCGAAGACGAGAATGAGGACGGGTCCGATGATGAGGCCAAAGCTGCCAGCGGCGAGGATGAAGTTGATGACGATGCGGAGGTTGACGACGATGCGCAGTCTGACGACGAGTCGAAGCCGCGCACGAAGTTGAACCATAGACCCTTGGACGAGACATACACGATTTTTGTGCGCAACGTGCCTTACGATGCGACTCGTGAGAGTCTGGCCGAGCATTTCGAGCAGTTCGGGCCCGTTGCGTATGCACTGCCCGTGTTCGACAAGGTTAAGAACTATCCCAAGGGTACAGCATTTGTTGCGTTCAAGAAGCGTGAGGACTGTCGTAAGTGTCTTGAGTCTGCGCCGGAATCCAGCGGCTCTACACTGCTCGTTCCCGACGATGTTGATCCTCGCTATGTGTATGAGGGCCGTGTGCTCAGCGTGAGCTCTGCGGTGCGTCGTGACACGGCCGAGCGGCTAGCTGATAAGCGCAGCAACGAGCGTATGGAGTCGCTCGGTAAGTCTCCGGGACAGAGGGACAAGCGGCGCATGTTTCTCTTGAACGAGGGTCGCATTTCGCCGAACTCTAAGCTGGCCGAGCTTTTGCCGAAGTCCGACCTTGAAATCAGGGAGAAGAGTTTCAAGCTGCGCAAGCAGCAGCTGCAGAAGAACCCGTCCCTGCACCTGAGCATGACTCGTCTCGCCATTCGTAACTTGCCGCGATCGATGAACGAGAAGGCATTGAAGGCACTGGCCCGTAAGGCGGTCGTGCAGTTCGCCACAGAAGTAAAAGAGCAGCGCCGTCACCCGCTCACGAAGGAAGAGATCATGCGCAGTGTCCAGTACCAGGATTCCATTGGTGGTGAGACGTCGAACTCGAAGAAGCATGGCGTTGTAAGACAATCCAAAATCATCCAAGAGCTGAAGGGCAGTGGCGAAGCTGGTCGAAGCCGCGGATACGGTTTCCTGGAGATGCGCAACCACAGGGTGGCGTTGATGGCTCTGCGCTGGCTGAACGCGCACGCCGTGACCCAGGAGGAGATCGACGAAGGCGGTCCCGACCTGAAGCTCGAAGGCACGCGCCACCTCGTCGTGGAGTTTGCCATTGAGAACGCGCAGGTCGTGAAGCGGCACCGCGAGCAGCAGTTCCGCGCGAAGGAGCGCAGCGCAAAGCGCAAGGCATCTGAGCTCGAAGAAGCCGAGCGCGTGCCTGAGCCCGAGCCTGAGGACGCCGATGAGCCTGAAAAGAAGGGCAATGCCTATATTGGTCGTAAGCGTAAGTTCAAGAAGGCGCGAAAGGGCAACTGAAGTACATAATTGTTTAATAGTCCATAATGCGTGATTGCGGCGCTGCGTGAACCAACGTTTGTTTGAGTTGCTCGTGTATTTGTGTCTAAGGCGTAGTCTGCGGAGTGTCGTTAGTTGAAATCATCGAGGTTATCATAGAACTATGGTAGAGTAGCATCGCTGCAGTCACATGGATGATCAGGGAACGAACTATTTTGCCAAAGCGAACCTATCCTAAGCCGAGAACAACAGTGATCCCCAATTAGGCAACGTAAGTTTCGTACGTGTTTTAGTGATCCTGCTAGTAACGCATTTTTGCTGTAGAGACTAAAATGCGAGTATGAGCAAAAGCATAGCGTGAACAGATAAAAATGATGCTCTCATTATGCAAACAGCGGGGCCGCGTCTGCACGAAAGCATCTCGTCTGTGTCGAAGCGACGGGCCCGCGCACGTGACACGAGCATCGAGCACATGTTATCGCATCGCGCCAAAGGGTCAACAACCGTTACGTTCTTGGTTCTAGTCGCCGCGGCACTTCCAACATGAGCTCGTCGCAGTTCCAGCAGCTGGAGAAGCTCGGGGAGGGCACATATGCGACGGTCTACAAAGGGCGGAATGCCGAGACGGGCCAAATTGTCGCTCTAAAGGAGATTAACCTCGACAGCGAGGAAGGCACGCCGTCGACGGCCATCCGCGAGATTTCGCTGATGAAGGAGCTACGACACGAGAACATCGTGACTCTGTACGACGTCATACACACCGAGAACAAGCTGAATCTCGTGTTTGAGTACATGGACAAGGACCTGAAGAAGTTCATGGACCAGCATGGCGCGAAGGGCGCGCTCGAGCCGGCACAGGTCAAGGCGTTTATGTACCAGCTGCTGAAGGGTGTTGTGTTCTGCCACGACAACCGTGTGCTGCACCGCGACCTGAAGCCGCAGAACCTGCTGATCAACCAGAAGGGAGTGCTCAAGCTCGCCGACTTTGGCCTTGCCCGCGCGTTCGGGATTCCCGTGAATACATACAGCAATGAGGTTGTCACGCTGTGGTACCGTGCGCCGGACGTGCTGCTCGGGTCACGTAACTATAGCACGAGCATCGACCTGTGGTCGGCGGGGTGCATCATGGCCGAGATGCTGACGGGCCAGCCCCTGTTTCCGGGCACGTCCAGCGAGGACCAGCTGAAGCGCATCTTCAAGTACACGGGCACGCCGACCGAGCGCACGTGGCCGGCCATAGTGAATCTGCCCGGCTACAACCCGAACTTCCCCATATACCCGCCGCAGGACCTGAGCTCCATTGTGCCGCGCCTTGACCCCGTGGGTCTCGACCTGCTGCGCCTACTGCTGCAGGTCCGCCCGGATAGCCGCATCTCTGCACGCGATGCGCTACTGCATCCGTGGTTCGCCGACTACCACCAACAGTACTAATCTAGAAGCAAGGCAGGAAGGGCGGTTAGTGTCTGTGGTTCTTATGCTAATGAAGTAAATGCTCTTTCAAAACTTTGCGCTCAAAAGCCCTGCTCTTGTGTTTGACGCACTCAGTGGCTGCCTATGTACGCACAGACCTCGGCGGAGCCCGTGTTCACGGCAATCTGCTGGATGCGGTAGAGCGCTGTTTTGTCGCTGTCGATTCCGCGCGTTAGGCGCAGCAATGTGATCACGAGCTCGGCCGACTGGTTCGCCTGCAGGGCCAGAATGGGCACGTCGACGTCGCACGGCTGCTGGTTCGTGACGGCCATTGCTTCGACGGCAGCCCACTGGTTCTGCTCGATGAACACAACGTACATTTTGTAGCTGTCCTCGACAAAGCAGCCGTGTTCGACCATGTATGCCACAAGACTCACGTTCGCGGTTGTGGGCCGGTTCTCTAGCACGTACGGCACATACGTCTGCGAGTGCTCGCTGGCAAACCGCTTGATCTGCAGCTTCTCTAGGAGGCCGCGCGTGACGAAGGGCCACATCACAACCACCGTGTCGAGCGCGCCCGTCTCGGCGTCGATGTGCTGCCTAATGAGGTTCGTTTCAAGCGAGACCGTGGGCGAGAGCTTCATTGCGAGCGTGCGCGACACGTACGCGAGGTCCAGGTTCCCGCTGTAGATGAGGATGTGCTCGAGGACCTCGCGCGGCAGGAGCTCGAGCCGCGACAATCGCATGCCCGGCGGGCTCAGAGCCATTGGTGCCATTGGTGCCGCCAGTGGGCCCGGCAATGGGCCCGACAATGGGCCCGGCAATGGGCCCGGTGGTGGGGTTGGAGACGGCGACGGCGGCGCCGTGGACGCCTGTCTACGCGCGGCATGCGGGTCCCTTCTGCGGCGCTTGTTGACATGTAGGAACCCCATGCAGCTGCTGGTTTAGGTGCCCCGCGCCTACACTCTGCACGTCGGTGTTAGGCTAGCCCTTTCTGTGCTCGCCGTGCCCGAACAACAATGTCTTGTTTGTAGCAGCAGCGGCAGCAGCAACAGCAGCAGTAGCAGCAGCAGCAGTACAAACGAAGGACCGAACTGAACTGTCGAGCCGCTCGATGGCTCGCTGCCCTAACCACGCGCACCACCGGCGAAGTTGACCTAATAATTTACCTCATATTTTTTTTTGTGCTTCCCTAGGACCTGAAATTCTGTGTCCGCTGCGTATAACCACCGTTAACAATGAAGGTAGGCAAGCCTCAATCGAAGCGGAAGAGCACAAGGCTGCAAAAGGGCATCCAGAAAAAGATCTCTGCGCACAACCGCAAGCAGAAGAAGCTCTCGAAGCGCGACCCAACATGGAAGTCGCGGCACCCGAAGGACCCCGGCATTCCGAACTCGTTCCCTTACAAGGGCCAGCTGCTCGAGGAAATCGAGCGCAAAAAGCAGGAGGACCTTGAGGCTCGCGAGGCGCGCCGCGAGGAGCTGCGGCAGCAGGCAATTGCGCGCGGAGCCTCCGAGCAGGACCTGCAGGCGCTGGACCAGCAGCACGACGTGCACGAGTCGCAGAACCGGCTTGGTGCGCTCATGAGCTCCGTGCAGCAGGCCGCCGTTGACTTCGAAGGCGAGATGGAGGACGATGTGGAGATGAGCGAGGATGGCTCTGACGGCAGCGACGTGGGCGAGGCCGAGGAGCCGCTCGACACCGTGTTCGAGGAGATGCGCCAGGACACGTCGCGCAAGGCGTTCGACAAGTACTTCAAGCAGGTCCTCGAGGTCTGCGACGTCATTGTGTACGTGCTGGACGCGCGGAACCCGCTCGGCACGCGCTCGAAGCACGTCGAGGAGGCCGTGCTGGCAAACCCGCAGAAGCGGCTCATTCTGGCCCTGAACAAGATCGATCTCGTGCCGACGGACGTGCTCACAAAGTGGATTAAGTACCTGTCAAAGTCGTTTCCGACCGTGCCCATCAACGCGTCGCCGGCGGCCGCGAACGCGCATGTGTTCGACCACCCAAAGGGCCTGTCGCGTGTCGGCACGGCCGCGAAGCTGCTCGAGGCGCTGAAGAAGTACGCCGGCGCGGCCGACCTGCGCCGCATGGTCACGGCCGGCGTCATTGGCTTCCCGAACGTGGGCAAGTCGTCCGTCATCAACTCGCTGCTCAGCCGCCACGGCGCGGGCTCGGCGAAGTCGTGCCCCGTTGGCGCGCAGGCCGGCGTCACGACGGACGTGCGCCGCGTGAAGGTCGACAACAAGCTGGCCGTGCTTGACAGCCCCGGCATTGTGTTCCCTGCATCCGACCACAAGCGCAAGAGCGCGAGCCCCGTAGACGAGCAGGCGCGGCTCATTCTGCTGAACGCCATGCCGCCGCGCTACATCGACGACTGCCGGCCCGCGGCGGGCAAGCTCATCAAGCGGCTCCGCAAGAACCCCGAGCAGTTCGAGCTGTTTGCGCAGCATTACGACCTGCCGGCCATCCCGGACAACGACTTCAACGACTTCCTTACACAGGTGTTCGTTCATGTCAGCCGCCGCATGGGCCGGCTCGGCAAGGGCGGCGTGCCGGACCTGCGCAGCGCTGCGCACGCGGTTGTGAACGACTGGACGAGCGGCAGAATAGCAGGCTGGGCACCGGCGCCGGAGGACCCGCCTGTGGACACGTCGAAGGTCAAGGTTGTGCAGGGCTGGGCCCAGGAGTTCGATCTGGACGGCATTCTGGACGGGCTGCTTGACAATTAAACAGCCTCTTTTTTTCCATGTATATTTAAAAAATAATGCTTGTTTGTTACCATTTGCTGGGTATCATTGCGCTCTGAGGAGAGGCGCGGGGCTGGCTATATATATACAATGCATGCTAAGAAAAGCGTCGCGGCGCATGCTGAGGGCGCGGCGAGGACGCGGCGAGGTCGCGGCAGTGAAGAAGCGGACTACTCCTTCGACAAGTCCAGCTCGATGCGCCGCTTCGTCGTGAAGCGGTGAAGGCGCGGACTACTCCTTCGAGAAGTCCAGCTCGATGCGCCGCTTCGTCGTGAAGCGTGTGTTCTCCTGTACGAACTCCTGTATATCGAAAGACTCTGTGGACTCCTTCACGGCGCGTTTAATTAGGTCGTTGGCAATCGGGTCGTCGCGCGAGATGGCCAAAGCCTGTGTGAGCAGCTGCGTCGCGCGCTCGAGGTCGCCCAGCTGCATGTAGCAGAGGCCCATGGCGGACAAAACGTTCGCGTCCAGCGCCGCGTGTCGCCCGACGTCCTCGAAGCACTCAAGCGCTTTATTGACTTTGCCGAGCTTGCGGAACACGAACCCGAGGTTGCCCTTGATGCTGACCCAGGTGCGCGGCTCGATCTCGAAGCGCTCGGCCAGCTGCAGCGCCATCTCGAGCACACTATGCGCCTTTGCGAGCTCGGACTGGTGGTAGAACACGACGCCGAGCTCGTTCAGCAGCACGGGATCGCTATCGTAGAGGTCCGCGGCCGTTACAAGGTATTTTTGGGCGAGACCGAGATTCGAGAGCTGGAAATGCTGCATGCCCATGTAGACGTACGGCAGATAGAAGCGCGGAAACAGCCGCGCGGCCGTGCCGAATGCAGTGATGGCCTGCTCGTGCTCGGCCTCCATGGCGAATGTGTTCGCAAACGCGAGCCACGAGGGCGCGAAGCTCGGGTCGGCAATGCTTGCCTTCGAGAAATGCCGGCGCGCCTCGGCAATGTTGCTCGTGCCCATGTAGTACACGCCGATGGCGTAGAACGTGACGGCGTCATCCGGCGCGTCCGCGGCCAGCTCGTGCACGATTTTGTACAGCAGGTTGTGCTCGCCGAGCTCGTGCAGCGTCGACACGTAGTTCGCGTACACGCGCAGCATGTGCGGATCGCGCTTCAAGACGGTTTCGTACAGCTCGCGCGCCTTGCGGAACTGGAACCGCGCGTACGCCGTGTCGGCCTGCGCGGCCACAATGTCCACGTTGTCGGCGCCAATCTCATACGTATCCGTGAGCGTCTCAATTGCCTCGTCGAGCTCGTGCTGGCTCGTGATTGTCGACAGGCGCAGCGCGTACATGCTGCGCGCGAACTCGTTCTCGCCGGCGCTGAACGTGAGCGAGCGCAGCAGGTCGCGCTCCTCGGCCGGCATGAGCGCGTGCCGCTTGATGAGCTGCTCGAACGCCTCGTAGCAGCGCGCGTCGAGCTGCAGCGCCGCGACGTACGCGTCCTTGGCCTGCGCGAACTTGCTCTGCAGCGTGTAGACCTCGCCGAGCACGAACTGCAGGAGCGCGTCCGTGGCGATGCCGTTCAGCTCGCTCGCGGCTGATGCGCCAAGGCTCGTGCCGTCGGAGTCGTCGCCCTCGAAGTCGGGCAGAATCATGCTCACGCGACTGCTGCCGCTGACCGTGCGCATACCTGCGCCCGTCTTAAGGCTGCTTGTGCTGACGACGCGCGCGCCGTGGTTCCCCGCGCCGGCGAACAGCGGCGGCGGCGCGACAATGCCCGACGGCGGCGGCGGCGGCACAAAAGACGTGTCGCTCGCAGCAAGGCCCGCCGACGCGTTCTGAGCCAAGCCGGCCGTGTGTGCGTGTGTATGCGTGTGCGTATGTGAGTGTGAGTGTGCGTGTGCCGCCGCACCGGTGGAGCCCGCGGCAGGGCCCGGCGCGGGCACTGGCGGTGGGTCCTTGAGCAGGAGGTCCAGCGCCGCGTCGAGCTCCTGTGCCTTCAAGTAGCACAGCGCGGCGATGTATTTGCACCTTGGGGACTCGGATTCGAAGCCATTGCCGATGATGAGCTTCGCGCCGCGCAGGAACTCGCCCATCGCGTAGTACGCCTCGGCGAGGCGGAACGCGTCGTCGGGGTGGCCCGTCATTGCCAGGATCTTGTCGCCCAGCAGCTCGGCCGTCGCGTACAGATGCGCCTCGAACGCGCTGTGGCGCCATTGCCTCAACTCGTCGATCTGCGACATGGTGCTGCTGCGCGGACGGAGCGCAGGCGGGAGACAGTAGTGGTGACTACCCACTGTAGCTACCCACTGTAAACAAGCGCGCGCGCCCTTCCTGGTTTCGTCCACGTGATGCACCTTTAGCCGACGACGAAGAGGGCACCGCCTTCGTAGAGACGTCGTGAGCAGCGGCCGCATTCACACGACGGCTCGGCGCGGTAAGCCGGCGCAGGAAGCCGGCGCCGCATTGCTGCAATTTCATTGCCTTACTAGTGCTCCACCTACGTTCCGATGAGGCCGCGATTCGTGCTGTTTGGGAGGGCTCTAGCGCGCGAGCACGCAAGCGATTAGGGTTGTAACTGAGGACAAATAAATAGGCGCGCGCGGTGCAGCGACGTCCGCAGAACAGACTGCTAGGGCGCGAAGATGAAGAAAAGGAAGGAAAAGCACCGCCATCCGCCAGCCATCGAGCTCGACAAGTCCGTTGATGAGCTGCGGGAGTCCCCGCTGAACCCAGGGAACCTGCGCGACCTCGGCATCCATTCCCTGTTAAAGACAAACCCCGAGGGCATCCACTGCCAGCGCAAGGCCTTCACGGTGGAGAACCTGCCGGCCGTGAAGCGCTGGCTATTTGTGTACGCGCCGACGCTCAGCAATGCCGATGCCGAGCGCCTCGAGGCGGCGACGCAGCAGTTCGGCCCGCCGCTGCCCGTCGTGGCCAAGCGCAGCATGTACAACCCCGAGGCGCCCCTCACGGAGCTAGGCCGCTGCCGCCTCACAAAGGGGGCCCGCCGCAACCAGCGGGAGCACCCGGAGCGTGAAATGACGCCAGCGGACCTCGTGCACGATGCGCACCTGCTCGGGTTCATGGGGTACCCGCAAACGGGCGTGAAGCTCGATGCGCAGCCCGGCTCGAATCGCGCGTTCTCGCTCGACTGCGAAATGAGTCTTGCCGGTACGAAGCGCGTGCTCACGCGCATTGCCGTTGTCGACTTCGAGAGCGAGGCCGTGCTGCTCGACTCGTTCGTGAAGCCGGCCGAAACGATCACGGACTACGTGACGCAGTTCTCCGGCATCAAGCCGGAGATGCTCGAGAGCGTGGCCACGGATCTGCCCGAGATCCAGCGCTGGCTGCGGGAGCACATTGGCGCCGCCGACATTCTCATGGGCCACTCGCTCGAGTCGGACCTCAGCGTGCTCGAAGTCACGCACGACCGATGTGTAGACACGGCGCTCGTGTTCCCGCACCACAAGGGCCTGCCCATGCGGTCGAGCCTCAGGTACCTTGCCAAGAAGTTCCTGGATCTGGACATCCAAGGCCCGACCACGGCCGACAAGCCCGGCCACGACCCCGTCGAGGACGCCATGGCGTGCGTGAAGCTCATTAAGGCGAAGCTTGAGCGCGGGCCGGACTTCGGCGACACGTCCGGCACGGTCGCGCTGACGAAGTTTTTGAGCGAAAAGGGCTTCGCGAGCACCATCGTCGACACGGGCGTTCCGTACTGGGATGCGTACGGCACGGCGCATGTGCTGTCCGTGCAGAACGACGCCGAGGCCGTGGCGAAGACGCTGAAGGCGCTGAACACGAGTAGCTTCGTGTTCACGACGCTGCACGCATCGGACGTGACGTCCGTGGGCACGAGCATGAGTACGCTCGTCACGGACGCGCCGCCAAACACCCTCGTGACGATATGGAACGGCATGGGTGATCTGCAGACCGTACGCGAGCTGCTGGCGAAGCGCCAGCGCACGCGCATCGAGTTCTACACGAAGAAGTGGGACGACATTGAGGACCCCTGGACTGATGCGGACGCGCAGAGCCTGACTGCAGCCGAAAACGCAGCCGCGCACGGCCGTGCATTCGTGCTGCTCACGGGCGCCACGAAGGCCACGGTCGCCAGTGACACTACGGACGAGAATGCGGCGCCACGCAAGGCAGCATGAATAGATCACGATCGAATCTGCGCAGACGGGAATGCGGGCATGCGGGCCCCGGCGCGCGGGCTACGGCACGCCGTAGGCGGCTTTTTATTTAACTGGTTGATTACTTCGTGACCGGCGTCTAAAAAATACAAATACAACTGTGCAGCGGAATCGTGCGGGGCACTACTCCGCGTCGGGCATGGACACGTCGGCGTCGGGCTTCACGCTGTCAGCAACGTCGGACGCGTTCACGGTCGGCGGCTCGCTATGTGCATCAGCGCTCGCCTCGGCCTCTTTAACGTCCGCCCGTGGCTCGGCGGCTGCTGCATCGCCCTGGACCGTGCCGTCTGCGGGCGCACTTGGCGCGGGCTCGGTTGCCTCTTCAGCAGGCACGCTCGTGCCCGCTGGCGCGGAGGTCGCTGGCACAGCAGGTGCCTGTGTGGACGCGCCGTCGGCTCCTGGCGCCGCTGTGGTGGCCTCGCCGGCCGAGATGTCCATGGACGCGCGCTCGCTCTCCGAGCCCTCGGAGGTGCCTCCGAGCGGCGTCTCGACGGCCGGCGTGACTGCCGGCGTCACGTCGGCAAGCTCCGGGCCCGTGGCCCGCGACGAATCAGCGAGCACGGACGTGACGCCGTTCGCGTCGGGCTTTGAGGCCGCGTCCGACGGCTGCTCGGACGCGTCGCGGCCGCCAATGGGGCCGAGCTCGCCCTCGGCGTGCGCATGTTTTATGAACGGCAGCGTGTCATTCTCGACGCCGTCGTCGAGCGCCTTAAACGCATCGCCGGGAACCTGCACCCACGTCTTTACCTGGAACGAGTTCGTCTTCTGCGGCGTGTCCGACGGCGCCTCCTCGTCGCGCGTCGTGTTGATCGTCACATAGTCTAATTGCCAGTGCGTGACGGCCGTGTCCGTGCGAGGGCCATACAGCGCCGTGTGCGACCGGTTCGTGCGGTACAAAGACCGTCTCGACGACATATTGGCGGCTCCGAAGGTTCGAGTGTGACTCTTTGCCGCCGCTGGGCGGCGAGCCATTTTGAAGGGTAACGGTGGAGGGCCGACGCACCCTAACCGCGCTGGTCGGGGGGATCAGTCATGGGCCGGGCCCTTACAAAAAGGGAGCTCAGCAGCGGTTCAGCGGTTCGTAACCTCCAACTGGCCATGAGTAACCAAACAATTCTGCATCTGCGCACGGAGACGAAGCCGTTCGAGCACCGCTCGGCGCTCACGCCGACGACCGTGAAGGCGCTCATTGACGCGGGCTATAAGGTCTACGTCGAGCGGTCGCCGCCGCGCATTTTTGAGGACAGCGAGTACGAGGCCGTGGGCGCCGAGCTCGTGCCTGAACACTCGTGGAAGCAGGCGCCGAAGGAGCGCATCATTGTTGGCCTGAAGGAGCTCGAGGAGGAGTCGTTCCCGCTCGTGCACGAACACGTGCAGTTCGCGCACTGCTATAAGGACCAGAACGGCTGGCGAGACGTGCTGGCGCGCTTCCCCGCCGGCAAGGGTGTTCTCTACGACCTTGAGTTCCTTGAAGACGAGAATGGGCGCCGCGTTGCGGCGTTCGGCTTCTACGCAGGGTTCGCCGGTGCGGCGCTCGGCGTCTGGGACTGGGCCGTGCGTCAGAGCACGGGCAAGCCATTGGGCGCCGTGAAGCCGTTCGCGAACGAGACGGAGCTCGTCGACACGATCAAGAAGGACCTGGCCAAGGTTCCTGGCGGCAAGAAGCCGTCCGGCCTCGTTATTGGCGCGCTCGGACGCTGCGGCAGCGGCGCCGTGGACTGCTTCCGCAAGCTCGGCATCCCCGACAGCGACATCGTGAAGTGGGATATTAACGAGACGAAGAAGGGCGGCCCCTTCCGAGAGATTCTGGACGTGGACATCTTCGTGAACTGCATCTACCTCACGAACCCGATTGCGCCGTTCGTAACGCTCGAGCAGATCAACGAGTACGCGCAGCGCCGCCTCAGCGTTGTTGTCGACGTGAGCGCCGACTTCACGAACCCGCACAACCCCGTGCCCATTGTGACGCAGGGCTCGACGTTCCCCGAGCCGACGTTCGAGGTCCAGGGCGCGAAGGGGCCGGCCATCGACGTGATTGGCATCGACCACCTGCCGACGCTGCTGCCGCGCGAGGCGTCCGAGTCGTTCTCGCGCGACCTGCTGCCGTCTCTGCTCACGCTGAACGAGCGCGACTCCTCGCGCGTGTGGGTCGACGCGAAGAAGCTGTTTAAACACCACGTCGCGCGGCTTTAATTTATTTAATGGCTGAAGTCGCAAAAAGGAAAGAAGACTAAGAAACTAAATATACATGCTTCGAACTTAAGTACCCTGTCACTGATATACGAAACTGTCGCTATATTCGCAGGGATATATGCTTGCGACTCGAACCTGTTAATGAAATTACACTGGGACGGATTCATTTACACTGGTGCATAGGTAATGCTAAGCTTCGCAGCGGTGAGGAGGACCTTACCCTCAGACTTGGCTACCCTGAGACTAGTCGCGAGTAACTCGACGACCCTCGCACCATGACCCTATACATGCCGGAGCATAGAATTGCGCTCGTCACGGGCGCTAATGGCTACCTGGGACAGGCAATATGCCGGCGGCTCATGGATGAGCTGCCTGCGACGGACGCGGCCGTCGAGCGCCTCACGATTGTCGTGACGTCCCGCACCTTCCGCGGCGCGACGCAGGTCGTGAAGGACCTGCAGGCATACAACCTGGCGCGGCCGCGCAAGCTGCTTGTCGAGTTCGACTACCTGCTGTTCGACCAGACCGATATGGTGAGCGTGCTTGGCGCGGCGCGCGAGCTGAAGAAGCGGTTCCGCAAGCTCGACTACGTGTTCTTCAACTCGAGCCACTCGCAGATGGGCGGCATCGACTACGTGCAGGCGGCGAAGGACTTCTTCACGGACCCACTGCGCGCATTCACGGTCGGCACATTCAAGATCCAGGGCGTCGCGCGCAAGTCCGGCGACGGCATGGGCGCCACGTTCCAGGCGAACGTCTTTGCGCCGTGGTTCTTTGTGCAGGAAATCAAGGAGTCGCTGCTGCACTCGGGCAGCCGCCTCATCTGGATCTCGACGAGCATTTCTGTGCCCGAGTACTTCGACCGCAACGACCTCGGCATCGAGCGCTCCGAGCACAGCTACGAGGCGTCGAAGTATGAACTCGAGCTGCTACATAAGGCGACCTACCATACGCTGCTGGCCGGCTCGGGGATCCAGTCGTGGCTGCTGCAGCCCGGCGTGTTCAAGTCGACAACGTTCGTGCCGACGCTGAACGTCTTCATGTACCTCGGCATGCTGGCCATGTTCTATATCTGCCGCTGGTGCGGCAGCCCCTACCACTGCATCTATCCGGAGCTCGCGTCGAACGCGCCTATTTGGTGCGCTCTGCGCGCCGACCCCGTCAAGGACAATATGGCCCTGAAGTATGGGTCGTCAACGACGCGCGGCGGCCGCGAAGTGCTCATGCGGTCGCATACCGATGCGAGCGATGCGGACGCCGAGCTCGTGCTCGACTATGTCGAGGCCTTGCGACGCGACTGGAAAAAGCGGCTCGAGAACCAAATAGTCGAGCGCGTGGGATACTAATGGAAGATGGCAGAACACGCACTGCCTGCGCCTAGTTTTGTACATTACTGTGGACACTAATAGCTACTCGAGCTTGTATGAACCGGTTTTCTAATGACTGCATAACTGGTAGGTACGTCTAGGTGTTAAATACGGGCGTGCACGCACACACGTACACAAGCACACACGCACGCTGCATAGACGGCCATTTAGGCAAGTATACATACAATTTGGACCTTGAGTCGATGTTTCGGTTAAAGCCGTTGGCGCGCGGCCGTGCGTTCGCTTGGCGAACTATTTTTAATCGCAGCGGCACCAATGCACCCACCATGCATTCGGCTGACCGTTAGAAACGCGGCGCGGCTGGGACAAGGGCTAGGGGGCCGCGAAGGCTAAGTGGCGCGTGACCTAGGCGGCCCTGCCACACCACGGCCTCGCGGGAAGCTTAGACCACGCACAGCAACTTCTAGTTCGACACAATGAACGCGCTCAAACTCCAGCGTAAGTACCCGGAGCTGAGCCAGGAGGAGATCTTCGAGATCGTCGACGAGTTCCACCGCATCGATGCCGAGGACACGGGCCGCCTGCAGAAGCAGGACGTCATCACGGCGCTGTCCAAGTCTGGCAAGGGCAGCTACGACGAGGTGCGCGAGACGCTGAAGCAGGTGAACGTCGACTCTAGCGGCCAAATTGAGCTCGACGACTTCTGCGACCTCGCCGTGAAGCTGAAGGAGTTCCATCTCGAGAAGGCCGAGAAGCCGTCGCTCAAGCCGAAGCCGCAGGGCCTGAAGCTGCCGAGCAACCTCACGGCCGGCCGCCAACGTGCACACTCGGGTGCTGGCGAGCGCATTGTCGTGCAGGGAAAGGGCGGCGGCACGCACGTCATCGACGAGGAGGAGCGCTCCGAGTTCACGCACCACATCAACCAGAACCTGGCCGGCGACGAGGTCGTTGGCGCCCGCCTGCCGCTGCCAACAGACTCGAACCAAATATTCGACGAGGCGCGCGACTCGCTGCTGCTCGCAAAGCTCGTGAACGATAGCGTGCCGAACACGATCGACACGCGCGTGCTGAACGTACCAAAGGCCGGCAAGTCTTTGAACACGTTCCAGATGGTCGAGAATGCAAACGTCGTCATCAACTCGGCCAAGGGTATTGGCTGCGTCATTGTGAACGTGCACGCCGAGGACCTCATTGAAGGCCGCGAGCACCTCATTCTCGGCCTCATCTGGCAGATCATTCGTAAGGGTCTGCTGGCCAAGGTCGACATCAAGCTGCACCCCGAGCTGTACCGGTTACTGCACGACGACGAGACGCTCGAGCAGTTTCTGCGCCTGCCGCCCGAGCAGATCCTGCTGCGCTGGTTCAACTACCACCTTGCCGCAGCGGGCTCGAAGCGCCGCGTCACAAACTTCAGCAGCGACGTGAAGGACGGTGAGAACTATGCACGGCTGCTGCACCAACTGAATCCGGAGCTGTGCTCGCTCGCGCCGCTGAAGACGACGGACCTCTACGAGCGCGCCGAGCTCATACTGCAGAACGCGGACAACCTTGGCGCGCGCAAGTACCTCACGCCGACGGCCATGGTCGCTGGTAACCCGAAGCTGAACTTGTCCTTTGTCGCACATCTCTTCAACACGTACCCGGGCCTTGACCCCGTTACGGAGGAGGAAAAGGAGAAGGTCGAGATCGAGGACTTCGACGCTGAGGGCGAGCGCGAGGCGCGCGTCTTTACGATGTGGCTAAACTCGCTCGAGGTCGACCCGTTCGTGAACAACCTGTTTGCTGACCTGCGCGACGGCATTGTCCTACTGCAGGCCTACGATAAGGTGATGCCCGGCGCTGTGAACTGGCGTATCGTGAACAAGCGCCCGCCGCCGGGTGAGGAGGTACTTGGTGCGCTGGTCGGCGCAGCCGATGATGACGAGATTGGCAACTACATTGCCAGCGTCGGCATGAGCCCGTTCAAGGCCATCGAGAACGACAACTATGCCGTAACCATTGGCAAAGAGCAGGGCTTCTCTCTGGTCGGCATTGATGGCAGTGACATCTACGACGGCTCGCGCACCCTCACGCTGGCCCTAGTCTGGCAGCTCATGCGCCGCAACATCGACCTCACGCTGAAGAGCCTGGCCAAGAACGGAAAGAACCTGACCGACAGCGAGATTCTGAAGTGGGCTCAGGAGAAGGCCAAGGGCGGCTATGGCGCGCCCGTACGCTCCTTCCGCGACCAATCTCTTGCCGACGGCGTCTGGCTCCTCGACGTTATCCACGGCATCAAGCCCGAATACGTCGACTACGAGCATGTTAGCGACGACTACACCGACAACGCGAAGCTGGCCATCTCCATCGCGCGCAAGCTCGGCGCCCTCATCTGGATTGTGCCCGAAGATATCGTTGAGGTCCGCCCCAAGCTTATTCTTACGTTCGTAGCGTCGCTCATGGCACTGGCCTGAGCTAACTGTACAATTTAGAGATTGATGTGCATGGTTCGCCGTTCTTGGGAGGGCCCAGTCTATATATACATAGTATGCTTCACGGCACCATCAATCGCAGTAACTATACGAAAACACGAAACGCGTCTTCACGGAGATAGTATGCGTGCATTAAAAATAATATGCATGACGGAAATCTTGTATGATGAATATTAGTCGCCATCTCCACCGACCAGCGGCGAGTCGGGCATGCTGAGCACAAACCGCGCTATGCGCTCGCTCAGCAGTTGGATGCGGCTCAAGTAGCGCTCGAGGTCTGCACCTTGCGTCTCGAGCCCGGCTGCTACGCTTTGGCTCAGGGTGCTGCATTCGTCGACATAGGCTACTATACTCGCGCGAGTCTCCGGCGCCATGCCATATGGCTCACTCACGCGGGCACGCAAGGCGTGTGTGCAGTCACTTAGCACTGCAATCAGTCGGCGCTGTCCTGAGAGCAAATCTTCGATATCTCCGCCAGCTGTAACCACCCAGTCCATGAGCCTTAAGACTCGGCGGTTCAGCGTTTGCCCTTCTTTACAGCGGCGCTCGTGCACATCGGCCAGGACCTGCGCCATGTGCCGCTTGTGTGCGGCGCTGTGCTTTGCGAAGTTCGCGTAGAGGTTGCGCTCCTCGCGCAGGCTCGTCGCCTTTTGCCTCTCGACCTCTACGCCATAGCGTGCATTGTCTAGGTCGTTCGTTAGGCCTGCTAGCTGCTTCTGCGCCTTGGCTAACTCCTCGGCCAGACGCGCAGTCTGCGAGTCGGCCTCGGCAAGACGCTGCTTCAGCGTCCACTCCCGATCCGCGTAGCGGCCAAGGATATCGGAGTTCTCGCAGAAGCGCGGCTCCGTGCGGCCACGGCCTAGCGGCTGCTTTATAGCCTGCTGCAGCGATTCCTTAAAGTTGTCCCGCTCGAACGTAAGGCGCCCGACCTGAGCCTGCAGAGAGTCGCGCTCCTTCAGAATGTTCTGCAGCGCAGCCTTTACAGCGGAATTCTCCCGCAGCGTGTCCACGAGCTGCGCGGTGATTTCGCGCGTGGCCGCAGCAGCCTCTGCTACTTGTTTGCGCTGGACGCTTATTTGCGAGCTGACCTTCTTAAGCACGACGTCCTTCTGAGCCAGCAGAAGAAACATGAGGGCAAAGCCCATTGCCACGCAAGCTAGCGCATGAGACAGCACTAGCTCTGCAAGTGCGCCTAACGGCTGCGTGCGCATGCCGTGGCTGCTCAATAGTGTCTGTTCCCGAAAACTGGGCGCGGTTGCGCCGCGGCGACCTTCGCTGGCCGACGAAAGCATGATTGGGCGGCGCAAATGTTCCTTTTGGCTCAATTGACCCGAGGTTATGGTATACGGCAAGCGGAAAAACGGGTAGTGCAGCTGCGCGAGGAATGCGTGCACGAAGCGCGTCGCTTGCGTCGCGAAGCTGCGGTTCGGGCTCGCTTGCGCGGCCGGCCCGCAGAGCGGAGGCTCCGTAAGCTGCGTACGCAGCCGCTCGGCTATGCACGCACTGCTGAGGGTATTCAGCGCGGCTACGGAAAGCAGCTCCTCAGGCAGGCTGGAGCGGTGACTTGACTCGCTCACACAATTGGCGCCACTGACGACGGCGCGAATAGACCCTCCGAACACTGGTGCGAACAGAAGTGAGGTAACGAGCGCCAGAACTCCACTTGTCATTTTTTGTTTTGGATACGTGGCTCAATTGGAGATGGTTTGCGGGAAGGTCCTTGGCAAGCGAACTCCCACCTGATAGCGGGTGGTTATGGTCGTGGGTGTGGGTTTCCGTGGAACTTACGCTTTTGGGATCTTATCAGTAATCGCTCCCTCGCTGGCCCATCATGATCTGCGGATAAGATGCAGGTAATGTTTTAGTTCTCTTGCATGAACATTCCTGTTGTCACAGCTGCCCCTGTGTTCATGCGCTGAGCAAAGGCTGCATCCAGTCTGCTCAGTTACAGTGGGCCTTAACACTCCAGAACAGTTTCTCTACGGAGCGCGGCACTGCGTCACGCCATCGCAAACCTGTAAAGTGATTTTGGTTGTGCGCTTCTCTATCCAGTTCGCTGTCCTGTAGACGCGGCCTTTCGGGCCACAGTGCTCTAAAACCATCCACAGAATCTGTGTAATCGCCATGGCATTGTTATGATCCGACGATCACACATTTTGATTCATGAACTCGGCGGGAGATAACCTCGCGCAGCTATGTTTCAGACAATCGTCGTGCACCATGCATGGGTTAGGCGCCGCACCCTTGTACTAGGGAACCGGCAGTTAGTGCTCTTTGCAAAAGACGGGCTTTTTTGGAGATAGTCCAATAATATTATCCGAGTGCTTGTACTGATCTGTGAAAGCCCCGCGTGGTTCCGTACATGGCGGACACGCGGTGGGCCGATTATTACCAGCGCATCGACGCGTCGAATCAGCGTGCGCGCGCGAGCGCGCTTGCGCGCCAAAGTGGCGAGTACCTACGTATGCACAGAACTCACGGATGCGAGTGCTCCAAAATAAAATGGCGTGCATGGATCCCGCGCCTCAATAACGCGGTCCGAGCGCTTTCCTGGGCCGCGTCTTAGCGCCCGAGGTAAGGGTCTATGCGTCGCGTACACAATATTATGAGGCGAGCTGAGGTAAGGTTTTGCCGCCAAGCCGCGGAAAAGAGGCGCTTCCGCGGCCCGTGCGCAGTGCACGACGCGTTCAAGCAGGACAAAGTAGTCAAGCATCACGCGGGCCGACTGTGTTGGTTCGCCAGGACGCATAAACAAGAACACGAATGTAGCTCGCGTACGGTTTACTCCCGCGGGACCTTATTATCGTAGATACGTTTAGGTTTCTCCCCCTACCCCTTGTAATCAATCAGGTTAGAAAGGAAACCCTAGGCGTTTAAGTCACGTCCCTCCCGGCAGGAACCTTACCCAATTAGGGGGGCACCCAGCCCTCGCGGCAACCTGCCTTACGTTCCAACACCCACTGCTTGCCATCGCACTATCACAGTTTTGGACCCTCAAGTCTCGACCGCAGCCTATCCCTCCGGCATCGAGAGCTCACGCAGTGTTGGAGTTTCCTGCCGCAAGCCTGCCCGCAGTTTGCGAACCTGCCACGCGTTTTTTTCCGTGAACCGCCCTCTCGTGCAACTAAGTTAAGTTTAGTTGCAACTGCGTCAGAGGCCCTGGCTCCATTTTCGCTGTACTGATAAGCATTCAACCGGCCCCTGCATCAAATTTCCAGACCGCCTAGACCATCGGCAACTCACTAGGTGGCTCGAGGTCCAGCGCTCTTTATCTTCTCCCTGTTCTCCTTAGCCCCAAAGGAGATTCTGCAACGTAATGTCTTTTTCGGCCATTCACGACCTGTCTCCAGATGCCTTCACGCGACCAGGGCCCGCGCCGCTACCTCCGAAGAGCTCCCGTACGAGCCCGACTGCCGCTACTCCTTCTAATCATGCCGCCATGCAGTCGGGACAGTCCGATGGCACACCGACGCGCATGGCGGGCCTAGGCTTGGGCCTCAGTGCGAGCACAACTGCCTTGGGCTCGCCGGACCCGCGCATGCGTATTCCCCTCACGCGCTCGCCGGCGAGCTCATCGCACGTCGACATTGGCACGCCGACGCGGTCGCGGCAGGCCTCAACTAGCCAGGTCGTGCGCCAAGGCTGGGTCACTGTCAAGAGCGACGGCCCCATCCGCATTTGGAGCAACAAGTACCTTGTGCTGCGCGACTCGACGCTGTACTTTAACCGATCCGAGTCGCCGAACTCGGGCACGTCGTTCTCGCTGCCTCTCAGCACCGTCAGCAGCATTACACGCACGGACTCGCGGCCGTACTGCTTCGAGATCATCCGGTCGTCGTCGAAGTCGCGCTCCCTGTACGTGGCGTGTAAGAACGACGCCGAGCTTTACGCGTGGATTGACGATATCTATTCGAAGGTCCCGTCCACGGGCGTGTCCGGCCCGACGAACTTCACACACAATGTGCACGTTGGTGTGGACCCGCTCTCTGGTGCGTTCACAGGACTGCCTTCTGAATGGGAGCGGCTCCTGAACGCTTCGGCAATCACTCGGGAGGACTTCAACAACAACCCGCAAGCGGTAGTCGACGTGCTGAACTTCTACCAGAAAAACATGCAGCAAGAACCGGAAGAGCAGCCACAGTTGCAGTCCCAGATACAGCCGCAACTGGCGCCGCCGAAGCCGGCAACGGCACCGGCTGGCTCGATGTCGCCTACGTTCACGAACACGCGCCCCGCACCGGCGCCGCCAACGCGTTCTGCGCCTAAGCCACCCGCCGCCGCGCAGGCTCCTAAGGTCCCCGCAGATGGCCGCGCGCAACGCACCTCTGCCACTCCTCTAACCCCTGTTACCCCGATGGCCTCTGCGGGAATCGGCGCTGGCGCCGAAGCACCCGAGGGGTCGGCTGGGTCTGTTCCCATGCAACCCTCGGCCTCGCGCACCTCGAACTACGTGTCTCCGCTGCGCGTCGCTCGACCGGCGCCTAAGCCACCAGTCCAGCAGCAACAGCAGCAACAGCAGCAGCAGCAGCAGCAGCACTTTGCGCCCCAGCACCAAGCGCATTCGTCGCCTCGTCAGAAGCCGGGCGTGGCCGCTGCTCCGGCCACCGCGGCAACGCAGGGCCCGAGACTGTCGGCCCAGCCTAAGGATGTGTCGCAGGAGCACGTCCTACAGAAGCAGGTCGCAGTACCGGTCGCGCCTAATGGCAACGACGACGTCATGGCCTCTACGCAGCGGGCTCTCGAGGGTGCCAAAGTTTCTCCTACTACGAAGAATGTCGCTGTTGTCGAGACGACGGCGCCAACGAACGAGAAGGAGAAGCGTATTTCGGCGCTCACCGAAGCTGAGGTGCTCCAGCGCCTGCGGGCGACCGTTAGTCGCGACAACCCGACGGCACTGTATCAGAAGCTGAAGCGCGTTGGCCAGGGTGCCTCCGGAACTGTGTTCTTGGCGAGGCCGCTCGATCCGCGCGTGGCGCAGCGGCACCCGCACGTTGCAATCAAGCAGATCGATCTTGCTTCACAGCCTCGGAAGGAGCTCATTGTGAATGAGATCACGGTTATGCGGGAGTCTCACCACCCGAACATCGTGAATTTCCTGGCAGCGTACCTGCGCAACCAGAGCGATCTGTGGGTTGTAATGGAATACATGGAAGGCGGCTCGCTTACGGACATTATCGAGAACAACGATATGAATGAGGTGCAAATCGCGACTATCTGCCGCGAGACCTGCCTTGGGCTTCAGCATCTTCATTCGAAGCACATTATTCACCGCGATATCAAGTCCGACAACATGCTTCTCGACCGGAGCGGTAATGTGAAGATTACGGACTTCGGCTTCTGCGCCAAGCTGACGGAGCAGAAGAGCAAGCGTGCAACCATGGTCGGGACGCCGTACTGGATGGCTCCGGAGGTCGTGAAGCAGCGCCAGTACGATGCCAAGGTGGACGTCTGGTCATTGGGGATCATGGCAATCGAAATGATTGAGAGCGAGCCGCCGTACTTGAACCAGGACCCGCTCAAGGCTCTGTACCTAATCGCTGCGAACGGTACGCCGAAGCTGAAGGAACCTGAGCGCCTAAGCAAGGATCTCAAGAGCTTTTTGTCGCGGTGCTTGTGCGTTGACGTGCGGTACCGCGCCACAACAAAGGAGCTGCTTGAGAACCCGTTCCTGGCGCAAAACTGCGATATTAACACCCTCCCGCCGCTGCTGCAATACAATGACCAGCCCGCTCCGACTGGAAACGGAAACTCCAACTCACACTATTGACTGCCTTTCTGAATCCCACCCTTTACCTGTCACTCCTTTGCTCAAAACGCAGTCTAATTTATTACTCTCAGCGCCACACTCTTTAGGCACTATATATTATCATCAAAATCCTTTTATTCTCAGCATCCAGTGAATCGAACTATGGACAAGAAGAGTACGGATGGCCGCTGGACAATCAGGCAGAGTGGCTTACTTACTGATGGGCTGGCACGTCGGGCGTCGGCCAATAAATTGGTTTAGACTAGCGGAATCCCTTGTTTTGGCGATTCGCGTGAAATGACCGCAGTACTTTGCAACACTCGCCCGCATGCCATATATCCATTGCTTTGCAAACAATACACTGAGATTCACCCCTGGTCTACATACTAGTGACTAAATAAATCTCAACGCTCAACAACGCTATCACACGCAGCAACCGCAGCAAGCAGAAGCCTGAGCGCAACTGCCTTCGACGAATGATACGTGATCCTATGTACACTTGGCCAGAAGTTCAGCTGTCTATAGTGCCGGTCATACCCTACGGCGGTTCGGGGCGCGATCACCGCCGAACTTGATGCGAGTGCCGTCAGTTACGCGCTTGATAGCGGGGCGGATACGAGTTCCCTCTTTGCCGAAGAGAACCTTGAAGAACGCCTCACGGTTCTGGCCGAAATTGCGGATGATGAGCTCGATGCTTTGGCCGGTGAGCTTCTTCTCCTCGATGCGCTCAAACATGCGCGCGGTGGTTTGGAACGCGGCGTCGAAGCTGTCCTTCTTCGTGCCGCGGAACCCGAGCTGGCCGGCCGAGACGGTCGTTATGACCTCTTGTTCCGGCCGGACCTGCTGAATCAATTCAGCCTGGTTGATGACCTGCTCGTTGCCTGCCGCAGGACCCGATTTTATTTGGCGATTCACGCGGCGACTAAGCGTCAATATGGTGTTGTTATTCGTAAACTTGCAGTGTAGGACGAGTTTCGGGATCAGCGTCTCCTCATTGAAGACCCGCGAGTTAGGTCGCCCGAAGGCGAACCCCCTGGAGGACTGCACCAGCGAGCGGCACGGCCTCAGCAGGCTGCGAATCATGCTGGCGGAACTTCGTGGTTGAGTTTGTAGCGATGCGCTTTTCGAAAAAGTCCACTAAGCATCATGTGACCCGCGAACGCGAGGGCAGCTGTGGTGGTCGCGGTTGTCTGTCGGATACTGCACAGCTATCACGGGCAAGTGGTTTGTGCTGCTGCTAAAACGGACGTTAGTTCGTGCAAACTACAAAAACCAAATGGTTCTCGGGTGCCTCGATGCGTTGGCGCCGCGCTTCCTCGTTCCATCCGCGCGCATTAATGTCCTGCGCGAGCCGAAGGACTTCTACTCCTACCTGTGTGACCGCATTAAGCAAGCCCGGCACCGGGTGTTTCTGGCTAGTCTCTACATTGGTCGCACTGAGACTGAGCTCATTGAGGTGCTCGATGACTCGCTAAAGGCGAATGCAAACCTGAAAGTATACATCTTAAGTGACGGGCTGCGCGGCACGCGCGAAGCCCCGCACGGAGCCTCAACAGCGTCCTTGATAGCGCCGCTGGCTGCGAAATTTCCCAATCAGGTGCAGCTCTGCATGTTTCGCACGCCGAAGCTCACGCGCTTCTGGGAGCTGGTTCTGCCGAAGCGCATGAACGAGGGCGCCGGCCTGCAGCATATGAAGCTTTACGGCTTCGACGATGAGATTGTACTCTCTGGTGCGAATCTCTCGAATGACTATTTTACGAACCGGCAAGATCGCTATATCAGCATCCAGGACCGCGCCGTGACGGACTACTACTTCCGCGTACAGAAGCTCGTGTCGCGCATGAGTCATCGAGTGGAACCAAAACAGAGCGGCGTTGGCCCGCATGACAACTTTAGGCTCGTGGCGCCTTCGAAAAAGGAGGCGCGGCAAGCTCGAGCTGTGCTTGCGGACCTCTTGCGTCCCCAAACTTTGGCCTCGGCTGCGGACGCTCCTGTGGCTGCCAACACGACCATTGTTTATCCAGTATGTCAGTTCAGCCCGCTAGGGTTCGGCAACGAGCTGCCTGCCATGGAGAGTATTACTAGTGACCTGGCCGAGAAGCCAGTGTATAACTGGGCTCTTACAGCCGGTTACTTCAACGTGTACGATGCTCTTGAGCGGAATTTGTTGCGGTCCCGAGCCGCGCACGCTATGGTCATCACGGCTAGTAAATACGCGAACGGCTTTTACGAATCGAAGGGCCTCAGTTCACATATTCCGCTCCTCTACACAATGATGGCGCGCAAGTTTGTGGAGCAAATTCCGCGCGACTCGAACATGACCTTGAATGAATGGAGACGAGGTACTGTAACCGAGGCAGGCGGTTGGTCGTATCACGCGAAAGGTTTGTGGGCCTGGCGGCCAAACGAGAAGCCGTTCATGACGTACATCGGCTCCTCTAACTTTACGAAACGGTCATACCAGCACGACCTCGAGACAGGGGCGGTTCTGGTGGTGCCTCATGCGCGCGACGAACTGCGAAGTGCCCTTGCCTCGGAGCTCGATCACTTACGCGAATGGGTGGGACCGCCGCGGGGCCCTGAAGACCTTGATATCTCTAGCAAACGCCTAATAGACACGGTGTTTATCAAATATCTTGGCGACCGTCTTTAGCCAGAAACTTCGTAGACTTCTTATTGTATGACGATCTTTGCGCCGAAGCACATGGAACATGCGATACGCACGGGGCACGGGTTCAAGTGCATTTCCGGTCGCAGAAGCATGATTCGGAGGGCTCTCCGCAGCTTCACAGTGATCTGCGTATACAGCCCCCCAAAAAATAGACCCTACCGAACTAGTCGGCGTCAAACCCAGCGTCGTCGGTGACCCGAGAGATAGTCGCTCAGCTCGGGGTGGCGTAGAGCCACCGGGCCTAGGGTTGGTATATGCCCGCCGCACCTCGCCGAACTCATCGGACGTATACAGGTAAGGGTAGCGCCCACACAGCCGGCTATCCCTGCAGCTTCCACGGAGGCATCACCTTCTTAGTGGGCGGCTCGGCCCGGGCTCTTCAGGACGCCGCAAGGCTTTCACCAAAGAGTAAAAGTGTGCTCTATGCATTTCGGCATCGCACTTTACGCTGCACGGCGCCGTCGCCCCTAATACGCTTAAACAACGCACATCGGCTAGCGCTCACCGCCCCGAGTGCATCTCAAGGTATACCGTCGAGATATGGAGTGCCGCACTGAGTGGCGGTAGCCTGCGTAGCACCGCGCGGAGTGGCGGCTTTAGTAGCGCCGCGCGGGGTGGCGGCGGTTCGCGTACCCTACCTTAGCATCTGCAGGAGACCACCTAAGGTCAGCGCCCATACTCTTGCATACATCCAATAACGCCTTAATGCTTATGTAGCCCGGAATTTGCGTGCCTTGGAAGGGCGTGTCTCTGCATATGCGCAAACAAAGGGCTGAATTGTCGGTGCTAGTGTATTTGTCATGCGGTAGCACGCACGGCTCAGTCAGATGTCGACCCCGAATTCCGTATTTCACGCCCTGGGGTACACAAAACTATCGTTGGCGTGCAGCAATTTTCTGCCTGTGCCTGCCGGCGGCTTAGTCTTCAGCAGACGCTTTTTTTGCATAACGCAAACGTTCCGTTATCACACGGTTAGCCGATGATAAGTCGTTAGGAATAACACCTTTTTTGTTATTTTAACAGCGGCGGTGGTGCTATAACGTCCAGGCATACGACTCGACAACGAAATAGAGCGCGACGGTTAGATTTCGGCGTCAAAGTGCAGAAATGCCACATGGCCTGGATAGGGTAGGGCAGCATATGAAAGGTATTCACCATAACGGTTAGGGTACTCGCACTGAAGTGCATATTACTCAGGGCGGTATGGCGGGCCGTGCGACTGCACCTGCATTGTGTGCCGTGGCTAGAAGTCGCGGGAAGGCGGTAACTTTTCTCCGGGTTTTTGAGCCTGAAATGGGCCTATGAAATAACTGGGCCCCCATGTATCCTTGTGTACTTTTGACGTGTTGGTTTTCGGCTGCTTCGTATAGGCGCTGCAGGATGCGCGCTCGGCAAAATGTTCCGCATACAACGCTCGCCACAGAGCCCAGGCCACCGGGGGCGGGTTCATGCAGACCCCGCTGGTCAGTTTGATTTTCGAGCGGCTTAGTGGTCGCATACGTTCTTACGTAGAGCCGCCACCTTGCGTGGTGCGTTCAATTGCAGCCGTGGCTACACGGTCACCACCGCCCGGCGTCCCTACGGTATATGCAGGGTAATCGATTCGTGCAGATGTTACGAAAATGCGTCAGGGTTCGCCGATCGGGGTGTTGGGACTTTTGATCTTTGCTGAAACGTTGACATATTTCATAGCCACCGTGGGACTTAAATACTCTCGGTGCATGCCGTTTTGAGCTCGGCCAAAAAATGGATAACTGTCGTGTTTATGTAGGCAATCTTGCCTATAGTGTGTCGTGGAACGACTTGAAAGACTTTATGCGCGCGGCTGGCCAGGTACTCCGGGCGGACGTCCTGACCAGCGCTAACGGCCAAAGTCGGGGATGTGGCATCGTTGAGTTTGCCTCGGCCCAGGACGCTCAGAATGCCATCGCGACTTTAAATAACCAGGAGTTGAAGGGTCGGCCCGTGTTTATTCGCGAGGACCGAGAGCCTCCCACGGGAGGCACCCCAAACGTTGTGTTTGTGGGAAACCTTCCCTACTACACAACCTGGCAGGCGCTAAAAGATCTTTTCAAGCCGGCCGGTCGTGTTTCGCGAGCCGACGTTCACACGACAGCTCAGCGGCGCTCGAAGGGACACGGCACCGTTGTCTTCGTGACTGAGGATGAGGCAAAAGAGGCGATTCGCCAGTTCGACGGCTATGTACTTGACGGCCGAACACTCGAGGTGCGTGAGGATAAGCCCCTGACTGAGAGACCGTATCGTTCGCGGGATCTGGACCACTCGGCTGGTGCTGGGCCGTCGCAAAGCCCTCTGTCGGGTCTTAGTGCGCATTCGAGCTCCACTACATCGAACTCGGGGTCAACAAACTCTGGTTCCACAAATGTGGTGGCGCCCGTGGCACCGTCAGCGTTAGTTGTGTCGTTCAACAACAATGGCCAGAGCTTTCTCTACGCCTCCAGTCACGGAGAGCCCAGCGACACCGTTCACGTTGCGAATCTCCCCTGGAGCACGACGGATAACGACCTACTAGAGTTATTCCAGACCATTGCACCGCTGGCCCGTGCACAAATCCAGACGTTCGCGAATGGCAGCCCCGCTGGTACGGGTGTTGTGCGCTTCCTTTCACCAGCATCTGCGCAGCAAGCCATCAACCAGCTCAACGGCTACACGTATGGCTCGCTCCAGCTCTCAGTCACTTACGCTCGCTACGCGCCGCAGTAAACGTTGGCTGGTTATGCTCCTTGCGAGCGGTAGAGAGTCTCTGCCCCTTCCCCCACCCCCCAAAAAAAAACCTTTATTCGTATCTCATAGAGACGGGAAAAAAAAAGCATTGCATAGCCCTGGGGCTAGTCTCTCAACACGCGTTGTTACCTATCGTTCATACAGATTGAGCTCAACTGTGAAGAAGCGCTTCACTCGGCAATGTTAGCAGGTCGGTCGAGATTTTCTTTTGAGGAGAACCGAGTATATTAAGAAAAGTCGGCTAAACTCGAACCAAAATAAAAGAGATGAAGCTGTGGAATCCTACGGAGGCCCCAGTTTGTTTTTGTAGCATTTGCATACATACGTTGTCCGACTTTAATTTAGCATTGAAGCATGCATCACCGTGTGAGTCTGGCCAACTCTTCGTTCGAAGCTTGCCGCAGCGCCGCAGCGCATATGCTGTGCATGTGCTGTGCATGTGCTGCGCATACTTCCCTGCAAACAGGAAGCGACAGTTCTGCGCCATGGCTGCCATTCTCCGTAAATACTCAAACAAATAACATACGTATAACAAAAGAGAACAAACAGTCATTAATCTGGAGCGAGACAGTAGAAGGCATTAGGCGCCGGCGGCTACCTTCTGCCCTTATTATGCATGAACGACGGGAGCACGAGCGTGTCGTTAACCTCGATCTCCTTGTGCGCGTCCTCCTCCCCTTCGAACCGCAGCTTATAGATGTGCCTTTTCGGGTGATAGCTAGCAACCCTGGCCTTGTAGAATGCCGTGGTCTCCGGATAGCGAGCAAGGACTACGGCGCCGGCCGGGAGCGGCTTGATGGGTTGGCCCGCGAGCGGTAGAGGCATGATATCCTTGAGCTTAGCGAGGTACTTTTTCCCCGGGTTTCCGCGCTCGTCGGGCTCGGGGTCGCGCACCTCGAACTTCTGGCCCGGCGTCACGACCCGCGTTATCTCACACTGAATCCATTCGTCCACGACGGAGCGCGGAAGCTTGAAGGCGACAATGCGGCCCACGCTGAGATCGCACGACTGGTCCGGGCTCATATCTTCGGATTCGGACGTGACGTGCGACGGCGGCTCGGGAGCTACATCACTGACGTCGTCGCCAACCTCGTCGGCGGCGATGGAGGCCGCGCCTGTGCGCCGCCGCTTCGCCAAGCTGGGCTCGGACTTGAGCGAGATCACCATGAGGGTTGCGTCCATTGCCGACTTTAGATGCTTGCCCAGCTCTTCCCACTGGGCCTTTTCGTGAGCGACGCGGTTCTTTGCGCTCTTCACTTCCTCGCGCAGTTCGTCAAGGGCCTCGTCGCTCATGGAGCCGAGCGTGTCGAGCGAGTTCAGCGCGTCGAGCCCCTTTGGTAGCGGCGCCGACGCGGGCGACGTAGATGCAAGCGAGGCTGGCAGCTCCTGCTGGATAGCCGCGGCCGTTTCGACGAGGCTGCGCAAGTTCATCACGGCCTCGCTGAGGCCGCCGCCGTTGTACCGCCGTTTCCGCATATCGAAATCGGAAGCGGCGCGCGTGTCCGTATCGTGGCCCGCCGCTCTTAGTGAGTCGAGATGATGGTAGTAACTTATATGAAGTTCGCGTACTGCCTTGGTCGGTTCCGCCATTCTGGCGGGCGACCCTATGCTGCTCTATGCGGTGACGTGTCTTAGTTTATACAAACGCAATTGACTGCAGGCCTGCGTCGGCTGGCGCGGATGTTGCGCAAAATGCATGTGAGCTGTGCGCAAGCGACGTCCAAACCCTGCGCGTATTTGCAATAATAATAATTGGGCCGGCCGTCCACTGTCTTACTGGCCTGGCCTGAGCAGTACTTGTATATTCCGGGCGCGGCCAGCGACAAATTTGCCCGATCTGCGGCGGCGCCCGCACGCCCGCATGCCAGCACACCAGCAGGCCCGCACGCTATAACACGGGTAGGGGTACTTGACTGCGAATTTGAGAAAGCGGTTTTTGGCAACGATGAACGGGATTTTTGCCGTGCGGAAGCCGTCCGGGCCGACGTCGCAGGACGTTGTCGGCAAGCTCAAAAAGATCTTTTCGCGGTCGCCCGAGTTCCTGGCGGAGCTCAAGGAGCAGCAGCGCACAGGCCAGCGCCCAAGCCGCCGGAACAAGCATCAATTCATCAAGATCGGGCACGGAGGCACGCTAGATCCGCTGGCGGAGGGCGTCCTCGTCATTGGCGTTGGTAAGGGCACGAAGCAGCTACAGAATTACTTGGGCCAGTGCACGAAGATATACAAAGCCACGGCGCTGCTCGGTGCGAGCACGACTACATACGACGCGGAGGGCAGTGTGCTCGAATGGGCGCACGAGCCTGTTAGCGAGAAGACGCTCACAAACGAGCAGGTCCGCCGTGCTCTGGCGCCGCTGCGCGGGCCCATCAAGCAGCTCCCGCCAGTATTTAGCGCGCTCAAGATGGACGGCAAGCCGCTCTACGAATACGCGCGCGAGGGCCTGGCGCTGCCGCGCGCAATCGAGCCGCGCGAGTGCGTCGTCGACTTTCTCGAGGCCGGCGAGCTGCGCTACGGCGCGCCGCTGCCCGCGACGGCGGCCACGCCGCAGGAGCGCGAGTTTGCCGCAAGCATCACGGGCGCGCTGAAGCCGCTGCCGCCAGCGCCGCCCGCGAGTGGCGCGCTAGTCGACCTCGAGTTCAGCGTCTCGTCCGGGACCTACATACGCACGCTTATCCGCGACCTCGGGGCGGCCCTCGACGTGCCCGCGCACATGGTGCAACTGACGCGCGTGCAGCAGGGTGAGTGGGAGCTGAACAAGAATGCGTTGCCGCTCAGCCTGTTTGATAAGACGCACGATGAGTGGTGGCCCGTGCTGCAGACGGTGCTAGCGGAGGGCCCGAAGCGCGCAATTGACGAGGCGGCCGCCGCGGAGCCGCGCGCGCCGGGCGTGCCGAGCGAGCCGAGCGAGCCGAGTGCGCACAGCGCTGACTCAAAAGAAGTAAACATTAGCGAGGCGGCGCCGCCCACCGCAGACGGCGCTAAGCCCGTGGCTAGCGGCGCCGATAAGTAAGATAGGGGTAGCGAGGCGGCGAGGCGCCAAGCGCGAAGACTTGTTTGGAGGGGTACATAGAATAAGTTAAATATACAAGCACAACAGTGCCGCACTAATGAGAATGAACCACGAAGGCCGCAGTAGCCACGCGCCGTCGGGCCTGTACACGGCGCCCGGATAGCTGCATGAGACGTCGCCGTTGTCGGACGGCCAGCCGTAGGACTCGTTCAGGAGCTGGCCCGACGGGCACTGGAACCCGAAATTCGACGGGCAGTACGTCGATATGAGGTTGCAGAGCCAGTAGCAGGGCAGAACCTCCTTGTACTTGCCCGGGCGGATGACTTGGTTGATCATGTCGTTGCGCGACTCGCCCGGCAGCCGCTCTTGCAGGTACGGCGCGTCGTTCGTCCAGTCCGCGCAGCGCGGCACGGCCACCGTGCAGAGCCAGTCGCGGTACGCCGACGCGCAGTGGTCGCAACCGTAGAACACGGAGAACCGGTTGTCCTGCGTGTCGTTGCAGTTCACCTGGTCGAGGGCGCGCGTGAAGTTCGCGTACAGGCGCGCGACGGCGTCGTTGTACAAAGCGCTGAGCTCGGACGACGAGTACACAGAGGCATTCCCCGGTACGCTGAACGCCGTCTGCGGGCACATGGACATGTTATAAATAAGTTGGCACGACGTGCTGTTTTTCGTCACGAACGGCACAGAGCCAAACAGCATACCGCCCGTGTAGCCCGGCGTCGCCGGTGCGATGGCCAGGTTGATGTCGTAGTTTGTCGACCGGTTCAGACCCTTCATGAGGAACTGGCCGCGGTACAACTGCTGGCTGACGTTGTTGCTGCGGTCCGTCGTGCTGAAGTCCGCATTGTTCTGGTTCAGCAGCGCCGAGCCCTGCAAGGCGCAGAACGACCGGTTCAATACACTACCTGTCGTTGGCGCTTCGAGCTCAAGCTTCGGCGACGGCCGCAGAAACAGGCTGAAGTGCTGCGTCGTTGAGTTCAGCGCGCTTTGGTTAATGATGTGCTGGTAAGGCGTGTCGTCGACAAGCATGCTGAAGTTCTTGTACAGCTCCGTCACAAACAAACTGTTAACGAAGTCCGAGTCCACCCAGAACAGCCCCGGCTCGTCCTGTACGTACGACGCGGAGTCGTCAATGCCGAGCTGGTACGTCCACTGCGCTCCCACGTGCGTCGAGTTCGGCGCCGCAACGCGCACCGTCCCATTAAAGCTCGTGAAGTTTGTGAGTTCGAGCAGCCCGCCGTCGGCCGTCGAGCCCTCGTACGCGCCCGAGTGAAGCCACAGCGGCGGGTTCGTGAGCGGCCGCCGCTCGCACTCGCTGAGGGTCAGCAAGCTGCTCGAGTTCAGCCGTAGCTGCGACTCGTACACGTGCACCTCGCCCGGCACGATCGTGGCCGAAATCCCGCCCGCCGGAATGGGCGTCGAGCCCGGCGCTGGGGCCGCCCGCACGCGCGCCGCCGGGAAGGCGTCGAAGTCGGCGCTTACAGCCGCGTCGACAACCTCCGACATGTTCAGCGGCACATCCGCGGCGGTAAGTACTTCCTGGCATTTGAGTAGCACGAACCCGGCCCAAATGGCCCAGCGCATGCAATTGTAAATGGCCTCTGCGCTTCGCACCCCGGCCGGTCTCGAGGTCGGCGCTACGGCTTACGCTCGGGGCCGGCGGGAGGGGGTGGAACCCTGGCTGGCTGAAACTGCTCTGGGCCACCCACCTGACGTGAGCTCGGGAGGTTAAACGCGTTGCAACTGCGCGCCCTGAACCACTTGGGACGTGAGTGAGCGCCAGCAAAAAATGTCTGCCGGCCCGAAGCCTGCTGAGGAGGACGAGAACCTGCCGTGGGTCGAGAAGTACCGCCCCGAGACGCTCGACGGCGTTGCCGGCAACGAGGGCGTCGTGGCGACCGTGCGCAAGTTTGTGTCGAGCCGCCAGATCCCGCATATGCTGTTCTACGGCCCGCCCGGCACGGGCAAGACGTCGTGCATCATTGCGATTGCGCGCGAGCTGTTTGGGCGGAACTACAAGAACATGGTCCTCGAGCTGAACGCGTCGGACGACCGCGGCATCGACGTCGTGCGCGACCAGATCAAGACGTTCGCGTCGACGCGCCAGATGTTCAGCACGTCGAAGGAGCAGTTCAAGCTCGTCATTCTGGACGAGGCCGACGCGATGACGAACGTCGCGCAGAACGCGTTGCGCCGCATCATCGAGAAGTACTCGCAGCACACGCGCTTCTGCATTCTCGCAAACTACACACACAAGCTGAACCCGGCCCTCATCTCGCGCTGCACACGCTTCCGCTTCTCTCCTATCGGCAACGATGCTGTGCGCACCTTCATCTCGACCGTCGCCGCGAAGGAGCACGTTGATGTCTCGCCGCAGGCGCTCGACGCGCTTATAGACATCGCACAGGGCGATATGCGCCGCAACCTGAACGTGCTGCAGGCATGCAAGGCGCGCGTGTCCGGCACCATCGAGCCGAAGGACATCTACGAGTGCGTGGGCAGCCCCGACCCGCAGGACATTGAGGCCATCACACGCTCGCTGCTCGAGGATGACTGGCCGCAGTGCCTGGCGCTGGTCACACGCATCAAGGTCGAGCGCGGCCTCGCCCTTGCCGACGTGCTGCGCATGCTCGCCGACGTGTTCATCAGCATCGAGCTGCCGCACGGCCGCGCCCAGATCCTGGCCGGCCTCGCCGACATCGAGTACCGGCTGAGCAGCGGCGGCAGCGAAAAGCTGCAGACGAGCGGCATGATTGGCGTCGTGAAGGGCGCCGTCGCGTAGAGGCCTAACCGCACCTACACCCGAAAAACTACAATCGCATCTATTTTCTTCTGTAATCAAGCTGACGCTTTGCATGTAAATAGTGGCTGCGAGTTAGTGGCTGCGAGTTAGTCGAGGCCGCGACTGGCCCGTGCAGATGGTTTAACTCGTGAAGGCGTTTGTAGACGTGCATGCGACCATGCCAAACCGCGCTAGGGTAAGCGCGCTAAAACTTAAGGCAGGCCATCCAAACGTTCTACGGTTACTCGTGGAGCCGGCGGCCGCCACAGCTCTACATATTTACGTATGCATCGACTCGGCGTTGCGCCGCGGCCTGTTTGGCCAAACACCTCGATTCTGAAGCTTTTCACGAGCTGCCCTTTCGTGCCGGCGTTTTATGACTTCATATGTGCTAGGTTATTGCCATGCGAATCCAAAATACCTAGTATTTGATGTTGGCTTGGCGCGTGCACGGTCGTCCCTACGCGTTCAGAAACCGTAAGGCCATCAACAGCCGTAGGCCACACACTACCTGCGGCTGTTTCTGGCCGCGTGACGCATGGGTTGTGCACTAGGCTCGCGACGGATTTCGCCGTGCCCTGTTCTAAACTGTGGGCGCCGGCACAGGATTGCTCCGACAGCTGCTACCGCAGTTTCTCCATGATTGACGCACTGACCCGTTCTTGGGCATGCACAATGACGTAGGGTACCTTGTCACGCCGAAGACATTCCGAGACGGGCAGCTGGCTCGACCGAGGCGTGTGCGAGTTCCGCCCCGAGCGCAGCCAGCTAGCCCGGCGCATACCCGAACTGAAGTGCACCTCGCGCAGGGCGGCGGTACTAAAATTTTGAAGCCGCACGCTAGGAGATCTTCCGTACGGGGGGCAAGCACGCTGTACACGGCGCCACGCCGTGCCATAAAGGATCAGCGCGCCGCCGGTCCCCCGAAAGGCAAAGCTTCTGCGCGTGCGGGACGGCGAACCCCTCCACCTTCTTCGTGCGTTCTAGTTCGTCCCTTTTCTTTTTTCACAATTTTAAAGCCGCATGCGGAAACGCGTCGCATTTTGGAGCCCGCGGTTCGCAGCCCCGTAATCACTCCGCGTCCACCACAATGGTTATTCGCCCATGAGTGCTGCGCGGATCTTATGCAGGGTTTCCCCGGACTAAAGAAACCCTACGCACCGCAGGAAATACCGGATCGCTCATGCATAAGGCTGGGAGTGCCTGCGTGGTCCCAGGGCGGGGCGCTTCTGAGCGCCCCGAAGTGGGGCGCTGGGCGTACCGGGTTGCTCGGGCCCATGCTAAGAGGCCGGCGGTCCCACAGGTCTGACACACCCCTGTCTGCTTTGGGTAATACGTGCGTCGGCGCTCGGCACCTATCATCTCCGCACGCCGGCAATCAAAAGGTGCTTCCGGCACCGGCGATCGGGGAAATCTTCACTGGCATCATCGCTATGCACCCCTCATTCCGGCTGAACCTGTCGGATTCCTGCCGACGGCGTCGACTTCGTCGACATGGATGTTGCAGCCCCCTCCTCCTGAATGACGTCACTCGCTGCGTCATCGGACCTTCGTGCTTAGCACATATGGGGTAAGGGTGCTATGTAGTTACGTGAACCGCGGGGAAGATATGCGATAGCCAAAAGCAAGAACCGGCAGCCGTCTCGCATGTTCCAGCGTCCGGAAACAGCTATTTAAAGTTGGATGAGAAGCATTTAAGGCTGCTCATGTATTTAGTGTTTGGCTTTTATATTAAGCACTCAAATTGGGATTATTTTATGACGTCTAGCGGCGTGCTGCGGTGTTGCTGCGGAAACACGTTGCCGTGCCTGTCGCGAAGCACTATTTGGGGCAGCCCTGTTGCCTGAATTAGAAGTGCTGTAACTCCACATTATAACCTAACCCACACAGGGCCGCCATGCGCATCACGAATGTATACGCACTAATGCGCATCTTGTCATCTAGGAACGCGGCGCTTAACCCGTACCTGGTTCCCCGCATAATCACTGGAATTCGAGACGGCGCCGCTTATATAGGAGTGAAAAGTGGCCGCGTTTTTTAGATCTTCGTATCCGCGAGTCGCCATACATCTTCCTCTCCAATGCCACTGTGGAAGAAAAAACAGCACGTCGAGCAAGTCGAGGACACGACTTCAGATGCGGTCGTCTCTGCCTCCGACACCACTGACTCAGTCGGCGTGTATAATGAGAAGCACGACATTGAGCACTACGAGAGTGCTGCCTTCACAGACCCAACCCAACATAAATACTTGGGATTGAAGGGTCGCGCCCTACACAACGCCATATCGCTCATGGCTGGTATGGGGTTCCTGCTCTTTGGCTATGACCAGGGTGTGATGGGCTCTCTGCTCACCTTGCCAACCTTTTACGGCACGTTCACGGACATGAATACGACAACCACGCAGGGGCACACAAAGGACAAAAACTCTACATGGCAAGGTTTCGTGGTTGCCGTATACGAAGTGGGATGTTTGGCCGGCGCCGTGTTCACAATGTACATTGGAGACAAGCTCGGTCGCCGACGGACGATTTTTGTGGGCTGCATTATTATGATCATTGGGGCCATTATCCAGTCTGCGTCGTACTCTAGTGGACAGCTAATTGCGGCACGTATCATTACTGGTATTGGAAATGGTATGAATACGTCGACTGTGCCCGTGTGGCAGACGGAGTGCGCAAAGCCGAAAGACCGTGGTCCGCTCGTAATGATGGCCGGTGCGCTCATCACGGGCGGCATTATGATCTCTTACTGGATCGACTTCGCGTTCTACTTCATTAAGGACAACTCTGTGTCATGGCGCTTCCCTCTGGCGTTCCAGATTGTGTTCCCGTTGTTCATTATTCCGTTCATTCTGCGGCTTCCTGAATCTCCGCGCTGGCTGCTGAAGAAGGGCAAGCGCCAAGAGGCGGCACGCTGTTTCTCGGCTCTTGACGCTGTTCCCATGAACGACCCGTCCGTGACAGAGGAGATTGCGCTGATTGAGGCCTCGCTGGCCGCAGAGCTTGAATCGGCGGGCGGCGCCAAGTCGCACGGGATTCGGGCTATGTTTAAGCAAGGAAAGCAGAAGAACTTCCACCGCGCAATGCTGGGCATCTGGTGCCAGGTTATGCAGCAGATCACGGGTATTAATCTGATCACCTACTACGCGGGAACGATTTTTGAGGACTATATCAACATGACGCCCCTGAACTCGCGCATCCTGGCTGCTTGCAATGGTACGGAGTACTTCCTGGCGTCCTGGGTGGCCTTCTTTACCATCGAGCGCTTGGGACGGCGCAAGCTCATGCTGTTTGGTGCAACTGGCCAGGCCATTACGATGGGCATTCTGACCGGCACGACGTGGGCGTCGGCGCATAAGAACAACCAAGCAGCCGCAATTGCGGCGGCCGTGTTTCTGTTTATCTTCAACACGTTCTTCGCCATTGGCTGGCTAGGTATGACATGGCTGTACCCGGCCGAGGTCACACCGCTGAACATTCGTGCGCCTGCAAACGGGTTCAGCACGGCAGCGAACTGGTCTTTCAACTTCATGGTGGTTATGATTACGCCCGTGGCTTTCAACAACATCGACTCGTACACCTACACAATCTTTGCGGCCATTAATGCGCTCATGGTTCCCACGGTATATTTCCTGTACCCCGAAACGTCCGGCCGGAGTCTTGAAGAGGTCGGCGACATGTTCGAGAAGACAGATCCGTGGAAGCCGTGGCAGGTTGTGAAACATGCTCGCACAATGCAGCGCGCACCAAGGCTCACTGCGCGCGAGGACGAGAGTCTTGCCGAGGCGGCATGAATGGAGGAAGAAGAGTATAATGCGGATTCTTATCTTATTTTATTTTATTTTATTTTATTTTTCAGTTTTAGCTTGTTTAACATTCACACACACACACACACACACATCTTGAACAGCTCATAAGTAGGCCGCGAAGCGCGAGCATTTGCACTCGGTTCGAGAACCAGAGTGCGGCTTGCAGGATTCGGAGTTCAAGTTCAAGCTGCGGACGCGGCGCGCGCACGCAGGACGATGGCGTGCGCGCCAGGCGTCGCCAAAATCTCAGGGCACGGGGCTTCACGTGCGGCGTAGGTGGCATAACTACATGCAGGACACTATGCATGTGTCTGCTGCTCTCTCTAATTACTGCATTCAATAGCGAGGCCGACTGAGCCTACATGCGCCGTACGGGGCTTCACCAAAAAGCCCCCCTGCTGGCAACTGTTTATGCAACCACAGCGTTAATGCAGAATTAGGTTACAGCGCTCTGTTACGTCGCGTATCGGCTGGCAACGAAGCTGCTCGTAGTGTACAAAGAAGTAATAAATAATCATGGCCGGGTCTTGGCGGCCTCCCACTCGTAGTGGATGTTTTCTAGATCGGCCCACTTGCGGCCGATATGCAAAGCGAACGCGGCGGCTTCCGCCAGCGACGAGTTGACGTGCAAGGGCAGGGTGGCGCGGTTCCGCATGGGGTCCGGCCGCGCCGCGTCTAGCACCGGCTCGGCCCAGCCCCGCGCCGGGGTCAGCATGTAGCGGTTCGCTACGGTTTGGTACGGCAGCAGGAGGAGGCCGCGCTTGAAGTCGGACATTGCCGAGAACAGCAGCTTTGCGCAGTCCGCTGGCGCGGAGCTCACGGACTTGCGCTGCGCGTACGCCATCTGTAGCTCAATGACGGCAAGGACCTGGTGGCAGAGGCCTGCGATCTCGGCATCGACACTCTCCATGTAGGCGGCCATTTTAGAGAGGTACGGCACGAGCGTAGCCCACGAGCGCGTCTGTAGCGGGCGCGGCGGCGGCACGTCCGGCGGCAGCCCCGCGAGCAGAGCGTCGCAGCGGTCCTCGTAGTCGAAGCCGATCATGAAACACACGAGCGAGTCGACGCTGAGCAGGGCGGCCGTGCGGTGTTTCCGCTCGGCCGCGGCGTTGTCGCTGTCGTGCTTCTTCGTGCGCGCCTGCGCGACCCAGTGCGCCATGCTATGCTTGTATTTTTGGAAGGCCTCGGAGTCGCGCACGGCAGCACGGCGTTTCTTTTGCGGTGACGGCGTGCCCGGGGCCGCTGCTGCTGGCGCCGGCGTCTCAGACAGGTCTACGTGCTCGGGCTCGAGCGCACTCGATGGCGAGTTCACCTGCATCGTGACCAGGAATCGGCTCCGTATGCTCGGGTCATCGTCAATGAAGTCTGAGGGAAGGGACGGGCTCAGCGGAGCCGGCGGGAAGTCCATGTCACTCATTTCGTTCACCCTCGCTAGTTGCCAGTTGGTGAGCGTCGCATAGTCGCACTCGGTCCCGGCTGCCACGGCATATGGTCACTGTGCGGGCACCTCGGGGTTTCTAGTAACGGCGGGCGAGGGCAGCAGGCGAGGGCAGCAGGCGAGGGCAGCAGGCGAGGGCAGCAGGCGAGGGCAGGCGCGCGCGCACTCCTCGTAACATAATCCGCGCCCGCGCAGACGCTCGTAGGTAAATCGGCTGCTGCCGCTATGATTAATGTAATTAAATAAGTTAATGTCACAATTAGAGTCATAGTAGGGTGTCGCACGGCCCTGCAGGGAGTGCCGTGTCGACTAATAATACAAGGAACCCGCGCGGCAGCGCTGTGGCGAAGCCGTGCCTGTCCTTCAGGCCTGGCTCCACGCCGCATGCTCATGGCCCGCGTAACTCGCCGTGCAGCTCCGCAGGCACGGATGCGGCGTAGCTGAAGCCGGCGAAGAGGTGCCCTGCCACGCCGGGCGATGCAGCCGTCGGGCTGAGAGCCATGCCCGTGAACTCGGTGCTGAAGTTCTCGGCCTGCTCGGGGTCCGTGATGACGGGCTTGATGGGCGGGTCCAGCTCCGGCGATTTAGCGTCGATGTGGTCCCAGTTCAGCTTGCGGAAGAAGCGGTGCTTCTTGATTGCGTCCATCTGCTTGTAGTTCAGCCGCTCGGCCGGCTCCTTGCGCAGGAGCTTGCGCAGCAAATGCTTCGCGTCCTCGGACAGGTAGTACGGCAGGTTCAGCTTGTACTTGCGCTTCACGATCTTGTCGATGACGCGGTCGTGGCTGCTCCCTGTGAACGGCGGGTTCCCCGTGAGGAAGTCGTAGATGAGCGCGCCGAGCGACCACCAGTCGACAGAGTAGTCGTACGGCTCGCCGAGGAGGACCTCGGGCGCCATGTACTCGGGCGTGCCGAGCATCGAGTTGCAGGTCGCGTCGCCCTCGGCAATCTTCGAGAGCCCGAAGTCCGTGAGCAGAAGGTTGCCCTTGCTGTCCAGCAAGCAGTTCTCGGGCTTCAGGTCGCGGTACACGATGCCGCAGCTGTGCAGGTGCGACAGGGCCGACGCACACTGCGCCGCATAGAACGCGGCGCAGTCCTCGCTGAACATGCGCTCGGCGGCGAGGTGCATGAACAGCTCGCCTCCCTGCGCGTACTGTAGAATGAGGTACAGCTTGTGGCTGTCCTGGATGGCGTAGTGCAGCTTCACGATGTACGGGTGCCGCACGGCCTCGAGAATCTGCCGCTCAGACATCGTCTGCGCAACCATGCGCTGCTCGATAACGACGCTCGCCTTCTTGAGCTGCTTCATCGCGTAGAGCTTGCCCGTGCTGTGCTCGCGCACAAGCACAACCTTGCCGTACGCGCCCGTGCCGAGCACCTTCAGCCGCTCGAAGTCAGTAACCTGCTTCTTGCGCGACTTCTGGCGCAGCACGTCGCCAATTGGCACCTCGAGGCTCTGGCTCAGCGTGCGCCGGTGCTGGTGCTCGCGGCAGCGCGGGCTCGTCATGTTGAAGAGCGCGCTCGGCTGCTCATCGCTCGCCTCAATTACGTCCCCTGATACGGGCGGGAACGCCTGTGGGTCGCTCTCGAGCTCGAACACGTCCATGGCGCCAGCACGGGTCCTCCACGAATTTGCACGTTCCTGAAGGTTGTTTAATTTCGGGGCTAGGGTGCATACTCGACCCACGCTAATTCGTGCCCGTTTGAAATGCCTGGTCTGGGGTAGGCCAGCCGCGATCAGGTAATTTACTTTTGGTTTTTAGGGGGAAAGACGGGGCAGACTTGTCGACGGCGGAGACGCGCGTCGACCCTACGCGCTCGCTCTGTGCGATTGCGCTCGTCTTTCAGTAAATTTGACGTGACATGCGCCCGCGGCCGTGCGCGCTCTGCCTCTGCCACTTCGACGCTGCCGCGCACGGGCGGGGGCGGCCGCCTCTGTACATGCGGCCTCTAGAATTAATCGGTAAGTTAGCACTAATTCCGAATTAGGAGCCCCCAGCGGCGTGTGCCAGGCAAGTTAGGCGGAATACAGGCCAGCGCGAGCCCTCAGCGTGAGCTGCGCTGCCTAGGGCGAGGTATTTCCATCGCCCATCGTGGGATGTCAGCACCGTGTCCGGCTTCGAGATTGTACTGCTAGAGGAAGCCCGTGCCGCAAGCGAAGCGCATTGCAGAGATGCCAAAGGCACAAAAGGGCTCGGGCGTCGATAAGTATCCCGGCCTGAAGGAATTTGCCACAAGAGTGTACGATGAAACGCCAGCCACGCAGCACGATTCGCTGCGCCTGCAACTGAACTATTTTGTGAATCAAGCAAAGCTCACGGGGGACGCGACAAAAATGAACTGGACTAGCCAGACTCTGCAAACGCTGGCGGCGCGGTTCGGCACGCCCGGTACGAGTCCTTTCCTACCGCCAACAACGAGCTCTCACGGCTCTAATGGAACCGCATTCAGCAAGGCCACGGCGCCACATACTAACAACTCACGAATTCAGAACGAAGGATCTATACAGCCTCAAGTGCGACGAATAAGTACAGAGACTGGCCTGCGCCCGGGCGTGCAGGCGGCAGGGCGGCGCCCTGCGAAGGCTAAGGAAGCCAGTCCGCTCCGCGCATCTAAGTTTGGGACGGGGCTAAAGACTGGGGCCGCGACTCAAATTAGTGCTCGCTCGCCGTCTTGTGACGAGAACAAAAGCTCAAGCGTAGAGCCCGAATCACAGGAGGTATTGCGTGCCGACACAGTATCGCTAAGTACAACCAGGAAGGCAGACGAGCTAAGAAACAAGCCCGTGGGGGGCCATTAAGGGGATCACAGAGGGAGGCGCCAAGGGGGTCAAGGCAGGCCCGTGGTGGCGTTGCTGAGCGGCGCCGCGCACGGTTCGAGTCGCCGGCGGCTACGGAGTCGCCATACATGGAGCTGCATACGGGCGGCCCTATTGTGGGCACGAGCCAGAAGCTGGAGAAGTCGTACTTCCGGCTCACGGGCCAGGTGAATGCGAGCGTTGTACGGCCGCCGCACGTCGTCGCGCGCGCGCTCGACTACGTGTATGCGAAGTACGAGCAGGACCGGTCGAACTACTCGTACATTTCGGACCAGCTCAAGTCGCTGCGCCAGGACCTGACCGTGCAGCACGTTACAAGCTCGCTCACGGTCCGCGTGTACGAGTGCAATGCCCGTGTGGCCCTCGAGCACGACGATCTTGGCGAATACAACCAGTGCTCGGCGCAGCTGCATGCGCTCTACGCGCAAGCGCGCGAGCTGCGCGACAAGCACGAGGCGGCCCAGATGTTGCTGAATGAGAAAGAGTTTCAGGCATATGTCATTTACTACAAGATCTATGTGGGAGCGTGGGAAGAACTGGGGGTGCTGCTGCGCGAGCTCGACACGGATGCCACTGCGGATGCGACAACGGCAGATGCGACAACGGCAGACGCAACGGCAGACGCAGCTGCAGACGCAGCAGCGAACAGAGCCGGTTCCGGAACCAGCGCCGGTCCGGCGTTCGTACCGTCGCACATGCTGGCGCGCGCTCTGCAGTGCGTGACCATGGTAACAAGAAGGCAGCTCGCGGCGCTGTTTGCATGCTGGCGCGAGTCTACTCTGCTCGAGCGCCGGCTCATTGGTAAGTTTGCCGTGCGCGAGCAGCTGCGCACGCTCGAGGCCATGGCGCGCGCGACGACGCAGCAGAACCAGACGCTGCCGCTCGCGTTTCTGGCTAGGGGTCTCGGGTTGGCTGCTGCAGACGTGCAGGGCTTTCTCAATACCTGGAGCGTGCCGCACGACGGCATGGCCATGCGCAGCGTGGACGCGTTGCCCGCAATTAGCCAGGCCGTGCGCGCCGTGTCGGGGCCGGCCGACATTAAGGGCCAAATTTAGGAGGGTATGGTAGGTGCAGAGCGTTAGGCATAGAGTATATAGAGTAATGCGGGATCCTAAGGCGCTCAGACTTCCAAAAGTTCAAAGTTTTGTCTCGGTTATTTACTACGTTCAAGGTACGTTTAGGACGACGCGTCGACGAGCGCAAGCATAGCGAAGTTCGAGCTCCCCTTCTCGCGCTCAATGAACTCCTCGATCGTGGCGAGCGTCTGCGGCACGGCGAGCACGTCGGCGTCGTGTATGCCACGCGCGCGCACGATGGGGCCCTTGCGCCGGCCGTCGAGCTCGACGAGGTCCGTGCCGCTCTTCGTGATAGTGACGTAGTGGAGCTCGACGTTCGCGTCGGCGGGCGGCGCTTGCGTGTCGCCGCCGCCGGCCACAGCGGTGTGCAGCTCCTCGAGCTCGATGGAGTGCTCGAGGTACTGCGGGCGCTCCGCCTGCGGGCGCGTGCTCAGCTCGGCCACAAGGTCGCTACCGAAGCCGTTGCCGAGCTTGTCGGACGGCACGTTGTTGCTGATGGCGTGGATGAGCGCCATCGTGCCGCAGGCGTTGCGGATCGTTTGCGGCGACCACACGGCCGTTGTCTCCTCGAGCGGCTTCGCGTCCTCGGCGGCGCGGTACGCCTCGTACGCGGGCGACACGGGGAACACGAGAAGCACGGCGTAGACGGGCCGCGGCACAAAGCCGAGCAGCTCCGGGTCCAGCCCGTACACGTCCGTGAACTCGAGGCCCTGTAGGCCGAGCTTTGCCGCAAACTCGTTGAACACGGCTGGATTGCTTTCGAGCGGCACAAACGACTTCATCGACAGGTCGGGATGGGGGGCAATGCTATGTTAATCTATGTGGCGCCGGAGTCGCGGCAGTTAAGAGTCGCAAGCACGTTGCGGGCACGGGCGTATCCTGGGGGCCTGCGTGCGGCGGGTATGGGAAGAATGGTTCATGATGACAACAAGTGGGAGGAGAAACGAGGGCGGCGGCGGCGGCGGTACGCGAGCGCGCGGCCCGCGGTGCGGCTTAGTCACTCGGGCCCCGGCCTGCGCGTGCGCGCGTGCGCGCTTGCGTGCGTGTATGCGCGCAAGGATGCGTGCAAATATGCGGAAGGGTCGTGTGTAGGGTACGGGCAAGCCACGAAGAGCAGCGAGCGGCGCGCATAAACTGTGCGCCATTTACTGGCGCCGTTTACTGGCATCGTTTACTGGCGCCATTTACTGGCGCCGTTTACTAGCGCCGTTCACTAGCGCCGTTTACTAGCGCTGTTCACTGGCGCAGGCGCTCGACGTACTCGGCGAGCCGCTTGTACTCTCTATGCAATGCCTGCACGTCAGCGAGCGTCAGCGCATCGACGTCCACGTTCAGGAACCGGTGGTCCACGGGTGGCGGCTGCATGAGGCTAGGTCTTCGCGCCGTGACGAGGATGTTGCGGTAGGACGAGAGCGTCTCGCCAATGCGCTGGCCGAACGATCCTGTCGTCGAGTTTGTCGTGGCCGCGGACCCGCGCGATGACTGGCTGCCCGAACGGTCGCGCGGCGTGCGCGGGTTCGCAATGGGCCGCGCAAACAACTGCGCGTCGACGCCCGGCGGCAGCTCGCGCTCGTCGAACGTGAGCTGCTCCACAAAATGGATGGCCGCCTCGAGGTTCGTGAGGCAGTAGGCGGCCTGGCCACTGAGGGCAGAAGCGCGACGAAAGCGCTGAATAAATAGGAATGTTTTCCACCAGTCCTCGGCGTCACTCGTCACGAGCGCAAGCACAAAGATGGGAAACAGTGTGTCGGCAGAGCCGCTGCGGTCCGTGGCCTCGACGAGCGCCTGGTGCGCACGGATGAGCGCCTGGACCTTCGCTTTTGGTGCCGTCTCGCGGTTGAGACGGCTAAGATAAGACTTTGCGGCCGGCAATTCTTCCGTGATGGCCGCGTCGAGCTCGAGCTTCTGCACTAGCAGGTCCACGAGTACGTCGTGCTCGCGCAAGGCGCAGATGCGCTGTTGCAGCTTCGCATCGTGCGACCCGCCCAGCGCGAACAGCTTGCTGTAGAGCTCGCCGCCGGCAACCGCGCGCTCGGCGCGGTCGATGACGGCGTCAATGCGCTGCAGCTCCTGCGCGCGGTTCTCCTGCTCGGCGATCGTGAGCAGCTCCTTGCTGTCCTCGGACTCGCCTACAAGGTCCTGGTACAGCTTGCGGTAGAAGTCCTGGAACAGCCAGGAGATCTCATCGGCCGACAATGGCTTTGCGTACTTCGGCTCCTTCAACGAGCGGATGAATGCCAGGCACTCGTCGCTGGCCGTGCCCGAGAAGCTCGAGCGGTGCAGCGAGCGCAGCGAGTTGTGCGACGGCGACTTCACCTTCACGGGAAACGGCTTCGGCGGCGACGGCTGCGGCGACGCACTGACCTCGCCTGATGCGGTCGCACTCGCGTCGCCCGCGTCGCCCGCGTCGCCCGCGTCGCCCGCGTCCTTGACGCCGCCGTCCGCTAAGGCGTCGCCCGAGGCGTCCGAATCGTCACTGGCACGGTCAATGGACAGCGCCGGTGCTCGCAGTGGTGACTCAGAGTTTGCCGGCTCCTTGGCGCGCGCCTCGCGGCCCGGTGTCTGCGCGGGCAACGGAGCCGCATCGGCAACGGCCTCGGCCGTCTCGTAGCACACGTTCACGCTCGACAGCGGCGGGCGCAGGTGAAAAAGGCCCTCGGCCTTGCGCTCCGAGCGCAATGGAAGCTTCAACGTCGACAGGTCCATTGGCGGCAGCACACGCACAAGCCTCGTAGCTGGCGAGACAAATTGTGGCCCGTCCCGTTAAGAGAGGGATGCGACTAGCCGGAGGCTGGGGTTGCGGGTTCGGGTTCCAGATCTGGTCTGCCTGCCGCAACCCTTAATTTTGGGTGCGGTTCGCTGCCGAATCGAGGGCAACTACGCGCGCGGCTTATTTCGTTCCGCGGTTCTGCACAGCGCTGGGCCCCCCACCTGTCGGCGTATGCAGTAGGCAGATGAGTAAACGGCATGAGCGTGATGACGACAGCCTCGACGCGCTGCACCCGGCAAAGCTGACGCGCCGCATGTCCGCGCTGCGGCTCGCCGCCCCGGACCCGAACAGCCTCGCCCCAGACGCCGCGAACGCCGTGAACACTGTTGACGGCCCCGACGGTGACATGGACGGCGTCGAGGCCCGCGACTTCGTGTTTCTGAACCGGCACGACATGCTGGACGCGCTGAATGGCGTGGACATCGACGACCGGTTCATGAAGATTCCACCCGCCATTGCGGGCACGCAAAGGGCCCTGCCGTACTTCGAGCGCCCCACACAGGCGCTCATCCCATACGAGGCGAGCCCGGCTGCTAATAATAATAATGAGGACGACATGCACGACTAGCAGCCCCGTTTTGGGCGCGTGCACACACATCTTGTGTACAAGCGTCCTCGCATAAACGATGCGTTTCGTTAGCGCTCATTGTTTCCGTAAGTAGTTGAGTGGCTACGGAGCGCCTAGCCTTTGGATCTCGCCAGCAAGGAGTGAATAAATATATGTCTAGATACGACTATCTACGCCGGGCTACGTGAGCCAGGCTTCTGCCGCCCGTTTTCCGGGCGCGCGCACGAAAAGTCGAGGCGTGCACGCGCGCGCGCTCGCTCGCTCACGGCCCCAAATAAAGGGCAACCTTATTGCTCCCGTTCACGACCCTCGCGAATGCGCTTGCCGTCTGCACGGGCTCGCCGACCAGGTCCTTCGTTGCGTATAGCTTCGGATTCGACACGGCCATGCGCGTGGCGATGCGGTCGTAAATCTCATTAAACGATAGGTCTGCCGGTACGCGGATCGCAATGACGTTGTCCGTCGCGTACACCTTCACCTTCAGCGACTGCTGCGCGTCGCCGTGGTGGCCCGCCGACGCCGCGCGCTCGCCGTAGGGACGCGCCGCGTGCGGCGACGCGGGCTGCAACGTGCTCGCCGAGAGCTGCGTGTCGCGCGGCGTCGAGCTGCTAAACGCAGGCGCCGACGTCGCCGCATTGGGCGTCGTTTGCAGCGAGTCATCGTGCGACGGCGGCGGTGGAGACTGCGGCGGCGACCGCGGCGGCGACGCCGCCGCCGAGATCGGCTGCACGTGCGACGACAGCTCCTCGGGCGCGCCCTCCATCGCCGGCTCAATGTCATCCTCGGCGCTCACGTCGGGCGGCTGCGGCAGCTGCTGCATGGGGCCGTCGCCCTCGACGTCGCCAGGCCGCAGCTCGAACAGGTTCAGCATCACGCGGCTGCGCGACACGCTCGGCGGCATGCGAATAAGCTCGCGCACGTAGTCGTCGAGGTTCGCGCGGCGCTGCGTCGACACGGTGTGCGTGACGAGCGTGAGCGGGCCAGGCATGAATGGCAGCGAGCGCGGCTTCCCCGTGCGGCCGGCCTCGACGGGGAACTCCTCGAGCAGCCGGATCTGGAAGTCGTAGAAGTCTTGGTAGTAGCGGCACAGATTACGGTGCCGCCCGTTCGACATCTCCACGCGCACAAGGTACCAGTAGCGCCCGCCGTTGATGGCAAACCGGTCCACGGCCGCCGACACGACGTAGGGGCTGTGCGAGTCGTCGACGTATGGCAGGTTCTCGTGGCTCTGCGAGCCGAGGCCGGAGCCGACGTTCGCGGCCGCGTACTCGTGGTAGCCGTTTGCGTAGCTGTTTTCTGAATGGCCGTTCGGCCCGGCGTACTCGTGCGATTGGTGGTAGCCCAAGGCCGTCTGCTGCGCGTGTGTGTGCGCTTGCGAGTGCGCTTGCGCTTGCGAGTGCGAGTGCGCTTGCGAGTGCGAATAGCCACGCGGCGCGGCCGCCGTCGCTGAGGCCGCCGCCGGTGCGGATTGGTACGTGGCCGAGCCTGAACGCGAGTGCTGCGACTGGTGGCCCTTGCCGTCGAGCTGGCCCGTGGACGTGCCGAAGCGGCCCAGGGGGATCGAGCTGGCCTTGTATTCGGCAAGGCGACGCTTCCACTCCTCCACGTACGGCACGCCTGCGCGCCTAACCGTCTCCAACACGTTTTCCACGGGCCGGTCCGTGCCGACCTCGCGCACCTCGACGTACGACACAGGGATAAGTCCTGGCCCGCCAAGGCGGCCAATAGGCTTCGCCACAAACCATTCTGCGTTGCTGATGGCCGTGATGACAATGGACTCGCCGGCACTGATGCTGAGCTCGTCGTTGCGCTCGGCCGTGAAGTCGAAAAGCACAAAGCCGTAAAGATGCTTTGAGGCACCGGCCGAGCTGCGCTGGCTCTGTGCGCTGCGAGCGCTGCTCTGCGAGTTCGCCGCGCGGTGGTGCGCCGGGCCCGCCGTCGTGCCGCCTGCAGCACCGCCGTACGAGCCGCTTCCGGTCGTGCTTGCCGTGCCGGCGGACGTCGTTGTCGCCGCCGACGCCGAGCGCGAGTGTGCGCGCTGCTGCACCTGCGCCTGCGTAAGCGACAGGGGCTGCGCCGGGTCCTGGCGCTGGATGACCTCAAAGTAGCTCACGGGCACGAGGCCCGTCTGGTTCGTGAGCGGGTTGCTGGCCACGTACCACTCCGGGTCCGTCTCGTCCGTTACGTAGAAGAAGTCGTGCTTCTTGAACGAGAGCTCGTCTGCGTCGTGCGCTTCGTACGAGTAGAGCGCGCGCACAATGCGCTTCGGCGCCGTGATGGCGAGGTCCGTCTTCCCGGTAGACACGCGCCGTGGCATGTCCAGCGGCGCCTCCTTGTGCTCGCTTCTCCGCTTCGAGAAGCCTTTGAACATTGCGCCAACCACGCCAGGGGTAGTAGAGGTTCGAGCGGTGCTCCAAGGAGCGCTGCTTAGCCCTCCCAAAAGGGCTCTGCGTGTTCGCTGCTGACTCATGCAAAGCGCGTGAACCGCATGCATCCAGGCACCGCGCAGATCGTCGCGCTGCGGCACACGCGGCGGCTTGCAGGTGGCGCGCCCGATCACGCTAGGAGGCCGCACACCATGCGACGCCGGTGGCCAAGGCCCAGCATACTAGCGAAAGGAACCGTGCGTGCCCTGGCTGAGGGCAAGCGCTCTCTCGCGCAGATGCTACGCGAGATTGAGTTGACGCGTGCAGGTCTACGTAGTAATCATCTTTTCGTGGGGGGTGGTTGCGGCGGCGCCGTGCGCTTGTAAACAGCCCCGGATTATGGCAATTCGCGTGCGTGACTAGTTTTGCCGCATATAAGCCGAACCGGCCGTGGTTGGTTTGCGCTGCCGCGTGCAAGAGCGAACCCGGCGTAACAATCCGCACACATAACCTACATGTGCATGTGTGCGCGCGCGCACCACCCAACGTGAGGTCACGTGCAGTAATGAACGGCGACGGTCATCCACAAACGACCCGCTGAACCCCAAAGCAGCAAGCATGGCGTTCGCACGAGAGCTGGAAGTGGCTTTGCACGCCGTCCGCGTGGCGTGCCGGCTCACGCACAAGGTTGCGAAGGGTACGCACGTGTCGGCGCTGCAGAAGACGGACAACTCGCCCGTGACCGTGGCCGACTTTGGTGCGCAAGCCGTGATCATCTCGGCCATCCACCGCGAGTTCCCGGAGGACCCCATCGTGGGCGAGGAGGACTCGGATGATGTGCAGAAGAACCCGAAGCTCGCGGAGCAGCTCGTCGCGCTGACGCAGGAGTTCGCGGGCAGCAGCGACGCGCGCTTCGACGCGGCCCTGCCGCGCGCCGACGCCGAGCGCGCGCTGTGCGAGGCTATCGACCTCGGCAATGCGCCGGGCTCGCCGCATGGCCGCCAGTGGGCGCTGGACCCGGTTGACGGCACGAAGGGCTTTTTGCGCGGCGGGCAGTACGCCGTGTGTTTGGCGCTCATTGTGGACTCCGTCGTGCAGGTCGGCGTCATTGGCTGCCCGAACCTCGGCGAGCACGGTGGGCTTTTCTACGCCGTGAAGGGCCAGGGCGGTTTGTGGGTGCCGCTAGACGGGCCGGAGCAGCCTCCCAAGCCGCTCAAGTTCCGCCAGATCTCGCAGCCTGCCGACGCGCAGTTCTGCGAGAGCGTCGAGTCGGGCCACTCGGCGCTGGGGCGGCAGGCCAAGATCGCGAAGGAGCTCGGCATCGTGAAGCCGTCCATCCGCATGGACAGCCAGGCCAAGTACTGCGTCCTGGCCAAGGGCGACGCCGATATCTACTTGCGTCTGCCCATCTCGCTAAGCTATGAGGAAAAGATCTGGGACCACGCCGCAGGCAGCCTGCTCATCACGGAGGCGGGCGGTATGGTCACAGACATGTTTGGCCAGCCCCTCGACTTCGGCCAGGGCCGCACCCTCAAAAACAACAAGGGCGTTGTGGCCAGCAGCCGCGCGCTGCAGAGCCGCATTCTGGCCGCGCTGGCTGAGTCCGACCGCTCGGATATCTGAGCCTTAGACACTGCAAAGTAGAAGAAGCCGATATTTCAAAGTGCGCTTATGCCGGTACACATCCTCCGCCAGGACCGCTCTGTGCCGATTCGGTGTGCAGCGCACTTACTGCTCGAGCGCTACAGACGCTCGACTCGCTATTTATCGATAATTATTTACGCCGTAGCCATAAAACGAGCAATGAGCCCGCGAACCAGTGTGTTGGCCCGCCGCGCGCCCGTGCGCGCGGCTAAATTTAGCCCCGTCGCCACACACGCCCACGATTCTGCACTAAACATATGCTGCGGCAATGCTACTTGTAACTGCCTTGAACAACCATGTTTTTGCCTCTTCAGATCTAGCTTCTTTTTTTTTTCCTAGACTGCCCTGTACGCGCGTGCCCTATTCACCGCGATTTTAATTAAGGCTCAGGGATCGGCGGTACCTCGGCGCCGACGCAGCGCGAAGCGGCGAGCCCGCTCCGCCAAAAAGGCCGTCGACCTCAACACGACACGAGATCCTAGGCTCGCCAAAGGTGAAACATTGCGCCAAGCCACTTGTTTCGGGGTGCCGTTTGTGGATGCGAAGTTTGGTCGCGGCGCCTCGGGGCGGCGCCGGGTGAAGCCGCCGACGGCGGCTGGCGGCTACCCCGGATTCTTCTCAGGGCGCGGGTTGCCAAAAAACATTGAGCTGCACGACGCTGAACAAAAACACACCGTGTGCATAACTCATCGATGGCGGCCCATCGCGAGATTTGGCGCGCCGCAGGGGTCCTCGGATGCCTGGCCAGCGCTTTCTTCATTGCGCCGACAACAGCTGTCATATTTTCGTATGTCGCGCATTTGCGCCACGGAGACATTGTTTTTTTTGAGCCTTCGACTCTTATACGCAAGGCCTAGGTTTGAGCAGGTGACCCGATAAGCAGGCAGGCAGGGTTTGGCGCCCGTCACGGGGATCGGGCCAACACGGCTATTCGCGCCTCAACTCCCGCAACCATATTTGCGCAGCGCGCACGCAGTGGTTCTTCCAGCGATGCCAAGCGCGCAGTACTGCATCGCGATGAGCGTTCGGCCTGCCTGCCACGCCGCGCACCATGGGCGCTTGCGCGCCCGCCGCGGGCTGATGCGTGCGGCCGGTGCCTGGCGAGGCCCGGCCCGAGCCTGCGGCGACTGCGTCTTGCTAACGTCCGTGGGCAGGGGTTCAGTCCCAAGTAATGACGTGTGCTACTTGCTTCCTGCAGGCAGTAGATACCGCGCGCGGTAGCGTCGCGGAAGGGCCCCGCGCCGCGACGCCTCCCCCACGAACAATGCGGCGTGGACGCACTCGCACTAGCGCAGTTTTTTTCTGTTGCGAATCGCGTTTATAAATAGGAATCTATAGGAATCTATAGGAATCCGTGGGAATCCATAGGCATCCATAGGAATCCATCGGGATCGACCAGGGTACCCGAATCTTGGCTGTTAAGGTCCGCGCGTGGACATTCGGTGCGCGTGGAGCGTGCGTGGAGTGCGCCGAAGCCCCAAACCTCGCTTAGCCATAGTGTGGTCCATGCCCTAGGAACATTGCAGTGATACTGCAGGAGCAGGGTTTGTGCCCATTCGCTTAGCTCATCAGAACGCCTGGCAAATGCATGCATGGTATGTACTTTAGTAAGGGCATTGCACCCTTCCTAGTCCTTAACACTAACCTTCCCACCTCTCGAGACGGCCACGGCTATTGCACGAGGCTAAACCTTGAGCTACCGCCGCCCCTTTGGACTCGACCCCGTTCGCCATTTTTTCTCTCGCAGCACTGCATCCGCCAAGGACCTAGCTCGACAATTTGCTTTTTCTATTTCATTTTACCTTTTTGTTTTCCCACAAAAGTATTGTTGTGCTAGCCCATGGTTGCCGAGGTTCTGAGCCACCACCAAGTCCCGTCAACAAAGCCCGAGGAGGCGAGCAGACCCGAGGCCGATGCGCAAAGCGCGGCAAAACGCAGCTACGTGCCCATTCGACCGGCGTATCGCCCGTTGCTGCCGAAGCCGAGCACGCGCGACAGCACGCCGTCGCCGATCCACATTCATACCCGCTCGTCGGGCCTCAGCCAGCTCTCATGTCGCAAGCGCCACAGCGGTGTGACAACGAAAATCGACGCCGTGAAGCGGCGCCGCAGCCTCGCTACGCGCGCGTCTGAGTCCGCGCGCAGCGCGGCTGCGCCGGACGCGAAGACCGACGCAAAGCTGGCCGTTTCCTCGGCTAGCGCCTCGGCGAACTCTTCGATGAACGCCTCGGCCAGCGTCTCGGCGGCAGGCTCGGCCCGCGCATCGCCGAGCCCGTCCGCATCCAGCGTGCCCTCCCCAACCGTGATGGACTCCCCGAACATGACGTCCGTGAGCACGCGCTCCATCTTCGGGCCGCCGCCGTCGCAAAGCATCGACGCGCTGGACGCGGGCGCCGCCGCCGGCGGCTTCGACCTTGACGCGCCGAAGCCGCGCGGCGTGGCCGGCAGCATGACGCTCATGATGTCGGCACTTGTGAACCGGTTCCAGCCGACGCAGGCAGCAGCAGGCGCCGACAGATGCGCCGATAGCCCTTCGGCTGCGGACAACGCAGACAGCGCGTCCGTGTTCTCGCTCCCTTTGAATCAGTACGACGACATGCCTCTCGAGAATCTCGATCTCGACCAATTGAACAAGCTGGACATGGATCTCGAGCCCTCGATCTCCCCCTCCTCATCGGCCGCCGCGTCACTTGCATCATCGGTCGCCTCTGGCACCTCTATGGGTGCCACTGCATCTGACCCCTTGGCGATCCCGTCGACCGTGTCCGAGGACCTCAAAAAGATGCCGGGCCAGTCGCCGGACGCCTTTAACGCATACGGCTCGCCAAACGCGGACTTCGACGACTTCACGGACCTCTACTTTCACGCAGGCACGCAGTTCGACAGCGTCACGCCCACAGACGGCTCGCCAGACACTCTTGGTGACGTGCTCGAGAACGAGGTCGGTCTTGTCGACAAGGAAGGTCCGGACGGCCTGTCCATGATGGACTTCCTGGCCCCAGTCGACCTCTTTAATGCTTAAAATAAACCTACGTAGTCACGATCTTATGCACTTTCACGACCTTGAGCGGCGCGGTTTTGACGCTGCTGCAAACGGCCGGTGCTGTTTGTTGGTCTGCGGCCGGCTTTCTTCTTCTCGGCCTGCATCCTCAGCCGTGCATCCTCGGCCATGCATCCTCTGCCTGGCGTCCTGCCACAAAATTGACCGCCGCTCGTCACGTGTTATTTCACCGGAGGCACTCGGGAGCCGCCCAAAAAGTACCGGCCACCGCGCCCTGCGATCGCAACCCTCGCGCAGTATGCATCACCACCCTTGCCGGGACGCAGCCGCTCGACGTCGGCCGCGCACGACAGTGCATACACGTGACGCCGTCCAATGCGCGTCACAATAATTAACAATTCTGTGGAGATGCGTGGCGGCTGGCCCTCGTCGAGATCCCATAGCGATGGGAGCAAACTAGTTCGTGCCGGGCATCGAGGAGTAGTGCGCTGCTTCGGCCCAATTTTTTTCGTCGTGCTACGAAAGCTCGAAACGGTGATTTCAACGTGCGCCCATGGGCCGCGCTCGCACAAGCCCGGTTTTGGCAATGGACCCTTAAATGGTGGCCGCTCCTGCAGCGCACAGCCGCAGGCTTGTTCGCTAAAGCGTGTAACGCCTCAACCCGCTCCGCGTGGCGGCCGGCGAGGGGCAATGTTCGGCCGGCCGTGCGTACCATAATTAGCTATCACGTGTGTCCACCGTCAGGAGTCTCTGGTTAACGGCAATGCCGAACAGCGGCGCCGCGCCCGACGCGCACGGTTCCCCAGAAACGAATTTTGGGCAAACACTAGAGCCTCCGTCAGTAAAGGCGAAATAGCAGGCCCGCGTGTGCACCGCCGCGCAGTCATAATGCGCCGTTATTCGGGCCAAGTTAGGCGGAATTGAGCGCGCACGGTCGCATCAGTAAGAAGAACACGCGCGGCAATGACGCGTTGAAAGGTTTGTGCTGCACCAGGCGCCTGGCTGGTATATGGCCTGCGTATAAACCATCAACTTCATTCAATGCATACATAATTAAATTGGGCGCCTGCAGACTAACCTCGAACGGCGCTGCTATACAAACGGCGCGGGCTCGCCTGGTAAGGCCAGTATGCGCTTGCCAGTCCACTGGGGTATAACGTCCTCAAGCACGAGAACGAGATGGCCCAGCACGATGGCTATGAGCACAATATTGACCCGCTCCGGCTCGAGCAAGCACGCGGCGACGAGACTATTGTAGAGATTGAAATCCCAGGGAATAAAGTGCACCCACTGCGCGTTCGCACCGTCAGGATCCCGCCGTGACGTGAGGTACACAATGGTGGATAAGAAGGTTTCCGACGGTAGTCGGTTTCCGAAGTAGACGGACACGGCGACGACGGCCGTCGCAATGAGCAGCAGGCGCCACAAATAGCCGCGGGCAGTCGGGTAGTAGACCTCCTCGAGCCAGCGGCTGCATGATATGTACATGGACCACACAAAGAAGAATTGCATGTTGAATTGCGACACAAAAAACAGCGACGTGACCAGCCGCCACACCTCGCCCTCAGCAACGCGGGCCGGAATGAGCGCCAGCGTCTGCTCGGATATGAGGTTCGTGGACACGCCAATCGCGAGTGCCGCAGAGCACCCCAGCGTCACCTTCGTGATCGGCGGGATGTTCACAATGAAGCCCAGATCCATCGCGCTGCCTTTCCCGCTTGCCCCAGTCTCCGCAACCGTTGCTGTGGATGAACACGCAGAGCCTACTTTCGAGAACTCGCTAGCACCACTTTAGGAGGCGGTGGTCACCGGGCTGCACTGGACACGTCGCATGAGTAAGCACGCGAGTGGTTCCAATGGGGTCGGTCCCGCCTCGGGCCGATGCCCTGCGCGGGCAAATGTGACGCCGTTGTGCAGCCGTTAACTTGGAACGCTCGAGTCCGCTTGCAAGGGATCAGTTCGGCTCATCTTGTGTGTAGATTCCGTTTTAGTGCGGGAATTCTCGTGTACATATATGAAATGATGGGCTATTAGTGCGTGATGCTGATAAGAAGCTCACGTCATACCTCATGATAAAACATGGATACAATTACCTAGGTTTGTGTTCAAACTGGGCTATGCAGTCTTCGTCGTTAGGCGCAGGCCGCACGCTCTTGCCGCTGTGCACTGAGCGGTGCGCGCTCGTGAAGCGGCGAACGCGCAGCCGCTAGTCACGCTCGCCACTGATCACGTGCACGCGCTTGTGGACGTGGTTACTTACGGTAGCTCGTTCATATAGCGTGGCTAGAAGGCGGCGACCCCAATTGCAGTGAATATGGGCGCTCAAACCGAGCAGCAGCTCACGGCGCCGTACCATTACCTCGAGCAGATACCCGGCAAAGACTTGCGCACGCAGCATATCACTGCGTTCAACAGCGTCATTCACGCGCCACAAAATGTGGTGCAGCACGTCATCGAGCTCGTTAAGAAGCTGCACAACGTGTCGCTGCTGCTAGACGACATAGAGGATGGCGCAGTGCTGCGGCGGGGCAGGCCCGTGGCGCACAGCATCTTTGGCGTGCCGCGAACAATCAACTCGGCGAACTTCGTGATGCTGGAGGCGATTTATGAAGCAACGCAGCGGCTCGGCTCCGACGTCGCGCCTATTCTGTACGAGGAGCTGTTCGCTCTTCACCGCGGCCAGGGGCTTGACCTCTACTGGCGCGACGCACACGTTTGCCCGACAGAAGAGGAGTATCTCGACATGGTTCTCAACAAAACAGGCGGGCTCTACCGGCTTGCCGTGCGTCTGCTGCAGCACTTCGGCACGCTTGACCAGGACCTGGTACCGCTAGCGAACCTGCTTGGCGTTCTGTACCAGATCCAGGACGACGTCCTCAATCTGGGCGGTATGACCCGCGACAAAGGGTTCTGCGAGGACATCACAGAGGGCAAGTTCTCATTCCCCGTCGTTCACTTCCTTTTACAGGAGGACGGCGGCGACACGCCTGTTGGTAGCCGCTTTGAGTTGGACAACATTCTGCGATTGCATACGGCCGACCGCGATTTGAAGCAGCACGCCCTCAGAATACTCGAGGAGTCGGGAAGCATTACTTACTCCTGCGGCAAAGTTCTTGAGTATGCGGATCAAGCCAGAGACGCAATTGCGCAGCTAAACCTCAAGGACCCCGCCCCGCTGTACAAGCTTTTACAAATGCTTGTACGGGTGAAGCCGGGATCTGTGCTGGGCACATCCGGAGCAAGCTCGGACCTGCATCACGAGGTGCAATCCTAAGCGCATAGCATGAATTCGCGGCCTACCTCACCTCGCATGAGGCCACCTAGCAGGACTTAAACGGCCTTAAGTCTCATCGCATGTATATACAGTTCAGCATCAGCATTCAATTTTGCAAGAAAAGATAACTTGCATCTAAGAAGCTAGACAAGCATACTTTGGCGTATTGACCTTTGTGCATGCCATGTTGTTGCCCGCACGCTCGTTCCCATGTCCTTATATAACGTACGTTCCAATTACCAATCAGTAACAGGGCCAGTAGTATAGAGGCAGTATACGTCGTTCGGGTTTCGGTCCCGGGAGTGCAGCTCCTGAAAATCGACGTGACCCCGGTTCGATTCCGGGCTGGCCCCCTTTTTTGCTGTTTTTGTTCATGTCCTAACTAACGACTATAAGCGGTTTTTTATTTTGACTTAGTTTTGCAAACAGTAAAAGCAAAGCAAAGATTCTCTAGCGCGACTCAATTCAACATGGAGAAGCCGAGTCCCACTTCGATGGAGAACGATGAGGCACGCGAGCCCGTCGTCGTCACCATCAATTCCGTGAGCCATGACGTACCTTCTACTGCCCAAGCAAGAGATGTATATATGTCTACACGGAAATCCTGAAGGAGGGCGGAAACGACATTAGTTCGTCAGTTTTTCAAGCACTCCGTGCCCACAACCGTGGCGTCATCAGGCGCGTCAAAGAGCTCCGTCGAAGGTACAATGAGGCAACGAGGAGTATCTCGCCGTTCCAGAGCATTACGGTGGTGTAGTAACGGCCACCGACTGGCGGGGCTTCCAAACGCTCCATCGCTCTGAGATCATGACTGAGGCGAGCGCCAAGCAACAACGATGAATGAACCAAAACAAAAAATGAGGCGCGCTCAAAACCGTAGCTTCGAAGGTATTGCACTAAGTACTAAAGCCATTGCCTAAGTTCTCCCGTTGGGAAATCCCGCATCGGAACTGGGACGCCTTGCGAGCATTTCTGATCCGAAAGAGCGCAGCGAGGCCTCAACTCAAGCCAAAGCTACATCAAAGGGTTCGTAGATTATGATGCAATTACGATGCAAGGTGGATAAATAGAGTGTAACAAAAGCAACGGAGTCCGTAGTAAGATCGTCATGAGGCGAACTTGCGGAAGGCAGTGAGCACAAAGTTCAGAAGTGCCCCCGCAACTGCCATGCGCTGCTGCACAGGATTCAAAAGCCGCAATTGGAGCAGGAAGATTACGGCGATCCCGGCGAACGCGCCAATGAGCAGCCCCACTGCTTCGTCAACGAGTTCGTACCGCGCGCTCTGGGCCGACGTGCCGGACAGCCAGGCCTCCTCTTGCTCCAGCCGCTCAGCAGTTGTCCGCGTTCTGCTCTCGCTGCTCTCTGTGGCACCGTAAAGCTCGCCGAAATTGCGTCTGAGGAGCTGAATCTCCTCCTCCGCAAAGCCGGCGTCCCGTAGCTGGTCGAAGCCGCGCTGCGGAGCCGGCGCTACGTCCGCATGCTCCTCAGTCTCGGTCGGGCTCTGCTCGGCCTCGATCTCCTCGGGCGTCAGGATGCGGCCGACCGTGCAAAGCAGAAACGCCTGCTGCTGCGCGCCGAGCACATCTCGTGCCAGGTTTGTGGCCGGCGTGAGTACGTGGCCCTGATACACGAAGCGCAGGCGGCGGTTCAGCGTGGCGCCGCCGATCTCCTGCCGCACGAAATCCTGCAGGTCCGCAAGGCGTACGGAGGACAATTGATCCGCCTCGATCACAAGCTCTAGGTCCCTGTTCTCGGTGGGGACCTTGATGATAAGCTTCGGCATAAGCGGGCTGGCCTAAGCGCGAGTTTGCTCACGCTCAATGCCGGTTCTTTTTAGGCGGCCCCGCGTGCGGTTGGGTGACTGGTTAGGGTACCTACCTGTGGGGCGGTGCCTTCGTCGTGCGATGCAGGGGCAGGTAAATCCGCGGCCGCGCCAGGTTTCTGCGCCGAAGGACGAGTCGCTGCGACACACTGCGTTCAAATTAATGGATTGATACTTATATACACATCTGATAGGCACGCCACTTGGCCCACAGCACAGAAGTCCTGCGCAGAGCTCATAGTGGGCCATGGCGGCCATGGCGCCCGCGACGGCGATCCTCGTGCCGCAGCTACTCCGCGCCAGCGCCGGGCTTCGCTCCTGGCTTTGCGCCGGCATTGCCCTTGGCCGTTTCCTCGCCAAGCTCGGCTTTTATTCTCTCCATGGCTCTGTACACCTTCGACTGCAAGTAGAACGAGCCAGACTTCTCCTTCGAGTTTGCGTCAAACAGGAAGTTGTACTTCTTCTGAGCATCGCCCATGTTCAATGCTCCATCCTCAATGCCGAGGATCTTGCGCGCCTCGGACAGCCCGAGCCCGCCCACGTTCTTGTGCGCGGCCGCGTCCGCCGACGCCTTAACAGACGCCGACGATGCCTGGCGGTACGCCTCCACGAACGCCTTGCCGACGACTTGCGAGCCCGTCACAAAGACTTGCCACAGAATGCGATGCGCCATTAGTTCTGACGAGGTCGGCGGATGCTCTTTTTTGGAGGTGAAAAACTCCGACACGCCGTACGGCTAAGCCTGCCGCGTGGGACCACTGCGCATCCGCCACGCCTACCTGCCCGATCCGTCGAAATTGCGAGAATGCGGGCCGCGGCATCGCGCAAAGTGCTTGCGCGTGCCCGCTGTCTGCTTCAGTCACCCGCGAGAGCATACACTTATCATTACATCCCAGACTATTCGTAGCACATATGCGGCACTACACGGCTATAAAGCCGTGTAACCCCTGGCTCGCTTAGGCGACTGGATTGCAACCTTGCAATGAGCAACGGCGCCCAGATGTACGCCTGGCCTGTCAGATTTGCGAGCGCAGCTGGTGGCGCACGTCCGATTATTACCGAACGCGGCCGCTGCCACCGATCTTCACACGTGATGCAGCCTTAGCCAACACGACGCGTGCATTGCGCGCGCGCGCGGGGGCTTGGTCGCTTGGTCGTCCTTAAACGGTGCCAGCACACGCTGTCTGCGGACCTTGTCGCTGCACTTCCAAAGCCAGCGCTTGCCTGCGGATCTAGCCGGCCGCCGTCGCGCCGCGAGTCCATTCTGAATAAGCAGCACTGAAGGGCTCGATCAGGGCCGTCCATTGATCGCATCCGCCACCAGGGGCTTCGAATGCTGTCCATCCTGCCCGTGGACTCGGGCGTGATCCGCTGTATCTGCGGGTTCGACCACGACGACAATTTCACTATCCAATGCGAGCGGTGCAATGCGTGGCAGCACGCCGGGTGCGTGAACATCGCGAACGAGGCGTCCGTGCCCGAGAACTACTTGTGCCCCGAGTGCAGCGAGAACGGGTTGCCGATCTCGCGCGAGGAGGCGCGTGAGCGGCAGAAGCTCATTCTGAAGCAGCGTGCGCAGCAGGCGCAGCTGCAGAAGGTCCTCGCGCAGCGGTCGCCGGAGGACCACGACGAGCCGCGGCGCCGTGGACGCAAGCGCCGTAGCGAGAGCGAGCCTGCCGACGCCGCCGCCGCCGCTGCGGAGCCCGTTGTTGTTCTGAACTCGCATGTGTATTACGTCCCGTCGCAAGGGCTGCTGTGGAGTGCGGCCGCAGACGCGTGGCGTCAAGCCAATAGCGCGGCCATCAAGGAACTGCCCGCGGCGCCGCGCGACGCACGCGCGCTGCCGCTGCAGGTCGTGCGCAAGCTGAAGCATGCCAAGCGCCAGAACCTCGGGCTCGACACGCTGGCCCTCGTTACGCCAACAAGCATACCGGCGAACCGGTTTGTGTGCGACGTGACGGGCGAGGTCCTCCTGCGCTCAGAGTACGTGCGCGCGCCACACAATCAGTACGCGCGGCTCGGCTGCCCGAAACCGGGCATCGTGTTCGTGCCAGGGTTTCCCCTGGCCATCGACAGTCGCCGGCGCGGGTCGCAGGCGCTGTTTCTGCGCCGCGCGCCGCAGCCGAACGTGCGGCTCGTGCCGCGGCGCACAACAAAGGGCGAGCTGCGCGTGCTTCTGTTCACGCGCACGTCGCTCAGTGCCGGCGACGAGCTGCAGCTCGGGTGGCACTGGCCAGCCGCGCACCCCATCCGCGCTGCGCCGGACTCGCCGCTGCTGCAGACTACGTTCTGGCTACTGGGCCTTACGGCAGACGAATGTGCTCCCAGCGCAGCGGAAGAGAATGACGAGGACTGGGAAATTGAGGATGCGCAGCCGTTGCCATCGCGACCAGCTAGTCATGCCCAGCTTCTGCGCGAGACGTTTCTGAAGCGGTGCTCGGACGACGTCGACATCGACAACAACATTGAGTCGAAGACAGAGCCTGCTGATGCGCCGGACGCATTGGCGACTCGCGTATGGATGCCTGCGCCACAGGAGCCGGTTGTGCAGACGAAGAAGAAGCTTAGCTTGGCCGACTACATCAAGAAGCGAGCATAGCGAGCATGCCCATGTCCAGCATACAGAGCATAGCGAGCATATCGAGCATGGACCGCATAGCGCGTGGGCCTACGCAGTGGGTGGGCGCCGGCGCAGGCCACGCAGCAAAATATTCTGCGCCGGTGCCTTGGGCTCGGTCAAGCGCGGTGCGCGTGGTGCCGCACGGTGGCGCGCGCCGCGCGTGACCTGCCGCATGCGCCCACGGCGCTTCCACTCGCCGTGTATGAGACGGCGAATGTGCAACAAATACGCGCTTGCCGTAGGCCGTGTTGCCGCGTCCCACTGCAGTCCGGATACGAGCGGCGCCCAGAACAGGTCGTGCTCGGTCCATCTGATCAACGATTCCCACTGCTGCGGATGCGGGCCGTCCCAAACCTCTTTCCACTCGTCCGCTATGGTGAGGCGGTGCGCAATGGCGCGGCACTGGCCGCCTACGGCGCCCGGCGCGGGGAACTTCAACGCTTGCACATGGAGCGCTGCCATCTCAACCGTCGTGCGCCCAGGGAACATAGGTCTCTGGTTGCAAAGCTCATAGAGAATTAGGCTTACGGCCCAGATGTCGAGCGCCGGCGTGTGGAAGCTGAGGCCCAGCAACTGCTCTGGCGCGCGGTACCAGCGCGTGGCCACATACGACGTCCAGCGCGTCGTGGCCGTGTGTGGCTCCTCGATGGGCCGGCAGAGCCCAAAGTCGGCAACCTTGACGACCATGTGTCCGCGCTCATTTGTGGAAAACAAGATGTTCTCGGGCTTGAGGTCGCGGTGCACAAAGCCACTGGCGTGAATGTGCTCAACGCCGCGTAGCACGTCCTTAATGATGCCCCCGACAAGAAAGAAGTCCAAAGGACCCTGTCGGGCCCGGAAGGCCTGCTCCATGAACTGCAGAAGCGTGCCGTCCATCATCTCGAGCGCAAATACCATCGTCGCCTTAGACGCATCGCGGAACATGTCGTACAGCTTCACGAGATTCGGGTGACCACCCACGTACCTGAAGAAGATGACCTCGCGTAGAAGACTCAACTTAAACGGGTCCGGGTCGACGTGGCGCAGCTGCTTCAGCGCCACCACGCGGCGCGGGTCGCGGACCAGCCGTGCTTGCATCACGTCGCCAAATGTGCCGCTACCAATGGCGCGTTCCACAATATAGTGGTCTTCAACGCTCTTGGCCACGGGCGGCTGCTCAATTTCGTCCATGTCCACTGTACTGAGCAACTTGTGGGGCTCAAGGCGTTTATGTGCGACAATTCCTAGGTGTGGTTCAGCCCTGACCCTGTGTCGGGGTAAGGTCCGCCCGCGACGAGGCGATAGCAGAGGTCTCACGACGCGCTCACGCCAGAGCGCATGCGAGGCTAGGGTGGCTGTCGAAGCATTTAGGACGCCGCCTATAGCAAGCCGAACGCAGCCTCGCGCCGGTTGTTTACTCTATGGCCGGCTCACAACATGTAATTTATTCAATTTTGTACTCTACGAATGCTCTATGCTTTTCAAGGCAGTGTAGGGCGCGCTGGGCGGGGAGCTACATAGCAGGACGAGCTCTCTCTCGCTTGTGTCACTTTTATCATGCCCTTGCCCTGTAAGTATGCGCTATCAGCCAAAGGCCGTGTCACGCAGTTCCGTTCGCGTGTGCACTGAGAAACGACCTCACTGCTGTCATTCGGGTCTTAACGTATGTTGCGCCCCCCTTGATTACCAGCTCGCCTCTCACAAAACTCTTTGCAACTCACTTGAGCATCATTTGTCGCGCCTGCATGAGTCCTGTAGGGTAGCGGCTGAGCGCTTAGCAGCTGGGGGAGATTAATTAAACGGCCTTATTGCGTGGGGACGTGCGGCGGCATTTAAGTATCAATTGAGATACTACTAAGTTCGGTCTAGAGAACCAGAAGAAGCCTACGGCGCGGAAACTTTCGGCTCTGTATAGACTAATATCCAGGGCTTAGCTGGTACAAGGATGGTACTTTAGGAACCCACTGTAGGGACTGAGAACAGCGACGCTTTGCGATTGACCATATACTATTGTGCTGAAGTTCATATTTTTCGTTTAAGTAGAACGCATTCGCGCTGTAGCGGGATCGCCGCCCGGGCTTTAAACACGGCGCGGGCTCCTGCTTAGGGCTTGTATTAGTCATATATAGGGCTTATAAGACCATCGCTAAGACGACTCACGCGGACGCCACGGGTTACCGCCACAGTTCTTTCAGAACATACTCGTGCCCCTGCCCAGATCGTGGCTCCCACTCTGCTTTGGCATCACCCCCCCAAAAGAAGGATCTCTTTCTTTCTACACAGCTCCAACCCGTTGTTGTGAAAATGCAGATTTTCATTAAGACACTGACGGGGAAGACCATCACCCTTGAGGTCGAGTCGAGTGACACGATCGAGGCTGTGAAGAGCAAGATCAGCGACAAGGAAGGGATTCCCCCCGACCAGCAGCGTCTGATCTTCGCCGGCAAGCAGCTCGACGATGGCCGCACGCTCTCGGACTACAACATCCAGAAGGAGTCCACGCTCCACCTGGTGCTCCGTCTGCGTGGCGGTGGCAAGAAGCGTAAGAAGAAGGTCTACACTACGCCCAAGCGTATCCCGCACAAGCGGAAGAAGACCAAGCTCGCTATCCTGCAGTACTTCCAGGTCGGCGATGATGGCTCTGTGAATGTGCTCCGCACGCCGTGCCGCGTGTGCGGTCCCTCGACCTACATGGCTCTGCACAACAAGCAAAAGCCCACCCGCCTCTACTGCGGTAAGTGCCACCTTACGCTTGCCGAGAACGAGTAAGTCAAATAACGTAACCTAACTTAACTCATACGCTAATGGCGCTTATGTGCAAGTCTTGCTGTGCGACAAAGGGGCGCGCCTGGGTGTGCTTCGTGCTAATTAACAGTTTGTAAATAAGAATCCATTCAGATTGTGCTTGTGGACACGCTGCCACATCTGAGATGCACGCAGAGCCTGAGTCGAGCTCGCGTGTTCGCGCGTTTTCGCTGGGGGCGGGGGCAATTTAGCTCTACGCGTTAGCGGCGGTTTGCAAACGCAGCCACCGCCACTGCTGTCTGTCGCGAGCTATTTTTTTTTCTTATGTAATTTTTTTCCGGGCTGAAAATTCGGGTCCACCAAAACACTACCTACCAGAACATCGTCGCCATGGCAAAGACACCTGTCGTGGAGAAGGCGATTCCTGTATCGTATGACCTAGGGAACCTGGCTGTTGCCGACCCGAATCCATTGGACTTGCAGGCCGGCGACCTGGAAGAGACGATTGTCGCTCACACGCGCGACAATGTGCAGCTGCTTGTGAACCAGATCCTGCAGCTGCCCATCCGGCGCACCGTCGCGAGCATCAACTCGTCAGGGGGGCAGGACAATACTATGGCTCTCATCAGCATTCCCGAGCCCGTGTGGCAGCTGCCGCGCGAGAAGCCGGTGCCCAAAGACAAGCCGAAGACGCGGTGGGAGATGTTCGCGGACCGTAAGGGCATCAAGAAGCGTGCCAAGGACGGCAAGCTTGTTTACGATGACGAGGAGAAGCGCTGGGTTCCGAAGTGGGGCTACGGAGGCATCAACAAGAAGGCCGACAACCAGTGGGTTACCGAGTACGAAGACAAGCCTAAAAAGGCTGGCGATGACCTCATTGATCCGCGCACTTTGTCGCGTGCCGAGCGCAAGGATCTTGTGAAGAAGAACCAGGTCAAGCAGAAGAAGAACGCCCGCGCTCATGGCAACTAAGTATTTATTTGGCTAAAAGCATCATAATGTTCTATAGTACAACTGGATTGTTCTATGCCCTTAATGTGCATTCAGATCGGATCGGTGCTTACTACCTGCTCGTAGGATGCACGAAGTGCCTTATAGGCACAACTTATGCACTTGCTACAGCATCACCAGCCGATTTACGGTATCGGTACTTGCTAAAAGCTTGAGTCGCGTAGTTTGGTTCAAAGTGACTCGTTTCTGGCTTAATATGTCGCACTGGTTCGTTGCAACTACTCACCGTCGTCTTTGGTATATCCTCATTTTATGTCACCAATTTAAGCTTCATATCGGTATCGACCTGCAGCAGAGCCCATCAGCACGATCCAATGGTAACTATAACAAACGTTAGAAAAGTTATGCGGTTCGTGCGTATGTTATATGAATCACTGCTAATCCGTAAATAGGCTCAACAATGGACTGAAAAAGTAACTATGGAGTGTAGTCCCGTTGTGACTTCTCTGGTGCCACTCTTCTAGACCTAGCTGGACTTTTGAGGGAACGGAGGAAGCCGAAAGCCTTTGGTGCAAAATATAAGCCTAGCCCAGCAAGGCATGCTCTCATGCTCTCAGGATTCACTCTTAACGTCGAACGCAGGCGATCCTCACCGAGGGCTGAATTAAGATTTAGGGCGGTCCCAATGAGTCGCTCGAAGCACACCGACCCTCGCAGCCGCCCTCCTGAGGCCCATACATGCGCGCGTAGCACCAACTCACTAGCACCGGGATGACGCTCTTTGAGATTGCGAAGCACCGGTCCTTTTTGATGAGCTGGTATCCTCAACGGGCGTGGATAAGCCCTTCACTTTTTTTCCCAAAGTGATCAGGGAAGAAAGTCGCATTGTTAGGCGTGATTTGTGAGAACTAACTAGCCTCTAAACGTAGCACAAGTCCGCGGCGACTGGCCACATGTCGCGTCAAGTCGCGCACTTCTTGACAAAACTAAAAAGAAGAAAAAGAAAAAAACACTCCACGGTTCATATCTAGCCAAAGACTGTATTTGAATGTGGCGCCAGCTGCATAGTATCCGTTTCTGCAATGCCATTGAGCCAATCCTGAATAAATCAGCCTGCCTAAAAGGGTAAGAATCAGAACAGCGATGTGCGTGGAGTCGCCAAGTGATAGAATAATCACTTTTAAACAGCATGACCTACAATAACTAATACCATAATAACGCACATGCGCCTTAAGCAATCCCGGCTAAACGATAAGGCGCGCGCGATAAAGCGGTCGCCATATCACGTGCCGCGTTTTATGCGTGGCACTGTAACAGCGCGGGTAATGAGGCAATGCGACTTACAGGTGATAACCAAACTACCGGCAGCTAGACAAGGGTTACAGCAAGATGTAGAAACATTCCACAAGGACACAGAAAGCCATGGCCATCCCGATGATAGGAAGGAAGAGGCTAAGTATATAATAAGGTAACAATAACAAGATACCTAGGTAGAATGGAGATCACCTGAGGTAGTTCTCCCACACAGCGACTGTGGCCGGTCATAACCCACGCACGCTATGGAGCGCGACGCTGGGCATCGGCTCACGGTAGAGCCGCCTACTGAGTACAATTTCTCGAATTGGAACGATTTCTGGCGAAGCGCGCTTCGCTATCACGACGCCGTATACCCCGACAGGGATCTCATCATAGACCGCATTACCACGCTGCGCCAATTCATGTCCGCCGAAGCAATCACACACCTAGGTGGCCTCATCAAGCCACACCCACGGTATCACACCACGCAAGGATGGGATGCTTGGATAAACGGTGTGACGGGAGCCCTAAGAAGCCGCGACAGCACTATTGGCCCTGCAACGACGCCCAACGAATGCACTGAGCAGTTCAAAACGGGCGCCTGGAGCGAAGTTGAATTCTGGGAAAAACTAGACTCGCTAGTCGTTGATGGGGATATCTCGAGTGCAGAGCAGCGACGGCTTTTCTGGGAGGCCCATTCGTGGGAAGCACAAGCGCGGCTTGAAAAGCGGTGTTCCTACTTTAATCCGCTGGATCCTGTGTGGAGTGATTCTGAACCGCACGCCGCAGAGCAAGCCGAGCAAAAGCTGGCGCAGCTCATGGAGCTTGCCAAGTGGGACGAGTTAGTAGCGAAAGAGAAGCGTTCACTCCTGTACTTTACTGCAGGTAGCGCTGTCGCTCTGGTGCTGGCAGTAGTGTTCTTCATGACAGAAAAGCCTGAATTTGAGCTTCTCGGAACTCTTTGTGCGATTTCATTCGGTGTGCTGCTGTTTAAAGCGATTGTCAGCCTGCGAGGTTTCAGGAAGGTGCGCGGACAGCAACGCGGCTTTGCTCTGAAGACAATGGCATAAGCTGGTACTCGCCCGATGCCGACGCTACGACTGAACTCGGAACGAAACGAGTAGAATTATGGAGGCCTTCGGTGTACTAGCTTAGTCCGTCGCTTCATTGCAGAAGCTTTCGGGAAGGGTGTGCAGCAATTCCACGCGCCGCATCCTGTGTATAACAGTTCAGCCTCGCAGGCGATACAGAATTAGGGGACAGTTCAATGCGTGAACTCACCCGAGTAACCTCGTACATTGTATCTTTACGGTTTCTTGATCAACGTCAAGACTAGCTTGCGATTTATCCCTCGCATGGGGTCACACCCAGTGCTTCGGGTCAGCACTGCGCTACGCTCAGATATACGTGGACGGAGACTTTCAACAGGACCTCCGATAGCCTGAGCGTCGCCAAGACGAAATGCACTGCGTCCACACGTAGTGCATAGTAGCCGCGACTCCCAAAACGCCGGCGAGCGAACATTCAACCTTACTGTGAACACTGACTGAAGCAGCAGCAGATCCCAACAATCCACTCATATATTAAGTAGCTTTATGCGTCCAATTTTAAATAGATAACAAACCAGCAGGAGGCGCATTTAGCAGCGGCGACCGCGGCGACCACCCTTCCGGCGAGTGGAGTCCGAGGGCACGGGCGTGACGTCCTCGATGCGGCCGATCTTGAGGCCAGAGCGGGCCAGGGCACGCAGAGCGGCCTGAGCACCGGGGCCGGGCGTCTTGGGGCCAGTGCCACCCGTGGCGCGGATCTTGAAGTGGAGAGCGTTGATACCGACCTCCTTGCAGCGCTGGGCAACGTCCTGGGCAGCCAGCATAGCGGCGTAGGGCGACGACTCGTCAGTGTCGGCCTTGACCTTCATGCCACCGGTCACACGCGTGATGGTTTCCCGGCCAGTCAGATCCGTAACGTGCACGAACGTGTCGTTGTACGAGGCGAAGATGCGGGCAACGCCGAACACAAGCTCGCCATCGCGGTTCTGCAGACCGACGGTGTATTTCTTCTCAGACATGGTCGATATACTCAAAGAAGTTGTGGGTGAAAATGAGATCTGACAAAAATTGGTCTGCCTGGTGAGTGGGCCTTAGTCACCAGCGTTAAGCTGGGGCTGCGTGCACCGCGCTACGGCCATGCGCGCCCGCCATTTCGGGCTCCCTTAAGCCATCGTCACGTGTCGGAGCTGGGAGCGAAGGCGGCGGCACTGCCATTTGCGCTCCTGCAAACTGTGCGGTTATGTAATCTTCAGCCCGCAGCCCTAACATGAGTTACAAACGGTACCCTAGCGCTAGACGTACCGAGACACTAGCCGTACGGCGGCGCGCGCTTCGGCAGTGCGTAAGGCCGTCCGCCGCCCACGCTGTCCGCCGCCGCTTGGCGGAGGCCGGCCTTACCCTGCTGTTCCTCGGGTAAGGTCACCGTCGGCATACTGCCACAAACCATCGCGACCTCGTGTGTGTGGGGAAGCGGCGTGCGGTGTGAACGATGTCCGCGGATGCTGCAAGCAAGCACTTCATCAACCGCGAGTTTGCCCTGGCCGTGTCCGAGCTTGGGCCGCTGCCGTTTGCGCCGCAGGCGAAGCCATGGATTCTGTACTTCGCGCTGTGCGACCGCGCGTTTGCGGAGCCCGACCGGCCCGCATGGCCCCTGAACGGGCAGGAGCGCAAGGCGCTGCGAACATCCGTGGTGAAGGGTTCGTTCTGGGAGTCAATTATGCTCGCGTGGGGCTCGGCCGTAGCGAGCGTGCCTGTGGCCGTCATAACCGCCGCGATGGGTGTCACGGCGAAGCATGGCGGCGACGCGGCGCCGGCCGTGAGATTTGCGGAGACGTACCTCGCCGACACAGACGATGAATACGCGGCGCGAGGCGTGGCCACGGCGTTCATCATCCATGTGCTCGTGGAGCTGCAGCACGACTATTTCTATGCGCGACAGCTTGTCGGCGGCGACCTGTTTGCTGTGGACGAAGCACAGCGTGCGCGCGTGCTCGGCCTCGTTGCCGAGCACGAGTCCCAGTATTTGGCGCATCAGGAAGAGGAGGCGCAGCGCCTGGCCCGGCAGGAGCAGGAGCGCGTGGCCGCGGCCATTGCCGAGACGCAGCGCCAAATAGCGACGGCGAGCGCTGCTGAGGTGCCAGCGCCGGCCGCGCCGCAGCCCGCGGGCGTCGCGGGCGCCGCGACGCCCGCGGCAACGACGCCCGTAGAACGCGCAGACCGCCGTACGCGAATAACGCGGCCGCCGCAGTCCCTCACGCAGGTATGGCGCACATGGTTCCGCGAGTTCGTGCGCAGCCAGGGCTTCTACAACCTCCTCGCGCTGTTCTTCCTTGTTTGCAGCCTCGCCAGCAGCTCGGGCCTGCGCCGGCAGGCGGCGCGGTTCCGCGCGTGGTTGTGGGCCGTTGTTATGCAGACCCTGAAGATGGGCCTTACCGTGACGTATTTATGAAACCTTATGCAGAAGCAGAAACGGTTTCGAGGAAAAACAGGGGGGGGGGGCAATTATCGTGCCCACGCTGTCGGCACTAGCGCATCTGCGGCGCCAAATGGCATGTGCCCCTATTGCACCTAGTCATGGCCTGCTCGTGAGCTTGTGAGCCGTACAGCACTTCTTCTAATCAGCCGCTGTGTAATTAAAAAGCCCGCTTTGTATATACTCCGCGAATGCCGTACCGTGCGCGCGCGCGCGGCTGGCGCCGCCATCCGTAACGTGGTTAGGTCACGGGCCCTCGTGCGTGCATGAGATAAATGGGGTCGCCCACGGGCCTAACCCCGGGCCCAGCGTTGCATTCGCATCTCCGATTCCGCAGCCAAGATGAGCGAGCCTGGCCCTGTGGAGAGCTTCGACATCGAGGACGGGCCGTTCGAGGGCTACGACGGCGCAGCGACGGGCGATAAGCTGCTCGGCGCGGCGACGGCGCGGCCCGTGGGCAGCTCGCCGCGCCGGCGCAGTGGCCGCAACGAGGCGAAGGTGCTGCGCATCTTCATTGCAATTCTGTCCGTGCTGCTTGTCATTGTCGTGATTGTGCTGCTCGTGGCGAACGTCGGCAAGTCGCAGAGCCGCGAGGCGAGCGCCGCGGCGCCGACGGGCGCACTCTACGAGAACGACTTTAACATGAAGCAGAATTGGGGCGCGTACTCGCCGTACTTCAGCTCCGGCGCGCCCTTCGACGGCATCTCAAGGCATGCGCTGAGCGGCGAGTACACTATGCCGGACCAATGCCGCCTGAAGCAGGTGCATGTGCTGCATCGCCACGGCGACCGCTACCCGGCCGACAAAACAACGACACTCATGGAGAGTGTGGCTGCGAAGCTGAAGAACATGACGGAGCCGCCCGCGCACGATGGATTGAAGTGGCTCGAGTCCTGGAACTACCGCCTCGGCAGTGACCTTCTCGTGGGCGCCGGCGTCGGTGCCCTTTTCGACTCGGGCGCGCGCTTCTGGGGCTCACACGGGCGCCTCCTCTACCCCGGCGCCGACGCATTACCGGCCTGGACGCAGCGCATCAATGTGCACGATGACGGCACGCCACGACCAAAGCCCGTGCTGCGCGGCACGGACCAGCAGCGCATCCAGGACAGTGCGCGCGCGTGGGCGGCCGGCTTTTTCGGCACGTACGCGTACCCGTCGAGCGGGCCAAACCCGCTTGACCACTACGACCTCGTGCTAATGCCCGAGGCCGAGCACTCAAACAACTCGCTGGCCGGCTACTACGCGTGCCCGAATGCGGACAAGAAGCATGCGACGAACGGCGGCGCACGCAGCCGCATCTGGGTCGACAGCTATCTGGCCGACGCAGCGACGCGCATCCAGCGCGTGCTGCCTGGCTACGACGGACTAACGCCGGCCGAGGTGCTTGGTCTGCAGGACCTGTGCGTGTTCGAGACAGCCGCGTTTGGCTCTTCCGCGTTCTGCGAGCTATTTACGGAGCAGGAATGGCGTGGGTTCGAGTACCACGTGGACCTCAAGTTCTACGGCGATGCGGCGTGGGGCTCGGAGGTCGCGCCGGCCACGGGCGTGCCGTGGCTGGCCGAGCTGCGCGCGCGCCTCGAGCACCGGCTCATCACGGAGCCCGAGAACGGCGTTAATGTGACGCTTGCGAACTCGACGGCCACGTTCCCAACGGACCAGCCGTTTTACGCGGACTTCACGCACGACAGCACGATTGCGGCCGTGCTCGCGGCGCTACAGTTTCCGTTCACAAAGGCCGAGCTCTCGCCACACAAGATCAAGGTACCGCGGCAGTTCATTGTGTCGCGGCTCACGCCGTTCTCGGCGCGGCTCTACGTCGAGGTGCTCGAATGCGGCCAGGGCGCGAACACGGCGCACTACGTGCGGCTGAAGCTGAACGACCGCGTGCTGCCGATTGGCGACCTGAAGCACTGTCCCGACGACGACAAAAAGGAGGGCCTCTGCCCGCTGAAGAGCTTTGTGAAGTCGCTGGATTGGGCGCTGAAGAGCATTGACTTTGACGACGCGTGCTACGGAGACCACAAGTACAAGAAGTACGAGCCATAGGGCGGTAAAGGATAAAGGCAGCTCGCTGCGCACGCGGCACACCACGGGCAAATGGCAGGCCTCAAGCTCTGCAAATGGCAGGCCTCAAGCCCTGCAAACGGCAAGAGGCCAGCCGTCGTCAGCGCAGCTTTATTTAAAGGAGGCGAATTCTCGCCATACAATACATATACATATATTACATATATAAATTGGGGTTAAATATGAACTAAATTTAGTTGTGCAAGCGCTTCTCGAACGAGTAGAGCGAGTGCACGCCGCCCTCGAGCTGCGCCGACGCCGTGCGCAGCTCGAAGCGCACGGTGCCGTTGTCGACACCCGTGCGCAGGTCCTGCAGGCTCTTCACGCCAATGTCCTGCAGGCCGTGCTCAAGGCCGGACATGAGGTAAGGCACGAACTTCGTGACGGAGCCGCGGTCCACAACGGAGCCGCTCACGCCCTGCGCGACGAGCACGGAGTCGGCCTCCGAGAAGTAGCGCGACGTGGCCGCGTTCGCGTTCTTGCCCGTCTGCTCCATGGCCTCGATCGAGCCCATGCCGCGGTAGGCCTTCAGGCGCTTGCCGTCGCGGTAGAAGTAGCTGCCGGGCGACTCCGTCGTGCCTGCGAGCAGCGAGCCCATCATGACGCACGACGAACCGAGGGCGAGCGCCTTCGTGATGTGGCCGATGTTCTGCACGCCACCGTCGGCGATCGTCGGCACGCCGAAGCGCGCGGCGAACTCGCTCACGGCGCGCACGGCCGTGGCCTGCGGGCGGCCGACGGCCATGACCTCCTGCGTGATGCAGATCGAGCCCGAGCCCATGCCAATGCGCAGGCAGTCCGCGCCGTCAGCAATGAGCTGCGCCGCCTGCTCGCGCGTGACGACGTTGCCAGCAATGATCTCGATGCGCGGGTGCTTGTCCTTGATGTACTTGATCATATCGCTCTGGAACACGGAGTTGCCCTGCGACGAGTCGAGGATGACGACGTCGACGCCGGCCGCGGCCAGCTTGTCGAGGCGCTCGCGGTCGCCCGGGTGCGTGCCAATGGCCGCGCCGCAGAGCAGCTGCTTCGAGTCCTTCGACTTCGACGCCAGCGGGTAGTCATGGTTCTTCTTCAGGTCCGTGCGGCTGAGCAGAGCCACGAGCACGCCCTTGTCGTCGACAATGGGCAGCTTGCCCTTCTTGCTCTCCTTAAGGATGCGGTTACCCTCCTTCAGGTCGACGCCCTTACGCGCCGTGACGACGTCCGTGACCATGATTTCGCTGGCCTTCGTGGACAGATCCTCGTGGTACTCGATGTCGCGCGTCGTAATGATGCCGAGCAGCTTGCCGGGGAAAGTGCCGTTTTCTGGAAAGGTGTTAGTGTCAGATTCAATTTGGTTTCAGCAAGGCGCAAAGACCCCATCTGAAGAACGAAAGTTATTGATTTTGGTTGATCATCATGCGATCCTCCTAAAGCGGTGGTGTACTTACCTGTAACGGGGAAGCCGGAGAAGCCAAGCTCGGCCACAAGCGAGCGGATCTCGCCCACCGTCATGGACGGGCTGATCACAATCGGGTCCGGAATGAAACCGTTCTCGTACTTCTTGACCTTGCGGACCATCTCGGCCTGCTCCTCGGGCGTGCAGTTGTGGTGGATGATGCCAATGCCGCCGAGCAGGGCCATGTGGATGGCCATCTCAGCCTCAGTGACCGTGTCCATGGGCGACGAGACCAGCGGCAGCTTCAACTGGATCTTCTTCGTCAGCTTCGACTCGAGCGTGACGGCGCTCGACGGGAAGTCGATGCGGCCGGGCAGCATCAGGAAGTCGTTGTAGGTGAGGCCGCCGTTGGCACGGCTGTCCATGAGCTCGTTCACGGACAGGCCGTCCTTGAAGTCGTACTTCTCGAGCTCCTGGAACACGCGCTTGCGGTCAATGGACATTTTTCAACAATTAGTGGCACTGGGGTATGAGATGGCGAAGAAGCTAGGATTTTAAATTTTTTTTTTTAATAACCACCCGCGGCTGACCGACCCTAGCTCTGCAATCGCACCCACCCTGCATGATGGAGAGCCGACATACGATTTACGCTCTGCTCTGGCAGCCGTCGCGGTTCAAGGAACATCATGGACGAGTTTGCCGCACGGCTACGAGAGCAAGCGTCCTAAGATCCATAAAAGTCTGCGGAGGCAGCAAACTTAGTTTTATACAGTAGTGCCAACGAATTGCGCGTAAGCTCGGTGTGGGCTGTTTACACTCCTCGTGTCCGCGTCCCCAACGCGCAGGTCAGTGTGTTCGCCCGGAGCACGCTGCGGAAAACCGCTGGCAATTGTAACTGTGTTGTTTAACATTCGTATATACTAGGGCCTACTTAGTGGTGGCCAACGGCGGCCAGCGGCAGCCAGCGGCGGCCAGCGGCGAAACGCCGTACAAGCCAGGGCGCGCGCCGCACGCGCCCGCGCCGTCGCAGCCGAGATTCACGTGCGGGCGAACATAGGCCGAGCACCGCGCCCGGCAGAAGTCCCAACTTAGCGCGAGAGGGCGGCCCGCATTATTGAGGTAGCGTCTCGCAAAAGGGCGCTTACGACGCGAGAACCCAGCACGACCATGGCCGATCAGCAGAAATGCGTGGCCCTGAAGGACCGGCTGCAGGCGACGCAGCAGCAGAACGAGCTCATGTATGTGATGATTGAGCGCACGAAGCGCATGATCCAGCGCACGCGGCTCGAGCGCGCGCTGCTGCTCGAGAAGCTTGAGCAGGTTGCGGCGCAGCCGGGCCCCGCCGACGACCAAGACTTCTCGCCGCCGCCGTCGCCGCTGCCCGGCACGGCCGACGACGCGCCGAACGGGGCCGCCGCCGCGGCCGCTGCCGTGACGCCGGCGAAGCGCACGGCGCCGAAGCTGCCGAACGCATACACCGTCTACTGCGACGAGATGCGGCCCTCAGTAGTGCGCGAGCTTGAGGCGTCCGGGCAGGGCTCGAAGACGGCGCTCGTGCAGCGCACGCTGTCCGAGCAGTGGAAGGCCCTGGCCAAGAACGAGAAGAAGCCGTACTCGGAGCGCGCGAAGCAGCTCAAGGAGAGCCGCCGCCTGGCCGCGGCGAACGGCGGCCTCGAGGACACGGAGGACGAGGCGCGCGCCGTGAAGGACGAGACGGAGGAGCCCCGCGACTACACGGAGGAGCCCGCCGAGAGCACGCAGGAGCCAGACCTCGAGCACGAGCTCGAGGCCGAGCTTGAGGCCGAGCCCGAGCCCGAGGTGGGCCACGACGGGGACGCGCAGGCCGCTCCGCTGTAGTATTTATTTCTAAAACCCATATTCGTCGGGGCAACGGCGCCCCCACTTGTGTAGCATTTGGTAAAGGTAAAAAAGCATATTCTGCCCGTCGTGTAGGCCCGTAACTTTTACGGGCCCGTGGCTGCGAAGCGTGAGCAGCTGGGCGCGACCCTGTGGCATGCAATTACGGTGCGTAAACAGCTATATCATAAACATTATCATTATACGGGCACAAAGCTCACGAGCTCGACGACAATGGCCGTGCCCTCCGAGTAGACGGTGAGCAAGCGGTCGTCGCGGAAGGCGGCGCCCCACACGGTTGTGACGCCCGGCTTGTGCAGCTGGCGCACATGCTCGCCCGTGCGCGTGTTCCAGATCTGCACGCGGCAGTCCGGGCCGCCCGTGACGATGCGCTCGTCGTTGAACTGCAGGCTCGTGACCGTGTTGTCGTGCGCGGCGATGCGGTGCACGCACACCTTGCGGTCGAGGTCCCACACGCGCACGGCGCCGTCGCTGCCGCCGCTGACGAGCGTCGCGCCGCGCATCTGCAGCTGCCCAACGAGGGCGGAGTGGCCCTCGAGCGTGGCCAGGCACGCGCCCGTGAGGATGTCCCAGATGCGGATTGTGTGGTCGAGCGAGCCCGTGGCAATGCGCGTGCCGCTCACGGCGAGCGAGTAGATCTGGTTCGCGTGGCCCTGCAGCGTGTGCAGCAGCTTGCCCGTCTCGACGTCCCACACCTTAGCCGTGTGGTCGTACGACGCGGACACCGCGAGCTGGCGGCCCTGGACCTCGACGACCTCGAGCCGCCGCACGGAGCCGGAGTGGTCCTGCAGGCGGTGCAGCGTCTTCCCGTTCTTTAGGTCCCACACGCGGATGACGGCGTCGCGGCCGCCGCTCAGCGCAATGTGCGGGCCGGCCATGGCCAGACAGCGCACGGTCGACGAGTGCCCGCGCAGGATCTTGCGGCACGCCCCCGTCACGAGGTCCCACTCGCGCACGTCGCGGTCGCAGCCGCCGCTGACGAGCGTCGAGCCGCTCAGCGCCAGCGCCCACACACCCATGACGTGCCCGTACAGCGACCGCAGCAGCTTGCCGTCGTCGCTGAACACGAGAATGCGCGACGTGTCCAGCGCCAGCACAATGTACCCGTCCTTCATGACGACGCTCGTCACAATCACGCGCGCTTGGTTCGGCACGCGGTACCGCGCGGCCAGGCGTCCGCCGTGCACCCACGCGTTCGTCAGCGCGTACTGCTGCGCAAAATGGGCGCGGTAGTTCTCGGCCGGGTTCGACACGCACGCGGCCGGGTCGTAGTACGCGGCCACGCTTGCGTCCTCGCCGCTGTCCTCGTCGTCCTCGCTGTCGAGCATGGCGCGGCCCGCGTCCGCGTCGTGGCCGGCCTCCTGCCACCTAAAGCGGCTGAACCCCGTGAGCGCTGATGCGGGCCCGGACATGGCGCCGAATGAGGCGCGGCTCGTCAGGCGCCGCTGCGCGGCCGACGGCGGCTCGGACTCGGGCTGCGGCGCGCTGTCGCGCACGGGCTCGGCCTGCGCTTGTAGTTGCGCTTGTGATTGCGCTTGTGGTTGCGGCTGCGCCTGCACCTGTGGCTGTGGCTGTGATGGTGATTCTAATTGTGGTTGTGATTGTGGCTGCGCCGCGCTCAGCAGCGACGTCGAGCTCTGCGCCCACAAGTCCGTGAGCGTGGCGCCCGAGAGCGTGGTGTTCCCGTTCGCAATGCGTAGCCCGCGGTCGGCCGGCACAGCCTCAACGGGGAAGACGGTTTGGCCGCTCAGCTCGGGCGCGTGCGCAATGCTGCTTGCGCCGGATCCCGCCGATCCCGCGGAGGCCGTAGGCGCTGTAGACACTGCGGGCCCTATAGACCCCATACTGGGTCCTATGCGTGACTCGTGCTCGGGGGCCGGGCCCTGGATCGTGCCGCTCGTGCGCCCGGCCTGCGTGTACGCAACGAGCGACTCGCGCCCTGGGTTCTCCGGCACGGCCGCAAGCGACTCGGAGCGAGCACGCTGCAGCGAGGACCCGCCTGAGTCGGCCTCGGGCGAATCCTCAATCGCCTGTGAGGGCTGTCGCTCGTGGTTCATGCCGCTTGTCCACGGGTGCACGTACGAGCCCGCCGCTGAAAGGCGCCTAAAGTGGTGCGCGGCACAGAGCTGGCGCCACGTCGAGTCGTCGCTAAGCAGCAAGTACCACAGGCGGCTGACCTGTGCCGCTGCGGCCAAAGACTGCGGGTCCGTGATGTACGAGAGCACGCGCAGGCTGATCTCGACGGGGAACACGCGGAACGGGTCGTGGCGCAGGCGCGGCGCGATCTCGTCCTGCGCGGCAATGAGCACCTCGCGAGGCGCGGCCGCGATGAGCCGCTTCAGCACGCGCTCCTGCGCTTCGGCGCCGAGCTGCGCGAAGTGCGAAACGACTACGTCCTCCTGGTGCGAGCTCGTCGCGTGCGCCGGCGGCGCGTGCAGGCACAGACGGCGCACGCTCGGCACCGGCGACGGCGCCGGCGAGAGCGGGAGCCCGAAGTCGTGGTGCATGGCCGTCGGAACGAGTGCCAGGTGCAGGGCGAGATAGTCGGGCGGAGTGCTTATCCACGATCCGATTTATGCAAGGGCTAGGGCGCGTCGCTAAGCAGCGTGCGACACTTGCTTAGTCGCGCAGGCCCGCCGCAGCGCCGCAGCGCTGCGCAGCGTCATAATCAAGCCAAGCCAAGGAAAGAAAAAAAAAAAAACAAAGGACGCATACTTGCATATCGCCACGGCTGCGCTCAGGCAGAACTACAAAAATAACAGCGAGCTCCGCTTATCTATGCCGCGCCCGAACAAGCCCAAACGTTAATGAGTATTCTCCGGCAGGAATGGCCATGAGTGTCATTTTTAGGGCTCGCGCCCCGTGCAGGATTATGGTCAATATATATAATATAAGCAGTTTAGACCTTGAAGGCCCGCGACTTCCGGCGACCACGAGCGCGCTCGAACTTGCGGCCGGTGGAAAGCATGCGAGGAGCCTTCTTGCTGTGCGGGCCGAAGCCGAAGTGACGCACGGCGTCACGCGCGTTGCGGGGGCCGCGCAGCAGAATTGTGTTCGAGCCGGTCGGGGCGCGGCGGGCCAGCTGGTCCAGCGTGATCGTCTCGCCGCCAGCCTTCTCAATCCGGGCGCGCGCCGTCTTCGTGAACCGCAGAGCAGCAACGGTCACCTTCTCGGGCGTCTCAACCACACGGTTGTCGTCCGTCACCGTGCCGACAACAACAATGATCTTGTTCTCGGCGCCGGGGCGCTGCGTGGCGCGGCCGATCTGCGCGACCGACACGGGCGGGCGGTTCGTCTTCGACAGGAACAGCTGCCTCAGAACAATCCTGTTGAATTTCGAGTCCGAACGGCGAGCAAGGAAGCGGTAAAGCTTCACAAGCAAGCGCAGGTACGGGTTCTCCGACTTAGGAGCCTGACGGTGGCTGCTACGCTCGTGAGGCTTCGAGAAGTGATCGACAGCCATGGTGCTTGTGCTGAAAGGAAAAGTATCTAATCCGTGATGCTTTTTCCACTCGCTGGGCCACCGCGTGTGTCACCAGTAGACGTAACCTGTCGCATGAGTGGCCACGTGAGCCTAAGCCCTAAGACCGAGCAGCTGGGCCCGTGCCTTAGGTCAGCGCAAGTCACACGGCGCGCTGTCAACGGCCATGCCGCTAGTGATTACTCCACGATAGCCCCGCGTCGCGCCTGAGCGAGCTACTGTTGTGGTTCAGGCTGCGCAACCACTTAGCTCAATTAGCGGGCCGATGCGACGCTCGGACCTCGGGACCAATCCTAGCGCAAGCTTTAGGAACTCTTCAGCTGCACTTAATGAAATAAGTCTCAGATGTATAATCCACAAACATACATATATATGAAACACGCTCGTCAGTTCGCCCGCATCGGGGAACTCTCGCCTCGAGTTGCCTTGCCGTGCATCTGTTGAGGCTGCTGCGGCCGGTAATCGTTTGCGAACTGCTTGTTTAAACCCTGTGTATTATTGGTCCAGCATCTTGCATACGGTGCGTACGGTGACGCAGCAGTTTATCGGCTGGCCAGAAGATGCCGAACTTTTTAGTAACAGGGTTCGTGTAGTATGCAGCCATGCGGAGATCTGGCGGCGAGCTCCGCTCCCGGCGCGGCCGTATTTTCGCTCATCGCCGCCTGATCCTTGTACAGTCACGAGCACTGTTCGCTCAGTTGCCTCAGTTGACGCATTCTCTGTTTCTGCACGCTCGTTTCGTCCTATGCCCATCAGGCTTCTGCCCGTTCCGCCTCGATGCAAGTCTTACGCAGCAGCCCCTGAGTATGGGTAAGGTGAATCTTTTGTGGAATGTGAATGCACCTCGAATTTCCCCGCTGCTACAAAGCGATGTCGATACTTGGACCCACAGATATCTATTTGATATCGCGCCGTAGCCAGTGCTCGCTTTTTATCCTCCGGAAAATGCGACGAAACCGCACACTCAAATAACCGCCCCACAGTTGAAACGTCTGTGCGCACGCGTGAGGCGGCATCGATTGCAGATCCTCCCAAACCCTCGCGCAGCTGGTGACGTATTTTAACAATACAGCCAGATAGGGCCACATACCGCGCAGACGCATAAGACTCGCTTTCATCTCCAGACCTGGTCGGTCGCTACACACGTACTGAGCCTGTAACTGGACAGCGGTGCTCCTAGAGTGCTGCTCATTTGCATTTTAAGCGGTTAATTTGACTGTTAGCTTTAACAAACTAGCCCGCGCAATCTCTGTAGCACATAAAAACGCTCATATCGCGCGAACATATTGCCTCGATCAAACACATGCACGTGTAGCTCTGTGTTGACTTCCTCGGTTTCGGAGTTCCGGGAAGTAAACAGCCGCGTCGGCGATATAAAGGGCGCCGATCCGGGCCGGTTAGCCTCAGCGCACTAGCGAACATGGCACATCTTCTCACTCTTCTGACACTGGCCCCGGCCCTGCTCGGCCTGGCTGTGGGCCGTCCTCTGCCAAAGCGAGACCTCTTCCTTGCTGTGCCGCATGACGACCCGTTCTACGGCGCTCCGGATAACCTCGAGTCGCTGCAGCCCGGACAAATCTACCAGCAGCGCCAGGTGTTTCCGGAGATCCAGTTCGGCGGCGCCGAGTCTGTTCACCAGATTGGCTACCGCACTACCGAGACGACTGGCAACGCCTCCTATACGATCGCCACCGTGTTCCGGCCGTTCAATCCGGACCCGGACGCAAAGCTGTTCTCTTACCAGTTCTGGGAAGACGCGGACAACATTGACTGCTCGCCGAGCTACACCATGTACGGCGGCCTACTGAGCCCGGATGGCATCACGGGCACGCTCGACACGCCCATCTTTGTCGAGTGGGCACTTAGCCGCGGCTACTACGTCGTTGTTCCGGACCACGAGGGGCCGAATTCAACGTTCTTTGCTGGATTCAATGAGGGCTATGCTGGACTCGACGGCATTCGCGCCGCCCAGAGCTACTTCAGTCTGCCCAGCAACACGCCAGTCGGCCTCTACGGCTACAGTGGTGGCGCGCACGCCACCGTGTGGATGACGGATCTCGTGGGCACGTACGCGCCAGAGCTGAACATCATTGGCGCCGCCCACGGCGGCACGCCTGTGGACCCGAAGGGCACCGTCGAGTTCCTCGACGGCAAGGAGTTCTCCGGGTTTGTGCTCGGCGCTGTTGCCGGCTTGGCCAAGGCATACCCGGATCTGCTGCCCGACTTGTGGCCGTATGCGGACGATACTATTAAGGCCGATCTGCAGACCGTGTGGTCGGATAACACCTGCATTCTCACTGAGATCCTTAAGTACGGGAACACGGAGTACCACACCATGACGTCGCTGCCGGACTTCTACACGTTCCCGCCAATCCAGCAGCTGCTCCAGAACGAGTCGCTACTGTCCAATTTCAGCTCCCACAGCGTGAGCACGCCGAAGTTCCCGCGCTATATGTACCACGCCGTGAACGACGAAATCATTCCCAACAACATCCTCAAGCAGTACGTCGAGCAGCAGTGCTCGAACGGTGCAAACATCCAGTTCGTTGAGTGGCCTGGTGGAGACCATCTCACGACGGAGTACTTGGGCATTCCTGCATCGCTGCAGTTCCTGCAGCAGGCCTTCGACGGTAACACGCCAACCGTGCCGTGCGGCAGCCCCGCTCAAGACGTGCTGACCCTGGCTAGCGATGGTGTTGGCAGCATCATTGGCCAGGGCATCTACGACGCGATCATGGCGCTGGAGGGTGTTGTGACTCCGCTCGGCCAGATCCTCCTCGGCCAATCCTGAGCTCATCGCAAAGCGACGACAAAGGGCTCCTAATACAACACAAGAGCTTCACAATACCGCAGCTACGACCACTAATATGCGATTCAGCTTTAGAGGGCCCAATTCTCGCGGCGGAGCAGCCCAGCAGAGGCTGCTGCCCGGTAAACAGCGCTCAATATAAGCCATTTAGCACTAATAATTCGGTTTGCTTAAGCCATTATTTGATCGAATCCTTCGTGTAGATGTTGTGAAGGCTGCGCCATTCAAGTGGCAGGCCCGCGCGCAGCCTAACCCCCCCCCCCGGCGCATAGCGCTAAAGGCGCGCCTACTTGAAACCGGCGAAACAATGGTTCAAACAAAGTGAGCTTTTAGCAGCAGGATGAATGCCGAATTGAGGGTTTTTAGGTATTTCTTTTTTGTTTTGTTCAGAGCTCCAACAGGGCCTTTCCTTGGCGGCGGTCCCACCAGCTATTGTTTATTTATTATTATTAACGCCCCGCCGCTAAATCACCAGACCTCTCCCACTGTGCTGTTTCGCGTAAGCGGCTGAATTCGCCTACGCTGTGCACATGTGGAGAGACCGGAGACGGCCCAGCACGGCCAGTACGGCCAGCGCGGCGTCTTCGGCGCATTCGGGGCCTAATGGGTCCGGGCCAAATTCCCAGGGCGCCTCGTCGCCGCCGCCTCCACCCGTGCAGCCCCAGTCGGCTCTGCGGCGCTTCCTGCCGAGAGCAGGCTCGACGGCCAGCAACGCGAGCTCGACGAGCGTGAACTCCATCACGAGCGGACACAGCAGTGCTTCGACAGCGGTGCCGGCGTCGCTGCGCAGCCAGCAGAGCAGCGCGTCCGTGGACTCGTTTGGCCGGCACCGCCGCACCGATACGGCAGGTTCCGTCATGACACAAAAAGACCGCGTGAGCAGCATTGAAAAGGCTTCCGAGGCAGAAGTGAACCGCATGTTTGCTGACCTCGTTGACAAGCGGCTTCTGGATAACACACCGGCCCGCAAGCAGGACTTGCTGGAGCTGCCCGTAGGCAAGAAGCGCACGATCCTGCAGCAGGAAATAAAGCTGAACGAGCCCGCAGAGCTGCCACGGTCCCCGCAGAAAACTGCTGCGGCAATGCTGAGCCGAAAGAGCGCCGCGTCGCTGCAGCAGCAGCAGCAGCAATTGCAGCAGCAGAGCCAACCGCGCTCGAGTACCCTCGATGCCGAAAACGCCACAAAGCAGTACGTGAAGCAGCTCATGGAGACCGGCAAAGACACCGTCGAGTTTCTGCAACAGCTCGAGGTCCAAACGCGCTCGAAACCGGTCGGCTGGGTCGACATGTTCGTGCAGCTGCAGGGCCAGGTCGCGCTGTGCAAACGGCTCGAGGAGATCAATCGGCCGCCGTCGGTGCCGCAGGGCGTGAACATTGAGCGCGAGTACGAGATCATCAAGTGCTTGCGCAGCATGCTGAACGTGCGCTCGGCCGTCGATGAAACCCTCGAGAAACCGCGCGTGCGCCAGGCCATCATCCATTCTATCGTCTCGCCGAACCTGCGCACGCGGACGGCCGTTTCTGAGTATTTCATGTTTCTTGCTCAGCATAGCGGCAAGAGCCACGCTGCAGTCATCGAGTCGTTTGGCGAGCTGAACCAGGCGCTCGGTGGTGGCGGTGGGCCGTTTCGTGCGTGGCAGGCAAGCGTGACGAAGGCGCTGTCGAGCCGCGGTATCTTTGGCACCCCCGTAAAGGCATCTAAACACCACCAGCGCTCGCAGTCGTCCTCGGGCTTCACAAGCGACCACCTCCTCGAGGAGTTTGCGCTAAGCACCGTGTCGTTGTCATTGCAACTCGTGAGCCAGGGGTCGTGCACAGACCCTACGCAGCGCCACGAGCTTCGGCAGCAGCTCGCATCCGCCGGCCTGAAGTCGAATCTCGAGAAAATGCGCAACGAGTACCCCCACAGCGACAAGCTGCAGCGCGCTATCGAGACGTACTTCGAATCCGAGCTTGATGATGAGCGCATTTTCGAACTCGAGGCACAGGCGGAGGCGCTGCAGCTCCGCGAAGCTGCATACATGAACGCCCAGGCCGGTACTGAGCAGCCGCCAGCAACACCGGCCCGGTCAACTGCTCCCGTGGGCCCGTACGGCGGCACACCACAATCTACAGCTGAAGCATTCAACGGGTCCATGCACGACCCGTTCTTGAATACGAGCAGTCCTCTAGCCTCTGACATGCAGGTGCTCACTGCGCGCGTACGCGGAACGGCGGCCGAGTCGGAGCTGGCCGCCATCGTGCGCCATTTGGGCGCCGTGGACACAAGTGACACATCCACGTTGCGGTTCATTCGTGAGCTCACGAAACAGGTTGGCGTCACGCGGTCACGACACGCCGGCGCTGGTGCGACTGCTATAGCCAACTATACCATTGAAGACCTCATGGCGCGGCTTCGAAGTGACCAGGATGCTCGCAGGGCCTTGGCTGTGTCTCACGATGCTCAGCGCCGTGTCGAAGCACTAGAGCGCGAAAACCAGCGTCTTGAACGCCAGATCAGGGCCGGGGCTGGCGATTACGAACAGCAGCTGCAGGACAGAATCACAGAGCTAGAGGCGGCCAACGCCGTGCACCAGCGCGATGTTCGGGATCTGCAAGAGCAGCTAAGCCGTACGCTCGACGATCACACGCAGGAGTATCGCACGCTTACTCTCGAGAAGGACGAGCTGTTTGCCATTGTGCAGGAGATCAGACAGACTCAGGGTGCTACCATCGATATGAGTGCTGGCCGTATAGATCGCGAGCGTCTGCTGGCGAAGCTGGAATCCTCGGTCTACATTCCACCCAAGCGCATCACAAATGCAGAGGCGTCCGAGTCCGTGTCGCGGGGCCTGGCCCAGGCGCCCTCAATGAGTAACGCGCGGCTCCGGAAGTTGCAGACGGACTTGGAAACAATGGAGGCGCAGGCGCGGGAGCTCGAGGCTCGGCGCGAGGGTGATGATACGGATGAAACCCAGATACGGCGCAGAGCCGACGCGCTCATGAATCGCCTAGGCGAGCTGCAGAGTCAATCGAATGACATTCAGAAGTTCGAGCACGACTCGGATCTTTGGGAGCTCATAGACGAGCTGCGGCGAAGGGCGCAGAAAAGCTCTACTGACCGCGAGCAGATCACTGGAGCGCTCACGCGCGCGTTTGACGAACTGCAGCATCCCACTCCGGTGCCGCAGGGCCCTATGCCTGCGGTGCTCAAGACGGCGAACCTGGGCCAGCAGTCTGGCTCGCAGGTTTCGATCAACAGCGCCAGCCTCGGCCGATCGGCGTCTAAGTCCAGCACAGGCAACTCGCTGCGGCGGTCGAGACATGTCAGCCTTTCTAACCGGCTCTCATCGGCACCCGGGTCGCGGGCTCTTACGACGTCGTCCTTTTCTGCGAGCGGTGACATGGGCCCTGCATTTGAGTCGGCTCGCAATAGTGTCTATGGAGCAGCAAGCAGTCCTGTACACGGCTCGCCGCCGAGCCGCCGCGAGAGTCAAGCACCGGACAGTATGGCGGTTGGAACTGCCGAACACAGGATGTCGCTTAATGACCTGCCAAATAACGCGAGCGTTCACATTCCGAATGACTTCTTTGGAGCTGACCTTGGCCTGGCGCATCTTGGTGATGATGGCGACAACGACCTCGAAGCGGAAAGGAGTGGCTCGCCCAAGTATAGAGTGCCATTCGGCCGACCGCCTGAGCACGACATCTCTTCGGAGCTACTGAGCGACATTGTGTCGCGCCGACGCAAGTCGGAGCCTGGTGGCGGCAATGACGAGGACGAGGATGAGGAGAAGAGCGAAGGCGAATCTGGATTAACTGAAGAAAAGCGAGTCGAAGGCACGAAGGATGCACCGGAATCGGCCGCCGCGCCGAAGCCAGCTCCGCCGCCGCCACCACCGCCGCCTCCTCCGCCGCCGCCTCCAATGCCGCCATCGCTTGTCAATGGCCCAGCGCCGCCGCCTCCGGCGCCGCCTTTGCCTGGCGCAGCACCTCCTCCGCCACCGCCACCTCCGCCGGGTGCGCCGCCACTGCCCGGCGCTGCCGGTGCACCATATCGCGCCGCTGGTCCTGCGGAGGTTGGACAGCCAGCTAAGCAGGCTACTCCCCGACTCAAGCAAGTCCACTGGGATCGTATTGATGATGTGAACAACACCATCTGGTCCGAACTGCGACGGCCGGGCGAGCCGTCCATGGACATGCTTTTGCAGCGGACCGGTGCGTACACAGAGATGGAGCGGCTGTTCTACCAGCGCGAGATCAAGCGCATCGTTAACGCTAAGGCGAAAGAGGAGGAAGAAGGAGTGTCGATTTTGCGCGACAACGTTAAGCGCAGCGTCGACATCAGCTTTGCGCATTTCAGGGCATTACCCGTGGAGCAGCTAGTGCTCAAGGTCCTACACTGCACCCAGGACATCATCGACAGCCACAACATCATTGCATTTTTCATGAGTAGCGAGGCCACTGACATTGGCGTTAGTGTTGCATCAAAGCTGAAGCCCTACAGCAACACGGAGTGGAATGCGGACGATCCGCACAAGGCAGTGAAGGACCCCCGCGAGCTGCGCCGAGCAGACCACATTTTCCTGGAGTTGTGCTACAATCTTCGTAGCTACTGGACGAAGCGCTCGAAGGGATTCATGGTTGCACAAAACTTCGACAAGGAGCACCGGTCGCTTGTGGACCGCCTCTCGCGCGTCGAGGCAGCCTGCGACGCTGTAGCAAACTCGCGGAACTTCCACCGCGTGCTTGAAACGATTCTCCATATGGGCAACTACATGAACGGTCCGAACAAGCAGGCGCGTGGGTTCCGGCTCTCGTTTTTGCAGAACGTGAGCGTCACAAAGGACGACTCGGCAACCATTACGTTCCTAAACTTCATCGAGAGCCAGATCCGGCGCGGGCTGACGCCGGAGATTGCGCAGTTCACCGAGGACTTGCAGCCCGCCGTGCGCGTGTCTGGCGTGTCAATGGAGGAGCTGCGCCTCGCGTGCACGGAGTACGTGCAAGAGATCGAAGGCCTGAACGAGACGCTAACAAAGGGCGTGCTTAGCGACCCGAAGCGCATGCATCCCGAGGACCGGTGCTTGCGCGTAATCCGCCCCGCGGTTGAGGCGGCCCTGCCGCTCGTGAATCGGCTGAAGGAGCAGCTCAAGACGACGGAGTCGAAGCTCGAGCACACGATGTCGCTGTACGGCGAGGACATCACGGACAAAGAGTCGGTAGCGACGTTCTTTGCGAAGCTGCGCGAGTTCGTCGAGGACTACAAGAAGGCGCGCGACCAAAACCTGAAACGCGACGAGGAGATCCGCATCTATGAGCGGCGGCAGCAGCAGTACCGCGAGCGCGAGCAGCGCATGAAGGAGCTCGAGGAAGCGGCGGCCAAGGACGGGCGCACGAACGCCGATGCCCTGATTGAGAAGCTGAAGAACCCGGACATGGCGATCAGCCGCAGCCGGCGGCGCGGGCGCGAGGCGCGCGATCAAAAGGCGCCCGAGAGCGACGAGCCGTCGCCCGAACCCGAGGCCGAAGGCGCGGGCGGCGATATTGGCGACCGCGCGATGCAGATGCTCCTGCAGATCCGCGAGAACTAGTGCATATGTCTTTATTTATTCGTTTTTTTTTTATTTTCTCTAATGTATGAAGAAAACCCCAAAAACACACTTGGACTGTACTGTACTGAACCGGGAAGATTGGTGCTACAAACGAAACATAAACGAGTCTACAAATCGGCGTCATCCTCATCGGGAAGAGGCATGGCGGCGGCCTCCTCGGCGTCGCGCTGGATCTTGCTCATCATCTCCTGGTCGATCTGGACCTCAGGAGGAGCCAGAGCCACGCTGGCGACGAACTCAAGGCCCGGGTTGCCGGCGAGCTTGCGGGCGAGCCACAGGAACGGCTTCTCGAAGTTGTAGTTCGACTTGGCCGAGATATCGTAGTACTGCAGATTCTTCTTGCGGTGGAAGGTGATGGACTTGGCCTTGACCTTGCGCTCCTTCACATCGACCTTATTACCGCACAGCACAACGGGAATGTTTTCGCAGACGCGCACGAGGTCGCGGTGCCAGTTCGGCACGTTCTTGTACGTGATGCGCGACGTGACGTCGAACATGATGATGCCGCACTGGCCGTTGATGTAGTAGCCGTCGCGCAGACCGCCGAACTTCTCCTGGCCGGCCGTGTCCCATACCTCGAACTTGATCTCGCCGTAGTTCGTCGTGAAGCCGAGCGGGTACACCTCCACGCCCTGCGTGGCGTGGTAGCGCTTCTCGAACTCACCGGTAAGGTGACGCTTCACGAACGTCGTCTTGCCCGTGCCACCGTCACCAACAAGCACAAGCTTGAACGTAGGAACCTGCTGCTGCGTCGCCATCTCTACTACACAAAGAAGGTGATGGGTGTTGTTGTTATGTTTTTTCTGGGTTACGTCCACCCTGTTGGGAACGATGCTGAAAAATTATGTGAAAGGAAAACACGCTCACGTGAAGCAACGCGCGGAACCTTCGCGCTGGCGCGGCCGCCGCGGCTGCACAGCGCGCACTTCGTGCGTGTGCAGCAGCTCTAAAATTATGTGGAATGGCCAGTTTTATTTCTGGTTCGTGCGTGGGCAACTTTCAAAGGGGGATGCAGTCGAGCGTTCCTCTCGGCCGCGGTAATGTGCCGCGATCGGCTTATCATATGCTTGTTTACGTTTTGGTTATCTAGTAGCCGCGCGCGCCTTTACAGGCACGCAACGGACTCTCTAGCGCCGATTAGACTAGAATAACATGGTTCGTGTAGATGCATACGAAATGGAGCCATTGTCTGCGGCCCATTAACAATTGGGCCATTTCTTGGCGCCGCTCTTTTAGCCCGGTGAATTGACGTCATCGTGACGGCAGGGCTACGTCAGCTATTCAACCGTCGTAGTTAGCAGCCACGAAACCGTAGTGGCCACAGTGCGTACGCCATTTAGGCACGGCCAGGCTTACTTCAAAAGCAGTTAATGTATGGGATAAAGAATAAATAGTTATGTCTGGATTCGTCGTCTGTGGAGTTTTTCAAGCAGTTCAGGCACGTTAAACAGCTCGAATACGAACCGCCGCGTGAACTGCTTGTAATGCCCCGTCTCGAGCACGCGCATGACCTCCTTGAAGACGTCGCTTGCCGCGAACAGTGCTGCGTGCGTTGTGCGCATGGCCGCCAGCCGCTTCCACGCCTTCTCGGCCACGACGTAGCTGCCGAGCTGCGCAATGGCCTGGACTACCGAGTCCGCGGCAGGGTCGCAGCGGTTCGGGAACTCGATGAGGTCCAAGCACGAGGACCGGCGGTGCGGCACGCCTGGCTCTGTTTCGAAGTCAAAGGCACTGAGCAGCTGTGACGAGGAGGACTTGAGGCTCGACGCGGACGACGGCGGCCGGATCGGCGGCGCCATGGGTGCTTTGTCCGGCTGGCCAGACAGGAGCGACTCGCTATCGCTCGAGGTCGGTGGCTCGACCGAGGGGAAGGCAGGGATGGCACCGCCGTCTGTTTTGGCTCGCGGGCTCACCGAATTCGCGTCCACAAAAATGTCTTCGTCCCTTTCGGAGTCCGGCTCCGGCTTAGGCGGAAACTCCAGCTTGAGGCTATGCACGCGGCGCGTATCAGAGCCATCGTCGGGATCAAAGAACCCCTCGGGGGGCAGAGCGACGCCTGTGGGCCGCGAGTGCACATCATACACAACGGACCAGCCGCACTGATGCAGAAATTCGGCTCCGGACAACGACAGGGCAAACAGGCCGAGCGCATAGAAAGTAGTGCCACGCAAGTTGTAGACCGTCGCACTTCTACAGATTTCGCACATGTCTCGTGCGATCTGGATGTTCAGGAGCAGTGACCCTTTTGTGCGCGAGGCAATATGGCCAAGCGCCCACAAAGCGCCCTTCACGCGCGTGAGCTCGACAGGACTCCATTTCGACTGCTTCGCGTTCCGCGCCGCGTTCGCGACCTCCTTCGCGAGATGCTCAATGCAGCCCGAGCTCTTTAGGAGGCGGCAGCCCTGCTCGGTCAGAGCGAGCTCCCCAAACACGTGGGGCGGCGGCGTAACCTTCGCGCCCTGCTGCTGCCGCGTCGCCCGCGAGTACGAAGGAAACGTGAAGGGCTCAACTGTGTGCAAGGCCTTCGCAGGCTCGGACCCGGCCGCCGAGATCGCTGCCTCCAGATAGGCCTCAATGCGCTCAACGTACGCATTGTTGAACACGGACACCCAGTGCTCGATCTCCGTACTGACCATATCCTCGCCAAGCAGCGTGAAGCCCTTCGGCCGGCCCAGGAAAAGAAAGCGCAGCGGCTCTGCTGCGTCGCCGAGATGCCCCAAAAACGGCTCGCACGAAATGACGTAGTCGAGCGCCTTCTCGCTGGCCGAGCAGATATGCTGCAGGCCCTGCGCGGCCGTGTTTGCGACGGCTATGTCGGCGTCATACAGCTGGGACACAAGAAGGTCAATAGCCCAGTACTGCGGGTCTGGGCCGGCCAGTCTCGTCGATGCAAACTCAGTAGCAAACAGCCGCGTGTTGCGGCTTGTGGACGCGAGCGCCTTGGCCAGAATGAGCCGTGGGTGGCCCTCCAGTTTGTAGTCTAATGCGCATATGACAGAGCGCACGACGTCCTCGCGGTTGATGTCGCAGATGCGATAATACATGTTGAAGACGCGCACCTTTTCAAGGATCTGCTGTCCCACGCGCGAGTGGGTTAAAACGCCAATCAGCTCCGAGTAGGCACAGCACAGGGTCGAGCGGAAGCGCCGTGGCGAGAAGAGCGGCTCGTTCGACATGATCCCAGAGTATGGGTCGAGCTGAGCATAGCACTCGGCGATTTGCCTAAATATTTTGTTGTCGCCAAGATACTTCACGCCCTCTGGAGTTTCGAGCAGTGTCAGTATAAGCTCCTTGCCGACGTGGACGTAGCGCATATGCTCTTTTGTGATGCTTAGGTTTGAGAACCGGTACTTGAATGGACGGTAGAAAGACAGCAGCCTTTTCATGAACTTTGAGCCCCTGGTTACGTCGTCCACGCGCTTCGGGGACCGCAGCGGGCCTTGGACGAGCTCAAGAAGGGCGTCCCAGTTCCACTGGCGCTGGAGCTTTGTGTCAAGGACGTGCGTAGCCGCGATGAGGTTCTTGAAGCTTGTGTCGTCCATGAGCACGCCGAACCGTACGAAGCCGTCGATGGTGGTTGGCGCACCGTACATGAGTTGGCGCAGCTTCGATTCGACTTCGAACAGGGCCAAGCTTGCCGTGGGCAGCGTATGCAGCGGCGCTCGAGTCAACGACTCGCATTCGTTACTCGGCACCTGCATGGCGCTCTCGATTTTGTGGCGCGGCACCAGGCGCGCGCTTAACAAGTACAACTTACTGCCGAGCTGCTGGGCCTTTTCCTGCACGACAGGGTGCGAGTTCGACTGCAGAGCAGTGAGCCTTTCCTGCAGACCAACTTGCTGCAGGCGATTTAGGAGCAGGGCAGCAAAATGCAAGGGCAAACAAGAATCACCGAGCTCTGTGCTGCTGCCGTACTTTCCGTCAGGGTGCAGACCCGGCGGAGTGAGCACGGAGTCTAGGACGTCGAGCAGAGTTTCCTGGACCTGGCGCAGCGGCACACTTAGACACTGGACCAGCAGTGCCAAGTCGAAGCAGCAGAGGCCGGCCCAGTTGCGCAGCATGACGGTCATGACCGAGGCTGCCATCTGCATGCGCGCCGTGCTGGGCTGCGCGAAGCCGTACAGCTGCACGTCCGTGAAGGGTGTGAGGATGGCGGACAGGTCCTTGCCGTCGCGCAGGTACTTCGCCCTGAGGTCCGGGTCGTCGGCGACGTCCAGAAACGCCATGGTCAGGGCGAGCGGGAACTCGACGTTGCCGGCCTGGGCTGCGTCGCCGTCGTCCTTCGGGTCGATGATTGCCGCCAGCAGGACCTTCACGCTGCCGGCTGCGCACGCGCGCTCCGGGTCAATGACGAGCAGCTCGGCCAGAATTTCGAGACAGATGTGCCGCACGTTGTCGTTGCTCTGCTCGGCGACGGCGACCATGGCTCTATACACGCCGAGCGAGAGCTCAGCAGCGGCGCCCGGAATGGAGAGCACGGCCCTGATGAGCTGCAGGGCCTGTAAGCGTTCGTAGTGGTTCAGGTCCTTGTCGTCCTTGGATAAAACCCACTCGAGGATGAAGTCGAGGAAGAGCGAGGCCTGCAGCGACGCGACGGCGCGCGCGTCCGTAATGGTCAGACGCGCCAGCCGCAGCCCCAAACAGAGGCGGCGCGAGTCTGCGACAAGGAAGAATGGCCGCAAGCGCTCAGCCACGAGGTCCCATGCAGCGGCGCTGCTGAGCTCGGCGGCGATGCCTGGCTGCAGGCGGCGGATCTCGGCTAGCTTGTCGACGGTGGCCTTTGCGTCCGGCGCGTCCGCGTCAAGCGTGTCCAAAGTCTTCATGAACACGCGCATGGCCGCGTCCGGGAGCAATGCCGAGCCGACGGGCGACACGTCGCGCGTCTGCAAGTGCGAGTCCGTACCGAGCGCGCCGAGCGGCTGCAACGAGAAGCTGCCCAAGTCCGTGACGCTGGGCGCGACGCTAAGCATCATGCCGAGTGAGTGCAGCGGCGGCGGCGGTGGCGGAGGCGGTGCGCGCAGGTACGTGCCGGGCGTGTCGTCGCTCTGGTCAATTGAGCTCGTGCCGGTCATGTCATCGGGCGCAAAGAGCATGCTTGTGCTGCCGTCCTCGTCACCGCTGCTGAGGTCGTCGTCCTCGTCGAAGCCGAGCTCGATGAGTTGCTGCGTGATGTGCTCGATGTGCTGCTCGGCGGCCTCGAGCTGCTGCTTCACCTTGCGTTTGTGCAGTGTGTCTGGCTTCAGCGCGTTGAGGTTGTTCAGCTGCTTGATCATGTTGCTGTGCAGCTTGTGCTGGCCCTGGCCGTGGCTAAGATCGGCGAGCATAGACTCGGCCGCGTCGCGGATCTTCTCCTCGCGGTGCAGCTTGCCGACGAGCTCCTGGATGCGTGCGTCGCGGTTGAACTCGCGGCTCGACTCGCGGCTCGACTCACGGCTCGACTCGCGCAGCGCCGCGTCCGGCGCGGGCTTCTCGGGCGACGTGCGCATGGCGCGCGAGGCAGTGCTGGCGCCCGCGCCCAGCCCTGCTTGTGGGGGCCCGCGCGGCGAGTCCGGCTCGCTGGCTTTCGAGGCACCCATTTGAATGCGACTGCCAGTTACGGGTCTGCTCAATGCTTGTACGGGCTTCAGGACTCTGGCACGCCTGCCCCAATGCGCACGCGGCTTGAGTGCTATTTGGAGAAGCGCCCTTATGTAAACCGTGGGCTGGGCAGGTCAGTCCGTGGCTGTCGAAACAACGCGCCTGCCGCCCGCGACTCGCAGAAGGACCTGTTTTCGGTGAGACCTGTTTTCGGAAGGACCTGTTTTCAGTGAGTGATGGACGCTGCCGGGGAGCTCCCGGGGCAGAGCGGGCCGGACCAGGCGCCGCGCAAGCGCGACGCCGCGACGATCGCGAAAATGTACCGCAAGAAGGCGCGACGCCTCGAGCGCGACCTCTACGTGGAGCTGGGCAAGAACGTCGACCTCTATAACCGCAAGAACCGAGCAGTGGCCGTGCTGCGGAGACTGACGCAGGAGAACCGCGACCTGCTGGATGTGCTGCACGAGTCGCTGGGCGAGCGCTCGGATGTGCCCAAGGCCGAGCGCGTCGCGCTCTTGCCCGACCAGGACGAGCTGTTCCACCTTGAGACTATGTAGCTCCGTCATTGCGTCGAATGACGCTTGGCGGCTACTCCTTTGCCAGAAGGGCGCCACCGAGGGCTCAACCAGCAGAGTGTTGGGCAAAAGGCGTCACGCGAAGGCAACGAAAAGCCGACAAACGCTAATGAACGCCGACAAAAAGCTAGTGCGGCAGGCGGAACCGAGCCAGCAATCATATGTACAAACAGAACTGCAGACGTTCTATCTTTACGGCGCCTCGCGAGCGCGGGCTAACTTAAGGCGTGTGCCGCTCTAAAAATAAGGTGGGTGCTGCGGCTGCAAGCTTCATATCCATCCAGTCTATTCCAATTTTGTATATATGCTTGTTCTACGTTAGTTGTCTACGTGAGTTGTCTACGTCGGCCGTCTACGTCGGTTATCTACGTCAGTTGTCTACGTCAGTTGGCTAGTAAGTGCCTAGAGCTTGTAGCCCAGGTTCAACTGCACGGACTTGATGCGCAGGTACGTGTCGAGGCCGTAGCCGCCGAGCTCGTTGCCGACGCCCGACATCTTGAAGCCGCCGAAGGGCAGATGGTAGTCCTGGTCGTTCGACGAGTTGATCCACACGGTGCCCGTCTCGATCTCGTTCGCCGCCTTGTGCGCCTTCGTGATGTCGCGCGAGAACACGGCGCCGCCGAGCCCGAACTGCACGTCGTTCGCAATCTCGATGGCCTCGTCGTAGCCCTTGAACTTGATCGCAACGACGACGGGCCCGAAGACCTCCTCCTGGGCCACGCGCATGTTACGCGTCACATCCGCAAGCACCGTCGGCTTCACGTAGAAGCCCTTCGTGCCCCAGCGCTCGCCGCCAGTCGCCACGCGCGCGCCCTCGCTCTTGGCCGTCTTGATGTAGTCAAGGACCTTCTCGAACTGCGCCTTCGAGACCTGCGGGCCGTGCGTCGTCTCCTTGGCGTAAGTGTCGCCAATGATGGCCTGCTCCTCCACGACCTTCACGAACTCGGCCACGAACTTGTCGTACACGCTCTCCTCAACAATGAGCCGCGACGTCGCGCAGCACACCTGGCCCATGTTGAACATGATGCCCGTGTAGGCCCACTTCGCCGCCTGCTCAATGTCGGCATCCTCAAACACGACCATGGGGCTCTTGCCGCCGAGCTCGAGCGTCACGTCCTTCAGGTTCGTCTTAGCCGCGCTCTCGAGAATCTTCTGGCCAACGGGGCTCGAGCCCGTGAACGAGAGCTTGTCGACGTCCATGTGGTTCGACAATGCCGAGCCGCACACAGCGCCGTGGCCGCTCAGAATGTTCACGACTCCGGGCGGGAAGCCGACCTTCTTCACCAGGTTCGCGAAGCACAGCATCGAGATCGGCGTGTTCTCGGCCGTCTTCAGCACGACCGTGTTGCCGGCGGCCAGCGCCGGCGCCAGCTTCCAGCACGCCGTCGCGAGCGGGTAGTTCCAGGGAATGATCGCAGCAACGACGCCGAACGGCTCGTGCCGCGTATAGGCGAGGCGCTGAGGGTCGTTCATCGTGACACGGCCCTCGACCTTGTCGGCCATGCCCGCGTAGTATTTATAGATAGAAACGCACTCCTCGATGTCGCCGACGGCATTCGTATGCAGCGGCTTGCCGCTGTTCGACGTCTCGATCGCCGCGAACAGCTCCGCCTCCTTCTCGAGCTCGGCCGCGAGCTTGAACAGCAGGTCTGCGCGCTCGACGCCCGTCGTGTGCCGCCACGTGTTCTTGTAGGCGGCGCGGGCGGCCTTCACAGCCTTATCGACGTCGGCCGCGGACGCAGCCTGCACGCGCGCGAGCTCCTCCTCCGTAGCCGGGTTGTAGGCCGTGATTGTCTCGCCGGACGTCGCGTCCACAAACTCGTTGTTGATGAACAGCTGCGTGGGCTGTTCCCAGGTGACTCCTCCTGCAGTGATTTTGACGCTCATAGTGTGAAATGGGGGTGGTGCGAACTGGCTCGTTCCGCCGGGCGACTCGCTTCTTTTTATATTGACAAATCTTATCTGAATCAAGGCTAGGGTGGTGCGTCTCCGCATGCGTGGCAAGACGCGCCACGCCGTCTATTTCAACTCTTGCCACGGAAATAATAGCCAAAAGTACTTAGCAAATGACGAAGCGAGCATGAGGAGTTTGCCTTGGACCGCATAGTGCGACTCCGTTTAGGCGCAGGCGTCGCGCACGCCTATCGAGGTATCTCCAGATAATCGACCCCTCGAGCGCTTTAGGAAGGTGTTAGCGACGATTTGGGGTAGCCAACGCACCTTGTCAGTAATCACGTGTAAGGACGGTCCGGGAAACCGGTGGGGTACTCGCCGACTAATTAATGCACCCTGCGTCCGAAAAATTTCAGTGGGTGGGAGGAGGAGGGGTTCAGGCGCGTTTTAATCTCCGCACGTGATCTCCGGGGAGAACGCGCCGTGGGAAGCGCCCATGTTGCATCCGATCAGTAGCGGTGCGCGCGGGCTTATCGTAATCGTACTGATAACGGGCCGCAGCGTCGCAACCCAGAACGCTTGCGCAGATCTGCAGGCCGCAGGCCCGCCTATATAAGATAATCGCCCTAGCCATTTTAGCTTTAGTCGAAACCACAGAAATTAATCGGATTGCTAGACACGATGCAGTCGCCGGCAGACGAAGCACCTAAGAAGGGCGCGACGGACGGCGCACAGGCGTCCGTAGTAGACACGGCAACCGGCGAGCTCTACGAGTCGCGCTGGGAGCCAGTTACGCAAAGGAAGGGCCTGCCCAGGAACTGGAAGAATGGTAAGGAGTGGCTCACGTTTCTGGAGGCCAGCCCGTCGGCGGGCCTCACGACGGCGCAAATGTTTCTCTACAACGAGGACCTGAAACCCGTCGAGGAGGCGCGCCGCACCTGGCGCTGGTACAACTTCGTGAGTCTGTGGATTGCGGATTCGATCAACGTGAACTCATGGCAGATCGCCGGCACGGGCGTGCAGGCCGGCCTCACCTGGTGGGAGACGTGGCTCGCCATCTGGGTCGGCTACCTCGTGGCCGGGCTCATGATCATGTGGACGGCCCGCATCGGCAGCTACGCGCACGTCAGCTTCCCCGTCGCCTGCCGCTCGTCATTCGGCGTCTATGGCAGCGTGTGGCCCGTCATCAACCGCGTCGTGCTCGCCATTATCTGGTTTGGCTCGCAGACATGGATCATGGGCGAGCTCGTGCAGCTCATGCTCTACTCCATATTTGGCCCGCACGTCGACCGGCGCATGGGCTTGTCGAACCTGAGCGGCACAACCGTGTTCGGCTTTGTGAGCTTCTTCATTGCCTGGGTCCTGCAGCTCCCGGCAATTTGGCTCGCGCCTCACCAGGTCCGCCACCTCTTCACCGTGAAGGCCTTTGTGGCGCCGACCGTGGCCATTGCGTTCCTCGTGTGGACGCTCGTGCGCGCGCACGGCGCAGGACCCACGATCTCGCACGCCAAAGACACACTTGACACGAGCGACCGCGCGTGGGCGTGGATCAACATGTTTATGAGCTGCATTGCAAACTACGCAGCGCTCATTCTGAACGCACCGGACTTCTCGCGCTTCGCGAAGTCGCCCGGCGCCGCGACGTGGTCGCAGGGCCTGACAATCCCCATCTCGTTCAGCATCACGTCTCTCATCGGCCTGCTCGTGGCCTCGGCCTCGGGCTCCTTGTTCGGAAAGATCGAGTGGGACCCGCTGCAGGTACTGAAGAAGTTCGTGCTGGGCGACACGGCCGGCGACCGCGGCGGAGTGTTCCTCATCTCCGTCGGCCTGCTCATTGCCCAGATCGGCACGAACATCTGCGCGAACTCGCTGTCGGCAGGCACGGACCTCACAGCCTTAATGCCGCGCTTCATCAACATTCGCCGTGGCGGCTACATCTGTGCGGCCCTGGGCCTGTGCATCTGCCCCTGGAACTTCTTCGCGTCGGGGAGCACGTTCACGACCTACCTGTCGTCGTACTCCGTGTTCCTGTCGTCCATTTCGGGCGTCATCATGGCCGACTACGTGTGGCTCCGCCGCGGCCGCGTCGTGCTGCATGACCTCTACTCAAATGACAAGGACAGCCTTTACATGTACAACACGCGCTTCGGGTGCAATTGGCGCGGCTATGCCGCATACCTGCTGGCCCTCGTGCCAAATATGCCGGGCTTCGTCGGCTCTACGGGCCGGCCGGTGCCAAAGGGGGCTATCTACCTCTACGAGCTGAACTACATTGTGGGCTTCATTGTGGCCTTCGGCCTTTACGTGATTCTGAACCTCGTGTTTCCACCGGCGAACATCCCAGAAGAGATCCAGGGACGGCTTATGGATACAAAGGCGCCCTGGCTCGAGGAGAACCTCTATGTCGAGGATTTCAGCGAAATGTACCGGTTCGGCACGCCGCTGGGCATGCTCGGCCTCAACAAAACAAGAAGCTCCGCTCGAACGCCACGAAGTCTGCGCGACGACGCGTCATCCAAAAGCTCTTGAGCACTTCCTCAAGTGTCACTAAGCTGTCCGTTTAATTTATTTACTTTCTTTATTTATGAATCACGCTACTTTCCTGGCCATGCGCGCGCGCACACGCGCACATTCACATTGTACGTTGACTGGTGCTGAGTCACACAGCTCCGGCCGGGTCCACAAAACATTATTATTATCTGCAAGGCGACCCGACCCACGCCGGCACATACGCGCGTTGTCATTCGCATGCGCGCGTGGCGTCCCGGCGCTTCAGTGTTCAAAAGAACATACCGAGTGCTTGCGATTGAGTCCTCCTGTGATGATAGTGCCGTCTGCTTGATTGATAGAAAGCCGAACGGCCCGCCAGTTCTGGAGGACCACTTGAAGGTGACCCTCGACAGCGCGAAGGATGGGGGCATAATTCCCGTGGACGCCTTAGCACACCATCTGCAGCAACTAGGGCCCGTCGTGAGCGAGGTTCTTGAGCGCAATAGGCGACCGCAAGTGGACTTAGTGTGCGCGACGCAGGGCCCAGGCATGTTCTCGTCCCTTGCCGCGGGGCTTCAGGTCGGCAAGGGCCTGGCCATTGCCTGGAACGTGCCGTTTATCCCCGTGCACCACATGCTTGCGCATTTGCTCACGCCGCGCTTCTTCACGAACGGCCGCTCACCAGGATTCCCGTTTCTGAGTCTGCTCGTTAGCGGAGGTCATACCATGCTCGTGCATTCGAGGGCCCTGTTTGACCACGAGATTCTGGCGACCACGATTGACAATGCCGTCGGTAACAGCCTTGATAAATGTGCGCGCGCTTTGGGGCTAACCGGCGCCATGCTGGGCAAAGAGCTCGACCAGTTTGTCGGCCCCTGGGACAGCGTTGATTTTAGTGTTCTGCCGCCTGGGTTCAACATCCCGCTCGCCCTGGACAAGGAGAAGAAGCGGCTTCCTGCGTTTTCGTTTGCGCACTTCGCGTCGCTCATGCCTCGCCTCGAGCGGCAGTTCGGCTGGCTGCCGCTGGCCGAGCAGCCGGCGCCCCTGCGACGCGCATTTGGGGCGCAGATTTTGGATGCTATGTTCACGCACATCATCCGGAAAACAAAGCTGGCTGTGGATCTGCACCCCGAAATCGAAAGGCCCATTCCATTGCTGTGCGCGGGCGGCGTCGCTGCGAACTCGCGGCTCCGAGAGCGCCTCGTCACGGAGCTCGAGCCCTTTGGCATCAGAGTCGACTTTGCCGATATCAAGTGGTGCACAGACAATGCGCTCATGATTGGATGGGCGGGCATTGAGATGTATGAGGCGTATGGGAGCAGTCCAAGCAGCCTGAATGTGGTTCCGAAGGCGAAGTGGCCGCTCAGTGAGTTGACCTCGTCGCAGCGCGGCTAGTGATTGCAGCCAGTGTAAATATTGTAAATATTGTAATATACTAGAACCGTTTAAGACGCCGGGCGCACACAGCCGGCAGCGCGACCGGCCGTGCATTATCGTGCGCGCGGTTATCACGTGTGGCGCCACAACGGCAGCGTAAAAAAGCAAAGGAAATCAATGAACAAACACTGCAAGGCCTTTCTAGACCAGCCGCCCTAAGAAACAATGCACTGAGCGTCTCTTACAGTTAATGAGATTCAATAGTCCAGACTGCGTTTGCGTGCGCCATGACTTTTCGCACCACTTTATTAGTAATGTATTTATTCAAGCCAGTGCGACGCGTGTGCGCGACCTCTGGAGACGCGTGAATGGGCCGCCGCATCAAGGCTCTGGACGAGAATGTTGTGCACAAAATTGCGGCTGGAGAGATCGTGGTGAGTCCTGCCAACGCATTGAAGGAATTGATCGAGAACAGCCTTGATGCGGGCGCAAGTAACATCGATGTGCTGGTAAAAGAAGGCGGCCACAAGCTTCTGCAGATCACGGACAACGGCCATGGTATAGACGAAGAGGACCTGCCGATTCTGGCCCAGCGGTTCACGACGTCCAAAATCACGTCGTTTGAAGACTTGCAGACGGTGGCGACGCTAGGATTCCGCGGCGAGGCCCTCGCGTCCATTTCACACATTGCGCACCTCACGGTCAAAACGAAGACAGAGGAGGCCAGGTTGGCCACGCAGGCAACGTACCAGGATGGACAGCTGCTGCAGGCGAAGCACCTGGCCGGCAACACGGGAACGCAGATCTCCGTGGAGGATCTCTTCTTCAACTTGCCGCAGCGCTCGAAGGCGCTTCGGGCCAGCAGTGACTCGGTCGAGTACAAGAAAGTGCTGGACGTAGTCTGCCGGTACGCCATCCAGTATCCTTGCACGTTCAGCTGCAAGAAGTGGCAGGACAGCCAGCCGATTGTCATCCCCGGCACCGACCAGAAGGAAAAAATCCGCAAGGTATTTGGCTCGAGCGTTTTCCAGGAGCTTGTGGAGCTGCAAGTGCCGGCAAACGACGAGATTGGGCTCGCTAGCGCGAATGGCCTTGTCACGGGCCTGAACTTCTCGAAGCGCGGTACACCGCTGATATTTTTCATCAACAAGCGGCTAGTCACTTGTGAGCCGCTGGCCCGCGGCATCCGTAAAGTCTATGCGAGCCACTTGCCCCGAGGGGATTCGTACCCATTCGTGTTTCTGTCTTTGAACATCGACAGCAAAAACGTTGATGTTAACATCCACCCAACCAAGCGCGAGGTACAGTTTCTGCACGAACAAGAAATCGTGGAGAGTGTATGTAGCAGCATTGAACGCTTGCTAACTCTGGGCGACCACAGCCGGGACTTCCGCATCCAGTCTTATCTGACGGCCACGCACTTACCAGCAATGAGGCCACCATCTTCAGACGGTGCCGACCTCACTGAAAACTCGATAAGCAGGCCGTCTACGGCCCAGAGCGCGTCGCGCTATGAGTATAAACTTGTGCGGACGGACCCGAAGCAGCGGACCTTATCCAGTTACTCGCACCGCCAATCTCAGTCACAGCTGCATTCACAGTCACAGCTGCAGTTGCCGTCGCAGTCGCAGTTACAGTCACAGTCACAGTTGCCGTCACAGTCACAGTCGCAGTTGCCGTTGCAGTCACAGTTGCAGTCTCAGTTGCAGTCTCAGTTGCAGTCTCAGTCGCAGTCTCAGTTGCAATCGCCCCCACAGACGCCGTCGTCATTGCGCCGCGACAGCGACAGCAACAGCGAGGATGCCCCTGCGTCGTTGGCGGACTCGTTGGCGGACTCGTCGGCAGTGCTAAACGGCGAAGCCTCAGACGACTCCTGTCTTTTGACTCTACCAGACTCTGCTGGCTCGGAGTTTCGGGACCTGCAGCTCGCGTCCGTGCAGGCCCTGGTTCAAAAGACGAAGGACCGCGCTAGCGCGAGACTGCTGCAGCTCTTTAACGAGCACACGTTTGTGGGAATCATCGATAAGCAGCACGCCTGCGCCGCCATCCAGCACGACGTGCGGCTCTACCTTGTCAAATACAACGACGTAGTCGCCGAGCTCATGTACCAGGTGGGTCTGCAGGATTTTGGAAACTTTGGCACCATTCATCTCGGTGACGGCTTGCCCCTCACGGCGCTGCTTGGAATGGCTGGCACGGACACAGCTGGGCTCGAGCAAGTTACAGCAATGGCGCCAATGCTCGAGAACTATTTCCGCATTGGCATCAGGGAGAAGGCCGGCGAATGGCGCCTCGAGCAGCTGCCGCTCCTCGTGCCCGGGTACGCGCCGCCCATCTCAAGGTACCCGCGGCTCGTTGCCGACCTCGTGAAGCAGGTGAGTTGGGATGACGAGCAGGCGTGTCTCGAGTCCGTGCTCAAAGCGCTGGCCACGGCACACCTGCCCACGACAGAGACCACGAACGAGCAGATTGAGCAGCTTTTCGAAACGGCCAAGACATCGCTTGTGCCCACGCAGGAGCTGCTGCCGTGCGTCGTCGAAATCGCGAGCCTGCCGCGCCTGTACCGCGTATTCGAGCGGTGCTGAAAAATAAATAAAAGCGTATGTACAACCCAGCTATTTATACGACCATTGTGAGCACTCTATAGCTGCTGGACGCATAGATGGACACGATTGCCGCAAGGCAAACTAAGAAACAACAAGGCCGCTGCGTTCGGCCCAAAGGACGCTGGTCTCATCCGCGGCTGGCGCCCGCAGAAACCCGCATAAAACCGCAAATGCTGGGACCGTTAATCTAGCGGACCGGCGGCGGCACCGAATCCGGGGCGGCCCCGCGCTCGCGCACAATGGGGCGGTCCATGGCGCCGTGGAGATGCGGCTGCTGCGGGCCGGGCCAGTTCGGCGGCAGAAGGCCAGCCTTCTTGAAGAGCCGCGCGACCGTGGGCGTCGGCTGCGCACCCGTGCCGAGCCAGTACTGGGCACGCAGGAAATCCAGCCGCACGTCCTTTACGGGTACCTTCTTCTCCTTGACCTCCATGGGCGACAGGGGCTGGGCCTCCGAGTGGTAAGTTCCGATGACCTCGATCGGAAGCTTGTGCGGGGCCTTCTTGGCCTGCGTGACCACGATATTGTACACGGGCTGGTGCTTTCTGCCGAAGCGGGCCAGCCGGATGCGCACAAGTCCCTTCATATGCAGTGAAATTCGAGGTCCCGTTTGAACAAGGAGCGCTCGGCCCGACGCCGCCTTACCCTTAAAATTATTTCATGCGCCGGCAACCACCCAGAATCACGTGCACGCGTGACATCGTCAGCTCCGGCACGGCGCATGAGGAATGGGCAGCCGACGGCTTCCCCAATAAATGCCGTTAATGCGGGGTGACCCCTCAATGCGCCAGAAAAATGGAAAGACGTTTCAGAACTCAAGACTGGGTCCTAATTGGGCCGCGTCGACCGTTTTCGCGCTTGTTTTGCTCGGCGTCCGCGCGCTTGCACCGCCCGTATAGAACCCTGTTAGTCTGTTTACCACACGTAGAACTCGGGCCCGTGCCACGACATCCGTTTATTGCCTAAGCCAGCGTGTCTGCCATTTTTAGTCTGCCCCACCTCATGCATGAGCGAGAAAATGCCCTTACCACAGAGTTCGCCGGCGAGCACTGACTTTCGCAGTAAATGAATGGTTTTTGCATATAAATACACTATCCTGGAGCTAGCAGCCGAGGGAGTCAGCTGTGCGCTTTAATGTAAGAAAAGACGCGGATTAGCCCGTTTAATCTGTCTATCAGTTCTACCGTCCCCGGTGAACCCGTGCCCTCAGCGACGCAAGAGGCTGCGTGCGAATCCTCATATATGATAACGCAATTTGCAGCATATAAAAGCAGCCAACTCGCACACCTTGGACCGCCCCCCAAGAAAAAAGAAACTCTGAAGCATCTGCACAAATATGATCCACACTGACAGGCCTCCAATTACACGAATGTCGTCACTCCTAGGCACACCGAGCCATTCGGCAATTCGTGTGCTCGGCAAGGACGAGATTGAGGGCTACAACTTTGAGCACACACACTTCGACGGCCTGCGCAAGCAGATGACCGAGGTTGCGAACTCGTTGCGGGGCCTCATCCCGACCGAGCGCATCGACGCCGAGGTCGAGTGGTTCTACACAAGCCTCGACATCGACTACTCGTACCTGGCCAACGATACGGTTGAGAACATCCGGTCGTACATTCTGTCGCTGTGGTCGGCGAAGCTGGCTAGCCAGGCGCGCGGTAGCAACCAGGACTTCCCGAACAACGAGCAGCTCCTGTTCGACCGCCAGTACGACGACCACGCCGTCTTCTTCGACACGACCATCCCGGGCAAGCCCGAGCACAGCGAGTACGAGCACATCATTGACCAGAGGTACGTCGCTCCGTCAAATGCGGCGAAAGCGTTTCGCGTCGAGTCGTTCCGCTGCCCGGACGTGAGCAGCGTGTACGGCACGCTGCGTTGCTACTTCGTAGGCCAGTGCCAGTTCCGCCACACAAACGTGAGCCCGTCCGAGACGGATCTCGACAAAATTGCCGACCGCAACTTCCTGAACCGGGCCAGCGAGCACACGAAGCAGATCTACTCCGAGCTTATCCAGAAGGCCGTGAGCCGCACGGGCCCCGTCACGGAGATCTTCGAGATCGCGAACGTCGAGGAGGGCAGGCTCGTGGTTGCGTACCGCCAGGGAACGGCGCCGGGCTTCTTCAAGGCGCTGTCGGACCTCTACCACTTCTACAACCTTACGTCGTCGCGCAAGTATGTGGACCAGTTCGCAAACGGCATTACTGTCGTGTGCGTGTACCTGAAACCCATTCCGGACGTGGGCACGCGCCACGCGCCAACCTTCAAGCAGGCCATGTTCCAGGTGCTCTACGAGTGCTCACTTCTCTACTGCCTGCCGAACTCGGAGTTTGCGTCGGAGCTGGCCCGCGGCAAAATGTCTCTGCAGGAGGCCGTGTACGCACACAGCGCGTTTGTGTTTGTGTCGCGCTTCTTGAACCGGCTCGGCCCCGAGTACAGCTCGCTCATGCGCCTGCTCGACATGTCGAACAGCGCAAACTCGGCGCTCATGCTGCGGCTGAAGCGCCGCCTCAGAGGCACGTCGTTCACGGGCGAATACATCAGCGAGCTGCTGCGCAACCGCCTGGACCTAGTGAAGGTCCTCTATCTGCATTTTGCTGGCATCCACTACGTGCCCTCGAACTACGAATTCGAGTCGCCGGCCACGGACGACAGCTCGCAAGACAGCGAAAAACTGAACTACCAGCGCTTCTTCTGGTCGCGCTCCCCCGAGGAGATCCCGACAACCGAGGAGCTGCAGGCCACGATCTCGAAGCTCACGTCCGAGGACGAGGCTACGATTTTTGAGGCCTTGCTCATCTTCAACAAGCATGTGCTGAAGACGAACTTCTTCACGCCGACGAAGGTCGCCCTCAGCTTCCGTCTTGAGCCGTCGTTCCTGCCTACGGTCGAGTACCCCGAGCCGCTGTTCGGCATGTTCCTTGTCGTGGGCCAGGAGTTCTTTGGCTTCCACCTACGCTTCCGCGACGTGGCGCGCGGCGGCATCCGCATTGTCAAGTCCCGCAACAAGGAGGCGCACGCCATCAACGCGCGCCAGCTGTTCGACGAGAACTACAACCTTGCAAACACGCAACAGCGCAAGAACAAGGACATTCCCGAGGGCGGGTCGAAAGGTGTTATCTTGCTGAATGCCGAGAACCAAGACAGCGCCACGCAGAGCTTCCAGAAGTATATTGACTCGATCATCGATCTGCTGATTCCGGGCAACTCGCCCGGCATCAAGGAGGCCATTGCCGACTACTATGGCGAGAGCGAGATCCTGTTCATGGGCCCCGACGAGAACACGGCTGGGCTTGTGGACTGGGCGACGCAGCACGCGAAGGGCCGTGGCGCGCCGTGGTGGAAGTCGTTCTTCACGGGCAAGTCGCCGCACGTGGGCGGCATTCCGCACGACGAGTACGGCATGACGTCGCTGTCCGTGCGCGAGTACGTGAAGGGCATCTACCGCAAGCTGGATCTCGAGGACAAGGTTGTGAACAAGCTGCAGACGGGTGGCCCCGACGGCGACCTTGGCTCGAACGAGATTCTGCTCAGCACGCCGAACGAGCGCTACATTGCGATTGTGGACGGTAGCGGTGTTCTGGCCGACCCGGCTGGGCTGAACAAGGACGAGCTACAGCGGCTCGCGCGCGAGCGCAAGATGATTGTGCACTACGATCCACAGCTGCTCAGCGCCGAGGGCTACAAGGTTCTCGTGGAGGACTCGAACGTGACGCTGCCGAGCGGCGAGATTGTGGACAACGGCGTCTCGTTCCGCAATGCGTACCACCTGAAGGCGGCGAAGATGCACAAGATCGACATGTTCGTTCCCTGCGGCGGCCGCCCCGAGGCCATCAATGCGGGCAACGTGAGCGAGCTTATTGACGAGAAGTCGGGCAAGTCGCTCATTCCGTACATTGTGGAAGGCGCGAACCTGTTTATGTCGCAGTCGGCGAAGCTCGAGCTCGAGGAGGCTGGCGCCATCATCTACAAGGACGCGAGCGCGAACAAGGGCGGCGTTACGTCGTCGAGTCTGGAGGTGCTTGCGTCGCTCGCGTTCGACGACGAGGGCTTCTTCAGCAACATGTGCCTCGCCACGACGCCCGGTGCTGAGGCGCCTGCGTTCTACCGCGAGTATGTGCAGGACGTGCAGGAGCGCATCAAGCTGAACGCGCGCCTCGAGTTCGAGGCGATCTGGCGTGATGCCGAGGAGACGAAGAAGCCGCGGTCCGTGCTCAGCGACGACCTATCGCGCGCGATCAACTCGCTCGGCGACGACCTGAGCAGCTCGACGCTGTGGGAGGACGTGCAGTTCCGCAACGGGATTCTGCGTGCGGCCCTGCCGCAGACGCTTGTGAAAAAGCTTGGCCTCGAGGCGATTGTCGAGCGCGTGCCCGTTGCATACCTCGACGCCATCTTCGCGTCGTACCTGGCGGGCCGCTACATCTACGAGAAGGGGTGCAACGCGAACCAATTTGCATTTTACGAATTTATGACCCAGCAGCGCGCGCAGGTCATGGCTCAGCAGGCCTAGAGCCAGTGCCGCGTCTGAAAATCTCTGCTGAGAGCTACTTTAGAATCTACTTATACATACTAACGTCGAAAATGAGAGCACACAGAACCGGGATGTATGGGCTCGGCGCATGGCGCGTTTGCAGCTTAAGCGCGCGCGGGCTTCAACGGCGGTGGTGCGCTATCGCTGCATCTGAGCGATGTCGGCGCACGCGCGCGCCGAGTCAGCCAAACGGCCGTTGCTTACGTCACGCACGATATGGGCAAAGCAGCATCATCCTGTCTGAGCGAAGATTCACTTGTTGCAAAACACGGTGAACGGTAAGTGCTCGAAGTGCCTGAGTTCGTGTTCCGTACCTCGGCAATCTACTCATCGGTGCAATACGTTTTGTACTCCGCTACAAACAGAGCTAACTCTATACCAGACCTCCTACAAGCAAGATGGTGTTTTCCCCGCGTACTTTTGTGCGTCATGGTAAGTATTAATTCATTGCGCGAATTATTCTGAGCAACAAGAGAAGCGAGTACACTCTTAGGAAGGCAGCAAGGCCGGCCCCGGATCGGCATGAGCACCGCACAGCCGCCGCGTTTCCGCCATCGCACGCCTAATGACTACTAGTGGTTGTAGTTGTTGTGGTCCTGGATCACGCCCGCAGCCAGTGCTGCATCACGTGCTCGGGCCCTATGTCGGGCGTCGTGGGTCCAGCTGAATCGCTGGGGACGTGGGCCGCGCGCGTGGGCTGCGAATGTGGGGCACGCACTACTCCCGAAGTAAGCTCCGGCCGAAGCCCTAGCCCACGAACCGTGCTGCGCGGCTAGAGCCTGCATACATGCAGTAACTCCACTCTCCTCCACTCAGAATCGCGGTAAAACCGTTATACAGCCGGACAAAGACGAATACTAACCGATGCCAGCTTCGAAGATCACAGTGAAGAATCCCATTGTGGAGCTCGATGGTGATGAGATGACACGCATCATCTGGAAGTCCATCCGCGAGAAGCTCGTGCTGCCGTACTTGAACGTGGACCTCAAGTACTACGACCTTGGTATTGAGCACCGCGACAAGACAGATGACCAGATCACGGTCGACTCGGCCGAGGCGATCAAGAAGTACAAGGTCGGCGTGAAGTGCGCGACGATCACGCCGGACGAGGCCCGTGTGAAGGAGTTCCACCTCAAGAAGATGTGGCTGTCGCCGAACGGCACGATCCGCAACATTCTGGGCGGCACCGTGTTCCGCGAGCCGATTGTGATTGAGAACATTCCGCGCCTTGTGCCTGGCTGGACGAAGCCCATCATCATTGGCCGCCACGCGCACGGCGACCAGTACAAGGCGAAGGACGTCGTCATTCCCGGCAAGGGCTCGGTCGAGCTTGTCTACAAGCCTACGGAGGGTGCCGAGGAGCGCTACCCCGTGTTCGAGTACAAGAACGGCGGCGGTGTTGTGCTGGGCATGTACAACACGGACGAGAGCATCCGCGGGTTTGCGCACTCGTCGTTCCGCATGGCCCTTAACAAGAAGCTGCCGCTGTACCTGGCGACGAAGAACACGATTCTGAAGAAGTACGACGGACGGTTCAAGGACATCTTTGCTGAGGTCTTTGACGCCGAGTACAAGGCGCAGTTCGAGAAGGCGGACATCTGGTACGAGCACCGGCTCATTGACGACATGGTTGCGCAGATGCTGAAGTCGCAGGGCGGTTTCATCATGGCGCTGAAGAACTACGACGGCGACGTACAGTCTGACATTGTTGCGCAGGGCTTCGGCTCGCTCGGCCTCATGACGTCCGTGCTCATCTCGCCGGACGGCACGTTCGAGAGCGAGGCCGCCCACGGCACGGTCACGCGCCACTACCGCCAGTGGCAGCAGGGCAAAGAGACGTCGACGAACTCGATCGCGTCGATCTTTGCGTGGACGCGCGGCATTGCGCAGCGCGGCCGCCTCGACGGCACGCCCGAGGTCACGCAGTTTGCCGACGCGCTCGAGAAGGCCGTCATCGACACGGTTGCTGTGGACGGCAAGATGACGAAGGACCTGGCTCTGGCCCGCGGCGAGACGGACCGCAGCTCGTACGTGCTCACGGAGGAGTTCATTGACTACGTGAAGGCGCGCCTCGAGAAGAACCTTGCGAACTAAGTTAGATAACTGTGACATATAATTTAGAGCACTGCGGCGACGCTGGTATATGGGGCCGGTGGTCTTGCCAATTGTGATCGCCAGAAAAATGGGCTTAGATGTGGCCGCCGGCGGCCGTGCGGCCGAGCAGGCCGAGCAGGCTGCGGAAGCTGTGTGTGTATGCGTATCTGCAGCAGCAGCACGTCCCTTAAACCCTTATCACCGAATTCAGAGACTTTACCCTAGCCCACTTAGTAATTAGGGAGTGAGGGCGCTGCTATTCGAGATAAGATCGCAGGGGGCCAAACGCGCAACCGCACAGCGCTGCTGCCAGTATTCGATATTTAAGAGCCCGTGCTGCGCACGTCTGTGAAAGCCATTCTATGTGCCCGTGCTTGAATTCGTTCATTTCCCTCTTCCGGAGCTCCCCAACGTCTGGGTTTGCCCTGACTCCCAACGGTGTGCGGCGGCGCGTGTGCTTGGCTCCATCGGCAGATGCTCAGATGATCTCATATGAGGGTACGGGCTTCCGATTACAGATGGCGGCTGCCGGTTTTATAAAACTTTCCGGCTTGGGCGCTGCGATCGGATTATTGCCGCGGCTGCACATCCATGAATAATGGCTACGACGATGTGGAGGCACGAATAGGGCTTGCTAATGACTCGGAGCCACTGGCCCCCGAGGACCACGACAGTTTAACGCCGACGGACGAGTTCGAGGTCGAGGAGCCGAAGCACACGGCGCCCGAGCCCAAGAAGTCCGTATTTTTGTCGCGCGGCGTCCAATTGTACTGTTTGGCCATGCTGTGCGGATCGCTCATGAAGGCGACGTCGAAGCTGCTCGTGCAGGACCTGAACCCGTTCATGCTTGTGTTTGCACGCATGTTCTTCACGGCGGCCATCTCCATCGTCGTGATGCGGCTGAAGCACGTCCCGCACTACTTTTGGGGCCAGCCCGGAATCCGCGTGCTGCTGTTCATCCGCGGCGTGCTCGGATTCTTCAACATCTGTCTCACATACTTCGCCCTCATGTACATGTCGCTGCCGGACCTGGCCGTCATCTCGTTTCTGACGCCGCTCACGACATGCATTGCAGCGCGCATGTTTCTGGGCGAGGAGTACCGTTGGCAGCAGGCGCTGGCCAGCTGCGTCAGCCTCCTGGGCGTCGTCGTAATAGCGCGGCCGCCGTGGCTGTTTGGGGCGGCCGCGGCCGTGCCCGCGGCCGGCACCGGGCCAGACGTGGACGCGGCCGCGGCGGCGCACCTCGTTAAGATGCGGTCGCTTGCCATCTGCGGCTCGCTGTTCACGGTCATCACAGCATCGGCGGTCATGATCATTTTGCGCAAACTGGCGGACCGCGCGCATGCCCTCGCGTCCGTGTCGAACTACGCCGTGACGAGCGTCGTGGGCTCGGCTATTGCAATTGTGTTTCTGCCAGCGGCGCAGCGCACGCTGCCGGCGTCGCCGCGCGTGTGGGGCGTCGTCGGTCTCATGGGCGTGTTTGGGTTCATGCTGCAGTACCTGTCGTCAAAGGCGATCCAGCTCGAGGAGGCGAGCGTCCTGTCTAACTTCAAGTACACGCAGCTGCTGTACGCCACGACGCTCGAGTTCATCTTCTGGCACGACGTGCCGGACTGGATCAGCCTGCTCGGCGTCGTGCTCATTCTTGTCGGCGTGATTTGGACGGCGCGCGCAAAGAAGCGACGGGACTAATGAGCTTTTGCAGTTCGTGCTGCACGCCGTTAAGCAATGCTCCGTTTCTGCGCTGTTATGGAGCACTGTTATGGAGCACTGTATGGAGTACTGTTATGGAGCAGTGTTGTGGAGCAGGTGCGTGCTCGCTAGTTAATTTTGGAACATATAGAATCTAATGCGCAAATACCATTTGCACAGTTCGCTGGGCGCGAGCGCAACCAGCACCGAGCTGCGAGCAGGCACTCGCTTCGACCGCCGCTCGTATACAGCGCGGGCAGTTGTGCCAGCGTTAATGCGCTGCACGCCAGCGGGCCCGGGCGCGGCCCGAACCCTGGTACGTGAGACGCTGCTTCCGCGTGTCGCAGAGGCCCGAGCGGTCCCAGCTGGGCAAGGCGGCAGCATCTAAACATAGCCGGCCACGCGTTCGTGCTCGCAAAGCAGCTGAGCTACTTGGGCAGGGATGCTAGCACTGCGGCCGTGCCGTACACCTATATACCTTAGTTCACGCAGAAGCGCCGAGCAAAGCGGCGGGACCGACGCGCCACGGCGCGCCACGGCGCGCCTCTCGACATGGCAACATAACCCTAAGCGCCGCGGCGGCAAGCCACCCTGTACTGGCAAGAACCGCTGTGACTAAGCAGCACCACCGGAGGGCCTGCTTCCCCAGCCGGTGCCCCCCTTTCACTCCTCCAGTGCTACGAAACAGGAAAGCTTTCAAACCAAGCAATGTCATCTGGAGTGGGCGTCAACGACGAGTCGCTGAAGGCGTTCAACGAGTTCAAGCTCGGCGGCGGCAAGAAGGACACGCCGAACTACATCATCTACCGCATCTCCGACGACAAGACGGAGATCATCATCGACAAAAAGGGCCGCACCGAGACGTACGACGAGTTCACGGAGCTGCTTCCTGAAAACGAGTGCCGCTTCGCCGTGTACGACTTCGACTACGAGCTGCCCGGCGGCGCTGGCAAGCGCGCGAAGATCATCTTCTACACGTGGGCGCCGGACACGACGCCCATCCGCAACAAGATGGTCTACGCGACGTCGCACGACGCGCTGCGCCGTGCGCTGAACGGCGTCGCCGTCGACATCCAGGGCGCCGACTACTCCGAGATCGACTACGACACCGTGTTCAGCAAGGTCACGCGCGGCACGAACTAGGGCGCTGCGCGCGCCGCTTCCATAACTCGACTAGCTGTAGGACCCGATCAAACTTAGTGTTAAAATTAGCGTTCGCGGGCCGGCCTGGTGGCGCCGACGCCGGCGCCGGCCCCGCGCCACGCGCGCGTGGCGCAGTAGTTTCACGCGGGCGAGGCTGACACCTATTTACATCGCCAACTTTATCCCCGCGCCCGTGCTGGCCGTGTATATATGCGGGTGCTGCGGCCCCCTCCGCGCCGGCGCGCATGCGCCGACCATGGACGCGCACTTCGTTAGCCAGTATGTAACGCGCATTCCCGGTACGTTCGAGAGCGCGCTGTCGCTCATCGCGGCCGTGCTGGCCATGTTTTTCCTCATCAGCCTGCTCGTGCTTGTGTGGGTGCTCGTGCACCACCAGATAGAGCGCAAGTGCGACGCCGAAATGAACCTGTTCTGCGAGCGGCCCGTGCACTTCGCGGACGAGCACGTCGCCGTGGCCGGCGCGGCTGCGAATACGAGCGGGTGCGGCCAATCCTTGACGCATGCACTCGCGCATACGCATGCGGCGGCGCACGACACAGCAGCGCCGGCCGTAGGCGACGCGCGGCGGCCGGCCGAGCCTGTGGCGTGCGAGGCCTGCGGGTGCAGCGATCCGCGGCGCGGCGCCGCGTCGTTCATTGGCCACCCGGCGCTGCTCGACCACATAACGCGGCTCGTGCGCCACACGTGTCCGCAGAGCCGCGCGCGCGAAACGGGCAAGTGCGGGCTGTGCTCGCAGGAGATTGCCGTGAACTACGTCGTGCGCACGCTGCCGTGCGGACACCGCTTCCACAACTTGTGCGTGCTGCGCTGGCTCGTCCTGCTGCGGCACATGCGCTGCCCGGACTGCAACACACCGATTGAGCCGCGGCGCTACGGAGCGCGCTGACGTTCGCACTACTACGGCATGCGCGGCGCACGGCGCAGCTTCGCCGCCTCGATCTTGTGGTCGCCGGGCTGCGCGGACGCCTCGTACGTCGTGATGACGGGCGCCTGGCGTAGCTGCGTCCACTCGCCGCGCAGCCCGATGTACGTGAGCGCCGTCTGCTCGGCGCCGTAGTTTGCGGGGATGTAAAGGACAAGTGTCGTCATGTTCGCAAACTTCGGGCGGCTCACGGCGAACTCAACTATGCCGTCGCGCCCGTCGCCCGTCGTGATGCCCTGGCCAACGTGCTCGGGGAACTGCAGCGTCTGCAGCGGCTTCGCGTCCGCGACCGTCTGGAAGTCGAGGTCGGGCCGGTCCTTATACAGCTGGATGCTGCGGGGTGCGGCCGCGTCGCCCGTCGAGCGCAGAAGCACGCTGTGCAGCTTCACGAGGCCCGTGAACGGGATCACAATGAGCAGCTCCTCGTCCGCATCCGACAGCAGCACGGGCTCGTCGCGCAGACGCTCTTCGTACGTGCGCACAATGCGCGGCGCCACGTCTGCGTCCTCGGCGTTCAGGGCGCGCACGTTCGGCACATCGATGTATGGATAAAGCGTCTGCGCCTCGCTTGTGTTCGGCGGCGCAATGTGGTCGTCATCGTCATGGCCGTGGCCGTGGCCGTGGCCGTGGCTATGGCTATGACCGTGGCTGGATTGCTCGTGCTCGCCGCGGCAGTCCATGGGGCAATTGAGCGCGACCTGGCCGAGCCTAAATGTGCGCGGCGAACAGGGTCCACAAATACCGACGCGCTGCGGGTCATGTGAGCACCTTGAAACCGCCGCCGCGTCGCCGCCGCCAAAAAGAGACAGTCGCGCGGCGTCTGGCGCAATCACACGCAAAAGCTGCGCGCCGGCGCCGACACTCCTGAATGCGACTTAACCTATCTATGTAGTGCCGTAATGAATGCTAGATTGCTAGTCTGGGAGTCCGGGTTCCTAAGTGCGACGATGGCGCTGCAGCGGCCAGGTCTCGCGCGCCGCCAGTCCATCACATGATCCCAAAATCTGAGGCCGAGAAGAGCGCTCGCGCTGCTGGGAGGCGAGAGTCCCGGTTAGCCAGCTATGGAGATTGCGACACACGACGACCGCGTTTGGCAGATCGCGAGCCACCCGCAGCTGCCGTACATTGTGTCCGTGTCGGCGGACAAGACGGCGCAGGTGCGCCGCCTGCCCGGGTGCGAGCTCGTGAAGCAGATCAGCGACGTGCACACGCGCAGCGTGCGCTCGGGCGCTTGGCGCCCGCACCAGGCTGCGCTCGCGCTCGGCTCGTTTGACGCCACGATGAGCATTTTTGCTCTCGAGGAGCCGCAGTGGGAGTTCATGGCCCAGCTCGAGGGCCACGACAACGAGATCAAGCGCGTTGCGTGGTCCGCCGACGGCACGTTCCTGGCCAGCTGCTCGCGCGACAAGTCTGTGTGGGTGTGGGAGGTCGACCCCGACGCTGAGGACTTCGAGTGCGTGGCCGTGCTGCAGGAGCACTCGCAGGACGTGAAGGCCGTGGCCTGGCACCCCGTGGACGAGGTGCTCGCGTCCGCGTCATACGACAACTCGCTGAGAATATGGCGCCGCGACGACGACGAGTGGCTCTGCGTTGCTGTGCTCGAGGGCCCCGACGGCCACACGTCTACGGTGTGGGGCTGCGACTTCGACGCACACAGCATGCGCCTCGTGTCGTGCTCGGACGACTTGAGCGTGCGCGTCTGGCGCCGCGTGACGCAGACGGGCGGCTCGGGCGACGGCGAGAAGCTGCCGTCCGTTGCGCGCTGGGACGTGCTCAGCGAGGACTGGCAGCTCGAGGCCGTGCTGCCGCGCGTCCATGCATACCCCATCTACACCGTGAAGTGGGGCCGCAACGGCAAGATCGTGAGCGCCGGCGCCGACGGCAAATTAGCGCTGTATGCACCAGATGCGACGGCCGAGGGTGGCTGGACCGTTGCGCACGTCGAGGAGAAGGCGCACGGCGTCTACGAAATCAACAGCGTGACGTGGGCAGACGACCACACGGTGCTCAGCGCTGGCGACGACGGTAAGGTCAAGCTGTGGGACATTCGGCAGTGGGAGGCGTAGCATTCGTTCTACGGACTCGTGGCGGCTGCGGCGCGCGCCCCCACACGCTCCTGCGCATAAAAAAGAAACAACAACGACTTATTTTTGGCTATGCATATTTCCATACACCCATACGCCGTTCTGGCAACTAAACAAATGCACACTCGAGCCTGCTTCGCGCCGCTCGACGGCCCTGCACGCAGCGGTTCGCGGCCGTGTGTTTACTTGGGGGCGGATTTGTGGCGCACACGTGACGTCTCTCTGAAATTAATTTTTCCTGAAAAATCCACACTGAACCAACCTACGACTTGTGAATCTTCGACACATGCTGCGACGGTCGGCCGGTTTGCGAAGAACGGCGAGATGCTCGCGGCAGCTCCCGGTGCAATTGGGCTGTTGGGGCTGCGTGCGCGGCGTGTCGACCGTGCACATGCTGCAGACGCCCGTGCCCGCGGCGACGGCAGCCACGCGCGCGTCGTGGTCGAGTCCGCGCGACCGCATTGCGCGCAACGTTTTCAGCAGCGACTACGTGCATGCCTGGACGCTGCTGGAGGCCTGCCTCGAGCACCGAAACCTCGAGCGCGCCGAGTCCGTGCTGTTCGGCCTCACCGAGATTGCAGGACCTAGAGACATTGCGCTGGCCGTAAACACGTATCTGCAGCGCCTCATAGACCTGAACGCCGGGCGGCCGCAGGTCGCCTCGGACTGGCTGCGGCGCATGAAGTACCACATCCCGAAGTTCGCGGCAAACGAGATCACGGAGGCGCTGCTGCTGCACAACGCGAGCCTCGCCGCCGACACGAACCCGCGCGTGCTGCAGGACATGGTCACGCAGCTCGGTCCCGCAAAACTGCCGGCTCTGCTCAAGCGGTTCGAGATTCTTGGTGGCGCGTCCATTAAGCGCGTGCTCGAGGCGGCAAACCTGCCCGCGTCGGCGCTCGACAGCGGCACGCGCAATGCCCTTAATGCGTGGGAGCGCAGTCTGCGGGCAGAGCCGGCCAGCGAGGCGGCTGCGGCCGAGCCAGAGTCCGAGCTCGAGACGCCGAAGCGCAGCAACCGCATGCGCCGCGCGCTCGGCACGTCGCATATTGCGGCGCCCATCCCGAAGGAGGGCTACGACAGGCTCGAGCCCATCGAGTCGCCGGGCCTCATTGGTGTGCGCCACGTCTTGTCCGGGCTGCAGCGCCGCTCGCAGCTCGACCAGAAAAACGTGTCGGAGCTGGCCGAGCTCGCCGAGCTGCCGCACGTGCAGAACAAGTCGCCCGAGGACGTGGACTTCTTCGAGATGTGGAAGCAGCTGCGCACGGACGAGGAGCGCAAGCGGTTCGACGAGATTCTGGACCAGATCAACGAGCGGCGCCAGCGCAACATTGAGACTCGCGGCGTCGAGGCCGCGCGCATGAAGTGGAAGCAGATGTTCGACCAGATGGCTGAGGCCGATCGCTCGGGCGCGAGCAAGGTCCAGCTGAAGGGCCTTGAGACGCTGCTGTGGGAGTGGAACCAGGCTATGCTGCCGCTCGTCGAGGCCGAGATGGCGCGCCTCAGTGTGCTCACAAAGTACAAGAAGCTGTCGGACGTGCCGCAGGATGTGCTGAAGGAGACGTTTGGTGGCGCGCGGGCGAAGCAGCTGAACGAAAAGTTCGAGTATGCGCCGTACATGACACTGGCCAAGGCCGAGAACCTGCCGGCCATGACCATGATGGAGCTGCTGCGACTGAACAGCGACGGCATGGACGCCGTACGCTCTGTGAAGGCCATTTTGAGCGTCGGTAAGAACGTCGAGCGCGAGTACAAGCTCGCCGTCTTAAAAAAGAACGCAAAGGCCCGCCGCAAGGACAAGGTGCCGTCCGAGCGCACGGAGTCCGTGAGCCTTGCCCACACGTGGCCGACGACGATCCGCGCCAAGATTGGGTCGACGCTCATTGCCATGTTCATGCAAGTCGCGCGCGTGCCCGTGACGGGCACGGACCCCGTCACGGGCGAGACCGTGCGCAGCAAGGCGCCCGCGTTCCACCACACGTACCAGTACCAGAGCGGCAACAAGGTTGGTGTGCTGCGTCCGCACAAGGTTGTCGCAAAGTACTTGAGCGGCGAGCGCACGGCCATCCAGCCGCAGCAGCTGCCGATGCTCTGCGAACCGCTGCCGTGGACAAGCTGGAACAAGGGCGGCTACTGGTACACGCCGTCGACGGTCATTCGCACGAAGGAGAGCCCCGAGCAGCTGGCGTACGTTGTTGCCGCCAGCGAGCGCGGGCAGCTGCAGCAGGTGTTTGACGGCCTGAACGTGCTCGGCCGCACGGCCTGGACCGTGAACAAGGACGTGTTCAAGGTTGTGAGCCAGGTCTGGAACTCGAAGCAGCAGTTCTTGGACATTCCGCCGCACGTCTCGCCTCTGCCGGATCTGTCCGGCATCGCCGAGCCGCCGCGCCACGCGGACCCGACGGAGCTGCGCGACTACCGGCGCGAGTGCCGCAAGGTCACGCTCGAGAACGGGCGCCTCTACTCACAGCGCTGCGACCTGAACTACAAGCTTGACATTGCGCGCGCGCTCCTCGGCGAGCGGTTCTACATGCCGCATAACCTCGACTTCCGCGGACGCGCCTATCCGCTGAGTCCGCATTTTAACCATCTCGGCAACGACGTGAGCCGCTCGCTGCTCATGTTCTGGGAGGGCCGCGAGCTCGGCGACCGCGGGCTGTGGTGGCTGAAGGTGCACTTGGCGAACCTGTTCGGCGTGAACAAGGCCAGCCACGACGAGCGCGTGGCGTTTGTGGACGAGCACCTGCCGCAGCTGCGCGCGTCGGCAGTGGACCCGCTCGGCGCCGGGCGGTGGTGGCAGACGGCGGAGAGCCCCTTCCAGGCGCTGGCCGCGTGCATGGAGATCAACAACGCGCTGAACCACCCTGCGGGCCCACAAAGGTACGTGAGCCATCTCACCGTGCACCAGGACGGCAGCTGCAACGGGCTGCAGCATTACGCGGCGCTGGGCGGCGACATGGAAGGTGCGCGCGAGGTGAACCTGCTACAGGCAGACAAGCCGCAGGACGTCTACAGCCGCGTGCTCGACATTGTAAAGAAGAAGGTCGAGACGGAGACGGATCCGCAGTACCGCAGCACGGCCGAGCTTGTGCATCCCGTGCTGAGCCGTAAGGTCGTGAAGCAGACGGTCATGACGCATGTGTACGGCGTGACCTACGTCGGCGCGCGCGAGCAGATTGCGAATCGGCTGCGTGACATTCCCGAGTTTCCGGACGCGGAGGTGTTTAAGAGCGCCGCGTACCTGGCGCAGCAGGTGCTGAACGCCGTGCGCGAGCTGTTTGAGTCGGCGCACCAGATCCAGGACTGGCTCGGCGACAACGCCACGCGCATCACGCGCGCGATCGTGGCCGATGCGGATCTGCGCGACGTGAAGACAAAATTTGTGTCGTCGGTTATTTGGACGACGCCGTTGGGCTTGCCGATTGTGCAGCCGTACCGCAACGAGAAGCGGCGGCAGGTCGACACGGAGCTGCAGACGGTGTACATTGCAGACCCCTATTCATTCCAAGGAGTGAACGCGCGCAAGCAGCGCATGGCGTTCCCGCCGAACTACATCCACTCCTTGGACGCATCGCACATGCTGATGAGCGCGCTGGCGTGCTCGAAGGACGGCATTGCGTTTGCGGCCGTGCACGACAGCTACTGGACGCACGCGGCCGACGTGGACGTGCTGAACACGCACTTACGCCGGTGCTTTGTTGAGCTGCACAGTGCGAACCTGATCGAGAAGCTGCGCCAGGAGTTTACGCAGCGCTACGGACACCACCTCGAGGTTGTCGACATCCCGGCCGACTGCGAGCCGGCGCGGCGCATTACGCGCCTGCGCGCTGCGTACTGCCGCGAGCAGAACCTGCCAATGTCGAAGATGTCTACGGCCGACCAGATCGACATGGAGCTGAAGAAGAAGGACGGCGAGGAGACGCCGCTCGAGGTCATGCGCTCGCTCGCGGACACCGAGATCCGCGCACTTGTGCGGGACGCCGGCCAGACGCAGCAGGGCCTGAACAAGCTGCGGCGCCGCGACTACGTGCGCTCGACGGAGCACGAGGGCAGCGGCATGGAGATTTTGGACGCGCCGGCCGACGACGACGTTGCGGCCGAGGGCGCAACGAAGGGCACGACGAAGGGCAAGGCGCGGCGCATTAGCGTGCTCGTGCCGCTCACGGTGCCGAGCGTGCCGGCGCGCGGCGAGTTCGACGTCAAGAACGTGCTCAGCTCGCCCTACTTCTTCAGCTAAGCATGCAGCAAGTGTACATATTAGAAGCATAAAAACAAGGACCGTGAGATCGTAGGCACGACACAAACCAGCGGCGTAGGACGGCGCGGGCTCGCCCCGAGATCATAGCATGCATGTGTATGAAACGAATATGAACGGAACTTGCATGGGGTCCTCTAGTTGATCAAAAATATATACATACATGTATATATACGGTATTTTTCTTCCCGGCTATGCAATCTTTCCCTGGCTCTCGAAGTTCTGTATGAGCGACTGCAAAGGCGCGATTTCGCTACGCTCGAGGAGGCCGAACGTCTTGCCAAAGGACGCGAAGTGGCAGAACAGCGAGTTGAAGTGCGGCTCGAGGCTCAGGTGCACAATCTTGTCGAAGTGGTTGTGATAGATGTATGCAAAGATGCGGAAAAGCTGGATGTATATGCTCTTCGCAACGGAGCCGAAGTTTGGCGGGAATGGCACGCCCTGGCGCGTGGGGAACAGGGACTGGTCGTCGAACTTTGACGTGATCCAGGCCAGCGTGTAGTCGATGTAGGTTGCGGCCGGCAGCTTCACGGCTTGCCGGTTTGTGTCGATCCACAAGTAGTCGAAGCCGGCGCCGGCCGACATGACATGGCTCTGGTCAATGTACTCGGAGAGCATGGATGTGATTTGCGTGAGGTACGTGTTGAACTCGAACAGGTTCAAGGCAACCCACTCGTTCTGGTCGACGTACTTCGGCAGCTCGACGATGGTCTGGAAGCTGCCCTTCACGAGCGCGGCGCGCACGAACGGCTGGCGCAGGAACAGCGGCGTCTGTTGCGGCGGCTGCGCCGCCCCACCTGGCGCGTTATGGGCCTGCGACAGTGAGGTTGTAGATGGCGGTGCGTTCGGTGCGAACCCGCCGCCGTAGCCGCGTCCCTGCGGCAGCGAGGCTTGTGATCGCGCGGCAAGCGAGACCTGCGAGGAATTATTACTGTTGTCGTAGATGCCGTTCCCCGGCGCGGCGCCGCCGTTGCCGTTTGCGGCCTTTCGCTTCGACGGCTTCGACGAGCGGAACTTCGAGAAAAAGGACGACATGAGCGCGGCAATGGCAACTGAGCGGCCGCGTTGTTTGTTTGTGTGCAGATGTCCCCCCGAGCCGCCTGCTTACGCATGCGAAACCTAAACGGCTTAATGACTGCTGCGTGAGGCAGCGCTATGCAGCAAGCGCGGCGGCGCGAGCGTAAACAAAAAGGAAAAAAAACAGAAAGCGCTTGAATTTCCAGCTCAAATTGAACTCCGTATGAACTCAGTGATTGCCGCGGTCACTTGGCCGAACTGGCCACTCTGAAGTGAAACTGTATTGTGGCCATTAGGCACGCAGCAGCTTAGCCGATCCCAGCAGCCGCGGGAAAAGGAGTCAATTGAGTAAACGGGCGGGCTATTGACAGCTGCTGAGAATGAGCTTTGGTTCTGGCGCTCGTGCTAGCGGCTCGTGCATTGGTCCTCGTCGGCCGCAAAAGTGCACTGTCAGCATTTTTTCAATTTAGACTTTGTTGATTCGATGGTCTGCTAATGCGCCCCGGCGTGCTTCTCCAGCGAACCGCGCGCATAAAAAAGCGGTACGCAGACCTTCTGAAGGCGTCGCCATTGAGTAATTCGCAAGTTGCCGAGCGCCTGAACTCCGTGTTCGGCCAGTACGTGAACCAGCTGCCGCCAAGCCTGAGGTCAGAGTTGCTACGCCCGGACCTGCAGCGCTGGCCCCAGCGACACACCCTGTTTGCGAATATGGGCGAGAAGGGACGCCTCATTCTCGGCGTTTTGCTCAATGATCATCTGGGGACGAAAAATGTGCGGCTGTCGCGGCGCGTCCTATCGCAGTTCTGTGCGCTGCACCATTTAGACGCCGTGCTGCGGGAGCAGACGAGAAGGACGACGGATGCGGATTCCGTGAATCTGCTGCTCGGATGCGTAGGCGCTATCGACACGTTTGTGGGCAACGCCGAGTGCCAGGAAATGGTGCGCGCAAAGATTTTGGACGGGTCCCAGGGCATGTCGAACCTCTATTTAGAGGCACTCTCGAATAATGAGCTGTGATTATAGACGATACTAGAGGACTTTAATTAGAAGACGATTTAGAGCGTCGTGTATATAGAGCGAACACATTTAATGTAGCGTCTTTACGTAGCTGCAAAGCAGTCAAGGCGCGAAGGCGCCAAGACGCGACGAGCTTTCGGCAATGCAGCAGTTCCAACGCTGTCTAGCTCCAATTCGCGCCGGCGCAGTCCAATTGAGGAGCTGTTTGCAGCTCAATTTGAGCGGACCCGGACCACGACCAACTATAAACACTGAGGCGGTCGTCACCTGACGCGCGAGCCCAGCGCCCCGCCGCCATTGACGTAGCCCGAGACCGATCGGGCGCGCAGCTGAAGCACGGTGCCCGAGCGCAATTCAATGTCGAACGCAACGTCGGAGGTGCTGCCTCCGAAGGAGCACCTCGAACGGTCGCTCGAGTATATCCGCGCCCAGGAAGCGCAGATGCGCCGCGCGCTGCAGTCGCCGCAGGGCCGCCTACTCGTCGCCATCAAGCACGCCTCGCAGATGCTCGGCGAGCTGCGCACGTCGGCGCTGCCGCCGAAGCCGTACTACGAGGTCTACAATGCGTGCTTCGATGCCCTCACGCTGCTGCAGGGCTACATGCGCGAGGCGCATCGCACGCACCACCTCACGGACGTCTACGAGATTGTTGAGTACACGGGCAACGTGCTGCCGCGCCTGTACCTCATGGTCACCGTCGGCACGGCGTACCTTGGCAGCGGCGACGCGCCGAACCAGGACGTCATGAAGGACATGCTTGAGATGTGCCGCGGCGTGCAGCAGCCCCTGCGGGGCATGTTCCTGCGGTACTATCTTGGCCAGCGCACGCGCGACTTCCTTGCTACTGCCAGTCGCGCCGACCTGCAGTTCAGCATCCACTTCACGCTCACAAACTTCGTCGAGATGAACAAGCTGTGGGTCCGCTACCAGCACCAGGGCCATTCGCGCGAGTTCGGCAAGCGCATGGAGGAGCGCCGCCAGCTGCAGACGGTCATCGGCAGCAATATTTACCGGCTGGCACAGCTCGACTCTGTCGACCTGCCCGCATTCCGAGAGCTTGTGCTGCCGTCCGTGCTGGAGCAGGTTGTGCAGTGCCGCGACCCGCTCGCGCAGGAGTACCTGCTCGACGTGATCACGCAGGCGTTTCCGGCCGAGTACCATCTCGATACGCTGGATCAGTTCTTCGAGTGCGTGGCTGCGCTCGTCCCGCAGACCCCGAAGCGGTCCGTACTAATTGCGTCGCTGAACCGCATCTACGAGTACGCCGAGGCGAGCAAAGAGGAGGAGAAGAGTAGGAGCGAGGACGAGCGACGCGCGGCAGAGACAGAGCCCTCAAACGAGCCAGCAACGGCGCCCACTGTTGCTGACGCGGAGGAGGCTGTAGAGGAGACGACAATTGAGTCTGTGCATAATACTGAGGACCGGTCCTCCTCTCCAAACCAAATTCAAAAAGCCGATGCGGATGCCAACAAGGAGACTGGCGAAGATCACACAGCTGAGAGGAGCGACACGCCTGCAGAGGCCGCGGACGCCAACAATGGGACTGGCGAAGACCACACAGCTGAGAGGAGCGACACGCCTGCAGAGGCCGCGGCCGCTAAGGATGCGAATGAAACGCATTCCGATGGTGCTGTGGAAGGTACAGCTGCAGCTGCAAGCGAGGAGAAGCAGGAGAGCGACACCAGCACGGCAGCCGGTGATGCCGCCGATACTGGTGATGCCGCCGATGCTGGTGATGCCGCCGATGCTGGTGAGGCCACTGAGGCCGACACAAACACAAAGCTCGAAGCAGTACACAAATTGCCCGAGTCCGGCGACGACAACGACGAGGGTGCCAAAGACTCCGTCGACGAGGTCACTGAGCAGGCCTCCGAGCTACGCGTGTCTGAGCCCGAGTCCGCAGCTGCCCCATCCGCGAATCAGTTCTCGCATGCGCTAGCCCTGTACTGGCGCACCATTCGGCAGCTTGAGCTTGACTCTGCCGGTCGGGCCGTGCTTGCGCGGAGGCTTGCGGAACTGTCTGAGCTCGTTGGCGACGACAGTGTGTCCTTAGAGGATATTTTGGGCTACGTCGTGGAGGCCGAACTGAAGCCGAGCGTTGAGTTTGAGGAGCTCGTGCTGGCGCTGTTCGACTCGCACCACTCGCTGGGCGAGATTCTGGCGCTGCTGCGACAGCTGCCACAGATGTTGTCGTCGCAGTCCAAGGCCACGCGACACGCCGTCGCGGCGAAGGTCCTGGACAACATTGTGGCGTCCGGCGCGGCCATCAGCGACGTCGAACAGGCGAAGCAGGTGTTCTCCCTGTTCGGAATGCTGCTGAAGACGGGCGACCTCGACGCAACCAAAATCACACAGCTGCTGCATCTGCTGCAGTCGCCCGACGGCAGCACAACGCTCGAGCTTTTGCAGCTGGCGTACCGCAGCCTGCGTGAGGGCGGGCCGGGCGTTGTGCGCAAGACGTTTGGCGTGCTAGTGAACACGACGCTGCTGCTCCTGCGTGCTCAGAACACGGCGCCGGCGCTCGTGGGAAAGGCGCTCAAGTTCGTGAACAAGGTGTGCCACGAACTGACTGCGTTCGGCGAGTCGCCGCTCAGTGCGTACCGACTGTACCTCGTGGCCGTGAGCGCGGCCGACTTTATTGGCGCCGAGGAGGCCGCGTACGAGCTGTTTGCTGAGGCGCTGGCCACGTACGAGGAGCACATCAGCGACTCGCGGCAGCAGGTCGCGGCGCTGGCGATTGCCATCCGCACGCTGCAGCGCACGACTGTGTTCGGCGCGGACAGCTTTGCGCCGCTGGCACAGCGCTGCCAGCAGTCGTGCCAGCGGCTGCTGAAGAAGCCGGACCAGTGCCGCATGCTCCTGCTCGTGGCCACGCTCTACGCGGGCGAGCACGAGGCGCAGCTGCCGAGGGTCAGCGAGACGCTGGCGCGGGCGCTGCGCGTGGCGGACTCGATCATGGACACGAAAACAAGCCTCGACCTGTTTCTGGACCTGCTCGAGAGCTATCTGTACTTCCTCGGCGCTGACGCGGAGCGACCGAGCGTGCGTGTGGACGAGGTGAACTCGCTGCTTGCGCTCATCAAGCAGAACTTCGAGGCGGCCACGACGGACGAGAACGACGCGGGCCTCGCTGCGCTGCAGGCGCGCATGGGCCGCATCCGCGCGTATGCGCAGTCGGCCGACGAAATCGACGAGTACCAGGAGCTCGTGTTCTAAGATTTGCTAGTTCTAAATGCAGAAAACGAGTCAATGTACATTTACAGGATTAGCCGCTAAAGCTGACGCTGCCATAATTAGCGCTGCCATAGCTGGCGTAGCGGGAGGCACCGACGAGGGCCACATAGTGGCAGTATGCGGCTATTACGACAAACACATGGAAGATCTGATGCGAGTGGCCCCACAGGTCGAAGCTGCCCGGGCTGAAACGTTCGGGGAAGCGCGCTGCGTACAAAAAGGCGCCGAAGATGTAGAAGAACGCCTCTGCGTAGAGCCACGGGCAGCAGGCGCGGCGCGAGGCCTCGGCGTAGCCGAACTCGAGCGACGCCGCGACGACGGGCAGCACGCCGCTGAGGCCGTAAAGCACGAACATCGTCGCACGGTACGGGCGGAACTGGCGCGTGCGGAAGCGGTCGAGCAGCGACACGACGGAGCAGGCAAGGCCGAGGCCGCTCGTGATGCCGACAAACAGGTGGTGCTGGCGCGGCAGGTCGTGGAAGGCGATGTCGATGAGAGCGATCATGGACGCGGCAATGAGAATGCAGATGCCGAGGTAGTCGAGCTTGTTGCCGAGCGTCGCCACACGCAGGCTATGGCTCTTTAGGCAGTGGAACGCGGCGCTTAGGCCCATGCACAGCACGCAGCCCACGGCGAACAAGACGAATGGCGGTGTTACGGGCATGGCCGCAAAGCAGAGGAGCAGCACCGTGGCCGTGGCCGGCACGAGATGGCTGTACACGTTGCCCGTCTCGTTGTGGACGAAACCGAGCGAGCGCAGCACGGCGCCCATGCTATTCTCCGAACGCACGTAGCCTGTGTGAATGTACTCGTTGTCCTTCTGCCACTCCGGAAGTTCGTCCCAGTGGAGGAGGCGCTTCAGCGGCGCGGCGGCGCTGGCGGCGCTGTCCACGCTGTCCACGCTGTTCACGCTGTCCACGCTGTCCGCGGGCGCGGCCGTCTCACGCAGACGGTGCCTCGTGCGCGACGCCATGCTTCCTTGAGGAACGGCGCAGCTCGGGACGGAACTGCGACGTTTTGGCGGCGGCCTCGCGAAGATACGCCATGTGGGGTAAGGGCGCCGCCGGCGGCGGCCGGCGCTACCCCGGACGCTGACGCTTGTCACGAAGCAATTACGTACATACACAGGTGACTACGAGGGCGCGAGCAGCCGAGGAAGAGCAAACGCCGGCCGATTAGCGCAGTGATTTGAAGCGATGGCGGGCTACAGTGCCAGCGATCCGTCGAACAACAAGGTATGCGTCGTGATGGTCGGCCTGCCCGGCCGCGGCAAGAGCTTCATGACGCAGAAGATCGTGCGGTACATGTCGTGGCGGAGCATCAAGGCGAAGAGCTTCAATGTCGGCGTGTACCGGCGGCAGGTCACGGCGCACCCCAGCGCCGAGTTCTTCCAGCCGGACAACCCGCTCGGGCAGAAGCTGCGCCGCGAGGCGGCTGAGAACGCCATGGACGACATGCTACAGTGGCTGTTCGAGGAGGACGGGCGCGTGAGCGTGTACGACGCGACGAACTCAACGAAGGCGCGGCGCGCATGGATTGCCGAGACGCTGCGCCCCTGGCATGTGCAGCCACTGTTTGTGGAGACGCTGTGCGACGACGAGGACGTCATTCTGAACAACGTCATGGACGTGAAGACGAACTCGCCGGACTACAAGGGTATGGACCCGCAGGCGGCAGCGAAGGACTTCATGCGCCGCATTGAGACGTACAAGGAGAGCTACGAGTCGATCTCGACGAGCGAGCACCTCACTTTTTTGAAGCTGCGCAACATCGGCACGCAGGTCATTGCGAACCACATCCAGTCGTTCCTCGAATCGCACATCGTATACTACCTCATGAACCTGCACATCAAGCCGCGGCGTCTGTGGCTGTCGCGGCACGGCGAGAGCGAGTTCAACCTGAGCGGGCAACTTGGCGGCGACTCGGACCTCAGCCGCCGCGGCATGATCTACGCCGAGAAGCTGCCGCAGTTGCTGAGTCGCGCATTGAACAACGATAACGCAAAGCTTACGGTGTGGACGTCGACGCTGAAGCGCACGCAGCAGACGGCGCAGTTCCTGCCGTACCAGATTATGCAGTGGAAGGCGCTGGACGAGCTCGACGCGGGCGTGTGCGACGGGCTCACGTACGAGGAGATTGAGAAAAAATACCCCGAGGACTTTGCCGCGCGGGACGACAACAAGTTCGAGTACCGCTACCGCGGCGGCGAGAGCTACCGCGACGTCGTGACACGCCTCGACCCGATCATTATGGAGCTCGAGCGCCAGGAGGACATTATGATTGTGACACACCAGGCCGTGCTGCGCTGCATCTACGCCTACTTCATGAACGTGCCGCAGGAGAAGAGTCCCTGGATGGAGGTCCCTTTGCACACGCTCATCTGCCTTGAGCCGCGCGCCTACGGCACGAAGGAGACGCGCATTAACGCGAACATTCCCGCTGTGAGCACTTTCCGGGCAAAGGGCGAGATGCCGAGCGCCGCGCCGTCGCGCAAATGAGCGCGCGCGCCGCCATATGAAACGGCTCGCGCGATTGTCCTTGCATTACCCTTGGCGCGGCCCTAGCCCGCCAGCATCTCGCTGAGCGTAGTCCCAGCGGAGCTTGGCTCAGCTTAGCTTAGCTTAGCTTAGCTGCCTCGAACAAGTATGTGCGCGCGCCGACGCGACCCGCACATTATGTAACCCACGTAAACAAAGCGACGCTCCCAACCCGTCCGGCGGCTCGCCCAAACGCACCCGCAGGCCGCACGCAACGCCCGCAGCGACAGGGAGCCGACCAAGCCGATGGACACTGAATTGAACGCCAGCGTCGCCACCTTCCGCGTGTACACGTCCGGCTTGCAGCGCCCGTTGTCGGCGCCGCGGTCGGACACGCGCCGCGCGCAGGCGCCGCCCACGCGCGCCGAGCGCATGGCCGCGACGCTCGTCACGGAGGGCCCGCTCATTCTGTCGCGGCTGGCCACAAACGAAATGTCGTACTTGCAGGTGAACAACTTCACGCGTGCCGTCATGCCGCGCTCGCACATCTGGCGCGTCTCGGACACGGAGCTCGTCGTGCCGGCGTCATTCACGAACTACTGGCTCATTACGCTGCGCGGGCCTCGCCATGCCGTGCTCAGGCTCGACCAGATCCTGCGCTGTCTCTGTCGGTACGAAGTGCTCGGCGAGGACGCGGGCGAGCGCGAACCGCCGCCGGCCGCGAGTGAACCGCCGCCGGTCGCCAACGAGCCTAGCGAGGCAGAGGCACAAATGGAGCCTGCCGCAGTACCGCAGGCCAGCCAAACTGCGTCTCCCGTCCACACTGATGACGGTACGCGTAATCCCGCGTCGACAGCGCTTGCGTCGCCGCCAGCGTCGCCGCCGGCGGCGCCCTTGGCATCGCCTTTGGCATCACCGGCCGTCTCGCCGCGAGTCTCGCCGCGCGCCTCGCCGCTCTTATCACTCGGCATTGCGGAGCGGCCAAGCCCGCGCAAGCTGGAGCCGCTCATTGTCTCGCGCGACGTTCTACCAAAGGCGCGGCTCATCACGCCGCCCGAGATCGAGAATGTGCAGATGAGCAAGAATGTGCAGGCGAGCAAGAAAACAGCCGTCAACGCCGCTCCTAAAACGCCTAGCGCCCCGGCGGCAGCAGCGCCAGGGACACCAACGGCGCCAGCAACGCCAATGGGTCCCACTTCTGGAACTCAATCTGATCCTAGAACCGCAGCGGGCCCTAGGGGCTCTGGCTCTGCGGGCTCGCCACGACGCGCGTCCCCAAACGCCTCGCGCGCTAGCTCTAAACAGCACTCGCCCGAGCACTCGCCCGAGCCCTATGAGGACCTGCTCCTACCCGTGCGTGACCATTGCACACTACACAAGTCGCTGGATAACCGGTTTGGTCCGCGGTTCACGCACCCACTCATCCCCTCCACGCACATGGACCACACATATCCCATTGCGGCCGCATACTCCCCTGCGCCACGCCTCGCCCTGCAAAGAAGAGAGCTTCTGGCCATTGGGCCGAACAGCCTGCACCAGGACGTAACGACTGTGGGCGGGTACATCGGTTTAAAGGCCGTGAACCGCATCTTCCGCAAGACTTGACTAGGGGCCGCCAAGGCTGCGGCGCAGCTTGGCGAAGTAACGATACCAATGTAGCCACCGTTGGCGAGAGCTGGTTATTTATTGTACTATTTATTTATTTATCTTTAATGCCTGCCAACTCTGACGCACTCAAAATGACGCTTGCGCATACGGTTTTGCCATGACCAACAAGCGGCCGCCAGGGGCGAGTGAGTAGGTGCCTGAGCTCCTAAACTGTTTGTTTTGTTTTTGTTTCGAGATTCACCGGTAACAAAAGTTCGTTCCGTTCAAATATGGATCTTCAAGGTCGGCCTGGCCAGGCTGCCGTCGGCTAGGGCGCCCCAATACGGCTGCGCACACGCAGTCCTCGCCAGGCGTGTTGCGGAGGATGTCCGGGGCAAACGGCTTTCCGCGCATCCACGGGATCTTCTACAGCATCTTCGACCCTGTGAAGGGGTCACGGCCGCAGATCCAAGTGCCGGACGGCGTGATCCGGCGCACGCCGACGTCGGAGGTGCCGGACCCGCTCGTGCAGTTCGACGACATCAAGAACTACATCATTCCGAAGCCGCCGCTGTGCAACCACCTTGTGTCTATACTGTACAAGGGGTACTTTGTGGTGGGGCATCCCGTCATCATTGTTGACGAGCACTACGAGCGCAATTCGTTCACGTTCAACCTGGCGTTCATTTTCTCGGCCCAGGCCGACACGGCGTGCTACGAGAGCGTTATTACGCGCACGGCGAAGATGCTGAAGGCGCTCGAGGAGCAGAGCCGGTACCTGAGCAACGCGGACAACATCGTTGCCCTCGACAGCGCGATCGAGCAGATGTTCCAGGACCTGAACAGCTTCTCCGAGTGCCAGATCCCCATCGACGACTCGAACAAGATCGATATCAAGCTGTTCCCGATCCTCGAGGCGCCGCCCGAGATCCACGGGTACGAGGTGCCGAGCGCAACAATGAACATCTCGGCGCTCGTTGACGAGACGTGGGACCGCACGCTCGAGCGCCTGCTGCCGTACATTAACGGCGTAAACAGCGTGCGGCGCATAGCGGACCTCGCGTGCGCGGACTACGAGCTCACAAAGAAGGGCATCCAGCACCTCGTGCACTACGGGTGCGTCGTCATTCTCGGCGTGTTCCAGTTCAGCAACACGTACGCCGTGACGTCGAACATTGGCGACATCCGCGACCCCGTCGTGTTCCAGGAGTTCTGCGAGTACGTGTATCGGCGCAAGTCGTCCGTGCGCTCGGGCTCGTCGCCGCGGCGCTCGCGGCCGAACTCGCTGAGCAGCTCGCCGCACGACGCAAACATGAGCATCAGCTCGTCGACGGCCATGCTCAGCGTGAAGCAAGTGTTCAAGCTGTACGCAGACCTGAACAGCGGCACGCCCCTCAGCTCATGGTACAACGCGCACCGCGACCTGCTGCAGGACATCGAGCTTATCCGGTTCCTGTCGTTCGGCGTGCTGAAACGGCTCATCTACCGCGTGCAGTGCTACCCGATGTGGATTGCGAAGCGGCTGCCGCCGAGCATCGAGACGGTCGAGCACACGCTCGAGGAGAACAACATTGACAAGGCCGGCGCGCACATCATTCTCGACGCCATTGAGGTGCCGCAGCACTTTGACTACCTGTGCACGGAGCTGCGGGCGCCCCGCGTGAAGGTGGCCAAAGTCCTCAAGTCCTTGGGGGACTGGGCGGTGGTGAATCGCTAGTTCTTATTATTTATTTATGGTAACATTTAGTTAGTGTTCGTGTGGAACCGCTTGTGCCAAATGAGGGCGCTATATCGGCGCGCTCCGGGCTGTCGTTGCCCGCATTTATGCAGTTCTGTCCGAGTTTAACACGTACTTAACCGCGACTACGCAAAGTTTCAGAGACTCGTATCGCGGGAGTAATAACGGGGGAGGGTGGTTACGGATGTGGTTATCAATCCGCGTCTGCGGCTCATTAGTGAGGATTTCCTAACCTCGAAGTTAAGCGCTAAATGAATGAAACGGATTGACTTTTCTGCATTTGCATACGATGCGTCGCGGGCCGGCGGCAGCGCAAAGCGGCAGAAGGTAGCGCCCGAGCCGTCCGTGAAGGCGGAGCCCGCGGCGCAGCCTGCGGCGGCGCATAGCCCGCAGACGAGAGTCGAGGGCAAGGTGGAGGAGACACAGGCGGAGCCAAAGGCCGAGCCACCGGCTAAGCCGAACCTAGACTGCAAAGTGAAGGCCGAGCCCGAGACGAATCCCAAAATTGACCGCGAGACGAACCACAAGCTCGCACCCGAGGCAGCCGCGCCCGAGGCAGCCGCGCCCGATTCCGCCGCGCCCGATTCCGCCGCGCCGAAGGAGGAGGAACCCGTGGCCGCGGACCTGACCGCCGCAAGCCGGGCCTGCACGCCTATTTGGCCCGGGCCGCTGCAGCCGCTGCTCGAGCCAGGGCTGCGCTACGTATTTGTTGGGTTCAATCCCGGGCTGGAGTCGGCGCGGCTCGGCCACCACTACGCGCACCCATCGAACCGGTTCTGGAAGCTGCTGCACTGGTCCGGGCTCACGCCCCGCAAGCTCGCGTGCCAGGAGGACCGTGCCATGCCGCGCAATTACAGGATCGGGTTTACGGACTTAGTAGCTAGGTCTACAAAGGGCATTCAGCAGCTCAGCAAGCAGGAGATGGCCGACGGCGTGGCCGCGCTGGACGACCGCATTGGCGCCGTGCGGCCGCGCATTGTGTGCTTTGTTGGCAAGGGCATCTGGGAGGCCGTAGCGAAGGCGCGCGGCTGGGACCGCAAGCAGTTCCGCTATGGGCTCGACACGCAGCACCGCTTCGGGCACGGCGGCTCGCTGCTGTGCTGCGTGCCGTCGACGTCGGGCCTCACGTCGATCCGCATTGAAGCGCAGCTCGCCTGGTGGCGCGAGGTCGCTAGTTTGGCGCCAGCTCCTGCAGGGCCTGCGTGAACGCGGCGACCTGCGCGTCCGTGATGCGCAGCGATGGCACGGTGCGGATCATGAGGTCGTCGGCGCGCGCCTTGATTGCGCGCTTCTCTGCGTCGGACTGCGCGCGCGCGAAGCCAAGCACGGCAAGCGCGTCCTGCTGCATGTTCTGGCACTGTTCATACGCGCTCAGCTGCGTCGGACAGCCGCCGAGGCGCTCGAGGTACGAGCCCCGCATGAGGCACGTCGAGTACGCGCGTTCGAACTCGACGCAGTTGTCCATGGCGATCTGCTTTAGTGTCTTTGGTATGTTTTGCGTGTCGGTTGTGGCGCGGATGCGCGCGCTGCTGCGCAGGGCCGGCGCTGCTGCGGGCTCGCGTGGCGCCTGCGGCTGGCCCTGCGTGACGACGTCGTCGTAGTACCGCTGCAGCTCCGTGTCGAGCGGCGCTGCGTCACTACCGCTGCTGCCACCGCTGCCGCTGCCGCTGCCGCTGCTGTCGCTGCGTCCAAACGGCCACCAACCCATTACTTGTTCAAAAGTCTATCGGCACAAAGAGAGAGAGTGTGTGTGAGGCAGCAGGGTCAGGGCTCTGCCAGGGCTCTGCCGCCGCCGCCTAGTAGTCGGCGTCCCAGCCCACAATGGAGATGATCATCATGAACAGGTAGTAGAAGAAGATGAGCATGTGGAAAACAAGCTTTGTGAACGACACGCGCTTGTGCCGGTTCAGCGTCTTGAAGATCTCCGTCGCGTCGAGCAGGTACTGGTTCGTGTGCACAAGCATGACGTTGTAGGCCAGCAGCGGCACGTTCAGCAGGAACGACACCCAGTGGCCCGTGAACAGCAGAAACAGGCTCACAAACGCCTGCAGCGCAAACTCGGGCAGGATGTACGTGTTCAGCTTGTTGCAGAGGTCGATCGGGTTGATGTAGTCGATTTCGAGATCGCCGTACATGACCACGAAGAACCCCTGCATGAACAGGTTCACCGTGTTCAGCACGCACGTCATCACGTACACAAATACGGACCACATCTTTGCGGCAATGTGCTCGAAAACGAAACGACGCTTGGCGCTGCAAAGGACGACAGGGAGAGAGGACGGCATCGGCCCTGTGGCTCTTGGTTATTCATCACGAACCGGCGCGAGGGCCACGACGTAGGGGCATTGGCCGCAACGGCCGCCACGACCCGCAGCCGCAGGCATGGTGCGCGCATCCGACCGGTTTGAGGCGCGCCTCGACGAGATCAGCCGCAAGTTCATTCGCCGCGCCGCGGCGGACGCGCCCGTGGGCTACGCGAGCCTCGCGGCACTGAGCGCCGACGTCGACGGCGCCGTCGATCTGTTGCGCGCGCTCGACGCGGCGCCGGCGCCGGCACACTCCGAGTTCTGGCTGCGCCTCACGAACGACTACGTCTCGGACGTCGAGGACTGGCCGTTCCGCGCCGGCGCGGCTGCGGCCGCGGACGTAGCATCCGTCGAGCGCGTCTGCGCGCGGCTGAACGACGAGCTCGTGGCCCGCGCAACTGTGTTCACGCAAACGCAGCGCACGCGGCTGCTGTCGCTGGCCCTGCGCGCGCGGCAGGCCACGCAGACGCAGGTGTTCACGGGCGCTGTCGACGCGTTCGGCGCGGCCCTCAGCGCATGAATGCGGCACAGCGCTCCGTGCGTGAATGCAACACTAAAAACTAAAGTATGAATGAATAAATAAGCATAAGCAATAAATAAAGCATTGGTCTACGGCGCCAGCAGCGGCGGCGGCGGCGGCGCGGGCCGCGCCGACGGCGGTGCTGCGGGCCGGCCCGAGTGCAGGCCGAGCGCGAACATGAGGTCCGAGCGCGACAGGCCCTGCGCCTGCGTCTTCATGCTTGGGTCGAGCGCGGCCTCAATGGTCTCGCGCTTCTTGTCCTGCAGTTCGATGATGCGGTCCTCGACCGTGTTGCGCAGGCGCACGCGGTAGACGGTGACCTCGCGCGACTGGCCAATGCGGTACACGCGATCCTGCGCCTGCTCCTCGACGTACGGGTTCCAGAACGGCTCGAGAATGATCACCCGGTTCGCCTGCGTGAGCGTAAGGCCGACGTTGCCGGCCTTCATGCTCGTGAGCAGCAGCCGGCACGAGCCCTCGCGGAACTGCTTCAGCACTTCGTTGCGGCTCGGCGCGTCCATCTTGCCCGTGTACTGCAGAAACTCGATGCGCGCGGCCTCGAGCGGGATCGTCATGATGTCCAGCAACGACGTGAACGATGAGAACACAATGACCTTGTCGTTTGGCGCTTCTTGCCAGATGTCGCGCAGCACGTCGAGGCACGCCTCGACCTTCGTCGACGTGACCCACCCGTCCTTGAACACGTCGCGTACGTAGAACAGGCGCGCGAGCTCGTCGATGTCGATTTTGTACTCGATGGGACTCGCCGCCACGGCGTTGTCGGCCGCGTCGCTAAGCACGGGTTTCACGCCATCCTCCTCGTCGTCGCTGTCCATGAGTAGGTTCACGAGACCCTTTTCGTCGTAGCGCAGCTCCTCGAGCCGTCGCCGCCGGGCCTCCTCCGACTGCTGGTGCTGCTCGACGCGCGGCTGCTGCCGCCGCACCAATAGATTCACGTACTGCGCGCTTGTGAGGCCGGGGGCGTCGTGGATGACCTGTACAATCTCGAGGTTCGCAATGTAGTACGACTGCGCCTCGCATGACGGGCAGCGGATGCCGGCCATGCCGCCGCTGTCCGAAACCTGGTTGTCGAGGTCAGCGCGCTGCTGCGACGCGCACTCCGCGCACAGCACGTCGCCACACGTGCTGAACACGTACGTCTCGTGCAGTACTGCTGCGGGCCCGCCGCACGCGACGCAGAGCCGCTCGTCTTCAGCTGTGCTCAGCGCGTCCTCGGCGACGTGCTGCGCGATGTGCTTCGCCAGGTTCACCTCGGACTTCGTGTGTACATTGTCGCCCCACGTACGCGCGCTGCGGCTCTTTTTTGTGATGGCCACGAGCAGCGGGTGGCACGCCGTCTGGCGCATGCGCAGCAGCATTACGAGCATGTTGTTGAACGTGAGCTGCTCCTCGAGGGTCGACAGGCGGCGCAGCTCGTCGCCAACGCTCTCCTCGAGCAGCTTGTAGTTGTCGAGCTCGGCGCCCTCCATCTCGACGTAGACATCGCGCACCTGCTTTGGTGGCAGGTTGTCGATGATTTTGCGGCCGTTGATGACGGTGTCCTTCTGGCGGCGCAGCATGATGGCGCTCAAAAACGCGGCAAGCGCCTTTTGAGACTCGAAGCGCGGCTTGCCGATGTCATGCGTCGCCGGCACGAGCGCCTTGAACTCACTCCACGACTCGCCATACGGCCGGATGCGCAAGAACCGCACGAGCGGGAACAGCTCGTCAATGCGGTTCTGCATGGGTGTGCCCGTCAGCGCGAGGCGGTAGTGCGCTTCGAGTGCCGCGCACGCTTGCGAGACCTGCGCGTTGCGGTTCTTGATGGCGTGCGCCTCGTCGAGCACAATGCGGTGCCAGTGCATGTCGAACAACGGGTGCGGCCCGGCAGAAGCACCCTGCTTCTCGAGCTCACGCTGCTTGTATTCGTTCATGACGGCGTGGTACGTGCAGATGACGACGTCCGCATGCGTGCGGATCTCGCTGGCCCGCGTGTAGAGGCGCGTGTCATTCGAGCCGCGGTGGTGCACATACACCTTCATGCGGTACGGCTCGTGCACGCGGTTGCGCAGCTCGTCGGACCACGTCTGAATGAGCGCCACGGGGCACACAATGAGCACCTGTCTGATCGTCGGCTTCGGCGACTGCGCCGGCGTATTTGCATACATGAGCGCAATTGTCTGCATTGTCTTACCGAGACCCATGTCGTCGGCGAGGATGCTACCGCCATTGCGGCCGCGCTCCGCGCGCACAAGCCAGCCAAGGCCCTGCCTCTGGTGCTCGAGCGTTGCGCAGTCGAGCTCGCGCGGCATATCGAGTGGCGGCGCGTCATTCTTGGCGAGATCTACAAGTGCGTCAACGTTCGGGTCTGCTACTGGCACGGGCCCAGTCCCGTTGAAGCCGGGCGGCTCCGTGAAGAATGGCAGGTTCGCTGGCCGGATATAGCGCCCGTCCGGCAGCCATCCTGGGTTTGCGGTGTTTGTGAGCGCCTGCTGGTACGCGAGCTGGTTTGCGGACTCCGGGTTCGCGCCCGGCGCGTAGCCGGAAGACGTTGTGCTGGCCAGCGGCGTAACGAGCGAGCGCGAGCGCGCGTCGATGTACGCCGGATCGTTCAGCATCTGCTCGTGGCTCTGCGCAGACGCCTCGTCCTGCAGCGCTCGCATAGCTCGGTCGCGGCCCTCCGAGTCGAGGCGGTAGCGTACGCCGTCGGCAATGTTGCGTGCCGAGCGCGCGACCTGCGGCACGTCGTTCGCCGCGACCGTGCCCTGCCGCACGCCGACAATGAGCTCGTCAATGTTGCACAGTGCCGACTCGACCGTGGCCAGGTTCTGCGCGAGCCCGTCGCGGCGCACGCCGGCGCTGAGCTCCGACTTCAGCTGCTGGCGCATGCGCAAAAGGCTGTCCTTCTCCTCCTGGATCTTGAAGAAGCCGCGCACGACGACCTGCTGGCGCGTGCGGTCGAGCGACTCAATGTACGCGCGGAACGCGCGCTCGATCTGCTCGCGCTTCGCGGACTTGCGCTTTTTGCGCGGCGTGGCGTCGGGCAGCGCGTCGGCGGCCGGCGTGATGGGCCGCGCGCGCGAGCCCGCAAACTCGGGCGCCGCGTAGTCGCCGTCGTCCTCGCCAGTAAGATCCACGACCTCGCGGTCGGGCTCTCCTGGCGTGGGCAGGCTAGACGGTGCCATGAACATGGAATGCGGCAAGAGCGACGCGCCGCCGCCCGCTTACATATATGATGGCGATCCTGACCTCCCAGGACGGGCACCGTAGAAACCGGAGGCTGCGCTTCTGTTTAGAGCAAATAAATAGCATTTTAAGGCTCAATTGTGGAATTGAGATGTGTGGGAGTGGGCTGCATAGCTGCGGCTGAGGATCCGACGCTGTTGTCGGTGATGTTGGTACTCCTCTAGCAATTGCTTAGCACATAGAAACGAACGAGGAGTGAGCATCCTTCGCACCGGAGCCTACAGCGCACTAGACACGCTTGTTCGCCATAGTCAGACTTATGGCGATGTCGAGCGAGCGCTCGAGCATTACGGACGCCTGGTCGGCCTTCACGCTCTGCTTCTGCGCAGCCGCGCCGTCGGCCTCGACCGGCGCTGTGGGCTCCTTTGTCGGCTCCTTTGACGGTTCCCTTGACGGCTCCTTTGTCGGCTCCTTTGTCGGCTCCTTTGTCGGCTCCTTCGATGGCTCTTTCGATGCGTCACTCGAGCTCGCGGGCTCCTTTGGCGCCGGGAGCTGGTCGCGCTTGTACTCGTAGCCCGATGTCTTGAACTCAGGCAGCCGCTCGGCGATGCGCAGCGCTTCCACTAGGTTCAGACTAGTGGCCAGGATGCGCGAGGCAAGCACGTTGTACACGGACGGGCTTTGGTAGACGTTCTCGCCGCACACGAAGTACACGGCCAGGACCTCGACCTCGGACGGGCTCTTGCGGTCGTGCTTGCGGATGACCCACAGATCCGGCTCGCGGCTGATTACGACGGCGTACTCGATGCCGCGCATGTTCTGCAGCTCCTTGGCCAGGTCGGCGCCGCGGCTCTTCAGCTGCTCGTTGAAGTTTGTCTGCATCTTAAGGACCTGGTTGTTCGACGAGCGGTCGTAGAACGGCGACAGCGAGAAGTAGTCGAGCACATTGTCCGTGCGCAGGCCGAACGCCTGGACCCACTCCGGCGAGCGCCACTGCACCTCATCGAGCTCGACGTGCTCCATGAAGGTAGGCGAGGTGGGTTAGGTCCCAAATGCTGAACTGAGGCTATTCATTAGGATGGGCTGAATTCAGAAGTATGCGCATGTGCTAAGTAGCAGTAAAAAGGAATGCTGTCGAGGAAAACTCTGGCAATAAGCTCGGGCGATGGTGGCGTCAAGATTGAGGAGGTCATGTTACAGGTTCATGTGTCTCCACATGTGTGCGAAGATTAGGTGACACAAGCGAAAACTCAACAACGGAAAAACAGCAGGTGCGAGTTCCAAAACAAAAGGCTGCTTTCACAAGGATTAACCAATGAAAGCTCTAAGTATGTAGGCAGGCAAAAGCGACATGGAGCTTCATTCTTCAATGAAAAAAAAGAACTCCGTGACGGAGAATCGAACTCCGATCTCCCGCGGCCTGTGACTACTGAGTAATGACAGGCGGAAATTCTAACCATTAAACTATCACGGACTTGTTGTGTTTGCAGTTGGAGAGACGCGTATCTACGGCAGCGTGCAAAGGCTACGGCGGGGCCACAAATCTGGCTGTGGCGGTGAGGGCGCAAGAATACGCGCGTTGTCTAATGAAGATTACAATTTAAAGAATTAAATAAAACAGCCGCTGCGGGACGACAGACCAGCTGCTTAGTGTCCCTCGGCGATCTTGTTGTCGACCTCGGCCAGCGCCTTGCGGAAGAGCTCGACTTGCGGCGCGCGCGCGCTGGCCGTGGCCAAAAACTCGCGGCCCTCGGCGAGCTTACCCGCGGCAATGAGGATTCCGCCCTTGCGGAAGTGGTTCACCGGGTCCTGTGCCTTGATGAGCAGGAGCAGCGACGCGTCGGCGTAGGCGTCGGCAAGACGGCCCATGGCGCTGTAGGCGTCGCAGCGTGGGCCAAGGCAGTTTGCGACCTCGTCGAGCACGAGCATCGTTGGCTCCCACAGCGGGCGGCGCAGGACCATCTCGAGCGCCGTCGACAATAGCTTCACGGCGTCCTCGTGCTTGCCCTGCTGCAGAGCCTTGATGCCGTTCTTTGCGATCTTTGCCGACGACACCGTCACATTTTCGGACGCGCGCTGCAATACGGGCACGTCGCCGTTCACGGCGGTCAGGTCCGTCATGAGCTGGTTCACGAGGTCCGCGGCCTGCGTGGCCTGGGCGCGGTCGGCCTCGCCAAAGCTGGCTAGCGACGCGTCGTCCACGGTGATCTTCTTTGTTGCCTTGTCGTAGAGGAAGTCGGCCATTGTGGATGCAGTAGTCGTCGTGGAGGTTCGCGCTGGCCCAGCTCACGACGACCCAGCTTAGGCAGCTAGCTGGCAGCAGGCCGGCGCTCTGCGGCTCAGGCGCGGCGGGGTTAGGGGCGGGTCAGGGCCCGTTGAGTAGTAGTAGGGTGAGAGTATCTAGTAGCAATCTTGGGAGGAGTGCGTGGGGCTGAGGACGCAAGCTTGCAGCCGAACGCAACTCGCCGTGGGGAGAGGCTGCTGCTTGTCATGTCCCGCGTGCCCTGGCCCTGAGCCTAGTCTCGGGCTCCACACCCAGCACACGTTCTACAACCGTTGTGATCTGGACTTGGCACCGGGTACATTCGGCGGCTTAGGGGCGGTGTCTATAGCAAACGGTTAGAACCTAGGAATGGAACGGCTTCAGGACCTCCAGCAGCAGCAGGTGAGGGCGCGCTGTGACATTGCGCGGCTGTACTGCGAGCTGCTTGAGCTGACGCCGGTCTCGCGCACGATCATGAATGCGGCGCACGAGTGGTCGTTGCGGCACATCGAGTCGCTCGTGAATGACCTCATTTTCAACATCCCGAACCAGCAGCCGGCCACAAACACATACTCCGAGCACTTTCTCATGTCCGGCATCAATCCGGCCGACCTAAGCAGTATTCTCGAGGGTCTAGTCGAGACCTTGCATAACCACTCGGAGCTCGGCGTCCGAATAGAACAGGTCGGCAAGGGCGTAGCCTAACGCGCCTCCGCGGCGCGTCCTGCTCGGCGGGCAGGTTTGTACAGGCAGATTTACGGTAAGGGCGTGGCCGAACGCGCCCAACGGCTGGCAGGCTCTACGGGAGGCAGGCTGCCTCCCGGGCGGCGGCCGCTGATGTATAGAAGTAGCTAGCACTAACGGCGCGCGGGCGCCCAATGGAATGCTATGTATTTGGCAGTGCGCAGGCGCAGGCATGCATGCGGGGAGTGTCTAATGCAGTGTCTATACAGCGACGGCGACGATTGCGCGGCTATTTTATCTGGTTTAAGCAAAGCGGTCGCCAAAGCGCTGGCGCAGCTCGACGGTCAGGCCGTCAATGTGCTTCTGGCCGAAGCCGAGGAAGTCGCGCATGAAGTGTCCGACGTCCGTGTTCTCGTTCGGCCCGCGTAGCGCGTCGAGTGCACCGCGGCGGTTCGACGCGCCGTACACGTTCACGTCGACGGCGGAATGGCCGTGCGTGGCCCAGCCGATCTGCGCGCGCACGGCCTGCATCTGCGCAAGCGCGTCGTGCGCGTTGGCCTTCATACGTGCGAGCTCAGCAATCTCGGCGTCCGTCACGTCCGTGAGCCCGAGCCCGTCGCTGCCAACAATGTTCTTCTGGATGAACGCCAGCAGGTCCTTGCGCGAGCCCTCGAAGCCGCGCAACTTTGCGGCAAGGTACTCCGTGCTGTGCTGTGCGCGCGCAAGCACTTCGGGGTACCACAGGTAGTCCGGGTACGCGGCGGAGACCTGCCGCGCGACGGCGAGGCCGCCCGTTTCGTGGTCGCTCGTCGACACAACGACCGTCGGCACGTCAGACTCGGCCGCGAAGCGGCGCATTGCCTCGAATGCGTCGCTATAGGCGAGGACTTCGCGCACCTGCGCGCCGGCGTCGTTCGAGTGGCCCGCGTGGTCGATGCGCGAGCCCTCGACGAGCAGGAAGAAGCCGTGCTCGCTGTCGCGCGTGGCCTGCGCGAGGGCGTGCGCCGCCGTCACGGCTGTCTCGTTCAGGCGCGGCAGCTCGGCGCCGGCGTCGATGCTGAACGGAAGGTCACCCGGCGCGAGCAAACCGAGCAGGGGCAGGCTCACGTTGCGGCCCATATCGAGGGCGCGGAAGCCGCGCGTGTCGTTCACGTAGTGCCAGCCCGCGTCGCGTGCAGCCGCAACGAGGTCCCGCTCGTCGGCGCGGCAGCTGCCGGCGGCGCCGCGCGGCAGGAAATGGCAGCGCCCGCCGCCGAGAATGAGATCGACCGTTTCGCCGAATGGGTGGGCGCCATCCCAGTTCACGAGCTGCTCAGCAATGTAGTCCTCCTCGCTACGGTCGCGCGCATGCGAGGCAAAGCATGCCGGCGTCGCGTCCGTGATGCGTGTCGTCACGACGAGCCCCGTGCGGTAGCCAGCGAGCTTCGCCGCCTCGAGCACGGTTGCGCAGGGCCGCGCGTCGGCATCGACGCCGATGGCGCCGTTGTACGACTTCAGGCCGCATGCGAATGCTGTCGCGCCGGCGGCGCTGTCCGTGATGAAGCTGCTGCTCGACTGCGTGCGCGAGTTCCCAATGAACGCGTCGTCGAGGGCGAGTGTGGCCAGGCCCACGTCGTGCGTGTGCTCGTAGAAGTTGCGGGCCATCGCGAGCGATGCGGGGCCCATGCCGTCGCTGACCATGAAAATGACGTTGCGCTTCGGCGCGAGCGGCGCCGGCGCCGGCGCGCGCGGCCCCCCCGCGCCGAGCTGCAGGCACGCCGACACGACGAGCGCCAGCGTCGCCAGAGCCGCCCACAGCACGGCGAGCCGGTTCAGGCGCGTGCGTCCACCGGCGCCCTGTGCAGGGTTGAATCCAGCCTCCATCAGCGCTGCGGTGTGAGGAGACAGCAGCGGTGCGCGGCCGGCCATGCCTATATGCAGATAAGGGTTAGGCGCGAGCACGAGGTGGGTTGCGTGGCTCTGCGGCTTCTGCTGCATGCAGGCGCGCGACTGGCACGAAGTGCGGCGGTCGCGTCCGTTACGCGAAGGCTAGTGAAGTAGTTAGGAGTTTTTATAGTCTGGCGGCTAGCGTTAAGAAGGCCTGCTGCGTGTTGGCAAGCACGTCGGCAAACACTAAGTTGCGCGTAGCCGCCGCCATTATCCGCTTTACGCACAGCGCGGCGCGCCACCTCTGCGCATCTGCCTGCAGTACTACACACTGGCGCAGGCGAATTAGAGGGCCGGCGGAGCTCGGCGCAGAACGGCGGAACGAAGCTCGACGGAGTGAGGAAACTGTACTGCCGCGTCGGTGCTGGCTGCCGTACTGGCTGTGGATCGCACAGCAAGCCGAATAAATAAGGATGGCCATCATACGAGGTTCGGCGGCCGCAGCTGCTTGTTGCGCACGAGACGGCTGACAAGCCACTCCGTGGCCTCCTCGACGCCCGTGCCGTCGAGGGCACAGATGGGCAGCACGCGGCTGTCACGCGCGCTCATCTTCTCGGCGATCTGGTTGAAGATCTCCTTGATGTCCTCGACCTCCATGCAGTCGTCGCGGTCCTGCTTGTTCGCGAGCATGAGCACGGGCGTGCCGACCATGACGTCGCTGCTGATCACGCGCTCGAGCTGGTCGCGGCACTCCTCGATGCGCGCGCGGTCCGTCGAGTCGACAACAAACACGACGGCGTGCGCGTCGTAGAAGTACTTCTCCCACATGCTGCGCAGGCTCTCCTGCCCGCCGAGGTCCCAGATCTTGAGCAGCGCCTTGTGGAACTCGATCTTGCCGACGTTCTGGCCGACGGTCGGCAGAATGCGCGTATTTGCGAGATCGGCCGCACCGGGGTCGCGGCCCTGCGCGTCGCGCCGCGCCTTCGGCGAGTAGCGGTGCTTCAGCTGCTCGAGCAGCGTCGTTTTCCCCGCGTTGTCGAGCCCCAGAATCAGCACGCTGTACTCCTCCTGCCGCGTCAGGTTCGTGTATATGCCCTTCACGAGATGGTACATCGGAGCTGCTGCGCGCGCGCCGTCGAGACTCTCTATACGGGGCGGTGCTGGCGGTGCTGGCGGTGCTGGCGAGCGCGGGCTGCTGAGAGTTGTGCGCCGTTGGGAGTTACGCTACGTAAACTGGAAAATAGTGGGGGGGACAGCTTGTCGCGCGCAGCGGTCAAGCACTACGAAGGAACTAGAGAGGGTTGAGTTAAATAGACAGAGAGAGAGCGAAATTTAGACGCTTAGTGGTGCGACTCGGGCAGGCGCGCCGTTTCTTGGTTCTGGTGTCCAGCGCGCACTTCCTCTCCCATGTAGTTTGTGTAGAGGCGGTAGCCTGCGGCCACGGTCACGCCGGCCATGCAGATGATGAGCGGGTACACCTCAGTGGGCAGGGCGCGGTTGTTTGTGCCCGTGGACACGCGACGGAGGATCATAGACGAGCGCATGGTTCGATGTTGTGCAGCACTTACAGTGGTTGTGGTTGGCCAACTTGCGCGCCGTAGTGTTATTTAATCCTCGCGCTGTGACGCTTACTCGCACGCTATACGACCAGCCCGCACCTACGACCCACCCGCCGGCGCACGTGAGCAACGGACGGGCGCGTGGGGGTGGCACATGCGGGGCCCGCGCGCAAGCCGTTACGTTACGGCAAGCGGTTAGAGGGCAAGCCTGGCCGATGGGAGGGGGCAAGCGGGCGCCAGGTGGGCCCGGTGGGCCAGGGCAGCCGCGCGCGCGCCACCGCCGCTGCGAGCCGTTGCGAACCGCGGCAGCACCGGCCGGATGCGGCCCAAACTGTCGGACGCCAGGGCGGGCCCACGCAGACTGACGACACAAGGGCTCGAGCGGCAGAGCCTGTGTATGCGGCCCGCCTGAGCCCGTAGTGCACGCGCGCGGCGGCGGCGGCGGCGGCGGCAAGCGCGCCGCCCATGTGACGCAACCCAGGTGACGCAATGAGGTCCAGGTCGGGTGTGCCCAGGAACCCTGCCCGAACCTTGCCCGCGGCCCGTGCCCACACGAGTTAGGAGATAGCCTGAGCGTAGCCACACGCAAAGGCGACTGACTGCTTGCATTGACGGAGCACCGCGGATAGAGATGAATTTCGGGTTCCGAAGCAATGCAGCCGAGCCGTTCTCGCAGCGCCACGCGCCGCCCGGGTCGCCGTCGCTCGACTCGGGCGTGCTGAGCGGCTCGCTGCAGCCGAGCTCGGCCGGCGCGCTCGACGACGCGAGCGGCGACGAGTGGGTCCTATTTTCACCGCGGCTCGACCCTGTAGACGAATTGGCGCCGCTCGACGCGCCAGAGCTCGCGGACTCGTCGCACACAGCGCCGCGCGACGCAGACCTCGAGCTGCCGGGCCATAACGGCGACGGCTCGTTTGTGGAGCCGGCCGCGGGCGGCTCCGCGAGCGAGGCGCGCGCGAGCGACTGGATCGAGCGCATTAACACGTGGCGTCTCGAGCAGTCGCACCTCCTGTTCAGCGAGTTCGAGCCGCGCGCCGGCACGCCCGCGCACGAGCAGCACGACCACAGCATCCAGTTCTGGCGGCGGCTCACGCGCCGCGCTGCGCAGAGCATTGGCCAGTACCTCGTGTGGGACGACCATGTTTTGGACGCCCTGTTCTCGCCCGACTTCACGCCGGACGCGCCGCCGCGCGACGACGCGCGCAGCAGCAACGACGCGCATTCGCGTGCACGCTCGCACCTGGCGCGTGCGCGCGAGCACGGCCCGCCCGGGTGGGAGCAGCGCGCCATGCGCGCTGCGCGCGGCGCGCGCGGCCGCGCCGGCGACGAGGGCGGCGGTTTCATGGATATGCTTGCGCGCCTCCTTTTGTGGCGGTACGAGCGCGAGGGCGCCGCGCCGCCGCCACGCATGAGCGCGCAGCGCCACCTCGAGCTCTTGCAGGACTCGACCGTGCCGTCGCTGTCGTCAGCGCCGTCCGCGTACTGGAGCGACGGCTGGGAGATCGGCACAAGCACGAGCATCAGCACCGCGGCGGCATGAGCCCGCGTATTTTAAAAACGGTTTTTTTTGTTTTTTAATTTTGTTTTGGGATGTCTATAGACCCTGATCTATAATGAGTTGATGGCGCGCTTCACGGCCTCGAACGTCCAGAACGATGCGGCCATGCTCGGCACGACCTTCAGCATGTGCGGCACAATGCCCTTGTAGAGGCCGCGCCAGCCCTCGCGGCGCACGATCGTGGCCAGCGCGTCCCACGTCCCCGAGTAGCTGTAGCCGAGCGAGCCCTGGCTGAGCGTCTTGACCTGGAACCGCCGGCGCAGAATGTCGAATGGGTACGTGATGGACTGGGCGAGTCCGCCGGACACGGCGCCGGCCACGAGCGAGTTCCCGCCGAACCAGCCGTCGCGCAGGTACTCGTAGGCGGCGAAGTTGATGCCGACGTACGGCGCGACGCCGAGCGTCGTCGGCACGAGCCCGCGGAACAGCGAGCGCACGCCGCCCTCCGTGCGGTACATATCTGCGAGCAGCTTCCACATGCCTGGCGGGCGCTTCAGGTCCGCGCGCTGCAGGCGCGCCGACACCTGCGCCGTCTGGATGGACAGGCGCGTGCGCACGAGATCGAGCGGGTACGTCGCGGCGACGGACGCCGTGCCAGCCACCATGCCCGCGGCGACGCGGCCCTGCCAGTGCGAGCTGCGCTCGGGGCCGAGCAGGCGCTTCATGTATGTGTACGTGCAGAACTGCACGGCCGAGTACGGCACGACGCGCACGCAATTCACGCCGTTGCCGCGCATGAATCCGCGCCAGCCCTCCTCGCGCCACATGCGCGCAAGCGTGGGCCCAACGCCGGAGTACTCGTGCGCCTGCTGCTGGATCTGGAAGATGATTTTCATGCGCTCGAACGGCGACACGACCGTGCGCGACACGGCGCCGGCCGCGCCGCCCGCGATGAACGACGTGAGCAGCGGCTGCTGCAGACACTGTCGCACTATGGCGAGAGCGCCTCTTGGAGCGGGGCCAGGCCCCGCCGCGCTGGCCGACGCGCTAGCCGACGCGTCCATGGTGCGCTCCGAGGCGACGGGCCCGTGCGCGTATGTAGTGGCCCACGCCGGCGAGTGGCCGTAGCGCCCTAGCGCCGCCCAGCCGCCGAGCCAGCGGACCCCATTCGGCACCCGCACGCCTATACATAGATTTTTTATTTATGTCTTTTGCTATACTGTCTCTTTTGCCGGCGGCGGAGCATGGCGGCGCATAGCGGCGTCGCCTGCCGAGCGCTCGTCTACCATCACATGACTGCCTGAATCATTTGGGCCCGCGGCTGAAAAAGACGTGAAAGTTTCCCGCCCAACGTGAATCAAGCCCCTAATGTCGGACGCATTGTTTGACCCGAGCATCAAGAAAAAGAAGAAGAGCAGCAAGAGCAAGCCGGCCTTCATGACGGAGGAGGAGCCGAGCGCGTCGCCCGAGCCCGTAACGGAGCAGGTGGCGTCGCTGGACCTCGACGCCGGCGGCGAGTTCGAGTTCAAGAAGAAGAAGAAGAAGTCGAAGAGCGCAGCCGCGTCGGCCGTCGACGACTTCGAGGCGGCGCTGCAGGAGGCCGGCATCAACGCTGAGAAGGAGGAGGCGCTGGCCGTCGAGGCGCGCGCCGAGGAGGCGGCCGGGCCGAAGGGCCTTGAGATCCGCATCGGCTACCAGACGCCCGCCGGCGTGCAGGACGTCTCGTACTCTAATATGCTCGAGCGGTTCTTCGAGGTGCTCAGAGAAAACAACCCCGAGATGGCCAGCGACCGCCAGGGCGTGAAGTACAAGATCCCGCCGCCCGTGGTTGGCCGTGACGGCAACAAAAAGACGCTGTTCTCGAACATCAAGCAGATCGCCGACAAGATGCACCGTCCCATGGAGCACATCATCCACTACCTGTTTGCCGAGCTCGGCACGTCCGGCTCCGTCGACGGCTCGCAGCGGCTCGTCATTAAGGGCCGCTACCAACAGAAGGGCATTGAGGGCGTGCTGCGGCGATACATCATTGAGTACGTGACGTGCAAGACGTGCAAGAGCGTGAACACGCGCCTCCTGAAGGAGAACCGTCTCTACTTCCTCGAGTGCAACTCGTGCGGCTCGCGCCGCAGCGTGCAGAGCATCAAGTCCGGTTACCAGGCCGTGACGCGCGACATGAGAAAGAAGCAGCACGCCATCGTGAAGCCGTGAGCTGCGCACAAGCCTGCGGCGACGCCCACGTCACGCCGCGCTTGCCGCGTCTCGCGCGTTATTATATTATTCGTAAATGCCAGTGTTTAAGCGTTAAGCGGCCGCGCGCGCGGCCCGTCATTCATGCAATGTGTTTGTGTTGTGCTGTTCCACTACTATGTACGTGTACTGCGACGCCTGCGAGTGCCTGCGACGCCTGCGAGGGCCATAACCCGCGAGACGGGTCTACTTCTCTCGGTAGATGCGGATGAGGCCGTCGCCGCCGCCGACAACGATGCCGTCCGGCAGGCGCGCGCTGCTCAGCGCGCCGTAGCCGCTATCGTGGCTGAACAAGCGGCCCTTCCACAGGAGGTCCGGCAGCGACCACAGCGACACGCGGCCGTCCGTGCTCGTCGACAGCAGCGTGTCCTTTTTGACGACGCACAGGCTTGTGATCTCGCCGCGGTGCGCGGCCGGCACCTCGGCCACGGTCTCGCCGCGCGCGAGCCCAATGGCGCGCAGATCGCCGCTGTCCGTGCCAACGACGACGAGCTCGTCCGTCGTCGCGAGCGCGCCAATGCCGGCCGCCGCCGTGAACACGATCTTCTTCAGCTTCTGGCCCGTGAGCGGGTCCACAAACAGCACGCCGCTCTCGCCGGCGCCGCCCGTGTCGGCCGCGTCGGCCGACGTCGCGACAACAAGGTGGATCTCGTCGTCGAGCTCGACAAAGCTCGCAGCGTGCGCGCTGCTCGACGGCCGGCTCAGCTCGTCGAAGCGCGTACCGTCGGCCAGCGAGAACACCGTGCACGCGCCATTCTCCTGCACGGTCGCGACCATGTTGCCCTTCGGCGACACGGCCACGTACAGGACGACGGCCTTCGGCAGGTCGATGGCAGCCACGCGCGCGAGCTCGCCGGCGCGGCCCTCTGCGTACGCGACGAGCTGCGAGCCGACGACGGCGAACAGGCGCCGCGTGACTGCGCTGTAGGCGAGGAAATTCACGGGAAACGCGTGGTGCTCAACGACGCGCGGCGCCTGCAGCGCCTCGGCCCACACAAGCACGTCGCCGTCGACAGTGCCGGCGGCAACACGGTCGCCGGCGATGGTCGCAACGGCCGATGCGGCCGTGCCGAAGTTCGCGAGCGTCACGCAGCGGTCGCTGCCGAACGCGGGCTGGTACGGCGCAATCGGCACAAAGTCGCCCTGGATCATGCCGGACTGGCACAGTACGGAGCGGATGTCGGCAATGCACTGTCCGAGGTATGCGCGCGACTCGCTTACCGTCGCAAGCATGGACTCAGTGACGGCCTCGTTCGCGGCGGCGTCCCCATCGCTTTCGGCGTCCCCGCCGCCCTCAGCGCCCTCAGCGCCGCCAGCGCCGCCAGCGCCGCCCGCGGCGTCCTCGGGCACGCGCTGTTTCAGCGATAAGATGTCGAGGTGCCGGCGCACCTCGTCGCGCTCGCGCTGCAGCTCGAGCTTCTCGGCCTCGAGCCGCGCTATTCGGCTACGCATGTCTGCCTTCTCGATATCCCACTCGATCTTCTCGCGCTCACGCCGCTGCCATTCGGACCGCAGGTACCGCATAACCCCCGGAAGGGTGTACTGCGAGTCCTCCATTTGCTTCTTCCGCACGGCGCCGGGCGGTGTGCAGCGAGTGTGTGTGGTTCAACGCGGCGAAAGACCCACCCCGCGCCCGCTTGGGAGCTAGGGCGCCACGGCATACGGCGTAAAGCGCGCAGGCCGACGAGCGCGCGCGGCCGTGCTACAGAAGAAGGATAAATAACAATAATACGGAATGCGCGCGCCCGAAAATTTACTCAGTGCGGCGAGCGCGGCATTAGTGCGTCCGGCATGCCGTGTGGCTGCTACGGGCCGCTCATTATTTTTTGGTGTTGCATAAGGGTGTTGAACACGGACGCTCCGCCTAGGCGCTGCCGTGGCTATTCGCATTGTGGCTGGCATCGCCGCCTGCATTTCCAGCGGAGCTGTTTGCACCGCTCGCGTTGCTACCCGCATGTGCGGGCGGCGCGCGCGCCGGCGGCGGCGGGCACCCTGGCAAGATGACGTTTGTTGGCTGTGGCGGCGGCGGCGCCGCGCTGGCAAGGCCCGCCGCCGGCGTCACGACGCGCCGCGGGCGCACCTTGCCTCGGCCCTTGCGCAGCGCCTGCGGATCGACGCCAAGCGCCTCGGGCGTGAGGTCGTTCCAGCCCTTCTGGCCCGTGAAGTTCGTCTGCGTGGACTCAATCGTCATTTGCGCCACTTAGAAGCCGTGGTATCGCGCAGTATTCTCGTGCAGTCCTTTTAGGCTGTGCTTAAAGCCGAGGGTCTAGCGTGGTACAAAGCGTGCGCGAGGTTTGAGGCGGTAAGAAAAAACACAAAGGGACGCTTTGGCTTGTCCACGACACGTACTCGCGGGCCGCGCCCTAGCCCTCGCCCTCGTGCCAGGGAATTTAGTAGTGCGGGTGCGCGCGCATGTGGCCGCGGCTGCAAACCCTAGCGGGTACCCATGTGGGTGCGTCACAGCTCGCGCGCGTCAATAAGTTCTAGAACGTCGTCAATGCTCGGCCGCGCAGCAACGTCTACCTGCAGACACTGCTGCACGAGGCCGCGCAGCGCCTCCGAGTACTCGGGTGTGTCCGGGAACGAGAACTTGCCGCGCGCAATGGCGATGTTGATGTTCGCGCCGGCAACCTGCTCCTCGCGCTCAAACGGCGACACCGAGTACATGAGCGCGTAGACCGTGCACCCAAAGCCCCACACATCGACCTTTTCGTCGATGCGGATGCCCGTGCGCACGTCGAACAGCTCCGGCGCGCGGTACGGCAGCGTGCAGTGCTCGGCCGCGATGTCCTGCAATTCGACGGCCTGCTGCCGCGTCGCTACGTGCACGCGAGCAGGCGAACACGAGCCGAGGTCCATGAGCACGACGTCGCTGCCGTCGCTGCCGTCGCTGCCGTCGCTGCCGTTGCTGCCGCCGCTGCCGTTGCTGGCGCCGCTGCCGGCGAACATGATGTTCGCCGGCTTGATGTCGCGGTGCGCATAGGGGCTAAGCTCAGCCAGCTCGTCGCCGCCCTCACTACCAAGCAGATACTCCTCCTCGGGCTGCTCGCCGCGGCGTGCCGCCGAGCCGCGGCGTGCGCCCGTCGAGCGGTAGTGGTGCATAACGCGGATGGCCTCGGCCGTGCTGCGCGCGAGATCCCAGACCTGCTGCTCGCTGAAGCTCGTGCCGGCAACGACGTTCGCCGTGATCCTGTCCTGCAGGTTCCCGCCGGCGAAGTACGGCAGCAGCAGGAACACCGTCTTCGTGCCGTCCTGCTCCTGCTTCACATACGAGTCCTCGCACGAAATGACGCGCGGCGAGTCCTGGAAAACGTGGCATGCCTCAACTTCGCGCATGGCGCTGGCCACACTCTCGCCGCCGAGTACGCAGCGGATCTTCTTGAGCGCATACAGTTTGCCGCTGCTCTGCTCGCGCACCAGATACACATACGCGAACCCGCCCTCGCCCAGCAGGCGCACAATTGAGTAGTCCTGCGAGTTCATGCGCAGCGACGGGGCCTCTGAGCACGTCAAGCAGGCCCATATATACGATAGCATGGTTGCGGGACCCGCCCTCGATTCGGTAGGATGTCCAGACTGAGGCGCTCACGGCGACCCGTCTTTCGGCTACGACAAAACCTTGGCTGCGCGGAAAGCCGTACCGCGTAGCCAGAACCCGGTACTGAGCGTAAGCCGGCGCTGCCGCGCATGTGGGCGCTCCCTAAGTAGGCGGATACGAGAACCGTACGTACGCACCACCACACACGTCCAACTGAGACTAAGATCCCGACAGACGCACGACGCACATGGCGCAGAACGAGTGAAAATTAGATGAACTACAACCTAAGACGCTGCCACAAGTATATATTAGTTCGTAGAAAAAGAAAAGAGAGACTTTGAAAGTGCTTTGTTTGGAGCGGCAATGACAGGCTCTTGCTTAAACGCTCGTGCTGTCCTCCTCTAAAGGGGGCGCACTCAATGGTTTGGCGAACCCGGCTATGGCACCCTCGGGATCACCCCAGTTTTTCACCTCAATCTTGGAAGCTTTCTGCCGATCAACAGACACGGGATGAGCTGCGTGCTCATCGTAGACCACTGCACTGTTCGTGCTCATAGATAGTGGCAGGTCCGTGTACAGATAACTCTGACCAGCACTATCCAGTGCGCCCAGATTCACGAGTAGCGTGCGTGCCCATTCACCATATTCGAAGGCATTGCTTGTACAACGCGAACTCGCTTCACTCCTACATGCTCCACGTTCACAACGTGAAGACCAGCTGAGCAGAGAACTGCCATAGAACCACAAGTATCCGCCATGAGGAACCTTGACATATTCCCCACTGAAGCTGGCAGCCGAATACCCAACCAACCGGGGCGCTTTTTGCTTGCCATATGTGAGACGGGCCTCTTGAGTGACGTCAAGATACGTTAGCACTCTCATTAGCATACGCCAGTGAAGTTTGTTTGGCTCTTTCATGTACTGCTGAAGCTGCGATACGGCAAAATAGATGTCCGGCCTACAATTCGTTGCGATAGTTATCAAGCTGCCAACAGCTGATCTATATCGCTTTACCTCGCCCGCTGACAACGGTTCGGCATCAGTGTCTAGCGGCGCGTGGTTTTCCGGATCGGTGGAAAGCCGTACGGCCTTCTTAGCGTCTGATAGAAGAATAGGCGTTGTACCCTTCAGCACATAGCTAGAGAACAAGTCTCTATGATTATCGAGAACCTTCGTCATAATGTTGCGAGCACCAAAAGCCAGTCCTGAAGCAGTCTTCTCAATATGCAGAGAAAGATAAGACTCCGGGAATCCCAAGGGTACCATATCGAAAGCATTGCCAATCAAGGATTTGACCCGCTGCATCTCCCTTTCCGCGGAAGAAACAATGAGCAATTCTCCCGCGTTAACGAGAATGCAGGTCTTCATCTGATTCATAGTACGCACAAACAGTCCCGGCGCATCAGCCACCTTTTCGAAATGGAAGCCCTTCAGTACGGCGACTAGCTTCGTGAACCACTGGCGTGACGCCTGCTTGAGCCCAGGAAGCGACTTTGTCAGGCGACAGACTCGCCCGGTGCCATCATCGAATCCTTCTGGTTGCTGCATGTATATAACGTGCTCGAGATCGCCATAGGCCAGCGCAAACTTCACACGAACAGATTCGATACACCAGCCATACCGAGCGGCTACAGCCAGTACTAGACGCAGAACGTCTGTTGTCGCAGCTTCTGCGTCAGTCTCATAGTAATCTTTTCCATAGCGCTGTTTAAAGCCGTCCACAACTAGCTGGGCACCATATTTCGAAGCGCGGCCTGTGTCAGAAGAGTATTTCCGCAGAATCCAGCGGCTGGACAAAAGGTAAGCCTTTTGGGGCATTTCCACAAGTTCCCACACTTTACGTTCTCTGATCATCCTCATTGCCGCATAGCAAGCATTCTTCCACCGCTTCGCATCAGGGTGATTCATTGCTTGTGCGTAGGACTTGGGGCCCTTCTCTACTGCAGTCTTTGAAGGAGTCACAGCAGTGGTTTGCGCGGGATGCTCGTTCGTGGGATCCAGCAATGCGGTCTTGAATGTGTCCCAAAAGCATTCCCCTGAATCTGTCGGTTCAAAAGAGGGAGACTTAATCGGCGACTCTCGTCCTTCTTCACTTGAGGAAGCGCTGCGCATGGAAGGGGATCCGTGCTTCTCAGTATTCACATTGCTGGATTCGCCGAACTGAGGTACACTACTGCCCTCTTGAGAGGCAAGGGTGCGCCTCATACGGCGGAACGTACGCTGAGATGGAGTGGTCACTGGTGCAAGCGCCGGCCGAAAGCCGGGCTGTTGCTGGAACCAGGTGGTCACATCATCGAATGTGCGGAATTCAGGGCGCTGCTTTTTGAAGCTTTCGGCGAGATCTGAGTCTGAAAGGTCGTAAAGCTGGTAGTGAGCTCCCCACACAAGGGTTGCAAGGCGCCGAACCAAAACAGGATGCGCGATGGCTTCGGGCATAAAATAGGCGACCCAATGCTTGAACCTTGCAAAATAGGCACTCAATGTTTCACGCTTGTGACGTTTAGGAAACTGAGGCGACTTAGGATACTGGTCCCACGGGTCCGGCGCGAGACGCTGCATCATATCGAGCATTTCGAATGTAGTGTTAGGCCACGGAAATTCGCCAAAGGGATACGGCGGGAGTGCTGCTTTAATGATAGAAGCGTATTGCATCGAGGCTCGATAACGTGGTCCTTGAGTAGACTTAACGGGACTCAACAGCCATTTCGTATCTGCGTTGCCTGTGATGAGACGACGAATGTCGAACGCGAAAGTCGTGAGATCACTCAGTTGCTGGGGTGTCTCGACCTCTTTATTGAGCCTCGCCTTAAAGTTCGCAAGTAGCTTATCATACTGGTCAGGGTTGAAGCGAGCGGTGGAGGCGCGTTTAGGCGCCGGACGACTTTGGATACGCGAAACTAATGTCATTGAGACAGTTACGAGTGTACAAGTGGCTGCAATGGGAATCTGGGCGTGTGAGCTTTATTATATAGCGGCGGAATGCAAGGGCCACTGTGTAAAAGGCGCGGGGTTTCAGTTGCAGCTAGGCTAAGGGTACAAACGCATTCAATACACAAGAGTTTCGGATTATGCAAGTTTCTTAAACAATGCGCATAACGGCCGCCATTTATGCACGTGAACATGTGATCCTCTTGGTGATCCTGATAATACCTTAGGTTACGATTGCATGTGAGACACCTCGCCGCTACGTAATTATTTACCAGTCGGAAAGTTCTGTGCTAGCAACAGGCGCCCCCACATACGGTCCTACAGTATAGAAAAATTCCTCAGACAACGGCCTCACAAGCACTCCTGCGAGTTGGTCGTGCTTATCGCAGCGTTTCACCGCAATATTAGCGTCTGAAGTATGGGCTTCGACATTCTCCCCATACTTGGACAGACGCAGCGCTGTGTCCTTATCGCGGTTCACATCGCTGTTCTGCAAGCTGTAGAATGGCAGTGTGTCAGTGTACAACACACTCTCGACATTAGGGCTCATTTCGCCTAAGGCGACGAGTAGGTTGCGTAACCACTTGCCGTATTCAAGTGCCTTAATCAAGGAGCGCATACCGGCTTCGTGAGCATTCGCACATACTCCACGTTCACGAGCCGAGGACCACTTAATCAGGCAGCCACCATAGGTCCACAAGTAGCCTCCATGTGAGTGGGTAACATGGTCTCCGTTGAAGCTAGCATCGGAATATCCGATTAATCTGGGGGTTTCCTGCCCAACGAAGTTGAGCCTTGAGTCACTGGTTTCGTCGAGGTATTTCAACACTCTTAACAGCATACGCCAGTGACCCTTGTTTGGGTTTGGGGCGTACTGGCTAAGTTGCGACGACACAAAGGCAATATCCGGGCGACACTGTGACACGGGGTTGCTCAAGCTGCCAACCACTGATCTGAAGCGCGACGCATCCTCATGCGACAAGGTTTCCGCATCTCTCTGGAGTTTCGCACTCAGAGGAAGCTGTTTCGCTTGCTTCTCAGCAATTTGTACAGCCTTTTGGGCATCGGATGGCAGAATAGGCAACAAACCATGCAGCACGTAGTTTGAGAAAAGCTCCCTGTTTTCGTTGAGGAGTTTGTCGACATTCTTGCGGGCTTCCACAGTAATAAAGGTTGAGTACTTTCTCTCGATATGCATGGACAGGTAGGTTTCCGGAAATCCTAGCGTTGTGATGTCGAAGGCGTTGCGAATTAGCGATATGACCCGCATAGCCTCCGCTTTCTCCTCAGAGAAAACGAGCATCTCATCCACGTAGACAACAATGTACGTCTTCCTTTTGTTCACAGTGCGTACGAAGAGGCCAGTTGCATTCTTTACCTTTTGGAAATGGAAACCTCGCAGTGTCTTGGCCAGTTTCAGGAACCACTGACGAGGCGCCTGTTTAAGGCCATCCAGCGACTTCTTTAAGCGACACACTCGCCCAGTCCCGTCTCCATATCCTTCTGGCTGCTTCATGTACAGCACATGGTCGAGGTCGCCGTAGCAAAAAGCTGATTCTACGCAAACATGCTCGATGTGCCAGGCATGCTGCGCCGCAAGACCGAACATGAGACGTAGCACATCCATAGAAACGGTCTCTGCAGACGTCACACCGTAGTCTTTTCCAGGTCGCTGCGCATTGCCGCGCACAAGTAGGTGGGCATCGTATTTGAACGGGGACAGGGCGCCGGCGTAAGACGGAGTCTTCTCCAGTACCCAGCGACTGCTCAGAATATGCGCGTGCTTCGGCTTGTCCACGAGCTCAAATACCCCTCTGTCTCTGAGCATACGGATCTCCGCATTGCAAGCCTGATTCCATTGACTAGCATCAGGCAGGCTCATCGCCTCCTTGTATGAGGCAGGATTTTTTCCTGCTTGCCCAGTATCTTTTCCTACAGGTCCAGGTACCTTCACAAGATCGAAACCAGACACAAAAAGAGTAGGAATCTGAAAATCACGTTTCACCGCGACAGCGCAGTCCTCTTCCTCGGATGAGTCCGAAGAGGTATAAGGCATGCCAGTTAGAACACTGTAATAGGTCTCATTTGCGCGCCGCTCGCTGTCAGCACTCTCGAAGGAGGAGTCATCGACATCCACGTAAATGCCAAAAGGATCGTTATTGCTAGCCTCCTGAATTGAACCTTCACGCACAGCCTGAAGGATCGTTTGCCGCTTTGGGGACCCCTCCACTCCGAGGGCGGGCCGAAGGTACGGCTGCTGCCGGAACCAAGTGGTAACATCACCAATTGTACAAAACTCAGGACGCTTCGCAGTAAAGCGGTTCGTGAAATCAGACTCGTAAAGGTCGTAAAGCTCGCAATGAGCTGCCCACATAAGGGTTGCAAGGCGCTGAACTAGAGGCGGGTACGCGATCGCTTCGGGCATAAAACAGGCGACCCAATCATTGAACCTTGTGAAATATGTAGTCAATGTCTCGAGTTCGCGACGTTTGGGAAACTGAGGCGACTCATCGTACTGTTCCCATGGTTCAGGCGCGAGGCGGTCCATCATGGCCAAAACCTCGTACGTAGTCTTAGGCACGGCAAACTTGTCAATGTGATAAAACGGGATTCGAGTCTTGATTATTGAAGCACATTGCACGGAGACCCCGTATCGCTGCCGCTGATTAGGTGGAACAGGACTCAACAGCCACTTGGCCTTCGCGAAGCCTGTAATGAGACGACGAATGTCGAACGCAAAAGTGGTGAAATCCCTCAGCAGTTGAGGTGTCTCGACCTCTTTAATGAGTTTCATCCTGAACTTTGCAAGCATCTCGTCCCACATGCCAGGGGCAGCAGGCGTAACAGGGGCGCCTACGGGTGGCGAATCGCGTTGAGTAACTGATGCTGGCGCCATGGGAATAAGTGCACTGGCTGGCAGTTACGGATGGGCGCCCGGCCAGCGAACAACCTTCTTATAGTGATTCGATTCGAAGGGTGCCAATTCCTGATGCGGCTTAGTTAGGGTTTACCTGGGCGGAGTCCGCAGATACCCCTTACCTTGGTGTTGCTGAGAGTGTAGGGACCATAATTCAAGAAAAAATGTGTAAACGACAACTCAAAAGAACTCAAAAGAACTCAAACACACTATGAAACGACATTACCATATAGTACTCTGGGCCTTTACGCCGTCCAGATGATGTCGTTGTAATGTACTTTTTTTTAAGCGGTCGGCGAATGCCCTCATGAACCCGCGTTCACGCAGATGGGTAAGGCAGATCGGTTTTAATAAAGGTCAGGGGAAGCACATGTCGTGGCAGTTTCGACATAGTCGGGAAAATGGGCGGATTCTTGTAGAAGACCTGCTCAAATAGACAATACCGCGGCACAGTGAACAATTAGTAGTAAATGTTAGTTACTATGTCGACTATGATTCCGTACGAACAGTCAAGACGTCCCCACCTCTAAGTCTCACAGTCAGACATTCGCAGAAGGGCAGCCCACTGTTTATTTTATCTACTTAAAACCTATGCGCAGGCGCATTTCAATTCCACAAATGCTTAAAAAAGAGCACAGGTACGCCTTTGGTCGCTTTCGCAATACGCAGTCATGCTGCTCTAACTGGCGCTGGAGTCCTTAGGCGACATCGTCTGTGTCTCCACCAGCATGTAGGACGGGCTTCACAGCAGCATCCATTTCTCCAAGAGTGACAAGCACACTGCGGATCCACTCACCTTGTTTGTACGCATTCACTGCGCTGCACATGCGTGCCACCTCAGCGCTCTCACACATCCGTCGTTCACGATACGAAGACCAGTGGACCGGGCTCTTGCCATAAGACCATACATAGCCGCCGTATGTGTATTGAGGATGCTCCTTGTCGAAGGTTGAACTTGAGTACCCGACTAGTTGAGGATCCTCCTGAGTAGCGTAGGCAACTACTGCCATTTGGGCAGTCTTAAGGTACTTCAGCACTCTCATCAGCATGCGCCAGTGGAGCTTGTTTGGACGCTGCAGGTGTTCGCTAAGCTGTGATGACGAGAACGCAAGCTCCGGCCTACACTTCGTCGCGATGTCATTCAAGCTGCCAACAATTGACCTGTAGCGGTCCGCCTCCTCCTGTAACAAAGGTTCGGCGTCTTCGGCAAGGTGCCCCAGATGCAAGTGGGCGCCTTGCATCTCGGAGATACGCATGGCATTCTCCATGTCTGACGCCAGAATAGGCGTTTCCTCCCCGAGCACATAACTTGAGAAAAACTGTTTGTTGTCATTGAGGAGCCTCGTTATGCTCTCGCGAGCGTTCAAAATCAAATGCCCCGAGGCAGTTTTCTGGATCTGCAGGGAAAGATGAGACTCGGCGAATTCTAAATCTCTGATTTGAAACGCGTTTCCGATTGCGGAGATGACGCGCTGCGCCTCCGCTCTCTCGGAAGACATAGTGAGCAGTTCGTCCACGAAAACAACCATGTAGGTTTTCTTGTTATCCACCGTGCGCACAAAGAGACCGGGAGCATCTGCCACTTTTTCGAAACGCAGACCATTCAACACAGAGGACAGTTTAATGAACCACTGTCGAGAAGCCTGCTTGAGGCCATCAATGGCCTTAAGGAGGCGGCATACTCGTCCGGTTCCATCCTCGTATCCCTCTGGCTGCTGCATGTATACATTATGCTCGAGGTCGCCATAGAGCAGTGCCGAGTCTACGCGGACCTGCTCAAGGTGCCAATCATGCGCAGCGCATACAGCTAGTATCAAGCGCAGAACGTCTAGGGACCCGAATTCCGCATGCGTCTCATCATACTCTTCGCCATACCGCTGTTCACTACCACTCGCAACCAAGCAGGCCTCATATTTCTTCTCAAGCACCCAGCGGCTAGCCAAGACAGGCGCATCCGTCGGCTTGTCTACCAGTTCCCACACTTTACGGTCTTTCATAGTTTTCATTTTCGCATCGCACGCTTGTTTCCAGCGGTTAGCATCGGGTAGATTCATCGCTTCTTGAAACGAGCCAGGACCATTCTGACCTGGATTCGCTAGGTCTTTAGAGGGAGCCGTGGCCAGGCCGCTGTTTTGGTCAGAAGAAGGCAGACTCATTAGGAGGGTCGGTTTTGATGGGATTAGCTGGCGAGCTCTGTGGATACGACAGAGAGAATGAAAACCTTTGGTGTGCGTGACAGGTTCGGGCCAGCGCAAAGGTTGGTTAACTGAAGCGCCTGAGTAAGACTGACCGCGAACCGTATGCGCGCCGGTCAATCAGGTAACGAGGGTTGTGCATGTACACCTTTGTTAGGGTAAACGAAGGTTGTACATATGCATGTTTGTTAGGGTAAACGATGGCTGTGCATATGCACCTTTGTTAGGGTAAACTGTCGTGAAGCTGCTGGCGCCTGAAGCTGTATTTCACATTGAAGGACTTCGTGAAAATGCGGGAAAATACGTGCTTCGAGCTCACCGTCACTTATATGTCTTTCACCACGTGTGCCCGCTTCTGAGCACTCTGCCGATTCAAGGCGTCGTCCCTGCGACGATCACTGAATTACGCCCCAACTCCAACCCCTACGCGCATGCATGAGTGCATCAAGCGAAGGGGCAGCGTAAGACAGGAATTGTTTCGGCTTATGAGCGCCTTGCAGGGAGATCTATATGTACGGACGAATTCAGGCAGCGTAGCTAAGAATGGCTCAAAATGTATACTCCTCAGCAATCGATTAACCCATGTTACAGCACGGTCCGCGCTCCTCCCTAACCTGGGTCTTATACAAGAACGACTGCCCCCAGCGTACGCCAGCTCACTGCTGTAGTTGCAGCTTGGCATAGACTGGCCCGGATCACATAGAGAACATTCCTAGGGGGCACAGGTTTGATAACCGAGCACACGTGGGTTGAGTTCGAGCGCTGCGTGGCCGTGGCGTGACTTGGACGTAGGACGTAGCATGAGCTTGAGCGTATGCCGCGGCATGAGCGTATAGCGCGGCGCCGCGGTTTTCTTCACTTGTAGGGACACTCGACTCGTAGCCGCCGCATGTCCATCGCCACCACGAGCGAGAACGCGAATGAGGTGCGCGGCCTCAATTTGATTGCCGCGCACTCGCACATCACGGGCCTCGGGCTTGATGCCGACCAGCTGCAGCCGCTGCCGCAGGCGCAGGGCATGGTCGGGCAGCTGCGCGCGCGCAAGGCCGCGGGCGTGCTGCTGCGCATGATCCGCGAAAACAAGATTGCCGGCCGCGCGGCCCTGCTGGCAGGCCCGCCATCCACCGGCAAGACGGCGATTGCGATGGGAATCTCGCAGTCGCTGGGCCCGGACGTGCCCTTCACGTCCATCAGCGGCAGCGAGCTATACAGCCTCGACGTGTCGAAGACGGAGGCGCTCACGCAGGCGTTCCGTCGGTCCATTGGCGTGCGCATTAAGGAGGAGACGGAGATTGTCGAGGGCGAGGTTGTTGAGATCCAAATAGACCGCAGCGTTGCCGGCGGCCACAAGCAGGGCAAGCTCACGATCAAGACGACGGATATGGAGACGATCTACGAGCTTGGCGCAAAGATGATTGATGGCCTGTCGAAGGAGAAGGTCATTGCCGGCGACGTCATCTCCATCGACAAGGCGACGGGCCGCGTCACGAAGCTCGGACGCTCGTACGCGCGCAGTCGCGACTACGATGCGATGGGCGCCGACACAAAGTTCGTGCAGTGCCCCGAGGGCGAGCTGCAGCGCCGCAAGGAGGTCGTGCACACAGTGTCGCTGCACGAGATCGACGTTATTAACTCGCGCACACAGGGTTTCCTCGCGCTGTTTAGCGGCGACGTTGGCGAGATCCGGCCCGAGGTCCGCTCGCAGATCAACACGAAGATCGGCGAGTGGAAAGAGGAGGGCAAGGCCGAGATCGTGCCGGGCGTTCTTTTTGTGGACGAGGTGCACATGCTTGACATCGAGTGCTTCTCATTCATCAACCGGGCGCTGGAAGACGAGCTGGCGCCCATTGTCATCATGGCCACGAATCGCGGCATGTCGAAGACGCGCGGCACGAACTATAAGAGCGCCCACGGCCTGCCGGCGGACCTCCTCGACCGCATCATCATCATTGCCACGGAATCCTACAACGCGGAGGAGATTCAGGCGATTCTGACGATCCGCGCCCAGGAGGAGGAGGTCGAGCTGCACGCCGACGCGCTGGCCATTCTCACGAAGATTGGCGAGGACGCGTCGCTGCGCTACGCGGCGAACCTCATTTCGACGGCGAACCTCATTGCAGCGAAGCGGCGCTCGCCCGTCGTCGAGGTCGCCGACGTGAAGCGCTCATACACGCTATTCCTCGACGCGAAGCGCAGCGTGCAGTTCCTTGGTGAGGAGACGGACGGCCTCATTGCGAGCGGCGTCGTGCAGCCGAAGACCGACGAGGCGGCCATGGAGATCAGCTGAAAAGAACCAAAAGAAAAGAGAGAATTAGGCGTGTTTTTATGTACAATTGATTTAGCAATTAGCGCTTAAACGATACAACCTAGCGAGGGGGGGCGGGGCAGTTCGTATCTGGTTGGCCACCTGATACGCCCATAGTCTTGAGGCCTGCTGGCGATGAAGAGGCGCATTGCATCTCCTCCCGCAGCACTCATGTCGCTGGCTGCATTCGAGTCGGACTTCGCGCCGGCGTACGCGCCGTTTCTGGGGTTCGCAGGCTGCGCGGCCTCGATGGCGCTGAGCGCGCTCGGCTCGGGCTATGCCACGGCCAAGAGCGGCATTGGCATTGCCGGAATTGGCACGTTCCACCCGGAGCTCGTCATGAAGAGCATCCTGCCCGTCGTGCTCGGCGGCATTCTCGTCGTGTACGGCCTAGTTGTGAGTGTGCTCATTGCCGGGAGCATCAGCCCGAAGCAGCCGTACACACTGTTTGCAGGGTGCCTGCATCTGGGCGCAGGCTGCTCCGTCGGCTTCGCGAGCATGGCCGCGGGCTACGCAATAGGGATTGTCGGCGACGCCGGCGTGCGCGGCATCATGGTCCAGCCGAAACTGTTTGTGGGCATGGTACTGATCCTCATTTTTGCCGAGGTGCTCGGTCTGTACGGCCTCATTGTCGCGCTCCTCCTGAACACAAGAGCATAGCCGCGCGAGCGCCTCGAAGTACGCGTGCCGAGCTACGTTACGGTTGCCAAGCTGCCTTATGGTTGCCGAGCTGCGTTACGGTTGCCGAGATGCGCACAGTTAAGTAGTATATATGCGCCTTGCCGCCCGTGGCGGTGCAGCGGCGCGCCGGTGCAGTTAATATTAAGTTCAACAGAATCGCTTCGTCTTTTGACTGCGCGCGGTGGCATGCGAGTATGGGCCACCGTCGTAATGCAGGCCGCATGCTGGCTCCATCAGTTCCACACGGGCGCCATGTCGGCCATGTCGTCATTATCGAGCTGCCACGCCGACTCGGGCTCGAGCGGCTCGTTTCCGGACTGCGGGCGGCGCCCGGCCGTCTCGGGGCCCTCGAGCTCAAGGTTCCGCTCGTCCTGGTCGACCTCTTGCTCATCCGTCGCGCCGTTCGCCGACAGGGCCTCAATGAGGTCGTGCGGGATGTACGGCACAAAGAAGTGCCCGCTGTGCGTCTGCGTGAAGCCGAAACCGCCACCCCAGAACTGCAGGCCCTCATCCAGCAGCGGGCTGTGCTCGTGGAGCGCCAGGTCTGTGTCGATGAGCACGTCCTCGGCCACGGGCAGCTCGTACGCAACGTACACGCAGCTCTCTGACGGCAGCTCGCTGCGAGGCGACGTCGTAGCCAGCGAGTCATTCAGATCCACCAGGTTCACTGGCTGCGGTGCTGGCGCGCCGCTGCCCGGAGTGGCCGCGCCCTGCTCGGCCGCGCGCGAGTGGTGGCTGGCCAGCTCCTGCAAATAATGCTTATAATCCTTCGAGAGAGGCGCCTCGCGCGTCTCGAAGCGGTAGTGCGTGGCCGTGTAGAGCAGCTGCTTCGGGTTCAGGGCGCGCAGCTCCTGCAGCGTAGACACGACGGTCGTGAAGTCGGAGCCGAAGCCGCTGAACGTCTGCAGCCAGGCCAGAATCTGCATGATCGGCGCCAGGAACGTGCGGCCGGCGCCAATGAGCGACTTGTACTCGTAGGTCTTGTTGCCAACCTCGACAGCCTCGGGCCTAAAGTTCTGGTTGCGGCACCAGTCCTCGAGGATGGACACGTTGAGGCGGATCTGCATGGCGCGTCGCCGGTTCAGATACTTGCGCGACGACACGACCGTGTTGAAGAGGCGTGCGGCCACGAAGTAGAGCAGCTTCGCCACGATCTGCAGCTGCGTCACGGGATGCACGCTGTAGATCTGGAAGAGCAGCAGTAGCGACGAGAGCACGGCCGTGACGCGCTGCGGGCCTGGGTTCTTGATGAGCGTGGCCTGCGACGGCGGCAACATGCGCCGCTGCACAAGGTCATCATCGTTGCTGGTGTGCTTGCTTGCGGCGCGGAACAGGCGCCACTCGTCGCGGTACTCGACCTTGCCGTACTCGGGAATGCTCTCGTAGTCGAGCAGGCATGGACCAATGAGTGGCAGCAGTAGCTGCTCGGCATGGCGCTGGATGTGCTCGCTGATTTCACGCTGTAGCGCATCGACCGTGTGCTGCACATCGTGGCGCGTGGCCTGCGCGAGCCCGGCGTCGCGCCGCAGGTAATAGAGAAGGACCTGCGTGTTCGCGAGCCAGTACGATAGGTACGCGAGGTCGCCCTTGTGCATGGGGTCCTGCACGGCGAGCTCGATGCGGCGGCCGATGGGGCTGACCATGGCCGTAAAACCCTCCTCCGTGCCGCAGAAGAAGAAGTAGCGTGCGGCCAGAAACAGCGCATTGGCGCTAACGGGAATCTGGTTCTTCTGCAGCGTAGGCCGCATGTCGGTAATAACGAGGTCGAGGAAGCGCGGCACGGCGTCGCGCGGCAGCGCGAGTGAGTCCTTGACCTTGAACGTGGTCCAGTCGAAGTCGATGGCGAGCTGCTCCTCGGGTTTGCGCACGGCCGGCACGCTTGCAGGCTCGTCAAGAGTGTAGCCGCGGCCGCGGCCGCGGTCACGCGCGTCGTCGTCGTCGTCACCGTCGTCGACGACGGCGGCGCCAAACCCGAGCGTCGCAGCACTCTCCTTCAGGTTCTCAGCGAACTGCGCCTCGACCTCGCTCGGGTCCACGGCTGGCTCGTACAGATCCGTGCCGATGTTGTCGTCGCCAGCAGCGCCGGAGGCGATGTAGCCGTGCGACTTCAGGTACATGTACGTGGCCGACGTCGACGACATCTGCAGGTCGAACGCAGTGCGGCCCGTGCCCGTCTTTATGCTCACGTCGGCGTCAGCCGCGAGCAGCTGCTTCACGATGCCGAGGTGGTTGTTGTTCACGGCCCACATGAGCGCCGTCCACTCGTTCTGGTCCTGCAGGTTCGGGTCCGCGTCGAAGCGCAGCAGCTCGGCGACGACGTGCTCGTGGCCGAAGCAGGACGAATAAATAAGCGGCGCACTGCCGGCGGCGTCCTTCGCGTTCACGTCGACGAGCCGCGCCGCGTCGCTGCTGCCGAGAATGTCGTGCACGAGCGCCTCGTTCCCGTTCTGCGCCGCCTCCGTCAGCGCGCGCTGCAACTCGCGGCCCGCCGCCTCGGGGTCCGTCGCCGCCAGCGCCAGCACCTGCTCCACGTCGAATTCGGACGCGTGCGCGTCCGCCGCGCTATCGGCGCTGTCGTCTATACCTCCCCACGCAGACATTTCGGGCGTGCGCGGCCTGGTTCCGTTAGCGAAGTACCTGACCAGCGGAGGGCGCGACCCTGACCCTTGACGCGCGAGACCCGAAGCGCTCATTCCCACAGGTGCTGGCGCCAGCGGCAGCGAGCAGCAGTCCAAATAGGCCACGTATCGCCGCGCGCCGCCGTGCCAAAATAAAATGGCGTGGCCCCAAACCTTTGCGGCTGTCTGCAGCCGCGTACTAAGACGCGAAATTGCAGGCTACAAGCTTGGAAACTGTGCGTCGATCTTGCGTTCGTATCATGGAGTTCTTCACTAGTAATTTATATACAGGGGCCGCGCTAAAAGCGGCCTATGCAGACTTCGCGCTCGTGCTGTTCAGATGCTTTCGTATGAGGTTCCGCTTAATGCTCGCATTTAGCGTGCTTGGGTCCTTGCCGAGGCCGGCGAGGATCTCGTGCGCGCGCTGCGGCTCCTCGTCGAGAATGCGCTTCGCCTCGGCCGACATGAACGACAGGCCCGACAGCTGCTCCGAGATGCTGCTCATCTCGGCCTGCATCGCGTCGACGTCAAGATGGATCTGCGCATGCGCACCACCGTCCTCTCGCAGCGCCACAACCTCAGGCGCCTCTCCATGAGCAGCCGCACGCTGCTGGCGCAGCCGCGAGAACTCGTCAAGCTTCTGCACCTCGTCGCGGCGCACCTCGCCGGGGATCTCCTGCTTGTACTTCTCCCAGCTCGTGCCCTTCAGGCGCATGAACTCGGCCACGGCCCACGACTTCTTCGCGCTCAGCGGGCGCACGTACTGCACGCGCACGACGTCGCCCTCGCGGCACTTGTTCAGCTCGTCGTGCACGAGCATGTTGCGGTGGCTCACTATGTACTTCGACACGTGGCGGTTCCAGTTCGTGTTTCGTATCCGCACCTTCACCGTCTTGTCCATCTTGCCCTGCGAGACAACCACGCCGACCTTTGTGGGCCTCACCATTGTCGCTCAGTCTGGCCGGTCCAAGAACGAGGTTTTTCAAGTCTGCAGCCGCCGGGCGCACAATATGGCCAGAACCCTCGCCCAGCGAGGAGCCGGCGCGGAGCGGGTGCGCTCGCGCTGCCCCATGAAAAGAACGACTAACCCAGGCACTAAATAAATTAGAGACCGACTCGCGTTAGGCTATTTAGGTGAAGTAATTGCGTTGTAATTTAAGCCGCTCACGAGCAACCGTTCCTGTTCTGTACGGACGGCGTTTCGGCTTACACCCTGCGCTGACGAGCACGACCAAGCACGCGTCATAATATAGCACATATGCTTCGGACAGATTCGCAAAAAAACACCTATCGGTCGCTATCACCTAATGAGGAATACCACCACTAACTATGGCCTCATGCGAGCCCCTCGCGACACGGGCCTACACCGCGACGCGGGCCTACACCTCGAGCTCCTCATTGTCCTCGTCCTCTTCAAACTCTGCCAGCAGATCGTCCTGAGCGAGAACATCCTCGTCGATGTGCGCCTGTGCGTACTTCTCCGCGAGCTTGAGGTACACAATGGCGCCGAGGGCGCCGCTGCTGCCGTAGCTCAGGAACAGATGCGGCAGCTGGTAGAAGAGCCAGCGGAACGACTCGTTGCCAAACACGACGGCAAGCAGCCGCAGCACGAGATCAATAATTGCGAGGGGCACGGCCGGTGTGAGGAACGCACGCCACTGCCACTGGAACTCGTTCGCGAGCAGCGCCCGGTTCACGGAGATCATTGACGCGAGCGCGCACGACGACAGCAGCATGATCACGGCCAGCGAGCTCACGACGCGCGCCATGTACGTCTGGGACATCGTAAGGCCGGACAAGTAGTACGCGATGACGTGCACGAACCCGAGCGGCGCAGCGACCATGAGCATCGTGCGGTCGAGCTTGACCCAGTTCGGCACAACGGAGTTGTTGTAGATAAGACGCGCCGTAGCCGGCAGCCGCTTGTACGCGCCCCAGATGTAGAACGGCGTCTGGAACAGCACCAGCACAACGAGGCAGGCCAGCGCCAGCACCCAGAACATGACGAATGGCGAGAACATGTCGCCGCCGAGGCGGTACAGCGCAAGCGACAGGTTCATGACGATTCCCGTCATGAACCAACCGAACCCCGTTGTGGCCACGGCGCACAGCTTCCAGTTCGTGCCGCCGCTTACGCGGTACACAAGCACGGAGATGAGCGCTGACGCACCGAGCGCCGCGTAGCCAATGAGGAAGCCGAGACCCGTGCCGTGCTCAGCGTTGAAGCCAATGAGCGAGAATGCGGCGGCTACGAGCGCGTGCACGACCGTCTCCGCGCCGAAGCTCGTGGCCACCGCGAACACAAGCGGCCGCGTCACCGGCTGGAAGCGGATCTCCGGCGCACGAGCCCAAATGCGCCGGATCTTATCCGGCTCCGTGAGCCCCGAGCGATACTGCACTGTGTACCGCGTGAGCACGGCGATCCCGGCCAGCGACGCCAGCTCAATGGCCAGCACAATCAGATACCATAGGAATCCGTGCGAAACGGCCACCTCGTCGGGCAGCCCGCCGGGCATGCTCGGCGCTGAGTTAGTAGCCGTCGGAAGTGCTATGGTGGTCGTGGAAAGCTCGAGCATGCAAGTGTCTGCGCGCGAACCCGGTTACCGTTGAGGCTACTTAAGGTTGCGAGGCGGAGGCTGGCGCGAGCGTCATCTAAGCACACGGCGGCATCACGTGCTGCACGTTGGTGGCGCGATGGGGCTAGGGCCGATGCGGTGGGTCGGGCTCATCCATGCGCCGTTAATGCACGCCGCGTTAGCCTTAATTTGGGGGGGGCGCGGCTGCCAGGGACATCTTTGCGGGCTCTGTGACGTGCGCAAGGTGGGAATATGCGCCAATTACGCCGCTGCTTCCGTACACTACACCGGCCGAATATGAGAAGTAATGGTCCAAACTCGGCGCACAGTGTCTGGGTCGCTCAGCCCAGAGTGATGAAGCCGAATCCGCCGAGCTAGCATGGCGACGCCAGCCAGAGCGGCAATCTCAGCGAATAAAATACCGACACACTGCAGTGTTTCCTACTTAGGCTGTGGCGCTGCTGCCATTGTAATCTGTTCGCGGATGCGTGCCGCAAAGTGAGTGGCAAAGCCTATACGGCATGCTATTCAAGGTCCCTACACCGTGCACAGATCATCGCGGCCATCAATTAGTGCCAGCCGGAACCTAACAGGAATGAGCCTGTAAGGAATGAGAGTTAGGCCGCTCGCCGAAATACAGGTGCAAGGTATGCAGGTCGTCTGCGCATACGTTGCAGCGCAAGTAAGCGGGCTCGTTCGAACTCATCCATCGTGTCGCGCCCAACGCACATAATTGCTAGGGGCACCGCTGGAATAAGAAGCGAGCTCGGTCACTGCGACTCATGTGTGCGCGCTTCACGCAGACCACGCAGCCAGCGCTCTTCACGATGACGACCAGAGCACGCGCAGGCTCGTTAACGAGTAGAATAGATATGCGAGTTCGCCCTGGCGGTCCGAGCCGAGTAAGACTAGGCGTAGTGTGTGCAGTTTAAGTAGCGACAGCGCGGGTTCGATTGCGATGAGCATGCGTGGAGATGGGGGGGTGGTGCTGGACGCGATGTGCGCAGCCTTCGCAGTCGTGCCGTGCAGCAGGCTTGCGGCTTGCAGCAATCGCGAGGCCATGGTACTCATTTGAGACTAGATCGCTCTTGGCCATCATTTGCTGCATTTAGATAGCTAGAGACGAGTGGGGGTCATGTATTTATGCATTTTATAGTGTGACGGTTATATACGCAAGCTTAGGCTCCGATCTCGTACTCAGAGTCCGAGTCCGAGTCTACAATGAGCTCGCTTTGGCCCTCGACGCCCGGGTCCAGGGCTTCGTTTGCGGCCTTGGCAAGCACGCCGAGGTACACGGCCGCGCCAAGGTAACCCGCTGCCGCGTACATGAGGACGCGGCGCACGTAGTGCACGAACGTGTGCCATTCGATGCTCAGCGGGCCGGGCCGCACTAACAGGAGCACGAGCTCGACGACAAACGACGTGCAAAGTGGCGTCAGCAGGGCCGGCCACTGCCATACAAAGACGCGGTTCATTATGGAGAAGTTCGTCAGAACGATGCCGGCAAACGCGCAGCCGATGAGTGCCATGAAGCCGGCGAAGTTGTGCAGGACGAGCGCAAGGTACACGTGCGCGTAGCGCGGCTGCTCCGTGTAGAGCACAATGAGGAAGTCGCACGCGCGCAGCGCGGCCATGAGGAAGCAGGATGCGGCAAACAGTCCCGCGATGCGGAAGCGCGAGGTGCCGGCTGATGCGTCGTTAAGCGCTGGAATGAGTTGCCGCACCTGCGGCGTCGGCATGCTGCGCGGGCCGACGACGCGCGACGCCCACAGACTCACAAATACAACAATGCCTGCGATGGCGGCGACCCACAACGCGATGACGGTGCCCGGCGCCTGGCCGGCGATGCGCGCAAGCGGGAACACAAGCGAGAGCGCCAGCGATCCCGCGATTTCGTACCAAATGTTCGCGCCCCCGTCGACAATGTAAACAACGGCGCCGGCTACGCAGCCCGCAACGGTTCCCGCGACGGTGACGGCGAAGTCGCCGGCCAGCGAGAGCTCGCCCGGCGTGCTGAGGGCGTCCACAACCTGCAAGAAGCCGACCATGATGCCGCGCGCGAGGCTGTTTACACCACCGCAAACGACGAGGCTCAGCGCAAGCGGCACAAGCACCGGCTGGAATATGATCTGCTCGGGCTTCGACCACATGCGGCGCAGCGTCTCATTGTTGTTCAGGCCGGACTTGAAGCGCACAACGTGGTTCACGTACGCGACGTTCGCGGCGACCTCGACGAGCACGACAACGATCAGACATAGCAGCTTCACCTGGTCTAGCAACGCCATTAGCACAGCTCACGGTCAAGGCCCGAATCAGTGTGTGTCGAACCCGCAAACAGCCGCTTCGTGCTGATGAACGGCTCGCTTAGGCGCGCGTGTTTTGGGACTGGCCTGACGTCAGCAACTTTGTAGCGCGTGACCGGGCTGGACGCGTCCGGAACGCTGCGCATGATTCCACAACTGGCCGCACACACAATTAAGATGCCTGAGTGGACATACAACGGAAACGGCGGGCACGAATGCCGATGCCGCGTGTAAGCGGTCATATATTGAAACCGCTCAACGTTAAGTAATATACGTAAGGGGTTTTACCGATTATAGTGGACGTAGGACGACTTAGCTAGACTTAGCTAGACTGAGCACGAAGTTAAGAACTTGTAATGGGGGGCGGGGCCAGGCATGCACTCATTGCCGCAATTGCCACCTCCTAGCAAGGCGCTGTTATTTTTCTTTTTCTGGTTTAGGCGAACTTCACGAGGGCGAACCCGCCGCCGGCCAGCAGGGCCGTCCCGAGCAGCATAAACCGCACGTTCTGGAACCACATACGGCGCTGCAGATGCGTGGCTTGGCGGTTGAAGATGTTCGCGGACTGGGACATGTCGCTCGTGCGGTCCACGAGGAGGTTCACGCGCTCGCCGCGCTCGAGCAGGAGGTCAATGTTGTTGATGAGCACCTGTTTCACATCGTTGATCTCGCTCTTCGCCAGGTGAATGCTGTCGCGGTTCTGCGCAACCTCGGTTTGTACGTCGTTCAGCACGCGTGCGTAGTCGGTCGTGCCCGGCTTCAGCCGCGCGTCGACCTCCTTCAGAAACTGCAGTAAGATACGCTTCGGTGCGCTGTCCTCGCCAATGGTGACTATGACGAGATCCGACTCCTGCTGATGCAGGTAGTAGCCCATGAGGCGGTTCGCGCTCACGCAGACCTTCTCGCCGGGCCGCGCCTGCGCGGCAATCGCAATGGCCAGCGAGCGCAGGTCCACGCCGTTGTACTTGCGGTTGCTGGCTTGGCTGCGCTCGGCAACGGCCTGCCCGCCGCGGATGACCGCCGAGTACAGGATGTCCATGGCAAGCGCGTGGTCGCTGCTGGCGCGCTGCCCACGCGCGATTTAGTCAGGCCGGCGATCACGCGCTACGCCATCTGCGGGACGGGCCGGCAAGCAGTTGCCAATCGCCAATAATAATAAGTGGAGGAGCAATGCCAAGCATTGGCTTCGTGAAAATGGTAAAAAAATTGTTATACAGGGCTGGTCCGCGGGCCGCGCCGGAGGGCAGGCTTCAAACGCAAATGGCGCGTCGCGCTGGCGTAGGACGTGCGCCGCTAAACCTGCGGCTATTTAAAATACAGCTACTTGAGCAACCCCTTGAATGCAACTTGGTTTTGCATAGCCCCTCTTTTGCAGAAAGGCCTTCTAAACGCAGGCAATGCCGCGAACTCTGTAACACACAACCTCGGGTACAAATAATGCGGGGCTATCCGGTCAGGTGATGTGCGTTCCTAGGCGAGTCGAAAACCGTATATTTATGATAACCATCCACAGGCCTTCCGTTCACAGACGGTAGACAATGGCGATTAGCGCGTCAAAAGAGGTGGGCGCCGTCGTGCTGTCTGACTGGGGAAAGGCCCTGGCGGGCTCCGTGGCCGCGTTACTCGCGAACGCCATTGTGTACCCTCTGGATCTGGCCAAGACGCGGGTGCAGGTACAGGAGCGTTTAAAGGAGGGCGAAAAGAAGTACGAGTATGACGGCACATTTGACGTGCTTGCAAAGCTCTACAGGAAGGGAGGGATCAAGGCCTGGTATGATGGCCTCGGCGGCTCGCTGCTCGGCGTCGTGAGCACAAACTTCGCCTATTTCTACTGGTACGCGTTCATCCGGTCCTTCTACATCCGCCGCTACTCGCACGGGCAGGCCCTCTCGACGGCCATTGAGCTCCTGCTTGGCGCCGCGGCCGGCGCGCTCGCCCAGCTGTTCACAATCCCCGTTTCCGTCGTAACGACGCGCCAGCAGACGGCCGGCGACAGCTTCCTGGTGTCGGCAAAGACGGTGCTTGAGGACGACGGCGTGCGTGGGCTCTGGCGCGGGCTCAAGGCTTCGCTCATCCTTGTCGTGAACCCAAGCATCACGTACGGCGCCGCCGCGCGCCTGCGCACGGCCCTGTTCGCGGGCAAGCCGCACCTCAGCGTGGCCGAGAACTTTTTGCTTGGTGCCATGTCGAAGTCCATGGCTACCGTAGCGACGCAGCCGCTCATCGTGGCCAAGGTCATGCAACAGAGCTCGCGCAAGTTCAAGTCGTTCGCGGACGCCCTTGTTTACCTCGTGAAAGAGGAGGGCCCTAACGCACTATTCAAGGGCATTGGCCCCCAGATCTCAAAGGGAGTGCTTGTGCAGGGCCTGTTGCTCGCGTTCAAGGACAAGGTTGAGGGATACATTATTGCGTTGCTGCTAGCCCTAAACAAGCGCACAAACGCGCCGGTTGCTCTCAAGTAGCCGCGAATTATAGAGCATAGATAGACAGCCTCGTGTTACGAGTAGATGTACGAGCATGTGCGAGTTAGAGTCGGCTGGCCTGCGTACGTCTCGACCGGACCGTTTCGACCAATTCTACACTGCCCCTAACCACGACGCATGTGCGATGTGAAGCCGCTCATGGCTGTAAATACGCTAGGGCTACAATCAGCAGGCGACCGTTGGCGGTATACGCAGAAGTATACAATTCAAGGCAAACTGAATGCACGCTCTCCTGACTTTACCATATGTTTATTCCGCGATCTTTAAAAGATGCACTAGTCTCGGATCCCGGCTATGCAGCGACTCTAGCTTGACCAATACGGAATAATAGGCATTGTTGACATGAGCCGTTCTCTTATAGGATTCCAGCTTCAAGCTCCTTATGATTCTCGGATCTTGTGGGATTATGCCTGCAGGGACTCTGCCCGACTGGTCGGTTCAATCTTGTCTTGCGGGATATCTGCTGCGGAGTCGTCTTCAGACTGATCTATTACTGCTCGCATGGGCATGTCGTCCAAGTTGATAGCGTACTGCGACCAGCTCCTAATGCGAGCGCCGAAGATGTAGAACAGGATCGGCACGGGGAAGAGGAGAGTAGCTAGGCATCCCAGAAGCGTACCTGCCCATTGTATTCCGAGGTTAATGAATAATGGATGCGCGAACAACGGGAACGCGCAGCCGAAAGCACTGCGTAGCACAGTATTTGCAGCGAACGCCGAGCCTGATTGCATGAGGTAGGTGTCCAAAATGTAGTTGAATGCTGCTACAAAGAGCCCAACCATACCAAAGGCAAGCACGCCGGCCCCGAACAGGGGCGCTAGCCAGTGAACGGACTTGGGGTATGCGCCTGTCCAGCACATCCAAAAGATGCCAATAGCAAAAATTCCACCACACATGATCATGAGAGGCAGTCGGTTCTCAGGTATAACCTTCTTTTTCTTACGTTCAAGCTCGCGGTTGTACCAGGGCTCGAAAGTCACGATGTTCAGAACATTTACGGCCAGTGATCCGATCATGAGAGCCAGGTATGGCAGGTAAACATTCGCTCCTGGCCACTCATAACCGGCCCAAATGATGGGAATCGCCTCCAAGCAGAGATAGAGTATGCCGTAGATGAAGCCGTGGTAAAGGCTGACCAGCAACAAAATAGGCTCCGAGACGAGCATCTTCATCGGCTTTAGGAGTAGACGCCTAGCAAGCTCCTTTAAGTCAGCGTTTTCTTGTTCTCCAGGAGCATGAATTGCCCAGTTTCCGGTCTGTTCACGAATCCGCCGGGCACGTACTTTCAATATACTGCCAGTATAAGTCTCTGGAAGGCAAGTCATGATTAATACCATGCCAAGTGCGCTCATGATGCCAGTAATGTACATGGTCCATCTCCACCCGAGGAAGGACTGCGTAATGTACCCACCCACCACGGGAGCTATCATCGGCCCAGCCATGACACTCAAGGTGACAGCAGACAAGGCTGTGCCGCGACTATGAGCGCTAAAAACATCACCAGCCATGGACGGGCCGATTGAGAGAGCGGCAGCTCCGAACGCGCCTTGAAAGAACCGGCTAAGCAAAATAGTTTGCAGATCTTTACCGGTGGCACCTGCAAACATGAAAAGCGTGGTGCCAAATGTGCCCAACAATAGAGGCTGCTTGCGCCCCAATTTCTCACTTAGTGGCCCCCAGACCACTGGCCCCACAGCAAACCCAAGCACGTACAGCGACACGCTTAGCGTCGCGACTGGAAGCCCTACATTAAACTTCTTCATCAACTGCGGTACTGCTGGGGCGGCAACGGCGGAGCCCCAGGTGGAAATCATGATGATGTACGAAATGACAACGAGAACTAGGCCTTTTTTCCAACGAGAAAAGTTCAGTGCTAGCTCAGGGTCCTCGGGGCCAAGTAATCCCACGCAGTAAGTACTCATGTCGCCGGGGGGCGGTGGGAATGGGCGGCCCTCCGCAATGTTCGACTCGCCAGCTTGAGGTTTGGCACCTTCAGATTGTCTGATCAATGACAGCATAAACGAAAAAGCACCAGTATGCATTTTCCTTGCTCAGAGCAGGTATTTATACTTGTTCGTGTATGTTGAAGCCGTTAGAACAGATATGGATAGGGTCTGATGCATGCGGGTTCAACTGCAGGTGCAGCGTCATCACTGCGCGTCACTGTCCACGCCACACGGCATGCGAGATTTGCCTGCCACTTAGCGCCACTGGAGAGGTGTAACCGAATGAGATGCAGGATACGCTGCCAACCCACGGTAAGGCATGATTGATATAGCAGCAGCTACGTGAGGCTAACCTTGAAGAAATCGAGGCACGAGCATGCAAACCTTACCCACCAGTTGCATACTCGATGCGATGCAGAGCCATTTTGCGTCAGATTCATAACCTTACCAATCACTGCGAACTTACCAGCCGGGCCTTACCAATGCTAAATTCTCAATCGAAAGCACAAAGTGTACATCTTAGTTGGTTTGTTCAAAGCTACTGCCGTCCGCTAATGTTTCGTGAGTGTCCCACATTACATTGAGACCGCCCTGCGTCATCAATTCGAATCGCCTTCGCTAAGTAGCGACCCTAACCTTCAGCCGTGTCCAAGCCGTGAGCTCTAATCCCCGCGTGATTCGCGGCGACAACGGAATCACATACAAGTCTTGGCAGAGCGAGGCCCTTGACCTTTAAATTTAGTAGTATGGTGGTCAATAGAAAAACTGTCAAGAATGCACGCCGATGACCAGGCCGCCGCCCCATGCTGCTCGTGTTGTTCCAATACATGCACGGCGGCAGCTTCGAATGAAGCCCAAGCCAGCAGCAAAACAATCCAGCGGCAATAAGATGCACATGAGCCAAATAGTGTGATGAATTAGCAATTTACCACCGGATTGAAGGTCCTGGCTTCTTCGTAGCTTTGTGGGAAGGCTGCAAGAATGAAGCGTGCATCCTCGTTTAGCAATGCTTTTCATGTCGTAAGAGGATATTGAACTAGCATTTAACTGAATCCCGCAGACAACCCGGTCCAAAGCCCGTGATCTCTACGCAGAGTGACCAGTGACCATCCACTTCCCATCGAAGTGTCACGTAAATAGCTACCACATCAGGAACACACCACTGTCGCCCTAGTATTGACCACAGCTATACAAACCTATGGCGCAGCTCGATCAATATCAATTACAAGTTTGTGAAAGCTTATGACTCGATACAAGCGCGGTTAAGCTTTCATTGGCCTAAGGTGGAGGCTGTTGGCATCGTGCAGAGTTTTGCAAAGTCTATGCTTGTAGAGGCTCCGTATTACTCGTAGTATCGTCCTTCTTGCCAGATATCGTCATTACGTCCTCACGCTGCTCCTCAGCTTCGCCACCGGGTGTGGCGCACTTTGACCAGCTTCTGATGTGGGCACCAAAGACGTAGAACATGATGGGCACAGGAAACAGTAGCACGGCTAGACAGCCCAGCAGCGTAGCCGCTCATCGGGTCCCGAGATTGATGAACATTGGGTGGGCGAAAAGCGGGAAAGCGCAGCCAAATGCGCTTCGCAAAATAGTGTGAGCAGCAAAGGCAGAACCCGACTGCATGAGGTACGCATCCAAAACATAATTGAACGCTGATACAAACAGCCCCACCATACCGAAGGCCACAAAAGCACCACCAATCATCGGCAGGATCTAATGACAGTGGTCGGGATAGTCACCCGTCCAACACATTCAAAAGATTCCAATGGCAAAAAAGCCAGCGCTGGTGATCATAAGTGGCAATCGGTTCTCGGGCGTGACCTCCTTGTTCAGCCTTTTCAGCTCGCGATTGTACCAGGGCTCAAACATTAGGATGTTCACGACGTTGACAGCAATGGATCCGACCATGAGCGGCAGGCATGGCAAGTACACCTTCGCCCCGGGCCAATGGTAGCCACTCCAGATAATAGGCATGGCCTCCAAGCAGGAGGTATAGGATTCCGTAGATGAACCCATGGTAAAGAGTGACTAACAGCAGAATGGGTTCGTACATGAGCATTTTCATTGGCTTCAGCAGAAGGTGCTCAGCAAGCTCACTGAAATTGAGGCTTTCCTGATCACCAGAAGCCTGGACCACCCAGTTTCCTGTCTTCTCACGAATCCTACGCGCCCGGATATTCAGGATCCTGCCGACATACGTCTCCGGAAGTCACAGCAAAATCAAAAACAATGCAAGCGCAGCCATGATGCCGGTGACTTACACGGTCCAGCGCCAGCCTAAGAAAGACTGCGAAATGTAGCCTCCAACTACAGGCGCTATCATGGGCCCGGCCATGACACTCAACGTGACAGCCGACATGGCCGTGCCACGCGTGTGAGCGTTCAAAACATCACCGGCCAAGGCTGGGCCAACTGTGAGAGAAGCGGCGCCAAACGTCCCTTGGAAGAAGCGAGAGAGAAGAACGGTTTGCAGGTCCTTACCGGTGGCGCCGAACATGAAAAGCATGAGACCAAACGATCCCAGAAACAAGGGCACCTTGCGACCCGCCCTTTCACTCAGAAGATCCCACAAAACGGGCCCGACCGCGAATCCAAGAACACAGCGACACGCTCAGCGTCGCTACGGGCAGTCCCACATGGAAGACTAATATGTGTGTCTTTTTAAGGGCCTTTAAGAGACGTTAACGGAAATGGCTAGGGTCATGTTCTTTGTTTAGCCATGTGTTCTGTCACATCAGCAGCGCGGCTTGCAAAAACGCTATAAGTCAGCGTGACCTTGTCAAAACTTAAGTGAGGCAAGGTAGAATGGAGGCGAGTGAGTATCGATAACTGCTCACAGCGCAAGAGACTGAAGGGTGCCTGCAAGGAATAGAGGCACTCGAGCTGAACTGAGCCGAGCAGCAGACAAGGGTACGGGCGACCTTACGCATCTCCACACATTGCATATTACGTGCACTTAGATATCTTGCCACATATCCATCTATGGCGTCACCGTTCGTGAAGTCGCCCGTCTTGGCCAATAGAGCTTTGTGCACGACGTGTGTACGCAGGTACCCCGTTCTGAGATGGGTGCTGCTCTAGCTAGCGCCGTTACATTAGTAACGGCAATGCACCACTAAGCGCACCCCTTACATTTCGCCGTCGCTAACCACTGCCCCTAACCTCTATCCCGTGTTCAAGGCGTCGCATTAACCACCGTAGAAACCTTACACTACGTCGGCTCGGTATGGGAACACATACATCGAGGCAATGCGAAACATTAATTCTTAGCTGTATTGTAGGGTCCATTCATAAGGCTATATTTTAGAGGGAAAATAGAAAGCAAGCTAGCGGCTTCGAACTATCGCGGTTGCAATGTCGGACAAATTCTTACGGGGACTTCCGACAACCTCTCGCGGCTGACCGGTCCTTTCTGGTCGCCAGACAAATCTAGGGTATAAAACCGTTTATCGTACGGGGATGTATATAAGCAAAATGATCGCCTTGCCGAACGCGGCAACCTTGTTAATGTCTAGGGAAGGAATTAGCGTCACAGGGGAGCAAATGCGCGAGGTACAATACAGCGGTACGACTCCGCGCAGAAAGGCCGCCGCGAGTGGCCAGCAGCGGATTTTGCTATCGCTGGATCGAGAGCCTTGTGTGTTGTGACCACCGATCAAGCCTCCAAAGTCTCACGGCCCTTCTCGGTGTCCGTATCCTCATCGGCCTCCGGGCCAGTCTCTTGCGGTTCACCCTCGGCTTCGGCCGTTTGCAAATCATCTAGATTCAGGGCATACTTCGACATGCTTCTGATGCGGGCACCGTAAATGTAAAACAGGATCGGCACGGGGAATAGAAGCGCGGCCAGACAGCCCAGCAACGTTCCAGCCCACTGGACACCGAGATTGATAAACATGGGATGCGCAAACAGGGGGAATGCGCAGCCGAACGAACTACGCAAGAACGTATTCGCGGCAAACGCGGTGCCCGACTGCATGAGGTACGTGTCCAGGATGTAGTTGAACGCCGCCACGAAAAGCCCAATCATGCCAAAGCCTACTACGCCAGCTCCAAACATGGGTGCGAGCCAGTGGACATGCTCAGGGTAGGCACCCGTCCAACACATCCAGAAGATTCCAATGGCAAAAAAGCCACCGCACATGATCATAAGCGGCAGCCGGTTCTCGGGGATAACCTTCTTGTTCTTTCGTTGGAGCTCCCGGTTGTACCAGGGCTCAAATGTCAAAATGTTGAAAATGTTAACGGCGACCGACCCGATCATGAGCGCGAGGTACGGCAAGAAGGTATTCTGCTCAGGCCAATGGTAGCCACTCCAGATAATAGGAATCGCTTCCAAGCACAAGTACAGGATACCGTAGATAAAGCCGTGGTACAGTGTGACCAGCAGCAAGATGGGCTCCATGAAAAGCATCTTAATCGGCTTGAGCAGCAGGCGCTCGGCGAGATCCGTGTATGAAATGTCTTCATTATCGCCCGGGGCCTGAATGGCCCAGTTGCCCGTTTCCTCACGAATGCGAGCGGCGCGCTGGCTCAAAAGTTTGGGGGGATATGTTTCAGGGAGAAGGAACAAAAGCAGGACAATGCCGAGGGCACTCATGATACCTGTAATGTACATGGTCCAGCGCCAGCCGAGGAACGAATGCACGATATATGCACCTACGACAGGCGCAATCATGGGTCCCGCGACGACACTAAGCGTGACAGCCGACATGGCCACTCCGCGAGTTTGAGCTGTGAAAATGTCGCCGGCCATGGCAGGGCCAATGGTGATCGAGGCCGCGCCAAAGGTTCCCTGGAAAAAGCGGCAAAGCAGCAACGTCTGAAGATCCTTAGACGTGGCGCCAGCAAACATGAAGAGCATGAAGCCGAAGCAGCCGACAAAAAGCGGCGGCTTGCGGCCCATTCTTTCACTCAACGGGCCCCACACAACGGGACCAACGGCAAAGCCAATGACGTAAAGCGAGACGCTCAAGGTCGCCACCGTCAAGCCGACATGGAAAACCTTCATCACCATTGGTGTGGCCGGGGCGGCCACAGCAGAGCCCCACGCCGACAGGGTAATAACGTATGCCAGCACAATGAGCACGAACACCTTCTTTTTGGGGCCCCAGTTAAGAGCAAGTTCGGGATCATCGGGACCAAACAGTCCCACTTGGTATTGCTTCACATCACCAGGTGTGGGGGGAAACGGAACGCCAGGAGCAATTTCTCTAGCGTGAGATTCCTGTGGGACCTCATTATCAGCTGGCGCCTGCGCGGGCGAAACCTGAGACATGGAAAGTACTCGACCGGCGGAGAGCTTCTAGCAGGCAGGCAGGCGAAGAAGAAATTAAAGGGTTTTTGAGCAAATTCGACGGCAGTGCAGGGCTAGGGCCAAATGCATTAAGAGGCTTGATGTTACGTTGTAAATAAACATCGATACGGGAAAGGCGACCACGGGGTCGATCCGGTGCGCAGCAAATGAGCTCAGTTAGGACCCGCCACACTATGTAGTGGTCAAATTGAGCGTGATAGGCGTAATATTTCATTACGACAAGAACACGAAAGAGAAGCCTGCCAAATTCAAATTTAGCTAGTGATACTGGGCAAGGGCTGTAGCCTCAGATATGTGTCTCGGAGGATGGATGATGCAGTATTAGGAATTCATGCATGAGGACTCGGCTCTGAGTGAGCCGACACAAGTTGGCCACTCAGGCAATAAGAAAATAAAGCTCTGTAACGCCAAAAATTTAAGGAGGTTATCAGAAGAGACTCGGGGATTCACTTTTAAGTCTGAGCCGGCAAAAGCTTTTCCCGAATCCTCGAGGACGTAAGAACCGCCTTTCCGCATTGTCCCTCGGGATGGAGTTACCGACATGCATGCTGATTACTCATGCAGCCCCGGGGCTTGCTAGGCTTGATTGAGGCGATGGTGCTGCGCTGTGGGCGCAGGTTTTATCGAGAAAAAACGTTTACGCCGCGCGCCGACCACCGATTCCGGGCGCCGAACCAGTGCGCTTGAAAAAACAAAAACAGACCACTGGGATCAGCGAGCGCTGACAGTCTGTGCGATTGTGCAGCGATCAGTCGGTACATGCGGGTAAGGTGACGACGCTGCGGTAGGACTCAATGTCTTCTGCAGAGTTACATAATCACGGCAGCTTGGGCCGCTTCTGCCGATCGCTGTACCCTGCCCAATACTGGATTAACGTTGTTGGGAACCGCGCCCGTCAGAGTCGGCAATTCCACACAGGGTAAGATGCGGGCGCCACCGAGCGACCAACGGCTCGGCTCAGCTCGATCTGGTGGCGATGAATGTCCACGTGCGCTGCTTACCCCTATCGGGAGATGAAACCTGGCGATGCCGAGGGCGGCAGCAGGGCTGGCTGGCAGTAAAATTTTGGCAAGCTAGTGGTTGTTGGATGGAGCCGGGAACAACAAGTTAGCAGTGAGCGCAGTGTGTATATAAAGATAAATGGAGGGAGCTCGAATGCAGAAAACAGTGAGAAGTGTGACGCACGCTGGGTCAATTCGCAAGTGGCGTGCATCTCTACGGTACAGTTTATCATCGCGGTGGATGATGAACGCTCTAGCAGGCAAGGTACCTAATAACCAGTACAGATGGATGGCCTTGCGATGTAGATTTAGCAGCGGTCGTCCGCCATTTGAGTTATCTATGGCCCACGGCTGGCCTTCGAACCGTAAGGGGGTTAGTTCGAACTAGCATGAGAAAAGTCGCGTGGTGACTTACATGAATGAAAGCTATTTCACACACGCCTGCAAAGCATTATCATCGCATTGTTGTCACCCACGGTGGGACTCCGCCACCTGGCACGTGACGCGCCGCGCTCACTAATGTCGAGGTCGATGATTAGCATTGTGCTAGCCACGTCGTTGCCACAATTGCCGAGCGCTGCGACCCGTGCTTCCGAACACTACGTGACGACAATGTCGTGGTGGGGCTCTTCACCAATAGAGGCCGAAGTCTTGCGTGCGACGGCGAGCTCCATTCCGAGCGGTGACCAGGATCTGGCGTTGAACCTGGAGATATGCGACACGGTGCGGTCGAAGCAGGCCACGCCGAGGGAGACGCTGCGGGCGCTCAAGAAACGGCTGTACGACACGAACCCGAATGTGCAAATACTGACACTGCATCTTCTAGACCTGTTAGTCAAGAACGGAGGCACACACTTCTTCGTTGAGTTTGCGGCCAAGGATTTCGTGGACGCGTACGTGGCGGAGCTGCTGTCGCTGCAGAACCAGCGACGCAGCCACGAAGTAATTGGGCTCATGTTAGAATATCTCCAGACATGGGCTCTTGCTTCAGCCTCAAAATCAGAGGCGAAGTATTTGCAGGACAAGTATGCGGAGCTAAAGCGGCGCAAGGACATTGAGTTTCCCGAGATCGTGGGAGACGGCGAGATTTCGTCATCGTTTCTGGAATCCGCGACTGCTCCCGAGTGGACGGACAGTGACACCTGTATGAAGTCCGGACAAGCGTTCTCATTCTACAACCGCAAGCACCATTGCCGCAACTGCGGCGGCGTGTTTCTGCAGGAATACTGCGCGAACTTTATTCCACTACCGCATTTTGGCATCAACATCCCTGTGCGCGTGTGCGACGATTGCAACGAGCAGATTGGGCGCAAGTCCCGGGCTGCTCGCAGCACGCAGGAGCCGGGCTTGAAACCGCCTCAGAGTGCATCGTATGTGCGTGGCGTTGCAAGCAATAACCGCGACATGGGCTCGCGCTTCCGCGAGGATCTCGAGGAGGCAATCAGCTTAAGTCTCAAAACAGCGCCGCAGGCCCCGAAGCCCCTGCCCGCCGCTAGCACTGCGGCGGCCGGCGACGACGAAGGTATGGACGAGGATGTGCGGCGGGCAATTGAGGCAAGTCTAGCCGAGCTGCGACCGCAAACGAGCGCAGGACACACCGAGGACGTGCCGACCTCTGGTGCGCCGGCGGCAACGTCCGAACCGCAGGCGCCGGCGCCGGCTATCCCGCCTAAGGACCGCGAAGCCCTGGAGACCTACATCACTCTCGTACAGAATGCGGATCCGCGGGAAGCGATATACAACACGCGGCTCACGGACCTGAACCGTCAGGCTATACGGCTGCAGCCAAAAATCATCTCTGAGCTGAAGGTGTCGACTCACAAGTTGGGCACGCTTGAGGACCTGAACGGCAAGCTGCTTGCCGTGGCAAGCTACTACGACCGACTGCTCGAGGCCGAGCTCAATCCGGGTCAATACATGCCGCCCGTGGCGCCGCAGTCACACACGTACCGGCAACCGCCGGGAGACACGTTCGACACGTATGCACCGGTGGCCGTTTCTGCCGCGAACAAGCAGCCCGCCGAGAATGGGAGTGTTCCGGAACCTCTTGGACCCGTTGACCAAGCAGCATCTGCATGGGCTGTGCAGTCTGAGGAGCATGCGTCTGAATGGGCGTCTGCGGAGCCGAGGCCACAGAGTGGACACAATGGGCACGGCGAGGCAAAGACACCGAAGCTCGCGTCCAGATTGCATTCGGAGGCGAATGCCGAAGCTGAACTCGAGGCGGAGCCTGAACCAGAGTACAAGGTGGAGCCCAAGGTGGAGCCCAAGGCGGCGCCCGAGCCCGAGCCCGAGCCAGAGCCGGAACCGGAACCCACCCTAATCGAGTTGTAGCTTAGTTTAGTTTGCATATTTATCATAAGAAAAGTATTTCTGTTTCTGTTGCCCAGTCCAAGACCGGGGCAAGCACGTTCAGGATAAATAAATAAATAGAGTTAAATAGGGGTTAAACAGAGCCATTTTGCAGTCGATTCGCAGTCGGTTTGTAGCCGACCTCGCCGGCCCTTGCTGAGCCATTCGCTATAGAATCACCTCAGTGCGGTTCATCCCGCAGCCGCCACAGACGCGTTTATTAGTGCCGTCGTCTTGGCGCTCGGGCGGGCCCCAGATATGTGTGTGCCGTACGTGTCTACTGTTCTTCGTAATAGCCTGCGCGCGCGTCTTGTTGCGCATGTCCTTGAGCTTCGTCTCGAACTTCGCGCGCTGGCGCTGCTTCTTCATGTGTTCGCGCCGCTCGTACTCGGCGTCCATCTTCTCGGGGTTGCCCCACTTCTTCCAGGCGAACTCCTCGACTTGGTACCGCAAGTAGAGCATCATGTTCGAGTATGTTTGCTGGTACGGGTTGGGGCACTCCATGTGGGGCAGCAGCTCCGTATCGCGCAGCTCGGGTTCCGTGAGCAAATAGTCCTGTTTGCACTCTGTTTTCGTGAGCAGCGCGTACTTCTCCGGCTTCGCGCGGCGACAGTCCTTGCACACGCGCGTATTGAAGACGCGCCACAGCCGGAAGTCGAGCTCCTTCGCACCACACTCAAAACAGGCAGGCGCGCGCGGGTCACTGAAGTCAAACGGCGGCTGCTGGTTTGACAACGACTCGAGCCACTCGGCATGCTTTGCGCTCGGATCCTCTTGCGCCGTCTCCTCGACCATGTATCCACCGCGCGAGTCCTCCATAGTGCTGAAATCGTACTCAATGTAGGGCTTTGCAAAGAGCCCGCTCTTGCGCTGGTGCTGCTGCTGCGCGGCAGCGGCGTTGCGCGACTGCGTGGCGACGCTCGCCGGCTCGGCCTGGCCGCGGCTCGTGGCCGCGTCTGCGCCGGCCGTCTTCGCCGCCATGTGCTTTTTTGCCTGCTCGAGGCGTGCTAGCGCCTTCTCGCGGCGCTCGGCGCGCTGCGCAGCGGTCAATTCGCTCATGGGTGTGGCAACAAGTCCACAAAAAATTAGGCAGTGGCGCGCCGCCTAACGGTGGAAAAGGGGAGGCCGCTGATAAATCATTAGGCGAAAAGGATTGGCGGTGCGCAAACCTAGGCCCCGCGTGCGCAGCGGGTTTTCTGGCGGCAAGCAGATGTCCGAAGCACCTGACGGGCAGGCGGACTGCCGAGCGAGCCAGAAGCGGTTGCTGGCTGCGCTGCTCGCTGGCGATGCGCCCGCCGGCGCCGTGGCCGTGACGGGCGCGCCGGGCACGGGTAAGACGACAGCGCTGCGCGAGTTTCTCGGCGCGCAGCCGTTTACGGCGTCATGGGTGCAGTGTGACCAGTGCGCGACGGCGCGCGTGTTGCTGCAGCGTGCGCTGCGGCTCATCTTCGAGCACACGGGCACGGGCGTGAGCGGCGATGCCGTGTGCGAGAACGTCGACGTGTTCTGCGCGCTTGTGCAAAGCAAGTTCCGCGCCGCGGGCTATGCGGGCAGGCATGTGCTCGTGCTGGACCGGCTGGACCGGCTGCGCGACTACCGCGCGCGCGAGAACCTGTTCGCCACGCTAGCGCGCCTGCGTGAGCTGGCGCCGGGCCTTCGCGGGCTGACGGTTGTGTTTGTTTACGCAACGGCCGAGCCGCGCGCCCTCGTTGCGCACGCGGGCCTGCCGCACGTGTGGTTCCCGCGGTTCACGCGCGCGGAGGCGGCGCGCATTCTGGCGGCGCGGCGCGACGCAGTCTGCCCCGGCGCGTTCAGCGCCGAGTTTAAGGGCGACTTCCTCGACATCGTGACGAAGGTCGTCGTGCCGTACGCAGGCACGGACGTCGCGGCGCTGCAGCGCGTGGCCGCTCGCGTGTGGCCACAGTTCGTGGCCGGCGTCGACGCGGCCGGCGCGTCAGTGGCGCGCGTGTACATGGCGAAGCCGCACCTGTTTCAGTCGGGGCTGCTGCTTGATGCGGCGCCGCTCGGTGCTGGCGACGAGGGTGTTGCCGTTTCGCCGCTGAGCTGCTACCTGCTGTGCGCAGCGTACCTGGCCAGCTACAACCCACCCCGTTACGACATGCGCTACTTTTCGCAGGCGAAGGCCATGCGCAACAAGCGCCGCGAGACGAAGCCGAAGAAGTCGGCCACGATCCCGCCGCGCTCGCTCGCGGCGCCGGCGTTCGAGATGGAGCGGTTGCTCGCCATCTTCCACGCGCTGAACCCGATGGGTTTCGACTTCCAGCCCGGTACGGACCTCGGCCGCGAAATTGCGACGCTGGCCGCGCACAACCTGCTCGCAAAGTCGCAGGGCGACCCGCTCGACTCGCGCACGAAGTGGAAGGTGAACGTCTCGTGGTCGTACGTGCAGCGCCTGGCCGACGCAATCGGCTTCCCCATTGAGGAGTATTTGGTCGAGTAGGCCTTTGTTTTTGCTCTTTTCTTTTCTTTTGGGAATTTTGTTTTTTTCTTTTTTTTTGGCGTCTTGGTCGAGGAAGCGGAGGTCGTGCAGGAATCATTTTACAGGTCGTAGTGGCATAATTTTACGTAGCATGCGCGCGCGCCCGCACGCATTCAATAGCTCGGCCCAAACGCGACATCGACGGGCTCGCCGTACGCCGGTGTGTACGGGAACTCGGCGTCGTAGCGCGGCTTCTGCAGCTGCGGCGACGCGTTCCGGCTTTGGCTTTGGCCTTCGGTCTGGGCATCATTCTGGGCATCATTCTGGGCTTCGTTCTGGGCGTCGTTCTGGACTTCTTTCGGGGCTTCGCTTTGGCTCGGGCTCGGCGTCGCAGCTGGCGGTAGGACTTCTGGTCGTTCTGGGGGCGATAGCTCTTCCTGTTCTTGTGCTTCCTCATCTGCGTGGTCCGGCGACTGAGACTGGGACTGGGACCGGGACTGAGACTGAGACTGCGATTGAGACTGAGACTGAGACTGAGACTGAGACTGAGACTGCGACTGAGACTGAGACTGAGACTGAGACTCAAGCTGCGGTTGCGACTGCGGCCCTGGCGGCGGCGCGTGCGGCGACGCATCGTCGCGGCCCCGTTCTGGCGGCGCAGTGCGCGGCGCCTCTATTTGCGCACCGAGCGCGTCGGGCCGTGGCGCATCGTGCTGCGGCGGGCCCTGCGACGACTGGCGTGCTTCGCTGGGTATTTGGCGCGACGGCGTGAGCGACGCCGGCACGCCCGGTGGCGGTATGTACTGGCCGCCCGCAAACTGCGGCGGGAACTGGCCAAACTGCGGCGGCAGCGGCGCAGGCACAGCGCCTGCGAACTGCTGCGGGAACTGCGCAAACCGCGCGTCGAACGGCGCGAACTGATGCGGCGGCAGGCCTCCATCGGTCAGGCTGCTCGGTAGGCCGTGCGGCGCGGGGCCGGGCCCTGGCGCGTACGCACCGCCCATGGGCATGCCGTGCATAGGCGGCGCGTGCGCGCCGCGGCTGTCGCCGACGTAGTGCACCTCGCGCGGCTGGCGCCCGGCAGGGTGCTGTGACGTGTGCGGGTCGTTCGAGATGTTGCCACCCTCACTGTGCGGCGCGCGGTGGTGGCTTGCCTTGCGCTGCTGCGCCTCCTCGCGCGGCACAATGTCGATGAGGAAGTCAAATACGTCGGATTTCTGAATTGCCGTAGCGATGTCCGAGCGCTGCAGCGTGCGCCGCTTGTTCTCCTCGGCGTGGATCCACGCGCGCATCGTGAGCTCCGTGATGAAGATGTCGCAGCCCTTGGCAAACAGAATTGGCGCCTCGGCCGAGATCATGCGCACCTCGCTGTCCGTCTTCATGACCTTCTTGATGCGGGCCAGCGGCAGCGCCGTCGACTTGAAGCATTCCTGCCCCGTGCCGTCCTCAGCAATGTGCTCGATCTCGTCGATCGCCTGCTGCCAGTAGTTTAACATCTCTGTACGGTGTTCGCCGTCAAGGCCCTGCCCCACGTTTGCGAACGCGTCAACCGCGTCGTCGAGCTGGTCCACGCCGTCGACTGCGTCGAGCTGCTCGAGCTGCTCCATCGACATCATCCGCCCGTCCTGAGCGTACTTCGCCTCATCGTACTCGTCGCGATGGCCCTCCATGCCGCACCAATGTCTGCCGCTGGCAACGCTGACCTTTTTTGCTGCTGAGTGATGCTGGCGATGCAAAGAGTGATGCAGCTTCAAAACAATGGTCTCCCCCATGTCCGGAGATCGAGGCCCGGGGCACGGGTTGCGTGAACGTGACTCGTACCCTAATGCGGCATGAGAACGCCCGGGCCCAGGGGCCCACACTGCGCGGCGGCGGCGGCCGCCGCCGGCATATATACGCGCGGCCGCGGCCGCTGCATACGGGCTCGGCCGCGCCTGTCGACCTCGGCTTCGCTCGCTCATAAAGCTCGTGCTGCTGCTGCCCATGTCAACTAGTTGCGGCCAATGAACCGGCTGGCGGGGGCCGTGTTTGCGCCTTGCGTGGCCGCCCACTGCGCGTGCTGCGCGTGCTGCGCCAATCGCGCCGCCGCAAACGCAAGCCGCTTCTTTGGCCCTCGGCGACTTTGTTAGTTATGTGTATTGGCCCCGTTAAGGCGCATTAATTTAGGCGCGCCCGCAGGCCCGCTGCACTCAGGTGTGTGCTCTTTGATCCTCGTCTCTTCACATCCTCACCATGTTGTCCTCGATGTTGCAGCGCCGGGCCGGGCTGCAGTCCACGAACGACTACAACCGGTACCGCAGCTACGCTGTGCACCGAGTGAAGAAGCTGCGGCGGCGCGCGCAGCTGTCGCTGCGGCCGAAGGCGAACACGAAGCCGAAGCCGCTGGCCGACGCGCAGCACTGGCCCATTGCCGTGCTCCTCGCCGAGCGCAGCTGGGCCGCAGGCATGGAGGCGAAGTCTGCGCTTGAGGCTGACGCGGCGTCGCCGCGCCGGCGCAGCCACATGCTGTCGAAGTACGCGAAGGCCGTGAAGAGCGCGAAGCAGGCAGTCGCGCTGGCCGCGCCCGTGCTCGGCGCGCCCGAGCAGCTCGAGCTCGCTGTGTACGTTGCGCTGCTTGAGGGCGACGCCGCCGTCGAGCGCCAGCAGTGGTCGGCCGCGGCCGCTGCTTTCTCGCGCGCGCGCGTTGGTCTCGTCGCGCTTGGCGGCCGCGAGGTCTACACGGACTACGTGGCCGCGCGCGTCGACCCGATTCTGCGGCTCGCGTTTGCGCAGCTGCAGCAGGACCGTAGCGTCAGCATTCCGCAGGCGGCGCAGCTCGCCGCGGCGCAGGACGCGGACTTCGCCGCGCTCGTGCGCCGCGTTGACTCGCCGGCCGTCGACGCGGACACGACGGCGCCAGCGCAGCAGCTTGGCGCCGTGCAGTTCCGCGCGCACACGGCGCACGTGAAGGACGCAGACCTTGCGCAGGCCGTGCTCGACGCGCAGGCGAAGGACGGCGAGCTGGCGGCGCGCCTTGACGCGAGCAGGACCAGTGCTGATCCGGCCGCATTCGACGCCGTCCTTGCGTCGTGGCAGGACGCGGTTGCGCTTGCAACGGACTTGCTCGCCGACGGCGCCGAGGACCAGGACCTGCACGTCGTAAACACGTACCTGCAGTTCCACCTCCTATTCCGGCGCATCCAGCGCGACCATTTGCTGGCCGCGGCCGAGCGCGCGGGCAACGCCGTGCGCATTCTGGACGCTGTGCTACAGAGCTGTACGGCCATGGCCGAGCTACCGGGCGTGTTTAGCGACGACGAGCTCGTGGCCGGCATCGAGGGCATGCAGCTCTACTTCAAGACGCTGCGCACGCTGGCTGCGGCCGAGACGCACGCGGCAGGCTCGCGCGAAGCGCTGGCGCTCGTGAATCTTGCGCACAAGCGCCTGCAGGCGCCGCACCGCATCGATGTGGACCTGCCTGTGCGCATGCAGCAGCTCGACGACCTGGCCGCTGCTGTGCAGCAGCAGCTCACAGCGACGCACGGCCTTACGGTTCTGTTTAGCGAGGCAAGCAACCGCACGGCTGTGCGCGGGTCTGTGGCCAGCGACGTCGCGTTCTTCCCGGTTGCGCGCGCGGGCCGTCCGCTGCTGGCCGCGGATCTCGACGGCAAGCACATCGAGCCCGTGCCCGTGAAGCCCGTCTTCTACGACATTGCCTACAACTACGTGCACGCGGGCAGTGCGCCGCAGCGGCTCGAGCAGGACGTGCCTATGCGTGAGGCCAGCGTCGAGAGCGTGGGCAGCCAGTCGAAGAAGAAGCTGTTCGGGCTCTTTTAAGGCCGTAAAAACTATGCACGGTTGCCGGCATTTAAAATGTGTACAGTTTGTGCGCAATCGTTTATAGCAGCTGAATTGCGGAAATAGGGCGTTGCGGCGCGCGCGTATGCAAAGGCGTGGATATATATACATATATAATATGTTGTAATTAGTTCTTAAGACGAGGAACGAGTGTGCGGCGTGCGCGTGTGCGTGCGCAGGTGTGTGCGTGCGTGCGTGCGTGCGTGCGCGCCTACATGTTTTGAACGAGCGCCCGCCGCGGCCGCCCACGTGACCCACGGCGCACTGGCTTAGTGCAGCGCGCAGGCAATAGGCGCTGCGAATGCGCATTAGCCTGCCGCGGTTTCTGCCCTCGACGCTCAGCCAGCTGGCCCTGAACATCAAGCGGCGAAGAATGCCTGGACCTCTTGTGTGGATCGACTGCGAGATGACCGGTTTGCGGCCGGCCACGGACCGCATTCTCGAAATCAGCTGTTTTGTGACGGACGCGCAGCTGCGGCTGCTCGAGCCGCAGGGCTACACGAACGTCGTGCACTACCCGCGCGAGCGCCTGGCCGAGATGGACGAGTGGTGCCAGACGACGCACACGAAGACGGGCCTCATTGAGCGCGTGCTGGCGTCCACAAACACGAAGGAGCAGGTCGAGGCCGAGCTGCTCGCGTACCTGCGGCCGCTCGTCGAGGAAGGTATGGGCGTGCTGGCCGGCAACACGGTGCACATGGACCGTGCGTTCATGATGCACGAGTTCCCGCGGCTCGTCGACTACCTGCACTACCGCATCGTCGACGTGAGCAGCATCAAGGAGATCGGCTACCGCCACAACCCGGCGCTCATGGCGCAGGTCCCCAAGAAGCGGCTCGACCACACGGCGCGCGGCGACATTCTCGAGAGCATCGACGAGCTGCGCTGGTACTACGCGAACTACCTCAGGGGCCCGAGCGAGCCTTCTTAGCGCGCGGGCCGAACATGTCGAGCAGCGACTTGTTGTTCGTGGCCGTTGGCTCGGCGCGGCGCCGCGGCTTCTCCTTTGGCACCGACTGCGTCGGCGCGGCCGCAGGCGCCTTGTACGCGAGCTGCGCGAACTGGTGCGCCTGCGCCTCGGCGCGCAGCGCCTGCAGCTTAGCCGCCGCCGCCTCGAGCTGCGAGAAGTCGCGCTCCGCAAGGTACCATTCCGCGCACGCGGCCGGCAGCCACGAGCTCGACACAAACGCGGCGGCTGCGTACGCCTGTGCCTGCGCGACGAGCTCGCCTGCGGGCGCCTCGCGCGGGTCGACGGGCTGGATGCAGCGCAGAACGCGGTTTAGGAGCGCCGCGGGCAAGGCCGGCGCCACGCATTCGACGCAGCTATCGAGAAACGTGCGCAGCCGCGCCAGATCCAGCTGGTAAAGCCCCGCGTCGTGGCTGCAGATGCCGGCCGCGTGCGTCTCGGCCAGCGCGGCCGGGAAGCTGTCGGCGTCGTCGGCCGCGCCGAGCTCGAGCAAAATGTCGAGCGGCAGCGCGCGCGCGCGGTTCTCGAACAGCGTGCGCAGCAGCAGAAACCGCGCGTGCAGCGGCGTCGCCACATACACGCTGCCGTCGCGCTGCAGGCGGTTGTGCACGAGCGCCGAGCGCGCATTCGAGCCGACGCGCGTCAGCTCGTAGAACACGTCGTCGCACACAAGGAACGTCGCGACGCGGCCCGTCCGGGGGTGCGGAAACGCCTTGAAATGAACGGGCTTCGCAGCCGCCTTCTCGGGGAGCACAATCTGCATTCGCGCACCGTCGCGAAGCGCGCGTGTGTGTGCAGCGCGCTTCAGCCCTAGTCCTGGCGCCATCATACTCCTAACGCGACCACCCCCACAGACGCTGGCGCGTATAGGCGCTGAGACGCTGCTGGCGCGCATAGGCGCTGCGAAAGATAAGCTTCATTGTACTTATCTTATTCGTCCACTTATAATATAGGCTTGAGCCTTGCCTGTGGAGTAAACGCCGTAAATCTGGGCACCCCGCCCTATCACGCGGAATGGCTGCTCGAGGGCGAAAGCTTCTGCAACAGCAGCCTGTTTCTGACCGGACTACTGATCTTATACAGTCTGGATAAACTTGTGAAGCTCTATGAGGGCGATGCGCGCTGTGCGCTGAACTGGAGCACGTGTAAGAGACTTGCGCACTCAGCGGTTTTTGGAATCACCACTTTCACCGCCTATTAGAATGCGCAAGTGTTAGTGGCCCGCAACCTGCCCGAGCCTGAGCTTGGGCCTAAGCCAGAGCTGAATGAGCTCAAAAACAAAATACGCACATTTGTCAAGGAATTGTGGCCTCTGCTTATAGCTCTGCCGCTGGCCGCAGGCTGTGTCGTCTTTTTGCACTGAGGCGAAACGTTTGGGCGTATGGCTGCTTTGTTCGTGATGCTTTTATGCTTAGCATTGTGAACACCGTCTACGCAAGTAATCCAAAAGCCTTTCGGCTAAAGCCTTCATGCTTGGCAGCTGCATGCCTTGCCCCTCCACTGGCGCTCACCTGCAGCAGCACTATGAGCGACATATGGCCCAGACAGAGCGCGAACCACGTAAGGGCGTACCTGTTTGTGTGCAATGTGTGCGGGCTTATGCTGCCGCCATGGTTTCTTCCGAACTCAGCGAGTTTCGTCGAATGGCGGCGGCAGTACGTGCTTGGCGCGGCCTCCTGCTTCGTCCTGGCGGCAGCATGTCTTGTATTATTGAGCGAGACGTACTGGCCTGTTCTTGCGCAGCACCAGCACGAACCGGCCCATGTCTAGTCTCGATTACGCCCTCAAAGCTCTAAGTCTACCACCAGAAACTCGGCATCATTTGCGGCGGCGGCTAGTGGCAGCGCACTGAGGCGGAGCGCCCAGCATCAAAGAGATTCATAAATATTAAGGTGTTAACATAGCTTAAACGAGAATATTCAGCGCTGTACGGCGGGCTGTGCGGCAGATGGAGCCCGGCTACGTAAGAGCCTGCGGGCGTGGCGTCGGCACCGCGCGGACGTGCCACGCGTCGATCGTGCGCGCAATGACGCTGTGCTGGTGAGACAGCCCTCGTGCCTGCGCGCCCGTGGGACCGCCCTAAGAAGACCCACTGGCGTAACGTGGGGTACCCGTACCCTTATTGCTGTTCATCCCCAGAGGCGGCGCCCTCGTACTCCATACCATTCCGCACTAAGCCTGGAGTATGAGCGAACACGGATTGCCCGCCGGATGGGAGGTCTGCCAGTCGCGCAGCCGCGACCTGCCGTACTACTACCACGCCGAAAGTGGCAAGTCGCTTTGGGAGCCGCCCGAGGGCACGAACCTCGAGACGCTGAAGGAGTACATGAACTCGCGGTTTGCCCACGCGAAGGGCAACGAGAAGGTCCGCGCGTCGCACTTGCTTGTGAAGCACAAGGACTCGCGCCGGCCGTCGTCGTGGAAGGACCCGAACATCACGCGCACAAAGGACGAGGCGAAGTCCATCATCCTTGGCCACGAGGCGCGCATCCGCAGCGGCGCGTCGTCGCTCGCCGACCTCGCCAGCTCCGAAAGCGACTGCAGCAGCTATAAGCGTGGCGGTGATCTCGGCTTCTTTGGCCGCGGCGACATGCAGAAGGAGTTCGAGGACGCCGCGTTCGCGCTGCAGCCGGGCGAGGTCAGCCGCGTCGTCGAGACTTCGAGCGGCTACCACCTTATTGAGCGTACGGCATAGTGTACTGCGTAGTGTAAAAGTGCTAGTTGCCTGGCTCGGCGCCCGGGCCCCGCCAGGGCGCCCCGCCTGTGACGTAATGCCATTCTTCTCCGTTTTGTGTTTGAGCTATTCGTGCTATGTGCCATTGGTGGCCCTAATGGCCCTAGTGGCCCTAATGGCCTTAGTGGCCCTAGTGGCTCTGGTGGCTCTGGTGCTCGTAGCACCGCTACCGCCGCTTCGCACTCGACGCTCTGCCTAGTGCTGCGCAGGCCTCGCGACAAGCGCGACGGGTGCGACGGGCGCGACGAGCGCGGCGAACGCGGCGAGCAGGCTCCGGCCAAGCTCAGAGGGTCTTACCCTTACCCGCGGAGCGGCGACCTGGCGCGGACCTGCCCTCGCCGTGTCGGTGCGCGGTAAACCACATGGTGGATCCCCTCTGCCGGCCACTGCATCAACCTTCACGCTGCATCCTTCTGTAGAGGCTAAAAAACACCCAGCTAGCGTTAATCCACCGCCCGGCATGGAAGGTGAGGACGTCAGCCAGGAAGTGGCAGACCTGCGCGCTGCGTCGCAGTCGGACTCGGCCGTGCTCGAGCTCGACCTCGTCGGCACCGTGCGGCATGCGTCCGAGGCCTGGCACACGCTCGCGGGGCTCAATCCGGCCGAAATGGTCGGGCAGACCATTGACTCATTTGTGTGCCCGCCGGACAAGCACATATTCGTGCGCGCCGCTGACGAGATGCGCGCCGCGAGTTTCACGGGCGGCAGCGTCACGATCTGGGTCGCCGTGCACGACCCAGCGCGCCCGCACGGCCCGCGTGTCGATGTCGAGGCGCAGGGTATTATCGTGAACGCGCAGGACGACGCCGACAAGGGCAACGTCATGTGGCTCGTGTCGCGCTACGCGCCGCGGCCAGCCGTGAGCCTGCAGCTGCCGCACAAGCTCTCGCGCACAACGGGCTTTGCCACGGACGTGTTTGCCGCCTTCCTCGAGCAGCTCGCCGCGGCCGTGCGCGCACAGGCACCGGAGGTCCCGGCGTTCCCGCAGGAGCTCTGCCGCATCTGCGAGCGCTTTGTCAAGACGTGGTGGTTCGAGCGTCACCACTGGCTCTGCTCCGTCGAGCACAAGAACGAGGAGCGTGTGAACGCGGCCGTCGAGGCCGTGCACGACCACCGCGACGCGCTGCTGCAGATGCTCGCGCACCCGGCCATCGCCGCTAAGCACGCTGTGCGTGTGTCGTCGCCCCTGGCGCGGCCGACGTCTGTAGAGTCGCACCCACCTTTTTTGGCGGCGCTGCAGCAGATGATCGAGCTGTGCGACCGCGCGCTGGAGCTCGACATTGCTGAGGTGAAAACGCAGAACAGCGACGCGTTCGGGCCCGTAAACGCCGAGATCATTGCTGAGCTCAAGCGCCGCCCGCAGCTCGCTGTGCCGGAGTCGCTCGCTGACGCCATGGATACCACAAGTGCGTTCGTGAACAGCCTAATCTCGGCGTTCGAGCGTTACGGTACGTTCATCCGCTACCGCCGCGTGCTCTGGGCCGAGGTCGAGGAACAGGTGCGCGAGGCCATCGACGCGACTGTTGCTGCTGCCGAGTCCACGACGGCAGCCGTCGTCATTGAGGCAAGCTCTCCGGGCAGTACGGATGAGGACGTGCCGAACCACGACCTCCAAGAGCACAATTCGGGCCCACTGCTCGAGACTGACGACGAGGAGGAGCTCAAAAACGTGCTAAACCGCAAGCGCGGCTCGCGCTCGCATCCAAAGGCCCGTGACAGCCCGCGCCTCAGCCCGCACCCAAGCCCGCGCCTCAGTCCACATCTCAGCCCAAAGCTATGGCCTTCAACGCCGTCGCGCCGCATCTCGCGCGACGCCGGCCTCGGCAGCTCCGCGCTCAGCGTTGCAGTGCCCATCCGCCGCCACAGCACGGCGTCTATGCTCTCGAGCTCTGCAGGCTCTGCCGCGTCCTCCGTCGAAACGGACCCGCTGCCGCAGCCGCCTAGCATCCGCGACTACGACATCATTAAGCCCATCAGTCGCGGTGCTTACGGCGTCGTGTACCTTGCGCGCAAGCGTCTCACAGGCGAGTTCTTTGCCATCAAGGTCCTGAAGAAGAGCGATATGGTCGCGAAGAACCAGGTCACGCACATCAAACACGAGCGCCAAGTCCTCATTTCGACTGCCTCATCGCCATACGTGGCGACTCTCTTCTTCACTTTCCAGTCCAGAGACTTCTTGTACCTCGTTATGGAGTACGTCCCTGGCGGTGATTGTGCAGCCCTGCTCAAAAACATGGGCTGCCTCTCCGAGGAGTGGGCAAAGCAGTACCTGGCTGAAATTATCCTCGCCGTCGACTCGCTACACTCTCAGGGCATTCTTCACCGCGACTTGAAGCCTGATAACCTGCTGATCGACCAGCGCGGCCACCTGAAGCTTAGTGACTTCGGCCTCAGCGCGACGACGCCCACGCATACGCAGGCCAAGACGCGCTCGCGCACGAATAGCTTTGGCACTGATGTGCACTCGCCTCTGGGCGGCTCGCCGTCTTCGCCACTAAGCCCCGCGGGATCGCTGTCGCCAATGTCCCCGTTCATCGACCGCCAAAGGGCATTGCGCCGTAAGGGTATCTTGGGAACTCCGGACTATCTTGCGCCCGAGACTATTGAAGGTGTTGCGGACCTCACGGAGTCAGCCGACTGGTGGGCAGTCGGCTGCATATTTTTCGAGCTGCTCTACGGGTTCCCGCCTTTCAACGACGAGACGCCACAGAAGGTCTTTGCGAATATACTGCGGGGCAAGATCTGGTGGCCGGAAATTCCCGCCGAAGTCGATATCAGCGATGCGTCTAAAGAGCTCATCAAATCCTTCCTCGTTCTGAATCCGAAAGAGCGGTTGGGCGCAAACGGCAGTGAGGAGGTTATGAACCATTCGTACTTCAATGGTGTCGACTGGGACACGTTGTTCGAGAAGCCCGCGCCATACACGCCGAAGGTCGAGAACCCAATTAGCGCAACGAACTTCGATGACCGCGGCGCGCAAGGCATGAAGCTGCCGGCGCAGGAAACGGACTTAGTGTACTCGTTGGGATCCACGGCCCCGCCCCGTGGAGACTCTGTACCGCCGCCTCCCGTCGGTGACTCGTCGCCGGGAAACTCGTCGCCGCGGTACGCGTCGCCCGCACCGGCTGCGAATGACAGCGGTGACGTGACGCTGGAAGACCAAGGAACCGCAACTCCATCGGCGGAGCCCGTAGCATCACTGCCATCGGTGCCCTCAATCGCCTCGCTACCTCCTACGGCACCAGAAGAAAAGCGCGAGGGCGGGCCCGTAACAGACTCCGTCGATTCCAAACCGGATGAAGCAGTCACTGTGCGGTCGCGACAGCCCTCCGACGCGAGTGGGTCTGGCTCGGTTCGTTCACGGCGGGACAGCCGGAATAGTGAAACGTCAGTGGATGAGTTTGGCAGCTTCACGTACCGAAATATACCCGTGCTTGAGAAGGCGAACAACGAGGTCATCACGAAAATTAGGACTGAGGAGCGGCGTTTGTCAGTGTCAAGTGGCAGCTCGTCGGGATCGGTGCTGCCGAGCATGGCATCTCCACTATCTGAAATCCGGCCGAGCAGTCCTATGTACGCAGCGCCAGCGCCGCACGTTCCCATTCCGCGGTCGCCGAGCTTTTTGGGCCAGCTACCGCCGAACCTGGCGGCCGGCACGAATAGCACGGGCTCGTCGCTGTCGTCGTCCTCCACGTCCCTGGCACAGCAGAACGAAGACGCCGAGAAGGAAGCTGCCGTTCTGCGCGTGCGGCGCAGGCAGCAGATGCGGCGCTCGTTTGCCGAGCCGGGCAAGGTCTGGTGCTTCCCGCTGAATGTGCTTCTTGGCGGCTCGCAGCAGCTGGCCTCAAAGTTCACAAGGCTGGGCTGCCGCGTCGTGTCGTGCAGCAGTGGCAATGACGTGTGCCTAAAGGCGAACAGCGCTGTGCACTTCGACCTCATTGTTTTGGCGCTAGGCCAGGATGAGACTACTGACCCGTGGCTCACTCACAAAGAGATTTGCCGCATTATTCGCAGTACGATGAATCCGAACCGCGAGACGCCGATTCTGCAAGCACAGACCAACCAGGTCGCTGACGCAGACCCGCCAGCGATTCTTGTTGACGACGAGCAGGAACTGGTCAAGGCTCTGCGGACGCACTGTAATTGGGAGCCCGCTCCGCCGCAGGAGTGAGTGCCAATGTGAAGCACACCTGCATAGCATATCAAGATTGCATATCAAAACATATTTATTCACTTTAGCTTTGGCTCTAAACGAGATTGCGCTCTCTTAGAATCCCCTCCACAGAGACCCCTTTTGAAACGGGTGCTATGCGCAGGCCCTCAAGCGGCTTTTCGTCGAAATCAAGCACAAGGTCTGGCGCCACCACATTGTCCTCGATTTTAGTGATTTCGTCCGGCGTCGCAAACCCGTCTATGAGAAACCGCGTGTGGCCCTTGCCGGCGAGGGGACCGAGTTGGTCAAGGCCCTCGCGCACGTTCAGGTACTGTAGGCCGAGCTTTTGCGCCGCGTCCCGTGCAGCGCCCTGAGAGTCCCCCTTTGCGAACACAATCGCAACCTGCGGCTTAAACGTGTCCATAGCCGCTGTGGGCATGCGCGTTGTGGGCTTCAACATGTAGCTACCCAGAGCCAGGCCGCCCAAAATGAATGCGATACCGACCGGCGTTATTCGCGGACGATTCGGGGGAGGCGGCGGCCCGCGACTGGCATTAGCGCCGCCGTTGAGCACAGGCCGCACCGCCGATTTCGAGAACAGTACGCGCGAGGCCCGGAACATGAGATGCACCTGCGTTTCTGAGCTCGAATCGAGAGGGCTAGGGCGCGCTCCTATTTTCAGCATGAGGTCGGCGCCGGCGGTTCGGCAGCTCAGTAGTCGAGGCCGCACGAGTGTCTAACTACGTGGAGTCATTCTATGCGTCGACAAAATAAACTAAGACATTATAATTCCACGAGGCAGCGAGATACTTGCGCTTCTAGTTAGTTCAATTGCATGCCCGCATGCGCCTTTCAAGATGTTGTGAGAGAACGTCACTAGCTTCTTTGATGTAATAATCTGCCGTGCTGCGCGAAGCGACCCGTTCAGTACACATCTCAGGCCGATGCCCGTGCACATGGTCGGTACCGTAGAAGATCTGAACGTGCTTGCATTAGGGTTCGGGCCAGAAGCGGGTGGTTTTATACGGCTCTTCTAAAAAAGCGCCGCTCATCAGGATTAGCGTCGGTATCCATATATGTTGTTAGCATCAATCGGACCTCGTCATGGCTCGACGCGTTCACGCGCAAGGATTAGATCGCCTGTAACTACTGCAAAGCGCTATGGTTTAACCGTTATAAGGGGCCAAGACCTGCTCATGTCCGCTGGACTTTTGCTACGGCGGTCCTCCTGGCTGCTCCTGCTCGCTCATAAATTGGACATAACGTTAACGAAGCAGCTTGATATCTACAACCTTCAGGAAGCTTGCCAGCCCGCCCAAAACAGTCTGCCGAGCGGCGCATTCCATTGCAGGGCACATTCCTTGCCTGGCCGGAGCGCGTTTATGGTGTATTGTTCATGATAATAAAATATCTCGCTCTACTGACCCTGAGCCTGAACCAAGAGGCTTGCCCGATCCTGAAGTCAAAGCCAGTGGTCCCCAGTGCAGCAGCCGAGCGGAAGGTTGTGCACCATCCCTGGCACTTTATTAGCCAGAATACCACTATCCACTCAAACGCTACGTAGTAAATTAAAGCTAAGCTCGCTAGGCTATAACAATGCGTCACTGCGCCATACACCTCGCGCCGGCCCGGTGAACGCTCTTATCGTGACCTGTATGGCTCGCACATGACCTCTACTGGTTTGATAAAAGATCTGAGCATGCATGCATATACAGGGTTCGGGCACGTATCGAGCTGAACAACCGCCATGGGGTATGGCGCGCTTTCGTAACTTCGGCAAAAACCTGCCACGTCCGCGAATACCTAGTGTTTGTTATGTGCCTCGGGTGCGCCAGAGCCATCTGCCGGCTGGCCACGCTACGGAGCCAAGCCAAATCTCATCTGCTGACTCCGCACGTGAACTGCATCGCCGGCATGTAAACATGCGGCATCTGCATTAATACATTCCGAGTCTTGGGCTCGCTTTCACTGGATGGTATAAGAAGCATGGCGCCGCCGATCGTAGACCAGCAGTGTACATAATGATTTCGCCCGCAGTACTGTTCACTGCTTTGGGGTTCGCAGACGCGTTCAAGACGCAGTACAAACCTGGGCTCACGAAGCCGTTTGACCAGAACGCTCAGGACCAGTACTCGCCGCTGCGCTACCTCGGTGGCCTCGGGCCATACGTGACGCGAGCCGGGAACGGGATTTCGACGGAGGTTCCTGAAGGCTGCGAGGTCGATCAGGTCGTTATGCTCCAGCGTCATGGCGAGCGGTACCCGGACGCAGACTCACTGAAGCAGCACAAAGCGGTTCTGAAGAAGCTGTATGGAGCTCACCCAACCGTGCCGTTTTCGGACGACCTTGCGTTTTTGAATGACTGGGAATATTTCCTCAAGAATGACGGCGACGCGGGCCTCGAGACGCCGGCCGGGCCCTATGCAGGTCTGTCGGATCTCTACAACAAGGGCGCGAGCTTCGCCGGTAAGTATGGCCATCTGTGGGACGGCGAGAGCTCTGTGCCGTTGTTTGTGAGCGAGAGCGAGCGCGTCGTGCAGTCTGCGCGCAAGTTCGGCGAGGGCTTTTTCGGATACAACTATACGGACGTGGCGCAGCTGAACATTATCAGCGAGAGCCCTAAGGCGGGTGGCAATGCGCTGTCCCCTACTTCTGCTCCAACACGACCACGACAAGCTGCGCCGTTAAGGAGAAGACGGACTACGACGGCGTTTACGACATTGTTTATCCCGAGTTCGACATAGCAGCCGTGCGCCTGAACAAGGAGCACGGCCTAAAGCTAACGGGCTCGGACGTCGGTCAGCTCCTCGAAATTGGCTCCTTCGATGTGAGCATCAATGGGAACTCGCCGTGGCTGGATGTGTTCACGCGTGAGGAGTGGATTGCCTATAACTACCGCAAGGCACTGTGGTTCAACTGTTACTGGGGCCCAGACTCGCTCGTGGCCAAGTCCAATGGCATGCTCTTTGGTAATGCCACGACGAAGTTGCTGAACGAGGGCCCCGACGGCTCCGGGCTGCCGCTGGTCCTGAATTTTGCCCACGATTCGGACATCACGTCTGTGCTGGCCGGCCTCGACATCCTCACGCCGCTGAAAAAGCTGAATACTGACCGCGTTACGTTCGACACGCGCTACGAGATTAACGACATCATTCCGATGGGCGCCCAGCTCGTCGTCGAGCGCCTGCGGTGCAAGGCGCCGTACCTCACGAACGCGACAAACGTAATTGCCTCAAATGCGTCCGTGCCCGACTCGTACCTGAACTCGACGTACGGGCAGTATAATGGCAGTGTGTCGAACGTCACTGGATACTATGCTGCGAACTTCACGAACGCGACGGTTGTCTCGAACACGACAACCGTGCTCAACAGCTCGAGTCCTGAGCTCGCGAAATACGAGAACGGCACGTTTGGAACGCCGTACGCAAACTCCACGATTTTGGTCCTAAACGGAACGAACAGCACGGGGTCCGCGAACTCCTCGGGGACCACGACGACCGTCGTGAACACGACGACGACTGAGGTCTACGGCTTCAACGCGACAAACCCGGGCCCCACGGAGGACTCGCTGTTTGTGCGCGTTGTGCTGAACGACGCCGTCGTGCCCCTTGACTTCTGTTACGACGGCCCGGGCTATTCATGCTCGCTCACGAACTGGACGAGCCATGTGGCGAAGCAGCTTGCCGCCTATAACTACGAGGAGGTATGCAAGCCCGCCGAGAGCAACGTGCCCCAGAGCATCTCGTTCTATTGGAACTACAACCAGACGACAGACCTGGACGAGCCCCAGGGGTTCATTCCGTGGCAGGGTAGTCCTGTGGTGTAAATGCAACCCTGTTCACGAGCTAAGTGCTCGCAAGATACCCAAGCCGCTAGTGAGTTTAGAATTCGTTCACTTAAGAAACGTCTAGATATAAATCAGCAAAGTACAACATCCATATTTTAGCACCGGGCCCGGCCTATTTGAACGTGCGCACAGGGGCGTCATCAGAATACATGCCGCCGTGAGCGAAGCTCACGATCTCGTAGTTCTTGCGCTTCAGCGCGGGCGCAATAACGGGCAGACCGTCGTCGAGCACACTCATAGCAGCGTCCTTCGACTTGAGGACGCTGGTGAGCGCCACCTCGTTATTGGCAATTGTGGCGAGCTGCTTCTCGCCCTCGGGGCCCTTCGCAATGCGCGGCGCGGCCTGGCTGCCGTACATTAAGAGGCCGGCCACGGCGCTCTGGTTGAACACGGACGTCTGCGGGTAGTTACGGCGGTAGTCGCGCTTGTAGTACGGATTGTCGGCAATGTCGGACGCCGGCAGCGTGCGGCCGTCGTGGTTCAGCGGGTTCGACGGCTGCGAGCCTGGCGCGGGCACGCGGAAGGTCTGCGGAATCGGGTTGCCCGTCGAGCGGTTTGGCACGAGCACGAGCTTGTTCCGCAGCCACGCCCAGAAGCCCTTCGAGACGACGTTGTACTTCTGCGAGTTGGGCACCGGTCCTGCCATTTTAGACGCTGGTCTTTTCAGCCAGTAAGGTGGGTGCAGTTATTACTACGCGCGCTTCACGAACGCTCATGCTGGTTATTGTGCCGAAATGTTGTGACGATTAGTCTACTACATGATACGCATACGGGCCGAAGGACGAAAGCTGAAGGACGCGCGCTCATTAGCGCTTTTGCGGGCTGGTCAGCGTACAAAAAAAATGGCCGACGACTCCACGGACTGGTCAGGCACACGCGTACCGTTCCTCGAGAAGTTCGAGGAGAAGCTGCGGTGTCCAATATGCCGCGAAATCCTGCGCCGCGCGCCAACAATGACCGAGTGCGGACACACATTCTGCGGCGAGTGCCTGGGGCGGCATCTGAACAGCGAGAAGACGTGCCCATTGTGCCGAACAGAGATCCAGAGGGCTAAGCTACGGCTGAATAAAGTAATTGAGGACCTTGCAGACGACTGGTGCCTCACAGTGCGGCAGCAACTAATGGACACTTTGCTCGCGTCAGCCCGCGCGTCGCAGACGCCGCCCGCCCAAACCGACGGCCGGCTCGACTCAGACAATACGGAGGTTGTCGACCTTTCTTCGGACTCGCCAACGCAGTCGGGGCTGCCCGAGGGCTATGCGACGTGCCCCATCTGCGCGCGGGCACTGCCAATAGCGGAGATCGAGGGCAAGCATATAGACGGATGCTTGCGAAATAAGACGATGAACGGCAGCGCAGAGCCCCCGCGCAAGAAGCGGGCTGTGTTCGGCGCGCCCAAAGACATTGAAAGGCTAACAATCCCCTTCTATCCAGGCCTAAGCGAAACGAAGTTGAAGAACCTGCTAAGGGACGCGCAGCTATCCACAAAGGGAGGCAAGCAGCGCCTCGTTGCGCGGCACCAAGAATGGGTTAATATTTGGAACACGAACCTACTGAGCCGGCGCCCGCGCTCGGCCGGCGAGCTGCGACAAATGATGGCGCAATGGGACCGCTCGCAGGAACAGAGCGCGAGCGGTGGCGGCGCATTGAAAGACCTTGACGCAACTCAGTATGTAGAGCAGCACAAGGCAGCGTACGATGACCTCGCGCAGCAGGCGCGCAAAGCGGGGGCCCGACAAAAAGGGGGCGATGAGTCGTCCGTCTAATTAATTTGCATGTGTATTATAATTCTGCGTGGCCAGTATCGGCCTCGACTGGCTTCTGCACCGTTTCCACCGGCTCTGCGTCCAGAGTCGGAGCCGCTTCGGGCGCCGTAGTGTGGACTACGGGGCCGTGGCCGTGGCCGTGGCCATGTGTCGCATGCAAGGGGACCTCTACGAACTTCTGCGCGTCCGTGGGCGTGCTGGCCGGTTCGCCCCGTGCCGAGCCATCAGTAGCGTCGCTAGCCGTCTGCGTGTCGTCCTCCAAAATATGCGTTTCTTCTGCTACTGTTCCATGCGGGTAACCCTCGCTCGAGGAGTCGTGCGCGTCTACAGCCACAATGCTTGTTACCTCTGGTGTGAGGAAGTCTTGCACGACTTGATGGTGGTCGTAGCGTGTATGCTCGAACGTGGCCTGCTCTTGCCGCGGCGGCTGAGGAGCCAGCTGCGGACCGGGGGCGCCAAACGTGTGGGCGGCGCGGAGCAGGCTTTGGTAGTTCGTAAGAACGGCAATGAGCGCAATGAACACGGCGGACAGAGCAACCCAGCCAATTGTGGCTACTACGGACGCACGAGTCTTGGCCAGTCCTGTATGCACGACAATCGAGCCGTCCATGGACACTGACACAATTGCGCCACTGCTCGAGACAGCGACGTCCGTCACGGGCAGCTTGTGCACGCGCTTCAGAATGGCAGTGCGCGCTAGTTTTGCTGACGTGTCATAGACGACAATGTCGCCGCTGGGCGCAGCAACGGCAAGCCTGTCACCGCCAGCCGCGACGGCAGTGACGCCGGCTATGTATGGCACTTTCGCAACGGCAATTGTCGTTTGCACGTCCGACTCGCCAATGAGGATCTGCGTGAGCCGAACACCCTTGCGCTCCCCGATGGTTGAGGCAACAATCAGTGTGTTCGCAGCGCTGAATACAGCGCGTGTCCAGCGCTGGCCCGGCGGCGCGTTTACCCTAGCCCATTTGTGGGTCGGGTTGTTGACGTTCCGCAGCTCAACGACGCGGTCGCCGACAGCAGCAACGAACCGGCGCTCCTTCTCGTCGTACTCACTCAGCGCCACGCTGTTCACCTCGAAGTCGAAGCCGAGCTCCACGGCGTCACCAGTCCCGCCACCAACAACGACGACTTTCCCAGGCACATCCGAGCTCGCAGCAGCAACCGCCGTTCCGGCCGCCGCCGTTGACCGCTGATACGTTGCCGCGTCGGTCGACTTGAATGCGTTCCGGGCCTCGCGCCATTGGATACGCCCTTCGTCGTCTACGGCAAACGTCTGCAGGTGCTCATTGTCGCGCGCGTCAGGCGGCGCATTGGCGCCCACCCACACGACGCCCTCGGCGTTTGCGGCCAGACTCGTCGGGCTGTCGCTGTTCTGTGGGAAGAGGAACTCGGACGCGGTTGTGAGCGACGGACCGCCCAGCTTGTGCACGACAAGCTTGTTTTTCACGCCGTGCGCGCCCTGCCCGCCGCCACCGCCAGACACAATGGTGTCCGCTGTTGTGAATGATGTGGCGTAGAGCGGCACGCCAGCATTTGCGGTGATCTTCGTGACCATCTCGAGTGGGGAAGGATGCGGTGCGAGTGTTCACCGTATTTGATGGGTCCTGCTGCGCTGGGGACTGGGTCAGCTGACCTAAGCGACGTGCGGAGGCTTATCTAACTTGAAGCAATGAGGCGCGAACGGCGGCCGTACTCATTGTACAGTACCGGGCGGTCCTGCCCTACAAATTCGAATCGTCGGGATCTAGGGCCGCGTCAAGCTATACTACCTGCCATTGGGCTCCGTTGCCCGCCGCCAAAGCGCAATTCCGGGCTATTCAGATACAAGGGCACGGGCAGGGCTGGGTCCATTTACCCGTGCTAGGGTGCCTCCTCTAATCGGACGCGCGTCGCGTTTCTGTCTATTGGGGGCTAGTAGCGGCATGGATAAAGAGAATACCCCACAGGCGCAATTGGGACACAAGGCAATCAAGCACCGTAGGCCCCTAGCAGACGTGACGGCGGACCATCCAGGAGAAATCGTGAGGTTGCGGAGCCGCGAAATCGTAGATAGTACAAACATCTGGCGAAGCAGCACCCTGCCGCCGCGTCGCGGTAGCAACCAGGCGCCCCTGAGTGCTCAGTCCTGAGATAGCGCATCATTTGCTCCCTGTTAAAGACAATTTAATTAGGAGTTGTCGCGTCTTCTGCACGTTCAGTGGAAAACATATCTTCTTTAGCGTGTCGTACATACAATAAATAGCTGCGGTTTGATCATTCTTTTATTATGCGAGGGCCGAGCTGCGAGGGGCCGTGCCATTGGGGAAGAATCCAGACGACTGTACGAGCGTAGGGCGCGCAGAAGAGAAAGCGACCTGGCTAGGCGAAGTGATCTTTGCGGCGGAGCTTGGAGCGGCCGCCGAGCTAGAAACAGCGACCGGAATAGCAGGAGCAGCAGCGCCAGAGCTTGCAGCAGCGGAGCTCGCAGCCCGGGCAGAGCTGGCCGGAGCAGAGCTTGCCGCCGCAGCAGAGCTAGCAATGGGGGCAGAGCTAGCAGCCGCAGCAGAGCTAGCAATGGGGGCAGAGCTAGCAATGGGGGCAGAGCTAGCCGGAGCAGCAGAGCTGGCGGCAGCGGCCGCAGCGACTGAGCTAGCAGCCGGAGCAGAGCTAGCCGCGGCAGAGCTGAGAACGGGGACAGAGCTAGCCGCCACGGCAGAGCTCGCACCAGCAGGAGCAGAGCTCGCAGCAGCAGAGCTCAGGGTACGCGCAGAGCTACCAACAGCACCGGCGCTAACGGAAGGCGCAGCGCTGCGAACGGCAGAGCTGCCGCGGCTCGCGCCAGACGACACGGCGACCGCAGTAGGCTCAGCGCTCGCGTACTTCGAAGTCAGTGTAGTGGTGTACGTGCTGTGGCCGCTCGTGTAGGTGCGCGTGATCGTGCGCGTGATCGTGATCCAGATCGTCGTGGTCGTCGTGGGCTCCGCCGAGGAGGCACCGCTGGCGCTCGACCCCGCGTTCGGCATCGTCGTGATCGTAGGGCGGGCCGCACTGGCAGCACTGCCCGCGGCACTCGTCGCGGACGAAGCGGAGCCAGGAGCAGCGTTAGCAGCGTTAGAGCCAGCAGCCGCCGAGGGCGTCGCAGCCGAGGACGCGCCAGATGCAGCCGAGACGGAACCAGCCGAGACGGAACCGGCCGCAGACGAAGCGCGGACCGCGGCAGCGGATGAGGAGGTCGCGTTCGAATAGCCGCTGAACGTGGCCGTGCTCGCCGGCGTTGTGGTCGTGTATTCCGTCGTGTAAACCTTCGAGTTCGAGGTGAACGTGCGTGTGATGGTGCCCGTGACCCAGTATGTGGACGTCTGCTGGTCCTGCGTCTTCGTCACAAAGCCGCCCGGGGCCGTCGACATAGCCGTCACGTAGGTCACGCCATCATCGGACGAAGAAGGCGTGCTGAGGTGCGACGTAGTGTACGTCTTGCCGCTGGTCGTGATGGTCTCGGTCTGGAACTGCGTGAGGTACACAGTGCTCGTGGGCGTCGCGGACGTCGTAGGCGCTTGCGACTGGGACTCGCTGGACTTGGCATGAGGAGCCCCGGCAGTCGAGGACTCGCTCGTAGCCGCCGGGCCCGTCGAGACGACATCAGCAGAAGAAGCAGCCGACGTAGCCTCCGTGGACGAAGCGGCAGAAGCCTTCGAAGAGGCGGACTCAGTGGAAGCAGCTGCGGGGCTGCCAGCGGCCTCGCTCGAGGCAGCGTGAGAAGCCTCGGCCGTAGTAGAAGCACCCGTGGAGGCAGATCCAGCCTCGGACGTAGCGGACGGAGTGCCGTAGAAGGTCTCCGTGTACACAGAGCCGAGGAAGGTGCCCGAGGGGCTAATAGTGATGGTGCTCGTCCAGCAGTCGGACGTAGTAGCGGCCGGAGCAGTCGCGGCAGTCGCGGCAGTCGCAGCAAAGCTCTCGACCGAGCTCTCGACGGAGCTCGCCGCCGGGTTCGTAGCAGCCGAGCTCTCAACCGAACTCTCAGCCGAGGACGACGGCTGAGCAGCCGGGGCGCCGGCAGGGCCAGGCGCCTTTGTATGTGTTGTCCGCGTCTCTTGAGTCTGCGACACGGTCTCCTTCGCGGTCACAGTGGACACGGAGTCCGGCGAGCCGCCGACGTTCACCACAGAGTAGCTCGAGCTTGACTCGGCCTCCGGAGTCTCGGAGGTAGACGAGGGCGCAGGAGTTGTCGAAGTGGAGAAGGGGGCCTCGCTCGTCGGCAAGACGAATCCACCGCCAGCGTTGGCAGAGGTCGGCGCCGGGGCGGCGCAGTCGCCCACGGTGACCGTGACAACATGGTTCAAAGCCGGGTCGGCGTAGTCGTTCGAAGCGGCGACCAGGGTCAGGAGGGCAGCAGCTGAGACAAACGAACGCATCTGAAACACCAAGAAAGAATGAATGACTGGGGGTGAATTGAAAGAGAGGCAGGGCTTCAGCTAAGGTCTCAGATGTGACGCGGACGCCTCCTTATAATGTCTCAGACCCTTGAGCTCGCTTCCAGCCACACAGTACAGGCATACTGCATTTGGCCGAGTTCTTCACCAGCCACCCCTGCTCGCACCGGCCCCCTAAGTTTCTTCTTAGCCACGGCTAGCCAGCCACGCCAGCGTCGTTGCAGCTAACCGGCCCAAGCCCTCGCCCTCGCAGTACGTTTAGGTTTAGGGCCTCCCTCGAATCGGTGGCCGCGACCAGCCACTCCGAGCAGCGCTTCTCAATGCGACGAATACTGCGCGCTGATACGGCCGTTGCTGCTAGCTACTGCACGGAACCCCGTCGCCTCGTGCCGCGCTCGGTGATGGCCCGACAACCCTGGCCGCTCGCTAAAGGAACGTGCGTCATTATTCTGCTAAGACTCGGCAGGGCCGCACGCACGGCCGCACGCACGGCCGCATGCTCACCCACTACATTACATTACTCGCTCATCCGCTTTCAAGTCTCTACTAAGCTGTACACAAGGCACCACGCGAGCACGTAGCCGGCGAACGCCGGAACCACGCCGTCGACGGTCAGTGCCTTAACGGGCGCCGTGAAGTAGTGGGACGGCGCCCGCGTCGTAAGAAGAAGCAAGAGCGTCGTAGCCGCGCATGTTGCGAAGTAGAAGCCGAAGCCGTAAAGCGACTCGAGCCGCAGGGCTCCGGCCGCGCAGCCGGCTGCCAGCGCCGTGACGTGGCGGATCTTGGCGAGCTGCGACGCATTTCGTGACACGGACTCGTACGAAATGGGCGTTGTCGCCGCTTTCAAGTCCATTTTTGTGCCGAGAAAGCCGGGTGACAATCTAGGTAGGGGGCGGTCGTGCTAAGCTCGCGGCGCGGCGACACGCCATACCGTTTCTGCGGTGAACGCACGCGTGATAAAGGCTGACGGCCGCTCACAGCGGCGGCGGCACGAGCGCCCGAATTGTGGGCCTTGTGTATAAAAAGTAGGTATAAGATAGAGCGATTTAAGCTCCTGGGTAAGAATATATCCTTATATGGCTGTAGCAGCATTAAGGGGCCTCAGACATGGTGATGGTGAACCCACTTATCATGCGGCGAGGGTTTGTCTTATCTGATGCGTGTGTGCGGCTGTGAATAGCGCTGTGCCCGGCATTTAGCCTGCACATGACGAGGCAACTTATGGCCGTCAACGGCGCGCACGTTCACGGCACTGCCGTATTTATGGCGCCATGAAGAGACTAGTCTTTGTCTGGTCAGCAGGCCTCAACTCCAGCCCGCGGAATCACTCAACGGCAGGGCAGCACGTGTTGGGCTCGCCCCACCACGTGTGGATACCGCCGCTGCAAACAGACTTGTGGAGCTTATGGGCAGCTTTTGGAGCCAGCCAGAAGAGAGCCGGCCCGTTCTGGACGGGCTTGGGTTTCCTGCGAATGCGACTCGCGATTTTGAAGTGAAGGCCGCGCGCGAGAAGCTGGATCAGCTACTGCGCGGGTCGCTCCTCTCGTTCCGGCCAAGCACGATCGCGCAGCCGCTGACGGCCGCGTTCTACCTCGGTGCGTCGCCGCGCGAGCTGACAGAGCTCTACGAGCGGTGGGTGCCTGAGCTGTGCGAGCAGTGGCCCGAGGACGACCCCGTCGGCGACTCGATTGGGAAGTTCAATTTGGACGAGTTCTACGAGCAGCCGCACTACGAGCAGCGGTACTACGAGTACTTCAGGGACTGTCTGACTGAGGAGCGCGACTGGCCGCCCGTTGTGAAGCAGCACATGCAGCAGCTCGGCCCGCGTCTGTCGCATAACCACTTCCGGCCACTACTCGAGCTTGCCGTTGCGCTCGAGGCCGACAACGCCATGATTGCGGCCGAGGCGCTCGCAATGGCCTGCACGGACGCGGCCGCGCCCGTGCTCGAGGACAATTCCGTTGGTGAGACGTCGTTTTTGGACTTGGTGCGCAACGTGGCGCGGCTGGCGCTGAAGTCCGCGAACGCGCGCGCCATCTGCATTGCGCAGGCACAGTGCGAGCTGTTTCTGTCCGAGAAGCAACGTCTCGTTGACATTACCCTCGAGATCCTGCTGCTGCAGCGCCTGAAGCAGTACATCGAGCAGCAGGGCGCCGATGAGGAGCCGCGGCCGGCGCTGAGTGCCGAGGCCGCGCTCGAGTCGCGCGACGCCGCGCTTATCCAGTACACGCGGGCGCGGCTCGTGCTTGAGCGCATCGCCCTATAACGGGGGGGGCATAACGAATACAGATGCATTAGATAAATACTCATGAGCAGCACGCGTTTAAACGATGTTGTAGTCGCCCTGGTCGAGCTGCTTCTGCGCGGCCTCGAGCATGGCGTCGCGCGCAGACTTCTTCTTCGGCTTCGGCGCGGCCGTCGGGCCCGTGAGCGCCGTTGGTGCCTCGCGCAAGGCGAACGCCTTCGCCAGGTGGCCGAGATGCAGGTTCTTAAAGTTGAAAATGCTCTTCTCGGCGTGCGAGTGGGTCGTGTAGGCGCGGATGTGCGCCGTGTACGCCTTGCGCGCAAGCTCAGCAAAGCCGTCCTCGTCGCTGCGCACCTTCTTCTCGACGTCGAGCTGCCACGACGTCGCGCTCTCCTGCCAGTCGCCGGCCGTGAACCCGGCCTTTAGGACGGCCTCGTAGCCGTCTACGTTGAATCCGTGCGTGTGCGCCTCCTTCAGCTTCGCCTGGTACGCCTCCTCACTGGGCAGCAGGAACAGCGTCGCGTCGCCGCGGCGGCCGGCGCGGGCCGTGCGCCCGACGCGGTGCAAGTGGTCCTCGATGGTGAACGGCGGGTCGAACTCGACGACGGCGTCGACGAGCACGTCGAGGCCGCGCGACGCGACGTCCGTCGTCAGCAGTACGCCGCCCTTCGCGCACTTGTGGAAGGCCTGCATGGCCGCGGCGCGGTCCTGCTGCGACATGTTGCCGTGCAAGCGGAACGCGGGCACCATTGGCGCGAACACGTGGTGGTGGAAGTCAACGGAGTCCGTGCAGCTAAAGAAGACAATGGCCTTCTTGAACTGTGCGCGTAGGCGCTTCAGCACCGCCGCCAGCGCCACGAGGCGCAGCTTTGCCGGCACGACAACGACGCGCTGCACGAGCTGGCTCGGCGTGGCCTCGACCTCGGCCTTGCGCTCCTCGCGCACCCATACGACGGGCTCCGTGAGCGCGAGCGTCTTCAGGCGCGCCGCCTGCGCGTTCATCGTGGCCGAGCACAGCACGGTGATGCGGCGGTCCGTGATGTGCGACAGGATCTGCGTAAGCGTTTCTTCGAACCCAAGGTCAATGAGGCGGTCGCCCTCGTCGAGCACGACGTAGCGCACCTTGTCGAGGGCGAGGCGCTCCGTGTTGTCGACGTGGTCCGCGAGGCGCCCGGGCGTGCCGATGAGGATGTTCACGCCCTTGCGCAACCGCGCCTTCTCGCTCTTCTTCTTCTCGCCGCCAATAACCAGCCCCGGCACAATGTAGTGGCAGCAGCGGCAGAGCGCCTCGCAGACCTGGAAGATCTGTGTCGCAAGCTCGCGCGTTGGCGCTAGGATCACGGCCGACACGCCGGACGTGCGGTCGATGCGCTCGCCGCTCGTCATCAAATCGTTCAGAATGGGCAGCAGGTACGCAAACGTCTTGCCCGAGCCTGTTTGCGCGACCATAATGACGTCCTGCTTCGCGCGGCGCGCGTCGGCAATGGCCGGCACGGCGCGGGCCTGAATTTCCGTCGGCGTCTCAAGACCAACCTTTGTCTTCAAAAACTCGGCCATCTGGTCGTTCACGCTAAACGACGTCGCGTCCTTGAGCGGCGCGTTCGTGACCTCGTGCAGCGTGCTCGGCGCGCGCGACTCTGGTGCCGCAACGTCCGGGTTGAAGCTAAACAGGGACGACACGACGCCGGTCTCTTTTATGTTGTCACGCTCGCCGCGCTCGCCGCGCTCGCTGCGGTGCGCCGCTGAGGGCGCCTTCGCCCGTTTCTGCGGCCGCGCTGATGCCGAACTTGGGTGCGCGGGCCGCTCGTCGCGGCTGCGCTTCGGCGCGCGCTCAGCGTCACGCCAATTTGGCCGAGGCGCCGGCGCCTTTGGCCTCACAGGGCCCGCGGAGGTCGTGAAATTGAGCAGCAGCCCGTCGTCCTCCATGGTGATTTGGGCCAGTTATTCTTTCTGCCAAAACCGCTTTACTTACCTAATTTTTTTTGGGCGCGGGCCCAAAACCGCACGCACGCCCACAGCACGCGCGCCCGCGAACCCCCGAACCGCACGCTTGGCCGCCGCAGAGCTCGCAACTTCGCAGCCAGGGGACAAGCAAAAGCCAATGGCTGAGGAGGAGCTATTTGTATCCAATGAGTTCGTGGCGGACCCGGTCGTCTCGGAGACGCCCGTGTACCTGAGCTCGCAGGCCGGCGACCGGCTCGTGCTGCTGCAGTACCCGACGCGCAAGGCGCCGAGCCAGAACCGCACGCGGGCCGTGCGCCTGAAGCCCGAGAGCCAGGTGCTCGAGACGGAGGTCGAGAGCCAGATGCCGTCGGCCTACATCAACACGGCGCGCGGCAGCGCGAACCTCGGCCTGAACCAAACGTTCAGCGGCGTGCTGAACCGTAACGAGGGCCACTTTGCGCTCGCGTACGCCAGCAATGGCGCTGTGCACCTGTCGCTTGTGCCGCGCAGCGGGCAGCTACGCCCAAAGTTCGACCCGCCGCCGACGCCGATCCCGCCCGCGGCGATGCAGCAGTCGCAGGCACAGGCCGCGGCGCCCGGCGGCGCGGGCCTGCGCAGCGTCCAGATGAGCGTGAAGTCGTCCACTTCGGAGCAGCCGAAACACACGGGCGTGCTCGAGTTCTGGCGCCAGGCGAACAAAGAGAGCTTTGAGGACTACGACGCGGGCGAGGTCGACGACGGCACGCGCACGGCCGTGCTCAGCGCGCAGGACCACGGCGCCGTGGACCTCGGTATTGACATGGGTACGGACATGTCGTTCCTTTAGGACATGCCCAGGGCACGGCCCGGCTTCTCCATTTGCACCCACATACACTCATAAACATTTTTAATGCACACCGCTTTTGCTAGCCAAAACATGCTTAAATTATTAGTTTCGGCGCCGAGCTGCCTGGCCGTGCAGCGTCTAAATCCGTGCCATGCCCATGTGGCCTATTTACATTAGTCGAACCAGATCTTGATGAGCTCCTCGGACACGCCGCTCGGCGTGAGCACGCCGAGGTCTGTGATGAGTGCCGTGATGTACTGGTGCGGCGTGAAGTCGACCTGCGGCCACGACTCCTCGTTGATGGCCAGCGGCGCTGAGTCCGACGCGAGCGAGAAGTCGAGCTTCTGGTTCACGGGCAGATCGCTCGGGCTCACGGGGAACATACGCACAAACTTGTGGCTCTCGCTGAACACGTATACGGGCTTGTTCGCCGTCTTCGCCAGCAGCGCGACTTGGTAGCTGCCGATCTGGTTGATGACGCCGCCGGACTCGGCCACGCCCTCGGCGCCAATAAATACTTTGTCCGTGCTGTCAATGATGTATCCGACGGCGCAGTCCGGCACGACGCACACGGGAATGCCGAACTTCTTCAGAATATTCGCCGTGTACGCGCCCTCGTCGCACACGCGCGCCTCGGTCAGGTACACCTTGAACCGCACCGAGTTCGACGCCGCCGCGAGCTGCAGCAGCGAGATGACGGCACGCGAGCGCCCGTGCACAAGAATCGTGTCGTGATCCCGCACAAACGGCAGCCCAATGTGCGCGATCTTCGAGCGCGACTCCTTCGCACGGTCGGCAAACAGCTGTCCGTTCGCAACTAGGTTCCGCCGACACGCATCCCAGTCGCGGTACTCGTTAATGTTGCGCGTGACGAACCGTAGAAACAGGTCGCAGCCCGCACTCAGCGAGATCGAGTTCGCAACGCTGCTCTTCAGCGTCTTCGCCGCCTCCTGCAGCACGTCAATGAGCTCGGCCGAAGTGTTCGGCTGCACCTCGCCGAGCAGCGCCACGAGCGACTGGATCGCCGCCACGGGCATCGTCAGCTCGGGGTCCTCGGCCAGGAACCGCAGATACGTTTCCTTGATGTCCAGCATGCAAATGGGGAAGATTAAGGCCCACAACGCAGGCCTTCTAAAGGCAGAACCCGTCGTGCGTAACCAGCGATATAAGTACCACTATAAAAAGAAAATTCGTCATTTAATATTTAATGTTCTAAGTCTCGTCATTACTGAAACTTGTATGTTTTAGTTAAGGAGGTGTCAAAGCGAACTGAAGGCATTTCACGAGGATGCTCACAATGCAGTCAAGTCGCCATAATTAAGTGAAAGTTTGAAGTTTACTGGCTAAGCAATTGAATAGGATATACCATGAAGAAGTGCGAGCACCTAACTTGCGCTAGGTCCTGTGCCGTTTGCGAAGGCTGTAATACTCGACTTTCGTGAAAGTAGGATAGTAAGCAGATATAATAATGCCGGCGAGGACAAGTGATAAGAGAGCCAAAAACTAGCCCGAGGCCGAGGGCAATTGGAAATTGAACGGCGCTTCGGTCTCCAGGCCGTCCTTAAACTCCTTACCGTCCAAGTATTCCGCGAGCACCTCCAGATGCGGGCTCCTCGGCTCCGACAGCTGCGTGCTGTTCGTTAGCGATGCCGATAAATTCACACCGCTTCCATTGGCTACGTCTACCGTGCCGCTCGTGTCATTGGAGTCGTACCACTTCGCGAAGACGGCCTCCTTGGCCCGCGTGATGTCCAACGTTCCAAGCTTCGCACGCCAGTCCTGGCGCCAGGCTTCGAAGTCTACAGCAAACCGCCGGTTCGCTTCCTCCAGTGCATCCAATGCCTGCTCAATTATCTTGAGGTCTGTCTTCAGAGCCGCCTGCAGGTCCTCTTCCTTAGGTTTCGTGCGCCGGTGCGGGGCCAAATGGCGGAACTTCATGACCAGCAGAATTCCGAATGCTCGTGGAAAGTGGTACGGTGATCAGCACGCATGCTTCAGCTTGGGTAGAACCGCCAGCGGCGGTTCTTAGCGGCGGTTCGTGGGGTAAGGGACTCATTTCCCCTTTCGATCACCCCTTCGCATCCACGCAGGTCGAGCGCAGCCGGTCAATTACGCCGTGGAGAACCGTATCAGCATGCGCAGAGCCAACTGCCGTTGCCCAAAACACACATTACGTTCTTGCGTCAGGCAGCTGACGATTTCTGCGCCGACGTGCGGCTCGTTTAAGCGCAGCTGAAACGCACCTAAAACGCAAGCTGAAAGCGTGTGCAAGTGTAGTCAATGTAGCAAAATGTAGCTCCAAATCCTAGGAATAAACAAAAGGTGTATGCGGGGCGGGCTAGAGTCGCACGGATGCATGTTCAGACTCGGAACCGCTCGCCCATCACGATCATCGTATCCTGTGGTCTGAAATTCTATCTTTAATGGGTCGGGTCGGGCATTTACTGCTGAGGACTCTGGCTCGGCGCGGCTACGCGACAGCGCCGCGCATCCGCAATTTGGGCATTATCGCCCACATTGACGCGGGCAAAACCACGACGACGGAGCGCATGCTCTACTATGCGGGATACACGCAAAGGCTGGGTAACGTCGACTCGGGAGACACGATCACGGACTTCCTAGCCGCCGAGCGCGAGCGCGGCATCACGATCCAGTCGGCGGCCATCACGTTCGGCTGGAACAATCACCAGATCAATCTTATTGACACGCCCGGCCACGCAGACTTCAACTTCGAGGTCGTGCGCTCACTGCGCGTGCTCGACGGCGCCATCACGATTTTGGACGCCGTCGCCGGCGTGGAGGCACTGACCGAGAAGGTCTGGTCGACGGCTGCGCAGCTTGAGATTCCGCGCATCATCTACATCAACAAAATGGACCGCGCCGGCGCGGGGTTCGGCCGCACCGTGCGCGAGGTCGTGAGCAAGCTGAAGACGCGCGTGGCGCTCCTGAACCTGCCGTACTTCGCCGGCGACAAGTTCGCCGGTGTCATTGACGTGCTTAACGGTCAGCGCATCACCTACAAGTCCGAGGACGGCAAGCAGGTTGAGGTTGTGCCGTGCGAACAGACGCCGCAGAAGGACGAGGCCGAGCAAGCACGTCAGGCGCTCGTCGAGCAGCTTAGTGAGGTCGACGAGGAGGTTGTGACGGAGTTTGTTGAGACGGACTGCGTTGCAAACGAGACGCTCGTGCGCGCCCTGCAGCGCGCTTCCATTGCCAACAAGATCGTGCCCGTCATGTGCGGCGCCAGCTTCCGCAATATGGGCATCCAGTCGCTGCTCGACGGTGCTGTGCAGTACCTGCCGCCGCCGAAACAGGAGTTTGCGCCGGACTTAGTGCGCATGCTCGCGTTCAAGGTGCGCCAGGACCCGCAGCGGGGCACGCTTGTGTTCGTGCGCGTGTACAGCGGCACGCTGCATAAGAACTCTGTGATCTTCAACACGGCTACAAAGTCGAAGGAGCGCGTGTCGCGCCTGCTCAGGATGCAGGCCGACGAGCCCGTGGAGATCGACCACGTCCGTGAGGGCGACATCGCCGTCATTGGCGGTACGACTAATATCCGCACGGGCGACACGCTCGTTGCGCACGCCACAAAGCGCGACGGCATTGCCAGCCTCAAACGGCCCGAAAAGGAGACGGCGCTGCTGCCGATCCCCGTGCCGCCGCCCGTGTTTATGTCGCGCATCACGCCAAAGGGTCCCGGCGACGTCCGCGGTATGAAGGCTGCCCTCGACGTACTGCTCAGGGAGGATCCCTCTCTGCATCTTGGCTACGACGAGGAAACGGGCCAGTACATGCTCTCGGGCATGGGCGAGCTGCACCTTGAAATTGCGTGCGGGCGGCTTGTTGATGAGCTGAAGGCCCGCGTTGACGTCGGCGAGATCATGATCACGTTCAAGGAGACGGTGACGCGCGGCTCGGACACGGTCACGAAGTCGGCCAAGGACGAGAAGGGCGGGACAACGACGGTCAGCGTGCACGTTGCGCCTCGCGAGGACACGCTCTCGAACATGCACGATAACAACGCCGTTTATGTGGATGCGCATCGCCATCCTGTGATTTCCAAAGAAGCCATCCACGAGCACGCCGTAATTGGCCTGACACCCGTGCTTGCGCAGGGAGGCCAGCTCGGGCGCTATGCGCTCTTTGACCTCAAGTTCGACGTCAAGGTCAGAATCAGTCCTGAAACGGACTCGGACCAGCTCGTCGCTCCGCTTGTGCGCGAGGCAGCCTCGCAAGCGCTAGCTCATTTCACGGCGAACGAGTTCGCGCTGCTCGAACCGGTCATGAGTGTGCAGCTCTCGGTTCCGCAGAGCCACGTCGGCACCGTCATGACCGACCTGTCAACGACGCGCCGTGGCACGATCGTTGGCCTCGGCGACTCAGCTGATGAGGACACAAACGCCGAGTACACAGAACTCGCGTCTTCCGTATGGACGCCAGTCGACCATACAATGTACTTGTCAAAACACGGCGACCAGGAGGGGCCCCGTGCGCATCTGAAGGCCATTGTGCCTCTGCGTAAGATGGTCGGGTACCTGTCTTCGCTGCGCAGCATGACGCAAGGCCGCGGGTCGTTCGAGATGTCCTTCTCCAAATTCGAAAATGTGCCTCAGCAAGACGTGGAGGAGGTTTTGGAATACTAATGTACATAGTTATGCTTCTAGAGATAGAGTGAAACCGCGCGGTCGAGGCCAGTCGCTGCTGATATGTTTCACGTGTGCATGCTAATTATGGCGCACATGCTAATGTACAGGAGCAGCGGCGCGACTATGGCGAATACCTCGAAACGCATAGGATTTATCGGTAGGAAGCTAAAAATCACCACTGCTCAGCTGGTTACCCACCTGGTTACCCGTGTCCAAATGATGGGTTAGCGTACGGCACTTTTGTTCGATCAACACCAAGCCCCCATTCCCATTCTCCCCCTCCTATCGGTATCTCCGCGGCACTGCCGCTGGGCTTTTTGCCCGTGAGCAGAAGCTGCAGAGATGGAGGCCTTGAATCCCGAACTAAATTGCCGCACCATTAAGCCGCTGTCGTGTTGCGGGACCCGCCCGCGCACGCGCGTTGCATTTTTCACGATAGCTGCAAAGCCTCCTGATCTCCTGCGTTAACCCTTTAGGGTTCGGGTGGCTTGCATGTCAGATCATCCGTGACTACCGGGAAAACAGGGTTCCAAAACCCGAAGTGCCTGACTGTTTCGGATCCGTCGCGCAGGGGCTCGACGAGTATGCACTATTTGTGATTCTGCATCGACCTTGTCATCTGCTGCTTTCCATGATCGTGGTCCCCCGCTCCCTGGCGCGCCGGCGCGTCCTTTCGGTTGTTGCATTTCTGTTCGCATTGGCGGGCCTTACCTGCCTAGTTTTCCCGCGGAACCGCGTGCCGCCGTCGGCGCTTGTGTCGCTTGTGCGCAACCGCGACCTTTACGAGGTAGTGGAAATGATCCGCAACGTCGAAGACCGCTACAACAGCAAGTTCCACCACGACTGGGTGTTTCTCAGCGAAGAGGATTTTCAGCCGTCGTTTATTGAGACAGCGAGTGCTTACACGAGCGGCAAGGCTGTGTTCCGCACTATCAATCGCAAGCAGCACTGGTCGATGCCGCCATCCATTGACCGCGACCGGCTCGGCGTGGAATTGAAGCGCCTAAGCGATCTCGGCGTCCCCTACGGCGGGTCGAACTCGTACCGCATGATGTGCCGGTTCCAAGCCGGTTTATTTGCGCTGTATCTCACGGAGTACCGCTACTATGCGCGCATCGACCCGGATGTGAAGTTCTACTGCGACACGGACTACAACATCTTCGAGTACATGTGGCGCAATAACAAGAAGTATGGGTTCACGGTGAGCCTAAAGGAGGTCCCGTACGCGGCCGAGCAGCTCTGGGAGACCACGACCGCTTACCTTGAGAACCGGACGGAGGCAGCAGTGCTGCACCCGAACAACTGTCTGCACGATTTCGTGGGCGGCCCGAACGGCTTCTGCCACTTCTGGTCGAACTTCGAGGTTGCGGACCTGGACGTGTTCCGCTCAGACAAGTTCCGCGACTTCTTCGACTACCTCGATGCGACAGGCCGGTTCTTCTACAACCGCTGGGGCGATGCGCCCGTGCACTCTCTGGCAATGGCCATGTTTGCGGACCGATCCGAGCTGCACTACTTTGGCGACATTGGCATGTTCCATGGACACAACATGAACTGCCCACCTACAAAAGAGGAGCGGCTGCAGCGGCGCTGCACCTGCCCTCACGACAAGCATCTTAAAAAGCATGACCAAAACATCTTCACGTTCCGGGAGCAGTCGTGCACGCCGAAGTTCCTGAGCATGCAGGGCCTCCCGCTGCCAGACGGGTGGACGGCCGTGGCTGATCGCAGCGTGAGACTCGAGTACGGCGCTCTTGATTCGCGAACCTAGACGTGACCTAGCATAAAGCCTTTGCAGGCCCATATTATTTACGGCCAGTTGCGCTGCGCCCTCAGCTCCCCAAAAGGTAGGCAGCACTCCCCGAAGTAGTTACGGGCTTCATGTTATCCAGTATAGATGCTAGCTAATGTAAATACTTCGGTTATTCTGGTGCGCCCAGGCTTGTCTGGCTAAGAAAACGGCTTTTCGGGGCGCACTGAGTGCTGCACCCGTCGCAGCGGCGGCCACGGCGCGTGTGTGCTGCTGCGCTTGAGCGGCTGCATCCCGCTGCGCGAGCGCGGCTAGGGCACAGGCTAGGGCGAGACGCGAGAACGAGATATTGATTACGCAAGCAATTTGCAGGAGAAGGTCACCGTGTCAGCAGGCCCGGCGCGAAACTGTATTGAGGACCGCACCCGCCCCGCGTTTCCCAATAATAGGACCATGATTCGCGGCTTGCGTGTTCTGCGGAACGTCATTCTGGCGCTCGTGCTCATTGTGGTCGTCTACAAGGTGAGTAGCAATAGCGTGAACGTGAATTATGCGGACCTGAAGGACTATGGAAAGTCGCTGCATCTCGCGGGCCAGGCTGGCGCCACGCCCGAGGCTGCTGCCGGTACCAAGGGCGTGCCGAACACGAACTATGTGCGTGAGAACGCGACATTTGTGACGCTCGCTCGCAACGAGGACCTGTGGGGCCTCGTCGGCTCGATTCGCGAGGTCGAGGACCGCTTCAACCACAAGTACCACTACGACTGGGTGTTCCTGAACGACGACGACTTCACGGAGGAGTTCAAGACAGTGACGTCACAGTTCGTGAGCGGCACGACGCACTACGGCAAGATTCCGCCGCAGCACTGGTCGTACCCGGAGTGGATTGACCAGGACAAGGCGGCGCTCGTGCGCCAGCAGATGATGAAGGACCAGATCATCTACGGCTGGTCCGAGAGCTACCGCCACATGTGCCGGTTTGAGTCCGGGTTCTTCTGGCAGAACCCGGCGCTCGACAACTACAAGTACTACTGGCGCGTGGAGCCGCACATCAAGCTCATGTGCGACATTGACTACGACCTGTTCAAGTACATGCGCGAGAACGACAAGAAATACGGCTTCACGATCTCGCTGTACGAGTACGAGGCGACGATCGCGTCGCTGTGGGAGACGGTGAAGGGCTTTATGAAGGCGTTCCCGCAGTACCTGCACCCGAACAACGCGCTGAAGTTCATCAGTGATGACGGTGGCGAGACCTACAACCTCTGCCACTTCTGGTCGAATTTCGAAATCGGCGACCTCGACTTCTGGCGCTCGAAGGAGTACCGCGCTTTCTTCGACTATCTCGACAAGGCCGGCGGATTCTTCTACGAGCGCTGGGGCGATGCGCCCGTGCACTCGATTGGCGCCGCGCTGCTCCTGGACAAGCAGCAGATCCACTTCTTCGAGGACGTGGGCTACTGGCACGTCCCGTTCCAGAGCTGCCCTGTGAACGCCGCAGACCGCCTCCGCCTGAAGTGTACCTGCCCGCAGGACGAGAGCCTCGAGCAGGACCAGCGCAATATCTTCACCTTCAAGGGCTACTCGTGCACGAATAGGTGGTACAATATGCTAAACAAGCCCCTACCTCTGGGCTGGCGCGACCATATATAGGCACCATAACTAGCTAAGGCATTTACTAGTTCTTACCGTTCACTATTCGTTTCTAGTGCCTAATTTCAGAAGCTGTTAAACCGCAGGAGCTGTAAAAACGCAGGGGCTTCGCATGTACTCTTGCCCTACGCTCGTGAATGCGAACCGCACCTGTTTGCCCCTACCCACACCGTCTACGCAGAATGCGGGCCAAGCTCCGACAGATCGCGAATAAGCCAGAGCGCGGCCTCCGCGTGCTGAGTTATAATGTGCTGGCGCAGAGCCTGATTCGCCGCGACGTGTACTCCACCAACGGAAATGCAATCAAGTGGGCGCAGCGCTTCCCGGCCATGAGTGAGGAACTCATTGCCTACAACCCAGATGTCCTCTTTTTGCAGGAGGTCGACGAGGCGAAACTGAAAAACTGGACCCCGCTGCTCGAGTCCGAGCCCCTGAATATGGAGCTCCGCTTTTTCTGTGCGCCGAACAAGAACCACGGAATCATCATTGCGTTCAAGCGCACGATTTTGCGGCACATTGCTCACAAGAGCCCGAACTACGACGCCGTGGAGGGCCCGCCGCAGCAAATAGGTACGCGCGGCACTGGCGCAGCGATGGTCGTCGAGGTCCTGCATAACGGTGCACGCATCGTCATTGGCACGACGCATCTTTACTGGCACCCTGGCGCCGACTACGAAAGACTGCGGCAGCTGCTCATATTTCTGGACGCCGCCACAAGCCTCAAGCACGAGTACGGCGCTGTCGGGCTCGTGCTCGGAGGCGACTTTAACTCGACGCCAGACAGCCCTGCCTACGATCTACTCAAAACCGGCGAGTTGCGGCCCGAGGCAGTAGAGGCGCTAAACCTCAGCGCCCAAACGGCGCTGTTTGGCCCATTCAATGCACAGCCCGGCGAGGGCCATCCGACGCTTATTGCTGATGCGGCGACCGCGGTTGCCGAGCTGCAGCAGTTCCTGAACGCCCATAAACCGCCGCACCTGACGAGCTGCTACGCCGCACTCACGGGGAGCCGGCATTCACAAACTGGACGGAGACGTTCCGTGAAACCATAGATTACATATTCGTCTCCGACGAAGTGAAGCCGACGTACGTCATGCCGCTGCCGGACGCATCCGAACTAGGCGCGGAGCCTAGTTCGTTGCCGCGATCTCGCGATGATTGGGGTTACCCGAGCGACCACTTTGTTATTGCTGCAGACATCGAACTGCGTCTTGCTGCATCTACATAAAATTTTGAACGAGCTGAGACTCGTTTGTAGCAGTAATCTGTCGGGTTAACAGATCTGAAACACGCTGCTGCAGATCGTACGTGATGGTAAATTGCGTTATTATTTTGAACTATGGCTTTTTTTTTGCAGTGTAGAAGGAGCAGTTCCCTAGAAGGAACAACCGCCTAGAAGGAGCAGCTGCCTAGAAGGAGCAGCATCGAACGCTGTCGCAATGCGCAAGGGCTCCCGCGGTTCAGAAAACAGTCAAATACCTCTCTGTTCGAAATGTCTTACGGAATTGAAACAAGAGAACTCCGAGATCTATGATAATATTGGCCATGCGAACTCTGGATAAGTGGACACCAGTTCTCGAGCACGTTTCAGAATGTATTGTGCCAAGCACTATAAAAACGGTACCGTAAAGACCAAGTGGCGTCTTTCATTCAATCACCACTGAGCCACGAAGTTTCTGCTTGTAACCTGCGAGGCGCATATCACCCGTCTCGGCTGTCTGGAGGATACGAGCTAAGAAGGTTTCGTAGGCATCAGACGTTTCGTTATTCTTACGCAAAATGAAGGCCACGCTTAGACAGATGGGCACTAAAGCCAACGAAGGGCTCCGAGTTCTGAGCTATAATGTGCTGGCGCAATGTCTCATTCGTCACGACCAATATTCTACGAACGGAAGTGCAACCACTTGGGGTCAGCGATTTCCAGCCATCTGCCAAGAGCTTATTGCGTACGATCCAGACGTCCTTTTCCTGCAGGAGGTGGACAACGCCAAATTTGTAGAATGGGAAGAGCTTCTCTCCGAGCTTGATATGGAATTCATTTTCGACTCGGCGCCGTGCAAGCACCATGGAATCATCGTTGCTATCAAATCCACTAAACTGCGGCTCGTGATTCATAAAGCCGTGCACTACGACGATGCCAAGGGCCCCCCGAAGCAGCTTCGTACACGATGCAACGGCGTGGTGGCGGTGGCCGAGATGCGGGACGACTCCGCACGGCTAGTTCTCAGTACCACGCACTTGTACTGGCACCCGGACGCCCAATACGAGAAGTTGAGGCAGTTGCTTCTTCTGTTGGACGCGGCAACGAATCTGAAAGACGAGTACAGCGCCCTGGGCATTGTGATTGGAGCAGACTTCAACTCGATGACGGACAGCCCGGTCTACCAGTTTCTCAAAAGGGGAAAGCTTGACGCTGAGCTAGTGCAGATGCTTAAAGACAGCGCGCGAACGAAAAGGTTCGGGCCCCTGAACCCAAGGCCGGGGCAGGGATTTCCCACTCACATCTACGATGTGGATGCCGCAGTTGCGCAGCTGCAGCGATTTGCAAACAGCCATCCACGGCTGCACCTGACGAGCTGCTATGACGCAGTCGTGGGCGAGCCGGCATTCACCAATTGGACAGAGGACTTCCGAGAGACGGTGGACTACATCTTTGTCTCAGACGCATTGACGCCGAAATCCGTCATGCCGCTGCCAGACGCATCCGAGCTGGGCCCCGAACCTAGCTCACTGCCGCGGTCGCGCCGAGGCAAGGGCTATCCGAGCGACCACTTAGTGATTGGCGCGGACATTGTACTAAGTTCGTCTGCAGATACAGAACGTGAAGACACGCTGGTGCATCTTTTGGCAGACGTGCTTGAAGTTAAGTAAGTGTTCCTGCACCTCACTGGGCGCGCCCCTCCTCACTCTTCGAAGCAAGATTCTTACTCACCGCTCGACCGGTCACGCTAACGCCGTACCTGCGTCCGCGCTTTAATACTCTGCTCAAAACTCAAGTCAAGTATTCTAGCTACGTAACTTTTCACTTCACCATCAATCGCTAAGCACTCTCGTTGCATTAGCATTCATATTTTGCCCACGATTTCTTTGCACGCTGAAGTGATTGCATCTATACGGAACAAAGGGTGTGCATAAGGGAGCATAGACCTGAGATCTGGATCATCTTACGTGAGAGGTGCAGCGGAATCACGATTTGTTATAGAGGAACGGCAGGGCCGCCCAGCTGAGGTTCCAAATTTCAAGAGTCCTCCTGCAGGGTTGACGAAGGCGCCGCGGAATTTTGTTATGTATCTGGTCAAAAGAGGTTTTAGGAGATTTTGCTTACACGAACGAAGGAGCCACTCTGACTTTGTGCAGTCGAGTAAACGGCGCTTATCGTGAATTCCAGGTTATCGCGTCTACCCGTACCCAACACGTGCGTATCGCCTTGCCCACTGTCAACAGCGCGATGAAGGCGAGGCAGCCTTAGATCTGTCTAAAGGCGCCCAGAATAGAAGCATGCGATGTGCCAGCCCCAGATAATGTACAGCGAGGGCCTCACGATCGCATGAGTGCTTACCAGAAGAGCCCCCTACACACGGCCCCTCTAGGTATCTTGCAGGCGCGAAAACGCGATTAAGATTTGTACTACATTGCCGTAACTGGTTCGTGGGATCGGATGAATGTTTCGTTGTTACGATATAAATCCTAAAGCTGCGCGCACTTGCGGCACGACGCTGTACCGCAACGGATCGGCCATGTGTAAAGTTAGTCCTGATGCTCCACAATTAATGTGCCATTTGCAGCATTGATACATACCGCGGGTCTCATTCGCGCCATGCTTCGTGTGAATCGCTTGTGGCAGAAAAAGGACCTAAGTACGACAAGTATGGGGCTGCGAGGGAGAGAGAGAGAGAGGGAGAGAGAGAGAGAAAATGAGACATGAAAGACGCTCCGGCTAAGTATACTTCAGGGTCTGTCGAAACAGGCATAAGCCAGAACTGCTACACTCTCGAAGCTGCCAAACAGTGCATGCGCGAGAACCGAAGTGTGGGCAAGGCGACCTTGAGGAGGGGCCAGTAATTAACTATGTTTATTTCCAAGACATTTACTTCGTCATATCCCCTGAGAGACGTCGGAGATCAGGCCGAGGCCGAGTCCACATCGGCGGTTTTGGTGAGGCTGGGTCTACTACCCTAGACATCATCATCCTATGATCGTAGTGAATGTGGTAGTGAAGGTGGGGCAAAGAAAACGCCTCTTTTGTTATACGTAGCCACGCAACCGATGCGAACTGGTCCCTGCCTCGGCATCGCCGTCACATGCGTGGCAATTTGGGCGGCACAGGCTCGTGCGTGACTTGAGCCACACACGGCCGCGCCAAACTTACCGAGGTCTGCACGTGACAACACGGGCGGCGACAAAAGGCCGCAGCGTGCATAGAGGCTTAGCGACAGCTAGGGCCATGGCTACTACCCATGCCGCCTCAGCACGGCACAATCACGTATTAGGCACGATCTAAGTAGATAAAAAAAACATTTTCAGCGCCGCCCGAACGGCTACGCCTATCTTATCTCGTGCAGAATTAAAGTTAATCGACGACCCCGTGCTTGGGGACATAGGCGCAGCCCCGGGGCTGGCACTCAGCTTTGCGGCTCGCTTCTCCTAGTAGCGCGCCTATTAATGCCGGTTACCGCCTGCGCCCGCAGCGTGGCCGCCGCTAACTACGTAGACGAACTTAGTCAACCCCCGGCCGCTGGCAGGCTTAAGCACTAGCGCCTCCTTCAGCACAGGAAAGAGTCGCCCTAACCTGGGTGTTTAGCGCTGCCCCTCCGTTCAGGCTGCAGGCAGGATCGTCATACTAACCCTAGCAACCGCGCTCTGCACAATCGGGCCCACAGATTAAATTATCAGCCACCCTCGCCAAGCATCCTCACTGCAAATCAAGACCGGTTGAAAACTCTAGCCACGGCGGTTTCCAATTAGGGCCTTTGACCACCGACAGCAGGGTAACATGTCGTTTACTGCTGAGGTGGAGGATGCCCGCACGCTGTTGGCGTCGAAGGGCGCGCCGGTTGACTCCGAGCAGCCGCGGCCGTTCGCGCTCAATCCGGAGCAGCTGACGACGCTCATCGACCCAAAAAGCCCAGCTGTTCTGAAGGCGATTGGCGGCCCGGCGAATATCGAGAAGACGCTCGTCACGAACTTTCAAACGGGCCTCGTCGACTCGCAATTGACGGACGCCGAGCTCGAGCAGCGCCGCGACGCTTACGGCCGCAACGTCATTCGTGAGAAGAAACAGCAGGGGCTGTTCAAGATCATGCTCATGACGCTCGACGACAAGGTCCTCATCATCCTTATCATCGCCGCGCTCATCTCACTGGCCCTCGGCCTCTACGAGACGTTCGGCGAGCCGCCCGAGTACGACGCCGAAGGTAATAAAATGCCGAAGGTCGACTGGGTCGAGGGTGTCGCCATTCTCGTGGCCGTGGCCATCGTCACCATTGTTGGCAGCGTGAACGACTGGCAGAAGGAGCGCCAGTTCGTGAAGCTCAACAAGAAAAACGAGCAGCGGTATATCGAGGTCATGCGCAATGGCAGCCAGCAACAGATTCCTGTTGAAGACGTCCTTGTGGGTGACATCATTTTTGTGCAGCCCGGCGACGTACTGGCCGTCGATGGCCTCGTGCTTCTGTCGAATGACGTCGAGTGCGACGAAAGCTCCGTGACGGGCGAGTCCGATACTGTGTTAAAGTATCCGGCCGCTGACGTTTACGCCCACTCCGAGGGCAAAAAGACGGACTGTTTCATGATTTCTGGCGCGAAGGTGCTGCAGGGGACGGGCCGATATGTGGCCACGGGTGTGGGCGAGAGTTCGATGTGGGGTCGCACGATGCTCAGCCTCCACGAAGGCACGGAAGTAACACCTCTGCAGGAGAAGCTGAACCGCATCGCGGACGGCATTGCCAAGTTCGGCGTCTGGTCGGCGCTCATTCTTTTCATTGTGCTGTTCATCCGGTTCTGCGTCGAGATTTCGGGCGACGGGCGCTACTCAGACCTCGGAAGCTCGCAAAAGGGTAACCATTTCATGGACATCTTCATTGTGTCCGTGACCATTGTTGTCGTGGCCGTGCCTGAGGGTCTGCCCCTGGCGGTGACGCTGGCTCTTGCGTTCGCCACAACTCGAATGGTAAAGGACAACTGTTTGGTGCGCGTGCTGAAGTCGTGCGAAACGATGGGCGGCGCAACAACTGTATGCTCGGACAAAACGGGAACGTTGACGCAGAACGTGATGACGGTTGTGAGGTCCACAATTGGGAAACAGCAGTGGGCTCTGCCCATTAAGAGCGGTGAGGACGCTGAGGAGGAAGTCGAGACAGCGCTGCAAGGAGACCAAACGAGTACGAAGGCCGTGATGGACGACGCGGCTCATCCGCAGCGGCAGCTCATCAGAGACTCCATCTGCCTGAACTCAACCGTATACGAGGACCACACAAACCCCGTCGATCTCGTAGGGTCGAAGACGGAGATTGCCATGGTAAATTACAGCCGCACGCAGCTAGACATGAAGGTCGGCTCCCTGCAGTCGTACCGCGAGTCGCACCCCATTGTTTATGTGCTTCCGTTTGACAGCAGTCGTAAGTACATGCTCACGATTGTGAAGACCGAAGAGGGCTTCCGCATGCTTGTGAAGGGGGCAGCCGAGATTGTCATGGGCCACGCAACCATGGTCGTCGGCGACGAGAACGAGGTTCTTCAATTCGATAGAAACGCGCAAGGATACATGAGGAACAATATCGACACCTATGCGGACGCGGCGCTGCGATGTATTGCCATCGCCTACAAGGACTTCCAGATCCACAGCGATGTGGACTGGGCCGCGCTGAAGCCGGACGAGCTGGATGTCAGCGGGCTGACGTTCATTGGTCTTTTTGGAATCCAGGACCCGCTCCGTTCGGGCGTGCGCGAGGCCGTACAGCAGTGCCAGCGGGCGGGTGTCGTCGTGCGCATGGTCACTGGCGACAACTTGCGCACGGCGCGCGCCATTGCGGCGAACGCCAGCATAATATCCGGCGAGCCCGACGAGGATGTTGTTGTGATGGAAGGTCCTGCTTTCCGCGAACTCAGTGATGAGCAGCTCATAAAAATGGTACCGCGCCTGCGGGTTCTGGCGCGGTCCTCGCCGCAGGACAAGCGCAAGCTCGTCGAGTTTTTGAAGGCTCAGGGCGAAACAGTTGCCGTCACGGGTGACGGTACGAACGACGCACCGGCGCTACGCCTGGCCGACGTGGGATTCTCCATGGGTGTCTCAGGAACAGAGGTTGCTAAGGAGGCGTCCGATATTATCATCATGGATGACAATTTTGCCAGTATCGTCAAGGCCCTGAAGTGGGGCCGCACAGTCAATGATGCCGTCAAAAAGTTCTTGCAGTTCCAGCTGACCGTGAACGTCACTGCCGTACTGCTCACGTTCGTTAGTGCCGTCGCTTCGAGCGACAACGAGTCTGTGCTGACTGCCGTACAGCTGCTGTGGGTGAACCTGATCATGGACACGCTTGCGGCGCTGGCTTTGGCCACCGATGCGCCGACTGATGCTGTGCTGGACCGTCCCCCGGATAACCGGCGCGTGTCGCTGATCACACCGACGATGTGGAAGATGATCTTTGGCCAGGCACTGTACCAACTGTGTGTGACGTTTGTGCTGCACTTTGCTGGTAAGCAGCTTTTTGGATATGGAAATGACCCGTACTACAATGGGTATGACGAGGAGGAGCTAGGAGCCATGGTTTTCAACGCGTTTGTGTGGATGCAGTTCTTCAACATGTTCGTGAACCGGCGGCTCGACAACAAGCAGAATGTACTCGTGGGGCTCACGCGGAACCCGTTCTTCCCGGTCATCATTGCCATAATTGGCGGGTTCCAAGTACTTATCATGTTTGTTGGTGGCGCGGCGTTCTCGATTCGACGCAACTCAGGGGCAATGTGGGCTACGGCCATCATCTGCGGAGTGGTGTCGATCCCTGTAGGAATGCTGTTACGCCTCGTGCCGGACTCATGGGTCATGGTGCTGTTCCCGCGGCACCTATGGCATTGGTTCATGTACTGCCTGGATGCCATAGAAAACGCCTTCCTGTGGTGCATGTTCCCCATTACGTGGCTGTACCGTCAGGCTGCGACGGGCATCAAGCGACTGTTCGGAGTCAAGAAGGACGAAACAGCGAACGAGGACACGATCGAGGGCGAAGAGAAGCACCAGATCGACCGGCACGTCACGACGCGGCCATACCACGAAGCCGAGGACACGCAAGCGCTGGTGGATCCTTCGCACTACAAGTGGATGCCAGGAATCGAGCAGTCCATTGCGGACCTCAGTTTCCTGCAGAAGGTCAGAGGCGGCCGGTCGCGGCAGCTGAAGTTCAAGAAGGTTGCGCAGCCCGGAATCATGAAGAGGCGCGAGTCTGCAGACCGCCAGTCCATGTACTCGCGCGGGTCGAACGCGAGTACGTTGGCTGCCTTCATGGCGCCATTTGTGGTCAGCGGTGCAGTGGGCGGATGGATGCCGCTGCCTCGCGACGCCGAGGCGGGCTCGCTCCACCGCGCATAGTCAGGCGCATAGTCAGGCGCAATTGTTTTGCATTTCATTCAAACTTACATATGGTATACTAATAATCCTGGTATTTTGCCAGTTAATTTTCTTAGATTACGACGACAAGCGCGTGGCGCGCGGCGCGCACTGGCGACACGAACCCTCGCGATGGCGGCGGGACTTGCATCGTGCGCGTGGTAAGCACGCGACCACGACAGTGGCAGACGCTTGGCGATCGCCGTTCTGGTTTGGGCGGCGGGTTCCGCAGAGCCATGTGTGCGCGCTCGAAGGGCCGGAAAATGGAGAGTCTACTAAATGCTAAACAATGCACAAAACGCGGCTAACAATGCAAAGGCAGCAGCTGGCGGAATCAATGACCATTAGGCTCGCCTTCGGCCACATAGGCGATGAATCAGCACCACTACCCTGTGAACCTCATCTGTAGGCAACCTTACAAATGACCTGACCCCAGTGGGGACCGCAGGGACCCACATGAGGTCTATATAAACAAGCAGTTTGCGGAGGTCCTAGCAACAACACCTGCACCAAACATCACAATGGTTTCTCTACCCAAATTCCACTTCGGCGTCTACTTGATTCCGCCGACCGAAACGACGAAGGCCGTTGTTTCGGCCCTCGAGCTCGGCTACACTGGTATCGACACGGCGCGGTTCTACGAGAACGAGAAGGAGACAGTCGAGGGCATTCTGTCGTTCCTCAAAAGCCACCCGGAAAAGAAGCGGGAGGACATTTTTTACACGACAAAGGTCCCGCCTACAGAGTTTGGGTACGAGAAGACGGCGAAGGCCGTGCGCGAATCGTACGAGACGGCAAAGGCGCTCGGCAAGATCGACCTAATTCTGCTGCACGCGAGTCACGGCGGGCCCGAGGTCCGCAAGGAGACGTGGCGTGCACTTGAGGATGCGCAGGCGGAGGGCTTGGTTACGCACATTGGCGTCTCGAACTGGGGTGTGAAGCACTTCGAGCAGCTCGAGTCGTCGCAGCGCGTGAAGCCGTTCCTGAACCAGGTCGAATTGAGCCCGTGGCTGCAGCGCCGCGACATCAAGAAATACTCGGACGAGCGCGGCATCATTTTGGAGGCGTGGTCGCCGCTGACGCGTGGCAAGCGCCTCGGCGACCCCGAGCTCGTGGCCCTGAGCAAGAAGTACGGCAAAACGCCGGCGCAGATCCTCTTGCGGTGGGCGCTGCAGTACGGCGTCGTGCCCGTCGTGAAGTCGACCTCGCCCGCACGCATGAAGGAGAACATTGAGGTGTTCGACTTTGAGCTCAGCAAGGAGGACTTCGAGGCGCTCGGCGACCCGAACGAGTACTTCCTCGTAGCGACCGAGTGGGATCCCACCGTGCTTGAGTAGACACGCTTAGCCCTGCAGGCACATCTTTTAATGAAACGTTAAGGAAAGAACCTGCACTTATAGACTAACATTAATTCTTGCGAACTGCAGCGCTATAACATCATCACGCGCTCGCGACCATGCGCATTACGAAATCGCCAGTGCTGCAAGCACGCAGCGACTCTGTCTTCGCGCATGCACGACTCCGGCTGGGTAGTAGCACGTGACCATCCAACGGTATAACTAGAGCGCACGAACCCATAACTTCTTTTTTTTCTTCCAACAATGTCTTGAAGGCATCCAGAGTCACGATAAGGTTGAATCTCACCTCCTACCGTGCTAGGATAGCCTCAGAGTAGACGGCGAAACGTAAGGAGGCTCGTTCCTATACAGATTGCTGCCCCGGAGTGGGCCCTTCTGCTAAAACCAGTCTCATACATTAACATCCTCGTTAGTAGCTTCTATTAATACTTCTTATGGAAAGAGAAAGAAAGATTCTTTGTTCTTATACGTAGTTCTCGACGTCGCCGCAGCTGCACACAAGATGCGTGTCGCCGTACGAGTCGTCGGCGCGCGTGACTGACGGCCAGAACTTGTTGTACTTGAGCTCGGCCACGGGGTAGGCGGCCTCCGAGCGCGTGTAGGGCCGGTTCCACTCGGAGATGATGAGGTCTTTCGCCGAGTGTGGTGCGTTTGCGAGCACGCCGTTCTCGTACGGCTTGCGGCCCTCCTCGATGTCGCGGATCTCCTCGCGGATGGAGATGAGCGCGTCCACGAAGCGGTCGAGCTCGCCTTTGCCCTCGGACTCTGTCGGCTCGATCATGAGCGTGTTCGGCACGGGCCAGGACATCGTCGGCGCGTGGAAGCCGTAGTCCTGCAGGCGCTTCGCGATGTCGATGGCCTCGACGCCGATCTTTTTGAACGGCCGGATGTCGAGAATGAACTCGTGGGCGCAGCGGCCCTCTGCGTTCGTGAACGCAACCTTGTAGTGGCTTTCAAGCCGCTTCATCATGTAGTTCGCGTTCAGCATGGCGATCTCGGACGCCTCGCGCAGGCCCTGCGGGCCCATCATCTTAATGTATGCCCACGGAATCGGCAAAATTAGGGCCGAGCCGTACGGCGCAGCCGACACGGCGCCGTTCCCGCGGCCGCTCTGCGCAACCACGTTGTGGCCAGGCAAGAACGGCGCGAGGTGCTCCTTCACGCAGATGGGCCCGACACCAGGGCCGCCGCCACCGTGCGGGATGCAGAACGTCTTGTGCAGGTTCAGATGACACACGTCGGCGCCGAGGTCACCGGGGCTCGTGAGCCCGACCTGCGCATTCATGTTCGCGCCGTCCATGTACACCTGGCCGCCGTTCTCGTGCACGACGTCAATGGCGTCGCGGATGCCCGGCTCGTACACGCCGTATGTGGACGGGTAGGTGACCATGAAGGCGGCCAGGTTCGCCGCATGCTTCGCGGCCTTGGCCCTGATGTCCTCGAGATCGAGCTCGCCGTTGCTGAGGCACTTCACGGGCACGATGCGCATGCCGCACACGGCGGCCGACGCCGGGTTTGTGCCGTGCGCGCTCACGGGAATGAGGCACACGTCGCGGTGGCCCTCGCCCTTCGAGTCGAGGTATGAGCGGATGGCGCGCAGGCCCGTGTATTCGCCCTGCGCACCGCTGTTCGGCTGCAGCGACGTCGCGGCAAAGCCCGTGATGTCGGCAAGGTCGTGCTCGAGCTCGGCAATGAGCTCGTGGTATCCCTGCGCCTGGCTGCTGGGCACGAACGGGTGGATCTCCGTGAACTCGGGCCAGGTGATGGCGACCATGGCTGTGGCTGCGTTCAGCTTCATCGTGCAGCTGCCGAGCGGAATCATCGCCTGCGCGAGGCTCAGGTCCTTGGCCTGCAGGCTCGTGATGTAGCGCAACAGCTCCGTTTCGGAGTGGTGCGTGTTGAAGACGCGCTGCGTGAGGTACGGCTGTGTGCGCGGGAACTGGATGCAGTCGCTCGACTCATCGACGGACGCGGGCGCGCTGCCGCCGAACAGTGCACACAGCTGCTCCAGATCCGAGCGCGTGATCGTCTCGTCGAGCGACACGCCCACGGTCGACGGCCCCGCGCGCCAGACGTTGAAGCCCGCGTTCAGCGCCCTTGCCGCGAACGCCTCGGCATCGCCGACCTCGATGGTCAGCGTGTCGAAGAACGTCTTGTTCACAAGCTTGTCGCCGACGGCCGCGGCCAGCGCACGCGTCAGGTTGTGCACGCGCGTCGCGATCTCGCGCAGGCCATGCGGGCCGTGGTACACGGCGTACATGGCCGAGATATTCGCGAGTAGCGCCTGCGCCGTGCAAATGTTTGACGTGGCCTTGTCGCGGCGGATGTGCTGCTCGCGCGTCTGCAAAGCAAGGCGCATCGTTGCGTCACCGAGGCGGTCCTTCGTGACGCCAATCACGCGGCCGGGCAGCTTGCGCTTGAACTCGTCCTTTGTCGCGAAGAACCCGGCATGCGGCCCGCCGTAGCCCATGGGTACGCCAAAGCGCTGCGCACTGCCAACGACGATATCGGCATAGGTTGGCGGCTCGAGCACGGTCAGCGCGAGCAGGTCCGACGTAGCCGTGAGCAGGGCGCCGGCCGCCTGCACCTTTGCAGCCAGCGGCCGCCAGTCCTGAATGGCGCCGTTCGCACCGGGGTAGGACACAAGCACGCCGCACACGTCGGCGTCCACCGTTTCGAGGCTCTTCAGGTCAACCTGCTCGACAGAGATGCCGAGGCCCTCCGCGCGCGACGAGAGGACCTCGAGCGTCTGCTCAAACACGTTTGTGTCGACCAGGAACCGGTGCTTCTTGCGCTTCGCGTGGCCGAAGCTGAGGACCATGGCCTCGGAAGCGGCCGTAGCCTCGTCGAGCAGCGACGCGTTAGCAATGTCCATACCCGTAAGATCGGACACGACGGTCTGGAAATTGAGCAAGCTTTCGAGCCGGCCCTGCGAGATTTCGGGTTGGTACGGCGTGTAGCTCGTGTACCAGTTCGGGTTCTCGAGGACGCTGCGCTGCAGGATCGTGGGCATGATTGTGCCGTAGTAGCCGCGGCCGATGACACTCTTCAGCACAACGTTCTTGCTAGCAATCTCGCGCAGCCGCGCAAGCAGCTCGCTCTCCGAGAATCCCTGCTTGGGCTCGATGCTCAGCGCGCGCCCGACAAACACCTTTTCGGGCATCGTCGAGGCCACAAACTCGTCGAGCGAGCGGCTGCCAACGGTCTCGAGCATTGCCGTCACATCCTCCTCGGACGGACCAATGTGCCGGCGCTGATAAGAGTCCAGCGCCGTGTGATAAGAGCGGCGGCGCCCGCCGCTCCGCGCGCAGCCCAGCGTGCGCGAGGCCGCTGCAGTACGCGAGAGCGTACGAAGGCCAAAAGACTGGATCATGCTGGCTCGAGCACGACTTAGTCCAAAAAAAAAAGTGAGTTGGTGCTGATAGCTGTTTATCTACCTGCAGGCGGGCGGGTCCCGAGTAGCGTGACTCGGTGACGTGTCGCCCGTTGCCCGGGCCCGCGGTCACCGGGTACGATCGCCATTCCGATTCGTCCCGAGTCACGCAGCGAGCTGACACTGGCAAGGCCGCCGAGGCAGAGGCGGAGGCGGCCTCCACCCGTTACGCCATAGTCACGCGCGGGTCACGCGAGTCGGGCGCCACCGAGGCAGCGGCCACGAGGCTGCCGCGCGCACGCACGGCGCTGACCGGCAATAAGGCACGGCAGCGCGATGAGTCGTCGCCGCTGCCGCTCGTGGCTGGGTTGTGGAATGCTGACATTAGAATAAATACAAGAGGTCTACATGAGTAGCCGCGCGCTAGTCCATGCAAAAAGCGCCAGGCCAGCTGGCAATGCTAACAAGGACGGGCCTAGACATTCGCCAGGTCGTCCTCCTTCTTTCTCTTCGTTGAGTGCAGGAATTTAAAAGTGTCCCGCATGGCCCTTAGCCCCTTCGCCTTTGGTGGCGGCGCGCTGACGGGGGCCGTTTGCGTGGTGGCGAGCTGCGCTACTGCCGACGAACTGTCCTCGCGCGCGTGCTTGCGGGCCGGCGATGCCTCAATGCGCGGCGACGGCAGCGTTGCGCTGCTTTCCTCGCACTTCACGAAGTACTGCCAGAATAGGTCCGTGGGCGCGACGATGCGGTAGTGCACGCGCGTGAGAAACTCGACCTCGAGCAGATTCAGCTCGACTACGGACACGCCGCCCACCTTCGCGTAGTGCGTATTGCTGCAAAACTGGTCGCACAGACCCTTCGAACCTACGGTCGCCGCTGTAATGAGGAAGCGGTGCACGGTCAGCGTGTTCAGGTTAAAGTGCGCATATGACTGCGAAAAGAGATCGACGAAGTACAGCAGCACGAGCAGAATGGCCTTGTCGAGCGAGCAGTACTTGATGATGCGCACGAGGTAGTCGCGGATGCTGATGCCCGGCGGCGCGCGCGAGTGGAAGCGCGTGAGCCGCTCAGAGCTGAACGGGATGCGGTCGTTCTGCTCGACTATGCTCTTTAGCAGCGTAGCAACCTCCGTCGCGAGCTCGTATATGTGTTTGTTCTCGAAGGCCTCAGAGGCCAGCGCGTCGACCGCGTCCGCCGCCGCCGGGACCGGCGCAATCGCATCGCCGCTGCGGTCCTCCGGGACAGACGCCATGGATCTGTCGCTGTCTGGGCTGGGCGGGACCGGCGCGTGGACGGGCGGCGTGAACGCGGATGGCGGCCTTCGCAGCGATGCGGATGCCGATGTGTCGGGCTTCGGGGACGCATTGTCGAGAATGTGGGCGCTCGTAGGCCCCGTGGCGGACATGATTGGGATTTGTGTGCTGTGGTGGGCCTAATTAGGGGTCAAAAAACGCTTGCCCACGCCAACAGTTCCTGGTTCCCGGCACCAGAGGTATGAAAGAACTGGGAGGGGCGGTCCTTCGGCCACCACGTGCAGCGGCCCGGGCCATCCACGTGGGAATGCCCTTCACGTGCTCGTGCTGCGAAGCTGGGAGCGCTCGTCGGGGGGGTCCCTGCTGGGGGTGGGTCCCTGCTCGTGGCGGAGCTGGGCAGGGCAGCGCGAAACCCTACAACAACAACGGTCGAGGAGGTAGGCGCTTAACGAAGCGACGCGCCGCATCCCAACGCAAGCGCGGCAGCGATAAGGCGGGCCACGAAGCGCAGGCGGCCGGCGCCAAGCCGAGACATACGCTCATATTACGTAGAGTGCTTTCGGCATAAATTGATGCGTACGCTCCGTGGGCCGCGCTTGCGCGTGCTTGCATGCGCCGTCGCGCCGGCTTAATTAGAATGCCATACAGTTACATGTGCGCGGAGATGCGCGCGGAGGGCGCGGCGCCCCCGCGATTAAACGATGCAGCGCACTTATTTTAGGCACTACAGAGCACAAAAGCACTAGTGAGCGGCCCTGGCCGAGCGTTGTCCTGCCGGGCCGCGCGAAGCGCCGCGGCCAACGCGAAAGCGCCTGCGGGCAGGCCGTCGTCGCGCGTGCGCGCCGCGGTTTGCTGGAGGTTGGGCCCTAGCCCTGTCGTGTCAGTCGAGAGGGCGGCCCAGCCAATCAGCCGCGCTTGCGGTACGCGGTACGGCGATGCGTACCCCCTCGTCCCAAATATAACCGGCGTTGTGGCCTTTACTCGCGTTGCCGGCACACCCTGCGCCCAGCCCCCCTCGACCTTCCACCTCTACCTTATCTTCCTACCCAACACCCAAAGCAACTCTAGCTAACAGCAGAATAATGCAGGACGATCAATACGCGTTGGTTGTGGACAACGGCTCCGGTATGTGCAAGGCCGGCTTCGGCGGTGAGGAGGCCCCCGCGGCGGTGTTCCCGTCGGTCGTCGGCCGTCCGCGCCACCCTGGCATGATGGTTGGCATGAACCAGAAGGACGCCTACGTCGGCGACGACGCGCAGAGCAAGCGTGGTATCCTGAACCTGCGTTACCCGATCGAGCACGGTATCGTCACGAACTGGGACGATATGGAGAAGATCTGGCACCACACGTTCTACAACGAGCTGCGCCGCCTGCCCGAGGAGCACCAGATCCTTATGACGGAGGCGCCGATGAACCCGAAGAGCAACCGTAAGAAGATGACGCAGATCATCTTCGAGACGTTCAACGCTCCCGCGTTCTACGTGTCCATCCAGGCCGTGCTGTCGCTCTACGCGACGGGCCGTGTCACGGGTATTGTTCTCGACTCCGGTGATGGTGTCACGCACGTTGTGCCCATCTACTCGGGCTACTCCATGAACCACGCCATCAAGCGTATTGACCTGGCTGGCCGCGACCTCACGGAGTACCTCATGAAGCTGCTCACGGAGCGCGGATTCGCGTTCACGACGACGGCCGAGCGTGAGATCGTGCGTGAGATCAAGGAGAAGCTGTGCTACGTCGCGCTCGACTTCGAGCAGGAGATGCAGACGGCGGCGCAGTCCTCGTCGCTCGAGAAGAACTACGAGCTTCCGGACGGCCACGTCATCACTATCGGCAACGAGCGCTTCCGGTGCCCCGAGGCGCTGTTCCACCCGGATGCGCTGGGCCTCGAGGCCGCGGGCATCCACGAGACGACGTTCCAGAGCATCATGAAGTGCGACATCGACGTGCGCAAGGAGCTCTACGGCAACATCGTCATCTCTGGTGGCACGACTATGTACCCGGGCATCGCCGAGCGTCTGCAGAAGGAGATCACGGCCATGGCGCCCTCGTCCATGAAGGTCAAGCTGATCGCCCTGCCCGAGCGCAAGTGGATGGTCTGGATGGGCGGCTCCATCCTGTCGGCCCTCGGCACCTTCCAGCAGATGTGGATCACGAAGCAGGAGTACGACGAGACTGGGCCGGAGATCGTGCACCGCCGCTGCCCCTAAGCTGCTCGGCGCATCTTAAAAATAGACCACTGGCCAGCCCTAAGCTTTGCGCCAAGTATGTAGTGCCAAGCGTTGTTTATGTACTGTGTGTGTCGGCCGCGCCCTGTTCGCCGCGCTCTGTTGGCGGCGCTCTGTTCGCCGCGCTGTGGCGCTTGGCTTCCTCACCCATCGGCCCACGACTTTGGCAAGTATCTAAGTGGCATCTAACCGGAGTCCGGGCTAGGTGGATATTAAAAAGTGCTATTATGACTACATTCAAAAGGATGCGCACAGTGCGTGCGGCCGAAACCCCCAGCGGCTGCGGCGCTGTCGAACCCACACATGCGTACGCAAACGAGTAGATGCTAAAGGAGTGTCTCGAACTCAGGTGCTCACAGTTCAACCACTTCGGGCTGGGCCCGGATGGCCGGCTGCATGAAGTACCGTGGGCCCTTGTGCGCCGGCGGTGGCGGTGCGTACTGGCCGCCGTAAGTGTAGCCCGCAGACGAGCCGTACGGCGATGCGTGCTGCGACGCATACAGAGAGCCATACGGAGAGCCGTACGGGGACCCGTACGGAGACCCATAAGGTGAGCCGTACGGTGAGTCCTGCGGCGAGCTATAGCCCAATTCCGGCGGCGGTGCAGGTGCAGCGCTTCGTGGCGCCTGTGGCTTCGCAGATGGTCGGCCGAAGTCATACGAGCCCGCCGGAGGAATCCGGCCCGGTTCAGGAGAGTCGGAAGGGATCTTCGGCGGCACTGGTGGTCTCATATGTGCCGTAGGAGCCGCGTGCTGCGGGGCCTGCGGGGGCTGCAGTGGTGGCTGCAGCGGTGCCTGCAGTGGTGCCTGCGATGGGGCTTGCGGGTATGCATATGGTGCCGCGTGTGGAGCGCTACGCCGCGGCGGCCCTTGGGGAGGCCGCGACTGCACAGGCACGCGCGTCACAGGTTGCGACAACCTCTTCTGGTACGGCGGGCTCGCACTAGCTGGGCCGCCTCCCACCGGGCTTCTCGCAGGTGCGGCGGCACTGCCTGGCGGACCAGCGGGCGAAGTGCCCGGCACGGGACGTCGCTGCGCGGCGGCACGCGCCGCCTGCTTCGGAGCCGGCGCATCAGTCGCCGCTGGCGGCACAGGTGCCTGTGCGTACGCGTTCGAGCCCTTCGGCGTAGAGCGCGCGGCGCGCGAGTGCGTCTGCGCTTGCGACGGTGGCGCCTGCTGCGACTGCGACTGCGACTGTGCCGCGGGCGGCGCTTGCGTCGCCGTAGGCGCCGGTGGTGAGGGCCCACCGCCAGGGCCCTGGCCCGGTCGCTGCAGCTTCGACTGCTGGTGGTCCTGGCGCTGGCGCAGAGCGTCCTTCTCGTAGGCCTGCCCGCGCAGCCACGTGTCGAAGAGCGCCGCATTACGCGTGGAGCTTGCCTTCATCCAGCTCAAAATGACGCCAAGCAGCGGCACGAGCGTGATGGCGAAGTCAAGGCCAATGTTACCGACCATCTCGGCCTGGATCTTCTTCGGGCAGCCCGCCTCGTTGCACATTTTGATCATCTTGTAGTGCATGTTGTAGGCAATGGCCGAGCCGATGAGCGGCAGGATCGACACAATCGAAATCATGCCGCAGCCGAGGTCGATGGGCATGCAGCCGCAGAAGTTGCGGTCGTGATACCAGGCGCGCTTCATTATGCGCTTCCAGAGCTTACGCTGCTTCTCACTGATGTTAGTCGGCGGTTGGCGGCGAATTTCCTTGTACTCCATCTTCTCGCCGGGCTTCAGCTCGCGCTTGTCCTTCTTCGGGATCTTCTCATAAAACGGATCCTTCGTGGAGAACCGCTCCCCCATCTGGTTCTCATACAGCCCAGTGATCTGGTTGTAGAACGGGAGGCCCTGGACTTGGTTGTTGAACTGGTTCAGAACCTGCGCCGCCATCCTGCTCGTTTTGCTTCCTCTAGTTTGTGGGCAGCAATCGCGACTCCAGCAAGCCAAAGTCGCGCACTTATTCTACACTTCTAAGTTTAAACTATGCGTCACGTGCGTAGCAATTGCGGCGGGCGTCGGCTCGTGCTGCCGCCAAAACCAGCCTCCCCCGTGGAGCCGCGTTTGCCGCTAAACCAATTGGAACTTAACTAGCAACTGTCGACTATAATGCCGGTAATCTAGTAGGCGACTGCTCTTTGACCTGTTGGCACGACGCTGCACTGCCGCGCGCGCAAGTCGCCATGTGTACATTAATGATTGGCGTGAGCGTCGCGTACGCGGCATACCCTAACCGGCGAGGGCGCATGCGCGTCATGGCTAACGGCGCGGTTTTAGCGAAAAGTGCCGCACACCTGGTCCCAGGGTGAATTCTAATTATAGCATCAGAAGGAAGGCCCCTTCTGCAGGCCGCTAACAGAGCCTAGCTTCCGCTGGGTGACCTGCCGCGCCTGCTGCAACGCGCACATGAAAGCGTAACTGGCTAGCATTGTTGAGACGACTTCCCTACGCCTGCAGAAAACGCTTCCGCGAGCCAGAGCTGGCGAATACAAGCGGCCAGGGTTTGACCACGTTAAAGTAGAGTATAGACGCTACTGGCCGCGACCAAGAGGCCATGAAGGTATGTAGGCGTAGTAAAGTGAACACCACGGCCTGCACGACGCTCTGCTCAGCCATCTTGCCAATGGCCGCGTCCTACTTCTCCCATATTCCATGCTGCGGATCAACGTAGGCGCATTCTTTTGTCGTCTGCTTGCGTTCCATGGTGCGTCTCAAAACATTTGACGCTGTTCGACGCTAGGTAAGTCGCCCTCGAGGCCAACCTCGTCCAACACTTGCCAGAGTTCCCGCAGCGTGCGCTTTTCCTTCTGAGAGGTCGCTAAAGTGTTTTGCAAACTCGCGGGCTTCACTCCTTGGCGCGATGACCAGCGATGGCCAGGAGATTGCGCAGGCGCAACGTTTGGGTATCTCCACACACCCATCGGACCCAGCCTTCGGTCGTATGGAACTATGAGTACAGCCGCAAGAAGCTGCACAAGTAGCTGTGCAGTCGTCATAAGCTTGTGGAGCATGTCGAGGCGCTTCACTGTCAAGTCGTCGTTCGAGTCGCGTCACTTCATGGTATGCAGGCGGCGCTGGCGCAGAATCTTTTCCAGTCGCCGAAACCATAGGATTACGCCGCAGCCAGTATACCTGGCGCGGGCTCATTGCAAAAGTGACATGCGAACCTGCGGCCGTCGGGTCCATCCAAAAGGGCCCGTCGCCCTAGCGCGCAGTGACGTCATTACGTGCAGCTAGGTCGCAGCCCTGAAATTAGGACTCGTGAGCGAGGCAGACAGCACGCGAAGCTGAGCACGGCCTAAGGAGGCCTGGCCGAAGTAGAGACTGCCGCCAAAAGGGGCCCTCACAAGTGTACTGCACTTATGCAACCGCCGATTGCGGCTGACCGCTTGTTTAAATAGCGTTATTCTAGCGTAAACATTAGGCGCCTAGTCGAGCCGTGTTTTGCGGCCCGTGGCGTTTGCGTGGCGGCCGCGGCCAACCCGGATCTGGCCCGTGAGCTCGCGCTTCTGCGCGAACGGCGAGACGGCCGAGTCGACGGTCGTCGGGCCGACGTAGTCGTTCACGAGCTTCTCGTTCATGCGCTCCGTGCGCTGCTTCTGTTGCACAGCCTTCATGTACTCGGGCTGGTCCTCAGCGTAGAACTCCTTCGCCTTGTCGTGCCGTACGCGGCGCGCGCGCTGGCTCTGAGGGTTTGGCAGCGTGTAGCGGCTGCCGCGCGTGATCCACTGCATTTTGGACTTCAGGTGCACATGCAGGCGGCCCTCGTCGTCGACGCTCGTCGTTACGCGTGTGAGCGTGGGCTGGCCGCACTGCGGGCAGAACTGGCGCAGCTTGTCCGACGTAACGGGTAGCAGCTTGAAGCACGCGTAGCAGCGCTGCATGTAACTACGCAGCGTCTTGATCTGCAGGCCGTGCTCGTTCACGAGCGCGAGGCCCATCTGCATGCCGGTGTTCTGCACGGCGAAATCGCGCGACGCAATGGCCACGCCGACCCTCGGCGCGACCTCGCCGACATCGACGTTCTCGGCGTGCATCTTCTCATGCAGATTCTCGGGCTTGATCCAGCCGTCATCGGACCAATCGTCGTCGCTGTCGTCCCCCTGAGTCGCATCGGCCACTCCAGCCTTATCGTCGCCGGCCTTATCGTCTGCTGGGCTCGGCTTCGGCGGCTGCGCGCGCGGCGCGTGAGGCGCGCGCGGTGCGGGCTTCTTCCGCCGCCCTTTAGGCGCCACAACCGTAAACCCATCGTCATCCTCCGTGTCCTTTTCGGCTGAGGATTCCTCAGAATCGTCGGCGCCATGCTCCTCTACAATTGCGTTCTTTGCGTCGGGCTTCGCCACGACCGGCCGCTGGTGCAGCCGCGACTTGTCGTCGACCAGCTCGTATGCGAGGGCGATGACCTCGATATCCTGCGTGCTGAGCACGGCAGCGTCGCCTGTAAGCTGTGCAAAGCTGCGCGCGAACGCGACGGCCGCCGCAGACGGCTGCTGCACAGTGATGTCGTCCTTAATGAGCTCGAGGCGCCGCCGCGCGTCCTCGTCGCGAATCTCGCGGATCACGGCCGGCGTCGCATACAATTGCTCGCCGCGGCCGAGGATCTCCTCGCGCGTGAGATTGATGAGCGGCCCTGCGTCGAGAACAAGCTTTGGGCCGGACATATGCGCAGACTCCGGTGGTGCAAAAAAAATAAGTCCCCCCAGCGCAAAACCCTTGACCCCACCGGCCGCGCGCTGGCCGTCTGCGAACACATGGAAACGGCGAGAGAGCTGCTCAGTGCGGGGGACCTGGACGCTGCGCGGGTTCAAATCGACGGCGTGCTGGCGCGCGAGCCGCGCAGCGTCGAGGCGCTGCTCCTGCGCTCGACGCTGCGCACGCGGCAGGGCGAGCTGCGCGAGGCGCTGGCCGACGCCGAGGCGGCCGTGCGCCTGAGCGGCGGCGCCGAGGAGTCGCAGCTGCGCCGCGCCATCAGCCTGTGGCGCCTGCAGGAGTTCGGCCAGGCGAAGTGTGTCGCGCGCTGGCTGGGCGACTCGCAGGCGGCGACCATGTGGAAAAGCATGATTGCGGCGCGGCCCGAGCCCGAAGAGCGCGTAGACGCCGTGCCTGCGGAACGCTTGCCGTCCGCGAAGGTAGCTGAGCCTACCACGCCTGTGGAGCCCGTAAATGCCTCGCCGTCCGTGGAATCCGTAAAGGCGGCGCCGACCGCTGAGGCTCAAAATGCGTCGCAACCGTCGCAACCGTCGCAGCCGCCGCAGCCGCCGCAGCCGCCGCAGCCACGTGTGGACTGGTATCAAAGCGGCAGTGCCGTTTACATCACGCTCTATCGCAAGGGGCTTGAGAAAACGAGCACAGCCGTCCGCATCGGCGAGCACGACCTGGCCGTGGCGAGCAGCGACTTTAACTGGACACTCGTGCTTGGCCACAGCATAGACGCTGGTTCGTCGACCTACGAAATCACGCCGTACAAGGTGGAGTTCGTGCTGCGCAAGAGGGACGACGTGCGATGGGGCGCCCTCGAGTCGAGCGCGAACGACGCGGCACCGCCGGTCGTAGCCGCGACGCCGACGCCGGCCACGTCGTACTCGAAGTGGGACAAGCTCGATGCTGACGCCGAGGATGAGGGCGCCAAGAACAGCGACCCAAATGCGTTCTTCCAGGAGCTCTACAAAACGGCCACGCCCGAGGTGCAGCGCGCCATGATGAAAAGCTTTGTCGAGAGCAACGGCACAGCCTTGTCCACGAACTGGGATGAGGTCAAGAAGGGCAAAGTCGAGACGGTTCCGCCGAAGGACATGGAGGCCCGCAAGTGGACCTAGGGCGTCAACTGGTGGGGAGGTCTGACTGCACGGAGCCCCGCGGCGGCGATTGCCGTGCTTTGTTTATGCCAAATTGAGCGCGCGGTGCCAATGCGCGCGTAAGAGTGTTCTTTTAAACCCCGTAAATAGCGCGTCGTTCATGCATAACTCTATTTATTCACTGCTCTGCACCTGGCCGTACGGCGTAGTGGCCGGGCCTTAATAACCAAGTGCGGGCGAGCAGAACTCGGCAATGGAAGGTGGCGGCTTCGAGGACGACGTGAGCCTTTCACCGTCACCGCCGCCCGTGAAGGATGCCGAGGACGACGTGAAGCCCGAGCTCACGGCGCCGGCCGACGTCGTGGACGCCGGCGACGACGACATCTACGAGGACTCGCTGGACCTCGACACGAGCCAGCAGCACCAGCGCGTGATGCTCGTGCGCCTGCCCGAGTACCTTATGGCGAAGCTGCGCGAGTCCGACGGCAAGCTCAGCGGCGCCGACCTCGGGAAGGTGCTCATTCCGGAGGGCCCCGGCGCGGACCGCAACAAGATGCGCGTGCTGCTGAACTCGCAGATCGAGCTTTTACGGCCGCTGCCGCACCGCTACGACATGAACGTCGTGCACTCGCAGGTCGAGAACGTGTTTGTGTTGAAGGAGCAGGACCAGAAGCGGAAGCGCAGCGAGGCCGAGGGCGGCGGCGTGCGGCGCGCAAAGAAGACGGCGCTCACGGGCCACGCCATGAACGAGTGCACGATGGTCGCCGACATGAGCGACCCGAACTACAGCTACGTCATGCAGCGGCGGAAGCTCATGGAGCTGCCCAGCGCCGAGCGGCAGACGACGCTGCTCGACAGCATGGCCGGCGTTGGCGGCGCAAAGTACGGCGCAACGCTGCGCCAGCAGAAGGAGATGTGGCGCAAGCCCGTGCAACGCCGCCAGCTCGCGCGGCAGTCGGCCGAGGGCAAGGCCACGCGCATGCCGCGCAACGATCTGCTCGACATTCTTTTCCGCTGCTTCGAGGAGACGCCGTACTGGACAATCCGCAGCCTGCGCGAGTACACGCGCCAGCCCGAGGTGTATCTGCGCTCCGTTCTCGACTCCATTGCCGTGCTCAACAAGCGCGGGCCCTATGCCATGAAGTACGGCCTGCGCGAGGAGTACAAGGCATTGCAGAACTCGGGCGCGACCGTGGAGAGCCTCGTCGAGCGCGCGCCGGCCGCCCCGAGCACGAGGGCGACGGCGCCGACCAGGATCAGGACCACGAGAGCGACGATATGGAGATGGAGAACGTCGAGCTTTTGTGAGCGCGCGGCTGAATGCGCGCGGCTCAGTAACACTTAGTATTCAGGCGCGCGTCGGCAGTCGGCGATAAGGCCGGCGCGCTGCGCTACCGCATAATCTATACCTATATTTAGATGCACACGCGTGCTGTGACTGCATAGATGTTTCACGGCCACTGGCTCCGGAGTTTGTCAATTGTTCCGGCGGCGAGGGTTATGCACGCGCGAGAGCACGTTCTGTTGTCGCGACGGCGTCCGCGCATAGGGGCGCGGAAACGAGGCGCGATCGCTGCACCGCCAGGCACGCGGCGCTGCAAACTGCGCTATGCCAAACCGCGTTTTGCCAAATTAAGGGCGCGGCTGGTCAGCGCCTCGTGACACGGCGCCCAATTTTGCCCTGCCGGTTGTTTTTATTCTTGCGCGACGCCAGCCTGAACACGCAATCTATCACCGCGTGCAGATGATTCATCGAGGCGGGTCTGCTTAGGTGAGCGCGTGCCTGGAAACTTATTTATCAGAATCCCACCCAAATCTTAAAGTGGCTAGTTAGCGTCGCAGATCGGATCTGAGCCAACCTTCAGCCCCGACCGCATATCGATGTCCGCGCAGGCGCCGAACGATGCCGAGAAGGCGGTGTCGCCGCACGAGGCCGGCGCGCAGGCGCCCGGTACCACGAACTACCGCCGCTACGCGGCGCTGCTCATCCTCATGTTCCAGTCGTCGCTGCTCATTCTGACGATGCGCTACTCGCGCATGGGCGACGCCGAGTCGCAGTACTTTGCGTCGACGGCCGTGCTCCTGAACGAGGTGCTCAAGATCCTCGTGTGCTTTGCGAAGAGCAGCTACGACATTGGCGTGAAGCAGACGCTGCGCGAGGTCTTTGGCAAGGACCACTGGAGGCTGGCCATCCCGGCCGCCCTCTACGTGCTGCAGAACAACCTGCAGTACGTGGCCGCATCGAACCTGGACGCGGGCTCATTCCAGGTGACGTACCAGCTCAAGATCTTGACGACGGCGTTCTTCTCCGTCGGCTTGCTGAAGCGCAGCCTGAAGTGGCAGCAATGGGTGGCGCTCTTCTTCCTGACCGTTGGCGTCGCCCTTGTGCAACTGCCGGACTCGTTCTGGACGCACGCGCTCGACCTCGACGACGAGCTCCTGGCCGAGCCCGAGCCCGAGCAGACCGCCGAGAGCGGCCACGCGCGGCTCATTGGCTTTGTGGCCGTCATTGTGGCCTGCTTCATTAGCGGCCTCGCTGGCGTGTACTTCGAGAAGGTGCTGAAGCACACGCAGTCCGTGTCTCTGTGGCTGCGCAACATCCAGCTCGGCTTCTACTCGCTGTTCCCGGCCCTGTTCCTCGGCGTGCTTGCGCAGGACGGCCGCAACATCGCGCAGTACGGCTTCTTCTACGGCTATAATGTGACAACCGTCTTCGTCATCATTCTACAGGCGCTAGGCGGCATTCTTGTCGCGCTCGTCGTGAAGTACGCCGACAACATCATGAAGAACTTTGCCACGTCGCTCTCGATCATTCTGTCGGCCGTGGCTAGCCTCGTGCTCTGGGGCACGCAGGTGTCGAACGGCTTCCTCGTGGGCGCGACCCTCGTCATTGGGTCGACATTCTGGTTCAGCAGTGCGGAGAGCAAGTAAGGCACACACGCGTAAAACTTATCTTTATTCTATTTTATTCTGGCGACTCGTCGCACCCTCTTACTGACTTACTTCTTTTAACCCCCACACTCGAAACAGGGCCAGCCATAGCGAGCATAGGCGGCATCGCGGTGCATGGGGACTCTCGCGTCACGTGGCGCAAAATCCGCTATATTATTTTTGAAGCACAGCATTTTTCTTTCCCTTTCCTCACTAGTGACATGAAGGGCCAGCTATCCTGAGTGACCTCGACAAAGGGCTTTGTAGACGAACTCAGGAAGTATGGCTTCGCGACATGAGGAGACACTTATCGTTCTGTATGGCACCAGTCTTAGTGGATCCCGCCGCTGATTTGTTCTCAAGCGCTATGGTGGGTGAAGCGATGAAGCCAACAAAAACTTGCAAATTTCTGATCGCACTCTACCTGTTACTTGTAGTTAGCATCTATTCTATATACATTAAGCGAGCCCGTGCCGCGGGCGCGCTGCGTATTATTGTTGCTCGGCGGGCGCTTAATTCGCAAATGTTTCAGCAGAACGTTATTAAATTATTGAGCGCAGCAAGCTTTGCCAGTGCCGCATCCCAGGCGCACGCGCAACGCAGCTCAGTCCAAGCCAGTCCATTCAGACAGTGCGTGGTTCGGGCTGCCTTGCGTGGCCGCGTGCGTGGCCGCGTGCGGAGGCAGGCGAATGGCGACGACCAGCGAGGCTAACGGCAGCATACGCGAATTAATCGCCCGGTTAGGGTATGCAGCAGCCACGAGCGAAAGTGGCCAGCCAGCCAATGGCATTATGCGCGCGCAACGAGCATCAGCGGCAGCAGCAGCCCACGACAACGGCGCACTTCATAGTGACACAGCTCCTGGTAATTGGCAACCCGAGCAGAAACCTCGTATCGCGGCCGAGCGCGGCGGGTACGCGCGGCGGCGCGACAATGACGTTCGAGTCGGAGGCCGCCCGGGTACGGGCGCGCGCGCAGACGCGTCAGCGGCGAGTGCCGACAGCCATCTATACGTCACGCGCAGTCACATGCGGGGTGCTGGCCTCCTGACGGGCCACCCAAATGAGGCGAAGATAATGATGATACGCCAGCTCCTTTTCGGCAGGTCTAGGGTTGCGACGCGACGCCAAATGCAAAGGCGGTCGGCTGGGCACAAGGCGCGAGCGCCGCGAAGGATGTGCATCGCAGCGCGGCCGCGGCGCACATCGGCGCCGACGCCGCGCGCAGAGCAGAAAACAAACGGAAACCACCGCGGTGCTTACACCTTTGTGCTCCGGGTCGCGTCTGTGTTTTTGTGCGTAGCCGCTGCGGGCTACGAATTGATCGCGGGCCTATTTTTACCTTTACCTTTGCGTGTTCGCATCTGCAGATTTGGCTTCCCCAGAGCGGCTGGCGTCGCTGAATCAGCGGCCTTCCTAAATAGAACGGCTGAGCGCCAACCACGACATGCAGCCGCCCTTGCCCCGACGCAGCTGTCCTCGACGCGATGGCCACCGCCCGAAGATAGACGCTATCTAACGAAGGAGGCCTTGACGCAAATTAAAGTTCGCGATGCCCCGACTTGCGACCGCGGCAAATCTCGTTGCGGCAGTGTTCACCGGCGCCGGCGCCCGTGGCCGCGAGCGCGTAGCAGCGCCGAGCCATTTGCGACACCTCATCTGAGCTCCCAACCCCTTGAATTTTGTCATGTGCTCTAATTATCCTAAACCCAACCTCATCAATATATGCATGCAGCCAATTTATCCACGACCCACCCCTTCCTCCCTTTCGGGAAAGTGCCCTTTGAGCCGGCCCAGGGATAAAAACCGGATCGCTTCTCCCAACCGCCCGGTTGTTCACCAGCTACCTGTTGACGCAACACAACACAAGCCTTGACCGCGAGCTGCGAATACAAGGAGCAGAACACGCAACGCCCACAGCAGCGGCTTCCCTTGTATCTCATAGAAAGTTCCCGTCCCGTGCCGAACCACACGTACACGCGAACCGCCGACTCCGCATCTGCCTCGCATATCCGAGCCAGCTAGCCCTCTCCGTTTCTTTTCCTTTTTGCACGTTTGCTCGAACCTAGTTGCGCGCGCAAACCGCCTCCGCAATCCACCAAGCATAACCGCCGCATCGCATCCCCTGCGACTCCTTTCTCTCCCTCCCACCACTAATCGATGTCGCTTTCGTACACAGCCCCGAGCGCGCCCAAGCAGACGCTGGACGCGGCTGCGCTCGACGTTTTCATCCGCCAGGCCGTGAGCAAGCCCATGATCAACTACCTTGCGCAGGTCACGCTCATGATCATCCGCTGCGACCCGATGCAATATGACGGGCCGCCGACGCCCGAAAGCAGCCCCTCCTCCTCCTCTACAGGCGCGCGGCTCGCGGCCGAGCCGACGCAGGCGTCGCTGGCCGCGTTCATCCGCACGCTCGTGACGCGCTCGAACGTGCAGGTGCCGACGCTCATGACGGCGCTTGTGTACCTGGCGCGGCTGCGCGACCGCCTGCCCGAGTCGGCAATGGGCATGTCGTGCACCTGCCACCGCATTTTCCTGGCCGCGCTCATTCTTGCCGCAAAGAACCTGAACGACTCGAGCCCTAAAAACAAGTACTGGGCGAAGTACACAATGGGCCTGTTCACGCTGGCCGACGTGAACCTCATGGAGATGCAGATGCTGTATCTGCTCGACTGGGACCTGCGCGTCACGAACCGCGACCTCTACATCCACCTCAGCCCGTTCCTCGTGCCGATCAAGGACAAAATGGTCGCGGCGAACCGCGCCGCGCGCACGGCGTCCGCGCACTACTACGCGCCACAAGCGGCCGAGAGCCACCACCACCAACACCACGTCTACGGCGCGCCGCCGCTGCCGCGGTCCGTCGCGCCGCTGGCGCCCGCTGCGCCCGCCGCACACGCCGCACAGGCCGTGCCGACGCAGCCGATTGCCGTGCAGCCGCTGTGTCCGCGCGCACGCGACACAACGCCCCCGGAGCTGCAGGACCCGGGCCTGTCTGCGTCGTCGTCGCTGGACAGCCTGTCTAGCATCAGCTCGGACTACATTGCGACGCCGCGCGAGCCGAAGCGGCAGCCGAACTTCACGCGCCTGTGGAAGCCGCAGGAGATCGTGAACCACCACAACCAGGTGCAGCTCGGCGACTCCGACTACCTCACGCAGCCATCGCGCTTCGACCCGCGGCCCGCGGGCATGCCGCGCGTGGCCTACTAATGGCGCAGCCGGCCGCGGCCTGTTTCATGACTATGCTAGCGCTGGCGCAGCATTCTCCCTGTTCTGTTCTCTTAACTTAATGAAAATGTCTTAATATTGAACCTGTTTAGCCGAACTCAGTAGCGCGCAGCACCGCCGCAGTAGCAGCACAGTACCGCCGCAGTAGCAGCGCAGAACCGCCGCAGTAGCAGCACAGTACCGGCACAGTACTGGTGCGGTACCGGCGCGAGCTGAAGCTGCTTCCTGTGGCTTGGCTTTGCCATCTAATGTAGCGTAGTGTCTTCGTTTATTGTCGGCAACCTCACTCAGACGCAGGTCGACGTTGTACAACGCCAGCTGCCGCCTACGTCTTCGAACGCATCACCTAAAACAGGGCCGAATGTGTGCCTAAGACGACTATTTCTATTCTATAAACATTCCTAGTATAGCCTAGGGCCTACCGTGACGGACGCGGCCTAGCATGACGAACGTGGCCGTTTAAGGCGGGCGCGGGCGCCGTGGGCGCAGGAACGCGTAAGCGGACTACGCCGCCGAAAATCAGCAGGGGCTCGAAACCACGACGCCAATCCTAGTCTGCCTCCAACTCACGGCAGCGAAGGCAGACAAATTGCGACCTAATTCATTGGGGATTCTTGCTGCCGATGCGGCGGTCCCTGCTGCGCTTGCCTAGCGCGTCTAGCGCTGTGCCGAGCGCCGCGCACAACAAATTGGCGCTTCGGCGCGGGCCGGCGCTACGCGGCACGCCACTGGTGCGCCTGCTCAGTGTCTCGGCCCGCGCTAACCAGCTTGAGGCGCTGGGCATGGTCGCGGACGCCGTTGGCAAGGCCGCGGACGAGGTCGAGGAGGACGACGCGAAGGGGAACGGCAAGCGCGCGCGGCGGCCGCGGCGTGGGCCGAGCGGGTCAAGCAAGCCGCCAAAGGACGAGAAGAAGCCGAGCAAGTGGTGGACGGTGCTGCTGAAGGCCGGCGAGACGGGCCTGCTCCTGCTCACGAGCCTGGGCATGCTCAGCTTCGCGGGCCTGCTTTACCACCGCGGCTACACGGAGCACACGCTGAACAAGATGGAGTCGGCCATCGACAACTGGGACCCCGTGCTGCGCATGAGCATCGACAACAAGAAGATTGCGAACGACAGCGAGTGGGTGCACCGCTCGCAGCAGCAGCTCCTGAACGACATCATTGCCGGCGACACCGTCGGGCGCTACTACATTCTGTTCGGCGAAAAAGGCACTGGAAAGACGTCGATGCTGCTGCAGGCCATACAGCGCGTGCAGAGCAAGAACGTCGTCATCGTCGACGCGCACGCGGACCCCGAGATCTTCCGCATCCGCCTCGGCAAGGCCCTAAACTTCCAGTTCCACGAAGACTACCTCGGCGGCCTGTTCTCGCTGCGTGGCCCGCGCGAGAACACGGCCATCCTCGATATCGAGCGCGCGTTCAACGTGCTTGAGGAGGTCGCCGTGCGCCGCATCCAGAAAGTGCACAAGCCGCTCACGCTTATCATCAACAATGCGCACCTGATTAGAGACGACGAGCCCGGCACGAACCTTGTCGAGCTTCTGCAACAGAAGGCCGAGGCGTTCAGCGGCTCGGGCCTGGCCACGATCATCTTCAACAGCGACGACTACTGGCTATACGAGCGGCTGAAGCGGCTGCAGACGCGCATGGACATGATCGCCGTGGCCGACTTTACGAAGCCGGAGAGCATCCAGGCGCTGCGCCTGCTGCGCCGCGACCTTGTTGGCGAGGACGTCGACGACGCCGTCGCGAACAGCGTCTACGCGCTCGTCGGCGGCCGCCCGCAGCACTTGGCGGCCATTGCCTGCCACGCCGACATGATTTCGGCCGGCCAGAAGCTCGTGGACCGCGAAAAGCAGTGGTTCCTAAACAGTTGCGGCCTGCTCGGTGCGACGATGGACGACGACGTCATGGACAGCGGTAAGTTCTCGGCTGCAGCAATGACGCTCGCGCGCGAGTTCGTGCGCATGCACGACGAGGCGGAGAGCGCGCTTGTGGCCGCCGACGGCACGTACTCGCTGCCGCGCGTGCCGCTGTGGCGCGCGCGGCAGCTCATGACGCGGCCGGACTTCATCCAGCAGTTCGACAACCTGAACATCTTCACGCTCGACTCGTACTCGCGCGTGAAGCCGGACTCCGTCGTCATGATGCACGCGTTCCGCGAGATCGTGCACATGCCCGGGTTCGAGGAGCTGCTCGAGAGCACGCTCGACCGCATTGACGACATCGAGAGTCTCGAGCGCACGCGCGAGCTCGTGCTGAAGGACCTTGGCAGCGGCGGCGGCCGCGTGAACGGCAGCTACGTGTTTAAGGACGGCAAGATGAAGCTCGAGCTGCCGAAGGTCGACGACGACAACGACGGCGACGACGACGACTCGTACTACATGCTGGATCTTGCCGATAAGGCCCACTGGAAGCAGCGGCTCAGCTCCATGCCGCGCCGCAAAAGGCTCGAGAGCGATGGCCCGCGGCACTAGCGTTGTAGCGTTGTGTAGCGCCGTGCAACTCCGCGGCACTAACGCTGCGCACCGTTGCCTAGCGTTGCCTACCGTTCCGTACCGTTGCCTGGCGTTGCCTAGCGCAGTGCAACTCCTCGAATGCCCGACGGCGCTCTCATTAAAATGCTCACATAAATACTATTTACAAAAATGCCGTGTCTACATCTTTTCGGCCGTCTCGGCCATCCGGCGCACAACGCCATCAGTGTTACCGATGAGGGCGCTGCAGGGGATGATCCTCCATTGCCGCGACTGCGCGAACTCGGCCAGCTTCGCGTACCGCTCCTGCGAGTTCTCGAGATCGGCCTTCGTCGCAATCACAAGCACGTTTTTGCCGTCTAGGCGCTCGCGGCCTAGCTCGGCCAGGAGCAGCTCAACGTCGGCGATGGGGTCCGGCCGATCGAGCCCCGTCACAAACACAAGCCCGCGGCAGCGCTCGATGTGGCGCAGAAAGCCGAGGCCGAGGCCCTTGTCGAGGTGCGCGTCCTTGATGATGCCCGGAATGTCGGCGACCGTGAAGCGCGTGCCGTCAATGCCCATGTTGATTGTGCCGAGCGACGGCACGAGCGTCGTGAACTCGTAGTCGCCGATCTCGGGCCGTGCTCGCGAGATCGCGCGTAGCAGCGTCGACTTGCCCGCGTTCGGCAGGCCCACGAGCGCGAGGTCTGCGAGCAGGCGCAGCTCGAGAATGAGCGTGACCTCGGCGCCGGCGCGGCCGCGCTTCGCAAACGACGGGCTCCGCAGGTCCGGTGCTTGGAAGTGGATGTTACCAAGACCGCCAGCGCCGCCCTTCAGCACGAGCAGCGGCTCGCCCGGCGCGTCGAGATCGTACCCGTTCAGCGGGAACACGTCATTTTGGCGCTCGTAGCGGCGGTTGATGAAGTCGAACTGCCGTACCTTGCCCGTCACACGTTTGAACACGGGGTTCTGCACCCACTTCTCCTCCTCCTGCTCCTTGAACAGCCAGCCGCCCTCGCCGTCCTTGAACGCGGGCCGCTCCAGCTGAATGGCCGTGTCGCCGTGGAAGCGGCTCCAGTTCGTCACGACGTCCACGGGCACGACGACGTCCTTGCGCGTACGCGCGTCGTGGGCCTCGTGCTCGCGCTCAAGATACTCGCCCTCCCTCAGCTCGGACAGCGGCGGCGACCAGCGCACCTGCGTGCCCACGGGAACCTGCAAAACAACGTTCTCGCCACGCTTCCCGTTCAATTGCGCCGAGCCGCCGCCGCGCCCGGACTGCGCCTTGTAGATATGCCGCACGTGCTGCAGGCTGCTCAGGTGCGGCACGGCCTGGATGAGAATGTGGCCGCCCGAGCCGCCGTCGCCGCCATCTGGCGGACCAACAGAGCGGCCGGAGTCGCGGAAGAACGAGATCTTGCCGTCGCCGCCGTCGCCGCTGCACAGCTTCACGACGGCCACATCCTTGAACCGCGCGCCGGGCTGGCCGCTGCCGCCAAGCCGCCGCTGCTGCCGCCACGATGAAAGCAGCGAGCGCGGAATGACGTAGTCGCGTCGCTCGATCATGTTATCCGGCGGCGCGTGGTTCGACTCCATCATTTCCTGCACGACCTCAAAGTCCTCGCTGCCGAGCCGCCGACATGAAGACACAAACGGCCGGGCCAGGAGCTCGTGGGAGAACACGGCTCGCCTGCTTATGAGTCCTCTGCCAATGCGCATAGTTTCTGCAGCCACGAGCACGAATTAGAACCGGCAGTTAATAGCCGCAAACAACCCCCCACTTGTTTATGGTGAATTTCAGGTGGTTTTTCGACGATCATGTGATGCCTGCCGTCGAAAGCGATCGTCGTCGGTTCTGCCGCCGCCGAAGCAGCGAACAACAGGATTGGCAAAGGTTTAGTTCAATAAATAAGTGTATATGCGGTTTCAGACGCATACATTCGTGTCCAATTCGTGTCCCATTCGTGTCCCATTCGTGTCCCATTCGTGTCCCACTCGTCCCATTTGTGTCACATTGTGCGGGCGGGACGCGTGCACCACCTCACGAGCGTTTCTTCCCATATAGGCGCTCATTCACAACACTGAGGGGCACATCGTGCACGGTTGTCTCTGGGTCCGTTACGGTCTCGAACTTCGTCGGCGCGTAGGTCAAGCGCTCTGTGTTGTAGGCACTCAGGGCAACGTATATATAGACCATGAGCATGAGCACGAACGCCGGCAGCGCGACCGCCCACCACCGAGACGGGTAGTACTCAATGCGCACGGCCTGCAGGTACTGGCGCGGCAAGAACGCCCACAGCACATATACAATGAGCACGGCTGTGGCCGAGAGATAGAGGGCAAACCCCTGGTACTCTTTCGACGACGGCAACTGCCCGTACGACTGCTTCTTCAGCGCGAAGTACTCGTGCATGGCATCGGCGAAGCCAATGGGCACGCCGAACACCGGGTTTATGGGCTCGATGAGAGCCTTACCCGTGTCGCTTACGACCTCGGCGTCCCACTCAAACACGCTAGCCGCCATGGCGTAGCGATGCTCTGCGCACGACAGCCCGCACAGGCAATAGTTCGTGTGGTAGCCGTCCGGGCGTGTGCCGGGCTTGTCGCGCAGCCCGCCGTTCGGCGACTGGCAGCAGTGCAGAATATAGTCGCGCAGACCCTTGCGGCTCCACACCTCGGACCCGGAACTGTCCGCCTGGGCCAGAAGCGGCCAGCACCCTCCGACCCAGTGCGAGTAGCACCCGTCCACGAGCTTGTTTGTGCGGCCCGAAAAGCCCGGCACGAGCAGATCCTGCCGCGCCATGAGCCAGCGCTTCAGCGCCACTATATTGCAGAACTCCAGCAGCCCACGCTTCGGGTCTTCCGGGTACAGCATGAACAGCGATGCCACGCTGCAGAACGCGTAGCCTCCGTGCGCCTCGCCCCAGGGCATGTTTGCAAAGCCGCCCTCGTAGGTTTGGCAGCGCGCGAGATACGCGCCAATGCCCGCGCGCAGCTCGGGGCTCGCAATGCCCAAAATCGTCGCCACGGCAAGCGCGCAGTAGGTCGCGCGCGGATCGGCCTCGCCGCTCGCACAGACGCGGACGGACCCGTCGTCGTTCTTCAGCGACAGAAGCCAGTTATGCATCTCGGCCGTGCGAATGCGAGACCAGTACCGGCGCGGTACATGCGTGAGGGCCATGACCGCGGCGTACGTTGCAGCAAGATGGCCCGGCTGGCCGGGGCCGCCGCCAAAACCACCGGCGTCGCTCTGGCAGGCCAGAATCGTCTCGGCAACGCGTTCAAGGTCCTCTGCAGGCAGCGGCGAGCCCAGCAGTTTCAGCGCGTTCACAGACCAAAATATAATCCATGGGTGGCTCGCGTCAAGCGACAGGAACCCGCCCGGAAGCGGGCTGTCCAGGCCGAGGACGACCTTAAGAAAGCGCGCATGTTTTTCCTGTAACGATGCCAGAGGATGTGCCGAAGCCTCAAGCAATGGCAAGCATGATGCTTCCAGCTCGTGCTGGGCGGCTAAAGTCTGAGACATCGGTTACGCCGCGCGCTGATAAAATGGATCAAATAAGTTCCGCATTGGGTAGCACTACCTATCTGCCTTCGATGTATTTGGTCACGTGCGTGCCGAGTCACGATGTTACGGTGGTATTTCTCGCGCTTAAACTTGCGTTCAGAGCAGCGAAGAGTGCCTCCCGGATTTGCTTGCAATGTGAATAGCTCTTGTACCCGGCAATGCTTGTGTCCAGTCAGTGCGGAGCTAGTCGTCGAGTAACGCGGCGACAGACTGGCCCAAAGGCAACTTTTCACGCCGCGCGGAGGCTAGGGCTGAAGCCGCAGCCCTCGTAAGACTACAGGCCCTGTTTAATAGCCCGTGCTCATTTCCGAAGTCACTACTTCGCCGTACTCCTTTGGCAGCCTCGCGTTTCACACCTACGATCTGGGTAGGGTCTTCTTGAACTTCGCTACTGCATATACGGTCATCTGATTACCTCGCTAACGGTCAAATTCAACTAACCGTCTCGAGCTAATTAAGTCACTGACGTGCTCGCGAAGAATCGTCTGTCCATCAAAGCGTAGCGAGCATTCCCTCCACACCTTCATAGCATCAATCTTGTAGCGCTCATTGACGGCCAATTCTAACGTGTTACTAGGATCATGTACATCACTTTGTTATCCTAGCCTTTGTGCCTTCGAAATTAAGAAGAAACCGCCAAATCTTTTACGCACGGTTCAATGCGAGGATGTCCATGAACCCGCATTAAGTAAAGCAGGGCCCGTTTTAGTCGTCTAAGATACACGTTCAAGACTTTATGAACCCATTATTGTGCCACGAGCCATGGCCAGCATCTCCCCCAGTCCCCACGAAACCCAAACGGTCTTCTACTGACTACTGCAGGTCGATTTCTCAAACATAAGCCCTTGTACACTGATCTGTCTTCATTGCGCGGCCGCTCCATGGGCCGCGCGATTCGTTTCCTACAAGTCCCAGCTGAACACGGCGTCGCCGAGCTTCCTGAGCAGGCCGCGTAGGCCAGAAGAGTCCGTGCGCTCCGGCACCTTTGTGCTCGTGACCTCGCTCAGCGGTTTTGCCGGCTTTGGCGGCTCGGTGCGGAATATGGATGCCGACGGCGCGCGCACGCTGAGGCGGTCAGGCAGAACCGACTGCGACGACGCGCTCACGCGGCGGTCGCTCACGCGGCGATCGCTCGTGCGGCGGCTTGTGAAGCTCGCGTCTGCGTCGTCGTCCAGAATGCTGGCCAGCGACGTCTCGTGCAGAAGGCTCGCGTCCGAGTCGTCTACAAGCAACGAGTTTGTCGAGCTCTGGCGCGCGCCCGAGGACTCGCCCTGCTCGGCCGGTACGCAGCCTATCACGTACTGGCCAGGCATGACGTGCCCGTTCTGCGCGAGCGCGCGCTGCGCGCCCTCGCGGTCGCGGTATGTGATGCGCAGCCAGTTGCGGCCGCACTCAATGGCCGAGGCCGCCGTCGGCGGCGCGTCGCTCGTGCCCGCGAAGTTCTCGGTGATCTCGCCGAGGTGCCCGAAGTGCTGCAGCACAGTCTGCGTGGCGCCCGGCGGGAACCCGAACACAATCACGGGCGCGCCCGCGGCCGACGCGGCCAGGTGAGTCTGGTCCGGCTCGACGGCCTCAAACGTCTCGGTCTGTGGGGCGCGGATGCTCTGCGTCGGCGGTAGCTCGTCGTCGACGTCTCCAGCCCCGACGTGGCGCTGCTTCGACCGCGGTTTTGTCGCGAAGCCGGCTCTGCTCGCCCGCTGCTTGCCCTGCGGCGGCGCCGAGACGGCCGCGGGCAGCGAGTCCCGATGCAGCTTATACGTATCCGGCTTAGCGAACGAACTCCGCGTGGTCCCCGGCTGCAGATGCATTGGGACGAACTGGCGGCCAGCCGAAGTCCATGCCGGCTCGCTCATGTTTATGATGCAGAGATGATGACTGAGCTAATCGAGTGTCGACAATAACAACGCTGCGGCAACGCAGCCAGGCACAGCACAACTGTCTACAGCTAATACAGGGACTAATTGAGTTGATTTAGTGTGGTTAAACGGCTGCTTTCGGTTAAGTTTTTTTTTTTGTTTTGTTTTGTCGGCCACAAGTAGTTGTGGCGCGCAGCCGCCGAAAGTCTTAAGGTGGTGGGTGAGCTTAGGTTATGTTCAAGTATGGGAGCCTAAGGTCAAGCTCGGCCAGCTCCGGCGCCGATTAGCCCAAGAAGCAGAGCGGCCGACTTCATGCAGCCTGCAAGTTCTAATATTACCTAGCGGGCAGCCAAGCCACGCATGCTCTGTGCCCATGAATTAATGCCCAGCGCTACCTAGTTAATTGATGCAGCCTTCTCGTAGAGAAGGTCGACGACGGAGGACATGTGCTTCATTGTCTCTAGGCTGAGCTCGTATGTCTCGTCAGCCTTCGGCGGCGGGTATACGTAGAGCCAGCCCTTCCCCTGGTCGAGGACGCCGCTGAAGATCTTGTCCAAAATCATTTGGCTGAGCTTGCCCTCGATCTGCTGCGCGTCGAGCCCGAGCAGCTTTGCCAGATGCGCGACCTCGACACACTCGAACGGCTCAATGACCTTCATCAGGTTCTCCTGGAACAGCTTGTCGTAGAGGGCCGAGAAGTGCGCGCGGATGAACGGGTCCTGGTTCAGCTCTGGTGCGTACTGCTTCAGCACGAGCTCGAACTCGTGCAGGCTGCGGTCGCTGTTTGCCCGCGCCATGGCCGTCATGGCGTCAATATCCCGGCCCTGGTACTGCTTGACCGTTTTGTGGTGCAGCAGCTGCTCGACGTCGTCCGTGAGGTTCAGCATGATCTTCACGAGCAGCAGGTACTTCAGCGCCTGCACGCTGTGGCTGTCGTCGAGCGACGAGTATCCCTCGAACGCCTCGTAGAAGTACGAAAAGGCCGTTTTGTAGTCGCCGTCCTCGGCCTGCAAAATGCCGCTCATCATGTCGAGCTGCGCCTGCATGAGCGTCGGCGTGTACACGGAGTTTGCGCTCGTGCGCGCGCTTGTGAGGCTGGCGCGCGCCTTCGGCAGGTTCCGCAGCGCATGGTAGACGCGCGACTCGTGGAGTTGCACCTCCACAAGCATCATTTTGTCGTCGAGCTTCTTCAGCTCCTTGAGCAGCTGCGTGGCCAGGTCAATGGCCGCCTGGTACTGCTGCTTCTCGTAAAGGAGCGCAAGCAGGCGGATCTGCAGGCCCTGGCGCAGAAAGCCTCGGTTCGACTCGATTGCCCAGTCGACGCAGTCGTTGATGATGCGGATCTGGTCGTTCGTGGACCCCGGGATCCTCGCCACGTCGTCAATGAGGGCCTTGATGATTTTGGCAGACTTCGACTTCGCGTAGCTCGTCGTCACTCGCCGCGACAGCGCCACAAGCTCCTCGAGCTTCGCCACGTCCTTGTTCTCCGCGTAGTGCTCGCCGAGGGCCAGCAGCGCCGTCTCCTGGTCCTGCGCCACGCGCTCCTTGCGCGCGACGCCGCCCTCGCTCACGTCGGCGTTCACGACCTGCGTGTAGATCTCCTCCGCCTGCGGGAAGCCCTTCTGCTGCGCGTCAGCAACCAATGCCTGAGTAGTTGCCATCGTGGTAACGAACCACCTGCGTGGAGGCGGCCCGCTAAGCAGGGCCCCTTCTCGCGCAGTCAGGGCTTAGTCATCTCCCAACTGCGAAGAAGCGATGCCGCCACAGCACGTTAGGCACCACCGCTGCTGCCGCCGCCAATTTAGCAGGCAGGGCCCGTAAGCACGCCCACGTTCGTTCGTTAGCTCCGACCATTGAGAAGTTCGTATCGAATGTGTCACTTTTTTGTATACAGCCTACTTTAGTGAGAATAATTAGTAGCCGCAGTGCGGCTAAGGAAGTTAGTTAATTTAAGACGCGCGAGCGCAGCCTACTCGACCGTCGAGAGGTACGGCCCCGCAAGCTCGGCCATGAGCCGCTGTCCGTCGAACAGCTCGTACAGCTTTTCGCTCTCGTCGGCTATTCGCACGGCCAGGCCGAGCGCCGTCTTTGCGTACCCGCGGTTCACGCTCTCGGCCTCGGCGAGCACGCCGAGGAGGTCGTAGACGACGGCCGGCACGTACTGCTGGCGCAGGCCCGGCACGTCGAACGAGAGCGCCGCCTGCACAGCCTCGATGGCCTGGCCGACGATCTTTGCCGCCTGCGTGCGCCAGCCCGCGCCCTGGCGCTCGAACGCGCGCCACGCGTCAAGGGCCACGAACGCGGCCGCCAGCTTCGCGAACTGCGCGAGGCGCATGCGGCTGCGCGTCAGCGTGTGTCGGATCACGTACTCGGCGCTGATCTGCGTACCCAGCACGGACGCGCCAACGCGGTCGCCCGCGTCGAGCAAGCGTTCGTAGGCAACAACAAGCGAGTCGCACGCCTCGTCCCAGAGCTCGGCGTCGACGAGCCACTGCACGGCCGCGAGCACGCGGCTCGCATCGCCCGTCTCGGTGTAGGCAAGGAAGTTCAGGTCGACGCAGCGCAGCAGCACGGGCCGCATGTCGATGCCGAAGTCGGCGGCCAGCTGCAGCTGCCGCCGGCGCTCGTCGGCCGACGTTATTTGCGCGAGCACATGCCCGTAGACCTTGACCTGGCCCTCGGGCGCGAGCAGACGCACGTAGGCCGGCACGTAGGCCAGGCGCTCGGCCAGCAGCTCCGGCGCGAGGCACAGGTACTCGACGTAGAGCTGCACGAGGAACTCGTCAACGGTTCCGTCGAGCACAAGCTGCAGATGCAGCACAATGCGCGCGAGCCAGGGCAGACGCACGAGCGGCGCGTCCTCGGCGAGGCCGGCCTCGACCATAGTGCGCGTCTCGCCGAGCAGGTGCGCGGCGAGGTCGCCGAACGTCTTCTGCGCCAGCGCCAGCGCGATCTGCCGGCGCCAGTCCACCGCCTGCAGCGCAAGAGTGTGGTCGCGGTTCACGGCGCGCTCGAACGCCTCGAGCGACGCGCCGGCGTTCATGTGCGCGAGCAGCAGCGCCTCCCAGCTGTCGCAGAGCGGCGCCACAGCAGCGAGGTCGCGGCTGAGGAGGCCAAAGACGCCGGCCTCGTACTTGCCGATCTTGGCCCGCGTGAGGCCGCCCGCTGCATCTGTGAACAGCGGCCGCGGCTGCGCCGCAATGGCGGCCTTCACAAGCCAGTTATTCGTCTCGGCGCAGGCCGCGGCGGCCTGCTCCGCGTCGCCGGCGAGCAGCAGCTCGAACACGTACCGGAACAGGGCATCATCAGCTTCGGCGTCCTCGGCGGCCAGCGGCCGCGCCTGGCGCAGCGGCGCGTCTAAGTCCAGCTCAGAAACGACGAAGTCGCCGCGCTTCTGCGACTTTGTGTGCATCCACTTGATGCTGCGCATGTTCGCCGGCTCCTCGGGCTCCTTCAGGTTCGCCTGCGCCCACTCAAGCATGACCTGCCGCACGTCCTGGCCGCGCGGCGCGAGCGAGCGCACGACAAGGTCCCACAGCCGCGTCTCGAGCTCAAGCGGCTCAAACGCCTGCGTGTCGGCGCTGCTGAAAGCCTCTACAGCCTGTGCACGAGCCGCCTCGTGGAACGCAGAGGCCAGCGTGGCAGAGTCCTGCTCGCCACTGCTGCACACAGCCCCAAACGCGTCCACGAGCGGGTCCGGTTTCTGTGCAGAGGCCATTCGGTGTGGATGACAAATGCAGGCCGCTACGAATAAATAGTGCGCCTGAGATGCAGAGCGCGACACGCGCAACGGCGACGCCGGCTGCGCATAGCCGCGCAGTCTCAATTGTTTGGCAGCATATACTGGGCAAATAACATATATGCATTTGTGAATGTGTTGTGTTTTTTTGGGCGCGCGAGCGCCGAGGCTCCTCCGCTCCGCTATGTCAAGTGACCTGCATTAGAACGCTCGCCGCTGCTCGCCGCCTAAGGCTAGCTAGTGGTGTACAGGGAGGCTCATCACGCAGTGCGCAGCGACCGACTTGAGGGACAGCGATGCACGCGTAGATTATACGCAGGCGGCGATTCCCCTGCGGGGCAGCGTGCCTCGGCCGCGTAATACTACGCTCTGTTTTGCAGGCGTGCATAGTGGCTGACCCTAGACCCTTCCGTGCCCCATACCGCCGGAGCCAGTGCGAACAAGCAAAGCAGGCCGTGCTGAAGCGCGTGCGCACACACCAGCTTTACAATGAGAAAACTCTGTGCTCGTGAGCGTGTTCAAGCTGGGAGTGGCTGCCGCGCCACAGTCCCGGCCCGCAGCCTTAACACGAGCGGCTGTACCCCTTGCCCTAAGTTCCCACGCCCGCTCGCCCCCCACGTAATACAAAGCACCCGTCGCGCACGCGCGCTATAGGCCGAAACGCGCGGGGGCCTATCGCTGCATTCAGAATGGTTGCGAGGCATTCCCGAGTCAAGGGCCGTAACGAGTTCCCCGAAGGCAAGTTCCGCGACCGGAAGCCGCTCTCGGACTACCTCGCCGTTACGAAGACGATCTGCCTCATTCCCGTGGCCCTGGGCTTCGCCGTCGTGCGCAATGCGTTCGCCGGCCCGCGCCGTAAGCGCTACAAGGACGTCATGGCTGAGTCTGTGATGGGCCACTGCTATAAGTCGTCGACGCTGCGCCAATTGCGCATTCTGACCCTCGTGAAGCCGCTGCGCGTGGAGCTGAACAACGTCATCTACCGCTTTGTCGCGTCGGGCCTGCCGAACTACAACAAGCTGTTTGACGGCGAGGGCTTCAATGCGCGCTGGATCAGCGAGGTCCCGGACCGCCGCAAGAGCGACCGCGTGCTGCTGTACATACACGGTGGCGGCTACGCGCTCAAAATGTGCCAGCCGCAGATCCAGTACATATGCATGCTGGCGAAGGCGCTGCTGCCGTACCGCATCAGCGTGCTGGCGCTGGACTACTCGATCACGCCGTTCTTCCGCTACCCGACCCAGCTGAACGAGGGCCTCGCCTGCGTGCGCGCCCTCGAGGCCGAGTGCGACCGCATCATCCTCATGGGCGACTCGTGCGGCGGGCACCTCGCGCTGACGCTGCTCATGGCCGAAACCGAGATCAAGCCCCAGAGCGTGTGGGGCCTCGTGCTCGTGTCGCCGTGGGTCGACCCTAGCGCGCAGTCCGGGTCCATGGACTCGCAGCGCGACATTTTGTCGAAGGAGCGGCTGAACGAAATGATGCAGAACTTCGTGGGCCGCGACCAGCTCGAAGACACATTCGTGAGCCCCATTCGCGCCGACGCGGCCCTATGGCAGCGCGTCCTGCCCCGCAACACCGTCGTCGTGTGGGGCGCCGACGAGTGTCTGGCGGACCAGTGCAACGAGTGGGTGCACGCGGCCGGCGTCGAACGCTTCTTCGTCGAGAAGAACGGCACCCACGACTGCATTCTGCGCGGTATGTCGCCGGACCCGTCGCAGTACATAACGCGCACGCTGCTCGAATGGAACGCAGAGACGCCCACGCCGCTCGAGGCCAAAGAGCTGAGCTGGTCGCCGTATTCGGACAAGGACGATGATAAGGATACATGCAAGGACACGGTCCCGCACGATGTGCGCTCCGTTAGCGATGCGGACCATGCCGTCTCCTCGAGCGCGCCACATTGACCGCCGTGCCCACATACCTGTTTCATTCTCTGTCTCCTCTTGCCTGTCGTCGAAGCTCTGTGACGATAAAGCTGGCTCTCTGCATACCTGCCACGCTGCCGCATGCTCTTTACTCGCTGCTCCACTGCCGCAGCACTAGTTTGAAGGTGCTGTTTCATGCTGTTTAGTGCTGTTTAGTGCTGTTTAGCGCCAGTTCAGCGCTAGTTTCTATTTGTTCTAATTATCAATCAAAATGCGTGTTGGCGGCCGCCGTTTTCTTTGTGGCCTTTCTCTGCATACCAAACTAAACGAATAAATAACCTGCCAAATTGTTGCCGCATGCACGGCGCGCCAAACCTCGTGCGTTCGTTGCCACGGGTTTAAAGACCCATCTCGATAGCCGCCGCCTCGAGCTTCGTGACGGCCAGCACATGCCACGGCACAATCGTGTTCTCCACGGAGACGCCGCGCGCTTCAGCCAGGCTTGCCAGCCGCCGAAACTGGCCCAAGATGCGCGTCATGACCTTCTGCGGCGTCCCCGGCAGCGCATGCACCAACAAAAGCCGGATCTCAAACTGGAGGTGGCCCTGTGGCGTCGGCTGTAGCAGGTACCCGGCGGTTATGTGGTCTGCAGATGCGCTGACGCCAGGCTTCGTGCGGCTAATGGCCACTCCGTACGTCTCGTTCGTGCTGTCTACAATGACGCTGTCCAGCATCTCTGCCGACAGTGCCTGCGCGTGTGTGGAGTGGCGCACGGGCCGCTCATCGTTCACGGCAAGCCCTCTTGGGTACGGCAGATCCATGAGGCAGTGGGCCGTGTCCGAGTCCCGCTTCGGCGCCATGACTCGGCGCCACACATGCAGCTCCGACATCTCCATGGTCCCGCACTTCGAAATGCACACGCGCCATTTTGGCCGGTTGGTTTCCGTGAGCGACTTCGACCGCGCCCAAATCTCGCTGAACACGCTGTGCAGCGCACGGTCGGTTTTGTCGGACTTGTCGTGGTGGTCCGCCATTCTTAGCGCGTCGATCTGCGTCGTGCGCGCCCACTGATCCGACCACGCAACAAACACCCAGCGCTTCTCGCATATGAGATACGAAATGAGCATGACTGGCTCGTCGTCGAGCAAGTACGTGGGCGGCTGTGCGCTGAACTGCAGGCCCACGGACTGCGGCGCAAGACCGGCCAGCTGGAACGCGGGCTTGAACGTCGGGAACCGCGAATGCGCCAACAACGCGAGCCTCATTCCGTCGCTTTGCGAGGGCACTATGTCGTGATTGTATCGAGACACGAGGGTGCCCAGTGAACAAAGAAGCCACTGCGCGTCCGGGCACGCCGTGCGCACGGCACCGTACCCAAGCGCGAGCTGAAAGGCCACGCCGGCGGTTAGCATTCCGCCGCGGCGAGAGGTTGGGCAGGCCGTAATGAGCACCAAGTTCTTGCCGCGGAAGTGGCGCTGCAGCTGGTGCTTCAGCTGGGCGCATGCGGTTTCGTAGAGGTCGCCTACGGCGTCGCCGGAAGTGTGCCGCAGATCGGCTGAGATCGTGAGCAGTCCGTCATGCACATCACCAAAGGTCGGGAGCTCTAAGTTGCCAAGGTTTCCGCCTTCGTACATCGTCTTCAAGGCAGCAAGCAGCGTCTGTGCGCCGGCGATGACGGTCGGAGACGCAAGCGTAATGAGAATGACGGATATGTCGTCTCCACCAACATCGGTCAGCGGCGAGAGGCCCATTGTTCTCCAGAACTTGATAATCGAGATGCGCGCCTTCAGCGGTATGCCGCCGCGCTTGAACGTGACTAGGGGCGGGCTCAACAGCTGCAACGATTCCTCGCCCGAGCTCCCGGACATCTCGAGCAGCGAACAGTAGTGCAGGTTCGGAAACACAGACCGAACCCGCGTCAGAGCCGTGTTGCAGACAGTCTGTACTTGGCCCGTAGCCATGGGGGCGTCGAGAAGCTCGCTGAGAAGGCCGCCGTCGTATACGAGCTGCGGAATGAGCTGGCGAAAGCTCGCCAGTCTCGTGCCGTCGGCCCGCGCCGGCGGCGAAGGTACGTTGCGCATGGACTTCAGCCATTGCTCCGTAGTGTCCTCCATGATGAGCTGCTTGCTCAGCATAGTCGGCATAGAGTCCATGCCGAACTCGAGGTCGTCACTGTAGATGCTTCCTATGTCCATGTCGTCGTTTTCATTGCCATCATCGTCATCATCATCATCATCGTCGTCGTCGTCGTCGTCGTCGTCATCGTCATCATCATCAGCGACTTCGTCGAGGCCGCTATCCTCGCTGCTCGTGTCGCCATTGCTTTCAGGCGGAGGCGCAAAGTACTGCCCGCCGCTGATATACTTTGCGTCCAGAGCAGATGTGTTCAGTTCGAGAGTACTGAACTGGGCGCGGCTCGTGTATTCTGGCCGGCTCTGTTCGGGCGTAGCCGCCTGCGGCGGGCCCGTAATCGCCTTCAGCTCGTGCTCCTCGCCAACCTCGGGTTTTGTGTCGGCAATTTGCGGCTGCTCAGGCGGTTTGAACAACGGCGACGTGTGGGACGGCACAGGGAGATCGAAGAAGTTGAAGTCCGCGTCGCCGACCTCATCGTTGTCCACGTCCATCCAGTTCTCGCCCTGTCCCAACGGCGTCGCTATTGACGGCGTCTGGTACATTGGCGTCGGATAGACGGCCGGGACCTGCAGCGGCCCCTGGTAGTGGGCTCCGCTGGCCGTTGGTGTCGGCGCCGCCGTGACCGCCGCGGAAGGAGCGAGCGATGCCACCGCAGTATTCAGCCCTGCGCCGGCCGATGGCGCGCTCGAGGGCACCGTTGAGGGCGGGACTGAGAGGGGCAGCCGGCTCTGCCGAGGCGAAGGCGGCGGCGCCAAGGGAGGATGCATGGTCTGGTGCAGCGTAGTGACGCCGACCTGCGGGTCCGTCTCCTGGGAGGCGCCGGCGGCCTGGCGGCGCGTCGCTGCCATGGCCTCGGACAATGTCGTGTACGGATCGGGCTTTTCTATGTTGGCCAACGGCCGGTAGCCGTCGTCGGCGTCGCCATTCAGGGTAATCCCGCTGAGGCTAGGCGCGACCTCGGCGACGAGCACGGCCGGCCACAGTAGGTCCTGCACGTTGTGTGTGCTTACGCGCAGCCAGGTGCTGCGCTCGAGGCTGTCGAGGTCCACGTTTGTGACAAAGTGGCTCGTGAGCATGCTGTAGAGCGCGCGCGCGAGCTGCTTGTTCGGCCGTTCGATGAAATCCTCGTATTTCTGGGACGGGAATACGCGGCCCGGCACGCCGTGCGGCAGCAGCCATACGTGCGGCGTCGCCAGCCGCGTCGAGTGCAGCAGCAGGCGGCGCAGGCGGCACTGCTGGCTCGTGAGCCGCACAATGAGCGTGCCGTCGTAATGGAGCACGGGCGTGACGCGTGTGAGCGAGTTGTCCGGCGTGCTGAGCACTGCGGACGGGCCGAACGCCTCGCAAAGCGCGCGGTCGCCCTGCCGCAGCAGCGCGTCGAGGCACTTCGACTCGATTGCGCGCAGCAGCCGCTGGAACGTGCGCGGGTGTGTTTCCTCAGGGCCAACGTCCGGCGTGACGGCAAACGGCGGCAAAAAGACGCCCTGGGCCACGGTCTCAATGGGCAGGTCAAGCGAGATCTCGAGGTCCGGCACGGCGGCGTGCGCAGCACTGCTCGCGTCCTCGCCAGCGAGGCCCGCGTACGCTGGGTCCGAAATTGGGTTGCTGGATCCGGTTTTGTCGGTTGTGACGAGCCGGAACGCCCAGAGCTCGCGCCGCGACGCCGAAAGCGACACAAACACGGTCTGGCCTGACTTGCGCAGCGCGACCTCGGCGCGCTGGAGCAGGTCACCACTGTTCGCAGCAGCCTCCTCCTGCTGCGCCCGCACCGCATAGACCTTATAAGGGATCGCCGACACGACACAGGCCCGATAGGCCGCGCCAAATACGCTGCCGGCCTCAGCCATGCTGCTGCTGACTGAGCGCAGCCGCAGCGGAGTTCTTAAGTTACCGTGGTGAGCCGAACTGAGTACGCAGAATTTGAGTATGCAGAATTGGCGACTTCTGCCGGTGCTCTGTCGTGCCACAAGGGGTCGGTGTGTGCAAATCGCGGGTAACAGCTCGGTATGTGCAGTTCATGCTGCTGTTCGACTCTGTGAGTAACGGCCCCGCGTTAGGCAACTGCCCACGAAGTAATCCTTTTAGAAGCTAATTGCTTAGGTTGAATAGATAAACCCGTTAACGAAAACGTGTAGCTGGCAAGTGCTCGAGCCCACGAACTTCGGGGTGCCCCATTTCATCCGCAGCGGCACCCATTTTGGCCCCGAGCGTACCATTTGCGGCTGTGCTCGTCTATCCGGTTCAGGAACTGTCCGCTTACGGTGCAAGGCACTGCACTTTAACCTATGTAGCCCCTCCTTTCCTCCATTGTGATTCGGATGCAGCCAATTCTGGCTTGTGAACCGGTTCGCCGCAGTTAATGCTCCGTAGACAAATTTCATGAAGCCCACAGCTATCTTAAAATACTCTTCAGTAGTCCATGTCGTATTCTTCCAGAACTTCAGTCCGACGTCTGCTGTTCCTGCCTGTGTTTGACCTGCACGTTACGTGGGTTATTTTGCAAACACACAGGCCGTCGACGACACGCCCAGTCTAAGTAGTTGCTGCTTCATCACAGAAAAGGATCCAAGTCGGCATGGTATGCAATGCCAAAAGCCTAAAGATTCGCAATGTGGCGGAACCGCAAGCTAGAATACAGGGGCTAGATTTTGAAGCCCTTCCCGTCATCCCTGCTAGCCCTGGCCTGGAGCGGTAACTTCGCGGTACAGTGGGCTCTCTTTCACGTCCTCGCTAGCGAGCTGCTCGGCGAATTCGAAAAGCAAAAGCGTAAATGTCTTCAACTATAGTCGTACACGAATAAATTAAAAAAATAAATAGGTTTAGCGGCGCTGCACGCGCAGCCCCGTCGCGGGGTCAATGACCTCGACGGTCTGGCGCGGGCGTGCGACGAGCGTCGGGATTCCGTCCGAGGCTGGCGCCGATGCAGTCGCCGAGGCGTGCTGCGGCGCCGGCTGCTGCGGCGACGTGGGCAGCAAGCCCGGCGTGAACATGCCGAACTGGTGCGTGGCGCCGGCGTACGAGGTCGCTAGCGCCGGGCAGAACTCGTGGTCGTCCTCGGGGTCGAATCCGCGCGAGGCGTCGTGCCGCAGCTTTGTGAGCGCCGGGTACGCCGACAGCAGAGGCGACGTCGACTCCGGGCGCGAGCCGAACGCCGAGTCGGCGAAGTACGACCCGGAGGAGGACGAGTCAGGCGAGGAAGTGTAGTAATTCATGGCCAGGGGGCAGGCAATTGCAAGCTCTGAAGCTCTATTGGGGTAGTCACTGTGTCGAGAATGGTGATGATGGTGAGGTGGGTTCCGATGCGGCGACCCCGGTAGATCTCTTCTTAGGTCAGCGCCATTAGTCACATCACGTGGGGCACGGGAAAGCGCCCGCCACCTGACGCACGTGACGTTGGGGCAGGCGGGAGCCGCCCTTGCGCAGACGCGAGCGCGCGCGCCGCACAGCAACGTCGCAAGGGACGGAGTTCATATTTCCGACGGCAGTCATCGGCAGTGCCCGCGAGATCCCCCGAGGACATGCCTGCGCACTGGACGGTGCCTCGGCACTGCCACCCCCAAGCCGATCTTGCGGCTTCTGTGTCTCTTGCTCGACGCATCGGTATGCGGGGCGATAGCGCACCGTCAATCGGTGCGCAGCAAGATGGCTGGCCCAGCGTGTACGAGATTGTTAGCGGCTTAACAAGCCACCCCCAATGAGGGCCATGCCGGCACGGGTTCCACGAGCCCGAATTGCGCTTCGGCCGCTGCGAATCACGGCTTCTAGCCGCTAGCTCGTGTGCCGCTCGTGTTCTCACCGTATATCGTGATCGGAACGTGCTCCCGCCGCCGTCGGGACTAGCGCGACGAAAGGCGGAAGCCCAAGCGCGACTGCGTTGCCGGCTTGTAAGTTATTATTCCCAGCAGTCCCTGTACTCATATCACTGTCTATATAATGTGTGGCCAATTCTGCTGCACGTCTCCCCGAGCTGGCATCGTCAGTGTCTGCTGCTCGGTTTTCGTTCGCATCATGCAGCCGGCACTACTGTATAATACGCTCATAGCTATAGAACTCCACTAAGTTGCGGAGGGGTCGTCAAATCTTCGGTTTGTGAATAAATAAATGCTACAGATGCCTTAGGTTGTCTAAAAGAATGCTGGGCGGTGCTTTATTGGGGCAGCGTCGCCGTAGGGACCTGAGGAGATGTAGCTTGCGAGACCGGCGGAGAAGGTGGCTGAGTGGGCTTCATGGCGACGCCCGGCGTAGGCGGGTATGCAACCTGCATTGGGTAGCTGTACTGAGCCAGATACTGGGGCATGAGCTGCAGTTGCTGCTGCGGCAGGCAGTACATATGAGACATGTCGCTCACATACACGAACGCGGGCGCATGCGCCGCGCTCTGCTGTGGGAAGTAAAGTGGCTGCAGCCGCGAGCCGGGCAGCTGTGTGGTATTCGGTTGGCAGGCCATGGTCTGCTCGGCACCCTTCGCGGCTACCGGCGCCTGGTATCCTGCGGGCACCGACATTGCGTGGGGTTGTACTGCATGCGGTGACAACTGCGCCAAGGCGTGTGCGGACTGTCCTGGCATTGCGGGCGGCGCATGCAGCGCGCCTACGCCCGCCAGGGGCGCGGTTTGCTGCGGCGCCATGCCGGGCAACATCATCGACGTCATGCCGGGCGTCATGCCGGTGCCCATCCCTGTGACAGGCAAAGCAGGCGCAATGTTCGGAAGCACGGCGACAGGCTGCGGCGGCGCAATAGATACGGTCTGCTTCAAGTCTTTCTTCTTCGGGATGTGCACGGGCAGGCACTGCTTAATGGTCTGGTAGTTATGCGGCTCGGACGCGTGCACCGTGTAGATGTGCTGCCGCAGGTTGTCGAGCCGCGAGAAGGCGCGGCCGCACTTGCACTCGAACGGGCGCTCACCCGTGTGCTTGCGGATGTGGCGCGCAAGGTGCTCTGATCGCGTGAAGCACATGGTGCAGTCGCCGAAGCCCGTGCACTGGAACATCTTGCCGTTGCGACGGCCCTTCTTGGCGCCGTCGGCGCCGGTGGCGTCGTCGTCGAGCGAAGCTTCCGACAACCGACGCTTCGGAGGCGCCGTGAGGGAGCTGTCCGTGGAGTCAAACGACTTCGCCGACGAGTCGCTCTGCGAGTCTGTGGCCGGCGGTGACTTGAGGGCAGACTCGTCGGTCTTTTCGACGGGGCTGTGAACGGGCGGCAAAGACTTTAGCGCAGACTCGGCGGTCTTTTCGACGGGGCTGTGCACACCCGGCAGAGACTTTAGAGCAGACTCGTCGGTCTTTTCGACGGGGCTGCGAACGTCCGTGAGCGTCGCTGGGGGGCTGGCGGGCCGGTACGCTTGCTTAGCCGGCGCCGGAATGTGCATGGTCTCGGAGGAAGCAGTTGCAGGGGGAGTAGCGAGTTCAGAGGGGCCGAAGGCGGCCGGAGAATTGTTCAGAGAGATGGAGACGTTCGGGCGCTCGCGCTTGACGACGGCGTCCGTTGCGTCGGGGCTATGGGCTCGCTTGAGCATAGGCGGCGATTGTTCGCTGCTCGAAGGAGCGGCGGGATGAGCAGCGGGAGAGAGACTGTTGACCGTAGATGTCGTTTCTTGGGTCATGGAGCATAAACCGAGCAACCAAAATACCCCGCAACGAGCGGCACCGGCAGAACCAATTCGGGGGGGGGGTGGGCAGAATGTGTGGCTCGTGAGCTTTAAAGGGTGTTGTCGTTGTCGTCGAACACGGTACCCTAGGGTGCGAGGGTTTATGGTCCGCTAGAAACCGGACCTGGTTGCCGCGCCGATCAACATGCTCCTGCGCGTCGAGGGTAGGGGCCGTGCCTCTGTGGCTCCTGAGTCGCTGGCGAATGGCAGCCGGAGTTACATGTGATAAGGGTAAGGGTCGAGACCGACGAACAGGGCGGCGCGGAACCTCCGCATAGGATCTGTATGCCTCGTTTGCACGCAAGGCACAGTAGATGGAGGAGGGAGGGGCAGGTGGGGGGCATGAAGGCGTCACTGCATAGGGCGGGGGGTTCCGAGCTTCGGTAAAACCGAGTGATACACGGTCGCGACCGGCTCGGGAAAATCGAATCGCGAAGTTACGTACGTATCCATGGTTCATTGGCGCCGGTCGGTCCTGCCCCGCGCTGGCGCCGTAAACTCTAAGTTCAGCTCGTGCGTTGGGTGACGTCGGTAACGGTCAAGGCACGCCCTTGCCGCGTCTTATGCTGACAACGCCCTTGCCCAATGATTCGTACGCGAGGGACTGGAACTCTGCGTTGACGTGAGCTCTTATTCGCATATAAACAGGGGTCATGTTTCAGATAATGGGCACCGGTCATGACATAGACGGTCCCGAAGCCGGGTCTAGCTTATAGCAGACCTGCTTGTGGTGTCGGCTGGGACGGAAAAAGTTTTTACCGAGACCTTTTGTGGGTTCTGGCCGCGGCTGGACCCCGAAATACGAGCCTATCGGTGTCGCTCTAGCGAATCAGGTACACGTGCTATGCCCATGCCCGCCCGCATGCTTGAGTCCCTGGACCGCAAGGGGCACAGGGTTGTGGTTACAGGGAGCCAAAAATTGGGACACCCGCTATACGCGCGTGCCCCGTGGCCGCAGAGCAGTGGGACTGAGTGCGCCGGACAGCAGGGGCAGTGCGCCGAGCTTTGGGTCGCAGCCATCGGGGCGGCGCAGCTGCGAGGATGCCGAACCGAGCCGGTATCAAGGCTGTGACTCCTCAGGAACACGCCTCGCCCTTGCCTTACGGTTATGGAGGCCGAAGACAGGCGTCGCCGTAAATAGCACGTGATGACGTCACAGCTACGTATCTATTGCCGGCAATGTGGCGCACAAGCCCCGCGAGAAAGCCGAAACGTCTGATAACGGCGTCGGTCTGAACCGGTCCGATGCGGCTGGACGAGCCGCGGACTAAGATGGTGCCACAGGCAGCCAGCTGGAGGCGCCAGTGGACGCGGCTGTGCTCGCGGCATCCAATGCTGCTGGCGCCTATTTCCGACTGGCCCCAGTACGCTCGGCTCGCCGTAACGTTTGGCCGGCCGCATAAGCGCGCGTGAACCCTGGCCGCCCATTTAGAGGGTGGTGGGGCCCTGCATTGACCATCGGCCTGCAGACATAATATCCGACATGCATGCCGTACGGCCGTCTTGCTTTGCATGCTCATGCGCGCTTAACCTCCTGATACGAGAGCCGTCGTCGGCCATTGATCAGAGCGGGGAATCCCGCCGTTGCGGCCCAATTGACCGAGGTAGTCTTGCTAAAGGCCGTTTAGAACCGCCGGCAGCCATTAGTGGCTATGGCTTAGTAGTAGGTACTGAATTCGGCTAAGGCCGCGAGTGCACGCTTTGCGCGGAAGCATTGCGGGACTGCCCGCAAAAGCTCAATTGAGCAAGAGCTCGAACGCTCGTAAAGCCGATTCACTTACATTCTACGTATATGTGTCAATGCTGCTGGTATAGAAAGCTGCGCGCACCAAAACCCCGCGCTTCAGCACCATGAACTACTAAGTAGACCCTTAACTCAAACGATGGGGGCTAATTCGACGACTGCTCGGAACGTTTGCCGGCACAAAGCCTAGAAAGCTGTGCGCGCGGCCGCCGCCTCCATAAGAACGAACGCCTGGCGCGTGCCAAGCGCGCATGACGTAGGCAGAGTGATTGAAGTTTGTGCACGAGGGCGCAGCAGCCTAAAGTATACCGGCACACTGGAAAAAAGATATGGTGCGCAGTGCGCTGGGCTCGCGGTCACGCGCCCGCCATGGCCACGCTAATGACACTGAATCTCGAAGAATGGAATGAACGCTTCGCACAGGGTCGCTCTATAAATCACAGCTGCATTACTTAGGCTAAGTAGCGACGTATTATAGATGGCGTCAGTACTTGCGGCGACGTTGACCCCGGCGGACCATTGGGGCGGCGGGCCCCGCTGACGGGGTGAGAATTCAGCACGCGCAGGAGGCCTGCTCCTGGCTGGGCTCAACAGTGACGTCCACGACCTCCGCCTCCTGCTGCTTGTCAGCGCCCTGGGGAATCTCCATCCCCGCGAGCTCGGTTGCAATTGTTTTGAACAGCGGCTTCACATTCTGGCCCTGCTTGGCGCTCGTCTCCTTGAAGATCGCGCCGACCTGGCGTGCCTTCTCCTCGCCCTCCTCTTTAGAAACGACGCGCTCGTTCTCGAGGTCGCACTTGTTTCCAACAAGGACAATGAGCGCCTGCCCTTGTCGCTCGGCTTGCACGTCGTCGATCCATTTTGACGCCGCCTCGAACGACTTCGCGTCGGTCACGTCGTAAACAACCACAGCCACGTTCGAGTCGCGGATATAGGACGGAACGAGCGTGCGGAAGCGCTCCTGGCCGGCCGTGTCCCACAGCTGCAGCCGGATCGTGCGGTCCGGCAGGTACATCGTTTTCGACATGAAGTCGATGCCAACAGTCGCCTTGTACTGCGTGTCGAACTTGTCGTACATGAAGCGCGACAGCAGCGACGTCTTGCCGACGCTCTGGTCCCCCAGAAATACCAGCTTGTGCTTGATCATTGGCAACGATGATGACAAACTCGCGTCCGCGCACCGATATATATTAGAGAGGACGGCCGCGATGGGGCGGCCTACCTAGGTAAGTTCTGTTTGAACAGGTTTAGACGCTTTAAATTCTGTATAATGGCGTGCTCGTATTGGCGTAACTATGCATATGTGGAAGGCGACTACTCAGCGAGTGTCTGAGGGGCCAGTGATCAGAACCCGGCGAGCCGGCCGCGAATAAGGCACTGGATTCGGGGCAATTGATCTTCAACCCTTCGAAAATTCGTACTAAAAGGCCTTTTATTGCATGCCTTGAGCTCCTGCGGGTGCAGACTAGACCTTACGCTTCAATGATCGAAGTAGACCGGAGTAGGTTTCCAGGCGGGTGTCTAATGTCTGTAAAGGCCGCGAAGTTCTTTTGCGTAGCAAATGCTATTTAAAATAAGACGGTGTACAGTATTTGACGTCAAGCAGTCCTGCCAAGACAATCTCGGTTGGCCTTGCTCGAAGAAGATTGGATCCTCGGCGCGCTCTAGCGACGCCCACGCGTAAGAAGTATGCTCCGTGTGCATAAGACTCCAATTGCGCAGTGTGCCTGTAAGATAGAGACTAGAAGCGACTCCATCAGCAGCGCTGATGCAGATGAATTAGAGAACCGAATTAATCGCAAAGGTATCAATTTTAGACGCCAGAAGCGACGCCGGTGTGAGAGTAGTCTCCATGCAAATCTCTCCCCCCTCGCGCACTGCAAACACAGCAGATTCTTGTAGGTCGAAGCAAGTTGGCGAGGATATCACTGACGAAAGTGACCAAGTGCAAAGATTATAGCTCACAGTATGCAAGGCCTCTACGAAAATACCTGACAGGAGAGAAATTGCACCGACAGTCTTAAATGCAGCTCTGATGGCGCATAAGAAGCACGCGGTTTACAGTCGTCTGAATCCAAAGCCGCGTATGTATATAGTGAGGCCAGGGACGCCTCGGGACGCCTCAACCGCAGAAAGGTGCTTGCAAGATGGAGCTCACAGCCTGCGGCATCGGCCGGTCATGCAGTGAAGGCATTTGCAGCAAGGGAAGACGATAAACTCCAGTCCTTTTAGGACTGTGCTTTCGCGGCGAGCGCAAATAGCTTATAGGACTTCGTGCCCTGTTTCCGTTGCGCCTGGAGGTTTTGCGGACCAGTCATTTCTGAAACAACTACTCCAACAGCTTCGAGGATTAACTGATAACCTTTTCGCCGCACCGAGCGTTATAAAGAGACGGACAAGACATGCTTCGCTAAGTAGATTCCATAAAAAGAGGAGTGACTACATCTCGCGCCAGGGGGGAACGAAGCATCAGACGGAGATAAGCTACAGCCTGCAAGATTCCGACGTGGTCGAATACGGCTCTGTGATTTTACTGGAAAATGCGTCGGCAAGACTTTACTATGGCACAAGAACTTGTTTACTTTTGCTACTTGCTGGCATCTAACCCCGCAGAAATAAGCCGCGTCTGGAGCAGTGCCGTTCCTGCGGCGCCGTGCCGTCTTTGCGCGCGCGATCAACACGTACAATGTGAGAAGGGATTGTATGAAGCTAATTTAAAGGAACGATACTTTGGCAGAGATTCCTACAGAAATTCTCACCACCGGAAGCTGTTGCTTGCTGTTAGGATCCAATTAAAAACAAGTGGCCGCGAAACTGCTGCCTGCCCCGTGCGTCACCAATCGCCTATCACACCTAAGTTACTAATTATAAATTACTGTGAAAGGGTTACCCGACAGAGCCGTGCGAGCAGAGGTTGAGGGTTGACCTTGCCTCAATGCATGAGCCGGCACTGAGAGGAAGCGATACGCGGCGCCGATCATGGGTGAGAATTTGCCGGCACCAGTTGATCCACCGCTTTCACCAGCAACTGTTATACATTAGTAGCAGTTAATGTGTAGAATGGCTAATCAATTATGAATTTCGTAGCCTTGCAAGACTTGCTCTCGCGCATTTCTCTTTACACGAACTTCTGAGAGATCTAATGCCTTGCTCTCTCCAGTGAAAGTAGCAAAGGCTTTCTATTGAAGCATTCTAACTACTGCTAACATGTCAACTGCGAAGCCCGTAACCTACACAAGTCTCTACAATCTATGGACGATTCTGCCTTAGTGCCGATGTTGGACTTCTCGCCTGCCTAATTAGCACCGAGCAGGCGCGGTCTAAGCGCGGAAAGCAGAGCGCATCCCAGCTGCGCAGTTGCATTAAGTGAGTAAATATGCAGATAAATAGAATTCATTACAAGGAACGTTAAAGTGCTGGGTTAAGGCGTACTTGCGAAATGCCACCAAAAATGAATGCTCGACTCAGGGCAGGTCCTCCGTATTCGCATTCATAGACGTTCGTACTGCAGCAGTTCGAGCGTGGCCTGGCGAGCTTGCGCCTCTCCTGTCTAGAGTCGTAGTAGAGTCGCAAGCTGCGCAAGCTGCGCAAGCTGCGCAAGCATGCCGAGCGCCAACACAGCGAGGGGAACTTACGCAGGTTCAACGCCGTCGTCCATATCCATACTAGCGTCGGAGTTGGAGCTCGGAGGAGAGTCCATGACCTGCATCTTGACATCAGACAGCTTGGCATCGTGAACCTTCATATGCGTAGCGAGCTGCTTGACCTTGTCATAAGAGGCCGTGCAGTGCAGGCAAGCGTGTTCACGCTGGCCCTCGTGCTCGTGCTTGTGACGGCTCAGGTTGCTGTTCTGCGTGAAGGTTGCTGGGCACAGCGGACAGAGAAACGGGCGGTCGCTGAGATGAATGCGGAGGTGCCGGCTGAGTTGCTGCTTCTGCGAGAAAGAGCCCGAGCACCGCGGGCACCGGAACGGCGTCTCACCTGTGTGCGTACGCAGGTGATACATTAAGCGCTGCTTCGTAGTGAATGCCCATGTGCACCGCTCACACTTGAACGGCTTCTCGCCGGTATGCGTCCGCATGTGCACCTCGAGGCCGGAAGAGTTTGTGAACTTCTTTGCGCAGATCTCGCATTCGCACTGGCGGCTGTGCGTGTGAAGGCGCGTGTGGTTATCGCGCTGCGAGCGCAAATCAAAAGTTTGCGAGCAGTAGCGGCACGGGAACTTAGTGGAACCGGTATGCTGCAGCATGTGCGAGCCCAAGCTGTCAGTTCGGCTGAAACGCTTGTCACAATGCGGACAGGTGTATGGTTTGCTGCTCGTGTGCACAGAATGGTGCTTTGTGAGGGTGTTCTTGCGAGCAAACCGTGCAAAGCAGATCTCGCATTGAAACGGTTTCTCGCCAGTATGCTTCAACATATGCCGATCCAGGTCATTCTTCAGCTTGAACGGCTGCTTGCACAACTCGCAACGGTGCCGGTAGCCTCTGGCGCGCGAATTGGCTTTCGGCGCCGTGGCTGGCGTATTCAGAAGCATGCTGATCGGAATTCGTCCGCGCTCTGGATTGTTCGCAGTTTGAGGCGGCGTTGCGGGGGACGCAGGCTCGCTTTGCAAACTATCGGAATCGGTAGCCGACGAGTAGCCAATGTATCGATTATGAGGGGTGGGCGGGGACGCTGGGTACTGCAGTTTCAACGGATTTAAGGAGCAAGCCGAATCTGGCGCATTGCTCAATCGAATACGGCTCATACCTGCTTCAAACTGTTCGCTGCTTTGGCTATATTTGGACGACAAAGTTTGCACCCCTTGACCGCCTTCGAGCGAGCAAATAACGGTAACCGGTTCGCAGGCTGAGAACATTTGTGGTGAGACAAAAAAATCAAGATCAGAATTACAATTGCGACATGTATAAGAAATGTGGGACGTTTGGGGTTCGCGGTCCTGGTGAGTACCGAGACCAGTGCCGTGGCATGCACAAATAGGGTAAGGCCATGCGGCTCGAAGTCGGTCGCCCGCGTGATAATGGAGCCGTTTATCCACGCTGGCTGCGCAAAAACAGGCGCACACCGGCTATGAACACGAGAAACCAGGTGTCGGACTCACCGGAATTGCCCGCAAAGGGTATTATCAGGGCCGTTCGTGCCTGCGTGACGGTGTAGGCTGAATCTGAGTGCTTCGGAGTATAGCGCCGTTGGGCGTCAATGAACCCTAATGCTCGCGATGCCCTTAAGTTATGCGTCGCCCGTGCAAGGCAGCCCGCTTACATAGTCGCGCCGTGAGTCAACGGAAGCATCCGTCCCAAGGGCTCCGATCGGTTACAGATTAAGTTTTTCGGGCCGTGCCCGCGGCCAATAGAGATCGGCGAATAGCGCCGGTGGTGGGCGGCTCGATACAGAAGTCCGCGGCTCACACTCTTGTAGACCGTAGACGGTTCTAGATAGTAGAAATTGGCTTATTCCGTATTAAGCTGTTCGCAAGGGCGTCCCTTGGGCTTACCGTGTGGCACAAACCGCGTGGCAGAAGTCGCGTGGCACAAACCCCGTTCCCTTGTTCCGCTCCCTGTAAGAAGAGGCGTGGTTCGCGCGTGCGTTCAACACGCGATTAACTATCCACGGGCAACCGCTACGCATCATCACTACATGCTCGTCAATCAGGCTACTGAATTGTATTAACCGCTGTCGTCTCACTTCGGCTGTAGATTACACCCTCGCTAATTTGGTTCGCGCGGCCGTCACAAGTGCGTGGGGCTAGGGTGAGGTTGATCGCCAGGAACGGCGCTCTAGGTGTGTTTCACGTGCGACCCCAATTACGGGGATTGCCTTGTGCATATCTGTGAACGCGGCATTGCCTGCAGAGCTTGCAGAGTACAGCGAGGTAAATACGTCAATATAGCAATTGTAGCTCGCGGCTAGCTCTGGCCGGTTTGCCATCGCATCTGGGCTCGCGGGCGAACTCGGCCCACGCGCACCTGCCCAAATCTGATTGCAAAAAGTTGGGGAATATGGATCGTCAGTGCATGCAGCTGGGGTGTGGCCGCACCTCTGGTAGTCTAATAATAGAAAGGGAACGGATTGCCGCGCGTGCGGCTGCTGTGCAGAGGTGAAGTGAAGGAAAGCGATTTCATACTCTATGTGTAGACGATATTGGCGCTGAGGTCCAAACGGCACGTATGAAAAAAAAAAAAGAATAAATTAGACCCGGCTACGAGGAAGGACCCCTTAGAGAGCATTTGTTCTCGCTAGCCCGGCGTCCGCCGAAAGGCAGCCGCTCACGCCCCCGTTGTGGACGCGCCGGTGCGCCGTGAGCATCTGCTTGCGGTTGAAGGAGGCGTTGCAGTCGCTGCATGCATAGGGCCCGCGCTTCCCCACATGAACGCGCGTGTGCCTGCTCAGGTTTTTGCTGTCTAGGAAGGTGGCCGGACAGTGCCGGCACAGGTAGGGCCGCTCGCCCGTGTGCGTGCGGAGGTGTCTTGTGAGCGTGGGCTTTTGGGAGAAGGATTCGTTACAGCGCGGGCAAGTATACGGCCGCAGGCCCGTGTGCGTGCGCTGGTGCGCGGCGAGCTTCCACTTATCCGTGAAGGCCCACGGACACAGATTGCATGCGTACGGCCGCTCGCTCGTGTGCGCGAGCATATGGATTTCGCGGGCCTTTTTGAGCGGGAATGTGAGGTCGCAGAACAGGCATGCAAACGTGCCTGCCGCGTCTAAGCCATCGCTGTGGCCGCGCAAGTGCTTGTCAGGGGCCGCGCCGGCACTAGCCGCGTGTGAGTGATGCGAGCGCAGGTGCGTCTCGAGGAGGGCTTGCTGCGAGAACCGGCACAGGCAATGGGCACAGGTCAGCGACTTGGCGAATCCGTCCTGCGCCGTTGGCGGTGACGCGTGCTGCAGGGCGAACAAGGCGGCGCGGCCGTCCCGCTCGGGGGGCTTTTGGCACGCGTCACACATGCACCGCCGAGACGAGTCCGTGACGACCGTGTGAGAGACGTTTACGAAGGGGAAGCGCAGCGACGGTGGTACGGGTGGCGGCGGCATGTACTGCTGGGAAAGAAGCTGTGTTGGGTATGCGGGCAGGCCGTGCGGCATGAGCAGGCCCGGCGGGGCGATGGCGAGCGGGAACGGGATGCCTGCGTTCGCGAGGAATGCCTGGTACGTCTGCAGCGCCGTCCAGTCCGAGACGCCAATAGCCGTCGTCAGGCGCGCCGCCTGCTGAGCGGGCGCCTGCAGGGAAAACGGAACGAGGCCGCTGTCACTCTGGGGCGGCTGGCTCATGATCAGGTTGCGTTCAGGAGCAGAACCGCAACCGGTGCTCCAAGATCGCCGATTTAGGACCCTGTGAGCCTTTTGGGCTTGGACCCCTGCGTTCGGTTCACGGATGTTACATATAGGGCAAGGCCTCCCTCCACCTGCACAATGACAAACGTGATAGCGCCGCCAAGTGCCGTGTTGCGTACAGTGAGATGCGGAAGCAGCGCTGGCTGGGGCCAGTTAGCGACGCCGCAGCGGGGAGGGGCCGGGCGGGGCCGGTCCTGGCCCTTGCGCGACGCGCGGCGGATTTCACGGCCTGAGCAACCGCCGCGTTCGACAGTGCATCGTCGGCCTCAAAATGACTATTCTCTCTCGGCCGCACGATGATGACGCGCGTGTGGGGCTGGCCTCATCCTCGTGCCTGGCCAGCCTTGGCGGGTCTTATGCCTGAATCATCCGGACCTAGCCCTGATAAACACGCGCAGCGCAGCGCCGTTGCACAGATGATCAGATCGACGACAGCTGTGGAGCAGCAGTTAGTGGCCAGGGCCGCCTGCCGTGGCCGCCGGCGCGTACAGCCCGGCCTCGGCCGCTTATAGTGACTCTAACATCAGCTACTTCTATGTAACTTAAGCGCACTCATCCATCTCCATCTCGCTCGCGTCTTGGCAACCCACGTTCCGCTAATCTCGGCCGGCCCGTCCGCCGGAGGCCAACACATCGGCATTTCTCGGCTGTCCCTGAGCTTGGACCCGCGGCGGACACAAGCCACCTTTTCTGCCCTTAATAATCAGGCCAAGCCGCGCGCCGCGGTATCGCGGTCTCGCAGCGCGTAACCTATGACGCATGGCGGCGACACGATACTCGAAGGGCCGCGCGCCCCGGACACATTCGGCACGTGCCCGCGCTGCTGGCTGCCGCGCTGTGGCCGCGAGCTCGCTCATCTGCAAGCGGCCAAGTCGCTGTCGCTGACACAGCAGCAGTGCGTGGCGGCGGAACGACGAGCATCACGACGTTCACGGCAGTGCGGGCAAGGCCAGATTGCCCATCATGGACCTGACAAAAGTAGCGGCCGCATACGTCGACCGGCTCGTGGACAGTAACGGTAAGCCGAAGGTGTTGCTGCTGGACAATGACACCACGGCGATCCTGTCGCTCGCGTCGACGCAGTCGCACCTGCTCAAGAACGACGTCTTTCTCATGGACAAGATCGACAACGCGGCGCGCCAGCGCATGCGTCACCTCGAGTGCATATGCTTCCTGCGGCCGAGCAGCGCATCCATTGGCGACCTCATAGACGAGCTGCGCGCGCCGCGCTATGGGCAATACGCGCTCGTGTTCACGAACCAGTTGCGCAAGAGCCAGCTCGAGCGCCTGGCCCAGTCGGACGACCACGAGGCGTGTGTGCGCGTGCAGGAGATGTTTCTCGACTGGCTCAAGATCAACAACGACCTGTTCAGCTGCGGCGTTCTGAACGCATGGTCCGCACAGAAATGGTCCGCGTTCGACTCCATTGCGCTCGAGCGCAGCGTCGAGGCCGTGTTCGCCGCCGTCGGCAGCCTGCGCCTTGGGTTCCCGCCGATCCGTGTCGACGGCAACAGCCGCCTTAGCCGCGAGTTTGCGTCGCGCGTCGAGCAGCTGCTCGCGCAGCAGACGACCACGCTGCCGCACGCGCAGAAGCCAGGCCTCATTCTTGTGCTCGACCGCCTAAACGACCCCGTCACGCCACTCATCTCCCACTGGACATACCAGGCCATGGTCGACGAGGTTCTGGGCATCACGAACAACCGCGTGGACCTAAGCGATGCGCCCGAGGTGCGCGAGGACCACCGCCAGATCGTGCTTGCGCAGGACCAGGACCCGTTTTTTGCAAAGAGTATGTTCCTGAACTTCGGCGACCTCGGCGCGGCCGTGCGCGAGTACGTGCAGCAGTACCAGATCCGCTCCGAGCGCACGACGCAGTTCGAGGGCGTCGCCGATATGAAGAAGTTTGTGGAGGAGCTGCCCGAATTCCGCAAGGAGGCCGGCAACGTGTCGAAGCACGTCACGCTCGTCGGCGAGCTGAGCCGGCAGGTCGAGGAGCAGCACCTCCTCGCCGTGAGCGAGCTTGAACAGAGCCTTGCCTGCAGCGAGAACCACTCAAACGACCTGCAGCAGATCCAGGCGTTCATTGCGTCGCCGGACCTTGCCGCCTACGGCAAATACCGGCTCGTAATGCTCTACGGGCTGCGGTACCGCAACCACCCGCACTGCGCGACGGAGCAGCTCTTGCAGTCGCTGCGCGCGTCCGAGAACGACTTTGGGCTTTACAGAGCCGCGCGCAACCTCTTGAAGGTCTACTCGTCAACTTCAAAGTTCCCGCAGGAGGATCTGTTCAACCAGGGCTCCATCTTCATGCGTGCGCAGCAGGGCCTGAAGGGCTTGAAGGGCGTCGAGAATGTATATACGCAACACAAGCCGTTGCTCGAGTCCATCCTCGGCAACATCAGCCGCGGCCGATTACCGCGCGAGAAATACCCATATGTGGCGAAGGCGCCGCGCGGCGATGAGCCCGAGCCGGCACAGGCGCTTGTGTTTGTGATCGGCGGCGTCACGTTCGAGGAGGCGCGCGTTGTGGCCGAGTTCAACAAGCAAGGCAAGGGCCCGCAGATCGTGCTTGGCGGCACGGGTGTGGTCAATCCGACAAAGTTCCTCGACGCGTTGAAGGAAGTCAATTGGGAAGACGCGAGCTGAAGTCAACTTCCAGCTCGCGCCCAATTTGTAGCGCTAGACAAATTTAACATTAGCATTGCTTAACCGCTGGGGGCTAGTCCCAAGCACAATTATCAAAGCACAATTGTGCTGCTACAAATTGAGAATCTATGCAAAACGTGCGCGAGCCAGCCGTACGCAGCGCCAAAGCTGAAGCTGACTACTGACGGCGACGCACGAACTAATGAGTGGAGGAGCAGACGTGGAGACGTCGCGACGCGTCAAGGGTTACGGCTTACGGCGTGAGCACGTGACGCGAGCCAAACCTCAGCGGCAACGCTGCGAACACGTTGTTGGACTTTGTTGATCGAAGCGTGTTTTTGGCCGGCAAATGTCTAGCGAGGAGGTCGGCGTCGGGCTTCCCGACAAAATGACCGTGTTCCAGCGGTGTGTGAGCAGCTTCAACGCGTCCACACTGCCCGCTCAGGAGGCGCGGGACCTGCTCACGCAGCTCGTGCACCTGTTCTATCTCGGCGACACGTTTCCCGAGGCCGAGGCCACGCAGCTGTTCTTCACGATCACAAAGCTGTTCCAGAAGGAGAACACGGGCCTCAAGCAGATGGTATATCTCGCCATTAAGGAGCTCGTGCCGTTCACAGACAACGTCATCATGGGCACGTCCGTGCTCATGCGCGACGTGCAGCAGGCGCAAGCTAAGCCCGACGCGGGGCTGTACCGGCCGCAGGCGCTGCGTGCGCTCTGCCGCATCCTGGACGCTGGCGCCGTCGAGGGTATGGACCGGCTCATGCGCTCGACGATCGTTGACAAGGACGAGGCGTGCTCGAGCGCGGCCCTCGTGTCCGCGTACCACCTGCTCGGCATTGCGAAGGACACCGTGCGTCGCTGGACGACAGAGGTCCAGGAGACGCTGAGCCAGCCCGCGAGTGGCATGCCGCAGTACCACGCGCTGGGCCTGCTCTACCACATGCGCTCGCACGACCGCATGGCCCTCATCAAGCTCATCAAGCAGTACGGCGGCCAGGGCGTGCTGCGCAACCCGAATGCCATCGTGCTGCTTTTGCGCTACACGGGCCAGCTCCTGTCGGAGCTGCCCGCGGATGACCCGCAGCGCCCGGCTCTCCTTAGCATTCTGCAGAACAACATGCGCACGCGCTCGGAGATCGTGAACCTCGAGGCCTGCAAGCTCGTACTCAGCGGCTCCGTGACGCACGAGGCGACGCTGCAGCAGGCCGTGCTTGCCCTGCAGGTGTACCTCGGGTCGCCGCGCACGACGTCGCGATTCAGCGCCATCCGCATCTTGAACCGCTACGCGACGGTGAACCCGGCGCTCGTGGCTCACTGCAACGCCGAAATCGAGCAGCTCATATCCGACGCGAACCTGTCCGTTGCGACGTACGCCATCACGGCCCTGCTGAAGACGGGCTCCGAGTCCAGCGTCGACAAGCTGATCGACCAGATCTCGTCGTTCATGGGCGACATTCCGGACGACTTCCGTGTTACGGTTGTGGACGCTATTCGCAGCCTCGCGAAGCGGTTCCCGGCTAAGCACGATCGCATGCTCTCCTTCTTCGCCGAAAGCCTGCGCGAGGAGAGCGGGCTTCCCCTCAAGATGGCCATTGTCGAGGCCATCTCGGACGTGCTGCACACAGACTCGGCCTCGGAGTCGTACGACTCGGCCCTGCTCCTGCTCTGCGACACAATTGCCGACTGCGAGTTCGACGAGATCACGGTGCGTGTCCTGCATCTTCTCGGCAAGGCCGGCCCGCGTTCGCCGTCACCGAGCACGCTTGTGCGCCATATCTACAACCGCATGATTCTCGACAACTCGCATGTACGGTCGGCGGCCATCAGCGCGCTGTCCAAGTTCATTGGCGTCGTGCCCGACGCGCAGAAGCTGATCGCGCGCGGTCTGCGCGACGCGAACGACGAGGTCCGCGACCGCGCCGCAACGGCGCAGATCGCCGAGGTCGCGCAGCTTCCTGCCGAGAAGCTTGCCATGGCCCAGCTCGAGCAGAGCCTGCTTGCGTATCTCGAAGATCCTGCAGCGCTGTCGAAGGCATTTGATGCGTCGCGCATTGCGCGCGTTAGCGACGAGGACCGCGTGCGCACGCGCGTCGTCATCGAGATTGCTGCCGATGAGCCTGAGGGCGCGCCGGCGAAGGAGTCGGCCGCATCCAAACCAAAGGAAGGCCCAGACTACGCGGCCGTGCTCGGCGGCATTCCCGAGATTGCGGCGCTGGGCAAGCTCCTGCAGTCCAGTCCGCAGGAGACGAAACTTACGGACACGGAGATGGAGTATGTTGTGCGCGCCGTCAGCCATGTGTTCCCCTCGCACGTTGTTTTGCAGTACAACATTCTGAACAACTTCGAGCTGGACCTCACGCAACTATCCGTGGATGTTGACCTCGACGAGCTCAGCGAGGAAGATGCTGCCGTGAGCTTTGTTGTGCCCGTCGAGCAGCTCGGCCCCCAGGAGCAGGCGTCCGTGTTTGTGGTCATCGAGCGTAGCGGCGTGCTCACGGGCGAGGTGCCGTCGCGCCTCAAGTTCCTTGTGGACGGCGACGAAGACGAGTATCCGATCGACAACTTCGAGTTGCGGCCGTCGGACTACTTGCACCCAACATACGTGGGCTCGTTTGACCACCAGTGGGACGAGCTTGTGGCCGAGGAGGTCTTCACAAGACAGTTCGCCGACTACAAGACGCTGGACGAGGTTGCGGCGTACCTTGACTCGCAGCTCGGCCTCATGGCCCTTGACGGCACGGACAAGATCGACGCGAAGGCCTCGACGCACATGCTGAAGCTATTTGGCCGCACTATTGACGACGTGCCTGTGGCCGTGCAGGCGCGACTCGTGCGGTCCGCACGCTCCGGCACGGCCGGCAAGATCACGCTGCGCAGCAGCGACGCGGAGTTGGCCGAGATCGTTGCGAACTCCATCTAAAAAGAGTAAAAAGGGCACCCCACAGCTAATGAAAGAGGAGCACGCAGCTAAGCAGCGGCTAAGCTCCTTTATATACGTTAAGAATGCAGAGACTATGGCGACTTTACGGCGACTTTACGGCGCGCTCGTTGCCGGCTGCCCGGATTCGGCGGCGAGAACACGGCGGCGCGAAAACACGTACGTGTCCCCGCCGCACGGCGATTTCACGGTCAGCATCGCCTGCTATGTAGAGCCATGCCGCCCGCGATACTGCACTAGCCATCAACTAGTCTATTTAATAGGATCTATGTCGTCCGATACCCCACCGGCTGGGCCGCGAGTACGCGTGGGGCATAAAGCGCTCATGTGCCTCACATGTGTTCACATGGTTTCGTGGACGGTCAAAGCACCGTCCTCACCTCGATTAATAACCCTGACTTTTTCACCTCTTGCCAAATATCAGCATGCCCCCCAAGAAGCAGAAGGAAGAAGTCAGGATCCCGCTCGGCCGCCCGGGCAACAACCTGAAGAGCGGTATTGTCGGCCTTGCGAACGTCGGCAAGTCGACGTTCTTCCAGGCGATCACGCGCTCGCCGCTCGGCAACCCTGCGAACTACCCTTTCGCGACGATCGACCCCGAGGAGGCGCGCGTCATCGTGCCGTCGCCGCGCTTCGACAAGCTGTGCGAGGTCTACAAGCCGGCTAGCGAGGTGAACGCCTTCCTGACTGTGTACGATATTGCTGGTCTCACGAAGGGCGCCGCCGAGGGCGAGGGCCTGGGCAACGCTTTCCTGAGCAACATCCGCGCTGTGGATGCTATTTACCAGGTTGTGCGCTGCTTTGACGATGCCGACATCATCCACATCGAGGGTGATGTCGACCCCGTACGTGACCTGAAGATCATCCACGATGAGCTGCGCTTCAAGGACATCGAGTTCACGAAGAAGGCGCGCGAGAGCTCCGAGAAGATGGCCCGCCGCGGTGGCCAGAGCATGGAGGTGAAGCAGGCCCGCGACGAGATCGAGACCATGGACAAGATCCTCGAGATGCTCGAGGCCGGCCAGAAGGTCTACCACGGCAACTGGTCGCAGAAGCAGGTCGAGTTCATCAACACGCTGTACCTGCTCACGGCGAAGCCGTCCATCTTCCTTGTGAACCTCAGCGAGCGCGACTACATCCGTAAGAAGAACAAGCACTTGCTCGGCATCAAGCAGTGGGTCGACGAGTACTCGAACGGTGACATCATCATCCCCATTAGTGTGAACCTGGAGTCGCGCCTCGCCCAGATGGAGTCCGACGAGGAGCGCAATGCTGAGCTCGAGCGCCTCGGCACGCAGTCGGCGCTGCCCAAGATTATCACAACCATGCGCGCAGCGCTCGGACTTATCTCGTTCTTCACGTGCGGTGCCGACGAGGTCCGCGAGTGGACGATCCGCAAGGGCACGAAGGCCCCCGCGGCCGCCGGCGTCATCCACGGCGATCTGCAGAAGACGTTCATCCTCGCCCAGGTCACACATTACGACGATCTCATCGAACTCGGTGACGAAAACGCCGTGAAGGCGAACGGAAAGCTCATGCAGAAGGGCAAGGACTACGTTGTGGAAGACGGTGATATCATCTACTTCCGCTCTGCTGCGGGCAAGAACTAACCTAGCTATGTAGTAGGTCTACTCATAATCTGGATGACTTCATACAGTGCTTCTGGCGCTGGTGGTGCATAGCTGGCGCTGGTGGTGCATAGCTAGCGCTGGTGGTGCATAGCTAGCGCTGGTGGTGCATAGCTAGCGCTAGTGGTGCATAGCCAGCGCCGTGCGGTCTGGCTAAGGTGAATGTCTGCAAAGAGCATGCGTAGGCGTCATTATGGAAATCTCGTTACATACGTTATGTGCGGCCGTGAGACCATTCACGAACCACAAGGGGTTCTAGTGGGAGTGGAAGCCCCAGTGTAGGAGCTTGCTCAGCCGGCTGTGCCACTTCCCACTGTTGCGCGACCCATTCGTGCGGGTGGGCCGCGCCTTAGAACCTATTGAGCTCTCCGGAACAAGCATGTGTCCATTGATCTGAGCAGCGTAACGGGGGTCCATAGGATACATGGTTCTTTTGTCTTGGTTGTCGATGGAACCGCCTCCGAGCGAATGCCAGTGCGGCTATATAACCTGCGGGAGCAGGACGACGTGGGCAAGGGGTCACGCGCAGCTAGGGCACGGGTGCCCCGTCTTGAGCCTTCAATTCCGTTTTCGTGTCCCTCTGCACAGCGCCGCTAAATCACCGCAGCCAAATGAGCCGAAGTTTAGTAGTATATGGCAGAGTATAAACAGTTTGACAACATAAGTTTGTGATTCCCATACATTTTAAATTGTGCGGCTTCATTTTGTGCCATCTTGGGCTAGGGTAACCTACAAAACGAGCGGTGCCGGTGGACGCGACCGGAAGCAAAAATAGCATGCGCGCACTCCTTTTTGAGAAAGTTGCCGTGCCTCCCGCTGTGGCCGCAAAGCCTTGAGTCTAGCCATGCATGCTACGACACGGCTGGGGTGGGCGAAGCTCACTGCTGATGCCTATACAGCAGCCAGCCGCGGGTGCCCCACAAAACTTCAAGGATGCTTCTGGAGACCTCTAGCTGGTTCGGCTTGAGCGAGTGACACATCTACTAAATAATAGCTATGTACTTACGACCTACAGATTCATAAGTACGTCATACATAATTATGAGCTTTCGAAACTCTGGCGGGCCATGGGGGCGGCGGGCGGACACGGATGTGGTTATCTGGCGAACGCGCGACTTGTCAGCTAAGGCACATGCACCTAAAAGACGTTGGGTCTAGCGTATTCAGGGTATGGGCTGTATCCACGTCGCGCAGTTAGGCTCAGCCTTTTCATACCCTCATCGAAGGATGCCAAGGCAGGCGAAGTCTCGATGAATACGCCGATTGTTATTGTAGGACATTGAACCCTGTAGCCAAACAAAACTATATGGGTTAAAGCCATTCTTCCGCACACGCTGCAGTCTATGCTCGCCTCTCCTGCCTTCGCCTACGGCTCTAGCCGCTGTTCCCTGTGTCCTCGCCCCCGCGTGGTCTAGGGTGCAGCGCGGTGCGCTGTGTCATCCGCGTGTTCGTCGAAGATAAGTGCCCGAACGGCGGTTTTAAGTACACACCACAAGGACAAGGGATCCGCATGTTTGGCGGCGACTGTACAGCGAGAATCACACTCGACCCGAATCCAAAGCGGTTCTATACGGCTGGCGATATCATTTCTGGCGTCATTGACTTGCACACGACAGGGACGTTCTCCGTGACTGATGTACAGGTGAAGTTACGCTGCGACGAGTACTCCGTCAGCACATATTACCCCGAATCGGGCAGCCAGGAGGCCAGACGAGAAATGGATGCACAGAGGCGCGGGTTTATCAGGCCATTGAGACAGGCTGCTCGGCAGCAAGCCCTGAAACAGATCGGGAGGGCCGGGAACTTTGACGAAGACACGATGGAGATAGTTAGCAACCGGCTTAACATGGTTCGCGAGCGCAGGAAGCACTATCAACTTACAACCAATGCGTTCGCCTCCGCCACGGACGAGGAGAAGACAGTGCTCGGCCAAGGCCACCACAGCTACCCATTCAGCTTCCGGCTGTCCGAGGCCGTGAACAAGTGTCCACCACACGCGCCCATTGAAACGAATCACGGGCTAAAGGTGGGCGTGTTCTGGACCGTGAAGGCCATAGTCAGGCGTCCTGGCAGGTTCCAAGCCGACGTGCGCGAGATCATCCGCGTCCCTGTGTATCCGGAAAGCCCCCACAGGGCCCACATAGACTTTGCGAAAAGAAAGCAAATACGCGCGGACGGTCAGTGCAGTTCGGGGCGTCTCTCCGCTCGCCTGACGTATCCGGAGTGCGGCATCGCGCAAGGTGACCGGCCCATCCCGTTCAACCTCGAGGTCACAGCCGACGGGAAGTTTGACGTGCACGCGATCAAGATGGTTTTAATCCAGACTTGTGTGTCAAAGGCCAAAGGAATCAAGGAGACACTTTCTAGGTCGATAATATTGGCCGTCGAGCGCGGGCCGAGGCTCGAGAACGAGTCGTTGGATCTGATTCCGTACGTGGACCCCGTGTGCCTGAAGGACCTCATTGCACCGTCAGTGTCTCTCAAGAACATCCAGATCTCTTACGAGCTAATGGTTACTGTCGGCGTTCTGCAGCACCCTGTAGTACTGCGCTTTCCCATAAACGTGCTTTCCCCAGCAGACACGGCTGCACCGAAGTCTCCGCCGCCGAAGGCGGCATCTCCAGCACCGCCTCCTGAGTACACGCATGAGTCTGATATGGGATCTTCCTCTAGCATGCACTCTCAGCATGGGCCTAGCTACATGCTCCCCGAGAAGTCGCCTTATCCGTCGCAATGGCCTAGCACTGAACATGCGAGCGGTCGCGGTGGCAGTCGCCAAAACCTTAATGCCGACTCGTCAGAGTATGCCAAGATGAAGCGGCCCAGTGTCTCGAGCGCACACTCGGAGGCGACAAATGAGGAGCGCAAGCCGCCGCTTCCGCCGCGAGTCCCCGTAGAAACGGCTAATGCACCACCGTATCCCACGAGGCCGAGGCAAGCGAACGCCGCTTACCTTCGTTTGGGCAGCTCAAGCGATTTAAGTGACCCGCCTGCAGCCCACTTCTCAACAGCGCGCAGCACTACGGCGACGTCCGCCCAGGACCAGGTGAACACCCCTGACCCATGGTATCCAGGAATACAAGAGGCGAGCTCTGACCAGCCGCAGGTGCCTCTGCAATCAGGTCTACGTGGCCACGAAGCGTCTGTGCCACATGAAGCGGCGCGCTCGCCAAACTTCCCTGCCACAGGATCCACCGACGCAGAAACCCTGGTAGGCTCGATGAGCTCTTTAGAGACACGTCTGACGTCCGGCGAAGGTGCAAACGCACACTCACCTGTCGGGTTGCCCAGTTACGATGACGTGGTGGGGTCCAGCAGAATCTGAGCCCGATGCTCAGCTGATCCCAAACAATAGCGTGCTGAAGCCCATGCGCTAGCTAAACTGCCTGCCTATTTTGGACTGGCCAGCTCCTGTGTACGTTCAGCACGAGATCAGTCTCTTTCTACGAAGCACGGATCTATTATGGGTGAATCTATGTACATGTGTGACAACAAGCGTGCATGCTGGAGGTGCAAGGATATTTGCCGCGCGCTTCCGACTCAACATTCTCTTACGACAACCGTTAAAGTCAACGAGCAGTGTAACTGCACAGAAGTAGATTTTAGCATAAAATAGGCAGCCGTATTATGGCTTAATTGAACTTCTCGACATCCTTTGCAGTTTCGTTTCCGCTTGTGGCGTATGTGTCAGCGCTTTATCAGTGCTTCGGCATGCCCTAATTATCCTGCCCTAGGCGATGCACGCGTCTTAGCGATGCAGCACAGCAATCGTATGGCTAGCTTGGATACCGTGCATGGTAACGCTTCCGCAAATTACGCAGTCTGCTGTGTTTGAATCCCTACGGTCGTAATCGTCCCGTTGTGGTTGCTATTCTCCACACATGCCACGCTTTACCGTACTCAGCACATAATAGACATCCGCGTTAATCCACAGCCCAGAGCCGGGTTGCTCACTAATCTAATTAATTGTGTAACGCTGTACAATGTTCTATGCTTGGTGCTAGAGACGATTTTACCTAAAGCTGCCAATGTAGCTCGCGCATACCTGGGTAAGAACTGCTCGCGCAAAGCTACCGCATCTAGGCCGCTTCGTGCGCAATTGCAAAGTCTAATTTAGGGCTCTGCTGAAGGCTCCACAGTGCCATAATGAAAGCTTGAGGGTGCGTATGCTAGCCTTACAGAGTGGCAAGCCGAAGCGAACAACAATAATCGTACCGTAATTTAAGCTCCGGTTCAGCCGCAGCGGCGGTCAAGCCGACGTAGCCAGCTCCTCCACGGCCAGTCAGCATACCCTAAACCGGGACTCGTTATCATTAGTCTCCGCATTACTTGCCACACACACCCACAAACTTCGTCGCACATACATTTAACCCGCGCTAACAGACTCAATGGAGGAACTGCTGACTCGACAGAACGCAATTGGCGTGGTGCAGACCATTTTGACGGCCGTGGTCTTGCAGAAGATCAGCAAGCGGTACCGCTGGCCACTTATTGGCGGGCTCGCGGCATTAGAGCTGCCGCTGCGCTTTATGGACGACGGAGATAACTCAACTGGCCGCGAGCTGTTTTTGCTCATCATGTCTTCTGTGTACGTCTTGTTGACGGGAGTGACGAAGCTCTTCGTTGCTGGCGTGGGCAAACTGGCGCGCGCTACTAGGGCTGCGAAGAATAGCGCGCCAAAGCCTACAGTGCTGCTGCGGCCAAGGTCAGCACTACCCGCATCGCCCTCTGACGAGATCGCGTACTATATCCAAGACGCACGGCCGACTATTGACGACCTTGTGTCGCGGTACGGCGAGTGGCGCGATGAGCTCTTTGCCGTGCTCGAGTCAAGGGCCGAGACCCGCGGAGACGTCGTCGTGCTCATTTGACAGCCGCGATACCGCAGAGTGCGAGCCGGCCCTCGGCGGGTCCTGCAAGAGTCCGTCATGCTTCCGATCACTTTTTAGCTATTCTACGTATTTATCCTACTCGACAAAACTGGACGCAAGGCCGTGCCACGCTGCATTTGACGTGGGCTCGTAGAACACTGCACGCTGGCAGTTTGTGACGCCGCCGGCCTCGGTGTGGGCGCGGCTCAGCTCACTTGCGTTTGTAGTGTTTCCTTCCGCCACCAGCAGCGCCTGCTGCTTGTCGATGCGACGCCACAATGCGTAGTCGCTCGGCCACTGGAAGAGCGCGCGCTGGAAGCTGCTAGTCGACTGCTCGAGCAGACTCAGGACGTGGCATGCCTGCGCCAGAGGCTCTCCGCGAACCTCGGGCGTGACGAGGGCCTTCAACTCGACCTGCGCAGCTTCAATGACGTCGGCATCCTTGTTCAAAAGCCCGAGAACGCCAAGCAGCAGCGTGACTTGCAGGGTCGGGCCATTCGAGTTGATACTTTCGAAAAGCTGATCCAATGCGACCTGCCGCGCGTCGTCCGCACCAGTCGCATACAGCACTTCGACCAGCATACGCAGCACATCCTCGCTATTGTCGTGCTCGAGGGCCATTGTAAACGCCTCGATGGCGGCATCCAGATCTCCAAGGAAGTAGTGCGCAAGACCGGTCGTGAGCACACAGCTCAGAATGGCCGCATCCGAGCCGGATGTGTCTTGGCTGGCGGCCGCAATGGCCGACTCGTACTGGCCGAGGGCAAGATGAGCGCGCGCCGCATGACACCACTCCTCCAGTGGCTCGAAGCACGCCAGCGCGCTTTCGTAGTCGCGTTTCTGCTCAAGCACGAGACCCATGAGAAGCTTCGCGTCGCGGTGGCTCGGCTCCACAGCCAGCAGCTTCTCCAGGGCGCCCAAAGTAGTCGACTTGGACTTGACGCCAATCTCATAGTCCTTCAGCGCCATAGCATAGCTCGCAAGCTTGTCATTATGGCTCAGCGAGTACGCGTACTTGAACAGGCGCTGCAGATGCTCTGCAGACTTTGAGCCTTGCAGGGACTCGACCAGAGCCTGGCCAACCCAGGCCCGGCAGTTGTCGGGATCGAGGGACTGCGCGCGGTCCAGGGCTTCAGCAGCGAGCTCGAGGTCATCAAGCATGATGTAGAGACCGGCTAGTCTGACCCACGTTCCTTCACTGCGACCGTTCAATGTGAGACTGCGCACGTAGCAGTGCTGCGCCACGAGGGGATCAATGCTTTGAACGCAAACACCGTACGCACTCCAGATGCGGTCGTTCTTCGGCTCCAAGGCAATCGCCGCCTTGAAATGCTCGATTGCGGCGTCGATGCGCTCAGCTAATGAGTTCGCCAGCGCCGCACATAAATGCGAGGTTGCGCGCCGCGGCTTAGTCGGCCGCGTTTCGGACGCAGCCGTCTCGACGTACTTCTCAGCCGCAAAACACGCAAGCTCCGCCAGGAGGTGCGACTGCTTCGCATAGCCCCCCACCTCACTCAAGCTTTCAATGACAGGCTTCAGGTCCGGAACCGAGTCCAGCGATACGCGGCCAATGCGGTGCAGGGACATTAAAGCCTCAGCAACGCTGCCCCACATGACAGAGCTGTCATCACCGAGACCCTCGCTGGTAAGTGCTCGCTGCAAAGCTTTGAGAGCCTCGTGCGTCTCGTCAAGTGCTTCGCCAAGCATTGACTGACTAGCAAAGTAGTCTGCGGCGCGCAGCGAGTTGTCAGCCAGAGCCCAGAATAGCGCCGCTGAGGACTTCGGCGCATAGTCGAGGGCCCTGTGCAGGGATGCGGCTGAGGCCGGGAACTCCAGCACAGCACGCTGGGCAAGACTCTGGATATAAAGCGCCGAGAAGTTTTTAGGGTCCAGCTTCAGCGCGCGCGAAAGGGCCTTTTCTCCGCTGCGATACCTGCCAGTGTAGATATAGGCCTCGCCGAGCCCGATCCAGGCGTGCACGTCACGCGACCGCGTCTTTAGGCACCTCTGGAAGTATTTGACAGCCTCCTTGTAACTTCCACGGTTAATGCACACGATTCCCATGGCGCGGTAAGGCCAGTCGATGTCAGCTAGGTTCTTGATCTTGTCGGAAGACAGCACGGTTGTAGCGACAACCTCAACGAGGTCCCACTGCTTGTTGCGAGCAAAGTCTGACGCCATGCGCTCACCGGCGAGCGCTTGCCCGTTATCAATCTCCAGCGCTTTGTAGAAACACCGCTTCGCGCGCTGCGGATCTTGCGCAACGTCACTGTAAAACAAACCGAGATACGTGTAGGCGGCCGCGAATGCTGGAGCCTCCTGCAGAGTCGAGACAAACCAGTCAAAGCTTTCGTCGAACCTTTCAAGCTTCCACAGGCTATATCCAATACGCCATTTGAGCTCTGCCTGGCCATTCGGGCCTGGCGGCAACGAGAGCGCCTGCTTCAAGCCTTCAATACCGCGCTCTATGTCGCCAAACTGGACACGGCACCATGCCAGCTCGCTAATAGCAAAGGCGTTCCCAGGGTGCACCGCTACGACCTCCTCCAGGATTTGCGTCGCTGATCTGTAGTCACCCTGTTGCGAGAGCAGGTAGCCCTTCCCGACTTGCGCCTGCACATTGCCGGGGTCCACGGCTAGTACTTCCTCGAATTGCGTCTGCGCTAATGCGTAGTTCTTTGGTGCCTGGAAATTCGTGTAGGCGTCTCCCAAGGCGAGCTTAAAGTCGCGCTCAGCCTCAGAAAGGGGCATTGCGAACTGATCACGTCGCGCTTTGATTGCATTTAGTCCCGAATGGACGGCGTCAATTGCAGACTCGTAGTACCGCGATTTAACGAAATACTTCGCAACAATCGTCCAGCCGTACACGCTTTCGTGGTTGTATTTTTTGAAGGCGTCCAGGCTATCCACATGGCCGCCATCGGACAGTTGAATATAGGTCTTCAGCACGCGCGCTAGCGCCGTAGAAGGAAAGAGCTGCAGATACGTGTTCACAGGCGAGCCACCATTGGCAGCTTCAGATTCAGCTTCGTCGTCTATTTCCTCGTCGTTTCGTGCTGCTCCTGCCTCAGCGGGATCCGCCGGCGGTTCCCAGTCCCAGCTAAGCTCAAATGCCAGCGGCGTCTTCGGCTCGAACATGGCCATCCCTTCGGCCATAGACTTGACCTTCGCCTGTAGCGCCCTTTTCGATTTCCCATGCGGCGTGTGGTCCAGCTTAAGCACCAAATGCGCTAGCAACTCGGCCTCGGCCTCGCGTCGCGCATCATCATTGTCTTCGCGTGAAATCTTCATTTCGAGAAGAGCCTCAAGCTGGCTATCGTTAGCAGCACTCAGGATCTGCTTCGAAGCGGTAGCCGCTGTAAAGTTGATGCTCGTCTTCTTGCGCGACTTGATTTTTGAAACAGCCGTTGACAGCTCCTTGCGGTTCAAATCAATGACATCGTCCAGAGCTCGGTAGTTCGGGAAGATGTGCCCCTCAAACATCTTATATATGGCGTCGAACTTCGGGGACGGGCGTACGGACAGCGGGAGCTGCATTTCGAGCAGGTTTCTTCGCATTTCTACGGGCGCCGTGCGGCTCTTCGAGACGAACTGGGAGCACCGCTCAAAGATGTCCAACGCCTCCTTGTACAGCTCATCCTTGTTAGGCGCCGTGGCAATCACCGCCAGCGCCTCAATAGCGGCCTCGAAGTACTCTTGACACTTTTTGGCCTGGAAGTAGGTCCGCAGCAAGCCCTTCCAAATGGTCACGTCCTTTGGCGCGAGCTTAAGAGCCTTTTGAAAAGTAGCAATACTCTTGTCGTCCTCATGCAGCCGCTGCTCGCTGGCACCCTTGAGCGTGAGGGCCCTTACATCCTCGGGCTCGTCCTCGAGATGATAGTTCAACTGCTGGAGTGCCTCTTCATAGCTTTGACGCAAGAACAACGCCTTTGCTTGCTTTAAATACTGCGAGCCTGCCATGTTTAATGCAGCGTTCCTCTCAGAATAGCTCGTATGGAGTTGCGCGGTTTGAGTTAACTTCAGTCGCTTACTACTGCTGCCAACAGTGAATGTCGCGACAATTTGACACGGCCCAGGCACGTCAGCAGCAGCTGCGGCTTTTAAGCGCGAATTATCTGGGAAACCAGAGTGAGAAGTCAGAGTGAGAAATTAGTTGTAATTGTAGAAAAAACTAAAGAATATTGAGACACTAGAGGTAGAGAGTTTGTTAGCTTTACAGTGCAGTCACCGCAATGCAGAGCATGGCAACTGCAAACGCCATATGAGGACGGCGAAGGCTACCCCCGTTTGACACTGTTGGGCCGACAGGTGCACTGTTTGACGAGCCAGCTGAAGACGGTGCACTAGAGCCTGAGTCAGGTCCTGCGCCGCCTGGGCCACCAGCGCCACTCGCTCCAGCACCAGGAACACTGGAGCCAGAGCTTGGAGCGCCGTAATCGTCGCCAGAACCGGACGCACCTGGACCGGGCTCAGAGCCGTTTGGCGCACCGGACCCAGCAGGTGGTGCACCATTAGCACCGGTACCAGTGCCCGCATTCGGACCCTCTGAAGAGCCCTCGGGGGCCACATCCGGACCCGGAGCGTTACCAGCTCCGTAGCCACCGTCTCCACCCGTAGAGCGGCTAGGGCTAGACTCTGAAGGTGGTGCGGGGCTTCCGCCAGCGCTTGGTCCACTGGACCCAGGGCCGCTTCCCGGCGGGACAGGAGGCCATGGACCACAAGGGCCAGGATATCCGCCACTGCCGCCGTTGCCATTGTTGCCGTTACCGTTTCCGGGCTCTCCGGAGGCGCCGTTGCCGCTGCCGGTTCCGGAGCCACTGGGGCTGCCGGTGCTTGGTCCTCCAGAACCGTTTTCACCGCCTCCTGGACTGCCTGCGCTCGGATCGCCAGAACCGCTACCGTTTCCACCGCCGCTGCCAGCTCCAGGATCCCCTGGGCTACTGCTGTTGGGATCTCCGGAACCGGTTCCACGTCCAGAACCGTTTGGACCTGTACTGCCTGGACCTGTACTACTCGGACCACCTGAACCGTTCCCGCCGCCATTTCCAGAACCGCCGGGACTACTGTTACTCGGGTCCCCTGAGCCATTGCCACTTTCTGGGGCCCCTGGGTCGCTGCTGCTGGGTTCACCTGGGCTGCTGCTATTGGGGTCTCCTGGGCTACTGCCATTGGGGTCTCCAGAACCGTCGCCACTGCCGTTTCCAGGATCGCCAGAACTACCGTTCCCGTTGCCGTTTGCAGGGTCACCGTGGCCGTTGCTGCTTGAAGGGTCACCGGGACTACCGCTGCCAGTGCCATTTCCAGGATCGCCGGAGCTACCATGACCGTTACCATTCCCGTTGCCAGTCGCAGGATCACCGGAGCTACCATTGCCGCTGCCGTTACCGTTGCCACTCGGAGCACTGCCAGTGCTCTGTGCATAGCCAGGGCTGCTACCGGGTCCACCGCTTGCGTCAGTGACAGGAGGCGCTCCACCGACTTCGCCCGTATACGAGGGCGATGTGCTGCCTGTTACCGGCGCACGATCTCCGCCGGGGTACACAGTGGTCGTGTACACCGTCGTGAACGCGAGCGTTGGGTTCGTCGAAACATACGGCGTCGCTGTTGGGTAGATGATTGTGCACCCCACGCCAACGCAGCTAGTGATGATGGTGATTGTTGCCGGATATCCAGCGCCACCAGTCGCTGTGGGCGGCGCGCTACCGCTGATGGCCGGTGTGGACGCGGACAGTGGCTCGCCCACGGTAGAGAAATAAGTCACCACCGTGTACGAGCTGCTTCCGCTCGTGGGTCCTGAGCTAGATGGTCCGGAGGACGGGGCGCTCGTGCTAGTAGTATACGCTCCAGTGGGACTTGAGCTAGGCCCCGAAGACGCGGCACTCGTGTTACCAGTGTTCGTCTCGGAGCTACTCTCGGAGCTTACCGTTCCGGGGCTCGTGGAGCTCACGAGTATTGTCGAGAGATATGTCACAACTGAGGGTGAGGTCATAGGCGCGCTAGGTAGGCTTGTCAACGATGAAGCTGCACTGCCGGGGCTACTTGGGTAGCCGCTTCCTCCCTGCGTTATTGTGGTCGTATAGGTGACCGTGGATACCGGGCAGTAGGTAGAGGTCACAGGCGAGCAATACTGCGATGCCTCGGACATGCCTGAGGGTCCGTAGCACTCAATCAAAGTAGTTGTCGACGTCAAGAACGACTGCGTCAGCTCGGCAGTCGTTGTCACGACAGTGGTGATGGGAGGCCCAGTGTACGTCGTCGTCTCCGTGGCTGTTGCGGTTGGCTGCAAGGTCGTCGTGTAAGTAATTGTACAACTAGAGTCCGTGCAACTCAGCGTTGTGGCGGTTGTCACCATACTGGTGACCGTTGAGGGCGGCAGAGTCACGAGCGTCGTCACTTCCACGGTCGTAGGGACCAGAGACGTCGTCGTTTGCTCTTCAGTCGTTGTTTCCGTCTCGTAGTCGGTTTCGGTTGTAGCAACTGTCGTGGGCTGCAGCGACACTATTGTCGAGTAGTCAGTCAACGTTGTCACGATGGTAGACCCTGGGTACGAAAGAACCGTTGTTTGAGTTTGCGTTTCGCTCACGGTTGAAAGCACTGTCTCCTCAGTAGTCACAACACTCGTAGCCAGCGCCGTCGTCGTCACATCGACCTCATCGGTTTCAGTAGACGTCGTGAGCTCTCTTACGGTGGTCGTTGACAGCAGCGTCGACGTGGATGGCGGCACCGTAAGTGTAACCGGGACAATGCTTGGGTACTCGGAGATAGTCAACACGGTCGTTTCCGGCGTTTCGGACAGCGTCAGTGTCGCCGTAGAGCCATTCAAGGTCGTGGTGTAGAGAACCGTGCTTTCAGAACCGGTAATGGTGGACTCCACAACGCTCGTCTCACCGGAGCCTAGTGTCGTCGTGTAGGTCAATGTGGCCCCCTCGTACGTGGAAGTCACTACGGCGGTCGACGGCTGGATGGTAGACGTAACAACTTCTGTGGTGCCCGAGAACACAAACGTGCTCGTGAACACGGTGCTGTAGACAGTCTGGTAAGACGTTATCATCTGCGTGCCAGGACCCGGACCGGATGACGTTGAAACAAGGGTCGTCTCGGGCTGCGTTGTTGTATAAGTCGACGTGGTCCCGGGAACACTCACAGTGGACAGTATGGTTGTGTCAGACTCGACGATAGTACTCGTGATGATGGTACCAGGCACCGTTGTGGTAACGACGCTAGTCGCGGCCGGCAACGTTTCAGTCACTAGCGCAGTCGTAAACTCGTTCACAGTTGTTGTCACTATTTGCGGCGTGTTCGTAACAACGACCGTCTGCTCCTGGCCTGGCAAAGTGACCAATGACGTCACGACCGTAGGCATGAGCGTTGTAGTGACTTCAACTGTCGTGTCAGGCTGAGAAACGACCGTGGTCACCGTAGTTGCGCTACCCACGAACGTTGTCGTGCTTGTCTGCGGCGCCGGTGTGATTGTCGTGTACGACGTCTCCACGTCGGTGAGTGTCAAAGTAAGCGTAGTCGTCACGGCACTTTCCACGGTTGTCACTGACGTTGTGAGTACAGGACAAGTGATAGTCACGGTCGTGTCGGTCTGACTTGTGTCCGTTTCCACGATGATGGTTGTGTAACCCGGTTGCGTGAACACGGTCGTGACCAGACTGCCGCCGCTGCCACCCATATTAGGCCCGCTGATAGTAGTCGTAAACGTAGTGACCGTTGGTGAAGTGATGGGACTCGCGTTCGTCGTGTACACGGAAGTAGTCGCCGGCTGGCCCGGGATAGTAGACACAACCACTGTTGGCGTTTCGACGCTCGTCAAGTAAGTTGTGGTCAACGTGTCCGTGGCCAGCGTCGTCACAGTGTCAACCTCAGTGGTCGTGAACAGGGACGGTGCTTGAGAAGAAGTACTCGCTGTCTCGCTCATACCCGTATCTGTGCCCGGAACGGTCGTGAAGAAAGTCGTGTCACTAGAGGATGTGGTCTCATACACACTTGTCGTCTCGAACGTCGTCTCATAGGTTGTAAGCACGGTGTCGGTGATTGTCTGCGACCCACCTGTAAGCGTCAGTGTCGTCTCCGAAGAAGGCGTCTCCGGTATAGTCGTGGTTAGTGTCACCACGCCCGTGGGAGCTCCTGTATCTCCCGGTGTGAGCGTCGTGACGATGGTAGATGTTGCAACAACAGAGTTACCCATGCCACCGGGGCTAGCGGTGTTCGTGACCGTGATGGTTTGGCCCGGCTGCGTAACCGTCACTAACGACGTACCCGGCTGGAACGTGATAGTGGACACAATGGATAGCGTTGTGGTATCGACGACTGTCTGGGTGCCGGCAGGGATTGTCTCTACGATTGTAGTGGTCGAGGCGGGCTGCGTGAGCGTCGTTACAACGGGCGAAGGACTGATTGTGGTCACGGACGTCTGAGTGACGCCGCCCTGCGTGATGACGCTAGTGAACGTGGTCCCGGAAATGATGCTTTGAACCTGAGTCGTCTGCGCATTAATTGTCGAGGTAGTCGTTTGAACCGTTGGTGCGCCAGTGACCGTCATAGTGAAAGTGCCCTGCCCAATAGTCGAGAAAATGACGCTCGTCTGGGCCGGGAAGGTGATAAGGCTCGTCACTTCTATAGTCGACGGACTCAAGACTTGCGTTGTTGTCGTGAGCGTGGTTGACACTGTCGTTACCGTGTTCGTCTGCGTCTCCAAGCTCGTTTCAGTTGCCGTAATCGTACCCGGCGCGATCGTTGTTGTCACTGTTTCACTCGATGGAGCCGCTGTGATGGTGACTTCACCAGGAGTGAGGGTGATAGTCGTGGGCACCTCTGTCGTGATGAAGTCCGTCTCTGTTGAGGATGGGGCGATTGACGTCGTAAACTCAAGAGTCGATATCGTCACCAACGTAGACTCCTGCGTGATCGTCGTAGCCGGTGCCGTGACCGTGCTGGCCGGCTGAGTTATCGTGCTGCCGCCCAGAGTGACCGTGCTAGCTACTTCCGTGATGGTGGTTCCAAGCTGCGTAATAGTGATGTCTGAGCCCGTGACGGTCGTTCCCTGCTGGGTGACGGTAGTCGGGCTGAGAGTAACCGTTGACGCTGGGGCCGTAACAGTTGTTCCTGGCTGGGTCATAGTAGCAGCCGACTGAGTGATTGTTTCAATCGAGGTCAGCGTAACGGGCGCCGGAGCGAAGAACGTGGAGGCCCCACCAGTAACAGTTTCGTAGAAGGTCTGTGTACTCGAGCTAGTTTCAACCGCTGTTTGAGTGCCCAGATTGGTGGAGATAATTGAAATGAGCGAGGCACTTCCGACACCGCTCGCTCCGCAGTTTCCGCACTTCGAGCCGTGGAAGAACGTGAACTCCGTGAAGTTGTTGAGCTGCGTCTGATTGTCAAAGTTTGGTGACGCGCTGAAATCGAGAGTGAGCAGCTGGTTTTGGGACTGCAGGGAGCAAGCGCGACATTCATTGACGACGTCAATGTTGTTCGCGAGCTGCGCACAGCAGCTGTTCGAGAGCTCGCAGAACGTTAGTTGCGTCGTATTGTCGCAGGACTTCAAGCAGTTTGTGTCGAGCTTCATACCCAGGAGCTGGTCATCGGTAGCCAGCAGCGTGTTACAACCGCTTTGTCCACCGAATGTACCAAAAGTCGCGTGTGCCACATTGGGGAGTGCGCCGACAGCCAAGCAGGCCTGAATCCAAGTCGACAGGCGCATTCTGCGGTTACGCTTGTTCGTTTACCGTAAACCGAGCATGCCGCACCGAGGCTATGAGTTTATATCTTCCCTCGAGGCTTCTAAAATTAAGCTCCTTCCGTCCACAACTCTGACTCCGCGCTGAAGCTGTCGCTATTGTGATCATGCAAGTAGATGCTACCAGATTCTAGCCAATGTGTTAGGGTGAAAAACCCGCCTCGATGCAGCACCTACGGCTGGCTGCATAAACGTGCAGGAGCTATATATAAAGACAAGTAGCGACGAACTGCCCGTACTACGCAGGGTAGTGCCACCGACGGAGGCTACTTAAATATAGGTCTTGTACATACGTAGTCTAGTAAATGGATTGTAGCTCGAGAGGTGGAACATGGCGCCTGCGTCTACGTGGCTCGGCCGCGCCCGGGAGTTCCCCTAACACCCAGGGTGAAGGTTACCACAACCCTAGCTCGCTATGTGTGGGGAGGCGAGCCCGCGAACGCAAAGTTTTAAGCATGTGCTTGAATAAACAGGAGCGCTCCAATCCTTTAGCTAAGCGGCAGCGAGAGTTTTTAGTGTTGCCGGGCCTGGCAGGACTCGAAAGCTTAACTCAAAGCACGGCGTTCGCCTCGCCGCGTGACCAAGCACGAGTTCTTGGCACAGAAGCAGTAAACATAGCCCGCGAAAGGGGAACTCTTTTAGCGTCCAGACATTTCAAAGCAGTAAAGCAAAGCGTTAGCGCTCAAACACAGCGTAGTAGAACCCCAGTCTGTACATAAATATTCTATATGAGCGACTTCACAATTGTCCAAAAGACCTGGTTCACAGCCATGGATACAGCCAACCCAGTAAGGGTCAGAGCAATGGACCGTAGGTACCCGCGGCCCAGAATTATGGTCAGGACCTCAACCATACAGACGAGAGCTGCGTAGCGCACGATGTGGGCGACGAACGGCATGTCGTAGTGCCAAATGAACGTGAGAATGGGGAGCAGCTTTGAGAAGGACGCGAGAAGCAGGGCTGTGGAAATGGCACCTCCGTCGCTCCACTCGAATAAATAGGATGCCATGCGGCGCAAGGTAAAGTGCAGGAAAAACGTGTCGACGCAGCAAAGGGTCAGGAACATGCTGTACTGGAAGGCCGGCGCCTTAATGGAGATGAACTGCTGCACAAGAGACGAGTACGACTTTTCGCACATGGCCCACTGCTGGTATACGTCGAACAAGATCACGAGCACGATGAGCCGGAACACGGGCACGGGCACGCCCCAGCTTCGGGCGAGGAATATGTTATGACGCGGCGCCGCACCGCAGGCAGTCGGTGCGGCCTCGCCGCGCAGCTGCGGCGGTCCCTTGAAGGAGGCAATCGAGCCCGGTGCGCACTCCATCGTGTTTTCGGCCGTCGCATTGAACACGACGTGGCGCACAGCGGCCGGGCGCAGCAGCAGCAAGTCCAGGGCCACAAGTATCGGCTCGCACTCGATGTACTTGTCAACAAACAGCCCGCAGTTTGTGCATTTCGTGACCGTGATGTTGTCGTCGGAGTAATACGTGTAGAGCGAGCTCACAGGCGTGGCGCACTCAACACAGATCATCGACACGGGGTTGCTGGCACGAAACGGGAGGCTCGTTCAAACCTAGATAGTCGTGCACATGTGTGCCAACCGTTGATGCGATTCCTGCCTGCGTTAGCGGTTAGTGTTGGTGGGACTGAGGGAAGCGGCTCAAGTGTCAGCACGGTGGGGAGAATAGCTTCACGTGCCTCGGCGCGAAGGACAAGCCTAAGGGCGTAACTTCGCGCGGGCGCTACTTCGCGCGGGCCACAGCGACGACGCTTGGCCGCTGCGCGCCGCTGCGCGCCCGCTGCCGGCCAAACGGGGGTGTCATTAACCGCCAATTATCTGCTATCTAAATAAGACACAGTCTACATGAAATCATCGTCATCAAGGCCGTCGTCCTCGAGCTCCTCAGTCGGCGCCTGCGTGACCTGCGGCTTCTCCGACTTCTGCGCCGCCATCTTGAGGTTCGGCTTCTGGCGGGCGCCAAGACGGCGGTTACGCTCCTCGCGCCACTTTGCGTTGGCCACGGCCTCGAGCGTCGAGTCGACGCGGCCGACCTGCTCGCTCGTGAGCGGGTCGCAGAGGTCGCGGCAGAGCTCGATAATGAAGTTCGTGTGATGCATGGCCGAGTTCTTGTTCGCGAGCTCGTTGATGACGCCCTTCAGCGTCTTGCGCAGGTCCGCGTAGTCCTTCGGGCCCTTCGGCTTGAAGATGGCGAGGTCGCTCAGCTTCGTCGGGCCCGCCGGCGCCGGCGCCGGGCTGGGCGTGCTCTGCGCCTTCGCGCGCGGATGCTCGTCCGCCGCCGCGAGCAGGTCCGTAGCGTTGTTCAGGTCGCTATCGAGCTCCTTCTGGCGCTGCTCGAGTTTCGACGCCTCCTGCGTCTTTTCAAGCGCCTTGCGCTCGCGCTCCTCCTGCTCCTTGCGCTGGCGCTGCGCGATGCGGTCTGCGGCCGAGACCTTCGGCTTCGGCGCGGCCTTCGGCTTCGACTCCGTGTCGCTGTCGAGCCCGGCCTCCCAGTCGTCGAGCAGACCCTCGTCCTCCTCGTCGAAGTCGAGGTTGGCCGTGGCGTTCACAGGAATCTCGCTCTCCTCGTCGTCCCAGCTAGACATGTGTGGCGGTTCGAATAATTTTTCGATTTTGGCGTGCAGCGTTTCCGACGCCGTTTCCAACTGGCGACACTGGATACGGCCAGTGTGCAGGACAAGGCAGCTGTGAGCGAGCGTAGGATGCTGCTGCTGGGCTGGGCTAGGCTAGGCTGGGTTGAGCTGGGTGGGTTGGGTTGGGCTAACCTCATTTAGCTTGAGCTGCTGAGCTGAGCTGAGCTGAGCTGGAGCGGGCGATGCTGGAGTGGCACATGGCTCGGCTTCTCTAAGCAGAGAGGCAGTACAAGGCCGAATTGGCCTCAGCAGAGAACCGGTTCAAGGTGACCAAGCACCACTTAGGAAAGGCGGTGGAATTTAATTCTACACAGGCGGCTATTAAAAGCATCAAAGCATTATTGAACTGGACCTCGCCAAGAAAATAAAGAACGGAGCGCGTGAGCTGAGCGGCTACAAGTGGGATGGTGGGCACGGCCATAGCAGCTCCTACCTAAGCAGGGCACTGGACTAAAGCACTGATGCATAAGGACCCGGCCTCGCGCTCACCAGAGGTATTGAGGCAACTACGTTAGAATGACCCCGAGGAGACAATTATAAGCACTCAATTTAGGAGCACGGCTGAGCGAACGAGTGTTCCCCTATGTACGCGCTTCCGTGCGTCAGCAGGAGGGCGACCCAAACCACTCCTTAAGTGCTATTTTTGCCAGCGGACACAGAGGCAGAGTCTACGAGGCTGCGTATGGCCGCCGTCTAGAGCGCGCTGCATTATCGGAGATGGGTCGGGCACACCCGATAAGCGTGCCGGCGATTCGGTTTTGCGCAGGCTGCGCCTGCACGAGGCGGGGGCCCTTGTCTAGCAGCGGCATGCGCGGCCGCACCGTTAGGGACGCGCTATCGGCTAATCGAAGCTTTGACGACTCAACCACATGTAGGGTATGGGCTTGGGCTGGATCGAGAACAGACGTGGAGTCAGTTGCGTTAGCAACGCACGCGTGCCTGCCACGGCAAACCCTGCTCGGCCGCGCAGGCGCCCGAAGGCCATAGATGCCCTCTGTGCTTGGCTGCTTCACCTCGATCAGGTCAGAGAGGCTTGGTGGGTCTGCCGGATCGGGGTCTTTTCTGCTTGCTTCCGCGGCGCGGCCGGCTTTGCGGCATCTATCGTCTCCTCCATGATGGTGAGGCGTCCGTGGTGCATGCCGCCCCAGCAGCTGTACGATCTGCAGCCGAGAGCAACGGTCAACAGCGTGGCGCAAGGGTTGAGGCACGGGCCGCGCCTGTCGCCGTTGGCTAGGGTTTTGCTGGTTAAAGAAACGCGACGGGTATTACGCACGGCCGAGCGCTATCTTATTCCGCTGATTGTGAGCAACGCTGATCTACCCGAAACTCTAACTTTTGCTCGCCGGGCCGTTGGTGGAGGGGCGTTGAATCATAGTTAGGCGCAGAGCGAGAGTTTGCCTTTGGTTCCATTATGGCCGAGACGGACACGCCTGCGAAAGACGCAGTGCTCTCCGCACTCACCGAGTGGATGCAGAATACCGTCGAGCTGGCGCCAGGCACGGCCGTTGTGCGCACAAACGCGACGGGACTTGGGCTGCGCGCCGACGTGCAGCTCGCTAAGGATAAGGAGGAGACGGCCGTGCGCGTGCCCCGCAAACTCGTGCTCACGAGCGCGCGCATTAAGGAGCTGGCCGAAGACGATGCGCAGCTCCAGAAGTGGTTAGTGAAGGGCCTCAGCGACCGCGCCGTGCTGCACCGCGGGCTCCTGTACCTGTGGCTCGAGGCGCCGCCGACGTCGCCGTACCGCGCATACCTGGACAGCCTGCCGCGCGACGTCGGTCTGCCCTTCGGCCTGAGTGTGCACGAGATGGAGCAGCACGACTCGGCCGGCGTGTCCATCATGTATGCGGCGCTGCTGCGGCGCGTCACGATAGAGCGCGCGTACCTAAAGTTCAAGAGCCTGCACCTACGGCCCGTGAGCCTCGAGGAGTGGCTGCTGCCGCACCAGTGGATCTCGTCGCGTGCGCTGTCGCACCCGCAGACGGGCGAAGCCTGTATTGTGCCGGTCGTGGACCTGGCGAACCACAGCTCGACGCAGGCGAACGCGCGCTACGAGGTGGCTGAGAACGGCGACTTCTTGTTGCAGAAGCTACCGTACGCAGCCGATGCGGATGCCGATGCGGACGTCGACGCAAACGTCGACGCAGACGCCAATGTGGACGCAAAAGCCGACGCCAATGAGAATGCAAATGCCGACGCAAACGCAAACGCAGACGCGCCCGCAGACGCGCCCGCAAAAGCGCCGGCAAGAGCACGCACGCGGCCAACGAGCGGCACCGAGGACCTGCTGCTCGACTACGGCGACCGCAGCAGCGCCGAGTTTGTGTATAACTACGGGTTTCTGCCCGAGGGTCGCACGGCCGACGACTTCGACGAGCTGTTCCGCGCGTTCGACCCCGGCAGCGAGCGCATCCGCGACGTGCTGGACCCCGCGCGCACGACAAAAGGCCTCAGTCCGGGCGATAAGATCGACCTCGCGCACGCGTACGATGCGCTGCTCGACTTCTTTGGCGAGGAGTACCCGCAGATTCTGCGCGTCGTGCGGCTGCCGAAGACGGCCGGCGAGGACGAGACCAGCCGCTACAAGTTCCACAACAACTTCGTCATGGCGCTGGCCAGCCAGGACCACCTCGAGCTGCGCGACGATGGCGGGCTCGGCCACAGCTCGCTCTACGTCGGCGACGCAGAGCTCACGCCGACGACGGCGTTCGAGGTCATCATGAAGACGCGCAACGAGGAAATCGTGAGCAAGGCGCGGCAGCTTGTGTGCCGGCTCTGCCGCGTGTTTGCGGCGCAGCTCAGCGGCGTGCGCGAGGACGTGCACGTCGTGAAGGCGCTCGCCGAGCGCGAGCGCGAACTGTACGAGCAGTACGCGTCGACAATGGGCGCCGCGGATCTATAGACCTACAGGCGCCCTGCATATAAACGTGTATTTATTTGTATATACGCCTTTCCATCCCCAACTGGCGGCCGGCGGTAGCGCCCCGCGCGGGCGCGCCCAGCGTTATGGGCGGTGCGTGTGCATGGCTGCCCCAGGCGGCGGGGTAGGACCCCTGACCCTGGGTGGGTCATTTTGTGTTCGCGCGCAGCCTCAAATCGGCACCCCCAAAAACGGCGCTCGGCAGCAGGTTTTGTACGGAACGAGGCTAGGCACGCACAGCCACTGGGCATGACGGAGGACAGAATAATCTCGACGGGCCGTGGCGGCGCCGGCAATGTGCGCACGCCGTCGAAGGCGGATCAGCCGGACATGTCGGCAAGCCTGCCCAAGATCCAGGGCAAGCGCTTCACGACGGGCCGCGGCGGCGCCGGAAACATGATGGAGAACATCGATCCGGACAGCACTCGGGCCGCGCAGGACGAGAGCAGCCCCGAATTGGACGCGGACCGCGTCGCCATTGCGCCGTCGGCGAGCAACACGGTGGGCCGCGGCGGCTACGGCAACAACATCCGCGGCATGCGCTCGCGCCAGTACCGGCAGAGCTCCGACGGCGAGGACTCGCACGCGAGGTCATTCTGCGAGAAGATCACGAGCATGGTCCGGTAGCACGGGCCCTCCTGCCATAGCGCAGCCACAATCGCGGCCATTGTGATTGCCGTGCGCGACGATCTTGGCTGTGGCCATGCACCTGTATTCCTACATGACGACCCTGATTGCATTCTTATGCTGGTTTCTAACGCTAATTGACTATTTGATAATTGATATACAAAGAATTCAGATCGCTGACGTCCAATATACATGGCTACCTGAGCGAACAGGCCCTATTTTGGCCATAGCGCTGCAGACCCTCGTTCTCGGCTGCAGGCGTAGCCACTAGTTCAGCCGCGCCTGAAGCACGCGGCTTTAGAAGCTGTTAATGTACGAGCTCAGACTAACCACCTTTTCTCTGAGCGGGCGGCCGCCGAGCTGCGTGGTCTCCAAGAAGAGCCAGAGCATGCTGTGCTTCTCGAGCACGATGTCGTTTTCCACGAACACGCCCCTGAGCGACTGCTTCAGGCGCGCACTATTGAGCAGCGCGCGGTAGAACGTGGTCAGGCGCGGGACGCGGTCTTTTGCGTAGAACGCGAGCATTGTGAACGCCACAATCACGACGACGTCCTGCGCGACGGAGCTTTGCGCAACGGGCCGGCTCCACAGATCTAGCGTATGAATGTAGCGCGCGCGCGAGAACTGCAGCGCCGAGCCCGTTGCCGCGGCCAGCACCGTCTCGCGCGCAATCTCGGCAAAGTCGCCGTACATGCCATGCAGCCGCATGCCGCGCACGGCCAGGTCGAGCGACGCCTGCCGCGTCGGCGCCGCCACGTCGTCGCCGAGCACGCGGCGCGCAAGAAACAGGAACGGCAGGAGCGGGTCTTTCTCGTCCCGCTCCTCGAGCACGCGACTTACGCGGTCGCTGTATATGATCGGCGCAACGCGCAGCGCGTCGTAGTGCCGCAGCGCCCTGCGCGTCCACTCGTCGCGCACCTCCTGCTCCGACGGCGTCAGCTGCGGCTGCGCGCGCGACACGCTCTTGATTCCGACCATGTACCGCGCCAGGTCGCCGAGGCGGCGCTCGCGCTCGTCGGCCTCGTCCACCGTGCGCGGCGCGGCCCCGCACTTCTCGTAGTAGACCGTCGCGTACTCGCACGCGAACGCAGCCAGCTTCGCACGCCGGTCGTGCGCAACGACGCACGGCTGTGCGTTCGCCGCTGCGGCGGCCGCGGCCGCCGCCTGGCGGAACTGGCGGATCTTGCGCCGCATGCGGCCCCACTTCACCTCTTCGTCGAGGGCCGCGTCGTTCACGAGCGCGCGGAAGCCGTCCTTCGCCGCCTGCAGCTCGCGCTTGTCCTGCTCCTTGTCGCCCATCTGCAGCACTACCGCTCGAGAGGAGGGGCGCAGGCAATCGCGCGTTCGGGCGCGGCCGTGTTTAGACCTGGCGTGGCGGGCGTGGACGTTGTCGTTCGTCGCGGCGCGCTCGGGGCGAGGGTTTCCCAACGCTGGCCTAGTCTGTCTGCCGTCCAAAAACACTGGTGCCCGCATCACTCACTGGCCATGTTCGGCGCACAGGGAGGATCCGGCTTCGGCTCCGGCTCTGGCCCCGGCAGCGGGGCCTTCGGGTCCGGGAACTCGGCATTTGGCACGGGGAACTCGGCGTTCGGCACGGGGAACTCGTCATTCGGTACGGGGAACTCGTCGTTTGGTACGGGGAACTCGTCGTTCGGTACAGGAAACTCGTCGTTCGGCACGGGGAACTCGGCATTTGGCACGGCGCCCAGCGCGGCGGGCTCGGCATTTGGCAAGGGCGACGGCAAGTCCGCGTTCGGCGCGGGCAGCGGCGGCTCCGCGTTCGGCGCCGGAAACTCCGCGTTTGGCACCGGGAACTCGGCGTTCGGCACCGCAAATAGCGCGGCTGCGCCAGCAAAGTCTGCGTTTGGTGCCCCTGCATCGACATCGTCTGCGTTCGGCGCGCCTGCGGCAGGCAGCTCGCCCTTCGGCGCGGCGAACGCAAATAGCACGTCCGCGTTCTCAGGCTCGGGCTCGGCGCCGCAGTCTGCATTCGGAACGACGCCTACAAAGTCTGCCTTTGGAAACGCGGCGCAGACATCGCCGTTTGGGCAGCCAGCATCGGGCGGCACTGCGTCTGGTGGCTCGGCGTTCGGAAACCAGGCGACGTCCGCGTTTGGTAGCAAGCCGCAGTCGGCGCCGTTCGGCGCAAGCGCAGGCACAGGTGCTACGCCGTCTGCGTTCGGCTCGGCAAACACGAACGCGAACACGACCTCCGCATTCGGCAAGCCCCAGACTACAAACCGCTTTGCCGCACTGAACTCGGGCGATACTACTAGTGCGTCCAGTACTAATGGCCAGCCGCCGAAGCCGGCCAGTGCATTCGGCCAGCCCAACCAGGCGGCCAGCGCATTTGGCCAGCCCAACCAGGCGGCCAGCGCATTCGGCCAGCCCAGCCCGGCGGCGTCCAGTTTGTTCGGCAGCGGCCAGGCTGCGAGCAGTAACAGCCCATTCGGCAGCACAAACACAAGCCAGTCAAAGGAGAGCCCATTCGCGTCAGCCTCTTCTGGCCAGAGCGCATTTGGCGCTAACAAGCCGACTCAAAGCGCGTTCGGCTCGCAGCCCGCGCAGTCGGCCCAGACTGCTTTCGGTTCTCAGCCCGCGCAGAACACCTTTGGCTCTCAAAGTGCCTTTGGCTCAAAGCCGGCCCAGAACGCCTTTGGCTCGGGCCCATCTGCGTCCTCACAATCACCATTCGGCGCACCGGCCGCAAGCGGCTTTGGTGCACAAGCGCAGCAGAACCAAAACCAGAACCAAAACCAAGACCAAAATCAGAGTCAGAATCAGAGCCAACCCGCAGCGGCGAGTTCGTTTGGCGCCGCAAACTCCTCAGGAGCCTCGGCATTCGGGTCTACTAATAGCGGCAGCGCGTTTGGGAATAGCGCGTTTGGAAACAGCGCTTTCGGCACGAGCGCACAACCGGCAGCACCATCGCCGTTTGGCTCGGCCGCAAATGCAGGTGCTGCATCGTCTCCCTCGAGCCAGGCAGGCTCGTCCGGATTCACGCCATACAAGCAGAGTGGCATCTGCGAGACGTACCCGAACGACGCGGACATACTGCCGCGCGAGCGCGACGCATTCAAGGCTGCGGCCTTCACACTCGGCAGCGTGCCAGAAACGGTGCCACCGCTCATGTACTGTTGAACTAGCTAGTCCTAACTAATTAATTAATGAACAAGAGCACTACTCGCGCGGCGGCGTTGCGAGGTGGATGCGCGCCTCGGACATGAGCTTGTCGCGGCTGCGGCGCGCCTGGCGGAACGCGGCCTCGTACTTCGCCACGAGCGAGCCGAGCACGCTGTGCTGGTCGAGCTTGCCCTCGGCGACGTCCGTGACAGCGACCTCCGTCTCGTGGCGCAAAAACGGCTTTGTGAGCGAGATCTCGAGCCCAATCTTTTCGTAGCTCTGGAACAGGGCCAGGCCGAGCGCCGTAGGCTCGAAGAAGCCGTGGTGGTTGCGCACGAGCTCGCGGTCCTGGATCTTGTGGATGTGGTCGGCCATTGTCGCGTCCGTGCCGATGCCGTTTGCGTCCATGAGGCCGATGAGCGCGGCCTCCGTGAGCAGCGGCGGCGGCGTCGTCTTGCCCTCCTTCAAATTGAACGTCGTGCAGTCGATCTCGTCGCCAACCTGCCAGCGGGGGATGGTCTTGGTCGCCCACTTGTCGTAGATGTAGACCTCGAGGTAGTTCAGCTCAAGCACTTGCGTGCCCGATAAATGGAACTTTTCGCCGCCGTACTCGAGGCCCACGTTCGTCATTTGGCCCTTTGCATCGTCGCTGCAGCAGGCGAGGAAGTGCCGCGTGATGAACTCGTAGACGCGCCAGTGGTCTGCGTTCGTGATGGCGCTCGGCGTCGCTGCGCGCACCGGGTGGATGGGCGGGTGCGCCTTGTCGTCGTGCGGCCCGCTGCGCGGCGTGCGGAAGCGTGGATTTGCCGCGTCGGTCAAGCGCGCCGCGTACGCGCTCCACGCCGCGCCGCCGCTGGCGTGGCTCGCGACGAGCGCGCGCAGGTTGATGGCCTTGTCGAAGCGGTCCGTCTCCGTGCGCGGGTACGACACGAAGCCCTGGTTGTACAGCTGCTCCGCAATCGTCATGATCTTCTTCGAGTTCATCTTCAGCACGGACGCGCCGCTCTTCTGCAGCGTGACCGTCGTCAGCGGCAGCGGCCGCAGCCGCGACGTCGGCCTTGTCTGTACGCTGGCCACGCGGAAGCGGCCCGAGCCGCGGCTCAGCGCGCGCTCAAAGTACGTGAGCGCAACCATGCGGTCGAACACGCTGCCGCGGTCCCACAGCGGGTGCAGGCCCGCGGCCTCGCCCGGCGCGGCCTTTAGGATGGCGTCGATCGTCCAGAACGGCTCGGCTATATGGTTCTTCACGCGCAAATACCGGTCAACAATGAAGCCCATCGTTGGGAACTGGCACGAGCCGTAAGGCACGAGGCGCTTTGCGAACTCGCGCGGGAATGCGGAGCGGTACATCTGCGTCTGCATGCGCGTGAGCGAGAAGCCCGAGCGCAGGTCGAGCTCGCGCCGCACGCACACGGCATCGTACTGGCGCCAGTCGAGGCGGCCGGGCCGCGCCGCCGCGTCGCGCAGGTGCTGCGCGTCCGTGTTGTTGAAGCGCGCGCGGTAGACGTCGATGTGCGCGTTCACCTCTTTAACGGCGTTCACGATCTCGCCGCCAATGTGCTCGCCCTCGCGGTCGCAGTCGGTCCAGATGTACAAAATCTGCGCGCCGCGGCTCATGTTCTGGATGTTCTGCGCGACCTTACGGCCCTCCGTAGAGATGATCGTTTTGATGGGCGCCGCAAACAGGCCGAGCGGGTCCGAGTCGAACTTGTCGAACGGCGGCAGAAACTCGATGTCCGTGAGGTGCCCGCTCACGGACGTGACCGTCACGTCGCAGGGACCCCACTGCGGCGAGTTATAGCCGACGTCGTAGTTCTTGATGAAGCGCACGGCCGAGTCGCGCGGACGGCCGACGTGGCCGCCGCCCAGCGCGTGCGCCAGCGCCTTCGCGATGGACGGCTTCTCGGCCACGCACAGCACGCGGGGCATTTGTGCGGGTGGTGCAGACGGCGAGACGGCCGCGACGCGCAGCACGCGCCTCATAATTTACAAAACATGCGTCACGTGGCGCGCCGGCGCGCCACCGGCGGGTATTCTCGGCGGCCGCCGTAGCGTCTGGGTTCGGGCGAGTGCCTAGTGTTTGGCGAGTGAGTGCCTAGCACCAACCGTGGCGAAGATCGCTTTGTTTAGCCACGAGCACCTTCCATTTTCTTCTTCTGCGTTTTTTTATTAGCCTACCGCGTGGGTTTATAGAACATACTTAGTCGTAACGTCGTAAAAGGAAAACAAGCAGCCCCCGGCGGTGCGCGGCATCTCCTCCAAAAGAAAAACAACTACGCCTTGACCGTGGTCCTGGCGCTCTGCTCGAGCTGAGACTTCGTCTGCGCCTTCTCCGCCTGCAGGTCGGCCGGGTCTACGACCTCCTCGTGGCGCTTCTCGAGGGCCGACGTCGCCGTGTCGCGGCGGCGGCTCGTAGCCGCCGTCTCCGTGCCCATGAGGTAGTCCCAGTGGCGGAACGAGGACGCGTAGTTACCCGTGAAGTAGTGGTGGTGGTCGTCGTGGTGGTCGGCGCCGGCCCAAATGGGAAGGAAGTGGTGCAGGCTGATGGGGAACTCGTAGCCCGAGTGCGAGTCGATGGCCTGCAGCAGACGCAGCGAGATCCAGCTCATGACCGTGAGCAGATGCATGTTGCCCGTGAGGTACGCAAGCAGCAGCGGCGAGCCCACCGTGCCCGTGCCCGTGAACATGACCTCGACAGGGTGGGCATACTCGGCTGTGAGCCCGAACGGCGCCGCGTAGCGGTGGTGCTGCTTATGAATGCGGCGGTACAGCGCCTTCGAGTGCAGGACGCGGTGGCCCCAGTAGTGCCAAGTGTCCTCCATGAAGAAGAGGACCGTTAGCTGCCATGCCATTGTCCACAGCGACGGGAACGGCGCGCGGTAGTCGATGTTGAAGATGCCGCAGACCATGTGGAAGCCGAAGATGGGGAACGCCTCGACAAACACGTGCGCGAGCATGACGTCCTTCAGGCACTCGAGGTACTGCTCGCGCGACGGCGGCTTGTTGTCCTGGATCTTGTACTTGCGCATCGAGGGCATCATGTCGAGGATCATCCACGGAATCGAGCGCCCGAAGTACACGACCTCGTGCACGACGAGCAGGAGCAGGCCCGTCGCGAGCGTGTCGTTGTTCATGTAGTCGTAGTACCCGTTCCATTTACGCTCGAGCCAGTTCAGGTGGCTCGGCAGGACGGCGTCCACAAATGCCTGAGTAGTAGAGTTCACGCCCATCGCAGCGGCTCGAATTCGATCACGTCCCAAAAGGTGCTCTGCTGCCAGAACGTAATGAGTAGGGGAAGAACGGCACACTAAATAGTGCGCGTGCGCGCAGCCCGCAGCGATCGCGCTTTGTAAGCAATACGAGGAAAATCTCGAGTGACTAAGCGCTGTCATTCATGCCCATGCGCGCCCCGATTACGTCTCGGCTGCTTGCAAAAAATGCGGCGAGGCCCTGGATCGCGGCCGCCGCCGACTAGCGAGGCGCCCAATTCGCGGCCCGCGGCTGCGAGCGAAGACTCGTGCTCGGCGGTGCGGGCCGCTTGTACTGCTGGGCCGCGAATCAAGGCCCTCGTATTGGCGCACGGGCCCGGCCGCGGGCTGCCCCAATCCCGCACGACACGGCAAACCCTAGCCGCGCCCTCGCCGCCTCCCACATGGGCTTATGCAGCCCGGCGGTGGAATCAGATGCGAGCGATAGCTTAGTGATGGCTACGACGTAGATGCGCGCGATAAGCCCGCCGGGCCAGGCCCCCGCGCCGGCCCCTCGCAGCGGCCACTAGCGCTAACGGCACAAGGGGAAACGGCACAAGCGGAAACGGTACAAGGGTGCTTCGTAGCCGGCCGCTTGCCTTACCGAGATTTGCTGCAAGCGGCCGCGTTTGCCGGCTTTTCCTGAGTCGGCTGTTAGTGTTTGCGACGAATGGCCGGCTGCTCGTGTCGTTGTCGTAAGCGGTGAAGCAATCGTAGTAGTAGTAAGCCGCGTAGCCATCTATAGCGGGCCATCTATACGGCCGCGACGGGCGCGAGGCGCGGCCGCATTCTAGCGTAAGAGTAGCGACTTTTAGATTCTAGGCACATTCACCAATCTAGCGGAACTCGTACGAAGGCCGGAACCCCGTGGGCACGGGCGCGAGCTCGAGCAATTGGTCCTGCAGCTTCGCGGGCTGCTCGCGCTGGAAGTAGTACCCGACAGCGGCGCCCGTGCGCTGGTTCAGGCACACGTAGTAGAAGCCCTGGTAGGACGCGCCGCGCACGGTGAGGCGGTAGTCCGGCACGGGGAACAGCTCCTTCCAGCGCATGAACACGAACTCGCGCGCCGCGTAGTCGCGCAGCACGAAGCGCGGGTCCTCGGCGCCGCGCAGCTCGCGGAACGGCGCGAACTTGCGCCAGTGCTCGAGGTCGTTCTCCCACGTGGCCCCCCACTCCGGGTGCTGCGTGCGGAAGCCGAAGTACGGCGACACGATCTCGCCCTCGAAGTACGTGCTCAGCACGGCCAAGTCCTCGGCAAGGCCCGACGTCGTGATGTACCCGCACACAATGCCGCGGTCGTAGTCGGCGTCCTGGATGAGCACCTCGACGTCGTGCTTGCTCACGTCCTTCTGCTCGCCCTTGAAGACTAGGCCCGGCCACAGAAACGGGCCCGTCGAGCGCCGGCACGCAGGGATGTCCGCCGCCGCCGGCGCCGGCTCAATTCGCGGCTTCGACACGCGCCGAGGGAGCTCCGTCGACGTAGGCATTGGCCGCGGCAGCGATCGTTGCCAATGGCTCGCCAATGGCTTGCCGGCGCGGCTTGCGCGTGAGCCGATCCAGCACGAGCCCCAGCGGCCGACCCTGCACGCCCACCGCGCGCCCTAGCCCTCACGCTGTCCCCCCGGGGCGGCGGCGCGGCCGCAGCGCACCTGCGCGAGCGCCGCCACCGGCTCCTCGCCTTGTCCTAAGGGCCAATTGACATAAAGGCGAGTCGGGCCGCGCCGCCGCCCAAGTTTGGGGCTCTGCAGGGCTGACTAGCTGCTCGTTCGGGCGCCGCACGCGCTTTTGTGGCGCGCCCTTGTGGCGCAGCGCATGCCGCCTTGCGCAGCACAAGCCCTCAAGCGGTTCAGTGCTCTACCTAACGAGTGCCCTTATGCGCGACTTCTGACGGGCCGCTGTGGTGCATCGGCACTCGCGCAGTTGCGGCCGCAAAGGACGTGCTAACGGTGGGGAAGCGCGGAGGGCTAGGGCTCACCGTCTCTGGCGCGAGCGGCTCAAAAACCACCCACACCTGCCCCTGAGCGAGCGCCTAATACGCGGTCTTCGTTTACCAAAAATAGAAAAGCACTAAAAGGACATGGCGCCCCACGTCGACCAGGACTACCTGCATACGCACGTCCTTCCTGCGGACGGCTCGACGAGCACGGCGAAAGACCTGTTCGCCGGAACGATGGGCGGCATTGCGCAGGTGCTCACGGGCCAGCCGTTCGACACGACGAAGGTGCGCCTGCAGTCTGCGCCCGAGGGCACGTACTCGGGTGCGGCCGACGTTGTGAAGCAGCTGCTCAAGAACGAGGGCTTTATGGGCTTCTACAAGGGCACGCTCACGCCGCTCGTCGGCGTTGGCGCGTGCGTGAGCGTGCAGTTCGCCGTGAACGAGTTCATGAAGCGTATCTATCGCACGCGCGCACTCGCCACGGGCGGCCCGTTCGACCTTGGCTACGACCAGCTCTACGTGAGCGGCGGCGCCGCGGGCTTCGCAAACTCGTTCCTGGCCAGCCCCATCGAGCAGATCCGCATCCGGCTGCAGACGCAGACGCCGGGCGCGGCCGTGCGCTTCCACGGGCCCGTCGACGCAGCCCGCAAAATCGTGCAGGCCGGCGGCATCCCGTTCGGCCTGTTCCGCGGCCTCGTGCCGACAATGATCCGCGAGATCCACGGCATGGGCATGTACTTCATGTCGGCCGAGGCCTGCATTAAGCGCGAGATGCGCGTCACGGGCAAGCACCGCGACGACATCTCGAGCTTCCACGTGTGCGCGTACGGCGCCGTCGGTGGCCTGGCCATGTGGACAACCGTTTACCCCGTGGACGTGCTCAAGTCGCGCATGCAGACGGACGCGCTCGACCCACAGAAGCGCCAGTTCTCGGGCCTGTGGAAGTGCTACAAGGAAACGATCGCCCTTGGCTACAAGAGTCTGTTCCGCGGCTTCGGCACGACGCTCCTGCGTGCCGTGCCGGCGAACGCGGCCACGTTCCTCGCATTCGACGCTACGCGCAAGGCAATTGGACCCTAAACTTCTTCGTTTTTGGAGATTAATGCTAGTTCCCTAGCGTTTATACATATAAATATATATATATATATATGGGCGCTACTCTGTCTCGAGACGGCGCAGCAAATAGTCGACTTCGACTTTTTTCGTGAGCTCGATAACGAGCCGCTCATAAATCTGCACGACATGCTCGGGGTCGACTTTGCCCTGCGGCTTCTGCGACCATCGCAGGCTCGTGTGCGGGTCGACGCCGTACTTTGCGGCCTTGTTGCGCACGCGCTCGAGCACGGCACGCTCGACCTCAGGCTTCGTGATCATGCGGGCCAGCGCGTCCGTGTCGCGCGCCTTGATGTAGGCCGTCATCTCCTCGCGCGCCTGCTGGAACTTCGCCTCGGCCACAAACTTGCCGAAGTGGATGCGCCGCGACAGCGCCTGCAGGACCTGGATGTCCGCAAGCGTGCAGCTGCCATAGTTCTCCTGCTGCTCGCCGGGACCAGCGGCAATGAGCGGCACGATTTTTTCTATGTAGTAGTTCCAGATCTCGCCGTTCACGTTCACGTCGCGGTGGTACGCGGCAAGCGCGGACGGCGCGTTCAGGTGCGGCAGCAGCGACGGCATGAGCGCGTCCGGGAAGAACGCGATCTCGTCGTCCGCCTCGTAGCGCCGCAGCCGCGAGTGCATGCGCTCCGTCTCGCGCAGCGTCCACTCCAGAAACGAGCGGTCGCCAAGGTTCTCGAACGCGCCGCGCGCATACACCTCGCGCGACTGGCAGAACTGCGCGCGCTCAATGAGGTCGAACAGGATCGTGTCCTCCATGCGGATGAGCGCCGCCCGGATGTTGTCCAGGTCCAGCACCGTCTCGGGCCGCGTGAAGTCCATGCTCGCGTGCGCAAATGAGCGGCCGGCCGTATCTGCCCCCCCAGGGCGAGGGGTGTCGCTAGTCGCCCTTGTGCACAGACTCGCGCCGGCGGCTCTGCGAATTTGGCTGACTCCCAAAAGAGTCATGCGTCCCCTTTCCCCATCCGACGAACCGCCGAATGGGCGCAACTTGCGCGCACGCGCGCGCGCGGATGCGCGCCAAATATCGAGGCTCCGCGGCCCGCGTTCTCGGTAGCTAAAGCTATATACATGCATGCATAAGTCGTCAATAATTGGCGTCGTAAACTCGTTAAATCTATCGTCCGAAGTACGCGGCAACGGGGCCCTCGTGCTCCCCGTTCGCGCGGCGCACGCGGTCCGAACTCGGCGGCCCTGCGTCCGCGTCGCTATCACTGCTGGCCGCTTCGGCCGACCGCTTCGGCGGCCGTCGCGCGCGCGGCGCGTTTGCGGCGGGACGGCGCGATGCGTCGGCGCTCGGGCCCTCGCAAATGGCGCGGTAGCTGATCTGCTGGCCGTAGCGGTCAAGCGTGCGCTGCCGCGTTTCCAAAAACCGGTCAATCACGTCCTGCGGCGTGTCGTCGGGGTACCGGCTCGACTCGACGCGCGCAAGCTGCGCGGCCGCCTTCTCCGTCTGCGCGTCCAGCATCTCGGCGCGCGTCTCGGCCGCCTGCTTCAGTAGCAGCAGATTCGCGCCGGCAATGATCGCCGTCACCACAATTACGCACTTCAGCACCCGAATGCGGTTCTCGTAGAGGCCCTCATCGAACTTCTGCCGGCTCGCATTCGACCACATCGTAAAGTCCGGGTCGTCCTCAAACGGGCCGCGGTACGTGCGCTCATAGCGTACGCCGCCGCCACTGCCGCCGCCGCCGCCGCCGCGACTGGCGCTGTAGTCGCGCGACGACACGTCGTAGCTGCGGCGCCGCGAGTCGTCGCGCAGAATCTCGTGTGCTTCAACAATGCGCTTGAACCGCTCGGCGTCGCCGGTCGTGCCCCGGTCCGGGTGGTATACCTTCACTAGGTCGTAGTACACCTTGCGCAGTCGCTTCTTGTCAATGACAGCTACGCTCGCGTCAAGGCCAAAGATCTGGTACGGCGACGGGTTCGGACACGCGGGCCAGTGAATGGCTCGGGCAGGCGCCCGCAATGCCCTCCATGGGCCGCACACATGCCGTGCCCCAAGTCCCAGAAGCATCCGTGGAGTAATGCTCTCTTTGTGCGGATCTACAGCGCCCAGGAACAAGTCCCTTCTTGCCCCAGAATAGCGCTACTAATTCGCCTAAATTGTCAGGGCAGGGAGCACCCCACCCGCCGCGACACGACATGCGGCCATTCGCGCACATGTGTACACACACAAACCCACACGCACACCGCACGTTACCGCCCTTAGAGCCATTGCAGCCGCGCTACACAGAGAGCCTCCCTCCCCGCCACAAGCTCACCCGTCTTAGCCACGCGGCACGCTGTACTTGCTTGCCTAACCGAAGCGTGCTCTGCCGGCGCTTCTACTTAGGCAATGGGAGCCCAGTTATCCACAGTGGCGCCTACGGCCACTGTGCCCATCGACTCCTATGTAAACGAGCTCGGCGACCTGGCCTACGGCTCGGACCTCGGCCGCTCGCGGTTCCTGAAGACGGTCCGCGCCGTGCACCGCGACGGCATCGCCGTCGTGAAGGTGTTCCTGAAGCCCACTACGGCGCAGATCGACATATCCGCGGCGAAGGAACAGGTCCAGCAGATAAGCACGCAGCTGAAGCACGGCGACGACGCGCTGCTAAATGACTTCCCAAATGCTATCGGCTACAGCCGCATCGTCGAAACGGACCGCGCGGGCTACCTCGTGCGCCAATTCATCAAACACAACCTCTACGACCGCATCTCGACGCGCCCGTTCCTCGAGCCCATTGAGAAGAAGTGGATCGCTTACCAGATGCTGCGCGGGCTGAAAACGTGCCACGAGCACGGCATCTTCCACGGCGACATCAAAAGCGAGAACATTCTCGTCGGCAGCTGGAAGTGGGTCTACATTGTGGACTTCGCGCCGTTCAAGCCAGTGCGGCTGCCTGAGACCGATAGCGCGCAGTTTCTGTTTTACTTCGACGTGTCGCAACGCCGCGCCTGTTACGTCGCCCCCGAGCGCTTCTCCGACACAGGCCCAGAACAGCTCACGGCGTCCATGGACGTCTACTCGGTGGGCTGCGTCATTGGCGAGCTCTTCCTCGAGGGCCAGCAGCTATTCACATTGGCAGACCTTTTCAAGTACAAGCGCGGTGAGTACCGGCCGGACCTGAGCTCTATCGACGACGCAAACGTGCGCGAGCTCATCATGTCCATGGTAAGCTTGGACGCGGACGAGCGCTTGAGCGCCGCTGCGTACCTCGAGAAGTACCGCGGAACCATCTTCCCGGAGTTTTTTGACACGTTCTGGGACCTGCTCGTACCCTACAGTGGCTACGGCGGCGCCACGAACTCGAACGCCATGGTCCAGCACATGTGGCAGGTTTTCGAGTCGAAGATCCTTCAACAATCACTCGGCTGTACGCTGCGCTCCGTCAGCGGCTCCGACCTGCCCACGTCGCCGCTGCCGGCCGTCGTCATGCTGCCCACGACGTGGTGGATCCCGCAAAAAACGAGCTCGGCACAGATCCCGGCCGAGGGCGGCGCCCTCATCATCCTGTCCTACGTCTGCTCCGCCCTCAAGTCAACGTCCACCGTTGACTGGCGTCTGCGCGCGGCTGAGCTCGTGCTCACTCTTGCCGAGTTTGTGCCTGACGACGCAAAGCTCGACCGCTGCTTGCCGTACCTCGTCTACCTGACGCGCGACTCGCAGCAGGCCGTGCGCACAGCCGCCCTTACGTACACGGCGCATCTGCTGAACATGGTGAGCGTCTACTCTCCGTTAAACTCAAAGGTGTTTTCGGAGTACATTTTCCCCCGCTTGGCGCAGTCGGTGAACAGTAGCACGTCGGCCGAAGTCAAAGCCGTCTATGCCGTGTGCTTGCCAAGCATCGCTAGATGCGCTGTCGAGTGTGAGGGCTGGGACTCAGTGTCGCAGCGCATTGACGACAATGCGCGCCTTCTGCTCGTTGACAAGGCCGGCATTGTGCGCAGGTCGCTCCTGCGCCACGCACCAGCGCTGTGCACAGTACTGGGCAAACAGGGCACAAACGATATCTTTTTGTCGCATGCAATCACATACTTGAATGACAAGGACCCGCTCGTGCGCATAGACCTTTTCGAGTTCATCGCCGAAATCGCTCCCCTCCTCGGGCCGGCCAGTGTAGAGCAGTACGTCGTGCCGCTCATGATTCAGAGCCTGTGCGACCGCCGCGAGGACCTCGTGGCCGTTGTGCTCAAATCGTTGACAGCCATGGTCGAAGTCAGTCTATTGTCGCTGAAGCTCCTGCTTGGTACCGTCGTCCCAAACTGCGCCAAGTTCCTCATCCACCCAAACATCGATATTCGCACTCAATCGCTATTACTCGTGGCCGCCACGGCTAAGCAGCTCAGTCATGCTCAAGTCTACTGTTTGCTGCGGCCCGTGCTCACACAGTACCTGAACTCCGAGATCGACGACTACCGCGACGCAAACGCCCTTGTCGAGGCGCTGCGGCCGCCGCTGCCACAGGCCGTCTACTCGCTCGTGCTGTCGTGGGTTGCGCAGGCCACTGCGAGCCAGACCAGTCCTGAGTCCAACAGCTCGAAGTCTGCGTTTTGGGACCTGCGCGTGCCAGCCTCGAACTCGACCGTCTCGTTTTCGGTTGAGGACCGCCAGTGGCTGAAGCGGCTTCGCGAGGTCGGCTTCAACAACGAGGATTTGTGGCAGCTGCTTGCGTTCCGCGACTACTTGCAGCAGCTCAGCCGCATGCCGCCCCTGAGCTCGGCCGGCTCCTTCTCGGAGCTGAATCCGGAGGGCACGAATTCGTATCCTCGTTCGTCGTCGCTGGGAAAGCCCCAGGCGGATAAGCTCCAGAATGGGGTTGCCAAAACGGCGGTTATTCCGAGAACGTGGTCCGGAGGAGCCGTGCCGGCGCCCCTCGAGAAGTACATTGCTGCTCACAATCTGAAGCTCGAGCAGGAGGAGCCGCAATTCGTGATCAACTCGAAAGTGGTCGGCCATTCTGTGAACGGCATCACTGACTCGGGGGCCCTCGGCACGGCTGTCAACGGTGGCACCGGCACTGAGCAAGTGAACCAGAACGGTAGTAAAAAGACGCACCAAGTCCCGAACGTACTTGTGACATCGGTCAAGGCCCACCGTGGTGCTATTCAGCTGCTCGCTGTGCACCAAAACCACCGATTTTTCGTAACCGGCGCGGACGACGGTATAGTCAAATTGTGGGATGCGCGTGTCCTCGTTAAGGGGTCCAGCCGCCCCGTCCTTACCTGGAGCGCTGGCGCTCCAATCCGTGCTGGTGAGTTCCTGGCTGACACGTCGGTGCTCGTAATCGGCACCGATGACGGCAAAGTCCACTTTGTAGACTGCGTGTTCAAATCCACGGAGATTGGCTCGCTCAGTTTCGACAGCCTCGCTCCTATTGCCAGCTATGACCTAGACGGTGGCTACGCGGTCTCGTTTCACCCAAAGCGGCCGACCGACAGGAACGCGCCCATCACAGACCTCTGGATTCTGCAGTCTAATAACCGCCTGGTCCAGATCTACTTACCAAGTCTAAGTGTGCGGATGACTTTGTCGAGCCCGCATGAGCATGGTGTCCCTACTAGCTGGGTCTGGGACCCGAAGGATGATTGGGTCATTGTGGGTACACTACATGGCATCATGCATCTGTTCGACACACGCTTCGGTCTGTTGATCCAGTGCTGGGGCATTGGTGAGCTCTGTCCCATTACTGCTATTGAACCGCATCCGTCGTCTTCTAAGTATATCTGCGTGGCTGGAGGATTCGAAAGAAATCTCATATCGGTGTGGGATATGCAGAAACTAGAGTGCCGCGAACTCCTAGTGCCGAAGGTCGACATTGATGTGGAGGACGACGAGAAGCTGCCGTCTTTGCACCCGATTCCGGAGACGCAGAAGAGTCTCAGCGAGAGGTTTGCCAAATGGAATATTGGTGAGACCTTTGCCCGCGCAAAGCCGCCTGTGACGGCGCTGGCTTCGTCGAAGCGGCTGCTGAGCCACTACCTTCTTACTGGCGGCGGCGATCGCATATTGCGGTACTGGGACCTGCAAACACCGCACCAAAGCGCCGTGATCAGTGGTCTGAACTATAAGAGCGCTAAGGTAACGTACATGGGGAAGGCCGGCTCGAACACGAAGTACACGTTTGAGAAGGTTTCGCTGCTAAAGCAAAGCGAGAAACTGGCCCGTACGGCCGTCATTGGCAATGAGGGCCGGGACATTGGCCGAAACCACCGCGGGACCATAACGAAAGTGGGTCTCTTGGAGACGCCTGGCGGCAGGGATATGGCGGTCAGCGTTGATGAGGTCGGCGTGGTTAAGGTGTTTTTCTGAAGAGCAGGTTACTTGTAAGAAATAAAATATTTATTTATTCACTTTCCTCTAGCACACACACTGGTACTGAGACGAACGAAGCCCCCTCATGAGGGACACGCATTCAAAACGCTGTCCACGATCAGTCAGAACAATTCAAACAGTTATTAAATAGTATAACGCCTAATATACCTTATTTCTTCTCCTTCTTTTCCTTTTTGGACTTCTTCTCGCCCTTCTCCTTCTTCTTTTCCTCCTTGCGGGCCTTCTTCTCGGCCTTGCGGGCCTTCTTCGTGGCCTCGTCCTCTTCCTCCTCATTGTCGTCCTCAGACTCCTCGTCGCTGTCACGCTTGCGCTTCTTAGAGTCCTTCTTCGAGTCCTTCTTAGACTCCTTCTTCGACTTCTTCTTCAGGTCAGCCTTCTTTTCCTCGGACTCGGCGTCGTTCATCTCCTCGTCCTCGTCGTCCGAGTCCGGAGCATCAGCATCGACGTTGTACTGCGCAACGGGCTTGAACTCCGTCTTCGGCTGCGACTGCGCGTTCCCGCGGATGCGCGAGATATCCTTGCCCTCGAGCAGAGCGAGTCTTCGCTCGATCTTGAGACGGTCGTCAACACCCACGGTCGCATCATCAGCGCGCTCCTCAGCGAGCGCGTCGTAACGAGTAGACACGGCCGACTTAGCAGCGAGCATGCGCGCGATTTTGCCCTTGTTTTTGCCCGAGGCCTGGCCCACGAGAGACGCGTGGTAGAGGATACCATACTTCGGAGTGTCGTGCTTTGTCTTGAGTGCTCTGAACAGGGCCTTCTCGGCACCAAGAATCTGAATGGTTGATGCAGGAGCCTTTGCCAGGTTGATGATGCTTCCCGAGTTGGCAATCAGGCGCGCGCCAACAAGCTCACCGACAAGCGCCGTCAGGTTCGGAGCGATGACGGCCATGCGGTTGTTGAGGTAGCTGCTGAGGCGCTCGCGGTAGTTCGTGAGCTTGGCGACCTGCTCAGCAAAGAAGTTGATGTTCTTGAGGTCCTCCTCCACGATCTCGGTTCCCATCGAGATCTCGGCAGCCTCCTTCAGGCGCTGCTCGAGGTCCTCAGGAAGGATGCTGGAGAAGTCTGTCTTGGACGCGTTCGAGCGCATGCCCATGAGCTTGATGACCTCGGCGTAGGCGAGGTTGTCCGTGATGATCTTCGTCATCTCGGGGAAGTGCCAGCCGTACCACTCCTTCAGACGCATGGCGTACACGTTAATCTCCTTGTCGAGGTCGTCGAGCAGAGCAATGGCCTGGATGATCATGACGTCGACCTTATCCGGCGAGAACTTCAGCTTGTGACGGCCGATGGAGTGGGCCAGACCGAGCGACATCGTCGACAGGTCCTTCTCGTTCATGCCGGGCAGCACGCTGGGCAGGTGCTCCTTGAGGGCACGCATGATGTCGAGCGTGTTCGCGTCACTGACGATTTTGAGCGAGATGTCCGGCAGCTTGTTAATCGCGCTGCCCAGTTTTGGGTCAGACACAACAAGCGTGGCCTTCTTCTCGTCCTGCAATTCACTGAGCAGGTGCTGCATCTTGTCCGAGACCTTCGCATCGATCAAGGCGTTGATCTCCTCGAGCGCGTCCGAAGCACTCTCGAACTTCTCGAACGCCTTGATCTTGAACTGCTCCGCGACCTGCGACGGCGACGCAAGGTCAGCAAGAAGGCTGTCGGACTTGTACAGCTTCTTGTCCTTGGCCTTGAACAGCGCGTAGCCCGCCGACGTTTCGGTGAGCACAAACGTCATGGTCAATCCAAGGTACTCAAGTCAACAACGACTGGGAAATTTTTTAGGCACCACCGCAGTTGTAAGCAACTTTGAAAAAAAAAAATCGGGCTCCCAGATATGTCACGTGGTGGCTCTCGAAATGCATGCTGAAGCGCATGCGGACACTAAATAGAGAGTTCCTCAGTTCTGCGGAATTGGCCAAGGACCAGTGGTGACCAATGGTGGATATTGTCTCTTTTCATGGCGCCAGTTTTCTTTTTATTAAATTGGCCGTATGTGTATTCGAGTGCGTAGTTGCGCTGTTAACCAATGACGTACGAATCTAAATCATACTTCTAGGTGCAGTCTGCGAATGTACAAATACGCGCGTCAGAGTGCCTCAGTATCAGAATTAAACATGTATACAAGTTGCATGGTAGCTAGTATCGTAGCTTAACCGTTATGAATATGGAAACATCACGTCACACTGTGCTGCCTAATTAAGGTCTACAATCTACGGAAACAGTTTTCTGAACCAGCCGGTACATTCGGGAGACCCTGTTTTGAAGGCATAACAACAAACGTCACGCATGGCTGAACCGGTTCTATTAGCTCAATTGAGGGCACTCTGCGCCAATTCTGCTTCGCGTCAGCCGGCTTTACAGGGCATTGCAGGTACTGAAGAGAGCGCGGCCAACTCAGCTTTAGCGCCCGCTTAAGGTACGCTGGTCCTCGCGGCGGAAGACGTAAGCATTCGAGCGATTGAAAGGCGCCATATTTTAGGGCCTGGCCCAGGATTTTGAGGGCCCTGTCGATTTCGTCGAGATTCGACGACCACTTCGCAGCGCGCAGGTCTAGTGTGCGCAGCTGGCTGAGAGACGTCAAGGAGGTCAGGAAGCTCGGCGAGAGCTGGATTCCTAAGGCAGCCACGACGCGCACGGCCACGGAGTCGGGGAAGTCCACGCGCATAAGCCCTTGAAGGTGCTTCGCCACGCCGCGCATCTCATCCTCGTCAACGAGGCACGTATACTCAGGCTGTATCTCGGCGATGGCCGGCTCATGAACGGCTAAAAAGAGCAGCCACGTCTCTAACGAGTCGAGGCCGTGCTCGCACATAGCCTGCCATACTTTCGCAGCGAGGCGCGCATGAATAGTCTCCAGAATAGGCTGCGTGAACAGGCGGGGTGACCTCCCCAAGGCATTAATACATAAAGAGAACAAGGTTGGTGCTCGTAGCGCGCGATTAGAGGAGCGCGGCCTGCGCGCACTCAAGTCCCAGCGCAGCCGTTCTGCGTCCGGGGTCCAGCGGCCGGCAGTGTCTAGCATCTAGCGATTGGCCAGAGCATGCAGGTCCAATAAATACGGGCGAATGTCCAGGTTTTCCTGCACAAGGTCGCTCACGAGCTGCTCGCAAAACCCTTGCAGACCAAGCCCGAGCTCGTGCAGCGAGACGTCATCGATCTTGATGACTGATGACGCGGGCCGCTGCGACGAGATAAGCACATGCGAGGCGGCGCGCGTCTCGACCTTAAGGCGGCTGTACGTGCGCTGCGGGTACGCGCCGAGCCAAGGCGAGTTTGCTAGCGAGAACAAGAGGTCAGTTTCGGTCGCGGACCCGAATAGCAGGTCCACGTACTTGGCTGCGTCGTCCGTGGAAACTAGCGAGAACTCGCCCTGCAGAGTCGCGCAGACGGCGGGCACACATGTGCTCCACAGCGCGCATAAACATAGGTAGCCCTTAAGCCGTACGACAAGGTCGGCCACGACGGCTGGCGGTGGCGCGTTCGCCGCCGCCGCGTAGAACTGATAAACGTGCATGTAGCGGATGTACACGCGCTCGCTGTGCCAGTCCAGGGCAGAAGGCCGGGCGCGGGCCACGAGCACGTCCATTAGCGGCGCCGCGGCCGGGCCCAGTTGCCACAGATGCGGGATGAGGACCTCGGCTGCGCTTTTTTGGGCGCGCGCAAGCGCGTCCAGCAGTCTCGCTTGCAGGGTCGCCGTCTCGAGGCGTGGCCAGTAGCGGAAGAGCGCCGCCGCAATAACCTGCAGCGCCTGCGTGCGTTCGGCGCCATGCTCGTGGACCCACAAAGACGCCAAGTACTCGTATACGCACAGCTCCACACCGAGCAGGACGCGGCCGGCCTGTTGTATGAGCGGCACGAGCTGCGCCAGCTCGTCGGCAAACTCCGTGTCCGACGCGCGCGCCGCTACACAGAGGTGCTGGTAGACCTGCGTGTTCATGCGCGACACGTCGACGTCGTATGTTTCCGGCGGCGGCGCGCGCACGTCGCGCGCCGCAACGCTGAGCACGACGTCCAGCGGGATGCGCGCGTGCTGCAGCTGTTTCTGGCCCAGCGGCGGAACGTAGATCTCGGGGCCGCCGTGCTCGGCCATTGTCTGCAAAAGACGGCCGATCGAGGGCGAGTTCATCTTGTCGACGAACAGCTTGCCCACGAAATTGACGCGCGACTGCGTGACAACGAGCGAGTCCGTGACCAGCACGAGAAGGTCGACCATGGGCTTCACGGGCACAGAGTTTCGCAGGAGACGGAGCATAAGGCCATAGTACGCGCGCAGCTGCTTGCGCTCGAAGTACGTGTGGTTTGTCTGCAGCCATTCAAGGACCTCGATCTTCTGGAGGCGCGGCAGCCTCAGCAGCGAGGCCAGCACATCGTTCAGCGTGTCGAAAGGGTAGGTCTGGCGGCTGTTCGCAGTGCTGCTCTTCCGCACAGCCTGACTTATAGCCATAAACGCGTGCGGCCGCGACGCCGAGTCGGATCGGCTTCGTGGTTAAAGGCGCGCGGCCTACGCGTATCGCGCGGCGGACTGCCGATCTGCGACGCGCGGTCCACGCAGAGCGCGTAGTGCGTCTAGTTGACCGGGGCCAACAGTGAACAGCTTTGCTGCCCGCGTCGTGCAGCGATTTTGTATCGCAAGTTTTGTACACTGCAACTTGTACCGTGTACGATCGTGGCGTAATTGTCTCCGCTCGTAAAGATAACGAATATGTAAACCACTCAGAGTGGACATACAACAACAAGGAGCTATAGTGTAGTCGGTTAGCACGTGAGATTCTGATTCAATTGGGATTTCTCGAGACCTCGGTTCGATTCCGGGTAGCTCCTATTTTTGTGGCCGTCGCCTTTTTTTATTCAGCTGGCCGTGCGTTGCAGTACGAACGGGGTGTGCTAAACAGGTGCGCTGAACAAGAATTAGGAGCTATAGTGTAGTCGGTTAGCACGTGAGATTCTGATTCACTTGGGATTTCTCGAGACCTCGGTTCGATTCCGGGTAGCTCCTTTTTTGGTTTTCGGCCATTAGTTGCCGGTTGATCGCCATGCGGTCTCCTTTTTGTGGGGAAAAGAGGGATGCGAAGCTGCATTTCCTATAGCTTCAAGCTTCTGCTCTGTGCCTTCATTATTCTATTGAATACCTAGCTTCTTGTTAATGATTGCGCGCACTTCAGCGTTCCACGCCATGTGTAGCTGTTCTTGTTCGGCCTCGTGCATGGCGAGCTCAGCTGCGTAGTCCTTTGCCGGCTTGGCCGAGGCTTTTTCTACGGCGTTGACCACGGCCTCGAGATCAGAGACTACGCAGGCGAGGTGTGCCTGGCCATACTCGCGCACGAGCTTCAGCTTCTCCTGCTCCAGCACGGTGTACGCGCGCTCGAGCTTTGAGCCTGCCGGCGGGGCAGAACGACGTTCATGGGCTTGGGTCGCTCGGCCATTGCCTTGCGCTGGCGCGGAGCCGGCTTCTTGAGCTCGGCCTCGACGAGCGCGCGGGCGCGGTCCATAATTACGCCGGCCGGCCAACAACAACAGCACGCGCAGCTCCCTTGCGCGCAGAGAGTTAGGCTCGAAACTAGGCAGCAGCACCGCCATCACGCGCGGTTAGTCAGCCACCGTGTGGCCAGGATGGGAGCGCCTGCTTAGCAGCTGGCCGACGCCCCACCCACAACCTGCAACTAGCCTTTGGAGGGCGACACACTACAGCAATGTTTTCGTCGTGGTTCGGCCGCCGGACGAGGAATGACGGCACGACCGAGACCATTGTGAACCTGCGGGCGCATCTGGACACGCTGCAGCGGAAAGTCACGTTCACGGAGCAGCGGCGCGACGAGGAGGAGCGCAGCGCGCGGGCGCTTGTCGTGACGAACAAGGCGAAGGCGCGCGTTGCCCTGCAGAAGAAGAAGAAGTACGAGAAGGAGATCGAGATGCTGTACCAGCAGATGACGTCGTTCGAGCAGCAATTGGCGGCGCTGGAGTCGGCGAACCTGAACCGCGAGACGATGCGCCACATGCAGCAAGGCGCCGAGGCGATGCGCCGCATCAACGAGGGCATGAACGTGGACAAGCTCGACGACACGATGGACGAGATCCGCGACCAGCTCACGATGAACGAGGAGATCCAGGCCGCCATTTCGCAGCCGCTCGTGACGGCCGACGACGCGGACCTCGAGGCCGAGCTCGAGGAGTTCGAGCAGCAGCAGCTCGACGACCAGATGGTGCATGCGGCGCCGGCGCCGTCGACGGCCATGCCCGAGGTCCCGAAACAGAAACTGGGCAACGGCGCGCGCGCGGCCGAGGAGGCCGAGCCCGAGGGCGACGAGGAGGAGGAACTGCGGCAGCTCGAGCGCGAGATGGCCGGGTGAGGCTGGCTGCCGGCAGTTTACTTCAAGTAATTTATTATCACTGTTTCTCCATAATTTATTCGGCGTTCCAGCTAGGCACGCGGCCGAGCCCAGCACCGCGCTGCCGACGCAGTCGTACATTGACTAGAAAGCAGGCTTTATATGTGGTTTAACGAGGGCTCGCAGCGTAGCCGTAGGCGCAATTTCAAAACAAATTGTGTGACATGATTGTGGCAATGGCAGCGTAAAGCTCCGCCCTCGACGATTTAGGAAGCGAGCGTTCAAGCTAGCGAGTTATTGAATATGCAATGTGACTAAATGACCTTTTGGTTTGGGCTGGCTCATACCGCATTCACGCTGGCCGTGCTGGCTCTGCTGAAGCTGGATGCGGAGCTCGGCCGCTTGCTTTTGGCCGGCAGCGACGCGAGTGCGGCAATGGCGGCGCCGACCTCCGAGCCGTGGCGCTCCGGCACGAGCTCCATCTGCAGGCCGAAGTGCGAGGCCAATTTGGCCAGGGCCGTTTCGAGCCGGCTGCGGAACTGCGGCTCGAAGATGACGCCGCCCGTGTAGGCGACCTGCTGCGGCGCGCCCGGCGCAATGAGCCGCGCCGTGTTGAACGCGAGCGCAATCCCGTAGAGGCTGGCGGCGACGAGGGTGGCCGCACGCGTGACAATGGCGTCGACTATTTTGTAGTGCTCGTGCGCGGGCGTCGCGAGTATGCGCCACAGGTCGCGCGTCGTTACGGGCTGGCCGAGCGCGCGCGTGGCCATGGGTCCGAGCCAAAGGCCGCCGACCTGGGTTTCGAACGGCTGGAACGCGGCCTGCGCGCCGTCAATGTCCCACGGCTGTGTGGGCAGCGTGATGTGCGGCGTCGTGTCGCGGCGGCCGAGCATGGACACTTCTGTGTTCACGAGCTCGTTGCGCGGGCCAACGGCCGTCACGTTCACGCCCGTGCCGAGCGTGAGCGCCAGGACGCAGGCCGGGAACGTGTACACGCCCGCGACGAGCGATGCGAGGCCGTCGTGCATGGCCGACACGACGCGGAACGGCGGCGGCAGCTCGCTGTTGAAGGCGTCGAGCAGGTCGCAGCCCACGTACCGGTCGCTGAACGTCTTGCCCATGGTCTGGATGCGGCCGTTCACGAGCGGGAACGACCACGACAGCGCGAGCGTCGTGCCGGCGCGGCAGTGCGCCTCGAGGTGCGGCGCGAGCTGCTGCGCGCACCAGCCGAACAGGTCCCCCGCGCGCACGGCAGGCGGGATCTCGGTGCTCATGATGTCGGCCGAGGCGCTGCGCTGCGCCGCGCTCGCGTTCACCGTCACGCTCGTGAGCCGCAGCGTCGAGCCGCCAACGCCGATCACGAGCACGGCGCCGTTCTCGCGGCCCGTCGGCAGCTTCGCGGCGCACGGAATCATCCAGGGCCCGTCCTCGCAGATGCGCACGTCGGCGGCAATCCGCAACGCCAGCGCCGTGGGGGAGTCCATGCAAATGCGAGCGCGGTCTAGCGCGGGGCGGTCGGCGCAGGTGTTTACTCCACGGCCGCCGCGACCCTGGACCTAGCCCTGCACTGGCGGTTCGTTTCGGTGGGTAACCCGCACGGTCAAGCCGGCTTCGTTACGCAGGCTTCGTCGCCGCGGGCCGCGTGCGCGGGCCACCAAAAATGGCGCGCAAGCTATTATTAGTGCAGCCAAAATAAGCAGCACTTGAAAAGCCTTTATGTTCCGCTTAGAGAGTTACTGGCTATGTGTGCTAGGGGAGCGGCTATAGACTACGGACAATTAGCGAATAGCGCTCCTGGGATTGTACGCAGTGGTGGACCCGGCTGCGAAGTGGCCGAAATGCTTGTGGGGAGGGCGCCGCTGCTGCTGGCTCATTGCAAGGACTCCCATGCACCACCCCACCATCGGCACCGTGACTCACGCGTGTGTCAGGAGTCACCTGCGAGCTCACGATAGGAGCTTATCACGAGCCACGGCGTAGCGACCCCAATTATGGCGGCAAAGCTTCTGCAGAAACCGTTGAAGGTCGGCCTTGTGCAGCTGAAGGTCACGGCCGACAAGGCGCTGAATCTGGCGAATGCCGAGCACAAGGTTGTCGAGGCGGCGAACGCCGGCGCGAAGCTCATTGTGCTGCCCGAGTGCTGGAACAGCCCCTACGCCGTGTCGGCGTTCCCCGAGTACGCGGAGAAGATTCCGCAGGGCCAGACGACGCAATTCCTGGCCGAGCTCGCCCGCAAAACGAAGACGTTCCTCATTGGCGGGTCGTTTCCCGAGATCGACGACGGCAAGTACTACAACACGAGCCTGTCGTTCGGCCCCGCTGGCGAGCTGCTCGGCAAGCACCGCAAGGTGCACCTGTTTGACATCGACGTGCCCGGCAAGATCCGGTTTGTTGAGAGCGACATTCTGACGCCAGGCAGCAGCGAGACGCTGCTCGAGCTCGACGGCTACGGCAAGGTCGGCGTCGGCATCTGCTACGATATCCGGTTCCCCGAGCTGGCCATGCGCGCCGCACGCAAAGGCGCATTCGCCATGGTGTACCCCGGCGCCTTCAACATGACGACGGGCCCCGCGCACTGGCAGCTGCTCGGGCGCAGCCGCGCCGTCGACAACGAGATGTACGTCATCCTGGACTCGCCCGCGCGCGACCTCGACTCGAGCTACCACGCATGGGGCCACTCGTTTGTGGCGGACCCGTGGGGCAGCGTCATTGGCCAGGCCGCCGCCGAGGAGACAATCGTGTATGCCGAGCTAGAACCGGCAAAGATCGACGAGGTCCGCACGAGCGTGCCCGTGTATGACCAGCGCCGCTTCGACCTGTATCCAGATGTGAGTAAATAACTTAAATAGGGGGGTTACTGCTGTGCGTACTTCTTAAATCCAAAAATGCGGCGCGCCAGCTCCGCCCGCTCTGCCAGCTCTGCCAGCTCTGCTTACTCGGCTCGGCGCTTCGCGTCGCGGCCGTCGCTCGAGTCCTCGGCGCTGGAGCTGTCGCTGTCTGTCGTGTCGCTGTGCGGGCGTTTCGGCACCATGCGCTTCTGCTGCTCCTCGACGGACTCGCGGTCGTTGAACTCGGACGACTGCGCGGCTGGGTTCACCTTGCCCGGCGGGAACGCGTTCGGGAACGTGGCCTTCGCGTTCATGCCGACCTCGTCGTCACTCGAGTCCTCGTCGTACTCGGAGCCGTCCGTAGACGGCTCGCCCTCGTCGCACGGATTGTACGGCTCCGTGTCGGGCTCGCCCTCGTCGGCGCCGTTTGCCGCGCTGGCCGCGCCGTCGAGCTGCGACCCGTTCTGCCACACGCGGCGCACCTCGAACCCGTTCTTCTGCTCCGTGTAGTCGTCGAACGCCTGCTGAATCTCCTCCATCGACACGTCCACAAACGGGCCCTGCCGGTAGATGGGCTGCCCCAGCGGCTCGGCCGCGCAGAAGAAGAGGCGCGCGCTCTCGGACGCCCTCGCGCCGACCGAAACCTCGACAATGGCCTCGCTCGGCCCGCGCGTGCGCCGATTTGGCCGCCGGCTCTTCAGCACGTCAGCGGCCTCGCTACTCGCAGGCTCGTTCCTTTGCGCTTTATCTTCGCTCTTATCCTCGTTGCTGCGCCTATCGCCCTGGCCCTCTTCGCCGTCAACCTTGTCCGGCGTGCTCACGGCCGAATTGAGCGGGCTCTCGGTGTTGCTGCTCTCCGTGCTCCCACTCGAGCTCGCGCTCGCTAGTTTGTCGGCGTCCTCCTCAACGGCGGCGGGCTCGGGCCTTGCGCGGCGCTTGCGCCGCTTCAATGGCTTGCGCCGGAACTCAATGTAGTCGTGCTTGCTGTGCTTCTCGCCTTGGACCGTGGCCTTGCCCTCGACAAGGAACACAAACGCGTTCCAGGCGGACTGCACGGGAATGGCGATGCTCGCGCCGGGCGCGACCGTGACGTCGAGGATCGTGGCCGGCGTTGCCGTGAGCATCTGCTGCGCGGACCGGCCAAAGCCGCTGCCCGTGAGTATTCGCACGTCCACGCCTTCGCGCGGCGTGAACACCTCGATGTCTGTGTGGCAGAGGTCGATGTGCGACGAGTCGATGCGCTTAAACGGCTCGGGCACGTCCATGAACAGGTTTATGCCCGTGACCTCGGGCCGCGGCATCGTGCGCGTGGCGTACGCCGTCGTGATGGGCGGGTCCGGCGGGTGCGGGTCCGAATGGTCGCACGGCGGCACGGCGCGGAACGTGCGCAGCACGCCGCGGCCGACCATGAGGCTCGTGACGTTGCCCTTCTCGAGCTCGATCACGTCGCTCGGCGAGTACTCAATCGACAGCGTCCCGTCGAGCACGGCCGTGATCTTCTGCGAGCCGCGCGACGGCTGCGGCGGGCGGCCCACGTCGTTGATGCGGAAGAGGTCACAGCTCACGAACGGCGGCAGGCAGCGTACCTTACTATTGCCAATACAGCGCCGCACACACGCTCCGAGACCCTCGGTTGTCTCGTGCACGTGCAGCGTTTGCGTGACGGCGCGGCGCGGCGCCTCAACCACGGCCTCGTCGGCGGCCGCCGCTGGCGGTCCGGCTGGAGGCGGCGATGCAGGCTCTCGTCTTGCACACTCGACCTGCATGGATGAATTCTATGTCGGCAGTCCTTTGTTCTAGCAATAGCACCACAATTTTAAAAAAAGAATCGAATCCAAACGGGGCACGTCGGTCTGCAGTTTTTTTGCACGCGAACTGCAGGTTCGAGCTGTCAAAGCCGATATGCTGTCGCTACGTAATCTGCGGCTTCGTCATCTTAACGCTTTTCCGCACATGATGATGCTGCAGGGTCCCCCGCCGCTGACGCCCACCACCGCAGCGCTTGGCGCACGGAAGCCAGGCCGAGATCCGCGCCGCCGCCGCCAATGTTCCTGGCGCTAAATTCGGCTCTCGCGAGCAATTCCCCTCGTGCACACAAAGCGCAATGTTTCGATCTGCGTAGAAATTGTCGCAGATGCCTGAAACGACCTTCGAACGCCGCGTCAGATGACCTGATTAAACCCTCTGCATGTGCGTGGCCGACGTGCGTTCGCGCGTGGGCAGAGCGGAGTGCGGCGGGGCGGCGGCGGCGGCGGCGGCGCTGCATGCAAATAGCGGAGAACTGGACCGCGCATTTCTTGTCAGTAGTGGCCCACACTGGCCTACGCCGGCGGCCAAAGTGCACGGCAGCCGTATATGGCTCTGTAGACTTCGTTTTGCCGGGTTACGCAGTCCGCGCGGCGCAGATCGCGTCCCTCCTATCTGTCCCGTTCCCTAGCCACCTGCAACCCGCGGCTGCGACGGCCGCTCGCGCGACTAGCTAAACAAGGATCTCGCGATCTCGCGCTCTGCACGGGTCGGGCTGCCTCGCGCCAAGGGCGTGGCTGTTTCTTGCCTAAGTTCTAGTGCTTATGTGTAAAGAATAACTGCCTAATGATCGTCGCGCGGCAGGACGCAAGATGCCGCCGTACCACCCGAACGGTACGAGTCTATTTTGGACGTTACTTAGATGTGAGATAGTCATTTCTTGAAGCGGCCCGAGTTCACGATGTCCTGGAACTCCGGCTTCAGCGACGCGCCGCCAACCAAGAAGCCGTCGATGTCGTAGCAGGCCGACAGGTCGCCGCAGGTGCTGCCCGTGACGCTGCCGCCGTAGAGGACGCGCGTCTTCTCGCCGACCTCCTTGTTCACCTTCTTCGAAAGCGACTCGCGCAGGCTCGCGTGCACGGCCTGCGCATCGGCCGGCGTCGCAGACAGGCCCGTGCCGATAGCCCACACGGGCTCGTAGGCAATGACGATGTCCTTCCACTGCTCGGGCGAGAGGATCTTCACGATGGCCTCGACCTGCTCGTTCACGACGTCCATCGTCTTGTTCGCCTCGCGCTGCTCCTTCGTCTCACCAATGCAGTAGATGACCTTAAGGCCGTTCTCCAGCGCGAACTTCGCCTTCTCCGAAATGAGGTCGTCCGTCTCGTGGAAGATGTGCCGGCGCTCCGAGTGGCCAAGAATGACCCACGTCGCACCGCAATCCTTGATCATGGCCGGCGAGACCTCGCCCGTGAACGCGCCAGAGTTCTTCAGGTAGCAGTTCTCGGCCGCGATCTCAATGGACGTGCCCTCGACGCACTTCGCAGCAACGTCCAGGTACGGGAACGGCACACCAACGACGATCTCGACGCCGTCGTTCAGCTTGGCCGTCTTCAGGTCCGTGAGCAGCTTCGTCACGAGCTCCTTAGAGCCGTTCATCTTGAAGTTGCCTCCAGCGAAAAAGGTACGGGGCGCCGACATGGTTCTTACTTCTGTGCAGAGTTGTGGTCTGATGGATGTGGGGTGGTCGATGTGGGGGTCTTGCGGCCTTAAATTTCGCCGGTGCAGCTTGCCAACGTGCGGTGACTAAGCCGTCACATGGCCTCGCTTATATCGTTGGATCGGGTACATCGCATTGCATCGCGCCGCAACGTAGCAAACACGATGCGCAAGCCGCCAGGCCGGGCCGTTGCCCATTGGCCCGCATCGGTGGCTTTTTCCCGTCGCAGCCGCTGCTGCCGCCCTTCCTAGGGCATCTTTGCTTGTGAGGACCGTGGCGGCGATGTTCTGAGAGTCGCTAATAATTAAATTAAGGTGGTTTTTTTCATAAATAGTCGTGATTGCTATGATGCTAGGATGTATATGTTCACGTTGCAAATAAATTATAATAATAATAAAAAAAGGCGGGTATAGCGTGGACGCTGCAGCGCTGCAGTGCTGCCGCCGGCATGCCGCGCGCGCTCAGGGCGGCGTGAGCCGCGAGAACGACACGCGCGACGATGCGAGGCCCGTCGGCGCCGTTGCGCTGCGCTGCGACACGTCCGGCGTCTGCGATCGCGAGCGGCTCGTGCGGCGGCGCTGGCCGGCGAGCCGCTGCGCAATCTTGCCCATGAGCGTGTCGACCATGACGCGGTCGTCGTCGCTGAGCGCCTCCTCGGGCTGGTCGTGCTCGAGCAGCGCGCGCAGCATCCACACGGCTGTGCCGTAGTTCATCTCGCACGTCGCGACGGCGTCCGCGGCCGCGGCCGCGTCCGCGTCGGCAGCGACCAGCTCCTGCATGGCCGCGGCCTTCGCCATCTCGAGCGCGCGGTCGAATAGCAGCTTCTCGGCGCTCACATGCTGCGCGGCCGTGCCGGCCTCCTGCGCGAACCGTTTCACAAGCTCGCGCGCCTGCTCGGCGCGCGCGACGCAGTCGTTGAACTTGTCGCGTGTCCACTGCACGAGCGCATTGATGCCGGGCGACGCGTGCGGCACTTTCGTCTTTACCTGCCCGTTGACGTGCTGCTCCCACCACTCCGACGCGCGCGACATGGCCCGTGCCAGCACGCTCAGCGCCTTTAGGTAAAGCACGAGCGCCTCCTGCGCGAGCCGCAGCTGGAAGTACGGGTCGAGCTGCGACGGCGACTTGATCGGGAACAGCACGCTCGTGACGGGGTCACGGCCGATGCCGTCGTCGTCGGCGTCGAGCTGCGCGAACTTCACGTCTGCGTACAACGACACGACCTTGCCGATCGTGGCCAACTGCTCGAGGTCGTTCAGGACCTGCTTCTCCATGGCCTGCGGCGGCGCCATAACGACGGACAGCGGCACGGACGTTGGCGATGACGCGGCCGACGCGTCACTCTTGGCGCCAAACAGCCGCGCCGACGACTTGAGCAGCGCCTGCGCGAGCGCGTTCGTCGGCGACGCGCCGTACGCAATCGACGACAGGCGGCGGCGGCCGATCTTGTGTTCGGGGTTCGTCATGCGCTGCGCCGGCGCCGACGGCGAGGCGAGGTCATCGGCCAGCGAGTTCACCTCGACCATGCGCTTCTCGATAAACACGTAGTCGTTCTCGGACTCGCTTGTCTTCAGCGCCTTCGAGTCCTGCGTTCCATGCTTCGCCGCCGGTGCCGGCGTTGTCGGCACGGCAGAGCCGGCCGCCGCCACGGGCTCGTGGCCGGTATGGTGGCTCTGCGACGAGTCCGGCGAGGGCAGCGGCGACTCTACAGCTACGTCGCTCGCACCGCGGCGTCGCAAGTACGCGGAGTAGTCGTCGCGGCCAGACCCCTGCGTGCTGGACGTGCCGGACGTCGCCGAGTTCGTGAGCTGCGACGACGCAACGCGCGCGGACGCGGCACTCACGCTTGCACTTGCGCTTGCACTTGCACTTGCGTTTGCGCTCACGCTAAGCACGCTCTCCGACTCGCGCGTCGATGCTGCGGCTGCCACGCCGAGCGTCGACGACGCGCTCGATAGCGACACGGCCGGCCACACGCTGCGCGCAAAGAACTCGTCAAAGCCCATGCGCGTGTCGGGCACGCGCTTCAACAGCCCGCGAATGATGGTCTCGATAGCCGCCTCGACGGCGCACGGGAACACGATCTCGTCCTTCGCGTCGTCGATCTTCTTCGACAGCTCGATGTGGTTCGCCGCGGGGAACGGCGGCTTGCCCGTGACCATTTCGTAGGCGACGGCGCCGACGCTCCACAGGTCGGCCTTTGCGTCGTACATCTGGCCCTTCAGGATCTCGGGCGCCATGTAGAGGGGCGAGCCGCACAGCGTTTCGGCCATGGACGCGGCCGGCAAGAAGCGCGCGAAGCCGAAGTCCGCAATCTTGAGCACGGGCAGGTCCCACTGGCCGACGAAGCCGAACGCGCGCGCCTGGTCCTCCGTCTTGGCCGGCGGCATGAGCAGCAGGTTCTGCGGCTTCACGTCGCGGTGCATGAGGTCGTGCTCGCGCAGAAACACGAGCGAGCTTGCGAGCTGCGCCAAGAAGTGCTTCACGAGCGTCGGGTGCAGGCCGTTCTCGTGCGGGTAGCGCGCGAACAGCGCGGCCGCGACGGGCGAGTCGCGAATGAGGCTTTGCTTCTTGCGAATGAAATTCGAAAGGTCGCCGAGCGAGCAGTACTCCATGATGAGGTTGAAGTCGCTGGACGTCTGCACGACGTCGATGAGGTGCACGATGTGCGGGTGCTTCATCTGCTTCAGAATGGCCATCTCGGCCTCGAAGTTGTCGAGCAGGCGCTTGTCGCGCTTCAGGTGCGCGCGCTGCACGATCTTCACGGCCACGGTCTGGCGCTGGCCACCGCTCGGGCCGAGGTCGCCACCCCACTCGCCCTTGTACACAATGGCGAAGCTGCCCTTGCCGATGCGCTCCGTGAGCACGAAGCCCTGGTTCGGCGGGCCGCGCACGCGTGATTTTCGTCGGTGGTGATGGTGGTGGTGGCGATGCTGCAGGCTATCGGCGGCGGCCGCGTCGCTGCGTTGCAGGTCGCTGCGTCGTGGCGCGCTGCGGTTGTCGGCGTTCTGAAGGGTCTCGTCCTGGTGGGCCGGCGGGCTCGTGCCGGCCGGCGCTGCCGCGCGCGGCTCAGAGCCGCTGGGCGCCGAACTGGGCTCACTCATTGTGCTAGTGCCCAGAGCGGAACGAACGCGCTGATAAGGTGATTGCGATTATTTTGCGGGGTTTTATGCGCTCAATTGGCGTCTTCTTTTGCGGGAAAGCCCGTTGTAGTCTGCGCGCGGATCCAATGACTTGAGAGGGAAGGATGCGAGGTTACGCCTACTTGTGTGGATATATATGCTTAGAGACTAGGGTGGTGGTGGAGCGAGGGGGCTCCCAACACATCAGTCATCGCGCGCAGTGACAACATCCGGACCGCGGGCAGGTGACCGCGTGTGGCGTAATCACACGCCTGGGGCGAGATCAATGCAGCCGACTATCGGCGGCCTGACGGCGCGCGCTCATGCCCGCAGCGATGACTCAGGAGGACCGCCGTCTTGGCCACGCCCCGCAGCCGCACGGCCGTGCATCTGAGGCCCCTGAACGGGCGTGCGCGGCTGCGCGCTCTTCTCATGGGCGCCGCCTATGATGCAATCGGAGCATCTCCTTCGCTCATCGCATTCGGGCGGCGGCCACAGCCAGCACTGCCCAGCACTGATACATGCGAATTTGTGCGTGATTATTGAACAGAATTAGTAACCTTGTGTCACCGGGCTCAGCACACATGAAACTCGGCCCTGCAAGGCGCCGCCGCGCAGGCTGCATAACGCCGGCAGTCACGAGCGGATAATTTTTTCCGTTTACTGCGAGTGCTTAGAGTTCAGCATTGAGGGCTTTACCCCCGAGTGCTTAACCTTCTCACAGAGTAAGTATAGCCGTGCTGGCGGTAGCCGTGTTGGCGGTAGCCAGCCTTGGCACTCGTTACCTAGCTCTCTTAGCTTCGCCGACAAATAGACCAATACGGACTCAATTATGCTCTCTAGCCTTAGAGCACTGCTGCCGGCCTGTCCTCGGCCCAAAGTTGAGCGTTGCGCTCGTCTGCGCACAAGCAGCGGCATGCAAGATGACTGAAGCCCACGCACAAGCGCGGCATAGCCCCGAATTAAGCGTGTTCTATTCTTAGCACCGTCCTGCGGCTTGGGCTGCGGTGCAAACTACAGTTAGCCAATGAAGTGTTCCTTGGGCCGTAAATTAGAGATACGCACGGCAATGCCTCCGCCTATCGCGCTAACATCTGCAGCTCGCCCGTTCGCCTGCCTGCAATTTAACCCAGGGAGGGCGGGCATTGACGTGGCTTTGCCGTGGCTTTGCCGCGGCCAATCGTGGCCAAGCCCCAGAGTGTCCAATAGCACTAACGCGTCAAGGGTTCGGGCAGTGTGGCGCCGGACGGTCGGTTAGGCAAGGCGCCGACGAAGTAAGGGTAGGGTGAAGCGGCGATGGCAGAGTAGATCGGCCGCTGGCTTGCCGAGACCGGTTTGCAAGAGCCCGGCGGTTTACAAGAGCCCGGCAATAGCGAATTCGTCGTGTTTAAGGCTGAATGGCTGAGGCTCCAATCTGTAGCTCAGTGCATCTAGTATGGAGTTACGCAGTATGCGGCGACATACGACGCCTCGTCGCCTTCGATGAGTATGATTGTTGAGCCATGGTACCGAAGGAAGAACGCGTGATGGCTTCACATGGCTCGCAAGCGCTTTGAAAATAGCTATTAGCGGCCCTCGAGTCTCTCGTTCACAGTGTTCGTCGCCTAGCCAAGGGCGTCCCTTAGATCAATTCGTAAACTTAACTACACAAAAACGAGTCGTAGCACATTGGCGCTCTACTCTAGTTTGTTGCCGGAGGCGGCGCGCCGCGGCCGCGCGTGTGGGCCGAATCTGGTCCGCCGCGGCCACTGCGCGTATAGGGTAAACAAAAAAGCTGCGAAATGTTGAGCGGCCGTGACAAAAACCGCTGGAAATGGACGGGACAGTGGTGTCGCGGCGCGACCTGTATGACGAGGAAAGCGAGATAGAAGCCAATGCGGCCGAAAACTATGCGCCTCTAACGTTCGCGTTCGAAGAGGTGCGCCCCGACTCGCCCGAGCCCGCCGAGCCGGCTGCGGCCGCAGACGCCGCAGGGCTTCAGTTTCAGCTCTTTGGCGGCAGCGGCCCCGTTAATGTCGATCTCGACGAGAAGCCCGAGGAGGTGTGGCAGGAGCGGCCACGGTCCTACTACGTCTACATGCCATCAGCGGCCGACCACGCGCGCGTGCGGGCCACGGCCGTGAGTGGAGAGTTTGTGCTCGCCGAGGCCGCGGCCTGGGCGCGGCGAGCAGCGCAGAATCCGATTGCGAAGGATGTGAATGCAGACTGGCGGCCAGCAAAGCGGCGATGTAGACCCGGCAAGGAGGCGCGCCTAAAGAAGAAGCAGCGGCACGAGCGCGCCGAGGCCGCGCGCAAGGCCGAGGCCGAGCAGTGGAAGCAGCGGCGACGAGCGTACAAGCCGCACGGGCCCAAGCGGCCCAAAACGGGGTTCACTTTCAAATAGTAAAGAAGAAGCATTGCATTTATGGAGCACAGGTTCTACTTAGAGAGGTAGCTTTTAAACACGGTCTGCACGGCTTCCACGGCCTGCGTGGACGCCAGGATGCGCTCGCCGATGGCGGCCATGGACTTCATGGCCGTTGGGTTTGCCACAGACATTGTGCGCAGCTTCTGGTCGAGCTGCTGCGCGACCTGTGCCCAGAAGCGCGCGGCAGTGATCGGTGTGATGCCGCGCTGCACCTCGGCAAGCACGTTGCCGACAGTGTCGACGGCAGCAGCGCGGGTCTGTGCGCCAGCGAAGGCGGCCTCAAACGCGTCCGGCGCGCCGCTGTTGCGGCTGAGCTGCAAAACAGTCGCGCCGACGAGCGCCTTCAGGTGCGTGTCCGCCACGGGCTGCAGGTCAGCACCGAGCGTGCGCAGACCGAGCACGGCGAGCTTTAGATGGCCGCGGTCCGTGCCGCTGAAGTCGCGCACGACGGCCGTGGCGCTGTCGTGCACGGCCGTGCGCAGGTCGGCCACGCGCGTCTGGAACTGCGCGACGGCGTCGAACTCCTCGAGCCGCGGCAGCGCCGTGAGCAAGTCGTGCATCTGGCTGAGCGCCTGCGCGCTGCGCAGGAGCGCCGCGCCGGCGCCGCCGCTGACAATGACGCTGTCGCGGCGGAAGTCCTGGTTCTGGGCCTGCAGAGCCAGCTGCAGGTACCAGCTGAGGCCGCGCGCGAGCACAGCCGCCTCGTGCAGCTGCTGCGCCGCTCCGTGCAGCTGCTGCGCCCGCCGGAACGGCACGAGGAAGTCCGTCTCGAGCTTCGCGTACGTCGTGCTCACGTTCTCGAGCGCCGGACCCAGCGCCGTCACCTCGTGCTCGGCCGCCTCGACGGCGTCGGCGTGCCCAAGCAGTGCCGCCGTATTCGCCCTCGCCACGTCGGCCATTGTCTTGTCGATCTCGGCGATGTCGTACTTCAGCCGCGTCAGCGCGGGGTCGATATCCACGCTCGCGTCCTGCGGCGTCGTCGTCGCGCGCAGCAGCCCATTCGCAATGCGAGCCGGCGAGAAGTCGGGCTGCAAGTACTCGTCGAGCTTCACGGCGTGCTGCGACATGTGCTGAACGGCGGAACCTACGAGCGTCGTCGTGACGCGCGAAACGCTGGTCAACGCTGGCCGTCGCCGCGGGCGGGACTTTTAGTCGACGAGGGTAGGCGGCGAAATTTCACGCTTCGCGCGCGCGCGCGCCTCCACACCCCCAAAAATAAAGCGGCCGCATGTTCAAGTTCCAATTTGGCGAGCCCGAGCCCGAGCCCGAGCCGAGCGCGCCGAACGGGGCCAGCGAGCTGCTCCCGGCGCAGGCGCAGTCCATTGACTTGCTCAAGGCGCGGGCCCCCAAAATTTCATATACAGTCGACGAGCACGGCATTCCACGGCGAGACTTGTTTGACGTGCGCTTCCAGCTCATGGGCGAGGACCACATCGGCAGCGAGGAGCAGATTCTGCTCGACGGCAACGAGGACGTGCGCAAGTCTGTGTACGAAGGCGGCCTGAAGGTGTGGGAGGGCGCGAACGACCTCGTCGAGGCGGTTCAGAGCGGTGCGGCTGGCGCGGCCGCGAGCGGCGCACCGGCCGTGCTCGAGCTCGGCTGCGGCGCCGGCGTGCCGACCTGCTTCCTGCTGCACCGCGCCATTACAGCCGGCCAGCGCGGCCGCTTTGTGTTCGCCGACTACAACCCGGCCGTGCTGCGGCTCCTGACAATGCCGAACGTCGTGCTCGCGTGGCTGAGTGCCACGCACGCTGATGGCGTGCAGACGGAGGCCGGCGCGGCGGGCGATGCCGATATGAGCGTCGAAACGATCGGCCGCATGCTCGCGGACCTGCGCGAGCGCGGCATTGCCGTCGAGTTCGTGTCTGGCGCGTGGTCGCCGCAGTTCTCGCGCATCGTCGGCGCAGACTTCGACCTCGTGCTCGCGTCGGAGACTATTTATTCGCTGGACTCGCTAGCCGCGTTCACAGACGTCCTTCAAGCCGCGATCGGCGCCGCGGGCTCGGCGCTCGTCGCGGCCAAAAAGGTCTACTTCGGCGTTGGCGGCGGAATTGTCGAGTTCGAGCGCCTGCTGGACGAGCGCAGCGTGAAGCACGCCCTTGTGGCCGAGAAGGGCAACGTGGGCAGAGTTGTAATTAAGGTAAACTAGCTAGCCACCGTACTAAACCAAACTGTACGGTTCATCATCCCCGGCACCGCCCAAAACCAGTTTTGTTTTCTGTCTTTTTCGTCGGCAGTATGCGGCCATACGCGCGCGGCCGTCCTCACGAGCCGAACATTGTGAGCATTGCTGCAGCGTCGTACTGCTCGTCCTCGGGCTGCTGGTTCCGGATGCTGACGCGCTGCTCTGTGCGCTTCTTCGTGCGCGCGCGCGACTGCTCGTCGACTTCGAGCACGCGGCATTGCGCGAGGAAGTCCATGAAGATGCCGCGCTGTTGCCGCAGCGACTTCGCCTCGCGCATGGACGCCTCGAACTCGACGAGGCGGTCCTGCGACGAAACGCCGGCGAGCAGCGCGCTCAGCTCCTGCAGCGGCGACGGCTGCGCCTTCGACAGCTGCGCGTACATGAGCGTTAGAATCGTGCCGACCTCGATGTGCGATTCGTGGAAGTACTGGTCCGACAACACGGCCAGGCATGACGGCAACACCTCCGTAATGAAGATCGGTGCAATCTCGTCCAGGATCTCGAGCGGCGGGCCGGCCAGGAGATGCCGCACAATGAGACACGTGTTGAAACAGCAGCGGCTGTCCTTAAATACCATGAGATGCTTGCACAGCCGCAGAATCTGCACGAGAATTGGCAGGTTGTTGCGGCACAGCGTGCGCACGGCCGCCTTCTGGCTCATCTCGCCGTTCTCATCAAGCGACTCGCGCGGGTCCGTCTTCGCCGACGACTGGCCAACAAGGTCAATAAGAAGACGGTCCACTATGGCCGTGAGCTGGCGCAGCAAATGCTCCTCCATCATCTCCTCACTTAGCTCCTCGTCGCGCGGCGTCTCACTCTCCTCGAGCTGGAACCCGGACGCCTCCTGCTTCTGCCACATGCTCACGAGCACCTCATCAATCGTGCGCAAAAACGACGGCAGAAACTCCGGCAAAAACTGCGGAATGAACCGCACAGGACAGTTCTTCACAACGTTCCGCACAACGAGTGAAATCATGTGCCGCCAGCAGTGGCTCGTGACGCCGGCCGTCGTGCCGGCCAGCGACTGGAACAGCATCTGGCCAATGCCGGGCAGTTCGTACATTGTTTCCTCGAGCTGCGAAATGCTCCCGAGCGTCAGAAACGCGTACTCGCGCGTATAGCGCACAACGTGGCCGACCGAGTCGGCAAAGTCGCGCAGCGTACGCGACGCAGCCTGGTTCTGGTTCTCGAACTCGTCTTTTGTTTGCATCGAAATGCCGACCTGCCAGAACCGCTCCGTGCAGCTTGACTTCACAAATGTCTGCACCTCTGGCGGCAGGCTCGCCCAGTTCGCCGGGTTATGGTAGGCCATGATCTGCGCGATGAGCTGCAAAATGTGCGGCAGAATGGGCTGCACGCGTGGCTTCCACACGGAGAGCAGGTGCTGGTACTCGGGCGACTTGTGGTCGAGGCGCTCGATAGTGTACTGGATGAAGATGCGCGAGGGCCGAATGGGGAAAATGGCCTGCCACTTCTGCTTCAGCTCTGCCTTCAGGGCGCGGCCTGCGTCGTCCATGGACGTCTCAAGCAGATTAGTGGAGGCCGTGATGCCGCGCTGCCTAAAGTACTGGTCGATTTGTACAAGCCCCACGCGTTCCATAAACCATTCAAGGTCGGCCAAACCCTTCATCGTGCTCTCGTCCGTCCACCGCGCAAGCACAGGATCAACAATCGCCGCGAACTTTTCCGTCTTGTTCGGCATAGGCGACCGCTGCGACGCCACAAGCAAGAAGCTCTTGAAACTGACACTCTCGTGCTCACGGATATTCTTCGTGACAATAAGGTTGTTCACGACGCGCTCCAAATCATCGTAGATCTTTGCCAGCGCCGTGGGCACCATGTAAGCCAACCGGTTAAGCTCCGTGCCGCTCGCCATGTGTAGCTCGCTCACTTTCTCGCGCTCCTCGTCGAACTCAGGGGTATCAGGCGGGTAATCGAACGTACAAGACTCGAGCACGCGCTCGAGAATGTTCAGCAGCAGCCGGTCATTATCCTTGAGTAGCGGCGCAAACTGGACAAGGCACTCAATGGCTTTGCGGTGCACGACGAGATCCTTTGGCCGCAATGCGAGCATCTCCTCGGCCCAGTCGGCCATGAGTCCCAGTACGCGACCACTCAACTCGTCGCTCTCTTCGGCCGAAGCCCAAATCTGCCAGCGCGAGACGCCGCGAATTGCCGAGTCTACGATCGTCAGCTGCGCGCAGCCCAAAATGTATGCCGGATCCTCGTGGTTCGGCAGTGCCGTGTTCACGGAGCGCCACCCGTCCTCGGACTGGAAGTACTCGAGCATCTGCTGGTGCAAGAAATGCATGGAATCTAGCGGGATGCGGCACACAATCAAGCGCACGATATCCTCCATGTAGCGTCGGTAGCTCTTGTAGAAGTTTGCGCCGTCCGGGCCCGTGTCGAAGTCGATTTCCATGTACTGGACAGACAGATTCGACTTCGGCATGTCCTCATATTGTATACAGCGGGCCGACGCAACGCGCAGCAGCTCGGGAAACAGGGCCTCAACGTGCGGCTTCGACGCGAGCTTCTCCAAGCGCAAAACAGAGCACCAAAACTGGAGAGCCAGGCCAGAAGTGAGAAGGCTGGGGTGTTTACACACGTCGAGCATGAGCCGGAAGAAGGCTGCGAGATCCGAGTCCTCGGGCAGCGGCGGCGTTTTGGGGTTCTCGGGGAAGTCTCCGAGGGTGACAATGAGCTCGACGAACTTCTTCGTGAACACATACTCGAGGTCGTCGTCGGCGTCCTCGACTTCGGCCGTGCGGCGGTACGCGTCCTGATAGACCTCGCAGAGCCATTGCACACCGCCTGGCTGGAAGACGGAGCCGACGATGCGCTCGAAGTCGTGGCTCGCGCTGTAGACGCGCAGGTTAAACAGAATGTGTAGGCTGTCGCAGGCAGTGATGCGCACGTTCACGTCGCTGTGCTTCACGGCCGTGACGAGAACGCCCATTATGTCGCTGGACAGAATGCAGACCGTCGGAATCCACTTTAGCGTCGCCTTGATCGTCTCGAGCAGGCGCAGGAGCAGGCGTGCGTCCGAGGTGTTGCGTGCGGCTGCCGTCCAGCGCGCGAGCCAGCCCTCGTTTTCGGCGCTTGTGGCGCGCAGCTTCTCGAGCTCCTGCGAGCGCGCTGAGTACAGCGCGGACAGGTCCGACAGCGACGCCGTGACCTCAATGCACTGCGCACTGAGCGTGTTCATGCGCTTTGCCGCGACGGCGTCGTCGAGCAAGTAGATGTCCTCGAACAGGTAGCGCAGCACGGAGAGCGAGAGCTCGCGCGAGGCCATGCCCCGACCCCACAGCTCGAGGAGCTGCGCATCCATGTTCACCCAGCCGTCTGTGGGCGCGACATCGCCGGCCTCGGTCGACACGCGCGTGTCGAGGCCCCACACGCGTTTCGCGATCGACACCCACAAATACGCGATTTTCTCGCGGATGTAGTGTGGATCCTGGTCCTGCACCATGAGCGCGAGCTGCGCGACCCATTCGCGCACGGCCAGCCGCCGCGAGTCGTCAAACAGAGTGAACTGGTACGAGACGGCCGTTTCGAGCAGGGTCAGGCCGAAATGGCGGACGAATCCGCTCGGCGGCTGCCCGTCGGCCGTCTCCGTGTTCAGCGTCCACCCAATCAGCGCGGCGTCGTCGCGCGACTTCAGCGTTTCGAGGAACGTTTGCGCCTCGTGCCGCACCGCCGAGGGCGAGGCCGGGTTGTGCACTGTCTCCAGCGCAGAGGTGATTTGCGCGATGCCGGCCCTCTCCAGATCCATTTCCTGCTCCGATGAATGCGGCAAGTTCGGTGGATCCGTCGTGGTTTACAGAGCGAGCTTACGGTGGCAGTGCAAGTACTTGCCAGGAGCCTAAACAAACCACCAGCGTTCTGTGTACGCGGGTGACTAACGCTGGGGCAGATTTCCAACGTGTCTCAGATTATCTAATACGGCGCGTGACAGGCGGTCTCCCATCGCGATTAACGCCCGCTGCTGTTCGTCGCGAGAGCCGTTCGTCGCGTGCGCGCTACGAGCGCGCTAATTTGCCCGACGAATCACTGGCCAGCCAATTGAGGCAGCAGTCCAGTCCAACGGTGTGCGCAAGCTTCTAGCGAGTCTAAGGGGTTGAACATTAAATATAAATAAATACCTGGCATTAATTAAACACCCCAGACGCTGCCGTTCGAGGTTCTTTTATTGTTGAGCTGGTGCACGCGCTCGAGGCGCTCAAGCACAGACTGCGATGACGCGGCCGTGACCTGCTTCCAGGGCGACGCGTTCGAGGTGCTTTTGTTTTCGTACTGCTGCACGAGGGCAAACGGGTCCTCGAACTGCTGCAGCTTCTTGCGGTCCCTTTGGTTGAACTTCGGGCGCGCGCCGCGGCCGGCCGAGCCAGCACGCTGCGTGGGCTGCGAGCCCAGCGCCGGCAGCGCCGGAAGCGACGCAAGCTTGTTGCTGTCCTGCTTAGGCGCCGCGCGCCCGAGCTGCGGCAGTTCTGCCGGCCGGTTCAGTCTCGTGCTCGCAGGGGCGGGCGAAGCCGTCTTTAAGCGGCCGTTCAGCGAGGACGATGCAGGGTGCGATACGGCAGCAGCAGATACTGTTGGCAGCGAGGACCATGGCGCCGCGGCCGACGGCCCTGGAGACGAGGCTGACGATGCCGACGGCGAAGGCGAGGACGTAAAGGCCGGGGTCGCAGATGATGACGCAGACGGGGACGGCGACGGCGCGTTCAGCGCACGGCCGTAGGCACCGCTCTTTTCGGGATTAGTCTGCGATGTCGTGCGCGACTTGCGTCTAGCCTGGATCCACCCTCCATTGCCCCGCGACAGCAATGGCTCCGGTGCGCTTGCCTTTTGGGCCGAGATGGGCGACGTCGCAGTCGTGGATGCAGCTTTAGTGGACAAGGGCGACGGCAGAGCTGGAGAAGGCGAGCCCGTAGCGGCCGGCGACGCCGCGGGCGACGGCGCGGGTGACGGCGCGGGCGACGCGGCACTTGGCGGTGGCCCATTCGACGATGACGACTTCTTCTTCTTTGCCGACTGCGGCTGCGCAGACTGAGCCCGCAGCCGCAGCGCCTCGAACGAGTCGGCGAGCTCCTTGTCAGCTTCCTCCGTGCCCTCGAGCGCCTTCAAAGCCTGCTCTAAACCGTCCACGGTATCGCTATCAAAATCAGCAAAACCGAGCCAAAAGAAGTCCATAGATCGCGCGACGACGTCTAGCAGGCTCGAGCGCAGCTTCGTGGCCGGCGTATGCGGTGGGCCGGACGTTGCATACAAGAGCGGCGCCACAAGCTCGAAGTCCAGCATTTCGAACAATCTGTGCTCGCACGAAACACTGAGGCACGACATGAGCAGCTCGTCTGCAGTCTGCCATAGCTCAAAAAGGTGCTGCACTTGCTCTGCTTTCGAGTGCTTCGTGCCCTCGGCCACGAGCGCAGCGCTAAGGTCCATTGTGTATGCGAACCTGAGGACCTGCTCCAAAATGCGACCCGGCACGTCCGCCAGCAGCCTGTCCGTACCCCAGCGCTGCAAATGCGACGCGAGCACGGGCGACGCCGATGACAGGATCTGCGAATGGGCCGTCAAGCTGCCGTTGATCTCGACGTCGCACCCAATGCCGGCGAGCCGCGCCTCCCAGAGGCCGTCGCCAAGGTCGCGCGTGACGAGCCGCCGCAGCGCCAGGTACTCGTGCAGCTCCGGCCCCGGCTCGAGGTCTTTTTCTATACACAGGTCAGACGTAGAGCACAGGGCGTAGCGCAGGGACCTGGCAAACGCAGCTACAGCCTTGAAGGGCACATGTTTGATGGTGAGGTCCGAGTTCTCGTGGCCAAAGATGGCCGATCCCCCCGGGGCCGCAACGACGTCGCACTTGTGGTCCATAAGGGGTCTCAGCGAAGGGCACCGCGCGTACAAAAGGGCCCTGTGAGCCGGCACGGGCACATTCGACTCTGCGACACGAATAAGCATATCTGGCGTTCCCACAGCGTCTTCATCCGTGCCCCAGCGCACGCGCGTACGGATTTCCGGGTACCGCTCGGCGACGGGCGCCGCGCCCGCTTGGTAGCCGAGCCCAGCGACGACCTGCTGTACGCCGACAAAGTAGCGGAAGTGGCCGTCTGTCTTTACCGTCGTGAGCTGCATGCCCTGAACGTCTCTGACCTCGACGAGGTCGCGGCCCTCTTCGATTCTGTACACGCCGGCCCGCGTGGCCACAATTGCAGCGCCGTTTTCGGAGATGTCAAACGACAGGATCGTGTCCTTTGGACGGCGCGACGACCATATGGTTGTTGGCTCGTCCAAATTGTTTAGGGCGAAGCGCCGCAGCTTACCCTCGTTTGTTTGCACGACCACAAACTTGCCCCGCGCCGCGACGGCCTCGCCGTCGGCCTGGCCCTTACTGAGCACGAGTTTTGTAGTTCTATCCGCGTGCAAGACAACGACGTGGCCGTTCGACAGCAAGACGACGAGCGCATTGTCCGTGCAGGCAACGCTGCGGATACGCGTAGCCGACTCAAACACAACAACGGGCGTCTCCACAACCGTGTTCTTCAGCACCTTGCCCATCATTTGGCCGCGGTTTGCGCCCCAGGCCCAGACCTTGCTTGTGGAGCAGCAGGTGCTGTGGAAGTCGCAGCAGGCGACCGCGACGAGCGGGTCCTTGATCTGCGACTTTGGGGCGCCGCCGAGCGCGCTGAACACGTTCCGCTCGAACGACCGCGACTCCTGCACAAAGTTCTCGTCGAGCGGTTCCGGCGTATGTACAGTTTTGCCGTCGCTTTCGAGGCCGAGAATGCCGTTCACGTTCTTGCCCCACGCGAAGCACTTGTCCTGCGTGAGCACGAGGGTGTGCAGGTTCGAATTCGCGACGTAGCGGGGCACATTGTCTGCACCGAGGTCCACGGGCGTCATGGCGCCCTTTGCGGATACGTAGAGCATGCGCTCGCCCGTGCCCCACGTCGGCCGCACGATGGCGGCCGTCGACGTGCTGCTCACGGCGACGTCCCACACGTCGGCCGGGCCGAACGGGAACTCACTGAACGAGGGCCCGAGTTTATCGATGCACACAAGGCGGTGAAAGTAGCGCGTGTCCTCGGGCGCGCCGACGACGGCCGCATTTGGCCGGCGCAGGGCCTCTTTGACGGTGTTGCCGTCCTGGTCGCGCACGCTTAATGCCTCCGGCGCGGCGTCCGCGAACGCCCGCAGCACCCTGAGGTGGCCCGCGTAGGCGGCGTGGTGCAGCGGCGTGCGGCCGCGGCGGTCCTTCGCTGTGAGGGCGCCCACGACGACCTTGCGCGGAGTTGTGGCGAGCGTGCGCGTGGCGAGCTTGGATTGGCCCGTCGCAGCGATTGCGTGGAAGTAATTTCTCCCGTTCTCGTCTGCTGGCGGTCGATTCATGTTACATCCACGACCTACAAAGCTTGCCCGCGCGAAGCAGTCTCGATCCGCCTCTGCCTCAACGTGACTACGGCTGCGCACGTGCCCCTCAAAAGCTGAGGGAAAACGGCGCGCCGCTGAGAGGACGCACTGTAGGGCGAGGAAGGAACGTGCGCTGGGCGGTGGCGCGCGCGCAGGAGAGCCGGCCACTACGCATTGGCCTTGCTGCTTCGGCGCGACGTGCCGTATTTGGTTCTGGCATTGACTTAAATAATTGACTAAAACAGCATTAAGGTCTAAGATAGCAAAGGGGGTAACCAGCAAGGGCGTAACAAGCAAGGGCGTAACAAGCAACGACGCGCGGCGTGGCGCATTTGGGCACGCGCGGAGTCGGGCTCGCACTCGCATTCGCATTTAGGCTCTCGCCTAGTCGCTAGACGGCCGTAACAAAAACGAGCCGGCAAGGAGGCCCGTGAACAGCGCGGCCACGACCTCGAACGGCAGGAACGGCCGCCAGCGGAACGCCCAGCTGTACAGCTTTAGGAAGAGCGTCGGCGCGAACACGGTGCCGACGCTGCACACGAGGTTAAATGCAGCCATGAACGAGCCGAACTGGCCCTGCGGAACGTGCTTGATGAGCGCGGCCTTGTAGATGGGCATGCCAATGGACGAGCAGGCGTCGACGACGGCGCTCGCAAAGAACTGCGTCGGCGTTTTTGACCAGCCCAGCGCGAGGTAGCCCGTGATCGAGCAGATCAGGCCCATGCGCATCATTGTGACGTCGATTTTGTCGACGCGGTCGCCGCGCACGGTCCACAAGCGCGAGAGGCGCGCGTAGATGAACGGGAACCCGAGCACGAACCAGAGCGTGCGCGTTGTGGACATTGTCGACACGAGGTAGCCCGACTCGACGGCCGTCCAGCCGAACATGCGCTTTGGGTAGAGCATGAGCACGACGACGAACGACATGGCGAAGTCCGTGCCGAGGAGCGCGCACACGAGCATGATGCGTGCGTTGCGGCGCATGGCCGCGTCCTCGATGTGGCTGAACGTGAGCTGCGCGAGCGTGCCCGAGACGTCGCGCTTTGCCGTCGAGTTGCGGCGCTTGTGGTATGCGCTAAGGCTCTCCTGCAGGAGCCAGATCGTGAGGCACGCGGCCGTGAGCGCACCGACGAACGCGGCAATGTAGAGGCGCTCGATGCCGAAGTAGCGGATGACGAGCGAGCCGAGCGTGGGCCCCGCTGCGAGCGACGCGAAGAAGCAGCCGTCGATAACAGCGAGCAGGCGCGCGCGCTGGCCCGCGTCAGGAACCATATCCGAGATGTACGACACACAGAGCTGCGACACGAGCGACACGCCGCCGCCGAGCCCGTCAATGACGGTCGGCACCATGAGCCACCAGTACGTGGTTGGGTTTGGCATGTGGAACACGATGTACCAGGACGAGATGTGCGCGAGGCTTGTGAGCAGCATGGCGCACACAAACAGGGGTCTTCGGCCGAGGCGGTCGCTCAGCGCCGACAGGTACGTCGAAATGACGAGCGAGCAAGACCCGCGGATCATGGACGCTGCGCCCGTGAAGTTCGCCACGCGCTCGCCGGCGAGATCGCTGCGCAGGCAGTGGTTCTTGTCGATCTCGAGGAAGTAGCACACGAACTTGTACATGACGTCCATGCCTGCCGCGTTTGTGGAGATGGCGCTAGTCGTGAACAGCAGAATGATGACGACGAGCAGCATCACCCGCTTCGGGAACGGGCGCTTGCTGTGGCCAAGCAGGCTTGCCGTCTCGGCGAGCTCCTCGGGCTCGGCCGACGCGCGCTCGATGATGCGCTGCTGCTCGAGCGACTCCAATGCCTCTGGCCCATCCTGCACGTATACTCCGGAACTCATCTCGGTCCCTACGGGGCTAAAGGTCGGCGAGGTCTCGACGTAGGCGTTGCGCCGAAGGAGTCTGGGGGGGCCCCGTGAGCCGTGGGCGCGCGCCCTACCCACCCTTAGCTTAGTTGTCTTATCATCATCGGCTGCCCTAACCGCGCTATGGGGCCATCCCTGAGCCGCATGGCAACAAATGGGCAGATAGGCACGCACGGCAAATGCGCGGCCGCGCGCTCGCGGCTATTGCTACAAGCCAGAGTGCCTTACGCACGAGACGAAGTTAGTGTGCGCCGTCGTTATCCTTTCTAGTAAGTGTAAATGCTCGCCGCTTGCAGCGGCGAATTCGATGGCCATGCGCATGCCGCGTTAGAGGCGCCACATACGTTCTTAAAGCCATCTCAAATTTTATATTGGCAGCCCTAAGTTCGGTTTGGCGCCTGCGTCGCGCTCGTTGTTTATGGCGCGTGGCGCATTAGCGTTGTGGCGCGCCTTAAGTAACGCAATTAAGGCTGCGCTGGCGAGCGACGCTGCGAGGCCGCCGCCGCCTGTCATTAAGGCAGCCTGCTTAGGCAGGCGTTAAGGCAGGCGTTAAGGCAGGCGGTCAGGCAGGCGTTAAGGCAGGCTTTTGGGTAGCGCTTGTTAAGCAGGCGTCGCTTATCAATGTGTTTCTTGTTCCGCTGCCCCCATGGAGTCTCTGTGTAACGGCCGTGGCCTGAAGGCGGACCCAAAGCCGGCGCCAGCGCCGTTCGAGCCGCCCGAGCCAGGCCGGTCCTGCGAGGAGTACTTCGCAAGCGGCCACTTCACGGCGGCCGTGCAGCGCTCGACGCAGCTCATCCCCGCGGCGGCCGACGTGGCCACGGCGCTGCGCCTGTGGTACGTGCGCATCCAAAGCCTGTTGTTTCTGCAGCTCGGCCACCAAGCGGCCGAGGAGACGCATGCGTGCCTGGCGCCGCTCGAGCAGGACGAGTTTGTGGCGTCGCTCGACAGCGACGCGCGGCTCGTCGCCTGGAAGCTGCGGCTCATTCTTGTGCCTGTGCGCACGAAGGGCATCAACCAGTCCGCCGTGCAGCTCTACTACTCGCTCGGTGCTGAGGCGCGTGCGCAGGCGGCCGAGGGCAATGCGGACGCGTGGCTGAGCGCGCTGCAGCTGGCGGGCCTCTACACAGCCTCGGCGCTCATTGCCATGCGCGACTATCTCACGGTCATCCACCTGCTCACGACGCAGTACAATGCGACGCACGACGAGAACACGGCGCACCTGCTCGCGCTCGTCTACATCTATGTTGGCGACACGCTGAGCGCGCGCGCGTGGGTCGCGCGCCTGCCGCCGGGCGCCGACGCTGCGCGGCTGAAGGCGCTGTACACGTTTGCGGACTCGGACAGCAGCGAGGACATACTGCCCGTCATCAGCGACGTCTACAGCGGGCGCATCAGCGCCGCTGTGGCGCGCCTCGAGGCGGCCGTGGCCGCGCCGCTCGGCGCCGGCGCCGCCCTCAGCACAACGCTCACAAACCTGTTCACGCTGTATGACCTGTGCTATCCCGACGCGCGCGCGCGGCAGGCCGAGGCCGCGCACACGCTCGTGCGCGGCGGGAACACGCACCTCGAGAACACAGAGCTCAGCAACGAGTTCCGCCGCGCGCTCGGAAACGCCTAGACCTAGTTTCACGACTGCATTTACCGTGGACTGCGCGTCGAGGCGCGCGGCCGTGCCGCCGGCACGCATATGAACGCTCATACTCGGACGCGCGTCGATAACCGCATCTGTAGCCGGCTCTTCCCAACGGCCGCTTTGACGGCGGACCCGAACCCCGCGACCCTGCAGGGCACCCTCTCCCCCCCATTCCCCCACCATTTATTGGCCCTACTGCCCCCCTCAGCTGCCTGCAGGCCTCTGCCTTGGCCTGCGGCCCGCAGGCGCGATCTAGACCCAACGGGTGTGGTGACTCTAGCGATGAGCAACCCACGCCGTGCGTTTGGGGCCGCATTCCAACGCGCCTCGCATCCAGACCCAAGCGGGCTATTTTGTGGCCCGCGTGACTATATAGCCGCACCCCGGCAAGGAACCCCCGCCCACGCACGAGTCTCTTTCACATGGATGCCTGGAACCGCGCGAAGGAGCGCGTGGACCGGCACGCCTTACTGCCGCGGCTGCCGCAGCCCGTGAGCTGGTGGCTCGGCTACCGAGTGCAGCCGATGAAGCCGCGGCCGTACGCCGTGAAGCTGCTGTCGATCCTGCTCACGACGCTCGGCGCCATGCTCGCGAACCTGGCCGTCGTGAACCACGCGCCCCTGTTCCAGCACCACTGGCACCTCGACACGCTTGTGCCGAGCTATGCTGCGTCGTGCATCCTCATCTACGCGGCGCTCGACGCGCCGTTCTCGCAGCCACGGAACCTCGTGTTCGGCCACTTCATCTCGGGCCTCGTCGGCGTCTGCATCATGAAGCTGTTCATGACAAACTCGCACAACGAAAAGTATCTGTGGATTGCCGGCGCGCTGAGCGTCGCTTGTGCGTCCGTGGCCATGGAGGTCACGGGCACGACGCACCCGCCGTCGGGGGCCACGGCGCTCCTGCCCTGCGTGAACGCAGAGATGCGCCGCCTCGGCTGGAACTACTTGCCCGTGCTGCTCATCCACAGCTGCCTGTTTCTGGGCATTGCCATGCTCTGCAACAACATTGCCCTGAAGTACCCGAAATACTGGCTGTGGCCGCCGGCAGCGCCGCCAGCAGTACCGCCGCCGGCCCTCAGGCCGGACGAGATCCGCATCTCGGCCGACTCTCTGCAGATTCCCGATAATGTGATGCTCAGCGAAGAGGAGCGCATGCTTGTGCACAGCATGCAGGCGAAGCTCAGCCCTGCCCTGAAGCAGTAATTCACGCCTGGCCTCTCTCTCGCTCTAATTTTGCTCACGCGATGCGACGCAGATGAGTTTAGAAAACGGTCGTCTATACATTAACAGGCTATGATTTTATGTACAATAAAACGCGCGAGCGGCGCGGCGCGGCACGGCGCTTTAGTTCCAGCGCATGCGCGTCTTGCGCGACGAGCCGAAACCCTTGCGCGGCTTTGAGCCGCGCGACTGCCACACCTGACGCATGGACCCGGACAGCGGCAGCTGCTCAAGGCCCATGAGCTCGGCGAACGGCGTCATGTCCTTCAAGAACTGCGCGGGGTCGACGCGGTACTTCGACTTCAGCACGGACATGTACGACATGAGCGACTGGACGAGCTCCTCGGCGTCCTCGTCGCGCGACACGGAGCGCGCGAACATCTGCACGAAGTGCGCGTGGAACTCAGGATCGCTCTCGAACACCTGCATCTTCGGCTTGATGTTCTCGCGCTCGAGCGCGCTCATGTACGCGCGCAAGTGGTTCGTGTAGTACATGAACGAGTTGCCGCTGTTCCCGATGCGCGCCGTGCGCCCAATGCGGTGCACGTACGAAGACACGTCCGGCGGCACGCCGAGCTGGAACACATGCGACACCTGCGGGAAGTCCATGCCGCGCGCAATGACGTCCGTCGTGAGCAGCACGGCGTCGCTCTGCTTGCGGAAGTTGTCGGAGCGGCTCTGGCGGCTCGCCTGCTTGCGCTGGCCGTGCACGGCAAAAATGTTCTTGTGGATGGGCGTGCCGTACTTGAACGCGCGGTTCAGCAGCTGCTCGAAGTGGTCGACCATGACCGTTGTTGGCAGAAACACAATCGCCTTGAAGTGCGTGCCGCTCTCCTGCGCGCGCGCATAGCTCTCGACCATCTCGCGCACAGCACCTTCGTACACTTCGGCCCACGTCTGACAAACAACGGCAACCTGGTTCACAAGCTCGTTCGCCGTCGGCTCGTCCTTCGGCACCGTGTCCACGAGGTTCACGCGGTCGCCGAACTGGCTCTGCGCGAACCGGCGCACCGTGCGGTCGGCCGTGGCCGAGAACAGCAGGAGCGGCGTCTCGCGACCGGGCTCGCTGGCCTCGTCGATCATGTCGCGAATAGAGTTCACCTCACCTTCGAAGCCGATGTCGAGGATGCGGTCCGCCTCGTCGAATACGCGGAACTGCAGCTCGTTGAACCGCTTCGGCACGCCGGGCTCCTGCAAGATGTCCTTCAGGCGCCCGGGCGTGGCCACAACTATGTCGGCCACGTCCGTGTCGCGCGAGCGCTCCAAAAGCCCGGCCGCACGCATCTGCGCACCCTTCGACAGGCCGCCTACAAGGCTCTGCACGCGCACGTGGTTCAGGCCGCCAAAGTTAATGATTTTGAAGATCTCGTCCGCAATCTGCTGCGCAAGCTCGCGCGTCGGCGTCATGATCACGGCCTTCACTTTGCCCTCGGCCACGCCCTGCTGCTTCGCCTCGAGCACCTTCTGGATGGCGGGGATGCTGAACGCAGCCGTCTTTCCCGTGCCCGTCTTAGCGCGCACAACGCAGCTCTCGCCGCGCAGAATCGGCAGCAGCGTCTGCGCCTGCACGGGCGTGAGGCGCTCGTACTTGCGGTTGTGCAGCAGCGAGTTCACAAGCACGCGCGACAGCAGGCGGTGGTCGGCAAGCGCCTGCGTCGGCACGGCCGACAGGCCGTCCGACTCGCTGGCGCTGCTCGTGTCGGCCGGAACGAGCTCCGTCCACGCCACGTTCGCAAGATCGCGGTTCAGCTCGTAGTCCTCAAGGCCCATTAGCCCGTCGTCGGCAGAGCGGCGTCCTCGCGTGCGCTCCATGACGTCGGCCTCGTCGTCGTTGCCGGAGGGGCCCTGCCGCGACCGCGGTGCGCCACCGCGCTGGCCGCGCGTAAATGACGAGCGGTGCCCGCCGCGCTGGAAGTTGTTGCCGGACCCGCGAGAGTCGTTGCGGCCGTAATTGCTTCGCCCAGCGAAGTCCTGGCTCTGGCGCCCAGAGTAGCGCTTGTCCGAGCCGTAGCCCGCGCGGTTGTCGCCGCCGTCGCGGCTATTAGGGCGGCCATACGACCGCCGCGGAGGGCGGTCGCTCGAGCGCTCACTTGAGCGGTCAGTTGAGCGGTCGTCGCCCGAGTTCTGCCACGAAGAGTAGCAGAGACTCGAAACCCGTGGCTGAATCCGCGCAATGCGGCCCCACCTTTGAATCAACAGCATAATGGGGGATAGCCTACAAGCTGAAATTTTCTGCTCAATAAGTTTTCTTCGCCTCGAGCACTAGCCCTGGTCTCTGCCCTACGCTGTATAGCCGTATGGCGCGGTAGCGGCGAAATGGCCGAGCATTCCTTAAAAATTTTCTTTTTATTCAGCCCGCATTATAGCTTATTCGAGGCTTCAATGCAGCGCTGCCTAAATTGCCTAGCGGCGCCAGTCCGCGACCGCCGCAACCACCGCACCGCGCAGTACCCTCTCATCGAGCGGAGCTGCACGCTGAACACAGATACGCCGGCGCGCGCTTGCCACATCTTACGTATGACGTGCACGTGAGGCTCACCACATGCACGTGAGGCTCATCACATGCCGGCGGGAGGCGCGCTGGGAGGCGTGCTGGCATGCGTGCGCGCGGCCACTGCCGCTGACAGAGCGCTGACTACGCGGCCGGGAACGAACGCTCCCATTTGTTATATATAATCAGCTGCGCCCGCAGCTTCTTTTTCCTTTTCTTCTGTACCTACGATTGTCAAGATTAGGAACGAGAGAATTAAGCGGCAGTTCTGTTGCGCGTGAGAGCGGCTGGTTTCCCTTTCCCGCACGACCCTTTCGTTTGTTTATTTGTAGTTAATTTCTTTTGTTTAAGATCATATGGACGGCGTAAGCCAAGTACCAAGATCGAACGCGGGGGACATCGCAAGCCGGGCTCTGCAGGCGGAGCCGGGCACAGTCCCCACAAACAACGGGAGCTCGCCGGCCCTGCATGCCATGCCGCTCATGCAGAGGCCTGTCCTGGACGCAATGCTGCCATCCGTGGTCTCGGCAGATCTGCTGCCGCCGCACGTTGCCGAGGTCGAGGCGCTCATGCGCATGGCGCCGCAGGTCGAGCCACTGGCATTGGCGAGCGCCTTCGCCGATAACTTTTTGGCCGTCGACAAGGCCACGTTTGGTGCTGAGCCGGATCCGCTTGGGCAGATCATCGACATTGTGGCCGCGCGCGCGCAGCCAAGCTTCTACGGTGCGTTTGCCGAGAGCTCGTTCTCGCGGTTTGGCGAGGTCGTTGGCCGTATCCGCAATTGGATGGTCTCATTTTTGCGCCGCAAGGAGTACAGCCGCGTCGGCTCTGCCCTCACGCTCCTCGTGCGTCTTCCTCTGCGCGAGGACATAATCCGCCAGGTCAAGCTGCCGGCCGTCGTGCGCAAGCTCGAGAAGGAGGCTGGCGCCATTGGGGCCACGGCCAAGATTCTTGTCGACCGGTTCCCAGACGTATTTGCCGAGCCTGGCTCGGGCGCGCCGCAGGCGTCAGCGCCCGCCGCGACCGCGGCCGCCGCAAAGAAAGCGTCGCCGCCGAAGTTATTCGGCAACATTGGGGTCTTAAAGCTCGGCAGCCACAAGCGGCAGCGCGACGCGAGCCCCGAGCCGAGCAGCAAGCCCGAGACGCCCGCGCAGGAGCAGCGCCAGGAGGGCACGCCCGAGTCCGAGAGCGCCTCGACGGGCGAGGACTCGGACGCGTCGGCTTCGAAGCGGGCCAAAAAGCGCAAGACCGTCCACTGGCGGCCGGACCGCGAACTGGTGGCCGTGCGGTTCTTCGAGATGGAGGGCGAGGCGCGGTTCAAGTCGGCGAAGAACGCGCGGCAGCAGGAGCACGATGAGGGCTCGGCCATGCACCAGGGCATTGACTGGTGCACGCCGAAGTTCATTGACTTCACGCACGCGTTCCGCGTGGACTTCCAGTCGAAGATGTCGTCGAAGCGCGGCGGCACGCTCGAGCCGAACAGCGAGGAGGCGCGTGTGCAGGAGACGCGCGAGGCGCGCGTGCCCATGGCCATGTACAGCGCCGACCAGGTGCCGGACTCGCCAAAGGAGCCCGCGCCGCAGGACGCGGCACCCGAACCCGGCGCACAGCCGCGCCTCGCAAAGGACTCGTTCACGGGCGCGCCCGTGCCGCCCGAGCTGCGGCACAAGTACGAAAAGGCGGCGCCCATGACGCCGCCGCCCATGGGCGGCATGCCGGCGCCGTTCATGAATCCCATGGCCGCAGCCATGGCGCAGATGAACCCGATGATGGCCGGCTACCAATTCGGCGCAGGATACCCCATGAACATGAACATGAACATGAATATGAACCCGGCTCAGATTAGCGAGATGATGGCCAAAATGGGCCAGGCGAACATGGGGGGTATGTATGGGTTCCCGGGGATGAACCAGCGATAGGCTCGCACGAAGCGAGTAAACGCTGCGGCCGCGGCCGAGGATATATTTGTACGCAAGTAAACGACCTATGTAATACGGCAAGTCCGAATGTCAACGCTCATACCATGCAGTTCTATATAAAGCTAGTAGAGCCAAAAAGTAAGGCAGAAAAGAAGAAACAAGAAAGCAAGAAAGAGAAACACAGGCTCGCTTAAGAGGCCAGTTTTCGCAGTGTCAAGGGGGCGCCCGCGGCCACATGCCGCACAGGGCACGGGTTGCGGCCGTGGGTGAGCCGCGCGGAACCATCAGAACTGTGAAACCGGGTTGGTGCCACACTGTTCAAACTGCGCAGTCTCCCTCGAAGCGACGCACCACAGCACCGAGCGTCTAGGCATCGAGTGCAGGCATGGAAGCTGTCGTTCAGCGAATGGAGCAACCAGGCTACACGCGGCCGGACGCGCAGCGCGGCCTCGGGCTGCAGATCCTCATTGCGCTGCTCATTGGCGTCGTTTCTGTCTCGTCGTTCTCGCTGTGGCGCCGCCGGTGGCCGCAGCTGTATTCGGCGCGCACGCTGCGCACGTCGAACCTGCCGGACATCGACAATGGCCGCTTCGGCTGGATTGGCGGGCTGCTGCGCGTGAGCGACCGCGATGTGCTGCGCTTCGCCGGCCTCGACGCGTACGTGTTCCTCATGTTCTTCCGCGCGGCCATTTCCCTGCTCTGGAAGCTGCTGCTCGTGTCCGTGCTGTTCATTGTGCCCCTGCAGTGGTGGTACACGGGCCAGATCGGCGACGGCCCGGACGACGGCGACGCCTCCTTTTACAAAGAGCCGAAGTCGCCGAACCTGTTCGGGTCCTACCTATCCGTGCAGCTTGCGTCGACGTACGTGTTCACGCTGCTCAGCCTGCGCACAATGCGCCAGTACACAAGCGAGGTTGTTGGCGTGCGCCAGGCGTACCTCGGGCACCAGAACACAATCACGGACCGCACGCTGCGCATCAGCGGCATTCCGCGGGCGCTGCGGTCGCAAGATGCTTTGCGCAGGTACTTGATCACTTTGTTCGGCACGGAGCCCGAGTCTATTGTGCTCTGCCGCAAGTGGGCGAAGATCGACGTGCTTTACAGCGAGCGCAAGAAGCTGGTTGAGTATTTGGAGCGGCTCTGGGCCCAGTATTTAGGCCCCTCGAACCCGCTCATTTATGCAGAGCCCGTGTCGATGGATCTGCCGACGTTTCGCGACGACGACGACGATGACGATCGCGGCGTCGACACTGACAGCGCCACGAACGCGGCGGCCGCGGCGTGGCGCAGCGAGAGCAATGGCCTCGATGCGCGCGTGGCGCGCGCCGTTAAGGACCGCGCGCGGCCGTTTGGTCGCGTGAACTGGTTCGGCCTGCGCGGGTCGAAGGTGGACCTCATTGACTACTACACGGTGAAGCTGGCCAGCGTCGACGACAAAATCATGACGGAGCGCGAGCACGCGACCGAGTGGCCCGTCACGAGCATGGCCTTCGCGACAATGAAGAGCGTTGCCGACTGCCAGCTCGCGGCACAGGCGCTTGTGAGCCCGACGCCGCACGCCATGATCACGTCGCTGGCCCCCGCGCCAAACGACGTGCTCTGGCGCAACGTGTACATGAAGCCGCGGCAGCGGTCGCTGCGCAGCTACTTTGTTACGTTCGTCGTGCTGCTGAGCAGCGCCTTCCTTGTTGTGCCGCTCACGTACGTTGCTCGCTTCCTCGACCTCGACGCCATCAAGAAGCACTTCCCGAGCCTGGGCGCGTGGCTTGGCGAGCATGCGTGGGCGGCCGCGTTCACAACGGACGTGCTGCCGACGTTCGTGTTCTCGTCGTTTAACCTCGTCGTGCCGTACTTCTTCGCGTACTTGTCGTCGCGCCAGGGGTTTGTGAGCAAGAGTGACGCTGAGCTGTCGACGGTGGCCAAGAACTTTTTTTACGTGTTTGTGAACCTGTTTCTCATCTTCACAATCGAGTCCACGTTTCTGTCCTTCTCCGTCGACACGACGGAGCTGGCCAAGGAGTTTGCGCACTGGCTCATTCGGCTCTCCACATTCTACACGAACCTCATCGTGCTGCAGGGCCTCGGCCTCACGCCGCTGCGGCTACTGCAGGCCGGCTCGGTTTTCCAGTTTCCGTTCTTGGCCGTGAACTGCCGGTCCGCGCGCGACTTTCACGACCTGTACAAACCGCCGCGTATTAACTACGGCATTCTGCTGCCCATGCCGCTGTTCATCTTCATTGTCGTGCTCACATACAGCATTCTGCGCTCGCGCATTCTCCTGTTTGGGCTGGCGTACTTTGTTGTTGGCTACGTCATTTACAAGTACCAGCTGCTCTATTCCATGGTACACCCGCAGCACTCAACGGGCCGTCTCTGGACGCTTATTGTGCGCCGCGTCTACCTCGGCATCGGCATGTTCCATCTCGGCATGATTGGGCTGTTTGTGCTGCAGCAACGGTTCACGTACGCGGCCCTCGTGCTGCCGTTATCACTCGTGCTGCTTGGCTTTTGGTACGACTTCGAGAAGTTTGTGCGGCCGCTCACGGAGTACGTCGCTGTTGAGGCGCTGCGGCAGCACGAGGTCGACGTGGCCGGGCTCGGTACGTATGACCAGTACTCGAGCATCAACGGCGACGACTGCGACGACGAGGACGAGCGGCGCAGCACGGCCGATGCGGCGGCGCGCGCGCAGGAGTCGTTTCTGGGCCGCGCCGAGTCGCTGGCGGACCCGCTCGACCTGGACGAGCCGGACTTGTCGAGCCGGCTGTGGGCGTCGAACGACCAGGACCTCACGCTGGACGAGAACCGCGAGCAGAACCTCGAGTACGTGAACCGCGGGCTCGTGGCGCCCCTGGAGGGCCCGTGGGTCGGCGTCGACGGAAACGAGTGTATTGTAGCGAACCCGACCGGGTTCGAGAAGCGGCCCATTTCTTACGTAGAGTGGGTGTAGAATTAAGTTATTTTCAGTGAATTAATCCGAAGTTTGAATCGTGCGAATTCTTCGGGCGCCACGCCGCATCGTCGAGCCAAATTCGGCGCACGCTTGACTGGAAGCCCCACCACCACCGACCCTCTCCCCCCGAGATGCGTTGCATGCGTGCGTTCTGCTGCCGCTGCTGGCGTTATCTCCGATGTTAGGGAGGCCGCGCCATACGGCTGGGCGCGGCGGCCTGCATTAGGTGAATCATACTTGACCCTAAATGGACCAACAGTGAATTTTTCAAGTCTGTACTGACCATGGCGCCCATCCAGACCGATACGAAGCAGAGCGGCACGGCGCGTGTGCTGGGCTCGGCCACGGCCGCAATCTGTGAGCTGTTTGTGTTCCACCCCGTCGACACGATCTCGAAGCGGTTGATGAGCAACCAGACGCGCGTCACGTCGGCGTCGCAGCTGAACCAGGTCATCTTCAAGTCCGCGTCGGACAAGGCCGTGACGACGCGGCTGCTGTCGCTGTTCCCTGGTCTCGGCTACGCCGCCGGGTACAAGGTGCTGCAGCGCGTGTACAAGTACGGCGGGCAGCCCGTGGCGAACGACTTCCTCACGAAGAACTGCAGGGAGACGTATGAGAACCTGTTTGGTGCGCGCACGGGCAAGGCGCTGCTCAGCGCGTCGGCCGGCTCGCTGATTGGCATTGGCGAGATTGTGCTGCTGCCGCTCGACGTGCTCAAGATCAAGCGCCAGACGAACCCCGAGTCGTTCAAGGGCCGCGGCTTCCTGCGCATTGTGAAGGACGAGGGCTTTGGCCTGTACCGCGGCTGGGGCTGGACGGCCGCGCGCAACGCGCCGGGCTCGTTCGCGCTGTTCGGCGGCTCTGCGTTCGCGAAGGAGTACGTGCTCGGCCTGAAGGACTACTCGAAGGCGACATGGACGCAGAACATTGTTGCGTCGACGGTCGGCGCGTCGGCGTCGCTCATTGTGTCGGCACCGCTCGACGTCATCAAGACGCGCATCCAGAACCGCAACTTCGAGAACCCCGAGGGCGGCTTCACGATTCTGAAGAACATGGTGCGCAACGAGGGCGCGTCCGCGTTTTTCAAGGGCCTTCTGCCGAAGCTCCTCACGACGGGGCCAAAGCTCGTCTTCAGCTTCGCCCTGGCGCAGACGCTCATTCCGGCCTTCGACGGTCTGCTCAAATAGAGAGACCCACTTAGACACTGTACATAACCACTAATATTTCGCCTAATGGCGTTTACGCCTCTGCATGTTAATGCCGTGGCCACAAACCTGGGGCCCCACGGCCAGGGACTCGCCATAAAGGCAGGCACTCGCACCGCCAAAAGGTTTCTACGTGATACGCCTTGTGCGCGTAGGACCGCAGAGACGGGAGGCAGTGCGGAACCTCGCAAAAAATATAGCATGAGCGACGAGGATCTCGTGCAGCAGAAAGTGGCCGGCCTTGCCGTCAATGGGAACGACGCCGTGAGCCAAAAGCCGCCTGTGCCGGACGCGGACGCGGACGCGTCTGCGGGCGAAGGCGAGGGCGATGCTGGCGAGGGCGATGCTGAGGCCGGCGGCGCTGAGGCCGGCGCGGGCGCGGCCGACAAAAAGAAGAAGAAGAAGAAGAAGAGCAAGAAGAAGAAGAAGACGCAGACAGAGCCGCCTACGGTCGGGCTGTCGAAGATCTTCGTGTCCGGGAAGTACCCTGAGGGCGAGATGTGCGCCGTGAACGAGAACCTGCAGCGCACCACGGAGGAGGAGCAGCGCGCGGCCGAGCGCGAGGCGTCGCGCGACTACGACTACCTCAATGACCTGCGCAAGGCGGCCGAGATCCACCGCGAGGTGCGGCAGTACGCGCAGAAGGTCGTGAAGCCGGGCATGCTCATGACGGACATTGCGGAGCTCATTGAGAACGGCGTGCAGAGCCTTGCCGAGGGCAGCACGTGGAAGGAGGCCGGCACGGGCTTCCCGACGGGTCTGTCCGTGAACGATTGCGCCGCGCACTGGACGCCGAACAAGGGCGACACGACGGTGCTGCGCGAGGGCGACGTGACGAAGGTCGACTTCGGCGTGCATGTGAACGGGCGCATCATCGACTCGGCGTACACAATGACGTTCGATCCTGTGTACGACCCGCTGCTGCAGGCCGTGCGCGAGGCCACGGACACAGGCATCAAGGAGGCCGGCATCGACGTGCGCCTCTGCGACGTGGGCGCGGCCGTGCAGGAGGTCATGGAGTCGTTCGAGCTGCCGCTGAACGGGCGCACGTACCCCGTGCGCTGCATCCGGAACCTGAACGGCCACAACATCAAGCCGTACGTCATCCACGGCGGCAAGAGCGTGCCCATCATCGACAATGGCGACGACACGAAGATGGAGGAGGGCGAGCAGTTCGCCATTGAGACGTTCGGCAGCACGGGCCGTGGCTACGTGATCAACCAGGGCGAGGTCTCGCACTACGCACTGAACGAGGCGTACCCGAAGGTGCCTCTGCGCGTGCAGAGCGCGAAGCGCCTGCTCGGCACGATCGAGGACACGTTCGGCACGCTCCCGTTCTGCCGCCGCTACCTCGACAAGGTCGGCGAGGACAAGTACTTGCTCGGCCTGAATACGCTCGTGAAGAGCGGCATTGTGCAGGACTACCCGCCGCTCATGGACACTAAGGGCTGCTACACGGCGCAGTACGAGCACACGCTGCTTTTGAAGCCCACGGCAAAGGAGGTCCTCAGCCGCGGCGACGACTACTAAAAAAGCTCGACCTGACTCAAATCATTAGCCTATTCTGTACATGCTTAATTAACCCGTTTTCATTAACACGCGCTATGTTGCCGGCGGTGCTAAGTCGCCGGTGGTGCTAAGTCGCCGGGGCTAACGGGAGGCCGCTGACTGTTAATCGTTCAAGCGGGGCCGCACCGCCCGCATGGCCTACGCTGTTGTGGCCGAGGGCAAGGCGAATGAGCTTGTGCGCACGCCGAGCGGCGGCCTCATTCGCGTGTCGAAGCGCCGCGTCGCGCCGGCCGACGTCGCCGCGTACTGGAACGACTTCTGGCGCCCGAAGCTCGGCAAGTACATGGGCGCGCTCGTGCCCGTGCAGGACCCCGTTGTGGGCGCTGCGCTGCGCGTGGACGAGGTCGGCGGCGCCGGCGCGACGCTCGTGGCCGAGTTCAAGCCGAAGTGGCTGCACCAGTCGCCGGCAGCGCCGCGCGGCGCGCGCGCGTGCCGCACATGCGCCGTGAAGGCCATGCGCGGCACGCCGAACGCGTGGTGCAGCCTCGACCTCGCCGTAAAGGACGCGGCCGGGCTGCGGCGGTGCATGCAGAGCGTCGCGCGGCCCGAGCACGCCGAGGCGTGTGCGCGGCTGCTCGAGACGGTGGACCTGCTCGACACGCTCGCGCTCTGGCAGGCGCGGCTCGCGGAGCCGGAAACGCTTGGCGACTGCATGTCGCTGCGCGACTGCACGGTGCTCATTGAGTTCCGGCCCGGCTCGGGCTATGCGTGCTGGCTCGTGGACCTTGATCCGAAGGACGTGGCCGCCAAGCGCGCAAAGTGGGCACGCATCGAGGCCGCGCTGCAGCCGTACTACGTCGCGTGGCACCCCGTATGCCGCCTGTCGCGCGGCATCCCGTAGCTGTCGCCCTAGTTGTCGCCCTAGCTATCGTCCTAGCTATCGCCCTAGCTATCGCCCTAGCTATCGCCCTAGCTATCGTCCTAGCGGGCTAGCTCGTGACGACCGTGCCGGTGAGCACGACGTGGCCCGTGCTGCCTGTGATCCAAACCTCCATCGTGTTGTCCGTGATGTGCGTCGCGCAAAGAGCCACGCGCTCGCCCGCAACGACGGGCGCAATGTTGCGGTAGCGGAACTGGCGCAGGGCGCGGCCGGACGCGCCGAGCACAGACGCGCCGAGCCAGCGCAGGAGCAGCGTGACCATGAGCGGGCCCTGCACAATGACGTCGGCAAGGCCCTCGCGCTCGCGCGCATAGTCGCGGTCGAAGTGGATGCGGTGCGCGTTGAACGTGAGCGCCGAGTACCGGAACAGAAGCAGCCGCGATGCCGTGAGCTCGTGCCGGAACACGGGCGTGTACTCGGGCGCGACGCGCGGCGTGCGCAGCCGCTTCGCGCCTTCAAGGAGCCGGCTGTGCGCGCCGAGATAGAACAGCGTGCGCGTCTCCTTCACGGCCCAGTCCGCATCGCCCTCGTGGCGCATGTGCCGCGCAATCGTGACGCTCACGCGGTGGCCGCGCGGGCCGGCGCGCACGTCGGCAATGCTCTCGTCGCACACGGCGGGCCGGCCCAGGTGCAGCGCCGCGTCGCCGTTGAACTCAACGCTGCCGCCGTGCCAGCGCCGCAGCACAATGCGCTCGTCGTCCGTGATGTTCAGCGGCGCCTGCAGGTTGTCGTACCCGTCCGCGTCGAGCTCGGCCTCGGGCAGCGCGTGGTTAAAAAACACAAAATGCGACCCGGGCGGCACAGCCGCATCGCGCGCGGCCGTAGGCTGCAGCATCGGCAAGTGGCCCTGCAGAACCGTGTCGAGGTGGTATGCGTGCGTGACGCTGAGATCGTCACTGATCTCCCACGGCCCGGCCGAGTGCAGGGCGATGCCGCGGCATTGCCCGCCGCGACGCAGCCCGAGCCGCGCCAATGGCAGTCTTGCCTTCCAAAGCGCCAGCATTTCCTTATTTGGGGGCCGCTCCTAAATCCTCGCACTGATGGCCTGCGCGCGCCAAACGCGGGTGGTTATATCAGTTGACCCGCTGGGACAGATTGGGGCAGCCGCTGAGGGTAGCAGTAGGCTCGCGCATGCGGAGGGCGCGCATGTAATCACGCGCTGGCCCTGCTGGTCCGTGGGTGGGAGCTGGCTCTGCTCAGGCGCACGGAGCAGGGTAGTGGGTTGCAAAAACCCTGGAATTTTATATTCCTCAACCACGGCCTGAAATTTTTTAGGCAGCGCGGAGCAGAGCTGGGACGTCGCCATGGCTATCACGAAGGACCAGGTGTCGAGCATTCGCAACAAGATGCGGCGGGCCCGCATCTTGTCGAAGGTGAAGCACACGTCGAGCAAGTCGCGCCACGAGATGCGGCAGAAGCGCGCGCGGCAGGAGGCTAGCGATCCGGCGCTGAAGGAGGAGCGCCTTGCTGCAAACGTGCCGGCCACAATTGAGTCGAAGCGTGTGTACGACGAGACGGTCGGCGCCGACATCGAGAACGACGAGTTCGACGCGTACTTCGAGGAAGGAAAGCAGCCGAAGGTGTTCATCACGACAAGCATACGGCCACGGCGGCAGGCGTACGAGTTTGCGGACCTGCTGCTCGACATTCTGCCGAACTCCGAGTTCTTCAAGCGCAAGGAGCAGTTCGAGATCCCGCGCATGGCCGAGCTGTGCGCGGAGCGCGGCTACACGGACCTCGTCGTGATCAACGAGTTCAAGCACGAGGTGAACGGCCTCACGCTCATCCACCTGCCCGAGGGCCCGACCTTCTACTTCAGCATCTCGAGCCTTATCATGCCGAAGGACCTCGAGCGCCACGGCCGCGCTACGGACCACGTTCCCGAGCTCATTCTGAACAACTTTAGCACGCGCCTTGGCAAGACGGTTGGCCGCCTGTTCCAGTCGCTGTTCCCGCAACAGCCCGAGTTCCAGGGCCGCCAGGTCGTCACGCTGCACAACCAGCGCGACTTCATTTTCTTCCGCCGCCACCGCTACCAGTTCAAGAACGAGGAGCGCGTTGGTTTGCAGGAGCTTGGGCCGCAGTTCACGATGCGTCTGCGCCGCCTGCAGCGCGGCATCCGCGACGAGGTCGAGTTCGAGCACCAGCCGCGCATGGACAAGGAAAAGCGCAAGTTCTACCTGTAATTGTATAGACCCCCCCTTCTTTATTTATTGCTTTTGGCGTTTTGCCTCGGGCTCGGCCTCGACCTTTGCGTCGGGCTTCGTCTCGGCAGCCTCGCCGGCCGCGGCAACCTCGTCCTTCACGGCGTGAGCAGCCTCGGCCCGGTCGTTGGGCCCGCTCGTCTCGGCGGCGCTACGCTTTGGCGCCGTAGGCTCGGCCCGCCGCGAGCGCGCCTTCACGCGCGCGGGCGAGCCGGCGGCCACGACGTGCGCCGGCACGTCGCGCGTCACGACCGAGCCCGCGGCAATGACGGAGCCCTCGCCAATCGTCACGCCGGACAGGATCGTGCAGCCCGCGCCGATCCACACGCCGTTCTCGATGGTTATGGGGTACGAGTAGAGCCCGTCCGAGCGCTCGTCGCAGTCGAGCGGGTGGTTCACGGTCGTGAGCGTGCAGTTCGGGCCAATGGCGACGTTGTCGCCAATGCGGATGACGGACCAGTCCAGAAACGTGCAGTTGAAATTTGCATAGAAGTTCTTCCCCACGCACACGTTGTACCCGAAGTTGAAGTACACGGGCGGCTCGAGGTACGCGCGCCCGTTCGTGCGCCCAAGCAGCGCCTGCACGCGCTTCTCGCGCTCGCGCACGAAGTCCTCCGGCGTCGCAAAGTCCTGCATCTTCATGTCGTAGTAGTCGCGCGCCTGCTGCTTGATGATCAGCTCCTCGAGGTGCGAGCGCTCGTGCGGCTTTATGAGCACGCCGCTGATCTTCTTATCGTAGTAGTCGCGGTCCTCTGTCGCGGGGATTTTGGGCAGGTTTGCGTGCGCCCATTCGCACAGCTCTTTATTGATCTCCGTCGCAGGCAGCGGCATCCCCTTAGCTGAAGCGCCGGTCTGAGCTTGAGCCGTTTGCCGCCGCTTAGCAATTCGCTCTTATCTGGATTCAGGTTAGGTCGTGCGCCCGACTTAATCAGGTGTGCATCCCATGTAACGAGGTGTGCACCCCATGTAACGAGGTGTGCACGAGACGTAACGACGTGTGCACTAGACGTAACGACGTGTGCGCTGGACGTGACGAGGCTGCATCAGACGTAGCGAGGCTGCACCAGACATAGTGAGGCGTGCACGGCTCCGTACAGCGTTCTCCCATAATTATATCTGGTTCGAGTGTGCGCCGTGTACTCCGTTTCGGAACACCGACGCACGGCGGGTGTGCCAAAATCTATAATGAACTTCATGCTCTTTCTATATACAGGTGCAGAGCGGCCCTAAACCGCATCTTTTTTAGAGGTCGACGCTCGTCCAGCCCTCGGGCTTCTGGCCAGGGCCAATCACGCACACGGCGTTCGCGTCGTCGTTCTCGAGACCGGCCTTCAGGTACCTCTCGGCCACGCGGTTCAGGTCCGCAGGCTTCACGGCGAGCAGGTTCGTGCGGCGGCGCTGGCGCTCGTCGCGCATCTTCAGGCCAAGGTGCCCGTCGATCTCGCTGCGCGGGCTGATGGGGCTGTCGATGGACTGGAAAATGCCAATCTTTCCTTCCTCGACGTCCGCGTCCGTGAACGCGTGCTGCGCGGCCCACGCGCCAGCATTGCGCATGACGCTCAGCGTGTTCTCGGGTGTCGGGTCTCGGTACGAGAACATCGTGAACAGGCCGTCAATCGCATTGTAGGCCGCGCCGCCACCATACGCGCCGCCCTTCTCGCGGATCTCCGTGTGGAGGTGGCGGTGCGTCAACAGGTTTGCCAGCACCTGCAGCGCCGCGCTATCCTCATGGTCGAAGCCCTCCTCGCAGCCGCGCACCGCGGCGCCTACGTGCGACACTTGGAATGACGGCAGCGTAACCATCGTCTTTTTTGGCGCCATATCCCACTTGCCGGCAAACGGCTTGTCGGCGCTGTACAGCGTCGGCACGTCCGGCGCGGACGGCGCCTGCGTTGCGCGCACGTCGCCCACGAACTCGCCAAGCAGTTTCGCGTGCGCAGCTCCCACGTCCGGCGTCGGCGAGTGCGTGACGCCAATTGCGCGCACGGACCAGGTCGCCGCATGAATATCGGCCAGCTTCGGCAACAGGTCCGTGCGCAGCGCGGCCTCATCCTTGCTGGCGAGCTCCTGCACGAGCTTCACAAACGAGAAGCCGGAAAGCAGGTCCTCAGCCGCCTTGCGCTCGTTCAGCGCCGCGCCGGCGCGGCTCACGGCGTACCGGTGGCCGCTCTGCGAGAGCGAGTTCGTGATGTTCGCTGCGCTCGAGTCCAAAATGACCTTCAGCTTGCCCAAGTTGTCGAGCTGCGGCGAGCTCACGAGCTCTGTCAGCAGCTCGTACATCTGCGGCAGCTTCGAGTCGAGCGCGCTCGCGCCGTAGGCGAGCTCAAGGTTCCCCCACGACCGCACGGCGGCCGTCGCGCGCAGGTTGCCCGTGTTCAGCTTCACAAGGTCCTCGAGCTCGGCCATGGACCGCTTCGTAGTGCCGACGTTCGTCAGCGCATCCACGTACAACAGAACGTACGGGATGAGATGCTTCGGCAGCGACGAGATGTCACGCAGAATGCGCACGTACGAAATGCCCTGCGTTGTTGTCTCGCGCGTGATCTGCTCAATGCCAGCGACCGTGGAGTGCTGGACAGGGTACTTGCGCACGTCGCGCGGAATGTCGCTGGTCTTGACCGTAGGCAGAATATCAAGGTTCTGCGGCTGCTTCGCGGCCTCTTCAAGGCTGCGCGCCTTCGCAATGGCCTCGGCCTTCGCGTCGTCAGTCATGGATGCGAGGCGGTCGGCCAGTAACTTCTGCTCAGCAGCCGCGCGCTCGGCCTCGAAGTTCGGGTTCGGCGACATCTGGTACTCGAAGTACGCGTGGTTGCGGCCGACGGACGCCGCAAGCTCGTCCTGGAACAGCCGCGGGTTCTCGGCAAGCTTCGCCTTGAACTTGTTCAGCAGCTTCTCGTTGTCGAGCGTGTCCATCACGTCGCCGTTCGCGTGGAACGCGCGCGACACGACCTTGTCCAGCACGTTCATGCCGTAGTTCGCGTCGACCTCGCGGTCGCCGAACTCGGCCTGGTGAAGCAGCGCGTCAACGCGCTCACGCGGGAACCCGGACGCAATGATTTGGTCCACTGTATTAAAGACCGCCTTCTTGAACTGCGGGATCTTCGCCTCGTCAATGCCTTGCAAGCCGACCGTAAACATGAGCTTGCCAGGAGTTTCCTCGAAGCCCGTGTTCACGGAGAACTCAGAGCCGATTCCGGAGTCAATGAGGGCCTGGTAGAGCGGCGCGGCGTGGCCGTCCGTGAGCAGCAGGCCAAGCACTTTCCACACAAACGTGCGCGTCAAGTCCGAAGTCGGCCCGACGTACCAGGTAAGCGAGATCTTGTGCTGGCGGTGCTCGTCAAACATGGGGTCCAAAGGGCCGGACTCGACGACGCGCTTCGTCTTGCTCAGCTCGATGGGCTGCGGGATCTCCTTTGGCGCGGCAATCATGGGCTTCGCCTTGTTCAAGTACTCGGTCAAAGGCGCAACGGCCTCCTCGGCACTGAAGTCACCGTAGCTGAACGTGAAGCAGTTGCCTGGGTGGTAGTGCTCGCGGTGGAACCGCACAAGGTCCTCGTACTTGAGCTCGGGGATGTGCAGCGGGTCGCCTGCCGAGTACTGCATGGACGGGTACAACGCCATGAACCACGCCATGTAGTGCTGGTAAGCCGGCATGGACATCTGGCCCTTCATTTCGTTGTACACAACGCCCTTGAACACGAGCGGGCTTTGCGGGTCCGCGAGCTCGGCTGGCTCGAGCCGCCACCCTTCCTGCAAAAAGTCCTGCTCCTTAAGTAGAGGGTCAAACACGCTGTCCATGTAAACCTGCTGCAGGTTTGCGAAGTCCGCCTTGTTTGTGGTGGCGAACGGGTAGTAAGTGTAGTCGAAGCCCGTCATGGCGTTCATGAAATTCGCGAGCGAGCGCGTCAGCATCTTGAAGAACGGGTCGCGCACGGGGTACTTTGACGACCCGCATAGCGTTGTGTGCTCCAGAATGTGCGGCACGCCCGTCTTGTCCGGCGCGTTCGTCTTGAACGCGAGCGAGAACACGCGGTTCGCGTCGCCCTTACGCTCGACATGCAGATGTGTGAGGTTCGTGGGCTTGTGATGGAGTTTCAGGGCCCGTAGGCCCATTTTAGGGATCTCCACCACATCTCTCACCGTGAATTTCTCCATGCTAATTGCTGAGATTCTGGCGGCGGATGCGTGAAATATCTAAGGCTGAGGCCGCCGCCGCTTTAGTAAGTGAAGAATGGCCGCGACGGTGGGCGAGACTTTGACGCGCGATACGGGCGAATACTAACGGCCCACTGCCCGTATCAAGACCCCGCCCTAATATGCACGTCCTGCCGCTCGCATGCATCTAATCTATAAAAGCGGGGTTCCCTAAGCTACCTTCCTGTAGTAAGACACGATGCTGGGCCCTGCCGCGAAGCACCTCACAGCCCGCGCCGCCGTGCTGCACGAAATGGGCCTGCCGCGGCCGTATGCGCAGAGCAAGCCGCTGAAGATCGAGACGCTGCACCTCGCGAGCCCCGAGCCGACGGCCGTGCTCCTGCGCATCCGCGCGGCCAGCCTCTGCCACAGCGACCTGTCTGTGATCAACGGCTCGCGGCGCCGGCCCATGCCCATGGCGCTCGGCCACGAGGCGGCCGGTGAGGTTCTGGAGGTCGGCTCGCAGGTGCCGCAGGACCGCGTGAAGCGCGGCGACCACGTCGTGCTGCAGTTCATTCCGAACTGCGGCCATTGCCTGCCCTGCAGCATTGGCCGTCCTGCGCTGTGTGAGAAAGGCGCGAAGGCGAACGCGGCAGGCACGCTCATTGACGGGTCCATCCGCCTCTCCGACGAGTTGGGCAACCCTGTGCACCACCACATCGGCGACAGTGCCTTTGCGACGCACGCTGTTGTGTCGCCGGACTCGATTGTGAAGATCCCGAAGGACCTGCCGTTCGAGCACGCGGCGCTCTTTGGCTGCGCCGTCATGACGGGCGTCGGCGCGGCCCTGAACACGGCCGGCGTGAAGCTCGGCGAGACGGTCGCCGTGATCGGCCTCGGCGGCGTTGGTTTGTCGGCCGTGATGGGCTCGTTTGCGGCCGGCGCCGTGAAGGTCATTGCCGTGGACGTGAGCGACGAGAAGCTCGCGCAGGCAAAAGCCATTGGCGCCACGCACACGGTGAACGCGCGCGACTCGGACGCCGTGGAGCAAGTACGTGAAATCAGCGGCGGCGGTGTGCACCACGCAATCGAGACGGCCGGCGTCATCCAGGCCCTCGAGTCGGCCGTCAAAATGACGCGCATGGGCGGCACTACAACGACGGCTGGCCTGCCCCCGGACACGGCGAACCTCGGCATCAACATTGCGTCCATGGTGGCCCAGGAGCGCAAGCTGCTTGGCAGCTACATGGGCAGCGCCGTGCCGTCGCGCGACATTCCGCGGTACATCGCTCTGTTCCAGGAGGGCCGCCTGCCCGTGGACAAACTGCTGTCGTCCATTATCACGCTCGACGAGATCAACGAGGGATTTGACAAGCTGGCTGACGCGAAGGTCATTCGCCAGGTGATCAGGTTCTGACCTTACGGCACATTTCACGCACTGACTCGCGCATTGTACGGATCTGCACTTACAGTAGACGCTAGCCATAAACACAAGCATAAGTAGTGTTATAGCTTCCAACTACCGGCATTCATCCGTTTTCAGGATAAGGCTCAAGGATGAGGCCCTGTGTACAGCTTTCATGCCCGAGATTGACAATCAGTTCAGCTGCGGCCAAACCCAGGTGAATACAAGACTTCCCGTCCGATCAGTCCTATTTAAACACCTGAGGGCCTTACCAAGTATTGTAGTGGGAGACCATACGAGAACAGAAGGTGCTGCAGTTCCTTTTTGCCGCTCGTCTTTTTTGCAATGTCGTGCGCAGCGCCCCATCCTGTAGCATGCGGAGTCGAAGGCGCTTGGCGTAATTTCGTTGAGAAGCCTGAATCTTGCAGTGATATCTACCGCCGTGGCACATTTGCTATTACAACTCGGTTGCAGCGGTTCTGCCCTTGTTATGGTCGTTTTACAGGAACAAGAAATCTACAGCTCCAGCTAGCCATAAAAACAAGCATAGGCAGTCACTGGTCTCCAGCCACCGCCGTTCTACGCGCCCTCAGCGTTCGCGCCAAGAACACTGCGGTCTTTTCTCATTTCACACTTAAACATCGTGGCTAGATCTAAGCGAATACAAGCTGCCAATCGGTTCTGTACAAATTATTGGGGTGGCTTACCTGGTGTTGTTGCTGGGCTGGGCCTATTATTGTTTACAGGAAAGCACACGAGAATCGAGGGGTCGCTTCACTTATATTGTTCAAGACATCTAAGTTGGCAACTTGTTGTCTTATGAAAGTGTGTCTCGCTGTATGGACTAACATCAGTTAAGCTATTCAATGACACGGAAGCTCCACAAAGGATTCCTCAAGTGCCTTGATAACATCACGGATGTCACTAAAGTTGGATTGCTGGATGGCATCATCATAGTTGATGGTTTCATGAAGATGACATGATGTCATCTTCAGAACCTTCAAAACTGTGTACGTGAATACACCAATTGAATACACCAATTTGTGCTTGCGGTTGAGGACTCAGCTTTTGACTGTGCGGTATCACGAGAGGCAATCCACGACCACGCAACAAGCTGCTCCACAGACCTTAAACCTATTCGTGATTTGACAGAATTAAACGTTATGCCAAATTGATCCATTGTCTGCGAAGATGGTCGTGATCCGGGGCCGCACATTTTGTGCGTGAATAGTTCACCCATTTTCAAACGTGCGGGGAATCCAACCCCTATAACTAGGAGACTCTATCGCGAGACCACAATTGCTTGCTCTCACTGCAATATGTGTGGGCCACAGCCTTCCACGGTGCAGCGAAGGCGGTTCGCGTTGACCACTCCATGAACCATTGTCTCGTTTCTTCACTGCGAGTACGACCTGAATCACATAACGTCTCAATTAATATAAAGGTTTTTGCTAGTACAACTTTGTTGCAGCGGCGCTGCTCTTTTTGGGAATTTACCTCCGGCCATCTCTACGCGGTGAGCTTCTCGCGGATCGTGTTCAGGTACTGGTAGTATGTGGGCTCCGCGTCCGTGCGGTCCTCGACGAGCAGCGATGTGGCCCACACGCGCATGCTGGGCTCGCCCGTGTCGCCGCGGATGACGTACAGGCTCGGGTAGTATGTGGAGTCTGTGCGGTTGCGAGATGCGTCAATCAGGTTCCGCACACGCGCGTTCAGGTCGCTGCCTTCAACAACGGGCAGCTCCGTGCGGCCGGACGGGATCTGGTTCGGGTCGTCCGTGCCGAACGCGTCAATCAGGAGCTGCGGCACGACGTCGCGGCCGATCCACAGAAACAGGACCTGGCCGTCATCAAGCAAGTACAGCCCGTGGCCCTGCAGCGACTCGCCAGACAGGTTCAAGCGCTGCGGCAGCACAATGCGGCCGTTCTCGTCGGGAAGTCCGGCCTCGTCGGGCAGCTCGTGCAGCGCGTAGAAGTCCGGGTAGATATACTTCATGAGGTGCGGCAACGGCAGGCTCTGCAAAAGGTCCAACGCCTTCACGCGAATGTCCGATGGGATCTGCGTACCTGCGCGCAGGGCAATGTTCTTTTTGAGCGCAAACAGGAGCAGCGGCAGCAGCGTGAGGTTCGAGCTCAGGGACAGGGCTCCGCTTGAGCCCGCGTGTGTGTTCAGCACGTCGCCGCGGTACGTCTTGAGCAGCTCGGCAATGCGCGCGTTCAGCCAGTCCTGCGTGCTCGCGATGCCCGAGCTCACCGTCTTGTCGCTGGCCTGGTGCGCGTACCACGTGGCAATGGCTTGCTGGTCGGCGCTGGCGTAGATGTCACCAATCTTGTCCGAGACGGGCAGCTGCAGAGTCATCACTCTTATTCTGCGCTCGCCCGAGGCCGATGTGTACAGGAGCGCGCCTTGCATGGTGACGTACGGCTTTGTGATCGTTTCATCGATGGCCATGTCCACGACGTAACCCTGGTCGCGTGGTACGGTCGGGAACGTCATGAGATCACTAGAGCGCACAAAGAAGTGACCGGAGAACGTCGACGAGCGGATGCCGGAGCTCGCGCGCACGCGCAGCATGCCCTCGAGGCCGATCTCCTGCGACAGGTGCGTGCTCAGCTCGTGCGCGAACTTTGCCGCGTCGGACGCGCGCATGCCGTTGAAGCCCGGCAGGAAGAAGGTCGAGCCGGCCGTGAATTTGGGCAGGTTCGACAGCGAGGCCACGTCTTGGTATTTCGTGCCGAGGAGGAACATGTCCACGGAGACCTGCGCGCGGTTGCAGTCCACGGCAAAGTTCTTGTAGAATGAGTTCTGCGGCGAGAGCAGCTGGGATTCGTTTTTCTTATTCCCGGCCGCGCGCGCCTCGTCCCGCCGCTCGAGCTTACCGGGACCGACTGTCGGCAGCGAGGCCGTGATGCAGACAATCTTGCCGCCGACGTTGCCGATGAGTTTCAGCGCGGCCTTCAGGCCCGAGCCCAGCGCATTGTTCGACGTGACTGTGTTTGCGTAGAGCATGGGCAGCTTCTGCAAGAGCTGCTCGATCTGTGGTCGGTTCTCCTGCAGATTCATGAGCAGGCCCGTCGGGCTAGGCAGGAACGGGTCCTCGAGGTCGCTCACGACGAGCATGCGCGCGTCGCCAACCGGGCGCGGCTCCTCCGACTCCTGTTCGCTCGGGTCCGGGAGCTGGATCTGGAAGTAGTTCAGGGCGCCGTCCACGGCAATGAACGCGACGCGCGTGCGGCCGTCCTTGTTCGGGAGGCGGTCGAGCGAGTCGCGCAGGTTGTTGGCCACGTGCTCAACGAGGCCGACAGACGCGGCGTTCACGCTCACGTCGATGACGAACACGTAGGTCGGCGGCTGCGGCGGGCGCACTAGATACTCCTGCGAGGCAATGTAGTCGACGACGCCGTAGTTCAGCTCGGCGCGCTCGTAGCGGTTCTTCGACACGGAGTTCAGGTGGTCCCAATCGAAGCTCTGCGGGACGTCGTTTGTGAGGTTACAGATGCTGCACTTCCAGCGGAAGTCCTGGCTCGAGAACTGCACGAATGGGTGGATGTACGAGCGGCAGCGGCGGCAGCGCGCAATGCACAGATCGTCCACAACGGGCACGGACTCGTCCTCGTCGCGCAGCGCGTTGAACGGGCGGATGACGACGGAGAACGGCAGCTTCGACTTCTTGAGCAGCGAGTTCGTGGCGGGCACGACGTTCAGCGTGCTGCGGATGTACTCGGGCCCCGCGTTCGCGTACTCGCTGCGCGTGAGGCTCGTCTCGACGGGCACGGCCAGCGGCGGCGGCGGCAGGTCGAGGTCGTTCACGGGCGGTGGCAGCGTCTGCAGCAAGTCGATGTTGTAGAGCTCGTTCATGGGCGCGGGGCCGGCCTCGACCTGGCCATACGCGGACTGCGCAGGCTGCACTGCGGGCTGCGGTGCTTGGTACGCGCCATACTGGCCCGCTGCGGGCTCAGCACCGAATCCCATCTGCGCGACGCCGTCGGCGGCCGTGTCGGGCGTGGCGACGCCTGGCGTGAACACCCCGGCGTCGCCATTAGGCGCGTACCCGAAGCCCGCCGCGGCGGCGTCGGGGGCGGCCGGGGCGGCCTGCGTCTCGTACGCAGCGAACTGCTGCTTGGGGTACTGCCTCCTGCGGTGGCTACTCATCACGGGACGACAAGCTGGGGGAACCGCGGGAGTGGGGTGTGTTGTTAACAGTGAGTCCTCGCTGTCGCGCGGGTTTGACGTGTCACGCTCGGCGGTGACTAAGCACAGGTCATGATCGTGCCTTGACTGCGTCGGCCGCTCTGGGGTGAGCGCGTCCGGGGTAGGGAAGCGTCGTGCCGCGGAGTACGAGCCGGCGCCGGCGGCGGCAACGAAGTTTCATTAGCTGTGCTCGCGTCCGCATTTGCAGAATTAAGAAGTATGCGTGTAATTACTGCGTCTCGGGCCTAGTTGTAGTGCTGTGTGGACCTGGCTTGGGCTATTAATGCGGGCGCCTATTGCCGAAATTTCGGTAAGAGGATGCGAGCTGCAGCTGTGGTCGGCGCTTCGGCGTTTCGGCTTCCGTAGTTGCGAGTCTATATATGCGTGGCCGGGCCCCACCCGTTCAGCCTGCAGCGGGCGTGTTTATGCGGCGTGTATTACCGCTCAGAGTAAGCATCTAGCCCTGTTTCAGACCCAATTGCCGCTACTGACGCACTACAGAAAGTGTATACGCCAGGAGTGTTCACTGGCGGCCATGTCTTAGGCGTGCGCCGCATTCGCGGCTGGCACTACTTTCCTCGGAGCATTCCGCCTGCAGGGCGACGCACATCCAACTGCAGACTTGGCGGCGCGAACCGTAGCCTCTGTATACGCGAACGAGTCGCGCGCCACAGGCTTATTTACGCTGCGGCGCCGTCGTGTCTAGGGCGGCGCATGACGCGAAGCAAAAGTCACAAGCTGCATGCGCCCGCCCTGGCGCTGTGCGAGGCTCGTTTATTGCGTGGCCGCGCGACTAGGCCGTGTACATGTCCGACATTGAGTTCACGAACATCTGGGACAATGCGGCCGTGAGCCAGCGCTGCGTGATTGTGCACGGGCGCTCGCGCAGCGTCGGATCCGGCGTCGGGTCCGTCATTGTGTGGTTCAACAGCGTGCGGTTCCCCGCGCAGCGGTACCCCCTTTCGAACGGGTTCTTCCGCGCGCTTGTGCCGCTCGAGGACGGCGAGAACAAGCTCACGTTCGAGACGGACGTGCCCGGGCAGCCGCGCCAGCGCCAGGAGCTCGTGCTGCGGTACCTGCCCGTGGCCGCGGACCCGCCCGTGCACTTCTGCCTGCTTGTGGCGAAGGACTCGCCGCAGACGTTCGACAGCATGCCGTACAAGATCGAGCGCGAGGGCAACGGGCTCGGCACGGCCGTCAAGAAGATGCGCATGGCCGCGTACATGATGTCTGCGTACACGCAGGAGCAGATGAACCGCAACCGCCTCGGCATGCGCTCGTTCCAGCCGTACGCCGAGGTCGAGGAGGACACGCTTAGTGCGCGCGACAACACGAAGCGCCGCACGGCGCATATCCACATCGTGCGCGTGGACAAGACGACGGCCGAGATCCGCGACCCGAATGTTGCGCAGCAGAACGCACAGGGCACGGATACGGGCGCGCTGTTCGGGTGGGCCTACGATGCTCTGCGTGCGTATGGCGGGCCCTTTAACGACGACTTTGTCCAGGCCGCATGTGTCTACCTCGACGGCCACTGGGACCGCGAGCGGAACCTCATTGTTGGGCACGCGGCTCTTGGCGGCGGGTTCAACAACATTAAGCTTGCCATTTTTGGCAGCCACTCGCTGTGGAGCTGGCCGACCTGTCTCGAGGACCTGCCCGCGGCGTGCCTTGACGAAACGCGCACGGACGCGCAGTACGTGGGCAACGACGCGGACCAGTCCGGCTCGGCGTGGGAGGCCATGTCTGTGGGCATGGGCGCGTTCCAGCACGAGGTCGGGCACCTGCTCGGGTGTCCGCACGAGCCGGACGGCGTCATGCTGCGCGGATACCTGTTCTGGAACCGGTCATTTGTGGCGCTCGAGGGCTTCTCGACGCGCGAGAACAAGGTCGTGTGCGCTACGCCGCAGCCCGGCGACGAGGGCTTCTGGCACCGCCTCGACATCATGCGGTTCCTGTACCACCCGTCGTTTGCGCTGCCCGGCGAGGGCAACTGGGGCACCGTGTCGAAGCCGATCGTGTACCCAACGCAGCACGGCATTGCCATCCGCTGCAATCCGGGCGTCTACATGCTCGACTTTCACGTCGACGACAACTCGCGCGGGCACATCGAGTACAGCCTTGAGCCGAACCTCGAGATCAGCCTCGACGACATCCGCGCCGCCGTGCCGCACGAGTTCCGCCAGAAGCCTATAGACGTGCACGTCCACTCAGCGCCCATGGGCCAGATAGACGTGAACAATGTACAGCAGTTTGTTGCTGACGCCGGCAGCGGCGCCACGCGCCTGTCCGTGGCCACGGGCCAGGCGGACGGCGACGAGAAGACGTGCCACCTGCCCCTGAACAAGTCGCCGTCGCTCGTGCGCATCTTCTCGGGCCTCGCCCTCGACGGCGTCGAGTTTGTGTACGCCGACGGCCAGTCCGTGCTGTTCGGCACGCGCGGCGGGTCGCCGAAGGACTGGCCCGTGCAGGACGGCGACGAGTTCGTCGGCATTGCCGTGCGCAGCGGTGCCTGGATCGACGCGGCGGGCGTCATCACGGCCAAGCAGCGCTCGCCGCTGTGGGGCGGCGAGGGCGGCGGCCACGTCGACCTCGTGCCGCCGCACGGCCACCGCTTTGCCGGCCTGAAGGGCTGGTACGGCCAGTGGTGCAACGGCATTGCCGTCGAGTACACGGCGTAAACGGCCCGGAGAAAACGTTGATATATACAGTATGTACAGATATGCGGAGCACAAGAGGAACATGGCAAGCGGGCGGTCGATGGCGCAGCGGGCGCAACGGCGTTACTGCCACTTCCGCGCGTGCTCAATCATCTTCTTCATGGGGTCCTTTGCCGCGGCGCGGCGCTGGCGCCACGTCGCAACGAGCATGATCGCCGTGAACAGCGACAGCCCGTACCAGGTCAGGATGTACTGGAAGTGCGAGTTGCGGTATGTGACCTTCGGCTCGGCGCCGAGCGGAATGCCGCGCATGGCCAGCAGCTCGGGCATGTCCGCATCGGGCCTCACCAGCGCCTCGATGAACACGGCCTGCGCGCCCGTCGCCTGCGCCATGGCGTCGATGTCCATAAAGTGCCACTCGCGGCGCTCAGGGTGGCTATCCGGCGTGAACGCGTTCTTCTTCGGCTTCGTGTGCAGCAGGCACTCCTCGGCGACCGTGCCACGCACAAGGCTCTCCGGGCGCGTGGCCTGGTCGCGGTGCGCATCGTCGATCCAGCCGCGGAACACGAGCAGCGTGCTTCCGTTCTGGCGGCGCAGCGGCGTGACCACGTAGTAGCCACGCTTGTTGTTGCGGATGCGCGGGCCAACCAGCTGCTCCTGGCTGTGGTCGTACTCGCCGACGACCTTCACGCGGCGGTAGTCGAACTCGTTTGCCGCGTCAACGTTCAACTTCGCCGGCAGCTCGAGCGGCGGCAGCAGCAGCCGCTCTTCGGCGCTGGATATGAGATTCAGCTTCCACTGCAGCCGCTGCACTTGCCACGTCCCGAGCCCAAACGAAACGATCGGCATGAGCACGAGCAGCCCCAGAAACACCTTGCTGCCGAACGTTGTCCTTTTCTTCGTGCGCGACTTCGACTCGTCCCAGTTGCTGCGCAGCACAATGCTGCGGGCCAGTACGGGCCGTACCAGCACGGGCCGCAGCAGCACGGGCCGGAACAGCGCGGGCCGCTGCAGAGGCCTGGAGCTCACGAGCCGCCTAAACATTTACAGTTCCAAATACAGGGCTGCCGACCCGCAAGGTGCCTGCTGACAAAACCGACTTCAGGCACAGCCGGTCCGAACTGGCCCGCTCGCAAGCGGTTTCGGTGCGTAATAATAGTCAGTTATTGTCTTATAAAGGTCAATTGAGTTCAAGCCCGTGTTCGTGTACCGTGTGGGGTCGCTCCTAGTAGGCCCTGACTGTGCTACCTAAACAAGTGACATGAGTTCGGCCATGCTTACGCTTTCGAAACTTGTCGGGCGCTCTGCGTTTGGCGCAGTATTTACGAAATTAAAATGTTAGAGGTACGGCTTTGCGTTTGCGCACTGGGCCACCGTTTTTTGTTTGCCCTTAATATGCTTTTTTATGGACAGCGCGAGCTTCACGTTCTCGCGGCAGAGGTCGTGCTCGAGAAGCAGACCCTTCGACTTCGGCTTGCTAAAGAAGCTCCAGCGCTGCCGCTGGCCCTGCCCGTCAGCAGCCCACTTTGACACATCCTCAAGCACCTGCGCCGACGTGCGCGTGCCGAGACTGAGCTGCCAGTCGTCCGTGTCGCGGTCCCACACTACGGGCACGAGGCTCAGCTGCGCGGCAATGTCGCGGATGCGGTTGTCGAGTCCGCCGTAGGGCGGCCGGAAGTACCGCGGAACGACGCCGGCCGACGCATTGATTGCCCACACGCACCACTGCAGCTCGGCAAACACTTCCTCGTTGCTCAGCGCCGGCAGGAAGCGGTGGCTCCACGTGTGCACGGCGAGCAGGTGCCCCTCGCGGTGCTCGCGCCTCACGATCTCTGGGTACTCCACAATATTCACGCCAATTAAAAAGAACGTCGTCTTCGTCTTGCTTTTCTTGAGTCCGTCAAGCAGCTCCGGCGTCGCGTCCGTCGGGCCGTCGTCGAACGTCTGGCTCATGGGCACACACGTCTGGATATCGCCGGGCCTTACGCAGTGCGCACAGTCAAAACTGCAGTCCGCGGCCTGCACGCGCTCACAGTCCTTTTGCTCGTGCTGCGGCGTAAGGCTGACGTTGTCGAAAGTCGGCGTGCCGAGCGCCATGTTAACGGCCACAAACGGCGCATGGTCGCCTGGCCAGCGCGAGTGTCCTGAGAGCTGTTGGAGCCACAAGGGCACGGCCAGATCGGCGCGCACGGCGAGGATCAGTAACGATCCGCTCAAAAGTGCGTGGCAGCGCATTAGTGTCGTTGGCCCCGGCGCTGCGTGGGCTACGAAACCGTGGAAAAAGCGCAAGTTCTGGCTGGGCTCATTTTCTCTTTATTTCGTGCTTTATATTTACATACCAAAACGAGTAATCTCTATTCATGACGGTTCGGCGCGGGCGCGCGTCCTTGCCCCCCGGACTCAGCCCTTGCCCTGTATATGTAGGCGGCGCTCAACGGCCTGCTCAAGCGACTCGTTTGCGCGCGAGCGCTGCGCCGACCGCTGCCGCGCCTTAAAGTGCAGCTGGTTCTGCTCTCGTCTATCTTCGTTGCCTTCTTCTTCTTCGTCGTCGTCTTCGTCGTCGTCGTCGTCGTCGTCGTCGTCTTCGTCCTTTTCGTCGTCCTCGTCCTCGTCCTCATCGCTGCTTGCTATGGCATTCGCGTCGGGGCCCTCGTAGTTCGTCGGGTTCGGCGAGTCGTCGCCAAGCTTCATGCCTGCCGTCGCCACAACCGTGTAGCGGCGTGCATGGTCCTTCAGCTGCGACTCCACTTGGGCCGCCTCGGGCGAGACTTCATAGAACCAGTTGAACCGCTCGTTGTACTTGTAGAGGGCCCAGTCGACGCCGTAGGGCTTCGGCTCTAGCACATATAGCGTATGCAAGGGCACCTCGAGGTTGCCGATGGCGTCCCTGCCGAGGTTCATGAAGTAGGACAGCAGGATGCGCGCAATGACGCGGTGGCAGATCACCAAGCAGTTGTCCTCCATGCGCTCAATTTCGACAATGACGGGACGCAAGCGGTTGATAACGTCGAGGTACGACTCGCCGCCAATCCCCGGGTAGCGGTAGCGGATCTTGTCCGTCATGCGCGCGGCGTACTCGTTCTTGAACTGGTCCTTGATTTCCTCGTACGTCATGCCGTCGAAGACGCCCGCATCGATCTCGTTCAGCATGCGCATCTCCTTCACGTCGAACTCGTTCTCGTCGAAGTACTCGGCCGTCTCGATCGTGCGGCGCAGCATTGACGTCCACACGCAGAAGTTCTGGTCCTCCGGCTCGTTCTCGGGGCTGGGCGGCGCCGAGCCCTGTTCCTGCAGGATGCGCAGGCGCTCGGCGAACTGCTTCTGCCGGCGCTTGCGGAACTCGAGCTTCTTGTACTGCATGAAGCGCGCGAGCGCAGCACCGTACTTCTGGCCACGGTCCGTGAGTCCCGCGTCGCCGCCGATGCGGCCCTTCTGGTTGTCCGTGGATTCGCCGTGGCGCGTGATCCAGATCTGCCGCTCGGACAGGTTGATGTTCAGCAAAAAGAACACGGCCTGGCCGGCCAGGAAGCCCTTGATGTTGCCGCACTCGAACTTCTGGCCGACGTTGATGATCTTAATGTACTGGAACGCTTTGTTCGCCTCCTCCTCGGGCCCGATTGGCTCGTACGCCTTCTCGTAGTTGTGCAGCCGCAGCAAGAAGTCGGCAATTGCCTTCTTCTGGTCCATATGCTTGTAGTCCGGGCCGCTGAGCTTGAGGCGCACGTTCGCCTCAATGATCTCGCGCTGCGTGCACACGCTTTCGAGGAACAGGACCTTCAGCTCGCCGTTGCTGCGCTCGTTGATGATGTTCATCACGCGCTTGCGCCGCGCAACCGTTGTGTTTGTCGCGTCCAGAATGCCGACGCTGCCGTCGCCGTCGAGCACATAGTCAAGCAGTTCCTGCAGCGTCTCCTCGGCCCAGTGCTCGCGCATGGCAATGCTTTCTGGGTTGTCTGGCGAGAAGAAGTCGCCTGTTTGTGGCGTTTCGCCCGTCTCAACGCCCTCACCGGCCTCAGCGTTGTCGCCCGTCTCGCTGCCCGGGTTGTCCGGCAGCGGCTCGCGCGATGGCCCCGCGTGCTTGTTTGCGCGGCGGCGCGTGTTGCCGACGTTGAAGATGCGGCAGCCGTGCTGCTGCCAGTTCAAGTAGCGGCACAGCTTCTTTGTGATATAGCTCTTCCCGCGCGCCGGCAAACCGACCATGACGACGACGAGCTTTGCAGCAACGTCGGCCTGCGCAATGCGGCCGTCGGGACTGATTTTGGACCGCGTAAGGCCCGGCACGTCGAGCGTCGTTGCGCGCAGGCGCCGCGACGACGCTGTGCGCGTGAGCGAGCCTGCCGGCGGCGTAACGGCCGCCGACGTGGCCGACGTTGGCGGGAACGGCTGCGCATCAAGCGCGCGGTCGCGCACGCGGTCGCTCGCGGCCGAGCCAATGGACACGGCCGACTGCGGCCGCGTGAGCTGCGGCGGCGAGCCCGCGCGCGAGTCCTCCGGCGACTCGGCCGACACGGGGTCGTGCACGACGGCGTCCTTCGGGGCGCCCGGCGCGGGCACGGCGAGCACGGCCTGGCGCTGGCTGGCCGACGACGACGCGCGGCGCCGCTGGTTGTTGAACGTCGTTGGCGCCGTGCTGAGCTGGTTGAAGTGCGCTACGCGCGACTGCTGTCGCGCATGCTTGGCCTCGGAAGCGCGGTTACTGCCCGCAGCGCCACCCTCCTTGCCGGCATCCATCGCCGTTAAAGCGGCCAAATGAATTACACTTTTTTATTGACTCAGCGCAGACCAACCATGTGGCCGCGGACTCGCCGCTTCAGGTGAGGGACCCGGAAAAACGCGGTGCCGACTAAGCGTCACGTCAGCGAGACGCACGCCATGCTTATCTGTGCGGGGAACGAGATCGCGAGTTGTAGCTCGACGCCGCTCCTCGTGCTCGGCATCACGTGCCGCGCGGCGGCGGCGGCGGCGGCGGCGCTGGGCGCCAGGCCGCGGCCCACGCTCGCAAATGGCAGCGCGACCGCGGGCCTCGGGCTAGCAGAGCCGCCTCGCAGGGCAGCGAACCGCCTCGTACAAAGCAACGGCCCTGATCTTGGCGGCGACAGCACTGAAACGTCGCGGCCACGCACATGCACGCGGCCGGCCCGCACTGTGGTTGGGGAGCTCGCACCGGTGTGGGGACCGGCCAACCGCTGGCCGGTTCCCCTCCATGTTTGCCGGGCCCGGCGCTGTCCGTGCTGTTCCGCCACGAAGCGTCAGCATCAGGGTTGTGCCCGGCGGCGGCGGTAAGCGAACGGGAGGCGGTCGCGGCCTGCAGCAGTGTGCAGTAGCAGTTAGTCAGGCGCATAGCCGGCTGAGCTGGGGTCGGCCACGACGGCTACGCAGAGGCCGCGTGCGCCGTTTAGCGGTCGCGCCGTGCCGACGGCCAGCGCAATTAAGAGCGTGCTTTACTTATCAGCTGTCAACCCGAGGCGCGGCCGCGGGCCGCGCACGCGCTCCGCATTTGCGTTTTGCGCGGCGTGCGCGGCCAGTACTTCAGTTTTGGGCGACTCAGCGCGAACCCTGTCGGCGGGACCCTAGGCCTAGGGTCCGGATCTGCGGCCGGCGACACATCTGTTTATGCGCCCAGCAACGGGTGGGCATCGTTTCGGATGCGGACGGCCGGCGCCGCGTAACTCGGCCCAAACAGTCGCGCTTTTGGCGGGAGCAACTCCCGGCTGTCCTGGGATCGCGTAAGTATACCCTACCGTGGATCCGCGCACTCCCGATCTGCACGGGACGCAGCGAGGGGTGGCCTCCTGCCCGGAACCAAATACCTTCGCGGTGGGCACGGCAGCCACAAAGGCTAGGGGCGCTGCACGGACCCTAGCCCAAGAGGCCCATTTTCCCGACAAATGCGGCCTGACCGGCGCGGCAAAACGGCATTGTGCGCATCAAACAGCGCTGGCTGAAGTCGTACAGGCTGGGACCCAGCGCGCGCGCCGGGTCGCGGCCGTTCGGATGCGGTGTGAGCCTTGCTGCGGCAGGAGTCATGCATCGCTGGTTAATTAATTGGGGTCATCTTCGACGCATGTGACCTATTGCGATAATGTATCAGCCGCATAATTATGTATCAGATGCATGACCGGCTGGGCCCGCGGCCAATGAGCGGCGCCCATGCGCAGTGGCACGCAGCACAGGGCAGGCTCGAATGCCATAATTGGGAATGTGCGCCACGCACGATAGGAAGTAGGTTTCGCACGCCGCGATAATAGCAACTGCGTCGTCGCTACCCGTGCCTCCGCCAGGGCAATATATAAACTGCGGCCGCTGCGAGGCCCGCGGCCGCGCACAGCTCCCCCGAACCAGCGCGCATAATGATTGGCTTTTTCACCGAGAACTTCGACGACAAGTCGCTGGCTGGCTCGAACACACCCCCCGAGTCGCCGCGGCGCGTCGGCACGCGGCCACGATCGCACAGCGCTCACACCATGCATATGTCTCACACTATGCTTGCGACGGGCGCAGACGAGAGTGTCCGCCGCTCGCCGCCAAATGCGCAGCAGCTCGCGCCGCTGCGCTGATCGGAGAGGCCCGCCCCGTAACCGCCTGGTTTGCGTGCGCGCTGCGGCCGATGCCGGCCGTCTCCCTTCTTCTCTGTTTTTGCCCGTCTAATTTAATTTAATCTCTCGATACGCTGGACTGCGCTGTGCAGGCTCTAGAGCTGCTGCGCTGGACCGCCTAAATGCTACTTTAATTCGCCGCTCTCCGCTTGCGCGCGGCCGCGAGCCTGCTTTGGTCTTCCAAGGCCTGCTTAAGTCTGCCTTGGCTTGTTTTGATCTGCCTCGGCATGTTTTGGTCTGCTTTGGCTTGGCCTGGTTTGGCCTGGTTTGGCCTGGCTTGGCCTGGTTTGGCCTGGTTTGGCTGGCTTGGCCTGCTTTGGCTTGGCCTGGCTTGGCCTGCCTAAGGAGCGGCGCCGCGAACCTACGTGCGGGAGCAAACCGGCGCCGCCGCCAAGCAGCCGCCAAGCCCGCGCCGGCACCGCCACGGGCAGGCGCGAGCACGCGATCGCGGCTGTCGGACTGCTGTGCGCAGAGCCCGTCTTGCGCGGGGCATGGATCTGGCCGCGCCTGGCCCGCTTATGCTTAAGTGCCGATCCTCACGATCGCATTTCTCGCTGCGCGATTGCGCGTATTCTTCGGGTTCGTTTAGCGTCATTTACAGAACTAAATAATTTCTATGCGGCTTGCGATGTGGTTTGCGATGCCATATGCCACGAAATATGGCAGTCAGAGCCGCGCTCGGCAAACTCCGCACGAGCGTTTCAGTGCCGGCGGGCGTGTGTGCCAAGGCGAGAAACGCGAGATTTAGATCGAGTAGAACAAATAGGGTCCGGCGGGCTCGTCGTGTGCCTCTTCATCCAGGGCGAGTGCAACGCTCGACGTATGGCGGAGCCCAGCGTGCAGGAGATCGCGAGTATGCACCCGCTCGACGCCGATGAGCACAGCCGGGCCAGACCGGCGCGAGCAACATTACGTTCTGTGATCGTCGGCGGGCGTACTGCGCATAGGCATACGACGTGCGTGAAAGCGGTGCTGCAAACTTAGATCTGGGGCACCACTGGCAACGGCGCACTTGGCGCCCCCTCTTTTTGTGGTTACTCCACGCTGCCTGCATATGCGCAGCGCGCCCCTGTCTGACAGGTATTGCTGAGCAGGGTGGGTGCCTTGCCCTACAAGGAGGAGAATCTTGCCCGCGTTCCCACTTGTCCCATGTAATCGGGCTGCAGGGCCTGTCCCGTGACCGGCAGTGGCACAAATTAGCTGGCGGCGGGTCCTGAGCCATTTTTTGGTGGGGCGCGCGCGCGATGGGCGGCGGCCGATTTGGCCATGTTCGCGGCAGTGGCGCGCGCGGGGGGCAGCCGACTGGCAATGCGAGGCGAAGCGGCGGATTTGCGGCGGCGGCTGCCGCTGCTTTACCTTTAAATGTTGGGCCGGATCGGTTGCGTACGCTCGGCCGCCATGATCTTCGAGCCGCGGTGGCTGCGATGCGAGCCAACAGCGGTTGTCATGGTCGCGCGGTGCGTGCATCGCGCGCACATGCGCCCAAACTCAATGACGTCCAAGGTCAGAAGGTCAGCGTTTGCATTTGCAGCGGCTCCCTAGTGCGCGGGGTAGGGTAGCCCTAGCCGGGCTGGGCGTCGGCGGGACGGACGTTTTTGTTGCGTGGAGGCGCGCTACTTCGCCGTCGGGCTCCGCTCAGTCGCCGCGCCTAGCAGAGAATTGCCGTTCAGTACCCTGCGCCCTGGGCATGGTGCTGCAGGCGGTGCTCTGGCCGGCCGAGGGTTATGCAGAAGCAGATGAGCAAAAAAAATACTAACGCGCGAGGTTACGAGTGCTTCCCAAATCGCAGGCCTGCAGTTGGTCGCCAGCGAAGCAGATTGGCCGTTTAGTAACGTTAGCGGAGGCCTCGCGCCCGCGGCCTTAAAAAAAAAAGAGATTAGCAACGACGATGATTAGCACGGGCCGGAACGGCGCCTGCCCGCGTAGCGCGGTCCGCGGCAACCCCGCTTTAGGCCGGAGCGGCGCGGCGCGAGCACCCACGCGGAAGCGCTCGGAAAAAAATGCCGGTTGGCGCGCCGTCCCTACATCCACGTCGCGGCGGCGCACTGAGGCATTTTTTTTTTGTTCGTAATGCTGCCCGAATGAGGGTTTCGATCCTTGCGTCGGGGATCTAGGTTAGGGCAGCCGTCTCCTAGCGCATGTGGGCGGTGAGCATGACGCATTGTGGATGCAGACGTTGTCGAGTTAAAGCGGTGTAATAGCGGGCGCCGAGCTTAGCGCTGGGGGACATTGCCCCCTAGCCCCGGAATACTCTTGCAGGACATGCAGCAGGACATGCAGATGCATGATTTATCAATGGCAGTAATGAACGAGGGTGAGCACAGTTCTCCGGGGCTCGGGGCCACGCAACAGGAGCGGCGATGCTCTAATATATATCTCTGAGTTCGTCGTCGTTAGTTCCAAATCCAGATTCGCGTTTCCCTCTCAGTGATATGGCCGGCATGATTGCCACGCCCGTATGGGGCAAATGGCCGCGCGAGTACACGGTGCCGCCGGAGCCGGAGCCCGCTGCGAAGCGCGCCAAAAAAAAGGCGTACGCGCACCCATACAATTCATACTCGTACGACGCGGACCCATACCATAAGCCACCGCACGGTGGCGCGGCCGGTTTGCGCGCGCAGGACGCGTTCGCGGCCGGCGGTGCGCCCGTGCCGACGCCGCCGCCGTCGATTTCCGTGCTGCACAACACGCACAGCACGCACGACGGACGGCCGCCGGCCGTGCCGGCCGCGGCCACCCCCGCAGACGCGCCGATCCGCACGAAGGGCGGCGGCGGCCCACGCGCAAGCCACTTCTGCAACGCCGTTACGTTCCTCTGGTTCAGCATGTGGCCCGCCGCAAAGGCGTACCTGTGCACGCGCGAGCACGCCGACGCGATCGGCGCCGACGCCCGCGCGCGGCCCGAGTTCATGAAGTACGCGCGCTCGCTCATCGAGAAGGCCGACGTGACCGTCGAGATTCTGACGCTTGCGCTGCTGTTTCTGTACCGCTTCCGCGAGGCGCGGGCGGCGGCAAAGAGCGCGGCCGTCGGCCCGCACCCCACGAGCGAGGCGCGCGTGCTCGTGGTTGCATTGATGACGGCGAACAAGCTGCTCGACGACATCAGCTATACAACGGCGACGTGGTCCAAAATGAGCGGCATCGACCTGCAGGAGCTGAAACGCATGGAGACGGAGTTTCTGCTCGGCCTTGGGTTCAAGCTGCATGTGCCAGCAAAGCAGTGGGCCGCCTGGGCGCACCTCGTGCCGACCATTCTGTACCCGGCCGTCGAGGCGCTTGCCGCGCGCTAGCGCGCATTGCATATTTATATTTATTTACGACCTAACGATCTACTGCAGTTTTGAGTGGCAATTGCGAGAGCGCGCGCGTGCGCAAGCGGTTACGGCCTGGTTGTGGCCCTCGTGTCGAGCACAAGGGCCGCTGCGAACCGCCGGACTGAGCCAAATATAGAAGGCGGCTGCGCCAATTCCAGCTGCGCACACTAACCGCTCGTAGGGAGGCCGATTGCCCAGACAAATTAAAATGCTAAAGTCGCGAACTACAGTAGAGGAAGCGGCTCCTTGCGCCAAGCACTCGTGCGCGCATTCAGGACCGCTAGAGCGAGCACCGCCAATCTTTACCCAGCAGGCGCCACCGGTTTTGGCGGTCTGCGCCACGCGACGAACACGAAACGCCCTGCGCTGGCGCCGTGGGCTGGCCGTGGGCAGCGCGGCCGTGCTTAGGGTCGCCGCTGAGGCCCGTATTATGCGCACGCATGTCTGGCTGGCTCTTTTAGTCCCTGGCTGAACCATGGAATTTGTGGGTCGAGCCGTGGCGGTTGCAACGGCGGATAAAAAGCTGCGCGGGAATGTGGCCAAGGTCGAGGAGGGTCGTCTGCACGTAACGCTGCGCAGCGGGCAGACGGCGGTCGTCGCCGCCGACGAGATCACGGATCTGCAGGTGCTGACGGAGGCCGAGGCCGAGCCGCGCGCGCACAGCCACTCACCGGCGGCCGCGAAGCAGCCGCGCGAGCCGCGCGAGCGCGTGCGGGGCAAGCGCGACACACCGAAGCGCGACACACCGAAACGCGATGCGCCAAAACGCGATGCGCCGAAACGCGATGCGCCGAAACGCGATGCGTCCGCAAAGGCCGGCAGCCCCGCGCCGCCGCGAGCAGGGCCGGCCGCGCGCGGCGCGCCCGCGCAGTCGTGGGACGCCGCGCAAGGCGAGTTTGACTTCGAGGCGAGCCACCGCCAGTTTGACAAGGCCGCCGTGTTCCAGAACATCAAGGAGACGGCGGCGCCGGCTACGAACGGCCAGCGCGCCGTTTACGGAGCCGACGAAATGGTGGTGCCTGGCGCGCCGCGCGGCAGCCGTATTGGCGCCGCCTCACCTTCGGTCCGGGCCGAGCCGAAGCAGCCTGTGCCCGTGCCGGGCTCGGCCGCGCCGCTGCCGGCGGCTACGGCGCTGCAGAAGGTGCAAGTGCAGAGCTACATGCTCGGCCAGGGATGGTCCGGTGCAGCTGTAGACGAGTGCGCTGGCCGTGGCATTGCCGGTGCGTGTCTACGGGACCTGCGGCGGCGCGGCGCGGCGACGGCCGTCGTGCTGGCCGGGAACCACGCGTCCGGCGCGCGCGCGCTGGCCGCGGGCCGCGTGCTTGCGACGCGCGGCGTGTTTGTCGTGGCTGTGCTCGTGGACACGGCGCCGGCGCAGCTCGAGGGCCAGCTGCCGGCGTTTGCGGCGGCCGGCGGCGTCGTTGTGAGCACGCAGAGGGCGCTGTTTGCGGCGCTCGAGCGCGCGGCGCCAGTTGCGCTCGTCGTCGACGCGCTGCAGGGCCTCGAGCGCACGTCGCTCGAGGACCAGATGAGCGGGCCGGAGCAGCTCGCGGCATCGCGCTGGCTCGTGGGCTGGGCGAACAGCCAGGCCGCCGCGCGCGTGGCCGTCGAGCGCGCAAGCACGCACGGCGAGCTCGCGCTACAAGCGACGGCGCTCGTGAGCTGCGGCTGGCCGCTCGCGGAGCCGGCCTCGACCACGCCGCGCGCAGCCGTGCAGTACGTAGTTGATCTCGGCGTGCCGCAGCAGGTCCTGCAGAAGCTGAGCCTGCCGCAGCTGTACATCAACTTCGGCGACAAGCTGTACATCCATGTCGAGAACTAAAAGCGTGCGCCGCGTCCTCTGCAGTCGCGCACGCACCAAAAGAAGCGGAGACCACCAGACGCTCGCAGTTGCCTGCAGTAGCTCGCAGTTGCCTGCAGTGGCCTGCAGTAGCTCGCAGTGGCCCGCAATAGCTCGCAGTGGCCCGCAATAGCTCGCAGTGGCCCGCAATAGCTCGCAGTTGCCTGCAGTAGCTCGCAGTGGCCTGCAGTAGCTCGCAATAGCCCGTCGTAGCCCGCAGTAGCTCGCAGTAGCTCGCAGTAGCTTGCGGTACCTTGCGGCACCCAGCGGTACCGCAGTAGTCCGCCGAGGCTGGTTACTTATATGGCTGGCTGGCTTGCCGCGGCGGATCGCGCTGGCGCTGCGCAGACGCTGCCGCGCGCTGTATACTATCGGCCATTTAAAACACTAGACTTAACGCACTTGAACTTCTAAACTGCTCGGCTGCTCTTAACCCCTTAAACTACGCGCTCAAAACAAAGGGCTCGCGTGCGCACTGACGCGGCGTGTTTACGCGCGCCGGTCGCGGGCAGTGCTGATACAGCTGCTGAGGCATCGCCGCGGCGTAACCGCTTTCGGTGTGCCAGGGTCGTAGGGTTACATAACCACGATCTTGTGCGAAGCGCCCTCACTCCACCCTGGCTGCCATGGGCGCGTACTGTTCCTGCTGCTACAATTGGCGCCATGGCGCCGACGCAGACGCACAGGGCCCGCTGCTGGCTGAAGAGGAGCGGGTCGCTGTGGAGACGCTGCTGCAGTACCTCGACAACCGCGACGATAACGACCTGTTCAGCGAGCGCTCGCTCGACGCGCTCGTTACGCTCGTACAGAGCGACAACCTGGAGCTGCAGCGCAGCGCCGCGCTCGCGTTCGCCGAGATCACGGAGAAGTACATTGCCAGCGTCGACGGGAAGGTCCTGGAGCCAATTCTTGTGCTGCTGCAGTCGCACGACGTCGAGGTCCAGCGCGCGGCCGGCGCCGCCCTCGGGAACCTGGCTGTGAACAACGAGAACAAGCGGCTCATTGTCGAGATGGGCGGCTTGGGCCCGCTCATGAAGCAGATGATGTCGCCGAACGTCGAGGTCCAGTGCAACGCCGTCGGCTGCATGACGAACCTCGCCACCTGCGAGGACAACAAGACGAAGATCGCACGTAGTGGCGCGCTGCTTCCGCTCACGAAGCTTGCGAAGTCGCGCGACATGCGCGTGCAGCGCAACGCGACAGGCGCGCTGCTGAACATGACGCACAGCGACGAGAACCGCCGCGAGCTCGTGCACGCGGACGCCATCCCCGTGCTCGTGGCCCTGCTCTCGAGCTCGGACCCGGACGTGCAGTACTACTGCACAACGGCCTTGTCGAACATTGCCGTCGAGCCCGAGAACCGCGTGCGTTTGGCGCAAACGGAGCCGCACCTTGTGCACCACCTCGTGCACCTCATGGGCTCGAACGCGCCGCGCATCCAGTGCCAGGCCGCGCTCGCCCTGCGCAACCTCGCCAGCGACGTGAACTACCAGATCGAGATCGTGCGCGCAAACGGCTTGCCCCTGCTGCTGAAGCTGCTGCAGTCTGCGCACACGTCGCTCGTGCTCGCGGCCGTCGCCTGCATCCGCAACGTGTCCATCCACGCCGCAAACGAGGGCCCCATTGTGGAGGCCGGGTTCTTGCAGCCGCTTGTGGACCTGCTTGGCAAGACGGACAACGAGGAGATTTTGTGCCACGCCGTGTCGTCGCTGCGCAACCTTGCCGCCAGCAGCGAGAGCACGAAGCTGAACATTGTCGAGACGGGCGCTGTTGAGCGGTTTTTCGAGTTGCTGAAGCGCGTGCCTGCGTCCGTCGAGTCCGAGATCACGGCGTGCATTGCCGTGCTTGCGCTCGGCGACGAGCTCAAGTCGACGCTGCTCGAAATGGGCATCATCCGCGTGCTCATTCCCCTCACGCGCGTGGACAACTTCGAGGTGCAAGGGAACTCGGCCGCCGCGCTGGGGAACCTCAGCTCGAAGGTCAGCGACTACACGCCGTTCGTCGACAGCTGGACCGAGCCCGACGGCGGCATTGACGGGTTCTTGCAGTCGTTTTTGCAGTCGAAGGAGACCACGTTCGAGCACATTGCTGTGTGGACGATTGTGCAGCTGCTCGAGTCCGAGGACGAGCGTTTGCTCGACCTCTTCCACAAGTCGCCGCAGACCATGGCGCTCATCCAGGCGCTCGCCGACACGGACGTGTCGCTCACTGAGGCCGACGACCGCTCGTACACATCGCAGGTCGCCGTGCCGGCGCTGGCGAAGCGTGCCATCGAGCTGCTCAAGGACGACGACTAGTCGCGCGACGCCCAGCGCGACGCGACGCGCATCGCGGCAGCAAATGCGACAGCAAATGCGGTTGCTGCAGCAGCAGCAATGCACACCCAGGTATACTAAGTCACGCAAACGCCGTCGACGCTCGTTACGAAATAGACCGGCGCGGGCGCGTCCTAATCCTCTAAATAATCGCGCTATGTACGTAAACTAGGCTCTGCGACGGCACCTTGCAACGGCACCTTGCGAAGCAGCGAGCGCCAACCATAGCTCTAAAAGTTTCCTAAATAGTTTCCAAACAGCTTAAAACCGGAGCTTATGCTCGGTTGTTGGGCAGGCCCGCCGCGGCGGCGGCGACTGCTCGGTCCGTGCTTAAGGCACCGCGTCTGATTAAGAGGTGCGCGCAGGCATGGAGGTCGACATTCTGGCCGCCGCAGCGAGCCGCCTTGCCGGCCTTGAGCGCGCGCTGCAGGAGGCGGCGACGCGCGAGGCGAGGGCGCAGGCGCTCGAGAGCCTCGTCCAGGCATTTCCGCTGCTCTACGGGTACTGGACGACGCTCGTGGCCGAGGCCGACGCGGGCGGCCGCGCCGCGGCGTGGCAGCGCGCGCTGCAGCAGTGCCCGACGCTCGAGCTGTGGACGGCGTACCTCGAGTCGGCCGAGGGCAGCAGCGCCAGCGCCGCACAGCGCGCCGTGAACACCCTTGGCCAGCACTTCCAGGCCGAGCCGCTGTGGGACGCGTACCTCGCGCGCAGCGCCAGCGCCGAAACGGACACGGCCGCGACGCTGCGCGAGCTCCTGCATACGCCGCTCTACGCGTACTCGAAGTACTTCCAGCTTGCGTACGAGCGGCAGCTCGAGTCATCAGAAACGCTCGCACAGCTGTCCGAGGAGACGGCGGCCGGCGTCACGGCGCGCTGGGAGTTCGAGTCGCGGCTCTCGCGCTTCTACTTCCACACCGTGCCTCTCGACGCGGCCGAGCTGCAGGCGTGGGACGCGTACCTCGACTTCGAGGAGAGCGAGGGCGACGCCGCGCGCATTAACACGCTCTACATGCGCTGCCTCACCGTGACGGCCCTTTACCCGGGGTTCTGGATGCGCTGGCTGCGCTGGCTCGGGCTCGAGAACGACACGGCCGCTATTGACGCCGCGTTCGGCAGCGCCTTCCACTACCACGCGCGGCACGCCGGGCTCCTGAACCTGTATATACGCACGCTCGAGGCGCGCGGCGAGCTCGCGGCGTGCCGCGCCAAGATCGAGGAGCTCGGCGACACGCGGGAGCTCGTTGCGTTCGACCGGCGCCACGGCCGCGTCGCGTGCACGTCGGCCGCGTACGCCGTCGAGCTCGCAAAGCAGACGGGCGACCTCAGCCACCTCTCCGACGACACGCGCAGCAGCAGCGCCATGTTCGAGGTCCCGGCCGTGGCCGCGAGCACGCTCGTCCCGATGTGGCGGCGCGGGCTCTGCCCGGACGCGCGCGCGTTTGCGGCGCGCCTGAAGGCCGAAGGCGCGCTGGCCGAGTTCTTCGAGGTCGACAGCACGCTCGGCTACGGCGCGTAGCTTGAACTTAATATTCGTCGCGGCGCGCTGGCCGAGTTCGTCGAGCTCGTTCGTTCGTCGAGCTCAACACTCGGCTACAGCGCGTAGCTTGTTCGCACTCGGTGCTTAATCGTGCCCTTCATATTGTATTTGTTGTATTTATAAAGACGGAACGTTAGCCGCCTTAATATCTTCATAAACGTTCGTGTGTTTGCGTTATATTACGACTATAAATACGGCTTCCTCGAAGGGGATGCTATCTACATGGTGCCAACAACGGTCATGCCCGTCGGCAGAGGCATGCCGCTGAGGCCGATGTTGCCGAAGGCAAGCACATGTTGCAGCGTCGGCGACGTCGACAGTTTGTAGATCTGCTTTGGGTCGATGCGCCCGCCGAAGCCGATGTCGAGCTTCGTCAGGTTCGGCAGCTGCACAAACGACTCGAGCGTGCTCGGCGCGACGCGCCGCAGCGAGTTGATGTTCAGCTCGACGAGCGTCGCGCGCGAGTGCGCGACGGCCGCGCGCACGGCCTCGTCGCCGACCTGCACGCAGCGCTCGAGGTTCAGCTTTTGTAGGCCCGTGTTGCTGTTCGCCTGCATCCAGTGCGTGAACATGCCCGTGACGGCGTCATTCGTGATGTCCATGAGGCTCACGAGCTCGAGGCTCTGCAGGTTTCCGCAACTCGCGGCAATGGCCTCCACGACGCGGTCCGACAAACCGCTGCCCTCGCCGCGGATGACGAGCGACTCGAGCTGCGAGCCGACCATGTTCAGAATCTGCACAATTGCATCGTCAGACCAGACCTCGGGCTCGAGATCGCCGAGCTCGAGGTGGCGCAGCTGCGACAGCCCGCCGAGTAGGAACAGCGGCGTCGCGTCCTGCAGCTGGCACAGGCGCTGCAGCGACAGGTGCTCGAGGCTCGAGCACGACTCCGCCAGCAGCGCGAGCACCTCGGCGTCAATGCGGTACACGGACGCAACGGCGAACTTGCGTAGGGCCGCGCCCTTAATGTCGAGGAAGTCCATCCACGCGTCCTTGCGGACCATGAACGCGCCGTCGAGCTCGATCTCGCGCAGCTTCGGCAGCTGCGCCAGGCGCATGAGGTTTTCGTTGTCGAGCTGGCCGCACATGCCGAGCACCAACCGCTCGAGATTCGGGCACAATGACGGAATGATGTTCAGCGACTCCGGCGTTAGGTCCGAGCAGTCCCAGAACTCAAGCGTCGTCACGTCCGGCCGCAGAAACAGCTGCATCGTGCGCGGCGACAGGCGCCGGTTCTTGGACAGAATGCGGCTGATGCGGTTGAAGCTGGACACGGTCAGCGCGCCGAGCTCGTCCACGCTGTCGATGTACTCGGCCACGCGCGAGATGCACAGCTCCTGTAAACTCGGCGGCACAAGGAACCGCAGGTTCAACAGCTCGGCCGCCAGCTTCTTGCGCTTCTTGTTCGCAGCGCCTTTGTTCGCGCCGCGCGCCGCGCCAGCGCCCCGCGGCTTCGTCTGCGCGCTGCAATTGCGGCACAGGTACGCGTCCTCAGAGCCCGGCGCAAGCTTCGAGTACACGGTCAGCGTGAAGCGCGAGTTGCACGCGGCGCACACGGCCGTGCCCTCGTTCGCCGCAGCCGAGTCGTCGAGGTCGTCGAAGTGCCCACGCCGCTTGCGCGCGGCCGCCTGCGCAATGCGCACAACCTCGGGATCGTGAGCATCCTCGGCCTGCTGAGCGGCCGCATCGGCAATTTCGGCCTGCGCCTCGGCCTCCTCGGCCTCCTCAGCGCCCTCCTCGGCGCCATCCTCCTCTTCGGCGCCCTCAGCGCCCTCGGCCATCAATTCGGCGTTCTGCAGACGCCGCTCGTGGCGGCGCCGGATTTCGTTCGCATTGATTCCCTGCGATCGCAGGAACTCCGTCAGCGCCGAGCTTGGTCCGCGCACGCCGGGCATACTTGCCACCCAAAAATCGTCAGGAGCAGAATATAAATTCGGGCCCACCCCGTACCCTGGGCGCTGGAAAGTGCGATGTTCAGATTTCGGCGGCGGCGCCCTACCCTTAATTGAATGCTCTGCAAGATACGCCGTGCACGGCGGCGAATCGGGGCGCTCCGAAAGGGCTACACAAAACGAGGCGTGCAAAGAACGCTCAAAAAGAGCTGCCGACACAATTAGGTGCTAGTGTTTAGCCGCAGATCGCCGCTGCAGCGCTAGACGACATGAAGTGAACCGGAACGTAAAGAAGATGGGAATGAATACTGTTGTGCTAGACTGAATTATATGAGGAAATAATTAATTAGGGGGGTTCGAGTTTTTCAACAATACAGTGGTGGGTCAATGCAGAAACGCACTGTGGCGCCAGTGTGGTAAAGATCGGAAACCGCATTTGGCGAGCGACCACCGAGAAGCACAAATGCAAACCAGACATGCGTGTATGTCAGTGTTTTGGTTTTGGTTTTGGTTTTGGTTTAGTTTTTTTCAATTGTCCGGCATGGGGTTCGTGAGATTCGCAATTGAGAGCCGAGCAAGCGACGACCGATTATTTTGTGGTGGCTGAGATCGTTCCTGCTGCTGCGGTTCCGGCTCGCCCTGGCGCGGCGGCGCCGGCGAGGGCTGCTGCGAGGATTCGTGTGCTTGGGGCGGCGCCGCCGATTGCTGCGGCTCGGCGCTGCCGGCGCTTCTGGGCGAGCCGCTGCCTGGCGAGAACGCGTTCTGCACTTGGATCGCATTTGCGCCGGGCTGCAGCTGCCCGAGCGGCGCCTGCAGAACCTGCTGCAGAGGCGGTTGTTGCGCGGCGTGCAGCGGCGCTGCCTGCTCGAAGGCGGGCTGGCCGTGCGGCCGTGCGAGCTCGGCAGGGACAACGGGGTTCAGGCTGCTGCGCCGCGAGTTCGGGTTCGAGCTCGTGCTCAGCGAGTACTGCGACAGCGACGTCACGTCGCCGCGCAGCGCGTCAGAGGGCCGTCTATAGTCGGGCACTCTACGGTTCCAAAATCCGGAGAACTGGGGGTCCTCCGGCATGCTCGGCCGCGCCGCCATGTGCATGCCCGGCGGCGACGCGTTCGGGCTCACAGACCGCCCCTCCTCGTCCACTACCGAGTTCGAGCGCGAATCCACGGACGGAATGGATCCAACGGACATGCGCGGGCGCGGGTCCGGCCAGCGCGGCGTCGTGCACGGGTACGGCAGTGTCGGCGTGTGCGCGACGGAGCGCGTGCGCTGCGGCCCAGCGCGCGACTGCGAGCCGGCGCTCGACGGCGTAACGGGGCTGCGGCACGCCGCGTCCATATATGGCTTGTTGAATACAATAGACACGGGCGGTGGCGCCGGCGGCGACGCCGACGCGCGCGGCGACATGTCCGAGTCGTCAGACGCGTGCGGCGCGGACGACGTCGGTACGGTCAAGTGCTGTTGTGCGTGCTGCTGCGCCGGCAGCGGCAGCTGCGGCTGCTGTTGCTGCGGCTGCTGCGGCTGCGGCTGTTGTTGTTGCTGCTGCGGCTGTCGCTGTTGCGGCTGTCGCTGCGGCGGCTGCGACGACGACGGCGTCGGCGTCGGCTGCTGCGGTGACGCCTGGTGGCGCGCCTGCAGGAGCATGGCCGACGTGTCCTGCGACGCGCGGCGGCGCGTAACGCTCGCGTTCCACCAGTTCTTGATGGCGTTGTCCGAGCGGCCCGGCAGCTGGCGCGAAATCTCGGCCCAGCGCTTGCCGTGCACGGCAACGAGCTCCTCAATAATGCGGCCCTCCTCCTTCGAGATGGGCGCGCGGTTCAGCGACGGCTTCAAATAGTTGTGGTAGCGCTCGCGGCATTGCTTCGACGTGCGCGTCTTCATGTACGCCGAAACGTGCACCCACTTCAGCGGGCGCATCGTCTCTACGCAATGCACTAGCTTTTCGTCCTCCTGCGGCGACCAGGCGCCGCGCTTCACGATCGTCACCGGCGACACGAACGCAACCGCCTCCTGCGCCGCAACGGCGCGCGCACGCACCGCATCGCGGTCAGACCCGCTCTGTGGCGAGTACTCAGAGTCGTCGTCGGAGCGGTCGGAGCGGTCGGAGTTGCCGAGGTCGTGCGGCGACCGTGGCTCGTCGAGCTGCGACCCCGCGGCCGGCGCTCGTATCTGTAGCGAGCCAGACATGCCAGGGATTTGCAGCCGCGAGCCGGCGCCCGGCGAGACCGAGCCCGCAGTGTTCACGTCGGGCGCGGTCGTCATGGTCATTGGATGTAGGGGGTCGGCGCGAAAACGGTGGCAGGTGCTCGAGGCTCTGGGATGTGTGGGGTAAAAGTCGTGGCGGCGAGGCGAGGATGGTCACGCTTCGTCGCTTAGGCACTACTTCACACGCCCGGCAAATTGAACGAGTCTTACAGGGTGCTGGTCCGTGCCCGCGAAAATCCAGGTCGTGCGCAGTGGGGTCGACACGTCCGGGGTCTTGATAAATGAGCGTTTTTGAGCTGCGGCACCCTCCTACCCACCGGTGCGACTCAACCCCTAGCCCAGCCATGCGGAGCGGGAGCGTACACCGACGCCGTTGAAGGTTTTTTTTTTGCCTGCGCTTTGCATAGAGTCACATGGTGCGCATATGATCAGAAGTGACGTCGTGCGCTGCGCGCGCGCACGTTGCGCAAACTTGCGCGCAAAGCGTCCTCAGAAACGCCAGGCTCGTTCAAGCTCACTTTTTTGCCGTCAATGCGGCCGTCGGGCACTTGTATCATGGCCGAAGCCGGCGCGGTGCGTAGTCCGTTTGCTCAACAGATGTCATTACGCAAGCGCTGACCCGTTCCCGTGATGAGCCTAACCCTGGCACGATTAAGAGGCAGAAGCATTAAGTAGGGGAGGGAAAAAAAGCCACTAAACGTCACAATTCTACATGGTTCCAAGGGGTATGGCGTAGCGAGGCTTGCTGCGGCTTGGCAGCCACCCGTTACGGCAGCTGTCGGCGATCCGATGATCCTCCAGTAAAACGATAGCTCAATAGCGACACGGGAACGGCCCTTCGCGTCGTCCATACTCCATTCTGGCAACACAGCCTCGGATCTGCGCTTCTCTTCCCGCAATTATAGCTCCTTGCGGGTTGACCCTGCCGTTTGCGGGGACTCAATTTGTCAAGGCCGCCTCGTCTGAGCGCCCTCGGTCGGGGCGGCCACGTCATTCTGCGCAGGCGTGCTGCACGGTCGCCTGTGTGGCAAATGCAAGATTAGCTTAGACAGTGACGTAGCCAGCCGCAATTGCGCAGGGAGCCGCTATGACGTCAAGTGTCTCACGTGCAATGACCGCATCTTAACGGTATTTTTCGAGCAGCGGTCCGGAACTCGCAGATGCATACGGTTCGGGAAGCGGCGTAGCCGGCGTCTGACTTATGACGTGAGGTAATTCTAATTCCAATTCCCGTGGTTAGCCGAAGCATAGAGATGCGTCTGCGCCCTCGAATCGTCGAACACGTCGGTGCAACCCTACCGTAACGCCGGCTCAGGCTCTCGGCTTCGGTACCGAGTCAGGGGCGCGCGCCTGCGATTGACGGCCTCCGCTTGAGACGTGCATGGGTTGGGGCCAATATGCGGCCGGGGCTTCCAGGGCGTTCAGTCAAAGCAAAGAAGCCGCACGTTATCGCTGCAGCGCCGGCCCTGACAGCTGCCCCGTCGAGCCGCTGGTGCCTTGTTTAGTCAACGGCGATGTGCGCGGGCGCCGCCGCCGCCGATCACTAGGCGGTTCCGCTCGCTTTGCGATTCTGGCCCTTGCGAGAGTTTAATCTGTTGCAGACTCCATGTAGTCGCACCTCACGCAGCAGCTTCATGGCCTGGGCCGTACGTGCAAAGCCTTTCCGAGTATTAGCCATCTAAAAGCGCCTCGCGGCAAGAAGCTCGCTTAAATGGAGAAACCATCTGAGACAGCAGGTTTTACTCTGGCTTCGTGCCTGCGTCTATACGCTTCAGTTTTTAAAGAATGCCCTTCATGTAGCTACGAACCTCTTAAGACAGTCTGAGTGTATCTTCACAATGTGGTTCCTTGCTCTCGGTTCTTGACTAGGCTTGTTCTTCGGACTCTTAGCTCATTGCGGGCTGGCCTTTAAGCTAGCGGTAGTTTGAAACCAATGGAGAAAGGATCTGGGCGTTGCCGAGAGCTGCACGTGCGATAGTCCGCAAGCTTAGCTCAAAAGAAACACACCGGGAAGGCCGTCATGCGCTTTGCGCGTCGCGTAGCCTATTCAGAACGGTCCCTCAGCTTCCATAAATGACCGCTTGTATTCTTGCATTTCTCCGTATGTCTGCAGAACATTTGGCCCATGCAGCGCATGCGTTCGGGCTCCTTTAGCTCAAATTGGAACGCCGAGAATAGTTCTGAATGGAGGTTTCTGCTGTAGGAGCCAAAGCGGCTACTAAGCGGAAACACAGAAAAGCCGGTGATAATAATCGGAAGCGCTGCGGCCTAGCCCGCTGAAAGAGTGTAGTATGAGTCTGGCGAGTGGATCGCGGATCGAGTGGCTTGTTTTGGAATCAGTAGATCAGTGTCGTGGAGTAATACATTCTAGCGGCCCCATTCTTGAATTCCTGCTTTTGGTCCCCCCGCATCAGCCAAAATATTGGCAACTCGGGCTAGGTGTGGAGGTCTGTAGCTGTCATATGCCACTGAGCGCCGCTTACTGTTCCGTTTAATCGCTGCCATTGACGAGCATGACCGCAGACGCAGTGGCAGTCGTGCTGGACATTGAGGGCACTGTGTGTCCCATAAGTTTTGTGCACGACGTGCTCTTCCCCTATGCCTTGCAGCGGGCGCGTGCCGAGATTCCCGAGCTTGAGTTCCCGCTCGACGCCAATAGAAGTGCACTTGAGCAGCACCTTGCCGAGTTTCCGCCCGCGTACACGGGCTCCTCAGGCTCGCTGCTCGGCCATATTGAGGATCTCGTAGCCAAAGACGTGAAGGCGCCGTATTTGAAGGCGCTGCAGGGCTATTTGTGGACTTCAGGGTACGAGTCCGGCGAGATCAGGGCGCCCGTTTACGACGACGCTGTGGCGGCCGTGAAGCGCTGGGCGCAGACGGCCCAAGTGTACATATACTCGTCTGGTAGCGTGCCGGCGCAGAAGCTGCTGTTTGAGCACACGACCGCGGGCGACCTGCAGCCGTTCTTGAGCGGCTACTTCGACACAGTGAATGCTGGGCCCAAAATGGAGGCGCGCAGCTACGACAGAATCGCTGAGGCCACCGGCCAGAAGCACCTGCGGTTCTTTAGCGACAATCCGAAGGAGATTGATGCTGCGCACGCGGCCGGCTGGGAGACGGTGTTTGTGATCCGCCCCGGGAACCCTGCGTTTCCGGCTTACACGCCGCCCGGCAAGACGGTTCAGACGTTTGCGGGGCTCTAAACTCGTGGCAGCAAGAAATGTCGAGCGCCAGAGGGTTGTCGTGGCGCTACGCGACTTGCTTTGCTTGGCCAGCGGCGCCTACGGCGCGCGGCCGAACCCAGAGGATATTTGCAGCTTCTGGTAATTAAGTAACTAGCTATAAATATAGTGGCTTTCGCTACGCCATGCCAGCCGCAGGGCCAGCTCTCGCAGCCGCAGGGCCAGCTCTCGCAGCCGCAGGGCCGGCGCGCGTACGCGCCTACTCGTCGGCGCCATGCTCGAGCAGATAGTTCGCCGTGAGCTGCTCGTCCTTGTCGCAGATGATGAACGCCGTGGCCACGACCTGGCGGTCGAAACCGAGCTCCATGAGCCGCGTGATGGCGGCGTCCTCCTCGGGCGTGATCTCGATCGTGACCTGGCGGCCGCCGGCGAGCGCGGCCATCTCGTCATCCTCGTCGTCGTCGTCGATGTCGTCGACGTTATGCAAAAAGCGCACGAAGTCGTCGAGGTGCACGGAGAGCAGGTGCGCGAGCTCGGGGTGCGTCCGCACGACGGGCTCGATGATGCGCATCACGGAGCCCGGGTCGCGCTGCACAGCTGCCCGCAGCTGCTCGAGCTGTTCGTCGCTGAGCCCCAGCATCTGCTGGAAGTCCGGCCCGCGCGGCTCCTCGGGCTCGGCCGAGTCGAACAGGTTGCGGTCGATGCTGGACAGGTCGCGCTGCGAGTCCTCGCGCGCGGCGTCGGCCGGCGCCGCCGCCGCGGGACTGCCCTCGGCCGTCGTCGCTGCGTCGTCGGACAGCGCGCTGTCGGCCTCGGGCAGCTCCGGAATCTCGCCAGACACAAGGTACTCGACGGCGCGATCCGGGTTGTTGAAGGCGCGGCGCATGGCCAGCAGCACCTGCGGCTGCGAGTACCCCATCTCAACAATATTGTTCACGACCGTCTGCAGGTGCCCGCCCGTAGCAAACGCGGACGGCCCGGACACGGCATCGGGCTCGGCAGTCGCGGCGCCGCTGTCGGGCTGTGCGTCTGCCGCAGTGGCGGCCGATTCTGGTGCGGGCGCGCCGCCGCTGCTCGCGGCCGCGGGTGCCGGCGCCGCTGGCGTCTTTTTGGGAGTGGGCGTGGGCTTGCGCGACTTGCTCACCATGCAGACAATAAAGCCCTTGCCTTCGGCGTATTTGATGCCCGCGAGCGTGTCCGTGTCCTTCAGAATCTTGCCCGAAAAGATGAGCTTCTGGCTCGAGCCCTCGTCCAGCTTGCGCTCGCCCGCATTCCGCGCCTTCAGCTCCGCAATCGTCGTCTCCTCGGCCGCGTCAACGAACCACTTCTCGTGGCGCAAATCGTGGAATTCTACCTTCATTCCTCGCGTGCTGCTTGGGACAGTGTAAAGCCTAGCGAGTATTCTTCTCGAGGGTGCGTGTCTCAGGTCTGCCTGACGTTACTGTTAATCAGCCAGCCGGCCCACCCAGCTCGATGCTGAACCGATGCTGAACGAGCGTCGTCAATTCGGGAGCCAATTCGGGAGCAAATAGTCCGTCGCCGCAATAATTCTTGGCCAATTTAGAAATTGGAGCAGGAGAAGGAATGTGCACTAATTTACGGCTCACTAGGCTTGAGCATTACAATGGCCCTGCCCAAAACGCGGCAGCACAGGCGCCTTCTACACCTGACTAGAATGAAGCATGACTTGTAAGGAGTTTGAAGTTGCTGTCATGGCACACGGATTGCTCTATACACTGAGAAAAACGCTAGCGCCAAGTGCTTGTACGGCGACACTAGACGCGGCTAAACACGGCGCTACACGGCGCTAAACACTAAACCACGCAGCGTCTCTTACACTTATGCTTCAGATATGGTAGTACATCTCGTAAACTTATGCTACATTATAAAAACAGGGCACTCGGCAAGAGGTTCGCAAGCTTGCGAGTGATGCGGGTGCGGCGAGGGGCCGGACCGCTAAGATTGCGAGTACGAGAGGCCCGCGCGCACGCCGCGCTCGAGCTCCATAAACAGACGGATCATGCCGATCTTTGGGTAGATCGTTTTCTCGCCGGCGTCCATCATGGCCGCGAGCTGCTCCTCGTTCGGGTCGGCCAGGATATTCCAGAAGTCGCGCAGCGAGATCTTCGGCCACACAGTGACGCTGCCCGAGAAGCGCTGCAGAAACACGTTCGACCAGTCTTGGTTCATGAGCTGCGGCATGATGTCGAGGTTCCGCACGAGCTTGAGACACTTCTTGATCTCAAGCTTCACGCTGAGCTCGGCCGCCGAAAATAGGAACCCGCCGCGCCAGCGGGACCGGCTGAACTTATGGCTCACGGGGCGGCCGACTTGGCCGCGCGGTAGATACGCAAACAAACGGATATGCGGGTTCACTTGCGATACAATGCTGAAGCTCACGTTGAAGTACGTGTTCAGGGCCTGCAGCGGGATGTCCGTGCGCAGGCTGCCATCCTTCCACCGCGAGCCAAACGAGTACGGCAAGAACTCGCCGCGCTTTGTCTTCATCATGAGCACCACGGGGTTCAGAATGCCCGGCACGGCGGCCGAGGCCAGAATGGCCGACCAGATCACGCAGTCCGGGCTCGTGACGTGGTTCAGCAGAATGACGGGCGAGTTCGGGTCGGCCGGCACGGTCGAGATGTTCAGGATGCGACCCGTGCGCTCAAACGCCTCGCGGAACGTGAGGTCTCCAAGCGTGATCCACCGCAGGCGCTCGGCCCAGTCCAGCGAGTCGAAGCGCGCGCCCGTCTTCCACCACCGAATAAACCAGTCTGGAAATGGCTCCCAGCAGGCCGTGAGGTGCTCGGCCAGCTTCGGGTTCATGAGCTCGCGCAACTCGTCGTTCGTGCGCGTGCACACAAACGCGGCCACGAGCCCGCCGCCCGAAGTGCCGCTAATGATGTCCGGCAGCAGGTCCTGGTCAAGCAGGGCCTTTACTACACCGAAATGGCGGTACGAGAAGGACGCGCCGCCACTCAACGACAGCGCCGAGCGGCCGAGGTTTTTGTCGAATGAGCGGAAAAGTATGTCCTTCGCTTCGCGCGGCAGAATGTGGTCGCTCGTGTGCAAGATCTCGTCCAGTCTCTGTAGGAGCAAGCGATTCAGCTCCGTAACTGCATTCTTCGTGCCTGAATAGCACTGCGAGTACAGCTGCGGGTTGTGGATGCCGCCGAAATTGTACTTCAGCGCGCCCTCGAGAATGACACACAACCGCTCCACAATCGGCTTGTCCGCCTCGTCCGTAAACGGGCCTCGCTTCATGGCCGCAAGCTCCTCATTCAGCTGCTCGACGGTGCGCCAGTCGTAGTAGCGCGACTTCGGGTCGCGCTTCCAATTGATGAGCCCCAAATACGCGTCCAGCACGGAGGCCCAGTTTAACCACTCTGAGTAGGACGAAGCCTTTCTGAGGCGGTCGCGCAGCATGCGGCGGCGGCCCGTCCACACGACAATGGACTCGTTCGACACGACCCATAAGCGCAGCAGGAAGTAGATGGCGAGCAGGAACCAGACCCACATGAGCAGGCCAATGAGCAGCGGCCACCGCAGAATGGTGTAGGCAATGCCGTACTCATCGTCGCGCGCCATGTTCGGCGCCGTTTTGCGGCGCTTGAGGGACGTGTTCAGGGGCGCCCAGTCGTTTGCGCTCACGATTTTGTCCCCGGGGCCGTCGCTGTTCAGAGCATTCTCGAAAGCCACGAGAGACTCGGGCAATTCCTTGTTGTCGTTCATTAGCGGCACGCCACAGGCCTAAACAACAACATACCTTGCTCGTTCCGAAGGTGGGAAAGCGGCTTGTGCAGAACCCGCTTTCAGCGCGAGCGCTCGGGATTAAACCACACATATATGCTGGGGCAAGGGGACGACGACGCAGCGAACGCGGCGGCGGACGCACTTACAAGGCGCTCAGCACTAAGCAGCGGTCAAACCAGGCCGGCCTCTTTAGGCATGCTCGGCCTGCGCAAATCCAGTTTTTGCGGCCGGACCCAAAGAACCACAATTTGCTACTAAATGCCAGTTAAAGTATTTTAGTATTATTATGGCCCATTTTTGATAGCTTTTATGCAGAGACGTCACGATGGCGCCAGATAGTGATCCACGACGACGCCAGAAAGTGCTTTTTGAGGCGCGGCCAGCGGCACTACTGTGGGCCCTGAATCTATAGAGTGTGCGCCAATGGAAAGGTATGCGCCAATGGGAATTGCAAATGCTTTTGAAGAATGAGGGTGTGTAGCGGCTGTGGCCAGCCACATATAATAAGACAAAGAAGAAGAAGAAGAAAATGCTCATGTCCAAAACTTGAGTATCCCGTTTTTCATGCGGGCACTCGGTGCATGGGAGGGTACTCCATTTTAAGGAGGTCTATGAGGCCCGGCACGGCGTCGGCTGTGCGGGCGCTTTGAATGTCGTTCAGCTGGACCGTCTCCCATAGGTCCATCTCCATCTCGTGGGTTAGTGTATAGTCTTTCGTGGTCTCGTATTCTTCGATTTCGAACCGGTCGCAGGTCCCGTAGAGCAGATACTTGCACTCGCTCCACGGCACGAGCTCGACGGGCGTGTGCAGCGCGTGGTCGTAGTACTTGTTTACGGTGCGGTCCTCCTGCTCGAGCGTGCTCCACAGCCGCGACTTCGCGTTGAACTTCCAGCTCTTGTAGATCGGGTTGTACGCCTCGGCGTACTCGCTCTTCAGGATGATGGGGTACTGGGCCGGCACGTACGCGGCGGCGCCCTCGAACTTCGTGCGGCGCAAAGGCGAGATCTCGCCGTGCCAGTAATAGTGCGGGCTCTTGCAAGCGACCTTCGAGTTCTGGTTGTAGTAGGCGAGGCCCGTGATGTCGGCGTAGGTGCCTGTCGTGATGTCGATGAAGCGCGCGTCAATGACGTTGTTGCCGTTGCCCTTCTCGCGCTCCACGTACCAGGGGCTGACCTCAATGAGGTACGCGCGCGAGCCCTCAGCCGGCGATTGCACAACGAGCGTGTGGTTAAACTCCCAGGCCAAACGGTCAAGTGTCTGGATGGGCACCTGGATGTCCGTGTCAGTGTCCCACGGCATGGCCAAACCGTTCCACATCCAGCCCAGGATGCTGCCGTGTGCCCACCACGCTTCGATACCGAACTCGGCCGTGAACTGGCTCCATGCGCGGGCAAGGGCCTGGATCGTGTGCGCGCGCTCGGCGCTCGATTCGACGCCGCGGAAGAAGCGCCAGTCGTAGTGGTTCCCGAGCCAGTCGCGGTCGTAGAGGAGCCGCGTCTCCTCGAAGTGCTTTGGCGATGTTTTGACGTGCGCGACGGCCATGCGCAGCATCTGCGCGTGCGCCTCGTCCTCGGCCGTGCCGCGCTCAAGGCGCTCGGCCGCCTCGCGCGCGTCCCAATGAAAGAGGTCGTCGCTGATTTCAGGCAGCAGTTTAACGGCCGCGTCGTCGCTGGCCAGGTCCGCGGCCAGCGGCGTGGTTTTGACCGTTTGCTCCGTAAAATTCGTGTGGCCGTACTGCAGGTGGTCGAATTCGGGCTTGGCATGGTGCACGGACCAGACTTCGGCGCGGCCCGTGCGGCCGGCGCCGCCAGCCGAGCCGTTACTGGGCAGCTCGGGCAGGGCCACAATGTGCGCCGGCGCCGGCATGCGGTGGCGGCAGTAGAGCTCGCCAATCATGGCCGCCTCGCGCTGCGTCGAGTCCACGCGGTACGGCATTGACATTTCGGCGAGTTCGTCGATGCTGCTGAGGTGCGGGTAGTATGCCGGGTCAAGATTCCCGTAGTCGTAGAGCTCGCTGTTGGCCAGGTTCGCCCAGTGCGACCACTGGAACCGGTATGCAGAGCCCTCCGAGCGCAGGCGCGCCAAGGCGGCGTCCATATCGAGAGGCGGGATGCGCTCGCCCGCGTCGTTATTGATTTCGTCGCCCCGCCCCGCACTTGTGTCGGCTAGCTCCCCGATTTTCGTGCGCAAGCCCGTCAACAAAAGCAGCGCCGTGAGCGAGCAGATGCTTATCACTGCTACCAGCAGTCTAGTTGCGTGGGCTCTAGAGCACAGGCGCAGGCTCATAGTGTCTAGTATCTAGATCCTGGCAAGGGTGGGGGGCCGCCGCACGAGTTTTATAAATATCTAACTGGTGCTGTGGGCGCCTGCGGCGTATGTGCCTTTAAAAGCCTTGCATATCGTGACTATCACATTCACCTTAAGCGCCAACCACAACCCAGCGTTACTTACGTGCCCTTGCCCAATTACAGACCATCTGCAGGGGCCGGAGGCAAGCCACACACGAAACGTTCCTTGAGCCGAGGCTGCTCCACGCGGGTGGCGCAGTACATGGCGCAGTACGCCGGGCCCGGACAGACAGGATTTCGGAGCAAAATTCTGGCAGAAATGAGGATTCACACCCGCGGACATTGTGTGTTCATAAACTAAGGGCCTCCCTCGATTGGCTGCGAGATCGAGCCCTAGCTCAGAGCCCTTGGCACATACCCTGCGGGCCCCTTCTGACAAATGTGGGGATGCTCCAAGTGCAATTAGGATATGAGGGTTCAGCCCTCAGGCGCCAAAGCCCTGCGTCGGCCTGCGGGGATGCATGATACCTGAAGGCATTCAAGTGCTTAATGGCCACGCGCACGCTGCGTTACCTTGCCAGTCAACCACGGCCCGGCCTCGTATGCAAAGCCGGGTCCTTGTCAGCAGGGCATCGCAGTGTCTTAAACGGGGCTTAGATGCGTGACGACGCGTCAGAATAAGCGTCCCAGATCTGGCCGATAGGCGCTGGGACAAGACGTTCACGGCCAGCACTATTGCACGTGATATCGTCGTACTTAGCCCTATAAATGTAGTTAGTTGTGCACGAACTATGCGCTTTTTGGCCGTACGGCCGCCGCCCATGTTCGTTAGCATGTTTCGTCAGGACTTTTGGTAATGGGACCATGGGCGTGGGTGGGCCACGGGCATGGGCTGTGCAGTTACAATAGCATACAGCAACGTTGACACGTAAAACACCTTCGTTCGTCCTCAGCTTATAGACTTCGCACAAATACATGGGCCATTGAATAAGCTTACCGGCAAGCTACGTATAGCTTTAGTTCAGTCTCTTTTGACAGTGTGGCATGACTTCCATACTCCTGAGCTGCAGTCCAATTCAATTGCGTTTTTTAATCACGGCCCCGTAGCGTACAAATCTCTTATCACGGCCCCATAGCACGCCATTTGTTCTGCCATTTGTTCTGTACGAATTTCAAATCAGGCAAGGTGCCGTGATCAGCAGCGCCATCTCTTCGTCGTTTTCGTAACTTTTATCGCTAGGTCTAAGCTAGGCGAACTAACAATCCAAACAGTTTTTATGCGATTTGGGTCGATGCTATCTACATTGTGCAAAGGAAGAGGTTGTTAGGCCCTTAATGCCGTAAGACGCGGGACTGAAGATGTGAGAGTCACTCACGGCGCGCGCATTAGTCACCATGGAATGCTCTCCGCAATCAGTTGCAAGCCCGTAACGCCGGTGGCGTCCCCGTTGAGACGCAAGTAAGGCAGTGGCGCAGCAGACGAGTGTGCCCTTTATTACGGCAGTTTCTAGTAGATGTTTATAGAGTGGAAGCGAGCCAAGGCCGCTCGAGGCGGCGCCGCCGCAGCGGCCGCTGATTGGATGTGCAGACAGTGGCAACGTGATGTGCGCAATCGCTGGAAACCGATCAGTCCGAAGCAGCTGTCACTGGCGCCCAGCTCGCGGCGATCGCACACGTGACGCGATTGGCGATGTAACCCCAACTGAGTACCCTTCTGGTTAACCACTTTGGTTCCCGAAATTTTTAGCGCAACAAGAGGACCGCCATGGAGGGGACTTCCGAGGCCGATCAAAAGCCGCTGTACTGTCACTGGGACACGCATGTCGACGACGTGCTGTTCAACAATGAGGCGGAGCTCGATCGGCACATCTATGGGCACTTCATGCAAAGCTCGGAGCAGCCGTCCTACCTCGCGCCGACGCCGGCCAGCCCGCAGCCGCGCCAGCCGGAGGTCCCGCTGTCCTCGGGCCAGACAATTGAGTGCCACTGGGACGCCTGTCACGAGCTGTTCGAAATCGACCAGATCATGCAGCACTTGCGCGACTCGCACATGCAGGGCTCGCTGCACCCGCACTTGCACGAGTGCGAGACTGCGAACCACGGATGCACGCTGCCGTCGCCGAAGTCCGAATTCAGCCCCGTCCAGAAGCAGGCCGACGCGGCTGCGTACGTGCGCCTGAACTCGCAGAACGAGCTGGACGCGCCGGCGTCAATGTGCCACTGCCACGCTGGCGCCGGCGCCAGCGCCCAAGCTGGCTCGGGCTGCTGCTCGCAGGCGGGCATGGGGCGCATTGACCCGCAGTCGCTGCCACAGCTGCAGTCTGCACCGACGCCGTCGTGTCCGTCGAGCGTGGGCACGGCCACGGACTCGTACTGCTGCATGTGGTGCGAGCAGAACACTGGGCAGTGCTGCGGCGAGACGTTCATGACGAGCCCCGAGTTGCATGCCCACCTGGCTCATAACCATGTCATGGAGAAGTCGGCGTCCATGTGCGCGTGCTCGTGGAAGGGATGTCCGCGGAACGGGCGGCCATTTGCGCAGCGCCAGAAGCTCGTGCGGCACCTCCAAACGCACGCCAAAACATTCGAGTTCAAGTGCCGCATCTGCGGGCGCCCGCTGAGCTGCGAGTCCATGCGCCGCCTGCACGAGCGCGCGCACTCGAACGACAAGCCGTTCAAATGTAACATTTGTGGGCGGCGGTTCCGCGCGAACTCAGGCCTCATTGTGCACCAGCGCACTCACACGGGCGAGAAGCCGCTGAAGTGCAAGTTCCCCGGGTGCGACAAGCGGTTTGCCGAGAGCAGCAACCTCGCCAAACACATGCGCACGCACCAGGAAAAGGCCTTCGAGTGCCACTTGTGCCACCGCAAGTTCACGCGCAAGGACCACTTAATACGACACCAGAAGACGCGCTGCCGCCAGCCGCAAGCCACGCCGAACTTGTTGGACCAGCCAATGGCCGGCCAGCCGCAGCACGGCAACACAAGCATGGGCTCAGCCGCGCCGGCCTCTATGCCCGTGAACATGCCGCCGCCCGTGCAGCCGCCATTCATGTACGCCGTGCATGGCCCGGCTACGCACAACTAGGGCGGCAGGATGCCTAAGCCGGGGCGCGCTCAGAACCGCTGCATTTTGCGCTCGGTTCCCGCAAGCAAGAAAAAGAAAAATGATTCCGCGAAATTCCTACGCCCCCAAAAAAAGGAATGTTCGACGGTCCTATGGGTCCTGCGGCATTCCGTCAAAAGAGTACAGCAAACAGCGCCTCATATTTGTTAGACGGCGCTTTTGCCGATATCACCCCATCATAGTATATATTGTCAGTTAACGGTTTTACAGTCCATTGCAGCAGCATTATGCACGGCTGCCCTTGCCGCTGAGCAGGGCGCGTGCAGGGCGGGTCGGGCTTGTGGTCCCGTGACCGAGGATTGGCGGTGAATTTTATATAGCAAACCAGATCGGCCTGGCCAGCGGCGCGAATCTTCCTGCCATGGGCCGCAACAACAAATCCAAGAAGGACTACGTTTTCGAGGAGTCCGGCAGCGGGGACGGCGACGACGACGCCAGCTTCGCGTCGCGCCTGCTTGCCGGCATGGGCATTGAGCAGAACAAGCACGACAAGAGCGACGAGGCCGTGGAGTTTGTCGACGAGAAGGCCCCCGACTCGCGCGGCACGCCGAGCGAGGGCGAGATCAAGCACCCGCATCTGCATCATCTGCATGAGAGCATTCACAAGGTTTTCCACCCGCACAAGAGCGACAGCAGCACGGGCGCTAACACACCAAGCGAGAAGGGATCTCTCGTGTCCGAGACGATAGATATAGACGTTGACTATAACAGCGATGCGGCGGAGCGAAGCTCACGGCCCGGCGCTGCGTCTACGGCAGAGTCCGAGCCGGCTGCGACGGCGTCGACGGGGGCGCCCGCGTCTGAGCAGCGTGCCGACAGCGCGAAGAAGCGGAACCGCCGCAAGGAGAAGCTGCACCAGCGCGATGTCGAGCGTGCGCGGCTTGTCGAGGAGGCCGAGGCCGAGGCCGCGTCTATGCCCGACAAACGGGCCATTGAGCTGAAGGGAATGGGCATGATGATCACGAAGGCCGGCCTCGTCGAGTTCGAGGTCCAGCCAGACGGGCACTGCTTGTTCCACTCGCTTTCGGACCAGCTTTCGCAGCGCCGCGGCGAGACCATCACGGCCCAGCAGCTGCGCACGGAGCTGGCGAACTTCATTCGGCAGCACCCAGACGACTTTGTGCCTTACCTTATCGAGGACGAGACGGGAGAGGTCGTGGACATTGACAAGTACACTAGTGACCTCGAGAATACGGCAATGTGGGGCGGCGACTGCGAGATCATGGCCGCGTCCTGCCTTTACGAGGTCCCTATCGCAGTGCACTTTGCCACGCACGCGCCGCTCATTATCAACGAGGAGAGCTATCCGGAAATTGAGTGTTTCCACCTAGCCTTCTACGAGCAGAAGTTCGGCCTTGGTGCGCACTACAACTCCTTGCGCGATGCCAAGAAGGGCTCTAAAGCGTACGAGTACCGCGAAGAGAAGGGCGACGAAGGAGAATGGAAGCAGCAGTAAACCGCCGTGTGTCATTTGCATGATTATGTTACGAGCCTATTCGTTGACGACCTTAGTGCAGTCGTCTACTTTGTTCTGGTGCATGCGCGCTCCTCAGCCGCGGTCCACAGATGGCATGAACTTATCGCCCGCCCTAGGTAGTTATCGGAATCGCCAGTTCGTAATTCTATAGCAAGTAATCACCAACGGGCGCAAACGACTTTTCATAATGTGCGCTGCAAGCGCGCTAATCACAAGCGCGTTAACCACAAGCGCGTTAACCACATTCGGCAACTCACATGTGCTGGGTTAAGGGTTGCTCTACGGTAACAGACAACTACATGCAACGATCTCCTTATCGGAACCCTGTAGAGATCGCGCATTTCGGTCTATGCAAGTCGAATGGCCAGACGTGCGATTTCGTTTCATCGAGTTTCGTGCGTTCAAGACGAGCCTTTTTTCGAATTTTTACAGCGTTTAGGCACGCTTGCCGGGTCACTGCGCGGGTTCCAATGCGCAGTACTTCCCGATTTTCCCAGTTCGTAGCCACTAACAAATGGCAGCCATTACTGATCGTCCGAGCATATAAAACGAGCTTGCATCGTTCGTCGTCGCTCGTCGTCAGTCGCCGATGTCACATTAGTCATCCCCGTCGCAGTGAACTGCCAAGACTGCGCAGCGTACCCTGAGGCCAAACACAATGAAGCTCGTTGTTGGATACGTTCCGGAGCACTTCTCGACGCCACTGTTCTTGGCGGAGCAGCACGGCTTCTATGCGAAGCACGGCGTAGATGTAGAGCTCCGCCCCTACCCGTCCGGAACGGGGCATATGATCCAGAGCCTGCAGGACAAGTCCATCAACGTTGCCGTGGGACTGACGGAGGCGTTCATCCGAGGCATTGCGGCTGGTGCCGACCACTACAAGCTTGTGGGGACCTACGTCGAGAGCCCGCTGTGCTGGGCCGTGAGCACTGGTGCGCAGCGCACGCAGCCGGCGAGCGTGGACGACCTTGCCGGCGCGAAGTGCGGCGTCTCGCGCATGGGCTCCGGCTCGGACGTCATGTCCCGCGTGCTGCAGCAGCAGCAGGGCTGGACGAAGCCGTTTGAGTACAAGCCCCTGGACACGTTTGTGAAGCTGCGCGCGGCCGTGAACGATGGCACGGCGGACTTCTTTATGTGGGAGCACTTCACGTCGAAGAAGTACTACGACAACGGCGAGATCAAGCGCATTGGCGAGATCTACACGCCGTGGCCGTCGTGGGTCGTCGTTGCCGGCAACGACGTTGTTGCCGAGAAGAAGGCCATTGCCGCGTTTGCGGCGGCCGTGAACGAGGGCATTGCCTACTTCAAGAGCCACACTGAGGAGGGCATCGAGTACATCCACACGCACTTCGACTACTCCGAGTCTGATGCGCGTGCGTGGCTCGAGACCGTCAAGTTCAGCGCCAATGCGTCGCGCGTGGACCCCGCCGTTGTACAAAAGACGGTCACGACGCTGCAGAGCGCGACGGAGCTGCCTGACGACTGCGCGAGCCGCGAGTACATTGCCAAGATCTAGAGGCGCCGGCCTTGGCGCGCGACCGTACGGGCTTCGCCCTAGCAACAGAGGCGGCCTCGAGAAGCACTAAAATGCTTTCCTTTGGGCAGCGGTTACGATGTGTTAAATAGAACCGAGTTTGCATTGACGCGCGGCGGTAAGGCACGTAGAGTCCCCGACGTAACAAAGCCGAGTCGGCTGCGTGCTTCCTCGCGGTGGCGCACTCTAAGTCGCTTCGCGGTTAAGGGCGGCGCCGCGCCGCTACTTTTTGTGGACCGGGGCAGAGGGTTGCCTGCCCTCGGGTCCGGCGAGGGCGAGGGTGCGCGACGGCATAGTGTTTTTTTTCGCGTCGAAGCACAGATGGTTCTGGCCGGCCGCGCGCGAACGAACCTTGCCGGAGGAATTGTTGGTCTTGCGAATGTGGGTAAGTCGACGTTCTTCCAGGCGTTGACGCGCTCGACGCTCGGGAACCCCGCGAACTTTCCGTTCGCGACGATCGAGCCCGAGGAGGCCCGCGTGGCCGTGCCGTCGCCACGCCTCGACACGCTGGCCGACCTGTATAGGCCCGCATCCAAAGTCCCGGCCAGTTTTGAGGTTGTGGATATTGCCGGGCTCGTGCGCGGCGCCGCGAATGGCGACGGGCTTGGCAACGCGTTTCTGTCGCACATCCGCGCCGTGGACGGCCTGTTCCAGATGGTGCGCGCGTTCGACGACGAGGATATAGTGCACATTGAGAACAGCGTGGACGCTGTGCGCGATGCGCAGATCATCCACGACGAGCTTGTGCTGAAGGACATGGAGTTTGTGATGAAGGCGATGGAGCAGACGCAGCGCAAGGCGCGGTCCGCAGCGGCGAACAGCACGGCCGGCGCCGAGGCAAGCGACATGCTGCGTGTGTGCGAGAAGGCCATGGCCGCCCTCGACAAGGGCCGGCGCGTAGACGCCGGCGGCGGCGCGGCGTGGCTGCCGCGCGAGACAAAGCATCTGCGGCAGCTGAACCTGCTGACAATGAAGCCGAGCGTGTACATTGCGAACATTAGCGAGGAGGACTGGTGCTTTGGCGACGCGCTGGAGCCGGCGCGTGCGCTCATGGACTGGGTCGCGCACGCGCAGCCCGGCGCCGCCGTCGTGCCCGTGAGCGTGAACTTCGAGTTCCGGCTTGCGCAGCTCAGCGACGCGGCGCGCGAGGCCGAGCTCGCCGAGCTCGGCGGCGTTGCGAGCAATCTGCCGGCCGTGATCACGGCCCTGCGCGAGGCGCTCGGCCTGCAGAGCTTTTTTACTGCTGGGCCGGAAGAGGTACGCGAGTGGACGGTCCGCTGCGGCGCGACGGCGCCCGAGGCGGCGGCGGCGATCCATAACGACCTGGCCCGCACGTTCATCACGGCGCAGGTCACGAAGTTCGAGGACGTGGTTGCGAGCGGCGGCGACGAGGCGGCGCTGAAGCGCGCAGGCAAGATCGCGACGAAGGGCAAGGACTACGTCGTCGCCGATGGCGACCTCCTGCATGTGCGCGCCGCCGCCGCGAAGCGCTGAACGAATGAAGGCTCACGTAAAAAAGGAGGAGCGCCGCGCCATAGTCGCCATTTGCTTTGCCGCTGTAGTTCAATGCATGTACGAAATAATTGCCATGAGTGTCTCTAGCGAGGATCGTACGACACCATGTGTAACTCTAGCTAGGACTCTACTCAATAGGCGTCGAAGTCTTCGCCGCTGTGATACAGATATGAACTAGCTCAATGTTTTGGTCTCTGAATCAGGATCTTAGCTGGGTTTCTACGAATACGGGTTAGAGGCTTGGCATATGCGCACGCAAAGCACGCGCACAGCGCCTCACATCTACAAGGTTAAGTTAATCTTGGGTCTCATGCAATCGGGATCTAGGGAAGTAGGGTTAGCACGTCTCAGAAGGTTCAGTTCACGACTGGTTCGTCTCATGGTTGCAATCGAAGAGCTGGGTTTATATAACGCCCGTAGGCCATCATCAACATACCTTTTGTGACCACTTGGCCTTGAACGCATGCCGGTTCTCGGCCGGCACTGCGCGCCAAAACATGAAAACGAAGAAAAAGTTTAGGAGAAAAAGCAGGATCGAGATCGCCTGGGCTGGCCGCGTCACTAGTAGCGCGCATGCATCACGTGCTGTGCGTTAGGCGGTTGGGAGGAGCCGGATTGTTGCGGTTAGGGCAGCCCCAGCCGCGGCTGGGGCGTAACTTCCCACGCTGTGTGTCCAGGGCGGTGTGGGCGCCGCCGGGCCCTTTCCCAGTGGGGGGAGGGAAGGCATAAAGTGTGACAAATAATAACAACAACAACCGTTGTTGCACTCCTCCCCCTAGCTGATTGCCGCCTGCTGCCTCACGGCCCCCGGAAATTTGACACGCATAGAGGTAAGTGAAAAATGGAGAACGCAGAGGCAACCGGGGTGCAAGGCGCGTCTACGGCCGTGCCCGAACACCTACAGGAGTCTGTGGGGACGCTCGTGAACCGGCGCACGATGCTGGACGTGCCGAGCCGCGGCGCGCGCGACGCCGCCGCCGCCGCGAAGGCGGAATCGGAGCGAGCGGGCACGGACGGCCGCAAACATAGCGTGCGGCTGCTGCCGTTTGTGGAGCACGACGTGAGCCGCGGCGGCACGACGAAGACCATTGTGCGCACGCTGCACACGGACGGCGTGATCCGTCTTGGCCGCATGGAGTCCTCTGCAGAGGGCGAGCCGCGGCCAATTGTGTACGGATCGAAGGTTGTGAGCCGCGCGCATGCGGAGCTCATTCTCGACCAGGGCCAGTGGTACGCGCGCGACATCGGCTCGAGCTCGGGCACGTGGCTGAACAACCAGCGCCTGGGCCAGCCCGCGACGGCGTCGGAGCGGCGCGCGCTGCGCTCGGGCGATGTGCTGCAGTTTGGCGTGAACTTCCGCGGCGGCGCGGAGCCGCAGTTCCGCGCGATCAAGGTGCGCGTCGAGATCGACGGCGGCACGGACCGCAAGCCGAGCGCGTTCCACACGCGCCAGTTCGACCTGCTGCGCACGCGCATCGGCCACGCGCACTCGGACCTCGACAACTGCGTCATCTGTCTGCAGGAAATGTCGCCCCTCGACGCACTGTTCGTGTCGCCGTGCTGCCATATGTGGCACTACCGCTGCATCCGCGCCGTGCTCGTGAAGGAATACCCCTTTTTCGAGTGTCCCGTGTGCCGCGACACGTTCGACCTCGAGGAGGCCGAGGCCTCCGACGAGGACGCCGAGGGCGACGACGACAAATGACGCGACCCTTCTTCTGCGCGCGCTACTGCCGTCCTCTACATGCTCCCCGCGCTGGCCGTGGCGGGCCTAATTTATTACTTGTTTATTTTTCGTACTGAATCTTTGCTTATCGTTCAAGCTGATGTGCGCCACGTCTGGCTCCGTCTGAAGCTTCGGCGTTCGTACTTATAATCTGGCGCTGCGGCCGGGCTCGTCATGACTGAACCGTTTGAGTAGCCTGCTAACACTTGCGCAGTGCTGGCGCGACGTAATGCACAAGCACAGCATTCGTAGGCTAGCTTGTGACGGCGACCTATAACGGCGGCCTATAAAGGTGGCCTATAAAGGTGGCCTACTGAGGTGGCCTATAACGGCGGCCTGTAACGGTGGCCTATAACGGAGGCTTTTAACGGCGGCCTGCGTAAATCTTCGCTTGCAATTGACCTTTTTACTGACTGCTAGTGTCTGTGCTCTTAGCCTTGGTCTCCTGCTGTGGAGGCCAATTGGCTACCACAGTGTATCACGCACGCAGCTGTGCCGTGCCATTGCAGACATACATATTAGACGCTTTTAACCTACTTAATTCAAATTACACTTGGCAGCTCAGTGGATGTACTGCACAAACGACTCGAGCAAAACCGTGAGGTCGCGCTCGGAGCGCTTGTTCCACCACAGGTTGTGCGGGCCGTCCAGGATTTTCCACGCCATTGTGCGGTCGCTCAGCTTCAGGAGCAGGCGCTGGTACCGGTTCCATGCCTTTGACTGGCACATATCGGCGGACGACACGACAAGCAGAGGCACGTCGCGCGGGAGCGACGCCGTGGCCAGCCCGATGTCCAGGGCCGAGCGCCGGCGCGCGCTGACCTGCTGCTGCAGCATCGCCTTGTGCAGGCGCGGCTGTGTGTGCTCGAGCAGCCCGAACAGGCGGTCCTCGGCGTCCTGGCCCATGATGAGGCCCTCGAACTTCTCGAACGTGATTGTCGCGAGCACGCCCTTCACAAACTCTTTTAGCCCGTAGTAGGCTGTTTGCTTTGCGTAGAACAGCTCCTCGTGCAGCGGGTCCACGAACATGAGGCCTGCGAGCTGGTTCGTGATCTTGTTTGCGAACACGCGCGAGTAGAGCGACCCGACGCCGTGCGACAGCAGCACGAGGCGCTCGTCGCGGAACGTGGGCAGCTCTTTCTCGAGCGCGCCGACAAGGTACGACACAACGGCGTCCATGCCGATGGGGCTTGGCGCGTTGTCGCTGAGGCCGAGCCCGGGCCGGTCCCAGTAGCACACGGCCTTCACGCCCCTTGCGCGCTGCACCCAGTTCACGATCTCTTCGCCGGACGTCTCGCCGGCCTCGATCACAACCACGGGCCCGTCGGCCCCGGCCGGCATGCAGGCGACGTGGATGAGCGCGGCGTCGCTGATACCGTCGGGCGTGCCGCCAACGGGCACGATGCTGCCGACCTGAACGTGCGAGTCCGCCGCGTCAAAAACAAGGTTCATCGAGAACAGGACGACGCTCACGAGGATGCCGATGCGCACGATGTTCGACGCAACAACGCCGGCCCACTCGAGCACGGACCGGCGGTTCGTCGAGTGGCCAAGCACGCGCTCCTCCTCCTCGTCGCGCGTGCTGCACGACCGTGTCCGAGATGCTGCCGAGCAAAAAAGCTAGAATCGTGCCACCGAACGCAATGAGCATGGGCGCGACGCCGTAGCGGTGGCGCAGGAGATCGACAATGCTGATGATGAGCATGTCGACGACGAGCAGCGCCGCACAGAGCAGGTTCAGCACGCGGTCGCTCGGGCTCGGCGCCGCGTAGAACAGCAGCGAGAACCCGATGCTCGCGAAGCCGATGAGGCTGATTGCGTACGTCTCGAAGCCCGAGCCGAAGTCGCTGCCCACGCCGATGGAGATGAGCTGGTCAATTGAGAGCAGCGCAAGCCAGAACAGCGACAGCGTGAACAGCACCACCAGCACGCCGCGGTAGATGCGCGCATTCTTCTGGTTCAGCGGGTCGACGGCGGTGGCCGTGTCGCGGCGCAGCAGCGCCGAGCGCTCCGACGCGCCGTCGCCGCGCGCCGCCGCCTCGCCGCGGGGCGAGCTCTGCCGCGACGTATGCTCATGCTGCGACTCATGTGAGTCCCGCTGCGAGCCCCGCAGCGTCGCTGTGGACGCGTTCGAGCCTTCACTGCGCGGTTCGGCCATGGGTGGATCTGGCTGCGCGCGCCCGCTCACACGTGATGGCAACGCGGGGGCCGATCCGGGGACGCACGCACGCCACGGCGCGGGCTCTTTTCTTCTTTTTTGGGGGCGGCAGCGCCTTTCGCGTAACGCCGGCGCTCCCGTCATGGGCAGCCCTAAGCCGAAGGCTATGCAATTGAGTGATTTAGGTTCGCGCTGGCGCGGCTTGGCTGCTGCGCAGATTGGGTGCAGCGCTTCTCGATATAGCTCGCACGCGCGCGCAAATTTGCCTCAAATTTGGCTCGCCGCCGGCGGGTGTCAATACGGCCTAAGCCTCGAACCGGGGCTGAACCACCGTGTACGCATCGCGTCGGCATGGCTCGCCAAATGCACGGCGAGTGCGGCTTCGCGCGGGCACTGCATGGTGATAACGTTCGCCGGCGCCCTGCCCTACCCCTCTGCCCACGAGACCCGAGAATGCCCAGAAACAGTTTGCCCGTGTGCGAAGTGTATCCACAACGCAGTCCCCCGCCCCCACAGGGAAACGTCAGATCGCTGCCGCGAAGGGAAGCCGAAGGACCCGCCGGGTTTTTATTGCCGCTTCAGGGCCGCAGCTTCGAGCACCTCTAACCCAGTGACTGCGCCGCTAGCGCACCGGATTCCGCGCCCGCCACTAGCGTCTTACGAGCCCGAATGCTTTACTTTCTTGTCTACGTGGTGCCGCTGCTTCTGCACTGCGCCGCAGCGTCCTCGTGGGGCCTCAATTGGCTGTGGGGCCCCGGATCGAACTCGCCGTCGAGCGAGCTCGAGCACATCAAAAACCCGGAGGTCGAGCCGCTCGCGTCGATCTTCGGCCGCCTAAATGCCGCCTACAAGAGCGCGCCTTGTCGCTCGTGCAAAAAGGTGCTGCGCCTGCTGCAGCAGGCCACCGAGCACGACCACGGCACGCTCGCGGCCGTGCTCTACGGCGTGTGCAGTAACCGCGCGCGCCCAAACGGCCTGTTCACAAAGGTCTGCGAAAACCTGCACCTGTATCAGTACCCGACTGCCGTCGACGGCTTCTCGTTTTTGCCGGACTTCGCGAACACGCTGAGCATGATGGACACGGAGGGCCTCGACGGCGAGTACCTCTGCCACTACATGTTCTCCAACGCCTGTCCGCGCCCGCAGACGCCGCTCATCGACTACAGCGAGTACTGGCCCGAGCGGCCGGCCTGCGCGCGGCGCGAGCGCAGCGGAGAGACGTTCAAGGTTCTGCATGTAAGCGACGTGCACTTGTCCATCAACTACACGGAAGGCGCGGCGGCAAACTGTGTCGGCGCCATGTGCTGCGACCCGTACTCGTTCCAGGACCCGTTCGCCGACAAGCTGCCGGCGCCGAAGTTCGGCCACTGGCGCTGCGACGCGCCACCGGCGCTTCTCGAGAGCGCCATGCACGACACAGAGCGCCTCGACTACAGCTTCGCCCTGTTCACGGGCGACATGGTCGACCATAACCCCGTGTTTATCAGCAAGCACGACACACAGCTCGAGGAGGCTGAGACCATGCGCGCCCTAAAGCGCCATCTCGGCGACGTGCCCGTGTACGCCGTGCTCGGCAACCACGACAGCTACCCGTATAGCCAGGAGCCGCCGCCGGACTCGCCGTACGCGGACCGCACGAGCTTCAACATCGAGCTCATGGAGCACCTGTGGTCGGACTTCGGCTGGGTCAAAGGCAAGGCCGCAAACCAGGTTTCGGTCACGCACGGCGGGTACGCACTCGAGCCCGTTAACGGCCTCAAAATCATCACGCTGAACTCAAACTACTGGTACCGCTGGAACTTCTACAACTACGTCGATATGGAGGACCCGGACCCGAGCGGTATCTTGCAGTTCCTAATCGACGAGCTCGTGGACTGCGAGGAACGCGGCATCCACGCCTGGGTGCAGGCCCACATTTCGCCCGGCGGCCTGCCCGATGAGGCGCTGCCGCCGGCGGCCAGCTTCTTTGCCGCCATTCTCGAGCGCTTCAGCGACGTCATCACGGGCCAGTTCTTCGGACACACGCACCTCGACGAGTTCACCGTGTTGTACGCGAACAACGCGACGCGCAAGTCTGAGGAGAACGCGCTGAACGTGGCGTGGGTCGCGCCCTCGATCACGCCGTACACGGACCTGAACCCGGGCTGGCGCTACTACGAGGTCGACACAAACACGTTCGAAATAATGGACGCCGTCACGGTGGCCGCCGAGATCGAGCCGTACTTCGAGCTGCCGTGGCTCGCCACACCGCGCCTCGACTGGTCCGTGCTCTACTCGGCGCGCGAGCTCTACGCGTCCCGATTCGGCTGGCCCGAGACGGAGCCGTTGAATGGCAAATTCTGGCACCGCATTGCAGACGAAATGCTGTCAGACGAGGAGTTCGCCGTCGAGTTTGTAAAGCGGTCGTACCGGTTCTCGTCTATGGCCCCCGAGTGCCGCGAGCGCAAATGCCGCACCGAAAGGTATTGCTACGCGACGTCCATGAGTCCGGATCAGGTCGAGCTCTGCCACGAAGATCTGCAGGCCGGCAAGCGCGTGCGCCCGAGCAAACAGCATAGACCCAAGTCCTTTGAGGGCGTGCCCGCCTTCCCCATGCCACGGCCGCTGCGCGACCGACAATAATAGCATGGACAGTAGCATGGACAGCAGCATGGCCCGTAGATAGGTTACCTCGGTGGCAGGCTACGCGGCAGGTTAGCCAGCAGCTCAGCCAGTTTTAAGCGGCAGGCTAGCCATACCTTAAAAAGCCGCGGCCTCGACTCGCAAAGTAATATTTATTAGCCCTGGTTAGAGTTTCGCTCGTCGGCTTTATTTTTAAATTTCGCAGCCGCTTGTTTCACAAAATGACTTCGCTAATATTTACATGTACACACCCGGCGCCGCCGAATTACGGGCGGGGATTGTCTATATACGCGTGAGCATGCCGCCGCCAAGACGCTCGATCTCGGCAACGGTAGCATCCTTGTCCAGCTCGAAGCCGTTCTCCGTCTTTTTGACAATGTACGGCCAGTTCGCCTTCAGCTTCGCGTGCGGCTCTAACGACCGGTTCCAAATGCCGCAGAGCTTGTGCTCGCGCGCGTGCTGGCCAAGCGACCCGGAGTAGAACAGAACAAGACTGTCCTTGTACAACTTCATTAGCGCCTGCACAAGATCGAGGGCCACGTTCTGCGCGCCCGTGATCGTGCTTTGCGGGTCAGAAACGGCAATGTTTTTGGGCTGGCGCGTGTCAAGACCGCGCACGGTCCAGCACACATCGAAGTCCGAGAGCGCCGGCTTGAACACGGGCTTTCCTGGTCGTGCTGCCCGCGCCAGCGCGGTCACGCGCGCAGCAATGACGGCCGCCACGCGACTGCGAGGGTCCCACGAAGTCCACTTCACTCCTCGCTCGTCCAGCTTCGTGGCAATGACCCACGGCGCTTGAGTGAGAGCCGGATCCTGTTGGCGCTGCTTCACAAACGCGGCTGCCATGTTGCGAAACAGCTCTGCGTCCATTTCACAGCCAGTGACCAGCGCCTCCTCAGCCGCGTCAACATGACGGTCTACATCCAAAGCCAAGAAGTTCTCTCGCCAGTTCCAGCGTCCTATGACGTCGAGCACTCGCCAGAAGGCCGTCGTCGTGCACGCGGGCGGCGCCCACGGCGAGCTGTTCACAAATACATGCAGGGCCAACAGCTCCGCCGCCGGCTCCGAAATATGCGTCATGAGCATCTGGCGCTCGAGCCAGAGCTTCGTAAGACGCGCCGTACGGCTCAGAGCAGCGTGACGGTTGCACATCGTCGTCATGAGTCGTGTGTGGTCGGCCAGGTCAGCATAGTGGCCCGTATTGGACTCGAGAATGCGCGTCTTGATGTAGAACCCCTCAGGCGTTTGGATGGTCGCGAACGCGGTTTCCACGGACGCGTTGGCCGCCGCCGCTTCCAGCCCAACAACGACATAGTAAGTGGGGTGCTCCTTGCGCATGATCTCGGCCAGCTTTATTAGGAAGGCTGTCTTCACCTTTTCAATGGCCTCTAGGTCCGCGGGCCATCGAGTACTGGACTCAAGCTGGATCACTGCCTCCGAAACCTGGTTCGGGTCAAACGGCTCCGGAATCACGATGCTGCATTGCCGCAGCGACGCAGACGTTCCATACACAGAGGCGATCCTTAGCGGCAAGCCCTTGACCTCCTGCAACACTTGCGCCAGCTTGTCGAAACTCGTGTTCAGGGGCATATAAGTCGTCGTTTGCTCGTGCGACAGCAGCATGCGCTCGAGCAGCTGTGGCAAGACGACATCGGCGTCCATGTGGCGCCCCAGTGCGTAGACAGCAGCATCCTGTGCAATTGGGCGAATCCCGTGAGACCACACGACAGCCTCCTTGATGCTGCCATCCTGGAATCGGCGTAGCGACGCCTTTGGACCCCAGAACTGCTTGAACTCCTCCGTCGAGTTGAACTCCGACTCCATGAAGGTCAGCCGCTTCTCAGCGTGCACAGGGTCGAGCACAGCGCCGACCTTGAACGAGTTCGTATAAGTCGTTGGTGGGTCGCTCGAAAGGGGCCACGTCTTTGCGCTGTCTGTGGCGGGCCAAACACTCATCGCCACGTAGCGCGGTCCCCACGCCTTGTGCAGAGCATCCGTGATCTGGTCAATAGCAGCGCGCGGTGCGAGCGGCTGTGGCAGCGTCACCTCAAACTCAATGTCGTAGCGGAGGTGCGGCGTGCCACAGTCCCGCAGAAACAGTGCGTCGAACCGGTCGCGCGAGCCGTCGTTCAGCAGATCTATAGCAAGGCGCGCGTCGTGGCGCAGCATTTTGGGTGCCCACGCGGGCATGTTTGCGAGCACGTCGATGCCAATATCAGCAAACACGAGTCCGCGCTCCGAGCTGGGCATAGTCGGGCTATCCAACGAAGCGGTTAGCGCAACCTGCGGCTGCTCCGCCAAGTACAGGAGCGTGCCCTTGAAGAGCTGGTAGCTTGAGTAGCCCATGAGGAGCCTGCGCTTGCCGTTCGCAAGCCCGCCGTTTAGCAACGCAGCCATGAGGACACTGAACTCGAAGCTGCCGAAGCCGCCATGGTTCGGACTCGAGCTCCAGCGCCGCTGGCGCAGCCACAGGCTGCCCATCTTGACGGCGTCTGCAAACGCATGCGCAGACGCGCCGACGGCATGCAGGTATCGTAAGAGCGGGAGCGTGCACATGTCGCTAAGCACGGTCCAGTTGTAAAGCGGCGTCGGGCCCTCAACGGCGCGGTTCGCATTGCGGTCGCGCTGGAGCCGCGCAAACGGGAACGGCGTCGGCTCCGGTCCCACATGCACATAAATATTGATGCGGCGGCCGAGCTTGCCCGTCGGCACGAGGCGCAACACGGGCATGTCCGGGTGGTCGTGCAGGCGCGCGAACCGCACATCTATAGGCAGGCCAAGGCCCGCGAGCTGGCTGGCCAGCACGGCCACAAAGAATGCTCGCTTGCGGTGATATCGAAAGCTCAAGTAGTCCTTTGACTCAAACAGCTGCGCCGGCATGGGCACAAACAGATCGATGCCAGTCCCTTCCGGCTTGCGCACGGCCGTGTGCAAGGACCAGCTGCCAATGACATTTATGTGCTCGGCGCTTGGTGGCTTGAACGAGAACCGCGAGCGCTCTGCGTCGTCAGCCTTCTGCGCCGGAAACGGTATTCTTGTGTTGATCTGGCGCTGTGCCTCTGAAAACGAGACGGGGCCAACCTGCTCGAGGCCGGCAATCGTCTCGCGCAGGGTGAAAAGCAGCTTGCGCGCCTGCGCGGCGTACTTCGCGTCCACAGCGATCTCCTGGAACACCTCGTCGACTTGCATCTTAAAAACGTTCGATTTGAACATTTCGCTCGTTTCGCGCGCCGCACGGACCTCGGCCGCCTGCGGGCCCTTGTTCTGCGGCTTCTGCGGCGGCTTCACGGGACCGCCGTTGTCGTCAGACTCGGCGTCGGACGCCGCGTCCGACTCTTGCTCCGAAGCGGACTGCAGCTCCGACGCAAAGCTGCTATTATCGTCGCTCGCAGAGAGCGCCGCACCGTCGTCGAGGCGCTGGCTGCCATTAGCAGCACCAGAGCGGGTTTGCGGCCCAGTGGCGCTGTCTGCGGCGCTGCGTTTGGGCATGGCTCAAAGTGAAATTTAATTTCCACTCTTTGCGTCCTCTAGTTTTGGCGGTGTCCTTGACTCTTAGTCACAGAGAAAAGATGCTGCTACATACGGGCACTGAAAATGTATGATGGCTACGAGCAGCGCTGGCCAGCGGCCGACAGCGGCAGTTTAGCGCGCCGCAATTGAGACGTTTTACAAGCTAAACGGCTTTTAAAGTATATTTGTTTGTAGCGCAAATACCGAACCCTCGGCCGATTTGCGCCCGAATTCGCAAAATAGCCGGTTAGACCCATTTCTGGGGAAGTAACCGCCGCGTCGCGAGCGCCTAGGCCCAGTGATACGTAGCCTAAAGGCGCATTTGTCGAGGGCACATGTGCGTATCTGCAGATTTACGATGCCGCGCACCGGCGCTGCGGCCTGAGCGGTGCGCGCGGGCACGTTACCTTTGCTCTGCGGATCCTGCATTTGGCGTGCCTCTTATTCGCCGAACCCCCTCCTCCGTCAACGGTTACTTCTCCACGTGAATCCACCTTTCGTCGTTAACGACTATGCGCTTGCTACGAGTCGGACTACGTCTGTCTCAGCTGGCCGCACAGCGGCCAGGAGCAACAAGACTAGCACTGGGACTCCGGGCCGTGCCTGCCGTGGCGCCGCGCGCCATGTTTGCAGGCGTCGCGCCGCGTGGCTTTGCCACTTCGCGCGGCGCGCTGGCCGAGCAGGACGCAGCGCCGAAGCCGAAGCCGAAGGCGGAGAGCAAGGAGGTCTCGAAGCCTAAAGAGGGCGGCGAGGTTGCTGAGGAGTCTGAGCCGAAGCCGAAGCTGACATTGTGGCAGAAGGTGAAAAAGGAGGCAAAGCACTACTGGGAAGGCACGAAGCTGCTTGGCTACGAGATCAAGATCTCGACGAAGCTCGCATTCAAGCTGGCCAGTGGTCGCGAGCTCAGCCGCCGCGAGGACCGCCAGCTGAAGCGCACGATCCAGGACATTGTGCGCGTCGTGCCCTTCAGCGTGTTCCTTCTCGTGCCGTTTGCGGAGCTGCTGCTGCCCATCGCGTTGAAGCTGTTCCCGAACATGCTGCCGTCTGTGTACGAGACGTCTTCTGCGAAGAAGAAGAAGGCCATGAAGCTGGGCAAGACGCGCAACGACGTCGGCTCGTATTTGCGGGACACGATCAAGCGCGACACGATGAAGCTGCCCGAGTTCAAGTCGAAGGAGCAGCAAACGGACTTCGAGGAGTTCTTCCGCCAGGTCCGCGACGGTGAGCGGCCGAGCCAGGAGCGCCTCATCACGGTGGCCCGCATGTTCAAGGATGACATGCTGCTCGACAACTTCACGCGCCCGCAGCTCGCTGCCTTGGCCAAGTACATGAACATGCAGGCATTCGGCACGTCCATCATTCTGCGCTACCAGATCCGCCACCGCATGCGCATGATCAAACAGGACGACCGCGTCATCGACTACGAGGGCGTGGACTCGCTGAACACGCTCGAGCTGCAGAACGCGTGCCAGAGCCGTGGCTTCAAGGTCTACGGCGTGAGCACGGGCCGCCTGCGCGACGATCTCACTAACTGGCTGCAGCTGCGTCTGCACGACCGCGTGCCCTCGACTTTGCTCGTGCTGTCATCTGCGTATTCGTACGGCGGCAAGCACAACCTCGAGAGCATGTACGACGGCGTGCTCAGTGTTCTGAGTGCGCTGCCGCCCGAGGTCTACCACGAGGCCGAGCTCGAGGTCAACATGGACACTGCCACGAACGCGCAGCGCCTCGAGGTGCTCAAGGAGCAGGACGAGCTTATTCGCGACGAGAACAAGGAGGAGCAGGAGTCTGGCCATGTTGTTCAGGTCCGTGATGACCTGAACGTGGACGACGAGGAGCGCCACCCCGAGCCGACCGAGTCCGAAGCCGATGCTCACGCTGACTTGGCCTGGTACGAACAAGCCGACAAGCAGCACCCGGATCACGATGCGAACTTTACTGACCCGAAGTCTTCGGCCAAGGGCGCCGAGTTCTTGAAGCCCGGCAACCGGCCGTCTGAGCCGCAGCCGACCATGTCTGAGGAGAACTCGAAGGCCGATATGCAGTGGCAGTCGCCCACGGCGCCGCCTCCGCCGCAGCCTACGATGTCTGAGGAGAATTCGAAGGCCGACATCGACTGGCAGCACCACGCTAAGCCGTCGGAGCCTCAGCCGACCGCATCTGAAGAGAACTCAAAAGCCGACATCGAATGGGAACACCACCACGAGTCGAAGAAGGCCGACCACCACGTCGAGGGCTCCCACTCGGCCACAACAGACTCTGAGGGAGCCGCGAAAGCGGACGCCGAGTGGTCCAAAAAGAAGTAAGTAAGAGTTCAACAAAGTTAGCTTTGTAGATACCCCCGTATCTTGATCTTCAACGCTTGCTGCTGGACATGAAAATTATGGCCAACCCCCGCGCAACCGCTGGCTGCTTATGGCCCTAAAATTTTGGGGAAGCAGCCAGCGGCAGTGCAGCTCAGCTGTAGAAACAATTAGAGCTATTAGAGAAAAGTGGAGGGTATAAAAATAAATTAATCTGGCCAGCAACTAGGCCATGATGGCAACTGTGGAAGTTCCCTCGATGAACTTCGTTTGGAAAATGCGGTTCGCGTTCGTAAACATGTCATCCTTCAGGCTCACAACAATAAACTGCGAGTTCTGGAAGCGCGTCTTAATGATGTGCCCTATGTTCCGCGTGTGGTGCACATCGAGGGCGGCGTCAACCTCGTCCAGGATATACATGGGAGCCGGGTGGTACCGCAAGAGCGCGAGAATGAGCGACAGCGCCACGAGCGAGCGCTGGCCGCCGCTCAGCTCGTTGAGCCCGTCCTTCCACGTCGTGCCCAAGCGGACCTTTAGCGCAAACCCGTGGTCTATAGGGTTGTTCTCGAGCGGGTCAAGCTCACAGCTCGACTGTGGCAGCAGGTCCCCGAAAATGAGGCCGAAGTCCTTGGATACTTGGCGCCACACCCTTTCGATGGTGCTGCGCCGTCGCTGGTTCAGTGTTTCCATCGACTCTTCGAGCTTTCGCCGGTCCTCGCGGATCGTTGCCAGCCGCTGCCGAAGCTGTGTCTCGTCGGCCTCGAGGCGCTCGATCATGCTGACGACGCTTGCGTCGACGCGAGACCCGAGCGACGCAAGGCGGCGCTGCTGCTGCTGAAGGTTGTGCCGCAGCTCGGCCAGGTCGGGCCCGCTGCGCAGCTCCAGCGTGCCTGACTCGGCCAGCTCGGCCGCCCATGGATACTGGCGCTCGACTTCGCGCAGCTTCGCGCGCGCACTGGCCACGAGCTCGGAGTGTTTCTCGTGGTTGTGGTTCTGCTGCTGCAGCTCCAACTTTGTGTCTGCCATATGCTGCTGAGTCGTCGCGAGTTCCTGCTCAACCGCGTTCAGTTCTGAGATTGCTGACGACAGGCGCGCACGCTCGCGGCTGAGCTGCGCCCCCAGCTCGGCTATCTGCCGATCCAGTGCTTGCACTGTAGACTTCCCGCTTTGGATTTCGCTGCGCATGTCTTGAAGGGCAAGCTGCGCCTGGCCAGCCACATCCGTCTCCTGCTCGAGCTCGGTTTTGAGCCGCGTGAGCTCAGACTGCACACGTATGTGCTCGGCTTGGCGCTCGTTCAGGGCCGCATTAAGCCGTGTTTCCTCCGCTATTGCGACCTCGAGATCACTGGCCAGTTGCGATAGCTTGCCCTCGCGATCAGCCGCGAATTCCTGAGCATCAGCCACGCACTTAGAAAGCGCCTGCTTTGCGTCTTCGACGGCGCGCACCGCTGCCGGCAGCGCGACTGTGCGCAGCTGTTCCAAATGGGCACTAGACTCCGTATACGCCATGAAGGAGGCCTCTGCTTCGGCGAGCCGAGAGTTCTCGAAGCCCTGTTCGTGGGCAATGAGAGTAAGCTCGTTCTCCAGCTGCGACGCTGCCGTTACTGCAGCGCCCACATCTGCGAGCACGGTTTCGCATTCTGCTAACGCCTCGTCCGCCGTGTTCTTGGCCGCAACGAGCCTGTGGTACTCGGCTATGACCTTGAAAACACCACCCGGGGAGCTCTTGACAAAGCCTCCGGACAGCACACCGCGGGGATCGAAGATATCACCGTCCAGCGTGACTGCTCGCGTCTTGAACGTGAATGCAGCACGCTCGGCCTCGACGGCAGACGCGCAAATTATGGTGCGGCCAAAGACGCTCTCGATTGCCGGCCTGACATCCTCGCTGAATTGGAGTAAGTCTACGGCACGCCAGCACTGGCCGCCGATTTGATCGATGATTCGTGGGGACGTTGCTTGCGCCTTTATTTGGCTTAGGGGCAGGCACGTAGTCCGCTGGCGCGCTGCCTTGAGCACGGCGGCTGCCGTCCGCTCGTTATCAACGACGAGGTCCCACAGCGACTTGCCGGCAGTAGTCTCTAGGGCCACAACCTTGTCTTCGTGGCCGCGCTGTATCTCTATGAGGTGGGCTACGCGGCCGCGGACTTGTTTAGCGCTGAGGTTCAAGGAGCCGAGCTGCGAGCCCATGGAAATATCGAGGTTCGGGTGGCGGGACAGCAGCCTTTCGAGGTCGCGAAGAGCACGCGTAGCCTCGTCGCGCAGTTCCTGCTGCTGCGTGCGCAGCGTCTGGGCCGACTCTGCCGACGCAGCGTGGCGCTCGAGCTCGGCCTTTTTGGCGGCCTCTGCACTCTGCAGTTCGGCTAGCTTTGCGCGGATGGCGGCCAATGTCTGCTCGAGCTCGGCGCGGTTATTAGTTACCGAAGCTTGGTTCTGCAGCTTGTTCTCGTCGCTCTGTAAACTTCTCAGCTTGGCCTCTGCCTCAGCAACCGTCTCTCGTGCGCGCTTCGTCGCCAGCGCAAAGCCCGTTTCACGCTCGCCCGTCGTCGAGATGCCCGTTTGGAGGCCACTAACCAACTCACGCTGCTGCACTACGCGAGAACGCTGCTGGTCGAGTCTGTTGCGCAGCTCCGTGTGCTCGGACTGGAACGCACCAGAAGTCTGCTCGAACGCGACCAACTCCTGCTTGATGCGCTCCTCGGCGGCCTTGCTTGTCCGCAACGTAGTTTCTGCCTCGCTCGCGACCTGCTGCTTGTGCTCAAGCAGAGTAGTGGTGCGGGCCTGCTCCTCAGTGGCTCGCTGGAGTTCCTCATCCAAACGCAGAACCTCGCCATCGGTTCCGCTCTGGCTGCGCAGAAGCTTTGCTCGGTCCTCGAGCTCGCTGCTGCGCTGCGTGGCCGCATCGAGCGCCATGCGAAGCTCTTCGAGTTTGTGTTCGCGAGTGCTGGCCTCCTCATCCAAGAGAGCCAGTCGCTGGCTTGCGTGCGACCACTCCGAGGCCGCAACCGTCCGCTCTGTGGCCTCAGTAGAGGCAGCGACCTGCTGGTACTCGAGGAACTCGCGTTTCTGGGCGCGCAGCTTCTCGAGCTTTGGTCGCACTTCCTCCACGAGCAGGGCCTCCGTCTCATGCAAGGGCGCATCGCGGTCTCTGATCTCCTTCACTGCTCTTTGGCGCTCCTTTTCGTACATGCCCGTGCCGGCGGCCTCCTCAATGAGGCCCAGAATCTCCTTCGGGCGCATGTTCACGACCTTAGTGATCTGGCCCTGCATAATGAGGAAGTTTGGGTTATTGACGTTCAGCTGGACCTCCTGGAAGAGCTGCTGCACTTGCGCCTGCTGCGCGCGGTGGCCATTCACGAGGTATTTGGACGTTCCGCCGAGCACGACCTGGCGCGTCACGGTGATCGTGTCCACATCCTTGTAGTCGAGCGGGGACTTATCCTTGTCGGTGTTATCGAACACAATCGATACGCTGGCCTTTGTGACGCCCGCCTGCCCGCGCTTATAGATGAGATCCTGCTGGTTCTGGGCGCGGACCGTCGCCATCGACGTGATTCCGAGCACGAAGCAGATGGCGTCGAGGATGTTCGACTTGCCGCTGCCGTTGAGGCCGGTGATGCAGTTGAACTGCGTGTCCCAGTTCGTGATCACGGTCCGCTTCGCGTAGCTCTTGAACCCATCAATCACAATCTCTTTAACGCGCATTGTTTACCGGAGCGCGACGGACGAAAGAGAAGGGTAAGGGGTCGACTATTACAAAACATCCTCTGCGCAAACAAAGCGTATGTAGGGTCGCGAGCAGGCAGTAATTACGGGCACGACTTTATGAGGAGGACTAGTTCTAATGCGAATCTTTAATCCGCCTTGGTACCACAATTAAGACTTTCTTTGTTAGCAGGCGATTGCAGGTCGTCTTGGCCTACTTCATTCTGGCGTTCACTCTGGAGCTCATTCTTGGAGTTCGTTCGTGAAGCTCATTCGTGGAGTTCATTCGTGAAATAATACTTGCAATTCGTCGTGTTGTATAGAAAAGAAGATAAGAATAAGTTGTGTTCGTACTACCGAACCTCAATATATTAAAGGCCATTGCTCCCTTTGGGAGCATGCCGATCTATAGCATGCACTAAATTCATCAACAGGTTGCGAGAGAGGACCGTGTCAAACGGGCACATCGTTCTTCTCATCGAGGCTCGTATCCTTTGATTTGCGCGACAATAAGCGCCGGAATTTTGCGGCTCCGAAGCCTTGTGATTCGTGAGCGCCCTTTTGACTGGGGGCGCGGCCCTCCTTATAGTGAAGGCCCTCAATGGGCACGTAGCCGTAGGCGACGGCCGGGTAGACGATGCACAAGGGCACCATGGCGATGAACACCATGAGTCCGTCTAGCACGAGGAAGTACCGCTCGGTCCGGAGCAGGTAGCCCTTCCAGCCCTCGGCGAGCTCGACGATGCGGTAGATTGACCGGATGAGCAGAAACAAGAGGGAGATGCTCAGCGCCGGGAGCCAGTACTTGAACAAGGGCCGTCGCCTGTTCTCGGCGAAGTGCGGGTTCCAGTTCTGCTCGCGGTTCGGGTCGCGGAACACGTTCCACGTAACAATGCCGAAGAGCACGGTAAAGCAGAGGAGGACGAGGACCTGGAACGCGATACCGGCGACCATGATCCAGCTGCCCGTGGCCGGGCCGGCCGCCGTCTTTGAGTCGGCCGACGCCTTGCCGCCGCCGGCGCCTTGCACGACGAGCGAGATGATGTCGCAGGTCGTGCAGATGGCCGTGTACATCATTGGCTTCAGCGGCGAGTACTGCTTGCCAAAGATGGTGATTTCCTTGGCCAGCTGGTAGTAGATGCCTGCGGCCATAAAGGCGGGCGCAATGATGAGCGTCACGAGCTGCATTTCCCAGAGCGGAAGCGACGTGTCATACTTGTGCGAGACGGCGCGGCCAATGTATCCCGCGAGCTCGAGGCCCGCCGTGATGCCCCATGTAACCAGCATCCACCAGTCTCTTGTGGCCATGCCGAGCCCGAGCTGGATGACGAGGATGATGCCGAAGAGGACGGCGGCGACGATGTTTGCCGGAAGGTTCGGCACATACCCATAAGAGTTATCGAGATCAATGTGTGCCATGCGGAGCCGGCCGCTTGCTTATCGCGTGGGGCCGTAGTGCGCACCCCTAAATGGATCTATATATGGAGGATGTGTGCCACCCGCGCTCGATGCAGTCTTAGCTTAGAGGGCTGGCGTGCATGGGCCTAACCCTCACGGCCGTTACTACGGCGCTGCCTGTGGCCAAGCACGATCAGGCCGTGTTCCGGATCGTGGCGCAGTGAGTTCAGGACGTACTGAGAGTAGTGCAGTAAACGGCTGGCGGTAACACTTGGGGGCCCGCAGTTGGTGCTCGCGGCACGCTTTGCGCACAGATATAGTAACCTTGTGTGGCGGTTAGTTGAGTGACACTTTGGGGCGGCTTGTCTGCGGAGCTTCTTGGACATTACACAAAAAAGGGAAATGAGGAGATGGCATTTGAGCACTGTCGCACAGTGGGTCCTATCTGGAGAGCCGAACGTACATGTGAGTGAAAACGCATTACTTTGAGCATGGCCGCCGACTAGCGATGATCACATGTAAGGAACCCCATGAGCTGAGGCGTAGCTGCCGAGTGTGACCCTGCATATAAACGATTTCAGAATAAGAGCTTTACATGGGCTATCGGCATCGAGTCCACCCATGAATTCACCCATGAGTCGTGCACACTGAATACATATTAAAGGCTCAAAGCGTCATGCTGATCATCAATGGCGTAACGTCAATGGTGTAACGTCAATGGCGTAACTTCTATGGCGTAACTTCTATGGTGTAACGTCAATGGTGCAACGTCAATGACGGTAGAGCGGCAGATGCGTAGATCCACGGCAGGCGACTTCCGGCCTTCCAAATATGCTGAATTAACTTGCGCACCGCGCCTCGCAGATTGACTGCCTAACTCGTTCATTCGCTCCATCCGGGTCCCCTTGCACATGTTAGAGTTAGCATCCTACTGAGTGCACAGAGTTTCTTATACAAGGTGGTTTACGGCAAGGCTTTACGTAGCGTTCCGAAGGGCGTAGCTTCGACATGTGTATGGAATCTGGCGACGCGGCTATCGCAGAGTCCGACCGCTGCTCGAGATTTAGACGCCAGTTAGTCCCGAAACGACTCGAGTGTGTGTCTGTTTCATAAATACTCGAGTCTAAGTAAAGGCAGTATACAGCCGTCTATGCCGCGTCGGAAGCGTGCGGCTCTGGCGCCGTAGGACTCGCCTCGGCGGCGCCGTCAGGGCGCGTCGGCTCACGTGAGATGCGCTTACCGACGTGCGTAGACACGTGCCGATATCGCGATAACGAGCGCTGGGGCGCCGAAGGCCGGCGGCGCTGAGCGGCGGCGCGGCCATTCAAGCTTGGCCAAGAAAGGCTGAGTCGAGATCGGCCCGTTGCGGCGGCCTCAGTAACGGCTGGCGCAGCAGCGCGACGGCATATGTATTCGAAATAGATTCAGAGGTTATGCGATTGGTTATGCGGGGCTCGTAGAGTCCCCAATAAAATTAACAGGACAAATGAGGGGACGGGAATTGGTCTAGGACTTGGTGCTGCGCTTGCGTTTCCGCTTCGTCGTCTTGCGCTGGTGGACGTTCTTGATGTGGCGCGGCACGGAGTCGAGGCGCACGAAGCGCATGTGGCAGATGTTGCATTCGAACGGCTTCACGCCGAGGTGGTCGCGCTGCGCGTGGCGCACGGCGAACATGCGGCTCGGGAAGCGCTGTTGGCACAGCGAGCAGCTGATCGACGTGCGCTCGGTGCGGATGGCCATGAACCCGATGTCGCGCAGCATCTTCTCGAGCTCGTTGCTCTGGTCCACGGAGCGCGCGCCGCCGTACGCCTGTGCGTCGGCCTCGTCGTCGTCCTCGACCTGGCGCTTCGCCTTTGTGCGGCGGCGCGGGCGCGCGTCGGCGCGCACATGCGGCTTCCAGTCGGCATCGCGCGCGAGCTTCTTGTGGACGTGCTTCAGCTCGACGCCCGCGTCTGCGCCGACGGTCACGTCGAGCTCGACCTCGGACTTGAAGCCGTCGGCGGCGGCGTCGTCATCGGCGTCCGCAGCATCGGCGTCCGCAGCATCGGCGTCACGAGCGTTCGTAGCGTGGGCGACGGCGTCGCCGCCGCTGCGCGCGCGCGCCGTTGGTGAATTCGGCGAATTGGGCACGGTGACGTTTGGCGACGCGAGCGGTGCGGCCGCACTGTCAGCGGGCGCCGGCATGCGCGGCTGCGTGGCGCGGCTGCGCAGCATGACGAGGATGTCGGCGACCTCCTGCTCCTCGTCCGAGCGCAGCTTTGTGCGGCGGGCCGGGGTCTTCGGCGGCGGACCGAGCATGAACGGCTGTGAGCCGATGGGCCGCGACGAGATCATTGACACGGGGAACTTTACGTGGTGCGCCGTCTGCGCCTCGGCCATGGAGTCCGCGTCGAGCACGACGGGGCTTAACCAGCCGGCGGCGCCGCGCGTGGGTATGCCCGGCGAGCCCAATGATATTGTCATGTCCTCGTACCGGAACGGATGCAGATCCCGCAGTACTTCGCGCCAGTCGCTGGGGGAGCTGGCGGCTAGTTTGGCGTCGAGGACGGACGGGGAGCCCAGGTCGTCCAGGCCCTGAATAAGCAGAGTTCGTGGCGAGAGGGGTTCTGAGCCGCCCGGCAGGACGAGCGCCGCGCGCCAGGGCGACGCGAGCGCGTCCGCAAGCATTCTGCACGATGGTCGGCGGCAGGTTCGACGGGCCCAGTGGCGCGCGGCGCGACATTTAAATGCGCGCGCCGCCACGCCCCGCCGCGCGCCCTAATACCGGTTACCCGATTCGGAAGCCGTGCACGCTTAGGCCGCATTTTAGACGGCATTGTTTTCAGCAAAACGCGCGTCGTCCGCACGGCACAAGGCCGCCCTCGCCGGCAAAAATGCTAGTGCGCTGTTTGCGGCGCGTTTGGGCCGGCGGTTCGCCGAGCCAGCGTCCCCCGCGCACCGCCTGATCGGCGGCGGCGGTTAGGTTTACGTGATGCCCACTTACACAATCGTTATCGTGCTCTATTGGCCCAATGATAGCCGCTCCTGCCGCGGCCGCGGCGGTGCTCAGCGCCAAGATGGCGCGCCGTCGTCGCCGCTGACTACGGAGGCCTGGCGCGCAGTGTGCGCAGCGCCACGGCCCTCTACGTGGCGAAATGCGTCTTTACTGATAAGATATATAAATAGACCCCGCTGGGCAGGTCCCCAAAGTTGGGCTTGCCGACGGGCGCCGACGGGCGCCGCAGCGGCCGGCAGTCCCAAATCAAATACTCGCTAACCTGCGCTACGCCTCGCCGCCTTCGCATTAGTTTGGGGCCTCGTTTAGGGCCTCGTTTGCGTGCGGTGCGGCGTCGTGAAGAACACGACGGATGCGCTAACTGCAGCGGCCAAATGCACGCTGCGGACGGCGCTCTTCATTAATAGCCCGAATCGAACCGGCGCCTAATGAAACGGAATTAAACGGCAAGCTTTCGAGCAGCGTCTGCCGAGGCATCTGCCGAGGCGTCTGCTGAGTCGCGTCTGCCGAGGCATCTGCCGAGGAACGTCTGCCAAGTGCTGGGCTCGGACCAAGTGCTAGGCTCGGACCTAGTGCTAGTCTCGGACCTAGTGCGTGCCCGTCGAGCCGTAGCCGCCCGCCGCGCGCACGGTCTCGTCGAGCGTCTGCACGACCTCGACGTCGCCCGTCCAGATCTTCTCAACGACAAGCTGCGCCACGCGCTCGCCCTCCTTGATCTCGTAGTCCTCGTCGGACGTGTTCAGGAGCACAACGCCGACCTCGCCGCGGTAGTCCGCGTCGATGACGCCGGCCAGCGTGTCGATGCCGTGCTTCACGGCGAGGCCCGAGCGCGGGGCCACGCGGCCGTACGTGCCCTCAGGCAGGGCCACAGAAATGCCTGTGTGCACGATGCCGCGCGCGCGCGCCTTAAGAACGAGCGGTTCGGCCGCGTAGAGGTCGTGGCCGGCGGCGAGCTTCGAGCCGCGCGTCGGCGCCTTGGCCTTAGCGTGTGTGAGCAGAACCTTGAACGACATTAGTGTAAAGACGGAGTGCGCGTAAAGCGGGTCGGAGTAAGTTAAATAAGTTACGGTCAGGTCAGCGACGACGCGAGAAGCGCGTCGTCAATTTGGCGCTGGGTAAGGGCTTAGTAGCGGTCATCATTAAAATGCATTAAAATGCAGGAGACGCCTAGCCGCGCTGCGCGCGCGGTGTGCGCGCGCTCGCGCTAGTGCTGGCGCGGAAGTAGGTCGTGAAAGTGGTCCGGCTGCCGTAAGGCGGCCGCTAGCATAAACATGGGTGGTGCGAGGCTACTGTGCAGTGCGCAGCGCTACTAAACAGCTGCTGTGCGGTGTACGCCGCTGCTGTGCAGTGTCCGCTGCTGCTGTGCAGTTTCCGCCTGCTGTGAGGTGTCCGCTGCTGCTGCGCAGTATCCGGCTGCTGCTGCGCAGTCTCCGCTGCTGCTGAACAGCACCGTTTAGTGTACGGCGTTCTAGTTCCCCGTCATGGCCGCGGGCCCGACGCGCTCGCCCGCGCTCAGCCAGTCCGGCAGGCCCGAGTGCGTGCGCTGCTGCACGAGGTGCATGCCGCCCGTGTCTGGCGGCGTGTACTGCGGCGGCGCGTCTGCGTGCTCGGCGCGCCCGCGCGGCGGCAGCACGGCGATGGGCCCGCACACCTTCAGGACCTGCGCGTAGTCCGGCTTGTGCACGGCGCAGAGCCGCAGCTTCACCTGCACGTAGTGGCGCATGCTGAGCCAGCGGCCGGCGAAGTTCGAGCACGCGTTTGCGATGCACGGGCTCGCGACGTAGCGCGTGAGGTCCGTGACGGCGTCGTCGAGCGGAATGAACAGGTTGCTCTGCAGAGGGACGAGGTGCTCCTTCGCGACGAACGGCGAGCACGCGCCGTTGATGCGCGCCTCGGCCAGCTGCACGAGCTGCACGTCAATGTGCGTGACGGCAAGTAGGTGCGCGTGCGAGGACGCGACGCTTAGGCGCAGCGGCAGCACGGCCGGCGCCTGCTCGACGGCCTGCTCGGGCAGAAACAGCTGCGCCACGACGACGGCCTCGTGGAACTGCTGCACGGGCGCCGCGCGCAGCGCGCGCGTGAGCTTCCGCGCGGGCGGGCTCGGCGGTTCGTACGCGCGCATGGGCAGGTCCTGCGTGTGCGCCTTGTGCGGGCCGGCAACGGCCGCAGGCGGCCGCGTCGGCAGAAACGCAATCTCGCGCGCCGTCTGCGAGAGGCGGCCCTTGTGCTCAGCGCGCACCTCGACGAGCCACTTCACGGCGTTCGTGAGGCCCTGGTCGCCGCAGTCGACGTCGAAGCTCGGCAGCAGAAACGGCGCGGCCGGGTCGTCGAGGATGCGCAGCTCGAACGGGAACGTGCCGACGTCCGGCGCCGCAGGCTCGCCGTCGACCGTCTCGCCGGCAATGATCATGCGCCGAAACTCGTAGCCCTCGGCGCCGCCCGCGGCAGCTTCGAGCTCGGCGTGCTCCTCGCACACAATAAGCACCTCAACGGCCATCTGCGCCCACGCGCGCGACGACACAACGACCTGCCCGCGCACGCGCGCGCCGCTCGTGTACCAGTCGGGCTCGTTCAGGAGCTCGACGGACACGGCCTCCGCCAGCGAGCTGTTGCCCTTCGAGAACAGGTTCATACGCCAGGAGTCACGGCCGCGCACAGGGGTGGAGCCGGTGCTAGTGGGGGCGGTGCCTGCGTAGCCAGCCGCGCTCGCAATCTGAGGAACCTTAATTAAGGGCATGCTCGACCCAGGGCTGAATATTCAGCGGTAAGGGTTCGGCCGCGGTGCCTGCTTGCCGGGCGCGGGCCGCGGGCGACGCGCGCGGCCGCCGCACAGAGCCATTGCAGGGCTGTACAGTACCTCTCACTGCACAGTCGCTACTTGGCCGGCTGCAGCCCCGGCGCATCGGCGAATGCCTGTCGCCACGCGCGCGCGCGCGTCACGCGGGGACATCTCGGCGGCGTGTCTCATCACGCCTCTTTAGTCAGAGGGCTAGGTTTCTGCCCAGCTCTGCTCGAGATTCGTGCAATCGCTGAGACCTAGCCCCGCGTATCTGCACTCGTATCTGATAGGGGCAGCCGCGAAGATAAGTTGCGTGCGCGGCCGTGGCGCTAGCACCGCGAGCACTCGCCACATGCAGTAGCTGTATAGGCCCCGTATGGCGGCCGTAGTGTTGGGCGGCTGCTGCGGCGCGGCCTGTCCGCAGCCCGTTTGCGTGATTTTGACTGCAGATTGGCGATCGCGCCATGCGGCTGCGCGCCGGCACTGTCCCGAAAATGTCGCTGCTGGGCCCGCGCGCTTCCGACGTTACGACATTACGTCCTTTGTTAGTCAACATGCAAGTGTGTGACCCCACAAACCGCATGCCGCACTGCTGGCGCGGCCGCGCCTCGTGAGTATCTACTTCTCAGTTCTGTAACCGGTTTTAGTAGTGTTAGCTGAAGACGCGACCCCTGCAGACGGTGCATCCGTCTTGTCCCGCGCGTAATTTTTATATACGGGGTTCTACGTGAGGCACGTCTCTGCGTCTTTCGACCTCATTGCACTTATTTGACTCGTGCCTGTGCCTATACCTATGCATGTACCTATGCATGTACGTACGCCTGTGCCTATGCCTGTGTCTGGGCCTGTGCCCATGCCAGTGGCTGTGCCTGTGTCTGTGCCTGTCTGCTCTACTATGGCTCTGTGTCTGTATCTATCTACGCCGTGTGACATTTATGAGTGTGACATTTATGAGAGCGCACGTGCAATGTGCTAGGGTGCGCACCCGCTGAGCGGCCACGAATCGTAGCTGCGCAATTCAGTCCGCTGCAGCTACTGTGAATTATGGACTGAGCACCTCATATCATGCATTTTGAGCTAAATTTATGGCGGAAATCACTAACAAATAAAGGTTTCTGACTGCCTCGTCGGGCGCGACTGCGGAAGGGCCGCGCACTCGCATGCAGCCCAAGTCCAGTGCAAACGATGCAACCACATCTTCTGCTCGCCTGTAATGGCAGCAGCCGCCGGCCCCAGCAGTACGCGCCGGTCAGGGCCGGCTCGCAGCAGTGCCAGGGAACGCCGGCAAGCAGGCCTAAGTGCTAGTCATGTGTGAAGGGTTCGGGTTCAAAATTTTCCCACTCTGAAATATTTTGAAAGTTTTTTCAGCCTTTCCTCCTCTCTCTCATCACCACCTTACCAGACACCACCAAAAAACATGTCTGCTAGCGAGGGAACTTATGCCGGTGCCATTGGCATCGACTTGGGCACCACGTACTCGTGCGTGGCGACCTACGAGAACGCCGTCGAGATCATTGCGAACGAGCAGGGTAACCGTGTGACGCCGTCGTTCGTTGCCTTCACCGACAAGGAGCGTCTCATTGGTGATGCCGCGAAGAACCAGGCCGCTTTGAACCCGCGCAACACCGTTTTCGACGCAAAGCGTCTGATCGGCCGCCGCTTCGACGATACGACCGTGCAGAGCGATATCAAGAGCTGGCCCTTCAAGGTTGTCGACAAGAACGGCAGCCCCGTCATTGAGGTCGAGTACCTGAACGAGACGAAGACGTTCTCTCCCCAGGAGATCAGCGCCATGGTCCTCGTCAAGATGAAGGAGATCGCCGAGGCGAAGCTCGCGCAGAAGGTCGACAAGGCCGTCGTCACCGTGCCGGCTTACTTCAACGACTCGCAGCGCCAGGCCACGAAGGACGCCGGCTCCATTGCCGGCCTCAACGTCCTGCGTATCATCAACGAGCCCACGGCCGCGGCCATTGCCTACGGCCTTGGCGCCGGCAAGACCGAGGAGGAGAAGCACGTCCTCATCTTCGATCTTGGTGGTGGTACGTTCGATGTGTCCCTGCTTAGCATCCAGGGTGGTGTCTTCAACGTGAAGGCCACTGCCGGTGACACGCACTTGGGTGGCCAGGACTTCGACACGAACCTGCTCAGCTACTTCCAGGAGGAGTTCAAGAAGAAGACGGGTGTCGACATCAGCGGTGACGCGCGTGCTCTGCGCCGTCTGCGCACGGCCGCCGAGCGCGCGAAGCGCACGCTCTCCTCGGGCTCGCAGACGCCCGTCGAGGTCGACTCGCTGGCCCAGGGCGAGGACTTCTCCACGACGCTTACGCGTGCTCGTTTCGAGGCTCTGAACGACAAGCTCTTCAAGTCCACGATCGAGCCCGTCGAGAAGGTTTTGAAGGACTCCGGTATTGAGAAGTCCAAGGTCGACGAGGTCGTGCTCGTTGGTGGCTCCACGCGTATCCCGAAGGTGCAGCGCCTGCTGTCCGACTTCTTCGGCGGCAAGAAGCTCGAGAAGAGCATCAACCCCGACGAGGCTGTCGCATACGGTGCCGCTGTCCAGGGTGCCATCCTCACGGGCCAGGCCACGGAGGACGCGCAGGACATTCTTCTGCTCGATGTCGTGCCCCTGTCGCTCGGTGTCGCCATGGAGGGCAACATCTTCGCCCCCGTCGTGCCGCGCAACACGACCGTGCCCACGCTCAAGCGCCGCACGTTCACGACGGTTGCTGACCACCAGACGACCGTGCAGTTCCCCGTCTACCAGGGTGAGCGCACGAACTGCTCGGAGAACTCGCTGCTTGGTGAGTTCGACCTGCAGGGCATCCCGCCCATGCGCGGTGGCGAGCCCGTCCTCGAGGCTGTGTTCGAGGTCGACGCGAACGGTATCCTGAAGGTCACGGCCAGCGAGAAGTCCACGGGCCGCAGCGCGAACATCACGATCTCGAACGCCGTTGGCAAGCTCACGAACGACGACATTGACAAGATGATCAACGAGGCTGAGGAGTTCAAGGCCCAGGACCAGGCGTTCGCGAAGCGCCACGAGGCGAAGCAGCACCTCGAGTCGTACATCCAGAGCATCGACCAGTCCGTCACGGACCCGGCTGTCGCCTCCAAGCTCAAGAAGAGCGCCCAGGAGAAGCTCGAGGGTGCCCTCGCCGACGCCATGGCCGCTCTCGAGGTCAAGGACGCGTCTGCCGACGACCTGCGCAAGGCCGAGGTCAACCTGAAGCGTGTTGTCACGAAGGCTTTCGCCACGCGCCGCCAGTAAGGTCATCACTGCGGTCTTTAATGGATTAAAAATTTATATTAACCTCGTAATTGGAAGTTATTTGCAAGACAGCTTCCCCGCCGCCTCGACCTTGAAGCCCCCGTTTCGTACTTCGTTCTCGTTTTCTCGATTGAGTTGCTAATAATATACAATGCGCGCTAGCATAAATTTGAGCGCTAGCTTATATTTGAGCGCTAGCTTAAATTTGAGCCAAACTTGCCCGTTTTTGGGAAACAGTTTTCAGACTTTTGTAGCGCTCATCATTCCCACCCGAAGTCCATGGCCGAGTCCAGGTCAGCAAGGTTCATGGGCTGGCTGTTCACGAAGTCGGCGTTAAAGTCGTCCATCATGAACTCGTCGCCGTAATTATCCGACGGCATTGCGAGCTCCGGCTCGGGCTCGGGCTTCACCGGGCTCGACTCGGGCCGCTGCGTCGGCACGTCCATAGACACGTCCTGGTTCGGCACGGCGTGCTCCTCTTTTAGCGGCGCGCTCGCGGCCGCGGGCGGAGGCGGCAGCTTACGGACCTCTTCCTTCAGCTCGGCAATCACGCTTTCGTGCTTCGCGTCGCGCTCAGCGGCTAGGGCTGCGAACTTGACGCTCACGCTGCGCGCGCTTTGGCTCAGCCTCACGTCGCCCGGAGCGTCGAGCAGGCACGGCTCCATCTGCCGCGACCACAGGGCATCGGCCACAAGCAGGGCCAGAAGTGTGTCCTGCGACGCCGCCGTGGCGCGCTCCACAATGCTGCGGACCTTGTTTATGCCGAGCGCCAGCTTTGCTTGGCAGCTCACGACAGTCGTCGGCAGGGACGGCACTCCCTGAGGTCGAGACTGCCAGTCGCAGAGCCGCACGGTGGCCTTCTTTACGGCCTCAGTGAGACTCGACTCAGCGCGCGCGGCCGTGCTGCTGTCGGGGCCGGACGAGCCTACCTGCGCGCTGAGATGGTTCACGAGCTCCGTGAAGGCCGGTGTGAGGCGCTGCGCCGCAGCATTCGCACCGGCCGGGTGCAGGTCGAGCAGCATTTTGCGCGCGACGTGCAGGATGGCCGCCTTCGCAATAAACAGCTCGGACGTCGACTTGTGCAGAACCATGTTCAGGTAAAAGAACGCAATCTCAAGCGTGGTTCCCTGGTGCAGGCCCTCATAGAGGTCGTACTCAAGCACACGGAACACGAGCGGCGCTAACAGTCCAATAGAGAACGGCTGCACAAAGTAATCGAGCCCGCCCTTCAACGTCTCGCGATCAATCACGGCCGAGCGGTACGCGAGTACGGCCTGCCTGAGAAGTGCGGGCAGCACGACGACGAGGTCGCGGAACGGCCGCAAGAGGTCGTCACTAATGCCACTGCCGCTCCCGCTAAACAGGCCCTTCACCCACGACCCGAGCAGCTGCGACTGCTCTGGCGTGAGCTGGCTATTAGTGGTGAACAAGTTTGTCGTCAAATACTCCTTTGTCCACGAGTCTGCGGGAAGCTCGACATTGTACCGACGCGAAATCATGTCGGCCGTAGCTACAAACGTGCCGAGATCGCCGTACACGAGCTCGGCGCCGCCCTCTTCTTCCCATAGCAAGCTTGCGGCGTCTGAATGCTCTACTATGGCCTGCAAGAAGTCGCGCACGGGCGCATGAACAAACAGCTCGTCCGCGGCGGCTTGGTTGCGGTAGAGCGCGGCGCAGAGCACGGCCAGGGAGTGTCTTGTTAGTGGCGCATGGCCGCTCAGTGCGCCCTGCGCGGCGAGCACAATGTCGATGGCCAGCGCCTCCTGCGCAGGTGGGATTGTGTTCACAAAGGTGTCCAAATCCCAGCTGTTGCTGAGCTCGTCGAACGTTGTCTGCGCGTACTCACGCTTCACGTGGCTGCGGTGGAGCGCGTGCAGCACGATGGGGTCGCAGAGGCCCATGTCGATACATACGGAGCCGAAGTCGACGCGGATGCCCGCGTCGTGCGCGTCCATGGCCTCGGCGACGGCCTTGTCCATGGTTGTGAAGACGCGTGCCAGCACGCCGTCCAGAATGTTTGGCGACTCGCTTGCAAGCTGCTGTAGAATCACAGGAAGGCCCTTCAGGATGAATGCCTTCACGTAGGGTTCCGGCTTCGCCGCGTAGACGTCGAACGCCGTTACGACAAATTCGTAGCTCACGGTCGGGATGCGGTCGCCGGCCCACACAAGGTCGAGCTGCGGCTTCAGGCTGGCGAACGAGAGGGGCTGCGACGTGCTTAACAGCCACTCTAACCACAGCAGGCGCATGGACCGACTTGGCGTCACGAGTATGGGCGCGGCGGCCGACGGCTCCTCAGCAGCAACGCTCTTTGGCGGCTCTGTGGCGCCCCTACCGAACATTGTAATGAATGGCGGGCCCAAAGCCGACAAGTACGGCTCTATCGACGGCAGCCAGGATGGGAGCTCGGCGACCTGCGCGAGCAGCTTGCCCCTGCTCAGGTACTCCATGAGCAGGCGCGACTCGGCCGAGCCCTCTGCGGCCTGTACGAGCAGGCAGCGCGTCGAGTTTCCGAGCTCCTCAAGCAGCCTTTCGTGCTCGGAGGGCAAGTTCCAGTCCGCGGAGCTGCGCGCAAGGTAGGCAATGAGCGCCTTCGCCTTCTCGGGCCGCTCGCGCCAGTTCTGCTCAGCGAAGCGGCGCAGCAGCACGGGGAACCACAGAATCGCATGCTGGTCGCGCGAGAGCACGGCAATGTACTCCATGAGCAGCGGGTTCAGGGGCAGGTCCGACACAAGCTGCTCGTACACTTTGAGCACGGACTCGTCGGACCCGAGGTCCGCCGAGTCGCGCAGCTGCATGGCCAGCCGCGCATACACGGGCGGCGGCCATTGCCGGGTCAGTGCTGTGGACGTTAGCGAGACAAGCATGGCCATTTTCTGCCAGCTGCTCGAAGCGGGCGCTCGCTAGGTTTCGTCGTGATGACCTAACCTAACCTAACTGCAAGGCATGGAGCCGCGCGCTGGCCCGCCTGTAGGCGCACGAATTAGACATTTGACAAGCTTCTTGTGCTTTAGCTGAATGGTTTTGGACGTTTATTGCTTCTTTTGGGCTTTTAGGTGTTCCCGGTTTTGCTCGGTTAGGAGGCCGGAGGCCGGCGCCGGCGCCGGCCAGTCTTGTTCGCGGCGCACGCAAACCACAGCCCCATTTGGCCGATCTTTTGGCTTAATTATGCAAAAGCTGTGAGGCACGCAGCCCCTCGGTTTTGTGAGGCAGCGCGCATCAGGCCATCGCCAATTGGTCCTGGCTTACCCTTTTTGGTACCATGTTTGGCCCCCACATGCACGGCAGGGCAGAGGACCACGAGGCGGGGGGTGGAGGAGGCAGACAACCAGCAGCGCGGCACGTGACTGGGGAAAAATAAATCAGAAAAATTTCATTTGACCTTTTTCACAACCCACCCCCTGTCAATCACCCTACGATGTTGATCTATACGGATATTGTTAACGGCGACGAGCTGCTGTCGAGCGCCTTCGACTTGAAGGAGGTCGACGGTGCCGTGTACGAGGTTGACGCGGCCATGGTCAAGGTGCGCGCTGGCGCTGACGTGGACATTGGCGCGAACCCGAGCGCCGAGGGTGGTGACGACGGTGGTGACGAGGACGACACGATCCAGGTCAACAACGTTGTGTACAACTCGCGCCTCCAGGAGACGTCGTTCGACAAGAAGTCGTACCTCACATACATCAAGGGCTACATGAAGCGCGTGAAGCAGTACCTGCAGGAGAACAAGCCGGAGGAGGTCGAGGCGTTCGAGAAGGGTGCGACGGCGTACGTGAAGAAGATCGTGTCCAACTTCAAGGACTACGAGTTCTTCACGGGCGAGTCCATGGACCCCGATGGAATGGTGCCCCTTGTGAACTGGCGTGAGGACGGTGTGACGCCCTACGTCATCTTCTGGAAGCACGGCCTTAAGGTCGAGAAGGTTTAAACCAGCGATACTTTATAGCTATTAATATCTAAAATCTGCGGCATCTCTAGCGGGCAGTCGTGCTCCCGCGCTACGCGCGTCTCCCAATCGGTGCGTCTGTGCGCGGTTCCGCAACGCGGCGCGGCATTGCGCCAGCTTGCTTGGCTGCCGCTCGTTTGAAAATGCTTTTCGTACTCGAATAGTTATGCGTTCCAAAACCACGAACTCGAACTTATCCAGAGTTCGCACGGCTAGCCGTCGACGGTCGCCCACGACGAACCGCCGCACACAATGGCCACGACAGGCCCCCTGGCGGCGCTTTTCTGGACCTTGCCGCCGTAGACGGCGGCGAGCGTAGCGCCGCACGCAGGCTCGACAATGAAGCAGTGGTCCTGCGCGAACTGGCGCAGCGCGGCCACGGCCTCGTCGTCCGTGACGACGACGGACTGCGAGCCGTACTTCACGGCGTAGTCGAACGCCTCCTGCGGCACCCACGTGCTGCCGAGCGACGTCGCTATCGTGTTGATACCGGCCGTCACGACGGGCTTGCCCGCGAGCAGCGACTGGTGGAAGCAGTTTGCCCCGACCGTCTCCACAATGTACACGGTCACGTCCGTTGCCCAGCCGTGGCGCTCGAGTCCTTTCATGACGCCGAGGTAGAGGCCGCCGCCGCCGCACGAGAGCACAATGGCGCTCGGCTTGATGCCTGTTCTGGCGATCTCGTCGATCATTGTGCTGTGGCCCTCCCACAGCACGGGGTTGTCGAACGGGTGGCAGTTCACGGTCGTTACGCCCTGTGCCTCGGCCTCGCGCATGAGGCCCTGCATGTGCGCGTCGGCCTCGGACCACATCGAGCCGTGCACAATGACCTCGGCGCCGTGCTTCTTAATGCGGTCGATCATGCGCTGCTTTGTTGTCGTCGGCACAACGACCGTGCAGGCGCGGCCGGCCGACTTCGCCGCCTCGGCCGCGGCGAGCCCCGCGTTGCCCGCCGAGCTGCTATAAACGTGGCTGTGCGGTTTATTCTTGACGCTGCGCTCGACGAGCGTCGTGATGCCGCGGCTCTTGAACGAGCCCGCCGGCTGCGTGTTCTCGAGCTTCAAGTACACCTCGTGCGGGAAGTAGACAGAGTGCAGCAGCGGCGTCTCGACAAACATGATGCTGCGCCAGAGCGCGGCCTTGGCGATAAGATATAGTCCTACATATAGTCCTACTTGAGCTCTGGTCTGCTTACCAATCTCACATGCATAAACGGTTATCTGCCCTGCACGGTGCGTCATGCGCCTCAATCCAGCGTCCTCCACTTCTTAGCTGCGCGGCCGATCGCGTGCCTTTACGCACCGGCGTTCGATGCGGTCGAAACCTTTCTCTAGAGGCCCACGGAGACCTTCCTTCCCTCGTCACAGCTAGTTTCGTCGCTAGGAATGTCGCTGTGTCTGTGCTTCTCGTGGGCGTCATCACATATCAGCGCTATGACGGATCACCGTGTAGGTCACCGTGCTGATCAGCGCCCGCCACGGCACGTTGTGCAGAGCAGCACTGTTTTATTGGATGTCCTGAGCATCACCGTGTCGAGCGCCTGCGGCTGGCGTGGCTCTGCATGCAGCGGTCACCGTGTAATTGCAGCACGGTGACCGCGCGGCGACTACACGGTGACCTACACGGTGATCACCAGCCCTTCCACAACCCAACACGCCTTCCCCGCCCAAGCAGCCCCACTCGAGCACAATCGTATCCACAGTGTTGTACGGACACCGTCTCGGCTCTATAGTCCTCTCTCTATCTTTATCGGCTCTTCTGGTTCTATATATGTGCATTTCCTGTGGATGGTCGTCGGACCATGCCGCACATAGTATATATTTTGTAGCATCTGAGTCAGATCAAGAAATCGGCACTTTGTCCGAGCGGTTAAGGAGGTAGACTCGAATCTGACTTGTCAGCACGCAATCTACTGGGCTTTGCCCGCGCAGGTTCGAGTCCTGCAGGTGTCGAGATTTTTTTTGAACTTACTTTTTGGTGCGTAAATGTCATATCATTAGAGTTGTGCACGCATTGTGCCGGAAAGGCATGTCCATTTAGGACGCTATATTTGCATGCCGCACTGTGTGCTATGTTAAAGTGAGCGAGACCCAGGCCATGGGTGCCTTCGAGGCGAAGCTTCTAATATTTATTCGTGGCGAGCTCACTAGCAGGCTTGACCTAGGCAACGCACCGCGAGTTATTCGATGGACCGTGCCTTCATAAGCAGCGGCCGCGCTTCGATTCGATTCGTCTCGCAACCAGCATGTGCTTGAGTAGTGACGAAGAGACCCTCACAATGGTTGCTACAAAGTAGGCATTTATTCTCTACTTAGGCGCTCAAATGCCACGACCGAGTAAGCCGCGAGCTGAACATTAAGCGCTTCGCAAGTGCGGCGACGTACGAGTTCTACGCGCTGCGTCCGCAACAAAGTGTCGTACGTGCATTCCAACTATATTAAATGCGTTAAAGATGTCAGTTCATCTCAATGCATCATCTTCTTTTTATAAATATCCCGCCTCGTGCGTCTATACGCGCGGCAAGCGGTCGAGGCGCGCCTTGCCGGACTCAAGCCACTCGGGGTCAATGAGCTTCTCCTTCACCTCGTAGAGGAGGCGGTACGACGTGCGGATCGTGCCGTCGCTCACGTCCGTGTACTCGGCGATTGTCGTGCCCGGCAACTGCTCGTCGAACAGAGCCGTGGCCATGTAGATGGCCGCGGCGGCCACGGACGTGGGCGAGCGGCCTGCGAGCGTGCCCTCGTCGCGCACGCGCTGCGAAATGTACTCGGCAGCCCGCGTCGTAGCCATGGAGACGTCGAGGCGCGAGCAGAAGCGGCGAATCAGGTCTTCGGGGCGCGTCTGCGACGCCTGGTATGCGGCTGCGCCGTCCTGCGGCCCGAACCCGAGCTCCTTTGAGCTCGTGCCCTGCAGAATGCGCTCCATGAACTTGAACGTGCGGCCAATGTCCTGCGGCGGGACCATCGTCAGCGCGGCGATCTCCTTGAACGTGCGCGAAACGCCCATGTAGCGGCAGGCAACAATAATGGACGCAGCAATTACGGACAGCGTAGACCGGCTGCGCAGCGTCGGGCGGTCGTGTACGATCTTGAACGCCTGTTTCGCCGCGTCCTGTACTGTGCGCGGCAGCGAGTCGGCCTCGCAGATGTGGGAGATCCGCGAGAATGCAGACAATAGTGCGCCCTCGCGGCGGTCCGATGACGAGCTGTTCTGCGCGCGGCTGAGGTCGCGGCCAAACGTCGAGCCCGGCGGGCCTACGGCCACAATTGTGTCGAGCTGGTTCCCGTCAAGCAGCGGGTTTCCCGAGTCTCCGACACGGCTCGGGTCGTCATTCCCATGGTCGTCATTCGAAAACGTTCGCCACTCGCTGCGCACATCAACAATGCGGTCGCTCAGCACGAGGCCGCAGTTCCCACAGACCATGTCGCCCTCGGCGAACCGCTCCTCAATGTCGGGCGGATCTATTCTGCAATCTGGGCATACTAATTTGACGTTTAAGTCGGGCCGGAATGCCTCCCTTGGGGCCGCCGTCGTCATCCCCTTCCCGAAAGCGACTGGCAAGAAAAAGAACTAATGCCGTCGCAGGCAGCCGCTTAGTACACTTATGTCAGTCTTGGGTGTTCGGAGGGGAAAGGGTTGGCCACCGCAGGGCGCGGCGGCGGCGCCCTCGCTGGGCGGCGCGCTTCAGTTGCGGCCTCTCCTTGCAGCGTTTACTGTATAGCGTTCGTCTGGGCAGTGTTCTAGGCAATTGCTACTAGAGCAAAAAAAAGTAGAAAGGGCAAAAAGAATGGCGACAACTGCAGGATTCGAACCTGCGCGGGCAGAGCCCAAGAGATTTCTAATCTCTCTCCTTAACCACTCGGACAAATTGCCAGTACTATACTAAGCAGTTGGCGGGTCATTATATATGGTATTCCACGAGCTTAGTCGTGTAGAAGCGTGGAACCTAAAACGGCAATGGCCACATTCCAGCAAACAAGCCTTATTGTAAATAATCTCGTATGCACAGCCTATCTGTTCGTAGTTTCAAACAATTATGGACGTCTAGTGCGTTCAAAACGCTTCGTGCATAAAGTGCACTTGCAAAGTTGTGCGAAGTTGTGCAACCTATTCAGGTCCCACAATAGCCTACAAATCGGTCGCCTATAAATCGGTCTGCATATACAATCAATAAATAAGTATGCTAAACTTTGCGCAGAACAGCCACACCCTCGACGTGGTACGTCTGCGGGAAGAAGTCGAAGCCGCCGAGGCTCTCGACCTCGTAGCCGCCGTTCGACTTGCCCACGAAATACTCGAGGTCGCGGGCCTGGCTGTGCACATTGCAGCTCACATACACGATTTTGGCCGGGCCGAACGAGAGAAGCTGGTCCAGGAATGCCGTGTCGCAGCCCTTACGCGGCGGATCAATGACGACAGACGTGGACTCAGGGTGCTCGCTGACCTTCTCGAAGATACGCTCGGCCTGGCCAACGACGAACTCTGCGTTCGCAATCTTGTTCAGCTCGGCGTTGCGGTTAGCGAACTCGACGCTCTGCGCCGAGATCTCGACGCCGATGACGCGCTGCGCGTTGCCGCTGCAGGTGATGGCGAACAGGCCGCAGCCGCAGTACGTATCCACGAGGAACTCGGGCTCGACGCCGTTAATTTTGAGGTGCGACGCGACAAACTGCGTGACGGCCGGCAGCACGGAGTTGTTGTTCTGGAAGAACTCGCCCGCGCGGTACTCGAACACGTAGTCGCCGACCTTCTCGCGCATAATGGCCTTCGGGTCCGTGACGAGCGTCTCGTCGGCGCCCTCGCGCAGCAGCAGCGTCGCGCCCTTCTTGAACGTGTCCCACTGGCTCTTCACGCGCGCGCGCTCGCTCTTGATGCCGCGGTTCACGACGTCCGTGCCGATCGAGCACTCCTCGATGTCCACAATCTCCTTGCGGCCCTTCTGGCCAAAGCCAATGGGGAAGTCCGGGCTAGTGAACTGCTTGTTTTTGGGGTGGTCGAAGTGCGGCGTCAGCTTCGTGCGGTAGCCGTAGACGTCTGGCGACGCAACGGTCGCATTGATTTCGGGGATGCGGAGCGTTGGCGCAAAGTAGCGGTACGCATTCGCGACGACCTGCCGCTTAATGTTCAGCTGGTTCTCGTACGCCGTGTTTTGGTACTGGCAGCCGGCACAGGTCGCAAAGTACTGGCACTTCACGAGCGCGTCGTTGCGGATGGGCGACGGCTTCACGACATTTGTGACCTCGGCCTCCAAGTAGAACTGTTCTGTGCGGTAGATGCGGGCCTCCACAACGTCGCCGGGCAGTGCATAGGGCAGAATGACGACGCGCTGGCGCTCGGCGTCCATGGCCAGGCCAACGCCGTTCGAGGCAAGGCCCTTCACCTCGAGCGCCTTGGCCGTGCCGTGGAACGGCCACTCCACGCTGCGGTCCCGGTTAAAGAAGGCCGTCATGTCGTTTTGTGGAGCGTTGGGGAACACGTCTTCGATGTTGCGGCGCAGGACGCCCTCGGCGCCCGTCGCGTCGATGCGCGGCGGCTTGAACTGTTTGATCTTCTTTGCGCGCTTGGGCTGGCGCGCGTTCACGGGCGAAGCAGCACGCTTCAGCTCACTCGCGGCGGTTGCAGTCGACATGAATAAACGGGTTATGCTAGGTACGAGTATGCTGGGTCTACGTATGAGCATGCACCTGTAGGGCACCAGCGTTGAGACTTCCACCAAAAAGTAAGAAAGGCTCGGATTGAAGTGCCACCTCTTCAGACGAAGATTGATCTCGCAGGATTAGAGAGGCTGAACAACGTTTGAGGATTTTCTTCCCTGGCTATCCAGTCAAAGAGCCTGCAATTATGTTAGGAAAATCAGAATTCGCAAGCCGCTTGGGACTTTTTAGTTTTTCAGCGGTCGCCAGCGCATCACGTGCCGAAATTTCAGATGCGGACGGGAAAAAAAATATCGCCGCCATAAACAGCATCCACCCTTTCATAGTAAACAGTTCGAGCCGAGGCCAATGCCCCAGAAAAAGATCGACTCGCGCATCCCGGCGCTCATTCGCAATGGCGTGCAAACGGGCGAGCGGAGCTTTCTCGTGGTCGTCGGCGACAAGTCGCGCAACCAGCTGCCGAACTTGCACTACCTCATGACGTCGGCGGACTTGAATGCGAACAAGCAGGTATTGTGGGCGTACAAAAACAAGCTGATGGGGTTCACGTCGCACCGCAAGAAGCGCGAGGCCAAGATCAAGCGCGACATCAAGCGCGGCACGCGCGAGGTGAACCAGCAGGACCCGTTCGAGCTGTTCATCTCGCTGCAGCAGATCCGCTACGTCTACTACAAGGAGACGGAAAAAATTCTGGGCAACACGTACGGCATGCTCATTCTGCAGGACTTCGAGGCCATGACGCCGAACATCCTGGCCCGCACAATCGAGACCGTTGCCGGCGGCGGCCTCGTCGTGCTGCTCCTGCAGTCCATGACGTCCTTGAAGCAGCTCTACTCAATGACCATGGACGTGCACTCGCGGTACCGCACTGAGGCGCGCGACGACGTTGTGGCGCGCTTTAACGAGCGCTTCATCCTGTCGCTGGGCGCGAACCGGAACTGCCTCGTTGTAGACGACGAGCTGAACGTGCTGCCCATTTCGGGCGCGCGCGGCATTAAGGCATTGCCGCCGCCCGAGGAAAACGAGAAGCCGCGCCAGAACCCGGAGCTTTTGGAGCTCATAGACTCGCTCGAGGGCGTGGCCGCCGTGCACCCGCTCGTCAGGATGTGCCGCACCGTGGACCAGGCAAAGGCGATTCTGACATTCGTGGATGCTGTGAGCGACAAGACGCTGCGGCAAACCGTGTCCTTGACTGCCGCGCGCGGCCGCGGTAAGTCTGCGGCCATGGGCCTGGCCATTGCGTCGGCCGTTGGCCACGGGTACTCGAACATCTTTATTACGAGCCCGTCGCCGGAGAACCTGAAGACGCTGTTTGAGTTTGTGTTCAAGGGGTTCGACGCGCTCGGCCTCGAGGAGCACGCCGACTACGACATTGTGCAGTCCACGAACCCGGACTTCAACAAGGCCATTGTGCGCGTGAACATTTTCAAGACGCACCGCCAAACGATCCAGTGGATCCAGCCCAGCGACGCGCATGTGCTCGGCCAGGCCGAGCTGCTCGTCATCGACGAGGCTGCGGCCATCCCGCTGCCGCTCGTCAAGAAGCTGCTCGGGCCCTACCTTGTGTTCATGGCGTCGACCATCAACGGCTACGAGGGCACGGGCCGCTCGCTGTCGCTGAAGCTCATTTCGCAGCTGCGCAGCAGCAGCGGCAGCGACCGCAAGCTGCGCGAGGTCACGCTCGACGAGCCCATTCGTTATGCATCGGGCGACCCCGTCGAGTCGTGGCTGAACAAGCTGCTCTGCTTGGACGCGACGGCAAAACCGGCGTCGGCCGCCGGCACGAAGGGGTTCCCACACCCGAGCGAGTGCGAGCTGTTCTCGATCAACCGCAACACGCTCTTCTCGTTCCACCCTGTCTCGGAGGCGTTTTTGCACAAAATAATGGCCCTGTACGTTGCGTCCCACTACAAGAACAGCCCGAACGACCTGCAACTGCTAAGCGATGCCCCAGCGCACCAGCTCTACGTCCTGCTGGCGCCGCAGAAACCGGGCGCCACGAGCCTGCCCGAGCCGTTGTGCGTTATCCAAATTGCTTTGGAGGGCCAGATCTCGAAGGGGTCGATTGCGTCGTCGCTGGCGGCCGGCCAGCGCGGCGGCGGCGACCTCATTCCGTGGGTCGTGTCGCAGCAGTTCCAAGACACGGAGTTCGCGACGCTGAGCGGCGGGCGCGTCGTGCGCATTGCGACGAACCCGGACTACATGGGCATGGGCTACGGCGCGCGGGCCATCGACCAGCTCGAGCGGTTTTTCAAGGGCGAGTTCACGACGCTGCGCGAGGGCGTCGAGCTGTTCAAGGCCGACTTCGAGGTCGCGCCGCGCGTGACGGACTCCGAAATCGGCAGTCTGCAGGACGAGATCAAGACGCGCGACGCGCGCTTGATGCCGCCGCTGCTCATGCGGCTCAGCGAGATGCAGCCCGAGCCGCTGGACTACCTTGGCGTGTCGTACGGGCTCACGCAGCCACTGTTCCGCTTCTGGAAGCGCCAGGGCTTTTTGCCCGTGTACCTGCGGCAGACGACGAACGACCTGACTGGAGAGAACACAACGATCATGATTAAGGCGCTTGACGACGAGCATGAGTGGCTCACGCAGTTCAGCAGCGACTTCGGCCGCCGGTTTGTGCAGCTTCTGTCGTTTGCGTTCCGCGACTTTGCCGCCGTGCAGGCGCTAACGATTCTGCAAACGATACCTCATACGGCGGCGACCGGCACGGGCCGCGTAACGCGGCCCTGGCTGGACGCGCGGTTCACGCCGTTCGACCTAAAGCGGCTCGACTCCTACGCGCAGGGCCGCATCGACCACCATGTGATCACGGATCTGATTCCGAGTGTTGCGAAGGCGTACTTCGACGGCGACTACGGGAGCGAGGTTGTGCTGAGCAACGTGCAGCAGGCTGTACTGCTCGGCATGGGCCTGCAGAAGAAGGACGTTGGAGACGTTGGAGCCGAGATGAATCTGCCGAGCAACCAGTCGCTGGCCATGTTCTCGAAGACGATGCGCAAGATCTCGACGTACTTCCGCAAGGTGCTGAGCAACGAGATCAACACGGCGCTGCCCGAGATCAAGGACGGTCTTGACGACGACAGCCTTGTTGCGCGCGAGGAGGCGCGGGACAAGGCGCCCGTGTCCGAGAGCCCCGACAGCGACGCTGACGAGGCTGGCGAGGCTGGCAACGCAGCTGCTGGTGGCGCTGTACCGGAAGCAGCGGATGCAGCGGACGAGAAGCTCGACGAAGAGGAGGCCGAGCGCCGCCACAAGAAGCGCGAGCTCATCAACTCGCTCGATCTGCAGAAGTACGCGATCTCGAACGAGGCCGAGTGGGACGACGACGCGGCGAAGAAGGGCGCGAAGGTCGGCAAGGTTGCCGTGCGGGCGCCGAGCAAGAAGCGCAAGGAGACGGCCGAGGACATTTATAAGGAGGAGATGGCTGCGCAGGCGCCGAAGAAGCAGCGCAAGAGCCGGCGATAGACGCGCTTTAATTTATGTATTTCTACTGAGCAATGGGCAAGTAATGTTGATTGCCTTTAATGTTGAATGTTTGTGCGGCGTTTTTGTACGAAAACGCAAAACAGAACGACAAAAGCAGGCCAACGCGGAAATAGAACTAGCGCGAATATTTAGTGAATTTGTAAATAAGCAGTCGTAAAGAGCGACCGTAAATTGGTTTTATACTGGTTTACGTGCCTTTGCCGAGAGCCCGCTTGGCCCGCGCGAAATTTACGCCATACGGCCAGGCAATAATCGCCAAGGGCCGCTGACAGACGTCGCGCGCTTCAGAAGAACTGGCTGGCTAAGGCAGCTCATAATTAAGGCGCGAGGCGAGCACTTGAGGTTTTAGACGCACGGCGGAATGGCAGTTCTTTCGAAGATCGCTGCATACGCAGCAGGCACGACGGGCGTGGCCTTGCTGCTCGGGTACCTGAACATAGTGAAGCCGCTGCGGTTCTACGGGCGGCTGGCCATGTACATTCTGATCATGGCTGTGTGCGCGCTGCTTGGGTTCATCGAGGGCATCACGTTCAGCCTCGTGGGCAAGCGCGGGATCGTGCAGTGGGTCACGGCGCGCACGTTTTACCACCTTTGCCGCATTCTGCTTGGCATCAAGGTCGAGATCGAGGACCCGCACAACTATTTGGGCAGCACGCGGCCGGCCGTGTTCATTAGCAACCACCAAAGCATGCTTGACGTTCTGCTGCTTGGCGCGACGTTCCCGAAGTGGTGCTCCGTGACGGCGAAGAAGGCGTTGAAGTGGTACCCGTTTCTGGGCTGGTTCATGGCCGCGTCGAAGACGATTTTCATCGACCGCGCGAGCCGCACGAATGCGCTGAAGTCGTTTGCAAATGCCCGCAAGGAAGTTCTGCGCGACCGCCAGAGCATCTTCATGTTCCCCGAAGGCACGCGCTCGTACTCGCCGACGCCGGCGCTGCTGCCGTTCAAGAAGGGCGCGTTCCACTTTGCGCAGCAGAGCCAGATCCCGATTGTGCCGTACGTGGTCAGCAACTACACGAACATCTGGGCCTGGAGCACGCGTGTGAGCATTCCCGGCACGATCAAGGTGAAGGTGCTGCCGCCCATCGACACGCACGGCCTTGAGGCGTCGGATGTGAGCGAGCTCGTTGAGAAGACGCGCGCGGACATGATGAAGACGGCCGAGGAGCTTGGCTACGCCGTGGCCGACGAGTAGGCCGCACGCGCACGCCGCACGCGCGCGCCGCCTTGCCTGCACGGCCCTGCCCGTGGCCTTGAGGCCCATGCCTTCCTTAACTTGGAGCCCGTGGCTTGGAGTTGGAGCTTGTGGCATGGCTTGCAGCTTGTACAATAATCTACTTTTGGGATGCGGATTGGAATGCGTCGATCTTAGCAATACTTCTACTTTCTAAGAAATGCTTAAATAGGGCGGCTCAGCAGAATGCCAGCATATCTGCAATCACCTTCAAGAGCTGCTCGTTCTCGCAGGCCGCGGCCACGCGCTCCTTGTCGTTCAGCTGCTTGTTCACCTGCGTCTCGCTCTGGTGCGTGCCCGGTGTAATTGTGATTTTGATGCGGAAGCGCGGCGGCAGGCTGCGCTCGAGGCGCACGCGCAGGCCGAGGCCAATGAGTGTGGCCAGGCTGCAGTGCGTGATCGTCGGCGTGATCTCGACATGCACCTCGGCAATATCGGCGGCATTGCCGCTGTCGCGCACGGTGATGCGGTCGAGCGCGACGACGGCGAGCTGTGCTAGCGTGAGCGGGTGCTCCGGGTCGTGCACGTTCGCAATGAGATCGAAAATCTCCTGCGCGTCAATCGGCTCGAGCTCGTCGTCGCTCTCGTCGTCCGTGAGCGGTGGCGCCGCGCTCGCGTCGCTAGCGCGCCGCTGCGGCGCCGCGAACGCGGCCAGCGAGAACTGCTCGAGCGTTTTTAGGTCCGACGTCTTTGTCTTCCGCTCGGCCGAGCGCTGCGGGAGCTGCCATTGCTCGAGGATCGTCGGGTTCGAGTTCAGCGGCTCGCGCATGGTTGTGCCCAGATTCACGCGCGCACGAGTTGCCACAAATATTTCATACCGCTCGATACGGCCGTTGACCGACGTCGCGATTAGGCAGCGGCTTTGGCAGCGGCTTTGGCAGCACTGACATTTTTGTCGAACACGGCCGCCGACCTCGACGGCGACCTTGATCGAGCGCTATTTGTAGCGCGCGCAAAGCGCCGTTCCGCCTGGCGCTAGATTTGCATAATGTCTTAAATATAGGAGCGCTTGCGGTGAGGCGTAGACCCATTTATAGTGTAACGGTTTGTAAAGTGCGGCTATGACTCTCACAATTCTGGCTCGCAGCCGGCAAAATGCCTAGGCTTATGCCTAGGCCTTTTGTGGGCCGTGACTCGGCTCACCAAGTAAGGTTCTGGGCGTGCTTGGCCTGGCGTGCTTAGACGGCTGTGCCGCATACCTGACTAGAAAAATTAAATGCCCGGGCGCTGATTAGCGTTCATTTGCGCAGCGTAGAGTTTAGTGAGGCCGAGTATAACCAAAAACTGGGCGCGAGGCAGCTCCGGCGCAGCGCTAGCGGTGCACGCACGGCCTCGCGCGAGCGCCGCTCATTACCGTCGATTTCAGTGTTTGCGTCGGCCCTCGCCCTGCATTACCCCGCCCCAACATTTCGACAAAATGGTCGATCTCAGATCACCTCCATATGTAGGGTCGAGGGTGAAACTGTGGGGCGAGAGCGAGCTGTGTAACACGGGCCAGCGCGGCGCCGGGCTCTATGCTGTGCGCTGGACAACGAGCAGTGCCCTTGTACGACCTAGACCACCGCGAGCGGCAAGGCATGCTTGCGCGCCGTAATGGCAGCCTTAATTATCGATGGCTGCAGGTGCAGAATCGAGATGGCTCGGATGTTAGGGTCTCCGGCGCTGGGTGCTGAGTTCAATATAAACAGCTGCACAGGGCAGGTGTAGGCTTGCCGTAGTCCCCACTGCTCGGCCTTGATCGACAGCGTCTCGTTCTTGTTTCGTTTCTTTTTGCACCGAGGATGCACTTTTCCGCTGCGCTTGTGGCGTCGACCCTCACGCTGGCGGCGGCGCAGCTCAGCCCGTATGCGCCCGAAATCGTCGAGTGTCCGCGGGACCTGCAGTTTCTGCGCCCGGCCGACGGCCTGAGCCCGGCCGAGGCCGACTGGCTGGCCGGCCGCGACAACGTCACGCGCGGCCATGTAGCCGAGTTCCTGGCCGGCTCGGGCCTAGCAAACTTCACGGCCAAGGACGCGCAGCAGTTCGTCGAGAACAGCACCATCCGCATTGGCGTGGCCGTGAGCGGCGGCGGCTACCGCGCCATGCTCACGGGCGGCGGCGTGCTCAGCGCCATGGACTCACGCACAAAGTCGAACGGCACGAACTCGACGGGCTCGCTCGCCGGTCTGCTTGACGCTACAACCTATTTAGCCGGCCTCAGCGGCGGTGCGTGGCTTGTTGCGTCGCTGGCCGGCAACGGGTTTGTGCCCGTCGGGGATCTGCAGGCGAGCCCGTTCCAATGGGAGTTCAGCAACCTGTTTGAGCCGGCGAACACGACGGGCGCGGACCGCACGTACTGGTTCGAGTCCATTGCGCAGGACATCTACGAAAAGCGTTTGTCCGGGTTCAACACGTCGCTCACGGACCTGTGGGGCCTCGGCCTTGGCGCGCAGCTGCTGGGCGGCGCCGACCTGAACTGGGGCTCGAACGTGACGCTAAGCTCGCTGGCCGATGGCGCGGCGCTGGCGCAGCATGCGGCGCCGCTGCCCATTCTCGTGGCCGACCACGCACTGTCGGCGACGCAGCCCGTTGCGCTGAACAGCACTGTGCTCGAGTTCACGCCGTTCGAAATGGGTTCGTGGGACCCGTCGCTGGCGGCGTTTGCGAGCACGAAGTATGCGGGCAGCGCCGCGCAGAACGGCAGCCTGCAGCAGTGCGTGACGGGCCTCGACAACCTTGCGTTTGCGCTCGGCACGTCGTCGAGCCTGTTCAACCTCGGCGGCTACGGCGTCATTGGGTCCATTGTGAGCAGCGCGTTGCCCGTGCCCGAGGACGTGAGCCAGTTCGATAATTTCGATCTTGACATTGCCGTGTGGAACCCGAATCCGTTTAATGGGGCCAGCGGCGCGGCCAGCGTCACGGGCACGGAGCTGCTCGTGGCCGACGGCGGCGAGAACGGCGAGAACATCCCCTTCCAGCCGCTGCTGCAGCCCGAGCGCGGCGTGGACGTTGTGTTTGCTGTGGACTCGAGCTCGGACGTGCAGGGCTTCCCGAACGGCTCGGCTCTGGCCGCGACGTTTGCGCGCCAGTTCACGGAGCAGGGCAACGACGTGAAGTTCCCGTACGTGCCCGAGCCGGCGCAGTTTGTGGCCGACGGGCTACAGCACCACCCAACATTCTTTGGCGTTGATGCCGCGAACCTGAGCTCGCTATGGAGCGCTAATGTACCGGCGGCCGAGCGCGCGCTGCCGCCTGTCATTGTGTATCTGCCGAACAATGCGTACACGTTTGCGTCGAACATCTCGACGCTCGACATCCAGTTCGGCAACAACGTACGCGACGGCATGATTCAGAACGGGCAGGCCATTGCCACGCAGAACGGCACCGTTTCGGACTGGCGGCCGTGCGTTGCGTGCGCCATTATTGTGCGCGAGCAGCAGCGCCGCGGCGAGCAGCCGTCCGAGCAGTGCCAGAAATGCTTCGCGTCGTACGCGTGGCCGCGCTTGAACGGCACGAGCTCTGCCAATAGCACGTCCTTGTGAAACGGCGTCCCTGATACCCTTAATGTATAGTACGAACCTTAGCCCCCTAGACGGTCTGCGCAGTTTAGCGCAGCTCATTTAGCAGCAGCTCATTTAGCAGCTCATTTAGCAGCTCATTTGGCAGCTCATTTGGCGCAGTTTGGCATTGTTTTTCACCAGCTCAACATACTTCCTTTTGTTACATATTCGTAAAGTAGACATAAACAACTAGCGTTATCGATTATTTAGGAGTCCGCGGCAAGGCTGCTGATGGCCTCGTGCGCGGCCTTTACGCCGGACATGGCCATGGCGCCGAAGGTCGGTCCCATGCGCGAGTGGCCGTCGAGCTCGGAGAGCTCCATGCCGCCGCAGATGATGCCCTTCGTGACCTCGCGCGTCTTGCGCACGATTGTGCCCTCGGCGCGCTGCATGTCGAGGCCCTGCATGCCCTCCATCTTCACGGACCCGAGCGTGTCGAGGCGCTTCACGGAGAACGCGCCCATGGGCCCGTCGTGGCCGCAGGTCGAGATGACGAGGCGCGAGTTGATCGTGTTCGGGTCCATGCACGACTGCGTGTCGTGGTTCAGGGCGACGAGCGTCCAGTTCGTGACGACGCCGGCTACGTGCAGGTCGCCCGTCTTCGCGTCGCGCCGCGTAATGAGGTCCTCGACGGCCGTCGCGTTAAAAAGCTTCACGTTCGGGAACGCGAGCACCTTGCTGAGCAGCGTCGCCGTGAAGAACGCGGCGTGCTTCACGACAACATAGTCGCCCTCGTCCTCGTAGGGCACGCCGAGCGCCTTCAGGAACTCGTCGGCCGGCTTGCGCATGATCATGGCGCTGAACAGCTGCCCGCCAAGGTGCGCGCCGCCGCCGGGCGCAACGTTCGCCTCGATGATGGCGATCTTCAGGTCCGGCCGCGCCGACGCGAGCGTGTACGCCGCAGACAGCCCGCACGAGCCGGCGCCAATGACAACAACGTCGCTCTCGGCGTACTTGTCGAGGTCCTCAAAGTAGCGGCGCGTCATTGCGCGCGAGACCGTGCTCTCGCGAATGGGCGCAAACTCGAAGTTCTCCCAGTCGCGGTCCATGAGCGCCGACACCTGGTTGTGTTGGACGGGCGCAATGCGCGCAGTGCCGGACTGCGTAGTCGATTGAGTAGCGGTGCGAGTAGCCATTGAGGAGGTCGGTGGTGGTGGGTTCACAAAAAAAAAAGTAGCGGAGTACAGATCGCCTTAATTGTATGCACACGAGCGGGGGTTTATATACTTGCTTCACTTGCTGTCTGGCGGCCTGACCAAACCCGTGCCGGCGCGGGGCGGGCGCGTCATTGGGCGCTGCGCCGGGCTACATGTGTCACCTAATGCAATGCATCCTCGCCGCGCCATACGATGCGCGTCGCATAGGCCGCGGGGGAGGAGGGCACACGTGGCCCGCGCTTGGCCAAGCATGGGCGATAAGCTATTTTTCCGGCCGCGGCTTCGCGCTCAGATCGGGAAAAGCAGGGGCCGCGGGCCAGCGTGCACGCAGCGGGCCAGCTCTGCTGCGCGCGGCAGCGGCGGCCGCCATTTTGCAGTGCCGAGCGGGCGGCCGGCGCGGCCGTCGCGAATTGCCGCCTCAGCATCTCCGCACTGGAACCCTAAGTGTGACCTTGCATTTGGCGATGGGGTTCCTGGGCCTGCCAAATCTCCAGTGACGGTTTGGGGCACGAATGGCCGGGGCGGCGGCGAGCCCTGCGCCGCGCGCCCGAGATGGGCCGCGCAGAAGCGCGCGAGAGCGGCCCATGCGGCGAGTGTCTCGGCAATTAGTGCCGGCCAAGCAGTGCGGAGCGAGCAATGCGACCAATTTGCGGAGCGCGCGGCTGCGAATGATCGCTTAACGGCGATCTGGCTGCGTTGACTCGGGCCAGGGCCGGCCTCAATACATCAGTTACCCTAACCGGTCGCGTACTTTGGCGCGGCTTGCTTATTTACTGGCTGACAGTCGCGCGCGCGATAGGCGGCCGCCGCCGCTGCGCCGCCGCGCTCCTGCGTTGCATAAAAGCGCGCGCCGACGACTTCGCCGGCCGGCACCGCCGCATCGCTGCCGTTTGCGCGGTATCTCGCGCGCGGGCCAATGGCGCTGCTCGTAGACGACGGCGCGCAGGCCGCCCTCAAATCCACATTAGCGGCGATTCAACGTCAGTCGTATGCGGCCCTAGCCCTGATGCGCGAATTATATCGTGAGTACCCAAAGTTCACACCGCTGCAGATCATTAGTATGCGGGCCGCCCCAGCGGCCAGATGCTCGCGCGCAGGGCGGCTAGCTGCCCCCACACGGCTGGCTGCCCCCACATGGCTGGCCGCAAAGAAAAGGAAAATTTTTAAATAAAACAAAACAAGAAAGTAAAAGAAAAAGAAAAAGAGAAAATAAAAGAGAACAAAGGCCGCGAGAAGACATGTCTATGTTGGGGCGCATTTAAATGCGGTAGGCTATTCTATAGGCAGTCGTCGTAACGACCGTGTTTGATCGATGTAAGCACCCGCCAGCGCTTCCGTCCAGTCCATGAATGTGTGCGCTGCGCATGTGGAAAGCGCGTGAGCGCGAACGTTTTGGTCTGGCTCAACGTGCTCGCATTCAAAAAGAGGAACTTCGTACGCTAAATAATGCGCCTGCTCGGTCGTGGCGCTCAGCGCCAGACGCACGGCCACGCATGCATTAAAATTAAAGGAGAATAATTAAGGTAGACTATGGCGCTACGGCCGTCTAGGCACGGCCCGCCGCGCACTAATGAGACGGTCGACGCCGGCGCCGGCGCGCTACGCAGTCTTGATTTCGGGGTGGATGGAGCTCATGTCCGTGTCGGCGTCGCTGACCGTCTCGCCGCGCTTGTTGCGGGCAAAGATGTGGTGCTCAAGGCTCTCGATCTGGTCGGCCTTGTTTTCCACCCACGCGTCGACCTTGCGCTCAATGGCAAGACGGTCGTCGACCTTCTCGCCGTGCTTGTAGTGGGCAATGCGCTGCCGCTCCCAGCCATCGGCGTCGACGTACGTCTCGACTTCAAGCGTGTAGCCACGCACCCACGGCCACAGCTTGAACGCAAGCAGCCAGTACAGGAAGCCGACGCCAAATAGACCAAGGCCAACTACGCAGTGCAGGTAGTACGGCAGGTCCTTGTACTGCCCGGCCGAGCGCGGCTGCGGCGGCACAAACGGCGCCGCGCACAGGTACAGGTTCGCCAAAAAGAAGAAGAAGGCCACGGGCAGGCTCGCCTTGATCTGCGGCTTCCACTCGGGGTAGTGGCTCTTGCGCACGTAGATAATGCACAGCGCCAGCGCCACAAACGCGTTCACAACCGACAGCGGGTACGTGATGAGGTTCGCAATGAAGTTGTAGGCATCGCCCGGCGGCGGCGCAAACAGAATGATCACGGACACGGCCCAGTGCTCAAACAGGGCCAGCGCCGGCGTGTGGAACGGCCGCTGGCTGCCCCAGAGGCGGCTGAACGGCAGCACGGACGCGCGGCCAAGCTCCTGCACGAGGCGTGCCTGGCCGTAGATGACGACCATGACGTTGCCGAGTGCACTCAGCGCCACAAACACAGACAGCGCCGTGCGGCCGCGGTGGCCCCACACTACGGTAAAGAAGTCCGCGGCCAGAATGTTGCCCGAGCTCTTGATCTGCTCGAGCGGCACAACGCCAAGGTAGCTGATGTTCGCCAGCAGGTACAGAACGGCGACCGTAATGAGCGCGGCCGGCGCCGCCCACTTCAGAATGCGCGCCGGATTCCGCGACTCGGCAAGCGCGTAGTTCGCGTTCGAGTAGCCCACGAACGACCAGATCACGTTGTACAGCGCCGTGACGACGCCGTAGCCCGTTGCGTGCCCGCGGAAGCTGTGGCGGAAGTTGTGCGTCTTCTCGATGCCGCCGCCGCCGGCCCAGCCGACCCAGCCAATGATGATGATCATGCACAGCACAACGACCTTGAACGTGCCAAGCACGTTCTGCAGATACAGGGCCGGCTTCGGCAGAAGCGCGTGGATGAGAAACGAGAACGTGAGGCAGCCAAAGCCAATGAGGCGCTGGTTCCAGCGCGTGAGCTCGACGTCCGCCGCGGCCAGAATGTACTGGCCAAACGCCGTCGAGTTCGACGCCGCCCACCCGAGCAGAAACACGTACACGGAGAACGTGCCGAGGGCCATGAACCGGGGCCGCGAGTACACGTACTCGAGGTAGTTCTTCTCACCGCCGTTCTTCGGGATCATGGACCCAAACTCAAGGTACACAAACAGGCCCGCCACGCTGATGAGCGCGCCCACGACCCACAGGATCAGCGCGAGCCCCGGCGAGCCGGCCTGCTCGATGATGCTCGACGGCGTCGAGAAAATGCCCGTGCCAATCAACCGGTTCACAATTAGGAACACGGCCGACACGACGCCCACATCGCGGCGGTGGTCCTGCGGCGCGTCGCCGGAGCCGCGCACCGAACGCGAGGCTAAGGACCACACGTTCGTGAGACTCAAGCTCTTCCACGCGGTCATGCTGGTCCGGCAATGGCCGTGGACGGCGTGAAGTTATAACTATTTCACTGCTTTTTCAGGGTGCGGGATCATGCAGGCGCCCCTGCAAGGGTCTGCGTCGAGCGTCTAATCGGGGCCGCGCAAACCACAGGGTCTAAAGCGGCTTTACGATGAGCTAGAGCAACGCGCCGTAGTAGGAGCACGCATTCTACAAACAAGACTAAATTGCCCGAAAAAAATCGCTGCACTTTAGCGCGTTCTGCAGCGCAACACCGGATTTGCACTTGCTTCCGCGCGAGGGGCGGCGCTCATTTCATAAGATCACGTGCTATTGCGTATGAGTGAAAAAAACGAGCTGCGGGCGGTGGTGTGTTTGCACGGTGTAAGACGCGTTCTCGCTAGTCTTAGCCTCGTCGTCACTCGATCCACCGTTGCTGACGGCTGCTGCCATGCGGCAATGTGCGTCGCCATTAAGCCGGCTAGGTATATAAAAAATATATGTGCATGCTTTCCGCTTTAACGCTTTTATGTATTAGTAGGTAGTGCCCCCCCGTATGTTTGTACAGAAGGACGAGCTAGCCCGAGCATGGTAAAGAGGCCCAAAAAGCAGGAACGCACGCCAAGCCAAGAGCTTCCCCACCTTTTTGTAAGGCGCGATCTTGAGCGGCAGGTACAGAGAGCGGCGGGATTGGGTTCAACCCTGATTGGGAAATAGAAGTGCGGGCCGAAACGCGGCGGTCCGCGTCGCGCTAGTCGGCGTGACGCTAGTCGGCGTGACGATAAACGGCGTGACGCTAATCGGCGTGACGGAGCCGGCATGACGCTAAACTGCGTGACGATAAACAGGCGTGATAATGGCGCTGCGCCGTGCACGCAACAAAACCGGGCCGGCTTCGCTTCAGCTCAAGCCTCCTGCGTCTTCTCGGGAGTCGAGATGTCGGAGCCGACGTTCGGCTGGCTGTGCGGGTTGTAGCTGTCGTCGAAATAGTCCTTCTTCGTGACAATGAGGTACGTTTCGTAGACGAAGAGGACGAGCGCGAAGAAGAAGTCCGAGAACGCGCAGCCGCAGGCGGCCTTCACGAGCCGGCACGTCTCCCAGCCAACAACAGGCCCCACGGAGTTGCATGTGTGGATGTCGTCGGCGGCAATAATGGCTGCGGCAAGCAGCATCATCCAGGCAATGCAGTCAATGACGGCAAGGATCCAGCGGTTGTACTTGAAGTGCACGAACTCCATGGGCAGGCCGTACAGGCCGCAGAGGGCCGTGCCAATGGCGCCGACGGCGACGATGTACTTCACGCGGGCCTGCTTGATCTTCGTATCAATGCGGGCAATGAGGCCAAGAATGACGACGGCCAGGGCCCACTCAATGCAGCGCAGGCAGAATGTTATCCAGTTCACCCTCATTTCAGCTAATAGTTCAAAAGCAGTAGATTCGCAATGGACTGCGCAGACGCCCCCGCCGGGCGCTTCTTATGTACTTGTGGTTCTGCGGCACCGCCGAAAAAAGGGCCTCGGCGTCCTCCTCTGCACCGCGCGTGCATAGGTCATGGGTTCACCTGCGCGGAAGCACTGCTCGCTCAATACGATAGGGGCGCCCCGGGGTTTGTGTGTGGGGAAAGACGTGCGTCGGCCGAGCCTCTGCCGCGCACAGCCGGCGCAGCGAACGCACAAGCGGCCAAGGCATCTGTGGGGCACGGCGCAAGGCTCATGCGGCAGTCTCAACGCGCCTGTTGCGCGTGTAGCCGCGTGGAGCCGAAGTCTTAGCCTAGCGCCGGCGGTAAGGGTCGCGCTCGGTAGCATTACCCTACGTCCTCGCGGCCCATGACAGCCGTTAAGAGCCTACGAATACGGCGACTACGCGGCAAAATTATACGCCGGCCAGTGAGGGGAAAAGGCGCAAGCGCTGTTCGGTCTCGGCATGGCAATGGCTTCCGAAAATGCATTGAGCTGGGCACCTTCAGCAGAGGGGGCGCCTCACTGATTCGGCGTTCAGGGCGGCACTACATAGTCTCTACAAGCCGGATCCTCCCATCGCGAGGCAGTGCTTATGCGCGCCCCTATCGGACTCGAGAAGCGGCTATTGGTCGGCGAGGCGCATGGCCACACCCTATACTCCGCGTCCGCATTGGTCAGAAACGCCGCGGGGCACATGCGCACGCATGTGCGCGCATGTGCGGGAACTTGCTGGCCGACGGAGCGGCGCCGAGCTTTGTTTATCGCTGCATTCGGACGCTGCGCTTTCCTAAGTTGCCTGCATACAGCCCGCGCCGCAGCGGGGGCGGCTGCTACGGGGCGGCGCGCGTCATGCCGTAAGGCGCTCGGCCGTATTTTCTTGCTCCGGTACGCCGGCGCCTTGCGCTCAGGGGGTTTCACTACGGTTTTAATTTACGGCCGCGACGCGTGCCTTTTTGGAAGCGGGCCGCTTATCGGCGACGAATGCTGGCTTCGTGATTTCGCGCCAGCACTCCGCAATCTCAGGTGATTTGTAGGTGATAGCTTTACGATAACAATGGCAGGATAAAAGGCGGCGGCCGGCGGCGCGGCATTCTTGTTGAATCGCTGTGGCAATAAAAAAAAGAAAGATGGTTGAAGTGGCAATTATCGGCGGCGGTCCTGCCGGCTTCGCGGCGGCACGCGCGCTGGCGGCCGAGAAGAAGCGCTGGCACATTACGATCTACGAGCGGCAGGCCATTGCCGGCGGCGTGTGGAACCTCACGGAGGACGGGCCCATGTACCGGGACCTCGAGACGAATGTGCCGAAGGAGTTTATGGCGTTCCAGGGCTTCCCGCTCGGCGACGAGCTGCCGAACTACGTCACGCGCCAGACCATTGCTGCGTATTTCCAGCGGTTCGGCGCCGCAGTTGCGCAGCACGAGCTCGTGGACGTGAAGTTCAATGCGAACGTTGTGAACGTGACGAAGGAGGCAGCGGGCTGGCGCATTGAGCTCGCCGACGGCCACGTCGCCGCGGCCGACTTTGTGCTTGTGGCCTCGGGCCACTACGAACACGCGGCCTACCCGCAGATTCGGGGCCTGGCCGAGTTTGCGGCGGCGCACCCGGACCGTGTGAAGCACTCCGTCAGCTACATGGAGCCGAGCCCCTACACGGACCGCAAGGTGCTTGTTATTGGCAACGCGTCGAGCGGCATCGACTTGACGATCCAGCTGCTTAGCGTAACGGACGCAGTCACGGTGTCGCGCCGCACAGCATCGAAGGCGGACGGCCTGTTCGAGGGCGGCACGGACGTCACGCTGAAGCCTGAGGCCACGAGCATCGACGCCGTGACGGGCGACGTGCAGTACGCGGACGGCACGCACGCCGTCTACGACGACATCATTGTGGCCACGGGCTACCAGTGGCGCTACCCGTTTCTGAGCGAGTTCAACGCGCAGCAGGCGCACCCGTTCCTCACGCCGCCGCACTACCACCGCCTGCAGAACCTGCACCAGTACATTTTCTTCATTGACGACCCGACGCTCGCTTTTGTGATGGTGAACCGCATGATTGTGCCCATTCCGTGGGTCGAGTCGCAGGCCGCCGTCGTGGCGCGCGCGTGGTCGGGCCGCCTCGCGCTGCCGAGCCCGGCCGAGATGTACGCCATTGACGAGGCGCTCGTGGCCGAGAAAGGGACGGGTGAGGGCTACCTAACGCTGAAGTACCCGGACGACCTGCGGTTCATGAACATCTACGCAAGATGGGTTGAGGCGCTTGAGCCGGACGACGGTTTCCGCGCCGAGACGTGGGGCCCCGAAAAGCTTGAGCGGCGCGAGAAATCAATGCCCGAGAAGTTCGCCGACTTTAAGCGCAAGGTCGCCGAGTCCAGAGCCAAGCGGCAGCAGGCGCACGCCGTGCGCCACAGCCTCGAGCGCCGCCTCCGCGCGGCCAGCCCGGCAAGTATTGCGCCGGCGCCGCGCCAGCATGAGCAAGAACAGCCTGCCCCTAGCGAGCAGCTCGTGGCGACCTAGCTTCGTGCTACTCACTTCAGACCTATCTTTTTTATTGACTCCTTTGTGCGCGGCTAACGGGTATCTATATACGCGGCTAACGGGTATCTATCTACGTGGCTAACGGGTATCCACACACGAAGGCTCATTCTACACATGCTTCTTACGCCATGGCGGCTCGCGGCAACGAATATGTGAGCAAGCCTCACGCGGTGAGCACGAACTCCGCTAGGCCGTGCGTGTTTTGTGAGCACCGTTTAATTCGACTGCGCAGATCCCTGGTCTCGACCAGGGTATGGGTGTGCCGCTGCGGAGTGGCGCCGGCCGTTACGTGACCGTCGCGGTCCAGGGATGCGCGCGCATGCGGGCTCCTGATCTGGACCTCCGCGTTCGTAGAAGCATATAAAGGGGCCTCCTCGTAGCTACACTAGTTTCGCTAGACTTTAACCCTTGAGCAAAAGTTTTACGATGGTTGCCGCAGTTATTGGCCAGCCCGCGCCGACGTTCAAGAAGCAGGCCGTTGTGGACGGCATATTCGAGGAAGTCAGCCTCGAGCAGTACCGCGGCAAGTGGGTTGTTCTCGCGTTCGTGCCGATGGCGTTCACGTTTGTGTGCCCAACCGAGATCGTGTCCTACAACCGCAAGCTTGCCGAGTTCGAGAAGCGCGGCGCCGTCGTGCTGTACTCGTCGACGGACTCCGAGTACACGCTGAACGCGTGGAACAACTTGTCGACTGCAGACGGCGGCCTCGGTGGCGTGCAGATGCCGCTTGTCTCGGATAAGACGCACTCGCTGGCGCGCGACTACGGCGTGCTTGTCGAGGACGCAGGCATTGCTCTGCGCGGCACGTTCATCATCGACCCCGAGGGTGTGCTGCAGCAGGTCACAATCAACAATGCCTCCGTCGGCCGCAACGTTGACGAGACGCTGCGCCTCGTCGACGCCTTCCAGTTCACGGCCGAGCACGGCGAGGTATGCCCTGCCGACTGGCAGAAGGGCGACGCCACAATCGACACGAAGGACGCCGCGAAGTACTTCTCGAAGCAGTAGATTTCGCCCGGCTTTCTTCTCTTCAATGACGTCGCATTTCGCCTCTCTCTTATGAACAGTATGTACTATATAAATTTTTATGTTATCACATTCTCAATGAACTCGAACGAGCATTTTTACATCCGACCGTTTACACTGGGCGTCGCCCGCTTAACTACTGCTCGTGCTATATATGCAGGTTATATTTATAGTTAAACCAAGTATTCCAGCTGCGGCCAAACCCAGGTGAATACAAGACTTCCCGTCCGATCAGTCCTATTTAAACACCTGAGGGCCTTACCAAGTATTGTAGTGGGAGACCATACGAGAACAGAAGGTGCTGCAGTTCTTTTCTTGTTCCTTTTTCTCACTGCCACGTGATCTAGCACTTGAGCTGTAGGCAACTGGCGCTGGTTTAAAGGGAACATTACTTCCTGAAATCTAGCGTGTGTTTTTTGCGTTTCCCATTCTCTCAACCATTTGAGACCTTGTATTATTCTTCGCTAGGCAGACTGTGTTAGCTGTCTTCTATCTTTTGTGGAAGCTTGATCAGTAGATTCGTTAGTTTGAAAGGATAAGTATAGCTAGCCAGTGTTAAGAGATATGCTCCCATACCTGCATTAAGTCATTAGAGTTGATCGTGAGACCGAGCGAGCTCGTAGAACGCACCCTTCTTTTCCAGAAGCCTTTGCGGGGAGTCGAATTCTAAGACTCGCCCGTCTCCCAACACGAGAATACGGTCCGAGTCCATGATCGTGTTCAGGCGGTGCGCAACAGTGATAATGGTGCGGTCCTTGAACTCCTCCCGAATCGTCGTTTGCACAAAGCTATCCGTGTTGTTGTCCACAGAGGCCGTGGCCTCGTCAAGTACGAGAATCGAAGTCGGCCTCAAGAGCGCGCGGCCAAGACAAATCAGCTGCGCCTGACCGCGGCTAATGTTGTCACCGCCCTCGTTCAGCTCCACATCGAGCCCTTGCTCAAACTGGTCCTTTAGGTGGCAGAGCTCGAGAATGCGCCAGAGGCGCGCATCATCGCTCGTTCCGAGGGGGTCCAGGTTCTGGCGCAAAGTTCCTTTGAAGATCTGCGCATCCTGGGGAATGATGGACAGCCGGCTGCGCAAGTCGAACAGCCCCAGCTCCGCAGTGACTCTGTCGTCGATCTTGATCTGACCAGACGCAGCCTCGAGAATGCGGAATAGCGACAGCGTGAGCGTGCTCTTTCCGGCACCGGTGCGTCCTACAACGCCGATCTTCTCCTTCCTCGAGATACTAAGGGTTATCTCGTTCAAAGCATTCGGCAAGTCGGGGCGGAACCGCGTGCTGTAGTCCTGGAACTCAATGCGCCCATCAGAGGGCCAGCCAGGACTAAGGTTCAGGCGGGCTTCCTCGTCAGCAGGCAGACGGTAAGCGGCCTCGGTCGGCTGGTCCATGTAGGCAAACATGCGCTCAACTGCAACAACACTAATCTCGAGATCCGTCCAGGACGAAATAATCCACCCCAGCCGGCTGCTGGCCAACTGGATGCTGTAAAGCACCATACCAGCAACACTAACGGGCACAGAGGCTCTTCCAATCAGCAGCACAAGCGACAGCGCGCTGGACGTAATCAAGATTGCCGTCATCGTAGCAATCCTGTACTCAAGCCACCTGCGCAACGCCGAGCGGAAGAAGCTTGCGTGCGTGAAGTAGTCGCTGCGCTTCTCGAAACCCACAATGAAGGGGTCGCGAGCATCAAAGGCGGATACGGTGGCCACGCCGCGAACGCTTTCCTCCACATGGCTCAGCATTGGGCCGCGTGCGGCGCTGCTTAGCTTTTGCAACTGCCGCGACACAGGAATAAACTTGTGCCGGTAAGTGTTGTACTTGAACAAAAGCGGAACTAGGACAACAATAATCAGGGGTGCACCTGCAATAGCGATGCCGAGCGTGATGAACGTCATCCAAAGGCTTCTGACAAACGAGTACAACATTGTCGGGAAAGTTCCGTCCAGCGTATCGATGTCGCCCGTGAACCGGTTCATAATCGTTCCCAGCGGCGTCCTCTCGAAGAATGACATGGGCGCGTGCGCTACGTTGTCGAGCATGCGGTCATGCATCCTCTGCGACGTGCGCAACGCAATGGTACCCATGAAAAGGTAGTTCGCACCGAAGATGGACACGACTGTTCCCAGGACAATACACAGGTAAACAATCACGTAGAACTCGGAAGCCTTGAGTCCCGAAAGCTGCTTGTTGGACCAAATGGTTAGCCAGATAGAGACGAGGTTCACGAACAGGAGCGAGACGGCCATGGCACCAAGGGCAATCAGAGCAAGGCGCGGGTTCGCCGTCTCCAGATAGCGCCTGAACACGTGGAATACAGGAACATCGGGGAACATCTCCTCCGCCGAGTAGTGCTCAGGAATATAGGCACTGTTAGGGTTGTTCGGGTCGAACTCAGGCTTCGCCGACACTGCAGTTTCACTCCGGTGCTTAAGGACCTGCTCCTTGCGCGTGGCACCTTTAGACGAGAGAACGTCGTCGAGGAACTTCTGTCCTCCGGCCTCCTTAACGTCGCCAATAGCGCTGATCAGAACTTCAGCATTCGCCTTAGCAGGCTCACCATTAAAAAGAATCTTGCCGCCGGGGCCCAGGCATACAAGGTTGCTAGCAAACTTGAGGGCGCCAACGGTATGAGTAGCCAAGATAACCGTTTTCGTAGCCAGTAGTCCTGTAGGCGAGAACAGCGAGGTCAGAAGCTTCTTTGAAACGTGCTGGTCAACCGCAGAGAGGACGTCGTCAAGAATAACGACGTCCGCCTGGCTGTATACAGCTCGCGCAAGCGCCACACGGGCCTTTTGTCCACCACTGAGACTGATTCCTTTCTCGCCGATCTCGGTTGCATCTCCATCCGGGAATGACTTGATGTCACTCAGAAGGTCGCAGCTTTCAATGGTCCGGTTGTAGAACGCTTCATCATACTTAAGGCCGAACAAGATGTTGTCCCTCAAGCTGCGGTACTGAAGCCAGGGCTCCTGGCTGGCATAGGCGAGGCGGCCTCTCAAAGTGACTGAGCCCGCATTGACTGACATCTGTCCCACCAATGACTTGAGAAGCGCTGACTTACCGGAGCCGACCTTGCCAAGAATGCAGCACATCTCACCTCGAGTTGCCGAGAACGTCAGGGGCTGGATGGCTGGAACCGACTCGTCCCAGCCAATTGCCGCGTTATCCAGAGACACGAGAGGCGTGTTGAAGTCATCCTTGTCGACGGCGTCTTCGCGGTAGTAATTGTCATTCTTCTGATTTGGCTGCTGGAAGAACTCGTGCAAGCGGTTCTGGGCCGTGAACGCCCTGCCCAACTCCGTAATGGATCGTGGGAACGAGAAGAGGGGCTCAGAGACGAGAGAAAGCATGGAAAGCGTTGGGAAGACGATCTCCGGAGTCAGTGGCTGGTCAGTGAAGTAGAGGAAGGCGAGGATGACGCCCGAAATAGCGAAGTTCTCGAGCTGGTGTGTGAGCGTGAAGAAGAAGATCTGCACCTTCAGATACTTTTTCTGAATACTCAGTTCCTCTTTACGGGCGTCGACGACTTTAGCTTCGTACGGCTCCTCCCAAGCGTACAGCTTCAGCGACTTCATATTTCGCATCACGCTCATCGTAGCCTTTGCTCGCTTGTCCTTCGCGTGCATCGTCTCCGGGAACCGCTTCATCATGCGCTTACTAGCCCACGAGCTGAAAGGCGCGTACATGGCATAGAAAGGGATGGCGGCGAGCGTCGAGTTGCCCATGAAGAAGTAGAGCTGCAGCGTACAAATGATAAGGCCAATTGGAGCAGCAAGGAGGGTTGAGAACTGCGAGTACGCGCGCATTACCATTGCCGTGTCCACGTTCATGAGGTTCATGATTTTCGCAGAGTCATAGACGCTCCTTGTTTTGGGTTCCATGACGAGCGACTTCTGGTAGATAGCCTCCATGAGCGCTGCTCGTGAAGCTCCGAAGATGATACTTGAGGTCAGCTCTTGCAAACCAGAGATCGAGGACTCAGCCAGCTTGATCAAACCCAGCGCCAGGCCGAAGTACGCCGATGCGTGCCACTGCCGCGAGTCATCCTTAAGCTGTTGGAGGCTTGCCAGGAAGAACGAGAGGAACAGCGGCCGCGTATAGGACACAAAGTCGCCGAGAAGATCCAAAAAGACCATGAACGCGAGCTGCCACTTGCGGAACAGAATGAGCGACCAGATGACCCTGCGGTGATTAGAGTCGCTGAAACTGGCCAGCTCCTTATCGAAGTCCGTGTAGCTCGTGTTTGTGGTCAGGATTTCCGGGTGGCCAGCGAACTTCGACTGAGTGAGCGCCTCCTTCTCGGCCGTCTTGATCATGCCCTCGACGAAGTCCATGTTGATCTTGCCGAAAACTGTGGAGTCCTCGAAGTCCGTCGGGTGCTGCGGCGAGCTCGCCATCTCGAGGATCCATACGGATAGGCACAGCACGAACAGCAGTGCGTTCGTTTTTGACGGGTCCACGGCGAGCCGCGACAGTTGGACGGGGGCCTGCAGCGTCCACCACAGAAGCAGCGAGGTCAGGGCCACGCGCGACGGGAAGAGCTCGTATTCGGCGTAGTGCAGCGCCGCCACGGCCAACGAGGTCAGGCCGAACGCGACGGCGAACGCGCCGCCGCGCAGCACCCAAACAATGCCCACGACGGCCGACGTGTAGAACGCGAGGGCGCGGCACGTTTGCGCGAAGCTCGACAGCCGAGCCGCGCGCCTGTCGCTGCGGTAGCTGGCCTGCCACAGCTGTCGGAACTTGAGCAGCACGACCGGCAGAAAGACGACGATGCTGGCCACGTCGACCTGCCGGAGCAGGCACAACGAGGGCAGCCCAGCCTCGGTAAGAAGCTCGCAAGTCATTGTGCTGTGTGCCGCGGCGTTCCTAAGCGGCTTTAGTGAAATGTTCTAGCGGCTAACGATCGGCGCGCCGTTCGCTACCCTTGCCCACACCTTGATGGATGCGATAGGTCGCTCCCACTGTCCAGTTGAGTTGCGACACGTGACCGCTTATTTTTCGGAGCTGGTGTCCTGCCACCCAAATACTGGCCGAGCGCGATGATCAGTGCATGAAATCAATCGCGTTTATGCATTCCAGGGCACCGGAATCTATCTTAATCTGGCTTCTCTTTCTCTATGCATCTGAATAGCGTTGCTCTCTAAATATGTTTCTGCCCTTGTGATAGCTCGGAACTGCCGCCTCTTTTTTTGCGGGGAAAACAGGCCACAAGCGTCGACGATGCTGCCAAGACAAGTGCCGCAGACATTTCGGATGAAAAAAAAAAAGCCGCAGCTCCTGCCCAGAATAGCGTACATTATCCGTGTGATACGATAGCACACGGTTAGATCGCCCTGATATTTCACGGCGGGTTTAGGGTTCGCTAAGCTTGTCTTCAAGTGATGCGACCGTGCATCAAAAGGCGCTTATCATGCAACGAGGACGAGTTCTCGCGCTTGCGCATGCGCGGGCATGCGTACTAAAGCAGTCTTCCGGCTTTGCTCCATATTTGCTCGATAGAGCAAATGCTCGGGTTCTTGGGAAGTTCGAGGCCCTACTGAGTCAGCAGATACCATGACTGGCGGCGGTCGAGAAGATGTTGAATTATGAACATTTCTCTCACGGCGCTGCCGCAGAGGCGCGCCGCATTCGTAGATGCCGTGAAACACGATAGAGTTAGGAGTATAGCGCGAGAAGGTAAGCAAAGAATAGCTAAGCTGAGGCAAATTAGTTGACGAGAGCAGAGCCCCCGCCTCTTACGTGGGTAACTTCAGGGCTTAGCAGCTCAGCTCGAAGAACCCGGGTCAAGGAGAAGTATGACACTGGACGCATGCGCGAGACAACCCCGCGTTTCTTACGTCATGCACCCTGCAGTACTAAACCTAGACCTTACGTATATGACTTACGCGTGGTGAACAAGAAAGAATCACGGAGATGATCAACGTGCGCACTGGAGTCGACCATTTCATAGAGCTCACGCCTCACCAGCATCACGCGGTGCCCAGTGCGCGTGATTTGAGATCTGAGACTATTGGTGACCTCTATGCATGCCGCGGGGAAGGTTTGCGCCCTCAGATTGCTCAGTCTAATCGCCCGTGAGCACATTACTTACATAAGCAGGCAAACAGTTCACATGCACAATGATCGCTTCACAGAACCCTACATGGCGCAGAAAGCACATAACCCTGCATATAAGGGGCTGCGCACACATCGTAGGCATACTGCCTCAGTAACGAGCATACCACCGTATATATTAAATGTAGAATATTGCAATTTGCGTACTAGCATGGCCTCCTCCGAGAAAGTGAACCGCGACTTTACTGTCGCCAGTCCAGTCGCAACTCCGGTAACCGACGAGGACTCTAGTCTACAGCGACGCAGTAAGGATGTCCACTCTGACGATTCCATAATCGCCGTCGATAATCACGAGAAGGATGGCAGGGAGGCAGTTAGTCGGCTTGATGTTATTAATGAAGTGCTGACAACGAGAGGAGCTTTCTCCTTGTTCGGAGTGAAGTTCCACCTTCTAAAGATCATTCTTCTGTTCTTGTTGTTCTTGCAGGGTTACGCAACGGGCCTCGACGGCCTTATGTCGGGCTCAATGCAGACTTATGCTTCAAATTGGTTTGGATCCTCGGCCGAGAGTGGATCCATTAATACCGTGAAATCAGTGATCGCTGCTGCCGTGCTCGTGCCGTATGCTCGTTTGTCTGATCGCTTTGGCCGTATTGAAATGTGGATCGTAGCTTTGCTGTTTTTCATCGTTGGCCGTGTTGTTACTGCTGCTACACCAAACTTTGGTGGACTTTTCGCAGGCACCATTATTTGGCAGTTCGGATATGCAGGCTTCCGTGTTCTGGCTACTACGCTGTTGGCAGACATTTCGCAACTCCGAGACCGCACTTTCGTGATGAACATCTATCTGATTCCCATCATCATCAATCTGTGGGTAAGTGGTGATATGGTCTCAAGCCTCATTGGAGCCCGTAATGAGAGACTGGGGAACTGGCGCTGGGGCTACGGTGCATTCTGCATTGTCGTACCCTTCACCACATCCCTGCTGGTTCTTGCCTATGTTTATGCTCAGTACATCGCTAAGCGCCAGAAGAAACTGCCGCCCCTGCGGCTGAGGCGTAAGGGCCAGTCTATCGGTAGCTTCATTTGGGAACTCATCATGGAAATCGACCTGATTGGTATGATCCTGTTTGCTGCCATTCTGGTTCTCATTCTGCTGCCTTTGACAATTGCTGGCGGTCTTGATACAAAGTGGAAACGCGGCTACATCATCGCCATGATCTGCGTTGGTGGCGGGTTGATCCCTTTCTTTGTGCTTTGGGAGTGGAAGTTTGCGACGGCACCATTTGTGCCGAAGTCCCGACTGGACCGTACTTTCTACATCGCTATGGTCCACGAGTTCTGCTGGCGATTCGCTCTCAACGTCGAGTTGAACTACGTGCGTTTCTTGTTGCTGGTTGCATTCGGTCAGTCCTCGAAGAGCGCGCAGCGCCTTGGCCAATTCTACGACTTTATGCAGGCGTCCACTAACATAGTGATTGGTGCTTTGCTCCACTTCTATCCAAGGCCGAAGCTGAGCGTTGTTGTTGGTGGTTTACTCGGAGTCGTGGGTTTCGGCATCATGTACAAGTACCGTACAGACAACCACGGTGGCATCGCCGGCTTCATTGGTGCTGAAGTCGTTGTCGGCATTGGCGGTGGTATGATGCGGTATCCGCTTTACACGCTTGTCCACTCAGGCATTGACCACGACCAAATGGCTGTGTCCATTGGCTTCCTCTCGACAATGTACCAAGTGGGAGGCGCTGTAGGCTCATGTGTTGGGACGGCGCTCTGGACACAGAAGATGCCCAAAGAGCTTGTGAGTAGGCTTGGACAGCAGGTGGGTATGCAGGTATACAAATCACCCATCAGTGTCCTTAAGAAGTTCCCTCTTGGAAGTCCGCAACGCAACGAGATTCTTGAGGCATACTCTTCAGTCCAGCGAATTTTGATTATCATCTCCCTCTCATTTTCTGCTCTAGTGGCAGTACTGAACCTCGGTGTTCGCAACTACAAGGCTGCGAAGAAACAGAGCCTGAATGATGAAGACCGCGCTAAGGCGCGTGAGGAAGTCCGGAACACCAAGAATGGCTGGCTCAGAGAAATCGTCGGCTACTAGGCGATGAATGCTGAGCACGCCAAGTTTATTAATTTACTAATTTAAGATATGAAATAGGTCAACGTCGTTTGCAACAATCGTCAGGAAGGCACGACGCGGACATGGAAGCACGAGGGCCCACTAAAGATAGTTCTCGAACACGCAGGATGATTCCCGTACCGGAATTGTCCTCTATATCTGCATGTTCGTCATCTCGTGTGGCTATCTGGGATGCGAGATTAGGCATGGTGTTATCTCAGATCGGCAGTGCCGCAGCGTCACGAAAAGGTCTGGGTTTCTTACGCTCTAACAACAGAAATATATGGGTTTTAACAAGAGCGGACCGTAAGACGTACGAGTTAATAGATGAAATCTTTTACGGGCCAAATCTAGCCCACAGTTCGTCCAGTTTGTGGCGTCATTTCCGTGTCAGAAGTGCCTTACTCTACTTTGATACGAAACAGCGGAGCGCGCATGCTGGCAAGAGTCGCGAGGAATATAGAGGCACTCGGAGGCTTTCAGATAACCGTCTGGGGTTTGGAATACGCATCAGGTGCCGCTCTTTTCCTCTCGCTAATAGATTCAGTGGGGCAGTTTAGGCCATTCAGGGTAGTATGCCGAACCCTTATGCACTGCGCGAAGCATGAGGGCTCCCCAGCCCTACATTCACCTAACCACTTTTTATTTTGGCTTAACCTTGACCTTTGCCGGGCGGTACGACGTAACCTACCATGTCTCAAGAGATCTTAGCGGATGGAGGCGCGCAAAATTCCAGGCAGCTTGAGCGTTGAACTGTGCTAGGCCGCTGTAGCCACCTGGGTCCTCAAGCCCTGCCACCCTCGAGCTTAAAGAAGGCCGCATGGCGGCGAAAGCTTGTCAAAACCAATGTTAAACCGCATGTACCCCCGCCCCCGGTCGCGGGACTTTTTCGTCGGTAACCACTGCCCCGAAAGCAGGGAAGCTGCCGCACCCGTTCTGCGTATTGAGAGGAAGTCGACTCGATCTGGCTTGGGTTGGGCGGGAAAAAGAAAGCATGCGGGGAGACGCCGACAGAAGTCCGTTTCGCACGAAAAGAAATCCCAGGCGTGGTGCTGCCAAGAGAAACGCAATGAGCATGCGGGGCTGCCTATCTCGTTGTCTGCTCGCTGCCTAGCCTGCGTCTTATGTGGTTGCTTCGAGGTATTATCTCCATCAGAGTCATTGTTTCTGAATCAGCGCATGAATTACATGATGCAAGCTGGCCCGCCCGCTTCCTGGTCTGCATGCAGATGATCCCTGCCAATAAGATCAGGTCACATAACCCTTAGGCAGCTATAAATTCTTTTGAGCGATTGAACCCTACATAACCCTAAACGAGCCGGCCTTTCACGAAAAGTTGATCAAGTATAAAACGAGGGCATCAATCTCATCTGGGCTGGGTCATCACAAAATGAGTGCGAGCGAGAAGATCCATCGTGAGCAGTCTAGCGACCTCACGGATGAGGACTTCCACCCCAAGGATACCAATCTGTCGCCGGAGTCCGAGGACGAGTTCGAGAAGCGCGTTGACGATGGTCGCGCCGCCGTGAGCCGCATTGATGCGGTGAACGAGGTTCTTACGACGCGGGGAAGCTTCAAGGTCTTTGGTATTGAGTTCCACATCCTCAAAGCGCTTCTGCTCTTCTTCCTGTTCCTGCAGGGCTACACGACTGGCTTGGATGGCTTGGTTTCAGGTTCGATGCAAACGGCTGCCTCATCCCACTTCAACCAGGCGCCGCAGAGCGGCACGATCAACACTGTGAAGTCAGTGCTTGCCGCGGTTGTTATTGTGCCGTACGCCCGTTTGTCGGACAGGTTTGGTCGTGTTGAAATTTGGATTGTGGCCCTTATCATCTTCCTTGTTGGGCGCATCGTTACGGCTGCAACCCCGACCTTCGGCGGCCTATTCGCTGGTACGGTTGTTTGTGAGGTTGGCTACGCCGGTTTCCGTATTTTGGCCACGGCGCTGACGGCCGATGTCTCGAAGCTGCGAGACCGAACTTTTGCCATGAACATCTACCTGATCCCGATCATTATCAATCTGTGGGTGAGTGGTGATATTGTGCAAAGCTTCATTGGCGCTCGTAACGAGAAAATGTGGAACTTCCGGTGGGGGTACGGCATCTTCTGCATTATCGTCCCGTTCACGACTGCTCTGCTGGTGCTTGTCTATGCGTACGCTCAATACGTTGCCTGGCGCCAGAAGCGGCTGCCTCCTTATGCTCTGAGAAAGCCTGGTCAAACCTGGTCCCGGGCGCTGTGGGATCTGCTGATGGAAATCGATATTATTGGCATGCTCCTGTTTGCTGCTGCGTTGGCACTGGTGCTGGTCCCGCTGACGATTGCTGGCGGTGTCTCTCCGAAATGGAGGAAGGCGTACATCATTGCCCTCATTTGTATCGGCGGCGCCGGTTTCTTCCCTGCTTTCCTCATTTGGGAGTGGAAGTTTGCCACGGCACCGTTTATCCCCAAGTCGAAGCTTGAGCGTACCTTCTACATCACTATGCTTGTCGAGTTCTGCTGGCGCTTTGCTTTGAGCGTCGAGTTGAATAACATCCGGTTTGTCCTGTTGGTCGCGTTTGATCAATCAACAAAGAGCGCTCAGCGCCTTGGCCAATTCTACGACTTCATGCAGTCGTGCACCAATATTGTTATCGGTATTCTTCTGCACTTCTACCCGCGTCCTAAGCTGAGCGCTGTGATTGGCGGCCTGCTTGGTGTGATGGGATTCGGCATCATGTACAGGTACCGCACGCATAACGACGGCGGTATCTCTGGATTCATTGGTGCTGAAGTTGTTGTCGGCATTGCGGGCGGTATGATGCGCTACCCGCTTTACACCCTCGTGCACGCCGGTATCGACCACGAACAGATGGCTGTGGCTACTGGGTTCATGTTCACGATGTATCAAGTCGGTGCTGCCGTTGGTGCCTGCGTTGGAACTGCTATCTGGACCCAGAAGATGCCGAAGGAACTCGTTAAAAGGCTTGGTCCCCAGATTGGAAAGCAGGTGTATCAAGCCCCTCAGAAGTTCCTGAAGAAGTACCCAATCGGAAGCCACCCGAGAGACCTTATTCTGGAAGCGTACTCGTCCGTGCAACGTATTCTCGTCATTGTTGCTATTGCCTTCGCCGCGCTCGTCGCCGTTATGATCTTCGCCGTGCGCAACCATCACATTCTGAACCTGAACAAGCAGAGTCTGAACGACGACGATCGCAAGGAGGAGCGCGAGGAGCTGAAGACCTCGAAGTCAAGCTGGGCCCGGGAGCTTATCGGATACTAATCGGTTAGGGGCCTGATCAAGGATTGCAATGGAAAGGGTGGCTCTGGTCACGATCGTTCTAATTTACAGAGCCACCTGAATGCGGTTTATAATGAATTATATTACTTAGTTAGGCTTATTATGAGATGTGCAAACGCTTCCAGTCCGTGTGAGTTTCGTGTGGCAGGAGAGGCCGTAGCGTGAAGAAGAACAGAGAGAGGGACGACGAAGCTTCGTCAAGGTTGACCTCCTCCTCTCTTTATTTTTTTTTTTCTTTTTTCGCTGCGCAAAATACTTGAGCGAGCCCAGTAGGATAAGAAAACAGTAACATAAATTCATCGACTAATTAAGTACAGGGGAGAGAAAAGAGGTCATAGAACGTTCTCCTAAATAAGAAGAGCGAGGGCCGGGAGCACGGCGACGCCAGCGCCCATGAGCACAGGCGAGGCACCGTTGTGGACGCCAGGGGCGGCGCCTCCCTTACCAGAGGCAGCAGAGCCAGAGGCAGCAGCACCACCGCGGCCGCCAGAGCCAGAGCCAGCCGCAGCGGCGGTGCCACTAGGAGCGGGACCGTTGCCGCCCTTGCCGCTAGGAGCAGCGCCGTTGCCGTTGCCGCCCTTTCCGCTAGGAGCAGCGCCGTTGCCGTTGCCGCCCTTGCCGCTAGGAGCAGCTCCGTTGCCGTTGCCTCCCTTGCCACTAGCGGACGCAGGAGCACTGCCACCGTGGCCGCTAGGAGAAGCGGAAGCAGTGGAGTTACCAGAAGAAGTAGAGTTACCGACCGCGTGAGGGGCGTAACGGTGCAGACGCGACGGAGTGTCCTTGTCAACCACGAACACGTTGCCGCTAGGGTCGAACGAGACGTGGTTGGGGAACTTGCCAGTCTTCAGAGTAGTGAGAATCTCAAGGCTACCAGCGTCAATAACGTAGACCTCAGCCTCAACGCGGTTGACCACGTAAAGCAGGTCGTTCTTCGGCTCGTAGCCAGCGTAAAGGCCGCCATCGGCGACGTGAATCTCAGCGCTAACGTCATCGTGAGCCGCACGCTTAGAGAGCGAGCTAGGCAGCTGGATAGACTTCGAAGAAGGCGCAGAGTTGCTCTGAGTGTCGATGACAAGAATCTCGTCGGATCCCTGCGAAGCAACAAACAGGTGGTTGCGCGTGCCGTCGTAGGCAACGGCCGAAGCACGGGTCGCGTTGCCGAGCTGGTAGTACGTGACCTTGTTGTCGTTCTTCAGGTCAATGCCAGCGGCAACGTTCGAGCTCAAGCTGACAGTGTAAAGCACCTGGTTGGCCTCGTCAATAACCAGTTCCATGACACCCTGGAATGGCTGCTGGTCCGTCGCAAGGTTGATGGTGCTCAGGAACTCGCGCGTGTTCGCATCGTAGATACCAATGTTACCCGACCGCGAGCTCGATGCGTAAACACGCGCGCTCTGCTCGTCAACGATAACGTCACGAGAGCCGATCGTCGTGTTCACGGGCAGGTGGGACACCAGCGCCGCGTTGTCGTCATAGACGGAAACGCTGTTGTCACGAGTGTTCGTTACCCAGATCTGGTTCGTGCGCGGGTCGGCGTCGATGCCGTACACAGGCCAGACCGTGTGAGTCTTGTTGTCACGCGGGAGCTTATTAGTCTCAATGACCTCTAGCGAGTCAGCGTTAACCTTGAAGAGGAAGCTGTCGTTCACAACGCGGCCAACAGACGACGTAGCGAAGATGCTGCCATCCAAATAGGTGCTTTGGTAAAGCGAGCCGTTCAGGGCAACGTTCGACTCATCGAAGGTGAAGTTGCGCGCCTCGGCGACCGAAGCGAAAGCAGAAAGAAAGAGAGAAGAGAACATTGTTGCGGAAACCGGATTTCGGCACCGCCTTTTATGGTTTTCTGATGCGAAGCTCACCGTCCCAAGCGGGCCACGCAATGCACGTAGATGCGCTCACCCTAGACCTAAGGGGTAGAAACCCATACCACGGTTTAATGAGCTTCCTTGCAACATCGACTTTCCGCCGCTTCCAATTGAGCGGAAATGCCTAGTTTTAAAAAGCCACACGACTCTTCGTCACAAAGGTGCCGAATTCAGCAAGAAGTGAGAATTCAAGCTGCTTCAAATTAAAATGCCCTCGCCCCGTTCAAAATTATTCAGCCCCATGCATTACATTCCCCGGCCCAATGCACCATCAACCCCAAACCGCAAGCTGCATCGAGAATACATGTGAAATATGGGCTAGGGTGGCTTATATAACTGTTCAACATGGGCAGCTAATGAGCGTCCGCTGCATCTGTGCGCATTAATAATGATAACGAGCGACGCGAATGACGACTGCTAGCGTCGCATATTGCTCCTAGCAAGAGTCTATATAGAGCCATGAATGCGCCCTTGACGAGGCTGCAGCGCCTGTAGAGCGCAGTGTCCCCGTCTTAGCTCTTTTGATGCGTCATCGGAGGCGATGATCGTGCGTGCGCTCGTCTAGACCAATGTAAGGTGCGCATGCATGTGGGTATTACCTCGTATGACGAGCTGCGTTGCGCGAGATCACGCGCGACTATCTCTATTGATGGAACTGATAAATGTCTAGAACCGGGAACGGCATGTGCAGGACTCCTGCCGCAGCGGATGCTATTTTTCGATCTTAACTACATACCCGCCTAACGTAGCCTAGTTCGTGCGTGCGCGAGATCGAAGGCTGCCGAGGTGTGCAGATGTCCGTAGCGTTGGAGATCGGCTCAGGTGATCTTTCGTGCAGAAAACGCGAGGCGAGCTCCGATGCCGCAGCGGGCCGGCCTGACCCTCCTATTGGCTATACTTTGCCACTTCGCGATGCAACGGACGGCGACATTAAAAATAGCAACGCCCCAAAAATACGCCCGTGTCGTGAGAGTTGTCTTCATTCGTTGCTACGTAAAAAAAAATTGCTGATTCTAGATTTCATAGTACTGGCGCGGCATAACGTAACATAACAATTCTGAAACATTCGGAGCTTCATGCCTTGTAACTGTAAACATTAAGAATGCCAAGGGTACATGCGCCTTTTGGTTGTTTTTTCCTTTTTTCGTTCAGTTCGAGCGCAGCAAGACGCTGTGCCAGTTGCCGATGGTAGGCTTCTCCGCCAGCTTCACAAAGTCCACTTCGGGAAACACGGTGCGCCAACGGCCGGCGAGAGCCATAATTTTAATTGAGTCGAGCCCATAGTCGATGAGGTTCTCGTCCTCCTCGGGCCAGTCCTCGTCTTCCTCGAGGGCATTGGCAATTGTCTTTTTCACATCGTGCTCTACGAGCTGCTGCACGATGCCGCTGATGAGGTCGACACGTCCCGAGCACTCCGCGGCAAACTGGAGGGCCGTATCGTGCTGGGCCCGCGAGAAGTCGCCCGTGGCGTCGGCCACCAAGAAGGGCTGAATGTCTTTCATGAAGGCCTCAGTTACCGTAGTCAAGCAGCCAATGTGCGTATATACGCCGCAGACAATCAGTTGGTCGCGCTTCAGCGCTTTGAGGTCCTCCTCGAAGGACGAGCGCGCAAAGGCGCTGTAGCGCCACTTGACGAGCTGCCGATCACTTCCCTCGGGGGCTAGCTCACGCACAATGTTGCAAAGCTCCGGACGCTTGTCAATTCCGGGGCCCCACATATCATTGAGAAGCGCGCGGTCCTCGGGCTGCTGATTTATGGGCTGCGCAGTGTAGAACACGGGAATTCCCTGGCTCTTGCACAGCGCCTTCAGGATTTTCACGTTCTGAACCAATTTCTTAACAAGCTCGCTATCGGGACCCCAATAGTTTAGGAAGTACTCTTGCATGTCGTGAATCAACAAAGCGGCGCGGTTAGGATCAAGCTTCCAATCAACCTTATTTTTAGGCAGTTCTTTCACTGCCGTAGGCAGCGCGTACGACTTCAGCTCAGGGATCATCTAGTACTGGTGAAACTTTTGAAAAAAAAAAAAAATTAGCGTCGCTGCCTTAAGGAGAGCAACATACCCCTGAATATCGGGGTAGGGTATAAGGTCCAGATTACATTTGTTAAAAAAACATCTTAGCGTAGGCCAAGGGTAACGCAATGCGTTGATCTGCTGTAATGATGCTTTGTCAGATCGGTCGGCGGTTCGCGGGATTCGAGCCGGCGGCGCAGTAGCCGCCGAAAGCGGCGCGCTCGGACGGCAACAGTCCTTCGCACACTTTTAGGAATGGAGCGCCCAACAGAAGAGTCTCCGCTTGTCGGTTTGGCGGGCTCGGGGGCCCGGAAAGTGAAGCTCTATCTAGGTCTACTGGCACTATTCTCTTTTCCCCACGCCGCCTCACAGGTCGCCATCTACGATCTTCTATATGATGTTGTGTGCAGCAAATATGCTCTCGCTCCACAGCAATGCCTGAATGACCCCCGAGCCAGCAAAGCTGTAGCGGATTTGCTTTCTTCGGCGTCGTTCATCACTGGCGTCGTCGCAACCATCGTGATGGCCGTCATCGCCTCGCTGTCCGATCGTTTTGGCCGCAAATGGGGTCTTGTATGGAATCTGGGGTTTGCAACTTTGGGCGTTGCCGCGTTTCCGCTGCTCGCGTACGGAGTGTCTCATCACGCAACGCATTGGAGGATGCTGGGTCCGTACATCCTGACTGCCCTTAGCGGCTCCGTGTCCCTAACGCTGAATCTCTCGGTTCTCTACATTTCGGACTGTCTGCCCGATCCGCAGGCTCGCACACAGTACCTTTCTGTGCTCTTGGGAGTATTCATGCTCTTGCAGGCAGTAGCCCCTGGTGCCGGTAGTGTATGGCTCAAATCCGGTGCTTCTGTTGGCACCTACATGCCCGTGTGCGCCGTGTTTATGGGCCTGGGCACTATTATGTTTGCCCTGCTTATAGAGGGCAACCAAAACAGCGAGATCTCGGGTGTGGTGGACCACCTAAAAGATTTCCTCAGTAAAGCTGTTCACACCGTCTCATTCAAAAGCTGCGAGCCGCGGGCGCAGAGGCGCAATGCGTGGGTGTTGCTGGCTAACTTTTTCTTCAGCAATGAGTTTGCAGTTGGGTTCCTGGACTTGCTGATCGTTTATGCTAAGCACAACTTTGGGTGGGAAGTTTCTCAGGTCGGACAGATGATGTTCTATCTTTTTTCTATCAGATGTGCATGGGCACTACTCGGATTCCCCATACTCTACGCTCAGCTCTCCAAGAAGTGGGCGCCCAAGCCCGACAAGCTCGATTTGCCGGACCTAGTTCACATGGTCGTGAGCTCGCTTTTGACGCTGGTTGGATATGTCGTTATTGGCTTCGCCAAAACTTCGTCGCAGTATACAGCAGGGGTGGTGACTCTTGCAAATGATGGCATTGCCGGCCCAATATGGGTCAATGCGCTGCTCAAACATGTCGCCGAAAGTAAGAGGGGAGAGTTCCTGGCCGCGCTGGGGCTGTTTATAAAACCGGTGGGTGCTTTCTTGCCAGCAATACTGATGAAGATCTTTCAAGCAACAATCGACACAAACGTTGTCTTTCTCGTAGTCATTGGCATGGCCACACTGACGACTATGTCGCTTCTGTTCTTGAAGTTACAACAGGATTAGATAGATACACAGATACAGATAAGTCAAGCAGAATAGAATTTCCTTTTTTTTTTGGTTACTCACAAGCACCATCACCACACTTGATACTCCTCGATATATTCAAGTATCATTTCTGGGTTTTTTCTCAGTGTCGAGGCTGTTAGATTCCGAACATAATCATTCAGTCCTGGCGGACCACAACATACCACGACTGCCGAGCGGTATGCAGAGAGACCCGCGACCATTGACCTCAGGTCCGGGCGCCCCTTCCGCAAGAGTGACAACTGGTTCGGTGAATCATCGGCCGCAGTGTAGTATATCTCGATGTTGTAGCCCTCAGAAGCCCACTCTTCGAGGCGGTACGCAGTAAGGAGGTTCAGACCGCGGGTTGTAATGACTAGCTGTGCCTTCGGATAGGTGCGGGCTAGAGCCAAGGGCCCGGGGACTCCACTGCCGCCGCCAATCAGTAAAATTTTCTCGAAGTTATCCAACGGCGGCGTATGACCGTAAGGGCCCTCAAGAGCGATTGGTATTTGAACACGACGTAGAGCCGCATCATGCAGCACTTTTGTTGCTCCGGATTTCACGGACACGACGATCTCGAGATGGTTAACCGTATCACTAACGGTTATTGGATGGGACTGCCAGAAAATAGAGGGCAAAAGGAAGTACACGAACGCAAACTGCGTGGGATGCGACCTCCACCGTGGAGGTTTTGGAGCTGTAATGACCAATAGGTCCTCTCCAACAAGAGAGATATCGGCGTAAATTACGCCGCCGTTGCGCACGATGAGGTATACGCGGTACAAGCGCTCCAGAGCCCAGAGTACACAGGACGCGACAATCCAATTAACCCACCCAAAGGTTTTGACGTGTGTCCAGCAAAAGTAGAAAAACGCGATGGCCAGCGCAATGTGCGTATAGAGAAACGTTTCATACCATCGTCGGCGTATAGCGCCTGCTGCCGGAACGAGTATCACCAACGATACCACAAGAGCCACAACACCAGTAATCCACCAGAATTGGCTAGCAGCATGTTCCAGCTCCCCAGTAAACTTTTCGTGAAGATAAAAGGCGACGCTGTGGATAGCCGAGTCCACGACCATAATGCGGCCCACCCAGCGATGCAGAACCAGAAATGTCGTGTAGTGTAGCCCCGTGAGATTGATGAAGGCATTGGTTCTCATGCTGAACAGAATAATTAGCGGCAGAAGGCCGAATGCGAGAATGCCACTGCGATTAGCCAGTCCCTGTAATCTCTGCAGCGATACAGGCTCCATGATTTCTCGATAGTCCACGGCATAATTACTGAACAATGCGTATGTGTGAACCAGAAAGAAGCCGAGTAGTAAACAGCCCTCGAAACTCGTCGGCAAAAGCCCGCCGAGGCCCCACGCCGAGTGCTGGTCGTGCTTTGCCGATTTCCAGATGGTTGGGAGCTCGAATTTTGCGCGTAGGCGATTAATGAGAGGCACGCGAAGCACTCTATTGCGGATCAGGGACGACTGCAGGCACAGCATAGCGACGAGGACTGCTCCGAAAAAGTAGTAGATCCAGAGCACGCTATCGTTACTGTTATCCAGGTTCAGGAATTCGGCACGAACAGCGTCAATGACTCTGATTCTCGGTCTTTCCTCCAGCCGGACGGGCGAGGTCAGCGGCGCCGCTTTAGAGTCCTGCAGGAAAGACGACGCATTCTTCAGCGCCGCTGCATACTCGTCAACTGTATACTGAGCGAGACCGGCGCCAGCTTTTGTGCAGACTAGGTTCACAAAGTCCACGCTTGTTTTGAACAGGCGGTCATAAGCTTGCTCGCTGGTCGTGTGCTCGCGCACGACCTGATCGACGCACGTCGCCCAGGACCCCAAAGCGGGCTCGTATGTGCAGAGAGTCACGTACATCCCAGGGACGGGTGGCTCGTACTGCCAGGGCAGCATGATGAGCTGCATGCCGCAGCCAAAGCTAGCGACGCGATCCCATCCACCAAAGCGCATAGATTATCGAGATAGATTTGTCACCCACTAGAACAACTATCAAAGTTATAACTGCTCTTCGTGTTTCACACGTGATACCCCACAAAATGCAGGGCGCGGGTTCTCGCAAAGGCAGAGAGTAGTGCCGTATTTACACGTTATCGTGGTGAGGCTACCACGGATTTGGGTCCACTCTGAACGTATATGCTTCGCAGTTGAGAGCCACCGCAAAGTGTCTTCAAAGAGACTTTTGAAACAGAAAGAAAAGCTGGCTTCGTGTTTGGCTAACGTGCCGTTTTAACAAGTCGCCACGATCCGACACGGTTGAGCACCTCTACACTAGTTACTGGTCTCTCTCAGGCTCCAAGAGTGGCCCCGCCATCAACAACAATGTCCTGCAGAACAATGTGGCTTGCTGCGTCGGAAGCGAGGAACAGGACCGCCGCAGAGACCTCTTCCGGTGTGGCAATTTTCTGCAGCGGAATCCCGAGTTTATACTGATCAGGAAATCCCGCAATCGTTTGCGCGCGACCCTCCGGCGACTTCCACATGCCTCGTAGCATTTCTGTATCTGTGGACCCCGGAGACACAATGTTACAGCGCACTCCGAAGGGGGCCATCTCTAGAGCTACGGTTTGGCATAAACTCCTTGCTGCTGCCTTCGAAGCACCGTAGGCGGACATGCCGATACGAGGAGCATGGGCCGAATTTGACACAACAGTCACGATAGAGCCCCGCCGTTGCTGGCGGAAGTGGGGCATTGTGTTCTGGAACAGGTTGAATGGGCCTTTCACGTTCACGTCGAAACAAAGCTGCCAGTCGGCCACGTCGAGCTCGTCAGTAGGGCCAAGCCTAAGAACCCCGGCCGCATTGACGAGCACATCGAGCTGCGAGCCCTGTAAGAGCGCCTGCGTGATGCGGCGCACTTCGTCTGCATTCGTAACGTCGAGCACCTGCGTCGTAAACGGATAGTCCTTGGCCCCAAACTTGAGGTCGAAGCCCAGCACAACCGCTCCCGCACGGCTGAATGCACTGGCAATTGTAAAGCCGATACCGCGGCCGGCTCCAGTCACCCAAACGTGCTTCCCCTTGAAATCGTAGCTCGCGGACATGAGAGGTAAGAGGTTAGGGTGCTCTCGACGAGGCTTTTGTCTATCAGATCCATCGCCGCCATTGGCGGAGTTACGCGCCAAATATCATGTGAGCACCTCACTATCCTTGTTTACGTCTATATGCAGCTAGGTAATTACGACTGCTGGCTGAGCAGGTTGCGCAGCTCTTTTTTGTCCACTTTTCCAACCGCCGTTAGCGGCATCTCCTCGAGAACCGTGAATTTGTCCGGTAGTTTATACTCAGCTACGCCCTGCTCACGCAGGAACTTGCGCAGCTGGGGCGTTTTGATGGGCGCACTTGTCATGATGAAGGCCACACTCTTTTCACCCATTAAATCGTCGTCCATGGCTACGAGCCCGGCTTCTACGACGTGCGGGTGCCGCAGCAGAAGGTGCTCTATCTCCTCGGTCGAGATCTTCTCTCCGCCGCGGTTGATCTGGTCCTTTTGGCGTCCGTGAATCGTGATGCGCCCGTCCTCAGCAATGGCAATAAGATCACCAGAGCAGTAGAATCCGTTCGCATCAAAGCTCTTAGCGTTGTGCTCAGGCGCATTGTAGTATCCGCGGAACGTGTAAGGGCCCTGTGTCATGAGAACACCGACTTCGTTAGGACCCACCGGCTTGCCCTCGCTATCCGCTGCCCACACTTCATCGTCGGCCGACATCGGCAATCCCTGGGTCGTCAGAATCAGCGCTTCGTCGTCGTCGAGGCGCGTGTAGCAGACGAGGCCCTCAGCCATGCCGAATACTTGCTGCAGCTTCACGTGAAGATGCTCGACAAGCTTAGCGGCCAGAGTAGGGCTGAGGCGAGCACCGCCGACTTGCAGCAGCTTCAGAGACGCTAGAGCCGTCTGAGGCGCTGTGCCAGCGACCTCGCGTCCTGCCAGGACCTCTTGTAACCACAGGCTCGCGGCGGGAGGCACGAGTGCGGCAACAGTGACCTTGTGTTTCAGTATGAGCGGGAAACACGAGCTCGCACTCGGGTCCGGCGCGAGAACAACTTGGCCGCCCGCGCAGAACACTCCCAGGGCTCCAGGAGAGCTCATAGGAAAGTTGTGGGCAGCAGGGATTGCACACAAGTACCGCGTCGACTCGTCGAACCCGCAAACCTCAACGCTACGTCGAACGCTGTAGTAGTAGTCGTTGTGCGTGCGCGGAATGAGTTTCGGCGTGCCCGTGCTTCCGCCGGACAGATTCAGGAAGGCTACCTCATCTGCAGCTGTTGGGTTCAAAACACTGTTATCGACGGAGCCCTCATTCGTTAGCGTTGCGAGGTTATCGTTGTTAAAAACAGCGACCTTGAGCTGAGGCGAGATCGTACGCAGATGGTCTACGTACTTATCGTCCTTGAAAAGCGGGTTCTCGCGGTCGCCAATTAGCACCTTCGGCTGTATTTGTTGAGCATAAGAGTCGAGCTCAAGCTGGCGGTGGCTGAAGAGAGCGTTCACAAGCACGACTCCTAGCTTCAGGAGGCCAAAGTAAACGACGTACAGCTCGAGCGTGTTGCCCAAGTGAACGAGGGCAGTGTCACCGCGTCGAATGCCCCGCTCGTACAGATTCGTGGCCAGCAAGCTGCTGCGCCTATCGAGCTCTTGATAGGTAATGTCGCGGCCGCCATCAACAACGGCGACATTTGTGTCGTCTTTTCGGCGCGTAATGATATCGCTCAGAGGCAGGTCTGTCCAGTAACCTTTCTCCCGGTACTTAACTGCTAGTTCGTCTGGCCAGCGCGTGAATTCAATCGTCATGTTGAAGCAACAAGCCAGATCCGATCTCGCAACATCTAAACCTCGAATCCCGCCATCCCTGGATTTCGGTTAGGGTAACTTGCATCTCCGCTCCGCACTTTAATTTTTCAGCGGTTTGGGTTGTGTGTCATGGACTTGCAGGGACCGCTCGCAATTGGACAAGGCCGACTCTTATACATTCTCACGTGGTGATCGTTGTTAAGCCCCGCCCTGAATGCGAGGCACTCTGCGCTCGCATCGTGTGCATCGCGTGCATTGCATCAAAGATGTTGATTGATTGTGACTTTTCCTATGTAACCGTCCATTGTGATTGGGTTCCACTCAACCCTAGACCGCACGGGTGCCCTTGTGGGCCATAAATACACGAGGCTGAGCACACCATAGCTGCTGCTGCACGCAGGCATTTGAACTCCTGCATGAATGTACGCGACGTTGGTCCGGACCGATGCGATTGATTCCACGCGAGGCTACCCTACATTCTGCAAATAGAGGAGACCTAACGAAGCACGATGGAACCCTAGGACATCTAGAACCTGGGCGGTTTCTGCTAGGCTGCAACAAAGGAAGGATCGTAATCGTAAGGTCTATAGAAGCTATCTATCTATATATGTGTCAGTGTAATTTGTACCTTTAACAGGAAGCCTCGCAGTGTCCAAGCTAAGCCAGAGCTACGGCGTGCAGCATTGTGCTAATTTTCGTTTCTGTTTCACGCCATTCGGATTCAGGGTCCGAATCGGCCACAATCCCAGCACCGCCAAAGAGCGTGATCTTATTGTTCTGAATCTCGCCGGATCGAATGGCTATAAACCACTCACCGTTACCCTTCGCATCACTGTAACCAACGATCCCACCGAAATATCGGCGGTCGAATGGCTCGAGTCGCTTCAGAAGTTCATGCGCTTCTTTGTGGGGCAACCCGCTCAAGGCCGGCGTTGGATGCAGTAGACAGGCAAGGGAAAGTACGGTCTCCCTCGGATCAGTTATCTTGCCGTCAATGGCAGTTGCAAGGTGCCACAGCTTCGGTGTGCTGATACATTCTGGGCTATCAGGAATGTTCAGGTCCGTAGAGCGGGGGCTCAGTGTCTCCCGCATCGACCCCACAACCACCTCGTGCTCATGACGGTCTTTTGCAGACGCAAGCAGGTTCCTAGCAATCTGCTGCTCCTTCTGCGGGTCCCGCGAGGGGTCCCGCGCAGCTGACCCGGCCAAGGGCTTTGAGTAGAAACGTGCGCCCTCCTTGGCAACTAACAGTTCCGGACTTGATCCCACAAGATAAGCGGAGTCCTGGGGTAGGGGAGTGCGAAAGTTGAAGCCGTTCGGGTTCTGCTCAATCAGTCGGGCCAAGACACCATCACTGCTCAGAGGCTCCTGAGTTTCAATGGCGTTCAGGCGAGAAAGCACAACCTTTTTCAGCTTGTCGTCGCGGATTTCACGCACGGCCTCAGCAACAATGGACTTGAAGGCATCATGCTCCGGAATCAGCTTGGAAGCCTGAATCTTAGGTGTGTTGTCAGCCCCGCCGACGTGAGGACCCGTGCCCTCCTCATGCACTTCGTATGACTTTGGGATGTAAAGTGCAGAATTGTTCTCTGTGTCGAATGGGATGACGCCGACGACTATAGGAGAGTCTACTCCGGCATCTTGGGCTTCTTTCAAGGCCGCACGCACGTCAGACTGAAATTTGCCGTTCAGGTCCTTCCCGTCGCGTGCCGGCGTACTGATCCATTTGTGAATGCCCTCAGCAGTTATCGTGCACTTATTTCCTTTCAGGTAAAACGAGTCTTTCATGGGTAGAAGTACCTGCTCAACCAAGTGCGCAGCCGACCGGTTATTATAACATGGGGGTCTTGGTTTAGGGCGCAGCCCATGCATGTCTTACAAAAACCTAACTTTAATTAATCACATCTGTAGGGCGGCCTTACCCTATGTTTGAGGCCATTGCCGGAGAATGTTTCGGGCGTCAGTGCAGCTACTGAAGCAATGACGTGTGGCCCTGTGCGTGGCCCTCGGTTTTCTCGAAACTGAGTTCTACTAGTATATATCGGATTTCTTTTACTCGATCTGCTTCAGCAGTTCATTGATTTTTGGTCCAAGGCTTTGAAAGTTTGCCGGCGATATGATGTCAACATGCGAGCTATCCACAGGAACTGTCTGCAGTCTCCCCGTGAAATTGCGCCACACTTGTTGCAGATCAGTACCTTGTGGAAAGGTGCGCTCGGCCACAAAAAGCGTGGTTGTGCCTTTGAACTGAGCACTGCGAGCTGTGGCCAAGATCCGCACCGCACTTGCATAGTTAGCTTCAATTATGCTGAACAACTCCGTAGATCCCAGACCTTGCTGGGAGGTGAACAGTTCCCTTTCCCGCTGCATTTCGTCAATCACCGCCTGATCTACTTTCTTCCCGTCCCAATTTTGCGTCTCGGGAGGCCAAGTATCGAGCAATCCCAAGAAGGCCACTTTTTCGCCAGCGGCCTCAAGTCTCGCCGCAAGTGCGTGCGCCAGCGTCCCACCAAGCGAATAGCCCATCAAGTAGTAAGGCCCCGGACTGAGGCTCGTGATTGTCTTGAAATGGCTCTCGATAACATCATGCAGCGACGAGGAGTTTGCCAGCAGACCGGAGCGAGCAGATTGTATACCCACTAAAGACCAAGACGGATCCAGGTATCGTCGCAGTACGCTGAACTGCCAGGCGAATCCGCTGGCCGGATGTATGCAGTAAATCGGCCGATACACCGGGTCCGTGCTTGTCCGCAGTCGCAGAACGGTCTCAAATCCGGCAGTACGCCATGCATCATGGTCATTTTCAGCGAGCTGTGCTGCCAGGCTCGACACTTTAGGGGTCTGCATGATCTGTCCAATCGTTACCGGTAATCCGAGCTTGCCGCGCAAAAGCGCTGCGAGGCGTACCGCGAGAAGCGAGTGCCCTCCTAGCGAGAAGAAGTCATCATCAGCCGCTACATCGACGCCTAGGAGCTCGGTGAAGGCTTCCGCTACCGGCTTCTCAAGTCCCACCAATTCACGTCGTGAGGCACTAGTCGACATACTGGGCTTTGGAAGAGCCCTGCGATTTACCTTGCCAGTAACACCAACAGGGAGCTCTGGCAGCGTCATTAACCGAGGCACCATATAAGCCGGCAGTTGGCTGGCCAGCTGCTTTGCACATGCATCGGAGTCAATAGCACCTACGACATAGCCAATCAGTTGGCGAGAATCCTCATCACCTTCCACAAGAGTCTGTGGGTGGCACACAGCCTGCTTGACGCCGGGAAGCTTCTCTAAGGCCGCATCAATCTCGCCCAGCTCAATTCTTTGGCCGCGAAGTTTAATCTGGTCGTCACTTCGGCCTAGAAACTCTAGAGCGCCACCAGCAAGCCATCGGCCTATATCTCCGGTGCGGTACATCCGCTGGCCGTCCACCTCAATAAACCGCTCGGCGGTGAGTTCAGGTCGATTCAAATACCCATCAGCCAATTGGACTCCTGAGATATACAGGTCACCGGGGACGTCCAAAGGTAGACGCTGCAGTTGCTGGTCTAAGACATGCATCTCCGTATTCCATACGGGATACCCAATGGGTACAACCGTTCCCGTCAGCTTTGCTAGCTCGTCGCCGAAAGCGCTGTACGATGTTACGTCTATGGCGGCCTCTGTGGGTCCATAGAGGTTGAACAGGGGCACCCCAGTAGCGTCCTGCCATCTACGAGCCAACTTCACTGACAGAGCCTCGCCACTACAGAACGCTCTTCTCAGCTTAATTCCTTCCGCGTGAGGGAGAAATGCGTGCAACATGGACGGTACGAAATGAATCGTCGTGATGCCGTGCTTTTCAACAAGCTGACGCAAAAGCTCGGGATCACGGTGGGCTTCAGGCGGGGCCATAACCAATCTAGCACCGGTGATCAGAGGCCAGAAAAACTCCCAAACAGAAACATCAAAGCTTGAAGGAGTTTTCTGTAGCACAGCATCATCACTCTTGAGCTGATACTCACTTTGCATCCAAAGTAACCGGTTCACAATGGCTTGGTGTCCGATCATAGCACCTTTAGGCCTACCCGTGGAACCAGAAGTAAAGATGACATACGCGACACCAGGGTGCCGCGCTCTCTCTGGTGCCCCTAATTCGCGAGGAACGATTCCAGAGTCTGATATCACAGCTTTGGGCTGCGCGTCATCTATCATGAGATTCAGTCGTTCTTGAGGGTAGCTCGGATCGAGCGGGAGATACGCCGCTCCTGCAGTGAGCACCGCCTGTAGAGCCAAGGCAAGTTTATTGGACCGGCTAAGTGAAACTGCAACAACATCACCCGGTTCTACGCCGAGGCGTTTCAGCTCTTCGGCCATTTGATGAACCAGCTTCTGCATTTCGGAATACGTCAACTGAGATGTTTCATCCTGCAAAGCCACTGCGTTGGGTGTCTTATGAGCTTGGCTCTCTAAAAGCTCGAGCAAGCTGCTGCTCTCCAGTTCGTGTGTGGTCGGCGGTAATTTCTCGTCAGGTGAAATGAGATTCGCTTTCGAGCAGGGAAGACTGGGGTTCGCTTTGAACTGCTCATAGAGCAATGGAAGTCGTTTAAGGTGTTCATTGAGGATATGAGCATCATATCGGCTTGCATTTGCCAGGTATTCCACCTTTACAGAGCCCTCATCGGCGAAAATCACGATCTCAATGTCGCGAATGGGACCTGAGGCGAGGTGGTGCGTGGTTGTCTCCACTTTGTCAAAATCCAGATGATAGTCAAATGCTTTGTAGTTAATGACTGGCCCATACATCAATTCTCGGCTGATGTTTTCGGAGTCATATTTCTGATGCTTCCGCATTGTTTTGATTGTTTTGGATATGCTCGCTGCAAGTTCTTGAAGCGTGGTTTCAGGATCTATGCTCACCATCATGGGCAGGACATTAATAAATGGCCCTGAGGTGTTAAGGGCCGCCGATCCGAGTCTTCGCATGAAGATAAAACCGAGTCCCATAGACGTCGTGTTGCTCAAGCGCAGAAGCCAGCATGCGACGAGAGCCATAACGTGCTCTTCGTCTACTTTGAAATCTATGGCGGCCCGAATGATATTCTTTGAGGGTTGCGCATTGTTCAAAGGCCTCAGTGATGTCGGTTCCGGGAGCTCCGCACACACCTTTTTCCAATACGCAGCGTCTTTGTCATATTTCGAGCTTTTGTGATAGCTCTGGTACTCCTCGACAGCTTCCTCGAGCGGCTTGAAAGGGGCAGTGATTGGCAAAGTCCCGCGCTGTCGTGCGGTGTATAGATCTACCATACGCCGTGTCAACGCTGTGAAACTGTAGGCATCGACTTGTATGTGGTGATACCTTTGATACCACAGCCAAACGTTGTCAGACAGTTGCAAAATAATGTGGCGAACAAGGGTTCTGCCGCTGTCTAACCGCACGTTAGAAGCCATGTCTTTTTCAAAGAGCTGATGTGCGTATTCTTTCGCCTTCTCTTGGCTGCGCAGATCGATGACCTCAGGCCGCGGCAGGTCCTGTGAAGCCGGGATCTGAACGATATCTCCATCTCGCTCTACAAAGCTCATCTGGAGGGTGTCAGTCTCCGCCATTCCCTGCATAATAGCCCCACAAAAAGTGTCCACATCCAAGCGTCCACTGAGCTCAAGATAGTGCGACACGATGTACGCGTTTTGGTATGGCGAGAGCCTATCGGCTAGCCAGATGCCAGGCTGTGCGGCTATGAGAGGCAGAGCCATTGATGGAAAAGATTAGATGCCGCGGCCAAGCTTTTGACATATTTTCGCTTTCGATGATGACGATCTGTAGGGTTGATGTGTAATTGAAAACGTAGGGTTTTTCTCGGATGCCAGTGCTTCTTATGTAGGGCACGAATTAGGACTAGCTGCTACTGGATGCAGGGTTTTGGTCCACAAGCAATGTAGTGACGACAGATGCGTCAAGCGAATAGTGGCCCGTCCAAGATCGGCGCGTAGGATATTCTTGGCTGAGGGTGGTTGTCAGTTCTATGGTGAACAGCGTGTCGCTCACGACTTTTACTTTTGCACATTCAAATCCAAAATACATCTGCAGCCTCGGGTACAAGGCCTTGAACAAGGTTTCTTTGGCCGAGAAAATGACGAGGAGATCTGCTGGGCTGTTCAGGGTTTCTCGTTCCTCGGGCGTCGTGAACGCGTCAGCGTGCGCCTCGATCAAATCGTTGTTTACCTCGATGTCGATCCCCACGTGGCCCGTGCGCTCGCTTGTTATGACCGCTATGGCACTCGATCCGCAGTGAGAAATGCTTCCCGTTACCCCTGCGGGCCAGACCGGCTGGCGCTCAGGGTACGCAGAACCGACCTCCTCGCTGACGCCCATGGTTTCCAAAACACGTTTGCAGCAGATCCTGCCGGCGAGGTACTCGGATTGGCGCTTGGTCACAGCTCTCGAAATATGCGGCGGCAGCGTAACTCCGGATTGTAGAAAGGCATCAATAGAGTACTTAGAAACATCAAACTCAATCCTGCAATACCAAACGTCGTAGTCTCTTACCTTACCGTGCTCCAATCGGGTCACAAATTGCCCCTGAGACTCTACTGTCTCTCGAGGGTGCAACATAGGACGGAGGGTGGATCATGTGATGCGGACACGGGCTCGGATCATAAATCCCGCGCAGGTACGCGAATTCTGAGGGAATTAATTAATACGGGGCTTGGAGGCGCATTCTACGGTATACCTGTACTATCAGAAGTCAGTGCTTGTTTGTACCCTTAAACTAGCGGATGAGAAGCCCGTCGTTTCTAGCGCCTTATGGCTTTTTGCCATTAAGAGAAAGGTGAGCAGTGCTGCAGCATCGCCGCCGGTTCGGCATGTTCGTGAAGACCACACCAATGCATGCCTTTGTTCACTCTGCAGTCGTTAGAATATGCAGGTTTGTAAGCATATGGGGTTTCACGATTTGCTGGTCAAGCGGTTCAGTGCCGAGGGGAGCCGAGATCGGCAAAAAGTGGGCCAACACATCGACGCCTCGCTAGGCTCTTAAAGGAGAGTCTGGTAAAGTGTCGAGTGCAGTACGACATCGACTGAACTTGTGCATTTCTTCACGCTGGCCTCGCGCTGTGTAGCATCTGGAACTCGCCGTGAATTATATCTCTGATCTTTTATAGGGTTCAAGCTCTAGAAATGTGGAAGAATAGTGGGCTATGAACCAGTGGGCCGTTGTCACGCATTTACAAACCGTTGATAATGATCCTATTGCGATGACAGCATTGTGTGATACCGCTGAGAGTGACTAAATAACGGAGATAGCTGCGGAACTTTTCTAGTGATTTATTGCCACAGTGATTTATTGCCACAGCGATTTATTGCCACAGTTAATGCAGTGCGAGCGGCGATCTTCTTTACTACGCCTCGCGCGAGCGTTTGATCACATGCGTACCCACGCTCTTGTGCGTAGCACGTATGATGAGACGATCGTGTTCGTCCCGTGCATGTCATGTGGATGTTGGGAGTGGATTGGGGATAGACGGCGTGTATGTCGCCTGCGCACGTCTGATCCTATCTATACTACCCGTACAAACAGCCTCAGTCCACCCCAAGCTTCCAAACTTTCTCTGAGCCCTCGGTCCGCCACTGCCGAGGTTGACCGCTCGGCTAATTACGAGCAGAAGAGGGCTTAGACGCTCTCGTGCGTAAAGCTGCACCCCGCATTTATGAGCCCTAGCCCTAACTCTGATTGCGCGCTTTGGTCATGTGCTCGTCACGCCAGAGCTGACTCCCAGAGACGCCACAGTGCCCGGGCAGAGTTCATAGCCACCAGCACGAGTCCCCAAATTACCTAGAGACCATATGAAGCATTGTAGAGAGCACCATAATAGCTCGACTTTCTAGAGGAATTTCGGCGCGCAGCAAGGCTTTTACCCCTAACCACCGCGGATATGCAAGTGCTCGGATGCAGTGGGCCAAGTTCCGATAACGAACTCCGGTGGAAGGATATATAAGTAGAGCCATAACGTAGTGTAGTCATTTTTTTCAATAACACTGACTATGCCGAAGCCGTGGCAGCTAACTTCAGAACAGGTTATACAGGAGTATAAAACCGACCGCCATTCAGGACTTTCAGCCTCAGCGGCTAAGGATTCCCTAAATGAGCATGGACCCAACAAGCTTGATGATGCCGACAAAATAAACTATGGCCTTATCTTAGTTCATCAGATATTCAATGCAATGATCATTGTGCTCTTTGCGTCAATGGTCATTGCCCTCGCTATCCGTGACTGGATATCAGGAGGCGTGATTGGTGCTGTAGTCTTTATTAATGTAGCCATTGGGTTCTGGCAGGAAGTCAAAGCCGAGAAGACTATGCAGGAACTGAGAATCATGAGTTCCCCCTCGGCGCTGGTCACTCGCGACGGTAATAGGGACATGATCAAAGCCGAAGATGTTGTTCCCGGAGACCTTGTGCATCTTAATGTCGGAGACATGATTCCCGCCGATGTCAGGCTTACATCTGTTGTCAACTTTGCCACCGACGAAGCACTTTTGACTGGCGAGACTGTGCCTATTAGCAAAGTCAGTGACGACGTGTTCGAAGAAGACACAGGAGTAGGCGACAGGCTCAATATGGCTTACTCTTCCAGCGTAGTGACAAGCGGTCGCGCTTCAGGAGTGGTTGTGGCCACCGGTATGCATACCGAGATTGGTCAGATCGCTCAATCTTTGAGAGGAAAGGATTCGCAGAAGAAATCCTGGTATGTGTACATCAAAGAGTGGGTAGGCTACTTCCTCGGCGTCACCGTTGGTACTCCGCTACAAAGAAAGCTATCGTGGCTCGCCATCATCCTATTTGGCATTGCAGTCGTGTTTTGCCTCGTCGTTATGGGCTCTCAACGCATGGACGTCACCCGCGAGGTTGCAATCTACGCTATTTGCGTCGCCATCTCCATGATCCCCTCTGCTCTGATTGTTGTCTTGTCAATCACCATGGCGGTTGGATCGAAAGTCATGGCTAAGAAACACGTTATTGTTCGCAAGCTTGATTCGCTTGAGGCTTTGGGGGGCATCGACGCTATCTGCTCGGACAAGACCGGAACCCTGACACAAGGGAAAATGGTGAGCAAGATGGTGTGGATTCGCAATGACGGCACTTACACGCTCGACGCTGGAACTCTGAGTACTACGCAAATGTCGCCGCGATTGATCAACAACTCTAAGCGCTCTGTGCAGTTCACCCCTGTCAAAGAGCACAGCGATCTGCTCAAGGCTTGGCTGTATACTGCCACTCTAGCTAACACCGCCACCGTCAAGAAGAATGAAGATGGTGGGTGGGATGGCCAGGGAGACCCCACTGAGACTGCTATTCAAGTGCTATGCGCTGAGGCGGATTTTGCCCGAGCCAGCGTCATTGAGTCGGAGGGGCTTGAGTTTGTCAAAGAGTATCCCTTTGATTCGTCGATCAAGAGGATGTCTACGATCTACAGGTTCCCGGACGGGTCTGAGAAGGTGTTCTCGAAAGGTGCCGTCGAGCGTCTACTCGACCGTTGCGTGCTTGACAATGAAGAGAAAGAAGAGGTCGAAAGCAATGTCACCGCTATGAGTTCAAAGGGCCTCCGTGTTCTCGCCTTTGCGTCCAGGACGGCGCCTTCGCCGATTGACAAACGTGAGGATGTAGAGTCTGAGCTCGAGTTTCAAGGGCTCATTGGCATCTATGATCCTCCTCGGCCTGAAACCGCTGGGTCCGTGGCGAAGTGCCACAATGCTGGAATCAGCGTTCACATGCTCACCGGTGATCACATCTCAACCGCTACTGCAATTGCGCAAGAGGTGGGGATTGTGTCTACGAGCTACACACCAGATATGGTCATGAGTGCTTCTCAGTTCGACAACATGTCGGAAGACGAGATAGACGCGCTGGAAACTCTGCCTCTCGTCGTAGCCCGCTGTTCCCCACAAAGTAAGGTTCGAATGATTAGGGCTTTGCATCGGCGTAACAAGTATTGTGCTATGACAGGCGACGGCGTGAACGACTCTCCATCGCTGAAAATGGCTGACGTTGGAATTGCAATGGGCCAGAATGGCTCTGATGTTGCTAAGAACGTGTCTGATATAGTACTCAGTGACGACAATTTTGCCTCCATTCTCAATGCAATTGAGGAGGGACGGCGCATGGCTGCGAATATTCAGAAATTTGTTCTACAGTTGCTAGCGGAGAACATAGCCCAAGCCATTTATCTTCTGGTTGGCCTTGCCTTCTTTGATGACAGCGGCTTTTCAGTTTTCCCCTTGTCGCCAATTGAGGTGCTCTGGATTTTGGTAGTCACCTCTATGTTCCCCGCCATGGGCCTGGGACTAGAGAAAGCCTCCAAGGATGTGCTGGACAAGCCGCCTAGTCGCCGTGTTTTCAGTACTTCAGTGCTCATTGACATGGCCGTGTATGGCGTGTGGATGGCCGGGTGCTGCATGGCCACTTTCACTGTCGTTGTGTATGGGCGCGGAGATGGACAACTAGGCAACAACTGCAATACCGATGATGGTACAAACTGCGGGCTTGTATTCGAGGCCCGAGCCGCCACATTTGCCACAATGACATGGTGTGCTCTTTTCCTCGCATGGGAGTGTGTGGACCCAATGATGTCAATAATCCATCTTCGCATCTGGGACAACAAGTTACTCCTGTGGTCCATTGTGGGTGGTTTCGCCTCCGTGTTTCCAATCGTGTATATCCCAGTCATTAATGACGACGTATTTCTGCACAAAGGGATTGGCTGGGAGTGGGGTCCCGCGGTTGGCTTTTCACTCGTGTACTTACTCGGCTCCGAAGCATGGAAAGCTGGGAAGCGATTCAAGCAATGGTGGAGCCGCCGCGAGCCCAAGCGGGATTGTGAGTTCCAGCTCCCACTCAGCCGCTTCAGCACCTTCACTTCATGGACGACGGGCTCCACTGCGTATGAAACTAAGAAATAAATCAGGTCATGGAGAAGAAGATTACCATATAGTTTTTCTTCCAACGTTAATTAACAAATACAAACAAATAATGTATCATTTCAGAGCAACTACAGTTGAAAACCAATTGCAAAGCTCGAGCTGGAGGTATGAATCTTTTGTTTTGATACCCGTCTTCGATTGAAAGAAGACCTAAGCAAGGTATTAGTTCAATTTACGGCCATTTCATCTCGCCCTTAGCAACCTTCGCACTCGTCTCCAAGCCATCGGTCCCTGAGAGATCCGGGTAAATCCTCTCCATGCTGTTAATCAGCTGCGTTGAGTTCGTGGCCTGAGCTGCCTGCTGCTCGAACACCCTCACGTAGTCACTGGTGAAGTTAACGGTTTCACCGAACGTGAAAGGGTTCGAACCGTTGGCATTCAAGTCGTAGTGCGCAGGAATAACTTGGCTCGGGTTGATCTGCCCGATCAGGTCCAGAGTCTGCTGCCACAGTTCGATGGACTCAGGCGTTTGGGTGTCAGCCATCCACACGTGCTGGTTAGCAGTGAGCGTCACACCGCCTAGAACCGTGTCAATTGTGGGGATGTAGGCAAATGTACGGTTAGCCTGAGGCCCCAAGACGTATACGTCGTGCTCGTGGCCAATCGAGAAGAGGTAGCCATCGGGCCTCGGGTCGACGGGCTCGGGAAGGACGATACGCTGCGGCGCGTCATTGCCAAGCTGGGAGTCCCACGTCTGCTGCTTCAGCTGATAGGTAGAGTTGATGGCCTCCACGGTTGCTCGCGTCGCAATTATCTTCGCGTTGGGAAAGGCGTCCTGAATGACGTCCAGCCCGAAGTAGTAGTCGGGGTCGCTGTGGCTAATGTAGACGAGACTCAGGTCATTATGAGTGGCCTTGATCTTGTCGACGAGCACACGGGCCGTTTTGGCCTCGAACCCAGCATCGAAAAGCACTGTGTGCCTGCCTGCGGTCAGAATCTCGTAGGCGGTTGTGAACACGGAGGCATTGAACGGATTGTAAACCTCGAGGTTCAGGTAATCCGGCGACAAGTGGAACGGCGCCGCCAGCACGGACGGCAAGCAGAAAAGCAGAGCAGAGAGAGCCATGTTGTAGGATATGTACGGTCGTGTCATCCTGAGGGTTAGAATACATCTTTTTATACCGAGCTCGCTTGACGTGGCTTAGCCACATGGCGCCAAAAGTTTCAGCATGAACTAGCGCTGTATGCCGCTTGCGGTGTCTGCATAAGCGCCTAGTCCGCCCATAAGCTGTCGAGCAAAGCGATGGCCCGTCGGCCTTCCTACTACATCAGGCGAACTTAGCCGAATGACTAATCGCGTCAGAGTGGCACTGGCGGTGTCTCACCCCACACTACTGGAAAATTTCGCCGTACGCTCGCTTATGCAGACGTCCAGGTGCAGAGATTAATATCGCGCTAAAAAGAGGACGAAAGAGTGAAATTGGCTCTCCTCTTGTCCCGCCGTGGCGTACTCTGGCCTTGGCAAAGGACATTTGCAGTGCTAAGCCTTCTGATCATCCCGCCCGGATTTGCACATGCACACGTGCGCAGCAGCTAAAAGCGAGTAATGCGCAGCGCGCACCGCTTCGGCTGCAGCCGCAGCATCGCTGAGTAATCGCCTATGCGAATCTATTCATCGCTCATCACCTTCCTGGCTCGGTAGCGCAAGGGCGCACTCTCGTCAATCCCTTTAGTTTCCTCTAAACGGCAAAGTACGGCACACTGCTTTGTTCATAGTTGTCGCCCCACACCGGTTATGAGCGCTTGCGCTCATTCAAGTTGAGAGTCACGTGTCATGCGGAAATCCGATCTGCGCCCTAGCCCTTGTATGTTATTACGAAGTGGCAATCTTTGAACAGCACGGAAATATTTACGCTCGTGCCCATGCGCACGGCTGCCCGCTAAATGTTGCATGAGTCCAAGCCGCCCATGCTGAACCCTACGTCTATAATAATATTTCGCTGGCGGAAAAACATCACAATGTAAACTCCGAAGGCAGAGGAGGGGTTCTAATTCCCGACGCACTGAGCAAGCGCTCAGTAAGGCTTGCTCGCTCTCTACGCGGCCGCGCTCCCTGCGCTACATATATATAAGCTAGGCGCAAACCTAATTTTGCCTCACCGAGTGAGACATTGTTCACGCAACCCTCACAAAGAATGAGACTTTGGACGTTGTGCGCTACTCTAAGGCTTCTACTGCTAGTGCAGGCAGCCTCGAATGGAACCAAGTTCGAAAATCGTGGCACGTATATCGCTGACGAAAGCTACAGATCCATCAGTCAAAATGAGAGGATCAGGTTCTTGATTCTGCATTACACTGCCGAGGATTTCAACAGCTCCTTCAACTCGTTGACCAAGGGCCCCGTGAGCGTTCACTATCTAGTGCCGGAGCACCCTCAGGTCGAAGGCGGCGAGCCTATTGTTTACCAGCTCGTAGACGAGGAAAAGCGCGCTTGGCACGCAGGTGTTAGCAATTGGAAGGGAAGGGTAAATTTGAACGACGCTTCCGTTGGCATTGAGATCGTAAACCTTGGCTTCACGGACAACGCAAACGGTACTCGGACGTGGTACCCTTACCCGGCAGACCAGATCGATGCTGTGGCTAGAGTCTCGAAGGATGTGATTGACCGATATGGGATCACTCCAGATAGTGTGCTTGGGCATAGCGACGTGGCTCCCCTGCGTAAACAAGACCCTGGAAAATTGTTCCCCTGGGAAGAATTAGCAAAGCGGGGAATTGGAGCCTGGCCAGATGCAGATGCAGTAACAAGACACCTTGGCAGTCGGCAGAAGGATGACCCCGCCGACGTCCTTCATGTCCAGCAACTCCTGAAGTCGTACGGCTATGACCACATTCCTCAGACCGGGGAGTTGGATTCCCAGACGAGAACTACTATTAGTGCGTTTCAGATGCACTTCCGACAACGGGACATTAGTGGAAATGCCGATGCTGAGACAGAAGCAATTGCGCAAGCGTTATTAGACAAGTATAACTAGAAACAGAAAGGCTTCAGTAAACCTAAAAGCCTGTACTTTTACGTCAAAGTCGACCAACCTAAGTGTCCTGGCAAGCTTGTCTGAGCCTCCTCTTACTTCGTGAGCCTTTACTTCTATTCAGCTGCCAATAACGGCAAACCGGGGTCGAAAGTCGTGCTGTTCTAACACCTTGAAACAGCTCTAATGAAACCAATGATTAACACCGAATAAACTTCCCCCACATGTAGTAGGTGCATGCGGCGCTTACACTGGCCTCGCAAGTGCAGCTCGGCTATGTATCTCGCGACGAAGCTATAACATAAGCGCCACGGACTGATCGGAAATTCGGGGACCCGTCCGTATATGTCAACTGCAGGACTTCAAGAACGATTACACCATTCAAGATGTGAGACTACTTGCGGTTTCTTTCTGAACAGCCCCGTTAGGCTTGTGTGTTCTTCGATTCTTAATCCGCTGTGCCGTAGCCTCGGAATAGCTGTTTAATAGAAAGCACAGTTGGTAGAGCAGTTCTGGCGGCAGAGCACTTTAGGCTCTCTGTGTCAAGTGTTTCACATCTCCAGATCTCAAAGGAAGGAGTCAACCTTGTAACCTGTTTATCATTATTTGCTGCGCCCAGGTAAAGTTAGAGTGTCATTTTGGAAAATTTAGAGGTGAAGATTAGTACTTACAAGGGTGGTCATATATAATGAAGCAGTAGGAAGGATACGACTACAACAGCTGGGCCATGACAGCCGCAACGGCACCCATGGCCGCGACGCTGACCATCGCACCTCCGTTAGAGACGGCCGGAGGCTTGGACTGAGACGAAACAGCCGAAGCAGCAGAGCTGGCGTGAGAAGATGCCGCCGCAGAGCTAGGAGCCGCAGAGGCGGCAGCAGTGCGAGCAGCAGTAGTCTCTGCAGCTGCGGCAGCGGTTTTGGCGGGAGAGGTGCTCTCCGTGGGCTCAGCCTTTGCCGACGAAGCTGCCGAGCTGGCCGGAGATGCAGCCGTAGTAGAAGCAGGCGAGGCGGCCTGAGACGACGAGTCGGTGGCAGAAGCAGAAGGAGTCGCGGCCGCAGCGTCGCCGATAGCACTTGCAAGCAGCGTGCTCTCAGTGGCGCCAATACCCCACCAGGCACCAACAGACTTGCAAAGGGAGTTCGCAAGAGACGAGGCAGACTCGACCTCCGACCCCTTGCAGTTCTTGGCGAAGCAGTCGGCAACGGGGTCGATCCACTGGGGCATGATGCAGAGACAGCCAGTATCCCAGTAGGGGCAAGGAGTGTTGTCAACGTTCTCCTTCACGCAGCTCTGAGCACAGTCTGGCAGCTTGCCGTAAATCGGGTCAGCAAAGCCATTAATGCTGGCCGTCTTAGGCACCTGCGGGTACGTCGCCCAGTTCTGAGCCAAAGCAGGAGTAGCGAGCAAAGTCACAAGGGTATAACGAATGTTCATCAGCATGGTGCAAATGTTTGTGAAGCGATGGTGCGGGTGTAGTTCTGGCCGCGGCCATTAAGTACTTTCCGGCTCGTAAAACCCAAACCGCGAGGTATTAGGGCGATCCGGGGCTTGCAGGATCGCCGAGACGCGACGGCGTGCTCTTTTCTTACTAGCTTTGCCGGCATGGCGTTTCGCTTAAAGCTCTGTTTGACATCTACTGACGTAGGGTTCCTGTAGAGAAAATCCTATCCGTCAGCTAGCGGCCACCATAGAAGACTCAAATCTCGGAGCCGGGTCGGCGCCTTCCTCGATATTGACGAGAATGAACCAGTCAGCATTTCAAGGGCATGGATGGGGTACATACAGATTCGGATGCATAAAAAGCGCACATGCAGATTCATCTGCATGCGTATGTTCGGTAAGATCGGGGTATGGGTTGGTCAACCCTGAGACCGTCGGCTGGTCTTCAGCTATGCTATTGGTTAACAGTGCAAGGTCCGGCATAGCAAAAGACTAGGCACTGAACTTTTACACAACTTGTTCTAATATAATCACTTACTGGAATCCGTATGACGAGAATTGTTCCTGAATCGCCCCGAGAAGTGATATATGACGAGTCAGCCAGGGGCGTTTACCAAGCAGCGTGGAACGCCGTGTGCGGGTCGGCGGGCGACTAGGTTTCGTCGTTTATTGACGCGACCATGGGCGGTCCACCGTGGTGATTGCCACTTACCGCCACTGATCTTACGAGCGGCAAAGATGTGCGCCTGCACAGGGTCTCCAGTTGGCAGCATGTAGCCATTAAATACTCCCTGAGGCTTGAGTTCCTTAAAAAAAACAACCATTTACGAGCCTCGGCACAGCCTCAGAGTAGGACGCCCCGACACCAGTTGGAATGTTGCGGGTAGCCCGAGTAGGACATGCGCCCGATTGCTGCTACCTATTCGAGGTTGATGCCTCGGAGTAACAATAGAAAGAGGTATGAATACGCCTCATGCAACCGGCGACCTGGGGCACCCATGTCTTTTTACTAGAGGTCAGGGTTCTCAAGGGTTCAGTTAAGAACTAGGCAGATTAGGGTCTACGGCAGCGTGGGGAAGGGCGATGAGCCTGCATTATTCCAACAAGATTGCCGCCCTTGATTGGTGGTCGCGTAAGGCTACCTTATACTATGCGGTTGTCATGAGGAGCGTGTGCGCATAACCTTTCTCACGTCGTGATTGGCAAGCTCAGTGACGGCTCATCATCAGCTACTCGGGATCTAGATCCCGAAATAATATTCACGCGTCTGGCCGAGACTTCGATATAGTTTCAGCAAAAAAAAGAGACTCACACAGCAAATAGCTTAGGGAGCCTCCGGCCCATCTCTGCAGGGATCGACGTTGGGTCTCCTGGTTTTGAAATCACTCTAGTGCGTGTTTTGCCCAGACTAAGTGGCAAATGATAGATCAGAGACGGCGCACGGCTCGGGTCTGCATATGCCCCACGATTGACTAATATCAGATACATCGAGGGTCATGCAGTGTGCTAGAGTAAAAACCCTGCATATATACGTCAAAATTAGTATTAAGATCAAGATCAGGATGCAGCGGGGCTTGAATAAGATCTCACAATCTCGGTGAGTTTTCGTCGTCCATGTGAAGACAAATATATCCTTGGAGAGTGGCCTGTCTTGACGAGGCCGAGTATGTACTAATATTACAGTTCCCTGAAGTGTTTGAAGACGCCATCTAGATGCGTTTTTGACCTGCTATAGCCTCTTAGATTCTCAACTCTTTATCTTATGCAATTACTAACAAGCGGTGACTTTGAGAGCTATATATATGTAGAACAGGAAACCCATGCAACGAAAAAGTGAGCCAGCAATGACAATCCCATTCAAAGATCAGTTTTTCGTGGAGCGAAGGTGGAACAATCAGTATTCCTGGGGCATGTTCGGCGGGCTCGTCGGCATCTTCCTCTTGTATGGGTTTAGCGTCCATTGGGGCCCGCGGATTGCGCGAAAGCATCGCTCAAGGTATCCAAAAATTTATCGAGCCTACGCGAAGGCTCTTCGCTTCTGGAACTTTTTCAATGCAACGTTCCGACTGCGGGTCCCCTACCTTGGTACCTTCTACATCCAAAGCACAGTCTTTCTGGTTCTCGCGGTGTATATCGTATGGCTTGCGATGATGAGCTGGTGTCAAACTGCCGAAATCAACTACGAGCCACAAACGTATATTGTCGGCAAGAAGCTCGGTAAGGTCGCCGTCGGGAACATGCCTCTTCTGCTGCTATTCATTACCAAGAATGATGTCATGACGCTTTTGACGGGATGGCCGGCTCACCACTTGACACTGCTACATATTTGGATGGGAAGAGTCTTGTTCCTCATGATAGTGACACACGTTGTCCTTTGCGCAAAGTATTGGATTGATCTAAACTACAAGATCATGATTATTATTCCACCGCAAATCATTGGCATGATTGCGTTTGGAAGCTTTTCAATGCTTACAATTCTGAGTCCAAGCTTTATACGCAGGCTTTCTTACGAGTTCTTCTTGTTCAACCACGCATTCTTTGGTGGACTGATGCTTCTTGCCGGATTTCTGCACAACGACGGTGCAAAGGCCGGAATCTTGCTTGCTGTGCATGCGCTGGCGTTAGATCGGATCGTTTTGCAGGTGCGAGCTTTCATTAATCACTGGTGTATGAAGCCTGACGAGTACTTGGCAACGTTTACCGTGGTTGATGCGAACACCATCAAGATTGTACTCCCCATCAGCAACAAGAATATTTCTCTGCGGGGGAAGGTTCTGCACACGTTCGGCAACTGGAAACCGGGACAACACATGTATATCAAAGTGCCATCTGTCGGCAGATTCGAGTGGCATCCCTACACAATTGCTAGCTTGAGCGAGACGAGAGAGATGTTGATCATCATGAAGGTCTACAAAGGATTTACGAAGCGGCTCCTGAAGGCCGTTACGAAGAAGTGCGAAGAGCTGGATAGCGACAGTTGTCAGATGAAGACCTGGTTCCACGGCTCTTATGGAGCAACACTGGCGCCACTTATGAATTTCAACAGTGCACTTTTTATTGCTGGTGGAACAGGCGCATCTTTCACTTTCCCGTTAGCTCTTGACTTGTTGCAACGAATGACCAGTACGGAGATTCAATGTCGGTGTCAGCGCATCAAGTTTGTTTGGTACACACGTTCGCGTGAGAGCTTGCGTTGGTACGATAAGAACATCGCAGCTATGCGTGATCTTATGGATATGTGCTCCCCCGGAACGGTATCGCTGGAAGTCTATATAACTGCCCGCACCATAGTGGAAAGTACCACTTCTGCTGATATTGAGACGCTGGCAGCTGGTAACACAGAAACTGAGGCCGAAAAGGTGCAAAAGAAGCCAGCCTTGGCTTTGGGAAGTGTTACTACACATGAATCTTTGCTCAGTATCGAAACAGGCCGACCCAATGTATACGACCTCATGGAAACAGAATTCGCGGATCAGTGTCATCAACTTGGAGAACATGAGCTCAAAGATATAGCTGTTCTGTCATGTGGGCCTGCGGCGCTAGTGAATGAGGTAGCATTTGAGGCCGAGAGACAAGAGCGCATCAAGAGGAACCTCAGCGTCTACCAATATATGGAAAAGTACCTTGTTTGAGCTACTTTTGTAGCTCTATCAATACACTCATACGAAAGTAGGGTTCTTTGGTGACTCTGACAGTAACGCAAAGGCATCGCGACTTTCTTACATTTTTATACCTTTTCATGCTTTATATATCGCATACTTATAAGTATTTCTACATTTTTGAATTCCTCCGCGTAACTGCGCCCGCAACACCATTGGTGACAACTTTCAGCTCTGCAGAGTTTCGATATTGCATGCTGAGGCTTTGCATTATAGATACAGGTTTCCATCAGGCTGCTGCTAATGCATTTTTATAGCCAGTGGCTTGAAATTGCGATGTTCGACACCGGCTGAGCCCCAAGGCTCGTTTCATTGCGTTCTATCCAACATGAATAGCAGAGGCGAGCACGTATTAAGGCTACTCGAGTTATTAAACCTCAATTATGACGGTTCTTCGTAGCATTAGTCTGTTTGTTTGTACAATGTGGACATGTGAGATGAGCACTAGTCAAAGGACCCGGTGGGCAGGCCTGAGAGCCCCGCGCGAATTTCAGGTGCCAAGCAAGCAAGTCTGGCAGATCTCCCCATAATTTCGGCAACTTATTGATGATTATTAATTACTTCTGCATGCTCGTACTGCATGGCGAACGGCAGTGCACTGCAGTATAACCCTACATATACACACACAGACCCACTGATTCGAACCCTCTGCAAGTGTCTTGACCTAGCCACAGGCGCGATCACACGGAGATTTCCACCTGTGGGGGGCTCGACTCGTCGGAATCCCGGCGTTACTCCTTGCGTGCGTGCCCTGACATTCGTGCCCTGACATTCTCACGGAGGTTCGGCTTCGATGAAAACACTGAGTGGAGGCGACTAGCGACGAATGAACATTTACGACTAGCAGGTACAGAATACTTAAAACTAATTTCCTTCGCGAAAGCTGAATATCCTGAAAAAAAGTCCGCATACATAGGAAGGAAATAGGTAGGAAATCCACGAAACGGAGTATCTGGCGGAACATCTAGAAAAGGTGGGCGACTACTACCACTAGTATGGCACCGATAGCAATCTTGTTTCCTTCCGCGCCATTGGAAAGATTAACTGAGGGCTGTTTCGCAGTTGGAGAAGCCTCTAGTTGCGGCCCAGCTGTACCCGAGCCTGCGTGGTGGCTTTGAGTAGTCCCAGACACGCGGGCCGATTCGGTTGGATTAACGTGGGAAGCAGCAGCAGTGCGGGTAATAGTACAGGGACAATTCGTAATTGTGAGAGTCGTGGGGACGGTCACGGTGTACGTGTGGTCATTCGTAGTGATCTTGGTAGGGGCAGGGCAGTAGGTCGTCAGTGCTGTCACAATGACTGTCTCTGTCGTGAAAGTGTTTGCAGGCACCTTAGCACTTGTGGTTTCCTGACCGTTTGACTTAGTGGAAGCTTGCGAGTCACGAGCTTGTGAGCTCGTGGTTGCTAGCTTTGCAGCCGTAGCGGATGCACCTTCGTCCAGGTCAGAGGCACCTGTATGTTCGGCTGGCTTTGCAGGCGAACTTGATGCCCCTTCAGAATGAGCTTGATTAGAGGGTTGAGTCTGCTCGGCCGCTGAGGCCTGGGACTCAGTTGACGAAGCCGCATTCGTGGCCGGAGTCAGGGCGTTGCCCACGGACGTGTGAGCCTCCGGGATGGATCCGGCAGTGGTAGTGTGAACAGGACCAGGGTGAGAGGATTCAGCAGCGGATTTCCCTGTAGACTTTGTGAGGCTGCGATGGCCGGACGCTGAGTTGAGAACTTGAGAAGAGCCCTGCTCCCGTACCACAGATTTAGAAGCTGAGTATACGGCGGAACTGGGGGCTTTTGCCCGGGAGTTACTCAACCTAAGTGAATGAGGCTCGGTTGATGGTAGAACGGACTTTTCCGTGTCTGATGTCAAAGTAGAGCTTGCACCAGTAGCGTCAGCTGCCGGGCTAGATTGAGGCTCAGAGGGGGAAGAATTAGCAGGTACGATCTTTGGTGGCAGGGTAGAAGTTGCGGCGGAAGTAACCGTAGGTTGAGGAGATGAAGAGCTGCTAGCAGGAGAAGGTGCAACAGAAGAGGTAGACGAGGAAGTCGCAGTAGCAGAAGGCGAAAGCTTAGAGGATGAGGTTGAAGGAGACGCAGACACAGAAGATGCGGCAGGTGCGGCAGATAACGAAGACGTCGATGTTGCAGGGCTAGCACGCTCAGCAGCTTCAGCAAGAATTGTGCTATCAGTAGCAGCAATGCCCCACCAAGCCCCAACGGACTTGCAAAGTGAGTTTGCCAAGGAAGTGGCACTCACGACCTGCTGGCCGGAGCAGTTCTCGGCAATACACTCAGCCACGGGGTCGATCCACTGGGGCATGATACAGAGACATCCTGTGTCCCAGTAAGGGCAAGGCGTGTTGCCGGTGTTCTCTTTCACGCACGACTTAGCACAGTCGGGGAGCTTTCCGTAAATCGGATCGGCGAACCCATTGATACTGGCGGTCTTTGGAACCTGGGGATAGGTGTTGAAATTCTGAGCTAACGCCAGAGAAAGGAAAAGAGTGTTTAGTGCCAGATGCATAGCAGGATTGGAGTCAGAATGATCGCTTCTATTGGCTAGGCGCGGAGCGTCTTATATACCAGAGATCGGTATATTTGACTCTGCCCTGAATGCATAGGGTTTTTTTATTAGATGATCTTGCATGATCGCCATGCGTACGGCTCCTAAGATCCTCGCTCGGCACCCGCTTTCGTAATTACTGATCGCTCAATGCCAACGTTGCCCGAAATGCCAGCAGTTCTCAGTATACTTACTGCATCTATTCAAGATATTCCGTCCAGACAAAAAAAATGAATCCTATCGTAAGGGCAGGGGAATGGGTTGGGGCGCACCTATAAATGTCTCATCTACTCAATGTGGACCCTTTATCTGGGCGGAATGCGGAATGTTTTAGCCTGGGACCTTGTTAGGGTGCGCAACAATATCTGCGGGGTCGGACATCCTCAAAAACGTAGATCTTATGCACGAGTAGTTCCTATTTCTGTGAAGCGTGTTGTTGTGAAGTGGGATGGGCGCTTCGTTACACTTGCAATTTAAAGTGCCCACCACTTCGAATCGTGGTTCTTCAGAATACAAGCAATGCGGTGCATCCCGTGTTGAGAGCAGCCAGGGGTATTAGCTCCTTACAACGATGGGGACTGAGGTAATTCTGACGTCCGTGCACTGCGCTGTCTATGCATTACAGCATGCACTTAGTCACCGGGTGCGTCTTCACGGCTCGCCTCGCATGATGCGTTGCCCTACCGCCGAGAAGCCCTGGCCACTAGCTCGCCCCGATACAGCTCGGGAAGGGGAGAATAAGAGGGATCCGGTGTCTCCTTGGTACGGGCGCCTCATATCATTCTGCGACAGCGATAAATATTATAAATAAAGATCTATAGCTCTTCGCATTTAGCAGCTTGAACGGAGGAACGTCTCACTTATTCTGACGCCGACGCAACGGCTATTCAACTTGCATCGTTTGCGCACACTCACCGTTGCCGAACCGCGAGGTGCCGCTAACTGGTTCACGTGCGGTTCGTGACGTTAGTCATACACCGTTTAGCTCGGCCCGAGAAGCTGGCGCTCAGCAGACATGGACGGAGCCTACGTACAAATTGTGAACATCTCGACCCAAAACAACACTTTGTTATTATTCCACGATACGGGCCTCTAATTTAGGCTGCTAAGTAGTGAAACTGTACTTTCAAACAACATTTCCGAGTAAGTAGTTTGTTGGGGCAGAACTTTGAGAAAGCTCAGCAGCGGGGACTCTACGCGTGCGCCACAGGTCGCTGCGTGCGCCCGTGAATCAGAATTATTGCTCTAGTAGCTATATGTTTCGAGGCGTTTATAGCCTTCGAGTACGAGCGCGATCTTTCTTTACTGGTCTGTTCCATTTGACCACCCTAGAGTCGGTTGGCACCAATATGGGATTTTACATCCAGAAGAAGCAATTTAGTCAGTTTTTGTAGGGACTTTTGCGATTTGCTTGCCCATTTTTAAGCTTCATTGGGCTTGTAATATCGAAAGAAGTATCTTCACTTCATCTGTCCACCTTACACTTGGGGTTCCATGCATGTGCATATGTGAGGGAGCACGTACGTATCCTTCAGGTTTTGTATGCTGATCTCTTACGGGTTCCTACCTTACTAGGCGTCACTGGTTAAGGGTCCTAGCCGCCCTTTTCAGTTGTACCTGCCCTGCTTGGTAGTCGTTTAGCATTCTTCTGCATCACCGAAATAACTACGCGATTCCAAATCTTCCACACGCTTATCGCCCTCATCGGTACTTGAGTCTGTGAACATAAACGCATCTGGTGAGTGCGCATTCCCGTTCCAGTCCCATACCTGCTTCTCCCGTTTGTACTTAGGCACTCCGCCCTCTTTGTAATGGAGACCCTCCACAGGCACATCCCCGTACGCCAGAGCTGGATAGATTATGCTGAGAGGCATCATGCTGAGTATTATCATCAGACCATCCAGGATCAGAAAGTAACGCTCCGTTGCCATTAGGTACCCGCCCCAGCCAGCCGAAATCTCGACAATCCGGTAAATAGAGCGGATGAGCAAGAAAAGCAATGATATTGAGAGCGCCGGAAGCCAAAACTTGAATAACGGTCGCTGTCTGTTTTTCTCGAAATCTGGGCACCAATTGTTTTCCGGATCAGGGTCTGTGAATATGTTCCACGTCACGTAGGCAAAGAGTACCGTAAAGCAAGACAATGAAAGCACCTGGAATCCAATCCCTGCAACCATAATCCATCCGCCCATGCTTATTCCATAGCCGGGGACGCTATAGTTTACGTCGGCGGCTGCTTTACCGCCGCCGGCAGCTTGAATCAGGATTGATATGACGTCACACGTCGTACAAATAGCAGTGTACATCATTGGACGTAGGGGTGAGTACCATTTGCCATAGACAGAGATCTGTTTTGCGAGTTGATAGTATATACCCGCAGCCATGAATGCTGGCGCGAACATCAGACAGACAAGCTGCATCTCGTAGAGTGGGAGTGAGTAGATATACTTGTGGGACAGCACACGGGCAATATAGCCTGCAAGTTCGAGGCCCGAGGTGATCCCCCATGTCACAAACATCCACCAATCTCGAGTTACTGCGCCCAAACTCAGCTGGGCAAGAAGTACGATGCCAAACAAGACGCAAGCAATAGCATTTGCTGGTAAATTTGGCGCGTATCCGTAGGCATTAGATACGTCGCTCTGTGACGACATTGGTGAAATATACTTTTCCGAGATGAGATGGCGACAAAGTTTGCATGGTGGTATGCAATGTTTGATCACGTGGTGTGTGTATGTTACAGGGATCGGCGTCTAGACGCATGTAACCCTTCCCTGTGACTGCAGGCTTGTATAGTCTATGTGACGTTGTAATGAGGCCCATCGGTCGGCTTGGATTGCTGTGCCGCTGTCAGATTTTTCCGAAAACGTGAATAGAGTATCTTGTGACGTCTGTGCAGTGATTTTTGCCGCAAGTAAGGCTTCGCGAATCATGTGCGTTAGACTTTCGATCGTGGTAAAGGGCTTCAAATGCACTCTTTATCTGTCACCCCTAGGCACCCCTGCAAATCCTTGAAACCGCTGCATTTCCCGTAGCAGTAAGGTATACTTTGTATGCTTGTTGAACGGTAAATGCTGGTAAACAATGTTTAAGAGCTACTCTGCTGTTTTCGTACTTTCGCCTCCGGAACACACGCGACCTGTACCGTGTGTAAGAGACCGCATATAGTTCGTTGACGGGACTTAATAGCTCGAATTGACTCCTGTTCCGGTTCCTCTTCATAGCAAAGCCCTTGCGTTCATGTTTGAGCCTGCCTGCTCGGTCCACGCACGTATCTTTGTCAGTACCTGTGGGGGTTAGGTATACCTTATCGTCGCGCGTTCTACCCTTATACATTCGCACATTGAGGGTAGTCATTCAGAGCCCTATAAAAGAAGCGCGCTTTCAAGCAGACGCGCATGTGTTTCCCGCATCCTGTTGGTTCGTCAATCGCTGGGTTGCTGACAGTCAGTCTCCTCACTATGTCTATTGTAGCTGTTGTGTACCTTAATTGACGACCGCAATTGCCCGAACGAAACAAGGCTAAACTGCTCGGCCTCCTTGTCTTGAAATACAAAATCTTGAATGCCACAATAATACCCCAAGCATGGGAGAACGCATCAGCTAATGAGGCTTTACGAGAGGGAATGGAGCCCGGGTGCCGTATGGACGCAAGCTTAATTCTCTCATAGTGTTACCCCGTCGAAGCAACAAGCTGCCTACCTTGCGCACGAAGAGTCTGGATGCCAGCAATATTATAGATAGAAAACGTGCTTGAGTAGATTCATATCCATGCGTGTAACAAGGGAAACGTGAAGCAGTACGGGCGAACAGCCTATGATTAAAGTCAAGACGCACCTTTTCACTAACCCAGGACTCTAATCCCAGACTAGGCACACTATCGCGAACCGAACGTCTGAGATGCGGTACAAATGTCTATTCTATACGCAGGGTTTCCAGCTCGCCTCTCACCTCATACCGAAGCGAGGCACGGGAAGGGGCTTTCGCCCAATAACGTACCCCCAGAAAATGACCGAGGAACTTGAACACTACTTTAGACAATATTAGCGGCTAGCAATACAACCACGCAAGCCTTGCCCGAGATGCACGCATCTGACACACGCGTCGTCCTCACTAGCTTTCTCACTTTCTCTAGAAACACAGTTCGTCTATAGTTCTGGATAGACTAGCCCATACAGTGCGAGCTGAGTGGACTGCTCGACGGTTACACACGATGACTCTTGAACCTCAATGAATGTCGGCTAAAGTTGCCCTCAGAAGGCTACACCTGGCTAGGGTCCGACTTCCTCAATGCGATATATGTCCGCAACCACATGACACATACGATATCAACAAAGGTAAAGCCGCACGATGTGTGATACTATCGGGCCCGTGATATTAGCACTAAACAGGGATATTAAAGGCTTCACACGTGAAATGCGAGACGACGCGTCTTCTAACCGAGTGTTCAAGGATAGGGTTAGGACGTACCATCCTTAGAAAAGCTCAGATGCTGGAGGCTGAGCGCTAACGCGTTACAAGGTGGTCATGTAAGTCCTCTTGGAGACGTGCAGGGGCCACCAACACCGAAAATCTTGGCGATGAGCTGTTTGCGGCGGGGCATTACCCCAACATCCGTACTGACGGCGACCCCCAATCTGCGCGATACGCGCCTCTGAGACTGTGTAGCCAATTTCGCCGAAAACACTGTATTGAGACGTGGCATGCATGGGAGGCACGGAACTCGGTTCTCTTGGAGCATGTTCACAGCATGACTTCTGCCTTGTCGTCTCCTCTACAGCTCTAATTCATGAACTATCCGAGCAAAGTGTAGTTTATGAGCCTATCGAGCGAGCAATCGCATTAGAAAAGGTGAAACCGTAAGGAATGATGGAAATGGAGGCAACAAGGTTAGCGAGCATGCTGATGAAGACACAAGTTGTCTCTAAGGCGTACGGCTACATGCGAGTTTGCCCACCAACGTCGTTGCCGGCGGTTTTTCGTGCTCGTTCCTGTCGTCTAGCTTATTTTCGGAGCCTACGCGAGAGACTCGTGGATGTTCGTTACATGGGGGATCGCGGCTGGGCTAGTCGCTGGCTACGCAGCGGGCGTTGTCTTACAAGTACACGCAGTCACTGCACCTTTACTAACTGCAGCAGACGTGTCTTGTATTAGCACCCGCATTTACGGCCGCCAGCATGTACTACCGGTCGCCAAAATCACTGCACTTGGAGAGACCGGTCGCCGCTGCTGCCCACATGACCTACACGGCCACTTGCAAGACCCGAGACGCCTTGGCTCTTCTTAGTCAAAGCAGAGCAGCCGGAATTACTGCAGCCGGTATCAACTTGAACCGTGTGAACATCAGTGGAGCCATCATGCTCTCTGGCGTCGCTCTGGGGCATCGCCTTCCAGCTGGCTTCGCTCGTTCCTTTCATCGCGTTTTTGGTCTACGTGAGTTTGAAAATCTTGTTGAACCAAGGCCACTGGGATCTGCGGTTTAAGTCAAACAGGCGGCGGCCCCTGCTCAGGTTCTGGCTGCCCACAGCAGCAGCTTCGACGCTTTTCCTCTTCATACGGTCCATTTATCGTGTGGTGGAGCTTCTGACGGATGCAGCGGGCACACCCTTAGAACAAAGCACCGCTTTTCTTGTCCTGGACGGGGTCATGATTCTACTGAGCATGCTCCCGCTCTGTTTCGTCGACCCCGCCATGGCCTACGGTGATGGACCGGTGGAGGGTTTTCACTACAAGAAGGGCGCGGCGCCGAGCAGGGCTAGCAGAGGCAGCAAGGAGACAGAAATGGATCTGGCTGTGAACTATAGGACGGGCATGGACGGCATTGAGGAGTCCTTGGTGCCCTGAACAGAAGGGCGAAGCTGCATTCCGATACATGATAACGAACGACGTTGTCTGAGCGCACTGTAGTGTTATAGAAAGTAGGACTGACGCCAAAATTTCGGTACTGTGTTGTCGCGGGGCGGGCAATCGCTCTGAAAGAGTAGGCACAGCGGCTTCTGCGTTGGCTTGCAGACCGGCCTAAGGTGTAAGCTACAAAGTGGGCGCCTACAGGAACAGAACAGGCCTCAGGGGACACTGCAATTCGTGATTCAAATGGTTTATCTCTCCACGTTATCGCGGGCCCAAGTCCACACGAAGGTGCCAAAAGGTCGGAAGTGGCTTATCGATGAGGGAAAACTCTTGCAGCGAACATGCTTCGTGACGCAAGCCATCGCCGCAACGACCATGACCAATAGAGAGCCAGTCGCGATAGGCGAATCGCCGCGCGCACGTGCCGCACAAATCGCGCAATCGCGAGATCTTATCTCCGGTGCCTCACAATCGCCACATCATGGGCACATGACAAGCATAGGCCGGAAGGCCTTCCTATGGACGGGTACCCCCGACAAGGCTAAAATTGCACCTTCGGGGGACCAGCCCTGGCCAACCGCTAAGCAGAGTGCCATACCGCGGGATCTCGGATTTTTACAAGTAGCTTCGCGACGCCGTTACACGTGACCCAAAAAGAGCGTCGTTATGCACATGCGCGCGACGCCATCTCCTAACCACGCGGCCCGCCTGGTCAGCGCCGTATAAAAAGAGGGCCACTAGGCCACAAAGCGGCGAGCCCTGTGTAAACTAAGATCATCATGAAACTGATTGCTGTTATCGCTGCTATAGTCACTGCCACCGCCGTCGGCGCCGTGTTCAACGATTCTACCGCGAACGAGACTCTTTTTGATTATAAGCGCGATGTGCGCCCCATTGACAAACGGGTTGCTGCCTAGAAAAGCGCGATTAAACTGTGGGCGCTTGAGAAGATGGCGGGCGCGATAAGTCACGCTGCTACCGTTCAGCTTGAAATGAACACTACATAGGGAAGACTGCAGGGAGTCAAGCCTCACTTCCGTACCGTTGTTATTCCCTTATCCCGCTCTTTAAAAACCACTTATCAAAACACTCTAGTCAGTAGGAATGCTCACAGCCAGCACACTTACTCGGCTAATATTTGTGGACCAAAAATAAATGAATGAAAGAGTATGAGAGCGGTCCTGCGATGGTCGTCGATGGTGTCCCCCTACATGGGGTCGCACCCAAATCTCGACAGATAACACCTCGGTATTTCTCGATGGCTTCGTCACCAAGATCAATCGGGCTACACGCAAACCAACGAACGCGTTACGCACATATTCAGGAGCGACATGCTGCATTAGCGTAGAAGTATGACCAGAGCCATAGCTTACAACCAAGCGTAACTAAACATCATCGTTTGTTGCATTTATACACTACCACCGTTTATTTAGCCTGCGAGCGCTTATAGGCTTGTTAATGATGGGCCGCCGGCTCGGGGAGCCTCCAGGATCCATCTCTGTCGTTTTTTGAGAGACTAGCCATCAGGTCTGTCAGCCGGAAAAAGCTAGCCACGGAACTCAGCGAGAGAAGTGTTGCGACTCCGAGCCGCGACATAGGCATGAAGTATTTGAAAGCTTTGGGGTTCACAGTCGCCTGCATAGCGCGAGCGTACGGCCGCATAGTAGTCTCGTAACTTGCCAGCGCACGTGGAATGTTGTCCAAACTTTTGTTGATCTCTTCTGCGAGGACATACGCCCCGACCAAGGCCCCCGTGGTGCCCATACCACTGATCGGAGAGGCACAATAAGCAGCGTCGCCAACAGTGACAACTCGGCCATTTCCCCATGCGCTAGCACGGACCTGCACGCACTCAAGAGAATAGAAGAACTCAGACTCCGCCATTCCGTTGAGAAACCTAGCTGTCTGCCAACCTGCATTGCGGAATCTGTCAGCCCAGAAATCATGCTGCCTATCTCTAGATGCACGGTGTATCGCCGAGGCCTCGTCGCTCGTCTCTCGTAAAATGGCGTATATTTGTGTCTTGTCATGATAGTTCCTGCGCATGATCGCTCTGCCACGAGACGCTAGAAGAAGATCACTAGTACTGCTATCTGATTCATCGCGAGGGACAAACCAGTAACCAACATGCACACCCATCTGCGCATAGGGCTCGGGTTCCCCCGGCGGCAGTATGTCGCGGCGGATGCGTGAGCCCTGACCCTCAGCGCCTACAAGTAGGTCAAAGCTCTGCTCACAGCCATCGCTGAAATGAACGCGAACTCGGTCCGGGTCCTGATCGAATCGATCCACGGTTTTTCCAAACACATAATTTACGTCATCTTTCGTGGCCTCGTAAAGAATGCGAACGAGATCGCCGCGCATGATCTCGTACTCAGAGGTAAATGATTGGGCACCTTTACCGGTGGTATTCGCCATGAACGTGGCCCACCGACGACCTTTCGCATCAACGAATGCGAGCCCGTCTTCACCCGCATGGTACTTGTTCACTTCATCAAGAAGCCCCATTCGTCGCAGAGCTTCAATACCCTGGCCCCGAACGTCTATTTGGGCGCCGGTGTCCCGCAGGTTGAGCGAACGTTCAACAACTGTGACATTGTGACCGCTTCGAGCAAGCCAATACGCCAGGGATGGCCCTGCACAACCACCGCCAGCAATAAGTACGTTCAAGCTTTTACCGATGGCGCGTGCGTTCATGATCTAGCAGGCGACCGGCGGGGGCGGCGGACCCTTAAGTAGACCCGGCTTACACATGTGGGTTACGTGATGGATAAAATACATACTGACCACGGACAGCGCGTCATCGCCTTGCATTAAGATGCATGAATCCTTTTTGCGTGGAACGAGAACTCGTTGGACATTCCAGATAAGTCACACGGAGCCATAGAGAAAGATGATTTACGGTCTCCTCCTCGTCATTTCTCTAAGAGATCGGTCAAAAAGCGGCGAAGCGGGTCATGAAGACTTTTTGGCAAACTGAAAAACATTAGGCTCATGTGCCGCCTCGTCGCGAGGCACCCTTACCACTATTGATGATGCGTGCTGATTAAACGATCGAACGGATGCTGCATCAGTTGGCGTCAGGGGAAAAACACGTAACATACGGGTTAGAGGTGCTGCTGTAGACACAATTATGGGATACGACACAGTTTCCCGTGGGGGCTGATCTATGTTCCTTACCACAACTAGTGGGCAAGGCTCGAATCGATGAACATCAGTTGCACTTTTCTATTCGAAATTTCAGAGTGCCGCTTCCGTTGCGAATCATTCAGCAAGGAGCGAGTCTATTCGAGACAAGCTTCACGCTTTCTGGTCACCGCAGGCCCCTCGACGTTAGGAGCATGCCAAGACAGGATTCAAAGGTCGAGGATGACATCTGCCTCATCTTTGGAAGCTTCGGGACGAGCCCGAGGTCTTGATATACATATCAGTGCCTCGCCATCCTCGATGTCATGAGTTGGTGATCGCGTATATTCAACAGCACCCCCAAGTACTCTCGTCGTGCACGTTCCGCAGATTCCCGATCGGCAGCTAGATAGAGGTGCGATACCAGCGGCCTCTGCGAGTTCAAGGAGCGAGCCGCCTCCTTCACGCCACGTAGCTTGCTTCCCTGACGTAGCAAAGCTTACAGCCATAGCATTGCCTGATGTGCCGAGCCCAGTGGGAGTTGCGTCCGAAATGACGCTGCGCGTGACCGAAGCTGGGCCAAAGCTCTCGAAGTGTATGCGCTCGTTACGGACACCGAGATCCGTCAGACCATCGAATATTTCTTGCATTAAGGATCCTGGGCCGCAAAGGTAGAACTCATGGTCGTCAAATGGCAGTACGGCCTTCAAGAGCTCTATATCGATCTTCCCTTCGCTGTCATGCGTGAGACCGAGCTTATCCTCTGACAGTGGCCGGCTATAGCGAATGTGGCTTTGTAGATTTGAGTGCAACTCCTGTTTGTCAGAGAGATAAGAAGCAAAAGCATGAGTTGCCGAATTCCTCGTGCCGTGTAGAAACCATATTGGCCCATGGTGGCGCGTGCGACCATTGTTCACCAAAAGGCTGTCGATCATGGCAACAAAGGGCGTGATGCCAACACCGGCAGATATAAGCACGACGGACCGACGAGGATCGGCGTCGAACGTAAAAGTGCCTCGTGGGATCATCGCATCTACAAGATCATTGACGCTGGCCTTGTCGTGTAGCCAGTCCGAGAACCCGCCTTTGCCTTCTCTTTTCACGCTGATACGGTAAGTCGGCGGCCCGGCGGCGGTAGACAATGTGTACGTCCGCATCACCGGCCTAGGTTGATCCCAGCCTGAAAGGGAAGCGCGAATGGGCAAGAACTGCCCAGCCGAAAACGCAGCCAGGCCGCGACCATCCGCAGGCTCAAAATAGAACGAGCGAATTGTGCCGCCCACATTTTCACTCTCCATGCGGGAGATGCGAAAGGGACGCCATTCGTTACGATTGCGCTCCGCATCAATGGTTCGAGCTACGTCCTGCCAAGTCCCAGTGTGGCTAAGCAGCGGGGAATCATCCGGTGGAGTGAACTTTGCAGGCATGCTTTGTTCAACGCGTATTACCTGGTTGATGTGGTATTGTATCAGCCTTTGCGCTCCGGTGAATGCGCGCACCTCGGGTCCGTCCCAAACAATTTCGGCGCGTGCAGCAATGTACACGACATCGCCATGCTCGAAATCAAGGAAGAGCAAGCCTGCACGGTTATCAATTTGGAAATTCCCAACCGTATTGAACATGAAGTTGCCGACAAATTCGGGTGCTGTCAAGAGTCCATCGTCATCGACTCGGACAAACCCACGTCGCCCACCTCTGTGTGATACGTCAACGCCTCTTGTGATATCATCAACCTTACTAGGATTCACAGACGAAACAAAATATGTATCTGCCCGCTCAATAATGTCGCGTGATACAGTGTCGAGTACCTTCAGTTTATGAGTTTGCTGGGATACAACCTTCATTGGATCACGAAAAAACTCAGGTTCGCGGCCCTGAATATATTGCGGGCAAAGGCCCATTGTCTGGCGCACAGAGACGCCAAAGCCGTCCTCTCGCACGCTTGTGACTTCACCGACCACTCTGTTCCGGCGGCGCGTATGTAGTTGGGCACCTAAAACTGCTATTTCAGCACCGGGGCACAGCGAATCGCTCAGAGGATCCCCATAAAGGACTTGTGCGTGAATGGACAAGGCCGTTGAACTTGTAGGCCATACGAAGCCGGGCTTGTTTAGGAGTATAGACGCCCAGGGCTGCCCATCCTTATCCACAGATCCAACAAAGACATATGGTAACGAAGGGAAGAACTCCTTATGCTGGTCCGTGAGGTACCGGCGAACCGCACGGCGACCTTGGGCGTCAATCTTAGCACGCACGCCAAGACGTTCCTGTACCGCTAATTCTCCTTCATGGAATGGTGATTGCTCCAGGTCCCACCCCGCAGCGGCCGGTGTGGTGTCTGACTTTGTGGCACTGTGCTTTGTTGTTAATGACGCCCCGCGCGCGCGTATAGTGCCATCAGCTTGCCAGGGTGGCGTGTTATGCTTTAACTCACTCGGAGATTGAACAACGCCACGATCCCGCTGCTCCGAGGTTGCAGCCGGGGGTGACATGACGTTGCACTTTACAACGCTACTCGATCACCTTATTTCGCGTCTGTGGGGTCGCTACGTAAGTTATACGGATGTAGGGTTCACCGAATAGGGTAATCCGACGTAATCAATCGCTCTTGGCACATAGCGTTAGCCGCCCCACCGAAGAGTAGTGGTCAAAACCATGCTGCAGACACCCGGAAAGAGTGTTTAACTCATTTTTTATATAGGACTTAAAAGTTGTTGCGATAATAGTGGAGTAATAAAAGGCAGTTGAAAGAACTGGCTGGTTACACAAAACCACCTGGGTAAGTGCGATCATTGCAACCCAAAATACGAAGAACGTGAAGGAATACGTAGACCTTTTCACTGCGGACCTCAATTTATGTGATAGGACTACTTCGTGGCACGTAGTCCTACTGAGCTCTGCGGGAAGGCAAAGAATCCCGGGAGCGCTTCGATTCGTTGCAGCCAGGCATTCACGTTAGAGTAGTCAGCTAGGTCGACATCACCCTCCGGGGCCGATGAAATATAGCTATAGAGAGAGACGTCTGCGATTGTGGGCCGGTCAGATGCAATCCACTTGTGACCCTCAAGTTCTGCCTCAATCAGTTTCAAGATACTATGCGAACGCTCGATGGCGTCCTGGTGATCCAACGGAACTTTAAACAACGTGGCGAGCCGTGCGGCGGCGGGACCGCACGCAATTTCCCCGCTTGCCACGGAGAGCCATCTTTGAACTGAAGCCGCTCCCCTCGGATCTTCGGGCAGCCAGTCAGTTCCTCCTAACTTTTTCGCCAAGTACACGAGGATTGCGTTTGAATCGCTGATTATGACACCGTCATCGTCAAGTACGGGGACCTGGCCAAAGCGATTGAGTTGAAGATAGTCTGGGCTTTTGTGTTCTCCGTTCATGAAATCAACGTCCACAACCTCGACTGGCTGGTGAAGAAGCGACAGGAACAACCGGGCACGGTGAGAGTGACCCGACAGCGCGAAGTAGTAAAGTTTCATATTGTGTTCAAGAATGGCTGAATTAGCTTTATTGATGATAAGTTTCGAAGGTCAAAGGGTCCATTTAAGCATTTAGCCGCCGTACGATTTGCTTGGACTCGCCACCCGGAAGTCCGGCGTGCGGGGCAACAACAAATCCGGCTTACTGAAAGGAATGATCCCCACAACTGTCATGCTAGTGTCATCATGCATTGGATGACAATTATGCCTTACAAAATATGTCGAAGTGTCAGGTAATGTGACCACGGAGGTTGGGTCAGCAAAAGCAGATAATCCGCCAAACAAGGTCAGGCAGGGAACGCGATTCTAAAGGGGCAGCCCAAGAACAAGTCCCCCAGGAACCAGTTGTTTAAAGTCTACAACTTGTTTAACCTTTTATAGTCTACACCTTGTTAACCTTTTATAGTCCTCCTGTTCAGTATCATGTGGTGGCACTTTCTCTGACAACAGTGCGTAGAATAAGCCTGGCCGTTGTTGGGTTGATTGATTAGTGGGTACGACTAGCGACGAACAAATCAGAAGCAGAAATCAGAAGCAGATGCCGAAGATACAAGTCTGGCCATTGCTGCCACCAGAGCTACCGCCATCGTAGGAGGAGCCACCCACAGACTGGTCAGGAGCAGGCTGAGAGTCCGGAATGGATGACGCAATCGCAACCATATTCGATTCGCTGGAGTACTTGACTGGAGCGAAGCCAATCTGCCCGTTATCCAGGTCGTATACGAGGTACAGGTGCCTCATGAACACCTCGCCAAGAATGTTTGCATAGTCACCTCCTTCATTGATGCTACGGCTCACAGCAAGCTGGAACTGCTCCTGGCCGTCATCAATGTAGAACTCGTCACCAGGGATTGTGACCGAGATGCCACCGAGTTTAAATTCTTGGTCAGGAGGGTTATCTACCTTGGAGTCAGCAAAGTAGGCGTTCTCCTGAGAGTTCCAGCTTCCCCCTAGCTGTTGAGCAATGGGATCAGCCACGGACTGTGGCAGAAGCACGCCAGGAGTTCCGCTATCAAGAACGCCGCCAGTGTATTCGTTACCCTGGAAGTTGAAGTTCACCGCGAAGAACTGGGTTCCATAGCTCTCAGTGGTGTCGAGAGGAATCGTGTACAGTGGGCCGGAGTACTTTGCCTGGTCAACGCCGCCGAAAATAAGGGTGGCCTCAGACTGGTCCTCCTTCGAAATAAACAGAGAGAACGCATTGGCACCAATAACTCCCGCCTGCTGGAGCTGCTGCGGCAGGGTCGGGTACTGTGCTTCAGACGGAGACTCAGCAGACTGCGGACCCATCGCGAACAAACCAGGGCCCATTCCCGCAACCGCACCACCACTGAGAACGCCAAAGTGGTAGTTGGGCACAGTAACGTCTCCGAAGGTCATAGTGTCGGTGGCCCAGTCGCCCTTGACACCTGAGTCACCGTAACCATAGTCCTCAGAGTAGTCGCTGTTGATATGATGGTAGGTGCTCGACTGCGACGAGTCGTAGCCCGACTGCGTAACCCACGTGTTCGAGGAGCCAGTGTCCATGATGGTATCTTTCTGCTCCTGCCCTCCCAGCGTAAAGTCCGCGAGGTAGCGCACCGCGTTGAATCCGAGCTTGCCGGAGCTAGTATCGCGGCGGTGCAACTGAGAACGCGTGACATTGGACTTGACGAGCTCGCGTCTCAGCGGCAAAGTAGCGAAGCCGGTACCATTCGAAGCGACAGGGGCTCCAAATACAAGAGGAAGAGTTGCAGCTAGCAGGGCTAGATTGGGGATCATGGTTGTGGTTCATTAAGTCAAGGAAGCATCGATGCCTTTTATAGCTTCTACCTGGCTCCTGAGACGCACTCGTTGCCGAACGATCTTAGCCCTAAACTCGAGACGCATGTGTATTCTGCAACCTGATCACCATTCGCGCCGTTCGCGCCGTACCGGAACTCGGTCCCTTCTAGTGTCGTTGGCCCGCTCATCATGTCGCTCTCCATTCAATAAGAAAAAAGTAACGTGGAGGATCGTAGCCGCAAGGCTGCTGCTCTTTACTTCAGTACTTTATGGCAGCGCATAGAGTGTTGCATAAGACAGCTTTATTCGAACCCCGAACGCCGTTGATACAAGACGAGCAGACCCGCCCTAGTGCTCTCTATGCGGATCGCACCCCGATTGCTGACTCAAGTGTGCATCGAGGACCTTAATAATCCCGGAGACCGCAATGCGCCGCCTCCATCGAGACTGAAAATGGACGTCCAGATCTGAGCGGTCTCTATGCTGTGAAAACGATTGGATCTTAGGGCGATAAGGTTAGAATGCTGGCGGACACACGGGGCTTCTTTAGAACGTAGCACCTTGCCAACCTGCTCGAAAGCACTGGGTAGGGGTATACGCATCTCGTTGGTGATTCTATCACTAACCCTGCTCTCGGGAAAAGACATTAGAGATAAGACGCGAGCCGCGTCAAGTAACGGGCGCTCGAAATTCTTGGTCGCATACCTTAGCAGTCATAACAACCTTTGAGATTTGAGGCAACTAAATCTTCCTCAACTGCGTGTTCTGGCCGTCGAGCTCAGCCCCCCTTAATTTGAGATCGATAAACCCCACTCCTCCTACCCACGAACCCCGTCCCAACGAACGTGAGATGATCGTTGGGAGATAACTCCGTCGTGCAGGTTTTCGGATGACGTAGTCAAGATAAGCACCTATTCGCGGCGGCTAACCAACCACCCGGAAAAGGTGCGGCAAAAACGTGATGGGCTAACAGGGCTGAGGCCGTCCTATTGAATTTTACATAGATTCCGGCGATGACGATCAAGGGACGTCCCAAACGCCACAGATGGTGCTGCAGTTCTTTTTCTGGTTAAATTACATTTCTGGCGACTTAACCCACGCGCACAGTGTCATTAATGGGTCGTTTGCACGCATTGTCAAAGCGTTGTCAAAGGTTTGCCGCGGCCGCTGTGACCATAAGGAACTTTTCTGCAGCACTTCGCTTGAGACAATCACTAGGCTAAATTAAGAGTCTTTCTATTTCAGCCCTTTTGCATCATAATTCTTCACTGAGGTATAGTACTTGTGTTCGACACGGTAGCTAGCCTGCCGATCTGATATCTCGGCTGTAACTCAAGCCGTGGTGAACGCCGCGTTTGTCGGAGTATCCTGTAATGTGACCACGGAGGTTGGGTCAGCAAAAGCAGACTACCCGTCAGAACAAGACACGTGGAAGGTCAGCGAACGTGCTTCTAGGTGACAGCCCGAAAGCCCGAAAGGAAGTCCCCAGAGAACCAGTTAGTTTAAGTCTACACTGCGTTTTAGCCTTTTATAGTCTGATCCAGTATCACGTGGTGACACTCTCTCTGACACTCCCTTGTTGAGTGTCCTGTTCATCAAAGAATAGCCACGCAGTTGCAGCTCTTCTGAACATTGGATCACTCGAAGGTTTAGTGAGAGCGTCTGTCAAGTTATCTTCACCATTGCAATGTAGAACCTCAATATTCCCAAAGATTTTCAAGTCTTGAACCTTGTCAAAGTGAACGTTTAACCGAAGTGTTTTTCGGTTGATTTTATCACTTTTCATAACATTGAACGAGGACTTTGAATCAGTGTAGAGAGTTGACTGTTCATCATCAGGTAGTTCACCAAGACGTACGAGTAGGTCTCTAATGAGATATCCATACTCCAAAGCTGATATCAAGCAACGCAATTCAGTCTCGTGTATACTTGCACAGGCTCTACGTTCACGACGAGAATGCCCGTGAAAGACACAATTTCCAAACATCCAGAAGTAGCCTCCATGCGGATGAAGGACGTGACTGCCCCTAAAGGTAGCGCCTGTATAGCCAACCAACTTTGGTTTACCACCTCGATTGTAGGCTAGCTTGGCATCCTTTGTTCGATCAAGGTACGCTAGTAGCCTTGTCAACATACGCCAATGTAACTGGTTTGGTTCTTGAAGATGTATGCTCAGCTGTGATACGGCAAATGCAAGATCTGGTCTGCACTTGGCTGTCAGGTAGTTCAAACTACCAACGGCAGATCTGTATCTTAGGCTTTGCTGATCATCGAGAGGTTTGGATAGTTCTCTGAGTTCGGCGTTCCACTGTGATAATTTCTCATCCAGCATAGATATAAGTACCGATTTCTCTGCTTCGGAGGGCAGAATGGGTGGTACTTTCTTGAAGGAATACTTCGAGATAACAACTCTGAACTCATTCAGTAACTTCCTGACGTTCTTCCTTCCATCCACTGTGAGTCCGTTCTTGGTTCTTTTAATGTGCAGAGAAAGATAGGACCCTGGATAACCGGAGGAGGTGACATCGATTGTTTTCTCGATCAGCTTCTTGACGTGTTGGTAGGTCTGGTGGAAAGAGGAGAACTTCTAGGCAACTTCTTGCGTGCTGTAGTGCGATGCTTTGTGCAAGCAAGACAGTCGTGAAGAGTAAAATTACCTTTGATGTTTTTATTTTGATTCTTGAGAAAGTGGTGAACACGTTCTTGATCTGCATGAGCGAGCTTGGAGTGCCAGTGCGATATAGCACTGTTGGTGGTTAGTGCATTGACTGAAGAGTCAGACTGAACAAGAAGTGAAGAGGAATTTGACTGTAGTTGCAGTCGATTACCGCAGAGGAATCAATGTAGAAGAAGACCGTAGCAGGCGTCGGTCGCATCGATGTCTGTGACACGATATAAAAGGTGGATGAAGTCTTGGGACATTCAACCAGATTACTGTTCATATTGTAGTGAACTTGTAATCCCATTCCTGCTATAAGGGAGGGCAGCAAACACACGTTTGCTTAGTGTAGGAACACAAAGTGCCCTAACGATAATCGTTAAAGATTCATCTCCGTTAAGAGAAGTAAAGGTGAAAGTTGCAAAACCACTATGAGTAGCTTCAACACGCTCTCCGGAAACAGTGTAACAGGAGATACCAGTGATAGGTTGTGCTAACTGAAGCTCTGAAAGGTCGGGTGTACACGTACGAGTTGCCCCAGAATCTATTAACCAATTCTGTGAGGACACATTCTCAAGCTGAGCTAGAGAAAGGATAGGAAATCAGCCCGAGTGTAGCTAAGAAGATGGCTCGTCTGTGTGTTCGCCAGTACCAGAAGATTTCTGAGACTGCTGTGAACGGTTTTTGCCGTTCTTGTTTGGTGAACCAGACTTATTCCCTTTGGATTTGCCATTACCTTGCTTGGTGACTCTTCCACGATTCTCATGTGAGGGACCAGAAGGTTTGACTGCTGACGTTTGTTGTGGTAGCGAGTCTTGACCGTTAGGACTCCCTTGAGTTTTGGCTTTACCTTTGAACTTTTGTCGTTTCCCTGGTGAGTGCTGCACAGATTTGTCCAACGGATCAGCAAACTGCGAGTGACTTCTGAACCAATTGTGTATATCTTCCAACGAGGTAAACACCTTTTCTTTGCGTAAGAAGCGATCGCTAAGATTTTCTGTGTTGTACAGTTTCTTGTGCGAAGACCAGATAGCAGCTGCGCAATATCTTATAATGGCTGGATCATCTCCAGGTAGAAAATGCGCTTTCCAGAGTTCAAAGCGAGAGAAGTAATCAACTAAAGATTCTGTTTTCCGCCGACCCGGGAAAGTAAGCGCCGAAGGCTGTACTTCACCAAGCAACGGGGTCTCTGTCTGTAACTTTTGGAGAAACTCATAAGTCCTTCCTGTGAACAACGTAAAAGCCGCAAGATTGGCAGGTAAGTGCGACTGGAAAATGCTCTTGCAAAGACGAGATAACCGTTGCGTTAACATAGACGCATCCGGAGGAAGTGGTTGCAGTAGAAACGTAGTTGCCTCAATAGACCGAAGAATCCGTTCAATTTTGAAACGGAACTCAAAGAGGTCATGTCGTGTCTTTGGTTGAGGTAATAGCTTAACTTGAGATTTAATCTCTTCAAGAATCTTCGCGTGCGGATCAGCCTTGAAGAAGGCATAATACTCTGGGACAGACGAGATCTCTATCGGTGGATTGGGTGTTGGACTAACTGGCAGTTCATTAGTGACCGTCGAGTGATCAGACTCTTCAGACGAGTCGTGTTGATCGTCGGCGGACTCTGCAAGGGTAGGCAGTTGCTGCTGGGACTGCTGTTGACGACTTGTCTTTCTGGTGTTGTGTGCCATGAAACGCCAACAAAAAACCTTATCAGAAAAAAAACCAAAGAAAACCACTGATCAGGAAAATGGGAAAATGACTTGGAATGAATGATCACTCCTCAGCAGAAAGACGGCAGCGGGTTGGATGATAGATATCCTGCAGCAGGTTGTGGATCCTTTTATGTGGCGTAAAACTTTAATCAGTGCAAGGAGGCTTAAACAGGGCAGCGCAATTAAGACTGCGTCTGCATATGCATCTGAAATAATATCGCCGATCAAGGGGTCCAAACGCTGTGCTGATTGGTTGAGTGTAAACAAGGGGTATTGTAACCTCAACCCTGTAAGTGTGTTAGTATCTGATTCGCGAAAGTTGCAAAATAGGCGATGAAATCAATCACGTTTGTGATGAAGTAAGGCCAATTTCCGAAGGAAAGACCCGTCGGGCTCCATGTCGGAGTATCCTGTAATGTGACCACGGAGGTTGGGTCAGCAAAAGCAGGCTACCCGTCAGAACAAGACACGTGAAAGGTCAGAGAACGTGCTTCTAGGAGACAGTCCGAAAGGAAGTCCCCAGAGAACCAGTTAGTTTAAGTCTACACTGCGTTTAGCCTTTATAGTCCGATACAGTCTCACGTGGTGACACACTCTCTGATAGCGTTTGCTGCCGATTAATCAGTAAGTAAGCTTCAAACACAAAGGGATCTTGTCGCGCGGCATACATTTGGCTGAAACGAGCCGCTGGGCGGCGCTAGTTTATGAAGACACGATAATACGACATACGAGGATCGCTGAGTGCAATTCGGGATCCATTGCATTCACAGTTAGTTCTGTTGGCGCAGGGCCTCAGAACGTAGCGGCGACTTTGGGTCCAAGAAAGGGCGTTCGCCAAGAGAGAGCGTGCGCAGGCCCACGCGCTTCAAGTGCTCGCCGCTGGGAAGCTGCAGGTCGTGAATAATGGTGTGGTAGGTCGACCGGTTATCCCAGATGGCGATATCGTATTGATTCCACTTGTAGCGTAGCTGAATCTCGGGGCTAGACTCGAGCACGCTCTCAAGGTACCGCGTCACGAAGTCGCTTTCCTTGGGACTCACGTCGTTCACGCCAGTGAAGTGGGTTCCAATGGCAAACACGGACTTCCAACCAGTGACGGGGTTTGTGCGCACGAGCGGGTGCGTCGCGCGCAGCTCCGTGCCGACGTTTTCAGGGGCGCCACGCTCGTCTGACCAGAAGGGAATGTTCCTTCGCTTCGTGTCAACGTCGAACGCGGGCTGCGCATACGTGCCGGTTTTCGTCTCGAGGTAGGCAAGGAACTCAGGGCTGACTTTCTCGGCAAGGGCGTAGCCCGAGGCCCAGATTGTGTCGCCGCCACTACCGCCAACGCTTCCGGCCTGTGTGTGCGCGAGCTTTTCTAGACTCGGCTTCTCGCTTGGTGATTCCTGCAGCCGCAACACGGCGTAGCTTGCCGGCACGGGTTCGAATGTGATGTCACTGTGGAACCCAGATGCAGCACGCCCGCCGCCGTAGAGCCGCACTTTCTCGTCCGCGGCAGCGCGAGAGTCAGGCTGGCGTCGCAGCACGATAACCTCGGGAATGGACTTCCCCGTTTTAGCGTCAACCACTCCCTGGGTGAACGCCGTAGGATGGATGTGGAGACCGGCGCTCTGGGGCTTGCCAGCGGCGCGCCCAAGCGCGTCGGCGAGCTTCGCCTGCTGCTGGATGGTCAGGTCGTGTTGATTCTTGAAAAACACAACGCCACGCTCGCTCACGGTGATAGCAAGGTCGCGCAACAGCTCTTCGTCGTCAAGGATGTCCGCCAAACGCGCCTCTTCGTAGAACTCGCGGCCGAGGCCTGGCGTGACCTCCGTGTACTTGTAAGTCGTATCGAGCTTGCCGCTCTTGCGCAGCGGCTCGTAGCCCGATAGCACGGAAGGTCCCTCAGTTAGCGTGTCTGCATAGGGCGACACGCCTGCATACTTGCCAGTGGGCTCGCTAAAGGCGGAGCGGTCCTCCCCATACGTAGCGATCTTCAAAGCCGCAATGGGCGACTCGCGCGTCTGAGTCTGCGTCAGGGTCTGAGCGGACGCTGGCATTGTGGCTTAAAAGTAGCGGCTGGCGCAGTTTAAATACTTTTTGGCAGACGTGCCGCCAAGCTAGCGCCAAGCTCAGCTGTAGTAAGGAGTCTTATCGGGCGGCCTCGGCGAAGCCTCGGCGTGCAATTGCGTGACCACTAGGATGAACAGTGCAATAAGGAGATCTGCATGTAATTAAGTCGTGTCATTAGGCCAGTTGCCACCAGCAATGCCGCGGTACAAGGCCCGCCGCGCTTATCATCCTCAGCATCGGCAATGCGCCAAACTGCTTAGTCCGAGACGATCACAACGCCCAACGGGGTCGGAAGTATGCACTCCTCTACGCACCATGTCCTATTACTGCCGAGCGGGCCTCGGGCGTGACGATGCGCCACTGCACGTTCGATGGTGTCACTGGGCAGGGGTACTGACTGAAACCCTAGCCGAATATGCAGGCGTGAATGCGCGGATGATAGGAACGCGCGCAGTAGCTGTTTTGATGCAGGAGAGCTGTACGGCAACGGGTAGCCGAATCGTTGCCGCGGACTAATCCGCCCGGCGTGTAACGTGCCCGCCAGCTAAGATTGCGAAGGCACAATACGAAGAATGGCGTGATTGCGCGTCAAACGCACGGACGTTACGGCGTTATGGCTGGCGGGCGACGAATAAAACCAGCCTTTGTTACCCTCGAATATCTTCAACATGTCTGTCGACTTTTACAAGGAAGCGCAGATTGAGGTCCGCGATGTGGACAGCGAGCTCAGCCAGAGCAGCCATGACGGTCTCAATCCGTTTGCGGACGCCGATACGGCCAAGTACTATATGGACATGTACGAGAAGGCCGGGTATGAGGCGCGGCATGCCGTGGATCCCGGACTGACGTGGTCCCCGGCTGAGGAGCGGCGGCTATTGTGGCGGCTGGATATGCGCGTCGTGCTGTGGGCATTCGTCATGTTTGTGGCGCTCGACATTGACCGCAGCAACATAAGCGCCGTTACGGGCTCGAAGAAGTTTTTCAAGGATGTCAATATCACGCCGGATCAGTATAACCACGGACAGACGTACTTCTACATTGCATTTCTGTTGGCAGAGCTGCCATCGCAGCTGCTGGCTAAGTACGTTGGCGTGGATCGATTTATCCCGCTACAACTTGTCTTGTGGAGCGTGTGTGCCATCTGTCAGTGCATGATGAAGAGTGCAGGCGCCTTTTACACACTGCGCGTCCTTGTCGGCATATTACAAGGCGGCTTCATTGCCGATACAAGCCTGTGGATGTCGTACTTCTACACAAACAAAGAATTCGTTGTGCGCTCTGGGTGGTTCTATTTGGCGAACCCGTTAACAAGCGTATTTTCCCAGCTTCTAGCGGCAGCGATTCTGACCCTTGACAACCGTGGCGGCTGGTCGGGCTGGAAATACGTGTTTGTGATCGAGGGCGCCGTCACACTTGCGATTGGGCTAGTGGCATTTTTTCTCATGCCGGCGTCTGCGGTGGAGACAAAAAAATGGTTTAGGCCGAAAGGCTGGTTCAAGGATGAGAGGCAGATGAACATTGCCGTGAACCGTGTGCTTCGCGACGACCCCATGAAAGGAGGCATGAACAATCGGCAGGGTGTGGGCCCACGCCTGCTGTGGAAGGCGTTGCGCGACTTCGACTTGTGGCCTATTTACGCGTGCCGTCTACTATTGGACTCTGGTGGGGCTACGATTGGCCGATACTTCTCAATCATTTTCAGCAATCTTGGATTTAGTGTTATCACAATCGACCTGCTGCAGGTGCCCGGACCAGCCCTGCAGTGCTTCACACAGCTCATTGAGATGTATCTGGTCAGCCATTTCAACAACTATGGGTGGATTGCCACGTGGGTGCCGCTCTGGAACATACCATTCGTGGCAGCGTTACGCTGGTGGCCCGGCTTCTTGAATAACGTGTGGGTCACCTACGTGCTCATATTCCTGTGCTTGGCCGGTTTTACGACTCCGCCTATTCTTAGTGCGTGGTGCAGTCACAATTCCGGGTCGCTGCGCACGCGGGCCGTGTCGCTGGCGGTTGTGAATATGATGAGCCAGCTCGGCGGCATCGTGAACACGAACCTTTTCCGTGCCGACGACGCTCCTCGGTACGAAAGGGGCTTACAGCAGATTTTTGCCCTGAACGTCGCGGGCCTGGCCCTCGTGGTCATGACAAGGTACTACTTCAAGCTGCGAAATAAGGCTCGAGACAGGAAGTGGGACAAACTCAGCGCTAAGGAACAGCATGAGTATGTACTGACGACGAAAGATGAGGGCAGTCAAAGACTGGATTTCCGCTTTACCTTGTAACAGGGATTTCAATGAGAATGTGGAGCTCACTCAAGCTTGCTAGGCACGGCAAGCCAAAAAAAGAAGAAAGAAGATAAAAGATGGTTTTTACCAGCACAAAAATGTCGAGGAATTGATCGTTTGCGATGCTGGAATGCTCGCAGCAAACTGACTTAAAGACTATACACTAGAGGAGGTAGATTTGCTTTGAACTATATCTGGGTCATCGTAAACTTCTGATAGCACTGGAACTACGTATGCCACTCTACTAAGCGGCGATATTCGTCCGAGGAGCCGGGATCCAGCGCTCGGCCAGGCGCCCATGGATGTAGATCGGCGCCGGAATGTCGGCCGGTCCTGCATTGCTCTTGCTTTTGCCAAACGACCGGTCCTTCTCGACATCCCACTGGCGATAGATGATCTTTTCCCACTCCGGGGGCCGCGCAATGCCGAGCTCGCGCAAATAAGGCGAGTCGAGATCCTCCGGGTCGATGTACGAGTTCCACGCCGGCTTGGCGAAGTAGATCGTGCTCTGCCGAATGTGCGAATCCTGCGAGGGGGGCGGGTTCACGACGCGGTGGATTGTGCTGCGCCAGTAGCCGCCGGTCAGGAACTCGACGGCGTCGCCAATATTCACGACGAGCGCATTGGGGACGTGCTGCACGTACTTCCACTCCTGAGAGCGATAGTCGCGGATCTGCAGCGACACCATGGGCTGGCTAGCAATGAATGTGAAGCCACAGCTATCACTGTGTCCGCGCAGCCATGTGTCGGCGGTCTTCGCATTCTCCTCCGCAGATTGGCCGTAGTAGCGCATAAGGCGGCCGAAGCCGCCGCCGGAGTTCCACACGTCCTCGGGTTTCACGGAGTAGTACTTACCATAGAAAGTACCCTCGGGCAGGCCGAAGACAATGTCAGCAAGAGTGCCAATCTTGCGCAGGAGAACATGGTGCAGGTACTGGAAGTAGTTCGAGATCTCGTTGAGGTAGACCTTCGCGATTTCGGGGTGATTGTGCTTGCGCAGCGTTTGGTCGTGCACCACGTGCGAGAAGTTGTAGAACTCGATGTTGTCACGCACGCCGTTTGGCATACCCCAGTAGCGGCGCGGCTTGAAACCCATGCCACGCTCAGCACCGGTCGTGTTCGTATCCTCATCCGAAAACCTTCCCGCCGAGCGGTAGGCAAGCTTGTCCTCGTCACTGATTTCGTGAAGGGCCTGCGTGATGGAATCAATGCGGTCGAAAGTCTCCTGGTCGATACCGTGGTTCACGATATAGAAAAATCCCTGCGTGCGGAGACTGTTGTCAAGCTGCTTTGCAAGTTTCGCCAACTCCTCGGGTGACTCTGCCGAGAAGTCGAGCGCACTGAGTTCCACAAACGAAATATCCTCTTTTGGTGGATCCACGTGCGTGAAAGGCCTGACGCCGTACTTCGCATCGAGTTCGTGCGCGTGCGGATAGAGCGTAGACTTTGCGTTAGGAGTCTTGTTTAGCGGTGCAGTTTCGTTTTCGGCCATTGAGATTTGCTGTTATCGGTGCGCGCAGGGTGCTGTTAAATGTGTTTGGTCTGCACATGTGGCGAGACAGTGCGTGATATTGCGCCATCACAGCGTTATCGGAACCATTTGGAGAAAGGCGAATTTAGCCGCAGGGCGGGAAACAATTACCGTGGGCTGCAGGTTCATGCATATTGTCGCCAATGTGCCCCGCATAGTGATCGGAGCACTTCGGAGCTTGTTGGAAAAAGATTGAATATGAGTCTATGTCGTTAACTAAGTTGATCAGATTATCGGGTTATTCATGAACTGCGTGGCTCTCAACGTGGAGCGATTCCGGCTCATCGTCGATAGGGCCATGCGCTATATCACGCGGCCTGTCAGTGGGTAGATCTACTCGGCTAACGCCGCCAGGGTCAGGGTCGTTGGAGTTGATCAAGATGATGCCATTGTCCCTGGCCAGCGCGCGCTCTTGGCGCTTGTAGAAGTAGAGCACAACAAACGTCCACACTAAACTGGCGAATGCCGCAGCGGCCGTGAAAGAGTAGCCCTTGAGGTAGCGCGGCGCCTCTACGGTCTTCCACACCAGCACGGAGGTCCATGCTGAGGATGATTGGCCGAGTGTCTGCATGATGACCAGCACAATTGTACGCTCCTTGACGTCGCGGCGCGTAATATCTCCCTCCCAAGTAAACAAAATAGGCGCCATTGCCCAACTGAAGTACTGCAAGCACCACGCAAACCACTTTGCGCCCTCGGGAATATCCCATACGGCAAGTAGGATATTCCCTAGTGTATTGAACACCTGTGTGAAGACGACGCCGAGCCAGCGCTGGTGTAGCTGGTCGGCAATTAGACCCGCTAGGATGAGCCACACAATCCCGAGGCCGGGGGTCAGAGCGCTCATGCGCTGAACCATCGGACCAGAGAAGCGCGGCGTGCCATCAGCGCGTTTTAGGCTCTGCAGCCACAAAATGTAAGCGCCGCTCGTACCATTGTTGTTCAGCCACAGGAAAACGTCCCACAGGCTGAGCACATAGACCTTCCAGTCGAAAAGGATACCTTTCCACAGATCAAGCTTCACAAAGTTACGCGGGTCAATATCCTCGTTGCCCTGCGTGTTGTTCTTCTCGAGTCTGCGGCGCGCAATGCGGATGTCGTCGTCCGTGAGCCACAGCGAATAGCAGCGCGTGGGCGTGCCTGGCATGACGTAGAAACCGATAATGCCGATAGCAGCCGTCATGCAGCCGTCAATAATGAAGATCCACTGCCAGCCAGCCAGCCCATTCGTGCCATCGAGGTGCTGCACAATAGAGCCCGAAAGAACGCCAGACGTCAGAACGCCGAGGTACTGGCCGAAGTAGTAGAACACGGAGCGGCGTGCGGCTTCGTCGGCCTTGTACCACGTAGCAAACGACCACTGGAAAGAAAGATAGAGCGGGGCCTCGAACGAGCCAACAAAGAAGCGCATGACCTTGAGCTGCGAGACAGTCGAGACGCCGGAGAGGCCGATAGTGAAGGCAGACCAGCAAATCTGGGCTCCCGGAAGCACGTAGTTCAGTGGCACAGCGTACATCAAAAACATGAACGGTACGAGAAACACAATGCTACCGACTGTGAACAGCATCTGCGTGTTAACAAGGTCGTTGTCGTGCATGCCGACGCCCTGCTTCAGGCCGGCCACGTAGGCATTGTTCAGGTTTGTTTGGTCAAGGTATGTGGCCCAGTAGGCCATGAACGAGTAGAAGGTGAGAAGGAGGTCAAGCTTTAGAATGACTCTGCGCTCTTCCGGCGTGTCGGAGTCGTTGAACCACTTGTACCACTTGCGCTGCGCGCGATCACGGTCGTTCAGGCGGTACTCGTAATCATCAAAAAACTTGTACCATTTGCGGTCTTTCTCGTCACGAATCTCAACATACTCGTCCGTGGAGCTCGTTTCGGACTTGGAAACCTCTTGTGTAGAGCCGGCGTCCGTTTCGGTGATGCGCGGGTCTTTGAGATCGGTTGTTTCAACGATTCCTGTCGAGCTTTGGTCGTCGTCATCAACGACCCGCAGCTGCGGTATGAAACCCCACTTGAGCGGCATAATGCCGAGTGAAAGGTCCGTGCATGAATATATATTCCAGGCACCACCCTGGTCGCAGGCGCCTGCAGAGGCGATGGCGTGATGAGGCTTAGGGTGCTGGACATGCGCGGAGGGCAAATTTAACCGTTATCGCTCTGACAGAATGAACCTGCGGGCAAGCGGATTGTTAGGTTTCGGGTTCAGCCGCCCGCGTCGCGGATGGCGTGATCTGGATTAGGGCGCTCGTCATTTGTAGCGGGGAACCATAACCTTAATTGGATCGCCGACGACCTCCGATATCGGAGGCTGAGCGCGAGTGAGATCGATAGCGTCATCCGAGTCAATGCGTGCATCATCGGCGTGGGCATCGTCAGAAGTTTCAAGCTCGCTCGCATACGCGGCTTGGCGCGCCGAACCAGACTCAGTGTCATTGTACCCTCGCCCTGATGTGTATGGCGCAATGCAGCGTGCAGCGATAAGGTTCATCGCTAGGAAATAAAAGCGCCGGGAGTCAAATAACCCGGACCGAATCAGTCCGGGCCGTAAACACCATGGGAGTTACTGATTTGTCACGTCACGTCAAGATGCGTGGTCGAATGAAGCTAAAGCCCAGCAAGAAAATAGACTGCGAGTTAGATCGGGCATCACCCATGCTAGTAGTTTGCTGGGGCGGAACATTGCATACATGAATGAGTGTGTAACGCAATCAGTGAACTTTCTCGGTATGGCCGGCGCTTCGTACCAATGCGTTTGCTACAGTGCAGTTAAAAACAGATCGCATCAAGGTAGCACTGCTCTCGCACCATAACTATGCGATAACACATTGAATTCGCCTAATATTGAGGGGCTCGAAAACGAAGGCCGCAGCAGGTTAGCATCACTTAATCATCCACAGGGCGTGGAAACGTACCACCAAGGGTTGTCGGACATTGAGGCGATCTTAAACCCATGTCGCTGTCCGTGTTCCTCGAAGCGCGAACTAGCGATTAGCGTGAATTCTATATGCAGATTGACACAATTCAAGGGTGAAGCGGCTATAGCCGTTCTAGATCCTCAATGTCTCATACATAACCTGTGCGCCAGCCTCCAGTCACATAAGTTGTCGAGCCTACGTTGCACCGACGGCAAACGCGGACGCTGCACGATCATAGAACAGAGTGGCTCAGGAACGACTGCTTGATGTATATAAGCGGTTCGGAAACCTTAATGTCTCTCTGTATGGATGGGTTCGGGTAATGCGTGAAGGTAAAGCAAAAAAGGGTTGTGGTAACGATTACAGACCCATGGCGCGCTTCCCATTCGTGGGTAAGGGTGAGTGCTGATAAGAGCTTATTGGGCGCCACGTGCGAACGGTCGCCAGTAAGGATTAAAGTGGAATCTGCGTACTGAACGCAGCTTAAAATGAGGCAGGGTACCTGGGTAATGTGTTAAATTTCCGTGACAACTTTCTAGCCTTTTGTGAGTAAGAGTTTTATTAGGTCGCTTTAGAGTGGGCTGCCTGACGAAACAAGTCGCTCTAGGAAGAGTACTCGACAGAGCCACTATATTTCTTTGACAGATAATCAGAAATAGCGATCCAAGTTATGGGCTCGTCCTCCCGTGCGGCCCGGCCCAGACCGGAATACCGCTCTTGGGCACGCGCCATGTCCGGAATGTAAAAGCGCAGATCGATACGCATAAGCAGATAAAAGGTGATTACGACAACCTCAAATGCGCCATAGAAAATGAAAATGACGTATGGGTGGTGAGCCCAGGGGCTGACCTTGATACCTGTGGCGGTGGCTGTTCCGTAGGCCTTAGTGCGAAAACGGCGGCCACGCGGAAACACATCTCGAAGAGTAGAATGAGACTCGTTAATATCACTGTAAAGACTGCACAATTCATGTGAGGGGCATCGCGGTTCATCGGTCCGCCATGTTGGTGGTGGTTGTGTCCGGGGGCTCGCGCGAAGACACGATCCGAAGGGCGTCGCTGCCCGGTTCACCGCGATACACTCGAATCTGGGAGTGTTTGGCAGGGTAGGAACCGGAACGGAATGGCCGCAAATACGAGATTTAGAACGGCGGCCGCCTGAAAGACGTTCTTGCACAACATGTAGTTGTGGTTGGTCAGATAACAGAGGTAGGGGAGTGTCTGGCCGACAATAGCCATGGCAATGACGCCCAAGACGAGGAATTAGGTCATGTTCATTCACGCAGCCAATGGCCAGAAGCGGCCTATCTCGGGTTGCCTCTATGTGAGGACTCGGTGGCTGAGCAGGAGGTTGAGAGCCTCGAGAATGAGCTGCGCGGCCTGAATGAAGACAACTGAAGCGATGGAAACCCTGACTCGCGTGACGTCGTTAGACCAAACGAGACGACAGGCAAAGCCGATGTTGACCTTTAGCGCGCAGAAGAAGGCGACACCAAGGAGCATGTGAAAAACGTGGCCGCGCCTCTGATCCATGAGCCACACAAAAAGGCAGGCGAGGAACAGGATCGCAAACAAGGCGATAAAAAGGGCGTTAGGACCTATCTCGTTCTGGTTTGGCGGGAACGGGTAGCCACCAAAGGGGCCTGGCAAGTATGGCACGACGCCCACGGTTTCCGGCTTGAACAGGCCCTGAGTGCGGGTCCAATCAATGAAGGGCAGGATACCAGTCCCAGTTGCTGGGGTGGATTTGTACCCAGCCGCAGCAGCGTCGATGGGCGTCAACGAATCCAGTAGGTTCTGACCTCCTGTAGCAAGCGACAACATGGCGGCATGATCGGAAGCTCGCACATGTGGATATATATATAAGCTACGAGAATAAAACGGGCAATTTCAAAGTGGGGGCAGCGACGCGTACACGCATGTAGACTTGAAAAGGTGGCGGGTGGACGAGCGGCGCTGCGATAGGCGTACGCGCAGGTAGGTTGGGGTTGTGCAGCTGCAAGTCCCCCGCATGAGTGCCCGGGGAGTGCCCTTGCCCTCATTAAAAAGAGTTGGCCTCTTACGTGCGTGTTCTGCTCTTTTCAGCTTGATTTGCGCTCCAATATGCACCTCGAAGCTTGTCTGTGACAATTTTCCCTCAATATGGGTTCGAATGGCATCTGGAACAACCAGCTAGTGAACATCTCCCCCGGCCGCATGTATGTAGACCTAGCCCTGGAGCTCTCCTAAGTCACGTTGCGACATGGCTGTCGAGCGGAAATATCCCCATTAGTTATGTACGTGAGGGGCGTAAGGATCGGAGTGATTAGCGACAAGGTCAGAAGATGCGTGTAGGGTACCGAGGTGACGAACTAGCTCCGCAATTGTCTCGTCAAAATGTGTTCCATGTCATAGGCGAAGCCCATGATTAATCGCTACTGCGATGCGAACGGCCTGTTTTGAAACGCCAAACGCGTAGGGAGGGCGGGTGAAGAGGTCTGGGTAGAGCACATTATCTTGGCGGTCACTAGGATCTGAAGCACTGAACTCTGCGTTGATCCAGGCTGGTCAGCATTTTCAGATGCGCGAACGCTTGTGAAGCCAGCAGGCACGCGCACTGGAGGAAACGTAACCCAGTGTGCTGGTTTAATGTCGTTGCGAACTTATGGGCGCAGTACCATATCTAGTTGTTACATGTTAAGAAGCATTACCATATGCACGGGGATTGCGTTCCTCAATTAGCCTGCACATCTCCTGGTGCTCGCACGAAGTTGATTGGCACACAAGGATATAGGAGGTACATAATACAAGATAGCGCCATACTGTGGTGTCACAATGGGCCGTAAGTACTGCGTGGGGCCTCGATTCTGATGGTATACGCAGCCTTATTGTGCGTTACAGACAGCAAGGCCGACAATCGTAAGCTCACTAAATCGAACAATCTGGGGCGTATAGCCTGAACTAGTTATTTGTACTTAAAGCAGGGCAAATACCAAGCCGGCGAGCATGGTGAAAAGAGAGCCAGCGCGCGTCACTGAAGCGCCAGCCGTGGAATCCTGTGTTTTGTTGTTGCCATTCCTAGGTGAGGACGAGGCCTTGGCAGACTGACCAGGCTTATCCGTCGAAGCACCTTTTGTGGATTGAGCACCAGCCTTCGCACCAATGACAATGGTCTGCGTGACTGAAGCCGGTACAGTCATAGACTCACGCGTGAACGCCAGAGTAGACAATCCACGCGCGGTGTTGAGCGTCTCACTTGTCACACTTTGGGCGTCAGAAGCACTTGCTCCAGCTCCACCGAAGCTGAACAGAGTGACAGGCTTAGTAGCATAAAGAGATCCAAGGCTCGAGCCGTCCGTGGCACGTTTGCCAGGGATACCCGTCGAAAGGGCCTCGATTGATGAAGACGACGCATCCTTGCCCGTCTGGGCGGCAGCAATACCAACTTCGAGGTTCTCTAAGTCATACACGACATAAAGTGTCCGAAGAATGTTGTCCCCGATGATTGGCAGGTCGTCTGTGATACCAAACCCAGGAAGACAGTATTCTTTGCCCGTGGCCCTTGAGCGCACCTTCTTGGTAAACAGGTCGCTGAACCCAACGGTCACGTCCACCCCCCAATTTGGATACCCAGGCCGCCGTCCTTGGAGCTCAACAAGTCGCAGTCGACGACGTAGATGCTACTGGATATTTTCTGGACGCCAATTGCTTCGTAGAATGGGGCGATAAGCTGGACTGGTAGGTGGCTGTTGGTAGACCCCGAATCGAGCACTATAGGTATATTGCAGCTTGCAAACGGCTGTTCATTGCCCTTGGTGTCATAGACGCTAAGGCCCGTCAACTGTACGGCCAGACGTGTCACTTCGGTTGCGTTCTCTGTCTTCACGAGCGGCATCGTGTAAAGATCTGTGGTAAACTTAGAGTGGTCGATCCCACCGAAAAGTACCGACCCAGCGTCGGTGCCCGGCTGGTTCAACCAAAGCGAGTAGGCGACCTGCTGCGTGACACCCTGCTGCTTCAGCTGCTGCGGCAGATTTGAGTAGGGCGCACTGATTTCGCCAAGCAGATACGGAGATTCACCCACCGCGAGCCCGATTCCGGCGACGCCCTCGCTCGAGGTCGACACGTTCGCGACGGCAAAGTTAAAATCTGTGATCTTCTCGCCGCCGAGGACCATTGTGTCCTGAGCCCACTGTCCTAGCGCGCCCGTTCCGTCTCCATATTTAACGATAAAGTCTGTGTTGTTCGTTTCGTAAGATTTGGACTTCATGTCGTCGAAGACAGAAGCCTCCACGCACTCATCGTTTGAAACGCAGGCGTTCTTGTTGAGAACCCAAATGTCGCTTGAGCCTGTATCAATCTGCAGTGACACAGTTTGCGGCGGGGTGCCGAGCTCGAACTCGATGGAGTAGTAAGAGTCATTATTGGCAAGCGAAACGTCAAGGTCCGTGTCAGCACGTCGGCTCAAGCCAACGGCCGAGGACAATTCGTCAGGGCTGCGCTGAATGTGACGGCGGCTCAAAGGAAGATGCAGATATGTGTCCGGGGTGCTCCTAGAAGGGGCGGCCGAAACAGTAACGAAGCACAGTAGCGTTGTAAGATACATTGATGTGGAATGCTCGTCTTAGGAGTTTGTGTTGCATTTAAATGTGGAGTATCTGGGCAGGGGCAAAAGGAGGGCGGGCCGATGTGCAGCTGGCCCTTTGTTCTCCCCACCGCCTGATTTATGGGTCTCTCAGTAAGGCCTAGCGCGCGGACCGCTCCCCGCGGTGACTCTAGTATCTCCAGACTAATGCGGTCGTTACAACGTTTCAATATCACCACCATACGGAGAAATAGTACCCCACACAAGTGGTCAGGAGCCTGGGGGAGGCGGATCGAGGCTGCGGTGACCTTCACAACAGATCAATGAGTGGCTGCAGAAGCTGTGCTCCGCGGTAAGTGCCATGCATGATATGCGGCTCACCTTGCATCAGGGTTTCTTAGTCATGTTCCTGGCAAGGGTGAGATGCATGTTTGTTAGTCGGCCAGCTTCGCGACCTTAGCGACTCATACGCAGCATAGCTAGGTTCTGCAGGCGTGAAGGTTACTCATGTCGCCGACCCAATAGAAAAAAATGCCACAGTGCATAAACAAACGTAGTGTTGTACTGGTCTCTTACAACAGTAATGAAGACTCAGTCGGCCATGCATGAGTGTCACTGGTCTGCATCTTGATACACGACATGCAGGGCTTGCATCATCAAGTTTGCAGGTGATCTGCGCACAAACCCGCCGCATTACACTACCCAGCGTTACGGGATTTCGAGATTCAGTGGCGCCGAGGTACTCGTGTAACTCGGTAAAAAATACTTTCGATGTCTGATAGGGTTCACCAGTCCAAGACAATGAAGGCGCGCCGTTAGCGCTATCTTGGTTTAGAAGATTTCACAATGTGCGCTGAACCTAAACTACCGTGGAGTTTCGGACAAGCAAAGATTGGTGGCTATATGGATGAAAGAGGTGGATGCGATGCACCATTTCAAGTTTGCATGCTTGTTAAATCTAGGCGCGATAAAATTACCAAGGCAGAGCGCGAAACACCCGATCAGACGTGGCAACAGAGGTTGCCCCCAAAATTTGGGTCCGCTAAAATAGTAGCGCCGTAGGCGGCCACCATGGGAAGCAGTTCTACATGCAAATGCGAGTAAGCCAATGCGAGTAAGCCCTGACCCGTATGCCGGTCCTTTATAAATTTTACCTCTGTAGCGAAGATGTTCGGATCTACGCTCCGCGTGGTCTGCATGCACACGAGACGTACTTAAAAGCGGTGCACTCAGCTGTCCGTTTATCGTATATAGGGAGGTAATTTAGCTGGCGCAGAATGCGTCTTGTGACTAAAGACGAGTTAGTGAGTGAGCGGGCCATCCTGGAGCAAGTAAGTGAAAGTAAATAGGTAATGTCGTATCTTAAGAGGCATGAAGGCGCTTAGCGCTAGTCGCAATTCTGTGGGCCGCGAATCACCAACTAATTCCCGCCTTATGCGTCGCTGCCGTACCCTGGCGCTCCATTGTGCGACTCAGTTCCAGTCGTAGTAGGTTCAAGGTAGCTCTGGAGATAGACGCCAACATTGACAGATTCGCGGCACGACGCGGGCTCCTCCACATAAAGGAGGTTGTCATCGAGGCACACATAGAACGAGTTAACGCCGTTGTAAAGGAGCCAAGACTGGTAATAGATGTACTCCATGCCGTAGCCGATATCGGTAACCTTATGGTTAACGAACGAGACGGACTTGTCGCTGTTCACGCCGAGGTAGATTTCCTTGGTTCTGTCCGACTCGACTTGAACGGTCGGGTTGTCGAGCTTCACGCGGAAGCGGGGCTCAACGCCTAGAGCCACGTGACCGTCCGGCGTGGTTCCGAAGAGCTTCGTGTGCACGCGGGGCTCGGTCCCGTTAAGCGCTTCAAGGAAATACTTGGTGCCCTGAGCGGCAGCAGCACTGAAGAGCGAAGTAGCGAGGAAGACAGCAGAGAGTTTCATGAGTATTTGTTGGCAGAACGAAGTTGGGGAGCACAGCGACGCTTTATATGCGGCCAAAACAGTTTGAGGGTATGGTTCCGCGCCTCGTGCGGATCAGGCGTATCTCGCATGCAACGGTGCAGGTTCCGACATCGGCAAATCACACGCGGGTGCCGCGGAAAGCGTTTGTAGGGTGCGCCCAAAGACGAGTCAAAAGGGGCAGGAAAAGAGCTGCTCGCCAGGCTCATAGTGCGGCGGAACATTGCGCCTAGCCGGCAAGTGGCGCGTTCAATTTTCTGCTTGGTAGCGACAAGACCCAGTGCTCAACCGAGAAGTATTTCAGTAACGGCAGCGCGGTGTCTCATGGGTTTGGGAAAACAATTCGCGCCGACATTTCAGCGCAGAGCATACCAAAACGTCGAGAGGCACGAGCTCTGCTCAGTCGCTCAGCCTAGAAAAAGAATACAACGGCAAACAGTGTTTATTGCTACGTGACTCGACGCTAGAGACTAGTTGCATTGGCGAGGCGAAATAACTTTCTCCGATGCCGAGCCGAATTGGGGTACTGTATGCGAGGGCTGCGCGTCGAGGGTAGGGCGTGAATCATGCTACACATATTTTTTTCGAAGCAATCTGCGGGAAATGCAAGGCTGAGCCACGAAAGAGGGGACCTGCGGAAAGAGAACTTTCAGCAAGCGTAGAAGTGGAGCAATGCAGCACCTGAGCGTGCTCGGAGATATTAAGGAAAAGCTTATATGCGGCTCAAAGCCTCGCGACTTGCTGCCTCAGCACTATTTGTACTGAGGAGCAGAACATATAGCTCCAAATCTTGCAAAGTGCAATTATTGTACTATTTTGAGGCTCCTTCGAGCGATTCCCTCATCCCTGGAGCGTGGCAGTGGCCTCGAGTATTCCTCGGCGCATTGTACCCTTACCCAGGTAGGCGCGCCGACCTCGCGAAACATCGCGTACTGAAAGAGTCGAACGTTAGCATTGATGTGCCCAGTATGGCGGCCCTCCTCGGGTCAGACTAGACTTCTCGTTGTGCTCACTTCATTCGTGATTTACCGGTAGCCTGCCTAGGGTCAAGCGTGCAATACACCAAGACGCAGCCTCGAAGCCGATGATTCTGCAGCGCGAAACCCAAACAATCATGACTTACTAAGACGCGCATTAACTGGCTGCTCGTGTTCACCGCGAATTTCAGGTTTGCGCGAGAGGCAAATAGACAGTTTGAATCCATTATACGCACATTGCACGGTGTTGACACGAGACAATTCTCAGTGACACGCCAGTGCGTCGGAGAGCGCACTCACACGCACGCAAACTTTCATATAGCTGACATAGCCCCAGATTTGCGAGCCACGACGAGGTAACTCGGCGCAGAAAGGATGTAAGAACTATCAGTGAGACGTAGTTAGCCTCGCCCATGGGTTGAAAATTCCTAGTGCCATAAACAATGCGTATCGGAATTTGCGGTATGCGCGACAGCATCTCCGAAGCAGTTAGCGCCGCAGCAAACAATTGAGGTAAGGGTTCTGCGGCGTCGCACTTGTGAGGCACCACCATCGCTAAAAGCTTTCTTGAAGCGGAAACGATGGTGATACATTCATAGGCTATACACTCTTCGAAAACGGACTTTCTGTCGTTGACGAACCCGGCAAGCCCCGTACTGCGATGGTCTGTGCGTCAATCTCTGTGATTGCATACCGCGAAACTAAGCCGTTGAGTCCAGCCTTTTAGATAACCCAGAATGCGGCTGAGTCGTGAATAGCGATTCCTGCAGCTGTAGACGCATTATGCGGACACTATAGTGGGGCGTTATAACATGGCCAAAACGAGACCAGCAAGTGCTGTAAGAAACGAAGTACTGCGCGCTGTTGAGGCACCATCCGTTGCGGCCTGTTTGTAGCTCTGAGCCTGGCCACCTGCAGATGAGGCTTCCGTTGGCTGAGACGTAACGTGCGAGGTGCCGTCGTTTGATGATGCCTGCTGACGGTCATCAGTAGTGCTACTCCGCGATGTGGCCTCGGCAAATGACGAGCCGACTGACATCGCACTGTCAGATATTTCCGCTGAGGATGTTCCCCTCGAGCTGGTCTTTTCAGCTGCAGTGCTCCCCAACACGGTTGCCGTATCGCCTGCATCATGCTTCGCGCCAATCATGATGGTTTCCGTGACCGAGGACGGCACGGTTCGGGATGTCGCGACGGTGTCCCCCACTGACGTTTCAACCGCTGTGAAGATACTGGACGTGATGGTTACTGCGGTGGGGCGGGTTGCCGCAGGGGCGATTAACGTAATTGGCGCCACGCCATAGTTAGAGTCGACGAAGCGACTGTTGTTCGGGGGCTTAGCGGCGCGCTTGCCCGGGATTCCCGTGCTTAGGGGCTGAATAGCAGATGACGATTCAATAATTTCGGTGTGGGCCGCGGCAAAGCCGACTTCCAGGTTCTCGAGGTCATACACGACATAAAATGACTTCAGAACGTTGTTGCCTAGGATGGGAAGGACGTTTTCGTAGCCTAATTCACGCAGGTTCTCAACGTTCAAGAATCCTGGCACGCAGTACTCAGTACCGTCATCATTGGAGGCGCCGACTTTGACAAAGAGCTCGCTGAAGCCGACGGTGAGATCAATGCCGCCAATGTGAATGCCGACACCGCCATCTCTTGAGCTGAGTATGTCGCATGGGACTACGTGTAGATCGCTATAAAAGTCCTCATGGTGTTCCAGGAGAGGAAGAATTGCGTAGAGCGGCTGGATGATGTCAAAGGGCAGATAACTGTACACGGACCTTGGGTCGAGTACGACCGGCATGTCGCAGGTTGCGAAAGGCTGCTCATTTCCGCAGCCATCATATGTACTCAACCCCGTCATGTGCACGGCCATGTTCCCTATTTTGACAAGCGGCACTCTGTACAGGTCTGACGAAAACTTTGCGTGATCGATGGCGCCAAACAGGATGGAGCTCGCATTTGCATCATCGCGGCTGAGCCAAAGCGAGTAGGCGGCCTGCTGAATGATGCCTTTCTGCTTAAGCTGTTGCGGCAGGCTCACGTTCTGCGTGCTCTCAACATCGATCCCGATACCAGCAACGCTAGACAGGGCGCCGGACAAGTCCGCCACGGCGACATTGAAGTCTGTAATTTCTTGGCCGCCCAGGCGCAGTGTGTCCTGAGCCCACTGGCCGCGAGCGGCATCCCCATTATTGTAGGTCTCAGAAAAATAGGTGTCGTTTGTGCGGAAAGAAGACGAGGTGTTGGGGTCGAAAACTGACTCTTGGGCACAGTTAATGCGCCGGCAGGCCGCGTCGTTGAGAACAAACACTTTATCGGAGTCCGTGTCGAGCGCCAGAGAAACTCGCTGAGGCGGAGTACCCAGTTCGAGTTCGATGGAATAATATGAGTAGTACGTGCGATTGTACCGAAGCGAGATGTCGAGGTCGTCGGTGCGGCGCATGAGGCCCCGTTCGACCGCGGGAGTCGCAAAGCGGCCCAGTGGCAGATGCAGGAACCCGTCTGGAGAGCTTGCGGCACGCACGGTTGAGAAGAAGACCAAAACAGCTATCGTGATATGCATTGTCGTGTGTAGCAACGTTGGTCCTAATAATTTCGAAGCAGACAACATTCTGCGGTGTCGGTGACCCGTCTCTTCTTTATGTGGGCGTATGACTATCCCGCTTGAGCCCCGCTCGGCAGTAGTCGAGCAAAGCCGAGTTTGAGTTCACGTTGTTGTGTCCGGCCACCGAGCGCCGGATGACTGATGCTGCATGATGCAGCGTGGCCATCATCACCATGCATGATGTGTATACCCTTGTGAGATCGTCAGAGTCTTATTAGGGTAGTGTGTCCTGCAACGCGCCAGTGCGTTAACCGGCCGTCTGTATCATAAATGATAACTGCTGTGCTTTTGCCTGCAATGGGCCCTGCACGACGATGACAGCCGCGCACAATACCCCATGCCCCTGGCCCTAAACTTCAATAAGCTCCCGCGATTCCAGTGGCAATTAGTGCCGCTACCAATTGAGCGCTGGGCATAGCTGCTCTAAGGGCATTTCTAGTTGGTCGACGCTGAACCCAGGCTCATAACACCACGTTGCGAGAAACCAGATAAGACGAGCGAGAGTGCTTCAAAAATGCAGCAAGACATAGGAGGCAATATATCAGCACAATAAGTCTGGCTGGTGCCTGTTCAAACGAGCAGTTTGCCTTACGTCCATATGAAAACCGACAATGCTATTTCAGACCGGAGTATCAAGTGCTCGCATAACTGAAGCACAACCGAGAGCATAGCAGGCGATTCCAGGAGCTATGTTTCCGATGGCCTGAGAAATATCTAGTTAGGCTGCAGGTTCACTGCAGTACCGTCGCATGGGCGACTACTCAGCGCCGTTAGGGGGTTCTGAAGTCTCACGTATGTAGTGTCGAGCTTTGTATCGGTGTCGCGAGTGGCAGCGTGCATTAGCTTGGATAGAGTCAGAACTGTGGGTGCGCAGCGTAAATGCGTCTAAGCGCGAGTAGTGGCCGACGGGGTCGGCTGTGTTTTTAGCGCCAAGAATGAGCACGTTGTCAATATCAGGCTAGAGAATCCCCTCCGCGGTCGGCAGCAGCGGCTACACGAGCTCGGCGCTGTCCAGGCCGACGATGCGCGCGTAACCAGCGCCTGCTCGCAGCGGTTGGCGCTTCGTGCCGGAATCGGCAAAGCGGATGAGAACAGGCTTGCCGATAAATGTCGCATGGTGCGAGCACGAAGCAGTGGCCCTCAATGACGAAAGAGAGTAAAGTGTTCACTTCGGGCCCGAGCGCCGTCATGGCGCGCTCGAAAATGGAGAAACTTGGCCACGCGCCGACATGCAGCTGCTCGTCCTGCGCATACATAGAGTACTTCGTGAGCGGCTGCATGTACTCCCGGCACTTAAGTGCGCCGACGCGACCCACGGCCGTGTTGCTGACGACGACGTCCGAGCCGTCACCGTCACCGAAGTGCGTGCGCTCGACGCACGTGGGCTTCAGCTTGCGGCACACGAACTTGACGATGCCAGAGTTTTTGACACTGTCTCCCTGTTTTCGTGAGTCATTAGCAGCCCAAGGCTGCGGTCGTACCGAAGAGGCAGCGGCGAGAGATTCGGCGCGGCGTGAAGAGGGCGCGGATCGTGAGGGTACGGACATGCGTACCCTCGGCGCAGTGCCTAACTGGCTCTAGCCCTGACCCTTGGCTACTGCTGCGGTTACGGCTTTATCGTGCCCTGGTGGCTACAAATGCACGTCAATTGGGCGGCCGCGCATTGGCTACATTGTGCGAAGGATATGGGATGATGTCGTTACCTGTATGGAAGGCGCGATTTCCGGCGCTGCATGAAGGTGACAAACCGGTTAGCGCAGTGGTGGGACGCTTGGCAGTCCACCGATGAGAGCTACTTTCTGGTGGTCTTGACGCCTGACATGGACAGCGTCGAGACAATATTCTCAGAGACCGCCGTGGGCGTGGCGTGGCTCGCCGACGACATCGGCGACGAGATCCTCGAGTACGGATGCTGGGGCAGCGCAGGCGACGCGGACCGGCGCATTCGCTGGCAGGTCTGGAGAGCCAAATACCCGGGTTCGTATGGCCCCGTCGTGATTACTGGGCGCAGCAACCTGTGCCTCATTAGATCAGGGCACTACTGGTCTCTCACACACGGCACCGAGTGTGAGAAGTACCTGCACGGAGTCGATCCCGTGCTGCGGACCCGCATGGACTTCCTGTGTCGAGTGCCTGACATGCCAGTACATGACAGTCCTAGATTGTGAGACGCACGCGCCCGTGCACAAGACATTCGGCGTGCTTTGGGGACGTGGAGCGCCTCGAGGGCAGGGCAAAGAGCCACCCCACTGTGCGTGCTCAGCGACTCCGTGCCTCATGCGGACACGCCTGCCTAATCCCCAGCGCGATCAGCCCTAGCCTATGTGCCCTACCCTCGGTGATGCGGCACTATTGCAGCTCGACACATCCATACATTCATACAATGATCCTAGCATAGCTCCTGTGTACCGGCACATCATTGAGTACGATATTTGGGCTCGTCTGGGTATGTCTCGAAAATGCTAATCTCTTGAAAACACAATAGGTTGTGTAAATAGTATCTGCAATGAGGGCTAATTAGCTCCCGTACCTAAAACAAAATAACGTAACCAAGCGTAGGCAGCCAGGCGATCAGCAAATAGAAAACTGGGCATGTTAGAGCAGGCACTGAACGTCACAGGCCATTAACAGGTGTTGCAATCCCCTGATCGTTTTTTATGTTTTGCGCCCCTATCGCAGGAAGCTGAAAACAAAGCGCCCAGTACAGCGAGAAACGAGTCGCGCGCTGCCCCGACCGATCATGCATTGTCGTTACTCCAGCAAGAGCCGAGTCATTATATATATATGTGGAGGCAGACGCCAAGGCGGCGACCAGAGGAATCAGCGTAGAGCAAAGCTTTGGCACTTCCGCCGCATGCATCTGAGAATCAGCACCGCGTCATTAGCCTACAGGTGTGTAGCAACTCATCCTACAAGCAAGACATAAGAAGAGAGACAGGAGATGCGAAAGAAAGCTCACTACAAACCACGTCGACAAGAGATGATCACCTATATTCTGCATAAAACCCCACACAGCCACACAGCTGGAACTCTAAAGAAACACCATAAGAAAACTAGCAAGGCCGTTTAGAAGCGAACCAGTACGCGTAACTGACGCACCGGCCGTGCACGTCTGCTGCGTATTGCCACCACTACTGCCCGAGGTCCCGGGATCTATCGAAGCGGCCTTGGTCGACTGGGCACCGAACTTTGCGCCAATGACAATGGTCTGGGTCACGGATATCGGCACAGTAAAGGAGTTCCTGTGACCTGAAGGCTGCTTGATTCATTAGAGGATTTTGTAGACGCGTTCAGCGCGTTATTATTACTCCACGGGTCGCACGGGCCTGACCGCTAGCGAAGCTCAGAAGAGTAATAGGGGTCGTAGCGTATAAAGGGCCGACATGCGAACCGTTAGCGGCGCGTTTGCCCGGAATTCACATGCTTAGTGCCTGTGGCGCGGATGACGATGCGTTCGTGCCCGTCTGCGCAGCCGCTATGCCGACCTCGAGATTCTCAAGGTCATACACAACATACAGGGTTCGGAGAATGTTGTCGCCAATGATGGGCAAACCTCCCGTGTGCAGAAAGCCAGGTATACAGTACTCTGTGCCTGTGGCGCGCGAACGCAGCTTGTGAATGAATAGGTCGCTGAAGCCGACAGTGACGTCGACTCCTCCTAACTGGATACCCAGTCCGCCGTTTTCGGAGCTCAGTAAATCGCAGTCGACAAGGAAGACGTTTTCCTCGTATTCGGTGACGCCGATGGCTTTGAAGAACGGAGCGATGAGATGTTCGGGCAGGGCACTGATGGCGGATCCAGAGTCGAGCAGAGCAGGCATGTTGCAACTTGCGAAGGGCTGTTCGTTGCCTTTGTCGTCGTAGATGCTAAGACCAGTCAGCTCCACAGCTAGGCTCGTCACTGTGTCGTTCTCGGTCTTCACGAGCGGCATAGTGTACAAGTCTGTGCTGAACTTGGCTTGATCAAATCCACCGAACAGCACTGAGCCGGCCTCAGAGCCACGTTCGTTCAACCACAATGAGTAGGCGACTTGCTGAATGATGCCCTGCTGCTTTAGCTGCAATGGGTTTGAAGTCACACCGGGGCTGCCCGTCATTGGCCTGAACATTCTCAAGACATTATATCTTGTGTACGATGAGGAGGCCTTCGAGATAGGCATTGCTGCCGCGCAGACAGGGAATATCACATCGACAGCGATTAAGGCACTAAGTACGGGGATCCCCGACACGCGGGCAGCCGCGAATGCGAGCATGCAGCTCGACTTTAATTACGGTAGCGCCAAAATTACGATGGCCCCGAAGGGAAAGGTACAAAAAGTGGACAAGCCCGCTGTGCGCGCCGCACAGAAGGCGCCCAGTTCGGGAGTGTCGTTTCCGGGGGTGACGTGGACACGCCGCGCCACCAAGCTCTCCTCGGTTACGGAGAGCATTGTCATTGGTGCCAAGTTGGACAAGTCGCGCAGTCCGACGTCGAATGCAGGATGGCAGCAGATTACACCTAGTGTTTTTGCGAGCATCTTGAGTATTGTTATGTGGTTAGTTTAGGAGCATAAATTACGTGGTTTGCCAGTTTTGCTGAGAACAGTCCAAAGTACGAGGTGGCTGCTTCACGATTTAAACATGTTTGGTCCAAAAAAGGAATTACACGTTCGCGGCTGGTGCTCACGACCGAAGGTATATTGATTTCAGAGTACGCGCTCTCCTCTTAGCCCTCCAGGTCCCGAATCTGAGCCTACGTAGATTAATTCAGTGACACAGTCATGACTACTAGATGGGCTGACAAGTGGGAATCGGGTATTACTCTGACTACTCTAAGGGATCCGCTTGTGCGCCAACAACCACCGCAGTTTCTGCTCGGGGCGCTTGCTTAACGGTTTAAGTAGTCGCTTTCCGCTCATGCGGCACCCCCTTACCCATACACTGCATATGTGCAAGATTCTGGGTACTAGTTTGTCTGGATGGCACACAGATCATTGACAACCTCTCGATTGTCCCGCTTGCAAACGGCGTAATACGGGGAAGGGCGTACAGCCCATGAAGATGCCACACAACGCGATATGATAGGCACTCACTGGCGTGATGAGGGCAGCATACAGGAGACATGCCAATGAGGCTCAGCACAATGAACCGATACGCAAAAGCTTAGCGAATTGTCGCATTCAAAAGGAGGAGGATTTACCAGTCTGATCTGCCTCCGAATGTGATGGTAATACTAGGCGCCGTCGGCCGTGTCGAGTGTAGTCTTTATGGCCAGCGCGACTTAGTGTCGTCATGTGTCAGCGCCGCCAACAGGACCGCCAGTTTGCGCATACCTCCTCCACCGGTGGGGCTGTGTCTGTGTAGATCTTATGCAGGTGGATGACGCGCGCCCGCATTCGCAGCACGCGGATCTGGAAAGCAGGCCCCAGAGGCAAGGGCCCATGACGCCTCACTTTGACTGGGGTCGGCGGTACCGTATTGATCAGTATCGTCGTATACTCCTCATGTGCTGCGCGTGTAGGCGATGGGGCAACGCTGCTTTATGCAGGTGGACGACGCATCGAGGCGATGACTAACGCGCATTTTCATGCATGGCGTTGACGGCTGCCATGCGTCGGGCGAGTCGATCACCCCAGCCGCGACGGCTCGGAACAACCTGAACTGTAGAACATTTCCACTTAGCGCTGTTGTGCACCCTGCGTATTTCTTGCGCGTTGGTGTATTGTTTTCTTCGAATCACCAAACGGGGCCCTCAGAGTCGCGAGCGCGACCAGCGGCGCCTGCGAGCACTGCGCACAGTCGGCGCAACCGCGCCGCCCTAAACCACCCGGGCTGCATATATATGAGCTTTTCTTTTGCCGCATGTTCGTTGAAAGTCAATGCGATTTCTGACACTCGCCGGTCTTGCCGCAGCTGCGGCTGCAAGCGAGGCCACGCATGATTCATTTGTGCACTTCCCAGTGAGTCGACTGTCGCTCGAGCCTGGTACCGTCGACGGCACCGCACAAGGTCTTAGACGCCGCGACGGCAGTCTCGATGCGCCGCTTGCGAACAACCGCAGCTTCTATACCATCGACTTCGAGCTTGGCACGCCGCCACAGCAGATGTCTCTAGCCCTGGATACAGGCTTCAGCGATACTGTCGTGATCAACGAACTTGCGTGCCGGCGGCTATACAACTGTTCGCGCGGATCTCTGTTTGTTGAAGACGCCTCGTCTACATACCGTTCGAACCGCACGGACTTCAGCGGGGCTTTCCTGGGCGATGCGCGCGCAAGCGGCAACTGGGCCCAGGACACGCTGCAATTGAGCAATCACACCATCAAGACCTTTAATTTCGCCGTAGCCAATGAGTCAACTTCGCACATGGGCGTCGCCGGTCTCGCGCCGGCGCCAGGAGAGAGGCAGTTCATGCTCGGCAGGATCAGTACGCCGTACGCTAACTTTCCACAGCAGCTGAAGGAGCAGGGGGTAATCCAGCAAGCAGCATTTTCGCTGTGGTTGAACGATGAGGGCACGGGCGCGGTCCTGTTCGGCGGCATCGATCACGCCAAGTTTACGACGGACCTGTATCGGCTGCCCCTGTTGCCAACAGATGACAACACTACGGTGACGCAATTTGCCGTGCAGCTCACAGGCCTTAGCATCTACGATGGCGACGGGAATGAGCAGCTATTCGCGACATGCGATATGCCAGTCGTGCTCGACACGAGCCACCCCATCAGTTCGCTGCCACTCGACCTTATCCAACCATTTTACGAGTCCCTTGGGGTCATGGTATACGACACGGACATTTACGTTGTTCCCTGTGATGCCCTAAGCTCACAGGACGGCGGCCTCGGCCTGCACCTCGACAGCGGCCTCGACGTTACGGTTGGGTTCAGCGATCTGTTTACCAAGATTGGTGCGACGGACAGTGAGGGTGTCGAGTACTGCGTGCCTGGGTTTCTCATCACGGAGGACTGGCCGGCTTTTATCGGCGAAAACGTATTGCGAACACTATATGTCGTGTACGATACCGAGAACTCCGAGGTCGAGATCGCGCCAGCGCAGACGGGCAGCGCCGCATCGTCGTCGTCGATCCAGGCACTGAGCACGGGAATCCCAGGCTCGCTTATTTCGAACGTATTGAACTCAACGGGAGGCGAGGATTACGACTTTGCCACGAGGCCGGTCACGTTTATGACGCCCACGTTCACACGCGACGCTGAGGTTGCCAGTGTTCCTGGCATCGAGTCCGGAGCCGCTCTCTCGACGTGGGGGTACACACACGTGTCGTGGACGGCACCGGCATCCGTGACGCAGAGCGTCGTGATCGGAGCCAAGTCTGGCGCCCTGTCTATGAAAAGTGTCTCTGGGAAGGCCAATGGCACGAGTTCGGAGCGGTCAAACCCAACTAGCGCCAGGTCTAGCGTGGCCAGCGGCGGTGCTGTCGGTACTCCTAGTAGTCCTAATGCTGAGAGGTCAAGCGTGGCTAGTGTCACTTCCAGCACCGCTAGCAGCGGTGCCGCTGGTACCACTACTGGAGCCTCTGGCGCCTCCACGCCAGCTACAACAACATCCCAGAGTCAAAGTGATGCAAATCGGCAAACAACGGGGTCCAGCAGCCCGGCAGTGCAGGCCAGCGGTGGAGGCGGCGGCGGCGGTGGCAGTGGCAATGGTAGCGGGCAGTCGTCGACAGGCGGCGCCTCCCTAACCCATGCCAGCTCGCTACTAGCTGCACTGGCAGGCGTCATTATTACTCTCCTTTAAAGTGCAAATTAAATGCGCATAATGGTTTCCGAATAAGCGACGTGTGTATTCTCAGGTTGACTCATTTTAACCGCGAACATTTTAGATAGGCTAATTTTCCGCGCCTTGCTTGCGGGGAGCAGCGTGGCCCAAGCTATTAGGCGTAAGACTTAAAAGCGAACACGACTGTTCTGCAGCGCCGAACTTGTCTCTGTTGGAATCGTATATGCCGACAGGACTATCAATACCGTGTCAAAGGCGAGTTATTTGTGTGGAATGTCTGAAGTGCTGTCTTGGCTCGGTCATCAACCTAATGTTACACAGTGGGCACATAGCCCAGGGCATATGGTGAGCCAGGCCGACAAAAGGGCCCGAACAAACTAGCCTGGTGTGAAAACAAAACTCAAGGACCCTATCAGTACGGCCCAATGTCCGAAAACCTTGCCCCAACAAACGAAATTACGGCGCTGTGATCATAGATAGAACTTAGTGGTTGCTACAACTATCGTGTAAAGTACTGTCAGCCGCCGCCGCAATCACCAATAGTGTTGTGATGTAATAAATATTACACCACGGTCCAACTCGGTCCCCCGCCAAGGTCACGGATAGGGGTCCAAATGTGGAGCATCTTCTTAGTACGCGCCCCATAAGCTTGCGGGTACTGTGGGCACTGGCTCATTTTCTTCGTGCTAATTATCGTGCCCCATTCATTTGATAGTGTGTCGCCGGTACCGCAGATGCCCACACTGACGACAATGCAGCCGCGTCACTGTTTGTTTTCGACCCACAGGCTTGCAGCGTGCTCGACTATGTATCTCCAAGAGTGGAGATTTCACAACATTTTGCGCCTCGAGCAGACCACGCGAATGTTTTCAACAACAAATAAGGCAAAATTGTTTTTGATAATAAGGATACGGGCGGAATACGCCAAACTTCATCTGCTTCAAATTCGCCGGTCGTGGCCCCAGTAGCTTCACTGCACCAATGTTTCATGCATTTGAAGGTGCGTGACCAGCGGCCGCAGCAAATGTTTCATTTTCGAACTCAGCAATGTTTCATTGTCAAATAATTAATACGAAGTACTTTGATATCTCACTGCATTTTAAAAGTCGACGCCTATCTGTGGAAGAGGTTGTTCATTATGTCTTTAGTATACTCCGCGCTAAGCCCTCCAGCGGCAGAGGGCGCGTGCGTAGGCCATTTCATTGCGGCCGACCAGCTTCACTTAGTGTCACCATACGGCCACAGTCTTGTTTTTGAGCCGCTGCTCCCTAACGTAGGCACGAAGGCCGCCCGCCTGCATCTAGCCATGAATGGACGCGTCGTGGGATTGCACTGCGTGCCGCTTCCGGCTCCAGACATACTTCTCATCCATACACAAACTAACTCAGAGGAATGTTCAGCAGAGCCGTTCAAGAATTTCAAGGATCATCTGCATTTCAGGAGGTACGATGCGGAGGCCCGAGAGCTGAAAGTGGTATCTAATCTAACGTGTGACGCTGGGCCATGCAAGGACTCTGCGAAGTCTTTGGTTGCTGTGCGCGAGGGAGTCGGACCAATGGCTGGTATGGTAGCGCTCTGGAATAGCATTAGCCGGCGGCTCTACGTTGTTGATCCGTTTCACGCCGAGCTAGCATCGTCATACACGTTCGACGACGCGATTGACCGCTCACTGGACAACGGGTCGATGCATTGGGTTAGTGACCATGTTATTGTCGTCGCCCATCCGACGAGTGAGAGCAGGTATGACTTGCTTGAGTTTCTCGACATTCGGCGGCTTAAAAAAAAGCGCTCAAAATCGGGCTTCAAAATCAGGAGCATAGGGCGTGCCTCTCTACATCCGTCTTCGAGGCTTCATGGTATCTGCGCATTGAGTGGTGGATTTTTTGTTGTCGTCCTCCATGATTCTGTGCGACTGTATACGCGCGCGATAGAACTCATTAGCAAGGAACCTTTGGATTTACCTCCCATGCATGTAACGGTGGCGAAACATGTCCCGCGTGACGAGATAAGCTTGTCTCGGTATTGGTTTGTGATACCCTCGCCAGAGAGTACGAGGGCTTACCTTGTGGCGCAGGATGCAAAGCTTCTCGTGGTCAAGGTCACAGGTGGGATGCAACTGTCGTTGGAGCGCGCCGAACTCAATTCCGATAAGCTTCCCCCGCATGCGGCACTACAAGCGATCGGTGTAAATTATTTCAGGGTCCACACTGGGTTTATGGGCAGCGTCACGCAAGTCGTAAGCATCTGTGGTGGCACGAGTAATAGCGATCCCCTTCAAGTTGAGGTTTTGAAGCGCAAAGTGTATAAGATCGACCACGCGCAACTTGTAAGACACGAACGCGACGCTTTCTTTGGCAGCACTTTCTGGCTCGCGTTTAGTGTCCAGTCCCATAGCTCAAACACAATGGGCAGCCCGCACCCAAAGCTCTGCAGCAAATTCCTGTGCAAAACTAAGCGACTACTTGACGCGAGGCTTTTGCCGATTCATAAGTACCCTTTCGGCGCTCCGATCACAGGGGTTTGGTGGGCAGGCGAACAGCTTGTTGTGTCAACACAGGCACAAACAGCCACGTACGATATACAGGGGCTAGAGCTTAGACGTGTGGTATCTTGGTTCGACGGAGAAGCCACGATTGCCGTCGCGCGGGATGTAAAAGTGACACGCGACGCGATCTGCTACGCTGATGGCTTGCGTGTGAGTATACCTATTGACGTAGTGTGTGCGGCTATAGACGAGCGCCAGGTAGCTGTTGCCAGCGCTAATGCAGTTCGCATCTTCTTCAACGGGCACAACACTCGAGAAATTAACTATGACGAGGTCATAGTGGGCATTGACTACCGCGAGTCTGTTCTGGCTGTGTGCACTCTCTCTGCTTTGTACATCACCATCGACGGTCACGAGGCGGATATATGTGAGCTACGCGCACATGCCACGAGTGTTGCCTGTGGACCGTATGGGCATGTATACGTTGGAGACATTGAAGGTGATGTGTTTTTGTGGCCCCAGAAAGAGTACGTGAGCGTTGCTGGCGTTTGGATCACAGGTATGCGTGCGCAGAGCGAGGGAGTAGTGATTTTGGCTGGTCCAGAAGACTCTGTTTACGTCGAAGGAGGTATGCGCTTCATGCGCTTGCAACTTAGTGGAGTAAGCGACGTCATCTTGAGCAACGATGCGTCCAAGTTCGGCATGGCGCTGGTTGATGGCGTGATGAAGTTCTTGGACGTCGACGTTGCTGCCGGGCCGGCGCTAGGGTTAATTGATGCGTCCAAGCTGATGCACGGCAGGCCCGATGATGTGAAGTTCTGGGGCAAGTTTGTATACTCATTTGGAGTAATAGAAGGCGAGCGGACGCTGCAGCGAGCTCCAATGGGAGATGTAGAGCAGATCGAGAGTTTCCAAATGCCGCCACCACTTATGCGAAGACGTCTTACTGCGTATCAGGTACACATGCTGAGCGAAACGGTGTTTGTCGAGGTTGCTCAAAAGAAGCCGCCACGAAGCCTACTGGGATTAGAGTACGACTCAGACGGTGAATCTGCGAGTGACTTGGATAGTGAGTCAGAAGAAGACGAGGACTATGCTTTTTCTCACAAAGACACGCGTGTTTTCGTGCGGCTTTACGAGCTTGACCCCAAGTCGGGAATAGTCAGGGTACTAGACGAAAAGGAGGTAGGCATGGGCAGCCAGCGAGACGCCTTTGTAACAATCGAGGCGTATAGCGCAAACGAGTTCATCATTTACGCGAAATCGCTTAAAGGAAGAATTGACGCTGTCGTCGGTAGCGTTGTATATCACAACGACCGCGGCACCTTGGAGCTGAGCACACAGGCCCGTGATTACATGCAGTTGAACAGCAGCGTCTGCTTGATTCGCTGCAGTGACGACAGCTTCATTTCAGTTCTGCCGTCCGGTGATGTTTTTTCAGTGCCCGCGCGGGAGTTGCGAGAGCTTGGAGCTGTTCAAGGCACGGGAGTAACGAATCGTGAAAAATTTCTTGGCAAGGTCACGGATCATCGCATGTTCAGAGTTTGGAGGGCGCTTAAGGTGTGCGGGCCGGAAGCAGAGAAGATGCAACTTGTGACTGCAGCACGAGCCAAAGGCTCTGGGACTGCCGGCAGCGAGGTATGCTTCGTCGAGGCGAGCAATGAAAAACTCGTGGGCGTGGCCAGCCTGTGTGTTCGTGACCCACACGTTAGTTTTTCGCACATGAGCCCAAGCAGATTCTGTCGCAGGCAAGACGATTCAAAATACCTTGAAGCCCTGGTCCCGATCATCGCCATAGGCACAGGTCGTGGCGATATTTCTATGTGGTTTCATATATGCGACGATACCCTGGCAGCAGCGCTGCTTAAGGTGCAGGCAGTACTGCTCGAGAGGGTTGAGGTGCTCGAGAACTACACAATCAGTGACGAGAAAAACAACGTGGACGGCGCGCTGCTCATGACCGCACTGCGCGCGCCCGAGGCCAAGCCCGTATTTGCGGCCGCCGGCTTGGATGCGGCCGAGCTGAGACGAGCACTTGAGGATTTAGTCTTTTAAAACTAGACATTCTCACCAGTAAAGACGTCAGGGTCTGCAAAGTTAGCGCGATATGCAAGTTATTTAGGTGACACGGCACCGAAGTCTCATTGCATCTTGTGACAGAGAGAGCGTCAGCACGTGATACTCGACGGAGCTTTAATAGGCTAAACAGCTCGTAGACTGGGTTCTAGGTGGACTCCTCTCTGTGCTGATCTGCTTAAGATCACGTTCATTGGCCTTCCACGTGCCTTGTTTGACGAGTATACGGTTTTTGGCGGCCGAAGCTCCGTGGTCACATTATCGCCTACTCCGAAACAGCTGCCCTGCCTGAGTCTTAACCCTAGGACCTGATCTCGTTATCTAGGTTGTCAATAAAATTAGGGCAGGGTATATGCGAGAGAAGATATAGAGGGTTAGGGCCCGACACGGTCGACCACGAGCAGCAAGGGCTCATAAGACTGCCGCGTCGAACGAACTATTACTCCACAGATCTTCACCCGGTTCGTGCCGCGTACCATTTAGTTTCAGCTCTGGTGCGGCTTTAAAATGCAGATGCCGGAGGCGCGCATGGTGTGTTCTCAGCACGGCGCCGCTGGCAGTGCGCAGTATCCAGATGATATGCCAGGCGACTCTTTAATTAACCAATCTTTCTATTTTTTTGGGTTGTTTGGATTAGGTGTGCTACCGAAGTAGCCTCCGCTGCGCGGCTTAATTCTGACACATACCCAGATTCAAAAGTTGGACAGGCGAACAAAATGCTAAACGAGATTATCGGCCAGACCATGGCTCGAACAGGCAAGCAGACAGACCAGAATATACCAGCTAGCGCTCGACGGCGCGGCAATCAAAAGAAGAACGAGCTGAACATGGTTTACGGCGAGTGCTACCGAGCGGATGCCCTCGCGGCGGGCGGCGGACTCCGGCGTGGCCGTGAAGTTGCGGAGCGCGAGGTCGACGAGGCGGCAGCGCACGTCGAAGAAGAGCATGCTGCGCAGACGGTCGGCCTTCGGCGGGTGCATGGCCGTGGCGTAGGGCAGGTCGTCCGGGACCCAGAGGTCGCCCGGGATGACCATGTGGCGGCGGACCTCGTCGACGGTGAGGTGCGAGGCGAGCCAGCGCGGCTTGTCGGCGCGCGGGATCATGTCGAAGCGGCAGAGGCGGCCGTCGACGACGGGCGAGAGCGGGAACAGCGGGCGGACGGCGCCGGCGGGCGTGAGCTTGGCGGAGCCGAGCATGCGCAGCTGGCGGTTCGCCGTGTAGACGCTCATGTCGACGAGGGTCATGGCGTAGGCGGCGGCGGCGAGCGCGTTCATCATGACGTCGATTTCGGCCGGCGGGGGGTCGGCGTAACCGGCGGGCATGTTGGCGCGGGCAGCGGCGGCCAGGGTGGGGAAGTGGGCGCCCTCGCAGGACTGGACGTAGTCGACGAGGAAGGACGCGAAGGACGCGGCGGCGGCACGGCCCTGGACCTGGACGTCGGCGATCCAGGTGCCCGTGACGATGTGGGCGGAGAACTTCGCGCCCTCGCAGGACTCGGCAATGCGCACAGTCTTCACACGCGAGGGCGGCGGCAAACCTTGCGGGTTCGTGGCGGGCCAGACGGCCGCGAGCCAGGCCTGCATGGCGCGGCCGACAACGCCGAGGCCCCACGCGTGGGCGGCGTCGCCGACGGCGACAGGCAGGGTCATGTCGAGGTCGACGAAGAAGAGCAGCGGCTCTCCGGCGAAGATGACCTCGTAGAGAGTCGCGTGCATGGGCCACTGGCGCGGGTTCGCGATGCCGAGGAGCTGGCAGGCGACGGCGGCCGGGATCGAGGCACAGACGAAGCGCTTCGACACGCGGACGAGCTCGGCGAGCTCGGCGCCGTCGACGGCGCGCACGGCCTGACGCTCGGCGTCAACTGCAAACACGCGGAGTTGGCGGATGGGGCCGGAGCGCTCGAGGCGCTCCATGGCCGAGGATAACTTTCCGTACAGGGCCACAACAGGGGGATCCATTTTGTTGGGGGGTCCGCCTCGACGGGATCTGCGCGTATATATACAGCCGCCGAGAGGGGCTGCAGCTGCGACGTAAGGCCTTACGAACGGCGGGTGAAATTTTCCGGCTGCAGGCGTCTGCAGCGCGCCGATTCCGAGGAGAGGGCAAGCGAGGCGCCGGCTACAGGAGCCGGCAGAGAACCGAGCGGAGAACCGAGCGGAGAACCGGGGGCAGGACCCGGTGCAGGGCCCGGCGCTTTCCCGGCCGGTTATTTCTGCCGGGTCCTGCGCCGGGCCCTGCACCGGGGAAGGCCAGGAGCAGCGGCACGCGCGGGGCCCCGCGAGGAGCCGTTGGGGAATTCTCGGCTCGGCTTATCTGCGAACCCCTGCCCTTGCAGAATTTTTCATGATGCACAGACCCGCAGGGCGCTGCACGCCACACGCATGACGATACGGAGACGGACTCCGAGCGAGAGCAGGTGGCGACTGCGAGAGCGCCGCCGAGCGGCTTTCGGGGCCGGTGTTCGGTTCATCACATGATGACCAATACCACTTTCGTCTGTGGCGCGTTTTCACCGCGAAAATTCGTGGTCGACGAGGTCGTCCTACACGGTGCAGTCGCGCGGCGGTTCCGCGTCGAGTACGTCGACGACGCACCGCCCAAAAAAGGAATTGAGCCAGGAATGGAAGTGCCCTTGCCGCGCGGGCTTTTGGGCGGCTCATGGGGTGCGCTCGCCGCGCGGGCTTTTTGGTGGCTCGTCGACTGCGTCGACTCGGGTTGCGACTTTGGGGGCACAAGGCCAGAGTTGGAGGCCCACGAGGGGCACGCGAGCGCTGCACGCACGATACTACACAATGCGGACCCAATTCGACGCTTTCTGGTGGCTGACTCCGATGGCAGTATCCGGGCTAACTCCCAGCGTTGTTGCACCCCACCCAACCCAGCGCCCTGCAGGATAAACGCACCACAACCCAGCGTGACGAGCAAGCCGCGCGCCCGCGGCGCGCGCGAGGCCCTTTCGGCGCCTGCCTTTTATAAAACCAGTCGGCATGCTCCTAGCATATAACTGACACGCTTATAGCGTTTTTCATACATGGGAACATGCCACAAAAGAAATGGCGACAGGCGCATTCGGGCTAGGGCCTGAATGCATATCAGTGCAGCGCGCATCTGCGGCAAGGGCTCGTGTTTCTGAGAATAACACGCCGAAATGCCGCCTTTTCGGCGCCGTTTTTCGCCGCCAGCGCCGTCTTCACAGCCCCCACCGTTATACGAGGCTAACTGCACAACAGGACCTTTCACAAGAGCCACAGCGGAACCGGGCGGCCCGGGCGTGGACGCATGCACGGATCTGCACCGCACGTGATGTTTTTCACTGTTTACTCCACGTCTGTTGGGGATGCGCCTCGGCAATCCCCGACCGATCTTTGGACCAGACTCGGGAACCCTAGTAGTCCGAATCTAGTTACGTGCAGCACGCACGAACATCGCGCATGCAAGCAGTCCTGAAACCTGCGCCGTCACCGGCCCGGACTCGGCTGGACCTTTGTCAAAGGCGGGTCCAGATTGAAATTCATGGCACCCAGACCGAATGGACGAATGCTCACGAAACGAGTGGGTGAATGGATTGAGAGTCGATTGTTACGCCCTCGAGAACCCCGAGGATCTAAATCCGCCTGCTAACTGGTGACGACTTTAGGATCAAGGACTGCACCAAAACAGGATCGAAAGATGAAGAGAAGCAACATGCGATCCAGGATAGAATAGAAGGTCTGAGGTAGCAACGCAACGAGCCAACAAACAGGGGTAAATCATGAGGGCTAAGGATACAACAAAACCAGGATGGTAGAAGTATCCACACAAATCAACAAGAGATGTGAGGATACGAACACGAGAGAAGAATGCGGACTAAAAATGCAAAGAAAGACAAACCAGCGTTGCGGGGAGCCAAATGAATCACACGGCCGAGTCAATAAAAAGATAAAACATAGACATGAGAAGCGGCACAGCAGTCACAGCGCGCCGGGTCGACGTAGACACGAGCCAAATAAAACTAAAAACACAGGCGGTCACAGCGCGCCGGGAGCCAGATTAAAGGGATGAATGTCGCAGCCAGCACGACCGAGTCGACGGAGTCGACGAGCCACCAAAAGCCCGCGCGGCGAGCGCACTCCACGAAGGGTAATTGTGGCTCGGCGACTGTCGTTGGTGTTGCCGGATTAAGAATAAAACAAAACCAAAACCAAAAACGGCCGAGTCGAAGTACTAGACGAGCGGAATAAAAGACGAGCACACGACCGAGTCGACGTAGTCGACGAGCCACCAAAAGCCCGCGCGGCGAGCGCACTCCAAGAAAGGTAGTTGTGGGCTCGTCCACCTCGTTGGCGAATTAAAAATCAAAGAAACCCAAAAAGGAAACCGACGGCCGAGTAGAGTCACGAGCCAAATGAAAACTAGAATAAAGATAAACACAGACGAGAGCAGCACACGACCGAGTCGACGTAGTCGACGAGCCAAACAAAAGCCCGCGCGGCGAGCGCACTCCACGGAGCGTACCTCGTCGACTTCGCTGGCGTGCGGAAGAACAAGACGGCCGAGTCGATGTACTGGGCGAGCCAAATAAACGTCGCAGGCAGCCAACACACGGCCGAGTCGACGTCCACGAGCCACAATAAAGGTGGCGTTGGAAGGAGCGCAGTGAGGCCGTCGCCGTGCTAGACGAGCCAAAAAGGGACCACGCGCGAGGCCTCGGCAGGTGTCCTGAGGCACCACGATAGAGCTGCCATTGGTACCTCTGGCGGGCGCGGTTATTGAGATATGGAGGGCGCCCAGTGGACGGCCGGTCGGGTGACCTCACGAGGTGCTGAAACCATGCGTTAGTAACGGGTTGCGGCGTTTCAGAAGCGGTCTGAAGGGGTTGAATGAGCACAAGGCTACTTGGGTGACGCATCCGGGGTATAAATCAGGGCCGGCGCATATCAAGAACCTCAGCGCTTTGGTTCAAAACGTGAGCAGAGTTTTGGTTTCAAAACGTGAGCAGAGCTTTGGTTTCAAAACGTGAGCAGAGCTTTGGTTTCAAAACGTGAGCAGAGCTTTGGTGACCGAGCTTGGAGACTCGGCGCCTCTAGAGACACATCATGGAGACACATCGTGGAGACACAGCGCTTCTAGACCCAGCGCTCTGGTGACCGAGCGGGCTTTGAACAAGTGAGCTTTGGTGCTCGGCCGGCTTTGGACTCAGCGCCTTGGAGCCCAGAGCCTTAGGGGATTCGGAGCCTTTGGAGCCTTTGGAGCCGTGAGCTCGGAGCCTCGGAGACTCAGTGCGTTGGAGCTCCGGACGGTTCGAGACTCGGTGCCTTGGAGACCCCGGACCGTTCGAGACTCGGTCCCTTTAGAGACACAGCGCATTTGGAGCGTTAAGAATCGTGAACTCAGCGCCTTCGGTGGGCCAGCGCATTTGGACTCTTAAGAATCGTGAGCTCAGCGCCTTGGAGGCTCATAGCCTTCGATACCCAGGGCCTTGGAGACTCAAGAACCGTGATCTCAGCGCATTCGGTGGCCCAGCGCTCTGGTGACCCAGCGGGCTTTGGTGATCTCGGCGGACTTTGCACAAGTGAGCTTTGGTGATCTCGGCGGCCTTTGCACTCAGCGCATTGGAGACTTAAGAACCGTGAGCTCAGAGCCTTGGAGACTCAGAGCCTTTGGAGTCTTAAGGACCGTGAGCTCAGAGCCTTCGGGGACAGCGGGTTTTGGAGTTAAGAATCGTGAGCTCAGAGCTTTTGGAGATTCAGCACCGTTGGAGATTCAGCGGCTTTGGGGCTCAGCGCATTTGGGGTCTTAAGAACAGGAGCTCAGCGGCTTTGGAGACACAGTGGCTTTGGTAGCCCCAGCGTTGATATACTGCAAGGTGGCCAGTCGACCGCGTGGGCGTCTTATTATAAGCACCGCATTGGGTTTATTGGGGAGGCCCCTTCGCGGCTGACACACCGAGGGGTGGCCAGTCGACCGCGTGGGGTTTTCGTTTTAAGATCCGCATGGGGCTTATTCAGCAGACCCCTCCGCGGGTCGATATACTGAGGAGGCCAGAGCAGCGCGTAGCCGGATTACTGTTCCGCCCTCGTGGGATACATACCGGCGCCGTCACTGTGTGGCCGGATTCATATTCTGCCCTGATATAATGCGTAAGCACCTGACACCTGGGCCGTGCTTTCGGATTAATGTTCTGCCCTGACATGCTGCGCGGTACCCTACGCCCTGACTCGCTTACTGCAGGCACAGGCTCGGATTCGTGGAGCACGACTGGGCCGGGGCCAGCATAGACGACTGGCGCGCCGCGCTCTAATTGACCTCCACTGCACCTTTTATAAAGCAATTGAGCGATTTGAGCGCGTTTCAAAATCGACCGCACAAATGGGACTGAAGGTGCCGAGTGTGTCTGTAAATTAGTTTGCACAGTGGGGGCTACTTAGGTGACGCAGTTTGTCAATACCGAGGATCGGGAAAGCGAAGCTCGCAGGCGAAGGGGTTAGCTTCTATAAACTAGTTGCATTTATTTCTGATGTAGAGTCGTGTTGGCGTCGCAATAGCTCGCACAAATGGCCGGCGCTGAGAAGCGGGCACATCAGACATGCGCCCCCTTGCCTGCGGCCCTCGAGTCGAAGGAACGTCGACGAGCCACCAAAAAAGAAAGAACACACGTCGTTGGCGCGTGGGGTGCGCTGGGCGCGCGGCCTTTTGTTTGGCTCGTCGACTGCGTCGACTCGGGTCGCCACTCGCCGTGGCTATCGACGCCGGTGCCTCGAGTCGACGGAACGTCGACGAGCCAATAAAAAACCTCGACGGGACGTCGACGAGCCACCAAAAACGTTGGCGCGTGGAGTGCGCTGGGCGCGCGGCCTTTTATTTGGCTCGTCGACTGCGTCGACTCGGGTCGCCACTCGCCGTGGCTATCGACGCCGGTGCCTCGAGTCGACGGAACGTCGACGAGCCAATAAAAAAATAAAAACGTTGGCGCGTGGGATGCGCTGGGCGCGCGGCCTTTTATTTGGCTCGTCGACTGCGTCGACTCGGGCCGAGGGCGTACTGGGCACGGCGACGCCGCCGCAAGTGGCGTTACGACTAAGCTCTGACACATGCGACGGCACGTGACCGAAACCGGCGTGCAACAGACCGCACGGGGCGCGTGGCGTTCCGGCAAGCTCAGCGACTTGAGGCCTCCATGGCCCGCATGGATATATTCACGAAGGGGTACAGTTCCACTGAACTCCATCGTTTGAGCCCGTCCGCGTTCTGCGGCCCACATGGCGGTGTGTAGCGCTGACACGAAGACCCCCTTTGCCCTCCGCGCTTCCGCCAGCCATCACGCGCCCAGCGATTGCCCCAATGGCTGCGCATATAACAGCCCGCACTAGACGTATCGAGTCCTGGCAACTTCAGACGCGATTTTGAGGCCCTTCCCGCGCCCGCACGGAATTTTTACATTAGCGAACTGGGCCTCAATTTGACCGAACTTCAACTTTGTCTGCCATTTTGAACACGTCCGAGGCCCCCGTTCTGCGCGTCGTATGCGGCCTACCATAGTGGTGCTGCGTGTGCACACTTTGTATATGGTAGCCCGTATATGACCGCCCTACCCTCCTCATGTGCTCGCGGCCACAGCACCGCTTACATAACACACTCCACAGCCATGGCCCCGAATGGCTGGTCATATAACAGCCAGAACTAAACGTATCGCGTTCTGGCAACTTTAGACGCGATTTTGAGGCCCTTCCCGCGCCCGCACGGAATTTTTACATTAGTGAAGGGGGCCTCAATTTGACCAAACTTCAACTTCGTCTGCCATTTTGTAGCCGTCCGATGCCCCCGTTCTGCGCGTCTTATGCGGCCTACCATAGTGGTGCTGCGTGTGCACACTTTGTATATGGTAGGCCGTATATGACCGCCCTACCCTAGCGGCCGCTCCACCCAGTTAACCACGTGACTGTGGACACCCGGCTGGGTCGGGTGCCTGGGGTCTGGTGCGGTGCGGCTGCGGCGCTAGGTTTCCGCGGCCCGATCCCAGAGGCACCGCAGGCGGACTGGCGAGCGGCGTGGCCCCCGCAGGGGGTCACGACGCGAGCACACGGCGCGAACAGTGCTGGCTTCCGGCGCAGCGCGAACCAGACACCCGAGTCGACGTAGTCTTTTTTTTGGTGGCTCGTCGACGTTCCGTCAACTCGGGTTTTGGCGGCACCGCAGGCGGACTGGCGAGCGGCGTGGCCCCCGCAGGGGGTCACGACGCGAGCACACGGCGCGAACAGTACTGGATTCTGGCGCGGCGCGGACCCGGATCCTCGAGTCGACGCAGTCGACGAGCCAATTAAAATTTGGTGGCTCGTGGACTCGGGGGAAAACTGACTTGTATCACGCATACAGAAGAAGGCTACAAAAAACTAGCTAGGTCGGCGACGCCGGAGAGCGCGAGCGGCGGCGGCCGCGGACGGCAGAGCCTGTGTTGGCTGGCTGCGTTGCGGCGTGCCGCGGCGTGGGTATGTCGTGCGAAGGAAGCGACAGGCGCGCTGGCTGCGTGCGGGGGCGCGCCGGCTGCGTTTGCGGCGTTCCGAAGGTGAGCGGCTGTGCGTTCGGCTGCGTGGCGACGATGCGCGAGGCAACGGCGCCGTAGCTGCCCGTGGTGCCGTCCGCCTGCGTCGGCGCTGTCGCGTCTGTCTGTGTCGGCGCCGTCGCGTCTGCCTGCGTTGGTGCTGTGGCGTCTGCCTGCGTTGGCAGAGTCTGCGTCGGTGCTGTCTGCGTTGGGACCGTTCCAGACGAAGGCAGCCACGGGGTCACTTGGGGCGGTGACGCTGGTGGAGAGCCCTGCGACTGCGTGGTGCTGGTAGTCCTTGGGCGTCCGGGGTAGCCTGGCGGGAGTCGGCTGGGCGTCGTGCGGTGCATCGCGCGAACAGTAACTCTACGCGCTCACGGCGGGGCGGCGAGGGGGCGAGGACTATTTCTTATTTGTTTATTTATTTTCTTTTTTTGGTGGCTCGTCGACTACGTCGACTCGGGTTTCGTGGCACCGCAGGCGGACTGGCGAGCGGCGTGGCCCCCGCCAGGGGGTCACGACGCGAGCACACGGCGCGAACAGTACTGGCCTCTGGCGCGGCGGTGAACCCCGGACCTCCGAGTCGACGAATGGACCCCGGACCCCCGAGTCGACGAAGTCGACGAGCCAAATAAAAAGCCCCAGGCGTGGGCCTCGTTACTGACGGGCGCACGCAGCAGCATGTCGCAGTCGACAAACATCTGCATGGGTTCGCCCACGGGGACAATCTCATAGAGCGTCGGGTACGAGTGCCACTGGTACCGGTTCGTGATGCGGAAGAGCTGGCACGTCACGATGTCGTAGAGATAGGCGCAGGAGAACCGCTTCGTGAGACGGACGAGGTCCGTGCTCGGATTGCCCTGCAGATCGCGAACGGGGCCGTAGTCGGCGTCGACGGCAAACAAACGGCGCATGAACCCGCCGTGCGAGCCACGGTCCATCAGGCTCTCCGCCGACACAAGCTTGCAAAAGAAGCAGATGACGGGCGGGGTCCAGAACGGCGGCGGAGGGGGGGTAATCTCGGCAGCGGGAATCACTTCGGCGGGGGGAATCACTTCGGCAGGGGGGATCATTTTGTTGGGTGAAGAGAGAGAGAAAAAAGCCCGCTGGCGGGCGATCGCCCTCCCCCTTTTAAAGACGCCCCGGTGCGGCGCGCTCACTGCGCAGCGAGCCGCTGGCCGCTGCAGCCGCGACCGGTTTCACATGGCGCAATTCCCGGCCGCATGCGCATGCAACTGCCCGACGGGAGTCGCAGTCGACCCGGCCGGCCAATGGCCTGTGGCGCGTGACCCCTGAAGCGGCAAGATCGCCGCGCGACCCTCGCCCCGCCAGCATCTGTAACCGCCTGAAATAAGTCCAACAAGGTTGGGGTAGCTGTTAGGTAGCTGTTATCTTGCGTTTCGCCTGTACGTCATCTGCACGATATATCCACGCTCCCGCGTCTCACGTTTGCCACGTGAGCGTCACCGCGCGCGAACCCTCCGCGGTCTGGGGTGGGGGTATGCATGCGATATGCACGCGGTATGCGAGTGTCTGCGAGTCTCATGCGCTGCACATGTAGAGAACCGTGTAGTGCAGGCGGGCACGCCGGATTTGGCTTTATTTGGGTCGTCGACTGCGTCGACCCGGGACGCGACTCGGTATGGTTAACGGCTATCGACCCTGCTGCCTCGAGTCGACGGCACGTCGACGAGCCACCCAAAAAAGAAATAATAACTCCATGTCGTAGGCGTCGGTCGTCGGCGCGTGAAGTGCGCTGGGCGCGCGGCCTTTTGTTTGGCTCGTCGACTGCGTCGACTCGGGGACCTGCCCGTAGTCGAAGAGCCACCAAAAAACGTTGGCACGTGGAGTGCGCTGGGCGCGCGGCCTTTTGTTTGGCTCGTCGACGTTCCGTCGACTCGGGACGCCACTCGCCGTGGCTATCGACACCGGCCCCCCGAGTCGACGGCACGTCGACGAGCCACCCAGAAAAACGGGCCGGCGCGTCGGGAGGTCGACGGGCCACCCAAAGAAAAATAGCACGCCGCCACCGCCGCACGCGTGCACACTACGCTGCGCGGCCTTCTCGGTGGCTCGTCGACTGCGTCGACTCGGCGCGCCCCTCCTTATCCACTACATAGCTACGAATACACTTCGACTCAAGTCGACTCGTTCTTTCTTTTCTTTTTTCTTTTTTTTTTTCTTTCTTTTCTTGGTCTACTCCACGATTGTTAGCATTCCTGACGATACGGCAAATCAAGACGCTATGATACGTACCGAGAGGCCAGGCGCGCGAACGCCGTCCCCACGATACAGCCGCGCAAGCGAGCCATATAGCGGAGGCCCGCTGCAGGGGCAGCTGCAGCCGCTGCACCGGGGGTCCGCACACCCACGTGGCTGCGTGGACGGCGATGTAAAGCGGCGCTAGTTAGCGCGCACTTCCACGAACGCGGGGCCGCCTTTTATAGTTGCGCGAGGGCGGCTCTGGCATGCTCGTGGCCAGCAAGCCAGCCGCTGCCGCGCAGGGTTAGCCAACATTCCACACCAAGCATTCCAGCGTAGACAATACTTCTGGGGTTGGGGTCGCCGTATGCAGGGCTACGTAGGTGTGCAGCACACGCGGTGGCGGTGGCGACCCCGGCTCGTACGCCAGTAACTCGGCGAGTTCTGAAGCAAATTCGGCCGCGTTTTCGCAGACCGCACGCAACCGCACGCTGCAAACACACTGGCGGCACCTACACACGAGCGCGAGCTCCGTATACACGGTCAATTGAAAATCGCGCACATCCTTGCGCGCCCCGTGTCGGGGCTGTGCGCCTCTTATCACTGCACACGGTCTGCACGTCAACGCATGCACTTCCAGTACGCTGTCGTCGAATGAAAGGGTCTGGCGCACCGCAAATCAAGGAGACCACGCATTGCATCGCGTTGCAGCACTTTAATTAAAGAGGCAAGGGCGGCGTTTCACTTTTACTGGAAAGGCAAGGGCACCGGTCAGGGAATCAGGGATCTACCGGGAAATTCACGCATGAGTGAAGGAAGGCTTCCGTCGGCTAACTTCTCACTTTCGCGGGAGCAACGCCGGAAACGCCATCAAGGCCGCCAAGCCGACGTCAACATCGCCAAGGTCAACACCAGACCGGGCCCTCGCTTCGCGGTACGCCACGAGCAGGAGGAGCACAACTTCTCGACACGCAATTGCGCGGCGCCGCTCGTCGTTCGCAACACGAAAGCCGATGTCGCACCCGCGAGCGCCAAAAAAAAAAACAATATTATATTATTGCCGTGCAGTGCCCGCCGATCACTAAATCGGCGTTTTAGCCGGGATCGCCGTCAACAGCAGTGGTGATGGGATCGTCCGTCTGCAGCGATCTCCGGGATCGTCGTCAATCGGAGCGATGTTCGGCATTGCCGTGAACCGCAACGGTGTCCGCGGTATTTCCCGTCAACAGCAACGGGCCTGCGTCTCTGGGAAAAGCAATGCCACAGGCAGCACGCACACAGTTCAACCGGACGGAATTTAATTGCCGTTTATTTTGAAACCGCGCTGAAACAGCGTTGAACCGCAGCCAGGGGATATTATTGTTATGTAAGCTCGATCTGGAACGCCAGCCCCTGCCGGAGTTCCCCAGTGTCTTATGTAATAGCGTTCAGTCGCGCTCCTGGACTCAGCACAGTCGTTCGCCCGGATTTGCGAGACCAGCAGCGCGGCCGACGCGAGCCTCATGTTTTGGGGCTGCGCTGCGTCCGAGCTTCGCACACTTAGATGGTAGTGGACGGGTGTGCTGAGGTGCCCTTGCGTTCGCGGACGATCTACTTGCGGCGAGGAGAAGTTGCGCGAATTGTTGCGAATCGTGAACTACTCCACAATTCGCCGCACAAACAATATCTCATCCAAGTACTTGCCGGTCAAGTTCGAGCATCTTGTGTTTTGTGGTCTGACAGACTTCCAACAGAAGGTGTACAACCAGCACTTGCAGTCCAAGGAGGTCAATCGGTTGAAGGGAGGCCAAGGTACCCAGAGTTTAGAGGGGCGCATCAACATCCTGAAAAAAAGGTCTGCACTCATCCCGACATGCTCGAACCTCTACAAATGATGTGCCGGTGCGTCGAGCCTCTGCTTTCCTCGGACTATCTTCATCCGTCAGTCAGAATGTCGGTGCCGGAATAGGTCTGGCGCGCCGTACAACCAGTACTTCCAGTCCAAGGAGGTCAATTCTCTCTTGTAGGGGGCCAAGGTACCCAGAGTTTACAGGGGGGGCATCGACATCCTGAAAAAGGTCTGCACTCATCCCGACATGCTCGAACCTCTACAATGATGTGCCCGGTGCGTCGAGCATCTGCTTCCCTAGGACAAACCTCCTCCGTCAGTCAGAATGTCGGGGCCGGAATAGGTCTGCCGCAACGTATCCTGACTATTCTGGTAAGTTCATGGTGTTGGGCCCGCATGCTGTATCGTAGAGCTCACAACGGCGAAACATACGGACGTAGCATCCCGCTCAAGATTCGCATCCTCAGGTACCGTCCCGTTCACTATCGATCTACTGAGGTCGCATCGCATTCGAGATTCGCGTACTCAAGTACCGTCGCCGTTCCCGGACGATCTACTGACGTGGCATCTCATTCGATTCGTGACTTAATCATCGCTGCCCTCTACTTTAGCGACGGCCCGTGTGCAAAAGCAGGACACGAACCACACGAATGAAGGACGATCTTCCGCGGTTCCCGACGCCGATGGAGGCGTTCGGCCAAGTAAAGTGCAAGCACACGAGCGCCGCCTTCCAGGCTGTGGGCGAGTTGCCTGAGGTACGGGCCCCCCTTCGAACTTGATGTACTGAGATACCGCCTCGTTCCCGAACGATATACTGAGGTCGCATCCAGTTCCAGATTGGTGTACTAAGATACGGTCCCCTTGGAACTTGATGTACGGAGGTACCGTCCCGTTCGCGAACGATATACTGAGGTACGCTGCTGCCCTCAGCAGACGTGTGTACTGAAATACGGTCCCTTGGCGCGCCGAACTACTGACGTACCGACCCCTTCGCACCTCATGTACTGAGATACGGTCCCCGAATCCTACGGGCCTACTGAGCTACGGCCCCCCTAAGCAGACGGGCGTACTGAACTACGGTCCCCTAAGCACACGTGTGTACTGAGCTACGGTCCCCTAAGCACACAGGTGTACTGGGCTACGGTCCCCTTCGAACCTGATGTACTGCGATACGGTCCCCTAAGCAGACGGGTGTACCGAGATACGATCCCTTTCGCACCTCATCTACTGAGCTACGCTCCCCTAATCCGACGGTCCTACTGAGCTACGGTCTCCTAAGCAGACGGGTGTACTGATATACGATCCCCTAAGCAAACGGGCGTACTGAGGTACGGTTCCCTTGGCGCGCCGAACTACTGAGGTACCGACCTTTTCGCACCTCATCTACTGAGATACGGTCACCTAAGCACACGGGTGTACTGAGCTACGGTCTCCTAAGCAGACGGGTGTACTGAGATACGATCCCCTAAGCAGACGGGCGTACTGAGATACGGGTCCCCTTCGAATATGATGTACTGAGCTACCGTTCCGTTCGCGAACGATATACTGAGGTACAGACCTTTTCGCACCTCATCTACTGAGATACGGTCACCTAAGCACACGGGTGTACTGAGATACGGTCACCTAAGCACACGGGTGTACTGAGCTACGGTCCCCTAAGCAGACGGGTGTACTGAGCTACAGTCCCCTAAGCAGACGGGTGTACTGAGATACGATCCCCTGATCAGACGGGCGTACTGAGCTACAGTCCCCCTTCGAACTTGATGTACTGAGGTACCGTCCCGTTCGCGAAGGATATACTGAGATACGGTCCCTTTGGCGCGGCGATCTACTGAGGTACCGACCCCTTCGCATCTCGTCTACTGAGGTACAATCCCCCCAAGCAGACGGGTGTACTGAGCTACGGTGCCCCTTCGAACTTGATGTACTGAGGTACGGTGCCCCTTCGAACTTGATGTACTGAGGTACGGTCCCGTTCGCGAACGATATACTGAGATACGGTCCTTTGGCGCGGCGATCTACTAAGGTACCGGCCATTTCACACCTCATCTACTGAGATACGCTTCCCTAATCCGATGGGTCTACTGAGCTACGGTGCCCCTTCGAACTTGATGTACTGAGGTACGGTCCCGTTCGCGAAAGATATACTGAGATACGGTCTCTTTGGCGCGGCGATCTACTGAGCTACCGGCCCCTTTCGCACCTCATCTACTGAGATACGCTTCCCTAATCCGATGGGTCTACTGAGCTACGGTCCCATAAGCAGACGGGTGTACTGAGATACGGTCCCTTGCCGCGCCGAACTACTGAGGTACCGACCCCTTCGCACCTCATGTACTGAGATACGGTCCCTTGAGCAGACCGGTGTACTGAGATACGCTCCCCCCCCAATCAGACTGGCCTACTGAGCTACGGTCCCCTATGCAGACGGGTGTACTGAGATACGATCCCCGTCGCACCTCATCTACTGAGATACGTTCCCCTGATCAGACGGGCGTACTGAGCTACGGTGCCCCTTCGAACTTGATGTACTGATGTACCGTCCCGTTCGCGAATGATATACTGAGGTAGCATCCCGGTCCAGACTGGTGTACTGTGCGATACGGTCCCCTGAGCAGACGCGTGTACGGAAGGTACCGTCCGGTGCGCGAACGATATACTGAGGTAAGTCCCATCCGCGCCCGGACATACGGGTGTACGGTCCCGCCGTCAGCAGACGGATGTACTGAGACGCGGTCCCCTTCGAAATTGATGTACTGAGATACAGTCCCTTCGGTGCGAACACATACTGAGGTACGATCTCATCAGCATGTGCACATACTGAGGTACGCTCCCATTAGCGCGCGCGCATATACTGAGGTACGCTCCGACTAGCGCGCGCACATACTGACGTACGATCCCATTCGAACTTGATATACTGAGGTACGGGCCCGACACTGGCTCATATACTGAGGGCGCCCCAGTCGACCGCGTAGGCTTTATATTTCTTAAGAATCCGATTCAGGCTTATTAGGTACGGTCCCGTCACTGGTTGATATACTGAGGGCGTCCCAATAGACCGCGTAGGCTTTTTATTTCTTAAGAATCCGATTCAGGCTTATTAGATACGGCCCCGTTCGCGCCTCACATACCTTTGGCGCCCCAGTCGACCGCCTAGGCTTTTTATTTCTTAAGATTCCGACTCTGGCTTATTAGGTACGGTCCCGTCACTGGTTGATATACTGAGGGCGCCCCAGTTGACCGTGTAGGCTTTTTATTTCTTAAGATTCCGATTCAGGCTTATTAGGTACGGTCCCGTCATTGGTTGATATACTGAGGGCGCCCCAGTCGACTGCGTAGGCTTTATATTCTTTAATATTCCGACTCGGGCTTATGAGGTACGGCCCCGTTCGCCCCTCACATACCTTTAGCGCCCCAGTCGACCGCGTAGGCTTTGTATTCTTTAATATTCCGATTCGGGCTTATTAGGTACGGTCCCATCACTGGTTGATATACTGAGGGCGTCCCAATAGACCGCGTAGGCTTTTATTTCTTAAGAATCCGATTCAGGCTTATTAGGTACGGGCCCGACACTGGTTGATATACTGAGAGCGCCCCAGTCGACTGCGTAGGCTTTATATTCTTTAATATTCCGACTCGGGCTTATGAGGTACGGCCCCGTTCGCCCCTCACATACCTTTAGCGCCCCAGTCGACCGCGTAGGCTTTATATTCTTTAATATTCCGATTCGGGCTTATTAGGTACGGTCCCATCACTGGTTGATATACTGAGGGCGTCCCAATAGACCGCGTAGGCTTTTATTTCTTAAGAATCCGATTCAGGCTTATTAGGTACGGGCCCGACACTGGTTGATATACTGAGAGCGCCCCAGTCGACCGCGTAGGCTTTGTATTCTTTAAGAATCCGATTCAGGCTTATTGGATACGCGCCCATCACTGGTTGATATACTGAGGGCGCCCCAGTCGACCGCGTAGGCTTCATATTCTTTAAGAATTCGATTCTGGCTTATTAGGTACGGTCCCATTCGCGGCTCACATACCTTCAGCGCGCCCCGGTCGACCGCGTAGGCTTGATATTCTTTCAGATTCTGATTCCGGCCTATTGGGGTACGGCCCCGTCACTGGTTCTGGTAGATTAGACCGCGCTGGCGCTAAGATTCGGATTGGGTGCGGTCCCTTTGCCGACGGTCCCGTCGATCGCGTTGCCGTCTGCAACTTGAAGAACGTCAAGAGCATGGTGTATGTTCAGCAAATCACAAGTTCACAGCTCCACGACGTTCACAAAGCGAGGTTTCGTGCGCATACGGGCCGGCCCCGAATCGACGCAGCCCGCGGCCGGCCCCCCGAGTCGACGCAGTCGACGAGCCACCAAAAAAAAGAAAACAACGCAACACGCAGCCCAGGGCCGGTCCCCCGAGTCGACGCAGTCGACGAGCCACCAAAAAAAGAAAAAAGAGCAACACGCAGCCGGCGCACCCGTTTCGTCGAGGACCCACTACACCACGCAGCCCAGTGCCGGCCCCCCGAGTCGACGCAGTCGACGAGCCACCAAAAAAAGAAAAAAGAAAAGCAACACGCAGCCGCTGCACCCGCTTCGTCAACGCCCCTCCGGCGGCACCCGCCGAGTCGACGCCCGCTTCGTCAACGCCCCTCCGGCGGCACCCGCCGAGTCGACGCCCCTCCGGCGAAACACGCGCCGCACCCGCCGGTTCGACGCAACGTCGACGAGCCACCAAATTAACAGCTCTGTGTCTTCTATTCCGTCTCCAGGGGCCTTTATTTGCTCGTCCCGCGCTACTTCCGCTTTTCGCCAAATCCGACCCCTCTCCCGAACCCACATAGTATGCAGCAGAATTAGGATGCACAATGGAGGCTATTTAAGTGGTACACCTTGATTCTGAAGAAACCGACCAGCGCCCCACCGCGGACTCGCAAACACGCCAGCAGCCCGCAACGGCGTCTGCGCAACAACACAGCCGTCTCTAGTCGCCCCGCAACGGCCCCGCAACGCGCCTCCCCCGCGCAGACCACCTGCCCTAACCCGCCGCGCTGCCCGGACGGCCCTAGCCGCAATCAAACGTCGCGCTAGCCGCAAGCGAGCGCAGACCCTAGCCGCGAGGGGGCCGCGGTCGAGGAGCATGACTAAGCTTTTTTTTTTTTTTTTTTTGGTGGCTCGTCGACGTTCCGTCGACTCGGGCGCCGGTGCGAACAGCGTGCGATCCCCGAGTCGACGCAGTCGACGAGCCAAGTAAAAAATCCCCGAGTCGACGCAGTCGACGAGCCAAATAAAAAGGCCGCGCAGCGAACTCTACGGCGGGACGGGGATAATTTTTCTTTTTTTTTGGTGGCTCGTCGACGTTCCGTCGACTCGGGGGGTCCGGGTCCACGCGGCGTTGAGAGGGCCTGCCGAGCCTTTTTTGGGTGGCTCGTCGACGTGCCGTCGACTCGAGGCAGCAGGGTCGATAGCCGTTAACCTTACCGAGTCGCGTCCCGAGTCGACGCAGTCGACGAGCCAAATAAAAAGGCCGCGCGCCCAGCGCACTTCACGCGCCAACGACCGACGCCTACGACGGACGCGACGTGTTTTCTTTCTCTTTTTTTTTTGGTGGCTCGTCGACGTTCCGTCGACTCGGGGGTCCGGGTCCACGCGGCGTTGAGAGGGCCTGCCGAGCCTTTTTTTTGGTGGCTCGTCGACGTTCCGTCGACTCGGGGGGCCGACTCGGCGGGGCCGGCGCGCCTAAGTTGCGTAGACTCTGTGGCTCGTCTTGGCTTTCTTGGCACTTTGGCCAAAAACGGCCCAAATTTGGCAAATCCTACGTGACACGGGGGCGGACCTCATCGTGCAGTGGATGCCAAAGGCGGCGAAACCGACCACACCCGGCGCCGCATACACCCTGCGTGCCACAGCTGCGGCCCGAGCTCATCGCATTGCAAATCAAAACAATAACCGGCAGATAGCCATGCCCCACATGAACCCTTCCAAATCGGCCGAAAAAGCCGAAATTTGGCAAATCCCACGTCTCATGGGGCGGCGGCGCTCATCGTGCAGTCGTGCCAAAAATGCCTAAACCGACCAGACACCACGCCCCACACGAACCTTCTTCAAATCGGCCAAAAACGCAGAAATTTGGCGAATCCTACGCGGCACAGCGGCGGCGCTCATTGTGGAGTGCATAGGAATAACGCTTAAACCAATCGGACACCACGCCTCACGCGAACCCTCTTCAGAATGGCCAAAAAAGCCCGAATTTGGCAAATCCCACGTCTCACGGGGGAGGCGGCGCTCGTCGTGCAGTGTAGGTCAAGAACGCTGCAACCGGCCAGATCCTGCGCCTCACGCGAACCCTCTTCAGAATAGCCAAAAAACGTCGAAATTTGGCAAATCCCACGTTACACGGGGGCGGCGCTCATCGTGCAGTGGACGGCAGATGCCACGCCCCACACGAACCTTCTTTGATTCGGCCAAAAACGCAGAATTTTGGCAAATTCCACGTTACACGGGGGCGGCGCTCATCGTGCAGTGTAGATCACGAACGCTGCAACCGGCCAGATCCTGCGCCTCACGCGAACCCTCTTCAGAATAGCCAAAAATGTCGAAATTTGGCAAATCCTACGTGTCACGGCGGCGGCGCTCATCGAACTGTGAATGGCAGATATCACGCCTCACACGGACCCTCCTCAGAATGGCCAAAAACACCGAATTTTGGCAAATCCCACGAGACGCAGCGGCGGCGCTGATTGTGTACTGGATACAGATGACGCCGAAACCGACCAAATCCTGCGCCCCACACGAAACCACTTCAAATCGACCAAAAAAAGCCGAAATATGGCAAATCCTACGTTACACGGGGGCGGCGCTCATCGTGGAGTGCATAGTAAGAACGCTTAAACCGGCCAGATCCTGCGCCTCACGCGAACCCTCTTCAGAATAGCCAAAAAAGCCCGAATTTGACAAATCCTACGTGACACAGCGGCGGCGCGCATGGCACTGCGAATCAAAACAACAACCGGCAGATACGACATCTCATGCGAACCCTCTTCAAATCGACCAAAAAGGCCGAAATTTGGCAAATCCTACGAGACTCAGCGGCGGCGCTCATCGAACTGTGAATGGCAGATACCACATCTCATGCGAACCCTCTTCAAATCGACCAAAAACGCAGAATTTTGGCAAATCCTACGTGTCACAGCGGCTGCGATCATAGCACTGCGAATTAAGACAACCACCGGCATATACCACGCCTCACGCGGACCCTATTCAGAATGGCCAAAAAAGTCGAAATTTGGCGAATCCTATGTGACGCAGCGGCGGCGCGCATCGTACTGTGACTGGCAGATGCCACGCCCCACACGAACCTTCCAAATCAACCAAAAAAGCCCACATTTCGCAAATCCTACGTGACACAGCGGCGGCGCTCGTCGTGCAGTGTAGGTCAAGAACGCTGCAACCGGCCAGATCCTGCGCCTCATGCGAACCCTATTCAGAATAGCCAAAAATGTCGAAATTTGGCCAATCCTACGTGTCACGGCGGCGGCGCTCATCGAACTGTGAATGGCAGATATCACGCCTCACACGGGCCCTCCTCAGAATGGCCAAAAACGCTGAAATCCGGCAAATCCTACGTTACACGGGGGCGGCGCTCATCGTGCAGTGGAGTGGACGGCAGCTACCACGCCTCACACAAACGTTCTTCAAATCGGCCAAAAATGTCGAAATTTGGCAAATCCCACGTCACACAGCGGCGGCGCTCATCGTGCAGTGGACGGCAGCTACCACGCCTCACACAAACGTTCTTCAAATGGGCCAAAAATGTCGAAATTTGGCAAATCCTACGTGACACAGCGGCGGCGCTGGTTGTGTACTGGATGCAAATGACGCCAAACGGACCTGACACCACATCCCACACGAACCTTCTTCAAGTCGGACAAAAACGCTGAGATTTGGCAAATCCCACGTCTCACTGGGGCTGCGGTGCTCATTGTGGAGTGCATAGGAATAACGCTTAAACCAACCGGATACCACGCCTCACGCGAACCCTCTTCAGAATGGCCAAAAAAGCCCGAATCTGGCAAATCCTACGTTACACAGCGGCGGCGCTCATCGTGCAGTGGACGGCAGCTACCACGCCTCACACAAACGTTCTTCAAACCGGCCAAAAAGGCCCAAATTTGGCAAATCCTACGTGACGGATCGGCGGCGCTGATCGTGTACTGGATGCAGATGACGCCAAAACTCACCAGATCCTGCGCCTCACGCGAACCCTCTTCAAAATGGCCAAAAAACGTCGAAATTTGGCAAATCCCACGTTACACGGGGGGCGGCGCTCATCGTGCAGTGGACGGCAGATGCCACGCCCCACACGAATCTTCTTTGATTCGGCCAAAAACGCAGAATTTTGGCAAATCCCACGTCTCACGGAAGCGGCGCTCATCAGACTGTGAATGGCAGATACCACGCCTCACGCGAACTCTCTTCAGAATGGCCAAAAATGTCGACATTTGGCAAATCCTACGTGTCACAGCGGCGGCGCTCGTCGTGCAGTGTAGGTCAAGAACGCTGCAACCGGCAAGATCCTGCGCCTCACGCGAACCCTCCTCAGAATGGGCAAAAATGTCGAATTTTGGCAAATCCTACGTGTCGGAGCGGCGGCGCTGATTGTGTACTGGATACAGATGACGCCGAAACAGACCCGACACCACACCTCACGCGAACCCTCATTAGAATGGCCAAAAATGTCGAATTTTGGCAAATCCTACGTGACACAGCGGCGGCGCTCGTCGTGCAGTGGACGGCAGCTACCACGCCTCACACAAACGTTCTTCAAATGGGCCAAAAATGTCGAAATTTGGCAAATCCTACGTGACACAGCGGCGGCGCTGGTTGTGTACTGGATGCAAATGACGCCAAACGGACCTGACACCACGTCCCACACGAACCTTCTTCAAGTCGGACAAAAACGCTGAGATTTGGCAAATCCCACGTCTCACTGGGGCGGCGGCGCTCATCGAATTGTGAATGGCAGATACCACGCCTCACACGGACCCTCCTCAGAATGGCCAAAAACGCTGAAATTCGGCAAATCCTACGCGGCACAGCGGCGGTGCTCATCGTGCAGTGCATGCCAAGAACGATGAAACCTGGCGAATCCAGCGTCTCACGCGAACCTTCTTCAGATCGGCCAAAAAAGCCCGAATTTGGCAAATCCCACGTGTCGGAGCGGCGGCGCTCATCGTGGAGTGCATAGTAAGAACGCTTAAACCGGCCAGATCCTGCGCCTCACGCGAACCCTCTTCAGAATAGCCAAAAAAGCCCGAATTTGGCAAATCCTACGTTACACGGGGGCGGCGCTCATCGTGCAGTGGGTAGGCAAACGCCGAATCTTGGCAAATCCTACGTGTCACAGCGGCGGCGCTCGTCGAATTGTGGATGTCAAGAACGCTGAAACCTGGCGGATCCCGCGTCTCAGATGAACCTTCTTCAAACCGGCGAAAAAGCCCAATTTTGGCAAACCCCACGTCTCACGGGGGCGGCGCTCATCAAACTGTGAAAGGCAGATGCCACATCTCACACAAACGTTCTTCAAATAGGCCAAAAATGTCGAAATTTGGCAAATCCTACGTGACACAGCGGCGACGCTCGTCGTGCAGTGGACGGCAGCTACCACGCCTCACACAAACGTTCTTCAAATCGGCCAAAAATGTCAAAATCCTACGTGTCACAGCGGTGGCGCTCATCGTGGAGTGCATAGCAAGAACGCTTAAACCAACCGTACATCACGCCTCACGCGAACCTTCTTCAGATCGGCCAAAACTGCCGAAATTTGGCAAATCCTACGTGACACAGCGACGGCGCTCGTCGTGAAGCGGATACCCAAAGCGCTGAAACCGACAAGACACCACGTCCCACATGAACCTTCTTCAAATCGACCAAAAAAGCCCAATTTTGGCAAATCCTACGTGACACAGCAGCGGCGCGTGTGGCATCGCGTATCAAATCGACAACCGGCAGATACCGCATCTCATGCGAACCCTATTAAAATCGACCAAAAAGCCCCAAATTTGGCAAATCCCACGTTACACGGGGGCGGCGCTCATCGTGCAGTGCACGGCAGCTACCACGCCTCACACAAACGTTCTTCAAATCGGCCAAAAATGTCGAAATTTGGCAAATCCCACGTCACACAGCGGCGGCGCTCATCGAACTGTGAATGGCAGATATCACATCTCACACGGACCCTCCTCAGAATGGCCAAAAACACCGAATTTTGGCAAATCCCACGAGACGCAGCGGCGGCGCTGATTGTGTACTGGATGCAGATGACGCCGAAACCGACCCAGAACTCGCCCCACACGAACGTTCTTCAAATCGGCCGAAGAAGTCGAAACTTGGGAAATCCCACGTGTCACGGCGGCAGCCGAGCTCATCGCATTTTGACGACCGCGCGCGCTTCTTATCTTACGACGTGCATTTGGGCTTATTGCATACGGTTCACTCAGTGGTTGATCTCCTGAGCACACGCCAGTCGACAGATATACTGAGCACAAGCCAGTGGATGGTGTGGATATACTGAGAACGACCTGGATCGGCCGCGTTATATTCGACATTTAAGATCTTCATGCGGGCTTATTGAATACGGACCCCTCAGTGGTTGATATACTGAACAGATGCCAGTCGACGGTGTGGATATACTGAGCACTACCCGGTACAACTCTGCGTTATGTTCGAAACTTACGACCCGTATTCGGGCTTATTGGACGCGCCCCACTTCATGTCTCACATACCTATGGCGCCCCCACTCGACCGCGTAGGACTTCTATTTTAAGATCCGCATTCGGGGCTTATTGAATACGCCCCAGTACCTGCCTCACATACCTATGGCGCCCCCAGTCGACCGCGTTATGTTCGAAATTTAAGACCCGCATTCGGGGCTTATTGAATACGCCCCAGTCCCTGCCTCACATACCTATGGCGCCCCACTCGACCGCGTAGGGTTTTAATCTTAAGATCCTCATTGGGCTTATTGAATGCTCCCCTCTGCCTGTCTCACATACCTATGGCGCCCCAGTCGACCGCGTAGGGTTTAAATGTTAAGATCCTCATTCGGGGCTTATTGAGCGAGCCCCTCTCGCTACCACACATACCTATGGCACCCTCAGTCGACCACGTTATGTTCGAAATTAAAGACCCGAATTCGGGGCTTATTGCACGATCCCCTCTGCCTGTCTCACATACCTATGGCGCCCCAGTCGACCGCGTAGGGCCTTTTATCTTAAGACCCGTATTCGGGGCTTATTGAATACGGACACCTCAGTGGGAGATATACTGAGCACGACCCGGGGTCGACCGCGTTATGTTCGGATTTTAAGATCGCCATTCAGGCTTATTTGGCACAGCCCATCAGTGTCGTGGATATACTGAGCACGAACCAGGGTCGATAGCGTGAGGTTTGAATTATAGCATCCGCATTCAGGCTTATTTGGTACGGTCCCATCAGTGGCTGATGTACTGAGCACAGCCCAGTCGACGGTGAGGATACACTGCGCACGAACCCCGTCGACGTGGTTGATATATGAGCATGTATCCTGGTCGACCGCGTGAGGATTGGATTTTAAGACCCGCATTCAGGCTTATTTGGCACAGCCCAGTCGACGTGGTTGATATACTGAGCAAGAAACCTGGTCGATGTGGTTGATATACTGAGCACGAACCCGGGTCGGTCGCGATAGGTTTGGATTTTAAGGCCCGTATTCAGGCTTATTTGGCACAGCCCAGTCGACATGGTTGATATACTGAGCACGCGTCCTGGTCGACCGCGTGGGCTTCTTATATTAAGACCCGCATTTGGGCTTATTAGGCACAGCCCAGTCGACGTTGTTGATATACTGAGCAAGAGCCCCGCTCGACCGCGTCAGGTTTGGATTTTAAGACCCGCATTCGGGCTTATTTGGCACAGCCCAGTCGACGGTGTGGATATACTGAAACACGACCCAGTCGACGGTGTGGATATACTGAGCACGAACCGTGGTCGACCGCGTTGGCTTCATATCTTAAGACCCGCCTTCGGGCTTATTACTCCACGAACCCGGGTCGGTCGCGTCAGGTTTGAATTATAAGACTTGCATTCGGGCTTATTTGGCACGACCCAGTCGACGGTGTGGATATACTGAGCAAGAAACCCGGTCGATCGCATCGGACTCTTATCTTAAGACCCGCATTCAGGCTTATTAGGCACAGCCCAGTAGACGTTGTTGATATACTGAGCACGAACCCGGTCGAACGCGTGATGTTTGAAATATAAGACCCGCATTCAGGCTTATTTGGCACAGTCCAGTCGACGTAGTTGATATACTGAGCAAGAAACGTGGTCGATGTGGTTGATATACTCAGCACGAACCCGGGTCGGTCGCGTCAGGTTTGGATTTTAAGGCCCGTATTCCGGCTTATTTGGCACAGCCCAGTCGACGGTGTGGATATACTGAGCACGAACCGTGGTCGACGGTGTGGATATACTGAGCACGAACCGTGGTCGACCGCGTTGGCTTCTTATCTTATGACCCACCTTCGGGCTTATTTGGCACAACCCACTCGACGGTGTGGATATACTGAGCAAAAACCCCGGTCGATCGCGTCAGGTTTGAATTATAACATCCGCCTTCGGGCTTATTTGGCACGACCCGCATTAGTGATCGATATACTGAGAACAGCCCAGTCGACAGGTTGACATACTGGGCAAGAACCCCCTTCGACCGCGTCAGGTTTGAATTATAAGACCCGCATTTGGGCTTATTCGGCACAGCCCAGTCGACGTTTTTGATATACTGAGCAAGAGCCCCGCTCGACCGCGTCAGGTTTGGATTTTAAGACCCGCATTCGGGCTTATTTGGCACGACCCAGTCGACGGTGTGGATATACTGAAACACGACCCAGTTGACGGTGTGGATATACTGAGCACGAACCGTGGTCGACCGCGTTGGCTTCTTATCTTATGACCCACCTTCGGGCTTATTTGGCACAACCCACTTGACGGTGTGGATATACTGAGCAAAAACCCCGGTCGAACGCGTGAGGTTTGAATTATAACATCCGCATTCAGGCTTATTTGGCACAGCTCAGTCGACGGGTTGACATACTGACGGCGTCCCCCCCAATGCAACCGCACGGCATGGGACACCTAATTAGGGTGCGCATGTGCAGGCCTATTAGCTACGGTGCCTCCAAGTGGCACACACACTTTTTTTTTTTTTTTTTATTTGGCTCGTCGACGTCCCGTCGACTCGGGAGGGGGGCGTTCCGTTGTTGGGCTCGTCGGCGTCCCGTCGACTCAGGAGAGGGCACCCCGTTGTTTGGCCCGTCGACGCCCATTCCACTCGGGACACAGCCATTGCGCTGCTTACGTAACACCCCCCTGCTCTTCTCGGAACCCCTGGCCCCCCCCAGGGCATCGCACTCCCAGGCGTTAAGAGGTGTGTTTGACTCGCGCTTTTCACGGGTGGATCGTCGATATTTGGTCGCAGCAGTCGCGTGCCGTGCTTTATTATTACCACTCTCATTTTTAGTTTTATTTTATTTGGCTCGTCGACGTCCCGTCGACTCGGGAGGGGGGTTTATTTGGCTCGTCGACGTCCCGTCGACTCGAGAGACAATCATGGCCGCTTACGTAACACGACTTCTTCCCAGCCATTGCACCACAGCCATTCTACCCCAGCCATTGCACTGCCAGCGTTTGCATCCCAGCCATTGCATACTGCTTACATAACACAGCCATTTGATCCCAGCCATTTGATCCCAGCCATTCCACTGCCAGCGTTTGCATCCCTAGCCATTGCACAACGCTTACATAACACAGCCATTGCATCCCAGCCATTGCATCCCCAGCCATTGTAGCACACAGCCATTGGCACTCGCAGCCATTTGCACTGCCAGCCATCGCACTCGCAGGCATTGCACACAGGCATTGCACAGCCATTCGTTTTCACAGCTATTGTAGTGCCAGCCATTGTAGTGCCAGCCATTGTAGTGCCAGCCATTGCACACAGCCATTGCACACAGCCATTGCTTTTCCCAGCCATTGAATCCCAGCCATTGCACGCTGCTTACATAACACAGCCATTGGTTTTCACAGCCATTCGTTTTCACAGCTATTGTAGTGCCAGCCATTGCACACAGCCATTTGCACAGCCAGCCATTGTAGGCTGCTTACATAACACAGCTATTGCTTTTCCCAGCCATTGCACACAGCCATTGCACCCCAGCCATTTGGACGCAGCTTACATAACGCGATCTATTTCCCAGCCATTGCGCACAGCCATTGCATCCCAGCCATTGTAGTGCCAGCCATTGCGCACAGCCATTGCATCCCAGCCATTGTAGTGCCAGCCATTGCACCCAGCCATTTGCACTGCCAGCCATTGTAGTGCCAGCCATTGCAGTGCCAGCCATTGCGCACAGCCATTGCACGCAGCCATTGCACAGCCATTCGTTTTCACAGCCATTCGTTTTCACAGCTATTGTAGTGCCAGCCATTGTAGTGCCAGCCATTTGGACGCAGCTTATATAACGCGATCTATTTCCCAGCCATTGCATCCCAGCCATTCCCAACAGCTTACCTAACACACAACCATTCCCTCACAATGGCTGGTCATATAACAGCCAGAACTAAACGTATCGCGTTCTGGCAACTTCAGACGCGATTTTGAGGCCCTTCCTGTGCCCGCACGGAAATTATTTATGAGTGAACTGGGTCTTAATTTGACCAAACTTTAACTTTCTACGCCATTGTTTAGCCGTCCCGACACCCTGCGTTGGCGGTCTTATACGGCCTACCATAGCGGTGCTGCGTGTGCACACTTTGTATATGGTAGGCCGTATATGACCGCCCTACCCTAGGCGTCTTTTAGTCCCGGCTGCTTACGTAACACCCGTATCGTGGAGTAATAAGCCGTATCGTGGAGTAATAAGCCGTATCGTGGAGTAATAAGCCGTATCGTGGAGTAATAAGCCGTATCGTGGAGTAATAAGCCGTATCGTGGAGTAATAAGCCGTATCGTGGAGTAATAATAAGCCGTATCGTGGAGTAATAATAAGCCGTATCGTGGAGTAATAAGCCGTATCGTATCGTGGAGTAATAAGCCGTATCGTGGAGTAATAAGCC